>OX422220.1:48093397-57775897 GCA_949130495.1 Sambucus nigra
AACCACAAGTAAGTCATTAAACACCAACAGATAAAAAATTATGCACAACAAGTGCAACAAGAAAAATTAAAATCCCCTGAGCTTTGCCATTTTTATTGCAAAGACAAATAATTAACGATTTTCAGCATGGCCTCTTTCCTCTGCACTCGATTCCTTTAAAAACCTAAACACAAACAAGATCAAACCCCACATACATATAATTAAATTCCAAAGCTTACTTGGTCATGTATTAAATCATAAACTTCACCATCCACTGAATAAACAAGTATTATGATATGGTGCCATTCAATAAGCAAGTAACGTCATAAACTTCACCCGCCACTGAATAAGCAAGTGGAGTTACATATCCACTTGTTTAGATCAGATAAATAACGGGACGAACAGTAAAAGATATTAAATATTGAGCAGTAGAAATATTCCAAGTTCAACAACTAAATTATTCAGGAATGACGAATTAGACAATACCAAAACAAATTAGAAGAAGAAAAAAAGTAATTCTATATCACCATTCCAAAGAAGAAATATAGCCAACTTCTTTTGTGAATTACATAAACAACTTAAAAAACCCAATACCAGTCGAAACTTTAAAATTTGAACATACTTGAAAGAAATTAAGAAGCAATTAGATGGCAATTGGAAAAAGAGGAAATCTTAAATATGATGATAATAATAATAATAATATTAAATTACTTATTTTAACGCTCAAAGAAGGGCTAAATTATTTATTTCAAAGGTTTAATAAATAACATATGTCATGGTTTCTACAATTAAGACAACCGCCCAACCTCGGCACAATCACCGATTCACCTCCAGCATTAATGACCAAGGAAATAACAACAATAACAACTTGTGCATGCAAGAAAACACATACTGATAAGAACATTAACATATACATAGTCATGGGATGGGATGGGAATAAAATCTGGGGAAAAAAATATTTTGAGCTTTCCTTGCCTTTTTGGATAATCATAATGGCGGTAAAATTCGAATGTCAAAAGTTTTTGATTCCCAAGTCCAAAAGCAGAATGACTACTGGCATCCGGTCGGTGTCCGTAGACGTGCAGATGAAGAAGTGGAGCTCATTTCTTGATTAAGGTATATCCCGTGAGCAAATTTGAAATCAACACATACTTGAAATTTATCGTAATGAGGGGAAAAATTTATCGTATCAAGACTCTCTCTCTCTCTCTCTCTCTCTCTCTCTAATATTGAAGCTATTCAAAGTTCTTGCTTTGTTGTTATCATTGTCAAAAGTCTTCATTCATCTCCAATGGATGATAATTCAGACCCTAATGGTGGTAGGCGTAATGAACTAGTACAAGTACCGGATCCTAACGTGCAGCTACTAGAAGTAGAAAATATCTTCTCAGTGGCTTGGAAGGAGATAATGATAATAGCTTCAGAAGCAGACACAAAGATTCGAGCCTCCCCTTCTTTATATTACATTGAGGATTTTTTGCAAATGTTTCACAGTCCCCCTCCTTCGGCAATGAGAGTTGAACTTTCCATTGAGAATGCAGTTATTGAAATGGAAGTATACGATATGATTTGTGTAATGTTTGGTGTGGAGCATTGGGCTCTTGCACTGTCCAATATTTTCTGTCGTGGATCTGTCGACGTCCCGCCTGGTGTTTTGTCGTACTTAAACATAACTGAAGAAGAAATTATAAATATTATGATGGTAGATGCAGAGTACCAGCTACCAGCACCATTTACACAAAGAAGGAAAGTATGTTTCTTAAGATGGATCAAATGAATAGTGGACGATATATGGGCCATAATTGATGTATCAATTTATTATTTTCCATTTCCTCCTTGTTCCACATTAGAACAGAATTACAGGAGGGGGACATCAGGGCTGCTTATCAGGAGTTGTAGAGACCATTCCGAGGTTATATGGATCGATAACATGGAAGTGCCTAGATTGAATTCAAACTTCACATTCTTTACAAAGCATTGGATTCGTACACTCGTATAGAGGTTGAAGAAAACTTTCCCCTGAATAACAACTTTTAAGATGGCTGTGGACCTAAAAGATTATACTCATTTGAGGAAGTTAACTAAGTCCGTGGAGATGGTTTATCTAGACATTATCTGAGAAACCCCTGATGAGAGAAAATGAGTTAGTTTATCTGACTATGATATGATGTAAGGGTTCTGAAGTATATACGAAATCATGCCGATTTATTGGACTACATTGACCACGTGGTAGTGACTAGCTTCTGAGTTAAAGAAAAAAACCTCACCGTCGGTAAATATCTTTTGCGGAAGAGTGTGGGGTCGCAGAGGTCAGCCTCACAAAATTTTAGAGATCCTGAAGAAGTGTTAAGATTTGTCTCAGGCATTGCTAAAAGTTACAGCACTTCTCTTTGTGATAAGAATGGCTAATTTTCAGTACAAATGGCTGCAGGGGATGGGTTTTGCTCCTTTATCATAACAGAATCATTGACAAAGGTAGACATAACTACTTTTGCTGAAAGATATGGAGATGTTTTGTTACTTCAGGTTTTCCATATTTTTTTATGGGTCTGATGCTTCATTAGTAACCATAGCCCTGCAATGAAAAATTAATTTGCATAGGTTGATCAAGCAAATGTGTTTATGCACAATCTCATCAGATCAATCATTTGATAGATATGTGAAGAGATAAGCACCCTCTGATAGCGTCAAGTTACAAGTATAGAAATGGAAGATCTTAAAGGGGAAGATAGGTTCTCCTGTACAACTGGTGTTTTGTTACATTTTTCGTTTGATATTTGGTCCAAATCAATTCTTTCATTAATAGTCTCTTTTTGCACATAAAAAGATATGATCAATAATTATTATGGTTAGTTAACAACAACATACCCTCAACTAGGGAACATATGCATAATTCATTTGATAAAGAGCAAATGTAAATAGGCGAAAAAGTTTAAAGAATTTTCATTTGGTAGAATAAAACTCTTTCTTTAATAATAACTAACTCATTTTGGGGGGTCGTGACATTCCCCTCCCCTTGAAACATCCTTTTACTTGAGGATAAAATTTTAGAATTCCAGTTTCCACCTGGACTAAGCATAACCAAGAAAAACGATTCTGAGCTTTTTTCCAGTGTTATTCTGTCATTTCATGGAATGCTTTTACTTCTCTCATCCTATGCTTGCATTTTTATTCATTTTAATATAAAGACATTAGTATATGAAGATTTGATGAATAAACTACAAAACACACAAAAAAAATTGAAACTTTTAATACACGTCATACAAAAAGAATAGTTGAAACTCTATGTTGAATTCCCACGTACAACCTAAAGCGCTCAAATAACTGAATTTGCTTACTAATAGTTTTTTGCAAAGATAGACCTATCCCATTTCTAATTCAAAATAT
Source organism: Sambucus nigra (assembly GCA_949130495.1). Classification (NCBI taxonomy): domain Eukaryota; kingdom Viridiplantae; phylum Streptophyta; class Magnoliopsida; order Dipsacales; family Adoxaceae; genus Sambucus; species Sambucus nigra. The sequence continues at coordinate 48,096,764 of OX422220.1, forward strand.
CATAAAGATTGAAAGGCATTTTAGCTATTAAATAAATTGCTATTAAGGATTTGGAGATTTCTAAGGCAACTAACTGTTATGTCTACTATTTATAAATAACAATTGTACAGAATTATGAATATAATATAATTACAGAATTAAAACAGAATTACAGAAATGAAACACTTACTTGAATTTGCAGAAATTAAACAAGAATAAAAGAAATAATCCGAGCCCTGTGAATCTCACAGTGTCTTTAAGACAATTTATTCCCTCAATGTGCTCCGAGGTTGATGAATATAGTCTCCCAAGATAGAACGGATTTTCCCAATTAATTATGTAGCACAACAATAATTAATTTCAACGAACTCAATTCTGTGGCTTTTACTCAACAATACTACAACATATGTTATGCAGGAGAAAGAAATTTCAGAACAGAATAACAGGAATTTTCTGGGGAAAAATGACAGCAATTCTGGAGGAGGGAAAAATTTCATTTTTTTAAAACGAAGGGAGGCATCTGTATTTATAGCAAAGTAGGTGACGGTTGGCAAATAACTGTCAAAACAGTTAAACGAAATTAACTGTTGACTGTTGGCAATAACTGCCAACAGTTTATTAATTAATTAATTAATTAATTTCGTAATTAATTAATAATTAAAGCCCAGAAAGTTAAATAAAATTCGGCCCAAAAAAGTAGGAGATTTTTATAAGCCCGAGCCCGAGCCGGCCGGACGGACGGACGCGCGCGAGCGCGCGTGTGGACTTTTGACCGAAAGTCAACCCGTGCATAGCTTAGGTCATCTCCCCTTCAAAGAGTTGGGATACCCCCAAGGCATCCAAGCCTTAGTCCATACTTGGGGTGTTATTAACTCATCAAAATTCCACTACTCTTTCAATGTGGGACAAGAGTAAAAACATACCCAATTCATTAACTTTCATTGCTTTGTGAGTCACTTTGGGGACATAAATATCATTCATAACTTATTGAAATTGGACATATGAATATACTACGTTAATCTCCGTGCGGAGGTGAACGCGTTCGTATATGGTCCCACAATTTTCGTAGTGTGGGTCCCACCTAAATTTGAGCTCAAAGTTGCTCAAAATTCTGTCCAGAAAATTATGGACAGCTTTCTTAAAACCCATTTAAGTCCAATTTTTCCAACAATCCCCCACATGAATGATATATCGCTATAAATAAAACAAAACAGATGCTAATGCAGATGTAGATACAAGTTGAGTAAAACTGAAGACTTATTGCATCAGGAGAAGTAGCCTAGTGGCCTTGAACTTTCCTTAGTGATATACTATCGGATTTACTTGGTTAATCAGTAGACTTCACGTCCTTGAACCGTCAACCGTTTTTGTAAACCTAGACAACAGTATTCACACAACAATTCTTCAACACAGTTGGTTCTCACGTTTGTGTTCATTTTGGCCGTGAACACCACTTGGTTCCGCAAGTATTTTAGAAAATATCCCTTTCATTATTCTCATAGAAGTGGCCCCCTTCTTACTCACGTAGGTGACTTCCATAAAGAGTATTCTGCAATACCCCACTTAGACGTACTAAGATATAGATGTCATTAAAAGCATAACTTATCCTAATTTCGTGGCAGATATGCACCGTCTCATCTTTGGAATGGATAGGATTAAATATCTTCCAGTGCTTACTGAATACAATGTAGTTCGGTTTGCCCATTGAACCTAGATCTTGGGATCTCCAGTCAGCTAGGTTGGGTTGCCACTATATTGATTCTTATTTATTTATAGGCTTTAGACCCATTCCTCTCGATGATCTTTCAACTTGCTCTCGGTTTAAACCTTTCGTTAGTGGATCTGATATATTATCTTTTGACTTTACATAGTCAATTGTGATAATTCCGTTTGAGAGAAGTTGTCTAACGGTATTGTGTCTACGACGAATATGTCGTGATTTTCCGTTATACATGTGATTTTGTGCCCTTCCAATTGCTGATTGGCTATCGCAATGTATACATATTGCGGGCACAGGTTTAGACCAATTTGGAACATCCTCTAAGAAATTTCGAAGCCATTCAGCTTCTTCTCCAGCTTTGTCTAGTGCAATGAATTCAGATTCCATTGTCGATCTAGCAATGCACGTTTGTTTTGAGGATTTCCAAGATACGGCTGCACCTCCGAGGATAAACACATACCCACTCGTAGACTTAGAGTCTTTTGTATCAGATATCCAATTTGCATCGCAATGTCCTTCAAGAACAGCTGCATATTTTGAGTAATGCAATCCATAGTTTTGAGTATATTTTAAATAACCCAAAACTCTCAATATTGCTTTCCAGTGATCTCTTCCTGGATTACTCGTAAATCGACTTAGCTTACTTATTGAGTATGCTATGTCCGGTCGCGTACAGTTCATGACATACATTAAACTGCCGATAATACGAGAATATTCTAGTTGAGATATGCTTTCACCATTATTTCTTGCTAGATGTAAATTTACATCTACAGGTGTCTTGGTAGGACTAATATCATACTTCTTGAATTTTTCAAGAACTTTCTCAATGTAATGAGATTGAGATAATATAAGTCCATCCGATGTTCTAGAAATTTCAATTCCTAATATAACATCGGCGATTCCCATATCTTTCATGTCAAATCTACTACTCAACATTTGTTTTGTAGTTTTGATAATTTCCAAGTTACTACCCATGATAAGCATATCATCAACATAGAGGCATACAATGACATATCCATTTTGAATGTATTTAAAGTAAACACATTTATCGCATTCATTAATTTTGAAATTATTTGATAACATTGCATTATCAAATTTTTCTTGCCACTGTTTAGGTGCTTGTTTTAATCCATATAGTGATTTAACAAGCTTACATACTTTTCCTTCTTGTCCGGGAGCTTTGAACCCTTCAGGTTGCTCCATATAAATTTCCTCATCTAGTTCACCGTTTAAGAATGCAGTTTTTACATCCATTTGATGTATTTCAAGTCCATTAATAGTAGCTATTGCTATTAACATCCGAATGGATGTTATTCTTGTTACCGGTGAATATGTGTCGAAGTAATCCAACCCTTCCTTTTGCCTATAGCCTTTAGCTACAAGTCTAGCTTTATATTTATCAATTGATCCATCGGCCTTCAATTTCTTTTTGAAGATCCATTTATAACCTAATGGTTTTGAAACTGGTGGAAGATCCACTAGTTCCCATGTATGATTTTGTAATATGGATTCAATTTCACTATTAATTGCTTCTTTCCAATTGGAAGCATCGGGTAAGGATATAGCTTCTTTATACGATTGAGGTTCATTTTTTAACAAATATGTTAGAAAATCCGGACCGAAAGAAGTCGAGGTTATTACTCTTTTACTACGTCTTGGTTCATCCTCTATTGATTCAATAGGTTGATGAGTACCACTTGTAGTAGCTAGATTTGTCCTTTTAGAAGGACCAGATTCTCAGGTCATGTTATACGGGAATTCATTTTTAAAAAATGAAGCATCCCTCGATTCAATAACCGTATTTACATGAATGTACGAAATCTCAGATTTACAAACTAGAAATCGATATGCACTGCTATTAGTAGCATAACCGATGAATACACAATCCACGGTTTTTGGCCCTATTCTCACCTTTTTAGGTTTAGGAACCATCACTTTAGCTAAGCACCCCCACACTCGTAAATATTTATAGGAAGGTCTTCGACCTTTCCATAATTCATAAGGTGTCTTGTGAGTCTTTTTGTGAGGTACTTTATTGAGAATGTAATTAGCAGAAAGTAAGGCTTCCCCCCACAAATTTTGTGGAGCTCCTGAACTTAATAACATTGAGTTCATCATTTCTTTCAAAGTACGGTTTTTGCGTTCAGCAACACCATTCGATTGAGGAGAATAAGGAGCGGTTGTTTGATGAATAATCCCATTTTCAGAACAAAATTCCTCAAATGGATATTCATATTCACCTCCTCTATCACTTCTAATAGCCTTTATCGTTTTGCTTAATTGATTCTCAACTTCATTCTTATATTGTTTAAATGCATTAATTGCCTCATCTTTACTATGTAACAAATATACATAGCAATATTTTGTGCAATCGTCAATAAAAGTAATAAAATACTTTTTCCCACCTCTAGTTTGAACAGATTTTAAATCACAAATATCGGTGTGAATTAAATCTAAAGGTTCAGTTATCCTTTCAATAGAATGGAAAGGTAATCTAGCTAATTTAGATTCCACACAAATTTCACATTTATGATTTTTATCAATATTAAATTTTGGCAAAAATTCCAAGTTAATTAATCTACGCAATGTATCAAAATTAACATGTCCCAATCTAGCATGCCAAATATTAGATGACTCAATCAAATAAGAAGAACTAGCAACTTCATTCATTGAAACAGATGTTTTAGGGGTTACAGTAAGAACATTCAGTTTAAAGAGCCCCTCATTTAGGTAGCCCTTTCCTACATACATGTCATTTTTAGACAACACAAAGCGATCAGATACAAACACAAGCTTGAAACCATTCTTAGTAAGGAGAGATCCAGAAATCAGATTCTTTCGGATATCAGGCACGTGAAGAACATTGTTGAGAGTAAGTTCTTTTCCAGAAGTCATTTTCAAAGCAATCTTTCCTTGTCCCACCACCTTAGAAGTGGAAGAATTTCCCATAAAAAGGTTCTCCTCATTTTCCAAAGGCTTATAGGTGGAGAACATCCATTTGTTTGCACAAATGTGTCGTGTGGCTCCAGTGTCCATCCACCATTCCTTGGTATTTCCAACCAAGTTACATTCAGAGACAACGGCAGAAAGATTCATATCCGCCAAATCATTGGTGATATTCTCACCCTCAGTCACATTTGCTTGAGAGTTATTTTTATTTTGCTTCTTAGGCTTACGACACTCACTTGAGCGGTGTCCCGGTTTACCACAATTGTAGCATTTGCCTTTGAACTTTTTCTTGTTATGTTTGGAAGTGCCTTCCCCATCATACTTTCTTTTGTTCTTTTTAGGACCTTCAATGACATGGACCTTTGTTTCCATCGGATTCTTCCCACTTTTCTTTTGAGACTCACGGTTGTCGTCTTCGATTCTTAGCCGGACCACCAACTCCTCCACATTCATCTCCTTACGCTTGTGCTTGAGATAGTTTTTGAACAAAGTCCAAGAAGGTGGCAACTTTTTAACAATTGCAGCAACTTGGAAAGTTTCACTAATTTACATTCTTTCAGCATGAATGTCGTGGAGAATCACTTGGAGTTCTTGCACTTGCGAGATTACAGATTTAGAATCAACCATTTTGAAGTCCAGAAAACGCCCAATGATAAATTTCTTCATCCCAGCATCTTCAGTTTTATACTTCTTTTCCAAAGAATTCCATAATTCCTTGGAAGTTTTGATAATGCAATAGACATGGTACAAAGTCTTGTCCAGGTATGCCAAAATATAATTTCGGCATAGATAGTCCGAGTGCTTCCAAGCATCGACAGCAGCAACCTTTTCAGCATCATCTCCCTCTTGAATAGAGGGGCAATCTTCATATACAAACCTGCCCAGTTGGCAGGTAGTGAGATAGAAGTACATTTGTCCTTGCCAACGTTTGAAGTCAGCCCCAATGAACTTTTCAGGTTTCTCCCCGTGTGGCATAGATACGGGTGCAGTCACACTTGTGTTGGTGACAATCAGTTTCGTAGGAGTAGTGTTCGTACTTTGCGATTCCATTTCTGTTACAAAAACAGAATTTTTATCAATGATAAAATTCATATATAATGAATTAATCAAAACAGAATACAAAATTCTGTGCAACAATTTCCTCCAAATATGATTCACAATAAATGAATTCCAAAAGAATTCAAATAATAATTCAGAATTAAACTATAATATAAACAGAATTCCGTACAAAACAGAATTATAATTTAAGATTAAAAAAAAATTTAGATAAACAGATTTTAACAAGAGTACACAAATAAAATTTTATTTTCTAAAACAGAATGTAAAAACAGTATAGAAATAATTTCTATATCAAAATGTTGTACTAATTTCTACAATAAAGCAGTAAATTAATTCATTTTATTCTGTCAAAACAGATTTATTTCCAACAAATAAATTTCTGTAATAAAAAGAAAATTCTGTACACTAAAACAGTAGAACTAAAAATAAATTGTCTTAAGATTGTTATGTCTACTATTTATAAATAACAATTGTACAGAATTATGAATATAATATAATTACAGAATTAAAACAGAATTACAGAAATGAAACACTTACTTGAATTTGCAGAAATTAAACAAGAATAAAAGAAATAATCCGAGCCCTATGAATCTCACAGTGTCTTTAAGACAATTTATTCCCTCAATGTGCTCCGAGGTTGATGAATATAGTCTCCCAAGATAGAACGGATTTTCCCAATTAATTATGTAGCACAACAATAATTAATTTCAACGAACTCAATTCTGTGGCTTTTACTCAACAATACTACAACATATGTTATGCAGGAGAAAGAAATTTCGGAACAGAATAACAGGGATTTTCTAGGGAAAAATGACAGCAATTCTGAAGGAGGGAAAAATTTTCATTTTTTTAAAACGGAGGGAGGCATCTGCATTTATAGCAAAGTAGGTGACGGTTGGCAAATAACTGCCAAAACAGTTAAACGAAATTAACTGTTGACTGTTGACAATAACTGCCAACAGTTTATTAATTAATTAATTTCGTAATTAATTAATAATTAAAGCCCAGAAAGTTAAATAAAATTCGGCCCAAAAAAGTAGGAGATTTTTATAAGCCCAAGCCCAAGCCCGAACCGGGCCGAGCCGGACGCGCGCGCGCGCGCGTGTGGACTTTTGACCGAAAGTCAACTCGTGCATAGCTTAGGTCATCTCCCCTTCAAAGAGTTGGGATACCTCCAAGGCATCCAAGCCTTAGTCCATACTTGGGGTGTTATTAACTCATCAAAATTCCACTACTCTTCCAATGTGGGACAAGAGTAAAAACACACCCAATTCATTAACTTTTATTGCTTTGTGAGTCACTTTGGGGACATAAATATCATTCATAACTTATTGAAATTGGACATATGAATATACTACGTTAATCTCCTTGCGGAGGTGAACGCGTTCGTATATGGTCCCACAATTTTCGTAGTGTGGGTCCCACCTAAATTTGAGCTCAAAGTTGCTCAAAATTTTGTCCAGAAAATTCTGGACAGCTTTCTTAAAACCCATTTAAGTCCAATTTTTCCAATACTAACTGCATCTGCATATATAATAAGATATATACCGAATGAATACACTATAATCTCATCAGAAAGTATAAAATTAGATGCAAAACATTAATAGAGGTAGTAAATTTATATTAAGAGGCATTTAGTAAACACGATAAGTACAAGATGAATATTCATGAGGCATCTAGGATATGATATCTTTTATTCGTACCCAATGTTCATAACCTTGAAAACACAAATAATACCTGTAGATTATTCATACCATAACTTTACTAAATATGCTGGTAAAACAGTTTTGAAAAACAGAGAAGAAAACACTAAAATGAATCCTTCTAAAACATTATGATAATGTAATACCATTGTCAGACAAAATCACAAAGCTCACAACCCGTACTCAATGGAAAATACAAAAAGAGATATACCGTGAGAGAGAACACAATGTCATTTCCATTCTCTTTTGGATTTGACTTCCACAGATCCACGCATAGAAAAAACAAAAGCCAAACAATGAAAAGAGAAGAAGAAATCTAATTGCAGCAATCAAATATATAAAAAAACAAATCAAATATCTAAAAATCTAGTGCATAGATCTATGCCTCCGTTTTGGTCAAGGCTCAAACCCATGATCATTATTAAATTTTATTGAAAATAAATAAATTTTAATTTCCTGCCTCCTAAAAAATACTTGTATGTGTTTTAAGTCATCAAGTTGTTCAACATAAATTAACTAACTATTAAGCCACTGACTAATTCATAAATAAAAAAATAATAATACAATACAAATTAACGAATTAATAACCTATTAAATTGTTCAACACAAATAATAATACAGCTCATGCTTGCGACAATATGATAATAACGACAGAGCCATTTTAGTGGCGTCAACTATCATCATCGAAATCCAATGCACATTGTGAATGTCCCCCCCAACACTACGACAATGAAATATAGTCATCTGAAATGTCAATCGACCCGGCTAGTATAGATCCAACTAAATTTGAAATCGTTGTTGCCTTTTGTAACATCCAAACTAGTGTTCTATCCACGTATTTTGAAAACAAAGTCACAAATGACTCCATCGCCAGTCCAACACAATATGGACAATAAAGTAACATAACAATTCAAAAAATATACACTGTATAACATGCCATACTATTTCATTTATGCATGCTACTTAATTAAGCTAATGTGCTGTAATAAATTTCATATTGTTTTTTCACAAATAACTGAAACCACCATAGTCACATTTTGGAACTGTGGCCAATACCCGGTCTATGTTACCCCTTACTTTAGTCATAACCTTGGTTATGGATTTTTTTATAATAATCATGGATTACGACAATGACCAACCTATTTTGACCATTCTTGATATATGGAGTAGTGTAAGTGACATAGGCATTGTATCCCCAACATGTTTTACACCGATCAAATGCTCAATGTAAGAGCAAGAATTTATAATTGCCCATAGCTTTGGCTTATTTTATAGTTTTTTCATATCCCGTTACAAACCGGCATCTCAAACCGAACACTCTATCTCCATGTTCATTCGAAGACACGTTAATGATCGTGCTTCATTTATAGTATCATCACCAACACTTTATGGAGGTATAAACTTGTGGTTTTCATAGAATTTTATGAATCATATTTTGGGATGTTTGCTTTTAAAAAATCGAGGCTTTTTATACAAAGTATTTAAAAATTAAACAAAAATAGTCTCGTTCAAATGAGATCCAGCCTCATTCGAACGAGATGTCAATCGCGTTAGAACCACAATCAAACAAAGTTCAAACAAGATATCTCTGCTGAGATAGAGATAGGTCGTTAGAAGCTCATTAGAAGGCCCTTCAAATGAGATTAGACTTTCGTTAGAATGAGATCTACTTTGGTTCGAACGAAACCACTATTTTCGTTCGAACAAGGTTTATTTGTGTTCGAACAACCTCACCGCCTCAAAATTCGTGTTTTTGTTATAAAAAAACTATTTTGTTTAGAATTTCTCAGGAACTTTGGCGAAAATGATTTTCTAATACCCGATCCAAATTTCTTCCTTTTTGATTTTTCAAAACCACTTTTAGTTTCACAAATCGTTCACCCCATATGTGATTTGTGAGATTCATGAAACCCATACACCTTGCATAAACCCTTATAGAGTTAATCCTTGCCGCTGACTTATAGAACCAAGGTTTCACTACTGAAGAAGAAGAATGTTAATCGGTGGATACCGAGGGAAGACCGCTTCTTGTGGGTGGTACTGGACTGGACCTTATTCTATAGAAGAAATTGAAAACTCTGCGCGTTATACTTAGTCATTTTAAGTAGTCTGTAAGTCGATTGTGTCTGTCAATTACTCTATAGTGTTGAATAAAGGTTTTTTCCCTTTTAGGGATTTTCCCTTACTTCTTTACTTGCATGATTTGAATGTGTGTGTGTTTTGAATTGGAATTGGACTTTATCATTGCATGAATATTTAATTTTTAATCAAGATAAAAATTGATTAATATTGGAATTTGTGTGTGAGGAACCTAGTATACGAATTAATCCACAGAATTCCGCATTCTCACTCCATGACTTTTCCACTCTTAACTACATAGTGCAAAATAACGGCCATTTAATCCCTTTACTGTTATGCCAAGGGACTGATCAGTTAAAATTACTAAAAATGAATCTCCTACATCTTTGATAATGAAGTTAAAAACATCACTTGTAATTGAATTAACAATGTCTTTTTGAATATCTAGTGATGTCAATCTTAGGTTTGAAGGATCATTCTTCATTGCAACGGCTCTAATATCCTCATTTAGATGGAAAAAAAAATTCACAAGTTCAAGAAAGTTCGTTCTATTTTGTGGACTCTTTCAGTTCGTCACTACCAGGGTATGCAAGTCCTTGGCATAAAAGAAATTGAATAAAATTGATTGATGCATTTAGAATTGTCGGTATTCACTTCAACTTTTTTGTGATTGCTTGAAGAAAATTGTCTCAATGTGTTAATTTTGGTAAAGTAAATCATGACATGCTCTCAAAGCTTGATTGTGAGTACTACTTTTATTTTGAGTACACCTAGGACTTCCAATATGAACATTAAATCTTTCTTTTTTCTTCCAATTTGAAAACCCTCACCCACATAGGTGTATGCTTTCTCATCCATGTTTGTCTTAAAAAGATAGAAAATTTGGCAATATGCGACATTAGTAGTAAAACTATATCCTAGATAAGGAGAGTATTCATTGAACCAAGCAGGGTTGAAACACCTCAATTATTTTTCCATAGTTTTATATGAAAAGTTGTTACCACGAGGCTGATAATGACCTTTTTGTAAATAGGCTTTACGTATTTTTTTCCCGTAACTTAGGATTTACATGAGAAATTGGAGTTCATAATTCGTATCGGCCTGAATATCTGCCAAAATAGATTCATGGTATACATTGCTCTCAATAGGTGATGAGGACATTAACACCGATTTTCTTTTTAAATAAATCTCGATAAGTTAAACGTTAACACGTAAATATATAATATATTCACCAAGCTCTAACAAAAAAAAACTAACATTTCAATTTTTGAATTTCCATTGCATAAAAAATTATAACATTTGAATATAAAATTACCCTAAAATTTTCCCCATTACTAACCCCAATATTTACTCCAATAATAACCCTAAAATTAAAGGTAAGGGAAATAGAGGGAAGAGAGAAGCCATACCCGTCAAAATGGGATGAGGTATCTCTAATGGAGGTGAAACAAATTTTGATTGATACAAAAATTGAAACCATATAAAATGAAGCTATAAAAATAAAGTTAATGAGATGAGAGTAAAAGAAAGCATGAATAATAATTATTTAAGATAAATAAATAAGTTGCTTACCGAGTGGAAGATAAAAAAGAAGGTTGTATTGTGTTGTAATTTCAGGGAAGGAGAAGGAGTGTGTGGAGAGGAGATGGGAGATTTTGAGAGAAGAAGCAGAGAGATCCTTAATGGAAAGATAAAAAAGAATCGGGTACTGAGAGATGTGTTGAAAAAAAACTTTAAACTTTAACGTACTAGGATTTATATATTTTTTTAAAACTTTCAGTTTCACCCCTAAAAATTTCTTTACATAGAGAAAATCCTGAGGTGTGCATAGGCAACAATGGATCCAGCACCAAATTATTTTTGACAGCATAATCCACCCCAAATTATTGGCTACATTTCATTATGGATGGAAAAGAAGAAGACCCCCCCTTCAGATAAAATATTAGAAATGTTGAAAAGATGATTGTACTTTATAATCTTAGGAAACAAATTCAAATAAAACTTGGCCATTCCAACACGATGAAAAATATAAAATCTTTTATATTTCGTATGACAAATATTGTGTAGGTCCATGATGATTCAGGGAAATAGAGACATTTTTTGGGCCATCCAGTTTCTCTCTCGAAACACTAACTTTAATTAGGGTTTACATGGCAATCCAAGGTGACGTTCAACAATTTCAGGTGGCTCCTAAGCCTCCTGATCCACCAAATGTTTGGGCCAAGTTCTTTGCTAGTGTGCTGATTGTCAGGAAGACTAATCATGCATTACAACTAAAGCCGCTTTCAAAATTTTGTGTTGAATAAGCAATATTGTTTTCGAAGGAAAATATTGATAAGCTTGAAGAACTTTACAAACTGGTTGTTGTTGGTAAGTTTTCACGTGGAAGACCTTCATTAGAATTCATTAGGAAGAACTTTGATTTTTTGGGATTAAAGGTTGCCTTCAATATATGATTACTAAACAATAAAGACATTTTAATAATGTTAAACAATGAGAAAGATTTTATTAGATTGTGGATGCATGATCAATGGTTTATTGGAAAGAGTCCTATGATAACCTTTAAGTGGTCGCTATATCTTAGGATGGACAAAGAGAGTTCCATTACTCCTGGTTGGCTTTCATTCCCTAGTTTACCTATTCACTTCTTTACAAAAGAATCTCTTTATTCTATTGCGCAAGTTATAGGGACACCATTGAAACTTGATGCTTCAACTATTAACATGAATAGACCAAGTGTAGCAAGGGTTTGTGTGGAGTTAGATCTCCTAAAACCAAGACCTAGAAGAGTTTGGCTTGGATGTCAAGATACTAGCTTATGGCAGGCAATCGAGTATGAATATGTTCCTGATTAGTGCACGAAGTGTTTAAAACCTTGTCATAATGAAGTTAAATGCATTTTTGATATCAAGGCACTCAAAATATAAGAAGAAGAGATAATCCAGTAAAGATGGAAATAAGTGCTTTAGCAAACGAAGGGACATTCATTAAAGATTATGATCAAAGATAAAGTGCAGATTCAAGAGAAAGCTACAAGAATAGAATAAAAAGGAATGGAGGAAGAAGGTAAAATCAATGATGAAGAGGAAACTCAACTGGTGGAATTAAAAAAGTTAAGGATTGGTCCATCCATTATTCAAGATGATATGGATAAGATAAAATCTATAACTATTCCAGAAGAAGATACTAAACTGATTGAAAATACAAACATTTCCCCTAGAGCAACTGAACTGTCAAGATAAGAGTAGTTTCTTTAATAACTTAGTCATTTCAAGTAATGAAGATTTGGTAATAGCCATGTTCCATTTATTGAAGATTTGAAGCTGCTTGCTAAAGAGTTATCAGCAAAGTTGGAGAGGTTTAAGAAGAGAAAGGATTAAGAATTGTCAATGTCAAAAGGTTTACTTGGACATGTGATAGTCAAGACTAAAGAAAAGAAGATTCATATGACAAGTAAAGCTCAAGATACTATGTTCAAGCGTGTGACAAGAGACGTAGTGAAGACTAGCACAAACTTATCCAATCGCAACCATCAATGATCAGTGCAATCATATGGAATGCAAGGTGTGTGGGGGAATAAAAGATAAAAAAAAAGGTTAAAGAAGTTAAGTAGATTTTATAAAATTCCTTTTTTAGCGGCGATTGAACCAAAATGGAAGTTAATCAATTGGAAGACTTTAGAAGAGTTCTTAATTTCGAAGGTTGTGGAGCTACTGGGAACAATAAAATTTAGTGGTTTTGGAGGGTTGATATGGAGTGTTAAAAAATTATTAAATTTGATCAAAATGTTCTTTTTCAAATGGAACATCCAATGCTTCCATTGGTAATTAGAGTCAATGTAGTTTATGCTAAGTGTACCAAACTTGAAAGGATGAGTTTGTGGGATGAAATTTCCCAAAACTCTAATCAATATTATGGAGTTCCTATTTTAGTGGTAGGATATTTCAATATTATTGCACAAAGTTCTGAGTAGATAAGAGGTAGAGGAATTGATCATCAAGCAGGTATGGATTTTATTTCTTGCATCTTTAATTAAGGCCTTATTGGTGCAGGCTATGAAGGAACCAAACACACTTGGTTTAGTAATAGAAATGACTGTAAAATTTGGGAAAGGATTGATAGGGTCCTTATTAATCAAGAATGGTTGTCTAGATTCCCTCATAAAGTGATTTAAAATTTGAACAAGAATTGCTCAGACCACTGTCCTATGACATTTGCTTTAAATTCTTGCAATAAACATGGTCCCATCTAGTTCAAGTTTCACAATATGTGGTGTAGTCATGACGACTTCCTTAAAATAGTTCAAAAGTCTTGGGAGGAACCTGTAGTAGGATCAAAACTTAATGCTTTCTCCCTTAAAATTAGAAGATTGAAGAAGGAGTTACAAAGGTGGAATAAGGAAGTTTTTAAGAATATCTTTCGAGAAGTGGCCAATTTTTAGGATCAGTAACCTAAAATGGAGAATGATTTTGTTGAGGGTTCCTCTAATTATAATAGAGAAAGGGTGAATGAAACTAAAACAAGCTTAATTAGGATCTTTCTTATGAGGAAAAATTTTGGAGTAATAAAGCTAAGGCTAAATGGATCAAATAAGGAGATAAAAAACTAAGTTCTTCCATGTTATAGTGACTAATACCAAAGGGAGAATGTGGATCCACAAAATCATAACAAAAGAGGGGATTGTATTGATTTTTCCATAGTCATTGAACAGTGTTTTGTTAAGTAATATGATAATCTTTTAAAGGCTGGAGAAACAGAAGAATCGGATGATTTATTTAATATCATTCCTAAGCTTTTTAATGTAGACATGAATGATTAGTTGAATGCTATTCCTGAAGAAGAAGAACTTCATCAAGTTGTTCATAGTCGCAGTCCTAATAACTCAACAAGAGTTAATGGTTTCAATGGAGTGTTCTTTGTCAATGGTGGCTCATTATCAAAAAAGATCTAATTGATGTTCTTCATAGCTTTTTCTTGGGTAAAGACTTGCCTAAAAACTGGAGTTCTACTACCATCTGTTTAATTCCCAAGGTGAAGTATCCTTCATATTGTAGAGATTTTAGGCCAATAAGTTTATGTACTTTTTCTTATAATGTCATTTCTAAAATTTTCTTTTCAAGAATAGACTTTATTCTTCAAAATATTATATCTCCTTTTCAGTCAGGTTTTACCAAGGGGAGAAACACCATAGATAATATTTTTTTGGGGCAGAAAATGATCTGTTTGTTGGATAGGAAAATTATGGGCTCTAATATAGTTTTAAAGTTGTATATGACCAAATCCTATGATAGGGTTTCTTGGTTATTCCTCATTAAAACTTTAAAAGCTTTTCGTTTTTTTGAAGGCGTTATTGATATGGTGTAGAGGTGTATTTCTTCTACTTCGTTTTCAGTCATGGTGAATTGGAAGTCAACAAGTTTTTTCAAGTCTTCTATAAGGTTGAGGCAATAATATCCTCTATCTACAAGTCTCTTTATGATTGTTTCTAAAGTTCTTAGTAGAGGCGTGCATGATCACATGGTTAAAGGCACTATCAAATATTTCTCCCATCCAAGAGGTTGTCCATTGATTAGTCACTTAAGTTTTGCAGATTATATGGTGATATTTACTAATGAGCATAAGAAACGTTTGGAGAACTTAATGGATTTCATTCGAAAATCTGAAAGAGCATTTGGTCAATTAGTTAATATTAAGAAGAGCAACTTCTCTAAAAGGATCAAAGTTGGTAGACATGGAAGACTGATAATTGAAGAAGTAACTAGAATTTCATGTCCTAATCTCCCATTAAAATATTTGGGATGTCCGTTGTTTAAAAGTAGAAGGAGGCTAGATATTTTAATGGTTTAGTGGATTCAATCAGAAGTAAAATAAAAGGATGGAAGTCTAAGTTATTACCTCAAGGGGTAGGCTTGTACTCATTCAATACGTGCTCAACTCCATTCTTATTCATACTCTAGCAGCTTTGTCCACCTAAATCAGTGTTGCATAGAATATAAAAGATTTTTATCCAATTCTTTTGGGGATCAACTAAAGACTTTGGGAAGATGTTTAAATGGAGAGAAATTTGTTTTCCAACTAAAGAGGGAGGATTAAGTGTTAGAAGTTTGGAAGATATTTAAAAAGCATCCTCAATCAAGATAGCATGGAAATTCAAGACAGATGAAAATATATGGGGTGAATTAATGGGAAAGAAATACAATAATTAGAAGTAATAGTAAGATCTTTGGCTTTCAAAAGAATTCAGCTTGCTATGCCTTATGTGGACCTCCACTCAGATATAATTAATGGGCAAAAAAATTGAGCCATAACTGATGATGGTATGTTCTCTTTCAAATCTGCAATCCAGTCCATTAAAAAGATTAAAATAGTGGCTAGCCCTACCAAATTTATTTGGTCCCCCTATATTCAATCTAAAATGTCTATTTTGATGTGGAGAAGTTTAAATGGTGTAGTGCCTTTATAAACCAATGTTAAGGCATTAGGTATAAATTTGGCTTCAATTTCTAGGTGTTGTTTCAGGAATAGTGAAGACTTGGATCATCTTTTTGTGTTACGGCCTATAGCTTGTGAAATGTGGAAGTTTTGGGGGGGTCTTTTGGGGATCAAACAGTGTAGTAGTAATCTTAATTTGATTCTCATGTCTTGGTGGCTTGGACAATCAAATAATACTACTATTAGTTTTTTATTACTGTGATTCCAGCTTGCATAGTTTTGGAATTATGGAAATGCAGGAACAAATCTATTTCGAAGGAATCAAGATAAATGAGAAAACTATTATCCAATAAACTATTAATGCAGGACATTAGTATCATCAAGAGGTTAAGATTCATAGGTTTGCAAGAATTATCTAAGATATTTGGTCTGAAGAAAACTAAAGAAGGCCCTCAACTTTTGAAGTTTGTCTACTAGCAAAAGCCTTTGAGAAATAGACTACGGTTGAATACAGATGGAGCATCTAAAGGAAATCCGGGAGAGAGTGATTATGGAGGAATCATATAGGACTACAGAGGATCTTTTTCAAGTGCCTGCATAGGTCATGGAGGTGTTAATACAAACATTATTGCGAAAGCATTGGCAATTAGAAAAGGACTAAGACTGCAAATTAAGGCATCTTATTGACATTGATGTGGAATCAGACTCTAAAATCTTTATTGACATTCTGTCTACTAAGATATTCAAAGTTCCTTGGAAAGTCAGGCCTTTAGTCAAAGAAATTTCAGAGATTGCTATAGAGTTCAATGTGAAGTTTTGTCATTATCTTAGGGAAGCAAATTCAGTGGCTGATATCTTGTAGGGGTGGCCATAGGCCCGAGGCCCGCCAAGCCCGCCCAACCCGCCCAATAAAAAAATAGGGCTTGGGTAAGGTAAATAGGCCCGCAAAGCGGGCTTGGCAAAATTTTATAGGCCCGATTTTTTTTCGGGCGGGCTTGGGCACGAGTTCTTAAGCCCGATGAGGCCCGGCCCGGCCCGAGGCCCGAAATATATATATATATATATATATATATATATATATATATATATATGTGTGTGTGTGGGGGGGGGGGGACTTCTATAAATATAAAAACGTATACCAAGTCTTTTCATGTAAAGTGAGAAACTTTATATATGGACTTTGTAATATATGGAGTTTAAAACAGATTTTTAATTTAAAAAATTGGTCTTTAAATAAAAAAATAGGTATTTTAATTTTTAAAAAAAAAATCTTTTAATTAACATAATAGGGCCCGATCGGGCGGGCCTGGGTAAAGAGCTTTCAAATCTAGGCGGGCTTGGGATTACATAATAAGGCCCGATCTAGGCCCGAGCGGGCTTGGGATAACACTTAATTTATCAAGCCCGGCCCGAGCCCGACCGGGGCTGCCCAGGCCCGGCCCACGGCCACCCCTAATATCTTGGCTAACTGTGGAGTTAAGACTAGGGCTACCTTATATTTCAATAGCTTTGCTAATCTTCCAACTGTAGTCAAGGGAAAATTTGAAGATGGATAAATGGTGCATGCCAAATTTGAGAGTAAAGAAGACTTAGATGTTATGTTTTTAGGTAATTTCTCTAATTTTGTTCAAGTAATTCATTGTACTATTGGTTATTTATAAAACCAACTTTTATTTTTCAATCTTGTTAAGCCACTAGGGAATGGATATTCTTCCTTTCTATTTTTTATTAATAATAATCTAGGGGGATCTTTCCCTCTAATATAAAAAAGGGTTCGGGATAATTCAAACATTATGAATAAGGTTGTGTTTATTTTTTTCATTTGTATATAAAATCTGAATCTGAGTATTATGTTTGTTTTTATGTCTGATTTGATTTCTGAATGAATGTATTTAGAGTGATTTAGACTTCAAATTCATATTTCAAAGTTAATTTTACATCTTAGTCATTCATCGACAAATATAATCATTAGTCTTTTAATTATTTAAAAAATAAAAATTATTTAGTACATTTAAGTCTAAACGATTCAGATTTATACTTAATATGTAAAAACAAAACCTCTATGTCATGTCTTATAAATATTTCGCCAACTAAATCTTGATATTAGACCTGTCAAAAATCATGATAACACGTTAACACGACATGACACGATACGACACGAAATTATAAGTCAATGGGTTTACCTTTATTGGATTTGGGTCATTAACGGGTTAACACGGTAGACCTGTTAACACTAACGGTTCGGGCTTGAAAATTTATTTGTACGCATTTTGTCCCATTTCTACCCGTTATTAACCATTAACACTAACGGTTACTATAGGGTCACCCAACCCGTACCTAATAAGAATAACCATTAAAATCCATTATATCTAAATCCTTTAAGACTAACGGGTATTATAGGATCACCCAACCTATCACTACACCAAAAATGCCAAATTTTCACCTTTCAGCCGGCCACCCTTGTCACGGTCAATGATCGTGATAAAAAAAGCACGCGTTTTTTGTTATGGTCATTGATCGTGATAGGTCTGTGACAAGGTATTGTCACGGTCATTGATCGTGACAACGTTAGAAAAGTGTCATGGTCAAAGACCTTGACAGGCCCGTGACAACTTTTCCAGTAAAAAAAAACCTTCCCTCTTTTTTTCCCACCGTTTCATTTCCCCCCTTCTCTCTCTCTCTCTCTCTCTCTATCTATCTATCTATCTATCTATCTATCTATCTATCTATCTCTCCTTTGTGTGTATATGAATATGTGTGTATGTGTTTACATGTGTGCGTGGGTGTGTATAGGTGTGTGTGCATGTGGGGGTGGGAGGTGGAAGGGGTGGGGGGCAGTAGGGGTAGGGGTGGGGCAGTGTGTGTGTAGTGTGCGTGTGTGTGGGCAGTAAGGGTGGGGGGCAGGGCGTATGTGTGTGTGTCGTGTGCGTGTGTGTGGGTAATGGAACAATTAGGGTTTCATACGTAAATGTGTAAATACCCAAATATATGTTGTACCCTTAAGTATAAATACCCAAATACTGTTGGCTAATACATAATGATAAGTAATTAACCCTTGGTTTCATACGTAAATGTGTAAATGATGATTCTCCCCACGTTTAAGAGGGTTAAAGTTCAATTTGAGATTTTTCTCGCGGAATAGTCATAATAGGAATTGGAATTGGTACTTATAATTATTATTGTTAATTTAATTATGACTTTAATTGAATATAAATGAGTTAGGAGCCTTTAGATTCCCCTTATTAATTGTTGGTTTTAAATTAGTAAGTAGTTAGTTTGAATTAATGTTTAGAATTTTTAGTAATTGTACATATTATGGGTTAGATGTTGTTGTTTTGGAATTCGAAATTAAGTTGTTAAACATTAATATTACACAATGACAGTTGAAACAGACCAATTAATTAATAAAATATAGCTTTAATTGTATAGCTTTAATGATGATATATTTATAAGACGTGATGAAATGAATTAATTGAGTAGATGAATTAGAAGGAGTACGGGATACACATTTGTTGGTTTGTTGTTGTTGTTGCTGTTGCTGTTGGATTATAGTGGGCCGATGTTGGGTTGGTTAATTTTAGAAGTGGCATGATCACTGGATTATTGTCCAAATAGGGGGGGAGTTTTTAACTTTTTTCTAAAATTACTTTGTGTCACGAATAATATATTATTAATTCATATATATAATATGTTTCATTTATGATAATTAAACGAAACATACTTGAAATTACATATAGTGCACATAGATAGTAGCCTTCTAGTTCTTATGCGTACGCATTCAATAGCCCTTAGACCCGTTCGAGAGTTTTACCCCTGTAATGAGATCTTTCGAATTGTCCCATTTGGACTGTTTGGGACTGCATAGTTTCTGTATAATAATATTTTTAGTGGCTTAAACTTGTTACTTTTGGAGGAAGTTCTGCAATCGTATCCTAATGTTCTCTGTATACATACTAGATTAGCAAGTGTGAGTGTTATTTCAATTGATAAATTGAAATAACACTCACACTTGCAAATCTACGTCGTGTACTTGGAGAACTATGGGGATAGGCCTGTCAATGGGTCGGGTCTGGACCCGGAATCGACCCGGACCCGATCCGTATAAATAATAGGGTCTGAGCATATTTTTTTGGACCTGAATACCCGAATACCCAAAGACCCGTTTATTAAACGGGTAAGGTCTGGATCTTATACAAGACCCCGACCCGACCCGAATTGTACATTATTATTTTTTAAATATATATACATATACTATAAATTTATATATATTTATAAATATATCTTATCAATATAACATGTAAGTAATATGTATAAACATATATATTTATGTATATAATAAATATAAATAATACATGTTTTATTTATACTAATAATTTTCTATAATACATTACAAAATATTTTAATTTAAGATTATAAAATAAAGAAGGGGGATAATATAAAATAAATGTATATATTTGGTCAGACCTGGACCTGAACCCGAGATTCGAAGACCCGAACGGATCCGAGTATGGATCCAATATTGTAGACCTGATGAAGACCCGGACCCGGACTCGAACCCGATAAAGACCCGATTACACGGATCTGAATCTCCCTAAACTCGACCCGGCTCCGACCCGTTGACAGGCCTATATGGAGATATCCTGCCATTTTTTTTTCAAATCATAATAATGTGCATGAGTTGTTAGGTATATTAACGAAATATGCGGTCTTGAATGGGATAGGACCACTCACCCTTTAGAGGAGATGAAGGAAATATGAATTAATGAAAATGGTTTTATATAACGTTACATTACAATAAAACTTCAAGGAGGTTGTATTTTACTGTGATTGGGTAAGAGTTAAGGATAAAAATGCTTGTAAAGTTGATCTTGACACTAATTTGATCATGGTTGACTTGTCCAAGTTAAAGAGCAACAAACACGTGAGAGATGAGCCATTTGTTTTTGCATTTCAAAAGGTAAAGCAAGTGTTTTACTCGGAGTATATCAACAATGAGTCGTGGTCAATCGTCCTACATTCTCCAAAGTGTCAAAACAGTAGTGTGGATGACTTGGCTTCTCCTACCAAATATCAATCCATTTTTTATGATAACCCTAATTTGAAGCAATTTTTAGATTTATAATAAGTATTCCAATTATCGGACAATAGTTTAATACTTTTAAATCATTTATACTTGATCGGTTTAGTGCATGTACTATTTAGATTTAATTCTTAAGCATTAATTCAAAGTCCATGTCTAGTGGGTGTATTATTCTAGTGTTTTATTATTATCAGACATCAGTTTAATGCTTTTAATTCATTTGTACTTGCTTATTTTCTCTCTTTATATTTTTCTATCTTTCCTTTGTATGTGTGTGTGTGCAGGTGTGTGTGGGGGAGTTTTCAACTTTTTTCTAAAATTATTTCGTGTCACGACCCATTCGAGAGTGGCAGGACCACAGAAAATGTTTGTATGTCTTCTTCAGGTGTGTGTGTGTGTGCAGATATGTATGTGTGTGCAGGTGTATTTATATTCTTCTAATTCTTTTGGATTAGTACTAATAACAACAACTTTTACAGAAAATGTCTCCTTCAGGGATTAAGGCAAGGATGATGATGATGATAATGATGATGTCTTCTTCAGGGCTCGGAGGTAGCGGAGGCGACGAGGGCTCCTCGGCCCCTAGGCTCCCCCAATGGGGCAAATTGGGAATGGCCGTTAAGAATAAGACGAGCATATTGACTAGATCTCTCGAGCTGGTAAAGATGATCATCGACCCGGGGTACACCAGTTGGAGGGAGGTGCCAAATGAGCTCAAGTTAGCTATTTGGGCGGCACTACAGGTAATGCATTTATATTTATATTTGAATTTGAATTTATATTTATATTTATTCACAACTAACACTTACTTTGTTTTTGTTTTGTATTTGTTTAACAGGAACAATTCAGCCTGCCCCCAGAACTCCGCGATTCTATTTTAGAGCAGTTGAGGGAGAAACACAAGACATGGAAGAAGAATTTGTGGACTCGATACTTTGAGAAGACTCAGGACTCCATTCTCAGAATGCGTGAGTTTGTCCTGCCGAAGGAGCCGATCGCATTGGAATAATGGAAAAGTTTCATTGACAATGATATCGAGGAGAGACAATTGACATCTCACCAGTTGGGGAGGGAAAACCGAGAGAAAAAGATGGACTTGCACTACTCCGACCGAAAGTCTTACGCCGAGGTGGAGCACAGGATTGTAAGTTTTTATTTTTCTATAATTATAGAAATATGTTATTCTGCATTATTTTACTTTGCGTTGCTTACTAATTTTGCATTATTTTATTTTAGGGGACAGGGAGTGCCCCTGGGGGTAGGCCACAGAGGCTCGATGCCTATGTGAAAATTCGGACGAAGAAGGGCAAGGATAAGGAGGTGTCCCTTAGAATAACGAATACGATTGTAAGTAATCCGATAGTTTAACGTTATAATTTTTTATTTACTTATTTAACTAATCGTGTGCTTTTTGTTATTTCAGGCAAAGCTTACGAAAGTGGATGAGTCGCAGTCTGATGCTGATAAGGCATCTTTGTCCACATACGCAATCAGCCAAGTGCTTGGAAGGGGAGGACTAAGGGTGAGCTCGCTGGTGGGAAAATCTAGGATCATTGTAATGGATACGAGCAACACCAGGTTAGCTCGTCAGGTGGACACACATGACACGAAGCTATTAAGGTTGAAGGCGACAGTCCTAGATATGTATGCATTCATGAAGCGTTAATTAGGAGGAAAGGTAAAGGGCAAGGGGAAGGAGAAGATGGTGGAAGAGGATGTAGTGGATGAGGACGAGGACGTGGACGTCGCTGCTTCATCACTGATACGCGCGGACTCACCGCTTGATGATCCAATTCCCTACTTGGCTCCCGTCTAGCGGCCTATGTCAACAATCGGTTGGCCGAGCATATTTTTACGCGACATATATGATGGCCAGAGAATAGCGAGGGGGTTGAGGGACCAAAATACTGTCCTGTGTATGTCAGTTCATGGATGTACCCTTCAAAACATCGAGGCCAAGGTTCTCGTCACGCATGTGATACCCAAAAAAGAGAACTCCGCATTGTGGTTGCGCGACCAATTCGACGTGACGCATATTGAGGGGTGTCTCAATGAGTATATCTTATGGCCTTCCTCCCTCCTCGAACCTACCCCAGACTCTATGGCGTGACATTATTTGTATCTATTTTTATTTGGACACTTGGATTATATTTAAATTATTTTGATTTGTTACATTTTGGTTTGGATATGGATTGTATTTTTATTTTGTTTGGATAGGGAATTATATATGCAATGATTTGGTATATTCTTTTAATTTTATTTGGATATATGCTGTTTGAGCAGGTACAATTTTACTATAACAGGTACAAATATACTGCTGGGCAGTGGCAAAACTGCCCAGCAGATTCTTTTTAAATTCTGCCCAGATTTATCACGGTCAATGACCGTGATAATTTTTTAGAGTTTTTCACTTATTTGTCACGGTCTTTAACCGTGACAAAACTTATTATGGACAAAGACCGTGATAAGACCGTGACAAGTTTAATGAACTTGTTACGATCATTGACCATGACAAGTCTGTAACAACAAAAGTTGTCACCCCCAGACTTGTCACAATCAATGACCGTGATAATCCGACAGTTTTTGTGTAGTGTATACCCAATAAGAATTACAATTAAAATCCATTATTTTTAAATTATTAAAGACTAACGAAGACTATAGTTCACCCAACCTGTTACCCATTTAGACCCAAACTGATTCGTGAATATTAGTGGGTGCTAACGGTTCGGGTCGTGTACCCGTTCATATTAACGGATCGTGTTTGGGTATTATCATTAGAGTCATTAATCTCAATGGTGTGACACCCCACCTGATTAAATACCAGGTGATCAGTCCTTTATTAAATTAAACCGAAGTGACCGGTTGGTTCATTCTTAGCATCACTGGCGAAAAATAATTTTTCTTTATTAATCGCCTAATAAGTAATTAAGATATGTGTCAAAACATTTTCCCATTTAATTATACTCAATTAATCCATTAATAAATTTCCCTTCTTTAAAATATAAGCCACTCACATTCCACAAGAATAAAATAAATACTGGACATGAATCAAATACTGAAATACATCGGACTGGATAAAACATTCCAGTTCCAAGTCTAAAACTAAAAAACCATAAAATTCGCAAGTGTAACTGAAATAAACTACTAACGTAAAATGAGTACAATCTCTAATAAAACGACTGAAGATGGGTGAAACATGCCCTAAGATAAATGTTTGAAAAGGAACAGAAAGAACTGATAGAAGCATCTAATGCAAGGATCTGCAACTCCCACAATCGCTGCAGCTCGCTAAATGATCCACGCATCTAAGTCAGGTAACCCTATGACTGGGCACCTGATATATATATATATATATATATAGCAAAAGAGAAACGAATAGCAAGAAATAGGTCAGAGCTCGAGTTGTGAAAATATTTGTTTTAGCAAGTATTTAAAACTACAATAATGCCATTATTATGTGCATGATAGTTTTGACTCTCACATGAGATTCTCACCTCTCCACTATTGTGAACGCCTAATGTACGTCTATCCTAGCCTAGTTATCCATAATGTTCCCAACTAGATCATAGACTTATACTTATAATTATATCTTAAAGGAGAAACCCATATCGCCTATACAATACGCTAATAAGATCATTTATTCCAATTAACCGTATATTACATTCACTGATAGATTCTATTTTACCCACTGAAAATACTTTGCTTACCAACATTTATAAGTTTTCTAATTTCACAAATTAGAATCATTCGCAAGTATGTATGTGTGTGTGTGTGTGTGTGTGTGTGTGTGTGTGTATATATATATATTTATATATATATTTATATATCATCTCTATAAAAAATCATGCGCCCCTTGGTTAGGACCACTTGGCGCAATGCATACTCTACTATCGTGTCCGGATGCATCGCTCACTGCGTAAAGGACAATTGGTTCGGCGTCTCTCACGAACCATAAATCTCATAACACAAATATTGGAGGTGAGCATACTCACCATCCAAATAGGTCACGCACATACCTACGCTCCCATTCAGTTGTCGAAACTATCCTACGTCTCAGATAGCACGTGTACAAGTTCACATGCTCTGGGTATAAGTCAAATATCCACCCATTGGGTCACCCAGGATAAGACTGTCCACTGCGCGACAAACTCCTCCCGATAGCAAGTAGCGTATGTATGTTATACACACAATAATAATAATCATATAATAATAGGCCCTATTAAAATCCAGGTATTCACCCAACCCATACTTATTTTTCTACACGTAGTATACTTATCATTACTACTTAGTATGAAATTAACTTGATTATTCATACTTTTGAAATTTCAAAGGTCAATTCACGTATTCAATCCTTAAGATATTATCCTAGGAATGTTTCCCAATAAATTATGCACTAAGCTAATTGTGACACCCCGCTTAAAATAATAACGGATGACCAGCCCTATACTACATTAAATCAGGAATCTCAGATGGCTCATTCTCAGCATCAGCAGACTATACTAAAATAGATAAGGCTAACTACCCGAAACTATAAAAGCGGATGCCAAAATTAAAATAAAAACATACAATGGAATTCAAACCAACAATGAGAATGACTATTAACACGAATTTAATAATATACATTCTCAACATAAAGGAAGGACATACTCTCAATACATCATAAGTACATACAAAAATATTCCCGAATAAGCTGTCGAGTCACATACAATACAACATCCATAAGAAGAAATATAAACAACTATATATACCCCCTAGGTATAAACCCGATACGCAAGAGAGTCCTATCTAGATTTACAAAGAGATAGGAAACGATTACAAATTAAATCCCGCAACAGTCAGCACCTGATACGGCTCCCAAGACTCTGGATAGAAAAGCATCCGGTATCCATACGGTAGGACACCTGTAGTACAATATACATACATATATAGCAAAAGAGCAATATAAACGGATCAGAGCCCGAGGTGTAAAAATATTTAGCAAGTGTGTTAACCATGCATAATAAATATGTCATACCCCGTATTTTTATAGCTTTTAGATTATGGGATTTATTAAATTTAATTGAGATAAATTAATTTAATTTTAATCCGGAATGTTGTTTTAAATATTTACTAGCGTGACGAGAGTTAGTAATTATTGGAAATTTGTTATCTGTTGAATATTACTGGATGAGTATAGTAATATATGAGATTTATTGTCATAATATTATCACGTGTGAATAAAATGACAATTATGGAAATTTAAGTCGGGACGCGCGTGTGTCGTGTCGGGACTAAATGTTGATTAAAAAAAGTGAATATTTTATAAGTTGTCCATATGGTCTTTTTGAGTGCGCCAACGTGTCCGGAAGGGTCGAGATAGGCAAAAAAGTGTACACGGGGGTTTAGTTTGAGTCTCGGGGCTATTTTAGGCTTAATTAGTACTCCGGGAGGGCATTTTAGTCATTTTGTATTTTTGGGTAATTAAACCCACGAAAATTAAAAGGGTTATATAAGATATCTAGGTTGTCTTCTAGGGTTAGAACAACCAAAGACAAGTGACAGCCATAAGAGAGGGAAGGAGAGAGCTTCCAAAGCAATCCAAGGCCCGAAATCCATCCATTTGCACCGCCTCCACCACCAACGCGTAGATCGCGAGACGGGGAACGCAACCACACAAAATTCGACAAAAAAACAGAACATCGAATATCCCAGGCAAGTGTTTATCTTGCTTATTTTCGTTGATGCATCACTCATGTTAGTCTAGGGATGATTAGGGTGAGATTTATGGAAGAAAAAATCCAATTTGAGATAGGAAATTGCATGTAGTGATGACTTAAATGATATTCTGGAAACCCTTTGTCATGTAGAGGAGTGAACCAAAAAATTATGATGTTTACAAGATGGAAATTCTGGAAAATTCTGGTTAGAACCATGTTTAAGAGATTTCTAGGGTTCTTGATAATTATAATAATTTTTGGGCTGTTAATCCATGTTTAGTGATAGAAATCTACATGCTTTACGTTGAAAATATCTGGTATGATGATATACTGTTAGTAGTATAAATTTTGGGACGATTGGGATTGAAAAATATGGATTTGGTGAAGGTTAGAAGATGAAACCCGTAGCTGCAAATCTGCAGATTTCCGAAATACCTGTTTGATCGATCGATCGAGCCCAGAGCTTCGATCGATCGAAGGTTCGATCGATTGAGCCCCAGACCTCGATCGATCGACCCCTCCTGGCAGACTTAAGTTTCCCTTTTTAAAATTGTTGAATTGATTCGAAATGAAGAAAACTCCTTAGACATCCTTGTTAAGATAATTTGGGAGATAATGATGACCAGTAAGATTCATTAATGAATAAGAGACCTTTAATGTAAGGCGAAATCTATATTTTTGGTATATCTTATATAAGGGACAATGTAAGTATATGTTAAAGGGGAGAGACACGTAAGAGGGTTACGTTGGAACAAAAATGAATACCTACTGAATTGTACCTTTGGAAGGATAGAGCCCATGAGGGCTACGTAGTAAGTTGGAGAAACCCTTCGAATTAAAGTGAGAAATGAACCATTATACGTGATAACTAATAATGGGAAAATAAGGATAAATGTTGTGAATATGGGTTATGAGATAAACCTAAATTGATATGATAAAAGTAGTACATTTATATGATTGTGTATGCATATATTATATACTTATGAAAATCATGCCCGCGCTACTTGCTATCCCGGAGGTTACCGCGCTGGGACGATCTTATCTCGTGTGCCTTATGGGGGATATTGACTCGTACCCTAGAAGATAGAAATCCTAGGTACGGGCTATCGGATCGATAGTCGGACGGTCCTAAGAGACGTGAGGGTATGTACTGACCTCTTGGACTTGGATACTATGCTTCGCCTCAATATTGTTTGTGTATGTATTTGTACAGTTCGAGAGTGATTCCGAACTTGTATTCCCTTTAGTGTGATTGATACGGGGATTGGATAGCAGAGTATGCCCGCACCATAGTTTTTATGTGGGGTGCTGTTATGATATATATATTATACGAGTAGTTAATATATATATGAAATTCTGAAATCTGGAACTGCCTACTGTGATTTGATATGTAGGACATGGTTGATGACTCAAATTATAAATACTTGTGTTGAGAAAGTATAATATGACACTGGAAAACTTTATTGATTAATAAAGTTAAAAGGAGAACTTTGGTTACAAATTGAAATCTTACGTTTTAAATACTTGTGTTGTTCAGTTGTAAATCCTGCGAATAAACTAAGATAAGTTACAGGCCTGTTGTTTAGATGACTTCATCCATTTGATTCTACACCTAGTTCAGTTTTATCCAGCAGGGGCATGTGTCGCCCTCTTTCTCCATTATTTAGTTGATATTGCCAGAGATTGTAATTCTTTTAATTTTAGTATCTTTAATTCAGGATTGTTACTGTCAGGATGTTTTCCTTAGTATTTTAATTATGGGATTTATTATTGTTGGGTAAACTCTTGAATGTTCATTTTATTCTTCTACTTATTGTGAGACTCTTTAGATGTTAATGGTTTAAGGTTTTATAACCGGATTTAATAAAATGATAATAAGGTTTTAAATGGTTTTGACACTTAGCTTAATAATTTAGGGTGTTTAAATTGGAAAAGTATTTTAACGACATTGATGCTAAGAATGAACCAACTGTTCACCTTGATTTTAATTTAATAAAGGAGTGATCTCCCGGTATTTAATTAGGAAGGGGTGTCACAGGTGGTATCAGAGCATCAGGTTCTAGTGTCCTTATGATCTGTACGGCTTATTATGCTTTCAGCGTTGCTTTGTTTGATATAGAGCCCTATGTTTAGGATTGTCGATTTCTTTGACGAGATTTAGTTCTCCTGCTATAATGTGTATACATTAGTGAATTCTAATTTCGTTCGGATGTGTGCATGTGTCGAGCGATGACGGATGTCATAAGAGGACCGTTAAGCGTACATCAGGAGGCAGGGCTCAGTTGAGATTATAAAATATATCTGAGGATGATGACCGTAGTTGAGGTCGCCTCCATTGTGGCGCGAGAAGCTAAGACTCGAAAGGAGACTAAGGCGCAGTAATGATTTCCAAATGCTGTTATAGTCAAATGAGGTGCGAGGGTAAACTTACCCAACATATTACAAAAACGTGTAGAGACTGTCAGTGAGAATTCTAAAAATGCAGAAATTGTTTGTGTTTACCAAAGGAGGTAAAGTATCCAAAGGTTTAGATATAGGACGGAGTGTGGCAAAACTGAAAGTCAAAATTTAGAGAAAATTTTCTTGGCTTTTGGGACGAAGTTATAATGGTTGGAGTCAACCACCAATTTTAGAAGTGGAATGCTATGCCTATAGGAAAACCTTAGGTACAGTGTTGACCGTATGTTCCTTCCTCAACTGTTCAGGATTAGAAGCAAACGTGGTTCTGAACTCATCACAGGAGGGCATGACAGAAGTCCGATTGTGGATATGAATCCTAATCATTAGCAAATTTTGTATTGAAAGATGTAGATACGAGTGGAAGAAACGACTCCAAGTGGGAGACCAACTCGTAATAATAATTAATAATACTCGAGGAGGAAATTCTGATGGACGGCTAATTCAAGGTTGACAATGTTTTTTTTTTTTTTTGTCAATAAAGATGATAATGATCCTTGTGTGGGAAGCTTAAAGGAATCGAAGACGTTAGTCGAGAATAAAATTGAATACGAGGGTGGTAGTGTAGCACCACAAAGGGATGTGGATACACCTCGGGGGATCCATTTAAAGGCTTCAGATAGTTAAATCCTTACCAAGTGATGGTAAATTCAATAAGTACTATTATAGATAGTAACATGATCGGTATGGCCTGAAAAGCTAAGGGACCAACCGGGATGGCTAACAGGAATCGAGTTTACTAAAGTCCGAGAGAAGGACAATCCTAACCTGGTTAGTAGGACAGGTGACAAGTGGATTATGTACTGAGGTATTTTGTGCGGAGTGAGATCGCTCGCGATAATATGTTCCAAAGTGAGTATAAGGACAAGAATACGGTGCCTAGTAGAAGGCAACAATTAAAGTAATTTTGTTTGGTTTGAGTAGACGTGTTATGTTCGGAAACCATTTGCGCAGTCAAGACGATTGACAAGGTAGAGTTGTATCCTCAGAGGATGAGGCGTGTTTATGTGACATGAGCGAGTCACTATATTTTGTTCCTTGCTAGATTAGCATGTGAGACGAGTTTAATGCATATCATTTTAAACGTTATTATTATTATGTGAATATCTTTTCCCTAATGTAGCGAGATTTTTCTTTAGTGCTATCCGCGGAGGATGAATGAGTATATTAACAGTGTTTTGTACTTTATTGAGGCTACTCGTTGTAGTGATGTGATACACGAGTATGATATTATCTTTGTTAAAACATTATAAAAATGGTTTGTACGATAGTGGGCATTTATTGCAAGGCTATCGGAGTGGTTGCATTAGCGCAACATGTTTTATGTTTTGTTTTGGCGAGGCTTTACCTGTAAGAAGGTTGAACTCACACTTATATTATCTATCCTAGAGACTTTGGAGGAGATAGTGGGCTCGAGATATTCGATGCCAAAGTATGTATAGACTTTGTCAGTATAATTCCTTATGTATCGGGATTTACCGTTGAGCGAAAAGATTTGACTCAGTATTATGTTTAGCACTCCGGACTTAGTGACAGGAAAAGTGCATTGTTATATTTATCCTTTAG
This sequence comes from Sambucus nigra, assembly GCA_949130495.1. Classification (NCBI taxonomy): domain Eukaryota; kingdom Viridiplantae; phylum Streptophyta; class Magnoliopsida; order Dipsacales; family Adoxaceae; genus Sambucus; species Sambucus nigra. The sequence continues at coordinate 48,127,484 of OX422220.1, forward strand.
AGATGTGGGAGTTAATATTTATACCCCTATTATTAGGGAAAGGAATTTTGAGAATTTCGATGGTATGTATTCGAGGTTTATGAAATGCTATTACCACCAACCTATACTGAACAATAGTGCAATTAGTGAAACGTTCATTGATAAGCATAATTACGGGAGAAATTGTAACTTTTATGTCAAGAGACGGAATAAAGGGGTAAATGCTATGGAAGGAGGACCTAACGGATTTCGATAACCGAAAATACTAGGCAGTAGTGTATCGGGAGGGTACCTTGTTTGGATTTCTCTTTGAGAGACATCCCACGCATGAAACTTAGTGTAAGGTTGGAAATAGGGAGATGTTTGGTCACTATTCCATGAGTTCGGTACCCTGGTCGAAATGGGATTAAGTAATTATTTATGTAAGTTGGAAGTTGAATTTTGATTTAAATCCATTGGAGCCAGTTCTATGGTAAGAAAGCATTGAAAGTTACCCCACGAGTTGAGGGGTGGAACGATGATAAGGAAGATTTAAAATTTTGATTTTTTTTAGGGTGATTAGAGTGTTGTAATCACGCTGCAAGCACCAGGGAAAACAAAGAATTTGTTATTAGTATGGAGCGTGTGTGATGCTTACGCTAGTATGCCCGGTTTATAGGGTGTGTAGACATCCTGGTTAACTGATGTTAAAACTCGTCCGAGATGAAGGGGCGTGGCAATGGACGTGTGGAAAATGTGTTTATGGGGCTAACAGAACGAAGTGGAAGTGATATAGTGGATTAAACGTCACTTGAGGGGCGATAATCCATACATAGGTGTGTAATTAGAATAGCACACCCAAATTTGAATTGGAAGACTGTGGAAAGTCATTTAAGAAGAGTATTCCTTGAATGGAGCAGAATTAAATGATTATGAAGAACACTCAGAGCGGAGTTATTAGTAGGCAAGTATGAGAACGACTTGCACATACAAAGGGTGATGATGTTTGTATGGTATAGGAGATCCAGAAGTGCGCTTCGTGGAGAGAAGAGCACGGGTGGAACTTTCGACATACTACAAGGAAGGAAGGGCAGTATTACGTGTCACTTAATGTGAGACATTTCAAGGAAGAATCGATGTTTAGCGGGACATAGTGAGTAGTCTCTACATGCACCGCCCATAGGTAAGGTTTGGTTGAAAGAGGAGAATCAACCAAAGAATTTTGTGTTTATCGATAATTCCTGAAATTGGAAGAGGTCGGTAAAGTCGGTACAGTCCTTGGATGGGTTGCCATCGTCAAAACAAGATCAAGGGTTCATCCCGAACATGTGAATTAAGCCGCTGAGAAGGAAGTGATTGATACTCCTTTGGGATCGTTTACAATATTAACTAGTATGCCCCATACTTCCTTTGAAAGGAAGTGTCGCGCCAGTGCATGGTCCGACGCAGTATAAATTTCCGAATCTAGATGAGATTGGTGAATCCCACCTTTGATATGAGATTTCAGGAACCAGCGGAGATAAGGTTTCTTTTCGAGTAGGATGTATCACCCTTAGCCAGGGAATAAGCGCATGGTGATTAAAGATTAGTGGAGCTACGTGAAGGAGATTTTGGAATCTTGGTACGATGATTTCAAGAATGCTCTGTAGAAGTACTCGTACCTGTTTGTCGCGTACAAGGTACTTATTAAGGTTTTGTTATGGAAGAACCTCGACTATTATCCTTCCGTATGTTTAGAGGAGAGTAGATAATCAGAATTTTTGGATCGGTCGAGAGAACATCCGATAAATGTGGTAGAATTCCATGACTGTTTTAGGCGAGCAAGAGTGATCAAATGTTCATATAATTTTCTCAGAATGGGAGTTTTGTATATGATTAGATCCGAGTATTTGTCATGTAGTGAGGTGCGGCCTCCTAATGATAGTGAGATAATGAAATTTATAACGTATAGGAGTGACCTATGCGAATGTTGTCGGTTGGGAGCACAATGTGAAGTGTCTCCAATAAGAATGTAAAACAATGTTGCTGTGAAGAAAGGGCTATAATGATTGAGCGCCGTAATGTGTAGTTAGTTTGTGTACGGAAAAGGATATCCAGAATTATGCTACCTGATAGGCCTTATTTTCCGAATTTCGGGATGAAATTCCGTTATTAGGGGGGAAGTATGTAATACCCCGTATTTTTATAGCTTTTAAATTATGGGATTTATTAAATTTAATTGAGATAAATTAATTTAATTTTAATCCGTAATGTTGTTTTAAATATTTACTAGCGTGACGTGAGTTAGTAATTATTGGAAATTTGTTATCTGTTGAATATTACTGGATGAGTATAGTAATATACGAGATTTATTGTTATGATATTGTCACGTGTGAATAAAATGAGACTTATGGAAATTTAAGTCGGGACGCGCCTGTGTCGTGTCGGGACTAAATGTTGATTAATAAAAGTGAATATTTTATAAGTTTCCCGTATGGTCATTTTGAGTGCGCCAACGTGTCTGGAAGGGTCGAGATAGGTAGAAAAGTGTACCTGGGGGTTTAGTTTGAGTCTCGGGGCTATTTTAGGCTTAATTAGTACCCCGGGAGGGCATTTTAGTCATTTTGTATTTTTGGGTAATTAAACCCACGAAAATTAATAGGGTTATATAAGATATCTAGGTTGTCTTCTAGGGTTAGAACAACCAAAGACAAGTGACATCCATAGGAGAGGGAAGGAGAGAGCTTCCAAAGCAATCCAAGGCCCGAAATCCATCCGTTTGCACCGCCTCCACCACCAACGCGTAGATCGCGAGACGGGGAACGCAACCACACCAAATTCGGCACCAAACCAGAACGTCAAAAATCCCAGGCAAGTGTTTATCTTGCTTATTTTCGTTGATGCATCACTCATGTTAGTCTAGGGATGATTAGGGTGAGATTTATGGAAGAAAAAACCCAATTTGAGATAGGAAATTGCATGTAGTGATGACTTAAATGATATTCTGGAAACCCTTTGTCATGTAGAGGAGTGAAGCACGAAATTATGATGTTTACGAGAAGGAAATTCTAGAAAATTCTGGTTAGAACCATGTTTAAGAGATTTCTAGGGTTCTTGATAATTATAATAATTTTTGGGTTGTTAATCCATGTTTAGTGATAGAAATCTACATGATTTACGTTGGAAATATCTGGTATGATGATATAATGTTAGTAGTATAAATTTTGGGACGATTGGGATTGAAAAATATGGATTTGGTGAAGGTTAGAAGATGAAACCCGTAGCTGCAAATCTGCAGATTTCCGAAAAACCTGTTTGATCGATCGATCGAGCCCAGAGCTTCGATCGATCGAAGGTTCGATCGATTGAGCCCCAGACCTCGATCGATCGACCCCTCCTGGCAGACTTAAGTTTCCCTTTTTAAAATTGTTGAATTGATTCGAAATGAAGAAAACTCCTTAGACATCCTTGTTAAGATAATTTGGGAGATAATGATGACCAGTAAGATTCATTAATGAATAAGAGACCTTTAATGTAAGGCGAAAACTATATTTTTGGGATATCTTACATGAGGGAAAATGTAAGTATATGTTAAAGGGGAGAGACACGTAAGAGGGTTACGTTGGAACATAAATGAATACCTACTGAATTGTACCTTTGGAAGGATAGAGCCCATGAGGGCTACGTAGTAAGTTAGAGAAACCCTTCGAATTAAAGTGAGAAATGAACCATTATACGTGATAACTAATAATGGGAAAATAAGGATAAATGTTGTGAATATGGGTTATGAGATAAACCTAAATTGATATGATAAAAGTAGTATATTTATATGATTGTGTATGCATATATTATATACTTGTGAAAATCATGCCCGCGCTACTTGTTATCCCGAAGGTTACCGCGCTGGGACGATCTTATCTCGTGTGCCTTATGGGGGATATTGATTCGTACCCTAGAAGATAGAAATCCTAGGTACGGGCTATCGGATCGATAGTCGGACGGTCCTAAGAGACGTGAGGGTATGTACTGACCTCTTGGACTTGGATACTATGCTTCGCCTCAATATTGTTTGTGTATGTATTTGTACAGTTCGAGAGTGATTCCGAACTTGTATTCCCTTTAGTGTGATTGATACGGGGATTGGATAGCAGAGTATGCCCGCACCATAGTTTTTATGTGGGGTGCTGTTATGATATATATATTATACGAGTAGTTAATATATATATGAAATTCTGAAATCTGGAACTGCCTACTGTGATTTGATATGTAGGACATGGTTGATGACTCAAATTATAAATACTTGTGTTGAGAAAGTATAATATGACACTGGAAAACTTTATTGATTAATAAAGTTAAAAGGAGAACTTTGGTTACAAATTGAAATCTTACGTTTTAAATACTTGTGTTGTTCAGTTGTAAATCCTGCGAATAAACTAAGATAAGTTAAATCATTGGGGAAAGATAGTGTGGTATATGACGAGATAGACCATTGGGAAGGTTAGTGCGATAGGTGTGCACATTAGAAGAGAGGTGAGAATTTCTCAAGAGAGTCGCACTAATATGTTGTTATATTGGCCTGTAATCAATTTAAATACTTGCTAAACGAATTTTTTAAATCATATACACTATCGGGCTCTGACCCGTTTCCTTTTCTTTTTCTCTCTTATATATATATATATATATGTATATATTACAGGTGCCCAGCGGCATAGGGCCCTTTGGCAGGAACGAGCTGCAACTTAGGTGGGAGTTGCAGGCCTGTTGTTTAGACGACTTCATCCATTTGATTCTACACCTAGTTCAGTTTTATCTAGTAGGGGCATGTGTCGCCCTCTTTCTCCATTATTTAGTTGATATTGCCAGAGATTGTAATTCTTTTAATTTCAGTATCTTTAATTCAGGATTGTTACTGTGAGGATGTTTTCCTTAGTATTTTAATGATGGGATTTATTATTATTGGGTAAACTCTTGAATGTTCATTTTATTCTTCTACTTATTGTGAGACTCTTTAGATGTTAATGGTTTAAGATTTTATAACCGGATTTAATAAAATGAGAATAAGGTTTTAAATGGTTTTGACACTTAGCTTAATTATTTAGGGTGTTTAAATTGGAAAAGTATTTTAACGACAGTGATGCTAAGAATGAACCAACTGTTCACCTTGATTTTAATTTAATAAAGGAGTGATCGCCCGGTATTTAATTAGGAAGGGGTGTCACATGTGGTATCAGAGCATCAGGTTCTAGTGTCCTTAGGATCTGTACGGCTTATTATGCCTTCAGCATTGCTTTGTTTGATATAGAGCCCTATGTTTAGTATTGCCGATTTCTTTGACGAGATTTCGTTCTCCTGCTATAATGTCTATACATTAGTGAATTCTAATTTCGTTCGGATGTGTGCGTGTGCCGAGCGATGACGGATGTCAGAAGAGCAAATTCTAATTTAAATACGATCCCTCACTTGAAGAATATTCATCCATTACCCCTATGATATGAATAGTCTTCCAATATATCTAACATTAAGATTATCCCCGAAAAGTTTAATGTATATAACGATCACTATACATCCCATCTATATCCAAAAACACATCGATATATCTAGTAATAATTTTGACTATTGGTATGCACATAACAAATAGTCTACTAACCTCAAGCTAAATCCTAAATTCATTCCATGATCCCATCCATTATTGGAATCCCCATTGTTAAACACACACCGATATATAATAAATATCCCGACTAGATTTCCAACACACCCTATTCTAGTTGATAGTATGACCCCATTCCTCTCAATTCCAACTACGATTCAATTGCTGCCGAACCCTTAACATTACCATGTTTACGATTTAATTCGTTGAGTTTATCATCACTAAGAATACGCGACCACTAACTCTCATTGGTCTCCAAATCATATCTTAAATAGAATCCTATCACTATAAGAATTCGGCACAAATCTCGGCCTACAATTTCACGCCATGCCTTTACCAATCTCCTAAAGAATCCTAAACCTTAAATCATGTCTAAACTCACTTTTGACCTCTAAATAGAACTCCCATATTCAATGAGATTCCCCACTATACCTCGGAATATCTATTATTAATAAGCACACAAACATAAAGGGACTATCTCTACATTCCATAATTATTTCATGATAGCCCACAACCATCCTATTGAGGGAATCCTCCTATCATTCAGTCCCATAATCCTTTCTTTCCCAAAAGAGGCATCCCACTCTTGTAAACCAATTTTAATGTAGGCCCGAAAGCCCCTAATCACCCTAAGGCACCAATCCCTTAATTTTATATCATAACCCTCCATAATAAGCCCATTAAGAAGGCCTCTAAGAATAAAACCCAAAAGGAAAGGGTTAAAAGAAAATCCCACTCTTGGGCTAAAAACAGAGGACCGATCGACCGGTCCCTGACCCCCAGTTGACCGTGGGTCCAAATTTTGCCTTACGAAGAAAGCAGTAGGCTATTCCTTTGAGGGGCGATCGACCGGTCCCCTGGGCGCGGTCGACCGGCCATACCAGATATCATGGCCATCTTTCCATTTTTGAACAAGCCCTATTTCTCCAAACACCCAAATCTCATCAACTAACCCCCAATATTTAACTCAAACATAATCTTAACATTAAACCTCATCCTACATCTCATCCCATCAATTTATATGTCATCAAACCCATGTATAATCATCAAATTCATGTTAAAATACCCAAAAACTAGGTTTTCACATATAACCCAAAAATCCATTTCTTTTATCCACAAATTATGAAATGAATTACACAAATGAAATATTTAGCAAGATTAAACACTTGCCACAGATTTGTAGAGGTAGAATCATCCCCGAGATCTCGTACGGGCCGGAATCCCCAAGCTTTCTCATCTCTTTCTCTTCCTTTCTTCTTCTTTCTTTCTTTTCCTCTTCTCTTTTTCTCTCTAGGGTTTCTCACAAATGAGATTGGCTTGATCTGTAAGCCTCTTAAACCTTTAAAACACAAGTCCGAGTTTTAAATGGTAATGCACAATTTAAATGACTCATTTACTCCAATTCGAGTCAAACTAACTTAAAAATATTCCGGAGCCGAAATAAAACCCAAGGACAGTCATTTTGACTATCTCGACCTATCCGGAATCAATGGCGCACTCAGAATTCTCATTCGGAACACTTTATAACGTCCTCAATTTTTTACCTCAATTACCAAATTTTAAAATTCTCCAATTTAAATAAATTTTATTTCTCCCAAAAATTTAATTTCTCAGTCCCAAAATCATGGGGTGTTACGTACTTCCACCCTTACAAGAATTTTGTCCGCAAAATTTAAGTTATGCCTAGGACTTCGAATCTCGTCTAGTCTCTACATCTATCCTCAAGATCACTATACCTATCTTTCCCAGTTCTCACATCGAACAATGTAACTTTAAAGTAGTACTAGCTACCTAGGGGGCCCATACACCCGGTTTCCGAGCTCAACTCGTTAAAACATAACCGGGCTCCACTAGCCTCAAATTGTAATATAACTCTCAACAAATATCTATAGCAACATATTAAGTATATAAAAAGTTTGAAATTTCCAATGGTTAAACTGTTCTCAATTCTTGACATTCGCTACTTTCATGCGGGGGAGGTCTCGCAAGCGAAATCCAAACAAGGAACCCTCCCAATACACTACTGTGTATCTATGTCGGGGATTGAGATCAGTTGAACCAGGATTAAGGTTTTATAAAAGATTTTCGACTTATAGATATTTCCTGAAGGCCTATATAACCATATAATATAAAATAATTTCATACATTTCAACACACCAATCAAACACCTTATATACAAAACATAAGGCCCCAACAAATACAATACTTCCACCAATACCTAGTTCTCATAACTAGCATGACCATGAGCTAAATTCTCCGCTCAATAATAAATCTGCTAAACTCTAAACCTCTTCAATAACACAAATCCTTGATATTACATTAAAGTATTACCGCAAAGTAAGTCCTTCCTTCACTGGAATACTACCATTACCCTTCCTAGCTTATCTATAAAACAATAACCTTAACAATCCACACTTCCATAAATTAATGGCATAACTCTCTACTAGCTCCTCACTAGACGATCTATTATCCCAGAAGATGCCATATAAAAGCCACACTTGATCACTCCTTCCTTGAAGGAAATTTTGTACATCATATGGCTATAGCGACTAACCCCCCCCCCCCCCCCCCCCCCCCCATAATACCTTACATGCGACGCTACCAATACCACGCAAAGCATAAGCTAAACCCAAAGAAAGATATTCTACCTTATGCTTCCATATTTCAACTGCTTTATTTCATCCATGAATCCTTGTTCATAGTCCTCTACTTCTTCTAGGACAAACTTTCTTCCTAAGGCCTATTTCTCCACAAGAGAAACATCTTCCCTAAAATCCTTCCTAATCATCTTGAAGGACAAAGCGCTATTGCGACCCTTGACAACTTCTTTAGTCATGCCCAATGGACCCAATTCTCTAACTTCTCACTCCCTTATCAAAGGAAGACGATAATCCTGAAAATGGGAAAATGCCACATACCGTTCACCGGTAAGAGTCGCCAATCCACAAGTTTCCTAATAAACGTCGACGAGTTTCTCACTCTAAACCTCCCACGGGCTTCACTATTTGCTTATCCTCAGCACTTGCTTTATCGCTCACTAAATTCTCCATTCAAGTCAATTCTCCTTCTTACTCGACCACCGTTAAATCACCTCGAGTCACTCCTCTCCTTATCTACACCTGAGTTACAGAAAGAAAATACCTCCAGTCACAGTGTACCCAAAATCTCTTATGGGTATTGCAACTCTTATCTTGCCCCTTCCTGGACGACTTATTATTGGCGACGTCTGAGACGAGAGTAACTGCGTCAGAACGTCGTTTAAGTGAGTACACCTCATAGAAGAGAATAAACGTAAGGAACACAACAATCCTAATAGTAGGGCTCTATATCAAGAACATTAACGGAAGAATGCAGAAAACCCGCACATATACTAATGACACTAGAACCTGATGCTCTGATACCATCTGTGACACCCAACTTAAAATAATAACGGGTGACCAGCCCTATACTACATTAAATCATGAATCTCAAATGGCTCATTCTTACCATCAACAGACTATACTAAAATAGATTAGGCTAACTACCCGAAACTATAAAAGCGGATGCCAAAATTAAAATAAAAACATACAATGGAATTCAAACCAATAATGAGAATGACTATTAACACGAATTTAAGAATATACATGATCAACATAAAGGAAGGACATACTCTCAATACATCATAAGTACATACAAAAATATTCCCGAATAAGCTGTCGGGTCACAGACAGTACGACATCCATAAGAAGAAATATAAACAACTATACATATCGCCTAGGTATAAACCCGATACACAAGAGTGTCCTATCTAGATTTACAAAGAGATAGGAAGTGACTACAAATTATATCCCACAACAGTCCGCACCTGATACGGCTCTCAAGACTCTGGATAGAAAAGCATCATGTATCTATGGGGGTAGGACACCTGTAGTATAATATACATACATATATAGCAAAATAGCAATATAAACAGGTCAGAGACCGAGGTGTAAAAATGTTTAGCAAGTGTGTTAACCATGCATAATAAATATCAATGCATTATTTCATAATAAAAGTGGAGTCGTACTCTCGTGAAACCCCAAACTCACCTCTCATCTAACAACGCACACCTATTCGCGTCCTGGAATCTTAATTAAGCTACCCGATACAAAATTGGGACAATCTCATTAACTGTATGCATGGCCTATACCCACAAGCCCTGCCATCCTAACATAATTCAAGAATCCTTTCCATTCTAACCCCGCATAAAATATATATATACATTTGTACATGCCTTACCAGGCTATTATTGGTTCCAGTCATTAACTTAAACCAGTTATAAGACTTAGTATGTTACACACTAACATTTGGTTTCAATAAAAGAGTTTATTATTCACATTAACATGCATACAAGTATTAAGGACAAAACTTCTCTCCATTTTCAACATTGCACTACGTTTCGTACGTGGGGCGTCTCGCAAAGCGAAATCCAAATAAGGAACCCCCCCTCCCCCGATACACTACTCCTTGACAATGCTGATCGTATGGATCCATTATGTCATCCACACAAATTCTACTACTACAACTACCTAATTATAGAGTACTATCTAAAAACATAATTAGAATCTCCATTAAATCCTTGGGTCGATATAACCGTAATACCCTTTAAGTATGATCCTTCGACCCCAATGAACTAGTACACCAAAATCACCCAAGATGTACATCATAGAAACTTCATATCCTCTTCACCTATGGGATATACAAATATATATTTACTCTAAATATGTATAAGCAATCATCCATTCCTATAACCATGTATTCATAACACACATAATGTACACTTTGCAACACACATAGAATAAACGGCTATAGGATGCCAAAATACTGCACCATGCTATCATCTTCCAGGAATTACTCACTTTCTCCCGGGGTCACCACCTATCGGACTATTATCACACCGCCATGGAGACAAAATCAATCATAACATATGGGAAGCGTTCATAGTTCCTACCCACAAGTGAGAACGTCTCATACCCAAGACTTCTCACCCCCAAAATAAAATCACATAATAATAAAAAGGACGACTATGACCTGGGGAATATCCACCCCTGCTCCTCAAGCTAGGGGCTCACCCTCAACGCCCAACTTCCCGTGATAGCATGTGCCCGGTATGCTTCACACGTTAAGTATATATATCATTCAAACTATATATATACATTCATATGATCACATCATATATACAAACCATCCCACACGGTATAGATATTTACATCATATGTACACACACACACACACACACACACACACACACACACATATATATATATATATATATATATATATATATATATATATATACACACACTATCACTCATCCGTACGTATGAGATTTATAAACATGGCTATACATGCACTTAGTCCTCATCATACTAGCCGTCACTCCAAGTATATTAACTCAATTCGTTATTTAAATACGATCCCTCACTTGAAGTATATTCATCCATTACCCCTATAATATGAGTAGTCTTCCAATATATCTAACATTAAGATTATCCACCCAAAGTTTAATTTATATAACGATCAATATACATTCCATCTATATCCGAAAGCACATCGATATATCTAGTAATAATTTCGACTATTGGTATGCACATCACTAATAGCCTACCAACCTCAAGCTAAATCCTAAATTCATTCAATGATCCCATATATTATTGGAATCCCCATTATTAAACACACACCGATATATAATAACTATCCCGACTAGATTTACAACACACCCTATTATAGTTGATAGTATGATCCCATTGCTCTCAATTCCGACTATGATTGAATTGCTCCTGAACCCTTAGCATTACCACGTTTACGATTTAATTCCTTGAGTTTATCATCACTAAGAATAGGCGACCACTACCTCTCATTGGTCTCCAAATCATATCTTAAATATAATCCTATCACTTTATGGGTTAAGCACAAATCTCGGCCTACAATTTCACGCCATGACTTTTCCACTCTCCTAAAGAATCCTAAACCTTAAATCATGTCTAAACTCACTTCTGACCTATAAATAGAACTCCCATCCTCAATGAGATTCCCCCTTATACCTCGAAATATCTATTACTAATACGCACACAAACATAAAGGGACTATCTCTACATTCCATAACTATTTCATGATAGCCCACAACCATCTTATTGAGATAATCCGCCTATCATTCAGTCCCATAATCCTTTCTTTCCCAAAAGAGGCATCCCACTCTTGTAAACCAATTTTAACATAGGTCCAAAAGCCCCCAATCACCCTAAGTCACCAATCCCTTAATTTTATATCATAACCCTCCATAATAATCCCATTAATAAGACCCCTAAGAATAAAACCCAAAAGGAAAGGGGTAAAAGAAAATCCCACTCTTGGGATAAAAATAGAGGATCGGTCGACCGGTCCCTGACCCCCGGTAGACCGCGGGTCCAAATTTTGCCTTACGAAGAAAGCAGTAGGCTATTCCTTTGAGGAGCGATCGACCGGTCCCCTATGCGCGGTCGACCGGCCATATCAGATATCATGGCCATTTTTCCATTTTTGAACAAGCCCTATTTCTCCAAACACCCAAATCTCATTAACTAACCCCCAATATTTAACTCAATCATAATCTTATCATTAAACCTCATCCTACATCTCATCCCATCAATTTATATGTCATCAAACCCATGTACAATCATCAAATTCCAGTTAAAATACCCAAAAACTAGGTTTTCACATATAACCCAAAAATCCATTTCTTTTATCCAGAAATTATGAAATGAATTACACAAATGAAATATTTAGCAAGATTAAACACTTGCCTCATGTTTGTAAAGGTAGAATCATCCCCGAGATCTCGTACGGGCCGGAATCCCCAAGCTTTATCCTCTCTCTCTCTCTCTCTCTCTCTCTCTCTCTCTCTCTCTCTCTCTCTCTCTCTCTTCCCCTCTTCTTCTTTCTTTCTTTTCCTCTTCTCTTTTTCTCTTTAGGGTTTCTCACAAATGAGATTGGCTTGATTCGTAAGCCTCTTAAACCTTTAAAACACAAGTCCCAATTTTAAATGGTAATACACACTTTAAATGACTCATTTACTCAGATTCGAGTCAAACTAACTTAAAAATATTTCGGAGCCGAAATAAAACCCAAGGACAATCATTTCGACTATCTCGACCTATCCGGAATCAACGACACACTCAGAATTCTCATCCGGAACACTTTATAACGTCCTCAATTTTTGGACCTCAATTACCAAATTCTAAAATTCTCCAATTTAAATAAATTTCATTTCTCCCGAAAATTTAATTTCTCAGTCCCAAAATCATGGGATGTTACACTAATATTAGTAAATGGCCTTTTTCCTCACTCAACTAACTGTGTAACACGATTTGGGGGAAAATAGGAATTTCTGGAATTTTTGGAACTTGACGTTCGAACCTGAACTGGTTTCATTCGAATGAATCAGCCGTTCGTTCGAACGAACCTGCTTCTCATTCGAACGAGTCGTCGTCGTCTCCATTCTGCTTCCTGCTGCATTTTCTAACCTTTTTTCAACCTAAAACCTCTACAGATTTGTCCCAAACTCCCATAAATCACTTCCAAACATTAATTAAACATGTTGGGATAATAACTAGAAACCTATAATCATTTAATCATGCATAAACCTTAATAAATTCTGAGAATCCCCAAAATTACTCAAATAAACCCTAGTTCTTCAAATTTCTACACAGGAACTAAAAATCAGATTCGCCCATCATAACTAATCATAAATTCGTGATCTATAACCTATATACATGAGGGATTCATCCTAATTAGATACCAAATTGTAATTAATGTCCCTAGTTCTCCAATTTTATTAAAATTTATGAATTACAAATGGGTATTATATATCTATACTAACAAGAACCTGATTGTTGCTATAATTTTGCAAGGACTAAACACTTTACTCAAGTTCGAAGGTATGATCTCTTGGTGATGTTGGTATAGGTGTGTTCCTTGTCTCCCGATCTACGCTTTGGTGAGATATTTGGTGTGTGTTCTTGACTTGTGCACTAAGAACTCCTATGGCTTCTTCTTCCTTCCTCTGTGCCTTTCTCTTTTCTCTCTTGCAGGTTTAGAACTTATAACTCCCCTCTAACCCATGTACCTCTATATTTAATTTCCTAATTTTCGTCCATAATATTTCCCTAAAAATTCATAGGACAAAAATACCCCTACGGGGTGCCGTTATGCCTAAAAATATCCCGGAGTCCAAATAAAATACCCGGGTAGAGTTTTCTGACTATCTCGACTCTTCTGGACTCAATGGAGCGCTCGAAATTTCCATACGAGTTACTTAAAAATAATTTACTTCTCTAACCCATTAAATTAATCCCGACACGACACACGCGGGTCATGACTTAATGTACCAAACTGTCGTACTTCCCACTCTCGACAATTTATAAAATTTCATGATTCCATATTACACAGTAATATTCCATAATTCTCAACAATAAGTTTTAACCCTTGGCATGCTAGTTAATATTTATTTTTAATGCGGATTAATTAATTAACCAATTATTTACTCACCTTTTAATTTAATTAATCCAACAATAATCATTAATCTCATAATTATTTACTATCATAAAAATATGGGGTGTTAAGTATACTCACCTTTTAATTTAATTAATCCAACAATAATAATTAATCTCATAATTATTTAATATCATAAAAATACGGGGTGTTACAAATGGGTCATGTATGTGTTAAACATGCTTTGATCCGTAACCCGTACATGACCCGACCTAACACGTTGATATGTCAACTTGATGTATACTCGATTTTGTACTGTAAGAGTTTCTCCAGATCAATGCCTAGATGTTATTTTCTCTCTCCAAAAACATGTCCCACCTTCAAGCATTTATGCATCTATGATGTACTTGTCACAACCATAAATGAAAATACATTTTTCAAATGCCTCCTTCAATAATGACCATTTTTTCTAATTCTATCTACATAGCCTTTATTTTCACCAAATATTCAACATCTATATCAAACTCAAACTCATTCTCGTTATTTACAAGTTTCTTCATAAAATCTCATTCTCTCTTCTCTCGTAATCCCGTCTCAATCTTAATACAATCGAATTTGAGTCGCAAATCCACAAAATTCAAACGTAAATAAGTGTAAGTAGTCGTTTAACGAAAACCATGTCGATGAATATGCATTAATTTAATCTTTTTGGACAAGTACTTCCCTGTAATAATTAGAGGAGGCTGGCAATGTGAGAGATCGAGTCATAAATTCTTTTAAGTTCATGAAATGAATCCTTGATTTAAGTAAACTTTTATAAGGAAATATAGAGCTCTTAGTGTGGTGTAAGCTCAATAACAAGGCTTAGACCGAGTCAATTAGTAGAAATGTTGCAAGAGAGGATAACATGAGCATCAGTTCTAAAAATGAAGCAATTAGTGATGTACATAAAATTAAAATTATACACGTATTCAGAGAGCAAAAGCAGTCCCCTCTTGAAACGTAAGAGGAATAAATAGAAGTCAAGAACGAGAGAGAAGCACAACTACTACATTGTCTTTGATTTTGATTTATCAATTGTTCATGAATATTTTTAGCTTTTTTATACAATATAATTTTGAATAATGTAGTATTATACTATTTTAATAGGTAATGAAAATATTAGTCATATTATGTTTTAAAAATGGATAAATGCATTTAAACATAAAATATAAGAAAGGAATATTTTCATTTAAATATCAAAAGAAGATATAATTGATTGTAAATGGTGCTATACGGTTTGTTGAAGGTTTGAATGTTATTTATGCAAGCGTGACATACCAATTGTAGCGAGGAAGCTATGCGTGGCAGAATAATTGTCGTCCAATTTTATCAAAATGTTATTTTGTTCAATGCCCTCAAGTGCCTTTTTTCAACTAAAACCATCACCCAAAATTTCATTTTGGCAATTTTCATAAGGCTCGAGCTCATTTTTATATTTAAACTTACTGATGCACACGTGCGTTGCAGGAGTAAAAATCAACTTTATGAAGAAAAAAAAGATTGTAAAAAAGAAAGTTTTGCAAAAATCCAATAAGTAGTGATTGTCAAATTTTTTTATTTTGTTAAGCTAATTATTTCTTATAAACTGTTCGAGATAATGTATAATTTACAATTTCACTGAAATGGGATTATCATGTAATATCATGCATTAAACATTAACATTAAAAGTGATCCAAGAACCATGGTTTCTAAAACCATAAATTTGTGACTGATTAAACCTCAAACTGGCTTTGAAAAATCATCTAACCTAAACGATTTCTCTATGTCTAACCCAAATAGTCCCCACCTGTTTCTCTCCCCCTTTGTAAAGGAAAACAACTATTTTTTATGGCTTTCCATTTCCACTCCATTCATTACCCATTTTCCCTCTTCAAAAGGTTTTATGTAAATCAAGAAAGATGTGGCAAAATTCATGCTCCCATTTGTATTTTATCAGAGGTACATAGTTTTGATTTCTACTGTATCCAATAGAAATTCCATAAAAAGCAGAACTACCAAAGTACTTCATTTATATTTCATTTCAGTCATGAAAACCATTTTTATATAGTTTTCATTTGTACCAAGATTTCTCCAGATGCCCTCTTTTTTTATGTTCACTGACTTTCGAATGAATTGTTTTCTTCGACGAAGTTGTTTCAATTGACATTTGCAACGCTCATTTGAAAGGTAATCTCCCTATTACACATTTGTAGTTAATGAAAATCTAGGTACCTACATGGGTATGTATAAACATAGTAATGTTTTTTCTATTGCACACTACTTGTTTGGTAATATACCATTTAGAAATTAAATTATTTTAGTAACTACTATTTTAATGTTTTTTATGTGTTTTGCAACTAATTCTACATCTTTGATTCACATGGTTTATAACAAATGAAATTCTCCTTGGAGATTAAAGAAGTAATTGCAGATTAGTAATAAACTCTCATGGATTCACCTGTTTTCAAATAAGGCAATAATAATTATTTTAATGTTTTTATGTGTATTGCAAAAGCAATTTTATTTTTAAAAGTTGTTAATGATTTAGTAGGTACTATGTTATTCCATATTTAGACGGTAGCTATTTTAACTTACACATAGTTAATTTTTGTCACTATTTTTATACAATTTACTTATCTGAAGATGTTGGACTTCTATTTTATATATATACATAGATTAGATTCATGTTTCATTTAATGATTGAAATGGCCTTATGAACTATTGTAGTTGATGAATCATAATATATATGATATTTTTTTTAATTATTCATTACATTATTTAAGTACTATTTTGAACAAATAAAATTAATTATGTTACTTTTTATGTACATTTAAAGGTGTACATGGACTTATTTATAATGTAGTGACGAACCATGATATATATGTTATATTTTTACGTAGAAGATAAAAGTGAAAAGTAGGATACTTTCTAATCAATGCTCTGATACCAATTTGAAAATGCGATAGGCCCCCAATTTTTAAATCTTATTATCAAAAAGTGATTTTCTTTTAAGAAAGATGCGGAAGCGAAAGATGGTTCAATGAAACAAATACAAATTTTAATTTCTTTTCAAATTAAAATTAAACCAAGTGAAATAGGATTAAACACACACTTTTGTTAATTTCACTTAAACCAAATTAGTGTAACTCAAGTCCTAGAAATTTGCCTAAGTCATATTTTCAATATACCCAAATTAGGTCAAACCCATTTTATCAAATTAAATTAAATGACTTGAATTAAATAAACGTTACCCAAATTAATTTAAGTTAGCACCAAATTAAATAAGTAGTGATTATAACCAAATTTTATCTTTTTACCTAAGCATGTGTTCTATGTGAATTTTACGAAAGATAAAATAAACAATAAATCACTACGCCGCGACGTACGAGGAAAAACCCACAACGGAAAATAACCTCAGACGGCCCTAGCCTTAAGTCCACTAAGTACGGAATTACAATTACAAGCAAGATGACTTACAACACTCGACTCGACTCCTTCAATCCCCGACGCATATTCTTGCAAACACCTCTGCTTAGCCGAAAATCCCGGACTCCACCGGAACCTTAGAATCCACCAATGAGACAATAGGTAAACCGTCACCCACATATGGTGCCTTTCACCATGTGAGAATGCCGCAGCAAAACAAACTTCTTCTTCTTTGAGGGATGTAGAAGAAAACCCAAACGAACTCTTCAAACGGTAGAGTAAAGCCCGGTGCCAAACACTCCAAGTAATGATATATATATTTGAACTTGGATAAACTAAACAAATGGGTGTAAAATAAGTGTTTAATGAATTTTTCTTTGAAAAATATACACTTAAACAATGAACTTTTCTTTGGAAAGATGAACACTCAAAAAATCTCTCTAGGAGTTAGAATAGTATGAAAAGTTAATCCAAAAATATTGGTCCCCGTACTAACAAAATCTGTCAAAAGGTAGTGGGGTAAACTAGTGGGAAAAGTGGGAGAACTCTCAAAAACTTCTCCAAAAACTGTTCCCGCCAAATCTCGTTCGAACGAGATTTTTGTTCGAATGAAGTCTCGTTAGAACGATACTTCTAACGAAGTTCCAGTTGCAGGTCATTGGCAAACCTCGTTCGAACGACTTTCTCGTTCGAACGACAATATCAAACGAAATGCCAAAAAGTTAAAAATTTTATTTTTAGCCTAGAAACTTTATTTTAAAGTTTTTTAAAGAAACTTTCTAAAAATAAACAACAGTTTAAAAAAAACACCCAATGAAAATTGTTCCAAGCTCCTATATATATTAAAATGCATTCATACCTTAGGAGCAATGGAACCAATGTTATTGACGTTGAAACGAGGCACTGCAAACTCGACATTTGATGAAGCTTTATGAACTTGGTCGCTACATCTTCAATAAACACGTCATAGTCTTGAATTGATACAATTTAAAATTATCCTTTGACATAAACGTTTTTGTCCGGAATGGAGACAAAAAAACATTAAGACTCAATCGGAGAATTGTGTCCTTACAAATCTCCCCCTTTGGCTATTCCGGGACAAAAACCAAACAAAAATTCTAAAGGGCCATCAAGCTCTACTAGACTAATAAAAATGTCCCACCCAAAATAAAAATACAATGCTTGACTCAAACAACCCAAGGATCAATATATTTGCCGATTATGAAAGTTGCCACTTAGATGTATTCATGCACACTTAAGCAAACTATCAAACGCATAGGGAATATCAAGAATATTAAATGCATGTAAATTAAATACTCCCCCTAAATTAATTATCCCCTTTATCAAACACATTACCTACTTAGAAAGACGTCTCCCCCTACGATAAATCTCCCCAAACTAAGATACGATTATAATAGAATTAGATACCATTTCCCCCTATCATTCTCCCCCTTTTTGTTCAAGAATAGACAAAGGATAAAACTAATTTAAACTTGTAATGGTGCATAAAGTGATGAGAACATAAAAGCACATGGGAAACAAAATCATAACTAATCCACATAAAGATATGAATACCAACTATGATGCGATAACAAAAGATATCAATTGATTGTAGTAAGCTAGGCATGTGATATCGAAACAGAATTCGCAACAAGATAGATACGAAAAATGAATTAAAAGCATATATGGACTAGTTAAACATGGCAAAAGACTCAAAACAAAATATCATATATATGTATACACAATAAATACAAACTAAGCATAAGGACACACATATAGATATAAACACCAAAATGACACAAAACTAAATAACATAAGTGTTTCCACACTCTTATAGCATACACGTGTCATATGGAAACGAAAGTTTTGGGGTGTGAACCAGATACCAATGAATTAAAACCCAATCACTTAAATGTATTCACGTAGTTCGCATTTGATTGCAAAACTTTATCAACTAGAATTTAGCCTTTATGTGACAGGATAAAGTGAACCAATGAACAAACAAACACAATGCATACAAGCCTAGCATGTTGATGATTCTACAAACCAATAGAGTCATGATATTGAAAGAGCAACTAGGATAAACGAACATTGTGCAAACCGTTGATATATCATCCAAACTCCCTCAATAAGCATATATATATTATTCTTTTGAATGAATAAATCAACTAAACAAATTAGGCCTTGGCAAATTATTTTTCTTTTAATGTCGTATTTTCTTTTTAGGCCTTCGGAACACGTATTTCTTTTAGGTCCAAACAAATGGTGGCTTACTATTCGCAATATATAATAAATCCTTTCGGATCCCTTCCCCGTGCACATTCATATATATCATTTTCATTACTCATAAATATCACGTGCAACGAATTTTGACATGCACTAGTCCTCCTAGGTCACAAATATGTAGATGACAAGATTGATAGGAGAACATCTCACAAAGATCAAATATAACATGTGACGTTAAGGTTCAAAAAGCTCGTGCATGTGTATAAAGGCATATAAAGTGAATCCATTAAGCAAGTCAAACTTAAGCTACTCCATGTAAGCATGATAAAGAACATTTTAAGGATTAAAATTCTAACCAAAAGTTCTAGTCACATGGAAGCGAAATGAGGATTCAAACACAAACATATGCCACAAAATGTGTGTAAAACCAAAATACACACAAAATAAAATCTTTTTGAGTTTTTCAAAATTTTAACCAAAAAGAGAAATATTTACTCAAAAGACACACAAAAATCATTTGTGTTTTTTATTAAGCATAAATTACGAAAAGGGTAAAACACAAATGATAAACAAAAATATTTTTGTATTTTTCATTTAATGCAAACAAAAATGAAAGAAATATAATAAAAAAGATAAACATGTCATGATTTCTAGCATGAGATATGAAATAAAGTAATGACTAAACAAGCATACATTTAGCAGGGTAATATAGCAGGAAGAACAAAAGCTAAAGTATGCAAACAACACTAACACATTCAACCTTTAAATTTAACAAGGGAGGTTTCATGTGAAAGAAAATGAGAATAAAAAAATCTAATATCTAGTGCGTCTAAAAATGATTTCCTAACCCATATAGATGTATATTTGAAATGATGAGATTTGGAAACTAATGAAATGCTAGACATAGACTTCCTAGGACTTCTTTTAAGATCAAAACAAAATGACCTAAGGTGACCTTTCCTACCACAATGCACGCATGTGTAAACACGAGGAATGTTACCTAAGGTGTGACATTTTATAAAGTCTTTGGATAAAGTTGACCCTCTAAAACAAACAATGGTTTTAGCTTTAGCAACGTAAATATTTGAACTAGATGAGTTAGAACCATTACAACTACTATTCGAGTCTTGTAAGTCATTGTTCATTTTTGAAATTTTGGACTCAAGTAATAAATTAGACTCCTCAAATTTACGGGACTCCTTCTTTAAATTTTCAATTACCTAGAAGGTTATCACGCTCCCCCTCAATGTGAGCAAACATGTCCCTAAGAGTCTTTTCATGAAAAATATCTTTTTGAGATAGCGAGGTTTGCAAAAATTCAACTTTAGCTTTAAATAAAGAATTTTCATTTTCAAGAAATTTAATTCTTTTTGCAAACCTCAAATTTCACTCTCTTAATTTTCATTACACTTATTAAGCCCATTAAATTCCTCTCGAATAGAAAAAACTTCATTATCATTAGAAATGGAAATATTATCATTAAGACGTCCCATCGAGAGATACAAAAGAAAATGAGAGTGAGTAAAAAATTGAACCATTTCAAAATACAAGGAGCACAAAAAGTATGGAAGACGAAAAATGGATCTTTGACGCGTTAAATTAGCGCTCCGGCTCTGATACCAATTTGAAAAGTAAGATACTTTCTAATCAATTCTCTGATACCAATTTGAAAACGCGATAGTACCCCAATTTTTAAATCTTACTATCAAAAAGTAATTTCCTTTTAAGAAAGATGCGGAAGCGAAAGATGGTTCAACGAAACAAATACAAATTTTAATTTCTTTTCAAATTAAAATTAAACCAAGTGAAATAGGATTAAATACACACTTATGTTAATTTCACTTAAACCAAATTAGTGTAACTCAAGTCCTAGAAATTTGCCTAAGTCATATTTTCAATATACCCAAATTAGGCCAAACCAATTTTATCAAATTAAATTAAATGACTTGAATTAAATAAACGTTACCCAAATTAATTTAAGTTAGCACCAAATTAAATAAGTAGTTATTAAAACCAAATTTTATCTTTTTACCTAAGCATGCATTCTAGGTGAAGTTTACGAAAGATAAAATAAATAATAAATCACTATGCCGCGATGTATGAGGAAAAACCCACAACGAGAAACAACCTCGGACGGTAGCCTTAAGTCCACTAAGTACGAAATTACAATTACAAGCAAGATGACTTACAACACTCGACTCGACTCCTTCAAGCTCCGACGCATCTTCTTGCAAACACATCTGCTTAGCCGACAATCCCGGACTCCACCGAAACCTTGGAATCCACCAATGAGACAATAGGTACACCGTTAATCACACATGGTGCATTTCACCATGTGAGAATGCCGCAGCAAAACAAACTTCTTCTTCTTTGAGGAATGTAGAAGAAAACCCAAACAAACACTTCAAACAATAGAGTAAAACCCGGTGCCAAACACTCCAAGCAATGATATATATATTTGAACTTTGATAAACTGAACAAATGGGTGTAAAACAAGTGTTTAATGAATTTTTCTTTGAAAAATATACACTTAAACAATGAACTTTTCTTTGGAAAGATGAACACTCAAAAACTCTCTCTAGGAGTTAGAATAGTATGAAAAGTTAATCTAAAAATGTTGGTTCCCGCACTAATAAAATCTCTCAAAATGTAGTGGGGTAAACTAGTGGGAAAAGTGGGAGAACTGTCAAAAACTGCCCAAAAAACTGTTCCCGGCAAATCTCATTCGAACGAGATTTTCGTTCGAACGAAGTCTCATTCGAACGTTACTTCTAACGAAGTTATAGTGGCAGGTCGTTGGCAAGCCTCGTTCGAACGACATTCTCGTTCGAACGACAAACTCGTTCGAACGACAATATCGAACTAAATGCCAGAAAGCTAAAAATTCTATTTTTAGCCCAGGAACTTTATTTTAAAGTTTTTTAAAGAAACTTTCTGAAACCAAACAACAGTTTAAACAAAACACACCCAATGAAAATTGTTCCAAGCTCCTATATATATTAAAATGCATTCATACCTTAGGAGCAATGGAACTAATGTTGTTGACGTAGAAACGAGGCACTACAAACTCGGCATTTGATGAAGCTTTATGAACTTGACCGCTACGTCTTTAACAAACACGTCATAGGCTTGAATGGATACAATTTAAAATTATCCTATGGCATAAAGGTTTTTGTCCGGAATTGAGCCAAAACTACATTAAGACTCAATCGGAGAATTGTGTCCTTACAATAAGAAAGAGACGAATGCTTACATTCAGTAGAAGATACAACAAAGAGACAAATGCTTCGAGAGGGATATAACATACTTCAAAGATTTTCAATTTTGGGAAAAATGTTGCACTTAATAAAATGTTGGCTATAGATTATCAATTAAATTTTTCAATGTTTTGGGATCTAATTTTACATTCTCTACTTTTATTTACTCATTCAAATTTATTTCGGCATATATATTGTCTTACAACATAGAAATATAACATATAAAAATTTATAAAATGTGGGTCACGTATCGCGTGGCCTGCATGCTAGTATAAATATAATGTGGCATTTTCAATCATTTAGTGTTCATCCATTCATCACACATCACATATTCAAGTTTTTAGGTAATAAAACTCTATGTGGCTCACGAATGCAATCCATTGTGACCGTGTCTAATAACATTTTTTTTATAAAGTTAGATATTAAATCACATTAATTGGGAGAAAGGTATAAATAAAGATTATAACACTATGTGTAATGATGATAGACATTATCTCAGGCACGTATTATTCTTTTGTAATCCTTATTAAATAAATTACATAGACATATAAAGCATAAGAATTACAAAATGCTATAGTTAAATACATTAGAAAGTGAAGAATATCAAGTTTTCTATTATTCCTAAGGACTTAACTAAAATATATTATTTTCTCTTTTCAAAGGTTGAAAATTATCATATTGATAATATTAAGAGTTATAGTTGTAAATTATAAAAGCAATAATATTAGCATTTATATACATAGGCCCAAATCATGAGTTTGACTTCTATTTTATATATATACATAGATTAGATTCATGTTTGATTTAATGACTGAAATGGCGTTATGAACTATTGTAGTTGACGAATCATGATATATATGATATTTTTTTAATATATTCATTACATTATTTAAGTACTCTTTTGAACAAATAAAATTAATTATTTTACTTTTTATTTACATTTAAAGGTGTACATGGAATTATATACTGATGTAGTGACGAATCATGATATATATGTTATATTTTTACTATAGAAGATACAAAAAACAGACAAATGCTTCAAAAGGGATGTAACATACTTCAAAGATTTTCAATTTTGGGAAAACTCTCGCACTTAATAAAATGTTGGTTATACATTATGAACTAAATTCTTCAGAGTTTTGGGATCTAGTTTTACATTCTTTACTTTTATTTATTCATTCAAATTTATTTCAGCATATATATTGTCTTACAACATAGAGATACAATATATAAAAATTTATAAAATGTGGGTCACATATTGCGTGGCGTGCATGCTAGTATAAATATAATGGTGAATTTTTAATCATTTAGTGTTCATCCATTAATCACACATCACATATTCAAGTTTTTAGGCAACAAAACTATATGTGGCTCACGAATGCAATCAATTGTGACAGTGTCTAATAACATTTTTTTTATGAAGTTAGATATTAAAATTACATGAATTGGGAGAAAGGCATAAATAAAGATTATAACACTATGTGTAATGATGATAGACACTATTTAATTGCCCAGGCACGTATTAATCTTTTGTAATCCTTAATAAACAAATTACATAGACAAATAAAGCATAAGAATTACAAAATGCTACAACTCTTAATAACAATATATTATTTTCTCTTTTTAAAGGTAAAAAATTGTCATATTGATAATATTAAGAGTTGTAGTTGTAAATTATAAAAGCAATAATATTAGCATTTATATAAACGGTCCCAAATCATTAGGTTGACAAAATGACTATGTTCTCATTTGTATTTGGTAATTCCTATTTGTATTATCCATAAAAATGGTATTGAATTTAAGTTAATTGAAAAATTATTATTAGCTTGAGGTGATATAAAGAATGACCCCCTTTATTTTTAGAAACCGTGTTGTTTTACCTAAGGCACTAAACAAATATGACATTAAATCATGGTAGGTGAAGATCTATTTATAGGAGTTAAAACTACTAACCTTTATGTAATACCCCGTAATTTTAAATGACTTTAAAAATGGGTTATATTTTAAATAAATGGATTAATTGGATTTTATTATTAATTAATTCATTTGGGTTTTATCCGGACTGTGGATATGAATATGGATGATTCTGAATATTACTTAAAGATATTTAGATAATATATGAATGTGATGTCATTGATATGACTGTATGATATATATTCGGTAATTTATATTTTTTTAGTCAGACGCGGTATGGGACGTGTCGGGACTAGTTTATTAAATTAAAAAGAAAATTTATTTTCTATCGACCTTATAGTCATTTCGACTGCGTAGTTGCGTCCGGAAGGTTGGAAATAGTCAGAAAAGTCTATTTGGATGTTAATTTTGAGTCTCGGGTCATTTGGAAATGAATAGACAACCCGAAAGGGCACTTTGGTCATTTTTCTATGGGGGTGAATAGTGATTACGGATTTGGCACTATTATAAGTATTGGTAGATTAAGTGAATGGGATTTATTCATCTCCTCTTCACAAATAAGAGCAGCCATCCTCCTAGAGAAAGTGTAAGAGTGTGTGGGAAAGGGAAAAGTCTACTTGGGAAGGAGAAGAACAAGAACCAAGGTTCACCACCACCAACCACCACCGGAGTTTGACCGGAGAAGGGACAACCAACTGAGATAAACTACACCAAAGGATCAGACCTACACTAAAGGCAAGTGTTTGATAATGGCAATTTAAGTTTGTATATTGTCCATGTTAGAATAGTATGAAAAGAGAAGATTATTCTTGTTTGGAAGTAATAATGGAGCCATTAAATGGATTTCTGAAAACTGAAATAATATAGGAATTAAACTCATGTTTTAGGTTGATAATAATCCACGAAATAGCCTTGTATCTGTTGAAGAAAATCTGCAAACTTATGATGTGTTCTTGAGGTTGATATGTTGATGATTTTCTGAAAATGAGGAGATAAACATGCCTTTTAATTCAATCCTTTGATGATTTTAGGATGTTTAGAGTATTGGAAATCGTTCATATATGTTGATATATCATGTAGAAATAATCATAACTCCTTTTGGAGGTTAATATGAAGGTTTGAATGTGTAAAAATGGAGAAAAATGGAGTTTGGGATTTTGGGAGAGATAATGAATAGTAACCCGTAGCATTTGGGGTCATTTTCGGCCAAGAAGATAAATGATTTAGCTTTCGGCCAAAACACGAAAGTTGTAGATCTTTTCGATACGGTCGTGTGGGCGCTGACCACGTATTTTTCTGATTTTTCTACGATTTGATATGATTTTTACAAGATGACAGCTCCGGGTTGAAATCATCAACTCGAAAATCGAATCGGGAATTGGAAAAATTATGGCTACAATTAATGTCGTAGATGTTCGGGATAATTTTTGGGGTAGTTTAGAAACCCCGAAAATGAATTTGGGTTGCTAGATTTATTTGTTAAATTCCAAATAGGGATGTATGAGGAATTATGATAGGACCAGTAGGGGTGATTTGATATAACACCTGGGTATCCTTAAGTTTACAAGAGGGTTTCATCCTAAGTGAAAGAATATGTGTTTATAAGAGATTTGAAACTATCGATTTTAACCTTAATGAAAAGGAGAATTTAACTCGTAGTAATTCGGCAGAAATGATGTTATGGACCAGTAGGATATTAGTGAATTCTTACTGAATATATGTTGAGAAAAAACCTATTTGAATCTTGTGTATTGAGTGAGGGTAGCCTTAGGGTTACAATTTGAACATCAAGGACTGAGTTTAAACTCATTATTGATTACGCAAGGACTGAGTGTAGTACAAGAGCGTAGTGGTATGACTCCTGGATAGAGATGGGAGTTTAAAACACTTTTGGGTTGAAAGAGGGTATGAGGTTGTCCCGATCGCATAGTTGAAGTTTTCGGACCTCCTCGATCGATAAAGTTAAGTAGTAGTGTATTGGAGGGGTTCCTTGTTTGGATTTCGCTTTGCGAGACGCTCCGCGCATGAACCTTAATGAAGTCGGGAGTGGAGAGATGTTATAGGATGCGAGGATAATTAAATTATGAAGTAAAGATATGATATATTAATACGTGGAATTTAAAAGAGATATAATGCTACGTATGGGAATATCTTAGGGTAGTGATAATTACCTTATTGATATTATATTATAGGTATGATAATACCTATTTGATTGATTATTGATTTATGTGTATGACATACCTAGCTTATTTGCTATCGGTGGGAGGTTTGCGCGTGAGGGCAGTCATATCCTGATGAATCCATGGGATCTTTGATTTGTCGCTCGAGAACATAGGTCTATGAAAGACTTATCGGGGAGTTGATAAGTCCGCTGACTGTGGGTACGTAGGTATGTGCGT
Source organism: Sambucus nigra (assembly GCA_949130495.1). Lineage (NCBI taxonomy): Eukaryota > Viridiplantae > Streptophyta > Magnoliopsida > Dipsacales > Adoxaceae > Sambucus > Sambucus nigra. Next base: position 48,154,798 of record OX422220.1, read on the forward strand.
GACCCATGGATACGAGAACTATGTTCGCCTCCAATTTGTTTGTTGTTGTTTGTGGTTCGTGGAATCTTACCGAACCTGTAGTCCCCTATTCGGCGACCTGCGATGATGGGACATGATAGCAGAGTAATGCATTACACCGCAGCTGTGACTCGGGGTGTTGTATTATATATGAATATATATAATGGATTAAATGACTAAATGGATTTATATTGTGGTTAAATCTATCTACGGTGATAATTGTAGATAACGGTGAATAGAGAAAGATAATGGAATTAAGTTAATGAATGTTTATGCTTAGGGAATTGAAAAGCTTCACTCATGATAATGAGAAACGATTCATATTAATGAGTAATGATTCATGATAATGAGAAACGATTCATATTAATGAGTAATGATTCATGTTAATGAGAAACTAATCATATAAAGAAGAGATGTAAATGAATAATAAGGTGACGTATGGTATGGGACATACGGGGATTATGATATGGGAATGGAATTATTATACGGAGACTAGAAAAGAGGAACCATTAACTAGGAGGTTAATAGGAAACGTTAAGTGTGCACTCTAGTTGAGAGGTGAGAATTGCAAGTGAGAGTTGGATCTAACATGTACATATTAAATGCTTTATTCCACTTGTTAAATACTTGCTGTTTTAAAAATAATCTACACATTCGGGCTCTGACCCGTTTCCTTGCATATTTTCTCTTCTATTGTATCTCTATATCAGGTGTCCAGAAACAGGGACGCCAACGTTAGCGGATTATGACAGGCTATGGATTTATGGAGTTTTGCCTAGACGCCTTCCATCTTTTGATTCACAGTATTCTTAGTTAGGGCATGTCGCCCAAAGGATTCAGTTATCTTTTCTATCGAGGTCAAATATTATTGTATTCGGAACTTTTTAATACATTTAACATTGTTAGGATTATTGTAAAGGATTTATATTATTTGGGAATGTTTATTCCAGTTGCATTTAAATTCTTTTGTGTTATTTATTGTGTTACCAGTTTTGTAGAATAAAATGTGTAGTGTTATTCTTAAACTAAAAATGGTTTTGTTGAAATTTAAATTTGGAAAGTTTTTAACACCAGCTTGATTGGGTATTGGGTGAGTTGTAAATGTTTTCGACAGTGATGATAAGAATGAACCAACTGTATATTCTGTTTTAATTTGGTATGGGACTGGCCACCCGGTATTTAATTAGGCGGGGTGTTACAGGTGGTATCAGAGCATCAGGTTCTAGTGTCCTTTAGGATCTGTACGGCTTACTGTGTTTTCAGCTTAGCGTTCTTTGATGTAGAGCCCTATGTTTAGGATTGTTGATCTCTTTGGTAAGATTCCGTATATATCAGTGAATCTTATTTTCGTTCGGGAGTGATCGAACAAAGAAGTATGGCAGATGAGGGCCATTGGATGGATAGCGGAAATCGTACTTATGAGGTTATGAAGTATGTTCGAGTATGATGACCGTAGTCGAGGTCACCCCTATTATGGAAAAATTGATGAAGAGTCATCAGTAGAAGTTCTTGAAAGGTGTGAATTGTGTATGTTCCCTAATGAAGGTAATTTATTGAAAGACTTGGGTATACTGTGGAGTGTGATTTAACTAGAACTGAAAATTTGGGGTAAAATTTTTCTTGACTCATCGGAGCAAAGTTATAATTTTGGGATTCAACAACCATCACCCGCAAATGAGGGTATGTTTTCCTATCTAAGGAATTATGAGGCGTATATTGATTGTTGTAGCGATTAACATTGTGAGGGCAAAAGGGTTGTTAAACTTAGCCTATGGCATCGTTATTTACGTAGACTCACTGAGGGGTGTGGGACACCTTTATATTACATGTTATCACGTGGGTTTGTTTGTATCATGGGATTACTTTCCTTGAGCATGTCCGAGTGTGATTTGACTATCGGCATGCATTGACTTGTGGTATATGAAAGCATATGTCTGCATCTTGTCTTCTATAAAAGAGTAGATGCGTAGACCCTATTTGAAATCGATAAAAACCAAATTTTTGTTTTAAAATCGATAAACCTGGTATTATTTTTTTTCAAATCAAAATTTTTATATATATTATTGACTAAGGACCTTAGGAGTTTCGATGACCGACTACTTTAGGAAGTAGTGTATCGGGGTGGTTCCTTGTTTGGATTTCGCTTGCGAGACACCCCACGCATGAAACTAATAACCGTTGGGAGTCAAAATAAGTTAGGTCTTTGGGAAACGAGTTTATAACCTTTGCGAAACTTTTAATATTGAAAGCGGTACGAGAGGGTGTATGGGCGCCCTGGATGATTGGATTGTAGTATTTTTCATAATTGTGAATAAGGTAAGTAATTGTGACTTCAGGATTTATTTGTTCACTACGAGCGGATAATTTATTTTTCCCAACGTTTGTCACGAGGATGGTATATGGAAGATTGGGTAAACTTTAAATTTGATTTAGTTGAAACTATATGGTGAGGCTTGGCGTATAACATCGATATGGACGTTGTTAATGTAATGTATGGGCGGTACGTCTTGGATTTCTCGCGATGTGAGATTTATACTCGGAGTTGACATTACCGGTATGGCTTATATTCCTGAATTTCGGGACGAAATTCTGTTATAAGGGGGGAAGTATGTAATACCCCGTAATTTATAAATATGACATCGGTAATCTAGAAGCCTCCAATAACAAAAGATGTGACATCTGTGGATATGAATATGGATGCCATACCGCGTCTGACTAAAAAAATATTGTCAACATTATTGAATGCATCGGTAATCTAGAAGCCTCCAATAACAACAGAGTGTCATCTAGTTCGAATACCCCGAATTTTTAGTCATGAGAGTGGCATCAAAGATGTGACATCGGTAATCTAGAAGCCTCCAATAATAAAAGTATGAAAGTATCCCCAATCACTTGTGCGCCTGCATCACTCTCCCTGCCCATGAAAAGTTTCCATATAGTCCATATACTAGTGGTAGAAGTCGGGTTCAATGTACTGCAACGTGACCTCGGTGATCCAAGTGTATTCGATGTCGAGCCATGTATGCCATCGAATGATGTAGTTTTCGAACAGGGATGAAACCACTTCTAATGCTAGGACACCCTCAACACGATCAACATGGTAACGAACTAGATGACACTCTGTTGGCGAAAGAGGTATCATGGAAATATGGGTACCTCGGATGGGAGAGAGGTCGAAAAAGTTGAAGGTGTGGTTCATGAAAAACTCTGATGGCTAGTCAACCTCATAGGAATTTTCTTCACTACTCTGAATCATTATGAATGGCCCAAAGCGATGCATTTGAATCTTATGCCCTTTTCCCTAGCGACAAACCTTTTGAAAATAGACCACGACTAAGTCACCCGACTATAAGACAATGGCACGACGATGGGCATCATCATAGTCTTTATATGAGGCCTACATACACTGAAGGTGAGTGAAGACATCAACTTTGATGGTAGTCAAGATGATGGAAAACTCAATGGTCATAGGGCTCGTCGAAACTGTGGGAGGGAGATCTACCAAGTCCAACGTATGAAAGGATACATTCTAAAATAGTCTGAAATGGAGAGAGACCGGTAGATATATTGACAACATTATTGAATGCAAACTCATCCATCCCAATGACGACATCTCGTCGCTGTGGAGTCTCTATGGATAAATAGTGAGGACAGAACCTTATGCTCTCTGTTTGAAAACCTCAGTCTAGCCATTGGTCTGGGGGGAAATGTCGTGGAAAACTGGAGGGAGCATCATCATAATACATGATGGGAAGTAATATGCTTCGTGTTAAAAGTTTCAGCCTTAACTAAGTAATACACTTCCTTTGTCCCTTATTAGTAGTCGTGTTTTTCCTTTTAAGCTATCCTAAATCAATTGTCATGTTTCTAAAATTAGTATATAAAACTATGTGATACTATAGATAAACAATGATCCAAGTGTGTGTCTTTAAATTTTGTTCTTCAATTACTGACTCAGAATTTGGATCCATTGATCAAATCACTCGTAGTTTTCTTTTTTAAAGCCAAATGTGATAGAGTAGCTCCATTGTTTGACGAAATATCTGTTTAATTCAATTTCGATATATCATCTCCATAGTTGGGTGAAATGCCTATTTTAGCCAATTGTGTTATGGCAGATCCTTTGTTTGACGAAATGTCTATTTCAGCCAACTGTGCTAAAGAAGATCCATTGTTCGATGAAATGCCTCTTTCGACCAGTTGTGTTAAAGTAGTTCCACTACTTGATAAAAATTTTGTTTCAACTGATACAACCTAAGATTCAATTTTTGAAAGGAACTATTTTTTACCCATCACCCCGCAACCTTATGCCCTCTCTTAAAACACTCCAACCTTTTAACAAGCTCACATTGAGAACCTAAACTAACTAACACACACTCACAATGACAACATGGGTCAAGTGCAAAAACTAATTTTTATTCATATCATGAAACATGCATTCAGAGAATTAATCACCCTTTTATACTTAAAAACTTGAAACTAGGAAGATATGTAGTTATTGATCTGATCAATTAATTCAGAAACGACTTGACCAATGACACCAACACACTTATAGGTGATAAGGATCTCATAACTACCTCCCCAGTCACTCAACTAATCGAAGAATATGGAACAACCTCTAAATCAGAACAAGCTATTTCTCAGCAACAACCTAACAAACCCACGTTTACCACTTATCCATAGTATTGTTGAAAGAGTCCAAACTGTAGTGGGCCTCTTATCCTAACCATGTAATTCTTATTTAAGGAGTCTCATAGTAACGAAATAAAGAGAGAAGAAGTTTTGTAATGCATATCATTTTGTTATCTCTTAACATTAGCTTGATCTTTTTTAATAGTGGATCGAGCTCAGTCCAAACATTTAGGGTGACCATGATCATATATGGGGTACATAATAGGCGGAGGATATGATTGTGGACATTTTGGGTACTAGTAATGCATACACCCCATAATTAACTTAGAGCATCCAAATGGTGGTGATGGACCAAAGTTAAACTTACTCGCTGATAAGCAATTGTTACCTTTCACCGATGGATTGAACCATAGTGGTGTTGTCAGCGCGATTAACTCTAATTCATAAAATTTCATACACATAAATGGCATTCGTATGATGTATAACGACTATTGTCCCCATCCAGTATAAAAGTAATTGATTCCGTGAATAATAAGCAGTTGCATTTTACAATTTATCAACCACATTAACCAACCAAACTTCATTCCTTATAATTCCTCCAACCCTTATTCTGGTTCCCATAATTTTTTTCCATAGTGGGTAGTGTTATTCATGATAAACAATATTCTAGATTAATTGTTTTGTTGATTGTGATAGTTTTTTCTTTCTATCTTATTTTATGTTCTTAGGATTTTTTTATTTACTTTGTTATATGTAGTTTTCTTCATTATATATCCTTTTGTAAAATTGTTATTATATAGTTTGATACTCTATCTTATTGTAAGTCACCAATCAAATCGTGGTGCATGCTATCCATGTTATGTTGGGATATGATGTGCTGGAAGCTCATAAAATAGTAAAGGTTATTCAAAGGCTGCTGTTTGAGAAACTCGCAAACTTTCCCATTAGTGTTTGGTGACCCCAAAAATTCTAAGGTTTACATGATTCTTAAACTTTTTAGTTGACGACCACTTTGTAGATCACTCTAGGATTACATTTCCTTTATATGAAAATGTTGACTATATCCCTCTAGAAGTTGTTGTTCAAATCTTGTCATGGATACCCCCAGAGTCTCGACTTCCTTTTAGGTTTACATCTAAATCATGGTGTTCTCTCAATACAAGCCCTGATTCCATCACCATACACACACACACACACTATCTCACTCTTTCCAAATAACAACATCTCGCACACACATCAATAAATACCCCCAAACCCTAAACTCATAATTATATTTTTTATGTTTCGATAAAGAATCATTCAACCTCAAGTTGGAGATTGAAATCAAGTTCTCATTTCAGGGTTTATCTCGATACTATTGATAAATTATGGGTTCTTGTAACAGTTATCTTTGCCTCTTCAAAGATTTATTCATCTACACAAATACCATAATTCTCTAGAACCTTTCAATTAGGCAAAAACTTATGCTTCCTCTTGCAAGAGCCAAAACTAGATCACCTAAGGTTTAATATGTTTATTCTCATATTTGAAGTTGACCGTAAACTAATTATTACAAGGTTGTGAGGATTTTAAATAACAAGGTGATGATGATTGTGTGGTGCCATCAGAGGTTGATGTTTACACAGTTGAAGAAGGGACTTGAAGGGGGATAGTTGGTGCTTCTCCTGCTCATATGTTTGATTATGTTGTTTGATATGGGTGAGGAAATTTTTCATGAGATGATGTTTGTTGAAATGTTTAGAGTATGAACATCCTATGAACACGAATACATAGGTAATTGATGAGTCATTCTATGTGATCCAATATGATAAATATGTATTGGGTAAATATTTGTCATCTATGGCTAATGAAAGAGTATTGTGTGCCGAGTCTTGGAGTAAGGAATTTAATCTGAATACATTGGGAGGGTTGAGGATAATGGGTCTTAGGAACAATGGTGTGAAATATTATTGTTTATAAGAAATAAAGAACTTGTAGCATTTAACTCGCGGACTCGACAGTGCATGTACCTTCGGATTATTGACAAAGAAGCTCATTTTATATGGATACTTACATAGAGAGTCTGGATATATCTGTGGAAGGAAATATTATATATGTAAAGCTAGAGGGTGACAACAAATCTGATTTATCTAGTAAGGAGGATGAAATTGATGGAATTGAAATTCATGAGCTTTGGGTGCAGTTGAAAACAATTCAATTCCTCAGTTCCTTGTTAAATGAATGTTAGAGAAGTAGACTTAAACAATGCTTTATGTAATAGTTTTAGTTATAAATTTATAGTTAAAAGAAAATTAGTTTTTCTTGTTTTAATGAGAATCATGAATGGACATAATGTTTGCATTATTTTATATATTATCGGTGTCTTTTATTCTACACAGTAGGTGTTCTAGTGTGTAAAGTACGACTTACACATAGAGGATCAGTTCACCAGTTCTTATATAATATAAGTTTTATCGTTCACATTCTTAGATGGAACTAGACACACCATTAGTAGGGATGTAGAACAATATTTTAGTGGGTCTATCTTGGTTAGGAGAAACTATATAGTTTTAACTTAATATGCTAGTACACATTATGTGTATTGACTAGGACCACCTTGAGGTCATTATCTTTATACTGAATTTATAAGACAGTGTAAACCTCGTGATTATTAGTTTTACTTAAGGCTTTTAATCTGGGTATGATTGATGGACACATGCACTAGTTATTTATTGCTTTGGCCTTTCGGGTGAGATTCATTATTGGATCAATAATCTTGATAGATTGGATAATGGTGTGAAGGACTTTTATGGTTGGAATCCACGTCTCGGTATAGAGACCGGTGCTACCCCCTTGAGATGCTTATAAGTTTTGCATGTGTCAAACCCTGTAGGTGGATTATATTAATTTGACACTACAAATAAATTAAGTTGGATCGCTCAACGACTTAAAGAAGTTAATCAAATAAGTTATCAGTAATATAATTTATTAACGGGTATCTGTAACCTTGACATGGGGAGAATTAAATAATTAATAATGATGAGCTCGAAATATAATTTTGAGTTAAGGAGTGGAGTTGTAATTATACTTATTTAGTGGTATTAATTATAATTAAGGGACTAATATTAGGATCCGAGAAGGTTTAAGTTTTTTCAGGCCCATTAGGATCCACATCTTTATGTCTCCTTAGGATCCCTACTGTAACCTATATATATGAACCTAAGGCTCATTCTTTCTTAGGCTAATCGTCATTATTTGATACTCAAAAGACCTAAATTCAAACCTGTGAGAAAGAGAGGCAGCAAAGAGGAAAGAAGAGAAGAAAAGGTGGTCACGAAGGGAGAGCCCACACTTTGCTCGTGACTGCCCATATCAGGAATACAGTAGAAGACCATGAGGTGCATCGATTATGCATTCTTGATTAAATGTCATTACATACGGTTTGTGAGACTAAAACAAAGGGATCTCGATGGTAAATCCTTATTCCGTTTTATAGGATTTTGCTTTTGGGCAATATTTTTTTTTATTGTTCAATCTATACGCGTTTTCAATAGACCCTTGGACTTTCGCTCCTATAATTGGTGTCAGAGCCATATTGATACCGCGTATATGTTGAATTTAACCATGTTGTCCAATTAAAATAATCATGTATGTTAATGGATGTTAGGTAGAATATAGATCTATGCTAACTTTTGTTTTGTAGTGATCTAATCCCACTATTATGGTTACGTATTTATGGTTTTGTTTTATGTGATTGGATCCCACGATGGTTTATTCGTGGTTATTTTTTATGCTAGATTAATGTAATATTGATATAGAATGTGAACTCCTTCATGGAAGCATAGGACACATCTAAATTGTTATTGTTATGATCGTGATTGTCAATGGAGGAGTGCGGAACCAGATCGGTGATTGGAGGCCGTTTTGGGCATAAAAATCAGTTTCGACAGGTGAAACCCCGTGCCGTCCCAGTGTAGCGGCAACATAAAGTGTTTGGATTCAAGGATGACTGTTGAGAACTCCAATCTACAATAGAGTTATATCTTGGCCATAATAGTCGAAAATTCTTATTTATCTCGTTTTATCTATTTGTGTTGATTTATGTCTTTATTATTCGTGTTTTAATTGTTAGGTTGTTAATATGTGTTAACGGTTCCCTTAGAATTATGGACAACGTGGTATATCGACCAGACTTAAATTATATAGAAGTTAAATATGAATAATTCATAATTATTTTGAATTGTGGACATTAATATGTGTGGTTGGAGAATAAAAAAAATGAGTATTTTTTTAACGATCAAGTATTTGAATTTTTTTATTTATCACAAAAGTTCTTGATATATTAAAATAGGGATATCCAGGTATTTTGGGAAATATATCAAATGTCCTAGATTTTTTGAATTAATTTAAAATTGGACACATTTGTTTTTTTAACCCTTACAAAGTTTTTTAAATTACTAAGTGTGAGAGGAATTTTTTCAAGAGAAAATCCCATGGTCTCCATCAACGATTTGTAGACTTTCAATAATAAGTAGGTTTTCCAACGAGGAATGAAAATTATTGTGATAGTCCGTATAAATTTCCTTAAGGGTAATTTTGAATTCATTATTCACATAGGCGTCCCACAAAGGAAGAGTCTATGTGATATGAGATAATATAAAGTTAGTTGATGGTTTACACTTAGACGTAAAATAATGGTAGGTTCTCCGAAGAGGAATGATATGATTTGTGGGACTAAAGTGTCGGCTATTTAATTTTATTTGACATAGGTTTTGTCTGGATAATAAAATGAAAAGGAATAAGAATGCCTAATTATTTTCACAAAGTAGGTTCTCTAAAGAAGAAGAATATTCAAATAGTAATCGGGATGCCGACGAATTCTTTTAAAATTGATAAAGGGAACATTAATTTTAATTTAGAATTCAAAAAGGGTTTTTCCTTATAATAATTCATTTTATTATTTTATTCTCAGTATTAAAATGGGAAGCTTTTTCAATCCACTTGCTATCATTCTCAAGGGAAAAAAATTAACTGGAACTAATTACATTAACTGGAAAAGGAATTTGGATATTGTGTTGACTGCTAAAGGGTATAAGTTTGTGCTCTATAAGATATGTCATGAGAAACCTGGTGAGGGGGCGATCGAAAAGGAAACCCAGGATTACAAGAAATGGATCAAGGCTTATGAGATGGCGTGGTGTTACATTTTGGCATCAGTGTTAAATGTTCTACAACATCAACACCAAACGATGGACCATGCCTATGACATTGAACCTCAAAGATATGTTTGGAGATCAGAATCATTCTGCAAGACAGGTTGCCATGAAAGAACTCATGAACACAAACATGGTTGAAGGGACCCCATAGAGGGAACATGTTTTAAGGATGATGTCTCTTCTCAACGAGCTTGAAATCCTAGGAGTGGAAATCGATGGGGAAACCAAGGTCGATATTTTTCTCCAGTTGCTGCCTGTGTCCTTTAAGCAGTTTCGCCTAAATTATAATATGAATAAACTTTCTTACTCTTTGGTGGAACTACTTAAAGAACTATAAGAAGTTGAGGGTCTCATCAAGAAGTCAGTAAATGCTTTTTTAGCTGAGAAAGGTTCTACTTCTAAGCCTATGGACAATAATAAAAAGAAAAAAAAGTCTTAAAAACTAGTTATGGTCCCTCAGGCATCTCGTGGGCCTCAGGGAGGTGTGAAAAAGCCCAAGGCAAGTGTTTTCACTGTAAGCAGTCATGACACTGGAAGAACAATTGTCCAGTTTTTCGCAATAAATAGAATAACATAGGTAAATTCCATTTATTTATTGTTTAATCATGTTTTTTGGTTCGTACTACCGGTACCTGGTGTGTAGATATGGGAGCCATTAATCATGTATGCAATTCTTTACAGGGGTTTCGGGAAACCAGGCGACTAAGTGATGGAGAGATTTATTTGACTATGGGAGATGCTACAAGAGTAGCGGTAGTTGTTGTGGGAGACGTTCATTTAAGCTTTAATAATGATAAGAGATTACTTTTAAAAGATTGTCTTTATGCACCTTCCATTAGGAGGAATTTAAAAGATTGTCTTTATGCACCTTCCATTAGGAGGAATTTGATTTCAGTTTCTTGTTTTGCCTTTTATGGATATTCAGTTGCTTTTACTAAACTCATGGTTATTAAGAAAAAAAAATCTTTTATTTGTTCTGGTACGTTAATTGATAGTCTTTATATTGTTAATACTATCTCTCTCACAAAATAAATTAATATTTTGCATAATTCAATTGGACCAAATTTAAAGAGAAAGGAACCCTCCTTAGTGAACCAAACGTATCTTTGGAACTTACGCCTAGGTCATATTAATCTAAAAAGGATTCTTAGACTGGTAGCAAGTGGGAAATTGAGCTCACTAGAAGTGGAGGCACTTCCATTTTATGAATCCTATTTAGAAGGTAAAATGACCATGAGGCCTTTCCCGGCTAAGGGATATAGAGACAAAGAACTGTTGAAATTGGCACATTCTGATATATGTGGACCGATGACAACCTAAGAAACAGGGGCTTTGAGTATTTTATAACTTTTATGGATATAGAGCCAAAGCACTGTTAAGATTGGTTCATTCTGATCTATGTGGACTGATGACAACCTGAGAAAGAGGGGGCGTTGAGTATTTTATGACTTTTATAGATGATTACTCAAGGTATGGGTACATTTACCTAATTCACCATAAGTACGAAGCCTTTAAGAAATTCAAAGTTTATACGGCAGAAGTGAAGAAGCATCAAGGTAAAAGTATCAAGACATTATGATCTGATCGTGGTAACGAGTACCTCTTAGGGGAGTTTAGGAAATATCTAGAAGATCAAGGGATCACCTCCCAATTATCTGCATCTGGTATGCCTCAACAAAATGGTGTAGCACAAAGGAGAAACAAGACTCTTTTGGATATGATTAGGTCCATATTGAGTTATACAGATCTCTCAGATTCCTTTTGGGGACATGATTTAGAAACGACCACTTATTTACTGAAATTGGTACCTTCAAAGGCAGTCTCTAATACACCCAAGGAATTATGGATTGGGCGCAAGCCTAGTATGAAACATATTCGGATCTAAGGTATTCTAACACATGTGTTGAAGAGAGATCCTAGTAAGTTGGAATCAAGATCAGAAGTTTGTTTCTTCGTAGGATATCCTAAGGAAACTAAGGGTTATTTATTCTATAATCGTAAAGATCAGGCGATCATTGTTAGCACCTATATTCAATTCTTGGAAGATAATTATATGATATATCACAAACCCAGAAGTAAAGTTGTTCTTAAAGAGTAGTGAGGGAACCAACAAGATTCGTCAACATCACCGATATGGGATGAAATAACACAACATGTTGACACTAGTACATTAGTACAGGGACTACCTCATCGTAGTGTGAGGGTTATACGTCAACTGAATGGTTTATGTTATTGGAAGAGTCTTATGATAAGGTCCTTGATAAACTTGAAGTCGATCCCTGTAACTACAACGAGGCTATCCAAGATAAAGATGTAGAACTTTGACTTACAACTATGAATTCTGAGATGGAATCTATGTATTCTAATCAGGTTCGGAGTCTTGTAAACCCACCTGAAGGGATAAACCCATAGGATGTAAGTGGGTTTATAAGAGGAAAAAATGGGTGGACGGGGAGGTTGAGACCTTTAAGGCACGGCTTATTGTGAAAGAATTTACTCAGAAAGAGGGCATCGATTATGAGGAAACCTTTTCGCCGGTAGCTATGATGAAGTCCATCTGAATTCTTTTATCTATTTAGGCTCATTTTGATTATGAAATTTGGCAAATGGATGCCAAGACTGCATTTCTTAATGAGAATCTTGACGAGTGTATCTATATAGTGCAGCTAGACGATTTTATTGCTCAAGTCCAAGAGCATAAATTATGTAAGCTTAAGAAGTCCATTTATGGACTTAAGCAAGCATCTAGAACTTAAAACATTTGTTTTGATAAGGTAATCAAATATTTTGGTTTTGATCAATGTCCAAATGAGTCTTATGTGTACAAGAAATGCAACGAAAATGTAGTGGCATTTTTAGTATTGTATGTGGATGACATTCTTCTCATTGGAAATGATGTTAGAGTGCTGTCTTTAGTTAGAGTGTGGTTATCCAGTCAATTCGATATGAAAGACTTAGGAGAACCTAGTCACATTCTTGGGATCAAGCTTATGCGTGATCGCAAAAATAGGATGTTGGGTTTGTCATAAGTAACTTATGTCGATTCCATTCTTGCCAGATATAGCATGAAATATTCCAAGAAAGGGGTTCTCCCTTTAAGACATGGAATATCTCTTTCTAAGGATCGGTGTCCTAAGACACCTAATGAGATAGAGAAGATGGAAGGTATCCCTTATGCTACAACAGTTGGGAGACTTATGTATGCTATGCTATGCACTAGAATTGACATCTGCTTTTTGGTTGGCATGGTTAGTAGATATCAGTCCAACCCTGGGCAAGAACACTGGATTGTGGTAAAGCATATACTCATATACCTGAGAAGAACACAAGATTATATGCTAGTTGTAAGAGGGTAGTTTAGATAAGATGAAGGCATAACCCCTTTTTGAGTATAGTAATGATAAGTTAAATAGAGACACTATTGATTAACCATAGGACATACAAAAACTACTCAATAAAGATAGACTCAGTTTGAACTCACAAATCTCTCGTGTATAACTCATAAGGTAGTAATGAACTTAAAAGTAACTTAGCTGGAGGGAGAGAGAAGTAAGCACCCTAGATACACCTTGGCCAAAGTTCGCGACCTACGACCGTGACAAAAAAATAAAACAAAAATTGGTCGCGACCCTCATCCGTGACAAATTGGTAGCGGCCAAAGCCCGCGACCCACAACCGTGACAAAAAAATGGTCGCGGACTTTGGCCGCGACCATTTTTATACGCGGTGGAAAAAATAAAAATGGTCATGGACAAAGTCCATGACCATATTTAACTATAATTTAAAAAAAAATGTATTTTTTTGGTCCAATCCTAAAATTGGGGGTCCTGTGAGTGCACCGTCGGTTGCTACGTGTAACGTTGGACGCGTACGAGGTGTTACAAATATTTATTATTGGCAAAACAATAAAAAAAATCACAAATTGCGAATCGAGAATGTTGTTAATAAACAAATATATATACAAACTTAAAAATATTACACGTCTCAATAATTCACAGACCAAAAAAAAATGGGCAGAGTTTCCTCAATTTTCTTGACATTCCAAACCCTGTAAATGTAAAACCCGCTTATTATAAAGCCCGCACGGCCATAAAATTCAGTAATCAAATTATAAAAGTTCGCACGGCCATAAAAATAAACAATAAAAGCCCATACGGCTGTAACACATAAAAAACATAATCTTGAATGTCCACAACCACAAGATATAAACAATCTTCATGTTGTAAACCATTGCCTCCTTCATTTGTTCCACGTGCAAAAATCCTACAAATGATAAGATACAAAAAAAAAATATCAGTAACCAAGTAGTTTTACAAAAAATTTAATCAAGCTGAAAAATTACATATATTAGTTAAAATTATCAACATATCAATCTTTTTATGGCTAAGTCTAGAAATATGCAAATTATCATCTTATTCTCAAAACGGGGATCCCGTGATCTCGCAGTCAGTTCCTACGAGTTACATTGGTCCCGTGCAAGGTGTTGGTGCCACTCACGGGGCCGTTCGGGGGTTGTTTCGTCTTTTCATCCAGTAACGCCTTGTTTTTAAGCCTAAGTCTAGAAATATGCAAATTATCATCGTATTCTCAAACCAGGAGTCCCGTGGCTGTGTGGTCAGTTGCTACGAGTTACAATGGTCCCATGCGAGGTGTTGGTGCCACTCACTGGACCGTTCAGGGGCTATTTTGGTTTTCCTCCACTAACGCCATATTTTGCCTAAGTCTAGAAATATGCAAATTATCGTCGTATTCTCAAACCGGGGATCCCGTGATCGTACGATCAGTTCCTACTAGTTATATTGGTCCCGTGCGAGGTGTTGGTGCCACTCACGGGGCCGTTCGGGGGATGTTTTAGATTTTCACCCACTAACGCCATGTTTTAAGCCTAAGTCTAGAAATATGCAAATTATCATCGTATTCTCAAACCCGGAGTCCCGTGGATGCGTGGTTAGCTCCTACGAGTTACATTGGTCTCGTGGGAGGTGTTAGTGCCACCTACGAGGCTGTTCCGAGGATTAAGTCAAGAAATATTCAAATTACCATCGTATTCTCAAACCGGTAGTCTCGTGGCTTTGCCATCAGTTCCTACGAGTTACATTGGTCCCATGGGAGGTGTTGGCGCCTCCCACGGGGCCGTTCGGGGGCAATTTTGAGATTTCACCTTCCAACCCCATATTTTTAAGCCTAAGTCCTGATATTTTTCAATTATTTTCGCATTATCAAATCGGGAGTCCCGTGATCGCCCGATCAGTTCCTACGAGTTACATTGGTCCCGTGGGAGGTGTTGGTGCCTCCCACGGGGCCGTTCGGGGGCTGATTTGGGTTTCCCCCACTAACGTGTAGTCAGTTCCTATAAGTTGCATTGGTCCTGTGGGAGGTGTTGGCGCCACCCATGGAGCCGTTCGGGGGCTGTTTTGAGTTTTCACCCTCTAACTCAATGTTTTTAAGCCTAAGTCTTGATATTTTTCAATTATAGTCGTATTCTCAAATCGGGAGACCCGTGATACCCGATCAGTTCCTATGAGTTACATTGGTCCCATAAGAGGTGTTGGTGCCTCTCACGAGGCCGTTCGGGGGTTGTTTCAGGTTTTTCCCCAATAATGACACATTTTGCCTTAGTGTAAAAATATACAAATTATCGTCGTATTCTGAAACCGGGGATCCCGTGATCGCGCGATCAGTTCCTATAAGTTACACTGGTCCCTTGTGAGGTGTTGGTGCCACTCACGGGGTCGTTCGAGGGCTGTTTCAGCTTTTCACCCACGAACGCCTTATTTTTAAGCATAAGTCTAGAAATATGCAAATTATCATCGTATTCTCAAACCGGGAGTCCCGTGGCTGCGTGGTGAGTTGCTACGAGTTACAATGGTCCCGTGGGAGGTGTTGGTGCCACCCACGGGGCCATTTGGCGTCTGTTTCGAGTTTTCACCCAATAACGCCTTATTTTTAAGCCTAAGTCTAGAAATATTCAAATTACCATTGTATTCTCAAACTGAGAGTCCCCTGATAGCGTGGTCAGTTCCTACGAGTTACATTGGTCCCGTAGGAGGTGTTGGTGCCACCCACGGGGCCGTTCCGGAGCTGTTTCGGGTTGGCACCCACTAACGCCATGTTTTTAAGCCTAAGTCAAGAAATATTCAAATTACCCTCGTATTCTCAAACCGGGAGTTCCGTGACTGCGCGGTCAGTTCTTACAAGTTACATTGGTCCCGTGGAGGTGTTGGCACCTCCCACGGGGCCGTTCGGGGGCTGTTTTGGGTTTTCACCCTCTAACACCATATTTTTAAGCCCAAGTCCTGATATTTTTCAATTATCATCGTATTCTCAAACCGGGAGTCCCGTGATCGCCCAATCAGTTCCTACGAGTTATATTGGTCCCGTGGGAGGTGTTGGTGCCTCCCACGGGGCCGTTCGGGGGCTGTTTCGAGGTTCCCCCACTAACACCATGTTTTGCCTAACTCTAGAAATATGTAAATTATCATTGTATTCTCAAATCGGGGATCCCGTGATTGCGCGGTCAGTTCCTACGAGTTACATTGGTACCGTGCGAGGTGTTGGTTCCACTCACGGGGCCGTTCGGGGGCTATTTCGGCTTTTCACCCACTAACGCCTTATTTTTAATCCCAAGTCTTGAAGTATACAAATTATCATCGTATTCTCAAACTGGGAGTCCCGTGGCTGCGTGACCAATTCCTACGAGTAACATTGGTCACGTGGGAGGTGTTGGTGCCACCCACAGGGCCATTCGGGGGTTATTTCAGGTTTTCACCCACTAACGTCATGTTTTTAAGACCATGTCAAGAAATATTCAAATTACCATCGTATTCTCAAATCGGGAGTTCCGTGGATGCGCGGTCAGTTCCGACGACTTACGTTGGTCCCGTGGGAGGTGTTGGTACCTCCCACGGGGCCGTTCGGTGGCTATTTTGGGTTTCACCCTCTAACGCCATGTTTTCAAGCCTAAGTCTTGATATTTATCAATTATCGTCGTATTCTCAAACCGGGAGTACCGTGATCGCGCGGTCAGTTCCTACGACTTACATTGGTCCCGTGGGAGGTGTTGGTGTCTCCCACGGGGCCGTTCGGGGGCTATTTTGGGTTTTCCTCCACTAACGCCATGTTTTTCCTAAGTCTAGAAATTTTCAAATTACCGTCGTATTCTCAAACTGGGGATTACGGTCAGTTCCTACGAGTTATATTGGTCCCGTGCGAGGTGTTGGTGCCACTCACGGGGCCGTTCGGGGGCTGTTTCGGCTTTTCACCCACTAACGCCTTATTTTTAAGCCTAAGTCTAGAAATATATAAATTATCGTTGTATTCTCAAACCCGGAGTCCCGTGGCTGCGTGATCAGTTGCTACGAGTTACAATGGTCCCGTGGGAGGTGTTGGTGGCACCCACAGGACTGTTTTGGGTTTTCACCCACTAACGCCATGTTTTTAAGCCTAAATCTAGAAATATTCAAATTATCATCATATTCTCAAATCGGGAGTTCCGCGGCTACATGGTCAGTTCCTATGAATTACCATCGTCACGTGGGAGGTGTTGGTGCCACCCACGGGACCGTTCGGGGGCTGTTTTGGGTTTTCACCCTCTAACGCCATGTTTTTAAGCCTATGTCCTAATATTTTTCAATTGTCGTCGTATTCTCAAATCGGGAGTCCCGTGATCGCGTGGTCAGTTCCTACGAGTTACATTGGTCCCCTGGAAGGTATTGGTGCCTCCCACGGGGCCGTTCGGGGCCTGTTTCGAGTTTTTCCCCACTAACGCCATGTTTTGCCTAAGTTTAGAAATATTCAAATTACCGTCATATTCTCAAACTGGGGATCCTGGGATTACACGGTCAGTTCCTATGAGTTACATTGGTCCCGTGCGAGGTGTTAGTGCCACTAACGGGGCCATTCGGGTGCTATTTCGGCTTTTCACCCACTAACGCCTTATTTTCAAGCCTAAGTCTAGAAATATGCAAATTATCATCGTATTCTCAAATCGGGAGTCCCGTGGCTGCGTGGTTAGCTCCTATGTGTTACATTGGTTCCGTGGGAGGTGTTGGTGCCACACACAGGGTCGTTCGGGGGTTGTTTTGGGTTTTCACCCACTAATGCCATGTTTTTAAAACTAAGTCAAGAAATATTCAAATTAACGTCGTATTCTCAAATCGGGAGTCCCGTGGTTGCGCAATCAGTTCCTACAAGTTACATTAGTTCCGTGGGAGGTGTTGGTGCCTCCCACGGGGCCGTTCGGGAGCTGTTTTGGGTTTTCACCCTCTAACGCCTTATTTTTATATTTAAGTCCTCGTATTTTCAAATTACCATCATATTCTAAAACCGAGAGTCCCATAATCTCTCGATCAGTTCCTACGAGTTACATTGGTCCCGAGCGAGGTGTTGGTGCCACTCACGGGGCCGTTCGGGGTCTGTTTTAGGTTTTCCCCCACTAACGCCATATTTTGCCTAAGTCTAAAAATATGCAAATTATCATCGTATTCTCAAACCGGGGATCCCGTGATCGCGCGGTCAGTTCCTATGAGTTACATTGATCCCGTGCGAGGTGTTGGTGCCACTTACGGGAACATTCGGGGGGATGTTTCGGCTTTTCATCCACTAACGCCATGTTTTTAAGCCTAAGTCTAGAAATATGCAAATTATCATCATATTCTCAAATCGGGAGTCCCAGAGCTGCGTGGTTAGTTCCTACAAGTTACATTGGTCCCGTGGGAGGTGTTGGTGCCACCCACGGGGCCGTTCGGGGGCTTTTCGGGTTTTCACCCACTAACGCCATGTTTTTAAGCCTAAGTCAAGAAATATTCAAATTAGCATCGTATTCTCAAACTGGGAGTCCCGTGGCTGCGCGGTCAGTTCCTACGAGTTACATTGGTCCCGTGGGAGGTGTTGGCGCCTCCCACGAGGTCGTTTGGGGGCTGCTTTGGGTTTTCACCCTCTAACGTCATGTTTTTAAGCCTAAGTCCTGATATTTTTCAATTGCCGTCGTATTCTCAAACCGGGAGTCCCGTGATCGCCCGATCAGTTCTTATGAGTTACATAGGTCCCATGGGAG
Organism: Sambucus nigra; assembly: GCA_949130495.1. Taxonomy (NCBI): domain Eukaryota; kingdom Viridiplantae; phylum Streptophyta; class Magnoliopsida; order Dipsacales; family Adoxaceae; genus Sambucus; species Sambucus nigra. Next base: position 48,173,698 of record OX422220.1, read on the forward strand.
GTGTTGGTGCCTCCCACGGGGCCGTTCGGGGGTTATTTCGAGTTTTTCCCCACGAACGCCTTGTTTTGCCTAAGTCTAGAAATATGCAAATTATCATTGCATTCTTAAAATCGGGATCATGTGATCGTACTATCAGTTCCTATGAGTTACATTGGTCCCGTACGAGGTGTTAGTGCCATTCGCGGGGCCGTTCGGGGGCTGTTTTGACTTTTCACCCACTAACGCCTTATTTTTAAGCCTAAGTCTAGAAATATGTAAATTATCATCATATTATCAAACTGGGAGTCCCGTGACTACGTGGTTAGTTGCTACGAGTTATAATGGTCCCGTGGGAGGTGATGGTGCCACCCACGGGGCCGTTCGGGGGCTGTTTCGGGTTTTCACCCACTAACGCCTTATTTTTAAGCCTAAGTCTAGAAATATTCAAATTACCGTAGTATTCTCAAACCGGGAGTCCCTTGATAGCGCGGTCAGTTCCTACGAGTTACATTGGTCCCGTGGGAGGTGTTGGTGCCTCCCACGGGGCCGTTCGGGGGTTGTTTTGGGTTTCACCCTCTAACGCCATATTTTTAAGCCTAAGTTCTTATAATTTTCAATTATCATCATATTCTCAAACTGGGAGTCCCGTGATTGCGCGATCAGTTCCTACGAGTTACATTGGTCCCGTGAGAGGTGTTGGTGCCTCCCACGGGGCCGTTCGGGGGCTGTTTCGGGTTTTCCCCCCACTAGCGCCATGTTTTGCCGAAGTCTATAAATATTCAAATTACCGTCGTATTCTCAAACCGGGGATCCCATGATCGCGCGGTCAGTTACTATGAGTTACATTGGTCCCGTGCGAGGTGTTAGTGCCACTCACGGGGCCGTTCGAGGGCTGTTTCGGCTTTTCACCCACTAACGCCTTGTTTTTAAGCTTAAGTCCTAATATTTTCAAATTATCGTTGTATTCTCAAATCAGGGGTCTCGTGATCGCGCGGTCAGTTCGTACGAGTTACATTGGTTCCGTGCGAGGTGTTGGTGCCACTCACGGGGCCGTTCAGGGGCTCTTCCATGAATGGCGGACCAAAAAGTTTGGTTATGCTTAGCACTGGGCATAAATTTAGTGAAAATAATTAACTCCAATGGAGGCATTCAGTTATGTTATTCAGCTGCAGTAAAGGAAAAGACGACTTTCTCACCGGGGCAACCACCACTCCATCAACAGAGGATCCGAAATACAAGGTCTGGAAATCTAAAAACAGCATGATGTCAGGGTTAATCAATTCCATGACCAAGGAAATTGGAGAATACTTCATGTACTACAAGACGGTCAAGGACATTTGGGATGCTGCAAAGGAAACTTACTCAGATAATAAAAATACCTCTGAATTATTTGAGTTAAAAGGTATCCTAGATATTTCAATACCTCTGTCACTCAATATTTCAATACTCTAAATAGATATTGATAGCAACTAGATCTCCTTGATAATGCTAAAGTTGGTTGTCCAGGATGTAGTCTTAAGTATAAAAAGATTGTTGAGAAAGAATCTTTAAATTTTTTTGGTCTTAACAAAAATATGGATAAAGTTTAGGAAAAATCGTCGGGATTAAGGATCATCCTCTAATTAGAGAAGTTTTTTCTGAGGATCGAAGAGAGGAAACTAGGAAGAAGATTATGATGGGAAACAAAGTCCCATCCACCCAAAATGAAGGTTCTGCCTTTGCAATCCCTGGAACAAATCTTCCTCTTGATAATAACCGGCCAAGGAGAGGAGGAAGACCATGTTGTGACCACTACAGAAGACCTGGATACACGAAGGACACCTGTTGGAAGTTGCACGGTAAGCCAGATGACTTAAAACCAAGAGCTCCAGCTGAAAGTTGTGGCTTCATGTCCACTGGAGAGGAGAAATATTCACCCGAGACCACACTGTTCAGCAAAGAGCTAATTGAGTTACTTAAAAATTTGATCAGCCAACAATCATCATCCTCTTCTCTACCCAATTCCACACGCACCGGATCAGTCGCTCAAAAAGGTAATTTTTCAGTAGCTTTGAGCACTCAAATGGGGAAAAATAACCCTGATTGTAGACTCCGGTGCATCAATAACCGGTAATGCTACTCTATTTCACACCTATAGCCCAAGTTCTTGGGAGTTTTATGGTTCGAATTGCCGATGGATCATTGTCTAAGGTGGCTGGAATAGGATCTATTGCTATTACAGATGACCTAATTCTAAATTCTGTTCTCTTGGTTTCCAATTTGATTTAAAATTTGTTCTCCATTAGCAAACTAACCAAGGATTTGAATTGTATTACTATTTTTTTCTCATCTCGTTGTGAATTTCAGGAATTGGAATCGGGAAGGATGATTGGTAATGCTAAGGAGTGTGCGGGCCTATATCTCCTTAAAAGTACTAATAATTCTAAAGAACAAGCTCAAGTTGCAAGCAGTTTGTCATTTCAGATCACATCAATAGTCGTGTGTAGGGGCATAACCAGATAGAACTCTTGCGAATTTGAATTAACTGTGAGTACTCTTTTAAAAACTTGCAGTGAACTTTTCTTTATTTGTAGTAAACTTTTCTTTGTTTCTAATAATAATTGTTCGTGATTAAAAGGATCCTCTTTTAATTGAATCAAAACCAGATGGAGCTCATTCTTGGAGCTTATCTTTTATTAGATACAGTTGAGCCTCTACATTATCTTAATAGTAATAACATTAAGTTATGAGAAAAATTATAAACAACTCTGTGTGAAATATTACATAAAATGTGGGGTGATAATGCCTTAATTAGACATAACCCCCCAAATATGGACGTACATTTAACACCGACAAGAAATTTCAAAATATATAACAAACTTCCTCCCTAAGATAATGCCTTATTACCATCTTTGGAAAATACCTAAACCAACCCCTTTATGAACCGAGATTAAACCTCAACCCCCATAAACTTTCAAGATCTTACAATATGGTTTGTACGCTGCGTATTTTAGAGAAGGTGTTTTATGTAGACATTCATTTTGACGTTCCCACGTTTAACGGTCACATTGACTCGGATACTTTTGTCAATTGGCTTGACCCCATAGAGAAGTTTTCTAATTTCAAATACATACGGGCCTGAAATGATGAAGTTAATAGTCACCATATTGCAGGGTACACTCAAATTGGTGGAATGAGTTAGTGAGGGATAGGAAGTATGAGAACTAGATTTTAGATTTTGATCTTTAAGTCAACGCAAAAGTGATACTTGGGCTAAAATAAGTCAAATTTCATGTTACATCTATTTCAATTATGAGAGCTATATTTTAGATTTTGATCTTTCAAATGTGAAATTAACAGATTTTAAAGATCAATTCATTAGCTCAAAAAAAATAAACAATATAGTCAATAATGCCCAAATTACAATGTGATTAGTGGTTAAAACACTCATTTAGATGAACTAACCATTTGTAAGGATTATATCAAATGTCATTGGGTGTGAAACACATTCAATCTTAATAAATATCTCATAACACCATATTGGAATAAATGTCAAGGGATGGTCTAGAAGAGCATGACTTTATTTTTAGTGGGATTCCCACCTGCCATCTCATCAATCTCTCAAAGTTTAGAGATTTATAGATATTTTGATTTAATATAAACAGCTTCATAGTTCTTTTAGGTTGTTAACCAAAATTTGGTCATTTCCTACGTGTTACGTTGGTCCCATGCAAGGTGTTGGTGCCACTCGCGGGGCCGTTCGGGGGTTGTTTCGGGTTTTCCCCCACTAACGCCATGTTTATATGCCTAAGTCTAGAAATATGAAAATTATCATCCTATTCTAAAATCGGGAGTCCCGTGGCTGCGCGATCAGTTCCTACGAGTTACATTGGTCCCGTGCGAGGTGTTGGTGCCACTCACGGGGTTGTTTCGAATTTTCACCTACTAACGCCATGTCTTTAAGACTAAGTCTAGAAATATGCAAATTGCCATCGTATTCTCAAACCATAAGTCCATTGATTGTGCAGACAGTTGCTACGAGTTACATTGGTCCCGTGCGAGGTGTTGGTTCCAATCACGGGGCCGTTCGGGGGTTGTTTCATATTTTTCCCCTCTAACGCCTTATTTTCAAGTTTACGTCCTCATATTTATAAATTATCATCGTATTCTCAAATCGGGAGTCCCATGATTGCGCGGTCAGTTCCTACGTGTTACATTGGTCCCGTGAGAGGTGTTGGCACCTCTCACGGGACCGTACGGGGGTCTTTTGGTGTTTTCACCCTCTAACGCCTTGTTTTTATGTTTAAGTCCTCATATTTTCAAATTATTATCACATTCTAAAGTCGGGAGTCCCATGTCTACGCGATCAGTTCCTATGAGTTACATTGGTCCCGTGCGAGGTGTTGGTGCCTCTCAGGGTGCCGTTCGGGGGCTGTTTTGGGTTTTCACCCTCTAACGCCTTATTTTTAAGCTTAAGTCCTCATATTTTAAAATTATTGTCGTATTCTCAAACCGGGAGTCCCGTGATTGCGCGGCCAGTTCCTACTTGTTACATTGGTCCCGTGCGAGGTGTTGGTGCCACTCACGTGGCCATTCGGGGGTTGTTCTCTAACGCCCTATTTTTAAATTTAAGTCCTCGTATTTTCAAATTACTGTCGTATTCTAAAACCGAGAGTCACGTGGCTGCGCGGTCACTTCCTACGAGTTACATTGGTCCCGTGCGAGGTATTGGTGCCTCTCATGGGATCGTTCGGGGGCTGTTTCGGGCTTTCACCCTCTAACGCCTTGTTTTTAAGCTTAAGTCCTCATATTTTAAAATTATCGTCATATTCTCAAACTGGAAGTCCCGTGATCGCGCAGTTTCTTCTTACGTGTTACATTGCTCCCGGGGGTTGTTTCGTATTTTTGCTATCTAACGCCTTGTTTTTAAGCTTAAGTTCTAATATTTTTAAATTATCGTCGTATTCTCAAACCAGGAGTCCCGTGATCGCGGGGTCAGTTCTTACGTGTTACATTGGTCCCATGAGAGGTGTTGGTGTCATGTTCTTAAGTTTAATTCTAGACATTAGCAAGTTATCGTCGTATTCTGAAACCAGGAGTCTAAAATATTTTCAACATATTATCCAACAATCAAACCAATAATTATCCCGTACTCCTTCTAATTATCCCATACTCCTTTTAACATACTATCCAACAACAAGCTAACAACCAATAATTATCCAACAACAAAACTAATAATTATCCCGTACTCCTTCTATTATCTAAAAGATTTAATAGATAATGTATATCAATTATATAACTACTTTAGTTAAAGTAAAGAGCACTTGGTGTGTACTGAAGAACTGGTATGCAATGAAGAACTAATATCTAATTGGTATGTAATAATGTATGTAATCATTCAATTTCTATAAAATTGGATGAACAAATAAAAAATATCATAAAGTTTACCATGATATGTGTAGGTAGTAGCGTTGCACCCCTATCCGGATGCTCACTCAATGTGAAATACCAAATGTGAAAAATATTTACACATTGCCAAACTTAAAGAGAAAAGTGAATAAAGGAAAAAATTGAATAAAAACATGCAAATGATTAAGTCAAATATCATAATGATGGTCATAACGAAGTTTAGATTGAAAGACCTGAATCTCAACATCCCTCTCATTATAATTAATAGCCTTTCCAAAACCACCGGGTGTGAAACTCTTGGAAAATCATTGTTCTTGAATCAAGGAGGGAGTGTTGAAGATAGAAGCAGGGGCAATATGAGGGCCTGGTTAATTTCAGGGGCACTATGAGGGTCTGGTTAATATGCCGTTAAAATAATTAGTTAATTTAAACACTCCGTTAATTTCAGGGACAATATGCCGTTAAAATATGAGGGTCACTATGACGACATATTGCCCCTGAACTGTTAATTCCAGGGGCACTATGAGGGGACTATGAGGGTCTGGTTAATTTCAGGGGCACTATGAGGGTCTGGTTAATCCAGTAGAGAAAGGACTCAAGTCAGGAGCACGAGACAAAAAAAATGACTACAAAGTTAGTATAGTAGTTCATAATATTCAAGAAATAAATGTAAATATAATTTACTTATGAACCTGCATTGCTTCAATCTGCCACAAAAGAGACCTAGTAGATTCAGGAACTTGAGTAATCAACTCTGCAACCATTTCCTATAATGTACTTTCTACGAGGCTTTCCATTAAACATATAATACAAAAAGGAAAAAAAACAATAAAAATAAAAATTAGGACTAAAATACCAAATATACTAAAATAGCTCTAGAAGTTCAGCTGAAATTGATTAATATGAATATTAACATCCTAAAATCTAAATATGTGATATAAATTGGCTTACCCAAAGGTTTTTTTACTAATATTAACAACCTAGTAGGTTGTAAGACTAAAGTTTCAAAAACATTATCTCACACTATTTTTACTTTTACATTAGCTCTGCCACAATATTATCCCAAATTCAAATCATATAAATTATCTATATATACTATATATACTGTTTATAAATTTTAAAGACATAAACTGTATATACATATATTAATGGAATCTACATAAATTAATGGATAAAAGGAATAAAATTTACCCGGGAGAGAGACTGGGACTGGGGCGCCTGCTGCTAGGGCGGAGCTGGGGCGGCTGCTACTAGCGCAGAGCTGGGGCGGCTGCTGCTAGGGCAGAGCTGGGGAATACATCAACAAATAGCAAAAGAAAAATGAAATAACTAGCAAAAGGACATGGGTACCTGATTGACGAGAGAGAGAAGCTTTGGTCATCAACACCTCCCATGGTACTTGATAGACAATCCCGTGGTCAGTGTTTGACGAGAGAGAGAAGTAGACAAATGAAAATGAAAATTGGCGCACCTTTCTTTATTTTTTAGGAATGACATGGTCACGGCCTAGAGCCTTTACCCACCATCACAACCCACCACCCCCTTAGAGCATATAGCTGATTGACGAAGAATGGTCACGGCCTACATCCGTGACCCCCATGCGTGACCAACAGTAGCTGGCAAATGAGGTATGGTCACAGCCCATAGCCATGACCCTCAATCTGTGATGCACGACCCTTTTTCATCAACCCTAGTGCTTGAATGAGGTATGGTCATGCCCCATAACCGTGACCCATACCAAGAAATCGTCACGACCCTAAGCCGTGACCCTCAATGTGTGTACTATCTTCTTCGTCATGCCATGGGTCATGAACTTGGGCCGTTACCCCTCCGCGACCAAGTTTGGAGGGAATTTTGGCGCGAGTTTGGCGCCAAGATGGTCATGACTTGGTCATGGCCCAAGTCCGTGACCCACAGTGGTAAGGGATTTGGTCCGTGACCACTTCCAGAGCATCGATAATTTAGTGTGGTAATAAATATGGTCACGCCAAATACTGAGTGGGTCACGGCCCAAGTTCGCGACCAGTTGGTCACGACCCAAGTCCGTAACCCACTGGGCGTGACCATTCGCAGGATTTGGTGTAGTGCGAGCTGAGCTGGATCGAATCTACCGTATTTGCACTAGTTATTCGAACAAGGTCATATTTACTCCCCTCATCAGTTATTTTTTCGAAGCTCCAACCCCTAAGGATGTCACTGCTGCAACGGGCTGAGGTAGAGGTACATCCCTGGAACTACCAGCCTACATACTTGTGTTGCTTTCGCGTTTCTTCCTAACTGGGAAACCCAACGACTAGCCCAGGAGGGACCTTATAAATATTTCAGTTCGTTTGTCCAGGGATTTAAACCTTCCTCTGGCCGCCATTGCCTTGGTATCCCTCTATACCTGGCTGGATCGAACTCGCATCGACATGGCATGGTCATTAGGGCATTATAGCTTGACCAATTTTGCCAACACCATTATTTTGACGAGCTTTCTTTACAACCGTTTTCCTTCCGTTGCCGCTAAGTCTATCTCTCTCCCTATGAGCTAAGGTATTAAGCCCCCACGACTCTTATGTTTCCATAAAAAACAGAGTTGGAAGGAGGTAATGGGGTTTTTTGATTGTTTGGACTCTTTTGTGATAAGGCCATACAGCGAGTCTACATTCGCCCATCATTGGGATTTCTTTCCTTCTGCAGCCTCAACGGTCAAGTTCATCCCAGTTGTAGAAGATACCTCGCAGGCCGTGGTACTTTTGTTCACCACTGGGTTTCTTCCTTCCTATACTGAATGGGGATACACCTTGGAACCTTACAACCCTGATAGATGTAGCAGGCAGTTTGGGTTTAATCAGGGGGGCCGTCGACCTGTGTTTCAACAAAACCACACAAAGGCCACCTTCGCCGAAGCCTGTACTTTCTATCTTGCTGCAGTGGTGCTTGGTGTGACTTCTATCATCGAAGGGAGAGTCACCCTTCCTAGTGCCACTAGGAAGGGGGACATATCCACCTCTTATACCACCAAGTTCCATTTGATACAACTGACTAGGATTCGCGAGTATATTCAGAGTCCCACCCAATATTCCCCAGTCATTTCTTTCTCTGCCTCTGAACTAGGTCTCAAGGGGAACTCCATTCTTGGAGTTGAGTTTCCTTTGAGTAAAACCATTAAGGAACCTCCCCGGGAGCTGCCTCCTTATTGCCCGATGATCCATACTACCACCCCGAAGCCCAAGGCCATTATAACTGCTAAACAACCTGCCCTCTTAGCCAAAGATGCTACTGGCTAAGGGCCTTCCCAGCCACTAGCCAAAAAAACCAGGGAAGTCTAAGGGTGGGACTTCCTCAAAATATAAGTCCCAAGCTCGATCTCCTTTGGAGGCATTCCCCATTGCCTCTGTTCCTCCTCCGATGTCTGTAGAAATGGCCGAGGAATTGAGAAGGCAAGTTTAGGATGAGGTAGAACGAATAAATGTTGAGTTTCAGCGACACACCCCTGTTGTTCCTACTTCAGCTGCCTTTCCCATAGTCATAGTTGATCCAACTGAGCCAATGGCAAAGAGGAGAAAAAGTTTGAGGGTACGTCAAGGTGCTGATGCAATGGGCATAAGGAAGAAAACTCTGGGTACCAAGTCCCAGAAGAAACGGATGACCGATATACATCCTACCCCAGCCCCTTCTACTGGTGCCTCCTCTCCACCATCACCAGTGGTTATACCTTCTCGTTCTCCCTTCGGATCTGAGGTATGTGTTCATGTTTTGTCCTTATTCCCCTTTTCTTAAGGCAAGCTGCATCTGCTTATTTGTTTGATAACTTTGGTGCAAGGAGTTGAAGAAAGGCCCAGTCCCTCTGGTTCCCCCATGAGCCATTGTGTGGGGGCATTTTTATGTCTCTCAAGACGATACTACTCCTCCCCATTCCCCCATGATAGGTCTTACCTACTCTCGTCGTTTTTCCTCCCAATGGGCCAAGGATGCTGCTGCGGGGGCGACTATCATTGAATCTATTGGAATATCTGCCCAACCAAAGGCAACTACTCCAGCCCCTTCTGAATTACCATCCGAGCAAGAGGTCCCTCTGCCCATCGTTGTGGTCGAGGAGAGTTCCCCTGAGGTAAAAAACAATTCTTGTCAGGTCTCACATCTTTTCCTTGTCCCATTTCTTTATTTATCATTCTGATATGTTGGGATGTTTAGGTGGAAGTGGCGTCTCTAATAGCTAACATTCTTCTTCCCACTGCACTGACGAGACCCCTGACTGCAATTCTCCTTTTTGGTTCCATAACGGGGGTAAGTAACACTTAGATGTATTCCTTCATTTTTCCTTTACTTGATCCTTGTGTCTAACAGTTGGTTTTGTATTTGCAACTTTTGCCAAGCCTTACCCCACCTTTTGCTCTTAGTGGCTTTTCTCTTTCCAAGGCCAAGGTTGATGTTTCTGCCCCGCGTGGTGATTCTTCAATGCCTGCCCATATTGGGGCATCGTTTGGAGGTTCCTCATGTTCTTTCAGTGAAACTCCTTCATTAGCCTTGGTACCGTTTGTTAGCGAGGGAGCTTTGTTGACCGTTGAGGCTTCTTCAGTTAGGGGCGCCATTGAGGCCTCCACGGTGGCTCCTATTCTCACTGATGCTATTGTCGAGGTACTTCGCTAAAATCTCTGCATTTTTCATAAACTCCACCTATATCGATGACTTAACAACGAAAACACTTGTTAAGATTTTTCATAAACTCCACCTATATCGATGACTTAATAATGAAAACACTTGTTAAGATTTTTCATTAACTCCACCTATATCGGTGACTTAACAACGAAAACACTTGTTAAGATTTCCCATAAACTCCACCTATATCGGTGACTTAACAACGAAAACACTTGTTAAGATTTTCATAAACTCCACCTATATTGGTGACTTAACAACGAAAACACTTGTTAAGATTTTCATAAACTCCACCTATATTGGTGACTTAACAACGAAAACACTTGTTAAGATTTTCATAGACTCCACCTATATCGGTGACTTAACAACGAAAATACTTGTTAAGATTTTCCATAAACTCATTATTTCCCCTAACTGTTCTCAGATTGCTCGGGAGGATTCTCCACCAGTTCTTTCGCCTTCCTCCTCACCCCGTCGGGAACTCGTTATTTCAAAAGATTCCAGTCACAACGATCAAGGTTCCACATTTGGTGCTGCTACTGAGAGCGAATCTGGCTATGAGCTTACTCTACCTAACTTGGCTCCTTATGCCTTTTGCCTGATGGTTATTCAACGTTCTCCTCAGTGCCTGCCAACCATCGCTTGGCAGTTGAGCAGCTTGCAAACCACCATCCTGAAACGTTCACCGTGGATTTCCTGCGTTCCAACATCTCTGTGATGAATTATAGGCTTTAGGGAATGGCTACCATTGTGGCTGAGATTGTCAGTACTCCGACATCAAACGTTACCAGAGCCCTCCTCAACCAATTCTTGGGCCACTTGAAGGAGTTGGGTCGTGACGGATTTCATCTTGATTAGCTTATTGCGCATTTGAAAACTTTGAAGAGCCAGCGACTGGATAGCCAGAGGGAACTGCTTCGAAAACATCAGGAGGATTAACTGGCTAAGGAAGCTAAGTTGGCTAAGTTAGCACCTCTTCTTAAAGCCGTTGATAAAGAGGTGGGGGACCTCGAAGAAGCTCTGTGCTTGGAAAATTCAAAGCGAGATAAGCTTCTCATCGAGCGTACACAAGCACAAATGAGGTTGGAGGTTTCTATAAATGCCCAACAGTCTTACCTGACAGCTTTTTCGGGCCTTTCTGGAGATTTTTTCTCTGCTCTAGATCTTTGGTTCCTCCTAGGTTAATTATTTGATGTAAATATTTTATTTTCTTCTTCTAATGTAATTCTTAGGCAATATCTCCCAATTTTATAATGCCTCAAAGTTTATGAATGAAGAAAGATATATGTTTTCTCATGCCATTTCTTTGTGTTACAGCTGTTTGCATACATTGTGAAGTTCTATAATTCTTTCATCTCCACTTGAGTTATAATAAAAAGAACTTGCATACTCATCATAAAAAGAACTTGTGTATTCACAACAACTGCCAGCTACATCAGTGGTCTAAACATAATTGCTTGCACATGATAGACTTTCAACCATTTATTGTTAATCTTGAATGGCTTATCTTCTTCTATCCTAGAAAATAAGCAATAACCTGAGCCATGAGATTCTTTTACAATGAAAGGTACCTCCCAATTTGCTGCAAACTTAGGTAGAGGAAGCCCCCTGATGTGTTTCACTACTGCCTTCAACACGAGGTCTCCCTCCATGAACTTCCTCGGTCTTACTAAGTTATCATATGCCCTGGAAAGCTATTTCGTATACATTCGAAAGTGTTGCATCACATTATCTCTGTGTTCATCCAACGCCTCCAGTTGCACATGTCTACTTTGAGGGATCATGCTACTTCGCAAGGCATATCGAGCAGAGGGAACTTCTAACTCCATCGGAAGGATTGCCTCAACCCCATAAACGATGGAGAACGGAGTGTACCCTGTGGGCTTTCTCTTAGTTGTTCGATAGGCCCACAATACAGTTGGTATCTTATCATCCCACTCTCCTGGGAAATCCTCCATCATTTTAGCCAAGATATTAACCAAAGTTTTGTTAGTTACTTCGGCCTGACCATTTCCCTTTGGATATGCCACCGTCAAAGCATGATGAATAATGGAGTACTTGTCTGTGAGCACCGTTACTTATGAATTGACGAAAGGGATTCCATTGTCTGAAAGGATAACCTTTGGGATCCCAAAATGATAAATGATGTATCCTCTGATGAAGTTGCTCATCACCCTCGTTTTTTCCCTTCTCAGTGTATCACTTCAGCCCACTTTTTGAAGCACTCCATTGTTACTAGTATCCATATCTTCCCCCTTGAAGAAGGATGTATTGACCCTACCAGGTCAAACGCCCAAGTGTGAAAAGGATAAGGCGTTGCCAAGGAGTGTAGATCTACCGATGGGGCATGGATCATATTTCCATGAAGTTGAAAAGCTTTTCACTTTCGAACAAACTCAGTAGAGTCTTTCTCCATTGTTGGACAATAATACCCCAACATCATCAATTGATCATATAACTTATCCCTTCCTATGTGAGATGGATCGTGCACCTATTTACGAATCTCAGTTTTTTCTTCCTTCGTGATGCAATGCAATAGCCTGTTGAAGTATCCCCTTCGATAAAGTTGTCCCTCCTAAACGTAGAATCTCGGGGGCCTCCGCTTGAGTCCCATCGTGTCAATCTTTTCTATTGGGACAACTCCATATCTAATGAAGTCAATATAGGGCTGTCTTCAGTCAGGTTGAGTTTCCACAAAATGACATTCATCCACTTCGAAGAATAACTGGCATTTATCGCACTTTCGTTATAGCTCTGTCGTGTCTTGTTTCATTTTAGGCCAAAAATACCCCTCTCTTTAAATCCTTCGGTAGAGGGGTATCTCAGTTATCTCACAGTGCTCTTCATATATTTTTTTCAATCTTTGCTCTCCTTTTTTTGGGCCAACACACCTTGACAACCATCCTCCTGCATTTTTAAAGTAAAGGTTTCCCTGGTTTGTGAAGTATTGAGATAATTCTCTTAGTCCCATCATTCCTTCGCAAGACTCTAGTTGCTTCCTAATCTCTCCCCTCCAGTCCGTGTCCTCCTCTATAGGTAAAATTGACTGTACTACCGAAGGATCCATTCTTCGTTGGATCACGACGATAGTTGCATCATTCTTCATGACAATTTTCTGGGCAATGGTGGCATAGGCGTATAAATGGCGGTTCATTGTTCTGGGATGTCTCTTGATCTTTATTCGATGGAACTGGTTGAGGATCCTCTGAATGATTATCCTGTATGGTGCCAATCTTATATGCTTCAACGCATATTCTCTGTTCACCTGCTGAATTACCAAGTTTGAATCACCTTTGATGCAAAGTGTATGAATTCCTCTTCAAAAAGCCTCTAGCAACCCCAGCACCCATGCTTCATATTCTGCCTCGTTATTGGAACAAGGGAAATCTAACTAGTAGGAAAGGAAAATCTCCTCCACTCCTTTTGAAAGAATAACCCCTGCTCCTCCTTTCTTTTTCATCAAATATCCATCGAACTGCATTATCCATTCCTCATCCTTTGCATTTAGGTGATTGGCCTACAAATCGTCTCCCGGGATACTTTCTTTAGGTGGATCAAACGTTCCCGAGGGGAAGATTGCCAATAGATCGGCGTACGCTTGGATTTTGATTACGCGAGGAACCACACACTTTACGTCATATTCAGAGAGGATGAGGAACCACCTAGATGCTCTACCAATCAATATAGTTCTTTCAAGCAAATACTTAATAGGATCACATCTAGTTACAATATAGATTGTAAAAGACAGCATGTAATGTCTAAGCTTTTGTGCTACGAAGACTAAGGCTAAACAATGCTTTTCTAAGCTACTATATCTGACCTGTGGCCCCTATATGATGCTGTCGAGGTAGTAGACCGGTCGTTATTCCCCATCAATCTCATGTGCCAATAAAGCTCCCACGGACCTCGTGGTAGATGTAAGGTATAGTTGCAATGGTATTCCTGCCTGTGGGGGAACCATGATTTATGGTGAAACGAACAGTTTCTTTAGCCCAGCGAGTGAATCCTGGTGAACCTCCTCCCACTTGAATTATGTTCCTTCGTAATAGCTGCATTAACAGATGTGTCATCTCAGCTAATCCAGGCACAAATCTCGTAAGATAGGAGACTTTATCGAGGAAACTCTTCAGCTCCTTCGCCGTTCTTGGACTTGGCATCTCTAAGATTGCTCGCTGCTTGTCCTGGTCCATCTGCACCCTTTGACGATCAACCACGAAGCCTAGAAATTTCCCACTTGTTACTTTAAAGACGCACTTCAGTGGGTTGATCCTCAATTTATACTTCCTACATCGGGCAAACACCTTCCTTAAATCGCCTAGATGGGATTCCTTCTTCCTCGATTTGATGACCATATCATCCACATAGCATTCCACAAATTTATGGAAGAAGTCATGGAAAATGGCCATCATTGTTCTCTGGTAAGTAGCCCCGGTATTCTTGAGTCCAAAAGACATTACTCTGTACATGAAATTGCCCAATAGGGTCCTAAATGTCGTTTTCTCTGCATTCATGGAGTCCATCTTGATCTGGTTGTACCCTACATACCCATCCATGAAGCCATACATTTCATGACCAGCTGTTTCATCTATCAAGATATCGATGGAGGGTAGAGGAAACTCGTCTTTGGGGAAAGCTCTATTCAAATCTCTGAAGTCCACACAGATCCTTATCTGGTTTTTATCTTTTTTTTCCCACCGGCACAATGCTAGACAGCCAAAGCGAGTGTTGTATCAATTTGATGAAATCGATCGCCAATAAGAGCTGGACCTCTTCCTTTATCTTTAATTCTAGTTCAAGCTTGTACGTTCTTGTTGCTTGTTTCACTAGAATGGCTGAAGGCATTACGTTCAATTTGTGATAGCTGACTCCCTCATCCATCCCTTCCATCTCTGTGTATTTCCATGCAAAAACATCTATGAACTCTCGAATCAACATAACCAAAGCCTCTCATTTCTCCTTACTGAGATCTTTCACGATAAAAATAGGCCTTGGGTCCTCCTCTTCTTTCGCCGGGTCCAACTACTTTAGTTCTTGCGCATGCGGTTTCGGTTGATCCGCCATATATTCTGGTTCCTCAGCGACTTCCTCCAAAAATTCCTGTATGTTGGAATTATATATCGCCATACATTATCCCCGCTGATCCACTAAAAAGCACTCATATATCGGGTCATCCTCATTATCAGTTTCTTCAGCCGCCCGTTCACACCATTATAATCGATATATCACATTTCCTTCTCTGGTGACAACCTTCTTGCATTGTCTGCTGGTAGCTGTAGCTGCCTTCCTCTTCTTCTCTCTAGAGGCATCGACCACTCTTTTTCCTAAGAACTAGCTCAGCACTCTTTGTCGTTGGACCTCATGTTCCATTGGATCCACTCTGGGCCTTATCCTGTCTTTAAGGTACTTCGAGATGTTTTGAGGCCGAGGGACCACCTGGTGAGCTTCCTCGATCATCGCTCTTGCGCTGCTTGTAACCTTTTTATTCTTCTCAGTCAAGGGCCCCATCTTTTCACTAATTGAGGGAACCCATGCTCCCTTCATTCTTCTCGTTAGGACCCAGACATCCTCCTCTAATTCTGTGTAAAATGCCGCATCTACCAAATGATCTTCCTCAATAGCAAAGGGCCTCTTCGTAGCCCTAATGGTCACCTTCGTTCCCTTAATATTTGCCTTAGCGCATTGATGATACGTCGAGGTAACTAGCCCTTGGTTGTGCATCCACACTCTTTCTATTAGCATATGGTAGGAAGTTGCACTCTCTATTACGTGGAACTTGATATGGGAACTCAGATTTCCCATCACGATCCCAACATTCACATACCTAATGGATTTGGAAGACTGGTTGTCATATCCTGAAATCACCAAAAGGCATGGGGACCAACCTTTCCTCCAGAATATTAGCTGCGTGAAAAGAGTTGATTGGCATAATATTGATGGAAGCTCCCCTATCCATAAGAGTCATTGCAAAACTAATTCCGTTGACGCTGGCGGTCACAAACAATGGCCTATTATGAGGGAATCTTACAGCCTTATATGCATCATTGAAGGTTAATTCTGACAGAAACCTCCTTACCAACCTGTCCATGGGTCCCTTCCATCTCAGCGAATGGATTGCGTTCTTTCTCGCAATGTCAAGTATTTCCTGGGTTATTTCCAACCTACTCTCTTTTGGTATCCCCACTTGGTCTAAGAACCAGGTGAACTTTGGGGATTTTGAAACTACAAATTACTCTAGGACTGGGTCTGCTTCCTCACCTTCAACGCTGTATACGTCCTCCACATCTTTGGCACTTGCCTCATCATAGGCTAGTACTACGTTAGCCATTCCTTTCGTATAATCTTTTAGAGATTCTTCGAATTCTCCCTACTTTGTAGTTGGATTTCTTTCTTCTCTATCTGCTTCCTCATCATAGGCCACCACCAAATTGACCCCATGTTCTAGGAGTGGGTTGTTGTTAACGTTCTGCACAGGTATTTGTAATGTCCCTACCTTCACATACTTATCGATGATTCTCCTCAGCATGAAATAGCTCTCTGTTGGATACTGGATCTTCTGATGAATCTGACAATATTTGGGATCCGCCCTTGTTACTTCATTGGGTTCCCCCACGAGAATGCCCTTTAGTTCGTAGACCATCCCTCCTTGGACCATTGCGTTGTAATAGCTGATAGCCTCCTCCACTGTACAAGGCAATGGTGGTGGGTCCTCCCTGTCTTTTCCAAACTTCCTCTTGTAGTCTTTCTTCGGCGCCTTGCCCCCATTTGCTCCCTCGGTGTACCCTACCCGTGGGGGGTGAGACCTCCCTCCCACAGGTTTTATCGGTTGCCTAAACATCATGGGCACCACCACTGGATTTGGTCACACCACCAAGGAGATATTTCTTGTTTCTTTTAAGAACGCCAAAAAAGTTCCCTAGCGCGTTTCATTAATGAGATGACAAATGTACTCAGGAAACAATCCCTCCGCACAGATCTGTAATAACTTGGATTCTTTGTCCTCATCCCTCACATCGAGGGACCTTTCCCTGAACCTTCGAACATATGCCACCACTTCCTCTCCGGGTTGTTGCTTCTCCCTCACTAGTTGGGTCAAAGTAAACTCATCTTCTGCCATAAAGAACTTCTGGACGAACAAAACATGCATCTCCTCCCATGTAGAAACGCTCTTGGGAGCTAAATGAGAATACCGGGTGTATGCTTTATCGGTTAAGGATTTAGAAAACTCCCTCAACCTGAGCTTCTTATTATTACAATGCACCCCCAAGTGTTCAACGAAACTCTTAATATGCTCCTTCGAGTTTCCACCTTTCCCTGTGTATTTCCAAAAATATGAGGGATATAGTCTTTTAGATAGGGCTCATTGTTGTATTCCTGGGGATAAGGTGTTCGAAAGTCATCATAAGCCAAAGCTACCTCGCCAGCAGATTACGAGGAGGCTTTCATGAACTTCAGTATCTCTTTCTACATCTCCTTCCTCATTTCCTCCATAGGTGATGCTACTGGGGACACAACCAACGCGAACATGGGCTAAGTGCCCGTTGCAGCTGGAACAATCATCCCAGTTGGAGCGGTTGATACTCCCAAGGTTCCCACTGATGGATTCACAACAGAGGTCATACTTACTGGGAATGTTCTCGTTACGCCTGCACTTGGTGGGGCTATTGGGGTTGCCCCTGGTGTTACGAAGGAGTTGGCTTCAAATCCTCCCAACACCGTTGAAGCTACCAGAGTTTGTAAAAACTCATAAAACTTATTCATAAGGAGTGCCACCTGGGCTGGTCCCAACCCAACACTCGTGGAAGCTTGTGTCACCCCTTGAACGCCTGTCGTCGCCTGAACTGGAGGTACCTCTATTCGAGGGTCCCCATCCCTTAGAGCCTCCAGTTCTCTCGCCGTCTGTTCTTCATTGTGTTGAATGTCATCAAAGTTAAACCTTCGATTAACGTTATCTTGCGCCATACTCCTTGCTTAAAATAATGCCTCACCAGTGGAGTCGCCAAATGTAAGAGTGTAGTTTAGATAAGATGGAGGCATAACCCCTTTTTGAGTATAGTAATGATAAGTTAAATAGCGACACTATTGATAAACCATAGGACATACAAACACTACTAAATGAAGATAGACCCAGTTTGAACTCACAAATCTCTCGTGTATAACTTAGAAGGTAGTAATGAACTTAGAAGTAACTTAGCTGGAGGGAGATAGAAGTAAGCACCCTAGATACACCTTGGCAGGTAGCCAAACACACTAACCACCCTCAAGAATCTCTGTCAAGTATTAAAAGCTTCGTAATAAATGACAATGGCGGGTGATTCAACTCTCTGGTTTGTAATAACTCTCTAGTAATCACTTCTGAACTCTCAAAAAATATCATCATCTCCTCAGAGGTGGTTGGGTCCTTAAATAGCCTCCCACACCACCCCCGAGGCAACTCCGCCATTAATGCATGTGAAAGACATCCCTCATACTTTATGTCACCAACATTAAATACCTGATGCACTAGTTGCCTCCACGTTATAAACATTAAATGCCGAGACAGGCCTTTTGCCTAACCACTATATGTCAGGGGGTTGTTATCACAGAGGTAGCTCACCAACTATCTGACATCCCCAAATACCGCGGTGGTTTACTCAAGTACCGGTCTGTTATTGCCTAGCTGGTTAGTGACATTAGATAAAGTGGATGTGACATTAAGTAGAGGGTTATTTGGCTCACAACTCAACGCCCGATGGAACTCAAGGCTTCTCCTCCCGAGGTTCCACGGTCAGGGTCCTTCGGTGTTTTACCAGGTGTATCTAAAATGGAGAGGACGAGCCCCAACGGTGCCTCACTTGTCAATCCTCCAAACCAAGTCCCTCCAAAGTTCCCACGACGAGGTCGTTCGATAGAGCATGAAAGCTCTCCCAGGCCCTGCCAAGCCTGGTCTATCGCGAGTATCGTTCGACCTCACACATAATACTCATTATTATTCTCGTTACATCATTACAACCGTTATAGCCCATAGTCAGTATAAACAAAAGATACAATATGGCTAAGTAACACGACAAGCTAAAATATGAGTTGCCTCGCTGAATTGACTCGCTGAGTTGCCAAGCTGAGTTGCCACGCTACCTTAACCCTAGATACTATTGTAAATAGAGGAATTATCCCTAATCTCAGGATTAACTTTAAGCCCCCTCTACACTAGTTTACCAAGCCGAGAGTCTAGTACCTATTGGGTACATCAATTCGTATTTTTAGCCCGATAGAGATTCCAAAAAGTCTACCTCTGGATATGTATTTACCCTATGAGGTGGAGCCATTAGTCGAAGGAGTATCAATAAATCTTGCATTGTTGATTCTACCATTAAAGCTGAATATGCGGAAGCCTATGAGGAAGACAAGGAAGCAGTATAGCTTAGAAACTTCCTAATGGATCTAGGAATGGTACCTTTAGATTAATCGACTATTACACTTTATTGTGATTATAGCGGTACGGTTACTAACTCAAAGGAACCCAGGAGCCATAAGAGAAGTAAACACATCGAGCATAAGAATTATCTCATTCGATAATTTCTGCAGAGAGGTGATGTCACAGTTATGAAGATTGCATCAGATAAAAACCTAGAAAACCATTTCACTAAGAGCTTATCGGCCAAGACTTTTGATAGTCACGTAGAGGGCGTGGGAATGAGATGCAATGCAGCATGGCTTTGAGTCTAAGTGGGAGATTGTTAAAGAAGTAGACTAAAACCATGCTTTATATAACAGTTTTAGTTATGTATTTATTGTTAAAATAAAATCAGTTTTTACTATTTAAATGAGAATCATGTATGGAAATAATGTTTGCATTATTTTATATATTACCGATATCTTTTTTCTGCTCAGTAGGTGTTCTGGTGTGTAGAGTACGACATACACATAGAGGATCAGATCACCAGTTCTTGTAGAATATAAGTTTTATCGTTCACAGCCCTACTGATAAAACTTATTGTGTTAGTACACTTTATGTGTATTGAATGGGTCCACCTTGAGGTCATTGTGTTTATACTGATTTTATAACACAATGTAAACCTCGTAATTATTAGGTTTACTTAAGGCTCTTAATCCAGGCATGATTGATGGGCACATGCACTAGTTATTTTATTGCTTTGACCTTTCGAGTAAACTTCAATATTGGATTAATAATCTTGATAGATTAGGTAATGGTGATTATTGTATGGTGAAAGACTTTTATGGTTGGAATCCACGTCTCAGTATAGAGACCGGTGATACCCCCTTGAGATGCTTATAAGTTTTGTATGTGTCAAACCCTGTAGAAGGATTATATTAATTTGACACTACAAATAAATTAAGTGTAATACCCCGTACTTTTATGCCATATTTAATTTAGGGATTTATTAAATTTAATGTGATGATTTATTTAATAAAAATCTGGAAATTAATTATGTTATAATTATTAACGTGACTAGAGTTAGTAATTATGGGAAACTGGTTGAATATTACTAATGAGCATAGTAATATATTATATTGGTTATATTGAATGTCATAGGTGAATTAAATGACTATTTCGGAAATTTAAGTCGGGACGTGCCCGTGTCACATCGGGACTAATTATGTTAATTAAAAAGGGAATATTTTATAAGTTGTCCATATGGTCGTTTTGAGTGCGCCAACGCGTCCGGAAGGGTCGAGATAGTCAGAAAAGTGTACCCGGGGGTTTAGTTTGGGTCTCGGGATGTTTTTAGGCTTAATTTGTGACCCGGGAGGGCATTTTGGTCATTTTACAAAATAGGGTAATTAAACCCACGAATTTCAGCCATCCTTAGCAGCCATTTAAGTCACCCTTTTAGGGTTAGAACATTCAGAACCCTATAACGGCCATTGGAGAAGAGAGGAGAGAGCTCTCAAGGTGATTCAAGGCCCAAAACACCACCGATTTCACCGCCGTCACCACCAACGCGTAGATCGCGAGGAGGAGAACGCAACCACACCAATATCAGCAGGAAAGCAGACCTCTAAAATCCCAGGCAAGTGTTTAACTTGCGTATTTTCGTTGGTGCAATAATCATATTAGTGTAGGAATGATTAGGAGTATAATAAATGGAAGAAAACCCCAATTTTTGATAGGGATTTGCATGTAGAAATCGTTATAACCATATTCTGGAAATAATATGTGAAGTAGATGATTAACCCACGAATTTGTGATGTTATGTTAGAAGGAAATTCTGGAGAAAACTGATTAGAACAAAAGTTAAGAAAACTTTAGGGTTCTTGATTATTAGATGAGATTTTAGGTTGTTTAACCATGTTTAATGATGTATACACGCATGCTGAACGTTAAAGATATCTGGAATTATGTTAGTATGTTAACAGTAAACTTTTTGGGCCGATTAGTGTTGGAAAATATGAGTTTTGATGAAGAACTTTAATCAATCCCGTCACTGTAATTTCTGCAGAATTTTTGCCCAGACCTGCTTAATCGATCGATCGAGCATAGAGCTTCGATCGATCGAAGGTTCGATCGATCGAGCCCCAAGCTTCGATCGATCGACCCCTCCTGGCAGACTCCTATTCCTCTTGTTTATTTACTTAAATTAATTTATCGTGTAATAACCTTTGGGCATTCAAAATAAAAGGATTTGGGAGATATTGAGGACCAGTAGGGTATATGGATAAATGTTAGAACCTTTAATCTACAACAAGTATGGTAATTATGGGATATTTACTTTAGGTTGATAGATTTATAACTTAAGGGTGAGGTACGTAAGAGAGTTACGTTGGAATCAAATAAAGTCCCTTACTGAATTTCAGATTTGTGAGGATATAAACCATGTGTATTAGGTAATGAGTGAGAAAACCCTTCGAATAAAGGTTAGAGACGAAACCTTATACGTAATCATAATAATGGGAAATTAAGGATAAATGTTGTGCCTATGGGTTACGAGAGGAACCTATATTAATATGATGAAATGAGTATATTTATATGATTGTGTGTACATATATTATATTCATGTGAAAAACGTACCCGCGCTACTTGCTATCCCTGAGGTTACCGCGCTGGGATGATCTTATCTTGTGTTGCTTTATGGGGGATATTGATTCGTACCCTAGAAGATAGAGATCCTAGGTACGGGCTATCAGATTGATAGTCAGACGGTCCTAAGAGACGTGTGGGTATGTACTGACCTCTTGGACTTGGAATCTATGCTTCGCCTCAACGTTGTTTTGTATATGTTAATACAGTTCGAGAGTGATTCCGAACTTGTATTTCCCTTTGTGTGAGCGATACGGGGATTAGATAGCAGAGTATGCCCACACCATAGTTTAGTTGGGGTGCTGTTATATATATATATATATTATACGAGTAGTTAATATATATATGAGGTTATAAACTTTAAACTGCCTACTGTGATTTGATAAGTAGAACATGGTTGTTGACTCAAATTATTAAATACTTATTTTGTGAAAGTATGAGAAGACACTGGGAAACTTTATAATTTAATGAAGCTAAAACGAGAGGAGTGCTACATATTGAAAGTAACCTTTTTAAAACATTGTCATCGTTCGGTTTTGAAAACTTAGGAGTAAGTTAAGATAAACTAAATTATTTGGGAAGGTTAGTACGATAGGCGTGCACATTAGAAGAGAGGTGAGAATTTCTCAAGAGAGTGTCGAACTAATATGATTTGCATTGGCCTGTATCAATTTAAATACTTTCTTAACGTATTTTAAAATCAAACACACTTTCGGGCCCTGAGCCGTTTCTTTTTCTCTCTCTCTCTATTGTGTATATATATGTATATTTTCAGGTACCCAGCCACAGGGGCGTCTTGCTTAGGATCCTTTGAGAAGAACGAGCTGCAGCTTAGGTGGGAGTTGCAGGTCACTTGAGTAGACGGCTTCTGTTATTGACTCCACTCCTACTACTCTCATTTATTGGGCACGTGTCGCCCTTTTCATCATTTCATTTATTGTTGGGATTTTTTTTATATTTCAGTTATTCCAGTTTTGTTTTATGGGTTTTATTCAGGATGGTTATGATGTTTAGTTTTATTATGTTGACATTCGATTGACGAATGTATGGTTTTATTTTAGTTCATCATGGTGTGATTCCATATTGTAGAAACGTGTTTTGTATAAATAAATTTTTTCTTTAATTAAAATTTGGAAGTTTGTATGAAAAATGTTTTGACACTTAGCTTAATTATTTAGGGTGTTAAATTGGAATTTTTTTTTTATCGACAATGATGCTGAGAATGAACCAACTGTTTACCTTGATTTAATTTAATAAAGGAGTGATCGCCCGGTATTTAATTAGGCGGGGTGTCACAGGTGGTATCAGAGCCAGGTTCTAGTGTCCATAGGATCTGTACGGCTTATTTCGCTTTCAGCTTAACGTTTTTGCTATAGAGCCCTATTTTTAGGATTTGTTGTATTCCTGCTTTTACGTTTAAGTCTTCAGTTAATTGAGATTCGATGATAACTGTAGACTGATAAATTTTGTTCACGTTTCAGATGCCTCCGAGACGTGCTGCGAAAGATAGACGTGCCCAGGCCGAGCAACCAGCAGCTCTGGCACCAGGCACAATGAATGCTAATGAAGTAGCCGCCATAGTTGCTCAGGCGGTGAATGCCGCGATAGCGGTGATTCAGCAGGCTCCACCTCAGGTCCAGGCAGTGGCGCCAGTACCAGCACTGCTTCTATCTGCATGGGAGAGGGTTCGGGATGCTTTTCAGAAAGCACATCCCCCTGAGTTCTCCGGTAGCTCCGACATTGTCACGGTTAGCCGATGGAAGAAAGACATCCAGCGGCATCTTCGCATGTATGAGTGCACCGAAGTACAAAAGCAGTTATTGGCTTCTTTTAAGTTGGTGGGAGCCGCATTGCAGTGGTGGGAGTCCACTACTACTTTGGAGGAGAGGGACACGATCCCTATTCAGATGTTCTGGGAGCGATTTGACCGCAAGTACTTTCCACCTGCAATGCAGACGGAGATGAGGAGGAAACTACTAAATCTGAAGCAAGATAATCTTACTGTAGCAGAGTATGAGGAGGAGTTCACGAGACTTCTCACCATTGTGCCGGATGAGGCACCCACTGAGGGCAAGAAGATTTTACTGTTCGTCGACGGGTTAGCTTGGAGGATCCGTCAGCACCTTATTGGAAATCTATCCCTGAGTACTTTCACTGATGTACTCAATGCAGCGTTACTACATTGCCAGGATCACCTCTTCCACCTTCAGGGAAGCAAGAGAGCAGGAGAGTCCAGCCAGCAGGGCAGGACCGGGGGTAATAGTGCCGGTGGGGCACCAACTCATGGACAGACTCGTCAGCACGAGCAGAGTTCCCATCAGGGGGACCCTGCTAAGCGATTCCGTTCAGGTGATTCTAGGCAGGGATTCGGGGGATACAGGCAGGGCCATCAGGGTCAGCCTAATCAGCAGGGCCAGCAGGGTCAACACCGACCGCAGGGACAGCAGCAGGGCCAACAAGGCCAACAGCGTGCACATCAGGGCCAACAGGGCCAATGGCGTGGAGGTAACGGCCAGCAGGGCCGTGGTCAGCAGGGACAGAGGGGAGGTAATTTCAGAGGCCGGTGTTTTGTGTGCGGCAAGCACGGCCATAAGCGTCAGGATTGCCCAGAGGGAGATAGGGCCCCACAGCAGCAGGGAGCCCGTAATGAGCCGCAGAGACCACTCTTCCCACCTGCCCTTCCAGCTCCAGCCCAGGTGCCAGCCCTACCAGCCATTCCAGCAGCTCCAGTGCAATAAGGGCAATTGCAGTATGGACGTGTCTATAACGTCCACCAGGCAGCAGCTCCACAGGCACCACCCGCGATTGAGGGTATGTTTCCTATCCATGGTACTATGGGTAAAGTTTTATTTGATACGGGGGCAACGCATTATTTTATAGCTACGCACTTTGCGAAGTCCTTAGGGTTGTTAACCACAGCAGAGAGCACCGTGACATGTGTCGACTCACCACTGGGGAGTGGGTCACTTATATTCTTTATATGCCGGGGAGTAGGGGTAGAGATTGGTAGCTTGGTATTGCCTGCAGACATGCTAGTCTTAGACATACACGAGCATGATGTGATTATTGGTATGGATTGGCTCGCATCTTATAGAGCCATGATTGATTGCTTCGGTGAGAGCATTGTTTTTGCCATTCCGGGGTAAGAGATGTTTGTAGTAGCGATGCCTCGCCCAGAGGGAGGTTCGACCGCTCATTTATATTACATTGAGGAGGATACCTCTAAGGAGGTTGTGATTCCTTTGGATTCGATCCCAGTTGTTAGGGAGTATTCCGATGTGTTTCAGGATATACCAGGCTTACCGCCCAGTCATGAGATAGACTTCGTTATAGATTTATTGCCAGATACGAGACCTATAGCACGCGCACCGTACCGTATGGCTCCGGCAGAGATGCGAGAGCTACGAGATCAGATTGAGCAGCTATTAGGACAGGGCTTCATTCGTAGGAGTACCTCACCTTGGAGCGCTCCAGTCTTATTTGTAAAAAAGAGAGATGGTTCACTGAGATTGTGCGTTGACTACCTGGAGTTGAACAAGGTCACGATACGGAATAAGTATCCGTTGCCTCGAATCGATGATCTGTTCGACCAGTTGAGGGGAGCAACTTTCTTTTCGAAGATAGATCTTAGGTCGGGTACCATCAGTTACGAATTAGAGAGCAGGATGTTTCAAAGACTGCCTTCTTGTCGAGGTATGGGTCCTATGAATTCAGAGTGATGCCGTTCGGACTCACAAATGCCCCAGCCATTTTCATGGACTTGATGAACCGAGTATTCAGAGAGTTCTTGGATCAGTCCGTCATCGTCTTCATAGATGATATTTTGATATATTCACACTCCGAGGAGGAGCATGCCGAACACTTAAGGCAGGTTCTTCAGACTCTACGAGAGCATCAGTTATATGCTAAATACGAGAAGTGTGGATTCTGGTTGCGAGAGGTACAATTCTTGGGCCATGTTGTTTCTGAGCAAGGGATAGCAGTTGACCCGAGCAAAGTGTCAGCGGTGAGGGAGTGGGGACAGCCCACGACACCGACAGAGGTACGTAGTTTCTTGGGGTTAGCCGGATACTACAGGAGATTTATTCGGGGATTCTCCAAGATAGCGGGTCCGTTGACGAATTTGACTCGCAAAGGGGTACCGTATGTTTGGGATGATGCTTGTCAATTAGCTTTTGACGAGCTAAAAGATAAGCTTACTTCGGCACCAGTCCTTGCTTTACCGAATCCGGGTGTAGAGTACCTGGTTTACACAGATGCATCCTTACGAGGACTTGGGGGAGTACTTCAGCAGGAGGAGAAGGCTATAGCTTTTGCTTCCCGCAAGCTTAAGCCGCATGAGAAGAATTACCCCACCCACGACCTGGAGTTAGCTGCGGTCGTCTTTGCATTGAGAATTTGGAGGCACTATTTATTGGGCGAGAAATTCCGTTTGTTCACAGACCATAAGTCACTGCAGTACCTGTTCACTCAGCGAGAGCTGAATATGCGTCAGCGCAGATGGTTAGAGTTTGTGAAAGATTACCAGTTCGACATACAGTACCATCCGGGGAAGGCCAACGTAGTTGCTGATGCGTTGAGCCGTAGACCGGTAGACGAGGTAGCCGAAGTTTGGAAAGCAAAGTGGAAGGAGTTGGGTCACCAAGACGCAGTAGCCCGTTCGTTCATATTCGTCATGTCAGTCACACCCGAAATTGTTACGAGGGTGATACAGGCACAGACCACAGACCCGTTTTGTCAGGAGCAGATCGTACGACTTCTAGCCGAGGGTGCTGAGTCATATTCTGTTAGTTCGGATGGTGGGTTACGATTTAATGGGAGATTGGTGGTTCCAGAAGGAGCGGAGCTACGTCATGAAGTGATGACTCATTCTCATGGGTCCCGATTTGCAGTACATTCGGGAGGCGATAAGATGTACTAGGACATGAGACGACAGTACTGGTGGAGTGGGATGAAGAGGGACATCGCTGAATTTGTGTCCAAGTGTTCTACTTGCCAGCTGGTGAAGGTGGACCATCAGAAACCGTCGGGATTGCTTCAGCCGTTGGAAATACCCGCGTGGAAGTGGGAAAGTATTTCCATGGATTTCATTACAGGGTTGACTACATCACAGCGGGGCCACGATTCTATTTGGGTGATTGTAGACCGTCTGACCAAGGTGGCTCATTTTCTGCCAGTAAGGACAGATTATACCACGAGTCAGTATGCCCAGTTGTTCGTCGCTGAGATTGTCAGATTACACGGGGTGCCCCTGAATATTGTGTCAGATAGAGACAAGATTTTTGTGTCACGTTTCTGGGAAAGCTTTCAGGAGGCTATGGGTACAGAGTTGAGACTGAGTTCAGCCTACCACCCACAGACAGATGGACAGACAGAGCGTACTAATCAGATGTTGGAAGATATGCTACGCATGTGTGTTCTCGATTTCGGAGGAGGTTGGGAACCACACCTTCCACTGGTAGAGTTTGCTTATAATAACTCCTATCAGTTTACGATTGGCATGGCTCCATTTGAGGCTTTGTACGGCAGGCCTTGTCGTTCTCCAACCTGTTGGCTCGAGGTAGGGGACAACAAGTTATTAGGACCAGAAGTGATCCAGGAGACCTCCGCGAGGATTGAGATAATCAGGAGTCGTATTCGGGTAATCCAAGACAGGCAGAAGAGCTACGCTGATGCGAAACGGTTCTTCCGTGAGTTTAATGTGGGAGATCAAGTGTTGTTGCGTGTATCTCCTATGAAAGGAGTGATGAGGTTCGGGAAGAAGGGGAATTTGGCTCCGAGGTACGTAGGACCATTTCCCATCATCGAGAGAATTGGGCCAGTAGCATACAGGAGAACATTTACATCGCATCCACGATGTATTCCACATCTCGTCGTTGAGACGATATCTTCGGGATGATATGGCCTATACTCACATTGCGATAGACGAGATAGACTTACAGTCTGATAGCTCTTACGAGGAGAGACCAGTGGCTATTCTAGACTATAGTGAGAGGAGATTGAGGTCAAAATTAGTTCCACTTGTGCGAGTCCAGTGGGAGCATCATAATGTGGAGGAATCCACTTGGGAGCGTGAGGCAGATATGCGCGAGAGATATCCAGAGTTGTTTTTACCAGGTATGCCTTATTTTCCGAATTTCGGGACGAAATTCCATTATTAGGGGGGAAGTATGTAATACCCCGTACTTTTATGCTATATTTAATTTGGGGATTTATTAAATTTAATGTGATGATTTATTTAATAAAAATCCAGAAATTAATTATGTTATAATTATTAACGTGACTAGAGTTAGTAATTATGGGAAACTGGTTGAATATTACTAATGAGCATAGTAATATATTATATTGGTTATATTGAATGTCATAGGTGAATTAAATGACTATTTCGGAAATTTAAGTCAGGACGTGCCCGTGTCACGTCGGGACTAATTATGTTAATTAAAAAGGGAATATTTTATAAGTTGTCCGTATGGTCGTTTTGAGTGTGACAACGCGTCCGGAAGGGTCGAGATAGTCAGAAAAGTGTACCCGGGGGTTTAGTTTGGGTTTCGGGATGTTTTTAGGCTTAATTAGTGACCCGGGAGGGCATTTTGGTCATTTTACAAAATAGGGTAATTAAACCCACGAATTTCAGCCATCCTTAGCAGCCATTTAAGTCACCCTTTTAGGGTTAGAACATTCAGAACCCTATAACGGCCATTGGAGAAGAGAGGAGAGAGCTCTCAAGGTGATTCAAGGCCCAAAACACCACCGATTTCACCGCCGTCACCACCAACGCGTAGATCGCGAGGAGGAGAACGCAACCACACCAATATCAGCAGGAAAGCAGACCTCTAAAATCCCAGGCAAGTGTTTAACTTGCGTATTTTCGTTGGTGCAATAATCATATTAGTGTAGGAATGATTAGGAGTATAATCAATGGAAGAAAACCCCAATTTTTGATAGGGATTTGCGTGTAGAAATCGTTATAACCATATTCTGGAAATAATATGTGAAGTAGATGATTAACCCACGAATTTGTGATGTTATGTTAGAAGGAAATTCTGGAGAAAACTGATTAGAACAAAAGTTAAGAAAACTTTAGGGTTCTTGATTATTAGATGAGATTTTAGGTTGTTTAACCATGTTTAATGATGTATACACGCATGCTGAACGTTAAAGATATCTGGAATTATGTTAGTATGTTAACAGTAAACTTTTTGGGCCGATTAGTGTTGGAAAATATGAGTTTTGATGAAGAACTTTAATCAATCCCGTCACTGCAATTTCTGCAGAATTTTTGCCCAGACCTGCTTAATTGATCGATCGAGCATAGAGCTTCGATCGATCCAAGCTTCGATCGATCGAGCCCCAAGCTTCGATCGATCGACCCCTCCTGGCAGACTCCTATTCCTCTTGTTTATTTACTTAAATTAATTTATCGTGTAATAACCTTTGGGTATTCTAAATAAAAGGATTTGGGAGATATTGAGGACCAGTAGGGTATATGGATAAATGTTAGAACCTTTAATCTTCAACAAGTATGGTAATTATGGGATATTTACTTTAGGTTGATAGATTTATAACTTAAGGGTGAGGTACGTAAGAGAGTTACGTTGGAATCAAATAAAGTCCCTTACTGAATTTCAGATTTGTGAGGATATAAACCATGTGTATTAGGTAATGAGTGAGAAAACCCTTCGAATAAAGGTTAGAGACGAAACCTTATACGTAATCATAATAATGGGAAATTAAGGATAAATGTTGTGCCTATGGGTTACGAGAGGAACCTATATTAATATGATGAAATGAGTATATTTATATGATTGTGTGTACATATATTATATTCATGTGAAAAACGTACCCGCGCTACTTGCTATCCCTGAGGTTACCGCGCTGGGACGATCTTATCCTGTGTTGCTTTATGGGGGATATTGATTCGTACCCTAGAAGATAGAGATCCTAGGTACGGGCTATCAGATTGATAGTCGGACGGTCCTAAGAGACGTGTGGGTATGTACTGACCTCTTGGACTTGGAATCTATGCTTCGCCTCAACGTTGTTTTGTATATGTTAATACAGTTCGAGAGTGATTCCGAACTTGTATTTCCCTTTGTGTGAGCGATACGGGAATTGGATAGCAGAGTATGCCCGCACCATAGTTTAGTTGGGGTGCTGTTATATATATATATTATACGAGTAGTTAATATATATATGAGGTTATAAACTTTAAACTGCCTACTGTGATTTGATAAGTAGAACATGGTTGTTGACTCAAATTATTAAATACTTGTTTTGTGAAAGTATGAGAAGACACTGGGAAACTTTATAATTTAATGAAGCTAAAACGAGAGGAGTGCTACATATTGAAAGTAACCTTTTTAAAACATTGTCATCGTTCGGTTTTGAAAACTTAGGAGTAAGTTAAGATAAACTAAATTATTTGGGAAGGTTAGTACGATAGGCGTGCACATTAGAAGAGAGGTGAGAATTTCTCAAGAGAGTGTCGAACTAATATGATTTGCATTGGCCTGTATCAATTTAAATACTTGCTTAATTTATTTTAAAATCAAACACACTTTCGGGCCCTGACCCGTTTCTTTTTCTCTCTCTCTCTCTCTTGTGTATATATATGTATATTTTCAGGTGCCCAGCCACAGGGGCGTCTTGCTTAGGATCCTTTGAGAAGAACGAGCTGCAGCTTAGGTGGGAGTTGCAGATCACTTGAGTAGACGGCTTCTGTTATTGACTCCACTCCTACTACTCTCATTTATTGGGCACGTGTCGCCCTTTTCATCATTTCATTTATTGTTGGGATTTTTTTTATATTTCAGTTATTCCAGTTTTGTTTTACGGGTTTTATTCAGGATGGTTATGATGTTTAGTTTTATTATGTTGACATTCGATTGACGAATGTATGGTTTTATTTTAGTTCATCGTGGTGTGATTCCATATTGTAGAAACGTGTTTTGTATAAATAAATTTTTTCTTTAATTAAAATTTGGAAGTTTGTATGAAAAATGTTTTGACACTTAGCTTAATTATTTAGGGTGTTAAATTGGAATTTTTTTTTTATCGACAGTGATGCTGAGAATGAACCAACTGTTTACCTTGATTTAATTTAATAAAGGAGTGATCGCCCGGTATTTAATTAGGCGGGGTGTCACATTAAGTTAGATCGCTCAACGACTTAAAGAAGTTAATCAAATAAATTATCAGTTGTTTAATTTATTAACAGGTATTTGTAACCTTGACATGGGGAGAATTAAGTAATTAATAATGAAGAGCTCGAAATATAATTTTTAGTTAAGGAGTGAAGTTGCAATTATACTTATTTAGTGGTATTAATTATAATTAAGGGACTGAGATTAGGATCCGAGAAGGATTAGATTTTTTCACCCCCATTAGGATTCGCATCTTTATTTCTCCTTAGGGTCCTGACTATAGCCTATATATATGCATCTAAGGCTCATTCTTTCTTAGGTTGGTCATCATTCTTTGATACTCAAAAAACCAAAATTCAAACATATGAGAAAGAGAGGCATCAAAGAGGAAAGAAGAGAAGAAAAGGTAGTCACGAAGGGAGAGCCCACACTCTGCTCGTGACTGTCCATATCAAGAATACAGTAAAACACCATGAGGTGCATTGGTCATGCGTTCTTGATTAACTGTCATTACATACGGTTTGTGAGACTAAATCAAAGAGATCTCGAAGGTAAATCCTTATTCCTCTTTTAGGATTTTGTGTAAATGTAATATTTTTTTTGTAGTTCAATCGATACGCATTTTCAATAGACCCTTGAACTTTTTGCTCCGACAATGAACTTGTGATGTATGCATGATGCTAAAAAAGGCAATGTATCAAACTTCAAAAGTTCGACTTGGAATCATCTTATTGTTTTCGATGATTATATGTTTTGACTAGCACACAACCCGTGCGATGCACGGCTGATGTACAATAAACAAATATAATGATAATTATAAAAACTAGTATATATCATAAATTCAATATCTTATCCAAAAGCCCCTATAAAAGGTATTTTTTTATAAATAAATCTTATCTATTTTTTAAAATATATTTATTATATAAAAACTATTTTTTATAAATAAAAACTTCAAAACAAGTGTACGTATTTTATATAAGAAAAAGTTAAACATATTTTTATTTGTTTTTAGTTTAAAAGCTGTATGTCATTTATAGATACAAACTTAAAGTCTTTTTGGTAAATAAAGCGTTACAAATATTCTTATAACCAATTTTTTTTTTATTTATATTAAAAACAAATTCAAAATTTTGAAATCTTTTTTTAACTTAAAAACGATTTTTTATAAATTAAAACTTGAAAAAAATTGTATGTATTTGATATAAAAAAAATTATATTTATTTTTATTTGTTTTTAGTTTAAAAAATTTTATGACACTTATAAATAAAAACTTAAAGTTTGTTCTACAAATAGAGGGTTAAAAATGTTTTTATAACCAAAAAAACTTTTTATTTTAATATAAAATAATTTTAAAATTTTTAAAACTTTTTTTCTAGAAATAAAACGTTATATAGATATAGTAGTATTAGTAGAATAGTGTAATGTGATTTGAGTGGAGTATGATGAAAAAAGATTAATTGAATCTAGATTGTGTTGGATCCAAAGATTAATTATCACGGAGCCCAAATCTTTTGGCCCTAATTATCTTTTGGTCGATTATGGTCACACTTAGAAATTCTAGACTGTCACTCAACTAGAAGGTTCAATTTCCTATTTTGTTTGTTTATTCATTATCACGGATCATTAGAGTGAATTAGTTAAGTATATTGCTTTATTTATTGATTTTGCTCAGTAATTTCCTCTTAATCTTGAGGTTGAACATCTTCTTGTGAGTTTATGTATACAATGTGTTATTAATACTCTTCCACTACAAAGAGTATACAAGGATTAAATTTCTCATATATTGTATCAGTATTAACCTAATATCCAACTAACCATTTATATTAAATGTTGGTTGAGTAGGAAATTATCTATGTCTGTAGTGTTGTTTAACTATGAATTGGTTATACGATTCATTCAATTATATAAATATACATAAACATATATTTATGCAATTTGGAGAGTATAAATATTCATAAACATAAGGGTTGTAATATACAATTAGGACTGGAATGTTTTGAATGTTTAGACTTTGGACATATATCATTTGTTCAATCATATGTTTGTTTTCTTGGAGTTGTGTTTAAATTGTCTCTATAATTTCTTACCATGTTGTATCTCTATTTGCTAATGAGTGCTTTTTTGCCTCCATTTCGCAGGAGTTATATTGTCTGTGAGGTGTAGAAGCTTCAATATCAAGGGCAAAAATGTAGATTTCCGTCTATTTTTATTCTTTCCATAACGTATTTACATTATATATTGAGAAAACATTGCAATGGAGCAACTAAATGAGCTTAAGGTGTGATATGTGAAGTATTGAAGGCTAAAGCATTTCCTTTTCGTAATATGAAGTAAGATAGTTTCTACTGTAATTGATGATTCAAGATTCATTCATATTATTGTATCGATAATCATTAATATAATGTTTTAGTAGTTATAGGTAAGTTGGGATATTTTCAAAAATTAAATTTTTTTTTGTTGTACCCTAGGTGTTTGATAGTAATTGAGTATTCAAACTTCTTTACTGACTTGTGTAATCGATTATGTGAATTTTTAATGTCTTATTTATAGGTTTTTATACAAACATGCTACTTATAATCAATGTATGTAGTATGTGATATCAATTTAGTTTCGTCTTAGATATTAATTTAATACTTTTTTTACACTACTAAACAACACTTTCATTTTATAATGGTTATTTCCCTATATATTTAGGATAATATGTGTTTTAAATGAGACTTTATTTATAGTGCTTCTTTAACACGAGTCCCCTATTTTTTTTAGTAATCTATTTGTTTTTTTTTTTAATAACAACTATTATATTTGTAGTGGTTCTTGAAAATTGACAACATTTGTATCTTCAATCATTGTATTATCTAGCAATTTGTAATGAACACAAGTGCCTCATAGTTTTTTTTAAAGAAAGAATAATATAATATATTTTATATTATTATTATTATTATATTTATTGCCGGACTATTATCTAATTTTTTTTGAGAATTTTGGAATCACCGGACCCGCACTCCGCACCCATATATGTGCTTCATAGGTTCTACCTCACCATTATTTCTTGGTATGTTTTCATCTTGTCCCCTGCATGACTTTTTAGATTGTACCAGTATATTTTATACCTTTCCAACATGAGGACACGAAACTTTCACTCTTCTAAGTAGTGGTAGGAAGAAAGTGATTAGGTGAGGAAATTGAATTGCCATGGCTTTGTTGATGATGCTAATATCATACACGTGATGGAAGTTGTACACAGAAATGGGAATATTGAAGAAACGAATCCCAGGTTAGAAAATTATTGAATCACTTTTGTATTACTTATTTTATTTTATTTGTTCAATGTTACTCAAAAGTCAGGATTGCACAATTGTGAAATCCTTGGTGCCAATATAATTATGATAAGGGAATTGACTACACACAATAATGGTTTTGTAATGTAGATGTTACTAAAAAAGGCACTGATTTTACCAATGCAATGTCTCGTGAGGCCTAAGCTAATATGTTTGGCCTTACAACTAAAAAATGCATGATAGTAATAGCAGGAGCCATAGATTGTCATGTGCACTTTATAACTGGCACATGAAGCTATCTCAAGTGGTGAGACTTCTACTTGATTTAGAATTCTTTAGTAGGAAAATACACGATGACCGATTTATCCAATCTGATAAACAGTTGGCAACGTTGTTTTCTTTTATTCTTTTCAAATGATTCTGTTTTGCTCATCCCATCTGTGTATCTTAATTTTCTCTGGAATTATGAATCACCTCATCATATATTAACTCTTAAAATCATAGCACGAATGAAATTTATGTGAATGCTTGTCATTATGTTATAATTGATAATGCCCTCCCCCCCCCCCCACCCCCTCCCCCCCTTTTTTTAAGTGCAATGTGAGTATAATATTCAAGGAGTATGCGAGAAGCATTTTGTAACTCCACATATATTTATGTCTAAGATGTTATATACACATGAAACCTTGGGCCACAATCATAATTCTTATTTCTAGATAAAGGCGGGGGCAGCAACAGCAGTTCGAGATAAAAAAAAATCACAAGACAAACAAATGTAAGATCTGGTGTGGAAGCATGTCACGGGCACAAAATAGTCACATAAACATTCACAATAAATGAAACACACAAAACAAACCCTAAAACTCTTTTTCCATTATTAAAAATAGAATAATAATAATAATGGCAACAAGACTCTAGCGAAAGGCGTATTTATAATATGAGACTCTCCACCATATAAGGAAACTCTAGTAATGAAGAAGAATCTTATTTTAACTAGACAACTTAATTAAAAAGACTCAATAACTAGACTTAATACTTCTTCAGTGCTTAGTCAAGAGCCCCATATCCCACATGGGAACCACACCGAACACATGGAAGGTTTTGTGCATACTCGCACATTCCACGGAGATATGTACATTGAAGTGGGCATCTTGTGGATCCTACTTAGATGAGGCAAGCTACATATGGGTTATGTAAGATCAATGGTCATAATTCGTAAGAGTTAAGTGTAACGTGGCCAGAATCAAAGATTTTTTTATTTTCACTGGCCATAGAACCATCTGCTAATTGATGCCGAAGATACCAGATATACTTCACTCATGATGACTTTAATCACCCCTCATGAGACTACCTAGACCTCAATAACATGTTAATTAAATGGTGAAATTTCATATCTTCAATTGTGGGTGAAAACATATGCTTCTTTATTCCACAATTAAGTGGACTCCTTAGCTGCTATAGGAACTTACTGTTGCTTTTAACATTGACGATTGGCTATAATATTGTTATAGAAAATGAGAGTTTTGTTACGAAAGATTGATAGTACATACTACATACGTCGATCAAGTAACATGTTAGTTTTGACCTAATTGAAACCTCATATTATTTAGTTTGCTTTGTGGATTTCCTTGGTCGCTTTTACCCATATTTTGCAATTAGCCTTTGCGGGAAGCAACAAATTGTATCATGACTCTAAAAATAGGTTCAAGCTTGGCTTATTTATATAACGACCTCGAATCGAATGAACATGATTCGAGCTTGATTAGTGTGTTTATTTTTTAAGATAAAATTTTAGTATGATTATTGGTAATCAAACTAATTGAAGCTTGAATTATTTAGTTTACGATCCAATCTGCAACGAGCTATTATCTTAATGAACATGAGTCAAGTTCATACATACCTACCTCGAGCTAACTAACAGTCACCCAACAGGTTCATTGTTACACCTCCACTATCCCACTACCCTACTACATATTTGTATCTGCAAGGACTAGTGATTTCATTTGTAATAACAACTGAAATGGTTCAACTGGCATTTACTTCACGAAAATGGGATAAATGGAGAAGGTAGTAAATTGGGGAAGTGGGAAATTAATGGCTGCACATCATCTTATAATACATACGGACCTTCAGAGAGTAAGATGGTTTTAAAGTGGTATGAAGGTGCCTAATAACCTTTGAGAATGCATATTTAATTTGTGTTAGTTTAAA
The DNA here is from genome assembly GCA_949130495.1 of Sambucus nigra. Classification (NCBI taxonomy): domain Eukaryota; kingdom Viridiplantae; phylum Streptophyta; class Magnoliopsida; order Dipsacales; family Adoxaceae; genus Sambucus; species Sambucus nigra. Next base: position 48,210,354 of record OX422220.1, read on the forward strand.
AAGGTTGGCACCAATTCTTATTTCGTAGTTTATTGCTTTTAAGTCTCTAAATCCAAATAAATCCTCACCCAATTCCTACTCGTTTCCCATCCCGAGCTCTATATCAGCCCTTGAGACTTTGGCCAAGAACTGTTTGTTGCATAATTGAAGGCAAGGGCACTTGACGTTGGTTAGATGCTAGTTCCAGCTATAACTGCACAAGTTTCTCATTATTTCCCATAGCTTAAAACTGGGACTGCCAATCTCATCAATGCTCCGGAATTGTCGGGGTTGAATTCAATTCTACACTGCATCACTTATAAGTTGCAGTTAGACCATAGAAGGACGCTCACTATTCCTGTTACTATCACACGGACACGGTTGCGTAATGGAACATGGTCATTAGTATCATTCGAGTGTTGTTACGTGATTGTGTGCATTAACAGTATCATTAGAGGGTGCAAAGAGGGGGTATCTGACGTGAAAAGAGGATTATATTTTGGCCTCCTGTTAATTTTTCATTTCTTAATCTATTTTATATTTTCAATTTCTAGAGGTTTACATCTGTTAGTAGTCATTAAGGAGATATGTAAACATGTGGGCCATAGAGGGGATTGTAGGACATTTTTTAACATATCGATCCAGAATTGGGCTATCATTGGGTCAACCCGTACCCGGATCAAGGTGTTAAGGGAGGAGGGGGAAAGTCTAATTTTATTGTTTAAGAAAAGTCTTTAATTTGCATCATTCATAAGGAATACAATGTAATTAACAGGTTTTAATTTAAGAAATAGGTTGTCGTTTTAAGTAATTAAATTAATTAGTAAGACTTATTTAGGAAAATCTAATTCAGTCTAACAATGCCAATAATAAGTAAATAAATCATATAACTCCTATATTATTACAACACATGGGCCAAAACCCGAATAAAAGATTGTTTAAAAATCCATAAATTCAAATATCTTAAACACATATTTTTTAAATGACATGACAAAGCTCTAGCGACGACTATTACCCTCTCAGGCCTTAAAAAAGTCCTTGCCAACGTCCCTACCGGAGGTACCTAGGGTGGGGGATTGACATAAAACGTAGGGGTGAGCAAAGTGCTCAGTAGAGTGGGAAATATAAAGCAATACATTTTTATACGAAAATGCTACATATATAACATTTATTTTTGCAATTCCGAAAACGTTATCATTTTATGAGCCTAAATGCAACTACTATGCAATGCAATTTGAGTTATGTTCTCGTACCTACACTTAACCAATTTACACTAACCTTTCACATAATTAGATATCGTTTAATCATCTTATTAACTAGTCTCCATTTTAATATTTCCATTAGGTTGTCACTCATACATTTTCTAAGCATAGCCTTATTCATTTCCATTCCCATCATTTTGTCATTAACATTATCTTATTCTCGGAATTTACCAATTAACCTCTTACTTTAATGGGCTCTACATCGTCGGCTACGCTACCATATGCTCTGGCCAATGATTTTGGGTCTTTAACCCTAGGGATTCGGGCCCTTATGAATTCTTTTTCGGTTGCATCTGAGTCCATATCAATGTGTTTTAATATTTTATCAAATATCTATAGTATTCCACCATATTTATCATTCTTACGGTTTAGATTCACGTTTCAAACCATTTTCCCGCCACATTATTCTTTTCATCCGTTTTTCACAAAAATGACCGATAAGGTCAAATGAGGAAATTCAACCACTAGGTCCCTCTACTTTACCAAAACTACTATTTTTCCATTCATTATTCCAATACTCTGTGAAAAATATATTTTCGTCATTATGACATCAAAAATCCTCATTTATGTCTAAGAACCATACTTCATCATTCTTCTTCAAGAAAGTCCCATTTCTTCATATTTCTTAACAAGAAAAACATTTAACATTATGAAAGTCATTATTTCCAAAAGGTGCATTTAAGCATTATGATTATATGTTGTCTTAAACATCAATATATCTCTGTGACACCCCGACTAATTAAATACCGGGTAGCTACTCCTTTATTAATTAATTCAAAATGCCAAGTTGGCTCAGTTAATAGCATCACTGTCGAAAACATTTTTATTATTACTAACCACCTAGTATTTAAAAAGTAAGTTGCCAAATTTTAATTAGAAACTGATTAACATGCAATAAGAGACAAGAATAATAATAGCACCATTCACCATAATGAAGTAAATAGAATAATCGTCACATGATATAAATAAACTGGAGGAAAAACTCCTCATAACATAATCCCACAACTGAAGTAAATACTGAAATACTAAATACTGAAATGAATACATGCCAAAGTCTGAAAACTGAAATGGAAATGTATCTAATATAATCTGGGCAACATGCCCTACAACTGAGGAAAAATGAACAAGGAATCCAAATGATATAAGCGTCTAAAAGCAAGTCCCTGTAGCTTCCACAAGCAGCTACAGCTCGTCATCTGAGTAAGAATCCTATGCATGGTGTCCTTGTGGCTGGGCACCTAAAATGGTTTTACAAAAAGTAGATTTGAAGGCAAACGGGTCAGAGCCCGAATGTGTATATTTTAAAAACCTGCAAGTGCTTTAAAAATATTTAAAACAGTATATGCAAAGTACATGTTAGGACGTGCTCTCACATGATAAACTCGCCTCTCATCTTACTGTGCACTCCTAACGTTCCTGTACCCATTCGTATGTTATCTCATAACTATCTAAAGAGTTTCTAACACTGCTACTCGGTTCACGTTATAAGTTCCATCATTAACAATTAAATAGAGAGTTCTACTTTAATTCCCAAGTTCCCAATTATTAACCAAACCATTTATTTGATAAAAGATCTCTTTTTATCTTTCAAAACATTACCATAATTATACTCACAATTTATTATAATAAATTCCTTCTCGATTAACCGTATATTTTCACATCATAAATATACAATACAAGCACCCAAAGGCTAAGCTGCGGTGCACGCATACTCTGCTATCCATCCCGGTACATCACGTACATAAGGATTACAAATTCCGAATCTCTCAGGAATTGTTGGAATCAACACCACACACATAAATGGAGGCGAACATAATTCAATCATATCCATGGTCACGTACATACCTACGCTCCATAGTCAGCTGGCTTATTAACTCACAATTAAGTCATTCTCTTGAATTATATCCTCTAGGCACCATTCTAAATCCGGGCAACACAAGGATGAGAAGGTCCTAAGCGAACGTAACCTCCCGTGATAGCAAGTATGGTAGGTATGTCATACACATAAGATTATATACTAAGCATTCACACATCTTAGATATTTCAATATTAATAAGGGTATTCTCTACATCATTATACCATTATTCCCAATTCATATATTTCAAGTATCCCGACAATATATATAAATTAAGTAATCGACACGTCTCACGTCGTAATATCTTAAACTTAAAACTTGTCACGAATAGACTATTAAGTTCCCATAATTCCCTCATATGACATCGCTTATACCTAAGGTCCTTACTTCTGCCCCAAACCTTATTTCATCAAATTATTCAAATTTGTACTATTAACCCAAATATTATCTCACATAACGAATTTCATCAATTTAGAATAATTCCTCAAATTAAATTCCAATTAATGTCCAATCTCAAAATCATGCCTACTGGTCTTCCTTAAAATTCAGGGTTATCACAATGTCTCTAATACTATTAATCAGGGGTTATCATCATTAAAATTCAATTAAGGAAAACTTTATTCATTCTGGGAAGGTCGATCGATCGACCTTGACCTTCGATCGATCGATTGCGGTCGATCGATCGACTGATGAATGTCGATCGATCGATTACACAGGTCTGTTACGGACTGCTTTGTTTTGCAGTTACAGTTTCGTCCCAAATCACCATTTTTAAGCATGAAACTTCAAGATAAGGTTACTATAACGTTATACTAACATCCTACATCAGTAATAACATTCTAAATTCCATAATTCATCATTTAAAGGCTTACTTTGGATTAAAACTACATCAAACTAATTCCCAGATTTCTTCCATTCAAGAACATCATTAAGTTTCTTCTAATTCTGCCTTTTGATCATCAAGGTTCTGTTTTCAACATATAAATTCGTCCAGAATATACTACATGCAATTCCTACATAAATCATGTCCCTTAACTTTCAATTCATGGGTCTAATTTATCTCCAAAAATCAATTTCGAAAATTCCTAAGCATGGAAACATATCTTGAATTAAAAGAGTTTAAATCACTTGCCTTAATTATCTCAGAATTTGGTGTAGAATCTTTGTGACAAAGTTGTTCCTTCTCTCTCTTTTCTGCAGAATTCTTCCCTTCTCTCTTTCTCTCAAGTTCTTCTCAAGGTTCCCTTCTCTCTCTCTCTCTCAAGCTTTTCCCAAGGTTGAAGATAATGGAGAATGGAGGTGTGAAATGGTTTGTGGGAGTTGAATTGCTATATCAACTTCTCCCGTAGCCCATAATGACATATAGTGGGGTTAGTGGGTTAAGTGGGTTAAGGAAATAGTCAGCTTATTAATTCCATTTTCGTCACTTTTTAATTCCCAAAAATACAAATTACCAAATTACCCCTTAAGATGCCGGTATGGCCCACAAATATCCCGGGACCCAAACTAAACTTCCGGCTAGTGTTTTCTGACTATCTCGACCCTTCCGGACGCGTTGGCGCACTCAAAATGACCATACGGTTAATGAAAATAAAATTCACTTTTTAAATTAATAAGATACCATGACGTGGCGGTCACACGCGTCAAATAAAATTCCCAAATTGCCATATATCAAACACGTGACAATTTCAATATTACCGATATTCATATAATGCCAAGTATGCACATTATAATAAAATACTAACTCACATCTCGTTAATATTATTATCCGGATTAATTTCCAATTAATAAACATTTAATTCAATTAATCCCCAGAAATAAATAACGCAGAAAATACGGGGTATTACATACTTCCCCCCTAATAACTGAATTTCGTCCCGAAATTCGGAACTAGAAAGTACCTGGTAAGAATAACTCTGGATAACGTTCGCGCATCTCGTCCTCGCGCTCCCATGTGGACTCCTCGACATTATGATGTCGCCACTGAACACGCACTAACGGAACTATCTTTGACCGCAGTTTCCGCTCACTTTGGTCCAAAATAGCTATCGGCCCCTCCTCGTAGGAGCTGTCCGGCTGGAGATCAATGTCCTCTACGGAAATGAGAGAATGAGCCAAATCATCTCTAAGGTATTTCCTAAGCGAGGAAATATGAAACACATCGTGAATCCGATGTAAATGCTCCGGTAACCCAAGTCTATACGCAACTGGTCCGATCCGCTCAATAATAGGAAATGGTCCCACATATCTCGGTGCCAACTTCCCTTTCTTCCCGAAACGCATAATCCCCTTCATAGGAGATACTCTGAGCAAAACCTGATCCCCCACTTGGAACTCCCTGAAAAATCTCTTCGCATCAGCATAACTCTTCTGCCTGTCCTGAGCCACCCGGATGCGGCTCCGAATCAATTCTATCCTTGCCGAAGTATCCTGAATCACCTCCGGCCCAAGTAGTTTGTTGTCCCCCACCTCCAACCAACATGCTGGGGAACGACAAGGTCTACCGTACAATGCCTCAAATGGAGCCATGCCAATGGTGAACTGATAGGAGTTGTTGTAAGCAAACTCCACCAGTGGAAGATACTGCTCCCATCCACCCTCAAAGTCAATGGTGCACATACGTAGCATGTCCTCCAACATCTGATTTGTGCGCTCGGTCTGCCCATCGGTCTGCGGGTGATACGCCGTACTCAACCGCAATTCCGTGCCCATGGCCTGCTGAAAACTTTCCCAAAACCGTGAAACAAATACCTTGTCTCGGTCAGACACGATATTTAAGGGCACCCCGTGAAGTCTCACTATCTCTGAAATAAAGAGCTGGGCATACTGTCCCGCAGTGTAATCTGTCCTGACGGGTAGAAAATGAGCGACCTTCGACAACCTGTCCACAATCACCCAAATGGAGCCGTGCCCTCTCTGCGACGTAGGCAACCCCGTGATAAAGTCCATAGAGATGCTCTCCCACATCCACATCGGGACCTCTAATGGCTGTAGCAGTCCTGCCGGTCTCTGATGATCCACTTTTACGAGCTGACAAGTGGTGCATTTTGAGACAAACTCGGCAATATCTCTCTTCATCCCGCTCCACCAATACTGACGTCTCATGTCTTGGTACATTTTGTCCCCTCCAGGATGTACCGCGAACCGTGAGCCATGCGACTCTGCCATCACCTCATGCCGCAATTCCTCCCCCTCCGGAACTACTAATCTCCCATTGAAGCATAATCCCCCGTCTGAGCTAACGGTATAGGATTCGGCTCCCTCTGCTAATAATCGAACTATCTGCTCCTGACAGAACGAATCATTTGCCTGTGCCTTCACCACCTTCGTGACAATCTGCGGTGTAACAGTCATCACAGACATGAATGATCGGGCCACTGCATCCTGGTGTCCCAATTCTTTCCACTTGGCCTTCCACACATCTGCCACCTCCTCTACCGGTCTACGGCTCAACGCGTCTGCCACCATGTTAGCCTTTCCCGGGTGGTATTGGATATCGAACTGATAATCCTTCACGAATTCAAGCCACCTCTGTTGCCGCATATTCAACTCCTTCTGCGTGAATAGGTACTGAAGGTACTTGTGATCCGTGAACAATCGAAATTTCTCCCCCAACAGGTAATGTCTCCAAATACGAAGGGCAAATACCACTGCCGCTAACTCCAAGTCATGGGTAGGGTAATTCTTCTCGTGAGGCTTAAGCTTACGGGAAGCATAAGCTATGGCCTGACTCTCCTGCTGCAGTACACCTCCAAGTCCTTATAAGGACGCATCGGTGTAAACAAGGTATTCAACTCCCGGTCTCGGCAAAGCTAACACAGGTGCTGAGGTTAACTTGTCCTTTAACTCATCAAATGCCAACTGACAGGCATCACTCCAAATGAACGGCACACCTTTTCGGGTAAGATGTGTCATGGGACCCGCTATCGTGGAGAAACCCCGAATAAACCTCCTGTAGTAACCTGCTAGGCCCAAGAAACTACGGATCTCTGTCGGTGTCGTGGGATGTCCCCACTCCCTCACCGCGGATACCTTCCCCGGATCAACCGATATTCCCTGGTCGGAAATAATATGACCCAGAAACTGCACCTCCTTCAGCCAAAACCCGCACTTCTCATATTTTGCATACAACTCATTCTGGCGCAGTGTCTGCAAAACTAGTCTCAAGTGCTCGGCATGCTCCTCCTCTGTCTGGGAGTAAACCAAAATATCATCGATGAAGACAATGACAAACTGGTCGAGGTAATCCCTGAACACCCTATTCATCAAGTCCATAAATGCTGCTGGAGCGTTGGTCAAACCAAATGGCATAACCCGAAACTCGTAGGAACCATATCTCGATAAGAACGCAGTCTTCGAGACGTCCTCCTCCCTGATACGCAACTGATGGTATCCAGATCGCAAATCAATCTTTGAGAAGTAAGAAGCTCCTCTCAATTGGTCAAATAGGTCATCGATTCGAGGCAACGGATACTTGTTCCGTATCGTGACCTTGTTTAACTCCCGGTAGTCCACACACAACCTCAGTGAACCACCTCTCTTCTTCACGAACAACACAGGGGCACCCCACGGTGAAGTACTCCTCCGAATAAACCCCTGACCCAACAACTGCTCAATCTGATCCCGTAACTCCCTCATCTCAGCTGGAGCCATACGGTACGGTGCTCGTGCTATAGGTCTCGTATCGGGTAACAAGTCTATAACGAAATCTATCTCTCGACTGGGGGGTAGGCCTGGTATCTCCTGAAACACATCAGAATACTCCCTGACAACGGGAATCGACTCTAAAGGAATCACAACCTCCTTAGAGGTATCCTCCTCAATGTAATATAAATGCGCGGTCGAGCCTCCCTCTGGGCGAGGCATCGCCACCACAAACATCTCTTGCCCCGGAATGGCAAAAACAATGCTCCCACCAAAGCAATCAATCATGGCTCTATGATCAGCGAGCCAGTCCATACCGATGATAACATCGTGAACATGCATATCTAGTACCAACATGTCCGCAGGTAATACCAAACCACCAATCTCTACCCCCACTCCCCGACATATAAAGAATATAAGTGACCCATTCCCCAAAGGTGAGTCGACACACGTAACTGTGCTCTCCGCTGTGGCTAACAATCCTAACGCCTTTGCAAAGTGTGTAGCTATAAAACAATGTGTAGCACCCGTATCAAATAACACCCGACCCATAGTGCCATGGATAGGAAACGTACCCTCAATCGCGGGCGGTGCCTGTGGAACTGCAGCCTGGTGGACGTTGTAGACACGTCCATACTGTAGCTGCCCCTGCTGCACAGGAACTGCTGGAATAATCTGAGCTGGAGCTGGAAGGGCTGGTGGAAAGAGTGGCCTCTGTGGCTCCTGTCGAGCACCCTGCTGCTGCTGCTGTGGGGCCCGGCCCTTATCAGGACACTCCTGACGTTTGTGGCCAATCTTACCACAAATGAAACATTTCCCCGGGAAGTTCCCTCCCCTCTGCCCTTGCTGTCCCCGACCCTGGTGGCCGTTACCATTCCTCCCTTGGCCCTGCTGGCCCTGCTGAAACTGCTGATGTTGGCCATTTTGACCCTGCTGGCCCTGATGACCGTTATGACCCTGCTGGCCATTTCGGAATCCTCCCTGACCGTTCCTGAAACCTCCTGAACGGAACCTCTATTGATCCCCCTGCTGGGAACCCTGCTCAAGCTGTCTTTGTCCCTGAACAGATTGTGCCCCACCGGCACTGTGTCCTCCAGTCCTGCCCTGATGGATAGACTCTCCCGACCTCTTGCCCTCGGCCATGTGAAAATGGTGGTCCTGGCAATATAACAATGCAGCGTTAACCACATCAGAATATGTGGCCAACGAAAGGTTCCCTAACAGATGCTGACGGATCCTCCATGTCAACCCGTCGGTAAATTTCTCAATCTTCTTCTTCTCTGACGGTATCTCATAAGGAACGATATTCAAAAGATTAGTGAACTCGGCCTCATACTCGGCCACTGTCTTGCCCTCCTGCCTCAAACTCATCAATCTCCTCCTCATTTCCGTGTGAACTGCTGACGGAAAGTACTTGCGGTCGAACCGCACCCAGAACTCATGAATAGTGAGGGTATCCCTCTCCTCTACGGTGGTAATAGACTCCCACCACTGCAATGCAGATCCAACTAGCTTAAATGTAGCTAGCACCTGCTTCTGAACATCTGAGCACTCATACATCCTTAAGTGCCGCTGTATATCCTTCCTCCATTGGCTCGAGACTACTACATCTGAGCTGCCTGCAAACTCTGGCGGATGCGCTTTCTGAAAAGCGTCACGTACACGCTCCCAAGCAGACGGGAATGAAGTTGCCTGAACTGGCGCGGCAACCGGCGCCTGAGGCGGTGCCTGCTGAACAACGGCAATGGCGGCATTTACCGCTTGGGCTACAATAGCTGCAACCTCAGCGGCGTTCATCATGCCCTGAACCGGTGCGGGCTGTGGTTCTGGCGCTGCATTCCTGGGAACTCGTGGTGCACGTCGTGGAGGCATTCTGAAATAAGAATAAAGTCTATAAGTTCGCAGTTATAAACTTTAAAATAGCTGAAGAGCATAGCATAAACAAAGAATACAACAGTCCTAAAATATAGGGCTCTATATCAAAGAAAGCTCAGCGGAAAACATAATAAGCCGTTCAGATCCTAAAGGACACTAGAACCTGATGCTCTGATACCACCTGTGACACCCCGACTAATTAAATACCGGGTAGCTACTCCTTTATTAATTAATTCAAAATGCCAAGTTGGCTCAGTTAATAGCATCACTGTCGAAAACATTTTTATTATTACTAACCACCTAGTATTTAAAAAGTAAGTTGCCAAATTTTAATTAGAAACTGATTAACATGCAACAAGAGACAAGAATAATAATAGCACCATTCACCATAATGAAGTAAATAGAATAATCGTCACATGATATAAATAAACTGGAGGAAAAACTCCTCATAACATAATCCCACAACTGAAGTAAATACTGAAATACTAAATACTGAAATGAATACATGCCAAAGTCTGAAAACTGAAATGGAAATGTATCTAATATAATCTGGGCAACATGCCCTACAACTGAGGAAAAATGAACAAGGAATCCAAATGATATAAGCGTCTAAAAGCAAGTCCCTGTAGCTTCCACAAGCAGCTACAGCTCGTCATCTGAGTAAGAATCCTATGCATGGTGTCCTTGTGGCTGGGCACCTAAAATGGTTTTACAAAAAGTAGATTTGAAGGCAAACGGGTCAGAGCTCGAATGTGTATATTTTAAAAACCTGCAAGTGCTTTAAAAAAATTTAAAACAGTATATGAAAAGTACATGTTAGGACGTGCTCTCACATGATAAACTCGCCTCTCATCTTACTGTGCACTCCTAACGTTCCTGTACCCATTCGTATGTTATCTCATAACTATCTAAAGAGTTTCTAACACTGCTACTCGGTTCACGTTATAAGTTCCATCATTAACAATTAAATAGAGAGTTCTACTTTAATTCCCAAGTTCCCAATTATTAACCAAACCATTTATTTGATAAAAGATCTCTTTTTATCTTTCAAAACATTACCATAATTATACTCACAATTTATTATAATAAATTCCTTCTCGATTAACCGTATATTTTCACATCATAAATATACAATACAAGCACCCAAAGGCTAAGCTGCGGTGCACGCATACTCTGCTATCCATCCCGGTACATCACGTACATAAGGATTACAAATTCCGAATCTCTCAGGAATTGTTGGAATCAACACCACACACATAAATGGAGGCGAACATAATTCAATCATATCCATGGTCACGTACATACCTACGCTCCATAGTCAGCTGGCTTATTAACTCACAATTAAGTCATTCTCTTGAATTATATCCTCTAGGCACCATTCTAAATCCGGGCAACACAAGGATGAGAAGGTCCTAAGCGAACGTAACCTCCCGTGATAGCAAGTATGGTAGGTATGTCATACACATAAGATTATATACTAAGCATTCACACACCTTAGATATTTCAATATTAATAAGGGTATTCTCTACATCATTATACCATTATTCCCAATTCATATATTTCAAGTATCCCGACAATATATATAAATTAAGTAATCGACACGTCTCACGTCGTAATATCTTAAACTTAAAACTTGTCACGAATAGACTATTAAGTTCCCATAATTCCCTCATATGACATCGCTTATACCTAAGGTCCTTACTTCTGCCCCAAACCTTATTTCATCAAATTATTCAAATTTGTACTATTAACCCAAATATTATCTCACATAACGAATTTCATCAATTTAGAATAATTCCTCAAATTAAATTCCAATTAATGTCCAATCTCAAAATCATGCCTACTGGTCTTCCTTAAAATTCAGGGTTATCACAATGTCTCCAATACTATTAATCAGGGGTTATCATCATTAAAATTCAATTAAGGAAAACTTTATTCATTTTGGGAAGGTCGATCGATCGACCTTGACCTTCGATCGATCGATTGCGGTCGATCGATCGACTGATGAATGTCGATCGATCGATTACACAGGTCTGTTACGGACTGCTTTGTTTTGCAGTTACAGTTTCGTCCCAAATCACCATTTTTAAGCATGAAACTTCAAGATAAGGTTACTATAACGTTATACTAACATCCTACATCAGTAATAACATTCTAAATTCCATAATTCATCATTTAAAGGCTTACTTTGGATTAAAACTACATCAAACTAATTCCCAGATTTCTTCCATTCAAGAACATCATTAAGTTTCTTCTAATTCTGCCTTTTGATCATCAAGGTTCTGTTTTCAACATATAACTTCGTCCAGAATATACTACATGCAATTCCTACATAAATCATGTCCCTTAACTTTCAATTCATGGGTCTAATTTATCTCCAAAAATCAATTTCGAAAATTCCTAAGCATGGAAACATATCTTGAATTAAAAGAGTTTAAATCACTTGCCTTAATTATCTCAGAATTTGGTGTAGAATCTTTATGACAAAGTTGTTCCTTCTCTCTCTTTTCTGCAGAATTCTTCCCTTCTCTCTTTCTCTCAAGTTCTTCTCAAGGTTCCCTTCTCTCTCTCTCTCTCAAGCTTTTCCCAAGGTTGAAGATAATGGAGAATGGAGGTGTGAAATGGTTTGTGGGAGTTGAATTGCTATATCAACTTCTCCCGTAGCCCATAATGACATATAGTGGGGTTAGTGGGTTAAGTGGGTTAAGGAAATAGTCAGCTTATTAATTCCATTTTCGTCACTTTTTAATTCCCAAAAATACAAATTACCAAATTACCCCTTAAGATGCCGGTATGGCCCACAAATATCTCGGGACCCAAACTAAACTTCCGGCTAGTGTTTTCTGACTATCTCGACCCTTACGGACGCGTTGGCGCACTCAAAACGACCATACGGTTAATGAAACTAAAATTCACTTTTTAAATTAATAAGATACCATGACGTGGCGGTCACACGCTTCAAATAAAATTCCCAAATTGCCTTATATCAAACACGTGACAATTTCAATATTACCGATATTCATATAATGCCAAGTATGCACATTATAATAAAATACCAACTCACATCTCGTTAATATTATTATCCGGATTAATTTCCAATTAATAAACATTTAATTCAATTAATCCCCAGAAATAAATAACGCAGAAAATACGGGGTATTACAATCTCACTTTATCAACATTTTACAGCATGTTTAAGGGCTGAATTTTCCAACATTTCGATTTCAGCTTGAAACTCATTTTAATTTTAATTTTAATTTATCATGTTTAAATGTCCTCTACTAACATAATACAAGATTTCATTAAGAAAGATCCAAGAATGCTCCAACTTCTCTTGAAAACTCCAACACAACCCTACTACCTAACATCTTCCTTGGACAAGCTTCAAATGGGTGTTACAAGCTTCGAAATGGCCTAAAGGTTGTTAAGAATAACGTTTAAAGCTTCGAAATGGGTGACCTAGGGTTGTGAATTGAGGATAAGGCTTGGAAGTGTAGAGAGAATGTAAAAGTTTGATGAAAATGGAAAAAAATAGGTTATCTCCATCCCTTCACCTTTATTTAAACCCAAGAGCCCTTAGGCACTTTAACCTTTGGTCCACCAAAGAATTGACCCTCGTTTGATCTGCTACTTTGGGAGCTTGATAGATTAACCATCCAAGGGCCCACATTATGATATCACAAAAATTCATCAATTTTTCTGATTTTCTACAGACCTTGTTCGAATGAGACTAGACCTCGTTGGAACAACATCTCATCTCATTCGAACGGAGTTCTAATGAGAATCTAACAAGGCTATAAATAATAACCGGTATTTCTTATTCCAATGTTGTTAAAAATTTATTCGAACGACTCAGGCGTTCTCATTCGGACGACCAAGCACTTCGTTCAAACGATATCAAAACATTTCTTATATAAATTTTAGTCCATTAAACCCCATTTATTTGCACAAAGGCCACATGAACAATTAGAATTAAAAACCCATCCATTATATTAAACCCATGGCTAATAGGCATGCAATTTATAAGGAAAGGAAGTACAATCTCGGCACGATTGTCACATTCTCCCATTCTTAGGAGATTTTATCACCGAAATTAACATAACCAAGCTTGGCAAAAAGCTTTGGGTACTTATCACGCATCTCCGACTCGTGCTCCTAAGTATCACCTTCTACTTTGGAACTCCTAAATGACCTTCACTAATGGGATGACCTTGTTTCAGAAGACTCTGTCCTCACGATCCAAGATGGACATAGGTCGCGTAGGAAACTTAACATCTTCCTCCAACTCGATGTGGTTCTAATTGATGACATATCGAGGATCTGGGACATACTTCTTCAGCATAGACACGTGAAACACACAATGAATGTGGGATAATTAAGGAGGTAACGCCAAGTGATACAATACTTCTGATCCATTCCAAGATCTCAAAGGGACCAATATACCGAGGGATAAGTTTCCCCATCTAGCCAAACCACTGACTTTCGGTTCTTGTCCTAACCTTCAATAGCACATGCTCATCCACCTCAAACTCTATAGGTATCTGATGATTATTAGCATAATTCTTCTGCCTCTAAACCATCACGAGTCTCTATTAAATTACCTGAGCTTTATCGGTCATCCCCCTGATCATGTCCAAGTTTGTGAGATACCACTTACCCACTTCTGCCCAATAGATCAGAGAGCAACACAACCTCCCATAAAGAGCTTCATAGGGAACCATAAAAATACTAGTCTGATAACTATTATTGTAGGAAAAAATTTCCAGATGCGAATTCTCTACCTAACCACCCTACAAATCAAGCATACAAGCCTTCAACATATCTTTTAAAATCTGAATGGTTCGTTCTGACTGCCCAGCTATCTCGAGATGGTAAGTTGTACTCATGTTCAAATTGGTGCCCAATTCCTGCTGAATATTCCTCCAGAATAGAGACACAAATCGTGGATCCTTGTACGAGGCTATCGAGAGCGGGATGCCATGAAGATGGACTATCTCTCGAACATACTACCTTGACAACTTAACCACGCTATTCGTGAACTTAATCGAAAAAAAGTGTGTGGACTTCGTAAGTCGGTTCATTATAACCCAAACTGCATAATGACCACGCTCATACTGTGATAAGGTTGTATCAAAGTCCTTCGTAATGTGATCCCACTTCCGTTCCACTACTTGTAGTGGTTGCAACAACCCTGCCTACTTTATGTGTTCTTCTTTCACCTGCTGGCAAGTGTAACACTTGGCTATATACACCGCCACGCCCTTCTTCATACCATACCATCAGAAGTCTCTTCAAATGTACTTATACACATTAGTGGCATCGGGACGCATGCTAAAGGGTGAGTGATGGGCCTCCACCATCACCTCATCCTGAAGTTCATCGATGATTGGGATAATCAATCAGTACACCAAAAACAGTAATTTGGCACACCCTGATATTAAAAATTTGGCACAGTTTAATGACAATCTAGCACATTTTAAAACAGCGCTAAAATTTGGCACTATTTTTAAGTGTGACAAAATTGAGGACACTTGACTAAAATATAAATGCACTAAAAACAATTCACTTCCTCACTTTTGGAGTCTCCCACTCACTCATCCCTCTCACTTTCGACTCTCGTGCTCATCTCTTTCTCTCATGGAGTTCGTCACTTTGGAGTTCATCACTTTTAGTCATTTTGGAGTTCGTAACTTTGGAATTCGCCACTTTAAAGTCTCCCACATTTTGGTCCATCTCGGTTCTTACACAGGTAATACACGTTTAGGAGTCTCCCACATTTTGAAGTCTCAATTTTTCATTTTTAGGGTTTTGTATATATATATTTGCTTAAGTTTCTATCGGTGTGCTTTTATGAGTCTATCGATCCTAGGGTTCTATATATACATTATTAGGGCTTTCGATTGTGAGATTTAATACTACTTGCTAGTTGTTGTATGTGAGGTAATTCCCTTTATTTTGACACTGAGGTAATTCTCTTTGTTTTGACACTAGGGTTTAGAGAATCAATATTTACTTAGTGTTTGGAAACTAAGCTTTTGAATCGATCTTGACACAATTTTTCGTTTCCTTTTTTGGATTTAGATATTAGTCTATTATTTATGATTTTTTTGTTTGATTTCGATTGTGTTTCATATCGACAAAGTTTGGAGTCAGATCTTGGAGCTCGACCCATATATCTTTGGTTTGATCAAATCAGATCAGGTATACTCTTTCATTTTTTCCAAAAAAATAGAGCACAACCCATTTGTTTGTCATTTTGAATTTAGGATTTGTGGCCTTACGTCATCTGATAAGATCCAAATAGTAGTTTTTTCCTCTCACATCATCTAATATGTATAATTTTTGTTTTGTTAATGTTACGTATGCCATTTCAAAAGATATAAGTAAATTTTCTATGAAAATAGTGCCCATTAAGTACTTGATGAAATGTGTCAAATGCACCGAAAAATAAATGTATTTGAGAAAGATATGATTTTTTAACTCTATAGATATTGGCTAACGAATATTTGATGAAATGTGTCAAATAAAGCATACAACCGGTAATATTTTTTTCTATAATATGTTGCAACCAATAAACATTGTTTGAAAATATAGTGTATTATGTTCTGATTCCCAAATTATTTTCACGTCTCGGTTCCAACAATGCGCTGCTGTTCCTAAACTAAGCATACTCTGTCTCTGTGGCATTTTCAAATGAAAAACTTTTCATTTTAGTTTTTGTTTCTTCAATATTTGTTCAATTTGGTGTATAAGATATAGAGAAATCATGAAAATTCAATTCTTTCATTGTATTGAAAATGATTTGATGCTTAGTTCTAATGTCTATGTAATATTAAGTTATTATTTTACTGAACATGAATATATTCATATTTTCGTTGAAAGATAGATCATATTGTGACTATGTGCATCGATAAAAGATAAACATCCGGATGACGAAACCTTAAAATATAGGTGGAAATACTAGAAACTAAATGGGGACATTTATGAGATAGAGCAAATTATAGATAGGGACACTAGAAATTGTAGACATATGGCTAAATGAAGTCATTTATGAATGACATGGGGCAAAACCACTTCAGGAGACCCCTACGCATATTACATTGTTGGTTGTTGAGTCTGCATACGCGTGTGTGTTCGTCTTACCTTAAAATTATTAGCCTTTATTCGTAATCCTTACATTGATCATTTCTGCCATATATTGTGAGCGTCCTGGTGTCTTAAGTTATATAACAATGTATAGTACGTTTATAGTACATACAACTCCCCTTATTCATATTATCCCATCCAGGTTATTAGATTGAGAGAATATCCTTACCCATTTGAATTATTCAATATACTGGTAGCACCTTCATCTAGCAGTAATTTAAGAATTAGATAAAATTTAACAAAAATATCTTCGACGCAATATTTAAATGAGATGAAGTATTATACTATAGCTTACCAATGAAAAATAAAATTCATACTTGAGGAGAAGGTGTTAAAAAGGTACAAACTGTTTATGTGCACTATCTTTATTCACGAGTTATCTTTTGGTAACATCACTCATTGAGGAGTGTGTGATGTAGCTTTGTTTTATTTGTTCTTTCCTTAGATTTTGATAGAGAGATTCGAAGCCAATCTGATTCTACTAAAACAAAACAGAAGGAAGAAATAGCAGATGATGAAAGAATTCAATTCGAATTATTACCCGTAAAAAAAGGCTTCATCGGATCCTCCGAAATGAATCCTAAGGATTAAGATCCAAGATGGGAATAAAAGTCAATCTAAAGCTGGCTGAAGGCAAGAGATAAAACTCTTTTCGCTGAGTCCTAGCCCTCATTTTTAACCTGCCCTATAGTAACAGAATCATAACTGGAAGAATTAATTTATTCATGCTTCTATAGAGTGAAAGACTGACTTTCGTACGTAAGACTTCACAGTCATACCATCTCAACTTGTATTTCCAATGTACCTAACCACTTCATTAGATTACGGGTTCAGAACACAACGATGAGCTACGATGGTAAGTAGAACTAGGTCTCAATCATGATTTGTATTTAAATATAGGGCATAAGGAATTGGACCAACACAATCCACTGCGAAATTAGAAGAGACAATTACACTGCTTCCCTTTCACGTGTCTATTTGTGTGCATATGAGAAACCTTCCCATCAATGTCGTCTTGTGCGTGTGCAGCTCTGGCATTTGGTGTTGGTTTGGGGATGAAGGATGGAGATGTCAAGGAATTTGAGTTTTTTATGAGTATCTAATAGAGTACTCTTTGTTGGTTGATAATTTATTTTCATTATTTTAGATATTCAAATACTTCAAAGCTCCATTTAATGTTATGGCGATACATGAATTAAGAAAGTTCCTTGGTTTGAAACTCCAAAAGGTTAACATGTTCTCATTAATAATAAAGATAAATCTAAGGACAAATCAAAGACTGAAAATACTTATTAAAAAAATTATGTTTAGAGTGGTACCATAAATACATAAATTTGTCTTTCATATGAGAGCCTATCCTTGTTGTTGTACTTCTCTCTGAAGCAGTCTTTGCCCTTGAATTGGAACACTGATAATTGCGGCAGGAGAATTCATTGAATAAGGACATGATTCGTTGTATGCCCATTCCGTCCATAATGAATACATAATTAATGCAAAAATTAATACTTAAATTAGGATGTCGTGTCGTCTAACGTATATCAAGGAATAGGGAGATTTAAAAAGGTAAAGTGTCTCTATTAAAACAATTGTTGTCCAACATCAGACTACTATGTTTCCATATCAGACATTAACATGGCATGCCCCTTTAAAAGAAAATCATCACCATTACCAAATTACTTTTGTTTATATATATAACTTCATCCATGTGATGAATGAAGCTTATATGCATTCATCTTCATTATGCTCCCGTCCCAAAAAAATTAAAATCCCATTAAGTATGTAGAGAAGAAATCTAGCCAATAAACAGGAAAGCCAAAACTTAAATGGACAAAAATTAAACAAAAAAAAATGATTCTAAAAAATATTAAATTCGAATCCATATAATGGAATACACAATATAAATGGAGGATGTGCATAAACAACTGAACTTGATGGGTGAGACTCTGTTTTGCCCCTCAAATGACTATTGTTTTGACTCGAATATTTATGTGGATGGCCAGGAAGAAACGGGATGTTTTTTGGGTAATGCAATAGAGAAGTGTACCGACAACATTCAAACTTTTCACTAGTGTGGGTTTCCTTATTTTAGAATTAAGACTATATTGCTTTTACATTACGCCAAATGGTCTTTTTACGTAATGGACTATTTATCATTGGATGGAAATATTGATTAGATAGTGTTACTTGATTTATGATTGGGGATCTCGAGATATGATTAATACCCTTCATATATTGTTACTACGATGGAAAATCTGAGTTCCCTTTTATAGATGACGAAATTACTAGGAATGCGTATGATTATTTTACAAATAACTTATATTCCTTTGATATTAATTAAGTTTAACCAATAATATAGAAAATCAAAGGTCAATAATGTAGTTTTCTATAGTAAATTCTTTCTCTATTATTACTTCTATATGGCTAAACCCCAAAAGAACAAGCATGGTTTCCAGAAGCAGTAAATTGTTTTATTTTATCTATACCTTTAGGCTTCTAAGATTAGCTCTTTCTTTTGACCGATGGAAGAGCGTAAGAGAACATTTTTATTTTATAATTATTTTATACTAACGTATCGTTACGATTTAGCACTAAAGGCCTTTAAATTTTTTAGATGTGTTGTCGAAACCTGAATTATATTGCTTCGACAACTACTACTTTATCTTCTACATTTAAGAAATCATAATTCGTTGATTGGGGGAAATCTGGAGATAATTTTTTTTTAATTCTATATTGAACTTAAAACACTATTTTCATATTAATATCATAAAATATCTTATAACAGTATGCATTTTGTGCAATCATTGTGGATGGAACATTCTTCCTATTCTCAGCAATATCAGCCTCTTTTATATCTTTTTTTTTTTCTCTTTTCCCATAAACAAAATGGAAATTCCTCCTCTAGACTTAGTTGTTCTTTCAAGATGTACATAAATGGGGAGGAGGTCAATGTTTAGGCACATATTCTTCACATTTATCCCCTTAATTTCAGTATTTTTATGATCCCGTGCAGTGTAAGTAGCTTGGATTTGTCTCAAATGTATTCTACTAACCTTTTTTGGCAAGTATTTCTTGTTTTGTGTATTTCTCATGTGTTTTACAGGTATTTCATGCAAGTTAGTGCTAAGGAGAACGCAAAACAGTGAAAGAAACCTAGTAATGGAGAGTTGAAGGGCATTTTCGTAATTTTTCAGCCTTAGTCCGGAGGTGGAGCCAACTAGAAAGTTGAATAGCTCTAAATTACAAGAATACTGGAAAAAACGGCACCTCAATCCGAGCTACGGTGAAGAAGTTACGATATTTTGAAGTTGCGGGATAATGAAGAGTCTAGATGTGCGGAGTTCTGACATTAATTATGCATTTAATGCAGTGCAACTCTTGGAAAACTTATTCCACAAGCACTATTGGTTGTCAATTTCTAGATTTTGTGCTATAAAAGCCCATGACCTACATCATTTGAGAAGAGGCTAGAGAGAGGCTAGGGTTAGAAATTTTAGAGAGAGTTTTTATATCAGATTTTTAGATCAAATTTCCATTTCCTTCAAGATTTGCATGAACCCTAGTTGTATTCTGAATCTCAATTCCGTTTTGTGCTGAATTCAAGTAATATCATTCTATTCTCTTTTCTTTAATTTCTGCAAATTTTCTTACAATGTTCTGCAATTTCATAGTTTCATATGTGAATTTATTTTTCAACCAAATCATGAGTAGCTAATTTCTCAAGGGTTGGGGTACATGAACTCAATCCTAATACAAATTATTCATATGGAAAATTAGAAAATAAATGAAAATGTTGGTTGAATCGTGAATGAAAATCATATATGCATTGTCATATCTTTTAATCTCTCTTGCCCTAGGTACTTGGGATGTTTAAGAATGCTTTGTATGTATAATTTGTCGTTCACCGCCTTATATTGATCTTTGATTTCATATGATGCGGTCTTGAATCTCATATATGTAATGCTTAGTGATGATAAGGACTGGATTTAATCAAGAATTTTGATTTATAATTTTAATATTCTAAAGGATAATTTGTTAAGGATTGAGGGATTGTACCCTACCCTAATTTTCTCTAAATTGTTAAACCCAAGTTTCGCTGTTAATTTCCATTTGTTTTTCATAAGTAAAGTTTTAGAAAGTTTCTCAAAAATCAATCATCTTTTTATTTCTTTCAAGAAATCATTTCACGGTTTGGTAATTTTCCTTGTTATTGTTTGGCAATTTTGATCCCTGTGGAGACGATCCCGACTTACCGGGTTATTACTTGAGCGACAAGGCTTGCACTTGAGCCTAGATAAATACGCACTTTTGAGACAAATATTAAGTCGCGTCAAGTTTTTGGCGCCGTTGCCGGGGATCCAAAATTGTTAAATTTCCAAGAAAGTTATTGTTATCTACAAGTGATTTCATAAAAAAAAAAATATTTTTCATTTTTTCTCTTGTGATCTTATATGCAGAATTCATCTCCCACCCAAATTCACGAAAATCCTATTGCCGAAGCCGGATCTGAAAATTCTGAGTCTTTGTCGTTTTGGGTTCCACCTCCTTCCCCTAATAATTCCATCACAAGTCGTTCGTTGAGTCAAACCTTGAGTGAGAATTCTGAACCTTTCGGTAGCAATATGTCGGATCATGGTAGTGTCGGTGTTGGTGCTGGAGAGGATGATGTACCATATCAACCCATGAAAGATCTTTTGTTTCCGGAGAGAACTGCTAACCCTGGTTGCATTTTATTCCCGTATAATGCCGGTCAGTTCCACTTTCGGAATGGAATGATCCAAATTCTTCCTACATCTCATGGGATGGATTCGGAAAAACCATATCTCCATATTAGAGAGTTTGAAGATACGTGTGAAACATTTGGAGACCAAACTTGTCCACAAGAAGTAATCCGGTTAAAGCTCTTTCCTTTTTCCTTAAAGGATAAAGCGAAAACTTGGTTATGGAACCTGCCCCCAAATTCTGTTTTATCATGGAGAGATATGCAAAACAATTTTATCTCAAAATTTTTTCCACAACACAAAACCAATTCTGTTAAAGCCCAAATTCAAGCTTTTCGTCAAATTGAGAATGAGGCTTTTGATAAGTGTTGGGAGAGATACCAGGAGTTAGTTAATGCGTGCCCCCATCATGGTTTTGAAACTCATCATCTGATTTCATTTTTCCATCAAGGCCTTACTGTAGCGTCTAAACAACTTGTTCAAACCATGTGTGAGAGACCTTTTTGGGAGTTAAGTACGAGCGATGCTGAGGCTCATTTGAAATATGTGGCGGAAACTACCCAAGCATGGGATACTTCTGATCCAAATAGTCAAAATAGAAATCGACAAGTGTCCAACTTGCCTGCTGCGTCCGGTATTTATCACGTGGACAAGGACACTTTGTTGGATCTAAAACTTGATCAAATGGAAAAGAACTTTAGAGAAATGCTAGATATGCGATTGAGAGATGTGTCTGGACCCGTAAAAATCGGGATGGAGAAGGTATGTGCCATTTGTAATGCAGGCCATTCTACCGAAGGATGTCCTACCATACCTGCATACAAGGCCATGTACACTGAACAGGTTGATGCAATAGGAGGTTTTCGAGGGAATTATAATGCTCAGCAAGGGAATGCATATAATCAATCGTGGAGGAATCCCGGGTTTAATTATGGACAACCCCAAGGTGGGATGGTTCCTAACCCACAGATGACTCTACCACAACCCCCTCAATTTCAGCAAGTGGCAAACCCTATGCAAGTACCACCTCCTGGTCCTTATGTACCTCCACCTAGGATATCTCATGAGGATAATTTCAATCAATTCATCCAAGCCCAAAAAGAAAGAGATTCCAAATTTGAGCGAATGTTCGCTGAAATGCATACTAACATCTCTAGGTTGCAGTCTGCGATGAATACTCAAGAGAAGGGTAAACTTCCAGCCCAAGTCCAAAGACCACCTCTTCAAGGTCAAACCACGGTTTGCTCCACATCATCAGAATTGCAAGAACAATGTCAAGTTGTTACTACTCTTCGTAGTGGCCGCGTAATTGATCTAGCACCTAAATTACCAAAGGTGAATGATGATGGAGTCGAACCCGAGATTGTGAAGGAATCTGAAATTTCCTAGTCTGAAGAACCTTCCTTAGAAAAGGAATTGAAAGATGCGGAGGTTGAGCCTGATATTGAAGTCAAGTCGCCTACTGCTGCTCCATTTCCTCAACGCTTAGAGTCACCCCAGAAAGGTGCTTCGCGTATCGAGGTGATGGATGTGTTGAAGCAAGTAAAATTGAACTTGTCGTTCCTTGATGCTATTCAACAAATTCCAGCATATGCGAAGGTTATTAAAGATCTTTTGACTGTCAAGAGACGTCTTAAGGTGAAGAAAAATGTTTTCTTGGCACAAAATGTGAGCTCAGTTCTTCTCAATGATCTTCCACCAAAATTCAAAGATCCAGGTTCACCTACCATTTCATGTATCATTGGAGAAATGAGAGTGGAAAGAGCGTTGCTTGATTTAGGTGCGAGTGTAAACATCCTCCCATACTCCATATATAAGAAGCTTGATTTAGGTGATTTAAAACCTACCCGAATCACTCTACAGTTATCGGATAGGACAGTCAAAGTGCCTCGTGGGATTGTAGAAGACGTAATTGTTCAAGTGGATACGTTCTACTTCCCCGTTGATTTTGTTATTTGGGACACCGAGCCTGTTCTCCATACGAGAAATCATGTTCCAATTATATTGGGCCGACCGTTCTTAGCTATCGCTAATGCTTTGATCAATACACGGAATGGCCAAATGCAACTCACTTTTGGAAACATGACTCTCGAGAAAAATATTTTCAATGTCGCTAACCAAATGGGTGATGAGGATGAGATTCTTGAAATGGATCTTATTGAAGAAGTGGTGGATGAAAATATTGAAAAAATCATAGGAGGAGATGCTCTGAAAGTGTGCTTAGGGAAAAGTGATGCTCAAATGAGTGATTATACTGAGTTTGGGAGAGAGGTGGAAGAGTTAAAAATGTGGTTACAAGAGGAAGAGAGTTTTGAGAGTTTAAGAGCGGTTGACTGGATTTCTAGGTATGAAGAATTGCCTCCAAGGGAGACACCCTTGGTCCCCTCTGAACATAGATTTCC
Organism: Sambucus nigra; assembly: GCA_949130495.1. Lineage (NCBI taxonomy): Eukaryota > Viridiplantae > Streptophyta > Magnoliopsida > Dipsacales > Adoxaceae > Sambucus > Sambucus nigra. The sequence goes on from OX422220.1 coordinate 48,234,234, forward strand.
TAGTCTTGAGTTGAAGAAACTACCTTCTCATGTCAAATATGCCTTTTTAGGTGAGAATGATACATTTCTTGTTGTTGTGTCTTCCCATCTAGAAAAAGGGCAAGAAGGTATGTTGTTAGATGTGTTGAGAAAGCATAGAAGTGCTTTTGGATGGACCATAGCAGATTTGAAGGGTATAAGTCCTTTGATTTGTACCCATAAAATCCATCTCGAGGAAGAAGTGAAGCCATCTCGTGAGATGCAAAGGCGGTTAAATCCAACAATGAAAGATGTTGTAAGAGCGGAAATAATCAAATTGCTAGATGCTGGAATTATATATCCCATTTCGGATAGTAAATGGGTGAGCCCAATTCAGGTCGTTCCAAAGAAATCAGGGATGACTGTGGTTGAAAATGCTAAGGGAGAATTAATACCTCAACGCACCACCACCGGGTGGCGTGTTTGCATTGACTACCGAAAGCTCAATGCCGGAACTCGAAAGGATCATTTTCTCTTACCATTTATCGATCAAGTTATTGAACGAGTAGCGGGACATCCTTATTATTGTTTTCTAGATGGGTATTCCGGTTATAATCAGATTGAGGTGGATGTTCTTGATCAAGAAAAGACGACTTTTACATGTCCATTTGGTACGTTTGCCTATAAACGTATGCCATTTGGGTTATGTAATGCGCCAGCTACTTTTCAGAGGTGCATGTTAAGTCTCTTTAGCGACATGATTGAAAAAGGTCTTGAGGTGTTCATGGACGATTTCAGCGTTTTCGGTTCATCTTTTGACCATTGTTTAGCTAATCTTGAGAGAGTTCTATTCCGATGTGTGGAAAAAGACTTAGTCCTCAATTGGGAAAAATGCCATTTCATGGTTACCGAGGGTGTAGTCTTGGGCCACATAGTCTCATCTAGGGGAATTGAAGTTGATCGAGCAAAAATTGAAGTAATAGCTGAGCTACCCCCGCCAAAATCACTTAAAGATGTGAGGTCCTTTCTAGGCCATGCTGGATTTTATAGGAGGTTTATCAAAGACTTTAGCGCCATCGCTAGACCTTTGAGTAATCTTCTCATGAAGGACACTCCATTTGAGTGGAGTAAAGCATGTCAAGAAGCATTTGATAAACTCAAAAGCATGCTTATTTCTGCACCTATCATGCAAGCTCCGGATTGGTCGCTTCCCTTTGAGCTTATGTGTGATGCAAGTGATTTCGCGATTGGGGCTGTTCTTGGACAGAGGAAAGATAAGAAAGCTCATGTTATTTACTATGCTAGCCGAACATTATCTGGACCTCAGCTTAATTACTCTACTACAGAGAAAGAGTTTCTAGCTGTCGTTTTTGCTCTCGACAAATTTCGCTCTTACGTTGTTGGGTCGCCTATCCTTTGTTTCACTGATCATTCGGCATTGAAATATATCTTGAGCAAGAAAGATGCCAAACCTCGTTTAATCAGGTGGATCCTACTCCTACTAGAGTTTAATCTCTCGATTCAAGATAAGAAAGGAGTAGAAAACATCGTTGCTGACCATTTGTCACGACTCTCGTCCGACGTACCTATTGATCCCATTCCCATAGACGAGTATTTTCCGGATGAGAATCTATTTGCTACCTCTTCTCTCCCTTGGTTTGCGGATATTGTCAATTACCTTGTCACCGGAGTTGTTCCCTCTAGTTGGAATCCGCAAGAGAGAAGGAGGTTCATTACTTGGTCACGCATGTTCTTTTATGATGATCCATACTTGTTTAAGTATTGTGCTGACCAAATTATCCGGAGATGTGTACCCGATGAGGAAATCCAAGGGGTGATTCGATTCTGTCATTCGGAAGCATGTGGCGGTCATTTTTCTAAAAATAAAACTGCTGCGAAAATCCTTCAAAGTGGTCTTTATTAGCCCACAATCTTCCGGGATGTGAATGCTTTTTGTAAGACTTGCGATAGATGCCAAAGAATGGGAGCTATTACTCGCCGTGATATGATGCCATTATCCCCTATTTTAGTCTTGGAGTTGTTTGATTGTTGGGGAATTGACTTCATGGGGCCCTTTCCCCCTTCTTTTGGTTTTCTATTCATTCTCGTCGCTGTAGATTATGTCTCAAAATGGGTAGAGGCTATAGCTACAAGGACGAATGACAGCAAGGTGGCGATCAAATTTATTCAAGAAAATATACTTTCTCGCTTTGGTATGCCTAAGGCCATAATTAGTGATAATGGAACTCATTTTTGCAATAGGCCGATGGATAAACTAATGCGAAAGTATGGAATTGTCCACAAGGTTAGCACCCCCTATCACCCCCAATCGAATGGCCAAGCCGAGCTTGCTAATAGGGAGATCAAGAATATCTTGGAGAAGACAGTTGATCCTAATAGGAAAGACTGGTCTCTTAGGTTGACTGATGCTCTTTGGGCTTATAGAACCGCATACAAGAATCCCCTTGGGATGTCCCCATTTCGATTTGTGTATGGCAAACCTTGTCATCTTCCGGTTGAAATCGAACACAAAGCGTATTGGGCTATCAAAAGGGTGAACTTCAAAATGGATAAAGCCGGTGAAACACGTAAACTTCAGTTGAATGAGTTGGAAGAAATGCGCAACGATGCGTATGAAAGTGCCAAAATTTCCAAGGACCGAATGAAACGCGCTCATGACGGAATCATTCGTAAGAAAGAGTTTCATTTGGGACAGAAAGTACTCCTCTACAACTCGAGGTTGCACTTGTTTCCCGGTAAATTGCGGTCTCGATGGTCTGGTCCTTACATTGTGAAAGAAGTGTTTCCCCATGGAGCCATTGAGCTAATGGATGAAAAAGGGGGAACCACTTTTAAAGTCAATGGGCATCGTCTCAAGCCTTATTTGGAAGCCATGGTTAAAGAAGCCGACACAATCTGGCTGTCGGACCCCATTTATGGGGATTGAATGAACAAAGAGAGGTGAGGTCGTCACACCCCCGACGCGTATGGGGTGATTTTTGTTGAATTTTTGAGTCATGTATAAGTGTTATATAGTATCTTGTTGCATTTAGAGTAATTAGTTCAAGTATTGTTATTTTTTTGGTATGCTTGGTTCTAACATGTTTTGTAGATTCAATGGACTCGCACTCATCAGGGATCGCTCCATTTGGGTAATATCTTTCTTTTCCTCTCTTTATGTTGTGTTCTTGATTCGCATTGAGGACAATGCAACATTTAAGTTAGGGGGTGTGGGATATTCTTCCCATTTATTGTTTAGATTCATTGATTCGATCACATGTTCTTTCCAAGTGTGTTCAAAAAAAAAAAAAAAAAAAAGCCAAAAATATTTTCTTCAAAATAAATAAAAATTAAAATTAAAATTTTTCAAAAATATCACCTTTATTCTATTTAAAGTCTCAAATTGTTAACAATCATAATGTACTAAGCCAAAACTGACCGAAGATGGAAATTGAAAGAAAATTGATGACTTTACGAATAAGTGTAGAGATTGATCAAACTCGGTGAGATTTCGAGCCTTTCAATTTTTTATGAGTTTTTAAATCAATCCGAGTTTATGATTAACTCAAAGTTCTTTTCATCATTTTAATAAGTCGTTGATGATCTCAATCCTTTGTTTTGATCGGTTATGGAAATGTGTAAAATGTTGTCTCGAAATTCGTGCTAAATATATCTCTAAACTTAATTAATCTCGAGATGCATATGGTAATGTGATTAGCAATTTGGACAATGAAGTAGGCCCTCGTTTGTTACCCAAAAATATTAGCCATAAAAAGTTGTGAAAAATTATCCCTTTGCAACCCAAGTTGAGCCGAATAAAATATTCCCTTTCGTTTGATAACCCGAAAAACCCAATTAGACCGGAATTGTGAAAAATTGAAAAAAAAAAAAATATCAAATAAAGTCCAAAGTGTGCAACAAAAAGGGGGAAGAAAAAATAGATATGCTCAATAAGAAGAGAAGAAAAAGAAAAGAAAAAAAGAGAAAAATGAGCAAATGCCCGAAAAAAGTACAAATGGACGTCATATAAATATTTTCCAATTTCGAACATTCTATCCATTTATATTTTTACCCTTTACACCTTTTAACCCGAAAAAGTCCTAACCGAGTCCAAATTGCAAAATTAATTACTGCGTGTAGAGCTAAGACATGAAAAGATAATATGAGAGATTAAATGGTGTGAATTAGAGGTGATGTTCCCATTTCCTAATAATTGTAATCCGATGATGAGATCTTTTCACCATAAATTTCCTTCTTTTCAATTTTGTATGCATGAATTTGTGTCCATTATATTTACTCTTTATATCATGCATACCGAGAGAAAATAACCACAATCCGAGTGATTCGTTTGTGAGTGCATCCGTAAGAATTTGAATCAAAACGAATTTTCGAAAAGTAACGTAATGCTCAAACGGTGGAAATTTGAGGTTTAATTTTTGGCTTTGCTCACACACACTACGGTTTGAGACATTTGAATATGAATTTATGGTGATTATTTTTCGAAAAGTTTAAATTGTACAATTTTTAAGTATTTTGATATTTATTTGAGTCAATAAAGAATTTTGTGGGTGTATTCACTGCAAACCCTCACGAGACAAAACTCGTCCTACTAGGGTAACCTAGGGGTTTAAAGGCTTATTGCATACGCTAAATGCAATCGCGTGCCTGCGAAAGTGGAATTTTATTTTAATAAAGGAATTTTCAAGAGTAGAATTTTGGCTAATTTCATTTACATTGCTCGGGACGCGCAAAGTTCTAAGTTAGGGGGTGTGTTTAGGCACATATTCTTCACATTTATCCCCTTAATTTCAGTATTTTTATGATCCCGTGCAGTGTAAGTAGCTTGGATTTGTCTCAAATGTATTCTACTAACCTTTTTTGGAAAGTATTTCTTGTTTTGTGTATTTCTCATGTGTTTTACAGGTATTTCATGCAAGTTAGTGCTAAGGAGAACGCAAAACAGTGAAAGAAACCTAGAAATGGAGAGTTGAAGGGCATTTTCGTAATTTTATAGCCTTAGTCCGGAGGTGGGGCCAACTAGAAAGTTGAAGAGCTCTAAATTACAAGAATACTGGAAAAAACGGCACCTCAATCCGAGCTACGGTGAAGAAGTTACGATGTTTTGAAGTTGCGGGATAATGAAGAGTCTAGATGTGCGGATTTCTGACATTAATTATGCATTTAATGCAGTGCAACTCTTGGAAAACTTGTTCCACAAGCACTATTGGTTGTCAATTTCGAGATTTTGTGCTATAAAAGCCCATGACCTACATCATTTGAGAAGAGGCTAGAGAGAGGCTAGGGTTAGAAATTTTAGAGAGAGTTTTTAGATCAGATTTTTAGATCAAATTTCCATTTCCTTCAAGATTTGCATGAACCCTAGTTGTATTCTGAATCTCAATTCCGTTTTTGTGCTGAATTCAAGTAATATCATTCTATTCTCTTTTCTTTAATTGCTGCAAATTTTCTTACAATGTTCTGCAATTTCATAGTTTCATATGTGAATTTATTTTTCAACCAAATCATGAGTAGCTAATTTCTCAAGGGTTGGGGTACATGAACTCAATCCTAATACAAATTATTCGTATGGAAAATTAGAAAATAAATGAAAATGTTGGTTGAATCGTGAATGAAAATCATATATGCATTGTCATATCTTTTAATCTCTCTTGCCCTAGGTACTTGGGATGTTTAAGAATGCTTTGTATGTATAATTTGTCGTTCACCGCCTTATATTGATCTTTGATTTCATATGATGCGATCTTGAATCTCATATATGTAATGCTTAGTGATGATAAGGACTGGATTTAATCAAGAATTTTGATTTATAATTTTAATATTCTAAAGGATAATTTGTTAAGGATTGAGGGATTGTACCCTACCCTAATTTTCTCTAAATTGTTAAACCCAAGTTTCGCTGTTAATTTCCATTTGTTTTTCATAAGTAAAGTTTTAGAAAGTTTCTCAAAAATCAATCATCTTTTTATTTCTTTCAAGAAATCATTTCACGGTTTGGTAATTTTCCTTGTTAGTGTTTGACAATTTTGATCCCTGTGGAGACGATCCCGACTTACCGGGTTATTACTTGAGCGACAAGGCTTGCACTTGAGCCTAGATAAATACGCACTTTTGAGACAAATATTAAGTCGCGTCAGTCAATTATTTCTGAGTATCTTGTGATTCCTAAACAGAAATCCTTCTGCCATGTAAAACCATATACCACAAAAATAGTATCAGTTTTTTAACAGTAGACAACTAGAAATTGGGAGTATAGATGGACATCATGAATAATGAAATTAGAAGAGGCCCAAATCAATCTACCATGATCATCTCGAATAATTGAGCTAATACCAATAACTTATGTCCGAAAACTGAGTGGGTCTTCCTTGCTCATGACATGAAAGAATCGAATTGATGTACGACTTTAAGTATTTTGTTACTCTTTGTATATAAGGTTATTGTTTAAATTATGCTTGTCTCATTCGATCTTAAATGCTTGAAAGTGTCACTTGGTATTTTATTCAAGTTACTTATAACTTGTGGGGAGTAAGGTGAATTAAGAATTTACCCTAATGTCTTTTAGTCAATTTCCATTAGCTTCTTAAGACCACCATTTCCTATAATATCTTATTAGAGGTAGAATATAGTGATTAAGTAATAATCATTGAACCGAACTTTTGTTTGGCCTCCTTTTAAACATTATTGGAAGCACACTTTTTCTTGTCAACTCTCTTGCTTCCTTTGCTCCGAACTTCCTCCACAACTCTTAGGACAATTTGATTGATGGGGAAAGAAGTGACGACCCTCTACTTCTCCAGTACAACATTGTTCTTGTTTTAAATATCACGTAACGATAACTGACTTCTTAGTCTTTCTCAAATGTGAAGTCCCCACTTGTTGGATCGATACTTTTTTTCCATGAATCCAAGTTGAGGTTCTCGCTCCTCTTCATACGGGGAAAAAACGTATATGTTTGTTTATCAAAGCTTTGCCAACATACCACTATTTTTCGTGAGTGGTCACCGCTCAAAATGAGGTTTATAGTACCCAAAAGCTTCATTGTCCTGGAAGAAGGCGATATTCCAATTTGGGTTGAGAAGTATTATATTTTATGTACGCACATCACTTTGAGCTCACCATTTCATGAATGACTAGAACACCCATTATTTCATGGAGTGGATTATCTCAGTTGGCCCCACACACAACTGTTTCTAGCTCTTTCACATACCATATAAGAGTCAATTTATACAATCATGTAATTTAATAAAAACTCTAAAAAAATATGACATTGGATGTTTTTCGAGGTATAGCACTCGGATATTAAGACGCATCGAATGTCTGTTATATTTTCTTAGGTTTTAAATAGTTGACTTCGGAGATTATTATTCTCTAATTTTTTTATTTCCTTTATAATATCTGAGTCGCACTATATTTTTATTTTTATATAGTGTGATTTAGATATTATCTGCAACTTACAGTATGTTTTTTATCCTGAACTTTGTTTTGTCAAATATCAGGTCATCAAAGTTATCCTCATGGCAGGTAAACTTGAAAATGGATTGTATGCTTTTGACTCGTAAAATTTGAAGTTTCAATCTCCTACATATTCTCAACTTACTCCCATATAAAGGCTTTTTAAAGCTATCCTCATGGCAGGGAAATTTGAATTTCAAGGAACAAGTTAAGTTATAACTTGGTTTACCTATAAAGGATTTTTAAATTGATTGGGGAGGAGAGTGTAGGTCATTAAATAATTTTCATGACACTAATGGTATCATTCATCGTCTGTCTTATCCCATAACACATGAGAAAAATGGTTTAGCTAAAAGACAACATAGGCATGTTATAGAAATTGATTTAACACTCTTAGCTCATGCATCTATTCCATTGAAATAATGGGATGAAGCTATTAGGGCCTCTGCATATCTCATAAATAGGCTTCCTTCTATTGTTATTAATGGTCAAAGCCCTTTAGAAGTCTTATTCCATCAAAAACCAAACTACACTAAGCTCTGAGGTTTGGTTATTCTTATTTTCCAAATATTAGGCCTTATAACAAACATAAGCTTCAATTCGTATCAACGGAGTTTACCTTTCTTAGGTACAACCTAACTCATAAAGGTTTCAAGTGTCTTGATCCAACCAGTCGTATCTACATCTTTAGAGATGTTCATTTTAAAGAAGAATCTTTTCCATTTTCACATTCTCTCTCATCAACTCAGTCCACTTTTATTCTTGTCTCATCTCAATCCATGTCGCCTTCTCTGATTCTTATTATTTCACCCACTTCTTCCCATCTTATTTCCACATCATCACCTTCCATGTATGTTATACCATATAGTGATATTTCAGCATACACTGATCAACATTTAAGTCATATAATGAAAATTATTGAAAGTGTATTGGATTTTGATTTGTCTGTGCATAGTTATGCTTTGAAAATTGGTGTTTAAAGTTTTTAATTTTCCCGAGATCTGTTTGTGTGGAATATAATTCTATTGTAATTTTCTAAAGGTTAATTAGCTATGATGATAATGCCTACTTAAATACTATTGCAGTGTTCTTTTTATTGATGATGCCTACTCAAATCTTAGTTCAATGCCTACTTATGCTGTCAGTAGTGCCTTAATGATTTATAAGTGTTCATGATTTATGATCATCAAAATATAAGTACGTTGTATAAATATTTAATACTCCTGTAGCAGGTCACTATTTCTTGGTCTAGTATTTATCGTCGTACAGTTAGGAGAATCGTCGTACAGTTGGTCCAGTATTTATTGTCGCATCTGGATCAAGCAACACAAAGACAACGTTGAGGATTTCAGCATTGGTTTAGCTTCAACATTATGGTATGAAATACTAAATTGATTCTATTTATTTGATCTTATTTTTTAGCTATTGATTTAATCGTATGTTTCTACTATCTATTTGTTTGATCTTAGTTACAAACAGATAAATTCTTGGCATTTTTGTTTGATTTTATTATTTAACTATCTATTTTCTTTTCATGAATGCTCCTTTTTTACTACAGGTAATTGAAGTGCATTAGAATTCTAAACTAATTTTGTATTTGGGACATGAAATCCATGCTTTGGAATTGGATGATAACTAGTTTAAATATTTAAGGCATGAAATCCATGCCTAAGGGTTATTTCGCTTGAATTCTAAATTGATAAATTCACATGTTAAGTTTGAGGTTTAACAAATGAACTGACTCTGTCTCTTTCAAACGTGTCATCAGTTATGAGACCTTAATGCATATAATATTATATGTTAATCTCAAACTTGATATTGGTACAACAATCTGAAATTCCGAATTTGGATTCAATGTTATATGACAAAACACTTCGTAACTAAATTATTAGTGCTATTTAGTTTGTATTTATGTAAAACTTATTTCACTTTCTTTTCAGCTCATACTCCATATTAGATCCTGGGACTTCAAGCACCGAGTTAGGATGGTTAAGTGTGCTATTAATTTTATATTTGGTAAGATATGAGTCGCTGACTCTCTATAGTGTACCAAAGATAATCTATAGGACGGTCAAGCACCGAGTTTCTCTCACTCTCTATAGGACGGTTAAGTGTCCCACTACTGTTATATAATAGCAGCGCTGCTATATATATATATATAGAGAGAGAGAGAGAGAGCGATTATATATAGAAGATATATATATCTCTCTCTCTCTATATATATATATATATACTAGCGGAATGCCCGTGCCTGAAGGTATGAAAAAAAAATTCAAAATACGTAATCCCAAAGCGGCAAAAAATTCCAAAGCTTGTAATTGTAAAAACGACAAAATTTCATTCACCAACAAAAATGGCCATGATATCCTTTATTTATAGGACTATCCACCCTGCTTAAGAAATAATAATTAGTCAAACAACATTCAAATAGTCTAAATTCATCAAAAAAAATCACATATAACATGAAATATACAATATTCATCAATCATATTGTTCCTCGAATAAACAAAGTGTCAATCTTTTTTTATTCAAGTCAATTCATGAGAATAATACCAATACCTAAGTCCAAAATATTTATTATATAACATAAATAATTGTAAACAATTTAAACAAAATCGTTGAGTTTCCACTATTTATAGGACTAACCACCCTGTTTAAGAAGAAAAAAATAACCCAACAACAACATTCAAAGAGACAATTTATCAATCAAAACCAAAACTACTCAATTATACAAATAATCCATCCCGGACATTATATAAACCAAAGCATCGATTTATGTCTATACAATCATAAGAAGTGCATTAAAAAATTGGCACATATAGTAATCCCTAAACATGTATAAGAACTGAAAAATGAAAAGCAAAAGACGATGGATGGCGGAAAATGAATAGTTTTTGATTCATTGTGAATCACAACAACAACGTTTCTTCTTCCTAGGCGTTTAATCTGTGATGACAAATTACCAAAAAAATGTTAATATTCACATCAGTGATGTACATATAGAGAGAAGTTAACAAAAACTTCATAATGTTCTGTTGAGATCTGTTTAACAACCAATAAATAATCATAGAATTCAATAAAATATATTGAAATAATATACCCAATGGGTTTATTCTCATAAAGAATTTAAAAGTAATATAGCGTAGGAATAAAAACTCGGGAGAAATGAATCTTACCTGAAGTTGAAGATATTGACTCATCCCTAGTTCCCCAAACCATAACAAATGGAGTATTTCCCATTTCAAGTCGGTCCAGAATAATTCAAAGGCGCAACATATCAAAAGCTTCGTATACTTCATTCTTCCTTCTACCTGTGAACATAGGATAAAAATGACAAAATGTTGGATGAAAAAAATATTAAATCATATTCAAGTATCGAACCACAAACATACATTAAATTCATCTAAACATTAGTAGAACTAACTCGTGTACTCACAGTTGACACACCCCAACCCAAGTGTACTCACTCTTTGTGCCTCGAATAAAAAATATCAACACAAAATACAGAATACAGTTGCGCCTCCAATATAAAATATTAAATCATATTCAATTGTGCATCCACTAAAAAATAAAACTCAACATGATATTTAACCTCTAAATACAATATATAATGTCGCTTCCAACACTGCTACATTTACATAAAAGAATAACTTAAGTTATTTCTGCGATGCATCGGAGCAGAACTCATCAGCAAAGCACCACATATGAAAACCAAGACGTCAAGTTTTGTATCGATTAAGGACTCTTTTGTTGGATTAAAATCAGCTAGTGACGAAGTTCTGCAGCAGCAGTTAGACTATCGAGAATGTCGAGAGAGAGAGCTCAAGTTCATAGCAGCTGGTTGGAAGAGTGACTTCCATGGTGGATGATAACAGTACAATCATTGAACCTTGGTAAATATTCCAACTTATATCTATTATCCAACACAGTTCAGCAAAAAAAAATTGCTGCAAAATTGAGAATATTGGTAACTTAAAAGTCAATTACAATCTGAAAATACCAATTAATCCCAAAACCCATAAATCTTTGCCTACAAAACCACTCATTCATCCACCTTACCTCTTGGAGGAGTTTGGTCCTATCTTCTTTCCAAAGCCAACAACGATAGTGACGAAACGGTCTCAACTTACCCACATGAGACATCGATCTTTGAACCTTTCCCATGGCTGATTTATAATTTTCTGGCTCGTCAACTATTAGTTTTAATAGCAAAATGAACACGCATTCATCATGAGAATCGATATTTAAAACACCAAAACTGGCCCTCAAAAAGCAGAACTCATCAGCAAAGCACCACATATGAAAACCAAGACGTCAAGTTTTGTATCGATCATATCACAAATAGATAATATACTAATTATAAGGACTCTTTTATTGGATTAGAATCAGCTAGTGATAAAGTTCTGCAGCAGCAGTTAGACTATCGAGAATGTCGAGAGAGAGAACTCAAGTTCATAGCAGCTGGTTGGAAGAGTGACTTCCATGGTGGATGATAACAGTACAATCACAACAGGTGGTTGGAAGAGTGACTTCTATGGTGGATGATAACTGTACAATCATTGAACCTTGGTAAATATTCTAACTTATATCTATTATCAAACATAGTTCAGCAAAAAAAAATTGCTGCAAAATTGAGAATATTGGTAAACTAAAACTCAATTACAATCTGAAAATACCAATTAATCCCAAAACGCATAAATCTTTGCCTACAAAACCACTCATTCATCCACCTTACCTCTCGGAGGATTTTGGCCTTATCTTCTTTCCAAAACCAACAACGATAGTGACGAAACGGTCTCACCTTACCCACATGAGACATCGATCTTTTAACCTTTCCCATGGCTGATTTATAGTTTTCCGGCTCGTCAACTGTTGGTTTTAATAGCAAAATGAACACGCGTTCATCATGAGAATCGATATTTAAAATGCCAAAACTGGCCCTCAAAAAGCAGAACTCATCAGCAAAGCACCACATATGAAAACCAAGATGTCAAGTTTTGTATCGATCATATCACAAATAGATAATATACTAATTATAAGGACTCTTTTATTGGATTAGAATCATCTAGTGACAAAGTTTTGCAGCAGCAGTTAGACTATCGAGAATGTCGAGAGAGACAACTCAAGTTCATAGCAGCTGGTTGGAAGAGTGACTTCCATGGTGGATGATAACAGTACAATCACAACAGCTGGTTGGAAGAGTGACTTCCATGGTGGATGATAACAATACAATCATTGAACCTTGGTAAATATTCTAACTTATATCTATTATCCAACACAGTACAGCAAAAAAAAATTGCTGCAAAATTGAGAATATTGGTAAACTAAAACTCAATTACAATCTGAAAATACCAATTAATCCCAAAACGCATAAATCTTTGCCTACAAAACCACTCATTCATCCACCTTACCTCTCAGAGGATTTTGGCCTTATCTTCTTTCCAAAACCAACAACGATAGTGACGAAACGGTCTCACCTTACCCACATGAGACATCGATCTTTTAACCTTTCCCAAGGCTGATTTATAGTTTTCCGGCTCGTCAACTGTTGGTTTTAATAGCAAAATGAACACGCGTTCATCATGAGAATCGATATTTAAAATGCCAAAACTGGCCCTCAAACACCTATATTAGTTGTACATAGAAACATAAATGTTGTCCTATCATTTTTCGAAGAAAAATACCTGAGTTTATCGAGTTTTTTCGCCCAGAATAATACCAGACCTGTTTAGATTTAATGCATCCCCTGATGTGGGACACGCGATCTGAGTTCTGCAGCACCTACATAAGTATCAGCTACAAGTCAAGAGCCTTACACCTACAACCATGAAAAGTCAATTTATCATTCAGTTCACAAATCGACCCCTGAAAATAAGGGTCTAATTTCATTAAAAAATCAAATGATTGTATGGATACACTTGTAATGCCTATTATGTACCAATTTTTCAAGCATGTACACCTGTGTTTAATGCCTATTTTGTTCCACTTGCAAAGCAGGTTCATGGGCATGTCTACATGGAGATGGGGGGAAATATGTTCAAACATGAAAAGTACAAAACACATTTGAGAAGTACCTTAAATATCCCCTCTAATTTTTAGACCCCAAAAAATCTATATTCAACCATTCTTTAGCTTCTACCAAATGAAATTGTTAAAAAAAATCGTTAAACATCATGTAGGTGTTGTTTTGATATTCCATCTCATTTTGGAGCAAAACAATGGACAACAAAATTACGTATGGTTATCAAAGAATTCGAATATTTTTACCATTGCTCATGTATCAACACATTGGACATTAATATTACAAATGGGTGTCGAAATTACCAATATCTCTACAATTGCCAATGAATAAAAAATAGGACAATAAATAATAAAATTGAGTATATAAATATGTGTGTGGGTTTTCGAGTGTATTCAACATATAGATGTCACTATAAGTCTGTGTGCAGCTTGTATTGACTTGGAGTTTTGAGCACTATACCATAATGTTGCATGATATATATTCATATATATGAAATTTTTTCGCATGGAGTGTGCAATGAAAATTCGGGTTAAGCTCCGTGGCAGATCTTTCGTGCAGATACTCATGTGAACAAAGTTGTTCTAATGTATATATGCACTATATATATGCAAAACAAATAATTAACTTGGAAGGAAATAAGACCATAATAGGGGAAGTTCCCATGACAAAGTGTGTTTACATACTCACAACAGATGTTTCTAAAACATGTCCCATCCTTACCCACATAATAGTTACAACACACAACTTTTTTTCTTGCTAAACTAAATTTGTATCCTCGGTAGATGAACATTAAATAATCCAGTGTTAAAAACAAAACGCTCAAAGAATAATTGAAAAAAGAATAGTTCAAAGAAGGGGGATGAAATGTTACTTTATACATTTGCACACTCAAATCATAATCATCAAACACTAAACACACCAAGATAAATGAAAACTTGTCAAAAATGAATATCGAGCACCTGCTCTTATTGTTCAAGAATGCCAATAATGAGTTCCTCGATCTTGTTTGATGCTTATTTTTGCAAGTATCTCTTCCCTACATGAGTAATCATATATAAATTCCTTAATTATGAAATATACACTCAGGAAAACATTAAAAGTGTCCAAGATATAATATACATATTGAACCAAAAAGTCTCAATTAAGCAGTAGAGAACCGTTCGAGTTTATGCCTAAAATCCACAGTAAACAAATAGAAATAATCCATACTGAAAGGACCGCATATACCAGATGAAAAGAAGCAGATCTCTGTACGATAAAAAGAAGTTGTATATGGTTTTGTATCATAAGAAACTCTGTAATGAAAGAATCTCTTCAAAAGAAGGTTTGTATAATTTTGTATTGATCATCACCATCATCATGGTAAGTGGCTATTTTAACTCTCAATACAAAACTATAATGTAAGGTCTCCATAGTGAGGTGTCTAAAAAAGAAGCTCTATATAGTGCATCTATGACAACGACATACATATATAGGTTTCAATTGTATAATAGTTTAAGTCATAGATGTAGTACGTGATAAAAGTCGACAATTCATAAATTGAATAAGAGTTAATATATTTGAATCCTTTCTGCTAACATAAAAAGTCAACTATGCTAGGAAAATGCTAATTCATCACCAAACAAATCTAGTAAACATAATATATTGATTGTAAAAAAGGATAAAATCCAATGATTTAGCAGGCATTGAATATGTCCAAGAAGTGTCATAATAGCTTACAAAAGTTAATATGCAAAATAAATTGTAGCTCACCTTTCAAATCTAACAACAAATTATGCTTCAGATGAGAACAGGCATAGCTCTGCTTTCAAATTCATTAGCCTAAAATCATACTTCCATGTTTCTAAAACCCAATAAAATATATAATAGAGAAAGAGCGATATACACTGTGAGGGCAGCGACCGTGTAAGTTTGGGCGAATTATGTCGTAAAGTTTAGCTGAGAAAATTTGGGGGAATTAACTTGATATCCATCTTGTGATGTTGATCCATCAGTTTTCAACCAAAGCAACACACACATTAGATCAAATCTATAACATGAAGGTCAATATTAGATCAAATCTATAACAAAAATTAGACCTGCTTGATTGAGACAAAAAGAGATCACGTCTATTTTAGATCGAAGACAAAAAGGTGAATATAAACCCAACCTTATCGATCCAGATCAAATCTATAACATGGATACACAAATATGTAAAGGATATCGTCCATTCAAGAGAACATAAAATTCATTACCACCGACTTGAAATTTCTACAACAATGTTATTCCCGATATGCCACTTTTCAATAATTTAAGATAGACTAATGGGTTTATTCCACCTATGAACCCAAGCTTCGGAATTTCAAAAACATGACATGAGTAAAGGACCTATAACATGAAGGTCAATATTAGATAAAATCTATAACAGAAATCAGAAATCAGACCTGCTCGATATAGATAAAAAGATATCAAATCTATTTTAGATCGAAGACAAAAATGTCACTATAAACCTAACCTTTTCAATCCAGATCAAATCTATAACATGAATAAAAAGATGCGTAAAGGATATCGTCCATTCAAGAGAACATAACATCTATAACCACCGGCTTGAAATTTCTAATACAATGCTATTCCCGTTATGCCACTTTTCAACAATTTAAGATCGATAAATGGGTTTGTTCCATACTATTAACTCTAAATCTAAAATATAACACATCTCATTGTAATTTTCATTTCTAAAAAAGAAAGAACCTAAAGAATAATTTGTTTTACCCAATAACATTACTTAGTACACCTAAAACATAACTCGAAACAGTGAAGTTACTCTATCGGATAAACATTATCAATTTGGATTAAAGCATAAATAAATTCTTGCAATGGAGATTCCACCCATGACTCGCATACAACAAAGGATATCATAATGAAATCTCCGTATCGAAATGAAAGGATTGTTCTAAAATTTGTAGAATATCATAATAGTTTAATGGCATCATACTTGAACAACATCAATGGCACCATACTTGAACAAAAACTACCTATAGTTCAATAACGATATATGTTCAAATCTACATAAAAAAAATGAGAAATTACCATTGAAAGATGTCGCAGCCTAAATCTCAACACCAAAATCACACCTGCAAATCCAAGAAACAAAATAGATAAATGTTATGGGGTGAGCGGTACAAAGACATAAATATGTTCGACGCACGAATAAGTAATTATATATACTTGTACAATGATTACCACCAAAACATCTATATAATACAGTTACATTCAAAAAGTAAAATAAACTACGAAATATCATTAGCCTGATTAAGATAACATATACGAAAAATCAAAATTTTGAAAGCTAATACAAATATGCGACTCTAAAATGACTAAGACACGAATTGAGTGCATAGGATAGGTGAGGCTCAAAAGATAAAGATTAGAGAGATTTCCCCAACATCGCTGCCAATGAACTTGTAATTTTATTGATATGAATAGAATATTTCGAGTGGATATAGTGAACTTGCAATTTTATGGAAGGGAAAGTATTTTTCATGGCCTGTTTCTGGAGAACATAATCCAACTCCATAACCAACATAGTTTATATGCCCATACCATTACCAACCCTTAATTCATTGTTAGGATTTCTCACTGTTGATTAATGATCCAGAAGAAAGCTGATACTTCATGAAGACTGCAACCCGTCCAGTTATGTCATTAATTCTTAAGAAAGCTGATACCTCACTCTTGGGATTGAATACTTAACAAACTACACACACAAAAAAAACCAACTTCAATGGATACATATTAAACAATCTATTTTCTTGTGGTGACATATTAAATCAGTATCACAAATGAACAACCAATAATATATATCAAGAAATAATTTATAGCATGCCTTTGGCTTTTGTAAATCTCATATAACAGTTTACTTAAACCCTTGGGGGTTATATAACAGTTTACTTAAACATTTTTCTACTGGTGCCTACTACATGCTAGTCGGACCAACCAAAACATTTAAATGGTTCCGCTTTAAAACTAAGTCAATAAAAAAGTTTAATTGTTGGAATTAACCATTGTTGTGATATAAAAAGTTTAATTTCACATCACACATTTGAATCATAAGGGGTGAAAGGAAAGGTGCGAAAACAATAAAGGCTTAAAATATGCATCTCTGAAGATCAATCGTCATATCTAAAAAAATTAGCAGCCAAAAAAACTAAAGGAAACATACTGAGAAACAGAGGTTATAAAAAACCAAGCCAATGCTATCTATGAGCTTATGAATGAACATATGAGATTATGAATGAATGAAATACCTCATATTCCTCCACAAACTCAACACTTATATTAATATAGTTGGAAAAAAATCATTCTTGTACGAACATAGTAAACGAACACAGTAAACTCAACACCTGTATTTATAGGTAAACATTAAAGAAAAATAATATACTGACCAAATAGGATGAATTTCAAATAAGATGAAGTCATTTTTTATAGGAAAAAAATGCATATGCAATTAAATACACCGTAAATGAATTTCAAAACCCAAACCCAAGAAAATATAGTCAGCACGAACACAGTGGCCTTTACCTGAATCAACTCGTTTAATATTCACTTCAATGATATAATCATCCTCCATACCAAGGCCATCTTGAGTTACCATGGGACTAATTTTATAACCATCAAAACAGAAAACCATGTTTTGTAGATCAAGCTTAACCTTGTTTACGTACATTTTGAACAACCGCTCAAACTTGTCATCCGTGTACACTTGAAATTGCTTCTGCCCATCCTTGTCCTAGATGGAAATAACTATTTTATTTCTCTCACATGGGGGTCTCACATGGGGGTTATGAAGGTTTCTCATCAACCTTTCCTGCAGAAGAGTGCAATGCATTACTAAGATCTCTTTTTACAGATTCTTCAATAGCTCACAACAGAGTTGATTGTGCAAATGACACCAGATCTTGCTTCTTCAACTTGAGCACATTTACAGCACCTGTTAAATCTCTTTTGAGTCTCTTCCATAGCACCTGTTGATTCTCTTTCATAGAACCTAAGCCTCACTCTGCTGAAAAGGAATAGAAAAGTAATGAAAACCTAAATGCAAAAGAAATAACGTGATCCGAACTAAAACATTTACAATTTAAAAACCAAAAACAAATATGACAAATTTAAGAAGGGAATTACCATTATAGACTAAATAGTGTACGAAAGACATAATGAAGCCTTGAATTTGACATCCAAGAACAAAAAAAACTAAATTATGAATGAAAGACACAATAAAAGCCTTGAATTTCACAAATAGTTGAGATTTGTATTATATACTATAGACAATGCCTAAAATTTCATGCATTAGTTAAGATTTATATTCATGATCGTTGATAATTATGGTAATATAATGCATTTCTATGGTGGGAAACTTAAATAAAACTTTAATCCTAGAAATTACAAATAAAAAAGGACAAATTTTCTTATAAAGTAATTGTAACTCCATTATCTTTAAACAGTATGAAAAAAGAAGAAAAAATATTTGAGCACTCAAAAAATTACCACTAATAGACTTATAAAAGTCGTCTTAACATAATAGTATAACTTCAATACACAATAAGAGTTATTTATAGACTTAACTTGAAAACATAAGTTATAAACCTTAATATAATAAAGAGTTACAATGAAGATATTAGAAGAGTCATCTTGACATAATAGTATAACTTAGCAGGAATCAATATAAGCACCATATTTCATTGGAGTAGAAAATTACTAAGCAAAATCTCTTAAATGTTAATGTTAACAATAGAATCAAGTGTTAATCAACAAACTTTCAAACAATCAAAAGTTTAGGAAGAAATGAAATTTATCAAGACAAACCATAATGAATTTGGTCTCAAGTAATTAAAGACCAACGTAACTTCACATAAGTATTTGTATATAGCAACAGTAACTTCAAAACAACGTAACCAACAGAACCTTCTAAACAACTTAACCAACACAATAAGACTCAACATGGAAAATACTGAGACTATAAAACTCAACTAAAAGGTTCTGTTTTCGATTTACCATCAGTTGGATTTACAAATATTGTACATGGTCGGTTTTGGAGGTGCATAGCATATGCATATTGGGCCTCTAAGGACGTATCTGTGTGCATTCCGATGCACCATTATAATTCGGAACTGCAATAGAAGCATCATTATAATTAGGATTCATTGATAGCTAAATTTAGCATCATCCAGTCCATTATATGTACAATGATCTTCCCTTAAGTAAGATGTACCTGCGTTGTTCGAACATCGTTAACTATCAGCAATCAATCTACATCATTGAAAATTACTTAGAGGGGTTCCTGAAAAATGGACAACATACATTTGGTTTTCATTTTTGGTCCCTATTTTCAAGTTATCGATTGATGTGGCATGGTGTGATTGGTTGACGTTTTATGAATGTGGGTCCGCGCCAACAGCTTTATTAGAAAATAGGGACTGAAATTACAAATGAAATATTTGTTGTCCTATTTCCAAAATACATATTACAATATGCCCTAAATTTAAAAATCCCCTAAAAAAACACCCAAAGCTTCTGTTAAAAAAACACCCAAATTAGGGGGAGATGATCAAAGAGGTGGAGGTAGAGGCAGATATAACATAAATGGAAAAAAGAAACACCCCAAAACTTACATATGTTATCATTTTAAAGTAAAAAAAATCAAAAAATTTGTTAAAACATCTTTGACACTTAAGATTGATTTTAAACAAAACAGGGTAAGTTTCCATTCAAATCCCCAAATATTAGGGCTTACATGATTAAATCTAACACCCGGGAGCGAGAAAGAGATAGTATTTTGAACACCTTCCCGTATTCAAACCCCCACAAAAAATTAAGTTACTGAATATAGAGTGACACAAACATACATTAAGGATTTAACCATAATCAGGCAATAGTAGTGCATTTCGAAGATGAGCATTTGCAAGTCCCCAAACCGCGCAATAATGGCTAATCTTCCAACCAGCAGAAATGAATAGCAACAAATGGAGAAACAATAGTTCAAGGCTATGTGCACAAAACATTAAGCAAAAATGAAATATAAAACATATGCATGTAAAATAAATTGTTAGGGCTGAAAATCACTGAATAGATAATCAATCAAATAAATTATTAGGGCAGAAAAAACTCAAAGAAAGTAAAGAGTGTACCTTACTTGGGCAAATCCGAAAACACTGAGAGCTCTCTATTGAAACGACCAACCTGTAAATTTAAATCTCAAAAATTAAGTAGGGGAAACCCCAAATATTAACTAAAAAATTGAAGTCAAAACGTGTAAGTTAAAACTAAGGTTGAACCCAGATATGAAAAAAAACATATACATAGTAAAATCTTGTAAGTTAAAACTGAGATTGAACCTAAATGTTAAAAAAAATGTACCATCTTGGAGGAGAAGTCGATTGATAACCAACACAAATGAAAAACCTAAGATGTAAACACCTAAAATCATAAATGAAGCAGATGCGTGTGTGAATCGGGAGAGATGACCCAAAATGTTAAAAAAAAATTGTACCATCTTAGAGGAGAAGTCGATTAATAATTAACACAAATGAAAAACCTAAGATGCAAATACCTAAATCCATAAATGAAGCAGATGCGTGTGTGAATCGGGAGAGATGGGAGAGAGTACTTACCAATGGGGTGAAAGGGGTGTATAGGGACCAAACGGGAGGGAGGTGAATCGGGAGAGATGAGTGAGAGTATCTGACCAAATAAGTTTTTTGATTTAAGTAATTTTACTAATTTACCCCATTTTGAATTTTGATGTAAAGGGGGAAATAATTATAAGTGTGTAAAAAAAGGGGGAACTCAAATGTATGAGGGGTAAGTTAGGTAGTGCATGATTAATTAATCTCAGTCATTGGATCATTGCATTGGTGGCCAAATCCTCACCCCTACTTAGCTTATCAACTTGTTGGATAGTGAAAAACTTCTACTCCTTATTATATATATATATATATAAATGAATTTTTTAGAAATTCTCCCTCTTTTGGCGCCTTTAAAATAATATAAATCCTTTTATCGCCTAGTTGAGTTCCTTGTATTCGAGTCCCTGTCGATTGGGCGTCCAGAAGCGGGATGAGATTCCAGTATCCAATAATTGCACCTTCTTGAAGGTTCGGGCCTTCAAGAAGGTGCAATTAACCTTTAAGAATGTGCAATTATTGGAGATTGGAATCTCATCTCGCTTTTGGACGCCCAACCGATAGGGACTCTGATATGAGGAACTCAACTAGGCGATCAAAGGCTTTATACTGCTTTAAAGGTGCCAAAAGAGGGAGTTTCTAATAAATTCATTTCTAGAACATCTCTCTCTCCTTTTGTGTTGTTCATTTCATGCTGTTTCACTAATTGATTCCATTTCAGCCAGAGTTGATTATTTTTCTCTCCTTTTTGCAGATTTAATCTTAAACCATTGCAATTTTAAGTTGGTATGCAGAAGGTAGACTACAAAATTTATAGGTACCTTTTTTCTAAGTTGGTATGTGGAAGGTAGACTACAAAATTTAAAGAACCATCTAAAGCCCTCGAACCTAAGTTGATATATTTGTGATTTTTTTACGAAGCTTGTTTCGTTGAAGTATTTGTTAGATGAATTTGAGATCATTGAATATTGTTGGATTGGTTGTTATCCCTTAATAGGGTGGATAGTCCAATAAACAAATGAGACTATGTCCATTTTTTTTAAATGGACACTTAGTAAAACCTTTATGTGAGATATGTTTTCCTCGCGCTCATCGTTTTAGTGCTATTGACATTTGCTACTATTTTGCAGTGTGTAAATCATGTCGACAAAGCCTCATGAAGTTAATGCAAGAGAATTTTACTTACACAGAGCTCATGGTGTTTTGGAAGAGGGAAAGTTGCAAACTTTTTATCAACAGATCTGTATGATCCACATTTGGATTTCCGTTTTATTACTTGTGCTCCTTATATGTATCCATTTCATTCGCATCTCAAAAAATTCCCACTTTTACTTTTTTGATTATCCTTGGCTTGGGTATCATAGGTTTAATACTCAACCGAAGACTTTAGTTTCTTATAACCATCTCTATAAGACTTAGGCTCTTTCATTGTTTTCATTTTGGGGATTTTTTGTCCCCTTGTTCTTTTTTTTTTTGTTTTAATAAATTTGGCTCTTCGAGTTTTCTATAAAAATAGTCTTCATCTGTGAATTTGTCTAGAAGATTTAATTACCTAAAGTTACTCGATATGCAGGATTAATTAATTTTTTTGTAATATTATTTATAATTATATTTTTTTACTAATTCTAAAATCTGGCACAGTTCAAAACCGTGCCAAAAGCGAACCAAATTTTGGCACAGTTTTAACTATGCCAAAAGTATACCAAAATGTACTCAATCTCGGACAACTAGAAACTGTGCCAAAAGTATGCCAGAAATGTCAAATTCTGGCACAGTTTAAAAGTGTACCATAAGTGAACCTGTTTGGCAGAATCTGACACACTTTTAAACCGTGCCAGAAAAAAATGTCAATTTGGAGCACGCAGTTTTGGCACAGTTCAAAACCATGTCAGATTTGATCTGGCGCCATTTTAAATCGTGATACATTGCTATTTTTGGTGTAGTGAACCTTCCCTTACACCACACGCCCCCATTGATCGAGTGGAAAACCGAGCGTCCGTGTAATACGCTAGTCGTTGTTATCGTCTTCCAACCTCAATAAAAAAAACCTAAACTTTTAACTACACTTTTATGGAGTATAGTAGTAAGTCTGGGTATCGAATCCACAGGGAATGTTTTATAGAATTTAATTGATTTATTATTTCTAAAATAAAAGTGAAAAAGGTGATGATGGTTGACAAGGGGAAATAAGTTGGAACAAATTTATAAAACTAATTAAAATGAATGAGGAAATAGGTTGGAATACAATCCCCCAATCCCTAGTAATTACCCATTAGAATACTAGAATTGTAAATTATAAATTTGAATGAATCCAGTCTTTATAGATCCTAAGCATTACATATATGAGGTTCAAGCCCGCATCATATGAAATCAAAGATAAATATAAAGCGGTGCTAAATAATTACACGCACATCATATTCTTAAATATCCCAAGTACCTAGGGCAAGAGAGATTAAAAGATCTAGGATGATTGTGAACTTATCTTACACGATTTTTTCAAATTTAAATTTAAATTCTATTTCCTACGTAGATAAATTACATCGGGATGGGTTCATGCATCCCAACCCTTAAAAATTAGCTAAACATGATGAAAACAAAAGAAAACTCTAACAAACATTGTTAACAATTTGCAAAACAATTGAGAATTGAATGGAAAAATAAAATAGAGAATAGAAATTGATACTTGTATTTAGCAAGAGGAGAAAGAGATGAATTTGAATCCAGCAAAACTTCTTCTTCAAACTTACAACTAGGGTTTATGAAAACTTCTACCAAAGAAAACTACAATCTAACTTTCTCTCTCTAATCCTACTCCTATCCTCTAGAATTTGACTCCCTCTCTCTAGAATTCAACTCCTTTTGAAAATGAGGTAGGGCTTGGTCTTTTATAGCACCAAGTTGCATGAATTTGGCATCAAATTTCGCTTGTGGCACAAGTTTTCCAAGAGTTGCACTGCATTAAATGCATAATTAATTACAAAAATCCGCACATCGAGACTCTTCATTATCGCGCAACTTCAAAACATCGTAACTTCTTCACCGTAGCTCGGATTGAGGTGCCGTTTTTTTCAGTATTCTTGTAATTTAGAGCTCTTCAACTTTCTAGTTGGACCCACCTTCGGACTAAGGCTAAAAAATTACGAAAATTCCCTTCAACTCTCCATTTCTTGGTTTCTTTCACTGTTTTGAGTTCTCCTTCGCACTAACTTGCATGAAATACCTGTAAAACACATGAGAAATACACAAAACACGAAATAATTGCCAAAAACAGGTTAGTAGCATAAATAAGAGACAAATCCAAGCTAGATACACTGCACGGGATCATAAAAATACTGCAATTAAGGGGATAAATGTGAAGAATATATGCCTAATCACCCATCCTTGTCCACGGTGAGAGTGTCGAACACCTCACCGCTTTGGATGCGATCACGATAATGTGCAAACTCAGAATCGCAAGACTAAGCCTCCAACACCTTCTAATAAATAAGATGTTTAGCTACCAATCCCTAAAGATATGCCATGTCAAAACCCCGGTGGACATATAAATCCAACTTCTGTAACTCGTCAAACATCTTCCCTTGATAACACTTCAATGCTACTAAAGTGAGCCCAAACTTCCGACTAAGAGCATCTGCCACCACATAGGCCTTACAAGGGTGGTACTCCAAGGAAAAGTCGTAGTCTTATATCTCCTCTAACAAATATTTAGGTCGCACTGAGTGAAAATGTATCGTAATCTCTTATGATTCATATACACTTAGAATTGTTAACTATACATGTAGTATCCTCAGATTTTTATTGAAAACACCACCGCGATTAACTCCAAGTCGTGGGTGGGGTAGTTACTCTTATGCACCTTTAACTAACGAGATAAATAAGTGACCACTTGATTATTCTGCATTAACACTGTATCGAGCCCTAATCCGAAAGAATCACAGTACATAGTATAACCCTTGCCTCGTTCTGAGAGGATAAGAACGAGCGCCGAAGTCAACCTAATCTTTAACTCCTGAAAATATGACTCACAATCCTCTTACCACTCTAAGCGAACATTATTTCGCGTCAATAGAGTGAGAGGCAATGCAACCCTCGAGAAATCTTGCAAAAATATCTAGAAATAATCGGCCAAACTTAGAAAACTGAATACCTTCATAACTATCTTTGAACTTTTCCAACTCAAAACGACCTCAACCTTTGATGGATTGACGAAAATTCCCTCACCATAAACTATTTGGCCAAGGAACTTGACTTCATTCATCCAAAACTCGCACTTGATAAATTTGGCGAATAACTGATTCTCCTTGAGCACTCATAGCATCATGGGAAGGTTCTCCTCGTGGTCTACATTTGAAACTAAGTATACCAAAATATCATTCTTAAAGACTACCACAAACCGGTCCAAAAATGGACGATAGATACGATTCATTAAATCCATGAACGATGGGGGGCATTCATCAAATCGAAGGGCATCACTAACTCATAATGCCCATACTGCATTTGGAATGTTGTCTTAGGAATTTCTTCCTCTCTAACACATAACTTATGATATTCGAATCGAAGGTCAATCTTTAAAAACCTTCCCGAACCGCGCAAATGGCCGAATAAATCATCAATACGGGGCATAGGCACTTATTCTTCACAGTGACCCTATTGAGTTGCCTATAATCGAAGAAAATTATAAGGAGTTGTCCTTCATATTGGCAAAAAAGACTGGAGTTCCCCAAGGGGGTACACTGGGATAAATGAAACCCTTTTTGGTTAACTCTTCCAATTGAACCCTTAACTCTTGTAATTCCACTAGAGACATTCTATGAGGTGGTATAAATATAGGTGAGATGGCCTAATTCACTACCTCTGGGTGTGGGGATAAACTAGGAAGATCATCGAAAAACACGTCGAGAAACTCCCACACTACTGCATAATCCAATAACAATTAATCAGGCTCCTCCTGCGCCACCTTACTACTCAACTAACCGAAATATCACTTTTGCTCTCATATGATACAAAACTTGCAAAAATGATGGCGAGATCCATTTGAGAGAAACATAGAGACACTGTGTTAATGACATTTCACGATAGTGTCAAAATATGACAGCCACTCCATATCAAGGATCACCTCGAATCTATCAATTTCCATAAAAATCAAGTCATACACTAGAATATAATCTTTAGA
This sequence comes from Sambucus nigra, assembly GCA_949130495.1. Taxonomy (NCBI): domain Eukaryota; kingdom Viridiplantae; phylum Streptophyta; class Magnoliopsida; order Dipsacales; family Adoxaceae; genus Sambucus; species Sambucus nigra. The sequence continues at coordinate 48,260,518 of OX422220.1, forward strand.
CTAACCACACAACTATGATAGACCCTATTGATAACTATACCGCCACTGATCGAAAGTCCTATGAAGATAGGAGGATAAAACTAATCTACCTATAAACCCAAGTTGAATGCTAAATAACTTAAGATAAATGAATGTGATGCACTTAAATCGAACAATGCATTTACCCAAGTGCTGAATAATAGAATCATACCTTCCATAATCGATGGATCATTGAAAGGAACTACGAACTCGGACATAGCATAAGCGCATCCTGGGTTGACCCTATTACTCTGGCCATTGGGCACCTGACCTTACCCACGACTATTCTGGTCTTGGTTGGGATATGAAATATCTATGTTGTGATTTGCATGCTAATGGTAACTGAATGGAAACTAATGCGACTGGGTGGGGCCCTGTAACTGGAACTCCTTTATCATATATAAGTGATAGTCTCCTGACTGCCATAGTAGTCCCTAAAATCTCTCTTTTGATAGTCCCTCTTCAAATGGCATGGGACCCACATGAAAAACACATCCTTTTCATAGGGGATATAGGATTCTTATCATTAGTACATGGGAAGAAGATGAATCAACACCCATAACGGCCTTAAGTTGCGTATAGAATCCTCGAGCACTGCTCCTGAACTTCTTATGGCCACTGTCCTAGGACCCGTTGATCTCCCTCTTTTTCTCACAGATGGACTTGTCGTCCATACCTCAAGCTCAAGCCTAATGTCTTTGTTAACTGGAGCCCTGAAGTTTGGTAGGTCCAAACTAGCCATAATATGTTGAATTATATATTTAAGGCCCTTGACAAATAGCCTCATCCTTCTTAACTGCGTCCACATACTTGTATAGGCTCTCAAACTTGACTTAGTACTCACTGATTGACATATTTCCCTCAATGAAGTGAAGGAACTCATCCTTCTTGCCATATTTGAATGTCTGAGGGAAGTACCAATCCAAAAATATAACCCTGAAGCCTTCCCAGTCTACGGTCTCCATCATGCTAACTGAGTGTGCGCTCCACTAGCGCTGAGCTTGCTCGATGTGCTAAACTGTCATTATATTGACCTTGTGACCAGTTATCACATCAAGAATGTCCATAACCCTAGTGACCTCCTCTAACCATTCCTCTACAACATCGGGTCCAACTTCCCCATTAAAGGTTAGTGGATTCAGCCTCCTGAACGGAAATTATGGTTTCATCTATCACATTACGGTCGGCTCTCTGTTATAGAGAGAGGGAGTCGACAAGTTGATGCATGACCTGTTCTATAAGCCTGAGCTTAGTGTTCCTAGAACCACTAGCACCACCATGACGTGTAGTTATCTACACAAGAAAGGAGAGTTCAATATAGCAACGATAACTAAAACAAAAGTGAAAACTATAATGGAATGCATAATAAAACGTATTAAGAAAAAGTGAAACATTTCATCACACACGAGGATCCTAATGCTCTAATACCATTTGAAATGCCCAAACCCGAATTTGGGCTACCATTAGGTCAACCCTCACCCGAGTCAAGGTATTAAGGGGGAAGGAGGAAAGCCCAATTTTATTATTTAAGAAAATCCTTTAATTTTCATCTTTTCATAAGGAATACGATGTAATTTACCGGTTTCAATTTAAGAAATAAGTTGACGCTTTAAGTAATTTAGTTAATTAGAAAGATTTATTTAGAAAAATTTCATTAAGTCCAATGTAACACCTCGTACTTTTATTATATTAAATAATTATGGGATTAATTATTATTGTTGGATTAATTAAATTAATAAGGGGAGAAATTTTTTTGTTAATTAATTCGGATTAAAATAAATAGTAACTAGCGTGCCAAGGTTTAATACTTATTGTTGAGATTTATTGAATATTACTATGTGAATATGTAATATGGAATTATGAAATTTTATAAATTGTCGGAATGTGAAATATGATAGTTTGGCATTTCAAGTCGGGACGCGCGTGTGTGAGTCGTACTGGGACTAATTAAATGGAAAATAAAGATAATTAATTTTTAAGTAACTCGTATGGTCATTTTGAGTGCACCATTGAGTCTGGAAGGGTCGAGATAGTCAAAAAACTCTACTCGGCTATTTTATTTTGACTCTGAAATATTTTTAGGCCTAAACGGCACCCTGTAGGGGTATTTTTATCATTTGGATTTTTGAGGAAATAAAATGGACGAAAATTAGGAAAATAAAATAAAGTGTATATGGGTAAGAGGGGAGTCTGTCAGTTCCAAACCTACGAGAGAGAAAGAGAGAACCACAAAGAAGAGAGGAGAGAACCCACAAGCATTCTTGGTGCAAAATCCATCATCTTCCTCCACCGTAACCATCTTTGCGTAGATCGAAAGACAAGAAGCAAGACCATACCAATTTCATCAACAAATCAGGACATAAATTTGAGGCAAGTTTTTATTACTTGCTTTCCTTAGCAATAATTGTGTTCATGTTAGACTAGGTGAATTCCCTTTGTTATAAAGATTAAATTTGGTGAAAATTTGGGAGAATTAGTCATAAATTGGGTCTGATTTGAATAAGTTTAATTCCCTTATGTAGAAAGGTTTATGTCCATGAATTTATGATAATTTTCGGATTGAATTTCGGTTTAATTAGAGTTTTGCATGTAAATTTTATAACTAGGGTTCTTGACATTTAGATTTAGGGATTTCGAATTTTGATGGTGATTAGTAATGATTTAATCATGTTAAATTGTTGGGAATCATATGTAGATGTTAGGTAGTTGATTGGAATTGAATGATTGGTGTTTGGGCTGACTATTTTAGAGGTTTTAGGCTTAAAATGGTGGCAAACGAAGTTATTAAGGGTGTAGAATGTAACAGGTTTGGTGGGGGAGAATGCTGCTCAATCTCGTTCGAATGAGATTAAGCTTCGTTCGAACGAGAATGGATCTCGCGAGATATCGTTCAAACAATATCTGACCTGGTTCAAACGATAGGTCCAAAACTTGGAAAATTGTATTTATTTTCCCAATTAGGTTTACACAGTTGTTTTGAGATAGGGAACTATCATTTGGTGATTGTAGCATAGTGCAGAATTGCTAGGGAATATTCATAGAGTAATACCTTAAATATTTTGAATGGTGAATTAACCTTGGAAATTTTGAGAGAGGGGACAACAAAAATATTTATACTATAAATAGTAATGAGAGAATACTACGTTTGGAAAATACATGTAAGGGTTGGGTGAATTCCTTGAATTTTAATGGAATGTGGGAATGCCTATTATATGATTATATTTATTATGTGTATAGCATACCTACACTGCCTACTATCAGCAGAAGGTTTTTGCGCAGTGGACAGTCTTATTCTGGGTGACCTAATAGGGGGATATTTGACTTGTACCCAGATTATATGAACTTGGTTACGTGGTATCTGAGAAGTAGGATAGTTTCGACGACTGAATGGGAGCGTAGGTATGTGCGTGGCCCATTTGCCTGGGGAATATAATCGCCTCCAATATTTGTGTTTTGAGTTTATGGTTCGTGGGAGATTGAATCGGTTATCCTTTAGGAAGATTGATGCACCGGGATATGATAACAGAGTATGCATTGCGCCAAGTGGTCTTAACCTAAGGGTGCAGGATTTATATATATATGTACTTGTGGATAAATTCTTTTGTGTGAAATTAGTATATATAGTAATGTTGATAAATAAATAAAATCTAATGAGTAAAAGATTAACTATTAGAACAGTGGGTATGGAATGTGGTTGGGGATAAATGTTTTTAATAGCGTATTGTATGGGCGATACGGGTTACTCTTTTGAGATATATTTAGAAGTATAAGTCTATGACCTACTTGGGAACATTATAGGTAATTAAGTTAGGATAGACGTATGTTAGGCGTGCACAATAGTGGAGAGGTGAGAATCTCATGTGAGAGTTCGAAACTATCATGCACATAATACTTTCATTATTACAGTTTTAAATACTTGCTAAAATAAATATTTTTACAACTTGGGCTCTGATTCGTTTCTTGATATTCTTCTCTCTTTTGCTATAAATAAATAAATAAATATATATATATATATTATTTATCAGGTCCCCATCCACAGGGTTACCAGGCTTAGATGCGTGGATCATTTAGTGAGCTGCAACGGTTGTGGGAGTTGCGGGTCCTTGCATTAGACGCCTCTATCATTTCCTTCAGTTCCACTCGGACATTTCTCTTAGGGCAAGTTTCGCCCATGCTCAGTCGTTTTATTAGAGATTGTACTCAGTTTACTTTAGTAGTTTATTTCTGTTATACTTTCGGATTTTATGGTTTGTTGGTTTGAGACATTGAACTGGAATGTTTTATCCAGTCTGATTTATTTCAGTAGTTGATTCATGCCCAGTATTGATTATATTTATGTGGAATGTAAATATCTTATATCTTAAAGAATGGAAATTTATTTATGGATTATTTTAGTATAATTAGAATTAAATGTTTTGACAGTTAGCTTAATTATTTATTAGGTGATAAATAAAGAAAAATTATCTTCGACAGTGATGCTAAGAATGAATCCACGGAACATTCTGTTTTAAATTTAATAAAGGACTGATCACCCAGTATTTAATTAGGGGGTGTCACATCCAACAACGCCAATAATAAGGAAATAAATCAGAAAACTCATGTATTATTACAACACATGGCCCAAGGACTGAATAAAAGATTATTTAAAAAGACATAATTTCAAATATTCGAAACACATATTTTTTAAATGCCATGCTAGATATCTTGCATTGACTATTACCCTTTGGAGCCTTACCAACATCCCTACCAAAGGTACCTGGGGGGGGGGGGGGGGGGGGGGTAACCCAAACAGTAGGGGTGAGCAAAGCACTCAGTGGGGCGGGGAATACTAAGTAATATATTTTTATATGAAAATACTATACATATAACATTTATTTGAGAAATTCAAAAAACGTTATCATTTTATGATCATAAATGCAACTACCATGCAATGCAACTCGAGCTATGTACTCATACCACACTTAACCAATTTACAGACCATTTAATCATTTTTATTCACTAGTATCCATTTTAATATTTCCTCTAGTCTTTCACTCTTACATTTTCTAAGCATGATCTTATTCATTTCCATTCTATCATTATGTCATTAACATTATCTTATTCTCAGAACTTACCAATTAACCGCATACTTTAACAGGCTCCACACTGCCGGCGATGCTAGCGTATACTCTAGCAGTGATTTTAGGTCTTTCACCCTAGGGTTGTGGGCCCTTTTTAATTCTTTTTCGGTTACATCTGAATCCATATTAAGGGTTTTTAGCATTTGTCAAATGTTCACATTATTCCACCATTACGGTTCAAATTCACATTTCACACCATTTTATGCCACATTATTCTTTTCGTTCGATTTTCACAAAAATGACCAATAAGGTCAAATGAGAAAATCCAACCACGAAGACCTTCTACTTTACTAAATTTGCCATTTTACCATTTATTGTGCCAATACTTTGTGAAAAGTATATTTTCATCATTACGACATCAAAAATCCTCATTTTACATTCAAGAACCATACTTCATCATTTTTCTTCTACAAAGTCCCATTTCTTCAAATTTCTTAATAAGAAATCCATTTAATATTTTGAAGGTCATTTTTACCAAAAGTTCCATGTAATCCTTCTCATCATATGTTGTCTTAGACATCAATATATCTCTCTTTATCAACATTTTACAACATGTTTAAGGGCTGAAGTTTCTAGCAATCCTATTTCATCTTGAAACTCATGTTAATTTTCATTTATCATGTTTAAATGTCCACTACGAACATACTACAAGATTCTACACATTTGAGGGTGGATTTCAATTTTAAAAACCCCATAAATATGAATCTAAATATGATACTAACTTGAAATCATATTTTATATTCATATTTATAATATTTACAGATTAAATGGTACTTATTCCTCAAAAACCCTTTCAAGTTTAGCTTTCTTTAAAACTTACATTTTTCAAAAGAAAACATTGAATAAATATATTAGAAAATAACTTTCCAATATTATCTATATTCTAGCATGCATCCTAACCTGTAGGTTAGGTTCTAAACATGAAAAATTAGTGAGGAAAACCCTACCTTGAATTTGAAAAGGAAAAATAAGGAATTATGACTTATAAGATCCTAAAACTCCAAGAAATCTCCATGAATGCTCCAACTCCTCTCGAAACTTCCAACAACAACTCTTCAATCCAACTTATTCCTTGAACAAGGCTTGAAATGGGTGTTACAAGACTGAAAATGGGATGAACGTTGTTGAGAATGAAGATTTAAAGCTAGAAAATGGGTGAACTAGGGATGTGAATGGAGGATAAGGCTTGGAAGTGTATAAAGCGAGTGTGGAAATATGATAAAAATGGAGAGAAATGGGTTATCTCCATCCCCTCACCTCTATTTAAACCCAAGAGACCTTAAACCCTTTTAACTTTTGGTCCACCAAAGCATTAATCCTCATTTGATCTGCTCCATTGGGAGCTTGACAGATCAACCCATCCAAGGGTCCAAATTATGACAGCATAAAAATTCTGCAGATTTTCTGATTTTTTTGCAGACTCGTTTGAATGAGACTAGACTTCATTTGAATAACATCACATCTCATTTAAATGAGATTCCAACAAGAATCTAACGAGGCTATAAATGAGAATGGATATTTCTCATTTGAAGGTCGTTAAAAAAGCTATTCGAACGACCTAGGACTTCTTGTTCGAATGACAAATCACTTCCTTCGAACGACCTCAAAACTTTTCTTATGTAAATTTTAGGCCATTAAACTCCATTTTAATTGCACAAAGGATACATGAACAATTCAAATTAGACAACTGTGGTGACAAAAATCTCAACACAAATAATTAATAAAGGAAAACACTCACTAAGATAATAAGAACAACAATAATCATAATCAAAATCACACAATACAAGAATATACGTGGTTCAGCAAATTGCCTACGCCCATAGAGAGGTCTACTGTTGTATTTAAGTAACTCTCGAGAATATTTTTCATATGCCCCTATGCCTCGGGCCAGGGGTACAATATATACTCAGCTAAGAGAGAGAGAGAGTGTGTGTGTTGGTAACCAACACGTTAACCGCGTATCCCTTGAATATCTCATTGGAGTTTTTGAGGGATGGACTTGGCCATATCCTTCTATCCTAACTATTATTCAAGACATATAAGTTGGGTCGGGTGCCCTTTATTATTTATTTGGCGCTTGGCTGGCTACTTTTACGGGACTGTTTGACAAAAGAGGTACCCACAATTGCCCCTAAAATTTTTGGGGCCACAACTTGGGCTCACAAATTTTAAATAACATCTTCGTCCTATTCTGATGGCATTCTAGAATTAATAGGGGCGCGAATCGTCATTTTGTAGTGAGTTTAGGCTGCAGAACTTCTTCTATTATAATGCACTATCATTGAGGGGTTTAATTCGATGTGCTAGACGATTCACTTTGTCACTTCAAATTCTAGCTTTCTCTAACTTCCAAACCATCATTTGCTCTCAAGTTTCCTCTTACTTTCAAGCTTGTTCTTCGTAGTTTCAAAAGTTATTTTCTGTTTCTCATCCTCATTCACCTGTGGTTTCTCATCATTTCAAGCTTCATTATTTTCCTTGTAAGTTCTTACTCTACCCTCTTTCTGTATTTCCTTTCATTATTTTTCTTTCTACTGTAGAGAAGGTTTTCCTTATGGCAAGGATAAATAATAAATCTCTGGTAGAATTTAATAAATGTTATAATATCCCCGACTGGGTGGTTATTGAGTGCGCGCCTATTCCGCATAATGTCCATGACATTGAGGATGACAACTGGATTAACGTCCTTCTGCTGTCTCAAGGGGGTTCAACTTTTCCCCCAAATCGCCTGTTTTTACATTTTTTTAGTATTTCGATATAGTCCCAGCCCAGTGTTCTCCAAACGTTTGGAAAATTGTAAACGACGTCCATAGAATAAACCAACTCTATGGAACTAATTTAGGTTTGGTTGAAATCTTCTTCTGATATACATTCTCTCGTACCTGATCTGGTCTTCTTTATTTAAAAGTAAGGAGTTCAGACAGGGTGTTGGTAGTGTACCTACCTAATTCCCATAAGGACTACTGGTCTGAGGGATTTATTGCTGGGAACTGGCAATTCCCTCCCCATGTAGGGGGAGAAAGGTACAGGAGACCTCGAATCCCTACTTATGGGGAGGAATACATATGTTGTTGTTTAATCTTAATGCTTTTTTATTGTTTCTCTAATGTGTCCTTCATCTAATATTTTATTTTTTTTCCAGCAAAGTCCAAGAACCAAGAGCTTCCTCTCCACAAGATTTGTGTTCTTGAGTTAATCAAAGACTGGCAGATAACAAACTCAATTGTATAAGATGACCACCCCAGGTCGGCTGCCTTCTTGTTGGAATATAAGAACACTACATCCAGCTTCATTGCCCATCCAGTTGACTCTATCCCTCATCTTGATATCCAATAGGAAGAAGAAGAGGAAGATGGTGCTCTCCAACCCATCGATCTAGATGAAAAAGATGAGAGAAGCTCAGAGTTTGGTGTTAATGTAGGTGACAGAGGTGGTGGTGGTGAGGCAGGATCTAGTAAGGAAGAGTCTGGTGGAGAGAGGTCCAGTGGGGAGGGCTTTAGTTTAGGAGGTTCCAGGTCGAAGAGCTCTAGCGAGGAAGACATGGCTCCCTCCATAAGAAAAAACCTGATCCGTGATGATGATAATGTCCTATTGTCCAACAGGTTTAAGATCCAGAAGAGAAGGTCTGAGGATACTGCTAGTGGTTCCCAAACAGCAGTTCATGAGAAAGAGCTAGAGAGGAAGAAGAAAGAATAAGAGAAAATATAAAGAGAGAGATAAAGAAAGAAGAGCGAAAGAGAGAAGAGGAGAATAAGTCTAAAGAAGAGGAGAGGAGGAGAGGAGAAGAAAGGACGAAAAATCATAGGCTTCCCTTGTGCCTGTGGCTATCCCAGCTGAGGGGGCCTCTATGGCTCTAGCCCCTCAGCTTACTCCCATGATGCTCGAGAGAGCAGTGCTGACGGCATACCGCGAGCGGTCCTCAAAGATGGAACCAGACCAGTTATCCCTTAAGGCAGATTAGGGGCTTGCTTTGGTAAGGCCATTTACTCTTTTTCTCTGTCTTTTTTAATCTCTTCATACTCTTTGACTCACATCTATTTCTTTTTGTGATTTTTGTCTGACTATACCATCCTTCACCGTAGTCAAGATGGGCTAGTGAGGAGGAATGTTGAGCTCTAGGGGAACTTGAAGACTGCTCAGGAGGCCCAGAAGTCCTTCGAGAAAGATCTCACAGAAGCTGAGGCTTCTTTTGCCAAGGAGAGGGCTGGGGCGATCAAGGAGCTGAAGGAACTCCGTGAAGCCTATGAGCTGGTTATGGTGAGAAAACTAGTCATAACAAATATAAATAAAGGTCTCGTTGAGAAGGTGAAGAGCCTGGAGGTAGAGGTGGTCACAGTTAGAGAGAGTGCCTACAATAAGGGCTGGGAGGTAGCCTATGAAGATATCGAGAAGCAGATTGACTACATCAGTCGGGTAAACTTCAAGAAAGGTTGGGATCGTGCCTTAATTTCTGCTAGAGTTTCCACTGATTCTCCTCTATTCGATGAGCATAATCATGGCGCCAGACCCATTATTTAAGATGATGTCCCAACTGTTCGAACTTATGAGGACTTTGCCGTCGCTGATGTTTCTACTGCTCCTTCTGCCCCTACTACTTCTGCTAGTGACCAGGGAATAAACCTTGCCCCGATTGAGGGAGGTGTGGTTGGTGCTGAGACAGGTGAGGTTGCTGCTAATAAGGGGAAAGATACAGACACTTATGAGTAGGTCTATGTCACCAACTAGGCTCTTAGGGATCATTTTGTCTTTTTTTTCTTTTTCTTATCTCCACTCAATGTACTTGTATCTGGCCAGTGCTAATTTTAATGGAATGAAGAAATTATTTTTCTGGAATTTATTGATATATGTATTTTGTGTGCTCTTATGCTTTGTAGTTTATCGATCTTGATGATTATATCCCTCTTACCTCTCGCTTAGGTCAAATTCTTGGTTCTAATATGAGCGACCAAGTTCACCGAGCTTTTATCAAAATCTGTAAATATCTTAGGGCAAGGAATTAGGACTATAAAGATCAGTCTGAACTGGTTTCCAAGCTTAAGGATCGACTTACAAAGATGGAAGGGATCGGTGCCTCTTTTCAAGAAGAGTTTAATGCTCTGAAGGCTAGGATCTTGAATGCGTCTGAGATTAACCAGGTTAGGGAGGTGCTACAGCAAGAAAAGGATGTTTTAAGGAATGAAGTTGCACTCCTTAGGGAGAACGCGTTGAGCATTGCTCTTCTAATTATACAAGGTTCTTCGTCGTCATCAAGGCAACAAGCTAGGACTGGCGATGTTAGTACCCAAAGGGAGATTATCGAGCTAAAAGGAGATGTTCGCTGAGCGTATGTGATAGATTTGGGCTTCATACGGACGTTACCTTACTGAGGCACTTGTTTAAGAAAGGCCCTCGGTAGGTGTGGGAAGATATGTACAACCAAGGCTGGACAGATGCTCCCACAAAGCTAAAGGAGGTCGAGGATCTAGCCTTCATTAGAGGGTGGCTAAGTGCCCTCACTGAGTTAATGGTGCCCAAGAATTCTGCCCTCTGGCACAAGCATGATATCACTCCCTCGTCCTTAGAACCAAATCCATTTAGAAGGGATGATCGCTGGATCCCAATAGATGTTATCCCGAGGCAGTTGCTGGAGCCAAGCTCGAAGGAGTTTGAGGAGGATTTTCCCCACAATCTTAATGATAGTCTAAGAGCGCGAGTAGTTGACTACCTTGCTCAGCGACCTGGACCTCCTTAGGACTTGATTTATTTTATCGTTGTTGCACATGTAACTATGTAACCTTTAGCAATAAAATATTTATGTTTAGGTCCAAGACCGACTAAACATATCTTGTCTATTTTCTGATTTATTAGCAACCTCTAGTTATCTTGGGCATTTCGACCGACTAAATGTGACTTAAAGTTTATTTTCGAATGAGTATTCTCTCAGTCCATTATGTCTTAGTCATACCTTTTCGCCTTACTTTAACTTTTAGGTCTCATCGTCATAGTGCTTTAGGCCTAAGTAAGGCAATGGCGAGGATACACCTGATTAACGGACAATTCGCTCAACCAGGATTTTAGAGCCAAACTATGTTGGCGACCAACCTGGTTAGTCGTGCTTCCTAAGGATCCCCTGTAGGTCTTTATTTATCATCGGAGCAACCTAAGAGGCCAATTGTGTTATGAACAATGGCCTAAGGAGGGTTATTATATTTAAACCCTGCTAACTATGCTTTGGGGAAGTTGAGCTATTATAAATCCAACCATTGTGGTGGAATCACAAGAGGCAAACTCAGGGCGAGGAAATCTATTTGGATTGTTCTTCTTATGTCCGAGTCTATTGTTGAGCGCAGGGCTGCTAGGGTATCCGAATGGGTGTTCTGTCCTCTGGGGAATTGTTGAGCATCCACTTGATCGAAGTTAGCTATTAGTCCTTTTACAAAGGCCAGATAAGCTGCCATCCTCTCATCCTTTGCATTAAAATCACCGTTTATCGGGTTAGATACCATATGTGGGTCATAGAAGACTTGAAGGTACCTTGCCCCCAGTATTTTTGCTTTGTATAGTCCGGCGATCAGCACCTCGTATTATGCCTCATTGTTGGAGGCTTTAAATCCAAGTCTGATTATCTACTCAAGTACTGTATTTTCGGGAGTCACTAGTACTATGCCTACTCCTTCCCTCTTTGAATTGGAGGCTCTATCAACGTATAAGGTCCAAATACTTGGTCCTTATAAGCTTTACCTTGATCAACTTGTTTCTGGATGATCACAGGGTTGTTCTCCCATGAATTCAGTAATTAAATTAGCTAGAATTTACCCCTTGATAGCTGTTCTTGGTTGAAAGTGAATATCAAACCTTTCGAGCTCGACCGACCATTTCGACATTCGGCCAGAGAGGTCTGCTTTCCTTAGAACAGCCTTGAGTGGGTGCTAAGTAATCACAAAGATGGAGTGGGCCACAAAATAATGCTTCAGTTTCCTCAAGGCTATCATTAGTGTGTAAGCGGGCTTCTCCAATGGCAGGTACCGCTGCTTGGCTTCCAAAAGGGTCTTTCTTGCATAGTAGACTCGATGTTGGTTCCCCTCTATCTCACATACCAAGGTAGAGCTCAAAAACTGGTCTGACACTGTAAGGTAAAGATATAAAGAATCATTTTCTTTAGGAATCATGAGCAGAAAGGGCCTGCTAAGATAGGCTTTGAGTTCGTCTAAGGCCTTCGAGCAGTCCTCATTCCATGTCACGCCCTTTTTTATTTTTAACAACTGAAAGTGAGCTTGGCACTGCTCTGAAGACTTAGAAATGAATCGGTTGAGCGCGGCGAGCATTCCTATGAACTTCTGTACATCTCTCATTATTTGAGGGGGCTGAACTTTGTTGACGGCATCAATCTGGTCGGGATTTTTCCTCTATTCCTCTCTTACTGGCCAAGTATCTAAGAAATTTTCCTGACTGGACATCGAAAGAACACTTACTTGCGTTGAGTTTTATTCGGTATTTCTTGAGGATTTCGAAAGTCCTTTCCAGGTCGGAGAGGTGATCATCCTTGATATTTCTCTTGACGAGCATGTCATCGATGTAAACCTCCATAGTATCCCCCATTTTATCTTTAAACATCTTCGTAACTAGCTGTTGATAGGTTTCTCCTGCATTCTTAATGTCGAAAGGCATAACTTTATAACAATACAAACCAACAGTAATTATGAAGGAGTTCTTATCTTGATTCGGCATGTGAAGGGGGATTTGGTGGTATTCAGAGTACACATCTAAAAATCTCATCCTGTCATGCACTAATGTAGCATCAACCAGTTGATCAATCTTTGAAAGGGGGAAACTATCTTTAGGATAGGCCTTATTGAGGTCGGTGAAGTCGATACAAACTCTCCTCTTTCCATTGCTCTTTGGAACTACTACTAGGTTGTATAACTATTTAGGGAACTGAACCTCCCGTATAAAACCTGCATCTAACAGCTTCCTAACCTCTTGCTCTACTGCTTTAGCTTTCTCTGGGGCCGTTCGGCGAGCCTTCTGTATGATTGGCTTGAAATCTAGGCCCACATGCAATTGATGACAAGCAATGCTGGGATTAATCCCAGGCAACTCGTAAGGCTCCTATAAAAAAATTCAAGTTGTTCTGGACAAGGGTGACTAATTCTTTCTTCTCGCGATTGGTCAAGTAGGTACCTATCAAAAACCTTTTTTCAGGTCTCCAATGACATTTTCAAAGGGAAGGATCCTGGTCTCCTCTACTCCTAGTCAACCGTACTTTAGCTACTATTTGGAGGGTACCAGACCCTCCTAGGCTCCCTGCTAATTTTTTATTTCCACTTTCTTCTCCTATTTGGGGTGTATAACCGTGATGAAACACTTCCATACCGCTGCCTGATCCCCATGGATCTCAACCACTCCTCGATCCGTTACACACATTAACTTCTGATGATAGGTCCACATGCATCCATCCCATGTCGAGGATGGCTTAGTACAGTGATTTTATATCAATAACAAGAAACTCAATCATTTTAGAGATGTTTCCTTCCCTGACTAGCAGGACGATCTTTCACAAAGGTATTGTGATCTTTCCCACGAAGCCAATAATTAGAATAGTGGCCTCCTTAAGGTCGACTACGCTCAACTTCAACTTTCTAAACAATTCTAGGTACATTACCTCGCATGAAATGCCTTGGTTGACGAGCCACCTATCGACCTCCCAGTTAGTTATCCTGGGTGTAATGACCAGTGCGTCATAATGAGGGGTTCTCACCCCGATGAAATCTTCATCCGTGAACACAATATGCTTATTATAATTGACGTCCTCCGATCGACGACACTTCTCTGCCTGAGTCTTGGTTGGTTCAATCTGAAAGGCCTGTATAACTTTCGTAAGCTTCTTAACTTCCATATGGGCTGCATTTCCCTGAATGTATTTGAGGTCTGACGCCCCATGTATTACTGCGAATTCATGGCCGACATCCTCCTCGAGGACATTATCTGGCCTCTACTCACCGTTCGATGTTGCCTTATATGTCCTCTTCTCCATAAACTCATTAAGGTGACTGACTTGGAGCAACTCCTCGAGGTGATACTTAAGGTCTTTACAATGCTCCGTCTTATGATCTCCTTCCTTGTGGAACGCACACCTTAATGCATTATTCTATTTGGAAGGGTCTCCTCCCATCTTTTTCTGCCATTTAATAAATGGCTCCCCTTTGATCTTTGCAAGGATCTTGTATATCATCTCCTTTTCCAGCCTTTACACGATTATTATCCCCTACATTAAGATGGGTCATATCCTCGACTTTGGCATATTTTTCAATACGAGCCATCAGATCATCGATGGATGTAACCTCCTTTTTAGTTAGGGAATGGTGCAGGAGGTAGGATCTCGATAAATCGATTTTAAAGGATGCTACAGCGACCTGCTCTGAGGAATCCTCAATTTCATTAAATACTTCCCAATATCTCTTCACGTACTCTATGAGGTTCTCCTGTGACTTTTTCTTCAGAGTAAGCAGTGCAGTCATCCTCTTCGGGTGGGAGATGCTTGTTATAAAGCGAGCTATAAACTACTCAGCTAAGGATTTGAAATTTTTTATGTACATATAAGGTAGCTTTTCAAACCACTTCTGGGACACATTGTGCAATCTCAAAGGGAATATTCGACACATGAGTGCATCATTGTGACTCCACAGAGTGATAGCTTGCCAGTATTCTCTGACATGGATCAGTCTTCCCATCGTAAATATTAAACTTGGGAATCGCAAACTTCTTCGGAGCCTCTTCTTCTTCTATTGCCCTTGAAAAGGGGACTTCATTTGGGTTTTGAGAGCTCGCCTGGCCATCTCTTTTGTCAATCTGACACCGCGATGATTTGGGTACTAGTCCATCTTCCTCCGTACCAAACTTCGTATGTCATCGTTATGCTGACCAGGACTCCTTTAACGACGAGTTGGTTGCACTCGTTCAGGATGGCCATCGTCTAACCAGTGTCTTTCTGTTCTTTTTAACCCACGCCTAGAGCTTCTTCCTCAGCTGTGATATTTTCTCACCTGAGGGATAGGAGTCCGGCTATGGCGTCTCCTCGTGCTTCTATGGAATTCTCTCTCCATCCTTTCTAGGTGACTCTTGAGGCGAGCATTTTCATCTTGCTATTGGCGAGTAGCCTCCTCCTACTCATGGAGTCTAGCCTCGTAGGCGTCTATCAGCCTATAAATCTGTTTGGACCTAGGTGGCCCCTGGCTTTCTTTGGAGACCTGCCTCTTCTGGCGAAGTCTTGGGTTTGAATGGTGCATTTCAGACCTTACCTTTGGAAGGTACTACTGCTGTTGAATCTCTCCTTCATTAGGGATATTAATGCTATGATGGGACATCGCTGGTTCTTGTTGGTGAAGATTTTCTCAAGAAAGACATTTTTTTCCATAGACGGTGCCAATTGTGGTAACAAAAATCTCAACATAAGAAATTAATGAAGGAAAACACTCACCAAGATAATAAGAACATCAATAATCATAATCACAATCACACAACACAAGAATATACGTGGTTTGACAAATTGCCTACGTCCACGGAAAGGTCTATTGTTGTATTTAAGTAACTCTCGAGAATGTTTTTCATATGCCCCTATGCCTCGGGCCCCGGGTACAATATATACTCAGCTAAGAAAGAGAGACAGTGTGTGTTGGTAACTAACACGTTAACCGAGTATCCCTTGAATATATCATTTGAGATTTTTGGGGATGGACTTGGTCATATCCTTCTATCCTAACTGTTATTCAAGACACATAAGTTGGATCGGGTGCCCTTTATTATTTATTTGAGCTTGTCCGGCTACTTTTACGAGCCTGTTTGACAAAAGAGAAACCCATAATAACCATCCATTATATTAAATCAATGGCCAATAGGCATGCAATTTATAGGGAAATAAAGTACAATCTCGAGAAAAATCGGCATAGATTTGATAAGAGTTTATATTGGGATGGACGGATGGAATTATTTATTGCATATCTTTAGTTTTACTTTATTAGATTGGGACTCTAAGACTGGTTTGTTATGAAAAGTCCCTCTTTTGATTTCTTTTTCGTTATCAAATTATTATTGGGAGTTAGTTTATTCAGTTTGTGGATGTTTATGAGAGTGATTTTCTATTGTGTTTACATAAGTAAGAGGGAATAATACCGTTTTCAATTTATGGCTCACCTAAATAGACAATTACAACCTCCAATATTGAAGTATATATGGATGAATAAAATGATGATGAAACCTTTAACCAACAGCTAAGGAAAAGGGATACTAATCCAAATTTATATATTATCATCAAATTTAAAGGAAATTTTCTTGTACTTATATTCTTGAGAGCTATTTCTAATGCAAACTTCCTACACTTGTATGTTCTCCAATAGTGAAGTGACTTGGCTTATAAGAGCTCTATAGCATAGGCTGATTAATTGAAACATGTAAAGTTATTATAATTATTTTAATCGCAAGCAACAACTTTGATAAATATATAAAAAGAATCCAAAGAAGAGAGGTTATACATAGAATTTATCATGATATATACACACTGATCAGATAAATAGAACCCTAAAATAAAACCATTAAATAAAATTTAAAAAAATAAAAACTCTCCAATTCCCTGATCTTTATGTTTACCTTAGAGAATAGACCAGGACACCACATCCCAAACCAGTTGAGAAGATGAATTCGATCCAAAGAAGACCCATTCAAGAACTATAAGCTAGTGGTGAAGACTCATCCTGCATACATTCTACATAATATTTGATAATGGATCTTAAAGGAACACCTATGATTTTGCGAGAAGATAATGTTCACAATGATACATAAAATTTCACATAATTATTGATAATGGGGAAGAAGAGGATATACGGATCGCACTCCTATTATCACACAAATTATCCATTGTGCCTTGTGAAATTCCCTAATCTTACAACATTTGCTTCATCCATAAGAGTTGTGTGCAATAACTCCCTGAGGTTATATACTCGTCCACCGTCGTGGACAAAGGTATGGAGTTTTGATTATTACTCAACCAAGAGACAATAGCAATTCCAAAGTAAAAAAAACACTTGAGGTGCTCCTACAACCATCAGCATCCCCTACCCAATTTGTACCAATTGGCATCCAAATAGGCGGACAAATGGTCATCGGTATCAAAGGAATACCAAATATCGTAGGAAAGAGTGCCACTCACGTATTTGATGATACATTTAAGTGCAGGAAAGTGTGACTCTTTTAGGATGAAATGCTAAAGGCATTGTCAGGACTGCTTATCATGCTCCTATAAAAGGTATTCTCTACATCTTTGACTAAAGTGTCTTCGCTAAGCTTAGTCGATGTACTCATCCTTGTGTGAGTGCTTAGAGAAGTCTAAACCAAACTTTTTCACTAGGTTCTTAGAATATTTGGATTAAGATATGAATATCCCATCCTCAAGGTAAGGCACCAGGAGAGCTAAGAAGGACGTAAGCTCACCAACCATGTTCAAATCAAACTCGTTCTTCATCTCCTCTTCAAAAGGGTGAGCATGTCGAAAGCACGTGGATCAAAATATTATGCTGTCCATATAGACTTGGATAACCAATATATCATAACTCTCTCTCCTCACAAATCACATCATATCCACTCCCTCTCTCTTGAAGACACGAGCTAAAATATAGGAAGTGAGCCTCTTGTACCAAGCATAAGGTGTTGGCTTCAAACCATATAGGTCATTCTTAAGATAAAAGACGTGTCCCGGGTGCTTTAAGTCTTCAAACCCCTCTGGTTGTTCCAAGTAAACTTCCTCCTATAGAATGTTGTTAAGGAAGGCACTCTTGACATTCATTTTATATAACTTGAAGCGTATATGACATGATATGGTGAGTAGTAAGCGGACAGACTTAAGCCTAGAAATAGGAGCGAATGTCTCATCAAAGTCTACACCCTTAATTTATATGTAACCTTGAGTAGTCAACCTAGCCTTATTGCTATGGTACTATTTTCATCCATCTTAGTCTTATAAATCCACTTGGTACCTATCACATTTGTCTCGCTAGGTCGGGGAACTAACTCCTACACCTCTTTCTTATAAAACTGAAACAACTTAACTTGCATAGAAAGTATCCAATGCTCGTCTTTGAGTGCTTGTTTCATATTCTTGGTCTCAACTAAGGAGGTTTAGCAAAGGTAGCTAATCACAATATTAAGTTGAGCGCGTGTCTTGACACCTAGTGAAGGATTACCAAGTTTAGCGAAAGGGTCGTGACTCTTTCAAACTCAAGAGGGACAATCCTCTAAATCATGGAATGATGGGATCGTCACCAGGGGTGAATCATCTCACACTTGGGATTAGGGTTAATAGACGTCGGCGACTCGTCATCTCTAATCGTGACGTGTATTGACTCTATAAACTTATAGCTTGTAAGGTTAAACACCCTGTAAACCCTACTCAGTGATAAATAACCTAAAAATATCCCTCTTTGCTTTGGTAGTCAAACTTTCCTAAGTTCTCTATATCTCTCAAAATGTAAGAAGTACTCCTAAAGACATGGAAACAAAATAGATTGGGTTTCTTCCCTATCCAAAACTCATATGGCTTATTTAGCGTGTGTGGACGAAGATATACCCTATTTCTATATGGAATGAGGTACTCAATTCATCTTCCCAAAAATGTTTGGGCACATTTTTCCCATGAATCTTGGATTTAGCCAACGTCTGATTCTTCCTCTAAACTATTCAATTTTGTTAGGAGTACGAATGGTTGAAAAGTTATGTTTGATGCCCACTCCATCACAATAGTTATCCACTCCGACTTCTTTAAATTCAATGTCGTTATCACTATGCATCCGATTAATAGTGACATAGTGTTGGTATTTTAGTACATGACACTTGGTTGTTAGGAACTCAATCGCATCAGACTTTTCCCTAACAAACCTCACTATGGAATATCTTATAAATCATCGACCAACACGAGAATGTATCTCTTACCACCTAAACTCTCTGAATGAGTAGGACCCACAAGATCCATGTGAATCAACTCCAAAATACGAATGATGGTAATGATATTTAACTTTTAATGGGAAATTCAAATTTGTTTTCCTTGTTGGAAAGGTCCTCAAACCGAGGAAATTGGTTTCCTTAGCAATGGTGAGCCACAAACTAGGGCTTTTTTCACTAATCACTAAAAATATCCAAAGTTCACATGATCCATCCATTGATGATAAAGATCCATAAAGGAGATCGTTGCATTATTTCACACAAATGAGGATTTGGGAATGAATCCACAACAATTATCTTCGGTCCTCACTCCTTGTAGTAAACGGTCACCGGGTTGATTATATACGTTACATTTGGACGATCAAACTTTACCGCAAGGTTTGCGTTGCACAATTAACTTATGCTACTTAAGTTCTCTTTTAACCTTTTTACGTACAAAACGTTTTCTAGTTTATGAAATTCGAATATATCAACACATGCACTTCCTAAAGTACTAAACCTACTCCCATTTTTAAAGGTGGCATTGCCTTCCTTACGATCCACAAGGTTGATGAAAAAAGATGTCACCGATCATGTACCTAGAGAACCCACTATCAAAATACCATTGGGAAGTATTTTGAACCTTGAGAGCAACTTGAAGAACAAGGGATTTGTCATCTTGCTTAGGTAACCAATTTTAGGTAACCTTTTGTTTGCCCTTATCATTGGTGGCTCTAGTCGGAGCATCAGACGCGTTCTCAAATAGCATAAACATTCGTTGAGATTCTTCCATTAAGCTTTTTGAAGTCGCGACTAGGAACTAAAATTGCTCTATAAGATTAGCGAAGTCAGTATAGTGGTGCGCGGGAGTATGTGTACATTGAGTTCTTCCTAACTTGAAGTAAAACTCTCTAAAGTGATCTCTTCTCTATCAAAAGGTGAAAATATAGACTTGTTTTGGTCTACTTTGGTTTGATCATTTAGGTTGAACTCTCTTTTGTGATTTAGGCCAAGGCCCATAGGTATCTACCATAAATTTAGGTACCGGCTCCGATACAGTATGAGAAGTGGATACACCATCGTAACCTATTTCTCGCCTCTACCCAAAGCCTAAAGAAGGACTGATGATAATCTTTTTAACATTATTTTATGTATTTTCTATATTAACCTTGACCTCCCGGGCACATTCAAGATCTTTCTCGAGTTGGGATACAAGGGCTTCAAGTTTCTCATGAGTCTCTACAGATGTTTGAAGATCTCTCGTAAGACAAGTCACTTTATTAATCAAGTCATCATTTTCCCTTTCCACTAAAATAATTCTCTCTCCCAAAGAAACTCTCACTGAGGACTCGATCTATCTCGACTCTCTTGACTTTTTCTCTAAAGATAAAACTCTGAGCATTAAACCTTTATTTTTATTTTTTATTTTAAAGGACTTGGCATAAAGTTCACCGTAAACACGTTGAAGGTCACTCTCTCCCTGATTCAAAATGACATATCTCTCACTCTCTTAGAAATGATTAGACTTAATGTCAAGGTCATTATATTTAGCAACTTTCTTATTGGTGTGGGGCTTATTAGATATAATAACATGACTATCCATGAACACAATAAAGTTACGTCCAAGCCGTGATTCGTTCCCGAAATCCATCGACTTGATATCTCTATCATTAAATGTTGCATTGAAGGTAGCTTTGCCTTTCCCTTGTCTCTTTAATCTCGTAGAACACTACTGATCTTTGTGACCCTTACCCTCGCACTCATAATATCTCTCTTCATCTTTCTTAAGGTAATATTGTCTTTATTTTTTAATGTTTTTCTTGCCCGTTTTGTATTTTTTATCTTTCTCAAAACTTTTATTTTCTTTGGAAGTATTTTCTTTTCTAAGTTTGAGAAATTTTTTGAAATTTTATGTAAAAAGAGAAAGATCATCTAGATCAAATTCATACTCAATTTTATGTAAAAAGAGAAAGATCATCTAGATCAAATTCATACTCGAAGTCAGAAGAAACCTTATCTTTCTTTTTAGTTGGAGCTTTTAAATTAATTCCATTTTCCATAGGTTTAACAGTTTTAAGAAACATAGTATCATAAGTTTGAAGGTCTCCTATAAGTTCTTCTAACCTAAGCGTATCTAATATACCCAAGGAATTAAGGACAATAACCTTCGAAATGAATCATGATGGAAACAATCTCAAAATCTTTTTAACTACACGCATCTACGGAATTTTCTCATCTCAATTGTAACTATAGTTACCTATGTCAGACAATCGTGCATAAAATTCATCAAACGACTCAGACTCTATCAAGGTAATAGTCTCAAACTGTTTGGTGAGGTTTTGAAGCTTAGAAGCTTTCAATACATTAGTACCCTCTTGACTGAGTTGGAGGGTATCTCACGCTTCCTTAGACGTGGTGCACGTCATGATCCAGTAAAACTCGTCAAGGGTGACGTCTTTCGGAATGACACTTAAACCGTATGAGTTTAAATTAATCCATTTAAATTCATCTTTTGTCCAAGCAATTATAGGTTTTGAACCTATGACATCGCCATTGGTCACTGTGGGTGGTGTCCACCCTATTTCGCGAATAAACTAGACTCTTTCATCAATATATTTCAATTCAACCTCATCCTAGATTTTAGTATGCATAATTTCACCCATCGAAAATAGGCATCCTATTATACAAATTATCCATTTGAACACAAAATTTTAAATTTCACACAAAAACTTAGTGTAACCTTCTTTGATACCAATTTGAGAATGTGAGTTCGTATAGATAGTCCATATATTAGATTCTTTACAAAAAAGAAATTAAATTTTATTTTGATTAGCAATTAGGTGTTTATGCAATGATGAAGTCCAAATTAATACTAATCAATCACACAATCATACCAAGCATGCAAAGATGTAAGAAAAAAATTATTTCGGGCAAAATCTAGTATTCAGCACTATAAAAAGTTTGAAAGATACAATTGACTTATAGACTACTTAGCACCACTGAGTGTAACACGTAAGGTCCTCAAATATTCTACAAAATGTAGCATGGTCCAACACTATCCATAGGAAGTGTTTTTCCCGTGATATCCACCAATCATCCTTCTTCTTCAGCACCAGAGCCTTGGCTCCACAATTCAGTAGTAGAGATAATCTCTACAAGGGTTCTTGAACTTGGATTGTTTAAATTCATTATAGTCTTTTATCGTTATTATTATCATCATGACGTTCAAAATGATATAAATTGATTTAATGTTCCCTATGTAGACACCATATTATAGGACCCCCTATGTCTCTCCTTAAACTCCTAGCGCTTCCCCTTTCCACCACAAACTTAGGTCGCAGTTTGAGTACCGATCTAAAGGCCATCAGGTGCCCTCGACCCCATTTGACTCTAGTCAACTCTTTCGTTAGAGAAAAATCTCTTTGAATCTTTGAAGGGCTCCGAATACCCTTTCCAACGATCTGCCCCATGAGCGAATCGGTATAACGGTTCGAACGAACGGAGCATTTCACTTCGAAAAACTGATTCATAGGCCATCAGGTGCTCTTGGGCCCCGAATTGACCCCAATCAACTCCATCGATAGAGTTAAAGCTCTTTAAATCTTTGAAGGGAAGTGAAACACCTTTTCAACGATCTTCCCCATGCGCGAAACAGCATAACCGTTTGGACGAACGATCAGTTGTCCCTCAAAAATTGATCAGGAGGTCACCGGGTGCTCCCGGACTTCATTTGACCAGATTCAACTCTTTAGCTTGAATGAGACTGAATGAATCTCCAAAGGTCAATGAATACCCATTCTAACGTTATGACCCGTGCGTGATTCTGACTTTTGGTACGGACGAACGATCCATTTTACTTCGAGAGGTCATCAGACGTTTTCGGTCCCCGTTTGACCAAGCTCAACATTCTGAACCAAGCAAAACCCTTTGGAATGTCAAATTAAATCTCCTAAACTTTCCAACGATCGACCTCGTGCGTGATTCTGACTTGCCATACGGACGAACGATCCACTTGCGTCCGGCGATCTCCCGTCCAAAAGACCGACGTTCATTTCTGAGCCATATTTAACATAAAGTAAACTCCCGAACTTAGGAGAGATCCTAAGGACTCTCAAAGTTCTTTGAAATACCTTTCTAATGGTAGGCCCCGTTCACGATTTGGATCAACGATTTGTGCGCTACGATCGCTTTTCTAGAAAAGTCCACACGGGACTGCCAATTGACTGGTCCTGAACCCTGCCTATCGGCACGGTGTCAAGGGTGACTTGCCGATAGGCACCCCCTGGGGTAGGCCGATCGGCACCCACCTTTTGCCCTATAAATAAGGTCCATGACCTCATTCCCAAAAGACAAAAAAATCATCAGCATCAGTGATCTTAGTAACATTCTCTCGAAGTTAGTGAAGTTCCATATGAGAAGTTCCATTCAAGCCTAAATACCCATCCTTTTCGCACCCAATTTGGAAAATATCCTTCTCTCTCATCAACATCCATCAACATTCAAAGGAGTTCATCCAAGATCTAAGCTCAAGCTTCAAGGAAGGTCCAATTCCTTCTCCTCCTATTTTAAATATCTTGTTTTTACATAAATTACTTTAGATTCATAATCTAGTTTCATTTTAGTTCATACACATTAACATCTATGCTTTTATTAGTATATTTCACATACTCTATTTTTCCTAAAAAAAAACAAAAAACAAATAACAGAGGGTTACAACCGTAAATTCCGAACGGAATTATCCCCCACACCTTTTCAAAACCAAAAATACATTTTCTACACGCACACACCTAATAAAATTTTGTTCGAATCTATGGGATAAACTCCACCCCTATTAAACTTTCAAACTACGTGGACTTTGATTCCTTTATAGGCTATGTGGGCGTCACGGATTAAAATCCGAGACTCGAGTCCAACTTTTCAATTTTCCCATTTCTCTTACTTTCCAAATTTTTCAAAATCCCTCATTATTATCATATATATATATATATATAATAAAGTAAGAAACTTATGTATGTCATAAGATGGAAAGATAATGTCATCAATATGATTTTATCCTTCAATACCTATTTTGCCCTCGAATTTTTTGGTTTCCCCCTTCTTCCTTCTTATTAAACTCTCTCTTTAATTCAAAATTTGGGGCCTTTTGGTCATAACCACTTCATCAATTCTTTGGTTTCTCAAACAAACACAAGTTTCCTCTCACTTTCCTCTCTTTGCTTTTTACAAATTTACCCCTTAATTTTAAGATTTCCCCCTCTTTTTTTACTTATAAATTTTCATTTTAATTCAAAAATTGGATATTTTTGGTAACCTTCTCTCACTTTTGACACTAATACAGCCTCGTCTTTGAATGTGGGAAGCTCTCTACCTCGAGCCTCTCAAAATTTGAGAATTTTACCTCGAGTCTCACTAAATGTCTTGAGTCCTCACAGAACCAAAATGTGTCCCTCTCTCTCTCTCTCTCTCTCTCTCTCTCTCTCTCTCCCCACACTCACACAGAAATTACCTCAAGCCTCAACGGCGTCTCTGTCATTGTAGATCTCTATCTTTCTCTTTCTCTCTTTCTCTGTCGCGCGCGATTTACTCTTTCCAGAGCCTTCAACATCCCCATTTTTTGGGAGTGTTGAAGGTTGGGCTTCGGTGCCTTCAACAACATCACGAGGTAGTAATTTGGTAGTAATTTTTCCTTTTATTTTTTCCAGATCTAACATATTTTTTTCAGATCTACGAACGTATGTTATCTTTCTCACTAACATATTTTTACATATTTTTTGGGATTCTTTTTGTTTGATTTTTAATATCTCTACTTTTTGCAGATTTGCACTTTGTTCGGACCTATTTTTGCCTTTTCTTCGTGGGTTTGGGGAATATTGCTATGATTGAAATCATAGCATGTCATAGATACGATAAAACTACGGTATATGTTATATCTGAGTCCTTCAAATTATTGTTTTGAATGTGAATTCTTTGCGCTTAATGAGAATATTTGGTGTATGTTGTTCAAAGTAACTATTTGTTTATATTTATGATTTTAAGACTTTAGTATTATATTAATGTCCAGTTTTATGGGTTTTTTATCTTTTTGACCAAGCCTGAGTATATGGTCAAGTTTTATGGTTTTTTCATCTTCGACCAAATCTATCAAATGGGTCTTCAATTATGTTCCTTCCAGTTCTCAACTCTCTTTTTTCTTTCTCAAGTTTAGCTTACAATTACTTCAATTCTGTTTTGATTTTTTTCTTTTAGGTAATCACAGAAAATCTATCAAATGGGAGTTGGGGGTTATGTTGGGTTCAAGCTTCAGCAAAAACTGACTCTAAGAAAATCGAAGAAACTAAAGTTGAACGAGCTGTAATGGGGAAAAATGAAATTAGTTGCCGGTTCAATCAAAACTTATGTATGGAGATTATTTTTGTGCCCATTAATATCAATCACAATGTACAATCTGAGATTTTGAACTCATTTGTAAGGTTAGGATTATTTTAAATTCATTTGTAAACAAGATTTTATGTTTACTGTTTATACAATACTACATTTTTTTTACTTTAGAGTTCCTAAACTAAGGTCTTATAATATTTTGTTCTCTGTTTATTTTATCTATTCTTTCCAAATTTGGCTTTTTCCTCTAATTCACAACAGGTAAATCCACTGTTCAGATGGCATTGATCTATATGTTCTTGGGGTTCCTCTAATTCCGTAGTCCACTGTTCTTTTTTTTCCTGAGAATGCATGGAGAAATATTTATTTCCATATAACATAGTGCACAACTGCAGATTCAAGCCTAAAGTACAACTCAACATCCTTTGTCCGCTCATCATTTAGGTAACATAATTTCTAAAACAGATGGGTACTGGTGGCGAGAGGGAACCGGCCTATATGGTTTCCAGAGCCTGAAGGATATCAGCCTTTAAGTCCTCAAAGTCCTCTACTCCAAAACTAAAGCGAACCAAATTGTCCTTGATCCCAAACTTAGCCCTTTCCAACTGGCTAAGATTCCAGTAAGACATAATTGCAGGCTGATCTACAATGCTCTCACAACCTCCAAATGAAAGGGCAATATAAGGAATTTTCAAGGCATCAATGAATTTTGCAGTTCTCAGCAAGTCCCCATCAATCTCAAAACTAACCACACCACCAAAACCAGTCATTTGTAGCTTGGCAAGGTTGTGCTCAGGATGACTAACAAAGCCGGGATAATATATACAACTCACCTTAGGATGTGTCTCTAAAAGTCTGGCCATCTTCAATCCTGTCATGTTTTGCTACGGTGTACGAAGATGAAGCGTCTTCATTCCGCAAATGATCAGATAAGCAGTATTTGGATTAAGAGCGCCACCCATGATGTGATGAAGTGTTCGAACTTTAGCCACAAGATTCTCAGGACCACTAATGCAACCAACAAGGACATAATTATGACCAACAATATATTTTGTAGCATAATGCAAAACAATGTCATCACTAAGAGCAAGGGCCTTTTGGTTCATAGGTGTTGCAAATGTGTTCTATTATTTCTTAACCGTGGTGTTTTTCCTTATTAAATATGTCCCCAGTTGGTATACTGTACTTATAGTTATTTCGTAATGAATATATTAATATGAAGTTGTCTTTGTATTTTGCTCTAATTTTTGGGTGTGGCTTATTGTACTATCAGTTGCAATACCAAATCCATTTAGTGAAAATGGAAGCGGCGAAAGCTGGATGCCGATTGATATGCAACACTACAACTGAAATTCCCTCCTCTACCTCCCCCACTTGCATTTGCAAAATCGGGACTCATCATTCGCACCCACCGCAAAACGGGGACTCATCATTCGCACAACTGGGTTTCATCATTAAAGTGCATTTTATGCTGATATTTTTTTTTGGGTTTTGATTAACATTTTTTTGTGGTTTTATCATTAACCTTTTTTTTGTATTTTTTTATAGTAGTTGATAATTTACGGGTTCAAAGATGTGAATATGGATCTATTTTTTTTATTATTTATTTAACCTTTTTTTGTGGGTTTCATCATTAACAGGTTTTTGGAGTTTATATTATAGTTGAGAATTTTCAGGGTTCAAGATGTAGATATGAATTTGTGCAGGTTTGTTGCTCGATAATTTTGCTGGTCTAGCACCTGGAGTGGGCCCAGGGGTGTTATGCCTGCAGATTCGTAGTAAATTTCAGTGTGTATGCTAATTTATGGTTTTTTACTTACAAGTTGAGCATTCGCACAATGTGTATGCTAATTTCATTTTTATCTTAAAATAGGCGTGTTTTGTTGATGACATAATCCGATATTTATTTCGATGTGACTTAAGATGAAAATATCTTCACAAAAGGTGTGTTTTGAATTGACAAGAGGTGGTTTTGTTATGATATGATACGATTATGATTACCATTATGATTATTAATTCACAGGAGATATCTACAGAACTGAAGAAGCCACTGTCACCATCACCGACACTGAATATGGCTCCGAAATCGTCACTTCCTCTTCTGATATATGACTTCAAAGAAGGTAAGAAATGGTTTGAATTGAATTTCAGAAATTTGTGCAGAGTTAATATTTTTTCTAAGCTTCGTGAATGTTCTCTCAATTGTAGATGTGGCAACATAAATATCCCTCTACCAAAACAGATTGGATTCTAGACTTTAAAGTTGGCATAAGTAGTATTGGTTGTTCTCTCAATTGCAGACGTTCTCTAAAAATCTCAGATTAGTGTAGGAGCAGTAGTTTATTTTTGTTGGAAATGCCAGCTCATTTTTGCAAATGATCTTTATTCATTTTTGTTGTAATTCCAAGCTTCGTGCACTGTAGTCTCTTTCATCCCGGACCGTGACTAACATTTAAGTCTTACTTCAGCCATTATTTGAAAATTTGTAGAAATCGAAACATCGGGACCAAATATAATCAATTTGGCCACTCAATTCCAACATCAAAAGAAGAAGCTTCAGAACTTTCATCATCAAAATCAGAATTTTCAATCTCATGCTCCAAATTTTCAAGGCCGAAGCAATCAGATGCTCTATCAACAACATAGTGGCTTCCTAATACTGGTAGTTTTAACTTTGGTCGTGGCCGCGGTCAAGGTCGACAGTCTTGACAGTCCAATAATAATCCTATCTCAATGAAATCAATAAAGAAAAAACAACAAAGAAGATAGGAAAAAAGGCGGAGAAAAGAAGAAAGCCAGAGTTGGAGAAGAAGAAAGGCAGAAAAACGAAGAGTTTGAGAAGAAAAAAGGCAGAAAAAGGCAGAGTCCGAGAAGAAAAAGGCAGTCCGAGAAGAAAATGGGAAGATTAAATGAAAAAAAGGTAGAAAATGACAAGTTTGTGAAGAAACAAAACAAGTCCGAAAAGATCGTTTTGTAGAGAATATACAGAAAAAAGGGAAAAAACAAAAAAATACCTGAAGCGCGCCTAGGCACGCGCCTGACTGCACCTAGCGCGTATGACCCTAAAGCGCGCGCCTGATTCAACTCATCTTGCTTATGCCCTGCCAAGGCACCCCACCTGCGCCTACGCCTTTAACAACTATGTTGTATAATATTCCTATCTATTTTTTTAAAAGGCTCACATTTTTTTATTGTACTGCCTTTGTTTTATTCTAATTGTATTTCAAAATGTTGTATATAACAAAATTCACTCTGATCATTAGTTGTGTATTAAAACACTATTGTCTTTGGTTATGTGCATTTAAATTACGTCTTGGTCATCTGTGAACCTTAAAGTACCGGTGTTAATTAATTTCAATATTATATTGGGGCATTCTTTAATGCATTTCATTATCATTTTCTCTTAGGTTGTACAAAAGGTTGATGTGCTTTTGGTTGTAGAGGCATGTGGTTTGTGGGACAGTTAAAAGAGATGATTCTCTGTACCATCACCCAATGTGGAACAAAGGTCAATGCCTTGCGTTATGAAAATTAGTTGTGTGATTAATAATCAGACTGGTTGTAATGTACGATTAAGAACCAAACTTTAATACGATTACTTCAACTTGCTTCTTATATAGTGAAATTATTCCTGTTGCTTGATTTCTCGGTAATTTATTATTTTAAGGTTTGAATGGTTGGGATTTTGACTTATATTCTTATGTTCTTTCTCCTTCTATTGATATAATATTTAAATCATGTTTTCTTACTTTAGTTTCTTAACGTGACATAAGCACCCATGGAAATTAGATTGTTTTCACCCTCAACCACTATATTATTAATTCGTCCCATGATAACTGTATGATTTATTTATTGACGCGTTTATGTTTTTTCATGAATTGATTTAATTGATTATTCATGTATTATTAATGTATGAGTAATTTTTTATTTTCTAAACACAATGGATATTACTATAAACAAAGGAAACTTTGGCTAAATTTTATTTATTTATTGATACATTTGTTGATGTTTATATGAGGTCCAACATAAAAAACATTTATACATTTTTGTTGTAAAAAAATGTTTTACTTAAATTTACCCGATTCTATACTTTAAAAATTTACACTTCTAATAAGGAAAACATTTATTATTTGTATTATACATGACTTTATGCTTTTAAATATTATCAGTGTACCTTCAGGGACGGGCTTACCCTAGTGTGTATATATATATATATACAGTCCTGCTCTTGTGCAGACTAGATATGTGTCACCTGGCGGTGAGCCCAGAAAAGAGAGAGAGTGTGCCTATAATTTAGGCGATAATTTCTAAACGCACCGTTAGGTGACACATGTCCGGTTATATATATATATATATATATATATATATAATGCTTGTTCTCGTCTCATCCCACATATATTCTTGTTTCCCAATAACGATCAATATCGCATTGAACGCTCATATCTTACCTTCTACATTTATTATTATTTTGGGAATATTCCAGTGGATGAACTCACCCTCTCTTTTCCTTGGTATGGGTCGAACAATTCCAATCTCCATTATATAAACACATACACACACTTCACGGGGATAAATGAATATAATAACATTTGCCCATGAGAGACCAAAAGGGCGGAATGGGTTCCTAACACTTTCTCATTTCGTAACTTAGCCCCCGAACCTCTGATCTATTGGTTTCGTATGCATCAGTTTGTCCTTGATGCCACTCTCTCGAAGTGGCAACATGTTCTTTTGCCTGTTTTGTGCAAAATAGGTTGGTGACTCTATCTCTTTACATTCACCCCACACCGACGATGCCGAAGCACCTTTTAGAAGAGAAAGGTGCGAGATCACGATGCAGTTCTTCCTCGAGGGATCCTCTTCCTTCCCCCCGGAACGAACGCCGCACCGACCAAGATGGACAGAGTGGAGACTCTGCTGGGGACTATTTTTAAGAGGGATAGACTTTTTTTACAAGGGTGTTTTATTCTTGTACATCCCCCCCCCCCCCCCCACATTTGCATGTTCCCCTTTATTATTCATATGTACCTCATGCTTATGCTACTATTCACACACTTGTAGAAGACTCTCCATGCACACTTAACACCACGTGCACCTAGGAACACATATATCCACATGTTGCACACATCACTTAGAAAACCATTCTTAGGTGTAACTAACGCACACCTCCACTTGTATATGACCATGCTCCCTTATCACACACTCATTTATAAATAGTTACACATCACTTATCCATGCTTAGTATAGCTTTACTATTGGTATTCGCACGTTGCTTCCTGTTTGGCATGATCAAGAAAAAGATACTCTCTCCATAAGATACTAATAAATGAATCATTCATGATTCACACGACATCACCAAAGAGCATTGTTATTGACCAAACTTTGTCCCGTAACTGGAGAGTCACTTCGTGATGGGCACTGGTCCGGCAGGCCGCAGTTAGCCTAAGCGATATGACTCTCACCTTCTATTGACCAAGTACCTTCGACGTATATCGAACGGTTCCCCCGCATCGTACCGCTTGACCGAAGTCATGACGGGAGGTATATCGCAGGGAACTCATTTATGTACGTCGATTATATCGAATTCGCTCTCACTCGTACCGTCCCCATGAGGTATATAGTGAGGCAATTCACATACACTCAGGTATATCAAATGGCTTGTCAATAGATACCAATTGCCCTCAAAAGCAAGACGTATATCGTGAAAGTCACGCCAAAGGGGGAACCCTTTCCAATTCACCCAACCAACTGCATACCTGCATATAGGTGTCAAGCCTAGCACACATATGTTAGATTGACGATTTCGACCCGAAACTCTACCAAAATTTTGGGCCGACCTGCTGCCCAAATTTTTGCACAATTTTTAAAATGGGATCCTGCCCGTTTGCTTGGTTACAAGTCCAACGATAGCTTTACATATGTTGCAAACCCAATTTTTCGAGGCTCGGGTCCCGTCCGGTATTTCATTTTATATTTAAGTGAACTTAACATACGTGAGAACCTAATAAACATAATAATCATGCTGAGACCCGTCTCTAGTTTTTCCTCTCTCTTTTTCCCAAAAGCGTTCAAAAAAACATTTATCCCTCTTTTATCAAAAATACAAAAAATATTTTCCCTCCTTTTCCCTCAAAACGAAAGAAAAACAAACATTTTCGTCCTCATCCTTTCCAAAAATGTCAAAAATATTTTCCTCCTTTTCCAAAAATAACAAGTTCCCTTTTTTCTTTTCTCAAAATAAATTCCAATTTTTTTAGGTCGATCGTATACCCTTGGCCTGGCTCCCTATTGGCTTCAATCTTCAGTCCAACCACCCTGAAGTTTTGTCAGTTCCCTTACTTCCTCTGAGTCTGAGACTCACCCTCCTTTCATGGAGAATATGGATCAAGTGCTAAATTTACAGCCGAATTTATTGACGTTTCTAGCTCAACTCACTGCCAAAATTGACAACCTTCAAACCGAGGTTCATGAGATGCAAAGAAACTGGGTCCCTATAGCCGAAGATCCTGAGGTCATTTTCCCTCGCATTGTGGATCCGCCTGCACTAGAGCCTATTTGGGTTCCTTAAGAATACCAGCATGCTCCACGTGATCCTCCTGCTAATGGCCCGCCAGCATCCCAGCTTCCTACACCAAACCTTGCTCAGACCAGGGTTTATTTACCTGTAACTATTTATCCAAAAGAGGAAGAACTGAATAAGTTCAAGTAAGACCTAAAGATGCTAACCAAGAAATTCGACCAACTCAGAATCTCTGGGAACTACGTGGACTACACCCACACGTCTCCCTATCCTAAAGCCAGGCTACCAGAAAAATTTAAGATGCCTAATATTGAGAAGTTTAGAGGCAGCAGACCCCCAGTCGTTCATCTCCATAGATATCACTAAGCCATGACTCTCTCGGGGCTTTTAAAGAAATAATGGCACAGATGTTCCAGTAGTCTTTGAAAGATAGTGCCCTCCGTTGGTTCCTATCCCTTGAAGAATCCAGAATCCGTAGTTGGTAAAACGTTGACCATGAGTTCATGTCACGGTATAAGTAAAACGAGGAGCTAGAGGTTATCCGCCATGACTTAGAGCTACTTAAACAGAATCTTGTGGAATCACTCAGCAACTTCATAGCAAGATGGAGAGAAAAAGAATCTACCATGACCAATCTGCGTTTCGAAGAAGAACAAGTCAGCATTGTGAAGAAGAACTTCCTACTGCATGTCCGAGCAATAATGGGAGGACAATATTACCCTCACTTCTAAGCCCTTTGAGCAGCAGGAGTAGAAATAGAATAAGTTCTTGTTAAGACAGAAGTTGAATCAAAGAAAATATTTAGGCATTTTGCTCCTAGAAAGTTTGAAAAGCATGCTAGTACCCCAGCCTGCCACTTCGTAGGCACCAGAAGGTCGCCCAAACCCACTTCGAAAGGAATATACCGAGCTTCACGCTCCTCTCTCCAAAGTTTACCAGGCCTTCTTTAATCGAAACCTTATCAAACCCTTGGACCCTTATTCGTTACCAAATCCACTTTCAAAAAATTTCAAACCTGATGCCCATTGTGACTTTCACCAAACTACTGGCCATACCACCGACCAATGTTTCCATATCTGAAACACAATCCAAAGCCTTATTGACCGGGGTATCATCGCCCCACCAGCTAATCCTAAACCAAACACTACCCATAATCCACTCCTGAATCATGCAAATTCTATCTTCCTATAAGAAGACTCAAAATTCGACCCATCTACCCAAATCATGCGAAGTAAATCACCAGTCATACCCATGTACTCTCCTAAACCTATCCAAAAATGCCCATATTTCCTCTGACACCCTACCAACCTTGTCGATCAAACCTTATCAGTCCTCACAAAAGCATGCATCGCTGTCCGTACCCACTCTGGAGGTAAAGATATGGAATTATCAGAAGTGTTGAACCAACTCCTAGAGTTCGGGCTGAAATTGCCCTCCTAAATGACCATCGATTATCATAGATTTAGTGGGTCATTCTTCGAAGATCGAAAATGGGATCGAGAGTCAGATAATTGGGTAGTTCCAGTCGATGAAGTCAGTGTAGATGGCATGGTCCAGATCATGGCAGATTTGTTTTGAGAAATTGGTGATATTTGTAGCATATCTGAGATGCTCAACGCTTTGAAATTTTAAAGGCACCTGATCTCTTCAGTACTGCATTTCCCTATCGAATCGGAAGAATTATACGAAGAGGCCGTAGAAGTTGTAGAGTATATTGAATTTACATGGAAAGACAATATCGTTGCCATCGAATGGCAGGAGATTTTGAGGATTCAGATGAAGAGCCAGATTCAAGAAAGACTAGTCTGATAGCCAACCTATGTGGAATGATATCATTCGAGGAGATGCTAGGAGAGATCAACCAGGTAGCTGAGTAACCCGATATTGATGAAGAAATAGGGTTTATATTTTTCCCCTCTTCTGTGAACCACATGACCAGGTCGGGGAGACATTACCATAATCTAAACTTACAACCATCAGCAAGCGATAAAGGGAGAGGCGTTGAGAATATCCCTATGCCAGAAATGACTCTTAAAGAAATTAAGGTCATTAATCAATTGGAGAAGACCCAATCTAACATCATTATATGGGGACTTTTCATGTCTTCCCAACTACACAGAAACTCCCTAATCAATATACTCATAGGACCCACAGTTCATCTCTTAACCACACCAGAAGAAGTAGTGAACTTAATTGGATCCCTGACCTCTACTCGAATGATCTCCTTCTTCGAAGGGGAAATCCCTAAGACTGATGCCAACCCCAATCATACTCTTAATATCTCTATTTAAATCATGGGGAAAACTATCCCCCTCTCACTCGTCGATAACGGATCAACTCTGAATGTTTGCCCGTTAAGAACCCTCAACTATTTGGGATTGAAAGTGTGCGACCTTGCTCCAATCTCTAGTTCCATACATGCCTATGAAAACACCCGCCGAGAAGTAATGGGATCTATCAGGCTTGCAATAGGGGTTGGCCCTATAAATACTGTTATTGAATTCCAAGTCATCGACATCCCAGCCTATTTCAATCTGCTGCTCGAACGACTGTGGCTTCACAGCATCAAAGGGGTGTCTTCTTCCCTTTATCAGAAATTGAAGTTCTTTACCAATGGACAAGCTATAACCTTCTTGGGAGACAATGGCAACACCAATAATTCTAGCACCAATAATTCGATACTCAAAATACAACACGGGGTGAATGATATGCTGTTATGAGGCTTTCAGGTCGAACAACTCCTACTCCCAGCAGGGGATGCCTTCAAAGACAGGGTTTGTCCAAAATATAATCGTCTTAAAATGTCAATGTAATCCAAATGTTCAAAAATATGCACTCCATGCCTATACTGGGGCTAGGGCAAAGACAATAAGGGATAAATGAACCTATTATGTTAAAAGAAGCGTTTCCTCCCTGTGGCTGGGGCTATCAACTATCAGTATAAGAACTCAGATTGATCCGTCAGCCTCGACTGAAGAGGAAGTTAGAATATACCAAAACTATCTCAGGAGATTCCCTAAATGGAATATTCATCAGAGAGGGTGAAGATTTCCCCTTCTATGGCTTCCCTGAACCTTGGTATGACCCTGTAGACAATAGGATGAAGCTAGGAATGGAGATCTTTTTTCCAAGACAGCTACCTATGGGCCAAAAGTTCCTAGCACTATGTGCAACCACTCATTAAGGAGACCATAGCTGATATTGGGGATTCTGAGGACAGCGACTCTGAGGATTCTTTCAACTTGTAGATACCGAGGCTAGCACTCTTCATGATCCACTCAGGGGATACATCATCTGATCTATCCTACCTCATCGAAGATGCTGATATACCTCTTCTCAACTAGCACTTGTGCCACCTGCTGATATTCAACCTAACTCTAATATTTATGCCCTTTCCCCTTTAATTGTTTCCTCTCACTCTGATGTAATCAATACCTCCTTTGATGAGGTTCTCAATGCTATTTTTCCTATCAATGAAATAAATGAAGATTTTGAGTATCTTGTTGTGCCTTATATTAATTATCTTGAGTCTAATCAAACTTTTGATTATGATGACTTTGAAAATGAACAATTCTTAACTGATCTAAATAAGGTTAATAACAAACAACATAACCGCGTTCAAGTTAATGAATATGAAATTATTGTTATTAATCTCGGTTCTAGTAGATAAATGCGCGAGATTACAATATGGGCTACCCTTGATGAGCACGAGCGCATGTAACTCGAAGAGATACTAAAGTAATTTTTGGATATCTTCGCATGGTCCTATGATGATATGCCCGGCATTGACCCTGAGATAGCACAACATGAGATTCCAACTCTCCCAGAATGTAAACCAGTCAAACAGAAGCTGCAAAAGCTCCGCACCGAATGGTCACTCAAAGAAAAAGAAGAAGTAGTCAAGCAATTGAATGTGGGTTTCATTCGAGTAATTGAATATCCTATATGGCTAGCCAATATCGTACCCATGTCAAAATCAGGAGGAAAGGTCCGCATGTGTATCGACTGCCGAGACTTGAATAAGGCCTCTCCAAAGGAAGATTACCCGCTACCCAACATCGATATGATTATAGACAAAATAGTCAGTCACGATCTCAAGTCATTCATTGACAGGTTTTCTGGATATAACCAGATCAAGATACACCCTGATCATCAAGAGAAAATCGCATTCATCACCCCTTGGGGAACCTTTTGCTACACTGTTATGCAATTTGGTCTGAAAAATACAGGGGCTACTTACCAAAAGGCTGCCACAGCCATTTTACATGGTTTGATACATAAGGAAGTCGTGGTCTATGTAGATGACATAATTATCAAGTCCAAGACTAGAGAAGGTCATGTTCTTGCTCTTTCAAAAATTCTTTGAACGACTACGATAGTACCAAATGCGGCTTAACCCACATAAATGTGTCTTTGGTGTTACCAATGGGAAACTATTGGGATTCATGGTCAGTGAGAAAAAGGATAGAAATAGATCCTGCTAAGATGAAATCTATACTTGAGATGCCACCTACCCGAATGGAAAAACAATTTTGAGGATTCCTTGTGCAATTACATTACATCAATGGATTCATCAGCCAATTGACTTCCATCTGTGAACCAATTTTTAAACTCCTTCAAAAGGATTCAACCAAAGTCTGGAATGAAACTTTCCAAGAAGCCTTTGATCGAATTAAGCAATACCTAACCCGACCTCCGGTGCTCATGCCATCGTAGCCTGGTCTTACCTTACTCCTATACCTAACCGTGACCGATACTGTAGTCAGGGCTTTGCTAGCCCAATACCTTGAATAAACCTGCAAAGGGAAAGCTAACTACTATGCCAGTCAAAAATTAGCCAATTAGGAAGTTAACTACACCGTCTTGGAAAAATCATGTGTCACTCTTGTCTGGGTTACCTAAAAGTTATGACACTACATAATCCCCTTCCCCATCAGACTCGTATCCCAAATGGATCCCATCAAGTACCTACTCGAGAAGCCCACCCTATACAGTCGAATGGCCCATTAGTTGATGTTTCCAGTCGAGTTTGATATCACCCATGTCACACAAAAATCTATGAAATGAAGAATCCGAGTTTGACGAAGCCCAACAAAAAAGGATATGGCATTGGAATTCTACTAATTGCCCCTGATGACTCCCACACTCCCATTTCCATCAAATTGGATTTCCCTTACACTAATAATATGACTGAATACGAGACGAGCATGGTAGGCCTCAAAGTTTCCCTCAAGAAAGGAATTAGATACCTTGATGTCTATAGGGATTCATCCCTCATCATCAGTCAAGTACTCAGGAAATGGAAAGTCAAGGATGAGAAACTCTTAACCTTTCATGCCCATCTTGAAGAACTAGCTTCACAATTCCAAGGAATCACCTTCCACTACCTACCCCGAGAAAAAATAACCTGGTTGACGTCCTTGCCACCTTAGCCTCCATGATTGACATGCCTGAAGAAATAACCATGGCCCCGTTCCTTGTCCAAAAATAAGACAAAATAACCCACTGCTACCACATCGAGCTCGGTACGGAGGAAGAACCCAAAATAGCTGACTACTGGTACTATGATATTTTACGCCTCCTCAAACACGATAAGTATCTGCAAGGAGCCGACAAGAAGGACTGAGCAACTCTCCGCAGACTGGCCGCCCAGTACATTATCTATGATAAAGCACTATTTAAGAGAAACTTCTATGGAATCCATCTACACTGCATCGGAGGGGATGACATTAAAGAAATTTAGCAGAAAATCCATAGCGGGTAATTCCAACCCAATATGAACGGACATATGCTCTCCAAAAAGATCATTCAATAGGGGCACTACTGGACTACCATGGCTCAGGACTGCACAGCCTACGTTCGAAGATGTCTCAAATGCCAATAGTTCTCTAACCTACAGCATCTTCCTTCATGAGAATTGTACAACATGACTTCTCCTTAGCCATTTTCCACATGGGGCATCGACATCATAGGGAAAGTTACACCGAAGGAATCCAATGGGCATGAGTTCATCCTAGTCTCTATTGACTACTTCACCAAATGGGTCAAAGTCGAGTCATACGTAGTTCTGAATGCCAAGAAAGTGGCCAAATTCATCAAGAAAAACATTATCTGCCGATATAGGGTCCCACACAAGATGGTATCAAATAATAGGTTACAATTCAAGGAAGAGGTTACAGAAGTGGACGACGAGTATGGTATTCAAAGACATAAATCCTCTCCATATCGACCTCAAACCAATGGAGCAGTCGAAGCAGCCAATAAGAATCTCAAAGCCATCATCAACAAGATGACCGAGAGTTATCGTGATTGGGCCAACAAGATCCCTTACGCCCTTTGGGGCTATCATACTTCAGTTCGAACTTCTATTGGGGCGTCGCCGCTGTGCTTACTGACCTCGATGGAGAAGAAATGGCACAACCAGTTAACCTGGACCGTCTCAAGAAATTCTACCCCTAGTCCAAAATCTCGACGTGCTACGACTCTTCTCATCTCCCTTCTATTCTAAAAAAAATCTCTTCTTTTCTCCTTACTCAAAACTACGTGGGCCTGATCCTCTTAAACATTTTCAAAAATGAATTTCGAAATTTTTCAAAACTCTCAGAGGTACATAGGCAGTTCATTCGCCTCATATGAGCGAGGCCCCCCGTCTTTTTCACAAAACGCTATTTTTTTCTTATCCCCAAGAACGGTATTTCATTTTAACTTATACATAAACAAAAGGATTATGTATGCTTTAGCGATAAGTATAGATAGTTCAAAATGGAAAAAGTCATCAAGAGGCACAACTAGATGATAAAAAACTTATTTATTTCACTATCTGAAATTTCTGCATGATTACTTCGGCATAAGGAGTCAAATGACTTCCCTGACCAATACTACACCTACTAAAGAAATAGATAATAACAAGCCCCACTACTCCTAAAAACCACCCCCCAATTATTCCCATAAAGCACAAAATCACACCTATTACAAAAAGCTTCACAAAACCCTACCCGCAGCTATCAGAGAAACCAGCACCACCATCACCTGCATCCGGGGCTCCCCAAACCTCCACTGCCTAAATGGATTTTCGCAGACGCTCCATAGAGCTATAATCCCGGACTAACTTGGGGTAGACCACAATGCCTCCCTCCATAGTGTCAGATATGGCAAACCACCTCTGACCAATCTCCACATCCAGCATCCTGGCCACTACCTTCTTCCACAACCACTTCATGTAGTCCCCAGAAATATTCCAGACTCGCCCAGTAGACTGAGAAGTATGGGTCGACGAATGACGATTCTCCCATAGAGAACCAAGATGTATGTGCATACGCTCTGTCAGGTCCTCCACGGGAAAGAAGTTCGGTGTTCGCGCTGGCACAATTTGCTCCTAACCCTATTGGTGCAGTAGTCGCCAAGGAAAGTAGAAAGAGGTATGCTTGAGGCCTACTAATTGGACATATTGATTCTCCCCGAGTTCCTGAATGGGCAGCAGCTCCCCCACCAAGGCATAGACCAGTGTAAGCCTCGATCCATGTGCTCTATAAACCAGTTACCCCAACTCTAAATGTCCACGTCTACACTAATGAAATATCGCGAGAAGAAGTTTGGAACCGTCGGTAAGGGATACTCAGGTGGGACAACCAAACAAAACCTCTCTGACAGCCACATAAATAACATTAGAGGGATACCCCTCAAAAGGTCAAAATGACCCGCCCGCCAAGCATCCAAGCCATTCAGGGTCTCCACCAATATCACCGTTGCACAATTACGATAGCATGACATCTAAGAAACAATAGCAGCCAATTGGGGGTCCATCAGCGTCTCCCTAGTCACCAACAGAACTTTTGAAGTGATGCCTTAGATGACGGCCCCGATATATCCAGTATCACCCACATTCTACGAATGCACAGATCACAATACCACCAGAAGGGAAATCATTCCTCCCATAGCCAATGACGGAGCCACCAAGGCCTTTCTTTACTCAAAAATTTCAAAAAACTCTTTTTTCCTACTTTTTCTCAAAAAGGAAGCTCTTTTTCAGCCTATCCATTGAGGCCATTTTTTACTCAAACATATTCAAAAATTTCCAAAAAATACACTATATCTACTCTTTCTCAAAATAAAAACTCAGCAGCAAACTAAAGTGCATGTAGAGTAAGCCACAAAATCACGATAATAAAACAAAATGTGCATATCTTGTTGCATTTTTTAGTCTCTTTTCAAGTGCAAGGCCGCTACATCAAGCATTAAAATTGAGAAAGCCATGTGCGATACTGATTTCAATAGTTGCAAAAATTCCAATCACAAACTTATTTAATTAGAGTTAATTTATGAATCAAATTAATTTAGTCCTTAAACTCAAATAACTACGTTCGTGAAAGTGTCAATCATTATAAATAAAGATACTACATAAATTTCAGGAAAAATCCCCTCAGGGCAAAACCTTTTTATTTCACTATAATGGTAAATTGCAACTTACATGGGATTACAATGAAATAAAGTTGGAAACTCGAATACCCGCAGGCGTCGATCAATGTCGTCATCAATAAGTCCACACGCAGCGAACCTACATGAACTACAGTCCAGTCTTCAACCCAGAAACACCGCATTACTCCCTAGTGAGACGCAGTCAGAAACCTTTGTCGAGACTCACTCCACAATAGTACGCAGCTCTCAGTTGTAGAGATCTCCCCAAAAAGTATGAACAGTAGCAAACTATGTATTGGGTTCCACAAAACAACTCACACAAAAGCAATTGGGATTGTGAATTGTAAAACAAAAGTTATGAAACCCTCAAATGTGTTGGAGAATAATAGAAAATGTATTCTGTGAAAACCAGTATTTCCCCACACAATAGTTATGAAACCCTTATTTATACTGAAAATTAAAGTGGTGATGTGTCAGGTTAAAACATATTATCGTTCAAACGAACTACGACGTCATTCGAACGAGACTCCATCTCATTTGAACGAGATGTGACGTCGTTTAAACGATAGTCACTGATCCATAAATAAATTGAAATCCTTGAAAACCAAAACTGTTCACGGGATCATGAGCATTTATCCAAACCTTTTATGATTAAAATCATTTAAAATTATTTCAAAAATCATTTAAAATTTTATAAAAATATCCTAACACTTTTAATGTGAAATGTAAATGAAACTTAAATACATTTTATGAAATTCATCTTTTTTGAGCTTGAATGTTGAAGTCTTCTTGTAATTCGAATTCGTCTCTGTAGACGTAAGCTTCTCAATCCTTTGACAACTTGTAGAAACTTGTAGCGGTATGAGACATACTAAATTGTGATGGCAATGTCCTTTCAAATCTCCCCCTATGTCTAGGTCGATACAAAATAAAAATATTTGAATTATCAATCTCAAATGACCTATAAAAATCTACCCTCCCATAAGCTCAAACGAGGAAAGATAAACTGACAAGGCTTCAAACTTTTCAAACGATGCTTCAACAATCAACTTTTTCAAGAAAATCCGAGCTTTTCTCATCAGGGTGTGCAATCCAAAAAATCTTCAATTGTACCTACACATATGAGACAAAGCAAAAATCACATGACGTATCAAGTTTGAAATTAAAACATGTAAGCATAATCAAATCTCCCCCATACTAAAACTCCCCTATAATATCATAATTCGTTCTCCCCATTTTTATTTATCCGAAATACACAAGGAAACGAATAAACCAAATAAATCAAATCGGGGTGTCACGGTAAACCAAGTAAAAACTATTTTTCAATTTTCTATAAGAAATGCAAAAATGATGTTACAAAACTCACACACCATGAATTTTCACTAAGATGACCAAATCGTGAAAACGAAATGAATGGGTGTCAATATATTCGATAGGAAAATCAATTCAATCACATCATATGTGCAAGATGCATAAGTGTAATCCTAATGATTGAACATAAAAAATAGTCCTTAGGTGTAGAATTGTTGAATTTGGATGACATCGCCTTAATCATATCAACGAATCAAAGTGTAAATTATTTTCACACCAATAGCATCCAAAACTATGTAATGCTTTTTCATGACTTTCAAGAGCATGAAAATCGTTGAAACTTCCATCCAAAACTCCCTCACTCAAAGATAATGCCTTTTATTTTTCTTATGAGGTGATGAAACTAAAAACTTATTGGCCCATTTTTGGCATAATTTTCTTTTTATTGCCTTTCAATTTTTCCAGGCTCTTTTAAACCTCATTGGACCCCGGATAATTTTCAATTCCTCACTTTTTTAGGTCCAAATGGTGGCTTAATCACAAAGGATAAATGAGTACCTTTCGTAGCCCTTCCCCGTTTTGTAAAATAAAACAGACAAACTCACAAACGGTTTATATCATGCACTACTTTTTATCAAGTTTTATCGCATTTGGTTCGTTGTATAGACAGAACTGAGATGGAAACACTCAA
Source organism: Sambucus nigra (assembly GCA_949130495.1). Classification (NCBI taxonomy): domain Eukaryota; kingdom Viridiplantae; phylum Streptophyta; class Magnoliopsida; order Dipsacales; family Adoxaceae; genus Sambucus; species Sambucus nigra. Next base: position 48,302,915 of record OX422220.1, read on the forward strand.
CCAACATGTGATAGACAAGCACAAAAGTCAAACAAATCCATGCATGTGTGTTATAAAGGATAAATAGAGTCAATCATGTAGGTACAAACACTATGTCATCTCAAAGATTCCAACCTTTGTAAAGCACATAAATGACACAATATATTGTCGAAAAACACTATCAAATAGTCACATGGATTTGGCATGAAGTTGTGACTTGGTCATCCTAATTGTCAATCCTTATAAGGTGCAAACAAAATACAAAACTCTTTTTGAATTTTTCAAAATTTTTCTAAATCAAAAATCTTTTTGAATTTTTTAAACACTGTTCAGAAAACAACCCAGCAGTACCAATAACATATAACAGGAAGAAACAGGGGACTGCAAACATAATTCCAAGGGTCGTTCGAACGAGATGCTATATCATTTGAACGACGGGCAATCTCGCAAGAAGATTTCATGCGAGATGCAATCTCGTTAGAATGAGAAAATACAAATTTCCCAGATTATTCATAATGACATGTCGTTTTGTCCAGTGGGAAAAAATCATAAAAACAGTTCCGGAATGGGTAAACAGTTCCAAAACAGTGCTAAAATAGTACCAAAAATAAGAAAAGCAAACAAAAAGCTAACTAAACATAAAGAAAATGGTACATACTAGGAATAGGCATAAGATAATATCATGCAAAATAACCTATGCTAGAAAACATGTCTAGACCTCAACTGGTAGGTGCGGTGGAGTTTCCCAAAGAGGGTGACATCTTTTGAAACAACTCCATCAAACCATGAGAAGTCTTGACCAAAAACTTTACTTGCTCTCGAATATGTGAAAACTCTCTATCATCATGGGCAAGAAAAGTATCATGAGTGGGTGCGTGCGAATGAGCATGTGTAGTGGCATAACGTGTCACGAAACCCAAATTGAAATAAAACTCCCTAAGGTGTCCTCTCTTTTTTCAATGGGAGCAAACATAAATCGGCCTAGGAACACCTCTCTCATAAACTCTAGGACGTGCTCTCCTAACGGGAATGGGATGCCTAAGTGGGTTGGGATGAGAACCACGTTAATCAATCACCAAAGTGGGAATGGGCTCGGGTGTAACAAAAGAAGTGGAAGCACTGTCATGGCCTTTTCCTATATTCTCACCACCACCCAAAACATTATTGAGAACCATCTTTCCACCTTCTTAGATGTGTTCTCCTAAGTGACTTTAAACTCCAGGGTGTGCTTAAGATATGTCTCTAATTGTGACACGCGGGTTATAAGCTCACTATTTTCCTTAGTCAAAGCAATCAACTACTCACTTAAAGAAACCTTCACTTTATCGAATTAACTTCCTTTTGCTTAAAACTCCTTCAAACTCTCAATCTCTCTCTCCAAATCTTTCACCTTGAGACCCAATATATTATTAAATTTTTTAGTCTTTAAGGTCTCGGGTACAACTCTCGAAACGTAATCTGGAGCTCACTCTCATTATCACTAGCGCACTCGCTCTCAAACACGCTAGAAATATTCAAAACCTCATCGGGGGTATCACGTGCACAAGTGTCCTCATCGTCGTGGGACAAAGTGGGTGTGCTCTCGTGACAGGCTAAAAAGGCAATGCACTTTCCTTGTGAAGACTTACCCTCGGAATCATTCACATCTTCCTCACTATCACTCAGGGTGGCTGGTATGGCAACTTTATTTCCCTCTCTCCTAAGACTAGTGGGACACTCAAACGACTTGTGCCCTCTCCCTTCACACTCAAAAAAATTTTAATTTTCAAACTTTTCTTCACCCTCTTTCTCTTTCTCACCGCTTTTTTTGGCCTTGTCTTTCTTTTTGTTTTTCTCCGAAAAACTTTTATTGGAAGAATTTTGTTTCAAAAACTTGAGATTTTTTTAAAGAATTTTTGCAAGCAGGGCCATGCCAAACTCAGACTCGTCCTCAAACTCGGACTCACAAAAACTCACTTTCTTTTTCTTATCTTGGGCTTTAAGCGCTATCCCTCTATCCTTAGGTTTGATAGTGTCGGGGAACATGTCAATTTCGTACATCTGTAGGTATTCTACCAACTCTTCTAATTTCAGACGATTCAAATTTCCTAAGGAATTTAAAACAGTTACTTTATGGATAAAACATTTTGGCAGCGATCTTAAAATATTTTTACCACTCGTGTATCAGGAATCGTCTAACCAAGATTAAAACTATTATTGACAATGTCAGACAATCGAGCATAAAAGTCGCCAAAACACTCAGTCTCTAACATAGTGATTGAATCAAATTGAGTGGTCAAATTTTGAATTTTAGACTCTTTGACCGCATTAGTGCCTTTGTGGGTGAGTTGCAAAACATCCCACGCTTCTTTAAACGTGGGGAACGTCAAAATACATCGGAACTCGTCAGGGGTGACGTGTTCGAAAATTGCACTAAGCCCTCATGAATTGTAAGTGCTCCACCTAAACTCTTCCTCAGTCCAGTCTGACACAGATTTTAAATTCGTGACATTATTTGCGATGACAGTGAGATGAGTCCAACCCCTTTCACAAATTAACCAAACTCTCTCATCGATTTCTTTTAAATGGGATTTCATTCGGGCTTTCCAGTAAGCATAATTAGACCCGTCAAAAATTAGCAACCGGCTATATAAGTTTTTGTTTGTAAACATTGCAATAAAAATCAGATTTTTCAAAAAAAGTCAATATCACACAATTTTTACGAAAAATAGGAATACGTGATAAATTAGCGTAACCTGCTGTGATACCAATTTGAGAAAGACGTGTGCGATATTGATTTCAATAATTGTGCAAATTTCAATCACAAACTTATTTAATTAGAGTCAATTTATGAATCAAATTAATTCAGCCCTTAAACTCAAATAACTACGTGCGTGCAAGTGTCAATCATTATAAATAAAGATGCGAAACAAATTTCAGGAAAAATCCCCTCAGGGCAAAACCTTTTTATTTCACTATAATGGTAAATCGCAACTTACATCGGAGTACAATGAAATATAGTTTGACACTCGAATACCTGCAGGTGTCGATCGATGTCGTCAGCAATAAGTCCACACGCAGCGAACCTACATGAACCGCAGTCCAATCTTTAACCCAGAAACAGCGCAGCACTCCCTAATGACACGCAGTCAGAAACCTTAGTCGAGACTCACTCCACAATAGCACGTAGCTCTCAGTTGTAGAGATCTTCTCACAAAGTATGAACAGTAGCAAACTATGTATTGGGTTCCACAAAATAACTCACACAAAAGGAATTGGGATTGTGAATTGTGAATTGTAAAACAAAAGTTATGAACCCTGAAATGTGTTGGAGAATAATAGAAAATGTATTCTATGAAAACCAGTATTTCTCCACACGAAATACAGAACCCTGACACCTTACTTATACTAAAAATTAAGGTGGTGGCGTGTCAGGTTAAAACACTATGTCATTCGAACGAGACTCCATCTTGTTTGAACGAGATGTGACATCGTTTGAACAACAGTCACTGATCCATAAATAACTTGGAATCCTTAAAAACCAAAACTGTCCACGGGATCAGGAGCATTTATCTAAAACTTGTATGATTAAAATCATTTAAAATTATTTCAAAAATCATTTAAGCTTTTATAAAAATATCCCAACACTTTTAATGTGAAATGTAAACGAAACTTAAACACATTTTACCAAATTCATCTTTGTTGGGCTTGAATGTTGAAGTCCTCTTGTAATTCGAATTCATCTCTGTAGATGTAAGCTTCTCAATCCTTTGCCGACTTGTAGAAACTTATAGCGGTATACGACATACTAAATTATAACGGACAATGTCTTTACACAAATCCTAAGCTCCCATAGTCAGCAATGAATCTGCCAGAAATCCGAAAGGAAAGAACCAAAATTAGATGTCACCTCATCTGCTATGTACCAGACGTACCCAAACTTGCACGTCATCAATTGTCGCAGCTGCGCATTCCCCCAGCACCCCCGTGTACTCGATGGTCATCCCCTATGGATAAAAAGTCTCCTACAAATCCCCAGCAAGAACAAAAGGATCAACATCTGAAAAAGATCATCGTGGAAAAATGTTCTCAAGGAAAGAATAATTTACCCGATCACCCAGCGATCGGCACTGACCCTTCACCTGCTAGAGGTACCCGAAAAGTCCGCGCAAATGCCGATTGGCACACTTCCATCCATGCTGGTCGGTACACCCTTTAAAATTTCATACAAAAAATCCAAAAACATACCAAAAAATTTCGAACAATTCCTCAAATTTCCAAATCCATTCTAGCACCTTGTTCACCAAGGAAAACATTTTTTACACCCCAATGGAATTCCAGAGAATCATTCTCCCCAATAACATCTCAAAACGACACTCCAAATTTTCCCCCAGCTACAAAATCCTTGGATCATTCGCTATTCCCCAGCGAAACCCAAATTCTAATCATCATCCTTTATGGAGTCCCTAAATTTCTCGAAGGAAAGTACACCTCTTCTAGGTCAGAATTGACCTCGGTCTTAGATCGATACCTTAGTTAGGTCTGAATTGACATTGGTCATCGGTCTTCACCTCTTTTAGGTTATAATTGACCTCGGTCTTGGATTTTTACCGTAGTTAGATCACAATTGACCTCGGTCCTCGATCGTCACCTCTTTTAGGTTAGAATTGACCTCGATCTTGGATCATCACCTTAGTTAGGTCAGAATTGACCTCAGTCCTCAATCATCACCGCTCTTAGGTCAGAATTGACCTCGGACTTGGATCGTCAACTTAGTTAGGTAAGAATTGACCTCAGTCCTTGATCATCACCTCTTTTAGGTCAGAATTGACCTCGGTCTTGGATCGTCACCTTACTTGGGTCAGAATTGACCTCGATCCTCGGTCGTCACCTCTCTTAGGTCAGAACTGACCTCGATCTTGGATCGTCATCTTAATTAGGTCAGAATTAACCTCAGTCATCGGTCGTCACCTCTCTTAGGTCATAATTGACCTTAGCTTTGGATCATCACCTTAGTTAGGTTAAAATTAACCTCGGTCCTCAATCCTCGATCGTCACCTCTTCTAGGTCAAAATTAACCTCGGTCTTGAATCGTTACCTTAGCTAGGTTAGAATTAACCTCGGTCCTCGGTTATAACCTTTTCTAGGTCAGAATTGACCTCGGTGTTTGATCGTCACCTTAGTTAGGTCAGAATTAACCTCAGTCCTCGATCATTACCTCTTTTAGGTTAGAATTGACCTCAGTCTTAGATCATCGCCTTAGTTAGGTCAGAATTGATCTCAGTCCTTAGTCGTCACCTCTTCTAGGTTAGAATAGACCTCAGTCTTGGATTGTCACCTTAGTTATGTCATAACTGACCTCCGTCCATGGTCGTCACCTCTTTTAGGTCAAAAGTTACCTCAATCTTGGATCGTCAACTTAGTTAGGTCAGAATTGACCTCGGTCCTTGGTCGTCACCTCTTTTAGGTCAGAATTGACCTCGATCTTATATCGCCATCTTTGTTAGGGCCAAATTAACCTTAGTCCTCGATCGTCACCTCTTTTAGGTCAGAATTGACCTTGATCTTGCATCATCACCTTAGTTAGGTCAGATATACCTCAGTCCTCGGTCATCACCTCTTTTTTATCAGAATTGACCTCGGTCTTAGATCGTCACCGCAATTAGGTCAGAATTGACCTCGGTCCTTAACCATCACCTCTTTTAGGTCAAAATTGACCTCGGTCTTGGATCGTCACCTCAGCTAGGTCATAACTGACCTTAGTCCTCGATCATCACCTCTTTTATGTCAAAATTGACCTCAGTCTTGGATCTTCACCTATGTTAGGTCAGAATTGACCTCGGTCCTTGGTCATCACCTCTTTTAGGTTAGAATTGACCTCGATCTTGGATCGTCACCTCTATTAGGTCAAAATTGACCTCGGTCCTAGATCTTCACCTCTTCTAGGTTAGAATTGACCTCAGTCTTGGATCATCACCTGAGTTAGGTCAGAATTGATCTCGGTCTTCAATCATCACCTTTTCTAGGTTAAAATTGACCTTGGTATTAGATTATCACCTTAGCTAGGTCTGAATTCACCTCGGTACTCGATCGTCACCTCTTTTAGGTCAGAATTGACGTCGATCTTGGATCGTGACCTTAACTAGGTCAGAATTAACCTCGATCCTCGATCGTCACCTTAGTTAGGTCAGAATTGACATCGATCTTCGATCGTTACGTCTCTTAGATTATAATTGACCTTGGTCTTGGATCATCACCTTAGTTAGGTCATAATTAACCTCGGTCCTCAGTCGTCACCTTTTTTAGGTCAGAATTAGCCTCGGTCTTGGATCGTCACCTTAGTTGGTTCAGAATTGATCTCAATCCTCGATTGTTACCTCTCTTAGGTCAGAATTGACCTCGGTCTTAGATCATAACCTTAGTTAGGTTAGAATTGATCTCGGTCCTCGGTCGTCACCTCTCTTAGGTCAAAATTGACCTCGGTATTGTATCATCACCTTAGTTAGGTCATAATTGACCTATGTCCTCATTCGTCACCTCTTTTAGGTCATAATTGACCTAGATCTTTGATCGTCACCTTAGTTAGGTCATAATTGACCTCGGTCCTCAATCCTCGGTCTTCACCTCTTTTAGGTCAAAATTGACCTCAATCTTGGATCGTCACCTTAGTTAGGTGAGAATTGACCTTGGTCCTCAGTCGTCACCTCTTTTAGGTCATTATTGACCTTGGTCTTAGACCGTTACCTTAGTTAGGTCAAAATTGACCTCGACCCTTGGTCGTCACCTCTCTTAGGTCAGAATTGACCTCGGTCTTAGATCGTCACCTCAGTTTGGTTAGAATGGACCTCAATCCTTAATCATCACCTTATTTATGTCAAAAATTGACCTCGATCCTAGCTCGTCACCTCTTTAACTCAGAATTGACCTCGACCCTCTAAATCGGTCATCCACATCCCTTAGGTCCGTAAAACTGACCTCCCTCCATTATGTGGTGTTTATTCGATGACCATCACTTGTTCCAAGCTTACCCGTCAAGCGTTCTATAGACACCATATTCTAGGACCCCCTAAGTCTCTCCTTAGACTCGTAGTGCTTCCTTTTTCCATCGTAAACTTAGGTCACACTCTGAGTACCGATCTAGAGGCCATTAGACGCCACCCTCGGGCCCCATTTGACTCTGATTGACTCTTTCGTTAGAGAGAAAGCTCTTTCAATCTTTGAAGGTCTCCGAATACCTTTTCCAATAATCCACCCCATGCATGAATCGGTATAATGGTTTGGACGAACGAACCATTTCACTTCTAAAAATTGATTCAGAGGCCATCGGATGCTCCTGGGCCCCGAATTGACCCCAATCAACTCCACCGACTGAGTAAAAGCTCTTTGAATCTTCTAAAGTCACTGAAAACCCTCCTCAACAGTCTGCCCCGTGTGCAAAATAGCATAACCATTCAGACGAATGATCAGTTTTCCCTTAAAAAATCGATTCGAAGGCCATTGGGCACTCCCGAACTCCATTTGACCAAAGTTAACTCTTCAACTCGAACAAGACTGAATGAATCTCCGAAGAGCACTGAATACCCTTTCTAATGATCCACCCCATACGCGATTCTGACTTATAGTACGGATGAACGATCCGTTTTACTTCGAGAGGTCACCGCCAAGGTCAACTTTCCGAACCAAGTGAAACTCTTTGGAATGTCAAATTAAATCTCCTAAACTTTCCAACAGTCTGCCCCGTGCGCGATTATAACTTACCATATGGATGAACGATCCATTTGCGTCCAGCGATCTCCCATCCAAAGGACCAACGTTCTCTTCTGAACCACATTTAACCCAAAGTCAACTCCTAGACCCGGGAGTGGTCCAAAGTAATCTTGAAGGTCTTTGAAATACCTTTCTAACGGTATGCCCCGTGCACGATTTGGATCAACGATTTGTACGCTACGATCATTTTTTTAGAAAAGTCCGCATGGGACTGCCAATTGACTAGTCCTGAACCCTGCCTATCAGCACAGTGTCAAGGGTGACCTTCCGACAGGCACCCCCTGGGGTAGGCCGATCGTCACCCACCTTTTTCCCTATAAATAAGGGCCATGACCTCATTCCCAAAGGGCAAAAAAAAATCAGCATCAGTGATCTCAGCAACATTCTCTCGAAGTTAACGAAGTTCCATATGAGAAGTTCGATTCAAGCCTAAATACCCATCCTTTTCACACCCAATTTGGAATATATCCTTCTCTCTCATCAACATCCATCAACATTCAAAGGAGTTCATCCAAGATCCGAACTCAAGCTCTAAAGAATGTCCAATTCCTTTTCCTCCTCTTTTAAATCTCTTATTTTTGCATAAATTACTTTAAATTCATAATCTAGTTTCATTTTAGTTCATACACATTAACATATACTCTTTTATTGATATATTGGACATACTTTATTTTTCATAAAAACCCAAAAAACAAATAAAAGAGGGCTACACCCGTAAATTCCGAACGGAATTATCCACCACACCTTTTCAAAACCAAAAATACATTTCTACACGCACACACCTAATAAAATTCCGTTTGAATCTATGGGATAAACCACACCCCTATTATACATTCTAAATACGTGGACTTTGATACCTTTATAGGCTACGTAGGCATCGCGGATTAAAATCTGAGACTCGAGTCCAACGTTTCAATTTTTCAATTTCTCTTATTTTCCAAATTTCTCAAAATCCCTCAATATTATCATATATATAATGCTTGTTTGCATCTCATCCGACATATATTATCGTTTCCCAATAACGATCAATATCGCGATGAATTCTCATATCCTACCTTCTACATTTATTATTATTTTTGGAATATTCCAATGGATGACATCACCGTATCTTTTCCATGGTATGGGTCGAACGATTCCAATCTCCATCATATAAACACATACACACACTTCACATGGATAAAGAAAAATATTAACATTTGCCCATGAGAGATCGAAATGGTGGGATGGGTGCCTAACACCTTTCCATTTCGTAACTTAACCCCCGGACCTCCGATCTATAGATTTCGTATGCATCAGTTGGTCCTTGATGCCACTCTCTCGAAGTGGAAACATATTCTTTTTCCGATTTTGTGCAAAATAGGCTGGCGACTCTATCTCTTTTCATTCACCCCACATCGACAATGGCCGAAGCATCTTTTTGAAGAGAAGGGTTCGAGACCGCGATGCAGTTCTTCCTCGAGGGATCCTTATCCTTCCCCACCAAAACGAACGTCGCACCAATCGGGATGGCCACACCCTAACTTAGACATTGAGGCTTAGTCACCTAATATATGAAAAATAGAGATGTTATAATTTGTATCATATCATCCCTGGTTCTAGTGTATTAGTTCTCGTGGAATTTACGTTGTGTTTCGCATTGCGTTATTTGATTTATTGGATCCCTATATCTAGGAATCGTTGTATTTTTACATTTGGATTTTTAGTTAATTCAGATTCTTGGTTTGCTTTCAGATGGCAAACATATGATATAGGAGAGGACGATCAGCTACTAACTAGGATACTCAGTCATATCAACAACCATAATAGGTCACACCTGTAGTGGATATGTTTGTCACCATTGCTCGAGAAGTCACCGGTGGAGTGACTATTATGTTATAGCATCCTCACCAGCCCCAATAGCTAAAATCACATGTGGAAGTGTTGGTTGCAGGTTTCTACTTGGGAGATGGAAAGTCAAACATTTGATAAAGGTAACCCACTAGAGTTCGTAGGGACGACTAACATCTTAGGGGAGCTCAGTGGAAGATGGACATCAAAAGGAGCTTGAGAATTATCGAGTGCACCAATGTTTAGATCAAGATGCTTTCCAGCTTTAAGTTGGTGTGTGAGGCATTGCAGTGGTGGGAGTATTTCACCACTGTAGAGAAGAGGAGAATTATGACTATTTCTGAGCTTTGGATCAAGTTCGATGGAAAGTAGGTTCTGCCAGTTATTAAGGGATAGAAGAAGAGGGAACTCTTGAGTCTGGCACAAAGAATATGCACTATTGTGGAATATGAGCAGGAGTTCAACAATATTTATTTATTTAAACCAAAGGATGTAAATACTGAGGAAAATAAAATGGATTTCTTCATCCGTGTTTTTACATGGAAAATTAAGTAATTACTATTGGGGAACCCGACTTACCCCATTTATACCCAAGTGGGGAGTGTTGCCTTATTTCACAGTCAAGATTACACCGCATATGTAGTGGGTTACATTGTAATGTAGATAGCACGATAGATTACTCCACAGTCTAGTATTTAAGACTTATTAGTATTGGTTATGCCTTCAGTTAGGACACTCGTCAAGCTTATTTTACTTATGATGAGGGATGAGGTATCTTTTGATTGTGAGTGTTTGATGGGTTGACATGATTACATAAATATGTCACATATTAATACTGCATCGATATAGTAAGATACTTCTTGCAAATTCCAGGCTCTGACCCAAAATATTATCAAAATCTTTTTTAGGTGTTTATAGGAAGGGGCAATATAGCAAAGTGGTAAGCATTGCCATTTCCACTATCCAGTTATTTTAATTACTAGATTAGGTTTTTGTTTGCATTTAGTTACTCGGTATTCAAACTCATTTAATTCTCAGGTTTTCCCCAATGTATTTATTTTAGTTGAGACTATTCATACGATTCATACGATATTTATAAATTTCGTTATGGATGTGTAGACAGTTAATTTATTCGATATTTATATTTTATTGGATGTTTTAGATGGTTTAAATTAATTAGAGTCTCTTATTGTTAATAATATTTTCATGGTGCTAATAATGATATAAATTGATTTAACGTGTAATATCTTTGACGTTGAGACTTGGTCACTCGATGGTAGATAATAAGGAGGGTTACATTGTAAGAGTATAGTACACCAACTATGACCTCGCTTAGACATATTTTCTCATTCTAGTTTCCAAAATGCATGTTGAGTGTCTGTCCAAGAGGTCTTAAAAATTCTTGATCGCACTTAATATCTTAAAGTCGGTTCTTTCATCCCCTTATCACATCAATAACTTAAACATGAAGGTACACGTAACCTAATTAACATAACTTTTGTGTGTATGAAAAAAAATGATGAAGTCCTTTTGAAAACTGTGACTTTTTTTATGTTTGTCGACAATAAATGTCATTGTATTTTTGTCTATAATATATTTTAAAAAGGCATTTGTGTGAAGTCCTATAATAGTTGATGTAACGAAGGTTGACCTTCGGTGCTCACGATTGCTCTCAGATCTTTTGTAAAAACTCTAGTTGTATCCGTGACTTTAACACTGATATATCGCTGAAGTGAAATAAGGCTCTACTTTAAAAAAATATCTTGTGTATCACGCTTTGTATTTTTTATCTTGTAGAAAATGTCGATGAGGGTTTGCTCTGGTAAAGGCCATTGTTCGCTGCAATGTATGGTCAGTGATGCGCAATCAGCATAATCGTTTTTACAAAACATAAGATCGTTTTATGAATATTTACACAAACCACATTTTTTATGATCGAAAACTCTGAAGTACTTATTTTTAGGGATGTCAATGGGGTAGGTTTGGATCCGGGGTAACCCTCCCTGCCCCCAAACTCGCCAACTATCCCCCTCCCCCAAACTCGCCCTGCCACGCTTAATCCCCACCCCAAACCTACCCCCACCCTATTATGAAAACCTAACGGGGCCCAAAACTTGCCTCGCTTAATCCTCTAACAACTAAAAACAACTTACATATTTACCAAAAATATAACTACGATCACATAGTTATTCAATAACCAAATACCAATCCAAAATACATAATTTTTCAACAACTAAATTACAATCCAAATCCATGAAACTTTCATTACAAACATATTTTTTTACCTTTCTCTCTTTAAAGACTTTTAAAGAGATTTTTGAGTAGGATTTTCCCCTTCATTTGGTGTCGAAAAATTTGGCGTTGGAATGTGAGTTTGAGTTGATGGATTTGAACTCAAATTAATAAAAAAAAAAAATTAGTCGTATACACACACACAGACACAACTACATGAATGATAGATTTGTGTTCGTGAATGATGTACATTATACGTTGAATGATACATCTAATTCGTGGAGAGTGGAGCAAGTTCATGGTTGCGGAGTGAGGTTACTGACACTGTGAGTTGAGGGACAGTAATTGGTTCACGTCCGATAGAGAGAAAGAGAGAGTTGTTTCTCATTTGATTTGGGCATTTAGGTTGGGGAGGGTTAAAAGAGATTATATACATGGTGAAGTAAAATATTATTTACTCATACTAATAGTGGTATTTTAGTAAAAAATATACCTGAACGGGGCAGGTTCGGGGTTAACTACTCAGACCTGACTCCATCCCAAACTCGACGAGTTTTTTTCCCTCCCCCAAACCTGAATCTGGCACCATTTATCCCCCTCAGTTAACTACCAAATGATCAGTTCCTACAAGTTACATTGGTCCCAATGCGAGGTGTCAACGCCTCTCATAGGGCCGTTTGGAGGTTGTTTTAGGGTTCACCCATATAGCGTCGTGTTTTTAAGCCTAAGTGTAGATATTTTCAAATCATCGTCGTATTTTTAAATCGGGAGCCTCGTGACCACGTGATCAGTTCCTACGAGTTACATTGGTCCCGTGCAAGGTGTCGGTGGCTCTCACGGGGCTATTTCAGGGTTCACCCCTCTAGCGCCATTTTTTAAGCCTAAGTTTAGAAATTTCGAAATTATTATCGTATTCTCAAACGGGGAGCCCCGTGACCACGTGATCAGTTTTTACGAATCACATTGGTCCCGTGCAAGGTGTTGGCTCCTCTCACGGGGTCGTTTGGGGGCTATTTCGGAGTTTCCCCCTCTAGCGCCATTTTTTAAGCCTAAGTCTATATATTTTCAAATTAACGTTGTATTCTCAAATCGGGAGTCCCGTGACCATGCGGTTAATTCCTACGAGTTACATTGATCCCGTGCGAGGTGTTGGCACATCTAACAGGGTTGTTTGGGGGCTGTTTCTGGGTTCCACCTCTAATGCCATTTTTTAAGCCTACGTCTAGTTATTTTCAAATTATCACCGTATTCTCAAATCCGGAGTCCCGTGACCACGCGATCAGTTCCTATGAGTTACATTGGTCCCGCACGAGGTGTCGGCGCCTCTCACGGGGCCGTTTGGGGGTTGTTTCGGGGTTCACCCCTCTAGCACCTTATTTTTAAGCCTAAGTCTAGATATTTTCAAATTATTATCGTATTCTCAAACAGGGAGCCCTACAAGTTACTTTGTCCCTGTGCGAGTTGTCGGCACATCTCACAGGACCGTTTGGGGGCTGTTTCGGGGTTCCCCCTCTAGTGCCAATTTTTAAGCCCAAGTCTAGACATTTTCAAATTGTTGTCGTATTTTCAAATCGGGAGTCCCGTGACTAGGAGGTCAGTTCCTACAAGTTACATTAGTGCCGTGCGAGGTGTCGGTGCCTCTCACGGGGCCATTGGGGACTATTTCAGGATTTCCCCCTCTAGCGCCATGTTTTAAGCCTAAGTCTAGATATTTTCAAATTATTGTCGTATTCTCAAACCAGGATTCCCATGACCACGAGGTCAGTTCTTACGAGTTACATTGGTCCCATGCGAGTTGTCGACACATCTCACAAGGCCGTTTGGGTGTGTTTCCTCTCTAGCGTCATGTTTTTAAGCCTAAGTCTAGATTTTTTCAAATTATTGTCGTATTCTCAAATCGGGAGTCCCGTGACCTCAAGGTCAGTTCCTATGAGTTACATTGGTCCCGTGCGAGGTGTCGATTCCTCTCACGGGACCGTTTGGGGGCTGTTTTAGGATTTCCCCCTCTAACGCCATTTTTTAAGCCTAATTCTAGATATTTTCAAATTATCATCGTATTCTCAAATCGAGAGCCCCGTGACCACAAGGTCAATTCCTACGTGTTACATTGGTCTTTTCTAAGGTGTCGACATGTCTCACAGGGACATTTGGGGGTTGTTTTGGAGTTCCCCTCTCTAGCGCCATGTTTTTAAGCGTAAGTCTAGGTATTTTCAAATTATCGGTGTATTCTGAAACTGGGAGTCCCGTGATCGCGCGGTCAGTTCCTACGAGTTACATTTGTCCCGTGTGAGGTGTTGGTGCCTCTCACGAGACCATTCGAGGCTATATATTAAGTTAACACTAACATGGTCACAGGACCATTGGTCTCATTAGTATTTCTCAAAACAAGGCCCTGTATATTAAGTTAACATGAGCATGCCAACATATTCCTAATCTCTCAAACCACCGAATAAAATATGTAAATTTTTCCATCATGCATTTCGAGATCATGCAAATAGAGTCTAAATGAAAGAATTAGTAAATTCTACTCAGATCTGTGTAGGTGAAATTTATACATCCAACTAAGTGAATATATATATATATATATATATATATATATATATATATTTCTTTATGTGGCTACCTGTCAAGTAGAAAATTTTCATTGCAGTAATTGGAAGGTGATTTTTGTTTTCCATCTCTAGAAATCCATCTCTTTTCTTCATACCTAATAGATTAGAATTAATTTGTACAAGCAATACATTGTTCTTAAGCTTAATACCAAGGAAGATATTGAAGGCTAAATAATGTTATTACAAAAGGCATTTCAATCAACAAACTCATACTTTACTCTAATGAAATTCTCAATCACAACTGTGTCATAGTTACGAGGCAGCTCAGCTTCCTAGTAGCTATTTAGTTTCTCACTTCCCATGGCAAGAAGCAAACATCAATCAAATAGACTTTTAACCAACAAGTTCTTCGCTCATAAAATGATGTCTAACACGAATTACTGAAAGTAAGAAAAAGAAGTGTGATGATCACATTGAAAAACTGCAACCAGATTAGGAAGTCAAGCGTCCAGCATAGCAGATCTAACCTGCAGCAATAAAAATAAGGAATGTTTTTCTCCTTGATTCGATGCAATACATTTTCAATGTAGAACTCAATGCTAGAGAATACTTGGGAATGTTTTTTTACTGTCCGTCTAGTATGCATAACACAAGATTTTTTAGAAATATAAATTGGAGTTGCAGCGCACTGATAGTAAAATAAGTCCCAACAAAATATGCAATTAGAACTTCCAATATATGAATTATTCATAAATTCGGATAGGTTTAAATCAGCTATCAACAATGACAGAAAACTTGACAAGTTGTAAATTTTCATGAGAGACTTTAGACTATGGATGCACAAGCACATAATGTGACTCGACATAATCACACAAGTTTAAACTTTAACACGATACATATGGAATACAACGGACTCCTAATTTTAAGTCAAGCCACAAGGAACAATCATCAAACAAATAAACCCACAACCTTCACTCACAAATAAACACATCAAAATATCAAAGTTCACAAAATAAAATGACTGTAACAAAAAAATTGGTAATCAATGATAGACAAAGAAGTTGCATAATAGTTATATAAAATGTTGTATAACAGTATACATAACAGTTTATATTAGTGTTGTATAAAGTCTTATATAACAGTTATGATACTTCTTGATGGCTAAAAATCCATCACCTCTTTATCTTTGTTGGAAAGCACATTGAGCAACTAATTTTTCAGAGAACTCCTATAGGTCTTGGGTTGTGGTGGAATTAGCAGTGCAATCCCTTTCTGATTCTGATACACTTAGAGATGCCCAGTCATTTTTTATAACATCTTTAGAAGAAAATGATATTTTTCTAGCGGACAAATCAATAATTTTGACACAATCTATTTTTGCCCATTGATTTTTAGGAGGAAAAAATCATAAGTATGGGAGTGGGAAAAAAACAAAATTAAAATATGTGCTTAGCTATATAGAGCCAGTAGACCTAACAACTTGCTGAGATATTTGAGATAGAAATAAAATGCAATACAATGCTTGGCTATCACTTATTTGAGATAAAAATAAAATGAAATGTTGCATACATAGTTGAGTTGTAATCTTAGCCTGACTATATCATGTAAACACAAAGTCACAAAGTTATAACGAGTTTCCTTATTAGAAGCCTATGCACAAGCTCAAAGGGAAATGAATTTGAGTCTCACTATATCAAGTAAACACAAAGTTACAACCAGTTTCTTTATTACAATCTTATGCAGAGACTCCCCCACACTAGTACCACATGTATAGACATAAAATTTCATATGTTGATATCACATAACAGATTAGAAGTATTATAAAATTTAAAAGATGCATTGTTTAATGGATTTTGTTATAAAGTAAGTGTGATATCATAAAAATATGGCGAGATGTTGGTGCCTCTCACGGGGCCATTCAGGGGATGTTTTCGATTTTCGTCCTCTAACGCCACGCTTTTAAGCCTATATCTAGAAATTTTCAAATTATCATCGTATTCTCAAATCGGGAGTCCTGTGATTGTGCGTCCAGTTCCTACGAATTACATTGGTCCTGTGTGAGGTGTTGCTACCTCTCACGGGGCCGATCGGGGGATGTTTTGGGTTCTCGCCCCCTAACGTCGTGTTTTTAAGCCTAAGTCCTAATATTTTCAAATTATCATCATATTTTCAAACCGGGAGTCCAGTGACCACGCGGTTAGTTCAAATAAGTTACATTGGTCCCGTGCGAGGTGTTGGTACCTCACACGGGGGGATTTGGGGGTTGTTTTGGGGTTTCGCCTTTTAAGGCTTTTTTAGCCTAAGTCTTGATATTTTCAAATTATCATCATATTCTCAAACTGAGAGTCCTGTGATCATGTGGTTAGTTCCTACGAGTTATATTGGTCATGTGCGAGGTGTTGGTGCCTCTCACGAGGCAGTTAAGGGGATATTTTAGGGTTTCCCACTCTAACAACATGTTTTTAAGCTTAAGTCGATATATTTTCAAATTATCGACGTATTCTCGTACCGGGAGTTCTATGACCACACGGTCAGTTTCTATGAGTTACATTGGTCCCGTGCGAGGTGTCGATGTCTCTCACAGGGCCGTTTGGGGGTTGTTTAAGGGTTCACCCCTCTAGCGCCATTTTTTAAGCCTATGTCTAGAAATTTTCAAATTATCACTGTATTCTCAAATTGGGAGCCGCGTGACCACACTGTCAGTTCTTACGAGTTACATAGGTCTTGTACGAGGTGTCGTGGCCACTCACGGGGCAGTTTGGGGGCTGCTTTAGGGTTCCACCCTCTAGCGCAATTTTTTAAGCTTAAGTCTAGATATTTTAAAATCATCATCGTATTCTCAAATCGGGAGTCCTGTGACCACAAGGTTAGTTTCTACGAGTTACATTAGTCCCTTGCGAGGTGTGGTTGCCTCTCACGGGGTCGTTCGGGGGCTGTTTTGGGGTGTCACCATCTAAAGCCTTGTTTTAAGTCTAAGTCTAGATATTTTTAAATGATTGTCGTATTCTCAAATTAGGAGTCCCGTGATCTCGGTGTCAGTCCCTACGAGTTACATTGGCCCTGTGCGAGGTGTTGGTGCCTCTCACGGGGCCATTTGGGGGCTGTTTCGGGATTTCGCCATCTAACGCCACGTTTTTAAGTCTAAGTCTAAATACTTTCAAATTATCATCACATTCTCAAATCGGGAGACCCGTGGCCACGCTATCATCCCTACGAGTTACATTGATCTCATGCGAGGTGTTGGTGCTTTTCACGGGGCCATTCGAGGGCTATTTTGGGGTTTCATCCTCTAGCGCTAGTTTTTAAGCCTAAGTCAAGATATTTTCAAATTATCACCGTATTCTCAAACTGGGAGCCCTGTGATCACATGGTCAGTTCCTACGACTTACAATTGTCCCGTACGAGGTGTCGGTGCCTCTCATGGGGCTGTTTGGAAACTGTTTTGGGGGTTTCCCTCTCTAACGCAAGGTTTTTAGCCCTAAATCTTGATATTTTCAAATTATCACCATATTCTCAAACCGAGAGACCCATTATCGCACAGTCAATTCCAATGAGTTACATTTGTCTCTTACGAGGTGTTAGTGCCTCTTATGGGGCCGTTTGGGAGTTGTTTCGGGGTTTCCACCTCTAACGTCAGGTTTTTAAACCTAAGTCTAGATATTTTTGAATTATCATCCTATTCTTAAACTGGGAGTCACGTGACCACACGGTCAATTCCTACGAGTTATATTATTCCCGTGTGAGGTGTCAGTGGCTCTCATGGGGCTATTTGGGAGCTGTTTGGGGGTTTCTCCCTCTGATGCTATATTTTTAAGTCTAAGTCTAGATATTTTCAAACTATCGTCGTATTCTCAAATCGGGAGTCATATGATCACGCGGTGAGTTCCTACGAGTTACATTGATCTCGTGTGAGGTGTTTGTACCTCTCACGTGACTATGGTAAGTACGTTTCATTTATTCGGTAGTAATGTTCATAGTGATAATTTATACAGAGTTATGTTACATTCCACATTATTAATTATTTAACAACGTGCTTTTGAAATTTATAGCATGTTTTATTTATGTCTTTTTCATATTCGTTTTAATCGCAACCCTAAATGTTAGAAATGCCTCAAGCCAACCAACACAATGGCCACTAAATGTTCAAATCCACCAGTCAACAACAATTCAAGAATCCCAAACAACAATTCAAATAATATTGTGATATATTAAAAAATTCTAGGGTCAACCAACTCAATGGCCATCTAATTGTTCAAATCCACCAATCAACAACAATTCAAAAATCCTAAACAATAACTCAAAGCAAGTGTTATATAAAAAAATAACGATGGTGAAAAGGTAATAGTAAATGTCTACACCTAAAAACAGAGCCGACTTAGTCATAATGAAAAAATGATGAAAAGGAACATTAACCATAACAGCTCCACAGAGGCCCCGTAGTAGCCCCATAGCAGCCCTGTAGTAACCCCATAGTAGCTTTTACCATAGCAGCTGCTACAATAGCAGCCCCAGACCTTACGTAAGAATCATGTACTTAAAAGATTCCAAACCAAAAAAAGAAAATAAATAAAATTTGAGACCACAAACACAATAAATCAAATTGATATTATAGCAAAATTCCATACCTCTGTTTTTTGAAAAAAAAAGATAAAAAGCATATATCTTTGCTGGCTTCAGAACATTCAAATATGCAAAGTAACTGGATGGGACCTAGCTTGAAAAGCTGAAAACCCCAAACAAAAACAAAAATGTAAATAGAGCAGACAACCAAATAAGGAGTGAAAATAAACAAAAGTAATGAAAATAAGGACAATACTGATAAAGTGAGATAAATATACTATTACCTCAACATTACATGGTAAAGTTGGGTTCCCAATAGCTCTAATACATATTACAATCAATATTTATACTGAAAATAAATCCAGTAAACGTTTTCATATAGTAAAATCAAATCGTGTTAATTATCACTAGCAAACAACACAATACCAAAAGTTGGGATGCAAACCAT
Source organism: Sambucus nigra (assembly GCA_949130495.1). Taxonomy (NCBI): domain Eukaryota; kingdom Viridiplantae; phylum Streptophyta; class Magnoliopsida; order Dipsacales; family Adoxaceae; genus Sambucus; species Sambucus nigra. The sequence continues at coordinate 48,322,259 of OX422220.1, forward strand.
TTAACACTTGACATATTGAAATTATAGTGAAAACATAAAAAATTGGGATGCAAACTATTTAATTTTAATATGTTAAGCATAAAAATAGCTGACCACCTTCAATTTCGTTGACGAAACTTTCTTTTCCACACTACGTGATAATACAAAAGCACATACTACAAATAACTAATTCAAAAAAATAGTAATCAAGAACAACCCAAACATGTAGTGTATCATATTGCCTCCACCTTTAGCCACCATGTTACTCACATAATATAACCATAAAAGCAGGGATAAGAATGTTAATATGAGAAATCTCAAATTTGAAACAAAAAACGATTATTTGAAAGAAAAAAACTAAAACTCCTTACCTTAGGGTTATGTATGAGATACACGTAAAATCTGATGTTCAAACTCAAATAACCTTATCGACCTTACAAAACCATCATCCAAAACCTTGAATTAACCCTGAAACAAAATAAACACACAAATATTGGCTTGAGATAGAACCAAATGCCCTAAAAGAGTAAAATTATACAATACTTAAATCAAACCATGCTTTTGAACTAATACCAATAAATATCACATAACAATTAAAAAAAATGGGTATAATCGACATCTCATGAGGATATATGTATACCTTGAAGGGATGATTCTTAATGACAATGTAACCTCCCTTGCGAATAGCACCGACTTGTTGACGATTCTGTATGTATTTGTGTTTTTTCAAGGTCATCACTTAATCTCTCAAACTGTAATAAATGAAAATACTACAAAAATTTCATTACCCTCTAACCCTCAATCACCACCCCCACTCCCGTTAACCCTCTGCTTCATCCCTCCCCTCCCCAAAACCCATTGGAATTGCAACCCACCCCAACTTAACCCCTCGAGTCATAACCCACCCCAACCCGCAAAAACCAATCAGAATCGCAACCCACCCTCCCACCTTAACTCAAAAAATCATATTTGAATTCATAAATCCACTAACCCAATTGAAACCCAGATACAAATCAAAACCAAAATATGAATCAAAACCTAAATGTGTAGAAACCTAAATATGAATCAAAACCTAAATATGAATCAAAAATTAAATATGTAGAAATACCATCACCATTTAATCAAAAACTAAATATGTAAATAATTTGACAATATACTTAATCGGTAATGAGAATGAAGAGACCTATAATATGAAATTTTATGTTATGAGAAAAACACAACAAATTAATAGAAAATCTATTTGCTTAGAAAAAAGAATTTACCTGCCGCCGGCGAACTCAGAATTTAAAGTCATCCCATTTCCATAAAACCGGGAGTCATGCCAACACTACTGGCGCCAACGGTGATGATACAGGGAGCATACATCATAACTGTCCTTAACCCATTAGTAGCCAGCCCCGATCACCAAAAACCATCCAAAGTCCGACCCTTTTTCGAACCTAATTTCGGCGACCAATCAAGGAAATCTCGCCGGACCAGTTGAACCCTCGACCCTACTATAGCAACCCGATACCCATACCCGAGTACCAAGACCCACCTCTAAAACCATCTTTAAACCCCATACCCGACAGTCCCTTTCGTTCGGACCACCATTCAACATCTCCACCCCGACCACCTGCTATGGCCACCATACCCAAACCCAGGCATAGCTTTCTAACCCAAATCATAACCCGGACTAATACAAACCTTAACCCATTTTAGCCATCAGTGTTTAATGAGAGAGAGAAGTTATAGTCGACCATAGATTTTCTTTAACGAGAGAGATAGAAGAGAGCAAATGAAAATGAAAATCAAGTGCCTCTTTCTTTTCTTTTACGCCTAGAGCCGTGACCCACCATTGCAATCCATAACCTCTTAAGAGATGCTACCTGATTGATGAATGGTCACGACCTACAACCGTGACCCCCATTCCCGACCAACAACAGATTTCAATTAAGGGGTGGTCACGACCCATAGCCGTGACCCACATCACAAAATGGTCACGGCCCCTAGTCGTGACCCTATATGTGTATGTTTTATACTTCGTCATGCCTATGGTCATGGTCCAAGTCCGTGACCCGTCTGCGACCAATCTTGGAGGGAATTTTGGCGTGAATTTGGCACCAAGATGGTCATGCCTTGGTCACGGCCCAAGTCCGTGACCCACAGTGGTCAAGGATTTGAACCGCGACCACTTCCAGAGCATCCATCACGCAGTGTGGTAATGAATATGGTCACACCAAAAATTGAGATGGCACGTCCCAAGTTTGCGACCAGCTGGTCGCAGACTTGGGCCATGACCAATTGGGTGTGACCATTCGCAGAATTTGGTGTAGTGGATATTCATTCAAAATGGGGCCTCGATAATCCTGGGTAGAAGGTTACAATGCTTGCTGGGTATATACCCTAGCAAGGATCAAGGAGACAAAGGAAATTGCCTTTAATCGATGGTGGGTAAGAACCCTTAAGGAGATGAAGATGCCTAAGGAATATAGAATGTGGTATAAGTACCAGGTCAAATGTGCAGCCTATCGCCACAATCCTTTCTTGAAGGATAATGAATGGATCCCGGATGACGCCACCCGATCCAATTTTTACGGCAAAACCTTGATGAAGACGAGGAGGATCTCGTTCTAAAATTGAATAATGATCAAAGAGCTCTTATTACAAAATATTTTTCTCACCATCCTAGGCCATCGTAGGTCCTTATGTATTTTTAGTCTCACTGTAATTGTAATTTCATACTTTTGTTAATAAAGAGCTTTAGTTATTAACCTTTTCTATATTTTGAGCATGTGCTGACTAAATATGTGTTAATAATTGTTGCTTATGCTTGAACTGGAAAGAGTTGTTGCTCATTAGTTAGTCAACATATTTGTCGACCAAATAATATTGATTGACCATACTAGGCCCTTTATTATTCAAGTGGACTAGTACTTAGATTTTATCATTTTGAGCTTTTTAGATGACTAAGTGGTATTAAGAACTAGTGTTAGCCACATGTTATTATGTGTTTGAACATTCTCCCAGTATAATATCCCTTAGCAGTATCATTCCATATACTTAACCTTTTAGTTTATATCATCACACTCCCTTAGGCCTAAGTAAGATGATGGTGAGAATGTACCTGGTAGATGGGACATCCGCTTGAGAAGGATTTTTACATCCAATGAAGTTGGTGACCAACCTAAGTTAGCTTTGTTGCCTAAGGATCCTCTGTAGGGATTTTATTATTGTCGGGGTAACGCACGAGGTCTATTTATGACAAAAACTTGAGGGTCATAGATATTGAAACATTTTAACTGAGTTATCATAACTACTACCAACGTTTCTTGACAATCTAGATTCTTTAATTGTAACAAGTAGAAATACTTACTATAATCCCCAGGAGTTATGCTATGCATGAAAGAGTTATTATCTAGAAAATGTACGTATTAGTGAGATGAGATCAAGAAAAATTAAGCAGCCAATGCATAATATCAAAATATGAGTACCAACTGGCCTTTATTCATTGAATAATACCTGACGAGCAACATAAGTTTGAAAATGAAAATTTTCTTAAACTAAATGTGCTAACAAAAGATAAAGAAGACTCAAAGTAGAACTTCTTGATATTGGTTGTGTCCCAGGATCTTGGTATCTCCCTGCCCTCCAGCTTTTCCAAGTGATATGCTCCTTGAAGGTCATCCCTAATTACTCTTAAAGGTCCTTCCCAGTATGGTCCCGGTTTTCCATCTGATGGATTTATGGCACTACTGAGGACTTTCCTTAAGGCATAATCCTCTGCCAGAAACCTCCTCGGATTGAATCTCTTGCTATACTAACTGGCCAGCTATTGTTGGTATGAAGCTAACTTGAACATGGATAACTCTCTCCGCTCGTCTGCTAAGTCAAGTTTAGTGCATAAAATATCATCATTAAGGCTTTGGTCGGCCAAAGTAGTTCTCATAGTGGAGAGAACTGCCTCAGGTGGGATGATAGCGTTCATCCCATATGAGAGCGTGATAGGTGTTTCCCCAATTGGTCGCCTAGGGGTTGTACGATAAGCCTACAAAATAGCTCTTTCCAACCTCTTTTTCAGTCCATTGAGCATAGTTTTATTGGAAGCCTCTCCTTGTCCATTACTTTGGGGATACACAACAGAATTGAAGTGGTGTTTGATACCATTCTCATCCCAAAAACCTTGAATGAAACTAATTTCAAATTGCATGCCTTTATTGGTGATGATAGTCCTTAGTACCCTAAAGCGTGTTATGATGTTTCTCCAGATGAACCTGATCATATCTGAATCGCGAATGTTTGACAGTTGTTCTACCTCTACCCATTTGGTGAAGTAATTTGTGTTAACGAGAAGATAATTTTGATTTCCAGATGTAGTAGGTAGTGTTACCATAATGTCTAGTCCCCATTATGCGAATGGTCATGGGCTTGTCAGTGATTTTAAATCGCTAGCTGGATGGTCGACCATAAGAGAGTGGTTTTGACATTTTTCACACTTGCGAGAGTAACTGCCTGCGTCCTTCTGCATAGGAGGCCACCAGTAACCCTCCTTAAGTGCTCGAAAGGCTAATGATCGCCCCTGTATGACTCCCACAAATGCCCTTATGAATTTCACTAAGTACTTGCTCATTATCATATAAGTGAACGCATTGGAGATAAGGACATGTGAATGACTTCTTATAAAGTTTCACCTCTAAGAAGAGGTGGGCAGATTTAACCCTTACGTGATGGGTCAACCTCCTATCGTCGGGAAGTATGTCGCTCCATAGACAAGTGATAATGGGTTCCATCCAACTGGGAGCCTTCTCTATGAGGATGAATTGCTCGACTATGACTGTCTGGTCGATACTTGGCTATGAAAGGAACTCTATCTGAATAGTTCTCCTTAAGTCAGAGATAATTGTTGAGCTCAGGGCTGTTAAGGCGCCCACATAACTATTCTGAATGTCAACCTTCTTAAATCCTGTCGTAATTCCTCTTATCACGACGAGTAGGTTGTCATTCTATCATTTTTGGCATTGAAGTCCCCATTTACTTTCTTGGAGACCAGCTTGGAGTCATCGAATAAGTGAAGGCTATTTTACCCTAGTAGTTGGGCCTTGCTCAAACCAGCTATCAGTGCTTGTATTCAGCTTCGTTATTGGAGGCCTCAAATCCCAATATAATTTCTTACTCGATGACAGCACCTTCTGGAGTGATAAGGACGATGCTTACTCTTGCCACCTTAAAATTGGAGGCTCCATCAATGTATAGGCTCCAGTATGTAGATTGTGCTTCCTTATTTGTTGACTGCTCCATTCTCAGTTGGTCGATTGGTTAGTCCCATGTAAATTCGACGATGAAGTTTACTAGGGCTTATCATTTAATCGTTGTTCTTGGTTGAAAATGGATATCGAATCTCCCAAGTTCCACCAACCACCAGTGCATAGGCGAGTTTTTCCAGGGGTGGGTATTGTTGCTCTGCATCCAAAAGTGTCTTTCCAGCATTATATCGGGTACTGATCTCCTTCTTCTTACACACCAGAATGGAGCTTGCAGCATGGTCTGATATTGAAAGGTAAAGATACAGTGGCTCTCCATCATTTGGAATTACCAGCAGGGGTGGTTTGATAAGGTAGGATTTGATCTGCTCCAAAGATCTCTAATATCCATCATTCTATATGAGGCCTTTGTCCTTCTTCGGGAGCTAAAAGAATGGTCAATATTCGGAAGACTTAGAGATAAAGTGATTGAGCATCACGAGCGTACCAGTGAGCTTTTGAACATCTCGCAATGTCTGAGGAGGCTAAAATCTAGTGATAACATCAATCTAATCAAGATTAGACTCGATTCTTCTTTTTCTAACTGGATAACCCAAGAACTTTCCTGATTGGACACCGAATGAACACTTACTTGCATTAAGCTTCTTTCGGTATTTCCTAAGGATCTCAAATGTTCTGGCTAAGTTCGTGAGGTGGTTGCCCCTTGCTCTTGTGTTTAACTAGCATATCATCGATGTAGACCTACATCGTGTCTCTCATTTGTCTCTTAAATATCTTGGTGACTAGCCTCTAAGAAATTTCCCATGCATTCTTTAAGACGAATGGCATAACCTTGTAGTAATATAACCCAATATGGGTTATAAATGACGTTTTGTCCTGATCGGGTTCAAACATCGAAATTTGATGGTAGCCAGAGTAGGCATCCAGAAAAATCATTCTTTTGTGCATCATCATAGCATCAACCAACTGATCTATTTTAAGAAGCTGGAAGCTATCTTTGGGACATGCTCTGTTGAGGTCTGTGAAATAAATACAGACGCTCTAACTGTCATTGCTCTTGCATACCACCACTAGGTTAGATAACCATTTGGGGAACTAAACTTTTGTAATGGATCCTACATCTAGTAACTTCCCTACTTCGTTCTCCACCGCTTTAGCCTTCACGGGGGCTATTTAATGAGCCTTTTCTATGATCGACTTGAAGGCCGGATCAACGTGCGGGCAATGGTAGGCTATGTTGGTATCAATCCCTGGAAAATCATATAGTTCCCAAGCATAAACATTTAGATTGCTTCTAAGGAAGGCAATCAGATCTTTCTTCTCTTGATCGGTGAGAGTGGCTCCAATTAAAAATTTCCTCCCTAACAGGTTATCATCGGCCCCAACTTCATTCAGGCTTTCAACAATCCTGTTAGTGGGGTGTACCTTGGTGTCGACCACCCCTGGTTGGTCTTACCGTAGTTTCTATTTGGAGCATATAGACCCCTGTTAGGCTTCCTCCTGAGCATCCTTTACCACCTTTTTCTTTTCTTTCTTTGGGTGAATAGCCTCAATAAACCACTTGTTGGCAGTGGCTTGGTCACCACGAATTCCAACTATGCCCTAATCAGTAACGCACTTCAACTTTAGGTGGTAGGTGGATGGTATGGCCCTCATAGCATGTAGTCTGTCTCTACCTAAGATGGCATGATATGAGGACTCTATGTCCACAACTAAGATCTCATTAGATTTGAGATGTTCCCGCCCTGACTAGTAGGACTATCTTTCCTAACGGTGTCGTGATCCTCACTACTAAGACGACCAATAAAACTTTGGCTTCCTTAAGGTCGGTGATGTTCGGCTCTAGCTTGTGGAATAACTCTAGGTACATCACTTCTTATGAACTCCCTTGGTCCACGAGTTTCTTGCCAATGTCCCAATTGGCAATTTTAAGGGTAATCACTAGTGCATCGTGATGTGGGGTTATCACTCCGACTAAGTCTTCCTCGGTTAAACTAATATTCTTGGTATAGTCGATGTTCGCTGGTCGCCAACGTTTACCAGCCATGGTTTTGGCAGGGTCAATCTAAAATGCCTCCATGACAGCAGTAACCTTCTTCATCTCTATCCTAACAGCATTCCTTTGGATTTGCTTAAGATCTGATGCCCATGGACTGCCACAAACTCATATCCCGTGTTATCGTCAAGGACATTTTTTGGCTTCTGGTCACTTTTTTCTCTACGTACTCATGAGGTGTCCATTTTGGGCTAGCTCCTCCAAGTGTGACTTTAGAGCCTTAAAATTTTCAGTCATGTGGCTGCACTCCTGGAATGCGCATCTCAGCATATTATTTCTTTTTATTGTGTTACCACCCATCTGTTTAAGCCACTTAATGAACGGTTGGTCTTTGATCTTGCTCAAGATATTGTAAATGGGTTCCTTAAATACTGTGTTAATAGCCTGGAATGCCTTGGAGGGATCAGCATTATTCCTATTCTTGGAACCATTCTTTCCCTCGTTCTGGTTCCCTTTCTTTGGAGTATCACCCTTTTCTGCTTCTATGGTTACCTTTGCTCGGCCGTTGTCCCCTGCATTAGAATGAATAACATCTTCCACCTTGGTGTATTTCTCAATACGATCCATGAGATCGTTAGTAGTGCTCGCTTCTTTCTTAGTTAAGGACTAGTGCGGCAAAGAGGTGGTCGATAGACCAATTTTGAAGGATGCAACAACAACCTGCTCCGAGCAATCCTCGACCTCGTTGAATACTTTCCATTACCTTTGGAATATTCACGAAGGCTCTCTTGTGGATTTTTCTTCATCGTGAGTTATGCATCCATCCGCTTAGGGTAGGAGCTACAAGTTATTAAGCGAGCAATAAAGGCCTCTATTAGAGTCTTGAAGTTTCTAATCGACCTATGAGGCAGCTTCTCAAACCACTTATATGCTACATCATGTATGATAGAAGGTAAAATCTGGCACATTAGTGCATCGTCATGGTTCTATAAGGTCATAATTTATTTTTATTACCGAATGTGGTTTATAGGATCTGTCTTTCCGTCGTAAATCTTGAACCTGAAAATGGAAAACTTCTTTGGGGGCTCCTCGTCTTTGATCTCCCTTGAGAAAGGGGATTTCATCTGGGTATTGAGATCTCTTCTAGATAGCTCCCTGCTGGACCTGGCTCCACGATGGCCTAGATGTTGGTCCATCTCTCTACGGACCATAATCCTAATGCCCTCGTCTTGTCTATCGTTGCTCTTGTAGTGTCTCTCTGGCTGGCTAATCTCTGATCAACCATGCTCTAATCTTCCACGTTCAATTTTATCCTGATTGCGCTTAGATCTCCTCCCTCGGCTGTAAGTATTTATCACCTGAGGCACGGCGTTTCTTTGTTTCCTTATGGAGATCTCTCTCCATTATTTCGAATCACCTTTGTAGGCGAGCATTCTTTTTCACCTGGAGGCACGTAGCCTCCTCCTATTCTCGAAGCCTGGCTTTATAAGGGTCGACCAATCTGGAGATCTGCATAGATCTGGGTGATCCCTGGCTTTCTATGAAAAGTTTTCATTCTTGGAAAAACCAGGTGTTTGTATGCTGGCGAATCTCTAACCTGGCCCTGAGTGGAACTAGGTCTTTTTGCACATCGCCAGCCTAAGGAATGTTGTTGCTATGGTGATGAAGAACGTGTGTGCTCGCGTTCAAATGATCAAATTATATATAAAACCCTTTTAACACAAACAAACCCTAAACATTCAGCAGTATCTGATTGAATAAATTGATAATCTACGCAAGAACATTCAAACACATGCAATTAAGGAAAAATCCCCCTCAGGGGCAAAACCATTTATTTTCACTATAATTTGTAAGAAAACGGATTACAATCGGATTACAATGAAAATACAAGTTGACTAAGAATTACCCTCGGGTATCGGATTCTGTAGTCGCGGCTGGAATTATCCCTTTCCAGTAGGGCTGCAATGAAGAAGAAGAACGGTCTCCTCCACAAGGGTTGAACAAACCAAAGTTGTGTTCTTGGGTTGCAAAAGGATTCACAAATATTTGGCAAGGATGTGTGAATCAAAACATGAGTCTTGGGACTCAAAAATATGAAGACTAGATGTATTTGGACTCTCAAATTCGTCTCCTAAAGTCTTGCAAAACAACTCTCCCGAAGTTGGTATTTATAGGGAAATACATGAAGAGACCCACGATCTTAAAATGCTGAAATTCTATCCAGCGTACAGGTACCCCGAACCGGTTCGGGTACCCCTGTGAACCGGTTCGCCCCCCGAACCGGTTCCAAGCTGGGTTCGGGAAAGTGTGTTGGGAACAGGTGCTTAAACACTTAGAAAACTTCCCAATATTTTCAATGAACATATCTCCATTTTCAACGGGCCATAACTTGTTCACCGTAGCTCGGATTGAGGTGTCGTTTCTTCCAGTATCTTTTTTGCGGCAAGCTCTTCAACTTTCCAGTTGACCGGTCCTTCGGACGGTGGCTGTAAAATTACCAATTTGCCCTTGAACATCCCTATCATGCCTTGTTTCACTGATTTGACTTCTCTTGCGTTCCACTTGCATTACGAGCCTACAATCAAGGAACGTGAAGACGTTGATGCAGATGAGGGACATATTAGTGGAGATAATGCATGCTTGATTCCCGGAATTCGGATAGAGGCCGTCATGTGAGATCGTGAGGTGACGTGCCAAATGTAGCGGCGTACGACATACATAAATGAAACATTTCGGACATGAGAAAAATGTCCTTACAAATCTCCCCCTATGTCTATGCCGGTACATACATAAAAAACCGAATTATCAAATATGAAATTGCCTATACAAATCTACCCTCCCATGAACCCAAAACTGGAAAAGGTACAAATGAATAGTCTTCATCGTTTGTTCTTCAATTCTTCAGGAATAACAGATCTTTTCTCATCAGGGTGTGTAATTCAAAGATCATCAATGTAGTACCTACACACATGAGATAAAGCAAAATACCAAGTGACATATCGATTTTGAAATGATGATATAAACATATATATATCCATTTATGAGCAAACTCAAATTTCAAAAACTCCCCCATAATTCATTCTCCCCCAGAATAAGATAATTCTTTCTCCCCCTTTTTATGATGTCCCCAAATAGACAAAAAAGAAGAATGAATCAAATAAGCAAGTGCGGGGTGTCACTAGGATAAAAGCACACCATGAATAAACAGAAAGCAACCAAGTCGATGATAGCGTAAATGAAGTGGTGTGATCAAATTCGATAGGAAAATCAATGCATACAAACATGACATATGTGCACGATGAATATTGGATATTCCTAGCGAATGAACTCAAATGCTTCCTTTGGTGTAAAAGAGTGACAGTATAAGATATTGACTCAATCAAATCAACAAATCAAAGCTCAAAATGATTTTCACACCAATAACGTCCAAAATGATTTTATGCTATTTCAGGACTTTCAAGGAAGTGCAAACCCGTTTAAAAATTCTCCAACCAAACTCCCTCAGATATAATTTTGAATAGAGGCATTCTAAATTCTCAAACTTTGGATAATTGATGGTGAAACCTAAGTGGCCCATATTTGGCATGAATTGCTTTTTATTGCCTGTAAATTTTTTCGGGCTCTTTTAAACTCTTTGGACCTCGGATATTAAAATTCCTCCATTTTTAGGTCCTTTTTAACGGTGGATTTTGCGCAAAGGATAGATGATTACCTTTCGCAGCCCCTCCCCGTTATACAAAAACACACAGTCTCACCAAAACGGTTTTTACATGCATTCCAATCTTGTCAAGTTTTATCGCATATTGTACATTGTATAGACAGGATTGAGATGAAAACACGCAAGCCAACATGAGATAGATAAGTGCAATAATCAAATATAGCCGTGCATGTGTGTAATAAAGGATATAGGAGTCAAACATGTAGGAAGATATCACTAATTACATCTCAAAGACTCCAATCAATGTAAAACACATGGATGAAATGATGTAGCCTCTCAAATCTCTATCAAACAGTCACATGGATATATGGAATGGAGTTGTGACTTGGATAACTTAAATTCTCATCCATAAAAGGTGCAAAAACAGAAAACTCTTTTTGGCCTTTTTCAAAAAATATTATCAAAATAAAATCTTTTTGTGCTTTTTCTCAAAATTTTTCTTAAAGGAAAATCTTTTTGTATTTTTCAAAAGAAATATAAAAAGCAACAAGAATAAAACAAAGTTGTACAACTAAGCAATGGTACATATAAAACAGACTAGCAATAGGAAGCATATGATATGAACGTGAAGGAGCATCCTATTCTATACATAGACCAACCCCTCAGTCAACTGTGCAAATCCCTAAAGATTTCCTAAGACTCTCAAATCTAAGGACATCTAAAGGTTTCGTGAAAATATCGGCTAAATGACGGTCGGTGGGAACAAAACTCAGGGATACGACTTTCTCTCCAACTAACTGACGTATAAAGTGCTCACGTATCCTGATGTGTTTTGTACGTGAATGCTGAACTGGATTGCGGGATATGTGTATCGCGCTCGTGTTATCACAGGAAATGGTCATGGTGTCCTGTGATATCCCATAATCCTCCAGCATTTTCTTCATCCATAAGAGTTGTGTGCAACAACTCCCTACGACTATGTACTCAGCCTCCGCAGTGGACAAAGAGATGGAATTTTTCTTCTTGCTCAGCCAGGAGACAAGAGCAGAACCAAAATAGAAACACCCACCATAAGTGATCCTACATCCATCTACATCCCCAGCCCAATCGGCATCCGAATAGGCGGACAGACGGTCATCGGTATCAAAGGAATACCAAATCCCGTATGAGAGAGTCCCACTTACGTATTTAATAATACATTTTAGAGCAAGTAAATCTGACTCTTTTGGGGATGCCTGATATCGCGCACAGACTCCAACACTAAAGGCGATGTCGTGACGACTGGCAGTCAAGTAGAGAACACTACCTATCATACTCCGATATAAGGTTTTCTCTACGTCCTTGCCTGAAGTGTCCTTACTAAGCTTGGTAGTGGTACTCATAGGTGTACGGGCATGCTTAGCGGAGTCTAAACCAAATTTCTTCACTAGGTCTCTAGCATACTTGGATTGGGAGATGAACATCCCATCCTCTAGCTGACGAACCTGGAGACCAAGGAAGAATGTAAGCTCACCAACCATGCTCATTTCAAACTCACTTTTCATCTCCTCCTCAAAGTGATGAGCATGCTGGGAGCATGTGGATCCAAAGACTATGTCGTCCACATAGACCTGGGCAACCAAAATAGCACCGTCATCTCTCCTGACGAACAACGTCATATCTACTCCCCCTCTCTTGAATCCACGAGCTAAGAGATAGGAAGTAAGCCTCTCGTACCAAGCACGGGGTGCTTGATTCAAACCATACAAGGCTTTCCTCAGATAGTAGACGTGCTCAGGGTGCTGAGGGTCTTCAAACCCTTTTGGTTGTTCCACATAAACCTCCTTCTGTAGAATGCCATTCAGAAAGGCACTCTTAACATCCATCTGATTCACCTTGAAGCGCAGATGACATGCGATGGCGAGCAGAAGACGGACGGACTCAAGCCTCGCAACAGGAGCAAATGTCTCCCCAAAGTCTACACCCTCTATCTGTGTGTAGCCTTGAGCGACCAACCTAGCCTTATTCCTGATTATGGTACCATATTCATCCATTTTGTTCTTGAAAATCCACCGGGTACCTATCACATTAGTCTCACTAGGTCGGGGGACTAATTCCCAGACATTATTCTTTTTAAACTGAAGCAACTCATCCTGCATAGCAGATATCCAGTGTTCATCCTTGAGTGCTTCTTTATGGTTCTTGGGCTCGACTTTAGACGTGTAGCAAAGATGGCTAACAACGTTCTCTAGCTGAGCACGAGTCTTGACCCCTAGAGTGGGATCACCAACAATGGCAGAAGGGTCATGACTCTTGCGAACCCAAGAAGGTGTGTCCCCTAACACAGGAGTAGGATCCACAGAGTGTGAGAGAGGAACAGGAAAATCATTGTCAGAACAATCCTCATCCTCACACTGAAGGTTAGGATCAATAATCGTCGAAGGTTCGTCATCTTGCACGGTAACGTTTATTGATTCCATAACCCTAGAGCTCTTCAGGTTAAATACCCGGTATGCTCTACTATTCGATGAATATCCTAGAAATATTCCCTCGTCGCTCCGGGAGTCGAACTTTCCTAATTGCTCTTTATCCCGTAGGATGTAGCATTTACTCCCAAAAACACGAAAATACGCCAGGTTGGGCTTCTTACCGGTCCACAACTCATAAGGTGTCTGTAGTGTGTGTGGACGCAAATAAACCCTATTCACCGTGTGGCATGCGGTAGAAACTGCCTCTGCCCAAAATCTCCTAGAAACTTTACGACCTAGAAGCATAGATCTAGCCATCTCTTGGATCGTTCTATTCTTTCTCTCAACAATCCCATTTTGCTGAGGAGTTCTCACAGCAGAAAACTCATGTTTGATCCCAAGGCTATCACAGTACAAATCCACCTTTGTTTCCTTAAATTCAGTGCCGTTGTCACTACGTATTCTGTTAATAGTGACACCGTGTTGATTTTGCAGGACACGGCACTTAGTCGTTAAGAAATCTACAGCATCGGATTTCTCTCTCAGAAAATCTACAATGGAGTACCTGGAGAAATCATCTACCATCACGAGGATGTACCTCTTACCACCTAGACTCTCAGTACGAGTGGGACCCATAAGATACATGTGAATCAAATCCAGAACACGAGAGGTGGTAATGGAATGCAACTTCCTATGAGGACTACGAATTTGTTTTCCCAACTGACAGGGTCCACAAACGGTTGAAGTTGACTTTCCAAGAGATGGTAAGCCACGTACTAGGTCCTTTTTAGATAAACGATTAAGATCTCTAACGTTCACGTGACCTAGACGTTAGTGCCACAGATCCATAGGAGTGATCGTGGCACTGTTGCAGACAAGTGAGGATGTGGGCTCAGTCCCATAACAATTATCCTCGGTACTCACCCCTTGCATCAATAGTTTACCGGTTTGATTGTAGACTTTACACGCGTCCCGGTCAAACTTTACTGCAAGATCAGTGTCGCACAACTGGCTAATGCTGAGAAGGTTTTCTTTCAAACCTTTGACGTACAAAACATTTTCTAGCTTAGGAAAACCAGGTAACTCGATAGTACCTCGTCCTATAATGCTAGACTTACTCCCATCTCCAAAGGTGACTCTACCATCTTGATAATCCTCAAGAGTAGTAAAAAATGAGGCATCACCTGTCATGTGTCTGGAGCACCCACTATCAAAATACCACTGAGAGGTATTATGTGCTTTGAGAGCAACATGAACAACAAAAGCCTTTTTATCTTTCTTAGGTACCCAAGTCGAGATGACCTTTTGTTTGCCTTTGTTGGTGTTGATTTTAGCTGGAATGTGAGAAGCATTCACTAACGGCAAAGAGATCCGTCGAAATTCTTCCATTAAACTTTGAGTCGTGGCAGCTAAGAACTCAACTCGCTCTTTCAGACTAGAAAACTCATCAGTATGACGTGGTGGAGCAGTAGTACGTCGTGTCCTACCCATGCTATAGTAAGTTTCCCTAAGGTGGCCTTTTCTTTTGCAATAAGTACAAAAGAGCACAGTCAAAGGCGGACCTTGGTTTGCTTTTCTTGGTCGAACTCTCCTTCGAGGTTTTTTACGGTGACCATAAGGAGTTGTAGTAAACTCAGGTTCTGGTCCAGGTGCAATTTGGGACGTGGAGGCACCATCATATCCAATTCCTTGACGATCACCAAAACCTAAAGCGGGCCCGAGGAGCATCTTTCCCATCTTCCCACATATGTCCTCGATTTGTACCTTGACTTCTCGTGCTTTCTCAAGGTCATGAGTCAGCTGGGCAACAAGGGCTTCAAGTTTCTTTCGAGTCTCCACGGAGGAATGGAGCTGACTCGTAAGACTAGCCACTTGTTTAGTCAAGTCCCCTCTCTCTTTCTCTAAAACACTCTCTCTCTCTCTAAACAGAATCTCTTTCCCGACACATGCAGATTTTCTCTCTCTCAGGGCGGTGCAAGTGGAGAACTCTCTTTCTCTTGCTTTCTTTAAATCTTCCTCTAAGCAGGTGATCTTAAGAACTAACGCTTTGTTACGCTTTTTAGTTTTAAATGACTCAGAATATAACTCAGCGTAGGCGCGTTGTATATCACTCTCGCTCTCACTTGTGTCATCCTCCCCCTCACTCACATCGATCTCACTGTCGAGGTGTCCCTGTGAAGCATCATCCTCAACGTCGTGAGGAGAACTAGGAGTGCTCACTTGGCTAGCCATGAATGCGGTGAAGTTACACTCATGCGGTGACTCATCTCCAGAATCCACCGTCTCGACCTCACTGTCGTCACTAAGGGTAGCATTAAGAACAGCTTTCCCTTTCTCTCTATTCAGACGATTGGCACACTCAAAAGCTCTATGACCCCTACCATCACACTCAAAACATCTCTCACTTTCTTTCAGAGGAGGATTTTTGGAAACTTTTTCATTTTTCTTTTCAAACTTATTTTTCTCAAATTTCTTTTTATCTTTAAAATTGCCATTTTTCTTAAATTTGAGAATCCTCTTGAAATTTTTTGCGAAAAGAGCCAAATCATCTAAGTCAAAATCGCACTCAGAATCTGACGTGTCAGTCTCTCTCTTTCTAGATGACTCTACCCTCTTTCTAGCTGACCCCTCACTCCTTCTCTCTTGGTCTTTAAGAGAAATTCCCTTATCTTTAGATTTAGCATTTTTAGGGAACATATCAATTTCATAAGTTTGCAAATCTCCTACAAGTTCTTCCAATTTTAGCGTATTTAAATTACCCATAGAATTTAGCACACTGACTTTAGGGATAAAACGCTTAGGCAAAGAATGAAGAATCTTTTTAACAACTCTAGCATTCGGAATATGTTCACCAAGATTAAAACTAGTATTCACAATGTCAGAAAGTCTAGCATAAAATTCATCAAAGCATTCAGAATCAT
Organism: Sambucus nigra; assembly: GCA_949130495.1. Classification (NCBI taxonomy): domain Eukaryota; kingdom Viridiplantae; phylum Streptophyta; class Magnoliopsida; order Dipsacales; family Adoxaceae; genus Sambucus; species Sambucus nigra. Next base: position 48,338,500 of record OX422220.1, read on the forward strand.
GCATGGTGATTGTTTCAAATTGAGTTGTCAAGTTTTGCAACTTAGACTCTTTCACAGCATTAGTTCCTTCATGGGTGAGTTGTAAAACATCCCATGCCTCTTTTGACGTGGTACACATCATTATGCGTTTGAACTCATCAGGTGTGACAGACCCAGAAATAGCACTTAGACCCTTAGAATTAAAAGATGACCATTTAATTTCTTCATCAGTCCAAGAAATGTCAGGTTTCAAGTTGGTCACATTATCAACAGTCACGGTGGGAGGAGTCCACCCTCGTTCAACCAAAATCCAGACACGTTCATCAATGGCTTTTAAAGCCGACCACATACGGGCTTTCCAATAAGCATAATTTGTCCCGTCAAAAATGGGCATTTTATAATATGACTTCTCCATTTGAACACGCACTTTTTCAAAAATCAATTTTTTTCAGAAAATTGATATCTTAGAAAAATTTTGCGGAAAAAGGAATACGCGATAGATTAGCGTAACCTGCTCTGATACCAATTTGAAGAACGTGTGTGCTCGCGTTCAAATGATCAAATTATATATAAAACCCTTTTAACACAAACAAACCCTAAACATGCAGCAGTATCTGATTGAATAAATTGATAATCTACGCAAGAACATTCAAACACATGCAATTAAGGAAAAATCCCCCTCAGGGGCAAAACCATTTATTTTCACTATAATTTGTAAGAAAACGGCTTACAATCGGATTACAATGAAAATACAAGTTGACTAAGAATTACCCTCGGGTATCGGATTATGTAGTCGCGGCTGGAATTATCCCTTTCCAGTAGGGCTGCAATGAAGAAGAAGAACGGTCTCCTCCACAAGGGTTGAACAAACCAAAGTTGTGTTCTTGGGTTGCAAAAGGATTCACAAATATTTGGCAAGGATGTGTGAATCAAAACATGAGTCTTGGGACTCAAAAATATGAAGACTAGATGTATTTGGACTCTCAAATTCGTCTCCTAAAGTCTTGCAAAACAACTCTCCCGAAGTTGGTATTTATAGGGAAATACATGAAGAGACCCACGATCTTAAAATGCTAAAATTCTATCCAGCGTACAGGTACCCCGAACCGGTTCGGGTACCCCTGTGAACCGGTTCGCCCCCCCGAACCGGTTCCAAGATGGGTTCGGGAAAGTGTGCTGGGAACAGGTGCTTAAACACTTAGAAAAATTCCCAGAATTTTCAATGAACATATCTCCATTTTCAACGGGCCATAACTTGTTCACCGTAGCTCGGATTGAGGTGCCGTTTCTTCCAGTATCTTTGTTGAGGCAAGTTCTTCAACTTTCCAGTTGACTGGTCCTTCGAACGGTGGCTGTAAAATTACCAATTTGCCCTTGAACATCCCTATCATGCCTTGTTTCACTGATTTGACTACTCTTGCGTTCCACTTGCATTACGAGCCTACAATCAAGGAACGTGAAGACGTTGATGCAGATGAGGGACATATTAGTGGAGATAATGAATGCTTGATTCCCGGAATTCGGATAGAGGCCGTCATGTGAGATCATGAGGTGACGTGCCAAATGTAGCGGCGTACGACATAGATAAATGAAACATTTCGGACATGAGAAAAATGTCCTTACAGGTGAGACATCACGGGCTTTCTGTTTGTGAAGGTTTTTGTAGGAATAGAAATCGCTTCACACAGAAGATGCCAATTATTAGTATAAGAATTATCACCATAGAATTCAACGAAACAATCACAAAGAACATAATGAAAAATTCACACACACAACAACGATATACATGGTTCAGCAATTTACTTACGTCCACAAAGAGGTTACTATTTTATTATAGTGTCTCCCGATGCTTGAGAATACAACCATTTGCCTCGGGTCAGGGTTTATAATTTTTAGGTACATAAAAGTAAAAGATTGATTTGTACAAGGAACTCAATTGACACGTGAATAATTCGTGGTGTACCTGAATATCTCCTCTGAGATTGTTGGGAACCACTTTGAATATATTCTTAAGTGTTCTAGTGTGTTTCAAATACACGTGAGTAAATTGAATTCTGATTTGGGCCAATCCAGACTGGTCATCTACTCTCATGGGCCATATGGAATGGGTCCCCACAACTACACAATTAGATAGGGCGATTATTTAAGCAATCATTGGAAACATAAGCTAAGCGCCTAAAAAGAGAAAAGGAGAAAATAAAGAAATAGATTTTGAAATTTTTTATCTTTTTAATATATATATATATATATATATATATATATATATATATATATATATATATATATAAACATGTTATTTAGCTCACAATAGAGTGAAATGAGTAAATCACACCCCTTAACATGAAATAAGTATTGTCCTCCATGTTGCTAAGGATAAAAATGAAAAAAAGAGGAAGAAATGTGTCACCCCAAATATAGAGATCCCCGATAAGTGCGACGATAACCCTACAAAATATGTTGATACCAAAGCAGGAGTATACACAACCAGAATATATAGGATATATAAGAATGACAATAGGATATGGAAATTTAATTATGTTATTAATATAAGAAGATTTGCAATGCATATGGTTAAAATAAATTAAAATACATCAAAATGACCCTCTCAGCCCTAGATTTCACTACCGAATAGTCCTAGAAAACAGGGTTGGATGCCCCACCCATATACTCATCAAGAATAGCAGCAAAAATGCAGATGAGGTGCCCATGGACTAAGGCCTCATACGTACCATCGGGCCGCAAGACAAGGGTGGTATACAAATGGCACAACAAATCTCCATTCACTTCCCTTCCCTTGGTTAAGTGGTCTTCCCATCCGAATTTTTACATAATGGTCTAGACAAAATTGGGGAATTGATCTAATTTTAAGGTCCGCCCCATAGAAATCAAGCCATTCAATTTGAATCTTTCCTGGAACTAATCACGTTTCACTTTTAAGCGAAAACCTTCAACACCATGTCTTCCTTCGAGTTAGATAAAGGTGGTCTTGGTTTCCATTTTAGACCTAGAAGACAATAATTAAATATTATTGGAATGTGTATAATATTTATGTAATTAACCATAAGGGTAATTTTGTCCCCCGATGTATTTTTTCCCTGTTATAATTATAACCCCTAAACTTGTAGGGGAATTAATTGAATTCTCTAATTCGTTCTGGTATCAGAGCTAAAAAATGGAGAAGCTTGCTCGTTCCTTCTTCTTCCATAAATCGTAACCCTTCTTCCTCTCCTATAGCCTCCCCATCCACCCACACCTCTGAACATTACCACAAGTGGCACAAACCCTAGGCTACCAACCCTAGTGTTATGTAGCCCCGTGTGGGATCTTGTATGGGTGAGGCCCCCCTCCTCCTAGGTTTTGGTTTCAAACATCAAGTTGCCGAGGGTTTGAATTTCTTGAGTGATTTTCTATAATTTTGGGGGGTGACTTCTCTTGACTAAAGAAATTCTTATTCTCTACCTATGATGTGGTAGATTATTGGTACGATTTTTCATCATTTGGAGCAGAAAACTTTTATTGATATTTAAAGTTCTTTCCTCATTGATTGTGTGCAATTGAAGGTGTACTTCACTCATCTTCTTATCTTTTATAATCTAGAGATTTATTTATTGTTGCTCTGTTAATTTTTGGTGGCCACGTGACAGTTTTGTGGGTTGTTTTTTGTGGATTGCTTCAAGTAATTGTTATTACTTATGATTTCATAATTATTGGTGTTATTGTTGATTTGGTGCACGGTGTATAATGAGGGAATTTTCGAAGTAAAGAATCATCATTTGATTTGATGACCACTCACCATTCACCCTCACAAAAATCACGACTCAGTTACTTAATAGTTAAAAATTTTTATCATGGGCTCGATTGTTCCGTTTGTTCTGTGGTGCAAAAGAAAAAATTGATCGACTTCTTAGGAACATCCCAACGTCGAAGGAATCTGATCCAACCTTTAGTCAGTGGTTTATTATCAATTGCAATATTCTGCATTAGATGTTCAACTTTATGGAGCCGAGTTTTTATGAGATTTTTCAATTTTATGAGTCTATTACACTCCTATGAAAGGTTATGACTTATATGTACTCTCATTCACTAATGAGGTTCGGGTATTTAAACTGTGTAAGGAGATATCGCATGTCTATCAAGGCTATAATTCTATTTTGACATTTTATAGCTATCTAACTCAAATATGGGAGTAATATGCTTTGTATCATCCTTTAGCAGCAATAGTGGAGCTTACAGCTCAGGCTGTAGAATCACTTATAGCTCAGGAAGAAAAGAAAAATGTTATTAGTTCTTAATAGGTCTTGAGGTTGATTTTGAGATTCATTGGACACATATTTTTAACACTTCACGCCTTCCTCCACTAGGTGAAGTGTATGCAGTGTGCGTGAAGCATGAGTGGTGCCTCAAATTTACATCATTATCTGCGGTGTTATCTGAGTTTCCTTCTATAGTTGATCAGATGGATTTTGTAGCCAATATAGGGAATCGGTATTTGGGTTCTTATTATGATTCATCTTAGGATACACATCCTGAAAAAAATAAAATGGTCTATGAGCATTATGATAAAGAGGGGCATACAAACCTCGCCAACTTCAAATTGTATCCTAAATTGAGAAATAAGAATCGTATAACTCATATAGTTGCCATTACTAAAGGCCCCACTAATTCTCATTTTGCTACTCCTGATGATCTGAATGACAGGATTGAGTAACCATTAGTTCAAATATGGATCGAATTCTTAATTTTTTGAATAATTGTCAAGCTCCTTCAGTAGGTCTAGTGTTATGACTGCATCATCCTAAGGTACTCCTCGAGCTGACCGTGCTCACACAACTGATACTCAATCTAGTTGGGCTATAGATTCTGGTGCTAATGATCATATGATGGGAGAGAAGGATTTTTTATTTCATATATCCAACCCTTTCATAAATAGTTTCACCTTGTTGATGGGACTTACACTCCCATTCTCAACAAAGGTGATATATGTATCTCTACAAACATTACTTTGAACTCAGTTTGACTTGTACTTAATCGTGTTATGAACTTGATATTTATTAATTATTTAGCAAGAAGTTTCAACTGTGTTATTGTTTTCTTATCTGATTAGTATTATCATCAGGACCTTTGTATAGGGAGGATTTTTAACTGGAGATATGAGCGTGAGGCTTTACTACTTTGGTAATCTTCCACCAGTTCCACCTTTAGTTTTCATTTTTCATGCTAGTGTGGTACCTGATTCGGGTCGTTATATTTTTCTTTTCAAACATTAAAGTTGTGGAATGATCATTTAGGATGTGTCAATTTTTAATATCTCTCTATGTTGTTCCCCGATTTAACTAAATCTTGTAGTTCTTTAAAATTCTAATGTCTTATCTTCTCTTTATCTAAGTATACTAGAACTAATTATATCCCTCCCATGCATTGGACCCCTTATGTTTTTTATCTAATACATTCAAATGTTTTGGGGGCCCTCACCTGTTGTAGTTTTTTTTAGGCATCGATATTATCTCACTTGTATTAATGACTACTCAAGGTGTACTTGGGTTTATTTTCTATGTAAAAAAATGATGTGCTTCCCCTTTTACATAGTTCATACCACTTGTCAAAATCAATTTAAGTTTTTTGTTAAGGGGATTTGATCTAATAATGCTAAAGAGTACATCTCAAATGAGTTTGTCTCTCGTCTTAACCAACACGGTATTCTTTAGTAACTCACTTGCTCATATACTCCTGAACAAAATGGGGTTGTTGAAAAAAAAAATATAAGTCTCATTGGAGTGGTTCATTATCTATTACGAGGGATACAAATTCCTCAATATTATTATCCCTTAGATATCTTAATAGGCACATATCTTTTGATTTGTACTCCATGTCGGGTCATTCAGAAAAAGGCCCGGTTACATCTTATTCATCCTGCTAAGATTGTTTTTATTTGTAAATACGCCCGTGTTTGGCTTCACTTGCTTTGTTTATAATAAATCTCCTACTCACGCTAATCTTGATGATAAAGTTATTCGTTACTTTTTTGTTGGATACTCTATTATGTCTAAAGGGTATTATTGTTGTGATTTTGTCACATGTCATATACATCATACTTTAGATGTCACATTTCATAAAAAAATGCGTCATTCTTTAGTAACTGTACTTCTGCGTGTTATTCTACTCCACCTTCTGAGGACCCATATATTGTTCACCCTGTACCCATGTTTGATTATACTAGTAATTTATCTCCAGCTAATCAACCTTTTTAGGTGTATTCTTGTCGCCCGTGGTCACATATCTCTCATATCATTATTCCCTCCTAACTAGGTAACACTTCACAAAGAATTGAGAATCTTGTTGAGCCTATTGTTGAGATTACTAATGAGCTTGAAGATGATGACCTTATTGCTCTAAACCCTAAGCCTCAATACTCCCCTCGGGGGCATAGAGTTCCCATTTGATATGTTCATTCTTGTTCTACAAAATATCCTATCTCAAAGTTTGTTTCTTATGAGGATTTATTAGGTCTTTATCGCACTTTTATTATGGCTACTTCCTCCACTCGGATCCTAAGGACTATTTCTAAATAGACATGGAAATGGGTCATGTTCGTGTCATGTTTTAATGTGTTCGTGTAAAAACACCCCAACCCGAGCATGACCCATTAGCGTAACGGTTACACAAATTTAAACATGAATATGACCCAATAATATTAACAGGTGAGACGAACTGAACCGTTAAAATTCATTAGTAAACGAATAGATTTAGGTCGTGTATGAATTAACCCGTCACTTAACCCATTACCCGTTAAGGAAACTATTACCCAATAATATAATAAATTATATAATTTATTTATTAAATCAAATTTTAAATTTGTTGGATAATTAGCAGCCCATATCTTCATAATGGTTCGTGCTCCCATATTTTTATATAAGAAACCCAACTTTTAAAATTGTTGGTTGATTTGCAGCCCAAAGTTTCAAAACGTTTCATTATTTCAATACCCTTATTTTCAATAAAGACTAGCAAAAAGTTCAAACTTTTATAATATCGACAGAAGTTTCATAATATCAACAATAGCATGTCCATATTTTTACATAGTTCAAAGTTTCATATAGATTGCAATATCCAAGATAAAACAGATGACTAAATAAGAGTTTGCATATTAAATATTTCAAGATTTTCAAAATAAATATGCATGAAAATATTTAGATTTGTTGTCTCCTTAATTGTAAATAAGATTTGCACCTCTTTCTTCAACATATTCCTCCTACAAATACAAAAATTACACTAAGTTATCTAAAATATATAATAATATATGAAATTAATAAATAAATATCAATGAAATTTTACTCACCAAACCAAAACAATCAAAATTTAGGAAATGACAGATCTCATGAAATGACCAAAATGAGTATTTTGTTTTATTAACAACTGCATTTTTCAGCCTTGTGAAACTATTGAAAAGTGTCCAATAATGGATCATTTCATTTAAACCTTTATATAATAACACCAGGTGATTAAATGAAATAGTAAAATATAAAAAGCTTACTCACTAAAAAAGTTAATTACTTTGAAAAATTCTTGCAATTCAAAATTGTCATAACTGCATATCTCGGATGAAACCTAAAAAATTTAAAAAAAATAGAAAAATTAATATACACCAGAACACAAAAACAAAACGGGAAAATAAATTTATGTCAAAATTAGAGATAAACCTTGTTACTTATCGATAGAATTAGTGTCAGAGCATTGGGTTGGACCAATTTTTTTACTTATGTGCAAATTAAAGATATCCTCCATTAGCTCATCCACATCAACCTCTTCTTTACCTATAGTTGGGGAAATAAAAGATTTAATATATTATAAATTATAAGGCATAATTTTTCAAAGTGAAACTAAATAGTTGAATACGGAAAATTTATCAGTTTTTCTAAAAAACCAATCCCTAATGCAAAGCAATGCTGCACAGTTTCAGGCAAAAGAGAACTACGATGCTGGTCAAGAACTCTACCTCCAATACTAAAATGTAGACTCGTAAGCAATAGTTAATATTGTACTGCTAGTGGTGCTGGAAGCTATTGTACCTGCTACCCCTACTGGGCACCTGGATCCTGACCCCTAGCCCTATTCGGGCATGCACTCTGCATGTGGCCCTGCGCCCTACACATGAAACATCTCCCAGTAAAGTTTGCCTGCCTCTGTCCCTGTTGGCCCAGATGAGTCTACCCCTGCCTTTGGCCTTACTATCCCTGATAACCTTAGCCCTGTTGAACATCGGTCGGATTCCCCCGGCCCTGCTTGCCTTGAGGGGTATGCTGCTAGACCTAATAGCCATGCTTAAAGTTATCGCCACCCAGCCTGAATCTTTTAGTAGATTCCTCCTATTAGGTAACCCCCTCATACTGCCTCTGCGATTGTTGTGGTTCCCCGTTGGCACCGTTACCCCCGATCTTGCCCTGTTAGCTAGACTTTTAGGCCCTCTTTGCTCCCCTCAGATTGAAGCGATGATCCTGATAGTGGAGAAATGCGGCATTTACAAACACAATGTAGGTCCGCAACGTCGGATTCCCGAATAAGTGTTGCGAATCCTCCAAGTGAGTCCATCAGTAAACTTAAGGACTCTCTTCTCCTCAGTATTCACCTCGTCTAACACAAAGTTCACCAGGCACGTGAACTCTTCCTCATATCCAACCACAGTCCTACCCTCTTGAGGAAGGTTTAGGAACATCCTCATCATCTCCGTTCGAACTGCTGACAAAAGTACTAGCGGTCGAACTGCACTATAACAACCCCCATTTTCTCAGGTAGAGGTTAGCCATACACAATACGCCGAAGATGGGGCTTATTATACAATCTATATCATTCTTATCATCGACCGTAATAAACATTCATATAATGAACCACATTCGAATTAAAACCGGATTAAATTAAATAACAGGAAGTAATAATGAAACCAACATCCAGGTCCAACAAAATAAAAACCAAAATGAACAAATACTATCTCGACTAATAAATAAAATGACTCTGGGATTACGCCCTTAAAATAATACAAAATAAGTAAAGACGGGAAAAAGTAGCAACCTAAGCTAAATTCAATAAGATGATCTTCGAGAACTTACACGTGACAGTAAGTCTGATATTCCTTCAGTCCCGCTATCCCTATCTAAGCAAACCTAATGGGAAAAATAATTATAACTTAAAGTCAGTGCCCTAAAGTATGCAAAAATTAACTTACCAAATTTAATGCGCAAAAATATAGTTAATTCAAAATAAGTAACCTCCATCGTCACTCGATTGTGTTAACTATCTCACCCCTCATCTAAGTGTGATTTTCACGTATAACCGAATAAATCCCAAATAATAAATGCTAACCGTGCCAATATGACATAAGATGCATTAAGAAATAACAAAAATATTGAAACATAATCATATATATATATATATATATATATATATATATATATACTAGCGTATGCTCGTGCCTGAAGGCACGACGAAAATCTTCTAAAGCACGTAATCGCGAAACAACGAAAATTTTTCAAGGTACGTTATCACGAAACAAAAAAAAAATTCAAAGTGCGTAATTACTAAATGGCAAAAATTTCGTTCCCCAACAAAACAATATAATTTAAAAACACGTATTTCAAACTTTGATTACACATTTGATCAATATCCCCAAAATGATGAATAGGTACATGCTTGTTAAAATTTACATAATTAAATGATTAAATCTCCCCACTCTTTTGTATTTGATTTGAATTCCAAACAAAAAACCCATATTACAAACTTTAAACTTATAGTCTTAATATTGAATTACAAAATGGTAAAGTTTTACATGTTTTATGAGTATCCCCAAAATGATGTGAGTTGAACAAAATGACTTGTCTTCAAATCCCTCCAAACACAACTTGCAAAAAGGATGATTAAAAATTGTGTGTTTGCACCAAATGTATAAACAAACAACCATTCCTGTCTAACATTAAAAATATAGATTCCAAAGAAAAGTCACTACTCTCATTTAGCTGGTTGGTCATTTCCGCTTAATACATTGCCTAGCAAACTTTGTTATTTATATGTAAATCACGTAGTAATAAAATTAGTTGGCAAACTAACTATAATACTATATTCCAATAACTTTTTATAAATAATGGAAAAATTATAATATTATATTGATAAATAATAAAAAAAACTAACATCACTAATCAAAGAATTGTAATTAGTAAATAAATTTACTATGTTTATGTAAGTTAAAAGATTATTTAAGAGGCCCCTTCAATTTGTTTAATATTTTAATAAATTGTGTACTTTAGAGCATGCCTCACTGTTGTCAATTTATTTTCTCGAGCCAAACCCAATCTCTGCAGGCCGCCCCCACACCTTTCTCCTTCTGTAATTTTTTGTCAAATTATTGTCAATCCATCTTATGAATGCACATGTCACGCATTGTACATAGATAAGACACTCCCCCCAGCATCAAACTCACATAACAAATTGCAAATAGATTACACCCACTAACTTTTTTTTGAAGAAAAAAAAAGGTCTCATATTTAACCTGAGTGGTAAAAATCAACCATAAGTACAGAATTGGGATCATCCTTTACATGTTCCCTATAACACACAACTTTTTTTGTAAGTAAATTAGAAGAGAATACACTATAACTGCAAAAAAAAACAAGTAAGTAGCATATACTATTGACCATCCTTAGAGTATTAAAAAGAAAACCAACATGTGCATACACGTACACATCCTGTTCACGATATTAAAAAATATGCATTCCCATAAATGAATGTGTCCAACTATAAAATTAAACAACTAATTTATAATAAATTTTTATTCAACAAAAATTTATGAGTTTAAAAAACCCACAAATGCACGGATTTGAAACCAAAGGTTCGATTTTGAACAACAATAAAGAAAACTGGGAAAATTAGACGTACAAAAATAATTTTAAAAAATGAGGTAAGCCTGTTCATCTTCTTGTCTTAAACAACAACAAAGGTCCGGTATACCCGCTTGTTCATCTTTATTTTTTTTTCATATCAAGCTCTTTCTCAAACTGCACTTCAAAAATGACAGGGAAACCAAACAGAGTGAGAGTCACGCACAAAAATTTGAAGAATCACAAAATTGTTACCTTGAAAATTCACCAAGAAATAAATGAAAAAACTTGTTTAAAAAAGAACTGTAGGCTGAGAAACCCACCTGAAACAAAATAAAAAAGCACCAACATAAATAAGAATGTGGGTGATAAAGTAAAGAATTGATTTCTTACTAAAATCGTTATAACGGAAAAAAATGAACCCGGAAGAATTAAAACAGTAAACAATGGTTTCTCCTGATCTTCTCTGCCTCAAGCGCATATGCAGTGTGAGGTACTCTCATCCAGTGGAACTTGCATCCACAACACTCGGGTTCAACTTAAAAAATTATATTGCCCAATTTGAACACCAAAACCAAAGCATAGAAGGGAACACAAAAATCATAAAAAAAACTTGTTCTGAACTAATGCCCTGTTAAAAAAAACAAATAAAAATTAAAAAGATAACTACATGAAAAAAAGTATTGCTTTAAACCACTGTTTAATAAATAATCAGCGATTTGATCATACTATGGAGGGTTATGGTGCTGACGGTGGAGCCATTTGATCAAGCGATTTGATCACTCATTTGTATTAACAAAGATATTATCTAATGACCATGAAGACAAAGAGACTATTAAGTATTAACAAAGAAAGAGAAGCAAACTCCCTTTAGTTCTCACATTAAGATCTACTGGACAATAGAGAGAGAAGCAAGATCGTGAGAGAGAAGATATGGGTTTATGTTGGAAATTGGATTTGAATTAAATGGGAACGATTTGAGTTTGTAGGTGATGGAAAGTACCGTCTCTTGAGCCTTGTGCTCTGACTCCTCGATTAGTGGGCAGATGAGAGACAACAAAAGCGGGTGGGAGATTGAGTCATTTACCATTGGATTTTCACCAAAAAAAATTACCATTGGATAAATGAGCAGTGAAAGACATAGAGGTACGGAGAAAAGGTGTGTGTGGGGCTGATGAGACATCTCGAACCAACCAACCACTTATAATATTTCTCGATCCACCCACAATATCTAATTTCAAATCCCAGCCCTCCATTTATGGCTTAGTTGGCTTCGATCTCAACCCTTAAATGTGTTATCATCTTGTTGAACAGTAAAAACACCCTTGTAACTTATTATTTTATATATATATATATATATATATATATATATTATCATTCCCCATAGTATCTCAATCATATTACTCGTAAAAATGATAGAAACAGTTATTATGCACACTACATAATATTGGGACTGTAATTTATTGTCTATATTCTTAGACAACTGGATGAATTTCATTTAATTTTCATAATCATATATATGTACTTTCGTATATGCGACACTTAAAGGCATCTACTATTAGTGTCTCATTCATGCTTTATTGATAAGTTCGAAGGAATCCATTATCTAATCAGATAATACAAAACATGCATAAGTGGGGCGGTCCCTATGCAGTACACTAGTCCATGGTCCATACCCAACGGTGATGAAGGATCCTAGCATATACACCTACCTCTCGTAAGTGGCGCTACTACGTAGTACCTGTAATAACGACCTACACAACGTCTAGCCCACCAGTGCCGATAAGTGCTACAGTTCCAAACGCACATAACCCTAACCAAAAGGACCCTCCACGAACATAGGTATGTCCACACAATAAATATAAGTACATATTATTCTCATATACTATGTATAGGAAATTACTCTATAATCACCCAAGATAACCCTAAGGATTACCCATAAATAATTACACCTTTACAATTGACCATGTAGTTACTAATTAATTTCTTCATGTTTATAAGAATATCAAACCATCTAGTTAATTATAGTTCCCCATTTAATATTTGTGCCACAAAAGCCTTTTTAATAATATCCTCGTTGGCCCAAACACCGTCCCACCAACTCTTATGGTTTTCTAAAAATATCCCAGATCAAATCTCGACTCCACCTCAATTTGCCCCAAGGGCTGGATTGATTCGGATCTAGAGTTGGATCGATTCGCAGGGAGCCGAATCGATTCGTCTAGGAGGCCGAATCGATTCGGATCTGGACATAAGCCCAGATCCGCTACGTTTTCTTAACACACAAATCTTTATTTATTCCAAAATCCCATCCCAATGGTCTATAAATTTATATAAACATTAAGGCAGGTATTTAGGACTTAGTTTATCATCTTAGGTTAATTATTTACATAAATTGGCATTAATTTCAATCCCCCAAATCCCAAAATTTATCCCTTAACATGCCCACATAAATCAGATCTTATTCACCTAATTCCATCATATTCTATCATTATACAAGGGTCCCAATTATCAAAATTTTCAAATTTCTAAACATGAATATATCTCCTCTACATATGAATCAATCTTTCCAATCTCATCAAGGTTCTAATGAATGAATTTGATCATTTAAAATCAACCTAACCTCATCCTAATTTCTGAATTCAACTAATTTATTTCCTATTGGTATTGTCTACACTCATGCGATTTAATCATATCTTTCTCTCATATAGAAGTGTGTGAATAGAAGCATAAGCATGAGCATGAGGTACACATTCGTAGTAAAAAGGGAACATGCAAAATAGGAGAATATATAAGAAAATAAAACACCCATGTAAATAGAGTCTAACCCTCAAAATAAAATAAAAATCCCCAGCAGAGTCGTCACTGTGGCCATCCCCGATCCTCGCGGCGAGAGAGGATCCCTTTGGTCCCGCGCATCCCTCTCGGGAGCGCTTCGATCGGCGTCGTTGATGAGGTGAAAAATGCAGAGAGATGGAGTCGCCAGTCTATTTTACTCAAAACAGACAAAAGAAAAGGGAGCCATCCCGAAGGATAGCATCCAAAGACATACCGATACATACCAAACCAAAATGATTCAAAAAAGGGTCCAGAGGCTAAGTTACGAAATGAGAAGGTGTTAGGCACCCATTCCGCCCGTACGATCTCTCATGGGTTGTTGCTATTTTCCTTTATTTCCTCGTGATATGTGTTCATGTGTATACGTAGTGGAGATAGGAATCATCGACTTGTGTCATGGAAGAGATAAAGTCAGTCATCCGTAGGAATGTTCCTAAAAATAATATTAGAAAATAGGATTTACGTGATTATCCTCGCGTTGATCGTTATAACGAAACAATAACGCACATGGAATAATACGCAACTAAGAACAAATATATGTATATGTAAATACATAGAATTTAAAAGAATTGAGTTTAAAGAATATAGAATAAATAGAAAATGAGAGAAAAGTAGGAATAGGACTCGAATCACGGGTTTTATCCCGAGACACCTACGTAGCCTATAGAGGCATCAAAGTCCACATAGTTCGCATGCAAAATGAGAAGTGGTATTTATCCCATAAATCCAATCGGGTACTTCTCTTATGTGTGTGGGGGGGGGGGTAAAAAAAGTGTTTTAGTTGTGAGAAAAGTGTGAGAATTCCCGTTTGGAACTTACGAGCAAGTCCTCTTTTTCTTATTTTTTTGGGTTTTATTTATATGAAAATAAGAGATGTGCAATAATACTAAATAAAAAGTGTATTAAGATATGTGAGATGAGAGAATAAAAGTGCTAAGTAATAAAACTAATTAATGCAAATTTAGGGGAATTTAAATAGAGAGTAGAGAAAGTTGGACGTGGAAATCACGCTGACTTCGAGAGGGGTCTTCTGAGCTTGCTGAGAGTAATGGATCTCTTATTTTTTTTTCTTTTCAAATGAGGTTAAGCCCTCATTTTTATAGGCCCGGGGAATTTTTGATCGGCATAGCCCTGGTCTTACCAATCGATAGGTGTGTTTAGGCACACTACCGATAGGCAGGGTTTGGAACCTGTCGTTTGGCAGTCTCTTTCAGATTCCTTCGAAAAATCGATCGTAGAGCACAAATTGTTGATCCAAATTGTGCACGGGGTGAACCATTGGAAAGTTAATTCAGAGACCTTCTAAAGTCTTTGGATCTCTCCCGGGTCTGGGAGTTGACTTTAAGTCAAATGTGGCCTAGAAGCGTTCGCCGATCCTTTGGACGAGGAATTATCGGACACAAACGGATCGTTCGTCCGCATGGTAAGTCAGAATCGTGCACGGGGAGGACTGTTGGAAAGGTGAGGAGATGTACTTCGAAATTCCAAAGAGTTTGACTTGGTTCGGGGAGTTGACTTTGGTCAACCGGATCTTGGAAGCGTTCGGTGACCTTTCAGACGCAAACAGATCATCCGTCAGCACTGTAAGTCAGAATCACGCATGGGGTAGACCATTGGAAAGGGGTTTCAGTGACCTTCAAAGATTCATTCAGTCTCGATCAATATGAATAGTTGACTTTGGCCAAATGGAGCCTGGGAGCGTCCGGTGACCTCCTGATCAAGTTTTAGGAGAAAACAGGTCGTTTGTTCGCACTGTAAGTCAGAATCGCGCACGGGACAGACCATTGGAAAAGAGATTCAGTGCCCTTCGAAGATTCATTCAGTATCATTCAAGCTGAAGAGTTTGACTTTTGGTCAAATGGAGCCTATGAATTCCCGATGGCCTTTAGGTCAGTACTTGGGGTATGACTTGGGTTTGCAATGATGAAGGGAGGTGCTAGTGACCTAAGGAGAGGTTAGGGGGTATTAGAATGGGGTGTCTACAGAGCCCCTCGACGGGTGACTTTGGAGCAAACGATAGTCGTCGAATAGACACCACATGATGCCTTTGAAAGAGGATGACCAGAGGGCTGAGGCCGATTTTGACGACCTAAGGATGAGGATGACCAATTTTGTGAATCGAAGCCAATTCTGAGGGCTTGAAGATGAGGGTGACCGATTCTGTGGGTCGAAGCCAATTATGAGGGCTTGGAGATGAAGGTGACCGATTATGCGGTCGAAGCCAATTCTGAGGGCTTAAAGGGGCATGTTGGGGATGGTCTTAAAGAAAAGATTTAGGTCAATTTTGAGGACCTATAGCAATGATGGGGTTGACCAATTCTGCAGGTCGAAGTCAATTCTGAGGGCTTAGGTTGTGATGACCAATTATGCGGGTCGAAGCCAATTCTGAGGGCTTAAGTTGGGGATGACCAATTCTGCAGGTCGAAGACAATTCTGTGGGCTTAAGGTGAGATCACCAATTCTGCAGGCTTAAGGTGAGATGACCAATTTTGCGAGTTAAAGCCAATTCTGCGGGCTTAAGGTGAAATGACCAATTCTGCGGGTCGAAGCCAATTATGCGGGCTTAAGGTGAGATGACCAATTCTGCAGGTCGAAGCCAATTCTGCGGGCTTAAGGTGAGATGACCAATTCTGCGGGTTGGCGCCAATTCTGCGGGATTACGGTGAGATGACCAATTCTACTGGTCTTAAGGTGAGATGACCAATTCTACAGGTCGAAGCCAATTCTGCGGACTTAAATTGAGGTAACCAATTATGTGGGTCAAAGCCAATTCTGCGGGCTTAAGGTGACGATCCAAGATCGAGGTCAATTCTGACCTAAGAGAGGTGACGACCGAGGATCGAGGTGAATTCTGACCTAACTAAGGTGACGATCCAAGACTGAGGTCAATTCTGACCTAAGAGAGGTGACGACTGAGGATCGAGGTCAGTTCTGACCTAACTAAGGTGACGATCCAAGATCGAGGTCAATTCTGACCTAAGAGAGGTGACGATCGAGGACCGAGGTCAATTCTAACCTAAATAAGGTGACAATCCAAGATTGAGGTCAATTCTGACCTAAAAGAGGTAAAGACTGAGGACTGAGGACCGAGGTCAATTATGACCTAACTAAGGTGAGGATCAAAGATCGAGCTTAATTATGACCTAAAAGAGGTGACGAACGACGATCGAGGTCAATTCTGACCTAAGAGAGGTGACGGCCGAGGATCGAGATCAATTCTGACCTCGGGGAACTCTGTCGGGGAAATTACCTCGTGATTTTGATTTGAGCTAGGGAGTTAATTGTTAGGGAAATCCGTGTGTGTCTTCTGGAGACTTTATCGGGGGAACAACCCATTTGATACTGGATAAGTGATTAGGTGGTCCAGGGTTTGGACGCATTTCTCGGGGAAAATTGAGACCTTTGGGTAATAGGAGATGATCCTCAAGTTTTGGACGTTGTAGGAGAGAGATTCTCTTGTCTTTTGAGAGTTTCAATGGGTAAATAGGGGTTCTGCTTGAGGAAGTGCAAAATTTCTTGGTGAAAATGTTCTAAATCCTTTCCGGGATTTTTAGGAATTTTCTGAGGATTTTTCAGGGTTTTCTGGTATTTGTTGGGAATTTCTATAGGAAAATTCAAGGGAGGTGTCGGTCGGCATGGTGTGGAGGGTGCCATTCGGTATTGGCACGGACTTTTGGGCTGCCTCAAGAAGGTAAAAGGTCAGTGCCGATCGGTAGGTGGGGGTGCAAAGCCGATCGGCATGACCCTTGGCATCCTATATAAAGGGGGCGAATTCCCCTCATTTTTCACTGCTTCTTGCCTTCTCTCTTTCCGTAATTTTCTTCTGCGAATCATTCTAGCATTTCATAATCTGAAAAATGGCCGCTTTTGTGAGCACTGCAGTATATCGGGAATGGTTGGCGGTTAATGTTTGGACAAACGTGAGGTGGAGGGCCAGGGCGCCTCTTGCTTTGGGGAGCGAGAACTCTTTTGACGCATTCGAGTCGGTTACAGATGAGCGGACCTTACTGTGGGAGACGTCGCGTCATCGCTCTTAGAGGGTGGTGAACCCTGGTGGTTATGTAAGTGAAATGACTTTTGGCATTCTCTTTTTTGTATTTTTCCTTTTTTTCTTGGATTCTGACAAGGTTTTTCTCTTTTGGCAGTCTGATGTTTCTTTGTTGAATATGCATAACCACAGGACAACGGGGCTTAAGGATGTCTGGGAGCATCTTCCACCTGTTGTACGTTGGGTGGTATCATCAGAAGGCTTTGGGAGGTTAGCGTATGTGCGGGATGAAACCCCCCGTTCGACGGAAGTCTTATGCGCTCTGGGGGAGTGGTGGTGGGACACTACCCACACCTTTCATTTTGGCTTTGGGGAGATGATTGTGGCTCCCATAGATGTGCAGCAGCCACTGGGGATGGATTACGATGGGGAGCAGATAGAGGTGGATCTGTCCTTGCGGGTGAGGTTGGAGGCGGTGCGCGCGGAGCTTGGTGATGTGGGGAGGATAGTGTCTGGGGACTCCATCTGTTTCTCGCTGCTAAAGGATGTTTTGCTGGATAGGGTGATTGATGTGGAGGACAGGCTGCAGGTGAGGCAGATGGCCCAGTTATTTATTTTTCTGGTGTTAGGGGGATTTCTGGTGGCGTCGAGCGACGACGTTGTCCACTTATGGTTTTTACCATATCTGAGGATGTTTTCTAACATCCCTCTATATGATTGGGGGAGCCTGACTTTGGTGACCCTCTATTTTTCCTTGGATACATTCAACTGGTGCTACCGGCAGTCTTTCACTGGAGCCATGTATCTTCTTGAGGTATTCTTTAATTTTGTGCATTTTCCTTTCATGCATTCGCATTTTCCTTATGCATCTCTTTTGATTGTGAATTCTTGCCTTTGGCAGACGTGGTTCTATGAGGTGATCGGGTGTAATACCCAGCTGATTACTTTGAAGGACGAGACCGTTGAGGATTTTTACTGATTGCATCGATGGCGCATGGCCAATTGGCAGTCGAGGAGGTCTCTCTCTAGAGGAGATGTGTCAGGTCTTGAATGGCCTGACCAGTGATAGGGTAAGACTTTTTTCTTCTTTAGTTTAAGACCTTTGGGTTCTCTGATTCTATGTTTCCTTATATTTGCTGGGGATTTTTCAGGTGACCTTTTACCCTTGGGGGACGACTGTTCAGGACACGGAGTTGACTAGAGTAAATGTACAGATGAGACGTTTACTGGTGCATAAGTTTGTCCACTCTTGTATCTAGGGGAGAGGGTGGTCCGACAGATTACTGAGAGGGAGGTGGTGGTTCCACCTGTGAGGCCCTCTATGTCTATGAAGTGGGAGCGGCTGCTGCTGGAGGATGTGAGGATCGCAGCGATGATAGGCGATTCCTACCTATTTTACATCGATACGGCTATGCCATATGATTATATGGACTTTGTGATGAGCTGGCTGATGTCACCCAGCATATATAATGCACTGCCCTTCCCTCCTGCGGGCTCGAGTTGGCCAGTGGGGTCCTCCCACAGCGGTGGCAGTCCGTCGACATCTGTGACGGCGGTGACTTCAGAAGTTCCCTTTATGAAGCTGCATACTCCTTCATACAATATCCGATCGGATGATGGAGGGATGGTGTCTATGCTGCATCTTCCTCATGTGATGGACCCGGAGGAATTGGGTTTGACCGAACTTCTTTTTATGCCATTTCATCAATGTTGGCCGGGATATTGAGAGCTGGGAGAACTAGTTCGTGGAGCATGGGGCTCTAAATTTGTACTGGTAAGTACCTTGGTGGGGATAGTTGTTGCCTATTCTGGAACTAGGAGAATGCCAGTACATTCGGCTGATTGGTCTCAAACGGACCTCTTCTTATTTACCTTGGCGGCTTCTACGCCAATTTGGCTGGGAGAAGGTCATGCCACCTCAGACACTAGACTTATTTTCGATAGAAGATTTGACAAACCGTCTACGCATGCGGCTTGGCTCTTTGTGGGAGAGTCGACGTCCGTCGTCCCATCCCTCTCAGTCTGCTGGGAGAGTTTGGCACATCCCTGGGGATTATATGAAGTGGTTGTGAAGAAGATTAGTCAGCAAGATGTTGGCAGTGGAGACCGGACAAAGGTGGCTTGCCTCATCCGATACCATGGAGGGATGTGTGGTAGTTTTTTTAGGCTGGTTCGAGCTTATCAGTCCATGGAGTGTCTGCGGAACTCTATTCAGGCAGGGGAGGCTAAGGTACCCCATGATGTAGATGATGATGATGATGATGATGATGATGATGATGATGATGATGATGATGATGACGAAGTGGGATCCTATGGTAGCTGTGGGTAGGATTCTTTGAGAGTTTATTTTGTACCGAGAAATAAGTTTGGTTTTTTATTTGGCTTTTTAGGAAGGTAGGGGAGGAAGTGAGTCATCCGTTCCTTTATGTAATTGCACTGTAACTTCTTATTAATGAAATAAACATGTTTTTGATCATCTAGTTATGACTTTTGATGACATTTGTATTTTAAATTATCAATACAGATCTTTAAGGCATGCATAATCCTTTTGTTCAAGTATATGTTAGAATGAACTGTCGTTGTCGGAGGTAAGAAAAGAATAGTTTTTTGTGAAAAAGAAGGGGTAGAGCTCATGTAAGATGTATGAGATGCCTACGTACCTCTGGGGGTTTTGAAATTTTTAAATTTTTTTGGGAATGATTTTTACAGCGGACCAGGCCCACGTAGTTCTGGGTAGAGGAAAATGAAGAGATTTTTTTTTTAGAATAGAAGGGAGATAAGAAGATTCGTAGCGCGTCGAGATTTCAGACTAGGGGTAAAATTTCTTGAGACGGTCCAAGTTGACTGGATAAGCCATCTCTTCTCCATATAAGTCGGTGAGCATGGCGACACCGCCGGACTAGATCTTCTTCATAATGTATGGGTCGCTCCAATTGGGCTTCAATTTCCCTCTGGGGTCCCAGATGGGCTCTACTATTTATTTGAGGGCTAAATACCCTTCTTGGACATCGCGGTCCTTAACTTTCTTATTGAATGAACGCACTATTCAGTGATGGCACCCTTGTATGTGATACAATGCCTTCGGCCTCTTTTCGTCTAGGAGTGATAGCTCATCGAGGCGACTTTGATGCCAGTCTTCCTCACTGACCTTGCTTTCAAGCATGATGCGTAACGAGGGTATTTCTAGCTCCACAAGAAGGACTGCTTCCATGCCATAGACTAGAGAGTAAGGGGTAGCCCCAGTGGAGGTTCGGATTGAGGTTCGGTAGCCCCAGAGGGCGTATGGGATTCGATCGGTCCAATCTCGACAGCTTTAGGTCATCTTGCTGATAATGTCTTTGAGATTCTTGTTGGCAACTTCGACTGCACCATTGGTTTGAAGTCGGTAGGGAGAAGATTTGTGTCTTTGGATCCCATACTTGTTGACCACTTGTGTGACTTCTTCCTCAAAATGCAACCCGTTATCTGACACTAGCTCGTGAAGGACCCCATATTGGCAGATGATGTTTTTCTTGATGAATTTGGCCACTTTTTAAAATTCAGAACTGCGTATGACTCGGCTTTGACCCATTTGGTGAAGTAATCAGTGGAAACCAGGATGAACTCATGTACGTTAGAGGCCTTGGGTGTAACCTTTCCTTTAATATCGATACCCTAGGTGGAGAACGTCCAGGGAGAAGTCATGTTGTATAATTCACGTGGAGGTAGGTGTTGAAGGTTAGAGAACTGTTTACATTTGAGGCATCTCTGAACATAGGCGGTACAATCCTGGATCATGGTGGTCCAGTAGTATCCTTGTCGTATGATCTTCTTATTAAGCCTGTGACCGTTCATGTGGGGTTCGCATTTCCCGCTGTGGATTCTTTCCATCAACTCTTCAATGTCAGCCCCTGCGATGCAGTGTAGATGGGTTCCATCAAAGTTTCTCTTAAATAGTGCTTTGTGACAGATGATGTACTGGGCGGCCAGTCTTTGGAGGGTTACTCGGTCTTTCTTGTTGGAACCCTTGAGATACCTACCATGCTTGAGGAGGTGCCAGATATCATAATACCAACAATTGGCTAGCTCGGGATCGTCTTTGGTGATGAGCCTAATGTGGTAGCAGTGGGTTGGATTGTCTTTCTTTTGGATCAGGAAGGGGGCCATTATTATTCCTTCGGGCATGTCGACCATGGAGGCTAGGGTAGAAAGGGCATATGCTAGGTTTTGCTCCAGGTTGGTAATCGAAGGTGGTGTCTTGGAATTAGGAGGTTAGTTCTTCTAAGTGGGCATGGAAGGGTTGAAGTTTCTCGTCCTTGACTTTCCATTTTATGAGCCCTTGACCAATAATGAGGGCAGAGTCCCCGTAGACATCTAAGCATTGGATACCTTTCTTGAGAGCAACTTTAAGGCCTACCGTACATGCCTCATATTAAGTCATGTTGTTGGTGCAGGGAAAATCCAACTTGATGGTGATGGGAGTGTGGGAGTCATCTGGGGCGATCAGAAATATCCCAATGCCATATCCTTTTTTATTGGCAGCGCCGTCGAAGAACATTTGCCATAGGAGATCGTCTCGAGCAGCATAGAAGATCTTTTCATCTAGGAATTAGGAGATCCAGTCATCAGCCTCTTCCATGGGGTAGTCAGTGAGGCAGTCAGAGATGGCTCTTCCTTCCATGGCTTTCTGTGTGACGTACACGATATCAAACTCAGATAAGAGCATCAACCATCAGGCCATTCGGCTAGATAAGGCGGGTTTCTCAAGCAGGTACTTGATGGTGTCTATTCGGGATACAAGCTTAATGGGGAAGGCGAGCATGCAGTGTCGTAACTTTTGGATGACTCAAACAAGTGCAACGCATGCTTTTTCCCAAGCAGTGTAGTTGACTTTGTAACCAGACAATTTGCAACTGGCGTAATAGATGGCTTTTTATTTGCAGGAATCTTCAAGGTACTGAGCTAGCAAAGCCCCAGTTGCAGTATGGTTAGGTATAGGAGCAAGGGGAGACCAGGCTGTGGTGGCATGAGTATCGGAGTTTGAGTCAGGTATTGTTTGATTCGGTTGAAGGCTTCTTGGCAGGCATCATTCCAAACTTTGGTTGAATCCTTTCGGAGGAGTTTGAAAATAGGTTCTCAATGGAGGTTAGCTGGCTAATGAACCGGCTAATGTGTTGCAATTTCTCAAGGAAGTGTAACACCCCGCCCGCCCAGGAAGAGCGAATGGAGCGCTAATGTCGATAAAAACTATACTACATTCACAATAAAACAAGGTATAGGGCATCTAAACCCCACAACAACAAAAGAGAACTACAAATGTCAATTTCTTCAAATAAATACAACAATTCTCTCAAAATAATTACAACAATCTAACTATCTCGAAAATAAATAAATCTTCAAATGCTCTATACATCAAAATAATACAAACTCCTCAATTGTATTCTCGAATATTCTTCCCAAAATAATACACGCTAAAATCAATCTCCATAGCACCCCAAATTCGTGCTAACCTGCCACTAAAAGAAAATATGGGAAAGTACACAATATGACAGGAAATATGCTCAACAAATATTAATGGTGAATAAAACGTAATAATACGAGTACGAATATTCAAATCAAACGCGAATCTCATAAGCAATTATATCAATATAATTTCTCAAAAACACATTAACCGGGTCACCAGGCCTCACCATTGTACTGCGCCTATGCATTTTTTTAGCATATCCGGAAAAATTAATATTGACGGGTGCCAAACCTCTGTGCCAAATTAAAATCTCATGACAACATGCTCAACACAATAATAATACCACATGAATCAAAATTAGATTCCAACAAAACTTTCCAGATTCCAATGAACTTATCAATTCAAATATGAGTCAATACTCACAAGAAAACAACGGTAATAACACTCATGAGATTAAGGAGCATATTTTGTAAAACCCCATACCTCAAACCACCAAAAGGACCAACATAAATCTTCCCAGAAATCATAGAAATAGCCATCAAAAATCTGCTCCAAGAATCATCAAAAACTCCTCCAAGATTATACTCAAAACAGCCCCTAAGAACACCTATAAAAACCTAAGGTTGAATGCATAAATTAAAGGGGCTAAGTGTATAAAAAGAGAGGAATAAAAAAAATATGTTTGTTGCCAGAAAGTTGTACGAAAAAGGGTCACCGGCGACCTTATTTTATAAGGCAAAGAAGTAGGAGTTGGAAACAAACACGAACTCTTAAAACTGCTTGATGCGCACATTTTCTGAAGGCATCGATCGATCAATACCCAGGTATCGATCAATCGATCACCCCAAAAAACTGACAGTTCCCCTTAAAATGCCTATAAGGCAAACTATTAAAAATTCCACTAAAAATCCATTTTATATCCGATTTCAATTCCGCTTGAAGTTCTAATCTTCTAAAATCATAACCAGCATATTTAACTAATAAAAATTCAAAAATTTATTTTTCCTATATATTTTGAAAATACCCCAAAAATTATGCGGGTTGTTACAGGAAGCCTCGGACTTCTTTCTCCGTTCGGGGAGGCGGCATCTCAAGTATGGCTTTTAGCTTGGCAGGATCTGCTTTTATCCCTTTCTCACTGACCATGAATCCCAAGAGTTTTCCCTTTGTAACGCCGAAGACACATTTCTTTGGATTTAGTCTCATCTGATATAATCGCAATCGTTTGAAGAACTTTCGGAGAGAGGGAACATGAACTTCTCTAGTTTTGGATTTGATAATCATATCATCCATATAGACCTCGACTTCTTTGTGACTCATATCCTGCAGGATGATTGTGGAAGACCTCTGGTAGGTAGTCCCGGCATTCTTGAGACCAAATAGCATAACAGTGTAGCAAAAGGTTCCCCGTGGGTTGATGAACGGGGTTTTTTCTTAATGATCTGGGTGCATTTTGATTTGGTTGTATCCGAAAAACCCGTCAATGAATGACTTAAGAGCATGATTGGCTGTGTTGTCCAAAATCATGTCGATATTGGGTAGCGGGTAATCGTCCTTTGGAGAGGCTTTGTTTAAGTCCCGATAGTCTATACACATCCAAACTTTCCCTCTCGATTTCGGCACAGGCACTACATTGGCTAGCCATGTGGGAAATTCGATCACACGAATGAAACCCACATTCAGCTGTTTGACCACCTCTTTTTTGACATTGAGAGACCATTCGATGCGGAGCTTTCTCAAATTTTATTTAACCAGCTTGTAATCTGGAAGAGTGGGTATCTCTTGCTGAGAAATTTTAGGGTTAATTCTGGGCATATCGTCATAGGACCATGCAAAGACATCCACGAACTCCTTCAATAATTTTTCGAGTTGTGCGCGCTCATGCTCGTCAAGGGTATCCCCTATCCTAATCCCGTGCAGTTGGCTACTAGAACCGAGGTTAATAATAACAGTCTCTTCTTCATTAACTTGAATGCGGTTATGTTGTTTGTTGTTAAACTTATTTATATCAGTTAAGAATTATTCATTTGCAAAATCATCATCATCAAAAGTTTGATTAGAATCTTAACAATTAATGTAAGACACAGCAAGATACTCAAAATCTTCATTTATTTTATTGATAGGAAAAATAGCATTGAGAACCTCATCAAAGGAGGTCTCGATTACATTTGAGCAAGGATAGACAACAGAAGAAGAAATGGGGTAAACATTGGGGTTAGATGGGATTTCAACAGGTAGAACCGGCGCAGCATGCCAGTTGAGGAGAGGTGTATCAGCAGCTTTAATCATGTAGGATGGATCCAGTGATGTAGTACATGAATGAACCATGCAGAGTGCTTGCCCCAATGTTTGTAAGTTGAAAGAGTCCTCGGAGTCACTTTCCTCAGTCTCTTTGGTATCTTTGATGAGCGGTTCTACATGGTGTTGGGAACTTTCATCCCATGGGTAGCTATCTTGGAAAAATATATCCATTTTGGGTTTTATCTTCTTGTCTGTATGGTCATACCATGGTTCCGAAAAGCTAAAAAAGGGGAAGTCCTCACCCTCTTTGATGAATCTTCCATTCAAGGAGTCACTTGGGATACTCTGGATGCAGTCTAATCTTCTCTTTGGTCGAGACTGGCGGATCATTTTGAGCTCTTGTTCTGATGGTTGATACCCCAAACCACAAGGAAGGAAATATTTCTTCAATTTAATGGGCTCAAGTATCCCTTGTTGTCTTTGTCCTAACCCCAGTCCGGGCATGTTTCTGAACAATTGAATCACATTGACGTTCCATGAGGGTCATATTCTGGACAAACCCTTTCTTTGAAATCATCCCCCGTCGGGAGTAGGAGTGGTTCAACTTGGAATCTTGATAGAAGCATATCATTTGACCTGTGATGTATCTCAAGGATTGGATTGCTGGTACTTGCACCCTCGGTATTGTCGTCGTCGCCCAAAATGGTGATGACTCGTCCGTCGGTGAAGAACTTTAATTTCTGATGGAGTGAGGAAGACACACCCTTGATATTATGGAGCCATGGTCGTACGAGAAACAGGTTGAAACAAGTTGGGATGTCAATAACTTAAAATTCAACAACTGGGTTTATAGGGCCATCCCATATTACAAGTTTTATGGATCCCATCACCTCCCTATTGGTATTATCGTAGGCACGTACAGCAGAGGAGGTTGGAGTGAGGTCACTTTCATTTATTCCTAAGAATTTAAAGGTTCTTAATGGGCAGACATTTAAGGCGGATCCATTATCGACAAGAGAGAGTGGTACGATCTTCCCCATAACTTCAACGGAGATATTGAGTGCATAATTATGGTTTGGCCCAATTTTGGGGATTTCTTCTTCAGAAAAGGATAGCATTCGGGTAGAGGTCAGGGATCCGACTAGATTTATCGCTTCTTCTGGTGTAGTAGAAGGAGGAACTATGGGTCAAGTGAGAAACTTGATCAAAGCATTTCTGTGTAGATAAGAAGACATGAAAAGCCCCCATAGAGTGATATTATCTTGAAATTTCTTCGGTTGATCGAGTATCATGCTTCCTAGAGGGTCATTTCTTGCATAGGAAGGTTTTCAACGCCCTTCCCTTTCTCATTGGCTGGTAGTGAGCTTGGGATCTAGTAATGCCTCCCTGATATGGTCATGTGGTTTACTGAAAAAGGGAAGAATATGAACCCTATCTCTTTTTCAATCTCGGGTTGTTCTGCCATCTTATTTATTTCTACGAGGATTTTTTCAAATGATATCATTCCACATATGTCGGCTATCGGGCCAGTTTTTTCAGAAGCTTGCACTTCACTTGAATTTTCAAATTCTTCCCCCCATCCGGTGGCAACAATTTTGTCTTTCCATGAAAAGTCAATGCATTCCACAACTTTAATGGATTCTTCATACAGGTTTTCCCATTCTGTGGGGATATGTAAGGGTGAAGGGACCAGGCATCCTTGTAACTTCAGAGTATCAAGTAACTCGATCATACTACAGATATTATTATTTTGCCTGAATAATCCTTCCATGATCTGGACAACATCATCTAGGCTGACTTCATCGATTGGTACCACCCAATTGTCTAACTCTCGAGCCCATTTATGTGCTTCCAATAATAGCGTACTGAACCTTTGGCAATCAATGATCATCTGTGAGGGAAATTTCATCCCGAACTCTAGGAGTTGGTTCAACGCTTCTGATAATTCCATACTTTCATTTTCAGAATGGGTACGGACAGCAATGCATGCTCTGGTAAGTAGTGATAGTGCCTGATCAGTGAGGCTAATAGGGCATAGGAGGAAATATGGGCAAGTTTGGAGAGGTTTGGGAGAGTGTATGGATGTGATTTGAGTTGAGGGATCAAATTCTGGATTCATTTCTAGGAAGATAGCATTGGTATGATTTAGGAGTGGGTTGTGAGTAGTGTTGGTCTTAGGATTAGCTGGTGGGGCAATGGTACCTCGGTCAATTAGACCTTGGATTAGGTTTCTGAGGTGAAAGCATTGGTCGATGGTATGGCCAGCAGTTTGGTGAAAGGCTCAATGGGCATCTGCCTTGAAGTTTCTCAGAAGCGGGTTTGGCAATGGACGGGGGTCCAAGGGTTTGATAAGGTTTCGGCTTAACAATACATGATAAACATTACAAATAGGGGAGCATGGAGCTCGGTGGATTACTTTTGGACTAGGACAGGCAAGCTTTCGGATTCCCACGAAGTGGTCGGTTGAGAGATGTTGTTGGTGGTTGAGACTGCAGCATTGGGAGGTTTGTCATATTTTCTGGGGGTAAACTATCTGCACACTTTCTTTGGTTCAATTTCAGTTTTAGCAAGACCTTCTTAGATTTCTACTCCTGCTTCCCTGAGAGATCGGAAATGGGGATAATATTGTCCTCCCATGGTCGCTTAGACATGGGGTAAGAAGTTCTTCTTCACTATGCTAACTTGTTCTTCCTCGGATGGCCGATTGGTCATAGTGGTTGCCTTTTCCCTCCATCAGTCTGTGAAGTTACTGATTGATTCCCCATATTTTTGTTTGAGAAGCTCTAAATCACGGCGGGTGACCTCAAGTTCTTCATTATATTTATACTGCGACATGAATTCTCGGGCTACATCCTCCCAACTATGGATTCTGGACTCCTCGAGAGATAAAAACCATCAGAGGGCGCTATCCTTCAAAGTTTGCTGAAATAATGGCGCCATCACTTCTTCAGAATACCCTAGGAGAGTCATGGAACGGTGATAAATGCGAAGATGAACAATCAGTGGTCCGCTTCCTTTGAATTTCTCGATATTCGGTATCTTGAACTCCTCGGGTAACCTTGCCATAGGATAAGGATACATGTGGGTGTAGTCCATGTAATTTTTGGAGATTCAGACTTGGTCAAACTTCTTAGTTAGCATGTTGAGATCTTCTTTGACCTTATTCAATTCTTCCTCTTTCGGATCAATGATCACAGGCAAGTTAGCCCCAGGCTGGGCCATGTTTGGCATAGAAAGTTGGGCAGGCGGAGGCCCATTAACAGGAGGGGCACGTGAAGCATATTGATATTCTTCGAGAACCCAGATAGGCTCGGGTGGACCCATAGTGAGAGGGAATAGGGCCTCGGGCTTTTGAAGAACAGGAACCTGGTTTTATTGCATCTCTCAGACCTCAGTCTGAAGGTTGTCTATCTTAGACACGAGCTGAGCTAAGACTGTCGTTAGATTTGGCTACACAATTGGTACTTGATCTGGGTTCTCCATGGAAAATGGATGGATACCGAACTCGGAAGAAGTAGTAGGGGAACGAACAGAGCGCCGGGGTGATTTGACTGAATACCGAAGCCAATAAGGAGCCAAGCCAAGGGCGTGCGATCGACTTGAGAAGGCGCAAAATGGGATTTATTTTGAGAAAAAGAAGAAAAATATTTTTGACATTTTTTTTCCTCTTTTGAGGTCGAAGGACAAAATATTTTTGGATTTTTTATAAAGAAGAGAGAAATGTTTTTGGATTTTTGATAAAGAAAGGAAACAATGTTTTGGGATTTTTGATAAAGAAGGAAAAAATGTTTTTGGAAGATGGGTCTCAGCATGATTATTATTATTATTATTATTATGTTCTCACTTGTATTAAATTCTCCTAAATGCAAAATGAAATGTCGGACGGGACCTGAGCCTGGAAAAGTTGGGTTTGTACATATGCAAAGCTATGGCTGGACTTGTAACCAGGCTCACAGGTAGGGTCTTGTTTTAAAGATGCCCAAAAATTTGGGCTGCAGGCCGATCGAGAATTTCGACAGAGTTTTGGGTCGAAATTGGAAATCTAATATGTGTGTCCTAGGCTTGACACCTATATGCGGGTATGCAGTTGGTTGAGTGAATCGAAAAGGGTTCCCCCCTTCGGCGTGGCTTCCACGATATATGTCTTGCCTTTGAGGGCAATCGGTACATGTGGACAAGCCATTTGATATAAATGAGTGTACGTGAATTGCCTCACCATATACCTCGTGGGGACGGTACATGTGAGAGTGAATTCGATATACTCGGCATACGTGAACGAGTTCCCTGCGATATACCTCCCGTCATGACTTCGATCAAACGGTACGATGCGGGGGAACTGTTCGATATACATTGAAGGTAATTGGCTGGTGGAAGGTGAGAGTCATATCGCTTAGGCTAACTGTGCCCTACCGGACCAGCGCCCATCATGAAGTGACCCTCCAGTTACTGGACAAAATTTGGTCAATACCAATGCTCTTTGGTGATATTGTGTGAATAATGCATGATTCTCTTATTAGTATCTTATGATGAGAGTATCTTTCTTGATCATGCCCAACAGGGAGCAAAGTATGAGTACCAATGGTATACCAAGTATGGGTGATGCGTGCAACATGGGGATATATGTGATCCTAGGTGCACGTGGTGTGAAGTGTACATGGAGAATCTTCTACGAGTGTGTGAATAGAAGCATAAGCATGAGGTACACATGAGTAGTAAAAATGGAACATGCAAAATAAAGGAATATATAAGAAAATAAAACACCCATGTAAATAGAGTCTAGACCTCAAAATAAATAAATAAATCCCCTGCGAATTCGCCACTGTGGCCATCCCCGATCCTCGCGGCGGGAGAGGATCCCTTTGGTCCCGCGCATCCCTCTCGAGAGCGCTTCAACCGGCGTCGTTGATGATGTGAAAAATGTAGAGATATGGAGTCGCCAGTCTATTTTACTCAAAATAGACAAAAGAAAGGGGATCTATCCCGAAGGATAGCATCCAAATACATACTGATACATACGAAACCAAAATGATTCGAAAAAGGGTTCGGAGGCTAAGTTACGAAATGGGAAGGTGTTAGGCATCCGTTCCGCCCTTACAGTCTCTCATGGGTTGTTGATATTTTCCTTTATTTCCCCGTGGTATGTGTGCATGTGTATACGTAGTGGAGATAGGAATCATCAACTCGTATCATGGAAGAGATAAAGCGAGTCATCCGTGGGAATGTTCCTAAAAATAATATTAGAAAATAGGATTTATGTGATTATCCTCGCGTTGATCGTTATAACGGAACGATAACGCACATGGAATAATACGCCACTAAGAACAAATATATGTATATGTAAATATATAGCATTTAAGAGAATTGAGTTTAAAGAAAATAGAAAAAATAAAAAAATGAGAGAAAAGTAGGAATAGGACTCGAGTCACGGGTTTTTCCCCGAGACGCCTACGTAGCCTATAGAGGCATCAAAGTCTACGTAGTTCGCATGAAAAATTAGGGGTGGGATTTATCGCATAAATCCAATAGGGGACTTCTTTTATATGTGTGTGTGTGTGTAAAAAAAAGTGTTTTAGTTGTGAGAAAAGTGTGAGAATTACCGTTTCGAATTTATGAGCAAATCCTCTTTTTCTAGTTTTTTTGGGTTTTATTTATATGAAAATAAGAGATGTGCAATAATACTTAATAAAAAATATATTAAGATATGTGATATGAGAGAATAAAACTGCTAAGTAATAAAATGGATTGATGCGAATTCAGGGGAATTTAAAGAGAGAGTTGAGAAAGTTAAACCTTCTTGAAGCTCTTGAGCTTGATCTTGGATGTTGGGGAGCAGCCCTTTCACTTAGGTGATGATGGAGGATACTTAATTCACCAAATTTGAGGAAAGAGCTGATGAAATGTGAAGGTTGGAAAGGGATTTGGATGTGGAAATCACGCTGACTTCGAGAGGGGGTTTCTGAGCTTGCTGAGAGTAATGGATCTCTGAGTTTTTTTCTTTTCAAATGAGTTTAGTCACTCCTTTTTATAGGCCCAGGGCATTGCCGATCGACATAGACCTGGTCCTGCCAATCAGTAAGCGTGTTTAGGCACACTGCCGATAGGCAGGGTTTGGAACGTGCCATTTGGCAGTCTCTTTCAGGTTCCTTCAGAAAATCGGTCGTAGTTCGCAAACTGTTGATCCGAATCATGCATGGGGCGAATCATTGAAAAGTTAATTCAGATACCTTAGAAAGTATTTGGACCTCTCCCGGGTCTGGGATTTGACTTTGGGTCAAATGTGGCTCGAAAGCATTCGTCGGTTCTTTGGACGGGGAATTTTTGAACACAAACGGATCGTTCGTCGACATGGTAAGTCAGAATAGCGCACAGGGTGGACCATTGGAAAGGTGAGGATATGTACTTTGACATTCCAAAGAGTTTGACTTGGTTCGGGGAGTGGACTTGGTCAACCGGGGCCTAGAAGCGTTCGGTGACCTTTCGAAGTAAAATGGATCGTTCGTCCGCACTGTAAGTCAGAATTGTGCATGGGGTGCACCGTTGGAAAGGGGTTTCAGTGCCCTTCGAAGATTCATTTAGTTTTGATCGATCTGAAGAGTTGACTTTGGTCAAATAGAGCCTGAGAGCGTCCAGTGACCTCCTGATCGAGTTTCGGGGGAAAATGCATCGTTCGTCCGCACCGTAAGTCAGAATCGCGCATGGGACGGACCATTGGAAATGGGATTCAGTGATCTTCGAAGATTCATTCAGTCTCATTTGAGATGAAGAGTCTAATTTTTGGTCAAACGGAGGCTGGGAGTGCCCGATGGCCTCTAGGTCAGTATCCGGGGTATAACTTGGGTTTGCAATGATGAAGGGAGGTGCTATGGACCTAAGGAGAGGTTAGTGGGTAGTAGAATGGGGTGTCTACAGGGACCATTTCTAAAAGTCTCAAACACCTAAACAACCCCATAAAGCATCATGAAATGCATACCAATTATTTTTATTCCACATAGACGTTTTTATTGTGTTTAAACGACACGTACCCATAAGTTCATTAACATACAATTTATTTTCAGAGGTGAACTCATCATGGCAAATTGAGTCATGTCATTATATAATCATGGATAAACATGTGTTTTCAATTTAAATCTTACCCATCTAAATTTATATCCATCTGATTTAATTTATTCCCAAGATTAGTCCGAAATTATTAAATTTATTTCTTCGAAAATACGGGGTATTACATTATCCCCCCTAATAAATGAATTTCATCCTTAGAATTCACTAAGCGTAACCTTACATTTTAATCCGTGAAATTATCGTAAGTTTTACACCCAATTACTCCATACTCATATCCCATGAGATAAAAGAAAAGGTTCACCTATGCCTATCATAACATATTTGGGGTGCCCAAATTTCCCCATTGCATACACAAATATCAATTATTGATGACATCCATATATCCAACCTGAAGCATACATGCCATGAATATCCATAAAGCAAAGTATATATCCACATATGTAAAACATAATAAGAAAATAAACATCTTAATATCCAACTTCCCTTAACTCCCGACTTTTGCCAATTTCATGCTTGGAACGGCTCGTAAGAGAAATCCAAACAAGGACCCCCCCCCCCCCCCCCCCCCCCGATACACTACTACATGGATTATTAAGTTATTGAGATCCATCGTCCCAAGACTTAAAAATAAAAATAATTATTTATGGTAATTACATAAATTCCAGTTTACGACCATTCTCAACCAAAGTTTGCTCACTTGTAAGGGATACACTAAATCCTGATAGATTTATCCGTTTGATCATACCAAGAACAACCAAAATGTCCTAGGATCTCATATCTCTCAACTCCCTGGATTTGCTACTTTCGTGCGTGGGATGTATCGCGAGCCAAATCCAAACAAGGAACCCTTCTGATACACTACTATATAGCTTTGTTGGTCGCTGAGATCTGTCAGCCCAGGACTTACATCTATTAATGTGCTTAATTAATTCATAAGGCTCCACATGCCTACTCATTCCTGTAAAGGCTACTACCGCCTATTTCCAATGACATCTTCATTATAATAACATTATTTATGATCGTACACCTCATCATGTAAGCATGACTACCACTAGTCTTAACATTTCCAAAGGAACCAAATATTTCTAAAATGCGAACTCTTTCCGCTTTGCATATTCTTAACATAAATAAGAAAGTTTCATCTCTGGATAATTATTGCATTTATTTATCCCTAAAACATAGCACTATTTTCATATAGTCCACATTTGTATCCCGAATCGAACGCTCACGTTATCCCTAATTTTAAGAAATTCTTAGTAACAAATCCTGAGATTTCGCATTGTGGTGCCCGCTCTTGACAAGGCAACTCTTCGGGTTTCATGTGGATCCTATAATTAAAGTTCCTGCACCCAAATGACCCCTCACTATATATAACTTATTATCTCTTTTAACCTTCATAGGTTCTAAGATACTACCCTTAAAAATTCACCATTAGACATCTATTTATCCGTAAACTTCACTCATCATCGGTGCATCACCAACTCCATGCCTATGACACAATAGTCACATAGTTCCCTCTTAAGCACCTAAATTATATGAAATCATCGTGTAAATTCTCAGTCCTTATTGCCATCCATTTTATCGTATTTAAGCTCAAGGCATTGTAATTCCGTAATATTTCCCACAGTGATGGTGAATACCATTGTCCAATTAGTCCCACTACATTCAACTATTAACTTTAAATAGTCTCGTAACATCAACATAAGCACTTTGATTTTCTTACCAATCCATCCCTAGGATACTATCGTACTCTGACGTTACTTTTGAAAATAAGCTTGTCGCAACCCTAAGTCTTCATAAGATCAATCCTTATACCTCTACACATGAAGTACTATAGATGCCTTCCCCTCAACTTGCAGGTGCGGAGTCTACCCTCACTAATGTACTAACGAGATATTATTTACTACGGATTACTATGCACTAGTATTAAACTAAGCATGTCTTGCAAGATCAAAATTTTGGTATCATACCATCAACTGTCTATGTTGATGCTGGTCCTCCTCCTAGTGCGACGTGATACACATGTCTGTGCTGCAACAGCTACAACTGTTATCCCTGAGATGGAGTTGGTAGCGCTTGTAAAGCTGGCACTACTGCCACTGGATGGAACTGTATTGGTTGACACTCCCCCCGAGGTACTCGGTGTCCTTGATGTCACCCTAACTCTTGTGCTGTTTGATTTCCCTGAGGGTACTTCCTAGAAAAATGTCCCTTCTCACCACAAACATAACAATTTCTTTGGAACTGACGTCTGTCTGGATGTCACCCCTGTTGGCCCTGATTTTGCTGCCCTTGGCTCTGGTGGCCTATGTGTTATTGGCCCTACTAGCCCTGGATTTTTGGATTAGCGGGACCTCTAAATATTTTATGTTGCTCTAAATATTGAGGACCCAAAATTGCTGAGCCACCTGGCTGTTACTCTCATTTGTCTTATCCTACTGGTTTGACGTCTCAGAGTGGTGTCTCTTATCTCCTTTATTCTTCTGGAACACCCTATGATCTTGACAATTCAGTAAGGCAGCATTCCCCATCTGGTTATATGTAGTGAAAGTTGGATTTCCTAATAGTGACTGTCTGATGTGCCAAGTTATCCTTGACACAAACTTCTCTATCTTCCTTTGTTCTGTATTTACTTCCTCCTTAGAAAAATAAGAAATAGCAGTAAACACTCCCTCGTATTATGCCACAGTGCAACCCTCTTGCTTGAGGTCCATAAATTCCTTTGCATTTCTGATTGCATCGCCTGAGGAAAGTACTTCCCCTTAAATTTCTCCCAGAACTCATTAGGTCAAACTATCCCTTTTCGCTTCCCAAGTGACGAAGTCTCACCACTGAAGCGTTGCCCCTACAAGTCGAAATGAGGCCAACATTTACCTCTGAACTGGCATAAACTCCACCATACATAAATGTCATTGAATGAATCTCTTCCACCTGCTCGCCACTAAAATATCTGGACTGCCTGAAAACTCTAGAGGTTAGACCTTTATGAAGGCCTCCATAGCTCTGTCTCAGACTAACCTCGATGCCTGGGCTGATATTACCACCTACTGTGGCAATGGTGGTGGCTATTGCTCAGCCTATAGCGGTGGAAAGTGTTGGAACATGGTTGTCATCATAGTGGAAACTGCCTGAGTCACGATGGTAGCGATCTCTGTCGGAGTGATAATGAGTTTTTTGGGTGGGGCCAAGGGTGGTTGTTGTGGCTCCGATTAATCCTCCTCATTTGTAGTGGGTCCGACTACGCACCTAGGTCTACCCCTCCGTTCGTTTCTCATCTGAAAGAAAATAAGGTTCAAATTAGTACAAATTACAAGAATACAATGAACCCTAAGCATAGGCTCTATTTATCAAAAAATGGAATGTAGAACGTAATGAGCGCAACACAGATCCTAAGGACACTAGAACCTGGATGCTCTGATACCAACTATAACAAACACCATATTCTCACGTAAAGAATGTCCATACAAAGTATGCAAAATATGGGGCTTGTTATACAATCTATATCATTTTTAGCATCGATCGTAATAAACATTCATATAATAAACCACATTCGAATTAAAACTGGATTAAATTAAATAACAAGAAGTAATAATGAAACCAACATCCACGTCCAACAAAATAAAAACCAACTTGAACAAATACTATCTCGACTAATAAATAAAATGACTCTGGGCTTATGCCCTTACAATAATCCGAAATGAGTAAAGATGGGAAGAAGAAGTAACCTAACCAAGATTCAATACGATGATCTTCGAGAAGCAACACGTGATAGCAAATATGATATTCCTTAGTCCCACTATACCTATTTAATCAAACCTGGGGGGAATATTTATGATTTTAGATCAGTTCCCTAAAGTATGCAAGAATTAACTTAACAAATTTAAAGTGTAAAAATACAGTTAATTTAAAGTAAGTAACCTCCATCAACACTCACTTGAGTCAAGTATCTCACCACTCACCTAAGTGTGATTTCTCATGTATAACCGAACAAATCCCAAATAATAAATGATAATCGTGTCAATATGATATAAGATGCATTAAGTAATAACCAATATACTGAAACACAATCATCCATCTTCATATTACTCGTAAAAGTGGCAGAAACATCTGTTATGCACATTACATGGTATTGGGTCGGTAATTTATTCTCTACACACTTAGATAATTGGATTAATTTCATTTGATTTGTATAATCATATATATGTCCTTTCATATATGCGACACTAAAAGGCATCTAACAATACTGTTTCGTCCGTGCTCTATCGGTAAGTCCGAAGGAATCCCTTATTAAATTAGACAATGCAAAATACACATAAGTAGGGCGGTCCCTACGCAGTACACCAGTTCACGGCCCATATCCAGTGGTGACAAAGGATCCCAGCATCTACACCTAACTCTTATAAGTATCCATGCTACGTAGTACCTATTATAATGACCTACACAACGTCTAGCCCAACTATGCTGACGAGTGTTACGATTCTGAACGCACGTAACCCCAACCGATAGGGTCGTCCATGAACATATGTATGTTCACATAATAAACATAAATATATATTATTATCATATACTATGTATAGGTAATTTCTTTATAATCAACCAAGATATCCCAAATGATTACTCATAAATAATTACACCTTTACAATTGACCATCAAGTTAATTATTAATTTCTTCCTCTTTATAAGAATATCTAACCATCTAGTTAAGTATAGTTCACCATTTAATATTTGTGCCACAAAATAATTTCCAATAAAATCCTCATTGGCCCAAACACCGTCCCACCAACTCGTATGGTTTCCTAAAAATATCCCGGATCAAATCCCGACTCCACCTCAACCTTCCCCAAGGGCCGAATCGATACGGATTTGGGCAGAAGCCCCGATCTGCTACGTTTTCTTAACACACAAATCCTTATTTCTTTCCGCATCTCCCATCCCAATGGTTTATACATTTATATAAACATTAAAGAATGGCTTTATAACTTTGTTTATCATCTTAGGTTAATTATTTACATAAATTAGCATTGATTTCAATCCCCAATATCCCAAAATTTACCCCATAATATGCCCACATAAATCAGATCTTATTCACCTAATCCCACCATGTTCTATCAGTATACAAGGGTCCCAATTATCAAATTTTTAGATTTCTAAACATGAATACAAATCCTCTATATATGAATAAATCTTTTCAATTTCATCAAGACTTTAATGCATGAATTTCATCATTTAAAATCAACATAACCTCATCCTAATTTCTGGATTCAACTAACTTATTTCATATTTGTCTTGTCTACACTCATGCGATTTAATCATATCTTTCTATCATCAATTTACTATGAAATCCAGTTTCTACATGAAAGAAAACTTTAATGATTTAAGATATAATTTGGAAATTTAAATTTAAGCAAGAGAATTCTTGCCTAATTATAAAGGTCTGATGATTTCCTCTTAAATCCTTTACCTCCTCTCCTTTTTAGCCTTTGTTTTCTTTTACCTTGAGGTGTGACTGATAGGTTTAGGTTTTGATTATGTGTGGGAGTTATTATCCCTACTCTTAAACTTATATTAGTTCCAAATCCCGGGTTAGGCCTTATATCCCATTTTTGACCCCCAAATGGACCCGAACCCATTATTAAACTATCCCAATAACCTTCCAACTCATATACCTATACCCTAGGACAATTTCTAAAAGTCTAAAAAATGAGCCCATAAAGCCTCTCGAAATGCGTCCCAATTATTTTTATTCCACATAGACGTTTTTATTGTGTCTAAACGACACGTACCCATAAGTTTTTTAATGTACGATTTATTTTCACAGGTGAACTCATCGCGCCTACTTGAGTCATGCAATTATATAATCATGGATAAAAAAAAATTTCAATTTAAATCTTACCCATTTAAATTTAAATCCATCCGAATTAATTTATTCCTGAGATTAATCCAAAATTATTAAATTTATTTTTGTCATAATATTTTTGTCTGAATACACGGGGTATACTAGAACTCCTAGATAATCATAGTGTCTCTTTCCTCTGGTGTGGTGACTGAATCTCACCACTAAAGTGTTGTTCCCACTAGCTTAAAAGTATCTAATATTTTCTTTTGAGTGTCACTACACTCAACCATGCGTAAGTTCCTCTGGATGTCTTTCTTCCATTGGCTAGCTGTAACCACATCTGCACTCCCCTAGAACTCCAATGAATACCCCTTATGGAAGGCCTCTCTGACTCTATGATAAACAAACGACACTGAGTGAGTCTAAACTGATGCCACTAGATGTTATTGTTGTGCCTAGGGAAAAAGTTAAGCTAAAGCAATCATCACGACGTTAACCACTTGTGCAACAATAGTGATGACCTCTACTACGGTCACCTTAACCTGAATGGCCTGCGGCTCTGGCTGAGCCTCCTCTTATGCGGCCTTCCTAGAAGTAAGTTCTTGTTGACCTCTCCTATTGTTTGTCATGTGAAATAAAACCGAAATTGTATGAGACTCACTTCAAGAATTAATAATATCAGAAGAACGTAAATGGGCAAATGAAACAACAATCCTAATATAGGGCTTTATATCAAAGAAATGCAATGCAGATAATGTTGAAAGTTCGCATAGATCCTAAGGATACTAGAACCTAATGCTCTGATACCAAGTGTGACAACCAGCCTATTTTAATATTGGGTGGCCAATCCTCATTAAAATAAAACAAGAATATCAGTATGGTTCATTCTCAGCATCATTGTTGTAATAACAATATAATATAAATAATACGAATTAAACCATATAAAAAACCATACACACTATGAATAGAATAATCCTCATGCAAAGATAAATAAAGAGTATGAACTGAATAAATTATAGGTCACTAAATAAAATATACTTAATATAAAACAGAATAATACTATATATGGAAATGTAAATATCTGACAAAAGTTTTAAAGTCTGGTAGTAAGATAAAAGCCTATTCATCTACAGGCAATACGCCCAACAGTAAACTGAAATAACTGATCTTATCTAGATAAAAATCGACTAAGGCGTCTAATAAAGGTTGTAGCGTCCACAGCTATTACACAATAAGAATGGATTTATCCCTGTTGTCTCGGTTGCTGCTACTGCACACTTGGGGCATAAAAAGGAAAACCAAAATACAAAAAGACAAAAACTTATGGGTCAAAACAAGAAGAGTATAAAATATTTTGCAAGTATTTAATTGTTTTAAATCGATTAAAATAGTAGTATATTACCTTCAAGAATAATCGGTCACACTCACTTGAGATAAACCTCACATCTATAGTGCCCACCTAACATGTTCATTTTATTCATCCTAATTAAACTATTTGGTCTAACTAGGAGAAATAACCGCCATTTAAGCCCAACCCCGCTAATACTCTCTATTAGCTTAGTACAACAACCTTCACTTCGTATACATTTATAAATAGTATTGTAGAAACACACTTGCTATAAATAAATAATCGTGTAATAATATATATATATATATATATATATATATATATATATATATATATATATATATATATATATATATATATATATATACACCACACGGATACATTCCTCGTGTGCTACTCGACTCCAGGCACCACGCCGCACACCGAGCCATCGGGTCATAATCTCACCACCAGTTCTAAATGAATACACATACAATGAAGGCGGCCATAGACATACATCCGTGGATAGAAACCATACCACATCGCGCCCAGCCGGACTCAAAACTAATATTTATTTTCACACACGGATAGTGGTCATGCAACATTACTATAACCTGAGGAATCATCCCAACACCTGCACGTCAATGCTAGGGTGGACTATCCACTATGTGCAACCTCCTATGATAGCTCCTGAGTAGGCATGTTTAAATAAAACAAGCAGAATGAACACATACATATAGATACACATCACTCTAACATGTATATATATTTAGTAAACACCGTACTCGTACGCATGTCCCACCGCGTACAACTCACCTAGTCCCGAAATTCGACCAAACTTTTCGATTAATAATTTAACTAGTCCCATACCTGAGCACCCTAGTTAATTATTAAATTCCCAGCTAATAAATAGCAACACGAGACTATTTTTAATTAAATATTCACTCACTAGGATAACCTCCCACATACTCGCTTGAGTTCATAAAAATTCCTGAAACACTTCAACAATCCAAGCTTGACCCAAACCCATGGGTTGTTTGAACGAAATCCAATCTTGTTTGAATGAAAAAACATATCTTGTTCGAACGAAGTTCGAACGAGATTCCAGAACTCGGATTTGAAGAATTCTTTCTAGGATGAATTCATCCCCAAAATCCAACTTCATTTTAGGGTTCTTCCGACCAAAATTTCAAGAACTATACTCCATATATCATTAAGAAAACATGATTCCATCATTATATATTTGATTTTTACATGGAAACCTCCACAAATTTAAGATCACAATCCCTTTATCAACTTGATTTTTAAAGATTCCATCTTTTATATAAGTTCTACATCTACTTCCATTGAAATCCAAAATTTTATACCTAATTACAATTATAATGAATTCCAATGAATCATTGATTCAAGACCATTCATCCTGTATCATTAGGTTTCTTCATCAAATCATCAAATTGAAATATTTCATACTCAAAATCCCCAATTTCTATTTTAAAGTTAGAAAGTAATTAACTACAATAAAAT
Source organism: Sambucus nigra (assembly GCA_949130495.1). Classification (NCBI taxonomy): domain Eukaryota; kingdom Viridiplantae; phylum Streptophyta; class Magnoliopsida; order Dipsacales; family Adoxaceae; genus Sambucus; species Sambucus nigra. Next base: position 48,379,597 of record OX422220.1, read on the forward strand.
TGCGATATCAAGTAACTTTTCACTTGCCTCGTGGGATTATAATTATGAAGTCTTATATGAATTGATGTCGGGTTGAATTCGCTTCTTCTCCTCTTTAAGATTCCTCTTTTTTCCTCTTTTTCTCTTCTTTAGGGTTATCTCTCTCTCTCTGTCACACACACACACACTCAATCTTTTGTATAAATTATGAAAGGTGGGTTACCATCCATCTTTCTAACCCCTTAAATGTCCTTCGAAAATCTAGTCCCGTTTTTCCTCTTAGTTCTAAGTATAAAATGACCCTCCTTGCCTTATACGGATTATTTTATGTCTGAAAAGCCCCCAGGACCCAAACATAACATTTGAATACTTATTCTGGACTATTTCAACCCTTTCTGAATCACTGATGCACTCGAAATGGTCATCTGGATCATCCAACTAGAAATATGATAATTTTCATAAATTGGGTCTGACACGTGTGTACCCTACCTTTTGCTAGGGGTTGCAATTCGAGCCAATGGGTCGTGTTTTGACCTAGCCCAACACAACATGACTATATTTTACACAAACCGAACACGACCCAACACGAAGTCGTGTTTTTTTTGCCAACATGAACACGACCCATTTATAGCACGACCCAACACGACTAACACGATATAAAAATTGTGTCAATTTGACATAATTGAGACGGCATAACACAAGCCATCTCGACCTACATTTTCGCCCATTTGGCCCGATTGACACAATCCATGGCTGAAAACCTTATTGTTGGGTAAAAAAAATAGCCACGAGATGAGGACCAACATAAAACCCTAGGAACCAAAATAAAACACCTAAGAATCAAAATAAAATCAAACACTAATTGTTTATGGTTGATGAGTACAAACACCTAGAAACAAAATAAAAGCATGATTGTTAAAAAGTATATTGAGTAGATGGTTGAGCTATAACCAAATAAAATCTAACAGTTGATGGCTGAGCATTAACCAAAATAAATCTACTGCATAATCATTTACAAAGAAAATATTTTGTGTAAACATTTGTTACAAATCTATTGTAGAATATAAAATGTTTACACAGAATAAAAATTACAAATCTAACAAATGGATCAGTCCGCGAGAAGAACCCGACGGTGGTAGGAGAGTCCAGGTGAGAGCTCGCCGGTGGTGGGTGGGTGCCTCCGAGAGAGAGCAGCATCAGTAGATGGTGAGTTCGAGAGAGAGTACCAGACTTGGTTGTGGTGCGTCGAGAGGGAGAGTTCGAGAGAGAAAGAGCGGCTTGGGTTGGTGGTGGGACTGCTGCTGGGAGGGGAAGAGGGAGTTTAGGAGTGTGAGTCTCCAACCTAGAGAGAGGGGCGGAGTATATGAAGAAGTGAGAATGTTGGGGTTTATTTTTTTAAGTTTTCTTTTATACTATGTCCATTTGGGTTGAAATTGTGTTCTAATTGGGTTGAAATTGGGTCGTGCCAATTGGGCTCTAACGGGTCACTATCGGGCCGATTTCGTGTCAATTTCTTGGCACGAACACGACACGACCCGCTAACGGGCTTAAAAATTAGTCCCGAACACGACAAACTATTTTAATTTTGTGTTGATTTCGTGATGTGTTGTCGTGTTCGGGCTCGAACTTCCACCCCTACCTTTCACCCATAAATTATGTCGATCCGTCGATGTAACACCCTATCGACCTATAACCAACTAAACCATCGCTATCACTCGTACGCGACATATAATAAATTACACAACTATTTACTTATCACGCATAAGTAAATAATAATTATCATAAATATTAATCATTAATCTCTCTAGCTAATATTTATTAAGTTCCAATTTAAATTTCTCCCAATTAAATTTATAATAAAAAGCAATTAATTAATATCAAAATTACAAGGTATTACATGAGATCTCCTCAGATTCTTTAGCGATTAGTGGGATAGGATTTTTAATCACTTTCCTACTCCCAAGAGTTGTGATGGATTTGGATTGTCCCAATATTTGGAATTGAACGGGGTTTTCCCTTTTTTCTTAGGTATCCAATTATGCGGTCAATTTTATAATTTGAGACTTAATGAGAGTAAATTGTTGAGCATTTTGGTTATGGATGGTCACTTGCGCTTGTATGAATGCGTCCAAAGTGCCCTCGAGGCTCTTCTTATCTAGGGGCACATAAGGAAGAACGGGCGGAGGACCTTCAATTCATAGAGAATGAAGGTGTTTATAATTAAGGCGGTTGATAATTAAAAAGTGGAGGATTTTGAGCTTGTTGGAGTTTTCCATATTAGAAATCGAAATGGTTGCTTCAAGATGGGTTGTAGCCTTGAGTAGGAGGAGTGTTTTCAGAACTTTTGAAGCCCCCATATCACTCATTTGATCGTAGAGGATAGATTTGTAGGTCGGGATTATAGGATACTCCTTGGTCAGGTGACCATTAATGTCGCATATGGCACACAACTCCTCGTTTGGAGATTAAATTGGAATGGAATGACGTTGACTATTTAAGCCTAACTCCTCGACCTTCTTCGATAATTTATTAAGTTTGATTATCATATCATCCTTATTATTTAAGTGATATATTCCTTGAATAGAGTTTCTTGGATTAGAGGGTCGGGTATTAAATTTATTTGGGTCCGACATGTCCCACGCTTGAGTAGTCTTAGCACAATACTTGAAACGTGCCCCGACATTGTCCGGATCCAAACCAAAAAAATCTTCGGACCACATGGTCTCCACCATTTGAAAAGAATTTAAGGTAATCCCATCGTGGAAAAAGCATATGAGTCTCCACTTTTCATAGGCATGGTGGGGACACTTACCGAAGAGATTGTTAAATCTCTCCCAACATCTCTCAAAGGTCTCGTTTTTGCCTTGGGCAAAGGTTTGAATTTTTCCTTTGAGAGTGTTAGTTTTATAGGTGGGGAAGATTTTTATAAGAATTGGGCTTAAATATTACGCCAACTCCCGATAGAATTTGGGGCTAAAGACCAAAGCCAAGTTTGTATGTTGTCCTTAAGAGAAAATAGAAAAAGTTTGAAGCATGGAACATTAAGGGACAATTTGGTCTCTAAAAGTACCGCTCACCTCCTTAAACTCCCACATATATATGTATGGTTTTTCACTTTCCATGCTGTGAAAAGTTAGCAATAATTGTATCATTGATTAGGCATAAATTCTTCCCATTTATCCCTTTAATTTAGAAGTTTTTATAGCATCGCGGAGTGTAATTCAAGTGGATTTATTTCATATCTTTGATATTGGCAAGTTTCTAATGAGTACGCCGAGTTTCGTGTATGTTTCATCTATTTCAGAGGTGTTTAGTGATGTGATTCGAGTTCCGTACCAAAAGCTCCAAAGAAGAACAAGAAGGAAAGGTTTCTGCAACAGCTGACAATATGAAACTGGACCCAAGGGAAAGAAAAAGAACCGAATCCATCATGGGGAAGTCTCTGTAAAGGCTAAACACAACGGAACTGATCCGAAGTGAAGAGAAAACGAACCGATCCTATACCTGGAAAACTTCCTGTAAAGAGGTAAAAAGACGGAACCGAACCGAAGCAGGAAATAACGAACCGATCCCATGCTCGAAGAATTCTCTGTGAAAGCTGCCAAAGTTAGAACCAAACCGAACCTCTTAATTGGTTCCATTCTCGATTTTCTGGACTTATCCACTTATAAAAATTAGAGTTCTACTTGGTTCAAACTCTTGTATTTCATAGAGTATAACTTGTATCCCAAACGTAAAAAGGGGGCCTTCTGATTTATTGGGGAAGCTCTGTAATTAGTTTTAGAGGAGAATAACATATAAACCCTAGTTTTGAATCCAGTTGCAGTTCAAGTAAAATTTCTTCCAATTCCTTCATTTATTATTGCAGTAGTTCTTTTATTAGTAAGTATTGGTTATTCTATTCATCTTCATTCATTATTAAAAATGTTTTCTTTCATTCCGAACGTGTCGTTTACTAGTTTTCATATGTCAGGCTAGATTTCTATGGTCGGGATGCATAAACTCAACCTGATGTGGTAATTGCATGTGTATAAAATTAATCATCTAAATTTAATGATTTGATTATGACCGTATTGCGTAGAAATGCGATAATTATAGATCTTTGGATCTCATTTTCTTTAGGGTAACTGGGATGCTTCAGAATATAATTCAAGTGTAACTATCGCAATACCGATTTACTCGTCCTCTGATTAAGTATGGTGCGGGCTCGAACCTCATATACGTAATGCTTAGGAGTAATAAATTCTAGGTCTAATTAATCACTTAAATTTACGATTAGTTTTATACCAACAATACACTAGGGTTGAGGGATTGTATTCCCATCCTGTTTTCCTCATCATATAGTTCGAGTTTTAATTTAATCATCATCATTATTTCGAATAATTTAGAATAGTTGCATTCCATTCATACTTTGGTGCATTAAATAAATATTTTCAAAATTGCATTTAGTTGTAGTCAATTCCCAAAACAGATCATCTTTTCCTTTTTCTTTAGAGTCAGAGTTAGGATTCCTTCGTCTATCCAACGTCGTTACAACTCTGCTGTCCTATTTCCCTGAGGATAGATACCTGACTTATCGGATTATTACTAACGCAACAAGATTGCACTTGAGCCTAAAGAGTACGCACTTCTGAGGCACATTATTAGTCACTTCAATCATGCCATTCCAAAAGTGGAATTACGTGGCATTATACGAGAAAATTATACACGATGGAGAGGTGGTCCTCTTCGATGAAGATACTCTCTCACCCGTCAGAGTACGATATTCCACTATGGGATTTTGATAATTGTCATTTTCGTTATGCATTTATGATTTTTTTGGATTTTTTTAGAAACCGTGTTGTCATAGTGACCTTAGGATTTGAAAACCTGTATGGAAACATCGTATAACCTAAACTGTGTTGCCAAGTTCCCGCGCAATGGTGCAAAAAACTTCATAAACTAAAACCAATGTTTGATTTCAGTGTAAATCAATCGCAACAAGTAATACTGGGACAAATCTAGGATCGATTTCCATAGGGATTTAGAAAAGAATAGGTTTGGGTTATTTGAAGTTACTATACGTCACAAAAGTAAAGTGAAAAAGATGATAACTGTAGGGGTGGTGAACTACCACTAACAAATATCTTAGCATGCGCTAAAATAAGTGTGAATTGTAAAAGACTATGATTACGACATAACTAATTAGGAAACTTGTGATTTAAAATAAAGAAAAGAGAATAGGGATTAAGGATCATTCTCCCACCTCAGACTAGCTATATAATTGATATAGTTTGATTTAATTTAATTATAATCCATCATATCCAATTAGGTCTAAACATCAATGATATAGAGATAAAACTCAATAATGAAAGATTAAGGTTTAATTAATTATGGTGACAAGTGAGTTAAGTTTGTAGTAATGCTTCAAACACAGCCATTGCGTGACAAGGGAAGTTAAAAGGCTATGATACTCCAATTTCGACACATGAGTTTCAAATAAAATGAATCTAAATCAAACCCTAAATATGAAATTCAATCATCCATGGTGGGATTATGATCCCAAACCTATAACAACTAGACACTCATGGTAAATATGACATACACAATGAAAGTAATAATAAATGATAAAGAAGACACCATTTAAAAGAGATATTGACCTAATCTTCTTAATTAAATGCAATTTCCCATTTATAACCAACTAAGTCAAGAGTAAAAAGCTTATAAAAACAATTAGATAATAATTTTTATCTATTCAGTGGAAGAAAAGAGAGAGAGAAAGAAAACTTTCAATGTTAACATAGGAAAGAGAAAGGAGTAAATGCTTCTTCAATATTATCTTCTCAAAATAAAACTAAGTCCCTAATAAAATGAAAGTGAAAAACTATACATACAATAAGAGAAATGGAAAACTTGAGAATAAAGAGCTAAAGCCAAAATATGAGACTAAATCGATTCAGAGCATAGTCAAATCGATTTGGATCGAAAAGAATTCGAGGTTGCCAGGGTCCGAATCGATTCGGTAACTGAAGGTGATTGAGAAGCCTTACAGTCTTACTTTTTACACCAGTCATCCCATCAAAAATTTTGTAACCTCTTCATTAAGAGTAAGAGTTATGCTCCGTCGGTAGCTACGCAAAGATAACTCGGAGAGCTACAATTCTGTGTAGACCTCCGACCGAAGCCAAAGTGATAAATTTACTAAATTGCCAACAAATTTTTTTTATTGACGAAACTTTTTCAGAATTCAACCAAACTTCACGCCTAGCATTCCCAATACCTATAAAACCTTGCACAGGACATATACAATGAAAATAGAGGTTATCTAGTAAATGATCATAATTCTCGAGATTAATGTGCGCAGGAATGCTATAATGCATAAAGTTAAGGAGCTTTAAATGCAATATTCATGACTAATCAGCATGCTTTGGGTGGCAAAGTATATTGAAGGATTTCCCAAATATGATGTCACTATATGAACTCCAACGCAGTTGCATCACCATACACACACAAGCGATTTGTTGGAAAACATATATTATAAAATATAACGGTGTGTGATAATTGATTAAATTAATTCGCAGGTTTCCAATTAAATCTTATTTAATTAGAGTCTATTTAGAAACAGCCCCTAAACAAGCAACTACGTGTGTGCGTGGGTCAAACCATAAATAAAGCATTGACACAAATTTCAGGAAAAATTCCTGAAGGGTAAAACCTTTTTATTTCTAGAACTCTCATGAGTTTACAATACCATTGACTTACATACCATCTTGCTTTCACCCATAAAAGTAACGCGTGGTGCCTTCATCAAACCTCTAAAGAAACGGCTAGAAATAAATCAGCAATGGTTCGCACGCAGCTATACCACCAGGACGCGCAGTTCAGACACGCAATTTAAAATCTTCACAAGGACTCCCTCCACAATAGCACGCAACTGTCAGTTGTAGAGCTTTCCCCACAAAGAATGAACAAAAGTAAAGTGTGTTCTTGAACACCAAAACAATTCACCAAAGCATATGGAATTTTTGTGAATTGAAAACAAAAGGGATGAAAACCCTAAAAGAACAAGTCAAAAAGAATTCTGCAGATTCGCAGTTTTCTGTCTTTTAAAATGCTGGAACTTCTTAATGAAAATGAAACCATTTAATGAGTATTTATATAAAATCTCACCGCCTCGGTCGTTCGAACGAAAAGGAGATCTCGCTCGAACGAGATGCATGTCGTTCAAGCGACTTCGCGTGACAATGCAATGACGTTCGAACGATAGACCAAAGTCGTTTGAACGACTGAAACGTCAGAAAATATTATTTTAATATTCTCTCCCACAGTTAGAAAAAAATACTCATTCTCAAATTTTGACGAAAAAAAGTTCGCTCCAACACTTAAAAAATATTTTGTAAAAATATCCCAAAGCTCTAAGTGCAAAGTTAAGGTATTTAAAACATAACCTTACCAAAGTAAACTTTGCGGAGGCTTTTTAATGAAGAACCTTGATATATTCGGATCCGTCTTGATGTAGATTTCTCCTGAACTTCTTCGACAGTTGTAATGGTATACGGCATAATTAATTGTGACAAACATTTATAAAAATATGTCCTTACAAATCTCCCCCTATGTCTATGCCGGAACATACATAAAAACATCTGAATTATCAAATACCAAAATTCCTATACAAATCTACCGTTGCATGAATGTCAAAATTGAAAAGGTACAAATTTGCAAGTTCTCAAACTTTTCTTCAAAAATCTTCATCAAATCTCAAAGCTTTTCTCATCAGGGTGTGCAACATAATGATCTTCGATCTTTGTACCTACACACATGAGATAAAGCAAAAACCTTTGTGATGTATCGCGCTTGAAACGATATAAGAATAAATCATTAATTAATCAAATCTCCCCCATACTCTAAAAGCTCCCCCATAATAAGATAATTCTCTCTCTCCTATTTTATGATGTCCCCAAATAGACAGATAAGAAGAAACAATCAAAACATGGACTGTCACGATAAAAGCATAGCAAATATGGATCAAACTACGCATGCAAAGGAGTATCTCAAAAGGTTCCACAAACTATTATTGGATTTTTCAATTTTTTCAAAGCAAAAATAATGTTACAAAAATCACACCATGGATTTAAGAATAAACAACTAAGTCATGGAAATGGAATGAATGGATGTGAACACATTCGATAGGTAAATAAACTCAATCAATCATATGTGCACGATGAATACTTGTACCCCTAACGAATGAACATCAAAAGTATCCTTAGGTGTAAAAATTGTTGAATTTAGATGAATTCGTCTTATGCAAATCAATAAATCAAAGTCAAAGTGATTTCCACACCAATAACGTCCAAAACTATTTAACGTTTTTTCAAGACTTTCAAGGACGTGCAAACCCGTTTTAAATTCCATTTAAACTCCCTCATGCATATTTTCTTTTAGAGGTAATCTAAATTATCAAACATTGGAGAATTGGTGCAAAAACCTAATGGCCCCTTTTGGGCATGAATTTCTTTTTATTGCCTTTAAATTTTTTTGGGATTTTTTTATCCTCTTTGGACCCCGGATAATAAAATTACTCAAGTTTTTAGGTCCGATAAAATTCCTCAATTTGTAAAATATGACGGTCGCTTAGCATGCGCAAAGGCCAAATGAACCTTTCGCAGCCCTTTCTCGTTTTCAAATAAAGCACACAACCTAGACAAACGGTTCTTACATGCACTACTTTCTTATCAAGTTTTATCGAACTTGGTTCATTTTTAAAGACAGGATTGAAGTGAAAACACCCAACCAACATGTGATAAGACAAGCACAATAATCAAACAAATTCGTGCACGTGTGCAATAAAGGAAATCATGAGTCAAACATGTAGAAAGTAACACTTAATTACATCTTAATGACTCCACACATTATAAAGCATAAAGATGATATGATATATTGTCTCAAAACACTATCAAATAGTCACAAGACAAATGGAATGTTGTTGTGACTCGGTCATCCTAAGCTTCTATCCATAAAAGGTGTAAAACAAAATACAAAACTATTTTTGGATTTTCTCAAAATTTACAAAAATAAAATCTTTTTGTCTTTTCCAAATTTTTCAAAAGAAAAAATTTATACAAAAAGTAAATGTCACAACGCTAGCAAACATAAATATTATAAACAAAAAACTAGTGTATGATAAACATACGAACACAATCATATATATGATATGGCAAGAGAACAGTCATGTGCAAGCAAATGAGAATCAACTATTCTAAAATCTAGCGTATCCAAAAGTGATTTTCTAACCCAAGCGGATGTAACACGTTGACATGGAATTTTGGAAACCAACAAAACACTAGACTTCGACTTCTTAGGACATCTTCCAAGATCAAAACAAAATCTCCTAAGGTGACCTTTCCTACCATAATGTGAACATGTGTAAACGGGAAGAATGTTACCTAAAGTGTGATCTTTTCTAACATCCTTGGGATTAATTGACCCTCTAAAACAAATAATGGTTTTGTATTTAGCACTAGAAGCATGAGAGCAAAATGAGCCATTACCATTACTATCAAACCTACTCAAATCTGTCAAATTATTTTTTAACTTCAAAATTTTTTACTCAAGCAAAGAATTAGACTCTTCCAAAGAGAGGGAATCCTTCTTAAAATTATCAATCAAATCTAGAAGGTTATCTCGCTCCCCCTCAATAAAAACAAACTTATCCCTAAGAATCTATTTACGTGCCGTAAAATCATCGATTAATTTTTTATCCTCAACGGCATAAACACAAACCATCGAATTTTTAAGGTCCTCTAATTATTTTTCTAAAAATAGGACCCTATCATCACTCTCGTTTTTAGCAACTTTTAACATATCAAAATCATTACACAAATTACCAAAGTGCTCAAGACAAATATCTTTTTGAGTTTGAAATGTTTGCAAATATTCAATCTTACTTTTAAAACAAGAATTTTCTTTTTCCAAAACTTTAATCCTCTTACAAAGTTTCAAATTCAAACTCTTTAAATTATCAAAATTCTGACTTGTGCAGTCGATCGAGGGGGGGCATCTGATTACATAAGTGTTCCATCAAAAAATTGCGATTTTTTGCAAAACAGATTTTTCAAAAAAAATCAATATCACACAATTTTGCGAAAAATAGGAATACGCAATCAATTAGCGTAACCTGCTCTGATACCAATTTGACGACGTGAGAAGTCAAATTATATAAAACAAAATCCTTGAAAAATAAGGATCACGCGATAAATTAGCGTAACCTGCTCTGATACCAATTTGACGACTTGAGAAGTCAAATTGTATCAAAAAAATAAATCCTTGAAGAATCAGGATATAAATTAGCGTAACCCGCTATGATACCAATTTGTAAAATATGACGGTGTGTGATAATTGATTAAATTAATTTGCAAGTTTCCAATTAAATCTTATTTAATTAGAGTCTATTTAGAAACATCCCCTAAACAAGTAACTACGTGTGTGCGTGTGTCAAACCGTAAATAAAGCATGCGACACAAATTTCAGGAAAAATCCCCGAAGGGAAAAACCTTTTAATTTCTAGAACTCTGATAAGTTTACAAGACCATTGACTTACATACCATCTTGATTTCTCCCACAAGAGTAACGCACGGTGTCTTCATCAAACCTCCAAAGCAATGGCTAGAAATAAATCAGTAATGGTTCGCACGCAGCTATACCACCAAGACGTGCAGTCCAAAGACGCAGTCTAAAATATTCACAAGGACTCCCTACATAATAGCATGCGGCTATCGGTTGTAGAGAACTCCCCATAAAGAATGAACAAAATTAAAGTGTGTTCTTGAACACCAAAATAATTCACCAAAGCATATGGGATTTTTGTGAATTGAAAACAAAAGGGATGAAAACCCTAAAAGAAAAAGTCAAAAAGAATTCTGCAGATTCGCAGTTTTCTGTCTTTCAAAACGCTGGGACTTCATAATAAAAACGAAACCATTTAATGAGTATTTATAAAAAAATCATACCGCCTCGGTCGTTCGAACAAAAAGGAGATCTCGCTCGAACGAGATGCATGTCATTCAAGAGACTTCGCGCGACAATGCAATGTCGTTCGAACGACAGAGCAAAGCCGTTTGAACGACTGGAACGTTAAAAAATATTATTTTAATATCCTCTACCACACTTAGAAATAAAATACTCATTCTCAAATTTTAACGACAGAAATTCCGCTCCAACACTTAAAATATATTTTGTAAAAATATCCCAAAGCTCTAAGTGCAAAGTTAAGGTATTTAAAACATAACCTTACCAAAGTAAACTTTGTGGAGGCTTTTTGATGAAGAACCTTGATATATTCGGATCCGTCTTGATGTAGATTGCTCTTGAACTTCTTCGACGGTTGTAATAGTATACGACATAATTAATTATGACAGACATTTATAAAAATATGTCCTTACATATACTTTTTTAGAGAATAAAATAATTTCATTACATTATCCCCATCATTGCATCTTTTATAATGAAATTGAGGGAAATAATTTTTATAAAATATTATTTAAAAATTAAATATTTAATCTTACCGTACTTTTTAAGTGGTGCCCATTTTGTGATTCTTTGCTTTGATTATTTGAACTTCCCTCTGATAAGGGTTGTTATTCTTTTTTAAATGTTCATAGTTTTGAAGAAAGAAATAATAAATTTGGTCTTGGTAGTCCCATTTAGAATATAGTGAAATGAAACACCCTAAATCTTTGAATTACTTGAGTCTATATTATTTAGGCGTTTCAAGTAATTTGGATATTGTGTCAAAACATATTTTAAGTCCGAGCTCACTCTATGTTACTTCATGCTAGGGGTGGCAACGGGTCGTGTCGAGCCGGGTTCGTGTCGGGTGATAAACGAATCGTGTCAAAAATTCATCCACCCAAACACGATTCGTTTACTAAACGGGTGGAAAAATGAAATTCATACACGATTCGTTTACTTAACGAATGACACGACACGACCCGTTTACACCCGTTAAATAAACGAATGGTTTTGACCCGGTTCACCCGTTTAACCCGGTTCACCCGTTTAACCCGATTAATTCGTTTAACTCGGTTCACCCGTTTAACCCGGTTCACTCGTTTAACACGATTCACCCGTTTAACCCGGTAACCCGATTACTTTAAAAATCTAAAGAGGTAACAACTTACTTATACTTAGTCAAGAATGGAGAATTTTCATAACAAATCGATGTGGGATGCTTAGATTACGGGTTGTTAACGGGTTAACGGGTTATAAACGAGTTAACGGGTTACAAACGGGTCGCGGGTTGCAAACGGGTCGCGGGTTCTAAACGGGTGACGGGTTCTAAACGAGTGAAGGGTTATAAACGGGTGACGGGTAGCGGGTCACACGGATTCTAAACGGGTGACGGGTTACTAACGGGTTTCGCGAATATACACGAACCCGATTCGTTTTCTTAACGGGTCTGGCGGGTCCACCCGTTTATGACCCGAACCCGTTAAGGCTATACCCAAACCCGCTTAAAGCGTGTCGATTTCGTGTCGGGTTAACGGGTCGTGTCGCAAATTGCCACCCCTACTTCATGCAATGTTATTCAACTATCCAAGATGCCTCGAGTCTACTCGACGTACATATCTGAGTGAAGGCATATCACGTGTGGATGTACATATTCACCTTGACACACATTAGGCACTCCGGCGTATATTGATTGATATTATTTGATTGTGAATAAACATTTTCTAAAAGTGTAATTAGATTATTTTTGCTAAAAATAAATTTTTAAATAAATTTGTTATTATTTTTATTAAAATGAATTTTCTCTGATTAAAATTATTTTCAGAATTATGGAGGATGTAAAATGATTTTTGATAAACATTTTTCGTGTTTATTAAAATATCATTTGTGTGCACTTTAAACATTTTGTTAGAATTTTAATCTAATGGCTTAGACCTGTTATGACCGAATTTATTACTATTACCTTAGATAGATTGCGGCCTTAGGTTCTAGCTTTAGAGTTGTAAGGTTCTACCCTTGGACTGACTTGATCCATATTGATTAGAGTTATTGTACCTTTTAGCATTTGGTTAGGTGACTTGGAGATTTTATTCATGGATCCTGTTGCTTTTGATTGATTGGTCGAATGGACCTATAGTTTAGAATTCTTTTTGGAGATTTCAGCTTTGGCCGAGATTTTAAAGTTCTTAACTATTAGGAGCCTTGTGTTTTGTAATAATAAGTCCCTTACCTGTTATGACCGAACAACTATATGGGTTTAGTTATTTTCCTATTAGTTTTGACCGGATAGAAGCTTTTGGTTAGATTTATTGACCTTTGATTTATAAGGGAATAGAAGCACTGAGTTATCGATTTAGAACCATAAGATCTTTATGATTCAATTGTACCTACCTAGAATAAACCTGTACCTCATAGTTATTAGTGGTCCACCGATTGAACCATTAGTGACAATTGTCCTATTGAGAGAATTAGTAAACCATTGGTTTATAAGGCTTCGTCGTTGGTTAGGATGAGATGAAACTGAATATTTACGTTGGAGTTTGTTACAACTAAAACCCTATACCAATACTACCATTGTATTCTTTTAGTGGTTTTAGTTTTTATGAGCGGCTGAAATTGTTAGGTTATTATAACTAGATAATTCTCAACTTGGGGATTAAAACTTTCAATCTAAACCCTCCATATTAAGTTTCTTGAATAATCTTTTCTCACCTATATAAACATCATTAAAGAGTTTAATGGAGTTAGATTTTTTAGATATTCAGATCACATTTTCTAGAGTGAGAAACACAAGAGGGTTAGAATTTGTAAAGAGAAAAATATAGAGAATTAGAGCGTAATAATCTAAGAGATAGAGAAAGTGTTATTTTACACATATTGTGTTAATTTCTACTTCATCTCATTTCTGTTTTTATTTTGAATTATCAATAATCTTGAACACCATCTTATATTTTAGAGATTGAAATATTGTGTTATTATAGAGAGAATTTTTGTGTTTTTATGTTGAAATAATTTTTTTACAAAAATTAGATTTTTTTAGACTTTTAGATACGAAATTTATTAAACATTTTTATGATCTAACTATTCTGATTTTTGTGTTGAATGTTATCTAATGTTGAAATCAAAATTTATCCTGATCTTGCATGTTTATTGAAAATCTTTTATAGATTTGTTTTCTCATATTTGTGAAATAATTTAAAAAAAAAAAACTTTTTCTCATGAAAAATGAATTTATATTTTTGAGAAATTGAAAACACAAGTTGAAGTGATTATTTGATGTTTACATGATAGTGTTCATATGAGTGTTCTTATATATCTCCTAGAAAGAATATTTATAGGATTAATAATTATATTATTTGAATTCTTTCTTGATAATGCATGTTATTAATTTATGCTTAATATGATAATTTCTCTAAATATTGTTTAGTCGAAATATTTTGTTTAGAAAAATGCTACTTAAATTTTCTTTTCTAGAATTTCTTGAAAATATGTTTGTAAAAAGAAATATGTTTAAATTGATTCTTTAATATTTATATGCTTGAATGATAATATGTCTTGAAATTTATGTGGATCGATTATATGGAATGTAATGATTAAAAATGTAATTTTAAAGTTTTTGATAGAAAACTTATGTGCTTGTGTTATGAGTTAAGTTCTTGCATGGTTTGCATTTAGAACTTATTCACTTACATGTTTTGCACAATTCTATACATTTATGATGTTGAGAGAGAAACCTTTTTTGACTGGGTCACTAAAACAAGAAGCAAGGAGTCAAAGCAAAGAAGCTACCAGGGAGATCAAAGCTTGAATCAGAATACCATGGAGTAGTTTTATACTCGTGTAGGTATATTTATGTTCTTTTAATGTTGCATGCTTATGTGCTTGTAACTCTTGTATATTTGTTTAAAGTGAATTTTTTGTTTGCGGCCTAGAGGTCACCGTGGATGTTTTCCCAACATTTGGGATTTTACCACGTAAAAAAAATCATGTGTATTATTCTTCTTTGCCTCATCTCCTTTTATGTGTATGATTTGGAATTAAAATTATTGCATAATTTAATAACTTGAGTTAGAATAATTCATCATATGTGATAGATTGTACTATAATGTTATAAATCAGATTGATATTAATTTGACTTTAGAATAAATCAAATTTAATTGATTTTAATTTTCGCATTATTAAAATTTGATTAGTTGAATAATAAAGTTTTTCTTGATTTGATTATATATATGTTATTAGAAAAAATTCCACAAAATCAGAGTACGTACATTTACGTGTATATAGATTTTTTCACGAAATCAGAGTATGTTCATTTATGTGTATATAGATTCCACGAAAGAAAGATGGTGAGAGAGAGAGAGAGAGAGAGATTTTTTTAATTATCCATAATTGTAAATTCCTCCTCAATCATCAGTCGTTAGTCCACCATCCCTAATTTATCCTGTTTTCATAATGGTTGAGAAAATTTCCTAAGAAGACTTATGTGTGATATTAGTCAGAGCAGTTATCGTAGGATTAAGCTACATCATATAACTAATAGGGTGAATGGGTAAATATTATTGAAGATCTGAAAGCTCATATTCCGCTAGCTACGTAGTACCACACAAATTTGAGAAACCTCAACTACACAATCATAGTGGCAGACATCCGTAATCTTTAGTTATGCCTAGATGATCGTATTGAAGAACACTTCAATATGCCCATCGATCGGTTAACTAGGGAAGGGAAACCTACATTCCACAAAGAAAATATATTTTTTTATGTGCAAGTGGGTTTGATAATCAATTCATAATAGCCAGTAATTTTAAATCATATAATTTATCTAAAATTTAATAGTGTGGGGAAAGAATTATGACAGCGCCTGGCCTACACGTGTTCAGCACAAGCCTCCAAGATTATTGAGCATTAAGTTAATGAAGAGTCCAATTCATGAAAGAGAATCGCCTGTCTATCACTTGAAATGGTTCAAATTGATAAGGGATAGGTCCGAACTTCTAAGGATAGTTATTAACAGATTTGACTCTCCTAAGCTTATCTATACATGCAAACTCGTCGCTCATTGAGAGAGGCATGTGAGATTGTTTCATCGAGCAATACTACAACTCCGTCGATCAGTTCTTTGAGATAATAAAAGGGAAAATCCTAAACTCTATGGACATAAGCACGTTTTAGAACCACGTATATCTTCCGTTGTGTGTTTTTTCTCTTCACCCTTGAATACGTCTCTTAATTTAGCACGTGTATATTAGATACAAACAATGTAGGAAATTACCACTTGCAATTGGCGTCGCTTATAGAAAATAATCCGAGTTCTTTGCCATTAGCAAAATTCATGAGATGTTTCACTTACCCAACCAAGATCATATGAATGTAAATGACCAGGAGAGTCATCAATTTATGAAGAGTCAGAGGTCATCCCATTGACCATAGAAATTACGACGATCGGGAGGTTCACAACTAACCCCTCCCTCTCGAGGGTTAGATTGGATATAAGTGAGTATTATCAATCCTTAGATGCTTGTTACCATCCTCAAGAGTATAGAACTATAAATAGTTATGTGCTTGAGAAATTCAACTAGATTTAAGGCTCATTAACAACTGTGAGAAGTGCCTCCGAGATAAAAGGGCTACCAACAAGCTCCAACAGGAGCAGAATGTTATGCTTAAATAGTGCCTAGAGAAGTTAGAGAAGGAAGACCATAAAGAGAAGAGCAACTATAACTACCATTCACGAACTCCTAGCCCTCAAGCCAGCAAATCTAGTAGTCGATGAAATAGTACTTAGCGACATGAATATTCTCCTCACTGAAGGTCTCCTAAAGGTAGACCATGCCCCGTTGATCAGCAAGGAGACAAAGAGCTCTATGACTTTATCAGAAGGAAGGTAAAGAGACACCCAGCCCATCATGGGGATTTTACTACCAAGGAGATCGCCATAAGAGCACTTGTCTGCCATATGAAATCACCTTTTAGCCGATCTATAAAAGATTTTGAGTCTCCCAACAAGTTTTCTTGCCCAATATTTAAGATCTATCATGGGAATACTGATTCCACAGATCACGTGAGGTAATATCGCTAGGCGGTGACATTGTAAAACACTAATAAAGGATTAATGTTCTTAATATTCCACTTCAGTCTTGGAGACACTGTCCAGAAGTGGTTTCAAAAACTGACATACCGATACATAGCCTCCTTCAAGTAATTGGTCAAGTCCTCCACGAACAGATTCATTACTAGCAACACATATCCAAGGAAGATGGATTCATTACAAAAGATGATGAAAAAGACTTTGAAAACACTCCGTGTGTACGTCATAAGGTATTGGGAGGTGTACTATGAGGTAGAGGACTGCACTGAGCAAGTCGTAGTGGCTTCCTTCAAAATTGGTTTGTCGAGCAGTTCCATGCTCTACCAATCCCTCACAAAGTGGGAGGCAGTCATGGTCGATAACCTTATGGAAAGGATGGAAAAGTATGCCAAGGTTGAAGATTCGATGACCAGAGTCGGTCAGGACGGAGATTGACAAAAGTGGCCTAAGAACGGGGATAATGAGGGGCCGAATAAGAAAGTGGGGAGAAAGTAAAATAAGAAGCTAAAAGGGACTGAGAAGAAGGATTATGAAAAATCATTCAAGGCAGTTTACACAATGTTCTCTAAACCAATCTACAAGATCTTTTACAAGATCAAAGGTCGAAAATATTTCAAATGGCCCAAAAGATGTTCAGCGATGCAAAGAAGAGGAACCAAGCACTAAAATGTGCATACTATAAAAATCATGGCCACAAGACCAAAAATTTCAAGGCACTGAACTCCTACCTTGAGGCGGTGGTTAAGGTTGTGAGCCTAAATGACTTCTTAAAGAAGAAGTAAGACTCAATGCAGCCTATGTGCGACAAGAAACCAGAAAATATCTTACATAATGACATGGGACACGAATTTTTGGTGATCCATATGAGCCTAAAATCGAATAACATCTGGGTAAATATTTGGGTCATGAATTTAGGGTGATTCATAGTGGATCAAACCCAAACCAGATTAAGGGGGAATACCCTCAGGATAGAGGTTGAGAGGCTCACAACAATCACGGAAGCCTTTCATATCGGCCCAACCAAGTCCATTACACGCAAATGCCAATGAGTTGAAGATATAAATTACACAAAGCACGTTGTTTTCAGTGATGATTTTGGTCAGAATAAGGACCTCAATAATGACGCTCTAATCATCACTCTCAGAATTATTATATAGACCAGTTTTAGGTAGGCCGAGGAAAATTCTTGAAATTTCTTTATGTAAGAATAATTTTTCAAAGGTTATTCAGAGCATAGATTTAATCTAGTTTAGCATATCCCGTTACAAATCGTCACATATCATCAAGACAAACTGAAATCAAGCATCTCCAAGTTTGAAGACTTCCCGACATTCTGATGAGGTATTAAACGATTTAGATTTTGAATTAATTTACGGAATTATATTTTGGGATGTTTATTATTTTTTAAAGGCGAGAATGAACTTTAATTTTCAAAAAATGTTTCTTGAGTGTACTGTAGGCAGAATTTTAATTTTTCCTTTCAGTCATTCAAACAACATCCCCATGTCGTTCAAACGACATGCTTAGGTCATTCAATGCCTGCTTTCAAATGAGCTTCAAATGAAGCGTATTGTTTTCATTTTGTTTACATCGTTAGAAGCGAGATTTCATCTCGTTCGAATGAGATTCACATATCGTTTGAATGACTTGTTATTGAGAGTACGACAGCAATCAATGTTAAACTTATTTAATTAAATTCCAATTTTAGTCCCAACAAGTCTTAACTCTTGCAAACAAACGTGATTGAATAAAGAAATAATCTAAGCATTCAAGACAATCACAGTCAAGGAAAAATCCCCCACAGAGGCAAAACCATCTTATTTTCACTATAATTTGTAAAGTACAATTTACACGGATTACAATGAAAATACAAGCAGTGCCATACGAAATACCCGCAGGCATCGGTTTCGATGCCGTCGGCTAGAGTTCCCGCAAGAGCTCCAGAAGGTCAGTAATGGAAAAGCTTCGTCTTCTCCACAAATGTACTCCAGATGAGTGGTATAATCTTCCTTGGGGTTTAGAGGATTAACATAAAGGATTGGGAATTATTTGTGAATAAAAAAGGTATGAAATAAACTTAAAATATGAAGTCTGGAAAGGGGTACTATTTTGCAGAAACGGAGGTATGCAGACTTAGAAAAACGTGTAGAATCAGCACTACTTAAATACACATTTTGAGGCGGTGCATCGTTCGAGCGACATACGATGTCGTTTGACCAAGATGGCATCTCGTTCAAACCACATACGATGTCGTTCGAACCACATCAATGATGTGTCTCAAAATGCCTCCTTAAATAGATCTTTCTTGTTTATCATCTTTCAGACTTCAATTTTATTTTAAAAAATATTCCTATCTATTTATGTAAATAAATAAAAACTCCAATTAAAATTATTTTACCATAAGTACGTGGAGTAGTAGGAAAGGTTGAAGTGTACGTTGCCTGGCCCATGATGCGCGTACGAAGATGATGGATGCATCAATTCGAATCACGGCCGTCGAGGATGATTATGGAGACGTGCCAAATGTAGCGGTATCAGACATACTTAATTGTGATCTAGGACACTTGGAAAATTCCTAGATTCTACCCCGGACACATGTCCTTACAAATCTCCCCCTATGTCTATGCCGGTACATACATAAAATTATTCGAATTATGCTGCCCAAAATAAACAAACTGACATACAATTTAATATCCCCTTTAAACCCGAAAAGTGGAAATACTAAATGTGTGTCTTCATAAATTCGATCATCTTCAAATCTTCGAACCTTCTTTGTCATCATTAGGGTGTGCAAAAATGATTCTCCATTTTGATATCTACACACATGAGACAAGAAAGAAATACCCGTGATGCACAACGATTTAAAATATAGTGATAAGCAGAAACAAATATCAATTATGTGCAAGAAAATCATTATAGAAACAAACAAGCAATTCTACCCCATAATTCGTTCTCCCTCTTTTTATGATGTCCCCAAATAGACAGATGTGAAGAACATAAGCAATGCAAATGGATAATGTCACAAGGTAATAAACCTTCTCTTTTTGAATTTTTCAAAATTTTTTAAGAAAAAAAAATCACACCATGCAAGAACCCCAAAACAACCAAGTCAGTGATAGCGGAAATGTAGGGATGTGAACAAATTCAACAGGAAAATCAATACATACAGCCATAACATATGAGCACGATGAATGTTGGATATTCCTAACTCATGAACTCAATATCTTCCTTAGCTATAAAAAATTGTAGAATTTAAAGAAATTGACTTAATCAAATCAGCAAATCAAAACTCAAAGTGATTTCCACACCAATAACGTCCAAAACGTTTGGAACGCTATTTCATAACTTTCAAGCAGGTGCAAACACGTTTTTAATTTATTTCCATCCAAACTCCCTCATAAATAATTAGAAATTATATTTTTCTTTTGAGGAGATGAAACTAAGACCTATTGGCCCATTTGATTTGGCATATTTTTCTTTTTATTTCCATTTAATTTTTTTGGGCTCTTTTCGCAAATGGCGACTTTCTCGATGAGTCAATTTTGAAATCTTGTAGTCCTTTCTCGTGATTCACTCATCATATTTTTTTATAATTAATTCCTCACGGTAAACGATTTTTACATGTACTACTATCTTGTCAAGTTTTATCACATTTTGGTCGTTGTATAGACAGAATTGAGATGGAAACACTTAAGATAATATGTGATAGACAAGTACAATACTCAAATAATACCGTGCATATGTGCAATAAAGGAGATAAGGATCCAAACATGTAATATATCACTAATAACATCTCAAAGACTCCAAACAATGTGAAACACATGGATGAAATGATGTAGCATCTCAAATCATTATCAAACAGTCACGTGAAATATGAAATGAAGTTGTGACGATGGTTATCTTAATTGTTCATCCATAAACGGTGTAAATAAAATACAATACTCTTTTTGTGTTTTTCAAAAAAAATTATAAAAAGAAAATCTTTTTGGCTTTTTCTAAAAAATTTCAAAAATAAAATCTTTTTGGATTTTTTAATTTTTCAAAAAAAAATAAAAAACAAACAAATAATGATGCAAATGATATAATCTAGAGATAGGAATCAGATGATATAAACATGAAAAATGCATCCTACTCTAGACATGGTGACCACCCCTCAGTCAACTGTGCAAATTCCTTAAGACTTACTAAAACTCTTGAATCTAAGGGCATCTAAAGGCTTCATGAAGATATCGGCTAACTGGAGGTCGGTAGATACAAAACCCAAGGATACGACCCTTTCCTCTACAAGCTCACGGATAAAGTGCTCGCGTATCCTAATGTGTTTTATACACGAATGCTGGACTGAATTACGGGATATGTGTATTGCGCTCGTGTTATCACAGAAAATAGTCATGGTGTCCTGTGATATATCTAATCCTCCAACATCTGCTTCATCCACAGAAGTTGCGTGCAACAACTCCCGGCGGCTATGTACTTAGCCTCCGCAGTGGACAAAGATATGGAGTTTTTCTTTCCGCTCAACCAAGAGATAAGAGAAGAACCAAAGAAGAAACACTTACCAAAAGTGATCCTACATCCATCTGCATTCCCGACCCAATCGACATCCGAATAGATAAATAAGCGATCACTGGTATCAAAGGAATACCAAATGCCAAATGAGAGAGTCCCACTTACGTATTTGATAATAAGTTTAAGAGCGAGTAAGTGTGACTCTTTCAGGGACGCCTGATATGTCACACAGACTTTAACACTAAAGGCTATGTCGGGACAACTGGCAGACAAGTAGAGAAGACTACTTATCATCCTCCGATACAAGGTTTATTCTACGTCCTTACTTGAAGTGTCCTTGCTAAGCTTAGTTAAGGTACCCATCGGTGTACGTGCGTGCTTAACGGAGTCTAGACCAATTTTTTTCACAAGGTCTCTAGCATACTTGGATTGGGAGATGAACATCCCATCCTCTAGCTGATGACCTGAGACCAAGGAAGAAAATAAGCTCACCAACCATGATCATCTCAAACTCACTCTTTATCAATTTCTCAAAGTGCTGAGCATGCTAGGAGCACGTGGATCCAAAGACTATGTCGTCCCTATAGACCTGGGTAATCAAAATATCACCGTTATCTCTCCTAGTGAACAACGTCATATCAACTCCTCCTCTCTTGAAGGCACGGGCTAAGAGATAGGAAGTAAGCATCTCGTACCAAACATGGGGTTCTTGCTTCAAACCATACAAGTCTTTCCTCAGATAGTAGACGTGATCAGGGTGCTTAGGGTCTACAAACACTTTTGTTTGTTCCACGTAAACCTCCTCCTGTAGAATGCCATTCAGATCAGAAAGGCACTCTTGACATACATCTGATATAACTTAAAGCACAGATGACATATGATGGCGAGTAGTAAGTGGACAGACTTAAGCCTCGTGACAGGAGCGAATGTCTCGTCAAAGTCTACACCCTCTATCTGTGTGTAGCCTTGAGCGATCAACCTATCCTTATTTTGGATAATAGTACCAGTCTCATCCACCTTATTCTTGAAGATCCACTTGGTACCTATCATATTTGTCTCACTAGGTCGGGGGACCAGTTCCCAGACATTATTCTTTCTAAACTGAAATAACCCATCCTTCATATCACATATCCAGTGTTCATCTTTGAGTATTTTCTTATAGTTCTTAAGCTCGACTTTGGACGTGTAGAAAACATGGCTAACAACGTTCTCTAGCTGAGCACGATTCTTGACCCCTAGGGTGGGATCTCCTAGAATAGTAGAAGGATCATGACTCTTGCGAACCCAAGCATGAGTGTCCCCAAAGTCAGGAATGGGATCCACTCTAGGTATGGGAGGCACAATGGGATCATCAGTAGAAAGTGCGTCACCCTCACCCAAAAGGTTGGAATCAATAAATACCGGTGGTTCGTCATCTTGAACGGTGACGTTTATTGACTCCATAACCTTAGGATTATTCAGGTTATACACTCGATAAGCTCTACTGGATGATGAATAATCTAAAAATATCCCCTCGTCGCTCCAGGGGTCGAACTTTCCTAATTGCTCTCTATCCCGTAGGATATAGCATTTGCTCACAAAGATACGGAAATATGAAAGGTTGGGCTTTTTTTCAGTCCATAATTAATAGGGCGTCATAAGTGTGTGTAGACAAATATATACCCTATTCAGCGTATGGCATGCGGTAGACACTGCCTCTGCCCAAAATTTTCTTACAACTTTACAACCCAAAAGCATAGATCTAGCCATCTCCTGAATCGTCTGATTCTTCCTCTCAATAATCCCATTTTGCTGAGGAGACCTAACGGTCAAAAATTCATGTTTAATTCCGAGGCTATCACAGAAAAGATCTACTTTTGCTCCTTTAAACTCAGTGTCATTGTCACTATGTATTATATTGACAGTGACACTGTGTTGATTTTGTAGGAGACGATAATTGGTCATAAGAAAGTCCATAACATCGAATTTATCTCGCAGAAAACCTACAATCTAGTAGTGTGAGAAACCATCTACCATCATGTACCTCTTACCACCTAAACTCTCAGTACGAGTAGGACCCATGATATCCATATGTATCAACTCAAGGATGCGTGAGGTGCTAATGAAATTCAACTTCCGATGGGGGCTACGAATTTGCTTTCCCAACTGGAAGGGTTCGAAAACTGCAAAATTTGTCTTTCCGAATGATGGTAAGCCACGTACTAGGTCCTTTTTAGCTAACTTTTCCAAATCTCAAAAATTCACATGACCTAGACGTTGATGCCACAGATCCATAGTAGTGATTGTGGCGCTGTTGTAGACAAATGAGGACTTAGGAATGATCCCATAACAATTGTCTTCAGTCCTCACCCCTTGTAATAGAAGTTTACCTATTGATCATAAACGTGGCATTCATTCCGATCAAGCTTTACTGCAAAGTCATCATCGCACAGCTGGCTAATGCTGAGTAAAATTGCTTTTAATCCCTTGACGTACAACACATTCTCTAGCTTAGGAAATCCTGGTAACTCTACTATACCTCGTCCTACTATGTTAGACTTACTCCCGTCTCTAAAAGTGACTTTTCCTTCCTTACGATTCTCTAGGGAGGTAAACAGAGAGACGTCACCAATCATGTGCCTGGAGCACCCACTATCAAAGTACCACTGTAGAGAATTATGTGCATTAATAGCAACATGAACAACAAGGGCTTTTGCATTATGTTTAGGCACCCAAGATGTGATAACCTTATATTTTCCCTTGTCATTGTTGACTCTATTCAGGATTTTAGAAGTCTCCACTGACAGCATAGAAATACTTTGGAACTCTTTCACTATACTCTGAGATGTGGTGACTAGAAACTAAACTCGCTCTCAAAGACTCTCAAAATTAGTAGTGGCATGTGACGGAGAAAAAGTACGTCATGTACGACCCAAACTATAGCAATATTCACGAAGTTGGATGATGCGACCACAAATGTGTCTAGTGTGCGTGTTATGTAGGCTCAAGTATAAGCCTACCGCTCAAGTAATAATTCTATAAGTCGGGTATCGATCCTCAGGAAAACAGGACGAACAGAGTCGTGAAAACGTTGGAAAGACGAGGGTAACCTAGCTTTGACTCTAGAAAGAACGAAAAGGTGATTTTGGGAAATGAAACACTACAACTAAATGCAAATTGGGGAATGATTAACTAATGAAACTAGAATAAATAAAATGCAACTATGCAAATTTAACGAAAAGTTGATGACAATTATACTGAAAATTTAACTATGAGATGAGAACAATAGGTCGGGTTAAATCCCCCACACCCTAGTAATTTACTTCGTAGGATACTAGATTCGGAATTAGAATTTTAAATGAACCCGGTCTTTAGTACTCCCAAGCATTACACATATGAGGGATCATAGCCCACACAGTATGTAATCAAAGGACGAGTAAAGTGGTGTCGTATTAACCAATACGCACATCGCACTCTTAAGCATCCCGATTACCTATGGCAAATGAGATCAAAAGTCCTACGACGGTTGCACTAGTTATACAACACGATTCATCTAAGATTTAAATATAAAAAAAGACTATTTCCCTTATCGTTAATTACATCAGGTGGGGTTCATTAACCCCCAACCCTTAGAAAATTAGCTAGACATGATTAAATTAAAAGAAAACATGGATTGAAAAGAAGAAAACATCATTATTGATATAAACTTAGAATTAAAGAGATGAAGGATTAATAATTAACAAACCAAGGCAATTCTTTAATGAAGGAATGGAAAGAAATTACTTGAATTGAGGAATCAAACTTGAAATCCTTACATCGAAATTCTTATTGAAATCTAGGGGTTTTTTACCAGGTGAAAGAGTTTTTCTCTCTCTAAAAACTGAACTAAACTAATAAATTATTAAAGTCCGAACCCCCTTTGTCTAATAATAACTAGAAGTTAAATACAACAAAAAAAATTCGGAGTTGTAGTTGAACCAAACTTTAAAATCGAGGCAAAAAATCAGGATTTATCTTCTGCGGACCGGTCCGTGCGTTCAGGAGAGGATCGGTCCGGGTCCAAATTCGGACCAGTCCGTGCGTCCAGGAGCGGATCGATCTAGGTCCAAATCCGGACCAGTCCTTTTTTTGTGTAAATAGGATCAGTCCGCTATGCAAATTTTTCCAGTGAGTGATAGAAATTCGAATCGGTCCTTTTTTCTATAAATAGGATCGGTCCGCTATATGATTTTGGCCTGTGAGTTTCAAGGGTTCGAATTGGTACCTTTTTGTTCTAAATAGGATCGGTCCGGTCTTTCAAATCAATTTCTCTTCAATTTCTCCTGATTTTCTCTTCATTATCTCTCATCTTTAGAACCTCGTAACTTCTACTCCGGAACTCGGATTTGGACATCGTTTCTTCTTACGTGCTTGCGGACTCAAGGTCTTCAACTCATTTTGGATTCTCATCCAGATTCCTAATGGAAATTGTGCTTTTTCCCTTTTGACTTTTCTCCCTTGATTCATTCTTTTGCTTTGGCTTTTTCCTTTCTTCACTTAGTAATAAATACATGTAAATATCATGAAAAAGGCACAAAACTCAAGATACTACGTAGAAAGATCAGTAGGATATAAATGAGATAAAGTAAAATAAATTACATTATCCGAGGTGATAAAAATCCCTAATCATTGGCCTTTTCTTTTGCAGTAAGTACAAAAGTATGTAGAATTAGGCCGACTTCAGTTTGCTTTTCTTGGCCGAACTCTCTTCTGATTTTTAGGTGGGTGGCCATATGGATTTGTAATAAATCGGGAACCGGTTCCAATGTCGTATGGGACGTGGAAGTTCCATCAAAACCTATTCCCGATCTCTCACCTAAACCCAAAGCAGGGGTGAGGAGCATATTTCCCATCTTACCAGATCGGTCCTCAATTCTTACCTTGACTTCCTGGGCTCTCTCAAGGTCATGAGTGAGTTGGGCTACAAGGGCTTCAAGTTTCTTTCGAGTGTCCATGGAGGAATGGAGCACACTCGTCAGATCAGCCACTTATTTAGTCAAGTCCCATTTTTCTTTCTTAAAAACACTTTCTCTCTCTCCAAAAACTCTCTCTCTCAACACAGGTGGTCTCTCTCTCTCTCTCAACGCAGTGGACATGGAGCTCTCTTTCTCTCTCTCTCATCTCTCCTAAATTCTTCTCTAGAGCCTCTATCCCAAGAGCTAACGCTTTGTTACACATTTTGGTCTTAAAAGTATCAGCATATAAATCAGCGTACACGCGTCGGAGATCACTCTTGCTCTCACTTGCTTCTTCCTCCCCCTCGCTCATACTGATATCACTGTCGAGGTGTCCCTATGATCTTGCATCCTCATCGTCGTGAGGAGCACTGTCAATACTCACATGACTAGCCATAAATGCGATGAAGTTACATTCATACGGTGACTCAGCTCCAGAGTCCACCGACTCGGCCTCGCTATCATCACTAAAGGTGCTGTTTAATATAGTTTTGGATTGTTCTAGACGTTTCAACCTAGTTGCACACTCAAACCCCCTATGACCTCGACCGTCGCACTCAAAGCATCTCTCACTTTCTTTATTAGGTGTGTTCTTTTTATCTTTCTCAAATTTCTTTCAGATTTATTTTTCTTAAAATTCTTTTTATCTTTGAAATTCCCATTTTTCTTTAATTTGAAAATTTTTTTGAAATTTTTAGCAAATAGGACCAAATTATCTAAGTCAACATCAGAATCAGACATTTCTTCCTCTCTTTTCTTAGACGACTCACCTCTCTTTGACCCCTCACTCTTTCTGGTCTGGGCTTTAAGTGCTACCCCTTTGTCTTTTGATTTTATCATATTTGGGAACATGTTGATTTCATAGGTCTGTAGGTCTCCAACTAACTCTTCCAATTTCAGTCTACTCAAATTACCTAATGAATTTAACACAATGACGTTGGGGATAAATCTCTTAGGCAGTGATATCAAGATTTTCTTAACTAATCTAGCATTAGGAATGTGTTCACCTAAGTTGAAACTAGTTTTTACGATATCAGATAGGCGTGCATAAAATTCATCGAAACACTTATTTTCATGCATGGAGATTATTTCAAACTGTGTAGTTAAGTTTTGTAATTTTGATTTTTTTCACTGCATTTGTGCCTTCATGGGTAAGTTGCAGAACATCCCATACCTCTTTAGACGTGGTACACATCATGATGCATTGGAACTCGTCAGGTGTAACGGCTCCAAAAATGGCACTAAGCCCACGTGAGTTACATGTGCTTCATTTAAATTTATCCTCAGTCCATGCAGTCAAAAAATTATAGTAATTACGTTATCTACAGTGACAGTGGGAGGCATCCACTCTCTTTCACACACAACCCAAACATATTCGTCTATGGCCCTTAAGTGAGATTTCATACGGGCTTTCCAATATGTGTAATTTTGACCTGTCAAAATTGGGACTCTATTATATAAGTTTTCCATTGAAATTGCGCTTTTTCAAAGATTAAATTTTTAGAACAAAATTGATATCCAGAAAACTTTTGAGGAAAAATTACACGATAAATTTGTATAAATGGCTCTGATACCAATTTGAGAGTTCACCAGCAATCAATGTCAAACTTATTTAATTAAATTCCAATTTTAGTCCCAATAAGTCTTAACTCTTGCAAACAAACTTGATTGAATAAAGAAATAATCTAAGCATGCAAGACAATCACAATTGAGGAAAAATTCCCCACAGGGGCAAAACCATCTTATTTTCACTATAATTTGCAAAGTACGATTTACACGGACTACAATGAAAATACAAGAAGTGACATATGAAATACTTGCCGGCATCAATTTCGATATCGTAGGCTAGAGTTCCCGCAAGAGCTCCAGAAGGTCGGCAATGGAAAAGCTTCATCTTCTCCACAAATGTACTCCAAATGAATGGAATAATCTTCCTTGGCGTTTAGAGGATTCACATAAAGGATTGGGAATTATTTGTGATTCAAAAAGGTATGAAAAAACTTAAAATATGAAGTCTGGGAAGAGGTACTATTTTGCAGAAATAGAGGTTTGCGGACTTAGGAAAACGTGTAGAATCAGAACTTCTTAAATACACATTTTGAGGTGGTACGTCGTTCGAACGACACACGATGTCGTTTGAAGGAGATGGCATATCGTTGGAACCACATACGATTTCGTTTGAACCACATCAGTGACGTGTCTCAAAATGCCTCCTTAAATCTATCTTGCATGTTTATCATCTTTCAGACTTTAAAATTTATTTTAAAAAATATTCCCAACTATTTATGTAAATAAATAAAAACTCCAATTAAAATTATTTTACCATAAGTACGTGGAGTAGTGGGAACTATTGAAGTGTACGTTGCTTGACCCATGATGCACGTACGAAGATATGTATGCATGAATTCGGATCACGACCGTCGAGGATGATCATGGAGACGTGCCAAATATAGTGGTATCAGACAAACTTAATTGTGATCTAGGACACTTGTAAAATTCCTAGATTCTACCCCGGACACATGTCCTTACAGTTATTATAATTCGAACGATGCACCGCCTTATATTTTGTATAAATTCCTATATCTTGATCAGATTGTTTAAAACTTTTACTGCATTCGTTTATGCACAACTTATGCGAAAGTTCTTCAAGTTTTGTGTTGAAAAATACTTGTTTAATTCATAACAAAACATCCTTGAATATTATTCTTGTGAAACATTAACCCCTAGAAAGTTTTTTTATCTTTGCATAGATCTTTTGTAGAGAGGATCTCCATTGCTGACTTGTGCTGAAGAAGAAGAAGGCTTAGACTAATGGATGACTATGGTCATGTGATTCTTGCGAGGATCATAGTTGTTCATTAGAGATTTGTGAAGATTAGCGCATTATACTTGTGGTCGTTATCAAGTAGTCTGTAAGTAGATTGTCTTGTAAATTTCTAAGTGAATAAAGGGGTTTTACCCGAAAGTTTTTTTTTCTAAAACTTGGCCTTTGTTGATTTCTTGGTTTATTTTATCAGTTTTATCACAATAGATGCATGTTTAGGATAAAAAGATAAAATCTGTTTAAAATTGGTTTCCACATTTATAAGTGAAATAAGAGCACTAATTATTTCGACTTAACAATTGGTATCAGAGCTTTTAGCTCGATTTTTACTCATTTAAAAATTGTTGTTGCAATTTTTGTTTGGAACCACCCTGAGAATTATTTGCGTTTACAAATTGGTATAAGAGCCGGTTGCTCCAAGTTATCGAGTGGTCCTAATTTTTCAATGTTTTTGAGAAGACGTAACGGTGTGATAATTGATTAAAATCGCAACTTTCTACGTTGGCACACTTATTTAACTAGTGTCTATTTTTAAACCAAAATAAATCAGCCCCAAATCATGCATCTGTGGTGCGTGCGTGTGTCAAACCATAAAATAAATAAAGCATGTGACACAAGCTTAAGGAAAAATCCCCTAAGGGCAAAACCTTTTATTTCACTATAATTTTGTAAGAAAACGGCTTACACGGATTACAATGAAATAGGGTGACATATGAAATACCCGCAGGTGTCGGTTCCAATGTCTCGGATGGAACTTTCCCTTTCCAGGAGGGCAACAATGAAGAAGGAAAATGGCTTCTCCACAAGAGTGAACTTTATAAGGACTCCCTCTACAATAGCACGCAATTGCCGGTTGTAGAGTTCTCTCCACAAAGTATGAACAAAAACAAAATATGTTCTTGGGTTCCACAAAATAATTCACATAAAAGTAATTGGGATTTTGTGAATTAAAAACAAAACATTTGAACCCTTAAAATTGTTGGAAAAAAACTTTCTGCCAAAAGGTATTGAATTAAATCTGGGCATATACACAAAAGTTTCAAAAGAATAAGACTCTTTAATTCTGAAACTGTTCTCCAGGTCTAAAAGCAAAGGCTGACATTCCTTTTTATAAGAAATTTGAGTTGGTCAAAGATAAGGACGAAGTCAGACGTGTCAACCAAAAAATCATCTCGCTCGAACGAGAATGACATCTAACGTGAACGAGATCGCGTGTCATTCGAACGACTACGCGGGACTTCCCATTGTCGTACAAACGAGATTGAGATCTCGCTTGAACGACCTTGGCGTCGAAATCGAGGTACATTTACTACTGAAGCAGTTTTTCACAAACATTTATTAAACCTCTTTAAAAAAAACATTTTTATATAAAAGCTTTTTAAAACCTTTTAAAAATATCCCAACACTCTTAATATGAAATGTAAATGAAACTTTAAAACAATATCTTACCAAAGTTCATATTGTTGGGCTTGAATGTTGAAGGCAACTGGTAATTCGGATCCGTCTTTTGTAGATGCAATCTTCACAATTCTTCGACGACTTGTAGCGGTATACGACATAATTAATTGTGACGGACATAATAAAAATATGTCCTTACAGTTTTTTTCTCCAATGCCTTTATTTTCAACAATAATTGGTATTAGAGCGAGTTGCATTAAGTTATTGTGTTATATCCTTATTTAGTAATTTTTGGGTGATTTTTTTTTCTCTCGATGGATTCTCTTAGTTTTGACGACTTAAATCGTTTGAATTTGAAGTTTGCTAAAAGAATTGAAATTCTTTAAAAAGAAAATTCTCGTTTTAAATTCTTTATGGATCCTTTGCAAACCATTCAAAATCAAAGAGATTTCTTTCATGAAAAACTTATGGATATGGACCGTGATTTTAGAAAATTAGAATTATCCAAGAAAGAGAGCGATGATAGAGTCCGGTTTTTAGAGAAAGAATTAAAAGACTTTAAAAATTCTAGGTTTAATGTTTGTGTCGTTAAAGGTAGTGTTTTGATAAATGATTTTAAGGCATGTGAGAAAACTCTTAGTGTTAGGTTTTCTTTCATTGAGGGGGAGCGAGATAACCTTCTAATAATAATTGAATATATAAAGGAGTCCCTAAAATTGAAAAAGTCTAATTTTGTGCTCGAGTCTAAAATTTTGAAGTTTGAAAGATGATTTAAAAAACTCGAGTAGTTTGAGTAGTGATGGTAATGGCTCGTCTTGTTCTCATGGTTCGAGTGTTAAAGACAAAATCATTGTGTGTTTTGGAGGGTCAACCAAAACCAAGGATATTAGAAAAGGTAAACCCATAGGTAGCATTCCTCCCATTTACACATGTTCACATTATAGTAGGTAATATCACCTTAGGCGTTTTTATTTTAATCTTGGAAGAGGTCCTAGGAAATTTAAGGATAGTGTCCCGTCGTTACCATAACCCCTCAAGTTAGGTATACACCTTTTTGGGTTAGGAAATTCGTTTTGAAGATGCTAAATGTTAGATTGGTTGATTCTCACATGCTTGCTCGTAATGCTTCACATGCCATTTCTTATGGTTCATTGCTTGCATGATTTTGTTTGTCATACGCTAGTTGTGCTTTATGATAAATGTTTGCTAACGTTATGACATGTGTACTTTTTTTACTATACATTTCTTTTATTGAGTCATATTGAAAAATACAAAAAGATTTTTGGTTTTATATATTTTTTGAAAATTACAAAAAAATTTGTTTTTTGAGAAATATTTTTTAAATTCAAAAAGATTTTCGGTTTCCTTTGTATATTTTAGTTTAACAAAATGGTGTGTCATATTGGTGTGTTTGAATCCAATTCACTATGCAATTTCCATATGGCTAGGACATTTGCTTATGATTTCGGTTTTCTTTGTGTATTTTAGTTTTACACATTGGTATGGCATATTGGTGTGTTTGAATCCAATTCACTATGCAATTTTCATGTGGCTAGGGCATTTGGTTATGACTTTGGACACTTAGATTGATCTTAACTATGTTTATAGAGTTGTTTCGAACTTGATTTGGTTAATGAATTCGACTTTATATATGCCTCCACACACACATGCACAAGCTTATTGTATTTTGACTTCATGATGTATATTTGAGCTTGGTGAGATGTTCTCCTATAAATTTCATCATCTACATATTTATTTAACTATGGAGGATTTGTGCATGTAAGAACTGTTTCCCGTGAGAGTTTGTTTATTATTGAGAAAATGATGAGTGTACATAGAAAATGGCTGCGAGAGGTAAGTGAACTCGTCGTGAAAGCCACCATTTGAAAAGAGACCAAGGAAACAATTAAGGCATTAGAAAGAAAAATTTGCCAAACATGGGCCAAATAGTTTAGTTTGATTAATCATTCAAAAGAAAAAGGAAAGAATATAATATATGATCATGTTTATCTTTTGAGAATGTTTAGTTGAAGATCAACGGGTTTGCACAAAGATACCTGTAACACCCCGTATTTTTTAGGATACATAATTTAATTAATTTCGTGATAAAGGATTTAAATTATCCAGAGGATTTAATTAAATTAGTGAATTGACATTTTAATTAATTCGGATTATTTTAAAATTACATGTGTCGTAATTTGAGGACGAGATTTGGATATTCTAGTAAAGTGACTCGGATGGTGATTCTGAGTGCACGGTTGACTCTGAATAGGTCGAGATAGTCGAAAAAGAGTACCCGATGATAATTATTGGGTCTCGAGGAAATTTTAGGCATAACCGGGCTCACACGGGGGTGTCTGGGTCATTTTAATTTGTCCCTTAGGCTTAAAAACGGGATTAGCATTATTTAAACTACATTGGGGAGTTCATGATGGTCACAACTCAAATAGAAAACCCTAGTTGTGCAAAGGGGAAAAGATGGAGAAATTGGGATAGCTTTTGGGAGCCAAACCAAGAAGAAATTGGAGTGTTCTTCATCAAATCTTTATCTACAACAAAGGAAATCAGACCTTAAAAATTTATTAAGGCAAGTAGTTAAACCTTCTTTCAATTTAATTACAATATTTAGATTCATATCATAGTTGGTGTGTTAAAGAAATCCGTTTTTGGGTATGGGCTATTATATGAATTAGGTTTTGATAAATTGAGTAGATTGGGTCGATTAAATATGAAATTTTTTATGGGTGTGTGTTAATCACTATTTGAATCAGGTTTAGATTCAAGATACAGATGTTAGGATCATTGATTTATGAAATATGTAGTTGAATCTAAGAAGATGATTTAACAAACCGTATATGAACCAAAATCGTTAAATGATGGATGTTAAGGTAAATAAGTGAAGTTTGAATGTAAAAGGGATGATTATAACTTGTTTTGGATGAATAATAAGCGTTGTAAATACTCAGGTTTCGTACTGTTAAGAAAATAAGAAGGTTGAGGTTCGCCAATGGCGAAAACAGCAGGAGAAGGACGAAGGGATGGAAAACAAAGAAGGTCGTTTAAATGACATTGGAAGTCATTCAAACGATATTAGTATCTCGTTCAAACGACCCTAGGTTTTGGACATGGAGATAGATCTTTTCGTTATGAATGCGTGGCTACCAGTTTCGTATTTTTATTTTTTTTTTAATTAGTTATTAATTTATTACGGAAGGGTGTCTGAAACTGAAAACCTTTGTGAGAAATCAAATCTGAATTATTTAGGGATATCCGTAGATGAGTGTAGGACTCTGGAAAATATTAAGGAATATTATTTTTACCTTGAGTTTGGATGGGAATGAATTCGGGGTATGGATTTAGGAGTGTTTAAGATGAACAACAATCAAAAATATATGAAGGGATTCGAATGAAAATTTTGGATGAAATTAGGATACAGGCTGGAATGATATGTGCTTAGTATCTTGAATAAAAATATGAACGTAAGTTAATAATTATGGAATTAAGAGTCGGGATTGTGACTCGGATATTTTTAGGCAGAGTGCTATGGGAGTTAGGTATGGGGTAGGCGATTTAATTTATTACAGAGATATATAATAAAGTATCGAATATAAAAATTAATGAGGAGTCTTAAACTTGATAGTGGGACTTTGTGTAACAAATTCTAAGAGATGGAGATACTGACCGACTGAGGGAGTCTGGGTATAATAGTTGGAATAATAAAAATAATTAACGTGAGATTAATTAAATTACAAGTCGGGATATAGACTTGGGGTATAATTGGGCTAGTGCTACGAGAGTTAGGCACGGGTTAGACGAACTTTATTTAATATATGTTTACGGTTATGAGTGATAATATTAATATATATATATATTTGTGTGCTTTATAGAATCTGTGTGAATGATATATATAGGAATACATACCCTTCTAGTGCTATCATAGGAGGTTGCACGATGTGGGTGAATCCCCTGGCTTGAGGAGAAGGGAGAGTATATTCCCAAGGTCATATCATCCAGGATTTTTATTGTGTGATTTATTTTCAAGGTGAGACGTCTTGGGTATGATTCGGTCTCACTCACGAGGAAATATTGTTGTCTCCTCTAAGTTTGCGATATTTTGTCCCAAGTTTAGTGTGAGTTAGTCCGACTTTAGGTGGTCGGGTTAGAGTGAGCATGCCTGGGACACGATAGCATTTTAGAGAAAGCATCCGGTGAGTTGTTACTCTGGAATGGATGGTTATTATACGTGACATGTGTGTGAATATTGTAGTATACTAGTACATAGATAATATGAGTAAATAATTATATACGGGATTAATAGATAAGTGTGAATGTATTTATTATATAACTAGTGTGAAATTTATATGATTTAGAAAGGGGATTTATTATATAACTAGTGTGAAAGTTATATGATTTAGAAAGAGGAATGCTTATATAACTAGTGTGAACATTATATGATTTAAAATAGTTGAAATGATTAATAAGTTAATGAGTAGATAACTTAATAATCAAAGTAAGAATACTCGGTTTAGAGTAGTGTGGTAGCAAGAGGTGTGATACGACTAGTTAGGTGGGATAGCCTAACTGAGAAGGTTAGCAAGAAAGCGTTAGGTATGCACATTAGATGAGGGGTGAGCTATACCTCAAGTGAGTGCGACACTAGCTTAAATATGAAGCGTGTGCATGCATATTTAATTATTGCAATTTAACTTCTTGCTAAATATTTTCAAATTGTTTTGCTTGGGCTCTGGCCCGTTTCAAAATATTTTTCAAAACCTTTTAGGTGTCCAGCCACAGGGATGCCCAGTTTGAGGATTCCATCAAGAGATGCACAACTGCAACTCATGTGGAAGTTGCAGGACTATGTTATAGACGCTTCATTCATTCATTCCTAGTGTAGGGACTTTATATTCAGTACTTCCAGGTTATGGATTAGATTGTGTATCCACTTCATTATTTTAGATTATTATTGGATCAAGAGTTGGTTAGGTCTTCTTTATTTGTATTTTTATTTGTGTTGGTTTTCAGTTATCAGTTTGTGATTGATGGTTTAATTATTATTTACTTTCGCATATTGTTAATTAATGAAAGATAAAATTTAGCACCGGTCTAATTAAATTACTAGGTGGTTAGTAACTTAAAAAAAGTTCTACAGTGGTTCTAAGAATGAGCCATATGAGATCAATGTTTTATTTTGATCATGGGCTGGCCACCCGGTATTTTAGTAGGCGGGGTGTCACTATACCTAGTTATGCTTAGTTTGTCATGACGCTATTGATTTGTAGAAACATCAATATTCTAGGCTTGTATGAATTGTGCTTGTTTTGTTCATTAAGTTCAACTTTATTTGTCACTTGAGGCTAAAGCTTAGTTTGAAAGAGTTTGGGGGTCAATTATAGCTTCTTGAACATATTTGAGTGTTTGGGTTATAATTCTTTTGTTACTAGTTGACATCCATTCATTTCATCCCACATGTTTGGACACATCGATACTATGTTAGTGTGTAACCCTTATGTATTTGTGTCATGTTTTGTGGTTGTTTATACCTATATATGCGTATCGAATTTTCTTTAATATATTTTGCATATATTATATATGGTATTCTATATTGTATTTGTGGAATTTGTTTCTTTTTGAGAAAAAATGAAAATTTTCAAAAATTGTTGGTTGTGTTTGCCTTTAAGATGATCATTACACATGCTTGATTTATATCTTTTTGTGATGATATCTTATTTTCTACGTAATGCTTCGTATTTCATGCTTATTGTTGATACCAAATTTAGTCTGCTGACATGGCTCAATCGAGTGAAGACACGTGGCAATCTGCGTGGCAACAACAAACACTTCCGAGGAACTCAGATGCTCCGAGGAACCATACTACAACGAGGAACATTGCATCCCCGAGGAACTTAGACGCTCCGACCTACAAGAACTCACCGAGGAAATTTTGAGTACCGAGGAACTTTTGATTACCGAGGACCTTAGGTGGTCCGAGTTGCACCTCGGACAAACATTAATAGCCGGATAACCAACAGTTTGACTGTTCATTAAATGCTTATCATTCAGACGTATACACTTAAGGGGCATTGAATGTATTACCCTTTCACATGTACATTATTTAATGTATTACCCTTTCACATTACAGCCTCAGGGCTATAAATACATTGTATTACCCTCATTGTAGGGGGGCCGAAATTTCTTGATTGAACTTGTAATCGAGAATTCCCAAACAGTCATCAATAACAGAAACAGTGGACGTAGGCCATTCTAA
The DNA here is from genome assembly GCA_949130495.1 of Sambucus nigra. Classification (NCBI taxonomy): domain Eukaryota; kingdom Viridiplantae; phylum Streptophyta; class Magnoliopsida; order Dipsacales; family Adoxaceae; genus Sambucus; species Sambucus nigra. The sequence continues at coordinate 48,416,619 of OX422220.1, forward strand.
TAAGGCTGAACCACTTTAAAACTTCTGTGTCTCATTTATTTTATCTGTGATTAAATAATTAGATACGATCTAATTTTTTACATCAACACTTGTGTTTCTAATTCTTTGTTTATTTCGATAAAAACAAAGGGGAAGAGCAAATTAAAATGATTTTTGATTAGTTTGATTTATGGGGGATAATTTATTTATGAGCTTCACTTTATTTCAAACTCGATGCATCATGAGGGTATATGTTTTTGTCTCATGTGTGTAGGTACTTGAAGCGAAATTCAATACACACGGGTGAAGATAAATTTTGTGGACACAAGGGAAGAAGAAGAAGAAGAAGTTTGAATACAAAGAGATTTATGCCGCTCTAATCTAGGGTTAGGAAGGATGTTAGTATTTTTATTATGGGAGATTTTGATTTTAATTTCGTGTTCAGCAATGTTTTTTTGTTTTAAACATGAAAATCCAAAGGGGGAGGTTTGTAAGAGCAATTTTCCAAAGATTGTTCATAGTATAGCTTTAGTTTAGTTTGGCATATCCCGTTACAAATCGTCACGCACTGTCAAGACGAACCTAACTCAAGCATCTCCAAGTTTGAAGACTTTCCAACATTCTGATGAGGTATTAAACGATTTAGAGTTTGAATTAATTTACGAAATTATATTTTGGGATGTTTATTTTTTTTTAAGGAGAGAATGAAGTTTAATTTTCAAAAATGTTTCTTGAGTTTACTGTAGGCAGAATTTTAATTTTTTGTTTAAGTCGTTCAAATGACATCCCCATGTCATTCAAACGACATGCTTAGGTCGTTCGATGCTTGCTTTCAAATAAGATTTAAATGAAGCGTACTGTTTTGATTTTGTTTAAATTTTTAAAAGCGAGATTTCATCTCGTTCAACAAGATTCACATATCGTTTGAACGACTTGTTATTATCGTTCGAATGAATCACCGCCTTAAGTTTTGTATAAATACCTGTTTTGTGATCAGAATGTTTAAGACTTTTACCACATTCATTTATGCATAACTTTTACGAAATTTCTTTTAGTTTTATGTTGAAAAACATTTGTTTAATTCACAACAAAACATCCTTGAATATTGTTCTTGTTAATTGTTTAAAACCTAGAAAGTTTTGTATCTTTGCATACACCTTTTATGGAGAGGATCTCCATTACTGACTGTGATACCCGCAGAAATTTACTACTGAAGACGAGGTTGAGGCTGACTAACGACTTCGATCATGTGATTATTACGAGCATCATAGTTTTTCATTAGAGATTTGTAAAGATTGCCGCATTATGCTTGTGGCGGTTATCAAGTAGTCTGTAAGTCGACTGTCTTATAAATTTCTAAGTAAATAAAAGGTTTTTATCCGAAAGGTTTTTTTTCTTAAAACTCGACCTTTGTTGATTGCTTGGTTTATTTTATCTGTTTTATCACAATAGATGCATATTTAGGATAAAAAGATAAAATATGTTTAAAATTGGCTTTTGCATTTATAATTGAAATAAGAGCACTATTTATTTCAACTTAACAATTGGTATCAGAACCTTTAGCTCAGTTTTTACCCATTTACAAATTTGTATTGTAATTTTTATTTAGAACCACCATGGGAATTATTTGCGTTTATAATGTACCTTAAGATGTTCAATTGGTTAAACTTGCTTACAGAAGATGTGCAAAAGGTCTTTGTTCCTCTAGTCATATTTGTAGGTAGGATGACTTTACCCCTGAGAAAGGTAGTTCTCCATGTCCGGGCTGAGGGGATCTCCAAGGTTATTGAGTTCTTTATGGTATATATAGACTCCCCGTATAATACTATCCTCAACAGAGTGTGGTTACATACCATGATGATTGTACCGTCCACCTACCACCAGAAAATAAAGTGCATAACTAACAAAGGATTCATGGAGAGACGGGGGAACCAAGCCTTTGCAAGAAAATGTTTTATAACTGCAATCTGACCTAAGAAAGAGAAGAAGAAGAAGGAAAATTTCATAGAGCTGGAGGAAGTCTTCGTGCACTCCAAATATCAAAAAAAGTATGGGCGACTTGGTATTGGGAAAACAAGAGTTTCCCCTACCGATCGTGTTATGGAACCCCTGTAAGAGGTAGCATTTTATGACAACTAGGCTAAAAAAAGTTCACGATCGGCAGTTCACTCACGAAAGAAGAGAAGAAAGAGTTAGTTGTTTTCCTTAAAATCAATCAAGACATATTTTCCTGAAGGCCATATGATTTATCAAGAATAGTACCAAAAGTGATGTGTCACAAGCTCCACATGGATCCACTACATCTATTAGTGACTTAAAAGGCATGATGAACTGCTCTCGAGAAGGCCAAGGTTGTTCAGGAGGAAGTGTGGAAACTTATGGAGGCACAATTCATAAAAGAAGTTCAATTCCCCAAATGATTGTTAAACCCAGTAGTCATAAAGAAAAAGCAATGGAAAGTGGAGAGTCTACGTAAATTTCACTGATCTGAAACGTGCATGCCTAGAGGATAGTTTTCCTTTGCCTAAGATAGATCAGTGGTCAATGTCACTGTTAACCATGAGAGTATGAGCTTTCTCGATGCCTACTTTTGGTACCATCAAATCTCGTTGTTCGCCTGTGACCATGAATATACTTCCTTCATCACCACGCAGGGGAAATATTTCTACAAGGTGATGTCTTTAGAATTTAAGAATGTTGGAGTGACCTACCAGAGACTTGTGACGAAGATCTTCAAGGAGAAATTGGGAGTACAATGTAGGCATATATAGATGACATACTATAGGGCCCTTTTTCAAAGTGTGCTTTAGCTGAAAACAACTTAACTTTCAAAAAAGATTTTTCCAATTTTAATGCACACCAAGTTTGTGAACCAATTTTACTTAAGTCCAATTTTATCTTATTAATCCTAAACATGCATCTAGGTGATTAAAGCAAGTAAAATAAACAAGTCTACAAAAGAAATGCCGAATCTATGAGGAAACCACTGAGGGAAAAACCCTCAGACAGCCCAAGCCAGACAATCACTATAATACAAAATTTACAAACGAAGACAAACAGACTTACCTAAAATTCTATCCAAATTTTTTCACCTAGCCTCTAAATCAAACTTCACCCTACTCAGTCTCTCAATCTCTCATCAATCTCACTAATCCTAAACTCAAGAAAACATCTAGACTCCTCAAACTCTAGAATTTCCTTTTTTAAAGCCTCCATCAAACCATGAAGACTATCTCTCTCTCCCTAAATGTATTCTAGTTTCTACCGAAGAGTCTTCTCCCATACCCTAAGATCCACAATCAAAGCATCATCATTTTTTACGGTACGCTCATTCAACTTAGCTTGCAACTTCAAGTTTGCCTTTTCACCTTTACCGCTTCCTTATACAAATCATTAAAGGCAACTTGCAACTCTCTCATATCTATCTCCTCTTCTTCACTAGTTTCACCCTCACTCTCTTAGGATTCACACAAAACGGCCTCAGAAGTTCCATTCACATGAGTATCTTTATGAGAAGATTTATCGTCATCGCTTACATGACATGACATAAATCCTAGTTGTGCTCAATGGGGGAACTCTCTCCCTCTTTTGGTTTACTATCACTTAAGGTGGCATTATATGATATCGGCTTCTTTCCCTCGTTCTTAAGTATAGTGGGGCACTCTGCCACCTCATGTACATAACCCTCACAACCAAAACACCTATTTGACTCATCCCTTTTAACATTCTCACTTTTATTCTTACGAACGTGATCCGCCTTGTTGTTATTGAATTTATCAAGTCTTTTGGCATCTTTCGATTGCTTTTGGAACTTCAAAAACTTTTTTAACTTCTTTTCTAACAAAGCTACATCCTCGAAATCAGTGTCAGAATCACCATTCAAAACTTTAGTCTCCTCCTTTCGAGATTTCAAAGTAATGTCCTTTTCTTTCTTTGGCACTTGATTGGAGGTAAACATGTCAAGTTCATAGGATTACAAGTGACCTACAATCTCTTCCAGTTTCGTTGAATTAAGCATACCTAAGGAGTTTATAATGGTCACTTTTTGATCAAATCTACTAGGAAACGACCTTAAGATTTTCTTTATGACTCCGTTGTTGGGTATTTTCTCTCCCAAGTTAAACGACGAGTTGACAATATGGGATAATCAAGTGTAAAACTCATCAAACATCTCACTATATAACATTTTAATCGTATCAAATTGTGTAATGAGGTTTTAAAGTTTAGACGCCCTAACCGTACTAGTTCCCTCGTGAGTGAGTGCAAGAACATCCCAAGCCTCTTTCGACATCTCACACAACATAATACGATTATATTCATTCGGGGTGATAGACGAGGAAATAACATTTAAACCTTTAGAGTTATAAAGTGCAAGTCTATGTTCGGCTTTGGTTCATGACTCAATAGGTTTTAAACTAGTGGCCTCTCCATCTCTCGTGACCGGTGGTGACCACATTTTTTCTACCGCTAACCAAACATGCTCATCAATAGCCTTAAGTGCACTTTTCATTCGCATTTTCCAATAAGCATAATCAGTGCCTTAAAAAATAAGAGTTCAAAAAGCATCAAAATTTTCTAAATTCATACCTATAAGCATAAGGAATCAACATAATAAAAATGTTTCTAGCTCTGATACCAATTTGTAGGCCCCTTTCTCAGAGTGTGCATTAGGTGAAAACAACTTAACTTTCAAAAAATCTTTTTTCAATTTTAATACGCACCAAGTTTGTGAACCAATTTTACTTAATTCCAATTTTATCTTATTAATACTAAACATGCATCTAGGTGATTAAAGCAAGTAAAATAAACAAGTCCACAAAAGTAACGCCGAATGTACGAGGACACCACTAAGGGAAAAAACCTCAGATGACCCAAGCCAGACAATCACAATGATACGAAATTTACAAAGCAAGACATGTAGACCTACACAACGACTCGGTCCCCACAAGCCTTGACACTCTTCTTCTCTTTGATTGCTCATCCACGGTGCCTATGCACAAACCTTTCCACGATACTTGTCCACAGTACACAAGTACACATGCACCTCGGTATCCACCGATGCAACTTTGGCAACCATCTATGATTTGAAACACGGCGTTCACCAATTCTTCGTCGTAAATCTCCAATGAAACAACTTGTTCAATATAGATGAACAAACCAATGGTGCAAATAAGATCTCTATAATATATGTATGAAAGCTCGGATCTTTTATAAACTATAAAGATGGTTTTAGCTTTGAAATCCTTAGAAAAGAAGTGCTGAAAATCGTAACTGTTCTATTCTATATTTTGGTTATGCGCCCCTCGAATTTCTGAGAAAAAAATAACTTAAATAAAAACTTTAAGTCGGCAATGATATCCCTATGTCGTTTGAACGACTTAGCTATGTCGTTAGAACGACTTGTCCATGTCATTTGAATGAAACTGAGATGTCGTTTGAATGACTGATGATGTCCTTTTATCCTCCAATATATAAGGGAAGAATCCATATAACTCTAAACAGTGGTTATCTCAGATAAAACGAAGTTAAAACCTTTTAAAATCATTTTTGGCATTTTAAAATCATTTATAAACAAAATAATATCCTTAAAATATTTTTTGAGTCCCATAAACATTATGCGTTCATACCTGAGAGTATCTCAGAATGCAAGGTGATATGAAGACGTGAAATGTGCACCAATAAACATGGCATGATCTATCTTGAAGCTTGGCCACTATGTCTTTAAACAGCAAGTCAAAGACTATGTGGGTATCGTGATAATATAAAAATCTATCTATGACTAAAATAAGTTTTATCCAAAATTAAGTCAATTACATACAAATTAACTCTATTGGAAATTTTTTCCTTACACATACTTGTGAAAAGCCAGAGGAATGGGGGATTACAATGCGGACCCGGCAAAGAACCTTTGAAGTCCTTCGTTATTATATGATGAAAATAAATGCAATGAAGTGCTCCTTTGAGGAATAATCAAGAAAGTTATTTGGATATCTAGTTGGTCAAAGGGGTATCGGGGTAAACCCCGATGAGATTGAAACCATAAAGAAGTGAATCCCCTTAAGACTGTGCACAAGGTATAAAAATTGGCATGTTAGTCGCCCTGAACCGTTTCATATCCAGATCCTCAAAAAAGTGGTGACCTTTCTTTCAAGCACTTAAAAAATAAAGGAAGAAAGTATGGAGTGATGAATATACAGGGTGCTCGAAGAAATAAAGAACAATTTTAGCAAACTACCATTGTTGACCATTCTAAACGATTCAGGCCCTTTATACTTGTATCGGCAGTGTCTAATGGCACTTTAACTTCAATATTAGTTTGTGAGAAGAATGGGGGCCAGGCTCTAATTTATTATGCAAGTAAAATAATGCTAGATGCTGAAAAAAGTTATTTTCCATTATAAAAGCTTTCATGCATGCAAGTGATAACCTCCATGAAGTTGAAACATGACTTTGAGGCGTGCACTTTCATTGTTCTAACCTCAGTCCCTCTGAAAGCAATGCTCAGAAAGGCTAACTTATTTGGACGTATGTTCAAGTGGTCGTTAGAACTCTGGAGCTTTAATATCTAATTTCAGCCTAAAACCTCGGTCAATAGCAAAGTCATAGCAGACTTCATCGTCGAATTTTTCAATCACTAAGAATCGATAGAGACTGGCAATGTAGGTAAAGAATCTATCCTACAACCGATAGAAGAAGGTGATATATGGTTATTGTATGTTGATAGAGCCTCAAATTTCAAGGAGGCGGGTGTAGGGATAGTACTGGTATCTTCGGAGAAAACGGTTCTTGAGAAGGAAATTCACTTGGTATTTGAAGCCTCTAATAATAAAATTGAGTACAAAGCCCTACTCGGCGAATTACAAAAATCACTCTCTTGGGATACCATTACCGTGATGTCTTTTATGATTCAAGTCGGGTATCAAATCAAATATCATGAGACTGTAGCACTAGGGATGAGTACATGGTTGCATACCTTGAAGAAGCCTAACAATTGGTTGCCTAATTAAAGAATGTACAAGTATAACAATTTCCAAGAGGGAACAATAGTTATGTATATGCACTAGCCATGATCACCTTAGCTGTTAAGGGGATATAAAATGGGTAATTATAGTGGAATACCTCAACCAATCGAGTATCACTAAAGGAAAATTTATCGAGCAAGTACTGTCATCAATAGGACTCCAAGTTGGATAGATTCGATCGTGCGTTACCTAAAGGAAGTTGCCCTGCCAGTTGATAAAAAGGAACCACATAAAATTTGTGTGAAATTTGCTGGTTTTAACATTGAGACAAATCGGTAGCTTTATCAGTGCTCTTTTTCAGGACCTTCCCTCCAATGTGTGCACCTAGACGACATCGAGCAGACCCTCTATGATCTTCATGAGGGGATATATGGAGGATACGCATGGGGTAGGTCTCTAGCATTTATAAAATGAAGGGGAAATACTGGTGGACATATATACAAAAGGACATTGTCGCCTACGTTCAAAAATGCAAGAACTGTCAACTTTTCCCATCGTTAGTACACCAGCACCTCAAAACACTTATAAGTCCTTCGTCGTTTGCTCAGAAGGGGCTTAACACCGAAATCCAATCGCCCTTTGCACCTGGCAGTAGGAAATATTTATTGGTCGACACAGACTACTTATTTAAATTGGTTAAGGGGAAACCCTTGACAAACATCCAAGATGTCGATATAATCAAGCTCATATGGAATATCCCTCGTATTATCATCACAAATAATGGAACATAGTTTGAGAGCAACCTTTTTCAAAGCTTCTATAACGAGCACAATATTAGGCACTACTACAATTCAATGGCAATCAAAAAGCAATAGTCAGGTAGAAGCTTCTAACAAGACAGTCCTTGATGGAATAAAAAAACAATTCAAAATAACAAAGGGCACTTTGGTCGACCAACTCCCCCACGTTCTCTAGACATTCTGAAAACCACCCAGACGTTCACCAAGATAAACACCCTTTGCTTTGGCCTGTAGAATAGAGGCAATCATCCCACTAGAAGTAGGTCTATCAACCTTGAATTCCATCTCAATCGATTAAGATCTCAACAACGAAGCAATTAGATCAGAGCTAAATTTAGCCGATGAAAAAAGAGAATTGGCTCTTGTAAAAATTGCCTCTTACCAATAACAGTTGGCTAATCAATATAATATGTGGCCAAAGCGAGGTGGTTCAACTCTGAGTACTGAGAAAAATTATGGGCAATGCCAAAAAGTTCTCAAATGGGAAACTTGGGCCCACCTAGGAAGGCCCGTTCAAATTCATTCGTGATGAATTAATGGGAGCTTTCCACTTAGAAACAATTGAGGGAGGAGTGGTTCCCTGATCTTGGAACATAATAAATTTATATAAGTTTTACTTTTATATTTTTAGTTTATGACTAAGCTTTTCCCTTAATTTTTAATTTTTTTAAGTAGTTCTTTCAAATTTGTTACACTTATATCTATGCTATGTTCCAAATAGCAGGCAAATGAGTACTTAATAAAGAAGATCAATTAGTTGAATGAGTTATCTTTAACATATTGCCTATGATTGTGATGATTATCTTCTCTCAAATATCTTATTTTAAGGCTGACTAGTTAAGCGACCATCAACCAACTCTGACTAAGTGATCGTTTGGCTAACACAAAGAGTTTTAGCGAATAACAAAACAAGAAAATGGCTTACAATCAATGAAAGGCCTACTAGGAAACCCTGGGAACTTATGACCAACTGGGTCACAAAAATCCTCGTTGGGGAACAACCCCAAAAAGAGGTGCATTTTTTATTTTTTTGGTTTTAGTCCTAAGGTTAGATGTGACGACATAACCTAAAAGGAAAGAACAGAAGACCATACATCATATAGAGAAGAAAAAATGCAAAAATTTCCATTAACACTTTTAAGTTATTATATGGAAATTGAAAAGCAAGAAATTTACAATAAAATGATAAATACAACTGGATTATTTTCTAGATCAATTGCGTGATCGGTATGGCTCATTCATTGAACTCTCAACTCCACCAGGTGGAATATCTGACGCATAAGGGGTAACGATAGTAGTCATATCCCCAATCCTTAATGGGCCACTCTTTTGACTAAATGTTGATGTCGGTAGAGTTCATCATCTACATCAAGGCCAAAGTCACTGAGGTACTTACTTATAAGACTAATTGGAATGGCGTCCATTGGTATCCACAAAACATTAAGCTTGTAAGCAGGTCTTGATGATAAAGGAATCCAGGGTCATATCAATACCACAACTCAGAATCTAGTAGGACATTTTCCACTACGAGGGAATTAATCCAACCATGTTTATAGCCAACATTATGGGCATTGCTTAGGGCAAGATCCAAATTATGAAGAGCCTTATCATAACCATCCATCCATACATGGAGAGGTTATTTATGGAACTGAAATGTGAGACGGTCAATCTTCTTGGTCAGACTTTTGATGGTCAATACTTTATTGAGCATAACATTCTTAGCCTTCTCCAGCTCACATTCTAGATGGCCTTCTTTCTACCTTTAGGAGGAGGATTGACCATTGGCAGTTACAACTTTTTCGTTTAAAGCCTTTTGAGTTTTATCTAGTTCCTCTCTCAGTTGGGCCTTCTCTTCTTCCAAAAAGGAAGCACCCTCTCTAGCCTATTCACTTGATCTGGACTTATTGAGCCTTTCGATCTCAACTACTATATCATTGTTCTCTTTATCAAGGATAATGATGATCTCTATGGATCCCACTAGTTTGGCTTGCAGAATAAAATTTCTTCTTAAATGAGTAGATCCAACGGCGACCTGTCTCTCATCAAATCCCCCTATCTGTTCAGATAGGCAAGCTATCATTGAAAGTCGACCTTAAAATTAGTTAATGACTCCTTATGACTATAGTTGATAGTAAAAATTATACCATGGAGAGAGGCACTGTCTACAATTACCCGATTAAAGAGGCAACGAAGATATAAGCATGCCTCTTTTGATCTAGCAAACACATCAGGACCCTAAGTATTGGTCAAGGTAATCATCCTTGTCATCTTCATTGTGACTAGCAGTGAATAGTCTTCCACGTATTTCATGAAAGTCATTCTGCATAGCGATCAATACTATAAGTCTTATATTAAACTGCATGAACAAGTGGTTGGATGTACGAGTTTGTCAAATAAAGGAAAGATTTGCCAAAATCAGACAAAATGACAATGGTTGAATCAAACCACGAATTTTATTAAAAAGGATTACAAATGGGGCATGACCTTACATCATTTAGGAATAAAAAAAATACAACATTCCCTAATTAAGTCCCTTAAGGATTGTCTTGTTGACTTTTTTCCTTCCCGACAGCCTGCTCAGCAATCGTCTGATTCTGATCGACATTCTTCTTCTTTTATCCATCCTAGTTAGCAACCATTTGATTCTAATCGGCTGACTTCTCTTCTTGTCATCATTATCCTCAACCTCTTCCTTAAATTATGGTGGGGGGGAACCTGAATGGTACCCGCGAAAAAGGTCTGACTCCTCATTAATGTCGACCTTAACAAGAGCCTCATCCTAGCCACTCTAAAAAATACCTTTTTAAGATATGAAATTTGCATTTTGACATTAGCAAAGGCTCTGTCCTAGCCACGAGTAAAGACATTATTCTTGATCTTCACAGCACTAGCCAAAGCCTCCTCATTTTTTGCCTTAGCTTCAATTGATAATGTTTTGGTGAGGTCGGCCTCAACCTTAGTATCCTGACATCTTTTTTTGTCTGTTTAACAGCAGCCCCCAACGCAACAAAGTCATCAATCATCTTCTGAAGCTTGGTATTTTTGTCCTCCAAGCCCTATACCATTTCTTTGAGCTTCAGCTTCTCAATCGTCTAGGTAATATTATGCTTATGATCAGACTTTAGAGACTTACCCAACTCCTCAAAAGCTACATCCACATCAGTAGAATATTTATTCAATTCATAATTCCTCTCCAACAATTGATCATAATCAATAAGAAACTGTTAAGCAAGAAGCAAACAAAGATTAATTAGAAACAAGTAAAAGGGAGAAAAAAACAAAATGATGTAAAGACAATCAACTTGCAAGGGAGTGCGTGTGATTTTCATTCTCTAATAATCTAGAATGGGGTAATGCAGAGGAAGCTACTCTATTTATAGAAAAAAAAACAAACCGAATCAAATCTCGAGCCAGGTCTGGGTGAGCAACAATAGACTAAATAACACCCTTGCCCTTATTAGCAGTCTTTTTCTCCACAACATCAAATTAGGGAGGAGGAATACAATCCATATTTAGCCTCTCTAGAATAGGCTTGGTGTCCTTGAAGGGGGAATCCTCTTTGTACATGAGCTTAGTGGAATCCAAACTTCACTTTTATTGCTCACCGACCGAGTAAAATCTTTATATTTTCCCGACGAACGAGTAGGGGGGACCTGGTGCCAACATTAGCGGCAATCAAATTCATAACCATCCTTTTTTAGCTATAGCTTTTGGAAATAGTAGAAGGAACCAACTAAATATTAAGAGGTTCAAAGGAAGCTGACGTTCTTTTTTAAGATGATTCGTCCCTTTTTGAGTCTTGGTAAGTGGAAGCCTCTAGATCGTCCAAAATGATAGGGATGGACGACCTTCTTTCTATTGGCCTTGTAACAAAAGAAGTGGTAGAATTCTTGTAGCTAAGAAGAAATGTCACCGACCTTGGTTGATCAATAATTCAAACTCTCTGTTGAATAGACCAAATCGTTCTAAGATCAATAAAGTTAACGTCGCTTTCACGAGGATCTTCTTCTTACCTTTTGTTTAAAAAAGAAATATATAAAAGAACAAAACATTAGCTTTAATTAAGAGAAGATCATAAAGCTAAAAAATGGATTTCTAATTTATTCCTTGCCCTTCCTGAAAGCATCTCGGCACTTCATACGCCACACCTTCAATAAGGGGGTAGTGTTATCAATTCTTCATAATCAACCTATAATCCTAATAACCTTTATTAGAAACCAGGGCTCGATTAGACATCCTCGTCTCCATGTAGTTAATGTTCTTAGTAGTAGTCATGCAATGGTAACAATACATGATTTTAGTAATACCGAAATGGGTCTTATATAAATCATTAATACAATGCACCTTGTTAATGATCCTCCATATATTTGGGGAAACTTGGGCCAGAACCACATCAAAGTGTTGGAAAAACTCCAAAAATAAGTTATTTGGGAGAAAAGTGACCCCACACTTAGCAACAAAAATTAAAAGCAACCAGTGGTCTTCAAAAAGGTAGCAAAGGTCACAAAGACCCTCAACTAACCTTACTAATACCCACGGGTGGATTTGATGGTCAAGTTTGAATTTGTCCACGGTGTTTTCGTTAATAACATACATCATGGTTAAAATGATAACTCAATGAAAGAATTAAAAAAGAGAAAGCGAAGAAGATTAAAATGGACAAAGAGTTTCAAAAAGTTCTTAAAAATTAAAATGGAGAATGGTGATAATGAAAAGGCCTCCTTTGAGAGATTACAGGTTTTTTAAATTAACTGAAAAGTGAGGATAAGAGTGGGAACCATTATTTTATGCCCAAAATCATAATGATTATGCACGCATGTGACGACTATCGAAGCAACGGTTCACCACAAAAAAAACTTTATTTACCAGCGTGTACCTGAGGCACTCTACGGGTAAAAGTCCTCTAATTTTAAGGATATTTATATAATTTCCCTTCGACCAACCAATAACATTTCAAGTATGAAGACTTATCGAAGCCATCAGTCTATCTAGATACGACAAAGCCCAACGATCTCAAAGTGACCCTGAGCTTTAGGGGTAATTATTTGGACAAAACTAAGGCAACACATGACCTCGGCATATTCTGCATAAGCATCTAAACTTCTTAAGTATCAAGTTAATGAAGAGTCCAAGTCACGAAAGACGCCCACGTATCTACCACTTGGAATGGTTCAAATTAATGAGGGATAGGTTCAAAATTCTAGGGATAGCTATTAACCGAGCACAGGACTCTCCTAAGTTTATCTATAAATATAAACCCATCCCTCATTGAGAAGGGCATGTGAGATTGTATCGTCAAGTAATATTACAACTCTACCTGATGATTCTGTAAATAGCACCACTAGATAAGGTGTTGCAAGCGATAATAATGGCAGCACAGAAGAATATAAGTAAATATGTAGAAGGAGGTGAGGTAAAGAGGATGAACACTTGAATATAAGTGGTTCAGCCAATTAGGCCTACGTCCACTGTATAAGTGAGTGTAATGTCACTGAAATAAGGCACTAGCGTCCATGGATACGATCTCTCAAGCTTTATCTCTCTACTGTGTAAATTGACAGAGTTTTAACTAGGGTTGCAATTATCGATCCTTTACAATATTGAGGATGACCTCAATATATATAGTGCTTGGGGGTGTAATGTACCCCCCAAGCATGCAATGTGCATGGAGATCCATCCAGTGCAAGGATGACACCAGGTTGATCTCAACTAAGTAATGATGACCTCAATATTCCTTCATGTAGAGGGAATGATTCAGTTATAACAGATTTATCCACGTGTTCTAAGCCATACATGTACGCGTAGATGCTCGGCTATCTTTGCTTGGTACCAACCTCTGCCTAGATGAGTACAAGATTGGTAAAGTACAACCCTTGCCTTGGCTGAGGATTATAAGATGACCTTGGCTGGGATGCCAGCCGAGGTTAAATATCTGAAACGTCGGTCAGGGCCGATATTGTCTTGACACTTAATGCTGAGTCTGCAAGGCTTTGATGATCTTAGGTGAAACTTGTAACGTCGATCGTGGTCTATGTTGATGTTGATGTTGATGGATAACCCATGTCCATACTTACCTCGGCTGATGCCCTAATTGAGGTGATACTTGTAACGTCAGTTGTGGTCGACCTGATGGATAGCTGACCCCATGAGTCATGCAGACCTCGACTGATGTCCAATCATGGTGATACTTGAAATGTCTATTGTGGCCGACCTGGTGAAGGACAACATCGCTGATGGGTAATCCTGAACTCTTGTTACCTAGGCCGTTATACAGGCTGAGGCCGTCATACAGGCCGAGGTTAATGTCTTTGAGCTAGCTGGTGCACTTTGGGCATATCAATCACCCCTAACCCTTAGTTACCTATGTAAATAGGTGACTAAGGGGTATGTATGTTCGAGGCTGTATTTCCTTATGTGCCAATATTTCCTTGACATGTGTCAACTCCTGAAGTGGGTAGCGTGCCTGACAATATGTAAATGATATTGATTATCTTTTGGGGTCCCAAGGCAATTATGGGCCTTGGGATGCGTGCAAAATGATTTGAGGGTTTAAACCCTTTTCTTCCCATTCTTCTTCATTCTTTCCCATTTTTCCTGCCTGTGCTCTCTGCTTTTTCTCTCTCTTCAAGAGCTCAATCGTTGTTGTGTTTGAGGATTTCATTGTTCTCAATCTTCTTCTGCTTCATTTCGTACTTTCTTAGGTATCATTTTTTACCTTGCCTTTCCATTTTTAGCCTTATATTTCCATTTCTGCATTTTTTAGTGAGGATTTAGGTTTTTCAGTGGTAGTTTGAATTTTCTGGTGAACTTGTTCTTGGTTTGAAACCTTTCAAAATCCAAGTTTGATCTTTAGTTTAAGTTATGCCAAGTTATTTTTTTGTGGTTTAGCAAGTGTAGGGTCGTCTGTCTTATGCTCAGTCCTTTGTATAAGCTTATAGAAGAGTTTCATTCTCTTAGAGAGAAGACCTTTGAAAAAATTAGGAAGATAGAGCTAGCCCAAGAGGAAGCTCGTAAGGCTGAGGCCTTCCCCCTCAGACCCATCTTCCCTCCACCTCTGAAGGTAATATACCCTAAGCCTGCCGATCCTGCTGAACCAGCAGAGGATCTAATAGACCCCACTCCCATATCTGAGTCTGAGTCATCTACCTCAAACCCTATGTCTGTAGACTCTTTCCAAGAGGCCATGGATTATTATATTAGGCAAGATCAGGTCCCTGATCAGGACGAGGTCCAAAGTCCTGCCTCATCCCACAATGGTGCTAGAACCTCACAGACTTCTTCTGATGTCGAGATTTTGGGGCCGAGTGTGGTTGTTCCCCCACCCATTGATGTTATCCCCATGTCAGCCTCCACCGGGGTTGAGTTCCCTCAGAGGTTTCCTGATGGTATCCCTATACCTGATCAGGCCGACGTTACCATGGATGAAGATGATGATCATAAGAGCGATATTGATACCTCAGAGGTAGCCGATATAGAGAGCTCTATCACTAGTTATGACCTCTTAGCATTTAGGCACCTCTATTCTATAGGTCCTTCCATTAAGCTTAGGAGACCTCTGAGGGGTGAGAGGGCCTTTGATGGTCGAGATGGTGAGATCTGCGTCTATGAGCAGATGTTTAAGTTGGGCTTTCGTCTCCCCATCCTTCCTTTAATCAAAGCAATATGGTCCCATATCAACCTAGCCCCTTCACAATTATCCCCCAATGCTTGGAGGGTGATGATTAGGGCTATCGTCCTTTGGAGGGAAGTCCACCACTCAGACCTTCTAGTTAGGGTCTTCACAGGATGCTACGTCCCATCCTCTGCTAAAAACCACCCCAGCTACTACCACTTGTTAGCTAGAAAGTCAAATAAGAAGATGTTATTAGTTACCCAGACTTCAAATCATAACTGGAAACCACGGTATTTCTTTACCTCAGGGGCATGGGAATTTAGTCCTTGGGCCACCTCTTCATCATTGGAGCCGAGGACACCTCTGAGATGGGGGAAGGTGTCACTTACTGCCAAGGCCGACCCTAGGCTTATCCAGGAAACTTACAAAAGGTTAAGGATCTTCAAGATCAGGAGGAGCACAGTTGTCTAGTCAATTACGAACATCTAATGACCCCCTATTACCTCTCTGAGACTGGCCTGGGGGGAACTCCTTTGACCGAGCTTCGTAAGTATTATATTTTTTTTATAAGTTGTACCTCTAGTTTTCATACCTCTTCTTTGCTGACTCGGATGTTTCTTTTTGTAGAACGCCCAGAAGGTATTTCTGATGACCTATAGGAGATGTCTGCGCCAAGCCTCGTGAAGCTGATGAAGAAGGCTGGGCATAATGTAGCCCCTCCTCCTCCCAAACAAAATGTCGGCACATCCAAGGCTGACGCTACTAAGAAAAGGAAAACCACCACAAACTCGGAGGATCAGAGGCCGAGTAAAAACCAAAAGGGAGATCGTGCCATCCCTATCTCAACAGATAATGCTCTGGTTGCTTGCCTTGAGTAGCTAAAGATCAGCGACAGCCTAATAGGCCATGGTCTGAAGGCAATGGATACTATCGGCTCTGTAATGACTGATGCAGACAAGCGTTTCCTACGCTCTCTAAATACCCCCTACTGGCCGAGTTTAGCCTTCATAGGTTAATTCAGGTACCAACTTCTCCTTTTTTGCGTATACATCTTTCAATTCAGGTAACCTCGACCTAGATGTAGGTTAAAACTTGAACTCATACATCTGACTTTTCATTGCAGGGTATTCTGTCTATGCACCAATTCGTCGACTGGACTTTAAGGAAGCTACCCCTTATTGAGAAGGGAAAAGAGGCTCAGAAGGTGCAAGCCACTTTAAATGCAGAGGTTAAACGTCTTTAGACAGCATTGAATGAGTCTGACAATTAGGTTAAGCAGAGGGACAGGGATATGGCCAAACTCAAGAAGGATCATACAGCAACCCTGAAGGTTAAAGACGATGTCCTTCAGACGAAAGTGGATGCTGCAGTAAAAGCTACCTTGGAAGATACCTAAGAGAAGTTCTTAGCAGACTACAAGGTCTCTGATTAGTTCATCAGCTTTTGCTTTGAATACCTTGAAAGAGGTATTAAGGCAACTGTTAAATGGGTTGCCTCCAAAGAGAAGGAGTCAGGGAGTCTGACTGCCTCCGACTTTATTGGTCTAGGCTTTGGTGATCCTCGCTTTGCTTAGGCCTTGCAAGAGGTTGAGGAGTAAGGCGTTGCACCTGCAGAGACTGCACCGTTGGAGGTTACTAAAACTGAAGAGGCCATTCATCGGGACGACGTTTCAGAGGTGACTAACGTTGGCCAAGAGGACACCATTCCAGCTGCAGACACTTAGGCCTGCCTTTGTGAAGCTTTAAGTTGTAATTTGTTTATTTTCATCTGTAACTTTTGTAAACTTTGACAGCATGTTTTGGTACATTGTATTTATAACTCTGAATGTTTTGTGTAATATCATCTTCTTCAGTGGATTTCGCTTTTTTCAATGCGCCTTTTCTTGTATGTTGTCTTAAAGGTCTGAGGTCACCGCAATAGGTGCTTACCTCATAAACTATCACCAAACTAATGGTGTTTAAGGTCTGAGGTCATCAAATTATGATGTTTACCTCATAAATTTTACCAACTTAATGATGTTTAAGGTTTGAGGTCACCAAAATATGATGTTTCACCTCATAATTTTCATCAACTTACTGATGTTTAAGGTCTGGGGTCATCAAAATATGATGTTTCACCTCATAATTTCCACCAAATTAATGATATTTAAGGTCTGAGGTCATCAAATTATAATGTTTACCCTCATAAATTGCCACCAAACTATGATGTTTAAGGTCTGAGGTCATCAAATTATGATGTTAACCTCATACTGTATCACCAAATTATGATGTTCAAGTTCTGAGATCATCAAATTATGATGTTTACCTCATAAATTTTACCAAATTAATGATGTTTAAGGTCCGAGGTCACCAAATCATGATGTTTACCCTCATAAATTGTCACTAAATTATGATGTTTGAGGTCATCAAATTATGATGTTTGAGGTCTGAGGTCATCAAATTATGATGTTTAAGGTCTGAGGTCACCAAATCATTATGTTTACCCTCATAAATTGTCACCAAATTATGATGTTTGAGGTCTGGGGTCATCAAATTATAATGTTTACTCTCATAATTTTCACCAAATTAATGATGTTTAAGGTCTGAGATCACCAAATCATGATGTTTCACCTCATAATTTCACCAAATTAATGATGTTTAAGGTCTGAGGTCAGTAAAATATAATGTTTCACCTCATAAATTTCACCAAATTAATGATGTTTGAGGTCTAAGGTCATCAAATTATAATGTTAACCTCATACTGTGTCACCAAATTATGATATTTAAGGTTTGAGGACACCAAATCATGATGTTTACCCTCATAAATTATCACTAAATTATGATGTTTGAGGTCTGAGGTCATCAAATTATGATGTTTACCCTCATAATTTTCACCAAATTAATGATGTTTAAGGTCTGAGGTCACCAAATCATGATGTTTCACCTCATAATTTTACCAAATTAATGATGTTTAAGGTCTGAGGTCATCAAAATATGATGTTTCACCTCATTAATTTCACCAAATTAATGATGTTTAAGGTCTGAGGTCATCAAAATATGATGTTTCACCTCATAAATTTTACCAAATTAATGATGTTTAAGGTCTGAGGTCATCAAATTATGATGTTTCACCTCATAATTTTCATCAAATTAATGATGTTTAAGGTCTAAGGTCATCAAATTATGATGTTTACCTCATAATTTCACCAAATTAATGATGTTTAAGCATAACAAAATAGCATCAACATAGAAACTGGTCTTCTCATTAATATCCTCTTCATAAAATGATACATGTATTACAAAGAAATAACTACAACATCATATGTAATTCTTATTCAGGTGATCAGCATTCCATAGATTGGAAAAAGGTTCCCCTTAGAGATTTTCTAGCCTGTAAGTACCGAGTACAACCTCATCGATTACTTTGAAAGGGCCATGCCAGTTTGGGTGGAGCTTGTTTGCCTTTTGCAACGTCTTCTTCAGCACTAGGTCTCCCACAGCTATAGGTCTTGATTTCACCCTTTGATTATAGAACTTTATTGTTCTCTATTGGTAGGCCGCTTATCTTATCTCTGCATCTTCTTTTCTTTCCTCAACCAAATCTAGTTCGAGTCTTCTCTCCTCCCCATTCTTCTCGGGGTTATAGGTCTGAACCCTGTGAATGGAAAGTCCTATTTCTGTAGGTATGACGGCTTCGGAGCCATGGGCCAACATAAATGGGGTCTCCCCCGTTGGTGTCCTTGTCGTTGTTCTGTAAGCCCATAACACTGCATAAACCTCTTTTGTCCATCTCCCCTTGGCTTCTTCCAACCTCTTCTTAATCCCATCAAGGATTGTTTGGATCGTGAATTCAGTCTGGTCGGTTAGGAGAAGAGAATAACTGCTTGTTCCTGACTCTCTCGCAGTATTTCTCCAAGGAAGCATTCTTTAACTGCATTATGTTATCTGAGATGAGGGTATTTAGGAGATCGTATTTGCATATGATGTTCTTCCAGATGAAATGAAAGGTCTTCTGCTCGGTGATAGTGATCATGGGCTCAACCTCTACCCACTTGGAGAAGTAATCAATTGCTACTATCAGGAATCGATAGTTATTCGCAGCTCTTGGCAATGGTCCCACCAAGTCAATCCCCCATACTGCAAATGGCCATGGAGAACTGATTGATGTCATAGGTTAATGAGGAATAGTGGATAATCTCTGGCACTTGTCACACCTTTTCACGTAGGTAGCAGTATCTTTGGCTAAGGTCGTCCACTAGTATCCCTGCGTAATTATCCTCTTGGCTAAAGGTCTTCCTTCTATGTGACTGGAGCAAGAATCCTCATGTACATCCTTCAAGATATGGGGGATCTCTATGGGATGGACACATCTAAGGAGAGGTAGTAGGAATCCTTTTTTATACAGGATATCTCCTATTATTGAGAACTTGGCAGCTCTATACCTCAGCTTCCTCCTTTCCAACTTTGATTCTGGCAGCTCTCCCTATCTGATATATCTAATAAGGGGGTCCATCCATGAGTCCCTTAGGTTCAAGTTAAGGCAAAGACTGGCAACCTATTCTTCCTCAACGGTCGGTTTGAGCAGGATCTCGACTGGTACTGTCCTTCTGATGTATGTCCTTATTGTTGAAGCCAACCTTGCCAGTGTATTTGCATGACTGTTATCTAACTGGGGTATCCTCTTTATCTTCACTTCAGTGAAGCTTCCTAGCATCGTTCTTACCCTCTTCAGATATTTGGCTATCCTTTTATCCTTGGCCTTATATACTCCCAGGATTTGGTTGACAACCAACCTTAAGTCGCTGTGTACTAGCACTTGGCCAATACTAAGAGCTTTTGCCAAGGAGAGGCATGCTATCAAGACCTCATACTCTGACTCGTTATTCGATGCTTTGAAGTTGAACCTAAGTGAAAATTCAATGTCAATACCATCCGGAGCTGACAGTATCAGCCCTGCTCCACTACCACTTTCACAAGAAGACCCATCAACTAAGAGGTTCCAAACATCTTCATTTGAAGAGAAGTTCCCCTCTAACAGTACCCCATGCTTGAAGAGGTACATGTCTTCCTCATTCTCAGCTACACTTTTTCTTGACCCAACCTCATCCGGATCACGAAAGACGTTACTCTCTGGTTCTCCTGCAATCTCTTGACTATTCTCAATCTTAACCTCTTCCCAAGTGAACTTTGCTACAAAGTCTGTAAGAGTCTTCCCTTTGATGGCAACCCTTGGTTGATAAATAATATCATATTCCCCCAACTCGATATCCCAAGTCATCAACCTTCCCGACTTCTCAGGCTTGTGGAGGACCTGTCTTAGTGGGGAATCAGTGAGGACAACCATAGAGTGGGCTTGAAAGTATGGCTTCATCTTCCTAGAAGCGTGTATCAAGGCATAGGCTAACTTTTCTATTCACTGATAATTCTGTTCAGACCCTTGAACGGCCTTACTATTGAATTATACCAGCCTATGCACTCCATCGTCTTCTCTTACTATAGTCGTACTAATAACTGATTCTGAAACGGCTAGATACCCATATAACCTCTCCCCCATGATGGACCGAGATAAGAGCAGAGGAGACCCGAGGTAGGACTTTAGATCTCTAAAATCTTTATCCCATTCATCGTCCCATTCTAAGGCCTTTCTAATCACTTTAAAAAAGGAAGACACTTTGATGATGCTGAAATCTAGCACCACCAGGTAAGTGATGATGAGCTCAAACAATAACAACAATGGCAGCCATAGAAATGTATATGTCTAAGTATATAGAAGGAGGTGAGTATAAGAGGAACAAGATAATGATGTATAGTGGTTCAGCCAATTAGGCCTACATCCACTGTGAGTGTGTGATCCACTAAGTATGGGCACTAATGACCTTGGATACAATGCACATAAACTCACTTTCTCTCTCTACTGTGTGTACAAGAAGATTTTTTGCTAGGGTTACAATTATCGATCGATCCATCCCCTTGTAGGGTTGTAGGTGACAAGTATATATAGGTCTTGGGGGGGTGTAGTGCACCCCCCAAGTATGCATGGTGCATGTGAATGATGATCTATCCAATCTCCTATTGACACCTGTAGATGTCAAATGATGACATAATATTCCCTCACGTGAGGGGGTGATTTTATTTTAACGGTCTTCCACGTGCCATATGAGCCTCACGCGTACTGTTTCACGCATCTCCCAAACCACGCGCTGCGATGATGTCAACCTTGGCCTGTGATATAGGCCAAGGGCAAAGTTCCTTCTGGTAGTGAGTCTGGCCTAATTTAGGCCTTGTACTGTCGTACCCTCAGAGGGTCGTCCAGACCATGATGAGGGGTCAGCCCCCCGAAGGGTCGTCCGAGACTGATGAGGGGTCGGCCCCTTGAAGGTTCATCTGAGCCTGATGAGGGGTCGGTCCCTAGAAGGGTCGTTTGGGCCTGGTGAGGGGTCGGCCCCTGGAAGGGTCGTCTGAGCCTAATGAGGGGTCGGCCCCTTGAAGGGTCATCTGAGCCTGATGAGGGTTCGACCCGTTGAAGGGTCTTCTGAGCCTGGTGAGGGATCGGCCCCTTGAAGGGTCGTCTGGGCCTGATGAGGGGTCGGCCCCTTGAAGGGTCTTCTGAGCCTGGTGAGGGGTCGTCTTGTATTGGTTGAGAGATCATCCTTGCCTCGTCCAAGTGGAGTACACCCTCGGCCTGGCCGAGGGTATATATGGGTATATCAATCACCCCCCAGCCCTTAGCCATAGATGATGTTTGAGATGGCTGAGGGATAGTGTTGCTTTTGAGATAAGTGTGTCCAGTTTTGTGAGTGACACCTGTCAAATTTTTATCCACTGTCATTCCAGTTTTCTAGGCGTGGCGGCTGCACACTGCTTGGGGCTTTGTGCCCCAATGATGCCTTCCTCGTGGGCTGTGCTCTGCATTGGTTAGTGGGCCCACTCATTAGCAAGGTATTTAAATAATTTTTGAAATTATTTCTTTTCTTCTTCTTCTTCGCGCTTGAACTCTCTCTCTCTAAAATTTCCTCAGCTCCATAGCCATTTCTGTGATTTCTTCTACATCAAGCCTCGCTGTTCTTTCTCGGGTAATCTCTCTGCTCTAGTGATCTCTTTATCTTCCATTGCTTCTTGCTTTCTTGCTCTAGGCTTGTAGGACTTTTCTTTGGTTGTTTTACTTCCCTCCGGCGTCTTCCCTGGCGAGTTGTTCTTGAGTGTTCTTGACCAAAAACCTTTAATTTTTGGTTTCGATCCAAAAGTCCAACTTAGTCAACTGTCAACTTGTTTGTGATTAGGTTAGCCAAATTCTTCTAAGTGTAGGGTCTCCCTCTTAATGCTTAGGAGGCTTTATAATTTAGCTGAAGAGTTCCCATCCCTAAGAGAGAAGTTCTTTGTAAAGATCAGAAAAGTAGAGGAAGAGGAGGAGAGAAGACGAGGGGCCGACACTAATTGGGTAAGACCCATTTTTCCCATTCCTCTAGCCACAATAAAACCATTTGAGTCCTGTGGGTCATCTTGGCATCCATCCGAGAGTCAATCATACGAAGGAGAGATGGATGAGAGAGCATCGTCACCAACAGGTGCTGACCCTTCTGGGAGGAGAGAAACGTCTGATCTTAGCCTACGCCGACAGGCCGAGGGTGTTGTCCCTTCTGAGGTTGTTCATGTGACAACTTTATCCCCCCATGCCTTTCAGATGGTTGTTCCTCATGGGCCTCTGACAGGTGATGAGGCTGAGGGGGAGGACTCAAACGCTGACCTAGTTGACACCTCCCACGCCTCGGCCTATATTTCCTCAGTCAGGGATCGTAACCTCTTGTTGTGGAGGCATACATTTGGTGTGCCTCCCAACATAAGTATGAGGGTCCTCTCTGAGTCTGAGAGAGTCTTTGAAGGGGACGAGGGGGAGATAGCAGTGTATAAACAGATGTTTAAGGTCGGTGATAGGTTCCCTCTACACCCTGCCATAGTCAACATATTATCAGCCCTCAACGTTGCCCCCTCTCAACTTCCTCCCAACTCCTGGAGGACGATCCTCTGCTACGTCTCCTTGTGGAAGAATGCCTTCACTGACGAGCCTTCAGCCGACGTGTTTTTGTCTTGTTATAATATCACTTCCTCGTCCAAACAGCCTGGGTACTATCACCTGGGTGCGAGGAGGTCTGATAAAAAACTTCTCCACTTGGCACAAACATCCAACCATGACTAGAAGAAGAGATTTTTCTTCATTTCTGAAGAATGGGAGTTTGCTCCAGAGACTCAACCTTTGGACGATGGTCTGAGGGTCCCAAGGAGATGGTCTAACCCCTCGATGAAGGCTAGGTCAGACCCCGGACTTAGTCTGGATGAGAAGGACATAGTCGAGTATCTGAGAGAATGGGGGAAAGGGGTTGAACTCGCAAAGTTTAAAGATCTGATAACCCCTCGATTCCTCAAAGAAGCTGGTCTGAGGGTCGGCCCCTTGACAGAGCTATATGAGTTATTGTTATTTTTTGCCCAATCTTTGATTTTTTTCTAAGTGTTTCTTCTTTACCTCTGCATATCTCTGATGTGTCATCTTCTGTTCAGGTCTTCCTGCAGGTGTTTCTGATTCTCTTTGGGAAATGACTGCCCCAAGCTTATTATCTTTCTTAGGAAAGAAGAAAGGCAAGGAGCCTCAGCAGGCTCCGAGTAAGTCGAAGGTCGTGGGGATGACACCTGTTGATTCTTCCGCAGATAGCCACAAGGGAAAAGGTCCTGAAGTTACTGTTGACCCTCGGCCTGATTCGAGGCGAGGCCGAGTGTGGAGGCATCGGAGGGGACTGGCTCCTCCTCCAGCATGGGGTCCTTCTGGTCTCAAAACATAGCCTTTTTGAAGGCCGAGCCGTCTTCTCTGATTGCCAATCTGAGGGGGGCCAATGCCTCAATGTTCTCTTGCCCTTCGGCCGCCGACTACGATTTCTTGTCCAAGATGCCCCCGCCCAAGGTGTATGACTATGGTCTGCATACTCTGGCTCAAGTATTTATTTTTACTTCACTTAGTTTGAATTTTTCACCAATTGTTTCCTCGGCCTCTTAACAAGTGTCTTTTTCTGTGCAGTCTGTCTGTGCCTTTACCTCGGCCACCAAGTGGATGGCTAAAAACTAACAAAAATTTTATGAAGTCGAGAGGGCCATTCAGCACGAGGCTGACCTGCAGATAGAGCTTGAGACTGCGAGGGCTGAATTGAAGAGTGCCAAGACCGAACATGCAAGGGTCTTGGACGAGCTGACGAAGCAGCACGATGCCGACCTGAAGACTAGGGATGATCTCGTCAAGACGAAGGAAGAGGCTCTAACTGCTCAATTCAAGAGTGATCTAGCCGAGGCCGTGAAGAAGGCAGAGGCCAATGCTATTGAGGCCTATAAACTTTCGGATGAGTTTCAAGGCTTAGGTCTTGAGTACTTGGAGAGAGGAATTAGGACAGCCTGTCGGTGGGTCATCCTGAAGTTCGTTGATGCAGTGTCGTCTGTCCGCCCTTCTCTTGAGGCAGTTCAACTGGATGATCCCCTCATTGCTGAAGCCTTAGCTCAAGTGGAATCTCAGCATGTAGAAAGCACATGCACGTCTGAGGCTCGGCCTGTCTTAGTCATAGAGGAATCTCCCATAGATATTGAGGCCTTGCCCTCTGACATTGCTCAATAGGGTGGTTGTTTGTAGCCCATACCCTCTTCATGTAACCAATATTTTTGTACCTTACTTTTGTTGAACAAACATTAACATTTTGTAATATAATGCCTCTTGTTGTCTTCTATACTTGTCTCTTGTATGACTTGCGTTATGATGTTTTTAAGTTAATAATATCACTAACCCCTCCCTCGTCTTTCTTGAGGGGGAATGAGGGGTCGTCCCCATCATTTGCCATCATCATAGCCGAGGGTGTCTCCCACCAACTTAATAATGTTTTGAATAAACCCCTCCCTCGTCTTTCTTGAGGGTAAATGAGGGGTCGTCCCCACCATTTTCCCTCATCATAGTAGAGGGTGGTTTTTACCAACTTAATGGTTTTTTCAATAAAGTCCTCCCTCGTCTTTCTTGAGGGGAAATGAGGGGTCCTCCCCACCATTTTCCCTCATCATAGTCGAGGGTGGTTTTTACCAAATTAATGGCTTTTCAATTCCTCCCTCGTCTTTCTTGAGGGTAAATAAGGCGTCGTCCCCACCATTTGCCTCATCATAGCCGAGGGTGGTTTTTACCAACTTAATGGTTTTTTCAATAAAGTCCTCCCTCGTCTTTCTTGAGGGTAAATGAGGGGTCGTCCCTACCATTTGCCCTTATCATAGCCGAGGGTGGTTTTTACCCACTTAATGGTTTTTTCAATTCCTCCCTCATCTTTCTTGAGGGTAAATGAGGGGTCATCCTCACCATTTGCCCTCATCGTAGCCGAGGATGGTTTTTACGAACTTAATGATTTTTTCAATAAAGTCCTCCCTCGTATTTCTTGAGGGTAAATGAGGGGTCGTCCCCACCATTTTCCCTTATCATAGCCGAGGGTGGTTTTTACGAACTTTTTATGGTTTTTCAATTCCTCCCTCGTCTTTCTTGAGGGTAAATGAGGGGTCGTCCCCACCATTTGCCCTCATCATAGCCGAGGGTTATTTCCCACCACATTAATGATGTTTTTAATTAGGTCCCCCCTCGTCTTTCTTGAGGGTAAAGGAGGTGTCGTCCCCACCATTGACCCTCATCATAGCCGAGGGTGAACTTAACGAGCATCACCCCAACCACAGTAGAATTAATCAAACACAAAATGAGGGACCAATGTGACATTTTCATTAACATTCCAAGTGTTCTGTTGGAGCAACACATTCATTACAACTATTGTCCGATAGGACCTTACAAAATTACTGATAGTATTTCTTCAGATGATCTGCATTCCAGGGGTTGGAAAAGGGTTCCCCTTCTAGGTTTTCTAGTCTATAGGTCCCAGGGACAACTTCATCGATGACCCTATATGGGCCATGCCAATTTGGGTGGAGCTTTTTGGGCTTCTGCCATGTTTTTTTGAGGACTAAGTCCCCCACTGCAATTGGACTCTGCTTCACCCTCTGGTTGTAGAACCTTGCAGTCCTCTGCTGGTAGGCAGCTTGCCTTATCTCGGCATCTTCCCTTCTTTCCTCAATCAGGTCTAAGTCAAGTCTCCTCTCTTCCATATTTCTCTGGGGGTCATATATTTGGACCCTGTGAGTAGGAACCCCAATCTCGGTGGGGATGACGGCTTCTGAGCCATAAGCCAGCATGAACGGGGTTTCTCCGGTAGAGGTCTTTACTGTCGTCCTGTAGGCCCACAGTAGAGCATATAACTCCTCAACCCATCTTCCTTTTACCTCCTCAAGTATCTTCTTGGTCCCATCTAGGATTGTCATATTTGTAACTTCCGTTTACCCGTTGGCCTGAGGTCGGCCTAGGGTAGAGAAGAATTATTTGATACTCGCCCTTTCACAGTACTTCTCTAGAGATTTATTCTTGAATTGAGTCCAGTTATCTGAGATGAGGATGTTGGGGAGACCACATCTGCATATAATATTTTTCCAGATGAACTGGAAGGTCTTTTTCTCTGTAATCGTGACCATCGGCTCTGCCTCCACCCATTTTGAAAAATAGTCAATTGCCACGATAAGGAACAGATAGTTATTGATGGCCCTAGGCAAGGGGCCTACTATGTCAATCCCCCATACTGTAAATGGCCATGGGGATGTAATGGAGGTAAGAGGCTGATGGGGTTGGTGAGGGATGGTGGCAAATCTTTGACATTTATCACACTTTTTTACTTATGCTGTGGCATCTTTCCCTAAGGTCGGCCACCAGTACCCCTGGGTGACCACCCTCTTCGCTAAAGATCTGCCTCCAATGTGGCTTGAACATGACCCCTAGTACGTCCTGCGAAATGTGTGGGACTTCAGACGGGTGCACACACCTAAGTAAGGGGAGCAAAAACCCCTTTTTGTACAAGGTGTCTCCGATGACAGTGAATTTGGCAGCTCTGTATCTCAACTTCTTCCTTTCTTGCTTTGCTTCTGGAATCTCTCCCTCTTTAATGTATCTAATCAGAGGGTCCATCCATGAAGCTTCCTTAGAAATATTTAAGTAAGTGCCAAGTGTTCCCGCAGCATCTTCAATAGTTGGTCGAAGCAAAATTTCTACTGGGACTATCCTCCTGACTTCTGCCCTAGTTGCTGAGGCCAGCCTAGCAAGTGCATCAGCTCTGCCGTTATCGAGCCTAGGTATCCTCTTCAATTTCACTTCTCTGAAGCTCTTCAATAGTGACCTCACTTTTTTAAGGTATTTGGCCATCCGCTCATCCTTGGCCTCGTAGGCTCCTAGTATCTGATTCACTACTAGCCTTGAATCACTATGGACCAAAATCTAGCCAACACTAAGAGACTTGGCCAAGGAGAGTCCTGCTATTAGGGCCTCATATTCGGACTTGTTGTTGGAGGCTTTGAAGTTGAACCTCAGGGCGTACTCAATGTCTGTGTCATCGGGTGCTGATACTATAAGTCCAGTTGCACTTTCGCTGTCGCATGAGGGCCCGTCGACAAAGAGGCTCCACACGGTCTGTTCTTCTGAGAAACTTCCCTCGATGAGGGACCCCTGTTTAAAGAGATATCTTCCCTCTTCGTTCTCGAGCATTTTTTCTCTAACGGTGCTTGTCTCAGCCTTATCTGCGGGTGTGTCAGCGAGTCTGCCTTGTAGGGTATCTGTCTCCCCAAGGCTCTCATCTTCAGGTTCATCATCTTCCCAAGTAAATTCAGCCACGAAATCTGCCAATGTTTGCCCCTTAATGGTCGTCCTAGGTTGATACACAATGTCAAACTCTCCCAGCTCTATAGCCCAGGCCATTAGCCTACCTGACTTTTCTGGCTTGTGTAAGACTTGCCTAAGGGCAGAGTCAGTGAGGATGACCATTGTATGGGACTGGAAGTATGGCTTCATCTTTCTTAATGCATGGATCAAGGCATAGGCTAACTTCTCCTTTCGTGGGTATCTTTGCTCTGCCCCCTGAAGTGCATTACTGTTGAAATACACAGTCTTCTGTACTCCGTCTTTATCTCTGATAATTACTGCGCTGATGGCTGACTCTGAGACAGCTAGGTACACATAAAGTCGTTCACCCTGCACTGGTCATGATAGCAGCAAGGGAGACCCTAGGTATGAATTTAACTCCTTGAAAGCCTCATCACACTCTTCACTCCATTCGAAGGCCTTTCTGAGAATTTTGAAGGACGGTAAACACTTATCTGTGGCTCTGGACATGAACCTATTCAAAGCAGCCACTCGCACCGTGAGCCTCTGAACGTCTTTAATGGTTTTGGGGGTCTTCATTTCTAGGAGAGCCTTTATTTTCTCAGGATTGGCCTCAATTCCTCTTTGATTCACGAGGAACCCCAAGAATTTTCCTGCTCCAACCCCAAAGACACACTTGGTCGAGTTGAGGTTCATCCGGTACTTGTCCATCGTAATAAAGGTCCTCTCCAAGTCAGCCACATGATCTTCTGCCTTCAAACTCTAAGTCAGCATGTCATCTACATAGACCTCCATAGACTTCCCAATTTGGTCATCAAACATTTTATTTACAAGGCGCTGATACATTGCCCCTGCATTCTTCAGGCCAAAGGGCATGACCCTATAACAGTATGTCCCCTTGTCGGTAATGGAGGCTATTTTTTTTTAGTTTTCAGGGTCCATGAAGATCTGGTTGTACCTTGAATAGGCATCCATGAAGCTCATGAGCTCATGGCCTGCGGTAGCATCTACCATCTAGTCAATGCGAGGGAGTGGGAGGCTGTCTTTGGGACAATGCTTGTTGAGGTCGGTGAAGTCCACACACATTCTCCACTTCCCGTTGGCCTTTGGGACAATGACTGCATTGGATAGCCATTCATGGTAGATGACCTCTCTGATAAACTCAGCATCTTCCAGCTTTTTAACCTCGTCCCTTATGACCTCATATTTCTCTCGAGAGTAAATTCTCCTCTTCTGCTTTACTGGCTTTGCACCCTCTACCACGTTGAGCTTGTGGCACATGATTCCGGGGTCGATCCCCGGCATATCTGCATGACTCCATGCAAAGACGCTCTATCCTCTCCTCAACAGCTTGATGAGGTCTTCCTTGATGCTTGGCTTCAGAGTCTTGCCAACTTGGACGGGTTTTTTTGGGTCATCCTCATTGAGGATGATGGATTCTACCTCTTCCGCGACCTCTCCTTTCTTCAGCTTTGTCTCGTCCCTGGGGTCGAGGGCATCAATATTGTAAGTGGTTGTTGCCTTCTTGTGCGCCTCTCTTTCTTCGGAGGAGTTGTAATAACATTCCCGCGCTATCGTCTGGTCCCCCTGAACTTCCCCCACCCCGTAAGGGGTTGGAAATTTAATCATCTGATGGACCATAGATGGCACAGCTTCAAACCCCTTGAGGTCTACCCACCCCAGTATAATATTGTAGGCCGAAAAGACATGTTCATCCATCACAAAGAAGATGACCTTCTTGGTAAGCCATCTCGGCCACTCGTCCCCCATCCTGACATCGGCCTCATACATTCCAAGGGGATGAACCTTTTACCCACTGAACCCAATCAATGGGTGATGGTATGGGACGAGTCTAGCACGGCTGAGACCTAAGGCTTTGAAGCACGACCAAAACATCACATCTGCAGAGCTACCCCCATCTACCAGGATCCTCGGCACCTCACATCCGTGCACCCTGGTAGTGATGACGAGAGGGTCATCATGTGGGGCTACGAGGCCTTTGAAGTCCATTCTTGAGAATCCCACTATCAGAGTATCCATATCGACCTTCTTCCTCTTTTCTGACTTTGCCTCCAAAGAGGTTGAGTGTACAGTTTTCATCACTGCCTTGGCTTCAGCTACATGGGCCTTCCTGTCTGCGAGCTCTGACCCTCCTCCTGCTAAACCCCCGGAGATCATCCCCACACCGAGAGAGGTCATATTAAGTCTCTTAACAGGGTTGTCGTCGTCTCTTGGAGGGAGGTGAGGGTCGTCCTCATCATCAGAAGGGTCGTCCCCTCTTTTTGGAGGATCTTCTCGACATGCATCACCTCGCTTTTTCCTAGGGTCGTCCCCTCGGCCCCTCTTGAAGGTACTCTTATCAACGCACTTCCTTAGCTTCCCTTCTTTTAACATTTTTTCAATCTCATCTTTCAGAGCAAAGCATTTGTCTGTCACGTGACCATGGTCTTAGTGAAATTCACACCACAGGTTTTTATTCCTCTTGTTGGAGGCTTCCCTTAACTTCTCAGTCCACTTCAGGGATCGGTCACTCTTTATCTCATTGAGAATATGTTCACAACTGACCGTTAGAGGGGTGTAATCAGCGAACTTATCATCCGTAGATCTCTTCTTCCCCGCTTTGTTCTTCTTAGGGTACTTACCCCCACTAGTGCCTCCTTTTTCATCTTCGTATTTTGCGGCCATCGCCTTTTCGGCATTCATCACCTTCCCTGCTGTCGACAGCAATTAAGCCATCGTCCTCAGAGGGTCTTCAGCAAGCTTCCATAGCAGCTTCCCCTTCTGGAGTCCTCTAATGAGGGCGGTCATGGCTATGCTCTCCTCATAGTCCTCAACCTCTAACTTTTCTTTGTTGAATCTGGCTATGTAGTCTCTTAGACTCTCATTATTCCCCTACTTAACATAGAGTAGGTGTGTGGTTTTCTTCTGTGGACTCACCCCAAAGAAAAAGTTGTGGATAAACTGGTCTGCCAACTACTTGAATCTTTCAATGGAGTTTTTTAGAAGAGACATGTACCAGACATGTGCAGCCCCAGTCAGGGTGCCAGAAAAGGCACGACACCTCGTCTCATCTGAGATAGAGTATATGTCTGCCGCCGATTGATACATCTCAATATGATGGACAGGGTTTGTACTCCCGTCATATCTTGGGGTGACCACAGGTGGCTTAAACTTTGATGGCGTGGGAAAGTTGACTATCTTCGCCACAAAGGGTGAGCCTATGGAGTATCCTCTCTGAAGAAGGTCCCGGCTCTTCAGAATATCACTGATCTTATCCTCCAGTCGCTGGATCGAGTCATTCCAGGGCCTCGTAGGGTCGGCTTGGTCGATGTTATCCCCTGCTACCTCTTTGAGGTGGGCGGAGGGTTCTGCTGCCACAGGCCTGTGTCGGTTGTTTACTTCCCCCTGACCGTCGTCCTGTCCTTGGGGTCGGCCCCCATGGGGTCGGCCATCTGCTACCTCCCTTCTGGACCTCGCAGCTCTCCTCGATCTGGACAATTTTTCCCGCAGATCATTCATTGGGCCCAGCCTCTCAAAGGTCGACCCCCTGCTCAAGCAATCAAAAGCAGAGCCTCTCAGGCGATCGTCAGGATTGTGCCTTCCACACTTCTTTCTGCTCTCCTGGAGAGGTCGCACAGTATTGTTGGAGACCTCATACGGCTCCCAACAGTCTATGGGGGCATTCTCTCCCTCCAAATCATCATACCTGTCCTCGGGGCAAGGGTTTCCTTACCTCTCCAGGCGTAGACGCTGGGGGTCAGCAACATCCCTTCGCCGTTGTGGGGGTGGCAAGTCTTTGCGTGGTGCTTAGGGTGGTCCCCTGGCCTCATGCTTCCCTGGATCCGCTGCCGGAGTAATCATCTCAGGAGATACCCCTGATGGTCTTAGTATGTTCTGGCTTAAAGCTGTGAACTGCTCCTGCATGATCCGCTGGCTTACTGCCAGAGACTTCAAGGCTGTCGCCACATCAGCCATCTCAGACTGAGGTAGTGGCTGACTGGAACTGGGTCCTACTCCACTATCCGGTGGAAGGAGTGGTGGTGGCATATCCGGTGCCATATGTTTGAGCTATGAAGAGCTGAACTGAAGAAAAGACTGAGGAGATTGAGAACCTTAATGGGTCTCTTTCAATGGTGAAACATCTCCTCAAAAGGGAGAGAACTGGTTCACCACCAGAATGCCCAGTGAGGTCAAGCTGTACAAAGGAAGAGATGTCTTCTCGTTCCCACAGACGGTGCCAAACTGATGATGCTGAAATCTAGCACCACCAGGTAAGTGATGATGAGCTCAAACAATAACAATAATGGCAGCCATAGAGATGTATATGTATAAGTATATAGAAGGAGGTGAGTATAAGAGGAACAAGATAATGATGTATAGTGGGTCAGCCAATTAGGCCTACATCCACTGTGAGTGTGTGATCCACTAAGTATGGGCACTAATGGCTTTGGATACAATGCACATAAGCTCACTTTCTCTCTCTACTGTGTGTACAAGAAGATTTTTTGCTAGGGTTATAATTATCGATCGATCCATCCCCTTGTAGGGTTGTAGGTGACAAGTATATATAGGTCTTGGGGGGTGTAGTGCACCCCCCAAGTATGCATAGTGCATGTTAATGATGATTTAGCCAATCTCCTGTTGACACCTATAAATGCCAAATGATGACATAATATTCCCTCACGTGAGGGGGTGATTTTATTATAACGGTCTTCCACGTGCCATATGAGCCTCACGCGCACTGTTTCATATATCTCCTAAACCACGCGCTGCGATGATGTCACCCTCGGCCTGTGATATAGGCCGAGGGCAAAGTTCCTTCTGGTAGTGAGTCTGGCCTAATTTAGGCCTTGTACTTTCGTACCCTCGGAGGGTCATCCGGACCATGATGAGGGGTCGGCCCCCCGAAAGGTCGTCCGAGCCTGATGAGGGGTCAGCCCCTTAAAGGGTCGTCCGAGACTGATGAGGGGTCGGCCCCTTAAAGGGTCGTCTGAGCCTGATGAGGGGTCGGCCCCTTTAAGGGTCGTCTGATCCTGATGAGGGGTCGGTCCCTAGAAGGGTCGTCTGGGCCTGGTGAGGGGTCGGCCCCTTGAAGGGTCGTCTGAGCCTGATGAGGGGTCAGCCCCTTGAAGGGTCATCTGAGCCTGATGAGGGTTCGGCCCCTTGAAGGGTCTTCTGAGCCTGGTGAGGGGTCGGCCCCTTGAAGGGTCGTCTGGGCCTGATGAGGGGCTGACGACGGGTCGGCCCCTTGAAGGGTCTTCTGAGCCTGGTGATGGGTCGTCTTGTATTGGTAGAGAGATCATCCTTGCCTCGTCCAAGTGGAGTACACCCTCAGCCTGGCCGAGGGTATATATGGGTATATCACACTTATCCATAGCTCTTGAGATAAACATGTTAAGTGCTGCAACTCTTCCGGTTAGCCTATGAACGTCTTTGATAGTTTTAGGTGTCTTTATTTCAAGCAGAGCCCTGATTTTCTCAGGATTGGCCTCTATTCCCCTTTGATTGATGATGAATCCAAGAAACTATCCTGCTCCTACTCCGAAGACACACTTGGCAGGGTTGAGCTTCATCCTGTACAAGTCCATGGTGTCAGGTTGGCCACGTGAGTGTCAGACTTCAAGCTCTTTGTCAGCATGTCATCCACATACACCTCCATGGTTTTACTAATCTGGCTCTCGAATATCTTATTTACAAGACGTTGATAAGTGGCCCCTACATTATTTAAGTCGAAGGGCATGACCTTGTAGCAATAGATCCCCTTGTCGGTTATGAACGCTGTCTTCTCTGAGTCTTCTGGGTCCATAAAAATTTGGTTGTACCCGAAGTAGGCATCTATGAAGCTCATGATCTCATGCCCTGCTGTGGCATCCACCATCTGATCAATTCACGGCAGGGGGAATCTGTCTTTTGGATAAGACTTGTTCAAATCAGTGAAATCTACGCACATCCTCCATTTCTCGTTAGCTTTCGGCACGATGACAACATTAGATAACCACTCTGGGTATATAACCTCCCTGATGAATTTTGCAACTTCCAACTTTCTGACTTATTCCCTGATGACATCGTACTTTTCCTTGGAGTAAACTCTTCTTTTTTGCTTGATTGGCTTAGCATCTTCTGCCACATTGAGTTTGTGACACATAATCTCTGGGTCAATGCCTGTCATATATGCATGGCTCCGGGTGAAGACACTCTCTCTCTTCTTTAGAAGCTTTACCAGCTCTTCTTTGATTTCAGGTCTTAGGGCTTTGCTAATTTGGACGGGTTTTTTCGGCTCGTCCTCATTGAGGAAGATGGATTCTACCTCTTCCGCGGCTTCTCCCTTCTTCAGTTTTGTTTCATCCCTAGGATCAAGCGTATTAATGTTATATGTTGTTGTTTCCCTTTCACTACACCAAAACAGGTCAATTGTAATGGGAAAAAACCGTTACAAAAAAAATTTGTAACGAATTAAATCCGTTAGAAAATTGGCGTTATTTATTTTACTAACGAAATTTGCAACGGATAAAATCCGTTAAAAATTTAATATTCTTAACGGATTAAAAACGTTACAATTTATTTTGTAACGGATTTGACATTGGTACACATCACATATATTAGTAATGGATTTACGAAATTGCAACGGTTTTGACCCGTTACAAATATAGAATTTGTAACAAATAAAATTGTTACAAAATACATTGTAACGGATTAGGAGTGTCATATATTTCTAACCGATGTTTTTATTTGTAACGGTTAAAGTCCGTTAACAATATCATAATATTTTAAAAAAAATATTAGTTTCTCATTAAACAAATAGATATAAATACACTATTAATAACTCGTGTGCTCAACCAATGGCAATGGAAAACCAATGCTCACAAATTTCACTCAAAACACACGTGACAAAATGACACACACTACATTTCGATAATACTAAACCAATCTAAAACTATATGTCATTCATAACCACTAAAATTCCCAAAACAAAATGTAGTACAAGATAAATCAACTATCTTTTAACCACAAAATTGAAAAGAAGTCTAACATCATTAAAGTTCTACACATATTATTCTCCTAAAAGTAGTCTTCATTATATTCCTTGCAAAAGTAGACTTCATTCTCCCAAAAATAATCTTCATATTTTCCAATGAGAACCTGTTGAACAAAATCAACCTTAGTAAATGTGTAATCATAAATGAGTAAATAACACAAAAAAACTAGTACATTCTCATGCCATTGACACACATGTAATTTTATTGGGGAATATCGATACACAACAAATTACCATAGTTACTTGGGTATCGTTTGATGTGTTTGTACATAAATGTAGGCCGTTAGGTTGTTGTTTTAAGATCCCCCCCCCCAGGAAAAAAAGGTTGTTTTAGCTCTAAAAAGAAGCGCATACTAATCACTTAGGCCAACCGAGAGTCTGATGAGGGCGCGATTAGTTTAGACAAGCTACTTTCTTATCGCTTGATATGTTTATACCTAAACATAGGTCACTAGATTACTGCTTTCAAGTTCCCCCCCCCCCCCCCCCCCAAAGCCCATTTTCAACCCCAAAAAGAAGCGTATAATAGTCAATTTGGGCAACTGAGAGTCCAATGAGAATACAGTTAGTTTAGACAAGTTAATTTGGTATTGCTTGATGTGTTTATACTTAAATCTAGGTAACTAGGTTGTTGTTTACAGTTTTCATCCCCCAACGCCTATTTTTAACCCCAAAAGAAGCATATAATAGTCAATTTGGCCAACCGAGATTCCGATGAGGACAGGGTTAGTTTAGACAAGTTACTTTGGTATCTCTTGATGTATTTATACTTATTTTTAGTCCGTTAGGCTGTTATTTTCAGTTTTCGCTCCCAACACCCATTTTCAACCCTGAAAAGAAGTGTATGCTAGTCAATTTGGCCAACAAAAAGTATGATGAGAACGTTGTTAATTTAGACAAGTTAATTTTGTATCGCTTGATGTGTTTGTACCTATTTCTAGGATGCTAGGTTATTGTCTTAAGTTTTCACCCCCTAATGCCCATTATTAGGATTTCTGATTAGTCGACCACACCCGTCTACACGTAAATATGTCGGGAGTTTAAGTGGATGGCTTCCTATCTCAATTGGGGATAATGGCAGTGTTTGAATGTCTCGATCACCTCTCATGTTTTTACCCTCATGGGCGAGCTTTTCTCAGTTGGGGAGAGTAATATATACCTTGATATATTTGTATTTTTTGTCAATTTTTACTCATGTTTTATTATGTTTGCTCTCTTTTAGTTGTTATATTAGGTTAGAGGGAGGCAGTTCCTCGAAATATCTTTAGTGTGCCCTCTTTAGTCATTTTACATACTTATAATAAGGTCATTGGCCATTCATTATAACCACTTTACTTTTAGAGATGAATGAATGAGAGAGAAAAACATAGTATTTCAAATGTTATTGTGAAAATGATTCCGCTTACATCATTTATAATTTTATAAATTGTTAAAACAAGAAGAGTAATTTCTTATTATCTAACGAGGAGTGCATATAAGAGAACTGAAATTTACCTTCGTGTAAAAGGACGCCTTAAGAGTACTCCGGGGTCATATTTCTTCTGCTTCTTAAGCCTAAATTTTTCCTGGAGACAAACTTCAATTCAACATGCAAATATCTACATTATACACAATTCTTGATTACTGTAATTCAAAGTTATATTATAAGAAAATTTGAACCCTCAATTAACAAGACATGTAATGGCGGTGTTTTAGACACATATTGCCTTATATGAAACAAACATACTATAAACTTCAACCAGGAAATTTTTACTATATGGTCTATATATATTGGTTCAACGTATTGGTGGAAGTCAGATGGTGAGATGTCTTTCCTATTGTAATTACATCTTAATCTTCATCAATAACTTGTACACTTATTATAGAAAAAAAGAATGAAAGAAAGAAAGAAAGAAAGAATAATAACTAGCAAGCATAATCAATACTCGATGATCGATTGGTGTAGTAACTTTGGAGAATTAGTAAGTAAACGGATGCATGTAACTTTAACGATTTCCATTTCATATATTCCCCGCTATCAATTTTATGTACTTTTTTCGTTTCCAGCACTTTGAAAATATTATGCATTTCTAATTTCTAAATGAATGATTGGTTCTTTTTTTGGATGGGGCTTAAATAGGGACTGGCTAAAATGACAATTTTGAAACTTTCAAGTCAATGCGTATGTAACTTCCACGAGATGAATAAGAGAGAACGAAATAATTAAACTAACCTTTCAATGGACAATTAGTATGTAACGATTTCCATTGCATCGCAGGACTGACGAGCCTTTTAACCCAACTCAATTGGTGTAATATAAGCAAGTGGCTGAATAACCTCTAACCTGAAAATAAAGTTTACATCAAAACTAATTATTAGATTTCAAATTTTAAAATTAGTCATGATGTGTTTGGTGTCTTTAGAATTTAATTGAATCAAAATTTTGAACTAAGGGTGTGTTGAAGCCCCAAATTCAATCTTCAGAATTGTATTTGAAGACAAATTATTTCAAAAGTTGAACTATTTGTGCTTCAATTTCAATTTGTATATTGGAATTAAAGTTCCCAAACACACTCGCTAAGTTTTTACCAATTCTAAAACTTGGAAATGGAGTTTCACACACACTCTCAATGTACAGAGTGATATGAGTACAATTAATGGAGGATAACTCATGTTTTCAATGCACTTTTTACCAGCCAAGTTTCATTTCCAAAATAAAGGTAGAAGGAAAAACTCAATATCACAAGAAGATACAGAGTTCAAGTCATAACTCATGATGGGGACGTGGGGTAGCCTAGCTTGTGATTTAGGCCAAAAGGAAACAACGCAACAAAAGAAATATTCAATTAAACTTAACGAGGGCAAAAAAAATTCACCATTTATCTTTCAACTCAAACCAACCAGAACCCAAGGGTGGAGAAAAAGACAGTAAAAAAGGAGGGTAAGAGTATAACTCACCCCATTATCTTCTAAAACATCAATAACGAATATCGGTTCAGCTTCCTTTTTCATATGATCTGGTTGCTCGTGCATTAAAAGGTCTAGAATGTAATTTTGTAAAGGGGGAATATAGTGCAGCAGCTCCAACGCAGTGTGCCTGATTTGACTATCCACAGAACTGGGAAGATAAGACCTACTACATCGATCTCCGAAACACAGGGATCAATGCTTATGCTGAGGTATCATTTCTGTTATTTTATCACTTCGATCAGATATGTATGCATTTCAATATTGATCAAAAAAGTTATCCTTGAGATATTTCCTTTGTTACAGCATTTGGGGAAGCATATAAATACATTTTAAATAAGCCATTCAGTAGAAAAAGCATAATTATCCAGATTTTAAAGCATAAAGAGGCAACTCATGAAGCAAATACCTAGCACAAGACTATAAACAGGACATTTAAATTGAAGTTGAGAGTTGGGAAGATGGTAAATATATAAAACCATCATTCAACATGCTGAGTAACAAATGTATGGACATATTTATATAAATAAGATTTTAAGACCCCAGAATTCGAGGACTGAACTCAGTAGACAAAGAGGTTTTACACTACAAGAGTCCAAACCGGGGAAAAAATTAAGGAGGCGAGTGTACCACTATTGGAGGATGAAAGTGAAAAGAAAAAAAATTGAGTGAGCAACCACTCCATTTCGATTTGGCAAACCACTCATACATAAATGCACACGCGCAAATGATCTTTCAGAAATACGATATACAAAATACTAATTATTTTGTGCACTTCACCTTCTGAAATCTATAAAGAATATAACTTGTAAACAAACGTGACACTAAACCAAAAACAGGGTAACATTCAAAAGGATTAATGTGAGTTAACAATTTCCACCGACTATAGACCCATCATCTTCAACAATGACTTTGATTTTCTCCTTTGGGTTATGGGACATTGAGGAGGAAGGTTGTGTTGAACCTGTACCTGATGACATTTTAACTTTCCTAAATTTCAAAACAAAACATTAGTTCGATGGTGATATTATAGTAAATTAAAAGATAAACAATATTACTCATTGAATTAAAAGCATATAACAACTAATGCATCATTTCTTCTTATTAACATATTACTAATCATGATATAAAGATAACAATTTTGGCAAGAACAGTTGAATTTAAAGGATCAGTCTAAACTAATAAAAAAACATGTCAACAACTTATGCGCAAATTCCACTAGATTGAATTAAAAATGTTACAATTCACCAACAAGAACACATTAACACCAATTCACCAATAAATTCACCAACAAAAATACATTAACACCAATTCACCAACAAAAACACATTAACACCAATTCACTAATAAAAACACATTAACAGCTAGTGAAAAAACAATAGCTAAACTTTGTCATATTGCTTTAGTTGGTTCTCCAAATGAGGTTCATCTTCAAGAGTAGATTGGAACACAGTTGGTATCCCTAGCTCGTCTACTAGACTGGTTAATCTCTTCGGGGAACGTATAATAACCCACCAATTAGGAGTGTTTAGATCTTTTGAGTAGAAGACTTGATTGGCATCAGAAGTGAGAATTACAGGCTCATCAAGCTCAGTATTGGTACTCTTGAACTTATCCAAATTAACCATCACCAAATTAGAGTCTGGACAATGTTTACAGCCATTGATCTTGTCCTCCACCCTCAACCAATCACAATAAAACACTACCTCCTTAAATAGCATATAGTCCAACTCAATTATTTACCTGATAACTGCATAATACATTGTCCAAGCATCTTTAAGATTTTTATCACTTTTCCTTGCCCTAAACTGAGTCCAAGACTTTATGCAAATACCACTGTATTGTGTTAGAATAGTATCATCATAATACTTGGGAGAGAATATAAAGCCATTGGTGCGGTATTTTTTATATGTTTTAACCTTGTGTTTTGGCCCTTGTACTAACCGCCACAACATAGCATTTGTATCTGTCTCTCTGGATGTGACTAGCTGTGCAATATAACTAAAATAATAGTTATAAAGTGAGTCTGGATAATAAAGAATATAACTTAATATACTATTAAAATAAAGAGCACCTTATCATATAACCACGGAATGAAAGAAGTTTGCATCTCTACTTCGGTCAGTTGGCTCCCATTTCCTTTACCACGCCAAGTGGATTTTAATAACGTTTTATACTCACTGCAATTTATTCACATAAGTTCGCATATTAGTATTTAAATGTGAATTTTGATAAATACTTATTAAACTGCTTAAATCTGTAAAATTCTTCAAGACCATCAACGTCAAGTCGAAATAGGACCAATCGACGTATTTGTTGAAATTGTTTAGGTTCCAACATCACAATCTTATCATTTATCAACGATCCTTCATCAGAAAACTCTCTATCTTCATTTAGAAACACTTCACGAATACGATTGTGAATTCCGTCAAGAGAATTAGGCATGTACTCCATGCAATACCTACCAGATTCAGCAACAACATAGGACTCGACAATTGAACCTTCAATGTATCGCTTATTGCTAGGTATATCTTTAAAATCTTGCATCTTCCTATTCGTGTGAATAAGAAAAAAGTATATGTGATATATTCATTAACAATGATCTATACGTATGCTTGTGTTTGTGTTCGTGTGAAAATAAAAATTAATATAACGAGTTTACCATTCAAACGAATACATCCAATGTGTTCCTGTAGGACCACAAGTCAATGCTTCATCGGCTAAATGAATAGTAAGGTGGATACTAATATCAAAAAATACCGACGAAAAGTGTTTCTCTAACACACACAATGCCTCTGCAACCATAAACTTAGCCCTTTGCATATCCTCACGAATTAAGACTTTTAAGCATAATATTTTGAAAAATAAGCTCAACTTTTGAATAGCTCTTCGCAAATCTTTGTGTTTTGAAAATGCATGATGAAGTAATACGGGCAACAAATACTCCATAATAACGTGATAGTCATGTGACTTCATTGAGTGCAAACCAGGTGGGTTAAGGGTGACGATATTGCTCAGGTTGGAAGAAAAGCTGGAAGGTAGCTTTAACTCTTTCAAAATTTGACAAAACTGTCGTTTCTCTTCTTTATCCAATATAAATGATGATTTCGATTTCATCCCTTTCCTGGTTTGCTCATATTCTCTCATCCATTGACCACTATGTATGCCCAAGTCTTTCATATCCTTCCGCGCATTTATTGTATCTTTAGTTTTCGTTTTATCATCGAGGATTGTACTTATTAAATGCTCTGCAACATTCTTCTTAATGTGCATCACATCAAGAACATGTCGAATTTTATGAGTACTCCAATATTCCAAGTTAAATAAAATTGACTTTTTATACCATCCTCCTTAACTTCAACATTACAATTCTCATTTTCATCACCCATCTTTCGCTTCTTACTGGAAACTTTTGAAGACTTTCCCGGTATATACTCTATGCAACGTAACTTTTTTAAAAGTGCGTCCCCTTTCAATCGACGTGGAGGAGGTGTATACTCTGTTGACCTAAGCCCCAAACTCCCACCTTTCCGAAAAGGGTGATCCATGTCAAGGAAAATACGATAGTTTGTATAAACTATCTTACTACTGTGCGTCAGTCGGATGGATGGAGTATCGTCCCCACAAACAGGGCAAGCTTTATGACCATGTGTAACACACCCAGATAAATTCCCATATGCAGGGAAATCGTGAATCCCCCACATTAACATAGCTTTTAATGTAAAAGGTTGCATCTCATATATGTCATAAATCGGAACACCTACTTCCCACAATTCCTTCAACTCATCAACTAATGGCTGAAGAAAAATGTCGATGTCTTAACCCGGTGCCTTCAGATCAGGTATTAACAAAGACAACATTTGAAACAAGATCTTCATGCACAATGAAGATGAAAGATTATTTGGCACCGTGATAACAGGCCAACAGCTATAAATGGCAGACTGAATGCCACGAGGATTAAACCCATCGGTTGCTATTGAGAGCCAAATATTACGTCCTTCTTTAGCAAATTCAGGCCATTTTGATTTGAAACTCCTCCATTGGGACGAATCACATGGATGTCGTTGGTAATCCCATGAAGTGGTTGCCCTATGGTGCCATGTCATTTCTTGGGCTATCCACGGAATAGTATAAAATCTCACCATCCTTGGAATCAGAGGGAAATGTCTCAATACCTTATTAGGTTCTTTGGAAATCCTTCCCTATTTTCTCACAGTGGCTGAATGCCTTGATTCTCCACATTGGGGACATCCATCCATATATTCATTCTCCTTCCAATATAAGACACAATTATTGACGCATGCATGAATGTAATTGGCCCTCATCCCTAAGTGTTTCATTATACACTTCATCTTTGGATATTTTTCTGGTAGTGTATTACCTTTTGGGAGTCACCTTTTTAAGATAGACAAGAGTGCCGTGACACTATTTCCTGACCAACCAAATTGCTTCTTTAAGTTGTGAAGTTCTACAATTGAAGAAAGAATTGTTTCAAGACCCTCGCATGAAGGATATAATTTCTCAACTGATAATCTTTTATATTCATTGTACTTATCATTTTCAACATGATCTTCTTTGGAAACTCCCGATTGGCCGCATTTAACATCTACATAAGGTTACCCATGCACTCCATAACAAACATCAACAAGATTTTCTACCCTAACACCTCGTTCCTCGATGTTTTCTCCTACTATGTTCTCCTCAACTTGTTCTACCGGTGGGGGATCAATAGAGTTCACGGATGTCTTTTCACCGTGAAAAAACCATAGAGTGTACAATTTGTAAGGACATTTTTTTCCACTGTTAATATGTATGTCGTACGCCGTTACACCATTGAAGAAATTCAAGATCGCATCTACATCAACGGATCGGAATATCAAAGCGTCTTCAACATCATAGCCTATGCGAGAATGAACTTGGTAAAGTTTTGTTTTTAAGTTCCTTAAAGTTCATACTTAGTATTGGGAAATTTTTATAAAATGTTTTTTATAAAAATAAGAAGTAAGTTTTTTCAAGCAAAATGAGGCTTTTAAAATATTTTTTATTTTCTGGTAAGCCGGACCGATCCGCTTTGCTCCAGTATACCACGGACCGATTGCGAACCGAAGAAGCCTGTTTTAAAAAAGAACCGATCCGCCTCCTAGCCGGACCGGTCTGCCTGGGACAAAATCATTCAGTTCCGTGCGATTTTTATCCACCAACTCATATTTCCTATATATATAACTATTCCGATGGTGTATTTCTTTAAGTCTTTGAGAAAACGTTTCTAAGAGTTAAAACACAACAAGATTTCGATTTTTTATGTGCCCAACATCTTTTTGATTCACACACAAAAATCCCAATTACTTTTGTGAATCTTTTGGAACCCTAGAACATAATCTTTGCTATTGCTCAACCTTTGTGGGTAGATCTTTGCAACCGAGGGCTGTGTGTCATTGCTGAGTGAGTCTCTACAAAGTGTTATGGGTGCGTGTCATTGAGGAGAGCTGCGGTTCTTCCTTTGTTGTTTGGGCTGCGAGTCCTTGGAGGGTGTTGCGTGTATTCTCTTGATGAGTTCAAGACTGCTTGTCTTTGTGGGCTGGCTGCGTGTTGATCCATTGCAGATTTCTCTCTGTAATTGTAAGTTGCGACTTGTATATTCATAGTGAAATAAAGGTTTTACCCGAAAGGGTTTTTTTCCTGAAATCTGTGTCTCAGCATATTTTTGTGTCACATATTTTATTTATCTATGGGTTGACACACGCACCTTAGATGCATGTTTAGGGACTCTAATTAAATAAGGGGTACTTGGAAACTTGCGAATTAATTTAATTTAAATCAATTATCACACAGTCGCACTCTCTCACAATTGATGCATACCATTCCTCCACAGATGTCTTTCTACTTCTTTCGATTTCAGACACAATTTATTGCGACACTTTGAACATGGATAAGGTATCGTTGTCAACCCCTGATCATTGTTCTCTTCCGCAAATTTAATAAACTCTTCAATGCCCTTTAAATACGACAAGCGGCCTTTATTCTCTTCGGTCATCCAGTCTTTTTTAATCGATCATGACATTTTACAAAATGAGATAAAACACACATTAACAATAAGTTGCAATTGTAATCTTAGATAATGGTTGGTGTCTATTTATGGAAACTAATTATACCACGACTTATGCTAAATTCATGATTTATAAATTCTAAACAAACTTTTAATGAATAAAAAGAAAATTTGACCGTATTCATCATATCAAGAAATTAAAATGCATAATTCATCATGATTTATATTTACATCTAACGTGATCATTCATGGGGTTCCTTTTTATTTACCATAAAACTTAATATGTGTATCGCAATAAGTGCATTGAGCAAAACTAAATATTAATCAAATTAAGATACAAAGATAAGAAAATGACCCTCCTCGTAACGTCTCAACCTAAAATGGATACTTATCGTAAATCCCATGTTTGTAACACCAAATATGTATCAACTTCGGTTAATAAATACATACACAGTATAACTATTTACATGGATAAAGTATTAACCTTAAATTTTCACTTTGTCACTAACATTAGCTACCATAAGTTAATATTAATAGAGAATATAGGTAAAGGTCATGTTCCTTACTATATTTGGATTTTTAGGACAATGCTTTTCAAGTTTACAAATCTAGTCCCTGTGGTACAATAACATTTATTTGTGTGGTCCCTTTAGAGTTAGGAGTTTATTTTTTTTGTCCACGCTAGCGACACCATTTTTCATGATGTTTTTAGTACAGGGGCTAAATTTATAAAATTATGTGG
Source organism: Sambucus nigra (assembly GCA_949130495.1). Taxonomy (NCBI): domain Eukaryota; kingdom Viridiplantae; phylum Streptophyta; class Magnoliopsida; order Dipsacales; family Adoxaceae; genus Sambucus; species Sambucus nigra. The sequence goes on from OX422220.1 coordinate 48,461,471, forward strand.
AGTGACCTATTTTTATACACTTTGAGAATTACGAGGACCTTTTTCTAAAACCCCTAATATTAAATACCTAAGCATTTTGGAAAAGTATAACATATTACTGTTAGAGAAATACTTTTTTTAGTAAAACAACATGTATCAAACTAATCATTATTATTAGTGGTCATAATATGAAATCAACCCGATAAACAATGGTTATATAATTTGAAAATTAAAAATAAAACTCCTAATATAGAAACAAAGTTTAATTTGACGAATTAAACAGATTTATATAGATACATAGACAGAGAAGAAAAAAACTTACCAATTTCAATGTTATCTTCTAAAAAAATACATAGAATCAATAACATGACTTTGTATATTGTAAGAAATTCTTCCTACTCTTAATTTTGTAAATGAGTAACATATGTGCTCTCAATTTTGTAAATTGGGATGAATTTCAACAGCACGCTATGAAACGTGTTGTGAATTTCACCACGGGGCAAAGAGCAGAGCTTTGAGTGACTCGTTATGGCTGCCGAAGAGCAAAAAATAAATTCACTCCAATTAAGGCTGATCAAAACAATCTCAGGCAGACACGAGTCAATGCAAATCAAATCACAATAGTGTTTGTTCGTTGTGTACGCATAATAGAAATTAGAAGAGCAGAAAATTGAACAAAAAAAATGCTTACCTGATTAAATGGTGAGAGACTAGGCGAGAGAAACCAGTGGTGTAACCTGGAGAGAGAGAGAGAGAGAGAGAGAGAGAGGAAGGTATGGAGGGGAGGTATAGAGAAAGAGATGGGCGAGAGTTGGGAGAGTGGGATATGCCACTTTTTTTTTTCTTTTTTAAATGATTTTGCATATAATTATAATATATTTGTAATGGTTTTTTTACATTACTAACGGATTTTGTCCATTATAAATGTGAAACGGATAAAATCCATTACAAATGGGGGTAAAATCCGTTACAATTTTCCTCTTTTGGTGTAGTGTTTTATGTGCCTCTCTCTCTTCCGCCGAGTTGAAGTAGCATTCTTGTGCTGAAGTCTTGTCACCTTGCACTTCCCCTACCCCATAAGGAATCGGTAATTTTAGCATTTGGTGGACCGTTGAAGGCACGACCTCAAATTCCTTGAGGTCTACTCGTCCTATGATGAGGTTGTAGGCCGAGAAGGCGTTTTCATCCATGACGAAAAAATTGATCTTCCGGGTCAACCTCTTAGGCCACTCGCCTCCTATTTGTCACACCCCGCAAAATTCGACAGACGGGGTGGCCAGCCACCGCCGTCGAACTATGTCAGACGTGAACTAAATAAATACCATTCGTAACATGAGACAGATATAAGACATAAATAAATCAGTCCATAAGATAAATAATTGAATCAATCTCAAAATGATCATAAACAACTAAGCGATAAAAGATCCATCACATGCTAACTCCAAAAATCCATTCTCCAATAATGATTAAATAAAATCTAAAATAATCCCAAAAGAAATCCTCTAAACAACTTTGGAACCGAATGGCCCAATAAAACTCAAATGAAGTCTCATAATTAAATACGGCTGGAAAAGAAAGTCTAACTAAACTATGCCATAAAATGAATAACTCCAGTTGCACCTCCAAATGATAACTCCGATAAACTTATACAGTTTCTCCAATTCTAATCCTGAAAAAGATTAGTCAACGCATGGGTCAGAGACAAAGTCCCGAGAAAGAATACACACTACTCCCCTCAAATAGGATCCTTGAATCCAGACAGTAGCATTATACGCAATAAATATCACAATAAAATATTTTAAATTAAACGGGATAATTAAACGTGATAAATATAATCACTAACTACCCGCAGAAATCTCCATTTATAAAGGCACACCAATATGATTTTAAATTCCCAAGTCCCACGATGTTAATTTCATTAAATTAACCATCTTCTATTATATCCTCATTTTATTATGGCGGTCCTCCCGTCTCGAGTGATTTCTCCACCAAAATACACATCCCCTCGTCAAAACGTCGGTTGGCCCGTTTAAACTGTCGACCCTCGTTGATTGACGAGGTTTCACACACGACACGATATAAAATGTCGACTGGTCCGTTTAAACTGTCGGCCCTCGCTGATTATGTCGCCAATATATTTTAATACCCGTCTTATTATCTTAGGTATTAGTTCTCAATTTCTCAATTCACTATTTATAAACACCCCACCCTTTAATCGATGTGAGATCCTCAAAATACCCCTTAGTCCCATACCTAAGGGTCCTCAAGTTATCAGTACGTTCTAACCTATGTATAGGAGGATTTTCTAACATAAATCATAACCTAGTCTCATACCTAGACTAGCGTAACGACGATAAAGTAATAAAAATAATCCCACCCTCAACACAATAAAACCGTGATAATTTTCCCTCACTAGTCCCATTCCTAGAAGGCAATCTAAAATATAGGGAGATCAATAATACCCAACAATCCGTCGTCACAATGATATTTAATAATACTAACAAGTCATACCAACAAGAATAATTAATCAACGTATAAAACTACACATGATAGTCCAATTCAATTAAATCTTTAATTTAATTATCACAATGTCAACAATACCCAAATAATCTCATTTAATTATTTTAAATTAAATATACCAAGTTTTCATCATATATACATCAAAAAACAAATTTCATTATCTCTACATGTATTACATGCGTTATACGCACCCAAAAATTATTTATTTTAAAACTAGGGTTTTTCTACATGCAACCTACACCAATAAAACTCAAAATCACTCATGAATCCTACGTACCCAAAGGGTTATGAATATTATTCAGATTAAAAGATTTTATAAAAAACAGCCCCATAATTATTGTCCACTTTTTCTAATTAAGTTACTAATTATTTTTAAGAAAACATGTAATTAAGTGTTTAAGCGACACTTAAAACACATAATACTAAAGAAAAAGAATAGAGTATTCATGTCTGTGAAGATTATGTTGAAAATCTTATTAGAAATATGGATTCCTCTCGAAAAATTATCAAAGAAGTGTTCTTGGACCAATCTTGATTAAACCCCAAATAAGCCTTCAAATCTGGTGATAAAACCTTGATTATGTTAGAGGTTGATGATTATGGTTGAGAGGAAATATTTTTAAAAGTGTTTTGTGGTGAAAAAATTGAGAAAAAGTGATTATGAGAAGTCCCCCCACGAATTAGAGTTATTATATAGTCATTAAGAAACCTAATCCTAATAGAACTCTAATAAGATACAAACACTAAAAAATTTATTCCAGACGATCAGACCGTTGGAATTAGATGAAATTTTACAGAGAATTATCTGAAAACGAGAAGAAGCTACAAAAAAAATCATCTCGATCAGACCGTTCAATATTTTTAAATATTTTTTTAGTGAGTTTTATGCTCCGAGGACTCTTAGAGAGTTTTATGTTTTGAGGACTCTTCTATATAATAAAAATTAAATTAAAACTCCATTTTAATTCCGATTCCAATTCCGTTCGAAAATTTATTTTTCAAATATAAAAACCAACATTTTAAATTATAAAATCCAAAATTTTATTTTTCTCCAATTATTCTAATTAATTAATCAATTAAATGAATTATCAAAAATACGGGGTGTTACACTATTCGTACATCCATCTCATACATGCCCATTGGATGGTCCTCCTCTCCGCTGAAGCCAATTTACGGATGATGATAGGGTACAAGCCTTGCTCCGCTGAGGCCTAGGTTCTTGAAGCAGGGCCAGAACTTAACATCCGCGGAGCTTCCGCCGTTAATGAGGATTCTCTGCACCTTACATCCATGCACTCTTATTGTAATTACCAGAGGGTCATCATGCAGAGCTAGGATACTTTTAAAATTCAGTCTTGAGAATCCAACTATGAGGGTATCCATATCCACCTTCTTTCTCTTCTCATATTTCACCTTTGTAGATGCCAAGTTTACGATCTCGGCTTTAGTTACTGAGTTGGCCTCTGCCACGTGAACCTTTCGATCCGCGACCTCTGAACCTCCTCCTGCTAAACCCCCACAAATAGTATTCAGCCCAAAAGAGATCATACCGACCCTCTTCACCGGGGCATTGTCATATTTTGGTGGGAGGTCTGGATTGTCATCATCATCATCAGAATCCTCTGCTCTTCTGACAGGGGCGCCTTCTCGGCATCTGTCATTTTGCTTCTTCTTAGGATCATCTCTTCCCCCTTTGGAAGTTATTCCATCCGCGTACCTTCTGAGCTTCTCAGACTTTAACATCTTCTCGATCTCATCCTTCAAGTCAAAGCACTTGTCGGTCACGTGGCCTTGATCCAGGTGGAACTCACACCATAGGTTCTTGTTCATCTTATGTAGAGGAGCTTTTAGCTTCTCTGGCCATCTTAGGCACCTGTTATTCTTTATCTCGTTGAGGATGTGTTCGCAGCTCACAGTCAGAGGAGTATAGTGTGTAACTTGACGTCCACAACCCTCTTCTTTCCATCCTTCTTTTGGAATTTACCGTTGCTGTTTCCATTTTTATCCTTATATTTTACAGCCATGGCTTCTTTAACGTTCATGACCTTCCCAGCTATTGCTAACAACTCTGCCATGGACTTGGGAGGGTCTTCAGCAAGTTTCTATAGTAACTTCTCCTTCTGAAGTCCTCCAATGAGGGTTGTCATAGCTATATTCTCTCCGTAATCCTCAACCTCTAATTTTTCTTTGTTAAATCTTACAATGTAGTATCTTAGGCTCTCGTTCTTGCCTTGCTTGACGTACAACAGATGAGTGGTCTTCTTTTGAGGCCTTACCCCAAAACAGAAATTGTGAATAAATCGTTCAGCCAAGCCCTTAAAGTTCTCAACGGAGTTCTTCGAAAGAGAATTAAACCAAATATGAGCATCTCCTGTTAAAGTCCCAGAGAAGGCCCGATACCTCATCTCATTTGGGATTGAGTAAATGTCTACTGCAGATTGGTACATCTCAATATGGTGCACAGGGTTGGTACTACCATCATACTTGGGAGACACCGTAGGAGGATTGAACTTGTCAGGGGTTGAGAAGTTTACTATCTTTGCCACAAATGGGGAGCCCTGTGAGAACCCTCTTTACAGTGGGTTTCGACTTTTGATGAGGTCCCCTATCTTCTCTTCCAGCCGTTGGATTGAATCATTCCATGGTTTTATAACATCGGTCTGGCCTAGGTTATCCCCAGCCACCTCCAAGGGGTGGACTGAGGGTTCCCCAGCCGCTGCACAACGTCAGCTATTTACCTCCTCTTGCTCCCTGTCTCGGCCATACTGGGGTTGACCACGATGGGGTCAGCCTTGATGAGGTCGATGTCCCTCATCTTCCCTTTGTGAGCCTACTACACTTCTAGACCTGGATAACCTCTGCCTGGGGTCATTAACTGGGTTGAGCCTTTCAAAGGCTGACCCTCTGCTCAAGCGATCAAAAGTTGATTCTCTTTGTTGGGCACCCCTATCTCTTCTTCCCCCACAACCTATGCTCTGCTGGATAGGACGTACCGTGTTATTTAAAACATCATACGACTCCAAGCAATCTTTTGGAGCATCCTCTGCCTCCATATCATCGTACATATCCTCAGGGCAAGGGTTTCCTTGCCTCCCCGGACGTAAACGCCTAGGGTCAACAACGTCCCTCCTCCGTTGAGGAGTAGGTTGGTCTTTTCGCGGTGCCTGGGGTGGCCCCCTGGCTTCAGGATGGGGTTGAGCATCCCCCGGAGTAATCATCTCCGATGAGACCCTAGGTGGCCTCATCATATTTTGACTGAACTGTGCAAATTACTCCTTTATTACTTATTTTGTTGCAGCCAAATATCTCAAGGCTGCTGCCACCTCAGCCATTTCGGACTGGGGTGGTGCCTGGCTGGAACTAGGCCCTCCAGCTCCAGATGGCAGAGGAGGTGGTGGTAACTCTGGTGCCATATGTTAAAACTAAGGAGCTTACGAAGAAGATTAATTTAATACCATAAAAATAACCTCTTTCAATAGTGAAATAGCTCCACGCAAGGGGTGAGGCCTGGTTCACCACCAAAGTCTTCGGTGAGGTTAAGTAGCAAAAAGGGAAGAGATAGCTTCTCGTTCCCACAGACGGCGCTAAAATTATGATGCTGTAAATAGCACCACTAGATAAGGTGTTGACAAGCTCAAGCAAACGATAACAATGGCAGCACAGAAGAATATAAGTAAATATGTAGAAGGGGGTGAGGTGAAGAGGATGAACACTTTAATATAAGTGGTTCAACTAATTAGGCCAACGTCCATTGTGCAAGTGAGTGTAATGTCACTGAAATAAGTCACTAGCGACCATGGATACAATCTCTCAAGGTTTCTTTCTCTACTGTGTAAATTGACAGAATTTTAGCTAGGGTTGCAATTATTGATCCTTTACAATGTTGAGGATGACCTCAATATATATAGTGTTTGGGGGGTGTAATGAATCCCCCAACCATGCAATGTGCATATGCATGGAGATCCAGCCAGTGCAAGGATGACATCTGGCTGATCTTAACTAAGTAATGATGCCCTTAATATTCCCTCATGTGGAGGGAATAATTCAAGTATAACAGATTTATCCACGTGTTCCAAGCCATACATGTGCGCGTAGATGCTCAGTTATCTTTGCTTGGTACCAACCTCGGCCTGGATGAGTATGAGGTTGGTGAAGTACGACCCTTACCTTGGCTGAGGATTATATGATGACCTTGGCTGGGATGCCAGACGAGGTTAGATGTCTGGAACGTCGGCCAGGGTCGATGTTGTCTTGACACTTGATGTTGAGCCTGCGAGGCTCTGCTGATCTTTGGTGAAACTTGTAACGTCGGTTGTGGCCGATGTTTATGTTGATGCTGATGGATAACCCATGTCCATACTTACCTCGGTTAATGCCCTAATCGAGGTGATACTTGTAACGTCGGTTGTGACCGACCTGATGGATAGCTGACCCCATGAGTCATGCAGACCTCGGCTGATGACTAATCGTGGTGATACTTGCAACGTCGGTTGTGGCCGACTTGGTGAAGGATGATATCGTTGATGGGTAATCCTGAGCTCTTGTTACCTCGGCCGTCATACAGGCTGAGGTCGTCATCCAATCCGAGGTTAATGTCTCTGAGCTGACAGGTGCACTTTGGGCATATCACTACCAAGTCGTTCTTTGAGATTAATAAAAGAGCAAACCCAAACCCCTTGCACGTAGGCACATTATCGAACCACGTATATCTTGCGTTGTGTGTTTTTTATCTTCACCCTTGAATACTTCTCTTAATTTAGCTAGTGTTTATTGGATACAAACACTTTAGGAAATTACCACTTGTAAATAGGTATAAATGTAAATGTATAACTTAAATGAAAGGCTTGAGTGGATTGAGTTAACATGTATTTATAATGTAATTTTTTACATGTTTATGTTTAATTAGGCCCTACTTGGTTGTCCCAAATTTTTAAATTGGCCCATTAATTGTGTTTGGTTTAATTAATGAAAATATTCAATAATTGACCCATTTTAGCTCCTTTGTAAAATAAGATATATGAGCATTTCACAAAAAAAAAAAGATAAATGGATCCATTTGAAATGGGATTCTTTCACCGTGTAGCTCATCTCGATAGCTTGTTCGATCGTCCCCCTCATTTATACTCGAAAGCTTTCTCTTTATTATATCTTCTTTTTATCTTATCTCTCTTTCAATCTTCCATTTGTTCAACTATTGTTCTTTTGATTCTATCATGGCAATAACATTGCACTAATCATATCAATCCCTATTAAGATCGCATCTTATAATTTCATTATTAATATGGTTAACAATTATATTTTATGAGTTTTTTTATGCCAAATTTTGATTTTAGTTTTTCTTTTTATATTTTTCTCTTCATCTTTAATTGATTATTAATCTGATTATCAATCAATTGATACATCTATTAGAGAGATTAGGGTTTCTGTATGTCTGAGTTTTATAAATTTGTATATGCCATAGATTTTAGGGGTTTTACATGTCAAGTGTTGTTAAAATCGATCAAGTTTGATTTATCTCGTTTCTTTTTATTGACAAATCTATAGGGAACACTATTAAGGTTTAATAATTGTTGATTATTCACAAAATTTGGATCAAAATTTGTTAGAGGTAATTTTGTAATGGGTTTTAACCAATTTCATGATTATTTGTGAAAATTCATCTAAATGTGAAAATTTGGGGTTGAGTCTTGATTTTCATCATCGTTTGAATCTTGTTTTAAGTTTTTTCTTTTCAAATATTATTTATTACCAAAGTTTTAAGCATATGTATCTTGTAAATTTGTTTAAAATTTGCCTTAGTGGGATGAATATTTGCGTATGCTGGATTATAGTTTTGTTAAAAGTGTAATTTGTTTCATACGTTTACTAAGTTGTATGTGATCAGCTAACTGGACTTAGCAATCGTTTTTTCATATGTATACGATTTAGCTTAAAGAGTATATGAAATGCAAACTTCCATTTTTTTCACAAAACACATTATTGTTAAACTCAATATTTGCATTTGATTCGATGGTAAATAGTAGACTCATAAGATACAACAAAAGTATAGAACAAAGGTAGAGTGGGTGCCATCACATGATGTTTATTTGATTTAATTATTGATTCAACATCATACTGGAGGAAAAAGTAAAAGTGGGTTTAAAACCGAGGTATTTCGAAGTACTGTGCGAGAGAAGTCCAAATTTAATTTAGATGTAACTAAAATTAAAAATTGATACAATGTTCTAAGGAAATATTTTGGCATTGTTAAGAATTTACGCAATCAAATTGTATTTGACCGGGATGATGTTCAAAAATTGATCGTGGTTGATGAGAAAGTTTGGGACGACTATCTTGTGGTAGGTAAAAGTATTTATGCTACTGATTAATATATAGTTAAAAGAAAAAAATCTTACAACTTTTAAATGTTGGTCCATAATGATGCAAGAACTTTTCGAATAAAAAGGTTTTCCATTATATAATCGATTATCACTTATATTTAAAGGTAATTTATTTTAAAGTCTAAAATTTTATTGTAGTTATACACTTATAAACTATATATTTATAAAATACGGTATTAAATTTTTAATATAGGTCAACAAGGTAATGGAAATATCAAGTTCCAAGTGTTCACGTTGTATATGAAGAGGGAAATGATAATTTTAATGCCACGTGAGCTTCGAAGTCAACATATAATATAAGAAAATAAATTGATGCAACTCACGAGGGACTGGATTCACGTACATATTCAATATTGTTATTTGATTATGGAAAACCCAAAAAATAAAAATTTAATGCTCCGATAAGTTTAGGTCCAAAGAGAAAAATATGCCTCAAAACGGGAGAGATATGATAACAAATGCTTTGTCTGAGATGGTTGCTACTTCTAAGATGAGAGTAGTTCAAAAAGTTGAAGAAAATGGGTTTGTTTTTTTTTACCAAAAATGCATCGAGGATTTTCAAAAAATGAAAGAGTTGGATGAGTTTGAGATTACTAAGTCCTTAAGTTCTCATTGAGAAAAAAAAAGTTATTGCCTTCATGACACTTAAGGGACCTTCGAGCTTGGCCTTTTTGAATTCATTGTGGCAATGTTTATCTTTTTAATTTTATTTGACAATGAGATTTTAACTATTAAGAGTGTATTAAGAAATTTGAACCGTTAAGGGTGACTTAGGAAGCTTGGAAATGTCACCGTTTGGTTGAAAATGTCTATGCTTGGCCTTTTTAAAGTTTTTGTGGTAGTGTTTTATTTGATCATTTTAGTTATTATAGAATGTTGTGCTTCTTTTTATTTAAATTGTTTATGTGTTGCGTATGTGTTGAGTTGTTTCCCAAATAACTAGGAAATGGCTTTGTTGAGTTGTTGAGTTGAGTATATGTTGCGGGAACTGTATTTGGAAAAGTTTTGGTGAGATTGGTACATTTTCAATAATTCTAGAGAGTGTTTGAGTAAATCACTCAAAGAGGCTTAAAGCTCCATCTTGCTTATTTTGGATTTAGCTCACTATGTATGTAGTTGTATAAAAGCATACTACACAAATTGTGGTTGTTCAGGAAAGGCAAAAAAAATCATTAGAGCAAAAATTTCCACATTCTAAAAGAGTTAATGTTGCTTATTTAGTTACGAGGACAAATACATTAGTTGTTCTTTTGAGTGGGAGTTGGGGTATGTGGAGTCTATAGAGTTGATATTGGTTGAGGATGTCCATATTTGATCTCCCAAAATGGTCGTCTCTACTAAAACTCTTTCAATTTCTCTTCACCTGAACCTTCCTAACTCCCCACACTCCAAAACCTATAAACCCAAAGCTTAATCTCACTCAAACCCACCAACTTTACCCATTAATCCAGAGTTGATTATTTTTATTATAATCTTTTTGTAAGGGTGATATTGGTTTTCTTTTAGTTCGTCCTCAAACCAAAGAGAGGGTTATGGAAAAAGAAGTGGGGAAGATTTATTTGGTGTTATTATTGTCTTTTTATAACGATGTTTTTTTTTTGTGGGGGGGGGGGGGGGGACATTTTTAAAACGTTAATGTAGTTTTTTATTTTTTTCATAATTTAATGTATTTTATTTGCATAAAATTTTGCTTTAATGCATCTTTTGTGACAAACATGAAGATTATATTGATGTGCTGAAGGAAAATATATAATTTTTGTTTAATTCACTCGAAATTTTCTTTATCCGCATAGTTTTCTACAATGAATCCAAAGGAGTTTCCTACAATCAATTATACATATTGTTTCATATAATCAGTTGTTTTTCCGTTTTGATAATTCTTCCCAAGAACTTATAAAACTATTATTATTTTCTCAACATCTTATGTTGATTTAGCCACAATGTTATATAGTGGTTTCTTGAATTGGCTTTAATTACAAACCTACAAATATGTAGAATAAATCTCCAAGTTTGCTTATGCATAGTCTTTATTATTTCTTCAAACACATTTTTCATTTTAACCCCAATGCTATAAATTTGTTGAAGAAAACATTGTTATTGTTATTTTTAGATATTACCACTTTGTTACTAATGTTTTATTGACTCCATATATGTTTGGAACATGTGTTGTGTTCTTTCTCTTAACTATGAAACTATTGTATTTATTTTATCAAAACACTTGATCCATATTTTGAACTTCCATTATATTTCATGGTTGTTTTAATTCAAAGTTAAATTATGATTTCAAGATCTAAATAATGGATATTAGGGTAATTATTGTTTACAGTTGACAGTAGGCAAGAAAAGAACACATTAGATATTGCATTGAAAGATAGGGAACTTGTATCTTTGCATTTTATTATTCTATTATATGGATGAATTGGATGAAGATTGTTAAGAAATCGATGGCATCACAATTGCATTTGATGCCTTTTATTACACTAGGTGTGCCCACGTGCGTTGCACGTGTGATAGGATCCGAGCATTTAATTTAAGCATTAAAAGTAGGGAACACGTCATTATAAGTATAAAGATCCATTACTACCTCGGAAATGCATATCAATGTTATCTTTTGTTAGCAAAGGCGTTAAAATTATTGTAAGCAGAATAAATTTATTTGAACCTGAATAGAAATACAGTTTGAACATGAATTAAGTCGAAATTATAAGCAGTGATTATCAAAGTTCTTTCCCATCTAGGTGAACATAATGATAATAGTAAATCAAATTACATAATCAAATTTATATCAATTCGCTTCACCATAAGGCGGATTTACAAATTTGGAGATCAACTACTGATGATATATCAACCTTGAAAGGTGCATATGAGTTTGCAGATGCCAAGAAAGAATTTTCTGTGAGCATGGTAGACATAAATACTTCCCATGAGGTCTATATTGTTGTAAAAAATCTTTAGGCAAACTCTTCCAGCTGAAGACATGCTTTAAATGAATGGAACGCTATCATGATTAGAGTCCTCTATTTTTTTTACGCCCATAATAATCAGATTATGAAACATTGGAGCCCATTTTCTATGTTGTGCATTTGTTAAACGGGCTAGGTACTGATTTAGCCGATATCTTTCGGCCTGGTTGAATTAAGATGGTAGTTTAACGCATTTGGTTTGTCAATTCCTTCAAATGAACTTCAATGCTCAATTTAGTGCATTGTGCTTTGCAGAGTCAGTGGCTTTTCCTATGATAATGTTGTAATATTTAGTCAGGATGAATCATCAATACAATAATTGTTTATATATTTAGTCGAATGTTGAATAAATGCTTATATGTTTAGTCGAATGGCAACATTCGTATGACCAATGGAAAAATGAGGAACATGGAAGAGTTAGATGTGCAATTATGACTAAAAATAGCATTAATAAAAATTATACTCAGAGGAATGTCATGTAACATCGAAATTGACTAAAATTAAGTCATCCTTATATGAAAGGGACGATAAATACTAAATTGACAAAAAAATCCTCATCAAATGCACTATAAATTCCACATCGTTCATAAATTCATCAATGTCATTCCCGTGTCAAGAAGATCTTAAGTTATATAAAAGTAATATTTAAATAATCATCCGTTAGCTATTATGACAAAAATAATATTTACCATCTCGTATTTGATTTTCAATTCCGATTGGACGACCACATTACACAATAGACGTATATAATTAGCAAGAGATATGAGAAACCGCATAAGTCTTTATTAAGCAAATAAATAATATGCAAGAGATAAATTGACCTGCTTCCATTCTTCACGCTTCACATATCTTAAAGATTTGTTTAAATCCTCTGGTAAACTGATTATAGGCCATATGAATAGCTCTGTGGAAGATATTAGCATGCTCAGTATTATTTTATAAAATAAGTTGTCATTTTAATGCAATTTAATGCAAATTAGTAGTTAAAACTGAAACACCTTAGTTAAGAAAGAAGTGAGATTGCATAGTAGGCATAATTTTCCAATCACTTAAAATAGATAAAGAGTTACAATACCCATATCTAATGCTCTGTAATAGTTAGGATGGCCTACTTGGTATATCTCCTTGAGTTTAGTTTTGTAAAAACAAAACTTGTTCTATCTTGAAGCTTTCTTGGGAAGTTCAATCTATTTTTTCATTTATATAGAGTATTTCGTAAATCTACACATGTTTTAAATTTAGGTTTCAAAATAAAATCTATATATTCATATGTATTCAATAATCTGAAACTGTAATTTATTGAATTGCTCATTCAATGAGCATTCTCAATATTATGCCTTGAAGAGGACCCAAACCTCCACGCTCTTTAGCACGAGATTTTGAGTCTCGCTTGCCTACTATTTCACCACTAAGGCATCTTGAAAGTGAATCGTATTCCATGAATATGATATCTATCTAGTATGATGTATGGAATATATGACAAAGGTGGAGTGTTGGAGTATTTCTATTGATCAGTCATGTCATATAAGCCCGAGTTGGACATCCAATTACTTCGATTTGAATTATTTTGTCAAATCTATTTTTCAACTCAAATTATCCAAAAATTCATATTAGGTCTATAAAACAAACTCCAAATTTAAATGAAGGGAATAAAGTTAAATTGTTTTCCGTTAAATTAGGACAAAAAGTGAAATCAAACAATTCTATATTAATTATTCCAATTAGTTTTCTCTATAACTTAATCCTAAAATTTGCATTCCAAACACTTAATAATTACTAATGATGTATGTATAAGAAAATAAACAAAGATATTTCAAAGTTTAAGTCTCAAAGCTTTAAATGAAATGCTTAAAAAAATACATATATGAATATTATCAATAGAGTTCTTACTTGTCATCCACTTAAAAAATTAATTCAATCATCTGCAACATAGATACTTTGTATCTTCTCCTCCTAAAGTTGAATGGTTCATTATGAAAATATTCATTAAAATCATAAAAATGAGAAATCAAAAGAACCACAATATAAAAATTAATAATAAAATTTAAACATAATTCACAAAGTTCAGAAAGCCAATCCTATAATGATATTTTACATTGATAATATATTGCAAAATTAAGTAATCCAGTTGTCATACAACAGAAACAACTTCATTGGTAGGCCAAAAACCTCACTAAATTATAATGAAAAATAAAGAACATTGTTAGTTTTACAAAAGAAAAATTCGAATCAGCGATTCTCTTGAGACTCTTTGTTATAGGATTTCATTAAAAACAATGGTTTAATTTTTTTAATATTCAAAATATTACGTTTCTTTATTTCCTGCAATTGATGGATATAATATTCTGAAGCATTGGTTTATTTCAAATCAAATATAGTAATGAAATAAAAAAAATCTTTATAAGTGGTTCGTTTATTTACATGTTCCCCAAAAAATGTTAAATTCAACGTCCCTATGTCCCCTATAATTTTTTTATTCCACACCAATTAGGTGGGTATTACAATCTCTTTGTTCTATATTATGTGGTTATCAAAATGTGTAATTTAATTGGTGTGCGAGTTTCTGCAATTGAAAAGTAAACAACAAGTGTTAATAAGGTAGCAGAAATATAGATTAGGAGTAAAACAACATAATATTTCAAATATTAAACAAATTAAATCATTGTTATTAATTGAAAAAAAAATTAATCTAGTGTTTCGAGAAATTAAACCACTGTTTTAATAAGAAAACTGAATATTACATTTTTTTATTTTGGAATATTATCTTTTTTACTTTCCAGAATATTATATTTTTTATTTTTCCAGAATTATTATTTTAAAAAAAATTGAAATGTTAAAAACAATATATTTTCTAAAAAAATAGTAAAAAGAGAATATTACAATTTTTTATCTTCTAGAATATCACTTTTTTGTTTTTCAGAATATTACGTTTTTTTATTTTCCAGAATATTAATTTTCTTATCTATTCAAAATACTACGATTTTTTTTTTATTTCCTGAAACTGATGGATATAATTTCCTCAAACAGTGATTTATTATATAATGGATGTTATTTTTCATTTTTTAAAAATGATGGATATAATTATTTTCTTAAAATTTTGAAAAAAAAAATTATTTACAACACTTTGTTAAATATAATGTTTAAAAAAACTATTTTGTAAAACAATAATAATAAAAACATTGCGTTATTATAAAGTTGTTTTATTTAAAAATAAAAAATCAAAGTTGTTTTATAAAAAAGTAGAAAACATAATATTAGGTTTTTTTTTCGAATATTACTCTTTTTTTACTTTCCCTAATATTATGTCTTTTTATTTGTCCAAAATTTACTATTTTTAGTATTTTCAAAATTATATGTGAAACATACATTTATTTCACACATAATTACCCATCCAAACATGATACGTGAAATTGGGTCAGCCTAATTGAATAGTACTTAACAATACCATCTAATTATCTCTTGAATCCTATTTTTGTAGAATCAAATCCAAAATGGAACTCGCTACTTAAAAAAATATTTATCTTATCATATATTTTATATAGATCATTTGTACAAATTGAAGTGTATTTCATAGAAATAAAAACATCAAAAAATCATAAAATCACCTGCTTCACACACCAGACAAAAAAATACAATATATACTCACTCCCTCATTTGTGCACTGAGTCACTCACAGTAGTATGTTATATAATAGAACACCACCTTTTATGCTCTCACACCTTAACCCATTTTACCCATAAGAACCCCACTCAAAAGACCTCTTGTTTCCTTCAACATTCAACTGGTAACCTCCACCCACTAATAACATGTAGAAAAATACTCCTAGCCGTCCCCCTATTCCTTCTCCAACCAATAATTCCTACCCTGTATAACTGAATACCCAAAAACTCACCCACCATTTTTATGGGTAAAACGACTGAAAGACAAAAACCACATAATCTTTAAAAATTGTTTTATTTCGTAAACCAATGTTCCCATAACACACAATAAACAAAAGAAAAGAAATAAAATACCTTGAAGAATGAAACTAAAAGATCACGTAATGGGAACAATGAAGCCGTAAATACCTCTTGTTCTTCTTGATTTCCAAAACTTTGTTCTTCCATCTTTGAGGAGTTGCGATCAAGTTTGTTGTTTAGATGAGATACATATACAATTAAACAAAGAAAAATGTCATAAATCATCTAAAATTAGTAATCATTATTTAATCTGTATGAAAATGGAGATAACATAAACAACAAACCTTTGATTTATCTCCATTTATAAGGCTTGAGAGAGAGAGAAGTTCTACATTTTCCATAATAAGATAAAGTGAGAGAGGGAAGGTAATGTTTATGCCTAAATTACTTTTGTATCTATGATATATCTGGATAAATATACATATGAATTATGATTAGGAATTCTCTAAATTTAGTTCGTGTTATACATATATGAGATAACACCAAAGACAAAGAAATGAGTCTTTTATGCATAAAGAGAGATGACAAGAAAGGGCGAGGGAGGGCTTTCTCAATGAGGGAGTTGTACAGACTACATAGTAAATAAAAATGGTGAAAGATGGGAGGAGAAAGGGTTTTGTCATTACCGAGAAGAGAGAGAGAGAGAGATTTGAGGGAATTAATCTAAGATGTGAGAAAAGGATAATTGAGGGGAGAGAAAGGGATGGATGAGATTAAAGCTGGAAAGGATGCCAGGTGAGGCGTCTGAATTGGAGTCGTTAAGGATTGAATTAAATTAACTTGAGGGATATTTTTGGAAATTTATATTATTGGAGGCTAGTTTCGTCATTTGGAGATTACAAATAGATTACCCTCTTTTTAAGTAGTAGAGATGAGTAGAATCGATAAAACTATGTTGTACCCCTCTATTAGTGGTGAAACATATATTGATGAAATACTTAATGGCACTAAAATATGATGTCGTGAGGTTTTTCAAAAGGATTTTACAATTTTTGTAAAGCTTAGTGTTGATGTAAAAATTTGGGCTTGATCCAATTTTATAATCACAGATAAAATATAAAATTGCAATGCTAAATAAAAGAGAGACACAATGTTTTTAAAGTTGTTCAACTATGTAAGAAAGCCTACGTCCACTGTTATAATATTGTTTTCAAAGGTTACAAAAACATAGGTACTATTGTCAATAAAAATATCCTAAAATCCTTTCTACCTTGCCATTGATGAAGGGGATACAATGTATTTATAAGGACCAGAAGATTAAGGGTTGGAATATCAAGGGATGGAATGCCTTTATACATTTAAGCATTTACACTCGTACATAATGAATATTGTTGATGTAAAAAATTAGATTACTCTAATAATTCAATCACAGATAAATAAATGAGACAAAATATTTTAAAGTGGTTCAGCCTTATATGAATGGCCTACATCCACTGTTATGTTATTGCTGAGTGTTTGGGAATTCTCGATTACAAGTACTCTCAAGAAATTCTGGTCCCCTTGAATGAGGGTAATACAATGTATTTATAGCCTTGAGGCTATAATCTGAAAGGGTGATACATTAAATGATATACATATGAAAGGGTAATTCAGTTAATGCTCTTCATGCGTGTGCGTCAAGATGATAAGCATTCAATGAATAGTTGAACTGTTGATTATCTGGCAATCAATGCTGTGGTCGAGATGCAGCTCAAACCGCCTTAGTTGATCGTCGTTCAAGAGATCCTCGGAGCGCTGGAGTTCCTCGGAGAGCTGGAGTTCCTCGGAGTACACCTGTTGCTCGGAGTTAGTATGACTAGGTCGGGGGAATAAACTTTCTCGTTGCTATTGTGCCACGTAGATTGACGCGTGTCTTCTTATTATTCGTCCACATCAGCATACTAATTTTGGTATCAACAGAAGCCCCCAATGTTTCTTATTTCGAACTTTGAGGAGTATGGAACATTCTTTCTCGGTATATGGCAATATTAAATGATCTTCCTGGTTTTTAGGAACATTTCTCCGTATTTGAATTTCCTTCCAAATTCGCAGAATCCGCCTTTTTGCATTTTTATAAGCGCTTCGATCTTCGTGTACTTTTTGTCCTTTTAGCCGCCGATAGCGTAATAGTTTCTTTTTGTAATCATTTCTTTCGCCGCTTCCCAAGGCAAAGTATTTAAGATTCATAGGCAGTCCCATCGTCTTCTACCTTTTGCAATTTCTGCTTTCGAGTTTTCCATAGTCTTTCTTTCTCTTGTGCGTTCATCCTTGTTTTCGTTCGTTGTCAACAGATCTCCCTTTTTCTTATAAGATCTTCTTCCTTCTTCTTCATTTCTTTTAATCACCATGGTTTATATTATTGAATCTCTCAAGAAATTCCGTTCTGATTTCTCTATCCCATCTTGGGTAACTGTGGAGGACCTTTCTGAGCCTTCAAATTATTTTCGCTTGGCTGAGGGACATTGGTTCCCCAGCCTCTTTATTGCTGAATGTGGATTTTCTTTTCCACCAAACCCTTTGTGCTTAGAGTTCTGTCAGTATTTCGATGTTGTTCCTGCAAAAATAGCCCCCAATACATGTAGAATAGTTAATGGGGTGCATAGGTTAAATCAAACTCATGGAACTCGTATAGGAATTCCTGAGATTATGTACTGTTATAGATGGGCTGTTCTAGACAATGTTTATTATTTAAAAATTAGATTTTTGAATAGGGCTTTAGTAGTCAATCTCCCTGATGCTAATAGGGATTATTTTGAACATGGGGTAGTTATCAAAAATTGGCAACATGCCCCTCTGGTTGGAGACGAAGTATATGAAGGTCCCAAATTCCCTCCATATGGCAATGGGATAGGTTATTTTATTTCTGAAACTATGATTTCATTATGTTTGAATAAATGCGTGATTGACATTTCAATATGTATTTGTTTGCAGTTGAGAGCAAAAGAAAGACTCCAAAAGAATCAGAAGTTAATATCAAGCATTTGAAACATATCTGGAGTTTACATCAGAAAGTTGCAGACGAGCACGTCAGGTCTGCTTCATACTTGTTGCAGTACAGGAGCTATACATCATCCTTTACTGCTCGTCATGTGGTCAGCATTAGTGAACCATTGCCAGTTCCTGAGGACTCTTCTCCAGAATCTCACATTCCTTTAAGTCAGAAAATGGGCAAAAGAAGAGTTCCTGCTCTCTTTGAGGAGACTACCTCTGCTGGAGAGGGTAAAAGAAACAAGGCTGATGTCCAAAAGGGAACAAAGAAAGTAGATGCCACCACTTCTGTTGCTCCTTGGGAGGCTGCCGAGAAGCCCCCAATGGCTCCTAGTAAGAAGGATGCACTTGTGGAAGTGATCACCATTTCCCCAACCAAAAGCTCTTCTTTTGTTGAAACTGTTGAAGTGCCACCGAGGAGACTGAAGAAATCCTCCTTGGTCAGTTTTTCTGAAACCATTCCCCAGCTCCAAGCTAGTGGAGATGGTGTTCCAACTATTATTCCCCCGAGTTTTGCAATGAGCTCGGTAAAGACTTGGACCATTACTGAAGTCCAAGGAATTGAGGAAAACATGTCTAGGGATATGCTGACATCCCTAGCTACTTGTCATATTGCTTCAGTAAGTTTCTCTTATCCTGAATTTTTCTTTCTTTCCATCAATACAAGTATCTCTGCAATGACTTATCTTTATTTTCTTCTTTTTCCAGCTGGTGAGTTGCTTTATCACCATAGTGAAGAAAGATGAAGCGATCAAGGCTTCTAGCTCCTCCACTGGAGTAGAGGATGCTTTACAGGGCTTGGTCCAATCTTTGAAGGATTCTCGTCAAAAGTATGACGAGGATAGGGGTGAATGGGAGAAGAAGTTGATTGCATCTGAGGCAGAGAAGGTGCAGTTGGGAAATAAGGTGAAAGACTTGGAGAGAGAGAATAAAAAATATGCCGAGAAGATCACAAGCTTTGGGGATCTTGAAAATAAGTTGAAATCGGCTAAGGAAGAGCTAACCCTTCTGCAAGAAGTAAATCTCTAGAAGGAAGAGGTGGAGGCCAAGTTGAAAGCCTCTAAGGATCTTCTATCCGAGAAGCTCTCCTCGGAGAGAATGAAAAGAAAAGTGGCTGTGAAAAAAATCTTTTCGTACCGGTTGGGATAAAGGATGGGATAGGGGGTAGCAGCCATGATGACCCAGGTGCAGTATGGGAGTTTGAAATACTTCTGAGATGGTTGGGTTGCTGCCCTGCAAGAATTGAAGGTTAGCGAGGATTCTGAGCTATTTCAACAACATCTTCCTGGCCCCCCTCCTATAATTGAAGATGAGGAAGAAGACGAAGCCGCATCCGAGGAGTCTTCAATGACAGTAGGTGATCAAGTCCTTACTTCCCAACCTATTCAAACAGTTACCGAGGAGATTTCATTTTTGCCTGCTCCTCCTGAACAAGTTCCAACTCCAACTGACCAAATTATTGTTTCCACCAAGCAACCGAGCTCCTCGTCCCAGCCTCCCGAGAAAGTCTTGGGAGACAAGGAAAAGGTGTGAAGTTGTTAGGTATCTATTTTATTTTATTTTACATGTACTCTGTATTCTGAACGCTGTACTCCTTTTGATGATGTAATAAAAATCACCTTTTTGTTCCTCTACGTTGTTGATGTTCTGTCTGCTTCTTTTATTAACTCTTACCTTCTCTTTTTTACTAGTTTATGGCTAGAATGGAATTGCTGTCTGCCAATGATACAAAACTGATGCAGCAATGCCATGAATATTTTAAAGCTGGCCATACTGACCTGAGTGCATCAGAAATTGCTGATATCCTTGGTCATGAGGCTTCAGACCAAGCAGTGGAGGCATATCAATACTTGAAATGTCTTCTTGATCGTGCTGTAGCCAACAATGTGGCTTATTACGAAATGATTGAAGATTTGCAAGGTACTCTCGATGAACTTCAGCAGCAGTATAAAGA
Source organism: Sambucus nigra (assembly GCA_949130495.1). Lineage (NCBI taxonomy): Eukaryota > Viridiplantae > Streptophyta > Magnoliopsida > Dipsacales > Adoxaceae > Sambucus > Sambucus nigra. The sequence continues at coordinate 48,482,193 of OX422220.1, forward strand.
GTCTTCAGTTCTTTTGCACGAAGGGTATGAGAAGAAACTCAAACAACTTAGTGCTGAAACAGGTTATGACAAGATGCTTGCTGGCTATGAAGTAAGAGAGAGAACCCTAAAGGGTGAAGTCGAAGCATGCAGACAGATCGCCGAGCTGCTGGAGCAAGAGAATAACAATTTGCAGAAAGAGTTGGCACAGTATAAGTCTGCAGCTTCATCTTCCACTGCCTTGGTACCGGTCACCAATGAAGGATTCTCATTTTTAGAGGTTGAGAATGCCAAATTGAGGCAAGAATTAGAGGCTTTGAGAAGAGTTGGGCCTTCCACTGCTATTCGGGGACAAGGAATAGGTTCTTGTGGACGAGGAAGAGTCGCTCAGAATGTTGACAAGGAACAAAGTATTCAACCTGCTCGGGGACGACCAAGAGGTCTTCGTCGTACTGTTGAAGAAGCTCGTACTCAATCAACATTGGAAACCCAAGCGTTCCAATTGAATGCAAAAGATCGGGCTTTGTCTAAAATGTCCAAGAAAATCCAAACTCTGGAGGATCAACTTGCTTCGACAAAGTCTACTCTGGATAATAAGGATGTTTTTGCCAGAAACCTTCACGAGCAGTTAGAGAGAATAACTTTCCAATTCCACAAACAACCTCGTGAGTTCTGGATGGCAGGCTACAATGAGGTCCTTTGTCACTTGGATGCTCGCATTGAAAATGCCAATAATGAAGGTTATAAACAGGGATGGTTGAACGCCCTGGGTGTATTAAAACTAGAGCAGGGCCATTATTTATGGGATTACCATGCTCCTGGGCTGCTCGATCTACCAAATCCACCATTCAAGCTTGATATGAGTTGTATCCCTGCTCGGGCCATCCCTCGTTGTTTGATCTCCCAGTATCTTGGTGACTATGCCCTTCATTCGCAGGTTGAATTATCTCGTCCGTAGCATTTACTGGATACGCCTTCAATAATGAACGTCAGAATGCTGGGAGATCTTAACTTCATTAATTCTCCCCTTTGCCTGAAAGATCCTCCTGCTGGCGAGGAGCCTATTTCAAAAGCAGAAGGGAAAAAACCAGTAGAATAGGAAATTTTGATGTAATAGTTATTACACAATTTAATATCAATGTAATAAACTTATGTAATTTATTTTGAATTTTAATGAAAAACTTTCATTTTTGTTTGCAAATTTGTATTGCTCTTGTATTTGTCAAACACTATATATTTGTGCTTGCATAATAATATTGTGTGGTTCATCGACCAACTTAGTAATAAAAAGTTACAAGTATCAGAAATGTTGCTCGATCACTTAATAATAAAGTAATGAGTATAAAAAATGTTGAAAATTATTCCAACCAACCAAGGTTGTAAAAATAAGCTTGTCGACCAATTATAGTTAGTGAGATTTTATCCCCGACTAACCATACTTGGTAACTTTTTGTCTTTTTCATAAAATGTGCCCGACCAACCAAAGTCGATGAATTTTCCTCGTCGACCCACTACAGTTAGTGGGTTTTTATCCCCGACCAACCATACTTGGTTCAGTTTGGAATATTTTGTTCTTCGAGGAACTTTTATGTAATAAACTTACCTCCCGACCAACATAAGTTGGCATTTGAGAGCATATCTTGTTTCCTAACTAAACACGTTGGCATTTTTAGGAATGTTGATGTTGTTCTTGCCCTTTTACCAACCAGAGTTGGTCTGAGTTCGAACTATTATGTCCACTTGCCCTTTTACCAAAATTGGTCTGAGCCAGTGTCAGCCTCCTAACCAAAGGAGTATGGTTTGTTCTTGCTCTTTTACCAACCGGAGTTGGTCTGAGTTCGAACTATCGTGTTCTTTCCCTTTTACCAAGCGGAATTTGTCTAAGTTAGAACTATCATGTCCACTCGCCCTTTTACCAACCGGAGTTGGTCTGAGCTAGTGTACGCCTCCTAACCAAAGGAGTATGGTTTGTTCTTGCTCTTTTACCAACCGGAGTTAGTCTGAGCTTGAACTATCGTGTTATTTTTACTGCCGAGCAGCGTAGTGTTAAACACTAGTAACACTAATATTCCCCGAAAAACTTTCAATAAAAGGAGAGAAGATTGTGAAATGTCATCGTTTTATTCATATTGATGGAACTGCTTTACATTTTACATCACTGATAATACTTGCGTAGGTGTTCAGCATTCCATGCATTTTTAAATTCTTCTCCTTCTAGAGTTGCTATTCGGTAAGTTCCTGGTCGAACAACCTTTGTAACTTGGTAAGGTCCATGCCAGTTTGCTTCCAACTTATTGTGCTTCTGAATGACCTTTTTTAGCACGTAATCTCCTTCTTTTAGGTCATATTTCTTCACCCTCTTGTTGTAGAATAGAGTTGTTCGTTGTTGGTAAGCAGCATTCCTAATGGCTGCCTCTTCTCTAACCTCCTCGAGCATATTCAAATCCAATCTTCTCATTAAGTCGTTGACTGGGGAATTGAAATTCAGCACTCTGTGTGTTGGAAGTCCCAACTCGGCAGGTATTACAGCCTCACTTCCAAACGCCAGCATATATGGTGATTCTCCAGTTGCTGCTCGGGGAGTTGTTCGGTAAGCCCACAATACTGATTGTAGCTCATTAATCCAATTAGCTTTAGCCTCACTTAGCCTCTTCTTCAAACCATTTAATAATGTTCTGTTCGTCACTTCAGTCTGTCCATTGCTTTGAGGATGGCCTGGTGCTGAATGAACCTTCAAAATATTTGACTGATGACAATAGGCGACAAACTCCTCGTTATCAAATTGTGTTCCATGGTCTGTGATGAAGGCATGAGGGAGACCATATCGACAGATGATGTTCTTCCAAACGAACTGGTACACCTTCTAGTATGTCATATCAATGAGGGGCTCAGCTTCTACCCACTTAGTAAAATAATCCACTGCAACGACGAGGTACTTGAATCTTCCTCGGGTCGTTGGCAATGGTCCAACCAAATCAATTCCCCACATGGAAAATGGCCAAGGGGAGTTTATGGGTGTCAACAGTGGTTGTGGAGTTCGTCGGATGGAGGAAAAGCGTTGGCATTTATCACATCTCTTAGCATAGGCTATACAATCAGCCCTCATCGTTGGCTAATAGTATCCTTGCGTCATCACCCTTTGCAAGAGTGTCCGACCTGCTACATGGGCTCCACAGGACCCTTCGTGGATCTCTTCAATCAATTCCTTCACCTCGAAGGGATGTACACATCTTTGCAAACCTGCCATAATTTCTCGTATATACAAAACACCATTAGTTAGTACATACCGAGCAGCTTTAAACTTCAATTTCTTGGCAGCGAGCTTATCCTCTGGCAATTCTCCTTCCTCAATATATGCCCTGATGGGATCCATCCAAGATGGTCCTAAATCAAGGGTAATAATATTCATCGTCATGTCTTCATCTATGCTCCGACTTTCTAATACTTCAATTGGTATCGTTCTTCGCAGCTCGGTACGAGTAGCTGATGCTAGTCGGGCCAGTGCGTCTGCTCGTGCATTCTCCATTCTTGGTATTCTGATCAACTGAATGGCATCAAATTCTGCCAACAATTCCATCACCTTTGCATGATACTTGACCATTAGTTCTCCTTTAACTGCATATGTTCCCATCATCTGATTCACAATTAATTGAGAATCACTGAATACCATCACTTGTTGCGCTTCCATAATCTTTGCTAAATTAAGACCTGCTATCATGGCCTCATACTCCGCCTCATTATTGGAAGCTTTGAATTGGAATCGCAGGGCGTATTCCATATCAATCTCATCTGGGGTATTCAAAACAATCCCTGCTCCATAAACTATTGTGCAAGATGACCCATCTATATACAATCTCCATGTAGGTAACTCGTCTTCAAATTTCTTATCTGACAGAGTTCCTCGGTGAAATATCTGTTGTTTTCTTTCATCCTCCCCTGATATTTTTCGCTCCTCGTCGATCATCTTTTCTCGCTCTTTTACCAATCGGAGTTGGTCTGAGCTCGAATTTGATGATCTTTCTACATCCACAAGCCCTTTTACCAACCGGAGTTGGTCTGGACTTATATCTGTTGATCCTGTAACATCCACAGGTTGGTCAGCGAGCAACTTTTGTTCCTCGGGGGTATCAAGATATGTAAACTCTGCTATAAAATTTGCTACAGCTTGCCCTTTTAATGATGATCTGGGTTCGTACACAATATCATATTCACCGAGCTCAATTGCCCAGTACATCAGTCTCCCTGATTTTTCTGGCTTATGTAGGGCTTGTCTCAATGGCATGTCGGTATACACGACGATGGTATGGGCCTGGAAATATGGCCTCATTCTTCTACTTGCTTCAATTAATTCCAATGCCAATTTTTCCAGTTTTGGGTACCTGATCTCTGCACCTCGGAAAGCTTTACTTGTGTAATAAATTGGCTTCTGGACTCCATTCTCCACTCTGATCAATGCCGAGCTGACTGCATTCTCTGATACTGCCAGGTACAAGTACAAATTTTCTCCCATTACTGGCCTGGACAACAGTGGAGGTGTTCCCAAATATTTCTTTAAGTCTTGAAAGGCCTTCTCACATTCATCATTCCACTCGAAAGTTTTTTGAAGTGTTTTGAAGAATGGGAGGCATCTATCAGTTGCTCGGGATACAAATCTGTTGAGCGCTGCAACTCGTCCTATAAGACTCTGCACTTCTTTCTTCGTCGTTGGAGATCGCAACCCTAAAAGAGCTTTCATCTTTTCTGGATTCGCCTCAATGCCTCGCTGGTTGACAATGTACCCGAGGAACATTCCTTCTCGTACTCCAAAGGTGCACTTCGTCGGGTTAAGTTTCATTTGGTATTTATCCAGTTGATCAAAGGTCTGACTTAAGTCAACTAGATGATCAGCAGCTTTCTTGCTCTTTGTCAGCATATCGTCAACATAGACTTCCATATTGAAACTGATTTGTTCGGCAAAAACCTTTTTCATCAGCCGCTGGTATGTCGCTCCTGCATTTTTCAAACCAAAAGGCATAACATTATAACAATAAGTTCCCCTAGGGGTAATAAAAGAAGTATTTTCCCTGTCTTCAGGTTTCATTTTGATCTGGTTGTAGCTAGAGTAAGCATCCATGAAGCTGAGCAGCTCGTGTCCCGAGGTAGCATCCACTAGTTGATCAATTCTGGGCAATGGAAAGTGATCTTTTGGGCATGCCTTGTTGAGATCGGTGAAATCAACACACATTCTCCATTTGTTGTTTTTCTTCTTTACCATCACCACATTTGCTAACCAGTCTGGATATTTCACATCTTCAATGAATTGGGCTTTCTGGAGCTTCTCGACCTCCTCTTGTATAGCTTGATTCTTCTCGAGACTAAATACTCTTCTTCTCTGCTTTACATGCTTGATCTCCTTGTTCACATTGAGCTCATGGCATAAAAAATTTGGATCTATTCCTGGCATGTCTTCATGACTCCATGCAAAAGTTTTCTTTCTGTTTCTCAAGAAAGTTATCAACTCCTGTTTTATTGAAGCATCCAACATCGAACCTATCTGGGTTATTCGCTCAGGGTGCTCGTCGTCCAGAATAACATTTTCTGTAGATTCCACCACCTGTCCTTTTACAAGTTGGGATTCATCTCTGGGATCCAATGTTTCAATTTCTGTACCTTCATCCACCTGGTAGGTAGTAGTCTTTTTCCTTGACTCTTCAAGCTCCTCTTGCTCGGCAGATGAATAATAGCATTCCCGAGCTACTTTTTGATCACCTTTCACAACTCCTACTCCAAAATTTGTTGGGAATTTTAAGCACTGATGTACTATAGACGGAACTGCTTCGAACTTATTCAAACCAACTCTTCCCATGATGATGTTGTAAGCTGACTGTACATTCTTATCCATCACAAAGAAGCGTATTCTCTCTGTTCGACAAGCAGACCAAGTTTCAATGAATATATCCAACTTGATCGTCCCAAGTGGAAAAACTTTCTCGCCAGCAAAACCCAGGAGAGGTCTGTGATAAGGCTCCAATTGAGATAACTTTAAATTTAAACTGTCAAAGCATGAGTAGAACATGATATCTGCCGAACTACCATTATCTACCAAAACCCTTGAAATCATTACTTCTTTCATCCTCATTTTGATCACCAAAGGGTCGTCGTGAGGGTAAAGAACACCTGCAAGGTCGTTTTTTGAAAAACCAATGACCAACTTCTCTTTGTTTATCTTCCTCGGGTGATCCTCCCAGCCAAATTTATTCGCTGAATATATGAACAAGCTTGAGCCTCTCCAAGGTAAGCCTTTCTTTCTGCAGTAAGGTCTCCTCCTCCTGCATCTCCTCCTGTAATAACATTAAAATCAAATGACCCAAAACGTATGGAAAATACCTCTCGTTCTGGCTGCCTTGGTTTCATGGGAAGATCGGGGTCATCATCTGGATCATCCTCATGGTTTCTCTTCTTTTTTTCCTCTGCTCGACGAGGAGATCTAGACCTCTCTCTAGTTCGGTCATTATTTCTTCTTTCACCTCCCCGATCAACATACTTTGCTAGCTTTCCTCTTCGGATGAGTGTTTCAATCTCGTTCTGAAGAGCTATGCAATTTTTGGTCATATGACCATGATCCTTATGGAATTCACAATATTTCTCCCTATTCCTTGTATCAGGGTCTGACCTCGGTTTCTTCGACCACTTTACCTCCTCGTTATTCTTGATTTCTTCCAAGACATGATTAATACCCATTTTCAAAGGAGTATAATTGTCGAATTTTTTCAGGACTTCCCATAATGACCTACTATTCTTGGACTGCTTGTCACCGCCATTGCCCTTATGCTCTTTCTTCTTAGATTTGTCGACTTCCACCTTGGTCTCTTTATCCATATTCTTCTTCGCAGCCATAGCCTCCTCGGCATTCATGATTTTGGCCGCTTTTGCCATCAACTCTGACATAGTTGTAGGTGGATCTTTGGCCAAAGTGTAATACAACTTGTTAGGCAACAACCCACTCATCAGGGCAGTGATTGCTGTCTTTTCTTCATAATCTATGACCTCGAGCTTCTCGTTATTGAAACGAGTTATGTAATCTCTAGTACTTTCACCAAATTTTTGTCTAACACTTAATAAGTGTGCTACTCTTTTTACTGGCTTTGCTCCAAAATAGAAATTGCCAATGAACAACTCGTCTAACTGAAAGAAAGTTTAAATCTTACCCCGAGGAAGATTGTTGTACCATATCTGGGCAGATCCAGTAAGAGTTCCTGAGAATGCTCTGCATCTCATCTCGTCGGGGACGGCATAGATGTCGGCAGCAGCTTGATATTGCTCTACGTGAAGAACGGGATCTGTCTTTCCATCATATTTGGGGGTCACCACAGGTGCTTTGAATTTTGACGGTGTAGGAAAATCCACAATGGCCTGTACAAAAGGTGTCTCTTGAACGAAAGTTCGTTGTAGGGGGTTCTTTGCCTTAGCCATTTCTCCCAATCTATCCTCCAATCGCTGAATGGACCCTTTCCACGCATCATTTCCTTCCTCGGGCCTATTAGTTCGAGCAATTGACTGTTTTGAAGTGGCCTCCTGAGATCTATCTTGACAAGCAACTCGTCGTGATTGTGCTGATCCTTCTCTTAGATCTGATGGTCGTCGGAAACTCCTCGACATGGTCTTAGGTGGACCCCTATTCCTCCTAGGTCCTAATCGACTGAAAGGGGACACCCTGCTCAGTCTTTCCAAGGCACTGGGTATCTCTGGAGAGAGAGTGATACATTGCTCAGTATCTGTAGCCCGTATTGACGAAGTTCGCCCAGGTTGATAAGAGAAATCATTAGATTCCTCATTACGATATGACTCAGTACGCCTGGATCGTGAAGAAAGTAAATAGGTTTGCCTCTGACCACTTCGCTGTCCCGAATGCGCAGGTGCGCCGCCATGAAGGGTTTGTATGAGTTGACGCATTGTTTCTTGCATGGCGGTTTGTCCTTGAGCCAGATTTGTCATAATTCCGGCCAGATCTGGAGGTGCAGAGGGATTTGGAGGATTTCCAGTATTTCCAGCATTTCGATTGCTAGATTCTGGATTATCTGCCATTGATGATGAATGATTTTTGGTGAAAAACGATAACAACAGTCGATTCCCACAGACGGCGCCAATCTGTTGATGTAAAAAATTAGATTACTCTAATAATTCAATCACAGATAAATAAATGAGACAAAATATTTTAAAGTGGTTCAGCCTTATATGAATGGCCTACATCCACGGTTATGTTATTGCTGAGTGTTTGGGAATTCTTGATTACAAGTACTCTCAAGAAATTCCGGTCCCCTTGAATGAGGGTAATACGATGTATTTATAGCCTTGAGGCTATAATATGAAAGGATGTAATACCCCGTATTTTTATAGCTTTTAAATTATGGGATTTATTAAATTTAATTGAGATAAATTAATTTAATTTTAATCCGGAATGTTGCTTTAAATATTTACTAGCGTGACGAGAGTTAGTAATTATTAGAAATTTTTTATCTGTTGAATATTACTGGATGAGTATAGTAATATATGAGATTTATTGTTATAATATTGTCACGTGTGAATAAAATGACAATTATGAAAATTTAAGTCAGGACGCGCCTGTGTCGTGTCGGGACTAAATGTTGATTAATAAGTGAATATTTTATAAGTTGTTCGTATGGTCGTTTTGAGTGAGCCAACGTGTCCGGAAGGGTCGAGATAGTCAGAAAAGTGTACCCGGGGGTTTAGTTTGGGTCTCGGGGCGTTTTTAGGCCCAATTAGTACCCCGGGAGGGCGTTTTGGACATTTCGCAATTATGGGTAATTAAACCTACGAAAATTAAAAGGGTTATATAAGATATATAGGTTGTCTTCTAGGGTTAGAACAACCAAAGACAAATGACGGCCATTGGAGAGGAAGAGGAGAAGCTCTCCAAGGAGTTCTAGGCCAAGAACACCTCCGATTGCACCGCCGTCACCACCAACGCGTAGATCGCGAGACGGGGAACGAAACCACACCAATTTTGGCACCAAACCAGATTTCTAAAAATTCAAGGCAAGTGTTTATCTTGCTTATTTCGTTGATGCATCTTTCATATTGGTTTAGGAATGATTAGGATGAATTTTATGGAAGAAAAACCCAATTTGAGATAGGAAATTGCATGTAGTGATGACTTAAATGATATTTTAGAAACCCTTTGTCATGTAAAGGATTAAGAGTTTGATTAAGAAAAGAGTTATAATTAGATACAAACACTAAAATTTTTATTCCGGATGATCGGACCATTGGAATCGCTTGAAATTTTAGTATGTTGTAGCGAACGGCGAGACAGGACTACTGACAAAAATTCAGCTTGATCGAACGGTCGGATTTCTAAAAATATTATTTTTACTAGAGAGTTTTATGTTTTGAGGACTCTTAGAGAGTTTTATATTTTGAGGACTCTTCTAAATAAATAAAAAAATCAATTAAAACTCCATTTTAATTCCGATTTCGAAACCATTTGAAATTCTCATCTTTGAAAATAAAATTCAAAATCCTTTAATGTAAGGCAAAATCTATATTTTTGGGATATCTTACATGAGGGACAATGTAAGTATATGTTAAAGAGAGAGAGACACGCAATAGAGTTACTTTGGGACAAATGTGTATACCTACTGAATTTTATACTTGGGAGGATAGAATCCGTGAGCGTGATGTAGTAAGTGGAAAAGTTCCTCAAATTAAAATAAGATGTGAATGGTTATACGTGATAACTAAATAATGAGAAATAAATACAAATGTCGTAATTATGGGAATTGAGAATTTACCCATAATTGAAATGGTAATGTTAGTATAGTTATATGATTGTGTATGCATATACTATCTATGTGTGAAAATCATGCCCACGCTACTTGCTATCCCTGAGGTTTTCGCGCTGGGACAGTCTTATCTCGATGGGACCTTTATGGGGGATATTGACTTGTACCCTAGAAGATAGATATCCTTGGTACAGGCTATCGGAATGATAGTTCAGACGGTCCTAAGAGATGCGGGTATGTGCTTTCCTCTTAGAGACTTGGAATCTATGCTTCGCCTCATTTTGTTTGTGTATAGATATCCTTGGTACAGGCTATCGCAGTGATAGTTCAAACGGTCCTAAGGGACTTGGAATCTATACTTCGTCTCAATATTGTTTGAGTATGTGTTAATACAATTCGAGAGTGATTCCGAATTTGTATTCCCCTTAATGTGAGTGATATGGGGTTTGGATAGTAGAGTATGCCCACACCATAGTTATTATGTGGGGTGTTGTTTTGATATATATATTTTTGAGTAGTTAATATATATATATATATATATATATATATGAAATTATGAAATCTGGAACTGCCTACTGTGATTTGAGATGTAGGACATGGTTGATGACTCAAATTGTAAATACTTATTTTGAGAAAGTATAATATGAAATTGGAAAACTTTATTGATTTATAAAGTTAAAAATGAGAACTTTGGTTGCTAATTGAAATATCCTTTTCGAACAATTGAATCGTTAAATTTTGAATCTTACGATTAAGCTAAGATAAGTTAAATCATTGAGAAGATTAGTGCGATAAATGATAAGACAAACCGTTGGGAAGGTTAGTGCGATAGGTGTGCACATTAGAAGAGAGGTGAGAATTCCTCAAGAGAGTGACGCACTAATATGTTGTTGCATTGGCCTGTATCAATTTAAATACTTGCTAAATAAATTTTAAATCATATACACTATCGGGCTCTGACCTGTTTTTCTCTCTCTCTCTCTCTCTTGTATATATATGTATGTATTACAGGTGCCCAGCCACATGGGCGTCTTGCTTAGGATCTCTTGGAAGGAACGCGCTGCAGCATAGGTGGAAGTTGCAGGACTCTTGATTAGACGACTTCGTTCATTCGGATCCACTCTTAGTACTTTCATCTAGTTGGGCATGTGTAGCCCTTTCCATTATTCCGTTGTTATTGGACATTTGTATTTCAGTTATTTTCAGTATTGTTACTATGGGATTTATTCAGTTTGGATGAGTGACTTTAGATTTCGTATGTTGACATTCGATTGACGAATGTATTAAATTAATTGGATTATGTTGCAGAATTTAATGTGGTGTGATTCTTACTTATTGAATGTTGTTAATAAAATAAATGATTTTTCTTTAAATAAAATTTGGAAAGTATGTATGAACATGGTTTTGACACTTAGCTTAATTAATTAGGGTGTTAAATTGGAAAAATTTATTTTTCGACAGTGATGCTAAGAATGGACCACCTGTTCACCTTGATTTAATTTAATAAAGGAGTGATCGCCCGGTATTTAATTAGGCGGGGTGTCACAGGTGGTATCAGAGCATCAGGTTCTAGTGTCCTTAGGATCTGTACGGCTTATTATGCTTTCAGCGTTGCTTCGTTTGTTATAGAGCCCTATGTTTAGGATTGTCGATATCTTTGACGAGATTTCGTTCTCCTGCTATAATGTGTATACACTAGTGAATTCTAGTTTCGTTCGGATGTGTGCGTGTGTCGAGCGATGACGGATGTCAGAAGAGGACCGTTAGGCGTACATCAGGAGGCAGGGCTCAGTTGAGATTATGAAATATATCCGAGGATGATGACCGTAGTCGAGGTCACCTCCATTGTGGCACGAGAAGCCAAGACTAGAAAGGCGACTAAGGTGCAGCAATGATTTTCAAATGCTGTTATAGTCAAATGAGATGCGAGGGTAAACTTACCCAACGTATTACAAAAATGTGTAGAGACTGTCAATGGGAAATTTTAGAAATGCGGAAATTGTATGTGTCTTTACCAAAGGAAGTAATGTACCCAAAGGCTTAGATATAGGACGAAGTGTGGCAAACTGAAAGTGAAAATTTAGAGAAAATTTTCTTGGCTTTCGGGACGAAATTATAATGGTTGGAGTCAACCACCAATTTTAGAAGTGGAATGCTATGCCTATAGGGGAACCCTAGGTACAGTGTTGATCGTATGTTCCTTCCTCAACTGTTCTGGGTGAGAAGCAAACGTGGTTCTGAACTCATCGCGGGAGGGCATGACAGAAGTCCGATTGTGGATATGAACCCTAATCATTAGCAAATTTTGTATCGAAAGATGTAGATACGAGTGGAGGAAACGACTCCAAGTGGGAGACCAACTCGTAATAATAATTGATAATACTCGAGGAGAAAATTCTGATGGACGGTTGATTCAAAGGTTGACAATGTTGTATTTTGTCAATAAAGATGATAATGCTCCTTGTGTGGGAAGCTTAAAGAAATCGAAGAATTTAGTCGATAATAAGACTGAATACAATGGTGGTGATATAGCACGAAAAAGAGATGTGGATATACATCATGGGACCCATTTAAATGATTCGAATAATGGAATTCTTACCAAGTGATGGTAAATTCAGTAAGTGCTATTATAGATAGTAACATGATCTTTATGGCCTAAAAAGTTAAAGGAACAACCGGGATGGTTAACAGGAATCGAGTTTACTAAAGTCCGAGAGAAGGACAATCCTAACCTGGTTAGTAGGACAGGTGATAAGTGAATTATGTGTTGAGGTATTTTGTGCGGAGTGAGATCGCTCGCGATAATATGTTCCAAAGTGAGTATAAGGACAAGAATACGGTGCCTAGTAAAAGGCAACGATTAAAATAATTTTGTTATGGTTTGGGCAGACGTGTTACGTCCAAAAACCATTTGCGCAGTCAAGACGATTGACAAGGTAGAAGTGTAAGTTGTATCCTCAGAGGATGAGGCGTGTTTATGTGACACGAGAGAGTCACTATATTTTGTTCATTGCTAGATTAGCATGTGAGACGAGCTTAATGCATATAATTATAAATGTTACCATTATGTGAATATGTTTCCCTAGTGTAGCGGGATTTTTCTTTAGTGCTATCCGCGGAGGATGAATGAGTATATCAACAGTGTTTTATACTTTATTGAGGTTACTCGTTGTAGTGATGCGATACACGAGTATGATATTATCTTGTTTAAAACATTACAGAAATGGTTAGTACGATAGTGGGCATTTATTGCAAGGCTATCGGAGTGGTTGCATTAGTGCAACATGTTTTATGTTTGTTTTGGCGAGGCTTTACCTGTGAGAAGGTTGGACTCGCACTTATATTATCTATCCTAGAGACTTCGGAGGAGATAGTGGGCTCGAGATATTCGATGCCAAAGTATGTATAAACTTTGCCAATATGATTCCGTATGTATCGAGATTTACCGTTGAGCGAAAAGATTTGACGCAGTATTATGTTTGGCACTCCGGACTTAGTGATAGGAAGAGTGCAGTGTTATATTTATCCTTAAGAGACGTGGGAGTTAAGAGTTATACCCCTAATGTTAGAAAAAGGAATTTCGAGAATTTCGATTGTATGTATTCGAGGTTCATGGAATGCTATTACCACCAACCTATGCTGAACGATAGTGAAATTTGGTGAAACGTTCTTTGTTAAGCATAAATACGGGAGAAATTGTAACTTTTCTGTTAAGGGACAAAATAAAGGGGTATATACTATGGACGGACGACCTAACGGATTTCGATAACCGACAATGCTAGGTAGTAGTGTATCGGGGGGGTTCCTTGTTTGGATTTCGCTTTGCGAGACATCCCACGCATGAAACTTAGCGTAAGGTTAGAAATAGGGAGACGTTTGGTCACTATTCCATGAGTTCGGTACCCTGGTCGAAATGGTATCAAGTAATTATGTATGTAAGTTGGGAGTTGAATTTTGTTTTAAGGTCATTGGAGCCGGATTTTGTGGTAGGAAAGCATTGAAAGTTATCCCCCAAGTTGAGGGGTGGAACGATGATAAGGAGAATTTAAGAATTTTGATTTCTAGGGTGATTGAGAGTACCCAAATGTCATAACCGCGTACAGAACACAAGGTGAATAAAGAGTTGGAATGATTTTTAGCATGGATTATCTGGAAAGAACTTTATATTATACAAAAGAGATGACCTGTAATTATTTTGGTGAATAGAGCGTTAGTGATTTATTTTGGTTGTTGTACCTATTTGGGAAAATTGTTGTACTTATCTGAGGAAGGTTGAGAATTATTATTCCTCTTTTATTGTCATGGAATTTAAATGCCCTATTCCTTCTATTCCGTTGAATTTAGTTAGTCCTACAGATGAGTAGCACGCCGTTCGCTCTCCCAGGGCGGTCGGAGTGTTGCAAAAATGTGGGAATCTTGGTTAACTACAGTTAAAATAGTCCGAGTCGAATGGACGTGGTAATAGACGTGTGAAATATATGTTTATGGGACTAGTATAACGAAGTGAAAGTGATAGAGTGGATTAAACGTCACATGAGGGGCGATAATCCATGCATAAGTGTGCAATTAGAATAACACGCCCTAACTTGATTGGAAGGCTGTGGGAAGCCATTCAAGAATTGGTATTCCTTGAATATAGTAGAATTTAATTGTTATGAAGCACACCCGGAGCGGAGTTGTTATTAGTCAAGTGTGAGAGCGACTCACACATATAAAGAGTAATGATGTTAGTATAGTATAAGAGATCCAGAAGTGCGCTTCGTGGAGAGAAGAGCACGGGTGGAACTTTCGGCATACTACAAGGAAGGAAGGGGAGTATTACGTGTCACTTAATGTGAGACATTTCAAGGGAAGAATCGATGTTTAGCGAGACGTAGTGAGTAGTCTCTACATGCACTGCCCATAGGTAAGGTTTGGTTGAAAGAGGAGAATCAACCAAATAATTTTGTGTTTATCGAAAATTCCTGAAATTGGAAGAGGTTGGTAAAGTCGGTAAAGTTCTTGGATGGGTTGCCATCCTCAAAACAAGATCAAGGGTTTATCCTGAACATGTGAATTAAGTCTCCGAGAAGGAAGTGATTGATATTCCTTTGGGCTGGCTTACAATATTAACTAGTATGCCCCAGACTTCTTTTGAAAGGAAGGATCGCGCCAGTGCATGGTCCGGCGCAGTATAAATTTCTGAATCGGGATGAGATTGGTGAATCCCACCTTTGATCTGGGATTTCAGGAACCAACGGAGATAAGATTTCATTTCAAGTAGGATGTATCACCCTTAGCCAGGGAATAAGCGCATAGTGATTAAAGATTAGTGGAGCCACGTGAAGGAGATTTTGGAATCTTGGTACGATGATTTCAAGAATGCTCTGTAGAAGCACTCGTACCTGTTTGTCGCGTATGAGGTACTTATTAAGGTTTTGTTATGGAAGAACCTCGACTATTCTCCTTCCGTATGTTTAGAGGAGAGTAGATAATCAGAATTTTTGGATTGGTCGAGAAAATATCCGATAACTATGGTAGAATTCCACGACTGTTTTAGACGAGCAAGAGTGATCAAATGTTCGTAATATTTTCTCAGAATGGGAGTTTTGTATATGAATAAATTCGAGTATTTGTCATGTAGTGAGGTGCGGCCTCCTAATGATAGTGAGATAATGACATGTATAACGTACAGGCGTGACCTATGCGAATGTTGTCGGTTGGGAGCACAATGTGAAGTGTCTCCAAAGAGAATGCAAAACAATGTTACTGTGAAGAAAGGGCTATAGTGATTGAGCGTCGTAATGTGTAGTTAGTTTGTGTACGGAAAAGGATATCCAGAATTGTGCTACCTGATAGGCCTTATTTTCCAAATTTCGGGACGAAATTCAGTTATTAGGGGGGGAGTATGTAATACCCCGTATTTTTATAGCTTTTAAATTATGGGATTTATTAAATTTAATTGAGATAAATTAATTTAATTTTAATCCGGAATGTTGCTTTAAATATTTACTAGCGTGACGAGAGTTAGTAATTATTAGAAATTTTTTATCTGTTGAATATTACTGGATGAGTATAGTAATATATGATATTTATTGTTATAATATTGTCACGTGTGAATAAAATGACAATTATGAAAATTTAAGTCAGGACGCGCCTGCGTCGTGTCGGGACTAAATGTTGATTAATAAGTGAATATTTTATAAGTTGTTCGTATGGTCGTTTTGAGTGCGCCAACGTGTCCGGAAGGGTCGAGATAGTCAGAAAAGTGTACCCGGGGGTTTAGTTTGGGTCTCGGGGCGTTTTTAGGCCCAATTAGTACCCCGGGAGGGCGTTTTGGACATTTCGCAATTATGGGTAATTAAACCTACGAAAATTAAAAGGGTTATATAAGATATATAGGTTGTCTTCTAGGGTTAGAACAACCAAAGACAAATGACGGCCATTGGAGAGGAAGAGGAGAAGCTCTCCAAGGAGTTCTAGGCCAAGAACACCTCCGATTGCACCGCCGTCACCACCAACGCGTAGATCGCGAGACGGGGAACGAAACCACACCAATTTTGGCACCAAACCAGATTTCTAAAAATTCAAGGCAAGTGTTTATCTTGCTTATTTCGTTGATGCATCTTTCATATTGGTTTAGGAATGATTAGGATGAATTTTATGGAAGAAAAACCCAATTTGAGATAGGAAATTGCATGTAGTGATGACTTAAATGATATTTTAGAAACCCTTTGTCATGTAAAGGATTAAGAGTTTGATTAAGAAAAGAGTTCCAATTAGATACAAACACTAAAAAATTTATTCCGGATGATCGGACCATTGGAATCGCTTGAAATTTTAGTATGTTGTAGCGAACGGCGAGACAGGACTGCTGACAAAAATTCAGCTTGATCGAACGGTCGGATTTCTAAAAATATTATTTTTACTAGAGAGTTTTATGTTTTGAGGACTCTTAGAGAGTTTTATATTTTGAGGACTCTTCTAAATAAATAAAAAAATCAATTAAAACTCCATTTTAATTCCGATTTCGAAACCATTTGAAATTCTCATCTTTGAAAATAAAATTCAAAATCCTTTAATGTAAGGCAAAATCTATATTTTTAGGATATCTTACATGAGGGACAATGTAAGTATATGTTAAAGAGAGAGAGACACGCAATAGAGTTACTTTGGGACAAATGTGTATACCTACTGAATTTTATACTTGGGAGGATAGAATCCGTGAGCGTGATGTAGTAAGTGGAAAAGTTCCTCAAATTAAAATAAGATGTGAATGGTTATACGCGATAACTAAATAATGAGAAATAAATGCAAATGTCTTAATTATGGGAATTGAGAATTTACCCATTATTGAAATGGTAATGTTAGTATAGTTATATGATTGTGTATGCATATACTATCTATGTGTGAAAATCATGCCCACGCTACTTGCTATCCCTGAGGTTTCCGCGCTGGGACAGTCTTATCTCGATGGGACCTTTATGGGGGATATTGACTTGTACCCTAGAAGATAGATATCCTTGGTACAGGCTATCGGAATGATAGTTCAGACGGTCCTAAGAGATGCGGGTATGTGCTTTCCTCTTAGAGACTTGGAATCTATGCTTCGCCTCATTTTGTTTGTGTATAGATATCCTTGGTACAGGCTATCGCAGTGATAGTTCAGACGGTCCTAAGGGACTTGGAATCTATACTTCGTCTCAATATTGTTTGAGTATGTGTTAATACAATTCGAGAGTGATTCCGAATTTGTATTCCCCTTAATGTGAGTGATATGGGGTTTGGATAGTAGAGTATGCCCACACCATAGTTATTATGTGGGGTGTTGTTTTGATATATATATTTTTGAGTAGTTAATATATATATATATATATATATATATATGAAATTATGAAATCTGGAACTGCCTACTGTGATTTGATATGTAGGACATGGTTGATGACTCAAATTGTAAATATTTGTTTTGAGAAAGTATAATATGAAATTGGAAAACTTTATTGATTTATAAAGTTAAAAATGAGAACTTTGGTTGCTAATTGAAATATCCTTTTCGAACAATTGAATCGTTAAATTTTGAATCTTACGAGTAAGCTAAGATAAGTTAAATCATTGAGATGATTAGTGCGATAAATGATAAGACAAACCGTTGGGAAGGTTAGTGCGATAGGTGTGCACATTAGAAGAGAGGTGAGAATTCCTCAAGAGAGTGACGCACTAATATGTTGTTGCATTGGCCTGTATCAATTTAAATACTTGCTAAACAAATTTTAAATCATATACACTATCGGGCTCTGACCCGTTTTTCTCTCTCTCTCTCTCTCTCTTGTATATATATGTATGTATTACAGGTGCCCAGCCACATGGGCGTCTTGCTTAGGATCTCTTGGAAGGAACGCGCTGCAGCATAGGTGGAAGTTGCAGGACTCTTGATTAGACGACTTCGTTCATTCGGATCCACTCTTAGTACTTTCATCTAGTTGGGCATGTGTAGCCCTTTCCATTATTCCGTTGTTATTGGACATTTGTATTTCAGTTATTTTCAGTATTGTTACTATGGGATTTATTCAGTTTGGATGAGTGACTTTAGATTTCGTATGTTGACATTCGATTGACGAATGTATTAAATTAATTGGATTATGTTGCAGAATTTAATGTGGTGTGATTCTTACTTATTGAATGTTGTTAATAAAATAAATGATTTTTCTTTAAATAAAATTTGGAAAGTATGTATGAACATGGTTTTGACACTTAGCTTAATTAATTAGGGTGTTAAATTGGAAAAATTTATTTTTCGACAGTGATGTTAAGAATGGACCAACTGTTCACCTTGATTTAATTTAATAAAGGAGTGATCGCCCGGTATTTAATTAGGCGGGGTGTCACAGTGATACATTAAATGATATACATATGAAAGGGTAATTCATTTAATGCTTTTCAAGCGTGTGCGTCAAGATGATAAGCATTCAATGAATAGTTGAACTGTTGATTATCTGGCAATCAATACTGTGGTCGAGATGCAGCTCGAACCGCCTTAGTTGCTCGTCGTTCAAGAGTTCCTCGGAGCTCTGGAGTTCCTCGGAGAGCTGGAGTTCCTCGAAGAGCTGGAGTTCCTCGGAGTACACCTGTTGCTCGGAGTTAGTATGACTAGGTCGGGGGAATAAACTTTCTCGTTGTTATTGTGCCATGTAGATTGACGCGTGTCTTCTTATTATTCGTCCACATCAGCATACTAATTTTGGTATCAACAAAAATGATGATTGGTTGTATGAACCACATGTGGTAAAACCCTTGGTATGGTGACTCTTCATTGGTATTATTGGTCGGCATTCTTTATGTTGGTCGGCATGCCTACCGAGCTACTATCTGCTGATTAGAATTTTGGCTTTTAGGTGGATAATTTTTTGTATCAACAGAAGCCCCCAATGCTCTATGCTTGATGCTTGCGTGAAAGTATAGAACATTCAATTCTGGAAGTAGCTTGGAGTATTTTCATGGTGCCTGGTCGGTAGCCAACCTCCCACACATATAAAATTTTACCGATCCTATTTGAAGATGGCATTTTTACGAATAATTTGAATTTTACCAAACCGTCAAAGGGTAAATGGGTATTTTACATCTTTTGTATCGTGAAGCCGTAAAAACTTCAATCGTAAGTACATTTAGTCATTACTTTCACTGTTTTCGAGATAAGATATAAAAGGCGGGAGGCTTTTCCAGATTTTACCTTACCTTAAATCTTCGAACTGTAGTAGCTATTTCTGAGCTTTTGTGCGATCGTTTGTCATCGTTCGTCTTTTCCTTCCATAGTTCTTGCTGAATCCTTAATCTTCTGTAAGAATTCTTTCTTTCTCTCAGTTTTTCTTCATTTCCTTTCTTTCTGAGCCATAATTTACATAGTTGACGATGACTGCATAGAGAGATTTAGGGAAGAAAATAAAATATTATATTAAGTTGATTTAGAAATACCCCATGGCTCTTTAGATGTATATTCTTTGGTTGAGGGTCATTGGATACCAACCTTGTTTCTAGTTGAATGTGGTTTCCCATTTCCACTAAACCCTTTTCTTCTTTATTTCTGCCAATATTTCGATGTCGTTCCAGCAAGAGTAGCCTATAACACCTGGAGGATCGTTAATGGTGTGAGTAGACTGAATGAAATCTATGGAACCCATATTGGGATTATAGAGATTATGTTCTGCTATAAATGGGCTATTACAGGGTAGAACACCTATTATCGAAAAACCAGATAAGCCAATAAGGTTTTAGTGTTGAATTTGCCTGATTGCAATAAGGATTATTAGAATCATGCTTTAATAGTTAAGAATTGGCAATATGCTTCACTTGAGAATGGGGTGGCCTACCATGGTCCTAGATGCCCTCAGTCGGAGAATGGGATAGGTTGTTATTTAAGTTCTTTCCCTTTTTGTTTTTACTGATTTCTTTTCTGATATATGCTGACTGTTACTACTTATTTCTTTGTTGTAGAAGAACGTGAGAGGAAGTTCCCCAAACCAGGTAAAGTACGTTTGGAGGAACTCAAATTCTTGTGGGGTATTAACCAAAGGACATAAGAAGATCATCCACGATTAGCTTCTATATTGCTAAAGTATAGAAGTTCGGTAACCTCTTTTGTAGCTCGGTCAACAACTGATGTGCCTTCAATTGTAATTGACTTGGAGAAGGATCCAGTGTCTACTTCCTCTACAACTGAGTTTGTTGGTGTTGGTGCTGAAGTTTGTTGGACTCCCAATTTTTAGATTTTACACAAAAAGTAATTTCCTTTTTCAAGATGCGGAATATAGATGGTTCAGTTAAACAAGTACATAAACACCAAATTTTAATTTCTTTTAAATTAAAATTAAACAAAACTTAAAGTGAGATTAAATTAATCAACAAATACATTTTTCACTTTAACATATTAACTCAACCCAAGACTTAGAAATTTGCCTAACAATAAATATTCAATTTTACAAATTAGGCCAAACCAAATTTTATCCAATAAATTTAATGACTTGAATTAAATTAACTTTTACCCAAATTGAATTTGCACCAAATTAAACATGAGTAGTGATTTAAACCAATTTTATCTTTTTACCTAAGCATGCATCTAATGTGAATATGCAAAAGATAAAATAATTAAATAAATAACCACTACGCCGCGATGTATGAGGAAAAATCCACAACGGAAAAAAAAACCTCGGACGGCCCTAGCCTCAAATCCACTAAGTACGATTTTACAAGTACAAGACAGTAAGACTTACAACACTCGAATTGAATCCGTCCAAGCCCCGACGCTCCTTCTTGTACACACATTTACCTAGCGAATAACCACGAGAATCCACCACGGTCTCGTAATCCACCGATCGGACTTTTAGGAACCCATCAACCACACATGATGCCTTTCATCGTATGAGAATGTCACAGCCAAAAATAACAAACTTCTTCCTTATGGGATGTAGAAGTAAACCCAAGCTCTCTTTTACGGTAGAGGTGAATTCGGTGCCAAACAAACTCTCCAAGCAAGATGTATATAGATAGATAGAAACTTGGATTAAAATAAATAATTGGGTGTCAACTTGGTTTTGTTCTTTGAATAAATCAATTTGACTAACAAACATCAAAGGAACTTTTTATGAAAGGATTAAGCTCTCAAACACTCTCTAGGAGATGGAAAAATCTCTTCAAAAACTATAGTCCCGAAGTCATTAAATTCTGTGAAAGAATAGTGGGACAAAGTAGTGGGAAAGTTCCAAAAAACTGCCAAAAATTGTTCTCGCCGAAATCTCGTTCGAACGAAAATATCATTCGAACGACATTTCGTTCTAATGAACTTTGTAACGAAGTTCCAGTGGCAAGTCATTGGTAAACCTCATTCAAACTACATTCTCGTACAAACGACAATATCGAACGAACTGTCAGAATGTTATTTTTCAATTTTAAGCCCAAAAACTTTTTATTTAAAAGTTCAAAAATAACTTTCTGAAAATAAAATTCATTTTAAATAAAATTACACCATTTATAAAATTATTCCAAGTCTCCCTATATATATATATAAATGCATTCATACCTTTTGGAGACTATGAAATATGATGTTGATGACGTAGAAACATGACACTTGAAACTCAACAAATTATTCCAACTCGACAAATGATGAAGCTTGAAACTCGATAAACTAGGAAAATGATGATGCTTTGTTTGTGGCTACCTTGGCTTCTGTTGAAGCTGAGCGCAGGGCAAAGGCTACTAAAGAAAAGGTAGTCAAGATCTCTACTGACCTTTCTACTGAGAAGACCAAGCGAAAGAAAACCAGTGAGGATTCCTTCAACAAGGGCTGGGATAAGGTCATCTCTGCTACTTTTGCTCAAATAGCATATGCTAAGAAGAAATTCTTTAATGAAAGTTGGTCGGCAGCTTTGAGGGAAGTTGGTACTGCTGAAGACTCGGAGGTATTTTCGAGGTACGATCCAGGCTCCCAACCTTGATGACGATGCAGGTTCGAGGGAATCTTCTATGGCCATAGAGTCAATTAATCCTCCAGCCGATCAAGGAAAAACTCATATTGACTCAGTTGCTACTCCTGTCGATCAATAAATAACCCCTGAGGTAGAGAAGGATAAGAAGAAGGTGTAGACTTGTTTGGCCTCTAGTCTTTGTATTATGTACCTTTCTATTGTCTTATTTTTGTCTTGTTCTGATGTACCTTTTTGTAATATCGCCATTTATTAATGAAAGAACTATTTTCTTCAATTAACTTGTCATTTTTTTACGCTTAGCTGTTGCTCTGTCTCCTTTTATTGTTAATCAATTATTGCTTTATCTTTCTAGTTCATTACCAAGATGGAACAAATTGCTTCCACCGACTTTGACCTACTCAAATGTTACGACAATTTATTAAAAGTTGGTCACTTGGAGTTGACAGATGAAGAATTAATAGACTTTCTGCGCAGATGCTTCTGATTAAGCAATGGATGCATACACTTATCTCAAATTCCTTCTTGATTGGGTTGTGGCCAATAATGTTGCTTACTTTGAGATGATTGAAGATTTGCAGGCAGGCCATAATGAAGTCAAAGCTTCACTGTATGCTGACTATGAATCCAAATACAAAGCATTGAGTGAAGGATAGGGTTTTGAGAAGATAATAGAAAAATATGCCTCTGAATACAGGAAAAAGGAGTTCTTGTTGAATCATGAACTTGATGAATCTAGAGGGATCGCCAAGATCTTGGAGGATGAGAATAATAAACTCCAGAATGAGTTGGAAACTTTGAAACAATCTTATGTTAGTGGTGCCGATGAAGGTGCTTCCTTTTTAGAGAATGAGAATGCCAGGCTGATGGAATAACTTAAAATTATGAAGAAATCCAAACCTGCACAATCTACTAGATAACAAAGAACGAGCCGACCAGTTATTATGGAAGCTAGGTCCAAGAAAACCTTATCCGATCAGGCTGCCCAACTAAAAGCAAAGAATCAGGTTATTTTTGCCTTGTCTATAAAGCTGGAAGCTAAAGGCAAAGCTCTTGCCAATTAGTTCACAGAGTTAAACGTAAAGGATAGTATTTTGAAGAAACTTAAACACCATGTTGAAATGTTAACCTTTTAATTTCATAAACAACCTTGAGAGGTGTGGATGGAAGTATACAATGAAGTTTTAGGTCATGTAGATGATCACCTGACTCAGTCCCATCGTGAAGGCTATAAATAAGGTTGGATTAATTATTTGACTTTATTGAAGCATGATCGTAATAGCTAGCTGTGGTATTGGAATGAGCCTGGTCTTTTAGATTGTGATAATCCCCCTTTCAAGTTAGACACTTCATGGATCCCTGTTGATGATACTCCTTTATGCTTGATCACTAAATACTTAGGGGACTATAGTTTACATGATGTTCACGAGATTGTTCATCCTCCTCACCTGATCAATGTGCCAAGCAGCAGCAATAGAAGAATGTTCAGGGATTTTGACTTCATTAATTCGCCATATACTTTGGTTGATCCTCCCGCTGGAATGAACAGAGTACATCCATCTCAATTGACGGCCAAAGCTGAAGGAAAACGTCATCTTGAATAATTCTCATGTATTCTGTTATTCATTTGAATGTAATACAGTTTTTATGAATGAAAATCTATATGTTTGTGTTGTTAACTTATGATGATTTGAATCAGATGGACAACTTGTGATTGTAATGCCATTGTTCTACTAATGCACTTCGATATACTAATCCAAATGTAGCATCAATCATCAGTGGTGACCAAGTGTAAGAGGAATATATGTTTGTATCCCGATATTTTAGGAATATTTACATGCCTTCTTGGATTTAACTTAGTCAGATAAAACTTATTTGTAACTTTTTTAGTTGTATACGAAGTTTTACACTTCTTGTTCTTGACTTGTTTATACGAAATCATACATGAAGTGAATAACTTCTTGTTCGTGATTCAATTTTACGAAGTCATACATGAAGTAAATTATTCTTGTCGACTAAGTATTTTAGGATTGTGTTCCTTTAATTTAGTCGGACAAGTCTTTTTATTCGTGACTTGTTTATACAAAGCCATACATGAAGTAATATTTACTTCTTGTTCGTGACTTGTTTATACAAAGTCATACAGGAAGTTTGCATTTGAGCGAGCAATGAATTCGTTATGATCAGCAAGAGACATTCTGACTTCGTCATGATCAGTAAGAGACATTCTGACTTGTTTTTCTTATTTTTTTTTGTGATGATATATCTCCATACTCCGAAAAAAAATCAAAAAAATTAAAGAGACTAAAATCAGTCTTTTATTAAATTTGACTCATAAAATTAAAATAAATATAATACTAACAATCCCTTGAATCATTGATAATAATTTTGGAGATGCTCAGCATTCCAGGGATTTTTGAATTCTTCCTCTTCCAAAGTCTCGATTCGATAGGTTCCAGGTTGAATAACAGCGAAAATGCGATATAGGCTATGCCAATTAACCTCAAGCTTGTTGGTCTTACGTATCACCTTCTTAAGAACATAATAACCCTCTTTAAGGTTGGTCGGCTTAAGCCTTGTATTATAGAAGCAAGCAATTCTGTGTTGGTATACAGCGTTTCTCAGGGCAATATCTTCTCGAATTTCCTCCAACATGTTTAGATCTAGTCGGCGCATCAAGTCACTAGTTGGAGAATCAAAGTCCAGTACCCTGTGGGTTGGTAGGCCTATCTTATCCGGTACCATGGCTTCAGCCCCAAACACAAACATGTAAGGTCTCTAAAATTATTGTTCTCGAAGTTGTTTTGTAAACCCAAAGAACAGAATGTAAGTCGTTAATCTAATTGCCCTTTATAACGTCAAGTATTTTCTTCAACCCATTGAGCAAAGTCATATTTGTTACTTATGTTTGATCATTACTTTGAGGATGGACTCGTGCAAAATGAAGCTTCAGGAACTTGGACTGAACATAATACGCTTCAAATTCATTATTATCGAATTGAGTTCCATGATCTGTAATGAAGGCATGTGGTAGCCCATATCTGCATATGATATTCTTCCAAATGAATTGATACACCTTCTTATAAGGCATGTCTACCAATGGTTCTACCTCCATCCATTTGGTGAAGTAATCAACAATAACGACTAAATATTTGAACCCGCCCTTAGTGGTCGACAGTGCGCCGACCAGGTCAATTCCCCAAATAGCGAATGGCCAAGGTGAAGTGATTGGTGTGAGAGCGATATTAGGCATTTTATGGATTGCAGAGAACTTTTGTCATTTGTCACACTTTTTTGCAAAGGCTGTACAATCTGTCCTCATAGTCGGCCAATAGTATCCCCGAGTGTTGATTCGTTGGAGCAATGACCGACCAACGGAATGAGCTCCACAGGAACCTTCGTGTTGTGCAAATCTTCCACATCCATTGGATGAATATAACACAACAGGGTGATCGTTAATCCCTTTATATACAAAGCTCCTTTGTCTAACACATATCTTGATGCTTTATATCGGAGCTTCTTGGCTTCTTTAGGATCAGGTGACAGGATGTCATCCTCAATAGGCGCTTTAATTGGGTCCATCCAGGAAGGTCTAAAATCTACGATAATGAAATTAACTATCAAATCCTCATCAATGCTCTGATTAGCCAGGATCTCTATTGGGATGGTGCGCCTGAGTTCAATTCTGGTTGCTGAAGCCAGCCGAGCAAGTCCATTTGCTCGGGCGTTGGCAATCCTGGGAACCTTGTGCATTTGTAAGGATTAGAGCTTGGAAATAACTTCTATGGTTTTGGTAAAGTATCTAGTCATCAACTCCCCCTGACTCTATATAGCTGAAGCACTTGGTTGACCACTAACTGTGAATCACTGTGCGCCACTACTTGCTCAGCGCTTAATGAATGGGCCAAATCTAGTCCAACTATTAAAGCATCGTATTTTATCTCGTTGTTTAAGACTTTGAATTGAAACCTAGGTGCATATTTAACATCAATGTCATCAGGAGTATTGAGTATTATACTTGCTCTACTTTTAGTTTCACATAAAGAACCATCGACGTATAGATTCCACAATGGGATATCATCCTTGAAGCTTTCTTCAGACATAATTCTATGATGGAATATTTTCTTGTTCTTCTCTGCATAATTCTGAGCTAGTTTCTAAGTTCTGAATGACTCGGATTAATCGATAATGATTTCAGCTTGCTTTTCAACTGAACTATTTTCTTTAGAAGTCTGCTCGAAAAGCAAGTTTTACTGGCCAGGAACCTCTGGATAGGTGAATTTGGCGATAAAATCTTCCAGAGTTTGACCTTTTAATGAATATCATGGTTCATTGATAATGTCATATTCTCCCAGCTTCACTGCCCAGTACATCAATCTTCCTGACTTTTTAGGCTTGTGGAGTGCTTGCCGAATAGGTAGATTAGTATACACAACTATAATATGTGCTTGGAAATAAGGTTTTATATGCCTAGAAGCCTCAATAAATGCTAAAGCTAATTTTTCTAAGTGTGGATACCTAATCTCGGCTCCCTTGAATGCTTTGCTGGTGTATTAAACTGGTCTTTGGATCCTATTGTCCAGTCTGACCAAAGTCGAGCTAACTACAGATTCAGAAATAGCTAGGTAAAAATATAATTTCTCTCCCAAGATTGGTCGGGATAACAAAATAGGTGATCCCAAATAATTTTTTAATTCCTGGAACGCTTCTTCATATTTTGCATTCCACTCAAAAGCCTTTCTCAACACCTTGAAAAATGGTAAGCACCTATACTGTATTTAGATTAAATCTTTTATCTTTGTTGGATTAGCTTTAATTCCCCATTGATTAACTATGAAGCCGAGGAACATTCCTTCATGTACCCCGAACACACAGTTGGTCAGATTCAACTTCATCTGATGTTTTTCTAACTGATCAAACGTCTGACTGAGATCACTGATATGATCTGAGGCATTTTTACTTTTTGTTAACATATCATCCAAATAAACCTCCACGTTCTTACCTATCTGCTCTTCAAATACCTTGTTCACCAACCTTTGATACGTTGCTCCTGCATTTTTAAGCCCAAAGGACATTATATTATATCAATAAGTTCCTCGATTAATGATGAAAGTTGTATTTTCCATGTCTTTAGGTTTCATTCTTATCTGGTTGTACCCAGAATAGGCATCCATGAAGCTTAAAATCTCGTGTCCTGACGTAACGTCCACCAATTGATCAATTCTAAGTAAGGATAAATGGTCTTTTGGACAAGCTTTATTTAAATCAGTGAAATCCATGCACATCCTCCATTTATCATTCTTCTTCTTAACCATTACAACATTGGCTAACTAGTCTGAATACTTGACATCTTTAATAAATCAGATCGGGCTTTTTTGAACTTTCTCAACCTCTTCTTGGATAGTTTGATTCTTCTCGGGACTGAAAACTCTTTGTCTCTACTTGGTCGGCTTGGCATCCTTATTGATACTGAGCTCATGACAAAGGAAGTTAGGATCGATACCAGGCATATCCTCATGGCTCCAAATAAATACATTTATCTGTTGCCTAAAAAACATAATCAACTTTTTTTTAAAGACTGGATCTAGTGTTGAACCGATCTGCGTAGTTTTTTCTAGTTTGTCATCATCAATGATAATACTTTCAATAGATTCCACAATCTGTCCCTTGACTAATTCTGTTTCATTTCACGAATCTAAAGTTTTAACTTCAGATTCACTGTTGGGCTCAGTAATATCCACCTGATAGGTGGTAGTCTTCTTCTTCAATTCGACTGAGGAGTAGTAACATTCTTTGGTTACCTTTTGATTGCATTTAACGACACCTACACCAAGGTGAGTTGGAAACTTCAAGCATTGATGAACTGTTGATGGTATAACTTCAAACTTCTTCAATCCTACCCTACTGAAGATCACGTTATAGGCAGATTGAATACTTTTATCCATCACAAAGAAGCATATTTTCTCCGTACAACCTATCGACCAAGTGTCGAATAACACTTCTAGCTTGACTGTCCCAAGAGGGTAACTTTTTCATCAGAAAATCCTATTAATGGCCTATGGTAGGGTTTTAGTTGGCTGAGCTTCAAATCCAAACTCTGAAAATAAGGGTAAAATATAATATCTGTCGAGCTTCCATTATCAATCAAAATTCTAGCGATGATAATATCCTATATCCTGAATTTGACAACCAATGGGTCATCATGGGGATAAAGTACCCTGGAGAGATCATTCTTTGAAAATTCGATCACTAGTTGTTTTTGTTGACCTTCCTAGGCCGATCATCTTCGTTTAAATTAATTCTCTGGATATAAGAGCAAGCTGTGACACCCCGACTAATTATATACCGGGTAGCTACTCCTTTATTAAATTAATTCAAAATGCCAAGTTGGTCCAGTTAATAGCATCACTGTCGAAAACATTTTAATGATTACTAACCACCTAGTATTTAAAAAGTAAGTTGCCAAATTTTAATTTAAGTCTGATTAACATGCAATAAGTGTAATGAAGAATAATAACACCATTCACCATAATGAAGTAAATAGAATAACCATCACATAACGTAAATAAAGTCTGGAGGAAAACTCCTCACTACAAATCCCACAACTGATAAGTAAACTGAATACTCAATCAATACATGCCAAAGTCTGATAACTGTAATGGAAAAGTAACTCTAATAGAAATGGGCGACATGCCCTACAACTGATAGATAATGAATCTGGAATCCAAGTGATAGAAGCGTCTACAAGCAAATCCCTGTAGCTTCCACAAACAGCTACAGCTCGTCACCAGAATGAGTATCCTATGCATGGTGTCCTTGTGGCTGGGCACCTAAAATGGTTTTACAAGAAAAGTAGATTTGAAAGCAAACGGGTCAGAGCCCGAATGTGGAGTTATATTTTAAAAACCTGCAAGTGCTTTAAAAACATTTAAAACATTAAATGCAAAGTACATGTTAGGACGTGCACTCACATGATATTCTCACCTCTCGTCTAACTGTGCACTCCTAACGTAAGTACCCATCTACAACGACACAAACCACTAGCTAAGTGCCATCATATCTAGCTAGACTGTCATAGGTCCTACCCTTATTACTCGGTTCTATTAACATTATAACGCTCGTAATTAAATAGGGGTTTAACGTAAACTCAGATGCTCAATATGCAATATATTACTCTATCAGCTAACCCGTTATGTTTCTCGACACAATATCGTAATTATATTCACAACATTAACATGAAGGTTCCCATTAATTAAGTGTATATTATTCACATCATAAATATACAATACAAGCACCCCGAGAACTAAGCTGTGGTGCACACATACTCTGCTATCCATCCCGGTACATCACGTACATAAGGATTACATATTCCGAATCTCTCAGGAATAGTTCACAAATAACAACATCACAAATAATGGAGGCGAACACAGTCACATCACATGGGTCACGCACATACCTACGCTCCCACGATCAGCGGACTTATTAATATCCCAATAAGTCTTTCTATGACCTATGTTCATCAAGGTAACCAGTCTAAATCCGGGCAACACAAGGATTAGAGGGCCCTAAGCAAACGCAAACCTCCCGTGATTGCAAGTATGGTAGGTATGTCATACACACAATTCATATACCAATAATAAGTAAACACACGTCTTAGTAATCCCGTAGTTTAATTGTAATACTATTCTCATTCTAGTACCAATATATATAATTTACACACTTTATACGATTCCGGTTTATAATCATACGCGCCATAATCTATTCTCACGTCGTAGTAGACACTCACGTCTCAACCCAAACGGTTCATTGATTTAAATCACTCGTATATAATTTACTCCTCATAATAACCCAAAAGTCCCAAATCTATCCATACATCATCAAAGGAAGGTTATCTATATCCTCGAACAAGTTTAAGGGACTCCAAAAATCGAAACAGGCCAAAAAGGCCTAAACTGTCAACTCGTTAGAAGTCTCGTTCGAACGAGGCTGTTCGAACGAGATTCCACTGTCAACTCGTTAGAAGTCTCGTTCGAACGAGACTGTTCGAACGAGATCCAGTTCGTTCGAACGAACTGTACCTTCTAATGAGATCGACTAATTAAATACCGGGTAGCTACTCCTTTATTAAATTAATTCAAAATGCCAAGTTGGTCCAGTTAATAGCATCACTGTCGAAAACATTTTAATGATTACTAACCACCTAGTATTTAAAAAGTAAGTTGCCAAATTTTAATTTAAGTCCGATTAACATGCAACAAGTGTAATGAAGAATAATAACACCATTCACCATAATGAAGTAAATAAAATAACCATCACATAACGTAAATAAAGTCTGGAGGAAAACTCCTCACTTCAAATCCCAGAACTGATAAGTAAACTGAATACTCAATCAATACATGCCAAAGTCTGATAACTATAATGGAAAAGTAACTCTAATAGAAATGGGCGACATGCCCTACAACTGATAGATAATGAATCTGGAATCCAAGTGATAGAAGCGTCTACAAGCAAATCCCTGTAGCTTCCACAAACAGCTACAGCTCGTCACCAGAATGAGTATCCTATGCATGGTGTCCTTGTGGCTGGGCACCTAAAATGGTTTTACAAGAAAAGTAAATTTGAAAGCAAACGGGTCAGAGCCCGAATGTGGAGTTATATTATAAAAACCTGCAAGTGATTTAAAAACATTTAAAACATTAAATGCAAAGTACATGTTAGGACGTGCACTCACATGATATTCTCACCTCTCGTCTAACTGTGCACTCCTAACGTAAGTACCCATCTACAACGACACAAACCACTAGCTAAGTGTCATCATATCTAGCTAGACTGTCATAGGTCCTACCC
Source organism: Sambucus nigra (assembly GCA_949130495.1). Classification (NCBI taxonomy): domain Eukaryota; kingdom Viridiplantae; phylum Streptophyta; class Magnoliopsida; order Dipsacales; family Adoxaceae; genus Sambucus; species Sambucus nigra. The sequence goes on from OX422220.1 coordinate 48,513,253, forward strand.
TTACTACTCGGTTCTATTAACATTATAACGCTCGTAATTAAATAGGGGTTTAACGTAAACTCAGATGCTCAATATGCAATATATTACTCTATCAGCTAACCCGTTATGTTTCTCGACACAATACCGTAATTATATTCACAACATTAACATGAAGGTTCCCATTAATTAAGTGTATATTATTCACATCATAAATATACAATACAAGCACCCCGAGAACTAAGCTGTGGTGCACACATACTCTGCTATCCATCCCGGTACATCACGTACATAAGGATTACATATTCCGAATCTCTCAGGAATAGTTCACAAATAACATCACAAATAATGGAGGCGAACACAGTCACATCACATGGGTCACGCACATACCTACGCTCCCACGATCAGCGGACTTATTAATATCCCAATAAGTCTTTCTATGACCTATGTTCATCAAGGTAACCAGTCTAAATCCGGGCAACACAAGGATTAGAGGGCCCTAAGCGAACGCAAACCTCCCGTGATAGCAAGTATGGTAGGTATGTCATACACACAATTCATATACCAATAATAAGTAAACACACGTCTTAGTAATCCCGTAGTTTAATCGTAGTACTATTCTCATTCTAGTACCAATATATATAATTTACACACTTTATACGATTCCGGTTTATAATCATACGCGCCATAATCTATTCTCACGTCGTAGTAGACACTCACGTCTCAACCCAAACGGTTCATTGATTTAAATCACTCGTATATAATTTACTCCTCATAATAACCCAAAAGTCCCAAATCTATCCATACATCATCAAAGGAAGGTTATCTATATCCTCGAACAAGTTTACGGGACTCCAAAAATCGAAACAGGCCAAAAAGGCCTAAACTGTCAACTCGTTAGAAGTCTTGTTCGAACGAGGCTGTTCGAACGAGATTCCACTGTCAACTCGTTAGAAGTCTCGTTCGAACGAGACTGTTCGAACGAGATCCAGTTCGTTCGAACGAACTGTACCTTCTAACGAGATCTCGTTCGAACAAAGTTATCGAACGAAGTTCCCTTTCGTTAGAAGCGACTGGTCAACTCGTTAGAAGCTCGTTCGAACGAGTTCGTTCGAACGACCTGGGGGGGGGGGCTTCTAACGACCTACCAGTTTCGTCCCAGATTTCTCTAAATTTCGTTTTTCACCATTCTTACTCCTCAAATCTTCTCCAAAGTTCGTTCCAACAATGTTTTAAGTTCTCTAATCATCCTAAAACATGCTAAGGTCATATACTAACATCTTTTAAGGCATTAATGCATCCTAAACATCATTAAATCACAAGATTCTATACTTTTCCCCAATTTTTCAAGAACATGAGCCCTAGATTTTTATCATCATCAAATCCCAGAATTTAATCCGTTTTTACACTACATAAAAATGAAATCTTTGAATTCAATCTTCAAGCAATGTTTCTACATGCAAACCTATACCCAAAATTAAGCTAATAACTTCAAATTTCATGGGTTTTCCTTTAACTCTTAATTAAAATAGATTATCAAGATTTCTAACATGGAAGAAGCATTCACTGCATAAAGAATGTAATTTAAATCACTTGCCTTGATTGTCTCTGAATTTGGTGTTGATTTTTGTAAAGATTTCTGCAGAATTCCTTCTCTTTCTCTCCCTCTCCAAGCTTTCTTCTCCAAAGGTGGCTATGGTGGCTAGGGTTTTCTTTGGGAAAGTTGGAAACCTAAATGATAACCTCCGTAGCTTATTGGGTCATTAAGGGTTGGTTAGTGGGTTTAGTGGGTCTATTCCCAATCAGATTTACTTCTCTAATTTTCGTCATTTTTAATTCCTAAAAATACGAAATTACCAAAATACCCTTTATATTGCCGGTATGGCCTAAAAATACCCCGGGACCCAAACTACACCCCCGGCTAGTGTTTTCTGACTATCTCGACCCTTCCGGACGCGTTGGCGCACTCAAAACGACCATACGGTTTAAAGAATTTAAATTCACTTTTATAATCAAAATATTATACCGTGACGCGGCGGTCACACGCATCTCAACAAAATTTCCAAAATGCCGTATATCAATCTCACGACAAATTTTTCATAATTCAATATTAATATAAAAACATGTATGCACATAATCAAATACCAACTCGCATCTTGTTAGTATTTTTAACCCGGATTAATTTTCAATTAATACGCATTTAATTAATTAATCCCAAAAATAAATATAGCCAAAAATACGGGGATTACATACTTCCCCCCTAATAACTGAATTTCGTCCCGAAATTCGAAACTAGAAAGTACCTGCTAAAAACAACTCTGGATAACGTTCGCGCATCTCATCCTCGCGCTCCCATGTGGACTCCTCGACATTGTGATGTCGCCACTGAACACGCACTAACGGGACTATCTTTGACCGCAGTTTCCTCTCGCCTCGGTCCAAAATAGCAATCGGCCCCTCCTCGTAGGAGCTATCCGGCTGGAGATCGATGTCCTCCACAGCAATGTGAGAATGAGCCAAATCATCTCTAAGGTATTTCCTCAGCGAGGAAATATGGAACACATCGTGAATCCGGTGCAAATGTTCCGGTAACCCAAGTCTATACGCAACCGGTCCGATCCGCTCAATAATAGGAAACGGCCCCACATACCTTGGTGCCAACTTCCCCTTCTTCCCGAAATGCATAATCCCCTTCATAGGAGATACCCTGAGCAAAATCTGGTCCCCTACTTGGAACTCCCTGAAAAATCTCTTCGCATCAGCATAACTCTTCTGCCTGTCTTGAGCTACCCGAATGTGACTCCGAATCAACTCAATCCTTGCCGAAGTATCCTGAATCACTTCCGGCCCAAGCAGTTTGTTGTCCCCCACCTCTAACCAACATGCTGGGGAACGACAAGGCCTACCGTACAATGCCTCAAACGGAGCCATGCCAATAGTGAACTGATAGGAGTTGTTGTAAGCAAACTCCACCAGTGGAAGGTACTGCTCCCATCCACCCCCAAAGTCAATAATGCACATGCGTAGCATGTCCTCCAACATCTGGTTTGTGCGCTCGGTCTGCCCATCGGTCTGCGGATGGTAAGCCGTACTCAACCGCAATTCCGTGCCCATGGCCTCCTGGAAACTCTCCCAAAATCTCGAAACAAATATCTTGTCTCTGTCAGACACGATATTTAGGGGCACACCGTGAAGTCTCACAACCTCTGAAATGAAGAGCTGGGCATACTGTCCCGTAGTGTAGTCAGTCCTTACGGGTAAAAAATGAGCGACTTTGGACAACCTGTCCACAATTACCCAAACGGAGTCGTGACCCCTCTGCGACGTAGGCAACCCCGTGATAAAGTCCATGGATATGCTCTCCCACATCCACACCGGGACCTCCAACGGCTGTAGCAGTCCTGCTGGTCTCTGATGATCCACTTTTACAAGCTGACAAGTGGCGCATTTTGAAACAAACTCAGCAATATCTCTCTTCATACCGCTCCACCAATACTGTCGCCTCATGTCTTGGTACATTTTGTCCCCTCCGGGATGTACCGCGAATCGTGAGCCGTGCGACTCTGCCATCACATCGTGTCACAATTCCTCCCCTTCCGGAACTACCAATCTCCCATTGAAGCGTAATCCCCCGTCTGAGCTAACGGTATAGGATTCGGCTCCCTCTGCTAGTAATCGAATTATCTGCTCCTGACAGAACGAGTCATTAGCCTGTGCCCGTACTACCTTCGTGACAATCTGCGGTGTAACGGTCATCACAGACATGAAAGATCGGGCCACTGCATCCTGGTGTCCCAATTCCTTCCACTTAGCCTTCCACACCTCTGCCACCTCATCTGCTGGCCTACGGCTCAACGCGTCTGCTACCACGTTAGCCTTTCCCGGGTGATACTGGATGTTGAACTGGTAGTCCTTCACAAACTCAAGCCACCTACGCTGCCGCATATTCAATTCCTTCTGCGTGAACAGATACTGTAGGGACTTGTGGTCCGTGAACAATTGGAACTTCTCCCCCAAAAGATAGTGCCTCCAAATCCGTAGGGCAAATACCACTGCCGCCAACTCCAAATCATGCGTGGGGTAATTCTTCTCATGAGTCTTAAGCTTACGGGAAGCATAAGCTATGGCATGTCTCTCCTGCTGCAATACACCTCCAAGTCCTTGTAAAGACGCGTCGGTATAAACCAAATACTCAACTCCCGGTCTCGGCAATGCTAACACAGGTGCTGAGGTCAATTTGTCCTTTAACTCATCAAATGTCGTCTGACAGGCATCACTCCAGATGAATGGCACACCCTTACGAGTCAGATGTGTAAAAGGACCCGCTATCTTCGAAAATCCCCGAATGAACCTCCTGTAGTATCCTGCTAGGCCCAAGAAACTACGAATTTCAGTCGGTGTCGTGGGCTGTCCCCACTCCCTCACCGCTGATACCTTCCCCGGATCAACAGATATTCCCTGGTAATAATAATGTGTCCCAAAAACTGGACCTCCTTCAACCAAAACCCGCATTTCTCATATTTTGCATACAACTCGTTCTGAAGAAGTGTCTGCAAAACCTGCCTCAAATGCTCGGCGTGCTCCTCCTCTGTCTGGGAGTAAACCAGAAAATCATCAATGAAGACAATGACAAACTGGTCTAGGAAATCCCTGAACACTCTGTTCATCAAGTCCATAAACACTGCTGGAGCGTTGGTCAAACCGAAAGGCATAACCCGAAACTCGTAAGAACCATATCTCGATAAGAACGCAGTCTTCGAGACATCCTCCTCCCTGATACGCAACTGATGGTATCCCGATCTCAAATCAATCTTTGAGAAGAAAGAAGCTCCTCTCAACTGGTCGAATAAGTCATCGATTCGAGGCAACGGATACTTATTCCGTATCGTGACCTTATTCAACTCCCGGTAGTCCACACACAATCTCAGTGAACCGTCCCTCATCTTCACAAACAAAACTGGAGTGCCCCAAGGTGAGGTACTCCTGCGAATAAAGCCCTGACCTAAGAGCTGCTCTATCTGATCTCGTAGCTCTCTCATCTCTTCCGGAGCCATACGGTACGGTGCGCGTGCTATAGGCCTCGTATCTGGCAATAGGTCTATAACAAAATCTATCTCTCGACTGGGGGGTAGGCCTGGTATCTCCTGAAACACATCTGAATACTCCCTGACTACTGGGATAGAATCTAAAGGAATCACTACCTCCTTAGAGGTATCCTCCTCAATGTAATACAGATGAGCGGTCGATCCTCCCTCTGGGCGAGGCATCGCCACTACAAACATCTCTTGCCCCGTAATGGCAAAAACAATGCTCCCGCTGAAGCAATCAATCATGGCCCTATAAGCTATGAGCCAATCCGTACCGATAATCACATCGTGAACATGCATATCTAATACCAACATGTCTGCAGGTAATACCAAACCACCAATCTCTACCCCCACTCCCCGGCATATAAAGAATATAAGTGACCCACTCCCCAATGGTGAGTCGACACACGTCACTGTGCTCTCTGCCGTAGCTAACAATCCTAAAGCTTTCGCGAAGTGTGTAGCTATAAAATAGTGTGTAGCCCCCGTATCAAATAATACCCGACCCATAGTGCCATGGATAGTAAACGTACCCTCAATCGCGGGCGGTGCCTGTGGAACTGCAGCCTGGTGGACGTTGTAGACACGTCCATACTGTAGCTGCCCCTCCTGAGCTGGGACTGCTGGAATGGGTGGCAATGCTGCCATCTGTGGCGGTGCGGGAAGAGCGACGGGAAACATAGGCCTCTGTGGCTCCTGGCGAGCACCCTGCTGCTGCTGTTGTGGGGCCCTGCCCCTATCAGGACAATCCTGTCGCTTATGGCCAGTCCTGCCACAAACAAAACACTTCCCTGGGAAGTTCCCTCCTCTCTGCCCCTGCTGTCCCCGGCCCTCGTGGTCGTTACCGTTCCTCCCTTGGCCCTGCTGGCCCTGGTGAAACTGCTGCCCATTCTGCCCCTGTTGGCCCTGATGGCCGTTTGGACCCTGATGGCCCTGACGGAAACCTCCTTGTCCCTGTCTGTAGTTCCCTGATCGGAACCTCTTCTGATCCCCCTGCTGGGTACCCTGCTCACCCTGTCTCTGCCCCTGAACAGATTATGCCCCACCGGCACCATGTCCTCCAGTCCTGCCCTGATGGCTAGACTCTCCCGACCTCTTGCCCTCAGCCATATGAAAGCGGTGGTCCTGGCAGTGTAACAAAGCAGCGTTAACCACATCAGAATACGTGGCCAACGAAAGGTTCCCTAACAGATGCTGACGGATCCTCCATGTCAATCCGTCCGTGAACTTCTCAATCTTCTTATTCTCTGTTGGTATCTCATATGGAACGATATTCAATAGATTCGTGAACTCGGCCTCATACTCGGCCACAGTCTTACTCTCCTGCTTCAGACTCATCAATTTCCTCCTCATTTCCGTGTGAACAGCCGACGGAAAGTACTTGCGGTCAAACCGCACCCAGAAGTCCTGAATAGTGAGAGTATCCCTCTCCTCCATGGTGGTAATAGACTCCCACCACTGTAGCGCAGATCCAACTAGCTTGAAAGTAGCTAGCACCTGCTTCTGGACGTCCGTGCACTCATACATCCTTAAGTGCCTCTGCATATCTGATGAGTGCATTATTTTGTATGAGTTATGCCCAAATCTAGGCCTTGTTAGACCCATTGTATCTTAAATAATGAGTTTTTAGAGTCGTTTTCGAAAAATAAAAGAAAAATGCAGGTTTGAATAAAATCCGAGTTAAAAAAATACAATTTTAATAACTCCGGGGGTAAAATTGTAATTTCAAAAACTTTATGGGCCTGAAAATAATTTTTAAATCTTTATCTAGGCAAAATAAAGTTCCCTCTGAAATTTGGTTGAATTTGGAGTTAAAATGAAAAAGTTATGAATTCCGGGGTTAAAAATATAAATAAGGGTAAATTCATAATTTTCTAAACTTTCTGGGGCTGAAATTAAATTAATATAAGTTATTTTATATTTTTGCAGGTACCCCTGAAGTTTGGTGAAGATCCGAGGTGATTTAGTGAAGATATGAAGATTGTGGGAATAATTTAAAGAAGTACAAAGTTAAGGGGCCAAAGTGGAAGAGTGCAATTTCTGGAAATGGGAATGGGTTATATATTATTGAAGCAGCTATTATTTCAAGAACGCTGCTTGGTTCAGTGGTCTCGCGCGCGCGTGGAAGGAGAAGGTCAGGGGTTCGATTCTTCCCCCTGACCTTAATTTTTTGGTAAAAAATTCACAAGCCCAAATTGCACCCAAACGCAGCCTTAAAGAGATAAGGTTTGACAGCTTCTTAGTCCGAAAATCAAGGGATTTGGAGCTGACCATTACGTGATTTTCAAGATATTCCGTGGGACTCTTTTTTTTTTGGTTGATTTTTAGGAATTTATAATTCATATAAATCAATTAAAAGGGTGTTTTACACCAACTCAAATACCCTAATTCTAAGCCTATAAATAGGACCCTTGGGTTCATTATTTTAGGGGTGATAGAGAGAGCTTTAGAGAGGGCCAATAATTATTTTGTGGGTGGAATTTTTGTCAAGATTATTTGTGACACATCAATTGTAAGTTTGTTTATTTAATGAAATTGAGTATTCATTCTTGCAGTTTTATTATGTCTACAATTATGCTAGCTTAATTTCCTCACTAGGACTAGGTGAAATTTATCATGTGTGATTAATATTGTGTGTGATTTAATTTCGTCTTTATTTCCCGATATGTACTAAAAGTTTTAAAAATTCGGTATTCATTTAAAACGACACGAGAGTGCGTTTTAAACCTTCGGCATTATTTGAAAAAAAAAATCATTTTTATATTTTAAGTATGAGTACTTTTTGATGGGTTATACTTTTATTAAATTGATTGATAGCCCATGCTTAAAGACTATATTTTAAAATTTAAAAGTGAACTTTTTAAGGGAATAGGGATTTTAGGCGTCTAAATTTAGAGACGTTAAATTTTATTTTGGACTTCTCACGTATTATTTTTCCGAATTAAATACGACGAGAGCCGGTTTAATTTGAGTTATAAAATCGGGAATGACGAATTTAAATTATTGCACAGTGTTAGTTTAACGTGATAAATGGATCCAATGTCCTAGTTTTCACGCTACCTTGATTATATCTCTCGTACTCCTATTTCTTGTTTGTGTTGCTTAGTTTATTAACACATCTCCTCTCCAACCCAATTTAGTCTAGTTGGACAGTCACAATTAATTTTAAAGAAAAAAATTGATAAATCTCTGTGGGTTCGACCCGTACTTACACTCGCTATTCTATAATAGCCCGTGCACTTGCGGTATTTTATAAATTGACAACAATATCCTTCCTCCACTGGCTCGAGACTATTACATCTGAGCTACCTGGAAACTCTGGCGGATGCGCTTTCTGAAAAGCGTCACGTACACGTTCCCAAGCAGACGGAAATGCATTTGCCTGTACTGGCGCGGCAACCGGTGCCTGAGGTGGTGCCTGCTGAACAACGGCAATTGCGGCATTTATCGCTTGGGCTACTATAGCTGCAACCTCAGCGGCGTTCATCATGCCCTGAACTGGAGCGGGCTGGGGTTCGGGCGTTGCATCCCTGGGAACTCGTCGTGCACGTCGTGGAGGCATCTGAAATAAGAACAAAGTTTATAAGTTCGCTGTTATAAACTTAAAATAGCTGAAGAACGAAGCATACATAAAAAGAGTACAACAGTCCAAAAATATAGGGCTCTATATCAAAGAAATTAGCGGAAACATAATAGCCGTACAGATCCTAAGGACACTAGAACCTGATGCTCTGATACCACCATAATCTATACGCGCCATAATCTATTCTCACGTCGTAGTAGACACTCACGTCTCAACCCAAACGGTTCATTGATTTAAATCACTCGTATATAATTTACTCCTCATAATAACCCAAAAGTCCCAAATCTATCCATACATCATCAAAGGAAGGTTATCTATATCCTCGAACAAGTTTACGGGACTCCAAAAATCGAAACAGGCCAAAAAGGCCTAAACTGTCAACTCGTTAGAAGTCTCGTTCGAACGAGGCTGTTCGAACGAGATTCCACTGTCAACTCGTTAGAAGTCTTGTTCGAACGAGACTGTTCGAACGAGATCCAGTTCGTTCGAACGAACTGTACCTTCTAACGAGATCTCGTTCGAATGAAGTTATCGAACGAAGTTCCCTTTTGTTAGAAGCGACTGGTCAACTCGTTAGAAGCTCGTTCGAACGAGTTCGTTCGAACGACCTGGGGGGGGGGGGGGGGGCTTCTAACGACCTACCAGTTTCGTCCCAGATTTCTCTAAATTTCGTTTTTCACCATTCTTACTCCTCAAATCTTCTCCAAAGTTCGTTCCAACAATGTTTTAAGTTCTCTAATCATCCTAAAACATGCTAAGGTCATATACTAACATCTTTTAAGGCATTAATGCATCCTAAACATCATTAAATCACAAGATTCTATACTTTTCCCCAATTTTTCAAGAACATGAGCCCTAGATTTTTATCATCATCAAATCCCAGAATTTAATCCGTTTTTACACTACATAAAAATGAAATCTTTGAATTCAATCTTCAAGCAATGTTTCTACATGCAAACCTATACCCAAAATTAAGCTAATAACTTCAAATTTCATGGGTTTTCCTTTAACTCTTAATTAAAATAGATTATCAAGATTTCTAACATGGAAGAAGCATTCACTGCATAAAGAATGTAATTTAAATCACTTGCCTTGATTGTCTCTGAATTTGGTGTTAATTTTTGTAAAGATTTCTGCAGAATTCCTTCTCTTTCTCTCCCTCTCCAAGCTTTCTTCTCCAAAGGTGGCTATGGTGGCTAGGGTTTTCTTTGGGAAAGTTGAAAACCTAAATGATAACCTCCGTAGCTTATTGGGTCATTAAGGGTTGGTTAGTGGGTTTAGTGGGTCTATTCCCAATCAGATTTACTTCTCTAATTTTCGTCATTTTTAATTCCTAAAAATACGAAATTACCAAAATACCCTTTATATTGCCGGTATGGCCTAAAAATACCCCGGGACCCAAACTACACCCCCGGCTAGTGTTTTCTGACTATCTCGACCCTTCCGGACGCGTTGGCGCACTCAAAACGACCATATGGTTTAAAGAATTTAAATTCACTTTTATAATCAAAATATTATACCGTGACGCGACGGTCACACGCGTCTCAACAAAATTTCCAAAATGCCGTATATCAATCTCACGACAAATTTTTCATAATTCAATATTAATATAAAAACATGTATGCACATAATCAAATACCAACTCGCATCTCGTTAGTATTTTTAACCCGGATTAATTTCCAATTAATACGCATTTAATTAATTAATCCCCAAAATAAATATAGCCAAAAATACGGGGTATTACACAAGCCTGAGCTTCATTCAAGTAAGCTTTGATTTCAGCAATGTGATCTCCTCCTCCTACATCGCCACCTGTAATGACATGATAATCAAATGAACCAAAACTGATCATAGTTACCTCACGTTATGTCTTCTTGGGCTTCTTCGGCAGATCGGGATCATCCTCATAATCATCTCCATTATTTTTTTTCCTGTCATCTTTGGGCTTGTATAGAGAATTTAATCTTCTTCTAGCTTCTCTGCTTTCACGTCGATCAATAAATTTATTGAGTTTTCCTCGGCAGATGAGAGATTCCATCTCATTTTGTAAAGCGGTGCATTTTTCTGTTGTATGGTAGTGATCCTTGTGGAATTCACAATATTTAAATATCTCCCTTTTATTAGGAGGTGCTTTCAACCTTTCAGGCCATCGCAAATCCTTAATATTTTTAATCTCCTCAAGGATATGGTGAATGCTAACACTCAATGGAGTGTGGGTTTCATATTTTTTGAGCTTATTCTCTTTTTTCAGCTTCGACTCCTTATGTTCCTTTTGATATTTCTTCTTAGTCTCTGTGGATGGGTTCTGCTTTGTAGCCATTTCTTCCTCGACGTTCATTATTTTTCCCGCCTTATCCATAAGCTCGGTCATGGTTTTAGAAGGATCTTTGGCCAGAGTATAATGCAGTTTCTCAGGAAGTAACCCACTTATGAGAGTAGCGATGGTTGTTTTTTCCTTGTAGTCTACCACTTCTAATTTCTCGTTATTATAACGAGTGACGTCCTCCCTAGTTGTTTCCCCTACTTGTCGCCTTACACTCAAGAGATGGGCTACTCTTTTTACTGTCTTGGCCCCGAAACAAAAATTGTTAAGAAATAGCTCGACCAAGGTTATAAAAAATGTGAGGCGTGACCGAGGCATGGAGGCCAAGCCTTAAGCCTTAGAAGCCTAGGCGAGCCTTATCGTAAAAAGGAGTGAAAAGGCATTTAGGCATTTTTTAATATTTTTAAACTATGACAAGGCTATTAAAAGTACTAAAATGATACATACCTTAAAAATATGTCTAAATATTTGTAAATTAAAATACTAAAAAAACTCACCTTTTTTCACGCCTTACTTCTAAAAAACTTACATTTTTTCATGCCTTACCCCCCCAAAACGGGCGTTTTTTCACGCCTTACCCCAAAAAATGTTGACCATCGTTGACCACGCCTAGGGCCAAAACTTAACGTATCTAAAAAGCCTCGCGCCTAGGCTCATTTTTTAAAACACTGAGCTCGACAAGCTGATTAAAGTTGGTAATTTGTCCCCAGGGCAAGTTATTATACCATATATGAGCAGAACCTGTAATGGTGCTTGAGAATGCTCTATATCTCATCTCATCAGGGACCGAATAAATGTCAGCGGCAGCTTGATATTGTTCAATGTGCAGAGCTAGATCAGTTTTCCCATCATATTTGGGGGTAACCGAAATAGCTTTAAACTTAGATGGAGTAGGAAAATCCATAATTGCTTGAATAAAAGGGGATCCTTTAACAAAACTTCGCTGTAAAGGATTTTTTTTGTTATCTCTCATATTCGATCTCCCAATCGTTGAATTGATCTTTTCCACAAAGGGTTGCCCACATCAGATTTATGAAAAACAGCTCGGCTGCCCCAATTATGTGTACGCACTGAACTCTCTTCCTGAGAAGTCTGCTCGGTGCATACAGATCGTCGAATGCTTGATCTTTATCTGATCATGACTTCATACTGGTTGGCTGGATGTTGCCCGATCGATCGAAAGGCAAAGCTCGGCTCAATCTCTGCAAAAACCTTGGCCTTTCAATAGAGAAAAATAGATATCAAAAGACTCTGCGGCTCTTATTCCTGGGTGATAAGTCCTATCTTGAGATGAGTTGGAATAGTTGCGTTGGCTATGCCTAAGAGGTGGAGGCGGCATGCTCTCTGTGGTGATATAATTGCTTACTGTCTGGATAGGGATAGAGTTCTTTCTTGTAACGACCGAGCCAATTGTCTCGTTGTTTCCTGCATAGCATCTTGACCTCTGGTAATACTGGTAAGGATCCCATTTAGGTCGGCTGCTATAGGTGGAGCAGATGGATCAGGCGGGTTGCCTTAATTTTTGGCACTAGGCTCCGGATCATTCATTTTTCCTTGAATAAAATTGAGAACGGTGATTAAACACATATTCCCTTAGATGACGCCAATCTGTTGATGTAAAAAACTGGACTTGATCTAATTTTATAATCATAAATAAAATATACAATTACAATGCTAAATAAAAGAGAGACACGAGGTTTTTAAAGTGGTTCAACCATGTAACAAATCCTATGTCCACTGTTATAGTATTGATTCCAGAGGTTACAGAAAGCTAGGTACTCTTGTCAATAAGAATATCTTAGAATCCGTTCTACCTTGCCCTTGATGAAGAGGATACAATGTATTTATAATGACCCAAAGATTAAGGGGTGGAATATCAAGGGCTGGAATGCCTTTATACATTTAAGCATTTACTCCCGTACATAATGAATGTGACGATTGGTTGTATGAACCATGTGTGGTAAAACCCTTGGTATGGTGACTCTTCATTGGTATTGATGGTCAACATTCTTTATGTTGGTCAGCATGCCTGTCAAGCTACTATTTGCTAATTAGAATTTTAGCCATGTAGGAGTACAAGTGTTCACTTTTGATTGGTCTACGTAGGTGGATAATTTTTTGTATCAACACTTAGTAAAATTATGAGAAACCGGGGTATTTGTAATAACACGCCACACGTTAATATTAAAGAATAATTAATTATGTTTCTCTTCACCATTAATCATAGTGGTGGGAATTGGTTAGTACAAGAACACTTTTAACATTATGGGTAAATCCTAGGTATGCATTTCCATAAGGTGTTACAGACCCTCAAACAACTCTCGAGTGATTTCATCCGGCGCCCTTCAAACAACACACTAATGGAGATTTTAATCGATCCCATATTTTAAGTTAATTCAATTTTAAATTCATGACTTTGTTTACGTGTCTTATAAATTAAACTATATTGATTGGAATATATTTTTCAAAAGACTGCCTTGGAGCAATTAATAGCACCCGTGCCTTTGTTATTATTGGGCAACCATATCTTTGTAATTTTTCAAAGGACTGCCTTGGAGCAATTAATGGCACCCATGTCTTTGTTATTATTGGGGCGGATGAGCTAGCTTCATTTCGAGAAGGGTGGGGAAACTTATCTAGAGTGTTATGGCAGCATGTTCTTTTTATTTGAGACTTACTCATGTTTTATCGAGTTGAGAGGGATCCACAACAAATGACCGTGTTTATAATAGCATATTTTTAATCATAGTTTATTATTTCATTGCCTTAAAATTTTAATTATGTTATTACTTACAATAATTATTTTTTATAAACATGTAAATTGTACCTTATTGATGTTGGTTATACAAAGTTGCTAAATTTATTGCGTCGTATAAATGTGTTAGATATCATCTGAAATAATATGTTTTGGGGCTTCGAGCACCTGAAAATGCAAAATAGTTGTTTAAACATCGCCATTCATCTTAACAAAATGTGAATGAGAGAATATTTGGGGTTCTCAAGCAACGATTTCCTATTTTAAGGATGCCATTCTCGTATCCATTTGCTACTCAGGCCAAAATATTGGTAACATTGTGTATTTTGAATAATTGCATATACATCGAATGTGGAGATGATGATTGGGTTTATGAAGAGTATGATCATTTAATGAACAACGTGGATATTGAGGTACAATCATAAAATACTTCACGAGGAGTGGTGCAAAGAAACTATTCCGTTGAATGACAACTTCAAGAACACAAAGTATTTGGAGATAAAATAACAATGGATATGTAGCGTGATCATCTCATTGAACCGAGGAGGAAGGGACATGTAGTGTGACATATATGTGTAACGTTAGTTGTGATAGAATTCCGACATTAAGGTTGTGTTGCATTGTTATTTTGTGAACACTATGACATTTTGTATGGATTTCTACTCATATGGTTAATTTCATTTGACTTATTTTGCAAGTTTTTTAAAAAATGATTTACTTAAAATTCAATTATTTTGCAATTTTTGAATTCATGAAATTAAATTTTTAGCAACTGTCTACTTTAAAATTGGCCAATTCATAATCATTATTGTGGTGACAATTATTATGCAACACAAATAAATGTGAAAGAGGTAATGACCAAGAAAGAATAAATAAAATGCCAGTCACACAACAACAGGTGTACGTGGTTCAGCAAAGATATGCCTACGTCCACGATGGTACAGTCAGTATCATTTCTCTATATTCTGAAGAATAAGTACCGAGAATACAACTTGTCCTTTGCCCCGGACCTAGGGTTTAATTTATACATGTGTATGCTAGTTAATGGAGATGATGGGTTCCTTCATATTAGCCATCTTCCCTATAAATTCTCTTCAAGGGATCGTGGGGAGAGACCGGGTCAATATGAAAGATAGAGGGCCTGGATTTTGGGCCGTCAGAACTGGGCTACTCGTCCAGGCCCATGGTTCTCAATTCTGGGTACCTACAATTGCCCCTAAATTCGTTGGGCCATGTTTATGGGTCCAATGAATTTAAATGATCAGCCATTATGGCTGACTTGTGATTCTTTGAAAACTGTGAAGTTGCTTTGGCGGCACCCGCTTCGCTATCCATGCACTATGATTAGAATTGAAGGCTTGTTGGGATAGCCACTTTTTCATTCGTCGTTTCAGCCTTTCCAGTATTCTCCCTTCTTCTGAGAACTCTAGCGCCTCGTACCTTCCTCTCTGAATTCCCATTCCCATTGCTTCTTAGTCGTCTTGAGCTCGTGCTTCTTCATCACTCGAACCGATCTTCTGTTTTGTAAGTTTCTTGTGCCCTTTCTTTGCATTTTCTCTTTGGTTTGTAGGATTTGAGTTTTTCAATGGCGAAGATTGGAAATAGGTCAATCTCTGAGTTTAGGAAGTTCTACAATATTCCTGAGTGGGTAGATATTGAATGTTGTGCCTCCCCTCCTAGGAAAGTTAGGGATATAGAGGATGCTCACTGGATCCATGTTTTGTTGCTCTCCCAGGGGGGCTTACTTTTCCCCCTAATGATCTATTTCTGTATTTTTTTGGTTATTTTGATATTGTTCCCGCACAGTGCTCGCCCAATGTGTGGAAGATAGTAAATGGCGTCCATAGAATAAACCAGTTGTATGGTACTAGGTTAGGACTTGCTGAGATCTGTTTCTGCTATTCCTTCTCTCGAACTAGCTCAGGTGTTTTATACCTCAAAGTTAGGAGTCCTGATAGGGTATTGGTAGTAAACCTACCTGATTCTTATAAGGACTACTGGCAAGAGGGTTTCCTAGTTAGGAATTGGCAGTTCCCTCCCCAGTTTGAAGGGTCGAGGTCTGAGAGGTTCACTGTCCCTTTTTATGGGGAAGAATATATAGGTAGACATTTGTACTGTTATTTCCACCTTTGCTAGCTTGTGATTTTTCTAACCTCTTTGCTTTTTCTTTCACAGCGAGGATAAAGAATTTGGAGCCTGCTCTCAGCGAGGTTCGCATCTCGGAGTTGGTGAAAGCTTGGAATATTAGGGAGCCTCTGGGTGACGGCGATCATCCCAGGTCTGCTGCCTTTTTGCTCGAGTACAAGAACACAGGCTACAGCTTCATAGCTCGACTTGTGGAAAGTGTGCCAGAGTTTGACTCTTTCGGAGAGATTACGGCTGAGCCCATCCAGTTGGACGAAGAGGAGAGCAGCTCGGAGAGTGAGCCTGCAGGCGCTGTGAGTAATTTGGGTGTAGGGAGTGCTGATAGTAGCAGTTCTTCTAAAGAGGATTCCGAAGCTCAAGACTCGTCGAGCACTACCAGCAGTTCAGGCGGAAAGATGCCTCCAAGGAAGAACCTGATCAGATATGATGACGATGACGACCATGTGCTCCTTGCACAAAGGTCGAAGAAACAGAAGACTGCATCTGGGGTTGTGGTTACATCTTCTCAGCCTTCCTCTCAGGAGTAAGAGAGGAGTAAGATAGAAGAAGAGCAGGTGAAGGAGAGAGAGAGAAAGAAGGAGGAGCAAAAGAAGGTGGAAGAAAGAAAAAGGGTCGAGGAGAGGAGGAAGAGAGAGAGCGAGAAGGAGGAGGAGAAGAGGAGAGCTGAGGCAAGGACGAAGGCCGGCCAGGCCTTAGTTCCAGTGTCTGCTCTGCCTGAGGGGGCTTCTGTGGCGACCTCCCCTCAGCTAGCTCCGGCCCTACTTGAGAGAGCTGTCCTCCCGGCTGATCGCCAAAGGGCAATAGGTTCGGAGCATCTGGCCCTTCAGGATAGTCAGAGGCTTGCTCTTGTATGGTTTATTTTCTTCTCGTGTTTTGCTGACTTCTTTTGCTTTCCTCTTCTTATATCTTCTTCTTTTTTGTAGTTCGTTACCGACTTCGCTGTGCTGTATCGCTCACGCGACGAGCTGGTGAAGAAAAATTGTGAACTGGAGCAAGAAAACTCTGCCCTGAAGCTGAAGGCTAAAGAGCTCGAGGCCAGTTTCAAGGCTATCGATGCTGCTCGGATCTCGTCTGATTTGGCCCTTGCCACCTCCGCTCGCTAGAGGGATGATGCGGTCAGGGAGCTGGGTGAGCTGAGGAAGGCTTATGATCTGGTATGTGCGAGCAAGCTGGACCTTGCAGAGAAGAGCAGAGTTCTGGCCGAGCAAATGGAGGCGGAGAAGGCCCAGGCAGCCACCATTAAGGAGGACTCATACAACTCTGGGTGGGCTGCTGCTTATGATGATGATGAAGTTCTGTAAGGACATTTTTCACATGTCCGAAATGTTTCATTTATTTATGTCGTACGCCGCTACATTTGGCACGTCTCCTCACGATCTCACATGACGGCCTCTATCCGAATTCCGGGAATCAAGCATGCATTATCTCCACTAATATGTCCCACATCTGCCTCAATGACTTCACGTTCCAAGATTTTAGGGACTTAATGCAAGTGGTACGCAAGGGAAGTCAAAACAGTGAAAAAAAGGCACAATAGGAGAGTTCAAGGGCATTTTCGTAATTTCACATCCATAGTTCGGAGGTCTGGTCAACTAGAAAGTTGAAGAGCTCGCCGCAACGAAGATACTGGAAAAAACGGCACCTCAATCCGAGCTACGGTGAAGGAGTTATGACCTTTTGAAGATAGAGAAAATTCCTTAAAGAATGCTGTTTTTTTTTTTTTACACTGGATAGAATTTTAGAGTTTTAAGAACGTGGGACTCTTCATATTTTTTCCTATAAATACCAACTTCGGGGGAGTTGTTTTGCAAGACTTTAGGAGACGAATTTGAGAGTCCAAATACACCTAGTCTTCATATTCTTGAGTCCCAAGACTCATGTTTTGATTCACACATCATTGCCAAACCTTTGTGAATCCTTTTGCAACCCAAGAACACAACTTTGGTTTGTTCAACCCTTGTGGAGGAGACTGTTCTTCTTCTTCATTGCATCCCTACTGGAAAGGGATAATTACAGCCGCGAATACAGAATCCGATACCCGAGGGTAATTCTTAGCCAACTTGTATTTTCATTGTAATCCGATTGTAAGCCGTTTTCTTACAAATTATAGTGAAAATAAATGGTTTTGCCCCTGAGGGGGATTTTTCCTTAATTGCATGTGTTTGAATGTTCTTGCGTAGATTATCTATTTATTCAATCACATACTGCTGCATGTTTAGGGTTTGTTTGTGTTAAAAGGGTTTTATATATGGTTTGATCATTTGAACGCGAGCACACACGTTTCTCAAATTGGTATCAGAGCAGGTTACGCTAATCTATCGCGTATTCCTTTTTCCGCAAATTTTTTTCTAAGATATCAATTTTCTGAAAAAATTGATTTTTGAAAAAGTGCGTGTTCAAATGGAGAAATCATATTATAAAATGCCTATTTTTGACGAGACAAATTATGCTTATTGAAAAGCCCGTATGAGGTCGGCTTTAAAAGCCATTGATGAACGTGTCTGGATTTTGGTTGAACGAGGGTGGACTCCTCCCACCGTGACTGTTGATAATGTGACCAACTTGAAACCTGACATTTCTTGGTCTGATGAAGAAATTAAATGGTCATCTTTTAATTCTAAAGGTCTAAGTGCTATTTCTGGGTCTATCACTCCTGATGAGTTCAAACGCATAATGATGTGTACCACGTCAAAAGAGGCATGGGATGTTTTACAACTCACCCATGAAGGAACTAATGCTGTGAAAGAGTCTAAGTTGCAAAACTTGACAACTCAATTTGAAACAATCACCATGCATGATTCTGAATGCTTTGATGAATTTTATGCTAGACTTTCTGACATTGTGAATACTAGTTTTAATCTTGGTGAACATATTCCGAATGCTAGAGTTGTTAAAAAGATTCTTCGTTCTTTGCCTAAGCGTTTTATCCCTAAAGTCACTGTGCTAAATTCTATGGGTAATTTAAATACGCTAAAATTGGAAGAACTTATAGGAGATTTGCAAACTTATGAAATTGATATGTTCCCTAAAAATTCTAAATCTAAAGATAAGGGAATTGCTCTTAAAGCCCAAGAGAGAAGGAGTGAGGGGTCAGCTAGAAAGAGGGTAGAGTCATCTAGAAAGAGAGAGACTGACACGTCAGATTTTGAGTGCGATTTTGACTTAGATGATTTGGCTCTTTTCGCAAAAAATTTCAAGAGGATTATCAAATTTAAGAAAAATGGCAATTTTAAAGATAAAAAGAAATTTGAGAAAAATAAGTTTGAAAAGAAAAATGAAAAAGTTTCCAAAAATCCTTCTCTGAAAGAAAGTGAGAGATGTTTTGAGTGTGATGGTAGGGGTCATAGAGCTTTTGAGTGTGCCAATCGTCTGAATAGAGAGAAAGGGAAAGCTGTCCTTAATGCTACCCTTAGTGACGACAGTGAGGTCGAAACGGTGGATTCTGGAGATGAGTCACCGCATGAGTGTAACTTCACCGCATTCATGGCCAGCCAAGTGAGCACTCCTAGTTCTCCTCACGACGATGAGGATGATGCTTCACAGGGACACCTCGACAGTGATATCGATGTGAGTGAGGGGGAGGATGACACAAGTGAGAGCGAGAGTGATATACAACGCGCCTACGCTGAGTTATATTCTGAGTCTTTTAAAACTAAAAAGAGAAACAAAGCGTTAGTTCTTAAGATCACCGGCTTAGAGGAAGATTTAAGAAAAGAGAGAGAAAGAGAGTCCTCCACCTGCACCGTACTGAGAGAGAGAGAATCTGCCTGTGTCGAGAAAGAGATCCTATTTAGAGAGAGAGAGAGAGTGTTTTAGAGAAAGATAGAGGGGACTTGACTAAACAAGTGGCTAGTCTTACGAGTCAGCTCCATTCCTCCGTGGAGACTCGGAAGAAATTTGAAGCCCTTGTTGCCCAACTGACTCATGATCTTGAGAAAGCACGGGAAGTCAAGGTACAAATCGAGGACAGATCTGGGAAGATGGGAAAGATGCTCCTCGGCCCCGCTTTAGGTTTTGGTGATCGACAAGGAATTGGTTATGATGGTGCCTCCACGTCCCAAATTGCACCTGGACCAGTTCCTGAGTTTACTACAACCCCTTATGGTCACCGTCAAAAACCTCGTAGGAGAGTTCGACCAAGAAAAGCAAACCAAGGTCCACCTTTGACTGCACTCTTTTGTACCTATTGCAAAAGAAAAGGACACCTTAGGGAGTTTTGCTATAGCATGGGTCGGACACGACGTACTACTGCTCCACCACGTCATACTGATGAGTTTTCTAGTCTGAGAGAGCGAGTTGAGTTCTTAGCTGCCACTTCTCAGAGTTTGATGGAAGAATTCAGACGGATGTCTTTGCCGTTAGTGAATGCTTCTCACATTCCAGCTAAAACCAACAACAACAAAGGCAAACAAAAGGTTACCACTGCTTGGGTACCGAAGAAAGATAAAAAGGCTTTTGTTGTTCATGTTGCTCTCAAAGCACATAATACCTCACAGTGGTATTTTGACAGTGGGTGCTCCAGACACATGACAGGTGATGCCTCATTTTTTACTACTCTTGAGGATTATCAAGATGGCAGAGTCACCTTTGGAGATGGGAGTAAGTCTAGCATTATAGGACGAGGTACTATCGAGTTACCTGGTTTTCCTAAGCTAGAAAATGTTTTGTACGTCAAAGGTTTGAAAGCAAACCTTCTCAGCATTAGCCAGCTGTGCAACACTAACTTTGCAGTAAAGTTTGACCGGGATGCGTGTAAAGTCTACAATCAAGCCGGTAAACTTGTGATGCAAGGGGTGAGGACCGAGGATAATTGCTATGGGACTGATCCCACATCCTCACTTGTCTGCAACAGCGCCACGATCACTCCTATGGATCTGTGGCACCAACGTCTAGGTCACGTGAACGTTAGAGATCTCAATCGTTTATCTAAAAAGGACCTAGTACGTGGCTTACCATCTCTTGGAAAGTCAACTTCGACCGTTTGTGGACCCTGTCAGTTGGGAAAACAAATTCGTATTCCTCATAGGAAGTTACATTCCATTACCACCTCTCGTGTTCTGGAGTTGATTCATATGGATCTTATGGGTCCCACTCGTACTGAGAGTCTAGGTGGTAAGAGGTACATCCTCGTGATGGTAGATGATTTCTCCAGATACTCCATTGTAGGTTTTCTGAGAGAGAAATCCGATGCTGTAGATTTCTTAACGACCAAGTGCCGTGTCCTGCAAAATCAACACGGTGTCACTATTAACAGAATACGTAGTGACAACGGCACTGAATTCAAGGAAGCAAAGGTTGATTTGTACTATGATAGCCTTGGGATCAAACATTAGTTTTCTGCTGTGAGAACTCCTCAGCAAAATGGGATTGTTGAGAGAAAGAATAGAACGATCCAAGAGATGGCTAGATCTATGCTTCTAGGTCGTAAAGTTTCTAAGAGATTTTGGGCAGAGGCAGTGTCTACTGCATGCCACACGGTGAATAGGGTGTATCTGCGTCCACACACACTTCACACTCCTTATGAGTTGTGGATTGGCAAGAAGCCCAACCTGGCATATTTCCGTGTCTTTGGGAGTAAATGCTACATCCTACGGGATAAAGAGCAATTAGGAAAGTTTGACTCCCGAAGCGACGAGGTAATATTTCTAGGATATTCATCGAATAGCAGAGCGTACCGGGTTTTTAACATGAAGAGCTCTAAGATTATGGAATCAATAAACGTCACCGTGCAAGATGACGAACCTCCGACGGTTATTGATCCTAACCTTCAGTGTGAGGATGAGGATTGTTCTGACAGTGATTTACCTGTTCCTCTCTCACACTCTGTGGACCCTACTCCTGTGTTAGGGGACACACCTGCTTGGGTTCGCAAGAGTCATGACCCTTCTGCCATTGTTGGTGATCCCACTCTAGGGGACAAGACTCGTGCTCAGCTAGAGAACGTTGTTAGCCATCTTTGCTACACGTCCAAAGTCGAGCCCAAGAACCATAAAGAAGCACTCAAGGATGAACACTGGATATCTGCTATGCAGGATGAGTTGCTTCAGTTTAAAAAGAATGATGTCTGGGAACTTGTCCCCCGACCTAGTGAGATTAATGTGATAGGTACCCGGTGGATTTTTAAGAACAAAATGGATGAAAATGGTACCATAATTCGAAATAAGGCTAGGTTGGTCGCTCAAGGCTACACACAGATAGAGGGTGTAGACTTTGGGGAGACATTTGCTCCTGTTGCGAGGCTTGAGTCCGTCCGTCTTCTGCTCGCCATCGCATGTCATCTGCGCTTCAAGGTGTATCAGATGGATGTCAAGAGTGCCTTTTTGAATGGCATTCTACAGGAGGAGGTTTATGTGGAACAACCAAAAGGGTTTGAAGACCCTCAGCACCCTGAGCACGTCTACTATCTGAGGAAAGCCTTGTATGGTTTGAAGCAAGCACCCCGTGCTTGGTACGAGAGGCTTACTTCTTATCTCTTAGCTCGTGGCTTCAAGAGAGGGGGAGTAGATATGATGTTGTTTGTCAGGAGAGATGACGGAGCTATTTTGGTTGCCCAGGTCTATGTGGACGACATAGTCTTTGGATCCACATGCTCCCAGCATGCTCACCACTTTGAGGAGGAGATGAAAAGTGAGTTTGAGATGAGCATGGTTGGTGAGCTTACATTCTTCCTTGGTCTCCAGGTTCGTCAGCTAGAGGATGGGATGTTCATCTCCCAATCCAAGTATGCTAGAGACCTAGTGAAGAAATTTGGTTTAGACTCCGCTAAGCATGCACGTACACCTATGAGTACCACTACCAAGCTTAGTAAGGACACTTCAGGCAAGGACGTAGAGCAAACCTTATATCGGAGTATGATAGGTAGTCTCCTCTACTTGACTGCCAGTCGTCCCGACATCGCCTTTAGTGTTGGAGTCTGTGCGCGTTATCAGGCATCCCCAAAAGAGTCACATTTACTTGCTCTAAAACGTATTATTAAATACATAAGTGGGACTCTCTTATACGGGATTTGGTATTCCTTTGATATCGATGACCGTCTGTCCGCCTACTCAGGTGCCGATTGGGCTGGGGATGTAGATGGATGTAGGAGCACTTCTGGTGGGTGTTTCCATTTTGGTTCTGCTCTTGTCTCCTGGCTGAGCAAGAAGCAAAATTCCATCTCTTTGTCCACTGCGGAGGCTGAGTACATAGCCGCCGGGAGTTGTTGCACACAACTCTTGTGGATGAAGCAAATGCTGGAGGATTATGGGATATCACAGGACACCATGACCATTTTCTGTGATAACACGAGCGCGATACACATATCCCGCAATCCAGTTCAGCATTCGCGCACAAAACACATCAGGATACGTGAGCACTTTATTCGTCAGTTAGTTGAAGAGAAAGTCGTATCCCTGAGTTTTGTTCCTACCGACCGTCAGTTAGCCGATATTTTCACGAAACCTTTAGATGCCCTTAGATTTGAGAGTCTTAGGAAATCTTTAGGGATTTGCACAGTTGACTGAGGGGTTGGTCTATGTCTAGAATAGGATGCTTCTTCATGTTCATATCATATGCTTCCTATTGCTAGTCTGTTTTATATGTACCATTACTTTGTTGTACAGCTTTGTTTTATTCCTTTTGCTTTTTATATTTTTTTTGAAAAAAAATACAAAAAGATTTTCCTTTAAGAAAAATTTTGAGAAAAGCACAAAAAGATTTTATTTTTTTTCCAAATTTTTGAAAAAATCCAAAAAGATTTTTGTATTTTGCTTCTTTTATGGATGAGCATGTAAGATAGCCAAGTCACAACTTCATTCCATTTATCCATGTGACTGTTTGATAGAGATTTGAGAGGCTACATCATTTCATCCATGTGCTTTACATTGATTGGAGTCTTTGAGATGTAATTAGTGATATCTTCCTACATGTTTGACTCCTATATCCTTTATTGCACACATGCACGGCTATATTTGATTATTGCACTTGTCTATCTCATGTTGGCTTGCGTGTTTTCATCTCAATCCTGTCTATACAATGTACAATATGCGATAAAACTTGACAAGATTGGAATGCATGTAAAAACCGTTTTGGTGAGACTGTGTGTTTTTGTATAACGGGGAGGGGCTACGAAAGGTAATCATCTATCCTTTGCGCAAAAACCACCGTTAAAAAGGACCTAAAAAATGGAGGAATTTTAATATCCGAGGTCCAAAGAGGTTAAAAGAGCCCGAAAAAATTTAAAGGCAATAAAAAGCAATTCATGCCGAATATGGGCCACTTAGGTTTCACCATCAATTCTCCAAAGTTTGAGAATTTAGAATGCCTCTATTCAATACAATATCTGAGGGAGTTTGGTTGGAGAATCTAAACGGGTTTGCACTTCCTTGAAAGTCCTGAAAAAGCATAAAATCATTTTGGACGTTATTGGTGTGAAAATCATTTTGAGCTTTAATTTGTTGATTTGATTGAGTCAATATCTTATATTGTCACTCTTTTACACCAAAGGAAGCATTTGAGTTCATTCGCTAGGAATATCCAATATTCATCGTGCACATATGTCATGTTTGTATGCATTGATTTTCCTATCGAATTTGATCACACCACTTCATTTACGCTATCATTGACTTGGTTGCTTTCTGTTTATTCATGGTGTGTTTTTATCCTAGTGACACCCCGCACTTGCTTATTTGATTTATTTCTCTAATTTGTCCATTTGGGGACATCATAAAAAGGGGGAGAAAGAATTATCATATTATGGGGGAGTTTTTGAGATGTTGCTTATATTTTTATCATATATTGATATCCATGTTATCTCATTTCAAACTCGATATGTCACGTGGTATTTGCTTTGTCTCATGTGTGTAGGTATGAAGATTGCAGATCTATATGTTGCACACCCTGATGAGAAAAGTTTTGAGATTCCTGAAGAATTAAAGAACAAACGATGAAGACTATTCATTTGTACCTATTCCAGTTTTGGGTTCATGGAAGGGTAGATTTGTATAGGCAATTTCATATTTGATAATTCGGATTTTTTATGTATGTACCGGCATAGACATAGGGGGAGATTTGTAAGGACATTTTTCACATGTCCGAAATGTTTCATTTATTTATGTCGTACGCCGCTACATTTGGCACGTCTCCTCACGATCTCACATGACGGCCTCTATCCGAATTCCGGAATCAAGCATGCATTATCTCCACTAATATGTCCCACATCTGCCTCAATGACTTCACGTTCCAAGATTTTAGGGACTTAATGCAAGTGGTACGCAAGGGAAGTCAAAACAGTGAAAAAAAAGGCACAATAGGAGAGTTCAAGGGCATTTTCGTAATTTCACATCCATAGTTCGGAGTTCTGGTCAACTAAAAAGTTGAAGATCTCGCCGCAACGAAGATACTGGAAAAAACGGCACCTCAATCCGAGCTACGGTGAAGGAGTTATGACCTTTTGAAGATAGAGAAAATTCCTTAAAGAATGCTGTTTTTTTTGTACGCTGGATAGAATTTTAGAGTTTTAAGAACGTGGGACTCTTCATATTTTTTCCTATAAATACCAACTTCGGGGGAGTTGTTTTGCAAGACTTTAGGAGACGAATTTGAGAGTCCAAATACACCTAGTCTTCATATTCTTGAGTCCCAAGACTCATGTTTTGATTCACACATCATTATCAAACCTTTGTGAATCCTTTTGCAACCCAAGAACACAACTTTGGTTTGTTCAACCCTTGTGGAGGAGACTGTTCTTCTTCTTCATTGCAGCCCTACTAGAAAGGGATAATTCCAGCCGCGAATACAGAATCCGATACCCGAGGATAATTCTTAGTCAACTTGTATTTTCATTGTAATCCGATTGTAAGCCGTTTTCTTACAAATTATAGTGAAAATAAATGGTTTTGCCCCTGAGGGGGATTTTTCCTTAATTGCATGTATTTGAATGTTCTTGCGTAGATTATCTATTTATTCAATCACATACTGCTGCATGTTTAGGGTTTGTTTGTGTTAAAAGGGTTTTATATATGGTTTGATCATTTGAACGCGAGCACACACGTTTCTCAAGTTCAGATTGGCTACATCAGCCGTCTGAATTTCAAGAAGGGCTGGAACAAAGCTCTTCTAGCTGCTGATGTGGATGCTGAGTCTCCCTTGTTTGACGAGCACGACCTGGGTCCCAAGCCAACTGTGGACGAAGAAGCTCCTGCTCCAACCATCGGGGGTGCTGATCTTCCCTCGGATATAGTTCCTGCTGGGGGGGTACTTCTGCTGCGGATGATAAGGAGAAGCAGCCAGACACTGCTGGGCAGCCTGAGGTTGCTAGTTGATTGTTCTTAGGGTTTTCTTCTGTACTTTTTGCTTGTAATTTCCCAAGTTTTTTCTGCTCGGTGTACTCGGTCTTTATTAATGAATGATAAGATTCTCCTTTTGTTTACGCTGATCCCTTTCTCTTTTCTATCTTTCTTTTATCTATAGTTGGTTGATGTGGATGACTATATTCCTGTTACCTCCCAACTAGGTAGGACTCTTGGTCCTAATGCAAGCTCTGCAGTTCGCCAGGCCTTTGCTAGACTTTGCAGGTTTGCTAAGTCAAGGAACCAAAAATATAAGGATCAGTCCGAGCTAGTGGCCAAGTTGAAGGAAAGGCTCCAGGAGATGGAAGAAATCGGTGCTTCAGTGCAAGAAGAAGTCAGTGCACTGAGAGCAAGGTTGCTGGAGGCCACCGAGATTAACCAGGTCGGGGAGTTCCTGCAGCAGGAGAATGAAGACTTGAGGAGGGAAGTCCTAAGGCTTAAGGAGCATTCGTCGAGCATCGTTTCGGCAGTCCTACAAGGCTCTTCTTCGTCGCGAGCTGCTCGGCCTTCCCTCCCGCGTGCTGGTAGGAGTGCCAGGGGTAGGAATAGGGAAGTCGAGGAACAGCGTGAGAGGGAAATGGAGGAGCTGCGCGACGATGTTCAGCGAGCTTATGTGACTGCTGCTGGGCTCCAGAGGGACGTCACCCGACTACGGCATTTGTTCAAGAACGGTCCTCGACAAGTGTGGTTCGATGGCTACGATCAAGGCTGGCTGGAAGCTCCGACGAGACTATCAGATTTCGAGGAGCTCTCCTTCATCAGGGGGTGGTTGAGTGCCCTCAAAGAGCTGCAGGTTCCGAGGAACTCGACGTCGACACGAGATGTCCTCCTCTATTCTGATGCCCAATCCATTCAGGCGGGATGATCGATGGATCCCCATTGATGCTATTCCCCGGCAACTATTGGAATTGGACGCAAATGAGGTCGTGGAGGAGCTCGCCCCTGCTCCTGATGATGGAAGGAGAGCTAAAGTTGCTGATTATCTTGCTCGGAGGCTTCCACCTCCTTGAGATTTTGTTACTCTTTTTCTTTTTAATAATTGTAAATACTTTGGGCGAGCTTCGCCGACTAAACGTGTTCATCCAATCCTTTTATATTTTTGCTGCTTCACAATCCTTTTTATTTTGTCATGTGAGTGTCCGCCCAGTCCAGTATAAGAATACCATTGTGCCCTCACTTTACCTTTTAGGTTGTGTCGTCACACTCCCTTAGGCCTAAGTAGGGCAATTGGCGAGGACACACCTGGTATTGGATGTCTTCATCCGGTCAGGATTTTGTTTAACCAGAGTAGGTTTGATGCCTAAGAATACTCTGTAGGGCTTCATATATTGCCAGGGGCAATGCTAAGAGGTCTGTCGTGCTTCATGAAGATGACCTGAGGAGGGGTGTTCCCCTGCTATGTCAACCGTTATGCCTGTGATTTGGAAGGGATGTGTAATAAGATATAACTGTTACTAATTAGAGAGTGATCAACTGAGAGATTTTTATTAGTGAATTGAGAAATGAACTGTCCTTTCACATAATGAATACAATAAAAGATTTAATAATAGAACTCCTAAAAATAGAATTTCTTGAGATTAGCTGCGTTCCATGCTCGTGGTATCTCTCTGCCCTCCATCGTTTCCAAATGATATGCACCTCGCAGGTCGTCTCTAATTATCTTATAAGGTCCTTCCCAGTTTGGGCCTAGTTTACCGTCTGATGGCTTCACTGTGTTGCCCAAGACCTTTCTTAGAACATAGTCCCCAACTCTGAATTTCCTTAGATTGACCCTTTTGCTGTAGTGCTTCGCGAGCTGTTGCTGATAGCTTTCTAGTTAACTAGGGCAAGTTCCCTGCGCTCGTCGGCCAGGTCGAGTTCAGCGAGCAAAGCCTGATTATTCTGGCCTTGCTCGACAAGGTCGGATCTCATTGTAGGCAATCCCGCTTCTAGTGGGATGACCGCTTCCATACCCTATGCTAGTGAGAATGGCGTTTCTCTTGTTGCTCGCCTAGGAGTCATTTTGTATGCCCATAGGATATGCGGTAGCTCGGTTGTCCACGCGCCTTTGGCTCGCTCTAACCGCTTCTTTAATCCAGCGATCACTATTTTGTTGGAAGCTTCAGCTTGTCCGTTGCTTTGAGGGTAGGCCACCGAGCTGAAGTGGTGCCTGATCCCGTGTTTGTTGCAGAAGTCCTGAAAAGGGCCACTCTCAAACTGTGTTCCATTGTCAGTGATGATGGTTCTGGGGATTCCGAATCGAGTGATTATATTTCTCTATATGAACCTTATCATGTCAGCATCTCGGATGTTCGCCAGTGGTTCTGCCTCGATCCACTTGGTAAAGTAATCAGTTGCAACCAACAAGTATTTGCGATTGCCGGCAGCGGTGGGCAGTGGTCCCACGATGTCCATCCCCCACTGGGTGAAGGGCCAGGGACTGGTCAGGGATTTTAATTCGCTAGCGGGCTGGTGGACCATGGGAGCGTGAAGTTGGCATTTTAGGCATTTGCGGACATATACTGCGGAGTCATTTTGCATGTATGGCCACCAATAACCTTCCTTTATTGCTTGGAAGGCTAGAGATCTTCCTCCGATATGACTTCCACAAATTCCTTCGTGAAGCTCGTGAAGCACTGCCTTGACATCGCCTGGGTGGACGCATCTAAAGTAGGGGCCGGAGAAAGATCTTTTATACAAGTTGCCTCCTGTGGATAAGTGAAAGCGAGCAACTTTGACTCTTATCTGGTGGGCAGTTCTCTTGTCCTCTGGAAGCGTTCCGTTCTTTAAATAGTCTTTCAAGGGATCCATCCAGCTGGGGGCTGATTCCAATTGGAGTATTGGTTTTGCTGTTGTCAGCTCGCAGTTGGGGTAAATGCTTGGGCAACTGAGGAAATCGATAGGGATGATCCTTTTAAGGCTAGAATCAACTGCCGAGCTCAGGGCTGCTAAGGCATCAGCGTGGCTATTTTGCCCCCTGGGAAACTGTTGGATGTTGATCTCTTCGAAGCTCGTCATTTAGTTTTTTACCAAGGAGAGGTAGGATGCCATTCTCTCATCCTTCGCGTTATAGTCTCCACTTATCTGATTGGAAACTAGCTGCGAATCACCGAATACCTGCAAATGTTTTGCTCCCAGAGTTTGTGCCTTTTGGAGACCTGCTATTAAGGCTTCGTATTCTGTTTCGTTGTTGGAGGCTGCAAATCCCAGCCTGATTCCTTGCTCAAGGACTGTATTTTCTGGAGTGATGAGAACAATTCCTACCCCTGCCCCCTTTGAGTTGGAGGCTCCATCAACGAATAGTTTCCAACTTTCCAGTGTAGCCTGGTTGTTTTGTTCTGTTGGCTTAGGTTGGTCGAAGGGTTCTTTGCCTGTGAATTCAGCTATGAAATCAGCAAGGATTTGGCCCTTGATAGCTGTCCTTGGTTGAAATTGGATGTCAAATCGGCCGAGCTCGACTGACCATTTAGACAGTCTGCCCGACAAATCCGCCTTCCTTAGGACAGCCTTGAGGGGGTGTGATGTAAGGACGATGATCGTATGAGCTTCGAAGTAATGCTTCAGTTTCCTCGAGGCCATTACTAGGGCGAATGCGAGCTTTTCCAATGGTAGGTAGCGTTGCTCGGCATCTAATAAGGTTTTGCTCGCGTAATAGACTGGATGTTGGATTCCTGTAACTTCACACATTAGCGCTGAGCTGACAGTATGACTGGATACAGAGAGGTAGAGGTACAAAGAGTCCATTTGTTGTGGTATGACAAGCAATGGTGGATAGCTTAGGTAGGACTTGAGCTCGTCTAGTGCTCGCGAGCAGTCTGGGGTCCATTCTACTGTTTTGCTGCCTTTTAAGAGTTGGAAGAAAGGTTTGCATCTCTCGGAGGATTTAGAAATGAAACGATTTAGAGCAGCGAGCATTCCAGTGAGCTTTTGTACATCTCGGACTGTGCGAGGAGGTTGCACTCTGTTGATTGCATCAATCTGGTCCGGATTAGCCTCTATGCCTCGCTTGCTGACCAAATACCCAAGAAACTTTCCTGACTGGACACCGAAGGAACACTTGCTCGCATTGAGTTTCATTCGGTACTTCCTGAGGATTTCGAAGGTGCTTGACAGGTCCGAGAGGTGATTTTCCTTCTCCTTGCTCTTGATGAGCATGTCGTCGATGTAGACCTCCATTGTGTCACCCATTTGATTCCTGAACATTTTAGTAACTAGCCGCTGATAGGTTGCCCCTGCATTTTTGAGCCCAAAAGGCATGACCTTATAACAGTATAAACCAACCGTCGTGATAAACGCCGTTTTGTCCTGATCTGGGGCATACAGGGGAATCTGGTGATATCCTGAGTACGCGTCCAGGAAACTCATTCGTTCGTGAGCTGCGGTGGCGTCTACTAGTTGGTCTATTTTCGGAAGAGGGAAGCTATTCTTGGGGCAGGCTTTGTTGAGGTCAGTGAAGTCTATGCAAACTCTCCACTTCCCGTTGCTTTTCGGAACTACCACTGGGTTGGATAACCATTTGGGGAATTGCACTTCCCGTATGGACCCTGCATCCAGCAGTTTTTTGACTTCTTTTTCTATTGCTCTGGCCTTCTCGGGAACAGTTCGTCGTGCCTTCTGCGCTATCGGCTTGAATGTGGGATCGACGTGCAACTGATGGCATACCATATTGGGATCGATTCCTGGTAGCTCATAGGGTTCCCAAGAGAAAACATCTATGTTGCTTCTGAGTAAGGTTGACAAATCCTTTTGCTCTTGGTCAGTGAGTGACGCTTCGATCAGGAAGACTCTGCTGCTATCGCCTTCTTTAGCCGTCACTTCTACCAGGTCCTCGACGACACGCTCGGAGGGGAGGAGCCTGGTCTCTTCCACTCCAGGCCTTCCATATTTTAATTGCTATTTGGAAGGAATTGCACCTTCCTCCACTTTCTCGCTGGTTTGAACGACTTTTCTCTCTGGCTTTGGTCGGATGGCCGCTATGAAGCATTTCCTTGCCATCGCCTGGTCTCCATGTATCTTCATCACTCCCCGCTCGGTGACATATTTGAGTTTCTGGTGGTAGGTCGAGGAGACTGCCTTCATTGTATGAAGCCATCCCCTGCCGAGGATGGCTTGATATGGTGAATCAATGTCGACCACCAAGAATTCGATCATCTTGGAAACATTTCCAGCGCGCACTGGCAGTACTATTTTGCCCAAAGGCATGGTCATCTTCCCAGCGAAGCCGACCAGAGGGACAGTGGTTCCCTTTAGGTCGGCGATGTTCAACTTTAATTTCCGAAACAGGTCGATGTACATTACTTCGGATGAGCTTCCTTGATCGACGAGAAGCCTGTCGATGTCAAAGTTGGCTATCCTGAGTGTAATGACTAAGGCATCATGATGTGGGGTCCTTACTCCCACAAGATCTTCATCAGTGAAAACAATATGCTTGTTGTAGTTGATATCCTCTGCTCGCCGACGTTTTCCTGACTGTGATTTTGCTGGGTCAATCTGAAAAGCTTGCATTACCGCTGTCAGTTTCTTTACCTCCATTCGAGCTGAGTTACCTTGGATTTGCTTGACGTCAGATACTCCGTGGATTACTGCGAATTCGTGTCCGGCGTCATCTTCCAATACGTTGTCGGGTTTCGTCTCTTTGTGGGCAGCCACTTTCTCTACTTTCTTTTCCACAAAGTCATTCAAATGTCCGAACTGGGCCAACTCCTCGAGGTGGGACTTAAGAGCCTTGCAATGCTCGGTCTTATGCCCTCCCTCTTTGTGGAAAGTGCATCTTAATGCATTGTTTCTTTTCGAGGGGTCTCCTCCCATTTTCCGAGACCATTTGATGAACGGCTCATCCTTGATCTTCGCGAGAATTTTGTAAATTGGCTCTTTGAAGATGGTGTTGACCGCCTGGAACGATTTTGTAACGTCAGGGCTCCCTCCGTTTTTGGAGCCATTCTTGCCCCCACTTTTTCCTCCTTTTTTCTGGTTCTCAACTTTCTCACTTCCCTTGGTAGTGAGCTTGGCTCGACCGTTTTCTCCTACATTAAGGCGGGTGACATCTTCCACCTTTGCGTATTTCTCAATCCGGGCCATCAGGTCGTCAATGGTCGTAGCTTCCTTCTTTGTCAAGGAATGGTAAAGGAGGGAAGAACTAGGTAGCCCAATTTTGAATGAAGCCACTGCCACTTCTTCCGCGCAGTCCTCGACCTCGTTGAATGACTCCCAGTATCTCTTCGCGTAGTCTTGGAGTGTCTCCTGAGGCATTTTCTTCATTGTTAATAAAGCATCCATCCTTTTGGGATGGGAGTTGCTGGTGATGAACCGGGCCATAAAGAGCTCGGCCAGGGATTTGAAATTTCTGATGGATCGGTGAGGGAGTTTCTCGAACCATTTCTGGGCCACGTCATGGAGGCTCGAGGGGAAAATACGGCACATCAGTGCATCCCGGTGATTCCAGGGGGTCATGGCCTGCCGGTACTGCCTGACATGATCAATGGGATCAGTCTTCCCGTCGTAAATCTTGAACCTTGGAATGGCAAACTTCTTGGGAGCCTCTTCCTCTTCAATTTCCCTCGTGAAGGGTGACTTTATCTGGGTTTTGAGGGCTCTCCTGACGAGTTCTATGGTCGACCTGGTGTCGCGGTGAGCTGGATGTTGGTCCATTTCTCTGCGGACCAGGTTTCGTATGTTGTCGTCGCTGCGAGTAGGGCTCTGGTAGCGACGAGCTTTTCTTAGTTGTTCGTGGAGGTCGTCGTCTGAGTCGCCACCTTCGTCCCCTGGATATTGCCGCCTAGGGCTCCTTCCTCGGCTGCGAGATTTGCTCGCCTGAGGGCTAGGAGTGCGATAGGGGTGTCTCCTGGTATCAGGACGTAGTTCCTTCTCCAGTTTTTCCAGCTTTCTTTTCAAGCGAGCATTCTCAGCCTCATATCTGCGAGAAGACTCCCTCTGCTCGTGGAGCCTTGCCTCGTATGCATCGATCAATCTGGATATCTGCGTGGACCTTGCTGGTCCTTGACTTTCTTCTGAGGCTGGCCTTTCTAAGCGAGCCCCTCGATCTGAACGTCGGACTCCAGACCTAATCCTGCGAGGAGCAGGTGGCTCTTGAATGTCTCCTGCTTGAGGAGCGTTGCTGTTGTGACCAGACATCTTAGATTTTTTCTTGGCGTGGGTCTTCTCAGGGAAAGATGAACGCTTCCCACAGACGGCGCCAATTTTGGTGACAATTATTATGCAACACAAATAAATGTGAAAGAGGTAATGACCAAGAAAGAATAAATAAAATGCCAGTCACACAACAACAGGTGTACGTGGTTCAGCAAAGATATGTCTACGTCCACGATGGTGTAGTCAGTATTATTTCTCTATATTCTGAAGAATAAGTACCGAGAATACAACTTGTCCTTTGCCCCGGACCTAGGGTTTAATTTATACATGTGTATGCTAGTTAGTGGAGATGATGGGTTCCTTCATATTAGCCATCTTCCCTATAACTTCTCTTCATGGGATCTTGGGGAGAGACCGGGTCAATATGAAAGATAGAGGGCCTGGATTTTGGGCCGCCATAACTGGGCTACTCATGGTTCTCAATTCTGGGTACCTACAATTATATTTCAATTTTAGATTACCAAGTAACACATAAATTATATTTAAACTCATTTCTAATTTACACCTTTACAAGTCAATAATTAACAATGAACCAATTTACATAATTATATAATTTGTGCAACTAAACGGGGACTTAATAATATGCAAAAATGTAATTTGGTTTTTAAATATTTATGTTTATTTAGTAATTATGCAAATGTGTTTACATTCATGTTATGACTATGTTCGCATTCACTTAAAAATTTATTTTTGGATTATGAATGTGGTCCACTTAAAAAAAATAGATATAATGAAAAATAGTTGTGAAAGTGTTTTCTATTCACCAGGCTAGTTATTAGGTATTTTTTATTCATCGGGCTAGTTTTTGGTCCATATAATGGCTTTCATGTGACCCATAATGAAAAAGAATATGGGGAATTATATTATGATAAGAGAGCCTTTGCCACCATTTTAATACTCAATGCTTGAAGAGCGATGAAGATGAGACACCTTACAGAGAGAAAGGAGATGTGAAAACTACCATGGAATATACATGAATTTTATCACGTTAGCTATTCATTTAAAATTTAAGGAAAATAAATTTTCGATTATTCCCATTTGATGCAGTGATTGTAAATATTTCTTATACGAGATGATAATCGATGACTTCCTTAGAGATTAAAATATGCATATCCTTATAATTTATAATAGTATATATACTGTGTGCCTTCGGTTTGTTAGTTACCTTATTTTATTTTTACCAAAACATACTTTGAGTATTAGTCCATTGTTGATCCGAAAAGATCCAAATTAAAGATTTGAAGTTTGAACTTCATCAATTTCATTTTGATAAATCCCATGTTATAACGGATGAGAAATGTCACCTTACGGTGAAGATAAAGGGCTTAGATGACATAGAACACCCCTAGTTAAACATAACTAAAATTTAGATTTTTTTTTAAATTGGAAATTTTATAAGCTATTGTATGCATACTATTTTGAGTTTTGTCAATATACATGTCATATGCTTTTATACATGTCATATGCTTTTCTTAAGAAAAAACTATCTTTAAAATTTGCATATTGTGCATTTATAAGACTTTGCTTTAGTTTTAAAAACTTGTTTATGTGTTTTGTCCATTTCGCTATTGCAGAATGAGTTGGTGGTCATGGTCTTTATTGACAAAACTTGGAAAACATTTGCCAGTGTGACACCGCTCCTAATTAAATACCGGGTGATCGGTCCTTTATTAAATTAACTCAAAGTGACAAGTTGGTTCATTTTAAGCATCACTGCCGAAAATAATTTCCTTATTTAATCACCTTATAAATAATTAAGCTAAGTGTCAAAACATTTAATCTTATAAATTAAGTCCGAATGTTATTATTAATTACGAAGCCAATTTCACGAATACAATAGATAGTATTAAAACTAAACCAACCAAATGAAAGAACATGCTAGATAAATCAATCCAAATAAAATATCCTAAATCGCAGGACAAAGTGATAATTACAAGTAATCCCAACTACAACAGAATACTGAAATAACTCAAAAGTACAAATCTCTTTGAACTAGATAAAACTGGAAATGAGCGACATATGCCCTATCTAAGGAGAACTAAATGAAAGATTGAGAAAACAAGGATGAAGTCATCTATTGCAAAGACCTTCAACTCCCACACTAGCTGCAGCACGTCAACAGTCCAAAGATCCAAGCCTGACGCCCCTATGGCTGGGCACCTGAAATACATATATATATATACAAGAGAGAGAAAAGATAACAGGAAACGGGTCAGAGCCCTAGTGTAAAACAGTTTTAAAAATAGTTTAACAAGTATTTAAAATATTTACCGGCTAATGCAACAACCATGTTAGTATGCAACACTCTCTTGAGAATTCTCACCTCTTATCTAGTGTTTATGCCTACCGTACTAATAGATCTCATAAGTTTCTCTAACTTATTCTCCATAAGGTTTTATCATGTGAAAAGCAAGGTTATGATATTTACTATAGGAATTCATTCTCTTCAAGATTTCTTACGTTATTTAGAACAACTCTTACCGTTATAGAGTTTCCGAACACTTATAATAAAGTTGAAGCAATTATTCATTACTTATCGACTTATACGCACAATAGAAAGTTCCCATATAGATATACGTATATATATTAGCCACCCATATAATATATATACTAACGGCACCCCACATAAAATCTGTGATGCTGGCATACTCTGCTATCAAGTCCCCGTATCACTCAAACTAAGGGAAATACTAGTTCGGAATCACTCTCGAGCTGTATTAACACAATACACACAAAATGGAGGCGAAACATAGTTCCAAGTCACTAAGAGGTCAGCACATACCCCTCACGTCACTTAGGACCGTCTGACCATCTTTCTTAGATAGCTTGTACCAAGGAATCCTATGTTCTATGGTACAAGTCAATATCCCCCATAAAGGTCACATCAGAATAAGACTGTCCTGACGCAGAAACCTCCGTGATAGCAAGTAGCGCGGGTATAATTAAACACAGATATTCAAATAATATATATACATGCACTCATATATATATATATATATATATATATATATATATATATATTTGCATAAATCAACTAGGTATAACATTATTCTAGTCATGCGTAACATATAACGCTCGAGTTCTGCGTATAAGTAAATCACTCTTTTTATTCTATTAAGTATAACAAATCCTTAAGTACTTCTCGACTCCTGAAGTGTACCCTCTCAAAATAATATAAAATCAGTACGTGCACCCTCACTACTCTAGTGGTCTAAGTCTTCCTTAATTCTCACAAGATATACTATAACGTACGCACGTTTCCCACTAAATTTATATTCTCGAAACCCCACAGTTAAATCACATATGAATCGTATCACTCGAACCTTTCCAACAACCCTACTGGTGTCTCCCAAGTCCCATTATGGTATATAAAATATGTATAAGGGGTCCCACATAGTGGCATAGGGTTAATCATTAAGACCAAAGAACAAGTTTCAAAATCCAGAAGAGGTCGATCGATCGAAGGTAGGGGGTCAATCGATCGATTCAGTCGATCGATCGACATTCAAGGTCGATAGATCGATCGCCCAGATATTTCCCATATTCTACATATACTATCCTACGGGTTTCATCACCAAAAGTCCTCAAAACCTCTAACAATTTCGCCCACACTCCCAACCAAGTATCACAAATGTTATAGTAACAGGTATAAACGATTTTTAACAAATTTTTTTGATTAAATCTACAAGGAATCATTATTACATGGGATTAATTCAAGAAACTATTTCAAACCCTAAATGATCATATAAATTCCAGAACTTCTTAGTAATTACCAGATTTCTTTCTCTAAACATCAGGAAATTTCATAATTATGGTTCTACACATAATAAGGATATCAGCCTCGTATAGTTCCTACTCAAACCTATCAATTTACTTCTTCCAATATCATGAAATCTCTAAGAAACATACAATTTCCCTTCCTATTCTAACATGAATGTTGTGTTAACATGAAAATAGCAAGATAGATACTTGCCTCGAGAATATGAGTCTGAATTTCTGAGACTTGATAATGTGGTTGTGTTCTCCTTCCTCCGATCTACTCTCCGACGGTATTTGTGGTGAAAATGGTGTAACTATGGTGACTCTAGCCTTGGGAAGTTCCTCACCTTCCTCCTACAGTGGCCTCTATGAAATATGCAGGTTCTAACCCTAGAAGACAACCTCTAACACCTGATATACTTCTCTAATTTTCGTAGGTAATTAAATCCCAAAAATAAAAATTACCAAAATGCCCTCCCGGGTTACCGGTTAGGCCTAAAAACGTCCCGAGACCCAAACTAAACCTCCGGGTACACTTTTCTGACTATCTCGATCCTTCCGTACACATTGGTGCACTCAAAATGGCCATACGAGTGACTTATAATTTATTCACTTATAATAATAATAATAATTTAGTCCCGACACGATACAGGCGCGTCCTGACTTAATTTCCATAATTGTCATATTATTCCCCCGTGTCAATTTTAATAAATTGAATTCTACATATTACTCTACTCAATAAGTAATATTTAACAAATCAACAATTTTCCAATAATTACTAACTCTTGTCACGCTAGTAAATATTTAAAACAGATTTTCGGAATAATCTTAAATTAATCTGTCTCAATTAAATTTAATAAATCCCTAAATTTAAAAGCCAGAAAAATACAGGGTATTATATACTTCCCCCCTAATAACGAAATTTCATCCCGAAATTCAAAAAATAAGGCCTATCGGTAAAATAATTTTGGATACCTTACCAGTGTGAAAACTATTTACATAGTAAGGTGCTCAATCACTATAGTCTCCGCCTCACAGCAAGCTTGTTTAACATTCTCATTAAAGACACTTCACATTGTGCTCCTATCCGACAACATTCGCATAAGACACACCTATACATTATTAATTTCCATTATTTCAGTATCATTGGGAGGCCGCATCTCACTACATGATAACTACTCGAATTTATCTAAACACAAAACTCCCATTCTGAGAGAAACCATACGAACATCTGACCACTCTTGTTTGCCTACAACAGTCGTGGAATTCCACCATAGTCATCATACTCTAACTCAACCAATCCAAAATTCTTATTATCCACCCATCTCTTAACATTCAGAGTGAGAAAAGTTAAGGTTTTTCCACACCAAAACTTCAATAAGCATCTTGTTTACAATAAACATGTACGAGTGCTCCCACGGAACCCTACCATCAGGTAATATCCTCCCCCAATTACCGTACTATACTCCACTTGCTAGCTATAACCGTTATGGAAGAGAAATGATCCCAATGAATCCAAAATTACTTTCACACTGCTCCACTAATGGTTAATCACCACTCGCCTACTCCCCGAATTATGGGTGATACAACCCTTCTTAACACTAAACATTGTCCCCGCTGCTTCCTGAAATTCCATATTGAAGGTGGGATTTAAAAATCTCAACCTAATTCAGAAAAATACCGTGTAGGACCACGTACCGACACGATCCTTCCTTTCAAAGGAAGACTGGGGCACACTATCTAATATTGTAAATCACCCCAAAGGAATGTCAATCACTTCCTTCTTGGGCATCTTATTCCACACTTTCGAAGGAACTCTTGATCTTACCTTGAGGTTGTCAACTCATCCAAGAAACTTTACCGACTTTACCGGCCTCTTCCATTATAGGAATTGTCGATAGCCACAAAATTCTCTGGTTGGTCCTCTTGTTCCAATCGATTTCTATTAATGAGTAGTGCCCGCGGAGACTACTCACTATGTCCCGCTCGACATAGACTTCTACTTATAATGTCTCACATTAAGTGACACTTAATACTCCCGTTCTTTCCTTTGCGTATACTGAAAGTTCCGACCCATGCACTTTTCTCCACAATGTGCACTTTCGGACCTTTTATACCATACTAACATCTTCACTCTTGTACGCATCAGTCACTCTCAACATTTGACTAATTATACATCCTCTCCGAGTGTTCTCCATATAGTTAAATTCTACCCTTCTCAAGGAATACCCCTTTGTAAATGGCTTCCCATAGCCTTCCAACCAGATTCGGTGTGCTACTCTGATCGCACATAAATATATGGATTTATCGTCTTTCACACGGCTCTCAATCCACTCTACCACTTCCACTTCATTATGTTAATACCACAAACATTTATTCCACACGTCTATTCCCACGTCCCTTTAACTCGGACGATTTCAACATCAGCTAACCAGGATGCCCACACATCTTATAAACCGTGTATACTAGTGTAAACATCACATACGCTTCACACATAACACCCAATTCTTTATTTTCCTTGTGCTCACAACGTGATTACAACACTTAGATACTCTCAATCACCCTAAAAATTGAGATTTTAAGCCCTCCTTATCATCATTCCACCCCTCAAATCCTGGTGATAAAACAAAACTTTCAATACTTTCTTATTGCACAACCGACTCCACTGGCCTTAAATCATAATTCAACTTCCAACTTACAGATATAATTACCTGCTCCTATTATGACCGAGGTACCAAACTCATGGATTAATGACCAAACATCTTCCTACTTCCAACCTTACGCTAAGTTTTATGCGTGGGATGTGTCGCAAAGCGAAACTAAACAAGGAACCCCCCCGATACACTACTACATAGCATTATTGGTTATCGAAATCCGTTAGGTTCTCTGTCATAGCATGTACCCCTTTATTCCATCTCTTGACAGAAAAGTTACATCTCCTCCCGCAATTACACTTAATAAAGAACATTTCGTCAATTATACAATCGTTCAGTATTGGTGGTAATCCCATTCTATAAACCTCGAATACATACAATCGGGGTTTCCGAAATCCTGTCCCCAAATATATGGGTACAACTCTTAACTCCCACATCTCTAAGGGATAGATATAACAATGCGCTCTTCCTATCACCAAGTCTTGAGCGCTAAACATAATAATGAGTTAAATCTTTTCGCTCAACAGTAAACCCAATACATACTGAATCATAACAATAAAGTCCCTACACACACTGGGATCGAATATCTCGAGACTACTATTCCCTCCGAAATCTCTAAAATAAATAATATAAGTGCGAGTCCGACCCTCTCGCAGGTGAGGCCTCACCAGAACAAAACATGTCGCACTAAGGCAACCACTCCGATAGCCTTGCAATAACTGCCTACTATCGTATTAACCATTACTATAAAGTTGTAACCAAGATAATATCATACTCGTATATCACATCACTAAAAAGATTAATCTCAATAAGGTATATAACACTATTAATACACCCTTTCATCCTTCGCAGATAACACTAAAGAAAATCCCGTCACACTAGGGAAAATATTCACATAATATTAACGTTACAGATATACGTACTAAACTCATCTCATATGAGAATCTAGAAATAAACAAAATGTAGTGACTCGCTCGTGTCACATAAAACATGCCTCATCCTTCGAGGATAAAACTCATACCTCTACCTTGCTAATCGCCTTGACTGCTCAAATGGTCTCTGGACGTAACACGCCTGTCCAAACCAAACCAAAACTACTTTAATCGTTGCCCTTTACTAGGCACAATATTATTGTCCCCTATACTCACTTCGGGAAAACATTAACGCAAGTGATTTCACTCTCCATAAAATACCTCTACACATAATCCACTTATCACCTGTCAAACTAACCATATTAGGACTATCCTTTTCTCGGACTTTGGTAGGCTCGATTCCTGATGGCTACCCCTGTTGTTCCCTTAGCCTTATTGGCCCTAAAGAACATGCTACTGACTACAGTAGTCCTTACTGAATTCACCATCGCTCGGTAAGAATTCAGTTGTCCGATTCATTTAAATGGGTCCCTTGATGTGTATCCACACCCCCTTGTGGTTCTACACTAACACCGTTGCATCCAGTCTTATTCTTGACTAAATTCTTCGATTCTTTTAGCTTTCGACACAAAAAAGCATTATCATCTCCATTGATAAAGCACGACATTGTCAACCTATGAATCGACCGTCTAGTAGAATTCCCCTTTTAAGTGTTATTAACTATATTTCTATGTCGATCTCCCCTTCGGAGTCCTCTCCTCCAATTGTATCTACATCCTCCTATACAAGATTCGTTAACGGTTTAGATTCATATTTACAAATAGGCCTCTATCATGTCCTCCTGTGATGAGTTCAGAACAACATTCACATTTTATCCTGCACATCTGATGAAGGAATATGCGGTCAAACTGTACCTACGATCCTTCTATAGACCTATCATTCCATTTCTAAAAGTGGTGGCTGACTCTCACCATTATAATTTCATTTCGACAAGCCAAGAGAAATTTTACTTTAAATTTTCACTTTCAGTTAGCCACACTCTGTCATATGTCCAAACCTTTGGATATTTTACCTCCTTTGGCTAACACACACAATCTCTGCACTTCTAGAATTTCTATTAACAGTTCTCTTCAATGTCTCATCTGACTTTTTCCCGGTCATACCACGTTGGGTGAGTCTACTCTTGCACCTTTTTCCACTATAACAACATTTGGAAATTATAGGATGCACCCTAGCCGTCTCTACAGTCTTGGCTTCTCGTGCCATAATAGGGGTGACCTTAACTACGGTCATCCTCCTCGAATATGCTCTACAACCTCAATTAAGCCTTGCCTCCTGCTGTCCGCCCAACGACCCTTGCCTGCCATATTTCATTGTTCGAACACGCCCAAACGCAATCAAGATTCACCAATGTACATACGTTATAGTAGGGGAACGAAATCTCACCATAGAAACCAACAATCCGAAACATAGG
This sequence comes from Sambucus nigra, assembly GCA_949130495.1. Taxonomy (NCBI): domain Eukaryota; kingdom Viridiplantae; phylum Streptophyta; class Magnoliopsida; order Dipsacales; family Adoxaceae; genus Sambucus; species Sambucus nigra. The sequence continues at coordinate 48,555,337 of OX422220.1, forward strand.
GCTCTATATCAAACAACGTAACGCTGGAAGCATAATAAGCCGCACAGATCCTAAGGACACTAGAACCTAATGCTCTGATACCACCTTTGACACCCCGCCTAATTAAATACCGGGTGATCAGTCCTTTATTAAATTAACTCAAAGTGTCAGGTTGATTCATTTTTAGCATCACTGTCGAAAAATTATTTTCTTATTTAATCACATTATAAATTATTAAGCTAAGCGTAAAAACATTAAATCTTATAAATTAAGTCCGAATGTTATTATTAATTACGAAGCCAATTTCACGAATACAATAGATAGTATTAAAACTAAACCATCCAAATGAAAGAACATGCTAGATAAATCAATCCAAATAAAATATCCCAAATCGCAGGACAAAGTGATAATTACAAGTAATCCCAACTACAACAGAATACTGAAATAACTCAAAAGTACAAATCTCTCTGAACTAGATAAAACTGGAAATGGGCGACATATGCCCTATCTAAGGAGAACTAAATGAAAGATTGAGAAAACAAGGATGAAGTCATCTACTGCAAAGACCTACAACTCCCACACTAGCTGCAGCACGTCAATAGTCCAAAGATCCAAGCCTGACGCCCCTGTGGCTGGGCACCTGTAATGCATATATATATATATATATATATATATACAAGAGAGAGAAAAGATGACAGGAAATGGGTCAGAGCCCGAGTGTAAAATAGTTTTAAAGATAGTTTAGCAAGTATTTAAAATGCTTACCGGCTAATGCAACAACCATGTTAGTATGCGACACTCTCTTGAGAATTCTCACCTCTGATCTATTGTGCATTCCTACCGTACTGATAAATCTCATAAGTTTCTCTAACTTATTCTCTATAAGGTGTTATCACGTGAAAAGCAAGGTTTTAATATTTACTTTAGAAAATCATTCTCTTCAAGATTTCTTACGTTATATAGAACAACTCATTACCGTTATAAAGTTTCCGAACACTTATAATAAAGTTGAAGCAATTATTCATTACTTATCTACTTATACGCATAGTAGAAAGTTCCCATATAGATATACGTATATATATTAGTCACCCATATAATATATATACTAACGGCACCCCACATAAAATCTATGGTGCCGACATACTCTGCTATTAAGTTCCCGTATCACTCAAACTAAGGGAAATACTAGTTCGGAATCACTCTCGAACTGTATTAACACAATACACACAAAATGGAGGCGAAGCATAGTTCCAAGTCACTAAGAGGTCAGCACATACCCCTCACGTCTCTTAGAACTGTCTGACTATCTTTCTCAGATAGCCTGTACCAAGGAATCCTATGTTCTAGGATACAAGTCAATATCCCCCATAAAGGCCACATCAGAATAAGAGTGTCCCGGCGCGAAAACCTCCGTGATAATAAGTAGCGCGGGTATGATTAAACACAGATATTCAAATTATATACATATATATATATTTACATAAATCAGCTAGGTACGCCCACGACCCATAACATTATTCTAGCCATGCATAATATATAACGCTCGAGTTCTACGTATAAGTAAATCGCTATTTTTATTCTATTAAGTATAACAAATCCTTAAGTACTTCTCGACTCCCGAAGTGTATCCTCTCAAAATAATATAAAATCAGTACGTGCACCCTCACTACTCTACTGGTCTAAGTCTTCCTTAATTCTCACAAGATATACTATAACGTACGCACGATTTCCCACTAAATTTATATTCCCGAAACCCCACGATTAAATCACATATGAATCATATCACTCGAACCTTTCCTACAACCCTACTGGTCTCTCCCAAGTCCTATTATGGTATATAAAATATGTATAAGGGTTCCCACAAAGTGGCACAGGGTTAATCATTAAGAACAAAGAACAAGCTTCAAAATTCAGAAGAGGTCGACCGATCAAAGGTAGGGGGTCAATCGATCGATCCAGTCGATCGATCGACATTCAAGGTCGATCGATCGATCGCCCAGATATTTCCCAGATTCTGCATATACTATCCTACGGGTTTCATCACCAAAAGTCCTCAAAACCTCTAACGATTTCCCCCAAACTATAGTAACAGGTATAAACGATTTCTAACGATTTTTTTTTTATTAAATCTACAAGGAATCATTATTACATGGGATTAATTCAAGAAAATATTTCAAACCCTAGATGATCATATAAATTCCAGAACTTCTTAGTAATTACCAGATTTCTTTCTCTAAACATCAGGAAATTTCATAATTATGGTTCTACACATAATAAGGATATCAACCTCGTATAGTTCCTACTCAAACCTATCAATTTACTTCTTCCAATATCATGAAATCTCTAAGAAACATACAATTTCCCTTCCTATTCTAACATGAATGTTGTGTTAACATGAAAATAGCAAGATAGATACTTGCCTCGAGAATATGAGTCTGAATTTCTGAGACTTGATGATGTGGTTGTGTTCTCCTTCCTCCGATCTACTCTCCGGCGGTATTTGTGGTGAAAATGGTGTAATTATGGTGGCTCTAGCCTTGGGAAGTTCCTCACCTTCCTCCTATAGTGGCCTCTATGAAATATGCAGGTTCTAACCCTAGAAGACAACCTCTAACACCTGATATACTTCTCTAATTTTCGTAGGTAATTAATTCCCAAAAATAAAAATTACCAAAATGCCCTCCCGGGTTACCGGTTAGGCCTAAAAACGTCCCGAGACCCAAACTAAACCTCCGGGTACACTTTTCTGACTATCTCGATCCTTCCGTACACATTGGTGCACTCGAAATGGCCATACGAGTGACTTATAATTTATTCACTTATAATAATAATAATAATTTAGTCCCGACACGACACAGGCGCGTCCTGACTTAATTTCCATAATTGTCATATTATTCCCCCGTGTCAATTTTAATAAATTGAATTCTACATATTACTCTACTCAATAAGTAATACTTAACAAATCAATAATTTTCCAATAATTACTAACTCTTGTCACGCTAGTAAATATTTAAAACAGATTTTCGGAATAATCTTAAATTAATCTGTCTGAATTAAATTTAATAAATCCCTAAATTTAAAAGCCAGAAAAATACGGGGTTTTACACCCAGTTTGTGCACCATTTCGAAACAAACACTTTGTGCTGTAATATCTTTATATCGATTCTATTGAGTTGTAACAAACATAATTTTTTAGAAAAAAGGCGATTGGAGGTTTATTAAAGTTTTCAGGTTCTGTATTTGCTTTAGTTTAACTTGTAAGCAAGGAACTGATAGGACGAAACTTGATTTTAAAAAAAGTGGAAAAGGTTTTTAAAATATTTTTTATTTTATAAGAATCTTGGAAAATAAGGATCTAGTTTGAACGAGATTCCCTTGATAAAATAAAATTTGGATCGAGGCACTATTTTTCAAACAATAAACCTTGTAAGATAAATTGCTTCAAACGATAGGTACTTTATCGAAAGTGAGTTGGTTCAAACGAGGGCACCTGGTTCGAACGAGGGTCTTGTTTCTCGAAACACGTGTTTTAGTCAAGTTATTCTACTACAAAATATACATAACTTTGTAAATTCGTCTTCCAGAGTACGAATCCCAGTTTTTTACAAAACCATTTATTGGTTTTGAGAGAGGCCTTTGAGAGTGTGAGATCCTGTCATATTCCATGCTTTCAAGGTAGACTTCAGGTTTATAACCCATCCGAATCTTCTACATCAACTGAAGAATTGCACAAGAAATCGTGTGCGTGATTAACACGTTCAAAATGTATGGGCAAATCATCGTAAAATGAGATCGATGGATATTGAGGCCTTGGAGGTTGTGTAGCTTGTTCTTATACTAGAGCAACAATCAATAATACGAGCATCAACAAAGGAATAAAACGCAAATGAGTGACCACGTGGGAGTAAGCGTCATTATATATGTAAAACGTGCTTTTGTCCTTGTCAAGTTCTGTAAAAACTATTTACTCCTAGTGACCTGGATTGTGGTTTGGAGCGATAGTGTTTGTTATTGAGAAGGTTTCCACTTCAAAACCCTTCTGTGCTTCTTGTGTTTACTTTTATTGATAATCACTTGCCTACAAATTTGACTTAAATAAATTTGTTTAATAAAATTAAAACTGGTTTAAATTAAAAAAGATTTATTTCGTTTGACGCTTTAATTAATTAAACCCTTAGGCACATACCTATTTCACCATTTTCTTCAATTCCATTTGAGTTTTAGAGATATATGATAAAAATGTTTTAATTGAATGAGTTTGTGTTGAAATATTGAGACATATATACAAAAGTAAAAAAATAGTCGCCTGAAGTGAACAATTTGTTTGACAATACTGCTAATGCCGATACTATCTCGCTACAACTTCAATAATGCCCAAATCTAACATATACAAAACACCTTAAAGTCATAATATTTACAAAATAAATTTCATCGAAATTACATATTTAACAAAATGATGTTTCTATTTTAACCCAAGTTTTCCACACAAAATGGGTTTGTAATCATTTAACCCACCCCATCATTCGGATTTAGTGAATAATATCATCAAAACATAAAATCTAACTCCATTTCCATATAAAATTTTCAAAAAAAAACTCAATTTCCCATCTTAGATAATGGAACTACTTAGACAAAATAACAATCGCATTTGAGAACATTTGAGAGCTCGACCTGAATCCATAAACAAGGGTCCGTTTGATTTACATTTCATTGATCTATTGATACAGGTACCAATTATGATATTTGTTCGCGTTACTGACGACTATATGCGATAGAGGTTGCGTGAAATAACTCAACCCCGATATCTAACATTTTAAATCTATAAATTGTTGATGAAATCCTATGAACTCTTCGATGAATTCCGCAATGAAGTTTTGAATTGTACAAAATTACCAACAAAGTAGCCAAAATGAATATGGTTTTACTAGGGGTGTTCAAAAAACCGATCGGACAGACGAAACCAAATCGAGCCGACCCGACCCTTTTTTCGATCTTTTTTCTTAATCGGTCCGGTCCCGATTTATTTTTTGGCGAACCGACCTAATCGGTCTGGTCTACGATTTACAGTTTTAAAAACCTTGTTAAAACCGACCCGGACCGTCTCTATATAAAATAATATATATATATATATATATATATATATATGCTCTTGTGCGGACTAGTCCGCATTTTAAGAATACAGATCGGACATGTGTCACTTAACGATGCCCCCATAAATTATCGCCTAAATTATAGGCACACTTTCTCTCTCTTCTGGGCTCACAGCAGGTGACACATGACCGGTTCGCATTCTTAAAATGCGGACTAGTCCGCACAAGAGCAGGACTGTATATATATATATATATATATATATATATATATATATATATATATATATATATATATATATATATATATATATATATATATATATATATATATATATAATAAGTTAGGACATGGATGATATTTTTAGATGATATTTTATGCGTTTTAGATGATATTTTATGTGTTTTATGCATATATTTCATGCATGCCCATTCATGCATGCATGTGCATGCATGAAATATCATGCTAAAAGCAAAAGTGATTTTTTTTATATAATTTTTTTAAAAATTTAATTATTTTTAAAATATTTTTATATTTTTAAATTTAATTATTTTTTTAATATTTTTTTACCTGGGGGCAACTTTAGCGTCGTGCCATCGGCACGGGTACACACTAGTATATATATATATATATATAAGATAAATAAATAGTAAAAGTATATATTTTAATATTTGATTAGTTTAAATTATAGTTTAATCCAATAGTAATTTTGTTTTAATTGGAAAGTTTGATATTTTTCAATTTTTAATGTTTGAAAAAAATAGACTCGGGTATATTTTTATTTTTATAAATGATATAATTCATTAATGCAATGACCGACGAGTTAGATCGGAGCAGCCCTATAGAAAGATTGAACCGACTAGGGTCAGTTAATCGATATTATTGATTTGGTCCCAATCCGTTTTTTATGAGGACCAACTAAGTCGATCGGATTCAAAAAAATTCTCAAATTCGAACCGGATTGAACCGTAAACGCCCATAGGTCTTACAACACACTATGCAAATTCTCATCTAGTAAATTGTTGGGCTCTTAGATGAAGCCCAATGTCATTGGGCCATTTTTCACAAACAAACCCTAAACTTCATTTCAGCCGTTATATATATTATCCTTCCACAAATCTCAAACCCTACCAAAATTAGGGCTGCAAACTAACACTCCCATCAGATCCATCTCTTCTTTCTCGCTCCCCCCTTTAGTTACACAACATGGCTACTCAAATGAGCAAGAAACGAAAGGTCAGTTGTACACACACACATTAATACGTGTTGTGCGTATTTACAAATTGTGTAAACATTGAGTTTTGTTGTTTTTGTTACAGTTTGTAGCTGATGGAGTGTTTTTTGCTGAGTTGAATGAGGTTTTGACGAGAGAGCTGGCTGAGGATGGGTACTCTGGTGTGGAGGTTAGGGTTACTCCCATGAGAACTGAGATCATCATTAGAGCTACTCGTACTCAGAATGTTCTTGGTAAATAATTTCTCACTCTTTTTTTACTTTTCATCATTCTTAATATCATTCATTTGTGTTTCAATTTTGATTTTAGTTTTTATATCTGGTTCAGGTCTTAAAATTTAGGGCTTCTTTTACTTTTCAATTTTGCACAATAATTAGGCCTAGCCCTTGTGTGCATAAGGTTTAATTGGGTTGATCATAAGGTACAAGTGGGGGAGGGGGCATGTCTAATTATTTGCAATGTGTGGGGTTATGTCTAATTATGGTATTATATTGGGATCAAAGTCAAGAGACCTCTAAAATTTAATAGAGTACAATACTCCTCCCAAAAATTTGAGCTCAAAATGATTTTTTTAATATTTAAAAAAAAACAGTTTTACCCAATTTTGTTAAAATAGCAAACAGATTTTTTTGGGAGTTTCATGAAATGTTGACACATCATATAAAAAAATCAGCTCAAAAAAATATTGTTTACTATTTTTTAAAAATAAACCCCGTAAATTGACCCTAGAATGTAGCCCTTATAGTAGCTTGACTCTCAAAAAAATATTGTTTACTATTTTTTAAAAATAATCCCGTAAATTGACCCTAGAATGTAGCCCTTATAGTAGCCTGACTCTCATATAAGATGCATTACTTGTCATATTAGTATGCACTCCTATCTTTAGGAATGTTTAGAAATTTTTTCTATTGATTGATTTTGTGTGGGTAGGGTTTTTATTGTTTCTATTTTGATTTTATTTTATTTTTTGGTTTTTGTTAGTTTTTATTTTACGTTGAGGTTTTAAACACATACTACAATATACATTACTCGTTGTTTTAGCATTGCAAAAACAGCCCTCGCTTTAGGGGTGTTTAGAAAATTTTCTAGGGAACTTTTAAATGCACCCACTAAATTTTGTATTTCACCCAATTTTAGAAAACATGAAACTCTTGTCAATTTTTAATTGGTGAATTGCAATTAGTTGGTAAGATATGATGGGGTGAGTTACATATTAAAAAATAGGGGTGGAATGTATAATTTTAAGAATTTCCTTTCTGTATTGATTGGTTTTGTGTAGCTAGGGTTTTTTATTTTTTGTGATTTGGATGTAGGTGAAAAAGGAAGGAGGATTAGGGAACTGACATCTGTTGTGCAAAAGAGGTTTAAGTTTCCGGAGAACAGTGTGGAGTTATATGCTGAGAAGGTTAATAACAGGGGACTTTGTGCTATTGCTCAGGCTGAGTCTCTTCGTTATAAGCTACTCGGTGGGCTTGCTGTTAGGAGGTAATTTATAGTCCCTCTTGTATTGTCTATGTGATTTAATGCATTTTATTTTTGTGTTGCGTGTTTTTTACAATGTGTATTTGTATCGTTGCTGGTAATATTGATTTTTTGCTGACTATGACTTTGATTGAAATTATGGGTATTGAGGGTGATAGTAGTGAACTTTCGTATCACTAGACTAATAAGAAATGACGATTAGCTAAGTGGTGGTGTGGTTATGTAAATTGTTTAATTGTATAATTTGGTCAATTTGGAGTTGAAAGATTGTGGAGGTATTCATCTGTGATGAGTTTAAATCTAGTGTGTATTGTTTGGAAGAGTAGAATGGAACTTCTCACTGTTGATATAGAGATAGAGAGAGATAAATATAGATAGATTGGTAACTCTGTTGAAGTACCGCATTTATGCTATAAAATTAAAATTTTAAAATTGTGCAATTTCAATGTCATCTATAAAGCAAATAGGGTAATTTTCATACCAAGTTTGTGTCGGACGGTGACTATATAAATTCTGCTTCCCCAAGCCGTTTTGCTAGTGAATTGCAATCATACATTACATTTGTATGCTTGGGTTTGTGACATTTTTAGCATTCTTCTAAATGCGTGGATGTCAATTATCTTCCTACTCAGCTTTTTTTTTTTATCTGTAGTGTCTTGTAAAATTTAAAATATATTTATGCTAATTAGTTGTAAGGTTTGAAAATAAGCGTATTTTGTGGATTTCTTGACCTTTATTACCAAACATTTCCTACATCATAGTTACACTGGTACAAGTTTGATTTTTGAAAAGACAATTAACGTTATGTCATCTATAAAGCAAATAGGTCATTTCCATGACAAGTTTGTGTCGGACGGTGACTATATAAACACTGCTTCTCCAAGCCATTTTACTGGTGAATGTAGTATCTACATTTTCAAGCTTGAGGATGAGACATGTTTAACATTCTCCAAATATGAATGGTGCTTCTCCTAGTCATTTTTGCTACTGAAGGTGTAGTACCTACATTTATAAGCTAAGTTGGTGCATCTTCTGAAGCTTCGTATTCATTTATCAACCTTTTCCTATCTCATCTGCGCAAGTCAATTTCCAGGGAGATTGACTCTGAGATTACTTTACAATGTTAATATTGACTTTATAGATTTGGGGTTTCTCTTAGCAATTCTTTCTTACATGAGAGGTGCGTCGGCACTAGTTTGATTGTTGTAAAATCTTATGCAGTGTCATCTATAAAGCAAATAGGTTTTTTCTATGCCAAGATTGTGTCGGGCGATGACTATATCTATATCAATATTGCTTCTCCAAGGACCAAGCCACTTTGCTTATGAATTTTAATATACTTAACATTTGTTTGTTTGGGATTGTTACATTTTTTAGACCTTTTCAAAATGCATGCAATTTGTATTAATATTCCTCCTCTACCCTCGATTTCATTGATTCAGTGTCCTCTTGTATCTTTTATTTTCTTTTGTTCCTACATGTGAATGTTAGTTATATTTTAATATTTCATGCAATGTCATCTATAAAGCAAATAGGGCCTTGTAGTGACAAGTTTGTGTTGGAAGATTACTATACTAATTCTTATTCTGCAAGCTACATTGCTAATGAATAGGAACCATCTTACATTTGTATGCTTGGGTTTGAAACATATTTCATCAATCCAAATTCGTGCATGTTAATTTGATTTTCCTTCTTTAAACTTTTATGAATTGTATAGACTACAAAAATATCATGGTTCTAGTATAAAGCAAATAGTTGTAACATCTCATGCTATGTCATCTATAAAGCAAATAGGACCTTATAGTGCCAAGTTTGTGTCGGAAGATGACTATATTAATCCTCTTTCTCCAAGCCACTTTGCTAATGAATAGTAACCTACTTACATTTGTATGCTTGGGTTTGAAACATATTACATCCATCCAAATTCATGCATGTTATTCTGATTTTTTTCTCAAACTTTTATGAAATGTATAGATTCTGTTTCTAGTATGCTTAATGCTGTAAACATTTCATGCTTTGTCATCTATAAAGCAAACAGGGCCTTTTAGTGCCAAGTTTGTGTCGGAAGATGACTATATCAATTCTCCTTCTCTAAGCTACTTTGCTAATGAATAATACTGTACATTCATCTGTATGCTTGGGTTTGAAACAATTTACATCCATCCACATACATGCTTGTTAATTTGATCTTCCTTCTCAAGCTTTTATGAGTTGGATTGATTGTGCAAAAAGATCCTACCGGAAGTATTCTCTAGGATTTAACTAACACAGACATATGGACTTGGGACATCATTAAAGAGAGTCGGTCAACATGACCACATGAATCTTTATCAACATGCTTCATTGTACACTGACAAACCTTGAGTGGAGCATAATATTCATATGACTAGACATATTTCTGAAAATATAAATAATCTCTACCTTGGATTATGCTACTACTAATTATCTGTGTTTACTTTTGAAATTGTAATTTGGCATTACAATTATGATATTTAGTCATCGTTTTTACTTCTCAAAATTTAAATTTGTCATGCCAGGGTTTTCGAAGAAATGTCGACAATTGTAGTAAATTAAATTAATTCTTTAGAGTGTAAAGATTATAAAGTGTTTTTTCCCCATGTCCGAGTAGTAGCTATCTTGTTGAAGTTCATTGCTAATTATGGAGGACAGCCATCAAGCGGGACTTCTGTTCTTTCTATAATTATGTTTCACTTTTCTAGAATTGTGCGTATCCTATACTGAACGAGCTACTAGTGAGATATGAATCCATTTCATTGTTTACGAGGTTAAATACAACTTAGTTAGGGTGTTGAGTTATGAACCAAGTTTTTGTAAGATAGTTGATCAGTTAGTGCTCTCAATTTGTGTTACTTGGTCATTTGGTATTGCCAATATCTATTTTATGTTTGAATTTTTCAGCAAAAATTTTTGTTAATATTGCTATTGGTGGTGTTCAACAAAAGATGTGAACTCGTCCCTTGCTGTTTTTCCTCCTTTTAGAAGTCATATCAGCGGACGTGAATTTATTTCATCTCTATTTTCTGTGCCAGCCGCCAACATGTTTAGCTCTAATATTTCCGTCAACTACCAACAGTAAAAAATATGTACATCACAACAATTCAGTGTGCATGTATCTTTTTTTGTTCTGGAATGGAATGCAGTTTCTCTTTTTCTCCAATACGAATTAGTTTTTGTAAATTACCTTGACTTGAAGTTGTTTTCCTCTTCTAGGGCATGCTATGGTGTTTTGAGATTCATCATGGAGAGTGGGGCCAAGGGATGTGAGGTATGTTGTGTTCATGAAAGTCTTTGACCCTTCAAAATTAAATTTTGTTCTATGGATATTTGATCAATAACGCGATTGACCATCATAACAAATACAGGTAATCGTTAGCGGAAAGCTGAGGGCGCAACGTGCCAAATCAATGAAGTTCAAGGATGGCTACATGATTTCCTCTGGTCAGCCTGTCAATGAATATATTGACGCAGCTGTTAGACATGTTCTCCTGAGACAGGTTCGTTCCACTGTTATCAATTGTTGTTTGGTTTCAAGAATGACTGGATCCCAATTCGATTTACATTCTTTGCGTGCCCTCTTTCTTTTGTAGTGAAGTTGAATGTATATATGGAAAATGGGTCTTTTTCATAGTTGTCCTATCATGAATCTTATCTGGAAGTGAAAGCCTATGAATTGTGAAGTGGAATCGAATCATGGATAAATCATAGAATTTTAATATATTCAATGTAACTACTAATTAATGAATATTTATGTAGAATTACAATATATATGAAATACAAAAAATATATTATTCATCAGTTTTTTAAACATGACATATGTGAGCCACTGGCTTATGTGAAGACAATGAGTTAAATCACTGACACCTATTGCTATTGCTATTTGTCATCATAAATTCGTAATAGATGTGACCTCACATATATCTATAGCAAGATGACAGAAATACCATTGTCCAAAATTAAACTACATGTAATTAATAAGTTAATTCCACAGGAAAAATAAACTGAAATCAGATTTCATTGTGATCCGTGATCTTGTCAATAAGCTCATAAAATCCCCATTTTCAAGAAGAAAACGGCTCAAATGGTGAATTGTACTCTAAATTGTAAGATTCAAATTCATTTAAGTTTCCCCACATGTTTTGTATTGTTTGAGCACTGAATTGAATTTTCTGACAAATATGCTTGAAATTTGAACTAAACTTGAATAGATTTTTACTTTCTCATGCCCCATTCAATGTAAGAATCAAACCCTGGATTTTACTTTTGTCCAAGAATTTGGGTTGATCAAGTTTTTTGGTAAACACAAATCACCCGAGGGTTTATTTGATAGCATGGGGTAACAAAATTTGCCATTCTAAAATTTGTTTGGGAGTTTTTTGCCAGTTTGTGTTCTCAAAACATATGCCAAAAAGATGTCTAAATGTCAAAATTTGTCAATTTGTGTTATCAAAATGAATCCTAAATTATAATCTCGAACCAAATGTAGACTTACTGTATTCGTATTCTGATGATGATCTTGATAATGCTTTTTTTTTACAGGGGGTTCTGGGTATCAAGGTTAAGATAATGCTTGATTGGGATCCTAAGGGCAAGCAGGGACCCACAACTCCGCTACCTGATGTGGTCACAATCCATACTCCCAAGGAGGAGGAAGAATACATGAGGCCAGCATTGGTTGCTCCACCAACTGATATTGAGGTCCCTGTCCCTGTCCCAGTCATGTAAAGCCATTAATGGCAGCAAATTAGGTTCCATTTTTATTCTTGAAATGTGAGTACATTCTCATCGACAGTTTTGGATAATTGAATGAACATTGGGCCCAGTATCATATGTTTCTTTAGTTGCTGATGCTTTTTTTTTTTATTTCATCAAGCTACCCATTTTGTTCTAGAAATTCATAATACATTTTTTTTGTTTCACTGAATGAATTAATGGTTGCTTTAGTTGAAGGATCATGGTCATCCCAGATAAAGAGATGTAGAATTCCATATTAAAAAATTCTTTTAGACTTCTAGTTCATTTGAAAATTAAGTGTTGAGATGGATGAGTATAACAAACGTACTATTGCAATTTAGATCCCCTAAATTATAACAAAATGACAGATAATGCAGTACTGTGGTGGATCCATTTACATTGAGTTTGCTTGAAGGTTTGAAATAGTTCCATTATCCTATGTATTGCAAGACCGCCATCATTGTACATGGTTGAATGCTTAATTTGCCTTTTTAATGTTGTGTTTGTTTTGAAGAAATAGTTGGACACGAGAGGACATTAGCTACATGACGTATAATATGTATGCATCTAAAGTGCCATGGGTGTTTTCCTTACCTTTAAATTGAACATTAAGCCACACAAACTCAACATGCATTTGTGCTTAGAATTATTTTCATTGGAGGATTTTTCATCAAGGCTCATGGGGAATCGGGTTTCTCTTCCCATTATTACTAAAGGTGGAATTGTTTACTATTACTAAAGGTGGAATTGTTAGCAAACTGTATCTTTCCCTCCTTCCTTGCCTTAGTGGGTCACTCAACTGAGCTATGGTTGTAACCCTCTCGCCCATAGTATCTATCTGACTCATCTCAAAATTATCATTCTTAGGGAATCTCACAACCTCATTAAAATTAGACTTCTCGAATTTCTTTTCATTATACTTGGAATTCTCCTTGTTAAACTTATTTTTTTTTTTTCAAACTTCTTAGCAAACATGGACGTCATTAGAATCAATGTCAAGAATCATAATTCGAAACACGTGTTTCCTTCTTACAAACTTTTAAAGCAATGGTCTCATCTTCTTGGAGAACATGTTGAGTTCATAAGTTTGAAGATCATCTACAAGTTATTCGACTTTTGTAAAGTTCAAAGTACCAAGTAATTAAAAACCATTACTTCGGAATTAAATCTTTCAGGTAAGGATTTTAAGATTTTCTTGATTGCACAGGTTTTGGGTGTTCTTTTTTCCAAGTTAAACGATGAGTTCACAGTATCTCATAGTCTAACATAGAACTCTTAAAATGATCCACTTTTCTCCACCCTAATGGTTTCAAAGCAGTGAGGTTTTGGAGTTTGGAAGTCTTAACAACACTAGTTCCCTTATAGGTGAGTTAAAGTATGTTCAAAGCCTATTTAGACGTTTTATATATCATAATACGACGAAACTTCTCTGGTGTGACGACACAAAACAAGACATTCAAACCATGTGAATTATAATTACACAACTTATGCTCGTCCCCACTCCAATTTTCTAGGGGCTTTGGAATTCTATAATCACCTACTATGGATATGGGTGGGGACAAACATTAAGGAGACTTGCGCTAAGAGCTTCGTATTCAATTTGGTTGTTGGATGCTTCGAAGCCTAGACTTATCGGGAGTAATAAGAACAATACCCACTCCTGCCCCTCTTGGCTAGTTACCTGATTGATGAAGTCCCTGTCGTTAGGTTTCTCCTCCCCTGCGAACTCAGCGATGAAATATGCCATCACCTGCCCTTTTATCGTAGTCCTTTGTTGACAATGGATGTCGAACCTTCCAAGTTTTACTGACCATTTGGACATCCATCTAGATATGTCGAATTTTCTGAGGACTTCCTTGAGTGGGAAATATGTGATGGCTATGATTGAGTGATCTTCAAAGTAATGCTTTAACTTTCGTAAAACAATAACCAGAACATATGCTAACTTGTCAAGTGGAAGGTAGGATTTCTCAGATTTGAGGAGCATTTTGTTGACATAGCAAATAGGAGCCCGGTGCCGTTCTTTCTCACACATCAAGGCCGAGCTAACTGCATGATTGAACATTGCGAGATATAAGTAGACTGGATCTCTCGGATTTTGGATCGCGAGCAGGGGTGGTTGGCTAAGGTAGGTTTTAATCTCATCAAGTGCTTTCGAGCATTCGCCGTTCCAGGTTAAGGCCCTTCTCTTTCTTCAATAGCTGACAAAATGGTCGACACTTTTCAGAAGATTTCAAGATGGGGCGGTTGAGTGTAGCTAACGTTCCTGTTAAATTTTGAATATCGCGAAGTGTCTGTGGTGGATGAACATTATCGAAACTTGCCAGATTGAACTTCGAAAGAGCACATGGTTGCATTGATCTTCATTCTGTAGTATCTCGGTACCTCAAATGTCTTCGCTAAATCCAGTACATATTTGGCCTTATGTTTGCTTTTGATAAGCATGTCCCATGGTGTCACCTAGTTTATCCTTGAACATATTGGTGACCAACTGTTGATAAGTAGATAGGGATGATAACCGGTCGGTTCAGGGAAAGCATCCCCATCCCCGTCTCTGTTAGAAATATCATTCCCCGTCCTCGCCCCGTTCCCCGTTATAATGGGTTCTGGGATCCTCGTTTCCGTTTAAAACGAGTATCGATTTTCCTGCAGAGAACCCGTTTCTTTTTTTTTTTAAAATAAAAAATGCATGTGCTTTAATTACCCCATTTGCAAATTTAATCACTTACAATCACCAACAACTCATAAAACTAAACAAACTACCAAAAATTACCCCAAAATTCAATTGGATATCTAAATTCATCGACACATTAGCATATTTCTTCTAAGAAACATTTTTTTTTTCTTTCCCTAGCATTTTGTCAGCAACCAAACACACACTAAAAGAAGCTAATAAAGAAACATAAAAAAATGCTCAAAACCCAAATGAAAGAATCAATCTTTCACAATTAAATTTAATTAAATTTGCTAGTGAAATATTGAACACTAGCAAACAAGCAAATTGAACTACATGCATGAATTTGAATTCACCAGAGACCCATTACCATTAACTATATAATCACCAACAACTCAAACAACCAAATAAACTACCAAAAAACCAATTGGGTATCTAAAATTATAACCAAAATAATAGATTTCCACTACGAAACAATCTTTCCTTTTTCATTCCCTAAATTTTCTCAGTAATGAAACAATAAACAACCAAAGAAGCTAATAAAGAAATATTAAAAACTCACCAAATTAGAAAACCCACATAAAAGAATCAATCTTTCATAAGTGATGACTCCCAGATTGAAAGAAAGTGAAAGAAGTCTGTTTTGGGACAAACTTTTTGCCTCAATTGTTTTCCAAGTCCTTTTCAGATCCGATTGAGGCAGGGAGGGTTTGGCTGCCGTTATCGTTATCAGATTTCAGGGATGAGATGAGGCAGGGAGGGTTTGGCCATCGTCGTGGGAGGTAGAATGGAAAAATGGAGACAGGGGAGGTTTTTGAGAGTGGGAGGCGGAAGAAAGAAAGGATTTTTGATATTATCTCCCATCCTTTTCCTTTCTTTATTCTTATATATTTATTATAATATATACATACATTTGATTATATATTAATAATTCGGGTATGACCGTGGGGATCCGAGGCATACTCGAAATCGATCCGAAATTTTTAACTTTACGGACCTTCCCCGATCCCCGAAACTTAATCTCCATACCCTACCCCGTAGGGTCGGGTATCCGTGGGGATCCGAATTTTCGATGAAAATTGCCATCCCTATATGTAGCTCCTACGTTTTTCAGACCAAATGGCATGACTTTATAGCATTACATGACAAGAGTGGTAATGAACGAGGTCTTATCTTGATCGATGATGAATAAGGGAATTTGATGGTACCCTGAGTACGCATCCAGGAAAATCATTCATTCATGACTGGCTGTGGCGTCGACCAATTGGTCCATCTTGAGCAAAAGAAAGTTGTCCTTAGGACAAGCTTTGTTGAGTTCGGTGAAATCTTTGCAGACTCTCCACTTTCCATTAGTTTTCACTATTATTGGGTATTTAGGGATTAAACTTCTTTAATGGACATTGCCTCGAGAAGTTTCCCCACTTCTTCTTCCACGACTTTTTCATTTTTCGGGGCTATTCAACGATCCTTTTGAGTGATCGACGGGTATGTTGGATCTACGTGAATTTGATGGCACATGACTTCATAATCAATCCCATGCACATCACAAGGTTGCCAAACAAAAACATCTTGATTCTCCTTCAATAGAGAATTCAATTCTTCAATTTCCTGGTCGGTAAGTGAGCTGCCGACCATGGATTTCCTTTTCGGGTGTGAATCATCAAACACTAGTTCTTGTAACATGACTTTGTCTGCCGGGCCCACCCTTATTTCTTCTACTTCCAGTCTGCCATACTTTAATTTCTATTTGGATGATGTGGCCCTATCCTTGATCAGATTAGTGGTGAGCTATTTCTCATTTTTCGTCTCCTATTTGGGCCTGATGACGGCAATAAAGCATTTTGGAGAAATGACCCGATTTTCCCTAATATCCATTATCCCATTATCGGTGATGCATTTGAGCTTCTGGTGATAAATGTGCATGTGTGTTAAGAGGGGGGGGGGGGGGGGTGGGGGGGTGGGGGGGTGGGGGGGAACTTGCATAGTATGGAACCATCCTCGTTCAAGGATTACGTTGTAATAAGAATCAATGTCCACAACCAGGAACTCAATTATTTTTGAGATATTCCAACTTCGAACTGGCAGCACCACCATCCCTGGTGGCATGGTCATCTTTCTTGCGAAGCCGACCAATGGAATAGTCATTTCTTTAAGGTCTTCTGCCTTAAGGTTAAGCTGGTTAAATAATTTTATGTACATAACCTCCGAGGAACTTCCCCGGTTAACTAATAACTTATCCACATCCCAATTCGCGATCCCAAGTGCAATTATTAGTGCATCATGATGCGTAGTCCTACCTTTGACTCCTTGAATACCACGTGCTTTTTGTAATTGATGTCTTTTGGGCGTCGATGTTTACATGCTGAACTCTTGGTAGGGTCGACCTAGAACGCTTGCGTCACTATAATAAATTTCTCCATTTTCATTCGAAAGCGACGTTGCCTTGGATTTGCGTTGGCTTGAAGCACCGTGGAAGACTGCGAACTTGTTCCCTAACTCATCGTCTTCTAATACATTGTCGGGCTTCTGATCGATGTTTACGATTGCTTTGGTGGCCTTTTTATCCACATAATCGTTCAAGTGGCCGACTTGGGCCAGCTATTCTATATGGGTCTTGAGGGCCTTGCAATTCTCCATTTTTTGCTCATGCTCTTTGTGATACACGCACCTAAGTTCATTATTTCTCTTCGACGAGTCTCCCCCATTTTCTTTGGTCACCTGAGGAACCGTTGATCCTTTTTTTACTCAAGATCATCTTGAAAACGGTGTCGATCACTTGGAAAGACTTTTCAAGATATTCCTTGTCTCCATTCTTCGATCCTCCACTCTTATTCTCACCCCCTTCTTGGGACATTCTCCTAATCGTCGTTCTTGATCGCCTTTAATCGACCATTGTCATCCTGGGTGCCAATGACCACATCTTCCACCTTCACGTACTTCTCTATACGTGACATGAGGTCATCGATGGTGTTCGACTACTTCTTAGTGAGAGACCGTTGCATCATAAAGTCATTAGATAATTCGATCTTGATCGAGGCCACGATGACCTGTTCGGAGCAATCTTTGACCTAGTTAAGTTTCTCAGTATTGCCTCACGTATTCCTCCGATGTTTCCAGGTTTTTTTTCCTCATGGTGAGGAGAGAATCTATTTTCTTGGGATGGAGACTGCCGGTAATGAATCAAACAGTAAAGGCTTCAACGAGCTGCTTGAATTTTTAAACGACTTATGTGGAAACTTTTCAAACCACTTGTGTGAAATATCCCCCGTATTGGAAGAGAATGTGCGACACATTAGATCATCGTTATTATTCCACAAGGTCATAGCCTAGTTATATTGTCGAATATGGTCAATGTAGTCGGTCTTTCTGTCATAGATTTTGAACCTAGGGGTTACAAACTTTTTTGGGGGGTTCTAGTTGTTTAATCGCCCTTGAAAAGGGAACTTCGTTTGACTGGTGAGGGTCCTCCTGGCAAGTTCCTCAGTGGATCTCGCGCCCCGATGAGCGGGGTATTAGTTCATCTCCTTCCGAATGTGGTCGCGGATGTCGTTCCAGTGAGGTCCTCCCTCCTGGTACCGTCTTGTCGGAAGGTTTTCGTGCGTGGAGCGCTCTTGATCACGATTTGAAATCCTTTTTTGGATATGAGTTTTACTCGCTAGGGGTTCATACACGGCGCTCTTCTCCGTAGAGCTCTCGCTCCATCCTTTATAGACTACACAATAGACGTGTGTTCTCTTTTACTTGGAGGTTTGTGGACTCCTCTTGATGACATAGCCGGTGTTCATATGCGTCAACCAACCATGAGATTTGGGTAGATTTAGGTTGTTCATTGATTTTCTCGGAGTGTTCCTCCCGTGGGTGATAACATGCATTAGGAACATTACCATTCTTATTAGGATGGATCTCTGACATTATCCTAGGTGCTGGAGGCCTGTTATGATAGTTTTCATTGAATGGCGGAGGTGCACTATGCAGGTGAGACATGACTTTTTGTTGGTTCTAATTGGTCTAGGAAAAGAAATTTGATTCACATAGATGATGCCAATTGTAGGTGCTGAAATCCTACAAATAGTAATTCCAAACAACTAAAGTCAAACAGGGAAAACAAATCACACAATCGCACAACACAAGAATATACGTGGTTCAACAATCACTACATCAAAAATGCCAAATCGTCAACTTTCAATCGGCCAGCCTTGTCACGGTCATTGACCATGACAAAAAAATACGCATTTTTTTTTATCAAAGTTCGTGACAAAGGCTTGTCACGGTCATTGACCGCGACAGGTTTGTGACAACTTTGTCAGTAAAAAACCCTCCCCCCTTCTTTTTTTCCCACCGTTTTCACTTCCCTCCAATTTCTCTCTTTAAGCGCGCGACTGCTCTCTCTCTCTCTCTCTCTCTCTCCCTTTAGGTGAGTTTTCAGGTGAGTTTTCTCTCTCTCTCTCTCTCTCTCTCTCCCCCTTTATATATGTGTGTATATGTGTGTCTGGGGGGGGGGGGACAGTGGGGTGCGTGCGTGCGTGTGTGTGTGTAAGTGTGTGTGTGTGTGTGTGTGTGTGTGGTGGTGGTGGTGGTGGTGGGGGACAATGGGGGGTGGTGGGGCAGGAGGTGGTGTGTGTGTGCATGTGGGTGAGTGAGTGTGTGCAAGAGTGTGTATGTGGTGGTGGTGGTGGGGGGGGGGGGGGGGAAGGGGAGGGGAGTGGGGGGTGGTGGGGCAGGGGGCGGTGAAGGAGGGGGGGTTTGGGGGGTGGTGGGGCAAGGGGTGAATGGGGGAGGTGTGTGAGTGTGTGTGTGTGTGGTTTTCAATTTGGTTTTAGGAATTATAAAAATTGATTGGGCATTTTTATTTTTAGTTTAGGACTTGAAATTAATTGTTAATGTTGATTGGGTGATGTTAGATGGGATTGAAATTAATAGGTATTGCTAATATTGATTGAATCTTATTGTATATTCTTATTTAGGTTTGAAATTGTTAATGTTGAATTAATTGAGTCGATGAATTAGAAGGAGTACGGGATACACATTTGTTGGTTTGTTGTTGTTGTTGGACGGATGTGGTTGGATATGGAAGTTGGTTGTTTAATTTTTTTTAAAATCCTTAATTTAATTCACACGAATAAATCCTTAATAATTATATTGTCTTAATTTATCGGGTTGGTTAATTTTGGAAGTGGCACGACCACTGGATTATTGTCAAAATGGGGGGAGGGAGAGTTTTCAACTTTTTTCTAAAATTACTTTGTGTCACGACCTGTTCGAGAGTGGTATGACCACAGACTTATGATAATTAAATGAAACATTGAAGACGTGAGGCTTTCTAAATCAATGCTCTGATACCACTTATTGGAACACGAGCCCTCAATTTTTAGATTTTTATCAAAAGGATAATTTCAATTTCCTTTTAAAGATGCGGAAGCGAGATGGTTCAATTAAACAAGTACATAAACGACAAATTTTAATTTCTTTCAAATTAAAATTAAACCAAGTGAAATAAGATTAAACACACACATATTTTAATTTCACTTAAACCAACTTAATTTAATCCAAGTCCTAGAAATTTGCCTAACAAAAATATTCAATTTTGCAAATTAGGCCAAACCAAATTTTATCCAATAAAATTATTGACTTGAATTAAATTAATATTTTTCCAAATTAAAATAACACCAAATTAAGTAAGTAGTGATATAAACCAAATTTTATCTTTTTACCTAAGCATGCATCTAAGGTGAATTTTGCAAAAGATAAATAAACAAATAAATCACTACGTCGCGATGTACGAGGAAAAACTCACAACGGGAAAAAAAACCTCAGATGGCCCTAGCCTTAAGTCCACTTAGTACGGAATTACAATTACAAGCAAGATGACTTATAATACTCGACTCGACTCCTTCAAGCCCCGATGCGTCTTCTTGTAACTATCTCTGCTTAGTCGACAATCCCGAACTCCTCCGGAACCTTGGAATCCACCAATGAAGCTGTAGGAACCACCATCAACCACACATGGTGCTTTTCACCATGTGAGAATGCCACAACAAAACAACGAACTTCTTCTTTGAGGGATGTAGAAGTGAACCCAAACAAACTCTTTAAATCGGTAGAGTAAACCCGGTGCCAAACACTCCAAGTAATATATTTATATGGAAACTTGGAATAAACAAACTATGGGTGAAAACAAAAGTGTTTACAGATTTTTTTCTTGAAAAATAAACACTCAAAACATGAACCTTTTCCTTTGAAAATGAACTCTCTAAAACTCTCTCTAGCAGATGGAGGAATGTGAAAAGGTTAAATCAAAATAGTTGGTCCCCACACCTATTAAGTATGTCAAAAGTTAGTGGGGAAAAGGTAGTGGGATAGAGGAAAAAACCGCCCAAAACTGCCAATTAAATTTCCCACCGGAAATCTCGTTCGAACGAGATTTTTCGTTCAAACGAAGTTTCGTTCGAACGATACTTCTAACGAAGTTCCAGAGGCAGGTCGTTGGAAAACCTCGTTCGAACGAAAACCTCATTCGAACGACAATATCGAACGACTTTCCAGAATGTTTAAAAATTCAATTTTAGCCCAGAAACTTTGTCTTAAAGTTTTAAAGAAACCTTCTGAAAATAAACAACAGTTTAAACAAAACTTACACCCAATACATATTGTTCCAAGCTCCTATATAAATTTGTAGTGCATTCATACCTTAGGAGTAAACGGAACAAATGTTGTTGACCTAGAAACGAGTCACGATAAACTCGGCATTTGATGAAGCTTTATAATCTTGGCCGCTACATCTTCAACTTTAGTATGTCATAGGCTTGAAGGATGGTCAAGAACTCTATCCTATGCCTAAAACTTTTTTATCCGGAATTGAGCCAAAACAACAAAGGACTCAATTTGAAATTTGTGTCCTTACAAATCTCCCCCTTTGGCTATTCCGGGACAAAAATCAACAAAAATTCTAAAGGGCCGTCAAGCTCTACTAGACTTAAAAAAATATCCCACCCAAAATAAAATTACAATAGCTTGACTCAAACAAGCCAAGGATCAATATCTTTGCCGATGATGAAAGTTGCCACTAAGAAGAATTCCTGCACACTTAAGCAAACTATCAAACGCATAGGGAATATCAAACTATTAAATGCAAGTAAATAATTACTCCCCCTTAATTAATTCTCCCCTTTTATCAAACAATTGACCCACTTAGAAAGACGTCTCCCCCTAAGATAAATCTCCCAAACTAAGATACGATTATAATAGGTTTAGATACCATTTCTCCCCTTATCATTCTCCCCCTTTTTGTTCAGGAATAAACAAAGGCTTAAAGAATCAAAACTTAACTTATCTCCCCCAATTAAAGCATAAACTCCCCCTAAAATAAACAAGGGATGAATAGAATGGGATAAAAAGATAAACTTGCAATTGTGCATAAAGTGACAAGAACATTAAAGCACATGGGCAACAAAATCATAAATAATCCAACAAATAATAAAGGATACCAACTAATATGCAAGAAAATGATACCAATATGATACATAAAATATTAAGCATGTGATATCAACAAAGAATGCAACAAGGTAGATACCAATTATGAAGAAAAGCATAGATGGACTAGAAAGCAAGGAATAAACAAATATAATACCTCGTATATGAGTACATAAATAATATCCTTAACGCACACACACATATACAAGGTATTAACACCACACATGACACAAAATAAAATAAGCTTTTCACACTCGTATGACAAAAATGTGTCATATGGTAACGGAAGTGTTGGGGTGTGAACTAGCGACAATTAAATTTAAACCCAATCACTTAAAACATGTTCACGGAGTTCTCAATTGATTGCAAACTTCATCACTGTTGAATATAGCCTCATGTGACAATATAAATTGAACTCAATGAACAAACATACACAATGCATACAAGCCTAGAGTTTTGATGATTCTACAAACCAATAGAGTCATGACAAAGTAAGGACAATTAGGATAAATGGACATTGTGCGAACCGTTGATATACCATCCAATCTCCCTCAATAAGCATATATTTTTGAATGAATATATCAATTAAAAATAGGCCTTGAAAATTATTTTTCTTTTTAATGTCATATTATATTTTAGGCCTTTGGACCACGTATTTCTTTTAGGTCCAATCCAAACGGTGGCTTACTATTCGCAAAGGATAATAATTCCTTTCGGAGCCCTTCCCCGTGCACATTTATATATAACATTTTTATTTCTCTCAAATCTCACGTGCAACAGATTTTGACATGCACTAGTCCTTCTAGGTCACAGATACGTAGATGACAAGATTGGTAGGAGAACACCTCACAAAGCGCAAATATAACATGTGACGATTAAAATTCAAATGAGCTCGTGCATGTGTGAATTGAGGCATATAAAAATAGAATCCATTTAAACAACACAAAATCCAACTACTCCATGGAAGCATGGTAAAGAACATAATAAGTATTAACAATATAAACCAAAAGTTCTAGCCACATGGAAGCGAAAAAGAAGGGATTCTAATATAAGTGTAGGCCACATAGAGCGTGTCAAACAAAAATACACACAAAAAAATCTTTTTGAGTTTTAAAATTTTTAACCAAAAATAAAAATATTTACTCAAAAGACAAACAAAAATCATTTGAATTTTGTCTATCGGGTAGGGACCTTAAAATTTTCTTTATTACTTTGTTGTCGGGTATTTTCTCTCCCAAATTAAAAGATGAATTAACAATATCGAAAAGTCTAGCATAAAATTCATCAAAGTTTTTTTTTCCATTCATTTTGATGGTTTCAAATTGAGTGGTGATGTTTTCGAGTTTCGAAGCTTTTACGACACTAGTTCCTTCATGAGTAAGTTGTAAAATATTCTAAGCTTCTTTATCGGTTTCACACGTCATAATGCGACGGAATTCATCTGGTGTGATCGCGCTAAACAAGACATTTAAACCTCGAGAATTAAAATTAGATAGTTTAAATCCATTCTCACTCCATCTATCGACAGGTTTGGGAACACGCTCATTATATACTAAATGAGTAGGTGGGGACCACCCGTTAACAACAGACAATCAAACCCTCTTGTCGATAGATTTTAGTGCCGATTTCATCCGCGCTTTCCAATACGCGTAATTAGAACCATCGAAAATAGAGAATTTTGAAAAGTGGAAAAATTCCATTTTTAGCAAAAATATTTAAAGGATCTTAAATGCAATAATTTAGCGATCCCGCTCTGATAAGTCAGTCAAAAGTTACTGGGGAAAAAGTAGCGGGATAGAGGTAAAAAACTGCCAATTAAATTTCCCGTCGAAAATCTCGTTCGAACGAAGTCTCATTCGAACGATACTTTTAACGAAGTTCCAGAGGCAGGTCGTTGGCAAACCTCGTTCGAACGATATTCTCGTTCGAACGAAAACCTCGTTCAAACGACAATATCGAACGACTTTCCAGAATGTTTAAAAATTCAATTTTAGCCCAGAAACGTTGTTTTAAAGTTTTAAAGAAACCTTATGAAAATAAACAGCAGTTTAAACAAAACTTACACCCAATACAAATTGTTCCAAGCTCCTATATAAATATGTAGTGCATTCATACCTTAGCAGTAAACAGAACAAATGTTGTTGACATAGAAACGAGGCATAATAAACTCGGCATTTTATGAAGCTTTATAATCTTGGCCGCCACGTCTTCAACTTTAGTATGTCATAGGCTTGAATGATGGTCAAGAACTCTATCTTATGATCCAAACGTTTTTGTCCGGAATTGAGCCAAAACAACAAATGACTCAATTTGAAATTTGTGTGCTTACAAACATAACTTGAAATTACACATGGTGCGCATAGATACTAGCCTTCTAGTTCTTATGAGTACGCATTAAATAACCCTTAGACCCGTCCGAGAGTCATTACCCCTGTAATGAGATCTCTCGAATTGTCATGTTTGTCAGTTTGGGACTGCATAGTTTCTGTATAATAATATTCTTAGTGGCTTAAACTTGTTAGTTTTGTAGGAAGTTATGCAGTCGTATCTTAATGTTCTCTGGGAACATACTAGATGATGCGATATTTAGTGTTATTTCAATTATCAATTGAAATAACACTCACAATTGCGAATCTACATCGTGTACTTGGAGAACTATGGGGATATGCTGCCGAATTTTTTTAATTGGAACAATGTGCATGAGTTGTTAAGTGTCACACCCCGCAAAATCAGACAGACGGGGTAGCCAACCACCGCCGCCGAACTATGCCGGGCGTGAACTAAATAAATACCATTCTTAGCATGAGACAGATATGCGACATAAATAATCAGTCCATAAGATAAATAATTGAATCAATCTCAAATGATCATAAACCACTAAGCGATACAAGATCCATCACATGCTAACTCCGAATAAATCTAATCTCCAAAAACGATTAAATAAAACCTGAATAATAAAGATCTGAATAATCCAACATAAATCCTCTAAACAACTTTGGAACCGAATGGGCCAATAAAACTCCAATGACGTCTCATAATTAAATACGACTGAAAAAAAAGTCTAACTAAATTATGCCATAAAATAAATAACTCTAGCTGCACCTCCAAATGATAACTGCGATAAACTTATGCAGCTTCTCCAATTTTAATCCTGAAAAAGATTAGTCAACGCATGGGTCAGAGCCAAAGCCCCCGACAAGAATACACACTACTCCCCTCAAATAGGATCCTTGAATCCAGACAGTAGCATTATACGCAATAAATATCACAATAGAATATTTTAAATTAAACGGGATTATTAAACGCGATAAATATAAATCACTAACTACCCACAAAAATTTCCATTTATAAAGGCACACCAATATTGTTTTAAATTCCCAAGTACCACGGTGTTAATTTAATTAAATTAACCAACTTTATTGTTCTCACTTTTTTTTATTAAAGTGTCACACTTCCCCTTGTCAATCGTCCTCTGACCCGTTTAAACTGTCGGCCCCGACACATGACAAGGTTCCACACACGACACGATATAAATCGTCCTATGACCCGTTTAAACTGTCGGCCCCGATACATTATGTCGCCACAAATTTTAATACTCGTTTTTATCTTAGGCATTAATTCTCAATTTTTCAATTTATAATCACCCCATCCTTTTAATCGACGTGAGATCCTCAAAATACCCCATAGTCCCATAACTAAGGGTACCCAAGTTATTATTTTGTCCTACCCTATGTATAGGAAGAATTTCTATCCTAAACTTTGACCTGGTCTCATGCCTAGGCTAGCGTAACGATGAAAAAGTACCAAAAATCAGCCTACCCCCAAGATGATTAAAATGCAATAATCTACCCTCACTAGTCCCATACCTAGAAGACCTAAATCATTAAAAGGCCTGCCCACTAGTCCCATACCTAGAAGGCATCCTAAAGTATAGGGAGAGAAAAATTACCTAGCAACCCGTCGTCACAAAGGCAATATAATAATACCAACAAGTCACACAAATAAGCATAATTAATCAACGTATAAAACTACGCATGATAGTCCAATTCAATTTAATCATAATTTAATTATCACCTCGTCATAAGCCTCCAATTAATCTCATTTAATTATTTAAATTAAATATACCTCTATTTCATCATATAAAACATCAAACTTCTAATTTCATTGTTTCAACACAAATTACATGAGTTATACGCCCCCCAAATCCATTTATTTTAAAACTAGGGTTTTCTACATGCAACCTACACAAATAAAACCTAAAATCACTCATGAATCCTACGCACCCAAATGGTTATGAATATTATTCAGATTAAAAGATTTTATGAAAATAGCCCCATAGTTAGTGTCCACTTTTTCTAATTAAGTTACTAATTATTTTTAAGAAAACATGTAATTAAGTGTTTAGGCGACACTTAAAACGTATAATACTAAAGGAAAAGAATAGAGTAATCATGCCTGTGAAGATTGTGTTAAAAATCTGGTTAGAAATATGGATTACTCTAAAAAAATTAGTAAAGAAGTGTTCTTGAATCAATCTTGATTAAGCCCAATTAAGCCTCCCAAAACTTGTGACAAAAAACTTGATTATGAAGAAGGTTGATGATTATGAGTGAGAGAAAAAATATTTGGAAGTGTTCTCTGGTGAAAAACTTGAGAAAAAGTGATTATGAGAAGTCCCCCTACGGATTAACAAGGTTATATAGTGATTAGGAGTACTAATCCTACACAAACTTTAATTAAAAATAACTTTCAACGCACGTTTTCTGAAGGCATCGATCGATCTATGAAAATCATCGATCGATCGATCATGCCTAAAATCTGACAGCTTCCCCCCAAAATGCCATAAGGCAAAATATAAAAAACTTCATATAAAATTCTTTTCAATTCCGATTTTAATTCCGCTTGAAGTTTTATTCTTCTAAAATCATAACAAACATATTTAGCCAATAAAAATTATTAAATTCAAAAATTTATTTTTCTCGAATATTCCAATTATTTAATTAAATTAATTAATAGAAACAGGGGGTGTTACATTAAGTATATTACAGAAATATGCGGTCTTAAATTGGATATGACCACTCACCCTTTAGAAGAGATAGAGAAAATAGGAATCAATATTACAAATTGAATTTGAAATTTAAAAATAGAATATAAATAAGACATAATTAAATGAAATATATTATAAATTTTATACAACAAGTAATAGGTGATTGTTTATACTAATGGGAACTAAATGTTCACACTTTTGTTTATACTAATCCACGAATATATGCTTCTGACCTATAATAGGTGATTGTTTGGAGTAGCTGTGATGGGATATCCTAAATAAAAAGAGTGGATGGGTGTGACAAATAGATGATGGGATGTGTTTCGCAGATGTGCTAATGAATTTGTGAAATACGCAAATAGATGTCATAATGATGAAGAGTTTCTATGTCCGACGTCCGTGTGCTAGGTGTGATAATGGTAAGGTGTTTGAGTAGAAAACAGTTTAACTACATTTGTTAAGATTGGGTATGCAAGATAGTTATCGATTTTGGAGTTTTCACGGGGAATAAAAAGTTTCTTTTGTCCCCGAGCAACCTTCATAACAACCTTCAACAAGCAGGATAGATGTACAAGAGGACGACGTAGATCATAATATGTTAGAGAATTTAGTTGATGATGCATACGGAGTTAATTAAGTGGAAGATAATGAGGTCACTGACGATGTACAAGGTTCAGGTGCTCATGAAGATATCAGGATAAACCTTGACGATGATTACCAAAATTTAAAATTTAAGACGACCCAACCATTATGCTCTTGCTATGAGAAAGATCAAATAACTTTACATGCCATGGTTGGTTTGCATAGTTTGAAGACCCAATACGGTTTGTCTGGCAATAGCGTGACAGAAATTCTGAATTGGGTGAAGGGATTGCTACCCAATAAGAATACACTTCCAAATAGTTATCCTGTTACAAAGAACAGTTTGAAAGTTTAGGACTGAAGTATAAATCGATTCATTCTTGTTTTTATGACTGCATACTATATCGAAAGGAGTATGAAAATCTCAATCGGTATCCGGTATGCGATGAACCTAGATATGTCCAATCTACTGGCAAGGAAGGCACAAACTCAAAAGTGCCTCAAAGAGTGTTAAAATATTTCCCCGTTGGGCCTAGATTAAAACAATTTTTCACAGTACCATGAATAGAGGAGGCAATGAATTGGCATGCTAAGGCAGAAGTAGGGGATAATATCACGCGTCATCCTATTGATTCTACAACTTGGAGGAGGATGAGTATATATATATATATATATATATATATATATATGTATTCAAAATTTTCACTTATACACATTATTCACTACATTTAACATAAAATATTCACTTGTAGACGTTGTTCTCTACACTCCAACAACCATACTACATGTAATCAATATTCTCTACATAAAGCCCCTGTATAGATAACGACCCTAACTCGATGACACAAAAATGTAAAACAATATAGATTCCAACAATATTTATATGCATGTCGTAAACATTTACTACATTTATAAAAAAAATCCATGTTACTAACTCACAACCAAACGTCACATGTATCCAAAATAGGGATGAAAAAAATTCCCCACGGAGACCCGAACTCGCGGGGATGAGGTGTAAAATTCGAGGATGGGGATGGGGATGGTTTCTAATCCACGATTTGGGTTCAAGTCAAGGACGGAGAACAGGGTCCATGCCTAGTGGGGATACCTGTTATATTTCTCACTGGGATCCCCACAACTTTAATACATTACTAATATTTAATTCTAGACTTTAATACAACTTTATCAGTTTATTAGATTTTAGTACATTTTCCACCGCTTAATGACATCTCCTGTAGCTAAATGTCACAAAAGATCATTTCAGTGACATAATTTTCACATTTAGCGATGAAAAATGTACTAAAGTCTAATAAATCAAAAAAATTATATTAAAGTCTAAAATCAAAGATTAGTAATGTATTAAAGTAAAAAAACCTATAATTTATTAATAAAAAGATTTCCTAATACACTTTTATTATAAAAATGAGTCAAACATAATTGTTTATACATATAATTATTATTTTTACCTAGGATGAAAATAGGTAAAAAAAAATAAAAGAATTAAATATTTTTTTGTCAAATCGGGTCCTCGTTGGGAACCCATTCCTCCAAAACTCCCTAACGGGGACTATTCGACCCGAAAAAAACGGGGATGGAGGAAGGGATGGGGATGGGGATTTTAAGCGGGGAAGAAGATGAGGATGATCCTATAATACCCCGCATTTAATAATATTTAATTAATCATTAAATTAATGTCTAGATGTTGACTGGTTGTTATTTTCTTATGACACATGATGTCCTTTTGTGATTTGAGATATTGACTTTCGTTATGTTGTTTAGTAGATTAATAAGTTGCTTTAAGATGATACATAGGTTGTTTTACGTAATTGGGTTACGTGTTGATTGGACCGTATGGCTATAGCTTTTAGCTAACTCATAATAATTCATTAAGATAAACAATTAAGTGACTTGGTATAATTGTCGATTATGGAAGGTGTCGGGGTTTTTCTTGTTTGGATTATTCCCCCGACATTAGATCCTACCATTCAAGAAGTAGGTTTTTATAATACCAAGTCGTAATTTAATTAATTATTAATAAATATTTAACTTAAGCTATGCGTTTTAGTTAATTAATCAATTTAATAAGATAATAAATTAACATAATGAAATTATTGACTTGTACAAGACATTAGCCTTCGAGTAGATTCGTATGTTGTTTAGAAAGTTCAAATTGAGTGCATTTTAGTGGAATTTTAGCCCAATGGGTTAGTATATGGATTGTACCAAGTTTTAGGCTACTTGGAGCATGTTTTAGGCCTTATTAGTTGAGGCTATTTTAGGGTCCTAGCCTAATTTCGCGATTAGTGATTTAATTTAATCTATTAGCTTAACTTAATATCATAATACATATTTGGGAGAACCCTAGTGACTAAAGGTGAAAGGTAACGCGTGTCAAGACGCTAATCGTTATTTTCATTTCACCTCCTTAATACAAAAACCTAAACTTATGATTACACTCTTTTAAGGGAGTATAGCGGCCAAGTCCGGGTATCGAATATCCACAGAGACGAGTTGCTAGAATTTACTCGATTTAATACTTCTAAATAAAAGTGTAAAAGATAATTTCTAACAAAAAGAAAAAGATGCAAAAAGGGAAAGATTAAACTAGGCGAGTGTAAATTAAACTATATTAACGAAGGAATAAAAACTATAGGATGAGCCGGATATCCCTCACCTTGAGTTAATTAGTATAAAATGGTTACATGGGTTCATGGATTATTAATATTGCGTCTCGTTTCGTCAATTAATTAAACCAAGAGTTGTAACACCCCTAAATTCGTATAAAATACTAATAAGATTTTGGCGTCAACAAATACCCCCAAAATTACGTACGCAAGGTCGTAAATATGGGGCATACATGATATACCCTGTTAAATCTCCTAGGCGTAATAACTAGGACAACCCAGTCGAAATAGACGTGTGAGAAACCATCACCAAAGCAAAGCAACCTGTCAACCCGAAGTGAGTTCAATTCGACACAACCTAGCCGCTACACATAATTAATGACATAAATAGAATCAACTAATTAATTAAAGCACACTAATTGAATTAACACTAATTAAATTAACTACACAATTAATCTAGGCAAGGAATAATAAATAAAGCATGGAATAAAAATGAACAAAGATAAGAAAAGTAGGCAAAAGTGACAATAAATAGTAAACTTACATTAATGGAGGAATTACACAAAGAAAATGAAGGAGAGGGGTGTCTCCACAAATAAACCCCAAAATTATCTCTAACCCAGGTCTAAAGAGAGAAAAGGAACTAAAAAAATAAGATCCCCACAAATAATAACTAAGTGGTCCTTTTATACTAAGTTAAAAAAATAGAAAAAAAGAAAAAGGAAAAGAAAATAAAAAGGGGAAAAGTCTCTTATTAACTAAACAAAAGAAAAAGAAACTAAAAAAAGAAAAGGAAAGTGGGTAGAAGCCGCAAAAGGGGCGGCCAAAAATAGAACACCGGTCGACCGGGGGTGGTGACCGGTCGACCGCGGCAAGAGGAAAGCCATACTAGTTGAGTCCCATGATAAAAATTAAAAATTCGGTTGATCGACGGTGGTGGTGTGGTCAACCGGTGGATGATGAACCACCAAAATCACAGCCATACTGTGCTACTACATCCATGGCCAAAATCGCAAATCAAAAAAAGTCCCATGGATACAAGCTTCGCAGAAATCACGCGACCAACAACGATGCCAAGACCCATGCTGCTATCCGAGAACAACAAAACAAAACCTCCATATCCATTCCACCATTTTGCCCAAAGACCCATCTCCACCATTAATGGCCAAAACCCAAGCTCCAAACATGGCCAAAGAGACCTATTTGCGCATGTGGACCAAAATCGAGCTCCAATTTCGGACAAAAGTCCTCAATTTGGGACGAACCCAAAACCCAAGCGTGGAACCAAAATCGACATCTTCAAAGTGGGTTTGCTGCAAAAAAACGATTTAGGGACACAAGGAGAATTTATGAAATTGTTAATGAAAGAGAAAAGGGACATGGAGGTCATTAATGAAATTGTTATTTTTCTTATAATTCTTTTCCGATTAAAGGTCCGTGTTTCCTTCGTTCGGACTCTTATTCGCGCACCGTTCACGACCACACGAAGCTTGGCTCAAGGGCTATAACTTTCTTGAATTCTTCGGACAAAAATCCTGAAGTGTGAAATTATGAAAATACCCCTGAACGAGCAAATCGCGACGAAACTTTATCGAAACGCGCTAAAACTTCATATTAAGCACCATAACACCTATAAAAGCTCAATAATACCTCAAATAACATGTTAGCATATAAAACGGAGGTTGTCTGATTAATGAGCATATTTATAGCAATTACACGGTACCCGAGGGAGCTAAAATACATAAGTTCAAGGGTATAAATGTGCAAGATTCGATACGAATCACCTAGCTGCTAAGGAAGAGGTGGATGAAGCCCTAGCCTGAAGAATAAAGGATTTGGCTAAAACAATTGAGGACTAATTATTCAATCAATCTAAGACATGTTTACTTTGTTTAAGAATATGATTAGATTTGTGTTAGAATGATAATAATCTGTTAGAATATGTTAAGATAACATTATAAATCTAATTTTATTCATAATCAAACCGTAATTAATAATTAAGAATAATCTAATGAAGAACCCTATTT
Organism: Sambucus nigra; assembly: GCA_949130495.1. NCBI lineage: Eukaryota > Viridiplantae > Streptophyta > Magnoliopsida > Dipsacales > Adoxaceae > Sambucus > Sambucus nigra. The sequence goes on from OX422220.1 coordinate 48,588,296, forward strand.
TAGTAATAAAGAACTCATGTAACTTTGTTAAAGAATCAATCAATTATACTTGAATCATTGTAATCTGACTTAGAAATGGTTAGATGTGTATTATACACGATTCAATAATTAAAACTCCTAATGTAATCATATTAATTGATTGTAATTCATAGGCTAATTAGTCCATTCATGACACACCCCAACCAGTTACTTATAATTAAGTTTGAAAGTCAAAGTGAGTCAAATCATAATTACCTTAATCAAACCATAAACACGAGTATCCTTTTTCAATGATTAACACAAAACAATAAAACTAGAACCTTTCACAATTTTAAAGTAATTATTCTTATTCAAACTTGCTCAAAGGATAAGTAGGATTAAATTATCCCTTTTTCATTTGACTAAAATTATGGTTTTATGCATCCTTTGATAACCCAACCCGACCTCCTAGATTTGGCAGTGACATCACGTTACCTGAAACACATAACTATAGTAACCGTGAGCAAAATAACCCAGTGAATGCATCACTACTAAACTATTGCATAAAGTTAAACGCAAAAAATCATATTCATGTGGTAATTTATGTATACTTATCCAACCCACTCATAATTATGTATTACTTATCCGGTTCATTCATAAAGAATTACCAATTACACACTTATCCGGCTCATTCATAAAGAATGACCAATTATATACTTATCTGGCTCATTTATAAAGAATGACCAACTTATTCGAATCATGATTCACATATCCTATCGGTAATAGACAATTCTCCCCCATTCCTGGTCGAGGAGTAGCCCCTTGTCTTTAATAGACAAATCTCCCCCATTCTGGTTCGGGGAGTAACGTCCCATTTTGGTAAACTGAAATGAGCAAATTCATAATCAATAATATTCTGATCATATCCGTAACCATGTATAATACCTCTTACCAGTGAGTGATATTCAGATCTTATCCATAACTATGCGTAATACATCTTACCCGTGAGTGATATTCAAATCGTATCCATAACCATGTGTAATATAACTTACCCGTGAGTGATATTTATATCATCTCCATAGCCATGTATAATACATCTTTTTACAGTGAGTACACTCACTTTGGCCACTTCATGTGTTTTTCCCTTGCCTTTGTCTGATACTTGTTCAACTGGTTCTTCTTCCCTTTCACATATAAATTCTTAAAATATTAGTATCATCATAAGGATATTAACAATCCAAAGAATGACTCAAACTTAACCGAATTCATAAGAATTATATCAACCCATTCTAATCATTTATCGTAAATGAAGTCTCATCCAATTTTATGTTAAAATATTTAACATATCCAATCCATATCCCAAACATAATTTAATTTATTCTTGGTAATCCAATTATTATTATTATATTAGGTTACCAACATAAAAGACAACACGTCATTTCAAGTTTCCTAGAGCAAGATGTGTCAATTTCTTTATTACAAATCAAATCTTCCCTATAGACTCTTTTATCGTTCAGTCAAATTCGAAGAATTTTTATAATTTTTATGCATCATAACTTTCTTTGATATTTCACCCAACATACATAAATATATTTAACAATACAACATTAAACTTTCATAATTTTTAAGTTTCATTTTCTACGTCAGGCAAAGCATCGAACACCTGGTGTGCATACTTACACCTTTGGCGCAGATACATGAACTTCAAACTATCACCAAGGATTCATTTCTTGGTATTTTCAACTAATATTTGGATATGTTATACATATATGAGTCTATTTTCATATCCAACTAGAATTGTTCAATTCCAATAAATATACAAAAAATTATAGGAGTTTGAATACACAGGGTTTTGGATCGAAGCAATATACATGACTTACACGTTTAACTCCTATAATTTTTTGTATATTTATTGGAATTGAACAATTCTAGTTGGAAGCAATATACTTGACTTACACGTTTAACTTTGCTTAAACTTGCATCTATCCGTACATATACACCAAGTCGTGAAGTTTCAATAAAAAATAAATGATTTCTATCATTTAAATCAACAATACCTAAATAATAACAAGATTTATGCATGGAATTACCTTATGGACTTTTTCGTAATTTCCTACGAATTTTTCTTAATTTTCTCCTCACTTTCTACTTCCCGAGCTTCCCGATTTTCTCTCCTCAAGCCAACATCTCTCATGCCTGATTTTGGCTGAAGGAGGAAGTCATTTCAAGGTTCTAAAGTCGACATAAGTCACCTCCCCTTGGTCCAATCCAAATATGTCACGTGTCGCCATATAAGACATAATATCCTTTAATAAGCTAAATGACTACTTTACCCCTTATTCGTAATTTCAGCATAACTCCTTCCTCGGACCTTTGTTTTACACACCGTTTGTTGTTTTACAAACTTAACTCATATATCTACAATTATCTAGTTTTCTCCCCAAGTCAATTATCATATTATAGTGGCCAAAACTAGTCCCGAACTTGAACATTCCTACCGAAGACTTCACAAATTTGTGTTTGTGACTAATTCCATATTTCATAAGTTATGAAGGTAGGATTAGACTAAACACAATAACTTAACATTATATATTCTAATAACACATTATCCCCATCCCATACGGTAAGCATTATTTAAACATGGTTTATCATAATCATATCTGGGTCGTCACAACCTTCCCCCCTTAAAAAATTTCGTCCTCGAAATTTAGGAGGAATGTCACTTACCAACCAATTAGGAATACTATTTCCTCATGCACGAAAAATCTTCTCTCATATCATGCTCATTTTATTTATCACTTACACGTAAGAATAATCATCTAATGATTTCTTATAAATGGAAGTCAATTCCTAACTCATATATTACTTCATACCTTCATTCCTATGGTCCATTCTTATTATCGTGTAATATTTCAAATAATAAATATTCTATTAAAAGACTAACTTTTTATGTTTCCTTTCTCCAATTTCCATTCAATATTTCCATTCATAATTATCATATTACAATACTAGCTTATTATAAGCCATCTTCTCATCTTCCATTCAACACCAAATACATGTGTTTGACCTTAACTACTTTTTGTATTATTTCTGAAGTTTAAGAGTATGTTAAATATCATCCTTACAATTTATTAATTTAAATATATCCTCACTACTATTCATATATCGAAACTGAACAATCATTCACTCAATGTTTATTCTTAACCAGGATTTCATATTCACCTTCATGTATATTATGCAATCATGCACTATGAACTCAATCTAACTTCTCACTATATTTCTTTTTTAGTATCATTTGATTGTTCTTTAAGTAAACATACAATGACCTTAATAAGTCATTTATCCAGCACAATAACTTTACAATCATAATCTTATCGCAATGTATATTAACATGATATTCTTATGCAATATCATTAATACACTCATCCTACACGTTTAGTAACATGGAAGTTAAACATACCATCACCACTTAAAACTTTAACCATACTTACCAACCCCGTAATACTTCTCTAGCTATTATATGTCGTATTTCTTTCAAATAACCTATACAAATACGTTAACATATCCCCTTACGGTATCTCACATTGCACATTATCCTTAGACATACTTCTTGGTGACTCCGTATAATGTCAATCATATTCATTATCTGTCATACTCTTAGTGATAACACGTGCGTAATATGACAAACATAACTCAATATCCACCCAAACCAGTTTTCGATATTCAAACCCGATTAGCATCTTTCCTATACTCATACACAACACATACTCTTAAAAGGGCTCTCCAATATTTTTAAACTTCCAATTCTTTAACACTTTGTCTCAATTCTGCTATTCATATAAGCATTTCAAAACATCCCAGGAGTAATATTCAATACATATACGCATACTATAAAAAAAAAATACATCTCAACTCTTATTACTCTTTTCTTCTACTTATCATAATTCAGTATGCACCCATATTCGGATCAATTATGATATATTGACTAGTAATTTAATTTCAGACCATTTCACATATTAAATTTAAACATATACAACTATTAATCTTTTCACTTCACCTTTACCATGTGAATCTTCATTTAATTCACACTCTAACAATTTACCAGCTCATCCTTTAATGGAATATGGGTTCCCGTACCTCACACTCCCACATAAATGGGCACACACCAAACCATGGCTTAATAAGTGACACTACTCAAGTTTACATATTCCAGTATAAGAAGGGATTACTTCCAATACTTCACAATTTTCATATACCACATTTTGTCTTTAAAAATTTTCCTTCAATGACATGTTTATCCATGCCACAAATAAAACAATGCAACGATTCATACAAAAATATCTGTATTCGCTGTCATCCCCGAATAAACCTTATCATCTCATTTCCTTTCCTGTAAGATCCTTGCATTTCACATCTCGTACAACAATATATATGTATAACTAATAAATGTTAGTTAACAAAAGCCAATTTACTTAACTCAAAATAATTTCTACTTCCACTGCCAAATCTAGGCTTTTGGCACCCAGGAACCTCTAAAACCTAGGCTCTGATACCAAAGTTGACACACCCCAACCCAGTTTCTTATAATTAAGTTTGAAAGTCAAAGTGAGTCAAATAATAATTACCTTAATCAAACTATAAACACTAGTATCATTTTTCAATTATTAACATGAAGCAATAAAACTAGAACCTTTCATAATTTTAAAGTAATTATGCTTATTCAAACTTGCTTAAAGGATAAGTAGGATTAAATTACCCCTTTTTCATTTGACCAAGATTATGGTTTTATGCATCCTTTGATAATTCAACACGACCTCCTAGATTTGGTAGTGACATCACGTTACCTGAAACACATAACCATAGTAACCGTGAGCAAAATAGCCCAGTGAATGCATCACTACTAAACTATTGCATATAATTAAATGCAATAAATCATATTCATGTGGTAATTTATGTATACTTATCCGACCCATTCATAATTATGTATTACTTATCCGGTTCATTCATAAAGAATTATCAATTATATACTTACCTGACTCATTCATAAAGAATGCCCAATTATATACTTATCTGGCTCATTCATAAAGAATGACCAACTTATCCGAATCATGATTCACATATCCTGTCTGCAATAGACAATTCTCCCCCATTCCTAGTCGAGGAGTAGCCCCTTGTCTTTAATAGACAAATCTCCCCCATTCTGGTTCGGAGAGTAACCTCCCATTTTGGTAAACTGAAATGAGCAAATTCATAATCAATAATATTCTGATCATATCCGTAACCATGTATAATACCTCTTACCAGTGAGTGATATTCAGATCTTATCCATAACTATGCGTAATACATCTTACCCGTGAGTGATATACAAATCGTATCCATAACCATGTGTAATACAACTTACCCGTGAGTGATATTCATATCATCTCCATATCCATGTACAATACATCTTTTTACAGTGAGTACACTCACCTTGGCCACTTCATGTGTTTTTCCCTTGCCTTTGTCTGACACTTGTTTAATCGGTTCTTCTTCCCTTTCACATATAAATTCTTAAAATATTAGTATCATCATAAGGATATTAACAATCCAAATAATTACTTAACCTTAACCGAATTCATAAGAATCATATCAACCCATTCTAATCATTTATCATAAATGAAGTCTCATCCAATTTCATGTTAAAATATTTAACATATCCAATCCATAGCCCAAACATACTTTAATTTCTTCTTGGTAATCCAATTCTTATCATATTCGATTCCCAATATAAAATACAACACGTCATTTCAAGTTTCCTAGAGCAAGATGTGTCCATTTCTTCTTTACAAATTAAATCTTCCCTATAGACTCTTTTATCGTTCAGTCAAATTCGAAGAATTTTTATAATTTTTATGCATCATAACTTTCTTTGATATTTCACCCAACGTACATAAACATATTTAACAATAAAAAATTAAAGTTTCATAATTTTTAAGTTTCATTTTCAATGTCAGGCAAAACATCAAACACCTGGTGTGCATACTTACACCTTTGGCGCAAATTTGATACATGAACTTCAAACTATCACCAAGGATTCATTTCTTGGTATTTTCAACTAATATTTGGATATGTTATACATATATGAGTCTATTTTCATATCCAACTAGAATTATTGAATTCCAATAAATATACAAAAATTTATAGGAGTTTGAATACACAAGGTTTTCGATCGAAGCAATATACATGACTTACACGTTAAACTTTGCTTAAACTTGCATCTATCCGTACATATACACCAAGTCATGAAGTTTCAATAAGAAATCAATGATTTCTATCATTTAAATCAATAATACCAAAATAATAATAAGATTTATGCATGGAATTACCCTAGGGACATTTTCGTAATTTCTTACGAATTTTTCTCAGTTTTTCTCCTCACTTTCTACTTCCCGAGCTTCTCGATTTTCTCTCCTCAAGCCAAAATCTCTCATGATTGATTTTGGCTGGATGACGAGGTCATTTCAAGGTTCTAAAGTCGGCATAAGTCACCTCCCCTTGGTCCAATCCAAATATGTCATGTGTCGCCATATAAGACATAATATCCTTTAATAAGCTAAATGACTACTTTACCCCCTATTCGTAATTTCAGCATAAATCCTTCCTCGGACCTTTGTTTTACACATCGTTTGTTGTTTTACAAACTTAACTCATATATCTACAATTATCTAGTTTTCTCCCCAAGTCAATTATCATATTATAGTGGCCAAAACTAGTCCCGAACTTGAACATTCCTACCGAAGACTTCACAAATTTGTGTTTGTGACTAATTCCATATTTCATAAGTTATGAAGGTAGGATTAGACTAAACACAATAACTTAACATTATATATTCTAATAACACATTATCCCCATCCCATACGGTAAGCATTATTTAAACATGGTTTATCGTAATCATATCCGGGTCGTCACAATTCATGTGAAGAACATAAACCTATGGGTTCTTATATAATTTTTGGGATTTGATATCTAAATGAGTTTTTAATAATCTAGAACTTGTAGAAATAGGTTCATAGTATTCATATGTTAGTTATATATGAAGGAGAATGATCAATTTGGGGTAACAGAGGCTGGTTGAAGTGGAGGTTTTTAGTTATGGCTACACTAAAATAAAGGTTGAAGAAATGGGGTGACCTGGACCTTTGAATCGATCCAGACCAGGCTCGAATCGATCCGACCTTGATGGGTGTCTATGCCCGTTTGGTTTAGGTGCTAGTTTGATTAGGGTTTCGATTAGGAATTTTCTCTAAGACTTATAATCAATTGAGACGAGTATAAAGGCAATAAATTTGAGTATCGAAACCAAGTTTAGAGACTCCAGGATTTAAGTCAAATTTTGTAAATCCGCGTAATGTTTAGCGATAACGTTTATCAGTTATAAGATGAGAATGTGATTGTAACCCATTAAATAAGGTAATGGCTGATTTACAAATATTATGGAAACCATAGGTTGAAGATCATACCTAGTTTAAAGTCCTTCGGTTTCAGGTTGAGATTTATGATACCGATTGATGTGTAACGATCGTATAGAATCTATGATAGTTTAGAAGCCATATATATATATATCTGATCGAGCAGGGTACTTATTGATTTAGAATAATCTTTATGAAAGTTATGTGTGAGACAACATTTAGACTTTGGAGCCTTAGGAGTTCAGGATAGTATTGTATATAACCGATTATAGTTAACATGTGTATTAACTTAGTAAAATATATTTTACATTTAACCCAATTGAGTAGGGTTTGTGACTATTTGATTGACCTATATGTAATGATACTAATGTGTGTGTGTGTGCTCGTAAGTGACGTACTATGAGGGATTTGATGGGATACATACGACGTTGACCACACGTGGTACTCCTGGTGATTGAGACAGTCTCTACCTATGTCAAATTTACCCGATCTTATGTGCAGACTTACTCGTCTTCCTGGCGTGACAAACGAGGAGTCCTTTCGTATAACCATGGGCATGAGGCTGTACGATTGGTGAGAAGGCATAGTGATGGTGATACTTTGAGGTTATAGGGTTGTGACGATCTATAACTATACCTAGTACGCACGAGTGATCCCCGGAGGGATTAAGGATAATGCTTTGTGCATTTAATTATGAGCTTGATTTTAGCTGATATGAGTTTAGTATACTCACTAATATTATGGATTATGTTATTCTCTATTGTTGTACTTTGAGATGATTGCAATGGATTGCGATCCACAGTAATGATGTATAATCATAAGCTTATAACTTAGGAATAATATAGTGAATATATTAGAGATGTATATGTTGAATTGTTGTTTGGGAATATTAGAGATTGTTGTACCAAAGATATACTTTTAGAATTATAACTGGAGACTGTTTATAGAATAATGTTTAGTAAGTGATATTCTGTTACCATAAGAGATCATCATAGAATAAGAGATTCTTTATAATAATACATGAATTTCAGATTGTTAAATTAAAAAGTCTTAATTAAAAGATGAAATTACATCACATGGGCCTCACTAGGATTTGAGATTAGAATCACATGCTTATTTCTCTGGGTTGGGTAAGGTAAATTACTTAAAATAAACTTAATATGAGATGAAGATATATTATTGTTATTGTAGTTATATTCTTAAGCACTGTACACTTGCTATGTTTAATCTTCTTTGTTCAATTCTTTTTATAGTTCTTAGACCGCAAGTTGCTGTCAAGGGCTTAAGCTACTCGTTGGAGGAGTTTCTCCAGCACCCGTTCTATTGATCATTCCAAGGTTGCATGTGCCGAGCATTGTAGCTCCTTTAGATTCTTGTATTTATGAATATTTAAAATTTTTCGAGTCACAGATTTGTACAAGATGCATTTTGATTCGGAGTTGAACTTTAAAATATTGATATTTATTATATTCCAGAGTTGAAGTTTGGTTATATATTTATTCCGATGGTATGAGAGACATTTTAATTTATTTAAAATTTATGTTTTTGTATTGTATTTACTTACATTGTCTTTATTTATCGAATTTTATTTATTGTACTCGACTCCTGTGATTTTTATCGCCATCCCCAATCCAACATTCATATTGAAGTACTGTATTTAGCTAATTCTTTATGGGTGTTTTTGTTTAAATCCACATTTATTGTCAACAACCCTACATTCCTTCTTAAGTTATTAAAAAAAAAAACAGTTAAAACCTCATATCACCCCTGTTAACGGCCCCAATTGTTTAAAAATAAAAATCTGCCGTGAGTGCCTAGATTTTATATGGATCTTTCTTCCTAATTTCATATGCAACTTTGTTTAAAAAAACAAAGTCAACCCTTATCCACATTAAACAACAGCATACAAAACCAAACTTACCATAACATTTAAAAAGGTGAATGTAAAGATTCCAGAGAAAAAAAAAAGTGGATGTAAAAATTCTTTATAAGATGGAACCAAAGAAAAAATGGTGAACAACTCTGAAATTATACTACTTACGCCCATTACAAGCTCCATCTCTCTCACTTTCTCCCACTGGTCGAAACTGGTAAGACACAAGGTGGATGAAATGTCTGAATCGGATGAGAGAGAGGACGAGTCATGTCTGAAGCTCTAATCCCATTTTGTTATTTTTTGGGGGCAAACCCCCGAATGTGGGGATGTTGAAAGTGTATCAGCCCAACTAAAATGGGGGAATCCAAAGACTCGGGGGCTCCAAAAATAAAAAATGGATTGAAACAAAAACACCCGTCTTTATACGTGGTGTTGCGAAAACAAATATGTTTCTAATATTTACCACATTAATTTTTGGATGCAGCTAACAATGCTCCCCAAATTTTGGAAACTCTCCAATTTTTTGTCAATTGACAACATTACCCTTTATCCCATTCAAGACTCATTTCACTTCTTCCTTTTCTTCTTTCTAGACCTGTCAATGGGTCGGTTTGGGTCGTGTACGAATTACGGGTTACGGGTCAAAATAGCCTAACTCATACACGACCCGTTAAGCCTAACGGGTCTAATTACAATACCCAAATACGACCCGTTAATATTAACGGATACACGACCCAAACCGTTAACACACGTTAATATTAACGAATCATTTTGGGTCGAAATGGGTAACGGGTTGGGTGACCTTATAATACCCGTTAGTCTTCAATAGTTTAATAATAATGGATTTTAATTGTAATTCTTATTGGGTATAGATTGGGTGACTCTATAGCACCTTTTAGTCTTTAAAGATTTAGAAATAATGGGTTTTAATAGTTATTGTTATTGGGTACGGGTTCGGTGACCCTATAGTACCCGTTAGTGTTAACGGGTTAAAACGGGTACAGGTAAATTTCCAACCCGAACCGTTAGTGTTAACGGCTCTACCGTGTCAACCCGTTAATGACCCAAACCCAATAAGGGTAAACCCATTAACTTATAATTTCGTATCGGGTCGTGTTAACGGGTTATCGTGTTTTTTGACAGGTCTACTTCTGTCCCGTTCACCACAATTTCACTTCTTCCTTTTAATATTTTAGTTTTTTTTTTAACTTAAATGGATTGACCTTTGTTTAGAGTTAATTATAACTGCAAGTTATTTTTAGTTTGTTTATTGAATTTGGGGTTTTGACACTTTTTCCAGGAAGTCTACGTACCTTTTTTTATTTTTAACGTCACTTGTTTATTTTTGCTGCATTTTTTTGGGAAAATATATTAGGATTAAGGTTTTAAGTTTTTCTTTTTCTTTTTCGGGTTTAGGTTTATTTAAGATTTTTTTATTTCAGGTTTAGAATGTAAGGTTCAGTTTTTTCTTAATTAGAATGCAACACGCATAAAATCATATGTATAGGTGGTGCGACCACCTATACATACCGTTGGCGCGAACCTTTAACCTAATATGTTGGTTCGCGCTAACAGTATATATAATTGATCGAATTGTCTATACATATCGCTGACGCATAACATTTTTTTAAAAAGATTATTTTAAAATAGTAAAAAATGGTATGCGACAGTGGTATGAAAAAAATACGACTCCATGTCATGTCACGTTTTATTTGGATCGTGATTGTGTTAGTTAAAAAATAAAATATTCATAATCGCAATGTGTAATTTTTTAATTGGTTTGTGTTAAGTAAAAAAAATAAGATTTCGTATATTGTCTTGTTCTATTTTAACACATAATTTTATCATATATTTTTTTACATTTATTTATAGTCTTACTCAAAATTAAGAGTCGTGTTAAAATCACGACTCGCGTCGTTTCATGCTCGTGCAATAAATAAGACTTATGTTGTGTCATGCACTAGTTAAAACTAAGACTCTTGTCTTTCAACACATTATTAACGACACACTGAGTAATGCAATAAAATTATTATATAAAATGATCTGCGTCAGTGCTATGTATAGGTTACAACATGAATTTTTTAAATGAATTTTATGTCACGACACAAAATTGTATTATTTTATATGTTACAGTAATCAAGTAAAATATGACACAACACGAATTTTTTTAATGAACACGAACCATATAAAACGTGAGATAAATCGTATTTTTTACCTAACATAAGCACAAACCAATTAAAACGCAATTAAAAGAAAAATATTTTTTGTTAACTTAACAAGAACACGAAGCAAATATATTGCGACATGACTTTATTTTTTTTGTACCTAATACGAACAATTTTTTTTATATAACAAGAACACGACCTTATTAAAATACGACATGACACGAGACATTTTTTTTATAAGACAAACACGAGCTAATTAAAAAGCAAAACGTTGTAATTGTATTTTTCAAGGTTCTAAAAAATGCGGGGCGTGATTGAGGCGTGGAGGCCAAGCCTTAAGCATTAGAAGTCTATACGGGCCTAGGCGTAAAGGGGCGTGAAAAGGCGTTTAGGCCTTCTTAATATATTTTAATATTTTTAAACATAACAAGGCTATTAAAATACAAAAATTGCACATATCATAAAAATATGTCTGACTATATGCAAATTAAAATACTATATGATTATTTTGGATAAGATAATGGTCCGGTTTGTAAACAAATCCTTTAAAAGGCGACATCGTTTCACTAAGGCATTGTTATTTTTAGAAAAAAGTGCGCCGTAAGGGTTTACCAGGAATAAGGCGTGAAAAACCTAAGGCGAGGGATTTCTCCTAAGCCTTAAGCTTACTTTTTTTTTGAACAGTGGTATTTTTTTACCTAACCGGAAACATTAATCAATTCAAACACGACACAATTTTTTTGTTTTACCTCACACGAACACGACTCAATTAAAACATGACAAAATGTGTCATTTCATGTTTTAATTAGACAGTGTTCGTATTATGTAAGAAAACAATCATGCGTTATCATATTTTAAAAGGATTGGGTTTGTATTGGATAAAAATAATAATTGTTTTTATAACTTTGAAAAATATCTTTTTTTCTTCACAGTAAACAAATTGAAGGCAAAGATGAAAAAGAACTTGTATCGTGCACTCGTTAAAATGTAATCGGGTTACATTTTAACCCGTGCACGACACAACATGGGTTTTAATAATAGCACGAGCACATAACGATGGAAGTAATAATTTTAACAGGAGAACTATACGACACGAAATATATTTTATATTTAAAATAAATATTTAAATATACATAAATATTTTAAATTTATTTTTCAAACTTTATTGAAAATTTAATATTATTTTCAAATAAAATATATGGTTTAAATGTTTTTTAAAAGTAACACTTTTTTTTTTATATTGAATTTTTTTTTTAACAAAAGAGTATTTTTTTAATAAAAAATATTTTTTTTTGACAAAACAATTTATATTTATAAAAAATGGTTAATAGTAATTTTTTTTATGTGTCTCATGTTTACAGTAAATTTTACTTTTTGTTTATGTGTATAATTTTAAAGTAGGAAAAATGTTCTTTAGCATGAGAGAGAAGGGTGTAAGGATTGATAACAAAGGTATAAAAGTGTTTTATTTATATTTGAAAAGAAAATGGAGCGTGGATAGTGGTACCCTAATTTTTTTCCAAACACGGTAAAATTCAGAAAATATTGACTCCAAGAGATAAATAATTTGTTTTAAAATACACACCTAGCTCGTTAATCTATTATAATCCGAACAAAGTTAGGGTTATGTTGTCAAATCCAAAATCGTGATGAGAGTACAATTGATGATGAAGACACTATATAACAAAGTTACTATGGATGAAGATGGAGATTCGAATTTTTTATGGTTGGAAAAGGCGTATTAAGTTTTTTTTTTTTTTGAAGGCTACGAACGGTTAAAGAGAGAGAATGGGATAAAGATGAAGATGGAGGTTCATCTTTTTAATATAGGGGCTTTAACGGTCTAGTCCTTGGACTAGCAATTTTGGACAAAAAAATCAGGCCCAACAAATTTTAAACGATTAGGTCCAACATATAAATACCCCGAAATTAAAACAAACACGCACTATTCAGAAAACGAAGCGCCAGAAACATTGTAGAGCAAACACGCACTATTCAGAAAACGAAGCGCCAAAAACATTGTATTCTCTCTTGTATCAATCGTACCGTCTCTTCGATCAAAACCCCAAGACGATTCTATTTCTCAATCAAATTTTGGTCAACAACAACATATAAATACTCCTGATCGAAGCTCTAGAAACTCTGTTCGATCAAAACCCTAACTCTCTTCAATAAAAACCCTAACTCTCTTTAATCAAAACCCTAGCTCTCTTCTTTCAAACATTCTAAATCAAATTCTTCCAAACAGCACTAACAAGTATGTATACATTCTCTTATCACCTTTTTGTCCTTGTGTATTTTGTGTTCTCATATGTATAAATTTGTAGACATATGGACTGATGAAATCACATTCTTCCTTTTCATGCGTATTATTCATCATATATTTAGAATGTATTCATCATATGGACTGATGAAATCAAACATTGTATTCATCATATGGATGGGAATATGTACATGTACAAGCCCTGTGTTGCGTGTACTATGTGTATTTTGCGTGTACTTTTTAAATGTACACGCAAAATTAACAGAGTACACGCACATTGAAAATGAATTTCTCAATTCATTATGCGTGTACTTTTATGTTTTATACTTGTACTCTATAGAATATCTACATGTACAAGCCCTGTGTTGCGTGTACTATGTGTATTTTGCGTGTACTTTTATAAAGTACACGCAAAATACAGAAAGTACACGCACATTGAAATTGTATTTCTCAATTCATTATACGTGTACTTTTATGTTTTATACGTGTACTCTATAGAATATCTACATGTACAAGCCCTGTGTTGCGTGTACTATGTGTATTTTGCGTGTACTTTTATAAAGTACACGCAAAATACACATAGTACACGCACATTGAAATTGTATTTCTCAATTCATTATGCGTGTACTTTTATGTTTTATACGTGTACTCTATAGAATATTAATTTCAAATCCATATTTCATCAATCCTATGTTATTTTGGTCCGCGCCAGCGGCATTTGATTTATTTTCCATGTGTTTTTAAGAAGTATTATTATTTTGTTAATATTTAAGAGTGTTTTTTGTACAATAGCCAGCTGCATTTGAATCCAATGTCCATGTACACGAACATTGAAATTCAATTTGTTCAATCCAGTGTCCATGTACTAATGTGTATTATGAGTGTACTATTTTGTATTGTTGTGTTATTATTTAGGAATCGTACGATCAAGCATGTTCAACTACAAAACTGCTGCTTGCACGTTCGAAGATCTTAACAATACAAAACCTTTCACATTGACAGTGAATAGTACTAATGAAGACGAAATTCGTTTTCTCCTTCGCATTAACGATAGAGCTAAAGGTTACTTGGTTTCTACTACTACTATGAAGACATTTACTGCACTTTTGATGTGGAACAGCTTCAAGTAACTGAATCGAAAGCGAAGGATTTAGCTAAACGAATTGAGCAATATTGCTTAAGGGGTTTTGATAATGTTGGAGCTTTTAGCATTCAACTATTGTATCACTTCTTTACTGAATATGTTAGGAGTAGAGAATCTTGGTTTTTCACTTGTCGAACAACCTCTGTTAGGTATTACCATGAAACTGACGATATATATTATCGCCTTTAGCATGTATTTTGATGAGAGTTGTATAAATTGTTTGTGAGAATATTGCATGTACTTTTGTTAAATACGCTTGTATTTTATTGTTTTAGTCTATTTTTTATTCTAATTCGCATGTATTTTATTTTTTGTACATATAATTATAGGTTAGTAATTTAAATTTTGTTTATAGATCAATATAATGGGGATGAAGATGAAAGCAAGAAGAGGAAAGAAACAAAAAAAGAGCAGTTCTGATGATAGTTCTTCATCGAGTTCCAGTTCCAGTTCTAGTGTGGCATTGAAAGCTAAACGTCCTGCAAAGAAGAATGACCAATATCGGTCAAATATTGTTAGCTTTCTCCATGATTTGCATCAGATTAAAGATAAATTAAACAATAGCCATATTGAACTTCTTAAGAAGACTCCATTTTGGGAGCTTTTCAATGCCTACTACAGTGAGAAAGTAGCAGAAGTGGACCACAAGAAGACGGATGAAAATATTTTATCAATTATCGAGCTGTAAAATACGGAAACCAAAAGTTTCCGTATGAAGAGCAGTATTCGAATAATGCCAATAGATATAAGTGAAATATTTGGCATACCCCTGGTGGAGGGTTTAAAATCAATAGAACTGAAAAAGGGACCGAATACTGCTAAAAAATATGGATTACAAGCACGATACTTCTTAAAAAGAATAGGAAAGTCAGAAATTTTGAATGGTTTGAAGAAATCAGTTGAATTGGATACAGATGAAGGAATTGCTGATTTTGTTAAAATTGTGTGTCTCGACTTCTTGAACACGTTATTTTTCTCCAACTCAAACTTCACCCTTGGAGAATTTTGGTTGAAATACATTGAAAATATTGAGGAAATGAATAAATATGATTGGGCATCTGCTGTGCATGAGTTTCTGATACATTCACTTGACAAATCAGCAAGTGCAAAACCTAGCATAGTAACTGGATGTGTCATTTTCCTACTGGTGAGAAAAAAAACATTTTGATATTTCAAAATTTACATAGTAATACTCACGCGTATTATCAAAATACACGTGAAAATACACGTGTACTTTCAAAATACACTTGAAAATAAACGTGTATTATCAAAATACACGTGTAAAATTCACGTGTATTTTTGAAAATACACGTGTATTTTCACGTGTATTTTCAAAATACACGTGAATTTTTCACGTGTATTTTGATAATACACGTTTATTTTCAAGTGTATTTTGAAAGTACACTTGATATTCCTTATATTTCAAAATTTACATACTAATACTTACCTGTACTTTGAAAATATTACGTGTATTTTCAAAATACATGTGATATTTTCTCTTGTTCTTTCAAAATACAATTGATATTTAACGTGTATTTTGAAAATACACGTCTTATATCACGTTTATTTTGAAAATACACGTTAAATATCAATTGTATTTTGAAAATACACGTCTTTATCATGTGAAAGGACACTTGTATTTTACAAAGTACACGTGTACTATGTTTTGTAAATATAACCAGTGTACTCTCAAAATACTCTTGTTATATCTTCTGTCAAGTACACGTATTAAATTCATTTTGTTTTTTGTATGATCTCAGTATTGGGCATGTGAGAAATTTGAAATCATTTCTCCTGTTGAAGAATATAAAGAAAATACTCCTAAATTCCTGAAGTGGAAGTTGTCGTCTTTGAAACAATGGTTTGTGAAGAATGACATCGCAACAGCAACTTTGAAGCAGGCTACAAGTAAACCAGCTTCTAAGGACTGTCCTGTACAAAAGGAATCTCAGTTTGAAGGGCCAAGTTACTCTTTGAACATATCTACACAAAGTCCTATACATGCTGATTCATCATCAAACAATGTTGTTGAAGATATTGATGACAATGAGTTTTCACATGGTTGGTATATTCCCCTTAAAAACATTGTGAGTCTAAAGAAAAAGAAGGGAAAAGATCAACCAAAGGTTAATTTGGAGGAACAAATTGTTGTTTTGAAAAGGGAGTTGTTGGAAAAAAATAACCAACTATCTAAAGCAGCTGTAGACATTAATGTTGCACTTGAGAAGGTGACCACTTTGGAGTTGGAGAGTGCCATTTTGAATGTACAGTTGCAGGTAGATCATGATTCACTTATTGAAGCCCATGAGGAAGTGAAGAACTTAAAGGTGGAGAATTCCAACCTTTTGAAGGAAAAAGAGTTATTAAATAAGTTGGAGGTAGAAAATGCCCAACTAGTTGAGTTAAACAATTCTTTAAAAGAAAAGCTTGATCAAGTCACAATGAGTGACTCAGATAGAATTAAAGAATTGGATGAATCAACACGAATTTTGGAACAAAAGAATGGATATCTGTCTCTGACTAATGAAGATCTAAAAAGAAAGTATGATGATATATTGCAACACTGGAAAGATGCTGACTTAGAAAAGATAACTTTGAGCCAGAATCTTGAGGAGTCAGAGTGGAAAAGAACTCAACAGGTATTTTTGAATGCAGAGTACACGCAGTTTTCCTAAAGTACACGTTTAAAATACACGCAGTTTTCTCAAAGTACACACACTTTTCTCAAAGTACACGCAATTTTATTTCATAATATTTTAATGCAGTTTTATTTGATATTAGATATAATGAAGAGTACATGCATTATTTTATTAAAAATAATGCATTGTTTAAAATGTAACATTTTTTTTTGTATTACAGGAAAACAATAATAAAATCCTTAATGACGAAATTTCGGAGTTGAAGAAAATGCTTGAAGAATCAGAATTGAAAAAAACTGACCAGGTATCTATAAAATACAATAGATATTTATTACACGCTACACTTTCTTAATTTTATTATAAATTTTAGGTATATTATCCTATAAATTTTATAAAGTACACGTATTTTATAATACACGCGTGTACTTTATAAAATCACGCGTGTATTTTATATAATATGCGCGTGTATTATATAAAATACACGTAAGTGAAAATCAATCATTGTTTCAAAAAATGCTAACAATCCAACATTCCTTGTTAAATATATCAGGAAAACATTAATAAACAACTCCTTGATGAAATTTCGAGTTTAAAGATTGAATTGACCTCAAAGAAAGTTGAGGGCAACCCCAAAATATCCAAAAGCAAAGGACCTCTTACTAGAGGTCAGAAGAAAAGAAAAGCTGATGGCGAAACAAAAAAGCTTGAACCAATGAAGAAACTAAAAGAGTCAAAGCTTAGAAAAGACCCTACAACAATAGCTGAAAAAATGAAGGAAACTCGCGTCAAGCTTGAAGCAATCGAAGCATATAAATTTCTCGATGAATCTTCGAAGAAAAAGATTGAAGAGTTTATTAAAATTGCTGAGCCAGGGTAAAGTTTATTGTTTTATGATTTATCACTTCGCTAATTTATATTTTTTTTGGTGCAAAATAATAAGGTTATTATTATTATACTAATGTTTTATTGATTATATAAAATGCAGGGAGTTTATTTTCCAAGGGATGGTTTCGTATGTCCCACGGGAAGATTTACTTGAAGTCCTCAAAAATCAAGAAATTTCAAGCCAAGTATGTAGTCCAAATATTAGACATCCATTAAATTTCAACATTATTATTTCCTCACCATTTTATATTGTGTGAAACAGATAATACTTGCCTTTTGCGAAGTATTGAGATTAAAATTGTCAGAGGAAGGGCTCTCTTACTCACACACTTTTTCTGATTATTGTTGGGTAAGTACAAATAAAATGAAAGTTTTGATAAACAATATTTCAGTTTTTTTTATTAACACTTGTCTATAATTTTTATCAGATTGAAGCTTGTAGAACAAACGGAGTCACTAAGAAGGGGGAATTATACAATGATTTATTTGAATACTTAGGCAGTTGTAATAATTTGTTCATTGTACTTAGACATAGTATAGGACATTTCACATTATTGGTGATATACATTAAAGAAAATAAAGTGGTCCACATGGATCCCCTCCGACCGAATGACACAGATGAGAACACAACTTTCTTCGATGATGCATAAATATTGGTTAGTGCCTAAACTTAATTAGTAATGTTATTTGTACTTATATTATACACTTGTACACGTGCATTATATAATGCGTGTACTTTGTATTAGTTGTACATAATTACCTAGATTATCAAAGTACACGCATCATATTTTAAAATACACGTGAAATGAACCAATACAAGTTACGTGTACTTTAATATTATGCGTGTACTTTTAACTCATTAGGCAAAGTACACGCATCATATAATAAAATACACGTGATATTTTAAAATAAAATATGCGTGTACTTTAATATTATGCGTGTACTTTTAAAATACACGTGATATGAAAAAATAAAATATGCGTGTACTTTTATATTATGCGTGTACTTTTCACTGTTTCATCTTCATATACTCTTTTATTTGTATTCACTAAATATTTGTTTTCTTAACAGTTTTCTGTCTTCCAAAAATCACTGTCCGAATTGAAGACTGAAGCAGAAACAATGAAAAACAATGGTTACAAAATTCAGAGGAAATTTGAGGAAGGCACCCCAAATGAGTTTACAATGGATGATGATCCATTGACAGAGCAAGAAAGAAGGACTGTAGATTTCTTGCTGCAAGGTGATCTCAAATTTGAACTAATAAGAGATCACGAATGCCCTAAACAATATAATGGGTAAGAAAAACTTCATTTCTAAAAATTACTAATTTGTATCCTTTCAAAATATTTCATCACATCATTCTAATTTTTATATTTGTTTTATTGTAATTTCAGGGTTGACTGTGGGGTGTTCTGCATGTACTATATTGAACAAATAAGCAGAAACAAAGAAATGCAAAAATTCTTTCAAGACCTTGACATGCTAAAACAAAGAGCATATGTACTCAGGGAAATTCTTCTGTCAAAATATTTCTTCCCCCGAAAAGGGAAAAAACATCTATAAATTGTGATTCAAATTCAAAACATATATTTGTAATTTGTTTTGTGTTATATTGGTTATTGTTTACAATATTTATTACACCAAAATGGTTTTTTCCCGCTGGCGCGGACCACAATCCACGTAAGGTTTAGACAAACAATGCATCTGATTGTTATGAAACAATGTAAAATTAGTTTTCACGAAAAATACAAGTCATAATTACTAAGTACAATTAATTATCCAAAGTACACGCATTTTCACTAAAGTACACCCAGTGGTTAATATAATAATTATTTATTATATTAATTGAAAACTACTTTGAAGAATTCATTAAGGACACAATAACCAAAATCAATTTATTAAGCTCAACTACTCACTTCCCAACTACTTCTGGTCAAGAAATAAATAACTTTTACTTTTTCCTATAAAAGAGTAATATTTGTTCCTTTCTTAACCATTACATCTAGGGTAAAGATTACATAATGGCTATTCCAGCAGAAAACTTGCGAGAAACACTTGAGAGAGATGAAAGAAATAAAAAAAATAAGGCAAATTGAGGAAAATATTTCCTCATATGAAACTGCCTTTGAGCAGTTTCAAACATATGTGAGGGAAGGCTATTCTGGACTTCCACCCAATCCCATAGATTTAATTGATGTGGATGAGGACCCTCCTCAAACACATGAAGAACTCATTTATTTCTATACACAAGAAGTTCCCCTGAAAATCGCAAAGCTGAAGGAGAAGAAGGCTCTCCATGAAGGCCTTGTAGCTGTCATAGAAAAAGAAATTTGACACTGGTCGAATTTCATTGACTCTCTCCCTAACACCCTGGATGCCTTTGACAAACATCCCTACTAGAAGCCCTGTTTAGTTTTTTCAGTTTTCTTTATTTGAAAAATTGTACTTTATTTTTTTTGTTTTTAATATAAATTTTATTTCTTTCATGAATGTGTTCTGAGTTATGTCATACACCCATTATAGTAAAGTACACGTGAACCCTTATAAACATGATCACGTGTTTTGTTAAAATTTTTAACATTAATAACATTTCATCAAAAAAAATTATATAAATGCGTGTACTCTATATATTACACGTGTACTTTATAAAGTACACATGTAATATATAAAGTACACGCATATTAAAATACTGGTATAATAATGCGTGTACTCAAGACATTATATAAATGCGTGTACTCTATATATTACAAGTGTACTTTATAAAGTACATGAATAGTCTATAAAGTACAAGTAGATTGAAATACTTGTATAATAATGCCGCTAGCGCGGACCATAATACCCATAGGAGTTTAATAATATGAGTGACCCAAATATCTTTTATAAAGTACAAGCAGATTGTGATGTCAAAAACCATTTTCGAAATAATACATGCATTTATATACGTCTACTTGATAAAATTACATGCAGAATATGAGTGTAGTTTTCTAAAACATGCATGCACAATTATATTTAAATGCGTGTACTTTAATTATCAATGCGTGTACTTCATAAAGTACACGCAGATTTCATCAAGTACACGCACATTATATTTATATTATGCGTGTACTTCATGCATATACATTAAGTAAAGTACACGCATGCTTTTATAAAGTACACGCATATTGAACTGACCATCCAGGAATAATGATCATGTATGTTTTATGAAAAATATGTGTACAACAACACACAAAAAAACTAAAGAATGAGACTTAAAAATAAATTACATTCATTTATGTGAAACAAATGGTTTATTAATTAATTTATTCAATCAAATGGTTAAAATGAATGAATTCAACAATGTAAAATTAGTTCTAAAACATGCATGTACAATTATATTTAAATGCGTGTACTTTAATTATCAATGCGTGTACTTCATAAAGTACACGCAAAATTCATCAAGTATACGCACATTATATTTATATTATGCGTGTACTTCATGCATGTACATTAAGTAAAGTAGACGCATGCTTTTATAAAGTACACGCATATTGAACTGACCATCCAAGAATAATGATCATGTATGTTTTATGAAAAATATGTGTACAACAACACACAAAAAAAACTAAAGAATGAGACTTAAAAATAAATTACATTCATTTATATGAAACAAATGGTTTATTAATTAATTTATTCAATCAAATGGTTAAAATGAATGAATTCAACAATGTAAAATTAGTTCTAAAACATGCATGTACAATTATATTTAAATACGTGTACTTTAATTATCAATGCGTGTACTTCATCAAGTACACGCAGATTTCATCAAGTACACGCACATTATATTTATATTATGCGTGTACTTCATGCATGTACATTAAGTAAAGTACACGCATGCTTTTATAAAGTACACGCATATTGAACTGACCATCCAGGAATAATGATCATGTATGTTTTATGAAAAATATGTGTACAGCAACACACAAAAAAAACTAAAGAATGAGACTTAAAAATAAATTACATTCATTTATGTGAAACAAATGGTTTATTAATTAATTTATTCAATCAAATGGTTAAAATGAATGAATTCAACAATGTAAAATTAGTTCTAAAACATGCATGTACAATTATATTTAAATGCGTGTACTTTAATTATCAATGCGTGTACTTCATAAAGTACACGCAGATTTCATCAAGTACACGTACATTATATTTATATTATGCGTGTACTTCATGCATGTACATTAAGTAAAGTACACGCATGCTTTTATAAAATACACGCATATTGAACTGACCATCCAGGAATAATGATCATGTATGTTTTATGAAAAATATGTGTGCAGCAACACATAAAAAAACTAAAGAATGAGACTTAAAAATAAATTACATTCATTTATGTGAAACAAATGGTTTATTAATTAATTTATTCAATCAAATGGTTAAAATGAATGAATTCAACAATTTTAAAAATAGTCAAATGGGTTCCTTACAAGTAGACCTGTAATAACCCGTTTTACTACACCTCGAGCAAGTAACTTCCCTTACTGTGATCTCACCAGAAGACTTTATTCTCTTATTTCTTGGCCTGCCTGTCGGTCTTTTAGTCATTGGTGGAAGGATAGATGGATTTTCAGGAATAGGAATATTTAAGGAAATCAAATCAGGAAGAGGAACTATAGGTATCGAGTATGATTTTCTGTAGAAAGATACCTTATAGTACTCCTCAATATAATCATAAATACTGGTCCCTTTCCTCCGCACAACACAAACAGCATGAGAACATGGAAAACATCTAATCTGCCAACTCTTACAAGAACAAGTCCTTTCTCCTAAGTCAACTGTTGCTCGCACTTCTGAATGAACTTCAAATACATTTTGACTTGAGCGACTAATAGTCCAATGTCGGCTTTTATTCCAATTTTCATTCAGTAACTTTTGAAAAAAAGGACATAGCTCATTTGCCCAAGTGTCAGACTCAACAAGTTTGTTTGCATTGAAATTCATAATCTTCACTCTCAATTTATCAAGCATATTCAATACTGGTAAATGCCTTTCCTCTAATATCCATGAATTGAATGACTCCGCAACACTAGATGCCATGTCACCATACCGTTTACCAGGGAAATATGCACAGGACCAATTCTCGGGAGGCAAACTATCAATGAAATCGGTAATAGCAGCTCCTCCTTCCTTCTTCAATGCTTCAATATTCTTGTGAAATACATCTACCGAGACAGCATATGCACAAGTTAAAAAATATTTAACAATTTTCCTTCGAAATCCAGCACAATTTCCACGAATTTTCTTTTTTATATTCCCTTGTAAATGATGTATACAATAGGAATGTGCAGACAACGGGAAGAC
The DNA here is from genome assembly GCA_949130495.1 of Sambucus nigra. Lineage (NCBI taxonomy): Eukaryota > Viridiplantae > Streptophyta > Magnoliopsida > Dipsacales > Adoxaceae > Sambucus > Sambucus nigra. Next base: position 48,612,017 of record OX422220.1, read on the forward strand.
CCTCGAAACAGCTTCAAGTAATCCATTGTTTCGATCTGATATAAATGTTATGTTTCGATATTGCTCAACTACTGCACTATGCAAATTGACTAGAAACCACATCTAGTTATCTTCGGTTTCGAAATCAACAACAACATATGCAACAGGAAAAAGTCCTGAAATTTAAAAATATATTAAAATTAAAATAAATAACATATCCATGTACAATACTTTGTATATTGATGCTGCTGGCGCAGACCCTAAAACACATGGGAAATGTATTGTGTTTAATCTAAATTGTTTGTAAATAACAAGACAAAGCATAAAAATGTACCGCACACATGATAAAATGCACGTTTACTTTCCAATCTTTTGCTTGGCTTTATTATTAACAAGACTAACATCAACATACACGCATAAAAATGTAAAGTACAGGTGAACTAAACAAAAACATTCAAAGGTACTTTACATTTTTAACATTTACTTTGCTTTATTATTTTAAATAACAACACCTATCATCAAAGTACACGCATAAAAATGAAAAGTACACGCATAAAAATGAAAAGTACACGTGAAATAAAGAAAAACATTCACGTGTACTTGACATGTAAAATGCGTGTACTTTAGTTTGTATTCAACATAACATCATCATCAAAGTACACGCATAAAAATGAAAAGTACACGTGAAATTAAGAAAAACATTCACGTGTAGTTGACATGTAAAATGCGTGTACTTTACTTATTACTACACATAAAGTCATCATTATCAAAGTACACGCATAAAAATGAAAAGTACACGTGACATTAACAAAAACATTCACGTGTACTTTACATGCACTATGCGTGTACTTTACTTAGTATTACACATAATAAGACATATCATGACAATACACGTAGAAAAATGAAAAGTACACGTGAACTAAAACAAAGACCTTCAAAGGTATTTTATATTTTTATGCTTGTATTTTGATGTTATGGAATGGAACAAACAAAATTTCATTGCAATACACAAAATAAAATATTTAAAATTTATTTACCATTGTTCCCATTCCTTGCAGTAGCTGATAGTATTGTTCCACGGTAACGGCTCTTCAAAAAGGCACCATCAAGAAATAAAACAGGTCTACAGTATTGAAATCCATAAATACATCCTCTAAACATTACAAATATTCTCTTGAATTTTTTACTCTCATGTTCCACGTCAAGGATGCAATGCGACCCAGGATTATACTGCAATAGAAGGTCACGATAATTATTCATTAATGCATAAGAAACCTTTTCATCACCATGTATATCAACAGCAGCCATCTCTTTCGCACGCCATGCATGTTGATAAGCTATATCAAGACCATAATTCTTCTTCATATCTCTAACTACATTAATTGGTCTCAATAGCGGGTTATCTCTAAGATCATCAGCTACCAATGTTGAAACCAACTTGGAGGCTATCATTTTGGCTGACGGACTACGAAAGACACCTCTACATGTATGCTCATTATTCATTGAACGTATGTAAAAGTATCCATTTATTGTAGATAATGAAGCATGAATTCTCCACATGCAATTCTCAGTAGTCTTTTTAGAGCATTCAACCGTCACTCGAGTTTTATCATTCTTCAAATACACATACTTGAACCAAACCTCAACGGCATACTTTCGCAATTTATCCCGAAATTCCACTACACCTCCTTCAAAACACTGCTGCTCATGACTTATATAAGTCTTCCAATCATTCGAAAGATAGACTTTCGACTTACTTGACTCCACACCTCCAAGATAAAAGTCATTTTCAATGCAACTATTAAAATCATTTTTAGTGCCTGATGATAAAGGCTCTAACCTCTGTGTATTTGTATCACCACTGTCAACCCTCTCAGACCTTGTATTACTGCAGTAAACCCCTTCAAAAATTCGATTAGAGTAGTCAACCCGTTCACGACATGTATTACATGGAAATGGTAATGAATCAATGACATATATCCAAATGAAATTAGCTTTCACGATCAATTGGGACCGCAACATACAACAAACATCGTTGTCACAAACCAACATGAACCGACATTCATCACCAAATGAATACCTCAATGAAAAACTCCCACTTCTCAAATTAGTAAACCTAATACACAACTCATTGCATATGAAATCTAATGAGCTATCTTCAAATATTTCAATACAAGCCATATTATCCAAATAACAACACCTTGCTATTACACTACTTACCATAATGTCCTGCAGTAAAACAGAGACGAAAAACATTTACTTCAAGGTCAACAATTCTAAAAATGTGTGCAATAATTTAATGCATGAAATATCAAAATATTTATTTATAATTAATATAAACTTACAGGAACTTTTTAAAAATCTATACAGGAAGCAATAAACCACACACATATTATCAAATAATCAATCACGTGTACTTTATAAACATTGCGTGTACTTTGAAAACTGATATCGAACTGGTTATTTCCGTTGGCGCGGACCTATATCAATAAGTGATTCAATACCAAATGAAAATCAAGGAATCTTAAAATTAGAATGAAACAGCAATAACATTCATTCAACACATTCAACTAAGAATTACAAATATTGATAAATATAACTTATTTATTAAGAATCCAAACATAAATGCATAAAAAACATAAATTAAAAACATATACATATATAACGTATAAAAAGCTATTCAATCACATGAATGAATATTACAATGAGTCTCTTGAATTAAAACAAAGGACATATACTTATTGTAATCGATCGAAAATAGAAAAATCAACTGCTGATAAAGATAAACTTACAAATGATAGAGCCAAGTGATACAGGTAGAATCGAATAAGAACACTGTAATCGATTATAGGACAGACGATCACAGCATAAGATTGATGTTATTTTCGATTTCGGAGAATAGTCGTTAGTTGCAGAGAAAACTCCAATAGCCGATTAGGTTTATGATTTTTTTAAATTGGGGGTATTTATATGTTGGACCTAATCGTTTAAAATTTAGTTCACCGTTTTTTTTGTCCAAAATTGCTAGTCCAAGGACTAGACCGTAAAAACCTATTTAATATATGAGTAATACTATAAGTTTTAATATATGAGAATGGCATTTTCTAATGATGTGTCTTAAATGTATTGATAAGTCACAATTAAAGTGACACTGAAGTCTTTTTAATATATGAGTAATACTATGAGTTTTAAATATATTTTCTAAATCATCCCCAAAATAAATTGGCATAATATTAAAGAATTGTACTCTGTAATTATTATAGAAAAAAGTATAACATTTAATGCTATTCCAACCCTTATGAAAAATAATTTGGGACTCATATCATTATTCTTCATATATTAATCACTCAAACTGTATTAATTATGACCAACTTTGAATGATGAAAAATTAACCATTTATTTATAGGAAGAACAATGATCTAAAGACTCATTGTGTGTTAATTTTCAAAATAGTTTTAACCATAGAAGACGAACTAATCGTGAAATGCTCTGAAACTAGAGTATGCTCTTGTCATAGAGAAGATAAAGCAGTGGTACGAAAATCAGTCCGATCGGACATCGTTAAGGTCGATTGCTTCGCTAATCTTTCCGGAAGTGACATAATGAAAGTATAAGAACAAAATCTAAATTCACAGTTATGGATTGAGTTACGTGATTAGATTATTGTTTTATGTTCTGCATAACGATTATATGTGACAAAAATGAATTTCAAAATATAATTATCATAATGATTCAATACCCTATTTTTAAAGAACTATAACATGTTCAATTAATTACTCGATTAATATTTAGATTAATTAAGTTATGTTTCACAATTTGTGTTTGTGTTCTTTAATTAAAGCATTTCTAATAAGCTACTCTAATAATAGTTCACGAGTTGTTTTATTGGGACAACCTTTATTAAGACCATTTTGCTGATACCATTATGTGTCTTTAATACATTGATTGATGTGTGAGTTAGATATAATTCATACATTTTGAACAAATAATACATTAAAATAAGTGTTAAAAGGTTGTCACTAAAGAATCTTACCATGTCAATTCACAATTGTTTCTTTCAACCAAAACACGTCCCTCCTTTAGCTTTATATTTAATTAACTATTGTAAATCTGTCCCTTAAACTCATTCATACCAGAAATTTAAAGCTTAGATTGCAACCACATGCCTTCTCTTTATTTTTGGAGAAATAGTATCATGTGTGGAAGGCACCATATATTCGTGCTCAATACAAATAATGACATGACACGTATGCGCATTTAAAATTCTTGTTCTTATAGTGGGAAACATGTGGTACATGCATCACATACATGTCATGTCATTATTTGTATCGAGGGCGGACACATGGTGCCCTTTACATATGATACTATTTCTCCTATACATACGTATGTTTATATTCTAACTTTTCTTTTCATTCTTGTTCTCTCATTGGCTTAATAATCATGTCTGCGGATATAAAAATAAAAGGTTTTGGACTAGTTGTTGTCATATTCTTTTCCTATCTATGATGCACTGACTCGACACGGTATATAGGATATGACACGACTCGGGATAAGCGATAAGTGATTTTTTTAAAAATTTAGGCTACAACACACTAAATAATGTATATGTGTGTGTATATATATATATATATATATATATACGCACACACACACACACAGAATGTCTCCTGTAAGGGCTTCTTATGGTGCAGACCCCAGTATATACCATTTTTTAAAATATTAAAAAAATAAATTTTTTGATGAAACTTCATGGATATGATCTCCACGGTTAGATGATCATCTCCAATTTTTTTCATCAAAAAATTCAATAAAAAAAACCGTTGAGATGAGGTGATATGTAAAAAAATGCCATAAATATTCATTTTCAACCGTTGAAATGTTGGGTTGGCGTCAACCACTTTATTAATTGAATTTTTTGATGAAACTTCATGAAAATTATCTTTTCACTCTCGATATCATATCCATGAAGTTTCATAAAAAAATTCAATCAAAAAGTGGGTGAGATGATCGCCAACTTTTCAACGGTCGAAATGCATATTTACATCATTTTTTACATATCACCTCTTCTCAACGGTTTTTTTATTGAATTTTTTGATGAAAAAAATCGAAGATTATCTTGTCACCATGGAGATCATATCCATGAAGTTTCATAAAAAAAAATCATTTTTTTACAATTTAAAAAAAATGGTATGTATCGGGGTTTGCACCATAAGGAGTCCTTATAGGAGGGGTCCTCTCGCTCTCTCTCTCTCTCTCTCTCTCTCTCTCTCTCTCTCTCTCTCTCTCTCTCTCTCTCTCTATCTATCTATCTATCTATCTATCTATAGGAAGAAGATCACAAGTGGACCTAAAAAGTAGTGAACTTTTTAATCAACCTTAACAAAAAATACCTAACCCATTATTTTGGATTTTTATAGTGTAATTGGTCCACGCCAGTGGCAACAGACAAGCGTGTGACCCGAGTGTAATACCCCGCATTTTTATCGATATTTATTTATGGGATTAATAAAATTAAATGTGAATTAATTGAGAATTAATCCGGATAAAATACTAACGAGATGTGAGTTGGTATTTGATTATAATGTGTATATATGACAATATATGAATATTGGAAATATTGAATTAATCGTAAGATTGATATACGACAATTTGGGAAATTTTGTTGAGACGCGTGTGACAGTCGCGTCAGGAAAGCAATTATTTAATTAAAAATTGAATTTTATTTCTATTAATCGTATGGTCATTTTGAGTGCGCCAACGAGTCCGGAAGGGTCGAAATAGTCAGAAAACACTAGCCGGGGGTTAAGATTGGGTCCCGAGGCATTATTGGGCCGTACCGGTAACTTAAAAGGGCATTTTGATAATTTCAGAAATTTGGGAATTAAAACCCACGAAAATTAGAAATAAAAATCTCACTTATTATTTATCCACTAAACCCACTAACTACACTAAATGACTTAATGGACTACGGGAGAAGTTAAGGAACTAGTTCTAACTTGCCAAAAACCAACCCCCACCTCCATTGTCATCTTGTGAGAAGAGCTTGCAGAGAGAGATAGAGAGAGGAAAATTCTGCAAAGAGAGAGAGGAGAATTCTGCAGAGAGAGAGAGAGAGAACAATTCAACCTTCAAGATTCAACATCAAATTCAGAGAAAGATTAGAGGCAAGTGATTTAATTACAATTGATTCAATGTTATGCTTTTCCACGTTTAAGGAAATTATCGAATTTATCTTGGAAGATTGATATAAACCCATGAATTTGAAGATTAAAACTATGAACTATGTTAGTTATTGCATGTAGAAACATTCTGGACGAATTATGAATTCAAAATATAACCCTTGATGATCTAAAAACGGATTTATGAAGAAGTTTATTAATGTTCTTGAAAGAAATAGAAAACTGGGATTCTTGATGAAGTTTTGATCCAAACAAAGCCCTTGGATGATGAATTATTGGTTTTAGAACGTTAACAATGTTGTAGGATGGTTGTATGATGATATTATAACGTTATCTTAGAGTTTCATGCTTATTAATGGAGTTTTGGGACGTTTTGAGGACTGCAAAACGAAGTAGTCCGTAGCCTACCTGGTGTGATCGATCGATCGACATTCCTCAATCGATCGATCGGCCACCATCGATCTATCGAAGGTCAAGGTCGATCGATCGACCTTCCCAGAAAGAGTAAAATTTTCCTAGTTAAATTTTAATGGTGTTAAACCCTTGGAAAATATTATTGGAGACTTTATGAATATCCTTAGACTTAAGGAAGACCAGTAGGTATGGTTATAAAGTTTTGACCTTAATTAGAATTCAATTTGAGGAATTATTCTAAAAGTTAATGAAACTCGATGAGTGAGGTAACATTAGGGTTAAAAGAATAAATTTGAATAAATTGATGAAATGAGGTTTGGGGCAAAAGTAAGGACCTTAAGGATAATGATGTTATATGCGGGAAAAATAGGAAACTTAATAAATCCTTTGAGATAGGTTTTAAGTACAATAAACTATGACGTGAGATGTGTCGACAGTCTACATTTTATATTATCGGAAGACTTAAAATGTATAAAATTGGAATAATGGTATAAGGATGTGGAATGTACCTTTATTAATAATGAGACATCTAAGATGTGTGAATGCTTAGTATATGATTCTTGTGTATGACATACCTACCATACTTGCTATCACGGTAGGTTTACGTTCGCTTAGGGCCATCTAATCCCTGTGTGCCCGGATTTAGTTCGGTACCTAGAGGACATAGTTCAAGGGAATGACTTAATTGTGAGTTATTAAGTCAGCTGACTATGGAGCGTAGGTATGTACGTGACCCATGGATATGTTGAATTATGTTCGCCTCCATTTTTGTGTGTTGTGCTTATTCTAACAATTCCTGAGAGATTCGGAATTTTGTAATCCTTATGTAGGTGATGTACCGGGATGGATAGCAGAGTATGTGTGCACCGCAGCTTAGCCTCGGGGTGCTTATATTGTATATTTATGATGTGAATAATATACGGTTCAATGAAAAGGAATTTGTTGTGTTTAAATTGCGAGAATAATTTATAGTGACTCTTTGAGAAGTTAAAAAGGGATAACATGCCGAGAATTGTAATGTTAACAATTGAGAATCCGAGTTTAAGTAAAGCTATCTATTTAAGTAATAACATTGGGAATTCATATTGTGAATCGAGTAGTTGTGTTAGAACTTATGACGATTTAGTTAGATATAAATAACACATGAATGGGTACAGGAACGTTAGGAGTGCACAGTTAGACGAGAGGTGAGTATTTCATGTGAGAGCACGTCCTAACATGTATCTTGCATTCATTGTTTTAAATGTCATTAAAGCACTTGCTGTTTTTAAAATACTCTCCATTTTCGGGCTCTGACCCGTTTGCTTTCAAAACTATTTTTCTTGTAAAAACCTTTTAGGTGCCCAGCCATAAGGACACCATGCGTAGTATTTCCAGTCAGGTGACGAGTTGTAGCTGTTGTGGAAGTTACAGGGCCTTGCTAGTAGACGCTTCATTTGCATTGACTCTATATTCAGATTTCGTCAGTTGTAGGGCATGTCGCCCATTTCTTTTAGAGACATTTCATTTCTATATTTCAATTATTCCGACTTTGGTTTGTAATTAATTCAGGATGCAGACTTGTTTTATTTCTTTTCATATTGGGAGTGTTGTGAGGAGTATTTCCTCTAGACTCATCTTTATTTTTTGATTCATTATAGTTGGACTTTATCGTGAATGGTTGTGTTACATTTCTATATTTCATTTATTGCATGTTAATCAGATTTAATTTAAAATTTGACAACTCACTTTTTAAATACTAGGTGGTTAGTAATCATTAAAAATATTTTCGACAGTGATGCTATTAACTGGACCAACTTGGAATTTTGTATTGATTTAATAAAGGAGTAGCTACCCGGTATTTAATTAGTCGGGGTGTCACAGGTGGTATCAGAGCCAGGTTCTAGTGTCCTTTAGGATCTGTACGGCTTATTATGTTTCCGCTGAGCTTTCTTTGATGTAGAGCCCTATATTTTAGGACTGTTGTATTCTTTTATGTATGCTTCACTTTTCAGCTATTTTAAGTTTATAACTGCGAACTTATAAACTTTATTCTCATTTCAGATGCCTCCACGACGTGTGCAACGAGTTCCTAGGGATGCACAGCCCGAGCAACAACCAGTTCCAGTACAGAGCACCATGAATGCCGCCGAGGTTGCAGCCATTGTAGCCCAAGCTGTAAATGCCGCTCTTACCGTTGTACAGTAGGCACCACCCCAGGCCCCAGTAGCCGCGCCAGTTCAGGCACATGCATTCCCGTATGCTTGGGAACGTGTTCGAGATGCTTTTCAGAAAGCACACCCTCCGGAGTTCGCAGGTAGCTCCGATGTTGTGGTATCTAGTCAGTGGAGGATGGATATTCAGAGGCACCTGAGGATGTATGAGTGCACCGATGTCCAGAAGCAGTAACTAGCTACTTTCAAGCTAGTGGGATCTGCATTGCAGTGGTGGGAGTATATTACCACCGCAGAGGAGAGAGATACACTCTCTATACAGGAATTATGGTTGCGGTTCAACCGCAAATATTTTCCGTCATCTGTTCACACGGAAATGAGGAGGAAGTTGATGAGCCTTAGACAGGAGGGTAAGACTGTGGCCGAGTATGAGGCCGAATTCACAAATTTGCTGAACATTATACCGGATGAGATACCGATGGAAGAGAAGAAGATTCAGAAGTTTACAGACGGGTTGACTTGGAGGATCCGCCAGCACTTATTGGGGAATCTATCGTTGGCCACTTATTCTGATGTGGTTAACGCTGCACTGCTCCATTGCCAGGACCACCGCTTTCACTTGACAGAGGGGAAGTGATCAGGAGAGTCCAGCCATCAGGTCAGGACAGGGGGAAATGGTGCCAGCGGGGCACAATCAGCTCAGGGTCAGTATATGCAGGGTGATCAGGGTTCCCAGCAGGGGGATTCTAAGAGATTCTGATCAGGGGGTTTCAGGAACGGTCAGGGAGGATTCCGGAATGGCCAGCAGGGTCATAACGGCCATCAGGGCCAGCAGGGTCAAAATGGTAAACAACAACAGTTTCACCAGGGCCAGCAAGGCTAGGGCAGAAATGGTAACGGTCACCAGGGCCGTGGTCAGCAGGGACAGCGAGGGGGAAACTTCCAGGGGAAGTGTTTCATTTGTGGTAAGATTAGCCACAAACGTCAGGATTGTCCTGATAAGGGCAGGGCCCCATAGCATCAGCAACAGGGTGCTCGACACGAGCCACAGAGGCCTATGTTTCCCGTCGCCCTCCCAGCGCCACAGATGGCAGCATTACCGCCCATTCCAGCAGTCCCAGTTCAGCAGGGGTAACTTCAGTATGGGAGAGTGTATCAGCTTCAGCAGGCCGCAACCCCACAGAATCCGCCAGCTATTGAGGGTATGTTCTCTATTCAGGGGACTCTAGGGCGCATCTTATTTGACACGGGGGCTACACACTGTTTTATTGCTATGATATTTTCACGCACCATTGGATTATTAGACACCGCAGAGAGCACCGCTACTTGTGTAGACTCACCGCTGAGTAGGGGTTCCATGATTTCGCTTATGTGTAGAGGTGTGGGTATAGAGATCGGGAGGTTTACTTTACCCGCTGACATGTTAGTGTTAGAGATGACCGAGTATGATGCCATTATTGGTATGGATTGGCTGGTAGCGTACCGAGCCATGATTGACTGTTTTAGTAGGAGTATTATCTTTGCCATTCCCGGGCAAGAGATGTTTTTAGTGGCGATGCCTCGCCCTGAGGGAGGATCGTCCACTCATTTGTACTACATAGAGGAGGAGACCTCTAAGGAAGTGGTGATACCACTTGATTCGATACCCGTTGTTAGTGAGTTCGCCGATATATTTCAGGATATACTTGGATTACCTCTGAGTAGGGAGATAGATTTTGTGATTGATTTGATGCTGGGCACTCGGTCTATTGCTCGCGCACCTTACCGTATGGCTCCAGCTGAGATGAGAGAGTTACGGGATCAGATTGAGCAGTTGTTGGGTCAGGGGTTTATTCGGAGGAGTACTTCGCCGTGGGGTGCCCCTGTGTTGTTCGTAAAGAAGAGGGATGGATCGTTGAGGTTGTGTGTGGATTACCGGGAGTTGAATAAGGTCACGATAAGGAATAAGTATCCGTTGCCCCGAATCGATGACTTATTCGACCAGTTGAGAGGAGCTTCTTTCTTCTCGAATATTGATTTACGATCTGGTTACCATCAGTTGCGTATCAGGGAGGAGGACGTCTCGAAGACTGCTTTCTTAACGAGATATGGTTCCTACGAGTTTCGGGTTATGCCTTTTGGTTTGACCAATGCTCCAGCCGTGTTTATGAACTTGATGAATAGGGTGTTCAGAGAGTTCCTGGACCAGTTCGTCATTGTCTTCATTGATGACATTCTGGTTTACTCCCAGACAGAGGAGGAGCACGCCGAGCATTTGAGGCAGGTTTTGCAGACGCTACGTCAGAATGAGCTGTATGCAAAGTATGAGAAGTGTGGGTTTTGGCTGAAGGAGGTTCAGTTTTTGGGCCATATTATTTTCGACCGGGGGATATCTGTTGATCCGGGGAAGGTATCCGCGGTGAGGGAGTGGGGACAACCCACGACACCGACTGAGATCCGTAGTTTCTTGGGCTTAGCAGGATACTACTGGAGGTTTATTCGGGGTTTCTCCAAGATAGCGGGTCCCATGACACATATGACTCGTAAAGGTGTGCCGTTCATTTGGAGTGATGCCTGTCAGTTGGCATTCGATGAGTTGAAGGACAAGTTAACCTCAGCACCTGTGTTAGCATTGCCGAGACCGGGAGTTGAGTATCTTGTTTACACCGATGCGTCCTTACAAGGGCTTGGAGGTGTACTGCAGCAGGAGAGTCAGGCCATAGCTTATGATTCCCGTAAGCTTAAGCCTCACGAGAAGAATTACCCTACCCATGACTTGGAGTTAGCGGCAGTGGTATTTGCCTTTCGGATTTGGAGACATTATCTTTTGGGGGAGAAGTTTCGATTGTTGACGGACCACAAGTCCCTACAGTACCTGTTCACGCAGAAGGAGCTGAATATGCGGCAACGGAGGTGGCTTGAGTTTGTGAAGGACTATCAATTTGATATCCAATATCACCTGGGGAAGGCTAACGTGGTAGCAGACGCGTTGAGCCGTAGGCCAGTGGATGAGGTGGCAGGGGTGTGGAAGGCAAAGTGGAAGGAGTTAGGACACCAGGATGCAGTGGCCCGATCATTCATGTCGGTGATGACTGTTACACCGCAGATTATCACGAGAGTGGTAAAGGCACAAGCAGATGACTCGTTCTGTTAGGAGCAAATAGTTCGATTTTTAACAGAGGGAGCCGAGTCCTATACCGTTAGCTTAGACGGGGGATTATGCTTCAATGGGAGACTGGTAATTTCGGAAGGGGAGGAATTGCTACACGAGGTGATGGCAGAGTCGCACGGCTCACGGTTCGCGGTACATCTCGGTGGGGACAAAGTGTACCAGGACATGAGACGTCAGTATTGGTGGAGCGGGATGAAGAGAGATATTGCCGTGTTTGTTTCTAAATGCGCCACTTGTCAGCTGGTAAAAGTGGACCATCAGAGACCGACCGGACTTCTACAGCCATTAGAGGTTCCGATGTTGATGTGGGAGAGCATCTCCATGGACTTTATCACGGGGTTGCCTACGTCACAGAGAGGTCACGACTCCATTTGGGTAATTGTGGACAGGTTGACCAAAGTCGCTCATTTTCTATCCGTAAGGACAGACTACACTACGAGACAGTATGCCCAGCTCTTTATAGCAGAAATAGTGAGACTTCACGGTGTGCCCTTAAATATCGTGTCTGACCGAGACAAGATATTTGTTTCACGATTTTGGAAAAGTTTTCAGGAGGCCATGGGCACAGAATTGCGGTTGAGTACGGCTTATCATCCGCAGACCGATGGGCAAATCGAGCGTACAAATCAGATGTTGGAGGACATGTTGCATATGTTCATCATTGATTTCGGGGGTGGATGGGAGCAGTATCTTCCATTGGTGGAGTTTGCTTACAACAACTCCTTCCAGTTTACTATTGGCATGGCTCCATTTGAAGCGTTATACGGTAGACCTTGTCGTTCCCCAACATGTTGGTTGGAGGTGGGGGACAACAAACTACTTGGGCCAGAAGTGATTCAGGATACTTAGGCAAGGATAGAATTGATACGGAGTCGCATTCGGGTAGCTTAGGATCGGCAGAAGAGCTATGCTGATGCAAAGAGGTTCTTCAGGGAGTTCCAAGTGGGGGACCAAGTTTTACTCAGAGTATATCCTATGAAGGGGATTATGCGATTTGGGAAGAAGGGGAAGTTGGCACCGAGATATGTGGTACCATTTCCTATCATCGAGCGGATTGGGCCTGTTGCGTATAGACTTGGGTGACCGGAGCATTTGCATAGGATTCATGATGTGTTTCATATTTCCTCGCTAAGGAAATATCTTAGAGATGATTTGGCTCATTCTCACATTGCTTTGGAGGACATCGATCTCCAGCCCGATAGCTCCTACGAGGAGGGGCCGATTGCTATTTTGGACCGAAGTGAGCGGAAACTGCGGTCAAAGATAGTTCCGTTAGTGCGTGTTCAGTGGAGACATCATAATGTCTAGGAGTCCACATGGGAGCGCGAGGATGAAATGCGCGAACGTTATCCAGAGTTATTTTTACCAGGTACTTTTTAGTTTCGAATTTCGGGACGAAATTCTGTCATTAGGGGGGAAGTATGTAATACCCCGCATTTTTATCGATATTTATTTATGGGATTAATAAAATTAAATGTGAATTAATTGAGAATTAATCCGGATAAAATACTAATGAGATGTGAGTTGGTATTTGATTATAATGTGTATATATGGCAATATATGAATATTGGAAATATTGAATTAGTCGTAAGATTGATATACGATAATTTGGGAAATTTTGTTGAGACGCGTGTGACAGTCGCGTCAGGAAAGTAATTATTTAATTAAAAAGTGAATTTTATTTCTATCAACTGTATGGTCATTTTGAGTGCGCCAACGAGCCCGGAAGGGTCGAAATAGTCAGAAAACACTAGCCGGAGGTTAAGTTTGGGTCCCGGGGCATTATTGGGCCGTACCGGTAACTTAAAAGGGCGTTTTGGTAATTTCAAAAATTTGGGAATTAAAACCCACGAAAATTAGAAATAAAAATCTGACTTATTCTTTATCCACTAAACCCACTAACTACACTAAATGACTTAATGGACTACGGGGGAAGTTAAGGAACTAGTTCTAACTTGCCAAAAACCAACCCCCACCTCCATTGTCATCTTGTGAGAAGAGCTTGGAGAGAGAGAGAGAGAGAGAGAGAGAGAGAGGAGAATTCTGCAAAGAGAGAGAGGAGAATTTTGCAGAGAGAGAGAACAATTCAACCTTCAAGATTCAACATCAAATTCAGAGAAAGATTAGAGGCAAGTGATTTAATTACAATTGATTCAATGTTATGCTTTTCCATGTTTAAGGAAATTATCGAATTTATCTTGGAAGATTGATATAGACCCATGAATTTGAAGATTAAAACTATGAACTATGTTAGGTATTGCATGTAGAAACATTCTGGACGAATTATGAATTCAAAATATAACCCTTGATGATCTAAAAACGAATTTATGAAGAAGTTTATTAATGTTCTTGAAAGAAATAGAAAATGGGGATTCTTGATGAAGTTTTGATCCAAACAAAGCCCTTGGATGATGAATTATTGGTTTTAGAACGTTAACAATGTTGTAGGATGGTTGTATGATGATATTATAACGTTATCTTAGAGTTTCATGCTTATTAATGGAGTTTTGGGACGTTTTGAGGACTGCAAAACGAAACAGTCCGTAGCCTGCCTGGTGTGATCGATCGATCGACATTCATCAGTCGATCGATCGACCACCATCGATCGATCGAAGGTCAATGTCGATCGATCGACCTTCCCAGAAAGAGTAAAATTTTCCTAGTTAAATTTTAATGGTGTTAAACCCTTGGAAAATATTATTGGAGACTTTATGAATATCCTTAGACTTAAGGAAGACCAGTAGGTATGGTTATAAAGTTTTGACCTTAATTAGAATTCAATTTGAGGAATTATTCTAAAAGTTAATGAAACTCGATGAGTGAGGTAACATTAGTGTTAAAAGAATAAATTTGAATAAATTGATGAAATGAGGTTTGGGGCAGAAGTAAGGACCTTAAGGATAATGATGTTATATGTGGGAAAAATAGGAAACTTAATAAATCCTTTGAGATAGGTTTTAAGTACAATAAACTATGACGTGAGATGTGTCGAAAGTCTACATTTTATATTATTGAAAGACTTAAAATGTATAAAATTGGAATAATGGTATAAGGGTGTGGAACGTACCTTTATTAATAATGAGACATCTAAGATGTGTGAATTCTTAGTATATGATTTTTGTGTATGACATACCTACCATACTTGCTATCACGGGAGGTTTACGTTGGCTTAGGGCCATCTAATCCTTGTGTGCCCGGATTTAGTTCGGTACCTAGAGGACATAGTTCAAGGGAATGACTTAATTGTGAGTTATTAAGTCAGCTGACTATGGAGCGTAGGTATGTACGTGACCCATGGATATGTTGAATTATGTTCGCCTCCATTTTTGTGTGTTGTGCTTATTCTAACAATTCCTGAGAGATTCGGAATTTTGTAATTCTTATGTACGTGATGTACCGGGATGGATAGCAGAGTATGTGTGCACCGCAGCTTAGCCTCGGGGTGCTTATATTGTATATTTATGATGTGAATAATATACAGTTCAATGAAAAGGAATTTGTTGTGTTTAAATTGCGAGAATAATTTATAGTGACTCTTTGAGAAGTTAGAAAGGGATAACATGCCGAGAATTGTAATGTTAACAATTGAGAATCCGAGTTTAAGTAAAGCTATCTATTTAAGTAATAACATTGGGAATTCATATTGTGAATCGAGTAGTTGTGTTAGAACTTATGACGGTTTAGTTAGATATAAATAACACATGAATGGGTACAGGAACGTTAGGAGTGCACAGTTAGACGAGAGGTGAGTATGTCATGTGAGAGCACGTCCTAACATCTATCTTGCATTCATTGTTTTAAATGTCATTAAAGCACTTGCTGTTTTTAAAATACTCTCCACTTTCGGGCTCTGACTCGTTTGCTATCAAAACTATTTTTCTTGTAAAAACCTTTTAGGTGCTCAGCCACAAGGACACCATGCATAGTATTTCCAGTCAGGTGACGAGCTGTAGATGTTGTGGAAGTTACAGGGCCTTGCTAGTAGACGCTTCATTTGCCTTGACTCTATATTCAGATTTCGTCAGTTGTAGGGCATATTGCCCATTTCTTTTAGAGACATTTCATTTCTATATTTCAGTTATTCAGACTTTGGTTTGTAATTAATTCAGGATGCAGACTTGTTTTATTTCTTTTCATATTGGGATTGTTGTGAGGAGTATTTCCTCTAGACTCATCTTTATTTGTTGATTCATTATAGTTGGACTTTATCGTGAATGGTTGTGTTACATTTCTATATTTCATTTATTGCATGTTAATCAGATTTAATTTAAAATTTGACAACTCACTTTTTAATTACTAGGTGGTTAGTAATCATTAAAAATGTTTTCGACAGTGATGCTATTAACTGGACCAACTTGACATTTTGTATTGATTTAATAAAGGAGTAGCTACCCAGTATTTAATTAGTCGGGGTGTCACAGGGAGATCCCCTTACCCCACCCCCTACCCCCACCATGGCAGATCACTAGTTAAAAAAAGATTAAGTTGTTGGAATGTTTACTTAGGGGTAAGGGCTGCCGTGGTGGGGGGTTGGGAGGGGGGGGGGGGATTGTAAAAAAAAAATTCGATCGACACGGGTGTGCCTTGCGCTGGCGTGGACCAATTACAACATAAGAATTAAAATTAATGAGTTTTTAGGTGTATTTTGTTAAGGTGCATTAAAAAGTTTGCTTTTTAGAGCCACTTGTGATCCTCTCCCTATATATATATAGAGAGAGGTTCAAAAGTGAACCAAAAGAATGAACTTTTTAATGAACATACTAAGAGATAAAAAATTGATCCTTAATTTCTTGTTGCATTTGGTCCGCGCCAGCGGGGGGATTGAAAAATTATTCATTGCCGCTGGCGCGGACCAATTATAACAAGAAATTGAGAATCAATTTTTTAATGTCTTAGTAGGTTTTTTAAAAAGTTCATTCTTTTTGTTCACTTTTGAACCTCTCCATATATATACTCAACTCAACTTAACTCAACAAAGTCTTTTCCTAATTATTTTCATTCCATTATGTCCAGTGCAATATCTTCGGTTAAACCACATGTCATCATGTCCTTTTTTATAATATCCCACCAAGTCAATTTAGGCCTACCTCTACCCCTTGTGTTACCATCAATACTAAATAAATCACTCTTCCTTACAGGAGCATCCATTGGTCTACGCTTGACGTGACCAAACCATCTAAGTCGATTTTCTCTCAATTTATCTTCTATCGGAGCTACTTTTACCGTTTCACGAATTTGTTCATTTTTAATTTTATCCTTTCGAGTTTTACTATAAATTCATCTTAGCATTCGCATCTCCGCCACACTCATTTTATGCACATTTTGTTTCTTGTTTGACCAACACTCTGTCCCATATAACATGGCGGGTCTAATGGCCGTCCTATAAAATTTACTTTTTAACTTCAAAGGTATACGCCTATCACACAAAATGCTGGTAGCACTTCTCCACTTAACCCACCCTGCTCTCATCCTATGAATAACATCATCACTAATATCTCCATATTTTTTAATAATCGATCCTAAATAACAAAAATGATCATTTCTAGGTATCTCTTGACTCTCCAATTTCACCACATCTTCATTTCTCCTCCTATTACTACTAAAATTGCACTCCACATATTCTGTTTTAGTTCTGCTTATTTTAAATCCTCTTGTTTCTAAAGTTTCTCTCCACAATTCCAACCTAGCATTAATCCACGTCTTAGTCTCATCCACTAAAATAATATTATCTGTAAATAGTATACACCATGGCACCTCATCTTGTATTTGTCCAGTCAACTCATCCATAACAAGAGCAAAGAGATAAGGACTTAATGCTGAATCTTGGTGTAGACCTACCGTAATTGAAAATTCACTACTTTCTTCCGCTGATGTTCTTACTATAGTCACCGCACCATCATACAGATCCTTTATCACATCAATATATCTGCGAGTCACTGCTCTTTTATGTAGAACCCACCATATTATATCTCTGGGTATCCTATCATGCGCCTTCTTTAAATCTATAAAAATTATATGAAGATCGTTCTTTTTCTCCCTATACCTCTCCATTAATCTCCTCAATAAATATATTGCTTCCATTGTTGACCTCCCATGCATAAACCCAAATTGATTCTCAGATACTGTTGTCTTTAATCTCAATCTATATTCAATCGCTCTCTCTTAACGTTTCATTGTATGACTCATTAACTTAATACTACGATAATTTGAATAACTTTGTATGTCCCCTTTATTTATATAAATAGGTACTAAAACACTTTTTCTCCATTCATCAGGGATCCTATTAGTCATTAAAATTCTATTGAATATTTTTGTAAGCCATGATACTCCATCCTCCCCTAAGCACTTCCAAACCTCAATTGGGATACCATCTGGTCTTTAAGCCTTTCCCGTTTTCATCATTTTTAGAGCAATCCTGACCTCTGTTGTCCTAATTCTGCGAAAAATATATTTTCTCAAGTCTCCCTAAATTTCTCTATATCTAATCTACTCCCATTATCTCCATTTAATAATCTCTCAAAGTAGTTTTTCCATCTTTTCATAATTTCACCATCTTTGACTTGGACTCTTGAATCATCACTTTTAATACACTTAACGTTATTAAAATATTTTGTTTTGCTATTTCTAAGTTTAGCAAGCTTGTAAATACTTTTTCCCCTTCTTGTGTACCTAATTTTGTATAAAGATCATCATACGCTTTTAACTTAGCATCTCCTATTACTTTCTTAACTTCCTTTTTAGCCCATTTATATTTCTCAAAATTTTCTTCATTTTTATTTGTTTGCCATGTTTTAAAGCATCCCCTTTTGATTTTTACTATATTTTGTACTTCTTCATTCCACCACCAAGATTCTTTAGACTATGGGCCCTTGCCTTTTGATTCTCCAAGAATTTCTTTTGATATTCTTCTAATGCATGTGGCCATCTTATTCCACATTATGTTAGTCTCTTCTTCAGTATTCCATGTTGCTTCATTTAATAATTTATCTTTAAATAGTTCTAATTTTACTCCTTTTAAGTTTCACCACCTAGTTCGTGGGTTAATCTTCACTTTTCGCACTTGTGAGTGATTTTTAATATTTATATCCAACACCATTATCCTATGTTGTGAGGTTAAGCTCTCTCCCGGGATAACCTTACAATCTTTACACGTTAATCGGTCTCCTTTTCTAGTAAGAAAAAATCTATTTGGCTCTTATGCGTTCCACTTTTATAAGTTATTAAGTGTTCAAGCCTCTTTTTAAAACATGTATTTACTAATACAAAATCATAAGCCATCGCAAAATCTAAGATAGACTCTCCCCCGTCGTTCCTATCTCCAAAACCATATCCTCCATGCACTATCTCATATCCTACACGATCTTCTCCTACATGGCCATTAAAATCTCCCCATATATAGATTTTCTCACCTACGGGTATTTCTTGAATTAGTTCATCCATTTGTTTCAAAAATTGTACTTTAGTGTGCTCATCTTATCCTACTTGAGGTGCATAAGCACTAACAATATTAATTATGTTTTCACCTAATACCAATTTTACAGGTATAACTCTATAACCTTTTCTAACTAACGGTTACGATATAGTCCTTAAAGTTCTTATCTACTATTATTCCAACTCCGTTCTTATTTCTATATTTTCCTGTATAATAAAATTTAAATCCTGTATTTTCTATTTCTCTAGCTTTCTCACCGACCCATTTAGTTTCTTGTAAACAAGCTATGTTAACTTTTCTTCTTATCATGGTATCTAACAATTTCATTCATTTTCTTGTCATAGTCCCTATGTTCCAAGTCGCTAACCTAAATCTAGTATCCTGGACTAGCTTCTTTACCCGCAAACGTCCAGCTTGTTGCAGGAAGCCTTGCGTATTTATCGTTGCGTCCGGGTGCCGATGCGACGCCCTTTGTCTATTTTTCGAGACATCCGGTGGCAGGCGCAGCGCCCCTTGCCTATTTTTTAAATATATTGTAACATTTTTAATTATAACAAGGCTATTAACAATACTAAAATGGTAAATACCTTAAAATATGTTTGGATATATGCAAATTAAAGTATTATTTTTTTAGGAGATCTTCTTATTAAGTCCTGTTTAAAGAGGATATTTCCTAATAGGTCCTATCACAACATTTTTTCCTCAATAGGTCCTATTTGTACATATAGTGAATATTCACTGTATGTTTACAATAGGACCTATTGGAACAAAATTTTTATTTCATGGGACTTGATGAAGCAAAAAAAGATGTTAGGACCTATTGAACTATATACTTAGTAAACGAGACTAATTAGTAAAAATATTTCCTAATAGGTCCTATCATGACATTTTTTCCTCAACAGGTCCAATTTGTACATACAGTGAATATGCACCGTATGTTTACAAATAGGACCTATTGGAACAAAATTTTTATTTCATGGGACTTGATGGAGCAAAAAAAGATGTTAGGATCTATTGAACTACATACTTAGTGAACGAGACTAATTGGTAAAAAATCCATTTTTTTAAATACTAAGAAAAACACACACAAAAATTTTGGTCTCGTTTTAAAAAAAAGTTTTTAAAAGGCGATATCGTTTCACTAAAGCGTTTTTGTTTTAAAAAAAAGTGCGCCATAAGCCTTTTACCAAGAATAAGGCGTAAAACGCTTATGGCGGGGGGTTTCGCCCAAGTTTGAACCCTAAGCGTGCCTTTTAGAACACTTATATATATATATATATATATATATATATATATATGAAATAAAACATAATTTGTTTACTAGAATACGGATGTGACCCCTTCATATTAATTCTATAAATGGATTTTACACCCAATTAAACAATACAATAGACGTAAATACGAGTAAGACCACGAATAACATAACACAATACGATTAACACGAGTCATAATTTTGACACGAACACGACATGACACGATTAACTAAGGTCAAAAACTCCCAATGTGAACACGAAAGTCGTGTCAATTTCAGTTTTATTTCATATCATTTGTGCCGTGTTATTGTGAGTGTGCCTAAAATTGTCACCCTTGATTCTATTTTCATGAAAAAGAAAACGGTTTGCTCAGACAAAAAAGTCACGAAACTAGAGTAACTTCATGCAATTGAGCCAGCAATATGACCTTGCCCAAATTCAGCATATTGTTTTCTTTATAATATTTGGATTTCAACACCTTACTTATTTTGCTTTCCACTTAGAACAACACAGAAAGACTGTTTTTGTCTAGCATATCACTACCCCACTTTAGTTGGATATTTAAATCCTTACCAGTAATTCAAAGTTTGCAACAACCCGCCCACTCCAATCCAATATAGTCTCAACTCTTAAGTGGCGTATACTGATACTTGTATAATCTCTCTTTCATTGCAAAGTTGTTCTGTCTTTGGCTCTTGTTTTTGGAGCAATCATTGGCTTGGACTAGTTATAGTAATTCCAAATTCACACACCACTTTCCAATGAATCTAAACAGCTTCTTGATGTTTGGATGTGGTTATTTTTGAGTGGTAAATGTTGCCCATGGAAGGTGGGGAAGGATTGGAGAAGAATTTAGGCAATAACGAAATCACAATGACGATTTCGACTGCTGAAGAAGGATTGACTTCTAAGACGAGCAAGGAGAGTGGAGATTCTAAAGATTTCAATGATATTGAATCCGGGTCATACTCTTCCTCTAGGTACCTTCGAGTTGAGCCTCCTATTCCGCAATTACAAGATATCCAAAAACTCAAAGCCACACAACAGATGTCCACAATTACTGCCTCTTCTTCTCATGCGACAAAAAAGCCAAGTCCAACTTTGAACAAGTTTCAAAATGTGCCAGCTGAATTACTTACTCGTCGAAAATCAATGGCTCGGTCTGCTTATTCTAAGCCTAAATCTAGATTAGTGGAGCTCTCATATCCTAGCACATGGAAATTGGTTGAAGAGGGTACCCAACCGAGCTCACCTAATAGGATTTCACCTAATACTCTTAAAGAAAATGTAAGGACGGGTCCAAATACCCCAAAGACGCCTCTCGTTGTGTCACTGATAGAAGAGAACGATGATGATGATGATGACGATGATGACGATGTTTACAAGACCGGTTATCTTCAAGTCCATGGTGTAGGTGAAAACAAAGAGGGCAAGAAATTGAAGGTCATGTTTTTAATCGAGATGATTATGTTTGTATGCATAATGGTTTTTATGATTGCTAGCTTAACCATCGACAAATTGAGGAAATGTGTGGTTTGGAATTCACAAATTTGGAGATTGTGTGTGCTGGTATTGGTAATCTTTTGTGGCAGGTTGGTTACTGGTTGGTGTAGTAAAGTTCTAATTTTCTTGATTGAAAGGAACTTCTTTATGAAGAAGAAGGTTTTATATTTCGTTTATAGTTTGAAAAATTGGGTTCGGATTCTCATTTGGTTGGGCTTGGTTCTTTTGGCATGGAACCTACTGATCAACCATAGGGTCAAACGATCCAGGAAAGCTACCCGGATTATAAACTATATCACAAGGGCCCTTTTATATACCCTCATTGGGGTGGCTATATGGGTGTTGAAAATTTTACTAGTAAAGGTGTTGGCTTCTTCTTTCCATGTTAATAAATTCTTCGACATGATTCAACAATCAATCTTTCATCAATATGTTCTTCAGACCTTATCGGGTCCTCCGCTAATGAAATATGATGAAAGGGGGGGTAGTTCTAGGACTAGTGGTCAGTTGAGTTTCAGGAGTGTGCATAAAGGGAAACAAGTTGAAAAAGAAGAGGTAATCGATGTAGAGAAACTTCACAAGATGAAGAGAGAAAAGATATCTGCTTTCACCATGGGAGGGTTAATTAAACTGATAAGGAGTTCAGGTTTGTCTACGATTTCCGATGCACTCGAGGAGACTGTTGATGAGGAGGAGGGTGAACAAAATGGGAAAAGGATAACTAGTGAGTGGGAAGCAAAGGCTTCTGCTTATAGGATATTCAAAAATGTAGCAAAGGATGGTTCCATGTACGAATAGTTTCCTATTGAATCTTTATGTATTTTTATTTCTTACAATTTGGGAATTGCTAACTTTATCTTGTTATTTGGAGTAGGAATATTAATGAGGAGGACCTTCTCCGGTTCATGAACAGGGAGGAAGTGGATAACGTTCTTCCATTGTTTGAAGGAGTAGGACAAACAGGAAATATAAAGAAAGTTTCTTTTTGTAATTGGGTGGTAAGATCTTTGTTTGTTGTTCAAGTATAATTCTATGCCCACACTTTTATGCTGTAATTCTATTATTTGGGTTAAGTTCTGGGGGTGCAGGTGCAGGGTACTTTACTACATGTATCTGTACACCTCGAGGGAAAATAAGCTATTACTCAAATTGGTTTCCTTCTCAACTATGAAATACTGACACGGGATGCGTCACATCTCAGCACTAC
This sequence comes from Sambucus nigra, assembly GCA_949130495.1. Lineage (NCBI taxonomy): Eukaryota > Viridiplantae > Streptophyta > Magnoliopsida > Dipsacales > Adoxaceae > Sambucus > Sambucus nigra. The sequence continues at coordinate 48,635,288 of OX422220.1, forward strand.
CTGACATGACATTTTAACAAAATGAAGACATGGACACGTAGACTATAATTCATATAGTTTGTATATATTAGTAAAAGAAAAATTAACATTATTCCCAATAGTTTGGAAATATTATACTTTCATTGCTTTAATTGGAAATGCACATTGCAACCAATAAATATTACATTTTAACATCATATTTTGTTGAGGGTAGTTATATTGTAGTCCTAAAATGTGTTTGAACATGTTCTCTATTATTCAGAGACACTATCTAGGTGTGATTGAATGGTGTCCGAAAGTGTTGATGTCTGACACATGTCCTTTGGAGAGTGTCAGTGCTTCATAACTTCTCAAACATATCAATAAACAATCTAGGAAAATCAATGGTCCATCTTCAAAAGAAAAAAAATTAAAATTTATAGTGCGTTGTTGATTGACCTTATTAGATTGTTAATTGAGGGTATTCCCACAAACTTGACTGATCCCATTTACAAGAACTCCTGTACACATCAAAAGTGACAAATGTGGATAATATTTGTATGCTACTGATGAATTCATCCTTGTTTTCAGGTGAGCGTCTACAATGAACGTAAGTATCTAGCGCACTCTTTAAATGACGCCAAAACAGCCATAGAGGAGTTGAATAAGATCGTTTCAGGAATTTTATTAATCGCTATCATTATTTTGTGGTTGCTTTTGATGGGGTTTGTGACAACACAAGTGCTAGTGTTCATATCATCTCAGCTTTTGCTTGTGATATTTGTGTTTGGCAACACTTGTAAGACAGTATTTGAAGGTCTAGTATTTGTATTTGTGATGCATCCATTTGATGTAGGTGATCGTTGCGTCGTTGATGGGGTGCAGGTAATTGCCCACGGCCAATACTTGTAGATTTGTAATATCAGGTTTACTTTGGTCCATTTATGCTGTAGTATGAAACTTTTCAGATGGTGGTTGAAGAGATGAACATTTTGACAACAATCTTTTTGAGGCATGACAATGAAAAGATTTTCTATCCGAATTTTGTTCTGGCAACCAAACCCATCAGCAATTTTAACCGGAGCCCAGAAATGAGCGACTGTGTGGAGTTTGCAGTTGATGTTTCCACTTCTGCGGAGAAAATTGTAGCTCTAAAAGCTAAAATTAAAGCGTATGTCACCTCCATTTTTATGTTTCTATATACAAACTGAACTGAGTCATTTTTTTATTGACAATATTTCCGTGCAAAATGTTTAAGATTCTATATCTTTCAACTTTTGATGTGTGATTTTCTAAGTTTACATTGGAAATTTATCCAGATTTGCCTAATTTATAACGTGATAATGCACATTTTCAATATATATATATATATATATATATATATATATATATATATATATATATATATATTAGTTCTGCTATTGTGCGAATCAGTCCGCATTTTAAGAGTGCGGACCGGACATGTGTCACCTGACGGTAAACCCAGAAAAGAGAGAGTGTGTCTATAAATTATGCGATTATTTCTAGGTGCACCTTTAGGTGACACATGTCCGGTCCGCATTCTTAAAATGCGGACTAGTCCACATTTTAAGAGTGCGGACCGGACATGTGTCACCTGGTGGTGACCCAGAAAAGAGAGATAGAGTGCCTATAATTTAGCCGATAATTTCTAGGGTCACCGCCATGTGACATATGTCCGGTCCGCTTTTAAAATGCGAATTGATCCGTACAAGAGCATTATTTTATATATATATATATATATATATATATATATATATATATATATTTGTTTTTTTGGGTGGGTGGGTGGGGTGGGGTGAATTTTGCATCATTTTTTCCCCACTGATTCTAATAAAACACAACCAGAATGTCCTAGTCACATTTTTACATACTCATTAGTTTGAAACCTCCCTTTTGTGGGTTGGAAAGCCCGTTTTTTTTTTTTTTTTTTTTTTTTTTTTTTTGTGTGTGTGTGTGTGTGTGTGTGTGTGTGTGTGGTGGTGGTGGGGTGGGGGAGCAAGGAGGGGAATGTCAAGTCCAGATTCTCTCTCCACTTTTTGGGTGATTTTAGAGTGTAAAATCACCACCATATCAAGTTAGTAATTTTAGAGTGTAATGCATCGTGGTAAAAGGTACTACCATATGTTGACATTAGTTTTTAGTACAGAGCATATTACATGAGTTGTTTTGTTTCTCTTGTATTCCATTACAAGTCCTGAATTCTAATTATTAACCTATTCATGCACTCAAGTTCACAACCTGATATCATACTAGATTTTTCTTAACAATCTGCCTAAAAGTAGTCTGATCTTTTGAAAATCAAAATTAATTGCAGCATTAATAAGCTCATTTTCATGTTGTTGCAATAATTATCTATTCTTCTGTTTGCGACTTAATCTTAAAGTTGCTGTGCTGTAGAAGGGCCGGATTCAGGATAACGATTCACAGAAGTTCAGTATTCTTTGATTATTATTGACTAAGGCAGTTTATGGGTTCTGTTCCTGACAGAAGAACATATTCGCATAGGCTATGTTGCATAACTGAATGGAGTAAATTTTGCTTCATTTAATAAGATGTATACAAGAAGATGATTTATGCCATTTGAGTTTACTTAGATATCCATTGTATGACTTATGATGGTGGTGGTGGTCTGGTAATAGTGGTCAATGTTACCTAAAGCATGTATCGCTCCTGTTTGTGGAATGAGAATGGAAACGTAATACATCTGCACACATCTTATACTATAAAATGTGTATGGTGAGGTGGTAGTCTTATTTAGACCATATATTGTTGAAATTAGTTCAGCACCTTCTAAATACTAAAGTGGTAAACAAAGTTATTATGACATCTTATAATATTTTTAAGATACAAAATCTTTTATCTTGCTATTGTGATTTTATATATGAAATTATACATGTAAACACGTCTAATAACCACATCTTAATTTTATTTTTTATACACTTTTATCTTTATAGGGGTGAACCTGAAGGTAATAGGTTCGAGTCGCGAAAACAACCTCTCTCTCGCTTCATATGCAAGGGTAAGGTTTGCATACATCTAACCCTCCTAGTACCCCGTAGTGGCAGGAGCCTTGTGCATTGGGTTTGCCCTTTTTTAATACACTTTTATCTTTCACTGAATTTTCTCTTGGTAGTCAAGATTTATTTGCTATTAGATTGTAACAAAACAAAAATTTCTGTTTTGTTATTTTTTTTCCTTCTTGTAACTAAAAAAACTTGAGGGGAGGAAAAGGAAAGTGTGTCAAACTGCTAATTATTCATTAATCACTCCTACCTATGCCGACATATTCGTAGTGAAGGCAGACTGTGTGCTTAAGACGCGTGAGGACATCAAGCGTACGCCACACCACGGGCTTAGAACGTGTCCTATTTTCATTTGATAATTTCTAAAAAATGTGAAATAAAACTCTATGGTGGATTTGAAATTTTAAGCCAATTTAGGTTGTATCCATTAGTTATGTCACTCTCAATAAACTGGTTTCTTGATTTATCACTGCATAAAGTTGAAACCATGATAGATATGTGTGTATGAAATTGTCTTGAGACATTTTCACAATATATTCTGTAATCATAGACAAGCTATAATTTGTCTTATTTTTTTATTTTTATTGTTAGTTTTTCTTTCTAAATTAGCTGACAAGAACAGAAATGTGTGTTTTTTTTTCAGGTACTTGGACAGCAAACCTCAACATTGGAGTGGTGAGCATAGTGTGCATATTAATGAGATAGAGGATGTGAACAAGATGAAAATGGGGCTCTATGTTACTCACACAATCAACTTTCAAAACCATGAAGAGAAGGCCAATAGAAGATCTGAACTAGTCTTTCAGCTCAAGAAAATCTTACAAGAGCTCTCCATAAAATATAATCTTCTCCCTCAAGAAGTTCATATCAGATATCTTGAATCTGCGGCTTCAACCAGTACAAGTATCAAACTCTGATGATTTCTTCTGCTAGAGCAGATGTTTATTTCTAATTGGAATAATAGCAGTGACCTCCCCAGTGTTATGGAAATAAAACACACCTCGTCTGTAATTTAGAAAATTACAATAATTTACAAAACTGCTGTGTCCGACTTCCTTAATCCCAAATTAAGAGTCCAATATGCTATTTTCAATTGTCCCAAATTAAAAGTTCCCTTTCCGTTTTAGAAGAACATCAATGGACAAAATGTCACTATAGATAATATATCTTGATCTTTGCCCTTGACTAGTGCAGTGTATCCTTAATAAATGTAAAATAATCAAGACTCTCAAATTCGGACGCAATGAGTATACATGGGATTTGCAAGATTGTTTGCAACATGAGTCTAATAATTACAATTCTGAGTTTTAGAAGAGATGAGAGAGAGAACGAAAATGTAAGAAATGAAGTCGGTATTACTAGGTTTAAAGTTAAATGAAGCTTTATTACAATTCTGCCCCTTGAAACTTAAATCACCTTTTACTTATTTTTTTTTACAAAACACCTCGGGAATTTTTTTTCTTGGTAATTTTTTTCGAAAAATCGAGGGGGAGCCTTTGCCCCTCCTCGCCCCCCATTGAATCATCCCTTGGGGGGGGGGGGGGGGGGGGGGGGAGGGGGGTTAAGGTTTGTCAGGTGTCTGTGTGTGTATATTTAAAAAATACGTGTGTCAGTTGCCGTTGACGCGAATCAATTACAACAAGAAATTAAAATTAATTGGGTTATTTTTTAATGTCTTATTAGGTTCATTAAAAATTTCATTATTTTGGTTCACTTAAGAACTTCTCTCTCCCTCTCTCTTCAAAAGTGAACCTAAAAGATGAACATTTTAATGAACCTTAACAACCAATTAATTTTAATTCCTATGTTGTAATTGGTCCGCACCAGTGGCAACGGACACTCGTGTTTTTTAATACACACACCTTACCCCCCACTCCGTAACTGCGTGTCACACCCGTGTCCGTTGTCCCTGGCGCAGATCAATTACAATATAGGAATTGAAATTAATGGGTTGTTAAAGTATTTTTTGTTAAGGCTCATTAAAATGTTCATCTTTTAGGTTCACTTTTGAACCTCTCCACACATATATATATATATTTATTTATTTATGTGTGTGTGTGAGAGTTTATTCACTTTATTCTATTTTTGTGTAATATTGATGTGGGTTGTAGTGTTTGCATGTATAATTGGTTACTCCATGACTTGTATAATCCGTAATACACGTGAAATTTCAGATTTTGCTTTTCACAGAACAAATATATACATGTCTACTTGCAACTCATTCATCATGTAACGAATGATATGAGTACCAAAAATATCCCCCAAATTCTCCCCCCAAAGGTGTGGCATTGCAATAAATGTTGTACACTAGAGTATAATAATAGTAATAATGAGAGAGTACAATACTTTATTATAATGTCAGCTCATTTGGTGGATGATTTGAGATATATATTTGGTACTCATAGCACTACTCCTCATTCACTTGTTTACTACTTTAGAATTGGGGTGTTAGGTTGTCTTTACAATTTTGTGAGCGGAGCATATACATTTATTTAATTTTTGTGTATATAGGTGATTTATATTTCATAGGATTTGTAAAACTTAAGAACAATACAAATAGTGCAAGCATATAAGTTGTTCTTAAAAATAGGATCTTGATCTTCATGTATTCATGAGTTGTACCAACATTATAATGGATCAAGAACACATACCTTATCCCATTGATTTCAAATTTGTTTCCATCCGGGTTAGGTTTAAACTCACCGTTGCTGTCGTGAGATGACAAATAATTCTTCACCAATTAGAAAATGAACAACATTAGGAAGAATTCAACTCTCATCACTAATAAGGGGATGATGACAATAAGCGGGGCATTCTACCTGGTACCAATATCAAAGCTTAGAGTCTTTGGGGACCTTTATGACAGTTAGGACATTGAGCCAACCATGCTAATAGGCTACCTGCTTGATTTCATCCAGGCACAAAGGGGCATCCATCCATCGCTTGTCATAGCCAGCAGACCAAACTGCGCGATTACCCATCCAAAAGGAGTACTTCAGATATAATATTTGGCAATTCATGCTGTGCTTGATAGCCTCATTCTCGTGACAGTCCTCTTCAGCCTTGTTGAGTTTCTCTCAGAGGAAATTATTCTCATTATGTAGCAGCTCAATAATGATTTCGACATCTTTGGCTTTATTTTGAAGGCTGCTCGCTGAAAGTAGTCATTATTTTATGAAGTGCTTGCCCAACAGAGAGGAAATCTTCATAAGCTCGGCTAGAAGCCTCTCGACTAAGGATCAGATCCAAATATTCACACTCTTAGGACATTGGAACCAAGGCCAAGTTATTTTTAGACAACAAAGCTAAAAAATGGCATTCATAAAAAAAATAACAAAATAAAGCACTTACAAGAAATCAATACTAATGCAAGAAGTTGCAAGGCAAAAATGGGAGTTTTCATTAAAAGTCAAAGGTTGGGACAAACCCGTACAACATATTTATCAGAAGATAAGAAAATACATAAAATAAGGAAACCTAAGCTACTTCTAACTAAGTATGGCATTCCTTCTCCTTCACCTGCTATTGATTGGATGGGTCCTTATTTAGGTCGGATGTGAGATTCACTCACCTGAGGGCTAAGAGTCCGATCATAGCATCGTCTTTTATTTCTGTGGAGATCTCTCCCCATTCTTTCTAGTTGCCTTTTTAGGTGAGAATTCTCCTCTTCTTGGCGACACGTGGCTTCTTATTTCTCTTGAAGTCTAGCCTCATAGGCGTCGACCAACCTGGAAATATGCGTGGACTTTGGTGGTCCATAACTCTCTTCAGAAGGCTGTCTTTGTTGGCAAAGCCTTGGATTTGGTTGACGAATTTCAGACCTCACCTTGGGAGGGACATGTTCTTCCCGAACATCATCAACTTGAGGGATGTTGTTGCTGTGGTGAGACATTGAGGGGTTTCAATTAGTGAGTGTTCTTATATGAATAACAGTCGTTTCCCACAGACGATAACAATTGTGGTATCAAAAAATATCATAATTAAAGGATTTATGAAGAACAATCACCATCAAACAAGAAAGCATATAATCGCACACACAACACAACTATGCACGTGGTTCGACAATTTGCCTACGTCCATGGAGAAGTCTACTATTTTATTAAGTATCTCTCAATATGCTTAGTTATATGCCCTTATGCCCGGGCCAGGGATTATAATTTATTGATGTTGAATTTAAGTTGTTCAAGTAACTCCATAACGTCCATGATGATCCATGAATCCCTTGAATATCTCCACGAGATTATAGGGGATTGACTTGGTTTCACTGCACCAAAACTGGTGAATGGTCACAGCCAAAATCCATGACCAAGACTGCAGGTCGCGAACTTGGGCCGTGACTGATAAAGAACGCTCCCCGGCAACGGCGCCATTTGATGAAGAAACTTTTCGGTGTATTTTTTTGTTTTTTCGTCGTTGTTTGAAAAGCTCCTATAATCAAAATCCTCAATTACCTACAAAATATAACAATCTGAAGTGTAGAGGTAAGTAAGGGTATCAATCCACATCAGGGGGGTGAAGCGAGGGGAAAACACTTGTAATTCACATATTTTTGTTCTTTTTGGGTTTTTGCTTTTTCTATTTTTTTAACGCATTTTCAAATATTAAAACAATTAGGTGAGGTGAGGTGAAATAACACTAAACTATATGGAATATCAAATTACAAACTAAAAAGTGACTAAAATGAAAAATAAAGTCTAACATAAAAATAAGAGATAAAATGAGGAAAATAAATTTGAGAACAATCAAGGAATTGGATTACACCACACATTTTAGCTATTATAATTAATTAATTGAATTCTCCCAAATTAATATCAAACTTACAAATCAACTCTCGTTGCAAATGTAATTTTAATAATAATCTTTTAGAAAATTAAGTTTAACACCCCACAAATCTAGAAAATAGATCTACACTCCTTTTAATTAATCACCCGCTATGATCGATCGATTAAAATTCATGTAAATCTTAGAAAATAAATTTAGAGTTGAAATTCAAGTAATAATACCCCTATCTCTAGTTCGAATCTAAAATGGGTATTATAACTAGAATTTCGATTTTCTTTCGAAAATCATTTACCCTCTCTCGAAGCGTAAATTTAAGGGTGAGGGATCAAAATTAATATTCAAAGGGAATTTTTAAGTAATCAAACTAATCTTTATATGTATATATCTTTATATATACTATAAAATGCTAAACAAGAATTAAATACTCCTCTTCATACAGAGTGTCCACGTGGAACTCTAGTTTTATGAGAATTTTCTCTCTCCTCTCTCTACTAATTTTTTAGGTAGTCAATATTAACGCACATAACCTTTCATATTTCCCTTGCCTTTACGGTTGCCAACGGTATATCAACCGTCCACAAGTTACCTTATCTCTCCTCAATTATAACAAAACTCTTTATCTCTACTCCATTAAACAAGAATTAAATACTCCTCTTCATATCTCTACTCAATTATAACAAAACTCTTTATCTCTACTCCATTAAACAGGAATTAAATACTCCTCTTCATACAGAGTGTCCACGTGGAACTCTAATTTTATGAGAATTTCCTCTCTCTACTAATATTCTAGGCTCAATTATAACAAAACTCTTTATCTCTACTCCATTAAACAAGAATTAAATACTCCTCTTCATACAGAGTGTCCACGTGGAACTCTAATTTTATGTGAATTTCCTCTCTCTACTAATTTTCTAGGCAGTCAATATTAACGCACATAACTTTTCATATTTTTCTTGCCTTTACGGTTGCCAACGGTACATCAACAGTCCACAAGTTACCTTATCTCTCCTCAATTATAACAAAACTCTTTATCTCTACTCCATTAAACAAGAATTAAATACTGCTCTTCATACAGAGTGTCCACGTGGAACTCTAATTTTATGAGAATTTCCTCTCTCCCCTCTTTACTAATTTTCTAGGCAGTCAATATTAACGCACATAACCTTTCATATTTCCCTTGCCTTTACGGTTGCCAACGGTACATCAACAGTCCACAAGTTACCTTATATCTCCTCAATTATAACAAAACTCTTTATTTATACTCCATTATCAAAAACGAAACAACTCATATGCTCTCCAAACCCCCAAACCCTTCTCTCCCAAAACTCACCTAACTTTCATCCCTTCCAAGCGGTCGGAGTTTCTTCCTCACATCGGAAGCTGATTTCGTAAGTTCATGTTGACTTTCTTATTTGGATTATTCATGTGATGTTATTTGTATACGGATTATTCATGGTTGGTTTTTTCTGTGTTGAATAATTTTTGTAATTTGGGTCTTGAAAGGAGATGTGGGTGAAATCAAAAAAGGGAGGGGAGGGTGATGTTAAACATCCGATGTAAACGAGAGTTAGAACTGTTGCATCGGCTAAAGGAATACCTCCAAAAAATGCAAGGTATATTTCAAATTAGTATAAAAAAATTTGGGTTCATTGATTGGTAATGGAGTATGTCGCCAGCATGGGTCTGGTATGGCAGTATTCCAGTTGAGGAGGTATAATCGGGTATGGTTCTTGGTTGTGGGTTGAAAATGGGTACGAAGTAAGAAGGAAGGTTGCTCGCGGGTTTCGTCGACGAGGATGGCTCATGCTGGAGTATTTTTTTTTTGTTCTTACCAGCACCGAAGATGGGTGTGTATATGGTGGTTAGGCCAAAGCTCGGATTTAGGAGGGTGGAAATGGCAGGAAATGGGTTGGCGGGTTTAGGAGCGGGTATGGAGGTTTTCAGTTGGGTAAATGGTCGGAGGAGTGCGGGTATGATGGTGTGGAATGTTTGCTTTTACGGGTCTAGAATGAATGTCATGTTTGCTGGTTAGAAATGGGGCTGGAATAGGGTCTTTCGAGTACATCAGTTGGGTTCATGGGTAACGGAGCCACGAACAATGGCTTATAAGTTTCTTACCAAAGTACAATACTTTTACCCCATTTACCCAAAACTAAATCTCAGTTAATTTTGCTTACCAAAGTAGTTCATTTTGTTAATAAATTTGGAATAACTTATTATTGATGTTGTTTATATATAAATGTAAATTTGATTTGTTCCTTTTTTAATGGGTTACTCACTTTGTATATTTTTTCAGTGCCCTGTGAAATTTCCTATGCTCAAATTTTCGCATTTGTTAATTTGATTCGATTATGCTCACTTTAGCCTATCATATGTAACAGGTGTTTATTTACATGTGAGAGTTTTAATGTTTATTTAGCCTATCAGTTCCTACGAGTTATATTGGTTTCGTGCGAGATGTTGATTCCTCTCACGGGGCCGTTCGGGGGCTGTTTCGAGTTTTCTCACTCTAACGCCAAGTTTTAAGCCTAAGTCTACGTATTTGTAAATTATCGTCATATTCTCAAAACACGAGTACCGTGATTCGTTGTCAGTTCCTATATGTTGCATTAGTCCCGTGCGAGGTGTGGGTGCCTCTCACGGGGCCGTTCGGGGGTTGTTTTGGGTTTTCTCCCTCTAACGCCATGTTTTTAAGCGTAAGTCTACATATTTTCAAATTATCATCGTATTCTTAAATCTGGAGTCTCGTGATCGCGTGGTTAGTTCCAATGAGTTACATTGGTCCCGTTCGAGGTGTTGGTGCCTCTCACGGGGCCGTTTGGGGTAGGCCTGTCAATGGGTCGGGTCTCGACTCGGAGTCGACCCGGAATCAATCCGTATAATAGGGTCTGAGCATATTTTTTTGGACCCAAAACCCGAAAACCCGAAGACCCTTTTATTAAACGGGTAGGGTCTGGATCTTATACAAGACCCGGACCCGAAGACCCGACCCGAATTGTACATTATATATATATATATATATATATACACTATATAAATACACTATATATATATATCTTATCAATATAACTTGTAAGTATTATATATAAAAATATATATTTATGTATATAACAAATATAAATAATATATGTTTTATTTATACTAATTATATTCTATAATACATTACAAAATATTTTAATTTAATATTAAAAAATAAAGAAGGGGGATAAAATAAGACAAATATAAAATAAATGTATATATTTGGCCAGACCCAAATTCGAAGATTCGAACGGATCCGGGTCTGGATCCAATATTGTAGACCCGATGAAGACTTGAACTCGGACCCGAACCCGATGAAGACCCGATTACACGGATCTGGATCTCCCCAAACCCGACCCGTCTCTGACCCGTTGACAGGCCTAGTTCGGGGGCTGATTCTGGGTTTCTCCCTCTAATGCCATTTTTTAAGCCTAAGTCTATATATTTTCAAATTATCGTTGTATTCTCAAACTGAGAGTACCGTTACTGCACGGTCAGTTCCTACGAGTTACATTGGTCCCGTGCGAGGTATTGGTGGCACTCACAGGGTCGTTCGGGGGCTGTCTCGAGTTTTCTCCCTCTAACGCCATATTTTAAAGCCTAAGTCCAAAAATTTGCAAATTATTGTCGTATTCACAAACTGGGAGTCCCGTAATCGCGCGGTAAGTTCCTACGAGTTATATTGGTCCCGTGCGAGGTGTTAGTGTCTCTCAAAGGGTCGTTTGGGGGTTATTTCTGGGTTTTGTCCAATAATGCCATTTTTTAAGCTTAAGTTTATATATTTTCAAATTATTGTCATATTCTCAAATCGGGAGTTTTGTGACTGCATGGTCAGTTCCTACGAGTTACATTGGTCCCGTGCGAGGTGTTAATGCGACACTCAGGGCAGTTCGAGGGCTGGGTCGGGTTTTTGCCTTCTAACGCCATGTTTTAAAGCCTAAGTCTAGAAATTTGTAAATTATCATCGTATTCTCAAATCGAGAGTCCTGTGATCGCGCGGTAAGATCCTACGAGTTGCATTGGTCCCGTGCGAGGTGTTGGTGCCACTCACGGGGTCGTTCGGAGGCTGTTTCGGGTTTTCACCCACTAACGCCATGTTTATAATCCTAATTCTATAAATTTACATATTATCATCGTATAATCAAATAGAGAGTCCCGTGTTCGTCCAGTTATTTCCTACGAGTTACATTGGTCCCGTACGAGGTGTTGGTGCCTCTTACGAGGCGGTTCAGGGGTTATCTCGAGTTTTCGCCCTCTAACGCCATATTTTTAAACCTAAGTCCAAAAATTTGTAAATTATCGTCGTATTCTCAATCTGGGAGTCCCGTAATTGCGCGATAAGTTCCTACGAGTTACATTGGTCCCGTGCAAGGTGGTAGGCCTCTCACGGGGTCGTTTGGGGGTTGTTTCTAGGTTTCGTCCTCTAATGCTATTTTTTAAGCCTAAGTTTATATATTTTCAAATTATCATCGTATTCTCAAACTGGGAGTTTCGTGACTGCATGGTTAGTTCGTACGAGTTACATTGGTCTCGTACGAGGTGTTGGTGCCACTCACGGGGCCATTCGGGGGCTGTGTCGGGTTTTTGCCTTCTAACGCCATGTTTTTAAGCCTAAGTCTAAAAATTTGTAAATTATCATCATATTCTCAAATTGAGAGTCCCGTGATCGTGCGGTAAGTTCCTACGAGTTACATTGGTCCCGTACGAGGTGTTGGTGCCACTCACGGGGCCGTTCGGGCACTGTTTTGTATTTTCACCCACTAACACCATGTTTTTATGCCTAAGTCTAGAAATATACAAATTTACATCGTATTCTCAAACCGGGAGTCCCGTGATCGCACGATCAGTTCCTATGAGTTACATTGGTTCTGTACGAGGTGTTAGTGCCACTCACAGGGCCGTTCGGGTTTCACCCACTAACGCCATATTTTTATGCCTAAGTCTAGAAATATGAAAGTTATCGTCGAATTCTCAAATCGGGTTTCAAATTATCATTTTATTCTGAAATTGGGAGTTCCGTGATCATGCGGTTAGTCCCTATGAGTTACATTGGTCCCGTGCGAGGTGTTGGTGCCTCTCACGGGGCCATTGGGGGCTGTTTTTGGGTTTCGCCCTCTAATGCCATTTTTTAAGCCTAAGTCTATACATTTTCAAATTATCATCGTATTCTCAAACTAGGAGTTTTGTGACTATACGATCAGTTCCTACGAGTTACATTGGTCCCGTGCGAGGTGTTGGTGCCACTCACAGGGCCGTTCGAGGGTTGTGTCGAGTTTTTGCCTTCTAACGCCATGTTTTTAAGCCTAATTCTAGAAATTTACAAATTATCATCGTATTCTCAAATCGGGAGTCCCGTGATCGCGCGGTCAATTCCTACGAGTTACATTGGTCCTGTGCGAGGTGTTGGTGCCACTCATCGGTCCATTTAGTGGCTGTTTAGGGTTATTGCCCTCTAATGCCATTTTTTAAGCCCAAGTCTATAGATTTTCAAATTATCGTTGTATTCTCAAACCGGGAGTTTCGTGACTGCACAGTCAGTTCGTACGAGTTACATTGGTCCCGTGTAAGGTATTGGTGCCTCTCACGGGGCCTTCGGGGGCTGTTTCTTGGTTTCGCCCTCTAATACAGTTTTTTAGCCTAAGTCTATATTTTTTCAAATTATCGTTATATTCTCAAAACGGGAGTTCCGTTATTACACGGTCAGTTCTACGAGTTACATTGGTCCCGTGCAAGGTGTTGGTACCTCTCACGGGGCCGTTCATAGGTTGTTTTGAGTTTTTGCCCTATAAAGGCATGTTTATAAGCCTAAGTCCACATATTATCAAATTATCATCGTATTCTCAAATCGGGAGTGCCTTGACTGCGTGGTCAGTTCCTACGCGTTACATTGGTTTCGTACGAGGTGTTGGTGCCTCTCACTGGACCGTTCGGGGTTGTTTCGAGTTTTCGCACTCTGACGGCCAGTTTTAAGCCTAAGTCTACTTATTTTCAAATTATCATCATACTCTCAAACTGTGAGTACTGTGATTGTGCGGTCAGTTCGTACGTGTTGCATTGGTCCCGTGCGAGGTGTGGGTGCCTCTCATGGGGTCGTTCGGGGGTTGTTTTGGGTTTTCTCCCTCTAACGCCATGTTTTTAAACGTAAGTCTACATATTTTCAAATTATCATAATTTTCTCAAATTGGGAGTCCTGTGATCGTGAAATCAGTTCCTACGAGTTAAATTGGTCCCGTAACAGGTGTTGGTGCTTCTCACGGGGCCGTTTGGGTGCTGTTTCGGGGTTTTCCCCTCTAACACCATGTTTTTCATAAATAACTTCTATCTAAATTTTTTTTAAATAATTATAATTTAATTTTAGAGAATATATTATTTATAACAACAAACATATAGCTTAGTATAGAATAAGAAACTTTACTGTCCGAGGGGACTATTCCCTGTGTTCCATACGATTTTATTTTATGGTATACAAAAGGCCTGTTATAGCAAAACTCCATACATACTTGGTGGAATCGAATTGAGGAGTTAATTGATTTTGAACTTAACTCGCCAATCTTCATGAATTGCGTGGATTCAACCACCTAACCCAACAAACTGATATATGTTTTTTCAGGCCAGATTTCAAGTTAAGAACCAAAAAAAATTAAAGGCAATTCACCATCTCTTCGAAAGAATGAAAAAGGAAAAATACCATGACCTTGGATGAAGGAACTCCTTTATATGAGGTATTTCTTCTGGAAAAAGCTTCAACAACACCTGAGAATCTTTCTCGGATATCTTAACTCACTGTGTTAAACAACTAAGGTATTAATATATTCCCTAGAAGCATAAGTAGCTTTATTAAAAAAAAATACTACAATCTTGGTTGAATTAGGAACATAGACATTCTGCAAAAGTTCGAATTAGACTCAAAACACTAAATCAAATAATTAGAAGAATAATTATATAAAGATATGACATTTGGTTTTTGAATCTGAATTTGCTTAGAGATAATACCTAAGGTCCTTCCTGACCTTTTCGCAGATGGTTCGACATTTAAACCTTCATTTCCAATGGGATTCTGAAAATAAAAGCATTAAATAAGCAACATTCTTGGAAGAAAAAAAAAACACGGAAGAAAATTATTCAAACACTGACTCGTTTTCTAGAACTGACACCAATCTGAGGATACTTCAATATAGTCCAATCAAATACATAGTCAAATTGATAACCTACAAAGTGGGACAAAATCAGATATAAAAGATGAGAATAAATAACTATTGAAAGCCTAAATACTCATATAGTGCATTAAAAATAAAAATAAAACTCATTTACTTGCTTTAAAAACCTTTATAGTTGTACTTTCTATTTACCTTCACGAATAAATAAGTCTCGACCAATACCCGATTAAACCCATGTCATATTCGCAAAGCGAGAGTGGCTAGTCAGTCTCCCACTATAATAAATCTAAACCGAGAAAATACGCATTTGATATTGTGGGACATGAATTAAAAAAATGCAGTTCATGGTTCCAAGTTCGCCATCACATGTTGGAAGATTTTATGAGTAATGAAGGCACAACACAAATAAAAGAATTGTAAATGTTATAGGTTAAAAAACAAATCACCATGGGCAACTCCTGTACAATATAAGTTAAGAACGCGGAGTTTACCCATATGCTTGAAGAAAGCAAAAGGTATCCTTTTCAACCTTGGATTCTTCTGTAGGAAAAGCGTAGAGACCATCAAACTTTATGAGATTTTTGGGATGGTTTCAAGTTTATTGACACCCAAGGGGATCCAGTTCTTCTATTTCCAGTGTTCTGCGGTTTGAGGCTCTCATAAAGATTTACTAGTTTCCGCCAAATGCTTCAGTTTATCATCAGTTGAAACTTATACAATGCAGCCTTTCGTATCATTTTTGCATACAAACATATTCAGTACGGACACTAAAATCTTCCCCTTCATCTTTTTACACAGCTTTGAGAAAATTTAAAGGGCTTACGAACTGAAATCCAAAACTACTTGGTGTCTAAAATGCATAAATGTAAGCATAACAATTGAAATCCAAAATTATTTGGTGAACTTGACAAGTCACCAATTCATAAGGACAAATCAACAGAATGAATTGTACACATACAGGGGGATAAGAGGAACCTTCTCAATAAGAAGAAATAAAAAAGCGTATGATTTAATATATGTATACAACAACACACAACAAACACACACTGCATATATACATGTGCTGTTTTAAAACATATTTTTGGACAAAACATTGGGTATATGAATTTATTTATGGTAAATGAATCAGTGAGAATTGGCTCTACAAAAATACAGAACATCACTCATATTTGTGAATAGGCACAATGCTTCAATGATAAGAAATACGTAAGTGAGTAATTTTGAAGAACTATTTCTGGTGATGCAATGGAGAGCACATATCCCATTAGAGAGAACTTACCACCGGCGAGCCATAAGAGAAAGAGAGGGTTTGTGAAGGTTTCATCGGGGGAAATTACCGCCGGTGGTCTCAAGCTCTGAGCACCTCAAGCTCCACCCTTTGGTTTACCGAAAAAGTCACAGTCCACCAGCGCGGCTATTTTGTTAAGGTTTATGAGGGTTTCGTTCGGGGGAAATGAAAGAAACGATGTCACTATAATGAATGAGTAACGCTTTTATTTTTTTAAGATAGAACCTGGTCACGACTCTCAGCCATGACCCGCCAGTCGACACCCTTTAACGAAACCAAGACCCCATCGAATTACAGATGGTCACAGCCCATAACTGTGACCCACGCCAAGAAATGGTCACGACCCACAACCGTGACCCTTAGTGTGTGTGTTTTGTGCTTCATCATGTTTATGGTCATGACCCAAATCTGTGACCAAGTTTGGAGGGAATTTGGCACGAATTTAGCATCAAGATGGTCACGACCTAGTCATGGCCCAAGTACGTGACCCACAGTGGTCAGGGACTTAGTCCGTGACCACTTTTAGATAATTCATAACTCATTATGGTAATGAATATGGTCACGCCAAAAATTGAGATGGTCACGGCCCAAGTCCATGACCAGCTGGTCGCGGACTTGGGCGGTGACCAACTGGGCGTGACCATTCGCAGGATTTGGTGTAGTGTTTTTGGGGCAGTGTGGACTACATTTATGCATAGATTATTCCCACGATTTGGGCCGGACAGCTTTCTAGATTTATTAGGCCAGGTTTGCTACTCTCATGGGGTGAGGATAAAATTGGTCCCCACAATTGCCCCTAAAATCTTTGGGCCCTTGCTTGGGCCGGTGGATTTTAAGTGAGGCTAAGGACGCAATGCTATTAACAGTGGTGTACTCGTAATTTATTAAAATAGGAGGGGTGCGCTCATCTTTTTGTAGGACATTGAAGCGCCAAATCTTTCTCGAGAAGTGTAAAATGTCATTTGAGTGTTTGAAACTGGTTTGTCAAAAACTTATCTGTCAGTTCATCCTCTTGGTCATTTTTGTGCATAGTGTGTTCTCAGGATTCGTTCCTTACTTTCGCTCTTTAAAATCAAGATTTTCTTATCTCTGTCTCGTAAGTTCCACATTTCTTTTTCTTATTCTTGTTCTTCTTCTAGTTTTTCATCTTTTGTGAATCGTTCTTCTACTGTAGCTAGGGTTTTTTTGCATTTTCTTATGGTAATGCTTGATAATAAGTCTTTTCCCAAGGTTAGAAAATGTTACAATATTCCTGATTGGGTAGACATAGAGTGTACTTCAGTCCCTAGAAATGTTTGTGATCTAGAAGATGGTCACTGGATTCACGTTCTGTTGGTTTCCTAAGGGGGTTTAATGTTTCCCCCTAACCCTTTGTTTTTACATTTTTCCAATAATTCAACATAGTTCCTGCTCAATGTTCTCCAAATGCGTGGAAGATTGTTAATGGAGTTCATAGGATAAACCAGCTTTATGGAACCAACTTAGGATTAGCTGAGATCTACCATTGTTATACTTTCTCTCGTACCAATGGGGGTCTTTTGTACTTGAAAGCAAGAAGTCTTGATAGGGTGTTGGTAGTAAATCTACCTGGTTCCCATAAAGACTATTGGTCTGAAGGTTTTATTGCCAGAAATTGGCAATATCCTCCCCAATCAGGGGGCATAAGGTACAGGGGACCTCAGATCCTTACTTTTGGGGAGAAATACATAGGTTATTGTCACCATTTATGTTTTATTGTTTATTTGTCTGCCTTTGTGAATTTTTCGTCTGATATTTCCTTCTTTTTTTCATAGTAAAAGTCAAGAATCAAGAGCCTGCTCCTCGCGAGATCAGAGCTGCTGAACTTTTGAAAGTTTGCAGGATAAGGGAAGCTGTTGCTGAGGGGGAGCATCCTCGGTCTGCTGCATTCTTGCTGGCATATAAAAATACAACTTCTAGATTTATTTCTCGCCCAATAGACATAATCCCTCACCTAGACGTTCTAATAGAAGGCATTGCTGGTACTTCTGAACCCATTGAGGTAGAGGATGAGGAAGAAAGTAGATCGGGAGAGGATATGGTAGAAGGCAGTGAGGAAGGAAGTGGTGAAAGTGGGAGCAACGAGGGAGAGTCCAGCAAAGAGGAGTCTAACGAGGAAGAGATGGCCCCTCCGAGGAGAAGAAACTTGATCCAGGATGACGATGATGATGATATTCTGTCTAACAGGATGAAATTCCTCAAGAAGAAGTCTGGAGACTCTGTTGGTAGTTCTAAAGTGGTGGTTCAGGAGAAGGAGGTGGAGAGAAAGAAGATATAAGAGGAGGAGAAGCGAGAGAGAAGAAGAGAAAAAGAGGAGAAGCGAGAGAGAAGAAGAGAAAAAAAGATAAGGAAAAAAAAGAAGGGCATAGGCCTTAAAGGCCTCGATAGTGCCTTCTGTCTTTGCTATTGAGGGGGCCTCAGTGGCTGCTACTCCTCAACTTGCCCCTTTTCTACTGGAGAAAGCACTATTCGTGGCCGACCGCGAGCAGTCATCGAGCATGGGGGAGACCAGTTAGCCCTTAAGTCTGCCAAGGGCATGCTTTGGTGAGTACTCCTCTCTTTATACTTTTTTTTCTTCATTTTCTTCTAACATCTCATGCTTAACCTGTGTTTCCTCTATTTCATAGTTTGTCACCGACTATACTGTGTTGCTCCATGGTCGAGCTAAGCTATCGAGGAGAAAATCGAGGCTGGACAAAGCTCTAAAGTCTTTCGAGAAGGCTTTGTGTGATAGAAGGCTTTCTTTGACAATTAGAGGGAGAAGTCTGCTAAGGAGTTCTCTGACCTATGAGAAGCCTACAATGTCATGATCGTAAACAAGTTGGCAGTGGCAGAGGCAAATAAGGGGTTGGTTGCGAATGTGGAACTGCTGGAGGAGGAAGCATCGACCGTTAGAGAGAGAGGTATAAGGAAGTATGGGAGGCGGCGCATGACAACGCCGAGCGATAGATCTCTTATCTTCGACGATGATGCTTTAAAAAGGGTTGGGATCAGGCCTTGACTACTGCTGGGGTTATTACTAACTCCCACCCTTTTCGCTCAGCATCATCTCGGCTGTAATCCCATTGAGGTATCTCCCTCTTCTCAACCTAATGCTCAGAATAACCTGGAGCGCATTACTCCTGCCGTGGGAGATGCAATGGTAACTCCAGAGAGGGTTATCATTCCATCTAGAGGATCTTCCCCATGTGCTGGTAAAGGTGAGGTCCCTATCGACCAAGCTGTCGACAAGGGGAAGGTGCCCTCCACATCTGACCAGGTTAAGGCCTCTTAGGAATTTAGGCTTTGTTTTTATTCATCTGTTGTATTTTTTGATTATTCCCTTCACTTGTACTAACTTGTGCCTTTTAATGAAAAGCAAACTTTTTGTTTCATTACTGATTCCTGCTACTTTTGTTGCTTATTTGGTTGGATGTAGCTCATTGATTTAGATGATTATATTCCTGTTAACTCTCATTTAGGCCATATTCTTAGTCCGAACATAAGCGCTCAAGCGCATCGAGCTTTTGTAAGGATCTGTAAATACCTCAGGGCTAGAAACCAAGATTATAAAGATCAATCTGAGGTAGTCGCCAAGCTCAAGGATAGGCTCGAGGAGATGGAATTGGTGCCTCTGTGCAGGAGGAGATGGATGCCTTGAAAGAAAAACTTCTGGATGAATCCAAAATCAACTAGGTGGGGGAGTTATTGCAAAGAAATAATGATGCTTTGAGGAGAGAAATTGCTCGTCTCAAAGAAAACACTCCATCTGGTCCTCCTTTGGTGCTACGAGGATCCTCCTCATCGTCTACTGTAGTAGCTCAAAATGATAATCAAACTTCTAAGAGGGAGATTTCCAAGCTAAAAGAAGACTTCTAAAGAGTTTATGTGATCACTACTGGTCTCTCGTGGGATGCCACACGATTATGATATTTATTCCAAAAGGGTCCTCGGCAGGTCTGGGCTGACGGTTATGACCAAGGTTGGACAGATGCCCCAGCAAGACTGAAAGAGGCCAAAAAACTTACCTGTGCTAGGGGATGGCTGAACATTCTTAAGGAATTGAAATTTCCTAAGGAATCTACCATGTGGTATAAATATCAGATCGTTCGCTTATCTGCTATGAAAAATCCATTCTCGGGGGATGATCGTTGGATCCCAATAGATGCTATTCCCGCGTAACTTCTAGAGCCATGACCAGAGGGCATTGAAGAACACTTAGTCCCTCATCCTGATGATGGTCGGAGAGCTCGAGTAGCGGACTACCTTACTCGTCATGCTGGGCCATTACACGTCTTTAAGTATTCCTTGGTCTTTTGATGTAAAAGTAATCATATGATGCTTAATGATAGATGTATCTGATTATTTATGTCTTGATCATTTACTGA
Source organism: Sambucus nigra (assembly GCA_949130495.1). Lineage (NCBI taxonomy): Eukaryota > Viridiplantae > Streptophyta > Magnoliopsida > Dipsacales > Adoxaceae > Sambucus > Sambucus nigra. Next base: position 48,655,920 of record OX422220.1, read on the forward strand.
CTAAACATGGGTTAACCTTATTTGTTGATTGCTTGACACCAATATTTGACCAAAAAAGTACTTGATAGATCTTATAGGGGGGGATTGAAGGTAGTATGGATATTAGAGATAATCCCCCCATTAATAACAATGTTTGGGATTAAGGTGGCAATACAGCTCAAGCGATGCATCTCAATAAGGCAACGATGTAGCCCAAAGCGATGCAGTTAAGCAAGGCAACTCAAGCGAGGTAGTTCAACGTGGTAGCCCAGAGGGACATTCCGGTGAAGAAGCTGACCGAGAGAGCTCACCCTTTAGCCCTATTTTCTTTAACTTAGTCTTGTTGCATCTCTTTATTTATATTGACCATGAGTTGTAACGATTATAATGATTTTTAGTGTGAGGTCGAACGGTACTCGCGAGAGACCAGGCTTGGTAGGGCCTGGGAGAGATTTCATGCTCATCGAACGACCTCACAGTGGGAACTTTAGAGGGACTTGGTTTGGAGGATTCAGAAGTGAGGTACCATTGGGTTTTGTCCTAACCATCTTATATACACCTGGTAAAACACTAAAAGACCTTGACCGTTGAACCTCGGGCATAACAGACTTGAGTCCCATCGGGAGTCGAGTTATGAACCAAACAACCCTTTACTTAATGTCACATCTACTTTATGTGATGGCACTAACCAGCTAGGCAATGTCAAATCTACACTTGAGTAAATCACTGTGGTATTTGGGGCTGTCAGATGGTTGGTAAGCCACCTCTGTGACGACATCCCCCTGACACACAGTGGTTAGGCAAAAGGTATGCCTTGGCATTTAATGTTTATGACGTGGAGATAACTAGTGCATCAGGCATTTAATGTTTGTGACATAAAGTTTGAGGGATATCTTTCACAGTTATTAATGACTGAGTTACCTCGGGAGTGGTGTGGGGGCTATTTAAGAGCCCCAACCACCTCTGAGGAAGGGATGTTCTTTTTGAGAGTTCAGAAGTTATTACTAAAGAGAATATACATCAGAAAGAGATTTTATTACAAGCCAGAGAGTTTACTCACCCACCATTGTCATTTTTTGCGAAGCTTTAATACTTGACAGAGATCTTTGAGGGTGGTTGGGGTGTTTGGCTGCCTACCAAGGTGTATCTAGGGTGATTACTTCTCTCTCTCTTTAAATAAGTTACTTCTGAGCCTATTATTGTCATTTGGGTTATACACGAGAGATTTATGAGTTCAAACTGAGTTTATCTTCACTAAGTTGTGTTTGCGTGTCTTGTAGTTAATTAATAGCTTGGTTAGTTAACTTATCATTACTGTACTAAAAAAGGGGTTACGCCTCCATCTAATCTAAACCACCCTCTTATAGATCTGATCATAGTATGAATGATTATAACAAAAACTTTTAATCATTTTGGGATTGTTAACCGACTAAATGATGTTCAGTTTTTGTTATCTCATGTTTAAACATTCTCCCAGTTCAATATGCCTTAGCCATATCATTCCGTCCACTTTACATTTTAGATTGTGTCGTCACACTTCCTTAGGCCTAAGTAGAGTGATGGAGAGAGTTTACCTAGTTTATGGGACATCCTCCCGAACAGGATTTTTCAACCATCCTAAGTTGGTGACCAACCTTGAGTTGGATTTATTGCCTAAGGATCCCCTGTATGTCTTTTATTATTACCGGAGAAACTCAAGAGGTTAAATGTGTTTTCAACAAAGATCTGAGGAAGGTTAATTATAAACCTTTCTTAACATATTTTAACTTTGAATGACATAAGTCTAGCATACTATTATAACCATAGGATCTTTATTCCATGATTGGAACAAGTTAATCACCTTGCTGCAATCCCAAAACTTTGTTATGTTTTGAGGGGTCTTTTATTGTTGCCGGAGCAACTCAAGAGGTCAAGGTGTTTTCAACGAAGATCTGAGGAAGGTTGATTGTAAAACTTGCTTAACATATTTTAACTTTTAATGATATAAGTCTAGCACACTATTATAATCATAGAAGCTTTATTCCTTGATTGGAGCAAGTTAATCACCTTGCTGTAATCCCAAAACTTTGTTATGTTATGATGGGTCTTTTATTGTTGCCGGAGCAACTCAAGAGGTCAAATGTGCTTTCAACAAAGGCCTGAGGAAGGTTAATTGTAAACCTTGCTTAACATATTTTAACTTTGAATGACATAAGTCTAGCACACTATTATAACCATAGGAGCTTTATTCCTTGATTGGAGCAAGTTAGTCACCTTGCTGCAATCCCAAAACTTTGTTATGTTTTGAGGGGAGCATGCTACTTAGAAAATATGCGTATTGAGATTATACCAAGAGATATTAAACAACCAAGATGTTTAGAATGCGCGGGCCAATCGACCTTTATTGATAAAAATGATAGATAAAAGGAAACATCAGTTTGTAAATAAAAATTTACCTAAAGTAATGATGTTATATAACAAAAGATGTATAAGTCTAGAACTAGAACTTCTAAGGTTGGATGCATTTCGAGCCCTTGGTATCTCCCTGCCCTCTAGGGTTTCTAAGTGATATGCTCCTTGTAGGTCGTCCCTTATTATCTTGAAAGGTCCTTCCCAATTTGTTCCCAGTTTTCCATCCGATGGCCTTACAACACTGTCAAGAACTTTCCTTAGGTCGTAATCTCCTATTAGAAATTTCCCCGAATTGACTTTTTGGTTGTATTATTTGGCCAGTTGCTGTTGGTAAGATGCCAACTTAACTAGTGCCAGTTCTTATCGCTCACCCGCTAAGTCAAGTTCAGTGAGTAGTGCTTAATCATTAAGACCTTGGTCGACCAAAGTGGTTTTCATAGTATGGAGTCCCGATTCCAATGGGATGACTCCATCCATTCCATAGGCGAGCGAGAAGGGGGTTTCTCCCATTTCACTCCTTGGAGTTGTACGATAAGCCCATAAAATGTGGGGTATTTCGTCTACCCAGGCACCTTTGGCTCTTTCCAGTCATTTTTTAGTCCGTCGATCATTGTCTTATTGGAAGTTTCAGCTTTCCCGTTGCTCTGTGGATAAGCTACAGAACTAAAATGGTGCTTGATGCCATTCTCGTCGTAAAAGCCTTGAAAGAATCCACTTTTGAACTGCGTGCCATTATTAGTAATTATCGTTCTTAGTGTCCTAAAGCGGGTAATGATGTTCTTCCATATGAACCTCATCATATCAGATTCCCAGATGTTTACGAGTGGTTCATCCTCTACGCTTTTAGTTAAGTAGTCAGTTCTGATAAAAATATACTTGCGATTTTTAGATGCGGTAGGCAGAGGCCTTACAATCTCCAAGCCCCAGTGGGTGAAGGGCCATCGGCTGGTTAATGACTTGAGGTTGCTAATTGGCTAGTGGACCATAGGGGAGTGCTTCTAGCACTTTTTACACTTGCGTACGTAAATTCCAGCATCTTTCTAAATGTACGACCACCAGTATCCTTCCTTGATTGCTCGAAAGGCTAATGATCTTCCTCCTGCATGACTCTCATAAATGCCTTCATGAAGTTCACTAAGAACCTTCTCAACATCTTCTAGGTGAACGCACTGGAGGTAGGGGCCAGTGAAAGACTTTCTGTAGAGTTTTCCTTCAGGAGATAAGTGAAAGTGAGCAACCTTGACTCTTATCTGGTGCACTAATCTCTTCTTGCCTGGTAGTGTGTCACTCCATTTATAATTTATGATGGGATCCATCCAATTGGGTGCCTTCTCTATGTGGAGGACTTGCTCTACGACTGGCTTGTTGATGCTTAGTTACGCGAGGAATTCTATTTGAATGGTTCTCCTTAAATCGGAGTCAATGGTGGAGCTTAGAGCTGCTAAGGCATCGATGTGACTGTTATGTTCCCTGGAGAACTGTTGAATATCAATTCTATCAAATTTTTCCACAAGTGCCCTTGAAACAGCGAGGTAATCTTCCATTCTCTCATCCTTGGCACTGAAGTCTCCACTTATCTGCTTGGACACTAGCTTTGAATTGCTAAATACCCAAAGGGATTTTTCCCTTAGCAATTGTGCTTTGCGCGGGCCGGAGATTAGCGCTTCATATTTTTCTTTGTTATTGGAGGCTTTAAATCCTGCCTAATCCATTGTTCAAGCACAATCTTCTTTGGGGTAATCAATACAATGCCTACTCATGCCCTTTTGGAGTTGGAGAATCCTTCAACGTAGAGGGTCCAGTCGAAGGATTTTTCTTCCTTTTTGTTGGCTGCTTAATTTCTAACCGGGCAGTAGGTTGATTCCCCATGAACTCAGAGATAAAATCTGCTAGATTTTTCCCCTTAATTACTGTTTTTGGTTGAAATTGGATATCGAATCGTCCAAGCTCTATCGACCACTTTGACATTCGATCGGAGAGGTCAGCTTTCCTTAGAACAACTTTGAGGGGATGTGAAGTGATCACGATGATGGAATGAGCCTTAAAGTAGTGCTTCAGCTTCCTCGAGGCTACTACTAGGGCATATGCGAGCTTCTATTGGGGAAAATAACATTGCTTGGCATCCAGAAGAATTTTACTTGCATAATAGACCGGGTGTTGGCCTCCTTCCTTCTCGCATACCAAAGCGGAGCTCATAGAATGGTCTGACATGGCAAGATAAAAGTATAAGGGGTACCCTCATCTTGGAATCACTAGTAAGGATGGTTTGTTAAGGTAAGACTTGAATTCTTCTAAGGATTTTTCCATACTAGGCCTTTATCTTTATTCAACAGTTAGAAGAACGGTAAAAAATGCTCTGAAGACTTAGAGATGAAGCGATTGAGTGCGGTGAGCATACCGGGAAGCTTTTGTACATCTCTAATCATTTGACGGGGCTGGACTTTTTTGATGGCTTCAATCTGATCAGGGTTTACTTCAATTCGTCTTTTACTAACCAGGTATCCTAGGAACTTTCCTGACTGGACACCGAATGAAAACTTACTGGCATTAAGTTTCATCCGGTGTTTTATGAGGATCTCAAAGGTTCCTACTAGGTCTGAGAGATGGTCACCCTTGAATTTACTTTTAATGAGTATATCTTCGATGTATACCTCCATTATTTCTCCCATTTTCTTGTTGAACATCCCGGTGACCAATCGCTTATAAGTCGCTCCTGCATTCTTGAGGCCGAACGACATGACTTTGTAACAATATAACCCAATAGGAGTTATGAAGGATATCTTATCCCGATTTGGCTCATGCAGTGGGATCTGGTTGTATCCAGAGTAAGGATTTAGAAAGGTCATTCTTTCATGCGTTACAGTGGCATTGACCAACTGATCTATCTTTAGGAGAGGAAAGACAACTTTTGGACAAGCCCTATTGAGGTTAATAAAGTCAATACATATTCTCCATCTTCCATTACTTTTAGGTATGATGACTGGGTTGGATAGCCATTTGGGGAAATGAACTTCCTGAATTTAACCAGTATCAAGTAATTTTCTTACCTTTTTCTCTACTGCCTTTTCCTTTTCTGGGGATGTTCGGCGAGCCTTATGAGTGACTAATTTGAAAGTTGGATCGACATGCAGTCAATGGCATGTAATAGTGGGATCTATACTAGGCATCTCGTACGGTTCCCAAGAAAAAACATCCAGATTTCTATGGAGGAACATGGTTATCTCCTTCTTTTCTCGGTCGGTGAGAGAGGCACCGGTCAGAAATTTCCTTTCAGGTGAGTTATCTTTAGCTGTAACTTCTTCTTGGTCTTCGACGACCCTACTTGCGGGGTGGAACCTAGTCTCCTCCACCCCTGGTCATCCATACCGTAATTACTATTTTTAAGGCAATACCCCTTCTTGGGTTTCCTCCTGGGCTTTTCTCTCATCTTTCTTCTTCTCGTGCATGGGGCGAATGGCTTCAATGAAACATTTTCTAGCCATAACTTGATTGCTAGGAATCTTGGCCACCCCCCGATTTTTAATGCACTGGAGTTTCTAATGATATGAGGATGGCACTGCCTTTATAGAATGGAGCTAGCCTCTGCCCATGATGACGTGATAGGGGGATTCGATATTTACTACCAGAAAATCGATCGTCTTTGAAATACTTCCCTCCCTCACTGAAAGGACTATCTTTCCTAGTCGCATGGTTATCCTACTTGCAAAGCCGACTAATGGAATAATGGCCTTTTTGAGGTCGATGACAATTAATTTCATTTTGTGGAACAAGTCTAGGTACATCACTTTGGAAGAGCTACCTTGGTCAATGAGCAACCTGTCGATGTCCCAATTATCTATCCCGAGTGTGATGACCAATGCATCACGATGTGGGGTTCTTACCCCAATTAAGTCATCTTCGGTAAAAATAATGTGTTTTCTATAGTCGACATCTTCTGGTCGCCGACGCTTCCCGACCTGAGTCTTAACAGGGTTTATTTGAAAAGCTTTCATAACAGCAGTAAGCTTCTTAACTTCCATCTGAATAGTATTTACTAATACTTTCTTGAGGTCTGATGCCCCATGAATTACTACGAACTCGTGGACTATCTCATCCTCGAGGACGTTGTCTGGCTTCTAATTGCCATTGGCTGTGACCTTGTCTGCCTTCTTGTTTATAAACTCTTTGAGATAACCAGCCTGGGCCATCTCCTAGAGGCGAGACTTGAGTTCTTTGCAGTGTTCAGTACGATGACCACTTTCTTCATGGAACGCACACCTCTGCGCGTTACTTTTCTTCATTAGATCTCCTCCCATCTTTTTGGGCCATTTGACAAATGGCTCTTCCTTTATTTTGGTGAGGATTTTGTATATCGGTTCCTTAAAGACTGTGTTATCAGCCTGGAACGCTTTTGAGGGGTCATTCTTGTTGCCGTTCTTTGATCCATTCCTTCCCCCATTTTGTTTCCTTTTTTCTGGGAATCATTCTTCTTTGTTCCTTTGTTCATCTTCGTGCGACCATTGTTCCTTACATTAAGATGGATTACATCTTCAACTTTGGCGTATTTTTTAATACGGGCCATCAGGTATTCAATAGAGTTAGCCTCCTTCTTAGTTAGGGATTGGTGTAATAAATAAGTGCTTAACAGTTCTATCTTGAAGGAAGATAAGAAAACCTTCTCCGAGCAATCCTCAATTTCATTAAAAATATCCCAATACCATTTGACATACTCCCTGAGGTTCTCCTGTGATTTTTTCTTCATTGCGAGTAGAGAATCCATCCTCTTGGTGTGGGAGTTGCGTTATAAAGCGAGCTGTGAATAATTCAACTAGATCCTTAAAGCTCCTCATAGACCTATGTGGAAGCCTCTCGAACCACTTCTGTGCCAAGTCATGTAGACTTGAAGGGAAGATGCGACACATCAACGCGTCATTATGGCTCCACAAGGTCATGGCCTGCCTGTACTGCTGGACATGATCGATAGGGTTAGCTTTCCCATCATAGATATTGAATATAGGGATTGTGAATATCTTCGGGGGCTCCTCTTCTTTTATTGACCTTGAAAAAAGGGACTTCATATGAGTGTTAAGAGCTCTTCTCGCTAGCTCTCGCGTGGATCTAGCTCCTCGGTGGGTTGGGTGCTGCTCCATCTCCCTACGGACTAAGCTCCTAATTTCATTATTTTGTCGACTAGGGATCCCACGGCGTCGAGCTGGCTATAGTCATTATGATAAACCATCCTCTGAACTGTTCATCTCATTTTCCATTGATTGCACCTGGCTCTCCTTCCTCACTTGTGAGATTCACTCACATGAGGGCTAAGAGTTCGATCATATCCTCGTCTTATATTTACATGGAGATCTCTCTCCATTCTTTCCAGTCGCCTTTTTAGGCGAGCATTCTCCTCTTCTTGTCAATGCATGGCTTCCTCTTTCTCTCAAAGTCTGGCCTCATAGGCGTCGACCAACCTGGAAATCTACGTGGACCTTGATGGTCCATGACTCTCTTCAGAAGGCTGGCTTTGCTGGCAAAGCCTTGGATTTGGTTGGCAAATTTCAGACCTCACCCTGGGAGGGGCAGGTTCTTCCTGAACATCTCTAGCTTAAGGAATGTTGCTACTATGGTGAGACATTGATGACTTTTAATTAGTGACTGTTCTCGTACGAATAACAGTCGTTTCCCACAAACGACGCCAATTGTGGTATAAAAAAATATCACAATTAAAGGATTTATGAAGAATAATCACAATCAAATAAGAAAGCATATAATGGCATACACAACACAACTATGTACGTGGTTCGACAATTTTTCTACATCCACGGAGAGGTCTACTGTTTTATTAAGTATCTTTTAATATGCTTGGTTACATGCCCTGATGCCCCGAGCCATGGATTATAATTTATATATGTCAAACTTCAGTTGTTCAAGTAACTCCACAACATCCATGATGATCCATGAATCCCTTGAATATCTCCATGAGATTATAGGTGACTGAATTGGTTTTTGGGGCAGTGTGGACTACACATACTCGTAGCTTATTCCCACGATTTGGATGGGGTAGCTTTCTAGATTTATTGGGCCAGGTCGGCTACTCTCATCGGCTAAGGATAAAATTGGTCTCCACAGGAGTAATACTCTTTTTCTTTTGTAGAAAATAAAGTATGTGCAATATACAAATAAAAATGTAAGATATTAATGTGTGTGAACTAAAGTAAGAACTAGATTATGAATATAATGTAATTTATGCAAAACAAGAAATTTAAAAAGAGGGGGAAGGATTTGGACCTTCTTTGAAGCTTGATATTTGGTCTTGAATGAACTGCCTTGAATGTGAGATGAAGATTGGATGACAGAGAATCTGATTATGCCAAATTGGGTATGAAAAGGATGGAAATTTAAGCTTGAATGGAAATTCACATAGAGGAACTTCACTGATTTCGAGAGAATGTTGCTGAGATCAGTGATGCTGATGGATATGAGGAATGTCGGGAGTGAGGTCATGCCCTCTATTTATAGGGTGAGGGGTGGTTCCGATCGGCATATCCCCAACCCTGCCAATAAGCAGGTGACCTTTGGCACACTGCCGATAGGTATTGGCAGTCTTGTGTAGATTTTTCTAGAAAAATGGTTATAGAACACAATCCGTTGACCCAAATCACACACGGGTCATCCTGTTAGAAAGGTAATTCAGAGACTTTAAAGAGTCCTTTGGACCGCTCCCGAGTCTGGGAGTTAACTTTGGGTCAAATGTGGCTTAGAAGCACACCTCGACCATTTGGAAGGGAGAACGTCGGACGTCAACGGATCGTTCGTCCGTATGGGAAGTCAGAATCGTGTATGGGGTGGACTATTGGAAAGTTTAGGATATTTAATTCGATATTCCAAAGAGTTTTGCTCAATTCGGAAAGTTGACCTTGGTCAATCAGGGCTCGAAAGTGTCCGGTGACCTCTCGGTGTAAAACAGACTGTTCGTCCGCACCATAAGTCAGAATCACGCATGGGGCCAACCGTTAGAAAGGGTATTCAGAGATATTTGGACATTAATTTAGTATTATTCGAGATGAAGATTTAACCTTGGTCAAATGGATCTCGGGAGCTCCCGGTGGCATCCGAATCAATTTTAGGGGAAAATAGATCGTTCGTCCGAACGATTATGATGTTTCGTGCATGGGGTGGACCGTTGGAAAGGGGTTTTAGAGCCCTTCGAATATTAAAAGAGCTTTCGCTCTGATGATGAAGTTAATTAGGGTCAAATTGGGGCCCGGGAGTGCTCGATGTCCTCTAGATTGATTTTTGGTAGTGGGTCCGTTCGTCCGAAATGTTATGCCGATTTATGCACAGGACAGACTATTGGAAAGAGGATTTAGAGACCTTCAAAGATTTAAAGAGTTTTTTCTCTGACGATAGAGTTGACTAGAGTCAAACGGGGCTCGAGAGCACCTAATGGCCTTTAGATCGATACTCAGAGTATGGCCTAGGGTTTGTAGGGAAATGGGGAGGTGATAGGGACGTAAGGAGAGACTTAGAGGGTCCTATAATATGGAGTATATAAATTCCCTTGACGGGTGAGCTTAGAATAAGTGAAAGTAGTAGAACAAACACCACATGATGTTTTGGAAATAGGTCGATTCTGCTGACCTAAGGGACAAGGGTGATCGATCCAGTGGGTCGAGGTCAATTCTGAGGACCTAATGTGATGCTGGGGATAGCCAATTCTAAGGAATTAAAGGAGGTGATGACTAAAGTCAAAGGTAGGAAGCAACCAATTCTGCGAGCCGAGGTCAATTCTAAGGACCTAAGTAAGCCAATTTTGAAGGCTCAAGTAGAAACGACCAATTTCGTGGGTTAAAAGAAATTCTGAGGGATTAGGTGGAGATGACCAATTCTTTGGGTCAACACCAATTCCGCGGGCTTAAAATAGAGGTGACCAATTCTGAGGGTCAAAGCCAATTCTACGGTATTAAGATAGAGTTGACCAATTTTGCGGGTCAAAGCGAATTCTGAGGGCTTAAGTAGAAGTGACTAATTCTGAGGGTAGAATCCAATTGTGCGGGGCTTAATTAGAGATGACAAATTCTCCAGGTCAAAGTCAATTCTGAGGGCTTAAGTATAAGTGACCAATTCTGAAGGTCGAAGCCAATTCTGTGGGCTTAAGTCGAGATGACCAATTCTGCGGGTCAAAGCCAATTTTGAGGGCTTAAGATAGAGATGACCAATTCTATGGGTTAAAGCGAATTCCATGGGCTTAAGATAGAGATGATCAATTCTGAGGGTCGAAACCAATTTTGAGGCCTTAAGTAGAGATGACCAATGCTGCGGGTCAAAGCTAATTCTGAGGGCTTAAGATATAGATGACCAATTCTTTGGGTCAAAGCTAATTCTACGGGCTTAAGATATAGATGACCAATTATGAGGGCTTAAGTAGAAGCGACCAATTCTGAGGGTCGAAGCCAATTTTGCGGACTTAAATAGAGATGACCAATTCTGCGGGTCGAAGCCAATTCTAAGGGCTTAAATTTTCTTGGGGAAATTTGGGGACTCCACTGGGGATATGTATCTTGTGGTTTCACTGGGGATACGAGTGTGGTAAAAATATTTTTCTTTATGAAAAAAGTTTTAAAATTCATTTGGTAATTTTAGGAATTTTCTAGCATTTTTTGAGAATTTTTGTACAAAAATTTAGAGAGGGTGCCTACCGGCATGGTTTGAAGGGTGCCAAATGACAGTGGCATGGTCTTTTTGGGTATCTCTAGTATGTGGGGGGAAAGTGCCGATCGTTTGGTGGCAGGGAGATGCCGATCGGAATGCCCCTTAGCCTCCTATAAAAAAGGGGCAGATTCTCCTCGTTTTTCACAGCTTTCTGACTTGCCTTCTTCTGCAATTACCTTATGCAAATCCTTCTAACATTCCAAAATCAAGAGATGGTTGATTTCTCAAGTAGCACAACACACATGGCGTGGCTCAATGTTAATGATTGGGCCAACTTATAATGGAGGGCGAGGGTGCCCCTTGGACTAGGTAGCGAGAATTCCTTCGGCCAATTCGATTTTGCTGTGGATGAGCGAACCCTCTTGTGCAAGTCTTCACGTCATCATTATTCTAGGGTGGTGAACCTTGCAACTATGTAAGTGTTGATGACCTTTGGTATTCTTTTCTTTTTTGTTGGTTGTATTTCCTTATTTCTTAAATTTTGACAAGGATTTTTCCTTTTTTCTTTGACAGTCGGATGTTTTTATGTCAACTCTGCATGATAGAGGGATGATGGGGCTTCGGGACATTTGGGAGCACCTTCCATTGGTGGTGCTTTGGGTGGTTTCATCAGCTGATTTTGGGAGACTGGCGTCTACGCTGGATGAGACGCCTCATTCTACGAATGCTCTTTGTGCTCTGGTGGTGAGGTGGTGGGACACCACCCAAACCTTTCACTTTGGCTTTAGGGAGATGACGGTGACTCCCATAGATGTGTAACAGCTACTGGGGTTGGACTGAGATGGGCTGCAGATCGAGGTGGATAGGACTTTGAGGGTGACGCCAGTGGTGGTGACCACGGTGACGACGACATTAGGTGATGTGGAGAGGGTGGTCTCTGGGAAATCTCTTCGTTTGTCTTTTCTGAGGGAGTTATTGCTGAGTAGGAGGATTGATGAGGAGGATGGGCTGTAGATGTGGCAGATGGCCCATTTTTTTATTCTTCTGGTATTGGGAGGTTTCTTGGTGGCGACAAGTGCCGACATCGTTCACTTATTATTTTTGCCTTTTCTGAGAGTGTTTTCAAACATACCTCTTTATGACTGGGGGAGCCTGACCTTGGTGACCCTTTATTCTTATCTTGATGAGTTTAGTTGGTGCTGTCGACAAACTTTTATTGGAGCCACGTATCTTCGTGGGGTATTCTTTATTTTGTGCGTTTCCATTATACGTTCGCATTTTTCCTTTATGCATTTTATTCTTGGTTTCTTTATTGATGACCTTTTTCCCTTTGCAGACGTGGTTCTATTAGGTGATTGGGTTTAACACCCGACTGATAGCTTTGAAGGATGAGTCTGTTGGGGACTTCTGTCGAATGTACCGGTGGTGGAAGTCCAACCGACAGTCGAATAAGTCTAAGTGTCAGGAGGCGATGCGTCAGGTCTTGAACGGCCAGACGAGTGAGCGAATAAACTTTTCTTTTCTGTGGAGACTGTATTTTCTTTGATGATTTTTTCCGATATTAATATTTATCTTCTCTTGCTGGGGAATTTGCAGGTGACTTTTTATCCGCGAGGGATGGCCATCCAGTACACAGGGTTGACAGAGGGGAACGTACAAATGCGGCATTTATTGAAGCATGAGTTTGACTACGCCTGGTACCTTGGGGAGAGAGTAGTCCGGTAGGTTGTGTAAGAGGAGGTGATGGTGACACCGATGATGCCCCCAGTGTATATGAGATGAGTGCGGTATATGGCGGATGATGCGCAGGTAGCGCGATGATGGGTGAGCCTTACTCATCTTATACCAACACGGTGGCGACGTATGATTATTTGGAATTTGTGTTGAGCTGGTTGATGCCTCCCATCATATATGTCATGATGCCTCTCCCCCATGCGGGTTCGAGTCGGTTAGTGGGGTCCTCCCATAGTACAGGTGGTGCATCATCATCAGTGGCAGTTACTACCTCGGAGGTTCCTTTTGTGTGGCTGACCCATCCTTCTTATATTATTTGACGGGCTGATGGAAGGTCATTGCGTTTACTGCACCGTCCTAAGGCGATGGATTCCATGGAGATGGGTTTGACTGAGGAGATCCTTGAGCCACTGGTATACTTTTCATTTAGTTGACATTTGATTTTCTAATTTTTTTCCTTTGCCTCAGATTGACAGATTTGCTCTTTTCTGTTTCTCTTTACAGCATATCCGGTTGTCGACCACCTGACTGAAAGATGTTCGGGATTGGATATCTTCGATGATTACCCACAATCGGGTTGCGATTCTGTCTCCTTCTTGTCTGGTGCCGCCTGCCTTATTAGAGGATGAGTATGGCTTAGGGAATGGTGGTACATCATGTCGTCACTGGGGAAGAGAGCACGCCGCAGGGAAGGTGGTTCCTAGAGAGAGAAAAAGAGAGAAGAGAGAAAAAGAGAGAGAGGTTGCAGGTGAAGAGAGAGAGAGTGTGGATGAGAGAGAGAAAGAAAAATGTAGATGGGTTAGGGCTGAGTCCCGTTGTATTTTCTTTATTTCTTGCAAAATCGTTGTAACACATAAAATATTTATGCAAATAAAATGATGTTTTTGTTGATTTTTGTTTTTAATGACTTAATGCACATGCTCTTTTTACTTTGCTGCTGAGATCGTAAAAAGGATTAAAAATGATCTGGGAGAGAATTTACTTAAAAAACATGACAAGTTATAAGCATAAAGAGAAGAAAATTCAGAATTCTTTGAGAATAGAAATTATTTTGTTTAGTTTTTTGGTTTGAGAAAAAAGGAAAGGGAAATTTCCCATAATAGGGGGTTGCCGATTGGCATGATGCCTATCCAGTCTATCACCATGTCAGTCCAGTTTAATCAATCAAGGTCTTTGATTTCACTTTCTTTAATTGCTTGGTACTTGGTGGGGTTAGTTTTTCTCCGATATCTACAGGGTTCCTCGTCTTTGTTTGAGGGTTTTCATGTTTAAATAGGGGTGTGGGTGGAGCATTATATTCATATATCCATATTCTTTCTCTTTTGCATTTTTCTTTGCTTACTTTACGAAATGGCTCTCACTAGTAGTGCTGAGTTTGCCAACTACCTCAAAACCTTGTAAGCGATGTGCTCCTACAACGTCGACTATGACACTTTCAACATGCGTCGAGTCTTTTTATGGCATAATCGGCCCATATAGTGCAACATGCTGATGGCAGCAGTGGAGTTCTGGTACCCTGAAGACCATGTCTTTCTCTTAGGGTTGGATGAGGTTTATCTGACCTATGAAGATTTCTCTACCATGTTAATGGTAAATCCCAGTGTTGCGGCGGTTATGCCTGAGATTTCTCGATCTCCTCAAGAGACGTTAGCGGGACTCCTCCATATCTCACCTTCGGCGGCTAGGTCACTGAATGCCATTGACTACTTCACTAAATGATCTTTGTAGGATGTTGGTGATGCTGGATTTACTGGAGCTATCTGTGACACCCCGACTAATTAAATACCGGGTAGCTATTCCTTTATTAAATTAATTCAAAATGCCAAGTTGGTCCAGTTAGTAGCATCACTGTCGAAAACATTTTTAAGATTACTAACCACCTAGTATTTAAAAAGTAAGTGCCAAATTTTAATTAAAGTCTGATTAACATGCAACAAGTGTAATAAGGATAATAACACCATTCACCATAATGAAGTAAATAGAATAACCATCACATAACGTAAATAAAGTCTGGAGGAAAAACTCCTCGCTACAATCCCACAACTGGAAAGTAAACTGAATACTAAATCAATACATGCCAAAGTCTGAAAACTGTAATGGAAATGTAACTCTAATAGAAATGGGCAACATGCCCTACAACTGATAGATAATAAATCTGGAATCCAAGTGATAGAAGCGTCTACAAGCAAATCCCTGTAGCTTCCACAAACAGCTACAGCTCGTCACCTGAATGAGTATCTTATGCATGGTGTCCTTGTGGCTGGGCACCTAAAATGGTTTTACAAAGAAAAATAGATTTGAAAAGCAAACGGGTCAGAGCCCGAATGTGGAGTTATATTTTAAAAACCTGCAAGTGCTTTAAAAACATTTAAAACATTAAATGCAATGTACATGTTAGGACGTGCACTCACATGATATATCACCTCTCGTCTAACTGTGCACTCCTAACGTAAGTACCCATCTACAATGACAAAAACCACTAGCTAAGTGCCATCATATCTAGCTAGACTCTCATAGGTCCTACCCTTATTACTCGGTTCTAATAACATTATAACGCTCGTAATTAAATAGGGGTTTAACGCAAACTCAGATGCTCAATATGCAATATATATAACTATCAGTTAACTCGTTATATTTCTCGAAACAATACCGTAATTATATTCACAACAATAACATGAAGGTTCCCATTAATTAAGTGTATATTATTCACATCATAAATATACAATACAAGCACCCCGAGAACTAAGCTGCGGTGCACACATACTCTGCTATCCATCCCGGTACATCACGTACATAAGGATTACATATTCCGAATCTCTCAGGAATAGTTCACAGATAACAACATCACAAACAATGGAGGCGAACACAGTCACATCACATAGGTCACGCACATACCTACGCTCCTACGATCAGCGGACTTATTAATATCCCAATAAGTCTTTCTATGACCTATGTTCATCAAGGTAACCAGTCTAAATCTGGGCAACACAAGGATTAGAGGGCCCTAAGCGAACGCAAACCTCCCGTGATAGTAAGTATGGTAGGTATGTCATACACACAATTCATATACCAATACTAAGTAAACACACATCTTAGTAATCCCGTAGTTTAATCGTAGTACTATTCTCATTCTCGTACCAACTTATAATTATCACAATTTATACTATTCCGATTATAATCATACGCGCCATAATTTATTCTCACGTCGTAGTAGACACTCACGTCTCAACCCAAACCGTCCATTTAATATAACTCTCGTATATAATTTCCTTCTCATAAATACCCAAAAGTCCCAATTCTATCATTACATCATCATCGAAATGTTATCTATATCCTCGAACAAGTTTACGGGACTCCAAAAATTAAAATAGTCCAAAAAGGCCTAAACTGTCAACTCGTTAGAAGTCTCGTTCGAACGAGGCTGTTCGAACGAGATCCAGTTCGTTCGAACGAATTGTACCTTCTAACGAAATCTCGTTCGAACGAAGTTATAGAACGAGGCTCCCTTTCATTAGAACGACTGGTCAATTCGTTAGAAGCTCGTTCGAACGAGTTCGTTCGAACGACCTACCAGATTCGTCCCAGATTTGTCTAATCTCATTTTTCCACCATTCTTACTCCTCAAATCTCTTCTAAACTAAGTCCCAACAATCGTTTTAAGGTCTCTAAACAATCCTAAACATATTATAATCACATCCTAACACGTTTTGAAGGATTAATCCATCCTAACATCAACCAAATTTACAAATCTCTAAACTTTTTCCCCAATTATCAAGAACATGAACCCTAACTTTTTTAATCATGAATTAACCCAATATAAATCCGTTTTAATTTCTTCCAATCACAAATATTATGGGAATACTCATCTACCTATCATTCTACATGCAATTCTCCTCAAGATTTTCAAGTTCTAAGTTCCAAACTACATGGGTTTTCATTATCTTTCAAGAACAATTGATATTCTTCAATTTTCTAACATGGAAGGAACATTCTACGAATTTAAATATAATTAAAACACTTGCCTTGATTGTCTCTGAGTTTGGATGATGGTTTGATGAAGATTTCTGCAGAATTTCTTCTCTTCTCCAAGCTTCTTCTCCAATGGTGGCTTAAGGTGGCTAGGGTTTTCTTTGGGAAAGTTGTAAACCTAATGATAGCCTCCGTAACTTAATGGGTTAATATGGGTTGGTTAGTGGGTTTAGTGGGTTAAATCCACATCAGATTAAAACTCCCAATTTTCGTCACTTTTAATTCCTCAAAATGTAAAATTACCAAAATACCCTTTATGATGCCGGTATGGCCTAAAAATACCCCGAAATCCAAACTACACCCCCGGCTAGTGTTTTCTGACTATCTCGACCCTTACGGACGTATTGACGCACTCAAAACGACCATACGGATAATAGAAATAAAAATCACTTTTATAATTAAAATAATATACCATGACGCGGCGGTCACACGCATCTCAACAAAATTCTCAAATTGCCGTATATACATCTCACGATAAATTTCATAATTCCAAATTCATATATAATCATCTATGAACATAATCAAATACCAACTCGCATCTCGTTAGTATTTATAACCCGGATTAATTTCCAATTAATACGCATTTAATTAATTAATCCCAAAAATAAATATAGCCAAAAGTACGGGGTATTACATACTTCCCCCCTAATAACAAAATTTCGTCCCGAAATTCGAAACTAGAAAGTACCTGCTAAAAATAACTCTGGATAGCGTTCGCGCATCTCATCCTCGCGCTCCCATGTGGACTCCTCGACATTGTGATGTCGCCACTGAACACGCACTAACGGAACTATCTTTGACCGCAGTTTCCTCTCGCTTCGGTCCAAAATAGCAATCGGCCCCTCCTCATAGGAGCTATCCGGTTGGAGATCGATGTCCTCCACAGCAATGTGAGAATGAGCCAAATTATCTCTAAGGTATTTCCTCAGCGAGGAAATATGGAACACATCGTGAATCCGATGCAAATGCTCCGGTAGCCCGAGTCTATATGCAACCGGTCCGATCCGCTCAATAATAGGAAACGGCCCCACATACCTTGGTGCCAACTTCCCCTTCTTCCCGAAACGCATAATCCCCTTCATAGGAGGTACCCTGAGCAAAACCTGGTCCCCTACTTGGAACTCCCTGAAAAATCTCTTCGCATCAGCATAACTCTTCTGCCTGTCTTGAGCTACCCGAATGCGACTCTGAATCAACTCAATCCATGCCGAAGTAACCTGAATCACTTCCGGCCCAAGCAGTTTGTTGTCCCCCACCTCTAACCAACATGCTGGGGAACGACAAGGCCTACCGTACAATGCCTCAAATGGATCCATTCCAATAGTGAACTGATAGGAGTTATTGTAAGAAAACTCCACCAGTGGAAGGTACTGCTCCCATCCACCCCCAAAGTCAATAATGCACATGCGTAGCATGTCCTCCAACATCTGATTTGTGCGCTCGGTCTGCCCATCGGTCTGCGGATGGTAAGCCGTACTCAACCGCAATTCCGTGCCCATGGCCTCCTGGAAACTCTCCCAAAACCTCGAAACAAATATCTTATCTCTGTCAGACACGATATTTAGGGGCACACCGTGAAGTCTCACAATCTCTGAAATGAAGAGCTGGGCATACTGTCCCGTAGTGTAGTCAGTCCTTACGGGTAAAAAGTGAGCGACCTTGGACAACCTGTCCACAATTACCCAAATGGAGTCGTGACCCCTCTGCGACGTAGGCAACCCCGTGATAAAGTCCATGGATATGCTCTCCCACATCCACACCGGGACCTCCAATGGCTGTAGCAATCCTGTCGGTCTCTGATGATCCACTTTTACAAGCTGACAAGTGGCGCATTTCGAAACAAACTCAGCGATATCTCTCTTCATACCGCTCCACCAATATTGTCGTCTCATGTCTTGGTACATTTTGTCCCCTCCGGGATGTACCGCCAACCGTGAGCCGTGCGACTCTGCCATCACATCGTGTCGCAATTCATCCCCTTCCGGAACTACCAATCTCCCATTGAAGCGTAATCCCCCGTCTGAGCTAACGGTATAGGACTCGGCTCCCTCTGCTAGTAATCGAACTATCTGCTCCTGACAGAACGAGTCATTAGCCTATGCCTGTACTACCTTCGTGACAATCTGCGGTGTAACGGTCATCACAGACATGAAAGATCGGGCCACTGCATCCTGGTGTCCCAATTCCTTCCATTTAGCCTTCCACACCTCTGCCACCTCATCTGCTGACCTACGGCTCAACGCGTCTGCTACCATGTTAGCCTTACCTGGGTGATAGTAGATGTCGAACTGGTAGTCCTTCACAAACTCAAGCCACCTACGCTGCCGCATATTCAATTACTTCTGCGTGAACAGGTACTGTAGGGACTTGTGGTCCGTGAACAGTTGGAACTTCTCCCCCAAGAGATAGTGCCTCCAAATCCGTAGGGCAAATACCACTGCCACCAACTCCAAATCATGCGTGGGGTAATTCTTCTCATGAGGCTTAAGCTTACGGGAAGCATAAGCTATGGCCTGTCTTTCCTGCTGCAATACACCTTCCAGTCCTTGCAAAGACGCATCGGTGTAAACCAAATACTCAACTCCGGGTCTCGGCAATGCTAACACAGGTGCTGAGGTCAATTTATCCTTCAATTCATCGAATGCCAACTGACAGGCATCACTCCAGATGTATGGCACACCCTTACGAGTCAGATGTGTCAAAGGACCTGCTATCTCTGAGAAACCCCAAATAAACCTCCTGTAGTATCCTACTAGACCCAAGAAACTACGAATCTCCGTTGGTGTCGTGGGCTGTCCCCACTCCTTCACCGCTGATACCTTCCCCGGATCAACAGATATTCCCTGGTCGGAAATAATGTGTCCCAAAAACTGGACTTCCTTCAGCCAAAACCCGCACTTCTCATATTTTGCATACAACTCGTTCTGACGAAGTGTCTGTAAAACCTGCCTCAAATGCTCGGCATGCTCCTCCTCTGTCTGGGAGTAAACCAGAATATCATCAATGAAGACAATGACAAATTGGTCTAGGAAATCCCTGAACACTCTGTTCATCAAGTCCATAAACACTGCTGGAGCGTTGGTCAAACCGAAAGGCATAACCCGAAACTCGTAAGAACCATATCTCGACAAGAACGCAGTCTTCGAGACATCCTCCTCCTTGATACGTAACTGATGGTATCCCGATCTCAAATCAATCTTCGAGAAGAAAGAAGCTGCTCTCAACTGGTCGAATAAGTCATCGATTCGATTCAATGGATACTTACTCCGTATCGTGACCTTATTCAACTCTCGGTAGTCCACACACAATCTCAGTGAACCGTCCCTCTTCTTCACAAACAAAACTGGAGCGCCCCAAGGTGAGGTAATCCTGCGGATAAAGCCCTGACCTAACAGTTGCTCTATCTGATCCCGTAACTCCCTCATCTCAGCTGGATCCGTACAGTACGGTGCGCGTGCTATAGGTCTCGTACCCGGTAACAAATCTATAACAAAGTCTATCTCTCGACTGGGGGGTAAGCCTGGTATCTCCTGAAACACATCCGAATACTCCCTGACTACTGGGATGAACCTAAAGGAATCACTACCTCCTTAGAGGTATCCTCCTCAATGTAATACAGATGAGCGGTCGATCCTCCCTCTGGGCGAGGCATCGCCACTACAAACATCTCTTGCCCCGGAATGGCAAAAATAATGCTCCCGTTGAAGCAATCAATCATGGCCCTATAAGCTACGAGCCAATCCATACCAATAATCACATCATGAACATGCATATCTAATACCAACATATCTGCAGGTAATACCAAACCACCAATCTCTACCCCCACTCCCCGGCATATAAAGAAAATAAGTGACCCACTCCCCAATGGTGAGTCGACACACGTCACTGTGCTCTCTGCCATAGCTAACAATCCTAAAGCTTTCGCGAAGTGTGTAGCTATAAAATAGTGTGTAGCCCCTGTATCAAATAATACCCGACCCATAGTGCCATGGATAGGAAACGTACCCTCAATCGCGAGCGGTGCCTGTGGAACTACAGCCTGGTGGACGTTGTAGACACGTCCATACTATAGCTGCCCCTGCTGAACTGGGACTGCTGGGATGGGTGGAAATGCTGCCATCTGTGGCGGTGCGGGAAGAGCGGCGGGAAACATAGGCCTCTGTGGCTCCTGGCGAGCACCCTGCTGCTGCTGCTGTGGGGCCCTGCCCCTATCAGGACAATCCTGTCGCTTATGGCCAGTCTTGCCACAAACAAAGCACTTCCCTGGGAAGTTCCCTCCTCTCTGTCCCTGCTGTCCCTGGCCCTGGTGGCCGTTACCGTTCCTCCCTTGGCCCTGCTGGCCCTGGTGAAACTGCTGCCCATTCTGTCCCTGTTGGCCCTGATGGCCGTTTGGACCCTGATGGCCCTGACGGAAACCTCCCTGTCCCTGTCTGTAGTTCCCTGACCGGAACCTCTTATTATCCCCCTGCTGGGAGCCCTACTCATTCTGTCTCTGCCCCTGACCAGATTGTGCCCCGCTGGCACCATGTCCTCCAGTCCTGCCCTGATGGCTAGACTCCCCCGACCTCTTGCCCTCGGCCATATGAAAACGGTGGTCCTGGCAGTGTAACAATGCAGCGTTAACCACATCAGAATAGGTGGCCAACGATAGGTTCCCTAGCAGATGCTGACGGATCCTCCATGTCAACCCGTCCGTGAACTTCTCAATCTTCTTCTTCTCTGTTGGTATCTCATCTAGAATGATATTCAACAGATTCGTGAACTCGGCCTCATACTCGGCCACAATCTTACTCTCCTGCTTCAGACTCATCAATTTCCTCCTCATTTCCGTGTGAACAGCCGACGGAAAGTATTTGCGGTCAAACCGCACCCAGAAGTCCTGAATAGTGAGAGTATCCCTCTCCTCCGTGGTTGTAATAGACTCCCACCACTGTAGCGCAGATCCAACTAGCTTGAAAGTAGCTAGCACCTGCTTCTGGACGTCCGTGCACTCATACATCCTTAAGTGCCTCTGCATATCCTTCCTCCACTGGCTCGAGACTACCACATCTGAGCTTCCTGCAAACTCTGGCGGATGCGCTTTCTGAAAAGCGTCACGTACACGCTCCCAAGCAGACGGGAATGAATTAGCCTGTACTGGCGCGGCAACCGGCGCCTGAGGTGGTGCCTGCTGAACAACGGTAATGGCGGCATTTACCGCTTGGGCTACTATAGCTGCAACCTCAGCGGCGTTCATCATGCCCTGAACAGGAGCGGGCTGAGGTTTGGGCGTTGCATCCCTGGGAACTCATCGTGCACGTCGTGGAGGCATCTGAAATAAGAACAAAGTTATAAGTTCGCTGTTTATAAACTTAAATTAGCTGAAGAACGAAGCATACACAAAAAGAGTACAACAGTCCTAAAATATAGGGCTCTATATAAAAGAAGCTTAGCGGAAACATAATAAGCCGTCATATCCTAAAGGACACAGAACTTGATGCTCTGATACCACCTGTGACACCCTGACTAATTAAATAACGGGTAGCTACTCCTTTATTAAATTAATTCAAAATGCCAAGTTGGTCCAGTTAGTAGCATCACTGTCGAAAACATTTTTAAGATTACTAACCACCTAGTATTTAAAAAGTAAGTGCAAAATTTTAATTAAAGTCTGATTAACATGCAACAAGTGTAATAAGGATAATAAAACCATTCACAATAATGAAGTAAATATAATAACCATCACATAACGTAAATAAAGTCTGGAGGTAAAACTCCTCGCTACAATCCCACAACTGGAAAGTAAACTGAATACTAAATCAATACATGCCAAAGTATGAAAACTGTAATGGAAATGTAACTCTAATAGAAATGGGCAACATGCCCTACAACTGATAGATAATAAATCTGGAATCCAAGTGATAGAAGCGTCTACAAGAAAATCCTTGTAGCTTCCACAAACAGCTACAGCTCGTCACCTGAATGAGTATCTTATGCATGGTGTCCTTGTGGCTGGCCACCTAAAATGGTTTTACAAAGAAAAATAGATTTGAAAAGCAAACGGGTCAGAGCTCGAATGTGGAGTTATATTTTAAAAACCTGCAAGTGATTTAAAAACATTTAAAACATTAAATGCAAGGTACATGTTAGGACGTGCACTCACATGATATTCTCACCTCTCGTCTAACTGTGCACTCCTAACGTAAGTACCCATCTACAACGACACAAACCACTAGCTAAGTGCCATCATATCTAGCTAGACTGTCATAGGTCCTACCCTTATTACTCGGTTCTAATAACATTATAACGCTCGTAATTAAATAGGGGTTTAACACAAACTCAGATGCTCAATATGCAATATATATAACTATCAGTTAACTTGTTATATTTCTCGAAACAATACCGTAATTATATTCACAACAATAACATGAAGGTTCCCATTAATTAAGTGTGTATTATTCACATCATAAATATACGATACAAGCGCCCCGATAACTAAGCTGCGGTGCACACATACTATGCTATCCATCCCGGTACATCACGTACATAAGGATTACATATTCCGAATCTCTCAGGAATAGTTCATAGATAACAACATCACAAATAATGGAAGCGAACACAGTCACATCACATAGGTCACGCACATACCTACGCTCCTACGATCAGCGGACTTATTAATATCCCAATAAGTCTTTCTATGACCTATTTTCATCAAGGTAACCAGTCTAAATCCGGGCAACACAAGGATTAGAGGGCCCTAAGCGAACGCAAACCTCCCGTGATAGCAAGTATGGTAGGTATGTCATACACACAATTCATATACCAATACTAAGTAAACACACATCTTAGTAATCCCGTAGTATAATCGTAGTACTATTCTCATTCTCGTACCAACTTATAATTATCACAATTTATACTATTCCGGTTTATAATCATACGCGCCATAATTTATTCTCACGTCGTAGTAGACACTCACGTCTCAACCCAAACCGTCCATTTAATATAACTCTCGTATATAATTTCCTTCTCATAAATACCCAAAAGTCCCAATTATATCATTAAATCATCATCGGAATGTTATCTATATCCTTGAACAAGTTTACGGGACTCCAAAAATCAAAACAGTCCAAAAAGGCCCAAACTGTCAACTCGTTAGAAGTCTCATTCGAACGAGGCTGTTCGAACGAGATTCCACTGTCGGCTCGTTAGAAGTCTCGTTCGAACGAGGCTGTTCGAACGAGATCCAGTTCGTTCGAACGAACTGTACCTTCTAACAAAATCTCGTTCGAACAAAGTTATTGAAAGAGGCTCCCTTTCGTTAGAATGACTGGTCAATTCGTTAGAAGCTCGTTCTAACGAGTTCGTTCGAACGACCTGGGCAGGGGCTTCTAACGACCTACCAGATTCGTCCTAGATTTGTCTAATCTCATTTTTTCACCATTCTTACTCCTCAAATATCTTCTAAACTAAGTCCCAACAATCGTTTTAAGGTCTCTAAACAATCCTAAACATATTATAATCACATCCTAACACGTTTTGATGGATTAATCCATCCTAACATTAACCAAATTTACAAATCTCTAAACTTTTTCCCCAATTATCAAGAACATGAACCCTAACTTTTTTAATCATGAATTAACCCAATATAAATCTGTTTTAATTTCTTCCAATCACAAATATTATGGGAATACTCATCTACCTATCATTCTACATGCAATTCTCCTCAAGATTTTCAAGTTCTAAGTTCCAAACTACATGGGTTTTCATTATCTTTCAAGAACAATTGATATTCTTCAATTTTCTAACATGGAAGGAACATTCTACGAATTTAAATATAATTAAAACACTTGCCTTGATTGTCTCTGAGTTTGGATGATGGTTTGATGAAGATTTCTGCAGAATTTCTTCTCTTCTCCAAGCTTCTTCTCCAATGGTGGCTTAAGGTGGCTAGAGTTTTCTTTGGGAAAGTTGTAAACCTAATGATAGCCTCCGTAGCTTAATGGGTTAATATGGGTTGGTTAGTGGGTTTAGTGGGTTAAATCCACATCAGATTAAAACTCCCAATTTTCGTCACTTTTAATTCCTCAAAATGTAAAATTACCAAAATACCCTTTATGATACCGGTATGGCCTAAAAATACCCCGGAATTCAAACTACACCCCCGGCTAGTGTTTTCTGACTATCTCGACCCTTACGGACGCGTTGGCGCACTCAAAACGACCATACGGATAATAGAAATAAAAATCACTTTTATAATTAAAATAATATACCATGACGCGGCGGTCACACGCGTCTCAACAAAATTCTCAAATTGCCGTATATACATCTCACAACA
The DNA here is from genome assembly GCA_949130495.1 of Sambucus nigra. NCBI lineage: Eukaryota > Viridiplantae > Streptophyta > Magnoliopsida > Dipsacales > Adoxaceae > Sambucus > Sambucus nigra. The sequence goes on from OX422220.1 coordinate 48,680,995, forward strand.
AATTTCATAATTCCAAATTCATATATAATCATATATGCACATAATCAAATACCAACTCGCATCTCGTTAGTATTTATAACCCGGATTAATTTCCAATTAATACGCATTTAATTAATTAATCCCAAAAATAAATATAGCCAAAAGTACGGGGTATTACACTATCGTTCTGGGCTTGGTTTCAAAATAATTATTGATAACTGGGGAACTGCTGGTGGACCCACAACTTGCAACCATTTCTTCTTGGATGTCGTACCGTCGTAATCCTGTGATGGTGATACTGGTGAAGATTCTGAATGGTATGGATGCCTGACGGGAGGGTCATTCTGACTTCCTGAGGGGTAGCCCCAAAATGCTGTTTATGTGGATGTCATAGAGATTCTGTATGGCGGTCCCACCTGAGTATCCTTTATCGTCTGTGCCAAAATTCTTTTTATGCTACTTTATCAGTGTAGGCCTGGATATTAAAAGTTGGGGAAATTAATATTTAGAGCACGAGGCTCGATGCTTGCGTTGGTCAGTGTGTTGGTGGGGGGAACTACTGCCCATAATGGAACTAGGATAATACTAGTATGCTCAGTTGGTTGGCCTCAGACAGAACTCTTTCTACTTTTCCTGGTAGCCTCTGTGCCAATTTGTTTGGGAACATATTATGCCACCTCGGACATGAGATTTCTTTTCGATGGAGGATCTGACAGAGCGTATGCGCATGCTGTCGGGCTCTTTATGGGAGAATCGATGACCGCCGACCCATACATCGCAGTCTGTTGGTAGAGTGTGGCATATTTTAGGGGACTACATGAAGTGGTTACAGAGTAGAGTAGTTGCCAAGATATTGGCTGTGGAGACCGGGCAAAGGTGGTTCGCCATATCTGACACCATGGAGGGATGTGTCGTGGCTTTCCCCAGGCTAGTCCGGGATTATCATTTTATGGAGCGTCTGCGACACTATATTCAGGTAGGGGAACTTTGGGGACCCCAGGATACGGGTGATGAAGCGGTTGGTTCCTCTGGCAGCTAAGGGTAGGACCCCTAGGGTTTTTGTGAAGATTTTGTAATGGGTGTTTGGGAATAATTTGGGGATTATTTTAGGTGTAGTGGGTCTTGTTTTTATTTTAGGAAGGTAGAGATAGACGGGTAAGGGAAGTCATTTATCTCTCGATGATGATGCAATTGTATTGAAATTTCTTAATAACGAAATAAAGTTTTTTTTTATCATGTAGTTGTGCCTCATGATAAGTTTTTGCATATACCTATCGCTAAGGCTTACATAATCCTCTTGCTCATATATATGTTAAAATGAACTGTCGTTCTCAGGGATAAGAAAAGAATAGTATTTTATGAAAAATGAGGGGGCTGTGATCATGTAAATCGTATGAGCTGCCTACGTACCTTTAGGGTTTTGAAAATTTTTGGAAATTCATTTTTGAAAGTGAAAAATAGTTTTAGAGGGTTTTGCCCCACGTAGTTCTGAGTAGAGGGAAATGAATAATTTTTTTTGAATAGAAGGGAAATGAGAAGAGTTGTAGCGCACTGAGATTTCAGACTAGGGGTAAAATTTCTTGAGACGGTCCAGGTTGACTAGACGGACCATCTCTTCTCTATCAAGGTCAGTGAGCATAGCGGCGCCGCCTGACATAATCTTATTTATGATGTAGGGGACACTCTAATTGGGTTTGAATTTCCCTCTGGGGTCCCAGATGGGATCTATAATTTTTTTAAGGGCCTATAAGCCCCATTCTCGAACACCATGGTCCTTGTCTCTCTTGTTGAATGATCGCGCTATCCGGCGATGGTATCCTTGTATGTGATATAGAGCCTTCAGTCTCTTTTCATCCAAGAGTGACAACTCGTCAAGACGGCTCTGATGCCAGTCTTCCTCATTGAATTTACTTTCAAGTATGATGCGCAGTGAAGGGGTTTCCAATTCTATGGGTAGGACTACTTCCATACCATAAACTAGAGAGTAAAGGGTAGTCGTAGTACATGTCTGAACTGAAGTGAAGTAGCCCCAAAGGGCGTAAAGGATCCGATTATCCCAATCTCAGTAACTTTCGGTCCTCTTGCTGATGATGGCTTTGAGGTTCTTATTAGAAACTTCAACCGCTCCATTAGTTTGAGGTCGATAGGGAGAAGATTTGTCTCTCTGAATCCCATACTCATCGACTAGTTCTGTGATTTTTGCTTTAAAATGAAAATCGTTATCAGATATTAGCTCATGCGGGACCCCATATCAGCAAATAATATTTTTCTTAATGAACTTGGCCACCTTATTGGCATTCAAAATAGTGTATGACTCGACTTCGACCCATTTAGTGAAGTAGTCAATGGCAACTAGGATGGACTCATGCCTATTGGACTCTTTGGGTGTAACTTTCCCTATGATGTCGATGCCCCATGTGGAGAATGTCTAGGGAGAAGTCATATTGTACAATTCCTGCAGGGGTAAGTGTTGGATGTTGACAAGCGGTTGGTATTTGAGACATCTCTGAACAAAGTCGGTGCAATCCTGAACCATTGTAGTCTAATAGTAACCCTTCCCGATGATTTTCTTAGCAAGCATATGGCCATTCATATGGGGTTCGCACTCCTCACTGTGGATTTTCTGCATAATCTCTTCAATGTCAGCCCCCACGATGTAGTGTAAATGGGTTCCATCGAAGTTTCTCTTGAACAATACTTTATCCCAGATAATATACTTGGCAGCTAGTCTATAGAGGGTTTCTCGGTCTTTCTTATCAGAACCTTGGGGATACCTACTATGCTTGAGGAGGTGCTAAATATCATTGTACCAACAGTCGACTATATTAGGATATTTTTCTGTGATGAGCTCATCGTGGTAGCAGTGGGTTGGTTTGTCTTGATTTTGGATTAGGAAAGGGGCCCTCTTTATTCCTTAGGGTATATCAACCATGGAGGCTAAGGTAGACACAACAACGGCTAGGTTGTTCTTTGCTCGGAGTAGGTAGTGGAAGGTGATTTCTTGGAATTAGGAGGCTAACTCTTCTAGGTGGGCATGGAATGGTAAGAGTTTCTCATCCTTGGTTTTCCATCTTCTGAGTACTTGACCTATGATAAGGGTCGAATCCCCATAGACATCTAGGTGTCGAATTCCTTTCTTAATGGAGAATTTGTGGCCTATTGTGCACCTCTCGTATTCAGTCATGTTGTTGGTGCAGGGAAAATTAAGTTTGATGGCAATGGGAGTGTGAGAGTCATCAGGGTCAATTAGGAGGATCCCAATGCCATACCCTTTCTTGTTAGTGGCACCGTCAAAGAACATTTCCCATTGAAGGTCTTCTTGGGATGTACAGAGGATATTCTCATCTAGGAACTCAAAAATCCAGACATCAATTTCTTCCATAGGGTAGTCAACGAGGTAATCAGAGATGGCTCTTACTTTCATGGCTTTCTGTATGACATATATGGTATCGAACTCGAATAAAATATCAACCATGTGGCCATTCAGCTAGATAAGGTAGGTTTTTCGATTAGGTACTTGATAGGATCCATTCGAGACACAAGTTTGATGGGAAATGCAAGCATGTAGTGCCGTAGTTTTTGGGTACAAGGGCGACACATGCTTTCTCTAATGTAGTGTAGTTAACTTCATACCTGGCCAAATTGGGACTGACATAGTAGATGGTTTTCTATTTATGGGATTTTTTGAGGTATTGGGCTAGTAAAACTCCAGTTGCAGTATTTATTACAGTTAGGTATAGGAGTAGGGGAAGACCAGGCTGCGGTGGCATGAGCATCGGAGGTTGGGTTAGGTATTATTTAATTCGATAAAAAGCTTCTTAGCAAGCTTCATTCCAAACTTTAATGGAATTATTTCACAGGAATTTGAAGATGGGTTCAAAGATAGAAGTCAACTGGATGATGTACTGTAATTTTCCAAGGAATCCCTGGACTTCCTTCTCCGTTCGGGGTGGTAACATCTCGAATATGGCTTTTAGCTTGGCAGGATTTACTTTTATCCCTTTCTTACTAACTATGAATCCCACGAGCTTCCTTTTAGTAACGCCGAAGGCACATTTCTGTGGGTTAAGTCGCATCTGATATTGTCGCATTCGCTCGAAGAATTTTTGAAGAGAAGGAACATGACCCACTCTAGTCTTAGACTTGATAATCATATCATCCACATAGACCTTGACTTATTTGTGTATGAGATCATGCAATATGGCTATGGCAGCCCTCTGGCAGATAACCCTTGCATTTTTGAGATCAAATGGCATGATGGTGTAGCAAAAGGTTCCCCATGGGGTGATGAATGCGGTTTTCTCTTGATGATTAGGGTGCATCTTGATTTGATTGTATCCAGCAAACCTATCAATGAATGACTTGATAACGTGACAGGATGTGTTGTCTACAATCATGTCAATATTGGATAGCGGGTAATCATACTTTGGAGAGGCCTTATTCAAGTCTCGGTAGTCGATGCACATGTGAACCTTCCCTCCAGATTTCAACACGGGTAGGATGTTGGCTAGCCATGTGGGGTATTCAATCACACGAATGAAACCCACATTCAACTACTTGACCACTTCTTCCTTAACCTTGAGCGACCATTAGGTGAGGTGATTTTTCAGTTTTTTTTGATCGGTTTAACGGCTGGGAGAGTTGGAATCTCATGCTGAGATCAATTTCGGGCATATCGTCGTAGGACCATATTAAGACATCTAAATATTCCTTCAGTAATTCTTCGAGTTGCGCTCACTCATGATCGTCAATGGTGGCCCCTATCCTAATCTTGCACAGTTGGCTACTAGAATCGAGATTAATAACAACAGTTTTATCTTCATTAACTTGAATGCGATTATGTTGTTTGTTATTATCCTTTTTAAGATCAATTAAGAATTATTCATTTGCATACTCATCATCATCAAGAGTTTGATCATAATCAGGACAATTAATATAAGGCACAGTAAGATACTCAAAATCTTCATTTATTTCATCGATAGGAAAAAACGATGTTGAGAACTTCATCAAAGGAGGTATCAATTACATCAGAGTAAGGAGGAATAACAAGAGAAGAGGAAATGGGATAAATATCTAGGTTGGGTTGAATTTCAGTAGGTGGCATAGGTACAACATGCCAGTTAAAGAGAGGTGTATTAGCAACTTTGATCAAGTGGGATAGATTCGACGATATAGACCCTGAGTAGATAATGCAAAGTGCTAGCCTCACTGTCTGTAAGTTGAAGGAATACTCAGAGTCACTTTCCTCAGAAATCTGGCTATGGTCTCTTCAATAAGTGGTTACACATGATGCTGGGAACTTTTGGCCCATGAGTAGCTGTCTTAGAAAAAGGTCTCCATTCCTAGTTTCATCTTCTTATCCACATAATCATACCATGATTCAGGAAAGCCGCAGAAGGGGAAATATTCACCATCTCTTATTAATATTCCATTTAAGGAATCTCTTGAGACAGTCTTGGAACTTTCAAGCCTTCTCGTCAGTTGGATCATTTTGAGTTCTTCTGCTGATGGTTGATTGTCCAGGCCACGAGGAGGAAAATATTTCTTCAACACAATGGGTTCAATTATCCCCTGTTGTCTTCGTCTCAGCCCCAATCCGGGCATAAAGTACATATTTTTTAACATCTGGATCACATTGACGTTGCCATGAGGGTTATACTCCAGGAAAACCTTATCTTTGAAATCTTCCCTTACTGGGGGTAGAAGTGGTTCATCTTTAAAGCCGAACAAAATCATATCATTTGCCCAGTGTTGCATCTCAAGTACTGGATTGATGGTGCTTGCATTCTTGGCATTTTCGTCATTGCCTAAGATGGTGATGATCTTCCCATTATCGAAGAACTTCAATTTCTAATGGAGGGAATAAGACACACCCTTAATGCTGTGGAGCCGTGGTCGCCCAAGGAACATATTAAAATATGATGGGATGTCGATGACTTGGAATTCAATAGCAGGATTTATAGGGCCGATCCCTATTATGAGTTTTATGGATCCCATTACTTCTCGACTAGTATTATCATAGGTGCATACAACGACAGAGGTTGGATCAAGGTAGCTCACTTTTAGTCCCAAATAATTAAGAGTCCTCAATGGGAAGACATTAAGAGATGATCCATTATCGACTGGAGAAAGTGGTACAGTCTTCCCCATGACTTCGATAAAGATGTTGAGAGAATAATTGTGAATTGGCCCGATCTTAAAGATTTATTCTTAGGAGAAAGATAACATTCTAGTAGAGGTCAGCGATCCGACCAGATTCACTGCTTCTTCTGGCATGGTGGAAGGAGGTACTGTGGGTCCTGTACGTAGCTTTATCAAGGCATTTCGGTGTATCTCGGAAGACGTAAAGAGTCCCCATATAGTGATGTTAACTTGGGTCTTCTTCAACTAATCGAGGATCTTGCTCTTCTAAAGGGTCATTTTTAGTATAAGAAGTATGAATCATAGAATTTGCCCCCCCCATTTGGTGGCAACAACATAATCTTTCCATGAAAAGTTAATATATTCTACAACCTCAATGGCTTCTTCGTATAAGTCCTCCTATTCGACGGGGATATATAGAAGTGAAGGGACCAGACGCCCTTATAGTTTCAAAGCATTAAGTAGCTCGGATATACTGCAAATTTCATTAGTCTATCGGAATAAGTCTGCCATGATCTAGACCACATCATTTAAGCTGACTTTATACCACCTAATTATCTGACTTTTGGGCCTATTTTCGAGCTTCTAAGAATAGTACACTAAATCTCTGGCAGTCAATGGTCATCTGAGAGGGCAATTTCAGCCCAAACTCTAAGAGTTGGTCAACACTTTTGACAATTCCATATCTTTACCTCCAGAATTGGTATGAACAACGATGCATGCTCTGGTAAGGAGTGACAGGGCCTGAGCGGCGAAGCTAGTAGGGTGTAGGAGAAAATATAGGCAAGTTTGGAGAGGTTTAGGAGAATATATAGGTATGATGGGTGATTTACTTGGTATGATCTGGGTAGATGGATCAAATTCTAGGTCTTCTTCGAGGAAGATGGCATTTGTATGGTTCGAAAGTGGATTGTGGTTAGTGTTTGGTTTAGGATTGAATAGTAGGGCGATAAAACCTCGGTTAATCAGACCTTAGATTTCATTTTGGCGGTGTAAACATTGATCAGTGGTATGCCCGACAGTTTGATGAAGTCACAATGGTCATTTGGTTTGAAATTTTTGGAAAGTGGGTTTGTTAACGGACGAGGGTTCAATGGCTTGATAAGGTTTTGGCTTAAAAGGGATTGGTAAACTTTGGAGAGAGAATCATGAAGCTCGGTGTATTCTTTTTAGACTGGGTTATGGCGACTTTCTGGTGCCCATGAAGTGGCAGGATGAGAGATGTTATTGATGGTCTAAACTGCGGTACTGGCAGGCTTTTCATAGTTTCTGGGAGTGAACTTCCTAGACACTTTCTTCGGTTCAAATTGTGTTTTAGTAAGACCTTCTTCTATCTCTACTACTGATTCTTGGAAGGCTAAAAAATAGGGGTAATACTGTCCTCCCATCGTCGCTCAGATATGGAGTAAGAAGTTCTTCTTCATAATGCTGACTTGCTCCTCTTCAGAAGGTCGGTTGGTCATGGTGGCTACTTTTTTTCTCCATCTTGCTATGAAGTTACTGACTGACTCCCTAAGATTTTGTTTGACTAGCTCTAAATCACGGAGGGTGACTTCTAACACTTCGTTGTACTTATACTACGATATGAACTCTCGGGCAACATCCTCCCAACTGCGGATCCTGGACTTTTCAAGAGATAATAACCAACAGAAAGTGCTATCTTTCAAAGTCTGTTGGAACATTTGGGTAATTATTTCCTCAAAGGCCCTAAAGAGAGTCATGTCTCGATGATAACTGTGGAGATGAACAATTGGGGGTTCACTACCTCTGAACTTCTCGATGTTGGGTATATTGAACTATTTCGGTAATGTTGCTTTAGGATATGGAGACATATGTGTGTAGTCCATGTAATTTCCAGAGAGTTTGACTTGGTCAAACTTCTTGGTCAACATCTTTAGATCTTCCTTGACCTTATTTAATTTTTCCTCTTTCGGATCAATGATCATGGGTAAGTTAGCCCCTGGTTGGTCAAGATTCACAATAGGGAGCTGGGGTGGTGACTGCCCATTAATAGGAGGGGCACGTGGAGCATGCTGATATTCCTTGGGAACCCAAAGAGGCTCGCGTGCGGATAAACCAATATCGCAAGGGAAAAGGACCTTGGTCTCTTTGGGAATAGGGACCTGGTTTTGTTGTATCTCGTGAACCTCGATTTGAAGGTTGTCAATCTTGGCAGTGAGCTGAGTTAGAATCGTCATCAAATCCAACTATACATTCAGTAATGGATCTATGTTGTCCATAGAAAGCGGATGAAGGTGAATTCCAGATTTGGAAGAATCAAGGGAACTGATGGATCTTCGAGGCTGTTTGACTGAAGACCGAAGCCAATAGGAATCCAGGCCAAGGGTTAAGTATGCGATCGACCTGAGAAGGAGAACAATTTGGACTTATTTTTGAAAGAGAAGAGGAAAATTGTTATTTCTGAAAAAGGGAGAAAAATATTTTTGGGCATTTTTTGGAAAAGAGGGGAACAAAATGTTTTTGTGTAAAAGGGAGGAAAAATATTTTTGGTATAAGGAAGGGAAAAATGTTTTTGGTATTTTTGATAAAAGGAGGAAAAATATTTTTGACACTTTTTGGAAAAGAAATAAGGAAAAGATGAGGTATGGGTCTCAGCATGATTATTATTATGTCTATTATGTTCTCACTTATATTAGGTTTACCTAAATGTGAAAAGAAATGTTGGACGGGACCCGAGCCTGGAAAAATTGAGTTTTAAAAAATATGTAAGAATATGGTTGGACTTGTTACCAGGATCATGAGCAGGGTCCCATTTTAAAAATTTACGCAAAAATTTGGGCGGCATGTCGACCCGTCATTTTAACAGAGTTTCGGCTAAAAATCGGCAGACTAAATATGAGCACCCTAGGTTTGACACCTATATGAGGCTATGCAGTTGTTGGGTTAATTGGAAGGGTTCCCCACTTTGGCATGACTTCCATGATATACGTCTTGCTTTTGAGGGCAATTGGTATGTGTGGACAAGCCATTTGATATACCTGAGTGTACATGAATTGCCTCACTATATACCTCGTGGGGACATTACGTGTGAGAGAGATATCAATATACTTAACATACGTGAATGAGTTCCCTGCGATATACCTACCGTCATGACTTCGATCAGGCGGTAGGATGCGGGGGTAACCATTCGATATACATCGAAGGTACTTAGCCAATGGAAGGTGAGAGTCATATCTCTTAGGCTAACTGCGACCAGTGCCAATCATGAAGTGACCCCCCAGTTACGTGATAAAATTTGGTCAATAGCCATGCTCTTTGGTGATGTAGTGAGCAAAATGTCTGATTATTGATTAGTATCTTATGGAGAGAGTATCTTTATTAGCATGATGAACATTATACTAAGTAGGGAATAATGTACAAGTATTAAAAAGTAAATCTATACTAATCATGAATATGTAGGAGTGAGTAATGTGTTGCTATCTATAAGTGAGTGTGTGGCAGTGAACCTAAGCATGGATAACTACATGTGGTGTGTGATACGTGTGAGTGAGCATGGATATATACAAGTCTGATAAGTGGAGGTGTGTGCTAGTGACACCTAAGCATGGATTTCTAAGTGGTGTGTACAACATGTGGATATAAGTGATCCTAGGTGCATTGGTGTGAACTTTACATGGATAGTATCTACAAGTGTGTGAGTGAGTAGTGATATAAGCATGAGGTATATATGTACAAGAAATAATAGAGGAGAAAAAGGGTACATACAGATAGGTGCATATGCACACAAGAAAACAAAACACCCATGCATACAAAGTCTATCCCTCTTATGAATAAAGTCCCCAGCAGAGTCGCCACTGTGTCCATCCCGAATCAAGATGCGCACTGCTTCCTCTCTCTTTTGCCTCCCGAAGGGGGATGGGGAAGGAAGGGATATTGAAAGGTCTTATGCCCTGCTTATGAATGCTTTGGCCATCCTCGGTGTGGGGTGAATGTAAAGAGATGGAGTCTCCAGTCTATCTTGCACGAAATAGGCAAAAGGACATGTTGCAGCCTCAAGATAGAGGCATCAAAGACAAACTGATGCATACGAAACAAATAGTTCGAAGGGTTTGAGGGCTAACTTATAGAATGGGAAGGTGTTAGGCACCAGTACCGCCCTTTCAGTTTCTCATGGGCTCATGTTATTGTTTTCCTTTATTTTTTCGTGAAGTGTGTGTGTATATATAATGGAGATCTAAATCATTCGACTCATACCATGGAAAAGATAGAGTTAGGTCATCCATAGGAATATTCTCAAAATAATATATAAAAAATATAATTTATGCGTTTATCGCGATATTGATCGTTATAATGAAATGATAATATGTGTTGGATGAATCTCTAACAAACATAATATATATACTAATACAGGAATATGTAAATGGGGGGTTTAGAAAAAATGGAAGATTTAGAAAGTTGAAAATGGGGAAGTTAGAAAATTGGACTCGAGTCTCAGGTTTTAATCCGAGATGCCTACATAGCCTATAAAGGCATCAGCGTTCACGTAGTTTGAGGGAGGCATAGGGTTGGGGTTTATCCCATAGATTTGAACGGTATTTTATTATAGGTGTATATGTAGAAAAAGGTATTTTAGTTTTGAAAAAGTATGAAGGATAATCCCGTTCGAAATTTTTGGGTGTAACCCTCTTTTTGTCTGTTTTGTTTTTTTATAGAAAATAAAGTATGTGAAATATATTAATAAAAATGTAAGATGTTAATGTGTGTGAACTAAAGTATGAACTAGATTATGAATCTAATGTAATTTATGCAAAACAAGAAATTTAAAGAGAGGGGGAAGGATTTTGACCTTTTTTGAACATTGATCTTTGATCTTGGATAAACTCCCTTGAATGTGAGATGAAGATTGGATGAGAGAGAATGTGATTTTGCAAAATTGGGTATGATAAGGATGAGAATGTAAGCTTGAATGGAAATTCACATGGAGGAACTTCGCTAATTTCGAGAGAATGTTGTTGAGATCTGTGATGCTGATGGATCGAAGGTGTGTCGGGAGTGAGGTCATGCCTTATATTTATAGGGTGAGGGGTGTTGCCGATTGGAATAGACCCATCCCTACCAATTGGAAGGTGAATCTTGGTACACTATCGATAGGCAGGGAAATAGAGCTGCCAATTGGCAGTCTCGTACAGATTTTTTCAAAAAAAGGTCGTAGAATGCAATCCGTTGATCCAAATAGTGCTCGAGACATACAATTAGAAAGGGAATTAAGGTACCTTTAAGATTCATTAGAATGCTCCCGGGTCCGAGAGTTGGCTTTAGGAAATATGTGGATCGAAAGCGAATGTCGATCCTTTGGATGGGAGATCGTCGTACGAAAATAGATCTTTCATCCGTATGGTAAGTCAGAATCATGCATGGGTGGACCGTTGGAAAGGTTAGGAGATGTAATTTGAAATTACAAAGAGTTTTTCTTAGTTCGTAAAGTTGACCTTGGTAACTAGGGCCCGAAAGCACCTGGTGACCTCTCGGAGTAAAAAGGACCATTCGTCCATCGTAAGTTAGAATCGCGCACGAGTATATTCTTAGAAAGGGTATTAAGTTCCCGTTATGATATTCATTCAATCTCATTCGAGTTGAAGACTTGAACTTGGTTGAACGGAGCTCGAGAGCATCCGGTGGCCTTCGAATCAATTTTTGAGGGAAAATGGATCATTATTCCAAACAATTATGCTATTTTGTCCACGGGGTGGACCATTGAAAAGGGGTTTCAGTGCCCTTTGAATATTCAAAGAGATTTTGCTCTGTCGATGAAGTTAATTGGGGTCAAATCGGGGCCGAGAGTGCCTGGTGGCCTCTAGATTATTTTTCGGTAGTAAAATGTTCGTTCGTTCGAACCGTTATGCCAATTTTTGGATAGGGCAAACCATTGGAAAGGATATTTAGAGCCCTTCGAAGATTCAGAGTGCTTTTGCTCTGATGATAGAATTAACCGGAGTCAAATGGGGTCTAGGAGCGCCCGATGGCCTCTAGATCGATTTTCGAAGTATGACCTAGGGTTTGTAGTGAAATGGGTTGGTACTAATGACCTAAGGAGAAACTTAGGGGGTCCTAGAATGTGGTGTCTACAATTATGTGAACCAATTCACAATCCTGCATGTATATTGAGTAGACACCACTATAAAAACTCATAAAATTATGAAATAACTGATTTGGGGGAAAGGTAATCCTACCCTCAACAATGGATTGTGTATGCAACCATTGTCCTTTCCATATTATAAGAATCCTCAGTCTTTTTAGCATATTCAATCACGTCAAGTTGGTGATAGAAAATCTCTTTCTAAACTCTTCTATGGTTTTCTTGTTCACCGCATACACCATTTTCTTAATCTAAGAAGAAAAATGATGGAAAATATGAAGAAATATAGAAAAACAGAGTATCGCTTGAAGAAAATGCAGAGCAAAATAAAAAATGAGAAGAAAAGAAGACTTATAGGGAAAGTGGAATGTAGCGAGATCTGATGTCTTGAATAATGAAGAAGAATAAGAAAAATAATGGTAGGGAAAGGCTTTGAATTGTTTGGTTCAATTTCTCATGCAATCCATCATTTGGGATATAACCCTAGGTGATGAATGGAACATGAACCTCACCTTTTAGTTCCTTCTTAATACAGATTATCAACATACCCTTAAAACTAGGAAAATTAAAAGTGTGCCCTCCAAACTTAATGATAAACACCCCAAAGTGTTAAAATTATATGCAAATAGACACATTTTAATTGCTAATTATCCATAAAATTGGCCTTATACATGCATTTGTTTATCTTATAGGTAAAAATGCATTTGCGGATTCATGCTCTATTTTAAGGCAATTTGGGCGAGAAATAGTCACATACGGACTTTTAGGGGTAAAATGGTAATTTTAGACCTAAACAAATCATGAAAATTGTAGACCTCGAATCAAAGAACGTATAGATTCAAACAACGTGTCAATTTGAGCCCAAACAAAAAAGTTACGACTTTGCAATATTCAAGATCGAAAATTTCAAAATCAGTGTCCCGGGGAAAACCTGAAGACCAACCTCGAGACCTGGACACTATCGAAATATTACTATACACGTAAATTAGGTCATGTCGGTTCTTACAGTGCATTAATGGGTTTACTTGTAAAATTAGATAACTGGTGTAGGTAAAGGGTCTTATATTAGTTGTGGTGTATATTTATTGAAAACCTTAGTTGGTTTGGTGGGTCGCACATGTGACATTATTGGGGGGGGGGGGACTCAGGTTCAAGTCTTCCCCCCTCACGATACATAATCAATTTTGCTAAAAATACATAGAACGCCACGTGGCACCATCCTGGTGCACCACATGACAACTCCTCCACCCTTGGATCAAGCCCTATAGATCCTTTCCCCTGTTGCCAAAATCTTCTTTTCTATTTTATACTGTTTACCCCATAAACTTTTACTTCTTTAGTCCTTTCTTTTTTAACCCCATGCTTCATTTCTTTTTTGTCACTCTTTTAAAAAGGACCAAATTTTATATTTTTTCCCACACTCATTCAGCAACCCATACATTTAACTAAACAAACCTTCCCCATACACACATTATATTATTTAACTAAATGTGCCCATAATTTTTATCAAATTCTAAAGGTACCCCTAAGAATTTATTTTTACCTATAAAATGGGTCAATGGTTTTCATTGTTGGGGGATCAAAATTTTAAGAGCGAAGGTATTCTCCTAGTTCATTTTTGTAGGGTAATTGAAGGTTAGTTTAGTGCTACACTTTTAATCATTTATTTTATATTTTTTAGAGAATTGTGTGAGGGAATTTAAATTCTGAGATAAATTGAGTTTGTGAGATAAAATTTAGATTCAAATATTGTTGTAAAACTCAAATTTGTGGGTATTGTTCATAACCAAAGCTTGGAGGTTCAATGGACATGCAAGGGGACTTGGTTTAAATATTTTTCTCTTCTATCTTTATGCCTATAATGGAATGTTTTTATATTTTGTATGTAAAAATACTTCGTATGTTTGGCTAAATGACCTATTCAAGGGGTGAGATGAAACCTCTGTTGACGTTATTTTAATTATTTTATTTTATTTATTTATTAAGTTCCATTGGAAATTACCTTTGAACTTTCACTTTTCAATTTACACATCGAGAGAGGATAAATGATTTTCGATAGAAAATCAAATTTGAGATATAATATTTATTGTAGAACCAAATTAGAGCTAAATTTTTCTCATGTTTAATACTATATCTTAAATTTCAACTCTAAATAGTTAATTTTTCCAAAGATTAATTAATTTTTAATAAATTTGTCCTAACGGGTGATTTATTAAAGAGGTTTTAATTCTAACTTTTGAGAGTTAGTGAAAGTTTTACAATAAATTATCTAAAAGGGTAATTTTGAAATTACATTTGTGATCAGAGTTGATTTGTAACTTTATCATTATTTTGGCCCAATTTAAATAAATAAGTAAATTAAAATAATTAATTTATGTGGTACAATCCCATCCCTTGTTTGTTCTTACATTTATTCATCAAACTCATCTCTTATTTTAGTTTGTGTTTATTAGTTTAGTTTAAATATTAGCAGATCATTAGTTAAAATAAACATCCCTTCAACCATTATTTTAAAAAGATTACTAAGTCTTCACTTTGCTCTTGTTCTCATTAATAAGTTGGATACATGTTTTGTGTATTGTGTAGGTTCAAGGGGATTTTTTGATTAACGAGTCTTCAAGGAAATGACAACTATACAAAAGGCTTAATTCTCAAATGGCACCGTTGCCAGGGATTCGAGTGGATGAGCATTTTGAAGACTTGTACATTTGTTTCATCCGTATATATTTTATTTTTTATTTTTCATAGATTGGTTATATTAGGATATTGAGGCCTTGTACATTTATTTGTGGTTTTTTAGACACCAATTACTTGTAATAATAAAATAGAAAAAAAAGGAAAGCATGACAAAATACAGAGAGAATGCCGTTAGAGTGGATTAAAAGACTCTCTATGTTGGGTTCGTAGGACTCTCGAGGACGAATGAAGTTAGGAGAACCTCTCTTTATCACTCGCTCATTTCCAATTAGAGATTCCAATTATTTTTTGACCATTTGCTCCATTGTGACTTTATTTTATGCATAATATTACTTTGAATGGTTTGAGGAATTAATTGGACTTAAGACCTACACCTAATCATTGAAACGAGAAGGAATTTTCTCACCCAACTCAATCATTTATCCATTGTGTGCAACCCTAGCTATCACTAAAATTAAAAATCGATCAACTAACTGGACCTATAGGATACGGTGTTTATAAGACCCTTTCTGAACAATTTAACTAATAGGACAAACCGTAGAGTCCTTTCCACCCAAAAAAACCTTGATCGGTTCTTTTTGAGAATCGTTAATATCCAAGAAAATTAGGTTTTAAGTGCGGCCGCCCACTAAAATGGGTTTGTGCTATCCCCAGCATTGTACCGGTCGACCGTTTCGTCATAGTAGCTTTGTGGAGAATCTCCGTTGCTAGCCTCTAGTTATCTTGTGAAGGAAGTAAGAACACACATATTTCAAAGGCTACGTATAACACTTCATGGTTTTTTAACCCACAGACTAATTAAAATTTGACTACCCCATCACTTAATTGAAGATAAAAATGAGCTATGTTCCAGTTAAGGTTCGTCCTTTGCATGTACATGTCTAATTTAAATCCTTTGATAGTCGGTTTTGTGTGCTCTGTCCTTTTGTGTTTCAAATCGAGTCCATTTTATCCCTTTTCAAAATGTCAATTTTTAATTTTTTTTTTCTTATTTTTAAAAAAGACAAAAATAGTTTCTTTCATTTTACTTATATTAAAAAAAACCCAAAAATATTTTCATTTTTTTTTCAAAATATTTTAAAAAACCTATTTTTTTTCTTTCTTTTCCAAAAATTTAAAAAGTCAAAAATATTTTTGAAGAATTCCTCTTCTCCCACTATCCATACCATCATGGCCGAAGAATATCCTTTAAGGGACCACTTTGGCCATTTTCCTTCTTCGTCGTGCACCTATTACTTTCAAGCTAATCACTTGTCCCATGAGTGTCCATACCTTCTTTATCAACCCGAACCAACCATGGACCAAGTGTATCTATATGCCACTATTTTGAAAACCACTTCGACAGATTGTCATGACATATTTTTATGTTGAATGGTGAGATCAACCAAGTTATTCGTGGAGGCTTAATCACCCTTCCACGCAATATGAATCCCAACCTCATGTTGTATATCCTCACGATTTTTTATAATCATCATGGAAACCTAATGCACCCCATCTCGATCAATTTCCTCACTACACTCCCCATAATTATCAACCTCTTGTCTCTCATGAAATCTTTCATCTCATGTATAGTGAATTTGAACTCGTTACCCACACATCATATAAGTATTATACGTTTAGTCATGCTAATAGCGAGTTATGTAAACCTCAATCGTACACCATTGCACCACCACCCATAACTTCCCCACAATCATCCACATTTTCTCTCGATAGCCTATAGAAAATTTCATCATCGACTAGAGCAAGCTAGTCAGGCTCAAAATCAAGCTCACAAATGCTTAAATGAATTTAAGTATGGGAGAGAGTCCAATTTCCTGCCAATTTAACCCAGTGTCGCACTTACGTGGAAGGATGATGTGCCAGTATGACCTACCCTATCACCCTAAGAATATCAAAGTTGAAACCACATTGTGGTCCGGGATCCAAATTTACAATTGTATTCACATATCCATAAATTGTGAAACTAATCTCTCCCCTAAAATTACAAACAAATCCACATTTGAAGTTCTCCCACCCATCACATCCAAAAATATGCCCTAGTTTACACCCATTGATCCCACTACGTGTGTCCCTGAGGAACCTCTTCCTTATAGGTTTGATCTTGCTACGAGTTCCACCTGATTCATTGAGATTAATTCGGAGATGGTTCCTACATCTCTTTATATATATCCTCTCCAAAAATTCTTGGCTCACCTTAATTCTAATACTGATGTTAATTCATATATCTTAGATCTTAATGCCTCAGTGGACCCTTCTACCACAACAGATGGTGACATATTGGTGGCTAAGTTGATCTCTTTATCATTTAATACCACACTCCCTCATGTGAGTGTACTTGAGGATCATTCTAATTCTCCCAATGAGTGTGTGTCCCCTACTCTTGACTTAGATCAATATCCCCCATCCATTGTCCCACCCGACCCAACCATTATTCCACCCGACCCTCCACTATGTTTGGGCCTTGTTATTGTACCTCTCCCTTTGCCTCTTATATCTTTAGGTCCTTACTTGAATCCACCAGCTACCCTTGGGCTCCATGAATCATTTCGTGAGTTCTTTATACGCCCCACTATCCATGAGAGTATTTGTGGTCCTAATGTTAACTTATGTGACAACGATCTCTATTATCTTTGTGCATCCATTTGTTATGGTTCTTATTAAAATCTCCAGCTCATCTATGTGTCTCGATGTGGCCATTATCATCGCCCATTTATAGAACGATCGCGTAATTTTTAGGAGTTCCACCCCGTACTACTTTGCACACCCTTACGACTTTCTTACCAAATTGGGCACAATGATTATAGGGACCTTGTTGCCCTCACCTTTAGGCTTAATAAGTCCTGTGATCGATACCTCTTCACCATCACGCTTGCATCTCTTACCTATACCCTACTCCCCACAAGCCTTTGGTCCACCTCTGCGTTGCATCGCGTGAAGAGCTTTGACATTTAAGTGAATCTATCCAGTAGACTATATCTAAAAAGACTAACCTTTCAGGCTTGTTTGTGTATGATTCCAATCACCCACACCTTCTTCTATCCCATGTTATCCTAGTTCATATCTTTAGGAGTGAGTACCTTTGTGTCTGACTGAAGACATTAAATTTAGTTCTACCAGGAGGCAGCCCATTATATTCGTGTTTCTAACTATCAGTCTTACCCTATTTAGGGGTGGTGGTCTATTTTCCCCCAATGCTTTATATATGATTCATAGACTTGTACTTATTTTTATTTTTATCTCGTCGTTGTCCTCAAGTTCACCATTTAATTCATCACATGGTGCAAATTCATTAGCAGTTGATTTTGGTATATACTTTCGTACCCCGTGCTTAAATATTCAAAATATAATTTTAAACATCGAGGATGATGTTCTCTTTTATTTAGGGGTGGGATCTTTATCAAATCATGACTCAGTTGAAAAATTTAATTAGAAATAAGTCATATTTTTCACTTTTTATACGATTTTATGTCTTTCTTGATATGATTATCCATCATCCATTGCCTATGTCTAGAATACTCTAAATCTAGCTTGAAATTGATCTTTAAACTTTAAAGCTTAAGTAATACTTCATAAGGCTTATTGAACCATGAATTACTTGACTTAATACTATTTACACACTTATCATGCCATGATAGACTAAAGTTGAAGAGCGTAAAAATTCTCATGAGAACCTTAAGGATCACTAGTGTAGACTTGAAACCATGACTTTTGAGCTTTTAACCCATTTTGAGTGATTTTATGCAATCTCTAAGTCACAATTTGACTCAACTTTCTTTGTACAAAAAGTTGTTGCAAGCTAATTATTCTTTTTAATTGGCTTACCAATGAGAATGCCATCACTCTCAAGTTGTAAGAAACATGTGTCTTATAGTTTGTCCTGAGCACTAAACCTGAACCCATTTCATCTATACATTTATCATTTTTCCACTATTCATTTTTCAAATTAATACATGTAGACACCATATTCTAAGACCCCCTAAGTCCCACTTAGGTCCCTAGCACCTCCCCATCTCACTGCAAACCCTAAGTCGCACTTTGAGAACCGATCTAGAGGCCATCGGGCGCCCTCGGGACATATTTGACTCTGGTTAACTCTATCGTTAGAGTGAAAGATATTTAAATCTGTGAAGGTCTCTGAATATCCTTTTCAACGGTCCACCCCGTGCGCGAATCGTCATAACGGTTCGGACAAACGGATCGTTTTCCTATCGAAAATCGATCCGGAGGCCACCGGGGGCTCCCGGGCTCCATTTGACCAAAGTTAACTCTTCTTATCGAATGAGACTAAATGAATCTCTAAATTTCACTGAATACCCTTTCTAACGGTCCTCCCCATGTACGATTCTGACCTATGGTACAAACGAATGATCCGTTTTACTTCGAGAGGTCTTCGGGCGCTTCTGATCCCCGATTGACCGAGGTCAACCTTCCTAACCAATAAAAACTCTTTGGAATGTTGAAGTACATTTCCTAATATTTCCAACAGTCTGCCCTGTGTGCGATTATGACTTACCATCCGGATGAACGATTCGTTTATGTCTGACAATCTCCCCGTCCAAAAGACCGATGTGCGCTTTCGAGCCACAATTGATCGAAACTCAACTCCCGGACCCGGAAGCGAAGGACTCTTGAAGGTCTATGAAATACCTTTCTAACGGTATACCCCGTGTGCTATTCAGATCAACGGTTTGTGTTCTATGACTATTATTCCACAAGAATCTGCACAGGACTGCCAATTAGCAGGTTCAAATACCTGCCTATCGGCACAGTGTCTGGGGTCACATGCCGATACGCACCCCCTGGGGTAGGCCGATCGGCACCCCCTGACCCTATGAAAAAATCCATCAGCATCAGTGATCTCAACAACATTACCTCGAAATCATCGAAGTCCTTCATGTGAAGTTCCATTCAATTTTACATGCCCATCCTTTTCATACCCAATTTGGAAAATATACTTCTCTCTCATCAAAATTCATCAGCACTCAAAGGAGTACATCCAAGATCATGGATCAAGCTTCAAAGAAGGTCCAATTCCTTCCTCCTCTCTTTAAATTCATTGTTTTTGGATAATACACATTAGATTCATAATCTAGTTCTTACTTTAGTTCATACACATTAATATCTACATTTTTTATTAGTATATTGCACATACTTTATTTTCTATAAAAATCCCAAAAATAAATAAAAGGGGGTTACACCCATAAATTCCGAATGGAATTATCCATCACACTTTTTCCAAAACTTAAAAGAATACATTTTCTACACATACACATATTATAAAATTCCGTTCGGATCTATAGGATAAACCCCACCCCTATGCTACATTCGAACTATGTGGACTTTGATGACTTTATTGGCTACATAGGCGTCTTGGATTAAAATCAGAGACTCGAGTCCAATTTTCAAAATTTTCTCAATTTTCCTAATTTTCTTAAACCTCCCGTTTATATATATATATATATATATATATATATATATATATATATATATCATGCTTGTTTGCGTTTCATCCCACACATGTTATCATTTCCTAATAACGATCAATATCGTGATAAACGCACAAATCATATTTTCTACATATGTTATTTTGGGAATATTCCTATGGATAACCTCAATCTACCTTGTCCATGGTATGAGTTGAACAATTCCAGTCACCATTATATAAACACGTTCACACACTTCACGAGGATATAAAGGAAAATAATAACACTAGCCCATGAGAGACCGAAAGGGCAGGATGGGTGCCTAACACCTTCCCATTACATAACTTAGCCCTCGAACCTTCAAACTATTCGTTTCGTATGCATCAGTTTTGTGACACCCCGACTAATTAAACACCGGGTAGCTACTCCTTTATAAAATTAATTCAAAATGCCAAGTTGGCTCAGTTAATAGCATCACTGTCGAAAACATTTTAAAGATTACTAACCACCTAGTATTTAAAAAGTAAGTGCCAAATTTTATTAAATCTGATTAACATGCAACAAAAGTAATGAAGAAATAAATAACACCATTCACCATACTGAAGTGAAACGAATAACCATCACAAAATGTAAATAAAACCTGGAGGAAAAAACTCCTCAATACAAATCCCACAACTGATAAGTAAACTGAAATAAATAACTAAAACTGAATACTGAGCAATACATGCTAGAGTCTGAAAACTGAAATGTAAAAATGTCTAATAGAATTGGGCAACATGCCCTACAACTGATAGATGCTGAGACTGGAATCCAAATGAGAGAAGCGTCTACATGCAAATCCCTGTAGCTTCCACAAACAGCTACAGCTCGTCACCTGAATGAGAATCCTATGCTTGGTGTCCTCGTGGCTGGGCACCTAAAATGGTTTTACAAAAATATATATTTGGAAGCAAATGGGTCAGAGCCCGAAAGTGGAAGTCATTTTAAAAACCTGCAAGTGCTTTAAAAATATTTAAAACATAAAATGCAAAGTACATGTTAGGACGTGCACTCACATTAAATTCTCACCTCTCGACTAACTGTGCACTCCTAACGTAAGTACCCATCTATAACTACCCTTTCCACTAGCTAAGTGACAACGTAAACTAGCTAGACAACCAAAGGTTCTACCCATTTTACTCGGTTAATTTATCATAACCACGCTCGTAATTTAATAGAGGTTTCACGTAAACTCAGTTATTAAGTATGCCATTGATATAACTATCAGCTAACTCATTATATATCTCGAAACAATACCGGAATGTTTTTACAACATTAACATGAGGATTTCCATAAATTTAATGTATATTATTCACATCATAAATATACGATACAAGCACCCCGCAATCTAAGCTATGGTGCACACATACTCTGCTATCCATCCCGGTACATCACGTACATAAGGATCACATATTCCGAATCTCTCAGGAATAGTTCAGATAACACAAATCACAAATAGTGGAGGCGAACATAGTCACCATCACATGGGTCACGCACATACCTACGCTCCCATGGTCAGCGGACTTATTAATATCACAATAAGTCTTTCTATGACCTATGTTCATCAAGGTACCAGTCTATATCCCCCCCGTAGGCACACAAGGATTAGAGGGTCCTAAGCGAACGAAACCTCCCGTGATAGCAAGTATGGTAGGTATGTCATACATACAATCCATATATCAATACTAAGTAAACACACATCTTAGTAATATCGTATTATATTCGTAGTACATATTGCACTCTCGTACTAATTATAATTATCACAACTTATTTTATTCCGGTTCATAATTATACGTGCCATAATTTATCCTCACATCGTAGTAGACACTCACGTCTCAACCCAAACGGTTCATTGAATATAACTCTAGTGTATGATTTACTCATCTCAATAACCCAAAAGTCCCAAATCAATCACTATATCATCAAAGGGATGTTAACTCTACCCTTGAACCAGTTTTCGGGACTCCAAAAGTCAAAACAGTCCAAAAAGGACCAAACTGTCAACTCGTTAGAAGTCTCGTTCGAACGAGGCTTCGAACGAGTTTGGACTGTCAGGTCGTTAGAAGTCTCGTTCGAACGAGGCTGTTCGAACGAGGTCCCAGTTCGTTCGAACGAACTGACTCTTCTAACGATATCTCGTTCGAACGAGATATCGAACGAAAATCCTACTCGTTAATAACGACTGGTCAACTCGTTAGAAGCTCGTTCGAACGAGCTCGTTCGAACGACCTGGGGGCTGCTTCTAACGAGTGGCCAGTTTCGGCCCAGATTATCCCAAATACGTTTTTCACCATTTTTATCACTTCTAATCTCTTCCAAGGTTCATTCCAATAACGTTTTAGGGTCTCTAATTCATCCTAAACATATTTAAATCATCTCCTAACATGTTTTCAAGGATTGAATCATTATAACCTCAACTAAATTTACAAAACTCTACACTTTTCCCAATTTCTCTAGAACATGAACCCTAGGTTTAAATCATCCTCAAATTCCAGAATTTATTTCGTTTTAATTCCTTCAAATCACAATTAATATAAGGGGAAATCATCTCCTATCATACTACATGCAATTCTCTTCACAATATTCAAGTTCTAACTTCAAACTACATGGGTTTTCATTGTCTTCCAAGAACAGTTGTAATTTATCAATCTTCTAACATGGAGGAAACATTCTACGAATTTAAATATGATTAAAACACTTGCCTTGGTTTGATTTCTGGTTTTGGTGTGGATTTGGTGTAGAATTTCTGCAGAATTCCTCTCTCTCTCTCCTTCTCCAAGCTTTCTTCTCCAAAAGGCTATGGTGGCTAGGGTTTGCTTTGGGAAACTTATGAAAACCTAATTTTAATAAACATCCGTAGCTTGTTGGGTTAATAAGGGTTGGTTGGGGTCAATCCTTATCAGATTACAACTCTCAATTTTCGTCACTTTTAATTACCCAAAAATACCAAATTACTAAAATACCCTTTATGGTGCCGGAATGGCCTAAAAATACCACGGGACCCAAACTATACCCCCGGCTAGTGTTTTCTGACTATCTCGACCCTTCCGGACGCGTTGGCGCACTCAAAACGACCATACGGATTACAGATTTTAAATTCACTTTTAATATCAAAATATTATACCGTGACGCGGCGGTCCCACGCGTCTCAACAAAATTTCCAAATTGCCGTATATAAATCTCACGACAAATTTTATAGTACTAAATACATATATAATCATATATGCACATAATCAAATACCAATTCGCATCACATTAGTATTTATAACCCGGATTAATTTCTAATTAATACGCATTTAATTAATTAATCCCAAAATAAATATAGCCAAAAGTACGGGGTATTACATACTTCCCCCCTAATAACTGAATTTCGTCCCGAAATTCGAAACTAGAAAGTACCTGCTAAAAACAGCTCTGGATAACGTTCGCGCATCTCATCCTCGCGCTCCCATGTGGACTCCTCGACATTGTGATGTCGCCACTGAACACGCACTAATGGGACTATCTTTGACCGTAGTTTCCTCTCGCTTCGGTCCAAAATAGCAATCGGCCCTTCCTCATAAGAGCTATCCGGCTGGAGATCGATGTCCTCCACAGCAATGTGAGAATGAGCCAAATCATCCCTAAGGTATTTCCTCAGCGAGGATATATGGAACACGTCGTGAATCCGATGCAAATGCTCCGGTAACCCGAGTCTATACGCAACCGGTCCGATCCGCTCAATAATAGGAAACGGCCCCACATACCTCGGTGCCAATTTCCCCTTCTTCCCGAATCGCATAATCCCCTTCATCGGAGAAACCCTGAACAAAACCTGGTCCCCCACTTGGAACTCCCTGAAAAACCTCTTCGCATCAGCATAACTCTTCTGCCTGTCTTGAGCTACCCGAATGCGACTCCGAATCAACTCAATCCTTGCCGAAGTATCCTGAATCACTTCCGGCCCAAGTAGTTTGTTGTCCCCCACTTCTAACCAACATGCTGGGGAACGACAAGGCCTACCGTACAACGCCTCAAACGGAGCCATGCCAATCGTGAACTGATAGGAGTTGTTGTAAGCAAACTCCACCAGTGGAAGGTACTGCTCCCATCCACCCCCGAAGTCAATAATACACATGCGTAGCATGTCTTCCAACATCTGGTTGGTGCGCTCTGTCTGCCCATCGGTCTGCGGGTGATAAGCCGTACTCAACCGCAATTCCGTGCCCATGGCCTCCTGGAAACTTTCCCAAAACCGCGAAAAAAATATCTTGTCTCTGTCAGACACGATATTCAGGGGCACACCATGAAGTCTCACAATCTCTGAGATGAAAAGCTGGGCATACTGACCCGCAGTGTAATCAGTCCTAACGGGTAAAAAGTGAGCGACCTTGGACAATCTGTCCACAATTACCCAAACGGAGTCGTGACCCCTCTGCGACGTAGGCAACCCCGTGATAAAGTCCATGGATATGCTCTCCCATATCCACACCGGAACCTCCAATGGCTGTAGCAATCCTGTTGGTCTCTGATGATCCACTTTTACAAGCTGACAAGTGGCGCATTTCGAGACAAACTCAGCGATATCTCTCTTCATACCGCTCCACCAATACTGCCGTCTCATGTCTTGGTACATTTTGTCCCCTCCGGGATGTACCGCGAACCGTGAGCCGTGCGACTCTGCCATCACATCGTGTCGCAGTTCCTCTCCTTCCGGAACTACCAATCTCCCATTGAAGCGTAATCCCCCGTCTGAGCTAACGGTATAGGATCCAGCTCCCTCAGCGAGTATTCGAACTATCTGCTCCTGACAGAACAAATCATTTGCCTGTGCCCGTACAACCTTCGTGACAATCTGCGGTGTAACGGTCATCACAGACATGAAAGATCGGGCCACTGCATCCTGGTGTCCCAATTCCTTCCACTTCGCTTTCCACACCTCTGCCACCTCATCTGCTGGCCTGCGGCTCAACGCGTCTGCTACCACGTTAGCCTTACCCGGGTGGTACTGAATGTCGAACTGGTAGTCTTTCACAAATTCAAGCCACCTACGCTGCCGCATATTTAATTCCTTCTGCGTGAACAGATACTGTAGTGACTTGTGGTCCGTGAACAGCTGAAACTTCTCCCCCAAAAGATAGTGCCTCCAAATCCGTAAGGCAAATACTACTGCTGCCAACTCCAAATCATGCGTGGGGTAATTCTTCTCATGAGGCTTAAGCTTACGGGAAGCATAAGCTATGGCCTGTCTCTCCTGCTGCAAAACACCTCCAAGCCCTTGCAAAGACGCATCGGTGTAAACCAAATACTCAACTCCCGGTCTCGACAATTCTAACACAGGTGCTGAGGTCAATTTGTCCTTCAACTCATCGAATGCCAACTGACAGGTATCACTCCAGATATATGGCACACCCTTACGAGTAAGATGTGTCAAAGGACCTACTATCTCCGAGAAACCCCGAATAAACCTCCTGTAGTATCCTGCTAAACCCAAGAAACTACGAATCTCCGTTGGTGTCGTGGGCTGTCCCCACTCCCTCACCGCTGACACCTTCCCCGGATCAACAGATATTCCCTGATCGGAAATAACATGACCCAAGAACTGGACTTCCTTCAACCAAAACCCGCACTTCTCGTATTTTGCATACAACTCGTTCTGACGAAGTGTCTGCAAAACCTGCCTCAAATGCTCGGCGTGCTCCTCCTCTGTCTGAGAGTAAACCAGAATGTCATCAATGAAGACAATAACAAACTGGTCTAGGAAATCTCTGAACACTCTGTTCATCAAGTCCATAAACACTGCTGGAGCGTTGGTCAAGCCGAAAGGCATAACCCGAAACTCATAAGAACCATATCTCGACAGGAACGCAGTCTTCGAGACATCCTCCTCCCTGATACGCAACTGATGGTATCCCGACCTCAAGTCAATCTTTGAGAAGAAAGAAGATCCTCTCAACTGGTCGAATAAGTCATCGATTCGAGGCAACGGATACTTATTCCGTATCGTGACCTTATTCAACTCTCGGTAGTCCACGCACAATCTCAGTGAACCGTCCCTCTTCTTAACAAACAAAACTGGAGCGCCCCAAGGTGAGGTACTCCTATGAATAAAGCCCTGCCCTAACAGCTGCTCTATTTGATCCCGTAACTCTCGCATCTCAGCTGGAGCCATACGGTACGGTGCACGTGCTATAGGTCTCGTACCCGGTAGCAAATCAATAACGAAGTCTATCTCTCGACTGGGCGGTAAGCCTGGTATCTCCTGAAACACATCCGAATACTCCCTGACAACCGGGATCGAATCTAAAGGAATAACAACCTCCTTAGAGGTATCCTCCTCTATGTAATACAGATGAGCGGTCGATCCTCCCTCTGGGCGAGGCATCGCCACTATAAACATCTCCTGCCCCGGAATGGCAAAAAGAATGCTCCCGCTGAAGCAATCAATCATGGCCCTATATGATACGAGCCAATCCATACCGATGATCACATCGTGAACATGCATGTCTAACACTAACATGTCCGCAGGCAATACCAAACCACCAACCGCTACCCCCACTCCCCGGCATATAAAGAAAATAAGTGACCCACTCCCCAATGGTGAGTCGACACACGTCACTGTGCTCTCTGCCGTAGCTAACAATCCTAAAGCTTTCGCGAAGTGTGTAGCTATAAAACAATGTGTAGCACCCGTATCAAATAACACCCGACCCATAGTGCCATGGATAGGAAACGTACCCTCGATCGCGGGCGGTGCCTGTGGAACTGCAGCCTGGTGAACGTTGTAGACACGTCCATACTGTAGCTGCCCCTGTTGAGCTGGGACTGCTGGAATGGGTGGCAATGCTGCCATCTGTGGCGGTGCAGGAAGAGCGGCGGGAAACATAGGTCTCTGTGGCTCCTGGCGAGCACCCTGCTGCTGCTGCTGTGGGGCCCTGCCCCTATCAGGACAATCCTGCTTCTTATGGCCAGTCTTGCCACAAGTAAAGCACTTCCCTGGGAAGTTCCCTCCCCTCTGCCCCTGCTGTCCCCGGCCCTGGTGGCCGTTACCATTCCTCCCTTGGCCCTGCTGGCCCTGATGGGACTGCTGCCCATTCTGCCCCTGCTGGCCCTGATGGCCGTTTGGACCCTGATAGCCCTGGCGGAAACCTCCCTGTCCCTGCCTGTAGTTCCCTGACCGGAACCTCTTATTGTCCCCCTGCTGGGTACCCTGCTCAGTCTGTCTCTGCCCCTGACCGGTCTGTGCCCCGCTGGCACCATGTCCTCCAGTCCTGCCCTGATGGCTAGACTCCCCTGACCGCTTGCCCTCGGCCATATGAAAACGGTGGTCCTGGCAGTGTAGTAATGCAGCGTTAACCACATCAGAATACGTGGCCAACGATAGGTTCCCTAGCAAATGCTGACGGATCCTCCAATTCAACCCATCAGTGAACTTCTCTATCTTCTTCTTCTCTGTTGGAATCTCGTCTGGAACGATGTTCAACAGGTTAGTAAACTCGGCCTCATATTCGGCCACTGTCTTGCTCTCCTGCCTCAGACTCATCAGCTTCCTCCTCATCTCTATATGAACTGCGGACGGAAAGTACTTGCGGTCGAACCGCACCCAGAACTCCTGAATGGTGAGGGTATCCCTCTCCTCCGCGGTGGTAATGGACTCCCACCACTGCAGTGCAGATTCAACTAGCTTGAAAGTAGCTAGCACCTGCTTCTGAACATCTGTGCACTCATGCATCCTCAAATGCCTCTGTATGTCCTTCCTCCATTGGCTCGAGACCACTACATCTGAGCTTCCTGCAAACTCTGGCGGATGCGCTTTCTGAAAAGCGTCACATACACGCTCCCAAGCAGACGGGAATGCATTAACCTGTACTGGCGCGGCAACCGGTGCCTGAGGTGGTGCCTGCTGGATCACGTCAATCGCTGCATTTACCGCTTGGGCTACTATAGCAGCAACCTCAGCGGCGTTCAACATGCCCTGAACTGGAGCGGGCTGTGGTTCGGGCGTAGCATTCCTGGGAACTCGTCGTGCACGTCGTGGAGGCATCTGAAATAAGAACAAAGTTTATAAGTTCGCAGTCTATAAACTTAATATAGCTGAAGAACGAAACGTACACAATAAGAGTACAACAGTCCTAAAATATAGGGCTCTATATCAAAGAAAACGTAGCGGAAATATAATAGCCGTACAGATCCTAAAGGACACTAGAACCTGATGCTCTGATACCACCTGTGACACCCTTACTAATTAAACACCGGGTAGCTACTCCTTTATAAAATTAATTCAAAATGCCAAGTTGGCTCAGTTAATAGCATCACTGTCGAAAACATTTTAAAGATTACTAACCACCTAGTATTTAAAAAGTAAGTGCCAAATTTTATTAAATCTGATTAACATGCAACAAAAGTAATGAAGAAATAAATAACACCATTCACCATACTGAAGTGAAACGAATAACCATCACAAAATGTAAATAAAACCTGGAGGAAAAAACTCCTCAATACAAATCCCACAACTGATAAGTAAACTGAAATAAATAACTAAAACTGAATACTGAGCAATACATGCTAGAGTCTGAAAACTGAAATGTAAAAATGTCTAATAGAATTGGGCAACATGCCCTACAACTGATAGATGCTGAGACTGGAATCCAAATGAGAGAAGCGTCTACATGCAAATCCCTGTAGCTTCCACAAACAGCTACAGCTCATCACCTGAATGAGAATCCTATGCTTGGTGTCCTCGTGGCTGGGCACCTAAAATGGTTTTACAAAAATATATATTTGGAAGCAAATGGGTCAGAGCCCGAAAGTGGAAGTCATTTTAAAAACCTGCAAGTGCTTTAAAAACATTTAAAACATAAAATGCAAAGTACATGTTAGGACGTGCACTCACATTAAATTCTCACCTCTCGACTAACTGTGCACTCCTAACGTAAGTACCCATCTATAACTACCCTTTCCACTAGCTAAGTGACAACGTAAACTAGCTAGACAACCAAAGGTTCTACCCATTTTACTCGGTTAATTTATCATAACCACGCTCGTAATTTAATAGAGGTTTCACGTAAACTCAGTTATTAAGTATGCCATTGATATAACTATCAGCTAACTCATTATATATCTCGAAACAATACCGGAATGTTTTTACAACATTAACATGAGGATTTCCATAAATTTAATGTATATTATTCACATCATAAATATACGATACAAGCACCCCGCAATCTAAGCTATAGTGCACACATACTCTGCTATCCATCCCGGTACATCACGTACATAAGGATCACATATTCCGAATCTCTCAGGAATAGTTCAGATAACACAAATCACAAATAGTGGAGGCGAACATAGTCACCATCACATGGGTCACGCACATACCTACGCTCCCATGGTCAGCGGACTTATTAATATCACAATAAGTCTTTCTATGACCTATGTTCATCAAGGTACCAGTCTATATCCCCCCCGTAGGCACACAAGGATTAGAGGGTCCTAAGCGAACGAAACCTCCCGTGATAGCAAGTATGGTAGGTATGTCATACATACAATCCATATATCAATACTAAGTAAACACACATCTTAGTAATATCGTATTATATTCGTAGTACATATTGCACTCTCGTACTAATTATAATTATCACAACTTATTTTATTCCGGTTCATAATTATACGTGCCATAATTTATCCTCACATCGTAGTAGACACTCACGTCTCAACCCAAACGGTTCATTGAATATAACTCTAGTGTATGATTTACTCATCTCAATAACCCAAAAGTCCCAAATCAATCACTATATCATCAAAGGGATGCTAACTCTACCCTTGAACCAGTTTCCGGGACTCCAAAAGTCAAAACAGTCCAAAAAGGACCAAACTGTCAACTCGTTAGAAGTCTCGTTCGAATGAGGCTTCGAACGAGTTTGGACTGTCAGGTCGTTAGAAGTCTCGTTCGAACGAGGCTGTTCGAACGAGGTCCCAGTTCGTTCGAACGAACTGACTCTTCTAACGATATCTCGTTCGAACGAGATATCGAACGAAAATCCTACTCGTTAATAACGACTGGTCAACTCGTTAGAAGCTCGTTCGAACGAGCTCGTTCGAACGACCTGGGGGCTGCTTCTAACGAGTGGCCAGTTTCGGCCCAGATTATCCCAAATACGTTTTTCACCATTTTTATCACTTCTAATCTCTTCCAAGGTTCATTCCAATAACGTTTTAGGGTCTCTAATTCATCCTAAACATATTTAAATCATCTCCTAACATGTTTTCAAGGATTGAATCATCATAACCTCAACTAAATTTACAAAACTCTACACTTTTCCCAATTTCTCTAGAACATGAACCCTAGGTTTAAATCATCCTCAAATTCCAGAATTTATTTCGTTTTAATTCCTTCAAATCACAATTAATATAAGGGGAAATCATCTCCTATCATACTACATGCAATTCTCTTCACAATATTCAAGTTCTAACTTCAAACTACATGGGTTTTCATTGTCTTCCAAGAACAGTTGTAATTTATCAATCTTCTAACATGGAGGAAACATTCTACGAATTTAAATATGATTAAAACACTTGCCTTGGTTTGATTTCTAGTTTTGGTGTGGATTTGGTGTAGAATTTCTGCAGAATTCCTCTCTCTCTCTCCTTCTCCAAGCTTTCTTTTCCAAAAGGCTATGGTGGCTAGGGTTTGCTTTGGGAAACTTATGAAAACCTAATTTTAATAAACCTCCGTAGCTTGTTGGGTTAATAAGGGTTGGTTGGGGTCAATCCTTATCAGATTACAACTCACAATTTTCGTCACTTTTAATTACCCAAAAATACCAAATTACTAAAATACCCTTTATGGTGCCGGAATGGCCTAAAAATACCCCGGGACCCAAACTATACCCCCGGCTAGTGTTTTCTGACTATCTCGACCCTTCCGGACGCGTTGGCGCACTCAAAACGACCATACGGATTACAGATTTTAAATTCACTTTTAATATCAAAATATTATACCGTGACGCGGCGGTCCCACGCGTCTCAACAAAATTTCCAAATTGCCGTATATAAATCTCACGACAAATTTTATAGTACTAAATACATATATAATCATATATGCACATAATCAAATACCAATTCGCATCACATTAGTATTTATAACCCGGATTAATTTCTAATTAATACGCATTTAATTAATTAATCCCAAAATAAATATAGCCAAAAGTACGGGGTATTACAAGTTTGTCCTTGATGCCACTCTCTCGAAGTGGCAACATGTTCTTTTTCCTTTTTTGTGAAAAATAGGCTGGCGAATCTATCTCTTCACATTTACCCCCACACCCACGACGGTCGAAGCAACCTTCCCAATAGGGGATGTATCTCTCTCTCCCCACGGTGCCGCCCTGGATGGACACAATGGCAACTCCGCTGGGGATTATTTTTAAGAGTGGTAGACTTTATTTGCATGGGTGTTTTACTTTATTATATATTCCCCTATTTTTTTGTTCCCCTTATTATTCCCTGTACATATGTACCTCATGTTATGCCACTATTCACACACTTGTAGACATTTATTTCATATACACTTCACACCACGTGCACTTAGGATCATGTATATCCACATGTTGCACACACCACGTAGAAATTCAAGCTTAGGTGTCACTAACACACTCCTCCACTTGTATATATCCATGCTCACTTACACGTATCACACACCACCCACTCTCACTTATTATCCCTGCTTAGTATGGCTCTACTTTTTATACTTGTACCTTATTCTCGACTGGGCATGATCAATAAAGATACTCTCTCCATAAAATACTAATAAAAGAATCATGCATGATTCACACAACATCACCAAAGAGCATTGCTATTGACCAAATTTTGTCCAGTAACTGGGGAGTCGCTTCGTGATGGGCACTGGTCCGGCAGGTCGTAGTTAGCTTAAGTGATATGAATCTCACCTTCCATTGGCCAAGTACCTTCGACGTATATCGAACAGTTCCCCCGCATCATGCCGCTTGACCAAAGTCATGATAGGAGATATATCGCAGGGAACTCGTTCACGTACGTCGAGTATATCGAATTCTCTCTCACACATAGCGTCCCCAAGAGGTATATAGTGAGGTAATTCACGTACACTCAGGTATACCAAATGGCTTGTCCACACGTACCAATTACCCTCAAAAGTAAGACATATATCGGGGAAGTAACGCCAAATGGGGGAAAACCTTCCAATTAACTCAACAACTGCATACCCGCATATAGGTGCAAGCCTAGTACACACATGTTAAATGCCGATTTCGACCCAAAACTCTGTCAAAATTCCAGGTTGGCCTATCACCCAAATTTTCGCACAACTTTTAAAATGGTACCCTGCTCATGAGCCTGGTAAGAAGTCCAACCATAGTTTCTACATATGGTAAAACTCAATTTTCCCAGGCTCGGGTCTCATCCAACACTTCTTTTTTGCATCTAAGCAAACATAATACAAGTGAGAACCTAATAAACATAATAATCATGCTGAAACCCGTCTCTCGTCTTCTCCTCTCTCTTTCCAAAAGTGTCCAATTTTTTTTTTCCTATTTTACCAAAAATACCAAAAACATTTTCTTTTCCTAAAAAAAATAGAAACAAAAACATTTTTGTCCTCATATTTTCCAAAAATGTCAAAAAAAAAAACATGTTCCTCCTTTTCTTTTTTCAAAAATAAATCCCAATTTTTCTCCTCATCGGGTCGATAACATACCCTTGGCCCGACTCCTTATTGGCTTTGATCTTTAGTCGAACCGCCCCAAAGTTCTATCAGTCCCCTTACTTCTTTCGAGTTCAAGATTCACCCACCTTCCATAGAGAACACAGATCAAGTGCCGAATGTACATTCGAATTTGTTGACAGTTCTAGCTCAGCTCATTGCCAAAATTGACAACCTTCAATCTGAGGTTCATGAGATGTAAAGAAATCGAGTCCCAGTCCTCGAAGAGTTCGAGGTCCGAGGAATACACTCCTGCTAACGGGCTGCTGAAAGCCCATCTGCATATGCCAAACCTTGCTCATCCAGGGGATAACTTACTCGTGACTGTTGACCCGAAAGAGGAAGAATTGAACAAGGTCAAGGAAGACCTCAAGATGTTAACCAAGAAATTCAATCAAATCAGACTCTCTGGTAACTACATGGACTACACCCACATGTCTCCCTATCCTAAAGCCAGGTTACTGAAAAAATTCAAGATGCCCAATATCAAGAAGTTCGAAGGCAGTGGACCCCCTATTGTTCATCTCTGTAGCTATCACAGAGCCATGACTCTCCTAGGGGTTTCTGAAGAAATAATGGCCTAGATGTTCGAGTAGACTTTGAAAGATAACTCTCTCCGTTGCTTCTTATCCCTTGAGGAATCCAAGATTCGTAGTTAGGAAGATGTTACCCGCGAGTTAATGTCATAGTACAAGTACAACGAGGAGATATAAGTTACCCGCCATAACTTAGAGGTACTTAAGTAGAACCCTCGGGAATCAGTCAACAACTTCATCAAAAGGTGGAGAGAAAAAGAAGCTACCATGACCAATCGGCCTTCCGAAGAAGAACACGTCAGTATAGTAAAGAAGAACTTCCTACCCCATGTCCGAGCAATAATGGGAGGACAATATTACCCTCACTTTCGATCCCTCCGAGAAGCAGGAGTGGAGATCGAAGAAAGTATTGACAAAACAGAAGTTGAACCGAGGAAAACCTTTGGACAATTTGCTCCTAGAAATTTTAAAAAACCTGTTAGTACCACGATTTCCACTATCAAAAACATCTCTCAGCCTGTCGCTTCATGGGTACCAAAAATTCACCCAAACTCGATCCGAAAGGAATACACTGAGCTTCACGCTCCTCTCTCCAAAGTCTACCAGGCCCTCTTGAGACAAAATCTGATCAAACCATTGGACCCCCGTCCATTACCAAACCCAATTCTAGAAAACTTCAAGCCTGATTCCCATTGTGACTTTCATCAAACTGCTGGCTATACCACCAACCAATGTTTCCATCTATGAAATGTAATCTAAGTCCTGATTGACTGGGGTGTCATCGCCGCACCAGCTAATCCCAAACCAAACACTACCTATAATCCACTCCCGAATCATGTAAAAGCCATCTTCCTAGAAGAAGACTCAGAATTTGACCCATCTACCCGAATCATGCCGAGTGAATCACCAGTCATACCCATATACGGTCCTAAACCTCTCCAAACATGCCCATATTTCCTCTTAGACCCTACTAGCCTTGCCGATCAAGCCTTATACCTTCTCACTTGAGCATGCATCACTGTCTGCACCCGTTCTGGAGGTAAAGATATAGAATTATCAAAAGTTTTGAACCAATTCTTAGAGTTTAGGCTAAAATTGCCCTCCTAAATGACCCTCGACTATCAGAGATTCAGTGGGTTGTTCTTAGATGATCAAAAATGGGCTCGAGAGTCAGACAATTGGGTGGTGCCAACTGACGAAGTCAGTTTAGATGACATGGTCCAGATCATGGCAAATTTATTTCAATAGACTAGTGATATCTGTAGTGTATCCAAGCTACTCAATTCTTTAAAGTTACAAGGGTGCTTGGTCCCTTCAGTTCTGCATTTCCCTGTCTAATGGGAGGAATTATACGAAGATTCTGTTGAAGTTGTGGAGTGCATTAACTTTTCATCAAAAGAGAATATCGTTGCCACTGGATGGGGGAAGATTTCAAAGATTCAGATGAAGAGAAAGATTTAGAAAAGACTAGTTCGATAGCCAACATATGTGGGATGATATCATCCGAAGAGTTGTTAAGAGAAATCAGTAAGGTGGCTGAACAACCCGATATCGATGAAGAAATAAGATTTCTATTTTTCCCTCCTTCTATGAACGACATAACCAGGTTAGGAAAACACTACCAAATACTAAGTCTACAACCGTTAGCGAGCGATAAAGGAAAGAGTGTTGAGAATCTCACTGTGCCAGAAATGACCCTTAAAGAAAGTAAGGTCCTCGATCAACTGAAGAAAACCCAAGCCAACATCACTTTATGGGGGCATTTTATATCTTCCCAACTGCACCAAAATGCTGTAATCAAGCTACTCACAGGACCCACAGTTCATCCCTCTACCACGTCAGAAGAAGCGGTGAAACTAGTCGGATCCTTGACCTCTACTTGAATGCTCTCTTTTTTTGAAAAAGAAATCCCCAGGACTGGTCCCAACCACAATCATGCTATTAATATCTCTGTTCAAGTTGTGGGTAAAATTGTCCCTCTATCTCTCGTCAACAACGGATCTGCTCTGAATGTTTGCCTATTAAGAACCCTCAATTGTCTGGGATTGAAAGTAAGTGACCTTGCTCCAACCTCTACTACTGTACGTGCCTAAGACAACACCCATCGAGAATTAATGGGATCTATCAAGCTTGAAATATGGGATGTCCCTATAAATCCTATTGTTGAATTATAAGTCATCGACATCCTAGCCTATATCAATCTGCTGGTCGAACGATCATGGCTCCATAGCATCAAAGGGGTGTCCTATTCACTTCATTAGAAATTAAAGTTATTCACCAACGGATAAGTTATTACTATCTTGGGAGATAGTGACAACACTGAGAATGCCAACACCAACAATCCAATACTCGAAATACAACACGGGGTGAATGATATGCTTCTGTCAAGATTCAAGTTGAACCACTCCTACTCCCAGCAGGGGATGACTTCAAAGACAGGGTTTGTTCGGAATATAACCCTCATGGAAACGTCAATGTAATACAAATATTTAAGAATATGCACTTCATGCCCGGACTGGGGCTAGGGAAAAGACAACAAGGGATAATTGAACCTATTGTGTTGAAAGAGGCCTTTCCTCCCTGTGGATTGGGCTATCAACCGTCGTAAGAAGAATTTAGATTGATCCATTAGCCTCGTCTCAAGAGGAGGTTAGAATGTGCCAAAACTATCCCGAGAGATTCCCTAAATGGAAGATTCATCAGAGAAGGTGAAGATTTCCCCTTCTACGGCTTCCCTGAACCTTTGTATGACCATGTAGATAAGAGGATGAAACCAGGAATGTAGATCTTCTTTCAAAACAGCTACCTATGGGCCGAGAGTTCCTAGCACTGTGTATAAACACTCACTGAAGAGACCATAACTCATACCGGGGATTCTGAGGGTACTGACTCTGATGGTTCTATCAATCATACTGGGGCTGACACTGTGCATGATCCACTCACGGGATACATCATCTAATCCACCCTGCCTCATCAAAGATGCTGATGCACCTTGAGAGAGCAGCTGCAGCGGAAATATTGCGACTTCTCAAATAAAATCCAATTTTAATTAAACCCAAATTTTAGTTAAACCCTAAGACATGCATCTAGATGATTTATCAAATAAAATATAGCATGCAGGATAAAACAAATTGAAGAGGTGTGTGCTCGTGTTCAAATGATCAAATTATATATAAAACCCTTTTAACACAAACAAACCCTAAACATGCAGCAGTATGTGATTGAATAAATTGATAATCTACGCAAGAACATTAAAACACATGCAATTAAGGAAAAATCCCCCACAGGGGCAAAACCATTTATTTTCACTATAATTTGTAAGAAAATGGCTTACAATCGGATTACAATGAAAATACAGTTCGAGGATTTACTTTCTGATACAATTTGTCTACTCACGTTCTCAAATTGGTATCAGAGCCTGTTGCACTAATTTATTGTGTTTTGATTCTGATTTTGCACAAAAATGGATTTTGATGGTTTTGATGATCTTCGATGTCAAATTTTTGAAAAAATTTAGAAAATTCACACAAACTCTTGTTTTAAATCTTCTGTTGAAAACGAATCTGAGAGGTGTCCTTCTTGTGAGGGTGTTGGTCACACGGTACATGCGTGTACCACAAATTTAAAAAAGAAATTGAATAAATCGATTTCTCATGTTTCTACCCTTAGTGATTGTGATTCAAAAGAAGAAGTTTTTTATGCTTCTAGGCGAGAGTTTCCCATCTGTGTGATTAGTGATGATAGTGAAAGTGATGGGAGTGTGGATGAAAGTGAGGAGGAAAGTGTAGATGAGCATGACTTGCAAACTGCTTACAATGAACTTTATGCTGAAACTTTGAAAACAAAGAAAGAAAATTTGAAATTGAAAGCTCAATTGAAAGAGTGTGCCATAAAAAATAATGATTTTTTAGTTGAAGAACTTAGGGCACATGGAAAAATTTTAAAAGAGAAGCTTGAGTACGTTGAGGGTGAGAGAGATAGTCTTAGAGGGTTGATGGAGACTATGAAAAAGGAGATTTTAGAGTTTGAGGATTCTAAACGAGTACTTGAATCTAGGATAGGTGAACTTGAGGTGAAATTGAAAGATTCAAGTAAAGTGAAATTTGATTTGGAGTCTAGGTCTGAAAAACTTGATAAGATTTTGGGCATAGTCGAGATCAAAACGGATAGGGGTGGGATTGGTCTTGAAAAATATGTTGCACCCATTCCCACATGTGTGAGAGAGCCTCCTAGGTTTGTTAAGAAAGAGGCACCTAAAGTTGTTAGGAAAGCACCCCTTAAGAACATTGTGAGAGAACCTTCTAGGATCATTAGGAGAGACCCACCTAGGCAAATTCGGAAAGAGCAACCGATAAATTTGAGGATAGGGCCACCTTTAGGTAACACACACCGCCCGATTTACACTTGCACACATTGCGGTAGGCAAGGTCATCTTAGGAGATTTTGTTACAAGCTTTTAAATGGACCTAGGAAGGTTAATGAAAGAATAAATTCGATTCCCAAGACCCCCACACTTTGTTACACATCAATTTGGGTTAGAAAATCGGATTTAGAGGCTTATGGTTTATTTGTCCACGATTCCCGTTTGCTTGCACGTGATTCACCCCATGTGAAATCTTTTGGTTGATTGTGGTTGCATGTTTGTCATACACTAGTTATGGTTTCATGATATATTTTTACTAGTGTGATGACTTGTACTTTTTGTATAAATTCTTATTTTTGAATTTTTTTGAAAAATACAAAAAGATTTTATTTTGATAAAATTTTGAGAAAATCCAAAAAGATTTTTGTATTGCACCGTTTATGGATGAACACTTTGGATGACCAAGTCACAACATCATTCCATTTTTTTCATGTGACTATTTGATAGTGTTTGGAGATAATAGGTCAATTCATCCTTGTGCTTTATAATGTTTGGAGTCATTAAGATGTAATTAAGTGTTACTTCCTACATGTTTGACTCATGTTTCCTTTATTGCACACATGCACGGATTTGTTTGATTATTGTGCTTGTCTTATCACATGTTGGTTGGGTGTTTTCATCTCAATCCTGTCTTTAAAACAAACCAAGCGCGATAATTTTTTATAAGGAAATTGTGCATATAAAAACCGTGTTGTGAGTTTGTGTGCTTTGTTTGAATAACGGGGAGGGGCTGCGAAAGGTAATTATCTATCCTTTGCGCAAAAGCCACCATTAAAAAGGACCTAAAAAATTGAGGAATTTTATTATCCGAGGTCCAAAGAGGTTAAAAGAGCCCGAAAAAATTGAAAGGCAATAAAACGATATACATGCCAAAAAGGGGCCATTTAGGTTTTTGCACCAATTCTCCAATGTTTGAGAATTTAGATTACCTCTAAAAGAATATATATATGAGGGAGTTTGGTTGGAGAATTAAAACGGGTTTACACGTCCTTGAAATTTTTGAAAATGCGCTATATAGTTTTGGACGTTATTGGTGTGAAAATCATTTGACTTTGATTTGTTGATTTGCATAAAACGATGTCATCTAAATTCAACAAACGTTTACACTTAAGGATACCTTTGATGTTCATTCGTTAGGAGTACACGTATGCATCGTGCACATATGATTGATTGAGTTGATTTACCTATCGAATGTGTTCACACCCATTCATTCCATTTCCATGACTTGGTTGTTTGAGTCTAAATCCATGGTGTGATTTTTGTTTCATATTTGTTCATATTGGTATCTTATTTTTGTATGAAAAATTTGAAAAATTCAAAAATAATTTGAGAATATTTGTTTGAGCATCTCCTTGCAAGAGCACGATTACCATATTATTTGATGCACTATTTTGTATACCGTGACACCCCGATTTTGCTTATTTGATTCATTCTTCTCATCTGTCTATTTGGGGACATCATAAAAAAGGGGAGAAAGAATTATCATATTATGGAGGAGTTTGAATTTTGGGGGAGTTTTTGAGATGTTGCTTATGTTTTTATCATATATTGATATCCATGTTAGGTCATTTCAAACTCGATATGTCACGTGGTATTTGCTTTGTCTCACGTGGTATGAAGATCTATATGTTGCACACCCTGATGAGAAAAGATTTGAGATTCCTGAAGATTTGAATAACAAACGATGAAGACTATTCATTTGTACCTTTTCCAGTTTTGGGTTCATGGGAGGGTAGATTTGTATAGGCAATTTCATATTTGATAATTCGGATTTTTTATGTATGTACCGGCATAGACACAGGGGGAGATTTTTAAGGACATTTTTCTCATGTCCAACATGTTACATTTGTGTATGTCGTACGCCGCTACATTTGGCACGTCACCTCACGCTCTCACATGACGGCCTCTATCCGAATTCCGGGAATCAATCATTCAACATCTCCATTAATGTGTCCCACATCTGCCTCAACGATTTCACGGTCCAAGATTTTAGGGATTTAATGCAAGTGGTACGCAAGGGAAGTCAAAACAGTGAAAAAAGGCACGATAGGAGAGTTCAACTACATGCCCTTGAACTCTCCTATCATGCCTTTTTTCACTGTTTTGACTTCCCTTGCGTACCACTTGCATTAAATCCCTAAAATCTTGGACCGTGAAGTCGTTGAGGCAGATGTGGGACACATTAATGGAGATGTTGAATGATTGATTCCCGGAATTCGGATAGAGGCCGTCATGTGAGATCGTGAGGTGACGTGCCAAATGTAGCGGCGTACGACATACACAAATGTAACATGTTGGACATGAGAAAAATGTCCTTACACACCTCTTCTCAACTGGCATACTGCACCCGTGCCACCTGCTAATATTCAAACTAACCCCTATGTTTACCCCCTTTCCCTTTAGTTGTTTCCCCTCACTTTGATGTAATCGAGACCTCTTTTGATGAGGTCCTCAATGCTGTTTTTCCTATCAATGAAATAAATGAAGATTTTGAGTATCTTTCTATGCCTTACATTAATTGTCTTGATTCTTATCAAACTCTTGATGATGATGATTTTGCAAATAACCAATTCTTAAGTGATCTAAATAAGGTTAATAATAAACAATATAATCGCGTTCAAGTTAATGAAGATGAAACTGTTATTATTAATCTCGATTCTAGTAGCCAAATGCGCGAGATTAGGATAGGGTCCACCCTTAATGGGCATGAGCACGCTCAACTCGAAGAACTACTAAAGGAATTAGTGGATGTCTTCGCATGGTCCTACGATGATATGCCCGACATTGACCTTGAGATAACACAACATGATATTCCAAATCTTCTGGAATGCAAACTGGTAAAATAGAAACTGCGAAATATCTGCACTGAATGGTCACTCAAGGTTAAAGAAGAAGTAGTTAAGCAACTAAATGTGGGATTCATTCGTGTGATTGAATATTCCACGTGGATAGCTAATATCATACCCGTGCCGAAATCAGGAGGGAAAGTTCGCATCTGTGTTGACTACCGAGACTTGAACATGGCCTCTCGTAAAGATAATTACCCGCTACCCAACATCGACAT
Organism: Sambucus nigra; assembly: GCA_949130495.1. NCBI lineage: Eukaryota > Viridiplantae > Streptophyta > Magnoliopsida > Dipsacales > Adoxaceae > Sambucus > Sambucus nigra. The sequence goes on from OX422220.1 coordinate 48,722,112, forward strand.
GATTATGGACAATACAACCAATCACGCTCTTAAGTCATTCATTGATGGGTTTTTCGGATATAATCAGATCAAGACGCACCCAGATCACCAAGAGAAAACCAGATTCATCACCACTTGGGGAACCTTTTGCTACATTGTCATGCCATTTCGTTTAAAAAATGCAGGGGCTACCTACCAGAGGGCTTCCACAACCATTTTGCATGATATGACACATAAAGAAGTTGAGGTCTATGTAAACGACATAATTATCAAATCCAAGACTAGAGAGAGCTATGTTCCCGCTCTCTAGAAGTTCTTCGAATGATTGAAACAATACCAGATGCGGCTCAACCCATATAAATATGTCTTCGGCATTACTAAAGGAAAACTTTGGGATTCATGGTTAGTGAGAAAGGGATAGAATAAGATCCCACCAAGCTAAAATCCATACTTGATATGCCACCACCTCGAACAGAGAAATAAGTCCGGGGGCTCCTTGGGAAATTACAGTACATCAGCCGATTCATCAGCGAATGGACTTCCATCTATGAACCCATCTTTAAACTCCTTCAAAAGGATTCAATCAAAGTCTGGAATGAATCTTGCCAAGAAGCCTTCGACCGAATTAAGCAATACCTAACCCAACCTCCGGAGCTCATGCCACCGCAGCCTGATCTTCCCTTACTCCTATATCTAACCGTAACCGGTACTATCGCTAGGGATTTTCTAGCATAATACCTTGAAGAAACTCGCAAAGAGAGAGCCATCTATTATGCTAGTCAAAAGTTAGTCGATTACGAAGTGAACTACACCGCCTTAGAAAAATCATGTGTCGCTCTTGTCTGGGTTACCCAAAAGTTACGCCACTACATTCTCACATTTACCATCAAGCTTGTATCCTGAATGGATCCCATTAAGTACTTGCTCGAGAAACCTTCCCTATCTAGCCCAATGGCCCGTTGGTTGATGATCCTAGATGAATTTGATATCACCAATGACATGTAAAAGTCCATGAAAGGAAGATCCATCTCTAACTACCTTGCTGACTACCCTATGGAAGAAGAGGATGTCTAGATCTCTAAGTTCCCTGATGAGAATATCCTCTGTACCTCCCTAGAATAACTTCGATAGAAAATGTTCTTTGACAGTGCTACCAATAAAAAAGGGTATGTCATTGGGATCCTCCTAATTGCCTCTGATGACTCTCTCACTCCCATTGCCATCAAGCTGGATTTGCCTTGCACCAACAACATGACTGAATACGAGGCATGCATGCTAGGCCTCAAAGTCATCCTCAAGAAAGGAATTCAATACCTAGATGTCTACAGGGATTCAACCCTCATCATCGATCAAGTACATAGAAAATGGAAAGTCAAGGATGAGAAACTCTTATGCTTTCATACCCACCTAAAAGAACTGGCTTCCTAATTTCAAGAAATCCCCTTCCAATACTTGCCCCGAGCAAAGAATAACCTAGCCGACGCCCTTGCTACCTTAGCCTACATAATTTACATGCCCGACGGAATAACCATGGCCCCTTTCCTTGTCCAAAAACAAGACAAACCAACCCACTACTACCACATTGAGCTTGACACAAAGGAAGATCCCAAAATAGTTAGCTACTAGTACTATGATATTTTGGCGCCTCCTCAAATATGGTAGGTATCCCCAAGGATTTGATAAGAAATACCGAGCAACTCTCCGCAGACTGACTGCCCAGTACATTGTCTGTGATAAAGCACTGTTTAAGAGAAACTTCGATGGAACCTATTTGCACCACATCGCAAGGCCTCACATTGAAGAAATGATGTAGAAAATCCACAGCGGGGAATGTGAACCCCACATGAACGGACATATGCATGCTAAAAAGATCATCCGATAGGTTTACAACTGGATTACAATGGTTCGAGATTACAGATCCTACATTTGAAGATGCCTCAAATGCCCATAATTTTCTAACCTACAACACTTACCTCGCAGGAATTATACAACATGACTTCTCCCTGGCCATTCTCCACATGGGGCATTGACATCATAGGGAAAGTTACACCGAAAGCATCCCACGGGCATGAGTTTATCCTAGTATCCATTGACTATTTCATCAAATGGGTCGAAGCCGAGTCATACGTAGTTCTGAATGCCAAGAAGGTGTCCAAGTTCAGCAGAAAAAACATTATCTGCCGATATGGGGCTCCGCATGAGCTGGTATCCAATAACGGGTTACATTTTAAGGTAGAAGTTACAAAGGTGGTCGAAGAGTATGGAATTCAGAGATATAAATATTCTCCATACTGACCTCGGATCAATGGAGTAGTCAAAGCAGCCAATAAGAACCTCAAAGCCATTATCAATAAGATGATCGAGAGTTATAGAGATTGGGCCGATAGGATCCTTACGCCCTCTGGGGCTACCTCACTTCAGTTCGGACCTATACTGGGGAGACCCCTTACTCTCTATAGTCTTTGGCATAGAATTAGTCCTACCCGTGGAGCTAGAAATCCCTTCGCTGCGTGTTATGCTAGGTAGCAAAGTTAGCGAGGAAGACTGGCACCAAAGCCGTCTTGACGAGCTATCCCTCTTGGAAAAAAGTAGGTTGAAAGCTCTATATCATATACAAAGGTACCATCACCGCATAACGCGATCATTCAACAAGAGAGTTAAGGACCGCGGTGTTCAAAAAGGGGACTTAGCCCTCAAAGAAAAAGTAGAGCCCATCTGGGACCCTAGAGGTAAATTCAAGCCTAATTAGAGCAGCCCGTACATCGTGAAGAAGATCCTGTCGGGCGGTGCCGCTATGCTCATTGACCTTGTTGGAGAAGAAATGGCACGTCCAATCAACCTAGACCGTCTTAAGAAATTTTACCCCTAGTCCGAAATCTCAGCACGCTACGACTCTTCTCATCTCCCTTCTATTCTAAAAAAAAAGAATAAAAACTCATCATTCCCCCCAATCAGATCTACGTGGGTCCTGATCCTCTAAAAACCTTTTTTCTTTAAAAAAAAAGAATCTTAGAAAATTTTCAAAACCCTCAGAGGTACGTAGGCATTTCATCTGCCTTACATGAGCACGACCCCCTTCTTTTTCACAAAATGATATTATTTTCTTATCCCCGAGAATGATAGTTCATTTTAACATATACCTGAACAAAAGGATTATGCATGCCTTAGCGATTAGTATAGATAATTCAAAATGAAAAAGTCATCAAGAGGCACACCTAGTTGATCAAAAACTCCTTTATTTCATGATTCGAAAGTTCAGTACAATTACATCGACATAGGGAGTCAAACGACTTCCCTTGCTAGCCTACACCTACCTTCCTAAAAAACCCAAATAAAAACAAGACCCACTACTCTTAAGAATCACCCTCCAATTATTCCCACAAAAGCACAAAACCACACCCATTACAAAAAGTTTCACAAATCCTACCCACAGATGCCAGAGGAACCAAACCCATCATCGCCCATATCTTGGGGTCCTCAAACCTCCCCTGCCTGAATGGAGTATCGCAGATGCTCTATAGAGTGATAAGCCCGGACTAGCTTGGGGAAAACCACAACGCCTCCCTTCATGGTATCAGATATGGAAAACTTCCTTTACCTAGTCTCTACAGCCAACATCTTAGCCACTACCTTCTTATATAAACACTTCATGTAGTCCCTAGAGACATGCCAGACTCGCCCAATAGATTGAGAAGGACGGGCCAATGGATGATAATTCTCCCACAGAGAACCAAACTGCATGCGCATATGCTATGTCAGGTCCTTAATAGGAAAGAAGTTCAGTATCTGTAGTGGCACAATTTTCTCCCAACCAAATTGTTGCCACAACCTCCAGGGAAAGTAAAAAGAGGTTTTCCTGAGGCCCGTATATATTGGTACTCCCCGAGTTTTAGAATGGGTAGAAGCTCCCCCCACTAAGTCACTGACCAACGTAAGCCCCAAGCTCCGTGCTCCACAAACCAGTTCCCCCAACTCTCAATGTCTAAGCCTACACTAATGAAATAGCGTATGAAGAAGTTTGGCACTGTTGGCAAAGGATACTCAGATGGGACCGCCATACGGAACCTCTTTAACAGCCACATGAACATCATTACAGGGCTACCTCTCAGAAAGTCAGAATGACCCTCCCGCCAGGAATCCAGGCCATTCAAAGTCTTCTCCAGTATTATCGTCGCATGATTGAGATAGTAGGACATCCAAGAAATAATAGACGCAAGTTGGAGGTCCAGTAGCATTTCCCAAATCACCAATAACACTTTTGAAACCATGCCCAGAATAACGGCTCCAGCGTAGCCGACATCACCCACATCCTGTGAATACTTGGATCACATCACCGTCGGAAGGGAAATCATTCCTTCGACAACCAACGAACTGGCTGATGAAGGTGAGATATGGAGAGGTCCAGCCAGCAACTCCATAAGAGAGCGAGAAAAGTCAGGCAAAGTCGCAGCAACGCTGGGATTTATCCGTCGTATGGTAGAAAATTCCTCGTAGGTAGGGAAAATTTCATCCAACCCTAAGCGAAAGGCATGGTCCTTGGGGTACCAAAATTCTACCACTGCCATCAGTATGTTCCACTCAATGGGTCAGTTTCGCCACAAAGAGACTCATCGCATGTGGAAGGCATCATAATCAACATTGTAAGAACACATTGCTTCTAAGGCTTCGAGGTAGTTGGCGAAATCAATGCTACCAGGGAGATTCAAATTGCAAAACAAAGAGATGATAAACAAGTAAGAATATGAGAAATAAAGGAAATGAAAGTGTGAGGAGAAAAATCCCATTCACACCCCTATTTATACTTGAAAATAGTCAAGCAAAGATAAGAAACCCTGCAAAAATCGGAGTAAAACTTGCCCCACCAAGTACCAAGCAATTGAAGAAAGTGAAATCAAAGCCTTGGGTTGATTGGACTGGAATGATGTACCAATAGGCAGGACAAGGGTCATGCCGATTGACAACCCCCTATTTTTGGGAAATCCTCTATTTCCTTTTTTGTCAAAATAAAAAAAAAACAATAAAAATAATTTTTATCTTAAGGGAATTCTGAAATTTCTTATCCTTATGTTTTTACTTATCCCATTTTAAAATAAAATCCTTCTCAAATAAATTTTCAAATTCTTTTTACGGTCTCAGTAACAAAGTAAAAAGAGCATGTGCATTAATCACTCAAACATAAATTAAAAGAAACTTCATCTTAATTGCATATTTTTCTGTGTTACATTTATATCTTGCAGGAAAAACAGAAAAACAACAAGGCTCGGCCTGAACCCAATTTTCTTTCTCTCTTTCACCCACATTCTCTCTCTCTCTCTCTCTCTCTCTCTCTCTCTCTCTCTCTCTCTTCACCAACAAATCCTCTTTCTTTATCTTCTTTCTCTCTCCTCTCTCTCTCTGTAAGAGCCTCCATCCCTACGGCGCGCCCTCTTCCCCCCTGCGACTAGACGATGTGCCACCATTTCCAGAACTCGACCCTTCCCCAGATGAGGTAAACAGAACCAAGAAAGAAGGACCCAATACCACTTCACGGATATGGGTAGTCGCCGAAGATATCTAATCCCTAATATCCCTCTGCCAAGTGGTGGAGAACCGGATGTGCTGCAAAAGAAAATAGAAAAGGTCAAATTAGTCAAGTCAAAAAAGAAAAGAAAGTAATCAAGAAATCAAAAGATAAAGAAACACAAAGTGTACCTCAGGTCGAAGGACCTCCTCTTTCAGGCGCAATTCGTCCGAGTCCATCGCATTCGTACAATGCTTTAAACGCACCGACCCTCCATTAACTCGTCGGATGTTGTAAATAGGCAAAAACAACTATCCAAAGGGAACCTCTGAAATCGTCGCACCGCCCGCACTATGGGCGGACCCCACCTGTAGACTCGAACCCGCACGAGGAAGAGACCTCACATCGTATATACTAGGAGGCATCATTCAGCTCGACATGAAATACATATAGTCATACATCACAGCCATGTTGATATACAACGAGTATGGCTCTCCTATCATCGCTGCCACTCGTACATCCTCTAATATCTCCCGTACTCGCCTCATGAACATAGGGGGCTTCGTCGATGGCACCAAAACCTTGTCCTCCAAGATCTATTGAACTACCCTCTCCCCGAGGTACCAAGAGTAGCCAAACTCATGAGCCAACATACGCCGCGTCTGCGCATGTCCCCCAGTTACCCCAGTGTGCTGAATGGCCGTCCCCCAAGGATAAAAGGTCACCTGTAAATCCCCAGTAAGAGAAAAAGATCAATATCAATATAAAATCATCAATGGAAAGGACAATCCCGAGATAAAAGAGGGCTTACCCGCTCACTCTTCAGGCCATTCAAGACCTGACGCACTATCGCCAGAGAGAGAGATACTTCTTCGACTGTCGGTTGGACCTCCGCCACCGGTACATCCGGCAGAAGTCCCCAATAGAATAATCCTCCAAAGACATCAACTGGGTGTTTAACCCAATCACCTCATAAAATCACGTCTACAAAGGGCAAAGGCCATCATTTAAGAAATCTAGAAAAAGCGCATGAAGGAAAATGCGAATGCATAAAAGGAAAATGCAAAAAATAAAGAATACCTCCAGAAGATATGTGGCTCCAATAAAAGACTACCGGCAACACCGGCTGAATGCATCAAGAGAATAATAAAAGGGTCGCCAAAGTCAGGCTCCCCAATCATAAAGGCGAATGTTTGAAAACACCCTAAAAAATAGCAAAAACCATAAGTGCACGACGTCGCCACTCGTCCCCACCAGATTACCTCCCAGCACAAGCAGAATAAATAAGCGAGCCATTTGACGCACCTACTTCCCATCGCTCTCATCGATCCTCCTCCTCAACAACAACTCCTTAATAGAGACAAATAGAGAGAGTCCCCAGAAACCACCCTCCACATCACCTAAGGCCACCATCACCGCCTCTGGTGTCACCCTCAGCGTCCTATCCACCTCAATCTGAGCACCATCACAATATAGCCCCAACAGATGCTGCACATCAATGGGCGTCACCGTCATCTCTCCAAAGACAAAATGAAGGTGTGGGTAGTGTCCCACCACCTCTCCCCCAGAGCACACAGAATGGCCGTAGAACGAGGCATCTCATCCAGAGCAGACACCAGTCTCCCAAAGCCGTCTAATGACACCATCCAGTGCACCACAAATAGAATGTTCTCCTAAACATCTTTAAGCCCTATTGTCCTTCGGGCATGTATAGTCGACATGAAGACGTCAGATTGTCGAGGAAATAAAGAAAACCATTGTCAAATTTAAGAAATAAAGCAACCTTGTTAAGGAAAAAGGAAAATAATACCAAAGGTCATTCAATACTTTCATAGCCATCAAGGTTCACCACCCTAAATCAATGATGATGCGAGGACTCACATAGAAGGATCTGATCCTCCACCACCAGCTCGAATGAGTTCTCACTGCCCAGTGGAAGGGGCACCCTAGCCCTCCACTCCAACCCTACCCAATCGTCAGTATTAAGCCACGCCATGTGAGTAGTGTTGCTTGAAAATTCATCCATCGCTTGAATTCAGAATGTCAGACCGATTTGCAAAAGGTAATTGCAAAATAAGGCAAGTCGAAAAACTATGAAAAATGAGGAGAACCCATCCCCTTTTTATAGGAGGCTAAGGGGCATGCCGATCGGTATCTCCCTACCACCACCGATCGACACTATCCCTCCACCTGCTCGAGGCACCCCAAAAGATCGTGACACTACCATTTGGCACCCCTACATCTATGACGGTTGGAACCCCCTTTAAAATTTAGTACAAAAAGTCCAAAAAATACCAGAAAATCTCAAAAAATTCCTAAAATCACCAGATTAATTTTGGAACCTTTTCACCAAGAAAAAATAATATTTTTTTACATCCCAAGTGGGATTCCAGAAAATAATTCTCCCTAGCAATGTATCTAGAGGATGATCCAAAATTCCAAAATATTCCCCTGCTCAAAATCCTTGGATCATTCGCTCTTCCCCAGCAGAACTTAAAACCAGATGCTTTCCCAAATCCCTAGAGAAAGATTACACATCCCCAGTGGAGCCCGCAAACTTCCCAAAATAAATATAAGCGCTCAGAATCAACTTTGACCCACATAATTGGTCATCTCTACTTAAGCCCTCAGAATTGGCTTTGACCCGCAGAATTGGTCACCCCTAAATAATCCCTCAAAATTGGCTTTGACCCGCATAATTGGTCATCTCTACTTAAGACTTCAGAATTGACTTTGACCCACAGAATTGGTCACCCCTAAATAAACCTTCAAAATTGGCTTCGACCCTTAGAATTGGTCGCTTCTACTTAAGTCCACCGAATTGGCTTTGACCCTCTGAATTGGTCACCCCTAAATAAGCCCTCAAAATCGAATTCAACCGGCATAATTGGTAATCGCTACTTAAGCCCACAAAATTGGCTTTGACCCACATAATTGGCCACCCATAAATAAGCCCTTAGAATTGGCTTCGACCCTTAGAATTGGCCGCTTTTACTTAAGCCCGTAGAACTATCTTTGACCCGCAGAATTGGTCAGTTCTACATAAGCCCACATAATTGACTTTGAGCCGCAGACTTGGTCACTTCTACATAAGTGCATAAAATTGGCTTCGACCAGCAAAATCGCTCTCTCCTATTTAAGCTGTCATAATTAGCTTTAACCTACAGAATCGGTTGCTTCTACTTAAGCTCGCAGAATTGGCTTCGACCCTCAGAATTGGTCATCTCTACTTAAGCCCCCAGAATTGGCTTCGACCCGCATAATTGGTCATTTCTATTTTAAGCTTACAAAATTGTCTTTGACCCACATAATTGGTCGCTATAATTTAGGTCCTCAAAATCGGCTGCCCTAACATCACCTTAGGTCCTTAGCATCGACCTCCACCCTCTGAATCTGTCATACTCCTCCCTTAGGTCCACAGAACCGACCGCTATCATGTGGTGTCTATTCGACGGCTATCACTTATTCCAAGATCACCCATCGAGGGGATCTATATACACCACATTCTAGGACCCCCTAAGTCTCCCCTTAGGTCCCTAGAACCTCCCCATCTCACTACAAACCCTAAGTCGCACTCCGAGTATCGATCTAGAGGCCATCGGGCGCCCTCAGGCCCTGTTTGACTCTGATCAACTCTATCGTCAGAGTAAAAGCTCTTTGAATCGTTAAAGGAATATGAATAACCTTTTCAATGGTTTGCCCCATTCATGAATCGACATAATGATTCGGATGAACGGACCATTTTACTACCGAAAATCGATTCGGAGGCCACCAGGCACTCTTAGACCCCGATTTGACCCTAATCAACTTCATCGTCAGAGCAAAAGCTCTTTGAATATTCAAAGGGTATTAAAACCTCTTTTAACGGTCCACCCCATGCATGAAACAATATAACCATTTGGACGAACGATAAATTTTCCCCTAAAAATCGATCCAAAGGCCACCGGGCGCTCCCAGACTCCGTTTGACCAAACTCAACTCTTCAGCTCGAACAAGACTAAATGAATCTCCGAAGATCACTGAATACCCTTTCAAACAGTCTGCCCCGTGCATGATTCTAACCTATAGTATGAACGAATGATCCTTTTTACTTCAAGAGATCCTCGAGTTCTTTGAAGCCCCGATTGACTAAGGTCAACCTTCTGAACCGAGTAAAACTCTTTGGAATGTCAATGTGCGTGATTTTGACTTACCATGCGGATGAACGATCCATTTCTGTATGACGATCTCCCATCCAAAACACGAACGTGCATTTACGAGCTACATTTAACCCAAAGTCAACTCCCAGACCCGGGAGCGGTCCAAAGGACTCTTTAAGGTCTCTGAAATACGTTTCTAACGGTATGCCCCATGCGCTATTCGAATCAATGGTTTGTGTTCTACGACCATATTTTTAGGAAAATTTTCACACGACTGTCAATTGGCAGGTTCAGATCCCTGCTTATAGGCACAGTGTCTGGGGTCACATGCCGATAGTCACCCCCTGGGGTAGGCCGATCGGCTCCCTCCTGACCCTATAAATAGGGGGTATGACCTCATTCCCAAAAGGAAGAGAGCAGATACATCAACAACAATGATCTCAGCAACATTCCCTCGAAATTAGCAAAGTCCCTCATGTGAAGTTCCATCCAATCTTACATTCCCATCCTTTTCATACCCAATTTGGCAAATATCCTTATCTCTCATCAACATTCATCAACACTCAAGGGAGTTCATCCAAGATCAAAGATCAAGCTTTAAACAAGGTCCAATTCCTTCCCCCTCTCTTTAAATTCCTTGTTTTTTCATAATACACATTAGATTCATAATCTAGTTCTTACTTTAGTTCATACACATTAATATCTACACTTTTTATTAGTATACTGCACATACTTTATTTTCTATAAAAATCCCAAAAACAAATAAAAGAGGGTTACACCCGTAAATTCTGAACGAAATTATCCATCACACTTTTTTCAAAACCTAAAAAAACACATTTTCTACACATACACATATTATAAAATTCCGTTCGGATCTATGGGATAAAACCCACCCCTATGCTATATTCGAACTACGTGGACTTTGATGCCTTTATAGGCTACGTAGGCGTCTTGGATTAAAATTCGAGACTCGAATCCAATTTTCTCAATTTCCCAAATTCCCTAATCTACTTAAACCTCCTGTTTTCTCACACATACACACACACACACACACACACACACACACACACACACACACACACACACACACACATATATATCATGCTTGTTTGCGTTTCATCCAACACATGTTATCGTTTCCTAATAACGATCAATATCATGATAAACGCACAAATCATATTTTCTACATATGTTATTTTGGAAAAATTCCTATGGATGACCTCACTTTACCTTCTCCATGGTATGAGTTGAAAAATTCCAATCTCCATTATATAAACACTCTCACACACTTCATGGGGATATAAAGGAAAATAATAACTATAAAAATCGAATGAACGCGGTGTGTGATATCGATTTAAAATTATTCGCAAGTTTCTAATTAAACCTTATTTAATTAGAGTCTATTTTAAAAAAAATTTAAATCATCCCCAAACCATTCAACTACGTGTGTGTGTGCGTCAATTCATAAATAAATAAAGCATGCGACACAAGTTTAATGAAAAATCCCCGAAGGGCAAAACCTTTTTATTTCTAGAACTCTGATAAGTTTAAAAGATCATTGACTTACATACAATCTTGCTTTTGCCCACAAGAGTAACGCACGATGTCTTTGACTAACCTCCAAATCAATGGCTAGAAACAAAACAACAATGGTTCACATGCATCTATACCACAAGGACCGCAATCCTAGACACGCAGTCTTCTCGGTGTGGGTTATCTTCCCCACAAGAGTAAAAAAAAGCGAAGTGTGTTCTTCAAACACCAAAAAAAATCACTAAAGCATATGGGATTTTTGTGAATTGAAAACAAAAAGGGATTAAACCCTAAAAGGAAGAAGCCAAAAGAACTCTGCTTTCGTAGTTTTTCTATTCTGTAAAATGCTGAGACTTCTTAATGAAAATGAAACCATAGAATGAGTTTTTATAGAAAATGCACCACCTCGGAATACGTGCTCATTCGGACGAGATAAGGGTCTTGCATGAACAACTTACAGATGTCATTCAAATGACATCTCACGACATCCCTATGTCGCCCGAACGAGATGGCTATCTCGCTTGAACGACCTGGGCGTCAAAATCGAGGTACGCTCCAACACTTGGACAAAATTACTCATTCTTAAATTTGAAGAAAAAGTCCGCTCCAACACTTAGAAAATATTTTGTAAAAATATCCCAAAAGATCTAAGTGGAAGGTTAAGGTATTTAAAACAAAACCTTACCAAAGTAAACTTCGCGGAGTCTTTTTGATGAAGAACTTGATTAATTCGGATCCGTTTTAATGTAGATGGCTCTTGAATGCTCTTCGATGGTGTAGCGGTATATGACATAACAAATTGATAATGGACTTATAAAAACATGTCTTTACAAATCTCTCCCTATGTCTCTGCCGGTACATACTTAAAAAATCCGAATTATCAAAAACCAAAATTGCTTATACAAATCTACCCTCCCATGAATAAATTTGCAAGATCTCAAATTATTCTTCAAAAATCTTCATCAAATTTCAAAGCTTTTCTCATCAGGGTGTGCAATATCATGATCTTCAATCTTTGTACCTACACAGATGAGATAAAGCAAAAATACCTTCGTGACACATCGAGTTTGAAAAGATATAAGAATAAATCATTACTAAATCAAATCTCCCCCATAATGCAAAAACTCCCCCATAGTATGATAATTCTTTTTCTCCCTTTTTATGATGTCCCCAAATAGACAGATAAGAAGAAAAAATCAAAACATGGAGTGTTACGATAAAGTGAAATGCAAACATGGATCGAACTATGCGCATGAAAAGGCATGTCTCAAAAATTTCACAATCTATTTTTGATTTTTCAATTTTTTCATACAAAAATAGGATACCAAAAATCACACTATGGATTTAAACTCAAGCAACCAAGTCATGAATATGGAATGTATGGGTGTGAACACATTCGATAGGTAAATAAACTCAATCAATCATATGTGCACCATGCATATGTGTACTCCTAACGAATGAACATCAAAAGTATCCTTAGGTGTAAAAATTGTTGAATTTATATGACATCGTCTTATACAAATCAACAAATCAAAGTCAAAGTGATTTTCACACCAATAACGTCCAAAACTATTTAGCGTTTTTTCAAGACTTTCAAGGACATGCAAACTGGTTTTAAATCTCCCATCAAACTCCCTCAAAAATATTTTCTTTTAGAGGTGTATAAACTAAATTCTCAAACTTTGGAGAATTGGTGCGAAAACCTAAATAGCCCATAATGGGCATGAACTTCTTTTTATTGTCTTTAAATTGTTTCGGGCTCTTTTAAACCTCTTTGGACACCAGATAATAAAATTTCTCAATTTTCTATGTCCAATTTAAATGGCGGCTTAATCGCAAAGGATATATGAAAATCTTTCATAGCCCTTCACCGTTTTCAAACAAAGCACACAAACTCACAAACGACACTTATATGCATAACTTTCTCATCAAGTTTTATCGCGCTTGGTTCGTTTTAAGGACAGTATTGAACTAAAAACACTGTGACACCCCGCCTAAGTAAATACCGGGCGGTCACTCCTTTATTAAATTAAAATCAAGGTGAACAGTTGGTTCATTCTTAGCATCACTGTCGTGAAAATACTTTTTTCCAAATTAACACCCTACATAATTAAGCTAAGTGTCAAAACCATTTTTTTCAACATTTCTGACCAATTTTATTTTTTTAAAGGAAAATTATTTATTTAATTAGTAACAACATTTTCAATAAGTAAGAATCATACAACAATTATCCTGGAACATAATCCAATTACTTTAAACATTCAACATCCAAAATCACAACATTTAAAACTTAATGTAAGACATACATGCTGAATAAATCCCAAAGTAACAGTACGAGAAATAACTGAAATACAAATGTCCCAACAAAACAGATAAATAGTGGAAAGGGCGACACATGCCCCAATAACTGAGAATCCTAGGAGTGGAATCAAGTAAATGAAATCGTCTAAGCAAGTGGCCTACAACTCCCACCTAAGCTGCAGCACGTTCCTTCCAAGGGATCCTAAGCAAGACGCCCCTGTGGCTAGGCACCTGTAGTACATACATATATATACAAGAGAGAGAGTGAGAGAGAAACGGGTCAGAGCCCGATAGTGTATATGATTTAAAAATTGTTTAGCAAGTATTTAAATTGATACAGGCCAATGAAACAACATATTAGTGCGACACTCTCTTGAGAAATTCTCACCTCTCTTCTAATGTGCACACCTATCGCACTAACCTTCCCAGTGGTATATCTCATCATATATCACGCTATCCTTTCCCAATGGTTTAACTTATCTTAGGTTATTCGCAGGATTCAAAATTTAACAATTCATTTGTTTGAAAAGAATATTTCTATTAGTAACCGAAGTTCTCATTTTAACTTTATTAATCAATTAAGTTTTCCAGTGTCATATTATACTTTCTCAAAACAAGTATATACAATTTGAGTCATCAACCATGTCCTACATATCAAATCACAGTAGGCAGTTCCAGATTTCAGAATTTCATATATATATATTAACTACTCGTAAAATATATATCATAACAGCACCCCAAATAAAAACTATGGTGCGGGCATACTCTACTATCCAATCCCCGTATCACTAGTACTAAGGGAAATACAAATTCGAAATCACTCTCGAACTGTATTAACACATACTCAAACAATATTGAGGCGAATTATAGATTCCAAGTCTCTAAGAGGATGGCAAATGTTTGCGTCTCTTAGGACCATCTGAACTATCACTGCGATAGCCTGTACCAAGGATATCTATACACAAACAATATGAGGCGAAGCATAGATTCCAAGTCTCTAAGAGGATGGCACATACATGCGTCTCTTAGGACCGTCTAAACTATCAAATCGATAGCCTGTACCAAGGATATCTATCTCCTAGGGTACGAGTCAATATCCCCCATAAGGCAACACAGGATAAGATCGTCCCATCGCGGCAACCTCAGGGATAACAAGTAGCGTGGGTATGTTTTTCACACATAGATAGCATATGCATACACAATCATATAACTATAATAATATTACCATGTCAATAATGGGTATATTCTCAAATCCCATAGTTACGACTTTTATCCATATTATCATATTTTAGTAAACACTTATAACGGTTCGTTTCTAACCTTGATTCGGTATTATTCCAACGTACCACACAACTCTCATGGCTTTATTCTCCAAATTATAAAATTCAGTAGGTATACACATTTGTCCCCAAAGTAACTCTCTTATGTGTATCTCTCTCTTTAAATCATAAATTCACCGACCCTTATGTAATTATCCCAAAATACAATCTTTGCCCGACATCAAGGGTCCCAAAATTTATTCACATGTCCTACTGGTCTTCCCTATCTCCCAAAACATTTTATTAAGGATGCCCAAGAATTATTTCATATTAAATTGAACTTAACTAATTTTGAAAGGGAAATAGGAGTCTGCCAGGAGGGGTCGATCGATCGATCGAAGCTCTGGGCTCGATCGATCGATCAAGTAGGTATTGCGATTTCTGCAGTTTTGCAGTTACGGGTTCTAACATATATCTTCATCCAAATTCAAGTGTTACATTCCCAAACGTCCAAAGATTCATACTACTAACATTATATATTCATATTAGGTAGTTCCAACGTAAAGCATGTGGATTTCTATCATTATACATGGATTAACAGCCCAAAAATTATCATAATTATCAAGAACCCTAGAATTCTCTTTAAACATGGTTCTAACAAGTATTTCCAGAAATTTCTTCTTATAAACATCATAATTTCGTGGGTAATTCCTCTACATGGCAAGGGTTTCCAGAATTATCAATTTATCCATCACTACATGCAATTCCTATCTTAAATCTTTGGTTTTCTTCCATAAAAACTCATTCTAATTATTCCTAAACTAATATGAAAGATGCACCAACGAAATAAGCAAGATAAACACTTGCCTGGGGTTTTTGGTGTTCTGATTTGCAGATGATTTTGGTGTGGTTGCGTTCCCCGTCGCGCGATCTACGCGTTGGTGGTGGTGGCGGTGCAACCGGATGGATTTTTAGCCTTGTATTGCCTTGGAAGCTCTCTCCTTCCCTCTCCTATGGCCATCACTTGTCTTTGGTTGTTCTAACCCTAGAAGACAACCTTAGACATCTGATATACCCCTTGAATTTTCGTGGGTTTAATTCCCCAAAATGTAAAATGTCTAAAATGCCCTCCCAGAGTACCACTTAGGCCTAAAAACGCTCCGAGACCCAAACTAAACCCCCGGGTACACTTTTCTGACTATCTTGACCCTTCCGGACGCGTTGGCGCACTCAAAAAGACCATACGAATGACTTATAAAATATTCACTTTTATTTATCAATGTTTAGTCCCGACGCGACACGGGCGCGTCCCCACTCAAATTTCCAAAATTGTTATTTTATTCACTCGTGACATTCAATATAATCAATATTACATATTACTTTGCTCATTAGTAATATTCAACAAATTTCCCATAATTACTAACTCTCGCCACGTTAATAATTATAACATAATTAATTTTCGTATTTTTATTAAATAATTAACTCACATTAAATTTAATAAATCCCCAAATTAATATAGCACAAAAATACGGGGTATTACATACTTCCCCCTAATAACGGAATTTCGTCCCGAAATTCGGAAAAAAGGCGTACCTGGTAAGAACAAATCTGGATATCTCTCGTGCATATCGGCCTCGCGCTCCCAAGTGGACTCCTCCATATTATGATGCTCCCACTCGACTCGCACAAGTGGAACTATCTTTGACCTCAATTTACTCTCACTATAGTCTAGGATAGCCACCGGTCTCTCCTCGTAAGAGCTGTCAGGCCGTAAGTCTATCTCATCTATCGCAATATGAGTATGGGCCATATCATCCCGAAGCTACTGTCTCAACGACGAGATGTGGAATACATCGTGAAAGCGATGCAAATGTTCTGGCAGTCCCAATCTGTATGCTACCGGCCCAATCCTCTCGATTATGGGAAATGGTCCCACGTACCTCGGGGCCAATTTCCCTTTCTTCCCGAACCTCATCACTCCTTTCATAGGAGATACACGCAGTAACACTTGGTCTCCCACATTAAACTCCCAGAAGAACCGTTTCGCATCGGCGTAGCTCTTCTGCCTGTCCTGGGCTACTCGAATGCGACTCCTGATCATCTCAATCCTCGTGGAGGTTTCCTGAATCACCTCCGATCCTAGCAACTTGTTATCCCCCACCTCGAGCCAACAAGTTGGAGAACGACAAGGCCTGCCATACAAAGCCTCAAATGGAGCCATACCAATCGTAAACTGATAAGAGTTATTATAAGCAAACTCTACCAGTGGAAGATGTGGCTCCCAACCTCCTCCAAAATAAAGAACACACATGCGTAGCATATCCTTTAACATCTGATTAGTACGCTCTGTCTGTCCATCTGTTTGTGGGTGATAAGCTGAACTCAACCTCAACTCAGTACCCATAGCCTCGTGAAAGCTTTCCCAGAAACGTGACACGAAAATCTTGTCTCTATCTGACACAATATTCAGGGGCACCCCATGTAATCTGACAACCTCAGCAATGAACAACTGAGCATACTGACCCGTGGTATAGTCTGTCCGCACCGGCAAAAAATGAGCCACCTTGGTCAAACGGTCTACAATCACCCAGATAGAATCGTGGCCCCGTTGTGATGTAGGCAACCCTGTAATAAAATGCATGGAAATACTCTCCCACTTCCACGCGGGTACTTTCAATGGCTGAAGCAATCCTGACGGTTTCTGATGGTCCACCTTCACCAGCTGGCAGGTAGAACATTTGGACACGAACTCAACAATGTCCTTCTTCATCCCACTCCACCAGTATTGCCTCTTCATATCCTGGTACATCTTATCTCCTCCAGGATGTACTGCAAATCGGGACCCGTGAGACTGGGTCATCACTGCATGACGTAATTCTGCTCCTTCTGGAACCACCAGTCTCCCATTAAACCTCAAACCCCCATCAGAACTAATAGAGTAGGACTCATCACCCTCAGCTAAAAGTCGTACAATCTGCTCCTGGCAGAACGGGTCTGTGGTTTGGGCCTGTATTACCCTCATAACAATCTCGGGTGTGACTGTCATAACAGATATTAAGGAGCAGGCTACTACGTCCTGGTGGCCTAACTCCGTCCACTTTGTTTTCCAGACGTCCGCTACCTCGTCTACCGGTCTACGGCTTAACGTATCAGCAACTACGTTGGCCTTCCCCGGATGATACTGTATTTCAAACTGATAGTCCTTCATAAACTCTAACCATCTGCGCTGTCACATATTCAGCTCTCGCTGAGTGAATAGGTACTGCAGTGACTTGTGGTCTGTGAACAAACAGAACTTCTCTCCCAATAAGTAGTGCCTCCATATCCTCAATGCAAAAACGACCGCTGCTAATTCCAGGTCGTGGGTGGGGTAATTCTTCTCTTGCGGCTTAAGCTTGCGGGAGGCAAAAGCGATAGCCTTCTCCTCCTGCTGAAGTACTCCCCCAAGTCCCCGTAAAGAGGCATCGGTGTAAACGAGGTACTCCACACCCGGCTTCGATAAAGCAAGAACTGGTGCTGAAGTAAGCTTGTCTTTCAGCTCGTCGAAAGCCAACTGATAAGCGTCATCCCAAATATATGGTACCCCCTTGCGAGTCAGATTCGTCAATGGACCCGCTATTTTGGAGAATCCCCGAATGAATCTCCTGTAGTATCCGGCTAACCCCAAGAAACTACGCACTTCCGTCGGTGTCGTGGGCTATCCCCATTCCCTCACCGCTGACACTTTACTCGGGTCGACTGCTATCCCCTGCTCAGAAACAACATGCCCCCAGAATTGTACTTCTCGCAACCAGAATCCACACTTCTCGTACTTAGCATACAACTGATGCTCTCGTAAAGTCTGAAGAACCTGCCTCAAGTGCTCGGCATGCTCCTCCTCGGAGTGTGAATAAATCAAAATGTCATCTATGAAGAGGATGACAAACTGATCCAAGAACTCTCTGAATACTCGATTCATTAAGTCCATGAATACAGCTGGAGCATTTGTGAGACCAAATGGCATCACTCTGAACTTGTAAGACCCATATCTCGTCAAGAAGGCAGTCTTTGAAACATCCTGCTCTCTAATACGTAGCTGATGGTACCCCGACCTCAGATCTATCTTCAAAAATAAAGTTTCTCACCTTTATTGGTCGAACAGATCATTGATTCGAGGCAACGGATACTTATTCCATATCGTGACCTTGTTCAACTCCCGGTAGTCCACACACAACCTCAGTGAACCATCTCTCTTCTTCACAAACAGAACTGGAGCGCCCCAAAGTGAGGTACTCCTGCGAATGAAGCCCTGACCTAACAGCTGCTCTATCTGATCTCGTAACTCTCGCATCTCAGCCGGAGCCATACGGTATGGAGCGCGTGCTATAGGTCTAGTATCTAGCAATAAATCTATAACAAAGTCTATCTCTCGACTGGGGGGTAGGCCTGATATTTCCTGAAACACATCGGAATACTCTCGAACAACTGGAATCGAGTCTAACGGAATCACAACCTCCTTAGAGGTATCCTCCTCTATATAATACAAATGAACGGTTGAACCTCCCTCTGAGCGAGGCATCGCCACTACAAACATCTCTTTCCCCAGAATGGCAAAAACAATGCTCCCACCGAAGCAATCAATCATGGCTCTATAAGCTGCGAGCCAATCCATACCGATAATAACATCATGCTCATGAATATCTAAGACTAACATGTCTGCATGTAATACCAAACTACCAATATCTACCCCCACTCCTAGGCATATAAAGAAGATAAGCGACCCACTCCCCAGTGGTGAGTCCACACACGTCACTATGCTCTCTGCTGTGGATAACAACCCTAAGGCCTTCGCAAAATGCGTAGCTATAAAACAATGAGTCGCCCCAGTATCAATCAAAACCCGACCCATAGTACCATGGATAGGAAACATACCCTCAATCGCGGGTGGTGCCTGTGGAGCTGATGCTTGGTGGATGTTGTAAACACGTTCGTACTGTAACTGCCCCTGCTGCACTAGAGCTGCTGGAATGGCTTGTAGGGTTGGCACCTGGGCTGGAGCTGGGAGGGCAGTCGGAAAAAGTGGTCTCTGTGGCTCATTACGGGCACCCTGCTGCTGTGGGGTCCTATCTCCCTCCGGACAATCCTGGCGCCTATGGCCGTGTCTACCACACCCAAAACATCGGCCTTTGAAGTTGCCTCCCTTTTGACCCTGTTGACCATGGCCCTGCTGGCCGTTACCTCCCCGCCACTGTCCCTGTTGGCCTTGATGGACACACTGTTGTTCCTGTTGGCCCTACTGCTGACCCTGCTGTCGGTGTTGGCCTTGCTGGCCTTGATGATTAGGCTGTCCCTACTGACCCTGCCTATAACCCCCAAATCCCTGCCTGGAATCACCTGAACGAAATCCCTTAGCAGGGTCCCCCTGATGGGAACTCTGCTCGTGCTGACGAGTCTGTCCGTGAGATGGTGCCCCACTAACACTATTACCCCCGGTCCTGCCCTGCTGGCTGGACTCTCCTGCTCTCTTACTTCCCTACAGATGGAAGCGGTGATCCTGGCAATGTAGTAACGCAGCATTGAGTACGTCAGTGAAAGTACTCAGAGATAAATTCCCTATAAGGTATTGGCGGATCCTCCAAGTTAACCCGTCCACAAACAACATAATCTTCTTGTCCTCAGTGGGTGCCTCATCTGGCACTATGGTGAGAAGTCTCGTGAACTCCTCCTCATACTCAGCTACGGTAGAACTCTCCTGTTTCAAATTCAGTAATTTCCGCCTCACCTCAGTCTGCACGGCGGGTGGAAAATACTTGCGGTCAAATCGCTCCTAGAACGACTGAATAGGGATCGTGTCCCTCTCCTCCAAGGTTGTAGTGGACTCCCACCACTGTAAAGCGGCCCCCACCAACTTAAAGGAAGCCAACAACTGCTTTTGCACGTTGGTGCGATCATACATACAAAGATGCCGCTGGATGTCTTTCTTCCATTGGCTGACTGTGACGATATCTGAGCTACCAGAGAACTCAGGGGGATGCGCCTTCTGAAAAGCATCCCTAACCCTCTCCCATGCAGATGGAAGCTTTGAGGTTACTGGCACCACTGTCTGAATCTGGGGTGGAGCCTGCTGAACCACCGCTAGCGCGGCATTCACCACCTGACCAATAATGGCGGCTACTTCATTAGCATTTATAGTGCCTTGTGCCGGAGCTGCTGGCTGCTCGGCCAGGGCAAGCCTATCCTTCGGTGCACGTCTCGAAGGTATCTGAAATGTGGAGAAGTTTATTAGTCTACAGTCATTATCAAATCACAAATAGCTGAAGACGTAACGTAAAAGCAGAAATACAACAATCCTAAAAATAGGGCACTATATCAAAGAAAGCAACGCTGAAAGCATAATAAGCCGCATAGATCCTAAAGGACACTAGAACCTGATGCTCTGATACCACCTGTAACACCCCGCCTAATGAAATACCGGGCGATCACTCCATTATTAAATTAAAATCAAGGTGAACAGTTGGTTCATTCTTAGCATCACTGTCGTGAAAATAAATTTTTCCAAATTAACACCCTACATAATTAAGCTAAGTGTCAAAACCATTTTTTTCAACATTTCTGACCAATTTTATTTTTTTAAAGGAAAATTATTTATTTAATTAGTAACAAAATTTTCAATAAGTAAGAATCATACAATAATTATCCTGGAACATAATCCAATTACTTTAAACATTCAACATCCAAAATCACAACATTTAAAACTTAATGTAAAACATACATGCTGAATAAATCCCAAAGTAACAGTACGAGAAATAACTGAAATACAAATGTCCCAACAAAACAGATAAATAGTGGAAAGGGCGACACATGCCCCAATAACTGAGAATCCTAGGAGTGGAATCAAGTAAATGAAATCATCTAAGCAAGTGGCCTGCAACTCCCACCTAAGCTGCAGCACGTTCCTTCTAAGGGATCCTAAGCAAGACGCCCCTGTGGCTGGGCACCTGTAGTACATACATATATATACAAGAGAGAGAGGGAGAGAAAAATGGGTCAGAGCCCGATAGTGTATATGATTTAAAAATTATTTAGCAAGTATTTAAATTGATACATGCCAATGCAACAACATATTAGTGCGACACTCTCTTGAGAAATTCTCACCTCTCTTCTAATGTGCACACCTATCGCACTAACCTTCCCAGTGGTTTATCTCATCATATATCACGGTATCCTTTCCCAATGGTTTAACTTATCTTAGGTTATTCGCAGGATTCAAAATTTAACGATTCATTTGTTTGAAAAGAATATTTCTATTAGTAACCAAAGTTCTCATTTTAACTTTATTAATCAATAAAGTTTTCCAGTGTCATATTATACTTTCTCAAAACAAGTATATACAATTTGAGTCATCAACCATGTCCTACATATCAAATCACAGTAGGCAGTTCCAGATTTTAGAATTTCATATATATATTAACTACTCGTAAAATATATATATATATCATAACAGCACTCCAAATAAAAACTATGGTGCGGGCATACTCTACTATCCAATCCCCGTATCACTCGTACTAAGGGAAATACAAATTCGAAATCACTCTCGAACTGTATTAACACATACTCAAACAATATTGAGGCGAAGCATAGATTCCAAGTCTTTAAGAGGATGACATAGGTCTGCGTCTCTTAGGACCGTCAGAACTATCACTGCGATAGCCTGTACCAAGGATATCTATACATAAACAATATGAGGCGAAGCATATATTCCAAGTCTCTAAGAGGATGGCACATACCCGGGTCTCTTAGGACCGTCTGAACTATCAAATCAATATCCTGTACCAAGGATATCTATCTCCTAGGGTACGAGTCAATATCCCCCATAAGGCAACACAGGATAAGATCATCCCATCGCGGCAACCTCAGGGATATCAAGTAGCGTGGGTATGTTTTTCACACATAGATAGCATATGCATACACAATCATATAACTATACTAATATTACCATGTCAATAATGGGTATATTCTCAAATCCCATAGTTACGACTTTTATCCATATTATCATATTTTAGTAAACACTTATAACGGTTCGTTTCTAACCTTGATTCGGTATTATTCCAACGTACCACACAACTCTCATGGCTTTATTCTCCAAATTATAAAATTCAGTAGGTATACACATTTGTCCCCAAAGTAACTCTCTTACGTCTCTCTCTCTCTTTAAATCATAAATTCACCGACCCTTATGTAATTATCCCAAAATACAATCTTTGCCCGACATCAAGGGTCCAAAAATTTATTCACATGTCCTACTGGTCTTCCCTACCTCCCAAAACATTTTATTAAGGATGCCCAAGAATTATTTCACATTAAATTGAACTTAACTAATTTAGAAAGGGAAATAGGAGTCTGCCAGGAGGGGTCGATCGATCGATCGAGGTCTGGGTCTTGATCGATCGAACCTTCGATCGATCGATCAAGCAGGTATTGCGATTTCTGCAGTTTTGAAGTTACGGGTTCTAACATATATCTTAATCCAAATTCAAGTTTTACATTCCCAAACGTCCAAAGATTCATACTACTAACATTATATCTTCATATTAGGTAGTTCCAACGTAAAGCATGTGGATTTCTATCATTATACATGGATTAACAACCCAAAAATTATCATAATTATCAAGAACCCTAGAATTCTCTTTAAACATGGTTCTAACAAGTATTTCCAGAAATTTCTTCTTATAAACATCATAATTTCGTGGGTAATTCCTCTACATGGCAAGGGTTTCCAGAATTATCAATTTATCCATCACTACATGCAATTCCTATCTTAAATCTTTAGTTTTCTTCCATAAAAACTTATTCTAATTATTCCTAAACTAATATGAAAGATGAATCAACTAAATAAGCAAGATAAACACTTGCCTGGGGTTTTTGGTGTTCTAATTTACAGATGATTTTGGTGTGGTTGCGTTTCCCGTCGCGTGATCTACGCGTTGGTGGTGGTGCAACCGGATAGATTTTTAGCCTTGTATTGCCTTGGAAGCTCTCTCCTTCCCTCTCCTATGGCCGTAACTTATCTTTGGTTGTTCTAACCCTAGAAGACAACCTTAGACATCTGATATACCCCTTGAATTTTCGTGGGTTTAATTCCCCAAAATGTAAAATGTCTAAAATGCCCTCCCGGGGTACCACTTAGGCCTAAAAACGCTCCGAGACCCAAACTAAACCCCCGGGTACACTTTTCTGACTATCTCGACCCTTCCGAATACGTTGGAGCACTCAAAATGACCATACGAATGACTTATAAAATATTCACTTTTATTTATCAATGTTTAGTCCCGACGCGACATGGGCGCGTCCCGACTCAAATTTTCAAAATTGTCATTTTATTCACTCGTGACATTCAATATAATCAATATTACATATTACTTTGCTCATTAGTAATATTCAACAAATTTTCCATAATTACTAACTCTCGCCACGTTAATAATTATAACATAATTAATTTCCGGATTTTTATTAAATAATTAACTCACATTAAATTTAATAAATCCCCAAATTAATATAGCATAAAAATATGGGGTATTACAAACACCCAACCAACATGTGATAAGACAAGCATAATAATCAAACAAATATGTGCATGTGTGCAATAAAGGAAATTATGAGTCAAACATGTAGAAAGTAACACTTAATTAAATCTCAATGACACCAAACATTATAAAGCACATGGATGAATTGACCTATTGTCTCAAAACACTATAAAATTGTCACATAAAAAGATGTAATGATGTTGTGACTCGGTCATCCTAAGTGTCCATCCATAAACGGTGCAAACCAAATAAAAAATCTTTTTAGTTTTTTCAAAAATTTTATCAAAATAAAATATTTTTGTTTTTTTCAAAATTTTCAAAAAAATGGAAAATATACACAAATGATACATACTAGCAATAGGAAAAATAATGTCATCATGCAAAACAACCTATGCTAGTAAACAAGTCAAACCTCAATCGTTAGGTGCGGAGGGGTTTTCCAAAGGTGGTGTCAACTTATGAAAAACCTCCATTAAATTTTGTGAAGTTTTGACTAAAAACTTAACTTGCTCACCTAAATGTGAAAGCTCTCTCATGCAATCTAAAGGATCATGTAAAGTATCATGTGTGGGTCTATGTGTGTCAAAAACACGTATAGAAGCAAAACGTGACACATAACCCAACTTAAAACAAAATTCCTTAAGGTGACCTCTCCTCTTGCAATGTGAAAAAATATAAATTGGCCTAGGAACACCTCTCTAAAAAACTCTAGGACGCACTCTCCTAATAGGAATGGGATGCCTAGGTGGGTTAGGGTGAGACTCATGTGAATCTAACACTAAAGTGGGAACCGTCTCGGGTACTACTTGGGAAGTAGAAACACCGTCATGACTTATTCCTAACGTCTCACCTTTACCCAAAGTGGGATTAAGAACCATCTTTCCAACCTTCTTAGATGCGTTCTCTAAAGGGACTTTGACCTCCCGAGCACATTCGATATCACTCTCGAGTTGGGATACACGTGTCGTTAGACTAGACACCATGTTGGTCAAATCACACTTTTTCCTTTTTAAAACTTCCTTCTCTCTCTCCAAATCTAAAACCCGAGGACCTAAATCTCTATTATACATCTTTGTTTTCAAGGTCTCGGTGTACTATATCTAAAGGATTTTTGGAGCTCACTTTCATCTCCACTCTCAGATTCACTCTCATCCCCACTATAAACTCTCAAATCCTCCTCCTCGGAGGTTTCACTAGAACTAGTCCCCTCACCTCTATCCAAACTAGGTGTGCTAACCCGACTAGCTAAAAACCTGACACACATAGCGTGCACTTTTTCATCACCCGAATAAAAAACCTCCATGTCGTTATCACAAAGTGTGGCAGGAATAGACACTTTCTTTCCCTCTCTCCCAAGTCTAGTGTCACACTCATACGCCTTATGCCCTTTACCCCGACACTCAAAACACGTCAAACTTTCTAAATTTTCCTCACTCTCCTTTTCTTTTTCTCTCTCCTTCTCTTCCACACCGCTTTTTTGGCCTTTTTATTTTTCTCAAAAAATCTCTTATTGGAATAATTATTTTTGTTCATGTTGAGAAATTTTTTAAATTTTTTCGCAAACAAGGCCATATATTTAAAATCAGACTCTTCCTAAAAATCGGACTCAAAAACTTTTTCTTTCTTTTTCTTAAAATGAGTCTTTAATGCAACGCCATTATCCTTAGCCTTAATGGTTTTGGGAAACATGTCAATTTCATAGGTTTGAAGATTCTTCCAACTTAAGTGATTTCAAATTTTCCAAAGAGTTCAAAACAGTGGCTTTAGGAATAAAGCATTTTGGAAGAGATCTCAAAATCTTTTTAACGACACGCGTGTTATCAATCACCTCACCCAAATTAAAATTGGTGTTTATAATGTCCGAAAAACGTGCACAATAATCATAAAAGCATTCAGACTCAGACATGGTGATAGTCTCAAATTGGGTGGCCAAATTTTATAATTTTGATTCTTTAATCGCGTTCGTACCCTCATGTGTAAATTTCAAAACATTCCAAGCCTCTTTAGACGTGGTACACGTCATAATTCAGAGAAACTCATCAGGAGTGACAACTCCAGAAATAGCACTCAGACCACGGGAATTAAAATTAGACTTTTTATAATCATCTTCAGTCCAGGATGACACGGGTTTTAAAGAGGTGATATTATCAATAGTGACCGTAGGAGGATTCCATACATTTTCGCAAAGCAACCAAACACGCTCATCAATGACTTTTAAACTAGATTTCATGCGATCTTTCCAATAGGCATAATTATTCCCATAAAAAATAGGCACCTTATTAAATGAACGTTCCAATGGAAAAATTGCGATTTTTCACAAAAACTGATTTTTTTCAAAAAAATCAATATCACACAAATTTTTGTGGAAAATAGGAATATGTAATAAATTAGCGCTACCCGTTCTGATACCAATTTGATGACCTAACTAGTCAAATTGTATAAAAAAATGAATCCTTGAAAAATCAGGATCACGCGATAAATTAGTGTAACCCGCTCTGATACCAATTTGTAAAAATCGAATGAACGAAGTGTGTGATATCGATTTAAAATTATTTGCGTGTTTATAATTAAACCTTATTTAATTAGATTCTATTTTTAAATAAACTTAAATTATCCCCAAACCATTCAACTACGTGTGTGCGTGTGTCAATCCGTAAATAAATAAAGCATGTGACACAAGTTTAAGGAAAAATCCCCGAAAGGCAAAACCTTTTTATATCTAGAACTCTGACAAGTTTACAAGACCATTGACTTACATACAATCTTCCTTTATCCCAAAAGAGTAACGTACGGTGTCTTCGATAAACCTCCAAAGCAACGGCTAGAAACAAAACGACAATGGTTCACACGCAACTGTACCACAAGGACCGCTTTCCTAGACACACATTCTTCTCGGTGTAGGTTATCCTCCCCACAAGAGTAAACAACAACAAAGCGTGTTCTTCAAACACCAAAACAATTCACTAAAGCATATGGGAGTTTTGTAAATTGAAAATAAAAAAGGGATTAAACCCTAAAAGGAAGAAGCCAAAAGAATTCTTCTTTCGCAGTTTTTGTGTTCTGTAAAATGCTGTGACTTCTTAATGAAAACGAAACCATAGAATGAGTTTTTATAGAAAAATGCGTCGCCTCGGAATACGTGATCGGTCGAATGAGATAAGGGTCTCGCGTGAACGACTTACATATGTCGTTCAAACGACATCTCGCGACATCCCTATGTCACTCGAACGAGATGACTATCTCGCTTGAACGACCCGCGCATCAACATCGAGGTACGTTCCAACACTTAGAAAAAATTACTCGTTCTTAAATTTGACGAAAAAGTCCGCTACAACACTTAGAAAATATTTTGTAAAAATATCCCAAAAGCTCTAAGTGGAAGGTTAAGGTATTTAAAACAAAACCTTACCAAAGTAAACTTCGCGGAGTGTTTTTGATGAAGAACTTGATTAATTCGGATCTGTCTTGATGTAGATGGCTCTTGAATGCTCTTTGACGGTGTAGCGGTATATGACATAATGAATTGATAATGGACTTATAAAAATATGTCCTTATAATAACACTAGCCCATGAGAGACCGAAATGGAGGGATGGGTGCCTAACACCTTCCCATTCCGTAACTTATCCCCGGACCTTCGAACTATTAGTTTTGTATACATTCGATTGTCCTTGACGCTGCTCTTTCGAAATGGTAACATGTTCTTTTGACTGGTTTGTGCAAAATAGGCTGATGAATCTATCTCTTCACATTTACCCCCACACCGACGACGGTCGAAGAAACCCTCCCAAGAGGGGTGAGAGACCACGACAAAGCCTTCCTGAGGGAATGTGTCTCTCTCTCCCCTCGACGCCGCCCGGGATTGCCACACTACATACCCATATATATACATATTTCCCCGTATTATTTTTATACCATGTCCATCATTACCCTTGTTTTTGAGGAAAATAGTGGTTTAAAATAATATACGTAAAATGTCTTCATCCTCACTCTAAAGACAATAATATCGCATAAAAATAGAGTTACAAATAAAAAATAAAAAATAAGATAATGAGAAAAACATATAGACAAGAAAAAAAAAGCACGCGATCAAATTTTGTGAAATGAATACATTAGTAGCTTAAGTTGTAACCTCTTTTCTTGAAACTTGTAAAACATCAGCCATTTTCCCTTGTAACTTTCCCTGTTTATCCATATGCAAGGTGTTTGGGTGAATAAAAAGTTTACGTGGTGAATTACATTCCATTCATGAGATCTAATTCCTTATAGTATTTATTTTCTTCATGTATGCGTGTGAGACGTTTGACCTTGTTTATATTTACTCCACTAGCACACATAAGAGAGATATACTAATCAAATTTCAAAGATTATATTTTTAAGAGACATATCTAGTGAGATTTGAAGTTGAAGCATTGTTTGACAAGGCAATCTACTAATTATTCTTATGATACTTAAAACTATTTGATTGGTTCATACTATACAGTTGAATTCCAAGAAGGATTTGCCTTATGTATTAAGTTAGTTCAACCTTTCATATACTTAATAGTTCTATGTATATATTTTTTTTATCACATATGATGGATTGGGTGCTTTTTTTTTATGTCTAAGAAGAGATTATAACTTCCCTTTTAATAAATTGTTTTCAAATAAAGTATTTTGAATTTTTTGGGTATATTTACTTCAAACCCTCACGAGAGAATACTATTTCTCTAGGGCAACCTATAGGTTTAACGACTTGTTGCACATCAAAAGTGAGATCGCAAGTATCCATGAAAGTGGCACACTTGTGGTTTCTTATCTTTTTTTTTCTCTACTTTTTCTCGAGAACTAACAATGTTATGTTTTGGGGTGGTATGATAAACACCTAAAAGTGTTAATATTATACACCAAATAGATGCATTTTAATGGCTAGTTGCCAGTAAAATTGGCCTTATTGGTGTATTTATTTATCTTATAGGTTAAAATGCATTTGTTGATTTGAACGCGCTATTTTAAGGCAATTTGGGCAACAAATAGTCACATAAGCACTTTCAAGGGTAAAATATTAATTTATGAAGACTAATTTTAGACCCGCACAAATCACGAAAGTTGTCGACCTCGAATCAAGGAATGTTTAGGTTCAAATAGAGTATCAATCTGAGCTCAAATGAAGAAATTATGACTGTGTAATGTTCGAGAGTGAAAGAAAGTCAAAGTCAACACCACAGATCAAACTCAAAGACTGACACCATGACTCAAAAGCTATTAAAATATTGTTAGAGCAAAAAAATGGGCCAGATCAATTCTTACGGTGCATTGATCGGAGGTCGTATGAAAAAGTTACCAGTTTTGGTGGTTTAATTGTAAAATTGGTTTAGATAAAGGGTCTTATATTAGTTGTCGTATATATTTAATGAAGACCTTAGTTGGTCTGGTGGCTTGCACGCGTGACATTGTGGGGGGAAATTAGGTTTGAGGTTTCCTCCCTCTATATACATAATGGCTTTTCTAAAAATACATAACGTGCCACGTGGCAACGCCTACGCCCTCAGGTCAAAGCCCCAAAACCCTGTCCCATTTTGCGCATCTTCCCCATGTTGCTGAGACCTTCTTTTCTATTTTATACTTTTCCCCCATAAACTCTTATTGCTTTATTCCTTTCTTTTTCCACCCCATACTTCTTCATTTCTTTTTTGTTTCTCTTTTAAAAAGGATAAAATTTTATATTTTTTTCCCACACCCTCTTATTCAACAATCCAAATATTTAATTAAATAAACCTTGCCCATTCACACCTTTAATTATTTGATTAAATGTGCCCATATTTTTGTGAAATTCCAAAGGTACCTCTAAGATCTTATTTCTAACTATAAAAGGGGCCATTGGTTTTCATGGTTGGGGGATCAAAATTTTTAAGAGATAATACATTCTTCTAGTTCATTTATGTAGGGAAATTTTAGGTTATTTTAGTGTTAAACTTTTAATATTTATTTAGTACTTTTTTTAGAGAATTTTGTGAGCGAATTTATATTTCGAGATACAAATTGTGAATTTGTGAGCTAAAATTCAGATTCAAATATTGTTGTTAGACTTAGATTTGTGGGTATTCTTCATAATTAAAGCTTGGAGGTTCAATGGAAATAGAAGGAGACTTGGTGTAAATATTGTTCTCTTCTATCTTTTATTCTTTCTTTTATGCCTCGAATGGAGTGTTTTTACATTTTATATGTAAAAATACTTCACATGTTAGGCCAAATGCCCCATTCAAGGGGTGAGATGAAACCCATGTTGATGTTAATTTAATTAGTTTACTATATTTATTTATTATGTTCCTTTGAAAATTTTCTTTAAACTTTCACCTTTTAATTTATGCCTCGAGAGATGGTAAATGATTTCGAGAGAAAATCAAATTTGAGATATATTATTTGTTTTAGAATCAAATAGTTTTTTTTTTCCTTTTTTTAATTTATAAAATGTAATATTATATCTTAAATTTCAACTCTAAATAGTTAACTTTCCCAAGGATTAAATTATTTTTAATAAGTTTGTCATAGCGGTGATATATTAAAGAGGGCTTAGTTATTATTTTTGAGAGTTTGTGAAAGTTTTAATTGAATTCTTTAAAATGGTAATATTAAAATTATATTTGTAATGAGAGTTGACTTGTAACTTCACTATTATCTTGGGCCATTTTGAATAAATAAATAAGTTTATTAATTAAAATAAGTAATATATGTGGTAAAGTCTCATCCCTTGTTCGTTCTCACATTTATTCATCTCACTCATCTTTTATTTAAGTTTTTATTTACTAATTTATTTTAAATATTAACACATCATTAGTTAAAATAAACACCCCTTAAACCATTGTTTTAAAAAGCATCCTAAGTCTTCACTTAGCTCTTGTCCATATTAAGAAGTTGGGTTGATACACCTCACTTGCCATATACATATTTAATATATTGTGTAGGTCCAAATGGATTTTTGATTAATGAGTCTTTACAACAATGACATATAAACAAAAGGATAGTTATTACTTAACGGGCATAACAAAGTTCTTTTTTACCTCAATAAAATTACAAGTGTTGGTGATCTTCAACCTCATCCTCAACTGGCGATGAAAAATCACTGTTGACCAAAGTCAAATTCCACTGGCGATCAAACCTCTCCACCCCTTATAGGGTTCAAAGCTTTGGGGACAATTGTGTGGGAGTTATCCCAATTATTCGACAGTTATAAATGACCGGAGCTTGGAGATAAAAACAAAAGGGGATTTGATCAGCCCATATCTCAGGCTTGGATTTGTTCTATCATATCGTAACTGCATTCAAAAGTCCTACATTCCTATACGTCTCATTCTCTTTGTAGTCGGGTCTTATAGATAAACCCCCTTACTTAGAGAAGGATTCATTAAATATTAATGACATCATAAAGGAGTGTGAGGAGTTAATCATGCTGATTCAAGATCGAGAAAAAGTGGAGCTTAATCGAAGAATGAGGAACTCTATTAGAGGAAGCTAGTTTCCCCACCATGTATTTTATCCACTCTAATGAAAATTATGAGTTATGTTGTAATATTGGTAAGGTCACTTGGTACCAATAATAGACCAGCTGGTCTGGCAGGACTTGGGAGAGATTTCATGCTCTTTCAAGTAACCTCACTTGAAATTTTTTAAGGGAACTGGTTTAGAGGATTGTGAGCAAGGAAACACTAAGGCATGACTTAACCATTTAGATACAATAGGTAAAGCACCTAGATTCATAATCGAGCATATTCGAGCAAACTTGAGCTATCAACCATGAGCTTCTTTAAGATTAGAGTTTTGGTGCCAAAATCAATATCTTTCTATAAAAGATATGAATGATGTCATGCCATAACTAATCATGTCAAATCAACAAAACTAAAAAAAATAATGGTTTTATGAGAAGTTGGTTGGCATGATGCAGGCACACTGCGACGCCACCTGACAAAACAGCTGGTCACTCAAAATTTTACTCAATATTTAATGTTATTGACATGTTAGGTATGGTAGTCTGAACCAACACTGAATGCACCTGAGGTTCCTCGAATATATTATGACTCTATATGTACCCCTCATTTATCCTTTAATAAAACACATGATCTTTAGGTCAAAAAGACCACTTTGAGAGAGTTATTAAAAATAATAACTTTCATCCTTCACCATTAATGATTTTGTCCGTGTTTCTACTAAGAACATAAGCATTTATTGAGATTTGACCATTATTCCTTTATACCTTGCTGTTTAACAACTTACTGTAACACCCCACCTAATTAAATACCGGGTGATAAGTGCTTTATTAAATTAAAATCAAGGTGAACGGTTGGTTCATTCTCAGCATCACTGTCGTAAAATAATATTTCCAATTTGAACATCCTAAATAATTAAGCTAAGTGTCAAAACAATTTAAAGTCTTATTTTCATTTTATTAAATGCCAATATGAAAACCTTTTTAATACCCAACAATTTAAGAATAACACAAATACTAAGGATGACAATTAGCACACACGAATTAAACCATCTAGATAAACCAAACTAAGTTTAAGAACCATAAATGAAATCATCCTGACAAGAGTTAACTCTTAGCGAGTACTGAATACTGAAAACATAAATAACATAAATTTCTGATGAATTCAAATGGAATAGGAAATCGGGCGACACTTACCCTAACTAAACAAAACTAAAGTAAGAACATAATCAATGACGAGGTCATCTAGAGCAAAGGCCTTCAACTCCCACATAAGCTGCAGCACGTCAAATCCAAAGAACCTATGCATGACGCCCATGTGGCTGGGCACCTGTAATACATACATATATATACAAGAGAGAGAAAAATGACAGAAAATGGGTCAGAGCCCGAGTGTAAAACAATTTTAAAAATATTTTAGCAAGTATTTAAAATGCTTACCAGCTAATATAACTACCATGTTAGTGCGCGACACTCTCTTGAGAATTCTCACCTCTCATTTAGTGTGCACGCCTATCGTGCTACTGATCACATAAGTCTATCTAACTTATTTTTCCAAAAAATTCTATCCCAAGAAGTACTAAGACCATATTATTTAGTTTTAGAAAATCATTCTCTTCCATATTCTTACGTTACTTAGAACCACTTAGTACCGTTACAAAATTCATGAACACTTGTTATAAAGCTGAAGTATTCATACAGTAGAAAGTTTCCATATATATATATATATATATATATATATATATATATATATACACTATCGGCACCCCACATAAATCTATGGTGCTGGCATACTTTGCTATCAAGTTCCCATTTCACTCATACTAAGGGAAATACTAGTTCGGAATCACTCTCGAACTGTATTAACACAATACACATACAAATGGAGGCTAAGCATAGTTCCAAATCCTAAGAGTTCAGCACATACCCTCATGTCTATTAGAACATCTGACTATCATTTTTAGATAGCCTGTATCTAGGATACTATCTTCTAGGGTACAAGTCAATATCCCCCGTAAAGGTCCAATCGAGATAAGATTGTCCTCGTACGGAAACCTCCGTGATAGCAAGTAGCCCGGGTATGATTTTACATAGATTTATAATACTTAATATATGTACAATCACACAGTCATATATATAGATATTCACATTTTCCAAATTAAGTGCACCCACGACCCATAATTATAATTATCCATTCTTAGCACAAATTACTCAATTATCTCGCATAACGGATTCATCTCTTTTATTCTCATTTATAATTTATTTCATACTTACTTCCCATCTCTTGAAGCATTCTTTCTCACAAAGTATAATTTCAGTAGGTATACCCTCACTTGCCTTCTGGTCTAAATCTTTCATGAGTCACAATTCTTTAGTGAACGTACGTATAATTTCTAATATATGAATAACTCCCCGTTAACCCACAATTTCATCCCATATTAAATTTCACTCAACGGAGTCTACTTAGACCCTAGTGATCCTCTTCATGTCCCATTATACTATTTAAAATTTATTCAAGGGTTCCCACATATTTTATCCAGATTAAACAAAAAGGGGAAAAATATGCAGTTTTCCAGGAGGGATCGATCGATCGATCGATCATCGATCGATCGATGCTCTTGGTCGATCGATCGATCAAGCAGTTCTTGCCCAGTTTTCTGCAAATTTCAACCTACAGGTTCAATCATTCTAACCCCTCCAAACCTCTATAATTTCATCCCAAACTCCCATCAAAGTAATCAAAATTTATAAGCAATATATATAAACAAGGCTCTAACGTAACAACATCAATACATCCTCAACGAATCAATCAAAAAGGGGTTTAATCCCATATTTCTTTATAAAACAAAATTTTACATGAATAATCACAAACCTCTATTCCAATCCAGATTTTCTTCCCAAATATCATAATAAATTTGTGGGTAATCCTCTACATATGATCAATATTTCAGACTACATGGATTCTCGCTACAATACATAAATTCTCTTCCAAAACATATAATTCTTCAATTAAAACATATGATTTTCATTCCTAGACTAACATGGAAGAAATATTAACTAGAAATCAACAAGATAGATACTTGCCTGGGATTCAAGGGTCTGATTTGTTGATGAAAAAGATATGGTTGCGCTCCTCGTCGTGCGATCTACGTTTTGGTGGTGGTGGCGGTGCGATTGAGTGAGTTCTAGGCCTTGGATTGCTTGGAAAACTCTCCACCTTCTTCTCTGATGGCCGTTCTTAGGTTTTGTGATTGATAACCCTAGAAGACAACTCCTAATGGCTGATATAGCTTGGGAAATTTAGTGGGTTTAATTACCCAAAAATATAAAATGTCTATAATACCCTCCCGGGATGTCAATTGGGCCTAAAAACGCCCTGAGACCCAAACTAAACCCCCGAGTACACTTTTCTGACTATCTCGACCCTTTCGGACACTTTGGCACTCTCAAAACGACCATACAGGTGACTTATAATTTATTCACTTTTATAATAATAATTTAGTTCTGACACGACACAGGTGCGTCCCGACCTAAATTTCCATATTTTCCATTTTATTCACTCGTGACAATTTTAATAAAATCAATATTATATATTACTTTACTCATCTAGTAATATTCAATAAATTTCCAATAATTATTAACTCTCGTCACGCTAGTAAATATTTAAAATAAAATTCCGGATTAATATTAAATTAATATCTCAATTAAATGTAATAAATCCCTAATTTTAAAAGCCATAAAATGTGACACCCCGCCTAATAAAATACCGGGTGATCAGTCCTATACCAAATTAAAACAGGAATCCCAGTTGGGTCATCCTTAGCATCACCGTTGAAAACTTTTTAAAACTTACTAACCACCTAGTATTCCGAAAACTGGTGCCAATTTTAACTTTTTAATTAAACAAAACAATACATGCTGAAATAAAAATATAAACCATTCACACAGGTGAATGAAAGTAAATAGAATAGTAATTACACAACTTGCCGAATAATTCACCGGCCACCAAATAAATAATCCAATACAAATATTCAACACCTAAATGAATTACACCTGAAAACTGTACCGAGAAGTCTGGGCTACAAGCCCTAAATAAAACTGAAACTGATACAAGATTCCTACTCTAGGAATGAATGAATGATGCGTCTAATACAAACTCCTGCTAGCATTC
Source organism: Sambucus nigra (assembly GCA_949130495.1). NCBI lineage: Eukaryota > Viridiplantae > Streptophyta > Magnoliopsida > Dipsacales > Adoxaceae > Sambucus > Sambucus nigra. The sequence continues at coordinate 48,758,017 of OX422220.1, forward strand.
ACATATGCCGCAACTCCGTATCCCTGGAATGGAATATCAATCCTGGAGTCCCTGTGGCTGGACATCTAAAGGTTTTGAAAATTGTTTTATAGGAAGGGTTAGAACCCAAAACATTTTGAAAATATTTAGCAAGTTAATTAACTACAGTAATTTAAAATGCATGAATGTGCTTCATATTTAAGTTAGTGTCGCACTCCCTTGTGGACATTCTCACCCCTCCACTATTGTGCACACCTACCGGTTATCTCAACCCCACCTAGTTGTGCTACCCCGTCCAACTAGTCATGGTATGACCTTTCTAACCCGAGTATAATGATCTCCTGAATTATAAGCTATTTCACAATTACCTTAATAAATTCCTCTTAAATAGTAACATATAACCGTATCACAAGTTATATAAAATAAATACATCACACACTGTATTATTTCCACAAATGATTAACTTAATTAATTTCTCATTAATTAACAACATATAACTGTAACCCGAGTTATATAAGATAAATACATCACGCACTGTATTATCACCTATATATAATATTTACTACCATATTATACGTACCTTTACTAACATCCACACATATATCATACGTGTATCCATCCTTCCGAGTATACCCTCACCGGATGATTCACTCTAAAATGCCATCTCACTAGGTGTTCTCACAAAACCTAGTTTTCCAAGTTGGATTCGCTCACCAACTTGGACTAAAACAAAAACGAAGTGGAGGCGGTCATATTCCTTCCTGAAAGTGAGATAATCTCCTCACCCATATACCGGACGCTATGACTTGGGGATATACTCACCCTACTCCTCAAGCTAGGGGATTCACCCACATCGCACAACCTCCCTTGATAGCATTTGAGTATATAATTTGAATAAATATCTAGTCACTGATATTTAATATCACACACAATATATACACGTATATATATACTATCACTACACCGTATATATATAATATAAACCCCGGCTTTACTGTGTACTCAAAATCCCGTATACTGTCTGAAATCTAATGTCACGTACAATAGACACGTATATATATATACTATCACTACACCATATATATATATATATTATAACCCTGGCTTTACCGTGTTCTAAATATCCCGTATACTGCCGGAAATCTCCTGAGTCTCTGGCTCGACTCAACATAATTAATTTTCTCACTTAATAATTTATCGTTTTCCCGAGACTATGATCCGACTTTAATATATTTTATTACCACTCCTATTGATTTAATCCTACCCGAGTATACAATCTGACTCTAATTAAATTAATTATAACTCTTATTAATTTAAACCTACCCGAGTCTATAATCTGACTCTAGTTAAATTAATTGTCACTCTTATTAATTTAATACTTGGTGTCGCCCAACCATTATCCCCGGACTCTCTCACTTGGCCCGTACCTCAACATTTCCCGAGTCTATGTTCCGACTCCAAACTAATTACTTTCTCTCAATAATTAATTTAATACCTTGATGTCACTTAACCACCATACCCGGACTCGCTCACTTGGTCCAATTTACATCTCATAATATAATACCCACATTTTCACCTATAATGTGTCACACCTTTATTTCTATAATCTTCCCAATTATATTTGCCTATAATTAATAACATACTCGGACTCGATTCACTTGGCCCGAAATTAAATATTTCCCGAGTCTATATCCCGACTCTAAGTTAATTACTTTATCTCCAAACTTAATTCACTACCTTGGGGTCGCATGGCCAATATACCCGAATTCACTCACTTGATTCGTATCTCACTATTTTGGAATAAAATCTCTCAAATTCATCCATTAAATGCCCCACATAAATTCATCCTAGTCCCAATTACTCTCTCTCAAAATTGCTAGGAATATTTGTTTCATATTTATTTATCACTAATTAATGTTTGGGAATTAAATTTCTAATTAATTTTCCCCTTATATACAAACTGGGCGAACTGCCCAAAATTCCGAATCATCGATCGATCGAACCCCTGGGTCGATCGATCGATCGTCCCTGACTTCGTCTTCTCCAAGAAGCAGTTCCACCATTAACGAAAACCTTAAACCTCCATTCTTTCCCCTGGACTAACCCAAGCCCAATCAACCCTATTTCTACATAAGAGTAGGTTCAAAGTACCTTATAGAAGATCAAACTGAAATTAAATCTCACGATTTCTTATTTTTTTCCCGATTTGGGTATTATCCGGGTTTCAAATCCCCAATCCGAATTTCATTTATTTTAACAACAATTAACCATCTACTCTTACTGGTTTTAACATCTGATTCAGTCCTCTACATTCTAGAATCATAAACACGATCAATCTCCCCCTTAATCTCATTAAAGTATATAAATTTACAAAAACCCAATTTAAATTTTGGTGACACGCCCAAAACGAATTTTCATACACACATCACTATGATATGAATTGATTATTAAACTTTTAGAAATCACAACAGTTAACCACTTGCCTGTAAGTGTTCGTAGTGTCTGATCCGTTGGCGTAGTCCCTCAATTTGGCTCCAATAACCTCAAATTTGTTCTTTATTTGCTTTCCCCCAATTCTCCTCTCAAACCCTAGGTTTAGAGTTATGTTGGCTGCCATTCTTTAATCTCCCTATTAGGTTAAAAACCCTTAATCCCGTTTTTCACCTAATGGGCTTAATTAAAGTGGCCCAACTCACCCTGTGTGGGCCCGGCGTTGCCCAAAAATACCCCGAGACCCAATTACTACCCTCGGGTACTCTTTTCTGACTATCTCGACCCATTCAGACTCAACCGAGCACTCAGAATTGGCATCCGAATTAATTTATAAAAATCCTTATCTCACACCCAATTTAGTCTATACCGACTCCCGACTGGGATAAGTGTATCCCTCGTCATTAATACTCGAAATGACGTAATTAAATTATTACTATTCACTTAGTAAATAAATTTCCCTAAACAATAACCATTCACTCCCCGACTAATATTTAAATATATATATTACCATAATTAATTCAATTAAAATTACAACACACCAGTAATTTAAAATTCCCGAATTAATTAAATATTAAATGCACAAAAATACGAGGTGTTACATAAAAATACGGGGTATTACACTTACTTGAAGTGTATCTAGGGTGATTGCTTCGCTCTCACTCTAGCTAGCTTTCTTAGGGGTTCATTTATTATCAAAGAGTTGCATTTATTACCTTTCATTGAGTTATACACAAGATTTTTTTCATTACACATGAGTTTATTTCTTATTATTTGAAAGCAAATTTGATATTGTATTATGCTCATTAATATGGGTTAGGCCTTTATTTATCTATGAACACCCTAATAAACAAAACTACTCTTATATATTTGGCAAAATCTGTTGGGGAGGTATTCTCTTAGAAATGACCAATGGTATCATCAATCGTGCTCTCAACTTTGACGATATTCAACTTAAAGAGGAGAGTAATGATGATATTCCTCCAGTTTCTATTATTACATGAAATGTTCTGGTGGGATAGGCTTCCACGAGCTCTATAATGGACCCAAATCAAATGGCCAACCTCATGGAAAAATTTATAGAGTTTTGACAAACTCAATCTAGGATGGCTATGTTTAGGGAAATAATGGACCCAAGCACTTTCATCACATCAGTGTCACCACCTGCAGTTCCTTCAATGGGATTTCCCATGCTACCTACAAGACCCGTTGTTCCCTCTGTGATTGGTCTTGCTTATACACCAACCATTGAAACACCTATTGCTATCAAAGTATTACATGTGATGCTCTGCCATAATCCAATACATTGGAGGTATCTTCCTTAAAAACTGCTGGTGATGTTAAGAAAGATATAATGAGAATGATGACATTATTCTCATAACCTCCTAGTGATGTATCATCCATCTATTATGATTTATGTATTCTATAACCTAAGGAGTACAAAGATGAACCTTAATCAGAGAAGTATACTCCCCCAATCCTTGAGAAGTTTAACAAAAAGGGGGGACTTAAAGGAACACGTTAAGAGATATTTTTGAGAATCTTGGAGCAAATCGCAAAAAAACAAATCTCTGTTCGAGGTAGTTTTCAAAATCCCTCACCGATAAAGCCTACACATGATACTCTCACTTTTCACCAAGGAGTGTGGCTACGTGGGAGGATATGCACATCCAATTTCTCCAAACAAATTTCTGGAAGAAGATGAGTTTACACTATTCCAACTAGCTTAAGAGAGCCAAAGGCTCGGGGAGGAGGTGATGATTTACAACATGAGATTCGAGGAAAGATCTCTCAATTTAAGAGAAGATTACTTGGAAGGCAAGCTTCTCCAAATTTTTGTTGAAGGATTATTATCGAAGTATATTTATCATATGATATAGGAGACTCGGGAGGGAACGTTTAAAGTCTTCATGATAGCTGGTAGAAATATCTCTTTCGTTATTTGTTCTAACCCTATTCTGACCAACATTGAATATAAGAAACCGAGGGGCTAAGCAGGAAGAATGGCTGAAGCACCATAAGTAAACTACACCTAGGGTGGAGAAGAAGCTCAAGGTGGTGCATAGGTGAAAAATAAAAATAAAAAGAGGAAGTTTGATCGGGAGTATCCACCAGTATTGCCTTGCAATCTTGAAGAGGCATTTAGTTTCTACAACACTATGGTGACGAACGGTTTAATTTTTACTCCTAAAAAAACTCCACCTTATCCTCCTGGCATAGACGTGCACGTAGATCCCAAGTATTTCCATATTCATTGGCATGTTTCCCATCCCACATTTTCATGTTTTACTTGATAACGTACACTTTTGTATATTTGTCGTTGTTGCAAAGCCAAGCTAATCAATTCCTTTATCACCTACATAAAAATAAAACAAACTACTTTCATAGAGGTAAGTAAGGATGTCAATCGTAATCTAAGGATTGAAACAAATGAGAAGTAATGTAATTCATTTTTTATTTAATTTCTTTTTAGTCTTTTTACTTTTTGTATCTTTTTACCCTTTTTTTTAATATTAAAACAATTTTATGATGAGGGTGAAATAAGACAAAACTAAATCAAAGATTTAAAGACTAAATAAAAAGTGTGATGAAAAATAAGTGAAATCTAACTAAATAAAAATGCAAAATATGAGATGAATGAGAATATCAAAGTGAGAGCTAACAAGGGATGGGATTACACCATATATTCTAGTTAATCTTATTAATTAATTCCTTCAAATTAAACCTCCCAAGTTAGTATCAAAATTACAAATCAAATCTCGTTGGAATTTTAATTTTAATAATAACCTTTTAGAAAATTAAATTTAGCACTCCTACAACTCTTGAAAAGTAGATCCAAACATCATTTAACAAATCACCTGATAGGATCAATTTACTAAATTAGGTTAACTCATAGAAATAATCTTAGAGTTGAAATTCAAAGAAATAATTTCACATTTTAGAAAAATCTATCTCTAGTTCGATTCTAAAATGTAAACTAAGACTAGAATCTCGATTTTATATCGAAAATAATTTACCCTCTCTCGAGGAGTAAATCAAAAGTAAGAGTGCAAAGTTAATTATCAAATCAACATTTAAAGTAAATAAACCAATTAAAGTAGGATTAACATCAAATAGTGGGATCACCACACCCCTTGAAAGGATTTTCTAGCCTAATATGATGATAAAATACAATAATCAAGCAATAAAAGGAATTAAAATAAAATAGTAGAGATAAGAGAACAAATCTTCAAACAAGTCTCATTGATTTGTAAAATTGAACTCCAATTCTTCATTGAACTTGAGTAATATCCATCCAAATTGAGCTTTCAAATACTTTTAATTAAATATATACACTCAATTGAATCTCTCAATATACTTTGTTCTCTCACTAATCACTAAAAAATAAAATAAAATAAATAAAATAAAATAAAACACTATTCTACTATTTACAAAGGTGTTTCTCTCTCTCTAGTCTCTTCTTGAGTCTCATCCCTACTTAGGGTTTTATAGTCTTCCTTTTATAATAGATGCATGTGTCTAAGGGACATGGTTGATAGAATTAAGATGTGTATGGGGTGTATGAGGTGAGTGAAGGGGTAATTTAGGAAATAAGTGGATGAGAACATGTGGGAGAAGTGGGTTGTTTGGGGGTAGTTTAGGAATAAGGGGTATAAGCTAAAAACACATGTGGGGGTTAATTTTGCTTTGGGATTTGGAAGAAGGTTCACGTGGGTCTTAAGGAAAATAAAAAACCTAATGAAAAAAAATTAAATTCCTAATAAAAGATAAAAATAAATATATCCTACTAACAATAAAAAGAAAAACTAAAAATTAAAACTAAAAATAAAACTTACACCTAAATAAAAATAAATATTAAAAAAATAGCCGACATAAATAAATCCTCAAAATATATACAAAATTCTAAACAAAATAAAAAACAAATCCTAACGATTAAAAACGACTTAAATAAAAATTTAAAAAATAAAAATAAAATAAAAGGTGCGAACTAAACACACGAGGCTCAGGAATGGGTTTAGGTGAAGGTTATGGGATAGGGTAAAAGGCACAAGGTTAGGTTCGGGTTTAGGGACATGGTATTTAGCCTATATTTTGCCACAATTTTCCTCGAAATAGAGCTTTTAAACCCGCAAGTGCAAGTAAGCCTACAAAACAGACTATTACGCGCATAAGACCCTTTTTGTCGAGAATTAACAATTTAAAATAGTATGTTTGGGGTATTATTTAAACACTTTTGGGTGCTTATCACACCACCTCCAAACAGAACATTACTAGTCCTCGAGTAACAATAGAGATAAAGAATGATAAGAAACCAAAAGTGTACTACTTTCGAGGGTACTTGCGATTCACTTAGCATGTGCAACAAGCCTTTAAACCTAAAGGTTGCCCTAAAGGACAAGTTGTCTCATGAGGGTTTGCAGGGAATATACCCACAAAATTATTTATTTTACCAAGGGCAGTCAATCTCTTATTAGACGTAGAAGACTCGCACAATCCATCATGAGATATTTATTTTTTGATGAATACAAGCTATATTTGTATAAAAGTTTAGCTATGTGAATACTCAAGGCACATTCTTCCTAGAACTCAACATGTGTGGTGTGAATCAGTCAAAACGGGTTGAGTATTACGAGTGTAATTCCTAGATTTCCTCTTCAAAATCAATTCTTGAACTTTAAAACCTCACGAATACAACTTTCTCAAACGACCTCATGAGATTTGGGTAAGTGTGTCGCTCTTGTGTGTGAGGAGATGAATAAATGCAAGCAAGGTCAAACATCTCACACACACATAAGAAAGAAAGAACATATTAGAAAGAAAAATGATCTCATGAAAGAATGCTATTTACTATTGTGAGAACGTCGAGTTATTCACCACATTGACCTTTATTTTCCCGAACACCTAGGGAAAAATATGGATGTTTATAGGTGAGGGGAAATGAAGTGAGAAGGATGAGATGATATGAGGTAGTATGGTGATATGATGGATGGATGTTGGATGTTTGAGAAGAGTGTATAACTCTTGAGGAACAAATGTCTTCATTTCATAAGATCTTGATTGCAACTTTCTCTTTTTCTTTTTTCCCCATTTTTTCGAATTTTCTTTTCGTATTATTTTTTATCTTTTTCTAGTTTTTTCTTTTTTATATATTATTTTTTTCTTTTTCTCTTTTATACTCTCAACACATTTTTTTTCTTTTCAAAATGGTGAGTGGTGGCGGTGGTGGTGGTAAGAAAATAGGGATGGTAGATGGTGATGATATGGAAAATAAAAGGTGAATGGATAAACGTCTCGTGATCAGGAAAAATTTCAAAACACATGTTTCTTACAACTCGAAAATGATTTCGTTCTTAGTGATCAAGCCAATTTTTTTTAATGAAGAATAATGAGATCATACAACGATTTAAGTGCAGACCCAAAGGAAGTTGAATAAAGTTGTGACTCGGAGATTGCGTAAAACTCTCTGAAAGGTGAAAGGCACGAATCTCATAACTTAAAGTCTCCACTGGTTTTCCCTATGGTTTTCTTAAGAATTGTAGTAGTCTTCAACTCTTAACCGCACTGACATGATAAGTGCGCAAATATTGTTGAGTTTATAAATTCATGGTGCAAAGTGCCTTGGTACGTATTACATAAGCTATTTAGAAAAATATCCCCAAGCTTGATTCCTAAACTATAAAGATAGATGATAGAAAATTCACGTCAATGAGTGAGATGAAAGAAACTTCACGAAAAATTTAAATGTCAGGATTGAAATTTTTTCAAAAGAGCTACGATTTTGATAAAATTCCACACTCCCAAATAAAAAAGAACATCGTCCTCGATGTTAAATAAAATTATTTTTAAAATTGAGAGCCGAAGATGCGGAAAGAAATTACCATAATCAACCGGTAATGAAGTGGACAAATGAATGCAAGAAGAACCTGAATAAGTAATAATATAAAAAACGTACAAGTCTATAAACATTATAAAGTAATGGGTGGTATGAAATACCACCTCCAAACATGATGAGACTCATACTCAGAAATAGCGAGCTGCCTCGCAGTAGCGCTAAGTTTAATGTATTCAGACAGACCGAACCTATTCTCATCCTTAATATAAGAACTAAGAAAGCACGGGGTGGTACAAAAATTGGGTGATGACAATCACCCCCAAACAAGATTGACGCGCCATTCTTGTTGAAAAAAGTCTACAAGGTCAACACTTGTATGGAAAAGTGTTTCAAGCGATGCAAAGCATCAGTAGACCATGGATGGGTGGGGATAAGTGACAAGGGTGAGGATGAGGGTGAGGAAGCACCAATCACGACCTTATTTATTTATTTATTTATTTTTAAAATAAAGAAAATAATATTTTTGGATTTTAAAAAAAAGAAAGGAAGAAAATATTTTTGGATTTTTTTTGAAAGAAAATACGAGAGAAAAATATTAGACTCTTAAATTAGACAAACTCACTAAAACTGACTACCTAAAGATTGAATTAGACACACACAAGTAAAAGATAAATCCTAACTAGCACGTAACTAATTTTTATCTTCAAAATTAGTGAAAGGGGTAATCAAATTTTAATTAAGTCCGCGTGTGATAAAAATCATGGAATTTATCTTAGTGATCGCCTATGCAAAAATGATCTCCTAGTCGGCTAGCTAGTTGATTGATTTTAAATTTAATGATAGCAAAGGTAACACACAAAGGATAAGCGAGTGAGTCGAGTGATGAAATTCCTTCTCGTTAATGAGAAGTTGTAGGTCTTAATTGATTAATTCATCACACACATTCAAAAATGAATGCGATAATAAAAATAAAATAAGATCACGTACTCACACACAAAACTGACTCACTTGCAGGGGATTCACGAGCGTTTAGAAATGTAACTCCCACGATTTTGACATGTGTGGGATGATGAACGATTTGAGTCGATCGAGTGGAGATCTCGCCTATCTCAGTTGGCTCCGGGAGTCCTACCGACCCAAAATAGATAGGCTTCGAAATCTTCGTCTTTGGACGCCCTCTCTTTACCTTGTCCGGTTTTCCTATCACGTTTTTCTTACTTTTTTAAATTATTACAAATTTAAATGAAAAAATGGTGTCTCCAATCACCGCAATACAAGCAAATAATGAAATCCTACTACAAAACTTCAAGTAAAATGAAAAAGGGTACGAAAAACAAGAAATAAATGACAATTGAACTACATTCCAAAATCTTCGCAAGTGCTTCAAACTCCAGAGACCGGCAATGATGCCATTGGATAGAAAAAAAATATTTTAATGTGTTGATCGTTGTTGTAACTCCTTTTCCATCAAAATTCCCTTGAACCTACAAATAAAATCAAAATATGCATAAGTTAAGTAAGGGAGTTTAGTCGGCGATGCGTTCGTGGGGTTATGGGTTCGAGGCAATGGGTCGAAGATGGTTATTGTGGTGTGTAGGTGTAGCTTCGGGTTTCGGGTTCGTATGTGGATGATAAGGTTGCTGACGGGTTTGAATTTGACAGGCGTGGGGTTAAAAGTGGTGATTTAAAGGTTTGAGTTATGGAGGAATGAGAGAGGAGAGAGTGTGTGTGGGTGGTGAGAGGTTGAATATGATGGGGGTTAGTTTAGGTGTAGGTGAGGTGTAGGTTAGTTTAGGTGTAGGTGAGGTGTAGAAATAACTTAGAGTTGAAATTCAAAGAAATGACTTCACATTTTAGAAAAACCTATATCTAGTTTGATTCTATATGGAAACTAAGACCAGAATCTCGATTTTCTCTCAAATATCATTTACTCTCTCTCGAGGCATAAATCAAAAGTAAGAGTGCAAAGTTAATTATCAAATGAACATTTAATGTAAATAAACCAATTAAAGTAGGATTATCATCAAATAATGGGATCACCCCACTCCTTAAAAGGATTTTCTAGCCTAACATGATGATAAAATACAATAATCAAGCAATAAAAGACATTAAAATAAAATAGTAGAGATAAGATAACAAATCTTCAAACAAGTCTCCTTGATTTGTAAAATTGAACTCTAATTCTTCATTTAACTTGAGTAATATCCATCCAAATTGGGATTTCAATTTTTTTAATTGAATATATGCACTCAATTGAATCTCTCAATATACTTTGTTCTCTCACCAATCTCTAAAAAAATAAAAAAAAATAAAAAATAAAACATTATTCTACTATTTACAGGGGTGTTTCTCTCTCTAGTCTCTTCTTGAGTCTCTTCCAAACTTAGGGTTTTGTAGTCTTCCTTTTATAATATATGCATGTGGCTAAGGGAAAAGGTTGGTAGAATTATGACGTGTATGGGGTGTATGAGGTGAGAGAGAGGGTAATTTAGGAAATATGTGGATAAGAACACGTGGGAGAAGTGGATTGTTTGGGGGTAGTTTAGGAACAAGGGATATAAGCTAAAAACACATTTAGGGGTTTATTTTGGCTCGGGATTTGCATGAAGGTTCACGTGGGTCTCAGGTAAAGGATGGGAGATGGGTCGTGGGCAAAATAGGGTTTGGACAAAGGTGTGGTATTGGGCAAAAATGGACATGGCCGGATTGTTATTTTGGTTGGAAATTCGAGTTTGGGAGTGGGTGATTTGGAGGTCGTGGGTTTTGGGTTATGAAAAAATGGGTTTGCCCGGTTTTAGTTCGGTTTATTGGTCGCGGTTCAGTGGGTTGCTGGGGTCACAGGTTAGGCAGTGGGTTTAGTAGTGGGGTTAGGGAGGGATGGGTAAATGGGTTGAGGGGTATTTGGGTCACCACGGGTTGATCAGGGTTAGAGCTGGGTTCGGTTTTGGATGGTGAAGGTGGTTATGGTGGATGAGGAGAGAGAGAGAGAGTGGGATGGTGGAAGATGGGTTAGCAGGGGCTGATCGGAGTTTGGATGATAGCAAGGGGTGTATGGATGTTAGTGTGAGGGTGTGTGAGTCTAGATTTTACCCAACTAAAAATAAAATTATCTAACTAACTAAAAAAATAAAATTAACAAATTTAAAAAAAATCAAAAGCTATAAAAACTAAAAATTAAAATCTTACTAAAATAAAATTAAGGAAAATACAAAACCTAATGAAACTAAAAAATTAGATTCCTAATAAAAGATAAAAATAAATCTATCCTAATAAAAATAAAAATAAAAACTAAAAATTAAAAATAAAAATAATGATCAAATAAAAATAAAACTTACACCTAAATAAAATAAAATATTAAAAAAATAGTTGACACTAATAAATCCTAAAAATATATACAAAATTATAAACGAAATATAAAATAAATCCTAATGAATAAAAACGACCGAAATAAAAATCTAAGAAATTAATAAAAATAAAAATAAAATAATGGATGAGAACTAAACACACGAGGCTCGGGAATGGGTTTAGGTGATGGTTACGGGACAAGGTAAAAGGCACAGGGGTAAGGTTCGGGTTTAGAGACAAGGTATATAGCCCACATTTGCCACAATTTGCCTTGAACTAGAGCTTTTAAATCCGCAAGTGCAAGCAAGCCTACAAAATAGGCAATTACGCGAATAAGACCCATTTTGTCGAGAATTAGTAGTTAAAAATATTATATTTGGGTTATTATTTAAACACTTTTGGGTGCTTATCACACCACCCTCAAACGGAACATTTCTAGTCCTCGAGCAAAAATAGAGAGAAAGAAAGATAAGAAACCAAAAGTGTACTACATTCGCTAGCAATTGCGATTGCACTTAGCATGTGCAACCTGCCTTTAAACCTATAGGGTTCCTTACAAGATGAGTTTTATCTCGTGAGGTTTTATAGGGAATATACCCACAAAATTCTTTATTTTGCCAACGACAGTCAACCTCTTATTAAACGTAGAATAATTGCACAATTCATCATGAGATATTTATTTTGAAGAATACAAACTAGATTTGTATAAAAAGTTTAGCTTTGCGAATACTCTAGGTACATCTTTCCTAGAACTCAACATGTGTGGTGTGAATGAGTCAAAACGGGCCGAGTATCATGAGAGTGATTCCTAGATCACCTCTTCGAAATCAATGCTTGAACTTTAAAATCTCATGGATATAGCACTCTCAAACGACCTCAAGAGATTTGGGTAAGTGTATCGCTCTTGTGTGTGAGGAGGTGAATAAATGTAAGCAAGGTCAAATGTCTCACACACGCATAAGAAAGAATGGACATATTAGAAAGAAAAATGATCTCATGAAAGAAGGATATATACTATAGTGAGAACGTCGAGTCATTCACCACGTTGACCTTCATTTGCCTGAACACCTAGGGGAAAATATGGATGTTTATGGGTGAGGGGAAATGAAGTACGAAGGATGGGATGATATGAGGTAGGATGGTGATATGATGGATGGATGTTGGATGTTTTAGAAGAGTGTATAACACTTGAGGAACAAAGTCTTTTTTTCATAAGATCTTGATTGCAACTTTCTCTTTTTCTTTTCTTTTCCTTTTTCCTTTTTTTCCCGATTTTCTTTTCGTATTCTTCTTTTTTTCCCCTATTTGTTTATACTTTTTTCTTTATTAATTTGTATTTATCTTTTATACTCTCAACCCTCTTTTTTTTTCTAAATGGTGAGTGGTGGTGGTATGAAAATAGGAATGGTAGATGGTGATGATATGGAAAATGAAAGGTGTATAGATGTGGATGTATGGGTAAAAGTCTCGTGATCAGGACGAATTTCAAAACATATATTTCTTACAATTCGAAAATGATGTTGTTCCCAATGATCAAGCCAATTTTTTTTAGTGAAGAATAATGAGATCATGCAATGATTTAAGTGAGGACCCAGAGGAAGTTGAATCAACTTGTGACTCTCAGATTGTGTAAAACTCTCTAAAAGGTGAAAGGCACGAATCTCACAAGTTAAAGTCTCCACTGATGATCCTTAAGGTTTTTTTGAAAATTGTCGTACTCTTTTACACTTAACCACAGTGACGTGAGAAGTGCGCAAATGTCATTGAGTCTAGAAATTCAGGGTGAAAAGTGCCTTAATATGTATTACATAGGCTATTTAGAAACATATCCTCTAGATTTATTCCTAGATTATAAAGATGGATGATATAAAATTCACGTCAATGAGTGAGATGAAAGAAATTGGACGAAAATTTTAAAAATCAGGTTTTGAATTTTTTTTCAAAAGAGGTACGATTTTGATAAAATTCCTCACTCCCAAACAAAAATAAAAATCGAGCTCGATGTTAAAGAAAATTATTTTTAAAATTGAGAGAAGAAGATGAGGAAAGAAATTACCTTAATCAACCTCTAATGAAGTGGACATATGAATCCAAGAAGAACTAGAATAAGTAATAAGATAAAAGAACGTACAAGTCTATAAATATTGTAAAGCATTGGGTGGTATGAAATACAAGGCCCAAACAGGATGAGACTCATACTCAGTAGTGCTAAGTTAAATGTCTTCAGATAGACCGAACCTATTCTCACCCTGAAGATAAGAACTAAGAAAGCACGGGGTGGCAGAAAAATTGGGTGATGATAGTAACCCCTAATTAAGACACACGAATCAGTCTTGTTTGCAGAAAGACTACAAGGTCAACACTTGTATGGCAAAGTGTTTCACGCGATGCAAATCATTGGTGGACAATGGGTGGGTGGGCATAAGTGACAAGGGTGAGCGTGAAGAAGCACCAATCGCGGTCTTATTTATTTATTATTATTTTTTAAAAGAAAAAAAATATTTTTGAGATTTTGTTTTGAAATTGAGGAGAAAATAATAGTTTTTGACTTTTAGAAAAAAAAGAAAGGAAGAAAATATTTTGTGATTGTTTTTTGGAAGAAAAGACGGGAGAAAAATATTTGGACTCTTAGATTAGACAAACTCACTAAAATTGACTACCTAAAAATTGAATTAGACACACACAAGTAAAAGATAAATCCGTAGCCAATTTTGATCTTCAAAATTAGTGAAAGGGGTAGTCAAATTTTAATTAAGTTTGGGAACGATAAAATTACGGAATTTATCTTAGTGATCGCCTTTGCAAAAATGTTCTCCTAGTGGGCTAGCTAGTTGATTGATTTTGAATTTAATGATAGCTAGGGTAACACACAAAAGATAAGCGAGTGAGTCGGGTGATGAAATATCTTCTCGTGAATGACCAGGTGTAATTGATTACTTCATCAAACATATTAAAAAATAAATGTGATAATAAAAATAAAATAAGAGCACGCAGTCACACAAAAAATTTCTCGCTTGTAGGGCATTTACGAGTATTTAGAAATGTAACTCCCATGGTTTTGACACGCGTGGGGTGATGAACGATTTGAGTCGACCGGGGGGAAATCTCGCCTATCTCAGTTGGCCCCAAGAGTCCCACCAACGCAAAGTAGAGAGGCTTCTAAATCCTTGCCTTTGGACGCCCTCTTTCTACTGTAATACCCCGTATTTCTGAGTATTTCTATTTAATTAAATTGGAGAATTAAATGAGAAAATATGATTTGATTTAAATTACGCAAGAAAAGTAATTTTGTGAGATTTATTAATAATTGTGAATATGGAGTATTAATCGAGAGATAGATACTGATTAATATTGCCTCTTTTTATTTACTTAACGCGAGTAGTAAATAGTTACTTAGCACGTGTAGACAATTTTGGTGTGAGAACGAGTATTATATTTTTAAGTGACTCAAATAATAATTTAGAGATCACAGATGAGTCCGGAATGGTCGAATTAGTCAAAACAGTATACCCGACGAAACTAGTTGAGTCTCGAGATAATTTTCGACAAAACCGAGACCGTTCAGGGGAGTTTTGGTCATTTAACATGTGAGGGTATTGAGACCTATGAATTTTAGAGTTTTTTTCAGCCATATGAAAGAGGGGTTAGGGTTAGAACACCCATGTAAACACCAAGACCATTAGAGAGAAGGAGAAAATCATTCTCAAGGCTTAGAATATGCTTTTGAAGAGGTTGGGTTTGGATCTTGCATCCTAGGAGCCAAAGGAGGAAGGATTGAAGAAGAGAAGCATCAATCCATCATCAACTCTACGAAATCAGAACCCCTCTGTCAAGCCCAGTTGTTTATTCCAAAAAAAAAATTAAAAAGTTATAATGCCCATGTGCATGGTTTTTGAATAGTTTTGTTAAATCAATATCTTGGAAAGAAAAGAATGATATTTATGCAAGTTGGGATAGGAATCGCATATAGAATGACTTAACATATATAGAGGAACAATATTCAAAGATGGTTTGATAATTATTTAGGAATAAAATCTGGGTTTGGAATGAATATATGGGAAGAACACCATAACTAGGGTTTTAAGAAATTCTGAGTTTAATCCACTATTTCTTTAAATGAATTGAGGTTTTGATATATTTGAAACGTTAGAAATTGTCCTAGTATATGTGGGAACAGGTTAGGATAATTGGGTCGAAGTTTGGCGTACTTTAATGAAGTTGGGAGGCTTGTTAATGGAAGCAGAAATTAATGAAGAAGACGAAATACTGCTTCCCCAGATCGATTGATCGATTTATCGATCTTGAATGTCGATCGATCGAACCCAAGAGTTGATCGATCGACTTAAGGAATTTTTCTCGAATTTTTCCTTGGTTAAGGGTTCTTTGATTTTCAGGAATGAATGGGAATCCTAGGATTTATATTATACTTATATGGGAGTAGGAATAAGACCAGTAGGTATATTGTTGAAGTCCGATAAGGTCATTGGGTGTAGGACTTGGATCATGGACCGATGAGAATAAACCGATGCAGCAGAGCATCGAGGAATTTGGAATTGAGCTTCGAGGCGAGGTAAAGTCAATTAAAGTAATAGACTAGTAGGGTAAGTAATAACTATTGAAATTATATGTGAGGGGTAACTAGGGCTCTTAGAGTTGAGTGAATACTCAAATAAATGCGATAGTGAGAAATCATCAATTGACGAATACGATTAATATAAGACAATACTATATTACGTACAAGTATGATTGGTAGGTCGGGTGTGTACCTACTAAATTGTATGAACTATTAGGTTTAGATATGTATACCAAAATTATATGTTAAGGTCGATGAAGTATTCCAAACTATCGTAGGGTTATTATACGCTATGGTGGATGAAGTATTCCGAATTAAAGTAGGGTTATTATATGTTAGGGTCGATGAAGTATTTCGAACTAACATTGGGTTATTAAATGTTTGTGGTCGATGTAAAATGACGAACCAATCCTTCGAACTGGTTTCGTGATGAAAGAGTCGGAGCCATAATACGTGTATATAAATAATTGGGGTAGGTGTATCATTCCAAACCAATTCTTACTTGGGGATAATGAATCATTCTGAACCACTAGTCCTTTACATGTGTCAAAAGGACATAATAGTAATTGTTGATATTTAGTATATATTGTGTGAGAAATATATACTTAAGGATATCCTACTTTTGTGTGTTAGTAGATTGATATATGATGTGTTTAATGATACATATCAAACTGATAAGTTAAGTAGTGAAACTTAATTATGAAATGTAACATTAGATGGAGAATATCTAATTAGTAATTCAATTAGTGAAACTTAATTACAAAAGTGAGAAGATATTAATTGTGAGAATTGTAGAAATTTGGTAGTGAAACTAAATGAGAAGTTTAAAAAAACAACATAGGTGAAATATTACTTGAGAATTAAATAACCTTCGTGAGATGTTAATGAAATTGATGTACGATATGGGCGGTACGAGAACTTAGGTGTTGATAAGTTCAGATGATGACTTTAGTCCTAGTTAGCTTGAGAGATATGGATAGGTAGGCTAAGTGTAGAACGTTAGGTGTCCACAATAAATGAGGAGTGAGTAAACTCAAGAGAGTGTACGAGAACCTAACATGTGTAATCAATAACCACATTTTATATTGTGATAAACGCTTGCTAAATATTTTCAAAATGTTTTGAGTAATAACTCTTGCTATAAAATATTTCAAAACCTATTAGGTGTCCAATTACAGAGACGCCATGTATGCTGATTTCATTCCAGGGACTCGAAGCTGTAACACAGTGGATGCTTACAGGATTTTGATTAGATGATATCTTTCATTTATATGTAGTGCAAGATGTCACACTATTCTATGTATGGCCTTGTGGTCCGGTATCAACCTCAGATGTTTAGTTTCAGACTAGTGGTTATTCTATTGTTGTTTTAGGATTATTAGCCAATGGTTTATTCGGTAATACTCTTGTTCTTTTGTACTTATATTTTGTCGATTGGGTTGTTGTACATGGTGATTGTTATACTTTGTTCCCCATGGTTGATTTATCTATTTTAAGAAAGATAAAATTTGTCACCGATCTAATTTTCACTTAGGTGATTAGTAATTAAAAGGTTTTCGGCAGTGATGCTAAGAATGGACCATTTGAGAAATCTGTTTTAATTTAATAAAGGTCTGATCACCCTATGTTTAATTAGGCGGGGTGTCACAGATGGTATCAGAGCACCAGGTTCTAGTGTCCATAGGGTCTGTACGACTTACTATGTTTTCAGCGTATCGTTTGATTGATATATAACCGTATCTTATGATTGTTGTACTCCTCTACGTACGTGGTTTACGTTCTCCTACTATTTAGTAGATGAAGTTAAATATATACGAGTTCGATTGGGTATGGTATGTTGAATATGGAGGTAGAACCAGCATAGGCGTTGGAAGAACTGCAGGAGGAAGGGGCTCGGCATGAAGCATGGAGTGTTCGAGGATGGTAATAGTGGAAGAAATGACCGTTGTCGAAGTCACTCCTAGTGTGTAATGAAAGTAAATGTTGCAAGGACTGATGGGGCATAGCAAGCATTTTCCAAGTACCACGACGGCAAAGAGTGATGCTAATCTAGACCCACCCAACGCAGTGATAATGGGAGGAGGTCTGAAAGATCTTTAAAGAGAACGACCCGTGAAAATCTAAAAACGTCGACTGTGCATGTTAACCAATGGATGTAGAATGTCCAGAGGTCTTATCATTAAGGATAGAGTAGAAGTACTCATAAGTGAAAATTTGGGTAAATTTTTATAGAGACAACGTGGTGGGGATACCAGTCACCACATCCGGACCGAGAGTCAGTATACAAATAGAGGGATCTTAGGTATAGTTTAACCGCAAATTCCTCCAATGATGGTTCAAAAGCGAAGTAAATGAAATTTTTTTGATCCATCACAGGAAAGCCTGGTAGAGGCCAATTTTGAGAAAGAAATTTATCTGTTGAAGTGAACTTATACCCGATGAGATAGGTACAAGGGAAAAAGAGCCCTTGAGAGAATGGACTCATGAGTTGTTGTCACCCACAATTTTGGGAAAACCTTGCTTGGACGACTTATGTGTATGATGGTAGTATGGTAATTCTTACAAGGTTGATAAAAATGCTCCTAGGTGAGAGGAGCTAAAAGAGTTTAAGGAATTAGTCAAAGAGTAAGACTGAATGAAAAAGGGGCTAGTGCAAGCCATAAGTGGAAACCCACTAGGGGAATTTATTGAATTGATTCTAAGTCGGGACTGTTAAGTCCAATAGTGTTTTCCTTTTAGTCAGCGAAACTAAGGGAACTATGATGATAGTGTTCAGAATCGAGGCTGCCAAGTTCGAGAGGAAGAATACCCTAAACCGGTCGCTGTGGCCTGGAATAGGGGGATTTATGAAAAGATGTCCTATGTGGGACGTGAGACCACGCGTTTTGATCTTGCCCAAAGTTATTTAAGGGAATAATAACTCCGATAAGTTTTTCGTTCCGAGAAGGACAAGCATGTTATGTTCGGGAACCATTTGAACTAGTAATGCGATGGGCAAGAAAGTATATGAGTTTTAGCCTCGAGTGAATGAGGTATATGACGATGCCTCCCCTGAAAGAGGGCCGAGCTCGCATTATTCATAAGTATGTTGGAGACTTCAGAGATTATAGATGCCTCATAGTGATTGATCCCAGTGTAGGGACCTTAATGATGTGATTCAAGGTATGTCGTATGACCGCTGAGCGGAGATCGAGGTCATTGCTATGATTAGTGCTAAGGACTTAGTGACAATATAAGCGCAGTTCCACTTGACTCCTTTAGAGATGTTGGAGTATGGTTGTATCTATTGTCAGGGGATGGAATTTGAGTATATCAACTATATATTGTTCCCACAATGCTCAGTAAGAATGCATTGGGAGAAGTCCCTTATTTAAGTTCGGTTGCAAAAGGGGATACGACTCAATTTTTATGCACGTTAGGAGAAGAGATGTTGTTAGATGCTAGGGCATCAGTGGAGACAGTAGTGTTATAGGAAAATAGTGAAAAGCTTATCTTACCACGAAGGGATAAGTGGGACTTTGTGGGCAAGAATTTGATTTTTGTCTATAGAAGATTGAGAATACCCCCAAGTTTGTAGTCACGTCGTGAAAACAAGGCGAGTGTTGAGGAAAATATGGTTACGAGTGCGACGATTGCAATATTTTTGCAAATGTGCACAGAGAAGAGGGTGTATGGGTGCCCTAGTCAATGGGCCTTCTTAGTCATCCGAGATAGAGGGATGAGAAATATTATATTTGATAAGTACGGCGGTGGGGAAGTTATAAGGCAAGTCGTATTGATGAAATGGATTTAACTTTATGGGAGAAATACGATAATCCAAGATTATATGTACTGAGAGAGACAACACACACTATGGGATAAAAGTCGGTGGGAAGACGTTCAAAAGTTATCTCGTGATATGGGAGACCTAACTGTTATGAATAAGTAACACATTTTATAGAGAAAGATGGGCTCGAAATGAGCAGCCAAAATTGGGTAATGAACCTACGTTTCCAGTGATGAAATGATTAGGCAGAATCATAATCTATGGATGGGCTATGAACATCTTAACTAAGTCAACCTTCCATTGGGATAGCATAATGGGTTGACCGAGATGGAATAGTATGTCATTGAAAAGGAAGAGTGTACAAGTGTAAGGTGCCTCTCTATATTGTTGTGAATCAGGATGAAATCCTAAAATCCCACCCTGTGAGAGATGGTCAGGGAGGAATGGAGATAAAGTTTTACTTTGGGTATGTTGTGTCACCTATGACTCCATGATTGTGAGAAAGGAAGATACTACGCCCTAACGACAGTGGAATTTTGGTGGAACCCACTAATAAATTAATAGGTTAAATGTATACCTATATGAGAATATTTATAGGTAGTGTGAGTGTGCCTATATGGACTGTAAATAAGGATTAGGTTCATGGGTAACTATTATGAACTTATATGTACTTTAAGGTGTGGTTCGAGGAGACATTCCGAACTCTTAGTCCTTAATGCGTGATGTGAGGACATTCTATTGGAGTATGACATTTTAGAATATATGAAGTGTGAAAAATATAGCTCCTAAATTTTCTACTCATGTGCGACGAGATATATATATACATATATTAGTACTCGGGGTGTGATTTCGAGACAATATAACAAATCACTATTGGTGATCGAGGTGGGATTCCGAGTCAATAACCCCAAAAGTGTTATAGAAGGGGAGTGATTTTAATATAAGTGTTGATAGTATATGTTATGTGTAAAAAAAATATATATACCTTATGATTTTCCTACTTATGTGCGATAATAAGTATGCTTAATTATGTATTGGGGTCGAGGACGTTCCAGACCAATACATGAAGGATCGATTTGGGGTTAATAATTTTCCGAACCAAATCGATGATGAATAATAAAAATTGGTATCGATGGAAGGTCTGAACCAACATATGCATTACATTTACCTTGGGGTCAAGGGATTTTTAGACCAACGTAAATAATAGGACGATTGGGGTCGATGATTTTTCTGGAGCGATTTTCCTTATAGTATATATTGTGTGTGGAATATATACCTTAAAATATTATACTTATGAGTGATAGTAGTCACATAGATGCTATATATAGAGTTATACATCAAAAGGGTAAATTAAGTAGGGAGAAACTTAATTTCAAGAGTTAACGTTAGATTGGGAAAAACCTATGGAGATATTAAGTAGTAAGACTAAATTATAATATATGAGGCATGGATAACATGCGATAAGGGTTTATAATGAAGCAAGGTATGTACTTGGGGCGACCCTTAAGATGTTATGATCTGATTTTTGGGTATTAGAGGAGGCAGTGATGTTTAAGGTCCTAAGTCTTAATACCAGTCTTATCCAATTTCGAGGACGAAATTCCTTTGTAAGGGGGGAAGTATGTAATACCCCGTATTTCTGAGTATTTTTATTTAATTAAATTGGAGAATTGAATGAGAAAATATGATTTGATTTAAATTACGCAAGAAAATTAATTTAGTGAGATTTATTAATAATTGTGAATATGGAGTATTAATCGAGAGATAGATACTGATTAATATTGCCTCTTTCTATTTACTTAGCGCGAGTAGTAAATAATTACTTAGCACGTGTAGACCATTTTGGTGTGAGAACAAGTATTATATTTTTAAGTGACTCAAATGATAATTTAGAGATCACAGATGAGTCCGGAATGGTCGAATTAGTCAAAACAGTATACCCGGCGGTACTAGTTGAGTCTCGGGATAATTTTGGACGAAATCGAGACCGTTCAGGGGCGTTTTGGTCATTTAACATGTGAGGGTATTGAGACCCATGAATTTGAGAGTCTTTTTTCAGCCGTATCAAAGAGGGGTTAGGGTTAGAACACCCATGTAAACACCAAGACCATTAGAGAGAAGGAGAAAATCATTCTCAAGGCTTAGAAGATGCTTTTGAAGAGGTTGGGTTTGGATCTTGCATCCTAGGAGCCAAAGGAGGAAGGATTGAAGAAGAGAAGCATCAATCCATCATCAACTCTACGAAATCAGAATCCTCTGTTAAGGCAAGTTATTTATTACAAAAAAAAATTAAAAAGTTATAATGCCCATGTGCAGGGTTTTTGAATAGTTTTGTTAAATCAATATCTTGGAAAAAAAAGAATTATATTTATGCATGTTGGGATAGGAAACACATGTATAATGATTTAACATATATAGAGGAAAAATATTCAGAGATGATTTGATAATTATTTCGGAATAAAATCTGGGTTTTGAATGAATATATGGGAAGAACACCGTAACTAGGGTTTTAAGAAATTCTGAGTTTAATCTACTATTTATTTAAATGAATTGAGCTTTTCATGTATTTGAAACGTTAGAAATTGTCCTAGTATATGTGGGAACACGTTAGGATAATTGGGTCAAAGTTTGGTGTACTATAATTAAGTTTAGAGGTTTGTTAATGGAAGAAGAAATTAACGAAGAAGACGAACTACTGCTGCCCCAGATCGATCGATCGACTAGGTCGATCGATCAACTTAAGGAATTTTTCTCGAATTTTTCCTTGGTTAAGGGTTCTTTGATTTTCAGGAATGAATGGGAATCCTAGGATTTATATTATACTTATATGGGAGTGGGAATAAGACCAGTAGGTATATTGTTGAAGTCCGATAAGGTCATTGGGTGTAGGACTTGGATCATGGACCGATGAGAATAAACCGATGCAACAGAGCATCGGGGAATTTGGAATTGAGCTACGAGGCGAGGTAAAGTCAATTAAAGTAATAGACTAGTAGGGTAAGTAATAACTATTGAAATTATATGTGAGGGGTAACTAGGGCCCTTAGATTTGAGTGAATACTCAAAAAAATGCGATAGTGAGAAATCATAAATTGACGAATACGGTTAATATAAGGGAAGACTATATTACGTACAAGTATGATTGATAGGTCGGGTGTGTACCTACTAAATTGTATGAACTATTAGGTTTATGGATGTATACCTAAATTTTATGTTTGGGTCAATGAAGTATTCTAAACTAACGTAAGGTTATTATACGTTAGGGTCGATAAAGTATTCTGAACTAACGTAGGGTTATTATATGTTAGGGTCGATGAAGTATTCCGAACTAACATTGGGTTATCAAATGTTTTGGGTTGATGTAAAATTCCGAACCAAACCTTCGAACTGGTGTCGTGATGAAAGAGTCCGAGCCATAATATGTTTATATAAATAATTGGGGTAGATGTATCATTCCGAACCAATTCTTACTTGGGGTCAATGAATCATTCCGAACCGAGAGTTCTTTACATGTGTCAAAGGACATAATAGTAATGGTTGATATTTAGTATATATTGTGTGAAAAATATATACTTAATGATATCCTACTTCTGTGTGTTAATAGATTGATATATGATGTGTTTAACGATACATATCAAACTGGTAAGTTAAGTAGTGAAACTTAATTATGAAATGTAACGTTAGATAGAGAAGATCTAATTAGTAATTTAAGTAGTGAAACTTAATTACAAAAGTGGGAAGATATTAATTGTGAGAATTGTAGAAATTTGGTAGTGAAACTAAATGAGAAGTTTTGAAAAACAACATAGGTGAAATGTTACTTGAGAATTAATTAACCTTCGTGAGATGTTAATGAAATGGATGTACTGTAAGGGAGGTACGAGAACTTAGGTATAGATACGTTTAGATGATGACTTTAGTCCTAGTTAGCTTGGGAGATATGGCTAGGTAGGCTAAGTGTAGAACGTTAGGTGTGCACAATAAATGAGGAGTGAGTAAACTCAAGAGAGTGTACGAGAACCTAACATGTGTAATCAATAACCACATTTTATATTGTGATAAATGCTTGCTAAATATTTTCAAAATGTTTTGAGTACTAACTCTTGCTATAAAATATTTTCAAAGCCTTTTTGGTGTCCAGCCATAGGGACACCATGTATGCCGATTTCATTCTAGGGACTCGAAGTTGTAGCACAGTGTATGCTTACAAGATTTTTATTAGACGATATCTTTCATTCAGATCTAGTGCAAGATCTCACACTATTCTATGTATGGACTTGTGGTCTGGTATCAGCTTTAGATGTTTAGTTTCAGACTAGTGGTTGATCTATTGTTGTTTCGGGATTGTTAGCCGATGGTTTATTCGGTAATACTCTTGTTCTTTTGTACTTATATTTTGCCGATGGGTTGTAGTACTTGGTGATTATTATACTTTATACCGCATGGTTGATTTATCGGTTTTAAGAAAGATAAAATTTGGCACCTGTCTAATTTTCACTTAGGTGATTAGTAATTAAAAGGCTTTCGACAGTGATGCTAAGAATAGACCATTTGAGAAACCTGTTTTAATTTAATAAAGGCCTGATCACTCGATGTTTAATTAGGCTGGGTGTCACTTCTACCTAGTTCGGTTTCCCTATCACGCTTTTTTTAAAATTATTACAAATTTAAATGTAAAAATAGTATCTCCAAGCACCTCAATAAAAGCAAATAAAGAAATCCTACTACAAAGCTTCTAATAAAATGAATAGGGTACGGAAAATAAGAAATAAATGACAAATGAACTGCACTCCAAAATCTTCGCAAGTGCTTCAAACTCCAAAGACCGACAACGGTGCCATTTGATGGAAAAAAATTATTCTAATGTGTTGATCGTTGTTGCAACTCCTTTTCCATCAAAATTCCCTTGAACCTAAAAATAAATTCAAAATATGCATAGGGTAAGTAATGAGTTTAGCCAAAGATGCGTTCGTGGGGTTATGGGTCCGAGGCAATGGGTCGAAGCTGGGTATTGTGGCGTGTAAGTGTAGCTTCGGGTTTCGAGTTCGTAGGTGGATGATAAGGTTGCCGACGGGTTTGGGGTTGACAGGTGTGGGGTTGAATGTGGTGATTTAAAGGTTTGAGTTATGGAGGAAGGAGAGAGGATAGAGAGTGTGTGGGTGGTGAGAGGTTGAAGATGATGGGGGTTAGTTTAGGTGTAGGTGAGGTGTAGGGTAGTTTATATATTTGTCATTGTTGCAAAGCCAAGCTAATCAATTCCTTTATCACCTACCCTAAAATATAACAAACTATTTGCACAGAGGTAAGTAAGGATGTCAATCCTAATCTAAGGAGTGAAAAAAATGAGAAGTATTGTAATTCATTTTTTATTTAATTTCATTATAGACTCTTTACTTTTTCTAATTTTTTTAGCTTTTTTTAACATTAAAACAATTTTGTGATGAGGGTGAAATAAGATAAAACTAAATCAAAGATTTAAAGACTAACTAATAAGTGTGATGAAAAATAAGTGAAATCTAACTAAATAAAAATGCAAAATATGAGATGAATGAGGATATCAAAGTGAGAGCTAACAAGGGATGGGATTACACCATATATTCTAGTTAATCTTATTAATTAATTCGTTCAAATTAAACCTCCCAAGTTAGTATCAAAATTACAAATCAAATCTCGTTGGAATTTTAATTTTAATAATAACCTTTTAGAAAATTAAATTTAGCACTCCTACAACTCTTGAAAAGTAGATCCAAACATCATTTAACAAATCACCCGATAGGATCAATTTACTAAATTAGGTTAACTCATAGAAATAATCTTAGAGTTGAAATTCAAAGAAATAATTTCACATTTTAGAAAAATCTATCTCTAGTTCGATTCTAAAATGTAAACTAAGACAGAATCTCGATTTTATATCGAAAATAATTTACCCTCTCTCGAGGAGTAAATCAAAAGTAAGAGTGCAAAGTTAATTATCAAATCAACATTTAAAGTAAATAAACCAATTAAAGTAGGATTAACATCAAATAGTGGGATCACCACACCCCTTGAAAGGATTTTCTAGCCTAATATGATGATAAAATACAATAATCAAGCAATATAAGGAATTAAAATAAAATAGTAGAGATAAGAGAACAAATCTTCAAACAAGTCTCATTGATTTGTAAAATTGAACTCCAATTCTTCATTGAACTTGAGTAATATCCATCCAAATTGAGCTTTCAAATACTTTTAATTAAATATATACACTCAATTGAATCTCTCAATATACTTTGTTCTCTCACTAATCACTAAAAAATAAAATAAAATAAATAAAATAAAATAAAACACTATTCTACTATTTACAAAGGTGTTTCTCTCTCTCTAGTCTCTTCTTGAGTCTCATCCCTACTTAGGGTTTTATAGTCTTCCTTTTATAATAGATTCATGTGTCTAAGGGACATGGTTGATAGAATTAAGATGTGTATGGGGTGTATGAGGTGAGTGAAGGGGTAATTTAGGAAATAAGTGGATGAGAACATGTGGGAGAAGTGGGTTGTTTGGGGGTAGTTTAGGAATAAGGGGTATAAGCTAAAAACACATGTGGGGGTTAATTTTGCTTTGGGATTTGGAAGAAGGTTCACGTGGGTCTTAAGGAAAATAAAAAACCTAATGAAAAAAAATTAAATTCCTAATAAAAGATAAAAATAAATATATCCTACTAAAAATAAAAACAAAAACTAAAAATTAAAACTAAAAATAAAACTTACACCTAAATAAAAATAAATATTAAAAAAATAGCCGACATAAATAAATCCTCAAAATATATACAAAATTCTAAACAAAATAAAAAACAAATCCTAACGATTAAAAACGACTTAAATAAAAATTTAAAAAATAAAAATAAAATAAAAGGTGCGAACTAAACACACGAGGCTTAGGAATGGGTTTAGGTGAAGGTTATGGGATAGGGTAAAAGGCACAAGGTTAGGTTCGGGTTTAGGGACATGGTATTTAGCCTATATTTTGCCACAATTTTCCTCGAAATAGAGCTTTTAAACCCGCAAGTGCAAGTAAGCCTACAAAACAGACTATTACGCGCATAAGACCCTTTTTGTCGAGAATTAACAATTTAAAATAGTATGTTTGGGGTATTATTTAAACACTTTTGGGTGCTTATCACACCACCTACAAACAGAACATTACCAGTCCTCGAGTAACAATAGAGATAAAGAATGATAAGAAACCAAAAGTGTACTACTTTCGAGGGCACTTGCGATTCACTTAGCATGTGCAACAAGCCTTTAAACCTAAAGGTTGCCCTAAAGGACAAGTTGTCTCATGAGGGTTTGCAGGGAATATACCCACAAAATTATTTATTTTACCAAGGGCAGTCAATCTCTTATTAGACGTAGAAGACTCGCACAATCCATCATGAGATATTTATTTTTTGATGAATACAAGCTAGATTTGTATAAAAAGTTTAGCTTTGTGAATACTCAAGGCACATTCTTCCTAGAACTCAACATGTGTGGTGTGAATCAGTCAAAACGGGTTGAGTATTACGAGTGTAATTCCTAGATTGCCTCTTCAAAATCAATTCTTGAACTTTAAAACCTCACGAATACAACTCTCTCAAACGACCTCATGAGATTTGGGTAAGTGTGTCGCTCTTGTGTGTGAGGAGATGAATAAATGCAAGCAAGGTCAAACATCTCACACACACATAAGAAAGAAAGAACATATTAGAAAGAAAAATGATCTCATGAAAGAATGCTATTTACTATTGTGAGAACGTCGAGTTATTCACCACATTGACCTTTGTTTTCCCGAACACCTAGGGAAAAATATGGATGTTTATAGGTGAGGGGAAATGAAGTGAGAAGGATGAGATGATATGAGGTAGTATGGTGATATGATGGATGGATGTTGGATGTTTGAGAAGAGTGTATAACTCTTGAGGAACAAATGTCTTCATTTCATAAGATCTTGATTGCAACTTTCTCTTTTTCTTTTTTCCCCCTTTTTTCGAATTTTCTTTTCGTATTATTTTTTGTCTTTTTCTAGTTTTTTCTTTTTTATATAATTATTTTTTTCTTTTTCTCTTTTATACTCTCAACACATTTTTTTTCTTTTCAAAATGGTGAGTGGCGGCGGCGGTGGTGGTAAGAAAATAGGGATGGTAGATGGTGATGATATGGAAAATGAAAGGTGAATGGATAAACGTCTCGTGATCAAGAAAAATTTCAAAACACATGTTTCTTACAACTCGAAAATGATGTCGTTCTCAGTGATCAAGCCAATATTTTTTAATGAAGAATAATGAGATCATACAACGATTTAAGTGCAGACCCAAAGGAAGTTGAATAAAGTTGTGACTCGGAGATTGCGTAAAACTCTCTGAAAGGTGAAAGGCACGAATCTCATAACTTAAAGTCTCCACTGGTTTTCCCTATGGTTTTCTTAAGAATTTTAGTAGTCTTCAACTCTTAACCGCACTGACATGATAAGTGCGCAAATATTGTTGAGTTTATAAATTCATGGTGCAAAGTGCCTTGGTACGTATTACATAAGCTATTTAGAAAAATATCCCCAATCTTGATTCCTAAACTATAAAGATAGATGATAGAAAATTCACGTCAATGAGTGAGATGAAGGAAACTTCACGAAAAATTTAAATGTCAGGATTGAAATTTTTTCAAAAGAGCTACGATTTTGATAAAATTCCACACTCCCAAATAAAAAAGAACATCGTCCTCGATGTTAAATAAAATTATTTTTAAAATTGAGAGCCGAAGATGCGGAAAGAAATTACCATAATCAACCGGTAATGAAGTGGACAAATGAATGCAAGAAGAACCTGAATAAGTAATAATATAAAAAACGTACAAGTCTATAAACATTATAAAGTAATGGGTGGTATGAAATACCACCTCCAAACATGATGAGACTCATACTCAGAAATAGCGAGCTGCCTCGCAGTAGCGCTAAGTTTAATGTATTCAGACAGACCGAACCTATTCTCATCCTTAATATAAGAACTAAGAAAGCACGGGGTGGTAGAAAAATTGGGTGATGACAGTCACCCCCAAACAAGATTGACGCGCCATTCTTGTTGAAAAAAGTCTACAAGGTCAACACTTGTATGGAAAAGTGTTTCAAGCGATGCAAAGCATCGGTAGAAAATGGATGGGTGGGGATAAGTGACAAGGGTGAGGGTGAGGGTGAGGAAGCACCAATCACGACCTTATTTATTTATTTATTTTTAAAATAAAGAAAATAATATTTTTGGATTTTAAAAAAAAGAAAGGAAGAAAATATTTTTGGATTTTTTTTGAAAGAAAATACGAGAGAAAAATATTCGGACTCTTAAATTAGACAAACTCACTAAAACTGACTACCTAAAGATTGAATTAGACACACACAAGTAAAAGATAAATCCTAACTAGCACGTAACTAAGGAGTGAAAATATAACAAACTATTTGCACAGAGGTAAGTAAGGATGTCAATCCTAATCTAAGGAGTGAAAAAAATGAGAAGTAATGTAATTCATTTTTTATTTAATTTCATTATAGACTGTTTACTTTTTCTAATTTTTTTAGCTTTTTTTAACATTAAAACAATTTTGTGATGAGGGTGAAATAAGAAAAAACTAAATCAAAGATTTAAAAACTAACTAATAAGTGTGATGAAAAATAAGTGAAATCTATCTAAATAAAAATGTAAAATATGAGATGAATGAGGAAATCAAAGTGAGAGCTAACAAGGGATGGGATTACACCATATATTCTCATTAATCTTATTAATTATTCCATCAAATTAAACCTCCCAAGTTAGTATCAAAATTACAAATCAAATCTCGTTGCAATTTTAATTTTAATTATAGCCTTTTAGAAAATTAAATTTAGCACTCCTACAACTCTTGAAAATTAGATCCAAACATCATTTAACAAACCACCTGCTAGGATCAATTTACTAAATTAGTTTAACTCATAGAAATAAGCTTAGAGTTGAAATTCAAAGAAATAATTTAACATTTTAGAAAAATCTATCTCTAGTTCGATTCTAAAATGGAAACTAAGACTAGAATCTCGATTTTAAATCGAAAATCATTTACCCTCTCTCGAGGCGTAAATCAAAAGTAAGAGTGCAAAGTTAATTATCAAATGAACATTTAAAGTAAATAAACCAATTAAAGTAGGATTAACATCAAATAATTGGACCACCCCACCCCTTGAAAGGATTTTCTAGCCTTAGAAGAAGATAAAATACAATAATCAAGCAATAAAAGGCATTAAAATAAAATAGTAGAGATAAGAGAACAAATCTTTAAATAAGTCTCCTTGATTTGTAAAATTGAACTCTAATTCTTCATTGAACTTGAGTAATATCCATCCAAATGGAGATTTCAAATATTTTTAATTCAATATATACACTCAATTGGATCTCTCAATATACTTTGTTCTCTCACCAATATCTATAAAATAAAATAAAATAAAACACTATTCTACTATTTACAAAGGTGTTTCTCTCTCTCTAGTCTCTTCTTGAGTCAACGTGGTCATTGCCTACGACCAGATAAAAATTTTCAAACGGATGATTATGAGGTTGAGACAAGTCTAGCTTATCAAGGTGTGTCTAAGTCACCCAAATTCTCATGGTTCTTTTTTCTAAGTGGGCATGCTTCAGGAGAGCAGGTTAGAGATAACTCAAACACTTTTTTAAATAGCAAAGGAAAATAATCCCTAGGCTTAGATGGAAAATGACCCATGGACAGGTTAATCTAAAGGTTAACGTCTGAGATAAGTTTCTCAGACGCTGATAGATCAATGAAATTTCCCAGAACAGAACTTTATACGTTACAACAAGTATAAACAGAACTAGTTTTGCCAGGGCATTAATGGACGGAGGTGCATCAGTCAATATCATGCCAATGTGCTTTTTCTATGCATCCAATATTTCTGAGACTAGATCGATCGCCATGATTCTTTCCATTTCAGGATACGACAATAAAAATTCCAAATCATTTTGTTACGAAAATATTGGAATAACAATGGGAAATATCACTTCACACATCAAGTTCCATGTGATGAAGTTTGTCACCTCCTACCATATATTGATTGAAAGAGTTTGTATGCATAACAATGGTTCGTACCCTTCAAACTGTCATCAATGTTCAAAGGATAATGTGAAGGGAATTAAGATCATTATTCGTGTGACCAAGAAGCCTTTTGCCAAAGAGTAAGCACACTTGGTCAATGATGCTTTCTATACAAAGCTGAATAAGGATACACGTATCCTGACAAGGTGCATTAAAGGCGCGCGAGTTCCCATGATCAAGGAGAGATTATGACTTATAATGGATCATGATAATGAGATGGAGGAAGCTAAAAGAGTTAATGAAGATAACAAGGTTATTCCCAAAACAAAAACTAACTCTAAATAATTCAGAGATAGAATACGACCAAGGATTGACCCGATGGAGCATGAAGCAAAGCGCCAGAGTATTTTGAGTAAGATTTTTAGACCTAAAATGGAAGAAGATGTGAATGACAATGCCAATCTTTATACAAAAATACCTAGGGGTTGCGAAGAAGATGGAACTAATCAAGTTCATCAAAGAGTATAAAAATATCTTCGTGTGGAAGCATAATAAGATGACTGGGGTGGACAAAGATGTGAGTTTCCACAAGATCAATGTTATGCCCTCAATAATTTCGATAAAGAAGGGCACCAAAGCGTACAAAGTTGAGTTGGATCTCAGAATAAAGACTAAGGTGGATCAATTATTGAAAGATGGATTTATTAAGCCAAATTAAGATCCATTTTGTATTTTTGGCATTGTGCCAGTGGGGAAGAAGGATAAAAGTCAAAATTTTATTTTCATTAACTTTAGAGATCTTAATAGAGTTTTTCCCAAAGATGAGTTCCCTACACCTTCAATCGATATCTTGATCAATTCAACAACGACTCATGAGATGTACAACTTTATAGATGGTTATGTGGGTTATTATCAAATCAACATAGATAAGTCCAAAGTAGATGAAACGACTTTTAGAAATCCATTGGGAAATTGCATGTATAATTTCATGCCTTTTTGTATCAAAAATTGAGGGGCAACCTATTAAAGAACAATTATGGCAATTTTTTATAACCTCTTTCACGACATTTTGGAGTTTTATGTGGATGATTTGTTTATCAAATTGAAGAAGGAGGACTCAAACTTGGCTAATTTAAGAAGATTTTTCAATAGGTATAGGAAATAAAAATTGAAGATAAACCCACTCAAATGTGATTTTTAGTGTAATGAGTGGGAAATTCTTGGGTTTCGTGGTGGATAGAGAAGGGGTTCAGATGGACTAAGACAATAAAAAACAATCCTTGACATGCCATTTCTAAAGACACAGAGGGAGTTGAAGAGTTTCTTTGGAAATATTTCTTACCTGAGAAGATTTGTACCAAGTCTATCTAAAATCACTCATCCGTTGATGTATTTGTTATGAAAAACCATGAAGTTAAAATGGGAAGTACCACATTACGAAGATTTTGTAAAACTTAAGAGATTATTCACTTCTCCTCAAACAATGAGTCCACCTAGATCCTGAGTAACTTTGTCGCTCTATCTGACCTCTACTACCAGGTCCATTAGTGCACTCTTGGCACAAAATGTTATTGGACAAAAGAGACGTGTCTACTATCTGAGTAGAGTTATCGACGATTCAAAGGCATGATATGCTATCATAAAGAGGCATTGTTTGGACTCAGTCTTTTTTTGCCTAAAAACTTAGACATTATATGTTATCTTTAACTATTAACATAGTGACAAAGTGCGATCTAATTATATTTTTTCTTGCAAGAAAAATTTTGATTGGGAGAGCAACAAGATGGTTCTTCATATTTTCTAAGTCTGATCTAAATATTGTGGTCCCATGCCCAATCAAGAGCCAAGCTTATGAAGATCTTTTGGCTAGTTTTTTCCAGGTTATTCGAGCTACCTCACAAAGATATTCCTAGTGATGATGAAATCACACTATTCAATCATCCACCACACCTCAACAATGGCTTATCCCAAAGGTAATGGTTAAACTGAGGCCACAAATAAGACATTGGTTAACATTTTAGCCAAGATAATGGAAAATTTTCCTTGTGCATGGGTTGGAAAATTATCTATGGTGCTTTTGACATATCGAACTACCAAGAGAAAATAGGTATGATATTCCCAATTTTCTTTAGTTTATGGGGTTGAGGACATTCTTCAAGTAGAGTTAAAAGTACCTTGTTTAACATATGCCTTGCAAAGTAGCATGCTTTCCAAAAGTAGGCATGTTTAACGATAAGCATTAGATGAACACATAAATAACGTGTGAAGGCACTTCTAGGTATACACAAAATACCCCTCTAAAGCTTATGAAAACTTGGTAAAACTAAGAAAATTTGTGAAAGGTGAATTAGTTTAGAAAGCTTCTATCTGCCATATTAAAAGAATCTCTTTGCCAAAGTTTTTAGAAAATTGAAGAGGACCATGTGTTGTTAAGGAGACAAATGATTCAAGTTATTGTCTGATTTTAGAGATTAAGGATGATAAGCCTATCAAAGTCAATAAAAAATGGTTAATGATTTATCATGTGTAAAGAACATTTGTATTTTTTAATTTTGTATTACTTTTATGCTTAGAGATTGCGAGGAAACAAATGTAAAGTTAGGTTACAATTTATTTTAAATGAATAAGTGTTGAAACATGAAAAACGAGTAATATGCACATGGGTTGAAGAATGAACTTTCACTTGAAAATAGTTACAATGCAAAATTAGGACTATTGCCCTGAAATACAACAAAGAGAAGATCCACCCTAAGAGAAACCATAAGTTGGGAGAAATGAAGGAACCCTCCCCAATCGAGGAAGCTACATCTTTAAAAACATCACCTTGATACTCAATTATAGAAGAAATACGTGATTTAACTTCAGTTTTTAACTTTAACTTGGCTTCACATTTTCTTTTGGCTTTAGACATTGCTCATTCGATTAATTATAATTCTTGGTGGCACTCTTCAAGTTGGGGGGAGTTTCCTCATATTTCCTTCTTCAATATTAAGATCCTCCGCATTCTTAAGGTAGAGGGAATGGTAAGTTGACATTTAAGGATACTTAAGGTATTTAAGACTCTTAATGAGTCATGTAAAATTAAAGACATCCCTTTCCTTGTATTTGAGGTTGCTCAAGTGATGATTTAGGGTTGATTTGTCTAAGACAGAAAATGGCGTGTTCATAATTTCAAACATTACAACTGCCATGACTTGGATTCTATAACCTATAAAAATATTATTTGGCCTTACACAATCAATAGTGAATGTATTTAAATGATAATGAATCATTCGTTCTAGAATAGTGTAAAAGTAACCTTATGTAATAGGGAAGTTTTGAAGAACATGCCGAAAAAAGTCAGAGGTGCCAATGCTGGGAAGTGCAACACCACAACCAGATTCACTTTCTTCCCTGTTTACACTGATTATGGATCCATTTTCACTTTCATTAGAGGAGTCAAATTGCAAAGGGGAAACCACAATAGGATTAACGTCCATCTGTTGAACAAGCACATTAGCTTGAGCAGGTGCTACTTGAGGTACCTCAAGAGGGATATTTTCTACCACAAGCTGTAAAAGAGAAGGACACACAAAGAGTTAGCTAAAATTTGGTGAATTATTTTTACAAATCAGTAAAACAAGAAAATCTTAGCAAGATTTGAGTTAAGTCACCAAACAGGTGTCCTTTTAAGACTTACCATACCGAAGTAGGGTACATCACAAAGCATATGAAAAAACTTAACATTTGTGATAACTTTACTTAATTGAGATAGTACATCACCATGTATTAATCAAGATACAACACTTAGAATACTGCTGGAACACAAACGAAGTTAGGAGAAATTACAAGTTCGATAAACGATGGTATAAAGAAATGTACCCCATCAATAGGGGCAACAATACTTAGGTTTGGGGGAATGACCACATCACCAGATCTCACTTGAGGTTGAAATTGAGTTGTTGAAGCATCTTGAGGATCCAAAACAATAGGATCTATGGAAATAAGAAAAATTCCCCATTGATAAAGGAAACTCCATTGAAACATGAATAGTCTCCATACATATGGGAGAAAAATGCACTAAGGGAAAAGTAACTTAGTTGGAGAATTCGTCTGCTCCATTTCCTCATTTTGAGAAAGGAAAAATACCACAAATAGAGAAAGCTTATAATGAGTCCTAAAATGAAGTAAAAATTAGAATTTTTACAAGGCATATACCTCAATAATGGTTACATGAACATGGGCAAATTTGTCAAGAGGCACCACAGAGGTAGGTATCCTAAATGGAAGGTTCAAGTACATTATTGACCTCACAAGTCTAGGAAGATTGACCTCCTAATTTTTTAACGTCATGAGGTCCATCTCATCCATAAAAGGGACGAAATGGGGATTAATTTCAGCAACCTATATTAAAAACACAAAGTCTTTAAATTTACAAGTATTGAGAAAGAATTGAGTGATCAATACACAATAAAACATACCTAAATGAAAGGAGCTAGAGGAATAACAACAAGTAGTGCCTCAGTTGAAACAAGAGGAGTAGGAGAACTCGATGATTTAACGCTTCCCTTAGAGTCACCTACTATTTCTTCATGCATGGGCAACTATCATGCCACTTTATAAGAACTGTTATATAATGCACATTTTAAGGAAAATGCATCGTGGAAGCTCGACCAATTATTGAAGGATAAATGAGGAGTTGTAATAATATATTCAATAAGTGGACCTGAAAGAGGAACTTCCTATAAACTTAGCAATAATGTTATAAACATATTTGTTTAAATAAGAAACAACTTAACACTTAGAGAAATTTTGACAAAGAATAAATGGCTTACCTATTGAGCTTCGCAAAAAGGCTCAACAAATTATTCTGAGGGGAAGAACTAACTATATCATCAAGAGGCTTGTTATCCCATGTTTCTTCCAAAGAACCTGATGATGTAGAAGTTTTTTTAGTTATGGCCACATGCGTTCCACCATGTTTTTTCCTCAAAATTTTCTTGCGTTTAGAAGGGCAGTAGAGGAAGACTACTACTTTACTTGCTTGATAGGAGAAACTTTCTTACTTTTAACCTAAGAAATAACAAAATTAATAGATAAGGGTTACTTATCTAAACTAGTAAAATCATCATCTTCATTAATAGGAGTGGATTCTATCCTAGTTAAAAGATCAAATCCATAAATTTCACCTTTTCCACAATTACTGGATCGAGTGGAGGAATAGACTAAGGGGAATATCACTAAGGCTAGAGGTTCCTTTGGTGGACTTGGATTTTTTTGGAGCTTTTGAGATAGTTTCCCTTTTATATGAACCTACATGTGAGGTAACCTTCCATTATGTTCCACCAAGGTTATAGAAGATTTCTTCTTTTGCATGGGTGCTACGGGAGTAATATTAATAGTTAGAGCTAGGGAGGGAACTCCCCAGAGTATGGTTTTATGGTGAGGCTAAGGGGAAACTCAAAATCCTTTATGGAGACATTCTTCAGCCCATAACAATTGGAACTAAACCTTTTGATTGAAGGGTAACTTGGATCAAGTGTTACAAAAAATTCAAAAGCTTTGAGTTAGGTTGGATAATGATGGTAGAACCAACCTAAAGAGGCATATCCAATGTTATGTTCTTTAGGAAGAACTAGGTTTTATCGTGAATCACATATATAAATCACATTTGTCCAGGTGAAATCCAACTTGGCAACAAAAAACGAGCTGTCTACTCATGTTAACTCACAGATTGGTTTGGTTATTCCTTGATCTTAAACAATCTACCGATGAAACTTATGGGGATCATAGGTTTCACTTTAAACTTCCCACATAATTTAAGAGGGATGACTGGGAGTAATTAGAAGGACACTGATAACAAAAAGATCATCCTCAATAGAGTTCTCACCTTCCAGAAGAATATTCACTGATAACGCTTTTGATTTGAATAATTTCCAAGATTTAGCATTAATATATCCGACATATGGATGAAATTCAATACATTTGAGGTCATTAATCAAAGGAAAGAATGACTTATAGATTTTCTTTTTACTCCACTGAGTCATGAGTGAACATGGTAGAGGAATCAAAGGAATCTCAAGAGTATTGGGTGAAAGACCGGGGAACCTTGCGTAGAGGAATCCCATTAACAAAATTGTGTTGGCAAAATTGGACACGTCAAATCGACCAAATAAGGACACCATCTAAAGATAAAACCTATCCAATAATGTGTACAAGGAGCCAATAATTATAGATTCTATAGGAATGTTGACTCCACAAGCCAACCTGACAAAAATATTCACCAAGTCCCTTCGTGGTTGATCATTAGGCTTTCCAGGAATAAATAATCATGAAGAAGGAAGAGGATGTATGCAAATAACTCTGAATTAGTTCCATAACCTTCAATAAATTCCTCATTAGGTATAAACCCCTGCTCATTTTATTCTTGTGTGAGTTTAACATGGGGTGTGTAGAAGTATTTGATGTATTTTCCAAAAGTGGCCTTCGTGGAATCACCCACGCATTCTCAAGAAAGATGATCTAGCACAATATGTCCTTTCTCATATTTTTCTATTAAGTATCATGGGATCAAAGGGGATGTGGACACATGGATACAATCCATATAATTCACACACATCTTCTAGTGTGATGATTAAATCTCTACCACGAAAGTGTGCTTGACTACACTCTACCGAGAGACCAATAGATATAAAGCATGATTGTTCTTAGAAAACATTAAGTCCCCAAAAAATTTGGTTCATAAAGATTACTAATAACTTTAATTATCTTCTTATACTTGTGGTAGATATAGAGGAACCATGCTAAAAACCCATCAGGAGCACCACCTTATGCTTCAAAGTCAATATGGGAATAGGGAAAATCCTCTCGATCAATCCTAATGCGAAGAATAGAGAAAGAGGGGGCATAGTTCCATTTAGTGGTATCTGTTGTCTCCTCATCCACCAAGACAAGACTATAAACACCCACAACAGTGTTTTAAGAAATTTCAGCCTCATTGGCAAACTTATTTCCTTTAATAAAATATAGAGCAGATCGGTAGAGAGAATACAACACTTGGTGCTGAACTAGTTGGGTAACGACATCCTTGCCAAAAATAGTATCTCACTTACTGGAAGAAAGCCAATTAAATAGGTTGATAGGTGTTTGATGGTGGAATTAAGATGAAAATGGTGCAAAAATGATGCCGATTAAAAACGACACTTGGAAATGTCTTTAAAAGGAGTTTTCAAAATAGTTTTGGGCAATAATGAGTATTTTCTCTATTTAAATCCTAAGTTTTAATAGAAAACATGATAAGAGGTTAGAGACAAAGGAATACAAGAGTATTTAAAGCTTGAGGAAAATATATTTTTGGGCTATTGTCAGTTCATTCTTCCATGATCATTTTGAAAATTGGGGGCAAATGATGGTTGATTGAAATGAGGTGGTTCAGAGTTTAGCTCCATGGTGACATGTGTCAAAAAGCTGTAGAGTTGTTAGGTGATTGGACTCCATCATTAAATGTTGTACATTTATAAATATATGGCTCACAAGAGAAATTCCCACTTATAATAGTTTTAATTTTTTCGACCAAAGTTTCTTTCGACTGAGGTTTATCGATTCATGGAGTTTCAAATTGAGGTTTGCCAGTTTAAGATGTTTTGTATATAAATTTCTTATTTACATTATAATTTTTTTACTAGGGGTAAATGTAGTAGGGGATTATAGATAAACACATTTACTCAGATTTAAACCTCATCATCATGAAACTAGAAAATGATTCATTAAAGATTAGTGACATTACAAAGGAGTGTGAGGAGTCAGACATTTTGATTCGAGGTTGAGGAAAAATGGAGCTTAATCTAAGACTGAAGAATCCTTTCTAAGGAATCCAGTTGACCCACCATGTATTTTGTATATTCTTATTAAATTTATATGTTATGTTGTAATATTGGTAAGGTCACTCAGTACCAGTAATGGACCAGGTCTGGCATGATCTGGGAGATCTTTCATGCTCTATCGAACCTCATTTAGGAATCTTTGACATAACTGGTTTGGAGGATTGAGATCAAGGCAACATTAATGAACGATTTACCCATTTAGGTAAACTAGGTAAAACACCTAGCTTACCCGATCGAGTATATTTAAGCAACATTGTGCTACCAAATAGGAGCTTATTTAGCACTAGAGTTTTGGAACCAAAAGTAGTACCTTCTCATAAAAGACCTGGGTGATGTCATGCCATGCCTAAGCATGTAAAATCAACTTAACTTAAACAGTGATGGTTTGGTGAGTAGTTCGTTGGCATGG
Organism: Sambucus nigra; assembly: GCA_949130495.1. Classification (NCBI taxonomy): domain Eukaryota; kingdom Viridiplantae; phylum Streptophyta; class Magnoliopsida; order Dipsacales; family Adoxaceae; genus Sambucus; species Sambucus nigra. The sequence goes on from OX422220.1 coordinate 48,797,352, forward strand.
CTCTTGCACACTTCGGCGCCACCTAACAAAGTGGCTGGTCACTTGAGATTTCAATCAACATTTAATGCAATTAATATGTTCAGTATAATAGTTTGAACCAACATTAAATTCACCTAAGGTTCCTTGGGTATATTCTGATCCTATATATATCCCTCATTTATCCTTTGATAAACCACGCGATCTTTAGGCCAAAAAGAGTACTTTAAGAGAATTATTAAAAATGTGAACTTTTATCCTTCACCATTAATATTTTGTCCAAGATTCTATCAAGAACTTAAAAATTTATTGAGCTTTGACCATTATTTTTATACCTTGGTGTTAAACTACTTACCTGAGGTGTATCTAGGGTGATTGATTCTTTCTCCTCTCTCAGAGGCTCATTTATTATCAAAGAATTGCGTTTATTACCTTTGATTAAGTTATACACATGATTTTTTTTCATTATATTTTATTATGATCATTAATATGGGTTATGACTTGTTTATCTCTGAATACCCTAGCAAGGAGAACTACCATCTTATATTTGGAAAAAAGAACATGCAATTCTTGTTTTTATGAATTAATCAATACAAATAGAGAGAAACACCCCATGGACGTAGACACATTGTCGAACCACTTACACCTTGTGTTGTGTGATTGTGCGATTTTCATTTACCATTCCTCTTTATTTACTGGAAAATAATCTAAGTAGGATTTTACCACCTATACTTATCTAAAAGTCTCCTTATCACACCTCTTTTCTTATGTGGACCACATTGAGTAGGAAACTTTTATTTACCAAATTAATTCATTCCAAATTTTATATTTTTGCAATTAATAATTCAATTAAATATTCCTAACAATCTCCCACTTTGTCCTAATAAGAACTCACACAATGATTTGATTAGAAAAGTCATTAACAGTGATCTACCTTAATTAAATACTCCAATGTGAGTCATGAAGGTTCAACAATAATTCCAGAGAATGGTTCCTTCCATGTACTATGCCACCAATGTGTTATTCAATTAGGTCTATAATCTAGGTTGTCATATTGGTACCAAAATGTCTTTATTAAAAAAAAACTATTTCTATGACAATGATTGATTCTCATGCATGTATACAATAAAGACATAAATGTGGAATTAAAAAACACTTTATTGATATCAATATATGCAGTGTTAAATAACTAAGCAAATAACAATCCCTAAATAATATACTCAAGACCCATCTCTTCAACATGTTCCACAAATATATTTGGAGATAGTCCTTTCATAAGAGGATGTTATGTTAACACTCATACTAATGCATTCAATTGACACTAATTATTTTTGAACTTATTCTTTTACAAAAGCGTATTTGATCTAAATATGCTTAGCTGCTTTAGTATACCTATCATTCTAGAAAATAAGACTATTATGACAGTATCATAATAAATTTTCAGCGGCTTAGATATTGAACCCATAACTCTAAGTCCTAAAATAAAGTTTTGTAGTCATAATCCATAATTTATAGCTTCAAATCTAGATACAAACTCAACCTTCATAATGTATGAAGCAATAACACTATGCTTATCACTTTTTCATGAGATGACTCCTCCTCCTAAAAGGAAAACATAACCTTAAGTGCTCTTTATGCTGTCGATACATCATCCAAAATCTGAGTCTAAATACCAAACCACCTCAAGGTAACCGGTCTTCCTATAAGTGAGCATGTATTCGTTAGTCACTTGCAGTACCTTAGCAATTTATTTGAATTTTTATAATGATAGTCTACCGAATTACTTTGATATCTGCTGCGACACCCCGACTAGTTAAATACCGGGTAGCTACTCCTTTATTAAATTAATTCAAAATGCCAAGTTGGTCCAGTTAATAGCATCACTGTCGAAAACATTTTAATGATTACTAACCACCTAGTATTTAAAAAGTAAGTTGCCAAATTTTAATTTAAGTCTGATTAACATGCAACAAGTGTAATGAAGAATAATAATACCATTCACCATAATGAAGTAAATAGAGTAACCATCACATAATGTAAATAAAGTCTGGAGGAAAACTCCTCACTACAATCCCACAACTGAAATAAGTAAACCGAATACTAAAACAATACATGCCAAAGTCTGAAAACTGTAATGGAAAGATGTCTCTAATAGAAATGGGCAACATGCCCTACAACTGATAGATAATGAATCTGGAATCCAAGTGATAGAAGCGTCTACAAGCAAATCCCTGTAGCTTCCACAAACAGCTACATCTCGTCACCAGAATGAGTATCCTATTCATGGTGTCCTTGTGGCTAGGCACCTAAAATGGTTTTACAAAGAAAAAAATAGATTTGAAAGCAAACGGGTCAGAGCCCGAATGTGGAGATATTTTAAAAACCCGCAAGTGCTTTAAAATCATTTAAAACATTAAATGCAAAGTACATGTTAGGACGTGCACTCACATGATATTCTCACCTCTCGTCTAACTGTGCACTCCGAATGTAAATACCCATCTACAACGACACAAACCACTAGCTAAGTGACATCATATCTAGCTAGACTGTCATAGGTCCTACCCTTATTACTCGGTTCTATTAATATTATAACGCTCGTAATTAAATAGGGGTTTAACGTAAACTCAGCTGCTCAATATGCAATATGTAACACTACCAGCTAACCCGTTATGTTTTTTCTCGAAACCGTACCGTAATTATATTCACAACATTAACATGAAGGTTTCCATTAATTAAGTGTATATTATTCACATCATAAATATACAATACAAGCACCCCGAGAACTAAGCTGCGGCGCACACATACTCTGCTATCCATCCCGGTACATCACGTACATAAGGATTACATATTCCGAATCTCTCAGGAATAGTTCACAAATAACAACATCACAAATAATGGAGGCGAACACAGTCACATCACATGGGTCACGCACATACCTACGCTCCCACGATCAGCGGACTTATTAATATCCCAATAAGTCTTTCTATGACCTATGTTCATTAAGGTAACCAGTCTAAATCCGGGCAACACAAGGATTAGAGGGCCCTAAGCGAACGCAAACCTCCCGTGATAACAAGTATGGTAGGTATGTCATACACACAATTCATATACCAATACTAGTAAACACACGTCTTAGTAATCCTGTATTTTAATCGTAGTACTATTCTCATTCTAGTACCAATATATATAATTTACACACTTTATACGATTCCGGTTTATAATCATACGCGCCATAATATATTCTCATGTCATAGTAGGCACTCACGTCTCAACCCAAAACGGTTCATTGATTTAAATCACTCGTATATAATTTACTCCTCATAATAACCCAAAAGTCCCAAATCTATCAATACGTCATCAAAGGAATGTTAAATCTACCCTCGAACAAGTTTACGGGACTCCCAAAATCAAAACAAGCCTAAAAGGCCTAAACTGCCAGCTCGTTAGAAGTCTCGTTCGAACGAGGCTGTTCGAACGAGATTCCAGTTCGTTCGAACGAACTGTACCTTCTAACGACATCTCGTTCGAACGAATGTATCGAACGAAATACAGTTCGTTCGAACGAAGGTATCGAACGAAGTCTCCCCTCATTAGAAGCGACTGGTCAACTCGTTAGAAGCTCGTTCGAACGAGCTCGTTCGAACGACCTGGGAAGGCTCTTCTAACGAACGACCTGTTCGAGCCCAGATTTTCTTGGTTACGATTTTCATCAATTCTTACTCCTCAAATATCCTCTAAAATTCGTTCCAACAATGTTTTAAGTTCTCTAATCATCCTAAAACATGCTAAGGTCATACACTAACATCTTTTAAGGGATTAATACATCCTAAACATCATTAAATCACAAGTTTCTACATTTTTCCCTAATTTTCTTCAAGAACATAAACCCTAGATTATTATCATCATAAATTCACAGAATTTAATCCGTTGTTACATCACATAAATATGAAATCTCTGAATTCAATCTTCAAACAACGTCTCTACATGTAAACCTATACCCAAAATTTAAACTAATAACTTCCAAATTTCATGGGTTTTCCTTTAACTCTTAAATAAGATTGATTATCAAAATTTCTAACATGGAAGAAGCATTCACTGCATAAAGAATGAAATTTAAATCACTTGCCTTGATTGTCTCTGGATTTGGTGTTGATTTTTGTAAATATTTCTGCAGAATTCCTTCTCTTTCTCTCCCTCTCCAAGCTATCTTCTCCAAAGGTGGCTAGGGTTTTCTTTGGGAAAGTTGGAAACCTAAATGATAACCTCCGTAGCTTATTGGGTCATTAAGGGTTGGTTAGTGGGTTTAGTGGGTCTATTCCCAATCAGATTTACTCCTCTAATTTTCGTCATTTTTAATTCCTAAAAATACGAAATTACCAAAATACCCTTTATATTGCCGGTATGGCCTAAAAATACCCCGAAACCCAAACTGCATCCCAGGCTAGTGTTTTCTGACTATCTCGACCCTTTCGGATGCGTTGGCGCAATCAAAATGACCATACGATTTATAGAATTTAAATTCACTTTTATAATCAAAATATTTATATCCTGACGCGACTGTCACACGCGTCCCAATAAAATGACCAAATTGTCGTATATCAATCTCACGACAAATTTCATAATTCAATATTCATATAACATCATATATACTCAATATAGTAAAATACCAACTCACAACTCGCTAGTATTTTACCCGGATTAATTTCCAAATAATTCACATTTAATTAATTAATCCTAAAAAAAATATAGCCAAAAATACGGGGTATTACATACTTCCCCCCTAATAACTGAATTTCGTCCCGAAATTCGAAACTAGAAAGTACCTACTAAAAACAACTCTGGATAACATTCGCGCATCTCATCCTCGCGCTCCCATGTGAACTCCTCGACATTGTGATGTCGCCACTGAACACGCACTAACGGAACTATCTTTGACCGCAGTTTCCTCTCGCTTCGGTCCAAAATAGCAATCGGCCCCTCCTCGTAGGAGCTATCCGGCTGGAGATCGATGTCCTCCACAGCAATGTGAGAATGAGCCAAATTATCCCTAAGGCATTTCCTCAACGAGGAAATATGGAACACATCGTGAATCCGATGCAAATGCTCCGGTAACCCAAGTCTATACGCAACCGGTCCGATCCGCTCAATAATAGGAAACGACCCCACATACCTTGATGCCAACTTACCCTTCTTCCCGAAACGCATAATCCCCTTCATAGGAGACACTCTGAGCAAAACCTGGTCCCCCACTTGGAACTCTCTGAAAAACCTCTTCGCATCAGCATAACTCTTCTGCCTATCTTGAGCTACCCGAATGCGACTCCTAATCAACTCAATCCTTGCTGAAGTATCCTGAATCACTTCCGGCCCAATTAGTTTATTGTCCCCCACCTCTAACCAACATGCTGGGGAACGACAAGGCCTACCGTACAATGCCTCAAATGGAGCCATGCCAATAGTGAAATGATAGGAGTTGTTGTAAGCAAACTCCACCAGTGGAAGGTACTGCTCCCATCCACCCCCAAAGTCAATGATGCACATGCGCATCATGTCCACCAACATCTGATTTGTGCGCTCGGTCTGCCCATCAGTCTGCGGATGATAAGCCGTACTCAACCGCAGTTCCGTGCCCATGGCCTCCTGGAAACTCTCCCAAAACCTCGAAACAAATATTTTGTCTCTGTCAGACACGATATTTAGGGGTACACCGTGAAGTCTCACAACCTCTGAGATGAAGAGCTGGGCATACTGTCCCGTAGTGTAGTTAGTCCTTACGGGTAAAAAGTGAGCGACTTTGGACAACCTGTCCACAATTACCCAAACGGAGTCGTGACCCCTCTGCGACGTAGGCAACCCCGTGATAAAGTCCATGGATATGCTCTCCCACATCCACACCGGGACCTCCAACGGCTGTAACAGTCCTGCCGGTCTCTGATGATCCACTTTTACAAGCTGACAAGTGGCGCATTTCGAAACAAACTCAGCGATATCTCTCTTCATACCGTTCCACCAATACTGGCGTCTCATGTCTTGGTACATTTTGTCCCCTCTGGGATGTACCGCGAACCGTGAGCCGTGCGACTCTGCCATCACCTCGTGTCGCAATTCCTCCCCTTCCGAAACCACCAATCTCCCATTGAAGTGTAATCCCCCGTCTGAGCTAACGGTATAGGACTCGGCTCCCCCTGCTAGTAATCGAACTATCTGCTCCAGACAGAACAAGTCATTAGCCTGTGCTCGTACTACCTTTGTGACAATCTGCGGTGTAACAGTCATCACAGACATGAAAGATCGGGCCACTGCATCCTGGTGTCCCAATTCCTTCCACTTTGCCTTCCACACCTCTGCCACCTCATCCGCTGGCCTACGGCTCAACGCGTCTGCTACCACGTTAGCCTTACCTGGGTGACACTGGATATCGAACTGGTAGTCTTTCACAAACTCAAGCCACCTACGCTGCCGCATATTTAACTCCTTCTGCGTGAACAGGTACTGTAGGGACTTGTGGTCCGTGAATAGTTGAAACTTCTCCCCCAAAAGATAGTGCCTCCAAATCCGTAGGGCAAATACCACTGCTGCCAACTCCAAATCATGTGTGGGGTAATTCTTCTCAAGAGGCTTAAGCTTACGGGAAGCATAAGCTATGGCCTGTCTCTCCTGCTGCAATACACCTCCAAGCCCTTGCAAAGACGCATCGGTGTAAACCAAATACTCAACTCCCGATCTCAGCAATGCTAACACAGGTGCTGAGGTCAATTTGTCCTTTAACTCATCAAATGCCAACTGACAGGCATCACTCCAGATGAATGGCACACCCTTACGAGTCAGATGTGCCAAAGGACCTGCTATCTTGGAGAAACCCCGAATAAACCTCCTGTAGTATCCTGCTAGACCCAAGAAACTACGAATCTCCGTCGGTGTCGTGGGCTATCCCCACTCCCTCACCGCGGATACTTTCCCCGGATCAACAGATATTCCCCGGTCGGAAATAATGTGTCCCAAAAACTGGACCTCCTTCAGCCAAAACCCGCACTTCTCATATTTTGCATACAACTCGTTCTGACGAAGTGTCTGCAAAACGTGCCTCAAATGATCGGCGTGCTCCTCCTATGTCTGGGAGTAAACCAGAATGTCATCAATGAAGACAATGACAAACTGATCTAGGAAATCCCTGAACACTCTGTTCATCAAGTCCATAAACACAGCTGGAGCGTTGGTCAAACCAAAAGGCATAACCCGAAACTCGTAAGAACCATATCTCGACAAGAACGCAGTCTTCGAGACATCCTCCTCCCGAATACGCAACTGATGGTATCCCGATCTAAAATCAATCTTTGAGAAGAAAGAAGCTCCTCTCAACTGGTCGAATAAGTCATCGATTCGAGGCAACGGATACTTATTCCGTATCGTGACCTTATTCAACTCCCGGTTGTCCACACACAATCTCAGTGAACCATCCCTCTTCTTCACAAACAAAACTGGAGCGCCCCAAGGTGAGGTACTCCTGCGAATAAAGCCCTGACCTAACATCTGCTCTATCTGATCCCGTAACTCTCGCACCTCTGCCAGAGCTATACGGTACGGTGCACGTGCTATAGGCCTCGTATCTGGCAATAGGTTTATAACAAAGTCTATCTCTCGACTGGGGGGTAGGCCTGGTATCTCCTGAAACACATCCGAATACTCCCTGACGACTGGGATCGAATCTAAAGGAATCACAACCTCCTTAGAGGTATCCTCCTCTATGTAATACATATGAGTGGTCGATCCTCCCTCTGGGCGAGGCATCGCCACTACAAACATCTCTTGCCCCGGAATGGCAAAAACAATGCTTCCGCTGAAGCAATCAATCATGGCCCTATAAGCTACGAGCCAATCCATGCCGATAATCACATCGTGAACATGCATATCTAATACCAACATGTCTGCAGGTAATACCAGACTACCAATCCCTACTCCCACTCCCCGACATATAAAGAAGATAAGTGACCCACACCCCAATGGTGAGTCGACACACGTCACTGTGCTCTCTGTCGTAGCTAACAATCCTAAAGCTTTCGCGAAGTGTGTAGCTATAAAACAATGTGTAGCCCCCGTATCAAATAATACTCGACCCATAGTGCCATGGATAGGAAACGTACCCTCAATCGCGGGCGGTGCCTGTGGAACTGCAGCCTGGTGGAAGTTATAGACACGTCCATACTGTAGCTGCCCCTGCTGAGCTGGGACTGCTGGAATGGGTGGCAATGCTGCCATCTGTGGCGGTGCGGGGAGAGCGGCGGGAAACATAGGCCTCTGTGGCTCCTGGCGAGCACCCTGCTACTTCTGCTGTGGGGCCCTGCCCCTATCAGGACAATCCTGTCGCTTATGGCCAGTCTTGCCACACACAAAACACTTCCCTGGGAAGTTCCCTCCTCTCTGCCCTTGCTGTCCCCGGCCCTGGTGGCCGTTACCGTTACTCCCTTGGCCCTGCTGGCCCTGGTGAAACTACTGCCCATTCTGCCCCTGTTGGCCCTGATGGCCTCTTGGACCCTGGTGGCCCTGACGGAAACCTCCTTGTCCCTGTCTGTAGTTCCCTGATCTGAACCTCTTCTGATCCCCTTGCTGCGAACCCTGCTCACCCTGTCTCTACCCCTGGACAGATTGTGCCCCACCGGCACCATGTCCTCCCGTCCTGCCCTGAGGCTAGACTCTCCCGACCTCTTGCCCTCGGCCATATGAAAGTTGTGGTCCTGGCAGTGTAACAGAGCAACGTTAACCACATCAGAATACATGGCCAACGAAAGGTTCCCTAACAGATGCTGACGGATCCTCCATGTCAACCCGTCCGTGAACTTCTCAATCTTCTTCTTCTCTGTTGGTATCTCATCTGGAACGATATTCAACATATTCGTGAACTCGGCCTCATACTCGGCCACGGTCTTACCCTCTTGCCTCAGATTCATCAGTTTCCTCCTCATTTTCGTGTGAACAGCCGACGGAAAGTACTTGCGGTCAAACCGCACCCAGAAGTCTTGAATAGTGAGAGTATCCCTCTCCTCTGCGGTGGTAATAGACTCCCACCACTGTAGCGTAGATCCAACTAGCTTGAAAGTAGCTAGCACCTGCTTCTGGACGTCCATGCACTCATACATCCTTAAGTGCCTCTGCATATCCTTCCTCCACTGGCTCGAGACTACTACATTTGAGCTACCTGCAAACTCTGGCGGATGCGCTTTCTGAAAAGAGTCACGTACACGTTCCCAAGCAGACGGGAATGCATTTGCCTATACTGGCGCGGCAACCGGCGCCTGAGGTGGTGCCCGCTGAACAACGGCAATTGCGGCATTTACCGCTTGGGCTACTATAGCTGCAACCTCAGCGGCGTTCATCATGCCCTGAACAGGAGCGGGCTGGGGTTCGGGCGTTGCATCCCTGGGAACTCGTCGTTCCCGTCGTGGAGGCATCTGAAATAAGAACAAAGTTTATAAGTTCGCTGTTTATAAACTTAAAATAGCTGAAGAACGAAGCATACACAAAGAGTACAACAGTCCTAAAATATAGGGCTCTATATCAAAGAAACTTAGCGGAAACATAATAGCCGTACAGATCCTAAAGGACACTAGAACCTGATGCTCTGATACCACTTGCGACACCCCGACTAATTAAATACCGGGTAGCTACTCCTTTATTAAATTAATTCAAAATGCCAAGTTGGTCCAGTTAATAGCATCACTGTCGAAAACATTTTAATGATTACTAACCACCTAGTATTTAAAAAGTAAGTTGCCAAATTTTAATTTAAGTCTGATTAACATGCAACAAGTGTAATGAAGAATAATAATACCATTCACCATAACAAAGTAAATAGAGTAACCATCACATAATGTAAATAAAGTCTGGAGGAAAACTCCTCACTACAATCCCACAACTGAAATAAGTAAACCGAATACTAAAACAATACATGCCAAAGTCTGAAAACTGTAATGGAAAGATGTCTCTAATAGAAATGGGAAACATGCCCTACAACTGATAGATAATGAATCTGGAATCCAAGTGATAGAAGCGTCTACAAGCAAATCCCTGTAGCTTCCACAAACAGCTACAGCTCATCACCAGAATGAGTATCCTACGCATGGTGTCCTTGTGGCTGGGAACCTAAAATGGTTTTACAAAGAAAAAAATAGATTTGAAAGCAAACGGGTCATAGCCCGAATGTGGAGATATTTTAAAAACCTGCAAGTGCTTTAAAATCATTTAAAACATTAAATGCAAAGTACATGTTAGGATGTGCACTCACATGATATTTTCACCTCCCGTCTAACTGTGCACTCCTAACGTAAATACCCATCTACAACGACACAAACCACTAGCTAAGTGACATCATATCTAGCTAAACTGTCATAGGCCCTACCCTTATTACTCGGTTCTATTAACATTATAACGCTCGTAATTAAATAGGGGTTTAACGTAAACTCAGATGCTCAATATGCAATATGTAACACTACCAGCTAACCGTTATGTTTTTTCTCAAAACAGTATCGTAATTATATTCACAACATTAACATAAGGTTTCCCTTAATTAAGTGTATATTATTCACATCATAAATATACAATACAAGCACCCCGAGAACTAAGCTGCGGTGCACACATACTCTGCTATCCATCCCGGTACATCACGTACATAAGGATTACATATTCCGAATCTCTCAGGAATAGTTCACAAATAACAACATCACAAATAATGGAGGCGAACACAGTCACATCACATGGGTCACGCACATACCTACGCTCCCACGATCAGCGGACTTATTAATATCCCAATAAGTCTTTCTATTACCTATGTTCATCAAGGTAACCAGTCTAAATCCGGGCAACACAAGAATTAGAGGCCCCTAAGCGAACGCAAACCTCCCGTGATAGCAAGTATGGTAGGTATGTCATACACACAATTCATATACCAATACTAGTAAACACACGTCTTAGTAATCCTGTATTTTAATCGTAGTACTATTCTCATTCTAGTACCAATATATATAATTTACACACTTTATACGATTCCAGTTTATAATCATACGCGCCATAATATATTCTCACGTCGTAGTAGGCACTCACGTCTCAACCCAAAACGGTTCATTGATTTAAATCACTCGTATATAATTTACTCCTCATAATAACCCAAAAGTCCCAAATCTATCAATATGTCATCAAAGGAATGTTAACTCTACCCTTGAACAAGTTTACGGGACTCCCAAAATCAAAACAGGCCAAAAAGGCCTAAACTGCCAGCTCGTTAGAAGTCTCGTTCGAACGAGGCTGTTCGAACGAGATTCCAGTTCGTTCGAACGAACTGTACCTTCTAACGACATCTCGTTCGAACGAATGTATCGAACGAAATACAGGTCGTTCGAATGAAGGTATCGAACGAAGTCTCCCCTCGTTAGAAGCGACTGGTCAACTCGTTAGAAGCTCGTTCGAACGACCTGGGAAGGCTCTTCTAACGAACGACCTGTTCGAGCCCAGATTTTCTTGGTTACGATTTTCATCAATTCTTACTCCTCAAATCTCCTCTAAAATTCGTTCCAACAATGTTTTAAGTTCTCTAATCATCCTAAAACATGCTAAGGTCATACACTAACATCTTTTAAGGGATTAATACATCCTAAACATCATTAAATCACAAGTTTCTACATTTTCCCCAATTTTCTTCAAGAACATAAACCCTAGATTATTATCATCATAAATTCCCAGAATTTAATCCGTTGTTACATCACATAAATATGAAATCTCTGAATTCAATCTTCAAACAACGTCTCTACATGTAAACCTATACCCAAAATTTAAACTAATAACTTCCAAATTTCATGGGTTTTCCTTTAACTCTTAAATAAGATTGATTATCAAAATTTCTAACATGGAAGAAGCATTCACTGCATAAAGAATGAAATTTAAATCACTTGCCTTGATTGTCTCTGGATTTGGTGTTGATTTTTGTAAAGATTTCTGCAGAATTCATTCTCTTTCTCTCCCTCTCCAAGCTATCTTCTCCAAAGGTGGCTATGGTGGCTAGGGTTTTCTTTGGGAAAGTTGGAAACCTAAATGATAACCTCCGTAGCTTATTGGGTCATTAAGGGTTGGTTAGTGGGTTTAGTGGGTCTATTCCCAATCAGATTTACTCCTCTAATTTTCGTCATTTTTAATTCCTAAAAATACGAAATTACCAAAATACCCTTTATATTGCCGGTATGGCCTAAAAATACCCCGGAACCCAAACTACACCCCCGGCTAGTGTTTTCTGACTATCTCGACCCTTCCGGACGTGTTGGCGCACTCAAAACGACCATACAGTTTATAGAATTTAAATTCACTTTTATAATCAAAATATTTATATCCTGACGCGACTGTCACACGCGTCCCAATAAAATGACCAAATTTTCGTATATCAATCTCATGACAAATTTCATAATTCAATATTCATATAACATCATATATACTCAATATAGTCAAATACCAACTCACAACTCGCTAGTATTTTACCCGGATTAATTTCCAAATAATTCACATTTAATTAATTAATCCCAAAAAATATAGCAAAAAATACGGGGTATTACATCTGCCTAGCATCCCAATGGAAAAACTAATATCCAGCCTCGTGGAAACCTACTCACACATCAAACTCCCTACAAGAGAAGCATAACACACTCCTTTCATATCTTCCCATTCTAATTCATTTTGTGGACATTAACATAAGCTGAAATTACCCCCTTTTTAAATTGGAAAATTAATGGGATTACAATTTTGCATGTTAAATATTTCTAAAGTTAATGTAAGTTTTTTGATACAATCCCAAAAATCCACGCTGATCACAAATGATACGCCACCCATATCATTCATTTCAAAGTTCTTTGGAAGATAATTCTAGATTTCCTTTATCAAACCAAGATAATTGCTACCTTAAGCAATCTATCAAAATATAGGACCAAAAATACAAACGTTCTTCCACTGATCTTTAGATATATGCATCGATTAATGGTTTTTTCCTTAAACCTGAAGGAGGTAATGTTATTATGAAAATTAAATTGCATTACCGAGAGGATTGTTTAAGTCCATATATTGATTTATTTAACAAACATACCATGTTTCCCTTTCCTTCAATTATGAAAATATTTGGTTGTGCCATATAGACTTATTCTCCTAAAGTCCTATACAGAAAATTTATTTTCACATCCATTTGGTGCAACTCTAAATCATAATGAGCCACCGATGATAATATGATTCTAAAATAATTATTCTTTATAACAGGAGAGAAGGTCTCAACATAATTAATAACTTCACTTTGATTAAAACCTTTGGTGACAGTTCTAGCTTTATGTCATTTAATATTTCCCAATGAGCCGCATTTAGAATTAAAGACCCATTTACACTCGAATTGCTTGTGTCCTTTAGTCGATTCGACTAACTGCCAGACATGATTCAATTACATAAATTTTATGTGACACCCCGCCTAATTAAATACCGGGAGATCACTCCTTTATTAAATTAAATCAAGGTGAACAGTTGGTTCATTCTTAGCATCACTGTCGTAAAATAAATTTTTCCAATTTAACACCCTAAAATAATTAAGCTAAGTGTCAAAACCATTTCTATACATACTTTCCAAATTTTATTTAAAGAAAAATAATTTCTTTTATTAACAACATTAAATAAGTAAGAATCACACCACATTAAATTCTGCAACATAATCCAATTAATTTAATACATTCGTCAATCGAATGTCAACATACGAAATCTAAAGTCACACATCCAAACTGAATAAATCCCATAGTAACAATACTGGAAATAACTGAAATACAAATGTCCAATAACAACGGAATAATGGAAAGATCTGCACATGCTCAACTAGATGAAAGTACTAAGAATGGATCCGAATGAATGAAGTCGTCTAATCAAGAGACCTGTAACTCCCACCTAAGCTGCAGCGCGTTCCTTCCCAAAAGATCCTAAGCAAGACGCCCCTGTGGCTGGGCACCTGTAATACATACATATATATACAAGAGAGAGAAAGAGAAAAAGAAACGGGTCAGAGCCCGATAGTGTGTTTGATTTAAAATACGTTTAGCAAGTATTTAAATTGATACAGGCCAATGCAACAACATATTAGTGCGACACTCTCTTGAGAAATTCTCACCTCTCTTCTAATGTGCACACCCATCGCACTAACCTTCCCAATGGTCTATCTCATCATATAACATGCTATCCTTTCCCAATGGATTAATTTATCTTATATTACTCGTAAGATTCAAAATTAACGATTTAATTGTTTGAAGATACTATTCAATTAGTAAACAAAGTTCTCATTTTAACCTTATTAATCAATAAAGTTTTCCAGTGTCATATTATACTTTCTCAACACAAGTATTTATAATTTGAGTTATCAACCACGTCCTACATATTACATCACAGTAAACAGTTCCAGATTTTAGAATTTCATATATATATTAACCACTTGTAAAATATATATAAACCATAACAGCACCCCAAATAAAACTATGGTGCGGGAATAATCTACTATCCAAACCCCATATCACTCATATTAAGGGAATACAAATTCGGAATCACTCTCGAATTGTATTAACACATACTCAAACAATCTTGAGACGAAGTATAGATTCCAAGTCTCTTAGGACCGTCTGAACTATCACTGCGATAGCCTGTACCAAGGATATCTATACACAAACAAGATGAGGCGAAGAATAGATTCCAAGTCTCTAAGAGGATGGCACATTCCTGCGTCTCTTAGGACTGTCTGAACTATCACATCACTAGCCTATACCAAGGATATCTATCTTCTAGGGTACAAGTCAATATCCCCCATAAAGGTTCCATCGAGATAAGACTGTCCCAGCGCAGAAACCTCAGGGATAGCAAGTAGCGTGGGCATGATTTTCACACATAGATAGTATATGCATACACAATTATATAACTATACTAATATTACCATATCAATAATGGGTAACTTCTCAATTCCCATACTTACAACATTTGTATTTATTTCTCATTATTTAGTTATCACGTATAACCATTCACATCTTATTTTAATTTGAGAAACTTTTTCCACTTACTACATAACGCTTCATGGATTCTATCCTCCCAATTATAAAATTCAGTAGGTATACACATTTGTCCCAAAGTAACTCTCTTACGTGTCTCTCTCTTTAAATTATAAATTTACCGACCCATATGTAATTATCCCAAAATACAATCTTTGCCCGACATCAAGGGTCCCAAAATCTATTCACATGTCCTATTGGTCTTCCCTATCTCCCAAAAAACATTTTATTAAGGATGCCCAAGAATTATTTCACAATAAATCGAATTTAACTCATTTAAAAAGAGAAATATGAGTCTGCCAGGAGGGGTCGATCAATCGAGGTCTGGGGCTCGATCGATCGAAGCTCTGGGCTCGATCGATCGATCAAGCAGGTCTGCGAAATCTGCAGAATTGCAGTTACGGGTTTCTTCTCCAAACTTACACCAAATTCATATTTTCTAATCCTAATCATCCCAGAATTGATACTTCTAACCTTATATCATCATATCAGGTATTTTCAACGTAAAACATATCAATTTACCTCACTAAACATGGATTAATCATGCCATAATTCATTTAAAACTCAAGAACCCTAAAAATCTCTAACTCATGATTCTAATCTGTTTTATCCCAGAATTTCTTTCTTATTTACACCAAAATTTCGTGGGTTATCTTTCTACATCACAAGAGACTTCCAGAATAAGGTTTAAGTCTTTACTACATGCAAATTCCTATCACAATTTGGGTTTTCTTCCATATATTTCATCCCTAATCATTCCTAAACTAATATGGAAATTGCACCAACGAAATAGCAAGATAAACACTTGCCTGGGATTTTCGACGTTCTGATTTGCAGATGTTTTTGGTGTGGTTGCGTAGCCCGTTGCGCGATCTACGCGTTGGTGGTGGTTGTGGTGCAAACGGATGACTTTTGGGGCCTTGGATTGCCTTGGAAGCTTTCTTCTTCCCTCTCGTATGGCCGTCACTTGTGTTTGAGTTTTCTAACCCTAGATGACTAACCTAAATGGCTGATATATGTTTATGATTTTCGTGGGTTTAATTACCCAAAAAGGTGAAATGTCCAAAACGCCCTCCCGGGATACCAATTAGGCCTAAAAACGCCCCGAGACCCAAACTAAACCCCCGGGTACACTTTTCTAACTATCTCGACCCTCCGGACGCGTTGGCGCACTCAAAATGACCATATGAACAACTTATAAAATATTCCCTTTTATTTATCAATAATTAGTCCCGACGCGACACGGGCGCGTCCCGACTCAAATTTCCAAAATTATCATTTTATTCACTCGTGACATTCAACATAATCAATATCATATATTACTTTGCTCAATAGTAATATTCAACAAATTTTCCATAATTACTAACTCTCGTCACGTTAATAATTATAACATAATAAATTTCCGGATTTTTATTATATAATTAACTCACATTAAATTTAATAAATCCCCAAATTAATATAGCATAAAAATATGGGGTATTACATTTTATTTCCTCATTTATGGTATCAATCCATTTATTAGACTCATTACTATTAACTTCTTGTTCATAAGTAACCAGATCATCAATATCCCATATGTTAAATTCAATTTCTTATAAACACACCACATAATAATCCGAATAGTCAATATATGATTTCTTTGAGATCTCCTAACCGCCACCTCTTATGATTTTCTAGAATATGTTCATTGGTTACAGTCTCATTATGTAGTTTTTCGATTTGATGATCATTCATATGTTGTTCTTTATTGTTAATGGTTCAATAGGCGGTTTAATAACTACATGAGGAACAACGAGAACATTATAAACTCGGGGTAAAGGTAATTTTACCCCAACTTCTTGCATGATCACGTCCTTACCTTCATCAATCCCATAGACTTCACCATTTTCAATGAATTTAGAATTTTTGGTTTCAATAATTGTTGTAGTATGATCTGTACAATAGATTCTACACCACTTTGACTTTTATGGATACCTGATAAAATGTCAAGTCAACATTCTACGATCTAGGTTCTTTTTTATGGATGGTTTATTCTTGCTTCCACTGGGCAACCCCAAATTCGTAAGTGTCTTAAAGAGTTTTCCACAGTTCAAAAGGGGACTTTAGAACCGCCTTACAAGGAACCCAATTTAAGGTATGTACAACGGTCATTAGAGCATGCTTCCACAGGAATATATGCATATTAGTTCTACTTAACACACCTCAAACCATCACCATAAATTTACAATTTTGCCTTTCAGCTATACCATTATGCCAGGTGATCCTAATATTGTTATTTGTTTGCAAATACCAATTCTTTCAAGTAATCTAGAAAAAGGTACAGGGCGTTTCCCCGACTCATCATATTTTCCATAAATTCACCACCTCTATTCGATATAATAATTTTAAGCTTTTTGCCCAATTGGCTTTGGCCTCATTAATATAAATTTCAAATCCATTAACAAATTGAGATTTATAATGCAATAAGTATAATTTTCAATATCGTGAAAATTCATCAATAAAGGTAATGGAATAATTTTCTCCTTTAATATATGGAACATCAAAAGTTCCACAAATGATTTTATGTATTATTTTAACAAGCTACACGCTCCTTCTAGCTGCTTTCTTTGTGTGCTTGGTCTATTTTCCTTTAATAAATTCCTCACACACATCATTATCGGCCAAATTAGGGTTAGGGATAATACCCTCTTTGATAAACCTTTCAGTTATTTCCACGTATATGTGCCCTAACCTTTTATGCCATACATAAGAAGATTTCTCATTTAATAAGACAAACTTTGTTCCAACATTAGGATGAGGGGATAATAGGGATTAATTTTTTTTTCAATATTAATTTGATATAAACCACTCACCAATAATCTAAAACCAAATGGATAATAACTTTTAAATAAACATAACCATTAAGTCTAAAATAAAAAATAAAGCCATTAAAAGCAAGTTTTGACAAGGTAATTAAATTTCTAGAAAATGTAGCAACATAAAGTCTTTCCTCTAAATATAAGTAAAAAATAGAATCTAAAACTAATCTAAAAACTCAGTGGCTTTGAATCTAGATTTCCTACGGTTCCCCATGTAAAGAAAAGCATTGTTAGGCTTTATTTTTCGGGTTGAAAGTTATCCATCATCGAATTTGAAACTTGACAAGTTGAACCATAAGAAACCCGCCAAGTATTAGGAGGGACCTCAATTAAGTTTGATTCGAAACATACTAAAGCACAAGGATTAAATTTCTTTTCAAATCAAACTTTACGTTTATGGAAACCTTTCTAAAAGTGCCCCTTATTTTTACAAGATTTACACTTATCATTTATTCCTTCTAATCAAAATGTGGGTTGGCTTCAATTTGATTATAAGTGTCGGGTCCATGCTTAATTCCTTTTCCAGATTTCTTCTTTACATCTCCTTTGACCATCACATTATCCATCTTCCATTTAGGCACATGACCATTCTACTGCCTCTTTTCCCTCCTCTTGCACCAACATACCCTACGACTCATTAACATTCCACTTATCCTTTATAATGTTGTAATGAATCTTGAATGGTCCATGTTCATGAGGTAGTGAGTTTAGGATAAATTGGACAAGAAAAGAATCATCCATAGTCATGCCCAAATTATTGAATTTAGTAGACAAATTGGTCATCTCAGTTATGTGCTCATTCATGGTTTGGGTACCATTGAACTGCATAGCAGCAAGGTCAACCATAAGTTTCTAACTAGGGACTTATTAGTAGTACGAAAACGTTCTTTAATATTGGTTAAATATTCTCTAGCATTAAGTTTTGCAGGTTGCAAGGTTTTGATATTAGCAGGGATGCATATACTTATGAACATAAGAGGTAACCTCTTGGTACTGGATCATTCTTCATTAATGGTCTCCTTATCCTCATTAATTTGTTTTGTAAGAGCAAAAGGTTCTTCCTCGAGGAGTGCCATGTCTAGATCTTGAATACTAAGGGTGAACTTAGTTTTCTCACTCCATTCTAGAAGGTTAGTTGCCGTCAAATCTTGATAAGGGACAAAGCATGCAAAAACAGGTTAAGTGGGTCTACAAAATATGATTCTCACAATTATTAATTAACACATGTCACAATAATTTTCAAGGGGATGTGTATTAAAATGTGGTTATTTCTCTTCATATGGAAAAATGATAATTAATCACAAATTCATGGGATCTGCATTCGATGTCTCACAACCTTGTTATTAAAAATCATTCCACCCATTAATTTTCATTCAATCACAGTTCAATAATCATGGCATTCTTATGTGTTATTTAACAATTTCACACTCGTGATTAAATAAACGTAATATATCGACAATTTAACAATTATACAATAAGTATAAAGTTGTTAATTTTTAGATTATAGCCTACATTTGACATCTAATCTGACATAAAAATAGACCTTAGAATGAAGTAAAATAGTAATATAATATCCATACATATGAACTATTAGTCTGTGTTTGGCACATTAATTCACAAAACATGATCAATAGTTTAATAAATAATCATAAATCTAATATCCACCCATATGAATCACTAGCCTCCTTTTGGCTCTCAATCCAACTAAAACAGGATCATTAGAATTACTATGAACAAACAAAACAAACCTTGTATAGGAAAAATACATAAAATTTTGAAAAACTTATTTTTTGCCCAAAATAAATGTTTGAGTCAATAGGTTGTGGCATATCACTGCAGCATTTCAAAACAGTTGACGAGATTCAAAAATCAATTTTCTAGAGTGATATATGACCTCCTACATTATTACCAACAATGCCAAATTTGGGGGTTAAAGGGGCTAAATAGAATCGGATGACCAAAAAACATGTTTCTTCATAGTCAAATGTGTCGAGTATTGATTGTTGGGCCGTTTTAGTTCAGAATAAAAAGTTTTAGAAAACTATGAACAAGTTGGATTTGATATCAACTATTGTTGATGTAAAAAATTAGATCACTCTAATTATTCAATCACAGATAAATAAATGAGACAAATAATTTTAAAGTGGTTCAGCCTTATAAGAATGTCCTACGTCCACTGTTATGGTATTGCTGATTGTATTGGAATTCTCGATTACAAGTTATCTCAAGAAATTTCGGTCCTTTTACAATGAGGATTGTACAATGTATTTATAGCCCTCGGGTTGTAATGTGAAAGGGTAATACACTAAATGATGTACATATGAAAGGGTAATACATTCAATGCCCCTTAAACGTGTGCGTCTGAATGATAAGCATTTAATGAACAGTCAAACTGTTGGTTATCCAGCTATTAATGCTTTGTTCGAGGTGCAGCTCAGATCGCCTGAGTTGCTCGGACCGCCTAAGCTTCTCGGTATTCAAGTGTTCCTCGGAGAGTATGAGTTCCTCGGAGCGTATGAGTTCCTCGGGGAAGCAGTGTTCCTCGTTGTAGTGTGGTTCCTCGGAATGTGTGGGTTCCTCGGAAGTGTTTGCTGTTGCCACGTAGACTGCCACGTGTCTTCACTTTATTGAGCCATGTCAGCAGATTAAATTTGGTATCAACAGAAGCCACCAATGTTTCATAGTTTGAAATTTGAGGAGTGTGGAACATTCTTTCCCGGAATACGATAGCTTTAAATAGTCTTCCTGATTTTTAGGAGTGTTTCCCTTGTATTTATTTCTCTTTCCAAATTCGTAGAATCAGGCTTTTCTGAATTTTCACAACCGCCTTGATCTCTGCGTAATTTTTGTCCTTTTAGCTGCCGGTAGCGTAATCGTTTCTTCTCGCTTCGCGCCCTTTTTGTTTCCCTAACCGCCGGTAGCGTAATTGTTTCTTTTTGTAATCATTACTTTACTATTTCCCAAGGCAAGGTATTTAAACTTCACAGACACTCCCATCGTCTTCTACCTTTTCAAATTTGTATTTTCGAGTTTTCCATTGTCCTCTACTTTCTTGTGCGTTCATCCTTTTCATCATTCGTTGTCAACAGCTCCACTCTTTCTCTGTAAGATCTTCTTCCTTCTTCTTCATTTCCTTTATTCACCATGGTTTACCCTATTGAATCTCTTGATAAATTTTGCTCTGATTTTTCCATTCCCTCCTGGGTTGTTTTGGAAGAGCTTTCTGAGCCTTCTGATTATTTTCATTTGGCTGAGGGACATTAGTTCCCCAGTCTCTTTATTGCTGAGTGTGGATTTTCCTTTCCACCAAATCCTTTATGTCTGGAATTCTGTCAGTACTTTGACGTTGTTCCCGCAAGAATAGCCCCCAACACATGGAGAATAGTTAATGGGGTGCATAGATTAAATCAAATCCATGGAACTCGCATAGGAATTCCTGAGATTATGTTTTGTTATAGATGGGCAGTGGGTGACAACACCTTTTATTTAAAAACTAGAATGTTAAATAGGGCTTTAGTGGTCAATCTTCCTGTAGCCAATAGGGATTATTTTGAGCACGGGGTTGTCATAAAAAATTGGCAACATGCTCCTTTATCAGGAGATGAAGTTTATCAGGGTCCCAGATGCCCTCCCTATGGCAATGGGATAGGTTATTCTTATTTTATTTTATTTATTTTGAAATTATGCTTCCTGTATGTTTGATAAAATGTGTCACTGATGTTTCAATGTTTATTTATTTACAGTTGACAGTAAAAGAAAGTGTCCAAAGGAAGCAGACGTTAACATAAGACACTTGAAACTTATCTGGAGTCTGCATTAGAGTGTTGCCGACGAGCACATTAGATCCGCCTCATATATGCTGCAGTATAGGAGCTACACAACCTCTTTTATTGCTCGTCCAGTAATAAGTGAATCAGAGCCAGTACCAGCTTCCACCAGTTCCTCGCCTGAATCTCATGTCCCTTTGAGTGAAAGAATGAAGAAGAAAAGACCTCCCACTCTTTTCGAGAAGCCTGCCTCTGGTTCTGGAGAGGCAAAAATAAGTAAAGTTGATGTCCCAGGGGAGGGGACAAAGAAGAATGATGCACCTTCCTCGGCTGCTGTTGTGAAGGTTGCCGAGAAGCCCGTAGTGGCTCCGAGCAGGTCTGCTGCTCCTGGAGAGGTGATTGTAATATCACCGACCAAGGGTTCTTCCTTGGTTGAATCTGTTCCTGTTCCCCCGAGGAGGCTGAAGAAGATCTCCTCGGTCAATTTGGCTGATACCGTCACTCAACCCCCAGTTACTGGAACTGGGGATCCAACTTTTGTTCCCCCGAGCTCTGCTATGAGCTCGGTAAAGTCCTGGATCATTCCCGAGGTCCAAAGTACTAAAGAAAACCTTACTCGGGACATGGTCACTTAGTTAGCTGCTCGCCACCTTGCCTCTGTAAGTCTTCTTACTTTGAACTTTTCATATTTCCTTTGTTATTTCTGTTTCTGGCTTGCTTTATTTTTACTTTCACAGTTGACGAGCTGCTTTAATATAATTCTGAAGAAGGATGAAGCAATTAAAGGTTCATGCTCCTCGTCCAGTGTGGAGGGAGCTCTGGAAGAAGCTATCAAGTCTTTGGACGATTCTCGCCAGACATATGCTACTGACAAGGCTGTTTGGGAGAAGAAGCTTGCCTCCACCGAGCAGGAGAAAGCTCGAGCTGTTGATGTCTCTAAGGATTTAGAGAAGAGAATAAAGGAGTTAGAAGGGAAAAATAAAGAGCTGGATGAGAAGCTCAAGAATGCTGGAGAGCTAGAGAATAAGATCAAGGTTGCTGAGGAGGAGTTGTCTCAACTTCGGGAGGTAAATCGACAGAAGGAGGAGGCTGAGAAAAAACTTAAAGCTGCCAATGACCTGCTGTCCAAGAAGTTTTCCTCAAAAAAGTTGAAAAGGAAAATGGCTGTGAAGAAATCCTTCAGCGCTGGCTGGGACAAGGGGTTGGCTTCCATGATGTCACAAGTGGACTATGGCAGTCTCAAGTACTTCAGGGATGGATGGGTTGCTGCTCTACAGGAGATGAAAGTGGATGAAAATTCCGAACTCTTTCAGCAACACATCCCTGGTCCCCCTCCTACTCCTGAGGACTTAGAAGAGGACGAAGCTACCTCCGAAGAGTCTTCTATGGTGATGGGAGATCATCCCTCAGCCATTCAGTCTGCTGCCGAGGAACTTCAGAAAATTTTTACTTCCTCCGAGTAATTGCCAGTGCTCCCCGAGCAACTATCCATTCCCTTCGAGCAACCTACTTCCTCGTCCCAGCCTCTCGAGAAGGTTTTGGGAGATAAGGAAAAGGTGTAGAGTTGTTCGGGTTTATCTTTACATTTTTCTTTTGTAAATTGTAACCCAGCACATGTAACTCTGAACTTTATGATCTAATAAAACTTGGACTTTTTTGCATACTGTTGTCTATTTTCTATTCATACTCTACTTCTACTTCTTATTGATGATTGCACTTTCTTTCTCTGCTAGTTTCTGGCCAGGATGTAATTACTATCTGCCCATGATACAAAGCTGTTGCGACAATGTAATGAATACTTTAAGGCAGGTCACACAGACCTGAGTGCAGCACAAGTCGTCGACATCCTTGGCCAAGATACTTCAGAACAGGTATTTGAAGCATATCAATATCTGAAGTGTCTACTTGATCGAGCAGTGGCCAATAATGTGGACTATTATGATATGATCGAGGATCTCCAAGGCACCCTCGAAGACCTTCAGCTACAATACAAAGAATCCACTGCCCTGTTTCATGAGGGGTATGAGAATAAGTACCAGCAACTCAATAATGACAAGGGGTACGAGAAGCGCTTTACTGGCTATGAGGTGAGGGAGAGAACTCTGAGGAGAGAAGTCGAGGAGTGCAGACAGATAGTTGAACTATTATAGCAAGAGAACAACAATCTTCAAAGAGAGTTGTCACAGTTCAAGTCTGCAGCTTCTACTTCAAACGCCTTAATCCCAGTGAATGATGAGGGATTCTCATTCTTGGAGGTTGAGAACGTCAAATTAAGGGACGAGTTGGAAACCTTGAAGAGGTCTGGCCCTTCTATACCTTCTCGTGGTCGAGCAAGAGCTCCTCGGGGACGAGCAAGAGCATCTTGAATTCCTATCGAGGAACAGAGGACTTAGTCTGCCTTAGAAAACCAGGCCTTCCAATTAATGGCGAAGAACCAAGCTTTGGCTGAAATGTCAAAGAAGATCAGGGACCTGGAAGAGAAGCTCTCCACTCAGAAGTCTACCTTGGAGAATAAAGAGATCTTCATCAAAAATCTCCACGAGCAGCTAGATAGATTAACATATCAATTCCACAAACAGCCCAGGGAGTTCTGGATGGCTGGATACAACGAAGCTCTCTTTCACTTGGACGATCGTATCCAGAATGTCAATAATGAGGGCTACAAGCAAGGCTGGTTGAATGCCTTAGGTGTGCTGAAGCTCGAACATGGTCATTACCTGTGGGACTACCATGATCCCGGGCTGCTCGACTTACCTGTGCCACCATACAAACTGGATATGAGTTGGATCCCTGCTCGGGCCATTCCTCGGAGCTTGATTTCCAAATATCTCGGTGACTACAATCTCCATTCAATTGTCGAGGTATCTCATCCCGATCACCTCTTAGATCGACCATCCGTGATGAATGTCAGGATGTTAAAGGATCTCAACTTCATAAATTCTCCCCTGGCTTTAAATGATCCGCCTACTGGCGAGGAACCTGTATCAAAAGCAGAGGGGAAAAGACCAGTAGAGTAGGAATTTTGATGTAATAGTTAGTATACATTTCAATATCAATGTAACTTTCATTTCATTATCAATATAATTTGTTTTGGTTTTAATGAAAGACTTTCATGTCTATTTGTTATTGTCTTATAACACTTTATATCTGTGCATGTGTATCTGATAAAAAGATAACAATATTGTGTAGTTTGTCGATCAACTTATTGTCGAATAGTTTGAACTTGTGGTAATCATTTGGCAAAAATAATATTTTATTTCTCGACCAACTTAGTAATAATTAAAAAGTTACGAGTATAAAAAATGTTGCTTGATCACTTTAAATATTACTTATCGACCAACTACAGTTAGTGGGTTTTTATTCCCGACCAGCCATAGTTGGTAGATTTTTCTCTTAAATGTTTCCGACCAACCAAGGTCAGTAAACTTTGTTTGTTGACCAACTAC
The DNA here is from genome assembly GCA_949130495.1 of Sambucus nigra. Lineage (NCBI taxonomy): Eukaryota > Viridiplantae > Streptophyta > Magnoliopsida > Dipsacales > Adoxaceae > Sambucus > Sambucus nigra. Next base: position 48,822,488 of record OX422220.1, read on the forward strand.
AGTTGGTGGGTTTCTATCCCCGACCAGCCATAGTTAGTATTTTTGAAATAATTTTACCTCTCGACCAACTCAAGTTGGCATTTTTGAGAAGATATTTACTTCCTAACCGACATAAGTTGGCATTTTTAGGAATACTTTTATTTCATGAGAAACATATAGTTTTATTTCCCTTAGGAATATAAGTTTTACTTCCCGGAGGAATAAAGGTAGCTTTACTTCCCGGAGGAATACAGGTAGCTTTACTTCCCGGAGGAATATAGGTAGCTTTACTTCCTGGAGGAATATAGGTAGCTTTACTTCCCGGAGGAATATTGGTAGCTTTACTTCCCGGAGGAATATAGGTAGCTTTACTTCTCGTAGGAATATAGGTAGCTTTACTTCCCGGAGGAATATTGGTTTCTCGATGTACCAACCTTAGTTGGCAAATCGGGAAAAATTTGAGTAGCCTGAGCTTTGCCGAGTTTTGCCCCGAGTAGTGTGTAGCACTAGTATTCCCCGAAAAACTTTCAATAAGAATAAAGAATTTGGCAGAATATCTTTATTTTATTCATCATTGATAGTACTTGCGTAGGTGCTCTGCGTTCCATGCATTCTAAAACTCCTCCCCTTCTAGAGTTGCTATTCGGTAAGTTCCTGGTCGAACAACTTCTGTAACTCGGTATGGTCCATGCCAGTTTGCCTCCATTTTGTTGTGCTTTTGAATTACTTTCTTCAGCACATAGTCTCCTTCTTTCAGGTCGCACTTCTTCACCCTCTTATTGTATAATAGAGTTGTTCGTTGTTTGTATGCAGCATTTCTGATGGCTGCTTCTTCTCTAACTTCCTCAAGCATGTTTAAATCCAATCTTCTCATTAAGTCACTGATAGGGGAGTTAAAATTTAGAACCTTGTGTGTTGGGAGGCCCAACTCGGCAGGTATAACAGCTTCACTTCCAAACGCTAGCATATAGGGAGATTCTCCAGTCTCTACTCGGGGAGTAGTTCGGTAAGCCCACAGTATTGACTGTAACTCGTTGATCCAGTTTGGTTTTGCATCATTCAATATTTTCTTCAATCCATTTAGCAGCGTTCTATTTGTCACTTCAGTCTGTCCATTGCTTTGAGGATGGCCTGGTGCTGAGTGGATCTTTAACACATTTGATTGATGACAATAGGCAACGAACTCCTCGTTATCGAATTGTGTTCCATGGTCTGTGATGAAAGCATGAGGAAGACCATATCGACAAATGATGTTCTTCCAAATAAATTGGTACACCTTCTCGTACGTCATATCAATGAGAGGCTCAGCTTCCACCCATTTAGTAAAATAATCCACTGCGACGACGAGGTATTTGAACCTTCCTCTAGTCGTTGGCAGTGGTCCAACCAAATCTATTACCCACATGGCAAATGGCCAAGGGGAAGTGATGGGTGTCAACAATGCTTGTGGAGTTCTTCGGATGGAAGAAAAATGCTGGCACTTATCACATTTCTTGGCATAGGCTACACAATCAGCCCTCATCGTCGGCCAGTAATATCCCTGCATCATCATCCTTTGCAAAAGCGTCCGACCTGCTACATGGGCTCCACAGGACCCTTCATGGATCTCTTCAATCAATTCTTTCACCTCGGAGGGATGTACACATCTCTGCAAATCTGCCATAATTCCTCGTCTATATAAAATATCATTAGTTAATACATACCGAGCAGCTTTAAACTTCAATTTCTTGGCTACGAGCTTGTCAATTGGTATTTCTCCCTCCTCAATATATGCCCTGATGGGATCCATCCAAGACGGTCCTAAATCAAGGGTGACAAAGTTCATCTCCAAATCTTCATCTATACTCCGACAAGCCAAAACTTCAATTGGGATTGTTCTTCGTAGCTCAGTACGAGTAGCTAATGCTAATCGAGCTAAGGCATTTGTTCTTGCATTCTCCATTCTCGGTATTCTGACCAGCTGAATAGCAGCAAATTCTGATACCAACTCCATCACCTGTGCATGGTATTTGATCATTAATTCTCCTTTGGCTGCATATATTCCCAACATTTGATTTATGATTAATTGAGAATCACTGAAAACAATTATTTGCTGCGTCTCCATAATTTTTGCCAAATTAAGACCTGCAATCATGGTCTCATACTCAGCTTCATTATTGGAAGCATTGAATTGGAAACGTAGGGCGTACTCCATGTCGACCTCGTCCGGAGTGCTCAAAACTATCCCTGCCCCACTGCCTGTTGTGCAAGATGAGCCATCTACATATAGCCTCCATATAAGTAACTCATCTTCAAATTTCTGATCAGTCAGAGTTCCTCGGTGAAATATTTATTGCTTCCTTTCATCCTCCCCAGATATTTCTTGCTCTTCGTCGATCATCTCTCCTTGCTCTTTTACCAATCGGAATTGGTCTGAGCTCGAATTTGATGATCTTGTAGCATCCACTTACCCTTTTACCAATCGGAGTTGGTCTGAGCTTGTGTTTGTTGATCCCGTAACATCCACAGGTTGATCGGTGAGCAACTTTTACTCCTCGGGGGTATCAGGATAAGTGAACTCTGCTATAAAATCTGCTACAGCCTACCCTTTTAGCGATGATCAGGGTTCATAGACTATATCATATTCACCGAGCTCTATTGCCCAGTAGATCAATTGCCCTGATTTTTTTGGTTTATAAAGGGCTTGCCTCAATGGCATATCAGTATATACGACTATGGTATGAGCCTGGAAGTATGGCCTCATTCTCCTACTTGCTTCAATCAACGCAGTGCTAATTTTTCCAGCCATGGATATCTGATCTCTGCTCCTCGGAAGGCCTTACTCGTATAATAAATTAGATCTTGCACTCCATTCTCCACTCTGATCAACGCTGAGCTAACGGCATTCTCCGACACTGCTAGATATACGCGCAATTTTTCTCCCATCACTGGCCTGGACAACAGTGGAGGTGCTCCCAAGTATTTCTTCAAGTCTTGAAAAGACTTCTCACATTCTTCATTCCACTCAAAAGTCTTTCGGAGTGTCTTGAAGAATGGGAGACATCTGTCAGTTGCTCGTGATACAAATCTGTTGAGTGCTGCTACTCGTCCTATGAGACTCTGTACTTCCTTCTTCGTCGTTGGAGATCGCAACCCTAATAAAGCTTTGATCTTTTCAGGATTTGCTTCAATGCCTCGTTGATTGACGATGTATCCGAGAAACATGCCTTCTCGTACTCCAAATATGCACTTCGTCGGGTTCAGCTTCATTTGATATTTATCCAGTTGATCAAAAGTCTGACTTAAGTCAACTAGATGGTCGGCAGCTTTCTTGCTTTTTGTCAGCATATCGTCAACATAGACTTCCATATTGCAACTGATTTGTTCAGCAAAAACCTTGTTCATCAGCCGCTGATATGTCACACCTGCATTTTTCAAACCAAAAGGCATAACATTATAACAATAAGTTCCCCTAGGGGTAATGAAAGAAGTACTCTCCCTGTCTTCAGGTTTCATTTTAATCTGATTTTAGCCAAAATAAGCATCCATAAAACTTAGCAACTCGTGTCCCGAGGTAGCATCTACCAACTGATCAATTCGGGCTAATGGAAAGTGATCCTTTGGGCATGCTTTGTTGAGGTCGGTGAAGTCTACACACATCCTCCATTTGTTGTTCTTCTTTTTTACCATCACCACATTTGCTAACCAGTCTGGATATTTAACATCTTCAATGAAATAAGCTTTCCGGAGCTTCTCGACTTCCTCCTATATAGCCTAATTCTTCTCGGGGCTGAACACTCTTCTTCTCTACTTCACTGGCTTGATCTCCTTATTCACATTGAGCTTGTGACATAAGAAATTTGGGTCTATCCCCGGCATATCTTCATGACTCCATGCAAAAGTTTATTTTCTGCTTCTAAGGAAAGTTATCAATTCCTGTTTCAATGAGCCTTCCAACGACGAACCTACTTGAGTAGTACGTTCAAGGTGCTCATCGTCCAGAATGATGTTTTCAGTAGCTTCCACCACTTGACCCTTCATGAGTTGTGACTCATCTCTAGGATCCAATGTTTCAATTTCTGTACCTTCATCCACTTGATAGGTAGTAGTCTTTTTCCTTGATTCTTCTAGTTCTTCTTGCTCGACGGATGAATAATAACATTCCCGAGCTACTTTCTGATCGCCTTTCACAACTCCTACTCCAAAATTTGTTAGAAATTTTAGGCACTGATGTACTGTAGATGGTACAGCCTCAAACTTCTTCAATCCTACTCTTCCCATGATGATATTGTGTAATGATTGAACATTATTATCCATCACGAAGAAACGTATTCTTTCTGTTCGACAAGCAGGCCACGTACCAATGAATATATCCAACTTGATCGTCCCAAGTGGAAATACTTTCTCGCCAGCAAAACCGATGAGGGGTCTGTGATAAGGCTCCCGTTGAGATAGCTTTAGATTTAAACTATCGAAGCACGAGTAGAACATGATGTCCACTGAGCTACCATTGTCTACCAGTACTCTTGAAATTATAACCTCCTTCATTCTCATCTTGATCACTAGTGGGTCATCATGAGGATATAGAACACCTGCAAGGTCATTCTTTGAGAAACCAATGACCAATTTCTCTTAATTCACCTTTTTCGGGCGATCCTCTTCAGCTAGATTTATTCGCTGAATGTACGAGCAAGCTTGAGCCTCACCGAGGTAAGCTTTTCTCTCTGCAGTAAGATCTCCTCCTCCTGCATCTCCACTGGTTGTAACATTACAGTCAAATGACCCAAAGCGTATTGAAAATACCTCTCGTTCTGGATGCCTTGGTCTATTGGGAAGATTATGGTCATCTTCTACATCAACTTTATGGTTTATTTTCTTGTTCTCCTCTCCTCGATGAGGAGATCTAGACCTCTCTCTTTCTCGGTCGTTGTTTCTTATTTCGTTTCCCTGATCAACATACTTTGACATCTTTCCTCGTCGGATGAGTGTTTCAATTTCATTTTGAAGACTTATACAATTCTTGGTCATATGGCCATGACCTTTATGGAACTCGCAATACTTCGCCTTATTCCTCTTGTCAGGGTCTGCCTTTATTTTCTCTGGCCAGTTTAGTTCCTCGTTGTTCTTGATTTCCTCTAGAACATGGTTGATATCCTTCCTCAAAGGAGTATAATTATCATATTTCTTCATCACGTCCCATACCGACCTATTTTTTGAATATTTATCATTACCATTGTTCTTATGCTCTTTTTTCTTAGCTTTATCACCTTCCACCTTGGTTTCTTTAGCATCCATGTTCTTCTTCGCAGCCATAGCCTCCTCGGCATTCATAATCTTGGACTCTTTTCCCATCATGTCTGACATGGTTCTAGGTGAATCTTTGGCCAAAGTGTAGTACAACTTGTTAGGCAGTAGTCCACTCATCAAAGCGGTAATCGCTGCCTTCTCCTCATAATCAATGACTTCAAGTTTCTCGTTATTAAAACGAGTTATGTAATCTCTGGTACTCTCACCAGCCTTTTGTCTAACACTTAACAGATGTGCTACTCGTTTAACTGGATTTGCCCCAAAATAGAAATTCCCAATAAATAACTCTGCCAGTTGAAGAAAAGTTGAGATCTTACTCCGAGGAAGATTATTATACCATATTTGAGCAGATCCGGTAAGAGTTCCCGAGAATGCTCTAAATCTCATCTCATCTGGAACAGTATAGATGTCGGCTGCAGCTTAGTATCGTTCTATATGAAGGACAGGGTCTGTCTTTCCATCATATTTGGGGGTCACAGAAGGTGCTTTGAACTTTGATGGTGTTGGAAAATCTACAATGGCCTGGACAAAAGGTGTTCCTCGAACAAAGGTTCGTTGTAGAGGGTTCTTAGCTTTAACCATTTCCCCCAATCTATCCTCCAGCCTTTGAATAGAGCCTTTCCATGCATCATTTCCTTCCTCGGTCCTGTTGGTTCGAGCAACTGATCGCGTGGATGTGGCTTCCTGGGATCTCTCTTGACGAGCAGCTGGTCACGACTGTGCAGATCCTTCCCTTAAGTCTGATGGTCGTCGAAAACTCCTCGATGGGGCTCTAAGAGGACTTTTGCTCCTCCTAGTACCTAATCGATCGAAAGGAGATACTCTGCTTAATCTTTCTAGTGCACTGGCCCTTTTTGGGGAGAGGGTGATACGTTGTTCAGTATCTGTGGCTCATACTGACGAAGTTCATCCAGGTTGATAAGAAAAATCTTCAGACTCCTTATTGCGATATGAATTGGTACGTCTAGTACGTGAAGAAGATGCACGGGTATGGATTTGGAGGGGTTCCAGCATTTTGATTGCTGGATTCCGGAATGTCAGCCATTCGTAATGGATTGTTTTTGGTGAAAAACGATATTACCAGTCGTTTCCCACAGTCGACGCCAATATGTTGATGTAAAAAATTAGATCACTTTAATTATTCATTCACAGATAAATAAATGAGACAAAGAATTTTAAAGTGGTTCAGCCTTATAAGAATGGCCTACGTCGACTGTTATGGTATTGCTGATTGTATTGGAATTCTCAATTACAAGTTATCTCAAGAAATTTCGGTCCTTTTACAATGAGGATTGTACAATGTATTTATAGCCATCGGGATGTAATGTGAAAGGGCAATACATTAAATGATGTACATATGAAAGGGTAATACATTCAATGCCCCTTAAACGTGTGCGTCTGAATGATAAGCATTTAATGAACAGTCAAACTGTTGGTTATCCAACTATTAATGCTTTGTTCGAGGTGCAGCTCAGACCGCCTGAGTTGCTCGGACTGCCTAAGCTTCTCGGTATTCAAGAGTTCCTCGAAGAGTTCTTGTTCCTCGGAGAGTATGAGTTCCTTGGAGCGTATGAGTTCCTCGGGGAAGCAGTGTTCCTCATTCTAGTGTGGTTCCTCGGAATGTGTGGGTTCCTCGGAAGTGTTTGCTGTTGCCACGTAGATTGCCACGTGTCTTCACTTTATTGAGCCATGTCAGCAGATTAAATTTGGTATCAACAACTATATTGCGCAATTGACAATCAAATATGTGTCGCCAGAAAGGCCTAAAAAGATTAAGGCTTGAAAACTCGACTTAGAATAGATTAACTAATATACATAAAACATCACAGAAGGTCCCATCACATACAAATAATATTTTGTCATTGCATAATCATACAACACAAGTAAAACGACACTGAAAACATATATAAGTCCTAGGCATGTAGTTTTTATTTTGTACAACAATGGTGGTAGGAAATTAACATAATGGAATAATATGAGATCCTAAACACTAAGTTGTGACCACATGTTGTAAGAGAAAGTTTTGTAATTGCTCAGTTTAATTTTTATTTGGCTTATCCCATTACACAACATTACACCTTCATTACTGCTTCCATGTATTTGAAGACAACATTGATGATATTTAGAAGATTTAAGATCATTCATCTCAACAACATTCAAAATATTTATGGTGTTTTGGTAAAAACTTTATTTTTTCAGGGGTTTATATTTTTAAGAGTTTGCATGTCAAAATGTTTTCGAATGTTTTTAAAGAAATTTTGAAAATTGTAACGATTCGTTATAATGAGATTGTCAAGTCTTTCTAATGAGTTTATATAGTTTCATTATAATGAGATTCCATAGTTCAACCAACATCTAGGACGATGCCAATTGGCCAGTTTTGTAAAGTCATTCAAAATTTAATTGGAAATCGTTCAAATGAGATTGGATACATCGTTTGAACGAGTTTTCCACGTTCGAACGAGTTGATTTTTTTTATCAAGCACTGGAATGTCGTTCGAAGTTCCATTGGAAATAAAAATGAACGAAAAAGGACATGCCGTTCGAATGAGGTGCGAGGTGGTTCGAACGAGCACACACGTTTTTATTTTTTTTAATTGAATCTGATCCAAATCTATAGTTCTTATTATTCTATAACAAACTTACTTATAAATATATATGTGGGATTAAGGTCTTGTATAAAACATATTTTACCTTTTCCAAGCCATTTTAGAGTTCCTTTTGTGATCAAATATCACTTTTCATCCAAACCCTTAGAAATTTAGAGATCACTTTATTAAATCAAGAAGAACACATCCTTATTTCCCTCATAGAGTTTATCTCTTATACAGATTTGTGGAGTCAAGGCTTTTCTATTGAAGAAGAAGTTTGATCAATTGATATCGGGGGAAGATTGCTTCCCGTGAGCAGTGCTGGACTGTACCATTACTGTAGAAGACTTGAAGAACTACACATTATACTCAGAGAGATAAGTAGTTTGTAAATCGTCTTGTGTCTGTCAAATCTTGTACATTGCATAAATAAAGGTTTTTCTCGAAAGAAATTTTCCTTACTTCTTCGCATGTTTGCATGTTTGGTTTGGCTTATTTAATTTGGACTTCATCATTACATGCACACTAAATTAATTCAAGATAAAATTTCTAATATTTGAATTTGTGTGTGTTTGGCCTAAGATACGAATCAATCCATAGAATCCGCCTTTCAAAATGAAAATGTATCGTATATATGCCCAAAAGTCAATCTTGTATAGTGTATTTTAGAAATATATATAAACATGTTGTTATCCATCGATCATTTGTTATTGAAATAAGAATATAAGGAAATTTTTATATAATCATAATTAATAAATAATAAGTATGATATTTTATGATTATGTATAATTGAACATTATAGAGTGTGATGAATCATAATGATTTAATTATGACCAGGAGATATTCACCTTAGTTTCTTGTTATAATAAGTTGTTCATAGACAGAAACATAACTGGACATTGTGTTTTGGATTAATTCTAGCATATGTTTATGATTTCCTTATTTAAAGGAGTAGAACAATCTCAAAGTATTTTTCGGAGTCTGATAAGATTAAACATATGGGTGCATACCATATAGTATGAAATTTAACATAACCACATAGAATTATCCAATGGAGTTTTTTCTAATCTCTCAATGGGTATATTTTATAGTTAAAGTTTTACATATAATCCTTAGACCCGAGACACCATGTATACTTTGTTTGTATTTCGTAGCCTTTGATTCCACTTAATAAAATAGGATCTTTTTACATGATTATGAAAAGTGTAGAATTAGGGCTATCCTCATATTATGTAAAGGATATTGGATGGTCAATATGGAATCTATCACTCTTAGCAAATGGAGAATTTATTCTACGCTAGTTACTTTAATTAAAACTCTAATTAACTCCTAGGGTGAGATATTGCCAATGATTAGAATAATTATTTTAATTGAATATTGTCAAAAGATTATAATTTAAAAGAAATCATATATTTAATTTATGGATTAAGAGTTTACCATTCTTAAAATAAAACAAATATGAATATCGGGATGATAGAAGGATTGGAGTGTATGGAAACTGTTAACAAACAAGGTTTTGAATAGATGATGAATTTATTCACACTATCTTATCATTAATAATAATATAAACCTACATATTATTAATGATTATTGGTTTAACTCTAGCTGGAGTAATATAGCTACCATAAACTAAGAAGTATGAACCTATAAGGTTATAAACACATCGAGTTAAAAGTATAGATTCTACTTGAGAAGTTTTGTAGGAAATTCTCATGCTCATTAAGGATTATGATTCAATTCAAGGATAAGTAAAATTTTTAGTTTTATCTTTTCACCATTTATCTAAATGAGATACACTTTTTCTAGTTTACCTTAGTAAGTTTGGCTTTACCAAAGTTAGGTAAGTGATTAAGACATTAATGGTGTATGTATGATTTCATCACTCACCATTTGTTTAATGGAGTGGGATTGCACCATTAACCATTAATTAATCATTTTTTAAAATTGAATTTAATTTGGAATTAAATTAAATTTCCAAACTTTGGGTATAAATATAAGGCTTTGGAAGTTTTGCATTAAATGTCAATAACAACTAGAATATCAAATTCTATAAGCGTTTGGTTGAGAGAAATTCACTAAGTGTGAAAATACTTGTAAGATAATTTCTAGCCTAGAATTACTCCGAATTCTTTTAGTAGAATTTGAAATATACAGTTAGAGAGTTTTATTCCGTTTTACCAATGGATAAGTAGGAAACTTGTATCATTAAGTTCAAGTCGTCACCCAAATCCAACCCGGTGCGTCCTTAATTGAGAATTGAAAAGCATGCTATAATGGGTTAGTTTTGTATTTCTAGTTTTGTGTTCTATATAAATATGTGAGATTTTTCCTAGCTATATAAGAATATGGTTAGTAAAATCATTGTTTGTTTTCACTATTAACCGAATGTATTCTAAAAAATATAACAATATAGAAAAATTTCAACATATGATTTCTTCTTAAAAGTAGGATCTTGGTATTCATATATTCACAAGTTGTACCTATAAAAAAATGGATCTAGAATACATACCATTGTCGATTAATTTTGAATTTGTTTAAAGAATTTTTTTTATCTTTTGAGTTCTTAAATAATTTCTCCAGCAGATCCGTCTTCTTTGATAAAAAATTACAATTATTGGAATTTTCTCTCTCTAACTAAATATATTGTGTTTGATGAAAATTATTAACCTACTATATATAAGGTGTGAGAAGACACTGATTTCTTAGTTAAACCATAATTCTACCATTCATCAAAGTTGGACTTGAATTAAGAAACTAACTCACTCAATCTCTTAAAAATCATGATGACTTATCTAAAGGACCTCTAATCAAATCTTTTTCCTTATGTGAACGACATTAAGCTGGATACTTTTATTTAACCAATTAATTAGTTCTTAATTTCATAATTATAAAATAAATTATTTAATTAAATATTCCTAATAGGTTCACAAAAAAAATTCCTATGAAACCTCATTAAATGATTTAGTGTTCCTATTAAAGGCACTTAAAATTTTGATTTTATGTTTTAGTGTTTAAAATTTAATTTAAAACCAAAGAAACTTTCTCAATTTTATTCATATATATCTTATTTTAACCCAACCATAATTTTTAAACATAACCCTAGAACCACCGCCACCACGATGACTTCCACCATAATTAGCTAATCCACCTCTCTCTCTCTCTCTCTCTCTCTCTCTCTCTCTCTCTCTCTCCCTCTGTCTCGTGGGAAAAACATCACCAATCCCTCTCTCTTGGAAAATAATTGACCACCATAAAACAACCATCAAACCACCACCAAACAATGATAACTCTCTCTCTTGTGTCATATACATGCTACATGTGTGTATATATACATTCGTATATCCATGTAAGAGCATCTCCAATGCTAATGTGGATCTGAAGAATATGAATAGCCACATAAGATTCATACACAATGAGCGTAAAAAAATGTCTCCTATAAAATCCTCCATGAATGTGAAGGATGGTCGTGTAGGATCCACACCCACTTAAATCCAAAATCCTTTCTCCAATGCAACTATGAAAGTGGTTATTTTTCTCCATATTTGATACATGTTAAGCTTTAGATATTTGCATTGGAAAATAATTTTTGTATGCACAATGTGTAAACTAAATTTTTTCTACATAATAATCACATTGTATTTTTAAAGCGAGGCCCTTTACGGAGAAATAGGCCATAAAGCTGTTGAGATCGATGAGTGGAGCTAAGACTCCATAATCTAATGGTTTCATTATGTCATTCTTTCATTATTGTTGGTCAGTAGTGATAGGGTAGGTGATGGAGTTCTTTGTCGAGTTTCATGCCAGAGGATTCTTCAGGAGGAGTATTAATACGACGTTCATGTGACACCCCGCCTAATAAAATACCGAGTGATCAGTCCTATACCAAATTAAAAAAGGAATCTCAGTTGGATCATACTTAGCATCACTGTCGAAAACTTTCTTTAAGACTTACTAACCACCTAGTATTCCAAACGCTGGTGCCAATTTTATCTTTTACTTAAACCAAAACTGAACATGCGGAATTAAAATATAAACCATTCACACAACTGAATGAAAATAAACTGAATCATAATCAATTAAACAACTTGCCGAATAAACCATCAGCCAACAAAGTAAAAAATAATACAATACAACATCCAACATCTGAATAAAATATAACTGAAAACTGTACCGAGGGGTCTGGGCAACAAGCCCTAAGTAAAACTGAACTAAGAAAAGATTCCTACTCTAGGAACGAATGAACAATGCGTCTAATCCAAACTCCTGCTAACATCCACATATGTCGCAGCTCCGTGTCCCTGGAATTGAGTATCAATCATGGCGTCCCTGTGGCTGGACACCTAAAAGGTTTTGGAAAATAGTTTTATAGCAAGGGGTTAGAACCCAAAACATTTGGAAAGTATTTAGCAAGTGAATTAACTGCAGTAATTTAAAATGCATAAATGCTCTTCATATTAAAGTAGTGTCGCACTCTCTTGTGGACATTCTCACCCCTCCACTAATGTGCACACCTAACGGTTACCTTAACCCCACCTAGTTGTACTACCCCGTCCAACTAGTCCTGGTGTAACCTCCCCTTGCCATAATACTCTAACCCGAGTATTATTATTTCTGAATTATAAGTTATCTCACTAATCAACTTATTTAATTCCTTCTTAATTAATAGCCTATAACCGTAACACAAGTTATATCAATTAAATATATCACACACTGTATTATTCCCAAAAATGTTTAACTTAATTAATTTCTCATTAATTAACAGCATATAACTATAACCCGAGTTATATAAAATAAATACATCACACACTGTATTATTACCTACATATAATATTCACTACCATATTATATGTATCTTACTAAAACATTCATCCATATATAATACGTGTACCCATCCTTCCGAGTATACCCTCACTGGATGATTCCCTCTCAAGTGCCATCTCACTAGGTATGCTCAAATAACCTAGTTACCCAAGTTGGATTCGTTCACCAACCTGGTTCAAAACAAAACGAAGTGGAGGCGGTCATATTCCTTCCCTGAAAGTGAGATAAGCCCCTCACCCATATAACGGACGCTATGACCTGGGGATATACTCACCCTACTCCTCAAGCTAGGGGATTCACCCACATCGCGCAACCTCCCTTGATAGCACTAGAGAATATAATTTAATAAATATCTAATCACTGATATTTAGTAGCACACACAATATATACACACATATATATATACTATCACTACACCGTATATATATATATATATATATAATAAACCCCGGCTTTACCGTGTACTCACAACCCGTAACATTAGCCTGAAATCCCGAGTCTCTCGCCTGACTCGACCAAATAAGTTTTCTCACTTATTATATTATTATTATCCCGAGTCTATGGTCTGACTCAAATTTAATTAATTCCCATATTAATTAATGTAATACTTTCCCCGAGTCTATGGTCCGACTCTGTGTTAATTAATTTACGCACTTAATTAATTAATACCAATCCAAGTCTATGGTCCGACTTTCATTTAATTAATTTCACCCAATTAATTTCTATAATGATAGCCCGAGTCTATACCTCGACCCTTATTTAATTTAATATCACCTAAATTAACTTATTACCCCCCTGAGTCTACCATCCGTCTCCAATTAAATTAATTACCCACCTATTAATTTAATACCTTCCCGAGTCTACAATCCGACTCTAATTATATAATTAGCACAATTATCAATTTAATACCAATCCGAGTCTGCGGTCCAACTCAATTTACATTAATTTGCACACTAATTAATTTATTTCCTTCTCGAGCCTACAACCCAACTCTAGCTAATTAATTGCACATTAATTAATTTACCACTTTCCCGAGTCTATATTCCGACTCTACCTTAATTAATTTATCTCCAACCTTAATTCACTACCTTGGCGTCGCTTAGCCAATATACCCGGACTCACTCACTTGATCCGTATCTCCCTATTTTGGAATAACATCCCTCAATTTCCTCCATAGAGTTTCCCCACATAAATTGCTCCTAGTCCCAATTACTATTCCCTATAATTACTAGGAATATGTATTTCATAATTATATAACACTAATTAATGTATGAAAATTAATATATAATTAATTTCCCCCTTATCTCACACACAGGCCGAACTGCCCAGAATTAACCATCGTCGATCGATCGATGCCCCCCGATCGATCCCTTCGTTCCAGCTCTCCTTCCTTGCTGAATTTCACCATTAACGAAATTAAAGTTTTTAATCCAAAGTCTAAACCTCAAATCACATTATCGCACCACATAAACATAGTTATTCCACATCCTACACATCAAGGGACCTTAGGATAATCAATTTATCTACTTATCTCATGATTTTCGAAATGGGTCTTTCTTCACAAAAATTCAATTATCTGTTTTACAATCCAATTTGCAGATTTAAAATCTACTCTTTTATGTTCTGGATTTCTCATTCAAATCATACGTACATATTCAGATATCAATCACCTATCTAAATCTTACTTTGAATCTCATTCAAGTGTCCCATAAACAAAAACCCCATTTTGTACCCATTTACACCCAAAACGAATTTTAGTATACACATCACTAAAATATGAATTGGATATCACAATTTAGAAGTAAAAACAGTTAACCACTTGCCCGGAATTGTTCGTAGGGTCTGATCTGTCGTCGACATCCCTTAATTTGGCTCCAATAACCTCCAATTTGCCTTTTGATTGTTTCCCCCAAATCTCCCTCTCAAACCCTAGGTTAGAATAATGTTGGCGGCTCCTTTTCCTTTTCTTAGGTTTAGGTTTAAAAACACAAATCCCGTTTTTTGCCTAATGGGCTAAATTAAAATAGCCCAAATCGCCCCATGTGGGCCCGACTATGCCCAAAAATGTCCCGAGACCCAATTACTACACCCCGGGTACTCTTTTCTGACTATCTCGACCCATCCGGACTCAACCGCGCACTCAGAATTGGCATCCGAATTAATTTATAAAAATCCTTATCTCACACCCAAATTTAGTCTATACCGACTCCCGGCTGGAACAAGTGCATACCCCGTCATTAATACTCGAAATGGCGTAATTAAATTATTACTATTCACTCAGTAAATAAATTTCCCTAAAAATTAACCATTCACTTCCCGATTAATATTTAAATAAATATATTGTCAAAATTAATTCAATTAAAATTACAACACACCAGTAATTTAAAATCCCGAATTAATTAAATATTAAATGCACAAAAATACGGGGTGTTACATACTTCCCCCCTTACAAAGGAATTTCGTCCTCGAAATTAAGATAAACCTAGTGTTCCAGTATTCGCATATTACTCACTAGTCAAGTGCCTCCAAGCCCGCTATATCTATCCCATCCGATTCTAACCATACGTTAAACAAGTATGCATTTAACTTTACCAGGGCGCCCATACACCCTATACCCGTGCTTAACCGCACAAAATTTACCCGACTGTGCTAGTCGTAACCCGTAATATAACTTCGAACCCGTAATCATATTATATATATATATATATATATATATATATATATATATATATATATATATATATATATATATATATATAATTACTGTCCGGGTACTCAACCCATGCTACGTCCAACTATTTCCCCATAAATACTTATCTCTCAACACAAAAGAATGTACGCTTACCCTTATGCTACCAAAGACAACATAATACCGCGCCCTTACTACCCCTAGTCCTTGCACAAAATAAACCCCGAGCTATCTCTCTTTGCTCGAAAATAATTTAACCACCCTGATTCACTTCGGTAAACATCCCCATTTACCGAGATAAAATGTGAGAACACAAAACCTCACTATGTGCTATTGCACCACGAAATACAACATATATACCCACATATATATAGGCTATACGACCTCTCAGGTGATACCTAATACCAACCATACCCTGGTGTCGCGAACACCAAAATTTAACTCCACTATTCACAATAGTTAAATTACATCGCTATCCAGCCGATGTTTAAAAAGTATTATCAAACCTACTCCCATAATTCTCGAAAGTATAAATTCCTTGCCTAATTCAACCAATCACTCAGTGCACTCCTCCACTCTCTCATGAAGAACACTAAGGAACTCCACTATCTTACGAAAAGTTTACCCACATGCTATGGCTGCTACCGACAACGCACCCACTAAGTTCGACTTACTTGCGAACTCTAGTGAAAAATAAGTCTTATTCTGTGACATCCTATTTGTCACTCAATAATATACCCCATGCCCCTAGGGTAAAATAATTACCTCTATACCCCAGCTGTAGCGGCTGGTTCTCAATTTTCGGAGCAGCTTCTCCCTGCCCGAATGCACCCGTGATTTGCTTTAGTGGCTGTACATCCAGGACCTCGTCCTGTAGTTGAATCCTGCCTTGCTTAAGGAAATATCTCTTCATGTGTCTCGCTTTTCCCCCAAACGAAACATTTTCTAATATGTTCACCCTGCCACTGATCCTTTCCATGCCCACCTTGTTGAAATTCCTGGCCATCCCCCCGGTAGCCTCCAGTTCTAGATCGTTTGGCATAATTCCCCTGCCGGAAATCCTGCCCTTGATCTTCCTCAGTCTGCTGCTGGGATACCCCACTGGTATTGTTCCTTTCTACCTCATCCGATCGGCTAATCCCCACTCCCCTCCCGCTTCCTTTCGCGTGGAAGCGATATTCCCGACAGTGCCAGAGTGTTGCGTTAATGACATCAGTATAATCTACAAATGCGGAATTATCAATTAAATGTTGTCTGATTCTCCAGACTAACCCATCCATAAACTTTGCTTTCTTTCTCTTTTCCTAGCTTACCATCATCCGGTAAAAATTTGCCAACGAGTGAAATCTTCCTCGTAATCGGCCACTAAACAGTCTCCCTTTGAGTCACCTCACAAAATTTTCTCCTCCTTTCGGTCTCAACCGCTGAAGGAAAAATACTTGCAGTCGACCCGCACCCAAAACTCGGCAGTAGCTAGTGTGTCCATTTCCTCAACTGTGGTGATTGACTCCCACCACTGTAGCACCATTCCCACTAACTAAAAGTGGTTAGCCTTTACCTCCACACCCCATCGCAATCTCCCATGCGTAGGTGACGCTGGATACCTCTCTTCCTTAACACGCTAGTACTACAGCTGAACCCCCTCGCAACTCTGGTGGGTTCCCGCTAAAATAACCTCTCTTTATTGTTTCCACCCCGACGACCCTGCGTGAGTCTGAACACCCGACGCCACTAACACTCCTGGCTGATTCCGTGGAAGGTACCTTGACGTTGTGACCACCGTTGCTCCAACTGCCGGTGCTGCTATTTTAGTGACCTATGCTGCCAAAATCATCTATGGCCGTTTCTGTGGTAGCTCTTGTTCCTAACGAGCCTCCCCCGTCTCATCTCCTCCCGCTGCCCTAACTGCTCTCTCCCTCATGGGCATCATCTGGACTGAGAATCGAATTTTGAATGAGTTCACTCTCAAATAAAAATTTCGCAGAAGAACGTATATGCGCATACGTACGAGAATACAACAATCCTATAATAGGGCTCTATATCAAAGATTGATAAGCCGAAACGTGAAAAGCCACACAGATCCTAAGGACACTAGAACCTGATACTCTGATACCATCTGTGACACCCCGCCTAATAAAATACCGGGTGATCAGTCCTATACCAAATTAAAACGGGAATCTCAGTTGGATAATCCTTAGCATCACTGTCGAAAACTTTCTTTAAGACTTACTAACCACCTAGTATTCCAAACGCTGGTGCCAATTTTATCTTTTACTTAAACCAAAACTGAACATGCGGAATTAAAATATAAACCATTCACACAACTGAATGAAAATAAACTGAATCATAATCAATTAAACAACTTGCCGAATAAACCATCAGCCACCAAAGTAAAAAATAATACAATACAACATCCAACATCTGAATAAAATATAACTGAAAACTGTACCGAGAGGTCTGGGCAACAAGCCCTAAGTAAAACTGAACTGAGAAAAGATTCCTACTCTAGGAATGAATGAACGATGCGTCTAATCCAAACTCCTGCTAACATCCACATATGTCGCAGCTCCGTGTCCCTGGAATTGAGTATCAATCCTGGCGTCCCTGTGGCTGGACACCTAAAAGGTTTTGGAAAATAGTTTTATAGCAAGGGGTTAGAACCCAAAACATTTGGAAAGTATTTAGCAAGTGAATTAACTGCAGTAATTTAAAATGCATAAATGCTCTTCATATTAATGTTAGTGTCGCACTCTCTTGTGGACATTCTCACCCCTCCACTAATGTGCACACCTAACGGTTACCTTAACCCCACCTAGTTGTACTACCCCGTCCAACTAGTCCTGGTGTAACCTCCCCTTGCCATACTACTCTAACCCGAGTATTATTATTTCCGAATCATAAGTTATCTCACTAATCAACTTATTTAATTCCTTCTTAATTAATAGCGTATAACCGTAACACAAGTTATATCAATTAAATATATCACACACTGTATTATTCCCAAAAATGTTTAACTTAATTAATTTCTCATTAATTAACAGCATATAACTGTAACCCGAGTTATATAAAATAAATACATCACACACTGTATTACTACCTACATATAATATTCACTACCATATTATATGTATCTTACTAAAACATCCATACATATATAATACGTGTACCCATCCTTCCGAGTATACCCTCACTGGATGATTCCCTCTCAAGTGCCATCTCACTAGGTATGCTCAAATAACCTAGTTACCCAAGTTGGATTCGCTCACCGACCTGGTTCAAAACAAAACGAAGTGGAGGCGGACATATTCCTTCCCTGAAAGTGAGATAAGCCCCTTACCCATATAACGGACGCTATGACCTGGGGATATACTCACCCTACTCCTCAAGCTAGGGGATTCACCCACATCGCGCAACCTCCCTTGATAGCACTAGAGAATATAATTTAATAAATTTCTAATCACTGATATTTAGTAGCACACACAATATATACACATATATATATACTATCACTACACCGTATATATATATAAAAAATAAACCCCAGCTTTACCGTGTACTCACAACCCGTAACATTAGCCTCAAATCCCGAGTCTCTCGCCTGACTCGACCAAATAAGTTTTCTCACTTATTATATTATTATTATCCCGAGTCTATGGTCTGACTCAAATTTAATTAATTCCCATATTAATTAATGTAATACTTTCCCCGAGTCTATGGTCCGACTCTGTGTTAATTAATTTACACACTTAATTAATTAATACCAATCCAAGTCTATGGTCTGACTTTCATTTAATTAATTTCACCCAATTAATTTCAATAATGATAGCCCGAGTCTATACCTCGACCCTTATTTAATTTAATATCACCTAAATTAACTTATTACTTCCCCGAGTCTACCATCCGTCTCTAATTAAATTAATTACCCACCTATTAATTTAATACCTTCCCGAGTCTACAATCTGACTCTAATTATATAATTAGCACAATTATCAATTTAATACCAATTCGAGTCTGCGGTCCGACTCTATTTAAATTAATTTACACACTAATTAATTTATTTCCTTCCCGAGCCTACAACCCAACTCTAGCTAATTAATTGCACATTAATTAATTTACCACTTTCCCGAGTCTATATTCCGACTCTACCTTAATTAATTTATCTCCAACCTTAATTCACTACCTTGGCGTCGCTTAGCCAATATACCCGGACTCACTCACTTGATCCGTATCTCCCTATTTTGGAATAACATCCCTCAATTTCCTCCATAGAGTTTCCCCACATAAATTGCTCCTAGTCCCAATTACTATTCCCCATAATTACTAGGAATATGTATTTCATAATTATATAACACTAATTAATGTATGAAAATTAATATATAATTAATTTCCCCCTTATCTCACACACAGGCCGAACTGCCCAGAATTAGCCATCGTCGATCGATCGATGCCCCCCGATCGATCGATCGATCCCTTCGTTCCAGCTCTCCTTCCTTGCTGAATTTCACCATTAACGAAAATTAAGGTTTTTAATCCAAAGTCTAAACCTCAAATCACATTATCCCACCACATAAACATAGTTATTCCACATCCTACACATCAAGGGACCTTAGGATAATCAATTTATCTACTTATCTCATGATTTTCGAAATGGGTCTTTCTTCACAAAAATTCAATTATTTGTTTTACAATCCAATTTGCAGATTTAATTTCTACTCTTTTATGTTCTGGATTTCTCATTCAAATCATACGTACATATTCAGATATCAATCACCTATCTAAATCTTACTTTGAATCTCATTCAAGTGTCCCATAAACAAAACCCCATTTTGTACCCATTTACACCCAAAACGAATTTTAGTATACACATCACTAAAATATGAATTGGATATCACAATTTAGAAGTAAAAACAGTTAACCACTTGCCTGGAATTGTTCATAGGGTCTGATCCGTCGTCGACAACCCTTAATTTGGCTCCAATAACCTCCAATTTGCCTTTTGATTGTTTCCCCCAAATCTCCCTCTCAAACCCTTGGTTAGAATAATGTTGGCTGCTCCTTTTCCTTTTCTTAGGTTTTGGTTTAAAAACACAAATCCCGTTTTTTTGCCTAATGGGCTAAATTAAAATAGCCCAAATCACCCCATGTGGGCCCGGCTATGCCCAAAAATGTCCCGAGACCCAATTACTACCCCTCGGGTACTCTTTTCTGACTATCTCGACCCATCCGGACTCAACCGCGCACTCAGAATTGGCATCCGAATTAATTTATAAAAATCCTTATCTCACACCCAAATTTAGTCTATACCGACTTCCGACTGGAACAAGTGCATACCCCGTCATTAATACTCGAAATGGCGTAATTAAATTATTACTATTCACTCAGTAAATAAATTTCCCTAAAAATTAACCATTCACTTCCCGATTAATATTTAAATAAATATATTGTCAAAATTAATTCAATTAAAATTACAACACACCAGTAATTTAAAATCCCGAATTAATTAAATATTAAATGCACAAAAATACGGGGTGTTACAGTTCATAACCTTGATTCCCATGATTAGAGACTCGATTGATGTCCAGGATCTCATACTAATCAGCCTCACTAGGCGTGTGTATAAGCTCTTTGCCAAAGTCCTATTAGTGGCTTAGGAGAATGATAGATCCTCTAATTTCATGATTTTAAAATGCATTCAGGGGAGGAAGGAAAATTCTCGACACAGTCCTTATGGCTAATGAGTGTGTGGAGGCAAGGTTTAGGATCAGGAAGTACGGGATTAAATGCAAGTTAGATATTGAGAAGGTGTATGATGTTGTCAACAGGGGTTTTTTAATTATACTTATTGAAGATAATGGGTTTCTAAGAGGTATAGTGCCATTGGATTTAGTACTGCTAGATGGAAAAAAAATTCAATTGAGTTTGTTATATAGTTTTGAGTTATACTTGGAACAAAACACGATTGAGTCAGAGGGAGATTTTTACTATCACGATCCTACACAGACTATGGCATATTATAGAGTACTGAAGACGTTGCGATAAGGCTTTAAGGATTTATTTATGCCGAAGGTTTAATTGGTGCAAGTTTATTCGTCTTCAAGTTTAATTGCATTCCGAGATCACTCAGGTATGAATGCGTAATTTTAATGGGACTCCAAATTTATTTTAAATTGCTAAAGATGTTATTTTATTTAGAAAATGTTTTTAAAATGGTTTTAAAATTGTTTGAAATCATTTACACTTCGTTTTAATCTAATAAGGATGGATTATTGTTGTATTTTAGTTGGACTCAAATGCGCGTGTCGTTCAAACTACCTGATAGGTCGTTCAAACGAGATCTTATCTTGTTCGAGCGACATGTCTATTTTTCTTGAATGAATAGCCGCCTTAACGAAAGTATTTAAGGGCGTGTTTCCATCAGATTTCGTAAGTGTTCAGTCTGAAAAATAGTTTTCGTAACAGTACGTTTCAGCACAAAAGTTCTCTAAGGTTTTTAAGTCTAAACACATCCTTAGAGTTTACAATATTTGAGCTTTCATTACTATAAGGAATAGTGATCTTGTTTGCTCCAAGAAGAGTTGTTCTACATTTAATATAATTGGTTTTGCAGTGGAGAAGTGGAAGAGTCGTGTTCAACATCGTAGACGTTACGAGGAATATCGGTGGACACCAAGACACACGTGAACGTGTGTGTTGTGTACATGTATCGTGGAAGAAGTAATTTCTATGTGGGCACTATGAGAGGAGTGGCATAAGATCTAAAGAGCGTCAAGTCTCGTGGGGATCGAGTCATTTAGTAAGACTTATGTCTCTTCGTTGTAAATCCACATTCATAGTGATTGTCTGGCTTGGGTCGTCCGAGATTTTTTTTTCGTTGTGGTTTACTTGTACATCCGACGTTGTGAGTATTCTTTACTTTATTTTACTTTCTTTAGTCACTAGATGCATGTTTAGGATTAATCAAGATAAAATTTGGTTAAGTTAAAATTGGTTCACAAATTGGTGCTAATTAAAAATTGAAAAAAAAAATTTATTTCATAAAAAGAAAAATTGTTTTGTGTCATCCTTAAAACACTTTCCGCATAAGAAATAAAAAGGTGAACCAAAAATTGGTATCAGAGCTAGAAACATATTTTTATTGTGTTTGAGCTCTTGTGTTTTTTGGAATGAGTTTTGGAGGTTTTGAAAGTTTTTTTGCTCCTATTTTTGATGGCACAAATTATGCTTATTAGAAAATGAGAATGAAAAGTGCTTTAAAATCCATTGATGAGTGTGTGTGGTTAGCGGTTGAAAAGGGTTGGTCACCACTAGTTATACGAGAGGGTGAGGTCACTAGTTTGAAACCCGTTGAGTTATGGATCAAGGCTGAACATAGGCTTTCACTTTATATCTCTAAAGGTTTGCATGTAATTTCCTCACATGTCACACCTGAAGAGTGTAATATGATCATGACTTGTGAGACATCAACAAAGGCTTGGGATACACTTGAACTTACTCATGAGGGTGGTAGCATGGTTTGGGAGTCTAAGTTACAAAACCTCGCTACTCAGTTTGAGATGATTAAGATGTTAGATAATGAGTCGTTTGATGATTTTTACCCTAGATTGTGTAATATTGTCAACTCATCGTTTAACTTAGGAGAGAGAATTCCTGACAATCGTGTGATATAGAAAATTTGGAGATCTTTGTCGAGTAGGTTTGATGCAAAAGTGACCGTTTTAAACTCCTCAGGTATGCTTGATTCGACGAAACTTAAAGAGATTGTAGGTGAATTACAAACCTATGAACTCAATATGTTTAACTCCAAGCAAGGGCCAAAGAAAGAAAAGGGCATTGCTTTGAAATCCCGGAAGGAGGAGACTAAAGTTTCGAATGACGATTCTGATTCCAATTTTTAGGATGTCTCTTTATCGGCAAAGAAGTTCAAAAAGTTTCTTAAATTTAAAAAGCAATTGAAAGATGCCAAAAATCTTGAAAAATTCAAGAACAATAAGGTTGAGTCCACCCCTAAGGATAAGAGTGAGAAATTTAATAGGGTTGAGTCAGATAGGTGTTTTGGGTGTGAGGGGTATGGTCATAAAGTTTTCGAGGGTCCCACAAGACTTAAGAAAGAGGGTAAGAAACCGATAGCATATAGTGCCTCCTCAAGTGATAGTGATCCGGAAGAGGGAGAGAGTTCCTCCAAAGAGAGAAAGTTTGTTGTTTTCTTGGCATGTCATGTGAGCGACGACGATAAATTTTTTCACGAAAATTTTCATGTGCATGATACTTACGAGGCCATTTAGAGTTCATTCTGAGTGTGTGAGGGTGATGAGGAGGAGATCAATGTGAAAGAGTTGCAAGTTTCATTTAATGAGTTATATGCCGAGGCGGTGAAAGTGAAAAAGGAAAACTCTAAATTTTAAGCTAGGTTGAATGAGAGTGCCATAGAAAATAATGATGTTTTGATTGAGATCTTAGGGAAAGGGAGAGAATATGTAGGGAGAATCTAGAATATGTGGAGAAAGAGAGAGATATCATTTGTGGTTTGGCGGAGGCATTGAAAAAGGATATTCTACATTTTGAGGAGTTTAGGCGTGGGCTTGAGTCTAGGATTTGTGAGTTAGAGGAGAGATTGAGAGACTCGAGTAAGGTTAAGTTTGACTTAAAATCTAGGTCGGAGAAGTTGGATAGGATGTTAGGCACCGTCCAAGTTAAAAGTGATAGGTGTGGTATAGGCTACGATGATAGAGTTGTTCCCATTACCAAATCCAATACTAATCATGTGGGAGAGCGTACTAGGAACGTGAGGACAGGTCGACAGTTTGGTAATCATTGTCGCCGTCTTTACACTTTCACACATTGCAGTAGGAAAGGTCACCTTAGACATTTTTGTTATGACCTTAGGAATGCTCCTAGGAAGTTTAGGAATAAAGTTATGTCGATTTCCAAAAGCCCCACCCGTTATGTCACACCTACTTGGGTTAGGAAATCGGATTTAGATGCTTTAAGACTATGACTTCATGGTTCTTATTTGGTTGCACTTGATTCTTCCCATGCTAGATCTAAAGGATGATTGCATTACCATGTTTGTCATACGCTAGTCTTTGCATCATGATTTATATCTTGCTAGTGTTATGACATGTGTATCATTTTGTATTACTTTTCTTTTATTGAGTCTTACTTGAAAAATACAAAAAGATTTTATTTTTGAGAAAATACAAAAAGATTTTTGGTTTATTATATTTTTGAAAAATTCAAAAAGATTTTGCATTTATTTGAGTCAAAATATGTTGTAAAACCAAAAAGATTTTCATTTTATTTTCGTGTCATGAGATTACATGTTTGATGTGGTATATTGGTGTGCTTAGACCCCCATCCTTTCATTATCCATGTGGCTAGGAGATTTGGTCATAATTATTGGTGCTTAGAATGATCTTAACAATTGTATTATGGGGTTGTTTCGAAATTGATATACATTTTGATTCGACTTTGTATATATGTCTTGCAAATATGCATGAGTTTATATGGATGTTTGACATCTCTTGCATATTTGAGTTTGGCGAGACGTTCTTATCTCAATTTTTTCATTTATGCATAAGTACACATAAGGAGGAGGTGTGCATGTAAGAACCATTTACCGTGAGGATTGAAATTGAAAAAATAATGCATGCTCATGGGAAAGGGCTGTGAGAGTGTAAAATTGAATCATCGTGAAAGCCATCATTTAAAAGAGCTAGAAAAAAATAAAGGCAATAAAAATAATAATATGCCAAAATATGGGTAAATTATTTTATGTTCATTCCAAAAGAAAATATGATAGATATATGAGGGAGTTTGGATGGATAAATTAAACGGGATTGCATCACGAATCCTAACGTTGAAAAATCATGTCATGATGCTATTGTTTGTAGAATCGTCAAAATTTCAGATTTGTGTGCATGTTTGATGTTTAGTTCATTTAGCTCACACTTTAATTGTCACATATGGCTACAATAAAGTTTGATGATTTATAGTTATCAATTAGAGCTTCTTGATCGTTTTGATATGTTGGAATTGTGATTCATTTGTTGTAGTTCACGCCCATACATTCCATATTCATGTTTGTGAACATTGGTACTATGTTATCATGTAACTCATATTGTTTTTGTAGTTTTCGCTACTGTTTTTCTACTGTTCTACAGTTTACTGCCTCTTCCAGTTAGTTCTTTTGCAAAAAAAATTCACTAGGCAAAACTGTTTGATTTTTTTAACTAGATGTGAGTATTTGGTTTTCTCGTTCGAGCGACAAACCTGTGTCGCGCGAAGCCGTCAAGAGAGAATATCATATCATTTTAACGACTAAGTTGTCTCGTTCGAGCAACACCTAAATTTTTATTTTATTCTATTTTAGTTCCTCGAGTTATTTGGTTATATATTTTGGTACTGCTGGTTGCTTTTGGGTTTTTGTTTATGCAATTTACTTTGATAGATTTGATATTTTGCTGTATTGGATCGTTTAGTCACACCTGTTTAGATTTCTTATTCTTTTATGTGATTACTGTTAACTAGCTACGGATTTAATATTATTGATCATTATTATCTGGTTGTTTACATGATTATCTAGATATATTTCATTGACTATACTTATGCTGGATATATCGCAAAATTATTTATCTTTTCACCGGGTTGTCTATTCGAGACAAAAAGAGGGAGAGATGTATGTGATGTTTAAGGGGAGAGTTTGTTTGATGAGCAGATACAATTGTTGCATTACTTATTGGTATCATATTTGTGATCATATGCTTTCATGATTATATTGGTTAGTTTACACAAATTGGTATCATATATTTTTTGCATCGGTATAAATTGGTATATCATGTTTTTCTCACATAACAAATGATTTGGATTTGACTTTAGATTTGGTTTATATCATTTGTTCCTCCATACTTCACTGGGTATTTGTCTATCTCATGTGTGTAGGTTTGTTTAAAGAGATTCGAGATTTAAAGACTACATCACATTCATACATTTAGAGACAGTTCATGCATGCCAGACCATCATTTACTAATCGTGTCCTCTCATTTTTTTATTTTGGGTTTATGGGATGGAATTTAGGCATCATACTGCTTGACGGACCGACTTAGGCATTTCACTGTTTGTTTTTTCCCAAAATAGTCAAAGGGGGATATTTGTGAGGATAAAATTTCCAATTGAGTTCGTTGTATAGTTTTTGACTTATTTTTGGAACAAAACACGTTTGAGTCATAGGGAGATTTTTATTGTCATGATCCCACATAGCCTATGACGTAATAAAGGGTACTGAAGACGTTGTGACAAAGCTTCAAGGAATTATTTATACCGAAGGTTTAATTGGTGCAAATTTATTCGTCTTCAAGTTTAATTGCATTCTGAGATCACTCAGGTATAAATGCGTAATTTTAATGGGGCTCAAAATTTATTTTAAAATGCTAAAGGATGTTATTTATTACGAAAATGTTTTTAAAATGGTTTTAAAAGTGTTTGAAATTGTTTACACTTTGATTTGATCTGATAAGGACGGATTCGATTTGTATTTTAGTTGGACTTAAACGCGCGTGTCGTCCAAACGACCCGACAGGTCATTCGAGCGAGATCTTATCTCATTTGAGCGACATGTCTGTTTCGCTTGAATGAAAATAATCCTTAAGAAAAGTATTTAATGGTGTTTTTCGATCAGATTTCGTAAGTGTGTAGTCTGAAAAATAGTTTTCGTAATAGTACGTTTCTTCACAAAGGTTTTCTAACGTTTTTAAGTCTAAACACATCATTAGAGTTTACAAGATTCGTGTTTTCATTACTATATGCAATAGAGATCTTGTTTGCATCAAGAAGAGTTGTTCTTCATTGAATATTTCTGGTTTTATGATGGATAAGCGAAAGATCCGTGTTCAATATCGTAGACATTACAAGCCATATCGATGGACACCGACATATATGTGGATGCGTGTGTTGTGGATAGGTATAGTGGAAGAAGGACTTTCTGCGTGGGCACTATGAGAGGAGTGGTTAGAGATCAGAGGAGCTTCAAGTCTTGTGGGGATCGAGTCGTTAAGTAATACGGTGTATATTTGTTGTAAATACACATTTATAGTGATTGTCTGGCTTGGTCCATAAGATATTTTTTTCGATTGTGGTTTCCTCGTACATCCGGCATTGTGAGTATTCTTTACTTTATTTTACTTGCTTTAATCACTAGATGCATGTTTATGATTAATCAAGATAAAGTTTGGTTAAGTTAAAATTGGTTCACAACTTGGTTAAAATTAAAAATTGGAAAAAGTTTTTTTTCATTAAAAGAGAAATTGTTTTGTGTCATCCTTAAAAAAAAATTCCCATAAGAAATAAAAAGGAAACCCACAACTGTATTTCATCTGTTAGATTCTCGATCCTCATTAATGGGGTTCTGTAAGGGTTTTTTACAAGATTTCATGGGCTACGACTAGGAGATCGTTTGTCTACCTTTACATTCATCTTGGTCATGGAGGCATTTAGTCAGATGATGGGTCGAGTGGTTGAAGCGTGGATGATTAGTGTATTTGTTACTACGCACCCGAACGCGACACAAGTTAGGGTTTCCCACCTTCTATTTCTAGTGAAAAAAATTGTATTTTGCAAAGCGGAAGTGGGACATGTGAGATCTGGATTTTTGCTGATGTGCTTCGAAATAGTTTCGGGGCTTCACATTAATGTCTAAAACTACGAAATGATTTAGGTGGGGGGATTTTAGAACATGGTCATTCTGGAAGGGACTCTTGGATGTAGGGTGGGATCTCTCCCTTCCACATGTCTCAGTTTTCCCTTAAGGTCTAAGTATAAGACTAAATATATATGGGATCCAGTTCTGGAGAAGGTAAAAAAGAGGTTGGCAAGGTGGAAGAATTCCTATTTATCCAAGGGAGGGAGGTTAAATTTGATAAAAAGCACGTTGTCGAGCCTTTCAACTTACTTCTTATCCATTTTACTACTTCTGGTCTCTGTATCCAAGCTCTTGGAAAAGATAATGAGAGACTTTATGAGGGATCAAAGAGGGTAATGAATATTGTCTTGTGGGATGGGAGGATATGTGAAAATCGATTCAGGAGGTGGAGTGAAGAACTTGAAGTACTTCAATAAAGATTTGTTAGGTAAATGGGTGTGGAGGTTCTCTCGTGAGGAAAATAGGCTATGTATGAGAGTGGTGGTTTCTAAGGGGGTTGTACTCAACTAGGGTGGGGGCCAAGAGTGGGACACTACACCTATGGGGTAGGGTTATGGAAGCATATTTCAAAGAAATGGAGGGAGTTCTATAGATACACCATCTTTCATATGGGGAATGGTAGTAGGATTAGATCTTGGAAGGATAGGTGGGGCAAGAATGGCTTCTTGAAGGATTTATTCCCTAGGATGTATAGCATTGGAGAGGATAAGAAAGACATGGTTACTGATCATATGTTGAGGGATGGTGATCAAGTAGTGTGGAATTCAAAATTATGAAGACGTTCATAGGACTGAGAATTAGAGGAGGTTGATGATTTCTTGGATTGGTTAGTAATGGCGCCTACCCACATAGAGGGGAAGATGTTCTAAGATGGGGTTCAAGAAGGAATGGGATTTATACGGTGAAAGATTATTATTACATTTTGAGAGGATACGAGAATGGGAGTGCTACCTTTCCATGGAGAGAGATCTGGAGGGAAGAGGCGCCTTTGAAAGTCATGTTATTTATCTATACCACGTCTTAATAGGAGATCTTAATGATTGAGGGTTTATATAAGAGAAGGAGAACAATGGATAGTCAGTGTTATCTGTTCAAAGAGGCTGAAGAGATGCCAAATAATCTTCTCTTGCATTATTGGGTGACAAGGGGTCTTTGGGAGGTCTTCTTTTCCCTTAGCCAAATTGTGTGGGTGGTCCCTAAATCGGTGTTGGAATTATTAGATTCTTGGCACACACCGAAGGGCTAAAAAGGAGTTAGAGACATTTGGAGATAGGTTCCCCATTGTAAGTTTTGGACATTTTGGAGGGAAATACATTCGAGGTGTTTTGAAGGTAAGGAAGTCGATCCACCGAGACTTCGACGCATATTTCTGAGTACTTGGCTGATATGGTATAAGGAAAATCATAACACCTATATTCCTATTTTTTTGGAGTTTTTGGTGGATATGCAAAGAGTTATGTAGGTCAACTAGGTGCCTTTGGGGGGGGGGGGGGGGTGAGGTGGCTTTGTATAGGCCCCATTTTTTTAATGCATGTTGATGTATACTTCTTGTATATTGTTACCACCCCCTTACTGCTTTTTTAATGTAATCTTTTATTTATATAAAAATAAATATTCATATTGTTTTGTTCCTCCACTTATGCAAAATATAGACACTTCCATTGGACATGCTCTAATATACTTTTAACAACACCCTATTTCATATGTATATATTTAGTTGTGTAGTAGGCTAATTTATGTAGTAGCGTTAAATCTCTACTACCTAAAAACGAAGTTAATTCTTTTGGAAATGTCATATGACCAAATTAGCCTCACATAATATACAATTCTAATTATAACCTCACATTTATTTCCATTCACTCTTCTTCTCTCTCATACATTCTTCCTCTCCCTGTCATAAATTACTCTCATCCACTCTCTCTCTCTCTTTCTCTCTCCCCCTCTATCCCCCCCTATGAAACCCTCAACATTGAAGAGCAAACAACAAAATACCCTTGATGCCCATTTACTTCCCATTAATTTTGATGAACTTCAAGAGACTCCTGAATTGTCAAGACATCTCCCAATGGTAGCTCATTACTATGCAATATGATTTTGGTACTAGGAATTATAGTAACATGTTATAACATATTTTTTGGGAAAATGATAGGGAGACCCGATTCGTGGACACATTTGGGGGACAATGTGGCGTGTCAGTGACGTGTCAGACACGAATTGGGTGTGTTATGTAATGGACCCTTTGTGATGTAGAAATCCATCTAATGTGTATGCGACACGTCACCGTGTCGTCCAACTATGTCCACGAACTGGGTCCCTGTAGCAACACTCTATTTTTTGTCTACACCATGAACCACAAATTCAATGTCTTCAGTTATTTTAATATTGTTTATGATGCATCTCTTATAGCTTTTTCTTTGAGTAAAGTACATTGGATAGTTACGGGGCTAAGAACTGGATTTAATCTATTTGGGTTTAGGTGCCCGTGATGTTGCCAAAACAACTTTTTGTAACAACCCTCACTTTTGATAGATTATTTTATATTTATTTACTATGTGTAGTAATTAATTATAAAATGATGGATGTTGAGTAAATATTAATTTAATATGAAAAAGATTAATATTTACTGAAATGTTGTATGATTACCTGATGAGTAGGTAAAAATATCCATGTGGTGATTTATGGTGTCATAATATATAAAATGACATTTTGGTTTAATGAGAAAACGGAACTAAAAATGATTTATAAAATTTCAAAATGATAATTTGGAGGGTGTAGTTAGTCCCGGTAGGTGTAAGACAGTCAAAATAAGTGTTATATTGCATTTTGGTATTTCTGGCACTTTTGACTGATTATAGCTTAAATGTGTAGTGCGTATCATTTTATCGCGTATTAGACATTTAAGTCGGCTTTTTAGACTTAAGCCCCATTTTATTTTCCCCACCCCATTTCTATTCTTCCATTTTACACAATTGAGCCCTAGAGAGAGTAGAGAGGGGAAGAGAACTTTGGAGAAAAAAGAGAGATTTGGAGATTCAAGCTTGGATGGTTGCTTTCTTCTTCATCAAATCAGATTCTCCCAAGCTTGAGGCAAGTTACCCACTTGCTATTATATGATTTAAGTGAATTAATTAGTTTTGATAGTTATTGAATTGTTATGGTTTAAAATTTTAGGTTTTTTGTTGGATTTATGGGTATTAACCCTTGGAAATGGATTTGGATGATAAATATTGTAAATGATGGTAACTAGACATATTTTTTGTGTATTAGTTCCATTACATTATTTGGTTTTGGTTGGTTTTGAGGTTGGGAGAAAGATTGGAGTTTAGAACTCCATAGCCATTCTTGGCAATTTCGCAGGGGCGAATCGATTCGCATAGATGCAGTTTCCCAGGACTGTGTACCCGAATCGATTCGGGTTAAGGCCAAATCGATTCAGAAGTATGCAGAATGTTGGATTTGTCTTCCGAACCAATTCGCTTTCAGGGCGAATCGATTCGGCAGGGCGAATCGATTCGGCCCTTGGGGCGAATCGATTCGGGTCCTGCAGTTTTGAGTCATTTTCCTTTTTAAATTTTGATCTTTTTCTTTAGTCTTAGGACCTAGGAACCTTCTTGAAAGAAGTAAACTTAGAGTCCTAGAGTATTAGTTGAGTTTGGTCGCCACCCTAGATTAGAATTGGGTCATCTGGGGTTTATTTCCCGGGGTGTTTAAAGAAATGTTAAGGCATTTCTTCTTTTATTCAAACTTTTGAAGTTAGGAAGTTAAATGCCCATGTTTGGAGACTTAGGGGCTTATCAGAATCCTATGAACTTTGGGAATTGTAGGATCATAATGTCCATTTGGAGATTTAGTCAGGAATTTATAAGATTGAGGAATATTAATGACAATATTCGATGGGATTAGGTTCACATAAAATGAACCCAAATTGTTTAAAGATGATAGGTTCAACTAAAATGAACCCAAACTGTATTAAAGATGATTGGTTCAAGTAAAATGAACTCGGTTGTTTAATGATGATAGGTTAGAATAAAAAGAACCAAACACATGGATATTGGAAATTGATTTTGGTAATGGAAATTGAAAAATGAAAATGAGATTAAAAATGGTAAATGTTAATTTACTTAAACACGCCTCTCTAAATGACATCATAAGGGAAGTTCGCGCGCTTGGTGATGCCCCCTGGCTAATGAATGCAGGGTGGATATAGTCCTAGGTCATATGCGGTGGGTTTATATGTTTTCTGCGCTGGTGAGGGGATTCCGGGTGTGGTCCTGACATCTGCCGTAGGCATATAGTCGCTTCCCGACGTTTCGTTATGATCCCAGGTTGTCTTGTATAGATAGGCCCTGGAAGATGATGGTCATTTAGGGGCGCGCCCAGTGGGGAAACTCGGAGGGGAGGTCTTAGAATCGTTATATGTATATGAATATAACTTTTCTGCATCAAGTGGGACTTGATGGTTATATGCCATAAAGAGCATGGATATGTACCATAATGAGCACGGGATTGAGATATGTGCCATAAAGAGCACTTAGCATTAATGGTATTCCTATTAAGGAATGGAAAGATAATTAACTATGGAAGTTAATGAACGGTTTTATTCCTATTAAGGTATATAAAAGATAATGGAAATTTAATAAATGAGGAAAGGTTTTAAATTTAAATTATTTACTTTTCTTTCTTTTATGTAAATGACATTTCATTTCACCATTTAGTTAAATTGCCTTAAATTTTAATGTAAGTTTAATATGCTAGATTACATGCCATATTATCATCCTTATCACTCATGCATAACTGTTCATTTCTATCATGCTTTTTATTCTTCTGGTGATCATATAGAACCCGGCCCTGACGGGTTCACTTTCCTTGTTGTGCATATGATTGTATCCACTCAGGTGCTCCACCGCAAGGACGCCCGTTTTGATATTTCCATTTCCTTTGCTTTAACGGGCTATAAGATTTTGCGGGTTATTACAGGGCATTGTATTAGACGCTTTCATCTTTGTGTTCTAGATATGATCGGGTCTTTTCACTCGGGCGTGTGGCCCAAACTTTTGTACTTGTTTAATGAATGTATTACGTAAGATATTAAACTGTTGTAATACCTTGTATGTAGTTGTGGACCGACAGCCTATTCGGTCCTTTTGTATACATTCGTCTTAGTTGTAATATATATATATTCTTGTGGAATTCCACTTGCTTATCAGATTTGGGTTGTTTAAATTTAAATTTCTTTACTGGTTTTAAATTTCTCAAATTTTTGGCAACCCATTTTCTGATTTATTGGGTGGTTTTCCCGTATACTCAGTTTATATTTTGTGATGCTGAGAATGATATCCATCCATGATTCCAGTTATGTTTGAGTATTGGGTTGGCCACCCCTTATCTCGGATCACGGGTTGTCACACTTTTCTAAAGCTGTTAACTTTTTGATGCAAAACATTCAAAAGGGCAAAGTGTTGTTTTGGTTAGTCCCACATCGGTTTGGAGCTTAGAATTGAAGTGGTATTTTTACGATTTTTGTGGGACTAATGGGCAAGCCCTTTGGGAATTAGATGTTTTGTGTGTATGGGTGGGGGATTTATTAGGCCAGGTCACACACGCGAGCGCACTGCCACCGCCATTCGTCTGGCCCGGCCCGTGTCCGGGTCCTGGGTCTTGGGCTCATTAAGAAATAATTTTTGAACAAATAAATTAACGGTTTTTGTCTTCAAAAATTAATTTTTAACAGTAATTAATTCTGAAAAACGTGGGCCTTTTACCGTTGAATTTTTCCACCCACATTCCCTGTTTTCTCTCCACGTTTTTGCCCACTAACGTTAATTTCTTTTTTTCATAAAAGGAAGCTGAGACCTCCGTTTTCAATAGAGTTCCAACACAAGAAAAATTCCATACAGTTCATCTTCCACCATTGATACAGTTACGAATTTTTGTTTCTCCCAGAATAATTAAATCTCATTTTACAGATTAATTATATTGTTAGAATTGAGCAATTATAAAGAATGGGTGTACACAGACTGGGTTGATTTTTATGCGTTATCGACTCGTATTTTCTAATTTTGGAGGCTATTTTATCCTGGGGTGACGGGTCTTCGAGACTGTCAGCACACTTTGGGCAGAGCCGCGAAACACCTTAAAGAGAGTGACATTGTCCGCGACTCAGCCATCATTTTAGATTGTCCAGTTCCGAATTTCTCATATTATTTCTGTCTCGGTTTATCAGCTCCTAATTGTGTAATTTCATTCCTAATTTTTAATTCTGCATTT
This sequence comes from Sambucus nigra, assembly GCA_949130495.1. Lineage (NCBI taxonomy): Eukaryota > Viridiplantae > Streptophyta > Magnoliopsida > Dipsacales > Adoxaceae > Sambucus > Sambucus nigra. Next base: position 48,856,815 of record OX422220.1, read on the forward strand.
AATTAGTTGCTGCTGCTACAATAATTTTAAGGTGTTAACTATTCAGCCATGGACGAAATTAACTCTAACAACCTTAACAAGCCTTTCAAATATAAAGTCACCCATTTTAAACGTTGGAGCAAAAATTTGCTATTTTATTTAACTACGAAAAAAGTCGCATCATGTGTTCAATTTGACAAACCCGCAATAAATAATCCACCTACTGTTGAGGAAAGCAAAAAAATTAGAACTTGGGAGGAAAATGATTTTCTATGCAAGAACTATATTTTGAATGCTCTAAGTGATGAACTTTATGACTATTATGCCAATTATAAAACTACAAAAGATGTTTGTGATGCACTTTTTAAAAAATATGACACAGAGGAGGTGGGTGCTAAAAAATATGCCGTCAGCCATTATTTGAAATTTCAAATGACGGATGAAAAATCTGTTGTTGCTTAAACCCATGATTTGCAAATGATTGCCCATGAAATTATTTTCGAGGGCATGACTTTAGATGAACAATTTCAGGTGGCTGTAATTATTGATAAATTGCCTCCATTGTTCAAAGAGTTTAAAAATGTTTTGAGGCATAAGTCTAAAGAATTTTCACTAGAGTCACTCATTACTAAATTGAGAATTGAGGAGGAATCCCGAAAACAGGACTACAAAGATGAAATTCTTGTTGTGTCTAACAATAAAAATCAGAAAAAGAACCACACTCCAGTTATTTTAAAGGCAAGCAGAAAAAATATGAAAAATCAGAAAAAGAGCCACAACCAGAATTTTAAAAATCAGACTCAGACTCAGAATAAGAATAAGAACCCTCGAAATGGATAGTCTAGCAACTCGGAACAGTTTTTCTGTTTCAAGTGTGGCAAGTCTGGCCATATGGCACGCAAATGTCGCAATGTGCCACAAGCACAAGCGAATTTGACCGAAGAGGACCTATATGCTATGATTTCAGAAATCAACATGGTTAGTGGTGCCGAAGGGTGGTGGTTGGATACTGGCGCTTCCCGCCATATCTGCTATGACCGTACTCTATTTAAGACATATTCTGAGACTGCAGATAAGAAGGTGTTGTTGGGTGATTCTCACTCCATTGAGGTTGCTGGTACTGGAAATGTGGAATTGAAGTTCACTTCGGAAAAGACTGTTATCCTCAAAGACGTTCTTCACACTCCCGAGATAAGGAAAAATTTGGTTTCGGGTTATCTTCTCAACAAAGCTGGCTTTACTCAAACTATAGGTGCTGATTTATTTACTTTGACCAAAAATGGAATTTCTGTAGGCAAGGGTTATGCCACTAATGGGATTTTTAAATTGAATGTTGATGCAATGAATAAAATTTTTCCTTCTGCTTATATTACTTGTTCATTTAATGTTTGGCATGCTAGTCCTTGTCATGTTAATAAACGACTAGTTAAAAATATGAGTACTTTAGGATTAATTCCAGAATTATCATTAAATGATTTTGAAAAATGTGAATGGTGTAGTCAAGCAAAAATTACTAAGACACCATATAAATATATTTTTAGAGAATTTGAACCACTTGACTTAATTCATTCGGATATATGTGAATTGGATGGTGTCACAACTAGAAATGGCAAACGTTATTTTATTACTTTTATTGATGATTGTTCCGATTATTCATTTGTATATTTAATGAAAAATAAAAGTGAAGCGTTTGACATGTTTAAAATTTTCTTAAATGAAATTGAAAATCAATTTAATCGGAAAATTAAAAGGTTACGTATTAATAGAGGCACCGAATATGATTCTGGACCATTTATTGAATTTTATAAAACCCACGGTATTATTCACGAAAAAACTGCCCCTTATTCGCCCAAAATGAACGTTAAAGCCAAAAGAAAAAATAGGACATTAACCGAATTAGTTGTTGCTATTTTATTAAATTCAGGGGCTGCCTCACATTGGTGGGGTGAAATTATTTTGACTGTGTGTCACGTGCTTAATAGAATTCCTAAGACTAAAATGAAAATATCTCCTTATGAAATTTGAAAAAATATTAAGCCCAACATGTCATACTTTAAAACGTGGGGGTGTTTAACCTATGTACGTGTACCCGACTCTAAAAGGTTTAAATTGGCTAGTAGAGCATATGAGTGCATTTTTATAGGCTATGCTATTAATAGCAAAGCATACCGATTTTATGACTTGAAAAATCAAGTAATTATTGAATCAAATGACGCCGATTTTTATGAAGATCAATTTCCTTTTAAATTGAGAAATAATGGGGGTGAGTCATCCACTAATAGTTCTTTAAATAAAAATAAAGAAAATAATGAATCCGTTATAGAACTTCAAAAAAGTAAAAGGGCTCCTGTGAAAAAAGATTTTGGTCCCGACTTTTATGCTTACACTTTAGAGGAGGATCCTAACACTATTCAAGAAGCCTTATCTTCTTTAGATGCCGATTTATGGAAAGAGGCTATTAATGATGAAATGGATTCATTGGAAACAAATAAAACTTGGCATTTAGTGGACCTTCCTCCTGCGTGTAAAACAATTGGGTGTAAATGGATTCTTAAAAAGAAATTAAAACCTGATGGCACTGTTGAAAAATATAAGGCACGTCTTGTTGCTAAAGGTTTTAGACAAAGAGAAAATATAGACTTCTTTGATACATTTTCACCCGTGACTAGAATAACGTCTATACGTGTACTATTTGCTATAGCTGCCTTAAATGATTTAATTGTACACCAAATGGATGTTAAAACTGCATTTTTAAATGGAGAATTGGAATAATAGATTTATATGGATCAACCTGAAGGTTTTATTGTACACGGTCAAGAAAATAAAGTATGTAAATTAGAAAAATCTCTTTATGGACTCAAACAGGTACCTAAACAATGGCATGATAAATTTTATAGCTTAGTCATCTCTAATGGGTTTAAAATTAATGAAAGTGACAAATTCATTTATTATATATATGTGGAGAACATTTGCACTATCATATGTCTTTATGTTGATGACTTTCTTATATTTGGTTCTAATATTCATGTCGTAGAAAATGTTAAATCATTATTATGTGCCAATTTTGATATGAAGGATTTGGGTGAAGCTAGTGTAATATTGGGAATTAATATTACTAGGTCAGAAAAGGGACTTTCTTTGGATCAATCTCATTACATTGATAAAGTTCTAAAGAAATACAATTACTTTGACTGTAAACCTGCTAGTACTCCATTTGACCCTAGTGTAAAGTTATTTAAGAACACTGGCGACAGTGTAAACCAAAATACTTATGCAAGCATTATTGGTAGCTTACGTTATGATACAAATTGCACTAGACCTGACATAGCTTATGCTGTGGGAGTACTACGTAGATTTACCAGTAGACCTAGTATGGAGCATTAGTATGCTATTGAGAGGGTCATGCGGTACCTTAAAAGGACGATGAACCTTGGATTACACTATAATAAGCATCCCGCTGTCCTTGAAGCATTTAGTGATGTTGATTAGAACACCCTATCTGATGATTCTAAGGCTGCTAGTGGATATATATTTAGCGCCGCTGGTGGTGCAGTTTATTGGAAATCTAAGAAACAAACAATTTTGGCTCAATCCACTATGGAGTCTGAGATGATAGCACTAGATATTGCTAGTGAAGAGGCAGAGGTTGGTTAAGAAACCTCTTGTTAGATATCCAATTATGGGAAAGACCGATACCAGCCGTTTTGATTCATTGTGATAGTACCGCGGCTATTGTAAAAGTTGAGAACCGCTATTATAATGGTGAGAAATTACAAATACGTCGTAAACATAGTATTGTTAGAGAATTCATCTCTATGGGTGCTGTGAGGGTGGATCATATACGGTATGAACATAACTTAGCTGATCCTTTGACGAAAGGCCTAGCTAGGGAGAAGGTGTGGAACACCTCGAAAGGGATGGGACTAAAGCCCTTGGATAAATGAGTCATTTGTGATGGTAACCCAACATATAGACTAGAGATCCCAAGAAATATGTTCAAAGGGTAATAACAAATCACAAGTGATATGGGTTGAATTATGCTATAATTAATTAATATAGAACGGGGTTTTACTCCGAGTCCATCCCTATGGAGCATGATATTCTGAAGCGAGTTAAGGATGAGTTATTATAACTCTTAATGAGATCTATAGCTCTATTTTGAGTGGGGTACTTAGCTACAGGAGTATTCTTGATAGACTCACCTATGTGAATGTAGAAGTGTGGCCGCTTCCTATGGATATTTTGGGCAAATTCCTAAAGCATTCACTATATTGGGATAGAAACACATGGCCGTAACGTGATAGCTATTAGAATTACATCCAAGTGGGTTGTGTGGGGGATGTTGTTAGAGATAGCGTTCAAAACTACGGTTACTCTAGTATATTCTGAATCATCTTTACTACGTAAAGGTTCAAGTCGAAAGATACCTTTGCTTATGCACAATTCTATCGATCATTTTTCAAATTTTGCAAGTGGGGGATTGTCAGAACAGCTTTTCTAAAGATGTTAAATTTTTGGTGCAAAACATTGAAAAGGGAAAAGTGTTGTTTTTGTTAGTCCCACATCGGTTTGGAGCTTAAAATTGAAGTGGTATTTTTACAATGTTTGTGGGACTAATGGGCAAGCCCTTTGGGCATTAGATGTTTTGTGTGTATGGGTGGGGGACTTATTGGGCCAAGTCACACACGCGCGCGTGCCGCCGCTGCCGTCTGTTCGGCCCGTGCCCCGTGTCCAGGTCCTGGGTCTTGGTTCTTGGGCTCATTAAGAAATAATTTTTTGGACAAATAAATTAACGGTTTTGGGCTTTAAAAATTAATTTTTAACAGTAATTAATTCCAAAAAAACATGGGCGTTTTACTGTTGAATTTTTCCACCCACGTTCCCTGTTTTCTCTCCATGTTTTATCCCACTAACGTTAATTTCTTTTTTGCATAAAAGGAGGTTGAGACCTCCCTTTTGAATAGAGTGCCAACACAAGAAAAATTCCATACAGTTCATCTTCCACCATTGATACAGTTCCGAATTATTTTTTTCTCCCAGAATAATTAATCTTGTTTTACAGATTAATTATATTGTTAGAATCGAGCAATTATAAAGAATGGGTGTACACAGATCGGGTTGATTTTTGTGCTTTATCGATCCGTATTTTTTGATTTTGGAGGTTGTTTTATCCTGGGGGTGGCGAGGCTTCGAGACTGTCAGCACACTTTGGGCAGAGTCGCGAAACACCTTAAAGAGAGCGACATTGTCCGCGACTCAGCCATCGTTTTAGACTGTCCAGTTTCGAATTTCTCATATTATTTCTGTCTCGGTTTATCAGCTCCTAATTGGGTAATTTCCTTCCTAATTTTTAATTATGCATTTAATTAGTTGCTGCTACTACAACATATGTTTATCTATTTTCGTTTAGGTGCCTGTGATGTTTCAGCATATGGTACCCATGGTGGAGATTCACCTAAGTGTTTTTTATCATGTTTTTCTTCAGAGATTTTACAGTAGTTCCGTTTTAGTGGCTTGACTAAAAATATCACAGCCCACTATTTTTACCCGTGGTTTGACTAAAAATATCATAACCCATTATTTTACACCAAAAAATCCTACTTAACAGTGTTTATGTCTTTGAAATTTTTGGTTGAATGTTTTTATTACACATTTTACAATAATTCTGATTATTAGTTTGGCTAAAAATATTAAATCTCAATAATTTGTTTGGAGATTCAAACTTATATTTGGATTTGGTTTTAAAACATATTTGCCTATAAGATTTATTTTTATCTTAATAGAAGATGTTTTTATGTGATATTCCAAAATCCGTAGTGTTGAATCCATTCTCAATTTTCTTAAGATCTTATCTATAAATTTAAAGTTTTCCGTATCTAAATCTGTTTCCATCGAGTTCAACATCTATAAGTACGTATAACTATATACTCAATTTTTTTTAATATATTTTTTTGTTTAAATGTTTAATGTTTTTATTTTTTTAATTTATTGTATATGTACCACTGTTCTTTTTCTATTACAAGTTTGACAACCAAAAGTAACAACATTTAATAAAAGCATCTTCAATACACCATACAAAATATGATATTAAGAAGAGTTAAAAATCAAAACAGAGGAATTGTAAGAGAATGCATAAAAAACATTATTTACTTTAGAATGCTAAAGTGAAAATGAACACATTATGATATGGGGTAGCAAGTCAAACTCAAATATAGAAATGAATTAATAAAATTATCTCTACTACTTTAAAGAGCCTAAATTTTTTTTGGGATGATTATATGATCAAATTAATGTCCTACTATATAATATTACAAATATAACCTCCAACTCAATTCCACAAACTTTTCTTCTCTCTCACCCCTTAAAATTCAAAGAATGTATCCATACTTGTTCGTATACATCAAAACCAAAAGGAACGCAAATTACACCCATTAATACACCAAGTCTCACACATTCCACCGATCCTAACTCTTCCAACTCTCCCTACATCATCAATTCCTACTGCCTCCCGATGTAGAAAATGCAAATTTTACTAGTGACGGGTCTACACACCACAACCCTAAGACCCTCGTCATAATCACATTGATGCCTTCTCTCTCTCTCTCTCTCTCTCTCTCTCTCTCTCTCTCTCTCTCTCTCTCTCTCTCCATGTTAGATTAAACTTAGTTCAAAAATATTATTTCTTATGAAGTGGCATATTTTGTTTTAGAAATTAGAGTTAAAGTTAAAAATCTCCTGTATGGAACTATTATTGTGATATTTTGGGTAATTTGGTATATGGAAATAAATAGTTTGAGTAGAACATCGTAAAATACTAAAACCACTTCCCTCATGGGTGTGATGAAATGTAATCCACCATTATTTGTATAACCCTCCTCACGGCATCATCACAAAGTTAGGGAAAGGTAACAATATGGGCTTTGATAACAATAGATACATATTTCGGGAGATACGTTGTTTCCCTCTTTACCCTGTCCCCTTTTCTATCCCTCAATAAATTTTCACCACATGTGCTCATTTTCACAGTCAACAAATAATCCCATAAAATGTTATTCAATATATGAGTGCTGACTGTGCAAATCAGCACACGTGATGAAAAGTGATTGAGGAACAAGGAAGGGGGCAACAAATTATCTCCCACATATTTCACACGTTTTTTGTTAACTAGGTATATATTGATGAGTCTCAATTTACAGTGACTAGATCGTATAATTATTTTTGTATTATGGATATTTTGTATAAGTTACCAGATTTTGTTAATCGTTGGTTAATTTTGGTTTAATCTCTTCATTTTATTATTGTGATTATTTCTTTTTTTAGAGTTCTTATTTTCTGTATTTGAGATAGACTAGCACAGGCGTGGAGATCAGAATCCCACATTTACTTGTCTAGATATTATTTAGCGAACCTAAATTTGTTACAAGAAAATATTCATAAAATGTCAAAAAGGTCTTATGTATCCTCTTCCGACTTTTTTAAATAAGAAAATCTAATGAACCACATACACCCCGTCTAAGTATTCCCAAATTTATGAACTCCGTTAGTTGTGAAAAGACATTTCAAATGTACATACGAACTAGCATGCAGTCCGCGCGATGCTCGGGCGCATTCAAAATTAATAGTTAATTAAAAATATATAACCTTTTTATTTTCCTTTTGATGCAATCTAAGTAAGATTTTAGTGGATAGAAATAAATAATCTTGTGGTAAACGTTTCTATATAGATACTATTTGTTTAGATATGACTTATCTTTGTCTAAAAAAATAAAAATAGTTGATGTCTCCACCCTAGTGTTTTGATTTTTAAGATTATCATTGGATATTTTTTAATTGTCACACTTGATTTAAATTCTAAAGGTGGGTCCTTTTCAACTCTTTGTTTTTTGACACAAAAATATTGCAAATAATGTTAGAAAGTTTTTGAATTCTGAAAATGGACTCCAAAATGTAAAAAAACTCAAAACTTTAGAAGAAAAATTATACAGACATGACTACTAAACATACAATTCTACTATCCTACTATCCTAAAAAAAATACAGATATAGGAACCATTATATGACTTTAAAGCACAACATCAACCCTTTTTATGGGACAATGTATACTTATATGACCTTAAACCACTACATGACTTTCTTTAACTATCTTTAAGCCATCTCTGAAAACAAACCAAAAACTCCTCCTTGAAACCACTTCTAAAATCATAGACCACTTGCCATTAAAAATAAATTAGTTACTGTCACAACTTTTTGTGCTTCCCAAATTCGATTTCTTCATGTCCATTCCCTACAAAATTTTAACCAACATGACACGTTTGCAATGTTTAGATCGAGAACCAAAAATCACATAAATGTTTGGATTGTTTTCCCTCAAAATGAAATTCTCATTAACAAACTTGGAGCTGTAGAACAAATACCCGATATAAAACTTAAAACTTATCGACAAAGAGTTTGATGACTTGGTGACTTCCTTATCTCCAGTGCAGAGTATAACCAGTGTTGACTCTGCACTTTTATGATAGTATAATTTGTATTATTCGATTTCCTATAAGCCCAAAAAGATAGAATAACAAATTACCCGATTCCAATCTAGGTAGCACTGCAAATGATTGAACATGAAGTCTGGTGAAAATAAAGTTTATTTGTCCCATCAAGAACCACAATGTAATATCCCGTACTTTTAAAGATATTTAAATTACAAAGGTGGGCGTAATTTGAGGAATTATTGTGAATAGTAATTTTGGAATTTATGAGTGTAATTAAATAAATTGAGAATATAAAGTGAATAGTAAATATTAGTTTGTAAGTGTCAGATTAATATTTACATAGAATATATTTTCTTACGTGACTAAGATTGTGAGTGATTATTTAAATTACATGTCACAGTTGGGTAAAGCGACAAAGGAAAATATTTTAATTGGAAAATACGCGCATTGGAATGTGTTGGGTTTAATTAGTGAAATTTAGTTAAGTGACTCGGATGGAGATTTCGAGTGCGCAGTTGGGTTCGGAATGGCCGATATAGTCAAAATTAAGTATCAGGGGGTAACATTTAGGTCTTGGGGATTTTTGGACTAGTAGGGACTCGCAATTGAGTACAAGAGTCATTTTACAATTGGGTTTACACCTAATTTCAGGATTAATAAGGGGAGAGCCCTCATTTCTCCCACAACTCTGCCCTAAGAGATATAAAGAGAGAGATAAGGAAGATAAGAGGAAGAAGATAAGAGAGGAAGGAAGAAAGGGGCATTTCCGACCAAGCTCCGCATGATTCGACTCGGGGGCGTCGAATTTTATCCATGAGGCACATGTTTACTTGCTTTATTCAATTTAGTGTGTATATCTGATATTATAGTTGGTAAACTATTTGATTTTCGGATGGGATTCTATAATAAAAATGGGTTTTTTTGTGAAATGAACTCATAAAAATTGATGTGGTAATTTCCCCATATGAAATCTAAGCTTGAATGGATGAAAATTGTGTAGTTTTTGTGAGAAATGAATTTAATGGAATTAAGGTTAGATTCTTGATTGAATGATTGAATCCTTTTATTTTAATTGATGTGTTGGTTATATCATTTTATGTAGATGTTTATATTGTTGTTGGGTGATGTTAAGATCCATGGATATGGGGTTGAATGAGTGTTGGGAAAAATGTGGATTGGAGAAGACGATGAACATTAAATCAGTGCCTTGCGGGGTGGATTCAACTAGGAAGATAATTTATTCAGCTCTTGGTCAAAAAATAAAAGTTGTAGCTTTTCAATACGATCGCGTGAATGCCGACTGCGTATTTGTCTAATTTATTTTGGATTTATAATAATTTTTCCAAGGAAGCTGTTCCGAGATTGAAATCATTAGCTCGGGAATCAAATCAGAAATTTATAAACAATTCAAATGCATACCATTTTCTGTATGATTTGAATTATATGCTCATTTATGGACGAAAAGAAAGGTATGGAAGTTATCTCTCTAATGATCTTTTATTGAGGTCAATTGGATTTCAGTAAAGTGAGTTATAGTTGTTTTAGTGCAAGGTGTTTAAGCTGCTAGAATAACAAAGTTACGAAAAATTTACAGATAATTCAAATGCATGCCATTTTCTGTATGATTTGAATTAGATTATCATTTATGGATGACAAGAAAGGTGTGGAAGTTATATTTATAATGAGCTTTAATTGAGGTCAATTGGATTTTTGTAGAGTGAGTTATAACTGTTTTAGTGCAAGGTGTTTAATCTGCCAAAACAGCAAAGTTAAGAAAATTTTATAGACAATTCAAATGCATGCAATTTTCTGTATGATTTGAATTAGATGCTCATTTATGAATGAAAATAAAGTTATTGAAATTATATTTCTAATGATATTTTAATCAGGTCAATCGGAGTTATATAGAGGGAGAAATCTATATTTTACTAGAGGGTGTTTAATCTGTCAGAAAATTTATGATTCGTTTCGGTTGACAAAAAATGTGAGATTTTTCTTTTTACACCTCAAATGGCTAAAATTTTTGTCTGGGAAGTGTTTGGGATCTTGATGAAATATATTGCTAGAATAATGATGGCAGTAGATATATGATTGAGTGTTGGACTTTAATTTTATGAGAGAATTAAAGTGTAAATTCATAGGCTTGGTTGTGATGTAATCTAATTCAAGATGATAAGAATACAATGTACGAAAAAAGCGTGAGCGACCTTAAATTTATTAGCTCAGTAGGTTAACATGGGTAACTACTGATTTGATATAACAAGGGGTAACCAGGACCCTTTGAGTTGTGTGAACACTCCTATATATCCGATAGTGAGATAAATCGTAAGACAAATAGTATGACAAATATGTGAGATATGTACTACGTAATAATGTGTATTATTGGATTGAGTGAACACCTATTGACGCATAGTAATCTATAGGTTGTGTGAATAACAATAGTTTACTAAATAAAAATTGGTGACCGAGGTATGATTCCGAGCCAATAAAGAGTAGAGGGAATACTTGAATAAATATCAAAGTGAAATAAGTTCGTAAAGAAAACGAGTACGATGAATATTAGAGAGAAATATATTACGTACATGTACGCATAATTTGGTTGTGTGAATAACTATAAATTTTATACTTAGGTTGGTTGAATACCTACAGTGCCTATATGATATTGGAGTTGAGAATTAGACCGAGCCAATATTCTATTATTTCATTTATATTTGGAGTCGAGGATTAGACCAGGCCAATGTAAATGATATGAGAATCGGAGTAGTCGAGGATTAGACCAGGATAATACTCCTTGTAGTATATATATTGTGTGTGAAATATATACTATATAAATAATCTACTTGGGTAGAATGGTAAATGATTTTACTCAAATAAATACGGAAGTGAAATAAATTCGTAAAGCAAACAAGTATGGTGAATATTAGAGAGAAATATATTACGTACAAGTATGAATAATTTGGTTGTGTGAATACCTATAAATTTTATAATTAGGTTGGGTGAATACCTACAGTTCCTATATGATATTGGAGTCGAGGATTAGACCGAGCCAATGTAAATGATAGGAGAATTGGAGTCGATGATTAGACCGGGCCAATACTCCTTATAGTATATATTGTGTGTGAAATATATACTATATAAATAATCTACTTGGGTAGAATGGTAGATGATTATCAGATGTTCATACATCTAAAAGATAAATAAATTGGGATAATTAGAGTCAATCATTAGACCGGGCCAATTATCCTTATAGTCTATATTGCGTGTGAAATATATACTATATGAACAATCTACTAAGATGAAGTAGTAGAAAATTATTGTGTGTGAAATACATATTATATAAATAATCTACTTGGGTAGAATTGTAGATGATTATATGGTGTTCATACATCAAAAAGGCAAATAATTTGGGATAATTGGAGTCGACGATTAGACCGGACCAATTATCCTTATAGTCTATATTGTGTATGAAATATATACTATATGAATAATATACTAGGATGAATTAATAGATAATTAAATGAAGTGAATACATCTAATTATTAACTTAAGCGGAGAAAGCTTAATAGGCAAAACATAATATTAGATAGTGATCATATAATGAATGAGATTAAATGGTCAGACTTAACTTTCAAATCAGAAACTAACATATGTGAAATGTTACTTGGAAATTTATTAACAATATGAGAGGTGTTAATGAAACTTAGTATTGTATGTGCGGTATGGAAACTTAGACGTGTAGATAAGTTCAAACGAGTACTATAGTCTAAATAGCTTGGGTAGTTGTAGCTACAATAGACTAAGTATAAAACGTTAGGCAAGTACTATATAAGAGGGGTGAGGGGTGTCTCATGAGAGTGCGATACCAATTTAAATATAAGAGATTTTCATATTTTAAAATATGGCATTTATGCACTTGCTAAAATATTTTTAAACTCGAGCTCTGACACATGTCTCTATTTTCCTCTATTGCTATATCTATATATATTAGGTGTCCAAACACATGGACACCTGGATGATGATTCCTTCGAGTCAAACATTTGCTGCAGCAGTTGTGGATGCAAGAAGGTTTATTGTAAACGCTTCTATATTTGAGATCTAGATAGGAGGTATTGTAGAAACATTCGGGCCGATGGCCTAATTATATTCATTTATTCTTTTACCGCCTTTTAGTGCGGCATTCGATTTAGTTGTATTAAATTGTACCGAGTGTTCGGTTATTTTATTTCATTTCAGTTGTTGCATATAAACTGTTATGATTGATTTATTTGAATGGTTTGGTTAAAAAGATTAGTTAAAAAAAATTGACGCTCGCCTAATAGGTTATTAGTAATTAAGTTGGTTTTTCACAGTGCTGCTGAGAATGAACCATATGAGACTCCTTCTTTAATCTGGTATAGTATTGATCACCCGGTATTTTATTAGGCGGGGTGTTACATGTGGTATCAAAGCATCAGGTTCTAGTGTCCTTAGTATCTGTACGACTTACTACGTTTTCAGTGTATCGTTTAATTAATATAGAGCCCTATCATAGCATTATTGTATTCCTCTACGTACGCGGCTTACATTCTCCTACTGTTAAGTATAGTTGATGTGATTCATATACGAGTTCGATTGGGTATAGTACACCGAACAACTAAGGACTATCGGTGAAGGCCGTTGGGAGAACAGCAGGAGGTGGGGCTCAGTTGGTGTTGTATAATATATTTTGGGGATGATGACCATAGTCGAAGTCACCTCTATTGTGTTTGAGCAGTTGATTCTTCTACGTGAAGGGAGCTAAAGGAATTTATGAAATTAGTCAGGGTGTAAGACTGGAACTAAATGTGCTAGTGAAACACCACAGGGAGAGACCTGTGTGGGGGACCCATTTAAACGATGCAGATAATTGAATTCTGACTATGTGATAGTGAATTCATTCAATGCTGGTAAGGCCAATAGTGTGTTCCCTGGGGCCAGCAAAGCTAAAGGAACAACGGGGTCCAGTGTGGCCACAAATATAAGGGATTTTATCAAGAGATATTTTTATGTGGAGAGTGAGACCACACGTGTTGATTTTTCCCAAAGCGAGTAAAGGGACATGAGTATGGTGCCTAGCAAGGCAATGATTAAGATAGTTTGGGGTTCGGTTCAGACAAGCGTGTTATTTTTGAAAACCGTTAGAACAGCCAGGGAGATTGGTAGGTTAGAAATATGAATTATACCCTCGGGTGAATGAGGTATATTTTGTGTGACCGAGCGAGTCATGATATTTTTATTAACGCTAGATTCACATGTGAGACGAGTTTAGTGGATATATCAGTACATTATTATGGGTACATATTATACCGTTGTGTAGCGGGGTTATCATTGAATTGATCCGTAGGGGATAGGGTATGGACTTAGTGAGGAATATATTAGAACTACTTGTTTAAGTGATGTGTTATATGAGTACGATATTCTCCTAGATATAGACTGGTCAGTAATGGTTAGATCGATCATGGACCATTAGTGCAAGGCTATCATGTCCGCTATTCCGAGGCAGGATGTGCCAATTGGAAATTCCTCACCTGAAAGAGGGTTGAGCTCGCACTTATGATACATTTTATTGGGGACTTTGGAGAGCATAGAGGTCTTATTGTAGTTAATCCCGGTGTGTAGGGACTAGATTGTTATGATTCAAGTTATACTGGGTTACAGCCGAGCGGAGAGATCGAGCTCGTTATTTTATTTAGCGCTCAGTACTTAGTGATAGAAAAAGCGCATTATTATATCACTCTTTCAGAGACGCGGGAGTTACGGGATGTGTTGGATGCAAGGGTAAGGGATAACATTGTAGTTGTTACTCGTTTTACATGTGGAGAGAACACATCGAACTGAGAGATATTATGCAAATAAGGCATGTGAAGCCTGTAGTGCCTTGAAAAAGCACTAAAAATTTTCCTCTCACCACAGGTTGAAGGGTGAGACAATGTCGTGGAAAATTATATTATGATTAGTGGGGTGATTGAGAATACCCATGTTTTTATGGGAACATATGTTATGCACAAATTATATTATGGTTGTGCAGGTATGCACAATTATAGGGTATATGGGCACCCTGGTTAGTTAGTTCCAAAGATGTCCGCGATAGAAGGACATGAAAATCAATGTGCAGAATATATTCATGAGGGGCAACTATAAACAAGGTTAAAATGGTGTGACAGATTGAATGTCGTGTGAGAAAGATGATAATTCAAGCATATATGTTCAATGAGAGCTAGCACACTTGAGATGGGTTGAAAGGCCGTGGAAAACCATTTAAAAGGTACCTCTTGATAAAGAGGATACCAAATTCTTGTGAGAAAGTAGAGCAGAGTCTTACTCGAACGAGTGTTGAAGAGTGGATTGAGTATGACTATAATGTGAGCATACTCCAAGGAAAGAAGGGATATATGTAGTACCGAATTCCGGAGGAGTATATGAGAACTAATACTTTAATTATTCGGTATAGGGAATGTACCTCGGAGATTACAAGAGAGATAGTAACCTAAATATTTATACTATACGTAGTGATGAGAATAAAATACGTATAAGAAGTGTATGATTAGGTTGGGAATATGCCTATGAATCTTAATAGGATGCGTGTATGCCTATTATGTGATATTATTATTAAGAGCACAAATGGGTGATAACCCGGGGATACCAGAACATTATTGATTAAGTGTACTAATGGGTGTAAACACGGGGGTACAGGATTACTATATATATGTATAGGGATGATGTGGCTCTCTCTCTATGTATATATATGGATTTGTGAATATCTCTACTGTGTGAGACTAGTAGATATGGTATTAATAATAAATACTTTGCGCCAACTGGTCTAAACATAAGGGTTCAGAATTAGTGTAAATATATGGAGAATATGAGAATATATATATATATATATATATATATATATATATATATATATATATATATATATATGAGCATACGTGGGGAACTTTCTACTTTGTGGTGTTAAAATAATCCTAAGTTTTAGTACCGATATTGTCCTAATTTCGGGGACGAAATTCCTTCGTAAGGGGGGAAGTATGTAATACCCCGTACTTTTAACAATATTTAAATTACAAAGGTAGGAGTAATTTGAGGAATTACTATAAATAGTAATTTTGGAATTTATGAGTGTAATTGAATAAATTCAGAATATAAAATGAATAGTAAATATTAGTTTGTAAGTGTCAGATTAATATTTACATAGATTATATTTTCTTACGAGACTAAGAATGTGAGTGGGATTGTTTTAATTACATGTCGCAGTTGGGTAAAGCGACAAAGGAAAATATTTTAATTGGAAAATATGCGTATTGGAATGTGTTGGGTTTAATTAGTGAAATTTAGTTAAGTGACTCGGATGGAGATTTCGAGTGCGCGGTTGGGTTCGGAATGGCCGAGATAGTCAAAATTAAGTATCCGGGGGTAACATTTTGGTCCCGGGGATTTTTGGACTAGTAGGGACTCGCAATTGAGCACACGAGTCATTTTACAATTGGGTATACACCTAATTTTGGGATTAATAAGGGGAGAGACCTCATTTATCCCACAAATCTCCCCTAAGAGAGAGAAATAAAAGAGATAAGGAATAGACGAGGAAGAAGAGAAGAGATGAAGGAAGGAAGGGGGATTTCCGGCCAAGCTCCGCAGGATTCGACTCGGGGTCGTCGGATTTTATCCACGAGGCAAGTGTTTACTTGCTTTACTCACTTTATTGTGTATATATCATATTATAGTTGGCAAACTATTTGATTTTAGGATTGGTATTCTTGAATAAAAATGGGTTTTTTGATAAATGAACTCATAGAAATTGATGTGGTAATTGCCCCATATGAACTCTAAACTTGAATGGATGAAAATGGTGTAGTTTTTGTGAGAAATGATTTTTTGGAGTTAGGCTTAGATTCTTGATTGAATGATTGAATCCCTTGATTTTAATTGATTTGTTGGTTATATAATAATGTGGATATGTTTATATTATTGCCGGATGAGGTTAAGATCCATGGAAATGGGGTTGAATGAGTGTTGGAAAAAATATGGATTAGAGAAGATGATGAACAGTAAATCAGTGCTTTGTGGGGTTGATTCGGCCAAGAAAATAATTTTTTTACTCTTGGTCAAAGGTAAAAGTTGTAGATCTTTTCGATACGGTAGCGTGGGCGCCAACGGCGTATTTTTCTGATTTATTTTGGATTTATAATGATTTTTCTAAGGAAGCAGTTCCGAGATTGAATCGTTAGCTCTAAAATCAAATCAGAAATTTTATAGACAATTCAAATGATTTTCATTTTCTGTATGATTTGAATTAGATGCTCATTTAAGGATTAAAATAAAGGTATGGAAGTTATCTTTCTAATTACCTTTGATTGAGGTCAATTGGATTTCTGTAGAGTGAGTGGTAGCGGTTTTAGTGCAAGGTGTTTAAGCTGCCAGAACAGCCAAGTTAAGAAAAATTTATAGACAATTCAAATGCATTCCATTTTCTGTATGATTTGAAATAGATTCTCATTTATATATGAAAAGAAAGGTATGGAAGTTATCTTTCTAATGAGCTTTTATTGAGGTCAATTGTATTTCTATAGAGTGAGTTATAGCTATTTTAGTGCAAGGCGTTTAAGCTACCAGAACAACAAAATTAAGGAAAATTTATAGATAATTAAAATGCATGCCATTTTCTGTATGATTTGAATTAGATGCTCATTTATGAATGAAAATAAAGGTATTAAAGTTATATTTCTAATGATATTTTAATCTGGTCAATCGGAGTTATATAGAGGGTGAAATCTATATTTTACTAGAGGGTGTTTAATGTGCTAGAAAATTTATGATTCGTTTCGTTTGAGAGAAAATGTGAGATTTTTGTTTTTAAGCCTCAAATGGCAAAAAATTTTATCAGGGAAGTGTTTGGGATCTTGATGAAATATACTTCTGGAATAATGATGGCATTAGGTCTATGATTGAGTGTTGGACTTTAATTTTATGACATAATTAAAGTGAAAATTCATAGGCTTGATTGTGATGTAATCTAATTCAAGATGATAAGAATATAACTTATGAAAAAAGTGTGAGAGAGCTTAAATTTATTGGGTAAGTAGGTTAAAAAGGGTAACTACTGAGTTGATATAACAAGGAGTAACTAGGACCCTTAGAGTTGTGTGAGCACTCCTATATATACGATAGTGAGATAAATCGTAAGACAAATAGTACGACAAATATGTGAGAGATATATACTACGTACTAATGTGTATTATCGGGTTGAGTGAACACCTATTGATGCATAGTAATATATAGGTTTTTGTACCTATAGTATACTAAATAAAAATTGGTGATCGAAGTATGAGTCCGAGCCAATAAGGAGTAGAGAGAATACTCGAATAAATACAAAAGTGAAATAAATTCAAAAAGCAAACAAGTACGATGAATATTATAGAGAAATATATTACGTACATGTATGAATAATTTGGTTGTGTTAATAACTATAAATTTTTTACTTAGGTTTGGTGAATACCTAAAGTGCCAATATGATATTAGAGTCAATAATTAGACTGAACCAATATTCTATTATTTCATTTACATTTGGAGTCGAGGATTAGACCAGGCCAATGTAAATGATAGGAGAATTGGAGTTGAGGATTAGACCAGGATAATACTCCTTATAGTATATATATTGTGTGTGAAATATATACTATATAAATAATCTAATTGGGTAGAATGGTAGATGATTTTACTCGAATAAATACGAAAGTGAAATTAATTCGTAAAGCAAACAAGTACGGTGAATATTAGAGAGAAATATATTACGTACAAGTATGAATAATTTGGTTGTGTGAATACATGTAAATTTTGTACTTAAATTAGGTGAATACCTACAGTGCCTGTATGATATTGGAGTCGAGGATTAGACCGAGCCAATATTCTATTTTTTCATTTACATTTGCAGTCGAGGATTAGACCGGGTCAATATAAATGATAGGAGAATTGGAGTCGATGATTAGACCAGGCCAATACTCCTTGTAGTATATATTGTGTGTGAAATATATACTATATAAATAATCTACTTTGTAGAATGGTAGATGAATATAGGATGTTTATAGATATAAAAGATAAATAAATTGGGATAATTAGAGTCGATGATTAGACCGAGCCAATTATCCTTATAGTCTATATTGTGTGTGAAATATATACTATATGAATAATCTACTATGAAGAAGTAGTAGAAAATTATTTTGTGTGAAATATGTATTATATAAATAATCTACTTGGGTATAATGGTAGATGATTATATGATGTTCATACATCAAAAAGGCAAATAATTTGGGATAATTGCAGTCGACGATTAGACTGGGCCAATTATCCTTGCAGTCTATATTGTGTGTGAAATATATACTATATGAGTAATCTACTAGGATAAATTAGTAGATAATTAAATGAAGTGAATACATCTAACTATAAACTCAAGCAGAGAAATCTTAATGGCAAAACATAATATTAGATAGTGAGCATCTAATGAATAAGGTTAACTGGTCAGACTTAACATTCAAATCAGAAACTAACATATGTGAAATGTTACTTGGAAATTTATAACAATAAGAGAGGTGTTAATGAAACTTAGTATTGTATGTGCGATACGGGAACTTAGACGTGTAGATAAGTTCAAACGAGTACTATAGTCTAAATAGCTTGGGTAGTTGTAGCTACAATAGACTAAGTATAGAACGTTAGGCGTGTACTATAGAAGAGGGGTGAGGGGTATCTCATGAGAGTGCGATACCAATTTAAGTATGAGAGATTTTCATATTATAAATATGGCATTTATGCACTTGCTAAAATATTTTCAAACTCGGGCTCTGACCCATGTCTCCATTTTCCTCTATTTCTATATCTATATATATTAGGTGTCCAGACACAGGGATGCCTGGATGATGATTCCTTCGAGTTAGACGTTTGATGAAGTAGCTGTTGATGCAATCAGGTTTATTGTAAATGCTTCTATCATTGAGATATATATAGGAGGTATTGTAGAAACATTCGGGTCGATGGGCTAATTAGATTCATTTATTCTTTTACCGCCTTTTAGTGCGGCATTCGATTTGGTTGTCTTAAATTGTACTGAGTGTTCGGTTATTTTATTTCATTTCAGTTGTTGCATATAAACTGTTGTGATTGATTTATTTGAATGGTTTGGTTAAAAAGATTAGTTAAAAAAAATTGGCGCCCGCCTAATAGGTTATTAGTAATTAATTTGATTTTTGACAGTGATGCTAAGAATTAACGCTATGAGACTCCTTCTTCAATCTGGTATAGGATTGATCACCCGATATTTTATTAGGCGGGGTGTCACATGTGGTATCAGAGCATCAGGTTCTGGTGTCCTTAGGATCTGTACGACTTACTACGTTTTCAGTGTATCGTTTGATTAATATAGAGCCCTATCATAGTATTATTATATTCCTCTACGTACGTGACTTACATTCTCCTGCTATTAAGTATAGTTGATGTGATTCATATACGAGTTCGATTGGGTATAGTACACCGAACAACGAAGGGCTATTGATGAGGGCCGTTGGGAGAACAAAAGGAGGTAGGGCTCAGTTGGTGTTGTAAAATATATTTCAGGAACAATGACTATAGTCGAAGTCACCTCTATTGTGTTTGAGCAGTTGATGCTTCTACGTGAAGGGAGCTAAAAGAATTTGTTAAATTAGTCAGGGTGTAAGTCTGGAAGTAAATGTGCTAGTGAAACACCAAGGGGAGAGACCCATGTGGGGGACCCATTTAAACAATGCAGATAATTGAATTCTGACTGAGTGATGGTGAATTCAGTCAGGGCTGGTAAGGCCAGTAGTGTGTTACCTGGGACCAGCGAAGCTAAAGGAACAACGGGGGTCCAGTGTGGCCACAAATATAAGGGATTTTATCGAGAGATATTTTTATGTGGAGAGTGAGACCACACGTGCTGATTTTGCCCAAAGCGAGGAAAGGGACATGAGTATGGTGCCTAGAAAGGCAATGATTAAGATAGTTTGGGGTTCGGTTAAGACAAGCGTGTTATGTCCAAAAACCGTTAGAACATTCAGGGAGATTGGCAGGTTAGAAATATGAATTATACCCTCGGGTGAATGAGGTATATTTTGTGTGACTGAGCGAGTCATGATATTTTTATTAACGCTAGATTCACATGTGAGACGAGTTTAGTGGATATATTAGTACATTATTATGTGTACATATTATACCGTTGTGTAGTGGGATTTTAATTGAATTCATATGTAGGGGAGAGGGTATGGACTTAGTGAGGAATATATTAGAACTACTCGTTTGAGTGATGTGTTGTACGAGTATGATATTATCGTGGATATAAACTAGTCAGTAATGGTTAGAGCGGTCGTGGACTGTCAGTGCAAAGCTATCGTGTTCTATATTTCGGGGTAGGATGTGCCATTTGGAAATTCCTCATCTGAAGGAGGGTTAAGCTCGCACTTATGATACATTTTGTTGGGGCCTTTGGAAAGCATAGAGGTCTCATTACAGTTAATCCCAGTGTGTAGGGACTGGATTGTTATGATTCAGGTCATACTGGGTTACAGTCGAGCTGAGAGATCGAGCTCGTTATTTTTTTAGCGCTCAATACTTACTGATAGAAAGTGCGCAATGTTATATCACTCCTTTAGATATGCGGGAGTTGAGAGATGTGTTGGATGGCTGGGTAAGGGCTAACACTATAGTTGTTACTCATTTTACGTGTGGAGAAAACACGTCGAACTAAGAGATATTATGCAAATAAGGCATATGAAGCCTGTAGTGCCTTCAAAAAGCACTAAAAATTTTCACCTCACCATAGGTTAAAGGGTGAGAAGATGTCGAGGAAAATTATATTGTGATTAGTGGGGTGATTGAGAATACCCATGTTTTTATGGGCAGAAATGTTATGCACGGATTATATTTTTGTTGTGCAGATATGCACAAATGATAGGGTGTATGGGCACCCTGGTTAGTTAGTTCCAAAGATGTCTGAGATAGAAGGACTTGAAAATTAATGCATGAGGGGAAACTATAAAAAAGGTTAAAATGGTATGACGGATTGAATGTCGTGTGAGAAAGATGATAATTCAAGCATATATGTGCAATGAGAGATAGCACACTTGAGATTGGTTGAAAGGCAATGGAAATCCATTTAAAAGGTACCTCTTGATAAAAAGGATACCAAATTCTTATGAGAAAGTAGAGCGGAGTCTTACTCGAATGAGTGTTGAAGAGTGGCTTGCGCATTACTATAATGTGAGCATACTCCAAGGAAAGAAGGGATGTATGTAGTACCGAATTTCGGAGGAGTATATGAGAATTAATACTTTAATTATTCGGTATAGGAAATGTACCTCGGAGATTACGAGAGACATAATAACCTAAATATTTAGACTATACATAGTAATGAGAACACAATACGTATGAGAAGTGTATGATTAGATTGGGAATATGCCTACGAATCTTAATAGGATGTGTGTATGCCTATTATGTGATATTATTATTAAGAGCACAAAAGGGTGATAACTCGGGGATGCTAGAACATTATTGATTAAGTGTACTAATGGGTGTTAACCCGGGGGTGCAGAATTACTATATATATGTATAGGGATGATGTTACTCTCTCTCTCTCTCTCTCTCTCTCTCTCTCTCTCTATATATATATATATATATATATATATATATATATATATATATATATATATATATATATATGAGCATACGTGGGGAACTTTATACTTTGTGGTGTTAAAATAATCCTAAGTCTTAGTACTGGTATTGTCCTAATTTCGAAGACGAAATTCCTTTGTAAGGGGGGAAGTATGTAATACCCCATACTTTTAAAGATATTTAAATTACAAAGTTGGGCGTAATTTGGTAATTTGAGGAATTACTGTGAATAGTAATTTTGGAATTCATGAGTGTAATTGAATAAATTCAGAATATAAAGTGATTAATAAATATTAGTTTGTAAGTGTCAGATTAATATTTACATAGATTATATTTTCTTACGAGACTAAGAATGTGAGTGGGATTATTTTAATTACATGTCGCAGTTGGATAAATCGAGAAAAGGAAAATATTTTAATTGGAAAACACACGTATTGAAATGTGTTG
Source organism: Sambucus nigra (assembly GCA_949130495.1). Lineage (NCBI taxonomy): Eukaryota > Viridiplantae > Streptophyta > Magnoliopsida > Dipsacales > Adoxaceae > Sambucus > Sambucus nigra. The sequence goes on from OX422220.1 coordinate 48,879,421, forward strand.
GGTTTAATTAGTGAAATTTAGTTAAGTGACTCGGATGGAGATTTTGAGTGCGCGGTTGCGTTAGAAATGGCTGAGATAGTCAAAATTAAGTATCCGGGGGTAAGGTTTAGGTCCCGGCAATTTTTGGATTAGTAGGGACTCGTAATTGAGTATACGAGCCATTTTACAATTGGGTATACACCTAATTTCGGGATTAATAAGAGGAGAGCCCTCATTTCTCCCACAAATCTGCCCTAAGAGAGATAAAGAGAAGAGATAATGAAGAGAAGAGGCATAAGAGAATAGAGGAAGGAAGAAAGGGGATTTTCGGCCAAGCTCCGTAGGATTCGACTTGGGGTTGTCGGATTTTATCCACGAGGCAAGTGTTTACTTGCTTTATTCAATTTAGTATGTATATCTCATATTATATGTAACACCCCGTATTTTTGTATAGTTAATATTTAATTAATTCGGGAATTTTAAATTACTGGTGTGTTGTAATTTTAATTGAATTGATTATGGCAATATATATATTTAAATATTAATCGGGGAGTGAATGGTTAAAGTTTAGGGAAATTTATTTACTAAGTGAATAGTAATAATTTAATTACGTCGTTTCGGGTATTAATGACGGGGTATGCATTTATCTCAGTCGGGAGTCGGTATAGACTAAATTCGGTGTGAGATAAGGATTTTTATAAATTAATTCGGATCCCAATTTGGAGTGCGCGGTTGAGTCCGGATGGGTGGAAATAGTCAGAAAAGAGTACCCGGTGGTAGTAATTGGGTCTCGGGGTATTTTTGGGCATAACCGGGCCCACACGGGGTGAGTTGAGCCACTTTAATTAAGCCCATTAGGTGAAAAACGGGATTAAGGGTTTTTAACCTAGTTGGGAGATTATGAAATGGCAGCCAACATAGCTCTAAACCTAGGGTTTGAGAGGGGATTTGGAGAAAAACAAATCAAGAGCAAATTGGAGTTTACTGGAGCCAAATTAAGGGACATTAACAACGGATCAGACACTACAAACACTTAGAGGCAAGTGGTTAACTGTTGTGATTTCTAAATTATGATAATCAGTTCATATCATAGTGATGTGTATATGAAAATTTAGTTTTGGGTGTGTGACCAAAATTCAAATTGGGTTTTTTGGAAATTAATATATTAATGGAATTAAGGGTGAGATTTATTGTGTTTATGATTCTAGGATGTAGAGGAATGAATCGTGTGTTAAAATCAGTGAGAACAAATGGTTAATTGCTGATAAGATAAATGAAATTCATATTGGGGGATTTGAAACCCGGATAATACTCAAATCGGAAAAACGTTGGAATAAATGGTTTTTGGCAATGAATTAAGGTCTGTGGGATGTTTAGACCCTTTTCTTATTCGGAGGATATGTTGTTTGTATTTGGGCAAGAGCTTTGATGGAGAATCAAAGCTTAAATTTCCGTCCATGGCTGACAGCGGCGGGAGAGAACGAATACTGGAACGATCGATCGATCGACCCAGGGGGTTCGATCGATCGAAGGTACAGAAATCTGGGTAGTTCGCCCAGTTTATTATATAAAGGGAAATTTATTAAAAAGGGGGTTTCATACATTAATAAGTGATAAATAATTATGAAACAAATATTCCTAGCAATTATGGGAGAAAATGATTGGGACTAGGATGAATTTATGTGGGAAATTTAATGGATGAATTTGAGAGACTTCATTCCAAAATGGTGAGGTACGGATCAAGTGAGTGAATCCGGGTATATTGGTCATGCGACCCCAAGGTAGTGAATTAAGTTTGGAGATAAACCAAATAATTTTAATTCGGGATATAGACTCGGGTGAATGTTTAATTATGGACTAAGTGGGCGAGTCCGGGTATGTTGGTAATTATAGGTAAATATAATTGGGAAATTATGGAAATAAATGTGTGACACATTGTGGGCGAAAAATGTGGAAAAGAAATTATGAGATGTAAAAAATGGACCAAGTGAGTGAGTCCGGGTATGTTGGTTATGTGACACCAAAGTATCAAATTTATTTTGAGAGAGAGTAATTAATTTGGAGTCGGAACATAGACTCGAGAAATATTAAGATACGGGCCAAGTAAGTGAGTCCGGGGATAATGGTTGGGTGACACCAAGTTATTAAATTAATAAATGCGTTAATTAATTTAGTTAGAGTCGGATTGTAGACTCGGGTAATATTAAATTAATAAGAGTGATAATTAATTTAATAAGAGTCGGATTGTAGACTCGGATAGTATTAAATTAATAAGTGTATTGATTAATTTAATTAGAGTCGGTTTGTAGACTCGGGTATGATTAAATTAATGGGTGGGATAATTAGTTTAATCAGAATCGGATTGTAGACTCGTGAAGGGTACTTATTAATTAATGTGATAATTAATTATATTAGAGTCGGACCACAGACTCGAAATTTGGATTGATTAATTAATTTATAAATTAATTGTATTAGAGTCGAACCACAGACTCGGATTGGTATTAAATTAATATGTGTGTTAATTAATTTAATTAGAGTCGGGCGATAGACTCGGGGAGGTATTAAATTAAAATGTGTGTTAATTAATTTAAGGAGAGTCGGACCATAGACTCGGGGAAAGTATTACATTAATTGAGGTGTGAATTAATTATATTAGAGTCGGACCATAGACTCGGAAAGAGGATAAGTTATTAAGTGAGAAAATTAATTACATTGAGTCGGGCCACAGACTCAGGAAATTACAGGCAGTGTACGGGATTTTGAGTACACGGTAAAACCGGGGTTCATAATATATATATACGGGTAGTGATAGTATATATATATATGTGCATATATTGTGTGTGATAGTAAATATCAGTGACTAGATATTTATTCAATTTAAATACTCTAATGCTATCAAGGGAGGTTGCGCGATGTGGGTGAATCCCTTAGCTTGAGGAGTAGGGCGAGTATATCCCCAAGTCATAGCGTCCGGTATATATGGGTGAGGGATTTATCTCACTTTCAGGGAAGGAATATGACCGCCTCCACTTCGTTTATATTTTGGTCCAAGTTGGTGAGCGATTCTAACTTGGGGAAACTAGGTTTTGTGAGCACACCTAGTGAGATAGCATTCTAGAGGGAATCATCCGGTGAGGGTAAACTCGGAAGGATGGATACACGTATGATATATGTGTGGATGTTAGTAAAGGTACGTATAATATGGTAGTAAATATTATATGTAGGTGATAGTATAGTGTGTGATGTATTTACCTTATATAACTCGGGTTACAGTTATATGCTGTTAATTAATGAGAAATTAATTAAGTTATTCATTTGTGGGAATAATACAGTGTGTGATGTATTTACTTTATAACTTGTGAGACGGTTATATGCTACTATTGAAGAGGAATTAATTAAGTTAATTGTGAGATAACTTATAATTCAAGAAATTATTATACTCGGGTTAGAGTAATATGGCAAGGGAAGGTTATACCAGGACTAGTTGGATGTGGTAGTACAACTAGGTGGGGTTAAGGTGACCGGTAGGTGTGCACAATAGTGGAGGGGTGAGAATGTCCTCAAGGGAGTGTGACACTAACTTAAATATGAAGCTCATTCATGCATTTTAAATTATTGCAGTTAATTCACTTGCTAAATATTTTCAAAATGTTTTGGGTTCTAACCCTTGCTATAAAAATATTTTCAAAACCTTTTAGGTGTCCAGCCACAGGGACGCCATGATTGATATTCTATTCCAGGGACACGGAGCTGCGGCATATGTGGATGCTAGCAGGAGTTTGGATTAGACGCATCATTCTTTCATTCCTAGAGTAGGAATTTTGTATCAGTCTCAGTTTTATTTAGGGCATGTAGCCCAGACTTTTCGGTACATTTTTCAGGTGTAATTCATTCAGGTGTTGAATATTTGTATTGGATTATTTATTTGGTGGCCGGTGATTTATTCGGCAAGTTTTGTAATTATTATTCTATTTACTTTCATTCAGTTGTGTGAATGGTTTATATTTTAATTCTGCATGTATTGTTTTGTTTAATTAAAAAGTTAAAATTGGCACCAGTTTTTGGAATACTAGGTGGTTAGTAAGTTTTAAAAAGTTTTCGACAGTGATGCTAAGGATGATCTAACTGGGATTCCTATTTTAATTTGGTATAGGACTGATCACCCGGTATTTTATTAGGCGGGGTGTCACATTATAGTTGGTAAAGTATTTTATTTTCGGATTGTTATTCTTGAATAAAAATGGGTTTTTTGTGAAATGCACTCATAGAAATTGATGTGGTAATTGCCCCATATGAAACCTAAACTTGAATGTATGAAAATGGTGTAGTGTTTGTAAGAAATGAATTTAATGGAGTTAGGGTTAGATTCTTAATTGAATGATTGAATCCATTGATTGTAATTGATGTGTTGGTTATATCATTATGTGGAGATGTTTATATTGTTATTGGGTGATGTTAAGGTCCATGGAAATGGGGTTGAATGAGCGTTGGAAAAAATGTGGATTGGAGAAGACGATGAACAGTAAATCAGTGCCTTTTGGGGTTGATTCGGCCAAGAAGATAATTTATTCAGCTCTTGGTCAAAAGATAAAAGTTGTAGATATTTTCGATACGGTTGTGTGGGCATTGACTTCATATTTTTATGATTTATTTTGGATTTATAATGATTTTTCTAAGGAAGCAGTTCTGAGATTGTAATCGTTAGCTCGGGAATCAAATCATAAATTTTATAGACAATTCAAATGAATTCCATTTTCTGTATGATTTGAATTAGAATCTCATTTATGGATTAAAAGAAAGGTATGGAAGTTATTTATCTAATGAGCTTTGATTTAGGTCAATTGGATTTTTATAGAGTGAGTTATAGCTATTTTAGTGCAAGGTGTTTGAACAGCCAGAACAACAAAGTTACAAAAAATTTATAGACAATTCAAATGCATGACATTTTTTGTATGATTTGAATTAGATTCTCATTTATTAATGAAAATAAAGGTATGGATTTTATCTTTATAATGAGATTTTATTGAGGTCAATTGGATTTCTGTAGAATGAGTTATAGCTATTTTAGTGCAAGGTTTTTAAGCTGCCAGAACAAAGTTAAGGAAAATTTATAGACAATTCAAATGCATGCCATTTTCTGTATGATTTGAATTAGATGCTCATTTATGAATGGAAAGAAAGTTATTGAAGTTATATTTCTAATTAGATTTTAATCAGGTAAATCGTAGTTTTATAGAGGGGGAAATCTATATTTTACTAGAGGGTGTTTAATCTGTCAGAAAATTTATGATTCATTTTAGTTGGCAGAAAATGTGAGATTTTTCTTTTTAAACCTCAAATGGCTAAAATTTTTATCAGGGAAGTGTTTGGGACCTTGATGAAATATATTTCTGGAATAATGATGCAGTAGGTCTATGATTGAGTGTTGGACTTTAATTTTGCGAGAGAATTAAAGTGGAAATTCATAGGCTTGATTGTGACGTAATCTAATTCAAGATGATAAGAATATAACTTATGGAAAAAGCGTGAGTGAGCTTAAATTTATTGGGTCAGTAGGTTAACAAGGGTAACTATTGAATTGATATAACAAGGTGTAACTAGGACCCTTAGATTTGTGTGAACACTCCTATATATACGATAGTGAGATAAATTGTAAGATAAATAGTACGACAAATATGTGAGAGATATATACGACGTACTAATGTGTATTATCGGGTTGAGTGAACACCTATTGATGCATTGTAATATATAGGTTGTGTGAATACCTATAGTATACAAAATAAAAATTGGTGATCGAAGTATGAGTCCGAGCCAATAAAGAGTAGAGGGAATACACGAATAAATACGGAAGTGAAATAAATTCGTAAAGCAAACAAGTACGATGAATCTTAGAGAGAAATATATTACGTACATGTATGAATAATTTGATATTACATGTATGAATATATTCATTGTATGAATACATGTATGAATATATTACATGTATTTGTACTTAGGTTGGGTGAATACCTACAATGCCTACTTGATATTTGAGTCGAGAATTAGACCGAGATAATATTCTATTATTTCATTTACATTAGGAGTTGAGGATTAGACTAGGACAATACTCCTTATAGTATATATATTGTGTGTGAAATATATACTATATAAATAATCTACTTGGGTAGAATGTTAGATGATTTTACTCGAATAAATACAAAAGTGAAATAAATTCATAAAGCAAACAAGTACGGTGAATATTAGAGAGAAATATATTACGTACAAGTATGAATAATTTGGTTGTGTGAATACCCATTAATTTTTACTTAGCTTGGATGAATACCTACAGTGCCTATATGATATTGGAGTCGAGGATTAGACCGAGCCAATATTCTATTTTTTCATTTACATTTGGAGTCGAAGGTTAGACCGGGCCAATGTAAATGATAGGAGAATTGGAGTCGATGATTAGACCGGGCCAATACTCCTTATAGTATATATTGTGTGTGAAATATATACTATATAAATAATCTACTTGGGTAGAATGGTAGATGATTATAAGATGTTCATACATCTAAAAGATAAATAAATTGGGATAATTAGAGTCGATGATTAGACCGGGCCAATTATCCTTATAGTCTATATTGTGTGTGAAATATATACTATATGAATAATCTACTAAGATGAAGTAGTAGAAAATTATTAGGATAGGACCACTCACCCTTTAAAGGAGATGGAGGAAATAGGAATTACTATTATAAATTCAAATTTAAAAATTGATATAAATAAGACATAATTAATTGAAACATACTATAAATCTAAGTTTTGTTTATACTAATCCACGAATATACGCTTCTCACCTTTAATAGGTGATTATTTGTAGTAGCTGTGATAAGATATCCTAAATACAAAGAGTGTATGGGGGAGACAAATATATTGGGGGATGTGTTTCGTAGAGGTGCTAATGAATTTGTGAAATATGCAAAGAGATGTTATAACGATTGATGAATTACTTTTTGGTGTGCATCGTTATTGTAAAAGCTCTTCAATCAAAAGCTCAATTACCTATAAATATATAACAAACTCAAGTTTAGAGTGGTAAGTAAGGATGTCAATCCTAATATAAGGTGTGAACATGCAAAACATGAGAGGATAATGAATATAATTCACTTGATTCTTTTTTTTAGACTTTTGGGTTTTTCTAATTTTTTTATGTTTTTCAAATATTAAAACACTTTTTAGGTGAAAATGTGAAGTAACACTAAACTAAAATGAGAGATGAAATTAATAAACTAAAAAGGGTGCTAAATAAGAACTAAGTAATAAAAATGAGATGAACTTAAATTTGAGAAATATTCAAGGAGTGAAACTTAACCTCCACTTTATCAATTAAATGTGTTAATTATTCTAGTTTACTAATTTTCCAAATATTAATTTATTTTATCAAATGATTCTCATCATTTGACAAAACAAACTAAAATAAAATTAGTTAATCAAGTTTTCATCCCCACAACTCAAATGAATAATTGATTTAGAAAAATTATATAAATCACTCGCTAGAGTAGATTCATATAATAAATCATAAATCCAACAAAATTTTAATGTATGAGTATAATAAAATATAATATACTCTAATTAGTGGGTCATTCTATCTCTAGTTTGAATCCAAAAATTAAGAGTATATTAGATTTTAATCCTTTCTCAAGGATAGTTTACCATTTCTCAATGCATAAACTCATGTAGGAATGAAAAGAAAATTAATTAAATGAAACAAAGTAAACTAGATTAATTAATACATTCAATTGAATATATGGTGTTTCATTTCACTCCTTGAATGGAGTTATTAGCCAACCATAGTCATAATTCACTTAATAACAATCTAATAAAAATTACTAAATGAAATTAAAAAGATAGAGATAAGAAATCCAAACCAAAATGTAGGAGAAAATAAATTGCACTTGCATCAAATCCAAGATTCTCTCAATTGTGTACAAACACTAACAAAATTGAAGTACAATTTAATTCTCTTCACTACAATATGTTTTTCTCTCTATAATTCCCTATTTTTATAGCCTAATTTTTCTCTCTCTAGAATTCTCTAAAACCCTAATTTGCTATCTTGAGCATCCTCTCAAATGGGGTCTTCCATCTTCAATATATAGTAGGCATGGAGCTAGGGGTAAAAATGGGTGCATAAAGGTGCAAGAGGTTGTGTGAGATGTGAGTGAGGGTTAATTTAGGAAAATGAACCAATGTGCATGAGTTGGAGGTGAGGTCATGTGGGAAGTGGGGTGGTAACAAATCTGATTTGGTTTAGAGGGTTTTTGGGGGTAGAATGGGAAAAAAGGATTAAACGGGTTTAATGGCATGTGGGGTTAATGAGGTTTTATTTTTTTGTTTTGGCTTTGGTTGGTTGTTTGGCAGATGCACGATTTGTGTAAAATGGGTATAAGTGGGTATATGGCTTAAAAAACATGTTGGAATTTAAGTTAGTTTATTTGTTGGGTTTTTGTTTTGGTTGTTGGCAAGTGATAGAATCGATTTAGGTTTTGCATTTGAAGAAATGTGTTTGGCTTGTCGGTTTGATAGGTCTCGATTATGGATGGGTTTACTCGGGTTGTTGGAGTCGAGTTGGGGTCGACCATGGCAGGGGGTTCTCAGCAGGTCGGGCAGCAGGTCGTAGCTTGGGAGCTCGGGTCAGATGGGTCGCAAGTTCGGGTTGTCGCCTGCGATTTGGGCATGGGGAAACCTTAGAGATGGGTCTCCGGTCACCGTCGGTGGTCACGGAACTGGCTGGGGTCGAAAGGGTGACCGAAGAGGGGGTAAGGGCTGAGGTCGGATGGAGGGTCGGAGCTGGTATTCCGCAGGCCATGACCGGGTATGGGTCGCACAGGGTCACGGGTATGATATGGGAGATCTCGGGTTGGCTGGTTTCGGATGCGGGTTATAGGGGGCAAAGGCAGGGGGTCGAAGCTCCAGGTTCGCGGGGTTGGTGACCGAACATGGGTTATGGCTGGAGATCCGAGGGGTGGCAATTTTTGACACGACACGATAACCCGACACGAACTCGACACGAAATTAGCGGGTTAGGGTTGACGATTTCTTGACACGAACCCGAATATGACACGACCCGCCAACACGAATAATAAACGGGTTGGGTTAGTGTCAAACACGTATAACTCGAAAATGACACGAATAGACCTGCTTAACTCGTATTTTATGGAGAATATATTAGATAATTTATATATCTTGATAGGCATTCTATAAAATTCATGGATAATCTGATGATAAATTATTTATGTGTTGAAAGAAGTTAAAATTAATTAAATTTAAGTTATTTTAGGCCTATGATTGGTTAAGAGAGAAGAAAAAAATTATTTTATATTTTACTTAATGGGTTATGCGGGTCAACCCGAACACGACACGATAATAAATAGGTCGGGTTAGTGTTTGCTCATCTGACACGATTAGTTAAATGGGTCGGGTTAGGGTTGACTAATACTTGACACGAATCCGACATGACACGACCCGAACACGACACGACGCACACGAATTGCCACCCCTATCCGAGTAGGGTCTGGGTTTGTTGCTCAGATGGGTGATAGGTGGTTGTTGTGGTGGTGGGTAAGGTTGTGTAAATTGAAGGTAGGAGGTGGGCGTTTAATGGAGGTTTGGTTGTGTTAATGGGGGAAGAGAGAGGAAAGAGAGTGTTAGGATGAAGATGATGATGAATAGTGGAGGGGTTGTTTTTGTGTTTGTGAGGTGTAGAGTAAGATGGGTGTGGGTGAGGAGTAGTTTAGGTGTAGGATAGGGTGTTGGGTATTAAGGTGTGAGTGTGTGTGTTTAAATTGTGACCCTTAGATAAATAAAACTAAAAACTTAAATAAAATTAAAAATTTGAAAATAAAATTCTAATCTAAACTAAAAAATAAAAATAAAGACTCAATAAAAAATGAAACTAAATAAAAGAAATAAAAATCTAATTAAAAATAAAACAAACTAAAAATAATAAAAATAAAAATATTAAACAAAAAAATAAAATCCCAAGCTTATATAGAAACTAAAATAAAACAAAAGAAATAAAAACTTAAAATCTAAATGAAAACTAAAGTCCTAAAAAATATAAAATCTAATAAACTAAAAATAGACTCCTCAAAACTAATCCTAATAAAACTAAAAACTAATAAAAATCAAATAAAATAAACTATAAAAATAGAAAAATAGAATAAACCTAAATAAATGTAAAATAAAACCTAAAAATAAAACGACTCAACTAAAAATCTAAAAAAATATAAAAGGGCACAACCTAAACTTACACGGGGTTCGGGGTAGGTTTAGGCTTGGTTTAGGGTAGGCTAGGATACGGGACTAGGGTAATTAGCTTCATTCAACGCGCATTTGCCTTGATATACAGCTTTTGATACCGCAAACGGATATTTGACCTACAAGATAAACATTTGAGCACATAAGACCTATATTGCCGAGAATTAGCAACTAAAGTACGTCTATTCGGGGTATAAAATGTACAGTTTTGGGTGCTTATCACACCACCCCCAAACAGAGCGTTGCTAGTCCTCGAGCAATAAGATAGAAAGAAAGAGAAAGATAAGTAACCAAAAGTGTACCACTTTCGCGGGCACTTGCGATTGCACTTAATGACGCGAGGGGAACCGAGTGCTCGTGTAGGGACACTATCGTTGATTTCGGCTCCCGCTCGACATGCAAAAGAACCTAAGCTACGGCTACACTTGACAAGCGAGTAAAGCGGTAAGTCGGGTATCGAGAATCCACAGGGAGTTATTAAATTTCAGATGTTAATTGTTTAATTACTTCAGGAATAAAAGTGTAAAAGGTGATAGGTGGTTATGGTGACTAAAGAAAATGAGAAGTTACGCTAAATTAAAGTAAAGCGAGGATCGGGATCGCATTCTACCAAACGGATCGAAACAACTACTAACTAGAGTTAAGGCTCGAAAGCAATCTAATCGAGCATATACAATTAAGCATAAACATCACACAAGAAGGAATTTAACCCAAAGTTGCGAGATTAAACATTTAATTGAAAAATGGTCGCACGCGGATTAAACTCGGATTGTCGCTATAAACTCTAACGTTGCATGACAAAGAAAGATAAACGCTTAGCAATCCAACTTTGATACGCGCGGTTTCAATTAAACGCGATTTTGCACTAAACCTAGTTTTCGGAGCTCGGGGCCCGAAAATGGCGGAAATGAAATCCCGACCCTATTTATCTAAGGGTGCATGGTGAGTTAACCTAAATTATGCTAATTAGACTAAGAAAGCAAGAATTAAAGCATGTAAACTAGTTAGAAAGCATTGAAACTAAATTACAAGGCAAGAGGAGAAGAAGAACAAACTAGATTAATGGAGAGGAAGTGATTAGTTCAATCTTACAAACCCATGGGTTGTCAATCCAAGAAGAAGAAGAAAAGAAATCTCCACACCAAACCCTAACTACCCTATCTAATTCAGAATATATGTTTTTTTTTTCTTATTACAACAAAAACCAACTTATATAGTAAGTTGTAATAAAAGAAAAGAAGAAAGAAATAAAGGAAAATATCTGCAGGGGAAAACAGAGGATCGATCGATCGACCAAAGGGGTCGATCGATCGACAGTATAATTCGTGGCAAAAATAATAAGGATCGATCGATCGATCCCCAGGCTTGATCGATCGATCAAGCAGGGGCAGCCTGCAATCCTCCCTGTTTTGGCAAACAATCCAACGTCGCTCCAATCGCCGTAACTTTGTCATTATGCATCGGAATCGCGCACCGTTTGCGGCCACGCGAAGCTAGCGAGGAGGGCTACAACTTCCGTGTAGATGTCGGGCCAGGTGCCCAAGCTGTCAAAAGACTAAAATGCCCTTGCGCGTGCGGTTGTGTACGGAAATCGAGCGAAACGCATCCGGACTTCACACTTAGCATCCAAATACCTACAAAAGCTCAATTAACACCTGCGAAACATGTTAACATAGAAATCCGAGGGTTGTCTGGTTAACGAGCATAAATATAGGGAATAACATGCCCGAGGGGGCTAATAACGCGTAGGTTAACGGGTGAAATACGCAATATTTCCGCCGTATCACACCCCCTAACTTACACATTGCTAGTCCCTAGCAATGAAATAAGATGCAACAAGAAGAACTAGTAAACCAACACAGGAGAGAGTACAAAAGTATGGTATAAAAGCAATAGAAAAGATAAGGCCACTTTCGCGGGCGATTCGATTGCATTTAGCGTATGCAATAAGCCGTTAAACCCCTAGGTTACCCTAGTGGACGAGTGTCGTCTCGTGAGGGTTTTCAGGGATGAAACCCACAAACATCATATAGTTTCCTCAAAATATGCCCAATCAAGTAAGACAAACTCATCAGTGCGAACAAGATTTCAATATGTTATTAGCATAGCAAACGAATTCGCATGAGAAGTCCGTAGTTATTAACATTATCGAATGCACCTCAATGAATTGAAACTCTAACATGTGGGAGGGAAGTGAGCATATGCAAGGTATGATTTGGCGAAAAACTTAAATAATTCGGATACTAAACATCAAAGCATGCATACATTCAATCCTCACGGGCATTACGCTCAACAAATGAATTCACTATGAAAAGGGAGGTAATACACGGGACATGCGGGCATAAAGAGTAAATGTAAATGGAAACTAGGCCGCGCACATGTCACGAATGAGGAACGCTATATAGGAAATAAAAATTGCAATCTCAGTGAAAGGATACCGCACACTAAAAGAGGCGAAATGCATTTTCACAGATTATCAAAACTATTTAAACTTTTGAATTACATCTACTTAAGATCACATAGGACTTGTAATAGGGTTGTAATGTATGGCTAGGTTAAGGTACGAAATGAAAGGTATATGTACGGATTCAAAGTGTTTGGGGATGAAACTCGGAATAATGTAAAAAAGTGGACAATAACAAAAGTTGGACAAGAATGTCCAAACGAGCATAGATATAACAATCGAGAGAGTAATCAAAGCTTATTGAAACACTACAAACAATATTTACAACTTTCTCTTTCTTTTTCTTTTCTTCCTTTTTCTCACTTTTTCTTTTGTTTTCTTTGCTTTTTGCTTTCTCTTTTCACTACTTTCTTTTTCTGACACTTCTTACTCTTTTCATACTCAAATTGCAACCACACAACATTAATAACATTCAATTCCAAGCAACAATCCAAACAAGGGTATGTAAGGTAATATATATGGCTTAAAACTCCAATTTGGAGTTGGTTATGGGATTTTGGGTAATGAAACGAAAGGCTAGTATATAGGCTCAAAGGGGTTGACTAGGGAACATATAAAGGTGAGGTCAAGGTCATATGGGTCATATAGCAAAGATGGCCTATGATCATTTCACAAAGTTTACGCAATTCTCAAGTCAAAACAATATATGAAAATCATGCTCAAGTAACACATTTCAAGTATGGACTCAATTAATGAATAATCAATGAAAGAATAGTGAGATTACCAACGAATTCAACGTTTTCAATGAGAAAAGAATAGTGTATAACACTCACAAACGACGAAAGGTACAAAGCTTACTCGGTGTAAGTATATACAATGCAACAAAAGATTACCGAGTTATAAAAATCTTAAACCAAATCAATAGAACAAGGAAAGTGCATATGCTCATGGGATAAAGTTTAATTCATGAAGTTATTCACAATATCAATGATTTGAGGAATAAAGTCTAATAACTTCTAAAATCGAGAACATGCATCATTGAGTTGTCTATTGGATCGGGCAATTATTGAAATTTATCATCGAAAAAGAGGCAAAATGCCCAACAAAGGAGAAAAAAGAAAGAAAATATTTTTGAAAATTTTCAAATTTTTCACAAAAAGGCATACTTAGTAACTAAATGTGAGCAAATCAATGGACTACACATGAAATGGATAGAATATCCTACACCCCCTAACTTAAATGTTGCATTGTCCTCAATGCGCATTAAGAACACAACATAAAGAGAGGAAAATAATGATATTACCCAAAATTGGAGCGATCTCCATAAGCGCGAGTCCAAAGGAATCTACAAAACAAGTTAGTACCGAGCATAGCAAAAACAAATAACAAAAAGTTAACTAATTACACTAGACTTAATTAAAAGGAAAGAAAAATAGGAAAGAAAGAAAATTAAAAAGCTAACTATTTACAACCTACTATTTAGGCTTCACACTAACTATACACTAGAAGTCTAAATAGTTGAGGGTCCACCAAAAGAACGATTTGACTTTGGAGGATAACCGGTGTACCCTCACATACAAGCATGCCTTATGAAAAATATGAATTCCGTTTGAACAACGGAAGGCATGTGTAAGGCGAAAGAAATGAACCATCGTCAATTAAAAGTTTTGGAGGGACGATGGGGGATTTGGATACTACGGGGGACAAGACTACATTAGTCTCAGAAAAATCAGAATCACATCCCCAAGATTCTTCAATTGGAAGGAAAGGTGGGTCAAGTGCAAGTGAAAAGCCCATGAGATGAAGCATCTCAAAATAACATTCTCGTTCAAGAATCGGGTCAAAGTCCTCAAGACTTTCAACCGATTCTTGCGATAAATTTAATTGTTCGGGAATAGTAGGGAGCAAAGGAAAGGAAGGACACACAACCTCAAAAGAATTGGAAGTATTTAAAAGAGATTGGAAATCGAGAGTGCTTGGATCACTCTCAATTATTTCATCCTCAAAAATGGGTGGAAGTGAAAAGCAAGTTTCAACCTCAACCCGACTTTGTGAAGAAGAAATAATCTCATCGAGTTGGACATTTTTTTTATTTGTCCAAGCGTCATAAATCTCAACTTCATCATTCCATTCCTTATTCCCACCACGCAAAATTTCCTCCAAAGGCAATGGGGGATTGCTTGCAAATTCTTGACTTTCACGTGCAAGACGCTCATACTCAAGAATTTGTAGGCATTCACGCATAGTCTTGGGAGTATAACCTTGAGAACTATTAGCATAACAATTAAAATTATCTAGAGAGTTATGGTGAGACATTTCAAAATAAGCTATTCAACAAAAGCGACAAGCACCGAGATTTCAATTTCTCGAAACAATCTAGCACAAGTCAAAAAGAAAGGAGAAAATAAAGAATACAAATATGAATGAAAGAAATACTACGAAATAATAAAATAATTACAATCTAAAACACACTCCCCGGCAACGGCGCCATTTGATGCGAGGGGAACCGAGTGCTCGTGTAGGGACACTATCGTTGATTTCGGCTCCCGCTCGACATGCAAAAGAACCTAAGCTACGGCTACACTTGACAAGCGAGTAAAGCGGTAAGTCGGGTATCGAGAATCCACAGGGAGTTATTAAATTTCAGATGTTAATTGTTTAATTACTTCAGGAATAAAAGTGTAAAAGGTGATAGGTGGTTATGGTGACTAAAGAAAATGAGAAGTTACGCTAAATTAAAGTAAAGCGAGGATCGGGATCGCATTCTACCAAACGGATCGAAACAACTACTAACTAGAGTTAAGGCTCGAAAGCAATCTAATCGAGCATATACAATTAAGCATAAACATCACACAAGAAGGAATTTAACCCAAAGTTGCGAGATTAAACATTTAATTGAAAAATGGTCGCACGCGGATTAAACTCGGATTGTCGCTATAAACTCTAACGTTGCATGACAAAGAAAGATAAACGCTTAGCAATCCAACTTTGATACGCGCGGTTTCAATTAAACGCGATTTTGCACTAAACCTAGTTTTCGGAGCTCGGGGCCCGAAAATGGCGGAAATGAAATCCCGACCCTATTTATCTAAGGGTGCATGGTGAGTTAACCTAAATTATGCTAATTAGACTAAGAAAGCAAGAATTAAAGCATGTAAACTAGTTAGAAAGCATTGAAACTAAATTACAAGGCAAGAGGAGAAGAAGAACAAACTAGATTAATGGAGAGGAAGTGATTAGTTCAATCTTACAAACCCATGGGTTGTCAATCCAAGAAGAAGAAGAAAAGAAATCTCCACACCAAACCCTAACTACCCTATCTAATTCAGAATATATGTTTTTTTTTCTTATTACAACAAAAACCAACTTATATAGTAAGTTGTAATAAAAGAAAAGAAGAAAGAAATAAAGGAAAATATCTGCAGGGGAAAACAGAGGATCGATCGATCGACCAAAGGGGTCGATCGATCGACAGTATAATTCGTGGCAAAAATAATAAGGATCGATCGATCGATCCCCAGGCTTGATCGATCGATCAAGCAGGGGCAGCCTGCAATCCTCCCTGTTTTGGCATACAATCCAACGTCGCTCCAATCGCCGTAACTTTGTCGTTATGCATCGGAATCGCGCACCGTTCGTGGCCACGCGAAGCTAGCGAGGAGGGCTACAACTTCCGTGTAGATGTCAGGCCAGGTGCCCAAGCTGTCAAAAGACTAAAATGCCCTTGCGCGTGCGGTTGTGTACGGAAATCGAGCGAAACGCATCCGGACTTCACACTTAGCATCCAAATACCTACAAAAGCTCAATTAACACCTGCGAAACATGTTAACATAGAAATCCGAGGGTTGTCTGGTTAACGAGCATAAATATAGGGAATAAGATGCCCGAGGGGGCTAATAACGCGTAGGTTAACGGGTGAAATACGCAATATTTCCGCCGTATCACTTAACATGTGCAACAAGCCTTTAAACCTATAGGTTGCCCTATAGGACGAGTTGTGTCTCATGAGGGTTTTCTGGGAATATACCCACAAAATTCTTATTTGCAAACGCAATCTATCTCTTATTAGACATAGAATAATCGCACAATCCATCATGAGATAAATGATTTCAGAAATACAAGCTAGATTTTGTAAAAAGTTTAGCTAAGTAAATACTCAAGGCACATCCTTCCTAGAACTCAACGTGTGTAGTGTGAATCAGTCAAAACGGGTCGAGTATCACAAGAGTAATTCCTAGATTGCCTTGTCGGAATCAACGCTTCAACTTCAAAATCTCACTGGATATAGCTCTCCCAATCGACTCTCGAGATTAGGGTTAGTGTATCACTCTTGTGTGTGAGGATATGGGTAAATACAAGCAAGTTCAAACGTCTCACACATTTAAGAAAGAACGAACAATAAGAAAGAAAAATTGATCTCACGAAAGACTGCTAATAACTATAGTGAGAACGTCGAGTTATTCACCATGTTGACAATCATTTACTCGAACACCTAGGAGAAATATGGATGTTTAAGAGTGAGGGGAAAATGAAATGATAAGGATGGGATATGAGGTTGGATGGTGATGTATGGATGAATGGCGAGTGATGGATGTGTGATATGATGGATGTAAAATGGATGGATATGCGATAAGATTGAGAAGAGTGTATATCACTTGAAGAACAAATGTATTTATTTCACAACTAACTACAAACTCTCTTTCTTTTCTTTACTCTTTTTTTCTCATTTTTTCTTTTTTTTTTTCTTATTTTTTTCTTTTCAAACCAACAATAAAGACATTTACATTTGAAATCACACTTTTTTTCTCAAAAAATGATGGATGAAATATAAATGGAGATGATAGGTGAGGGTGTGGGGAATATGTGGGAATAGGATAGAATAGGAAAGGTAATGGGTGAGTGAATGGAAATGTGATATGGAAAAGTGGTAGGTGTATGGATGAAAATCTAGTATTCGGGACAAATTTCAAGACACGTGTTTCTTACAACTCGAAAGTGATGTCGTTCTCAGTGATCAAGCCAAAATTGAAGAATAATGAGATCATACAATAATTAAGTGCGGACCCAAAGGAAGTTGAATCAACTTATGACTCGAAGATTGCGTAAAATACTCAAAAAGGGTGAAAGGAACAAATCTCACAAGCTAAAGTCTCTACTAGTGATCTTTAAGGTTTTCTTGAGAATTATAGTACTCTTCAACTCTAAACCGTAGTGACGTGATAAGTGCGCAAATATTGTTGAGTCTATAAATTCATAGTGCAACATGCCTTGTTATGTATTACATAAGGTATTTAGAAAAAAATATTCTCTAGTTTGATTCCTAGACTTAAAAAGATGGATGATTGAAAATTCACATCAATGAGTGAGATGAAAGAAACTGCACGAAATTTTAAAAATCAGGTTCAAAAATGAAATTTTTTCAAAAGAGGTACGATTTTGATAAAATTCCACACCCCCAAACAAAAAGGAACATAGTCCTCGATGGTAAGTAAATGATTTTTAAAATTGAGAGCATAAGGTAGGAAAGATAGTACCATAATCAACTGCTAATGAAGTGGACAGATGTATCCAAGAGGAACCCTAAATAAATGAGTGAGATAGAAAAATATATACAAGTCTATAATAATGATAGAACATTAGGTGGTATTAAACACCACCCCCAAATAGGATAAGACTCATACTCAGAAAAAGAGGGTTACCTCCCAGTAGCGCTAAGTTTAACGTCTTGAGCCAGACCGATCAGAACTCACTCTAAAGATAAGATCTATGAAAGTGCGGGGCGGCAGAAAAATCGGGGGATAAGAATCACCCCCAAACAAGACTGAATGGTCAGTCTTCATAAATGGGGTCAATAAGGTCAATCTGTTATATGTGAGTGGAGCCTATCTCCAAGAAGGGCTTCAAGCATTAACCATTGACCTGAAAGAGGCTACCATCCTTAGGATTTTGCACGGTGATGGCACCATAAGGAGTAACTGACTCAACAATGAAGGGTCCAGACCACCTCTTTTTTAATTTCTTGGGAAAGAGATGCAACCGAGAATTATACAACAAAACTTTTTATCCGGGGTGGAATTCTTTGCGCGTGATGCTTTGGTCATGGATCCACTTTATCTTGTCCTTATACTTCTTGGAAAAATCAAAGGCATCATTTCTGATTTCCTCCAATTCATTAAGCTGCAGCTTTTGATGGACACCCGCCTCATCAATATCAAAATTAAGGGCTTTCACGACCCAATAAACATGATGTTCAATCTTGGCAGGAAGGTGTCAAGGCTTGTCGAAGACCAATAGATAAGGAGACATGCCAATTGGAGTCTTGTAAGCAGTATGGTATGCCCACAATGCGTCGTTTAAGTGTAAGGACCAATCTTTCCTATTAAGATTGACAGTTTTTTCAAGAATTTGCTTGATCTCGCGGTTGGAGACCTCAACCTTAACCACTCATCTGTGGGTGGTAAGAGAGACCAACCTTGTGGGTAACACCATATTTTTTGACAAGGTGTTCAAAGACTCGATTATAAAAATGTTTACCGCCAATACTAATGATATCTTTTAGGGTTCCAAAACGCATGAAGACATGCACTTTGAGAAATTGGACCAAAACTCGATGGTCATTGGTGCGACAAGTAATCGCTTTATTCCATTTGGAAACATAGTCAACAACAACGAGAATATACTGAAAACCATGAGAGGAGGGAAATTGTCCCATGAAATTGATACTCCACACATCAAAAATTTAAATAATGAGGATGGGTGTGAGAGGCATCATATGATGATGAGAGAGATGCCCAGAGTGTTAGCAATTGGAATAAGCCTGGCAATATTGATGGGCATCGCGAAAAAGGGTAGGCCAATAGAAACCACTTTGCAAAATTTTTGCGGCACTTTTCTTTGAGCCAAAGTGGCCTCCATAAGCACTATTATGGCAAAAGGACAGACTACTGAGTTGTTCACATTTGGGAACACAACGACGAATGACTTGATCGGGGCAATACTTGTAGAGAAACGGGTCATCCTAAGAGTAAGACTTGACATTAACCATGAATTTGGAGCGATCCTGTTTCGACAAATGATTAGGAAGTTGATCAGTAATAAGTAAGTTGACAATATCAGCATACTAAGGCGAGGTGGATATGGAAAAAAGTTGTTCATCGAGAAGTGACTCAGAAATAGGAACATGATCACAATCAGACGTGATAGTAATGCGAGAGAGATGGTCAGCAACAACATTTTCACAACCTTTCTTATCGCGAATTTCAAGGTTAAACTCTTAGAGTAAGAGAATCTACCGTATCAATCGTGGTTTGGAATCCTTCTTACGAAGAAGGTGCTTAAGGACAGCATGGTCAGTATACACGATGATAGGGGAACCTATAAAATATGAGCGAATTTATCAAGAGCAAACACAACCGCTAACAACTCCTTTTTAGTGGTCATGTAATGAAGTTGAGCATCATGCATGGGTTTGCTAGCATAAGAGATGACATGTGGGCGCTTGTCAACTCTCTGGCCAAGCACGGCACTAAGTGAAAAATTAGAAGCATCACACATGAGCTCAAATGGGAGAGACCAATTGGGAGGTTGCATGATATGAGCGAAAGTGAGGTAAGCTTTTAGGCGCTCAAAGGCAGAAACACATGCTTCATCAAAAACAAAAGGGATATCTTTAGATAAAATAGTTGTTAAAGGTCGTGCGATTTTAAAACAGTCCTTAATGAAGCGCCGATAGAAGCCCGCATTAACTAAGAAGGAGCGAATGTCCTTAACAGACTTAGGAATGGGGAGTGAGGAAATCAGGTCAAGTTTTTCTTTATCAACCTCAATACCGGAGCTGGAGACAACATGGCCTAAAATAATACCCTTTTTTTTTACCATGAAATGGCATTTTTCCCAATTGAGGACCAACTTCTATTCTTGATAACACTGAAGGACCATAGTGAGGTGAGATAGGCATTGCTCAAAGGATGAACTAAACACAGAAAAATCATCCGTAAAGATTTTGAGAAAACACTCTACCATGTCACTGAAAATACTTGTCATACACCATTGAAAAGTCGCAGGTGCATTGCAAAGGCCAAAAGGCATACGAGAGTACGCAAATGTGCCAAATGGACAGGTAAAGGTAGTTTTTTCTTGGTCTTCAGGGGCAATGGGTATTTGGTTGTACCCTGAATATCCATCAAGGAAGAAGTAGTAAGAATGGCCTGCCAAGCATTCAAGCATCTGGTCAATGTATGGGAGAGGGAAGTGGTCTTTGCGAGTGACAACATTGAGCTTTCTATAATCAATACAAACACGCTAGCCAGTTTGTATGTGGTTAGGTACAAGCTCATCGTCACTATTTTTGACAACGGTGACACCAGAATTTTTAGGCACCACATAAATGGGACTGACCCATTGGCTGTCTGAAATGGGGTAGATAATACCAGCATCAAGCAATTTTAAAATTTCAGCTCAAACGACCTCTTTCATTGTCGGATTGAGTCAGTGTCGTGGCTCACGAGAAGTCTTAGCATTCTCTTTTGAATGAATGCGACGGGATGACACCTTGAATGTCAGCAATTGTCCACCCTAAAGCAGTGATATGTTGAGTGAGAGTGTGTACCAGTTGCTCTTCTTGATCCGATGTCAAGTCAGAAGCAATAATGACGGGGTGATGTTGGTTTGGGCCTAAGAAAGTATGTTTCAACTCAGCAAGTAATAGCTTAAGCTCCAAACTAGGTGGTGGATCAAGAGAGGCATAGGTCTGAGACGTAGAAATAGAGTCCGAGAGAATATCAAGACAAGGGTTAACAGGGTTATCCACAAAAAGAAGACTATCGACAAGGAGAGGCTCAAATAGAGGAGCCCAAGTGGAAGTGTACAGTAGTGGTATAGAATCTAATAAGGAATTTACCTCGAAGATGGAGGAATCAATATCAAAGTCGGACCCAAAATGAGCCAAACATTGGTGGATAGGATCTTCTGGGTAGGTGGTATCCAACATCTCTTGGACTAAGGAGTCAATCATGCAAACCTCATCAATAGAATCAACATCGGCCTGTTATTACATGAGGTGGAAAATATTGACTTCGACGGTCAAGTTGCCAAAAAAAGATTCATTGACCCATCTCGACAATTGATGATGGCATTGGCAGTTGCCAAAAAGGGGAGACCCAAAATGATAGGAATATTGGTTGGGTCTGGAGCAGGAGTGTCTAAGATGATGAAATCCACAGGGTAGTAAAAGTCAGATACTTTCACTAAAACATCTTCAACGATTCCTTTAGGCACTTTCACTAAACAGTCTACAAGTTCAAGAGTAACCTGTGTAGGTTTCATGTTTTGTAAACCTAACTCAAGGTAAAGAGAGTAAGGTAGCAAATTAACACTAAATCCAAGATCAAGCAAAGCCCGAGTAGTTAACTTATCTCCTAACATGCAAGAGACAGTGGGACGACCAGGGTCTTTATATTTCACAACACCATTCTCATGGATGAGGGACGTGGCTTGCTTAGTGACAAAGGCATCACGAGGAACATTCGTCCGTCGCTTGACAGTGCACAAGTCCTTCAAGAATTTTGCATAAGAAGGAACTTGTTAAATTGCGGTGAGGAATGGAATGTTTATGTGAACATTCTGAAAAAATTTCCTGATCTCATCAAATTATTGAGCTTTCTTTGTTGGGTCCAACCTATGAGGGAAAGGTGATTTAGGGACAAAGGAAGTGGTGACCTCAGTAGGTGTAGAGGCAGTCTTGTTGGTGGATTTATGGGGTGGTGGGACCATAGTGAGTGGTTCTAATGGAAATTCTGTGTGGATGGGATTGGAACATCATGGGGAGCATCAACACCATTGTCAATCTGTTTACCGGATCGTAGAGTACTCACCGCTTTCATGTCCGCTTTGTTTGTAGGTGGAGTGGAAGTGGATCCAACCTCATAATCCGACTCCTTTCCATTCCCCTTAGGGTTAGGAATGGTTTGACTCGTAAAATGACCTTTCTCTCGCTCAGACTCAAATTGATTAAGACGTTGCTCAAGCCTTTGGATGGCTTGAGTCTGTGCTTGCGTGATTTTCTATTGAGTCATGATAAATTGAGTGAGAATATTCTCGATAGATGAGGTGGATGGTCATAAAGGGGTTGGGGGACCAACTCTCGGTTAGAACTAAGCGACTGGGAATACTCATAGGACGGAGGTGGGATAGGGACAATTTGATGAGTGGGGTTAGACGGTCCGCCTTGGGGGACAAAGGATGATGGATGGTGTGGTTGGTGGTAAGTAGCATTGTGGTGTTGGATAGGAGGGAGATGTTGCCTTTGCGGTTTTTGGTGAAACCTTGGTGGACCACTAACATGTTATTGTGGTTGTGATGGAGCAAGGTGATTATCGTACTTATAAGAAAAAAAGGGATGGTTCCTATTATTCGGATTGTAAGTAAACGCCGGTGGTGCGGGTTTCCTAGTGGTATCAAAGGCAGATGCTTGGGATAGAGTGGGTTCGAGATAATCTTGAATGAGGGGGAACAAATGAAATAAATGATCATGACTTAAACAGACATGACAAGAAGGACTAGACTCGTTGACGTTCATCACTTGTTTAGAAAGAGAAACATTTTGTTGCATAGAACAACTGAGATCATCAACAGTCTTAGTCAAAGTGTTTAACCCATGAAGCAAGGTTTTAAAATTGGGATCATTTTTGATCTCATAAGTTATACATACTCGTGGTGGCTCGGATTTCGAAAATTCATTTGTGCCCTCCCAATCTTGGGAGTCAACGCTTAATTCAAGGTGAAAATTGTAGGCGACAGTGGGAGTTAAGTGCATGAATTTTCCTTTGTGCATGGACTCAATCATGGTGCGAGTGGAATGAATGAGACCATTGTAAAAACTATGTACGAGGCGACTCTTATCGAGACCATGATGTGGGCAACTATTGATATAGTCTTGAAAACGGCCCCATGCTTCACAAAATTGCTCGGTGGGCTTTTGGTGAAAATCCTGAATGGCTTGGTGCATCTTATTGGTCTTACTTATGGGATAAAACTTTGACATGAACTTATTCACAAGTTATTCCCATGTATGGATAGAATCGGGTGACAAGGAATGTAGCCACATGGATGCTTTATCATGGAGAGAAAATGGAAACAAGCAAAGAAGAACATTTTCTTCATCTAAGTTTTGATTTTTGAAAGTCGCACAATCCGTGAGAAATTTTTGCAAGTGAGTGTATGGAGACTCACGTTCAAGTCCATGGAAATTCGGCAACATGGAAATGGTCACTGGGAGAATTTCGAATTGAACCATCAGGGTGGGTGGAAAAACTATGAAAGATGGTGGGGTAGCCGTTATCAGGGAAAAATAGTCCCTTAAGGCGCGCTCTTCATCTATGGTGGGTGGATGAATGATGGGAGTAGAGATGTCAACTCTAGGACAACTCAAAGTGATAGGTGGAATGAAAGAATCAAGGGAAACACTTGGTTCTCCTAATGTGGAAGAGACGAGAGAAAGACTACGTGAACGAATTAATCGATGATTAACTCGTTGCCACGTGGGCATGCAAAGAGGGATTTGTTTGTGATTTTTTGAATTTTTTGGAAAAGAAAATATTTTTGGAGTTTTGCTTTTGTTTTGGAAAGAAAGAAAATATTTTTTGAGTTTTTTTATAAAAATAAGAAAAGAAAATATTTTTGGATTTTTTGGACGAAAAAGGGTGGGGGAAATTTTGGACGCTAAGAATTTGGACAAATTCATTAAAACGGACTACCGAAAAAGGAATTGGAGACACACAAGTTAAGGAAAAGAAATCCTAACTAGAACTTAGCCAATTTTTTATATTGAAGTTTAATGAAATGGGTAGTCAAATTTTAATGAAATCCACGGGCGATAAAAATCACTGAATTTATATAAGTGATCGCCTTTTGCAAAATGTGTGTTCCTACTTTAATCACAATATGCCAAGAGGCTTGCCACATAGATTCGCCACAAAGCTAATACGACGAAACGATCGACCGGTACAATTCTGGGGATAGCACAAACCCGTTTTACTGGGCAGCCGCACTTAAAACCCAATTTCTCTGGACACCTCCGTGCAGCAAAGCGAACCGTTCGAGGGTTTGCCTGGTGGAGAGGACTCTACGGGTTATCCTACAAGCCAAAATGATAAAAAAGGGCATACGAACACCGTATCCTATGGGGCTATCTAGTTGATTGATTTTAAATTAGTGATGTCTAGGGTAGTACACAAAGGATAAGTGATTGAGTCAGGTGATGAAATCCCTTCTCGTGAGTGACCGAGCGTAGGTCTTAGTCAATTTAATTAATCATTCCATTAAAAATTAAATGCAAAAATTAAATCGCACAAGAGAATGTCGGAGCACACAAGGTATGAACTCGCTAACAAGTGGGCGTGAGGGTATAAGAGATGTACCTCCCACGATTTTCAGGCCGTGGGGTGCCGAAATTGTTGAGTCGATCGGGGGGAGATTACGCCAATCTCAGTCGGCCCCGGGAGTTCGACCGACCCAAGGTAGAGAGGCTTCTGAATCCTAGCTAATGGAAGCCCTCTCCCTACCTTATCCGATTTCCCTATCACGCTTTCTAAAATTATTACAAATTTTAATTGAAAATGAAATGGTGTCTCTATGCACCGCAATACAAGCAAGGGAATAAAATCCTAAATACAAGCCTTCTAAAAAAATAAAAAAAATGGCACTAAAATTGAAAATGCAATAAAAGTGAATCTCAAAATTTGGAAATCCTCTCAAGCACGTCAAGATCCAAAGATCGGCAATGACACCATTTGATGAATTGCTTTTTGGTGTGCGTCGTTGTTGTAAAAGCTCTTCAATCAAAACCTCAATTACCTACAAATATATAACAAACTCAAGTGTAGAGTGGTAAGTAAGGATGTCAATCGTAATCTAAGGTGTGAACATGCAAAATATGAGAGTATAATGAATATACTTCACTTGATTCTTTTTTCTTAGACTTTTGGGTTTTTCTATTTTTTTTTTATGTTTTTCAAATATTAAAACACTTTTTAGGTGAAAAATGTGAAGTAGCACTAAAATAAAATGAGAGATGAAATAAACAAACTAAAAAGTGTGCTAAATAAGAACTAATTAATAAAAATGAGATGAACTTAAATTTGAGAAATATTAAAGGAATGAAACTTAACCTCCACTTTATCAATTAAATGTGTTAATTATTCTAGTTTACTAATTTTCCAAATATTAATTTATTTTATCAAATGATTCTCATCATTTGACAAAAAAAACTAATATAAAATTAGTTAATCCAATTTTCATCCCACAACTCAAATGAATAATTGATTTAGTAAAATTATATAAATCACTCGCGAGAGTAGATTCATAAAATAAATCATAAATCCAACAAAAATTTAATGTATGAGTATAATAAAATATAATATATTCTAATTAGTGGGTCATTCTATCTCTAGTTTGCATCCAAAAATTAAGAGTATATTAGATTTTAATCCTTTCTCAAGGATAGTTTATCATTTTTCAATGCATAAACTCATGTAGGAATGAAAAGAACATTAACTGAATGAAACAAAGTAAACTAGATTAATTAATACATCCAATTGAATATATGGGGCTTCATTTCACTCCTTGAATGGAGTGATTAGCCAACCCGAGTCATAATTCACTTAATAACAATCTAATAAAAATTACTAAATGAAATTAAAAAGATAGAGAGAAGAAATTCAAATCAAAATGTAGGAGAAAAGAAATTGCACTTACATTAAATCCAAGCTTATCTCGATTGTGTACAAACACTAACAAAATTGAAGTACAATTTAATTCTCCTCACTACAATCTTTTTCTCTCTCTATAATTCCTTATTTTTCTAGTCTAATTTTTCTCCCTCTAGAATTCTCTAAAACCCTAATTCGCTATCTTGAGCATCCTCTCAAATGGGGTCTTCCATCTTCAATATATAGTAGGCATGGAGTTAGGGGTAAAAATTGGTGAATAAAGGTGCAAGAAGTTGTGTAAGGTGTGAGTGAGGGTTAATTTAAGAAAATGCACAAATGTGCATAAGTTGGAGGTGAGGTCGTGTGAAAAGTGGGGTGGTAACAAATCTGATTTGGTTTAGAGGGTTTTTGGGGGTAGAATGGGAAAAAGGGATTAAATGAGTTTAATAGCATTGTGGGGTTAATGAGGTTTTATTTTTTTTTGTTTTGGCTTTGGTTGGTTGTTTGGCAGATGCACGATTTGGGTGAAATGGGTATAAGTGGGTATATGGCTTAAAACACATGTGGGAATTTAAGTTGGTTTATTTGTTGAGTTTGTGTTTTGGTTATTGGCAGGTGATATAATTGATTTAGGCTTTGCATTTGGAGAAATGGGTTTGGCTTGATGGTTTGATAGGTCTCGATTCTGGATGGGTTTACTCGGGTTGTTGGAGTAGAGTTGGGGTCGACCATGGCAGGGGGTTCTCGGCAGGTCGGATCTTGGGAGCTCCGGTTCGGATGGGTCGCAATTCCGGGTTGTCGCCTGCGGTTTGGGAATGGGGCAGACCCGAAGATGGGTCTCGGGTCACTGACGGTGGTCTCGGCGCTGGCTGGGGTCGAAAGGGAGGCCGAAGAAGGGGTAAGGGGTATGTTCGGTTGGAGGGTCGGAGATGGTATTCCACAGACCGCGACCAGGAATGGGTCCACAGGGTCGCGGGTATGATATGGGAGATCTCGGGTTGGCCGATTTCAGATGCGGGTTGCAGGGGCAAAGGTAGGGGGCCGGAGCTCCTGGTTTGCGGAGTTGGTGACCGGACATGGGTTATGGCTGGAGGTCTGAGTAGGGTTTGGGTTTTCTGCACAGATGGTTGACAGGTGGTGGGTAAGGTTGTGTAAATTGAAGGTAGGAGGTGGGTGTTTAATGGAGGTTTGGTTATGTTAATGGGGGAAGAGAGAGGAGAGGGAGTGTTAGGATGAAGATGATGATGAATAGTGGAGATGGTTGGTTTTGTGTTTGTGAGGTGTAGGGTAATATGGGTGAGGTTGAGGAGTAGTTTAGGTGTAGGATAGGGTGTTGGGTATTAAGGTGTGAGTGTGTGTGTTTTAATTGTGACCCTTAGAGAAATAAAACTAAAAACTTAAATAAAATTAAAAATTTGAAAATAAAATTCTAATCTAAAATAAAAAATAAAAATAAAGACTCAATTAAAAATGAAACTAAATAAAAGAAATAAAAATCTAATTAAAAATAAAAAAAACTAAAAATAATAAAAATAAAAATATTAAAATTAAAAAATAAAATCCTAAGCTTATATAAAAACTAAAATAAAACAAAAGTAATAAAAACTTAAAATCTAAATGAAAACTAAAGTCCTAAAAAATATAAACTCTAATAAACTAAAAATAAACTCCTAAAAATTAACCCTAATAAAACTAAAAACTAATAAAAATCAAAATAAAATGAACTATAAAAATAGAAAATAAAACCTAAAAATAAAACGACTCAACTAAAAATCTAAAAAAATATAAAAGGGCACAACCTAAACATACACGGGGTTCGGGGTAGGTTTAGGCTTGGTTTAGGGTAGGCTAGGATACGGGACTCGGGTAATTAGCTCCATTCAACGCGTATTTGCCTTGATATATATCTTTGGATACCGCAAACGGACATTTGACCTACAAGATGAACATTTAAGCACATAAGACCCATATTTCCGAGAATTAGCAACTAAAGTACGTCTATTCGTGGTATAAAATGTACAGTTTTGGGTGCTTATCAACGATGAAGAGTTTTTGTGTCCGTATATTAGGTGTAAGCTAAGGTGTTTGAGTGAAAAACAGTTGAACTACATTTGTTAAGATCGTCTATGCAAGATAATTATCGATTTTGGAGTTTTCACGATGAATTAAAAGTTACTTTTGCCCCTGAATAACCTTCACAACAACCTTCAACAAGTAAGATAAATGTAGAAGGCGACGACATGTGAAATTATGTGAAATTGTCTCAACCATCACAACAACATGTGAAATTTTCTCAACCTAATTTATATATATTAAGAATGTAAGTGATTTTCACACCAGTGATGCTAAAACTATGTGATGTTTTTCGAGAATTTTTAGTTTGTGCAAACCCATGGAAATATGGAATTAATGGGTGATCCGGATATCCTAAATGTTCATTCATATATGGTGACCAAAAAAAATACAAAACTCTTATTGTTATTGTCATTTTTTTTTATCAAAAGTAAAATATTTTTGAATTTTTTAACTTTTTCTTAAAAATCGAAAATCTTTTTGTATTTTTAAAAAATTATCAAGAAAAATAAAAATCTTTTTGGGCTTTTCAAAAAATATATGAAAATGAAAATATAGATACAATGGTAACACAATGATAGTACAATCTAGCGATAGGAATAAGGGATACAATCATGTAAATCATCTCCTATACTAGATAAAGTATCCAAACTCTGTTAACGATGCAAATACCCAAGGATTTCCTAAGATCTTAAAATCTAAGTGCATCCAAAGGTTTCATGAATATGTCGACTAACTGATGATCAATGCTCACAAAGATCAAGGACATGACCTTCTTGTCAACTAGGTCTCGAATAATATGCTCGCGTATCCTAATGTGCATTGTACGTGAATGTTGAAGCGAATTATGAGAAATAAGGATTGGACTTGTATTATCAAAAGAAAAAGTTATAATGCCTTGTGAAATACCATAATCCTCTAACATTTGCTTCATCCATAAGAGTTGTATGCAATAACTACCGACGCCTATATACTCAGCCTCCGCCATAGAGAAAGATATATATTTTTTCTTCTTGCTCAAATAAGAGACAATAGAACTCCCAAAATAAAAATGCCAATCCTAAGTGCTTCTATAGCCATTGACATCCCTGGACAAATCGACATTCGAATACGTAGACAATCGATCATCAGTATCAAAGGAATATCTAATATCGTGTGAGAGAGTCCCACTCACGTGTTTTATGATACGTTTAAGAGCGAGTAAGTGTTACTCTTTTGGAGATGCCTAGTACCACGCACAGACTCCAACACTAAAGGGGATTTCGGGATGAGTAGAAGTCGAGTAGAGGATACTGCCTATCATACTATGATAGAGAGTTTGCTTTACGTCCTTGCCTAAAGTTTCTTTACTAAGTTGTGTTGATGTACTCATAGGGGTGTGTGAGTTCTTAGTGGAGTCTAAACTAAACTTCTCTACAAGGTCTCTTACATATTTGGATTAATATATGAATATTCCATCCTCAAGCTAATGAAGGTGGAGGCCTAGGAAGAATGTAAGCTCACATACCATGCTTATATCAAACTTATTCTTCATCTCCTCCTCAAAGGTGTGAGTATAGAAGGAGAATATGGATCCAAATACTATGTCATCCATATAGACATGGGCAACAAAATAACATCACTCTCTCTCCTCACAAACAACGTCTTATTCACTTCCCCTCTCTTGAAGCAACAAACTAAGAGATAGGAAGTGAGCCTCTCGTACTATGCACATGGTCCTTGCTTCAAATGAAAAAAGTATTTCTTAAGATAATAGACATGTACCTGGTGCTTAGGGTCTTCAAACCCTTTCAGTTGTTCTCCTCTTATAGAATTCATTTAAAAAGGCACTCTTATCACCCATCTGATATTACTTTAAGCACAGATGACATGCTATGATGAGTAGTAAGTGAATGGACTCAAGCCTAGAAAAATGAGCGAATGTCTCTTCAAAGTCTACAGCCTTGATCTGTGTGTAGCATTGAGAGACCAACCATCCTTATTGAAAACTATGGTACCATTCTCATCTATTTTTTTCTTATAATCCCACTCAGTACCTATAATGTTAGACTCACTAGGCCAGGGGACCAACTCCCAGGCATCATTCTTACTAAATTAAAGTAACTCATCTTGCATGGTAGGAATTCAATGCTCGTCCTTGAGTGCTTATTTCACATTCTTGGGCTCGACTAAGGAGGCGTAACATAGATATCTAAACTCATTAGTTAAGTAGAGTCTTGACACCTAGTGTTGGATCACCAAGTATAGTGGAAGGGTAATGACTCTTACAGACCTAAGATTGCATCTCCCCTAAAGTAGGAATGGGTTTCACTGTGGTAGCATGAGGAAGAATGATATCGTCACCAGGGGTGCATCATCCTCACACTGTGGGATAGATCACATCAAACTTTTCTAAAGTAATCTTATGATGAAATTTAAAAAAAGTCATTAACCATCACGATAATATATCTCTTAACACCTAAACTCTCTGAGCGAGTATGACCCATAAGATTCATGTGAATCAACTCCAAAACATAGAGGTGGTAATGGTATTCAACTTTTGATGGGGACTTAGAATTCGTTTTCCTTATTGGAAAGGTCAAGAGACTGAGGAAGCTGGTTTCTCAAGCGATAGTAAGCCATGAACTAGGTCTTTTTTCATTAATCTCTCAAGATCTCTAAAATTGATGTGACCTAGTTGTTGATGCCAAATGTCCATAGAGGAGACCGTGGCCCTGTTGCACATAAATGAGGACTTAGGCACTATACTATAAAAATTATCATCGGTCCTCACAACTTGTAGCAAGAATTTATCGGATTAGTCATAAACCTTAAATTCAAACCGGTCAAACTTTATCGCAAAGACTCTGTTGCATAGTTATCTTGTGCTAATTAGGTTCTATTTCAACCATTTAATGTACAACACATTGTCTAGCTTAGGAAATGCTATGTCAACACTACCTCGCCCTAAAATACTAAACCTACTCCCATATCCGAAGGTGATTTTACCTTCTTTGCGATCCTCAAGGTAGGTAAAAAATGAGATGTCACCATTCATGTGACTAGAGAACAAACTATCAAAGTACCATTGGGAAGTATTTTTTACCTTGAGAGAAACATGAACAACAAGGTCTTTATCATATTGCTTAGGTAACCAAGTGGAGGCAACCTTTTGTTTCCCCTATCATTGTTGACTCTAGCCAAAATGTTAGAAGTATTCTCAAATGGCAAAGACATCTATTGAAATTCTTCCATTAAGCTATGATAAGTCGCGACTAAAAATTCAATTTGCTCTCTAAAACTACCAAAGTCACTAGAATGGTGCGCGAGAATATGTGTATGCCTAGTTCTACCTAATCTATAGTAAAACTCTCAAAGGTGACCTCTTATTTTGAAAAAAGTTCAAACATAGACAAGTTTGGGTATACCATAATTCTCTTTTATAGGTTGAAATCACCTTTTTGGTTTAGGTTGAGGGCCATATAAATTAACCCCAAATTTGGGAATCAATTTTGGTGCTGTATAAGACATGGATGCACCATCGTAACCTATTCCTTTCCTCTTACCAAAACCAAAAGTGGGGCGAGGAACATCTTACCTACCTTCTTTGATGTGTCCTCAATAGTAACCTTGACCTCTCGAGCATGTTCGCGATCTTTCTCAAGTTGGGATACAAGGACTTCAAGTTTCTCACTAGTCTCTATGGATGTAGGGAGATCTCTCGTAAGTCTAGCCACTTTGTTGTTCAAGTTCTCATTCTCCTTCTCAACTAAATAAACTCTCTCCCCCAAATATTTTCTCACAGAGGACTCATAGCTAAGTCTTTGTTTTGTTTCTTAGTTTTAAAGGATTTAACATAAAGATTGGTGTACGCGTGCTCAAGGTCACTCTCGATTTCGCTTAAAGCATCCTCTCCCTCCCTCTTACATAGATGACTGGACTTATTGTCGAGGTGTTCATGTTTAATAGCTTCCTTAACAGCGTGAGGTGAACTTGGTGTACTAACATGACTAGCCATGAATTCAGTGAGGTTACATCCATGCGGTTATTTATCCCCCGAACTCACCGAGTCGACATCACTCTCTCTGAGCATGGCATTTAAGGTGGATTTGCTTTTGCCTTGTCATTTTGACCTAGTTGGATACTCATGAGCTTTGTGATCCTTTTCCCCACATTCATAACACCTCTCCTCGTCTTTCTTTATCAAATATCTTTTTTCTTTTTCAAAATTTTTCATGCCCGTTTTAAAATTTTTATTTTTCTCGAAACTTTGCTTATCTTTTGAAGAACTTTGATTTTTAAGTTCGAGATTTTTTTTTAAATTTTCATCAAACAGGGCTAAGTCGTCTAAATCAAAATCTTACTCAGAATTCGACGACACTTGCTCTCTCCTTTTATAATGAGAAATTTTAAAGCTATCCCATTTTCCTTCAGCTTAACTATTTTAAGGAACATATCTATCTCGTATGTTTGAATATCTCGTACAAGATTTTCTAACCTAAGAGTATCTATACCCTCTAGTGAGTTTAGCAACATGACCTTAAGAATAAATGGGGTGAGGAGAAACCTTAAATTTTTTTTAACGATGCGTGTTTTTGGAATACTCTCACCTAAATTGAAACTCGAGTCAACAATATAAAAAAATCATGCATAAAAATCATCGAATGATTTAGATTCAAGCATTTTAATTGTTTCAAATTTAGTGGTGAGCTTTTGGAGCTTAAAAGCTTTAACAATGTTGGTAACCTCATGCGTGAGTTGGAGGATATCCCAAGCTTCTTTAGATGTGGTGCACGTCATAGTGTGGTGGAAATCATTAGGGGTGACGATTACCAAGATGACACTCAAAATGTACAAGTTAAAATTAATCCATTTAAAGTCGTCCTCTGTCCATAAAGAGACAAGTTTAGGTCTGACGACATTATCAATTATTATAGTGTCCAGAGTCCACCATCTTTCATAGACTAACCAAACATGTTCATCAATGGACTTTAAAGTCAACCTCATCCTAGCTTTCCAATTTGTATATTTAGAACCATAAAAAACGGGTATTCGATTACACAAATTATCCATTAAATTTTGGCCTTTTAAAGATCAATAATTTTTTCAAAAAATTTATATCAATTTTGTTTTTTGCGAAAAAAGGATCACACAATATTTTAGTGTAACCTGCCCTAATACCAGTTTGAGAGTGTGCACGAACTAATGGATCAATTTATTTAATTAAATACCCCAACACACAAAATCCAAAATTTTGCCAAATTATACCCTTTGATTAATTATGGTGTGCATGTGAATTATGTCTGAATTCCAATTTGCAATTTTTTATCCAAAGATGTAAAAACAACAAGAACATGTTCAAAATTAATTGGAGATTGAAACACAAATGGATTTTAATCTACGATTGTTTAGAATCGGTTTATGAATAATTGTGTTTGGAGAATTAAACACCTTGGTGACAAAACCAGAATTGACATCATTTTATTAGGGAAAAGTACTAAAAAAATACATGTGATAGGGTTAATGTTTATAACTGATTTTGAATCGTGTATAATCTCTTTATTTTGGGAATTTTTAGATAATAATTATGAAATTGATTAAAATAGGCAAATTTTAATGTTTTAGATCCAATTACTTAAATTTACGAGAGGTTATCATGCGTACAATGGGTATAGAACACATTTTCTTGACTGTACTAGGGTTATGATTTATGAAATTGAAGATTATAAAACCTTAAAAGCAAATATGGAATGTTGGGTATGAACTCTGCATACAATATGAAGCAGATATGGGCTACTTTAAAAAAATGAATCCTCTAGGGAGAATTGATTTAGCCCAGTGAATCGATTCAGCTCTTGGGGTTTGGTTAGGATTAGACTGTGGAAATGTTCAGGGGATTTTTACAAGTTCCAGTGAGTATGTGGGAAGTTATCCAAGTGAAGGGATATTTAATTAAAAATAGGTTTGTGTTGTTATCCATTTTATTTTGGTCCAAAACAAAAGACATGTAATACCTCGATATATAGGGATCCTGAACCAAAAAGAAAAGGGGGAGGGGATTTCCTTTCTAACCTAAAAATACAACCTTGTGATGTTATCTAATATTTGGGGAATTTAATAACTAACTAGAGTGTAAATAATTAAGATAAGGATTTTTATTTTGAGATTTATGAAATCTAGTTGTGGTAGTTATGGGGATAATTACTTATACATATTGTGTGCTATATGTATGTAATTATTAATAGTGTGAACATACCCGTGCTCGAAGGCCTATTGATTATCTTAGGCCTTACATTTAGAGGTACCGCTTTGTGATGAGATAAGTTGGATAGTTGTATCCATTGTCATTGTTGAGAGTATGGGCCGTGAGATGGTGTAATGTGTAGTGACTAACCCACTTATGTGTGTTTGTTTGATGCAGACAACATTTAATTGACACAATGCTATGTAAATTACATAATGTGATGAAATGCTATGTTTTCTAGTGGGGTAGTATTATGGGGGTTAGTCTGGGGACTGAGATCATGTGTGTAGATATTTACCTCTCGTTTGATATATGTGGTAGATGCCTTTGATATTGCCACATTAATGTAAAAACCAAATATCATATTTGGGCTTGGATTGGAAATGCGTATAGTATTACCCTTAGTTGAGGATGAGATACTTACTGAATGCGAGTGCTAGTGGACAGTATATAATTTAAATTGACTGTGTTATGATTTATGTGTTTTGTAAGTTAATTCTTAAAACTTTTGGCCTCTAGCCCATATTATAAAATACTCCCCCCACATTATCCTAAAGAGGGACAGTAAGGCTGATAGAGGATCAAACTTGCAATTGAACTTTCTAAGTTGAGGAATTAGTTCTTCTATTCTTGTATAGGTTGTAACTCTCTATTTTATTCGATTTTTATTATTTCAAAGATTCTATGGGCATAAGCCTCATATTTATTTATTTATTCCAGTCATTTATTTTTCATTTATGTTAGGATGGATATTTTATGACTTATGGGAGTTGAGACTTATTTATTATGCATATATGTTTTAAATTAAAATTTATTTTTAGAGTTTGATGAGAAGAATGGTATGAATTTTTAGACAAGGCCCATCCTCAACGTATTGTGTCTGGCCAAACTTTACATGGAAATGGGGGTTATTACAGTCGGTATCAAAGCATTCAGTTTCTAGTGTCCTTAGGATCTATGTCACTTGCTACGTTCTCCATTGAATTTATTTCATATGTAGATCCCTATGTTTAGGAATTCAATTACTCCTCATGATCTATTACTAATATGAATCGTGTTTGCTTCTAGATGGAAAACACTCGATGAGGTAGACCCCATCGTGCTACCAATGAGGATGTAGAGGATAGGGCTCAATAGGAGCCCTTTCCACCACCAGTTCCACTCTTGGTTACTCCACCACCAGTTCCACTCTTGGTGACTCAGGTAGTCTCTATAGCGATGACTTCCATGGTATAAAACTTTCATACACGATAGCAGCAGCCACCACCACCACCCCCGCAACTGGTGGTGCTACCCGTTCAGGCACAGGGGTCAATTTCAAAGAGATCTAGGGAGGCCATTACTAAAGTCCAACTACCAGCGTTTTTTTCTGGGAGTACAAATATATTAGTTAACAGTTAGTGAAGAAGGACATTCAGAGACATAAAAGGATGGTTGAGTTCACATCAATGCACAAGCATATGTTAGATTTGTTCTGATTAGTAGGAGCATCCCTACAGTAGTGGGAGTCTATCACCACCCTAGGGAGTGGGACATGATGGGCATTGATGAATTTTGCATAAAGTAGAAGGGAAAGTATTTTCCACCCACCATGAAATCAAAGATGATAAGAAAATTTATGGACCTAAAAAAGGAGGGTCATACCATAAGATAGTATGAGGATGTGTTTATCGCATTGTCATTGTTTGCTAAAGATGAGGTCAACACTGAGGAGAAGAAAATGGAGCAATTTTCTTTAGGGATAACTTGGAACATCAGGAAATCCTTATTTGGGAACTCAACTTTTACGATATACTTTCAAATAATTAAGGTCGCTTTATTTCATTGTCAGGAACATTGGATGTTTTAGACGAATAAGGGCTAGAAGAGATTCAATTTTGAGTCATCGACCCCAAAGGGAAAGAAATGTGGGAATGGTAATTAGGGGGTCCAATAGTTTATGGGGTTCTAGGAAAGAGATCTGTGTAAGAGTAACATGGGTCTTGTTGATTGGAATACGCAGGGCTATTTATAACAACAATGGGACATTAGGGCCAATAGGAGTAGGGCTGAGGCCAATAGGGCCAATATGGGAAATAATAGGATAGAAGTCAGTTCCATGGAAACTTCTATGTATGTAGAGAGAAGGGACACAGAATGAAGAGTTGCCATCGGGTTAACCTAGGAGTATAGGAGCAAGGAGGTCAGTGTGGGTATCAAGCACCTCGGGGGTAGCATCAACAGTTGTAAGGCCCATCGATGGTTGTAGTTCCAGTAGTATTAACTCCACCCATCCTAGCTTAGGGGAAGTAATCACGGTTACAGTATAGTCATATGTTTAACGTCTCAGCTAGATATGGACCAACACCAACACATGAAGTGGAGGGTATATTCCCTAGTTTTGGACATGTGGGGCATATTTTACTTCATATTGGTGCATTGCACTCATTTATTAGCACTAGTTTTTATCGAGCATTAGGAATGATACACTTAGCATCTGACATTGTACTTTACATTGATTCACCCATGGGTAGAGGGGTACCTATACGTTCCATATGTAGAGGTATATGTATTGACATTGGAAGACGTGGGTTCGTGGCATGCCTACTTATGTGTGATATGTCAGAGTATGATGCTATCCAGGGGATGGATTGGCTAGCTACTTACGGGGCTTGTGTTGATTGTTGTGGGAGGTCTATTGACTCTTCCATTCCAGGATAAGAAATGTACCTAGTTACAATGTCACACCAGGAGGGATGGTTGAGCATGCATTTGTATTACATTAAAGAGTACACTTCTGATGAGCTCATTATTTTTTTAGACTCCATTATGATTATTAAGGAGTTTTCAAACGTGTTTATAGAGAATCTAGGGTTACCATTGAGTAAGGAGATCGAATTTGTAATTGACTTGATTCCATGTA
The DNA here is from genome assembly GCA_949130495.1 of Sambucus nigra. NCBI lineage: Eukaryota > Viridiplantae > Streptophyta > Magnoliopsida > Dipsacales > Adoxaceae > Sambucus > Sambucus nigra. Next base: position 48,917,010 of record OX422220.1, read on the forward strand.
TGAGACCAATCACCCATGCACCATATCACATAACTCCTTTATATATGAGGGAGTTGAGAGGTCATATTTAGCAGTTTTGGGGGAAGAGTTTTGTCCGTATGAGTACATTACAATGGGGTTCCCTAATATTGTGTCTTAGGCCAACGGATCAAGACACTCGACTGAGCTGTGAGATATTGTATTGTAGGGTTACTTATTTGGATTTTGCTCGCATGTCACACACATGAGTCTTAATGAGTGTCTAAGTTGAGATACATTTAGGCTCTAGGACATTGGTTTATTACGGTAGGAATTACATGTGTGAAGATGAAACACATTGAGTAACGAGCTATTATGTGATTTAAGGTTGTCGTAGCCAAAAGGTGCAACGACAAGAGCACTCGAGGAAGTTTTCACCACTAATCGAATACATGGGTCAATCTCAAGAAGAGTTGAGTCGTGATTAGTAGGGTAATTGAGTGTAATTTTGTTGTATGGTTATAAATGGTATGTATAATTGATATTTTGATGTATGCACGTTGTGTTGGTGTGAGCATGTGGTATAGGGTCTATGGGAGACCTAGTAAGTTCCATATTCAGTATTGTGGCCATCCTTCCTAGATATGTTTCCATCTCCTTTTCCATACCGGGGGTTGGTGAGAGGGAGAGAGAGGTCTCGAGCCCTTTCTAGGAATGCTTCGACTGTCATCGATGTGGGGTGATGAAAACAGATAGAGTTGCCAGCGTATTTTGTATAAAATAGGTAAAATAACATGTTGTCTCCTTGAGAGAATGGCATCAAAGACAATATGATTCTTGCATAACCAATTAGATCAGAGGTCCGTGGGCTTAAGTTATAAAATAGGAAGATGTTAGGAACCTATCCCACTCGTTCGGTCTCTCATAGGCTAATGTTACCGATAGCACATATAGTGCACCATACTGCCGCGGCTACATGCTATGGACTAGATTACACCTGCTGCAACCCTCATATTCTAGTAACTAGTTACATGCTTAGCAGACCTTCCGTATCCCTTAAGGTTTGGGCTGCGACCCCCAAATATAACATACCGCGACCTCTGTTCTAATATTCAGCCATCCGTAGTATCTCCATGATACAACAACATCACACCTATATATATATATATATATATATATATAGAGAGAGAGAGAGAGAGAGAGAGGTTCACACCTCGAGATGGAGGGAGATTCATTTTCTTAATTTGAGATCCGAGTTCGTTACTAGTGCCAATACATATATCAGACACCATGACGCTCTCCAGGCCACTCAGTCCAGCTTGGAGGCTTCTCTCTAGCATCGAATCATCTCTCTGGCACACCGAAATCTTCATAAACATCTATTATCTTCTATTCTCATGCTTATACGCCTCTTTGGGCCAAATTACTATGTACCAAACAACATATATAACGAGAGTGTGGCACCAAAGTTGACGTAAGCTCATTTTTATAACCGAACCACTCTATATCTTGCCTTTTATCTCTCTTTACTTGCTCTATTGGCTTACTATGCACTTTATACTTGATTTGATGGTACGAGAACGACAAGTGGATGATATCTCATATCATCAGTTATTATTTTCCTTAATTTCCCCGTGAAGTGTATGTGCGTATATATATAAGTGGAGATCATAATCGTTCGACTTGCATCATGGAAAAGTCAGAGTGAGGTCATTTATAGGAATTTTCCCAAAATAATAATTAAAAATATGATGTGTACACATATCGAGATATTAATCATTATGACAAAACAATAATATGTGTTAAATAAGCCGAAAGTATGGATCACAAGTATGATATATGAAAATAATACATGGATAAATAAGGAAAAAGGAGGAAAATAGGAAAATAGGACTCGAGTCTCGGATTTTAGCCTGAGACACCTATGTAGCCTATAAAGGCATAGAAGTTCACATAGTTCTCATGCGTCACAAGGGTGGGGTTCATTCCATAAATTCGAATGGGGATTTTATTACGTGTTTGTGTAAGAAAAGGGTGTTTTAAGTTTTGAGAAAATGTGGTGAAAAAAATTCCATTGGATTTTATAGGTGTAACCCTCTTTTTCTTATTTTTTTATAGAAAATATATTATGTGCAATATAACTAATAATCGATTGCAGATTAATATGTGTATGATCTAAACTAAATGTTAAAGTAAGAATTAATATAACTAATGCAAAAATAAAGAATTTTAAAGAGAGAGAAAAATGTTTGGACCTACTTTGGAGACTTAGAGATTGATATTGATTGATGATGAGATTCATTGCAAGTGGATGAATAATGTAGGGGGATTTTGTTAAATTTGGTGTGAAAGTGATGGAAATGAAAGGAGAAAAAAGGTTTCAAACAAGGAAACCTTGCTGACTTACGAAGAATGTTGCTGAGATCACTGAAGTTGATGTTTCTCAGGTTCCCTAGAAGGTGAGCTCATGATCTCCTTATATAAGGTCAAGGTATTTCTGATCGACCTTGTCCTTGCCATGCCTGTTAGCAGGTAACCCTAGACACACTACCGATAGGCAGGGAAATAGATATGTTTATTGGTAGTCTCATGAAAATTTTTGGAAAAAATATTGGTAAAATGCTATATGTAAGTCCAAATCTTGCATGTGGCATACCATTATAAAGGTTATTCAGAGACCTTTGAGAATACTTAGGCCGCTCCTTGGACCGAATGTTGACTTCGGGTCAAAAGGGGCTCAAAAGCGCACGTCGATCCTTTGGATAGGAGATCTTCGGATGATGATGGATCATTCATCTGAGCTGTGAGTCTAAATCATGCATGGGGAAGGCTATCCTTTTGGGGCACTTCGATGTTCCAAAGAGCTTCTCTCGGTTTGGAGAGTGGACTCTAGTCAAACAGGACCTGAAAGCACTCGGTGATCTTTCGAAGTAAAGCTGGTCGTTCGTCCGTACCCTAAGGTTGATTCGAGAACATGATGGATCATTAGAAATTGTATTTAATTCCTTTAGAATATTTGTTCAGTCTTGTTCAAGGTGAAAAGTTAACCATCATCAAACGGAGTCTGGGAGCGCCCGATGGCCTCCGAATCGATTTTCAATGTAAAATGAATCGTTCAGCCGAATGGTTATATCATTTTGTGCATGAGGAAAACCATTGGAAAGGGTTTTCAGTGCCTTTCGAAGATCCACTGAGCTTTTGCTCTAATGATGAAGTTGATTGTGGTCAAATCGGGGCCTGAGAGTGCCCGGTAGGCTCCAAATTAGTTTTTCGTAGTAAACTGGTCCATTCATTTGAATCATTATGATGATTCTCACACAGGGTGGATGGTTGTAAAGGGTATTTATAACTCTTAGAAGATTAATTGAGCTTTTACTTTGATGATGGAGTTGATCGGAGTCAAAATGGTGCCCGAGAGCGCCCACCGATCTCTAGATTGGGACTCAGAGTATGACCTTTGGTTTATAGTGAATTAAGGAGGTGCTAGGGACCTAAAGAGAGACTTAGGGGGACCTAGAATGTGATTTCTATAGAGCCCCTCGACGGGTGAGCTTGGAATAAGTGAAAGTCGTCGAATAGACGCCACATGATGTTTTGGTAAAGAGATCAATTATGAGGATTGAAGGGATGAGGATGACCATTTTAGAGGGGCGGGGCCGATTATGAGGACCTAAATTTGGGGTGACTAAATTCTGCAGGTAGAGGTCAATTCTACGGACCTAAAGTAGTGGCAACTAATTCTATGGGTTGAGGTCAATTCTGAGGACCTAAAGTAGTAATGACAAATTCTAGGGGTCGAGGTTAATTTTGAGGATCTAAAGTTAAAGAAACTAATTCTGTGGGTCGAGGTCAATTATACATACCTAAGGTAGGTGAGACCATTTATGGGGGTCGAGTTCATTTCTACATACCTAAAGTTGAGGCGACTAATTCTGTGGGTCGGGGTTAATTTTTAGGACCTGAAGTAGAGGTGACGAATTCTACCAGTCGAGGTCAATTCTTAAGGACCTGAAGTAAAGGCGACCAATTTTGTGAGTTGAGGTCAATTCTGAGGACCTAAAGTAGGGGAGACTAATTCTGCGGGTTGAGGTCAATTCTGAGGACCTGAAGTAGAGGCAACCAATTATGCAAGTCAAGGTCAATTTTGAGGACCTAAATTAGGAGCGAAAATTCTGCGGGTCGAGATCAATTCTGAGGACCTAAAGTAAAGATGACCAATTTCGCAGGTCGAAGTCAATTTTGAGGACCTAAAGTAGGGGCGGCCAATTCTATGGGTATGTAATACCCCGTATTTTCGAAGATTTAAATAATTATGTGATTTATTATTATTATGGGATTAATTAAATTAAAATGTCAGAATTAATTAATAACCTGGATTAAATTTGAATATTTACTAGCGTGACAAGAAGTTAGTAATTATTAATATTATTGTAAGAATAAGTAATATGGAATGACGATTTTATATAACTTGTCGTGAGAGAGAAATACGATAGTTTGGTATATTAAGTCGGGGACGCGCGTGTGAGTCGTGTCAAGACTAATTAAGTGGAATAAAAGGTAAATTATTTTAAGTAACTCGTATGATCATTTCGAGTGCGCCATTGAGTCCGGAGGGGTCGAGATAGTAAAAAAACTCTACCCGGGTATTTTATTTTTACTCCGGGATATTTTTAGGCCAAGCCGGCACCCGATAGGGGTAGTTTTGTAATTTGGATTTTTAGAGGAATTAAATGGACGAAAATTGGAGAAATATTATATCAGCTAATTGGGGAAAATTAGGGTTAGGTTACACCAAAATTAAGAGAGAGCCACAGTGGGTGAGGGAGAGCAAATTCCAAAGGAGGAGAGGCAATTTACACCACCTTGCACAACCACCACCACCATCACGTTTTGATGACTTTATATGATGAACGAATCTGGGAGTTATATGTTCTTGAATGAAAATTGAAAGAACTAGGGGTTGTCTAATTAAATTGGGGATTTCATATTTCATTAACGATTTGTAATGATTTGATGATTATAGGTTGTTAGAATTCATTTACAAATGTTAGGATTCGATTTGGGACTGATTTATTGGAGTTTGGGATGATGTTTTAGAGGTTCTAGGGTTGAAAATTGGTGAAAAATGAGGTTGTATAAGTTTGAAGATGAAACAACCCAGCTCGCAAGATGTCGCTCGAAGTCGTTCGAGCGAGATTGATTGTTGTGCGAAGTCGTTCGAGCGACACGTGAAAGTTGTTCGAGCGAGATTCATTCTGGTTCGAGCGAGATTTATAATTTTAAGAGAATTTCCTATTTCCACCCTATTTGTGTAAACAATCAATTTGAGTGAGAAAAATTAGTGTTCGATGAACCCAAAATAGTGCAGAATTATTGGGAGTTGTTTATGTGTAATGATTCCAATATTTGGGATGGTAAGTTTACCTTGAAGATTACGAGAGAGAGATAATCATAATTGTAAATGCGTCGAGAGTATTACGTGATAAATACTTATGATATTAGTTCTGAAGATATGACACTTATAAGAATAACAATTAGTGGTTACTTGTGGGACTTCTTATGATTATGTATTAAGGATTTTCGGGTGACATATTATCCATATATATATATATATATTATAAGAGAGGGAATATCATAATAAAAAAAATACGTTGATAGTATTTAGTGATAACAATACTATGTATGAAATATGACAATTGGTTGTCTGTATACCGTTTGATTTGATGGGTTGTGTGTATACCTATATTTGATATATTATGTGTATGCCATACCTACCATACTTGCTATCACGGGAGGTCGGCTTTCGGAATAGGGTCATCTAATCCTTGTGTGCCTACCGGGGCATTTAGATCAGTTTCTTTAGGACATAGGACTGTGAATGGCTTATTTATGAGTTAATGAGTCAACTGACCATGGGAGCGTAGGTATGTGCGTGATCCATGGGTATGTGAACTATGTACGCCTCAAATATGTGTGATTTGGCTTATTGTAACGGTTCCTGAGAGATTCGAACACGTAATCCTCATGTACGTGATGTACCGAGATTTGATAGCAAAGTATGTGTGCACCGCATCTTAGCCTAGGGGTGCCATATTTATATATTTGTGTTGAGAATAATATACGTGTGTTTATAATGAACTCTTTGGTAAAGTATGTAAGTAAATTATTGGGACATTTTGAACGGGATTTAATAATGAGAATTTTCCTATCATAACTGTTATACATTAATCTGGTAAATAAAAAGGTGAGATACACGCAGGATATAATAGAATGTCATGAGTAAACTCCCATATTATAATGTGAGAATAGGAAGGTAGACAGACTAGTTAGTTAACAACATAACTAGGTTGGATTAGATATACGTTAGGCATGCACACTAGTCGAGAGATGAGAATCTCATGTGAGAGTTCGAACTAACATGCATATAATACTTGCTTTAATGCAGTTTTAAATACTTACTAATAAATCTTTTTAAAACATCGGGCTGACCCGTGTCTTGCATTTCTTCTCTCATTTGCTATATATATATATATATATATATATATATATATATATATATATATATATATATATATATATATATATGTATGTATGTATTAGTACAGGTGCCTAGCCATGGGGACACCGGTTCTAGATACTTGGATGGTTTGCTGAGCTGCAGCTGTTGTGGAAGTTGTGGGTCATTTGAGATTAGACGCTTATCTCATTTCATTCAGTTCCTAGTTCAGATATCTTAGTTCGAGCACGTGTCACCCATTCTTACTCAGTTTACTTTGTATTTCTTTTCAGTTGGATTGAGTATTTATTATGGTTTGGTTTGTGGCTTTGAACTGGAAGATTTTTATCCAGTCCTAATTATTTAGTAATTGATTCAGTCAGCATTCAATTCTTATGTATGGTTTATAATTGCATGATCAGGAATTAATTCAATTAAATGGATTTCAAGTTTAATTGGAAAATATTTTGACACTAGCTTAATTAAATGTTAGGTAATTAATTGGATTTAAGTTTTCGACAGTGATGCTAAGAATGAACCAACCGAACATTCTGTGATAAATTTTATAAATGACTGATCACTCGATATTTAATTGGGTAGGGTGTCACAGGGTCGAGATCAATTTTAAGGACCTGAAGTAGAGGCGACCAATTCTGTGGGCCGAGGTCAATTCTGAGGACCTGAAGTAGGGACGACTAATTTTGTGGGTCAAGGCCAATTATAAAAACCTAAAGTTGTGGAGAACAATTGTGCAGGTTGAGGTCAATTGTATGGATGTGACCAATTTTGCGGGTTGAGGTCATTTTTGCGGACCTAAAGCCGAGGCGACCAATTCTGTGGGTAAAGGTAAATTCTGAGGACCTAAAGTAGGGGAGACCAATTCTGTGGGTTGAGGTAAATTCTGAGGACCTAAAGTTATGACGACCAATTCTGTGGGTCGAGGTCAATTCTGGGAACTTAAGGTAGAGGAGACCAATTCTGCTGGTCAAGGTCATTTATGCGGACCTAAAGTAGTAACCTAGGGGGTACTTTCTGGGGAGTCTTTAATTTACCTCTTTTAAGACTCTAATGGGGAAGATACATCTATGTGGAGATTATGTCCTTTTTATAAGAGATATCTTTATTGGGGGAGTGAAGGATCGGGGTAAAGCTTAGTCTCTGGGGAATCACTTGATTAGTTGAGGTTTTAGGATTCCGTTGGGGAATGTGTTTCTCTGAGACGCTGCCATAGAGAGATATCCGACTGACTTATAGCTCCACTAGAGAAGTTGGATTTGGAAGTTTCGCTAGGGAATTTATTGCAGATTCTGGGGATGGGGGCGTGCCATTTTAAGGTTTAAATTGGGGATGGAAATGTAGTTTAAATTCGGGGGGGGGGGGGGGGGGTATCTCTGGTAGCTTGAAAAATGGTTTTCTTGGTGAGTAAATGTTCCAATATTTATTTGGCATTTTTAAGAATTTTTTAAAGAAGTTTTGGGATTTCTTGTACAAAATTTTCAGGGGGTTACCGATCGGCATGTTGTAAGGGTTTTCGTTTGGCAATAGCATAGTCTTCTGGGCTACCTTGGGAAGGGGAAGATTCAGGTGCCGATCGGTATGCCCCTTGGCCTCCTATAAAAAGGAGCGATTTCTCTTCATTTTTCACAATTTCTAGCATTCAGATATTCTTCCCTTCTTTTGTAAGATTCGTTCCTAAGATTTTGTGACTTCTTTGAGTCCAAAAAATGGCGGATTTTTTGGATAGCGTGACCCACATGGCGTGATTCGGTGTCGACGATTGAAAGAACCTAGAGTGGCAGGCTAGGGTTCCCCTATCATTGGGTAATGAAAATTCCTTTGAGTTATTCGATCCAGTTGCTGATGATCATTTTTTACTGCATGATCCTTCACATCACTGCTCAGCTAGGGTGAGGGACCCTAGTGGCTACGTAAGTATTAATGACCTTTGGCATTCTTTTTCTTCCTTTCTTCTTTTGTTTCCTTGAGTTGACAAATGGTTTCTTTATTTTCTAAAATTGACATAGCTTCGATGAGATTTTATTCCTGAGGGACGACGGGGTTTAAGGATGTGTGGGATAACCTTCTGATGGTGGTGCACTGGGTAGTTTCTTCTGCAAGTTTTGGTTGCCTAGCATCTACTGTGGACGAGACACTGTGCTCTACGGCTATTTTATGCGATTTGGGGGAGAGGTAGTGGGACACTATCTACACCATTCATTTGGGGTTTAGGGAGATGGCAGTGATTCCCATTGACGTCCAGCAGTTGCTGGAATTGATTGTGAGGGTTTCCAGATTTAGGTGAACCGGTGTTTAAGGGTGACACATATGGTGATTAAGACGACATTGTGAGACGTTGGGAGGATAGTCTCTGTTGTTTTAATTTTATTTTTTTTCTCAACGGGAGATGCTTTTGAGTCAGTGGATTAATGAGATATACAATTTGCAGGTGCGACATATGTCTTGTTTATTCATTCTTCTTTTGTTGGGGGTTTCTTGGTGGCATTGAGCAGCGACGTCGTCCACTTGTAGTTTGTACCATTTTTTAGAGTATTCTCGAATATCCATCTCTATGACCGGAGGAACCTAACCTTGGTGACCCTTTATTCTTCTTTAAATGCTTTCAGCCACTACTGCCAGCAGAGTTTTATTGAGGCCAATTATCTTCTAGAGTTAATTATTGCATTTCTTCTTTATCTATTTTCTTGCATTTTTCGCTTTGTTTTTTTATTCTTGTAACTCTTGTCCTCACGAAGATGTTGTTTTATGAGGTCATTGAGATCAATTCAAATTTGATAGGTTTACATGATAACGAGGTGGGGGACTTCTACCGGATACACCGATGACGAAAGTCCAACCAGCGATTGAAGCAATCTCCTTCTTTGTTGGCAGTGCGCCAGGCCTTGAACACCCCGACGAGCGTTCAGGTTATTCTTATTTCTTTTGATTCCTTTTTTAACTTTATTTTTTGTTTGAAAAAATATTGATCCTTATAAAAAATTACATGTAACCTTCTATCCCTAGGGGATGGTTGTCCAGTACACGGGGGTGACTGGGATCCATGCACAGATGCGCCTGCTATTGACACACAAGTTAAGCTACTATTAGTATTTGGGGGAGATAATGGTTCGACAAATTATGGAGGATGAGGTGTTGGTACCACTGGGGGTTCCCCCTATGTACATGAGGTGGGTACGAGAGATGTCGGAGGAGGCTTGGGCAGCTGCGATGATTGACGAGCCCTATTCGTCATTTATGGATACGATGGCGACTTATGACTACCTCGAATTTGTGATGAGCTGGATAATGCCTTTTTGTATGTACGAGGTGGTGAACATTCCTTCGCCTACTATGGATTCAAGTAGGTCCTACCATAGCATAGGTGGTGAGTCATCGTCAGTAGTGGCAACAGATGTCCCATTCATTCAGCTTTCCCCTCCTTCGCTGCATATGCAGCACCGCCCTAATGCGGTGGATCCGGAGGTGTTGGGCTGACAGAGGATGTATTTTAGCCAGAGGTATATCTCTTCACTTTCTTTGTCCTTATCTCAATTTTTCTTTGCTGTATACTGATGGATTTTCCTTTTGTTTTTTATTTTGCTTGCAGCATGTCCGAGTGTTGACTACTTAGCTCAATAACATATGGGACTGGGTGGCCTCAACAACTGCCTATATCATGGACTCAGTTCTAGTTCCTTCTTATTGTGTACCATTTGCTACCTTGAAGTAGGGATCTAGATCGGGATTGAAGTCTCCACAACTCATCTCCAGGGGAAGTGCGCTCGTCGTAGGGATTAGGGGTCTTAGAGAGATGAGGGGTTTCAGGCTGAGTCCCACTGTTTTTTTTTCTTTTTGTATATTTCTTCTTTCCTAAAAAAATGCAATGAAGTAAGTGGTGATATATATAATGAAATGAGATTTTTATTTATCTTTGCTTTTAAATGACTTAATCTACATGCACTTTTTACTTCGTTGATGAGACCGTAAAAGGGATGGGATATTAGAATAAATCAAGAGAAAATTTATTTTGAGAAACAATGAGTAAAATGGATAATATAGGAAGAAACAACCTGTATTTTTTAAAATAAAGATTTATTTTTAATTTTTTTTTTGATAAAAAATAAAAGATAGAATTTTCTAAAATAAAGGGGTGCCGATCATCATACCCCTTATCCTTCCCATCGGTAGGTGAGTCCAGTCAAATCACCTTAAGGCTTTTATTGCACTTTCTACAACTTCAAAGTACTTGGTGGGTCAGTAATTTATTTGGTTACCTCATATTTCTTGTCTTTAGTCGAGGTTTCCATGTATAAAAGGGGGTAAGGTGGTGTGGTTTTTTTACACATTCACATTTTCTCTTTTTTCTTGCTTATTTCTTATCTTCTGTCTTATTATTTCCCAAAATGGCCCTTCGCATGAGTACACAATTTGCTTCATATCTTGAGAATTTAGATGCTATGTGTTTGTACAATGTACATTATGATGCTTTTAACTTGCGTCGGGTCTCTTTATGGCGTAATTGTCATCGACTGGAACATGCTGGCAGTGGCAGAATAATTTTAGTATCGTGAGGTTCATGTTTTTCGCTTGGTCTTGTACGAGGTCTATCCGACCTATGAGGAATTTTCAGCTATGTTGGGGGTTAATCCTAGTGTGGTGGCAACCATGCCTGAATTCTCTCAGTCTCCTTAGGAGCTGTTAGTAGGATTACTTCGCATCTCTCCTTCGGTGGCTCGACCATTGGTCACTGGGGGAATGATTTCTTTCCTAGTTGTTCTGTATTTCTCTCCCAGTTGTCCTGTATTCTGTGCATCTATGGGATTTAGATGATGTGAGTTATACCGGAGTTATTACCCTGGGCTTAGTTTCAAAGCTAATACGGATGATGGTGGACCCTTAACTAGCAGCTATTATAGCGTGGTTGTCATATCGTCATAATCATGTGGTGGTGATATTAACAGAGACCCTGAATGGTCTAGACGCTTGGTGGGAATATCATTTTGATTTTCTGAGAGGAAGCCCGATTATGCTATTTATGTGATTGGCTGAGAGATTCCGTTTGGCGGACCCCCTGCATATCCCGTGGCAGTTGTGCCGAATTTTTTCACTCGTTATTTCATGAGCTTTGGCTCATCCATATAGAACTGGGTAAGATGGTTTGTAGAGCATAAAGCTAGATGTCTGCGCTGGTTGATGCCATGGTGGGGGGAATTAAAACCTATTCTGGAACTAGGGGTATACCAGTACGTTCGGTTAGTTAACCTTCAACAAAACTCATTATATTTCCCCTAGAGGCTCCTACGTGAAGTCGAATAGGAGAAAATTATGCCTTTTCGTACCCTGAATTTCTTTCCTATAGATGATTCGTCTAAAGGATTGTGCATGCGATTGAGTTATCTATGGGAGAATCTTCGGCCATCAACTCTCAATTTATTGGTAGGGTTGACATGTTTATGGGGATTATATGAAATGGCCGTGGAAGAGGGTAGTGGCTAAGATCTTGGTAAAGGAGACTGGGCAGAGATGGTTTATCATGTTTGACACTATGGAGGGGGTAGTGGTTTTCTCTATGGTGGTCCAGGATTATCACTCTATGGAGAGAATTCGGCCTACTAACCAAGTAGGAGAAGTTTGGGGTCCTTAAGGATCAGATGATGATGGGGTCGGGCCTTCCGGCAGCTGTAGATAGGGTCCTTTGTGAAGCTGGTGTTTATTTATGAATACGTGTTTGGTTGGTTTGTTTTTGGTTCTTGGGAATAACTTTGTGAAGGTTTAGTTAATTTTTTTAGGGATAGTTTGGTTTGATTTGTTTTAGGAAAATTTGGTTGGTGGGGGGATATTTGTTTAACTCCCTACGCTGATATTTCATGTAATTGTGCCAAATTTTCCTTGTTATTGAATAAAATAAGATTTTAATTATATTATTGTCCTCTTAGTATGTTTTATATTTCAATTTTATATATCAATCGCTAAGGCATACATAATCCTTTTGTTCACCTAAATAATAAAATGAACTATTGTTCCCGAAGGTTAGAAAATAATAGCATTTTATGAAAAAGAAGGGGACCGTGCCTATGTAAAGAGTATGGATTGCCTACATACCTCTGGGGGTTTTGAAAATTTTATACATTTTGAGAGAAAAAAGTTTTTTAGAGGATTAGGCCCCACGTAGTTCTGAGTAGAGGGAAATGAAGATTTTTTTTTAGAATAGAAGGGGATGAGAGGAGTCATAGCGCATCAAGATTCGGACTAAGGGTATAATTTATTGAGATGGTTCAGATTGACTGGACGTGCCATCTCTTCTCTATCAAGGTCACTGAGCATAGTGGCACCACTGGGCATGATCTTCTTCACGATGTAGGGGTCACTCCAGTTTGGCTTAAATTTCCTTCTAGGTCCGGGTTTTATGATTTCTTTGAGGGATAAGTCTCCTTATCGAACATTGCAGTACTTGAGTAACCTATTGAATGATCATGCTATCCGAAGATGGTACCCTTGTATATGATACATATCATAAAAATGGATCTAATTCCAGCCTTACTCATTGAATTCTCTCTCAAGCATGACGTGTAATGAAGGTATTTCTAGTTCAATGGTTAATACTACTTCCATGTTGTATACCAGAGAGTAAGGGGTAGACCCAATAGATGCATGATCTGAAGTGCGTTAGCCCCAGAGGGCGTAAGCGATCCGATCAGACCGTCTCGATAACTTTTGATCATCTTACCGCTGATTACTTTGAGGTTCTTATTTATGACTTTAAATGCACCGTCAATTTTTGGTCGGTAAGGAGAAGATTTGTTTCTATGAATCCCATACTCATGGACTAATTATGTGACTTCTGCCTCGAAATGTAATCCACTATCTGATACTAGCTCATGCAAAACCCCGTATCGATAGAAGATGTTATTCTAAATAAATTTGGCTACATTTTTGTCATTCGTCACCTTGTATGACTTGGCTTCGACCCATTTGGTGAAGTAATCAATGGCAAGCAGGATGAACTCGTTCCCATTGGAGGCTTTGTGTGTGACTTTCCTTATGATATTAATGTCTTATGTGTAGAATGAATAGGGAGAAGTCATATTATACAATTCTTACGGAGGAAAGTGCTAGAGATTAGAAAATTATTAGCATGTAAGGCATCTCTGAATATAGGCAATGCAATCTTGAACCATAATGGTCCAATAGTAACCCTGTCGGATAATTTTCTTAGCGAGCATATGACCGTTCATATGGGGTTCACATTCCCCATTGTGGTTTTTCTGCATCATTTCTTCAATGTGAACCCCAATGTGTAGTATAAATGGGTTCAATGAAGTTTCTTTTAGATAGTGATTTATCGCAGACAATGAATTGGGCAGTCAGTTTGTTGAGGGTTACTCAGTCTTTCTTGTTAGCATCTTGCGGGTACCTATCGTGCTTGAAGAGTTGCCAAATATCGTAATACCTTAGACATATTAGATTCCTCTTCTGTGATGAGATCAATGTGATAGTAGTGGATTAGTTTAGATTGTTTTTGGACTATGATGGGGGCCACGGTTGTTCCCTTGGGCATGTAGACCATGGAGGCGAGAGTAGAAATAGCATCGACTAAGTTGTTCCTTACTCAGGGCGAGTAGTGCAAGGTGAATCTTGAAACTGGGAGGCCATCTCTTCTAGGTGGGCATGGTGAGAGTTTTTAATCTTGACTTTCCATCTTTTAATAACCTGGATGATGATGAGGGAAGATTCCCCATAGACATCTAGGCATTGGATACCTTTCTTGAGAGAGACTTTGAGGCCTATGGTGCATGCCTCGTATTCGATCATGTTGTTAGTGCATGAAAAATCTAGCTTGATGGAAATAGGAGTGTTATAATCATCAAGGCCAATCAGGAGTATCCTAATGTCGTATCCTTTTTTATTAGCAGCGCCGTCAAAGAACATTTGGCACCAAAGGTCTTTCTGAGAGGTGTAAAGGATATCTTCATGTTGGAACATGGAGATCTAAACTTTAGCCTCCTCCATAGGGTAGTTAGCAAGGTAGTCAGAGATGACTCTCCCTTTCATGGCTTTCTGTGTGACATACGTAATATCAAACTCGACTAGAAGCATCAACTATCGGGCCATTCGGCTAGAGGGGACAGGTTTCTTGAGCAGATATTTTATAGGATCCATTAGGAACACAAGTCTGATCGAAAAAGTGAGCATGTAGTGCCATAAATTCTTAGTGACCCGATAAGGGAGATACATGCATTTTCCAAGGAAGTGTATTTAATTTCATACCCGACTAATTTGTGACCTGTATAGTAAAATGGACCCTTCTTTATAGAATTCTTTATGGTATTGGGATAACAATAAGCCCTGTTATAGTGTCTATTACGGTTAAGTATATGAGTAGAAGGAGACTAGGATGCGATGACATGAGTACCGGAGGTCGGGTAAGGTACTACTTGATTTGGTCAAAGGCTTCCCAACAAACCTTATTCCATAATTTGGTGGAATCCTTTCAGAGGAGCTTAAAGACGGGTTCATAAAGAGAAGTCAACTGGATGATGGACCGGTTGATATACTATTATTTTCCCAGGAATTCTCGCACTTCTTTCTCTGTTTGGGGTGGAGACATTTCGAGTATGGATTTTAATTTGGTAGGGTCTACTTTAATCCCTTTCTTGCTAACCATAAATCCCAAAAGATTTCCTTTGTTGATGTCAAAAATGCAATTCCGCAGGTTAAGTCGCATCTGATATCACCGTAGCCATTTGAAGAGCTTTCGGAGGGCGGGAACATGACCTTCCCAAGTTATAGACTTAATTATATTATCATCCACATATACCTCAACATATTTATGTATCATATTGATCAAGATGGTTGTGACAGCCCTTTGGTAGGTAGACCCTACAGTTTTTAAATCGATGGCATAACTATATAACAAAAGGTTCCTAAAAGGGGTGATGAATGTGGTTTTTCTTATTGATCAAGGTGCATCTTGATCTGATTGTATTCGAAAAACTCATTAATGAATGACTTGAGAGCATGAATGGTTGTATTCTCCATGATCATGTCGATATTGGGTAGTGGGTAATCATCCTTCGAAGATGCATTGTTCAAATCTTGATAGTCAACGCATATGTGGACTTTTCCTCCTAATTTTGTCACGAGTACAATGTTGGCTAGCCATATGGGATATTCGATCACCCGAATAAAGCCTATGTACAATTGTTTGACCACCACCTCTTTAACCTTGAACGACCATTCAATGCGGAGCTTTTGTAGTTTTTATTTGACTGGTTTACATTCTGAGAGAGTTAGAATCTCATGTTGATCTATCTCAGGATCAATGCCAAGCATGTCATTGTAGGACCATGTGAAGATGTCCATAAATTCCTTTAATAGTTCTTCAAGTTTCATTCTCTCATGCTCGTCAAGGGTGGACCCTATCCTAATCTCGGACAATTATCTACTAGAACCTATATTGATAATAAAAGTTTCATCTTCATTAATTTGAACGTGGTTATATTGTTTGTTATTAACCTTATTAAAATTAGTTAAGAATTAGTCATTTACAAAATCATCATCATCATCATCATGATCATCAAGAGTTTGATTAGAATATCATCAAAAGAGGTTTCGATTATATTATTATCATAAAAAGGAGGAGCAATAAAAGAGGAAGAGATAGGATAAACATCTGGGTTGGGTTGCACTTTAGTTGGTGGAATTGGTATATCATTCTAGTTAAGGAGGGGTTTATCAGAAGCCTTGATCAGGATGGAAGGATCTGACGATGTAGTGCCTAAGTGGATCATGCAGAGTGTCAGCCTCGGTGTCTACAGATTGCTTGGAGTAACTTCCCTCAAAAACCTCGATAGCATCTATAAATTTCTCAACAAGTGGTTGTACATGATGCTGGGAGTCCTCATCCCAAGAGTAACTGTTTTGAAAGAAGATATCCATCCATGGATTCATCTTCTTATCCACGTGACCATACCATGGTTCGGGAAAACCATAAAAAGGAAAATCTTTACCCTCTTTTATGAATCTTTAAATTAAAAAATCCACCGACACAGTCTTGGCATTTTCTAAACTTCTCTTCAATCAGGGTTGGCGGATCATTTTGAGTTCCTCTATCGACGGTTGATAACTCAGGCCATATGGAGGAAAGGCCTTATTTAGGACTATAGGTTCTAGTAACTCCTATTATCGTCGTCCCAGCCACGGTCCGGGCATGAAGTGCATATTCTTAAGAATCTGTATCACCCTGACATTTTTGTTAGGGCTATGCTCTGGACAAACCCGGTCTTTGAAATCATCGCCTACTAGAAGTGTAAGTGGTTCGACTCGAAAGAAAAAAATAAGCATGTCACTCTCTCCATGATATATTTTCCGTATTGGATTACTGGTGCTTGCATTATCAATATTATCATCATCGCCTAAGATGGTGATGATGTGCCCCTTGGAGAAGAACCTCAATTTCTGATGGAGAGAGGAAGCGATGGTCAACCATGAAATAGATTAAAACAAGTAGGTATGTCGATAACGGGATTTATAGGGACAACCCCTATTGTGAGTGTTATGGATCCCATCACCTCTAGATGAGTGCTGTCATAGGCACGCACTGCGATAAAAGTTGGAGTAAGGTCGAATACTTTCAAACCCAAGTTGTTGAAGGTTCTTAACGGGAAAACATTAAGTGCCGATCCATTATCGACGAGTGAGAGTGGGACTGTCTTCTCAGCACCTCAACAAATATGTTAAGATAATATTTATGATTAGAACCAAACTTTGGGATTTATTCTTCAAAGAAGGAAGGCAATCTAGTAGAGGTTAAGGACCCGACCGGGTTCACAATTTTTTTTGGAGTGGTGGAGCAGGGACTGTGGGACTGGTAAGTAATTTTATTAAAGCGTTTTGGTGTAGTTGGGAAGACATAAATAGTCCCCACAAGTTGAAGTTGGCCTAAGATTTCTCGAGTTGGTCGAGGATCTTACTTTCTCTGATGGTCATTTTTGGCATTGTGAGTTTCTCAACAACTCCCCTCCTTTATCTATCCCTATCGACTGAGGATTCAGACTCTAATAGTGTCTCCCAGATCTTGTCATATGGTTCATAGAGGAGGGGAATGATAGATACCTCATTTTTTCCATCTATTTTGAGATTTTCGACCATTTTGTTGGTTTTCCCTAGCAGATCTTCAAAAGATATCATCCCACACACACTAATTACCAGACTAGCATTTCCTTGGCTTGGTTCTTCATCAGAGCTATCAAATTCATCCCCCATCAAGTGGAGATGATGTCATATTTCCATGAGAATTAATGCATTCCACAACCTCAATGGCTTATTCATATATATCGTCCCACTCAACGGGGAGATGCAAAAGTGAAGGACTAACCTCCCTTATAGTTTTAAGGCATCGAGTAACTCGAATATACTATAAATCTCATTGGTCAGTCAGAACAAGTCTGCCATAATCTGTACTGCATCGTCTAAACTGACTTCGTTAATGGGTACCATCAAATTTTTTGACTGTCGAGCCCACTTTCGGGCTTCTATGAATAAGGTGCTGAGCTTCTGATACTCGATTGTCATTTCGAAGGGTAATTTCAGCCCAAACTCTAAGAGATTCTTCATTATTGTTGGAAATTCCATATCTTTCCATCCGGATAGGGTATGAACAATAATACATGCTCTTGTGAGAAGTGACAAAGCTTATTTGTCACAACAGGTAAGGTGTAGGAGAAAATATGGGAAGACTTTAAGGGGTTCAGGTGAAAATATGGGTATGATGAGTTCTTTACTGGGTACAATCTAGGTAGAACGATAGAATTTTAGGTCATTTTCTAGGAAGGTGGAATTTATATGGTTTGGAAGTGGATTATGAGTGGTGTAAGGTTTGGTATTGGGTGGTGGGGCAATGGAAACCCGATCAATTAAACCTTGGATTACATTTCGAAGATTGAAGCACTAATTAATGTTATGGTCGACATTTTGGTGAAGCATCGAGTTTGAAATTTTGGGAAGCAGGTTTGGTAGTGGATGAGGGTCTAAAGGTTTGATGATATTTCGGCCCAAAATGGCTTAGTAGACTTTAGAGAGGGAAGCATAGAGCTCGATGTATTCCTTTCTGACTTGGATAGTATAACTTTCTGGCACCTAAGAGGTAGCAGGATGCGAGATGTTGTTGATGGTCAAGATTGTAGAAGGCTTCTCATATTTTCTTGGAGTGAATTGTCCGGATACTTTCTTTGGCTCAACTTTTGTCTTGGAAATACTTTATTCAATATCCACTCCTACTTCCCGGAGGTCTCCGAAATGTGGGTAATACTGTCCTTCCATCATCGCTCGGACATGGGGTAAGACATTTTTCTTCAAAATACTAACTTGATCCTCTTCGGAAGGTCGGTTGGTCATAGTGGATGATTTCTCCATCCACCTTTCTATGAAATTTCTAAAAGTTTCTCTGGGGTTCTTCTTGAAAAGTTCTAAATCACAGTGTGTAACCTCTAACTCCTCATTTTATTTATACTACGACATGAATTCATGGGAAATATCCTCCAAACTACGAATTCTGGATTCATTGAATAGTGTTGTCCTTCAAACATCTGGGCCATTATTTCCTCGGAGGAACCTAGGAGAGTCACGGCTCGGTAGTATATTCGAAGATGAAGAATTAAGGTCCCACGACCCCCAAACTCTTAATGTTAGGCATCTTGATTTTTTTGCTAGCCTTGCTTTAGGGTAGGGAGACATATGGGTGTAATCCATGTAGTTCACAGAGATTCGAACCTGTTCAAACTTATAGGTTAATATCCTAAGGTCCTCCTTGACCTTGTTTAACTTGTCTTCCTTCGGATCGATAGGTACTGGTAGGTTATCCCCCGACTGGGCAAGATTTGGCATAGGGAGTTTAGGTGGTGGGGGCCCATTGGCAGGAGGTGCACATGGGACATGCTGATATTCTTTCGGGACCCAATCATGCTCAAGTGTAGGTGGACCCATAGCATGAGGGAATATGATCTCAGGATCTTCGAGAATAGGAACCTAGTTTTGTTGCATCTCATGAAACTCGAGATCAGAGGTTCGGGGCCTAAATTATAGAATGGGAAGGTGTTTGACACCCATCCTGCCCTTTCGATCTCTTATGGGCTTATGTTACTTTTTTCTTAATTTCTCTGTGAAGTGTTTGTGCGTTTATATCTAAGTGGAGATCGAAATCGTTCAACTCACATCATGGAAAAGGCGGAGTGAGGTCATCCTTTGGAATGTTCCCAAAATAATAATTAAAAATATGATGTGTGCACTTATCGGGATATTGATTGTTATGATGAAACAATAATATGTGTTAAATAAGGCGCAAGTATGGATCACAAGTATGATATGCAAATAATACATGGATAAAATAGGAAAAATGAGGAAAATACGACTCGAGTCGCAGGTTTTAGCTCGATACCCCTACATAGCCTATAAAGGCATCAAAGTCTACATAATTCGCATGTGACACGATGGTGGGGTTTATAACATAAATTCGAACGAGGATTTTATTATATGTGTGTGTAAGAAAAGGGTGCTTTTAGTTTTGAGAAAATGTGGTGAAAAAATCCCATTGGAATTTATAGGTGTAACCCATTTTTTTTTATAGAAAATATATTATGTTCAATATAACTAATAATCGATTGCAGATTAATATGTGTATGATCTAAACTAAAATCTAAAGTAATAATTGATATAACTAATGCAAAAATAAAGAAATTTAATGAGAGAAAAATGTTTGGACCTTCTTTGGAGACTTAGAGATTGATCTTGATTGATGATCTTGCAAGTGGATGAAGAATATAAGGGGATTTTACTAAATTTGGTGTGAAAGTGATGGAAATGAAAGGAGGAAAAAGTTTTCAAACAAGGAAACCTCACTGACTTAAAAAGAATGTTAATGAGATCACTGGAGTTGATGTTTCTCAGGTGCCCTGGAAGGTGAGACCAAGCTCTCATTATATAAGGTCAAGGGGCTACCAATTAGCATTTTTATTGCCATGCCTGTCGGTTAGTAACGCTAGACAAACTACCAATAGGTAGGGAAATGGACCTGCCAATTAGCAATCTCATATAGATTTTCTAAAAAAAATAATAATAAAATCCAGTCAGTAAGTCCAAATTATGCACGGGTCATAACAATGGAAAGGCTATTCATAGACCTTTGGGAATCCTTTGGTCCGCTCTCGGGTTTGAAAGTTGACTTTGGGTTAAACAAGGCTCGAAAGCGTCCGTCGATCCTTTGGACAGGAGATTGTTGGACGAAGATGGATCATTCATCCAAATTTTGAGATAGAATCGAGCACGTGCTGAACCATTATAAAGCTTATGTGAGGCACTTCGATGTTTCAAAGAGCTTCGCTTGGTTTGGAGAGTTTACTCTGGTCAAACGGGCCCTGGAAGCTCCCAATGAAATTTCGAAGTAAAATGGGTCATCCGTCCATATCGCAAGGATAATTCACGAATGGGATAGACCTTGGAAAGGGTATTCAATTCCCTTATAAGATTCGTTTAGTTTTGTTTGAGCTAAAGAGTTGACCTTGGTAAAACGGAGCTCGAGAGCACCCGATGGCCTTCCGATTGATTTTTGAGAGAAAATGGATCATTTGTTCGAACGGTTATTCCATTTTGTGCACGGTGTACCCTTCAAAGATACATTGAGCTTTTACTCTAACGATAAAGTTGATTGGGGTTAAATCGGGGCTCGGGAGTGCCCGGTAGCCTCCAAATCAGTTTTTGATAGTAAAATGGTCCATTCATCCGAATTGTTATACCGATTTTCTCATAAGGCAGGACATTGAAAAGAATATTCAAAGACCTTTAAAGATTCATTAAGCTTTCACTCTGACGATAGAGTTGACCGAAGTCAAAACGGGGCCTGGGAGTACTCAGTGTCCTCTAGGTTGTTACTCGGAGTATGATCTGGGGTTTGTAGTGGATTAGGGAGGTGCTAGGGACCTAAATAGATACTTAGGGGGACCTAGAATGTTGCGTCTACAAGTATCATTTAGGAAGTGATAGCGTGGTGATAGATGCGTTTATTCGTATGCCTATGGGGCAGTTGACAACAGTATGGAAGGAAAAGTTCGCTTCGTACGAACGATGTGTTGTCATGTGATTTTTTAGCAGTCCTTACCATCATAACTGAAATCATAATTCGGCTCATGAAGTCACAGACAAGAGATCTTTTTTCCAGTAAAAGGCCAGGAAGTTGTTAGC
This sequence comes from Sambucus nigra, assembly GCA_949130495.1. Taxonomy (NCBI): domain Eukaryota; kingdom Viridiplantae; phylum Streptophyta; class Magnoliopsida; order Dipsacales; family Adoxaceae; genus Sambucus; species Sambucus nigra. The sequence continues at coordinate 48,938,695 of OX422220.1, forward strand.
ATTGGCGGCATAGCATTATTCGATTAGTTTGGAAAGGGGATTGGGATTCCATGATAGGTTGATAGTTATAGAAAATTAGGAGTTATAACGAGTATTTATGATGGAGGCACATGAGTCACATTTTTTAGTACATCATGATGGTGTTAAGATGTATAGGGAGATGAGGCATCACCATTGGTGGTTACCCATGAAGAATGACATAGACATTTTTTGTGTCCAAGTGTGCTACATGCTAAGTGGTGAAAGTGGACTTTCAGTGACCAACAGGTGTTCTAGAACCTTTGAATATTCCAATGTTGAAATGGGAGAGAATTTCCATGGATTTAATTACAAGGTTACCTGCGTCACTGTGGGGACACAATGCTATCTGGGTGATTGCTGATCGATTGGCTATTGTGGCTCACTTCATGCCAGTTCGGAAATACTATACTACAGAGCAGTATGTCAAGATTTTTCATGCGAAGATTGTGAAGTTGCATGGTGTACCACTCACTATTCTGTCGGATAGGATAATACGTTTTTATACCAGTTTTGGAGGAGTTTTCAGTAGGAATTGGGGGAAGAGTTGAGATTGAGTAGCTCGTACCACCCATAGACAAGTGGCTAGACAAAGAGGGTAAATATGATATTGGATTGTGAATGTGAATTTTGGACTTCAAAGGTAGTTAGGAGCAGTACATACCATTAGTGGAGTTTGAATAGAACAATAGTTACTAGTTTTGGGGTAGTATACAGGAGGCACTACAAGAAAAGGCCAAATTATCACCTTTGATCAGACCAGCCTTATCACGAACATTGACCGTGACAAAAAAACAAGAATTTTTTTTCACGATCATTGACCGTGAAAACTTTAGAAAGTTGTGATGGTCAAAGACCTTGATAGTTTCATGATAACTATGTCAGTAAAAAAACCCTACCCCCTCTTTTTTTCCTAGCATTTTCAGTTCCCTCTTTTTTCCCTCCCTCGTGCAGCTGCTCTCTCTCTCTCTCTCTCTCTCTCTAAGGTGTGTTTTTCTCTCCCTCTCTCTTTCCATTTTATGTGTGTGTTCATATGTGTATATGTGTGTGTAGAACCCTTATTTTTATGTGTGTGCGCGCCGATGTGTGTGTGTGTATGCAAGTGGGTGTGGGGGGGGGGGGGGAGGGGGGAAAGTGTGTGTGCATGTGTGCTATTGTGTACGTGTTCGTGTGTGTGGGAGGGGACAAGGGGTGTGGGTAAGGGGTGGGGGTAAGGAAGTGGTGGGGCAGTAGGTGCGTGCGTGTTCATGGATGTGTCTGCGTGGGGTTCGGGGTGGTAGGCAATCAAAATATTGCATTAATTGCTTCGAGTGATTGTTTTGAATACAAGTGAATAAATTGGTAGATAAAGAAAATTTTGAAGTCTTGAGAATTTAAGTTGTAGTCAATATATAATTCTTGTAGGAGTTGATTAGTTAATGGTTTTGATTTTACGTGCTTGATTTACCAAATTTTCTTAATGTTCAATCTAAAAGTCTTAAAACATAAATTTTCCAATATATTTGCAGTCATAAGGTTTTGTTGGTTGTGTATATAATGCGTTATGATCCTTTTATAAAAATGTAAGGGGTAAATTTGGATTTGTGGGCCACTAGTTGTTATTAGGGGGTAGGGCTCATTAGTGTTGGCATTAGTTGGTTGTGATATTTAGAGAGAGATATATGATTAAAAATAAATATAATGGTATCTAATTTTTTTGTCAAACATTGACATGAGCCTAGTTTAGCTAACCTCCAATAAAATTCCAATACTTACATTATTTTTCTTGCTTGAGTTTCATACCAACATTCTTTGTGATAAGAATCCATGCATTAGAGTAATAAATATTCATTATTAATTATGCACAATTGTATGGTTTAATCATATATCTCCCAAATTCATAATAATAATTCGTGGTTTAGGTATAAGTTTTAGTTCTTATCCATACTTTAAATTAAATGTAACATACTTTAAATTACATTATTAAATGAAATATCTCCAATTGTGATAAGACATAATTAAATGAAACATACTTTAAATTACTTATAATGCGCATGGATACTAGTCTTCTAGTTCTTATGCGTACGCATTCAATAGCCCTTAGACCCGTTCGAGAGTCATTAACCCTACAATGAGATCTCTCGAACTGTCCTATTTGGACAGTTTGTGACTGCATAGTTTTTGTATAATAATATTCTTTGTGGCTTAGACTTGTTACTTTTGGGGGAAGTTATAGAGTCATATCTTAATGTTCTCTGGGTACATACTAAATGATGCGATGTTAAACGTTATTTCAATTGATAAATTGAAATAACACTCACACTTGAGAATCTATGTCATGTACTTAGAGAACTATAGGGATATGTTGCCGAATTTTTCTCAAATTGGAACAACGTGCATGAGACTCTAAGTATATTACAAAAATATGCAGTCTTGAATAGGATAGGACCACTCACCCTTTATGGAGGAAATATGAATTAATATTATAAATTGAATTTTAATTTCAATTTCAAATTAAAATTGAATTTCAATTTGAATTTGAATGCATGAATAAATTTACCCAACGAACCTAGCCTTCTTGTTGTTATGCATATGCTTTCAATAGATGATTGTTTATACTAATGGAAACTAAATATTCACACTTTTGTTTATGCTATTTCATCCACAATAGGTGATTTTTTGTTGTAGCTATGATGGGATATCACAAAGAGTGGATGGGTGAAATAAATATATTATGGGATGTGTTTCGTGGAGGTGATAATGAATTTGTCAAATACACAAAGAGATGCCATGATAATGAAGAGTTTCTGTGTCCGTATGCTAGGTGTAAGAATGGTAAGGTGTTTTAGTGGAAAACTGCTGAACTACATTTGTTAAGATGGGGTATGCAAGATAGTTATAAAAGTTGGGTTTTTTACGAGAAACCGAAAGTTCCTTTTGTCCCCGAGCAAACTTCACAACAACCTTCAACATGTAGGATAGATGTTCAAGGGGAGGATGACAATGTAGATCATAAGATTTAGTTGATAACACGTATGGATTTCATGAAGTGGAAGAGAATGAGGTAACTGACATTGTACAAGGTGTAGATGCCCATGAAGATATCAGGATAACCCTTAATGATGACTACCAAAGTTTAAAATTTAAGGTGAGCCAACCGCTATACTCTGGTTGTGAGAAAGATCAAACAACTTTACATTCCATGGTTGGTTAGCATAATTTGAAGACTCAATATGGTTGGTCTAGCACTAGCGTGATAGGAGTTTTGAATTGGGTGAAGGGCTTTCTACCCAAGTAGAATACGCTTACAAATAGCTATCCTACTATGAAAAATAGCTAAAAAGGTTTGGGAATGAAGTATAAATCAATTCATGCTTGTGTGCGTGATTACATACTATACCGAAAGGAGTATAAAAATCTCGATCGGTGTCCGGTATGCGATGAACCTAGATATGTCCAATATACCGACAAAGAAGGTACAAACTCAAAAGTTCCTCAAAAAGTGTTGAAATATTTTCCCATTGGCCCTATATTAAATCATTTTTTCACAATACCATGGATAGAGGAGGCAATGAATTAGCATCTTAAGGCAGAAGCAAGAGAAAATCTCATCACTACACCAAAATTGGCGATTAGTCACAACCAAAATCCCTCACCAAGATTGTGGGTCGCGGACTTGGGCCGTGACCATTTCAGGCATGACCAATTTCGTGGGTTGCGTCCCAAGTCCGTGACGCACAAATGATCACGACCACAGGGGGTCACGAAAGATGGTCGCGGACATGGGCTGTGATCCATGCTGTGATAAGTCGCGGCCCAAGTTTGTGACCCACAACCGTGACAATTTGGTTGCGGACTTATGCCGTGACCCAATACCGTGATAAAAAAAGAAAAAAAATAGTCGTGGCCCAAGTTAGTGACCCACAACCGTGACAAGTTGGTTGCTGACTGGGGCCGCGACCCACAATCGTGACAAAAAAAAGAAAAAAATGATCGCGGCCCAAGTTCGTGACCCACAACCGTGACAAATTGGTCGCGGACTTGGGCCACGACCTACAACCATGACAAAAAAAAAATTAAAAAAATGGTCGCGGCCCAAGTCCGTGACCCATAACCGTGAAGAATTGGTCGCGAACTTGGGCCGCGACCCACAACCGCGACGAAAAAAAGGAAAAAACATGGTCGCGGACTTTAGCCACGACCATTTTTGATCATGTTTGGGGGTCATGGACTTTGACCGCGATCAATTTTATGCGCGACGGAAAAAATAAAAATGGTCATGGACAAAGTCCATGACCACATTTAACTATAATTTAAAAAAATATTTTTTTTGTCCAATCCTAAAATTGGGGGTCCTGTGAGTGCACTGTCGGTTGCTACGTGTAACGTTGGATGCGTACGAGGTGTTACAAATATTTATTATTGGCAAAAAAATAAAAAAAAATCACAAATTGCGAATCGAGAACGTTGTTAATAAACTAATATATATACAAACTTAAAAATATTACATGTCTTAATATTTCCAAAAAAAAAATGGGAAGATTTTCCTCTATTTTCTGGACATTCCAAACCCTGTAAATGTAAAACCTGCTTATTATAAATCCCGCACGGCCATACAATTTAACAATCAAATTATAAAAGCACACACGACCATAAAACTAAAAAATAAAAGCCTGCACGACTATAACACATAAAAAATATAGTCGTGAATGTCCACAAAATTATTTAGACAATCTTCATGTTGTAAACCATTGCCTCCTTCATTTGTTTTACTTGCAAAAATCCTACAAATGATAGGATACAAAAAAAAAATGATATCAGTAACCAAGTAATTTTACAAAAAAATTATTCAAGATGAAAAATTGCATATCTGAGTTATAATTATCAACATATCAATTCCATATTCTCAAACTGGCAAATTATCATCGTATTCTCAAACCGACAGTTTCGTGATCGCGCGATCAGTTAGTACGAGTTACATTTGTCCCGTGCGAGGTGTTGGTGCCACCCACGGGGTCGTTCGGGAGTTGTTTCGATTTTTCTCCACTAACGCCAAGTTTTTAAGCCTAATTCTAGAAATATGCAAATTATCGTTGTATTCTCAAACCTACAGTCCCGTGATCGTTCGACCAATTCGTACGAGTTACATTGGTCCCGTGCGAGGTGATGGTGCCACTCACGGGACCGTTCAGGGGCTGTTTCGGGTTTTCCCCCACTAATGCCATGTTTTTAAGCCTAAGTCTAGAAATATGCAAATTATCATCTTATTATCAAACCAGCAGTCCCATGATCGCGCGGACAGTTTGTACGAGTTACATTGGTCCCGTGCGAGGTGTTGGTGCCACTCACGGGGCCGTTCGGGGGCTGTTTCAAGTTTTCCCCCACTAATGCCAAGTTTTTAAGCCGAAGTCTAGAAATATGTAAATTATCGTCGTATTTTCAAATCGGGAGTCCCATGATCGCGTGGTCATTTCTTATGAGTTACATTGGTCCTGTACGAGGTGTTGGTGCCACTCACGGGACCGTTCGGGGGCTGTTTGGGGTTTTCGCCCACTAATGACCAGATTTTAAGCCTAAGTCTAGAAATATACAAATAATCGTCGTATTCTCAAACTGGTAGTCCCGTGATCATGCGGTCAGTTCTTACGAGTTATATTGGTCCCGTGCGAGGTGCTAGTGCCACTCACGGGGCTGTTTCGAGTTTTTCCCACTAACGCCATGTTTTGCCTAAGTCCTGATATTTTTAAATTATCATCGTATTCTCAAACCGGCAGTCCTGTGATCGCGCGGTCAGTTGTACGAGTTATAGTAGTCCCGTGCGAGGTGTTGGGGCCACTCACGGGACTGTTCGGGGTCTGTTTTGGGTTTTACCCAACAAATGGCAAGTTTTTAATACTAAGTCTAGAAATATGCAAATGATCATCGTATTCTCAAACCGAGAGTCCCGTGGCTGCGTGGTCAGTTCGTACGAGTTACATTGGTCCCGTTCGGGGGCTGTTTCGGGTTTTCCCCTACTAACGATAAGTTTTTAATCCTAAGTCTAGAAATATGCAAACTATCATCGTATTCTCAAACCGGGAGTCCCGTGGATGCGTGGTCAGTTCGTCCGAGTTACATTGGTCCCGCGCGAGGTGTTGGTACAACTCACAGGGCCGTTCGGGGGCTATTTCAGGTTTTCCCTCACTAACACCAAGTTTTTAAGCCTAAGTCTAGAAATATGCAAATTATCGCCATATTCTCAAATCGGCAGTCCCGTGATCGCGCGGACAGTTCGTATGAGTTACATTGGTCCCGTACGAGGTGTTGGTGCCACTCACGGGGCTGTTTTGGGTTTTCCCCCACTAACACCAAGTTTTTAAGACTATGTCTAGAAATATGCAAATTATTGTCGTATTATCAAATCGGTTGTCCCGTGATCGCGCGGTCAGTTCGTACGAGTTACATTGGTCCCGTACGAGGTGTTGATGCCATTCACGGGGCCATTAGGGGGCTTTTTCAAGTTTTTCCCCACTAATGCCATGTTTTTATGCCTAAGTCTAAAAATACACAAATTATCATCGTATTCTCAAACCAAGAGTCCCGTGATCACGCGGTCAGCTTGTAGGAGTTACATTGGTTCAGTGCGAGGTGTTGGTACCACTCATGGGGCCGTTCGGGGCTGTTTCGAGTTTTTCTCCACTTACGCCATGTTTTGCCTAAGTCCTGATATTTTTAAATTATCGTCGTATTCTCAAACCGGCAGTCTCTTGATTGCGTGATCAGTTCGTATGAGTTACATTGGTCCCGTGCAAGGTGTTGGTGCCACTCACGGGGCCATTCGGGGGCTATTTCGGGTTTTCTCCCACTAACGACAAGTTTTTAAGCCTAAGTCTAGAAATATGCAAACTATCGTCGTATTCTCAAACCGAGAGTCCCGTGGTTGCGTGGTCAGTTCCTACGAGTTACATTGGTCCCGTTCAAGGTGTTGGTGCCACCCACAGGGACGTTTGAGGGTTGTTTCGGGATTTCCCCACTAACGTTATGTTTTGCCGCCTAATTCTAGAAATATGTAAATTATCATCGTATTCTCAAACCGGCTGTCCGGTGATCGCGCGGTCAGTTCCTACGAGTTACATTGGTCTCGTGCAAGGTGCTGGTGCCACTCAGGGGGCCGTTCGGAGGTGTTTCGGGTTTTCACCCACTAACACCTTGTTTTTAAGCTTAAGTCCTCATATTTTCAAATTATCGTTGTATTCTCAAATCGGGAGTCCCATTATCGCGCGGTCAGTTCCTACATGTTACATTGGTCTCGTGAGAGGTGTTGATGCCTCTTAAGGCCATATATAGGAGTTATATAGGCTCATATATAGCTGCTATATATGGCCATATATAGCTGCTATATATGGCCATATATAGCTGCTATATATGGCCATATATAGCTTTTATATATAACTGCTATATAGCTGCTATATATGGGCATATATAGTTACTATATAGCCATATATAGCTACTATATATGGGAATATATAGCTACTATATATCCATATATAGCTACTATATAGATGATATATATTCCCATATATAGCAGCTATATATGGCTATATTGCAGCTATATATGCCCATATATATATAAGCACTTAAGAATGGGTCATCAAAACTTTTAAGGGGAATAAAGTATCTCAATCAAATAAACCTGGTGATTTGCAACAGCTAGCCTCAATATTCCCAAAGTTTTAATAATTGTTCATGCCATAGAAGATCATCAACAAAAGATTACTACTTTTTCAAGAAGAAATCCACAAGGGCAGAAGATCCTTCTAGCAATCCAAGTGAAAGTAAATCAGTCATAGGAGATAAGAATGTTCATTTAGATGTTGAAGGCAATGTCAATGATGTAACAGATGCAATCATTAATGATCCTCAAGTATTAGAAGAAGGATAAATGTCTCCAAGTTTAGATAAGAACTTCATCAGCCCTTCTATAACCCCTAAGTCTAAGGGGGTAATAGCCCAGTATAAATTTAGTGCGTAAGGAAAAATGGAAGGGAATATGTCCAAAATCAGTCAGGGTAGGTCTAGATTCCAATATCCTATTTTCAAGGGGGGAACCAAACCTGTTAAACTGTCTAAACTTAAATAACAAAGAAGTAAGGAGAAGAATAACCCCAGACCAAATACTAGACTGCTTAGGTCTGGTACTAAAACTTCTTCTTTTCTTATATACCAATGATGAATGCAATCATTTGGAATATTAGAGGGCTTTCTAAAAAAGGAGCAATGAAGAGAATTAAGAGGTTTATCAGAATTTATCAGGTGGTAATGAATTTCACAACAGCTCCTTGGTTTATACAGGGGGATTTTAATGTGGCTTCTAATAATATGGAGAAAGCATGTGGTAATGATATAGATGGAGGGGCATCTATGGAGTTTTTGAAAGATATGGAAATGAATGAGATGTCTGACCTTGGTTTTATAGGATCTAAATTCATTTGGTTCAATAAAAGGGAGGGTGTGGATCGTATTTGGTGTAGACTTGATAAACTTTTTGCTAATCAGAATGCTCTTCAATTAGGTGGAATGTAAGTTCATCACCTAAATAGACTCATGTGTTATCATTGTCCCCTCCTACTATCAATTAAGAATTTCCTTGAGGTGAAACATAAATCATTCAAATTTCAAAATTTCTGGCTTGAGTCTCCATAAATTCATTCAATTATTTCCCAAATCTGGAATTTATTCACTTTCTACGTGTTACATTGTTCCCGTGAGAGGTGTTGCTGCCTCTCACGGGACTGTACGGGGGCTGTTTCGTGTTTCCCCCTCTAATGCCTTATTTTAAGCTTAAGTCCTCATATTTTCAAATTATCATCGTATTCTCAAACTGGGAGTCCCGTGATCGAACGGTCAGTTCCTACGAGTTACATTGGTCCCATGAGAAGTTTTAGTGCCTCTCACAGGACCGTACATGGGCTATTTCGAGTTTTCACTCTCAAACGCCTTATTTTCAAGCTTAAGTCCTTATATTTTCACATTATCATTGTATTCTCAAATCGTGAGTCCTGTGATTGCGCGGTTAGTTCCTATATGTTATATTAGTCCCACGAGAGGTGTTGGTTCCTCTCACGGGATCGTACTGGAGTTGTTTCGAGTTTTCATCCTCTAACACCTTGTTTTCAAGCTTAAGTCCTCATATTTTCAAATTATCACCATATTCTCAAACCGGGAGTCCCATTATCGTGCGATCAGTTCCTACATGTTACATTGGTCCCGTGAGAGGGTGAAATCCAACTGAAATCGCTTAGCCCTTAGAAATCACACCAAATCGCATGAAATCCCTCAGCCCTTAAACACAACCCTTAGAAATTGCAAATGACTAACCAGAGTTTTTTTTAAGACATGGATCTGGTCACGACTGGCTTGCACGTAGTCACGGCCTAGAGTCGTGACCCCCCATTAGCGACCCTTTTCCACCCTACTGCCTTCATGAGGATTGGTCACGGTCAATATCCATGACCCACACTATGAAATGAGGGTGTTGCTGGCTTTCACCTGGTCATAGCCTAGAGCCGTGACCCACCATGTGCGACCCTCTTCACATCAACCCTACTGCCTGAATGAGGTTTGGTCACGACCCATAGCCATGACCCATACCAAGAAATTGTCACGGCCCTCAACCGTGACTCCATTTGTGTATATTTTGTTCTTTATCATGCTTTTGGTCACGATCCAAGTCCGTGACCCATCCGAGACCATTTTGGAGGGAATTTTGGCGCTAAGATGGTCACGCCCTGGTCACGGACCAAGTTCGTGACCCACAGCCTGGTCACGGCCCAAGTTCGTGACCCACAGTGGTCACGGATTTGGTCTGTGACAACTTCCAGAGCATCCATGATTTAGTGTGGTAATAAATATGGACATGCCAAAAATTGAATTGGTCACGGCCCAAGTCCGCGACCAGCTTGTCATGGACTTGGGTCGTGACCAACTGGGCGTGACCATTCCCAGTATTTGGCGTAGTGCATGCACCATCTTTTTGATTCTATAGTTTGGAAAATGATGAATTTTAAGTATCCCAATTTTGCTTGGGAACGTCATAACATTCATTTGGAAATATCAACAAATGGTTTCAACCCATTTGGAAATATAAGCGCCAATTAGAGTGTATGGCCATGGATCCTAGTCCCACTAAACTTACCTCTTTCACAGTGTATGAGACCTGAATTTTCGATGTTGTCTTTGTTGATCCCTGGACTAAAGGCACCAAGTGAGGACATCGATGTCTACCTAGCTCCTTTGATAGAAGAATTAAATGAGTTGTGGTAAGAGGTTGTGCAACCATTTGAATAGTTTAGAAAATAAGAGTTTACACTGAAAGATATGTTGATGTGGGCAATTCATGATTTTCCAGTTAATGGGACATTATCTAGTTGGGTAATACATGGTTATTTTGGGCTGTCTGATTTTTGGAGAGGAGACTGAATCTCTTCATCTCCCCGCTAGCTCAAAAAATGTATACCATTGCCATAGGAGGTTGTAAGTACATGATTTTATAAATGTACGCGTTAGAATCTTGGAATTTTTTGTATGTCCTAGATTATAATTAGTATGTCTGATACCGCTACATTAGACAAGTGAAAAACGATCATTCATGACGGACTTGATCCGAATACTCGCATCCATCATCGTTATACGTTCATCATGCAACATGCAACATTCTCTTAAACTATTCCCACTACTGCACTCTCAAATATGGTAAAATAATTTATTTGGAGTGTTTATTATTTACATAAATATTTGGGAAACTTTTATAAATAATTTTTAAGGTTATGGAACATTTTTACTTCGGAAGAAGAAAATTTAAGTGTAGAGGCGAAAGGAAAAAAGTCACTGATGTTGTTCGAGTGAGACACGCCTATCGTTTGAGCGACACTGGCATCTCGTGTGAAGTCATTCGAGTGGTGTGGAAGTCCGTTCGAGTGATTGATTCATTTCATTTGAGCTACGCACTGCCTCGATTTCTGTATAAATAGCAAGTATCATTCTATATGATTTTAAGGTATTTGGAACTCATGGTTCTTCATATCTGCTGCATATTTCGTGACTACTTTTTTCATGGTTTTTCAACCTTTTTGATTCACAAATCATTCCCAAAAATATATGTGAGTCTTATAAACCCTAGATATAACTGTTCTACATATCTGGGGTAATATTGTGGAGAAGAAGGTTGTTCTCCATTGCTTAATTGGAGCTCTTGAGAGATCTCTTACTGATAACACCGATGACAAAGAATCGACGCCGGTGGGTATTTATGAGTCAGTGTATTTCTCTGTAATTGTAAGTTGTTACAAATTATAGTGAAATAAAAATGGTTTTTCCACTTTGGGGAACTTTTTCTCATATTGTAATTGACTCTGTATGCTTGGTTTGATTTAATTAGTCAGTCACAGTTTGTTTGCAAGAGTTAGGATTTTTGGGATTAAAAATTGGAATTTAATTAAACAAGTTAATCATTGATTGCTGACGCACTCTCAAATTGGTATTTGAGCCTATTACACAACTATATTATGTAACTTTTTTCTCAATTTTTTTTGGATATCAATTTTGGTCTAAAAATCAATTTTTGAAAAAGTACAATTTCAATGGAAAACTTGTATAATTGAGTGCCAATTTTTGACGGGTCAAAATGCGCATATTGGAAAGCCCGTATGAAATCTCACTTAAAGGCCATTGACGAACGTGTTTGGGTTTTGCGTGAAAGATTATAGACGCCTCCCACTGTCACTGTAGATAATGTTACTACTTTAAAGTCTATGACTACATGGACCGAGGATGAATTTAAATGGAACACATATAACTCACGTGGGCTTAGTGAAATTTTTGAAAACATTAAACCCAAAGTGTTCAGACTCATTATAACGTGTACAACATTTAAAGAATCATAGGATATTCTTCAAATTACCCATGAAGGCACTAATGCAGTTAAATAATCAAAATTTAACTACACAATTTGAGACGCGTTTTTTCCCTAAAGACACTGTGCTAAATTATTTAGGAAATTTGAGTAGTTTGAAATTAAAAGAATGGGTAGGAGACCTCTAGACTTATGAAACTGACATGTTTCCTAATATGATAAAATCAAAAGATAAAGTGCTATCACTTAGAGCCTAGGGCTAGGAAGTGTGAGGGGTCAGTAAGAAATAACGCTGGGTCATCTAGGAGCTGAGAGGGAGAGTTGTCTGATTCGGAGTTTGATTTTGACTTACACGATTTGGCCTTCTTTGTAAAAAAAATCAAAAAATTCCTCAAATTAAAGAAAATGGAATTTTCAAAGAGAAAAAGAATTTTGAGAAAAGTAAGCTTGAAAAGAAAAATGAAAAGGATAAAAAGGACGCGCCTAAGAAAGATGAGGAGAGATTTTATGAGTGTGAAGGTAGAGGTCATAAGGCTTTTGAGTGCCCTACTGGGTTGCGACGTCAAGTCAAAGACAAAGCTTCTGTTAGTGCCTCCCTTAGTGACAACAGTGAGATCGAGTCGATGGATTCTATAGACGAGTCACCGTATGCATGTAACTTCACCGCATTCATGGCTAGTCATGTTAGTACTGATAGTGAACCTTACGGCGATGAGGATGCTACTTCACAGGGACACCTCGACAGTGGAAGCAATGTGAGTGAGGGGGGGGGATGCTTCAAGTGAGAGCGAGAGTGATTTACGATGCACGTACGCTGATTTATACGCTAATTATTTTAAAACTAAAAGGCATAAAAATGATTTAGCACTTAGGATAGTTTCCTGAGAGAAAGATTTTGGAGAGACGAGACAGAGAGAGAGTCCTCCATTAGCACTGCCTTGAGTGAGAGAGAGAGAGAGAGAGAGAGAGAGAGAAAGACTATTTGTGTTGAGAGAGAGAGAGAGAGTTTGTCTAAAGAGAGAGTTAGTTTGGTGAGAGACAAAGAGGTATGTTTATAAAAATAGAAAATGGACTTGACCAAACAAGTGGCTAGTCTTACGAGTGATCTCCATACCTCTATGAACACTCAAAAGAAACTTGAATCCCTTCTATCCCATCTTACTCATGGCCAGGCAGGTCAAGGTAAAGATAGAGGAAAATTTTTGAAAGATGATCCTCGCCCCTTCTTTAGGTTTTGGTGAAAGGTAAGGAATTGGTTTTGATGGTACCTCCACGTCCCATGTGACACCAAAACCAGTTCCTAAGTTTACTACGAATCCATATGGCCATCACCAAAACCCTAGAGAAGTGTTCGGCCAAGAAAATCAAACTTAGTTCGGATAAAGATTGTGTACTTTTGTACCTACTGTAAAAGAAAGGGCCACCTTAGGGAGTTTTTCTACAGTTTGGGTCGGACACGACGTACATTTGCTCCACCACGTGCCACTAGTAATTTGTTGAGTCTTAGAGAGAGGATTAAGTTTCTATTTGCCACTTATCAGAGTCTAATAGAAGTGTTCCATTGGATTTCTATGTCGTCAACGGACACTTCAAATATCATGACTAGAGTCGACAACGGCAAGGGCAAATAAAAGGTTCCCTCATCTTGGGTGCCTAAACTCGATGCAAAATCCCTTGTTGTTCATGTTGCTCTTAAAGCACACAACACTTCTCAGTGGTATTTAGATAGTGGGTGCTCCAGGAATATGACAGGTGATGTCTCATTTTTTACCTAACTAGAGGATAGCAAGGAAGGTAAAGTCACCTTTGGAGACGGGAGAAAATCTTGCATAGTAGGATAAGGTACAGTAGAAATACCAGGATTTTCTATGCTAGAGGATGTTTTTTACGTCAATGGTTTGAAAGAAAACCTTCTCAGCATTAGCCAGTTGTGCGACGCTTACTTTGCAGTAAAGTTTGATTGAAATGAGTGCAATGTTTATGATCAAGCCGGTAAACTACTATTGCAAGGGGCGAGGACAGAAAATAATTGCTATGGGATTATGCCCAAGTCTTCATTTGTCTGCAACAGTGCCATGATCACTCCTATGGATCTGTGGCATGAACATCTAGGTCATGTGAATTTTAGAAATTTAGAGAAATTAGCTAAAAAGGACCTAGTACGTGGCTTGCCATAACTTGGAAAGCTGACTTTCGCGATTTGTGGACCCTGTCAGTTGGGAAAGCAAGTCTGTAGCCCCCACAGGAAGTTAAATTCCATCACCAGTTCATGAGTGCTTGAGTTGATACACATGGATATTATGGTTCCTACTCGTACTGAGAGTTTGGTTGGTAAGAGGTATATCCTTGTAATGATTAGATGATTTATGTTGTTACTCGATTGTAGTTTTTCTGAGAGAAAAATCCGATGATGTGTAATTTTTTACACGTGTCCTACTAAATCAAAATGGAGTCACTCTCAATAGAATACATAGTGATAATGACACTGCGTTTAAGGAAGCTAAAGTAAATATTTATTGTGATAGCCTCAGGATCAAACATGAATTTTTGATCGTGAAACTCCTCAACTAAATGAGATTGTTGGGAGGAAGAATCATACGATTCAGGAGATGGCTAGATATATGCTTTTAGGTCGTAGAGTTTCTAGGAGATTTTGGGCAAAGGCGATGTCCATCTCATGCCACACGATGAATAGGATTTACCTTCGTCCACATACACTTAAGATGCCCTATGAATTGTGGACTGAAAATAAGACAAACCTTTCATATTTTCATGTCTTTGGGAGTAAATTCTACATCCTACAGGGTAGAGATAAATTAAGAAAGTTTAACTCTTGGAGCGGCGGGGGAATATTGTCAGGATATTCATCGACTAGTCGAACATATCGAGTTTTTAACCTGAGTATGTCTAAGGTTATGGAGTCAATAAATGTCACCGTGCAAGATGACGAACCGACGATGTTTATTGATTCTAACCTTTTGGGTGAGGATGACACACCTCTTACTGATGATCCCTTTCTTCCTCCCACACGTAGAGTGGATCCTATTCTTGATTTAGGGGACACTCATGCTTGGGTTTACAAGAGTCATGATCCTACTGCTATTATAGGAGATCCCTAGGGGTTAAGACTCATTCTCATATAGAGAACATTGTTAGCCATGTTTCCTACATGCCCAAAGTTGAGCCCAGGAATTATAAGGAAGCACTCAAAGATAAACACTATATATGCACTATGCAGGATGAGTTGCTTCAGTTTAGAAAGAATGATGTCTGGGAACTGGTCCCCCGACCTAGTGAGATAATTGTGATAGGTACCTAGTGGATCTTCAAGAATAATGTGGATGAGACTCGTACCATTATTCTTAATAATGCTAGGTTGGTTGCTTAAGTCTACACACATATATATGGTGTAGACTTTGACGAGACATTTGCTCCTGTTGCAATGCTTGACTCCGTCCGCTTACTACTTGCCATTGCATGTCATCTGCACTTCAAGTTATATCAAATGGATGTCAAGAGTGCCTTTCTGAATGGAATTCTATAGGAGGAGATTTACGTGGAATAAACAAAAGGTTTTGAAGACCCTAAGCACCCTAATCACGTATACTATTTGAGGAAAGCCTTTTATGTTTTGAATCAAGCACCCTGTGCTTGGTACGAGAGGCTTACTTCCTATCTCTTAGCTCGTGGATTCAAGAGAAGGGGAGTTGATATTACGCTATTTGTCAGGAGAGATGACGGTGCTATTTTTGCTACCCAAGTCTATGTGGACGACATAGTCTTTGGATCCACGTCCTGCCAGCATGCTCACCTCTTTGAGGAGGAGATGTAGAGTGAGTTTGAGATGAGCATGGTAGGTGAGCTTACTTTCTTACTTGGTCTACAGGTTTGTTAGATAGAGGATGGGATGCTCACTTCCTAATCCAAGTATGATAGAGACCTTGTGAAAAAATTTAGTTTAGACTCCGCTAAGCACGCACGTATGCCGATGAGTACCTCAACAAATCTTAGCAATGACACTTCAGGAAAGTACGTAGATAAACCTTGTGTCGAAGTATAACTGGTAGTCTTCTCTACTTGACTACTAGTCGTCCCGACATCACCTTTAGTGTTAGAGTCTATGTGCGATATTTGGCATCCCAAAAAGAGTCATACTTACTCGCTCTTAAACATATTATCAAATACGTGAGTGGGACTCTCTCACTTGGCATTTAGTATTCCTTTGATACCAATGATCATTTATCCGTCTATTAGGATGCCGATTGGTTCGGGGATGAAGATGGATGTAGGAGCACTTCTGGTGGGTGTTTCTTCTTTGGTTCTGCTCTTGTCTCTTAGTTAAGCAAGAAGAAAAACTCAATCTCTTTGTCCATCGCGGTGGCTGAGTATATAAACGCCGGGAGTTGTTGCATGCAACTTCTATGGATAAAGCATATGTTAGGGAATAATGGGATATCACAGGACACCATCACTATTTCCTGTGATAACACGAGAGCGATACACATATCTCGCAAACTAGTCCATCATTCACACACAAAGCACATTAGGATACATGAGCACTTTATCCGCGAGCTTGTAGAAGAAAAGGTCGTATCCTTGAGTTTTGTGTCTGCCGACCTCCAGTTAGCCGATATTTTCACAAAGCCTTTAGATGCCCTTAGATTCGAGAGTCTTAGGAAGTCTTTAGGAATTTGCACAGTTGAATGAGGGGTGGTCACCATGTCTAGAGTAGGGTGCGTTTTTCATGTTCATATCATATGATTCCTATCTCTAGATTGTATCATTTGTATCATTATTTTTTTTTAAATCCAAAAAGATTTTAATTTTTTGAAAAATTGAAAAAAATCCAAAAAGATTTTATTTTTGATAAATTTTAGAAAACGTCGAAAAGATTTTCTTTTTATAATTTTTTTTAAAAACACAAAAAGAGTTTTATGTTATGTTTACACCATTTATGGATGAACATTTAAGATAGCCATAGTCAGGAACGTCTTTTCATATTCCACGTGACTGTTTAATAGTGATTTGAGACGCTACATCATTTCATCCAAGTGTTTTACATTGTTTGGAGTCATTGAGATGTGATTAGTGATATCTTCTTAAGGTTTGGCTCCTTATATCCTTTATTGCACACGTGCACGGTCTGTACTTATCTATCACATATTGGCTTGAGTGTTTCCATCACAATTATGTCTATACACGACCAAAATGCAATAAAACTTGACAAGAATGTAGTGCATGTAAAAACCGTTTACTGCGAGGACTTAATTTCAACAAAAAATGATGTGTGAAACACGGGAAACGATCGAGAGAGTAGAAAATTAACTCGTCGTGAAATCCACCATTTGAAAAGAGTGTCGAAAAAAACTAAAAGACAATAAAAAGAAAAATATGCCAAAAAGTGGGCCAATAGGTTTTAGTTTCATCACCTCAAAAAAAATATAATGTATAATTATTTATGAGGGAGTTAAAATGGAAATAAATGAAAAATGGGTTTGGACCTCCTTGAAAGTCATGAAAAGGCGTTACATCATTTTGGACATTATTGGTTTGGAAATCACTTTGAGCTTTGATTTGTTGATTTGATTGAGTCAATTTCGTATATTTCCATCATTTTTACACCTAAGGAAGATATTGAATTCATTCATTAGGAATATCCTAAATTCATCATTCACATATGTTATGGTTGTATGTATTGATTTCCCTATCGAATTTGTTCACATCTATACATTTCCGATATCACCGACTTGGTTGTTTTTGTGTTATTTTATAGTGTGATTCTTTGTTGCATTTTTTGTGAGATTTTTTTTTGGAAAAATTCCAAAAGAGAAAGTTTAATTACCTTGTGACATTCTCCATTTGTATTTGCTTTATGTTCTTCATATTTGTCTATTTGGGGACATCATAGAAAGGGGGAGAACGAATTATGGGGGAGAATTCTTGTTTGATTTAATAGTTATTTGGTTGAGCTTAATTGATATTTAGTTTTGCTTATCATTATATTTTAAACTTTGCGCGTCACAGAAGTGTTTCTTGTCTCATCTTTGTAGGTACAAAATTGAGGATTATTTTTGCACAACCTGATGATGACAAAGAAAGAGTGAAAAGTTGGAGATTTGAAGATGTTGAAGTTTGTTTGACGACATGTCATTTAGAATTTCCCGTTTTTGTGTTTAATGTGGGTATTAAATTGTATGTCATTTGGTTTTTATTTGGGTAGCATAATTTTTTTTATGTATGTACCGACATAGACATATGGGAGATTTATAAGAACATGATTTTATAAATGTCCGAGTTAGAATCTAGGAATTTTCTATGTGTCCTAGAACACAGTTAGTATATCTGATACCGCTATATTCGACACATCAAACATGATCATTCATGATGTTCTTGATCCAAATCCTCGCATCCATCATCTTCATACGTGCATCATGCAACATGTAACGTTCTATTCAACCGTTTCCACTACTCCACTCTCGATTATGGTCAAATAATTTATTTGGAGTATTTATTATTTACATAAATATTTGGGAAACTTTTATAAAATATTTTTTAGGGTCTATAATGTTTTTGTAACGCCCCGTATTTTTGACGATTTAAATAATTATGTGATTAATTATTATGGGAATAAGTACGCGATTAATTATTGTTGTTGGATTAATTAAATTAAAATGTGAGAAATTTATTTGTTATTAATTCGGATTAAAATAATTATTAACTAGCGTTCCAAGGGTTAGTACTTATTGTTGTGAACTATTAAATATTACCGTGTGATATGCAATATGGAATTATGATATTTGATAAATTGTCGGAAGTGAGAAATACGGCAGTTTGGTAATTTAAGTCTGACGCGCGTGGGAGTCGTGTCGGGACTGATTGAATGGAATAAAAAGAGAAAAATACAAATGCGCCATTGAGTTCGCCATTGAGTTCGAGAGGGTTGAGATAGTTATAAAACACTACCCGAGAGGGTTCGAGGGTTCGAGAGGGTTGAGTTCGAGAGGGTTGAGAAGAGAGGAACGTGTATATACCAACATCACCAATGGATTAGACTGTCATATTCGAGGCAAGTGTTTATTACTTGCTTACTTTTTGCAATAATCATGCTCATGTTAGTATAGGTGGAATTAATCATGATTTATATGTTAATTGGGTGAAAATTGGAGATTTAAATTATGATTAAGGATTGGTTTAATTAGTGGTTGGAATTCCTTCATGTATGTAGAGGATTAATAACGGAATTTTATTATATATTGATGAAGGAATCTGGGTTGATTAGGTTCTTTAATTGAAAATTTGGAAACTAGGGTTCATATGAATCGATTTGGGTATTTTATATAATTATGATGATTTATGACGAATTAATGATCCTAGGAGGCTAGGAATGATTTATAACCTGTTAGGTGTTGATGGGTATTGATGATGAGATGTTGGGTGTTGAATCTTAGAGGTTTTTAGGTTCAAAAATGGTGAAAATGCTGAAAATTTGGGCTGGAAGACGAACAGTGCAATTTTGCGCGATCTCGCGCGAAGTGGTTCAAACATGATGGGGATCTCGCGCAAAGTGGTTCGAACGACATGTGGAAGTGGTTCGAACGACATGTCATTCTGGTTCAAACGACAGGGTGAATTTCTGGGAATTTTCTTAGAGTTTAGTTTGGAGTTTGTTGGTTTATTGGAGTGAGAGAAACTACCAAATAGTAAATTCAAATATGAAAGAATTTTGGGAAAAGTATGTGAGAATTAATACTTTAATTATTTCGGTATAGGGAGAATGTACCTTGGAGATTACGAGAGAGATAGTAATCTAAATATTTATACTATACGTAGTGATGAGGTTAAAATACATATGAGGAGTATATATGTAGGTTAGATAAATACCTATAAATGATAAAAGGATGTGGGTATGCCTATTATGTGATATTATGGTTAAGAGCACTAATGGGTGATAACCCGAGGGTGCAAGAACCTTATAGTTAAGAGCACTAATGAGTGATAACTCGGGGGTGCAGAAACTCTATTGTTAAGTGTACTAATGGGTGATAAACCGGGGGTACAAGGATGATTATTGTTGCTGGATTAATATTGGTAGGTGCATTAATGGGTGCTAACCCGGGGATGCAATATTCTATTGTTAGGTGCACTAATGGGTGATAACCCGGGGGTGCTGGATTATTATTGATAGGCGCATTAATGGGTGCTAACCCGGGGATGCGAGATTCTATTGTTAGGTGCACTAATGGGTGATAAACTGGGTGTGCTGAATTATTATTGATAGGGGCATTAATGGGTGCTAACCCGGGGATGTAGGATGTTCTGGATAGTGCACTAATGGATTTTAGCCCCTGGGTGCAGGATTAGTATATATATATGTATAGGGATGATGTGACTATATATATATATATATATATATGAACTTGTGAATATTTCTACTGTGTGAAATTAGTAGACTTGGTAATAATAATAATCATTACATTGCACTAAGCGGTCATAACCTAAGGGTGCAGGATTAGTCTATATATATAGGGATGATGAGACTATATATATGTATGAGTGTACTTGGGTAACTTTCTACTTTGTGAAACTAGTAGATAAAATTGAAATGAGAAATAAAGTAATCTTAGTGAATAAAAGATTAACCATTCAAACGGCGAATAATGAAATTTAGTATGTGAGATAAACTATCTGAATAGCGTATTGTATGGGCGATACGGAAATACTACTAGTGGTCATAGTTAGTATTAGTATGATTTCTGACTAGTTAGACTGGGAGGTATAACTAGGGGGAGATTAGATGTATGTTAGGCATGCACAATAGACGAGAGGTGAGAAACTCGTGTGAGAGTTCGATAACTAACATGCGTATAATATTTGTTTTAAGAACCAGTTTTAAATACTTGCTAAATCATTTTTACACATCGGGCTCTGACCCGTTTCTTATATCTCCTCTCTCTTTTTCTATATATATATGTATTATATCAGGTGCTCAGCCACAGGAGTATCGGATTTAGAGATTTGGATTGCTTGACGTGCTGCAGCTGTTGTGGAAGCTGTAGGTCCTTGTAGTAGACGCATCTATCTTTTCCATTCAGTTTCGTCTAGACTTCTTATTTAGGGCATATGTCGCCCACTTCTAGTTCTTCATCTGAGATATTGTATTCAGTTTATTTTATGGTTTGGAGTTTTGAACTAGGAGGTTTTATCCAGTCTTATTTATTTAAATATTTGATTCATGTTTCGTATCTTTTACATTCCTATGTGCAGTGAATGGTTTATATTTTAAGACTGAATGAAAATGGATTTACTTGGTTTTATTAAATTGGAAATGTTTTGACACCTAGCTTAATTTTATATTAGGTGATTAATATGTTAAATTTTTTTTCGACAATGATGCTGAGAATGAACCAACTGAATATCTTGTTTTAAATTGGTAGATGACTGATCACCATATATTTAATTGAGCGGGGTGTCACAGTTTTTACTTGGGAAGAAATTTTTTTTCTAAGTGTAGAGACGAAAGAAAAATTTGCTGACATCGTTCGAGCGAGACACACCTGTCCTTCGAGCGACATTAGCATCTCAAGCGAAGTCGTTCGAGCGATGTGGTAGTCCGTTTGAGCAATGACTTCATTTCATTCCAGCGACGTGCCACCATTTTTGTATAACTAGTAGTGCTCCTTCTACATAGTTTTCAAGTCCGTGGCACTCACGTTTTTGCAAAAATTCTGCATATTTCCAGACTTCATTTTTTATGATTTTTCAACCTTTTTGATTCAAAACATATTCCAAAACATATATGTGAGTCTTATAAACCCTAGATATAATTGTTATACTCACGTGGAGTAATCTTGTGGAGAAGAAGGTTGTTCTCCATTGCTGAATTGGAGCTCTTGATGATAACACTCACAATAATTAATTGACACGTGTGGATATTGGTGTGTCATTGTATTTCTCTGTAATTGTAAGTTATTAGGAATTATAGTGAAATAAAATGGTTTTACCCCCTTAGGGAATTTTTCCTCATATTGTGATTGACTATGCATGCTTGGTTTGATTTAATTAGTGTGTCACAATTTGTTTGCAAGAGTTAGGCTTTTTGGGATTAAAAATTTAGAATTTAATTAAACAAGTTAATCATTGATTGCTGGCGCACTCTCAAATTGGTATCAGAGCCTATTACACAACTATATCGTGTAATTTTTTCCTCAAATTTTTTATGGATATCAATTTTTGCCTAAAAATTAATTTTTGAAAAAGTGCAATTTCAATGGAAAACTTGTATAATCGAGTGCCAATATTTGATGTGCCAAAATACGCATATTGGAAAGTCCGTATGAAATATCATTTAAAGGCCATCGACAAACGTGCTTGGGTTATGTGTGAAAGAGGGTGGACGCCTCCCACTGTCACTGTAGAAAACGTAACTACATTAAAATCTGTGACTACATGAACTGAGGATGAATTTAAATGGAGAACATATAACTCACGTGGAATTAGTGTAATTTCCAGAAACGTCACACCCGATGAGTCCCTACCTATCATGATATGTACCACGTCTAAAGAAGCATGGGACATTCTTCAACTTACCCATGAAGACACTAATGAAGTTAAATAATCAAAATTGCAAAATTTAACTACACAATTTGAGACAATCACCATGTTTGAATCTGAGTGTTTTGATAAATTCTATGCACATTTATCTGATATTGTTAAGAGTAATTTCAATTTAGGTGAATACATTCCTAATGCTAGAGTAGTTAAAAAGATTTTGAGATTACTTCTTAAGCATTTTATCCCTAAAGTCACTGTGCTAAATTCTTTAGGAAATTTGAGTAGTCTGAAATTTGAAGAATTGGTAGGAGACCTCCAGACTTATAAAATTGACATGTTTCCTAATGCGATAAAACAAAAATATAAAGGGGTATCACTTAACTCCCGGGCTAGGAAGAGTGAGGGGTCAGCATGAAATTAACGAGTGGATGACAATGATGAGTTCATCGATGATGGTGTCCATGTGATGGGAAAATAAGTGAAATTAACGAGTTTGCAATATGAACAAGTAGCTCGTTATCTCCTTGACACACATGAAGATGTCGAAGAATGGAAAAGGTAAGTTTAAATTATTTTAACTTTTAAATTATTTTAATTTTTACATGATTAGTTTTTTAATACTTTTGTCACAATCTATGCAAAAAATATGAAGCCCGTGAGTACAATAAAAGACGAAAAATAGTGGCACAATTAGACATCGAGTTTAGGATGTGGTTGTCAGACCAGGTAGTTATAAGTAATATAGACTGTTATCAAATGTCATATTACAAGAAATCTTTATAACTAACCAAATTAATTTATCTATATTCTCAGCTCTTAAAAATGGGTGATGCAACATCAGGACTTTCTTGCCTAGCCATTGGACCCTTGTTCATGGCACAAGGGTACAAAAAGTATCGATTGTACGGTTGTGTATTCGGTGCAAGGGTGTACGAGAAAAATACAAATGTACAAAACTCGATAATTTCATACAAGGATTTTACTTTTCTTGAGCGAGCACGAAATATAAAACCCTCGTTGAAGCTTAAATGACTTACTATGGTGTAATTCGAAATATATTTGAATTGGACTATGTAAACATCAAAGAGGTTGTATTTTACTGTGATTGGGTAAGAGTTGAGGATAAACATGCTTGTAAATTTGATCCTGACAACAATTTGATCATGGTTCACTTGTCCAAGTTGAAGAGTCAAGAACACGTGAGTGATGAGCCATTTGTTTGTTCTTTTCAAAAGGTAAAGCAAGTGTTTTACTCAGAGTATATCAATAATGAGTTGTGGTCAATCGTCCTACATGCGCCAAAGCATCTAAATAATAGTGTGAATGACTTGGCTACACCTACTAAATATCATCCATTTTTATGATAACCAGAATTTGAAACAATTTTTTAATTTGTAATAAGTATTCAAATTATTTGTAATGACTAGTGGATGTATTATTCTAGCGCTCTATTATTGATAATTTAATGTTTTTTGATTAATTTTTACTCGATTATTTTTATGTTTGTAATAACCAAGTGGATATGTTAATTCAAATTTTCATCAATTTAAGCATTAATTCAAAGTCCATGACTTGAGAGTGTGTGTGTAAATTGAAGTTGGTATTGGTATAAATTGAAATTAGTGTAAATTAGTATTGGTATTAGTATAAATAGAAATTGGTATAAATTGATATTGGTATTGGTATAAATTGAAATTGGTATAAATTGATATTTGTATGTATTGTTATTATCGGATTTGAGAATTAATTCAAAGTTTATATACATCTTTGTACTAATAATAATAGTTTTTGTAGAAAATGACTTCGTCAGGACACGGTAGCGGAGGCGATGAGAGCTCCTCGGACAATAGGCCCTAAAAATGGGGCAAATTAGAGTCCGCCGTTGAAAATAATACGACATTATTATCTAGAGCGCTAGAGTTATTGAAGGTGATTGTCGCCCCGGGGTGCACTGATTAGAGGTCCGTGCCTAGTGACCTCAAGATGAACATTTAGGGGGCGCTATAGGTTGTGTATTTAATATTTAGATTTATAACTATAATAATTACTTATATTATGGTTTGTATTTGTTTGACAGGAACAATTCAACCTGCCCGCATATCTCCGTGGCCCCACGTTGGAGCAATTGAAGGATCAATATAAATGTGGAAGAAGAATTTATGAGCATTGTACATTGGGAAGATTCGGGAGTCCATTCTGAGACTCCGTAAAACCGTCCCCCCCCCCCCCCCCCCAAGGAGTCAATTTCATTGGCACACTGACAAAAATTTATCGATAATGAGACTAATGAGCGCCAATTGGCATCTCGCCAATCGGGGAGGGAAACTTAGACAAAAAGTTGGATATTCACTACTCCGGGCGGACGTCTTATGCTGAGGTGGATCAAGGGATGGTAAGTTTTTAATTTTCTTTAATTTTAGTTAGTATAATTTGGCAGTAATTTGCATTACTTACTACTTCTGTATTATTTTATTTCAGGAGATGGGGAGTGGCTTTGGGGGTAGGCCACATAGGCTCGATGTTTATATGGAAATTCAAACAAAAAGGAGAAGGACGAGGAGGTGGCCTCGAGCATCGCAGCCACCATTGTAAGTTATAAATGTTTAGTTTTTTCAATTGTGTTATAATTTTTTTATTTACTTAATTGACTAATTGTGTACTTTTTGTTTTTTCAGGAAAATCATAAGGAAGTGCATGAGTTGCAGTCTGATGCCGACAAAGAATATTTGGCTACAGACGCACTCAACCAAGTGTTCGGGCCGAATTGCAAGGGGCGGACTAGGAGTCAGCTCGTGAGTGGGGAAATCCAGGACTATCGGCATGGAGACAAGCAACAACGGGTTGACCCATAAGGTGGACTCCAATAACGATAAGCTATCAAGGTTGGAAGTGCCAATACTAGATATGTAAGCCTTCATGAAGCATCAGTTAGGGTGGGGCAAGGTCAAGGGCAAGGGCAAGGGCAAAAGGGTAAGGGGAAGAATAAGGTGGTATATGAGGACGAAGATAAGGACATTGACGCCAACGTTGACGGAATTCTTCGTCGTCGATATGCACGAATTCGGGGGTATATGATGATCCATTTTCCATCGTAAACCCCACAAAGCAGCTTATGTTAATACTCGGTTGGTTGATACTGCTCTACTTGACATATATTGTGGGTAGCCGATAGCGAGGGGGTTGAGGAATCCAAACTTCTGCTCGTGTATGCTGGTTCATGGACATCCCCTCCAATACATTCAGGCAAGAGAGTGTGTCATGTATGTGGTGGAGGGAAATGATAAATCACCTGTGTGGTTGTACGAAAAATGCGGCGTTCAGCATATTACGGGGTTTGTCAATTCATATGTTGTGTGGCCTTCTTTCCTCCTCCGACCTGCTGAAGATTGACATTATTTTTATCTCTTTTTATTTTGAAAATTGGATTGTATTTATATTCTTTTGATTTTAGTACATTTTGCTTTGGATATGATGGATATTTTTATTTCTATTTTATTTGGATATGAATTATAAACGCCTTGATTTGTATTTTATCTGGATATATGTTGCTTGAACATGTAAATTTTTTTTATAGCAGGTACAAATATGCAGTTGGATAGTGGCAATAACCATACTGCCTAGTAGTTTTTTTTTAAATTTTGCCCAAAATTATCATGGTCCTTGACTGTGATAATTTTTTTTAGTTTTGTCACGGGTTTGTCACAGTCAAAGACCTTGACATGACCGTTACAAGTCTGATGAACTTTTCACGATCAATGATCATGACAAGTTCGTGAAAAAGAAGTTGTCACCCACAGACTTGTCACGATCATTGACCTCGACAAGTTTTACTTGTCACGGTCATTGACCATGACAATCTAAAAATTTTACTGTAGTAAAGCCTAGTCATTCGCCCTCTTATTGGTTAGAAGGGGGAACAATCTTCTCAGACCGGAGTTCATCTGGGACACTTCAAAGAAGGTGAAGATGATCAGGGCTAGAATTCGGATTGCCCATGATCGAAAAAAGAGTTATGCTGATGTAAAAAAGGGATACTTGGACTTCGAGGTTAGTAATATGGTGCTGCTTTAGGTGTCTCCCATAAAGGGAGTGATGCGATTTGGGAAGAAAGGGAAGTTGTCTCCCCCGATATATGGGATTGTTCCCTATTTTTGTGAAGATTATGCCAGTAGCGTATCAGTTATCTTTACCACATCAGTTGCAGAGGATTCATGACATTTTCCTTGTTTCGGCATTACGGAGATTTCTTAGAGATAAGGCAGCTTATCAAAAGAAAGATCTTTACGAGATACAACTCCATCATAACATGAGTTACAAGGAGAGACTTGTAGCCATTTTGGACAGTAGGGAGTGTAAACTTCATTATCAGATTGCTCATTTATAAGCGTGTAGTAAGGACACCACAACGAGGATGAATTAACATAGGAGAGGTAGGATGACATGAGAGAGAAGTATTCAGAACGCCTAGAGTTAGGTATGTTTTGAATTTCGAGGAAGAAATTCCATTATTATGAGGGGAGAATGTAACACCCCATTTTTTATAACATTTAAATTGGTATATTTAAAATAAATAACGTGTGTGAATAAACTGATTGAATATGATTATGCATGATTCAATAATGCCGAATGTGCATATTAGTTGATAATTAAAATAATTATTACGTGAATTATTATTATCTCATTGTTAGCATAAAAATAATGTGTAATTTATGGTAGACATTATTTGAGTATGTTACGAAGTGAATTCGGAACTCGTTTAGGCATTTTAAACATCTTAAGTTGGTCTCGAGAGATAAATATTGTAAAACCCAGTGTTTTTATAATAAATTCTTGATTAAATTTCTTGGTTATAATTACATGTGTATATCATTCATTTATGCATGTGTTCACTCGTAGAAAATAAATTGTGTGTTAAATAAATTATTGTTATGTGATTAACCATAACAAAAATGTGTAATTTGAGTAGATATAGTTTGGGTGGATTCCTGGATGAATTGGGTACTCATTTAGGTGTTTTAGACATCCAAAGTTAGGATTGGGACAAAGATATACCATTAAGGGAGTTATTAGGTCAATCCAAGTAGTGTTTTGGGCTTACTTGTGGGCCCAAAAGTGGGGATTTATGGGTAATACGGGATTGGGGTTATAATAGGGTAATTATCAATTAAGAGATTACTCTCATCCATAGCAAAACAACCCTAGCATCCCCGCATACGTTGGATAGGTTACCAAGGCTATAGAAGGGATAAATAAGAAGGATCCAAGAGGAGGAGATCCTAATAAAAAGTTTAAGGAAAGAAATCTTTTACTAAATCAATTTTCAATTTGTTTCTTAATCCATCTATGTATTTCTCGTAATAATTTCTAGGGTAATTAGACAAAATGATGATTTGAGTAATTGGAATGAACTCTATGAATTTTGAGAACAAATTTAAAATTATGATGTTTAAGGATTAAACTATTTGGTGACAAACCCGGAATTGGTATCGTTTTAATTAGGAATTATACCTTAGAATTAATTTTGTAGGATTATTAATTTGATGATTATAATTCAAGTACTGATCCCTTCAATCCGATAATGGTTAGATAGAAAATATTATTAAAAATTGGGTTAGATGGACTCTAATGTTGGGTTTAGTTTTTGGGATTTTTAGTAGTGTGATCCTATGTTAATTTGGTTAGTTAATAATCTAAAAAATGTTTTTGGATCACGAGGAATCCATACTCATTGAATTAAACATGGGAAAAACAATTGGAAGGATATTAATTTGTGTAGTGTGAAAACCATATAGAAAATTGTAATAGTTATGGCTTCTGGCAGTATGTGAATCGATTCGACCTTCCAGGAAAATATATTCGGTCTGGGGGTGAATCGATTCGTCCCTAGAGGAGAATCGATCCGGCCTCTGGTCTTAGGTCAAGGTACGATTGGAAAAATGCTCGGGTGATTATTACGAACTTAAGCGAGTATGTGGGAGGTCATCCAAGTGAGTGGACAATTAACAAAAAAATAGATTAGTGTAACTATTTATTAGTTATGGAAATTAACAATTAACTAAATCGTTAATTCTTAAAGTAAGGATATTAATTGGATATTGATAAGGCTTCTTGGGGGCAATTATAGGGTTAATTATTTATATATATATATATATATATATATATATATATATATATATATATATATATATATATATATATATATATATATATTATGTATTAAAAATATGTTTTTATTTATTTATTTATTTATGTGAACATACCCATGTTTGTGGATGACCTATCAATTGGGGTTGCGTACGTCTCAGGACCGTAGCATGCGTCGGCATAGGTGGGCTATGGATTGTGTAGGTCATTATTTTAGGTCCTACTTGGTAGCACCACTTACCAGGAGGTAGGTGGGATGTCTGTAATCCATTGTCACCATTGGGGGTATGGATCGTGCAATGGTGTATTGTGTAGGGACTTCCCGACTTATGTGCTTTATGATGTTTATTTGGATGAGGAACTCCTTCGGACTTACTGACAGAGAACGAACGGGACAATGAAGGTAAATGCCTTCATGTGTTATATATATGTAAGTACATATATATGTACTAAAATTAGTTGAGAATAAATCCTCGTATTCTAATGATGTAGACAATTGGCAATGAACCCAATAGTTCGTAAAATGCATAATGGACGATATGTTATTTCTTATGGGTAGTATTGAAAAGGTTACTCTAGGGACTATAAGCATATGTGTAGATGATTATCTTAAGTGTACGTATTGTATTAAATACATTGAATATAATTTTATTGGTGTAGTTATAGGATGTCATAATTGAGACTAGGGTTGATATGCGTATGATATTGCACTTAGATGATTGGTGAGATACTTAATACATGCGAGTGCTAATGGGAGGTTCATAGTGAGAATTAAATGCATAATCACCTTTTGATTTTGTAAGTTAATTCTTGAAACTCTAGGGCACTGACCTAACTTATAAAATGTTTTCCCTAGGTTTGCCTAGAGAGGGACAATAGGGATGACAGGAAATTGGACTTATAGTTGTGCTTGCTCATCAGTCATTTCAGGTCTCTTGACTGTATTTTAGGTCGTTATTTCCATTCCAATCACGTTTAATATTTAAGAGATTGTATGGGCATAAGCTTGAGATTTATTATTCAGTCTTTTATGTGCCAGCCATACGTATATTTTATAACTAGTTGGGTGCTGGACTTATTTATTTTTAGTTATTATTTAAATGATTTTTTTCATGCATATTGATTCCAAAAAAAGAAATATTATAGTTTTAAAGCTGAGGATAATATAGATTATTAGGCAAGACTCATCTTCGGCATATTCTTTCAAGACAACCTTTAAGTGGGAAATGGGGGTTATTATAGGTATACCCTTAGGGGAGACTTTAGACAAATCCGAGTGTTATTTTGGGCTTGTTTGGGAGCCCAAAATTGGGTATTAAGGGGAGATACGGGATTAAGAGTTTATATAGGTTAATAAGCTCACATAATCATATATTCCATACATTTTTGAGTTAACGAAGCGACCCTACACCCTCTGGAGGAAGTTACAGAAGTTAGAGAAGAAGAGAGGAATGAGGACTCGAGAGAGGAGGCTCATATCATCTCTAAAAGGCAATAATTTTCTTGCTAAACCTTTAACAATATGTTTCTTAATTCATATGCATTTTCTTATTACAATTCCGCATTAAAAATTGATCGGATATTGAAAACCCATTTGATTTGAATCTAGGACTATTTATAATTAGTTGATGAATAATTGTGTTTTGAGAATTAACAAACTGGGTGACAAACCCAAAAATGACATTATTTTATTGGGGAAACTACCACTACAATCCATGTGACAGGGTTAATGTTTATAGCCAATTTAATATATTGATCTCATTATTCTAGGAATTTTTACATAAGAATTATGAATTTTATTGGGTTAAACCACGTTTAATGTTTTAGATCTAATTACTCAAATTTATAGATAGGGAATAGAATGATGACAACACATTTTCTTGACTATAATAAGGTTATGGTTCTTCAAATAGAGGAGTATAAGACCTTGAAAGAAAATATGGAATTTTCAGGATTAAAATCGTATAGAAAAATGTAGCCGATCGGGGATATTGCCCAAAAATGAATCGATTCGGCCTCCAGGGCAAATTGATTTAGCCCGATGAATCGATTCAGCTCTTGGAGGCGAACCGATTTGGCTTCTGGGCTTCAATAAGGGTTAAAACGTTAAAATGTTCAAGGGATTTTTATGAGTTCTAGAAAGCATGCGGGAAGTTATTCAAGTGAAGGGATATTTAATTAATAATATATTTGTGTCGTTATCGAATATTTGGAGAATTTAATAACTAACTAGAGTGTTAATTCTTACACACGGATTGTTATTTTGATTTTTATGAAATCTAGTTGCTGTAGTTATGGGCATAATTATCTATACGTATTGTGTGCCATTTGAATGTAAATATTAATTGCGTGAACATACCCGTGTTCGTAGAAGGCCTATCGATTGGGGTTGCATACGTTGTTGGACCGTAACACGTGCCGACACAGGTATGATAGGCTTAGTCTAGGTCGTTATTTTAGGTCCTACGTTCAGGGGCATTGCTTCATGATAATATATGTGGAATAGCAAGATCCATTGTTATAGTCGGGAGTATGGGCTGTGAGATGTTGTACTACATAGTGACCACTCCACTTATATTTGTTTTGGTTACGCCCATTTGGTGAGGGACCCCTCCGGACTTACCGATAGAGCACAATATGGACACCAATGGTTGATGCCTTCGTGTTCAACATATATATAATGGTGCACACACACACACACACACACACACATATATATATATATATATATTAAGAACAAATCAAAGTAGTCAAATGGTGTATGTAACTATTAATGAACATAGTGCTATGTAAATTACATAATGTGATGAAATGTTATATTTTTCTTGTGGGGTATCAGTATGGGGGATAGTCTTGGGACTGAGATCACGTGTGTTGATATTTATCTCCCTAATCGAGGTGAAAACCGAGCGTCCGTGTAATATGCTAATTGTTGTTATCGACTTCCAACCTCAATACAAAAACCTAAACTTTAACTACACTCTTGCGGAGTATAGTGGCTAGTCTGGGTATCGAATTCTCAGGGAACTAGGATGAGTGAACGTGACGACAAAGGTAAGACTGTTAACCCTAACTTTGACTCTAAAAAGAAATAAAAAGATGATTGAGATGGGAAATAACTAATTAACTAAATGTAAACTTGATTAAACTACGTGAGCAAAATTAACTAACTAAGAATGACTTAATAAGAATGAAGGGAAAACTGATTGGGAATAAAATCCCCCAAACCCAAGTAAATTTACCATATAAAATGCTAGAATTTTGAATTAGAAATCTAATTGAACCCAGTTTTTAGTACTCCCAAGCATTAAATATATGAGATTCATGCCCGCATCATACATAATCAGAGGATGAGTAAAGAAGTGTCGCAATAGCTAAACGTGCATCACATCCTTAAACACCACGGTTACCTAGAGTCAACCGAGGTAAAAAGGTCTATGATGGTTGTGAAAATTACACAACACGATTCATTCAAATTTCAATTCAAACCCTAGTTTCTACATGGCTAAATTACATCGGGTTGGGTTCATGCACACCAACCCTTAGAAATCTAGCCTAACATGCTGTAATTAATTAAAAACATGAATCCTACGTTGTATGTAATTGAATCAATAAGAAAATTATCTCTAAGCATGTATAAATGAATTGGAAACCCAAAAAATAAAGAAATCATGTAAATATATTAACTACAAGATTAAGAAAGAAAGGAACAAACTTTATTTCAAGAAAGCTTGTAATTCAAACAATAAAAGTACCTACGCGATGTAGAATTATTTTCTATGGTTCTAAGCTACTCTCCTACCTTCCTCTCTATGAAAAACTATTCAAAACTATGTTTTCTAAGTAAATACAAAGATACAAATACGTTTTAGAAGATTTTATAACATATTAGAACTCTTTGGACCAATCAGCATTCAAGTGAAAATCCACGCATCAGGTACCCCGAACCCGATCTGGATGTACCTTGAACCGGTTCCCCCTGTGGTTCTGGGGAACTTGCTGGAAATTCAACACTTAGAAATATTTTCATGCTTTGTGCTATTCTTTTTTGGATTTTTATCAACTTCAAATGGTCAGAACTCCTTAACCGTAGCTTGGATTTGGGTACCGCTTTTTATAATATTATCGTTGTTCCGATATCTTCAACTTTCCAGTTGGCCCCACCTCCGGTATCAGGCTGCAGAATTATGAAAATGCCCTTGAACTTTCCTTCCTAGCCTTTCTTTCATTGTTTCGATTTCTCTTTCGCACCGCTTGCATACTTTACCTGTAAAATACATAAGAGAAACAAAAAACATGAAATACTTGCCAACGAAGGTTAGTAGCATAATTATGAGTTAAATCCATATCAATTGCACCACTTGGGTTCACAAAGGTACCGAAATTAAGGGGATAAATATATAATATTTATGCCCGATCAAACCCCCCTAACTTAGAACTTTGTGCGTCCCGAGTAATGTAAAAGAAAAAGAATAACGTCAAAACTCTTCTAAACACTTTATTGGGATAGAATACCTTTTTCGCGGGCAAGCGATTGCATTTAGCATATGCAACAAGCCCTTAAACCCCTATGTTACCCTAGTAGGACGAGTGGTGTCTTGTGAGGGTTTGCAATGAATATACCCACAAAATTCGACTTAGACTCAATGAAAAATCAAAATACTTTAAAATTGTACAATTTAAACTTTCCAGAAAATAATCACCATAAATTCATACTCAAAAGAGTCTCAATTTGTCGTGTGTGTGTGTGTGTGTGAAGCCAAAAATCAAACCTCTAATTCCCACCAATTGATCATTAAGTTACTTTTCGAAAATTCTCTTTGATTTCAAAATATCACCGAATACACTCACAAATGAATCACTCAAAAGTGTGGTTATTCTCTTGGTATGCGTGATTTATAAGAGTAAATGTAATGGGATGCAAGTTCACGCACACAATTATGAAAGACGAAAATATTTAGTGAAATGATCTCTTCATCGGATTACGATAATTGGAAAACGAGAAACATCGCCTCAAATTCACACCATTTAATCTCTCATATTATCTTTTTGTATCTTATCTCTCCATGGGGTAATCAATTTTCCAGTTCGATCTCGGTAGGACTTTTATGGTTAAAGGTGTATTTGGTAACATGGGAATGGTTGGGAACTTTGGAATTGAATTTTTTTTCTTACGATGTCCCTTAGTGCTTTTTCGGGCATTTACTCATTTTCTCTTCTTTTTCTCTACTTGCTATTTCTGTTGAGAAGTTTTCTACTATTTTTTTCTTGCCCCTTTTTATGCACTTTTCGGACTATATTTGATGACATTACCAATTTTCACAATTTCGGGCTACTTGTTTTTTTTTCGGGTTATCAAACGAAAAGGAAAATTTTTATTCGACTCAATTGGGTTATCAAAAGGATACTTTTTCACATATTTTTATGGATAATGTTTTTGGGTAACAAATGATGGCCTAATTCATTGTCCGAATTACTTATTAATTTAGCATGTGCATCTCGAGATTAATTTAATTTAGAGATTTGTAGCGCATTTTTTTCAAGAGAACATTCCATTTCCCATAACCGATCAAAACAAAGAATTGAGATCATCAACGACTTATTTAAAACGCCGAATCCAAACTTTGTGTTACCCATTAACTCAGATTGATTTAAAAACTTAAAAAGATCGATAGGCTCGAAATCTCACCGGGTTTTGTTAATCTCCACCCTTATTCGTTAAGTCGTCAATTTTCGCACAATTTCCATCTTTGGTCAATTTTGGCTTAGTACATTTGAGCTATAACAATTTGAGACTTCAAATAGAATAAGGTGATATTTTTGAAAAATTTAAATTCCAATTTTTATTTATTTTGAAGAAAAATATTTTTGATTTTTCAAAATTTTTTAATTTTTTTGAAATTTTTGAAATTTCCAAAAAAAAAAACATACTTGGAAAGAACATGTAATTGAATCAATGAATCTAAATAATAAACAGGAAGAATATCCCACACCCCTGACTTAAATGTTGCATTGTCCTCAATGCAGATCAATACCACAACATAAAGAGAGGAAAAGAAAGATATTACCTAGAATGGAGCGATCCTCGAAAAGTACGAGTCCATTGAATCTACAAAACATGTTAGAACCAAGCATAGGAAAAATAATAACAAAAACTCTAAACTAAAAAAAAAGAAATAAGCTAACTATTGTACAACCTACGGTTTTAAATTATAATAAGTTATACACTAGAAGTCAAAAAATTTGAGGGTCCACCCAAAATACAATATGACTTTGAGGGATTAATGGTGTACCTTCACTAGAAAGCATGCCTCCTAATAAATAAGAATTCCGTTTGAACAACGAAAGGCATGTGGAAAGCGGAAGAAATGAACCATCACTAATTAAAAAATTTAGGGGGATAATGAGGGATTTGAGTGCACAGGGGGACAAGTACCATTGGGATCCAAGAAAAATAGAATCACGTCCCAAAGATTTTTCAAGTAGTATGGGAAGCGGAGCACACAAATAGAAATAGTCCATCTTGGAAAATAATTCAAGCATAGAGTCCTTGTCCTTAAAATCTTCTCCCTTAGGTGGAGTGACATATCTAAGTGTATGTCCCGTAAGAAGAAGCATCTCAAAAAAATATTCCCATACAAGAATCGGATCAACATCCTCGAGACATTCATCCTGTTCTTGTGATGGATTTAATGGTTCGATAATAGTGGGTACACAAGGAGACAGATGATCTTCAACCTCAGTAGATTTTGGAATATTTATAAGAGGTTGATATTCAAAAGAACTTGGATCACTCTTAATCATTTCATCCTCAGAAGTATTAGGTGAAGCACAAGTCTCGACCTTCTCTAAGCTGTCCAAATAATCATTAAACTCCTTTCAAGTTGCTCTAATTTTCAACTCTGTAGCAACAAGGTCATCAGATCGCTTATTGCTAATAAGCACGAGTTCATCCAAAGTAGGTTTCGTTGGTTCTAGAACCTCAGATTCCTCATTTGGTTGAAAACAGTCTTCAACTTAAAAAATATTGAAAGAAAAATCCTCGTTGGTTTAAAATAATGCATCTGACTCTTGCACCCAATAATGATTTTTTTTTCGATATTCTTTTTTAAGTCTTTTTTCTTCAAGAAATTAATTATGATAAATTTCGATGGCCTTAGCAATGGGCTTGTATTTATGAGACTCATCTTTAGTGATATTGATCCAATGTTCATAAATCTTGAGCGCATCCTCCTCCTTACTATTATCATAGCAATTAAACCCACCAAAGGAGTTAAAGTAAGACATTTCAAGTTGGGAAATTCAAAAACGTGACACCCATATTTTTGAATATATATATATATATATATATATATTAAGGTCAAATTCGGGATTAACCAACCTAACCTAATGTCTACCTAATTCCTCGGCAACGGCACCATTTTGATCGAGGTGAAAACCAAGCGTCCGTGTAATACACTTATTGTTGTTATCGATTTCCAACCGCAATACAAAAACCTAAACTTTAACTACACTCTTTCAGAGTATAGTGGCTAGTCTGGGTATCGAATCCTCAGGGAACTAGGATGAGTGAACATGATGACAAAGGTAAGCTTGTTAACCCTAACTTTGACTCTAAAAAGAAATAAAAAGATGATTGAGATGGAAAATAAATAATTAACTAAATGCAAACTAGATTAAACAACTAAATTAACTACGTGAGCAAAATTAACTAACTAATAATGACTTAATAAGAATGAAGGGAAAACAGGTTGGAAATACAATCCCCCAAGCCCTAGTAAATTTACCATATAGAATGATAGAATTTTGAATTAGAAATTTAATTGTACCCGGTCTTTAGTACTCACAAGCATTACATATATGAGGTTCAAGCCCACATCATACATAATCAGAGGATGAGTAAAAAGTGTCAAAATAGCTACACGCGCATCACATCCTTAAACACCACGGTTACCTAGAGTCAATCGAGGTAAAAAGGTCTATGATGGTTGTGACAACTACACAACACGATTCATTCAAATTTCAATTCAAACCCTAGTTTCTACATAGCTAAATTACATCGGGTTGGGTTCATGCACACCATCCCTTAGAAAACTAGCCTAACATGGTGAAATTAATTAAAAACATGAATCCTACGTTGCATGTAATTGAATCAATAAGAAAACTATCTCTAAGCATGTATAAACGAATTGCAAACCCAAAAAACAAAGAAAGCCTGTAAATATATTAACTACAAGATTAAGAAAGAAAGGAACAAACTTTATTTAAAGAAAACTTGTAATTCAAACAATAAAAGTACCTACTTGATGCAGAATTGTTTTCTATGGTTCTAAGCTACTCTCCGACCTTCCTCTCTATGAAAAACTATGTTTTCTAAGTAAATACAAAGATACAAATACGTTTTAGAAGAGTTTATAAAATATTAGAACTCTTTGGACCCATCAGCACGCAAGTGAAAATTCGCACATTAGGTACCCCGAACTGGTTCTGGATGTACCCCGAACCGGTTCCCCCCCCCCCCTCCCGTCCCCCGAATCGGTTCATCCTGTCGTTCTGGGGAACTTGCTGGAAATTCAACACTTAGAAATATTTTCATGCTTTCTTCTTTTCTTTCTTGGATTTTTTCTCAACTTCAAATGATCATAACTCTTTAACCGTAGCTAGGATTTGGTGTCGTTTTTCCAGCGTTATCGTTGTTCCGAGATCTTCAACTTTCCAATTGGACCCATCTCTGGGATCAGGCTGCAGAATTACAAAAATTCCCTTGATCTTTCAATCCTAGTCTTTCTTTCATTTTTTTGATTTCTCTTTCGTACCACTTGTATACTTTACCTGTAAAACACATAAGGGAAACAAAAAAACACGAAATACTTGCCAACGAAGGTTAGTAGCATAATTATGAGTTAAATCCATATCAATTGCACCACTCGAGTTCTCAAAGGTACCGAAATTAAAGGGATAAATATAAAATATTTATGGCCGGTCACTCCCATTTGGTATATGTGCTAGATTCCCTTGATATTTTCAGATTAGTGGAGAAATTGAATTCATATTTGGGCTTGGGTTAGAAATGCGTATGGTATTACACTTGTTGAGGGGTGAGATATTTAATGCATGTGAGTTCCGATGGCTGGCATGTAATGTGAATTGACTACATTATTATCTATTAGTTTTGTTAGTTAATTTTTGCAATTTTAGGCCACACACCCAAATTATATAATATTTTCCCCTAGTTTATCCAAGACAAGGACAACAAGACTGACAGAGAATCACACTTTTAGTTGCACTTGATTAGTAGTGGATTCGATTATTTTATTTTAGTAAAAGTTGTTACTCTTTTTTTTATTATTTTAGAGACTGTGTGGGCATAAAGCGGAGATTTATTTTTTCCATTCATTTAATTTTCAGTTATGTTGGGATAGATGTTTCATGAATTATGGGAGTTGAGACTTATTTATTTTCAGCTTATTACTTCACATGATTTTATTGTGTTTGTATGTTTTAAATTAAAATTTTATTTTTATGATTTGATTATAAGAATGGTATGAATTATTAGATAAGCCCATCTTCAACGTATTGTATCTAACCAATCTTTACATGAAAAGTGGGGGTTGTTACAAGGAGCCTTTTATTTGCGCCTTTTAGAATTTAATGAAGGTAACCTACTCAAAGTGCACAACGGATGGCAATTGTTCTATTATTATGGATGTGGTGACAATTATTATGCAACACAAATAAATATGAGAGAAGCAATTACCGAGAAAGAACAAGGAAAACTAAATGCCAATCACACAACAAGAGATATACGTGGTTCAGCAAAGATGTGTCTACGTCCACGATGGTGCAGTCAGTATTATTCTCTATATTCTGGAGAATGAGTACAGAGAATACAAATTTCCTATTTGCCCCAGACCTAGGGTTTAATATATACATTTACATGTAGGTGAGTGGAGGTGATGGGTTCCTCCACGTTTCCCATATCCCCTATAACTTCCCTTTATGGGATCGTGGGAGGAGACTGGATCAATATAAAAGATAAAGGGCCTGGACTTTGGGCCGCCAGGACTGGGCTACTCGTCGAGGCCCATGGTTCTAAATTCTGTGTACCCACAATTGTCCCTAAATTTGTTGTGCCATGTATATGGGCTCAACAGATTTAAATGATTAGCCATAATGGCCGTGTTGCAATTCCTCGGGAGCTGTGGAGTTGATTTTGGCGGCAGTCGCTTCGCTTACTGTGCACTATGATTAGAATTTGAAGGCTCGTTGGGATAACCACATCTTTTTCGTCATTTCAGACTTTCCAGCACTCTTCCGTCTTCTGAGAATTCTAACGCATCATTCCCTTTGCTCTCAGTCCCCATTCTCATTACTTTTTAGTTATCTTGAGCTCGTGCTTCTTCAGTACTTGAATCGATCTTCTGTTTTGTAAGTTTTTCGTGTCCTTTCTTTGCATTTTCTCTTTGGTTTGTAAATTTTCTTTGTGCTTTCCAATGGCGAAGATTGGAAATACATCGATCTCTGAGTTTAGAAAGTTCTACAACATCCCTGAGTGGGTAGAGATTGAGTGTTGTGCCTCGCCTCCTAAGAATGTTAGGGATATAGAGGATGCCCACTGGATCCATGTTTTGCTGCTTTCTCAGGGGGGACTTACTTTTCCCCCTAATGATCTATTTTTACATTTCTTTGGTTATTTCAATATCGTCCCCTCACAATGCTCGCCAAATGTGTGGAAAATAGTAAATGGTGTACATAGAATAAATCAGTTGTATGGTACTAGATTAGGACTTCCCGAGGTCTGTTTCTGTTATTCCTTTTCTCGAACTAGCTCAGGTGTCCTCTACCTCAAAGCCAGGAGTCCTGATAGGGTATTGGTAGTTAATCTACCTGATTCCCACAAGGACTATTGGCAAGAGGGATTTCATGTTAGAAATTGGTAATTTTCTCCCATGTTCGAAGGGTCGAGGTCTGAGAGGTTTACTGTCCCCTTTTATAGGGAAGAATATATAGGTAGACATTTGTATTGTTGTCTCAATCTCTGCTAATTTATGACTTTTCTAACTCCTCTTTGCTTTTTCTTCTACAGCGAGGTCGAAGAACTTGGAGCCTGCCCTCAGCGAGGTCCGAATCTCGGAGTTGGCGAAAGCTTGGAACATCAGAGAGCCTTTGGGTGACGGTAAGCATCCCAGGTCTGCTTCCTTCTTGTTAGAGTACAAGAACGTAGGCTCCAGCTTCATAGCACGACTTGTGGACAGTGTACCAGAGTTTGATTCTTTGGGAGAGACTACTGCTAAGCCGATCCAGTTGGACGAAGAAGAGATCAGCTCTGAAAGTGAGCCTGTAGGTAATCTAGGTGAAGGGAGCTCTAACCGTAGCAGCTCTTCTGATTCTGAGGAGTATTCTGAAGCTCGAGGATCGTCGAGCACTTCCAGTAGTTCTGGTGAAGATATTCCTCCAAGGAAGAACCTGATCAGAGATGATGATGATGATGACCATGTGCTCATTGCACAAAGGTCAAAGAAACAGAAGTCTGCACTTGGGGCCGTGGCTATAGGTTCTCGGCCTTCCTCTCAGGAGCAAGAGAGGAAGAGAAGAGAAGAAGAGCAGGTAAAAGAGAGGGAGAGAAAGAAGGAGGAGGAGAATAAGAGACTGGATGAGAGGAGGAGGATGGAGAAAGAGAAGGAGGAGGAGAGAAGAAGGATGGAGTCCAGGACAAAGGTAGGGCAAGCCTTAGTCTCGATATCTGCTTTGCCCGAAGGGGCCTCGATTTCCATCTCTCCTCAGCTATCTCCTGCGCTGCTTGAGAGGGAAGTTCTCCCTGCAGATCGCCAGAGGGCGCTGGGGTCTGATCAATTGGCCCTACAAGCTAGTCAGAGGCTAGGCCTGGTAAGATACTCTTTCAACTTTTAATTTTTTGACAAGTTATAGATGTTTTCCTCTTCTTGATTTATTCTCTATTCCTTACAGTTTGTGACTGACTTTGCTGTGCTCTAGCGTTCTCGCGACGAGCTGGTGAGGAGGAATGGCGAGTTGGAGCAGCAGAAGTCTGCTCTGGAAGCCAGGGGCTCTCAGTTGGAGGCTGACCTAAAGGTTGTTGATGCAGCCCGAGTTTCTTCTGATCTGGCCCTCGTCAACTCTACTCGTGAGAGGGATGATGCGGTTAAGGAGCTGGGCGAGCTGAGGAAGGCTTATGATCTAGTATGCTCGAGCAAGCTGGACCTCACGGAGAAGAAGAGGCTTCTGGCCGAGCAGCTGGAGGCGGAAAAGGCCCAGGCAGCCACCATTAAGGATGACTCATACAACTCTGGGTGGGCTGTTGCTTATGACAATCCCGAGGTTCAGATAGGCTATATTAGTCATCTAAACTTCAAGAAGGGATGGAACAAAGCTCTTCTAGCTGCTGGGGTTGATGCTGAGTCTGCTCTGTTCGACGAGCATGACCCGGGTCCCAAGCCAACTATGGACGAGGAAGCTCCTGCCCCAGCCATCGAGGGTGCTGATTTTCCCTCTGATATAGTTCTTGCCGGTGTTTTCCCTGCTCAGGCGACTGAGGGCGTTCCTACAGAGGAGGATGCCTCTGCTGCTGCTGCTGACAAGGGGAAGCAGCCAGACACTACTGGGCCGCCTGAGGTTGCTAGTTAATCTTCTCTTGGGATTTAATTTTGTACTTTTTTCTTATAATCAATACACCAAATCTGCCCATTTTTCAAGGTCATTGACCTTGACAAATCCAACTTGTCAAGGTCAATGACCGTGACATTTCGAGGCGAGACAACTTTTTTGTCACGATCGTGTCACGGTCATTGACCTTGACCCAAAACTCGCGTTTTGTGTCACGGTCATGTCAAGGTCAATGACCGTGACATGTTTGTCACGGTTATAAACCATGACTAAGCCGTGGCCCTATTTAAAAAAAATTATCACGATCAATGACCGTGATAATTCTGGGCAGAATTTAAAAAAAATCTGTTGGGCAGTATGGCAACCGCCACTGCCCAGCAGTATATTTGTACCTGTTATAGCAACGTTGGACCTGTTCCAAACATCATATATCCAAAACAAACTAAAGATAATGCAAATATATATTCATGACGATATAATCCAAATATTCAAAGTAAAAATAATATACATGACGAAATAATCCAAATATAATTAAAATGGACAAACTTAAAAATAATGTTACTACATGTCTTGGATAAAACTGAGGAGGTGAGTAGGCCACACGACATACGAATTGATGCACCCACTAATATACGTTGTGCCTCATTATTCGTGCAACCACAATAGGGAGTTCTCCTTCCCGGGTATGACATGCCTGACGAGCACCCTGGACTCCATCTCTTGAAGCACACGTCCATGGACTATTCCACCCTCGACGATATTCGGGTCCCTCAACCCCCGCCCTATTCGCTGCCCATCAAATACGTTCAATATGAACACGCTCGGCCGACCAATTGTCGACAATGGTCTGTTGGAGGGCGTCAAATAGGGAAGTGTATCGTCGAAGTACGAACGTGTCGGTGATGAAGCAGCAAGGTCCACATCCTCGTCATCCTGCGCCTTGTCCTCCCGCACCTCCTCCTCCACCACCTTCTCCTTACCTTTCTCTTTCCCTTTACGGTCTCCACCCAACGTACGCTTCATTAATGCGTACATATCTTGGATCGTCGCCTCCAAATGGGACAGCTTCGCGTCGTGTGAATCCACCATTCGAGCCAACCCGGTGTCGCTCGTCTCCAATCCGATGATCCTATATTTGGCCACCCGCGAGATCACTCCCCTTGTCCTCCCCTTGCGATCAGAGCCAAGCACTTGGCTGAGTGCGTCTGTGAACAAAGATGCCTTGTCGGCATCAGACTGCGACTCATGCACTTCCTTAAGCTTTGCCTGAAACGACAAAAAGCACATGATTAGTAAAATAAGTAAACTAAAAAATTATAACATAATCAACAATAATTAAACTGTCGGATTACTTACAATCGTGGCCGCGACGCTCGGGGACACCTTCTTGTCCTTCCCCTTCTTCGTCCGAAGAGCCACATAAGTATCGAGCCTATGTGGCTTACCCCCTGTCCCACTCCCTACCTCCTGAAATAAAATAAAGTAAAGTAAAATTAGTATCGGCCCCGCAAAGTAAAATAATATCCAATAATATATTTCTGTAGTTATGGATAAATTAAATCTTACCAGCATCCTATGCTCCACCTCAGCGTAAGAGGTCCGGCCGGAGTAGTGCTGAAGCACCTTATACCTTTGACTTGCTTAAGTCTATACTGTATAAGTGTTCAACTAGTTTGGAAATAGTGACAAAATTGGTTGTGCAACCTAGAATCCAAAAAGCCTCAGAACTTATCTCTCTAATCCTCTTCAATGATCCATGAAGGTATAAATTGAATCACACTACACACAATTAGAAGTGCATACATGTGTTTATATTGCTTAAAATTGATTGTGTGATTAATTCCCCTTAAAATGGAGCTTTAATTATTTTTTGGGAATTTTTAAACATTTTTTAAATAAATGTTTTCATTAATAAAATGTGGTTATAAAATTTGTGGGGTTAATATTCTATTTTGGAAACTTCAGTTTTCATTGAATTGTTTGGTTGGGTAGAATATAAAAGCGCTAGAGACTTCAGGGTGATGCTTTGTAATTTTGTTTGATGTGCGTTTGAACACCTATCACACGCCTACACTTGTCATCCTCCTGATGCTTCAATTTGTGTTTCTTATGTGAGATGATTGCCTGGTGCATTGTTGAACGTTGGATCATTCCTAATCGATGGACTGCATGTGTTTTTAGTCAATCCTGGTGCTATATCTATGAACCAATCACAATCATCTTAACCACCGCTATTTCATAACCCTTGGATCAAGTCAAAGATTGAAAGACTTGATCTCAGCCCTTGATTGCATTCGTCGTTCCAGAATCTTCCCTCACCCCTATATAAACCCTCCGCTTCTCAGCATTTTAAGACTTTTGGGCATTCGTCTTTCTGAGAGAGAAAAAATAAAGAGAAGAGAGAAGTGAGAGAGAAGAGAGAAAAGAAAAGAGAGAAGAGAGAGAAAGGGAAACTGTTAGCCAAAACCAAACCCAAACCCTAACCCTAAACACTTCATCTTCTGAATCAAACCTTCATATAAACCTAACCCCAAACACAACCTTGAGTGTTTGAGAGATAGAGTGGTTTGTTCATTTGATGCTGTAACCTCTTTGTCTATGATTTTGTTTACAACTTAAACATTCGTGTGAAGATCTGTGTTTCTTTTTCATAGAAACTTTAGATCTACACTCTGCATGTTACATTTTCACTAGATCTGCATATTTCTTACTTGATTTAAGAAAATCTTTACTGATTTGGTTTTGAAAATGTTTTATGATTTCTACTCTTTCGAAACTTAACCTTAACCTAGTTGGATTCACACTTGGAGATTTTCAATCTCAAAAATATTTTTCAAAAAGAGATTGATTAAGATCTTGACCTCTTTAAAAGCAAGATATCCGTGGAATCTGGGATAGATTAAAGGTCAAAAGGGTTCAAGTTCTGTAAGAAAGAAATAAACTAAAATCACAGCATATAGACTTTATATATAATTTTTCTAGGACTGTCTGTAAATCTAAGTGTGTGTGAGTTCATGCATGTGAATAGGAATCACTTCACAAACACTTACCACACTACTACACTGAAAGTGTTGTGTATAAGATCAATGATCATTGAGTCGACGTAAGGAATCTAAAGCAAAGGAAGTTATCAAACTGGAAGAACATCATCAACAATCAGATCTATGAGAAGTTAGAAGGACACCAAGTGAGGTATATTCCTAAACTTAGAATAGGTTGATTTGTGTGCATGTATGTCGTATTGTTTGTAACTATTATTTGTTATTAGTGGATTTTTGTTTTTGTGACTTAGAAGTCACCGTGGATTTTTCCTCTGTTGGGAGAGGTTTTACCACATTAAAAACTGTGTGTTGATTATCTTCATCTACTCATCTCATTCTATAAGTGTGCTGAATTTTTGAAACTATCTTAGTTTTAAAAACTGATTACAAAGTCTTAATTACTCTCGTACATAAGTTTTTTTTGTAAACACAACTTGTTGTTTATAATTTTTATTTTCAAAGAAAAGGGTTTCTCCAACAAACATCTCGGAGTTGCTTATACAGTTTAATCTTGTATTAAACGGCATTAGCAACGTTTTTCAATTGGTATCCGAGCCCTGTTAACTTTTATTTCAAAAAGATCTTGTGTTTCTG
The DNA here is from genome assembly GCA_949130495.1 of Sambucus nigra. Classification (NCBI taxonomy): domain Eukaryota; kingdom Viridiplantae; phylum Streptophyta; class Magnoliopsida; order Dipsacales; family Adoxaceae; genus Sambucus; species Sambucus nigra. The sequence goes on from OX422220.1 coordinate 48,983,533, forward strand.
AAATCGTTTTCTGTAAAACCTAACTATGGACGAGAATAATGAAAGGTTTGGTAATATGTTCAGACCTCCACTCTTTGATGGTAACAACTTTGCTTACTGGAAAGTAAGAATGGTTGTCTTCATCCAAGGGACTTTAGGAGATGATGTCTGGGACATTATTGAAAATGGATACACTTATCCTACTAAACCAGCCACTGAAGGAAGTGATGAGAGGATAAAGAGAATCTTAAGTGAGTTTACCCAAGAAGAGAAAATCATTTCTCGAAATAACAATAAAGGCAAGAATGCCATTTTTATGTCTATTAATGAGTATGAGTTCAAGAGAATCTCATCTTGTGCCACTTCTAAGGAAGCTTGGGACACATTAATTACTGCCCATGAAGGAGACTCAAGAGTTAAAGCTGCTAAAACTCAAATGCTTACCCAGCAGTACAACTCTTTGATTATGTCTGACTCTGAGTCTTTTGATGACTTTTACATGAACTTAACTGATATAGTTACTAAGTTGCATTCTAATGGTATAACTTATGATAGGAATGAAATTGTCTCTAAAATTCTAAGATCATTACCACAAAAGTTTGACAGCAAGAGGTATGCTATTGAGGAAATGAGTGATCAAAACCTTACCCCTGAGTTACTCAGTAGCAAACTTAGGACTGTGGAAATGGAATTAGACTTTAAGAAACAATTAAATCATTCTCAAAGAAAACAGCCCAACTCTAACTTGAGTTTTGCCTCTAAGATATCTAAACTTGAGAATAATTTGATCAACTCTGACTCTGATGAGGAGTGTGATATAGACAAACTAGATAATCAGATTGCCTTAATGTCTAAACAATTTAAGAAAATTGTCAAATTTCGAAACAAACAGGCAACTAAACAAGGCAAGCCTAATTATCCTACTCTGTCTAATCCCAAACCTCATGAGAGAGGTCTTGGCAAATATCCTAAGGAAAACAACTCCAGACCCACTAGAGACCTTAAAAAGATTGAATGTTTTAGATGTGGGAAACTAGGTCATATTGCTCACGATTGCAGAGTTAATATTAATAAAGCCAACACACACAATAGAGACAATGTCTGTAAAACTTGGAATGATTCAAGTGACTCTGATGAAGAGGAACTTGAGTTATCAAATGAACTTGACCCTTGCATGTCCTTTTATGCCAAGATCATTTACAATGATGATATGCCTGTGTGTGATAATGATGCTCCTACTCCTGCTTGTGTGAATACTGTTTTGACTGGACTAGATGCTTTATTATCTGAAAATGTTGCTAGTTCTAGTTCCGTGTGTATGAGTCAAAGTGATCTCGATAACGACGATGTAAATGGGTGCGTGAGTACTAAACCTGAATCGTTAGGGGTCACTACACACACTTCACTTAGCGACTCAGACACAGATGACCTCCCTGATATCCATACTTTGTATGCTAAAACTCTTAAAAAAGGCACTAGACTGGAGAAGACTGTTAAAGGCCTGACTAAGAAATTAGATGATCTAAGTCTTATTGTGAAGTTGAATGCTGAAGAGTACACTAACCAGTGTCTGTCTCATCAATCTGAAATTGAAACTTTTGATCAAAAATTAAAAGAGTTGACTAAAACTAATGAAACCCTGGAAATGAAATATAAGGGAACATTATTAGAACTCGAGGAAGAAAAAACAAAGACAACTACTATTTTCAAAAAAATTTCTAAGTTTGAAAATAATTCAAATTATTTTACTGACTTTGTTGTTGACTCCAAGACCAATTCTGATGATAGAACCGGTATTGGATTTTGCCCTAAGAACAAACCACAAACTACAAAACTTGAACCTATCAAGTTTGTGTCTGGGGGAAAAAGACCAATTGAAACATGTCCAGATTTTCATTTTATTAAAAAGGAATTTGATCAAAAGCAACAACAGAAATACATTGGAGAGTCTAGTAATTCTAAGGGTGACACTGCACTTAAGACTAAATACGTCTGTCCTTTGATCAGAAAGGTTGATTCTACCTATAAGACCATACCTCCTAGGAATAGGACTTCTGAACAGAATGCTGTTAAACCCATCTTTAGAAGTTTTCCTAAGGAAGTTCATCCCTCGAGCAATCAATATTGCTCCTACTGTGACATTTATGGTCATTCCTTTGAAGGTTGTTATGCTAGGCGTCTGAACACCCCTGTGTACAACTCTTATGTCTACAAGAACTTTAACTATTCTAGGAAAAATCGTAACCATTATGTCCTTCCAAGACAACCTGATAAGAACTCTAACTACAGAAATAGAAAGACCAAAACTAAGAGTTCATTTAAGAGAAAGGCTCCCAGAAACTTTCCTAAACCAAAAGCTCAAATTTTCCCCAATAATCAATTTGTTGCCCCAAATGTTTTTCGACAAAAAGCGGTTTCACGAAAATTTTATCAAATGAGGGCAAACATGCGCAAAATTAAAACTAGAGCTATTTGGGTTAGAAAAGATGATCTTTTTACCCCAAATGAAGTGTAACATTGTTATCACTGCCTTAAAAGCTAAACACACTTCATCTGGTTGGTACTTAGATTCAGGATGTTCCAAACATATGACAGGAGATGAAACAAAACTTTTAAACAAAACCAAATTTGCTGGAGGCAAAGTAGTTTTTGGTGATGGAGTTTCATCCCAGATCATAGGTATAGGGACCTTAAAAGAAGAGGGAATGCCTACTCTCGAAAATGTACTTTTAGTTAAAGGCCTTAAAGCCAACCTCCTAAGTATATCACAATTTTGTGACTCTGACCATACTGTTACCTTTTCAAAGAATAATTATAAAATTCTAAATGATAAAGGTAAATTCATTATTACCGAATTTAGAACACCTGACAATTGTTATACTGTCAAGACTGGTTCCGAAACTTGTAACATTGTCAGAATGGATGACAATGAAATCTGGCATAATCGTATGGGTCACCTAAGTTATGATATCCTTGGTAGATTATTTAGTCAAGAGATTGTTAGAGGAATTCCTAAAATTAAACCTATTTCAAGTGTTGTCTGTGGTCATTGCCAGGAAGGAAAAATAGTTAAGACTTCGCATAAAAAGGTTAAAGACATTCTCACCTCTAGACCTCTAGATATCATCCATATGGACCTTATTGGTCCCTCTATAACTGTTAGTCTTTGTGGACACAGTTATATCCTTGTCATGGTTGATGATTTCACACGATTCACTTGGGTTGCCTTCTTGAAACAAAAATTTGACACGTTTCAGAATTTTTTGAAAATTTTACTAAGAATTGAAAATGAGAAGGACACACAAGTCAATCGCATTCGTAGTGATAAAGGGGGAGAGTTCATAGACACAGGAATAGTTGAATATTGTGACTACAACGGTTACAAACATGAATTTAGTGCCCCTAAAACTCCTCAGAAGAATGGTATTGCTGAAAGGAAAAACCGAACTCTTCAAGAGATGGAACGTGTCATGTTACATGCCAAATCTCTACCTAAATATTTCTGGGTAGAATCTATTAGAACTGCGTGTCATATCATTAATAGGGTTTACCTTAGGAAAAACTGTAAACAAACCCCTTATGAGTTGTGGTACGGTAAGAAGCCTAATCTAAAATATCTAAGAACTTTCGAAAGTCAGTGTTATGTCTGTAAACATAGAGAACATCTGTCTAAATTCGAGACTCGTGGTGATAAAGCCATCTTCTTAGGATACTCTCCAAACAGTCGTGCTTATCGTATATACAATCTGCGTACTAAGGCCCTTATGGAATCGATAAATGTAATTGTAAGCGACACTATTGTCGAAAATAAGATATCTGAATCACCTATTGTGGTTGAATCTGAAAATGATTTCAAAACTGATTCACCAGAAATAGATGACTCATTACCTATTGAGAGTCCAGAAGTACATGGCTGGGTCTCTAAAGATCATCCCACTGACAACGTGGTCGGTAATCCAAATGAGCCAGTTCGTACTAGATCCCAGTTAAGAAATTATGCTAATTATGCATGTTTCGTCTCCCTTATGGAACCGAAAAATGTTAATGAAGCATTGAATGACACACACTGGATTTCTGCTATGCAGGAAGAACTTTTACAATTTGTCATTCACGATGTCTGGTATTTTGTACCGCGGCCTCAAAACAAAAATGTTATTGGGACACATTGGATTTTTAAGAACAAATCTGATGAAAATGTGGTAATTCTTAGAAACAAAGATAGACTAGTTTCCCAAGGCTACTCTCAAATAGAAGGGATAGATTTTAGCGAGACATTTGCCCCTGTCACTCATCTTGAATCTGTTCGACTTCTTTTCCATAGCGTGTCACTTAAAATTCACACTTTATCAAATGGATGTCAAATCTGCTTTCCTCAATGGAATCCTTTCCGAAGAAACGTATGTAGAACAACCCAAAGGATTCATTGACCCTAAATACCCTAACCATGTCTTTCGTCTAAAAAAGGCTCTGTATGGCTTAAAACAAGCTCCTCGAGCTTGGTATGAACGCCTTTCCAACTTTTTGTTGGATAAGGGTTTTAAGAGAGGAGGAAATGACCAGACTCTCTTTGTCAAACATTTTGACAAAAACATTATTATAGCCCAAGTCTATGTAGACGACATCATTTTCGGGTCAACTTCAAACTCTGAAGTTAAATCTTTTTCTGCTATAATGCATAAGGAGTTTCACATGTCCCTTATGGGGGAACTACAACTTTTCTTAGGATTTCAAGTGAAACAGAATTCTGATGGTCTATTTGTCTCTCAAACCAAGTATGCCTTAGATCTTGTTGAGAAATTTGGTTTAGATAATGCTAAAGTTGCCAAAACCCCTATGAGTACTACTGTTAAATTAAGCAAAGATGAAAATGGTAAGTCAGTTGATTCCACACTCTATCGTAGTATGATTGGTAGCCTACTCTATCTAACTGCCTCACGACCAGACATAATGTATGCTGTATGTATGTGTGCTCGTTACCAGAATAACCCTAAATAGAGCCATTTATTGAGTGTAAAACGTATAATAAAGTACATAAAGGGCACTCTTAATCTTGGACTAAGGTACACTAATGATACCTGTAGCACTATTATAGGGTATACTGATGCTGATTGGGCCGGGTGTACTGATGATAGTAAAATTACATCAGGTGCCTGTTATTATGTCGGTAATAATTTAGTTGGTTGGAGTAGTAAAATACAGAATTGCACATCTTTATCTACGGATGAGTCCGAATATATAGCAGCAGGAAGTTGCTGTGCTCAATTGTTATGGATCAAACAAATGTTAAGCGATTATGGGATTAAAGAAGATCAGTTACAATTGTATTGTGACAATCAAAGCGCCATTAACATATCTAAAAACCCGGTTCAACACTCGCGAACTAAGCATATTAAAATAAGACATCATTTCATACGCGAACTTGTTGAAACTAAGGAATTATAAATTCATTACCTGCCTACTGATCTGCAACTTGCAGACATGTTCACTAAACCTCTAGACTATAACAAATTTCTGTATTTCCGAAATTCTATCGGTATGGTATGCGCTGATTAAACTCTTAAGACTTCAAGTTTTACCCTTTGTCCATTTGAGACAAAATGGGGGAGAAATTTGAGTTTTATGAGTTCAATGTTTTGTTCACATTTCATCTAAACTGCTTGATCTTAGTGTGTATATTTGCAGGAATCTCTTCTACTGATTGTCTACCTTTTCTAGTGTAAAAATTTGTAAATAGTTGAGTTATGTAATTTTTGACTTTCTAGGAAATGGGTAGATTGTATCTTTTGTATAGGACAAGGTTTTTTTTTTTGGTTCCCTACGAGTTTTAAGCTAACTCAAAGGAGATTTTGTCTCATATTTCCAAAGGGGGAGATTGAAGCACCTTATACCTTTGACTTGCTTAAGTCTATACTGTATAAGTGTTCAACTAGTTTGGAAATAGTGACAAAATTGGTTGTCCAACCTAGAATCCAAAAAGCCTCAGAACTTATCTCTCTAATCCTCTTCAATGATCCATGAAAGTATAAATTGAATCACACTACACACAATTAGAAGTGCATACATGTGTTTATATTGCTTAAAATTGATTGTGTGATTAATTCCCCTTAAAATAGAGCTTTAATTATTTTTTGGGAATTTTTAAACATTTTTAAAACATTTTTTAAACATTTTTTAAATAAATGTTTTCATTAATAAAATGTGGTTATAAAATTTGTGGGGTTAATATTCTATTTTGGAAACTTCAGTTTTCATTGAATTGTTTGGTTGGGTAGAATATAAAAGCGCTAGAGACTTCAGGGTGATGCTTTGTAATTTTGTTTGACGCGCCTTTGAACACCTATCACACGCCTACACTTGTCATCCTCCTGATGCTTCAATTTGTGTTTCTTATGTAAGAGGATTTCCTGGTGCATTGCTGAACGTTGGATCATTCCTAATCGATGGACTGCATGTGTTTTTAGTCAATCCTGGTGCTATATCTATGAACCAATCACAATAATCTTAACCATCACTATTTCATAACCCTTGGATCAAGTCAAAGATTGAAAGACTTGATCTCAGCCCTTGATTGCATTCGTCGTTCCAGAATCTTCCCTCACCCCTATATAAACCCTCCACTTCTCAGCATTTTAAGACTTTTGGGCATTCGTCTTTCTGAGAGAGAAAAAATAGAGAGAAGAGAGAAGTGAGAGAGAAGAGAGAAAAGAAAAGAGAGAAGAGAGAGAAAGGGAAACTGTTAGCCAAAACCAAACCCTAACCCTGAACACTTCATCTTCTGAATCAAACCTTCGTATAAACCTAACCCCAAACACAACCTTGAGTGTTTGAGAGAGAGAGTGGTTTGTTCATTTGATGTTGTAACCTCTTTGTCTATGATCTTGTTTACAACTTAAACATTCGTGTGAATATCTGTGTTTCTTTTTCATAGAAACTTTAGATCTACACTCTGCATGTTACATTTTCACTAGATCTGCATATTTCTTACTTGATTTAAGAAAATCTTTACTGATTTGGTTTTGAAAATGTTTTATGATTTCTACTCTTTCGAAACTTAACCTTGACCTAGTTGGATTCACACTTGGAGATTTTCAATCTCAAAAATATTTTTCAAAAAGAGATTGATTAAGATCTTGACCTCTTTAAAAGCAAGATATCCGTGGAATCTGGGATAGATTAAAGGTCAAAAGGGTTCAAGTTCTATAAGAAAGAAATAAATTAAAATCACAGCATATAGACTTTATATGTAATTTTTCTAGGACTGTTTGTAAATCTAATTGTGTGTGAGTTCATGCATGTGAATAGGAATCACTTCACAAACACTTACCACACTACTACACTGAAAGTGTTGTGTATAAGATCAAAGATCATTGAGTCGACGTAAGGAAGCTAAAGCGAAGGAAGTTATCAAACTGGAAGAACATCATCAACAATCAGATCTATGAGAAGTTAGAAGGACACCAAGTGGGGTATATTCCTAAACTTAGAATAGGTTGATTTGTGTGCATGTATGTCGTATTGTTTGTAACTATTATTTGTTATTAGTGGATTTTTGTTTTTGTAACTTAGAAGTCACCGTGGATGTTTCCTCTGTTGGGAGAGGTTTTACCACGTTAAAAACTGTGTGTTGATTATCTTCATATACTCATCTCATTCTATAAGTGTGCTGAATTTTTGAAACTGTCTTAGTTTTAAAAACTGATTACAAAGTCTTAATTACTCTCGTACATAAGTTTTTTTTGTAAACACAACTTGTTGTTTATAATTTTTATTTTCAAAAGAAAAGGGTTTCTCCAATAAACATCTCGGAGTTGCTTATACAGTTTAATCTTGTATTAAACGGCATTAGCAACGTTTTTCAAGTGCACGTCCGTCTTTTTAGCCCGATTTTCCCTCCCCGATTGGCAAGATGCCAATTGTCGATCCTCGATCTCATTGTCAATGAACTTTTGTCATTGTGCCAATTACCGTGTAAAATGGACTCTCTTGTTTTTCCAAAGTATCGTGTCCGCATATTTTTCTTCCACGTATTGTGTTGCTCCCTCAACTGCTCCAAGACGGAATCGCGTAGCTTTGGATCCAAGTGGAATTGTTACTGTCCAACAAAAACAATGTTAGTTGTGAATAAATATAAATATAAATATAAATATAAATATTACCTGTAGTGCCGCCCAAACAGCTAACTTGAGCTCATATGGCACCTCCTTCCAACTCATAAACCCCGGGCCGATGACCGTCTTTAGCATCTCTAGGGATCTCGCTAATAGCTCCGACTTGTTTTCGACAGTAATCCCAAATTTTCCATATTTGGGGAGCCTAGGGGCGGAGGTGCCCTCGTCGCCTCCGCTACCACCGAACCCAGACGACATCATCATAAACAGCATCATCATCTTCGCCATAACATCTGCACGAGACATTTTTGCTGAAAAAAAAATGTTATTAGTACAGATAGAAAAAAAATGTTAATAGTACACATTTCGTTTTACCTAATTGAATTAATTGAATTAATAGTACAGATAAAAAAATGTTCTGTCTATATTATAACGTATGTGTAAGTTCCGTCAATACCATTTTGCTTCAATTTTGTAATATTATGTTTTTTTCAAATATTTTAAAAGTTATTAAACGGGTTCCCCACCCCCACCCCCTGCCCCCCTCCCCCCGCCACACACACACACGCACACCTACGCACCTATGCACACACACACACACACACACCCCACCCCTACCCACCCCTTGTTATTATCCAACTATTATCAATTATTTATTATCCAACTATTATCAATTATTTATTATCCAATTACTATCCAACTATTATCAATTATTTATAAATTTGATGTTTACACACACGCACACCTACGCACCTACGCGCAGAGACGAAGCTATATTGTGGCCAAAGGGGGCCATGGCCCCCCTTTAGAATTTCAAAGCCTTGATAGGTTTGATGGCTCCTAATAGTTAACAAGTTACATTTTATAACTTAAAATATTATGGCAAGTTGAATGATGGTGTGCTAACCCTCAAAAAAGTTTGATTATATATACATGTGTGCAATATATATATATATATATATATATATATATATATAAAACAATCTATATGAGGTGTTTTAAGCAATTTTAATTTTACTTTTTATGTTTTATGAATTTATATACCACGGGTAAATTATTTCAATAACTTTTTATTTTGTTGTAAATTTATTATAAATCTTTACTCTAATTAAATTTAGAGGTGGTAATTTAAGTGTGTTATACAAGAACTTATACAAAACCATATATAATTATGAAAATATATTTGTCACTTTTCCTATACGGTAAGCAATTAAATATGATTATTTGTGTCCTATATAAGTCAAATCGGAGTTTATTATTTATGGTGTTTGATCATGTCAAATTTTTTTGGTTCGTAAAAAAGGATCAACCTTAATTCACTAACTTCGTATTGCATGCAAGTCGTCTTAATATATTTGTCAAAAATAATTTTCACTAATTAAATTCAATTCATCATATATTACTGAAATCGAGATAAAACCCTAAGCCAAAATTAGTCAACAATCAAACCGATCAAAACAAAATCGACTAAAATTGGTTCGGTCAGCCAACCATAATGTGTCAATCTGTCCGCCCGACCCCCTCTAAGTGTAATTCCTGGCTTCGTCCCTGACTACGCGCGCGCGCGCACACACACACACACACACACACACACACACACACACACACACCACCCCTACCCACCCCCTGTTATTATCCAACTATTATCAATTATTTATTATCCAACTATTATCAATTATTTATTATCCAATTATTATCCAACTATTATCAATTATTTATTATCCAATTATTATCCAACTATTATCAATTATTTATAAAATTGATGTCTACACACACGCACACCTACGCACCTACGCGCAGAGACGAAGCTATATTGTGGTCAAAGGGAGCCATGGCTCCCCTTTAGAATTTCAAAGCCTTGATAGGTTTGATGACTCCTAATAGTTAACAAGTTACATTTTATAACTTAAAATATTATGTCAAGTTGAATGATGGTGTGCTAACCCTCAAAAAAGTTTGATTATATATACATTTGTGCAATATATATATATATATATATATATATATATATATATATATATATATATATATATATATATATATATATATATATATAACAATCTATATGAGGTGTTTTAAGCAATTTTAATTTAACTTTTTATGTTTTATGAATTTATATACCACGGGTAAATTATTTCAATAACTTTTTATTTTGCTGTAAATTTATTATAAATCTTTACTCTAATTAAATTTAGAGGTGGTAATTTAAGTGTGTTATACAAGAACTTATACAAAATCATATATAATTATGAAAATATATTTGTCACTTTTTCTACACGGTAAGCAATTAAATATGATTATTTGTGTCATATATAAGTCAAATCGGAGTTTATTATTTGTGTTTTTTGATCATGTCAATTTTTTTTGGTTCGTAAAAAAGGATCAACCTTAATTCACTAACTTCGTATTGCATGCAAGTCGTCTTAATATATTTGTCAAAAATAATTTTCACACACATACACACACACACCCCCCACCCCACCCCACCCCCTGCCCCCCTCCACCACCCCCTCCCCCACCACACACCACCACACACACACACACACACACCCCACCCCACCCTTCCCCCTGCCCCCCTCCACCACCCCCTCCCCCACCACACCACCACACACACATATACACACACACCCCGCCCTGCCCCACCCCCCACACACGCACACACATACACACATATATATATACACATACACACATAAATATACACACAAATATATATATATATATATAAATGTAAGAGAGTGAGAGAGAGAAAATCGACCTGAAAGTAGAGAGAGAGAGAGAGAGAGAGAGAGAGAGAGAGCAGCGTCGAGAGAGAGAGAGAGAGAGAGGAGGGAACGGCGGGAGGGAAAAAAGAAGGGGGAAAGAGTTTTTGCTGCGAACATTGTCACGGTCGTGTCACGGTCATTGACCTTGACAATTATTTAAAGAATTGTCACGGTCAATGACCGTGACACATCCGTGACAAGTAAATTTGTCACGGCCTTGTTACGGTCATTGACCGTGACAATTAGTTGTCACGGTCGTGTCAAGGTCAATGACCGTGACATAAAACGCGTGTTTTTTGTCACGGTCAATGACCTTTACAAGGCTGGTCGGCTGAAAGGTGACTATTTGCCCATTTTGGTGTAGTGAATTTTTCAAGTTTCTGCTCAATGTACTTGACTTTGATTAATGAAATGAGAAGATTCTTCTTTTGTTTGTGCTGATCTCTTCCTTTCCTCTATCTTTATTTTACTTGTAGTTGGTTGATGTTGATGACTATATTCCTGTCACTTCCCAACTGGGCAGGACCCTTGGTCCTAATGAAATCCCTGAAGTTTGCCAGGACTTTGTTAGACTTTGCAAGTCACTAAGGTCTAGGAATCATAAGTATAAGGAGCAGTCCGAGCTAGTGGCTAAACTAAAGGACAGGCTCCAAGAAATGGAAGAAATCGGTGCTTCAGTACAAGAAGAAGTCAGTGCACTGAGAGCAAGGTTACTAGAGGGCACCGAGATTAACCAGGTTGGGGAGTTCCTGCAGCAGGAGAATGAAGACTTGAGGAGGGAGGTCTTAAAGCTTAAGGAGCATTCGCCGAGCATCATTTCGGCAGTCCTGCAAGGTTCCTCATCATCGTGAGCTGGATCTCATCCTCACCTTCCGTGTGCTGGTAGGGGTGCTAGGAGCAGGAACAGGGAAGCCGAGGAACAGCGTGAGAGGGAAATGGAGGAGCTGCGCGATGATGTTCGGCGAGCTTATGTAACTGCTGATGGGCTCCAAAGGGACGTCACCCGACTGCGGCATCTGTTCAAGAAGGGTCCTCGACAAGTATGGTCTGATGGCTACGATCAAGGCTGGCTGGATGCTCTAACGAGACTATCAGAGTTCGAGGAACTTTCCTTCGTCATAGGGTGGTTGAGTGCCCTGAAAGAGCTGCAGGTCCCGAGGAACTCAGTGTTATGGTAGCGACACGAGATGTCCTCCTCCACTCTGATGCCCAATCCATTCAGGAGGGATGATCGATGGATCCCCATTGATGCTATTCCTCGGCAAATGTTGGAGTTGGATGCAAATGAGGTCGTGGAAGACCTAGCCCCCGCTCCTGATGATGGAATGAGAGCTAAAGTTGCTGATTATCTTGCTCGGAGGCTTCCACTTCCTTGAGATTTTGTTACTCCTTTGTCTTTTTTGATAATGTAAATGCTTTGGACGAGTTTCGCCGACTAAACATGTATTATTACTGTTGTAAATATAAGTGATTAATGAAAAGTTTTTGTTTCGGATAGCTTTGCCGACTAAACGTGTTCATCCAATCTTTTTATATTCTTGCTGCTTCATAATTCTTTTTGTTTTGCCATGCAAGTGTCCCCCCAGTCTAGTATAATACCCAAATACCATTGTGCCCCATTTTACCTTTTAGGTTGTGTCGTCACACTCCCTTAGGCCTAAGTGGGGCAATTGGCGAGGACACACCTGGTATTGGATGTCTTCATCCGGTCAGGATTTTGCTCAACCAAAGTAGGTTTGATGGCCAGTATGAAATCTGGTCGCATTGCTTAAGAATCCTCTGTAGGTCTTTATATATTTCCAGGGGCAATGCTAAGAGGTCTCTCGTGTTTCATGACGATGATCTGAGGAGGGGTATCCCCTTGCTATATCGACCATCGTGCCTATAATTTGGAAAAAGATGTGCGATAAAATGCAGCTACTGTAAGGACACAAATTTCCAATTGAGTCCATGTATAGTGTTGGCTCAATTCTGGACAAAAACATTTATTCATAGGATAGTATGTAATTGTAATACTCTCAAGCCTATGAAGTGTTTGTTGAAGACGTAGTGGAAAAGAGTATAAAGCTTCATCAAATATGTCGGTTTGCGTGCCTCGTTTCTACGTTATCAACCATAGTTCCATGCTCCCATGGTATGAATGCAATTATATATATATAGGAGCTTCGAACAAGTTTATTGGGTGTTAGGTTTTATAAAAACTGCGTTTTGTTTTAAGAAAGAATTAATTAAAGCTTTAAATAAATGTTTATAAAGTTTTCTGGGTTTAACAAGAATATTCAAACTTTCTGGTTTTTCGTTCGATAGAGTTCGAACGAGATTATCGTTCGAACGAAAATGTCGTTCGAACGAACCTGCCAACGAGGTTCCAGTATAGGCCTATGAAATGTCATTCGATATGTCGTTCGAATGAACCTTATGTTCGAACGAGATATCCAACGAGATTCTAACGAGTTCAATCTGGAACGTCGTTAGAAGTTTCGTTCGAACGAGAATTTCGTTCGAACGAAATGTCGTTCGAACGAGATGCCAGGCGGGAACAGTTTTTGGCAGTTTTTCACCCACTTCCCCACTTAGTTTTTAACCAACTTTTTCAGACTTTAATATGTGCGGGAAGAACATTTTCCAATCTAACTTTTCCTAACCGTTCCATTCCATTCCATCTCTTAGAGAGAGTTTGAGAGCTAAAATGATTTAAGGAAAATGTTCAAGTTTTGAGTGCTATTTTTCAAGAGAAAATATTTTATCACTCTAGTTTTACACCCATATTCTTTATCCAAGTTCACATATATACATATCAATTTCTTGGAGTTTGGCACCGGTTTATCTCTTCCGTTTCAAAGAGAAGTTTTGGTTTTCTTCTACATGCATCAAAGAAGAAGACGTTTTGTTGCGATTCTACCCACTTGGAGAAAGGCTCCTTGCTCGGGTGAAGGTGACCATATAAAGTCCTATCGGTGGATTCCGAGACCGCGGTGGTGTTCCAAGATTATTCGCTAAGAAGAGGTGTCTACAAGAAGAAGCGTCGAGGCTTGAGAGGGATCGAGTCGTGTGTTGTAAGTCTTTCTGTCTTGTACTTGTAATTCCGTATCTAGTGGATTTGTGGCTAGGGCCGTCCGAGGTTGTTTCCTGTCTTGGGTTTTTCCTCGTACATCGCGGCGTAGTGTGATTGATTTATTTTATCTTGCATAAATAATTTAGAACGCATGTTTAGAATAATTCAAGATAAAATTTGGTTTAAATCATCACACTCATTTAATTTGGTGCTAAATTAAATATTGGGTAAAGTTTATTTAATTCAAGTCATTTGCTAAAATTTGGTTTCGCCTAATTTTCTAATATTGATAAATATGACTTAGGCAAATTCTAGGACTTGGATTAATTAATTGGTTTAAGTGAATATATTAATTGATTAATTTTACTTCACTTGGTGTAATTTTAATTTGTTTAAGAAATTAAAATTTGTTGTTTTAAAGTTGAACCATCACACCGCTTCCGCATCGAGTTTACATAAAAAGGAAATAATAAATTAGAATTGGGGGCCTCGCGCACCAACATGTGGTATCAGAGCTTTGATTCAGAAAATCTCAACGCTTTCAAATTGGTATCAGAGCCGGAGCGCTAACTTATCGCGTTAAAGATTCGTTTTTCGGCTTTTTGTATTTCCTTACCTTTTTAGGTGGTTCAATTTTTTATCACTCTCATATTTTTTTTCTTCTCAATGGGACGTCTTAATGAAAATTTGTCCAATTTTAATGAAAATAAAATTTTTGATTTTCGAGAGGAATTAAATGGTCTTAACAAATGTAACGAAAATTTAAAGGAATTAAATTTGAGATTTGTAAAAAGAATTAAATTTCTTGAAAATGAAAATTCTTGTTTTAAATCTCACATTGAGTCTTTGCAAATCTCCTTATCTCAAAAAGATATTTTTCGTGAAAAGCTCATGGACTTACATTCAAATTTTGGTATTTTAGAAAAGTCCAAGAAAGAGAGTGAAAATCGTGAAAAGACTCTTAGGGACAAGTTTGCTCATATTGAGGGAGAGCGTGTTAACCTTCTAGGAATTATTGAAAATTTAAAGAAGGAGTCCCATAATTTTGAGGAGTCTAATTTATTACTTGAGTCCGAAATTTTAAAAATGAAAAATGATTTTCAAGACTCTAGTAGTAGTTCTAATGGTTCTAGCACATCATGCTCAAATTCTTCCATTGCTAAAGCTAAAACCATTGTTTGTTTTAGAGGGTCAACTTTGTCCAAGGTCTTTAAAAAGGGTCACACCTTAGGTAACATTCCTCGTGTTTACACATGCTTGCATTGTGGTAGGAAAGGTCACCTTAGGTCATTTTGTTTTGATCTTAAAAGAAGTCCAAGGAAATCTTTATCTAGCATTTCATTATTTCCTAATCCCCATCATGTTAAATATAAATCTATATGGGTTAGGAAATCATTATTAAATGCGCTAGATACAAGATTTGTTGATTCTCATTTACTATCACATGAAACCTCCCTTACTAAATTTAAAGGTTGAATGTGTTAGTGTTTTATGCATACTTTAGCTTCTGTACTTCATGCTATATTCACATGCTAAATGTATGCATGTTTAGTCATTTTCTAGTCATTATCTTATTTCATATCACATGCTAGAAATTATGACTTGTTTATCTTTTTGTATTATATTTTGTGTTTGAATTAATTGAAAAATATAAAAAGATTTTTGTTTATCATTTGTGTTTTATTTATTTCATTTAAGCTTAATGAAAAATAAAATGATTTTTGTTTATTCTTTTGAGTATATATCTTTATTTTTGGTTAAAAATGTCAAAAGCTCAAAAGGATTTTATTTTGTGTGTATTTTAGTTTGACACACTTTATGTGGCATATATTTTGTGTTTGAATCCCTCCTTTAACGCTCCCACGTGGCTAGAACTTTTGGGTTTAGATTATCAATCCTTATTATGTTCTTTACCATATTTGATGGAGTAGTTGGATTGTGTGTTGTTTAAATGGATTCTATTTTTATATGCCTCTTTTCACACATGCACGAGCTCTTTTGAAATCTTAATGTCATATGTTATATTTGAGCTTTTTGAGGTGTTCTCCTACCAATCTAGTCATCTACATATCTATGACCTAGGAGGACTAGTTCATGTCACAATCCGTTGCACGTGAGCTTTGTGAGATAAAAAAATTATATATCTAAATGTGCACGGGGAAGGGCTCCGAAAGGATGAATTAAATCCTTTGCGATAGTAAGCCACCGTTTATTGGATCTAAAAGAAATGCGTGATCCAAAGGCCTAAAAACATAATATTTGGCATTAAAAAGAAAACAATTGCCAAGGCCTATGTTTGCTTGATATATTCATTCAAAAGCAAAAGAATATATATGCTTATTGAGGGAGAATTGGATGGTATATCAATGGTTTGCACAATGTCCGTTTATCCTAGTTGTCTTTAATGTCATGACTCTATTTGGTTTGTAGAATCATCATCATGCTAGGCTTGTATTTATTGTGTATGTTTGTTCATTGAGTTCAATCTTCATATTGTCACATGAGGTTATATTTAAATGTGATAAAGTTTGCAATCAAATGAGAACTCCGTGAATGTTTATTAAGTGTTTGGGTCTAAATTTAATTGTTGCTAGTTTACACCCCAACACTTACGTTTCCATATGACACATTTTTTCCATACGAGTGTGCAAACTTATTGTATTTTGTGTTATATGTGTGTTTATATCTATATATATATGCAAGTGCTTCATTGGTATATTTCTAGTTTATAGATATATGATATTTGTTTGTCTTTGCCTTGCTTTCTAGTCCTTCTATGCTTATACTTCATTTTTAGTATCTATAATGGATTAGTTATGCTTTTGTTGCTCATATGTTTTTACGTCTTATCACTTTAAGCTTCACTGTGTTTATTAGTTCTATATCCTTTGCCTATTCCTGAACAAAAAGGGGGAGAATGATAGGGGGAGAAATGGTATCTAATCCTATTGTAATCGTACCTTTATTTAGGAGATTTAACTTAGGGGCAGTCGCAACCTTCTTTGGTAGATAGTTTTGATAAAGGGGAGAATTAATTGTGGGGAGTATTTATTTTAATTTCATTTAATACTTTGATATTCCCTATGCGTTTGATAGTTTGCTTAAGTGTGCAGGAATTCTTCTAAAGCGGCATCTTTCAATGGAAAAGCGTTTGATCCTTGGGTTGAGTCAAGTTTGGGTGGGTTATGTTTTGAGTCTAGTGAGCTTGACGGCCCTTTAGGATTTTTGTTTGGTTTTTGTCCCGGAATAGCCAAAGGGGGAGATTTGTAAGGACACAAATTTCCAATTGAGTCCATGAATAGTGTTGGCTCAATTTCGGATAAAAACATTTATTCATAGGATAGTATGTAATTGTAATACTCTCAAGCCTATGAAGTGTTTATTGAAGACGTAGCGGCAAAGAGTATAAAGCTTCATCAAATATTCCGGTTTGCGTGCCTCGTTTCTACGTCATCAACCATAGTTCCATGCTCCCAAGGTATGAATGCAATTATATATATATAGGAGCTTCGAACAAGTTTATTGGGTGTTAGGTTTTATAAAAACTGCGTTTTGTTTTAAGAAAGAATTAATTAAAACTTTAAATAAATGTTTATAAAGTTTTCTGGGCTTAAACAAGAATATTCAAACTTTCTGGTTTTTTGTTCGATAGAGTCGTTCGAACGAGATTGTCGTTCGAACGAAAATGTCGTTCGAACGAACCTGCCAACGAGGTTCCAGTATAGGCCTATGAAATGTCGTTCGATATGTCGTTCGAACGAACCTTATGTTCGAACGAGATATCCAACGAGTTCAATCTGGAACGTCGTTTGAAGTCTCGTTCGAACTAGAATTTCATTCGAATGAAATGTCGTTCGAACGAGATGCCAGGCGGGAACAGTTTTTGGCAGTTTTTCACCCACTTCCCCACTTAGTTTTTAACCAACTTTTTCAGACTTTAATATGTGCGGGAAGAACATTTTCCAATCTAATTTTTCTTAACTTTTCCATTCCATTCCATCTCTTAGAGAGAGTTTGAGAGCTAAAATGATTTAAGGAAAATGTTCAAGTTTTGAGTGCTATTTTTCAAGAGAAAATATTTTATCACTCTAGTTTTACACCCATATTGTTTATCCAAGTTCACATATATACATATCAATTGCTTGGAGTTTGGCACCGGTTTATCTCTTCCGTTTCAAAGAGAAGTTTTGGTTTTGTTCTACATCCATCAAAGAAGAAGACGTTTTGTTGCGATTCTACCCACTTGGAGAAAGGCTCCTTGCTCGGGTGACGGTGACCATATAAAGTCCTATCGGTGGATTCCGAGACCGCGGTGGTGTTCCAAGGTTATTCGCTAGGAAGAGGTGTCTACAAGAAGAAGCGTCGAGGCTTGAGAGGGATCGAGTCGTGTGTTGTAAGTCTTTATGTCTTGTACTTGTAATTCCGTATCTAGTGGATTTGTGGCTAGGGCCGTCCAAGGTTGTTTCCCGTCTTGGGTTTTTCCTCGTACATCGCGGCATAGTGTGATTGATTTATTTTATCTTGCATAAATAATTTAGAACGCATGTTTAGAATAATTCAAGATAAAATTTGGTTTAAATCATCACACTCATTTAATTTGGTGCTAAATTAAATATTGGGTAAAGTTTATTTAATTCAAGTCATTTGCTAAAATTTGGTTTCACCTAATTTGCTAATATTGATAAATATGACTTAGGCAAATTCTAGGACTTGGATTAATTAATTGGTTTAAGTGAATATATTAATTGATTAATTTTACTTCACTTGGTGTAATTTTAATTTGTCTAAGAAATTAAAATTTATTGTTTTAAAGTTGAACCATCACACCGCTTCCGCATCGAGTTTACATAAAAAGGAAATAATAAATTAGAATTGGGGGCCTCGCGCACCAACATGTGGTATCAGAGCTTTGATTCAGAAAAGCTCAACGCTTTCAGCTACTAATTTCATTAGTAATAAGGGGAATGAACTGTTCCTTTCAGATAACAAATACAAGAAAAAGATTCAACAATAGAATTCCTTGAGAATCTAAAAATAGAATTTCTTGAGATTGGCTACATTCCATGCTCGTGGTATCTCTCTGCCCTCTATTGTTTCCAAATGATATGCACCTCGCAGGTCGTCCCTAGTTACTTTAAATGGTCCTTCCCAGTTTGGGCCTAGCTTTCCCTCTGATGACCTTACTGAGCTGCCCAGGACCTTGCTTAGAACATAGTCTCCAACTTGGAATTTTCTTGGGTTAACCCTTTGGTGGTAATGCCTTGCGAGCTATTTCTGATAGTTCGTAAGCTTCACCAGGGCTAGTTCTCTATGCTCGTCGGCGAGGTCGAGTTCAGCGAGCAACGCCCCATCATTCTGGCATTGGTCGACAAGGTCGGACCTCATTGTAGGCAAGCCCGCTTCTAGTGGAATGACTGCTTCCATTCCATATGTTAGCAAAAATGGGATTTCTCTTGTTGCTCGCCGAGGAGTTGTTCGCTATGCCCACAGAACATGGGGCAGCTCGGTTGCTCATGCCCCTTTGGCTCGCTCCAGTCGCTTCTTCAATCCATCGATCATAGTTTTGTTGGAAGCTTCTGCTTGCCCATTGCTCTGTGGGTAGGCCACCGAACTAAAGTTGTGTCTGATCCCCTGCTCGTTACAGAAGTCCTGAAAGGGGCCACTCTCCAATTGAGTCCCATTATCAGTGATGATGGTTCTGGGGATTCCGAATCGAGTGATTATATTCCTCTATATAAATCTTATCATGTCAGCGTCTCGGATGTTTGCCAATGGTTTTGCCTCGATCCATTTGGTGAAGTAGTCAGTTGCAACCAATAGGTATTTGTGATTATCGGCAGCAGTGGGTAGTGGTCCTACGATGTCCATTCCCCATTGGCCGAAGGGCCAAGGGCTGGTCAGGGATTTTAGGTCGTTGGTTGGTTGGTGGATCATTGGAGCGTGAAGCTGGCATTTGGGGCATTTGCAGACATATACTGCGGAGTCCCTTTGCATATATGGCCACCAATAGCCTTCCTTCATTTCTCGAAAGGCTAGAGACCTTCCTCCGACATGACTTCCACAGATTCCTTCGTGAAGTTCGCGCAGCACCTGCTCGACATTGCCTGGGTGGACACATCTAAGGTAGGGACCGGAGAAGGACTTCTTGTACAAGTCGCCTCTTGTGGATAAGTGAAAGCGAGCAGCTTTGACTCTTATCTGGTGGGCGATTTTCTCATTCTCGGGGAGCGTTCCCTCCCTTAAATAGTCTCTTAAGAGGTCCATCCAACTGGGGGCTGATCCCACCTGGAGTATTTGTTGCACGTTTGGTAGCTTGCTATTGTGGTTAATACTTGGACGAATGAGGAAATCGATGGGAATGACTCTTTTAAGACTACAATCAACTGCCGAGCTTAGGGCTGCTAGGGCGTCGGCATGACTGTTTTGCCCTCTGGGAAACTGTTGGATGTTGATCTCCTCAAAGCTCGTCATTAGTTTCCTCACCAGGGTGAGGTATGTTGCCATCCTCTCATCCTTCGCATTGTAATATCCACTTATCTGGTTGGAGACTAGTTGAGAATCGCCAAACACCTGTAAACGTTTTGCTCCTAGAATTTGCGCCTTTTGGAGACCGGCTATTAGAGCTTCTTACTTTGCTTCATTGTTGGAGGCTACAAACCCAAGCCTGATCCCTTGCTCAAGGATGGTGTTTTCTGGGGTGATGAGGACGATGCCTACGCCTGCCCCCTTTGAGTTGGAGGCTCCATCAACGAATAGTTTCCAGGTTTCCACTATTGCTGGGTTCTCGTCTTGCTTTGTTGGTTGAGGTTGGTTGGAGAGTTCTTCGCCAGTGAATTCGGCTATGAAATCAGCGAGCATCTGACCCTTGATAGCGGTCCTTGGTTGAAATTGTATGTCGAACCAGCCGAGCTCAACTGACCACTTAGATAATCTGCCCGACAAATCCGCTTTCTTCAGGATCGCCTTAAGGGGGTGCGAAGTAAGGACGATGATAGTATGGGCTTCAAAATAATGCTTCAGTTTCCTTGAGGCTATCACTAGTGCAAAGGCGAGCTTCTCTAATGGAAGATACCTTTGATCGGCGTCTAAAAAGGTCTTGCTCGCGTAGTAAACGGGGTGCTGGATTCCTTCGACCTCGCATACTAATGCCGAGATGGCAGTGTGACTGGATACCGAGAGGTATAGGTATAAAGAATCCATTGGTTGTGGTATGACAAGCAGCGGTGGAGAGCTTAAGTAAGACTTGAGCTCATCCAATGCTCGCGAGTAGTCCGGGCTCCATTCTATTGGTTTATTTCCTTTTAGAAGCTGGAAAAAGGGATTGCATTTCTCGGATGATTTGGAGATGAAGCGATTCAAGGCAACGAGCATTCCAGTGAGCTTCTGCACGTCCCGGACTGTTCGAGGTGGTTGTACCCTGTTGATTGCATCGATCTGGTCCGGATTAGCTTCTATGCCTCTCTTGCTGACTAAGTATCCAAGAAATTTTCCTGACTGGACACCGAAGGAACACTTGCTCGCATTAAGCTTCATTCGGTATTTCCTGAGGATTTCGAAGGTCTTTGACAGGTCTGAGAGGTGATTTTCCTTCTTCTTGCTCTTAACGAGCATATCATCGATGTAGACCTCCACTGTATCTCCCATTTGATCCTTGAACATTTTTGTGACCGGCCGCTGGTAGGTTACCCCTGCATTCTTGAGCCCAAATGGCATGACTTTGTAGTAATACAACCCAACCGTCGTGATAAACGCCATTTTTTCTTGGTCTGGGGCATACAAGGGGATCTGGTGATATCCTGAGTATGCGTCTAGGAAACTCATTCGCTCATGAGCTGCAGTGGAATCTACTAGTTGGTCTATCTTTGGGAGGGGGAAACTATCCTTTGGGCACGCTCTATTGAGGTCAGTGAAGTCAATGCAAACTCTCCACTTCCCATTATTCTTCGGAACCACTACTGGGTTGGACAACCACTTGGGGAATTGTACTTCCCGTATGGATCCTGCATCCAGCAGTTTTTTGACCTCCTTTTCGACCGCTTTAGCCTTCTTAGGTGCAGCTCTTCGTGCTTTCTACGTGACTGGCTTGAATGTGGGGTCGACGTGCAGCTGATGACAGACCATACCAGGATCAATGCCAGGCAGCTCGTATGGTTCCCATGCGAAGACATCTACGTTGTGTCTCAGCAAGGTCGTCAATTCCTTCTGTTCTCGATCGGTGAGAGATGCTCCAATCAGGAATACTCTGCTATTGTTACCAACTTCGGCTATAACTTCTACCAGGTCCTCGATAACACGCTCGAAGGGGAGGAGCCTGGTCTCCTCTACTCCTGGTCTTCCATAATTTAGTTTCTATTTAGAAGGTATCACACCCTCTTCAACTTTCTCGCTGGGTTGACCGACCTTCTTCTCTGGCTTTGGCCGGATGGCTTCTATGAAGCACTTCCTTGCCATTGCTTGGTCACCGTGGATCTCCATTACTCCTCGCTCGGTTGCATACTTGATCTTCGGATGGTAGGTCGAGGAGACCGCCTTCATTGTATGAAGCCATCCTCTGTCGAGGATGGCCTGGTATGGCGATTCGATGTCAACTACCAAAAACTCAATCATTTTAGAGATGTTCCTCGCACGAACTGGCAGCACTATTTTGCCAAGAGGCATGGTCATTTTGCTGGTGAAGCCGACCAAAGGAACAATAGCTTCCTTTAGGTCGGAGACACTCAACTTTAATTTTCTGAACATGTCGAGGTATATTACTTCGGATGAGCTTCCTTGATCGATGAGCAGCTTGTCGATGTCAAAGTTGGCTATCCTGAGGGTAATGACCAGAGCATCATGATGTGGGGTCCTTACTCCCATAAAATCTTCATCCGTGAAAACAATATGCTTGTTATAGTTGACGTCCTCTGATCGTCGATGTTTTCCCGACTGTGATTTTGCTGGATCAATTTGAAAGGCCTGCATTACCACTGTAAGTTTTTTTAGCTCCATCCGAGCTGAGTTCCCTTGTATCAATTTGACGTCGGACACTCCGTGAATTACGGTGAACTCGTGTCTAGCATCATCCTCCAACACATTGTCGGGTCTCATCTCTCTGTTGGCAGTCACTTTCTGTGCCCTTTTCTCCATAAAGTGGTTCAAATGCCCGGACTGGGCCAACTCTTCGAGGTGAGACTTAAGAGCTTTGCAGTGCTCGGTCTTGTGCCCTCCCTCTTTATGAAAAGCGCACCTCAACGCATTATTTCTCTTCGAGGGATCTCCCCCCATCTTCCTGGGCCACTTGATGAATAACTCATCCTTGATCTTCGCGAGAACCTTGTAAATTGGTTCTTTGAAGACGGTGTTGACCGCCTGGAATGCTTTTGATGCGTCTTGGTTCCCTCCGTTTTTGGAGCCATTTTTTCCCCCGTTCTTTCCTCCATTCCTCTGGTGCTCAGCTTTCTCTCCTACCTTGGTTATGGGCTTAGTTCGACCGTTTTCTCCTGTATTAGAGCGAGTGACGTCTTCCACCTTTGCGTATTTCTCGATTCGGGCCATAAGGTCGTCAATGGTCATAGCTTCCTTCTTTGTCAGGGATTGGTAGAGGAGGGAAGAATTAGGGAGGCCAATTTTGAAAGAGGCCACTGCCACCTCCTCCGTGCAGTCTTCGATCTCATTGAATAACTCCCAGTATCTCTTCGCGTATTCTCGGAGGGTTTCCTGAGGTGTTTTCTTCATTGTCAGTAGAGCATCCATCCTTTTGGGATGGGAGCTACTGGTAATGAATCGGGCCGTAAAGAGTTCGGCTAGGGATTTGAAATTCTTAATCGATCGGTGGGGGAGCCTTTCGAACCACTTCTGTGCTACATCATGAAGGCTCGAGGGGAAAATACAGCACATCAGGGCATCACGGTGACTCCAGAGGGTCATTGCCTGTCGGTATTGCCTAACGTGATCGATGGGATCAGTTTTTCCGTCGTAAACCTTGAACCTTGGAATCGAAAAATTCTTGGGAGCTTCCTCCTCTTCGATTTCTTTCATGAAAGGTGACTTCATCTGGGTTTTGAGAGCTCGCCTCGCGAGTTCTCTAGTTGATCTTGTCCCGTGATGAGCGGGATGCTGGTCCATCTCCCTGCGGACCATGTTTCGTATGAGCTCGTCGCTGCGAGCAGGGCTCTGATGGAGGAGAGATCTTCGAAGCTGTTCGCGGAGGTCGTCATCTGACTCGCCTCCTTCGTCCCTTTGAAATTCTCGCCTAGGGCTCCTTCCTCGGTTGCGAGACTTGCTCGCTTGAGGGCTAGGAGTACGATGTGGGCATCTTCGGTTATCAAGACGAAGCTCCCTTTCTAGTCTTTCCAGTCTTCTTTTCAAACGAGCATTCTCAGCCTCGTACCTGCGAGAAGACTCTCTCTACTCATGGAGCCTTGCCTCGTACGCATCAATCAACCTGAATATCTGCGTGGACCTCGCTGGTCCCTGACTTTCTTCTGAGGCTGGTCTTTCCAGGCGAGCTCTCTGATCTGAATGCCGGACTTCAGACCTAATCCTGCGAGGAGCAGGTGGCTCTTGAATATCTCCTGCTTGGGGGGTATTGCTGCTGTGAACAGACATCTTAAACTCCTTTCTTGATGTGGGCTCTTCTCAGGGAAAGATGAACGCTTCCCACAGACGGCGCCAATTGTGGTGACAATTATTATGCAACACAAATAAATATGAGAGAAGCAATTACCGAGAAATAACAACGAAAACTAAATGCCAATCACACAACAAGAGATATAAGTGGTTCAGCAAAGATGTGCCTACGTCCACAATGGTGCAGTCAGTATTATTTCTTTATATTCTGGAGAATGAGTACAGAGAATACAACTTTCATATTTGCCCCAGACCTAGGGTTTAATATATACATTTACATGTAGGTGAGTGGAGGTGATGGGTTCCTCCATGTTTCCCATCTCCCCTATAACTTCCCTTTATGGGATCGTGGGAGGAGACTGGATCAATATAAAAGATAAAGGGCCTGGACTTTGGGCCGCCAGGACTGGGCTACTCGTCCAGGCCCATGGTTCTAAATTCTGTGTACCCACAATGGATGCACCAATTGGTATGACCACTCAAGAAAGCGCATTAAATACACCTAAAGGGTTCCGGTCTGATCTTTATGACAACCTTAATTTGAAGGAAGTTTTTGTTTATTTGAAGGATGTTTGAGTATTAAAATATCATTTTATCGTTTATAATCCTATTTGTATCCTATTATTATATTGTCCCTTAACAATCCTTTTTGTATCCAAATTGTATCCAATTATGATATTGACGTTGGAGTTTGATTTATGAATGTTTAGTTTGATTTCTTAATGCTCAATTTAAATTATGAATTATTTCTTGATTCATGAATTAACTAAGACGGCACGATGCTTTACTTTTAATTGTCAACTCCACGATGTCAAATTGGTTTGACTATATTTGTGTTGTCCTTTATAACAAACATTATACATAACTGGTATTCACGTCTCTACATTAATTTGTGAAACTTTATTTATTTTCAGGTTAGGAAAGTTTGATTGGTCCACACATGTTAGTGTCATTATAGTATGGATCAATCAATCCCAAGCCATCGTTACATGTAAGAAAATTAGTGAAGTGACCAAAGGTGATTATAGTTTTCTTTATTAAATAAAAAATTATCAAAAGTGATGACATTTTTCGCATTTCGTTGTTTTATTATAATATGCTTAGATAACAAGTCAATGTGACATGAGTATTATAAAGTGGCTAAAATATTTCTATATTTTTTTATTAATTTGTTTGCTGAATACATGGTGCTTTTTTTGGGATGGGTGGGGGAATGAAAATATATTTTTTTAATTTATTAAATGTATATGTTCTTGGCCCTAATTTCGGACCTCCATTTTAAAAAAAAATAAACGATCACGATCGTGGATATAATATTGTCCTAAGATGCTCACAGATATGGGCTTTAACCATGGAGTCGCGGATTAAGACACTTACCGTGGAGCCAATTTTATGTTATGGGAGAGATCGTGATCCCCATTTAGGATCACGGATGAGGTTCGTAACCACTATTGTTTCTCATAGAAAAAGGTCATGGCCAAGGTTCGTGACCATCTCCGATATATTCTACGGTGATTGGGAATTATTTCCCTAACTATGTAATGATATTTTCCAAACACGGATACATTATCTCACTATGTAGCCATCACTACACCAAAATTGTCGACTTGTCAAGGTCAATGACCATGACATGTCTGGGGTGACAACTTCTTTTGTCATAGACTTGTCATGGTCAAAGATCGCGATAAGTTCATTAGACTTGTCACGATCCTATTACGGTCTTTGACCTTGACAAGTTTTGTCATGGTCTTTGACCTTAACAAGGTTTGTTAAGGCCAAAGACGGTGACAAGCTAATGACAAAACAAAAAAATTATCACGGTCAAAGACCGTGATAAGTTCATGATAAGTTTCTTTGTCACGTACTTGTCACGGTCTTTGATCGTGATAATTCTGGGTAGAATTAAAAAAAATTGCTGTGCAATATGGCCACTGCCACTGCTTGGCAGTATATTTGTACTTGTTATAGCAGAATTGTACCTGTCTAAATAGCATATATCCAAATAAAATACAAAAAATATATGAAATCATGACATATATAATCCATATCCAAATAAAATAGAAATGAAAACATCCATATCCAAATCAACATGTACCAAAATAAAAAAAAAATACAAATACAATCCAATATCCAAATAAAAAAGATAGAAATAATGTCAATCTTCAGCAGGTCGAAGGAGGAAGGAAGGACACACGACATATGAATTGAGACACCCCACAATATGCTGAATGACACATTGTTCGCGCAACCACAAAGGTGATTTCTCCTTTCCCTCAACCAGATGCGTGACACACACTCTTGCCTCAATGTCTTGGAGGGGGCATCCATGAATCGGCATACCCGAGAGGAAGCTTAGATACCTTAACTCCTCGCTATCAGCAACCCATAATATATGTCGAGTAGATGCACACTCGACCAACCGAGTGTTGACATAGGCAAGTTAATGAGGGTCACGATGGGAAATAGATCATCATATGGCATCGAGTCCATGCATATCGGAGAAGAATTGGAATCGACGTCCTTTTCCTCATCCTCGTCCTCATCCCTGTCTACCTTTACCACCTTCTCCTTTCCCTTGCCTTTGCCCTTGCCCAACTGACGCTTCATGAAGGCGTACATATCCGGTGGCTAGACGAGCAATCCTTAGTGTCACATCACCCGTGTTTAAGAGTTGAGAATATAGATAAATTAATTATGTTAGTTGTAAATCTTTCTTGTAATGTGATATTTAAAAAAACCATTTTCATTATAATTACCTCGTGTGATAACCCCAACCTAAATTTGTTTTCTAATTGTGCCATTGTTTTTCGTCTTTTATTATTCTCATAGGCTTCATATTTTTTATATAGATTGTGATGAACATATTATAAAATTCATAATGTAAAAATTATAACAATTATCACATCACATCTAATATATAGCACACCGGGTCATTCTTCTAATAAGGCAAGTCAAATAAATTGGCCTCCTAGACCATTCCTTTCTTGTCTCAGTTTCATTCCCAGTTGGGGTTTTCCTAGGCTTAACATTATTAAATTTAGGATTCTAACCTGGCATATTAGGTCGCAATTAGAAGAAAATTAACCTTTCTCAAATCTATAATTAGGGTGGGTGTAAAAACCACCTATGGAATTGGTATACATTTTTTGAGCTAGTGGGGAGATGAATAGATTCAGTCTCATCTCCATAAATGGGACACCCAAAATAACCATTTACTACCCAACCAGATAATGTCCTATAAGTTGGAAAATCATGAATTGCCCACATCAATATAGTTTTCAACGTGCTTGCACACCCTCTTACCAAAA
This sequence comes from Sambucus nigra, assembly GCA_949130495.1. Lineage (NCBI taxonomy): Eukaryota > Viridiplantae > Streptophyta > Magnoliopsida > Dipsacales > Adoxaceae > Sambucus > Sambucus nigra. Next base: position 49,011,356 of record OX422220.1, read on the forward strand.
CTCATTTAATTCTTCTATTAAAGGATCAAGGTCAAGATCGATGTCCACACTTGGTGCCTTTGGCCTAGGGATCAATAAAGACAACATCAAAAATTCAGGTCCCATACACTATGAAGGAGGGAGGTTGAGTGGGGTTAGGATCACTGGCCATACACTTTGATTGGCGCTTAGATTTCCAAATGGATTGAAACCATCTATTGATATTGCCAAACAGATGTTACACTGTTCTCGAGAAAAATCAGGATACTCAAAATTCATCATCTTCCAAATTGTGGAATCAATAGCATGGCGCATAAAATTTTCCCCTACTTCTGCCCTAGCATGAAAAAGTCATTGCCTCCACCATCCATGGTACTTTGAAAAACAACTTTAATCTAGGCCCAATGGAAAAATATTTCAACACTTTTTAAGGCACTTTTGAGCTTATGCTTTCCTTGCCAGTAGATTGGACATATTTTGGTTCATCGTACACCGTACACCGATCGATATTTTCATACTCCTTTCAGTATTGTATGCCAACATACTCACAAGCATGAATTGGTTTATAGTTCATTCCCAAACCTTTAGAACTATTTTTCATAGTAGTATAGATGTTTGGAAGTGTATTCTACTTTGGAAGAAAGCCTTTCACCCAATTTAATATTCCTATCACACTAGTGCCAGATAAAACATATTGATTCTTCAAACTATGCAAACCAACCATGGCATGTAAAGTTGTATGATCATTTTCACAGCCGAAATATGACGATGGGCTCGCCTTAAATTTTACACTTTATTCATCATCGTCAAGGTTTATCCCGATATCTTCATGAGCACTTGAACCTTGTACATCATTAGTGACCTTATTCTCTTCCAATTCATGAACTCCATATGAGTCATCAACTAAATACTCTAGCATATTATGATCTATATTATCATCCTCCCCTTGTACATCTATCCTACTTGTTGAAGGTTGTTGTGCAGGTTTCTCGGGGACAAAAGGAACTTTCGATTTCTCGTAAAAAAACTAACTTTGATAACTACCTTACATACCCCATGTTAACAAATGTAGTACAATTGTTTTTCACTCAAACACCTTACAATTCTTACAACTAGCACACGGACATGAAAAATCTTCATTATTATGACATCTCTTTGCGTATTTCACAAATTCATTAGAACCTTTGCGAAACACATCCCCTAATATATTTGTCTCACCCATCCCCTCTTTGTATTTAGGATATCACATCACAGCTACTACAAATAATCACATATTATGGGTGAAATAGCGTAAACAAAAGTGCAAATATTTAGTTCCCATTAGTATAAACAAAAGTACGAAATTAAAATTTAATTTATAATATTAATTCTTGTTTCCTCTATCTCCTCTAAAGGGTGAGTGGTTCTATCCCATTCGAGACCGCATATTTCTGTAATATACTTAACAACTCATGCACATTATTCCAATTTGAGGAAAATTCGGCAGCATATCTTCATAGTTCTCAAAGTACATGACATAGATTCCAAAAGTGTGAGTGTTATTTCAATTATCAATTGAAATAACACTTAACATCGCATCATCTAGTATGTACCCAGAGAACATTAAGATACGACTGCAGAACATCCCCCAATAGTAAAAAGTTTAAGCCACTAAGAATATTATGATACAAAAACTATGCAGTCCCAAACTATCCATACGGGACAATTCGAGAGATCTCATTACAGGTTTAATGACTCTCGAATGGGTTTAAGGTCTATTAAATGCGTACGCATAAGAAATAGAAGGCTAGTATGTATGCACACTATGTGTAATTTGAAGTATGTCTCATTTAATTATGTATTATCATAATTCAATAGATTTCATTTAATTATGTAAATTAAAGTATGTTTCATTTAATTTTAAGTTCGCATAAGATCTCAAACTTATACCAATTTTAATACATACGATATCAATTTCAATTTCAATTTCAACTTATACCAATACCATCAATTTAAATATATTTTTTTTCTAAGAATTACACACATATTAATTTCACAAAAACACAAAAACCTAATTTCTATTTTAATTTCACAATAATATGTCCAACCAATTTCAATTTCATATTAACACAACATATTTACACGACAAAGGGGTCCAATATTTACACAACAAAAGGGGTCCAATATTTACACAACAAAGGGATCTAATTTGATATTTACACAATAAAAGGGTCCGATTCAGGTTTATGCCCAATTAATCACCTACACATGCATACCCTGCCCCCCACCACCACACACACCCCACTGCCACTACCCCTCCACCCCACACACAGCACACATACACATACACCTTGCTATCCCCACCCCACCCCACACACACAGCACACTACATGCACACACACACACACACACACACACACACACACACATATTCATATAGACAAAGGGGGGGGGAGATAGAGAGCACAACCGCTTAGAGAGAAGAGAGAGAAATTAGGGGTGGGGGAACAAAATGGTGGGAAAAAATTAGGCGCTAGGGTATTTTATTAAAAGAATTGTCACAGACTTGTCAAGGTCTTTGACCGTGACAAGTATAGTTGTCACGGACTTGTCACGGTCATTGACCGTGACGAGTCTGGCCAGCTCAAAGGTGACAATTTAGCCGTTTTGGTGTTGTGAATATTTATTAGAAACAATAAATGTGGTTATACATAAAACACTAAAATCACTTGTCCCATTACCCTGGTTGTTTTACGTATGGGAGAGTTTCACGACATATATCATATCTTGTTGAGAGATATTATTATAGCTCGACAAAAACATTATACCGATCCATTGTATCTAATTTTTTTCATTCGTGTTGTATTCATACATGACCATTTTACAAAACGTTCCAACAGATGTAGTCCTCTATACTATTTGTCATATATTTATTATAAACGCCACATAGAATTTCATCCTCCTAATTTGTCACATTGCGATTGAGGGAAGCTTGACTTGGACCCTCAACTATTGAAGGCTGAGAGATAGATGTATTCAGTCGCAAAAATTATGTAAAAAAGAAAATTTTCGATCCAAAAGTAACTCTGATTAAATAAAATTAAGCAATGAGATTTAAATTAAAAAATATCAAAATCAGAGAGGGATAATGAGTGGGATTTTTTTCCAAATAATAGTGGAGAAGGGTGATATGGTGGAATAAAGTTTTTTTTAAAAATATTTCAGAGGAAATTATGCGATCTTGTATAAACAACACGAAAAGTATTGTTAGTTTATGGTCATTATGACTTATTTTCATACAATTAAAATTAAATCGTATCAATTGATATGAAAAAATATTGATTGTATGAACATTTTATAGATAATCTAGCCATTCTGCAAGTCTTTCCTTCCTCAACCTGATATGTGCACATTTTTCATCTTTTATTACACCACTGTCATCTCACTGTTCTATACATTTACAAATTTCTTTGGATTCTTCATTGACCGTTGTGGATGCTCTTAATGATGAATTCAATATTTAATTTTTATCTTAAAACTATTATAGTAGAAAACATACTTGATGTTCATTTCAATATTCTATAAAATTCAATGATGATGCAAGAAATGGTATATATATCATTCTCAACCATCATATCAAGTATAATATAGAAATAAAGAAAGTAAAAGGAGATAAACGAAAGATATAGAGTGGTTCGACTAAAAAAATGAGCCTAAGTCCACTTTTTTGCCATACTCTCATTATATATGTTTAATAGTATAAAATTATGGTGCCATTAGAGGCATATAAGAGGGAAGAATACATGAATATAGCAAGGCTGAGCAGTCTCGGATGTGGCCTGTAGAGGATAACCATGTATGGCTGCGACGGGGGTGAACCCCAAATTGTGGTGACTGGTAGAGAGAGAAAGGGTAGGGACTTTGGCAGGGCTTCACCGAGAGATTCATCCCCTAGTAGTGAGGTGAGCACTTCTATTTATAGAAGTAAAAAAGGTGGTGTCACATGCATGGAGCACGTGATGTACAAATAAGTGGTAGGACTATGGATCGTTTTTAGAAGTAGGAAAGATGTCAACTGAGTGCTACCGTGTCAATTTCCATAGCAGGATATGCACTGGGGTAGGACTTTATGGCCGCGACCTGTTTGAACCCAGACAGCGGCTGATGTTTATAGTTAACTGTGGCCTGTCTGTCTCAGGCACCGGTCTCATACGAGGTTAATGGGGATAGGGTTGCGGCCCATCTATCCCCAGAAAACTTATACTTAATCTCTTCAGTGTCCACAGTGCTAATATTGGGTATATAATTAGGTTTGAGGTGTCGTGGCCAAAAGTTAGCGACTTTGTGCTACGGCTATGTTTTGTGCCCTTAGCCGTGGTGCTAATGTTCTTATCTTGCAAGATGTTCCTCTGGAGAGCGGTAGCATGTCGTGGTAAGTAAAACGCAACTATAGACACCTCATTCTGTTACCCCCTAACTCTCCTTAGGTCCCTAGTACCTCCACTCATCGCCGCAAACCCAGGTCATGTCCTGAGCACGGACCTGGAAACCATCGGGCACTCCCCGGCTTAATTTGACAAAAAGTCAAACTCTTTATCTCGATCGAGACTCAATGAATCTTTGAAGGGCACTGAATACCCTTTCCAACGATCCGTCCCGTGAGTAATTCTGACCTGCCATGCGGACGAACGATCCGTTTGCATCCGAAACCCGACCTAGAGGCAACCGGGCGCTCCCGAGCTCTGTTTGACCTAAGTCAACTATTTAACTTGACCGAGGCTGAATGAATCTTCGAAGGTAACTGAAAACCCTTTCCAACAGTCCATCACGTGAGCGATTCTAACCTTCCATGCAGACGAATGATCCATTTGACTCCGAGAGGTCACCGAATGCTTCTCGGGCCCGGTTGACCAAAGTTGATAACTAGACTTTTTGCGTATGTTTGTCGTTGTTATTGAAGCCAAGTTAATCAAAACCTCAAATACCTACAAATAATAACAATCTAAAGTGTAGAGGTAAGTAAGGGTATCAATCCACTTTCTAGGGAGTAAAGCACATGGAACAAATTCAATTGTAATTCACTATTTATTTTCTTTTTGTGCTTTTTCACTTTTCTATTTTTTTTTAGCTTTTTCAATATTAAAACAAAAGGGTGAGGTGAGGTCGAAACTAATCTAAACAACTAACTAAAAAATGACTAAAATAAAAAATAAGGTCTAACACTAAAATAAAAGATAAAGTGAGGAAAATAATTGTGAGAACAATCAAGGAGTGGGATTACACCACAAATTTTAGTTATTCTAATTAATTAATTTAATTATTTGAATTCTCCCAAATTAATATTAAAATTACAAACCAACTCTCGTTGCAAGTGTAATTAGAATAGTAATATTTTAGAAAATTAAAATTAACACCTCACAACTCTAGAAAATTAGATCTACACTCCTTTTAATTAATCACCCGCTAGGATCGATCAATTAGAATTTATGTCAATCTTAGAAATTAAATTTAGAGTTGAAATTCAAATGATAATACCCCACTTAAGAAACCCCTATCTCTAGTTCGAATCTAAAATGGGTATTATCACTAGAATTTCGATTTTCTCTCGAAAATCATTTACCCTCTCTCGAGGCGTAAATCTAAGGGTGAGGGATCAAAATTAACATTCAAAGGGATAATTCAAGTAAACAAACTAATTAAACTAAAATAATATCAAATAAGGGTTTCACCCCACCCCTTGAAAGGGGTTTTATCCTAACATGATATGAAATATGACAAATTAATAATCAAGGCTATTAAAATAAAAGAGAAGAGAATAGAACAAGCAAACCAAATCTCTTTGAGAAAGTTGAACTCTAGTCTTCCAATTTGAAGCATACACCTGTCAATTTGAATGATCAACAAATACACATGAAGCACTAACACACAAATTGATTCTCACTAGAATTACTTTCACTCAATTTAAATTGAAAAGAAGAAAATAAAAAAAAACTAATTCTAATCTACTATTTATTTCTAACCCTAAAATTTCTCTCTACAATTTCCTCTCTCTAATCTAGAATTATCTACAAATGAGGTCTTATTCTTCATTTTATATGCAATGGAGCAAAGGGGCATAATGGTAAAAAGGTAGGGAGTGCATGTGGGAATGGTGAGAGGGTGTGGGTGGTGAGGAAAGAATAAAATCTGATTTAGTTTGAGGGGTATTTTGGGAAAGTGGCTTAAAGTGGTTAGTGGGGGTATATTGGTAAAATGGGGACAAGGTTAAGTGGGTTTTTAGCTTTGGTTGACTTGGTCTTGATTTTTGGTTTTGGCTTTGTTTTTAGCAGGTGGGGATGTCGTGGCTTTGGAGAAATGGGATATGGGTTTACAAGGTGAAATGGGTCTTGGATGAAAATGGCTTTGGTGGCTTTTGGGAATTGGGTTGAGTTTGGGTTTGCAGGTGGCGACTTGAGTCGCGATCGGAGGGGAAGGAGCTCCGAAGTGGGAGGTCAGAGGGCACCGTCGGCGTCGGGTTGGCAGTCCGGTTGGGGGCTGTGGCTGGAGGTCTCGCCGCCGGTTTCGTGGCAGCTCCGACCGGCAGGGGCTTAGGCAGTGGCGGCGGGTTGTAAGGGAGAAGGAGGTCGGCGAGGGGCGGCGACAATGGGAGGTCGGCGGTAGCGTCGTCGGACTAGATTCAGGCCACGATCGGGTAGGGGTGCCGGCCGGTGGTTCGATTTTGTCTCGGGTTCAGGCGGGTATATTTCGGGTTGGATGGTGGTTTAGGGGGAGAGATGCTGGAGATGGGTAAGAGGGAGGAGAGAGAGAATGGAGGTGGTGGGTGTTGTAGCTATGTAGTTTAGAGAGGAAGAGAGAGATAGGGGTTTTAGTTGGGAGGTTGAAGATGATGAGTGTGGGGTTAAGGTGTATGGTAGGGGGGTGAGGGTGAGGATAGGTGGGTTTATGGCATGTGGGGAATTGTTGACTTAGTCTTTGGTTTTGCAATTGGCAGGTAGAAGTCGTGCAAAGCTAGAAGAAAGGGGAAATGGGATTACAAGGTGAAATGGGTCTTTGAAAATGGGTATAGGGTGAGATGGGTTTAGGTTCTTGGAATGAAATGGGTATGGGGTTGAAAATGGGTATTAGCTTGAAGAGGAAATGGGTTGAACATGGGTTAAATGGATGGTGGGTTGAGATCCGACCGGAGGTGGGATGTCGACGCCGCCAGAATGAGGGAGAGTCGGAGGTGGGCGCCAGAGGGGCTTGCAGCGGGGAAGGTTGGAGGGAGGAGCTCAGGTCAGGGGTCGGTTTAGTCGGCCGGAGATGGAATCGCCGGCGGTCGAAGGTGCAGCGGCCTAGGACAGGGGTCGACGGCGAGAGGGGTGGTCGGCGGTAGTGTTGCCGGCAGGTGGAGTCGGATCGTGGGCAGCGGTTGGTGGGTCAGCCATGGAGGTGAGGGGTATGTCGGGAGGTATAAGGTTAGTGGGTGATGGTTTGTTTGGTTGGTTATGGGGTTTGTGATGGAGGTGTGGTGGTATGAGTGAGATGAGAGAGAAAGAGGTGGGAGGTTTGAGGTTGAAGATGAAGTGGGTATGATTGGGTATGTGAGGGTGTAAGGGGTTTAGTGTGAAGGTGAGGATGAGGGTGTAGGTTTAGGAGTGTGTGGGTATTAGGATAAGTGTGTGTGTGTCATTTGGACCCTAATAAAATAAAACTAAAAAATAAAAATAAAATCTAAGTAATAAAATAAAACTTATAAAAACTAAAAATCTAAAAATTAAATTCCTATACTAAAAATTAAAATCAAGATTCAATAAAAATAAAACTAAAAATAAATAACAATATAAATCTATTAAACTTAAAAACGAAAGTCCTAAAAAATATAAAATCTAATAAACTAAAAAATAAACTACTAAAACTAATCTTAATAAAATAAGACTAAACTAAAAACTAATCAAAATCAAAATAAAGTAAAATTATATTAATAAAAATAAAATAGAAAAATAGAAAATAAAATCTAAAAATTCTAAAATAAATCCTAAAAATAGAAAAGACTCAAACTAAAAATCTAAAAAATAATAAAATGACACAAATAAAACACACACAGGCTTGGGATAAGTTTGGGCTAGGTTTAGGCTCGGGTTAGGATACGGGAGATTGGGTATTTAGCTCCAATGTAACTGTAATTGACCTCGAAATGTAGCTTTTGTCACCGCAACTACAGTTAAACCTGCATGATAAACATTTACGCGCATAAGACCCATATTACCGGGAAATAGCAACTAAAATACATCTATTTGGGGTATAAATTGTACAGTTTTGGGTGCTTATCACACCACCTCCAAACAGATTGTTGCTAGTCCTCGAGCAATAAGATAGAGAGAAAGAGAAAGATAAGTAACCAAAAGTGTACCACTTTCGCGGGCACTTGCGATTGCACTTAGCATGTGCAACAAGCCTTTAAACCTATAGGTTGCCCTACAGGACGAGTTGTGTCTCGTGAGGGTTTGCAGGGAATATACCCACAAAATTCTTATTTGTAAAAATTTATTGAAAGGCAGTCAATCTCTTATTAGACATAGAATAATCGCACAATCCATCACAAGAAACTATTTTGAGAAATACAAGCTAGAATTTGTAAAAAGTTAGCTAAGTAAATACTCAAGGCACATCCTTCCTAGAACTCAACGTGTGTAGTGTGAATCAGTCAAAACAGGTCGAGTATCATCAAAGTAATTCCTAGATTGCCTTGACGGAATCAATGCTTCAACTTCAAATCTCACTAGATATAACTCTCACAAACGAACTCTCGAGATATGGGTTAGTGTATCGCTCTTGTGTGTGAGGAGGTGAGTAAATGTAAGCAAGTTCAAACGTCTCACACACATATATGAAAGAACGAACATATAGAAAGAAAAATGATCTCATGAAAGAAATGCTAATCACTATAGTGAGAACGTCGAGTTATTCACCACGTTGACTTTCATTTGCCCGAACACCTAGGGGAGATATGGATGTTAATGGGTGAGGGGGAAAATGAAATAGGAAGGATATGATGATGTGGGTTGTTTGGGATGAGGTAGGTAGGATAGGATGGGATGATGATATGATGGATGTATGGTGGATATTTGAGAAGAGTGTAACACTCATAGACGAACAAGTGTCTTTATTTCGTGACTGCAACTTTCTCTTTTTCTTCTTTTCCAAATACACATCAATGTATGAGATAAATCTGCTAAAAATACAAATAACCCCAACATAGATTTGTATTTAATTTTTCTCTATCTGAATCGTCTTTGGGAGAGATATTCGCTAAAAATGCAAACACTCTCTATGATAGATCATCTCCTTTTTTTTTACTTACTTTTTTTTTCTTTTTTTCTTATATATTTTTTTTTCTTTTCCAAATACGCATCAATGTATGAGATAAATCTGCTAAAAATACAAATAACCCCAACATAGATTTGTATCAAATTTTTCTCCATCTGAATCGGCTTTTGGAGAGATATTCGCTAAAAATGCAAACACTCTCTATGACGGATCTTCTCCTTTTACTTTCAACACTATTCTCTGTGGATATGGAAATGGGCGATATGGTATATGGTGATGATATGGAAAATGGAAGGTGTATGAATGTATGATAAATGGAATTTGGTTGGTGTATGAGTGAAGGTGTGGTGAAAATCTAGTGATCGGGACAAATTTTAAGACACGCGTTTCTTACAACTCGAAAGTGATGTCGTTCTCGGTGATCAAGCCAAAATTTTATGAAAGATAATGAGATCATACGACAATTAAAGTGCGGACCCAAAGGAAGTTGAATCAACTTGTGACTCGGAGATTGCGTAAAACACTCAAAAATGGTGAAAGGCACAAATCTCATGGGCTAAAGTCTCTACTAGTGATCCTTAAGGTTCTCTTTAGAATTGTAGTACTCTTCAACTCTAAACGTAATGACGTGATAAGTGCGCAAATTTTGTTGAGTCTAGAAATTCATGGTGCAAAATGCCTTGTTACGTATTACATAAGCTATTTATAAAAGATATTCTCTAGCTTGATTTCTAGACTTTTGAAAGATGGATGATTGAAAATTCACATCAATGATTGAGATGAAAGAAACTGCACGAATATTTTAAAAATCAGGTTTAAAAATCAAAATTTTCAAAAGAGGTACGATTTTGATAAAATTCCCCACCCCCAAACAAAAAGGAACATCGTCCTCGATGTTAAGTAAAATGATTATTAAAATTGAGAGCATAAGGTAGGAAAGAGATTACCAGAATGAACCGCTAATGAAGTGGACATGTGAATGCAAGAGTAAACCTGAGTAAAAAGGGATAGAAAAAAAAATGGTGTACAAGTCTATAACAGGGAAAGCATAGGGTGATGTGAAACACCACCCCCAAACAGGATGAGACTAGTACAAGAAATGCGGGCTGCCTCCCGGTAGCGCTAAGTTTAATGTCTTCAGCCAGACCGAACCATTCTCACCCTAAGGATAAGAACAATGAATGTGCGGGGTGGAAGAAAAATTGGAGTGATGAGAATCACCCCCAAACAAGACTGAAGCGTCAGTCTTGCTGGATAATTTGGCAAAGGTGAGGGTGAATAAACACCGAACACGACCTTTTTTATTTTTTGGTTTTTTGGTTTTTTAGAGAATGAAAGGAAGAAAATATTTTTGAATTTTTATTAAAATAAAGGAAGAAGATATGTTTTCGATTTTTGTGAAGAAATAGAAGGAAAAAAAATATATTTTTGGATTTTTCTAAAAAGGAAAGAAAGAAAATATTTTTGTATTTTTTTATAAAAATGAAAGAAAATATTTTTGGATTTTGTTTTTTTTTTTTTTTTGAAAGAAAAGGGTGGGGAAAAGATATGGACTCTTTGAATTGGACGGACTAACTAAAATAGACTACCAAAAAAATGAATTGGACACACACACAAATCAAGAAAATTTCCTAACTAGCACATAGCCAATTTTTATCTTCAAATTTAGTGAGAGGGTAGTCAAATTTTAATTAAGTCCGCGGGCGATAAAAATCACGGAAATATGAGTGATCGCCTTTGCAAAATATTCTCCTATTGGGCTACCTAGTTGATTGATTTTAAATTTAGTGATGGCTAGGGTAGCACACAATGATAAGCGAGTGAGTCGGGTGATGAAATCCCTTCTCGTGAGTGACCGGGTGTAGGTCTTAGTTAATTAATTCATCACACCATTCGGAAATAAATGCGAGAATAAAATCAAATAAAAGCACACAAGAGCACACAAAAGAATTGACTCGCTAACAGGAGAGGCGCGAGGGTTTGAGAAATATACCTCCCACGGTTTTTAGGCCGTGGGGTGCCGAAAAAATTTAAGTCGACCGGGGGGAGATCACGCCTATCTCAGTCGTCCCCGGGAGTCCTACCGACCCAAGGTAGAGAAGCTTCTAAATCCTCGCCAATGGACGCCCTCTCTCTACCTTGTCCGGTTTCCCTATCACGCTTGGCTTCAATTATTACAAATTTAAATGAAAAATAAATGGTGTCTCTATGCACCGCAATACAAGCCAAATAATAAAGTCCTAATACAATCCTTCTAAAATAAAAAAAATTGGTACTAAAAAAAATAAAAAATAAAAAATGCAATACAAATGAATCACAAATAGGTAATCCTCGCAAGTTCTTCAAGCTCCAAAGATCGGCAACGGCGCCATTTGATAAATAGAAAAATTTACATCTCTAGTAGATTTTTGTCGTTGCGCAACTTCTCTATCCATCAAAATTTCCCTTGAACCTACAAAATTATAACAAAACTAGTGTAGAGGTAAGTAAGGGAGTCAATCCATATCTAAGGGTGAAACACAAAATTGGAGAGGACATATATATATATATATATTCATTTGCATTTTATTATATTTTTTTCTATTTTTACTTTTTCTATTTTTTTATGTATTTTGCAAGGGAATATTTTAACTAACTAACTATACTAATTTTTATAACTACTAATTAAGATGCAAAAGCTAATAAAAATTAGGTAAATAAAATTGAGCTAAAAAGTAAACTAACTAAATTGGACTCATGAGGGCTTCAAAATTTCATCCCATAAATGGGAGATTAGCCCTCAATAATCATCATCCAAAAATATGAGATACATAATTGAAAGCATGTGAGGATTAAACTAAAAGTAAAAGAGAGGAATAGATCAAACCAATTTGAGCCTTGAATTGAAATGGAATCTTCATTTGCATCAACAATCTCTCAATTACACATTAAAAATCACTCAATCATAATCCCTCACTCATGTATTTATTGAATAAACTAAAAATTACAAACTAAAAAGTAAAAAGATAATGGATGAATTCATAATGGATAATTAAATAATAAAAGAGATTTGCTAAAAATGCAAATCCTAAAATTATAAAATTATACATTAGAATTCACCCAAAGAAATAAATTCTAGATCATTAATTTATATTGAGATAATTGCTAAAAATGCAAAATCTCAACATAAAATAATGGGTTAGAATTTATCTCCCATAAGGGATAAATTTCACTACATCAATCTATTATGAAATAATTGCTAAAAATGCAAAAATCCATAATATATGGGTGGGGTGAATTTTATCCTAGAGATAATTTTCAACACACACCTCTATATTGAGGTATTTGCTAAAAATGCAAATACTCAACATAGAGGGGTGGGGAGAATTTTATCACACCTAGATTAAAACTAATTTGAGATCTTTGGAAAATGGGTCTTCAACATCCTTTTATACAAGGCATGGAGCATGGGGGTAAAAATTGGAATTGACTATGGTGAACATGTGGGAGATGTGAGAGCACATGTGCATGGGGGTGTGTGAGGTCATATGGGAAGTGAGGTGAGGAATAAAATCTGATTTGGTAATGAGAGGTTTGGGGGCATTTTTGGGCTTTGGTAGAAGACATGTGAGAAGTTGGGGTTTAAGGGTATATTGGGGTATTTTGAGTAAAATGGGGACAAGGTTAAGTGGGTTTTTAGCTTTGGTTGACTTGGTCTTGATTTTTGGTTTTGGATTTGTTTTTAGCAGGTGGGGATGTCGTGGCTTTGGAGAAATGGGATATGGGTTTACAAGGTGAAATGGGTCTTGGATGAAAATGGCTTTGGTGGCTTTTGGGAATTGGGTTGAGTTTGGGTTTGCAGGTGGCGACTTGAGTCGTGATCGGAGGGGAAGGAACTCCGAAGTGGGAGGTCAGAGGGCACCGTCGGCGTCGGGTTGGCAGCCCGGTTGGGGGCTGTGGCTGGAGGTCTCGCCGCCGGTTTCGTGGCAGCTCCGACCGGCAGGGGCTTAGGCAGTGGCGGCGGGTTGTAAGGGAGAAGGAGGTCGGCGAGGGGCGGCGACGATGGGAGGTCGGCGGTAGCGTCGTCGGACTAGATTCAGGCCACGATCGGGTAGGGGTGCCGGCCGGTGGTTCGATTTTGTCTCGGGTTCAGGCGGGTATATTTCGGGTTGGATGGTGGTTTAGGGGGAGAGATGCTGGAGATGGGTAAGAGGGAGGAGAGAGAGAATGGAGGTGGTGGGTGTTGTAGCTATGTAGTTTAGAGAGGAAGAGAGAGACAGGGGTTTTAGTTGGGAGGTTGAAGATGATGAGTGTGGGGTTAAGGTGTATGGTAGGGGGGTGAGGGTGAGGATAGGTGGGTTTATGGCATGTGGGGAATTGTTGACTTAGTCTTTGGTTTTGCAATTGGCAGGTAGAAGTCGTGCAAAGCTAGAAGAAAGGGGAAATGGGATTACAAGGTGAAATGGGTCTTTGAAAATGGGTATAGGGTGAGATGGGTTTAGGTTCTTGGAATGAAATGGGTATGGGGTTGAAAATGGGTATTAGCTTGAAGAGGAAATGGGTTGAACATGGGTTAAATGGATGGTGGGTTGAGATCCGACCGGAGGTGGGATGTCGACGCCGCCAGAATGAGGGAGGGTCGGAGTTGGGCGCCCGAGGGGCTGGCAGCGGGGAAGGTTGGAGGGAGGAGCTCGGGTCAGGGGTCGGTTTCGTCGGCCGAAGATGGAATCGCCGGCGGTCGGAGGTGCAGCGGCCTAGGACAGGGGTCGACGGCGAGAGGGGTGGTCGACGGTAGTGTTGCCGGCAGGTGGAGTCGGATCGTGGGCAGCGGTTGGTGGGTCAGCCATGGAGGTGAGGGGTATGTCGAGAGGTATAAGGTTAGTGAGTGATGGTTTGTTTGGTTGGTTATGGGGTTTGTGATGGAGGTTTGGTGGTATGAGTGAGATGAGAGAGAAAGAGGTGGGAGGTTTGAGGTTGAAGATGAAATGGGTATGATTGGGTATGTGAGGATGTAAGGGGTTTAGTGTGAGGGTGAGGATGAGGGTGTAGGTTTAGGAGTGTGTGGGTATTAGGATAAGTGTGTGTGTCATTTGGACCCTAATAAAATAAAACTAAAAACTAAAAATAAAATCTAAGTAATAAAATAAAACTTATAAAAACTAAAAATCTAAAAATTAAATTCCTATACTAAAAATTAAAATCAAGATTCAATAAAAATAAAACTAAAAAGAAATAACAATGTAAATCTATTAAACTTAAAAACGAAAGTCCTAAAAAATATAAAATCTAATAAACTAAAAAATAAACTACTAAAACTAATCTTAATAAAATAAGACTAAACTAAAAACTAATCAAAATCAAAATAAAGTAAAATTATATTAATAAAAATAAAATAGAAAAATAGAAAATAAAATCTAAAAATTCTAAAATAAATCCTAAAAATAGAAAAGACTCAAACTAAAAATCTAAAAAATAATAAAATGACACAAATAAAACACACACAGGCTTGGGATAAGTTTGGGCTAGGTTTAGGCTCGGGTTAGGATACGGGAGATTTGGTATTTAGCTCCAATGTAACTGTAATTGACCACGAAATGTAGCTTTTGGCACCGCAACTACAGTTAAACCTGCATGATAAACATTTACGCGCATAAGACCCATATTACCGAGAAATAGCAACTAAAATACATCTATTTGGGGTATAAATTGTACAGTTTTGGGTGCTTATCAAAAGTCTACTCCCCGAACCGAGCCAAACTCTTTGGAATGTCAAAGTACATCTCCTAACCTTTCTAATGGTACACCCCATGCACGATTCAGACTTACCATGCGGACGAACGATCCATTTGCGTCCGAACGATTCCCCGTCTAACGGACCGACAAAGGCTTTCGAGCCACATTTGACCCAAAGTTAACTCCCGAACTCGGGAGCAGTCCGAATACTTTCTAAGGTCTCTAAAATACCTTTCCAACGGTATGCCCCGTACGCAATTCTGACCAACGGTTTGCCCTCGGCGGCCAATTTTCTGAAAATGCCTGAAGCGCACTGCCAAATGGCAGGTCCCAGACCCTACCTATCGGCACCTGCCGATAGGTAGTGCCATGGAAATGCCAATTAGCAGTCCCCTGGGCCTATAAAAGGAGGCCTTAGCCTCATTTGCAAGGAGAGTTCAGATTAGAAGCAAATCACCCTCAGTAAGCCCCAGAAACCTCTCTCGAAGGCAGCGTGATTTCAACTTCAAAATCCCTTTTTCACTTCCACTTTTCATCATCCCTTTCATCAAACTTGATGAATTAACCACTCTCCATCATCATCCAAGCTAAAGGGCTGCTTTTCAATATTCAAGATCAAGCTCAAAGTCTCTAAGAAGGTCCATATTTCTCATCTTCCTCTTCAAATCTTCTTAAATTTGCAATAACTTATTTTATTACTTAAGCACCTTTTATTATCTTATTTCACATATCCTTACATACTTTTTATTTATTATTATTTCACATCTCCTATTTTCATATAAATAAAACCCAAAAAATAAGAAAAAGAGGGTTTGCTCGTAAATTCCAAATAGGGATTCCCACACTTTTTTCACACTTTTCTCACAACTAAAAACACTTTTTCTACACACACACACACACACTCACAAATAAGAGATTCCCCATTTGAATTTATGGGATAAAACCCACCCCTCGTTTTGTATGCGAACTACGTGGACTTTGATGCCTCCATAGGCTACGTAGGCGCCTCAGGGTAAAACCCGAGACTCGAGTCCTTTTTCTCACTTTTTACTTTATCTTCTATCCTTTTTTTAATCCATTTTCCTTATATGCCATATATTCGTTCTTAGTGGTGTGTTATTCCACACGCGTTATCTTTCCCTTATAACGATCAACGCAAGGGTAATCGCGCAAATCCTATTTTCTACATTAATTTCACATTCCTACGGATGACTCGCTTTATCTTTTTCCATGATACGAGCCGAGGATTCCTACCTCCATTCTATATATACAAATGCACACATATCACGGGGGGGAACATAAAGGAAAATAGCAAATATTCATGAGAGACCGAAAGGGTGGAATGGGTGCCTAACACCTTCCCATTTCGTAACTAAGCCTCCGAACCCTTCTCGAATCATTTTGGTTTCGCACGCACTAGTATGTCTTTGGATGCCATCCTTCGGGGTGGCTTCCCCTTTTTCTTTTGTCTGTTTTGAGTAAAATAGATTGGCGATTCTGAATCTCTCTACATTTTCACACCTCACAAATCGACGCCGACTGAAGCGCTCTCCCGGGAGGGGATGCGCGGTACCCAAAGGATCCTTTCTCCCTCCGTGCCGGGGATCGAGGGATGGCCACAGTGGCGACTCTACTGGGGAGTTTATTGTGTTTTTGCTTGTGGGCTTGACTCTATTTACTTGAATGCTATATTTGCTTATGTTCTCCCGCCCATATCTACATGTTCCCCTTTCTCATGTGTATCCCATGCTTATGCTTATATTCACACACTTGTAGAAAATTCTCAATGTACACCTCACACCACGTGCACCTAGGATCACATGTATATCCCCATGTTGCATGCATCACCCATCCATACTTGGTGTACCTCTTGGTGTACTTGTACTTGGCTCCCTGTTTTGGCATAATCAAGAAAGGCATTTCTCATCGTAAGATACTAATAAGAGAATCATGCATGATTCACACAATATCACCAAAGAGCATTGTTATTGACCAAATTTAACCCAGTAACTGGAGGTTCACTTCGTAATGGGCGCTGGTCCGGCAGGTCGCAGTTAGTCTAAGCGATATGACTCTCACCTTCCATTGGCCAAGTACCTTCGACGTATATCGAACGGTTCCCCCGTATTGTACCGCTTGACCGAAGTCATGACGGGAGGTATATAGCAGGGAATTCTTTCACGTACATCGAGTATATCGAATTCTCTCTCACGCATATCGTCCCCATGAGGTATATGGTGAGACAATTCATATACACTCAGGTATATCAAATGGCTTGTCCACACGTACTGATTGCCCGCAAGAGCAAGACGTATATCGTGGAAGTCACGCCAAAGGGGGGGAACCCATGCCAATTCACCCAACCAACTGCATACCCGCATATAGGCGTAAAACTTAGGACACATATGTAAGATTTACAGTTTCGACCCGAAACTCTGCCGAAATTTTGGGTCGATCTGCCGCCCAATTTTCGCGGGACTCTGTCCGCGAGCCTGGTTACAAGTCCAAATGTAGCTTTGCATATATTAAGACCCCCACTTTTCCAGGCTCGAGTCCCATTCGGCATTGCATTTAGGAGAATTAAATACAAGTGAGAACATAATAATCATAATAATCATGCTGAGTTCCGTCTCCAAAAACATTTCTCCCTTCTTTATTAAAAATCCAAAAACATTTCTCCATTCTTTATCAAAAATCCAAAAAAACATTTCTCCCTTTTTATTAAAAATCCAAAAACATTTCTCCCTTTTTATCAAAAATCCAAAAACATTTCTCCTTTCTTATCAAATATCCAAAAATAGTTTATTCCCTTTTTCTCAAAAATAAATCTCATCATACGCCTTCTCAGGTCGATCGCACGCCCTTGGCCTGGCTCCTTATTAGCTTCGGTCTTCAGTTAAATCACCCCGGAGTTCCATATATTCCTCTACTACTCCTTTCGAGTCTGAAATCCATCCATCTTCCATGGAGAATGCAAATCAAGCACCACTCATACAACCGGATCTTCCGACAGTCCTAGCTCAGCTCGTGGCCAAGATTGACAATCTCCAAGATGAGGTCCGAGAAATGCAACAAAACCAAGTTCCTATTCCTCAACAGCCTGAGGTCCTATTCCCTCATGCTATGGGTCCACTCAAGCCTATCTGGGTCTCGAAAGAATATCAGCACGCTCCACGTGGCCCTCCTGCCAATGGGCCACCGCCTGCCCAGCTTTAGATGCCAAACATTGCCCAGCCTGTGGCTAACCTACCTATAGTCATTGATCCAAAAGAGGAGGAGTTGAACAAAGTCAAATAAGATCTTAAGATGCTCACTAAGAAGTTCGACCAAGTCCGAATCTCTGGGAATTACATGGATTACACCCATATGTCTCCTTATCCTAAAGCAAGGTTACCCGAGAAGTTCAAGATGTCAAATATTGAGAAGTTTGGAGGGAGTGGTCCCCCAATTGTTCATCTTCGCAGTTATCACCGTTCGATGACTCTCCTAGGGTCTTCCGAAGAAATAATGGCCCAACCATTTCAATAAACTTTGAAGGATAGCGCCCTCCGATGGTTTTTATCTCTTGAGGAATCCAGAATCCGTAGCTGGGAGGATGTAGCCCGAGAATTCATGTCGCAGTACAAATACAACAAAGAGCTCGAGGTCACCCGTCGCGATTTAGAGCTGCTCAAACAAAACTCTGGAGAATCAGTCAGTAACTTTATAGCCCGATGGAGGGAAAAAGCAGCTACCATGACTAATTGGCCATCTGAAAAAGAACAAGTCAACATAGTGAAGAAGAATTTCTTGCCCCATGTCCGAGCAACCATGGGAGGACAGTACTACCCCCACTTTCGAGTTCTCAGAGAAGTAAGAGTAGAAATTGGGGAAGGTCTTGCCAAAATAGAAGTTGAACTAAAGAAGGTGTCCGGACAACTCACCCCTAGAAAGTATGACAAGCCTGCCAATGCTACAGCCTCAACCATCAACAACATCTCCCAACCAACCACATCATGGGCACCATAAAGTCACCCTGCTCCCGTTCGAAAGGAATACACTGACATTCATGCTCCCCTCTCCAAAGTCTACCAAGCCCTGTTAAGCCGAAACCTCATTAAGCCCTTGGATCCCCGTCCATTACCCAATCCACTCCCAAGAAACTTCAAGACCGATGATCATTGCGCCTTTCACCAAATAGGTGGACATACCACCGACCAATGCTTTCACCTTCGAAACATAATCCAAGATCTCATTGATCGGGGTACCATCACCCCACCAGCCAATCCTAAGCCAAACACAACTCACAACCCACCCCCAAGTCACACCAATGCCATCTTCTTAGAAGAGAACCCAGAATTCGACCCTTCGACTCAAATCATACCAATATACTTTCCTAAACCTCTTCAAATTTGCCCATATTTCCTCCTACACCCTACTAGCCCCGCTGATCAGACACTGTCACTCCTTACTAGAGCATGATCATTGTCCGTACCCATTCTGAGAGTGGAAGTATGGAATTGTCATAGGTCTTAAACCAACTCCTAGAGTTCGGACTGAAACTGCCCTCACAGATGAATATCGATTGCCAGAGGTTCAGTGCGCTATTTTTGGAAGCGCGGAAACGGGCCCAAGAATCAGATAGTTGGGTGATACCAACCGATGAAGTCAGCTTAGATGATGTTGTCCAGATCATGGCGAAAGCATTCAGGCAAACCAATAACATTTGCACTATCACCGAGTTATTTGGTGCTTTGAAGCTACAAGGGCACCTAGTCCCTTCACCCTTACACATCCCCACAAAATGGGAAGACCTATATGAGGAAGCCGTTGAAGTTGTGGAATGCATTAACTTCATGGGGGAAAACAGAATTGTTACCACCGGATGGGGGGAAGAATTCGAATATTCAAATGAAGAACAGGATTTAGGAAATACTGGCCCAATAGCCAACATATGTGGGATGATATCATTTGAAGAACTCCTCGGAGAAATAGATAGCCCGACAGAATAACCTAATATTGACGAGAAAACTGGATTTAAGTTTTTCCCTTCTTCGGTAAATCACATGACCAGATCTGGGAGACATTACAAAGTTCCAAGATCGTAACCAGCAAATGACAAGGGGAAGGGCATTGAAAACCTTCCTATGCCAGAAATGACAATCGAGGAGAGCAAGATCCTTGATCAACTGAAGAAAACTCAAGATAACATCACTCTATGGGGGATTTTCATGTCTTCCCAACTGTACAGAAATGCTTTAATCAAGTTGCTCACAGGACCCATAGTTCCTCCTTCTACCACACTAGAAGAAGCGGTAAATTTGGTCGGATCCTTGACCTCCACCCGAATGATGTCATTTTCTGAAGAAGAAATCCCCAGAATTGGGCCGAATCACAATCATGCACTCAACATCTCCATCGAAGTTATGGGGAAGGTTGTACCACTTTCTCTCATGGATAACGGATCCTCTTTGAATGTCTTCCCACTAAGAACCTTGAAATGTCTAGGCCTAAAATAAAGTGACCTCGCTCCAACCTCCGCTGTCGTGCGTGCCTACGATAATACCCATCGGGAGGTGATGGGATCCATAAAACTTACAGTAGGGGTTGGATCTATAAACCCTATCGTTGAATTCCAAGTCATTGATATCCCGGCTTGATTCAACCTGTTGCTCGGACGACCCTGGCTCCATAGTATAAAGGGCGTCTCTTCCTCATTCCATCAGAAATTGAAGTTCTTCGCCGATGGCGAGTCATCACCATCTTGGGTGACGACGATAACACCGAGGGTGCAAGCACCAGTAGTCCAATTCTTGAGATACATCATGGGTCAAATGATATGTTCCTATCAGGATTCCGAGTTGAGCCATACCTACTCCAGGCATAGGACAGTTTTAAAGAAAGGGTTTGTCTAGAATATGACCCTCATGGCAATGTCAATGTGATTCAGATGTTCAGAAACATGCACTTTATGCCCAGACTAGGGCTAGGACAAAGGCAACAGGGGATACTTGAGCCCATCGAACTGAAGAAATCTTTGCCTCCTTGTGGCTTGGGGTATCAACCATCAGAACAAGAGCTCAAAATGATACGCCAGTCTCGACCAAAGAGAAGATTAGATTGCATTCAGATTCTCTCAGGAGACTCTTTAAATGGACAATTCATCAAAGAAGGCGAGCATTTCCCCTTTTGTGGTTTTCCAGAACCATGGTACGACCATACAGACAAGAAGATGAAACCTGGAAGGGAGATCTTTTTCCAATATAGCTACCCATGGGCCGAAAGTTTCCAACACTAGGTGCCACCGCTCATCAAAGATACTGAAGAAACTGAGGAAAGTGACTCCAAAGATTCCTTCAACCTATAGACACTGGGGCTGGCACTCTGCATGGTTCATTCAGGCACTACATCACTGGACCCCTCTCATCTGATCAAAGCTATTGATACACCTCTCCTCAACTGGCATGCTACGCCAGTTCTACCTCTTGAAATCTCCCCTAACCCCAATGTTCACCCTGTTTCTTCCACTGTTGTCTATCCTTGCTCAAATGTAATCGAGACCTCTTTTGATTAGGTTCTCAATGCTATTTTTCTTATCAATGAAATAAACGAAGATTTTGAGTATCTTGTTGTGCCTTACATTAATTGTTTAGATTCTAATCAAACTTCTGATGATGATGATTTTGCAAATGAACAATTCTTAACTGATTTAAATAAGGTTAATAACAAACAACATAACCGCGTTCAAGTTAATGAAGAAGAGACTATTGTTATTAATCTCGTTTCTAGTAGCCAACTACGCGAGATTAGGATAGGGGCCACCCTTGACGAGCATGAGCGCGTACAACTCGAAGAATTACTAAAGGAGTTCATGGATGTCTTCGCATGGTCCTACGACGATATGCCCGGTATTGATCCTGAAATAGCTCAGCATGAGATCCCCACTATCCCAGATTACAAGCCGGTTAAACAAAAGTTGAGAAAGATTCGCACCAAATGGTCACTCAAAGTCAAAGAAGAGGTGGTCAAACAGTTGAATGTAGGTTTCATTCGAGTAATCGAATATTCTACGTGGATAGCCAACATTGTACATGTACTAAAATCAAGAGGAAAGGTTTGAATGTGTGTGGATTACCGAGATTTAAACAAAGCCTCTCTGAAGGATGATTATCCGCTACCCAATATCGACATGATCGTGGACAACACAGCCAATCATGCTCTCAAGTCATTCGTCGATGGGTTTACCGGATACAACCAAATCAAGATGCACCCCGACCACGAAGAGAAAACCACATTCATCACCCCATGGGAAACCTTTTGCTACACCGTTATGCCGTTCGGTCTCAAGAATACTGGGGCTACCTACTAGAGGGCCGCTACAACCATCCTGCACGATCTGATTCACAAAGAGGTAGAGGTTTACGTGGATGATATGATTATCAAGTCCAAAACTAGAGAAGGTCATGCTCCTTCTCTCCAAAAGTTCTTCAATCGACTGCGGCAGTATCATAAGCGACTCAAGCCACAAAAATGCATCTTTGGCGTTACAAAGGGAAAAATCTTAGGATTCATGGTCAGTGAGAAGGGGATGGAAGCAGATCCCGCCAAGCTGAAAGCCATACTTGAGATGCCACCACCCTGAACAGAGAAAGAAGTTCGAGGTTTTCTTAGGAAATTATAATATATCAGCCGGTTCATCAGTCAACTAACCTCCATCTGCGAACCAATCTTTAATCTCCTCCGAAAGGATTCAACCAAGGTTTGGAACGAGGCCTTCCAAGAAGCTTTCGACCGAATCAAATAATATCTAACCTAACCTCCAGTTCTCATGCCACCACAGCCCGAACTCCCCTTGCTCTTGTACCTAACCATAACCGACACTGCAGCTGGGGCTTTGCTAGCCCAATACCTTGAGGATACCCACAAAGGAAAAGCCATCTATTATGCCAGTCGCAAATTGGTCGGGTACGAGGTCAACTACACTACTTTGGAAAAATCATGTGTCACACTTGTCTGGGTCACCCAAAAGTTGCGACACTACATGCTCGCCTTCCCCATCAAACTTGTATCCCGAATGGATCCCATCAAATACCTACTTGAGAAACCCGTCTTATCCAGCCAAATGGCCCGATGGTTGATGCTCCTAACCAAGTTCGATATCGTATACGTCACACAGAAAGCCATTAAAGGAAGAGTCATCTCTGACTACCTCGCTGACTACCCTATAGAAGAAACAGATGTTTAGATCTCCGAATTCCCAAATGAAAATGTCCTTTGCACCACTCAAGACTTCCTTCGATGGAAAATGTTCTTCGATGGCGCTGCCAACAAAAAGGGATATGTCATTGGGATACTCCTGGTTTCCCCAAATGACTCCCACACTCCTATCGCCATAAAATTGGATTTCCCTTGCACCAATAACATGAAAGAATACGAAGCATGCACAGTGGGCCTTAAGGTCGCTCTCAAGAAAAGTATTCAATACCTTGATGTATATGGGGATTCTGCCCTCATCATCGGTCAAGTGCTCAGAAAGTGGAAAGTCAAGGACAAAAAGCTCCAACCCTTTCATGACTAATTAGAAGAGTTAGCCTCCCAATTCCGAGATATCACCTTCCGTTACCTACCCCGAGCAAAGAATAACCTAGTCGATGCTCTCTCTACCTTAGCCTCCATGGTTGACATGCCCGAGGGAATAATAATGACCCCCTTCCTACTTTAAAAGCAAGACAAACCAACCCATTTCTACCACATTGAGCTCGTCACCACAGAAGATCCTGAGCTAGTCAAATACTGGTACTATGATATCTGGTGCTTCCTCAGGTACGATAGGTATCTCTAGGGTTCCAATAAGAACGATCGAGCTACCCTTCGAAGGCTGGCCGCCCAGTACATCATCTATCATAAAGCACTACTCAAGAGGAATTTTGATGGAACTCATTTGCACTGTATCGCAGGGGATGACATTGAAAAGATAATGCATAAAATCCACAGCAGGGAATGCGGGCCCCACATGAACGGTCACATGCTTTCCAAGAAGATCATCCGACAGGGTTATTACGGGACCACCATGGCCCATGATTGCATCGCCTACGTTCAGAAATGCCCTAAATGCCAACAGTTCTCCAATCTCCAACATCTACCTCCGCGGGAATTATACAACATGACTGCTCCCTGGCCGTTCTCCACCTGGGGTATCGACATCATAGGGAAGGTTACGCCAAAGGCATCAAATGGGTATGAGTTTATCCTAGTTTCCATTGATTACTTCACCAAATGGGTTGACGCTGAGTCATACACAGTATTAAATGCCAAGAAGGTGGCTAAATTCATCAAGAAAAATATCATCTATCGATATGGGGTCCCGCACGACCTAGTGTCAGATAATGGTTTGCACTTCGAGGCAGAAGTCACAGAAGTAGTCAAAAAGTATGGGATTCAGAGACACAAATCTTCTCCCTACCGACCTCAGACCAATGGTGCAGTTGAAGACGCCAATAAAATCCTCAAAGCCATCGTTATCAAGATGATCGAAAGTTGTAGGGATTGGGCCGACCGGATCCCATACGCCCTCTAGGGCTATCGAACCTCAATCTAAACCTCTACTGGGGCTACCCCTTACTCCCTGGTCTATGGCATGGAAGCAGTCCTACCTGTGGAGCTGGAAATACCCTCGCTACGCATCATACTCGAAAGCAAGGTTAGTGAAGAAGACTGGTGCCAAAGCCGTCTTGATGAGCTAGCCCTCCCAGATGAAAGAATATTAAAAACTCTTTATCACATACAGGGATACCATCGTCGAATAGCGTGATCATTCAACAAGAGAGTCAAGGACTGTGGTGTCCGGGAGGGGGATTTATCCCTCAAGGAGATGATAGAACCCATCTAGGACCCCAGAGGAAAATTCAAGCCCAATTGGAGCGTCCCTTACATTGTGAAGAAAATCTTGTCTGGCGGTGCCTCCATGCTCACTGACCTGGATGGGGAAGAGATGGCTCGTCCAGTCAATCTAGACTGTCTTAAGAAATTCTACCCGTAGTCCAAAATCTCGGCGCGCTACGACCCTTTTCATCCCCCTTCTATTGTAAAAAAAAAACTCTTCATTTCCCTCTACCCAGAACTACGTGAGCTTGATCCTCTACAAAAAACCATTTTTAAACAAATTTTTTTTCAAAAAACCCTAGAGGTACGTAGGCAGCTCACACATTCCACATGAGCACGACCCCTTCTTTTTCACAAATATATATTCTTTTCTTATCTCCGAGAACGACAGTTCATTCTAAACATCTTCTTGAACAAAAGGATTATGTATGCCTTAGCAATCGGTATAGATAATTCAAAATACAAAACTCATCGAAAGGCACAGCTGGATGATCAGAAACTTATTTATTTCATTAATAAAAAATTACAGTACGGATTACATAAGAAAAAGTAATGGATAACTCCCTTCCCCCTACTATCATAAAAATCCAGATAAAATCCCTCACATCTGTTACACAAATAAACTCCCCAGGAGTCCTACCCACAACTACCAGAATATCCTGCACCCTCATCATCTACATCCTGAGGACCCCAAGTTTCCCCTGCTTGAATAGAGTGTCGAAAACATTCCATGGATCGATGAGCCTTAACCATATTCGAAAAGACCACAACACCCCCTTCTATGGAATCAGATAAAATAAACCACCTTTGACCAATCTCCACTGCCAACATCTTGCTTACCACTTTCCTCCACAACCGCTTCATATAATATTTGGGGACATGGCAAACCTTCCCGACAGACTAAGAGTGACGGGTCGACGGACGCCGATTCTCCCACAGAGATCCAAGCAGTAGACGAAAGCTCTCAGTCAAATCTTCTACCGGAAAGAAATTTGAGGTCCGAGGGGGCACGACCTGCGCCCAACCAAATTGACATAGAAGTCGCCAAGGGAAATAAAAAGAGGTCTGTCTAAGACCAACCAGCCGCACATATGAATACTCTCCTAGCTCCAGAACTGGATACAACTGTCCCCACCAAGGCACTGACTAATACAACCCACGAGCCCCATGCTTCACAAGCCAATTCTCCCAATTCTCAACATGCAGGCCACCGCGGATGAAGTAGCGCGAAAGAAGTTGGGTACAACCGATAAAGGATACTCTGGAGGAGTCACCAAACGGAATCTTTCAAACAAACACATGAACAGCATCGCAGGGCTACCCCTCAAAAAGTCAGAACGACCTTCTCTCCAGGCATCCAGGCCTTTCAGAGTCTCCATTAATATTACCGTCGCAGGATTACGACGGTATGACATCAATGAAGTAATGGCTGCAAGTTGTGGGTCCACTTGCACCTCCCCAATCACCAACAGCAATTTGGAAACCAGGCCCAGAACAATGGCTCCAGCATAGCCAGCATCACCTACTTCTCGTAAATGCACAGACTGCAACACCGCCGAGAGGGAGATCATTTCTCTAGCAACTAAAGACCTGGGCACCGAAGGTTAAATATGAAGAAGCCCGGCCAACAAATCCCTAGGGGAACAGGAAAATTCGGGCAAAACCGCAGCAACACTGGGATTCACACCCAGTATGGCGAAAAATTCCTCGTAGGTATGACAAACTTCTTCTAACCCAAAGCGAAATACATGGTCTTCGGGGTACTAAAATTATACCGCTGCTCTCAGCATATTCCACTCAATAGGTCGATTACGCCACAAGGAGACTCGACGCATGTTGAACGCATCATAGTCAATATTATAAGAGAACATTGTTTCCAAGGCTTCGAGGTAATTGGAAAACACAATTCTAACAGGGATATCCATCTGGCAAGACTAAGAAATAGTAGGCAAGTAGATAAGAATGAAAGGGTGTGATGAAAACACTCCACCCTTCCCCTTTTTATACTTGAGAACTCTCACAAAAGACATAATCCCTGCAAAAATCGGAAGGAATCCTACTCCACAAGGTATTAAAGGCTGAAGAGGGTACCGATCAAAGCTTTAAATTGATAGGACTGGACTTAACTGCCGATAGGCAGGCCAGGGTGCTTGCCGATCGGCAACCCCCCATTTTTGGAAATTTCCTTTTTCCCTCTTTTATCAAATCAGAAAACTCAATAAAAATAAATTGATATTCTCAAGAATCCTGTTTTATCCTTATAGGATTCCCCTTTGTAAATAAAAATCTTTCCTTTGCAAATTCCAAAAAAATACTCCTGTTTTACGGTCTCAGTAGCAAATTAAAAAGCGCATGTGCATGCATTCATTCATCATTTCAAATAAAAGATAGTAAAAAAACTACGTTGCATTGCATATATATGTTTTCTGTGTTACATTATTTTGCAGGAAATAGAAAGAAAAGCCAAAAAAAACGAGACTCAACCCGAACCCACATTCTCTCTCTTTCTCTCTCTCAAGAGCTTCCACCCCTGCGATGCGCTCTCTTTCCCCTGCGATGAGACGATGCGCCCCCACTACTCGAGCCAGAGTCTTCCCCAGATGAGGCTGACGGCACCAAGAAAGAAGGAACATAGATAGCATCCCGAATGTGGGCAGTCACCGATGATATCCAGTCTCTTATGTCCCTGAGCCAAGTGGTCGACACCCAGATTTGCTGCAAGGAAAAGGAAGAATCAACATCAAGCAAAAGAAATCAAAAAGAGGAAAAGGACCAAAAGGTTTACCGCAGGACGAAGGACCTCCTCTGTCAAACCCAGCTCCTCCGGATCGATCGTAAGAGGACGGTGCAGTATCGGCACTATCCCCCCATCAACCCGACGGATGTTGTATGAAGGAGTGTGCAACAGCACAAAAGGGACCTCCGAAGTCGCCGCAGGTGCCGACGGATCACCACCACTGTGGGAAGACCCCACCGCCCGACTCAGACCCGTAGGAGGGAAAGGCAAGGTGTCATGTATGCTGGGAGCCATCAACCATCTCGTCACAAAGTCCATATAGTCATACGGCCCAGCCCTATCAGTGTACAACGCATCGGAATCATTGATCATCGTCGCGATCCTCTCATCCTCTAACAGTTGTCACTCCCTCCCCATAGACGTAGGAGGCTCCGCAGGTGGCACCACCACCTCCTCCTCCTCGGCAATCTGACGAACCACCCTCTCCCCGAGGTACCAGGAATGGCCGAACTCATGCGCCAACAAATGCCTCATCTGCGCGTTCACTCCAGTCACCCCCGTATAATGAATAGTTATCCCCCAAGGATAAAAGGTCACCTGAAAATCCCCAAGCAGGCATGAGTCAATATAGGATCAGAAGGTGTAAAAACCAATACTGAAAAGGAAAGGACCTTACCCGACCACTGGTCAGGTCATTTAAGACCTAATGCACCGCCTCCAGGGAGAGAGATCCCTTCGACTGCCGGTTGGACTTACACCATTGATACAGTCGGCAGAAGTCCCCAATGGTGTCATCCTTCAGAGCAATCAGCGGGGTTTTGCACCCAATCATCTCATAGAACCACATCTGAATTCACAAGAAAAAGAGATGCATAAGGAAAATGCGAATGCATGAAAGGAAAATGCGAATGCATGAAATGAAAATGCGCAAAGTAAAGAATACCTCAAGGAGATACGTGGCTCCAGTAAAAGTCTGTCGGCATCACCGACTGAATGCATCCAAAGAAGAGTAAAGGGTCGCCAAGGTCAGACTCCCCCAATCATAGAAAGGGATGTTCGAAAACATACTCAAGTATGGTAGAAACCACAAATGGACGACGTCGCCGCTCGACGCCACCATGAAACCTCCCAGCACCAACAAGATGAATAACCGGGCCATCTGCCTCACTTGCAGCCCGTCCTCCACATCAACCACTCTGCTCAACGGAACATCCTTCAGCAGGGACAAACTAATAGAATCTCTAGAAACTATCCTCCTCACATCACCAAGTGCCGCATGCACCGCCCCCGACCTCACCCGCAAGGAGCGATCCACCTCTATCTTCTCCCCATCACAATCCAGCCCCAGTAGTTGCTGCACGTCTATGGGGGTCACCATCTTCTCCCCGAATCCAAAATGAAAGGTCTGGGTAGTGTCCCACCACCTTTCTCCCAAGGCGCACAAGACCGCTGTCGAACAAGGCGTCTCATCCAGCGCAGCTGCCAACCAACCAAAACCCGCCGATGATACCATCCAGCACACCACGGGTGGAAGATGCTCACAAACATCTTTAAGCCTCGTTGTCCAGCGGGCACGCATGTTCTTTAAAGAAATATCAGATTGGTAAAAGGAAAAACCCCGTCAAAGGTCAAGAAAAAAAGAAAAATCACCCAAAAAGAAAAGAATGCCAAAGGTCAGGTTACTTACATAACCGCCGGGAATCACTCACGAAGAGTGATGATGCGATGGCTCCCACAGCAAGGTCCGCTCATCTGTAACTGGCTCGAATGCATCGAAGGTATTATCATTCCCCAAAGCAAGGGGCACCCGCACCCTGTCCCTCCAATCCACATTTGCCCAGTCATCAATGGTCAACCACTCCTGGTGGACAACGGTGCTCACAAAGGCGACTATTTCTTGAAGATCAGAACGTTAGAACAATTCGCAAAGAGAAATCGCAGAAAGAGAGAATGCAAGAAGTTGTGAAAATGAAGGGGATTCTCCCCCTTTATATAGGATGTCAAGCGCCATGCCGATCGGCACCTCCCCCTTCCATACCGATTGGCATTGACTCCTCACTTTCCCGAGGCAGTCCAAAAGTCCGTGCCACTGCCGAATGGCACCCCTCAGTCTATGTCGGCCAGCACCCCCTTTAAATTTCGTACAGAAATTCCTGGAAAATGCCAAAAAACCCTGAAAAATCCTCAAAAAATTCCTAAAAATCCCAAGAAGGATTTAGAACATTTTTGTCAAGAAAATTGCACACTCCTTCAGGCGAAACCTCTTTTTTCCCAACGGAACCGTTAAAATGACCTCTCGAGCAATGCACCCGGACCACCTAATCATCTCCTGAGCAGAGTTTACAACCTTAAACCGGTTATCTCCCTAACAATCAGCTCCTCCGCTCAAATTGAGGACACAAAGCCTCCCCAGCCATCGACTACCCAGTGCGAAACAATATCACATGGTATTTTCTCCCAACGGAATTCAGAAGAATCACTCGCCCCAGGATATCTCTCCCAAAGGGAGATCCAAATCTTCCCCCAGCTCATTCATTGTTCCCCAGCGGAACCTCAAATCCAATTCTTATCCCCAACGGAACCTCAAATCCAATTCTTACCCCCAGTGGAACTCTTTTATTTTCCTAAGGAAATGCAATCACTATTAGGTCAGAATTGACCTCGGTCCTGGATCGTCACCTGAGTTAGGTCAAAATTGGCCTCGGTCTTCACCACTCTTGGGTCAGAATTGACCCCGTTCTTGGATCGTCACCTAAGTTAGGTCAGAATTGACCTCGGTCCTCGATCGTCACCACTCTTGGGTCAGAATTGATCCCGGTCTTGGATCGTCACCTAAGTTAGGACAGAATTGACCTCGATCCTCGGTCGTCACCACTCTTGGGTCAGAATTGACCTCGATATTGGATCGTCACCTATGATAGGTTAGAATTGACCTTGGTCCTCAGTCGTCACCACTCTTGGGTCAGAATTGACCCCGATCTTGGATCGTCACCTAAGTTAGGTCAGAATTGACCTCAGTCCTCGGTCGTCACCACTCTTGGGTCAGAATTGGCCCCGATCCTGGATCATCTCCCGAGTTAGGTCAAAATTGGCCTCGATCCTCGATCGTCACCACTCTTGGGTCAGAATTGACCCCTGTCTTGGATCGTCACTTGAGTTAGGTCAGAATTGGCCTCGGTCCTCGATCATCACCACTTTCGGGTAAGAATTGAACCTGGTCTTAGATCGTCACCTGAGTTAGGTCAGAATTGGCCTCGGTCCTCAGTCGTCACCACTCTTGGGTTAGAATTGACCCCGGTCTTGGATCCTCAGCTGAGTTACGTCAGAATTGACCTCGGTCCTCGGTCGTCACCACTCTTGGGTCAGAATTAACCCTGGTCTTTGATCGTTACCTGAGTTAGGTCATAATTGACCTAGGCCCTCGATTGTCACCACTCTTGGGTCAGAATTGACTCGGGTCTTGGATCGTCACCTGAGTTAGGTCAGAATTGATCTCGGTCCCTGGTCGTCACCACTCTTAGGTCCTCAGAACGGACCTTGACCTTCTCAATTGGTCACCCTCACTCCCTTAGGTCCTCATAACTGACATCGACCCACTGAATTGGTCACCCTCGCTTCCTTAGGTCCTCAAAATTGACATTGACCCTCTGATTTGGTCATCCCCAGCATGCTCCTTAGGTCCTCAGAATCGACCTCGACCCTCTGAATCGATCACCCTCTCTTCCTTAGGTCCTCAGAATTGACCTCGACCCTCTGATTTGGTCATCCCCAGAACGCTCCTTAGGTCCTCAGAATCGACATCGACCCTCTAAATCGGTCATCATCGCTTCCTTAGGTCCTCAAAATCGGTCTCGATCCTCTAAATTGGTCATACTCTCTCAGAAGCATCATGCGGTGTCTAATCGACGGCTATCATTTGTTCCAAACTCACCCATCGAGGGGATCTGTAGACACCTCATTATGTTACTCCCTAACTCTCCTTAGGTCCCTAGGACCTCCACTCATCACCGTAAACCCAGGTCATGTCCCGAGCACTGACCTGGGAGCCATCGGGCACTCCCTGGCTTAGTTTGACCAAAAGTCAAACTCTTCGTCTCGATCGAGACTCAATGAATCTTCAAAGGGAACTAAATACACTTTCCAAAGGTCCATCCCTTGTGCAATTCTGACTTGCCATGCGAACAAATGATCCATTTGCGTTCGAAACCCGATCTAGAGGCCACCGGGTGCTCCTGAGCTCTGTTTGACCTAAGTCAACTCCTCAGCTCGACTGAGGATGAATGAATCTTCGAAGGGCATTGAAACCCTTTCCAACGGTCCATCTCATGCACGATTCTGACCTTCCATGCGGACGAACGATCCGTTTGACTCTGAGAGGTCACCGAATGCTTCTCGGGCCTAGTTGACCAAAGTCAACTCCCCGAATCGAGCCAAACTCTTTGGAATGTCAAATTACATCTCCTAACCTTTCTAAAAATCCACCCCATGTGTGATTCGGACTTACAATGCAGACAAATGATCCATTTGTGTCCGAACGATTCCCCGTCCAGCGGATCAATAAACGCTTCCGAGCCACATTTGACCCAAAGTCAACTCCCGAACTATGGAGCGGTCCAAAGGAATTTTGAAGGTATCTGAAATACCTTTCCAACGATATGCCCCGTATGCGATTATGACCAACGGTTTGCCCTCGGCGGCCAATTTTCTAAAAAAGCCTGAGGCGCACTCCCAAATGGCAGATCCCAGACCCTGCCTATCGGCACCTGCCGATAGGTAGTGCCATGGCAATGTCAATCGGCAGACCCATGGTCCTATAAAAGGAGGCCTTGGCCTCATTTGCAAGAAAAGGTCAGATCAGAAGCAAATCACCCTCAGTAAGCCCCAGAAACCGCTCTCGAAGGCAGCGTGATTTCAACTTCCAAATCCCTTTTTCACTTCCACTTTTCATCATCCCTTTCATAAAACTTGATGAATTAACCACTCTTCATCATCATCCAAGTGCAAGGGCTGCTTTTATACATTCAAGATCAAGCTCAAGGTCTCCAAGAAGGTCCATCTTTCTCATCTTCCTCTTCAAATCTTCTTAAATTTGCAATAACTTGTTTTTATTACTTAAGCACCTTTTATTATCTTATTTCACATATCCTATTATACTTTTTATCTAGTATTATTGCACATCTCCTATTTTCATATAAATAAAACCCAAAAAATAAGAAAAAGAGGGTTTGCTCATAAATTCCAAATAGGGATTCCCACATTTTTTTCACACTTTTCTCACAACTAAAAACACTTTTTCTACACACACACACACACTCACAAATAAGATATTCCCCATTTGGATTTATGAGATAAACCCCACCCCCCGTTTTGTATGCGAACTATGTGGACTTTGATGCCTCCATAGGCTACGTAGGCATCTCGGGGTAAAACCCGAGACTCGAGTCCTTTTTCTCACTTTTTACTTTATCTTCTATCCTTTTTTTAATCCATTTTCCTTATATGCCATATATTCGTTCTTAGTGGTGTATTATTCCACACGTGTTATCGTTCCCTTATAACAATCAACGCAAGGGTAATTGTGCAAATCATATTTTCTACATTAATCTCACATTACTACGGATGACTCGCTTTATCTTTTTCCATGAGATGAGCCAAGGATTCCTACCTCCATTCTATATATACACATGCACACATATCACGGGGGGAAACATAAAGGAAAATAGCAAATATTCATGAGAGACCGAAAGGGAGAAATGGGTGCCTAACACCTTCCCATTTCGTAACTAAGCCTCCGAACCCTTCTCGAATCATTTTGTTTTCACACGCACCAGTATGTCTTTGGATGCCATCCTTCGGGGTGGCCTCCCCTTTTTCTTTTGTTTATTTTGAGTAAAATAGACTGGCGACTCTGAATCTCTGTACATGTTCACACATCAAAAATCGACGCCGGCCGAAGCGCTCTCCCGAGAGGGGACGCGCGGGACCTGAAGGATACTTTATCCCTCCGCGACGGGGATCGGGGGATGGCCACATCGATGCTTCATTTTCTAACGCCCTCTTTTATAAATGGGATTGGGCCGAGGCAATCATTACATTAGCAATTTCTTGAGAGAGAATTCCATAGCAAAGCTTTGCCAATTTTGATCCTCATTTTTCGGCGACTTTTCTAAGGCTGATTTATGGTGGTTCTAGGCTGAGATAGAATGATGCAAATCCTATCAACTTCAATTTTCATTTTTAGGAGACTTTTTCAGGTATCCCTCAATTGTTTTTTTCTAATTCATTTCCACTTTGAAATTTCACACGCTGTTTATTATTGGAATCTATGCATGTGTTTGCCACTATTTGTATTTTGAATATTATTATTATTTTTCTGGGTTGATCTTGGGTTTGAAATGAAACTCGAAACTAGTGTTTTTAATTTGGAAGTTTATAAATATGCTTAAATCTGGGTTCAATTTAGTGTAGTTCTAGGTCAGGAATGGAAGGCTTTGGTGGTTCTTATGGGATTTGGGTTATTTTTGCAATGATCATTTTTTCATATTTTTGGGGGTTGAATCATTTCACTTAGGCCCATTTTGTATTTTGTTTTTGGCCAAGAACACCAAGAACATGTTCTTTATGTTTAGGGTTCTGGCTTTTGATCTTTAGAAGTTTCGAAATAAACCATTTAACTGTATAACCCCTTTCCACAACTTGATAATGTTTCTTCACTAGTTTACTACTGCCTTATTGATTCCTCGTTTAAATTACCCTTAGATGAAACCAATGTTTTGAATTAACTAGTAGCAGTCTTTTCAGAATAAGATCCCCTTCGGCTACAGCTTATTAGGTTAGGTGGCTATAGACTTTAACTTGGACTTTTCTTTTTGCATTCATTTTCACTGAGATTCCATTAGTCTAGATCCCATTAGGTTAGGTGTATTAGGACTTTAACTTGAACTTTGCTTTCACTTGAACAAGTTGATTTTAGTTCTCCTTGGCTGCAGCTAATGACTGGCTGTAGTCTTTACAGACTAAGATTTCTTTTGGCTACAGCCCTTTAGGTTAGGTGGATGCGGTATGCATTTTGAACTATAATGTAGCTTATTTTGATATTTTCTTTTACAATTTTCCATATATATCACGGACTCTACTAAACCTTCCCTTTCTAATCATAGTGGCTGCGACACCTAACTGCGGAGTCCTTATGCTTACTCTGTTATAGTCGTGGCCCTCTGCATTGGAACACTTGGGAATATTTGGAGGACTTCTGTAAGAGAAATTTATGTGTTCCTCCTCCCAAACTACTTCAAATAAAGCCTTTAAAGGCTAGTGGTCCTTGCACACTTAAGGATTGCCACAATTATGTGACGATATATTATGACTCCATGGACATGTAAAGTATAGAGATAAAAGAGGAGAATACATGAATGTAGAAAGGTTTGGCAGTCTAAGTTGCAACCTGCAGAGGATAACCCTGTGTGACTGCGGCGGGGGTGAGACCCCAAGTGTGGTGACTGGTAGAGGGAGATAGGGTAGGGAATTTAGTTTGGATTTACCAAGAGATTCGTCCCCACAATAGTGAGGTGGGAATTTCTATATATAAAAGTCATAAAGATGGTGTCACGTACACAGAGAACATGATGTATGGATAAAGTGATAGAATCGTGGATCTTTTTTAGAAGTAGGATAAATATCAAGTCAGTGATGCCGTGTCAGTGTCCACGACAGGATATGCGCTGGCGTATGATGTAGTGACCGAGACCTATTTGAACCCATACAGTTGTTGATGTTGGTAGTAGATCGCGACCTGTCTGACCCAAGTAATGGTCTTATATAAGTGTAATCAGGATAGACCTATCTGTCCCCAGGTAACGAACTTATACTTGATCTCTTCCACGTCTATAGTGCCAATATTAGGCATATCATTCAAAAATGGGGAAAACATAATTTGATTTTTCTTTTATTATATTTGAATACAATCTCAAGTCATTATGTCTATACAAATAGATCTTAACTAACCAGCTTTACTGATATTATAAACTCATTCAAAATCAATATATTTGAATATACTTCAAGATGACAATTAATGTATCGATGGGCTTGTCATCTTGAAATGTTTTTTATCTTTGTTTTAATATTTTTGTTTTATACTATATTTCTGGCAAAATAAATAGCAATATCATTTGTAGTACAATAAAGGGATCGTAGTTTAGTACAATGATAAGTGTCGTTAGTCAATCTATAATTGATTTTGAATTCAAGATATTCGAGAGGCTATGCATTTTTCTTCAAACATAATTATTAGGTATGAATGTGAATTCAATTGAATCTATAAATAAAAAGACACATCTGAGATTAAGATTGACCACGAAATGCCTTTGACTAAATATTATACCAAAATTTATGGTAGCTTGGCCCCACAGAAGAAGATAATATATCATTATATGTATCCATTCAAATAATCATACCATAAACCTTAATGATTGTCAAATAGTATAACACACACACACACACACACACACACACACACACACACACACAATTTTCTCCTTTAAAACCGTGTACAGTTTTCTCCGTATAAACAAATCTTAACCACGTGACAAATTACGAATTATCCCTATTATATCAAGGGAGATAGGTAATTCATTAAATTTATATGTTTAAATCATTCATCCATCCATATTTATTTATTTTTTTATTTTCTTGACCTCAAAGTCTTTTCTTTTCACTAACATTCTTGTTGTAGAGGGTTACACACTTAATAGACCAAACAATTAGGCGAGCAGGCCCAATTGGTGAGTGGGGCTCACCATGAGGACCCCCCAAGGAAGTGATTTGGCCAAGCTTACAGAATTAAAACTTAAGCGAGAAGGGCTCCTCTCCCCAATTTGTACAAAGTCCATAAAATTAGAACTTGGGCAAGGAGGGACCCAGGAAGGGCTCCTAGCCTAAATTTTTCCAAATTTCACAGAATTAGAACTTGGGTGAGGAGATCCCCAAGGAAAGGCTCCTCGCCTAAATTTTTCCAAAGTTCACAGAATTAGAACTTGGGCAAGGAAGCCCCAGGAAGGGATAATTTACCAAATTGGTCCAAAGCTCACAAAGTTAGAACTTGGGCAATGAGGCCCACCAATAAGGTCTCCTCTTCCCAATTTAGTCAAAGTTCATAGATAATGAACTTGGATGAGGAGTTCCAACGGGAAGGGATCCTCAACCCAAAATCCCCCAAACTCAAAACTTAGAATTTGGGCCAGAAGGCTCATCATAAAGAGCTCCTCGTCCCAAGAAACTCAGAAAACATAGAAATGAAGTTTGGACGAGGAGGCCCGTCACAAGTGGATCCTAGCCCACAAAAGTTCAAAACTCACAGGAATAAAGTATGGATGAGGAGTCCCACCACGAGGAGCTCGTCGTCTCTAGAATTCTAAATTCCCTACAGAATAGAACTAGTGGGTGAGTAGGTCCACCTAGAGTAACCTTCTTCCCAAGATTTGTTACTAACATGTATTTTAAAGCACTAACATTTTACTTTCTTATACATGTAGTGTGGTTAAGCAATCAGGGCTTAAAAAGGCAAGTTGAGATCTTTTGGGAGTTTTGGCTTGGTGGCTAAGGAACAAGGTTTCTTGAGCAATCTCAACCACTTTGAACTTTAAGATTGAGAGAACACTAGTAGATAGACCCTAGGGGTCACCCAGTCCTTACACAGTTCACACCTAGTCATAATTGAAGTAAGAAACCAATGGGTTGCTCATGAGAAATGAAAATTTTGTAAATAATTTTAGAGGAGGTGGTCCTTGAGGCTCCTCCTTAAGTTTGTAAATGATTTTAGAGGAGGTGGTCCTTGGGGATCCTCCTCAAGTTTATAAAAGATTTTAGAGGAGGCAATCCTTGTGCCCCTCCTCAAGTTTACAAAGTTTGTACGACAAGTTACCATTTTAAAAGGATATTTACGAGATCAGATATTATGTCTTCAAGCGCATACATATTTGCTTTTTGACTTTAGTTTACACCAGCGGGCACCTGTTAAAAGGGGCAGTGGATGCACACAAATAGGGACAAAAGGTACATTACAGACCTTGTCCCTCACTAACCCCCTCAGTTTTCTAACCCAAAAAGTGCCAACTTAGCCCTGGTGCCCAAGTATAAATAGGAATCCTAAGCAAGGTCAAGTGAGAATCACAACTTAAGTTATACCATTACTCTATCAAAATCACCTAAGATACCTAGTGTTCTCTCCTTTTTATCTTTCTAAGTGCTAAATTCCTTGTTCTTTCACTCCACACTAACATCCATCATCCTCAGGAGTTTCTTTTGAGAAAAAGTTACTATTATTATTATTGGAATTTCATTTTCTTATAGGGAATAGTTCTTACTTTGGTTCCATTCTTACTAAAAGGAGACAGTTTACTGGGTGTTGCTCTAGAAGTTCTAGAAGGACCTTGAAAGCAGGGTCCATTAGAGTGAGTCATGCCTCACTCTTTCTAATTATTCATAGACCCTAGTATAGCTACCCTCCTATATTTGGCAACTCCGCTAAGGATATATACTCAATTATATGGACCAATAAGGTTTCAATGTTTCTAAGAAGCTAGTTTTTGAAGACATTCCACCTAGTAATGGAACCCAAAGTGACCAGACCACTCAGGAGGATGTGGTAATAACCGAAGTAAAGTCACTTACTCCTCAAGGAGGGAAAACTATCTCACTGACAGCAGCTCCGATGACACTATCCGCCTTATGGGCATTTTTTTTACTTTTTGAAGTGAAAAAATGTAGACCTATCAAGTTTGGGTTAAGGCTGTGTAACACCAGTAACTGCTCCCTTTGGAGGGGCAACCACTCCGGTAGCAATCCTGACAGAGACAATTCTTCCACTAAAGGTGGTGCCAAAGAAGGTTGGGGCACCACGCAGTACACCAACAGCAAAAGGCATAAGTTTGGAACAATAACCCTCCAAAGCAGTTACTATAGAGGGGTGAGGAAGTTACTCTCCTTCACTAAATAAGAAGCACCTCATTTGTATGATGAGTTGCAAGATCCTTATCCTCAGGCTGTGAATGAGAAACCATGCCCAGAAGGGTATATTCCATCGAAGTTCATTAAGTTTAATGGCGAAGGAAAAAAATAAGAGAGCACGTGAAAAGGTTCGTTGAGTACCTGGCAGTGCATGGAACTGACAAGAACTTGAGTTTGAGGGAGTTATCCAAGATTCTCACAGGAAAGGACAACACGTGGTGCTCCCACCTGGTGCCCAACAGTATTCCCTCATGGGAAGAAATGCATAGAAAATTCCTTAAAAAGTTTCTCTATGATAGAAGATGAGTTCACATTGAGACACCTGACATAAGAGGTGCAAATGCCCAGGGAGGAGTTAATGCATTATATCAAGTTCTTTTGCGAGAGAGCACTTGATATGCATGAGGATATAGCAGAGGCAAGGCTGGTTCAAATATGTGTCGAGGGGTTCTTAGAGGAATACAAGATCCATATGGTTAATGATACTAGAGATGGAACCTTTAGATAGTTCACCAGGGATGCAAGCAATATAACTATAATAATCAAGCCAAGTACCTCAGGTTGAAGGACACAAGTGCCACTAAATTCTGAAAAGTTTCAAGTCTCGAGGAGATAGTGTGTCAATTATGTGTATGGAAATCCCAAAAGAAAGAAGGGAGGTTCTGAATCTAACAACAACAGCCGGGTAACAAGAGAAAGTTTGGGATAGAACACCGCTACCTTATAGCTTAGCGGATGCTATGGATTGTTATCGTACATTGGTATGAGAGGGGGTAGAAGTTACCCCTCACCTGAATGATAAAACCCCAACAATAGCTGACAAAGTTAGCCCTATGTATTACAAGTTACACCAGCATGTGCAACACTTTACCAAGGACTGTAACTATTTGAGGAGGATCGTTGGAGCAGAGGTGGATAGTGGTACTTTGCAAATACCTCCTATGGATGTTAATGAAAACCCACTTCCAGCTCATCATTATGCCACTGCCAATATGATAGTAGTGTATGGTGAAGAAGGAACCTAAGATCTGATGGAGTGGGAAAATGGTTAAATAATATGTGAAGTGTTGGAAAAGCTATCACTGAGCAGCAAGACGAGAACTGAGCTAGAAATAAAGTGCGAGGAGTGACTCTTTACTCCAAACCAAGAAGAGGATGGAGATGAAGAAATCAAGTAGGTAAACCTCCTGGAGGGTAAGGTCGATGTCATCCTTTCTCTGGATGAGGGATGGTCATCTAAAGTAGAATACATTTATAATGCCCAGATATATGAAGTAGACCTAGACTCTGAATGTAAATCCATACCGAGGGCCCTAAGTTCAAGTGTTTTTAAACTAAATAGGAGTGTAATATGACACTAGGGTAGTCATAATAAGAGAATTTTGGAGGAGGTATAATAGCGAGGAGATCCCTCATTGAATTATCAAAGACCAAGGACCAATTGGCAGACTAATCAAAAGATATACTTTTGAAGTGATATTTTATGAGGTAGACAGGCAGGTGCCTTACTTCCATAATCGCTCCTTATATGTCATAACTATGATCAAGCGAGTTTCATTCCTAGAGAATTAATGGATGGAGAAAAATCTATTAACATTATGCCAGTCATCATGTTCTACGAGATGGAGATTGATCAAGAGAAGATAGTGCCCGTACCACTAGTGATATCAGGATTTAATAGATCTGGAATGAAATCCCTCGGATATGTGAATGTAGTAATTAAGTTGGAGAATTTCACTTCCCACATCAAATTACATGTCATCAATACTAATAACAACTACCAACTGATCATTGGGAGGGTATGGATGCATACCCATGGCACAGTGCCCTTAACCTACCATATATGTGGAAAGTCCACACAGAAGCCTTTTTTCGTTGAGGAGGCAAACACAACATTCTACACAGAACTGGATGAGGAAAGAAAGAATTCTGCGAGAAATCTATAAGAAAAGCAAGTGGTTAAAGGAATCACCCAGCCAAGGAAGTCTGTACATGATTGTTTGGGGGGGGGGGGAGTGATCCCCCACATAGCAAAAGGCAAGAGGAAGGTGGAGGAGGTAGTCAAACCTCCTCAAACTTGTAAAAAAGTGGTCCTACCTTATGGGAGAGTTATTTACCATTTATAACAATCTACGCGGGTGGTGTTCTAGGATTACTTCACCAACCCGTCACTAAAATGTTTTATTGTGGATGAATCCTAGGTTTTTGAGCATATTGAGGAACCGAAAGAAGCTCCAAAGTGCATGTAGGATAGAAATAGGGAGCAACTATAAGAATTAAAGGAGATCAACCTGGGGGTAAAAGGGGGTGTGAAAGTAGACCCATTATAATATCCAAGAGTTTGAGACCAAAATAGAAGGAAGATCTTGTGGGCTTACTTAAAGAGTTCATTTATGTGTTTTCCTGGAAATACATGGAGATGCCAGGGATAGACCCAGAGGTGAGCTCTCACAGATTGAATGTTCTTCCCAATGCTCTTCCAGTCTGGCAAGCAACACGTACGTATAAAGGTGACCTTGAACTGAAGCTAAAAGCAGAGGTAGAGAAGTTGTTACAAGCGAGGTTCATCAATCCTATCTAGCATCCTATGTGTCACTCCAGGATAGTGTCGGTGGCAAAGAAGATCTAGAGCCAAATTCGAATTTATGTGGATTTTTGAGACTTGAATCAAGCATGTCCCAAAGATGACTTCCCTCCACTAAGAATAGACAACTTAGTTTATGCCACTGTAGGCCATGATATGTACAGTTTCATGGATAGGTACGTCGGCTAAATCAGATCAAGATGGTCCCAATGGACGTGAGGCGATTGCCTTTCGCACGCCATTAGGAAACTTCCAATACACAGTCATGCCATTCGAATTGAAGAATGCTGGGGCCACGTACCAAAGGACCATGATTTTAATGACTTTTAATATTAGATGAATTAAAAGATAATGGACCAAATTAATGGGATTAATTGGAATTAATTATAAAAAAAAATAATTGGGATTAATCCGGATTGAATATTACTAGAGATTAAAGTAATATATTATTTTGAATATTCTTAGTGATATAAAAGTAATATGTGAATATCATAATTATTGTGGGGAGCTACAAATACGATAATAATGGAAATTAAGTCGGGACACGCTTATGAGTCATATCGGGACTAAAGTTGGGAAATAAAGTGAGATTTATTTTTAAGTCATTAGGATGACCATTTTGAGAGCTCCATTGAGTCTAGAAAGGTCAAAATAGGCAGAAAAATCTACCCGGGATTTGAATTGGGTCTCAGGTCAATTGGAAGATGAAAGGGCACCCCAAATGGGTATTTTAGTCATTTTGCTTCGGAGATGAATAGTGCCTACATTTTTTTTTAGATAACCTTGGAGACTTGTTATATATATGAGTTTAGATTGTACATGAGATTCATTTCATTAAAACACAAAGTGAGGTATTTTAAGTGAGAGTGAAAAGACTTACAGAGAAAGTGAAATGTTATCTAGAGGAAAGGAAGAATTACTTGGAAAGGAATAGTCACCTAGGTCAAACTAAGGGGACAACCACCATCTATACACCTTGAACCACCACTAGATAGTCGCTGGAAAAAGGAAGAGGAGGTTCCAAACAATTGTCTTCTCCAAAGGTTCAGACCTACACATAAGGCAAGTGTAATTCTTGCTCTATTTTGGTGTTTATATTATCCATGTTAGAATAGGATTTCTTTTGATTGATGAACTCATGAATTTGGGATTAAAATGATTGATAAAACAAGTTTAATGGATAGGAAAATTCATGTAGTTGGGAATTTATACATCTAGAGACTATGAACATGAAAATGG
The DNA here is from genome assembly GCA_949130495.1 of Sambucus nigra. Lineage (NCBI taxonomy): Eukaryota > Viridiplantae > Streptophyta > Magnoliopsida > Dipsacales > Adoxaceae > Sambucus > Sambucus nigra. The sequence goes on from OX422220.1 coordinate 49,053,760, forward strand.
ATAGGTTTTACATATAGAGGATCTATATATGTTTATTGAAGATATGAAAATAATGATAAGTATTACTTATAGATGAATTCTACTCATGTTGAATATGGACATTTGATGATTTAGATAGGAAATGATAGTTCTAAATTCTGGGTTTTTAAAAGGTATAAAAATGGAGAATTTAGATAAATTCAAATTTTAAGGATTTAATGGGTTTGATGATGATAACCGTATGAACATATTGATTTTATATTTATCTTATGTGAAAATCACCCTTGAACATGTTAGAACAATGTTAGAATATCTGGGATTTTGGGTTAGAATATAATCCATGAAGGTTTGGGTGTAAGAACATGAAGAAAAATGCTGAAAACTGAGGTTGAAGATGAACTGGAATGACGCTGATCTCGTTCGAATGAGACATACTGTCGTTCGAGCGAGATGCCATATTATTTGAATGAGAATTATGGTTTTTTAACGAAATTCCAGTAATTCTGTTTAGCCCAAGAAAAGTTTGGAGAATTGTATTTTAGCCCACGGTAAGATGTGATTAATTTTGGTACATTAACAAGGAGCGAGGGACTTACGTTAACGTTGGAAAATTATATGGAATTAAGGAATAAAATTATGTGAGATATATATATATATATATATATATATATATATATATATATATATACCGGTACTGGGGATTATGTGAGTGATAATAAATATACGATGATAATCGTGATTAACAAGTATGGGTGGTATTCGAGAAATACGACGGGTACTTGGGGTAGGATGAAATACTAATACGATATTGGTCGAGTGCTTACCAAATTTTAAATAGGTTGATGTGTATACCTATTGATTGTTGATTCATTTGTACGACATACCTAGCCTACTAGCTATCGATGGGAGGTTTACGCGTAGAGGACAGTCATATCCTGATGAGCCTTATAGGGGATTTTTGACTTGTTACCTCAGGACCTAGGACTTAGGTATTGAGCACCACTTTAATGAATAAGGGTGTAACCGATCATTTGGGTGCGTAGCCCAAAGTCTTAGGACTATGTTCACCTCCAATATGTGTATTTTCATATTTATTGTTCGAGGGTTACACCGAACCAACAGTCCTTTGTACAGTGATGAGATGTACCTGGACATAATAATAGAGTATGTGCGCACCGTAGTTGAGCCTTGGGGTGTAGTATTGTATATATATAATAAAGTGAATGTGTAAATATACTTGTGATAGTGTTTATTGTGTGAATTAAGTAGACTTGAAAGATAATGAAATCTGAAATTAATTAAGTAATTGAATACTTAATTATATTGAATGGAAAATGGTCTTATCCATGATAAAGAGAACTCTGATATATATATGTATTACATGTATTGCGAGAGAAATATGTCGAAAAGATATGGGCTATGGTTAGTTGGCACTGATATGAACTAGTTAGCACAGGGACTGTAACTATTATGACTTAGAGGTACGATAGGTGTGCACTCTAGATGAGAGGTGATAATCTCAAGAGAGAGTCCGATAATCTATGGACACGTTTTCTTACATATTCTCTTATCTCTTGTATCTCCTATATTAGGTGTCCATCAGTAGGGATGCCAACCATAAAGGATTATGATTTTTGACGAGCTATGGATGCTATGGAGTTTTAGACTTTGTTTAGACGCTTTCATATTCATTGATTCATACTATATAGTTCATCTTTCATTTAGGGCATGTTACCCAAGAGGGTTTATGTATTTACATTCTATCCGAGTCAGCTAATGTATTACGTCAGTTTTTTATACATTTGGTTTTATTGGAGCTTGTTGTACTAAGACATTTAAACTTGAGAGTTTTATTCCAATTGCATTTTATTTAGTTTTGATCATACTCAGTTGTTATTCATTGTGTGAATGGATTGTGTTAAATGGTTTATGTTTTAAAAGTTGAATTTTTAATTATATTAAAATTTGGAAAAGTCTTTTTAACACCTACTTAGTTGGATATTAGGTGATTAATAAAAAGAAAATGTTTTTCGACAGTGAGGCTAAGGATGAACCAATTGTAAATTTTATTTTTATTGGGTATATAACTTATCACCCCGAATTTAATTAAACGGGGTGTATCAGATCATCATGTACTAGATTCTTTTACGATCTGAATGGTTTATTATGCTTTCAGCTTAGCGTTATTTGATATAGAGCCCTATTATTAGAATTGTTGCATTCTTATTTTGCATATACGTTCTTCAATAATTCTGTAATATTGAATATTAATGGAAATGTTCTCTCTCATTTTAAATGCCTCCTTGACATGCACCTTAGTCGTCCTAGCTCAGGGTATAATGAATGCTGCAGAGGTTGCTGCTAATGTTGCTCAGGCACTCAACGGGGCTTTGACGGTTATTCAATAGGCACCAGCATAGGCACCAGTTATGACACCCGCACCAGGGTATGTGTCTCTTACTACTTGGGAACATGTTAGGGATTCCTTTCATAAGACGCATCCTTCAGAGTTTCATGGGTTCCTGATGTTGTTATTTCTAGCCAATGGAAGAAGGACATCCAAAGGCACTTGAGAATATTTGAATGCACAGAGTTTCAACATCAGATACTAGATACATTTAAGGTAGTTGGTGTATCTCTACAGTGGTGGGAAGCTATCACCACCTTTGAGGAGAGCGATACTATGACTATCCAGGACTTATGGGTACGTTTTGATCATAAGTAATTTCCTTCCACCTTACAGACTAAGATGAGTGTTGATGTAAAAAAATTAGATTATCTCTAATTATTCAATCACAGATAAAATAAATAAGACAAAAAGATTTTTAAAGTGGTTCATCCTTGAAAGAATGGCCTACGTCCACTGTTTTTGTTATTGCTGACTGTTTGGAATTCTCGATAACAGGTTTTTACTAAGAAATTACGAGTCCCCTTACAATGAGGATGATACAATGTATTTATAGCCTTGAGGCTGTACATGTGAAAGAATAATACATAGCTGTCCAGTAGGCGTGTACATCAGTGCGATAATAATAAGCATTTAATGCCCAGTCATCCTCTTGATTATCCAGATATAAATGCTCTGTACGAGAAGCTGCTCGGACTGCCTAAGTAGCTCGGTTGCTCGGTATAATAAAGTTCCTCGGAGAACACTTGTTGCTCGGAGCGCCTGAGTTGGTCGGGGAGATTGAGCTCCTCGAAGTCAAGGTGTTGTTTAAAAAATGCTTGTGGGTGCCATGCAAATTGACACGTGTCTCCACATAATTGATCCACGTCAGCAGACTAAATTTGGTATCAACAGAAGCCCCTAATGTTTCGTAGATTGATGTTGAAGAAAAGTATGGAACATTCTACTGCATAGACTGTATGGATTTTAGACAGACTTTCGTTGTTTATAACTCATTTTTTGAGTTCATAGTATCAGGCTTTTAAAGTATTTTGAATTTCCATAACCGCTTCGTTTTTTGTGCCTTTTTCTTCTTTTTAGTCGCCGGGTACACAATCGTCCGTCCTGGTAATCATTGTTTTTATCCATTCCCGAGGTAAAGTATTTAAACACTTCAGAAAATTCGATCGTCTTTTACTTTTTCAAATCTGCATCTTAGAACTTCTTCACTTCTCCTCTATCTTGTGCATTCATTTCTTCCATTGTTCATTGTCAACTGATTTACCCTTTTCCTGTAAGATCTTCTTCCTTATCTTTTATTTTATTTGTTCATCATGGTTTACCTTGTTGAGTCGCTTGATAAATTTCGCTCTGATTTTTCTATTCCTTCATGGGTCATATTGGAAGAACTTTTTGAACCTTCAGACTATTTTTCATTGGCCGAGGGACATTGGTTCCCTAGTCTCTTTATGGCCGAATGTGGCTTTTATTTTCCTCCAAATCCCCCGTGTTTGGAATTCTGTCAATATTTTGACGTTGTACCTGCAAAAATAGCTCCAAATACTTGGAGAATAGTCAATGGAGTTCATAGGTTAAATCAACTTCATGGAACCCGTTTAGGGATTCTAGAGATAATGTACTGTTACAGATGGGTCGTTAGTGACAGTACTTTTTACTTAAAAACTAGGTTTTTAAATAGGGCTTTAGTCGTTAATCTCCTAAATACCAACAGGGATTACTTCGAGCATGGGGTTGTTATGAAAAATTGGCAACATGCTCCATTAAATGGAGATGATGTATATTAGGGTCCTAGATGCCCTCCCTACGGCAATGGAATAGGTTGTTTTTATTTTTATTTTATTTTTGAAATTATGTTTTCTTTGTGTTCGATAAAATGTGTCATTGACATTTTAATTTTTGTTTATTTGCAGTTGATAGCAAAAGAAAATATTCAAAGGAGACAGAGGTTAATTTAAAGCATTTGAAACTTATCTGGAGTTTGCACCAAACCGTTGCTGAAGAACATATTAGATCAACCTCTTACTTGTTTCAGTACAAGAGCTACACTTCATCTTTTACTGCTCGTCCAGTGGTAGGTGACATTGACCCAATACCATCTTCTGAAGGTTCTTCCCTTGAATCAAATATTCCTCTTAGTATCAGAATGAAGAGAAGAAAATCTCCCTCCTTCTTTGACAAATTAGATTCTGCCTCTGTGGAGGCAAAGAGAAATAAGCAAGATGTCCCAGAGGAAGGGACAATAAATTGATGCACCCCTCCAGTTGCTGCTAAGAAAATTGCTGAGAAGCCCCCTATGGCTCCGAGCAAGGTTATAGCTGTTTCTCCTCCAAGCGAGGTTATCGTTATATCACCGACCAAGATAACATCCTTGGTTGAGAATGTTCCTTCTCCTATGAGGAGGTTAAAGAAAATCTCTCTTGAGAGACCAGTAGAAGTAGTCTCTTAGTTTTTAAATGTTGAAGGTGGTATTCCCACCTTTGTTCCTCCGAGCTCTGCTATGAGCTCGGTGAAGTCTTGGATTATCCCCGAGATCCAAAGTGTTTAGGAAAATCTTTCTCGGGATAGGGTTACCACCTTGGCAGCTCAACATATTGCCTCAGTAAGTATTACTAATCTAAACTTTCATTTTTCAATGTTATGTCCCTGGACTGACTTACAATTATTTTCCTTTTCTAGCTGGTAAACTATTTCACACTATTTTGAAAAAGGATGAGGTTATTAAAGCTTTGAGCTCCTCGGGAGGTGTGGAGGAAGCTTTTGTAGGTCTGACTCAGTCCTTAAAGGACTCTCGTCAGAAATATGAAAAAGATAAGGAGGCCTGGGAGACACGACTCAAGTCCATCGAGCAAGAAAAAGACTGAGCTGTGGAGGCCTCCCAGGAGTTGAAGAGGAAAATGAAAGAATTTGAGAAGAAAAATAATGAGCTTGAGGGAAAGATCAAGAACACTGAAGAGCTTTACAACAAGCTTAAGAAAACTGAAGAGGAAGTTGTTAGACTTTGTGACGTTGATCGTCAGAGGTAGGAGATAGAAAGGAAGTTTAAGGCTGCCGAGGAACTTCTTTCTGAGAGGATTTCCTCGGAGAAGGAAAAGAGAAAACATGTAGTTAAAAAGTCCTTTAGCGCTGGCTGGGACAAGGGATGGAACAAAGTCCTAGCTTCCATGTCCTCTCAGATGGAATTTTCTAGCCTCGAGTACTTCAGGGATGGATGGGTTACTGCTCTGAGATGAAGATTGATGAGGATTTAGAATTATTCCAGCAATATACCCATGTCCCTCCTACCTCTCTTGGGAAAGAAGAAGAGGACGAAGATGCCTCTGAAGATTCTTCAATGATAATTGGGGATCAGGTCCCTACTGTTGAACTTAGCTATGAGCAGCCCCAGCCAACCAACATGTCTATCAATCATCTTTCTCTGCCCTCTGAGCAACCTACCTCTTCGTCCAAGCCTCCCGAGGAAGTCTTAGGAAGCAAGGAGAAGGTGTGGAGTTGTTCGGACCTTTTTTTTTTTTTGTTAAATGTAATTTGGGGTGTTTATTTTTGTCACTTTATTGATGTAGCCTCAACTTTTGTATTTTCTTTTATGATGAAATGAAGATTCAAGATTTTGGTTGTTTATCTTGACTTCTTCCTCTTCTTGCTCTGTCTGCATTCTTATTAATTCTTTCTATCTCCTTTCTTTACTAGTTTATGGATATAATGGAGCTCTTGTCAGCCCACGATACTGAACTGATGAAAAATGCAATGACTACTTCAAGGCTGGCCATACTGATTTGAATGAAGCTCAAATTATTGACATCCTTGGTCTAAATACTTCTGAACGAGTAGTCGAACCCTACCAATACTTGAAGTGCTTGCTCGACCGTGCAGTTGCCAACAATATGGCATACTATGAGATGATTAAAGATCTCCAGAGTACCATCGAGGAGCTCCAACAACAATATAAGGAGTCTTATACCCTTTTGCATCAGGGGTATGAGAAAAAATACCAACAATTGAATGCTGACAAAAGATATGATAAGTTCATCCCTGCTTACGAGAAGAAGGAGAAAATTCTAAGGGTTGAGGTCGAGGAGCATAATCAAATCGCAAAATTGCTAGAGCATGAAAACAATGTGTTGCGAGGAGAGATATCCCAACTGAAATCTGCAGCATCTACCTCGGGGGCCTTGGTCCATGTCAATGATGAAGGTTTTTCTTTCTTGGAGGTCGAAAATGCCAATTTGAGAGATGAATTGGAAACCTTAAAGAGGACTAGACCATCTACTTCTGCTCAGGAACGAGCAAGAGCTTCTCGGGGATGAGCAAGGGATGCTCCGGTTACTATTGAAGAAGCTAACATGCAGCCTTGGAGAATCAAGCCTTCCAGTTGATGGCGAAGAATCAGGCTTTATCAGAGATGTCCAAGAAGATTCTGAACCTCAACGAGAAGCTTTCCACATAAAATTCTGCCTTGGAGAATAAAGAACTTTTAGTGAAGAACCTCCACGAGCAACTAGAGAGGTTAACCTACCAGTTTCACAAACAGCCTAGAGAGTTTTGGATGGCTGGTTACAATGAAGCCCTCTACCATCTCGATGATCGGATCCAAAATTCAAATAACAAGGGTTACAATCAAGGATGGCTAAATACATTGAGGGTGTTACAATTAGAGCAGGGCCATTATCTCTGGGATTACTATGACCCTGGGTTACTCGAGTTGCCTGTGCCACCTTTTAAACATGATATGAGATGGATTCCCGCTCGGGAAATTCCTTAGTGCTTAATCTCCAAGTATCTCGGCGACTACAATATTCATTCTAATTTTGAGATATCTCGCCCGGAGCACTTACTTGATCGGCCATCAGTGATGAATGTCAGGATACTTAGAGATCTGAACTTCATAAATTCTCCTTACGCCTTAGATGATCCTCCTACGAGATTAGAACCTGTTTCAAAGGCAGAAGGGAAAAAGCCAATAGAGTAGGATTTTTTATGTAATGATTCCTTATGTAATATGTAATTTGTTCTCTATGTAATTTGTTTTGATTTTAATGAAGAAACTTTTAGTTTTTCCTACAATCTTGATTGTCATTACTTTGTAAAACATCTATTTTATTCGCTGAAGAATGTGTATATATATCTGTAAAAAGACAAAAATATCCTGTGTTACCCAACTGGAGTTGGTAAAAATTTATTTTCGACCAACTGGAGTTGGTGATATTTTGTTTCCTGACTAACTTAGAGTTGGTGGTAATTTGATATGTCACAAGTGAAGAAATTCTGTTTTATTTTTTGATTATAGTGACTTATCACTTTTTAATTCTAAGCCATGAAATGACTTTCATCCCCTAACCTTTCTTAGTTTAACCAAACGTTCCTGACCAACTAGAGTTGGTGGATTTTCATTCCCAACCAACCGTAGTTGGTGAATTTTTATTTTCGACCAACCGTAGTTGGTGGATTTTTATTCCCGACCAACCGTAGTTGGTGGATTTTTATTTCCGATCAACCGTAGTTAGTGGATTTTTATTCCTAACCAATCGTAGTTGGTGGATTTTTATTCCCGACCAACCGTAGTTGGGGGATTTTTATTCCTAACCAACCGTAGTTGGTGGATATTTTTTTCCCGACCAATCGTAGTTGGTGGATTTTTATTCCCGACTTGATGCGTAGTGTGTAGCACTAGTATTCCGAAAAAAATTCAACAAAAGTAGAGAATTGGGTAAAACATCCAAAACTTTATTCATATTGAAGAAAACTGCATTACATAGGGATTGAACTACTGATAATATTTGCGCAGATGTTCTGCGTTCCATGCATTCTTAAACTCCTCTCCTTCTAAGGTTTCAATCCTATATGTCCCTGGTCGAACAGCCTCTGTTACTCTGTAGGGTCCATGCCAGTTAGCTTCCAGTTTGTTGTGTTTTTTAATTACTTTCTTCAGCACATAGTCCCCTTCTTTCAACTCACATTTCTTTACTCTCTTGTTGTAGAACAGAGTTGTTCGTTGTTGGTATGCAACATTCCTGATTGCTGCTTCTTCTCTAACTTCCTCGGGCATATCCAAGTCTAATCTTCACATCAAGTCACTGATAGGAGAATTAAAATTCAGCACCCTGTGTGTGGGGAGGCCCAGCTCGGCAGGTATAACAGCTTCACTTCCAAATGCCAACATGTATGGAGATTCTCTTGTTACTGCTCGTGGTGTAGTACGATAAGCCCACAGCACAGAATGTAGCTCGTTGATCCAATTTTCCTTCGCATCATCCAGTCTTTTCTTTAAACCGTTCAGTAGAGTTCTATTCGTCACCTCAGTTTGTCCATTGCTCTGAGGATAGCCTGGAGCAGAGTGGGTCTTCAATATGTTTGACTGGTGACAATATGCAGCGAACTCCTCATTGTCGAACTGAGTTCCATGGTTTGTAATGAATGCATAGGGAAGACCATATCTACAAATGATATTCTTCCAAATAAATTGATACACCTTGTCATATGTCATATCAATAAGAGGCTTAGCTTCTACCCACTTAGTAAAATAATCCCCCGCGACCATGAGATATTTGAATCTTCCCCTGGTCGTTGGAAGTGGCCCAGCCAAGTCTATTCCCCACATGGCAAATGGCCAAGCGGAGGTAACTGGTGTTAACAATGCTTGGGGAGTTCTTCGGATAGAGGAGAAGCGTTGACACTTGTGACATCTTTTGGCATAGGCTATACAATCAGCCCTCATCGTTGGCCAATAGTATCCTTGCATCATTATTCTTTGCAAAAGCGTTCGACTTTCTACATGGGCTCCACAGGACCCTTCATGGATCTCTTCAATCAAGTCTTTCATCTCGGAGGGATGCACACATCTTTGCATACCTGCTATAATTCCTCATCTATATAGAATACCATTAGTCGATCCATAATGAGCAGCTTTAAACTTTAGTTTCTTGGTTGAGAGTTTATCAGTTGGTAATTTCCCTTCCTCGATATATGCCCTGATGGGATCCATCCAAGATGGTCCTAAATCAAGGGTAATGAAGCTCACCATCATATCTTTGTCAATGCTCCTGCTATCTAAGATTTCTATCGGAATTGTTCTTCGTAACTCGGTGCGTGTGGCTGAGGCTAACTGAGCTACAGCATCTTCTCTTGCATTGTCCAATATTGGTGTTCTAATTAACTGCACTATGTTAAAGCTCAATACAATCTCCATTTCTTTCGCATAATACTTGATCATCAATTCTCCCTTTATTGTGTATACTCCCAGCATTTGATTTACAATCAATTATGAGTCACTGAATACAATGACCTGCTCTGCCCCCATGTTTTTTGCTAAATTAAGACCTGCAATCATAGCTTCATATTCAGCCTCATTATTAGAAGCCTTGAATTGAAAGCGCAGAGCATACTCCACATCGATTTCATCCGGGATGTTTAAAACAGTCCCTGCCCCACAGCCTGTACTGCAAGATGAGCCATCCACATACAGATTACATATAGATACTTCATCCTTAAATTTTTAATCGGATAAAGTTCCTCGGTGGAATATTTATTGCTTCTTTATATCCTCCCCTAGCACTTCTTGCTGCTCGTCGACCATCTCCTCTTGCTCGTCAACCGACTTAAGTTGGTCGGAGTTTAAATTTGATGATCCTGTAACTTCCACAGGCTGGTCGATATTCAACTTTTGCTCCTCGGAGTTGTCAGGATAAGTGAATTCTATGATAAAATCTGCTACTTGCTAGCCCTTTAAGCGACGATCTAGGCTTATAAACTATGTCATATTCACCAAGTTCTACTGCCCAGTACATCAATCTCCCTGATTTTTCTGGTTTATGAAGAGCTTGCCTCAATGGCATATCAGTATACACCACTATGGTATGAGCTTGGAAGTACGACCTCATTCTTCTACTCGCTTCGATCAACGCTAGTGATAACTTTTCCAATCTTGGATATCTGATCTATGCTCCTCGAAAGGCCTTGCTAGTGTAATAAATTGGTTTTTGCACTCCATCCTCCTTTCTTATCAATGCCGAGCTAACTGCACTCTTTGAAACTGCCAGATACAAGTACAATCTTTCTCCCATCACTGGCCTGGACAACAGTGGAGGTGCTCCCAGGTATTTCATTAACTCTTGAAAGGCCTTCTCACATTCATCATTCCATTCAAACATTTTTTGGAGTGTTTTGAATAATGGGAGACATCTATCAGTTACTCGTGACACAAATCTATTAAGTGCTGTAACTCGCCCTGTGAGGCTTTGCACTTCCTTCTTCGTCATTGGAGATCATAGTCCCAATAGAGTCTTGATCTTTTCAGGGTTTGCTTCAATACCTCTTTGGTTGACAATATACTCGAGGAACATGCCTTCTCGTACTCCGAATATGCATTTGGTAGGGTTCAACTTCATTTGATATTTATCTACTTGATCAAAGGTCTGACCTAAGTCAATTATATGATCAGCAACTTTCTTGCTCTTCGTCAGCATATCGTCAACATAAACTTCCATATTGTAACTGATTTGCTCTGCAAGCACCTTGTTCATCAGCCCTTGATATGTTGCACCTGCATTTTTCAATCCAAAAGGTATAACATTATAACAATAAATTCCCCTAGAGGTAATAAAAGAGGTACTCTCCCTGTCTTCAGGTTTCATTTTAATCTGGTTGTAACCAGAATAAGCATCCATGAAGCTCAATAGCTCGTTTCCCGAGGTAGCATCCACTAATTCATCAATTCGGGGAAAAGGAAAAGGATCCTTTGGGCATGCTTTGTTGAGGTCGGTGAAGTCTACACACATCCTCCACTTGTTATTCTTCTTCTTTACCATCACCACACTAGCTAACCAGTCTGGATATTTGACGTCTTCAATTAAATAGGCTTTTTAAAGTTTCTCGACCTCCTCTTGTATGGCTTGGTTCTTTTCGGGGCTGAACACTCTTCTTCTTTGCTTTATTGGCTTGATCTACTTGTTCACATTAAGTTCGTGACATAAGAAATTTGGGTCTATCCCTGGCATGTCCTCATGGCTCCATGCAAAATTTTGTTTTATGCTCTTTAGGAAGGTTATCAATTCCTATTTTAGTGAGGTATCTAACGACGAACCGATTTGAGTTGTTCGTTTTGGTTTTTCTTCGTCCAGAATGACATTTTCAGTAGCTTCCACCACCTGGCCTTTTACGAGCTGCGACTCGTCTCTAGGATCTAATGTTTCTATCTCTGCACCTTCATCCACTTGATAGGTAGTAGTATTTTTCCTAGATTCTTCCAGTTCTTCCTGCTCGGTAGATGAATAGTATCATTCCCGAGCCACTTTTTGGTCACCCTTCACTGTTCCTACTCCAAAATTGGTTGGAAATTTTAGGCATTGATGTACAGTAGATGGTACTGCTTCGAACTTCGTTAAACCTACTCTTCCCATGATGATATTGTAAGCTGATTGGACATTCTTATCCGTCATGAATAAGCGTACTCTTTCTATTCGACAAGCAGTCCATGTACCGATGAACATATCCAATTTGATCTTCCCAAGTGGAAAAACTTTCTCGCCAGTAAAACCGAGGAGGGGCCTGTGATAAGGCTCTAACTGAGACAACTTTAAATTTAAGCTGTCAAAGCATGAGTAGAACATGATGGCCGCCGATCTGCCATTGTCCACCATTACTCTTGAGATCATTACTTCCTTCATTCTCATTTTGATCACCAATGGATCATCATGAGGATACAACACACTTGCGAGGTCATTCTTGGAGAAACTAATGACTAGTTTTTCTTTGTTTACCTTCCTCTGGCGATCATCCTCAGCTAGATTTATTCGTTTGATATATGAACAAGCTTGAGCCTCATTGAGGTAAGCTTTCCTCTCTGCAGTAAGGTCTCCACCTCCTGCATCTCCACCTGTAATAACATTACAATCAAATGATCCAAAACGAATTGAAAATACCTCACGTTCTGGCTGTCATGGTCTTTTGGGCAGATCGGGGTCGTCTTCTGGATCATCTTCATGATATCTTTTCTTGTCTTCTTTTGCTTGACGAGCAGATCTAGACCTCTATCTTGATCGGTCGTCGCTCTTTCCGTCATTTCTATGATCAACATACTTGGCCTGCTTACCTCGTCTGATGAGTGCTTCAGCTATGCAATTTTTTGTCATGTGACCATGGTCTTTATGAAACTCACAATATTTGGTCTTATTTCTCTTGCCAGGATTTATCTTCATTTTCTATGGCCAGTTTAGCTCCTCGTTGTTTTTTATTTCTTCCAGAACGTGGTTTATGTCTACTTTCAAAGGAGTATAATTTCCAAATTTCTTTAACATTTCCCATAATAGCTTTGCTTTTGACTTCTTGTTACCACCATTATTCTTCTGCTCCTTCTTCTCAACCTTCTCTACCTCAACTTTGGTCTCCTTAGTATCCATGTTCTTCTTCGCATCCATAGTTTCCTTGGCATTCATGATTTTGGATGCTTTTGCCATTAGTTCTGACATGGCTCTAGGCGGATCTTTGGCCAAAGTGTAGTACAATTTATTTGGCAAGAGTCCACTCATCAAAGCAGTAATTGCTGTCTTTTCCTCGTAATCAATAACTTCGAGCTTCTCGTTATTGAAATGAGTAATGTAATCCCTGGTGCTCTCACATCCTTTTTGTCTAACACTTAACAAGTGTGCTAATCGTTTAACTAGTTTTGCTCCAAAACAGAAATTTCCAATAAAGAGCTCGGCCAGTTGAAAGAAAGTTAAAATCTTCCCCCGAGGAAGATTATTGTACCATATTTGAGCAGATCCGGTAAGAGTTCCCGAAAATGCCCTGCATCTCATCTCATCTGGCACGGCATAGATATCGGCAGCAGCTTGGTATTGTTTTATATGAAGGATAGGGTCAGTTTTTCCATCATATTTAGGAGTCACAACAGGTGCTTTGAACTTTGATGGTGTGGGAAAATCCACAATTGTCTCGATAAAAGGTGTCCCTTGGGCAAAAGTTCTTTGTAGAGGATTCTTGGCCTTAGACATTTCCCCTAGTCTATCCTCCAACCTTTTAATAGAGCCTTTCCATGCATCATTTTCTTCCTCGGGCCTGTTGGTTCGAGCAACTAATCGTGTTGAATTTGCTTCCCGGGATCTTTCATTTCAAGAAATTGGTCGTGATTGGGCAGAACCCTCCCTTAGATCGGATGGTCATCGAAAGTTCCTCGACACAGCCTTAGGAGGACTTCTATTCCTCCTAGGGCCCTAACGATCAAAAAGAGAGGTCCTACTTAATCTCTCCAATGCACTAGTCCTTTAAGGAGAGATAGTGATGTTTTGTTTCGTATCTGTAGCTCGTACTAATGAAGTTCGACCAGGTTGATAAGAAAAATCATTAGATCTCTTAGTGCGATATGAATCGATACATCTAGATCGATATTCCTCTGGGAATAACGTTCGCCTAGTACGCGAAGAAGGTAAATGGGTGTTTCTTTGAATGCTTCATTGTCCTGAATGAGCAGATACTCCACCCTGGACAGTTTGAATGAGTTGTCGCAAAGTTTCTTGCATGGATGTTTGGCCTTGGGCTAGATTAGCCATTATTCCGGCTAGATCTTGGACATTTGGAGGAGTGGATGGATTTGGAGGAATCCCAGCATTTCGATTACTGGATTCCGGATGATCAGCCATTGATGATAAACGGTTTTAGTGAAAAACGAAAATTACAGTCGATTTTCCACAGACGGTGCCAATCTGTTGATGTAAAAAAATTAGATTATCTCTAATTATTCAATCACCGATAAAATAAATAAGACAAAAGATTTTTAATGTGGTTCAGCCTTCAAAGAATGGCCTACGTCCACTATTTTTGTTATTGCTGACTGTTTGGATTTCTCGATAACATATTTTTACCAAGAAATTTCGAGTCCCCTAACAATGAGGATGATACAATGTATTTATAGCCTTGAGGCTGTACATGTGAAAGAATAATACATAGCTTTCCAGTAGGCGTGTACATCTGTGCGATAATAATAAGCATTTAATGCCCAGTCATCCTCTTGATTATTCGGATATAAATGCTCTGTACGAGATGCAGCTCAGACCGCCTAAGTAGCTCGGTTGCTCAGTATAATAAAGTTCCTAGGAGAACACTTATTGCTCGGAGCGCCTGAGTTGGTCGGGGAGATTGAGCTCCTCGGAGTCAAGGTGTTGTTTAAAAAATGTTTGTGGGTGCCATGCAAATTGACACGTGTCTCCACATAATTGATCCACGTCAGCAGATTAAATTTGGTATCAACAATGAGACATAAATTACTTGACTTAACCCAGAAGGAAAGGGCAGTGTTAGAATATGAGGAGGAATTCACTCGGCTGACAAATTTGGTGCTTAGAGAGGTGTTTACTAAAGAAAAGAGAATTCAGATGTTCACGGATGGCCTGAATTGGAAGATTCGCCAACACTTATTGGCCAATCTTTCATTACATACTTATGCAAATGTTCTTAAGGTTGCCATGCTTCACCGTCAGGATAAATGTTTACATGCTAAGGGTGGCAGGCGGGGGATTAAGTCGATCCAGCAGAGAAAGACTGGAGGAGGCAGTTCTAGATGGACATAACCAGGTTAGTGTCACCAGCGCCATGGTGAGCGAGGTTCCCAATCGGGGGACTATGTTAAACATTTACGATCCAGGGGATTTCGATTTTGGAATGGACGCAACAGGCAGGGGCAGAAGGGCCAAGGGAGAGGTGGTAACGACTAAAAAGTTCGGGGTCAATATGGATAAAATGGGGGAAAGATTACTGGCAGTTGTTTCATGTGTAGAAAAAATGGCCATGAACGATAGAATTGCCCTAATAAGGGAAAACTTCCTTAGTAGGGAGCTCGTCAGGAGCCACGTATACTAATATTTCCACCATTCTCTCTCCCATCACCAGCTCCAGTGCCAACATTTCCTACCATTACTGTAGCTCCAGCACAATAGGGATAATATGGTCACGTGTATAGCATTTGTCAGGCAGCAGTTCAGTAGCCACCGCCCGTGATTGAGGGTATGTTTTCTAGCTATGGGACTATAGGGCGCATTCTATTTGTGTTTGTGATTGATTTAACACCATATACTCGGCCTATTACTCGTGTGCCTTACCGTATGGCTCCAACAGAGATGAGGGAGCTCAGGGACCAAATAGAACAACTTTTGGGGTAGGGGGTTTATCCGCAGGATTATGTCACCTTGGGGTTCCCCATTATTATTTGGAAAGAAGAGAGACGGTTCTTTATGAATGTATGTGTATTATCAGGAGCTTAACAATGTCACAATACAGAAGAAATATCTGTCGCCTAGGATTGATGACTTATTTGATTAGCTGAGAGGAGCAATCTATTTATCAAAGATAGATTTGAGTTTTGGTTATCATCAGCTGCGTATCAGGGAACATGACATTTCAAAGGCTACCTTTTTAACCATATATAAATCGTACGAGTTTCGAGTTATGCCATTTGGGTTGACTAATGCAGTGACACTATTCATGGACTTGATGAACAAAGTGTTCAGAGAGTTATTTGACCAATTTGTCATTGTTTTCATAAATGTCATAAGGATTTATTCTCAAAATGAGGAGGAGTATGCTAAACATTTGTGATGTGTCCTATAGACACTACGTGAGCAGCCGTTGTATGCAAAATACGAGAAGTGTGGATTTTGGCTTCGGGAAGTACAATTTATGGGGCATATTGTGTCTGAAGTGGGGTTATCAGTGGATCCTAGCATGGTATCAGTGGTTAAAGAGTGGGGAAAACCCATGACACCAATAGAGGTACACAGCTCTTGGGATTGGTCGGTTACTATAGATATTTTATCCGGGGTTTCTCAAATATAGTGGGTCCATTGATTAACCTAACTCATAAGGGAATACCATTTACATAGGATGATGCGTGCCAGTTGGCATTCGATGAGATGAATGATAAGTTGACTTCAACACCAGTACTAGCATTGCCCAGGCCAGGATTGGAGTGCTTAGTTTATACTGACACATAGTTACAAGGTTTTAGTGGAGTTTTACAATAGGAAGCAAACGCTATACCTTATATCTCTAGAAATCTTAAGCCTCATGAGAAGTGTTACGCCACCCACAACATAGAGCTTGCAGCAGTCGTGTTTTCTCTTCGGTTATGGAGACATTATTTATTAGGGGATAAATTTTGTTTATTCATGGATCATAAGTCACTTCAGTATTTGTTCGCTCAACGGGAGTTGAACATGCGTCAACACAGGTGGCTTGAGTTCATGAAGGATTATCAGTTTGAGATACATTACCACCCGGGGAAAGCTAACATGGTAGAAGACGCATTAAGCCGAAGGCCAGTACGTGAGTTAGTCGCGATGTGGAAGGGAAAATGGAAGGAACTGGGACATCAGTATGCACTTGCCCAATCATTTATGTCAGTCATAAGTATTACACTTTAGATTGTGATGAGGGTAGTTCAAGCTCAGGTAGCAGATCCATTTTGTAAGGAGAAAATTCGATAACTTTTAATGGGGGGAGCAGACTTTTACTTAGTGAGTTTAGATGGGGGCTTACGCTTCAACGGTAGATTGATTGTTCCAGAAAGTGTGGATTTGCAGCATGCAGTGATGACAGAGTCGCACGGATCCAGATTTGCGATACATCCTGGTGGGGATAAGATGTATCAAGAAATTCGACGATAATATTGATGGAGTGGAATGAAGATGGACATTATTGTGTTTGTCTCTAAGTGTGCCACTTGTCAGTTAGTGAAAGTGGATCATCAGAAGCCTGCTGGATTTCTTCAGCCATTAGAGACCCCGATGTGGAAATGGTAGATCCTTTTCATGGACTTCATCACGGGGTTACCTACTTCTTAGAGGGGTCACAATTCCATATGGGTGATTATGGATCGGTTGACTAAGGTAGCTCAATTTTTGCCAACTCGGATTGATTACTCTATGGGATAGTACACCCAGATTTTTATAGCTGAGATATTAAGGTTACATGGGGTACCACTTAATATTGTGTTAGATTGGGATAGGATCTGTATCCTAATTTTGGGAGAGTTTTCACGAGGCCATGGATACTGAGGTGCGATTAAGTACGACCTACCACCCACAGAGTGATGGATAGATGGAATGTACTAACCAGATGTTGGAGGATATGTTACATATGTGTATCATGAATTTTGGGGGAGGTTGGGAGAAATACCTTCCACTAGGGGAGTTTGCGTATAATAAATCCTACCATTTCACCATCGGTACAACTCCATTTAAGGCATTATATGGTAGAGCTTGTCATTCTCCTGCGTGTTGGTTAGAGGTAGGGGCAATAAGCTACTTTGGCTAGAGGTGATACAGGACACGTTTTCCAGGATTGAGATGATTCGTAGTTGTATTCGGGTAGTCCAGGACAAATAGAAAAGCTACGCCGATGCGACACGGTTATTCTGGGAGTTCAGTGTGGGGAACCAGGTATTGTTGTGGGTATCTCCTACGAATGGGATAATGAGATTTGGAAAGAATGGGAAATTAATGCCCAGATATGTAGGACCATTTCCCATAATTAAGAGAGTTGGACCCGTTGCTTATAGATTGGGGTTGCCGGAGCACTTGCATATGATACATGATGTGTTCCATATTTCTTCGCTATGGCGATATCTCCAAGATGAGTTGGCTCACACTCATGTTTCATTAGAGGAGAACAATTTGCAGCCAGACAGTTCTTATGAGGAGAGATCGATAGTGATTTTGGACCATAGAAAGTGACATTTGATATCGAAAGTTATTTTGTTGGTGCATATCCAGTGGGAGCACTATAATCTTGAGGAGTCTACTAGGGAGCGCGAGGATGAGATGTGTGATAGATACCCAGAGTTGTTTTTACCAGGTATGCCTTATTTTTTAAATTTCGGGATGAAATTCCATTATAATGGGGGAAGTATGTAATACCCCATAATTTTAACTTTTAATCACTACAAGAAAAATGAGTATTAGGGAAGGTAAAAATTCTTCCCTAAAAGTACAAAAACTGTCCCCAAAGAGTATTAGGGACAGATTTTACAACGGCAAAAATTCGTCCCTTATACTAGGCGTCGCAAATATTTTAGGGACGAATTTTACTGTCCTAAATGTTAATTCATGGACGTTCTACATTTGGCATTAGGGACGAATTTTTTCGTCCCAAATGGTATTCCCGCGAAAAAATTCCCGCTCATGCCAATAGTATTAGGAACGAATAAACTGTCCCTAATACTACTCAGATTCTGGCAACCCAATTAAGACGGTAAAAACCATCCCAAAAGGTAATTTCAATTGATGCAAAAATGGGTATTAGGGACGGTAAAAATAGTCTCAAAAGATATTTTCAATTAATACAAATAAGTATTAGGGACGATTTATAACCGTCCCAATTGATAAATAAAAAATTATCATAAATAGTTATATTATTATATGCTTTATGTTGCAATAGTAAATAACGTCTAATTTAAATTATAAATCAAATCATCCGATCATAAACACAATATATCAACCACATTCATTGAAACACGTATCCAATAACAATTTCTTTCATTAAACTACATTGAAGTCGAAATATTTAAATGTGTACAAAATCATACTAATTAATAAGATATACAATTGTCAAGAAAAATATCATCCCTATATTAAAATGATAAATATGGTTGTCATGCTTCAAAAACTTCTCTTAGTGTCACATATAGTAGACACACTCAAAAACCCGTCTCTTCAACTTCTTTTGCACAACCTGCAGTCAATAAATAATCATTTTATCAAAATAGTATTATAGTACAATAAAATATCTAAATATATTAGTTAATCGTATCAACAACTTTTTACATCTTTTTTAAAAAAAATTGACAGTCTCCTTTGTTTACATGAAAACCAACCTGTTTAGTCAAATACAAAAACCCGCACGACCATAATAAAAAGTAGAAAATAAGAATCTCGTATATCAGTAATTCTTTACGATTTTTAAAAAAATTCGGCAGAGTCTCCTTTGTTTATACGTGAAAACTAACCCGTTTAATCAACAAAAAGCCCGCACAGCAATAAAAAAATTGAAAAATCTCCCATATCAACAATTCTTTATAATTTAAAAAAAAATATTTAACTGAATCTCCTTTATTTATACATGAAAGCCAACATATTTAATCAATACAAAAGCCCGTACGGATAGAAAAATAAAATAAAATAACAATCTCGCATATGAACAATAATAATAAATAAACAATCTACCTGTCGCAAACCATTGCTTTGTTCATGTGTTCCACGAGAATAAAATATAACCATAAAATGTTATCCAACAAAAAAATATAAGAAACAAAACAAAAACGATATCAGTAATCAAACAATGCTTAAACCTATGTAAAAAAGATATCAGTAATCAAATAATACTTAAACCTATCCAAAAAAGATATCACTAATAAAATAAAAGTCTAAATGATGCAAATTCTCGTCGCATACTCAAACCGCGAGTCCCTTGACTATGCGGTCGGTTCGTACGGGTTATATTTCTCCCGTGCGAGGTTCTCGAGCCTTTCACTGGACCGTTTTGTGACTGTTTTACATTTTCATCCCTTGACTCCATGTTTTTGAGCCTAAGTCTAAATTTTACAAATTCTCATTGTATACTCAAGCTGGGAGGCCGGGGACTACGCGGTCGGTTCGTACGAGTTACATTGGTCCCGTGTGAGGTGCTAATGCCTCTCATGGGACCGTTTTGTGGTGGTTTTAGGTTTTCACCCTTTGACTCCATGTTTTCAAGCCTAAGTCTAAATTTTACAAATTCTCGTTGTACACTCAAACCGAGAGGCCGGGGACTACGCGGTCGGTCCTTACGAGTTATGTTGGTCACTGCGAGGTGATCATGCCTCTTACATGACCGTTTTGTGATTGTTTTACGTTTTCACCATTTGACGCCATCTTTTAAGGCCTAAAAGTCTAAATGTTGTAAATTCTCGATGTATACTCAAAGCGGGAGGCTGGGGACTACGCGGTCGGTTCGTACGAGTTACATTTGTTCCCTGCAAGGTGCTCGAGCCTCTCATTAGACTGTTTTGTAACCATTTTATGTTTTCACACTTTTATGTCATGTTTTTAAGCCTAGGTCTAAATTTTACAAATTCTCGTCGTATACTCAAATCGGGAGACCGGTGACTACGCAGTCAGTTCGTACTAGTTACATTGGTCCCCCGCGAGGTACTTATGCCTCTAACTGGACCGTTTTGTGGTTGTTTAATGTTTTCACCCTTTGACAACATATTTTTAAGCGTAAGTCTAATCGATTGCAAATTTTCATCGTATACTCAAATCGGGAGGTCGGGGACTACACGGTAAGTACGTACGAGTTACATTGGTCCAGTGCGAGGTGCCCTTGCCTCTCATATGACCATTTTGTGGTTGTTTTATATTTTCCCTATTGACGCCATGTTTTTAAACCTAAGTGTAAATTTTGCAAATTCTTATCATATACTTAAATCGGGAGTCTGGTGACTATGCGATCGATTCGTACGAGTTACATTGGTTCCGTTCGAGGTGCTCGTGTCTCTTACGAGATCGTTTTATGGCTCTTTTATGTTTTCACCCTTTGACGGCATGTTTTTAAGCGTATGTCTAACCGATTGCAAATTCTCATCGTATACTCAAATAGGGGATCTAATGACTACGCCATCGGTTCGTATGAGTTGCATTGGTCCCGTGCGAGGTGCCCACACCTCTTACGGGATCATTTTGTGACTGTTTTACATTTTCACCCCATGACTCCATATTTTAGGCCTAAGTCTAAATTTTGTAAATTCTCTTCGTATACTCAAATCGGAAGGCCGATGACTACGCGAACGATTTGTACGAGTTACATTGGTCCCGTTCGAGGTGCTCGTGCGTCTTACGGGACCTATTTGTGGCTATTTTACATATTTACCCCTTGACGCCATATTTTAGGCCTAAGTCTTAATTTTGGTAAATTCTCGTTGTATACTCAAACTGGGAGGTCGATGACTACGCGGTTGGTTCGTACGAGTTACATTGGTCCCGTGCGAGGTGCTCATGCCTCTTACGGGTCCATTTTGTGTCTCTTTTATGTTTTCACTCTTTGACGGCATATTTATAAGCGTAAGTCTTATCGATTGCAAATTCCAGTCGTATACTTAAACTGGGAGGCGGGTGACTACGCGATCGATTCGTACGAGTTACATTGGTCCCGTACGAGGTGCTCATGCCTCTTACAGGACTGTTTTGTGGATGTTTTATGCTTTCAGCCTTTAATGCCATGTTTTTAGGCCCGAGTATAAATTTTGCAAATTCTCGTTGTATACTCAAACCAGGAGGTCGGTGACTATGCGGTCGATTCATATGAGTTACATTGCGCCCGTGCGAGGTGCTCATACCTCTTACGGGACCGTTTTATGATTATTTTACGTTTTCACCCCTTGATGCGATGTTTTTAAGCTGAAGTTAATTTTTTTTGCAAATTCCCATCATATACTCAAACTGGGAGTTCGGTGACTACGTGGTTGGTTCGTATGAGTTACATTGGTCCCATGAAAGATGCCCGTGCCTCTTATGGAATTGTTTTACGGTTGTTTTATGTTTTCACCCCTTGACTCCATATTTTAGGACTAAGTCTAAATTTTTCAAATTCTCTCTGTATACTCAAACCGGGAGTCTGGTGACTTTACATTGGTCCCGTGCAAGGTTCTCGTGCCTCCTACTGGTCTGTTTTATGGGTGTTTTAAGTTTTCACCCTTTGACGATATGTTTTTAAGCGTAAGTCTAACTGAATGAAAATACTCGTCATATACTCAAACGGGGAGTCCGGTGACTATGCCATCGATTCGTAAGAGTTACTTTGGTCTCGTGCGCGCACCTCTTAGGGGACCGTTTTGTGACTTTTTTACGTTTTCACCCCTTGACGCCATATTTTAGGCCTAAGTCTAAAATTTTCAAATTCTCTTCGTATACTCAAATCGGGAGGCCGATTGCTATGCAATCGGTTCGTACGAGTTACACTGGTCCCGTGCGAGGTGCTTGTACCTATTACAGGATTGTTTTGTGGTTGTTTTATGTTTTCACCCCTTGACGCCATGTTTTTAAGCCCAATCATATTTTTTTGTAAATTCTCTTCGTATACTCAAACCGGAAGGCCGGTGACTACGCGAACAATTCGTACGAGTTACATTGGTCGTGTGCGAGTTGTACATGCCTCTTACGGGACCGTTTTGTGATTGTTTTACGTTTTCACCCCTTGACGCCATATTTTAGGCGTAAGTCAAAACTTTGGAAATTCTCTTTGTATACTCAAACCGAGAGGTCGATGACTATGCGGTCGATTTGTACAAGTTACACTGGTCCCATGCGAGGTGCCCGTGACTCTTACGGGACTATTATGGGACTATTTTATGTTTTCACCCTTTGAAGGCATATTTATAAGCGTAAGTCTAATCGATTGAAAATTCTGATCATATACTCAAGCGGGGTGTCCGGTTACTATGCCATCGGTTCGTACGAGTTATTTTGGTCCCGTGCGAGGTGCCCGCACCTCTTATGGGACCATTTTGTGACTGTTTTATGTTTTCACCCTTTGACACCTTATTTTAGGCCTAAGTCTAAATTTTACAAATTCTCGTCATATACTTAAATCGGGAGTTTGGTGATTATGCGATCGATTCGTACGAGTTACATTGGTTCCGTGCGAAGTGCCCGTGCCTCTTAAAATACCATTTTGTGACTATTTTACGAGTTCACACCTTGACGCCATATTTTAGGCCTAAGGTTACATTTTACAAATTCTCATCGTATACTCAAACCGGGAGGCTGGTGACTACGCAATCGGTTCGTATGAGTTACATTGGTCTCGTACGAGGTGCTTGTGACTCTTACGGGACCGTTTTGTATTTTTTTTTATGCTTTCACCCCTTGACGCCATATTTTTAAGTCCAAGTCTAAATTTTTCAAATTCTCATCCTATACTCAAACCGAGAGGCCAGTGATTATGAGGTTGGTTGGTACGAGTTACATTGGTCCCGTGCGAGGTGCTCATACCTCTTACGGGATTGTTTTGTGGTTGTTTTAAGTTTACACCCCTTGACGCCATGTTTTTAAGCTCAAGTTTATTTTTTTGCAAATTCTCATCGTATACTCAAACCGAGAGTTCGATGACTAGACGATTGGTTCGTACGAGTTACATTGGTCCCATGCGAGGTGGTCGTCCTCTTACGGGACCGTTTTGTGGCTGTTTTATATTTTCACCTATTGACGCCATATTTTAGGCTTAAGTCTAACTTTTGCAAATTCTTGCCGTATACTCAAATTGGGAGTTCGATGACTACGCGATCATTTTGTACAAGTTACATTGGTCCCGTGCGAGGTGCTCATGCCTCTTACGGGACTGTTTTGTGGTTGTTTTATGTTTTCACCCTTTAGCGACATGTTTTAAAGAGTAAGTCTAACGGATTGTAAATTCTCGTCGTATCTCAAATATGATATCCAATAACTACGCCATCGGATCGTACGAGTTACTTTGGTCCCGTGTGAGGTCTCCACACCTCTTAAGGGATTGTTTTGTGAACATTTTCACCCCTTGATGCCATATTTTAGGCCTAAGTATAAATTTTGCAAATTCTCATCGTATTCTAAAATCAGGAGTTCGGTGACTATGCGATCGGTTCGTACGAGTTACGTTAGTCCCGTGCGAGGTGACTGTGCCTCTTACATGACCGTTTTGTTATTATTTTATGCTTTCACCCCTTGATGCCATGTTTTTAAGCTTAAGTCTAATTGTTTAAAAATTCTCCTCGTATACTCAAATCGGGAATCCCGTGACTATGCGTTCAGTTCGTACAGGTCACATTAGCCCCGAGCGAGGTGCTTGTGCCTCTTACGGGACCGTTTTGTTGTTATTTTATGCTTTTTCACCGTTAGACGACTTGTTTTTATGCCCAAGTCTAACTATTTTCAAATTCTCGTCGTATTCTTGTTGTCAACATCATTAAAGAACGTTTTGGGGTTGTTCTAGGAAATCTCCTATTATAAGCATGAACACCTAAGAAAATTATCATCGTATCATCGACACATGCTTACCCTAGTTGATTAGAGATATAAGAAAATGCTACACATGCTATACATAGTACCATTGAGTGTCATGTCGATAAACCTATTTATCATTTCCATGATGGAGCATTGCATAATATCTAGACAACAAATCTGGTGTAGTAAGTAGCTGCAAAGTAAATAATGGAAGAAACAATTGTTATTCAAAGGAAAAGTTGGTTTTAAATATCCAAGCATAACTCACTTTACTTTGAACACTAAAATTTGGAATAAATGGATCCAGTCGTTGTAGTAGAAACTAAGAAATTTCGTCGTGATAACCCAAAGCAGAGGGTTGCAAGGTATTTAATTGATTAGTTGGTGTCTATTACCTATTCTTTCGTAACTTTAATACAATTAGATTCTACTTGCAAATTAGCACATCTCAAACATATTGGGCATAGTATAAAAAAAACATTCAAAAAATATGTTTGAGGCATTAGGGGGGCACAAAAGAATTAAAATTATGGGGTTTAAAAATAAATAGTATCTAAACCCAAAATAATTAAAAAAATTGAATCAATTCATATTTAACCCTAAAATAAAGTTCATCATTGGTTTACCCATTACCTGAATATTTTGTTACACCCAACGCCAATCAAAACCTTCCCTATGCCAACAATGATGCAATTTAAGATTATGGTTTATAGTAGTTCGCTCCCAACATCAATGTATCCTATGACAGGGAAAAAATAATGAATTTTATGCAAGAAGTCTTGTTCAATTAAAAAAATGGTGGAACCAAAAAAATAAATTCAAAACCAAAGGAAGAAAACCAGAGCTTGTTCAAAATGGGCACACACACACCTAACTTCTTGATATATCGCTAGAAAGTGTGAGCTTGAAATAACATTAAAAAAGTTGTAGTATCTTAAACATCTAAACCATTTATTAGATGCCAATAAATTAAATTCCTTCCACGTCACTACCACAATTATAGAACTGAATCCAGAGATGGGATTACTATTCTCTTCTACAAAGAAAACACGCAAATTTTGAGGTTAAACTAATTTTTGTATCATGATACTTCATTTTAACCCGAAAACCCCTTATATAGCATCGTGTGTTCAAAAAAATGGGGAGAAAGAGATGAGTATACCTGATTTGATAAACCTTATATATAGAAATATAATCACCAAATCAGTACCTGCAAAACCAAAACACAAAATATGAGAAATGAACTCCTCTAAATGAAAAAATAGTAGCCTTAAACATTTTCAACACAAAATAATTAAATAAAAAATCAACGATTAAAAGATGAAAATTGTACTTGGCAGAGGGTCCCGATAGACGTTGATCCATGAGAAGTAGCATGCTAGATTCGTGGGATCAGGCCACCCCGCAGATGACATCAATTGTAGAGAACACACCTGGCTCTACACACCCAAATATATTGGCATCCGAATTAAAATATTTTTTTAGCCTAGAAAGATATTGGTTTAAGTGATAGCTAAGACATTTAACTGTCAAAATAAATTCATGTATGTACATATATGGATTAAAAAGTTTGGGATATGTGAAGAAAGCCTATAAAATTTTGTAAGCCTTAATATTAACATAAAAAGAACATGTATGTACATATAATAAATAATTTCAAACTATATAAACTTATAGTTTTTTTCCATGACCCTTAAAATGCATTTGATACATTTATCTTAGCACTAATATATTTTCAATTTATTAACACAGAGCATAGATTAACAAATAAAAAATTAAAAAAAAATTAACAAATAACAATGAGTACATTAATGAATGAATAAAATTAAAAAAATTATAAAAAAATGAACGAAATGAAAACAAGTTCTCAACAGCAAAAAATAACTCAAATTCTCAACAGTAAGAAATGAATTGAACAAGAACTTATCGGCTGAGAGTGGTGGAGCCACAACAGTAATCCGTCGAAGGAGGTGAGTAAGGTTGTCGAAAACTCGGAGAGAGAGGTGAGGGTCGTATGCAAAGTCAACCCCACTTACATATTAGACTATGGACAGGGGAAACCAAGACTAGGGAAGATCTGAGGGGAGGCGACGCAGGGAAAGGGGGATGTGGAGGCCCAGGGTGTAGTGGGGTGCACATGGGTGCAGTGGGGGAGGTGCATGGTAGAGGAGGGTGGGGCGGCGGAGAGAGATAGGGGAAAGAAAGATCGGGAGAGAGAGGCATTTGAGAGATGCGATCGAGAGAGAGAGAGAGAGAACAAACAGAGCGGGAGTGAGATGAGTTAGGTCGTGGGTTGAATTTGGAGAAGTAAAAATATGTGAGGGAAAAATAATGAAATGGATCATAAACATCCGTCCCTTTTGCTATATCAAAAGGGACGGTTTCAAAATCCATCCCGTTTAGCATATCAAAAAGGACGGATTATAAAAACAATCCCTTTTGGTATAGCAAAAGGAACGATTTAAAAATTTGTCCCTTATATTTGTTTGGAATAAAACTAAAAATTAAAGGAATACCAAAAGGGATGGATTTTTAAACTGTCCTTTTTGATATAGCAACAGGGACGGTTTTTTAAAAACCGTCTCTTTCGGTATAGCAAAAGGGACGGTTTAAAAATTCGTCCCTTAAATTAGACCGGGAAAAAAGAGCTAAAAAATCCCACATACTTTAAGAAATGGTTTTTAATAATCGTCCCTTTCGTTATAGCAAATAGGAGGGATTTTAAAAACCCTCCGAAATGTAATTTAGCAAAAGGGACGATTTTATCAAAAGGGACAAAATGAAACGGCCGTCCCAAATACTCCCATCTCTAATACTCATTTTTCTTGTAGTGAATATGAGATAAATTAAAAGTTAATTGGCCAAATTAATGGGATTAATTGGAATTAATTATAAAACAATTAATTGGGATTGAATATTACTAGAGATTAAAATAATATATGGTTTTGAATATATGATTTTGAATATCACTTAGTGATACAGAAGTAATATGTGAATATAATAATTATTATCGGGAACTACAAATACGACAATAATGGAAATTAAGTCAGAACGCGCTTATGAGTCGTGTCGGGACTAAAGTTGGGAAATAAAATGAGATTTATTTTTAACTTATTCAGATGACCATTTCAAGGGCGCCGTTGAGTCCAAAAGGGTCTAAATAGGCAGAAAAGTCTGCCCGAGGGTTTAATTTGGGTCTCGGGTCAATTGGAAGATGAAAGGACATCCTGAAGGGGCATTTTAGTCATTTTGCTTGGGAGATGAATAGTACATACGTTTTTTTTATCTTTTAGTTAACCTTGTAGACTTGTTATATACACGAGTTTAGATTGTATGTAAGATTCATTTCATCAAAATAAAAAGTGAGGCCTTTTGAGAGAGAGTGAAAAGACTTTGAGAGAAAGTGAAAGGTTATCCAGAGGAGATGAATAGTTCCTTGGAAAGGAAGAGTCACCTAGGGCAAACTAAGGGGACAACCATCATCTCTACATCTTGTAACACCACTGGATAGTCTTCTAAAAAAAAGAAGAGGATGTGCCAAACACTTGTCTTCTCCAAAGGTTCAGACCTACACATAAGGCAAGTGTAATTGTTGCTCTATTTTGGTGCTTATATTATCCATGTTAGAATAAGATTTCATTAGGATTGATGAACTTATGAATTTGGGATTAAAATGATTGATAAAATAAGTTTAATGGTTAGGAAAATTTATGTAATTGGGAATTTATACATGTAGAGACTATGAACATAAAAATGGATAGGTTTTACATGTAAAGGATCTATATATGTTTATTGAAGATATGAAAATGATGATAAGTATTTCTTGTAGATTGAATCCTACTCATGTTGACTATGGAAATTTGATGATTTAGATAGGAAATGATAGTTCTAAATTCTGGGTTTATAAAAGGTATAAAAATGGAGAATTTAGATAAATTCACATTTTAAGGATTTAATGGGTTTGAGGATGATACCCCTATGAACATATGGATTTGATGTTTCTCTTATGTGGAAATCACCCTTGAACATGTTAGAATAATGTTAGAATATCTGGGATTCTGGGTAGAATATAATCCATGAGGGTTTGGGTGTAAGAACATGAAGAAAAATGAAGAAAACTGAGGTTGAAGACGAACTGGAATGACGCTGATCTCGTTCGAACGAGACATATGTCGTTCGATTGAGATGCCATATCGTTTGAATGAGAATTCTATTTTTTTTAACGAGATTTCGGTAATTCTGTTTTAGCCGAGAAAATTTTGGAGAATTGTATTTTATCTCACGGTAAGATTTGATTAATTTTGGTACATTAACAAGGAGCGAGGGACTTGGGTTAATGTTGGAAAATTATACGAAATTGAGGAATAAAATTATGTGAGAGATATATACATAATAATAATACGATTAAGAGATGAATAATCATCATGGTCAAGTATGGGTTAATATTAGTGATATATATATACGGGTACTTGGGATTATGTGAGTGATAACTACATAATAAATATACGATGATAATCGTGATTAACAAGTACGGGTTGTATTCGACAAATACGACGGGTACTTGGGGTAGGATGAAATCCTAATATGATATTGGCCGAGTGCTTACCAAATTTTATATAGGTTGATGTGTATACCTATTGATTGTTGATTCATGTGTACGACCACTACACAAAAACTGGCGATTGGTCACGGACAAAATCCCTTACCAAAACTGTGGGTCACGGACTTGGGCCGTAACCATTTCGGGCGTGACCATTTTCGTGGGTAGCGGCCCAAGTCCGTGACAAAAAAATGGTCACGGCCCAGGGAGGTCACAGAAGATGGTCGAGGACTTGGGCCGCGACTCATACCGTGACGGGTCGCGGCCCTCATCCGTGACCCACAACCATGACAAATTGGTCGGGGCCAATGTTTGCGACCCACGACCGTGAAAAAAAAATGGTCGCGGTCCTCATCTGTGACCCACAACCGTGATAAATTGGTCGTGGCCAAAGTCCGCGACCCACAACCGTGACTAAAAAAATAAAAAAAATGGTCGAGGTCCAAGTTCGTGACCCACGACCGTGACGGAAAAAAAAGGAAAAAATGGTCGCGGACTTTGGCCGTGACCCATAACCGTGACCAAAAATATATAAAAAAATGGTCGCGACCCAAGTCTGCGACCATTTTTATGCGTGACGAAAAAAATAAAAATGGTCATGGACAAAGTCCATGACCATATTTAACTATAATTTTTAAAAAAATGTATTTTTTTGGTCCTATCCTAAAATTGGGGGTCCTGTGAGTGCACCTAAAATTGGGGGGCCAACCACAAACTGCGAATCGAGAACGTTGTTAATAAACAAATATATATATAAACTTATAAATATTAAGCGCCTTAATAATTCACAAACCAAAAAAAAAATTGGGCAGAGTTTCCCCTATTTTCTTGACATTCCAAAACCTGTAAATGTAAAACCTACTTATTATAAAGCCCGCACGACCATAAAATTCAACAATCAAATTATAAAAGCCCGCACGGCCATAAAACTAAACAACAAAGGCCCACACGGATGTAACACAAAAAACAAAATATTGAATGTTCATAACATATAAACAATCTTCATGCTGTAGACCATTGCATCCTTCGTTTGTTTCGAATGAAAAAATCCTACAAATGATAGGATACATTAAAAAATATCAGTAACCAAATAGTTTTACAAAATATTTAATCAAGCTGAAAAATTGCATATATGAGTTAAAATTATCAGTAACCAAGTATAAATATGAAAATTACCATCGTTTTGAGACCCGCGGCTGCAGGGTCAGTTCCTACGAGTTACATTGGTCCCGTGAGAGGTGTTGGTGCCACCCACGGGCCGTTCGGAGGCTATATCGAGTTTTCACCCTCTAACGACATGTTTTTAAGACTAAGTCTAGAAATATAAAAATTGCAGTCGTACTCTCAAACCGGGAGACCCGTGGCTGTGGGGTCAGTTCCTACGAGTTACATTGCTCCCGTGGGAGGTGTTGGTGCCACCCACGGCGCCGTTCGGGGGCTGTTTCGAATTTTCACCCTCTAACGCCATGTTTTTAAGCCTAAGTCTAGAAATATGAAAATTATCATCATATTCTCAAACCGGGAGACTCGCGGCTGCGGGGTCAGATCCTACGAGTTACATTGGTCCCGTGGGACGTGTTAGTGCCACCCATGGGGCCGTTCGGGGGCTTTTTCGAGTTTTCACTCTCTAACGCCATGTTTTTAAGCCTAAGTCTAGAAATATGCAAATTACCGTCGTATTCTCAAACCGGGAGACCCGCGGCTGCGGGGTCAGTTCCTATGAGTTACATTGGTCCCGTGGGAGGTGTTGGTGCCACCCACGGGGACGTTCGGGGGCTGTTTCGAGTTTTCACCCTCTAACGCCATGTTTTTAAGCCTAAGTCTAAAAATATTCAAATTACCGTAGTATTCTCAAATCGAGAGTCCCGGGGCTGCGTGATCAGTTCCAACGAGTCACATTGGTCCTGTGGGAGGTGTTGGTGCCACCCACGGGGCCGTACGACTGATGTTTCGCGTTTTCACCCTCTAACGCCATGTTTTCAAGAATAAGTCTAGAAATATGCAAATTACCATCGTATTCTCAAATTGGGAGTCTCGCAGAAGTGTGGTCAGTTCCTACGAGTTATATTGGCCCCGTGGGAGGTGTTGGTGCCACCCACGGGGACATTCGGGTGCTGTTTCAAGTTTTCACCCTCTAACGCCATGTTTTAAAGCCTAAGTCTAGAAATATGCAAATTATCGTCTAATTATCAAACCAGGAGTCCCGCGGCTGCGCGGTCAGTTTGTACGAGTCACATTGGTCCCGTGGGAGGTGTTGGTACCACCCACGGGACCCTATGGGGGCTGTTTCGCGTTTTCACCCTCTAACGACATGTTTTTAAGCCTAAGTCTAGAAATATAAAAATTACCGTCATACTCTCAAACCGGGAGACCCGCAGCTGCGGGGTCAGTTCCTACGAGTTACATTGGTCCCATGGGAGGTGTTGGTGCCACCCATGGGGACGTTCGGGGGCTGTTTCGAGTTTTCACCCTCTAACGCCATGTTTTTAAGCATAAGTGTAGAAATATGCAAATTACCATATTACTCTCAAATTGGGAGTTCCGCGGCTGCGTGGTCAGTTCCTAAGTGTTACATTAGTCCCGTGGGAGGTGTTGGTGCCACCCACGGGGACGTTCGGGGGTTGTTTCGAGTTTTCACCCTCTAACGTCATGTTTTTAAGCCTAAGTCAAGAAATATGCAAATTACCATCGTATTCTCAAACTAGGAGTTCCGCGGCTACGGGGTCAGTTCCTACGAGTTACATTCATCCCGTGAGAGGTGTTGGTGCCACTCACGGGGCCGTTCGGGGGCTATTTCGAGTTTTCACCCTCTAACGCCATGTTAAGCCTAAGTCTTAAAATATATAAATTACTGTCGTATTCTCAAACCGGGAGTTCCGCGGCTGCGTGGTCAATTCCTACGAGTCACATTGGTCCCGTGGGAGGTGTTGCTGCCACCCACGGGGACGTTCGGGGGCTGTTTCGAGTTTTCACCCTCTAACGCCATGTTTTTAAGCCTAAGTCTGGAAATATGCAAATTACCGTCGTACTCTCAAACTGGGAGTCCCGCGGCTGTGAGGTAAGTTACTACGAGTTACATTGGTCCCGTGGGAGGTGTTGTTGCCACCTACGGGGACGTTCGGGGGCTGTTCCAAAACATCGATAATTTAGTGTGATACTAAATATGGTCACGCCAAATATTGAGTGGGTCACGGCCCAACTCCGCAACCAGCTGGTCCCGGACTTGGGCCGTGACCCACTGGGCGTGACCATTCGCAGGATTTGGTGTAGTGGTCATACGTAGCCTACTAGCTATCGACGGGAGGTTTACGCATAGAGGACAATCAAACCCTGATGAGCCTTCTGGGGGATTTTTGACTTGTTACCTTGGGTCATAGGACTTAGGGATTGAGCACCACTTTTATGAATAAGGGTGTGACCGGTCATTTGGGTGCGTAGCCTAAAGGCTTATGACTATGTTCACCTCCAATATGTGTATTTTGATATTTATGGTTCGAGGGATACACCAATAGCAATCCTTTGTACAGTGACGAGATGTACCCAGGCATGATAACAGAGTATGTGCGCACCGCAGCTGAGCATCGAGGTGAAGTATTGTATATATATAATAGAGTGAATGTGTAAATATACTTGTGATAGTGTTTATTGTGTGAATTAAGTAGACATGAAAGATAATGAAATCTGAAATGAATTAAGTAAGTGAATACTTAATTGTATTGAATTGAAAAAGGTCTTATCCATGTTAAAGAGAAATCTGATATATATATATATATATATATATATATATATATATATATATATATATATATATATATATATATATATGTGTGTGTGTGTGTGTGTGTGTGTGTGAGTGTATTACATATATTGCAAGAGAAATATGTCGAAAAGATATGGGCTATGGTTAGTTGGAACTGGTATGAACTAGTTAGCATGGGGATTGTAACTAGTATGACTTAGAGGTATGATAGGTGTGCACTCTAGATGAGAGGTGATAATCTTAAGAGAGAGTCTGATAATCTAACATGTATATAATAATTACTGATGTTGATACAAAAATTAGTCAGCTGACATTGACTAATTACTTGAAGACATGTGTCAACCTACATGGCGAATACATACTTTCACCGAGCCACTCAAGTGTCCCGAGCTACTCAAGATTCCCCAGCTACTTAAGCGTACCGAGCTACTCAAGCGTACTGAGCAACTCAGGTGGTCCGAGCTACTTAGCGTGCAGAGCATCTTACCAAGAAAACCAAAAGGCAACTATGCATTCAATGAATGTCAGATTTAATGCGCATTATTATTGTATAGATGTATATGTCTACTAAATGATAGCATATTACCTTTTCATATGTACATCCTCAAGACTATAAATACATTATAATCCCGTCATAAGAGGGGGACTTTTTGGATCTCTTTGTAAACCTATCATCGAGATTTAAGGCAAACAGTCAGCAATACAACAACAGTGGACGTAGGCAATTTTCATAGCTGAACCACTTTAAAAACGCATTGTATTATTTATTCATTTTTAATCTGTGATTGATTAATTAGATTGCACCTAGTTTTCTACATCAACAGCTGAGTATTGCATTTATTCACTTGCTATTTTCTAAACAATTTTTACATCAGGTTTGACCCATTTTTTACATATTCTCTTCTCTCCTGTATCTTCTATATTAGGTGTCCATCAGCAGGGATGCCAACCATAAAGGATTATTATTTTTAACGAGCTACGGATGCTATGGAGTTTTGGACTTTGTTTATACGCCTTCATATTCATTTATTCATACTATGTAGTTCATCTTTCATTTAGGGCATGTTGCCCAAGAGGATTTACGTATTTCCATTATATCCCAATTAGTTAATGTATTATGTAAGTTTTTGATACATTTGGTTTTATTAGAGTTTATTGTATTAAGACATTTAAACTTGAGAGTTTTATTCCAATTGCATTTAATTCAGTTTTGATATTACCCAGTTGTTATTCATTGTGTGAATGGATTGTGTTAATGAGTTTATGTTTTAAAAGTGGAATTTTTAATTATACTAAAATTTGGAAAAGTCTTTTTAACACTTGCCTAGTTGGATATTAGGTGATTAATAAAAAGAAAATGTTTTTAGACAGTGATGCTAAGAGTGAACCAACTGTAAATTTTGTTTTAATTGGGTATCAGACTGATCACTTGGTATTTAATTGAGCGGGTGTTACAATAATATACTAGAATTTTTTGTGGGCGATCTAGAGGTGAAATATAAGAAAGACGTTAAACACACAAAAGACATCTGGAGAGTGTTCGAGAGGTATCGCAGGTACAAGATGTGGATGAACCCGTCGAAGTGTGCCTTCGGGGTCACCACGGGAGGGTTTTAGGGATTTATTGTGTAGAGAAGAAGAAATCCATCATGATACTGCCACCTCCAAAGAGTCAAAGACATCTCAATATCTTCTTAGGGAAGGTGTCCTACCAAAGAAGGTTCATACCTGAGCTAGAGGAGGTGACCTACCCATTAACACCCCTTCTAAAAGACAAAGCTAAGTGGATTTAGGGAGTTGAGCAAAAGATGGCCTTTGAAAAGATCAAAGAAATCTTAGCATCCCCATCCATAATGATTCCACCAGAAGTTGGGGTGTCGCTACTACTTTAGCTTACTTCAACAGAAAAATACCTAGGAGCACTGCTGGCCTAAGAAAAGGAAGGAGTAGAAAATCTAGTGTACTACCTGTCAAGAGTAATCTCAGTGACAAAATCTAGATACACACCAGCGCTGAGAGGCACTGTCCTGCCCCGATCTTTGTTGCTCAGAAGTTGAGACATTATCTACTAGCTTTCATAGTTCATATAGTCACTAAATGTGACCCCGTCAAGTACCTTCTCACACGGACGATGCTTATAGGATGGGTAGCGAGACGGTTTTCAATTTTTTCAAAATATGATTTAACATGCATAGTGCCCAAAGATATTAAAAGTCAAGCGGTAGCAGATCTGCTCGCTCATTTTTCAAGTAAGAATTTTGACCCCCGGGTGAGGACTTACCTAGGGAGAACTTTCAATCATGAATGGTGGAAGAAATGGAAAAGTGGAAAATAGAGTTTGATGGCTCCAGTGCTTAAGGAACAGGAGGTTATGGTATTATATTATCAAATAGTAAAGAGAAGATCACCCTTTCCTTTAAGTTAGATTTTAAATGCTCAAATAATGAGGCTGAGTATGAGTCCCTCAATTTGGGGATGTTGGAGTCACTCAGAAGAGGGGTTAGAATGTTTTGCATACGAGGAGACTCCAACCTAGTAGTAAAATAGGTTCATGGTGAGTTCGGTCTCAAACATGCCAACTTGGCACCCTATAGATACATCATCCAGAGATTTCTCAAATAGTTCTTGAAAGTAACTTTGGAGAGACATGCAAGAATAATTAATAGTCATCCTGATGCACTAGACACAATAACACAGAAGTTAAACATGGATAAATAAAAAGAAACAATCACAGTATGACGGAGGACAATTCCTACTACAGTAAAATCCTTATTCCCAAGTAGCGAGCCATAATATTGGAGGTTATGAAGAAGTTAGAGACCAGAGAGGGGATAATGAAGATGTTAGAGTTAGGTAACTACCACCAGTTATAGGAAGCACATTACTTCAAGACACCACATGAAGGTTCCCTAGTAAGATGTGTGGGAGAACAAGAAGCTAAAGAAAGGTTGGAAGATATGCACAAAAGGCATTGTGGGGACACTGATATCCCTCTTTATCGCTGGTTATAGCAAGGGGGGGATACTATTGTCCCACCCCGAGCACATAGGTTTCTTGTTTGCAAAAAGGTTGTTTAGAGTGTCAAGTCCATTTTCATCAGCCAACGAAAGCTAATTTTGTGGAAGCCTTCGAAGATTGAAGGCAACCATGCATAGCATATCTGAAAATACGGTGACTTCCCGTAGAGAGAGAGGATAAAATTTATCTACGAAAGAGGATAGACTATTTTTACTTGGTGGAAGTAAATATTTACAAGAATAGGTATAATGAGAAGGCACTGAGGTGCATATCTAAGGAAGACACAGGGATAGTGGTGAAAGAAGCTCATGAGCCATCCCACATGGGGGGGTGCCAAACTGTATGATCAACTAATGACGTTGGGGTACTACAGGCCAACCATGGAGGCCGACTCCATTAGTTATATGAAGAAGTGAAAAGCCTGTCAAGTACATAAAAATATGGTACATGCCCCTTCGTTCATCTTGCAAAGCCTAGCAGCTCCCTACCCCTTCCACACATGGTTATTTGACTTAGTTGGAAAAATCAGCCTAGCTTCCTGTGGTAAAGCTTTTATCATTGTGGATACAGAATTGTACACCAAATGGGAATAAGCCATCCCTCGGAGGAGAGTGACTGCCAAAGTGGTAACTCAGTTTATTAAGGAGTATATCATATACAGGTTTGGTATACCTAAAGTAATTTTAACAGATAATGGGAAGTAGTTTATATGCAAGGAGATGGCCCTCCTCATAGACAAGTACAAATTTGTGTACAATATCTCAACCATCTCCTAACCTAAGGGTAATAGTCAAGCAAAAACCACTAATAAGAACCTGATCAATATCTTGAAAAAGATGATGGAGGACATGCCAGGTACATGGGATGAGAAGTGACCCATAGTGCTATGGGCTTATCGTACCTCAAATAGAAAACCAATCGGGTTCACCCTATTCTTGTTTTTATATGGGACTAAAGTTGTATTACCAGTGGAGTTGGAGGTACCCTCAGCTAGAGTTTCTATGAGAAACGAACTCATCCCTGACCCACGACATGTACAGCTAGAGGCATTGGATGAGCATAGAGTTAAGGTG
Source organism: Sambucus nigra (assembly GCA_949130495.1). Lineage (NCBI taxonomy): Eukaryota > Viridiplantae > Streptophyta > Magnoliopsida > Dipsacales > Adoxaceae > Sambucus > Sambucus nigra. The sequence goes on from OX422220.1 coordinate 49,090,589, forward strand.
AAAGAAAACTTTAAAGTCTACACCCAGTAATTGTCTAGAGCCTACGAAAAGTTGGTCAAACCTAGGGAGTTCCAGGTAGGAGATTTAATTATGATAGTTACCACTCACCATCTCCACAACATATCGGCATCAAAGTTCAAACCCAACAGGGAAGGCCCCATTGTCGTCAGAGGGGTAGGCAAGTCGGGTTATTGCTAGATTTTAGAACTAGAGAGTGATTACTTCCAGTCCATAAACTGCAGGTGCCTCAAGAGGTATTATTCTTATTATTGTCAAAAAAAAATCATTTCTGTTAAAGAATTTGAGTGGCTTGCTCTAGCACCAGAAAAGTTCTTTTTTTTTTGTAAAAATGATAGAGCAGTACAATTTTGTAAATGATATAGAAAATGAAAAGAAATGAATCGAAACTCTTTTTTAACACTGCATGATGATTCTTATCTTGCTTGTTTACCTATGGCATAAGGCAGATCCATTAGAATATATTTTGTTATATACCCTCTGATAGACTAGAAGAGGGTCCAAGATAAAGAGAAATTTGCTCATTACACTTGGGAGTACATTCATCCCGAGATAAAAGTATATTGAGCAAAGTCTCTCCAGGCATGTTAAACAAATGATTTTAATCTTTTCACCAGACCAGTAGGAGGGCATCCTCTAAGTCATAATAAAAAAAATATAGCCAATATTTTTTCATTTTCTTAGAGAACAAGTTTTAACTTTCATTTTCAAAGAAAAAGCTTTTGTTGACCAGTCCATAGAAAATTTAGAGAAAAGGAGACTTACACCCCCCTGATCTAATTTTTTAAAAAACTAAAAAGACCAAACAGACCAGTGGCAATGTTTCCATAAAAATGGTTGTCTTCTTAAAAAAAGTTTGAGGAAAGGAGAAAAGCTAACTCTTTATCTCCCAGCTATTCCCTAAGAAATGATAACCATAATAAAATACCCCACAATTAAAGGAGATAATTCTAAAAATGTAACTTGCTCAGATAATATGAAAGTACCCCACAGTGAGAGAGGATAGTTCTAAAAATATAACTTTCTCAGATAATATGCAAGTACCCCACAGTTAGAGGGGACAGTTCTGAAAATGTAACTTTATTAGATAATATGCAAGTACCACACTGTTAGAGGGGACAGTTCTAAAAATGATAACTTGCTTAGATAATACACAACCACCCCACAATTACAGGGGACAAATCTAAAAAAATGTTAACTTGTTCAGATAATATGCGCGTACCCCACTATTAGAGGGGACAGGTATGAAAATGTTAACTTACTCAGAAAATATGCAAGAATCCCACAGTTAGAATGGACAGTTCAGATAGATGAAGTGGCCACAAAAAATTAGAGCAAACCATAGTAAGCAGATATCAAATTCCAGATAGAAGATGAGCAAGATGAAAGAAACCAACAAAATACTTGTTCATTAATAATAACAAGGTTCTTTACATATGAAAATTTTACAAAAGGAAGTCTACATAACAAGTCCATCTACCAACTAGACAACATGAAAAATAAATCCTGGTGGGAACGCAGGTCTATGTAAGGAGGACCAGCCTCTTCAACAAGCTGCTCCTTTAATCTAGCCATCTGAGCCATTTGACAGCTTAATACCCGAGGAGTACATAGTATAGGTCTCACAGTAGTTCCCATAGAACTAGGAACGATTGCCTCACTAACCTGAAAGTAAGGAAACATGAATGTGAAGGTGAGACCACTTACATAGTAAAATCAAGAAGAAAGATGGGATCAAAGAAAAGAGTAAGGTATGATAGTATAAAACCTGACTCATAGTAGCTCCCTCTAGTTGTTCCACAATCAAAGGAACAATCGCTGCACTAACCTGAAAATAGGGAAATAAGTAAGTGGCGACAAATATTTACAGAGAAAAGATGTAAGCTCAAAGATATAGGTAGATTAAGTATTTACCTGGGAGCTCCCCACTGAGATTCTTGTCTGCGACTCCTCAGTAGCAGGAGCAGGAGTAGTACTAATTGGGGGGAGACCAAAGTCTCTTCAAGCATAGAAATGGGTGGACTACTAACCTGAGGGTTCAAATATAAATCCCACAAATAAAGAGACCATGTTTACAGATATGTTAGAAGAATTGACAGAGTATGAAGATATGTAACTAATCTAGAAAATGGATGTGAAAAGACTCAACGTACCGTTGGAGTTGGTCTTGTAGAGCTTGGAACAAGCCCCTCAGACAAGGGGATTTCAGTCAGGATGGCTGAAGCATCTTCCCCTATAGAAGATAAAGAGATACTCGGATGTACTACCTCAAAAACTATCTCTAAGACCCTCAACACGGGCATTGTAGAGGGGGAGGCCCACTAACATTACTCTGCAAGAGAAGAAAGATATGAAAATTTTTAAGTCTTTCATAGTAATGAAAAAAATAGGCATAAAAGATAAGTAAAGACAAGTCGAAATAGTTATCGAGAGAGGTGCTATAATAATTCCTCCCACATATATGATGGTTGCAAGAGCTTTTCAAGAGGTAGTAGGGACTACTAAGGGGGAACCGATGAAATAGATAGAGAAGTGGTGATGCCAACCAACTTCCATATAAATGGACAAAAATAGAGTATGAGAATGGAATCCCAATGGCATAGGGAAATGAGTCAAAAGATAAAAGATTCAATACAAGCGTACCGGAAGACCCTCTAAAGAAAGAGGGAAGATGATCAACGCAATAGTAGTAGCGAATACAATGGCCTAGTTTTGGCAAAGTTGTCAGAAAATCAAACATAAATAAAGAAAGAGATGAAGCCTAATAAGAATCAGCAATACCCGAGAGGTGGTGCTAAACTGTGTCACAGGCTTACTAGATGCAATAGTGAAAAATGGCCTAAAAAATATAGGTTAAATATGAGGGATATTGTCCATGGGTACGAAGACTCGAGATATAGGAATCCTCCTTGAAGACCATAGACATGGGGCAGTGCCTCCCATGAGCGGTGTTATTTCCCCAGCAGAGGAAGGGCCACTGGAAGAAGGTACTTGCAATAAAAATAAATAAAGATAATATAGTCATGGATGTAGAAATTATAACAAAATATAGAAAGATAATAAATGAGACTGGCTCAACGTACCTCAGACAGTCCTATAGATGAACCTCTCACCACCAAAGACGGCGAAGGTGAAGACATGTAGTCGAGAGAAACAATCACCTATGTATATAAAAGCAGAAGACTTCAAAATATATGCCTCAAAATGTGATAAGTAAAAGTCAAAAACTCAGGAGAAGCTAATGTTTACCTGGACTGAAGAGGAGGACACGGAAGAAGTCCTCGCTTTCGTCGAGAATACAGTAGACAACTGTAAAAAAGAGAAAAGGACATACAATGTATTAGTAAAATAGAAAATAAAAGGAAATAATGATTGAGTGGAGAGAAATGACGAACTTCCCTAGATATTCCCAAAGACGAGACTAAAATAGAGCTCCGGGCCCTAGGAAAATGCACCCGAGAAGGAGGTGGAGGCGACGGATCACTCACCGCAAAAAAGATACCCAGCAAATTCTACAAAGATAAATTCAATTCATATCTGAATTATGTATACAAAAATAGATAGTAAAGTAGCACTAAGGAAGTTAAGAGAGAAGACTTACAGTGGTAGAGTGGGCAGTCTGCCCATATGGCGGATGTATGGTAGTGGGACTCCTGGAGGATGGAGAGCCTATAAGGGCACCTTCACTAAAAGACTCCCCCGAAATTGGTAACAAAGAAGAAGGATCAAGGTGTTGATCATCATAAGGATCAGTGACACTCATTTCATTGGTAGAAAAACCGTCATCATCATAGGAAGGAATGCTTCTATAATCGACTAGTTCCTCTTCAAATGATAGAGAAGGGAACCAGCAAGTGAAACCTTGCAAAAGTCAGTTTCACTAAGTAAAAAGGAATTAGGTATAGTACCCTCACCTATGGGAATGGAAGTAACAACAAGCTCTTCAGCGAATAACCCAAGGGCCTCATCGATGTTGTCTATCAAAGACCCTAGTGGAGTCTTAATAGTCTTCTTGTTCCATATTAAAGCATGAGCAGCTCCAATGTGGCAAGACTTAGCCTCTGGGGCAAATTTGGGAAATATCTCAAACAAGAATGACATGAGGATAAAAGTGTTGGCAAAATTAATAGTCATAACGACCATAAGAGCACTCAATGTCCACATTAGACCTATCTAGCCAAATGTATAAAGACCCCAAAGTTAAAGCTGTAAGGGGATTGGTCTCCCTTGAGCAACCCTCATAGAAAGCTTGAACAAAATCTCACAAGGAGAGTCATATGGCCTCCGAGAAAGAAGAAATTTTCTCAAAAAAGTGGCAAAAAATGTTGCCAAGTGTGAGGGGGAGTTAGTTTTTGGGCCCTCCTGACTCCTCAAGGACTTGCTCGACCTCTCACCCTTAGGAAACTTCTCAAAATCCTTAAACCAGTATCTATGACATTGTGTGACAGAGTGTTTGGTGGACCCAGTCAAATTGATAACTACGCATTTCGAGCACTCACCCAAAGTAGAGCGTAGCACCTCCACCATTTGCTCCTCGACCTTGCCCTCAAAACCATTAGTAAGAATATTATTTCCTAAGTAAGGCAGAGCGAGCAGTTCATAAATGTCCTCCAAAGTGATAGTAAATTCCCCCAAGCCAGTAATAAAAGTATGGGAATCCCTACTCCAATGAGAAGTCAACAAAGTAAAAGCACATTCTTGCTTGGCAATGGAGAAAGCCTTGAGACTATAAATAGTGGTCAAAAGACCTAGTCCCTCAATAATAGCTCTGTGTGAGGGGGTGGACAAGACATGATCCATCCAGAGACCTCATTCCTCTATGACATCCCCACATGCCTTGACTTTAATATTAGAATGGGGAAAGTCACCTTTGTCTAGTCGTACACTAAGTATTGAATCAGGTAAAATAATGGGAAGTTTAGAAAACTCACCTAGACCCACTTGGGGTCGCTCGTTGATCTTGGCCACAAACTCCTGCTTGAAATTTGCAAAGGAAGTTATGAAAGTATCCTCCTTGCCAAAGTAAGGTACGAGACGATAAAGGATAAAATCCCTCTATTGGCGAGCTGCTAAGTATTCCCTTTGAGACTTTGAATAGACCACAGGCGAGGAGGGCCTTAGGGCAAGGACCCCAGAAGACGAGGAGACCCCACTCACAGATGTCCCAATAGATGAGGGAGCCCTCCTCGTGGGCATCCCAATAGTTGATTCTTCAAAATCCTTAGAAATTCTCTCCAAAAGCATAGACATGGTGGTGGTGGCCAAGAAGGATGATACAATGATATAAATTAGTACTATTACCACTATCACCTTGCTAATGGTAGTGGTGATGGCAGAAGAAGAGCTTTGGGAGGTTTAAGACACCATTCACGGTGAAGAAAAGAAGAACAAATAGGATGGTGGCAATGGAAGCTTTAGGTTGTTGTTCTCTCTCTCTCTAGAAATTTCACAGATTGAACTGAAAAATGCTAAGGTAAAAATAAAGAGAATGTAAAAGGGGTTTTTATGCCCTATTAATATATACATAGACTGCCAATCAAAAAGGGGACTGAATATTTTCCAATGATGATATGTGTGTTCCCCGTTTGACATGTGCCACCTCGAGACCATAAAAGCGGGCTAAAGTGACAGGCTTAATTAATGAAATAGTGTTATCATGAGAATAAATTAGACATTCATATTACAAGATATAATGAATCATTGCGTACAAAAATCTTTGGTATGACCAACACACATATTTTTGTATGAGGGGACTAATATAGAGGGGTACACACTTAATAGCCCAAACAATCCGGACGAGAAGGCCCAATTGGAGAGGGGGTTCACCATGAGCACCCCCCCCCCCCCCCCCAAGGAAGTTCTTTGGCCAAGACCACAAAATTATAACTTGGGCAAGGAGGGCCCCAGGAAAGGCTCCTTACCCTAGTTTGTACAAAGTTCACAGAATTAGAAATTGGGCAAACACAGTAAGGACTCCTCGCCCCATTTGTCCGAAGTTCACAGAATCAGAACTTGGACGAGGAGGGCCCCCTGAGAGGGCGCCTCACCTCAATTTGTCCGAAGTTCAAAAAATTAGAACTTGGGCGAGGAGGCCTCAGGAAGGGATCCTCGTCCCCATTGGTCTAAAGCTCACAAAGTTAAAACTTGGGTGAGAAGGACCACCAAGAAGGGATCGTCATCCCAATTTAGTCAAATTTCGCAGATTTTGAACTGAAACAAGGAGGCCCACATGAAAGGACTCCTCTTCCCAAAATGCACAAAACTCGCAACTTAGAATTTGGTTGTAAAGGCTCATCAGAAAGATCTCCTCATCCCAAGCAACTCATAAAATACAGAAATGAAGTTTGGACAAAGAAGCCCATCACAAGTGGTTCCTCACCCCCAAGTGTTCAAAAGTAAAAAGAATAAAGTACGAACGAGGAACTCCTCGTCCACAGAAATCCAAAATTCCCTACACAATAGAAGTGGGGGGCAAGGAGGTGCACCTAGAGTGACTTTATCCTGAAGATTTATTACTCACATATATGTTTAAGCACTAACATATTACTTTCTTATACAGGTATCCTGGTTGAGCAAGCAGGGCTCAAAAAGGCAAGTTGGGATCTCTTGGGAGTTTTGGTTTGGTGGATTAGCAACAAGGTTTGTTGATCGATATTAACCACTTAGCACTTTAAGATTGAGAGAAAACTAGTAGATAGACCCTAGGGGTCACCTAGTCCTTACACAGTTCACACCAAGTCATAATTGAAGTAAGCAACCAAGAGGTTGCTCCCAAGAAATGAACAGTTTGTAAATGATTTTAGAGGAGGTGGTCATTGAGGCTCCTCCTCAAGTTTGGAAATGATTTTAGAGGAGGTGGTCCTTGAGACTCCTCCTCAAGTTTATAAAATATTTTAGAGGAGGTGGTCCTCGAGCCCCTCCTCAAGTTTACAAAGTTTGTATAGAAAGTTACCGTTTTAAAAAGATATTTACCAAATCAGATATTTTGTCTTCAAGGACAAACATATTTACTTTTTGACTTTGGTTTACACCAGGTGGCACCTGTTAGAGGGGACAAGCAGTTGCACATTGATAGAGACAAAAGGTACATTACAGACCTTGTCCCTCACCAACCCCTTCAGTTTTGGCGCCCAAAAAGTGCTAACTCACCTCTAGTGCCCAAGTTCAAATAGGACCCCTGGGCAAGGTCAAGTCAGAATCATAACTCGAGTCATGTCGTTACTCTGTCAAAATCACCCTCGATACCTAGTGTTCTATCCCTTCTCCCTCTCTCCCTCTCTCTCTCTAAGTGTTGAGTGACTTGTTCTTTCGCTCCACACTGACAACCATCATTCTCAGGAGTTTCTCTTAAGAAAAAGTAACTATTATTGTTGTGAAGTTCATCTTCTTGCAAGGAATAGTTCTTACTTTGGTTCCTTTTTTATCAAAAGGAGAAGGTTTTACTAGGTGCTTTTCTAGAAGTTCTTGAAGGATCTTGAAGACAGGGTCCATTGGGGTGGGTCACACATCACCCTTTCCAATTATTTATAGACCCTAGTACATAAACGCTCCTACTGTTTTAGGCATAATTCTTCGTATAGGGCACATCTTGTGTAACAACTTAATATAACATAAAGTTTTCTTGTTTTCTCTAAGGTTTAACATTTTTTAAATTTTAGCCCCAACAAAAATTCTTCAAAAAAATCAAGGATTTTTTCACTTTGATACATTACTAATTTTTGATTAAAAATTTAATTAGAATTTTAATTAAAAATTTAACGTACACATGGCATTTTCAATTATAAATTTTTTTTATTAAATTAAGAATTCAAAAATCTCTTAAAATTAAAAAGGATGAAAACTAAAAAAAAATGAGGTTGGTGGGGGTTGTTTAAATAAGTAAGGGTGTTTCGAGGGTGTTAGAGGGAGGTTGGTGGGTGGGTGGATATGGTTGTTGAAGGTAGTGGAACTAATAGGCTTGGGAAGGAGGTTGGTGGGGGTGGTGTAGGCTATGATGGGAAGGGATAGGCTAGAGTAGGAGGTGGGTTTGGTTGGGATGGGGGAGTGAGGGGGTAGAGGGGATCGTCGGTGGGAGAGAATAGTTTGTGCGAAAAGTCGTGTGTGTGTGTGTGTGTGTGTGTGTGTGTGTGTGAGAGAGAGAGAGAGAGAGAGAGCATTTTTCTATTTACATCCCTAAAACAAATTAAGGTTCAGTTTTTTTCAACTTATTTGCTATGGTAAATGGAAAATAAGGTAGTAAATGAGGTATTTATTTATAATTTGGTGTGTCTGATATAAAAGTTTGTGTACAAGTTATTTGCCACTGTATACACTTTCTATGCATAAAATTGTCACAAATATAGGAAACTGTTGCTTTGCTATTTGAGTGAGAAATGTTTTCCACATAAATTTGTCACTTTTTACAGTTTTTTTTCTTATTTTTTATACCAAAATGTTTTATAAATTGTTTTAAATAAAAAACTATCCGATAAACTATTTTATAAAATTGTTTTAAATAAAAAACTATTATAAAAAAATTGTTCTAAAACTGTTTTTAAAATGTTTTAAACCCATAAAACTCTTTTAAAATTATTTTAAAAACAATATAAAACTGTTTTACATAAAAAAAAGTTTTACTAAAAAACAGTTTTAAACTATTAAAAACATTGTTTTAAAAGGTTTAAAAACTGTTTTAAATAATTAAAAAACTGTTTCAAATTTTATAATTTTTTCTTTTAAAAAACTTTATTATAAAGATGTTATAAAAACTATTTTAAACATTTTTAAAAACTATTTTGAATATATTATAAAAAGTGTTTTAATGTTTATAAGAACTGTTTTTGAAAATTTGTTTTTAAAATCCCTTTTAAGAAAATTTTATAAACAATGTGTTATTAAATTATTTTGCCTAAAAAACTTGTTTTTCCTGATTTGATCGTTTCATAGCCTAATGTGAGAAAAACAACATTTGTCTTGGCAAATTTTGTCTATGGAAAATTTTACCATGGCAACTATGCTATGGAAATATTTGCCAAGTCATGTACCAAACGGACCCTAAGAGATTTTTTAATTTTTAGTTCATTAAAAAGATTTATAATTTAAAATCCCATGTCTGTTAACAATCGCACTTCTTGAAGGAGGTGGAGTAAAGTCTATTTCTAATAAAAATATATTTAAGTCTAAAATCGAGAACTAGAAATGTATAAAAGTAAAAAAAATCAATTGTCCAGCATAAATTTAATGATGTTATGTGACATGGGGATGGTCTGCACGAATTTGTCCTTGAGGTACAACGTTTATATACATACATAAAAAACAATACAAAAAAGAATGTGTGTGTGTATATATATATATAGTCTCATTTAAATATGTACATAAAATGAGATCTTAAGTTGGGGATCAATTTTGAAATAACAAGTAAAAAAATTGTTTTGAGTTAATTTTTTTAAGTAGTATTTAAACATTCCATAGCCCCCCCAACACACACACACACACACACAATATATATATATATATATATATATATATATATATATATATATATATATATATATATTCAAATATTTTAAAAATAATTGGCCAAACATATGTTAGTTTTTAGAGATTTTAAAACAAACATATGTTTGACTGATTTTATTTTTGAAGTAAAAAAATCACCCATGGAATGTTTCGAAAAAAAATGTATATCGAAACATCCATGGAATGTTTCGATAGCTTGTGAAAAAAATGAACTCAAAATATTTTTTTTATTATATCTTCAAAAATTGATTCACAACTTAGGACCTCATTTTTGGGAGTTTAACTCGGCATTTAGGCATTTTGTTCCATAAAAATATCATAATGTAATTTTTTTGTAGTAGTCGAATTGTCGTGGATATTGAATTTTTTTCTTTTAAAATGATGACGTACTCAGGTTCCAATTCAATTGTCGTGATAATAATTTTTTTTTCTTATTATGAAAATTATGACTGATTTGACAAAAAAATTATTACAATTTGGAAGAGGAGGTGGTTTAAGGGATTTTTCACCAGGTGCTTTAAATGTGTGCTATGCACATAGTGTTCGTATTGTGTCATATAATGTACATTATTTCTAAATTTACTGCTATCATGCCTAATTCATTGAGACTGTTGGTGTAATGTCTATATAGTGTATTCATTATATATGTGAAGTTTTTATCGTGCATGTCTTGTAATTAGTAAATTTATATACTGAGGAGACATATATTATGGTTAAAGGGAATTATACCTTTCATCACAAATCAAATTAGAAGCTTCTCTTTGTTCGTGTATATATCTTGGTGTATAATTGTGTGTGTGTGTGTTACAGAGAGAGAGGGAGGGACAACCTTTTTTTCGAAATACGAAAGGGACAAGATAATGACCAAACAAAAGTTATATTAACTTCAAGAAATTGATTTTTTTTGCCTTTTAATAATTTTGAACTCAATTGGACATAAAATATCAACCCGTTTAACTTTTTCAAATTTCCCCAGCAATTGTACGATTGAGTAGTAGTACATCAGCACTGTCATTTTTATGGGAGTCATTGAAATGATGTAGTCTCTTAGTGTAATTTTAATTTATAAACAAGTGATATAGAACTCAACTCTTAAGGGAGCAAAACCCGTATACATCACAACTAAAATAAATACACCTAAAGAGGGAAATGACAAAAACGGGCCTACATGTGTCTAAGAAAATCATTCACAAACTAATATATTAGGAAGTTTTGTGACATCTCTCTCCTTATACCAACTCATTAAAGTACTTAGAATGGTGTAAAGGATTCTAATTGGGGAAGTCTAAAACCCTTGAAAATATTTCGAGTTTCTCTCTGGCCAAATAGTCCAAAAGTACAATGAGAAAGGAAACGCCTAACCTTACCATACTCCATCCATCCATTATGGGAATGTTAGATATCTAATAACTCTCTCACTGACTCCAGAATAACAAACTATATTCAACTTAGGAATCGAAACAAATCCTAAAGACTTCTTTATAATTTTAAATGCAGTAGTAAATGATTAGTCTTCTCCTCCACCTCCTTGCACAACCAACAATGACTATCCATAAAACGTCTTTTCTTTTTGCAGTCACTCTATTGTCAATATGGTTTGTCTTGCTGATGTCCAAACAAAAACATCACCTTTGGAAATTTGTTTCCAAGGAAACTTCGAGATCTCGTTACCGAAACATCTCATTAAAGAATAATAATCTCTCACTTTAAAGGTCCATTTTTCTCCTACTAGCCATCTTAATTGATCATCCCCCCAGCTAGTCAAAAAACACCTTGGCCTCCTCGAGCTCTCAATCCTATAACCGCCTTTTAAACTTCGGATTTCACACCACACGATCACCTAAAATCATTATATGATCCTCAACTAGCCCATAATTTGTTTCCCCCTAAATTATAGATACCGAGAAACTAATCCTAGAAATAACCAGTGTGGCCGCCCTATTTATCCTTTAAGAACCTAAGCCTTCCCCTCTCCCAATTAAAATTTCGTGTGCAATAAGAAATCATCCCACTCCTTAGATATATGCTTCCTTGGACCCATCTTGTTAAAAAATCGTCCCACTCTCGACCCCCACCTAAGGTAAAAACACCCCCTTTAGCTCCCACCAATCTCCTCCATAGCCAATTGCCCTCAAGGAAGAACCTCCAAAGACACTTACCTAATAGTCCTTTTCTTTAAAGCATGAGCTTATTTAACCCCGCACCCCCTTCCTTAATTAGTTTACGAACCTCTTCCCACCTCACTAAACAATACTTAAAACTTTCCTCATTGCCTCTCCACAAAAACTTTGTCATCATCTTCTCTATTTTCTTATAAATAGAACTTGGAAGTGGAAAGATAGATATGAAACCTGGTGATACGAGAAATCGTCCATTTGTCATTCTCGTACCATCAAATCAAGATTAAAATGCATAATAAGTAAATAGAGAAAGTAAGAGAGATAAAAAACAAGATATGGAGTGGTTCGGCTATAATAATGAGCCTACATCCACTTTGGCGCCTCCCTCTCATTATATTCATATCGTTAATGTACAAGTTTACAATGCCACAATGGGCGTAAAAAATAGATAAGAGAGATGAATACATGACTGTAGCAATTTAGAGAGTCTCGAAGATATGACTACGATGTAGGCGAGTAGCCCTCAAGCTGTATGTTGAGGTTGTGTATAGAGAATTTGGCAAGGCTTCGCTAGGTATTGTAGAATTCGATCCCCTATCTTGAGGTGTGGACCTTTATTTATAGGAGGTATGTTAGTTGTGTCACATGCCCTGAGCACGTGACATATATCAAGCCTGGAGCAATTGCGAATGAAGGGGATGCATTCTCTAAGGTAGGCATATTGAATGTTGCACCCTGTAGTATAAGGTTGCGGCCTGTATGTAAGGCCAAGTGGTAGGTGCCGCACCCTGTATAATATAAGGTTCAGGCATATATGAATGATCAAAACTGTGGGTATCGCACCCTGTGCAGAGTAGGGTTTCACCCTGTACATGCCTGAGTAATGTCTGCGGCAGGGTGCTATATTTGCCATATCAATAAGCCCCGAAGTCATAGCGTATGACGATTGGAGTTGCGGATGAGTAGTCAAGTCCTGTCAAGATGCCGTAGTATTTCCAAGGCGACGCTTCATCTTCACGTGCCCTCTTATATAAATTGTACCAGTCATGGACTTAACTACGTTCCCCAAATATTTGAGAGCAAATTGAGAGAAAATTTCTGCGCGTTTGTCTCCTTACGTTTTCTAGCGATTTTTAGCAGCTGGAAGTGGTGGTTCTGAGGCGGCTGAAGGTGGTTTGAGGCTGAGCAATCGGATTTCTTCATATCGACGTAATTTCCCAACCATTTTTCGAACTCTTTAAGTATCTTCTTTGATTTTCATTCCAAAACTCCACCTGATTGATAGGAACTTCATGTAGCAAATCATGATAATTGTGACTCTTTTGAGAATTAAACTCGCATATCTAATCAAAATCAAATTCTCATATATTTGATTGAATATAATTGCTCTTGAATCTTAAATTCAATATTCACATGATAGAAATAGTCTTCAAGAATTGAAAATCTGTTTGAGTGTGCGGTCACGACGTGATGAGATCCCTTTAGCCACTAAGGGTTGCTCTGAGTCAATATAACCTTCAAATAGTTTAAGAAACATATACGTCATGTATTGAATAAGGGTCGTGTCCTGTATAAAATAAAGGTTGCGGCCTGTAGCATCTAGTGGGTTCCTTTCCTTGGGTTCTTGGAATAGAGTCCGCGGAATTTAACCCATTGTTAGTGACTACGGCATGTAAAAAAAACACCTTCCCCCAAAATAAAATGTCGTGGCAACAATTAACTTCTAGATTGTTAGAACCCAACGCTCGTACTTAGCCAATATTACTAGAAATTTCATTTAGCTCATTTTCTCCTATCGCGGCCTCTGAGAGGCCTTAATACCATACTAGCTGCTGCACCTAACTACAGACTCTCTACTTTTCAGGTACTAATGTAGCCATATGAACTTTGACCCAGATGAATTTTTGAGGGGCTTTTGTGTAAAACATTTTAGATCCTTTCCTCCTCAACTTCCTTCAATGCCTCCTTTAAAGTTAGTAGGGCCATGCCAACTGAAGGATTGCCACAAATATGTGGTACTAACTTCAGATTTAAATTCTACGGCTATGAAGGAAGAGACCAATTCTAGCAATCATCCAATGGACATAGATGATAATGCTGCGACAGGGAGTGCATTTAATGTTACGGATGAACCTACTGGCACATCTGGGAGGGTTGAGAGACCTTTTGCTTCACTTAGCATCCGCATCACTATGACCCAAGAATGGGTTGATCAAGTAGATGGCGCCTTTGAATTTTTAAAGAACGTGATGTGCTCAACACCTACCGTGGAGCAAAAGCCATGCACAACGATGGGATTTGCTTCCACCTACACGCTTTCATTTACAGGATGCGGCTACCAGTACCCGTTCCCATTAGAAGAATTTTTCAAATAATGAGTTTAGGCCCAGCCCAATTAGATCCCAATGGCTAGAGAGTCATTCTTGCAGTTATCGTACTATGAGAGAGTAAATTAAAGAGAGACATTACTTCCGCATAGTTTTTCCACTTCTACCGCCCAAAGGTAAATTTCGTAAAGTTTATGGGGTACTATTACTTCTCCGTCTGTGGCATAGATGAGTCCCTTTACTCTAGGAGGCCTACCAGTGTAAAGAACTGTAAGGGAAAATACATTTACATTTCTGGGGAAGGGTGGGAGATCTACCCTAAAGAGAGTGAGGGGGAGAGATTATCTAGGATGTCGTGGCAACAAGAGTGTCCCTCCAAACTAGGTACTTTTTCAATTATAGTCGCGTCCCCCTTTTATAGTTGTATATTATTCTCCACTTTTCTTTTATACTAACCTTTGTATTTTTCTACAGTTCTTGACAATTTGCATCTGAGTAAGCGGCAAGAGAAGAGAGTTGGCAAGGCCGCGACAGTCCCTGCTGAGAAGAAGAAGTTAAGCACACTTGTAACTTCTGCCTCTATATTTAAAGAGGGCTATTTTCCCAATAAATCTATTCCAAAGGAGATGGTCGTAGCAGATCCCTTTCACTTATAAATGCCCGCATTAATTATTTTGAAGCTTCAGATTTTTACTGTTGCATTTCTTCTTTCAGGTGAGGAAGTTGATAGGGAGCTCTTGGCTGCCCAACTGGCAGAAATGGATGAAGATGCAACTGTCCTCAACAATACTTCTAGGAAAAGGAAGAGGAAGAGTTCGAAGACCAAGGCCCCTACCGTGGTCCCCTCCAGTGACCAAAATCTTCCTGTCGCTCCCCAAAATCAGGCCATGGAACAAACTATCCCTGCCGCGCCCTAACACCAAGTTGAGGAGGAAACCCCTCACAAAAGGCCTGAGGGTACTTTTGAGGATGACATTAGGGAAAATCTGGTCGCAGCAGGGCTAATGTCGATGTCTGAGGTTCCAACCCATTCAAATTCACCACCACCCACAATTATTGCTATTAATGCCAACCTGGAGCCTCCTCAATGTCGTGTCAGTGTTGGAATTTATGCCATCCGCAGTCACATCTTTGGCAGCCCAACCATGAATCTTTTTGGGACACAACTGCAAGGGTTGTCCGCAAGATGAAGAGGGTCCCAGACATCGCAGACCTTAATCAACTCGTGGATGAAGACCACGATGACTTGGAGGATTATTATCTCCAAAATTTATTGAGGGTAACTGCAAATACCTGATCTCCATTTTAGTATTTCATTTTTCACTTCTAACTTCAAGTTTCTTTGTAGGCCGTGGACATCATGATTTATCAAAAGTGGAAGTATGAGGCTCTGTACAAGTTGAAAGAGGCCGCGGATAGAGTTCATTCCTCTGACTTAGAGAATGCTTAGGCAGCTTCTTTTGAAGCTAGAAAGAAGTCTTCTTCTACGACCCTTGAGCTATCAAAGATGAACACGGATGCCACTATTAAGGCTGCGGAAGAGGCCAGGAAAGACACTGAGGAGAACTTCAGGTAGATCATGGAGTCCCTGAAGGTTACCCAAACTTAGGCTTTGGAAGCTGCCAAGGTCATGGAGTTTGCTAACACTAAGCTTGAGCTTCTACAAAAGAAATATGAGGAACTCGAGGCCAAGGCTGATAACGATGCTGAAGCCCAGGTCGCGACGGTCAAGAAGATGGGAGAAGATCAAGATACGGCCATTTAATTGGTGATTGACAACATTGTGGAGTCATTCAAGGTCTCCAAGGACTTCTACCTCATCAACAACAGAGCCTACCTCCGCGGATACCAAGAGCTCAGGCATAGAGTCATAAAAAACATCCCAGACTCTAAAGAGACAATACTTTCCCGGGGCCTTGGTGATGCCAAGCATCAGCAGTGCGTGGACGAGATCAAAGTTGTAGTAGAAGAAAGAGCCAGATTAAAGGCAGAGGCAGAGGCTGCGAAAGTACTGCAGGAGATTGAGACCGCTGCTAAAGTAGAGGACGAAGATATAGAAGATGATGTAGCCAAGTAGTCTTTTTTCTTCGCATTGGGCCACATCCCCCATTTTAAACATCTTGATATATATAAGGATACGGCCCTTTGTGTATAAAATCTTTAACACTAATGTTTGCTAAGATTTCTAGCTTCTAACTTTTAAACTTCAATGGCCTTTATTATCAAGGTTGCCTCCACTTTTGGAAATCAATAGTTTATCTCATTTGCATACCTTATTCATCTAATGATTTGATGCTTGAATTAATGTTTTTATAGTTGAATTTCTTGCTTTCTTGATTGAATGTAGACTGATAGACTAAGGCCAGGGCATCTAAGTAGGAATAATTTCTTCACACAGGCTGCGTCCACTTTTCTTCAACTTGAACTTTCATTTATTACTTACAAATTGTGGCCACAGAAATATGTTTGATGGTGGCTACAGTCTCTTCTTGAACTCTTTCATCTTTTAGCAGTAGGCTGTCCTTGTATTTTCATAATAATAGTGGATATTAGGGAACAAGTCCCTTACCTAAGATAATTTGGACCACTGCTTCAATACTTGTACCCATTCATGTGGCTGCGGATGAACTTTTTCTATTTTTATAGGTTGTAATGTCGAGGTTGTGGCTTATGTTCTTTTACTATAGTTTTTCATTTCAAAATCTTGTTGCCGCAATAATGAGGTTGTGGTCGATTTTCAACCCAGACGTGGCAATTTAGCAATACTCAAATGCCCACTTTCTATCTGTTGTATCTTCTAAATGATCGGGTGGAATCCTTAATGGCCGCGAATAAATTGATAGGGCTGCGGTGCCTTTCAAACCCTTGACAATTGATGACAGCATTCTAGGTCAAGGCCCTTCTCTTTCTATGGCTTTGTCATGCTTCATGATGACAGTAACACAACATGCTTTAGTCGCTTCAATTTCCTTTCATGACTTTCCTCTAGTCGTTTTGATTGCCTTTCATGGCTTTCCTTTTATCTCTTTGATTGGGTTATTATCAGGCCCCCCCGGGCTAGGTATTATAAAGCTTGCCCAGGCTATGTTAGGATATATATAAAGCCTTCCCAGGATATAATAGGATTATCCATTGAAAATTAAGTGTTTGACCCCTTTAAATACAGGATTATCTGTAGACACTTAAGTCTTCGGTCCCCGTGAGTTATTTTCAGGACATCCCGGGCTAGGTATTATGAAGATTCCCTAAGATAAAATGAGGTCACCAAGTTATTGATGTTTACCGAGGGAGTAACCTCCCTGGGCTAATGACGCATCCCAAAAGCTAAGAACGGGTATTGTAAGACCTCGTGGCTAATGAAGCATCCCGAAAGCTAAGAACGGGTAATGTAAGCCCTTGTGGCTAATAATGCTTTCTGATATATGCTTTCGAGAATGTAGCCATAATATGCTGGGATATAGTCTTTATGAGTGATTATTGCAGACTAATTTAGATAGCTGCTCTCAATAGTTGCTTTCACCATTTTCAATTATCACTTGACTTCATATAATCAGGCGTCATTGAGGGCATTGTGAGCCCATTTGAATATAACCATTCCCAATACAATTCAATGTCTCCATATAGAATCTATTTAACACAAGATGTCTGTCATAAGATATCATTTAATGGAATTGAGAAATTAAAATATTATATTCATTAATTCTCATAAGCATGGACATCAAATGTCAAAATGAGATAAAAGAAAACGTTCACTATGAACAAAAAACAAAAGGAGATAAAAACTAAATCATAAAGATAAGGGAAGCATGGCCCATCAAGATAAGATGTATCCCCTAAGAATCTCTGAGGAACTTGCATTCCTTACCCAATCAGCCTTTCAATTCCCTCCTTCAAAGCATAGCATTGGTGAGTGTCATGGCCATAGTCCTGATGGAATCTGCACCAATTAGCTTTGTTCCTCTTGTGGGGTGGAGCCCTTAGCTTTTCTGGCCACCTCAGTAGCTTCTCCTCCTTAATGGACTCAAAGATGTCTTCAATTAGGAAGGCCAATGGAGTGTAGGCCTCAGATCTCCTCTCTCTGCCTTCTCTATTCTCCTTTTTTGGCTCCTGCTAGCTGCTTCCATGGATGGAACTTTTGGGGTTGTGGCAACAGTGATCCTGGGTGCCTCTCCTACATTGGGCGAGATTGTGTCCTCAATCATGAGGACCCTTTGAGTCAAATAGTTCACTTGGGTCTGGAGTAAGGCATGATTGTCGTAGAGATGGTTGAGGTGATTGTACAACTGCACAATCTCATCGTTGAATTTTGTTCTTTGGCTGGATTCTCCTTCCATTTTATGCTTTGTTAGTCTTTACAAAATATATAATCTGAGTAATCACATAAATATTGTATTAACTAAATAAGAAGTTGGGATGCAGCCTTTGCACTACTGCATGACATTATTGTTGAGGTCGTGGCCAGTAAAGCACATAGGTGTACTACCGTGGACTTTGTATGACATTCACCAAGGTTGAGCTGGAGACCACCTAATTCCATTTCTTTATGTTTTGAAGCTTCTGTAATGAAACTTCACCAGTAGAGACCACAGCAAGAAAGGAAGTTGAACTGCCAGGCCGCACCCCTACCTACGCAGTGAAGGGAACAATCACAAAATTAAAACCCAAAAACTGAGTTTCTCTCTCGAAACACGTGGAGAGCATACCTACTAGGGTCTATCTATGAGAGAATATCATCAGTGTACACGAGACAACACGATTTTAATGATAAACCCTATATCAAAGGTAAAGAACAATAAAAATGGAGTAATCTTACCCTAATCACTCATCTTTACGGGGCTAAAGCCCATCATTATTTTCAGTATAATCTAGATGAAATGATATCACTAGGGTATGTAAAATAGATCGGAGGTCATAAAATGGAGACCCAATAGTAGTTCTGAAAATAAGAAATACCCAGTTAAGGGTGTAAATATAAAATAAAACTCAGTAACCAAAATTTATGCATGAGATGATAATCCAAAGGATCACCATGAATAGACTTAGGTGTTTAAGAACTCAAAATATAGAGAAATAAGATTGAAATATCTCGATTCCCACAGACGGTGTCAAATTGATGATACGAGAAATCGCCCACTTGTCGCTCTCGTACCAGCAAATCAAGAGTAAAGTGCATAATAAGTAAATAGAGAAAGTAAGAGAGATAAAAGACAAGATATAGAGTGGTTCGGCTATAATAATGAACCTACATCCACTTTGGTCCCTCTCATTATATTCATATCATTGATGTACAAGTTTACAATGCCACAATGGGCGTACAAGATATATGAGAGAGAAAAATACATGACTGTAGCGATTTTGGGAGTTCCAGAGATACGACTACGATGTAGGCAAGTAGCCCCCAAGCTATATGTTGAGATTGTGTATAGAGAATTTGGTAAGGCTTCGCCAGGTATTATGAAATCTGATCCCCTATCTCGAGGTGTAGACCTTTATTTATAGAAGGTATGTGAGCTGTGTCACGTGCCCTGAGCCCGTGACATATATCATGTCTGGAGCAGTTGTGAATGAGGGGGATGCGTCTTGTAAGCAGGCATATTGAGTGTTGCACCCTGAAGTATAAGGTTGTAGCCTGTATGTAAGGCCAAGTGGTATATTCCGCACCCTGTTAGTGAGGCTAAAGTTGTAGGTGCCTCACCCTATATAACATAAGGTTACGACAAGTATGAATGACCAAAAATGTGTGTGCCCCACCATGCTGAGAATGGTCGCATCCTGTGCAGAGTAGGGTCGCACCCTGTCCATACGTGAGTAACGTCCGCAGCAGGGTGCTATATTTTCCATATCAAAACCCATGGGCAGACTGGACAATGTTCTTTTTATCAAGGTCAACCTCCCCCTTCCAATAAATAACAGTTCTTCCACCCTACCAACCTCCTTTTCATTCTTTTTAAAATCGAATCCCAGATAGTTGTAGACTTATATTTAGCCCCTAAATATAGAACATAATAGTGGATGTGAATTTAATAATCTTATGATCGAGCATCTCGGCTCAACCCACTACACTATCTTCCATCAATCTCAATCATCTTACATTTTCCCACATTAATCTGAAGATCTAACACTGCATTAAAGCATATAAGTAGTAAACTAAGTGGCCACACTTACCCATCTCTGCCTAATAGAAGAAAATCATGTCATTGGCAATTAGGAGATGTGAAACTTTGATCGCTTTTAGATTGGTTTGCACAATCCCAAAATTGTTATCCACCCCACGTCAACCACATGATCAATCATCGGACTGAATGCCTCCATCACAAGAATAAATAAAACAAAGACAATGGGTCTCCATGACGACGCCCTCTAAGAGATGAGAAAAAATCCCGCAGGAACCCCATTAATCAAAATAAAAAAACTTGTCCGTGGAAATGCATCTTTTAATCAAACGACACATGTAAGGACATTTTTGTCCATTATCAATATGTATGTCATACGCCGTTACACCGCTGAAGAAATTCAAGATTGCATCTACATCAACGGATCCGAATATCAAAGCGTTTTCAACATCATAGCCTCTGCGATAATGAACTTGGTAAAATTTTGTTTTTACGTTCCTTAACGTTCATATTTAGTATTGGGAAATTTTTATAAAATGTTTTTTTATAAAAATAAGAAGTAGGTTTTTTCAAGCAAAATGAGGCTTTTAAAAGGATTTTATTTTTCTGGGGAAAACGGACCGATCCACCCCATATCGGACCGATCCGCCCCATACCGGACCGATCCGCTTGCTGCAGATCCAGTATACCCCGGCTCGCAAGCGAACCGATGGAGGCCAAAAATAAAAGAACCGATCCTCTTGACCGGACCGATCGGCCTCAGAACCGGACCGGTCCGACTGGGATAAATTCGGCCAAATTCGGTGCAGATTTTTTAGGCTCAAAGTTTTCCTATTTAAAGCCAACTTCGGGGAGTTATTTTTTAAGACTTTTAAAGACGATTTTCAGAGTCCTAAATACTCTAAGTCTTCACCTTTTTGATGTGCAAAACATCTTTTTGATTCACACCAAAAATCCCAATTACTTTTGTGAATCTTTTGGAACCCTAGAACACAAACCTTGTTGTTGTTCATCTTTGTGGAGAGATCTTTGCAACCGAGGGCTGCGTGTCATTGCTGGGGGAGTCTCTACAAAGTTTCATGGCTGCGTGTCATTGAGGAGTGCTGCGGTTCTTCCTTTGTTGATTGGACTGAGGTTCATGTGGGTTCGCTGCGTGTGGATTCATTGCTGCCCTCCTGGAAAGGGATATTTCCAGCCGCCGACTACAGAATCCAATACCTGAGGGTAATTCTTAGTCACTGTATTTTCATTGTAATCCGATTGTAAGCCGTTTTCTTACAAATTATAGTGAAAATAAAAGGTTTTGCCCCTTTGGGGGATTTTTCCTGAAACTGTTTGTTTTTTATCCTGCATACTATATTTTATTTGATAAATCATCTAGATGCATGTCTTAGGGTTTAACTAAAATTTGGGTTTAATTAAAAACTGGATTTTATTTGAGAAGTCGCAATATTTCCGCTGTAGCTGCACTCTCAAATTGGTATCAGAGCGGGTTACGCTAATTTATCGCGTGATCCTGATTTTTCGAGGATTTATTTATTTTTATACAATTTGACTTCTCACGTCGTCAAATTGGTATTAGAGCGGGTTGCACTAAGTTATTGTGTTTTGATCCTGATTTTGCAAAAATGGCTTTTGATGGTTTTGATGATCTTCGATGTCAAATTTTTGAAAAATTTAATTGGAAAATTCACACGAACTCTTGTTTCAAATCTTCTGTTAAAAACGAATCTGAAAGGTGTTCGTGTTGTAAGGTTGTTGGTCACACGTTACATGAGTGTACCACAAATTTAAAGAAGAAATTGAATAAACCGATTTCTCATGTTTCTACCCTTAGTGATTATGATTCGGAAAAAGAAGTTTTTTATGCTTCTAGGCGAGAATTTCCCATCCATGTGATTAGTGATAGTGAAGGTGATGGGAGTGTGGATGAAAGTGAGGAGGAAAGTGTAGATGAGCATGACTTGCAAATTGCTTTCAATGAACTTTATGCTGAAACTTTGAAAAAAAAGAAAGAAAATTTGAAATTGAAAGCTCAGTTGAAAGAGTGTGCCATAAAAAATAATGATTTTTTAGTTGAAGAACTTAGGGCACATGAGAAAATTTTGAAAGAGAAGCTTGAGTACGTCGAGGGTGAGAGAGATAGTCTCAAAGGGTTGATGGAGACTATGAAAAAGGAGCTTTTATAGTTTGAGGATTCTAAACGAGTACTTGAATCTAGGATAGGTGAACTTGAGATGAAATTGAAAGATTCAAGCAAAGTGAAATTTGATTTGGAGTCTAGGTCTGAAAAACTTGATAAGATTTTAGGCACAGTCGAGATCAAAACGGATAGGGGTGGGATTGGTCTTGAAAAATATGTTGCACCCATTCCCACACGTGTGAGAGAGCCTCCTAGGTTTGTTAAGAAAGAGACACCTACGGGTGTTAGGAAAGAGCCCCCTAGGAATATCGTGAGAGTGCCTCCTAGGATCATTAGGAGAGATCCACCTAAGCAAATTCAGAAAGCGCCACCTAGAAATTTGAGGAGAGGGCCACCTTTAAGCAACACACACCGCCCGATTTACTCTTGCACACATTGCGGTAGGCAAGGTAATCTTAGGCACTTTTGTTAAAATCTTTTAAATGGACCTAGGAAGGTTAATGAAAGAATAAATACGATTCCCAAAACCCCCACACTCCGTTACACATCAATTTAGGTTAGAAAATCGGATTTAGAGGCTTATGGTTTATTTGTCCACGATTCCCGTTTGCTTGCACGTGATTCACCCCATGTGAAATCTTTTGGTTGATTGTGGTTGCATGTTTGTCATACGCTAGTTGTGGTTTCATGATATATTTTTACTAGTGTGTTGACTTGTACATTTTGTATAAATTCTTGTTTTTGAATTTTTTTTGAAAAAATACAAAAAGAATTTATTTTGATAAAATTTTGAAAAATACAAAAAGATTTTTTTTTTTTTTTTTACACCGTTTATGGATGACCAAGTCACAACATCATTCCATTATTTTCATGTGACTATTTGATAGTGTTTTGAGACAATAGGTCAATTCATCCATGTGCTTTATAATGTTTGGAGTCATTAAGATGTAATTAAGTGTTACTTCCTACATATTTGACTCATGTTTCCTTTAATGCACACATGCACGGATTTGTTTGATTATTGTGCTTGTCTTATCACATGTTGGTTGGGTGTTTTCACTTCAATTCTGTCCTTAAAACGAACCAAGCGCGATAAATTTTGATAAGGAAATTGTGCATATAAAAACCGTTTTGTGAGTTTGTGTGCTTTGTTTAATAACGGGGAGGGACTGCGAAAGGTAATTATCTATCCTTTGCGCAAAAGCCACCGTTAAAAAGGACCTAAAAAATTGAGAAATTTTATTATCCGAGGTCCAAAGAGGTTAAAAGAGCCCAAAAAATTGAAAGGCAATAAAAAGAAATTCATGCCAATTTTGGGCCATTTAGGTTTTTGCACCAATTCTCCAAAGTTTGAGAATTTAGATCACCTCTAAAAGAAAATATTTATGAGGGAGTTTGGTTGGAGAATTTAAAACGGGTTTGCACGTCCTTGAATTGCTTAAAAATGCGGTACATAGTTTTGGACGTTATTGGTGTGGAAATCATTTGACTTTGATTTGTTGATTTGCATAAGACGATGTCATCTAAATTCAACAAATTTTTACACCTAAGGATACCTTTGATGTTCATTCGTTAGGAGTACACGTATGCATCGTGCACATATGATTGATTGAGTTGATTTACCTATCGAATGTGTTCACACCCATTCATTCCGTTTCCATGACTTGGTTGTTTGAGTCTAAATCCATGGTGTGATTTTTGTATCATATTTGTTCACATTGGTATCTTATCTTTTGTATGAAAAATTTGAAAATTCAAAAATAGTTTGTGAAGATTTGTTTGAGCATCTCCTTGCAAGAGCACGTTTACCATATTGTTTGATACCCTGTTTTGTGTACCGTGACACCCCGATTTTGCTTATTTGATTCATTCTTCTCATTTGTCTATTTGGGGACATCATAAAAAGGTGGAGAAATAATTATTATATTATGGGGGAGTTTTTGAGATGTAGCTTATGTTTTTATCATATATTGGTATCCATGTTTATCTCATTTCAAACTCGATATGTCACGTGGTATTTGCTTTGTCTCGTGTGTGTAGGTATAAAGATTGAAGATCAATTTGTTGCACACCCTGATGAGAAAAGCTTTGAGATTTGATGATTGTTGAAGATTGAAGAACAAACGATGAAGATTTAAACTTTTGTATCTTTCCATCTTTAGGGTTCATGGGAGGGTAGATTTGTATAGGTCATTAGTTGATAATTCGGATATTTTTTATGTATGTACCGGCATAGACATAGGGGGAGATTTGTAAGGACATTTTTGTCCATTATCAATATGTATGTCATACGCCGTTACACCGCTGAAGAAATTCAAGATTGCATCTACATCAATGGATCCGAATATCAAAGCGTCTTCAACATCATAGCCTCTGCGAGAATGAACTTGGTAAAATTTTGTTTTTACGTTCCTTAAAGTTCATATTTAGTATTGGGAAATTTTTATAAAATGTTTTTTTATAAAAATAAGAAGTAGGTTTTTTCAAGCAAAATGAGGCTTTTAAAAGGATTTTATTTTTCTGGGGAAAACGGACCGATCCGCCCCATATCGGACCGATCCGCAACCGGACCGATCCGCCCCATACCGGACCGATCCGCTTGCTGCAGATCCAGTATACCCCGGATCGCAAGCGAACCGATGGAGGCCAAAAATAAAAGAACCGGTCCGCTTGACCGGACCGATCCGCCTCAGAACCGGACCGGTCCGACTGGGATAAATTCGGCCAGATTCGCTGCAGATTTTTTAGGCTCAAAGTTTTCCTATTTAAATCCAACTTCGGGGAGTTATTTTTTAAGACTTTTAAAGACGATTTTCAGAGTCCTAAATACTCTAAGTCTTCACCTTTTTGATGTGCAAAACATCTTTTTGATTCACACCAAAAATCCCAATTACTTTTGTGAATCTTTTGGAACCCTAGAACACAAACCTTGTTGTTGTTCATCTTTGTGGAGAGATCTTTGCAACCGCGGGCTGCGTGTCATTGCTGGGGGAGTCTCTACAAAGTTTCATGGCTGCGTGTCATTGAGGAGTGCTGCGGTTCTTCCTTTGTTGATTGGACTGAGGTTCATGTGGGTTCGCTGCGTGTGGATTCATTGCTGCCCTCCTGGAAAGGGATATTTCCAGCCGCCGACTACAGAATCCAATACCTGAGGGTAATTCTTAGTCACTGTATTTTCATTGTAATCCGATTGTAAGCCGTTTTTTTACAAATTATAGTGAAAATAAAAGGTTTTGCCCCTTTGGGGGATTTTTCCTGAAACTGTTTGTTTTTTATCCTGCATGCTATATTTTATTTGATAAATCATCTAGATGCATGTCTTAGGGTTTAACTAAAATTTGGGTTTAATTAAAAACTGGATTTTATTTGAGAAGTCGCAATATTTCCGCTGTAGCTGCACTCTCAACACACTACAAGAAGTTGCGACATTAGCAATAATATTTATCCACACAAGCTATTTTTTCTACCAAATATACCCTTTTGGCGACTGTTAATACCTAAATTTGGACTATTTATCTGAGCTCTTAATTACCAATTCTATAATCACAGATAAAAGACAGAATGAAAGGATAAAGAAAGACACCAGGGATTTTTACGTGGTTCAACTCAGGAATGGAGCCTACATCTACGGGGAAGTAATATTTAGGGTTTTATTCCAATATCTTGGTTTCAATTCTAGGGTTGAGCTAGTGTACTCCCCTTCACCCAGTGGAGATGGTATATTTATAGTAAGTGGAAACGGAAACGGTGAAATGCTTTCATAACTTTAACCATTTACCTCTGTACACAATAATATGCAGTTGGATGTTATTCATGTGCATGGATATACTGATTGTTGAAGTTCTCCATGTGTGTGTTTTCATATGACTGATAGTTTACCTTCTTGGATGTGGTCGGCTGGATAGCCGACGAGAGGATACCTGAGCTAACAAGGTGTTATCCACTGTGAACAGATTAGAAATGATGTTGACAGGAGCCACTGTCTTATTTTTCCATATCGCACAATATTTTTAGGCTACAACAAATCCTCTAATACCGCACGCTTGAAGGTTGAATGAAAGAATGGAGTATTCATTTCTAGAACTTCTCGGTGCCTTATAGAGGTAGTGGTCAATGGATGACCATACGGGCTTGTAAATTTTTCCCTTTTCTTATATTAAAGCGATGGCAATTTTATAAATTACTTGAAAAATAGCAAACCGAGGGAGGGTAAATTAGCCTTTTTATCTTTTCGAGATTTGAGATTCCAATGATAGTCCAAATATTGGTACACTTAATCATTATAAATCTCAAATATCAAAAGCCATCATTGTACCTATAAAAGGTTGATTTTCCCTTCATTTTTCCTCACTCCTGCTATCTCAAATTCTCTTTCATCCATTGTTGCTTCTCCATCTTGCTGATGTAGGGGTTTTAACATTGTGCTTACTACTACCTTCTTCTTCTTCTTATATTATTTTACTTTTTTGAGCTATTAAGATGGTGTATATCGTTGATGAGATCTCTTCGGAGGAGTTTAGGGAGAAAAGAAAAATCCCAAACTAGATGGTTATAGAGATGGTTTTCGAGCCTTGTGATTTATGTGTCTTGGGTGAGGGTCATTGGGGGGTATCTTTTCCACTAAAAAATATATTCGATTTTGTCAATATTTTTATATAGTCCCAACTAAGGTAGGGTGTAGTTAATGGAGTCAACTTTCTTAATGAGTTGTATAGAACTCCTACAGGAATAAAAGAATAAATGTACTACTATTGTTAGGGGACCAAGGGGCATAATATTTATTATTTGAAGACACGTCATGGAAATAGGGTTTGGTGGTGAATTTGCCTGATTGCAATATGGACTATTGGGATTATGATATTATTGTAGAGAATTGGAAATATGCTCCTCTTTTGGAGGTTGTAAGATATACTGGGACCAGGTATCCTCAAGAAGGGTGTGGAATAGGTTGGCCTTTTATTTTTTATTCATATATTTCCTATATATATGTTTTCCTCTTGGTGGCTCGTCCACTAACATATTATACTTTCTTTCTTTATTGAGAAAAGGAAAAAGGATGGTCCTCATGATTCCAAGCTTAATTTGAAGATTTTAAGTTCATTTGGTATGTCTAGCACATGATATATGAAGCTCATCCTAGGTGGTCTTCAGTGTTGTTAGAATACCAGAGGTCTATCAATTTTTTGTATCTCGGCCTACATAAGGTATTCCCATATCCCCCCATATATTTATAAAGACATGTATCGTCCTCATCAGCTGTTGTAACTGAATCTCCTTTACATGAATAGGAAGATATTTTCATTGAAGGAACCTCTTCTTATTTTGAGTCTTCAAATTTGTCTAATGTCCTACTCACCCTTTTTTATCCAGACGATATAGTCAAGAGGAAATTTCCAAATCTCCTTGCTAGATCTATGTCTCCCCACCTGTTGAGAAGAGGAAAAATGATGGTGAAGGTTCTAAGTTCCAAGTAGTAGTGACTACTGAAGAGAAGAAGAGCATAAAGCCTCAAGGAAAGGTCCTGCCACCCAAAAAGAGTTAGTTCAAAAGACTTAGGCTAACCAGGCTTTTGTAGAAGCTACCTCTATGGAAGTCAACCCTGGTTTGGCTAGGGGTTTGATTATTTCTAGAGTTCTTCCTACTGACAGGTCAACAGTTGCCCTTTGTCTAGGGCAGGATTTTTAAAGAGAGACAATAAAAACTTAACCTTCGTAAATTTTTTAACACATGAGTTTGTTTATTTAGTCGGAGTTTTTTACTTTACTATCTAATTTTGCTTCATTTAATTTTGTAATTTCTGGTTGATTATGACCAGGCTTTTATTAGGGATAAACAGTTTAGAGAGTCATTAATTGATGTGGAGGTTTCCTTCAAAGGCTTGAAAGAATCATTGGATTCCACTGAGAAAGTTCAGATGAAGAATCAAGATAAGTGGAAGGGTCTGCTAAACTCTACCGAGCAGGCCAAGAAGGATGCCAAGAAAGCTGTTGCAAATACTATGAAGGCCACTACTGAGGTGGAGGGCAAGTACGAGGCCTTGAAGTCCAAGTACGATGAAGGAGAAGGAAGATGCCTATACACATGGTTAGGATACAACTTTTGCTACTACTACTATGTAAATTGAATATTTAAAGAAGACCTCATCCATAGAAGATTGGGATTCTGCACTTAAATAGGTTGGTACGCCTGTCGACTCAGACCTATCTCAATAGTTTAACCTTGGTACGCCTCCTACTATTGATGAGGAAATCAAGGATGAAGAAGGAACTTAGTGAATCTTCTATGGTACCTAAGGCATCAGTGGTGGCTATTCGACCGGGGGAAGATATATCCCAAGACAAGGAGAAGGCATAAAACCTTGGGGTTTTTCTTGATTTTTGTAGTTTTTATTTTGGTCTTGTATTATTTTGATCTGTTTTCCTTATAACTCATAAAAATTATCCTTTTGATGCACTTCTCCACATATTTAATAAAATTATTCATCATTCCATCTTGCATAATATCGATGTTTGCTGAAGTTATTTCTTGTGTTATCATATTTTATTTTTAGTTTATATCCAAGACATGTATCATAGTAGCGAAAGAAAGTGAGCTTTATTAGAAAAGTGTTCATCTTTTCGTAGCAGGTCGTGAACATCTTGAAGAAGATGAGTTGGAGGAACTACTTAATCTTACTGCTTTTAACCAATTCAAAGAGACATACATCCATCTGCATAAACTGTTCGATCAAGCGGTGTCGACTAATGCTTCTTACTATGAAATGATTCTTTAAATATAGGAAGATCATAGAGCCTCTCTGAGGAGTTGGATGCAGACTATGAAATGAAATATTCTAGGTGGAGCAATGAGAAAGGTTTTGATAAGAAACTCCAAAATATCTATTCAGCACATAGGAAGAGGGAGTTTATGTTGAATTATGAGTTGACTAGTGCTCGATAAGTAGAAGGTTTGATAGAACATGAAAATAATTCTCTAAGAAATAAATTGGAGATATTGAAGAAATATCCGGGGACTCAACATAACGAAGGTGAATCTTTCTTGGAGTAGAAAAATGACAAGTTAAGGGAAGAGATAATTTTTTTGAAAACGTCCAACACTGGCCAATCATCCAAGAAATTAGTGGTTGTCATCCCACTATGGAAGAGAAAAACAAAGAAAACTCTTGCCGACTGTTGATGTAAAAAACTAGACTTTATCTAATTTTATAATCACATATAAAATATGTAATGGTAAATATATAGAGAGAGAGTTTTTAAAGTGGCTCAGCTAAATAAGAAATCCTACGTCCACTATTATTTTATTGATTTTAGTTGTTACAGAGAGCTAGGTACTCTTGTAGGTAAGAATGTCCCAGAATTTGTTCGACCGTGCCCTTAATGAAAGGGATAAAATGGATTTATAGTGACCTGGAGGTAGAGGGTCGGAATGTCAAGGGATGGAATGCTTTTATATAATTAATCATTTACATCCTTACATAATAAATGTGACGGTTTGTGGTATAAACCCCGTGTAGTATGGCCCTTGGTATGATGATGCTTCATTGGTCTTGTTGGTCGGCCTTCTTTGTGGTAGTTGACATTCCTTATGCTAGTCGACATTATTCATATTGGTCAGCAGATTTACTATCTGTTGAGTACGATTTTGGCCACGTATGAGAACACGTGTTTACTTCTAATTGTTCCACGTAGGTGGATAATTTTTAGTATTAACACCGACCATAAAACCTAAATGGATAGCAAAGTTGCCATTATTAATAAGTTAATAGGCAAACTTTATAGGTCAACCTTTCAATTTCACAAACAACTAAGGAAAAATTGGAACAATGGGCATGGCAAAGCTTTGGCCCATATGGGAGATGAATTGGAGAAGTCTAGAAGAGAAAGCTATAAGTGGGGTTAGTATAATGATTTTATAGTTTTGAAGGTTCTCGAAAAATATTCCTTATGTATTGGCAAGATCTCGGCATTCTTGATTACTCAAATCCTCCTTTCAATCTTGATGCTATCTGGATCCCCACTGACGCCATACCACTAAGACTTATCAGATAATATATAGTGATTATGGTTTGCAAGATGAATATTCCTTGGTTCGACCTCAAGAATTTGGTGAATAGGCCCAACTCCAACCATCATGAGAGGCTTAGCGATTTAAGTTCCACCGTTCAACATTCTCCTCTTGATGTTCCTCCAGCAGGAATGGAGAATGCCTTGGGGAAGCATCTAGCAGAATGAAGATGTTTACCTTTTTAATTTTTATTACTTTAATGACAAATATTTTTTAATGAAGTTCACCACCTTTTAAATAAAAGACAATGTATGTTTAATACATGTTAAATTTCATATTGGCTGACCAATAGTTAAGCATTATGATAGAATGGTTGGCCATTGGCCGACTATACCTCTTTACTGATGACCGAATTGGATGAACCTGAGTTGTCCAGACTTAGGATTTACTAACACATTTTTAGCTGCCCAAACGGATCTTTGTTGTTCTTCGACTAGTTTGAATTAGTTACCACTAGAGACCAAATTTATTAGTATTTTCTCTTGACTTGGTCTGGCAAAACTTCTTCTTCTTGACTTTAAGTCATACATAAAGCTTTTAATTCTTGTTCCCGACTTGTCAAATACGAAGTCATACATAAAGTTTTGCCAAAAACTGCTTGGCTGTGAAATAATGTTTTTAACTATACTTTGATATTGTTCACAATATTTCATTAGAGATTATTATATCTCCAATACTTTAAAAAAATATAAAAAGGAAGCAAATTGATGATAAATTCATAAATTCTCATTAAATTGCTCATGGTTCCTACACATGTGTTGAAAACTTTTATTTTGAACTTATTGATAGTACTTATTAAGATGCTCGACATTCTATGGGTTATTGAACAACTCCCTCTCAATTGTGTCTAGGCGATAGGTACCTCGTCGGACGACTGTAGAAATGGGGTATGGGATAGCCGAGCGACTGTAGAAATGTTGTATAGGCTATGCTAATTGTCCTCCAACTTATTTCCTTTTTGGATCACTTTTTTTAATAGATAGTCTCCTTTCTTTATAGTGTTTGGCTTCACTCTTCTATTGTAAAACCTAAAAATACATAATCCATAAGAGGTTACCCGAAGTGTGGCATTCTCCCGTAATTCTTCTACCAAGTCTAAGTCAAGCCTCCTCATTAAATCACTTTTGGGAGAGTTAACGTTAAGCACCTTGTGACTCGATAGATCAAACTTTGTTTGGGCTCCTTCTTATATTCGAAATGCTAGCATGTATGAAGTTTCTCTAGTAGCTGTCCACGGAATGGTTCTGTAGGCCTATAAGACACAATGAAACTCATTGATCTAGTTTTCTTTAGCATCATCAAGCCCCTTTTTATATCCATCGAGCAATGTTTTGCTGGTCACTTCTGTCTGACCATTGCATGGAGGATAACCTGGGCATAATGTAACTTTTGGATTTCAGATTTAAACACAATAATAATTAAACTCCTGTATATCAAACTAGGTTCCATGGTCTGTGATAAAATCATACGGCACGCCATATTGGCATATGATATTTTTCGTATAAACTGTTATACTCTTTTGTAAGACATATCGACATTTCTCTTTGTGGTGATAGAACTGCCTATTGTCTGGATAAGGCTGGAGATCTGACTTGAATAAATTGGGCCAATTGCCTCACCATTTCCAACATAGCTTCTTGTCCTCTGGAAATATTATCATGACTTCAAGTTAGGTCTGTCGTTATAGGATGAGTGGATGGAACCGGCGGGTTACCCTCATTTTTTACACTGGACTCAGGGTCATTAATGTTGTCTTGAACAACGGTATATGCGAGTGATAATGGTACTTAGAAACACGTTCCAATAGACAATGCCAATATGTTGATGTAAAAAACTAGACTTGATCTAATTTTATAATCAAAAATAAATTATGTAATGGTAAATAAAAAAAGAGTTTTTAAAGTGGTTCAACTATATAAAAAATCATACATCCACTGTTATTTTTATTGATTTTAGGGGTTACAGAGAGCTAGGTACTCTTGTAGATAAGAATATCCCAGAATCCGTTCGATCATGCCCTTGATGAAAGGGATATAACGGGTTTATAGTGACCCAAAGATCAACGGTCAAAATGTCAAGGGATGGAATGATTTTATATAATTAAGCATTTACATCCTTACATAACAAATGTAACCATTGGTTGTATAAACCACGTGTAAAATGACCCTTGGTATGATGACGCTTCATTAGTCTTGTTGGGCAGACTTCTTGGTGGTGGTCTGCATTCCTTGTATTGGTTGGCATTCTTCATATTGGTAGGCAGATTTACTATCTGCTGGCTAGGATTTTGTCCATATAAGAGATTACATGTTTACTTCTTATTGGTCCACATAGGTGGATAATTTTTAGAATCAACATAAGCCTCTATGTTTCATGATTTATGCAAGCGTGAAAGTATGGAGCATTTGATTTTGGTAGTAGCTCGGAGTATTTTCATGATGCCTAGTCGGTAGCCGACCTCCCACACTTATTTTTGCAGATAATTTGAATTCTTAGCGAACCGCTAATGGATAAGTTGGTGTTTTTCACCTTTTGCATCACGAAGCCATAGGAATGTCAATCGTTGGTACATTTAATCATTATGTTCAATGTTTTTGAGAAAAACTATAAAAAAGCGGGAGGCTTTCCAGACACTGCCTTACTCTAAATCCTCGAACTTTGGCTGTTATTTTTTGAGCTCTTTACGCAATCGTTCGCCATCGTTTATATTTCCTTTTGATAGTTCTTGTTGAATACTTAATCTTCTGTATGAACTCTTTCTTTCCCTTTGTTTTTATTCATTTCTTTCTTTCTAATCCATGGTTTACATAGTTAATGTTGATTCTCTAGATAAATTTAAGGAAGAATAGAAAATTACTTTATGTTTTGATTTAGAAATACCTCCTAACCCTATAGATGTTTACTCTTTAGCTAAGGGTCATTGGATACCAACTTTGTTTATAGATGAGTGTGGTTTTACCTTTCCACCAAACCCCTTTCTTCTTAATTTCTGCCAATATTTTGACATTGCTCCAACAAGAGTAGCCCCCAACACCTGGCGAGTTGTCAACGGTGTGAATAGACTACATGAAATTTATGGACACATTTTGGGATTCCAGAGATTATGTTATGTTATAAATGGTCTATTGTAGGGGAGAATACTTATTATTTGAAAACCAGACAAACCAATAAGGTTTTATTATTGAATTTGTCTGATTCCAATAAAGATTATTGGGATCATGCTTTGATAGTAAAAAATTAGCAACATATTCTCCTCTTGAGAATGGATTTTCCTATCATGGTCCCAGGTGCCCTCAGTTTGGGAATAGGATAGGTTATTATTTAGTTGCTCCGCCTTTATTTGCTGGTTTCTTTTTTGATAGATGTTAATTGTTGATGCTTATTTCTTTTTACAAAGGAACATAAGAGAAAGTTCCCCAACTCTAGTGAAATGAATTTGGAAGAACTCAAATTCCTGTGGGGTTTGAACCAAAGGGCACAAGAAGAGCATCCCCGATCATCTTCTGCGTTGCTAGAATATAAAACTTCCATCCCTTTTTTTTGTAGCTCGACCAACAAGTGTTGTGCCTTCAATCATAATTGATTTGGAGAGGGATCCATTATCCACATCCTCTGCCACTGATTCTGGTGGTAAAGTTGCTACTAGTGCCACTTCTTCTTCCTTTGATTACAACCTTCCTCTTTCTATCATCATGGGCAAAAAGAAAATCCCTAACTTTTTGGAGGATGACTTTGTAGCTGGTGCCAAGAAACCATTTAATATTTCTACTCAAAAGAAGAAGACTGATGTTGGCAAGAAGCTCCCAGCCAACAAAGGTGATGAGTTTCCTTTGAAGAGATTGAGGAGGGGTCCTGTCAATAAGAAGGTTGAGAAAGTTGTTGATGCGAATCAATAAGGTTTGGTCGGTATGGTCCCACATGTAGCCTTTAGTCCTAACTTAATTAGAAGTTGATCAAGTCAGCACCCTCCAAGACCATAGAGTTGTTGTTGCATCAATGTACCGATCAAAACTATCAGTAAGAGCTACTAAAATCTTAGCCTTGGTAAGTTTTCATATTTGAAGTTGGTCGAGTACTGTTTATGTCTTTCTCTGACTTGTACTGATTTGGATTTTTTCTTGTAGTTCCTGGTTGATTTCTCTGCTATGTTCTTCTTTAGGAGAAGTAGAGGAGGCCTTTAAAGGTCTTAAGAAATGTGCTATGGATTCTTAGAAGGATTTGAAGAGAGAGAAGAAGTCTTGGGAGGAAAACATCAAGAATACTGAAGAATCTCGACATAAATCTAATAATGCCTTGTGTACGACTAACTCGAATACTGCTTAAGCTGAGCGTAGGGCAAATTCTACTGAAGGACAAATAGCCAAACTATCCACTGATCATTCTGCTAAGAAGGCTAAGAGAAAGAAGGATAGAGAAGACTCCTTCAATAAGTGTTGGGATAAATCCATCTCTTCTACCTCTACACAAATTGGGTATACAAAGAAGAATTTTTTTAAGGAAGGGTGGTCGGTAGCTTTAAAGGAGGTTGGTACTACCGCGGGTTCTGAGATTTTTCTCAGGTATGTCCCTGTCTTTCCGCCCAACTTTGATGAGGAAATTGAGGATGATGCCAGTTCGTGAAAATCCTCTTTGGCTATTGACTCTACTGCTCCTTCTGCCGACCAAGAAAAAATTGCAATTATCCCACAAGTCGAGCAAGTTATCCCTGATGTAGAAAAGGATAAGAAGAAAGTGTAGATTTGCTCGGCTTCTAATCTTTGCATCTTAATTTTGTTTTATTTTTATCTTTCCTTTGATGTACATATAATTCTCGTTATTTATCAATGAAAGAACATTTCCTTTAATTCACATGTCGTTTATTATTTCTCGGCTGTTGCTCTGTCTTTTTTTATTATTATTGACCAATTATTTCTTTATCTTTATATTTTATGGCCAAGATAGAAGAATTTGACTCCAATGACTCCGACCTAATCAAGCTCTGTAATAATATGTTCAAAGATGGACACTTGGACTTAACTGATAAAGAATTAACAGACTTACTCCTCACAGACGCTTCTGATCAGGCAAGGGATGTATACACTTATCTTAAGTTTCTTCTTGATCAAGTTGTGGCCAATAATGTTTTATGATTTGAGACGATTGAAGATTTGCAGGAAGAGCATAATTAAAGAAAAATACTACGACATACTGACTACGAAGACAAGTATAAGGCCTTGAGTGAAGGTTGGAGTTTTGAGGAGCAATTAGAAAAATATGCCTTATAGACAAGAAGGAATTCTTATTGAATAAGGAACTTGATGAATCTAGAGAGATCGCCAAGCTTTTGGAGGATCAGAACGATAAAATTCAAAATGAGCTAGAAATTCTGAAAAAGTATTCTAGGGGTGATGCCGATGAAGGTGACTCCTTTTTATAGAATGATAATGCTAATCTTGTCGAGGAAATTAATACTTTAAAGAAATCTAACCCTGTATAATCCCCCAAACGATTAAGAAGGAGTCGACCAACTATTGAGGAAGCCAAGACTTAGAAGACCTTAGCCGACCAATCTTCTTAGTTAAAAGGTAAGAGTCAAGTTGTTGCTAAGTTGTCTTCACAATTGAAAGCTAAAGAAAAAGTTCTTACCGACCAATCCTCCTAATTAAAGGCGAAAGATGATGTAATAAAAAGACTTTAACATCATGTTAAGAGATTGATTTTCCAATTTTACAAACAACCCCGAGAAGTATGGATGAAAGACTATAATGAGGCTCGTGTCCATATTGATGATCGTCTTGCCCAAAGTCGTGATGGAGGGTACATGTGGGGATAAAACCATTGTTTAACTTCGTTGAAGCATGATCGGGATAAAAAACTGTGGTATTGGAATGAACTTGTCCTTCTAGATTGTGACAATCCTCCCTTAAATCTAGTTAAATCATGGATCCCTCTTGACGCCATCTCTCAGTGTTTAATCACTAAATATTTGGGGTGTTATGATCTCCATAACGTTCATGAAATAGTTCATCCTTCTCATCTGATTAACGCCCCGAGCAATAGTAATAGGAAAATGTTGGAAGACTTCAACTTTATTAATTTTCCATATACATTGGATGATCCTCTTGTTGGGATAAAGAGAGCGCAACTGACTTCCAAAGCTGAAGATAAGCATCCACCTGAATGATTATTCTGTATTTTGTAATTCATTTGAATATAATAAGTTTATATGAATGAAATATATTTGTTTTTATTAACTTATGATTATTTTAATCAATTATTTAACATGTGATTGTATTACCATTGGTTCTACTAATACGGTTAGATATATTAATCCAAATTTAGTATTAGTTACTAGTGGTAATGCCATTGATTCTACTAATCCTCATATATATAGTAATCCAAATTTAGCATTAGTTATCAATGGGGACCAAGTGTATGAGGAATGTATGTTTATATTCCAGTATCTAGGAATTTTTACATTTATTCCTGCATTTAACTTAGTCTGATAAAACTTGTTTATAATCTTTTTACTTTTATATGAAGTTTGACACTTCTTGTTCTTGACTTGTTTATAAAAAATCATACATGAAGTAATCAACATCTTGTTCGTGATTTTGTTTTTACGAAGTCATATATGAAGTAAATTATTACTGCCGACAGAGTGCAGATGATTATAATCCTATGTTGACTTGGTTATTTTTTGTTATTTCCAACCAACTGTTGAGTATTGGAATCCTGTTTTGACTTGGTCGGAGCTGAAGATAAAAAGTTATCAATGTTCTGGGGGATGTATATCACCATACTCCAAAAACATTGAAAAACTAAAGAGGCTGAAATCAACACTTTATTGATACTCATATAAAACAAAAAGAGATACAATAACGAAAATGCTTTGAATTACTGATAATACTTGCAAAAATGCTCGGCATTCCAAGGATTTTTGAATTCTTCACAATCCAAAGTCTCTATCCGGTAGGTCCCTGGTTGGATGACAACTAATATGTGATATGGGGCATGCCAATTGGCCTCAAGCTTGTTATTCTTCTAGATAACTTTCTTGAGAACATAATCACCCTCTTTCAGGTTAATCGGCTTGACCGTTTTATTGTAAAAGCGAGCAGTTTTGTGTTGGTAGGCAGCATTTCTTAGAGCTGCATCTTCTCATACCTCCTCCAACGTGTCAAGATCTAATCTCCTCATCAAGTCACTAACTGGGGAATCAAAATTCAATACCCTATGTGTTGGTAGGCCAATCTTGACTGGTACCATGGCTTCAGTCCCAAACACAAGAATGTATGGTGTCTCTCCAATTGTTCCTCTTAGCATTATTCTATTAGCCCAAAGAACAGAGTGTAGATTAAGAATCCAGTTTCCCTTGGCAGCATCAAGTCTCTTCTTCAGTCCATTCATCAAAGTTCTGTTTGTCACTTCTGTTTGATCATTACTTTAAGAATGGCCTGGCACAAAACGAAGTTTCTAGATTTTGAACTGGGCGCAGTATGTTTCAAACTCCTCGTTGTCGAAGTGGGTACCATGATCTCTAATGAAAGCATATGGTAAACCATATCGATAGATTGTATTATTTGAAATGAACTAATAAACTTTATCATAAGGTGTATCATCTAATGGCTCTACCTCTGCCTATTTGGTGAAGTAATCCACAATAAAAATAAAGTATTTGAACTTGCCTCTGGTGGTCAGTAATGGGTCGACCAAGTCAATTCCTTATATATCGAACGACCAATGTGAAGTTAATGGTGTTAAAGAAGCATTAGGTGTTCAATGAATGGCAAAGAATCTCGGGCACTTATCACACATTCTCATAAAGGTTGTACAAGATGCTCTCATGGTAGGCTAGTAATATCCCTAAGTGTTGATACATTGGAGCAATAATCTTTTAGCTGAATGAGATCCATAGTAACCTTCATGCACATCTTTGATCAAATCTTCCACCTCCATTGGATGACCATAACTCTATAAGGAGATCGTTAATCCTTTTTTGTATAAAACCCCTTTGTCTAACACATATCTCATTTCTTTATATCAGAGATTTTTGGCTTCTTTAGGATCATGTGGTAGGTTCCATCTTCAATATAAGCTTTTATCGGATCCATCCAGGAAGGTCCTAGATCTAAAGCAATAAAATTGACCATCAGGTCTTAATAAATACTACTATTAGCCAAGATTTCTATAGGATTGTTCTTCTGATCTCAATTCTTGTTGTTAATATGAGCTAAGCAAGTGCATTAGCTCGGTCAATCTCTATTCTTCGGATCCTATTCATTTGGATGACTGGAAATTTAGCGATGACATTCATAGCCTTGGTAAGAGACATGGTCATCAATTCTCCTTTGACGCCATACAAATTAATCATTCGGTTAACAACCAGTTGTCAATCACTATGGGCCACTACTTCCTCGGTGCCCAATGAATGAGCTAAATTTAGTCGAACTATCAAGGCTTTGTAATCTACCTCATTACCCGATGCTTTGAACTGAAACCTGAGATCATACTTAATATCAATATCATCATGAGTATTAAGTATTATACCTGCTCCACTTCCAGTATCATATGAAGATCCATCCATGTACAAATTCCATAACGAAACATTATGGTTGAAACTTTATGCTATCAATTATCCATGCTAGAATATATTCTTACTCTCCTCTGCATATTTTTAAGCCTTTTCCTGAATTCTGGATGACTCAAGTTAATCAGCTGCCATATCATCTTGCTTTTGAGCTGAGCTCTCTTCTTTCAAATTCTACTCAGCAAGCAAGTTTTGTTTGTCGGGAACCTCCGGATAAGTAAATTCAACAATGAAATATGCCAAAGCTTGGTCTTTCACTGAAGATCTTAGTTTATAGACAATGTCATACTGTCCCAATTCTACCTCCCAGTACATCAACCTTACTGACATCTCAGGCTTGTAAAGTGCTTATCAAAGAGGCAGATCAATATACACAACTATGGTGTACGCATGGAAATAAGGTTTTATATGTCTAGAAGGCTCAATAAGTGCTAGGTTTAATTTTTCCAAACATGGGTACCCAATTTCAGCTCCTCTAAATGTTTTACTGGTATAATAGACTATTTTTTGGATTCCATTATCATGTCTGACTAATGTCGATCTCATAGCTGACTCATAAACAACTAAGTATAAGTACAATTTATCTCCCAAAACTCGTTAGGAAAGTAATTTTGGTTATCCCAGTTACTTCTTTAACTCCTGGAATGCTTCTTCACATTCTACATTCCACTCAAATGTTTTTCTCAACACTTTGAAAAATGGTAAGCACCTTTCTGTTGCTCGAGAAATAAATCTATCATGGCTGTGTAATACCCCATATTTTTGGCTATATTTATTTTTGGGATTAATTAATTAAATGAGAATTAATTGGGAATTAATCCGGATAAAATACTAGCGAGATGTGAGTTGGTATTTGACTATATTGAGTATATATGATAATATATGAATGTTGAATTATGAAATTGTCGTGAGATTGATATACGACAATTTGGTCATTTTATTGGGACGCGGGTGATAGTTGCGTCAGGATATAATTATTTTAATCATAGAAGTGAATTTAAATTCTATTAGCCGTATGGTTGTTTTGAGTGCGCCAACGCGTCCGGAAGGGTCGAGATAGTCAGAAAACACTAGCCGAGGGTTTAGTTTGGGTCCCGGGGTATTTTTAGGCCATACCGGCAATGTAAAGGGCATTTTGGTAATTTTGTATTTTTGGGAATTAATAATGACGAAAATTAGAAGTCTTTATCTGATTGGGAATAGACCCACTAAACCCACTAACCAACCCTTAATGACCCAATAAGCTACGGAGGTTATTAGATTAGGTTTCCAAAACTTTCCCAAAGAAAAACCCTAGCCACCATAGCCACCTTTGGAGAGGAAAGCTTGTAGAGAGGGAATTCTGTAGAGAGAGAGAGATAACTTTAGCAAATCAACATCAAAATCAGAGATAAACTCAAGGCAAGTGATTTAAATTTCGTTTAACTTCAGAGAATGCTTTTCCATGCGTAGGAATTTGATAAAGATTGAATTGTTCTTGGAGTATTATGAAAACCCATGTATTTTGGAACTTAGAACTTGAAATCTTGAAGAGAAATTGCATGTAGAATGGTAGATAGATGATTATTCTGATGATATTAGATATTGGATGAAATTAAAACAGATTTAATTGGGTAAATTCATAATTATAAATTCTAGGGTTTATGTTCTTGAAAATTTGGGGAAAAGGGTAGAGATTTAATGAATTAATGATGTTTAGGATGTGTAAATTCCTTAAAAGATGTTAGTATATGATCCTAGTACGTTTTAGGATGATTAGAGACCATAAAACATTGTTGGGACGAATTTTGGTTGAGATTGGAAGTGTAGAAATTGGTGAAAAACGAATATAGAATTTCTGGACTTAAATCTGGTCCCTCGTTAGAAGACCTACCCAGGTCGTTCGAACGAGCTCGTTCGAACGAGCTTCTAATGAGTTGACAGTTGGGGTTCTAACGAGAGGGATGTTCGTTCGATAATCTCGTTCGAACTAGATCTCGTTAGATAGCCCAGTTCGTTCGAACGAACTCTCGTTCGAACAGCCTCGTTCGAACGAGACTTCTAACGAGCTGGCAGTTTAGGCCTTTTGGCCTGTTTTGATTTTTGGAGTCTCGTAAACTTGTTCTAGGATAGAGATAACATTCCTTTGATGGTGTATTAGTATACTTGGGACATTTGGGATATAATGAGGAATAAATTATATAAGTGTGGATCAAATCAAATAGACATTTGAGTCGAGACGTGAGTGCCTACTACGAAGTGAGAATAAATTATGGCGCGTATAAATATGGATCGGGATTATATAAGTTGTATATATATTAAGTTGGTAGGAGAATGCGATAAGTACTACAATTAAACTACGGGATTACTAAGATGTGTGCTTTCTTAGTATTGGTATATGAATTGTGTGTATGACATACCTACTATACTTGCTATCACGGGAGGTTTGCGTTCGCTTAGGGCCCTCTAATCCTTGTGTTGCCCGGATTTAGACTGGTTAACTCGATGAACATAGGTCATAGAAAGACTTATTGGGATGTTAATAAGTCTGTTGATCGTGGGAGCGCAGGTATGTGCGTGACCCATGTGATGTGACTGTGTTCGCCTCCATTATTTGTGATGTTGTTATCTGTGTACTATTCTTGAGAGATTCGAAATACGTGATTCCTTATGTACGTGATGTACCGGGATGGATAGCAGAGTATGTGTGCACCGCAGCTTAGTCTTGGGGTGCTTATATTGTATATTTATGTTGTGGAAAAATATACACTTAATAAACTAAGAACTTTCATATGGTATTGTGTGTAACTATGGAATAAAATAAAAGGGATGATCTATAATGAGTTGTATTACTGTTATATGAGAACCTGAATTTACGTTAAGCCCCTATTTAATTGAGATCGTTATAATGTTAATGGGAACCGAGTAATAAGGGTAGAATCTATGACAGTCTAGCTAGATATGATGTCACTTAGCTAGTGGTTAGATGGGTACTTACGTTAGGAGTGCACAGTTAGACGAGAGGTGAGAATTCCATGTGAGTGCACGTACTAACATGTACTTTGCATTTAATGTTTTAAATGTTTTTAAAGCACTTGCAGGTTTTTAAAATATCTCCACATTCGGGCTCTGACCCGTTTTCTTTCAAATATATTTTTCTTGTAAAACCATTTTAGGTGCCCAGCCACAAGGACACCATGCATAGGATACTCATTCAGGTGACGAGCTGTAGCTGTTTGTGGAAGATACAGGGAATTGCTTTTAGACGCTTCTACCATTTGGATTCCTGATTCAGTATTTATCAGTTGTAGGGCATGTTGCCCATTTCTATTAGAGACATCTTTCCATTTCAGTTTTTCAGACTTTGTCATGTATTGATTCTGTATTCAGTTTAGTTATTTCAGTTTGTGGTATTGTAGTGAGGAGTTTTCCTCCAGACTTTATTTACATTATGTGATGGTTATTCTATTTACTTCGTTATGGTGAATGGTGTTATTATTCTTCATTACACTTGTTGCATGTTAATCAGACTTTAATTAAAATTTGGCAACTTACTTTTTAAATACTAGGTGGTTAGTAATAATAAAAATGTTTTCGACAGTGATGCTATTAGCTGAGCCAACTTGGCATTTTGAATTAATTTAATAAAGGAGTAGCTACCCGGTATTCAATTAGTCGGGGTGTCACAGGTGGTATCAGAGCATCAGGTTCTAGTGTCCTTTAGGATCTGTGCGGCTATTATGTTTCCACTAAGTTTCTTTGATATAGAGCCCTATATTTTAGGACTGTTGTACTCTTTTTGTGTATGCTTCGTTCTTCAGCTATTTTAAGTTTATAAACAGTGAACTTATAAACTTTATTCTTATTTCAGATGCCTCCACGACGTGCAC
This sequence comes from Sambucus nigra, assembly GCA_949130495.1. Lineage (NCBI taxonomy): Eukaryota > Viridiplantae > Streptophyta > Magnoliopsida > Dipsacales > Adoxaceae > Sambucus > Sambucus nigra. The sequence continues at coordinate 49,133,310 of OX422220.1, forward strand.
GACGAGTTCCCAGGGATGCAACGCCCGAACCCCAGCCCGCTCCAGTTCAGGGCATGATGAACGCTGCTGAGGTTGCAACTATTGTAGCCCAAGCGGTAAATGCCGCAATTGTCGTAGTCCAGCAGGCACCACCTCAGGCGCCGGTTGTCGCGCCGGTACAGGCAAATGCATTCCCGTCTGCTTGGGAGCGTGTACGTGACTCTTTTCAGAAAGCGCATCCGCCAGAGTTTGCAGGTGGCTCAGATGTGGTAGTCTCGAGCCAGTGGAGGAAGGATATACAGAGGCACTTGAGGATGTATGAGTGCACGGATGTTCAGAAGCAGGTGCTTGCTACTTTCAAGCTAGTTAGATCTGCACTGCAGGGGTGGGAGTCTATTACCACCGTGGAGGATAGGGATACTCTCACTATTCAGGACTTCTGGGTGCGGTTTGACCGCAAGTACTTTTCGTCCGTTGTTCATACGGAAATGAGGAGGAAACTGATGAATCTGAGGCAAGAGGGTAAGACCGTGGCCGAGTATGAGGCCGAGTTCACAAATCTGTTGAATATCGTTCCGGATGAGATACCAACAGAGAAGAAGAAGATTGAGAAATTCACCGACGGGTTGACATGGAGGATCCGTCAGCATCTGTTAGAGAACCTTTCGTTGGCCACGTATTCTGATGTGGTTAACGCTGCTTTGTTACACTGCAAGGATCACCGCTTTCATATGACTGAGAGCAAGAGATCAGGAGAATCTAGCCATCAGGGCAGGACTGGAGGACATGGTGCCGGCGGGGCACAATCTATTCAGGGGTAGAGACAGGGTGAGCAGGGTTCCCAACAGGGGGATCAGAAGAGGTTCCGATCAGGGAACTACAGACAGGGACAGGGAGGTTTCCGTCAGGGCCATCAGGGTCCGAACGGCCATCAGGGCCAACAGGGGAAGAATGGACAGCAGTTCCAGCAGGGCCAGGGGAGGAACGGTAATGGCCACCAAGGCCGGGGACAGAAGGGGCAGAGAGGGGGGAATTTCCCAGGGAAGTGTTTTGTTTGTGGCAAGACTGGCCATAAACGTTAGGATTGTCCTGATAGGGGCAGGGCCCCATAGCAGCAGCAACAGGGTGCTCGCCAGGAGCCGCACAGGCCTATGTTTCCCGCCGCTCTCCCCGCACCGCCACAGATGGCAGCATTGCCACCCATTCCAGCAGTCCCAGTTCAGCAGGGGCAGCTACAGTATAGACGTGTATACAACGTCCACCAGGCAGCAGTTCCACAGGCACCGCCCACGATTGAGGGTACGTTTCCTATCCATGGCACTATGGGTCGGGTATTATTTGATACGGGGGCTACACATTGTTTTATAGCTACACATTTCGCGAAAGCTTTAGGATTGTTAGCTACGGCAGAGAGCACAGTGACGTGTGTCGACTCACCATTGGGGAGTGGGTCACTTATATTCTTTATATGACGGGGAGTGGGGATAGAGATTGGTAGTCTGGTATTACCTGCAGATATGTTGGTATTAGATATGCATGTTCACGATGTGATTATCGGTATGGATTGGCTCGCTGATTATAGAGACATGATTGATTGCTTCGGTGGGAGCATTGTTTTTTCCATTCCGGGGCAAGAGATGTTTGTAGTGGCGATGTCTCGCCCAGAGGGAGGCTCGACCGCTCATTTGTATTACCTAGAGGAGGATACCTCTAAGGAGGTTGTGATTCCTTTAGATTCGATCCCAGTCGTCAGGGAGTATTCAGATGTGTTTCAGGAGATACCAGGCTTACCCCCCAGTCGAGAGATAAACTTTGTTATAGACCTATTGCCAGATACGAGGCCTATAGCACGCGCACCGTACCGTATGGCTCCGACAGAGATGCGAGAGCTACGAGATCAGATAGAGCAACTATTAGGTCAGGGCTTTATTCGCAAGAGTACCTCACCGTGGGGCGCTCCAATTTTGTTTGTGAAGAAGAGGGATGGTTCACTGAGACTGTGTGTGGACTATCGGGAGTTGAACAAGGTCACGATACGGAATAAGTATCCGTTGCCTCGAATCGATGACCTATTCGATCAGTTGAGAGGAGCTTCTTTCTTCTCGAAGATTGACTTGAGATCGGGGTACCATCAGTTGCGTATCAGGGAGGAGGATGTCTCGAATACTGCGTTCTTGTCGAGATATGGTTCTTACGAGTTTCGGGTTATGCCATTTGGTTTGACCAACGCTCCAGCAGTGTTTATGGACTTGATGAACAGAGTGTTCAGGGATCTCCTAGATCAGTTTGTCATTGTCTTCATCGATGATATTCTGGTTTACTCCCAGACAGAGGAGGAGCACGCTGAGCATTTGAGGCAAGTTTTGCAAACGCTGCGTCAGAACGAGCTGTATGCAAAATTTGAAAAGTGCGAGTTTTGGTTGACGGAGGTCCAGTTTTTGGGACACATTATTTCCGATCGGGGGATATCTGTTGATCCGGGGAAAGTATCCGCGGTGAGGGAGTGGGGACAGCCCACGACACCGACTGAGATTCGTAGTTTCTTGGGTCTAGCAGGATACTACAGGAGGTTTATTCGGGGTTTCTCGAAGATAGCAGGTCCTTTGACACATCTGACTCGTAAGGGTGCGCCATTCATCTGGAGTGATGCCTGTCAGTTGGAATTCGATGAATTGAAGGATAAATTGACCTCAGCACCTGTGTTAGCATTGCCGAGACCGGGAGTTGAGTACTTGGTTTACACCGATGCGTCTTTGCAAGGACTTGGAAGTGTATTGCAGCAGGAGAGACGGGCCATAGCTTATGCTTCCCGTAAGCTTAAGCCTCATGAGAAGAATTACCCCACGCATGATTTGGAGTTAGCGGCAGTGGTATTTTCCCTACGAATTTGGAGGCACTATCTTTTGGGGGAGAAGTTCCAACTGTTCAAGGACCACAAGTCCCTACAATACCTGTTCATGCAGAAAAATTTGAATATGCGGCAGCGTAGGTGGCTTGAGTTTGTGAAAGACTACCAGTTCGATATCCAGCATCACCCAGGTAAGGCTAACGTGGTAGCAGACGCGTTGAGCCGTAGGCCAGCAAATGAGGTGGCAGAGGTGTGGAAGGCAAAGTGGAAGGAGTTGGGACACCAGGATGCAGTGGCCCGATCTTTCATGCCTGTGATGACCATTACACCGCAGATTGTCACGAAGGTAGTACGGGCACAGGCTAATGACTCGTTCTGTCAGGAGAAGATAGTTCGATTACTAGCAGAGGGAGCCGAGTCCTATATCATCAGCTCAGACGAGGGATTACGCTTCAATGGGAGATTGGTGGTTCTGGAAGGGGAGAAATTGCGACACGAGGTGATGGCAGATTCGCACGGCTCACGGTTCGTGGTGCATCCCGGAGGGGACAAAATGTACCAAGACATGAGACGGCAGTATTGGTGGAGCGGTATGAAGAGAGATATTGCTGAGTTTGTTTTGAAATGCGCCACTTGCCAGCTAGTAAAAGTGGATCATCAGAGACCGACAGGACTTCTACAGCCGTTGGAGGTCCCGGTGTGGATGTGGGAGAGCATATCCATGGACTTTATCATGGGGTTGCCTACGTCGCAGAGGGGTCACGACTCCGTTTGGGTAATTGTGGACAGGTTGTCCAAAGTCGCCCACTTTTTACCCGTAAGGACTGACTACACTACGGGACAATATGCCCAGCTCTTCATTTCAGAGATTGTGAGACTTCACGGTGTACCCCTAAATATCGTATCTGACAGAGACAAGATATTTGTTTCGCAGTTTTGGGAGAGTTTCCAGGAGACCATGGGTATGGAATTGCGGTTGAGTACGGCTTATCATCCGCAGACCGATGGGCAGACAGAGCGCACAAATCAGATGTTGGAGGACATGCTACGCATGTGCATTATTGACTTTGGAGGTGGATGGGAGCAATACCTTCCACTGGTAGAGTTTGCTTATAATAACTCCTACCAGTTCACTATTGGCATGGCTCCGTTTGAGGCATTGTACGGTAGGCCTTGTCGTTCCCCATCATGTTGGTTAGAGGTGGGGGACAATAAACTACTTGGACCGGAAGTGATTCAGGATACTTCGACAAAGATTGAGTTGATTCGGAGTCGCATTCAGGTAGCTCAAGACCGACAGAAGAGTTATGCTGATGCGAAGAGATTTTTCTAGGAGTTCCAAGTGGGGGACCAGGTTTTGCTCAGAGTATCTCCTATGAAGGGGATTATGCGTTTCGGGAATAAGGGGAAGTTGGCACCGAGGTATGTGGGGCCGTTTCCTATTATTGAGCGGATCGGACCGATTGCGTATAGACTTGGGTTACCAGAGCATTTGCATCGGATTCACGATGTGTTCCATATTTCCTCGCTAAGGAAATACCTTAGAGATAATTTGGCTCATTCTCACATTGCTGTGGAGGACATCGATCTCCATCCGGATAGCTCCTACGAGGAGGGGCCAATTGCTATTTTGGACCGAAGTGAGAGGAAGCTGCGGTCAAAGATAGTTCCGTTAGTGCGTGTTCAGTGGCGACATCACAATGTCGAGGAGTCCACATGGGAGAGCGAGGATGAGATGCGCGAACGTTATCCAGAGTTTTTCTTAGCAGGTACTTTCTAGTTTCGAATTTCGGGACGAAATTCTGTTGTTAGGGGGGAAGTATGTAATACCCCGTATTTTTGGCTATATTTATTTTTGGGATTAATAAATTAAATGAGAATTAATTGGGAATTAATCCGGATAAAATACTAGCGAGATGTGAGTTGGTATTTGACTATATTGAGTATATATGATAATATATGAATGTTGAATTATGAAATTGTCGTGAGATTGATATACGGCAATTTGGTCATTTTATTGGGACGCGGGTGATAGTTGCGTCAGGATATAATTATTTTAATCATAAAAGTGAATTTAAATTCTATTAACCGTATGGTCATTTTGAGTGCGCCAACGCGTCCGGAAGGATCGAGATAGTCAGAAAACACTAGCCGGGGGTTTAGTTTGGGTCCCGGGGTATTTTTAGGCCATACCGGCAATGTAAAAGGCATTTTGGTAATTTTGTATTTTGGGAATTAATAATGACGAAAAATAGAAGTCTTTATCTGATTGGGAATAGACCCACTAAACCCACTAACCAACCCTTAATGACCCAATAAGCTACGGAGGTTATTAGATTAGGTTTCCAAAACTTTCCCAAAGAAAAACCCTAGCCACCATAGCCACCTTTGGAGAGGAAAGCTTGTAGAGAGGGAATTCTGTAGAGAGAGAGAGATAACTTCAGCAAATCAACATCAAAATCAGAGATAAACTCAAGGCAAATGATTTAAATTTCGTTTAACTTCAGAGAATGCTTTTCCATGCGTAGGAATTTGATAAAGATTGAATTGTTCTTGGAGTATTATGAAAACCCATGTATTTTGGAACTTAGAACTTGAAATCTTGAAGAGAAATTGTATGTAGAATTGTAGATAGATGATTATTCTGATGATATTAGATATTGGATGCAATTAAAACGGATTTAAATGGGTAAATTCATGATTATAAATTCTAGGGTTTATGTTCTTTAAAATTTGGGGAAAAGGGTAGAGATTTGATGAATTAATGATGTTTAGGATGTGTAAATTCCTTAAAAGATGTTAGTATATGATCCTAGTAAGTTTGAGGATGATTAGAGATCATAAAACATTGTTGGGACGAATTTTGGTTGAGATTGGAAGTGTAGAAATTGGTGAAAAATGAATATAGAATTTCTGGGCTTAAATCTGGTCCCTCGTTAGAAGACCTACCCAGGTCGTTCGAACGAGCTCGTTCGAACGAGCTTCTAACGAGTTGACAGTTGGGGTTCTCACGAGAGGGATGTTCATTCGATAATCTCGTTCGAACGAGATCTCGTTAGATAGCCCAGTTCGTTCGAACGAACTCTCATTCGAACAGCCTCGTTCGAACTAGACTTCTAACGAGCTGGCAGTTTAGGCCTTTTGGCCTGTTTTGATTTTTGGAGTCCCGTAAACTTGTTCGAGGATAGAGAAAACATTCCTTTGATGGTGTATTAGTATACTTGGGACATTTGAGATATAATGAGGAATAAATTATACAAGTGTGGATCAAATCAAATAGACATTTGAGTCGAGACGTGAGTGCCTACTACGACGTGAGAATAAATTATGGCGCGTATAAATATGGACCGGGATTATATAAGTTGTATATATATTAAGTTGGTACGAGAATGCGATAAGTACTACAATTAAACTACGGGATTACTAAGATGTGTGCTTACTTAGTATTGGTATATGAATTGTGTGTATGACATACCTACCATACTTGCTATCACGGGAGGTTTGCGTTTGCATAGGGCCCTCTAATCCTTGTGTTGCCCGGATTTAGACTAGTTACCTCGATGAACATAGGTCATAGAAGGACTTATTGGGATGTTAATAAGTCTGTTGATCGTGGGAGCGCAGGTATGTGCGTGACCCATGTGATGTGACTGTGTTCGCCTCCATTATTTGTGATGTTGTTATCTGTGTACTATTCTTGAGAGATTCGAAATACGTGATTCCTTATGTACGTGATGTACCGGGATGGATAGCAGAGTATGTGTGCACCGCAGCTTAGTCTCGGGGTGCTTATATTGTATATTTATGTTGTGGAAAAATATACACTTAATAAACTGAGAACTTTCATATGGTATTGTGTGTAACTATGGAATAAAATAAAAGGGATGATCTATAATGAGTTGTATTACTGTTATATGAGAACCTGAATTTACGTTAAGCCCCTATTTAATTGAGATCGTTATAATGTTAATGGGAACCGAGTAATAAGGGTAGAATCTATGACAGTCTAGCTAGATATGATGTCACTTAGCTAGTGGTTAGATGGGTACTTAGTTAGGAGTGCACAGTTAGACGAGAGGTGAGAATTCCATGTGAGTGCACGTCCTAACATATACTTTACATTTAATGTTTTAAATGTTTTTAAAGCACTTTCAGATTTTTAAAATATCTCCACATTCGGGCTCTGACCCGTTTGCTTTCAAATCTATTTTTCTTGTAAAACCATTTTAGGTGCCCAGCCACAAGGACACCATGCATAGGATACTCATTCAGGTGACGAGCTGTAGCTATTTGTGGAAGCTACAGGGAATTGCTTTTAGACGCTTCTATCATTTGGATTCCTGATTCAGTATTTATCAGTTGTAGGGAATGTTGCCCATTTCTATTATAGACATCTTTCCATTTCAGTTTTTCAGACTTTGTCATGTATTGATTCTGTATTCAGTTGAGTTATTTCAGTTTGTGGTATTGTAGTGAGGATTTTTCCTCCAGACTTTATTTACATTATGTGATGGTTATTCTATTTACTTCGTTATGGTGAATGGTGTTATTATTCTTCATTACACTTGTTGCATGTTAAACAGACTTTAATTAAAATTTGGCAACTTATTTTTTAAATACTAGGTGGTTAGTAATAATAAAAATGTTTTCGACAGTGATGCTATTAGCTGAGCCAACTTGGCATTTTGAATTAATTTAATAAAGGAGTAGCTACCCGGTATTTAATTAGTCGAGGTGTAACAGGCTGACACTCTTTCAGTGAGCCTTTGTACATCTTTCTTACAGGTCATTGAATGTATATCGATCAAAGAATTTATCTTTACTGAATTGTCTCTAATTCCCTTTTGATTTACTATGAAGGTAAGGAACATCCCTTCTTGTACTCCAAACACACACTTCGTCGGATTCAGCTTCATCTAATGCTTTTCCAATTGATCAAAAGTCCTACTGACGTCGGCGATATGATCTGAAGCTTTTTTACTCTATGTCAACATATCATTAACATAAACCTCCATGTTTTTCCTATCTGTTCTTCGAATACCTTGTTCACTAAAATTTGATACGTTGCACCTGCATTTTTTTAGACCAATGGGCATTACATTATAATGATAAATTCCTCGAGGGGTAATGAAAGTTGTACTTTCCCTATCTTTAGGTTTTATTTTTATCTAGTTATAGCCAGCATAGGGATCCATAAATCTTAAAATCTCATGTCCCCACATAGCATCCACCAACTGAAAGAGTTTCCTTTATGCATGTGTTTCAAATCAAACTAATTTTCATGAAAATTTATCCAACTTTTAATTAGCACCAAACCAAGTTGTGAAAAATCAATTTTTACTTTAAAATAATTTTATCTTGATTGATCCTAAACATGAATCTAGTGATTAAATCAAGTAAAGTAAAGTAAAATACTCACAACTTAGGGTGTATGAGGAAAAAACCAAGATGGGAAAACAACCTCGGACGGCCCAAGTCAGACAATCACTATAAATGTGGAATTACAACGAACAGGCAAAAGACTCACTTAATGACTCGATACCCACGGGTCTTGACGCTCTTCTGATCTTCAACCACTCCTCTCACAGTGCCCATGCAGAAATTACTTCTTCCACAATACATGTCCACAACACATGCGTCCACATATGTCTCGGTGTCCACCGAATGGCTTTGATACGTCTACGATGTCGAACAAGAAGTCCTTCTCTTTTCTTCACTGTAAAACCCAGATGTTAAAGTATAGAACAAACCTTCTTGGTACACCAAGATCACATAAATATATAGGAATGATAACTCGAATCTTTGCAAACTCTAAGAATGTGTTTAAACTTTGAAACCTTAGAAAAACATGTGCAAAACTCGTACTGAATTGAAAAATGTTTTCCAGATCGCACCTTACGTAAATTCTGACGAAACCACACTTTAAATAGGAATAATTCACCGCCTCAAAAACTGTGTCGCTCGAACGAGATTGGCCAATCGTTCACATGACATGGCTATCTCTCTCGAATGAGTCGAGATGTTGTTTGAACGACGCGCGTGTCATTTTGAATTTTTCTTTAAAACATATCTTCAAAAAGAGATTCAATTAATTCAAACTCTATTTCGAGCTTATCAGAATAAAACGTAGTGTAAAACATTTAAAACACTTTTAAAACATTTTAAAATATTTTTTCTTATAAAATCATATCCTTATATTTTATAAAAACGATTCCGAACACCATTAATTATAAGCATTCATACTTGTGTGATCTCGGAATGCAATTAACTTGAAGACAAATAAACTCGCACCAATTAAACTTCGGCATGATTAACTCTTTGAAGCTTTGCTCCAACATCTTCAATTTCTTCAATACGTCATAGACCAAGTGGGATCATGACTGATAGTACAAATATAGCACCCTGCCACATATGGTATACATACAATCCGTAGAATGTAAGGCACACAAAGTACAGGGCGTGGCCCTACAGAAATACGTGGTGCGACCCTTCAGAATATAGGGTGCGGCCCCCATCAAGACGCCACAGAGATGGCTGACACAGGATGCGGCCCTATCTATTATAAAGTGCGACACATAGTAATTATTCCCCAAGAGGAAGCCGCGGCACTACTCGGCATAGGGCGCGGAAGCTTTGCCTCCAACATCACAGGATACAACACTGCTTGCTTTGCAGGCCGCGTCCCCCTCATCCGCAACTACTCCAGACTTGATATATGTCACGTGCTCAGGGAATGTGACACAGCACGCATACCTCTTATAAATAGAGGACCACACCTCGAAAGAAGTGATCGATTCCACATAGGCCCGGTGCAGGTTCTACAATACATATTCTCTCTACACAACCCCAACATACGATTTGGAGGCCATACATCTACAACGTAGGTACCTCTCCCGCACACCGGAATCCTCAGTCATTATGTATTCTCCTTTATTCTCATACTTGTACGCCACTTTAGGCATGATTATATTATACAATGCAACGCATATAATGAGAACGGAGCAACACAGTGGATATAGGCCTATTTTAAAGGCTGAACCACTCTATATCTTGTCTTCTCTCTATTTACTTGCTTTATTTGTTTATTACGCACTTACTCTTGACTTGCTGGTATGAGAACATCTTATGGACGATTTCTCGTATCATCAATCTGGCTCCGTCTATGGGAAACGGGATATTTCAACCTTGTTTCTCTATGTTTTGAGTTCTTAAACACATTATTCTATTCATGGGGATCCTCTGGGTCATCGTTGCATGAGTAAATTTTGGTTATTGAGCTCTATTTTATACTTACACCCTTAGGTGGGTATCTCATACCTTCAGATCTGCTCTCAGGTCTCCATTTTATGTCTTTAGATCTATTTTACATACCCTTGTGATATCATTTCATTCATGTAATGCTGAAAAGCATGGTGGACTTTAGTCCCGAAAAGATGGATGATTAGGGAAGGGTTATATTTGTTCCCTTTTTACGGTTATCGGCCTATGATCTTGGGTTTATCATTGAAATCGTGACGTTTTGTGCACCGCAAGGGTATTCTCTTGTCAATAGACCCTAGTAGGCATTCTTTACGTGTTGGGGGAGAAAAACCTATTTTCTGAGTTCATATCTTGGGATTTCTCTCCACTGCCTAGACAAGGATGCGGGTTGTCAGTTCAACAGCCTCTCGTACCGCGACCCCTACTAGTGCGGACCTGTTACAACAGCTTAAAATAATCGTGGGAAGGACTCGAGTGGCCTTCAGCTCAACCGTGGTGAATACCATTCAAGGGTTGCGACAGTGCACTTATGTGCCATACTGGTCGCGGCCTCGTCAGCATAGCATGGAGCAGTTCAAGCATTGCTTCCCAATATTTCTGTGATTACTCACTTCTGTTAGTTTTGTCTCAGATTCTATATACTTTATAAAGACTAACAAAAGCCAAAATGGAAGGAGAATCCATCCAGAGCACAGAAGTCAAAAACGAGATTGTGCAGCTGTACAATCACCTCAACCATCTCTATAACCGCCATACCTCACTTCAGACCCAGGTCAATTATCTAACTCAGAGGGTCCTAATGCTATAGGTTGCGTCCTCTTAGAATATAGGTGAGGCACCAAAGGAAATAACTCCACCAACCTTTGCTGCTGCGACAGTTGAAGAGGGTCTGGTCACGGAATCAGTCAGCAGAAGCCAGAAAAGGAGAGTGGAGAAATCAGAGAAGAAATCATGTGCCTACACTCCATTGACCTTCCCGATTGAATAGATCTTTGAGTTCATCAAAGAGGACGAGCTTTTGAGGTGGCCAGAAAATTTGAGAGCTCCACCCCATAAGAAGAACAAACCTACTTGGTGCAAATTCCATCAGGACCATGGCCATAACACCGAGCAATGCTACGCTCTGAAGGATGAAGTTGAAAGGCTAATTGGGCAAGGGATACTGAGGAGGTTCCTCAAAGATGATTAGGGGATGCAGCCCAATCTCACAGGCCACATGCCCATTTTTCATGCTTACTTATTATGTTCTCTCTGTCCCTACTTTACAATGACAACTTCCACTGATGTTGTTTTAAACTAAACTTTGTGTTATCTCTACAAAATTATATATATATATATATATATATATATATATATATATATATATATATATATATATATATATATATATATAAATTAGCAAATTTTTCCATATCTGATTTCTCTCATGTTTTCATAATCTGTTATCTCACAAAAAAACCTTTTGTCTTAAACAGATTTCAAAGGAAGAATAGCAAATTATCCCTGAAGATTATTATTATTTCGGGATGCACCTATGGAGGGATTACGATCTTAATTAGATCACAAGTTTCCTTCACAATGTGCAACTATATCTTATCATATGATGATCATATTCACGAAAGCACCTAAGGATTCAAGGAGATTTTATTAGCCACTGGGGCTTATAATTCCCGTTCTTAGCTTTTGGGAAGCGTCATTAGCCACGAGGGCATACAATGCCCGTTCTTATCTTTCGGGATGCATCATCAAGCTGGGAGGCTTATAATATCCAGCCAGGGAACAGCTGTGGGTGGTTTAATAACGTAACCCAGCCTGTGGAGGCTTGAAAATATCCTATCTGATAGTTATGGGTGGCTTAATAACATAACCCAGCCTGGGGAGGCTTGATAGTATCCCATATATTAGAAGTGGGTGGCTTAATAACATAACCCAACCTGAGGAGGCTTTAAAATATCCTATCTGATAGATGTGGGTGGCTTAATAACATAACCCAACCTGGGGAGGCTTGATAGTATCCCGTATATTATCGGTGGGTGGCTTAATAACATAACCCAGCCTGAGGAGGCTTAAAAATATCCTATCTGATAGTTATGGGTGGCTTAACAACATAACCCAGCTTTGGGAGGCTTGATAGTATCCTGTATGTTTGCTGTGGGTGGCTTGATAACATAACCCAGCCCAAGAAGGCTTGAAAGTATCTCGTATATCTACAAAGGCCTATGCTCAGATGAAAGGGCTAAAAGAGTGCAGTAGCCATGTCAATCCAGCTGCAGCTTCTAAACTGCAACATGAAAGCTACAAGAAAATAAAGGAAAAATTAAAGAAGTTAAGCCGCAGCCCCAAAGCCATACTCCATTGGCACCGCAGCTTGGGTGATCATAGCCCTACTGAGTAGAAAATTTATGAAGTTTGCAAGGCAAAATAAAAGTGAAAAGTGTAAGGGCAAAAAGCACAACAGGCCACAGCCTTCGTGGAGAAACCACTCACATAGTGTTACTGTATCCTTATATCTATTGCAGTTGAAGTAATCTTCCAAGCTCATCCAATCAAATAAGCAAGTAGCAAGGGAACAGTCTCAGATTCAACATCCTCAGCTGCTACCCATCATAAAGCCGACGATAATCTCACCTCAGTCGCAGCCCTAAAGTTGTTATTGGCACGGCGACTTGAGGGTTTATTATGATGGTCGCAGCTAGTCACCAAGGCGCAATTAATCTGGGCATAATTTTGCAAGTCGAAAGATAAGAAATTCAAGGTTGCGGTGCATTCTTCAGTACGCCGCCACCTGTGATAAAAAAAGGCTGCGACACATTATTTGATCGACCACCACCTTGACCAAACAGGCCGCGAAACCTTCTTAATTACTTATGGAATATATCCGCAGAACCAAGAGGATCAATTGTATCTACAAGTGCAGAGAAGACACCTATGAATGCAGCCGCTATCAAATGGCCGCATCCCGCGCACAGAAGCCATCAGAATTATAGACGGAGAAGTTAAATTAGAGCAGCTTTGGAAGATACATGTAGTTATGATGTCGCGAACTCAATTTATCAGTTCAAAGAGGCAGCGTTCCAAAGACTTAACTGACCGCGAATAAGGAGATGAATCCGCGGCATATAAAGGCCCAATAATAAAGTTACGATAGCCCTGTTCAGGAAGGACCATTCAAGAATGAAATTATACTATGATGCCGCGGCCTTAAACTATTAGCCCTACAAGTTAATTGAATCAAGAAGGCTATCTGCAAATATAAGAGCAGTTACGTTTGACCATTCATTAAAGCAAGCAAAGTAAAAGAGCAAAGAGTTGCAATCAATCAAATATGGTTGTAGCCTTGATATTAGCAGTTGAGATTACAGAAAATTAGGCCGCAGCCACAATAGAAATAAAGTTGCAAGAGGGACGCAACCCTGTACTAATGATCAATTCAGAAACTATGAATACAAGTTCAAGAAGATTCGTCATCATGCTCTTCACCCTCCTCATCTTTCGTGGTTGTCTCAGTTTCTCCATCCGCGGCTGCTGCTTCTACCTCTTCCCTCAGCCTCGCTTTTTCTTCGACCGCGGACTTAAGCTCAGCAATGCATTCTTGATGCTCTGCTTCACTGAGTTTCCAAGTAAGGACAAAATCTTTGGTCTTAGGGAATTTTTTATGAATCTCTATCGAAGCTCCTGGTAGCCGCGGAGGTAAGCCCTGTTGTTGATGAGGAAGAAGTCCTTGGAGCCTTTGAATGACTCTATGGCGTGGTCTATGGCCAGCTTGAGGGCATCGCCATGATCATCCTCTATATTTTTTATTGTCGCGGCATGCTCTTGAGCTTCTTGGGCAAACTTGGCCTCAAGTTCTTCATTCTTCTTTTGGAGGAGGCCGAGCTTGCTACTTGAAATTTCTGCAGCACGAGCGACTTCAGAAGTCTGGTCCTGGGAGGCTTTGAGAGAGTTCGCGGCCTGTTTGAAGTTCTCTTTCGCTTCCTCCCTCGCCTGGTTTGCTCTCTCCAAGTCCATGTGGGCTGCCTAAAGAGCCACAGTAGCAGACTTCTTGCCAAGTTCAAAAGACGAGGTCCATGCAGCTTCCAAGTTAGAAGTATGCACCCTATTCATAGCCTCTTTGAGTTTATAAAGGGCCTCATAATTCCTCTTAAGGGCCACCATAACATCCGCGAACGGTAATAAAGCAAGTTAGAAACAACATACGGGATGCAAAAAAGTTGGCAACAAAATTAAAGAATGATAGCACTTACCCTCAAAAGGCTATGGAGACCACAGTCCTCCAGGTCGTCGTGGTCTACCTCCACCAACTTGTCCAGGTCCACGACATTAAGAACTCTTTTAATTCTTCGCCCTACCTTTGCTGTAGTATCCCATGAAGACTCTAGGTCAGGCTGCCTCAATTGGGTTCGCGGTCTATCGTCGGGACCAACTCCACCGCGAAACTGAGGAGGTGCTAGATTTGCATTTACTACAACAACAGGTGGCGAGAAGTTGTATCTAGAGGGACATCGTCAGACATCAAACCTACCGCAGTTAGGTTGGCCCCAATGTCATCATCAAATTCAGACATTGCATCGGCGGTAACAATAGTTTTCTCTGTGGCAGGAGTAGAGTTCGCGGCTGGTGTTTCAAAATCGTTTGACGGAGCCGCGACAGGTGCCTTGGCTTTGGACCTTTTTCTCTTTCTACTCCGCGCAGTGTTATTTAGGACGACTGCGTCCTCATCCATTTTCGCCAATTGTGCGACGAATAATTCCCTGTCAACTTCCTCGCCTATAAAAACAACAACAAATATTGGAAAAGGAATTTAAGAGAATAAGTAACCGCAGAATAAAATTATGACGATCAGGATATTACCTTCTGCGGCCATCTGTTGAGGAATGGACTTGTTGGGGAAAACCCCTGCTTCGAATATGGTCGCTGATATGAGAAGTGTGCTAAAATTTTTACGATCAGTAGGAACTTCCGCGGCCTCAGTGACTCTCTTCTCCTTCCGCTTGTTCAAATGCAAATTGTCAAGAGCTGCAGAAAAGACAATGTAAAGGTTAGTGGAAGTTAATATACAAAATATGATGAAAGGATGCGGCTATAGTCTTAGTACCTAATTTTAAAGGAGACCCCCATTGTCGCAGCATTCTATATGACATTTCCCTCTTATTCTCCTCGGGGTGAATCTCCCAGCCTTCGTTAGAGATGTAAAAATATTTCCCCTTCCAGTTCTTCACACTGGTCGACCGCCCAGTGTAAAGGGTATCGTCCCTGCCGCGGACAGAGAAGTAATAGTAACTCATGAACTTCACCGAGTTTTCCTTTGGGTGGTAGAAATGAAAGAATTCTGCGGGAGTGATGTCCTTTTTGAATAAGTTCTCCCATAGGACAACCGCGGTAAGAATGTCTCTCCAACCATTAGGATCTAACTTGGCTGGGGCCAGTTTCATTATTTGAAAAAGGCGGCGGATGGGAACTGGATTAGGCAGCCACAGCCCGTAAATAAAGGCATAGAGTGGGAAGCAAACTCCAACGGCCAGAACCGTGCAAGGTCTTTGGTTCGCGGCAGGTGCCGAGCACATCAAATTTTCTGGAAATTCGAAGGCCTCAGCCACTTGCTCAACCCAGTCTTGGGTCATGGCGCTGCGGATATCAAGTGCAGCTAAGGGTCTCTCAGCCCTACCAGATGTACCAGCTGGGTTATCTCTAACTTCCGCGGCATCATCTCCTGCACCCGCAGGATGAATACTTGAGTTGGCTTCTTCTTCCATCGATGCGAAGTGAAAATCCTTCTCAGACGTAGAGTCCGTGGAGTCCGAGTTTAATATCACGCAGTTTGGGCAATACTTTAGTTTGTAAGTCCCAATTGATCTTAGAGGGAGCACGGAAGTGAGTTTAGGAGGAGAGGTTCCAAAGTGCTTTGCCCAAAATCCTCTCAGGAACTCATCTGGGTCAAAGATCATATGGCTGCAGCAGTACCTGAAAAGTAGAGTTCGCAGATTAGGCGTCGCAGTCAGTATGATTTGGAAAAGACTTAAAGAAGACACGAAAAGATTATTTTTAAATGGTTTGAGGGATGTTCAAGATTACAAGGGTGGGGATCGTCTTAAAAAACCCATCCATCGCAGCAGAATATTTGTGCATCAAAGTGCCGCGGAGGAAAAAACCCAGGATTTAAGGGACCGCTGACATCGGACACGGAATGACGCAGATAAAGGCCAAAATAGTTCAGGGGAATGGAATATTAAAATCCTACCATGCCACGGCACCTATCTCAAATAGTAAGTATCTATTGTTTAGCCATTTTTAAGATCCAATACCCAGAATATGAAGAGTTTACATCGAGAACTTCAAGAACATCATGAACAGCAAGAACCACTATATGATTTCATGGGATTTAACATGGGATTCAGCATATGAAGATTGATCCAGATAATTATTTCAATTATTTTATCATACGTGTGTTTGATTATAGGATAATGACAGTTCAATTGAAACCCTAAAGCCCTATATAGAAATGAAGAAGTTTGTGTGTTTGATTATTGAAGAAATATAAGCTACAAAACTGATAAAAAATGATGTTTGATCGAAAAAGTTACTTGGAAATAAAGAAATCCGCGATGCTCAGCCTCACACCACCTTGGAACCACCACACACAACCTCGAAGGGGTCAGAAAATGAAGGAAGCTGCACACGCAGAGATTCACTCTCGATTTGCTCTCAAAGTTTTGGAGACGTAATGAAGTCCACGGCCAGAAACAATTTATATAAGAGAGCACGGAAGATGAATCGTCGCTTTGAAGGCACCGCGACACCCAAGTAGACTAATCTAAGCCGCAGCCCCAATTGATTTCTCTTGGCACTACAACTTGGGGGCTTATTGATAGTACAAATATAGCACCCTGTCGCAGATGGTATACATACAGGCCATGGAATGTAAGACACACTAAGTACAGGGCGAAGCCCTACAGAAATACAGGGTGCAGCCCTTCAGTATATAGGGCGTGACCCCCATCAATACGCCATGGAGATGGCTAGCACAGGGTGCGGCCCTGTCTATAATAGGGTGCGGCTCATAGTAATTATTCCCCAAGAGGAAGCCGCGGCACTACTCGGCAAAAGGCACGGTAGCTTTGCTTCCAGCATCACAGGATACAACATTTCTTGCCTTGCAGACGGTATCCCCCTTATCCTCAACTACTCCAAACTTGATATATGTCACGTGCTCAGGGCACGTGACACAGTACGCATACCTCTTATAAATAGAGGACCACAACTCGAAAGAAGGGATCGATTCCACACAGGCCTGGGGCAGGTTCTACAATACAGATTATCTCTACATAACCCCAACATACGACTTGGAGGCCATACATCTACAACGTAGCTACCTCTCCGACACATCGAAATCCTCAATCATCATGTATTCTCCTTTATTCTCATACTTGTACGCCTCTTTAGACACTATTATATTGTACAATGCAATGTATATAATGAGAATGGAGCAACACAGTGGATGTAAGCCTATTTTAAAGGTTGAACCACTTTATATCTTGTCTTCTCGCTATTTACTTGCTTTACTTGTTTATTACGCACTTACTCTTGACTTGTTGGTATGAGAACGTCTTATGGACGATTTCTCGTATCATAAATGAAAAAATAAAATCTCCCTATGACATATTACAAACACAGTTTTCTTCATGTAATTAAGTCAAAATAATATAGGGACTCAATTTGAAATTAATGTC
Source organism: Sambucus nigra (assembly GCA_949130495.1). Taxonomy (NCBI): domain Eukaryota; kingdom Viridiplantae; phylum Streptophyta; class Magnoliopsida; order Dipsacales; family Adoxaceae; genus Sambucus; species Sambucus nigra. The sequence goes on from OX422220.1 coordinate 49,151,124, forward strand.
CTTACACCAACTGATCAATTCTAGGCAAAAAAATTGGTCTTTTGGGAAGGTTTTATTTAAGTCGGTGAGATCCACACACATCCTCCATTTATCATTCTTTTTCTTGACCATTACAACGTTGGCCAACCAAGTTGGATTCTTCACATCTTCAATGAATCGAGCTTTTTGTAGCTTTTCTACTTCTTCTTGAATAGCTTGATTTTTCTATGGACTAAAAACCCTACGTCTTTGCTTGATTAACTTGGCATCCTTACTGATGTTGAGATCACGACAAAGGAATTTGGTATCAATACCAGGCATATCTTCATGACTCCAAGAAAATAAATTTCTCCGATGTCTCAGGAATATAATCAATTCATGTTTAAGGATGAAATTCAGTATTGAGCCAATCTGGATAGTTATTTCTAGATTGTCATTATCGAGGATTATGTTTTCAGTTGCTTCCACAATCTGTCCCTTGACCAACTCTGTTTCACTTGGGGGATTTAAAGTTTCAACTTTAGATTCACCATTAGGCTCAATGGTATCCACCTATTAAGTAGTAGTCTGCTTCTTTCTTTCAATCAGGTCATCTTGCTCGGTTGAGGATTAGTAACATTATTTGGACATTTTTTGGTCGCCTTTCATAACACCTATGCCAAAATGAGTTAAAAACTACAAGCATTGATGGACTTTTGATGGTAAGTGTTCAAACTTCTTCAATCCTACCCTACCGAGGATCACATTATAAGCAGATTGAACGTTCTTATCCATCACGAAGAAACGTATTTTCTCTATCCGACTTACTGGACAGGTGAAGATCAATAACTTTAGATTAATTATTCCCAAAGGGAAAAGTTTTTCACCAGAAAATCATATTAATGGCCTGTCATAGGGTTCCATATGGCTGAGATTCAAGTCCAAACTCTGAAAGCAAGGATAAAACATAAAATCGGCTGAACTCCCATTATTAATCAAAACTCTAGCGATTATCCTGGATTAAAAATTTGACAACCAATGGGTCATCACGGGGATAAAGTACCCATAAAGATCATTTTTTGAAAAACCAATCACCAATTCATGTTTTTTAACCTTCCTTACCGATCATTTTCATTCAGATTAATTCTATGGATATAGGAGCAAGCCTGGGCTTCATTCAAGTAATCTTTCCTTTTGGTAATGTGATCACCTCCTCCTTCATCGCCACATGTAATCATGTGACAATCAAATGAACCAAAACTGGTCATAGCTACCTCATGTTCTTGTTACTTGGGCTTCTTTGACAGGTCTGGATCATCTTTATAATTATCTTCATGATTTGTCTTCCTATCATCTCTAGACTTAAATAACACCGATCAATAAGTTTATTGAGTTTTACTCGGCGGATAAGAGATTCTTTCTCATTTTGTAAAGCGATCCAGTTATCCGTTATATGACCATGATCCTTATGTAACTCATAATATATGGATCTACCCTGCTTGTTAGAAGGTTCCCTAAACTTCTCATGCTATTGAAAATCCTTATTGTGCTTGATTTCTTCCAGGATATGGTGAATGCTAACACTCAATGAAGTGTAGGTTCCATACTTTTTGAGCATATCTTCATTCTTCGGCTTGGGATCCTTACGCTCTTTTTGCACCTTCCTTTTAGACCGTGTATTAGGCTTCGTGGCATGACTCTTTTTTGTGGCCATCGCTTATTTGACGTTCATTATTTTTCCTGCTTTCACCATGAGTTTAGCCATAGTTTTAGGAAGATCTTTTTCCAGAGTATAATGTAATTTATTAGGAAGAAATCCACTCTCAAGAGCAGTGATGGATATTTTCTTCTCATAATCAATCACCTCCAATTTCTCATTATTAAAATGCGTAATGTATTCCCTAGTACTTTCTCCCACTTATTATCTTACACTTAAAAGATATTCTGCTATTTTCACTAGCTTAGATCCAAAATAGAAGTTGTTAATGAATAGCCCGACAAGATGATTAAAGTTGGATACTTGTTATCGAGGCAAGTTATTATACTATATTTAGGTTGAGCCCGTAATGGTACTTGAAAATGTTATGCACCTCATTTCATCAGGAACTAAATAAATATCAGTTGCATCTTGATATTGCAAAATATGGAGAAGATGATCAGTTTTACCGTCATATTTGAGGGTAACCACAAGAGATTTAAATTTAGATGGAGTAGGAAACTCCACAATTTTCAGAATAAAATGATATCCTTTAATGAAGCTTAATTGTAAGGAATTTTTCACCTTTGTCATATCCCCTATCCGATCTTCGAACCGTTGGAATGATCATTTCCATGAAGGATTACCAGCATCCGATCTATGCAAAGAATCTTGCATTTTCTGACCATGTGTATGTGCTAAAATATCCTCCTAAGAGGTCTGCTCGGTGCGTACAGATCGTCGGACACTTGATATTGATTTGACTGAGTCTTCTCATTGGTCAACTGTATGTTGGGTGTTCCTAGATAACACTCTGGGAGGGTTTTTATTTGCTCGGGGTCCTAGGAAGCCACAGTACAAAGTTTTTCTTAGCCTTTCCAATACACTTGGCTTTTAAGGAGAAAGAGAGAGGATATCACGGGGTTCTGTGGATCCCAGTAATGAACTTTCTCCTAGATGATAAGAGGTGTCTCGTGAAGTTCTGGAATAGCTATGCCTGCTGGATCTTGGATGTGGAGGAGACATTTCTCTCCGTGGTGCCTGTTGTCTAGAAAAGGCTATACATCTAGCTTGAATTGCATGGGTCAGTTGCCTCACCATTTCCTGCATAGTCTCTTATCATATGGAAATACTAACAAGGATTCCAGTTAGGTCTGTCGCTATATGCTGAGCAAATGAAACAGGCGGGTTGCTCTCATTTTTGTCATTGGACTCAGGATCATTCATCTTGTCTTGAATAAATGAATATAAGATTGAGAATGATACTTAGAAACATGTTCCCATAGACGTCGCCAATCTACTGATGTTAAAAACTAGACTTGATCTAATTTTATAGTCACAGATAAAATACGTAATGGTAAATAAAGAGAGAGAGTTTTTGAAGTAGTTCACCTATACAAGATAACCCATGTCCACTATTATTTTATTGATTTTAGGTGTTACATAGAGCTAGGTACTCTTATAGATAAGAATGCCCAAGAATTCGTTCGACTATGCCCTTGATGAAGGGGATACAATGGATTTATAGTGACCCAGCTTTTAATGATCAGAATGTCAAGGGATGGAATGTTTTTATATAATTAAGAATTTAAATCCTTACATAATAAATGTGATGATTGGTTATATAAATCACGTGTATTGTGATCCTTGATATGATGACACTTCATTGGTCTTGTGGGTTGGCCTTCTTTATGGTGGTCGGCATTCCTTGTGTTGGTCGTCATTCTTCATATTGTTGTTGATTAGGATTTTTGCCATGTAGGAGAACACATGTTTACTTCTGATTGGTCCACGTAGATGGATAATTTTTTGCATCAACACCGACCATACATCTTTAATAAATAGCTAAGAAGCCAATATCAAGAAGCTAATTGACAAAGTTGATAGATTAACCTTTCAATTTTACAAACAACCAAGGATAATTTGGAACAATGGGTATGATGAATATTTTACCCATATGGGAGATGAATTGGAACAAGCTAGAAGAGAAGGCTATAAATAGGGTTAGTAGAATGCTTTTACAGTTTTAAAGGTTCTCGAAAAAAATTCCTTATGGTAATGGCAAGACCTGGCATTCTTGATTACTCGAATCCTCCTTTTAAGCTTGATGCTAGCTTGATCCCGACTGATGCTATACCACTAAGGCTTATCAGAGAATATTTGGTGAATATGGTTTTCCAGATGAATATTCCTTGGTTCGACCTCATTATCTGCTGAATAGGCCCGGCTCCAATAGTCATGAGAGGCTTAGGGATTTAAGTTCCACCGTTCGCCTTTCCTCTCTTGATGTTCTTCCAACAGGAATGGAGAAATCCTTGTGGAAGCGTCTAGCAGAATGAAGATGTTTATGACAAATATTTTGTGGTGAAGTTTACTACCTTTTGAATAAAAGATAATGTATGTTTAATACATGTTAAATTTCATATTGGTCGACCCATAGTTAAGCATTATGATATAATGGTTGGACATTGGTCGACTATTCTTCTTTATTGATGACCGAATTGGATGAACCTGAGATGCCCAGACTTAGGTTTTACTATCACTTTTTTAGCTGCCTAAATGGATCTTTGTCATTCTTTGACTAGTTTGAATTAGTTACCAATAGAGACCAAATTTATTAGGATTTTCCCTTATCTTGGTATGGTAAAACTTCTTGTTCTTGACTTTAAGTTATACAGGAAGTTTTTACTTCCTGTTCCTGACTTGTCAAATACGAAGTCATACATAAAGTTCTACCAAAAACTGCTTGGCTGTGAAGTGAAGTTTTTCACTATATTTTGCTATTGTTCATAATATTGCATTAGAGATTATAACATCTCCAATACTTCAAAAAAAATATAAAAAGGAAAGTAATGGACAATAAATTATTAAATTCTCATTAAATTGCTCATAGTTGCTACATATGTGTTGAAAAGTTTTATATCCAACTTAATAATAGTACTTACTAAGATGCTCGACATTCTATGGATTCTTGAACTACTCTCTCTCAAGTTTCTCAATACAATAGGTACCTGGATGGACGAATGTAGAAATATGATATGGGATATGCCAATCACCCTCCAGCTTATTTCCTTTTTAATTTACTTTCTTTAAGAGATAGTCTCATTTCTTCAGGGTGTTTGGCTTCACTTTTCTATTATAAAACTTGAAAATACATTATCCATAAGAGGCTACCCGGAGTGTAGCATTCTCCCGTAATTCTTCTACCAACTCTAAGTTAAGCCTCCTCACTAAGTCACTTTTAGGAGAGTTAAAAGTTAAGAACCCTCTGACTCGATAGACTAATCTCTGTTAGGACGACTGCTTCTAATTTAAATAATAACATGTATGGAGTTTCTCTAGTAGTTGTCCTCGCCATGGTTTTATAGGCCTATAAGACACTATTAAACTCATTGATCTTATTTCCTTCAGTATCATCGACCCCTTTTTTAATCAATCGAGCATTATTTTGTTGGTCATTTCTTTACCATTGCATTAAGGATGACCCAGGACGAATGTAGATTTTGGATTTTAGATTAAGCACAATAATCCTAAAACTCTTGTCTGTCAGACCAGGTTTCATGGTCAGTGATAAAAGCATATGGCACGCCATACCGGCATATGATATTCTCCATATAAACTTATGAACTCTTTCTTAAGGCATTTCAACTAGTGGATCAACTTTCAACCATTTTGTGAAGTCATTTATGGAAAAAAATAAGTATTTAATCTTCCTTTTGTCCTTGTAAATGGTCTAATCAAATCAATTTCCCTCAGGGCAAAGGTCCAAGGGGACATGATCTGCATTAAGGCAGCCCCTAATCTTTTGTATATGGAAGCAAATTTTTAGCCCTTGTCACATTTTATGGCATATGAAGTGCAATATGCTTCCTTTATTAGCTAGTAATATACTTTCATAGCTACTCGTCACACCAATGATCATTCGGTTGAATGGGCTTCGCATAATCCTTCGTGAACTTCTTTAATCAGGTTATTTACTTCGGCAGGATGAATGCACCTAAGCAAGGCGATAGTAAATCCCCTTTTATAAATACACCTCCTTGCAACATTTAGCCAACCACTTTGTACCTTAAATTTCTTGCCTCTTTTGAATCTTTAGGCTATAATCCTTTGTCAATGTACCCCTTGATTTGATCCATACATGATGGACCTAAATCTATTGTTATCAAGATGTCATTCTCTTCATTTATGCTTCTATTTGCAATGATTTCCACATGAATGGTTCTTCTTAACTTTGTCCGGGTTAATGAATTAATCGAGCAAGCGAATCTACTCGAGCATTCTCAATTCTTGGAATTCTAACTATTCTAATCACCAAGAATTTAGAAATGGTGTTTTGATCCTTGGCTAGGTACTTTGTCATGATTTTTCCTTTAACTCCATATACCCGAAGAAATCGGTTAATGATCAGTTGGGAATCACTGTAAGCGGTGATTTTCTCATCACCCAATGATAATGCTAGTTCCAGACCCATAATCTAGGCTTGTGGTTAAGAAAATAGTGAAAATTCTATGTCTATGTCATTGGGGGTGTTGACGATCAGTCCTGCTCCACTGCCAGTTACACAAGAGGACCCGTCCATATACAATTTCCATACGTGGATTTCTTCATTAAATCTTCATTTTCTCAAGGATCCTTATTTGAACAACTTTATTCCCTGCTCCTTATATTTCTTAGTGACATCCCTGGCAGTAAATGATTCTAGTTTTTCGAGTTTAAAACTACCTTTTGGAGAAATTTTCTCGACTTGGTTTGAATTTGAGTTCTCTTCCAAGGAAGTCTACTCGGTCATTTTCTCCTCAAGAGAATTTTGATCAGCGTCTACTTCTTTATAAGTAAATTCTACTATGAAATTTTCCACAACATGTCCTATCAATGTTGTTCAGGGCTGATAGAGTATATCATACTCTTGTAGTTCCATTACCCAAGATAACAATCTCCCTAATTTTTTAGTTTATGGATAGCTTGGCATACTGGAAATTTATGTAGACCACAATGGTATGTTGCTGAAAGTAAGGCTTCATTCTTACTGATGCTTCAATGAGTGATAATTCTAATTTTTCTAAGAGAGGATATCAAATTTTAGCTCCCTTAAAATCCTTCCTAGTGTAGTACACAAGTTTGTGAATTCGATCTTCTATCCGTATTAGGGATGAACTAACATCTAACTAAGATATAACAAGGTATATGTATATTTTCTCTTCCATGATCGATCAAAAGAGCAGTGGCGGAGATCCCAAATATTTCTTTAAGTCTTTGAAATTATTTTCACATTCTTCTTTCCACTCAAATGTCTTCTTGAGTACCTTGAAGAACGGTAAGCATTTATCAGTAACTTTGGAGATAAAGCAGTTAAGTGCAACTACTCTTCATGTTAGCTTTTGTATGTCTTTCTTGCATGAAGGAGATTGCATTTTGATCAATTCTTTAATTTTTTTTATATTGGCTTTAATTTCTCTTTGATTAATGATGAATCCAAGGAAAATCCCTTACTATATGTCAAACACACATTTAATCAGATTAAGTTTCATCTGATGCTTATCAAGATGGTGAAATTTCTGGCTTAAGTCTTCGAAGTGGTCAGTTTTTTTCTTTTAGTAAGCATGTCATCCATATAAACTTCCATATTCTTTCCAATATGGTCCTCAAAAATATTATTCAACAGCCTTTGGTATGTTGCTCTAGCATTTTTAATCCCATAGGGTATAACATTGTAACAATAAGTACCTCGGCTAGTGATAAATGATGTGTTCTCCCTATCTTCCGGCTTCATTTTAATCTGGTTGTATCTCGAATAAGCATTTATGAAGTTGAGTAACTCATGTCCTGCTATGGAATCAACTGATTGATTAATTATGATATAAGGAAAGTGATCCTTAGGACATGCCTTATTCAAATTAGTGAAGTCAACACACATACGCCATTTTTTGTTCTTCTTCATCACCATTACTATATTTTCCAACCAATCTAATTAATTGACATCTTCAATGAACTTTGCCTTTTGCAGCTTGTCTATTTCTTCTTAGATGGTTGTGTTCTTCTCAAGTTTGAATACTCGCCGCGTTTACTCGATCGGTTTGTCATCTTTGGTGATAATCATCTCATAGCATATAAATTCTACATCGATTCCTAGAATATCTTCATGGATCCATGCAAACACACTTTTTTCTCTTTAAGAAAATTGATCAATTCTTGTTTAAGGGTTGGTTCCAGAGTTGAGCCAATCTGCGTGGTTTTTTTTAGTCTTTTGTCATCTAGGACAATTGCTTTCGTGGGTTACACAACCCATCCTTTAACTAAATCATCCTCCTCATGTGGGTCTAATGTCTTAATCTGGTAAGTAATATTGAGATTCTATATTTTTGCTTGGTTGAATGAAGAATAATAGCATTCCCTAGCGTAAGTTTGATTTCTTGTAACAATCCCAACCCCATAATGAGTTCGGAACTTCACACACTGGTGGGCAGTAGATGGAACTGCTTTAAATGTTTTTAGACTAACCCTGCCAAGGATCATGTTGTAAGCTGATTGGACGTTCTTCTTTAGGACAAATAAATGAATCCTTTCAATCCTACTAGCAGGATAAGTGCCGATGAGAACTTCCAATTTGACAGTTCCTAAAGCACATACTTTTCTTTCGAAAATCCTTTCAGGGTCATGTAATAAGTTTCCAGTTTGCTATGGCGTAATTCCAAACTATGCAAATAATTGTAGAACATGACATCGGTCGAACTACCATTGTTAATCAGGATTCTAGACACCCTTGCCTCATGTACTCTCACAATGAATACCATAGGATCATCATGGGGATAAACACCCCATAGAGAAACTGATTACTAATTTAGCTTTGTTCACCTTCTTGGCCGACCATCAACATGATCAGACATTTTAATCTTTCGGATATAGGAACATGCTTTGGCTTCGTTTAAATAGGCTTTTCATTCAGTTATTTCATCACTTCCACCAGCATCTCCCCTGCAATGAAATGACAATTAAAAGATATCATTTTACCACAATTTTAGGCTCCCGAGTTTCCTTTGGCAGATTTGGATCATCTTTTAAAATTATTATCCCAAACTTTTTCCTTGTTATCTTCCCCTTTATAGGGAGATTTTGATTACCTCCTAGACTCTCGTTCCTCCAACCTGTCAATAAACTCGGGCAACTTTCCATGCTAGATCAAGTTCTCAATCTTATTTTTAAAGCAATTCAATTGTCAGTTGTGTGTCCATGGTCCTTTTGGAATTCATAATACTTGGACTTGTCTCTCCTGTTAGGAGGGGATTTCAGCTTTCTAGTCATTTGAGGTCTTTGATCTCTCTAATTTACTCCAAAATGTGATGCACGCCAACAGTGAGAGGAGTGTATTTATCATACTTCCTAGGTTTCTCGGCCTTTTTATGTTTTTTCTTTTGCTTTTCAGAACTCGTATTTTACTAAATATGTGTAGATCCGATTATAGTACTCGAGATTTCTCGACAACTACGGGTGTTTACGATTCGTTCTAGTCCAATTTTGTGGTATTTTTAGTGCCAGAGAACATTAATGAATCCTCAAAAATTATGGACAGAGACCAAATCAAAATAATCAGTCTCGGTCATATTCGATTTTTAAGCAACCCGTGTTCGGTCTCGGTCCTATTTGGTCCATAAAAACAACACATTTTATATAAAAAGGCACGTTTTATTAAAAAAAAATGAGTAAAAGAATAATGCATTTTATTAAAACCAACACATTTTTTTTTGTAAAAACAACATATTTCGTTAGTAAAATGCAACTGAGAATCAAAAACAGGGTGTCCTACATAATGATACAAGTGAGCAATCAAATTTATAAATAAGTAGTCATGTTACCCAAAATTTGGTAATGAACATAATAACATAAGAACTTGTGCTACATCTCAGACTGATCAATTATAAAAATTAAATAAACCCATTCTCCTAACTATATGACCAATTTAGATAGAAAACTCAAAATTCAATTACAGAAGTAAAGAGAAAAATTAACACGGTTTATGTGTATAAATTATTTTAATATCATAAAAATAAACATAGAAATAACAATTTTGCATCACAAAATACGTAGAACAAAAGCTGTTTGTGACACATTGGAAGTAAAAGTTGTATTAAAAACCGTAAAACAATTACCAAAACAAAACCTATATATGCGTTTAATATTCGAAAAAAAATTACCAAAATAAAACCATCTACACTTCATCAACTTGTTATACATATATAACTAACATAAAAATCAGTAGATCTAAAAACCCACAAACATACACAATCATTTATAACATTTGGAATAATAGATCTAAAAATTAGAAACAAATATACTTGGTTATGCACCGGAGGAGAGTGAGATAAGATTAGGGAGGGAACTATCACTGGCCGGTTATGTCGGAAGAGAGTGAGACACAAGATGAGGGAAGGGAGCCGTCGACTAGAGTCTATAGAGAGAGAAGAGAGAATTAGAATGCTAGATTAAGTTGTTTTGCAATGGGTTATGGGTATGCATATGCGTATCCATTAGTTATTACACACACACACACACACATATATATATATATAATTTAATAACTAATGGCTAGAACAAAAGGATATCCCTTCATAAAGCTTCTCTATAAAGGATTTTGGACTTGGCTATTTTTTCTAGGAGGTCTTCTAACTGTTGTATTGATCCCTTCCAAGTGTGATATTTTGGATTAGGTTTGGCTTAGGCGGCTATGGTAACTCTACCTTGCATTTGTGCTGAGCTCTCTTCCTAGGAAGTCTGCTTAGCACGCACGGAACCTCGTATACTATCTCTGGTATTAGTAGATCCTTATCTGTGATCTCGCGACCTAGTGGTTTCCCTATGATAGCCACTATTTTCTCTAGGTCCCAAACGATCGAAATAAGAGGCTTTTCTTAACCTTTCCAAGGCACTCGGCCTTTCAGGAGTGGGAGACCAACCGTTATAGTAGTCAGTAGATCTGGATGAAGTGGTTTCACCCAGATGGTATGATCCATCTTGTGAAGATATGGAATGTCTATATTTTCTTCTATTGTTTCTAGGCGAGGGAGGCAAAATTTCCCTCCTAGAGGCTGGGGCAATAATAGATTTAGCTTGAAGAATTTGAGTAAGTTGCCTCATGATTTATTGCATCGCCTCCTGTCCCTTAGCAATGCTGAGTAGAATTCCCTATAGGTTTCCTATACCATGAGGAGCAAAGGGACTAAAAACATTACCTACATCCAAACTGCATTTTGGGATATCATCCATATTTCAAAGTTATGAAAAATGGGTCTTGAAAGAGTAGGAAACAACAACAACTTGTTGGTTCCTACAGATAGTGTCGATATGTTGATGTCTAATTCGGATTATTTTTTTATCTCCTAGTTACCAAATCTATAATCACATATAAAAGAGAAAATGAAAGTATAAAGAAAGACACCAGAGATTTTTACGTGGTTCATCTTAGGAATGGAGCCTACATCCACATGGTAGTAGTATTTTGAATTTTCTTCCAATATCTTAGGTATAATTGTAGGGTTAAGCTAGTGTCCTCACCCTTCACCAAAGGGATATGGTATATTTATTGTAAGTTGAAACCCAAGAGGTGAAATTCTTTTATAACTTCAATAATTTACACTTGTACACATTACTATGCAGCTGGATGTTATTCATGTGCATGGATATAGTGACTGTCAAAGTTCTCCACGTTTGTCTTTTCATATGACTGAGGGTTCACCTTCTTAGATATGGTCGGCTAGAGAGACGACCAGAGGGTACCTGAGTTGACTAAGTGTTATCCGTTGTTGAAAGCTTAGAAATGATGTTGATAGGTGCCACCAGTTTAGTGGTCCAGCTGGCCTAATATTTTTAGGCTACAACAATGACAACATATTTTTTATGTTACCGAAAAATAATTCTACATTGTACTTTTAGCAACATAAAATAAATCTTCTAGACAAAGGTTAATTTTTTTAGCGGGAAGTTAGCAACATAAAAGGAGTGAAAATGTTTGTCCTTTGGCATCAAATATGGATGTTTCCAAACATCACCTAACTTTTGTTAACATAAGGGTGTGTTAAGAAAAATAGATGACCTTTGGGAATAAAATAAATTATGATGCCAAAAGTATTTTATCTTTTTTTCAATATACACTAAACTAAACTATACTAATTGATAAAAAAATGGGTTCTCATAGAAGGAGGTCTTCTGGATTTCATTTTTAGACCCTCCTCCTCCTCCTCCTCTTCAGAACTCACTATAATCGATAAAGGAGGTTGCAACCTCTTTTCACCTTTTTTTCTTATTATTATTCAAACATCACTATAATTGCCTCACAAACTTTAAGGTTGTCGCCTTATCTCAAAGTCTGTCTCCCTCATATAAGGTAAAAATCAATTTTTTCTTCTTCTAATTTTCACGGAACAAGGGTTTAGTTTTACAAATCACAAAATCTTTGTATATTATTTTCCTAATTCTCAATCGATTTTAGCAAAACTATTTCATTTTGCAAACTTTAAGCAAAACTCAATAGGTTTGGATATTTTTTTCTATATTTTCATTTATTTGTATGAAATTAGGGATTATTTCTCTTATTTGGTATTTTTTTCTCATTGTTGATACCAAATTTAGTCTGCTGACATGGCTCAATTGATTGAAGACATGTGGCAATCTGCGTGGCAATAACAAACACTTCCGAACAACACCTCGACCCACTCAGATACTCCGAGCAATAGATGCTCTCCGAGGAACCATACTGCAACGAGGAACTCTGCTTCCCCGATCAACCCTGACGCTCCGACCAACAAGAGTTCTCCGAGGAACTTTAATATACCAAGCAACTTATGAGTACCGAGCTACTTAGGCGGTCCGAGCAGCTTAGGTGGTCCGAGCTGCACCTCGAACAGAGCATTAATTGCAGGATAACCAACAGATTAACTACGCATTAAAGGCTTATTATTATCATATAGATGTATAAGCTTAATGAACATTTATGTACGACCCTTTCACATGTACAACCTGAGGGCTATAAATACATTGTACCATCCTCATTGTAGGGGGACCGGAATTTCTTGATAAATCTTGTAATCGAGAATTCCCAACAGTCATCAATAACAGAAACAGTGGACGTAGGCCGTTCTTATAAGGCTGAACCACTTTAAAATTTCTTTATCTCATTTTATTTTATCTGTGATTAAATAATTAGATATAATCTAATTTTTTACATCAACAGATTGGCGCCGTTTGTGGGAAACGACTGGTAATATCGTTTTTCCTCAAAAACAATTCATTACAAATGGTTGATAATCCAGAACCCAGTAATCGAAACGCTGGAAGCCCTCCAAATCCATCTGCTCCGCCAAATGTTCCAGATTTGGCTGGAATAATGACAAATCTGGCCCAGGGCCAGACAGCCATGCAAGAAACTATGTGACAGCTCATACAAATCCTTCATGGTGGATTATCGACCCATTCAAGACATCGAAGTGTTCAAATAAATACCCATTTACTTTCTTCACGTACTAGGCGTACCGATTCATATCGTACTGAGGAGTCTGAAGATTTTTCTTATCAACTTGGATGAATTTCGTCAATATGAGCCACAGATACTGAACAACGTATCACTCTCTCTCCAGAAAGGACTAGTGCACTAGAAAGGTTAAGCAGGGTATGTCCTTTTGATCGATTAGGTCCTAGGAGGAACAAAAGTCCTCCTAAGGATGCGTCGAGGAGCTTTCGACGACCATGAGACTTAAGGGAAGGATCTGCCCAGTCGCGACCAGCTGCTCGTCAAGATAAATCACAGGAAGCCACCTCAACGCGATCAGTTGCTCGAACCAACAGGCCCGAGGAAGGAAATGATGCGTGGAAAGGCTCTATTCAGAGGCTGGAAGACAGACTAGGGGAAATAGCCAAGGCTAAGAACCCCCTACAACGAACTTTTGTTCAAGGGACACCCTTTGTCCATGCCATTGTGGATTTTCCCACACCGTCAAAAATCAAAGCACCTGTTGTGACTCCCAAATATGATGAAAAGACCGACCCTATTCTTCATATAGAACAATACCAAGTTGTAGCCAACATCTATGATGTTCCAGATGAGATGAGATGCAGAGCATTCTCGGGAACTCTTACCCGATTTGCTCAAATATGGTATAATAATCTTCCTCGGGGAAAGATCTCAACTTTCTTTTAACTGGCCAAGTTATTCATTGGGAATTTCTATTTTGGGGAAAAGCTAGTTAAACGAGTAGTGCATTTGTTAAGTGTTAGACAAAAAGTTGGTGAGAGTACTAGAGATTATATAACTCATTTTAATAATGAGAATCTCGAAGTCATTGATTATGAGGAAAAGATAGCGATTACTGCCTTGATGAGTGGACTACTGCCCAAAAAGTTGTACTACACTTTGGCCAAAGATCCACCTAGAACCATGTCAGAACTGATGGGAAAAGCGGCCAAGATTATGAATGTCGAGGAGGCTATGGCTGCGAAGAAGAATATGGATGCCAAAGAAACCAAGGTGGAAAGTGATAAAGCTAAGAAGAAAGAGCATAAGAACAATGGTAGTGACAAACACTCAAAAACAAGGTCGTCATGGGAAGTATTGAAGAAATTTGATAATTATACTCCTTTGAAGAAAGACATCAATCATGTTCTAGAAGAAATCATGAACAACGAGGAATTAAACTGGCCAGAGAAAATGAAGGCAGACCCTGACAGGAGGAATAAGGTAAAATATTGCGAGTTTCACAAAGATCATGGACATATGACCAAAAATTGCATAGCTCTTCAGAATGAGATTGAAACACTCATTAGACGAGGAAAACTGGCAAAGTATGTTGATCATAGAAAGAAATTAAAAAAAGCGATAGAACAAGAGAGAGGTCTAGATCTTCTCGTCGAGTAGAGGAGAACAATAAAAAAGACCATGAGGTTGATCCAGAAGACAACCCCGATCTTCCCAAGAGACCAAGCCAGCCAAAATGTGAGGTATTTTCGATACGCTTTGGGTCATTTGATTGTAATGTTATTACAGGTGGAGATGCAGGAGGAGGAGACCTTACTGCAGAGAGAAAAGCTTACCTCTGTGAGGCTCAAGCTTGCTCATACATTCAACGAATAAATCTAGTTGAGGAGGATCGCCCTAGAAAGGTAAACAAAGAAAAATTGGTCATTGGTTTCTCAAAGAACGACCTCGCAGGTGTTCTATATCCTTATGATGACCCATTGGTGATCAAAATGAGGATGGAGGAAGTGATGATTTCAAGAGTACTGGTAGATAATGGTAGCTCGACAGACATCATGTTCTACTCGTGCTTCGACAATTTAAATCTAAAACTATCTCAACTGGAGCCTTATCATAGACCTCTCCTGGGTTTTTCTGGTGAGAAAGTTTTCCACTTGGGACGATCAAGTTGGATATATTCATTGGTACATGGCCTGCTTGTCGAACAGAAAGAATACGCTTCTTCGTGATGGATAAGAATGTTCAATCAGTATACAATATCATCATGGGAAGAGTAGGATTGAAGAAGTTCGAGGCTGTACCATCTACGATACATCAATGCCTAAAATTTCCAATAAATTTTGGAGTAGGAGTTATGAAAGGTGATCAGAAAGTATCTCGGGAATGCTATTATTCATCCGTCGAGCAAGAGGAACTGGAGGAATCAAGGAAAAAGACTACTACCTATCAAGTGGATGAAGGTTCAAAAATTGAAACATTGGATCCTAGAGATGAGTCGAAACTCGTGAAGGGTCAAGTGGTGGAAGCTACTGAAAACATCATTCTGGACGACGAGCACCCTGAACGAACTACTCAATTAGGTTCGTCGTTGGAAGCCTCACTAAAATAGAAATTGATAACTTTCCTAAGAAGAAGAAAGCAAACTTTTGCGTGGAGTCATGAGGATATGCCCAGGATAGACCCAAATTTCTTATGTCACGAGCTCAATGTGAATAAGGAGATCAAAACTGTGAAGCAGAGAAAAAGAGTATTCAGTACCGAGAAGAATCAAGCTATACAGGAGGAAGTCTAGAAGCTCCAGAATGCTCGCTTTATTGAAGATGTTAAATATCCAGACTGGTTAGCAAATGTGGTAATGGTGAAAAAGAAGAACAACAAATGGAGGATGTGTGTAGACTTCACCGACCTCAACAAAGCATGCCCAAAGGATCACTTTCCGCTGCCCCAAATTGATCAACTAGTGGATGCTACCTCGGGACACGAGCTGCTAAGCTTCATGGATGCTTATTCTGGTTACAATCAGATTAAAATGAAACCTGAAGACAGGGAGAGTACTTCTTTCATTACCCCTAGGGGAACTTATTGTTATAATGTTATGCCTTTTGGTTTGAAAAATGCAGGTGCAACATATCAGCGGCTAATGAACATAGTGTTTGCAGAAGAAATTAGTTGCAATATGGAAGTCTATGTTGACGATATGCTGACAAAGAGCAAGAAAGTTGCTGATCATCTAGTTGACTTAGGCCAGACCTTTGATCAACTAGATAAATATCAAATGAAGCTGAACTCGACGAAGTGCATATTTGAAGTACGAGAAGGCATGTTTCTCGGGTACATTGTCAATCAGTGAGGCATTGAAGCTAATCCTGGAAAGATCAAAGCTCTGTTAGGGCTGCGATGCCCAACGACGAAGAAAGAAGTGCAAAGTCTTACAGGACGAGTAGAAGCACTCAACAGATTTGTATCGTGAGCAACTGATTGATGTCTCCCATTCTTCAAGACGCTCCGAAAGACTTTTGAGTGGAATGATGAATGTGAGAAGGCTTTTCAAGACTTGAAGAAATATTTGAGAGCACCTCCACTTTTATCCAGGCCAGTGATGGGAGAAAAATTATACTTGTATCTGGCAGTGTCCGAGAATGCAGTTAGTTCGGCATTGATAAGAATGGAGAATGGAGTACAAAAACCGATCTACTACACAAGTAAGGCCTTTCGAGGAGCAGAGATCAGATATCCAAAGCTGGAAAAATTGGTACTAGCATTGATCGAGGCAAGTAGAAGAATGAAGCCATACTTCTAGGCTCATACTATAGTATTATATACTGATATGCCCTTGAGGCAAGCCCTTCATAAACCAGAAAAATCAGGAAGACTGATGTGCTGGGCAAATAGAACTTGGTGAATATGATATAGTTTATGAACCCAGATCATCGCTAAAAGGGCAAGCGATAGCAGATTTTATAGCAGAGTTCACCTATCCTGATACCCCCGAGGAGCAAAAGTTGCTCACTGATCAACCTGTGGATATTACAGGATCATCAAATGCAAGCCCAGACCAACTTAGCTTGGTAAAAGGGTAGTGGATGTTACAGAATCATCAAATTCAAGCCCAGACCAGCTTAGGTTGGTAAAAGGGCAAGAAAAGATGATCGACGAACAACAAGAAATATCAGGAGATGGTGAAAGGAAGCAACAAATTTTCCACCGAGGAACTCTGTCAGATCAGAAATTTGAAGACGAGTTACCTATATGGAGTTTATATGTGGATGGCTCACTTTGCACAATAGGCTGTGGTGCAGGGATTGTTCTTAATAGTCCAGGCGAGGTCGACATGGAATATGCCCTACGCTTCCAATTCAAAGCTACGAATAATGAAGCTGAATATGAAGCCATGATTGCAGGTCTTAGTTTGGCAAAAACCATCGGGGCTAAGCAGGTTATTGTTTTTAGTGACTCGCAATTGATCATAAATCAAATGATGGGAGTATATGCAGCCAAAGGAGAATTAATGATCAAGTATCATGCAAAGGCAAGGGAATTGGTATCAGAATTTTCTGCTATTCAGCTGGTTATAATACCAAGAATGGAGAATATGAGGGTCGACGCCTTAGCTCGATTAGCATCAGCTACTCGTACCGAGCTACGAAGAACAATCCCAATTGAAGTTTTAACTGGTCAGAGTATCAATCAAGATTTGACAATGAATTTTATTACCCTTAATTTAGGACCATCTTGAATGGATTCCATCAGGGCATATATTGAGGAGGAGGAATTACCAACTGACAAACTTGCAGCCAAAAAACTGAAGTTTAAAGCTGCTCGTTATGTACTGAATAATGGTATTCTGTACATACGAAGAATTATAGCAGGTTTGCAAAGATGTGTGCATCCCATCGAGGTGAAAGACTTGATTGAAGAGATCCATTAAGGGTCCTATGGAGCCCATGTAGAAGGTCGGACACTTTTGCAAAGGGTTATGACGCAAGGATACTACTGGCCAACGATGAGGGCTGATTGTATAGCCTACGCCAAAAAATGTGACAAGTGTCAACGCTTCTCCACTATTTGAATAACTCCCCAAGCGTTGTTGACACCCATTACCTCCCCTTGGCCATTTGCTATGTGGGGAATTGACTTGGTCGGACCACTTCAACTACCAGAGGAAGATTTAAATATCTCGTCGTCCCAGTGGATTATTTTACAAAGTGGGTAGAAGCTGAGCCTCTTGTCGACATGACGTACGAAAAGGTGTATCAATTTATTTGGAAAAATGTCATCTGTAGATATGGTCTTCCCCATGCATTCATTACCGACCATGGAACACAATTTGACAACGAGGAGTTCGTTGCCTATTGTCATCAGTCAAATATCTTGAAGATCCACTCAGCACCAGGCCATCTCCAAAGCAATGGACAAACCGAAGTAACAAACAGAACGCTACTGAATGGCTTGAAGAAAAGACTGAATGACGTGGAAGCAAATTGGATCAAAGAGCTACAATTAGTACTATGGGCTTACCGAACTACTCCCCGAGCCGCAATAGGGGAATCTCCATATATGCTGGCATTTGGAAGTGAAGCCGTTATACCTGCCGAGTTGGGTCTTCCGACACACAGAGTACTGAATTTCAATTCCCCTGTCAGCGACTTAATGAGAAGATTGGATTTAGACATGCTCGAGGAAGTTAGAAAGGAAGCAGCCATCAGGAATGCTACTTACCAATAACGAACAACTTTGTTCTACAACAAGAGGGTAAAGAAGTGCGACCTGAAAGAAGGAGACTATGTGCTAAAGAAAGTGATTCAAAAGCACAACAAATTGGAAGCAAACTGGCATGGGCCTTACCAAGTTACAGAAGTTGTTCGACCAGGAACCTATAGAATAGCAACTTTAGAAGGGCATGAGTTTAAGAATTCATGGAATGAAGAACACTTGCGCAAGTATTATCAGTGATGTAATCTCTCATGTAATACATTTTTGTCAGTATGAATCAAGTGACAGTGTTCTGCCTAATTCTCTCCTTCTGTTGGAAATTTTTTGTGGAATACTAGTGCTACACACTACTCAGCAAAACTCAGACTACTCAGAAATCTATTCCCGAAAATGCCAACTAAGGTTGGTCGGGAAGTAAATCTATTCCTAAAAATGCCAACTTGGTTGGTTAGGAAGTAAATCTATTGCTAAAAATGCCAACTAAGGTTAGTCGGGAAGTAAATCTATTCCTAAAAATGCCAACTTGGTTGGTTAGGAAGTAAATCTATTCCTAAAAAAGCCAACTAAGGTTGGTTAGGAAGTAAATCTATTCCTAAAAAAGTCAACTAAGGTTGGTTAGGAAGAAAATCTATTCCTAAAAATGCCAACTAAGGTTGGTTAGGAAGAAAAACTATTCCAAAAAGTGCCAAAGATTGGTCGGTAATAAAAATCCACTAACTATGGTTGATCAGGAATAAAAACCCACTAGCCATAGTTGGTCGAGAAGAAAAATTTACCGACCTTGGTTGGTCGGAAACATTTTATGAGTACGAGAAAGTGATCGAGCAAAATTTTTTATACTCGTGAATTTTTAAATTACTACCAAGTTGGTCGAGAAACAAAGTATCATCAATTTATGTTAGTCGTCAAATGATTACCACAAATTCAAGATAGTCGATAATAAGTTTTAACAAACTCCAGTTGATCGACAAATAACACAATGTTGTTATCTTTTTAACAGATATACATGCACAGATGTAAAGTGTTTTATGATTACAAGACAATGGCAGTCAAGATTTGCAAATAAAATTATTTCATTAAATGTATAACAAAATACATCAAGAATGAAATACAAATTTATTACATCAATATTCCTATTTTATTGGTTCCTTCCCCTCTGCTTTTGAAACAGGTTCCTCACCAGTTGGTGGATCATTCAAAGCATAAGGGGAATTTATGAAGTTAAGATCTTTAAGCATCCTGATGTTCATCACAGATGGTTGATCGAGTAGGTGCTCGGGACGAGATATCTCAACATTGGAATGGAGGTTGTAATCGCCAAGGTATTTGGAAATCAAACACCGGGGGATGGCCCGAGCAGGGATCCAACTCATGTCAAGCTTGAATGGTGGCACTGGTAGGTCGAGCAGCCCAGATTTATGGTAATCCCACAGGCAATGACCCTGTTCCAGTTGTAGCACACCTAAGGCATTCAACCATCCCTATTTATAACCCTAATTATTTGCATTTTGGATACGATCATCCAAATGGTAGAGAGCCTCATTGTAGCCATCCATCCAGAATTCTCCGGGCTGCTTGTGGAATTGATATGTCAATCTTTCCAGTTGCTCATGGAGATTTTTTATAAAGAGTTCTTTATTCTCCAAGGCAGACTTCTGCGCAGAAAGCTGCTCATCCAGATTCCTGATCTTCTTAGACATTTTAGCCAATGCCTGGTTCTTTGCCATCAGTTGGAAGGCCTGGTTCTCCAGAGCAGATTGAGTTCTCTGTTCCTCGACAGTAATCCGAGGAGATTTTGCTCATCCCCGGGGAGCTCTTGCTCATCCCCGAGTAGATGTAGAAGGGCCAGCTCTCTTCAAGGTTTCTAATTCATCCCTTAGGTTGGAATTTTTTACCTCCAAGAAAGAGAATCCCTCATCGTTCGCAGGGACCAAAGTGTTTGAGGTTGAAGTTGCGGATTTCAACTGAGACACCTCTCTTTGCAGGTCATTTTTTTCTTTCTCTAACAACTCAGCTATCTGTATGTGCACTTCGACCTCAACCTTCAAAGTTCTCTCCCTCACATCGTAAGCAGTGAACAGTTTATCGTATCCCTTATCAGCATTGAGTTGCTGATACTTCTTCTCGTATCCTTCGTGCAAAAGAGAAGTAGATTCCTTATATTGTTGCTGAAGTTCTTCAAGAGTGACCTGGAGATCTTCAATCATATCATAGTATGCTACGTTGTTAGCCACTGCACGGTCGAGCAGGCACTTCAAATATTGATAGGCTTCAATTGCTTTCTCTGAACCACCTTGACCGAGGATGTCAATAATTTGAGCTGCACTCATATCTGAATGACCAGCTTTGAAATACTCATTGCATTTCCTTAATAGATTTGTATCGTGAGCAGATAATAATTCCATCATGGCCAGAAACTAGTAAAGGAAGAAAAAGCAATAATCAATAAGAGTACAAACAGAGCATGAAGAAGAGAATGAACAGTATGCATAAGCAAAAGTTCAAATTTTATTACATCATAAAGGAGAAGTACAAAGTTCAGAGTTACATTTGATAAAGAAAAATAAAATAGAGAGAAATCCGAACAACTCTACACCTTTTCCTTGTCTCCCAAAACATTCTTGGGAGGCTGGGATGAGGAGGTAGGTTGCTTGGATGGAACAAAGGTTTTCTCGGGAAGTGCTGGAGGTTTCTCGGATGAAGTAACGGGTAGTTGAAGTTCCTCGCCAATGGGATGGATAGCTGGGGGATGAGAAATTTGATCTCCCATCACTATAGAAGATTCCTCAGAGGCAGCTTCGTCCTCTTCTTCTTCTTCAGGAGTTGGAGGGGGGCCCGGGATGTGTCGCTGAAATAGTTCAGAATTTTCATCAACTTTCATCTCTTGCAGAGCAGCGACCCATCCATCTCTAAAGTATTTGAGGCTGCCATATTCCACTTGCGACATCATGGCAGCCAAACCTTTATTCTACCCTTTATCCCAGCCGGCGCCGAAGGATTTTTTGACAGCTAACTTTCTTTTTGTCTTCTCCGAGGTCAGCTTCTCGGAAAAAGGATTATTAGCAGCCTTCAATTTATTCTCAACTTCCTCCTTCTGATGACTTACTTCCCGAAGTTCATCCAACTCCTCCTCAGCAGTCCTGAGCTTATTTTCAAGCTCCCCAGCATTCTTGAGCTTACCTTCAAGCTCTTTATTATTCTCCTCCAAGTCATTTATTTTTTCTCCAACCCATGGAAACCTCAATAACCTGAGCCTTCTCTTGCTCGATCGAAGTGAGCCTCTTCTCCCCAATCGCCTTGTCATCAGCATACATATGACGAGAATCCTTCAACGATTATGTTAGACCTACCAAGGCTTCCTCTACACCTAATGAGGAGCTTGAAGCTTTAATAGCTTCATCTTTCTTCAGAATTGTATTAAAACAGGTCACCAACTGGGAAAATAAAAGCAAGTCAGTGTACAGATATAAAAAGGAAAGAATGAAAATTTAAGACTATAGGACTTACAGAAGCAATATGACGAGATGCTAATGTGGTAACCATGTCCCGAGAAAGGTTTTCTTCAATACCTTGGATCTCGGGAATGATCCAAGTCTTCACCGAGTTCATAGCAGAGCTCGGGGCAACAAAAGTGGGAACACCACTAGTCGGGGGCTGAGAGATGGATTCATCCAAATTGATAGAGGAGCTTTTCTTCAGCCTCCTCAGAGGAGCATCAACGTTCTCGACTAACGATGTAGTATTGGTCGGAGAAATGAAAATCACCTCACCTGGAGCAGCAACCTTGCTCGGGGCCACTGGGGGCTTCTCGACAACCTTCACAGGAGCAGTCGAAGGAGGTGCATCAATTTTTTTTGTCCCCTCTCCTGGGACATCAAGCTTACTTTTCTTTGCCTCTCCAGCACCAGAGGCAGATTTCTCAAAAAGGGTAGGAGGTCTTCTTTTCTTCATCCTTTCACTCAAGGGAATATGTGACTCAGGTAAAGAACTTATAGAGGCTGGTATTGGTTCTGCATCACTTATCACCGGACGAGCAGTAAAAGAGGAGGTGTAACTCTTGTACTGTAGCAAATATGAAGCTGACCTAATATGATCGTCGGCAACAGTCTGATGCAAGCTCCAGATAAGTTTTAAATGCCTTATGTTAACGTCTGTCTCTTTTGGAGATTTTCTTTTGCCGTCAACTGCAAATAGATCAAAATTAAAATATCAATGACACATTTTATCAAACACAAAATAAGCATAATTTTGAAAATAAAATAAAAATAACCTATCCCATTGCCATAGGGAGGACATCCACTACACCAAATCTGCACTATTGTCAAGGTCATTGACTCTGACAAATCCAACTTGTCAAGGTCAATGACCGTGACATTTCGAGGCGAGACAACTTTTTTTATCACGGTCGTGTCACGGTCAATGACCGTGACACGTTTGTCACGGTTTATAACCATGACAAAGCCGTGACCCTCTTTAAAAAAATTATCACGGTCAATGACCATGACAATTCTGGGAAGAATTTAAAAAAAATCTGCTGGGCAGTATGGCCACTGCCACTGCCCAGCAGTATATTTGTACCTTTTATAGCAACGTTATACCTGTTCCAAACATCATATATCCAAACAAACTAAAGATAATGCAAATATATATTCAAATAGAGACAATATGCATCACGATATAATTCAAATGTAACAACTTAAAATAACTCAATTCAAACTTATAACAATTCAATTCAAACTTAAAACAATGTCACTACATGTCTGGTGTATTGTTAAAACTGAGGAGGCAAGTAGGCCACACGACATACGAATTGACGCACCCACTAATATACGTCGTGTCGCATTGTTCGCGCAACCACAATAGGGAGTTCTCCTTCCCGGGTATGACATGCGTGACGAGCACCCTGGACTCCATCTCTTGAAGCACACGTCCATGAACTATTCCACCCTGGATGATATTCGGGTCCCTCAACCCCCGCCCTATCCGCTGGCCATCAAATATGTCCAATATGAACATGCTCGACCAACCAAGTGTCGATATTGGTCTGTTGAAGGGCGCCAAATAGGGAAGTGGATCATTGAAGTACGAACGTGTCGGTGATGAAGCAGCGAGGTCCACATCCTCGTCATCCTGCACCTCGTCCTCCCGCACCTCCTCCTCCACCGCCTTCTCCTTCCCTTTCCCTTTCCCTTTTCATTTCCCTTTACGGTCTCCGCCCAACTTACTCTTCATGAATGCGTACATATCTTGGACCGTCGCCTCCAAACGGGACAGCTTCGCGTCGTGTGAATCCACCATTCGAGCCAACCCGGTGTCGCTCGTCTCCAATCCGATGATCCTAGATTTGGCCACCTGCGAGCTCACCCCTTGTCCTCCCCTTGCGATCAGAGCCAAGCACTTGGTTAAGTGCATCTGTGGACAAAGATGCCTTGTCGGCATCAGACTGCGACTCATGCACTTCCTTAAGCTTTGCCTGAAACAACAAAAAGCACATGATTAGTAAAATAAGTAAACCAAAAAATTATAATGTAATTAATAAAAATTAAACTGTCGGATTACTTACAATCGTGGCCGCGACACTCGGGGTCACCTCCTTGTCCTTCCCCTTCTTCGTCCGAAGAGACACATAAGTATCGAGCCTATGTGGCTTACCCCCTGGCCCACTCCCTACCCCCTGAAATAAAATAAAGTAAAGTAAAATTAGTATCGGCCCCGAAAAGTAAAATAATGAAGAATAATATATTTCTGTAGTTATTGAAAAATTAAATCTTACCTGCATCCTATGCTCCACCTCGACATAAGAGGTCCGACCGGAGTAGTGCACGTCCGTCTTTTTTGCCCGATTTTCCCTCCCTGATTGGCGAGATGCCAATTGTCGATCCTCGATCTCATTGTTAATGAACTTCTGCCATTGTGCCAATGAGATCGGCTCCTTGGGGGGGGGGGGGGGGGATGGATTCACGCCATTGGATAATCGACTCTCGTGTTTTTTCAAAGTACAGTGCCCACATATTTTTTTTCCACGACTTGAGTTGCTCCCTAATCTGCTCCAACACGGGATCGCGTAGCTTTGGATGCAAGTTGAATTGTTCCTGTCCAACAAATACAATGTTAGTTGCGAATAAATATAAATATAAATATAAATATAAATATAAATATGAAATTGAAATTGAAATTGAAATTGAAATTGAAATTGAAATATTCATATAAATATAAATATAAATATATTACCTGTAGTGCCGCCCAAACAGCTAACTTGAGCTCATATGGAACCTCCTTCCAACTCATAAACCCCGGGCCGATCACCGTCTTTAGCAAAACGAGGGATCTCGTTAATATCTCCGATTTGTTCTCGACGGTAATCCCATATTTCCCATATTTGGGTAGCCTAGGGGCGGAAGAGCCCTCGTCGCCTCCACTACCACTGACCCCAGACGACATCATCATCTTCGCCTTAATATCTGAAGGAGACATTTGCTGTAAAAAAATGTTATTAGTACATATATAATATTATCACAATATGCATATCTTATAAGAGAGTCGGGTTTGGCATTAATAAAGTGAGAATTACACACACACACACATAAAAATATTTAATAAAATTCTCATATCTTCTTTCAATTTAAACACACACACAGTAGTGACTGCCTATTTAAAATAATCTCAATGTTAATTTCAGGTATTGAATTTCTACTATTGTTTTGTGCTTTTTATAAATCATACCCCACCCCCACCCCAGCATGTTTACGGGCTTTCATCACCCGTCATAAATTTTTCGGTCCGTGACTTACTGGCCAGTTGTCTTGGGTCTTTTAGTCCCTTAACATTACTTTAAGAATTTTACCCAATCTAAATACCACATTTTCTTTCTTGTTATACACTTGAACACGTTTTGTTATTTAGTCCTTATTAATTTATCTTTGATGTATTACCAGCATCTTTACGTTTATAAACTTTATTTAATTTTCAATTTTAAGGACTATTTTCATCACTTAGTGTTCATCTAAGCTCTAGTGTAACAAGTTCCCATAAAAATCGTTAATAAAGTATTATCACAAATATAAACTAAGAGTGATAAAATAACTTTGAGGCATATAAATTAATTGTGACAAAGATTATGGAAACCCCACTTTTCTTTCTATAACTCCTATTTTATTTAACTTTAAATATAATTAGGGGTGTATAGAAAGAAAAGTTAAATAGGAATAAAAACAACATTTTTAAAATATGAAGGGCTCACCAATTTGATCAAATTTTTCAGCAACATAGACTAATTGATCTTTATTATAAGACAATTACTACAAATTTATGCGCATCGTCCGAATTCAAAAAGTAATTTAATGACTAAAGTAATAATTTTTTTAATTTTAGTTATTCACCACAAATCTTAAAAAATATTTTATTTTTCATGCTTTTAGCAACTTCGGATGCCATTTTAACCCTTATTGTAGTTTTTTAGTTTTCATGCTTTTATTTGATGGATATAAAGTCATGTGATTATTTCACCATATAAAGTCAACAAAAAACGCCATATATGGTTTTTTTCTCCATTAGTATAAGTATATAGCGATTACTTCACACTTAAATCACATATTAAGCCGGCCTTCAATTTTTTATGAAATTTGTAGAAAATTACTTATTTATTTTGAATGAAAATAAATTGTTATCCAATATTTTTGGATATTATTTACATTTACATTTTTGGATATTATTTACATTAACATTTTTGGATATTATTTTTGGAATTTATAGAAAATTACTTATTTATTTACATTTTTAACCCCTACCCCTACCCCCACCCTGCCCCACCCCCTACCCTCCACCCTGCCCCACCCCCTACCCCCCGCCCTGCCCTCACCCTGCCCCCACCCTTCCCCACCCCCTACCCCCACCCTACCCCACCCCCCACACACGCATACACACACGCACATATATACAAACATACACCCATATATATACACACAAACATATATATAAATGGAAGAGAGAGAGAGAGAGAGAGAGAGAGAGAGAGGGAGGGAACGATGGGAGGGAAAAAAGAAGGGGGAAAGGGTTTTTGCTGCAAACATTGTCACGGTCGTGTCAAGGTCATTGACCGTGACAATTATTTAAAGAATTGTCACGGTCAATGACCGTGACAAGTCCGTGACAAGTAAATTTGTCATGGCCTTATCACGGTCATTGACCGTGATAATTCTTTGTCACGATCGTGTCAAGGTCAATGACCGTGACACAAAACGCGTATTTTTTTGTCACGATCAATGACCTTGACAAGGGTGACCGGCTGAAAGGTGACATTTTGGCCATTTTGGTGTAGTGATCTGGGACCCTGGTAAACATCAGCTCCAGTTAATGGAGGGTGTTGCCAATTTTTCATAACAACCCCATGCTCAAAGTAGTCCCTATTAAAATCTGGGAGATTGACCATTAAAGAGCTCTATTTAAAAACCTAGTTTTTAAATAAAAAGTATTATCACCCACAACCCATCTATAACAAAACATAATCTCAGGAATTCCTATATGAGTTCCATGAATTTGATTTAATCTATAAACTCCATTAACTATTCTCCATGTATTGGGAGCTATTCTTGCAGCAACCACGTCAAAGTATTGACAGAATTCCAGACATAAAGGGTTTGGGGGAAAAGAAAAGCCACATTCAGCGACAAAGAGGCTGGGGAACCAATGTCCCTCAGCCAAACGAAAGTAGTCTGAAGGCTCAGAAAGATCTTCCAAAATAACCCATGAGGGAATAGAGAAATCAGAGCGAAACTTATCAATCGATTCTACAGGATAAACCATGATGAAAGAAGGAAAATCAAAGAGAAGGAAGAAAATCTTACAGGAAAGGGATGAATCTGTTGACAACAAATGATGAAAGAGATGAACGCACGGGAGAAAGAAACAATGGAAAACTCAAAGAGATAAGAATGAAAAAGTAGAAGACAATGGGATTTTATGCAACATTTAAATACTTTGACTTGGGAATGGGTAAAGATAATGATTGCAAAAAGAGACGGTTACGTTATCGACGGCTAAAAAGGCAAAAAAGGGCGCGGGAATCGAAGCGGTCATAAAAATTCAAAAAAGTCTGATTCTACGAATTTGGAAGGAGAAATAAATACAAAAGAAAATACTCCTAAATTTCAAGATGACCATTTAAAATCGCCATATTTCGAGAAAGAATGTTCCACACTCCTCAAATTTCGAACTGTGAAACATTGGGGGCTTCTGTTGATACCAAATTTAGTCTGCTGACATGGCTCAATTGAGTGAAGACACGTGGCAATCTGCGTGGAAATAACAAACACTTCTGAACAACACCTCGACCCACTCAGATACTCTGAGCAATAGATGCTCTCCAAGCAACCATACTGCAACGAGGAACTCTTCTTCCCCGATGAACCCTGACGCTCCGACCAACAAGAGTTCTCCGAGGAACTTTAATATACCAAGCAACTTATGAGTACCGAGCTACTTAGGCGGTCCGAGCAGCTTAGGCGGTCCGAGCTGCACCTCAAACAGAGCATTAATTGCAGGATAACCAACAGATTAACTGCGCATTAAATGCTTATTATTATCATACAGATGTATACGCCTAATGAACATCTATGTACGACCCTTTCACATGTACAGCCTGAGAGCTATAAATACATTGTACCATCCTCATTGTAGGGGGACTGGAATTTCTTAATAAATCTTGTAATCGAGAATTTCCGACAGTCATCAATAACAGAAACAGTGGACGTAGGCCATTTTTATAAGGTTGAACCACTTTAAAATTTATTTGTCTCACTTTATTTTATCTGTGATTAAATAATTAGATATAATCTATTTTTTTACATCAACACTCATCATGTGGCATTTGTACAAAATTAGGGATTAAAATTATGCGATTTAGCCTATATATGTTATCAGTACTCTGTATTTATTTGTTTGAAAAGCCTCGTTATTGGTATGGAAAATACATATAATTAATAAGTTTTTGTCAAATAATATTTTTTATGATTAAAAAGTTTGAGACAAAACAAAATAATGAAGAAAAACAATGAATATAATGTGAATCATTATTTCCTCAAACCTTGTTTGTTAATTCTAATGCATTATGTACATCCATAAGTATAAAACATAAATATAGTCATGTGGCAAAAAATTGAACTAATTATCTAGTTTTTAACTTCGAATGTATATTGTTACAATTTGGACCATCAATGGAACATTTGTGTCTTATGGTTTTCATGAACTTGATATAAAGGTTATGTTGATGGGAGATGGTGGTTTGTATGAATATTTGTACCCATTGAAGAAAGTAATAACATTATTAAAGGGAGATAGTGGTATTAAGTAGTAGTTTTTAATTGGTAATAAAATGTTGTGGGGAAATATAAATTGTAAGACTCAACTATAAGTAGGGTAAAGTATACATAGATATAGACCTCTTAAGTTACACATAGTGATCATAGATACTAGACTTCTAGTTCTTATGTGTATACATTCAATAGCCCTTAGACCCGTTCGAGACTCATTATCCCTATAATGAGATCTCTTAAATTGTTCCATGTGGACAGCTTGGGATAACTTAGTTTATGTATAATAATGTGCTTAGTGGCTTGCACTTATTACTTTTAGGGAAGTTGCTTCTACCATCTGTTAATGTTCTCTGGGTAGATTCTAGATTGATGCGGTGTTGATTGTTATTTCAATTAATAAATTAAAATAGCACAAACACTTGCAAATCTATATCGTATATTTAGAGAACTATAGGAAGATGCTACCAAATTTTCCTCAGATTAGAACAATATGGATGAGTTTCTAAGTGTGTCATAAAGATATGTGGTCTTGAATGGGATAGGACCCACACCCTTTAGATAAGATGGAGGATATAGGATTCATATTGAATCATGTGTCAACAATGAAATTAAATTCTATTGTTTCTATATGAAATACACAGGGAAAGAAACTTTAACTTTTAAGTAATATTTAATTCATTATTCATTGTTTATGTACTCTCTTAATAAGGAATATGGAGGAGCGATGAGAGTTAAAATTATATTTCTTTGTATAAAATATATAAGGAAAAAAAGATAACTTTTAAGTAAAATTTAATCCATCTTTTGTTGTTTATGTAATCTCTCAATAAACAAATATGGAAGAGGTCGATAAGAATTTGATGATACTTAGACACAGAGTAGCTGAGCGGTTTTGTGAGGGAGAGAAGTCTTTTGTTGTCAAAGAAATGGCCAAAGTGAGCAAAAGAAGTACAATCCAATGATAGTGTAACAATTGCAATAGTTGTTATTGGCACACTGACCATGTTGTGATGTGTCATTTAGTATGATATGGAATAATGGAAAGTTATAAGAACAGGGTGCATCATGGGGAATCTATGTCATAATATCAAGTCAATGAATAAGAAGATGACACATATGTTGTAATTAGTTACAGTGAAGACGGGATGATAATTTCCCTAAGTTATTAGCAAACTATTGTAGGGGGCTTATATGGGGCATGATCCTAGGGATTTTAGCACAGGCAAAATGGATGATAACATCAAGATGGAAGATGTATAGAATATTAAAAAACTACTAAAGGTTGCTCGAGGTAAGGTGTACTCGGGCTACAAAACATACACGCTATTGAAATTTGTGATTAAAATGTTTTATTTGTAGGATGTGGGTAAATGGAGCAATAAGTCATTTGACATGCTGCTGGTGGTATTGGTGGATCTTCAATCTGCATGGAATTGGTTTCGAAGTAAATTTATGAAGCCAAAAATCTACTGCGTGAATTTGGCTTGAGATATGAGACAATCCATTCATCACATCCTAATTGCGCTTTCTTTTGGAAAGAGATTGCTTCTCTTAATAATCATCTTATATGTGGGGAGTCTAGATGCAAGACCAAAAGTGGAAATGGTAAGAAGATCCCTCTAAAGGTATTCTGCTATTTTCTATTGACACCTTGGTTGCCAAGATTGATTATGTTAAGGAAGATGGCTATGGACATGATATGGCACAGCGATAAGCACATGGATGATGGGATATTTAGGCATCCAACTTTTATTTAGGAGTGTAAGGAGTTTGATTCGTTGTTATATCAAGTTTTCCCGGGGTCCTCGTAATGTGAGGATATGCCTAAACACTAATGGATTCAACCCTTTTGAGAACATAATAACCTCTTATAGCATGTGGCCTATGGTACTCATGCCATATAACATGCAACCACAAAACTGCATGAAAGATCCATTTTCATGATGAATTTAATTATTCCCCTGCCTCATGCTCCGGGAAATTAAATTGATGTTTACATGCGATCGTTGGTCAATGAGTTGGGAAAATGGTGTACTGACTTGTGATGCATCTAGTTAACAAACTTTTTGGATGATGCAGCTATAATGTGGAAGATAAACTACTCTCCTACCTATGGTGACTTATCTGGGTGGAGTACAAAATATTATCTTGCTTTCCCCCATGTAATGAGGATATGTTATCTCAATCCTTGTGAAGTAAGATTGGTTACTTGGTTCATCGATGTTACCTAACTGAGAACCATACTTAGTGAATGAGTAAGACATTTAATGGTATGTCTAAGAATCATATTCGATCCTTGGAGTTACTAGTGACAACACATTAAATCAATTGGATTTCTAATCAATTGTCAAGTTTATTAAGCAATAGAGCAATATGAAAAGGCATCGAGAACCAATAAAATTGAAGTGGGCAAATAAAAGCATTTCATACGAGCTACTGTATTGGAAAAAAACTAAAGCTTCATCAAAACCTTGATATGATGCACACAACAAAATATATATGTGATAATTTAGTTAAAACTATATTAAACATGAATGGGAAGAACATGGACATAGAAAAAGTACGCCTCGATATAGAATACATGGGCATAAGGTCGGAATCACACTTATAAAAGAGTTCTGATGTGTCTTTTGTCAAGCCTTTTGCCAAGCCTCCCAAAATATATAAATTGATCCCAAAGGAGAGGTAGTGTTCTTATGATTTTCTAAAATTAGTTAAATATCCAGATGGCTATGCTGTAAACATCTCAAGATGTGTGACCACAAAATCTCAAAAATTATTAGGCCTTAAAAGCCATTATTGGCATGTCTTGTTACAATGACTTCTTGCCATTTGGATGCATAGATACCTTTTTAAAGATATTTTTACTACATTGGTTGAGTTGGGAAGATGGTTTTAGGAGTTGTTCTACAAAATACTAGTGTGAAAATATTTGGTAGAATTAGAGGAACGCATAATTGTGATACTTTAAAAAATGGATAAGATATTCCCCCAAAAAATCTTTGATGGAATGGTCCATTTGGCAGTTCATTTGGCACGTGAAGCCAAACTGATGGATCAGTACAATATCGATGGATGTTTTCGATTAAATGGTAAATTTTACTATTTTAATCTTCATTTATTTTAATACCTCGCAAAATCTATAAAATGTGTAATATTCATCTAACTATTATTAATTTGAAGGTTTCTTGGAACTTTGAAAGAATTTGTATCTAATCGAGCTAGGCTGAAAGGTTCCACTACAGAGACGTACATTGTGAAAGAATGTCTTACTTTTTTTGCTCAATATACTTAATCCATGCTAAAACCATATTTAATAGAGAAGAGCGAAATTGTTTAAACGTATGTTAAAGGCTCTTAATGTGTCTGAAAAGGAGCTCAATATGGCTAAGTGGTTTACATTGTATAACACTAACAAGGTGAGTCGTATCTAGAGTACATGCTTCAAATTTATAATATATATAATATTAAACCTTTTTTTTATTATCCATTTACTAATAAATCAAATTTCTTGAATTAGGGAACACAAAGTCTAGTTTGAATTCCACATGAAAATGACATACTCAAATTCAAAGAAAAGAAAATCTCAAAGTGGCTTAAAGAACGGGTAAGATATATAAAGAAAGTTACTTTGCATCACTTTAGAATTAATTTAATACAATTTTTTAATGTTTTTTCTGCAGATGAATCTTTTACAAGCGTAAGAGTTTCCTAGAGCAAATGATGGGCTCTGGTCATTAGCAAATGGACCTAATGTGATAATGAATCTGTATTCGGGTTGCATTTGTAATGGAGTTCAATTCCATAATAGGGATCGAGACATACATCATAGGAGTTAGAATAGAGGGTTTTGTCTCCAAAGGGGAACACGAGGGTCGTGAGATAGATTTGTATGGTTACTTGAGCAAAATTTTATGATATGACATATATTTATAGGTACAAAGTCATTTTGTTCCAATGATAATGGTTCAACACTAGTAGTAAGAAGACAATGCACACTTATGCACATTTCATGAGTATTGATGTCAAGAGTCGATGGTATAAATATGAACCACCTATTTTGCATAGTCATGTGTAACAAGTTTTCTATGTCAATGATATAAAGTTAGTTGTAGAATGGTAAATTGTACGAGTCCAACATTGGGAAACCTAGTATGTATTATAGTTGGATGGCGATGATAATGGGGCAACAAAATTATGTGGATCTAGTGACGTGTTCCAACAAGTCAAAATAATGGGTATTATCCTAGTCGTCATTGAAGATACTACTATTCAATTTCATAGGAATGATACAATTTTCAAGGTTATTCCTAGTGATAAGGTTTTGTAACTAATGGGGGAATATGTTGATGATGACAATGTTGATGTCTTCGATGATGAAACATTATTAGAGAATTGAGATAATGAATAAGACGAGGAGAAAATGGATTTTGATTATGATATCGATACCGATATATAACGTTAGATGTTGTTTTCTATTTTGTTTTGTAGGTGGAAAATCTTTATTAATCAAGTTATATGTTTCTATATAGTGCAAATCGTTATGTGTTGTGTTAAAATATGTTCACATATGGTGTTATGATATGAGAAAGAAAGGTTAAATAATATTAAGAAGAAACAAATGCGATTGAATTCTTTGGTGCCTAACGTGATTAGAATCGGTAAGAACTAATATTTTAATATAAATGGACAAGATGATAATGAGTACATATTGCCCAGGTGTGAGGAGGATCTTAGTCCATCTAGTGGTGATGATGTCAGTGATGATAATAATGAGTATTATAATCCTCAAATGGAGAAGGTAATGCATGTGAGGTAGTGAAATTGAAAATAATTTTGTGTTCATCACCTCAATTTACTTTAACATTACATATATAGGTTATATACCTTTTATGCATCATTAATTAAACTTTATTATGTATTGGCAGGTATCAAACATGGGGCTTCTACAATGATTATATCAATGTTCTCCTACCCCCACGGCAAGAGATACCTCATTTGAGGAGGAATTTGACACACAAGTCAATGTGTTAATAGTACCCTCAACGAGCAATAATGCGGGTAAATATCTATAACAAAATGGTTTTGATTCACCCAACTTTGACCTTTTTTATACTTTTTTATTTGTTAAAAATAACTTTTTTGTTCTGTTTTGTTATGGATTCTAGCAGTTATCGGCTTTTGGTTTGATTAGGAGTTTATGTCTATTTGTAATTATGTTCAATTATGCCTTATGATTTCTCTTGTAATCATTGGATTGACATTCAAATGTACTAGCAATATTATGGGTTTGGTTGGACTTTGAAACTGATCCAGTGACCCTTGTAAATTTAGGATCCAAAACTTTAAATCCCCTTTCTCCCCTTTGAATGTTTTTTAGAAAAAACTTTACTAAAAGTAACCCTTGCTATCCTTTTTGTACATTCTTTTTCATTTCCCCTATATTTTAGTTACTTTATATTTTTAGTTATTTTATTCCTTTTATTCTATTACGATGTTGGGTAGATAAGTACATTGTATTCCTTTTACAACACTATGAAACTTCATATTTATTGTTATACGTACATATGTAACATCATATTTATAGATAACCATATATATAATTGTGCATCTTTTTTTATTAAAACATGAAACTCGAGTCACTCATTGATGCATCTCCAAGAAAGAACATCAAACATTAATGTTCTCGAAAATATACAAGTCATTATTCTTAACTTTTTCGTGCTACGTAAGTCATTATGATCATTTTTTAGTAGTTATTTTGATCGTTTTTCAGATCAATAATAGAAAGTCATATTCCTTGAAAGTTATGAGAACCATACATCAACTAAATATGGAATAAGACTTATGGAATTATTCATTTAAAACAACATACAATCCTACATTTATTTTTCCTCAAAGATGCTAGAATAAAACTAAATTATCACATAACTTCTTTCTTTTTATTTATGTACATTAAACCAAAATACTTCATTTTTGTTTAGATTGTTCAAATTTACTTGTTGTTTTCTTTTTTTTTTTTTATTAAAACATGAAATTGGAGTAACTCCTCGATGCGTCTCCAACAAAGAACATCAGTCAATGAAGTTGTTGAAGGTATACAAGCTGACGTTCCTTATTTTTCCATGATTCGTATGTCATTTTGACAATTTTATTAGTAGTTTATAGTGTAATACTTGACATCTATTATATTACTTTATGATATTTCCTTTTCTATAGCCATTATAATAAAATATGATTGCGAGGCTTACAACCTGGAAAGAAGATCGAGAAATTGGTAAAAAGATCTGGCAAACTTAAAGTGCATGTATTGGAAAGTGATGGGGAACCTATGGGTGTAAATGATCCTTCTGTAGGACAACAAATTGGAGTGGAGGTTAGAAATATAGAACCACTTCAAGGGGTGACTCGTTGGAGTGAAATTGAATCTGGGACACAAGATGCATCAATCGCCCAAATTTGGGTAGTTATTTTTTATTCTTTCGATTATATATTGTTTTTATCATTAGGGTATTTTTGTATGGACATTTCGCACATGATGTTGTGTTGATTTATAATTAAAAAAATGTAGACTAAGTTCGATATTGTTGAGTACAGTGAGGATGCGTATAATAGATATGTTGTTCATAGGAAGTGGGTGCGGAGGTACGGCAAATGGAGGAGTTAAATGTACTTACATTACAAGAAATTGTTGAAGGAAGAAATCGACCCTAAAAAGAATCCATACAACGGGGTTACACTAAACGATTGACGTACATGATAGATGATGTTTGGAGTGGTGAGAAGTTAAAGGTAACTAATTTGTAGCTCATTATATTTGTAATATAGTTATTCCTCAAGAATTGCATTATTAGAGATCCATTAAATATTTTTAATGTTTTTTAATTAGAGAAGGTCACTAAAAGGTCAACTAGCATGTGCAAGTTTGCCTTAGGATCATGCTTATGGTTCGCGATAATTTGTAGTTGTCATGTCAATTGAGGTAACGTGTTTTATAATTTATGAATATAATTACTGATTAATGTATTATTATATTCTCATTCCTTCCGTTTATGAGCAGGCTGAAGAAAAGGGTGGTGAGAGATTCGATAATGTTAACTTCTTTAAATCATCTCATTAGAGTTGGAAAAAAAAAGATTGTGTCGATCCAAAGTGCAAGGAAAAGTGTGTACGTACATTTTTTGTGTTAGATACATTTATATTATTATTTTAAAATTCATTGATTAATTATGTTGTGAGATTAGTTTAGTATAGATATGGAAGGAGCAGTTTGTAGAGCTAAAAGAGAAATCCTTGCATCCGAACACACCCTTCATTTCACAAGATGAGATGTCTATACAAGTTTCTAGAAAATGATTAGGCCATATTATCGTATAAGTGGTATTCCCAAAGCCCCCTAAAGCTTCAAGCATAATTGGATAGTCGAGATATAGTGATGAAGAGTTGAGGAAACTAAGAGAGAAATTAGTTGCATTTAAGGAGAGAAATGCGATACAACAACAGAAGATAGAAGCTCTTGATAAAAAAAATTGAAAATTGCTAGGCATACACAATGAAAATGTCTGTACAATTACACAAGGATCAAGAATAGGATATCTTATCCAGAGGATCTCAAATTGTAAAATAATTTGTTATGTATTTATCTCTATGTAGCTACTTGTATATATTTTAGAAATTTTGGACAAAAATTCTCTATTTTAACGATAATCTGTGCTGATGGACATTCACTTTGTGTTAGTTGCTATGCCCATTGTTTCTGTAGTTCTAGAGGTCGGTTGAAGTTGGTTGGAGTAATTTAGACGAAAATATGTTAAAGTAAATAATTAAAAATGCATACGGATTTGGGCATTGATTTTCAATAAAGCATCAAGCGTCAATAATCATTTTGCAATAACCGTTTTGCAAATAAACTTTCTTACCAAAAGCGGAAAAAAAAATGATGATCACAACAAGCAAAAAAGCCTTCTATATTCTATTATATTAGTCAAGCCTAAATGTCATTTACTAAAATAATAAAAGGCAAGTCTGTCTTTCTTCTCATTCTTCAGCGCAACTTTCTCATATCGATTAAGGCTTTCCCTGAGTTTTCAGTAAGGGGCGTTAAAACCCTATCTATAATAAGGGGCCTTTTCTTTCTCAATCATTGCTAACGTTAGAGCCTAAACCGAGGAAGCATCATTTTTCATTCAGTTGAGAGAAAGTTCACTTTGTGGTAACTGACAGGGTATTTATTACTATCCATTTTTAGGTTTTTTTATGTAATGTAAAGCAATGGGATAAAATACCTTCCTATTTGTACCATATAGATCAATATTTATATTAGTAAAGGACTAACCGCTTTGTTTTCTGTGATTGTCTTTCGATTCTCGATTGAGAAATATCTTAAGAGATGAGAGAACGAAGATTGATTTCATACAGAATTCAAACTCAGCAATACGCAAACATACATACTCCATTCCTA
The DNA here is from genome assembly GCA_949130495.1 of Sambucus nigra. Taxonomy (NCBI): domain Eukaryota; kingdom Viridiplantae; phylum Streptophyta; class Magnoliopsida; order Dipsacales; family Adoxaceae; genus Sambucus; species Sambucus nigra. The sequence goes on from OX422220.1 coordinate 49,188,503, forward strand.
ACAAAATTTTAAAAAAATCCACACCAAAATCAATTCAAACTTAATAATTTCAAACACCAGTAAGATTTTTTTTAGCTCAATTGGAATAACTAAATAAATAATCTACAATTCATTAACATTGGGAAAAATAATGAACTAATTAAGTGAAATAATCTTGTTTTGTATTTCTTGTCTAGGTATGAATATCCAGACACCACCATTTTGGTGGATACACAACATAAATGTATCAAATTTATTGTTGAATTGGATCAATTAAAACAGTTATAATGGATTAACTTCTAGCTCTAGAAAATCTAGTAAAAAAGAGCACAAATCTATAAACCAAAGTGTTGGTATGGATCAATTATAACTGGTATAAACATTGTTGAACTAGTATACACGCAACTATAAAAAGTATAAACATATGTATAACATGTATAAAAGCTTTTGAGTATGGACCATTTATAACAGGCATGAACACAACTATCCACTGTTGAACAAGTCCAGAGCTCAATGGATACTAATACCTCACATCATATAAATATTAGTTATTTGCAAGGACCTTAATATGGTTGTAAGGACCTTCATATGGTTGGTTTGCCTATAGGTATATATGTCGTGTTACATACAACATATATTTGTACTGGTATAGAAAACTATAAACAACTTAACCCGAACGAACTGAAGAGAAGTTTTATCTCTTTTAACAACATTATTTCAAGAATTTTCAACTTTGGTCCAAGTATTTCTAGTCGTAATAAAAACTTTCATTTTGGATATCCTATTGCATCTCTCTCTTCCTCGGTCATATATTTCTCATTCTAACTGCAAAATAAAACCAATTAATGATTATATAATAAATTTAGTTTATAGATGAACCAATGAAATACTGATTTATTGAGAAGCCAACGAAACAATAACATAATGAAAATTTGAACTGAAAGAGAATAGTAAGGATCAGGAAGACATGAAGTTAGGTAATTGGGGCTCAAATAAAACAATGACAATAACAAAATAAAATATTTTTTATTAAGAAAATGGAGAGTAGTAGATTACCTCTGTAAAGAGAAGAATGGGTATACAAAGTAGGAAGAAAAATTAGATACGTGTAGGTGGATATGAAAATTGAACAAAATATAAGTTTGAACATCAAACCGTGAAGGAAAGGGAGTATGAACCCAAATGTAAAAATCGACACTTCTCACACACATTCCCACATAGTCCATTTCTCTCACCGTTATAGTAATCTACAAAAAATAAAACACTCCAATAAAAAATGGAAAAATGCTATGTGTCCCAAACAACTCCCCCAAATCATCCCCAAATAAACTTTGAATGGTCAAGCGTAATTACCATTGGAAAGAGAGATGGACTCACGCATTAGAAACACCTTATGAATTTTTTACGACGTTTTTAACAAAAGATGGCCCTTGTTCTTTACACACTCGACAAAAGCACACATTCAATAAACATACACTCACACACATGCATCCACATACAAAACCTTCTTGACTTATTTTTCCATAAAATAAACTAAAATGATAATTACTATTTTGGGTCACCCATATCATAAGTCATTAACCCACAGCCACAAATTTTTTGTCAACTAATAATGACGAGATCTAAAACTTAGATATAACCATATAATAACAAGCTAAATCCTAAGCCACCACCCCACCACCATAAAATCATATCATAACCACCATAAAAATTAGACAGAAAAGAAGAAGATATCATATAAAAAGCAAAGAGACACGATGATGAAAACTTGTTTGTGTCATTACGCAGGATTGGTAAAAAAATCTGCTTGTGTCAAGACATAAAATACAAAAAAGATGATAAAACCAATGAGATGAAAATAGTGGCGATTGCGTATTCAAATCACATATCACCTTTTAGGATGACCATACATATTGTATTAGACTATTTACCATGTAACCAGTATATCATACAATACATATTGAAAACAACAGCGCTATAAACTAAAAATCATTGAAAATTATACACCATTCGGAAGAATGCATAGTCTCCATTAATAGAGGAGTAATACCTCAACTAAAACTAAAAATTAGACACCCTCCTTGTTTTGTGTCCTTAGTTGCCACCCACTATAAATCCCCCTTTGGTCTGATCAATTCTTTCCCCAATTCCTCTATCATCCGATCCTGTGAGAAAGCAGAATAAAATTTACAATTAAAATCCACACGTCCATAAAAATAACTTTTCTCAGAGGCATCTAAAACAAAAGGTTCACACTTCAACTCGTCAAACTCCACCATTTACATGGGAGCTTCAAATGATTAATTGACTTATATCTGCACACCTATAATGTAGGATTCACCCAGAAGATTTAAATGCACCAAAAGATAGACATGAATGATTAATACAATATGACATTTAAAGAGAGCTTAAAAGTATCTCACAACTTATTATAAATATTAAAATTGAAAATCATATGCAGGAATTATTCACAAAAACATCATATTAGATGAGCAATGGCTAGTGAAAAAAGTCTGTGGTTTTTTTTTGGATCAACTATCTGATATGGATAGTATATTGATTTTTTTACTAAAAATGTGACACACTTAACATTTGGGAACTCTGTCCAAATAGAAATTATCACATATGTTTACACTATAATAATCATAATGTATCCATCCACTACATCTTTCAAAGAGAAAATATCACATATGTCTACACATTAACATTTGGTAACTCTGTCCAAAAAGAAATTAATTACCAAATATAAAGTTAGCAAAACATAAATGTCGATCTTCCAACAAAAAATGTATCCATCTACTACATGTTTCCGTGGCCAATACCTCCTCTTGTTTGGATAAACCCCTTTATATGTGGATTGATAATGAATTTTAAGAATTTGGTAAAGTGAACATTTGAGAAGGGTCTTGGAAGTTTCATGTTCATCTTTGATATTAAAGCACACATATGTGAAGGTAAATACAAAAATCCCATGATGTTAGAAAATAGAAAAATAAAAAATAATAATATAAGCAACTTTGATGTGATACCAAATAAGTGTACTTAAATCCGAAAGATGTGTTAATGGGATAATTATCAACTTTAACTGTAACATCAAATTTAGACGTGGTGTTTAAATAAATCAACACATATAAATCATCAACTTTAACTGTGAACCATTGGATAGTTGAGATCAAAAGTCCCCCTTGATATATTATATAGATATATAATGTATATATAAAATGTATACCTTAAATACATTATATAATGTATCCATTCACATCACCTCATTCATATAACCCCATTTGGTTTGTTATGTTATTCAATTTTGTTTTACTTGTTAAAAAAATACCATTTGGTTTGTTAACTATTTTTGTCCAGCATGATGATGAATTTGTTTGGAGTAGTCGCGGGAGCTTAGAGTTATGGATTCTTTTACTATTTATTCATATGGTCATTGTTTCTTTGATGCGGATACATTCTTGTACATCTTTTGATGTTGAGGACTTTAAGAGGTCATTTGATGTAATAGGATGGATTGTCATTTTATGCAATTTTTGGACATCAACTGATTTAATAGGATTTTTGGTGGACTTTTTTTCTACTTCATACTTGAATTGGGAGAATGTATTATTTTGCATGATAAATATGTATGGGTTTGAGCTGTGGGCAATATAATTTTGGTTTATAAATATTTATGTTGTGGTGACTTTAAATCATATTTATTGCATGAAAAATAATAGCAAAAAAAAGATCATTATATGAAAAAATAATAGCAAAAAAAATAAAATTGAGTAGTTATGGCAACAATTTTTTGTGTTGCTAAGAGTCGTTTTATATATCCTTTGAATCTAATATCACAACCAACTTTTTTTTGTTGCCAAAAGCTATTTTTTGGCGACAAAGTCAACTTTGTTGCTGAAAGACATAGATTTGGCATTAATAAAAATTATGATGCGAAAAGTATATGTTTGGCAACAAAAAAATTTGTCATGCGAAATATATTCTTTTTGGCGACAGAAATATTTTGTTGCCAAAGATCAGTATATATGACCTTTGGCAGCACAACTAATATTTTTGGTTAAAAATTCTAAAAATAAATAATACACATTTGGCAACATATTTGCGCATTGCCAAAAGTATACTTTCGGTACTTTAGGCAACAAGATGGAAACATAATAGATTTTGTTGCCAACATCTATTAGCGACACATTTGTAACTATTAGCGACATACATCGTATGATGCCTTGTTGCTTTTTATTGTAGTGACACCACCTCTCACCAAATCCCATCTTTCTCAACAAATATAAAAGGAAATTTCAATTCAAATGATCATAATCCTTCTATATGTCCTTTTTTCACACTAGTCCCACCTTCCCCCATTTCTTCCATGCACTCATTACATGTCTGAACAACATTGAGGATTTTCCTTCCCCCTAAGAAAGTATTTTGTTATTTCGAGATAAGAGGGTCAATGATTTTCCTGGGTCTCACTGACAATACCTTGGTAAGAATCTTATATGCACTCCCTATCAGAAAACTTGATCTGAAATTCCTTACATTAATAGATCCCCCTTTTTAGTAATCAGGGTACTGAATGTTGCATTCATACTCCTCAAAAAGTAACCTCCATCCTGAAACTCAGGGAAGAATGATAGCACATCCTCTTTGACAATAGTCTAGGAATGCTGGAAGAAAGCCATTGTAAATTCATTCGAGATAAGGTCTTTATAACCACAGATGGCCATCAAAACCTGAATGATTTCCTCCTTTGTAAACTACCCTTATAACATTTTTTTATCCTCCCCCTAGCTTTTCCCGAACTTAGTCCCATCAAGAAAAGGATGCCACTCATCTTCTTCCCTGAATAGGTCTTTATAGAACTGAGATATGGCCCCCCTCTCCTCATTGGATTCTTCAAAGTCTTCACAAACCACTTAGATCTTCCCTATATGGTTAAAGGGCCAATGGGATTTTTCCACTTCATGAAAGAACTTAGTGCTTTTGTCATCTTACCTTAACCACAAAGCCTTAAATTCTTACTCCAACTGATTTCTTCATGAATAAGTTTTCTCTCGATTACCCCTTTACGCCCTCCCTCGCCCTCTTTTCCTCCCCTGAGAGGTCGATCGTTCCTTCATTTTCATTTAATTTCATATCTTCCTCCATGTATCTAGCGATAGTTTCCCTCACAATTCTAAATGCATATATACTCCACCACTTAATATCTTCTTTGAGTTTACCCATGCTCTTCCCAACCTTGGGAAATGAGGAAATGATCAAGGCATGACAAGGATAGAAAATCTCTATTGCATTTCCATGTGTACAAGCCACCATCTAACGGAAGCTCCATAAGCTCTATTTCGTTAATGAAATTCGAGACCTCCCTCATGTATCAATTCGTTATTCCTCCTTCGCTCATCTCAAAGGTGAATCTCACCTCATTAAAATCTCCCATATACACACGAGGGCCTCCAAACCCCATTAACTCTTACTAACTCCACCCTAAACTCCCACCTACTCGTTTCATCCACCGGCGCGTAAATCCCATGGAAACTCCAAATAAAATCATCCCCCCATATTCTTGAACAAACATGACATAGTCCATGTGCCGCCCATGCTCTCCACTAGCTCTACAACTCTAGAGTCCCACATAATGATCACTCCTCCTGATACTCCAATATCATCCAAACTATACTATTGCACCCTACGCCCAACCCATATGGACTTGACTAAATATCTATCCATAAAACTCGACATGGTCTCTTGTAAACACATAATACATGGCTTACTCCTAGAAATATCCCCACTCACTATTCCAGATTTCTCGGGATTGTTCAAGCCCCTCATATTCCATTAATCACTCTTATATTTATTTATTTTTTAAAAAAACTTTAAAACAACCTTAGTCTTGCCCAAACTCCACCTCCTAAAAGTCCCTCTCCCATATCTACATATTTTCCCAAATAACAATGTAGCCTCGTCTTGACACCCATCAAATTCCACCCTCAAACTTTACTAAGTCCTCCTAACATATTCCCTCCCCCCATCCCTTAGGGTCCTCTACCCACACCACCTCTTCTCTATGCCCATATTTCTTGCCTAGTCTACAAATTTATAACTGTACCCAGAAATTGGAGCATACAAATCTATGAAATTCCTTCCTCTTCCCCTTCCTTCCACCTCATTTGTTTCTCCTATATCTCTCAAGTAATATTACCCACCAAAACTATTATTTTCACTCTCACTCTATACCATAAATGGTCACTTTATTCTTAGCGAGGCCTCACATACCCAATTTTTCATTTGCACCTTTTTTAGTAGGAATGGCTGGAATGTTTTTACTCCTTCCTTTAATCTTGTCCCTACCTATTCCTTTTTTACTACATTTCCTAGATTAAAAAATTATTAAAATGTTTTATTCCCATTAAAGGGTTCCCGTCGTAGACATCCTTCCTTCCATTATTTTGGACACCATAAGATTGAACACCCTTTATTTCGGACACCATAAGATTGAACACCCATTAAAGGGTTCCCATCGTAGACATCCTCCCATCGTAAAAATCGGGCCAAGGCTACTAGGTTCGGAGAAGGAAAACCTAAACATGGCTAGTGGGTCCAGAGATGGGGGATGACATTGAGAGGCGTCTTATGTGTGGATAGTAGGGCCACATGTGTTGATCTTTTCTACAGCGAGTTAGGAAAGGGAGTGTGATTCCCAGTAGGAGAAAAAGTTATAGAAGTTTTTGGTTCAGTTTAGAAGAGAGTATTATATCAAGGAACCATTTGAATGACCATTGCTATTGGCGATTGAAGGAATGTGTTTTATCCATGGTTAAATGGGATAAGTTTTATATGATACGGGTGAGTCCTAGTATTGTGTTAGCATTAGATTCACATGTGAGATGAGTTTAGTGAATGTATTATTAGTATTACTATTGTGTGTATATATGTACCATTGTATCACGGAGATTTCTTTAGTATATATGCAGGGAGAGAGTGTGGACACTAAGAGGATTGGTTTTAGTGGATTTTCTCATCATGAAATTCGAGTATGATGTTATCCTGGGTATAGACTTATTACCGAATATTTGAGCGACAGTGGGTTTTTATAGCAAGGCTATCGTGTTCACTACTCTAGGGTAGGATGTGTTGTTTTTGTGATATCTTGCATGAAAGAGGGTCGAGCCCGTGTTTCATTATACTGTAGAGGAGACTTTAGAGAGTATAAGTTATCTCGTTATATTTGATCCTGGTGCATGGGGACTTTATTGATATGATTTGGGGGATATTGGGTATACCACCGACCAAAGAGATTGACCTCGTTATTGATCTAGCATTGGGCACTTAGTGATAGTGCAGTCGGGGTGTCATATGACTCCTTTAGAGATGTGGGAGTTTATTATTAGACTTATATGACGTGGGATATGATTTTGAGTATTTCGATTATATTCTTTGGGCCTACAGAACTCGATGACCGATAATTATAGGTGATAGTTCATCAGGGGATTCCTTGTTTGAGTTTCACTAGCGGGATGTTCTACGCATGAACCATAATAAACGTCGAGAGTGGGGAGACATTGTTGGATGCGAGGGCATTAGTTTTAAATGTTAATCATTGAACATATAGAGAAAACACTTTGAGCATAGAGCTCTTATACTATATAAGGCCAGTGGAGACGATAGTGTTATGTAGAAATAACTTGGGAACTTTTGCTCCACTAGTTCATAGGTGGGGCAGTCTCGAGGAAAAATAAGTCATAATTAGTTCGGTAACTAAGTATAACCTTACCATATAGCTACGTTGAGAATGCAAGAATGAGCTTGAGATAAGTATGTTACGTTTGTGACGTTAGTGATGATTGTCTAAATGTGCATGAGATATAAGGTGTATGGGCACCCTAGTTAGTTTTATTTTTAGAATCATCCAGGATAAGGAGACGTGGAAATAAATGTGGTGAACGTATTCCTGTGGGGAAGTTAGAAGTTGAATTGGAATAGTCTGATGTACTGAACTTGGTTTGAGAAAGAAGATAGTCTGAATATGTATAAAACCAGAAGAACTATAACCCCGAGATGGGTTAAAAGACGGTGGAGACATATGTAAAAGATAACCCTTGATAAGGGAGGACCCCATAATTTTGCAAAATAGAGCGTGAAATGCCTAGAGTGGCTTGCGCATAGATAATAAGTTAATTTCTACCAAACAAAAAAGATACCAGGAAGTGCGTAGTTTGGAGAAGACGCACGAGCCATAGTTTTAGTAGAACCCCAAAAAGGGTAGTTAGATGTGACACGTGATGTGAAATATTGAGCATGTGGATCAGTGTTGAGTGAGACATAGTGAAGTTGTATCCAGGTACACCACTCGTAGATGGAAAAGGTTGGCATAAGATGATCAACCATAATTTTGTAATGGATTAATGATTCCAGTGACATAATGGATATATAGACTGAAAAAGTTCATTATTGGGTTATCAAAAATGTGGAGAAGTTAAGATTTCCTTCGAATTTATGGAATGGATTGATCAAAACGGAATAAATTTATTCATTTAGGGTGAGTTATACAATCAAGTAGTATGCCAATATTTCATTGGAGAGAAGGAAATGAACTGGCATAAGGTGTCGCCCAATATTATTGTGAATCAGGATGATATCTTTGAGTTCCACCTTTGATAGGAAGTATCAGGAGGCAATGGGGATGGATTTTAATTTTGAGAAAGACATGTCACCCATAGATTTATGAGTACATGGGAGGTGACTAAGATGTTGGAGAATATGAGAAATGCATATTTTGGATTTTTAGGTAATTAGGAGTATTAATTACCACTGGTAGAGTTATGTGTGATAGCTCATACAAGTTTATTATTTGTGTGGTGCCCTCTAGGGATTCATATGTATATCCTATCATACGCCCTTTTGTTGTTTAGAGGTGGGTAATAACAAGATTCTCGGACCCAATGTGATTCATAGTCCATTGGCAAGGATTAAATTAATCCACGTCATTTTCGTATAGTTCAGGAATGTAGTGAAAGTTGGATCACCGTGAACTAAAGTTTTTAAAGTATGATATGAGTGTTCTGGGGTTATTACGGGTGTATTCCATGAAGGGAGTTATGTTATTCGCTAACAAGGGAAATTGGCACCTATGGAATTGGAGCCTTTTCTAACATGGATATAATTTGAAGCAATGTTAGAAGATTCACGATAGTTTTGCGTGACATTTTTTAAGCGAGACCTTTGGAATGAGGGAATATATTGGTATGCAAGAGTTTGAATGGACTTCTTTCTAGTTTTGGGTTATAGTGAGTAGAACTTCAGCCAAAATGGTACCAGTAGCGTGTGTATATTGAAAAAACTAAAGTATTATCACGAGTTAACTTTAATACGTTTCGATGCATTGCATATGAGGATCCAAAGTTTTAGTACAGGCATATCCATATTTTGAGGACGAAATTCCTTTGCAAGGGGGAAGCATGTAACATCCCGTATTTTTGAATAATTATTATTGATATTTTAAATTACACGTATGCAGTAATTTAATTAAAATGAAATATTGCGTATTTAACAAATATTAATTGGGTGAGATTAATATTAATATTTATGTGGTAAATTTACTAAGTATGTTTATAGTAAATAAAATTCAATTAATTATTGAGTGAGAATGACGAGGTTCTTGACAGTATCTCAATCGAGCTTATGAGTAGATTATTTTAAGGTTGAGATATGAAATTAATGTATCGTGACTCGGATAGAGATTTTGAGTGCACGTTCGATCCGAAATCGATCGATATATTTAGAATTAAGTACCCAAGGGTAGTAATTGGGCATCGGAGCTTTTTATACTAGTCCAGACTCACATGAGGGTATTTGGATCGTTTTAAATTAGCATAATAACCTAATTTCAGGATTAGACATACAAAGCAAGAGGGTTAATGCGAGGAGGCAGACACTTCATTATTTCAAAACCCTAAGAGAGAATGAAAAGAGGAGATAGAAGAAAACCCAAGAAAGAGCTCTAGAAGAGGCCAAATTTGGAGAGATTTTGAGACCCCCAAATTTGATTCATGAGACACGAGGAAGATTTATACCCTACAAATAATTTGAAGGAAAGTAATTATCTTGATTAATTATATATATAGTAGTTTCAATTCATATTATAGTAGGAGTTATGAAAATATGAATTTTAGGTGGAATTTACATGGTAAAACTTTGGGATTTGGGGAATGATACATAGAAAATAAATTAATTATTGTCCTACATGAAATCTAAGATTGAATCAAAATAAAAAGGTGTGATATTTAATGGTAATTATGAAGAATTTCATAATCTTGAATGAGAATTAATAAAGGGACCAATTTGTTCTCTAGATGTAGAACCCCGTGAGATAAATTGTCATTGGATGAATTTGATTATGAAGATAAGTATAATCAGGTTTGAAATTGTTAGAATGTACATATTCTGGGTAAGATTGTTGATGGATATTAATTTGGTTAAAGGGTGGATGAATATTCTCGTATTGGTTGAGAAGAAAACTGCCAAGAAATGAATCAATTCGGTCGCGAACCGATTCGAGAGGCGAATCAATTCGGGCCAGGAAGCCGAATCGATTCTGGCCAGCTGGTTAGAAATTTTTGTTATTTGGTTGTTAATTGGATCATTAGGAGTTTGGATTTATTTAGGAGGTCCATAGATGAGATTATAACTTCTGGGAAATAATTAAATATATTATTAAATACCTTGGGATAGTCGAGATAGGACCGGGGTATGAATTAGGGGTGTTTGGGATGAACGACACTCAGATATTTATTAAAGGGTTTGAAGAGAAATTTTAAATGGAATTGGGATACGAGCTAGACTGAAATAGGCTTAGTGTCCAGAATAAAATATAATAGTGTTATACATATAAGTAAGTGACTACTTATAGATTTGGGAGTCGGATTTATACTCGAGAATGGTTTGCCAGTGCTATGAGTGACTTGCACGATTAGCCAATTATATATATATATATATATATATATATATATATATATATATATATAGAGAGAGAGAGAGAGAGAGAGAGAGGGTACATTTATGTGTGGAAATACTCGTGTTTATGATATTTATGTAAATCATACCCATGCTAGATGATATGTTATCAGGGAGATTGCTCGTCGTGTGAGGTTACTTTGGATAATCTCAGCAGAGGTAGTACCGTTCTTCTGGGTCATAGGTGTTGTGAATGCCCATGTGATATAGGGTTGAAGTCCCGAGTAATAATGTAGTTTGGTTATGACCATGGACTTAAGGCTATGATCGCCTCCAATAGTTGTTTATGATTTTCGGGTTTGGTGATGAGATTCCGACCCAGATGGCCATAGTGTGGAGGACATTCTAGAATGAGATTGCATATATAATGAGTGATATATATGTGTACTTGTGGTGATATGAAAAATATGTATATATGTGAAGCAAATTATATACAAACTTCAGACATTAAGTTTGAAGCATGATTTGATAACTAGTGAAATTTATTGGAAACAAATTATATGATGTTAAATTGTGAATATTAATAAGTAGTTAAAGTTAATTGAAATGAACTATTTTAATTATAATTGAGAATTACAATTGTTAAGCGGATATGAAGCTGATTGTATAAAATATGCATAACACATGGTAACGTGTAGACTTATGGTTACACGGAGGCTAGTTAGGCAGGTTAAAATAACTAGGAGAGTTAATAGCATATGTTAGGTGCACACTTTAGTTGATAAGTGAGGAGTATCTCATGTGAGTGGGACATGACTTAAATATGAAAAGTTGTACTGCATATTTATTAATGCATCTTAATTACGTGCAAATGTTTTAAAAGGTTTTGGGATCTGACCCGTGTCAAATTATTTTCCAAAAACCTTTAAGTGTCTAGCCATAGGGACACCAAGGATGACTATTCTTTCTAAGGACACGAAGATGCAACTGATGTGGAGGCTTGCAGGTTGTTGAGTAGCTGTTCCATTTATTGTATTGTAGAATAGGTTCTTCATTTCAGTTGTCAGTTAGGTGTGTTTCCCCTTTTATTTCCAGGCTCAGTTACTTTTGTTAATTATTTTTTCAGATGTTGTTTTGGATTTTGATAACTGATGGTTTATTCGGTGTTTGGTTTTTATTATATGATGCTTAGACTTTCTTATTAGTGTGAATGGTTTGGCTAAATTTTATTTCCGCATTGGTTTAAGTTAATGTTTTACTTGTCGGTTTTTAATGAATGATAAAATTTGGCACCGGCTTATTTAACTAATAGGTGGTTAGTAATTTAAAAATATTTTTCGACGGTGACGCTAAGAATTAACCAAGTGAGATTCTTATTTTATATTTAAATAGGAGGGTGACACACATAAAAGGAAAAATAATCACCAATATATAAGTCCACATAGTATAATACTAATTTTTTTTAAGTTCTAGTAAATATATCATTATGTTATCATCATAAGGGGTAAGTAAGAAAACCCTTATTTGAAAAAGACCCCTGAATTAGATTATTTTTTACTGGCAAAATTGAGTTGTTAAAAATGGTATATATATTATTTTTTTAAATACTAAACATAGTAGGGGTAGTCGTAAGGTCATTCATTTGTATATCTTTAAATTCAATTACTCTTAACCCATTTACCATGAATTTATATGTGGGTAAGTTTTTATTCAAAATATGTATTGTTACTTATATATTTTCTATAAATATAAGATGGATAAATTCTTTTAGTTATTCAAAAAATATTACTATAATTAATTGCGCCTTGAATCTATATCTTTAGTTTGTTGATGAAGTTTTCTATATCCTTAACTATTGATAAAGAATTGTCGTTCAAATTTTTTATGAAATTTTTATACTTTAAGTGACCATATTAACCGTCAAAATGCACTATTTCAATTTTTTCTCTAAACAAAATTATACAATATACTATACATAAAATATAGTAAATGCTCGCATATTTCACGGGTTAAGTTTTATAATAATACTGAAATACACTCTTGAATGTCTTTTGTGTTGCCAAATGTCAATATTCGAAAGATGAAACATATATAATCTACTTCTCCTTGTTGATTTCTCTCTCTCTCTCTCTCTCTCTCTCTCTCTCTCTCTCTCTATATATATATATATATATATATATATATATATATATATATATTAGTTTTCATATATTTTCTAGCCTCTTATCTCCTTAAACATGCGCCTAATCCTCCCTCCCACCTTCCTTCCATTTTTTTATTAATCCTGCTCTCGCTCTTAATTAATCCATTTTCATATATTTTTAATTTATCCTATTTTTATTTAGTGTTTTAATTAACCCATATATTCCCACAACATACACAATCCCACATAATGATACGAAAAAAATAGGCATATCCCTATAAACACCTTCAATTTATAATTATAGTTTATCCCTGGATTTTTATAGATAAAAATGTCTTTATTTTTCCCACTTCATCTTCTCCAAAATAAAAACCCAAATCCTAATTTCGACATTCAAAATACAAAAACATGTAAGATTCTCTCTAATCCGAGATTAAAAATATTATTAAAGAAGTAGGCATTGATCAACCCTTCAACTGCTATTGCAACGGTTACGTTAAATTCCAAATCTATATGATATTGATAGACTTAGAGGGTGATAAAAATGGGGATACGAAGAACAAATACACTTTTAACCACAATATACTCAAGTAGGATAAGCAGTGAGCGATCTCAATAAAAAACCTAATCACTCATTGCATAAATATGAATAAGCCTAGGATTTTATTTATCACATGTCGATTGTGAACTAAAATTCAAATGTTCATACATAGTTGAAGAAAACTATATTGTTCTGATGGAATAGGTGACTAGTTACCGATGAATTTCTAAGTTTATAGGATGTGAGAGTCATAATGGTGGATTGGTGGAGGTTCTTAAAGTGTGTCGAATCAAAAGAAAGTCACAAACCATTTTTTAGATTTAAAAATATTTAAAGTCTTTGGAGAATATTTTTTTAAAAATATTTTTCAAGTCTTCAAAAAAAGTATTTAAACATAAAATGTCTTTAAAATAGTATTGACACAATGGATATCTAAAACAATACAAAGATGGTTTTTTCTCCCAAGAAAATTTGATTTCTTTTATCTTGATAAAAATATTGTATTAGCCTTATAAATCAACCTCATTATTTTTTTGAAGAATAATATGAACTAAATAAGCATTTTAAACTTATGCCACATACCCACAGAGCCTTCAAGTCATTCTTGTCCATACAAAATATGATGTTTCCCTAATACCATAAAATATATTGTTACAAAAGAGAATACACATTTTTAAAATAAACTTTTGGAGAGATTTTCTTTTGATCTAGATGTGGTATGTTCATTGGAACTTCATTATGGTGAAGAAAAATTTCACTACATCGAGGAAAAATGTCACTACAATGAGAAAAACATTCACTGCAGCAATGCAGATCGCACAAAGGTCCATGGAAGTGTCCAGATTTCCACTACCAAATTTTGAAAATACATTTTTGCAAAAAATCTCAATACGTCTGTTCTCAACCTAGGATATGTACAATTTAAAAACAAACATAAATGTGCAATTTCTAAATCACGAGTCTTATTGGCTATGATTGCGGTAGCTCTTGGATGAAGATAAAAAAAAAAGTCCAATCTTGGAATCTTAAACGTGAAGGTTTTTGAATCAACTTAGATTACGAATCAAAATGTTTTGGAACCGCATAAGATAATTTATTTAAATGGAAATTTTGAGCAGACTTCTCTCCATTTGTTTATTCAGTGACATAATACACAAAATAAAATATTACAAGCAAATGAATCAAATATATCACCTATGACATGACTCACCGAGCGAATAACATAAAAAGATTGAAAAACACACTCGATTGAATCACAAGATATTCCACAACCATTTGTAACTCTTGAAATATGTTTACCCTTAATAATTAGCAAATATATCAAGATACCAATGCGAAAAAGAAATGACAATATAAAAAGAGTAATAGGATATATACAAGATATAATAATGTAATCATGGTTCATCTGATCACTAAAGAACGTATACCAAATTTATCTAACATCTTTACACGATCTTGCATATAAACTTTATTCCATAAGTCATCTAGAACTATTCATTTTGTATGCATATAAACTATGTCATAATATCACATAATGATACTTCTTCTTTATTCATTATTCTATCCCTTCAGGAATATTCTCCCCCTTAAGAAAGATTCTCCTCTTAAGGAAATATTCTCCTCCTTTGAAGAACTTTTCCCCATTTTTTCCACAACATTAACAAACGGAAGATGATTTAAACAAGAAATACCTTTATAAATAACATAATGAGATAATTTCTAAATAATGAATGAGTAAAGATAAGCTGAAATATTAAAACAAATATACCATATTATATAATTGAGATAAAGGTTAAAAATAGGTTTTGGACAAAAGATAATAATATAGAGGGTATTGTGGATAATCATGATATGAGAAACGACCTTGATATATATGTAACCAAAATTCAAAAAATCTATTATCCTTTACTAAACTCTCCCTAACTTGTTATGTCATAACTCTTTTCATGTGAAACGTATACAATAAGAACACAAATCTTATCCCTTTTGGTCCTATAGCTAACATTCTTTTGTCATAAATTGATTATGTCCCGTACTCAAGTCTTCTTTCCCTTTAGGAAATTTCTCCCTATTTAGAAAAGATGAAGATATTAATAATACTAATAAATAAGGACACAAGAAACATATCTATATGATATAACTAGAAAAAATAAACTTAGGGTGTGAAAAACATGTTATGTAACACAATAAGAACACGAAGATAATATAGGTATGTCATAGAATCACATGGTATAACATATTAAGGCATAACTATTCAGTAATGATATAGTAATACAAATATATAGAAACCAAAATCATAATTTTAGCTCAAATACTCAAAATTTACTAAACATCAACTTAAGCATAACGAGCAAAGAATATAGGATATATGTAATACCAGGTGAGAGAAAAGAGATACAAAATTATGAACATAATATTACAATCCTAACCCATAAAACATAAACAAAGAAATCATAGTATATTAGACTAAGTGATGCAGCATGACAAATCAAACATCTTTTAAATATGTCTACCAAACATAGGAATAAGATAAAGTCTTTCTCACAAGACCAAACATATGAACAAGATAAAGTCTTTCTCATAAAAACATTCAAAGGTGAAGCATGGTTAAATATCATGAATAAAAACCACCATGGATATAGGATAATCAAAGATATTATGACATTTCATTCTAGCGTCCTTGTAAATACCATTCCTTGTAACTATCATTCAACACAAAAAATGATCAAAACGACATTTCGATGTAATGTAGAAAAATAAGCCCAAATATAGAAACTATGATATCAACATATATGGAAATTTTATATCAATATTAAAGTCAAAGTTACTACCATATACTCTAAAGACATGAATAAACAACATTAAGCCTACGTTGAATTAATACTATAATAGAGAAAAGTTATACCAAACAAAATTGGTTAATTCAATGCATATTATCACCTTCTTATTAGGTTAAGGAATGAGCACAAATTGGAGATCCATTATAGGTACTAAACCTCGCAGATAAACATAGTTTCCTAGAGTTTTTCTACTTCATTAATTACCTCTTGCTTCCTAATAGGATAAAATAACATATAATTTTACCTAATGGGATTGTTATTAAGATCCATGTTATGTTGGGGGACCCAGAATAAAGGGACCACCCCTAGCATATCTAGTAAATATGTCTTTAATATCTAGTAAAAAATGGACTAGCATATCCATGAATGGGTATATAAGGTTTCACTAATCTGAATTATCCTCTCTCTGTCATCTTTATCAATGCTAATATTTATGATCTCCCTAACTTTTTCTCCTATTTCCTTGTTCCATTCATCTTACAATTCGAGGGTATCTACAGTTAGCGACTCTAGATTTAGTCCTTCAATGGGTTGTAATTCGTTTGCCTCTGATCTTAATATCCCTATCGACGTTATAAATCACCAGGGAGGAAAAATAAGCTCCTCCGACAAATCCTCTTGAGATAGTTTAAACATTAACCGAAGTATTATCATATTTGTCTTTGGAGTCCCCGCCTTTGGATGCAAATATTTTGAATCGCGTCATTTCAAATGCCTACTTTATGGCCTCTTTGAGACAATAAAAGCCATGATTCTGTAGTTTTATGTTCGTGGAACCTTTGAAAAAAGAAATATATGGTTTTGTCTTTCCTTTTCTTAAGGATTTTTCGAACCCATGATTCTGTAGTTGACTATGCTACTCGATGGTTGATAATACCTCCTCTATAGTTACAGTGAAATAAGTGAATTTATTAATTTCATCAAATTTAACCTTCTTCACCCCTCTTCTTTCTTGGATATATTACCTTTTGATGAACACCTTTAGTGTTCGAGAAGATGTCTTTCCTGTGTTGATTTTGTTCTAAGGGAATGAGGTCACACATTATCGATGAGATGGCATCATATGAATATATATATATATATATATATATATATATATATATATATATATATATATATATATATATATCTTAGGTCTTTCCCATAGTTCAATCCTAATAATTGTGGTATCTTACTGAAAGACCTTACTAATGCCTTAGATGTGAGACCTATTACAAGGTTGCCACACATTTGGTGTAATTAAAGTCATCTACCTGTAAAACTTAAATATTAAACTTTTTTCCATACTCATGAAGGGTCTTTCATGTAGTTATCCTCCAGTGAAGGAGAGAGGTGGAAGGATTGAGCATATATTGATCCCTAGTAAAGCAACCCAAAAATAAGTAGGCTAAGTATGTGAACCCATTGATGGTTTCAATCTTGATCTTCGACAAGAAATGCCTAATCACACCACTTAAAGTATGTGGAAAATACCTTCATAAAATATCATAATCAATATATCTTAATAGCATGGTTGACCATTATATTTTAATATGGTCAATCGGATCATTGGTCCAATAAAAAGATTTTATCTTGGGAATCTTCCACTTTGGAAGGAAAGCATAATGATGCAATTTTCTAAAAAAAAGGATGAGGTTATTTTCTAATGCTATAATATCGGTGTTAGGTGTTTCTGCTTTATTTTGGTTAATGCAGTTACCTAACTAATCTTGTATATTCTTCATCTCATCATCATAATTTTTCACTATCATATACATCCTAAGGGACTAGCTACTTGGAAGAGATAAACTTTCCTTATCTCGGATGGTAATTTGGGAATTTTTTTAGATGCATAAGAGATTATGGGTTCCCTTTGAAATGGATTTTCCTATATTCCTCCTAAATATTTTATCCTTATTTGTCTTCTTCAATGCGTTGGGGTGCATGTGTAGCTAGAGCAAGATGATGGATACTTCCCACTATGAGTGTAAATTTTTCATAAAACTTCGTTAGTTGGGCCTTATCGCATTCACGCTCTGAGACATCTTTCCATAGGTAGTCATGGTGATTAGGTATTTTCAGTGTAGACGAATTTAGATAACAAAGCGTTCCCAAATATGCGCAAACTGAAGGTATTAGAATTTTTTAAGAACTGAGTCTCACTAAATATGCCTCTTAGAGGTAGGATAATGTGCTTTTATCTTAAAATATTAAGAACATAAGGATGTTGGTTCAAGACCTTTGTTGAGGTACTATTATTTACTATTATGGTGTTTCTCTTACGTATATCCAATATATTAGTGAATAATATAAGTGTACTGGACCTAGGCTTTGGAGAAGATCCAGTGCAGGAGTCTAAGGTACATTTAATAGGAATATAGTCCTTTTGAAGTAACTAAATAAATTCTCCGAGTATTTATTACTTTCTTAGAAATCGGAATACTAAAATAAAGCTAAGTCACTGAAGTTTAATGTTTAAAATGCAATATAAGATCTGGAATAACTTTTCAATAAATGCTTAATATCAAATGCTCTATTCAACAATATACCAAGGTCACTTAGATACGGGGTCCTTGTCACCTTCTTCAAGTGCCCCCTGTAAAGTTAAACCTTATGAATTGGTGAGGTTTCATGTTTACGACGTGGGAGACCCTTGTATAGATATGTTCCTACAATTAAAGGGTGGAGTGTTGATGGAAGGAGTTGCAGTAGAGTATTGATGGTTATTGGGAGCACTAAATACCTTTGAATGGTATAGGACAAGCTAACGTGAGTGATTTGGGGTTGGCATAACATTGAGTGTGCAATTTACCAACTCGTTAAATTATTCTAAGAAGTCATGTACACTTGTTCTCTAGAATATCTGGATTTGAGGTTGTTGGTATGATATATCATACCAACAACCTCAAATCCAGATATACGTGTAATTAAGGATTCATTATCTTTAGACAACAATAATCAGACTCTGTTATAGTCTGGGAAGGTAGACTAAGATAAATTCCTCCTTGATGATGCTTAATTACACGTATGAAGTCCTTTCCCTAAAGTGTGAACCCTTCGTGGAGGTCTTAAAAACACTTTATTACCTTTCTAAACTTGAATAGGCATGTTGCAAGACTATTAGGGTCCGTTTGGTTCGTGGTGAAATATTTTTTACCGCGTTAAAATAAAATTCACTTAGGTAAAATATGTGTTTGGTTGGGCATTTAACACAGTGAAATAAAATGAATATGGTGAAAAGTGAGGTGAAACTTTAACCATTTTAAACCATGGGTAAAGTGAATAATTTATCAGGTGAAAACAATGAAATTTATCTTATTATCAAAGTAACCTTTCTTATTTCCACTTACAATTATCACACATTCATTTCTCCCTCTCAATTAATACGATCATCAAATATTCATTTTAAAAAAATATTTTTTTTCTAAATTTCATTTTTTATTTAAAAAAATAAAAAAAAATTAAAAAAATTTAACAAAAATTAAATAATTAAAAATTAAAATAAAAAATAAAAAATAGAATAGCTATTCCTACACCCTCTATGTCTTTCCCCACACCCTTTTTAATATTTAAATACTAAAAGATCAAAAGACCTTCTATGCAAATATGATTTGAGCAAATATAATCTTTTGCCCAAAAATCTATTATTTAAAAAAAAAAGGTAATATTAAGAAAAAAATAAAACATAATATTTTGAAAATAAAAATCCTAATATTCTAGAAAATTAAAATTTTAATATTCTGAAAATATAAAAATTATAAAAGTTATTTTTTCATTTAAAAAATATTATGTTATTTATAAAAAAACATATTACTTTTTATTTAAATGGACGTTGATAAAAAAACTATTTCGTTATTTATTTTAAAAAATGGACATTCTTTTTATCATTTCTAGTTAAAAAACTGTTTCTTTTATTTATTTAAAAAAATTGTTTCGTTATTTATTTTTTCAGTTAAAAACTATTTTTTTTCTATTTTAAAAATAATCTTTTTACTATACAAAAAAATGGTCCGCGTCAGCGGTATGTATAGGCAGTTCGACCACTTATACATACCGTTGGCGCGGACCAACATATTAGACAAAAATGTTCCGCGCCAGCGGTATGTATAGGTGGTCAGACCACCTATACATACCGCTGCCGCAGATAATATTTTTTAAAAATAGTAAAAAGATTATTTTTAATATAGTAAAAAAAAACAGTTTTTTGCCAAAAATAAAATTTGTAAATAAAAAATAAAACACTTTTTAAGAAAAGAGTTTCTTAAGAAAAATAAATTTTACGTTTTATATACAGTTTTTTAATAAAACAAATAGATAAGATTTTACGTTTTATAAAGAGTTTTTTTTATTATTACTTATAAAAAATAAATTTTTTTATTGAAAATATAATTTTTTTTTTTTTATCAAATGTAATTATATTAGTTGGAGGTGAAAAAATTGGACATTTTACTTTTATAAATTTAAGGGCACAATTGTCATTTATTATTCAAAGGGGTGTGGGGGAACATATAGAGGGTGTGAGAATATCTATTCCCATAAAAAAATAAAAAAAAATGAATATTTGTTTGGTGCATGGTAATGTGTTGGGAATTTAATTACTAATTGGGACGGTTTCATAGTTGGGAACTATTTTTTTTTAATTCTTTTAATTGGAACACTTTTTTTTATAGTTGGGACTTTTTTTTTAATTGGGATTGCTTTTTTTTCAATGTTGAAAACTTTTCTTTTATTTGAGACTGTTTTTTCATGGTTGAGAACTTTTTTTTTATTATGGACTACTGTTTTTATAGTTGACTCTTTTTTTTTAACTGTGATTTTTTTTTTTTACAAATGACAGTTTTTTTTCATTGTTGGAATTTTTTTTTTAAATTGGGACTGTTTTCTTTTTTAATAAGGACTTTATTTTTAATTGGTATTGTTTTTTTACTTATTTGTCTTGCGTAGCGACATATGACTAGTTGTGTGTGTGGGGGGGGGGGGGGGTGATTATGTCAAATTTTAGTTTGGGGTAAATGCATATTTTTTAATGGCCATTGAAGTGTGTGATGAAAATCAAAATAGTTATATGCATTTGAAGTATGTGGGTAATATGGTCATTTTATTTTTTCACCATATTAATCTTGCCCATCCAAACAACAAATGGTGAAAAAGTTAAAATTTTCACCTAGTGAAAACTCGACCATCCAAATGGAGATGGTGAAAACAAAATCACCGCACTAATAATTCACCTTTTACTTTTAACACGGTGAAAAGTATTTTACCACGAACCAAACGGACCCTTAGGGTCCTCGTTGTATTGTATAAGCTCTACTACTAGGATCGTAGATTTTTATATAGTGTTATATGTTTTATATAATCTTACCGGAGACATTAAAGGACATATATCAAAGTTATGAACGAAAAGGTTGAGGTCCTACTACTCATGGTTGGACCTCAACGTAAGACCTAATTACTCTTCTCAAGTCTTGAGGATGAAAATCACATTTCTCAACCCATTTGAATAATTCATATATTATTACACCCCGTAAAATCCATAAATAGATTGATTAAGTCTAATACAAAAATCATGGTAATAAAAAAAATATTTGGTAACATTCTCATCATTACAAACTAACTGAACTGAATGGATAAAGAATGATAAAGTAAAATTATAATGATATGCAACTAACTCTATACCAAATTGTAAATGAAAACACTCTCAAAACACAACGAGAGTAAAATACCATATAAATCCCCCAACACTAAAACATGAATAGTATGAATGAAAATGGAATTGGCATGCAGGCCAAAAATACTTACACCCTTAGAATCTAAAACATGATGAGATGACAATCAATAAAGTTCGTCAAAACGGTGGATCTCGCAACCTAAGTCTTAAAAACATTAAAATCCACAATGTTAATAGCAAGTCTATGAAGAATAAAAGTATAACTAAACTTGGGATAAATTATAACTATGCATCTGACTCTCACATTTTAATATATTTTAAGTTTTATCCCAACCCAAATAAACTAAAATAACATGTGGTTCTGAACATCTAACCCATATGTATCCCACGTGATTAAAGATTTACATCTTCATTCTTCAATATTTAGTTTGTCAACATTAAGTTTATCATTTTCGTTATAAAACATAAGTAGTGTGGTAGTCTCAAACCTCTACTACATCTCAATAACTAACCATTATACCAATAACAGGATTATATCTCAAGTTTGTAGATATTTGACTATCCCATGCCAATAATACAATATACACATCTATAGTATATGTAATACACAAATCTGAAACATAAGTATATAGGTAGACATCCTTACTTGGTCATATACATCCATAGTATAGAACATAAATAGGTACAACTATCCCTAGTACTTCCACCCGATGATAAAATATTGTACGAGAAAGACTCTACTCATGCCTAACGTCCACACAAACGTAAAGCCCTAGATATTGATAAATAAATGGGCTATTCTCATGCTCTCACGTAATGGAGGCATATCTTTACATCCTTTGAGAATCACTTGAGCGTACTAGGTTTAGTCTTACATGGTCCTGAACCTAAGACCTCATCAGGATTAAAGGATAAGTCCTACACCTACCAATCACTCATATAATCTACCATACCCAAGAATACATAATGAAATATCTTTATGGACCCTCTCGGCACATATGTACCTAGACATATGATCCAGAAGAAAAATGACCAAGGAAGATCCCGTCTACTCATTTAAGCACCATCGGTTCGCATTGCACATGCCCAGTTATAGAATCACTCCTAGTACTATTGTACATAAGCACTCACATACGGTATACATTGCACATAAAATGCACAAGAAATTTCCACCCTCACTAATAGGCTAAAGCAAACACAAACATAATCCTCACAAACGAGTTAAGGTAAATTATGTACATACCTACCCTAATGCTATCAGGTCATTCTAGCATCGCTATCAGAAAAATGTCTGACACATCTTTAACTTCATTTTCATCCCAAAAATACAAATATAACTCCTAGTTTACCAATCTAGGAATAGTCTCACCCTACTAATAATAAAACATGGACATTAACTATATTAAATCTCAATTAGACCTAGTCGATTCTCCCAAGTTTTCACGTCTACATATAATCCAATGCCTAATTTAAATGAAATCACTAGACATAATAACTTCCTCACTTTAGGAAGTTATAACCCAAAACTAATCTCACCCGAAGAATATGCACCCTGCTCATACATCACAATGACAAAAATCAATCCCGAACAACAATTCCAATCCTCTAACTTATAATTTTCCAATCAACAAATCCACGCTATACTTGGGTTTACCATCAAATACTAAATTATTAATTTAACCCCTTTAAATCAACGATTTCCCTAATATCCAAATACCCCAAATATCAATATCCAACAATTCAAATCACTAGAATATATCTATAATATAGAGTACATGAAAACTATAAGTTAAAAAATCCTATCCCTATGACCCAAAATCAAAATTTTCGAAAGAAAGTTAAACCTAAAATCACCAATCCAAAATTTCGGTCTCGCACACCGTTTAGTGAAATATTCATAAAAAAATAAACCAATGCCCACGCCTTCGTAATTCAATTATTCACAACCTCATCCATTTTCAAATTCATTGATCAATCTAACCTATACGGGTTATTTGATCCAAACTCATTATTTATCCATCTAAAAGCTCCATTAATGAAGTCCAAAGATTAATTTAAGTCCCAAACCAACTTCTAGATAGTAAAATAGCATCATATAACATTATATACTCTTTCGAATAGAAAAAACCCCTGTTTTTAATCAAGATTTATATAAAACCCAATTTCATACTCAAGAACCCAATATTTTTTTAATTTTTATCAATTAGTTCATGCTTTCTACAAATTTCTACATGAAATCAAGGGGTTTTTACATGATTTCATACTCAAATTAACTACTACTCATTATCTAAGAAACTTAAGTCAAATTCATATTGAAATTCATGGAATTAAGGGGAGAATCAATATAATTACTACTAATTTAGATTAATTACCAAATTATTCAATTTTAATCATAAAACTCATATTTATAACATAATAGGTTTAAATTCGTATAAATAGGCATAACTTAAACTAATAATAATCATATAATCATTCTAAATAAACTTATCTTATATATTGATTGGAAAATCCATCCCCAAATTCTCCAAATACTATTTTCCTCTTTGTGCTTTCTCTCTCTAGCCTTGGGATGCTTTCCAAATGATAAAATGCGTGTTTTACGTTTAGACTCCCAACTTTATAACATGGTTTCCACGGAATTGGTCCTTGTCCCAAAAAAGTCCCAAACTAAAGTGTCCAAAGAACACTCAAAATAGCCCAAAACTCTATCAAAGCCATATATGAACTTAATAGGCCTAAACCCCACAATTTTAAACTAAAAACGGACATTATACGCATCCCACTATGCTAATATAAAATATAAAAAATCAAATAATTAGAAACTTACTTATTTAAAAATTGCTAGGTACGAGTGAAAATATTGATAGATTAAACTAATTCGTTTTCAAATCCAAATTGATCAAAATATATAATGTAAATAGTGGCATCTCATGTCACAATCAAGCACACACAACTAATTGCCACGAATTCATAATTATATAATACGCATAAAAATATGGGGTATTACACCCTTACTCCATCTCAAGCAAGATCCCACCTATAGTGTAATTCCACCCATAAACATGATTCATAGAACCCTCATGATTCAAATTAGCTAAACCCTTATGTTAATAAACCCTTTTATTTGATTAGTTATCCGTAGAAAACCATTTTGATGTATGTATTCAAAAGCATTTTCAAGAAAAAATTGAATTAATTCATGGAAAATATATTAATGAATCGATTCCGAACTTCATGGTTCGATGACATAGGAACGTGTTATTTTTTAATTGCGATTATGAAAAATATACCTCGATAGTTATATATATAGTCTATATGTGTGTTTGTGCATATTGAATCATTTTATCCAAAAAAATTCATAGATTGAAATTTTGTGAATATAACTATTCTTGAAGTTTTTTTTATATATTGATTTTCTTTGGAAAATGATCGATGAATGACGAAAAAATAGTGCATTCAATGTTTTCAGAAAATACATAATGTAAATTTGGATTTACATTGTGTTGGAATGTGTCTAATCATGTTGATTAAATTTTGTAAATGAGTGTGATTTGGGAACAATATTTAGTTTGAAATCTAACTAGTTAGATGTATTAACCTTTGTTAGAATGTATGTAAAATTGACAAAATAGAAATTTTGATTTAAAATTATTGGGAGAGGAAATTGAGAAAAATACCTCATTTATTGGGTGAGTTGAATGTATGTTATGAAAAATGGTGTGCGTGAGATGAATGTGTATGAAAATAGGCTGAGATGTGTTTGAAGGGGTGTATCCAACAAATCCCTTTTCAAATTGTTTCAAATCAAAATATAAGATTTTCTTGATACCCATATATTATGTTTTAAAAATTTTGAGAATCATGGTGATAAATCATTAGAATCTTTACAAATTAGCGATAAGAAGAATCTAAAAGTAGTTTTGTTAATAACTCAAAGGAAAAAGATATCTATATTATATCTATATATTTTAATTTCTATACGTGTGTACAGTCAAAATGTATGTAAATACTCTTACAACATTGTTTCTAAAGAAAATATAAAGAAAAAAAATACTTTTAATCATTAAATGTATTTACATTACAATGGACGCATTTTTTTTTAAACTTTTTTCTCAAGTGTATATGTTTGTGCTATAACAATATACTGCATAGTTTTATGACACACAAGATTAATAAACAAAGTAAGTTTATACCAATTTGATATCTTAGAGTAACTATGTACCGGTTTTTTATATTTTTGTATTATATATTTATCCTTTATATACATATATAAAAATGTAACTACACCGTAGATAAGTTCAACGTTAATTAATCTTGAATATATTGTGCTTAGTGTAGTACGAAACCTTTTGTACATCCTTAACGAAGAGTTAAACCCACGTTTTTTTCGAATTTCATTATAATATTATACGTTTTATATTTAAAAAACCGTTTACTATGACTTTTCTTTCCCATAACTCCATATGAACAATAATTACGTTGCTATTTTTTTGTTATATACATCCGCGTGCACTATCATGTTGATGTTATTCATATGATTTTCTATTTATTCAATTATTTCCTACGGTGTAAAATAATGTAACATGACACAATAATATGATCAAAATTCTCACCCAGTCACGAGATGTCCTTTAATTATTTTCCTTACTATCTTTTCACTATTGTTTCTATAAAATAATAAAAAATAATTTTACTCCTATCTTAAATATCTAAGACAGTGAGTGAAATGATTAATTTTGATGACTTTATGTGGCTTCTATTATGTTACTAAAATGGAAAGTGTCCCCATTGCACATGCATTTAATAGAGTTACCTTGTAAGCTTATCTCCATATGCTACACATATTTAGGCCCTTCACCATATTGTTCATTAGGTTTTTTAAGGTTACAATTTATAACACGACACCATAATAAACTATCGGTGGTGATACCAAAATATATAATGGGTGATATTACATGGTTTAAAATGAATGTACATTGTGTTATAAAATGTTGTGCAGTGCACATAAATTTTGGAGGTGCCTTTATCACCACTAATAAATTATACATGGCCCAATGACTCATGCTCTATATAACACACTATGAACATTTGCATGTTCTTTTTTATGATAAACATTTCAAGGGAACCATATAAAAAATTCAGATCAAAATAACATATTTTGTTATTTTAAAAAAGTCGATCGAACTTTGACACCGTTAAAAGCACTTTAAAATTGTGAAAGTTTGATCGATTTTTTTATAATAACAAAAAAAAGTTATTTTAAGTTGAATTTTTTTATACGTTTTTTTTTAAATGTAGGAATAACACATAAAAAAACTCGACTTAGTTTACTTTAATATTTTAGTAAAATTGGTTTGCGCCAGCAAGTATGTATACTTAGTATGTATGAGTCTCTCTCTCTCTCTCTCTCTCTCTCTCTCTCTCTCTGTATGTGTGTGTGTGTGTATATATATATATATATATATATATATATATATATCTGTGTGTGTGTGTGTGTGTGTGTGTGTGTGTGTGTGTGTGTATAGCAAGACTTGTGTGAAATAAAAGTCTTGCTATACAAACACGTGTGTGTATAGCAAGACTTTTATTTTTTCGTATTTGACTTTATATTATCAACAAAACAAATTGTATCTGCACATTCATCTTCATTTTTTCTCTTGTTGTAGATTTGATCCCAATTTATTTTGTCACATTCAGCTTGTCCATCATAATATTAACTTTTGGTTTTATCACACTAAAGCATCTTAAACACACTCGCTCGTGATGTTTGGTGAAAATATATTGCGACACGTTATAAGTATTTAAGATGCTTGTAGGATTCATATTTGAAAAAAAGGGAATCGTGGGGGTTAAGTTTCTTGTGGCAACATAAAATTGGATGAATGCCAATTAACTATAATTTTTAATAGGGTGTTACCCAATATATTTCCTAGCCAATAATATTTTAGGTTACTTTCATTCCAGCGTGCATTTGTCCTTATTTATGTGGTGCCATAGTTTTTTCTATTGATGAATGAATGACAAAACAAACATCAACTATTACAATCTATTATCCATAACATTAAAAAACCTTTTGCTGCTTGAAAATGTACATTTATACCCATGTAAAAGTAGTTATTCTACAACAAAAGACAATTTCAACATGTTGTTTACCATAAATATAGTTGCTACCATTTCCAGTTAAGGCAAATGTATTAAGGGAGATTTTTAATGGGAGGTGTTTATGAACAAGAGGTATGTATTAATTATTCAAACATATATATATATTCATATAATGACAAGATAAATATTTCAGTAGGAATCATTCTAGATTTATGATCTAAAAGGGCATTATGTATAAAAATGCAATGGTTTGATGATGATACTGACTTTTAAAATTAAGAACACATATGGGAATGAATGTATGAAATGAAAACATGGCATATATGATGGGTGGATGTTGTCAGAAGATGCAATCAATAAGTCTAAGGATAATACTATACAAGGACCCCAATCATCCTCATCAACTAATACTTAATTTTAATGTGGGGAGAATGATTACTGGATAATAAATTGTTCATGGAAGGAGACAATATGCCCAAGATGTTGCCAAAGACCAAAAAAGTTGTAGAGTTTAATACTAAAGAAGAGTCACATGTACAAAATCATAAGATGTTTGGGTTGTGGCCACATTAAATGATTGGTTGATATTAGAAAAAAAGTATGTAGGAATGTTAATGTGAATGTTAAGGTAGAAATGAGTTTGAATGATTTATGTAATGTATTTGAGAGTAACTTTAATGTCAAATGAATAAAACAGTTGAGTGATATGTATTGAGTTAATATAAAAATGTTTTTTGTCTGGTTCTTGGCACAAGCATAGATGGGGTAACCACTATTGGTATATCCCAAAATATAGGATGGATAGTTTACCCCCTACAGTTGTTCTAGGATTAACCTTGAGAAAAAACAAGGGTTTTATGAATGTAAAATATGTAATAAAAAAAGAGGAAAAAGATGAAGTTAATTACCATGTGCACTAGTAGAGTCTTTAGCTGTTGGACCAATATACGTTGCCTTGTTCTGTACAAGTTAGATACATTTGTTGTGTTTTTTCTATTGTATTTTTAGTGCAATGACTTCATTTGGGTACTTTATCCTCACGGTTCTATGTCTACCAAGTGGTCTTATGAGTATTGAAGGACTAACTTTGTGTTAGGGTTGTATTTAAATTGAGTATTACTTAGAAAAGATAAATCTTTGTACATATAAAAATGAAACTGAGATAAAAGATGAAAAATACTTTCGGTCAAAAGGATGGATCTTACATTGGATGCAAATATAAAGAATATGCTTACATATATGTACCCGAGTTAAAAAATGGTGTGTGGAACCTTTAAAATTTCAAACATAGTAATTAGTAAACATGATTTGGAGTTGAAGAATGGTGATAAAAAAAAATCATTCTTACTTGGGCCATGGTTCTCTCCTTCGCATGATAATAGAAATGGCATGCTCAATTCCACTCATTTTCCATTCCCCACAAGTGCAAGAATGTCCATTTAGGTTCGTGGTTGAGCTTGTGCTATGCATATTCCTGACCCAATGCAAGATCTTAGTATCCCCACAAGTTGTTGTAACACCCCGTATTTCTAAGTATTTATATTTAATTAATTTGGATTAGTATTTTATTATGCGTCAAATAAAATGTAGAGGGGGCTTGAAGGTAATCTTGAGATTAGGGACAAATACCCAATGAGCAACAGTGTTTGAGATTAAGCAACCGAGGCAGCTCAAGCGTGGCAACTCAGCGAGGCATCTTGGCGCGGGAGCTCATATTTTAGCTTGTTGTATTAGTCATATTGCATTTTCATTATTGATAATTGTAAGCTTTAACGGTTGTAATGACGTAACGATAATAACAAAAGAGTTTGTATGAGGCCAAACGGTACTTGCGAGAGACCAGGCTTGGCAGGGCCTGGGAGAGCTTTCATGCTCTATCGAATGACCTCACCGTGGGAACTTTAAAGGGATCTGTTTTGGAGGATTGAGAAGTAAGGCATCATTGGGGATTGTCCTGACCATCTTAGATACACCTGGTAAAATGCCGAAGAACCCTGACCGTGGAACCTCAAGAGGAGCAGCTTGGATTCCCATCAGGCGTTGAGTTATGAACTAGATAAACCTTCTACTTAGTGTCACATCTACCGTGGGTGATGTTACTGGCCAGCCAAAACAATGTCAGACATACACTTGAGTAAACCACCGTGGTATTTGGGGTTGTTAGGCAGTTGGTGAGCCACCTCTACGACAACAGCCCCCTGGCACATAGTGGTTAGGCAAAAGGCATGTCTTGGCATTTAATGATTATGACGTGGAGGCAACTAGTACACTAGGCATTTAATGCTGTGACATAAAGTATGAGGGATGTATTTCATAGTTTTAATGACTGAGTTGCCTCGGGGGTGGTGTGGGGGGATATTTAAGGACCCCAACCACCTTTGAGGAAAGAGGATCTTTTCTTGAGCACCCTGGAGTTATTACTAGAGATACACATGAGAAAGAGAGATTTATTGCAAACCAGAGGGTTTATCCCCTCACCATTGTCATTTATTATAAAGCTTTTAATACTTGACAGAGATTCCTGAGGGTATATGGTGTATTTTTACCTGCCTACCAAGGTGTATCTAGGGTTCTTACTTCTCTCTCCCTCTAGCTAAGTTACTTATAAGGTTCATTACTATTTCCTGAGTTATACACGAGGGTTTTGTGAGTTTAAGCCGAGTTTATCTTCATTGGGTCTGTGTTCATGTGTCCTATCATTAATCCAAAGCTTTGGCTAGGATTAGCTTATCTTTGCCATACTCAAATAGGGGTTACGCCTCCATCTCATCTAAAGTACCCTCTTACAGCAAGATCTTAGTAGCCCCACAAGTTGTTGTAACACCCCGTATTTCTAAGTATTTATATTTAATTAATTTGGGTTAATATTTTATTATGCATCAAATAAAATATTGATTGAGAGAGATAATGGTTAATATTTATGGAATAAAATTACTAAGTGAGTAGTAAGTAATTATTTTAGATCATAACGAGTGATATTGATATGATAGTATTTTATCTCAACCGAGAGTCGCGTGTAGACTAATTGGTGTCGAGATAGGACTTTATTGTAGAGTGACTCGGATGGTGATTTTGAGGTCACCGTTGACTCCGAATGAGTCGAGATAGTTTGAATAATGTACTCATGGGTTGTAATTGGGTTTAAGGACCTATTAAGTCATAATCGAGCCCACACGGGATTGTTTGGGTCACTTGGTCTTGGCCCGTTAGTCTAATTTTGAAAATTAGGAGTTATAAACCTAATATATAATTAACGGAGCCACATAACACATCTCTAACCCTAAGAATCAAAAGAGGTGAGAGGAGAGGCCCTTAGAGAGGAAGAAGAGAAGCTTTCTTGCAGGATCCAACACTTTCTTGCATCTCCTTTACCACTGGAGTGAAATCGAAAGGAAAGAAGGGGATCATCATCCATCACAAAATGAAATCAGATCTGCAAATTAGAGAAAATCATTTATCTTGGATCATTTTACGAGTTATAATACCCATGTAGTGTAGGGTTCATGATTTAATGTTAATTAATGATGTTCATGGGAGTTTAATGAATATAACTACAAAAATTTGGGTAATATTGCATGTAGAATGAATCCATTTGTGTAGATAAAATGGAATAAGAAGTTATGGAATAAAGAATATGAAAGAAATATAGGGTTTGATGAACTTATATGAAAAACACCATAACTAGGATTTGGGAAGAAAACCTTGATGAAATCTTGAGGTATATGGATTTAATGATGTTTTAAGGTTAGAGATTTACTAGAACTATTATATAAACTCATATTTGATGTTGGATTAAATCATATTGGAGTTGGGCTTATATGAAGATTTTTTTGGTTAAAAATGGTGTAACCCGTAACAGTGGAGAAGATCAAGTCCCAGATGATTCTGGACGGCCATATCTGGTCGGCCTCCAAATTTATTCAGCCTTGAGATCTGTTCGGCCACATACCAGTTTTGGTCACCTATTTGCCAGAAATTTTATTAGGTGAATTTTAAGGAAATTTATTATGGGAAAATTTTAGGGCACATTTAATAATGGTACTAAGACTAGGGAAAGTCAGTAGGTATAAAGTATAGACTCGATCATTCTTAGTGAGAGTAAATTAAAGCTTGGACTGGCGATGTGTAATGTTGAGAGAAGTATCGGGAATGTGTGATTTAGGTTATGGGAAGAGTATAAAGATAACCTAAGAATTGACTTTGTAGTATAGAGATATATAACTACTAAATTTACGTAAGGTATTGATGGTAACCTTTGGGTAGTGCATAATACCCAAAAATATATGAAATGTATAAAAGGTGAGAATTAATTAATAACTTGAGTATGCGAGAGATATATACTATGTACGAACTTATATGATTTGGTTGTGTGTATACCTAGTGTATAATATGTGTATATAGGTTAAGCGAATACCTATTGGTGAGATTTGATTATATGTGTGAACATACATATGCTGCCTGCTGTGAGGAGGTTACCGCGCAGAGGGCGATCCCACCTTGAATAGATATAGTGAGGTCTGGATTTGTGCCCCATGATATGGAACTTAAGATGGATCACTATGTGAAGTGCATTAGTGGGACCGATGTGTCGTTTAGGTACATAGGTATGTGCATATCCTAAACACTCAGAACCATGTTCGCCTCTAGTGTGTGTTGATTGATTTTGGGTTTGAGGAGACATACAAAACCATTAGTCATTGATTTGGTACGAGAGATGCATGGACTTGATAGCAGAGTATGCTAGCATCACGAGGGAACATTCTGAGGATGCTATAGTTATATATATTATATGTGTAATGAATATATATAAGTATGATATATCTACTTATGTGTGATAGTATAACTAATAGATTGTGTATATATAAAAGTATTTGAGTAGAGAAACTTAATTAATGGACTCAATAACAATAATATGTGGGTAATATTAATTATTGATCTTGTGGTAGTATGTCATATATGTAATACGAGGGAGCTAGACCTATTAAGATTATTTAGGTACGTTATCTAGTTGGTATGAGTAGCATAACTAGATAGGGTAAGTTAGGCGTGCATATTAGTTGAGAGGTGAGGATCTAAAGTGAGTGTATGTGAAACTATCATGGGTATGAAATAACTCAACTAATCTGTGATCTAAGTACTTGCAAAATATTTTCAAACTGTTTTCTTGGGCTCTCACCCATGCCAAAATATTTTCAAACCCTTTTAGGTGTCCATCCATAGTGACACCAGGCTTGATGATTCTATCCTGGGATGCGTAGCTACAATACTTGTGGAGGCTTGCAGTAGTTGCTTTAGGCGCTTCAATTTTTTCCTTTTTAGATAGGATTTCTTTTAATATTTCATTTGGGCACATTGCCCTCAGATTATTCAGTTTTTTAGATTATCAGACTGTATACAGATTCAGTTTTATTTACTTCAGATTATAGTTAGATTATGTGTTTGGGGAACCGATGATTTATTCGTTCTTATTTCTTTATATATTTGTCGTGTGATTGTTCAGATTATTATTGTGGGGATGGTTTGGTTAATTTAATTTGTTCCCTCATGTTGTTGTAATAATGAAAGATAAAATTTGACACCGGCTTAATTTGACATAGGTGATTAGTAATTAATAAAATTTCGACAATGATGATAATAATGAACCAAATGAGATTCCTAGTTATTTTGATAAAGGACCGATCACCCGTGGTTAAAATAGGCGGGGTGTCACGATTGGTATCTGAGACTTAGGATCTAGTGTCTATAGGATCTGTACGTCTTGCTATGATTTTAGTGTAGCATTCTTTGACATAGAGCCCTATTATTAGGGTTATTGTATTCATGATTACGCATTTGAGATTTTGTTCATATGATTTTATTTTTGTATTGACTATGAACTCATACAATTCGATATGTTTTCAAATGCCACCCAAGAGAGAGTGAGCGGTGAGAGAAGCGACTTGAGTAATGTGAGGGAGGCTCAGTAGGAGCCACTGGCACTGCATCCACATCCAGCACAGGATCAGTTTCACCAATAGAGGCGGAAGAGATTATGATGCAGATAGTTAATGCAGCGATGACTACGATGCCTATACATTTTCCTCAGGCCCAACATCTAGTGGAACTGGTTATTCAGGCCCACCCGGTGCCATTAGATTGGAAGAGAGCTATATAGGCTTCTCAAAAAGGCCACCTTCTCGAGTTCCAGGGTAGTTCAAACATGATTGCGACGTGATAATAGAAGAAAGATATACAATGCCACCTGGGCATGGTTGAGTGTAACGATGTGCAGAAGTAGATGTTGGAAACTTTTAGGATGGTTGTAGAAGCATTAAAGTGGTGGGAGTTGGTTACTATTATTGAGGAGGAACACGATGTCTATTTCAGAGTTCAGGGTGCGGTTTGACCACAAATACATTTCTCCAACCGTTAAGACATAGATGTAGAAGAAATTCAGTGAGATGACTCAGGATGATCAATTAGTAGACGAGTACAAGGAGGATTCACTCGATTGGCTAATTTTTTGATAGACGAGGTGAACAATGAGGAAAGGAAGAAGGCGAAGTCTATGGATGGGCTAGCATAAAGGATCAGGAAGCACTTAATTGGCAACCCCATAATGGTGACTTATATAGATGTCGTCAATACCACACTTTTACACTGTCAGGACTAGCACTTCCATGTGAATAGAAGTAAGATATGAGGTGAGCCCTACCATCTGGGAAAAGTCGGGGGAAGCGGTGCTAGTGGAGCACCATCGCAGCAGAAACAGTCTGCAAACACCACGGGAAGGATTCCCGATAATAGGATCAGGCCAAGAGGTTTAGATCTTGGGTAATCAACTCGATAGAGGTTATGGGGAGGGCCAACAGGGTCCTTAATAATAGCAAGTTCCTCAGGGCCACTAGGACCGAAGGAACGATGAGGTGGTCAACAGGGTCGAAGCCATCAGGACCAATAATAGGTTCAATACCATCAGGGCCATTAGGGCCAACAACAAAAAGATTTTCCAGGCCAGTTCTTTGTTTGTGGTCAAACAGGCTATAAAATGAAGGACTGCCCACATCTGGGTAGAGCACCGCAGCAGTAGGGTGCCCCAAAAGTGTAGTAGGCATAGAGATAACCTATAGTTCCAGTCCCACTCGCGTGACCATAGTAGGGACAATTATAGTATGGACGTGTCTATAATGCCCGAGATGCCATCATACAGTAGGCCCCACAAGCACCACCAACAGTAGAGTGTATGTTTCTTATTCACAAGTTTGAGGGTGTCATTCTATATAATACTAGGGTATCACATTCTTTCATAGTGACCAGATTTGCACGAGCTTCCGGATTACTAGAGACAATCGATAGTCTTCTTATGTGTATAGAATCATCGTTGGGTAGTGTGTCGCTTATACTCTCGATATGTAGTGGTATAATTATCGATGTAGGTAGATTATTCTTAGTTTCTAACCTTCTTGGGTTAGATATGGAGGGGTATGATGTTATTTTGGGTATATATTGGTTAGCTGGATACGATCGATGGTGGACTATTTTAGGAGGACTATTGTGTTCTCGATTTTAGGGCAAGATATGTTTTTAGTGGCGATACCCCTCCCTAAGGGAGCATTAAGCGCCTTTTTGTATTATATTGAGGAAGATACCTCACATGAGGTTTTTGTTTCGTTAGACTCAATTCTACTGGTGAGAGAGTAAGAGGATGTATTCTAGGATATACCCGAGCTATCGCCTAGCCAGTAAATTGAGCTTATTATCGATTTAGCGCTGGGTACGAGGCTTATCTCTCAAGCACCTTATCTTATGGTCCCATCTGAGGTGAGGGGGTTTAGAGAGCTGATTCAACAACTCTTGGGTTAGGGTTTCATCATCATGCGTACTTTATCATGGGGTACACCGGTGTTATTTGTCAATAAGAGGGATGGATCTCTTCGATTGTGTATCGATTGCAGAGAGTTGAATAAGGTCACGATCTAGAATAAGTATCCTTTGGCTCGGATTGATGATATATTCGACCAGCTGAGGGAATTAACTTACTTCTCCAAGATAGATCTGAGGTTCGGTTATCATCAGTTTCTCTTTAGAGAGGAGGATGTTACTAAGACTTATTTTCTAACACGGTATGGGTCTTATAAATTTTGGATGATGCCATTTGGGCTCACTAATGCGCCATCAGTATTCATGGATTTGATGAACCGGGTTTGTAATGAGTTCCTTGACCAGTTTATGATTGTGTTCATCAATGATATTCTAGTTTACTCTTGCTTTAAGGATGAGCATGTAGATCATTTGCAAATGGTTTTACAAACACTACAAGATCACCAGTTGTATGCTAAATTTGAGAAATGTTGATTTTGGCTTTGGGAGGTGGAGTTTCTAGGAACGTTGTGTCTAATAGGGGTATAGTAGTTGATCCGAGTAAAGTATTGATGGTGAGGGAGTGGGGACAGCCCACGACACAGACTAAGGTTCATAATTTTTCTGGAATTGGTCCGATACTATCGATATTTTATTTGGGGTTTCTCAAAGATTACGAGTCTGCTGAAAAATCTGACTCGCAAAGGAGCGTTGTTCATTTGGGATGACCATTATCAGTTATCTTTTTAATTAGTTAAAGGAAAAATTGACCTCAACACCTATTCTTTCACTGCCTAGGGGAGGAGTGGATAACTGTGTCTACACTGGTGCATCCTTACAAGGACTTGTGGGTGTATTACAACAGGAGGAGAGGGATATAGCTTATGTATCTAGCAATATTAAGCCCCACAAGAAGAATTACCCCACACATAACATGGAGTTAGTCGTGGTTGTATTTACCTTGAGGATTTGGAGGCACCATCTGTTGAGGAGTAGTTTAACCTATTCATAGACAATAAATCACTTTAGTATCCATTCACATGGAAGGATTTGAACATAAGGCATAGGAGGTGGTTGGAGTTCGTGAAGGATTAATAGTTTGATATTCAGTATCATCCTGGTAATGCTATAATAGTGGCAGACACGTTGAGCCAACGGCTTGTAGGGGAGATAGCAGGGATTTGGAAGACGGAGTGGAGAGAGCTTCGACAAGATGATGAGGTTGCCAGATCTTGCATGTTCATATTATCTATCACACCCGAGCTTGGTATGAGGGTGGTGAGAGAACAGTCAGGGGATCAGTATTGCCAAGACAGAGTTCGCTAATTGTTAGCTAATAAGGCAGAGTCGTACTTAATCAGTTCAGAGGGTTGTTTGCATTTTAGTGGGAGACTCGTGTCCAGATGATGAGGATTTGATACATGTATTAATGATAGAGTCTCTTTGGTCTATGTTTGTAATGCATCCTAGTGTGGATAAGATGTACCACGATATGCACAGATAGTATTAGTGGTCGGGGATGAAGCGGGACATAACAATTGTTGATGTAAAAAATTAGATCGCTCTAATTATTCAATCACAGATAAATAAAATGAACAAAGATTTTTAAAGTGGTTCAGCCTTATAAGAATGGCCTATGTCCACTGTTATGTTATTGCTGAGTGTTTGGGAATTCTCGATTACCAGTTCAATCCAGAAATTCCGGTCCCTTTGAATGAGGGTGATACAAGGTATTTATAGACCTTAGGCTGTACATGAATGGGTTGATACATTAAATGATATACATATGAAAGGGTAATACATTTAATGCAGCGTGTGCGTCAAGATGATAAACATTCAATGAATGATTGAACTGTTGACATTCTGGTAATTAATACTACGATCGAGATGCAGCTCGGACCGCCTTAGTTGCTCGTTGCTCAGGAGTTCCTCGGAGCGCTAGAGTATCTCGGAGTGTTGCAGTTCCTCGGTATATCATCGTTGCTCGGGGAAAACATGAGTTGGTCGAGGAAATGAACTTCCTCGTTGTTATTGTGCCACGTAGATTGATAAGTGTCTTCGTATGATTCGTCCACATCAGCATATTAATTTTGGTATCAACAGAAGCCCCCAATGTTTCATATTTCGAACTTTGAGGAGTATGGAACATTCTTTCTCGGTTTATGGCAATATTGAATGATCTTCCTGGGTTTTAGGAGCATCGTATTTGAATTTATTTCCAAGTTCAATGAATCCGCCTTTTTTCGAACTTTTGAGAGCGCTTCGATCTTAGTGCCCTTTTTGTCCTTTTAGCCGTCAGAAGTTCAATAGTTTCTTTTTTGTAATCATTTCCTTCGCCGCTTCCCAAGGCAAAGTATTTAAACTTCTTAGGTAACCATACCGTCTTCTTCTTTTTCCAATTTCCTGCATTCAAGCTTTCTATTTTCTCCTTCTCTCTTGTGCGTTCATCCTAGTTTTCGTTCGTTGTCAACATACCTCCTTTCATCCTGTAAGATCTTCTTCCCTTCTTCTGTATCTCTTTTATTCAGTATGGTTTATATTGTGGAGTCTGTTGAGAAATTTCGTTCCGATTTTTCCATTCCTTCCTGGGTAACTCTGGAGGTACTTTCTGAGCCTTTAGATTATTTTCGATTGGTTGAGGGACATTGGTTCCCCAGTCTATTCATTGCGGAATGTGGATTTTCTTTTCCACCAAACCCATTGTGTCTTGAGTTTTGTCAGTATTTTGATCTTGTCCCTGCAAAAATAGCCCCCAATTCATGGAGAATAATTAATGGGGTGTACAAATTAAATCTAACTCATGGGACTCGTATAGGGATCGCTGAAATTATGTATTGCTATAAATGGGCCACTCTAGATAATATTTATTACTTAAAAACTAGGTTTCTGAATAGGGCTCTTGTAGTTAACCTCCCTGACTCAAATAGAGATTATTTTGAACATGGGTTGGTTATTAAAAATTGGCAATATGCCCCTTTAGTTAGAGATGGAGTATACAACGGTCCCAGATGCCCCCATATGTCAATGGGATAGGTTTATTTTTCATTTTATTTTACTTATGAAATTATGCTTTCATCATGTTTGACAAAATGTATGACTGATATCTCATTATGTATTTATTTGCAGTTGATAGCAAAAGAAAAACTCCAAAAGAATCAGAGGTTAATATTAAGCATCTGAAACTTATCTGGGGCTTGCATAAGAACGTTGCAGACGAGCACATCAGGTCTGCATCATATTTGTTACAGTATAAGAGTTATACAACCTCTTATACTGCTCGCCCTGTTGAGCCAGCTTCAACTCCAGAGGATTCTTCTTCAGATTCTCATCTTCCTTTATGTTAGAGAATGGGCAAGAAAAGAGCTCCTCCTGCTCTATTTGATGACATTACTTCGGCTGCTGGGGCCAAGAAAAGCAAAGTTGATGTCCCAGAGGGGACTAAGAAGGTGGATGTTGCATCTTCCAAAGCTGCCGAGAAGCCCCCAGTGGCTCCGAGCAAGAAAGTTGCTCCAGGAGAAGTGATTACTATCTCTCCGACCAAGAGTTCTTCCTTGGTTGAAGCTGCTGAAGTCACTTTGAGAAGATTGAGGAAATCATCCTCAGTCAATTTGGCTAAAACTGTCCCTTCTCCACCCTCTGGTGTTGTTGGTGTTCCAACCATCATTCCTCCTAGCTCTGCAATGAGCTCGGTAAAAACTTGGATCATACTCGAGGTCCAAGGAATTGATGAAAATATTTCTAGGGATATGTTGACATCCCTAGCTACTCGTCACCTTGCTTCGGTAAATTTCTCACATTCTGAACTTCTTTCTTTCTCTGAATACTTGTATTTTTGCACTGACCTGTAACTTTTTCCTTTGTTCAGCTGGTCAATTGTTTTAATAATATCGTGAATAAGGATGAAGCTATTAAAGCTTCAAGCTCCTCGTCAGGTGTAGAGGATGCTCTGCTGGGTTTGACCCAATCCTTGAAGGAATCTCGCCAACAGTATAGTGATGACAAAGCTGTTTGGGAGAAAAAGTTGTCTACAGTTGAGGCCGAGAAGGTAAAGATGGATGAGATCTCCAAGAGTTTGGAGAATAAGGTGAAAAGTTTAGAGGTCGAGCATAAGAAATATGACGACAAACTCAAGAATTTTGGAGAACTTGAGGACAAGCTGAGGAAGGCAGAGGAAGAATTGTCCGCCCTGCGAGATATCAAGGGAAAAAAAGAAGAATTGGATGCGAAGCTCTCCTCGGAGAAATTGCGAAGAAAGCTCGCAGTTAAAAAATCCTTCAGCTCAGGCTGGGATAAAGGATGGGACAAGGGGATTGCTGCGATGACATCCCAAGTTCAATATGGGAAGTTGAAATACTTCCGAGATGGCTGGGTAGCTGCCCTACAGGAATTGAAGATCAAGGATGATTCCGATCTATTCCAGTTGCACCTCCCTGGTCCTCCTCCACCAATTGTGTAAGAAGAAGAAGATGAGCCTGCCTCTGATGAATCTTCTATGCCCTTAGGTGATCAAGTCCCTGCCTCTCTTCCTGCTGCCAACGAGGACATTTCTTCCATGCCTCCTCCTTCTGAGAAAATTTCAACTCTTGCTGTTCAAGCTGCTATTACCTCCGAACAACCAAGCTCCTCGTCCCAGCCTCCCGAGAAAGTCTTGGGAGACAAGGAAAAGGTGTGAAGTTGTTCGGTAGCATTTCTATCTTTTATTATCACTTGTAATCAAACAATGTAATCTTTTGATGATCTAATAAAATGCATTTTTGTTCATCCCTGTTGTTGATGATTTGTTTTTGTTGATTGTTGTCTTTTTCTCATCTTTAGTTTGTTGCTAGAATGGAACTGATATCTGCACATGATACCAAGCTGATGCAGCAATGTCACGAATATTATAAGGCTGGTCATACAGACCTTAGTACATCAGAAATTGCTGACATCCTTGGCCATGATGCCTCAGAACAGGCAATTGAGGCTTATCGATAGTTGAAAGATTTACTCGACCGAGCTGTGGCCAACAATGTAGCCTACTACGACTTGATTGAGGAACTTCATTATTCCTTAGAAGATCTACAAGGTCATCACAATGAATCAATGGCTTTGTTGCACAAGGAATATAAAAATAGATACCAACAGCTTTCTTCTGACACATGCCATAAAAAGATCCTGGATGGATACGATGTTAAGGAAAGAACTTTAAAAGGTGAAGTTGAAGCTTGCAGGCAGATTGCTGAGTTGCTGGAACAGGAGAACAATAATTTGCAGAAAAAGCTGGCACAGTATGAATCTGCAGCGTCATCTTCCACTGCTTTAGTGCAAGTTACCGATGAAGGTTTCTCGTTCTTAGAGGTTGAGAATGCCAAATTAAGGCAAGAACTGGACAACTTAAGAAAATCTGTTATTCCTGCGACTGCTCGGGGACGAGGAAGAACTTCTCGTGGGCGAGGAAGAGCTGTTCAAAATGTTACCGAGGAGCAAAGTTCTCCAGTCGCTTCTCGGAGTCGATCAAGGGTTCTCAGTCGTAATGTTGAAGAATCTCGCACTCTGTCAACATTGGAAACTCAAGCATACCAATTGAACGCCAAAGATCGGGCTTTATTTGAAATGTCCAAGAAAAATCTATCTTTGGAAGATCAACTTACTGCAACGAAGTCTGCTTTGAATAATAAAGATGTTTTTGCCAGGAGCCTTCACGAACAATTGGATAGATTAACCTTCCAATTCCATAAACAACCCAAGGAATTTTGGATGGCAGGATACAATGAAGCCCTTGTTCATTTAGATGCTCGGATTGAACATGCCAATAATGAAGGTTATAAGCAGGGGTGGTTGAACGCCCTGGGTGTACTGAAATTGGAGCAAGGGCATTTTCTATGGTATTATCATGCTCCAGGATTACTAGATTTGCCTGTGCCACCTTTCAAATTGGACATGGAATGGATCCCAGCTCGTTCCATTCCTCGGAGTTTAATTTCAAAATATCTCGGCGATTATAGTCTTCATTCTCAGACTGAATTATCTCGCCCAGAGCATCTCTTGGATACACCTTCTGTGATGAACGTCAGAATGCTCAGAGATATTAATTTCATCAATTCTCCTCTTTGCTTAGAAGATCCTCCTGCCGGCGAGGAACCTGTTTCAAAAGCTAAAGGAAAGAAACCAATAGAATAGGTTTTTCAATGTAATAATTAGCACATATGTATAGCTTGTAATACATTTTGATCTTAATGAAAGAATTTCATTTTCTGTTTGCAAATTTGTATTGCGATTATCTTGTGTTTATCAAATATTTTTACATTTGTGTATATGTATCTGTTAAAAAGATAACAATATGATGTTGTTCATCAGCCAACTTAGTAATCAAAATTACAAGTATCAATGATGCTTAATCACTTAATAATAAAGTAATGAGTATAAAATGTTTAAACTGTTTCCAACCAACCATGGTTGTTAAATTATGCTTGTCGACCAACTACAGTTGATGGGTTTTTACCCCCGACCAACCATACTTGGTAAACTTTTTCCTAAAATGTATCCGACCAATCATGGTCGATAATTTATCCTTGTCGACCAAGTATAGTTGATCACCGACCAACTATACATGGTTCAGTTTGGAATTCTTTGTATTTTCTGGAATGATTTTACCTTCCGACCAACTTGTTGGCTTATTTTCAAATCAACCGTAGTTGATTATTGAATTATCAGGTTCTTTCGAACTATTTTGTCCACTAGTTATCTTACCAACCTTAGTTGGTCACGCTAGTGTACGCCTCCTAACCAAAGGAGTATATTTTTTGGTTCTTTCGAACTTTTTGTCCACTAGTTATCTTACCAACCTTAGTTGGTCACGCTAGTGTACGCCTCCTAACCAAAGGAGTATATTTTTTGGTTCTTTCGAACTTTTTGTCCACTAGTTATCTTACCAACCTTAGTTGGTCACGCTAGTGTACGCCTCCTAACCAAAGGAGTATATTTTTTGGTTCTTTCGAACTTTTTGTCTTCTTTTTGCTGTAGCGTAGTGTACAACACTAGTATTCCCCGAAAAACTTTCAAACAAAGGAGAAGAGAATGGTGAAAACATCATCATTTTATTCATATTGATGGAACCGTTGTACATTTTACATCATTGATAATACTTGCGAAGGTGTTCAGCATTCCAAGCATTCTTGAATTCTTCTCCTTCTAGAGTTGCTATTCGGTAAGTTCCTGGTCGAACAACTTCTGTAACTCGGTAAGGCCCATGCCAGTTTGCCTCCAATTTATTGTGTTTCTCAATTACCTTCTTTAGCACATAATCTCCTTCTTTTAAATCGCATTTCTTCACCCTTTTACTGTAGAACAGAGCTGTGCGTTGTTGGTAAGCAGC
Organism: Sambucus nigra; assembly: GCA_949130495.1. NCBI lineage: Eukaryota > Viridiplantae > Streptophyta > Magnoliopsida > Dipsacales > Adoxaceae > Sambucus > Sambucus nigra. Next base: position 49,231,898 of record OX422220.1, read on the forward strand.
ATTCCTAATGGCTGCCTCTTCTCTTACTTCCTCGAGCATATCCAAATCCAGTCTTCTCATCAAGTCGCTGACTGGGGAATTGAAATTCAGCATTCTGTGTGTTAGGAGACCTAACTCGGAAGGTATTACAGCCTCACTTCCAAATGCCAGCATATATGGTGATTCTCCAGTTGCTGCTCGGGGAGTTGTTCGGTAAGCCCACAATACTGATTGTAGCTCGTTAATCCAGTTAGCTTTAGCTTCACTTAGCCTTTTCTTCAAACCATTTAGCAGTGTTCTATTCATTACTTCAGTCTGTCCATTGCTTTGAGGATGGCCTGGCGCTGAATGGACCTTCAAAATGTTCGACTGATGACAATAAGCAGCAAATTCCTCGTTATCAAATTGGGTTCCATGATCTGTGATGAAGGCATGAGGGAGACCATATCGACAGATGATATTCTTCTAAACGAACTGGTATACCTTCTCGTACGTCATGTCGATGAGGGGTTCAACTTCTACCCACTTAGTAAAATAGTCTATTGCGACAACGAGGTACTTGAATCTTCCTCGAGTGGTCGGCAATGGTCCCACCAAATCAATTCCCCACATGGAGAATGGCCAAGGGGAAGTTATAGGTGTCAACAATGCTTGTGGAGTTCGTCGGATAGAGGAAAAACGTTGGCACTTGTCACATTTCTTAGCATAGGTTATACAATCAGCCCTCATCATCGGCCAATAGTATCCTTGAGTCATTACCCTTTGTAAAAGTGTTCGACCTGCTACATGAGCTCCACAAGACCCTTCATGGATTTCTTCAATTAAATCTTTCACCTCGGAGGGATGTACACATCTCTGCAATCCTGCCATAATTCCTCGTCTATATAAAATACCATTAGTTAATACGTACCGAGCAGCTTTATACTTCAATTTTTTGGCAGCGAGCTTATCCTCTGGCAATCCTCCCTCTTCAATATATATCCTGATGGGATCCATCCAAGATGGTCCTAAATCAAGGGTAATAACATTCATCGTCATGTTTTCATCTATACTCCGACTTTTCAATACTTCAATTGGTATCGTTCTTCGCAGCTCGGTACGAGTAGCTGATGTTAGTCGGGCCAGTGCGTCTGCTCGTACATTCTCCATCCTCGGTATTCTCACCAATTGAATGGCATCAAATTCTATCAGTAATTCCATCACCTTTGCATGATACTTTACCATTAAATATCCTTTAACTGCATACGATCCTGTCATCTGATTTATAATTAATTGAGAATCACTGAATACAATTACTTGCCGTGTTTCCATAACTTTTGCTAAGTTTAAACCTGCTATCATGGCCTCATACTCAGCTTCATTATTAGAGGCTTTGAAATGGAATCGTAAAGCATATTCCATGTCAATCTCGTCTGGGGTGCTCAAAACAATTCCTGCGCCGCAACCTGCTGTGCAAGATGAGCCATCTACATATAATCTCCATAAGGGTAACCCGTCTTCAAATTTCTTATCTGATAGAGTTCCTCGGTGAAATATTTGTTGCTTCTTTTCATCCTCCCCTGGCACTTTTCTCTCCTTATTGACCATCTCTTCTCGTTCTTCAACCATCCGGGGCTAGTTTGAATTTGAAGTTGATGATCTTTCTACATCCATAGGCCCTTTTACCAACCGGAGTTGGTCTGGACTTATGTCTGTTGATCCTGTAACATCCACAGGTTGGTCAGCGAGCAGTTTTTGTTCCTCGGGGGTATCAGGATATGTAAATTCTGCTATAAAATCTGCTACAGCTTGCCCTTTCAATGATGCTCTGGGCTCATACACAATATCATATTCACCGAGTTTTATTGCCCGGTACATCAGTCTTCCTGATTTTTCTGGCTTGTGAAGGGCTTGTCTCAATGGCATGTCGGTATACACAATGATGGTATGGGCCTGGAAATATGGCCTCATTCTTCTACTTGCTTCAATTAATGCCAATGTCAATTTTTCTAACTTTGGGTACCTGATCTCTGCACCTCGGAAAGCCTTACTTGTGTAATAAATTGGTTTCTGGACTCCATTCTCCAATCTGATCAATGCCGAGCTAACTGCATTCTCTGATACTGCTAGATACAAGTACAACTTCTCTCCTATTATTGGCCTAGACAACAATAGAGGTGCTCCCAAATACTTTTTCAAGTCTTGAAAGGCCTTTTCACATTCATCATTCCACTCAAAAGTTTTTCGAAGTGTTTTGAAGAATGGGAGGCATTTGTCAGTTGCTCGGGATACAAATCTGTTGAGCGCTGCAACTCGTCCTGTAAGACTCTGTACTTCTTTCTTTGTTGTTGGAGATCGCAACCCTAAAAGAGCTTTGATCTTATCTGGATTTGCTTCAATGCCTCGCTGGTTGACAATGTATCCGAGAAACATTCCTTCTCGTACTCCAAATGTGCACTTCGTCGGGTTGAGTTTCATCTGGTATTTATCCAGTTGATCAAATGTCTGAGCTAAGTCAACTAAATGATTTGCAGCTTTCTTGCTTTTTGTCAGCATATCATCGACATAGACTTCCATGTTGCAAGTGATTTGTTCGGTGAAGACCTTGTTCATCAGCCGCTGGTATGTCGCTCCTGCATTTTTCAAACCAAAAGGCATAACATTATAGCAATAAGTTCCCCTAGGGGTAATAAAAGAAGTACTTTCCCTGTCTTCAGGTTTCATCTTGATCTGGTTGTAACCAGAATACGCATCCATGAAGCTGAGCAGCTCATGTCCTGAGGTAGCATCCACTAGTTGGTCAATTCTGGGCAATGTAAAATGATCTTTTGGTCATGCCTTGTTGAGATCAGTGAAATCAACACACATTCTCCATTTATTGTTCTTCTTCTTTACCATCACCACGTTTGCCAGCCAGTCTGGAAATTTCACATCTTCAATGAATTGGGCTTTCTGGAGCTTCTGGACCTCCTCTTGTATGGCTTGATTCTTCTCGGGGCTAAATACCCTTCTTCTCTGCTTTACGGGCTTCATCTCCTTATTCACATTGAGTTCGTGACATAAGAAGTTTGGATCTATTCCTGGCATGTCCTCATGACTCCATGCGAAAGTTTTCTTCCTGTTTCTCAAGAACATTATCAACTCTTGTTTTACTGAAGCATCCAACGACGAACCTATCTGGGTTACTCGTTCAGGGTGCTCCTTGTCCAAAATAACATTTTCTGTAGATTCTACTACCTGTCCTTTTACAAGTTGGGATTCATCCCTTGGATCAAGAGTTTCAATTTCTGTACCTTCCTCTACCTGGTAGGTAATAGTTTTTTTTCTGGATTCCTCAAGCTCCTCTTGCTCGGCAGATGAATAGTAGCATTCTCGAGCTACTTTTTGATCACCTTTTACAACTCCTACTCCGAAGTTTGTTGGGAATTTTAAGCATTGATGAACTGTAGATGGAACTGCGTCGAACTTCTTCAAACCAACTCTTCCCATGATGATGTTGTAGGCTGACTGCAGATTCTTATCCATCACAAAGAAGCGTATTCTTTCTGTTCGACAAGCAGGCCAAGTTCCAATGAATATGTCCAACTTGATCGTCTCAAGTGGAAAAACTTTCTCGCCAGCAAAACCCAGAAGGGGTCTGTGATCAGGTTCCAATTGAGATAATTTCAAATTCAAACTATCAAAACATGAATAGTATATGATGTTTGCCGAACTACCATTGTCCACCAACACCCTTGAAATCACCACATCTTTCATCCTCATTTTGATCACCAAGGGATCGTCGTGAGGGTAAAGAACACCGGCCAAATCATTTTTTGAAAAACCAATAACTAGCTTCTCTTTATTTACCTTCCTCGGACGATCATCCTCGACAAGATTTATTCGTTGAATATATGAGCAGGCTTGAGCCTCTCCGAGATAGGCCTTTCTTTCTGCAGTGAGGTCTCCCCCTCCAGCATCTCCTCCTGTAATAACATTACAATCAAATGACCCAAAACGTATGGAAAATACCTCTCGTTCAGGCTGTCTTGGCTTCTTTGGAAGATCGGGGTCTTCATCTGGATCATCTTCATGATCTCTTTTCTTTTTCTCCTCCGTCCGACGAGGAGATCTGGAACGATCTCTGATTCTATCATCATTCTTCCTTTCACCTCTGTGATCTACATACTTTGACAACTTTCCTCTTCGGATGAGCGTTTCAATCTCGTTCTGAAGGGCTATGCAATTTTTGGTCGTATGGCCATGATCTTTATGGAACTCGCAATATTTGGCCCTATTCCTCAGTTCAGGATTGGTCCTCAGTTTATCTGGCCACTTGATTTCTTCGTTATTCTTGATTTCTTCTAAAACATGATTAATACCCATCTTCAATGGTGTATAATTATCATATTTCTTCAGGACTTCCCATGACGTCCTATTATTCTTGGAGTGCTTGTCATTACCATTACCTTTTTGCTCTTTCTTCTTAGATTTGTCAACCTCCACCTTGGTTTCTTTATCCATATTCTTCTTCGCAGCCATAGCCTCCTCGGCATTCATGATTTTGGCCACTTTTGCCATCAACTCCGACATAGTTTTAGGTGGATCTTTGGCCAAAGTATAATATAACTTGTTAGGCAGCAATCCACTCATCAAAGCAGTGATCGCTGTCTTTTCTTCGTAATCTATGACTTCCAACTTCTCGTTATTGAAACGAGTTATGTAATCTCTAGTACTCTCACCTGATTTTTGTCTAACACTTAACAAGTGCGCTACTCGTTTTACTGGCTTTGCTCCAAAACAAAAATTTTCAATGAACAACTCGGCTAACTGAATAAAAGTCAAAATCTTACCCCGAGGAAGATTGTTGTACCATATCTGCGCAGATCCGATAAGAGTTCCCGAAAATGCTCTACACCTCATCTCGTCGGGGACAGCATATATGTCGGCAGCAGCCTGGTATTGTTCTATATGAAGAACAGGATCTGTCTTTCCATCATATTTAGGGGTCACTACAGGTGCTTTAAATTTCGATGGTGTAGGAAAGTTCACAATGGCCTGTACAAAAGGTGTCCCTTGAACAAAAGTTCTCTGTAAGGGATTTCTTTCTTTAACCATTTCTCCAAGTCTATCCTCCAATCGCTGAATGGAACCCTTCCACGCTTCATTTCCTTCCTCGGGCTGCTTAGTCCGAGCAATTTATTGTTCTGACGTAGCTTCCTGAGATCTATCTCGACGAGTAGCTGGTCTTGATTGTGCTGATCCTTCTCTCAAACCTGATGGTGGTCGAAAGCTTCTCGATGGTGCTCTAGGTGGACTCATATTTCTCCTTGGTCCTAGCCGACTGAAAGGAGATGCTCTGCTTAATCTTTCCAGGGCGCTAGTTCTCTCCGGAGAGAGGGTAATATGTTGATCTGTATCCGTAGCCCGTATCGATGAAGTTCGCCCAGGTTGATAAGAAAAATCATTAGATTCTTCATTACGATATGACTTAGTACGCCTGGATCGCGATTGCCCACGATCACTCCTTTGCCTTTAATGGTTAGGTTCACCGCCGTGAAGAGTTTGAATGAGTTGCCTCATTGTTTCTTGTATGGCGGTTTGTCCTTCAGCCAGATTCGTCATAATTCCAGCCAGATCTGGAGGTGCAGATGGATTTGGAGGATTTCCAGTATTTCCAGCATTTCGATTACTGGATTCTAGATTATCTGTCATTGATGATAAATGATTTTTGGTGAAAAACGATAGCAACAGTCGTTTCCCACAGACGGCGCCAATCTGTTGATGTAAAAAATTAGATCGCGCTAATTATTCAATCACAGATAAATAAAATGAACAAAGATTTTTAAAGTGGTTCAGCCTTATAAGAATGGCCTACGTCCACTGTTATGTTATTGCTGAGTGTTTGGGAATTCTCGATTACCAGTTCAATCCAGAAATTCCTGTCCCTTTGAATGAGGGTGATACAAGGTATTTATATCCATTAGGCTATACATGAATGGGTTGATACATTAAATGATATACATATGAAAGGGTAATACATTTAATGCAGCGTGTGCGTCAAGATGATAAACATTCAATGAATGATTGAACTGTTGACATTCTGGTAATTAATACTACGGTCGAGATGCAGCTCGGACCGCCTTAGTTGCTCGTTGCTCAGGAGTTCCTCGGAGAGCTAGAGTATCTCGGAGTGTTGCAGTTCCTCGGTATATCATCATTGCTCGGGGAAAACATGAGTTGGTCGAGGAAATGAACTTCCTCGTTGTTATTGTGCCACGTAGATTGACAAGTGTCTTCGTATGATTCGTCCACATCAGCATATTAATTTTGGTATGAACAACAATATTTATCTCAAAGTGTGTTATCTACCTGCTAGTGAAGGTAGACCACCAGAGACCGATAGGAAAGTTGCAGCCACTAAAGATTCTAGTGTCGAAATGGGATAGTAGTTTCATGGATTTCATTAACAAGTCACCGTTATTGGAGCAAGGTCACAACTCCATTTGGGTGATAGTGGATCGACTGACAAAGGTTGCCCATTTCCTTCTGGTTAGTACGGATTATGAGACGAGGAAGTATGCATAGTTGTTTATTATAAATATTATTAGACTGCGTGGGGTTACGATTAATATTGTGTCCAGTCGGGATAAGATCTTTGTGTCCCACTTATAGAAGAGCTTCCAGGAGGCTATGGGGACGTATTTACGTTTGAGTACAGAGTATCACCCATAGACAGATGGGAAAATAGAAGGAGTTAATCAGATGCTTGAGGATATGCAGCGGATGTGCATACTTGACTTCAAGGGAGGATGGGAGTAGTATCTTCCTTTGGTGGAGTCTACATTTAACAACTCCTACCAGTTCACCATTGGCAAGGAATCATTAGTTGTATGGTAGGACTTATTGTTTTCCCTTTTGTTAGTTAGAGGTAGGGGACAATAAGTAATTTGGGCCAGAGATGATTCAGGACACCACTTCCAAGATTGAACTGATTCGAGAGTGCATCCGTGTAGCTCAAGACTGGCAAGATAGTTTTGTTGATGCAAACAGGAGGCACATAGAGCTTGAGGTTGGTGACCAGGTGTTGGTACGTGTGTTTCCTATAAATGGGGTTACGAGGTTCGGCATGAAAGGGAATCTAGCATCGATATATGGGGGAACATTTTTTATCATCGAGAGGGTGTGACTAGTGGAATATAGGCTAGGACTATTGGAGCACTTACAACGGATTCACGATGTGTTCCACATGTCATCGCTGAAGAGGTATCGGAGGAGCGAGGGATATTTTTGGCATGTTCCATTAGAGGAGATCAACTTGCAGCAAGATATCTTGTATTGGGAGACACCGATGGTGATACTTGATCATAGTGAGCGTAAGTTGTGGTCTAAGGTGGTACCCTTGGTTCGAGTTCAGTGGGGCACCACAATGTTGACGAGTCGATATGGGATCAGTAGGAGGATATGCAAGAGTAGTATCTAGAGTTATTCACTACAAGTACATTCTAATTTCGAGGACGAAATTCCTTTGTAAGGAGGAAAGTATGTAACACCCCATATTTTCGAGTATGTATATTTAATTAATTCGGGGATTTTTATTTAATTGCACGTGTGCCGTAATTTAATTTAATTAATTATTATGTGTGCAATAAAATATTAACCGAGAGAGTTAATGGTTAATACTTATTAAATAAAATTACTATGTGAATAGTAAATAATTATTTTACGTCATAACAAGTGATAGTGACGTGGTAGTATTTTATCTCAATCGAGAGTCGTGCGTAGACTAATTGGGGTTGAGATAGGAATTTTTTGTAGAGTGACTCGGATCACAATTTTACATCACGATTGATTCCAAATGGATTAAGATAGTTGTAATAGTGTACTCGGGGTTGTAATCGGGTTTTAGGGCCTTTTTCATCATAATCGAGCCCACACGGGAGTGTTCGGGTCACTTGGACATGGCACGTTAGTGCAATTTCGGGAATTGAGAGTTATAAACCTAATCTAGCTAATTTAGGGAGCCACATAACACACTCCAAACCCTAAGAATCAAAAGTGGTGAGAGGAGAAGCCACTAGAGAGGAAGAAGAGAAGCTTTCTTGAATGATCCAGCACTTTCTTGCATCTCCTTTACCGTTAGAGTGAAATCGAAAGGAAAGAAAGGGATCATCATCCATCACAAAATGAAATCAGACCTGCAAATTAGATGCAAGTGTTTATCTTGCATAATTTTATGAGTTATAATAGCCATGTAATATAGGGTTATTGATTTAATGTTAATTGATGATGTTCTTAGGAGTTTGAAGAATATAACTCATAAATTTGGGGTAGGATTGCATGTAGAATGAATCCATTTGCGTCGATAAAACAAAATCAGAAGTTATGGAATAAAGAACATGAAAGAAATCTGGGTTTTGATGAACTTATATGAAGAAAGCCATAACTAGGATTTGGGTAGAAAACCTTGATGAAATATTAAGATGCATGGATTTAATGATGTTTTAACGTTAGAGATTTTTTAGAACTCTTATATAAACTCATATTTTATGTTGGGTTAAATCGTATTGGAGTTGAGTATGTTTACATGAAGAAATTTTTGGTTAAAAATGGTGAAAGCCGTAACAGTGGAGAAGATGAACTCCCAGGTGATTCAGGTCGACTATATATTTGGTCGGCCAAATCTGAACCACCTACAAATCGTTTCGGCCACATATCTATTAGGCCTCCAAATTAATTCGATCTTTATATTTGTTCGGCCAAATTTGGTCGGCCACATACCAGTTATGGTCACTTGTTTGCCCAGAAATTTTAGTGGCTAAATTTAAAGGAAGTTTTATGGGAAAATTTTGGGGCAGATTTAATAATAGACTAGGAAAAGTCATTATGTACAAAGTCTAGACTCGGTCATTCATAGTGAGGGAAAATTAAGTCTTGGACCGACGATGTGTAACCAATTGAAGGACATATTGGGAATGTGCGATTTAGGTTACGGTAAGAGTATAACGATAACCGATAACTTCAATTATTAGTATAGAGATGTATAACTAGTGAATTTACGAAAAGGATTAATGGGACCTGTTAGGTAGTGTATAATACCCAAAAATATATGAAATAAATAAAATGTGATAATTAATTAGTACGTTTGTATACGAGAGATATATACTATTTACAGACTTTTATGATTTGATTGTGTGTTTACCTAATGAATAATATGTGTATATAGGTTGAGCAAATGACTATAGTCGAAATTTGATTATGTGCGTGAACATACCTACGTGCATGTTATTAGGAGGTTACCACGTGGTGACCCCAATGTGACGATTCCAGTGAGGTCTAGATTTGTGCCCCTAGACATGGAACGTAGGGCAGATCATTATATGCAATGTATTAGTGGTACTGGTGTGTCATTTTGATACATTAGGTATGTGGGTATCCCAAAGGCTTAGAACCATTCTTGCCTCTAGTGTGTATATTATTTGATTTTTTGTTCAAGGAGACATACCGAACCATTATTTCTTGATTTGGTACTAGAGGTACGTGGACTTGATAGCAGAGTATGCCAACATCACGAGGGGCCATTTCGAGGATGATGTAGTTGTATATATTATGTATGTGATGAATATATGAAAGTGTGATATATATACTTATATGTGATAGTATAACTGATATATTGTGTATATCTAAAAGTATTAAAGTAGAGAAACTTAATTAATGGACTCAATAATAATAATAATATGTGGGTAACATTAATTATTTATCTTGTGGTAGCATGTTGTATGTGTAATACGAGGGAGCTATACCTATTGAGATTATTGAGATACATTATCTAGTTATGATGGGTAGCATAGCCAGATAGGGTACGTTAGGCGTGCACATTAGTTGAGAGGTGAGGATCTCAAGGGAGTGTACGTGAAACTAACATGTGTATCAAATAACTTATTTAGTCTGTGATTTAAGGACTTGTAAAATATTATCAAACTGTTTTCTTGGGCTCTGACCCATATCTTCAAAACCTTTTAGGTGTCTAGCCATAGGGACGCCAGGCTTGACGATTCTATTCAGGGATGTGTAGTAACATCACTTGCCGGGGCTTGTGCTTCAGTGTATTCATTTCTAAATATGATTTCTTTTAGTATTTTATTTCGGCATGGTGCTTTCATACTATTTAGTTTTTCAGGTTATCAGACTGTATTTAGATTCATTTTATTTACTTCAAATTGTAGTTGGATTATTTGTTTGGGAACCGATGGTTTATTCTGTCTTATTTATTTATATATTTGTCTTGTGATTGTTCAGATTATTATTGTGTGAATGGTTTGGTTAATTTAATTTATTCCCGCATGTTGTTGTAATAATGAAAGATAAAATTTGACACGGGCTTAATTTGACAGAGGTGAGTAGTAAATAAAAAAAATTCTACAGTGATGATAAGAATGAACTAAATAAGATTCCTGATTATTTTGATAAAGGACTGATCACCCGTGGTTAAAATCGGTGGGGTTTCAGTGTGGTGTAGTTATTTTATTTCTTCTCGAGTTTTTAAGACCCAATATCATTTTGTTACAAGATTCTGAAAAGTTATTTGTGATGTTTTTACATTTACAAAACTCTGTTAACCCATGATCTAACCTAACACTTATTTTTCCCTCAATCAAAGCCCTTACTTTTGGATCTACCTGTTTCATCCACCTATGATGTTCTTCAACTTTATATGTTGTAGTAGGCCCCTAACTCGAACTCTTTAAAAATTGATCTTTAAAGCTAGTATTCTTAAGGTCTTATAGATGCATCTGAAGCAATACATGTGGTTACGTACATTTCCAAATACTTCTACTACTTCCTCATTTAGTATTTTATGTCTATCACTAATAAATGTTAATTTCAATTTATGCATCATAACGTGAGGTGCTAGCAAGCTTAAAAATATAATCCAATTGCCAGATGTTTCTCCTTACAAACCTAAATTTCAATTGGGAATAAACCATTTTCCCCATCAAAGACACAACAAAAAGGATCGCTCCACCAAACTTATCTTTTAGAAATGAACAATATAATCCCAATAAAGGCATGCACTTATTCATAAAACCACCAAGTTATGTTTTAAAGGCAACACATAATGATATAAATGATTTATCAGTAAGATCTCTTAACCATGTTGTAAAACTTCCTAATGTTTTTCGCAAATTTGCCTTGATATCTCAGGTACCATCTTATAACTCTCATAGAAACTACCAACTATACTTTCCAAACAAATAATCCTAGCAAACTATGTAGTATGATATGATATTTTCACCCATGCAAAGACAAAATTGCATTAAATATATCTTTTGGTTTGAACCCTTTTGATTTCTTATTAAATTCACAACTTGATTAGCAACCCAATCTCCTCTAGTTATTATATTCCTTCCTTGTTCAATACTATTGTATATATGGTCAACATTAAGAGATCTCAGCTTTGGAGTCTGTTCGTGTGGCATGTTCCTTGCATAAACTCTCCATTTACAAAGCATTACCTTATAAATATATTAGTTTTCAAATTATTATTCCGTTTCTACCTATATTAAAACTTTTTTTGCACTTCATACTTCCTTATATATACTCTGTAATATTCCATTATTGGCCATTCTATACACTCATGAAGTTCCTCAAGTTCACCATCTTTATTACCATGTTCATCATTAGCTTGCCTTTAATTTTTTTCCACCTCAAAGACATTATCAGTGTTGTCATCAAACTGAGTCACAACTTCAATGACATGTGCTTCATCATCATCTTGTTTCTCAACACCTTGTTCATAATCACCTTATTTCTCACCACATTTTTCATCATTAACTTGTGCCTCATCATATTCTTACTCATCACCTTGTATCTTATCGCCCTCACTCTCTTCTTAAACACTACTTGAATATTTAACTTCAACATGTAAGTTTTCGAATGGTAATAAATCAAAATCCTAATCAAACATAGAGTTCAAAACATGTTAAGTGACACCATCTTGAGCATTTTATTATTCATCTACACTCCTTAACATCTCTTCCTCCTCATCATTTACTTCTCATTCTAGACCTTTAAAGTCTAATAGGTTCTTAAAACCCATTCACTTTCTTTATCACTTTCATCACTAAACTCCAATGGGTCTGTTGAAGTATTAGTAAACTTTAAATCATATGAATTTAAAATTATAAATGATCTTTTCACCCCTAAAGTTTTATTTTTAACCCGTTTTGATGGTTCGCGTTTCTTAGGGTTAGGAGTAACTACAGAATCAAAATCTTCTTTATTAAGCCTTAGAGATTTTGTTATGCTGAATGGTGGTGTTTTAAGTCTTATTTGGAGTGGTTTGGAGAAGCTTCATGGTAGGACTATTTGATTGTTATAAATAAATGCTATATTCTCCTTATCACTCTTCAATATTATCCCATGTGTTCCTTAGTTGGGCATCACTATTAAACTATAAATGGTGCAACGCTATCCATCCATCAACAATTTAATAGTCCACCCCTTCTGACATGTACCTTCCATACTTTCTTTCACTACATCCATGTAGCATAACTCATCCACATCCACATCCCTCAAAACATACATTTCGCCTTTTCTTTGATCCACACAAAGGTATTCCTTATATATAATAATGCATAGAAACAAAATTACATCAAAAACAATAACACACAACATTCTACTTTGATAAAACCCTAAGTTATATAATCTAAATATGCATTTTTGACAAAACCCTAACATTTATAAAAACCCTTATATTTCAAAGGTCGATAACAACCTTTGTATTTTAAAAGAAGATTAATAAATACCTTTGTCAATCTTTGTTCACAAGAAGTTGGGGAAATATGGTGTAAATCTTGTTGTGTAATAGTTTTTTTATCAGTGGAGTAATATGATTTGCATGTTTAAGAAGAAATAACCTTTATCAATTATTGAGAATGAAATTTTATTATCATTTCGCAATAATCAGACTAATATGGGGAACGGGGAATAAAATTCATTTAACCTTTACCACATATCTGTCTAACATTATGGTTAATGGATTTTAACATTTGATGTTAGTTTTGGCACCCATTCATTAGTAGAAAAAATTATGGCACCAGAATAAACATAAACAAGAACAAACATACCCCAAAGTGCAAAACACCTAATCTTTTTTCACTCCAGTTCATTAATATAGTTTTTCGTCATTAAGGTCCCTCGCCTTATTATACATTATCTGTTAACTCAAACACAAATCTAACACATGTAAACCATAAGGAAAAGATGATAAAAATTACTACTCAAGGACTACATTGAATAGTGCTACACCAACATTGGACATTATTTTTAATATTTCAATCACATCCTAAACCTAAAAAAATGAGAAATTAATTTTTAGTCCCTAGTACTTTAGGAAATTTTTCATTTACTCCACCTCATTTTTTTAGGAATTATTATGGCCTAGACCTATTTATTATGTCAAATATGCATCAAATTCCATTAAAAAAATTTAATGCACCAGGTCCTTTTTCATTATAGGCTATACATATATTTAGACAAATATGCACTCACATATATCCATTTTGAACTCACTTACTCTCTCTAAAAACAAACACATAACCCTACACTCTTTCTCTTTCTAGAAGCCCCACATCCACCTCCACCTCCACCTCCACCCCCACCCCACCCTCACCCCCACCCCCACCCCATTAGAGACTCGTCGGAAACAGCCTACCGAAAAATCTCATTGGAGTCTCTCTCTCATATTTTGTTTCTTTGTTTTTTCTGGTACGTGCTAGCAGCACCATTACTCGAGGTGGAAAAGAAGACTTTTCTCCAAAAAAAAATGGAGGTTTTACAAAAACAGTAATTTTTTTCAGGCAAGGATGATGATGATGATGATCTTTTAAACATTTGATGAATTTTTTTGCAAAAAATGAGGTAACAACGGTTAAAGATATTTTGAGGGTGTACTTATCATTTTAATGTGCTGAGTTGACAAAATAAGACATTTGACACAATTGACTCAGTTAAAAGATTTCTTGCCTCATTGACCAAGTCAATGGGACTTGGTAACTAATACCCTTATTTTTTATCTTCTAAAAATATTTCCCTCTATTTTCTTGAAAATTTTCTTTTGGATTTAAGATAAGAGAAGAAATTGTATTTATGAATGTTTTATTTGGTGATAAACTTTTTGAAAACCAAACAAAAAAAACTTGGACCAAACACTAAATAACAAATGTAGAGTGATTTTTCACCAAATAAAAAAACAATATGTGGACCAAAGTAATTTTTTTTTTATGAATGATATAATTAGTTTCTTTTTCAATTATTGGGACACCACATGGGCCGAACTGTTTGAAGTTACAAAAACACAAGCATGTGTATATATGACTTAGAATACTACAACACAAACATGTTTGTTTTATTGGGAGTAGACATTATTTGGTCTAAGATGAGGAGGAGTCCATGTTGTTCTAAATTTGGCATAAACAAAGGTGCATGGAGTGCTGTTGAAGACAAAAGCATCACGGAGGTCATCAAGGCCAATTGTGAAGGAAAATGGAGAAACCTCCCCAATAGAGCACGCTAACAATATATATATATATATATATATATATATAGAGAGAGAGAGAGAGAGAGAGAGACCGATGAGTTGCAGGCCTATATAATGTACTTAATAATATATCATCTCAAAATGACGTAATTTTATGTTTTTTTAGATGAAATGAATGGTTTTCTTGTAATTTTGTCCTCATTTTTACACTAAAACTATATCATTTTAAGGTGATCGGTTAGTCAACTAATTATTTTAGTTGGCACCTGATCGGTACTGTATCTATATGTATGTATGTGTGTGTGTGTGTGTGTGTGTGTGCGTGTTAACATTTTGAAATAATGAAAAATGGGTTTAAATGGGGTTTCTCAATAATTTTTTTAACCAGGCATGACAGAAGTGAGTTTATTAAATAAATGATAAAATAATGCAATAAAGTAGCCAATTTTTATCTCATTGATCCATCAAGATAGCATGGAAAATATAATAACAAAATTATACTCTTGTGTTTTGTGAGTATATACAATACTTTTTGATATCCAAGTTCAATAAGTGGTAATAATCCTTGTATGAGTTTGGTGAGAAAATTAGATATGGGTTCCATTGGATTTTGTGACTAAAAATAACATGAATTTTTACTTTTATTTTCTATTTCAGGTTTGAAGAGATGTGGAAGAGCTGCAGGCTTATGTGGTTGAATTATCTTAGGCCAGACATGAAGAGAGGAAACAGATCACATAATGAAGAAGATATCATTATTAGGCTTCACAATCTATTAGGCGAAATATTTTTTTCATATGAATATTTTGCCTTAGGCTTCACAATCTAAAGTGTTAATAAAACCACAAATGTGCACTGAGGCACGGATACCATTAGGTTATCCTAACTCTTTGAAGGATAGATGGCCTACACTATGCAAGTGTTGGACTTGGGCCAAAATCCCACTCACGTGCATGCCATTCGGTCGGATCGTCTCCTCCTGGTTCGATCTTGGGCTTGGGCTTATGAAATTCCTTTCATTTGGTCCATTTAAATAACTTCTAGACCGGGTTTTAATCCTTAATTAAACCTGTTTGCGTGGTTAGTTCGACCCAACAGTTACAATCGCTTGTAACTATTGATTCTCCGAACAATCAACTAACAATACAATACCTCTGTCATTGAAAACAAACGAAAATTTTTCCTCCTACATTACAGAAAATTACAATGTTCCCAATTCCTGCATTTTTATTTTCCTGTTTGTTCATGCTTTCATATTCATGGTTTGAGAAAATGACACATAATTGAGTTCCCTAGAATCAATTCATTGCAGTCCTTCGTGATTTGATTCGAAAAATACGTTCTATCTTGGGAGACAATAATTCAGACCTTAAAGCACTATAAAGGGACTTAAATTGTTTTAAGGACACTATAGTAATCATAGGGCTGGGATTATTTATTATTTTTCTATTATTCAATTTTGTCAGTGCCTAGTAAATATTTATGTAATTTCATTTTATTATTTATGTAATCATAATTGTTAGTAATTATGTACTATATATATATATATATACAGATATATACATATTAGTTAGTAGGTATTACAATCATAAGACAATTTAAGTTTATTTATATTCTAGTGTTTTATAACAAGTATATACATTTGAACTTTTAAACTCATTTTTTATTACAGAAAATTTGAAAATATTGTTTTACTACAGAAAATTTAGTAAAATAATTTTCTATTATTAGACTAATTATATTATTCTGGGATATATTACAGAAATTTTGTTTAGAATAATAAATTATGATTCCTACATATATTGAGTTGTATATAAATTATTCGGTTAAAATTGTTAATCATAATTTTGTATTATGTTTTAATAATTAAATTACATATTGATAAAATTCTATTTTAAATAATTTTATTGTTGTCATTAAAAATTTCTATTTTTGTAACAAAAATGGCATCATCTAGCATTGTCCCTACTGTTCCAGCACCCGCGACTATGTCTCATGGAGAAAAGATGAAAAAATTCAATGGAATTGATTTTAAACATTGGCAATAAAAGATGCTTTTCTATCTTACTATTAGGAATTTTGCAAGGTTCCTACCTGAAGAATGACCCCCAACTCTAGGAGGGGATGATGGAGAAAAAATTATTGTCATAGAAGCATAAAACATGAAGATTTCTTATGTAGAAATTATGTTCTTAACCAATTGAACAATTCACTACACAATCCGTATTATACCATAAAAATACAAAGAATTTTGGGAATCCTTAGACAAGAAATACAAAACTGAAGATGCTGGTATGAAGAAATTCATAGTTGGCAGGTTTCTTGACTACAAAATGGTGGATTCAAAGGCAGTATTTATTTAAGTTCAAGAATTACAAGCGATTCTTCATGACATTCATGTTGAAGGAATGTCACTAAGTGACTTTTTCACGTGGTTGCACTAATTGAAAAATTACATCCATCTTGGAAAGATTTCAAGAATGATCTCAATCATAAATGCAAGGTGGTGAATGTTGAATTAATTATGAGGCTAAGAATTGAAGAAGACAGTCGTATAACCGAGAAATAAGAATGGAAAGAACTTAATGGAAGCCTAGGATAATATTTTGGAACAAGGTTCCAAATCCAACAAAAGAAAACGTGAAGGAGAACACTCTTCAAAATAGAAAAAGAAGTTCAAAGGAAAATGCTATAATTATGGCAAACCTAGACATAGCTCAAGTGAATGTCGAAAGCCGAAGAATTTCAAGAAGAAAAATGCACTAGCTAATGTAACATAATTTGAGAAGATTTCAGAAGGCATGACAATATCAATCTTTCTATGGTGGTATCCGAATGTAATTTGGTGGGAAATACTAAAGAATGGTGGGTGGACATCAGTGCTACGGGCCACATTTGTTCAAGAAAATGGATGTTCTCTATCTACAGGCCAATGGACATTCAGGAGAAACTATTTATGGGTAATTAATCAAGTTTCAAAGTTAAAGGGTATGGAGATATTGTGCTGAAAATGACATCCGAAAAAGAACTCACTTTTAGTGACGTGCTTCACGTTCCAGATATTCGTAATAATTTGGATTCTAGTTATTTACTTAGCAAGATTGGTTTCAAGTTGGTGTTAATATTCGATAAATTTGTTCCGTCTAAAAATGATGTGTATGTGGGAAAGGGCTATATAACTGAAGGGCTTTTTAAGATGAATGTAATGACCGTTGTGCCTAAGGCAATCAATAATCATAATATTAATTCCTCTTATTTGCTTGAGTCTTCAAATATGTGGCATTTTAGATTGGGACATGTTAATTTTGATACTTTACGTAGATTAATTAACTTGGAATTTGGCCAAAATTTGACATTGATAAAAATCACAAATGTACTATATGTGTGGAATCAAAATTAGAAAGATTACCTTTTTATTTTTTTTTAAAGAATTAGTGAACCCTTAGACTTAATTCACACTGCTATTTGTGATTGAAAGTTTTTACAAAATATAGGAGGACAAAAATATTTTATTACTTTTATTGGCGATTGCACAAAATACTGTTACATACATTTGTTACATAGTAAAGACGAGGCTATCGGTGTATTTAAACAATACAAAATTGAAGTTGAAAATAAACTTAGCAAAAAGATAAAGGATATTAGGAGTGATAGAGGAGCTGAATATGAATCTCCTTTTGAGGAATTTTTTATGAACATAGAATTATTCACCAAACTATTGTTCCTTACTCACCTCAATCTAATGGCATTGAGGAATGTAAACACCGTACATTGAAATAAATGATGAACTCTATGTTAATAAGTTCTGGAGCACCACAACAATTTTGGAGAGAATCCTTACGTTTTGGTAATTATATCCTTAACGAAGTACCTCAGAAGAAAACTCACAAAACACCTTATGAATTATGAAATGGTTGAAAACCTTGCTACAGATACTTACAAGTGTGGGGGTGCTTAGCCAAAGTGATGGTTTCTAAACCAAAGAAGGTAAAAATAGGGCCAAAGATTGTTGATTGGGTGTTCATCGATTATGATAATAATAGCAATGCATATCGATTTTCGAGATATTCATGTTAATACCATTATTGAATCGAGGGACACTTTATTTTTTGAAAGTGAATTTCTGTATAACATGACCCAAGAATCCATTCCTACTAAAAGGATACATGAAGCTACATCTAGTGGTAGTCATCAATCAAAAAATTAAGAATCTTCAACAGATGAACCAAGATGTAGCAAAAGAATAAAAACATCTACTTCCCTCAGTACTGATTTTCGAACATACTTATTAGAAAATAATCCTCACATGTACAAAGAAGTTATATCTTCACCTCATGATTCGAATTGGAAACAAGTAATTAATGGTGAAATTGAATCCATAATGCAAAATTACGCATGGGAATTCGTGGATTTACCACCAGGTTCAAAACCTTTAGGTTACAAATGGATCTTCAAAAAGAAGATGAAAGCCGATGGATCAATTGATAATTATAAAGCAAGACTTGTTACTAAACGATATAATCAAAAAGAAGGGTTCGATTACTTCCATACATACTTACCAGTGATGAGAATCACATACATTCAAATGTTGATAGCATTAATCGCAATAAACGGACTTGAAATACATTAAATGGATGTAAAATAGTTTTATTGAATAGTGAATTAGATGAGGAAATATATATGGACCAACCTAAAGGGTTCATATTTCCCTGACAAGAATTGGAAAGTATACAAGCTTGTTAAATCACTTTATGGATTAAAACAAGCACCAAAGTAATGGCACGAAAAATTTGATAATGCTATGTTATCAAATGGTTTCAAATTTAAGGAGTGTTATAAATATGTTTATTGCAAAATCTCTCAAAATGGATATGTCATTATATGTCTCTATATGGATGATATGATAATCATGGGTAGCAACATTGACATTGTCAAAACTACTAAATATATGTTGAATAATCATTTCGACATGAAAGACCTATGTGTCACTGATTTTATATTAGGAATTACAATTTCTAAAAAATTTGATGGAGTTATATCAACACAGTTTCATTACATAGAAAAAATAGTTGAAAAATTCAAGAAATATAATATAATTCCCACTAAGACGCTAGTAGATGTAATTTTACATCTAGTAAGAAATAATGGTGATAGAATATCTCAATTAGAGTACTCTCATATTATCGACAAATTAATGTACATCATGAACTGAACTCGACTGACATAACATACTCAATAAGTAAGCTAAGTCAATATACAAGTAATCCAGGGAGAGGCCGCTAGAAGGTAATTTTGAGAGTTTTAGGTTATCTAAAATATAGTCTATATTATAAAGTGCATTATTCGAGATTTCCAGTCTTACTTGAAGGACATTGCGATGCAAACTTGATAACCAATACAAAAGACTCTAAGTCAACAAGTGGGTATTTATTTAGCCTTGGAGGTGCAAACATCTCTTGCAAATCCTCAAAATAAACGTGTATTGCTAGCTCAATAATGGCATCCGAATTCATTGCACTAGATGAAGCTGGAGAGGAAGATGAATGGCTTAAAACTTCTTAGAGGATATTCCAAATTGGTCAAAACTTGTTCCCGCGATATATATATATATATATATATATATATATATATATATTGAAATAGTCAAAGGATAGGCGCATAATCACATGCATAACAAAAATTCAAGACATATTTTTTATAGACATAATACCATTAGACAACTTATCTCAAATGAAATTATCTTAATTAAAAATGTAAAGTCAAAAGATAATATAGCAGATCCACTTACAAAGGTTTAAATCAAGGGAAA
Organism: Sambucus nigra; assembly: GCA_949130495.1. Classification (NCBI taxonomy): domain Eukaryota; kingdom Viridiplantae; phylum Streptophyta; class Magnoliopsida; order Dipsacales; family Adoxaceae; genus Sambucus; species Sambucus nigra. Next base: position 49,252,186 of record OX422220.1, read on the forward strand.
GTTGAAAGATCATCGAGAAGAATGGGTTGAAACCCCATAAATTAATCAAGAATCAATATAGCGGCAACCCAACCTAGTTTACTAGAGATACAAAGATCTAGTTTCAATGGGCAAACCAAACTACATTGTATTTAATACGCACTAAGGGATGTTATCCCTTTCAAAGATGAGATAGTGCGCCTCTACCGCAAAGATAGGATACGTTACACTTTTAATGATATCCGTATCTTAGTACATCTAAGTGCAGTATAAAAGGATAATCCTTATGGATATCACCTACGTGTAGTGGGCCGCTTCTATGAGAATAACAAAAGTAAAATTCTCAAAAATTATCATGGAACCAAGTGGTGTTCATGGCTAAAACGAAAACAAATGTGAGAACCAACTGTATTGAAGAATTATTGTGTGAATATTGTTGTCTAGTTTCACTCCACCAAAAAGGAAAAATTATCACCTTTAGCGGGCCACCCTTGCCATGGTCAATTACCGTGATAAAAAAATACGCATTTTTTATCACGGTCAATTATTGTGACAAGTTTGTGACAAACGCTTGTCACGGTCAAAGACCGTGACAGGTCTGTGACAACTCAGTCTGTAAAAGAACCCTTACCTCTTCTTTTTTCCCACCGTTTTCACTTCCCTCTTTTTATCTCTCTTTAAACGACTGATCTCTCTCTCTCTAAGCGATTTTCAGGCTTTTTCCTCTCTTTCTATTTCCTTTGTATATATGTATGTTATATGTGTGAATGTATGTGTATGTGTGTGTGTGTATATGGGTAGTGTGGGGGGGGGGTATAGGGGTGGGGGGTGTATGTGTGCAGGTGGGTGAGTGTGTGTTTGCAAATGTGTGTGCGTGTGTGTAGTAGGGGGAAGGGGGGAGTGGTGGGGGTGGGGGTGGGGGTAGGGGAGGGGTTGGGTTGGGTGGGGGAGCGATGTGTGTGTGTGAGTATTGAAATTAATTATTAGGACCAATTTGGCAACCCAATACCCAAATATATGTTGTTCCCTTAAGTATAAATACCTAGATATTATTGGCTAATACCTAATGATTCTCCCCGTGTTTAAGAGGCTTAAAGTTCAATTTGAGATTTTTCTCACGGAATAGTCATAATAGGAATTGGAATTGCGACTTATAATTATCATTGTTAATTTAATTATGACTTTAATTGGATATAAATGAGTTAGGAGCCTTTAGATTCCCCTATTAATTGTTGGTTTTGAATTAGTAAGTAGTTAGTTTGAATTGATGTTTATGATTTTTAGTAATTATACATATTAGTTGTTGTTGTTTTGGAATTCAAAATTAAGTTGTTAAACATTAATATTACATCGTGACAGTTGAAACAGACAAATTGATTAATCAAATATAGCTTGAATCGTAACTTTAATTGTATAGCTTTAATGATGATATATTTATAAGACGTGATGAAATGAATTAATTGAGTAGATGAATTAGAAGGAGTACGGGATACACATTTGTTGGTTTATTGTTGTTATTGCTATTGTTGTTGGATTATAGTGGACCGATGTTGAGTTGGTTAATTTTGGAAGTGGCATGACCACTGGATTGTTGTCCAAATGGGTGGGGGGGTAGTTTTCAATTTTTTTCTAAAATTAATTTGTGTCTCAAACAATATAAAATTAATTCATATATATAGTATGTTTCATTAATGATAATTAAATTAAACATACTAGCCTTCTAGTTCTTATGTGTACGCATTCAATAGCCCTTCGACCCGTTCGATAGTCATTACCCCTGTAATGAGATCTTTCAAATTTTCCCATTTGGACAGTTTGGGACTGCATAGTTTCTGTATAATAATATTCTTAGTGGCATAAACTCATTACTTTTTGAGGAAGTTCTGCAATCGTATCCTAATGTTCTCAGGCTACATACTAGATTGGCAAGTGTGAGTTTCATTTCAATTGATAAATTGAAATAACACTCACACTTGCAAATCTATGTCGTGTACTTAGAGAACTATGGGGATATGCTGCCGAATATTTCTAAAATTGTAACAATGTGAATGAGTTGTTAAGTATATTACAAAAATATACGGTCTTGAATGGGATAGGACCACTTACCCTTTAGAGGAGATGGAGGAAATAGGAATTAATATTATAAATTGAATTTGAATTTGAAATTTAAATATCGAATACACTATAAATCTAAGTTTTGTTTATACTAATCCACCAAGTGATGACATCGATATATACCTGGCTCCTTTGGTAGAAGAATTAAACGAGTTGTGGAAAGAGGTTGTGCAAGCATTTGATTCTTTTAGAAAATAAGAGTTTATGCTAAAATCTATGTTGATGCGGGCAATTTATGATTTTCTAGCTTATGGGACATTATCCGGTAGTGTAGTACATGGTTATTTGGGGTGTCCTATATGTGGAGAGGAGATTGAATCTCTTTGTCTCCCCACTATCTCAAAAAATGTATACCATTGACATAGGATGTTTTTACCCCCTGCTCATAGTTTCATACTTGAGAAAGGTTCTAATTTTTTTGTTGGCCGGGGTTGAACATAGTCTACTGTCGATAAAGCTTTTAGGTTCAGAAATTAAAAGTAAATCTTCTGATTGTGGCCCTAATATGCCAGGTAAGAATCCAAAATTTAAAAATGTCAAGCATAATAAGACCCAAGTGGGAATGAAACTGAGATAAGAAAGGCATGTTCTACGAGGTTAATTTTTTTTAACTTTCCTTATTAGAAGAATAACCCGGTGCACCATGTATTGGATGTGATGCATATAGAGAAGAACATCTCTGAACATATTGTGGACACATGCCTTGGGGCTAGTCATTCCAAAGATGGAGAAAATGTACAAAAGACCTTAAATCATTGAAACTTAAGCCACAACTACGATTGAAAGAAGATAGTAGGGGAAGGACAATAATTCCCCCTGGTGCGTTTACTTTGATGAGTGGGGAAAGGAAAGGGCTTTTAGACACAATATATAATTTGAAGGTTCCATCTAATTTTTCGTCCAACTTGCAAGGGATTGTTAATTATGCTACCCATGATTTATATAAGTGTAAGTACCAAGATTGGAATGTGATCATGCAATTGGTTCCTCTATTGTTTAACCATTGTTTCTCCAAGCACAAGGATTTACGGAGGGCTATTATGCAAGTTAGTATCTTTTTCTCACTTTTGTGTGAGAATGTAGTCGATAGAGAACACATAGTGGCGGAAAAATTAGCGGTGACCGAGGAGATTTGTGTATTGGAGAATTACTTTCCCCCATCATTCTTTGACATAAGTGTTCACTTGTTGGTACACCTATGTGATGAGGCACTTCTCTGCGGTCCAGTTAGATATCGGTGGATGTATCCATTTGAAAGATCGCTGAAAGTTTTCAAAGATTTATGTCAAGAATACATGATATATTACAGGATCAATTGTAGAGGAATACATCACCGTGGAGTCATCAATTTATACTCAAGAATATATGCATGACTTGACCAGTGTTGATGACGTTGACGAGTTCGTCAATGAGGGTGGTCATATGATGGGAAAGAGAGTGAAATTAACGAGTTTGCAACATGAACAACTAGCTCATTATCTATTTGACACACATGAAGATGTCAAAGAATGGAAAAAGTAAGTTTAAATTATTTTAAGTTTTACATTATTTTAGATTATTTTATACATGATTAATTTTGTAATACGTTCGTCACATTAATTTTATGCAGAAAATATGAAGTCTGTGAGAAAATAAAAGACGAAAAACAATGGCACAATCAGACAACGAATTTAGGTTGTGGCTGTCACACGAGGTAATTATAATGAAAATGGTGGTTATATAATGTTACATTACAATAAAACTTTACAACTAACCTAATTAATTTATTTATATTCTTAGCTCTTAAAGATGGGTGATGCGACATCAAGGCTTGCTCGTTTAGCCATTGGACCCTTGTTCATAGCACAAGAGTACAAAAAGTATCGATTGAACGGTTACGTAATCGGTGCAAGGGTGTACGAGAAAAGTATAAATGTACAAAACTTGGTCATTTCATACAAGGCTCTTACTTTATTTCGAGAGACCGCAAAAGATAAAAACCTGTTGAAACTAAAATGACTTACTATGGTATAATTCGAAATATATTTGAATTGGACTATGTAAGCTTCAAAGAGGTTATATTTTACTGTGATTGGGTAAGAGTTGAGGATAAAAATATTTGTAAAGTTGATCCTGGCACCCATTTGATCATGATTGACTTGTCTAAGTTGAAGAGATACGAACAGGTGAGCGATGAGCCATTTGTTTGTGCATTTCAAAAGGTAAAGAAAGTGTTTTACTCGGAGTATATCAACAACGATCCGTGGTCAATCGTACTACATGCGCCAAAGAGTCTAAACAGTAGTGTGGATGACTTGGCTGATCCTACTAAATATCATTCCATTTTTTTATGATAAACCGAATTTGAAATAATTTTTTGATTTGTAATAAGTATTTCAATTATCGAACAATAGTTTAATGCTTTTATCGGACATCAGTAACTGCTTTTAATTCATTTGTACTTGATCATTTTTTCTCTTTCTCTCTTTCCTTTGTATGTGTGTATGTGTATGTGTGTGTGTGTATGTGTGTGTAGATGTATGTGTGTGAGCGGAGTTTTCAACTATTTTCTATAATTACTTCGTGTCATGACCCATTCGAGAGTGGAACGACCACATGAAATGTTTGTATGTCTTCTTCAGGTGTGTGTGTGTGTGTGTGTGTGTGTGTGTGCATGTTTGTATTCTTTTAATTCATTTGGATTTGTACTAATAACAAAAAAATTTACAAAAAAATGTGTCCTTAAAGGATTAAGGCAAGGATGATGATGATGATGATGATAATGATGATGTCTTCTTCAAGAATCGCCAGTAGCGGGGGCGACGAGGGATACTCGTCCCCTAGGCTACCCAAATAGGGAAATTTGGGAATGGCCATTGAGAATAAGATGAGCTTATTAACTAGATCCCTCGCTCTGGTGAGGACAATTATTGGTCGGGGTACACCAGTTGGAGGGAGGTGCCAAATGAGCTCAAGTTAGCTATTTGGACGACACTAGTATTTGTATTTCAATTTCAATTTTAGTTTCTTTTTATATTTATATTTATTAGCGAATAACACTTACATTGTTTTTGTTTTTTATTTATTTTATAGGAACAATTCAGCCTGCCCCCAGAACTCCGTCATTTTGTGTTGGATCAGCTGAGGGAGCAACACAAGACATGGAAGAAGAATTTGCGGGCCTGCGACTCCATTATCAAAATGCGTGAGTCCGTCCCGCAGAAGGAGTCGATCGCATTGGCACATTGGCAAAATTTCATTGACAATGAGATTAAGTAGCGATAATTGGCATCTCGCCAATCAGGGAGGGAAATCGGGCGAAAAAGATGGACGTGCACTACTCCGACCGGACGTCTTACGCTGAGGTGGAGCACAGGATGGTAAGTTTTTATTTTTTAAAATTATAGAAATATGTTATTCTGTATTATTTTACTTTGCGTTACTTATTAATTTTGCATTATTTTATTTCAGGGGACGGGGAGTGGCCCTGGGCATAGGCCACATAGGCTCGATGCCTATGTGGCATTTCGAACAAAGAAGGGAAAGGATAAAGAGGTGTCCTCGAGCTTTATGTCCATGATTGTAAGTAATCTAAAAATTTAATTTTTGTGAATTATGTTATAATTTTTTAATTTACTTATTTAATTAATCGTGTGCTTTTTTTCTTTTCAGGAAATTCTTAAGGAAGTGCATGAGTCGCAGTCTGATGCCGACAAGGCAACTTTCTGATCAGAAGGGGAGGACTAGGGGTGAGCTCGTGGGTGGGAAAATATAGGATCACCAGAATAGAGATGAGCAACACTGGGTTAGCTCGTCAAGTGGACACGCATGACGCGAGGCTATCAAGGTTGGAGGTGACGATCCTACGTATGTACGCATTCATGAAGCATAAGTTGGGAGGCAAGGGAAAGGGGAAGGAGAAGATTAAGGAGGTGGTAGAGGTGGACATCGCTTCTTCATCACCTATACACGCGGACTCGTCGCTTGACGATCAAGTTTCCTTCTTAGCTCCCGTCCAACGGCCTATGTCAATAATCGGTTGGCCAAGCATGTTTTTACGCGACATATATGATGGACATCGGATAGCGAGGGGGTTGTGGGGATAGAATACCATCGAGGGTATGCTGGTTCATGGACGTAACCTTCAAAATATCAAGGCCAAGGTGCTCGTCACTCATGTTAGTAGAAAAGACTTTTGCGTGTATTTAACATACTCTAATCAAAACCTCAATTACCTATAAAAACATATAAACTCAAGTGTAGAGGTAAGTAAGGGTATCAATCCACATCAAGGGGGTAGGCTAGAGACAAACTCAGTTGTAATTCACTTTTTATTTTCTTTTTGTGCTTTTTCACTTTTCTAATTTTTTTTTATCTTTTCAAATATTAAAACAATTGGGTGAGGTGAGGTGAAATAACACTAAACTAAAATGTGAGATGAAAACAACTAACTTGAAAGTGACTAAAAGTGAAAAATAAAGTCTAACACTAAAATAAGAGATAAATTGAGGTAAATAAACGTGAGAATAATCAAGGAGTCGGATTAAACCACAAATTTTAGCTATTCTAACTAATTAATTGAATTCTACCAAATTAATATCAAACTTACAAATCAACTCTCGTTGCAAATTTAATTTTAATAGTAACATTTTAGAAAATTAAGTTTAACACCCCACAACTCTAGAAAAATAGATCTACACTCCTTTTAATCAATCATCCGCTAAGATCGTACCATTAAAATTTATATAAATCTTAGAAAATAAATTTAGAGTTGAAATTCAAGTTATAATACCCCACTTAAGAACCCCTATCTCTAGTTCGAATAAAAAATGGGTATTGTAACTAGAATTTCAATTTTCTTTCAAAAATCATTTACCCTCTCTCGAGGTGTAAATTTAAGGGTGAGGGATCAACATTAACATTCAAAGGGAATCTTCAAGTAATCAAACTAATTAAACTAAAATAACATCAAATAAAGGTTTTCCCCACCCCTTGAAAGGGGATTTAGCCTAACATAATATAACACATGATAATCAAATAATCACTAGGCATTTAATATAAAAGAGAAAAGAGAAGAACAATAAACCAATCTCTTGAATTTAATTGACTCCAATCCTCCAATTTGAAATTTACATCCCTCCAATTGAGCATCCAAGTGATTTGCAATTAAATCATCACTCAATTAAATCTCTTACAAAATTTAACCTCACAAATATCCAATAAAAATAAAAATAATAAAATAAAACTATTTACAAAGTGGTGTTTATCCTAATTTATTTTCTACACTAAATTATCTATAACTCTCTTTAGAATTCTCTTCTCTCTTTCATAATATGTCCTCAAATGGGGTATTCCATCCTTTAAATAGTAGGCATGGAGCATGGGGGTAAAAATGTGAGGACAAGGGTGTATGGGATATGGAAGGTATTTGGGTGAGGGTATCTAGGGAATTATGCACATATGTGCATGGGTAAGAGGTGAGGTCGTGGAAAGTGTGGTGGTGAGGATAAAATCAGATTTGGCTTGAGGGGTATTTTGGGAATTGGGTAAAAAAAGTAGTTGGGGGTAAAAACAAGGAAAAGGGGTTAAATGGGTTTTAATTGACATGTGGGCATTTGGTTTTTATTTTGGTTTGGCTTTTTCATTTGGCAGGTAGAAGTCGTATTTAGTTTAGAAGGGAAATGGGTTTGGAAGTGCGGAATGGGTTCAAGCAAGGAGGCGGGTATGGGGTCGGATAAAAATGGGTTGGAGGTTGGTGGGTCGGGACAGTCACGACCGGAGAGAGAGGAGGTTGAGGGCGATGGCAGTTGGTGTTTGGGTTATACCCGATTGCGGGTTGCTATTGGGTATGGGCAAGCAGAGTTTGGGTCTGTGGCACTGTTCAAGTCCGATAGGGGGTAGAGGGTTGATGGTTGTTTGGCAGAAGGGGGTGCGTCGGTGGGGCTCTAGTGTGGCTGTCCGTCCGGGTTGGAGTTGGGTTGTGAGGGGTTTGTAGGTGGGTTAATATGGGGGAAGTGGGTTTGTGGTGAGGGGATGAGAGAGAGGAATGTTGGGTTTGTTGTTAATGGAGGAAGGAGAGAGAGTGAGGGTGTGTGATGGGGAAGATGAAGTGGGGGTTATAGTGTGTGGTGAGGATGTAGGAAATTAGGTGAGGGTGAGAGAATGGTTTGGGTGTCTCAATGCGTATATCATGTGGCCTTCCTTCCTCCTCGAACCTACCCCAGACACTATGTCGTGACATTATTTGTATCTATTTCTATTTGGACACTTGAATGTTATTTGATTTTTTTTTATTTGTTACATTTTGGTTTAGATATGGATTGTATTTTTATTGAATTTGGATATGGAAATATATAAGCAATGAATCGGTGCATTCTTTATATTTTATTTAGATATATGTTGTTTGAATATGTACAATTTTTCTATAACAGGTACAAATATACTGCTGGGTAGTGGCAGTGGTTAAACTGCCCAACAGATTTTTTTTAAATTCTACCCAAATTTATCACAGTGATTGATCGTAACAAGTCCGTGATAAAGAAAACTTGTCATGGACTTGTCGCGGTCAATGACCGTTACAATTTTTTAAAGGGTGTCACGGGTTTGTCACGATCTTTAACCGTGGTAAAAGTTATCAAGGTCAAAGACTGTGATAGGATTGACAAGTCTAATGAACTTGTCACGGTCAATGATCGTGACAAGTCTAGTTGTCACCCTCGGAATTGTCACAGTCATTGACCTTGACAAGTTGGACTTGTCACAGTTAATGACTGTGACAATCTGGCAAATTTGGTGTAGTGTTTTACAAAAAAATATTGATGGTTCAATGTGAGAAACGTCGTATGCGACTGTGTGATACCGATTAAAAAAATAACTCGCAAGTTTCCAAGCAACCCTTATTTAACTAGCATCTACTTTTAAACCATATAAATTCAACCGTTAAACATGCATCTAAATGAACCCATCAAATATAAAGCATGCGACACAAAGTTAAGGAAAAATCCCCAAAGGGCAAAACCTTTTTTTTCTAGAACTTTAAAGAATTTACAAGACCATTGACTTACATACAACCTGATAATCGCCCACAAGTGTAACGCACGGTGTCTTCAGTAAACCTTCAAAGCAACGGCTAGAAACAGTGTGACACAGAAATACCCGCAGGTGTCGGTTCCTATGTCGGTGGCTGGAAGTTTTACTTTCCAGGAGGGCAGCAATGAAGAAGAGAACGGCTTCTCCACAAGGGTTGAAATAACACAAGGTTGTGTTCTTGGGTTACCAAAAAGATTCATAAAGGTTTGGTAATTGTGTGAATCAAAACATGAGTCTTGGGACTCAAAAAATATGAAGACTAGAGTAATTTGGACTCTCAAAAATGTCTTCTAAAGTCTTGCAAAATAACTCCCCCGAAATTGGTATTTATAGGAAAAAATATGAAGAGTCCTATGTTCTTAAAACTCTAAAATTCTATCGAGCGTACAAAAAAATAGCATTCTTTAAGGAATTTCCTCTATCTTCAAAAGGTCATAACTCCTTCACTGTAGCTCGGATTGAGGTGACGTTTTTTCCAGTATCTTAGTTGCAGCGAGCTCTTCAACTTTCCAGTTGACCAGACCTCCGGAATATGGATGTGAAATTACGAAAATGCCCTTGAACTCTGCTATCGTGCCTTTTTTCACTATTTTGACTTCCCTTGCGTAATACTTGCATTAAGTCCCTAAAATCTTGGACCGTGAAGTCGTTGAGTCAGATGTGGGACATATTAATGGAGATGTTGAATGCTTGATTCTCGAAATTCGGATTGAGGCCGTCGAGTGACATCTTGAGGTGACGTGCCAAATGTAGCGGCGTACGACATACATAAATGTAACATGTTGGACATGAGAAAAATGTCCTTACACAATGATATATAGTCTACTATTTAACTAAGTAAATTCGATAGTATATCACTAAGGAAAGTTCAAGGGTACTTCTCCCGATGCAGTAAATTTCAAATTTACTCAAACCAGTGTCTGCATTATTATTAGCATATTGTATAAGTAGCCAAATTTCATTCATGTGGGAGATTATTGGAAATCGTTATCGAATATAATATTTTGAGAAACCTTGAGCTCAATTTTAGATGGTACCCATACTACAATACTAGTGAGACCGTATACGAACACATTCTCCTTCGAAAGGATGCACTACACAAAATCTGCCCATTTGTCAAGGTCATTGACCTTGACAAATCCAACTTGTCAAGGTCAATGACCGTGACATTTCGAGGCGAGACAACTTCTTTTGTCACGGTCGTATCGCGGTCAATGATCATGACACGTTTGTCACGGTTATAAACCGTGACAAAGCCGTGACCCTTTTTAAAAAAATTATCACGGTCATTGACCGTGACAATTCTGGGCAGAATTTAAAAAAAAATCTGCTGGTCAGTATCGCCACTGCCACTGCCCAGCAGTATATTTGTACCTGTTATAGCAACGTTGTACCTGTTCCAAACATAATATATTCGAACAAACTAAAGATAATGCAAATATATATTCAAATAAGAAACTATTTAAAAAGAAACAACATCACCATCATTTTATCTCAAATATACAAACTATTTGCATGGAAAAGAGATTTTGTACCGCGACGCTCGGGAACACCTCCTTATCCTTCCCTTCTTGTCCGAATAGCCACATAAGTATAGAGCATATGTGGCCTACCCTTAGGGCCACTCTCTGTCCCCTGAATTGAAATAAAGTAAAATTAGTATCTGCCCCTCAAATATAGATAAATATAAATCATAATTGAAATCAAAATCGAAATCGAAATCGAAATTGACATATAAATATAAATACATTACCTGTAGTGTCACTCAAACAGCTAACTTGAGCTCATATAGCACCTCCTTCCAACTAATGTACCCCGGGCAATCGTGTCAATTATAATTCTCTTCATATCTAAACACTAAGAAATACCATAATCCTATGGAGTTATGCGTTGCAAATTCCTTCCAACCGTTGTGTAGCCAAAAATCAGCAGTTGAAGTTGTCAATTTCACCTTTCAATGGTCTCCCATGTTTTGCTAGAAGTTCCAAGTGGTGGGGTGGAATTGACAACTTCAACTGGTGATGTTTGGCTACATAACGGTTGGGAGGGATTTGCAGAGCATTGCTCCATAGGATTATGGCATTTCTTAGTGTTCGGATTGACGAAGAGATTCAGTCTCCTCTCCACAAATAGGAGACCCCACATAACTATGTACTAATCACCTATTAAAGGTAAGAAGCGTATATTCATGGATTAGTATAAACAAAACTTAGATATAGTTGGAATATTTGTGTATTAATCTCCTCTCCACACACGCACACTACACAAGAGTGAAATGATAAAGTGCAGATCAAGTAAAAGCATTAAAAATGTATGTTTCGGTACAAATTGAAATATTCATTACAAATTGAAAAATTATTTCAAATTCGGGTTATCATAAAAAATGGATTGATATTCGGTAGGAGCAGCCAAGTCATCCACACTACTATTTAGACGCCTTGGCGCGTGTTGGACAATTGACCACGGCTCGTTGTTGATATAATCCGAGTAAAACACTTGCTTAACCTTTTGAAATGCACAAACAAACGACTCATCGCTCACGTGGTCGTTGCACTTCAACTTGGACAAGTCAACCATGATCAAATTGGTGACAGGATCAACTTTACAAGCATTTTTATCCTCAACTCTTACCCATTCACAGTAAAATACAACCTCTTTGAAGCTTATATAATCCAATTCAAATATATTTTGAATTACACCATAGTAAGTCATTTCAGCTTCAACGAGGTTTTTATCTTTTGCGCTCGCTCGAAAGAAAGTAAGAGCCTTGTATGAAATTCCCGAGTTCTGTACATTTGTACTTTCCTCGTACACTTTAGAGCCGAAAATATAACCGTTCAATCGATACTTTTTGTACTCTTGTGCCATGAACAAGGGTCCAGTGGCTAGACGAGCAAGCCTTGATGTCACATCACCCATCTTTAGGAGCTGAGAATATAGATAAATTAATTATATTAGTGGTAAAATTTGAGTGTAATGTAACGTTATATAACGATTGCTTTCATTATAATTACCTCTTGTGTCAACCATAGCCTAAATTCGCTGTCTGATTGCACCATTGTTTTTCGTCTTTTATTGTTCTCACAGGCTTCATATTTACTGCATATTACAAAATTAATCATGTATAAAATAATCTAACATAATGTTAAACATTATAATATTCGAAACATACTTTTTCCATTCTTCGACATCTTCATGTGTGTCAAATAGATAACGAGCTACTTGTTCATGTTGCAAACTCGTTAATTTCACTTGTTTTCCCATCACATTACCACCATCATCGAGGAATTCATCAGTGTCATCAACGCTGGTCAAGTCAGGCATATATTCCCGAGTATATAGTGATGACTCCACGGTGATGTATTCCTCTGCAATTGATCCTGCAATATATCGCGTATTCTTGACGTAATCTTTAAAAACTTTCATCAATCTTTCAAACGGATACATCCACCGATATCTAACTTGACCACAAAGAAGTGCCTCGTCGTATAGGTGTACCAACAAGTGAACACTTATGTCAAAGAATGCTGGGGGAAAGTACTTCTCCAAAACACAAATCGCTTCATTCACAACCAATTTTGCGGCCACTATGTGTTCTCGATTCACTACCTTCTCACACAAGAGGGAGAAGGTAATACTAATTTGCATAATATCCCTACGCAAATCCTTGTGCTTGGAGAAATAGTGCTTAAACAATAGAGGAACCAATTGCATGATCACATGCAAATTGTGGAACTTACACTTATGTAAATCATGAGTAACATAATTCACAATCCTTTGCAAGTTGGAAGAAAAAGTATATGGGCCCTTCAAATTATATATTGTGTCTAGAAGCACCTTCCTTTCCTCACTCGTCAAAGTAAACGCACCAGGGGGAATTATTGTCCTTCCCCTACTATCTTCTTTCAACCATAGTTGTGGTTTAAGTTTTAACGTTTTAAGGTCTTTTCGTGCATTTTCTCCATCCTTCAAATGAATCCCCCCAAGGCAAGTACCCACAATGTGTTCAGCGAAGTTCTTCTCTTCATGCATCACATCCAATACATGGTGCACCGGGTTTTTCTTCCAATAAGGCAAGTCAAATAAAATTGACCTCCGAGACCATGCCTTTCTTATCTCAGTTTCATTCCCAGTTGGGGTCTTCTTATGCTTGACATTCTTAAATTTGGGATTCTTACCTGGCATATTTGGGCCATATTCAGAAGATTTACTTTCAATTTCTGAACCTGAAAGTTGTCTCGGCGGTAGCCTATGTTCAACTCCGCCCAATAAAAAATTGGAACCTTTCTCAAATCTGAAACTATGAGCTGGGGGTAAAAACCTCCGGTGGCAATGGTATAAATTTTTTAAGCTAGAGGATAGACGAAGAGATTTAGTCTCCTCTCAACAAATAGGACACCCCAACTAACCATGTACTACACATCCGTATAATGTCCCATAAGCTGGAAAATCATGAATTGTCCACATCAACATAGCTTTCAGCGTAAACTCTTCTTTTCTAAAAGAGTCAAATGATTGCACACCCTCTTCCCACAACTCATTTAATTCTTCTACCAAAGGAACCAGGTAGATATCAATGTCATCACTTGGTTCCTTTGGCCCAGGTATCAATAAATCCATCATCAAAAATTCAGGTCTCATACACTATGAAGGAGGGAGGTTGAGTGGGGCAAGGATCACTGGCCATGCACTCTGATTGGTGCTTAGATTTCCAAATGGATTGAAACCATCTGTTGATATAGCCAAACGAATGTTGCATTGTTCTCGAGCAAAATCGGGATACTCAAAATTCATCCTCCTCCATGCAGTAGAATCAATAGAATGACGCATGATATTACCCCCTACTTCTGCCCTAGCATGCCAAGTCATTGCCTCTGTAATCTATGGTACTGTTAAAAATCGCTTTAATCTAGGCCCAACGGGAAAATATTTCAATACTTTTTGAGGCACTTTTGAGCTTGTGCCTTCCTTACTAGTAGATTGGGCATATCTAGGTTCATCGCATACCGCACAACGATCGAGATTTTCATACTCCTTTCGGTATAGTATGCAGTCATACACACAAGCATGAATCGATTTATACTTCATTCCCAAACCTTTCAAACTGTTCTTCATAATAGGATAGCTATTTGGAAGTGTATTACCTTGGGTAATAAGCCCTTCATCCATTTTAGAATTCTCGTCACGCTATTGCCAGACAAACCGTACTGCGTCTTCAAACTGTGCAAACCAACCATGGCATGTAAAGTTGTTTGATCTTTCTCATAGCCAGAGTATAACGGTTAGGTCGCCTTAAATTTTAAACTTTGGAAGTCATCGTCAAGTTTTATCATGTTATCTTCACGAGCACTTGAATCTTCTACATCATCAGTAACCTCATTCTCCTCAGCTTCATAAACTTCGTACGCATCATCAACTAAATCCTATAACATATTATGATCTACGTCGTCCCCTTCTACATCTATTCTACTTGTTGAAGGTTGTTGTGAAGGTTGGTCGGGGACAAAAGGAACTTTCAATTCACTGTGAAAACTCCAAAATCGATAACTATCTTGCATACCCGATCTTAACAAATGTAGTTCAACTGTTTTCCACTCAAACACCTTACCATTCTTACACCTAGCACACGGACACGGAAACTCTTCATCATTACGACATCTCTTTGCATATTTCACAAATTCGTTAGCACCTCTGCGAAACACATCCCCCATTCTATTAGTCTCACCCATCCACTCTTTGTATTTCGGATATCCCATCACAGCTACCACAACTAAACACCTATTAAAGGTAAACAAAACTTACATTTATATTATGTTTTATTTAATTATCCCATCATTTAATTATCCTATTAAAGGGTAAGTGGTCCTATCCCATTCAAGAATGCATTTTTCTGTAATATACTTAACAGCTCATGCACATTGTTACGATTTGAAAAAAATTCGACAGCATATCTTCTAGTTCTCTAAGTACACGACGTAGATTGGCAGGTGTGAGTGTTATTTCAATTGGTCAATTGAAATAACAGTCACACTTGTCAATCTAGTATGTACCCAGAGAACATTAAGATACGACTGCAGAACTTCCTCCAAAAGTAACAACTTTAAGCCAATAAGAATATTATACAGAAATTATACAGTCTCATACTGTCCAAACGGGACAATTCGAGAGATCCCATTACAGGGGTAATGACTCTCGAACGGGTCTAAGGGCTATTGAATGCGTACGCATAAGAACTAGAATGCTAGTATCTATGCGCACTATATTTAATTTCAAGTATGTTTCATATAATGGGTTAATTCAAATACAAAAAGAAATTCATGGGTTAATTCAAATACAAAAATAAGTTCATGGGTTAATTCAAATACAAAAATAAATTCATGGGTTAATTCAAATACAAAAATAAATTCATGTATTGACCACATACACACACACACACACACTATCTAAGCTGTTCTATAGGAATAAAAATAACATTTTTAAAATATGAAGGGCTCACCAATTTGATCAAAATTTTCAACAACATAGACTAATTGATCTTTATTATAAGACAATTACTACAAATTTACGCGCATCGCCCGAATTCAAAAAGTAATTTAATGACTAAAGTAATACTTTTTTTAACTTTAGTTATTCACCACAAATCTTAAAAAATATTTTATTTTTCATGCTTTTTAAACTTCGGATGCTT
The DNA here is from genome assembly GCA_949130495.1 of Sambucus nigra. NCBI lineage: Eukaryota > Viridiplantae > Streptophyta > Magnoliopsida > Dipsacales > Adoxaceae > Sambucus > Sambucus nigra. The sequence goes on from OX422220.1 coordinate 49,268,036, forward strand.
TTAGCAACTTCGGATGAGAATTACTACAAATTTACATTTTTGGATATTATTTACATTTACATTTTTGGATATTTTTTTGGAAATTTATAGAAAATTACTTATTTATTTACATTTTTAACCCCCTACCCTCACCCTGCCCTCACCCTGCCCCACCCCTACCCCACCCTGCCCCACCCCCCACACATGTACACACACGAACATATATACACACATACACACATATATATACACACAAACATATATATAAATGGAACAGAGAGAGAGAGAGAGGGAGGGAACGGCGCGGGAGGGAAAAAAAGGGGGAAAGGGTTTTTGCTGTTAACATTGTCACGGTCGTGTCAAGGTCATTGACCGTGACAATTATTTAAAGAATTTTCACGGTCAATGACCGTGATAAAAAAAATGCGTGTTTTTTGTCACGGTCAATGACCTTGACAAGGCTGGCCGGCTGAAAGGTGATAATTTGGCCATTTTGGTGTAGTGACATTAATTTGGTATTTATATGTCCAATTTCATTAAGTTATGAATGATAAATTTGTCTTCAAAGTGACCCATTAAATAATGAAAATAAATGAAGTTTGGAGTGTATTACTCTTGTCCCACATTGGTAAAATAGAGGAAATTTAAAGAGTTAATAACATTACAAATGTGCACTAATGCTTGGATGCCTTTGGAGTATCCCAAATCTTTGAAGGGTAGATGGCCTAAACTATGCAAGTGTTGGGCTTCGACAAAAAGTCCACATGCATGCGCGCACCCTCTGTCCGGTCGGTCGACTCGGCTTGGCTCATTTTGGGCTTGGGCTTATAAAACTCTTTTTATTTTTGGCCAATTAAATTAAGCGCTGGGCCGAGTTTTAATCTTTAATTAAACCCATTTAGATTATTGGTTAGACCCAACAGTTACAACGGTTTGTAACTTTTGACTATCTGAATAGTCAACTAACATACCTATAAATAAAACACCCATGTCATTGAAAACATGTAAAAAAAATTCTTCATGTATTCCTGAAAATTACAATGTTCCCAATTCTGACGTTTTTATTTTCACGTTGTCCTATTCATAGTTTTAAAAAATGACATAAAATTGAGTTCGTCGAAGTCAATTCATTGCAGTGATTTCTGATTTGATTTGAAAAATCCACCCTATCTTGGGAGATATTAATTCAGAACTTAAAGCATTATGGAGGGAATTAAATTATGTTAAGGATATTGTGGCTCTCACAGGGCTCGGATTATTTATTTTTCTTTTGTTATTCCATTTCTTCAGTGCCAAGTAAGTATTTCTGTAATTTCATTTTTATTATTTCTGTAATTATAATTGTTAGTAATCATGAATAATATAATATACATAAAATTAAAAGGCATTACGTCTCTCTCTCTCTCTCATATATATATATATATATATATATATATATATATATATATATATATTTATAACTAATCGCAATATTAGTCATTGGGAAGTTTTAAAAAATTTGAATATAAAAATAATTTCCAATTCGAAAAAAATTAAAAAAAATTAAAAAATATATACTTTATTCAAATAGGAAAGTTCTGGAATCTTGGAAGTCTTAGAAATTTTCATTTTTTTAAAGCAGTGAGAAATCTTTTTTTTTTTCCTTTTTAGCTCTAACAAAATATCGAAAATCCTACTAGAATGTCATCTTATAGATGGAATTTTTTTTTAATATTTTAATATTTATTTTATCACAACAGATTTTTAAATCACTGTTGACGTAAAAAACTAGACTGGATCTAATTCTTTAATCACAGATAAAATATGTAAATTAAAGGAGAACAACACGAGATTTTAAAATGGTTCGGCTATGTATGAAAGCCTACGTCCACTGTTATGGTATTACTTTTTGCAATAGTTTGCTTGATTGTTCACATGTCCTTGATGGTATAGGTACATTTGTATTTATAATGACCCGGAGGCCAAGAGTTGGAATGTCAATGAATGGAATGATTTTATATATTTAAGCATTTACATCCTTACATGACAAATATGAGTGTTGTTTATGTAAATCAAATGTGATATGACTCTTAGTGTGGGGAAAATTCATTAGTCTTAATGGTCGGCATATTACGAACTAGTTGGCATTCCTTAAGTTGGTCAGCATTCTTCATTGTTAGTCGGCGAAGCTATTATTTGCGACTGGGATTCTTCCGATGAAAGAGGACATATGCTCACTATTAATTGGTCCACGTGGATGGATACATTTTGGTATCAACAAAAGATCCCAGTGTTCCATGCTTGATGTTTGTATAAAAGTATAAAGTATTTTGTTCCAAGTTATATCTCGAGCAATGTTTGTGATGCTTGGTCGGCTATCGAATTCCCATACTTGTAAAATTTTACTAGTCTTGCTTGAAGATGAAATTTTTTCAAATAATTTGAATTTTGACGAATCGATGGATGAAGTATATGATGGACCCAAATGTCCTCAAAAAGTCCATGGCATATATTTTAATAAATATTTTTTTATGTATTCATGCTAATGAAATACTTTATGATATTACTCATTAACATTTTTTCTCTATTTACTTGCAGTTATTAAGAAGAAGAAGATTTCCAAAGAACGTGACATCAAGATTTTGTAGATCATCCATCAAAAGATAAGCGGGGAGCATATTAGGTCAGCTTCATACTTGATGAGGTATAAAAGTTATGTAACTTCTTTTATTACTCGACCAACAGCTGATACCCCTTAAAACATCATAGACTTAGAGATAGAACCAATCTCTACTTCTTTAGCCACTATATCTGGTGGTGGTTAACCTACTGTTGGTACTTCCTCATCTTTTGATTCCGACCTTCCCCTTTCTGTAATTATGGATAAAAGGAAGTTTCCCAATCTCTTGGGAGATGTTTCTACTACTGGCACCACTAAGCCTGTTGATAGTGGTGTCTCAAAGAACAAAAATGGCGTTGGTTATAAGCCCCCAACCAACAAGGATGATGAATCTCTCCTAAAATGACTGAGGATAAGTGTTACTGACAAGTAGGTTGAGAAAGTTGTTGAGGTTGTTCAACAGGGCTTGGTAGGTATTTCTCCTTCTGTTATTGGCTCCTTTGTAGCTATGACTCCTAGCTTAGCTAGGAAATTCATTAAGTATGGCACTCTTCCAGACCATAGGACTATTATCGCCTCTTTGTCCTAATTAAGACTGTCAGAGAGGGCTACTTAGATCTTAGCCTTGGTAAGTTTTTCATCTTTAAGGTTGATCGGATATTATTCATACTTTCTTTGACTTATATTGACTTGGCTTTATTTTGCAGTTCTTGGTAGACTATAATCAAATGTTGGAGAATGATGATCTTCTTCAAATGATGTGTAAGAGGCCTTTGTAGATCTTAAACAATATTTGTTGGAGTCTCAATAAGACTTGGATACAGAGAATAAAACATAAAAGGAGAATATCAAGGTTATTGAAGAATCTCGATAAAAAGCTGATACGATTTCCCTTTAAGTTGAGCACGGGGCAAAGGATGCAAAAGGACAAGTAGCTAAGCTGGGGATAGATCTCTCCTCTGAATAGGCCAAGAGAAAGAAAATTAGGGAAACGTACTTCAACAAGGGTTGGGACGAAGCCATTTTTTCTACCTCTGCTCAAATTGAGTATGCAAAGAAGAAAGTTTTTAAGGTGGGTTGGTCGACAGAGTTAAAGGAGGTTGGAGTCGCTGAAAGTTCTGAACTTTTTCTGAGGCATGACCTTGGATCTCCCCCAAATTTGGATGATGAAATTGAGGACGATGCTTATTCTGGGGAGTTATCTCTAGTGGTAGATTCATCGGTTCCTTCTACTGACCAAGAAAAGAATGCTACCGATTCAGCTTTCCCTCTCGCCAAACAAGATAAAAACCCCTATTGATCCATTTACTCTTTCTACCGCTTAGGGTGGAAACTCTGATGTTGATACTGATGAGAAGGTGTAGACTTATTCGGCATTTGGCTTTTGTATTGTGCACCTTTATTTTAATTCTTTTTCATTTCTACTCTAATGTACTTGTGACTTTTCTTTATTTATCAATAAAATAACTCTTTCTTCACATTATTTGTTGCTTCTCGGCTATTGTTATTTCTTCATCTTTTCTTGATCGACGGTTACTTTATTTTCTTATTCATGTCCAAAATGGAACATATTACATCCCATGATTTCGACCTTCTCAGGTGCTGTATTGGATTTGACTAATGAAGAATTTATTGACTTGCTCGGTGCAGATGTTTCTGATCAAGACAAAGATGAATATACTTATCTCAAGTGTCTTCTTAATTGGGATGTGGCCAATAATGTGGCTTACTTTGATATGATCGAAGAACTTCAATAGGACCATAATGAGACCAAAGCTTTATTGCATGCTGACTAAGAGGCCAAATACCAAGCATTGGGTCAAGCCTCAGGGTTCGATGAAAAAATAGAGAAATATGCATCTTCTTTTAGGAAGAGAGAATTTTTGTTAAAGCGTGAAGTTGATGAGGCTAGAGAAATTGCTAAACTCTTGGAAGAAGAAAATTATAAACTGAGTTATGAACTTGGGTCTTTGAAGAGTTCTTCTACTATTGTTGCCAACGAAGGTTTTTCTTTTCTGGAGGAGGAAAATGTCAAATTTAGGAAAGATCTTGACGTTTTGAAAAAGACCAAACCTATAAAATCTTCTAAATAAAGAACTAGCCGACCAATTGTAGATCAAGCTAGGACCAGGAAGACTCTAAGTGAACAAACTACCCAATTGAAGGCATAAAGTCAAATTATTACCGAGTTGTCCACATAGTTGGAAGTTAAAACCAAGCCCTTGCCAACCAATCCTCTTAGTTGAAAGTGAAGGATGAAGTTTTGAAGAAACTTCAATATCAAGTTGAAAGATTAACCTTTCAATTTCATAACAAACTAGAGAGCTGTTGATGGATGGTTACAATGAAGCTTTGAATCATATTGATGATCACCTTGCTCAGTCTAATCGTGAAGGCTATAAATAGGGCTGGACTAACTGCTTGACTGTGATGAAAGTTGATTAAAATAGCTGACTTTGGTATTGGCATAATACCAGTTTCTTAGCCTGCCAAAATACTCCATTCCACTTAGATGCTAGCTGTATTCCTATTAAATCAATTCCCTAATGCCTGATATCAAAATATTTAGGAGATTATGGGTTACATGATGAACTGGAGATAACAAGGCCCTCTCATCTGATGGATATGCCGAGCAATAGTAATAGAAGAATGCTGTAACACCCCGCCCGTCCGGGGAGAGCGAACGGAGCGCCACTGTCGATAAAACTAAACTAATACACAAATAACAAGGTATAGAGCATCTAAATCCCATAATAGAAAAGAACCCTCTAATCTCATCTTCAAATTAATACAACAAATCTCTCGAAATAATTACAACAATCTAACTATCTCGGAAATAAAATAAATCTCCAAATGCTCTATACATCAAAATAAATACAAGTCTTCTCATCTCTTGTATAAAAAATTCTTCCCAAATAATCCTCGCTAAAATCCATCTCTAAAATAAATCCAAAGCGCCCAAAAATCCGCGCTAACCTGCCACTAAAAGAAAATATGGGGAAGTACACAATACGACAGGAAAGATGCTCAATAAATATGTTAGCGTTGAATAAAACGTCACAATACGAATACGGATATTCAAATCAAATGCGAATCTCATAAGAAATTATATCACTATAATTTCTCAACAACACAATAACCGGGTCACCACGCCTCACCACCGTACCGCGTCTATGCATTTTTTTAGCATATCCGGAAAAAGGAATATTGGCGGGTGCCCAACTTCCGTGCCATATTAAAATCTTCATGACAACATGCTCAACACCAAAAATAACACCACATGAATCAAAATTAGATTCAAACAAATATTTTCCAGATTTCCAAATGAATTTAGCAATTTAAATATGAGTTCAATAATCACAAGAAAACAACGGGAATAACACTCGCGAGATTAAGGAGCATATTGTGTAAAACCCCATACCTTAAACCACCAAAAAGAACCAACACGAATCATCAAAAAAATTCAGCCTCAAACTCTAATCACACCATCACGTTCTTCTCGTGAAAATCATCAAATCTCGTTCTAGCCGAAACTCGAGAAAACACCAAATAAGCCTTCTAATCTAAGGTTAAAATCTTGAATAAGCTTGGGGCTATGGTTTGTATATGAAAGGGAGTAATTTTGGAGAGGTCTTCTGGTTGAAAAGTTTGAGAAAAAGTGATTTGAAAAGCCAAGCCACGAATTTGTTGATATATAAATGATTAAGTGTTTGATTAAGAAAAGAGTTCTAATCATATACAAACACTAAAAATTTTATTCCGGACGATCGGACTGTTGGAATCGCTTGAAATTTTAGTATGTTGTAGCGAACGGCGAGACAGGGCTGCTGACAAAAATTCAGCTTGATCGGACGGTCGAATTTCTACGAATATTATTTTTACTAGAAAGTTTTATGTTCCGAGGACTCTTAGAGAGTTTTGTGTTTTAAGGACTCTTCTAAATAATAAAAATTCAATCAAAACTCCATTTTAATTCCAATTTCAAAACCTTTTGAAATTCTCATCTTTAAAAATAAAATCCAACATATTTGAGCAATGAAAATAATTTTACCAAAAACTTTATTTTCCTCTATATTTTGAAAATACCCCAAAATTATACGGGTTGTTACAAATGCTTTAGGACTTTAACTTTATCAATTCTTCTTATACATTATATGATCCCCCTATTGGTATGGAGAAAGTGACATCTTTTCCAAAGCTGAAGAAAAGCGTCCAATAGAATAATTATCATGTAAGTTATTTGAAATACATTTGATTGTAACACAGTTTATATGAATGAATTGTGTTAGTTTTTGTTTTGGCTAACTTACGATTAAATTAATTCACTTAGAATTGTTATGACATTGGTTCGACTAATACATTTAGATATATTTATCCAAATTTAGTATCAGTTACTAGTGGTATTTCCATAGGATCTACTAATGCACTTAGATTTATTGTCCTAAGTTTACCACCAGTTACCAGGGGTATTGCCATATATTCTACTAATACACTTAGATTTATTGACCTAAGTTTAGCATTAGTTACCAACGTGTGACACCCCGACTAATTAAATACCGGGTAGCTACTCCTTTATTAAATCAATACAAAATGCCAAGTTGGTTCAGTTAATAGCATCACTGTCGAAAACATTTTTATAATTACTAACCACCTAGTATTTAAAAAGTAAGTTGCCAAATTTTAAGTTAAGTCTGATTAACATGCAGTAAAAGAATAATGGAAGAACAACATAATCCATTCACCATAACGAAGAAATGAAATAACCAACAAATAGTAATAAGTCAGGAGGAAAACTCCTCACAACAATCCCACAACTGAAAATAATATGACAAGTCTGAATCTTGAATTAATTACATGCCAGAAGTCTGAATAACTGAAATAAATGAAGTGTCTAAAAGAAATGGGCGACATGCCCTACAACTGATAAATGCTGAATATAGAGTCAAGATAGATGGAGCGTCTACAAGCAAAGTCCTGTAACTTCCACAAGCAGCTACAGCTCGTCACCGGAATGAGGATCCTAAGCATGGTGTCCTTGTGGCTGGGCGCCTAAAATGTTTTTTTTACAAAAAGATAGATTTGAAAGCAAACGGGTCAGAGCCCGAAAGTGGAGAGTATTTTAAAAACAGCAAGTTCTTTAATAACATTTAAAACAATGAATGCAAAATACATGTTAGGACGTGCTCTCACATGAAATACTCACCTCTCGTCTAACTGTGCACTCCTAACGTTCCTGTACCCATTCATGTGTTTTCTCATAACTATCTAGTTCACAAGTGTTTCTAACACTTATACTCGGGTCACGTTTTAATTTCAACCTTAACAATTAAATAGAGAGTTCTACTTTAATTCTCGGATTCCCAATTATTAACAAAACCATTTAATGATAACTGTCCCCTTTTTATCTTTTCATAACGTTACAATAACTATACTCACAATTAAATATAGCAATTTCCGCTTCATTTAACCGTATATTATTCACATCATAAATATACAATACAAGCACCCCAAGACTAAGCTGCGGTGCACACATACTTTGATATCCATCCCGGTACATCACGTACATAAGGACCACGAATTCCGAATCTCTCAGGAATCGTTCTCAGATAACCACATCACAAACAATGGAGGCGAACACAGTCACATCACATGGGTCACGCACATACCTACGCTCCCACGATCAGCAGACTTATTAACATCCCAATAAGTCCTTCTCTGACCTATGTTCATCGAGGTACCAATCTAAATCCGGGCAACACAAGAATTAGAGGGCCCTAAGCGAACGTAAACCTCCCGTGATAGCAAGTATGGTAGGTATGTCATACACATAAAATCATATGCTAAGCATTCACACATCTTAGATATCTCAATATTAATAAAGGTATTCTCTACATCCTAATACCATTATTCCAATTTTATATCTATTTTAAGTTTCCCGATAATATAGAGTTTAAACTGTCGACACGTCACACGTCATAGTTCTTATATTTAATACCTATCTTAAATAGATTATTAAGTTCCTATTATTCCCACATATAACATCATCATTACTAAGGTCCTTACTTCTGCCCCGAACCTCATTTCATCAATTATTCAAATTTACCCTTTTAACCCAAATATTATCTCACTTATCGTATTCCATAAGATTTAAAATAATTCCTCAAATTGAATTCTAATTAAGGTCCAAATTTCATAGCCATGCCTACTGGTCCTCCTTAAGTTTAAGGGTATTCATAAGGTCTCCAATAATATATTCCAAGGGTTAACATCATTAAAATTTAAATAGGGAAAACTTTACTCATTCTGGGAAGGTTGATCGATCGACCTTTACCTTCGATCAAGCAATGGTGGTCGATCGATCGACTGATGAATGTCGATCGATCGAACGCACCAGGTATGGCTACGGACTGCTTCGTTTTGCAGTTTTCAACTCATCACAAAACACCCTTATAATGAATGAAACTCTAATATAACGTTATAATATCATCATACAACCATCCTACAACATTGTTAACGTTCTAAAACCAATAATTCATCAACCAAGGACTTTGTTTGGATCAAAACTTCATCAAGAACCCTAGTTTCCTATTTCTTTCAAGAACAATAATAAATCTCTTCTTAAATCCGTTTTTAAATCATCAAGGGTGATAATTCTGAATTCATAATTCGTCCAGAATGTTTCTACATGCAGTCCCTAACATAGTTCATAGTTTTACATCTTCAAATTCATGGGTCTAATCAATCTTCCAAGATAAATTTGATAATTTCCTAAACATGGAAAAGCATATCATTAAATCAATTGGAATTAAACCACTTGCCTTAATCTTTCTATGAATTTGAGCTTGAATCTTGAAGGTTGAATCTGTCCTCTCTCTCTCTGCAAAATTCTCCTCTTTCTCTCTCTCTCTACAAGTTCTTCTCAAGGTGATAATGGAGGTGGGGTTGGTTTTTGCCAAGTTTTAAAGTTTCTAAATTCTCCCGTAGCCCACTACCTATATTGGGGTTGGAAATGGATTAGTGGGTTAAGACTAAGTCAGATTTTTAACTCTAATTTTCGTGGGTTTTAATTACCCAATTTTTGAAATTACCAAACTACCCTTTTACGTTGTCAGTATGGCCTAAAAATGCCCCGGGACCCAAACTAAACCCCCGGCTAGTGTTTTCTGACTATTTTTACCCTCCCTAACTCGTTGGTACACTCAAAATGACCATATGGGTGATAAAAATAAAATTCACTTTTTAATTCAAATAAATATATTCCTGACGCGACTGTCACGCGCGTCCCAACAAAATTTCTCAAATTGTCGTATTTCAATCTCGCGACAATTTCAATAGTTCCAATATTCATATATTGCCATATATACACATTATAATCAAATACTAACTCACATCTCGTTAATATTTTATCCGAATTAATTCTCAATTAATTCACATTTAATTCAATTAATTCCCAAGAATAAATATAATAAAAAATACGGGGTATTACATACTTCCCCCCTAATAACAGAATTTCATCCCGAAATTCGGAACTAGAAAGTACCTGGTAAGAACAAATCTGGATAACGTTCGCGCATCTCATCCTCGCGCTCCCATGTGGACTCCTCGACATTATGATGTCGCCACTGAACACGCACTAACGGGACTATCTTTGACCGCAGTTTCCTCTCACTTCGGTCTAAAATAGCAATCGGCCCCTCCTCGTAGGAGCTATCAGGCTGGAGATCGATGTCCTCCAAAGCAATATGAGAATGAGCCAAATCGTCTCTAAGATATTTCCTTAGGGAGGAAATATGAAATACATCGTGAATCCGATGCAAATGCTCCGGTACCCCAAGTCTATACGCAACCGGTCCAATCCGCTCAATAATAGGAAATGGTCCCACATATCTCGGTGCCAACTTCCCTTTCTTCCCGAAATGCGTAATCCCCTTCATAGGAGATACTCTGAGAAAAATCTGGTCCCCCACTTGAAACTCCCTGAAGAACCTCTTCGCATCAGCATAGCTCTTCTGCCGATCCTGAGCTACTCGAATGTGACTCCGTATCAATTCTATCCTCGCCAAAGTATCCTGAATCACTTCCGGCCCAAGTAGCTTGTTGTCCCCCACCTCCAACCAACATGCTGGGGAACGACAAGGTCTACCGTACAACGCCTCAAATGGAGCCATGCCAATAGTGAACTCGTAGGAGTTGTTGTAAGCAAACTCCACCAGTGGAAAATACTGCTCCCATCCACCTCCGAAATCAATGATGCACATACGCAACATGTCCTCCAACATCTGGTTTGTACGCTCGGTCTGCCCATCGGTCTGCGGGTGATACGCCGTACTCAACCGCAATTCCGTGCCCATGGCCTCCTGAAAACTTTCCCAAAATCGTGACACAAATATCTTGTCTCGGTCAGACACGATATTTAGGGGCACACCATGAAGTCTCACTATCTCTGCAATAAAGAGCTGGGCATACTATCCCGTAGTGTAGTCTGTCCTTACGGGTAGAAAATGAGCGACTTTGGTCAACCTATCCACAATTACCCAATGGAGTCGTGAACTCTCTGTGACGTAGGCAACCCCGTGATAAAGTCCATGGATATGCTCTCCCACATCCACATCGGGACCTCCAATGGCTGTAGAAGTCCTGTCGGTCTCTGATGATCCACTTTTACTAGCTGACAAGTGGTGCATTTTGAAACAAACGCGGTAATATCTTTCTTCATCCCGCTCCACCAATATTGTCGTCTCATGTCTTGGTACATTTTGTCCCCACCGGGATGTACCACGAATCGTGAGCCGTGCGACTCTGCCATCACCTCATGCCGCAATTCCTCCCCTTCCGGAACTACCAATCTCCCATTGAAGCGTAATCCCCCGTCTGAGCTAACGGTATAGGATTCGGCTCCCTCTGCCAATAATTGGACTATCTGCTCCTGACAGAACGAGTCATTTGCCTGTGCCCTTACTACCTTCATGACAATCTGCGGTGTAACGGTCATCACAGACATGAACGATCGGTCCACTGCATCCTGGTGTCCCAACTCCTTCCATTTGGCCTTCCATACCCCTGCCACCTCATCTACTGGCCTACGGCTTAACGCGTCTGCTACCACGTTAGCCTTCCCCGGGTGATACTGGATATCAAACTGATAGTCCTTCACAAACTCAAGCCACCTTCGCTGCCGCATATTCAACTCTTTCTACGTGAATAGGTACTGTAGGGACTTGTGGTCTGTGAATAATCGAAACTTTTCCTCCAAAAGATAATGTCTCCAAATCCGAAGGGCAAATACCACTGTCGCCAACTCCAAGTCATGGGTGGGGTAATTCTTCTCGTGAGGCTTAAGCTTACGGGAAGCATAAGCTATTGCCTGACTCTCCTGCTGCAATACACCTCCAAGTCCTTGTAAGGACGCATCAGTGTAAACTAGATACTCAACTCCCGATCTCGGCAATGCTAACACAGGTGCTGAGGTCAACTTGTCCTTCAACTCGTCGAATTCCAACTGACAGGCATCACTCCAAATGAACGGCACACCCTTACGAGTCAGATGTGTCAAAGGACCCGCTATCTTCAAAAATCCCCGAATGAACCTCCTGTAGTATCCTGCTAGACCCAAGAAACTACGGATTTCTGTTGGTGTCATGGGCTGTCCCCACTCCCTCACCACGGATACCTTCCCTGGATCAACAGATATCCCCCGGTCGGAAATAATGTGTCCCAAAAACTGGACCTCCTTCAGCCAAAACCCGTACTTCTCATACTTTGCATACAGCTCGTTCTGACGTAGCGTCTGCAAAACTTGCCTCAAATGCTCGGCGTGCTCCTCCTCTGTCTGGGAGTAAACCAGAATATCATCAATGAAGACAATGACAAACTGATCTAGGAAATCTCTGAACACCCTATTCATCAAGTCCATAAACACGACTGGAGCATTGGTCAAACCAAAAGGCATAACCCGAAACTCGTAAGAACCATATCTCGATAAGAACGCAGCCTTCGAGACGTCCTCCTCCCTGATACACAACTGATGGTATCCAGATCGCAAATCAATCTTTGAGAAGAAAGAAGCTCCTCTCAACTGGTCGAATAGGTCATCGATTCGAGGCAACGGATACTTATTCCGTATTGTGACCTTGTTCAACTCCCGGTAGTCCACACACAATCTCAGTGAACCATCTCTCTTCTTCACGAACAACACAGGGGCACCCCATGGCGAAGTACTCCTCCGTATAAACCCCTGACCCAATAACTGCTCAATCTGATCTCGTAGCTCTCGCATCTCTGCCGGAGCCATACGGTACGGTGCTCGTGCTATAAGTCTCGTATCTGGCAATAAGTCTATGACAAAGTCTGTCTCACGACTGGGGGGTAGGCCTGGTATCTCCTGAAACACATCAGAATACTCCCTGACAACTGGAATCGAATCTAAAGGAATCACAACCTCCTTAGAAGTATCCTCCTCTATGTAGTACAAATGAGCGATCGAGCCTCCCTCTGGGCGAGGCATCGCCACTACAAACATCTCTTGCCCCGGAATGGCAAAAACAATGTTCCCACTGAAGCAATCAATCATGGCTCTATAGTCTGCGAGCCAATCCATACCGATAATCACACCGTGAACATGCATATCTAGTACCAACATGTCTGCAGGTAATACCAAGCTACCAATCTCTACCCTCACTCCCCGACATATAAAGAAAATAAGTGATCCACTCCCCAATGGTGAGTATACACACGTCACTGTGCTCTCTGCTTTGTCTAACAACCCTAAGGCTTTCGCAAAATGTGTAGCTATAAAATAGTGCATTGCCCCCGTATCAAACAAAACCCGACCCATAGTACCATGGATAGGAAACATACCCTCAATCGCGGGTGGTGCCTGTGGAGCTGTTGCCTAATGAACGTTATAGACACATCCATACTGTAACTGCCCCTGCTGCACAGGAACTGCTGGAATGGCTGGAAGTGCTGGCACCTGGGCTGGAGCTGGGAGGGCAGGTGGAAAAAGTGGCCTATGTGTCTCATGTCGAGCACCCTGCTGCTGCTGCGGGGCCCTGCCCCTATAAGGACAGTCCTGGCGTTTATGGCCAGTCTTGCCACAAACGAAACACTTCCCCAGGAAGTTCCCCCCTCTCTGTCCCTACTATTCCCGGCCCTGGTGGCCGTTACCGTTCCTCCACTGGCCCTGCTGAAACTGCTGTTGACCATTCTGACCCTGCTGGTTCTGATGGCCGTTCGGACCCTGATGGCCTGGCCGGAAACCTCCCTGTCCGTGCCTGAAATTTCCTGACCTGAACATCTTGTGATCTCCCTGCCGGGAACCCTGATCACCCTACCTCTGCCCCTGAACAGAATGTGCCCCACTTTCACCATTTCCCCCAGTCTTGCCCTGATGGCTGGACTCTCCTGACCTCTTGCCTTCAGCCATGTGAAAGCGATGATCCTGGCAGTGTAACAGTGCAGCGTTAACCACGTCAGAATAAGTGGCCAATGATAGGTTCCCCAATAAATGCTGACGAATCCCCCATGTCAACCCATCTGTAAATTTATGTATCTTCTTCTCTTCTGTCGATATCTCATCTGGGACAATATTCAATATATTTGTAAATTTGGCCCCATACTCAGCCACAGTCTTACCTTCCTGCTTGAGGCTCATAAGCTTCCTCCTCATTTCCGTGTGAACTGCTGACGGAGAGTACTTGCGGTCAAACCGCACCCCAAACTCCTGTATCGTGAGAGTGTCTCTCTCCTCCACGGTGGTAATAGACTCCCACCACTGCAGTGCAGATCCAACTAGCTTGAAAGTAGCTAGCACCTGCTTCTGAACTTCGATGCACTCATACATCCTCAAGTGCCGTTGAATGTCCTTCCTCCACTGACTCGAAACTACCACATCGGAGCTAACTGCGAACTCCGGAGGGTGTGCTTTCTTAAAAGCATCACGTACACGTTCCCAAGCAAACGGGAATGCAAGTGCCTGAACTGGCGCGGCTGCTGGTGCCTGGGGTGGTGCTTGCTGTACAACTGCTAGAGCGGCATTTACCGCTTGGGCTACAATGGCTGCAACCTCATCGGCATTCATGGTGACCTGTACTGGACCTGGTTGTGGCTCGGGCTGTGCATTCCTAGGAACCCGTGGTGCACGTCGTGGAGGCATCTGAAATAAGAGTAAAGTCTATAAGTTCGCAGTTATAAACTCAAAATAGCTGAAGAACGTAGCACGTACAAAAGAATACAACAGTCCTAAAATATAGGGCTCTACATCAAAGAAAGCTCAGCGAAAACATAATAAGCCATACTGATCCTAAAGGACACTAGAACCTGATGCTCTGATACCACCTGTGACACCCCGACTAATTAAATACCGGATAGCTAATCCTTTATTAAATCAATACAAAATGCCAAGTTGGTTCAGTTAATAGCATCACTGTCGAAAACATTTTTATAATTACTAACCACCTAGTATTTAAAAAGTAAGTTGCCAAATTTTAAGTTAAGTCTGATTAACATGCAATAAAAGAATAATGGAAGAACAACATAATCCATTCACCATAACGAAGAAATAAAATAACCAAAAAATAGTAATAAGTCCGGAGGAAAACTCCTCACAACAATCCCACTACTGAAAATGATATGACAAGTCTGAATCCTGAATTAATTACATGCCAGAAGTCTGAATAACTGAAATAAATGAAGTGTCTAAAAGAAATGGGCGACATGCCCTACAACTGATAAATGTTGAATATAGAGTCAAGATAGATGGAGTGTCTACAAGCAAAGTCCTGTAACTTCCACAAACAGCTACAACTCGTCACCTGAATGAGGATCCTAAGCATGGTGTCCTTGTGGCTGGGCACCTAAAATGTTTTTTTTACAAAAAGATAGATTTGAAAGCAAACGGGTCAGAGCCCGAAAGGGGAGAGTATTTTAAAAACAGCAAGTGCTTTAATAACATTTAAAACAATGAATGCAAAATACAGGTTAGGACGTGCTCTCACATGAAATACTCACCTCTCGTCTAACTGTGCACTCCTAACGTTCCTGTACCCATTCATGTGTTTTCTCATAACTATCTAGTTCAAAAGTATTTCTAACACTTCTACTCGGGTCACGTTTTAATTCCAACCTTAACAATTAAATAGAGAGTTCTACTTTAATTCTCGGATTCCCAATTATTAACAAAACCATTTAATGATAATTGTCCCCTTTTTATATTTTCATAACGTTACAATAACTATACTCACAATTAAATATAGCAATTTCCGCTTCATTTAACCGTATATTATTCACATCATAAATATACAATACAAGCACCCCGAGACTAAGCTGCGGTGCACACATACTCTGCTATCCATCCCGTTACATCACGTACATAAGGACCACGTATTCCGAATCTCTCAGGAATCGTTCTCAGATAACCACATCACAAACAATGGAGGCGAAAACAGTCACATCACATGGGTCACGCACATACCTACGCTCCCACGATCAGCAGACTTATTAACATCCCAATAAGTCCTTCTCTGACCTATGTTCATCGAGGTCCCATCTAAATCCGAGCAACACAAGGATTAGAGGGCCCTAAGCGAACGTAAACCTCCCGTGATAGCAAGTATGGTAGGTATGTCATACACATAAAATCATATGCTAAGCATTCACACATCTTAGATATCTCAATATTAATAAAGTTATTCTCTACATCCTTATACCATTATTCCAATTTTATATCTATTTTAAGTCTCCTGATAATATAGAGTTTAAACTGTCGACACGTCACACGTCATAGTTCTTATACTTAATACCTATCTTAAATAGATTATTAAGTTCCTATTATTCCCACATATAACATCATCATTCCTAAGGTCCTTACTTCTGCCCCGAACCTCATTTCATCAATTATTCAAATTTACCCATTTAACCCAAATATTATCTCACTTATCAAATTCCATAAGATTTAAAATAATTCCTCAAATTGAATTCTAATTAAGGTCCAAATTTCATAGCCATGCCTACTGGTCCTCCTTAAGTTTAAGGGTATTCATAAGGTCTCCAATAATATATTCCAAGGGTTAACATCATTAAAATTTAAATAGGGAAAAATTTACTCATTCTGGAAAGGTCGATCGATCGACCTTTACCTTCGATCGATCGATGGTGGTCGATCGATCGACTGATGAATGTCGATCGATCGAACGCACCAGGTATGGCTACGGACTGCTTCGTTTTGCAGTTTTCAAATCATCACAAAACACCCTTATAATGAATGAAACTCTAATATAACGTTATAATATCATCATACAACCATCCTACAACATTGTTAACGTTCTAAAACCAATAATTCATCAACCAAGGACTTTGTTTGGATCAAAACTTCATCAAGAACCCTAGTTTCCTATTTCTTTCAAGAACATTAATAAATCTCTTCTTAAATCCGTTTTTAAATCATCAAGGGTCATAATTCTGAATTCATAATTCGTCCAGAATGTTTCTACATGCAGTCCCTAACATAGTTCATAGTTTTACATCTTCAAATTCATGGGTCTAATCAATCTTCCAAGATAAATTTCATAATTTCCTAAACATGGAAAATCATAGCATTAAATAAATTGGAATTAAACCACTTGCCTTAATCTTTCTCTGAATTTGAGCTTGAATCTTGAAGGTTGAATCTGTCCTCTCTCTCTCTCTGCAGAATTCTCCTCTTTATCTCTCTCTCTCTATAAGTTCTTCTCAAGGTGATAATGGAGGTGGGGTTGGTTTTTGCCAAGTTTTAAACTTTCTAACTTCTCCCGTAGCCCATTACCAAAATTGGGGGATGGAAATGGCTTAGTGGGTTAAGACTAAGTCATATTTTTAACTCTAATTTTCGTGGGTTTTAATTACCCAATTTCCAAAATTACCAAACTACCCTTTTACGTTGCCGGTATGGCCTAAAAATGCCCCGGGACCCAAACTAAACCCCCGGCTAGTGTTTTCTGACTATTTTTACCCTTCTGGACTCGTTGGCGCACTCAAAATGACCTTACGGGTGATAAAAATAAAATTCACTTTTTAATTCAAATAAATATATTCCTGACGCGACTGTCACGCGCGTCCCAACAAAATTTCTCAAATTGTCGTATTTCAATCTCGCGATAATTTCAATAGTTCCAATATTCATATATTGCCATATATACACATTATAATCAAATACTAACTCACATCTCGTTAATATTTTATCCGGATTAATTCTCAATTAATTCACATTTAATTCAATTAATTCCCAAGAATAAATATCATAAAAAATACGGGGTATTACACAACGGTTACCAAACGATGAGGAATATATGTTCATATTCCCGTCTTGAGGAATTTTTACATGCCTTTCTTCTTTTAACTTGGTTTGGGTAAAATAAATATTTACTACTAAATTTTGGGCCAAGTACTAAGGATTTTAGTCCCATTTTGACTTGGATTTTTAATAGCCAATCAAATACTGAGGATTGACATTTTATTTTGAGTTAGTCGATTATTATTTTTATTGATTGTTGATTTTTTCCCATAGTGTTGTCAACAACATAATTGGTATTTCTGATCTGGTATGTATATGTCGTACTCCGAAAAAAATTAAAACAAAATGGAATAACAAAAACTGCTAAATTTATTGATGAACAACTGAAATACAAAACTTACATGCTACTGATAATATTTCCTAAGGTGATTGGCATTACAAGGATTCTTAAACTCTTCTCCCTCCAAAGTTTATATCCCATATGTGCATGGTCGAATAACTGCTGAAATACGATAGGGACCGTTCCAATTACCTTCAAGCCTACTGTTCTTTTATAGCACCTTCTTGCTAACATAATCTCATTCTTTCAATTCAGTTGGGCTGACCCTTTTTATTATAGAAGCGAGAAGTTCTCTATTAGTAGGCATCATTTCTCATGACATCATCATCCCTTACTTCTTCCAGCATATCAAGATCTAGTCGCCTCATTAAATCACTAACTGGGGAATTAAAGTTCAAAACTTTATGGGTTGGTAAGCCTAGCTCGGCTGGTATCATTGATTCAGTTCCAAATGTAAACATATATGGCATTTACCGTGTTGCTATTCTCGACATAGTTTTATAAGCCCATAAGACTGAGTGCAACTCATTAATTAAATTTCCCTTAACTGTGTCAAGCCTTTTCTTCAATCCATTCAGCAGAGTTTTGTTTGTTAATTCTGTTTGTCCATTGCTTTGAGGATGTCTTGGTGCAGAATGCAGTTTCTGAATTTTATATTGGACACGGTATTCTTCAAACTCCTCATTATCAAACTGAGTTCCATGATCTGTAATGAAAGCATAGGGCAACCCATATCTGCAAATAGGGGTGGCAATTCGGGTTAGTCGTGTCATTTTTGGGTCGCGTTGATTTTTATTTGAGTATAAGTTTTGGGTACTTTTAAATCTATATAAGCTAATCGTGTCAAGTTCGGGTCATTTCGGGTTATTACCATAAATGGGTTATCGTGTCAAAAATTACCAGCTCTATCTGCAAATTATGCTCATCCATATGAACTAATATACCTTTTCATAAGGCATGTCGACTAGTGGCTCTGCCTCAACCCATTTGGTGAAATAATCAATAGTAACGACCATGTATCTAAACCTACCTTTGGTGGTCGATAATGGGCTGACCAAGTCAATTCCCCAGATAGCGAACGGCCAAGACGAAGTGATTGGGGTTAATACAACATTGGGTGTTTTTATAACAATAGAGAACCTCTGGAACTTATCACATTTATTTGTAAAGGATTTGAAATCTACCATCATGGTCATCCAATAGTAGCCCTATGTGTTGATTCAGTGAAGCAATGTTCTTCCAGAAAAATAAGACCCACAAGAACCTTCATGGACTTATTGGATCAAGTCTTTCAATTCTATTGGGTGATCGCACCTTTGTATGAAGGTTATCAATCCCCTTTTGTATAGCACTCCTTTATCCATTATATATCTTGCAGCCTTATATTTGAGCTTTTTATCTTCCATGGGATCTATTGGAGAGATTTCATATTCAATATACGCTCTTATAGGATCCATCCAGGAAGGTCCTATATCGACAACAATGAAATTTACCCGTAACTCCTCATCAATACTTCGATTAGCAAGAATCTCTATTAAAATTATTTTTTAAAGGTCAATTCTTGTTGTTGATGCCAATCGAGAAAGTGCATCTACTCGGGCATTCTCCATTCTTGGGATTATTTGTATTTGGATAACTGGTAGCTCTACTATGACTTCCATGGCCTTAGCAAGGTATCTTGTCATCAAATCTCCTTTAACTCCATATATGTGAAATAACTGATTTACAACCAACTATGAATTATAATGGACCACCACTAGGTCGGAATCTATTGCGTGATTTAGATTCAACCCTACTATCAAGGCTTTATATTTTTCCTTATTGTTTGACGCTTTGAATTGAAATCTGAGAGAATATTCAATATATATATCATCAGGAGTGTTAAGAAATATACTTGTGCTGCAACTAGTAACACATGTAGAGACATCAATATATAATTTCCATATCGGTATGTGACTATTGAAACCTTCATCAGTCAGCAACCCATGCCTAAAGGTCTTCTTATTCCCCTCAGTATACATCTATGCCATTTATTGGCTTCTAGGGAATCAGGTTGCTCGACAGCAACTTCAGCTTGCTTTTAAGTTGAACTTTCCGCTTTTGACTTCTTCTTGGTGGGAAATTTAGTTGTTTGGGCACTTTCGGGTAAGTGAATTCGACAATAAAGTCTTCTAAAGCTTAACCTTTCAACGAAGAGCTGGGCTCACAAACAATAGCATATTCTCATAACTCCACTGCCCAATACAATAGTCATCCTGACGTTTTAGGTTTATGAAGTGCTTGTCGAAGAGGAAGATCCGTATATACTACTATGGTATGTGCTTGGAAGTAAGGTTTCATTCGTCTAGAGGCCTCAATAAGGTCTAGAGATAATTTTTCTAAGCACATGTACCGGATCTCAGCTCCTCTTAAGGCTTTGCTGGTGTAGTATACTGGATTTTATACTCCATTATCCTATCTGACTAAGGCCGAGCTTACATCTGATTCAGATACAACCAAGTATAAATATAATTTCTCCCTAAATAAAGACTTCCTCAATACTTTAAATAAAGGAAAATATCACTATGTTGCTCGAGCAACAAATCAGTTTAAAGTCACTACTCTTCCAGTTAGCCTCTGCACATCTTTCTTGTAAACTGGTGATTGCATTTCAATCAGATCATTTATCTTTGCTGGGTTGGCTTCAATTCCCCTTTGACTGAAGATAAAGCCGAGGAACATCCCTTCTCGGACTCCAACACACACTTGGTCGGGTTCAGTTTTATCTAATGCTTCTTCAGCTTATCAAGTTTGAGTGAGGTTGGTAATATGTATAAAGGATTTTTTTGTTTTTTGTCAGCATGTCATCCACATAAACGTCCATGTTTTTGCCTATTTGTTCTACAAAAACTTTGTTTACTAACCTTTGATATGTTGCACCTGCGTTTTTAAGACCAAAAGTCATCACATTATAATAATAAGTTCCTCGGGGAGTGATAAAAGTAGTTCTTTCCCTATCTTCAGGCTTTATTTTTATCTGGTTACAACCATAATAGGCATCCATAAAGCTTAAAAGCTCATGTCTTGATGTAGCGTCTACCAGCTGGTCAATTCTTGGTAAGAGAAAAAGATCTTTTGAGCAAGCTTTATTTAAATCCGTAAAATCTATGTACATCCTCCATTCGTCATTCTTCTTTTTTACCATCACAATGTTGTCCAACCAGTGTGGATACCTTACATATTTAATAAAATGGGCTTTTTGAAGCTTTTCTACTTACTCTTGGATAGCTTGATTCTTCTCGGGACTGAAAACCCTATGTCTTTTCTTGATCGGCTTGGCAACTTTATTGACATTAGGTTCATGACAGAGGAAACTAGGATTAATACCAGGAATATGCTCATGACTCCAAGAAAATACATTTCTCTGATGCCTCAAGAATATAATCAATTTATGTTTGAGGACAAGATCCAATGTTGAGCCGACCTATGTAGTCCTTTCTAGTTTGTCATCATCTAGAATGATACTTTCTGTCAGTTCTGTAATTTGTCCCTTGACCAACTTTGTTTCATCCCGAGGATCTAAGGTTTCAACCTCAGATTCACCGTTAGGATCAGTGATATTTACCTGATATGTTATAGTCTTCTTCTTTATCTCAATCAGTTTTTCTTGTTCGGCTGAGGAATAATATCACTCTATGGCTACCTTTTCGTCGTCTTTCACAACGCCTACCCCAAAATGGGTCGTAAACTTCAAGCATTAATGAACTGTTGATGGGATAGATTCAAACTTCTTGATTCCTACTCTATCGAGGATCACATTATAAGTTGATTGAACATTTTTATCCATTACAAAGAAGCATATTATCTCTGTACGGCTTACGGTCCAAGTGCTAAATAATACTTCTAACTTGATTTTTCTCAAAGGATGGACCTTTTCTCTAAAAACAACTCCTATTAGTGGCCTGTGATATAGCTCTAACTGTCTAAACTATAAGTCCAGACTTTGAAAATAAGGATAAAACAGTATGTCTGTTGATCTCCCATTACCAATCAATATTCTGGCAATGACTACATATTGGATTCTGAATTTGATGATCAACGCATCATCATGAGGGTAAAGTACCCCAAAAGGGTCATTTTTGGAGAAACCAATCAACAACTTATCTTTATTGACCTTCCTTGGCTGATCTTCCTTGGCTAAATTGCTCCTTTGGATATAAGAACAAGCTTGGGCCTCATTCGGGTAAGCTTTTCTTTCAGTCGTATGATATCTACCTCCGGCGTTGCCACCTGTAATCATATAACAACCAAAATTGAGCATAAGTACCTCACATTCTGGTTATTTGAGCTTCTTCGGCAAGTCAGGGTCTTCCTCGTAATCATCATCACGATTTCTCTTATTATCATCCCTAAATTTGCATGAAGACTTTAATCTTCTTCTGGACTCTCTGCTATCACGCCGATTAACAAATTTATTGAGTTTTCCTCGACGGTTGAGATATCCTATTTCATTTTGCAAAGTAATGCAACCATTATTTGTGTGACCATGGTCTTTATGGAATTCACAGTATTTTGATATATCCCTCATGTTAGGAGGGGCTCTCAGCTTTCCAGGCCATTGTAGTTCCTCGCTATGCTTGATTTCTTCCAATATATTGTGAATGCTAATACTCAATGGGGTGTAGTTCCCATATCTCTTGAGTTTATCTTCCTTCTTTCACCTTTGTTCCTTCGACTCCTTATGGTCCTTTTACTCATTCTTCTCAGATTTCACATTAGAATTTATGGTTGGACTCTATTTGGTAGTTATTGCTTCCTTGGCGTTCATTATCTTTCCTGCTTTTTCCATGAGTTCAGTAATCATCTTGGGAGGATCTTTAGCCAAAGTGTAATATATTTTCTCGGGAATCAAACTACTCATGAGAGGGGTGATGGCTATTTTTTCCTCATAATCAATTATTTCCAACTTCCCATTGTTAAACCGAGTAATGTAATCCGTAGTGCTTTCTCCTACTTGCTACCTTATATTCAAAAGATGAGCAACTCTTTTTACTAGCTTAGCTCCAAAGAAAAAATTGCTAATAAATAACTTGGCCAATTGATTAAAATTGGCAATCTGTCCTCGGTAAAAATTATTATACCATGTTTGTGTAGAGCCCGTAATGGTGCTATAAAATGCTATGTATCTAATTTCATTTGGACTGTATAAATATCTATTGTAGCTTGATAAAACTCAATATAGAGAACAAGATACGTTTTGCCATCATATATGGGAGTAAATATAGGAGCAAATATAGGAGCTTTAAATTTAGATGGGGTTAGAAAGTCTACAACTTCTTGAACAAAAGGAGATCGTTTGACAAAGCTTCGTTGTAAAGGATTTTTATCTTTGACCACTTCGCCTAATCGGTCTTCCACCCTTTGGATTGATCCTTTCCAAGAAGGATTACCTGTATCAGATCTATAAGAAGTAGCTCGGATGTTTCGACCATTTGTCTACACTGAACTCTCCTCCTGAGAGGTCTGCTCGACGCACACAGATCGTCGGACGCTTGATCTTGATCGGATTGAATCCTCATGTTGTTCAGCTCACTACACCAAATCCTGCGAATGGTCATGCCAAGTGGGTCACGACCCAAGTCCACGACCAGCTTATCGCGAACATGGGTCGTGACCCACTAAATATTTGGCGTGACCATATTTATTACCACACTAAATTATTGATGCTCGAAAAGTGGTCACGGACCAAGTCCATGACCACAGTGGTCGCGGACTTAGGCCATGACCAGGTCGTGACCATCTTGGCGCCAAACACGCGCCAAAATTCCCTCCAAGCTTGGTCACGGGTGGGTCACAGCCCAAGTCCATGACCCATGGCATGACGAAGAAGAGAGTACACATATTGGGGGTCACGACCCTAAGTCGTGACCATTTTTTGGTGTGGGTCACGGCTAAGGGCCGTGACCATACCCCATTCAAGTACTAGGGTTGATGAAAAGGGTCGCACAACACTAATCGAGGATCACGGCTATGGGCCGTGACCATTTCTTGGTATGGGTCACGGCTATGGGTCGTGACCATTCCTCATTCAAGCAGTAAGTGTGGATGGAAAAGTCTCCAGCATGGTGGGTCACGGCTCTAGGCCGTGACCAGTTCGAACAAGCCAGAATACCTCATCTACAATTTGTTGGTCGTGCACATGGTGGGTCACGGCTTTAGGCCGTGACCAGGTCGAAGAAGCTAGCCCTACTTTTTCTGCATTTTATTGGTCGCGTGCATAGGGTCACGGCTCTTGGCCGTGATGAGGTTCAGGTGTTAAACATGAAAATTACCCGCTGCTTCTAATTTCTTATTAAAAATGAAAATACATACCAGTGTAAGGCTATTAGGGATAAGCGATTCACATGCGATTTCGTTAAATTTTCAGTTGGATTTGCAAACATAAATCTACCCTGGTATGTATTGATTCATTTGGATTTCGTTATTTCTGTCTAAAGCCCTAATTTCTGTGTATGTATGTGTAGATTTATGTTTGTATGTGTGTGTATGTATAGATTTATGTTTATATCTGTGTGTATGTATAGATTTATGTGTATATATATGTTTTTGTGTGTAACTGTGAACAAATAAATTATTTTTTTTTATCAATAAACCGTATATTGTATGTGTGTGTATGTATAGATTGTATGTGTGTGTATGTATAGATTTATGTCAAAAAAAATATTAGGGTTTAGTAAACCCTAAATAGTATGTGTGTGTATGTATATATTATGTCAATAAACCCTAGATTGTATGTGTGTATTTGTATAGATTATGCCAATAAACCTAGATTGTATGTGTGTGTTTGTATAGATTATGCCAATAAACCTAGATTGTGTGTGTGTGTATTTTTTTTTACAAAATATAATTAAATGGATTTTTAATGAGTAAAAAAATTTACATCCACCTTGTCGTTATTTTATTGGGGGTTATATGCGTGCCACCCTAAATAGTATGCGGTGGAGACAGGTGGAGACCGGGTTGGGGGTTAGAAGCAACAAAAAGACCCTTAAGAATTCTGCAAGTGTTAATTTTGTTCTGTAAGTATTGGATTTTGAATTGTAATCAAAATCAATTGTAATCTTCTCCATATGTGTGCATCTAATTTTTTTCTCAGTAGTAATCCTTATATACGTGAAAGAAAATATCAATGAGGATTAACGAATTTCAGTTCAAACAAGTTTACCACAAGTCAAGTTGGGACAGTGAGTGACGAAAAAACTAGCCCTGGTTTTCTTCCTTTGGTTTTGAATTTGTTTTTTTGGTTATACCATTTTTTTAATTGAATATAACTGTTTGCAAAAAATTCATTATGTTTTCACTGTCATAGGATACATTGATGTTGGGGTCGAACTACTATCAAACATAATCTGAAATTGCATCGCTGCTAGCATAGAGAAGGTTCTGATTGGCGTTGGGTGTAACAAACTATCCAGGTAATGGATAGACCTATGATGAACTTTATTTTAAGGTTAAATATGCATTGATTCAATTTTTTCAATTATTTTGGGTTTCGATCCTATTTATGTCTAAACCCCATAATTTTAATTCTTCTGTGTTCCCTATAGCTTGGGTATTGTTGGCGCATTTGTTTCTTGTCACTTCCAGTGGGGGGGGGGGGGGGGGAGAACATAACTTAAGCATAAAAACATGCCATCGAAGGGTGAAAACGTAAAACAGCCTTAAAACGGTCCCATAAGAGTTGCGAACCCCTCGTACGGGACTAATGTGACTCGTAGGAACCGACCGCGTAGTCACGAGGTTCCCGGTTTGAGTGTAGGACGTAAATTTGCAAAAAGTTAGACTTAAGCATAAAAACATGCCATCGAAGGGAGAAAATGTAAAATATCCATAAAACGGCCCGATAAGAGTCACGAACACCTCGCACGGGATTAATGTAACTCATAGAAATCGATCGCGTAGTCACGGGGCTCCCGGTTAGAGTGTACGACGTAAATTTGCAAAAAAAATAGACTTGAGCATAAAAACATGCCATCGAAGGGTGAAAACGTACAGCAAGCACAAAATGGTCCCGTAAGAGTCACGAACATCTCGCACGGGACCAATGTGACTCGTAGGAACCGACCGCGTAGTAACGGAGATTTCGGGTTGAGTGTACGACGCAAATTTGCAAAAAATTAGACTTGAGCATAAAAACATGCCATCGAAGGGTGAAAACCTAAAATAGCCACTAAACGGTCCGGTAAGAATCACGAACACCTCGCACGGGACCAATGTGACTTGAAGGAACCGACGACATAGTCACAGGGCTCCCGATTTGAGTATACGACGTAAATTTACAAACAGTTAGACTTGCATGCCATCGAAGGTTGAAAACGTAAAACAACCTTAAAACGGTCCCGTAAGAGTCACGAACACCTCGCACGGGACCACTGTATCTCGTATGAACCGACCGCGTAGTCACGGAGCTCCCGATTGGAGAGTAGGACCTAAATTTGCAAAAAATTAGACTTAAGCATAAAAGCATACCATCGAAGGGTGAAAATGTAAAAAATCTATAAAACGGTCCCGTAAGAGTCATGAACACGCGCACGGGACCAATGTTAATAGTAGGAACCGAACGGGTAGTCACAGGAATCCCGGTTTGAGTGTACGGCGTAAATTTGTAAAAAGTTAGACTTGAGAACAAAAAAGATGCCATAGAAGGGTGAAAACGTAAAACACCGACAAAATGGTCTGGTAAGAGTCACAAACACCTTGCACGGGACCAATCTGACTCGTAGGAACCGACCGTGTAGTCACGGGGCGCCCAGTTAGAGTGTACGACGTAAATTTGTAAAAAAATTAGACTTGAGCATAAAAACTTGTAATCGAAGGGTGAAAATGTAAAACAGATACAAAAAGGTACCGTAAGAGTCATGAAACCTTGCATGGGACCAATGCGACTCATAGAAATCGACCGTGTAGTCACGGGGCTCCCGGTTTGAGAATAATTTCTAAATTTGCACAAAGTTCAACCTGAAAGATGCCATCGTAGGTTGGAAACGTAAAATAAGCACAAAACGGTCCCGAAAGAGTCACGAACACCTCACACGGGACCCATGTGACTCGTCGGAACCGACCACGTAGTCACGGAGATCCCGGTTTGAGTGTACGACGTAAAGTTGCAAAAAAATAAACTTAAGCATAAAAACATGCCATCGAAGGGTGAAAATGTAAAACAACCTTAAAAAGGTCCCGTAAGAGTCACTAACCTCTCGCATGGGCCTAATGTGACTCGTAGAAACCGACCATGTAGTCAAGGGGCTCCCGGTTTGAGTGTACGACGTAAATTTTTAAAAAAATAAACATAAGCATAAAAACATGCCATTGAAGGGTGAAAATGTAAAACAGCCTTAAAACGGTCCCGTAAGAGTCACGAACCCCTCGCACGGGATTAATGTAACTCGTAGAAACCGACCGCATAGTCACGGGGCTCCCGGTTAGAGTGTACGACGTAAATTTGGAAAAAAAATAGACTTGAGCATAAAAACATGCCATCGAAGGGTGAAAACGTAAAATAGCTATAAAACGGTCCGGTAAGAATCACGAACACCTCGCACGGGACCAATGTGGCTCGCAGGAACCGATCGCATAGTAATGGGGCTTCCGGGTTGAGTGTACGACGCAAATTTGCAAAAAATAAAACTTGAGCATAAAAACATGCCATCGAAGGGTGAAAACCGAAAATAACCACTAAACGGTCTAGTAAGAGTCACGAACACCTCGCACGGGACCAATGTAACTTGTAGGAACCGACGACATAGTCACGGGGCTCCCGATTTGAGTGTACGACGTAAATTTGCAAAAAGTTAGACTTGCATGCCATCGAAGGGTGAAAACGTAAAACAACCTTAAAACGGTCCCGTAAGAGTCACGAACACCTTGCATGGGACCAATGTAACTCATAGGAACCGACCGCGTAGTCACGGCGCTCCCGGTTGGAGTGTACGACATAAATTTGTAAAAAATTAGACTTAAGCATAAAAGCATGCCATCGAAGGGTGAAAATGTAAACAATCCACAAAACGGTCCCGTAAGAGTCACGAACACCTCGCACGGGACCAGTGTTAATAGTAGGAACCGAACGGGTAGTCACAAGGATCCCGGTTTGAGTGTACGGCATAAATTTGCAAAAAGTTAGACTTGAGAATAAAAAAAATGCCAACGCATGGTAAAAACGAAAAACAACCACAAAACGGACTGGTAAGAGTCACGAACACCTTGCACGGGACCAATCTGACTCGTAGGAACCGACCGCATAGTCACGGGGCTCCCGGTTAGAGTGTACGACGAAAATTTGCAAAAAATTTAGACTTAGCATAAAAACTTAGAATCGAAGGGTGAAAACGTAAAACAACCACAAAAAGGTCCTGTAAGACTCACGAAACCTCGCACGGGACTAATGCGACTCATAGGAACCGACCACGTAGTGACGGGGCTCCCAGTTTGAGAATACTTTCTAAATTTGCACAAAGTTCGACCTGAGCATAAAAAGATGCCATCGAAGGTTGAAAACGTAAAACAAGCACAAAATGGTCCCGTACGAGTCACGAACACCTCACACGGGACCCATGTGACTCGTAGGAACCGACCACGTAGTCACGGGGCTCCCGATTTGAGTGTACGAAGTAAATTTGCAAAAAAATAAACTTAAGGATAAAACATTCCATCAAAGGGTAAAAATGTAAAACAGCCTTAAAACGATCCCGTAAGAGTCACGAACCCCTCACACGGGACTAATGTGACTCGTAGGAACCGACCGCATAGTCACGGGGCTCCCCGTTTGAGTGTACGACGTAAATTTGCAAAAAAATAAACTTAAGCATAAAAACATTCCATCGAAGGGCAAAAATATAAAACAGCCTTAAAACGGTCCCGTAAGAGTCACGAACCCCTCGCGCGGGACTAATGTGACTCGTAGGAACCGACCGCGTAGTCACGGGGCTCCTGGTTTGAGTGTACGGCGTAAATTTGCCAAAAGTAAGACTTAAGCATAAAAATATGCCATCGAAGGGTGAAAACATAAAATAGCCATAAAACGGTCCGGTAAGAGTCACGGACACCTCGCACGGGATTAATAAAACTCATGAAATCGATCGCGTAGTCACGGGGCTCCCGGTTAGAGTGTACGATATAAATTTGCAAAAAAAATTGACTTGAGCATAAAAACATGCCATCGAAGGGTGAAAACGTACAACAAGTACAAAACGGTCCCGTAAGAGTCACGAACACCTCGCATGGGACCAATGTGACTCGTAGGAACCGACCGCGTAGTAACGGGGATTCCGAGTTGAGTGTACGATGCAAATTTGCAAAAAATTAGACTTGAGCATCAAAACATGCCATCGAAGGGTGAAAACCTAAAATAGCCACTAAACGGTTGGGTAAGAGTCACGAACACCTCGCACGGGACCAATGTGACTTGTAGGAACCGACGACATAGTCACGGGGCTCCCGGTTTGAGTGTACGACGTAAATTTGCAAAAAGTTAGACTTGCATGCCATAGAAGGGTGAAAACGTAAAACAACCTTAAAACGGTCCCGTAAGAGTCACGAACACCTCGCATGGGACCAATGTAACTCGTAGGAACCGACCGCGTAGTCATAGAGCTCCCGGTTGGAGAGTACGGCATAAATTTTCAAAAAATTAAACTTAAGCATAAAAGCATGCCATCGAAGGATGAAAATGTAAAAAAGCCACAAAATGGTCCCGTAAGAGTCACGAACACCTCGCATGGGACCAGTGTTAATAGTAGGAACCGAACAAGTAGTCACAGGGATCCCGATTTGAATGTACGGTGTAAATTTGCAAAAAGTTAGACTTGAGAGTAAAAAAGATGCCATCGAAGGGTGAAAACGTAAAACAACCACAAAACGGTCTGGTAAGAGTCAGGAACACCTTGCACGGGACCAATCTGACTCGTAGGAACCGACCGTGTAGTCACGGGGCTCCCGGTATAGTGTACGATGTAAATTTGCAAAAAAATTTGACTTGAGCATAAAAACTTGTAATCGAAGGGTGAAAACATAAAATAGCCAGAAAAAGGTCCCGTAACAGTCATGAAACCTCGCACGAGACCAATGCGACTCATAGGAACCGACCGCGTAGTCACAGGGCTCACGATTTGAGAATACTTTCTAAATTTGCACAAAGTTTGACCTGAGCATAAAAAGATGCCATCGAAGGTTGAAAACGTAAAACAAGTACAAAACGGTCCCTTAAGAGTCACGAACACCTCACACGGGACCCATGTGACTCATAAAAATCGACCACGTAGTCACGGGGCTCCCGATTTAAGTGTACGACGTAAATTTGCAAAAAAATAAACTTAAGCATAAAAACATGCAATCGAAGGGTGAAAATGTAAAACATTCTTAAAACGGTCCCGTAAGAGTCACGAACCCCTCGCACGGGACTAATGTGACTCGTAAGAACCGACTGCGTAGTCACGGGGCTCCCTATTGAGTGTACGATGTAAATTTGTAAAAAAATAAACTTAAGCATAAAAACATGCCATCGAAGGGTGAAAACGTAAAACAGCCTTAAAACGGTCCGATAAGAGTTGCGAACCCCTCGTACGGGACTAATGTGACTCGTAGGAACCGACCGCGTAGTCACGGGGCTCCCGGTTTGAGAGTAGGACGTAAATTTGTAAAAAGTTAGACTTAAGCATAAAAACATGCCATCGAAGGGAGAAAACGTAAAATATCCATAAAACGGTCCGGTAAGAGTCACGAACACCTCGCACAAGATTAATGTAACTCATAGAAATCGATCGCGTAGTCACGGGGCTCCCGGTTAGAGTGTACGACGTAAATTTGCAAAAAAAAAAATAGACTTAAGCATAAAAACATGCCATCGAAGGGTGAAAACGTACAACAAGCACAAAATGGTCCCCTAAGAGTCACGAACATCTCGCACGGGACCAATGTGACTCGTAGGAACCGACCGCGTAGTAACGGAGATTCCGGGTTGAGTGTACGACGCAAATTTGTAAAAAATTAGACTTGAGCATAAAAACATGCCATCGAAGGGTGAAAACCTAAAATAGCCACTAAACGGTTGGGTAAGAGTCACGAACACCTCGCACGGGACCAATGTGACTTGTAGGAACCGACGACATAGTCACGGGGCTCCCGGTTTGAGTGTACGACGTAAATTTGCAAAAAGTTAAACTTGCATGCCATAGAAGGGTGAAAACGTAAAACAACCTTAAAACGGTCCCGTAAGAGTCACGAACACCTCGCATGGGACCAATGTAACTCGTAGGAACCGACCGCGTAGTCACAGAGCTCCCGGTTGGAGAGTACGGCATAAATTTTCAAAAAATTAAACTTAAGCATAAAAGCATGCCATCGAAGGATGAAAATGTAAAAAAGCCACAAAATGGTCCCGTAAGAGTCACGAACACCTCGTATGGGACCAGTGTTAATAGTAGGAACCGAACAAGTAGTCACAGGGATCCCGATTTGAATGTACGGTGTAAATTTGCAAAAAGTTATACTTGAGAGTAAAAAAGATGCCATCGAAGGGTGAAAACGTAAAACAACCACAAAACGGTCTGGTAAGAGTCAGGAACACCTTGCACGGGACCAATCTGACTCGTAGGAACCGACCGTGTAGTCACGGGGCTCCCGGTTATAGTGTACGATGTAAATTTGCAAAAAATTTAGACTTGAGCATAAAAACTTATAATCGAAGGGTGAAAACGTAAAACAGCCAGAAAAAAGGTCCCGTAACAGTCATGAAACCTCGCACGAGACCAATGCGACTCATAGGAACCGACCGCGTAGTCACAGGGCTCACGATTTGAGAATACTTTCTAAATTTGCACAAAGTTTGACCTGAGCAAAAAAAGATGCCATCGAAGGTTGAAAACGTAAAACAAGCACAAAACGGTCCCTTAAGAGTCACGAACACCTAACACGGGACCCATGTGACTCATAGAAATCGACCACGTAGTCATGGGGCTCCCGATTTAAGTGTACGACGTAAATTTGCAAAAAAATAAACTTAAGCATAAAAACATGCAATCGAAGGGTGAAAATGTAAAACATTCTTAAAACGGTCCCGTAAGAGTCACGAACCCCTCGCACGGGACTAATGTGACTCGTAAGAACCGACCGCGTAGTCACGGGGCTCCCTATTTGAGTGTACGATGTAAATTTGTAAAAAAATAAACTTAAGCATAAAAACATTCCATCGAAGGGTGAAAACGTAAAACAGCCTTAAAACGGTCCCATAAGAGTTGCGAACCCCTCGTACGGGACTAATGTGACTCGTAGGAACCGACCGCGTAGTCACGGGGCTCCCGGTTTGAGTGTAGGACGTAAATTTGTAAAAAGTTAGACTTAAGCATAAAAACATGCCATCGAAGGGAGAAAACGTAAAATATCCATAAAACGGTCCGGTAAGAGTAACGAACACCTCGCAGAAGATTAATGTAACTCATAGAAATCGATCGCGTAGTCACGGGGCTCCCGGTTAGAGTGTACGACGTAAATTTGCAAAAAAAATAGACTTAAGCATAAAAACATGCCATCGAAGGGTGAAAACGTACAACAAGCACAAAATGGTCCCCTAAGAGTCACGAACATCTCGCACGGGACCAATGTGACTCTTAGGAACCGACCGCGTAGTAACCGAGATTCCGGGTTGAGTGTACGACGCAAATTTGTAAAAAATTAGACTTAAGCATAAAAACATGCCATCGAAGGGTGAAAACCTAAAATAGCCACTAAACGGTTGGGTAAGAGTCACGAACACCTCGCACGGGACCAATGTGACATGTAGGAACCGACGACATAGTCACGGGGCTCCCGGTTTGAGTGTACGACGTAAATTTGCAAAAAGTTAGACTTGCATGCCATAGAAGGGTGAAAACGTAAAACAACCTTAAAACGGTCCCGTAAGAGTCACGAACACCTCTCATGGGACCAATGTAACTCGTAGGAACCGACCGCGTAGTCACAGAGCTCCCGGTTGGAGAGTACGGCATAAATTTTCGAAAAATTAAACTTAAGCATAAAAGCATGCCATCGAAGGATGAAAATGTAAAAAAGCCACAAAATGGTCCCGTAAGAGTCACGAACACCTCGCATGGGACCAGTGTTAATAGTAGGAACCGAACAAGTAGTCACAGGGATCCCGATTTGAATGTACGGTGTAAATTTGCAAAAAGTTAGACTTGAGAGTAAAAAAGATGCCATCGAAGGGTGAAAACGTAAAACAACCACAAAACGGTCTGGTAAGAGTCAGGAACACCTTGCACGGGACCAATCTGACTCGTAGGAACCGACCGTGTAGTCACGGGGCTCCCGGTATAGTGTACGTTGTAAATTTGCAAAAAATTTTAACTTGAGCATAAAAACTTGTAATCGAAGGGTGAAAACATAAAATAGCCAGAAAAAGGTCCCGTAACAGTCATGAAACCTCGCACGAGACCAATACGACTCATAGGAACCGACCGCGTAGTCACAGGGCTCACGATTTAAGAATACTTTCTAAATTTGCACAAAGTTTGACCTGAGCATAAAAAGATGCCATCAAAGGTTGAAAACGTAAAACAAGTACAAAACGGTCCCTTAAGAGTCACGAACACCTCACACGGGACCCATGTGACTCATAAAAATCGACCACGTAGTCACGGGGCTCCCGATTTAAGTGTACGACGTAAATTTGCAAAAAAATAAACTTAAGCATAAAAACATGCAATCGAAGGGTGAAAATGTAAAACATTCTTAAAACGGTCCCGTAAGAGTCACGAACCCCTCGCACGGGACTAATGTGACTCGTAAGAACCGACTGCGTAGTCACGGGGCTCCCTATTGAGTGTACGATGTAAATTTGTAAAAAAATAAACTTAAGCATAAAAACATGCCATCGAAGGGTGAAAACGTAAAACAGCCTTAAAACGGTCCGATAAGAGTTGCGAACCCCTCGTACGGGACTAATGTGACTCGTAGGAACCGACCGCGTAGTCACGGGGCTCCCGGTTTGAGTGTAGGACGTAAATTTGTAAAAAGTTAGACTTAAGCATAAAAACATGCCATCGAAGGGAGAAAACGTAAAATATCCATAAAACGGTCCGGTAAGAGTCACGAACACCTCGCACAAGATTAATGTAACACATAGAAATCGATCGCGTAGTCACGGGGCTCCCGGTTAGAGTGTACGACGTAAATTTGCAAAAAAAAATAGACTTAAGCATAAAAACATGCCATCGAAGGGTGAAAACGTACAACAAGCACAAAATGGTCCCCTAAGAGTCACGAACATCTCGCACGGGACCAATGTGACTCGTAGGAACCGACCGCGTAGTAACGGAGATTCCGGGTTGAGTGTACGACGCAAATTTGTAAAAAATTAGACTTGAGCATAAAAACATGCCATCGAAGGGTGAAAACCTAAAATAGCCACTAAACGGTTGGGTAAGAGTCACGAACACCTCGCACGGGACCAATGTGACTTGTAGGAACCGACGACATAGTCACGGGGCTCCCGGTTTGAGTGTACGACGTAAATTTGCAAAAAGTTAAACTTGCATGCCATAGAAGGGTGAAAACGTAAAACAACCTTAAAACGGTCCCGTAAGAGTCACGAACACCTCGCATGGGACCAATGTAACTCGTAGGAACCGACCGCGTAGTCACAGAGCTCCCGGTTGGAGAGTACGGCATAAATTTTCAAAAAATTAAACTTAAGCATAAAAGCATGCCATCGAAGGATGAAAATGTAAAAAAGCCACAAAATGGTCCCGTAAGAGTCACGAACACCTCGCATGGGACCAGTGTTAATAGTAGGAACCGAACAAGTAGTCACAGGGATCCCGATTTGAATGTACGGTGTAAATTTGCAAAAAGTTAGACTTGAGAGTAAAAAAGATGCCATCGAAGGGTGAAAACGTAAAACAACCACAAAACGGTCTGGTAAGAGTCAGGAACACCTTGCACGGGACCAATCTGACTCGTAGGAACCGACCGTGTAGTCACGGGGCTCCCGGTATAGTGTACGTTGTAAATTTGCAAAAAATTTTAACTTGAGCATAAAAACTTGTAATCGAAGGGTGAAAACATAAAATAGCCAGAAAAAGGTCCCGTAACAGTCATGAAACCTCGCACGAGACCAATACGACTCATAGGAACCGACCGCGTAGTCACAGGGCTCACGATTTAAGAATACTTTCTAAATTTGCACAAAGTTTGACCTGAGCATAAAAAGATGCCATCAAAGGTTGAAAACGTAAAACAAGTACAAAACGGTCCCTTAAGAGTCACGAACACCTCACACGGGACCCATGTGACTCATAAAAATCGACCACGTAGTCACGGGGCTCCCGATTTAAGTGTACGACGTAAATTTGCAAAAAAATAAACTTAAGCATAAAAACATGCAATCGAAGGGTGAAAATGTAAAACATTCTTAAAACGGTCCCGTAAGAGTCACGAACCCCTCGCACGGGACTAATGTGACTCGTAAGAACCGACTGCGTAGTCACGGGGCTCCCTATTGAGTGTACGATGTAAATTTGTAAAAAAATAAACTTAAGCATAAAAACATGCCATCGAAGGGTGAAAACGTAAAACAGCCTTAAAACGGTCCGATAAGAGTTGCGAACCCCTCGTACGGGACTAATGTGACTCGTAGGAACCGACCGCGTAGTCACGGGGCTCCCGGTTTGAGTGTAGGACGTAAATTTGTAAAAAGTTAGACTTAAGCATAAAAACATGCCATCGAAGGGAGAAAACGTAAAATATCCATAAAACGGTCCGGTAAGAGTCACGAACACCTCGCACAAGATTAATGTAACACATAGAAATCGATCGCGTAGTCACGGGGCTCCCGGTTAGAGTGTACGACGTAAATTTGCAAAAAAAAATAGACTTAAGCATAAAAACATGCCATCGAAGGGTGAAAACGTACAACAAGCACAAAATGGTCCCCTAAGAGTCACGAACATCTCGCACGGGACCAATGTGACTCGTAGGAACCGACCGCGTAGTAACGGAGATTCCGGGTTGAGTGTACGACGCAAATTTGTAAAAAATTAGACTTGAGCATAAAAACATGCCATCGAAGGGTGAAAACCTAAAATAGACACTAAACGGTTGGGTAAGAGTCACGAACACCTCGCACGGGACCAATGTGACTTGTAGGAACCGACGACATAGTCACGGGGCTCCCGGTTTGAGTGTACGACGTAAATTTGCAAAAAGTTAAACTTGCATGCCATAGAAGGGTGAAAACGTAAAACAACCTTAAAACGGTCCCGTAAGAGTCACGAACACCTCGCATGGGACCAATGTAACTCGTAGGAACCGACCGCGTAGTCACAGAGCTCCCGGTTGGAGAGTACGGCATAAATTTTCAAAAAATTAAACTTAAGCATAAAAGCATGCCATCGAAGGATGAAAATGTAAAAAAGCCACAAAATGGTCCCGTAAGAGTCACGAACACCTCGCATGGGACCAGTGTTAATAGTAGGAACCGAACAAGTAGTCACAGGGATCCCGATTTGAATGTACGGTGTAAATTTGCAAAAAGTTAGACTTGAGAGTAAAAAAGATGCCATCGAAGGGTGAAAACGTAAAACAACCACAAAACGGTCTGGTAAGAGTCAGGAACACCTTGCACGGGACCAATCTGACTCGTAGGAACCGACCGTGTAGTCACGGGGCTCCCGGTTATAGTGTACGATGTAAATTTGCAAAAAATTTAGACTTGAGCATAAAAACTTATAATCGAAGGGTGAAAACGTAAAACAGCCAGAAAATAGGTCCCGTAACAGTCATGAAACCTCGCACGAGACCAATGCGACTCATAGGAACCGACCGCGTAGTCACAGGGCTCACGATTTGAGAATACTTTCTAAATTTGCACAAAGTTTGACCTGAGCAAAAAAAGATGCCATCGAAGGTTGAAAACGTAAAACAAGCACAAAACGGTCCCTTAAGAGTCACGAACACCTCACACGGGACCCATGTGACTCATAGAAATCGACCACGTAGTCACGGGGCTCCCGATTTAAGTGTACGACGTAAATTTGAAAAAAAATAAACTTAAGCATAAAAACATGCAATCGAAGGGTGAAAATGTAAAACATTCTTAAAACGGTCCCGTAAGAGTCACGAACCCCTCGCACGGGACTAACGTGACTCGTAAGAACCGACCGCGTAGTCACGGGGCTCCCTATTTGAGTGTACGATGTAAATTTGTAAAAAAATAAACTTAAGCATAAAAACATTCCATCGAAGGGTGAAAACGTAAAACAGCCTTAAAACGGTCCCATAAGAGTTGCG
The DNA here is from genome assembly GCA_949130495.1 of Sambucus nigra. NCBI lineage: Eukaryota > Viridiplantae > Streptophyta > Magnoliopsida > Dipsacales > Adoxaceae > Sambucus > Sambucus nigra. The sequence goes on from OX422220.1 coordinate 49,305,542, forward strand.
AACCCCTCGTACGGGACTAATGTGACTCGTAGGAACCGACCGCGTAGTCACGGGGCTCCCGGTTTGAGTGTAGGACGTAAATTTGTAAAAAGTTAGACTTAAGCATAAAAACATGCCATCGAAGGGAGAAAACGTAAAATATCCATAAAACGGTCCGGTAAGAGTAACGAACACCTCGCAGAAGATTAATGTAACTCATAGAAATCGATCGCGTAGTCACGGGGCTCCCGGTTAGAGTGTACGACGTAAATTTGCAAAAAAAATAGACTTAAGCATAAAAACATGCCATCGAAGGGTGAAAACGTACAACAAGCACAAAATGGTCCCCTAAGAGTCACGAACATCTCGCACGGGACCAATGTGACTCTTAGGAACCGACCGCGTAGTAACAGAGATTCCGGGTTGAGTGTACGACGCAAATTTGTAAAAAATTAGACTTGAGCATAAAAACATGCCATCGAAGGGTGAAAACCTAAAATAACCACTAAACGGTTAAGTAAGAGTCACGAACACCTCGCACGGGACCAATGTGACTTGTAGGAACCGACGACATAGTCACGGGGCTCCCGGTTTGAGTGTACGACATAAATTTGCAAAAAGTTAAACTTGCATGCCATAGAAGGGTGAAAACGTAAAACAACCTTAAAACTGTCCCGTAAGAGTCACGAACACCTCGCATGGGACCAATGTAACTCGTAGGAACCGACCGCGTAGTCACAGAGCTCCCGGTTGGAGAGTACGACATAAATTTTCAAAAAATTAAACTTAAGCATAAAAGCATGCCATCGAAGGGTGAAAATGTAAAAAAGCCACAAAATGGTCCCGTAAGAGTCACGAACACCTCGCATGGGACCAGTGTTAATAGTAGGAACCGAACAAGTAGTCACAGGGATCCCGATTTGAGTGTACGGTGTAAATTTGCAAAAAGTTAGACTTGAGAGTAAAAAAGATACCATCGAAGGGTGAAAATGTAAAACAACCACAAAACGGTCTGGTAAGAGTCAGGAACACCTCGCACGGGACCAATGTGACTTGTAGGAACCGACGACATAGTCACGGGGCTCCCGGTTTGAGTATACGACGTAAATTTGCAAACAGTTAGACTTGCATGCCATCGAAGGGTGAAAATATAAAACAACCTTAAAACGGTCCCGTAAGAGTCACGAACACCTCGCACGGGACTAATGTAACTCGTAGGAACCAACCGCGTAGTCACGGCGCTCCCGGTTGGAGTGTACGACATAAATTTGCAAAAAAATTGACTTAAGCATAAAAGCATGCCATCGAAGGGTGAAAACATAAAAAAGCCACAAAACGGTCCCGTAAGAATCACGAACACCGTGCACGGGACCAATGTTAATAGAAGGAACCGAATGGGTAGTCCCGGGGATCCCGGTTTGTGTGTACGGCGTAAATTTGCAAAAAGTTAGAATTAAGAATAAAAAAGATGCCATCGAAGGGTAAAAACGTAAAACACCCATAAAATGGTCCCGCAAGAGTCACGAACATCTCGCACGGGACCAATGTAAGTCGTAGGAACCGACTATGTAGTCACGGCGCTCCCGGCTTGAGTGTACGACATAAATTTGCAAAAAGTTAGAATTAAGCATAAAAACATGCCATCGAAGGGTGAAAACGTAAAACAAACACAAAATGGTCAAGTAAGAGTCACGAACACCTCGCACGGGACCAATGCGACTCGTAGGAACTGATCGTGTAGTCACGGGGCTCCCGATTTGAGTGTACGACATAAATTTGTAAAAAGTTTGACTGAAGCATAAAAGCATGCCATCGAAGGGTGAAAATGCAAAACGAACACAAAACGGTCCCGTAACAGTCACGAACATCTCGCACGGGACCAATGTGAGTCGTAGGAACTGACCGCGTATATATATATATATATTATATATATATATATATATATATATATATATATATATATATATAATAAAGTAGAAAATTTATGTATGTCATAAGATCAAAAGATGATGTCATGAGATGATTTTTTCTCCAATGCCTCTTTTGCCCCTCACATATTTGATTTCCCCCCTTTTGACACACTCTAATTTATTTCTCCCTTCTCTTCAAAATTCAAAAAGAAGGGTATAATAGTATTTTAGCATTTTACTCCCACTTTTCTTACTCTCATCATCTCCTCTCCATATTTCCCTCGATGTTCTCTCTTCATTCTCTTCGACTTCTCTCCGCGATGCTTCTTTAACATGTACACACACATCACTATTTCAAGTTAAGATCTGTTTATGTTATGGTGCGATTTCTCTACATTTTCTATGGTGCGATTTCTCTACATTTTCTATGGTATCATTTCTTATGGTGTGGTTTATTTTGGTGCGAGGGTTTTCTTATTGTGCGATTTGTTTAAAATTTTAGGTTTTGTGTACAGATTAGGGCTTTGTAATTTAAGATATATTTATGTTTATGTTTAGGATTTTTTTTATAGATTTAGGGCTTTGTTTCTTATGTTTAGGACTTTGTATATATTTTTGTTTTTGTATATTTAGGGATTTGTTTATTAAGATATATTGATTTTTCCTTTTGCAGATTACGAGAGGTATACCCTCCGATTTTGGGATCTAAACAGGTATTTTCCTAACATTTTGGGATCTAAACAGGTGTTTTTCCTTTTGCAGATTAATAATTTGTATGTATTGACCTGATATTGATTAAACACTTGAGTATTCTGTCATTAATATGATGTTTAATGATTTCCTTTTTTTAATCTTTGGTCTGTTGGTGGAATTGAAAGAGTTTGCGGAGAAATCAGTGAGTGGAAACAGGGGCAGGGGCTTTGGGAATAATTAGCAGGGGATTACGACGCCATTGATGAACAACAAGATGAATACGAGAGCTAAAGTCTATAAAAGCGCTCCTTTTTCTTTTATGATTGTATCTAATTTGTTGGAATGTATAGTCCAATGCATTCTATCAACAAGGTAAGAATCGGGTTGTATATTTACCCATTTTCTGAAATTTTTTGTTTTTATTTAGAGGTTAAGATACTTCCACTTAATTCAGATGAAATCACTGGCGACCTTTCAACATAATATAAATTGTATGACTCTTCTGATGGATGGAAGTGCAACATTATGTCTTGATTTGAGCTTTGTAACACACGTCTTTCTAATGGAACAAATCTGAGACAAAAGGTAAGAGATCACTTTGAATTGGGTTTCAATAGAGACATATATCATAGGAGTCATACATTTGCATTAATTACTTCGTATATTTACCATTCTTCTCAAGGAAGCCTATTCTTTTCCTGATAAAATTTACCCTTCTCCTGCCAATGGAAGATTTACATCATTAGAGTTGCCTCACTATTACGTTTGTTGGAAACTTGATATGTATTATATGTACTCAAATTCAGTCCTGATTTTGGAATTCTTCATGGGGAAAATGATTGTGCTTCCTTCTTATAAAATAATGGATTTGGTCATAACTGATGTAAATATTGTATTATAATTAGTGATTTATTTTTATATGTTTATATGTTTTTATATATTTTAGTTTAATTGTACTAATTTTATTTCTCACGGGTCATATCTTTTTGCACTCAAGGTTCATACCTTTTTGCATTTTTGTAAGCTACAGATATGTCAAGCATGTGATTGACACGATTTATTTTGGTTTAATTGTACTGATCATATATTTATGTTTTACGATTGGATTTTGTGGTTCCAACACCTATTAGCATTATGTATACCTATTTTCGCCAGTAAATATTAAGGATATTTTTGTGTTTGAACATCTACACATCTTTGACAATAAAAGTGGGGTTATTTTTTACCCAACTGATGATGTTGTGTTTCCACAAGTTGTTAAGAGGAAAGTTTCTTAAATAGAGCAAGTGGAGAAGATTCATCTTGCTGATGTACATATAGGTTAACGTTTGGTTCTAAATCCCACACCAACAAATTCTGCAGAGAGAACTCAACATGTCGGACCAACTGATGAAGAGATACATGTTTATACTTCAGTTGGTCCATCCATGCCTTATCATGAGGGCCAACAGGTTAATGCGTATTTCTCTTTAGTGTTTGAAATTTCGTGAAGTGTTGAGCAGTTTCAAATAATGCTATTATTTCATTAAGATCCCCCTCCTCCATCCGCGAAAGTTTTTTCTATTCCTGATGAAAGTCGTTCCATGAAAGGCTCTTCGAGCATGTACTTACTAACTATGGCATAGACCAATGGCACATGCATGCACAAAGAAGATATGTAATTATTTTCACTCTTTTAACGTTTGCCGACAAAGATGTTTTGAACTAGATATTTGCAATTCACGATTGCTGTATAGGTTAAATCAGCTATGTTAGATCATATATGTTAGTTTGAATTGAATCACTGTTAGATCAATTAGTTTAGATCAGCTATATGATTATGTCATTTATAACAGATATACCTCATGCATTACACGACTTAGAAAATATTCCGTCTTCGAAAATATTCCGGCTTCGAAAATATTCCATCTTAGAAAAATATACATTCTTAGCGAATATACATATATGCTTAGAAACATATATAGCTTCTGTATATTTACAGAAAATATATAGCTGCTATAGAAAAATATATAACAGCAACAGGTTGGTCATGTTGCATACCTGTTTAGATTTTACAATTTCATAGTTGGTTGCTACGTGCTTGATAAAATGTCTAACTCAATATTTGATGACTTTAACTCATTGTTTACTCAGTTAGTGGTTTCACATATGTATATCGAAACATTACATCCATGAACTCTTTTATCCATAAGATTGAAATATTCAGATACAACATTACCTCCATGAACTCTTTTATGCATAACCTTATATTATGCAGATATTTAAATTTTGGATTTTGGGGTTTTGTTTTTTATTTCACATATCAATGGTTTGGGTTTTGCTAATTACACTGTTTTAGGGTATGTTGACAATGTCGAGGTAGAGTTGCATTATTTATCTTTATTACTCAGCTAAATGAATTTAGTGTCATTTTGAATGCTTGGGCATATGAGATGGCCGAGGAGGCAAAAAACATATCCGAGGAAACTTATTATACAACAAACTTATGTACACATTCATTTATCTGTGTAACTGATGTACTAACTATACTGTATGTCTCTGTTTTGTAGGTACACACATCATTAATGCTCCTGTTTAAGTGACTTGGGCTCCAAATGCTGAACTGAAATGGAGTGTGACATACCATATGTTGTGATTGGACTTTTGTATGTGTACCTACTTTAACTCTCTTGGACACCTGATATAATGCGGCTCATGTTAAAGTAGGTACACATGGATTCAGATGTGAGCAAATAGCTAAGATGTTCACAAGAGTTTGATTAGGTACACATACAAAAGTGAGCAATATGTGCCGCGCATGGATTCATATGTGAGCAAATAGCTAAGATGTTCACGAGAGTTTAAGTAGGTACACATACAAAAGTGAACAAATATGTGCCGCATTATATCAGGTGTCTAAGAGAGTTAAAGTAGGATTATATCAGGTGAGCAAATAGTATAGACACTTGAAATGTACATGAGTTAAAGTAGGTACCTGTTATCAGTTGTCTACTTTAATCCTACTTTAACTCTCAGCTCTGAGCCGCATTATATCAGGTGTCTACTTTAATCCTACTTTCACTCTCATCTCCGAGTCGCATTATATCAGGTGTCTACTTTAATCCTACTTTAACTCTCAGCTCTGAGCCATATTATTTGCTCACATGAGCCACATTATATCAGGTGTCTACTTTAAGTGTTTTGCAAACATATAATGCGGAGAGTTAAATCAGGTGCCCAAGAGAGTTAAAGTAGTTACCTGAGTTAAACTAGGATTATATCAGGTTAGCTATACCAGGCAGCTCTGATATAATGCTCACACCTGATATAAAGCGGCTCAGAGTTGCCTGATATAACTGAGATGTTCTCGAGCGAGATAACATTAACATCAGCACGGATTCACTCGATGGCCATACATGGCCATAGATCTCTTTGCTGTAAGGCAGATTTTTCATGACGGGCTAGAGAACAACATCAAGAGCTTTTTTCTGCCTGCTCTTTTGTCTGCTACAGACATTAGGCTTATTTCTAAGGAGTTGGGGGAAAATTTTACGGGCAGAGAGATTTAAGAGATGGTTGAGGAAGGAGATCATGACCGTGATGGAGAAGTTAATGTTGATGAGTTTATGAGAATGATGAGGAGAACATCATATCGATAATTGAAGATAAACAAATATGATTTTTTTTCTTTCTATTGGTTTAATGAAATGATATACTGGCTATACAAGGTAATTTTTTAAGCTAAACACGCTGCTTGCTGCAGCCAATGGATTTCTTTGTATGCCTCTCTCTTGGTTCATGAGAAATGATGTCTGAAGTGAGTTATCTCGAATGTCATTGGCAACTCATGTTGTGGCCTAGGGTTGTCAGGCCATCCAATGATAGTCGTGATGCTTCCAGTAGGCCCAATAAGAGGATTCGACGGTCAAAAGACTATGATGCTCCAAATTTCAGCGACAGCTTGATTGGTTTAAAAGGTAGAGCTGATATGTACAGCCTCAAAGGTGCTACCCCTTGACCTGCGATAGTTTCCCCATTATGATTCCACATTACGCTCGAGTCTCGAGTCCATACCAGTGTTCAAGAATGGAGTTTTTCAGTATGTATTTTGGGTTCAAAGCATCTCGAGTATTGGGGTTTAGGGCCTGCTTGCATTTATAAATCGATCTATACGGAACACATGTTATTTGAAAATCTTCAAATTTTTGAATTAATATATGTTCAGATTTGAGATTTTTGGTAATTCATTATTCTTGCATTTACGATTCAGATTTGTCTTTATTGGTGTTTAGATATTGGAATGTAGATTTGCACGGGCTTTCATATAATTTAACTTTGTTTAGTATCTAAGTAGTGGATAGTTCATTTGGAGTTTGAATTGAATATATACATGTATAGTAGTTTGTTTGTTGTACAAGTTCTAATTTGAAATTTGAATGAGTACCTGGCAACACAAATATTGAGATGCATCAAGGAATGACAAACACTGATTATATAAAGGTGTCTCCCTATTTTATATAAAGATGTAACGGATCTGACATGTATTTTATTCTTTCGATTTTGGATCTCAGATCTAATCGCGTATTACGCCATCAACCTAGGGATATTAATAATTTCCTCCGTGTATCTTTCATTTATGAGGAGTTTCCAAGTTCATTCGTACTAGGTATTTCACTTACCTTGATGGTTCTAACCCTGTAGAGACACTGGTTCCACTGGTAGTACAGCCCAGGGTGTTGAGGATGATCAGCGTGATCGAGAAAAAGTTTAAGCAGGTAACAATACTTTGCCAGTTTTCTTTGTCTTCATCTTATACATTGTGATATGACTAACTATTGATTTTTGTGCAGCTTTCACTCTTACTACTTCGAGCTTTGTTACTGAATCTTCATACGGGATGGCATCTCGAGGAACTAATCGCATTGCCATGGAGCTTGCCCGATGTAATCAGGTGAAGGTCGAGCAGAAGAGGACAATTGAAGTTAAGGCTAATGACAAAAGTAAGATTGATGCCCAAAGGAGTGATGTCACTGGAGATGGAAAGAAGGTCGAGATAAATGCTCGGAGGAAGGATGAGGCTGAATCCGCTGCTCCAAATCACTCACTGATCGGAAAGTGCTCCCGAAAATTATTCGTGAAAAAGTGAGCAGATGTGTCCTTTACGGAGCTAAAGGAGGTGTGACATTTGCATTTGTATTAAACTATTATTAAATGTCCAATAATAGTGTTATGCAGCCACTCGTATTGTAGTGTGGGGAACGAACACTCCACCTCATCAAGTCTTTAGATCGAAAGAAGGTGCTTCGTTCCCCCACACCCGAGGATTCTCATTTTTGCTTCTTTTTGTCATTTCACCTCTTTTTCTATATAATAATTGAAAATATGTATATGTTTTGAGATCTGGATATTGTCTATATAATAATTGCCATATCTATATGTTTTGAGATGTGGATATTGTGGAGGATTATGATTGAGCGCATTGTATCAGATCAGATTACATAAATGATCTTTTTGTGAGAAGGTTATTGATGTGTATATCAATTGTCTTAGAATGATTTGCATTGTTGGTTTTTTATATATGTTTTACATCATAAATAGGGACATATAACAAACATATCCACTACCATTGGGACTGAGTGGACAGGCCACATATTGAAGTTGAAACTATCATTTTCTTCTTTGATGTTTTAGTAGTACTTAGTCTTGATTTTTCATTTCTTTTCAATTTCCTTTTTTAAAACAATCTTAATTTTAATATTTGTGTTTACATTATGGATTATAAGGTGAACAGTTTCCCAAGAGTGTTGATTGTTGGCTCATATACTGCAGCACCAGCACGGGTACAAAAGCTTAAAAAGTGTACATTAAAAAAAATAAAAAAACAAGGATTTAAATGATTTTTTATATTTTATAAGATTGTTTTTAAATTTTAAAATCCATATTAAAAAAAATTGTAAGCCATTTAAAAAAAATAGTTTATTTAAAAAATGTACAATATTCTAATTACTTTTTAATGCATAAAAGATGCGGGATTCAATGAGGCTTTTACCACATATCATAAGGAATTTTTGTGGCTTTATTGTGATAGATGAAGGAACAATTGTCTTTACATGGTTCGAGGCAAAATGAAATAATCATATCCTAATGTACATCAATTGCCTAAGGCACTGGGAAAAAAAATAACTATAGGCGTCTGAACAGGTATAACAATTATGCTTATAGTTGTACGCAGCTGTATTTATATAAAAAAATTATGTTTATAGTTATATACCAATGTATATTTCGTATATGTAGTACATAAGGATTTACACCCGTGGGGTTCATATTTTTATAAATGTTACGAGGCTCGAGTACGATGGCAACTCACAATATTAGTAAAGTTTATAAAAGTTGGTTTCGTAAAGATTGAAATGTTATAATAAAAAAATTACTAATTGCAAATCTAAACTATATGTTCTTAAAATCGTAATCATGCCGTAAGTGTACTAGGGGTGACCAACAATATTTATATTTGCACTATTAACGATACGAGAATAAATTTATTGCCGTGTCATTGGCACATGTACAAAATATTACGAGAATAAATTTATTGTCGTGCCATCGACACAGGCACGACGCTATGCTTTTCAAAATTATCAACGTGCCTTCAGGCACGGGCATACCCTAGTGTATATATATATATATATATATATATATATATATATATATATATACATGCAGTGTATATATATACATGCAGTGTATATATATATATATATATATATATATATATATACATGCAGTGTACTGCAGTTTATATATATATATAGTATATATATGCAGTGTACTGCAGAGTAACATACCAGTATATATACTGCATATATACTATATATACAGTATATATATGCATATATAATGGCCTGCAATCCTTCCTCTGGAATTTGAATAATGCCAGATGGCAACATCTGTAACTCTTTGACAAATGGATTTATTCACAAACCTAGCACTTGCTATAATGCAGTAATCAGTACTTGCATTTTGATCCATGCTGGCCAAAAATGAGTAAGAATGGCCAACATGGATATCTATACTGGTATAATTTTGTTGAGATGTGTATTATCCCTCTGTTTCTGCTAGCAACAGGTTGGTTTATTAGGTTCATAATCTTGGATCTCTTAGGTAAACTCTGTATCTAATTTGTGTTTTAGCTTTTTAGGTTTTTGGATATGATAATTTTCGATTGAAATGTATATTAGATATTTCCAATAAAACCTTTATATGGTTGTTTTGCAGATATTTGGTGTAATAATGCACTGTACTTTGGTGTAAACATTTGGATTTGCAGATATTTGGTGTAATTTTGCAAAAATCAAAAGTACAGTGCATTATTATTAGATATAGAGATTGTATGGTTATTATGATTATTCTATACATAAACTTTTATTTGTATTTTCAGATTTACTGAACATCGAATCTCGAAATAAGTGCATTGGCGCCAAACGTGAGCTAAGATGTCACTTTAATATGGGCTTTCATTTGTGTTTGTATAGGTAAATTCCATTCACTCATACGATCAATGCTATGGTTTATGTTAGTTAGGTAAATTACCAATTTTGATCATATCACCTGTTAAAGAGTGGACTAGATGGAGTATTAACAAATCATCAATACAATAGTTTAATATAACCACACTTACTCTTATGTTTTTAAAGTATATCATCTTAAATCATTACTTTATTTGAAAAAATGTCTAAACAAAATGTCATGGTTGACAGTTATAGCATCTTAAATCATTACTTTGTTTGAGAGTAGATACAATACATACATTTTAGCAGTTCGGTATGCATCAATTTTGTATATAAACTTCAGTTTTGTATACAATATATACCATATAAACAACAGTGGTTCTCCCGTCTATCATTATATAGATTACTGGTATATATTTTTTGTTTATATAGATTGTTAGTATAAAAAATGTAAACTCAAAACAATGTATTGAGAACACCTATCTGCTATGCGAGGACTAATTTATTCAGTTTGTGATTTTACGTGGACTGAAAACACCACTAAGTGGTATATAGCTTTGTTTTTTCAGGATGTGGTTATATGTGGACTGATTTTAAATTCACAACACTTAGAACATGTATATTTTAACCCTCTCTTTATTTATCTCAAGATTCCGCATGTCAAAGTTAGTATTTGGGGTCTATTTAGGCCAATCCTTGAATAAAACAAAGCTATCTAACTAATCATTTGAAATGTCCCACGGGATAAATGTAACTCGTTAGAGGATGAAAACTCAAAACAGCCCCCGAACGGCCCCGTGGGTGGCACCAACACCTCCCACTGGACCAATGTAACTCGTAGGAACTGACCCCGTAGCCGTGGGTCTCCCGGTTTGAGAATACGACGATAATTTGCATATTTCTAGACTTGGGCTTAAAAACATGGCGTTAGAGGGTGAAAACTCGAAACAACCCCCGAACTGCCCCGTGGGTGGAACCAACACCTCCCACGGGATCAATGTAACTCGTAGGAACTGACCACGCAGCCGCGGGTCTCCCGGTTTGAGAATACGATGATAATTTGCGTATTTCTAGACTTAGGCTTAAAAGCTTGGCGTTAGAGGGTAAAACTCGAAACAACCCCCGAACGGCCCCGTGGGGGGCACCATCGCCTCCCAGGAGATAAATGTAACTCGTAGGAACTGACCACGCAGCCGTGGGACTCCCGATTTGAGAATACGACTGTAATTTGCATATTTCTAGACTTAGGCTTAAAAATATTGCGTTAGAAGGTGAAAACCCAAAACAGCGCTCGAACGGTCACGTGGGTGGCACCAACACCTCCCACGGGACCAATGTAACTCGTAGAAACACATCGCGTAGCCGTGAAACTCCCAGTTTGAGAATACGACGATAATTGTCATATTTCTATATTTAAGCAAAAATATGGCGTTAGAGGGTGAAAACTCGAAACAACCCCCGAACGGACTCGTGGGTGGCACCAACACCTCCCACGGGACCTATGTAACTAGTAGGAACCGATCCCGCAGCCGCGGGCCTCTCGATTTGAGAATACGACGATAATTTGCATATTTCTGGACTTAGGCTTAAAAACATGGCGTTAAAGGGTGAAAGCCCAAAACAGCCCCCGAACGGCCCCGTGGGTGGCAAAAATACCTCCCACGGGACCAATGTAACTCGTAGGAACTGACCACGCAGCCGCGGGTCTCCGAGTTTGAGAATACGATGATAATTTGCGTATTTCTAGACTTAGGCTTTAAAACTTGGCGTTAGAGGGTGAAAACTCGAAACAACCCCCGAACGGCCCCGTGGGTGGCACCATCACCTCCCATGAGACCAATGTAACTCGTAGGAACTAACCACGCAGCTGTGGGACTCCCGGTTTGAGAATACGATCATAATTTGCATATTTCTAGACTTAGGCTTAAAAATATGGCGTTAGAGGGTGAAACCCAAAACATCCACCGAACGACCCCGTGGGTGTCGCCAACACCTCCCACGAGACCAATGTAACTCGTAGGAACTGACCGGGGAGTCGTGAGACGCCCGGTTTGAGAATACGATGATAATTTCAATATTTCTAGATTTAACCAAAACATGGCGTTAGAGGGTGAAAACTCGAAACAACCCTGAACGGCCCCGTGGATGGTACCAACACCTCCCACGGGACCAATGTAACTCGTAGGAACTGACCCCGCAGCCGTGGGTCTCCCGATTTGAGAATATGACGATAATTTACATATTTTTAGACTTAGGCTTAAAAACATGGCATTAGGGGGTGAAAACCCAAAACAGCCCTCGAACGGCCCCATGGGTGGCAACAACACCTCTCACGGGTCCAATGTAACTCGTAGGAACTGACCCCGCAGCTGCGGGTCTCACGATTTGAGAATACGACGATAATTTGCATATTTCTAGACTTAGGCTTAAGAACATGGCGTTAGAGGGTGAAAACTCGAAACAGCCCCCGAACGGCCCCGTGGGTGGCACCATCACCTCCCACGAGACCAATGTAACTCGTAAGAACTTACCACGCAGCCGCGGGACTCCTGATTTGAGAAAACGACGGTAATTTGCATATTTCTAGACTTAGGATTCAAAATATGGCGTTGGAGGGTGAAAACCCAAAACAGACCCCGAACGGCCCCGTGGGTGGCACCAACACCTCCCACGGGACCAATGTTAATCGTAGGAAATGACCGCGCAACCACGAGACTCCTGGTTTGAGAATATGACGATAATTTTTATATTTCTAGATTTAAGAAAAACATGGCGTTAGAGGGTGAAAACTCGAAACAACCCCCGGACGGCCTCGTGGGTGGCACCAACACCTTCTACGGGACCAATGTAACTCGTAGGAACTGATCCCGCAGCCGCGAATTAACCGGTTTTATAATAAGATGACAATTTGCATATTTCTGGACTTATGCTTAAAAACATGGCGTTAAAGGGTGAAAGCCCAAAACAGCCCCCGAACGGCCCCGTGGGTGGTAAAAACACCTTCCACGGGACCAATGTAACTCGTAGGAACTGACCACGCAGCCGCGGGTCTCCCGGTTTGAGAATACGATGATAATTTGCGTATTTCTAGACTTAGGGTTAAAAGCTTGGCGTTAGAGGGTAAAACTCGAAACAACCCCCGAACGGCCCCGTGGGTGGCACCATCGCCTCCCAGGAGATAAATGTAACTCGTAGGAACTGACCACGCAGCCGTGGGACTCCCGATTTGAGAATACGACTGTAATTTGCATATTTCTAGACTTATGCTTAAAAATATTGCGTTAGAGGGTGAAAACCCAAAACAGCCCCCGAACGGCCCCGTGGGTGTACCAACACCTCCCACGGGACCAATGTAACTGGTAGGAACTGACCGCGCAGCCGTGAGACGCCCGGTTTGAGAATTTGAGGATAATTTGCATATTTCTAGATTTAACCAAAGCATAGCGTTAGAGGGTGAAAACTCGAAACAGCCCCCGAACGGCCCCGTGGGTGGTACCGAGACCTCCCACGGGACCAATGTAACTCGTAGGAACTGACCCCGCAGCCGCGGGTCTCTCGGTTTGAGAATATGATAATAATTTGCGTATTTCTATACTTAGGCTTAAAAACATGGCGTTAGAGGGTGAAAACCCAAAATAGTCCCCCGAACGGCCCCATGGGTGGCAACAACACCTCCCACGGGTTCAATGTAACTCGTAGGAACTGACCCCGCAGTCGCGGGTCTCTCGGTTTGAGAATACGACGATAATTTGCATATATTTAGACTTAGGCTTAAAAACATGGCGTTAGAGGGTGAAAACTCGAAACAGCCCCCGAACGGCCCCTTTGGTGGCACCATCACCTCCCACGGGATCAATGTAACTCGTAAGAACTTACCACGCAGTCGTGGGACTCCCGATTTGAAAAAACGAAGGTAATTTGCATATTTCTCGATTTAGGCTTAAAAATATGGTGTTAGAGGGTGAAAACCCAAAACCACCCCCGAACGGCCCCGTGGGTGGAACCAACACCTCCCACGGAACCAATGTAACTCGTAGGAACTGACCCCGTAGCCGCGGGTCTCCTGGTTTGAGAACACGACGATAATTTTCATATTTCTAGACTTAGGCTTAAAAGCATGGCGTTAAAGGGTGAAAACCCAAAACAGCCCCCGAACGGCCCCGTGGGTGGCAACAACACCTCTCACGGGACCAATGTAACTCGTAGGAACTGACCCCACTGTCGTGGGTCTCTCGATAGGGGAATACGATGAAAATTTGCATATTTCTAGACTTAGGCTTAAAAACATGGCGTTAGAGGGTTAAGACTGAAACAACCTCCGAACGGCCCCGTGGGTGGCACCATCACCTCCCACGAGACCAATGTAACTCATAGGAACTGACCCCACAGCCGTGGGTCTCCCAGTTTGAGAATACGATGATAATTTGCATATTTCTAGACTTAGGCTTAAAAACATGGCGTTAGAGGTGAAAAACTCGAAACAACCCCCGAACTGCCCCCTGGGTGGAACCAACACCTCCCACAAGACCAATGTAACTCGTAAGAACTTACCACGCAGCCGCGGGACTCACGATTTGAGAAAATGACCGTAATTTGCATATTTCTAGACTTAGGGTTCAAAATATGGCGTTAGAGGGTGAAAACCCAAAACAGCCCCCGAACGGCCCCGTGGGTGGCACCAACACCTCCCACAGGACCAATGTAACTCGTAGGAACTGACCGCGCAGCCGTGAGATGCACGGTTTGAGAATACAACAATAATTTGCATATTTCTAGATTTAACCAAAGCATGGCGTTAGAGGGTGAAAACTCGAAACAGCCCCCGAACGGCCCCGTGGGTGGTACCAACACCTCCCACGGGACCAATATAACTCGTAGGAACTGACCCCATAGCCGCGGGTCTCCCGGTTTGAGAATACGATGATAATTTGCATATTTCTAGACTTAGGCTTTAAAACATGGCGTTAGAGGGTGAAAACACAAAATAGCCCCCGAACGGCCCCATGTGTGGCAACAACACCTTCCACGGGTCCAATGTAACTCGTAGGAACTGACCCCGCAGTCGCGGGTATCTCAATTTGAGAATACGACGATAATTTGCATATTTCTAGACTTAGGCTTAAAAACATGGCGTTAGAGGGTGAAAACTCGAAACAGCCCCCGAATGGCCCCTTGGGTGGCACCATCACCTCCCACGAGACCAATGTAACTCGTAAGAACTTACCACGCAGCCGTGGGACTCCCGATATGAGAATACGATGATAATTTGCATATTTTTAGACTTAGGTTTAAAAACATGGCGTTAGAGGGTGAAAACTCAAAACAGCCCCCGAACGGCCCCCAGGGTGGCACCATCACCTCCCACGAGACCAATGTAACTCGTAAGAACTTACTACGCAGCCCAGGTACTCCCGATATGAAAAAATGACGGTAATTTGCATATTTCTAGACTTAGGCTTGAAA
The DNA here is from genome assembly GCA_949130495.1 of Sambucus nigra. Taxonomy (NCBI): domain Eukaryota; kingdom Viridiplantae; phylum Streptophyta; class Magnoliopsida; order Dipsacales; family Adoxaceae; genus Sambucus; species Sambucus nigra. The sequence continues at coordinate 49,321,071 of OX422220.1, forward strand.
ATATGGCGTTAGAGGGTGAAAAACCAAAACAGCCCCCGAACGGCCCCGTGGGTGGCGCCAACACCTCCCACGGGACCAATGTTACTCGTAGGAACTGACCGTGCAGCCACGAGACTCCCGATTTGAGAATACGACGATAATTTGTATATTTCTAAATTTAAGAAGAACATGGCATTAGAGAGTGAAAACTCGAAACAACCCCCAAACGGCCCCGGGGGTGGCACTAACACCTCCCACGGGACCAATGTAACTCTTAGGAACTGACCCCGTAGCCGCGGGTCTCCCGGTTTGAGAACATGACGATAATTTGCATATGTCTAGACTTAGGCTTAAAAACATGGCATTAGAGGGCGAAAACCCAAAACAGCCCCCGAACGACCCCGTGGGTGACAACAACACCTCTCACGGGACCAATGTAACTCGTAGGAACTGACCACGCAGCCGCGGGTCTCCCGGTTTTAGAATACGATGATAATTTGCATATTTCTAGACTTAGACTTAAAAACATGGCGTTAGAGGATGAAAACTCGAAACAACCTCCGAACGGCCCCGTGGGTGACACCATCACCTCCCACGAGACCAATGTAACTCGTAGGAACTGACCCCACAGCCGTGGGTCTCCCAGTTTGAGAATACGATGATAATTTCCATATTTCTAGACTTAGGCTTAAAAAATGGCGTTAGAGGGTGAAAACTCGAAACAACCCCCGAACTGCCCCGTGGGTTGAACCAACACCTCCCACGAGACCAATGTAACTCGTAAGAACAAACCACGCAGCTGCGGTACTCCCGACTTTAGAAAATGACGGTAATTTGCATATTTCTAGACTTAGGGTTCAAAATATGGCGTTAGAGGGTGAAAACCGAAAACAGCCCCCGAACGGCCCCGTGGGTGGCACCAACACCTCCCGCGGGACCAATGTTACTCGTAGGAACTGACCGCGCAACCGCGAGACTCCCGATTTGAGAATACGGCGATAATTTTCATATTTCTAGATTTAAGCAAAACACGGCGTTAGAGGGTGAAAACTCAAAATAGCCCCCGAACGGCCCCGTGGGTGGTACCAACACCTCCCACGGGACCAATGTAACTCGTAGGAACTGATCCCGCAGCCGCGAATCTCCCGGTTTGAGAATACGATGATAATTTTCATACTTTTGGACTTAGGTTTAAAAACATGGCGTTAAAGGGTGAAAACCCAAAATAGCCCCCGACGGGACCAATGTAACTTGTAGGAACTGACCACGCAGCCGCGGGTCTCCCGGTTTGAGAATACGGCGATAATTTACATATTTCTAGACTTAGGCTTAAAAACTTGACGTTAGAGGGTGAAAACTCAAAACAGCCCCCGAATGGCCCCTTGGGTGGCACCATCACCTCCCACGTGACCAATGTAACTCGTAAGAACTTACCACGCAGCCGTGGGACTACCAATTTGAAAAAACGATGGTAATTTGCATATTTCTAGACTTAGGCTTCAAAATATGGCGTTAGAGGGTGAAAACCCAAAACAGCCCCCGAACGGCCCCGTGGGTGGCGGCAACACCTCCCACGGGACCAATGTTACTCGTAAGAACAGACCGTGCAGCCACAAGACTCCCGATTTGAGAATACGATGATAATTTGCATATTTCTAAATTTAAGCAAAATATGGCGTTAGAGGGTGAAAACTCGAAACAGCCCCCGAACGGCCCCGTGGGTGGTACCAACACCTCCCACGGGACCAATGTAACTCGTAGGAACAGACCACGTAGCCGCGGGTCTCCCGGTTTGAGAATACGACGATAATTTGCATATTTTTAGATTTAGGCTTAAAAACATGGCGTTAGAGGGTGAAAACTCGAAACAACCTCCGAACAGCCCCGTGGGTGGCACCATCACCTCCCACGAGACCAATGTAACTCGTAGGAACTGACCCCACAGCCGTGGGTCTCCCGGTTTGAGAATACGATGATAATTTGTATATTTCTAGACTTAAGCTTAAAAACATGGCGTTAGAGGGTGAAAACTCGAAACAACCCCCGAACTGCCCCGTGGGTGGAACCAACACCTCCCACGAGACCAATGTAACTCGTAAGAACTTACCACGCAGCTGCGGGACTCCCGATTTGAGAAAATGACGGTAATTTGCATATTTCTAGACTTAGGGTTCAAAATATGGCGTTAGAGGGTGAAAACCCAAAATAGCCCCCGAACGGCCCCATGGGTGGCACTAACACCTCGCACGGGACAAATGTAAATCGTAGGAACTGACCACGCATCTGTGGGTCTTCCGGTTTGAGAATACGACGATAATTTGCATATTTCCAGACTTAGGCTTAAAAACATGGCGTTAGAGGGTGAAAACTCGAAACAACCTTCGAACGGCCCCGTGGATGGCACCATCACCAACCACGAGACCAATTTAACTCGTAGGAACTGACCCCACAGCCGTGAGTCTCCCGGTTTGAGAATACGATGATAATTTGCATATTTCTAGACTTAGGCTTTAAAACATGGTGTTAGAGGGTGAAAACTTGAAACAACCCCCGAACTGTCCCGTGGGTGGAACCAACACCTCCCACGTGACCAATGTAACTCGTAAGAACTTACCATGCAGCCGCGGGACTCCCGATTTGAGAAAATGACGGTAATTTGGATATTTCTAGACTTAAGGTTCAAAATATGGCGTTAGAGGGTGAAAATCCAAAACAGCCCCCAAACGGCCCCGCGGGTGTCTATAACACCTCCCACGGGACCAATGTAACTCGTAGGAACTGACCACGCAGCCGTGAGACGCCCGGTTTGAGAATACGAAGATAATTTGCATATTTCTAGATTTAACCAAAGCATGGCGTTAGAGGGTGAAAACTTGAAACAGCCCCCGAACGGCCCCGTGGGTGGTACCAACACCTCCCACGGGACCAATGTAACTCGTAGGAACAGACCCCGCAGCCACGGGTCTCCCGGTTTGAGAATACGATGATAATTTGCATATTTCTAGACTTAGGCTTAAAAACATGGCGTTAGAGGGTGAAAACCAAAAATAGCCCCCGAACGGCCCCATGGGTGGCAACAACACCTCCCACGGGTCCAATGTAACTCGCAGTAACTGACCCCGCAATCGCGGGTCTCTCGGTTTGAGAATACGACGATAATTTGCATATTTCTAGACTTAGGCTTAAAAACATGGCGTTAGAGGGTGAAAACTCGAAACAGCCCCCGAACGGTCCCTTGGGTGGCACCATCACCTCCTACGAAACCAATGTAACTCGTAAGAACTTACCACGCAGCCGTGGGACTCCCAATTTGAAAAAACGACGGTAATTTGCATATTTCTAGGCTTAGGGTTCAAAATATGGCGTTAGAGGGTGAAAACCCAAAACAGCCCCCGAACGGCCCCGAGGGTGGCATCAACACCTCCCACGGGACGAATGTAACTCGTAGGAACTGACCCCGCAGCCGCGGGTCTCTCGGTTTGAGAACACGATGATAATTTGCATTTTCTAGACTTAGGCTTAAAAACATGGCGTTAGAGGGCGAAAACCCAAAACAGCCCCCGAACGGCCCCGTGGGTGGCAACAACACCTCCCACGGGACCAATGTAACTCGTAGGAACTGACCACGCAGCCGCGGGTCTCCCGGTTTGAGAATACGACGATAATTTGCATATTTTTAGATTTAGGCTTAAAAACATGGCGTTAGAGGGTGAAAACTCGAAACAACCTCCGAACAGCCCCGTGGGTGGCACCATCACCTCCCACGAGACCAATGTAACTCGTAGGAACTGACCCCACATCCGTGGGTCTTCCTGTTTGAGAATACGATGATAATTTGTATATTTCTAGACTTAAGCTTAAAAACATGGCGTTAGAGGGTGAAAACTCGAAACAACCCCCGAACTGCCCCGTGGGTGGAACCAACACCTCCCACGAGACCAATGTAACTCGTAAGAACTTACCACGCAACCGCGGGACTCCCGATTTGAGAAAATGACGGTAATTTGCTTATTTCTAGATTTAGGGTTCAAAATATGGCGTTAGAGGGTGAAAACCCAAAATAGCCCCCGAACGGCCCCATGGGTGGCACCAACACCTCGCACGGGACAAATGTAAATCGTAGGAACTGACCACGCATCTGCGGGTCTTCCGGTTTGAGAATACGACGATAATTTGCATATTACCAGACTTAGGCTTAAAAACATGGCGTTAGAGGGTGAAAACTCGAAGCAACCTTCGAACGGCCCCGTGGATGGCACTATCACCAACCACGAGACCAATTTAACTCGTAAGAACTGACCCCACAGCCGTGAGTCTCCCGGTTTGAGAATACGATGATAATTTGCATATTTCTAGACTTAGGCTTAAAAACATGGCGTTAGAGCTTGAAAACTTGAAACAACCCCCGAACTGTCCCGTGGGTGGAACCAACACCTCCCACGTGACCAATGTAACTCGTAAGAACTTACCATGCAGCCGCGGGACTCCCGATTTGAGAAAATGATGGTAATTTGCATATTTCTAGACTTAAGGTTCAAAATATGGCGTTAGAGGGTGAAAATCCAAAACAGCCCCCAAACGGCCCCGTGGGTGTCTGTAACACCTCCCACGGGACCAATGTAACTCGTAGGAACTGACCACGCAGCCGTGAGACGCCCGGTTTGAGAATACGAAGATAATTTGCATATTTCTAGATTTAACCAAAGCATGGCATTAGAGGGTGAAAACTTGAAACAGCCCCCGAACGGCACCGTGGGTGGTACCAACACCTCCCACGGGACCAATGTAACTCGTAGCAACAGACCCCGCAGCCACGGGTCTCCCAGTTTGAGAATACGATGATAATTTGCATATTTCTAGACTTAGGCTTAAAAACATGGCGTTAGAGGGTGAAAACCAAAAATAGCCCCCGAACGGCCCCATGGGTGGCAACAACACCTCCCACGGGTCCAATGTAACTCGTAGTAACTGACCCCGCAGTCGCGGGTCCCTCGGTTTGAGAATATGATGATAATTTGCATATTTCTAGACTTAAGCTTAAAAACATGGCGTTAGAGGGTGAAAACTCGAAACAACCCCCGAACGGCCCCTTGGGTGGCGCCATCACCTCCCACGAAACCAATGTAACTCGTAAGAACTTACCACGCAGCCGTGGAACTCCCAATTTGAAAAAAAAGACGGTAATTTGCATATTTCTAGGCTTAGGGTTCAAAATATGGAGTTAGAGGGTGAAAACCCAAAACAGCCCCCGAACGGCCCCGTGGGTGGCACCAACACCTCCCACGGGACCAATGTAACTCGTAGGAACAGACCACGCAGCCGCGGGTCTCCCGATTTGAGAATATGACGATAATTTGCATATTTCATGACTTAGGCTTAAAAACATGGCGTTAGAAGGTTAAAACTCGAAACAACTTCCGAACGGCCTCGTGGGTGGCACCATCACCTCCCACGAGACCAATGTAACTCATAGGAACTGACCCCACAGCCGTGGGTCTCCCGGTTTGAGAATACGATGATAATTTGCATATTTCTAGACTTAGGCTTAAAAACATGGAGTTAGAGTGGGAAAACTTGAAACAACCCCCCGAACGGCCCCATGGATGGAACCAACACCTCCCACGAGACCAATGTAACTCGTAACAACTTACCAGGCAGCCGCGGGACTCCCGATTTGAGAAAATGACGGTAATTTGCATATTTCTATACTTAGGGTTCAAAATATGGGGTTAGAGGGCGAAAACCCAAAACAGCCCCCGAACGACCCCGTGGGTGGCACCAACACCTCCCACGGAACCAATGTAACTCGCAGGAACTGACCGCGCAGCCGTGAGACGCCCGGTGTGAGAATATGACAATAATTTGCATATTTCTAGATTTAACCAAAGCATGGCGTTAGAGGGTGAAAGCTCGAAACAGCCCCCGAACGGCCCCGTGGGTGGTACCAACACCTCCCACGGGACCAATGTAACTCGTAGGAACTGACCACGTAGCCGCGGGTCTCCCAGTTTGAGAATACGATGATAATTTGCATATTTCTAGACTTAGGCTTAAAAGCATGGCATTAGAGGGTGAAAACCCAAAATAGCCCCCGAACGGCCCCATGGGTGGCAACAACACCTTCCACGGGTCCAATGTAACTCGTAGGAACTGACCCCGCAGTCGCGGGTCTCTCGATTTGAGAATGCGACAATAATTTGCATATTTCTAGACTTAGGTTAAAAACATGGCGTTAGAGGGTGAAAACTCGAAACAACCCCCGAACAGCCCCTTGGTTGGCACCATCACTTCCCACGAAACCAATGTAACTCGTAAGAACTTACCACGCAGCCGTGGGACTCTCGATATGAGAATACGATGATAATTTGCATATTTCAAGACTTATTCTTAAAAACATGGCGTTAGAGGGTGAAAACTCAAAACATCCCCCGAACGGCCCCTTGGGTGGCACCATCACCTCCCACGAGACCAATGTAACTCGTAAGAACTTACCACGCAGCCCTGGGACTCCCGATATGAAAAAACGACGGTAATTTGCATATTTCTAGACTTAGGCTTGAAAATATGGCGTTAGAGGGTGAAAACCCAAAACAGCCCCCGAACGGCCCCGTGGGTGGTGCCAACACCTCCCACGGGACCAATGTTACTCGTAGGAACTGAACGCGCAGCCACGAGACTCCCGATTTGAGAATACGACGATAATTTGGATATTTCTAAATTTAAGCAGAACATGGCATTAGAGGGTGAAAACTCGAAACAACCCCCAAACGGCCCCGTGGGTGGCACCAACACCTCCCACGGGACCAATGTAACTCTTAGGAACTGACCCCGCAGCCGCGGGTCTCCCGGTTTGAGAACACGACGATAATTTGCATATTTCTAGACTTAGGCTTAAAAACATGGCGTTAGAGGGCGAAAACCCAAAACAGCTCCCGAACGGCCCCGTGGGTGACAACAACACCTCCCACGGGACCAATGTAACTCGTAGGAACTGACCATGCAGCCGCGGGTCTCCCGGTTTTAGAATACGACGATAATTTGCATATTTATAGACTTAGGCTTAAAAACATGGCGTTAGAGGTTGAAAACCAAAAACAGCCACCGAACGGCCCCATGGGTGGCACCAACACCTCCCACGGGACCAATGTAAATCGTAGGAATTGACCACGCATCTCCGGGACTTCCGGTTGGAGAATACGACAATAATTTGCATATTTCTAGACTTAGGCTTAAAAACATGGCGTTAGAGGGTGAAAACTCGAAGCAACCTCCGAACGGCCCCGTGGATGAAACCATCACCAACCACGAGACCAATTTAACTCGTAGGAACTGACCCCACAGCCGTGGGTCTCCCGGTTTGAGAATACGATGATAATTTGCATATTTCTAGACTTAGGCTTAAAAACATGGCGTTAGAGGGTGAAAACTTGAAACAACCCCCGAACTGTCCCGTAGGTGGAACCAACACCTCCCACGAGACCAATGTAACTCGTAAGAACTTACCATGCAGCCGCGGGACTCCCGATTTGAGAAAATGACGGTAATTTGCATATTTCTAGACTTAAGGTTCAAAATATGGCGTTAGAGGGTGAAAATCCAAAACAGCTCCCAAACGGCCCCGTTGGTGTCTGTAACACCTCCCACGGGACCAATGTAACTCGTAGGAACTGACCACGCAGCCGTGAGACGCCCGGTTTGAGAATACGAAGATAATTTGCATATTTCTAGATTTCACCAAAGCATGGCGTTAGAGGGTGAAAACTCGAAACAGCCCCCGAACGGCCTCGTGGGTGGTACCAACACCTCCCACGGGACCAATGTAACTCGTAGGAACTGACCCCGCAGCCACGGGTCTCCCGATTTGAGAATACGATGATAATTTGCATATTTCTAGACTTAGGCTTAAAAACATGGCGTTAGAGGGTGAAAACCCAAAATAGCCCCCGAACGGCCCCATGGGTGGCAACAACACCTCCCACGGGTCCAATGTAACTCGTAGTAACTGACCCCGCAGTCGCGGGTCTCTCGGTTTGAGAATACGACGATAATTTGCATATTTCTAGACTTAGGCTTAAAAACATGGCGTTAGAGGGTGAAAACTCGAAACAACCCCCGAACGGCCCCTTGGGTGGCACCATCACCTCCCACGAAACCAATGTAACTCGTAAGAACTTACCACGCAGCCGTGGGACTCCAAATTTGAAAAAACGACGGTAATTTGCATATTTCTAGACTTAGGGTTCAAAATATGGCGTTAGAGGTTGAAAACCCAAAAATAGCCCCCGAACAGCCCCGTGGGTGGCACCAACACCTCCCACGGGACCAATGTAACTCGTAGGAACTGACCACACAGCCGCGGGTCTCCCGATTTGAAAATACGACGGTAATTTGCATATTTCTAGACTTAGGCTTAAAAATATGGCGTTAGAGGGTTAAAACTCGAAACAACCTTCGAACGGCCTCGTGGGTGGCACCATCACCTCCCACGAGACCAATGTAACTCATAGGAACTGACCCCACACCCGATGGTCGCCCGGTTTGAGAATACGAAGATAATTTGCATATTTCTAGACTTAGGCTTAAAAACATGGCGTTAGAGGGAGAAAACTTGAAACAACCCCCGAACTGCCCCGTGGGTGGAACCAACACCTCCCACGAGACCAATGTAACTCATAAGAACTTACCACGCAGCCGCGGGACTCCCGATTTGAGAAAATGACGGTAATTTGCATATTTCTAGACTTAGGGTTCAAAATATGGCGTTAGAGGGTGAAAACCCAAAACAGCCCCCGAACGGCCATGTGGGTGGCACCAACACCTCCCACGGGACCAATGTAACTCGTAGGAACTGACCGCGCAGCCGTGAGACGCCCGGTTTGAGAATACGACAATAATTTGCATATTTCTAGATTTAACCAAAGCATGGCGTTAGAGGGTAAAAACTCGAAACAGCCCCCGAACGGCCCCGTGGGTGGAACCAACACCTCCCACGGGACCAATGTAACTCGTAGGAACTGACCCCGTAGCCGCGGGTCTCCCGGTTTGAGAATACAATTATAATTTGTATATTTCTAGACTAAGGCTTAAAAACATGGCGTTAGAGGGTGAAAACCCAAAATAGCCCCCGAACGGCCCCATGGGTGGCAACAACACCTTCCACGGGTCCAATGTAACTCGTAGGAACTGACCCCGCAGTCGCGGGTCTCTCGATTTGAGAATACGACGATAATTTGCATATTTCTAGACTTAGGCTTAAAAACATGGCGTTAGAGGGTGAAAACTCGAAATAGCCCCCGAACGGCCCCTTGGGTGGCACCATCACCTCCCACGAGACCAATGTAACTCGTAAGAACTTACCACGCAGCCGTGGGACTCCCGATATGAGAATACGATGATAATTTGCATATTTCAAGACTTAGGCTTAAAAACATGGCGTTAGAGGGTGATAACTCGAAACAGCCCCCCAACGGCCCCGTGGGTGGTACCAACACCTCCCACGGGACCAATGTAACTCGTAGGAACTGATCCCGCAGCCGCAGATCTCCCGGTTTGAGAATACGACGATAATTTTCATACGTTTGAACTTAGGCTTAAAAACATGGCGTTAAAGGGTGAAAGCCCAAAATAGCCCCCGACATGACCAATGTAACTCGTAGGAACTGACCACGCAGCCGCGGGTCTCCCGGTTTGAGAATACGGTGATAATTTACACATTTCTAGACTTAGGCTTAAAAACTTGGCGTTAGAGGGGTGAAAACTCGAAACAGCCCCCCGAATGGCCCCTTGGGTGGCACTATCACCTCCCAAGTGACCAATGTAACTCGTAAGAACTTACCACGCAGCCGCGGGTCTCCCGATTTGAGAATATGACGATAATTTGCATATTTCATGACTTAGGCTTAAAAACATGGCGTTAGAGGGTTAAAACTCGAAACAACTTCCGAACGGCCTCGTGGGTGGCACCATCACCTCCCACGAGACCAATGTAACTCATAGGAACTGACCCCACAGCCGTGGGTCTCCCGGTTTGAGAATACGATGATAATTTGCATATTTCTAGACTTAGGCTTAAAAACATGGAGTTAGAGTGGGAAAACTTGAAACAACCCCCGAACGGCCCCGTGGATGGAACCAACACCTCCCACGAGACCAATGTAACTCGTAACAACTTACCAGGCAGTCGCGGGACTCCCGATTTTAGGAAATGACGGTAATTTGCATATTTCTATACTTAAGGTTCAAAATATGGGGTTAGAGGGCGAAAACCCAAAACAGCCCCCGAACGACCCCGTGGGTGGCACCAACACCTCCCACGGGACCAATGTAACTCGTAGGAACTGACCACGTAGCCGCGGGTCTCCCAGTTTGAGAATACGATGATAATTTGCATATTTCTAGACTTAGGCTTAAAAGCATGGCATTATAGGGTGAAAACCCAAAATAGCCCCCGAACGGCCCCATGGGTGGCAACAACACCTTCCACGGGTCCAATGTAACTCGTAGGAACTGACCCCGCAGTCGCGGGTCTCTCGATTTGAGAATGCGACAATAATTTGCATATTTCTAGACTTAGGTTAAAAACATGGCGTTAGAGGGTGAAAACTCGAAACAACCCCCGAACAGCCCCTTGGTTGGCACCATCACTTCCCACGAAACCAATGTAACTCGTAAGAACTTACCACGCAGCCGTGGGACTCTCGATATGAGAATACGATGATAATTTGCATATTTCAAGACTTATTCTTAAAAACATGGCGTTAGAGGGTGAAAACTCGAAACATCCCCCGAACGGCCCCTTGGGTGGCACCATCACCTCCCACGAGACCAATGTAACTCGTAAGAACTTACCACGCAGCCCTGGGACTCCCGATATGAAAAAACGACGGTAATTTGCATATTTCTAGACTTAGGCTTGAAAATATGGCGTTAGAGGGTGAAAACCCAAAACAGCCCCCGAACGGCCCCGTGGGTGGTGCCAACACCTCCCACGGGACCAATGTTACTCGTAGGAACTGACCGCGCAGCCACGAGACTCCCGATTTGAGAATACGACGATAATTTGGATATTTCTAAATTTAAGCAGAACATGGCATTAGAGGGTGAAAACTCGAAACAACCCCCAAACGGCCCCGTGGGTGGCACCAACACCTCCCACGGGACCAATGTAACTCTTAGGAACTGACCCCGCATCCGCGGGTCTCCCGGTTTGAGAACACGACGATAATTTGCATATTTCTAGACTTAGGCTTAAAAACATGGCGTTAGAGGGCGAAAACCCAAAACAGCTCCCGAACGGCCCCGTGGGTGACAACAACACCTCCCACGGGACCAATGTAACTCGTAGGAACTGACCACGCAGCCGCGGGTCTCCCGGTTTTAGAATACGACGATAATTTGCATATTTATAGACTTAGGCTTAAAAACATGGCGTTAGAGGTTGAAAACCAAAAACAGCCACCGAACGGCCCCATGGGTGGCACCAACACCTCCCACGGGACCAATGTAAATCGTAGGAATTGACCACGCATCTCCGGGACTTCCGGTTGGAGAATACGACAATAATTTGCATATTTCTAGACTTAGGCTTAAAAGCATGGCGTTAGAGGGTGAAAACTCGAAGCAACCTCCGAACGGCCCCGTGGATGAAACCATCACCAACCACGAGACCAATTTAACTCGTAGGAACTGACCCCACAGCCGTGGGTCTCCCGGTTTGAGAATACGATGATAATTTGCATATTTCTAGACTTAGGCTTAAAAACATGGCGTTAGAGGGTGAAAACTTGAAACAACCCCCGAACTGTCCCGTAGGTGGAACCAACACCTCCCACGAGACCAATGTAACTCGTAAGAACTTACCATGCAGCCGCGGGACTCCCGATTTGAGAAAATGACGGTAATTTGCATATTTCTAGACTTAAGGTTCAAAATATGGCGTTAGAGGGTGAAAATCCAAAACAGCTCCCAAACGGCCCCGTTGGTGTCTGTAACACCTCCCACGGGACCAATGTAACTCGTAGGAACTGACCACGCAGCCGTGAGACGCCCGGTTTGAGAATACGAAGATAATTTGCATATTTCTAGATTTCACCAAAGCATGGCGTTAGAGGGTGAAAACTCGAAACAGCCCCCGAACGGCCCCGTGGGTGGTACCAACACCTCCCACGGGACCAATGTAACTCGTAGGAACTGACCCCGCAGCCACGGGTCTCCCGATTTGAGAATACGATGATAATTTGCATATTTCTAGAAATAGGCTTAAAAACATGGCGTTAGAGGGTGAAAACCCAAAATAGCCCCCGAACGGCCCCATGGGTGGCAACAACACCTCCCACGGGTCCAATGTAACTCGTACTAACTGACCCCGCAGTCGCGGGTCTCTCGGTTTGAGAATACGACGATAATTTGCATATTTCTAGACTTAGGCTTAAAAACATGGCGTTAGAGGGTGAAAACTCGAAACAACCCCCGAACGGCCCCTTGGGTGGCACCATCACCTCCCACGAAACCAATGTAACTCGTAAGAACTTACCACGCAGCCGTGGGACTCCAAATTTGAAAAAACGACGGTAATTTGCATATTTCTAGACTTAGGGTTCAAAATATGGCGTTAGAGGGTGAAAACCCAAAAATAGCCCCCGAACAGCCCCGTGGGTGGCACCAACACCTCCCACGGGACCAATGTAACTCGTAGGAACTGACCACACAGCCGCGGGTCTCCCGATTTGAAAATACGACGATAATTTGCATATTTCTAGACTTAGGCTTAAAAATATGGCGTTAGAGGGTTAAAAATCGAAACAACCTCCGAACGGCCTCGTGGGTGGCACCATCACCTCCCACGAGACCAATGTAACTCATAGGAACTGACCCCACACCCGATGGTCGCCCGGTTTGAGAATACGAAGATAATTTGCATATTTCTAGACTTAGGCTTAAAAACATGGCGTTAGAGGGAGAAAACTTGAAACAACCCCCGAACTGCCCCGTGGGTGGAACCAACACCTCCCACGAGACCAATGTAACTCATAAGAACTTACCACGCAGCCGCGGGACTCCCGATTTGAGAAAATGACGGTAATTTGCATATTTCTAGACTTAGGGTTCAAAATATGGCGTTAGAGGGTGAAAACCCAAAACAGCCCCCGAACGGCCATGTGGGTGGCACCAACACCTCCCACGGGACCAATGTAACTCGTAGGAACTGACCGCGCAGCCGTGAGACGCCCGGTTTGAGAATACGACAATAATTTGCATATTTCTAGATTTAACCAAAGCATGGCGTTAGAGGGTAAAAACTCGAAACAGCCCCCGAACGGCCCCGTGGGTGGAACCAATACCTCCCACGGGACCAATGTAACTCGTAGGAACTGACCCCGTAGCCGCGGGTCTCCCGGTTTGAGAATACAATTATAATTTGCATATTTCTAGACTAAGGCTTAAAAACATGGCGTTAGAGGGTGAAAACCCAAAATAGCCCCCGAACGGCCCCATGGGTGGCAACAACACCTTCCACGGGTCCAATGTAACTCGTAGGAACTGACCCCGCAGTCGCGGGTCTCTCGATTTGAGAATACGACGATAATTTGCATATTTCTAGACTTAGGCTTAAAAACATGGCGTTAGAGGGTGAAAACTCGAAATAGCCCCCGAACGGCCCCTTGGGTGGCACCATCACCTCCCACGAGACCAATGTAACTCGTAAGAACTTACCACGCAGCCGTGGGACTCCCGATATGAGAATACGATGATAATTTGCATATTTCAAGACTTAGGCTTAAAAACATGGCGTTAGAGGGTGATAACTTGAAACAGCCCCCGAACGGCCCCTTGGGTGGCACCATCACCTCCCACAAGACCAATGTAACTCGTAAGAACTTACCACTTAGCCCTGGGACTCCCGATATGAAAAAACGACGATAATTTGCATATTTCTAGACTTAGGCTTGAAAATATGGCGTTAAAGGGTGAAAACCCAAAACAGCCCCCGAACGGCCCCGTGGGTGGCGCCAACACCTCCCACGGGACCAATGTTACTTGTAGGAACTGACCGCGCAGCCACGAGACTCCCGATTTGAGAATACGATGATAATTTGGATATTTTTAAATTTAAGCAGAATATGGCATTAGAGGGTGAAAACTCGAAACAACCCCCAAACGGCCTCGTGGGTGGCACCAACACCACCCACGGGACCAATGTAACTCTTAGGAACTGACCCCGCAGCCGCGGGTCTCCGGGTTTGAGAACACGATGATAATTTGCATATTTCTAGACTTAGGCTTAAAAACATGGCGTTAGAGGGAAAAAACCCAAAACATCCCCCGAACGGCCCCGTGGGTGACAACAACACCTCCCACGGGACCAATGTAACTCGTAGGAACTAACCACGCAGCCGCGGGTCTCCCGGTTTTAGAATACGACGATAATTTGCATATTTCTAGACTTAGGCTTAAAAACATGGCGTTAGAGGGTGAAAACTCGAAACAACCTCCGAACCGCCACGTGGGTGGCACCATCACCTCCCACGAGACCAATGTAACTCGTAGGAACTGACCCCACAGCCGTGGGTCTCCCAGTTTGAGAATACGATGATAATTTGCATATTTCTAGACTTAGGCTTAAAAAATGGCGTTAGAGGGTGAAAACTCAAAACAACCCCCGAACTGCCCCGTGGGTGGAACCAACACCTCCCACGGGACCAATGTAACTCGTAAGAACTTACCAAGCAGCTGCGGGACTCCCGATTTTAGGAAATGACGGTAATTTGCATATTTTTAGACTTAGGGTTCAAAATATGGCGTTAGCGGGTGAAAACCGAAAACAGCCCCCAAACGGCCCCGTGGGTGCCACCAACACCTCCCGCGGGACCAATGTTACTCGTAGGAACTGACCGCGCAACCGCGAGACTCCCGGTTTGAGAATACGACGATAATTTTCATATTTTTAGATTTAAGCAAAACATGGCGTTAGAGGGTGAAAACTCGAAACAGCCCCCCAACGGCCCCGTGGGTGGTACCAACACCTCCCACGGGACCAATGTAACTCGTAGGAACTGATCCCGCAGCCGCAGATCTCCCGGTTTGAGAATACGATGATAATTTTCATACGTTTGAACTTAGGCTTAAAAACATGGCGTTAAAGGGTGAAAGCCCAAAATAGCCCCCGACATGACCAATGTAACTCGTAGGAACTGACGACGCAGCCGCGGGTCTCCCGGTTTGAGAATACGGTGATAATTTACACATTTCTAGACTTAGGCTTAAAAACTTGGCGTTAGAGGGTGAAAACTCGAAACAGCCCCCGAATGGCCCCTTGGGTGGCACTATCACCTCCCAAGTGACCAATGTAACTCGTAAGAACTTACCACGCAGCCGTGGGAATTCCGATTTGAAAAAACGATTGTAATTTGCATATTTCTAGACTTAGGCTTCAAAATATGGCGTTAGAGGGTGGAAACCCAAAACAGCCCCGAACGGCCCCGAGGGTGGCGGCAACACCTCCCACGAGACCAATGTTACTCATAAGAACTGACCGTGCAGCCACAAGACTCCCGGTTTGAGAATACGACGATAATTTGCATATTTCTAAATTTAAGCAAAACATGGCGTTAGAGGGTGAAAACTCGAAACAGCCCCCGAACGGCCCCGTGGGTTGTACAAACACCTCTCACGGGACCAATGTAACTTGTAGGAACTGACCCCGCAGCCGCGGGTCTCTCGGTTTGAGAACACGATGATAATTTACATTTTCTAGACTTAGGCTTAAAAACATGAAGTTAGAGGGCGAAAACCCAAAACAGCCCCCGAACGGCCCCGTGGGTGGCAACAACACCTCCCACGGGACCAATGTAACTCGTAGGAACTGACCACGCAGCCGCGGGTCTCCCGGTTTGAGAATACGACGATAATTTGCATATTTCTAGACTTAGGCTTAAAAACATGGCGTTAGAGGGTGAAAACTCGAAGCAACCTCCGAACGGCCCCGTGGATGAAACCATCACCAACCACGAGACCAATTTAACTCGTAGGAACTGACCCCACAGCCGTGGGTCTCCCGGTTTGAGAATACGATGATAATTTGCATATTTCTAGACTTAGGCTTAAAAACATGGCGTTAGAGGGTGAAAACTTGAAACAACCCCCGAACTGTCCCGTAGGTGGAACCAACACCTCCCACGAGACCAATGTAACTCTTAAGAACTTACCATGCAGCCGCGGGACTCCCGATTTGAGAAAATGACGGTAATTTGCATATTTCTAGACTTAAGGTTCAAAATATGGCGTTAGAGGGTGAAAATCCAAAACAGCTCCCAAACGGCCCCGTTGGTGTCTGTAACACCTCCCACGGGACCAATGTAACTCGTAGGAACTGACCACGCAGCCGTGAGACGCCCGGTTTGAGAATACGAAGATAATTTGCATATTTCTAGATTTCACCAAAGCATGGCGTTAGAGGGTGAAAACTCGAAACAGCCCCCGAACGGCCCCGTGGGTGGTACCAACACCTCCCACGGGACCAATGTAACTCGTAGGAACTGACCCCGCAGCCACGGGTCTCCCGATTTGAGAATACGATGATAATTTGCATATTTCTAGACTTAGGCTTAAAAACATGGCGTTAGAGGGTGAAAACCCAAAATAGCCCCCGAACGGCCCCATGGGTGGCAACAACACCTCCCACGGGTCCAATGTAACTCGTAGTAACTGACCCCGCAGTCGCGGGTCTCTCGGTTTGAGAATACGACGATAATTTGCATATTTCTAGACTTAGGCTTAAAAACATGGCGTTAGAGGGTGAAAACTCGAAACAACCCCCGAACGGCCCCTTGGGTGGCACCATCACCTCCCACGAAACCAATGTAACTCGTAAGAACTTACCACGCAGCCGTGGGACTCCAAATTTGAAAAAACGACGGTAATTTGCATATTTCTAGACTTAGGGTTCAAAATATGGCGTTAGAGGGTGAAAACCCAAAAATAGCCCCCGAACAGCCCCGTGGGTGGCACCAACACCTCCCACGGGACCAATGTAACTCGTAGGAACTGACCACACAGCCGCGGGTCTCCCGATTTGAAAATACGACGATAATTTGCATATTTCTAGACTTAGGCTTAAAAATATGGCGTTAGAGGGTTAAAAATCGAAACAACCTCCGAACGGCCTCGTGGGTGGCACCATCACCTCCCACGAGACCAATGTAACTCATAGGAACTGACCCCACACCCGATGGTCACCCGGTTTGAGAATACGAAGATAATTTGCATATTTCTAGACTTAGGCTTAAAAACATGGCGTTAGAGGGAGAAAACTTGAAACAACCCCCGAACTGCCCCGTGGGTGGAACCAACACCTCCCACGAGACCAATGTAACTCATAAGAACTTACCACGCAGCCGCGGGACTCCCGATTTGAGAAAATGATGGTAATTTGCATATTTCTAGACTTAGGGTTCAAAATATGGCGTTAGAGGGTGAAAACCCAAAACAGCCCCCGAACGGCCATGTGGGTGGCACCAACACCTCCCACGGGACCAATGTAACTCGTAGGAACTGACCGCGCACCCGTGAGACGCCCGGTTTGAGAATACGACAATAATTTGCATATTTCTAGATTTAACCAAAGCATGGCGTTAGAGGGTAAAAACTCGAAACAGCCCCCGAACGGCCCCGTGGGTGGAACCAACACCTCCCACGGGACCAATGTAACTCGTAGGAACTGACCCCGTAGCCGCGGGTCTCCCGGTTTGAGAATACAATTATAATTTGCATATTTCTAGACTAAGGCTTAAAAACATGGCGTTAGAGGGTGAAAACCCAAAATAGCCCCCGAACGGCCCCATGGGTGGCAACAACACCTTCCACGGGTCCAATGTAACTCGTAGGAACTGACCCCGCAGTCGCGGGTCTCTCGATTTGAGAATACGACGATAATTTGCATATTTCTAGACTTAGGCTTAAAAACATGGCGTTAGAGGGTGAAAACTCGAAATAGCCCCCGAACGGCCCCTTGGGTGGCACCATCACCTCCCACGAGACCAATGTAACTCGTAAGAACTTACCACGCAGCCGTGGGACTCCCGATATGAGAATACGATGATAATTTGCATATTTCAAGACTTAGGCTTAAAAACATGGCGTTAGAGGGTGATAACTTGAAACAGCCCCCGAACGGCCCCTTGGGTGGCACCATCACCTCCCACAAGACCAATGTAACTCGTAAGAACTTACCACTTAGCCCTGGGACTCCCGATATGAAAAAACGACGATAATTTGCATATTTCTAGACTTAGGCTTGAAAATATGGCGTTAAAGGGTGAAAACCCAAAACAGCCCCCGAACGGCCCCGTGGGTGGCGCCAACACCTCCCACGGGACCAATGTTACTTGTAGGAACTGACCGCGCAGCCACGAGACTCCCGATTTGAGAATACGACGATAATTTGCATATTTCTAAATTTAAGCAGAATATGGCATTAGAGGGTGAAAACTCGAAACAACCCCCAAACGGCCTCGTGGGTGGCACCAACACCACCCACGGGACCAATGTAACTCTTAGGAACTGACCCCGCAGCCGCGGGTCTCCGGGTTTGAGAACACGATGATAATTTGCATATTTCTAGACTTAGGCTTAAAAACATGGCGTTAGAGGGAAAAAACCCAAAACAGCCCCCGAACGGCCCCGTGGGTGACAACAACACCTCCCACGGGACCAATGTAACTCGTAGGAACTAACCACGCAGCCGCGGGTCTCCCGGTTTTAGAATACGACGATAATTTGCATATTTCTAGACTTAGGCTTAAAAACATGGCGTTAGAGGGTGAAAACTCGAAACAACCTCCGAACGGCCACGTGGGTGGCACCATCACCTCCCACGAGACCAATGTAACTCGTAGGAACTGACCCCACAGCCGTGGGTCTCCCAGTTTGAGAATACGATGATAATTTGCATATTTCTAGACTTAGGCTTAAAAAATGGCATTAGAGGGTGAAAACTCAAAACAACCCCCGAACTGCCCCGTGGGTGGAACCAACACCTCCCACGGGACCAATGTAACTCGTAAGAACTTACCACGCAGCTGCGGGACTCCCGATTTTAGGAAATGACGGTAATTTGCATATTTTTAGACT
Source organism: Sambucus nigra (assembly GCA_949130495.1). Classification (NCBI taxonomy): domain Eukaryota; kingdom Viridiplantae; phylum Streptophyta; class Magnoliopsida; order Dipsacales; family Adoxaceae; genus Sambucus; species Sambucus nigra. Next base: position 49,340,178 of record OX422220.1, read on the forward strand.
TAGGGTTCAAAATATGGCGTTAGCGGGTGAAAACCGAAAACAGCCCCCAAACGGCCCCGTGGGTGCCACCAACACCTCCCGCGGGACCAATGTTACTCGTAGGAACTGACCGCGCAACCGCGAGACTCCCGGTTTGAGAATACGACGGTAATTTTCATATTTTTAGATTTAAGCAAAACATGGCGTTAGAGGGTGAAAACTCGAAACAGCCCCCCAACGGCCCCGTGGGTGGTACCAACACCTCCCACGGGACCAATGTAACTCGTAGGAACTGATCCCGCAGCCGCAGATCTCCCGGTTTGAGAATACGACGATAATTTTCATACGTTTGAACTTAGGCTTAAAAACATGGCGTTAAAGGGTGAAAGCCCAAAATAGCCCCCGACATGACCAATGTAACTCGTAGGAACTGACCACGCAGCCGCGGGTCTCCCGGTTTGAGAATACGGTGATAATTTACACATTTCTAGACTTAGGCTTAAAAACTTGGCGTTAGAGGGTGAAAACTCGAAACAGCCCCCGAATGGCCCCTTGGGTGGCACTATCACCTCCCAAGTGACCAATGTAACTCGTAAGAACTTACCACGCAGCCGCGGGTCTCCCGATTTGAGAATATGACGATAATTTGCATATTTCATGACTTAGGCTTAAAAACATGGCGTTAGAGGGTTAAAACTCGAAACAACTTCCGAACGGCCTCGTGGGTGGCACCATCACCTCCCACGAGACCAATGTAACTCATAGGAACTGACCCCACAGCCGTGGGTCTCCCGGTTTGAGAATACGATGATAATTTGCATATTTCTAGACTTAGGCTTAAAAACATGGAGTTAGAGTGGGAAAACTTGAAACAACCCCCGAACGGCCCCGTGGATGGAACCAACACCTCCCACGAGACCAATGTAACTCGTAACAACTTACCAGGCAGCCGCGGGACTCCCGATTTGAGAAAATGACGGTAATTTGCATATTTCTATACTTAGGGTTCAAAATATGGGGTTAGAGGGCGAAAACCCAAAACAGCCCCCGAACGACCCCGTGGGTGGCACCAACACCTCCCACGGGACCAATGTAACTCGTAGGAACTGACCACGTAGCCGCGGGTCTCCCAGTTTGAGAATACGATGATAATTTGCATATTTCTAGACTTAGGCTTAAAAGCATGGCATTAGAGGGTGAAAACCCAAAATAGCCCCCGAACGGCCCCATGGGTGGCAACAACACCTTCCACGGGTCCAATGTAACTCGTAGGAACTGACCCCGCAGTCGCGGGTCTCTCGATTTGAGAATGCGACAATAATTTGCATATTTCTAGACTTAGGTTAAAAACATGGCGTTAGAGGGTGAAAACTCGAAACAACCCCCGAACAGCCCCTTGGTTGGCACCATCACTTCCCACGAAACCAATGTAACTCGTAAGAACTTACCACGCAGCCGTGGGACTCTCGATATGAGAATACGATGATAATTTGCATATTTCAAGACTTATTCTTAAAAACATGGCGTTAGAGGGTGAAAACTCGAAACATCCCCCGAACGGCCCCTTGGGTGGCACCATCACCTCCCACGAGACCAATGTAACTCGTAAGAACTTACCACGCAGCCCTGGGACTCCCGATATGAAAAAACGACGGTAATTTGCATATTTCTAGACTTAGGCTTGAAAATATGGCGTTAGAGGGTGAAAACCCAAAACAGCCCCCGAACGGCCCCGTGGGTGGTACCAACACCTCCCACGGGACCAATGTTACTCGTAGGAACTGACCGCGCAGCCACGAGACTCCCGATTTGAGAATACGACGATAATTTGGATATTTCTAAATTTAAGCAGAACATGGCATTAGAGGGTGAAAACTCGAAACAACCCCCAAACGGCCCCGTGGGTGGCACCAACACCTCCCACGGGACCAATGTAACTCTTAGGAACTGACCCCGCAGCCGCGGGTCTCCCGGTTTGAGAACACGACGATAATTTTCATACGTTTGAACTTAGGCTTAAAAACATGGCGTTAAAGGGTGAAAGCCCAAAATAGCCCCCGACATGACCAATGTAACTCGTAGGAACTGACCACGCAGCCGCGGGTCTCCCGGTTTGAGAATACGGTGATAATTTACACATTTCTAGACTTAGGCTTAAAAACTTGGCGTTAGAGGGTGAAAACTCGAAACAGCCCCCGAATGGCCCCTTGGGTGGCACTATCACCTCCCAAGTGACCAATGTAACTCGTAAGAACTTACCACGCAGCCGCGGGTCTCCCGATTTGAGAATATGACGATAATTTGCATATTTCATGACTTAGGCTTAAAAACATGGCGTTAGAGGGTTAAAACTCGAAACAACTTCCGAACGGCCTCGTGGGTGGCACCATCACCTCCCACGAGACCAATGTAACTCATAGGAACTGACCCCACAGCCGTGGGTCTCCCGGTTTGAGAATACGATGATAATTTGCATATTTCTAGACTTAGGCTTAAAAACATGGAGTTAGAGTGGGAAAACTTGAAACAACCCCCGAACGGCCCCGTGGATGGAACCAACACCTCCCACGAGACCAATGTAACTCGTAACAACTTACCAGGCAGCCGCGGGACTCCCGATTTGAGAAAATGACGGTAATTTGCATATTTCTATACTTAGGGTTCAAAATATGGGGTTAGAGGGCGAAAACCCAAAACAGCCCCCGAACGACCCCGTGGGTGGCACCAACACCTCCCACGGGACCAATGTAACTCGTAGGAACTGACCACGTAGCCGCGGGTCTCCCAGTTTGAGAATACGATGATAATTTGCATATTTCTAGACTTAGGCTTAAAAGCATGGCATTAGAGGGTGAAAACCCAAAATAGCCCCCGAACGGCCCCATGGGTGGCAACAACACCTTCCACGGGTCCAATGTAACTCGTAGGAACTGACCCCGCAGTCGCGGGTCTCTCGATTTGAGAATGCGACAATAATTTGCATATTTCTAGACTTAGGTTAAAAACATGGCGTTAGAGGGTGAAAACTCGAAACAACCCCCGAACAGCCCCTTGGTTGGCACCATCACTTCCCACGAAACCAATGTAACTCGTAAGAACTTACCACGCAGCCGTGGGACTCTCGATATGAGAATACGATGATAATTTGCATATTTCAAGACTTATTCTTAAAAACATGGCGTTAGAGGGTGAAAACTCGAAACATCCCCCGAACGGCCCCTTGGGTGGCACCATCACCTCCCACGAGACCAATGTAACTCGTAAGAACTTACCACGCAGCCCTGGGACTCCCGATATGAAAAAACGACGGTAATTTGCATATTTCTAGACTTAGGCTTGAAAATATGGCGTTAGAGGGTGAAAACCCAAAACAGCCCCCGAACGGCCCCGTGGGTGGTACCAACACCTCCCACGGGACCAATGTTACTCGTAGGAACTGACCGCGCAGCCACGAGACTCCCGATTTGAGAATACGACGATAATTTGGATATTTCTAAATTTAAGCAGAACATGGCATTAGAGGGTGAAAACTCGAAACAACCCCCAAACGGCCCCGTGGGTGGCACCAACACCTCCCACGGGACCAATGTAACTCTTAGGAACTGACCCCGCAGCCGCGGGTCTCCCGGTTTGAGAACACGACGATAATTTGCATATTTCTAGACTTAGGCTTAAAAACATGGCGTTAGAGGGCGAAAACCCAAAACAGCTCCCGAACAGCCCCGTGGGTGACAACAACACCTCCCACGGGACCAATGTAACTCGTAGGAACTGACCACGCAGCCGCGGGTCTCCCGGTTTTAGAATACGACGATAATTTGCATATTTATAGACTTAGGCTTAAAAACATGGCGTTAGAGGTTGAAAACCAAAAACAGCCACCGAACGGCCCCATGGGTGGCACCAACACCTCCCACGGGACCAATGTAAATCGTAGGAATTGACCACGCATCTCCGGGACTTCCGGTTGGAGAATACGACAATAATTTGCATATTTCTAGACTTAGGCTTAAAAGCATGACGTTAGAGGGTGAAAACTCGAAGCAACCTCCGAACGGCCCCGTGGATGAAACCATCACCAACCACGAGACCAATTTAACTCGTAGGAACTGACCCCACAGCCGTGGGTCTCCCGGTTTGAGAATACGATGATAATTTGCATATTTCTAGACTTAGGCTTAAAAACATGGCGTTAGAGGGTGAAAACTTGAAACAACCCCCGAACTGTCCCGTAGGTGGAACCAACACCTCCCACGAGACCAATGTAACTCGTAAGAACTTACCATGCAGCCGCGGGACTCCCGATTTGAGAAAATGACGGTAATTTGCATATTTCTAGACTTAAGGTTCAAAATATGGCGTTAGAGGGTGAAAATCCAAAACAGCTCCCAAACGGCCCCGTTGGTGTCTGTAACACCTCCCACGGGACCAATGTAACTCGTAGGAACTGACCACGCAGCCGTGAGACGCCCGGTTTGAGAATACGAAGATAATTTGCATATTTCTAGATTTCACCAAAGCATGGCGTTAGAGGGTGAAAACTCGAAACAGCCCCCGAACGGCCCCGTGGGTGGTACCAACACCTCCCACGGGACCAATGTAACTCGTAGGAACTGACCCCGCAGCCACGGGTCTCCCGATTTGAGAATACGATGATAATTTGCATATTTCTAGACTTAGGCTTAAAAACATGGCGTTAGAGGGTGAAAACCCAAAATAGCCCCCGAACGGCCCCATGGGTGGCAACAACACCTCCCACGGGTCCAATGTAACTCGTAGTAACTGACCCCGCAGTCGCGGGTCTCTCGGTTTGAGAATACGACGATAATTTGCATATTTCTAGACTTAGGCTTAAAAACATGGCGTTAGAGGGTGAAAACTCGAAACAACCCCCGAACGGCCCCTTGGGTGGCACCATCACCTCCCACGAAACCAATGTAACTCGTAAGAACTTACCACGCAGCCGTGGGACTCCAAATTTGAAAAAACGACGGTAATTTGCATATTTCTAGACTTAGGGTTCAAAATATGGCGTTAGAGGGTGAAAACCCAAAAATAGCCCCCGAACAGCCCCGTGGGTGGCACCAACACCTCCCACGGGACCAATGTAACTCGTAGGAACTGACCACACAGCCGCGGGTCTCCCGATTTGAAAATACGACGATAATTTGCATATTTCTAGACTTAGGCTTAAAAATATGGCGTTAGAGGGTTAAAACTCGAAACAACCTCCGAACGGCCTCGTGGGTGGCACCATCACCTCCCACGAGACCAATGTAACTCATAGGAACTGACCCCACACCCGATGGTCGCCCGGTTTGAGAATACGAAGATAATTTGCATATTTCTAGACTTAGGCTTAAAAACATGGCGTTAGAGGGAGAAAACTTGAAACAACCCCGAACTGCCCCGTGGGTGGAACCAACACCTCCCACGAGACCAATGTAACTCATAAGAACTTACCACGCAGCCGCGGGACTCCCGATTTGAGAAAATGACGGTAAATTGCATATTTCTAGACTTAGGGTTCAAAATATGGCGTTAGAGGGTGAAAACCCAAAACAGCCCCCGAACGGCCATGTGGGTGGCACCAACACCTCCCACGGGACCAATGTAACTCGTAGGAACTGACCGCGCAGCCGTGAGACGCCCGGTTTGAGAATACGACAATAATTTGCATATTTCTAGATTTAACCAAAGCATGGCGTTAGAGGGTAAAAACTCGAAACAGCCCCCGAACGGCCCCGTGGGTGGAACCAACACCTCCCACGGGACCAATGTAACTCGTAGGAACTGACCCCGCAGCCGTGGGTCTCCCGATTTGAGAATACGATGATAATTTGCATATTTCTAGACTTAGGCTTAAAAACATGGCGTTAGAGGGTGAAAACCCAAAATAGCCCCCGAACGGCCCCATGGGTGGCAACAACACCTCCCACGGGTCCAATGTAACTCGTAGTAACTGACCCCGCAGCTGCGGGTCTCACGATTTGAGAATACGACGATAATTTGCATATTTCAAGACTTATGCTTAAAAACATGGCGTTAGAGGGTGAAAACTCGAAACATCCCCCGAACGGCACCTTGGGTGGCACCATCACCTCCCACGAGACCAATGTAACTCGTAAGAACTTACCACTTAGCCCTGGGACTCCCGATATGAAAAAACGACGATAATTTGCATATTTCTAGACTTAGGCTTGAAAATATGGCGTTAAAGGGTGAAAACCCAAAACAGCCCCCGAACGGCCCCGTGGGTGGCGCCAACACCTCCCACGGGACCAATGTTACTTGTAGGAACTGACCGCGCAGCCACGAGACTCCCGATTTGAGAATACGACGATAATTTGGATATTTTTAAATTTAAGCAGAATATGGCATTAGAGGGTGAAAACTCGAAACAACCCCCAAACGGCCTCGTGGGTGGCACCAACACCACCCACGGGACCAATGTAACTCTTAGGAACTGACCCCGCAGCCGCGGGTCTCCGGGTTTGAGAACACGATGATAATTTGCATATTTCTAGACTTAGGCTTAAAAACATGGCGTTAGAGGGAAAAAACCCAAAACATCCCCCGAACGGCCCCGTGGGTGACAACAACACCTCCCACGGGACCAATGTAACTCGTAGGAACTAACCACGCAGCCGCGGGTCTCCCGGTTTTAGAATACGACGATAATTTGCATATTTCTAGACTTAGGCTTAAAAACATGGCGTTAGAGGGTGAAAACTCGAAACAACCTCCGAACGGCCACGTGGGTGGCACCATCACCTCCCACGAGACCAATGTAACTCGTAGGAACTGACCCCACAGCCGTGGGTCTCCCAGTTTGAGAATACGATGATAATTTGCATATTTCTAGACTTAGGCTTAAAAAATGGCGTTAGAGGGTGAAAACTCAAAACAACCCCCGAACTGCCCCGTGGGTGGAACCAACACCTCCCACGGGACCAATGTAACTCGTAAGAACTTACCACGCAGCTGCGGGACTCCCGATTTTAGGAAATGACGGTAATTTGCATATTTTTAGACTTAGGGTTCAAAATATGGCGTTAGCGGGTGAAAACCGAAAACAGCCCCCAAACGGCCCCGTGGGTGCCACCAACACCTCCCGCGGGACCAATGTTACTCGTAGGAACTGACCGCGCAACCGCGAGACTCCCGGTTTGAGAATACGACGATAATTTTCATATTTTTAGATTTAAGCAAAACATGGCGTTAGAGGGTGAAAACTCGAAACAGCCCCCCAACGGCCCCGTGGGTGGTACCAACACCTCCCACGGGACCAATGTAACTCGTAGGAACTGATCCCGCAGCCGCAGATCTCCCGGTTTGAGAATACGACGATAATTTTCATACGTTTGAACTTAGGCTTAAAAACATGGCGTTAAAGGGTGAAAGCCCAAAATAGCCCCCGACATGACCAATGTAACTCGTAGGAACTCACCACGCAGCCGCGGGTCTCCCGGTTTGAGAATACGGTGATAATTTACACATTTCTAGACTTAGGCTTAAAAACTTGGCGTTAGAGGGTGAAAACTCGAAACAGCCCCCGAATGGCCCCTTGGGTGGCACTATCACCTCCCAAGTGACCAATGTAACTCGTAAGAACTTACCACGCAGCCGTGGGAATTCCGATTTGAAAAAACGATTGTAATTTGCATATTTCTAGACTTAGGCTTCAAAATATGGCGTTAGAGGGTGGAAACCCAAAACAGCCCCGAACGGCCCCGAGGGTGGCGGCAACACCTCCCACGAGACCAATGTTACTCATAAGAACTGACCGTGCAGCCACAAGACTCCCGGTTTGAGAATACGACGATAATTTGCATATTTCTAAATTTAAGCAAAACATGGCGTTAGAGGGTGAAAACTCGAAACAGCCCCCGAACGGCCCCGTGGGTTATACAAACACCTCTCACGGGACCAATGTAACTTGAGGGAACTGACCCCGCAGCCGCGGGTCTCTCGGTTTGAGAACACGATGATAATTTACATTTTCTAGACTTAGGCTTAAAAACATGAAGTTAGAGGGCGAAAACCCAAAACAGCCCCCGAACGGCCCCGTGGGTGGCAACAACACCTCCCACGGGACCAATGTAACTCGTAGGAACTGACCACGCAGCCGCGGGTCTCCCGGTTTGAGAATACGACGATAATTTGCATATTTATAGATTTAGGCTTAAAAACATGGCGTTAGAGGGTGAAAACTCGAAACAACCTCCGAACGGCCCCGTGGGTGGCACCATCACCTCCCACGAGACCAATGTAACTCGTAGGAATTGACCCCACAGCCGTGGGTCTCCCGGTTTGAGAATACGATGATAATTTGTATATTTCTAGACTTAGGCCTAAAAACATGGCGTTGAGGGTGAAAACTCGAAACAACCCCCGAACTGCCCCGTGGGTGGAACCAACACCTCCCACGAGAGCAATGTAACTCGTAAGAACTTACCACGCAGCCGCGGGACTCCCGATTTGATAAAATGATGGTAATTTGCATATTTCTAGACTTAGGGTTCAAAATATGGCGTTAGAGGGTGAAAATCCAAAACAGCTCCCAAACGGCCCCGTTGGTGTCTGTAACACCTCCCACGGGACCAATGTAACTCGTAGGAACTGACCACGCAGCCGTGAGACGTCCGGTTTGAGAATACGAAGATAATTTGCATATTTCTAGATTTCACCAAAGCATGGCGTTAGAGGGTAAAAACTCGAAACAGCCCCCGAACGGCCCCGTGGGTGGTACCAACACCTCCCACGGGACCAATGTAACTCGTAGGAACTGACCCCGCAGCCACGGGTCTCCCGATTTGAGAATACGATGATAATTTGCATATTTCTAGACTTAGTCTTAAAAACATGGCGTTAGAGGGTGAAAACCCAAAATAGCCCCCGAACAGCCCCATGGGTGGCAACAACACCTCCCACGGGTCCAATGTAACTCGTAGTAACTGACCCCGCAGTCGCGGGTCTCTCGGTTTGAGAATACGACGATAATTTTCATATTTCTAGACTTAGGCTTAAAAACATGGCGTTAGAGGGTGAAAACTCGAAACAACCCCCGAACGGCCCCTTGGGTGGCACCATCACCTCCCACGAAACCAATGTAACTCGTAAGAACTTACCACGCAGCCGTGGGACTCCAAATTTGAAAAAACGACGGTAATTTGCATATTTCTAGACTTAGGGTTCAAAATATGGCGTTAGAGGGTGAAAACCCAAAAATAGCCCCCGAACAGCCCCGTGGGTGCCACCAACACCTCCCACGGGACCAATGTAACTCGTAGGAACTGACCACACAACCGCGGGTCTCCCGATTTGAAAATACGACGGTAATTTGCATATTTCTAGACTTAGGCTTAAAAATATGGCGTTAGAGGGTTAAAACTCGAAACAACCTCCGAACGGCCTCGTGGGTGGCACCATCACCTCCCACGAGACCAATGTAACTCATAGGAACTGACCCCACACCCGATGGTCGCCCGGTTTGAGAATACGAAGATAATTTGCATATTTCTAGACTTAGGCTTAAAAACATGGCGTTAGAGGGAGAAAACTTGAAACAACCCCCGAACTGCCCCGTGGGTGGAACCAACACCTCCCACGAGACCAATGTAACTCATAAGAACTTACCACGCAGCCGCGGGACTCCCGATTTGAGAAAATGACGGTAATTTGCATATTTCTAGACTTAGGGTTCAAAATATGGCGTTAGAGGGTGAAAACCCAAAACAGCCCCCGAACGGCCATGTGGGTGGCACCAACACCTCCCACGGAACCAATGTAACTCGTAGGAACTGACCGCGCAGCCGTGAGACGCCCGGTTTGAGAATACGACAATAATTTGCATATTTCTAGATTTAACCAAAGCATGGCGTTAGAGGGTAAAAACTCGAAACAGCCCCCGAACGGCCCCGTGGGTGGAACCAACACCTCCCACGGGACCAATGTAACTCGTAGGAACTGACCCCGTAGCCGCGGGTCTCCCGGTTTGAGAATACAATTATAATTTGCATATTTCTAGACTAAGGCTTAAAAACATGGCGTTAGAGGGTGAAAACCCAAAATAGCCCCCGAACGGCCCCATGGGTGGCAACAACACCTTCCACGGGTCCAATGTAACTCGTAGGAACTGACCCCGCAGTCGCGGGTCTCTCGATTTGAGAATACGACGATAATTTGCATATTTCTAGACTTAGGCTTAAAAACATGGCGTTAGAGGGTGAAAACTCGAAATAGCCCCCGAACGGCCCCTTGGGTGGCACCATCACCTCCCACGAGACCAATGTAACTCGTAAGAACTTACCACGCAGCCGTGGGACTCCCGATATGAGAATACGATGATAATTTGCATATTTCAAGACTTAGGCTTAAAAACATGGCGTTAGAGGGTGATAACTTGAAACAGCCCCCGAACGGCCCCTTGGGTGGCACCATCACCTCCCACAAGACCAATGTAACTCGTAAGAACTTACCACTTAGCCCTGGGACTCCCGATATGAAAAAACGACGATAATTTGCATATTTCTAGACTTAGGCTTGAAAATATGGCGTTAAAGGGTGAAAACCCAAAACAGCCCCCGAACGGCCCCGTGGGTGGCGCCAACACCTCCCACGGGACCAATGTTACTTGTAGGAACTGACCGCGCAGCCACGAGACTCCCGATTTGAGAATACGACGATAATTTGGATATTTTTAAATTTAAGCAGAATATGGCATTAGAGGGTGAAAACTCGAAACAACCCCCAAACGGCCTCGTGGGTGGCACCAACACCACCCACGGGACCAATGTAACTCTTAGGAACTGACCCCGCAGCCGCGGGTCTCCGGGTTTGAGAACACGATGATAATTTGCATATTTCTAGACTTAGGCTTAAAAACATGGCGTTAGAGGGAAAAAACCCAAAACAGCCCCCGAACGGCCCGTGGGTGACAACAACACCTCCCACGGGACCAATGTAACTCGTAGGAACTAACCACGCAGCCGCGGGTCTCCCGGTTTTAGAATACGACGATAATTTGCATATTTCTAGACTTAGGCTTAAAAACATGGCGTTAGAGGGTGAAAACTCGAAACAACCTCCGAACGGCCACGTGGGTGGCACCATCACCTCCCACGAGACCAATGTAACTCGTAGGAACTGACCCCGCAGCCGTGGGTCTCCCAGTTTGAGAATACGATGATAATTTGCATATTTCTAGACTTAGGCTTAAAAAATGGCGTTAGAGGGTGAAAACTCAAAACAACCCCCGAACTGCCCCGTGGGTGGAACCAACACCTCCCACGGGACCAATGTAACTCGTAAGAACTTACCACGCAGCTGCGGGACTCCCGATTTTAGGAAATGACGGTAATTTGCATATTTCTAGACTTAGGGTTCAAAATATGGCGTTAGCGGGTGAAAACCGAAAACAGCCCCCAAACGGCCCCGTGGGTGCCACCAACACCTCCCGCGGGACCAATGTTACTCGTAGGAACTGACCGCGCAACCGCGAGACTCCCGGTTTGAGAATACGACGATAATTTTCATATTTTTAGATTTAAGCAAAACATGGCGTTAGAGGGTGAAAACTCGAAACAGCCCCCCAACGGCCCCGTGGGTGGTACCAACACCTCCCACGGGACCAATGTAACTCGTAGGAACTGATCCCGCAGCCGCAGATCTCCCGGTTTGAGAATACGACGATAATTTTCATACGTTTGAACTTAGGCTTAAAAACATGGCGTTAAAGGGTGAAAGCCCAAAATAGCCCCCGACATGACCAATGTAACTCGTAGGAACTGACCACGCAGCCGCAGGTCTCCCGGTTTGAGAATACGGTGATAATTTACACATTTCTAGACTTAGGCTTAAAAACTTGGCGTCAGAGGGTGAAAACTCGAAACAGCCCCCGAATGGCCCCTTGGGTGGCACCATCACCTCCCAAGTGACCAATGTAACTCGTAAGAACTTACCACGCAGCCGTGGGAATTCCGATTTAAAAAAACGATTGTAATTTGCATATTTCTAGACTTAGGCTTCAAAATATGGCGTTAGAGGGTGGAAACCGAAAACAGCCCCGAACGGCCCCGAGGGTGGCGGCAACACCTCCCACGAGACCAATGTTACTCATAAGAACTGACCGTGCAGCCACAAGACTCCCGGTTTGAGAATACGACGATAATTTGCATATTTCTAAATTTAAGCAAAACATGGCGTTAGAGGGTGAAAACTCGAAACAGCCCCCGAACGGCCCCGTGGGTTGTACAAACACCTCTCACGGGACCAATGTAACTTGTAGGAACTGACCCCGCAGCCGCGGGTCTCTCGGTTTGAGAACACGATGATAATTTACATTTTCTAGACTTAGGCTTAAAAACATGAAGTTAGAGGGCGAAAACCCAAAACAGCCCCCGAACGGCCCCGTGGGTGGCAACAACACCTCCCACGGGACCAATGTAACTCGTAGGAACTGACCACGCAGCCGCGGGTCTCCCGGTTTGAGAATACGACGATAATTTGCATATTTATAGATTTAGGCTTAAAAACATGGCATTAGAGGGTGAAAACTCGAAACAACCTCTAAACGGCCCCGTGGGTGGCACCATCACCTCCCACGAGACCAATGTAACTCGTAGGAATTGACCCCACAGCCGTGGGTCTCCCGGTTTGAGAATACGATGATAATTTGTATATTTCTAGACTTAGGCTTAAAAACATGGCGTTGAGGGTGAAAACTCGAAACAACCTCCGAACGGCCACGTGGGTGGCACCATCACCTCCCACGAGACCAATGTAACTCGTAGGAACTGACCCCACAGCCGTGGGTCTCCCAGTTTGAGAATACGATGATAATTTGCATATTTCTAGACTTAGGCTTAAAAAATGGCGTTAGAGGGTGAAAACTCAAAACAACCCCCGAACTGCCCCGTGGGTGGAACCAACACCTCCCACGGGACCAATGTAACTCGTAAGAACTTACCACGCAGCTGCGGGACTCCCGATTTTAGGAAATGACGGTAATTTGCATATTTCTAGATTTAACCAAAGCATGGCGTTAGAGGGTGAAAACTCGAAACAGCCCCCGAACGGCCCCGTGGGTGGTACCAACACCTCCCACGGGACCAATGTAACTCGTAGGAACTGACCCCGTAGCCGCGGGTCTCCCGGTTTGAGAATACGATGATAATTTGCATATTTCTAGACTTAGGCTTAAAAGCATGGCGTTAGAGGTTGAAAACCCAAAATAGCCCCCGAACGGCCCCATGGGTGGCAACAACACCTTCCACGGGTCCAATGTAACTCGTAGGAACTGACCCCGCAGTCGCGGGTCTCTCGATTTGAGAATACGACGATAATTTGTATATTTCTAGACTTAGGTTAAAAACATGGCGTTAGAGGGTGAAAACTCGAAACAGCCCCCGAACAGCCCCTTGGTTGGCACCATCACCTCCCACGAGACCAATGTAACTCGTAAGAACTTACCACGCAGCCGTGGGACTCTCGATATGAGAATACGATGATAATTTGCATATTTCAAGACTTATGCTTAAAAACATGGCGTTAGAGGGTGAAAACTCGAAACATCCCCCGAACGGCCCCTTGGGTGGCACCATCACCTCCCACGAGACCAATGTAACTCGTAAGAACTTACCACGAAGCCCTGGGACTCCCGATATGAAAAAACGACGGTAATTTGGATATTTCTAGACTTAGGCTTGAAAATATGGCGTTAGAGGGTGAAAACCCAAAACAGCCCCCGAACGGCCCCGTGGGTGGTGCCAACACCTCCCACGGGACCAATGTTACTCGTAGGAACTGACCGCGCAGCCACGAGACTCCCGATTTGAGAATACGACGATAATTTGGATATTTCTAAATTTAAGCAGAACATGGCATTAGAGGGTGAAAACTCGAAACAACCCCCAAACGGCCCCGTGGGTGGCACCAACACCTCCCACGGGACCAATGTAACTCTTAGGAACTGACCCCGCAGCCGCGGGTCTCCCGGTTTGAGAACACGACGATAATTTGCATATTTCTAGACTTAGGCTTAAAAACATGGCATTAGAGGGCGAAAACCCAAAACAGCCCCCGAACGGCCCCGTGGATGACAACAACACCTCCCACGGGACCAATGTAACTCGTAGGAACTGACCACGCAGCCGCGGGTCTCCCGGTTTTAGAATACGACGATAATTTGCATATTTCTAGACTTAGCCTTAAAAACATGGCGTTAGAGGTTGAAAACCGAAAATAGCCCCCGAACGGCCCGATGGGTGGCACCACCACCTCCCACGGGACCAATGTAAATCGTAGGAATTGACCATGCATCTGCGGGTCTTCCGGTTTGAGAATACGACAATAATTTGCATATTTCTAGACTTAGGCTTAAAAACATGGCGTTAGAGGGTGAAAACTCGAAGCAACCTCCGAACGGCCCCGTGGATGAAACCATAACCAACCACGAGACCAATTTAACTCGTAGGAACTGACCCCACAGCCGTGGGTCTCCCGGTTTGAGAATACGATGATAATTTGCATATTTCTAGACTTAGGATTAAAAAGATGGCGTTAGAGGGTGAAAACTTGAAACAACCCCCGAACTGTCCCGTAGGTGGAACCAACACCTCCCACGAGACAAATGTAACTCGTAAGAACTTACCATGCAGCCGCGGGACTCCCGATTTGAGAAAATGACGGTAATTTTCATATTTCTAGACTTAAGGTTCAAAATATGGCGTTAGAGGGTGAAAATCCAAAACAGCTCCCAAACGGCCCCGTGGGTGTCTGTAACACCTCTCACGGGACCAATGTAACTCGTAGGAACTGACCACACAGCCATGAGACGCCCGGTTTGAGAATACGAAGATAATTTGCATATTTCTAGATTTAACCAAACCATGGTGTTAGAGGGTGAAAACTCGAAACAGCCCCCGAACGGCCCCGTGGGTGGTACCAACACCTCCCACGGGACCAATGTAACTCGTAGGAACTAACCCCGCAGCCACGGGTCTCCCGGTTTGAGAATACGATGATAATTTTCATATTTCTAGACTTAGGCTTAAAAACATGGCGTTAGAGGGTGAAAACCCAAAATAGCCCCCGAACGGCCCCATGGGTGGCAACAACACCTCCCAGGGGTCCAATGTAACTCGTAGTAACTGACCCCGCAGTCGCGGGTCTCTCGGTTTGAGAATACGACGATAATTTGCATATTTCTAGACTTAGGCTTAAAAACATGGCGTTAGAGGGTGAAAACTCGAAACAACCCCCGAACGGCCCTTGGGTAGCACCATCACCTCCCACGAAACCAATGTAA
Source organism: Sambucus nigra (assembly GCA_949130495.1). Lineage (NCBI taxonomy): Eukaryota > Viridiplantae > Streptophyta > Magnoliopsida > Dipsacales > Adoxaceae > Sambucus > Sambucus nigra. The sequence goes on from OX422220.1 coordinate 49,355,467, forward strand.
CTCGTAAGAACTTACCACGCAGCCGTGGGACTCCCAATTTGAAAAAACGATGGTAATTTGCATATTTCTTGAGTTAGGGTTCAAAATATGGCGTTAGAGGGTGAAAACCCAAAACAGCCCCCGAATGGCCCCGTGGGTGGCATCAACACCTCCCACGGGACCAATGTAACTCGTAAGAACTGACCACGCAGCCGCGGGTCTCCCGGTTTTGGAATACGATGATACTTTGCATATTTCTAGACTTAGGCTTAAAAACATGGCGTTAGAGGGTGAAAACCCGAAATAGCCCCCGAACGGCCCCATGGGTGGCAACAACACCTCCCACGGGTCCAATGTAACTCGTAGTAACTGACCCCGCAGTCGCGGGTCTCTCGGTTTGAGAATACGACGATAATTTGCATATTTCTAGACTTAGGCTTAAAAAATGGCGTTAGAGGGTGAAAACTCGAAATAACCCCCGAACTGCCCCGTGGGTGGAACCAACACCTCCCACGAAACCAATGTAACTCGTAAGAACTTACCACGCAGCTGCGGGACTCCCGATTTTAGGAAATGACGGTAATTTGCATATTTCTAGACTTAGGGTTCAAAATATGGCGTTAGAGGGTGAAAACCGAAAATAGCCCCCAAACGGCCCCGTGGGTGGCACCAACACCTCCTGCGGGACCAATGTTACTCGTAGGAACTGACCGCGCAACCGCAAGACTCCCGGTTTGAGAATACGACGATAATTTTCATATTTTTAGATTTAAGCAAAACATGGCTTTAGAGGGTGAAAACTCGAAACAGCCCCCCAACGGCCCCGTGGGTGGTACCAACACCTCCCACGGGACCAATGTAACTCGTAGGAACTGATCCCGCAGCCGCGGATCTCTCGGTTTGAGAATACGACGATAATTTTCATACGTTTGAACTTAGGCTTAAAAACATGGCGTTAAAGGGTGAAAGCCCAAAATAGCCCCCGACATGACCAATGTAACTCGTAGGAACTGACCACGCGGCCGCGGGTCTCCCGGTTTGAGAATACGGTGATAATTTACACATTTCTAGACTTAGGCTTAAAAACTTGGCGTTAGAGGGTGAAAACTCGAAACAGCCCCCGAATGGCCCCTTGGGTGGCACCATCACCTCCCAAGTGACCAATGTAACTCGTAAGAACTTACCACGCAGCCGTGGGAATTCCGATTTGAAAAAACGATTGTAATTTGCATATTTCTAGACTTAGGCTTCAAAATATGGCGTTAGAGGGTGGAAACCCAAAACAGCCCCGAACGGCCCCGAGGGTGGCGGCAACACCTCCCACGAGACCAATGTTACTCATAAGAACTGACCGTGCAGCCACAAGACTCCCGGTTTGAGAATATGACGATAATTTGCATATTTCTAAATTTAAGCAAAACATGGCGTTAGAGGGTGAAAACTCGAAACAGCCCCCGAACGGCCCCGTGGGTTGTACAAACACCTCTCACGGGACCAATGTAACTTGTAGGAACTGACCCCGCAGCCGCGGGTCTCTCGGTTTGAGAACACGATGATAATTTACATTTTCTAGACTTAGGCTTAAAAACATGAAGTTAGAGGGCGAAAACCCAAAACAGCCCCCGAACGGCCCCGTGGGTGGCAACAACACCTCCCACGGGACCAATGTAACTCGTAGGAACTGACCACGCAGCCGCGGGTCTCCCGGTTTGAGAATACGATGATAATTTGCATATTTCTAGATTTAGGCTTAAAAACATGAAGTTAGAGGGTGAAAACTCGAAACAACCTCCGAACGGAACCGTGGGTGGCACCATCACCTCCCACGAGACCAATGTAACTCGTAGGAATTGACCCCACAGCCGTGGGTCTCCCGGTTTGAGAATACGATGATAATTTGCATATTTCTAGACTTAGGCTTAAAAACATGGCGTTAGAGGGCGAAAACCCAAAAAAGCTCCCGAACGGCCCCGTGGGTGACAACAACACCTCCCACGGGACAAATGTAACTCGTAGGAACTGACCACGCAGCCGTGGGTCTCCCGGTTTTAGAATACGACGATAATTTGCATATTTCTAGACTTAGGCTTAAAAACATGGCGTTAGAGGTTGAAAACCGAAAACAGCCACCGAACGGCCCCATGGGTTTCACCAACACCTCCCACGGGACCAATGTAAATCGTAGGAATTGACCACGCATCTGCGGGTCTTCCGGTTTGAGAATACGACAATAATTTGCAAATTTCTAGACTTAGGCTTAAAAACATGGCGTTGAGGGTGAAAACACGAAACAACCCCCGAACTGCCCCGTGGGTGGAACCAACACCTCCCATGAGAGCAATGTAACTCGTAAGAACTTACCACGCAGCCGCGGGAGTCCCGATTTGATAAAATGATGGTAATTTGCATATTTTTAGACTTAGGGTTCAAAATATGGCGTTAGAGGGTGAAAACCCAAAACAGCTCCCGAACGACTCCGTGGGTGGCACCAACACCTCCCACGGAACCAATGTAACTCGTAGGAACTGACCGCGCAGCCATGAGACGCCCGGTTTGAGAATACGACAATAATTTGCATATTTCTAGATTTAACCAAACCATGGCGTTAGAGGGTGAAAACTCGAAACAGCCCCCGAACGGCCCCGTGGGTGGTACCAACACCTCCCACGGGACCAATGTAACTCGTAGGAACTGACCCCGTAGCCGCGGGTCTCCCGGTTTGAGAATACGATGATAATTTGCATATTTCTAGACTTAGGCTTAAAAGCATGGCGTTAGAGGGTGAAAACCCAAAATAGCCCCCGAACGGCCCCATGGGTGGCAACAACACCTTCCACGGGTCCAATGTAACTCGTAGGAACTAACCCCGAAGTCGCGAGTCTCTCGATTTGGGAATACGACGATAATTTGCATATTTCTAGACTTCGGTTAAAAATATGGTGTTAGAGGGTGAAAACTCGAAACAGCCCCCGAACAGCCCCTTGGTTGGCACCATCACCTCCCACGAGACCAATGTAACTCGTAAGAACTTACCACGCAGCCGTGGGACTCTCGATATGAGAATACGATGATAATTTGCATATTTCAAGACTTATGCTTAAAAACATGGCGTTAGAGGGTGAAAACTCGAAAAATCCCCCGAACGGCCCCTTGGGTGGCACCATCACCTCCCACGAGACCAATGTAACTCGTAAGAACTTACCACGCAGCCCTGGGACTCCCGATATGAAAAAACGATGGTAATTTGCATATTTCTAGACTTAGGCTTGAAAATATGGCGTTAGAGGGTGAAAACCCAAAACAGCCCCCGAACGGCCCCGTGGGTGGTACCAACACCTCCCACGGGACCAATGTTACTCGTAGGAACTGACCGCGCAGCCACGAGACTCCCGATTTGAGAATACGACGATAATTTGGATATTTCTAAATTTAAGCAGAACATGGCATTAGAGGGTGAAAACTCGAAACAATCCCCAAACGGCCCCGTGGGTGGCACCAACACCTCCCACGGGACCAATGTAACTCTTAGGAACTGACCCCGCAGCCGCGGGTCTCCCGGTTTGAGAACACGACGATAATTTGCATATTTCTAGACTTAGGCTTAAAAACATGGCGTTAGAGGGCGAAAACCCAAAAAAGCTCCCGAACGGCCCCGTGGGTGACAACAACACCTCCCACGGGACAAATGTAACTCGTAGGAACTGACCACGCAGCCGTGGGTCTCCCGGTTTTAGAATACGACGATAATTTGCATTTTTCTAGACTTAGGCTTAAAAACATGGCGTTAGAGGTTGAAAACCGAAAACAGCCACCGAACGGCCCCATGGGTGGCACCAACACCTCCCACGGGACCAATGTAAATCGTAGGAATTGACCACGCATCTGCGGGTCTTCCGGTTTGAGAATACGACAATAATTTGCAAATTTCTAGACTTAGGCTTAAAAACATGGCGTTAGAGGGTGAAAACTCGAAGCAACCTCCGAACGGCCCCGTGGATGAAACCAACACCAACCACGAGACCAATTTAACTCGTAGGAACTGACCCCACAGCCGTGGGTCTCCCGGTTTGAGAATACGATGATAATTTGCATATTTATAAACTTAGGCTTAAAAACATGGCGTTAGAGGTTAAAAATTGGAAACAACCCCCGAACTGTCCCGTGGGTGGAACCAACACCTCCCACGAGAGCAAAGTAACTCGTAAGAACTTACCACGCATCCGCGGGACTCCCGAATTGAGAAAATGATGGTAATTTGCATATTTCTAGACTTAAGGTTCAAAATATGGCGTTAGAGGGTGAACATCCAAAACAGCTCCCAAACGGCCCCGTGGGTGTCTGTAACACGTCCCACGGGACCAATGTAACTCGTAGGAACTGACCACGCAGTCGTGAGACGCCCGGTTTGAGAATACGAAGATAATTTGCATATTTCTAGATTTAACCAAAGCATGGCGTTAGAGGGTGAAAACTCGAAACAGCCCCCGAACGGCCCCGTGGGTGGTACCAACATCTCCCACGGGACCAATGTAACTCGTAGGAACTGACCCCGCAGCCACGGGTCTCCCGGTTTGAGAATACGATGATAATTTGCATATTTCTAGACTTAGCCTTAAAAACATGGCGTTAGAGGGTGAAAACCCAAAATAGCCCCCGAACGGCCCCATGGGTGGCAACAACACCTCCCACGAGTCCAATGTAACTCGTACTAACTGACCCCGCAGTCGCGGGTCTCTCGGTTTGAGAATACGACGATAATTTGCATATTTCTAGACTTAGGCTTAAAAACATGGCGTTAGAGGGTGAAAACTCGAAACAACCCCCGAACGGTCCCTTGGGGAGCACCATCACCTCCCACGAAACCAATGTAACTCGTAAGAACTTACCACGCAGCCGTGGGACTCCCAATTTGAAAAAACGACGGTAATTTGCATATTTCTGGACTTAGGGTTCAAAATATGGCGTTAGAGGGTGAAAACCCAAAACAGCCCCCGAACGGCCCCGTGGGTGGCACCAACACCTCCCACGGGACCAATGTAACTCGTAGGAACTGACCACGCAACCGCGGGTCTCCCGATTTGAAAATACGACGATAATTTGCATATTTCTAGACTTAGGCTTAAAAACATGGCGTTAGAGGGTTAAAACTCGAAACAACCTCCGAACGGCCTCGTGGGTGGCACCATCACCTCCCACGAGACCAATGTAACTCATAGGAACTGACCCCACAGCCGTGGGTCTCCCGGTTTGAGAATACGAAGATAATTTGCATATTTCTAGATTTAGGCTTAAAAACATGAAGTTAGAGGGTGAAAACTCGAAACAACCTCCGAACGGAACCGTGGGTGGCACCATCACCTCCCACGAGACCAATGTAACTCGTAGGAATTGACCCCACAGCCGTGGGTCTCCCGGTTTGAGAATACGATGATAATTTGTATATTTCTAGACTTAGGCTTAAAAACATGGCGTTGAGGGTGAAAACTCGAAACAACCCCCGAACTGCCCCGTGGGTGGAACCAACACCTCCCATGAGAGCAATGTAACTCGTAAGAACTTACCACGCAGCCGCGGGACTCCCGATTTGATAAAATGATGGTAATTTGCATATTTTTAGACTTAGGGTTCAAAATATGGCGTTAGAGGGTGAAAACCCAAAACAGCTCCCGAACGACCCCGTGGGTGGCACCAACACCTCCCACGGAACCAATGTAACTCGTAGGAACTGACCGTGCAGCCATGAGACGCCCGGTTTGAGAATACGACAATAATTTGCATATTTATAGATTTAACCAAACCATGGCGTTAGAGGGTGAAAACTCGAAACAGCCCCCGAACGGCCCCGTGGGTGGTACCAACACCTCCCACGGGACCAATGTAACTCGTAGGAACTGACCCCGTAGCCGCGGGTCTCCCGGTTTGAGAATATGATGATAATTTGCATATTTCTAGACTTAGGCTTAAAAGCATGGCGTTAGAGGGTGAAAACCCAAAATAGCCCCCGAACGGCCCCATGGGTGGCAACAACACCTTCCACGGGTCCAATGTAACTCGTAGGAACTAACCCCGAAGTCACGGGTCTCTCGATTTGGGAATACGACGATAATTTGCAAATTTTATACTTCGGTTAAAAATATGGTGTTAGAGGGTGAAAACTCGAAACAGCCTCCGAACAGCCCCTTGGTTGGCACCATCACCTCCCATGAGACCAATGTAACTCGTAAGAACTTACCACGCAGCCGTGGGACTCTCGATATGAGAATACGATGATAATTTGCATATTTCAAGACTTATGCTTAAAAACATGGCGTTAGAGGGTGAAAACTCGAAACATCCCCCGAACGGCCCCTTGGGTGGCACCATCACCTCCCACGAGACCAATGTAACTCGTAAGAACTTACCACGCAGCCCTGGGACTCCCGATATGAAAAAACGATGGTAATTTGCATATTTCTAGACTTAGGCTTGAAAATATGGCGTTAGAGGGTGAAAACCCAAAACAGCCCCCGAACGGCCCCGTGGGTGGTACCAACACCTCCCACGGGACCAATGTTACTCGTAGGAACTGACCGCGCAGCCACGAGACTCCCGATTTGAGAATACGACGATAATTTGGATATTTCTAAATTTAAGCAGAACATGGCATTAGAGGGTGAAAACTCGAAACAATCCCCAAACGGCCCCGTGGGTGGCACCAACACCTCCCACGGGACCAATGTAACTCTTAGGAACTGACCCCGCAGCCGCGGGTCTACCGGTTTGAGAACACGACGATAATTTGCATATTTCTAGACTTAGGCTTAAAAACATGGCGTTAGAGGGCGAAAACCCAAAAAAGCCCCCGAACGGCCCCGTGGGTGACAACAACACCTCCCACGGGACGAATGTAACTAGTAGGAACTGACCACGCAGCCGCGGGTCTCCCGGTTTTAGAATACGACGATAATTTGCATATTTCTAGACTTAGGCTTAAAAACATGGCGTTAGAGGTTGAAAACCGAAAACAGCCACCGAATGGCCCCATGGGTGGCACCAACACCTCCCACGGGACCAATGTAAATCGTAGGAATTGACCACGCATCTGCGGGTCTTCCGGTTTGAGAATACGACAATAATTTGCATATTTCTAGACTTAGGCTTAAAAACATGGCGTTAGAGGGTGAAAACTCGAAGCAACCTCCGAACGGCCCCGTGGATGAAACCATCACCAACCACAAGACCAATTTAACTCGTAGGAACTGACCCCACAGCCGTGGGTCTCCCGGTTTGAGAATACGATGATAATTTGCATATTTATAAACTTAGGCTTAAAAACATGGCGTTAGAGGTTGAAAATTGGAAACAACCCCCGAACTGTCCCGTGGGTGGAACCAACACCTCCCACGAGAGCAAAGTAACTCGTAAGAACTTACCACGCATCCGCGGGACTCCCGAATTGAGAAAATGATGGTAATTTGCATATTTCTAGACTTAAGGTTCAAAATATGGCGTTAGAGGGTGAAAATCCAAAACAGCTCCCAAACGGCCCCGTGGGTGTCTGTAACACCTCACACGGGACCAATGTAACTCGTAGGAACTGACCACGCAGCCGTGAGACGCCCGGTTTGAGAATACGAAGATAATTTGCATATTTCTAGATTTAACCAAAGCATGGCGTTAGAGGGTGAAAACTCGAAACAGCCCCCGAACGGCCCCGTGGGTGGTACCAACATCTCCCACGGGACCAATGTAACTCGTAGGAACTGACCCCGCAGCCACGGGTCTCCCGGTTTGAGAATACGATGATAATTTGCATATTTCTAGACTTAGCCTTAAAAACATGGCGTTAGAGGGTGAAAACCCAAAATAGCCCCCGAACGGCCCCATGGGTGGCAACAACACCTCCCACGAGTCCAATGTAACTCGTACCAACTGACCCCGCAGTCGCGGGTCTCTCGGTTTGAGAATACGACGATAATTTGCATATTTCTAGACTTAGGCTTAAAAACATGGCGTTAGAGGGTGAAAACTCGAAACAACCCCCGAACGGTCCCTTGGGTGGCACCATCACCTCCCACGAAACCAATGTAACTCGTAAGAACTTACCACGCAGCCGTGGGACTCCCAATTTGAAAAAACGACGGTAATTTGCATATTTCTGGACTTAGGGTTCAAAATATGGCGTTAGAGGGTGAAAACCCAAAACAGCCCCCGAACGGCCCCGTGGATGGCACCAACACCTCCCACGGGACCAATGTAACTCGTAGGAACTGACCACGCAACCGCGGGTCTCCCGATTTGAAAATATGACGATAATTTGCATATTTCTAGACTTAGGCTTAAAAACATGGCGTTAGAGGGTTAAAACTCGAAACAACCTCCGAACGGCCTCGTGGGTGGCACCATCACCTCCCACGAGACCAATGTAACTCATAGGAACTGACCCCACAGCCGTGGGTCTCCCGGTTTGAGAATACGAAGATAATTTGCATATTTCTAGATTTAGGCTTAAAAACATGAAGTTAGAGGGTGAAAACTCGAAACAACCTCCGAACGGAACCGTGGGTGGCACCATCACCTCCCACGAGACCAATGTAACTCGTAGGAATTGACCCCACAGCCGTGGGTCTCCCGGTTTGAGAATACGATGATAATTTGTATATTTCTAGACTTAGGCTTAAAAACATGGCGTTGAGGGTGAAAACTCGAAACAACCCCCGAACTGCCCCGTGGGTGGAACCAACACCTCCCATGAGAGCAATGTAACTCGTAAGAACTTACCACGCAGCCGCGGGACTCCCGATTTGATAAAATGATGGTAATTTGCATATTTTTAGACTTAGGGTTCAAAATATGGCGTTAGAGGGTGAAAACCCAAAACAGCTCCCGAACGACCCCGTGGGTGGCACCAACACCTCCCACGGAACCAATGTAACTCGTAGGAACTGACCGTGCAGCCATGAGACGCCCGGTTTGAGAATACGACAATAATTTGCATATTTATCGATTTAACCAAACCATGGCGTTAGAGGGTGAAAACTCGAAACAGCCCCCGAACGGCCTCGTGGGTGGTACCAACACCTCCCACGGGACCAATGTAACTCGTAGGAACTGACCCCGTAGCCGCGGGTCTCCCGGTTTGAGAATACGATGATAATTTGCATATTTCTAGACTTAGGCTTAAAAGCATGGCGTTAGAGGGTGAAAACCCAAAATAGCCCCCGAACGGCCCCATGGGTGGCAACAACACCTTCCACGGGTCCAATGTAACTCGTAGGAACTAACCCCGAAGTCACGGGTCTCTCGATTTGGGAATACGACGATAATTTGCATATTTCTATACTTCGGTTAAAAATATGGTGTTAGAGGGTGAAAACTCGAAACAGCCCCCGAACAGCCCCTTGGTTGGCACCATCACCTCCCACGAGACCAATGTAACTCGTAAGAACTTACCACGCAGCCGTGGGACTCTCGATATGAGAATACGATGATAATTTGCATATTTCAAGACTTATGCTTAAAAACATGGCGTTAGAGGGTGAAAACTCGAAACATCCCCCGAACGGCCCCTTGGGTGGCACCATCACCTCCCACGAGACCAATGTAACTCGTAAGAACTTACCACGCAGCCCTGGGACTCCCGATATGAAAAAACGATGGTAATTTGCATATTTCTAGACTTAGGCTTGAAAATATGGCGTTAGAGGGTGAAAACCCAAAACAGCCCCCGAACGGCCCCGTGGGTGGTACCAACACCTCCCACGGGACCAATGTTACTCGTAGGAACTGACCGCGCAGCCACGAGACTCCCGATTTGAGAATACGACGATAATTTGGATATTTCTAAATTTAAGCAGAACATGGCATTAGAGGGTGAAAACTCGAAACAATCCCCAAACGGCCCCGTGGGTGGCACCAACACCTCCCACGGGACCAATGTAACTCTTAGGAACTGACCCCGCAGCCGCGGGTCTCCTGGTTTGAGAACACGACGATAATTTGCATATTTCTAGACTTAGGCTTAAAAACATGGCGTTAGAGGGCGAAAACCCAAAAAAGCCCCCGAACGGCCCCGTGGGTGACAACAACACCTCCCACGGGACGAATGTAACTAGTAGGAACTGACCACGCAGCCGCGGGTCTCCCGGTTTTAGAATACGACGATAATTTGCATATTTCTAGACTTAGGCTTAAAAACATGGCGTTAGAGGTTGAAAACCGAAAACAGCCACCGAACGGCCCCATGGGTGGCACCAACACCTCCCACGGGACCAATGTAAATCGTAGGAATTGACCACGCATCTGCGGGTCTTCCGGTTTGAGAATACGACAATAATTTGCATATTTCTAGACTTAGGCTTAAAAACATGGCGTTAGAGGGTGAAAACTCGAAGCAACCTCCGAACGGCCCAGTGGATGAAACCATCACCAACCAGAAGACCAATTTAACTCGTAGGAACTGACCCCACAGCCGTGGGTCTCCCGGTTTGAGAATACGATGATAATTTGCATATTTATAAACTTAGGCTTAAAAACATGGCGTTAGAGGTTGAAAATTGGAAACAACCCCCGAACTGTCCCGTGGGTGGAACCAACACCTCCCACGAGAGCAAAGTAACTCGTAAGAACTTACCACGCATCCGCGGGACTCCCGAATTGAGAAAATGATTTAATTTGCATATTTCTAGACTTAAGGTTCAAAATATGGCGTTAGAGGGTGAAAATCCAAAACAGCTCCCAAACGGCCCCGTGGGTGTCTGTAACACCTCCCACGGGACCAATGTAACTCGTAGGAACTGACCACGCAGCCGTGAGACGCCCGGTTTGAGAATACGAAGATAATTTGCATATTTCTAGATTTAACCAAAGCATGGCGTTAGAGGGTGAAAACTCGAAACATCCCCCGAACGGCCCCGTGGGTGGTACCAACATCTCCCACGGGACCAATGTAACTCGTAGGAACTGACCCCGCAGCCACGGGTCTCCCGATTTGAGAATACGATGATAATTTGCATATTTCTAGACTTAGGCTTAAAAACATGGCATTAGAGGGTGAAAACCCAAAATAGCCCCCGAACGGCCCCATGGGTGGCAACAACACCTCCCACGGGTCCAATGTAACTCGTACTAACTGACCCCGCAGTCGCGGGTCTCTCGGTTTGAGAATACGACGATAATTTGCATATTTCTAGACTTAGGCTTAAAAACATAGCGTTAGAGAGTGAAAACTCGAAACAACCCCCGAACGGCCCCTTGGGTGGCACCATCACCTCCCACGAAACCAATGTAACTCGTAAGAACTTACCACGCAGCCGTGGGACTCCCAATTTGAAAAAACGACGGTAATTTGCATATTTCTGGACTTAGGGTTCAAAATATGGCGTTAGAGGGTGAAAACCCAAAACAGCCCCCGAACGGCCCCGTGGGTGGCACCAACACCTCCCACGGGACCAATGTAACTCGTAGGAACTGACCACGCAACCGCGGGTCTCCCGATTTGAAAATACGACGATAATTTGCATATTTCTAGACTTAGGCTTAAAAACATGGCGTTAGAGGGTTAAAACTCGAAACAACCTCCGAACGGCCTCGTGGGTGGCACCATCACCTCCCACGAGACCAATGTAACTCATAGGAACTGACCCCACAGCCGTGGGTCTCCCGGTTTGAGAATACGAAGATAATTTGCATATTTCTAGACTTAGGCTTAAAAACATGGCGTTAGAGGGGGAAAACTTGAAACAACCCCCGAACTGCCCCGTGGGTGGAACCAACACCTCCCACGAGACCAATGTAACTCATAAGAACTTACCACGCAGCCGCGGGACTCCCGATTTGAGAAAATGACGGTAATTTGCATATTTCTAGACTTAGGGTTCAAAATATGGCGTTATAGGGTGAAAACGCAAAACAGCCCCCGAACGGCCCCGTGGGTGTCTGTAACACCTCCCACGGGACCAATGTAACTCGTAGGAACTGACCACGCAGCCGTGAGACGCCCGGTTTGAGAATACGACGATAATTTGCATATTTCTAGATTTAACCAAAGCATGGCGTTAGAGGGTGAAAACTCGAAACATCCCCCGAACGGCCCCGTGGGTGGTACCAACACCTCCCACGGGACCAATGTAACTCGTAGGAACTGACCCCGTAGCCGCGGGTCTCCCGGTTTGAGAATACAATGATAATTTGCATATTTCTAGACTAAGGCTTAAAAACATGGCGTTAGAGGGTGAAAACCCAAAATAGCCCCCGAACGGCCCCATGGGTGGCAACAACACCTTCCACGGGTCCAATGTAACTCGTAGGAACTGACCCCGCAGTCGCGGGTCTCTCGATTTGAGAATACGACGATAATTTGCATATTTCTAGACTTAGGCTTAAAAACATGGCGTTAGAGGGTGAAAACTCGAAATAGCCCCCGAACGGCCCCTTGGGTGGCACCATCACCTCCCACGAGACCAATGGAACTCGTAAGAACTTACCACGCAGCCGTGGGACTCCCGATATGAGAATACGATGATAATTTGCATATTTCAAGACTTAGACTTAAAAACATGGCGTTAGAGGGTGATAACTTGAAACAGCCCCCGAACGGCCCCTTGGGTGGCACCATCACCTCCCACGAGACCAATGTAACTCGTAAGAACTTACCACGCAGCCCTGGGACTCCCGATATGAAAAAACGACGATAATTTGCATATTTCTAGACTTAGGCTTGAAAATATGGTGTTAGAGGGTGAAAACCCAAAACAGCCCCCGAACGGCCCCGTGGGTGGCGCCAACACCTCCCACGGGACCAATGTTACTCGTAGGAACTGACCGCGCAGCCACGAGACTCCCGATTTGAGAATACGACGATAATTTGGATATTTCTAAATTTAAGCAGAACATGGCATTAGAGAGTGAAAACTCGAAACAACCCCCAAATGGCCTCGTGGGTGGCACCAACACCACCCACGGGACCAATGTAACTCTTAGGAACTGACCCCGCAACCGCGGGTCTTCCGGTTTGAGAACACGACGATAATTTGCATATTTCTAGACTTAGGCTTAAAAACAGGGCGTTAGAGGGCAAAACCCCAAAACAGCCCCCGAACGGCCCCGTGGGTGATAACAACACCTCCCACGGGACCAATGTAACTCGTAGGAACTAACCACGCAGCCGCGGGTCTCCCGGTTTTAGAATACGACGATAATTTGCATATTTCTAGACTTAGGCTTAAAAACATGGCGTTAGAGGTTGAAAACTCGAAACAACCTCCGAACGGCCCCATTGGTGGCACCATCACCTCCCACGAGACCAATGTAACTCGTAGGAACTGACCCCACAGCCGTGGGTCTCCCAGTTTGAGAATACGATGATAATTTGTATATTTCTAGACTTAGGCTTAAAAAATGGCGTTAGAGGGTGAAAACTCGAAACAACTCCCGAACTGCCCCGTGGGTGGAACCAACACCTCCCACGAGACCAATGTAACTCGTAAGAACTTACCACGCAGCTGCGGGACTCCCGATTTTAGGAAATGATGGTAATTTGCATATTTCTAGACTTAGGGTTAAAAATATGGCGTTAGAGGGTGAAAACCGAAAACAGCCCCCAAACGGCCCTGTGGGTGGCACCAACACCTCCCGCGGGACCAATGTTACTCGTAGGAACTGACCGCGCAACCGCGAGACTCCCGGTTTGAGAATATGACGATAATTTTCATATTTTTAGATTTAAGCAGAACATGGCGTTAGAGGGTGAAAACTCGAAACAGCCCCCCAACGGCCCCGTGGGTGGTACCAACACCTCCCACGGGACCAATGTAACTCGTAGGAACTGATCCCGCAGCCGCGGATCTCCCGGTTTGAGAATACGACGATTATTTTCATACGTTTGAACTTAGGCTTAAAAACATGGCGTTAAAGGGTGAAAGCCCAAAATAGCCCCGGACGGGAAAAATGTAACTCTTAGGAACTGACCACGCAGCCGCGGGTCTCCCGTTTTGAGAATACGGTGATAATTTACACATTTCTAGACTTAGGCTTAAAAACTTGGCGTTAGAGGGTGAAAACTCGAAACAGCCCCCGAATGGCCCCGTGGGTGGCACCATTACCTCCCAAGTGACCAATGTAACTCGTAAGAACTTACCACGCATCCGTGGGAATTCCGATTTGAAAAAACGATGGTAATTTGCATATTTCTAGACTTAGGCTTCAAAATATGGCGTTAGAGGGTGGAAACCCAAAACTACCCCCGAACGGCCCCGAGGGTGGCGGCAACACCTCCCACGAGACCAATGTTACTAATAAGAACTGACCGTGCAGCCACAAGACTCCCGGTTTGAGAATACGACGATAATTTGCATATTTCTAAATTTAAGGAAAACATGGCGTTAGAGGGTGAAAACTCGAAACAGCCCCCGAACGGCCCCGTGGGTTGTACCAACACCTCCCACGGGACCAATGTAACTTGTAGGAACTGACCCCGCAGCCGCGGGTCTCTCGGTTTGAGAACACGATGATAATTTGCATTTTATAGACTTAGGCTTAAAAACATGGCGTTAGAGGGCGAAAACCCAAAACAGCCCCCGAACGGTCCCGTGGGTGGCAACAACACCTCCCACGGGACCAATGTAACTCGTAGGAACTGACCACGTAGCCGCGGGTCTCCCGGTTTGAGAATACGACGATAATTTGCATATTTCTAGATTTAGGCTTAAAAACATGACGTTAGAGGGTGAAAACTCGAAACAGCCTCCGAACGGAACCGTGGGTGGCACCATCACCTCCCACGAGACCAATGTAACTCGTAGGAATTGACCCCGCAGCTGCGGGTCTTCCGGTTTGAGAATACGATGATAATTTGCATATTTCTAGACTTAGGCTTAAAAACATGGCGTTAGAGGGTGAAAACTCGAAACAACCTCCGAACGGCCCCGTGGATGGCACCATCACCAACCACGAGACCAATTTAACTCGTAGGAACTGACCCCATAGCCGTGGGTCTCCCGGTTTGAGAATACGATGATAATTTGCATATTTATAAACTTAGGCTTAAAAACATGACGTTAGAGGTTGAAAACGGGAAACAATCCCCGAACTGTCCCGTTGGTGGAACCAACACCTCCCACGAGAGCAAAGTAACTCGTAAGAACTTACCACGCATCCGCGGGACTCCCGAATTGAGAAAATGATGGTAATTTGCATATTTCTAGACTTAAGGTTCAAAATATGGCGTTAGAGGGTGAAAATCAAAAACAGCCCCCGAACGGCCCCGTGGGTGTCTGTAACACCTCCCACGGGACCAATGTAACTCGTAGGAACTGACCACGCAGCCGTGAGACGCCCGGTTTGAGAATACGACGATAATTTGCATATTTCTAGATTTAACCAAAGCATGGCGTTAGAGGGTGAAAACTCGAAACATCCCCCGAACGGCCCCGTGGGTGGTACCAACACCTCCCACGGGACCAATGTAACTCGTAGGAACTGACCCCGCAGCCGTGGGTCTCCCGGTTTGAGAATACGATGATAATTTACATATTTCTAGACTTAGGCTTAAAAATATGGTGTTAGAGGGTGAAAACCCAAAATAGCCCCCGAATGGCCCCATGGGTGGCAACAACACCTTCCACGGGTCCAATGTAACTCGTAGTAACTGACCCCGCAGTCGCGGGTCTCTCGGTTTCAGAATACGACGATAATTTGCATATTTCTAGACTTAGGCTTAAAAACATGGTGTTAGAGGTTGAAAACTCGAAACAGCCCCTTGGGTGGCACCATCACCTCCCACGAAACCAATGTAACTCGTAAGAACTTACCACGCAGCCGTGGGACTCCCGATTTGAAAAAACGACGGTAATTTGCATATTTCTAGACTTAGGCTTCAAAATATGGTGTTAGAGGGTGAAAACCCAAAACTGCCCCCAAACGGCCCCATGGGTGGCGTCAACACCTCCCACGGGACCAATGTTACTCGTAGGAACTGACCGCGCAGCAACGAGACTCCCGATTTGTGAATACGACAATAATTGGCATATTTCTAAATTTAAGCAAAACATGGCATTAGAGTGTGAAAGCTCGAAATAACTCCCGAACGGCCCCGTGGGTGGCACCAACACTTCCCACGGGACCAATGTAACTCTTAGGAACTGACCCCGCAGCCGCGGGTCTCCCGATTTGAGAACACGACAATAATTTACATATTTCTAGACTTAGGCTTAAAAAATGGCGTTAGAGGGCGATAACCCAAAACAGACCCCGAACGGCCCCGTGGGTGGAAACAACACCTCCCATGGGACCAATGTAACTCGTAGGAACTGACCACGCAGCGACGGGTCTCCCGATTTGAGAATACGACGGTAATTTGCATATTTCTAGACTTAGGCTTAAAAACATGGCGTTAGAGGGTGAAAACTCGAAACAACCTACGAACGGCCCCGTGGGTGGCACCATCACCTCTCACGAGACCAATGTAACTCGTAGGAATTGACCCCACAGCCGTGGGTCTCCCGGTTTGAGAATACGATGATAATTTGCATATTTCTAGACTTAGGCTTATAAACATGGCGTTAGAGGGTGAAAACTCGAAACAACCCCCGAACTGCCCCGTGGGTGGAACCAACACCTCCCACGAGAGCAATGTAACTCATAAGAACTTACCACGCAGCCGCGGGACTCACGACTTGATAAAATGACGGTAATTTGCATATTTATAGACTTAGGGTTCAAAATATGGCGTTAGAGGGTGAAAACCCAAAATAGCCCCCGAACGGCCCCATGGGTGGCACCAACACCTCGCACGGGACCAATGTAAATCGTAGGAACTGACCACACAGCTGTGGGTCTTCCGGTTTGAGAATACGACGATAATTTGCATATTTCTAGACTTAGGCTTAAAAACATGGCGTTAGAGGGTGAAAACTCGAAACAACCTCCGAACGGCCCCGTGGATGGCACCATCACCAACCACGAGACCAATTTAACTCGTAGGAACTTACCCCACAGCCGTGGGTCTCCCGGTTTGAGAATACGATGATAATTTGCATATTTATAGACTTAGGCTTAAAAAACATGGCGTTAGAGGTTGAAAACTGGAAACAACCCCCGAACTGTCCCGTGGGTGGAACCAACACCTCCCACGAGAGCAAAGTAACTCGTAAGAACTTACCACGCATCCGCGGGACTCCCGAATTGAGAAAATGATGGTAATTTGCATATTTCTAGACTTAAGGTTCAAAATATGGCGTTAGAGGATGAAAATCCAAAACAGCCCCCGAACGGCCCCGTGGGTGTCTGTAACACCTCCCACGGGACCAATGTAACTCGTAGGAACTGACCACGCAGCCGTGAGACGCCCGGTTTGAGAATACGACGATAATTTGCATATTTCTAGATTTAACCAAAGCATGGCGTTAGAGGGTGAAAACTCGAAACATCCCCCCAACGGCCCCGTGGGTGGTACCAACACCTCCCACGGGACCAATGTAACTCGTAGGAACTGACCCCGCAGCCGTGGGTCTCCCGGTTTGAGAATACGATGATAATTTGCATATTTCTAGACTTAGGCTTAAAAACATGGCGTTAGAGGGTGAAAACCCAAAATAGCCCCCGAATGTCCCCATGGGTGGCAACAACACCTCCCACGGGTCCAATGTAACTCGTAGTAACTGACCCCGCAGTCGCGGGTCTCTCGGTTTGAGAATACGACGATAATTTGCATATTTCTAGACTTAGGCTTAAAAACATGGTGTTAGAGGGTGAAAACTCGAAACAGCCCCTTGGGTGGCACCATCACCTCCCACGAAACCAATGTAACTCGTAAGAACTTACCACGCAGCCGTGGGACTCCCGATTGGAAAAAACGACGGTAATTTGCATATTTCTAGACTTAGGCTTCAAAATATGGCGTTAGAGGGTGAAAACCCAAAACTGCCCCCAAATGGCCCCATGGGTGGCGCCAACACCTCCCACGGGACCAATGTTACTCGTAGGAACTGACCGCGCAGCAACGAGACTCCCGGTTTGTGAATACGACGATAATTGACATATTTCTAAATTTAAGCAAAACATGGCGTTAGAGTGTGAAAGCTCGAAACAACCCCCGAACGGCCCCGTTGGTGGCACCAACACTTCCCACGGGACCAATGTAACTCTTAGGAACTGACCCCGCAGCCGCGGGTCTCCCGGTTTGAGAACACGACAATAATTTACATATTTCTAGACTTAGGCTTCAAAAATGGTGTTAGAGGGCGAAAACCCAAAACAGACCCCGAACGGCCCTGTGGGTGGCAACAACACCTCCCACGGGACCAACGTAACTCGTAGGAACTGACCACGCAGCGGCGGGTCTCCCGATTTGAGAATACGACGATAATTTGCATATTTCTAGACTTAGGCTTAAAAACATGGCGTTAGAGGGTGAAAACTCGAAACAACCTACGAACGGCCCCGTGGGTGGCACCATCACCTCCCACGAGACCAATGTAACTCGTAGGAACTGACCCCACAGCCGTGGGTCTCTCGGTTTGAGAATACGATGATAATTTGCATATTTCTAGACTTTAGCTTAAAAACATGGCTTTAGAGGGTGAAAACTCGAAACAACCCCCGAACTGCCCCGTGGGTGGAACCAACACCTCCCACGAGACCAATGTAACTCATAAGAACTTACCACGCAGCCGCGGGACTCCCGATTTGAGAAAATGACGGTAATTTGCATATTTTTAGACTTAGGGTTCAAAATATGGCGTTAGAGGGTGAAAACCCAAAATAGCCCCCGAATGGCCCCATGGGTGGCACTAACACCTCCCACGGGACCAATGTAAATCTTAGGAACTGACCACGCAACTGCGGGTCTTCCGATTTGAGAATACAACGATAATTTGCATATTTCTAGATTTAACCAAAGCGTGGCGTTAGAGGGTGAAAACTCGAAACAGCCCCCGAACGGCCCCGTGGGTGGTACCAACACCTCCCACGGGACCAATGTAACTCGTAGGAACTGACCCCGTAGCCGCGGGTCTCCCGGTTTGAGAATACGATGATAATTTGCATATTTCTAAACTTAGGCTTAAAAACATGGCGTTAGAAGGTGAAAACTCGAAACAACCGCCGAACGGCCCCATGGGTGGCACCAACACCTCCCAAGGGACCAACGTAACTCGTAGGAACTAATCCCGCAGCCGCGGATCTCCCGGCTTGAGAATATGACAATAATTTTTATATTTCTGGACTTAGGTTTAAAAACAAGGCGTTAAAGGGGGAAAGCCCAAAACAGCCCTTGAACGGCCCCGTGGGTGGGAAAAACACCTTCCACGGGACCAATGTAACTCGTAGGAACTAACCACGCATCCGCGGGTCTCCCGGTTTGAGAATACGGTGATAATTTACGTATTTCTAGACTTAGTCTTAAAAACTTGGCGTTAGAGGGTGAAAACTCGAAACAGCTCCCGAACGGCCCCGTGGATGGCACCATCACCTCCCAGGAGACCAATGTAACTCGTAGGAACTGACCACGCAGCCGTGGGACTCCCGGTTTGAGAATAGGACTGTAATTTGCATATTTCTAGACTTAGGCTTAAAAATATGGCATTAGTGGGTGAAAACCCAAAACAGACCCCGAACGGCCCCGTGGGTGTCTGCAACACCTCCCACGGGACCAATATAACTCGTAGGAACTGATCGCGCAGCCATGAGACGCTCGGTTTGAGAATACGATGATAATTTGCATATTTTTATATTTAACCAAAGCATGGCGTTAGAGGGTGAAAACTCGAAACAACCCCCGAACGGCCCCGTGGGTGGTACCAACACCTCCCACGGGACCAATGTAACTCGTAGGAACTGACCCTGCAGCTGCGGGTCTCCCGGTTTGAGAATACGATGATAATTTGCATATTTCTAGACTTAGGCTTAAAAACATGGCGTTAGAGGGTGAAAACCCAAAACAGCCCCCGAACGGCCCCATGGGTGGTACCAACACCTCCCACGGGTCCAATGTAACTCGTAGTAACAGACCCCGCAGTCGCGGGTCTCTCGGTTTGAGAATACGACGATAATTTGCATATTTCTAGACTTAGGCTTAAAAACATGGCGTTAGAGGGTGAAAACTCGAAACAGCCCCCGAACGGCCCCTTGGGTGGCACCATCACCTCCCACGAGACCAATGTAACTCGTAAGAACTTATCACGCAGCCGCGGGACTCCCGATTTGAGAAAACGAGGGTAATTTTCATATTTCTAGGCTTAGGCTTCAAAATATGGTGTTAGAGGGTGAAAACCCAAAACAGCCCCCGAACGGCCCCGTGGGTGGCGCCAACACCTCCCACGGGACCAATGTTACTCGTAGGAACTCACCGTGCTGTCGCGAGACTCCCGATTTGATAATACGACGATAATTTGCATATTTCTAAATTTAAGCAAAACATGGCGTTAGAGGGTGAAAACTTGAAACAACCCCCGAACGGCCCCGTTGGTGGCACCAACACCTCCCACGGGACCAATGTAACGCTTAGGAGTTGACCCCACAGTCGCGGGTCTCCCAGTTTGAGAACACGACGATAATTTACATATTGCTAGACTTAGGCTTAAAAACATGGCGTTAGAGGGCGAAAACCCAAAACAGCCCCCGAACATCCCCGTGGGTGGCAACAATAGCTCCCACGGGACCAATGTAACTCGTAGGAACTGACCCCGCAGCCGCGGGTCTCCCGGTTTGAGAATACGATGATTATTTGCATATTTCTAGACTTAGGCTTAAAAACATGGCGTTAGAGGGTGAAAACTCGAAACAACCGTCGAACGGCCCCATGGGTGGCACCATCACCTCCCACGAGACCAATGTAACTCGTTGGATCTGACCCCACAGCCGTGGGTCTCCCGGTTTGAGATTACGATGATAATTTGCATATTTCTAGACTTAGGCTTGAAAACATGGCGTTAGAGGGTGAAAACTCGAAACAACCCCCGAACTGCCCCGTGGGTGGAACCAACACCTCCCACGGGACCAATGTAACTCGTAGGAACTTACCGCGCAGCTGCGAGACTCCCGATTTGAGAATACGACGATAATTTGCATATTTTTAGACTCAAGCAAAACATGGCGTTAGAGGGTGAAAACTCGAAATAACCCCAGAACGGGACCGTGGGTGGCACCAATGCCTTCTACGGGACCAATGTAACTCGTAGGAACTGACCCCGTAGCCACGGGTCTCCCGATTTGAGAATACGATGATAATTTGCATATTTCTAGGGTTAGGCTTAAAAACATGGCGTTAGAGAGTGAAAACCCAAAACAGCCCCCGAACGGCCCAGTGGGTAGCACCATCACCTCCCACGAGAGAAATGTAACTCGTAGGAACTGACCACGCAGTCGCGGGACTCCCGGATTGAGAATACGACGGTAATTTGCATATTTCTAGGCTTAAGCTTAAAAACATGGCGTTAGAGGGTGAAAATCCAAAACAGCCCCCGAACGGCACCGTGGGTGGCGCTGACACCTCCCACGGGACCAATGTAACTCGTAAGAACTGACCCCACAACCGCGGGACTCCCGGTTTGAGAATACGACGATAATTTGTATATTTCTAGTTGGTTACTGATAATTTTAACTCATATATGCAATTTTTCAGCTTGATTAAATTTTTTGTAAAACTACTTGGTTACTGATATTTTTTTTATATATCCTATCATTTGTAGGATTTTTGCACGCGGGTCAAACGAAGGAGGCAATGGTCTACAGCATGAAGATTGTTTATATGTTGTGGACAATCAAGATTTTATCAGCCATGCGGGCTTTTATTGTTTAGTTTTATAGCCGTGCAGGCTTTTATAATTTGATTGTTGAATTTTATGGCCGTGCAGGCTTTATAATAAGTAGATTTTACATTTACAGGTTTTGGAATGTCAAGAAAATAGAAAAAACTCTGCCGAATTTTTTTTTTTGGTCTGTGAATTATTAAGACATGTAATATTTATAAGTTTGTATATATATTTGTTTATTAACAACGTTCTCGATTCGCAATTTGTGATTTTTTTATTATTTTTCCAATAATAAATATTTGTAACACCTCGTACGCGTCAAACGTTACACGTAGTAAATGATGGTGCACTCACAGGACCCCCAGTTTTAGGATTGGACCAAAAAAATACTTTTTTTTAAAATTATAGTTAAATATGGTCATGGACTTTGTCCATGACCATTTTTATTTTTTTTGTCATGCATAAAAATGGTCGCGGCCAAAGTCCGCGACCATTTTTTTTGTCACGGTTGTGGGTCACGGACTTGGGCCGCGACCAATTTTATTTTTATTTTTTTGTCACGGTAATGAGTCGCGGACTTTGGCCGCGACCAATTTGTCACGGTTGTGGGTCACGGATAAAGGTCGCGGCCATTTTTTAAAAAAAAAATTGTCACGGTTGTGGGTCACGGACTTTGGCCGCGACCAATTTGTCACGGTTGTGGGTCATGGATGAGGGCCGCGACCCTTCACGACATGGGTCACAGCCTACGTCCGCGACCATCTTCTGTGACCCCTCTCGGTCGTGACCATTTTTTGGTCACGGACTTGGGCCGCGACCCACGAAAATGGTCACGCTCGAAATGGTCACGACCCAAGTCCTCGACCCACAGCTTTGGCCAGGGATTTTGGCCGTGACCAATCGCCAGTTTTGGTGTAGTGGCTGGATGTTGAGTGTTACTAGATAATGAACTGGGAGGATTTCTATTTCCTCTAGGTCCCAGACGATTAAAGGGCGAAGCTCTTCTTATCATTTCCAAGACTCTTGGCCTTTTAGGAGAGAAATATTGAACGTCATAAGGTTCTATAGACTTGAGTGATAAACTCGCTCCTGGGCGATAAGAAGTATCCCATGAAGTTATGGAATAGTTGTGTCTGCTGGATCTTATATGTGGAGGCGGGATTTTTCTCTATCTATACAGGGTAAGATACATAGCATGTAGGGTTTGGACTAATTGCGTCATAGTATCTTGCATGGCCTCTTGTCCTCTAGCGAGACTAGCACTAGAATCCCATTTAGATCATGATTAGTTGGTGGAGCAGATGATACAGGTGGATTGCCATCATTTCTATATCTAAAATTGAAAACGGTTGTTAGAAACTCGTTTCCATAGATGGCACCAAGATGTTGATGTAAAAAACTAAACTGGATCTAATTCTTTAATCACAGATAAAATATGTAAATGAAAGGAGAACAAAATAAGATTTTAAAGTGGTTCGGTTATGTATGAAAGCCTATGTCCACTGTTATGGTATTACTCTTTGCAATAGTTTGCTTGATTATTCACCGGCTCTTGATGGCATGTGTACATTTGTATTTATAATGACCCGAAGGCCAAGAGTTGGAATGTCAAGGGATGGAATGCTTTTATATATTTAAGCATTTACATCCTTACATGATAAATATGACAGTTAGTTATGTAAATCAAGTGTGATATGACTCTTGGTATGGGGACGATTTATTGGTCTTGTTAGTCGGCATTCTGCGAGATGGTTTTCATTCTTTATTGTTGGTCGGAGAAGCTATTATTTGTTGATTGTGATTCTTGCTATGTAAGACGACGTATGCTCACTATTAATTGATCCACGTGGATGGAAACGTTTTGGTATCAACAATCACCAATTTAAATTTTTACATGAAAACTTATTACGATTAATTAGATAATTGTACCCAAGCAAAGACTTTAATAACACATTATAAAATATTATCTTCTAAGACACAGTAAATAAATTACAACTTGCAACTCATAAAGATAAGTTGCAGTAAAACACAATTGGTGGATGATTATTCCGCTTTGCAAAATGTGCCCTTGTAAATTGAACATCGTCCTTATAAATAGAAATATAATATATAAATGTCAAGTGATATATTTTATTATAAATCTAAAAATGCTCAAATTTTGGAAAAATGTTTTGATAAAATTGAATAGGAGTGATATGGAAAAAATCGGATTAAAAAAATAAATATTTCTAAATTCGTATATGCTTTCATTTTTTTGAAAATTTGAATTCTGGAAATATAAATATGATGCCATAGTTGGAAAAAATTGGAAAATTCAAAAGATGGATATAATTAACAGCCTTAGGCACGATTTTATTCGTTACATATGCACTTGTAATTGTTATTCCTAAAAAATTAACCGTTAAGAATGCACTTGTCGCTGCCAATACCGTTAGGAATGCATTTTTTGGGGTATTTGACATATGAGTTACACAAATAAAAAATTTATATATCTTGAAAAAGGACAAAAAGGTACGAATTTCCAGCTACAGTAGTATTTTCTGAAATGAATAAATTTTGTTACACGAAAACTTGACAACTTAATTTTGGTTTGACGGTATTATTGGTTTTTAATTTTTGTTAATGGTATCTTATAGCTGGGAGGCTTCTAGGGCGCACAGATAATGAAATGAAAATTTACTGGAACACTAAGTTAGCAAAAAAAAGTGGATGACTATTACCAATCGGTTTCAACTCATTAGAAGTTGAATAAATCTTCCGATAATGGTAAGAAAAAAGACAGTAAGATCGAGTCACATTACGACTCACGCATTATTTGTACAAAGGCAATGAGGTGCACCAAAGATTACTTTGGTTCAGAACAACTTAAAATTGTACCTATTATCTCCAACACAAAACGAATAGAACCAGATAAAATGGCACCTATTGATCATTGTCCCATTAGTACTAATACAACCAAAATAAACCCAAATATCATTGTACCATCGTTTACTCCGAAAAAAGATGATACATCAAATTTATCATTGGATGTTTATTTGGAGGAGATTTTCTCATCGAAACATCTCAAATCGGATTTTTCTTATTTATTTGAGATTAATTGCATAAATGATAATTTTAACACCTTTTCGACTGCCTCAGATGAGCCTCTTTCGTTCTCAAAGGAAATGTTGGAGAATTGGATATTGAATGAATATGTTCAACCAAGTGTGGACTCTAATCAACATTATTTTGGCTTTGTTAAAATTTTTAGAGGGGATTGGCTAGCCTAATATGATTAACAATATTTATGTAATTATGGAGTAATTAATAATGTTGAGAATAACACTTTTCATGTTTATTTTTATTTGTGTGTTATATACACATAATTCTCTTATCTGGATGTAAAATTAAATAACTTTAATTTTAAAAAGATGCACTAGCTTATTAGGATATTTCTAAATCTTGAATTTTATTGTATTTCTAGTTGTCATTATCGTGCATCCGTTCGGGATATTTAAATATCATACATTATTCTTGCATCATTTTATAACCTATTTTTCATTCTCTTTATCATGTTTCTTTGAATGCGAGTCAAAAAAATTATTTATCCTCCTTAATTTAAAAACTTTTGATAAAATTTGTAAATCGAATATTTAAATAAACAAAATACAATATCTAACACCTCTAAACTCTGATTAGAGGATTCCTTCAAAAGTTTAAGGATTAGTAAACTTTTTTAGAAATTGAATGGATTCAGTCTTATTCATAGGTGAGGAAGGTATTAAAAAATAAATAATAACTCATCTTCTTTATTTTATCGCTTAGGAGATGTGTGAAATGAAAGTCTTATGTACGATTTTGAATGAGAGAAAGAAGTGAGGAATCCTCTTTTCTACTATCGACTCTCCCACTCTAGTCATTTCTTTTCTTTCTTTTACTTCGAAAGTAACTGCTTCAACTTCATCCATTCGAATTTTACCTATTATGGATAAATATGGTAGTAGCGAGGTTTGGTTTGGGTCATAACGGATGGGGATCAGGTGATATGAGGTTTCCACACGATGTGGGGTTGTGAAATCATATTGGGGGGGGGGGGGGGGAGGGAGTTCCTCAATCTAACTTCTTTTCATACATGGAATCAGGTTTGGGGGTGGGGTTGACGGATCATTAGAAGATATGCTCCAAAGGTTATTTTTAATTATGAGTGAGAGGGAAGGATCGTTGGCGGGACATATTTCAAGGGATGGAGGTAGGAGAGAGTGGAATCCTAAATTAAAACACGATCACGACCGAATTAAAATACTACACGTGCCAAATTTGTTTAACCCAACATTAACACGACCCAATTAAAATGCGACATGACACAAAAGCGTATTTTTAACTTATAACATGACGCAATTAGAACGCGACACGATACGAAATCATACTTTTTTTCCCTAAAACGAACACGATCCAAATGAAATGTGATACTACATGAAAGTTACATTTTGAGATATGTGATGAAAATATAATCTTTTTTTATTGTTATTATTATTATTAGTATTACGTTGTAAGATCTTAATACTAATGTGTTGAATTTAATTATTTTTTAGTGTTACTTTAGAAAAAGTTAAATTATATGTTATAATTTTATTTTTTATTGTAATTATTTTTAGTATAAGTTAATACAACGCTATTTTTTCAACATTACTTTTCTTTTATGTTTTAGTTATGTATCAAGCCAAAAAATTCGAGTTTCCACTTTATTTAAAATAAAACTGAAATCCTCGAATAACATGTACAGAGCATCTAAATTGCACCAATGAACTAAAGTGAGTCACCCAAATAACATGAAATAGATTTATTACACCAAGTTCTAATGTCTCTCAATAATACAAAAATTTACAATTGTCTATCTTTAAATAGTTTCACAATTTCCACTAAACTAAAAATAATAAAAATCCCAATAAATAAGTACACTTTTATTTGCCAATAATAATTTATATTTCACGTGCCACCCAAATTTCTTCATCACTGATATCATACCAAATCAATTATCACCAGGGAATTACACAATATGCCTAGAATAAATTCCTAATAAGATAACTGTAAACACAGATACATCAATACGAAAATCGTATATGAGTCCAATGAAATACACAAGTATTGTATCAATTTATTTTTCAATAACACATTAATGGGTCACCGGGCCTAACCTCACCTCACCTCAGCATCTCAAAACCTTATTCCGGATATTGGACTTTTTAGCGGGTGCCCATTCTCAATGTCATATAAAAATTTTAGGGTTAATTACACTGGAGCCCCTTATACTTTGACACTGTTTCCACTTTCCACTATGTACTTTCAATTTTTTCAGTTATCACCATGTACTAGTACTGACAGTGCAATCGACCCAAAAACGTGAACGTCGTCTCTCTTTTTGGCAGGAAAAGGAGCACGTGAGTTGCACGTGTGTGTTAAGTGCGGGTAACTTTATCTTTTCAAGGGTAAATCAAATGTTTAATTAAGTAAAGAAAAAAAAAGGAAAACCCTAACTATTAATAATATTTCTCAAATCCATCGATTCTGGTTGGAAATTCTTACAATGGTTTGGGAGTTGAGGAAAGGCATGTTTGATGTGGGTGAAGGCCTTGAAAATCCAATATATGGTAAGTTTTAATGCTTTTAATGTGTTTATTAACTGTTATTCATTAATTAAATGTTGTGATTGTATTACATATTGTTCCTTTCTTTAATTTTTCGATGTTTTCAACCTCTAAACAACAAATGTGTAGCATAATGCCATTAAAACATAATTTTCTAGTTGTTAAAGTTCATTAAAGTTGGGTTTTCTGTTGTTAGTTAAAAAAAAGGCATGTTTTATGTATTGTTGTTCATTCCCTTTTCAGAGACATGTCCCCCATTTAAGATACAATTATTTATTTATGGTTATTTTTTGGTCCATTTATGTCCCCTATTAAATCCATTTTTTTTGTTTATGTAGAGAAATTGTTTAAGTACTTCACAATAAAGCTTTATCATGGAGGAAAGTTTAAATTGGTTGGTGATAAGGTATATGATGGGGGGAAGTTGCATATGCAGATTATTGTCATGCTGATGAGATGTCCTGTATTGAGATAATGCTAATGTTGAAGGAGTTAGGGTATACATGCAATTGCACAATTCACTATTTGGCAAATGGTGAGAGTTAGTTGAAAGTACTGAAGCCTATAGTCAGTGATTTTGATGCAATGAACTTGAATAAATATGCTAATAATTCATATATTGTAGTACTTTATGTTGAACATTTGAATGTTGAATAAGTGCCTGCTGAGTGTGAAGTGGAGGTGGAGGTAGAGGTTAAAGATGAATATGAAATGGATGAAGACTTTGAAAGAAGATAATATATTTTTTAGTGTAAGTTGTGATGATCTTGATAAGTACACAGCTAAAAAGATGATCTCTGAAAGTGAAAGTGATGTAGATACTGCCCAAGGCAAAGGAGAAAATAGAGATAAAGGTAAGGGTGCTGATGATCTTGGCAAGTACACAGATGAAAGGATGATCTCTGAGAGTTAAAGTGATAAGAGTGTTGATTGAGGTAATAGTGAAAATGAAGATAGATATAAAGACCAAGGAGAAAATAGAGATAAAGGTAAGGGTGTTGATCAAGGTAATGGTGCAAATGAGGAGTTTATAAGAGTGTAAATGATAGGTTCCTCTTAGACACTGACAGTGACTATGTCGCTTCAGATGATCTTCAAAGCATCTCATCACCAGGAGAGGAGGACCATCAAAAAAATGGGAAGTCTTTAATGAGTTAGGGGGGACCTTAATTGCCCCATATTCAAATTGGGGATGTTATTCACTAATCTAAAAGTTTTTAGGAATACAGTAAAGGAATATGCTATAAAAAATGAGAAACAACTCACATTTATCAAGAATGATAAGGAAAAAGTTATGATGAAATGTAAAGAAGGCTGCCCATGGATCATTTATACATCCCAAGTGCAATGTAAAGCAACTATGCAGATTAAGGCTTTTGTGGATAGCCATTGTTGCAACAGGTCATTTCAGGTTAAACATGCAAACTCCAAATGGCGGGTCGAAAGGTATATTGAGCAGCTCAGGGCAAAGCCTACTTGGCCAACTACTTCTTTCAAAGAAGCTGTTCAGAAGTACTACAATGTGAAAGTTAGCACTTCACAAGTCTATAGGGCAAGGAATTAGGCTTTTGCAATGATGGATGGGACAAATAATGAACAGTTTCACATGCTTTGGGAATACATTACTGAGTGCAAGAGATCCAATCCAAGAATAATAATTAGGTTGAATTTATCTTCAAATGAGAAAGATAAACCAGTTTTCAAGAGAATGTATATCTGTTAGGGGCATTAAAGAAGGGATTTTTAGAGAACTGTAGGCCTTTAATTTCCTTAGATGGTTGTCATTTAAGAGGACAGATTAATGGTATTTTACTGTTTGCTATGGGAGTAGATGGTAATAACCAGATATACCCCCTAGCTTATGCTATTGTGGAAAAGGAAAGGAAGAAATTATGGGGTTGGTTCTTGGAACTATTGTAGGATGACTTGATCATTGCTAACTTCAATGTGTACACCTTCATTTCAAACAAACAAAAGGTAATGGAAACACTTGACCTCCATATGTATTTAACATTGCTGCACTTTAATTTTTATTTGACATCATGTATTGTACAGGGACAAGTACCTGCATTGGAGGAGAGATTCCCAAACTCCATAAATCCCTATTCCCTCGAAAATATCATGTTTAAAATTTTGAACGTGTATTTAAGCATGAGGTATCAAAACATCTAAGTGCAAGCATAACTCATCAAAAATGACAACTTTAAATTTTTTAAAGCATGAATTTATAATTAATTCGTTGAGGTTTAAAAATACACACTCGTGTAATTTTAAGCGAATACCGAATTTTTTATTTCAAATTAGAACACGTCGGAATATGTACGAAATTAAATTAACATGCGTGGTTTAATTAGTCATGACCAACATCACCTAAGTCCTAGTAATTAAACTACTCACACGACATAATTGACACACAAATATTGCAAGCTGAAAAAATAATTTTCATTAATAAATGTCAACTTACAAAATTTCGGGTCCAATACTTGAATTACAATACACAATATGCTCCTCCAAAGTGTGCCTCCAAAATACTCTCTACACAATTTTTTTTATCTCTCAAAGTGTGTCTTTTTTTTTCCTTCCAAAAGTAAAAAAAAAAAGTCTCTCCAAGTCCCCCTAAATGTCGAAATTGGCTCATGATTTATACCCCAAAATGGGGTACAAAACGTGGGGGAAATGGGGAGGAATTATGGGAAGAAAACATGGGTTGGTGGGAGTCTTTTATTTCGGCAGAATAGGAAAAAGGGTTGGTGGGATAATGGGTTTAGCAAGTGGGATAATGGGTCTTTTTTTTTTGTAAAAAAATTTCGCCAAAAAATAAATGGGGCTGGCAGGGGTCGAACCCCTGCCCTCTCTTGTGCGCCCCCAAGAGTCCAGCCATTAAGCCAACTTTCATCTTTGTTTATAATATGCCTCCAATTATACTTAACATCATATTGAATCCCAAATTTCATAATTTGCATAATAGCTCAAATCACCATAACTTCTTCATTCGGTGCCCGATTAACATGCTGTTTGAACCGACGTGACCCTCATTTCGGTGCCAACAATATTTCAGTAGTGTCCAGGTCTCGGGATTGACTTTGGGCGTTGACCCGGGGCTTTGACTTTGACTTTCTTTTGAATTCAAACTTTGCATGGCCATAAATTCTTCGTTTCAACTCCGATTGTCACGCCGTTTGAACCCAGGTGTCCCTTGATTCAAGGCCTTCAATTTCCATGGTTGGTCCGAGTCCGAAATCAGCCATTTGAATTTACAATTTTGCCCCTGAAGGTGCGTAAGTGACCTTTTCATGCTCAATTTGCGTCCGGACTTCACCGCTTTCTTTTTAAACCTGTTAATACTCAAAAACAAACTTGCACAAGAAATTAGCAATATAAGATGTGAGCTTGAAGTTCCCAAAATTGCATTATTAACCCCATTTATTCTCAAATTTGTATTTTTCTATAAAATAACAAAAATAACTCTAAAAGCTCTTTATTAATGATATAACGAGACTAACAAGTCCTAGATTTGGGTATAAATGATACAAAATAATGCACTCATCAATTATGTCGGTTCCGTTTGTCATGACTAATTAAACCACGCATGTTAATTTAATTTCGTACATATTCCGACGTGTTCTAATCTGAAATAAAAAATTCGGTTATTCGCTTAAATTTACACGAGAGTGTATTTTTAAACCTCAAGAATTAATTTTAAATTCATGCTTTAAAAATTTACAGTTGTCATTTTTGATGGGTTATGCTTGCACTTAGATGTTTTGATATCCCATGCTTAAATACACATTAAAAATTTAGAACATGATATTTTCGAGAGAATAGGGATTTATGGTGTCTAATTCAAGAGACGTTAAAATATTTTAAGCGCATGTAATGTTATATTCTCCGAAATGTACGCGACGAGAGTCGGTATATTTTGTGTTATAAATTCGGAACTACGGAATTAAATTGATGTGTTAATTTAATTAAAATTGACAAATGGAACCGACGTCCTAGTTTCTTTCACCTTTAATATTATCTCTTGTACTTGTTCGTTTATTCCGTCTTTATTTTTATTTTAACAACTCAATCACATTTAATACACTCATATGTCTAGTTGGACAGTCAATATTTTATAAAAATTGACGAAATCTCTGTGGGTTCGACCCGTACTTACACCCGCTATATTTCAATAGCCCGTGCACTTGCGGTAATTTTAACTTTTAAAATTTGACAACACAGATCATAGGCATTGTGTAAGGAATCTTTATAATAACTTCAAGGGGGATATGATTGGCTACAAGACATTGTTGGACTTTAATTTTTGCTCTTGCTGCTTTGGCATTGAAAACATTGGTTTGGAAAGCAGACCACAATTAGTCATTTCAATAACACACTGAAGGATATTAAGGAAATAGATGAGAGGGCATATGATTGGATAGAAGATAAGGCAACTAAGTATTGGAGTAGGTCACACTTTAACACTTTTTGCAAGATTGACATGCTTCTCAACAATCTTTGTGAGAGCTTTAATGCCAACATAAATGACACAAGGAACAAGCCAATCATTACAATGTTGGAAGTAATTAGAATCAATTTGATGGAGAGAATCCAAAAGAAAATAGTTAAAAATGAGAAATCACACAGGTGGTATAATTTGTCCAGCAGTTCAAAAGGGATTGGAGAAATCCAAATAAGAACCATCTTCATGGATACCAAGCTGGAATGGTGATTAAGAGTTTGAGGTTGTTGGTACCTATAAAGTGCAATATGCCCTAGATCTTGATGCTACTACATGTGGATGTATGAGATGGCATTTGACAGGTATATCATGATGTCAGGTGGTTGTTGCCCTACATTTATTGGGAGAAAAAGCTGAAAAATATGTGATCAAATTATATTATGTGCAGACCAACATAAACACTTGTTTTAACTTTCTCAACCCAATCAATGGAAAAGATTTATGGCCAAAGTCCAATTTAAACACCATCCTCCCTCCAGTTTACACAACACAACCTGACAGATCTAAAAGGGTAAGGAGGAGGGAGGATGGGGGAACCACCTGCTACGAATCCAGTAAAACTACGGAGGAATGGGGCTATAATGACATGCAAAGTTTGTGGGACCCAAGGTTATAACAAGAGAGGATGTTTAAAAAGGACAAAGAACACAGTTGTGGCTACTGAAAGTGGCGAGTTGCCTAGTGGAAGTGGGGTAGGCAAGCAAATTGGCAGGGTAAGTTTAATAGTAAATGCAGTTAGTTTGTCATTTAATGTGATTTCTTTTCCATTGTATATATTTGTTTACTTGCATGTAATATGATGACTGACACTTGAATGTGCTTATTTATGTAGGTAAGGGGCAGGAAACATGGTCTAGTGGCCGATGTGATAACACCGGGTCCCTCACAGCCTCCTCCACCTACACAAAGTTGATGGATTGAAGATTTCTATATAGTTTATTTTTGTTTATTGCTGTTTGGGGAACTTTAGTAAATGTTTGCACAATGGTCCTAAATTTTTGGTTAGGTTGGTTCTTTGATATTTAGATGTGATTTTTGTAACTTTATGTAGTAAATTAACCTTTTTTTGTTGGGACTAAAAGGCTAGTAACCTTATCTTTGCAAACAACATTAATTCATAAACAACATTACTGCTTAAATTTCATTACTGCATAAACAAGATTACTGCATAAATTTCATTTGATTGATGCATAACTTCTTTACTACATCCAAAACATATTACATGAGTTCCAATTTGGTTTGTATATTACTGGTATTGCCCCATTTAATAAAACATAAAACAAGCAACGAAAACATACAAAATACCCAACTCATATAGCAAAACTTGTCTCTTCCCCTATTTCTACCCACTTCAGCCTCGAGAGCCTGAATACGTTAAAGTAGACCAGGAATAATGTTCTTGGATCTTGAACACATTGGAGGATCTTTCCACAAAAAGTAGCCACAAGATGAGCAAGCGTAAAACCTCCTTCCAGGGTTGGAATCAGTCCAAGATGTACAAATTGCAATGGCATTTTTGCAGTAGCATATTCCTTACATGGTGAGTTTCTTCCTTCTTCGTCTCTCTTCTTTCTTTCTCTTTATTCCTTATTCTCGTCTCTTTCTCTGCTTCTTCTCTTTCTTTTCTTCCACCTACACATTAGGTTTTCAATGAGAAACGATCAAAATGTTTTATTTACCCTTGAAAAGACAAAGTTACCCTCACTTAATACACACGTGCAACTCACATGTGCCTTTTCCCCCCAAAAAATAGACGGCCATCGTGTTTTTGGGTCGATTGCACTGTTAGTTATAGTACAGGGTGGTAATTGAAAAAATTAAATGTACATGGTGGAAAGTGGAACGAGAGTCAAAGTATAGGGGGCCAGTGTAATTAACCCAAAATTTTATGACACTTGCCTAAATCACAAAATACAATATTCGACCGAATAACACATGGGATTCTAATAAACATCACGATATAAACAATAGGAATGCAAAGGGTGATCTTGGATCCATCCACAACTTTTGTAAGTACATCAATTTAAAGGTATTATTAAGCTAATCCATCAAAATGGGATATGTATTTATAGACACACACTTTGTGAATTAACTTATTAATTGTTTTTTACTGGATGTACTTACAGAATTTGTGGATAAATCCAAGATTACCCGAATACAAATAGATAGTGAACAAAAGGAATACTCTCAAGAGATTGTAGAAGCCTATTGTGTAAATCCCTTACTTAAAATAAACGTCAAATGAAAATGTCTTCCATAATCAATATAACAAAGATCTTCCACTATTTTTCTACTTACTACTATCTCGAAACTATAGAAATATGAAAAGTCTTGCTTCCTCTTTGCATTTGCTTCTTTTTTTTTCATTACTTGATCCTTGGATTTAAAGTTTTCTGCCTTTTTTTTCTCTATTCCATTAGCCACTTATATAGACACATGTGGTTAGTTAAAAGGCCTCCTAATAAATTAGGATTCATAGATGTCTAGCTCTAGAATCCATGTAAACTAATATGATTGAAACAATCCCAACATTGTTGAACTAACCTAGTGAGATATACTTTTATCCCCCCAAAAACGTTTAGTTCCTTTCCATACAAAATATGCATCAATATATCCATTAAATATGAATCAAATAAAAAGACTTTATCAATATAAAAGAGGGGAAAGTACTCTTAGATCACTCACAAATAAATTTTAAATAATAAAGAAATTTTGACATATTTTAAACACTTAGGTCCACTAATTCTCTTCTAGTAGAAGTTCACGCCAGTGACATAACAAGTGG
The DNA here is from genome assembly GCA_949130495.1 of Sambucus nigra. Classification (NCBI taxonomy): domain Eukaryota; kingdom Viridiplantae; phylum Streptophyta; class Magnoliopsida; order Dipsacales; family Adoxaceae; genus Sambucus; species Sambucus nigra. The sequence continues at coordinate 49,390,087 of OX422220.1, forward strand.
ACCTATAGTAAATTGTCCTCAAATATTTAAAAATTATTACCAAGAAACCTATCTATAAATTGCCTCATAAAAAATAATATCATTATGTTAACAATACATTCTCATTAGGTTTTTTTAAGATTGTTATATTTTAATTTGAGTATGTATTCTTACTTATATCATTACTTGAAATGCAAGTTAAAAAGAATTCATATATGCATTCCACCACAATTAGTTGATCTACACGAACCTAAATTCCAAGTAAATGCCACTTAAGCATTTAGAACAAACACATGCACATCCTTTAATATGCAAAACTTAGTATCTTTAACTCGCACACCAGCTATTTAGCACCCACACTCCAAAAATAAAAATGTTATTTGAATATTAACGAAACTACTTAATTATCAAAACATTTATTTATTGTCATTTGTAAAAATAAATGTTTCCAGTATATTAATCATGTACTCAACATAAGAACTCACAAACTCCGTTCAACACAAAACTCAATGTTTAAAGCTTCGGTTATTCTTTCAATATAAAAAAAAATATTTATTAGAAAGTAAATTTTTTTACGGAATATTACAGCATGCTGAAAAATAAAAGTACACTGCCTAATGATTTTTTTCCCCTTCAACATTATGAGTATTCACTATGAGTTTTTTAGCGTGAAGGAAGAGACTTCGTAAAAAAAGTCAAATAATGGGTTTTCCACATGTAAGAACGTGTGGATTTGTGACATCTTTTTTCTTTCACTTTTGTTTTTTTTTTTCAAACTATTGTGAACATGAGGAACATTAATTGGAAATGACAGATGATAGTTGAAGTAACGCCATTTACACATGATGCACATGATAGTTGAATTGTCACCCTCAAATCAAGTTGCATTAAACCTCCTCAATGTTTATCAATCATACATAATTGGAGTACAAAGATATCATTTGCCTATCTAATTAAAGAGAAAATAACGTTCGGTACACGCTTGTTGCAAACACAAAGCAGTTAATTAAGTCTTTTGATTAAGTGGTATAACGTTATTATTGAGATATTGTTTAGATCTGCATTAGGTTTGATTTTCAGTTCAATTTTTGACAGTGTCAAAATAATGATTGATTAACGAAAGTCACGAATCGCAAGCAAAAATTAATCGAGGTGTGCGTAAGCTGACTCGAACACTGCGTGATATGAAAAATATCTTACCAAAAAAAAAAAAAAACAATTAGTGGAAAGAACGTAGCGATGTCTATGACTTTTTGAAATCATACACAAAACCATTATATCCCAAGTTTCGTATATCACCTAATTTCTGCATTAGGTTTCGTTTGGTTCGTGGTGAAATACTTTTTACTGTGTTAAAAATAAAAGGTGAATTATTAGATTGGTGATTTTGTTTTCACCATCTCCGTTTGGATGGCGAGTTTTCACTAAGTGAAAATTTTAATTTTTTCACCATTTGTTATTTGGATGGTTAAGATGAATATGATGAAAAAATAAAATGCCATATTACCCTCATAGTTCAAATCCCATAACTATTTTTATTTTCATCACACAAGTGTCAATGACCATTAAAAATATATGAATTTACCTCAAACTAAAATTTGACACAATCTCCCCCTGCACCCCCACCCCCAACCCAACCCAACTAGACATATTTGGCTACGCAAGACAGATAAGTAAAAAAAACAGTATCAATTAAAAAAAGTCCTAATTTAAAAAGAAAGCAGTCCCAATTTAAAAAAAAAAGTCAACAATGAAAAAAAATTGTCATTTGTAAAAAATAATCACAATTAAAAAAAAAAAAGCCAACAATAAAAACAGTAGTACACAATAAAAAAAATAGTTCTCAACAATGAAAAAACAATCTCAATTAAAAAAAAGTTTTCAACATGGAAAAAAATAACCCTAATTTTAAATAAAAATAGTCCCAACTGTGAAATAAAAGTGTCCAAATTAAAAGAATTAAAAAAAATAGTTCCCAATTATGAAACCGTCTCAATTAGTAAAAAAATTCCGAACACATTACCATGCACCAAACAAATATTCATTTTTTATGGGAATAACTATTCTCACACTCTCCATATGTTCCCCCACACCTTTGAATAATAAATGACAATTGTGCCCTTAAATTTATAAAATCTAACTGTCGAATTTTTTCACCTCCAACTACAATAAATACATTTGATAAAAACAAAAAATGAAATTTTCAATAAAATAACTGTTTTTTATAAATAATAAAAAAAATGTTTATAAAACGTAAAATCTTATCTATTTGTTTTATTAAAAAACTGTATATAAAACATAAAATTTGTTTTTCTTAAGAAATTGTTTTTTTACAAAAGTGTTTCTTTTATTTACAAATTTTATTTTTGGTTAAAAACTGTTTTTTTGTACTATATTAAAAATAATCTTTTTACTATTTTGAAAAAATATTGTCCGCGGCAGTGGTATGTATAGGCGGTCTGACCACCTATACATACTGCTGGCGCGAAATATTTTTTCTAATATGTTGATCCGCGCCAACGGTATGTAAAAGTGATCGGACTGCCTATACATACCGCTGACGCGGACCATTTTTCTATATAGTAAAAAGATTGTTTTTAAAATAGTAAAAGAAACAGTTTTTAACTGAAAAAATAAATAACGAAACTATTTTTTAAAATTAATAAAAGAAACAGTTTTTAACTAGAAATGATAAAAAGAATGTCCATTTTTGTAAATAAATAACGAAACTGTTTTTTATCAACGTCCATTTAAATAAAAAATAATATGTTTTTTTTATAAATAACATAATGTTTTTAAAATGAAAAAATAACTTTTATAATTTTTATATTTTCAGAATATTAAAATTTTAATTTTCTAGAATATTAGGATTTTAATTTTCAAAATGTTATGTTTTTATTTTTTCATAATATTACGTTTTTTTAAAGTAATAGATTTTTGGGCAAAAGATTATATTTGTTCAAATCATATATGCATAGAGGGTCTTTTGATCTTTTAGTATTTAAATATTGAAAAGGGTGTGGGGGAAGACATAGAGGGTGTAGGAATAGCTATTCCATTTTTTTTTATTTTTTTTTTAAATTTTTAATTATTTAAAAAAAAATATTTTTTTTATTTTTTAAATAGAAATAAAATTTTAAGAAAAAATATTTTTTTTAAATGAATATTTAATGATCATGTTAATTGAGAGGGAGAAATGAATGTGTGATAGTTGTAAGTGAAAATAAGAAAGATTAGTGTGGTAATAAGATAAATTTCATTATTTTCACGTGTTAAATTATTCACTTTATCCATGGTTTAAAATGGTTAAAGTTTCACCTCACTTTTTATCATATTCATTTTATTTCACCGTGTTAAATGTCCAACCAAACACATATTTTATATAAGTGAATGATTTTTTAACGCGATAAAATATATTTCACCACGAACTAAACGAACCCTTAAAAACAAACACAACTGTGAGAAGAAGAGGGGAGAGTAAAAAATCATTGAAGTAAACAAATAGGGTTAATTATGCTTAACTCGTTGAATTTTGATTCCCAAATACTTTGCCACCCTAAGTTTTAATTTTTTCAATTTGCACTCCTAATTTTGAAAATAGCTAACTGCCATCCAATCCCATTAATTTTTCGGGGAAAACATTAAGCGTATACATGACACTTGACTTATAGCAAGGGCATTTTAGTCCTAACATAATTTTTTTTTGAAAAAAATCTTAACATAACACCAAAAACATTTGAAAATTAAGAAAATACTAAAAAAAATTAAAAATTGCGAAAAACCCTGAAAAAATTTACAATTTTTTTAAAACATTTGGAAAATATGAATACATATTCAAAAATTCTGAAAAATACCAAAAAATATATATATAAACTGCAAAATTCTAAAAAAAAATAATTCGAAAAATATATTTTTAAAATTCTATTTTCAGCATATAAAAATTATTTCCAGGAAATGAAAACATAATTTTCAGAAAATACAATATAATTTCAAGCAATAGCAAAATAGTTCCAAAAATAAAAAATTATTTTCAGAAATTAAAAAAATGTTTTTCAGCAATATAAATTATTTTCAGCATATAAAAAGTAATTTCCAAGAAATAAGCAATAATAAATTATTTCAAGCAATTAAAAAAAAGATTTTGAGCAATAATAAAATAGTTTCAGAAATAAAAATTATTTTAAACTAATACAAATTAATTCCAGAAATTAAAAAAAAGAAAGGTTTTAAGCAATATAAAAAAATTTCTAGCATATAAAAAATGGTTTTAATCAAATAAAAAATAATTTCAAGCAATAATAAAATATTTCTAGAAAAAAAAGTAGAAAACCCCAAAAAAAAATTAGCCATGGAAGAAACATTCCATCCTTGGTGATAAAACCAAAAAAAAAATCCAAATTTTTTTCCATGGAACAAACCTGAAACCTCAAATCCTTGTTACACACCATTAACCTCAAATTCCTATTACAAAGAAAGATGGAAAGGGACAGAGAAGGGTAGGGGAAGGGGGCTGGGCGGGAGGGCATAGTGGGAAGGGCAGGGGAGGGCATAGTGGGGGGCTGGGGAGGGTCCCGAGTGACTAAGGGTGAGGTGGTGTTGGGGGTTGGGGGTTGCTATGGTTGTGGGGAAAGAGAAGAAATAAGATAGGGTTTTAAATGTATCAAAATTACCAAAATATCCTTTAATACATCATGTGCCACGAGCATGCCTAACATTTCCTCTAAAAAATTAACGGAGTTAGACGAGAGGGGGTTACTTGTAACCGTTTTTAAAGTTAAGAGGTGAATTGAAAAAACTGAAAGTTGGAGTGGCGAAGTATTAGGGGAGTCAAAGTTCAGGGGCCTAAGTATAATTAACTTCAAAAAATATAAGGTTTTTTTGTTATATATAGGTCATATATGAAGAGATTTTTCATAAACAAATTCCAGTGACCTTTCATCTGTCAAATAGGTTCCATTCCTAATTTTTGGATTTTTTTTTACAATTTTATCCTTTTGAAACCAAACATCCGTAAATTTTGGGAGAAAGTTACACAAGTGATTGAACTTTTTTCTTTCTATTTTTAATCTTCAAATGATCATAACTTTTGATTTACAAATTCATTTTTTGCAAAATTATTACTTTGGAAATCTTCTTAACGAGATATACTAAAGAAGATCCATGAAATCCATAATATTTTAAAGAAATAAAAAAAATTACACAGACAATAAAATTTAACGTGTTCACTGAAAAATAAAACAGTTTTATATCTAGGACATTTTCACAGATAGTTACATTTACAACCATTATATTACACAGACAATAAAATTTACCGTGTTAACCGAAAAATTTAACAGCTTTATACGTGGAATTTCATAGATAGTAAGTATTTACTGTGTAATATTTACACATATAGTAATTTTTACTATTTGCCTAAAAAATAAAAATAAAAACATGTCATCTTTTTTTTATACTTTTTATCGAATATGGGTCTTGTTTTATAAGGCTTGATTAGTAGTTTTCAAAAATATAAATTTCGTAAATTTTGAAATTGTATATCGAAAGCTATAGTGATTTAAAGCTTAAAAATGAAAAAAAATAACTAGTATTTTTAAGGGAGAGGGGTATATTAGTAAAGAAAAACATCATAAATTAAAAAATAGGACTTAATTAATTGTTGACTATTCAATAGGATTTAATTAAGAAAAAACTCTCCAAATATGACTTACATATAATAATCCCTTTATTTGCTAGGTTGTCACATTGGTTATTAGGATTAAACAAGAATACAAATAAATTGTTTAAAAAAATAGGTCAACTAATTGTGACACCCCGCCCAATTAAATATAGGGTGATCAGTTCTCTATCAATTCAAAACTAGATATTCAATTGGTTCATTCTTAGCATCACTATCAAATTTTTTTTTAACATATTAATCACCTAATATAAAATTAAGCTAGGTGTCAAAACATTTCCAATTTAGTAAAACCAAGTAAATCCATTTTCATTCAGTCTTAAAATATAAACCATTCACCACACATAGGAGTGTAATAAATACGGAACATGAATCAAATACATAAATAAATAAGACTGGATAAAACCTCCCAGTTCAAAACTCCAAACCATAAAATAAACTGAAAACAATATCTCAAATGAAGAACTAGAAGTGGGCGACATATGCCCTAAACAAGAAGTCTAGATGAAACTGAATGGAAAAGATAGATGCGTCTACTAGAAGGACCTACAGCTTCCACAACAGCTGCAGCACGTCAAGCAATCCAAATCTCTAAATCTGATACTCCTGTGGCTAAGCACCTGATATAATACATATATATAGCAAAAGAGCGAAGAGATATAAGAAACAAGTCAAAGCCCGATGTGTAAAAATGATTTAGCAAGTATTTAAAATTGGTTCTTACAACAAGTCTTATACGCATGTTAGTTATCAAACTCTCACATGAGTTTCTCACCTCTCGTCTATTGTGCACGCCTAACGTACATCTAATCTCCCCTAGTTATACCTCCCAGTCTAACTAGTCAGAAATCATATTAATACTAACTATGCTCACTAGTAGTATTCCCGTATCGCCCATACAATACGCTATTCCGATAGTTTATCTCACATACTAAGTTTCATTATTCACCGTTTGAATGGTTAATCTTTTATTCACTAAGATTATTTTACTTCTCATTTTCATTTTATCTACTAGTCTCACCAAGTAGAAAATTACCCAAGTACACTCATACATATATATAGTCTCATTATCCCTATATATATACACTAATCCTACACTCTTAAGTTAAGACCACTTGGTGCAATGTAATGATTATTATTTTTACCATGCCTACTAATTTCACACAGTAGCAATATTCACAAGTTCATATATATATATATATATATATATATATATACTAATCTTGCACCCCCGGGCTAAGACCCGTTAGTGCACCTATCTAGAAGATCATGCACCCTCGGGTTAGCACCCATTAATGCACCTATCAATAATAATTCAGCACCCCGGGTTATCACCCATTAGTGCGCCTAACAAGAGAATCTTGCATCCCCGGGTTAGCACCCATTAATGCACCTATCAATATTAATCCAGCACCCCCGGGTTATCACCCATTAGTGCGCCTAACAATAATCATCCTTGTACCCCCGGGTTATCACCCATTAGTACACTTAACAATAGAGTTTTCTGCACCCCCGAGTTATCACTCATTAGTGCGCTTAACTATAAAATTTCTTGCACCCCCAAGTTATCACCTATTAGTGCTCTTAACAATAATTCCCCATAATAGGCATACACACATCCTATTATAAGTTATAGGTATTTCTCCAACCTACATATATATACTCCTCATACGTATTTTAACCTCATCACTACGTATAGTATAAATATTTAGATTACTATCTCTCTCGTAATCTCCAAGGTACATTCTCTCTATATAGAAATAATTAAAGTATTAATTCTCACATACTTTTCCCAAAATTCTTTCCTATTTGAATTTACTATTTGGTAGTTTCTCTCACTCCAATAAACCAATAAACTCCAAACTGGACTCTAAGAAAATTCCCAGAAATTCACCCTGTCGTTTGAACCAGAATGACATGTAGTTCGAACCAGAATGACATGTCGTTCGAACCACTTCCAATGTTGTTCGAACGACTTCCACATGTCGTTCGAACCACTTCGCGCGAGATCACGCGAGATTGCACTGTTCGTCTTCCTGCCCAAATTTCTGCATTTTTCCACCATTTTTGAACCTAAAAACCTCTAAGATTCAATACCCAACATCTCATCATCAATACCCATCAACACTTAACAGGTTATAAATCATTCCTAACCTCCTAGGATCATTAATTCGTCATAAATCATCATAATTATATAAAACCCCCAAATTAATTAAAATGAACCCTAGTTTCCAAAATTTCAATTAAAGAACCTAATCAACCCAGATTTGTTCATCAATATATAATCAAATTCTGTAGTTCATCCTCTACATTCATGACAAAATATTAACAACTAAACACCCCAACCTCTAATCATCATTTATCCTCCATTTTTTACCCAATTAACATGTAAATCAAGGATTGAATTAACCTACACTAACATGAGTATGATTATTGCTAAAGAAAGCAAGTAATAAACACTTGCCTCGAATATGACGGTCGGATCCATTGGTGATGTTGGTATATACACGTTCCTCTCTTCTCGATCTACGCGTTGATGGTCACGGTTATGCAAGGTGATGCCAAATGAGTCTTCTCTCTTGGAATTTGGTTCTCCCTCACACCCTCCATGGTCGTTCTTGATTTATTTAACTTAACCCTAATGGAAAATCCCGTAGAGGATATAATTATTCTCTAATTTTCGTCCATTAATTTAGCCCAAAAGTATAATTTACCATAATGCCCTATCGGGACGCCGGTTAGGCCTAAAATTACCCCGGAATCCAAACTAAACACCCGGGTATACTATTCTGACTATCTCGATCCTTCCGGACTCAACGGCGCACTCGAAATGACCATACGAGTTAATAAAAATAAATTCTCTTTTTATCTCAATCAATTAGTCCCGACACGACTCACACGCGCGTCCGACTTAAATTACCAAACTGTCGTATTTCTCACTTCCGACAGTTTATCAAATATTATAATTCCATATTACATATCACACAGTAATATTTAATAGTTCACAATAATAAGTATTAACCCTTGGCATGCTAGTTAATAATTATTTTAATCCGGATTAATAACGAATTAATTTCTCACATTTTAATTTAATTAATCCAACAACAATAATTAATTGCATACTTATTCCCATAATAATAATTAATCACATAATTATTTAAATCGTCAAAAATACGGGGTGTTACACTAATGTATAGTACCAAACATAAATACATATTTTTAGTCCTATATGTGGATGATATTTTACTTGCGAGCAATGTCTTAGGTTTGGTACATAAGTCAAAGTAATTTCTCTCACAAATCTTTGATATGCAGGATACAGGTGAGGCCTATTATGCATTGGCATAGAGATTGATAGATAATCATATCAAGCATGCTGGAATTGTCTCATGAAATCTATATTAACAAAGTTTTAGAGAGATTTGGGATGCAAAATTATTCATCTGGGGTAGCACCTGTCATCAAGGGAGATAAATTCAGTATATATCAATGTCCAAGAAATGATTTAGAAAGGGAATAGGTGAAAAAAATTTCCTTAAGCCTCTATAGTTGGCAGTTTAATGTATGCCCAAGTTTGTACTAGACCGGACATACCATTTGTTGTTGGCATGCTAAGTTAACATGAAAGAAATCTAGGAATGGAGCATTAGAGAGCTGCTAAGAAAATGTTATGTTACCTACAGGGAACTAAGGATTATATGCTTACCTATAAAAGATCAGATAACTAGATATTCAGATTCAGACTTCGTCGGTTGTATTGACTCAAGAAAATCAACATCGGTATATGTGTTTCTTCTCGCTGGAGGGGCGGTATCATAGATAAGCACTAAGCAATCTTTGAGAGCTTATTCTACTAAGGAGGAATATTTTGTTTCGTGTTTTAAAGCATATTCAGGGCCTATATGGTTACAAATTTTCATCACAGGGCTTAAAGTTGTTGACTCTATTTCGAGGCCTTGGAGAATTTATTGTGATAATTCAACTGCGGTGTTTTTTTCATATAATAATGAGAGTGGCAGTCGAAGTAAACGCATCGATATAAAGTACTTTGCTGTTAGAGACCATGTTCAAGAAAAGGTGGTGACTATTGAGCACAACAATACCGAAATGATGATTGCAGACCCCATGATTAAAGGTTTACCACTAAAGTTGTACAAGGAACATGTGAATCATATGGGACTAAAAGATTTATCTTAGTGTAAATTATATTATATTTGTACTTTTGAACACATTTTTACTACGGTAAAATTGTGACATTTGGTTAATTCAAAATTTCTGTCATTTGTTAGGTTGCATACATAAAGTTTAGTGAATGAAATATGGTCCTTTAGGATATGAGTAGGACCCGAATGAGCATTTGGTGTCTCATTCATATAATGATATAAATATCTCAATAAATATTAAAAAACAACGTTGTAATGCATGGATGAGAATACGTTTTTATAAAGCGTTTACCACCATGATTCATGCGTTGACTATAGTGAATGGAGAGTAGCGGTGGCAACATAACATAAAAGGGATTTCTATGGAAATACAATTAGTATTTTAGAACATCCGTAAACTCCATCTTATATGGGCTAAGTGGGAGAGGATGTATCCTTTAATGTGCCTTATGTGTCAAGTGGGAGAATATATATTACAAATGTGGCACATGTGTCACACTAGCACATCTCACAAACTACAAAGGTTGTTTTAAAATAACCATCCCTTTTATTTAAGAGTTGTGTCTTTTAGCAACGACAACTCTTTAATGGGAAGAGGTGTGTGTATATATATATATCATTCGATACTCTGGGATCCCTTATCTTACAAAATATTGGCTAAAAAAGTCTATGAATTTCATCATTTGAGAGGCTTGTCACTGGGTCGGGTCTGGACCCGGATCTAGGGATGAAAATGGGTCGGTTCGGGGTCGGGTTTTAACTCCCCGTCCCCGTTAGAAAAACCATTCCCCGTCCCGCTCCCCGTTATAACGGATTCAAGGATCCCCGTCCCCGTTTAAAATGGGTATCGAGTTCCCCGCGGGGAACCCGTTTTGATTTATTTATTTATTTTATTTATTTCAACTCCTCTTTAGGCACCTAAGTAAAAGTTACTTTTAAATTACATCTCAATTAGAAAATGATTAAACACAAGTTTGAATTCTTTTTCTTCATTTTTTGGTATTTGTCGCCTTGTCTTGGTGACCCAACTGAGTTTACAGGTTTATTCAATGCAAGTAACTTTATAGACTATCTTAATATCTAATTGAATACAATTCATTATTTTTAGGATGCATATCTATAACAGGATTCTTACACATGAAGTTGCAAACTATAATACTATACCCAGCCAAAACATTTAACGAAAAAAAAAGTAGAGTAATTACCATCAAAATCTTATGGTACCCGCTGATGAGATAGTGGGACAAATCAAGAAGAGAAAACTGTAGCCTTCTTATGTTTACAGGCGTGACAAGGCAGATGTGAGGGAGTGAGGAGTGAGGAGGGCGACGTGAGAGAGTTGCGCCGGCGTGAGAGCGAGGGAGTGAGGGAGTGAGGAAGTGAGGGAGGGAGTGAGGGAGAGTGGTTGCTAAGCAGCTTAGCTTAGCAGATGTGAGGGAGCGAGGGAGTGTGAGGGAATAAGTCTAGGGCTTTGGCTTATCTATTTTTATAATATAAATATATATTTTTTATTATACATTAATAATTCGGGTATCCCCGTGGAGACCCGAGGGTATACCCGAAACTTTTCAGGGATATTTTCACTCCCCGAACCCGATCCGATCCCCGAATTTTCGGGGATTTTTTTTTCGGGTATCCGCGGGGACCCAAAATTTCGGGAAAAATTGCCATCCCTACCCGGATCTGGTCCGTGGAATAGGGTGTGAGCATATTTTTTTGGATCCGAGGCCCAAAGACCCAAAAATCCGAATACCCGTTTATTACACGGGTAGAGTTTGGATCTTATACAAAATTCGAACACAAAGACCTGACCCGACTTGTACATTATTATTTTCTCTCTCTCTCTCTCTCTCTCTCTATATATATATATATATATATATATATATATATATATACATACATATTTATGTATATACTAAATATAAGTAATATATGTTTTATTTGTACCAATCATATACTATAATACATTACAAAATATTTTAATCTGAGACTAAAAAATAAAAATAAATAGATAAAATAAAAATAAATATAAATAAATGTATATATCTGGCCAGACCTGAACCTGAAGACCTGTTGGATTTGGATTTGGATCCAATATTGTAGACCCGATGAAGATCCGAATCCGAATCCGATGAAGATCCGATAAAACGGATCTGGATCTCCTTAAACCCGCCCCGGCTCCGACCTGTTGACAGGTGGAGGCATAGCGCTTAAGAGAGATAAGAAGATTTCTAGGGCAAAAAGAGAATCTTTTATCCATAAACACTAATTATAAAGCCATGGCAAGAGGTGATTTTGTATTCTTTCGCATTAAGATTTCTAACACTTTGTACTCTTTTTCGTTTGACTGGGTTTTTTCCCTTTGAGCTTTCGTAGTAAAGGTTTTAATGACATAACATTAAATACGTCGAACACCGATTCAATAATCATAAAAGCTATCATCTTTTATCTTTCCTTTAGTTTTTTCCAATGAGTTTTCTTTAGTAAGGTTTTTAGGAGTTAACAATCAATGAGTGATGAAAATGATATATATCCAAGAGGGATGTACTATAAATAAGAGGTGACCCCTTAATATTATTATACCAATTAATGAGACTCTTTTTATCTCATTAAAATTATCGCCTAATTTTATTTAAGGAGCATATACCAAATAGTCCCTCAAACTTCTTTTAATACATGTACATTCCAAGCCTTTTTATTTTCACCAAAAAGTCATTCACCATGTTAAAAATGTTTTATCATGCCGCTGGTGCGGACACCATATCAAAAACGTTTTACTATGCCGCTGATGCGGATCTTTAAAGATAAGAGATTAAGAAATTTTTTAATAAAAAATAAAAAATTTGAATTAAATATATATTAAAAAATGTTTAAGATACTTTTTAATATTTAATTATTTATTTAACATAATTAAGTTTGTCTACAATTATTAAGACCCTACATGGGCCGGACTGTCGGAAGTTCCAGAAACAGTGGAAACAGTCCACACAAACACGAACATGTGTGTATATATATACCTTTCAAGTCTCCTTATAATTGATTAGAATATTGTAACCACATACACCCTGGTGGTAGAGTTAGTAAGAACCTGTTGGTTTTCTTGGGAGTAGACACTGTTTGGTCTAAGGATGGGGAGGAGCCCTTGCTGTTCTAAATTTGGCTTAAACAAAGGTACATGGACTACTGTTGAAGACAAAATCCTCACTGATTACATCAAGGCCAATGGTGAAGGCAAATGGAGAAACCTCCCCAAAAGAGCAGGTCAACATTATATACATACATATAACGTGCGGACCCATATATATATAAATATATATACTCTTGGGAATTGTGAGTATATACGATACTTTTTGATATTGAACTTCAATAAGTGGTAATAATCCTTGTGTGAGTTTCGTGGGAAAATTAGATATGGTTTCAATTGAATTATGTGACTAAAAATAACGTGAATTTTTATTTTAAATTTTATTTTCTGTTTCAGGTTTGAAGAGATGTGGGAAGAGCTGCAGGCTTAGGTGGTTGAATTATCTTAGGCCAGACATCAAGAGAGGCAACATATCACATGATGAAGAAGATCTCATTATTAGGCTTCACAATCTATTAGGCAATAGGTATTTTCATATCTCCATATACATTACTCTCTTTATCTTCATTATTTTAATGTTTGATGAAGCTATCCTTTAACAAAAGAGAACTACATCGCAGTGGCCTAAATATGCTCATGTTGGTTAGTGGCCACAATATATATATATAATGATTCTGTGCAGAGTAGTTCGTATTTTAAGAGTTCGAACTAGACATGTGTCACTTGCCGGTGAACGTAAAAATTATCGACTAAATTATAGGCACAATCTCTCTCTTTTCTGCGCTCACCGTCAGGTGACACATGTCCAGTCCACGAATTAGTCTGCATAAGAGCAGTACTATATATATATAAATAATAAAAAAAAAATTCTTTTGAGTTGATTTTTTTGTGTGTATTATTTAAACATTTCAGAAAAGTAGCACAAAAAAATCGGCTCAAAATAATTTTGTTTGCTATTTTAAAAACATCAGTCAATATATGTCAAGTTTTAGACAATTAAAAACTCAAATATATTTGATTGATTTTTTAAAAATAGCAAACAAACTCATTTTGACTTTATTTTTTTTGTGTGACTTTCCTAAAATGTTTAAATAACATATAAAAAAAATTAACTGAAAATAATTCCTTTTACCATTTTTTCCTAAATTGGTTCGTTCTTTTGGTTCTTCTTTTTGGTCCTTTGGAGATCCTCTCCCTATATATATAGTACTACTCTTGTGCAGACTGTCCCGCATTTTGACAGTGCAGATTGGACATGTGTCACCTAATGGTGAATCCAGAAAAGGGCGAGAGAGAGCGCCTATAATTTTGTCGATAATTTCTGCGCTCACCGTCAAGCTATACTTGTCCACTCTGCTCTGTTAATATGTGGGACAGTCCACACAAGATGTGTGTGTGTGCGTGTGTGTGTGGAGAAGTTCACAAGTGAACCTAAAAGATGAACTTTTTAATGAACCTTAATAAAATAACACTTAAGAACTCGTTAATTTTAATTTCTATGTTGTAATTGGTCCGCGTCGGCGGCAACGAACACGTGTGTCGATCCATTCCCAACCCCCCAAATCCCAACCCCCAACAACCACCACCACCATGGAAGCCCTTGTAGCTGCCCTTATGACAACAGGGTTGTCATGGGGGGTGGGGATGAGGGTGCAGGTGGGGGGGGGGGGGGGGGTGTGTGACAACCCGCCTAATGAAATATCGGACGATCACTCATATATCAAATTAAAACTGGAGTCTCATATGGTTCATTCTCAGTATCACTATCGAAAACTAATTTAATTACTAATATCCTATTACGCTGACGTCAAAATTTTAATTAACTAATCTTTTTAACCAAACCATTCAAATAAAACAATCGCAACAGTTTATATGCAATAACTGAAATGAAATAAAGTAACCGAACACTCGGTACAAAATAATACAGCCAAATCGAATGTCGCACAAAAGGCAGTAAAAGAATAAATGAATACAGTTGGGCCATCAGCGCGAATATTTCTACAATACCTCCTATCTAGATCTCAATGATAGAAGCGTCTATAATAAACCTGCTTGCATCCACAACTGCTGTAGCAAACGTCTGACTCGAATGAATCATCATCCAGGCATCCCTGTGTCTGGATACATATATATATAGATATAGATATAGAGAAACGAGTCAGAGCCCGAGTTTTGAAAACGTTTTAGTAAGTGCTTAAAATTCATATTTTTAAAATATGATATTTCTCATATTTAAACTGGTATCGCTCTCTCATGAGATACACCTCACCCCTCTTCTAATAGTACACAACTATCGCATACCTTTTAAATAACCTAGTTAAGTTACCCTGCCTAACTAACGTATTTTCACCCATTTTCTAATAATCCCCATATATCCGAGTACTAAGGACTAAACTTCTCCCCATTCTCAACATTACGCTACGTTCGTGCGTGGGGTGTCTGGCGAAGTGAAATCCAAACAAGGAACTCCCTGATACACTACTACGTCACAATGTTGATCGTCGGGATCCATTAGGCCCTCAGTACATGCCACGTCTTATACCATCCCGTATATATATATATATATATATATATATATAGTTTTCATTAGAACCTATGATCCATATTCATATAAATCCGGATATAAATATACCGGAAGGAGTATATCACTTTATTCATTCTTTTCACTTTATACCAGGTTCATTATATGATATCTCATCTCATATGTAAACAATATACTATACGCAACAAGTATATTAATTAATCCACCAAGCTATAATATAAGTAGCTTAGGCATTCTCATCTACTAAGCAACGGTGGAACATCACAAGTATACATATATGTTATTCTTAGTACATATATACATATATCGCACCCCTAGGGTAAGCTGCGGTGCACACTTACTCTGCTATCAAATCCCAGTACATCACGTACATAAGGATCACACTTTTTGAATCACTCAGGAATCGTATCAATACAAATCACACATATTGGAGGTGAACATAGTTCACATACCTGTGGGTCACGCACATACCTGCGCTCCTATAGCCAGCAGACTTATCGACTCACAAATAAGTCCGCCACACTCTCATGTTCTTGAGCTACCAAATCTAAATCCCCCCAAAGGCAACACAAGATAAGATTGTCCTCTTGCTATAACCTCCCGTGATAGCAAGTAATGTAGGTATGTCATACACATAATAAACAATAATATAGGTACACATTTCACCTATATAAATATAACATCAGTGAGGTATTCACACAACCATATAATAAAGATAGGTATTCGTCTCACCTATACATATAATAATAACGGGTACTCATCTCACCCATATATAGTCCCCGTCGGTATTCATTCAACCCATATATATAATAACATCAGGGCATACGCACAACCCAAATAATAAATCTCATACGTAGTATATTTATATCTCGAATATCCTATGCATTTATCGATTATGACCAATCCTTAATATATTATTTTCGAGCTTTTCTTATCGCATGATGGTAATACCAATAGCACCGATATATTTATTCGTCTCATATTATATATACTTTAACGACATCGTCAATATAATCTATATCACTTCTCAATATATATGGCTATAATTTCCAAACTCTTATAGTGATAGCCAATAACCTCGAATGTTCCCATTCGTAATAATATAAGCATTCACATGCTTAAAATACTACCCCAATACATACTCCCTTATTTAATATTCAAAACGCACCTTAACCACTTCATAAGGATTTTTATATATAATCCCGCATATACCAATTCGTAATAATTAAATAGCATACTCACTGCGTATCTTGATTTCATAAGTATCTCATCACCTATAATTATAGTCGTCAATCGACGTATAGGATAACTGCTCAATTCTCGATATCCCGTATCCTAAGTTTCATCCTAGTCACCTCGTAGAATTTTACTCAACCAAAATTGGCATATAAGAACATTTTCTACGCGCATAATTACGTATATAAAATTGCCCGTCGAAATACCACCCCGAGTGTTACTCCTCCCAAACACCCATATTTTTGGTAAGTCTTGTATTTTACTTTCAACTAACCCAAAATGCACGCCTCAATCGAATAATTATTTATAAGTCCCCACACTATTTTTAGGAACCCCAAATGTCTCACTCTAAAATATATTTTTCCTAAAAAATACACATTATGTGCCACACCATTTTTGCACCTTCCTTACCCCAATTAACTCCCTTAAATAGTTTGGAATAATTTACCTTAGTTGGATATTTATTTACTCAAATAAATAAGCTAAAAACAATTAAGTTTGGAATTTATTTCATTTAAACCAAACAAGCCCAAACTACCAAAAATTCTGAAGGATCGATCGATCGATCCTTGGCCATCGATCAATCGATCGATCTAGGCAGCTTCTTCTCCAAGAAGTTGTTCAGCCATTAAAGCTTCCCCCAATCTTTTATATCTTCTCCTAATATCCTCCAACCTCCATCAACAACATATACATACATCAAAGGGGTTCTAATCATCCTAGAATCAATTTTCAACAACTAATTTCAATTAATTCTTAAGTTTCTCAAATTGGGTATTAACCAAGTTTTATCCGTTTAATATTCCGAAAACCCGTTTCATTCACGAAAATCCCACCCAAAAATCTTTATAGTTTTACACCAACTATAATATGAGAAATAAACCCACTAAATCGTAAAGCAAGTTAAACACTTTCCTCGTAGATAAAATCCGATGACCCCGAGTCGAATCCCGCGGAGCTTCGCCGAAAATTCCCCTTTCTTCCTTATTCTCTTCTCTTCTTCCTTCTTCTCTTCTCTTTATCTCTCTAGGGATGATTTATGGGAGAAATGAGGTCTCTCCCCTTATTAAACCCAAAATTGGGTGTATACCAAATTGTAAAATGACTCGTGTACTCAATTGCGAGTCCCTACTAGTCTAAAATTTTTCGGAGTCTAAACGCTATCCCCGGATACTCTATTTTGACTAGCTCGATCATTCCGAACCCAACCGCGCACTCGAAATCTCCATCTGAGACACTTAGCTACAATTTACTAATTAAACCCAACACATTTCAATAAGCGTATTTTCCAACTAAAATATTTTCTTTTGTCGTTTTACCCAACTCCAACATGTAATAAAAATAATCCACTCAGATTCTTAGTCTCATAAGAAAATATGATTCATGCAAATATTAATCCGACACTTGAAAACTAATATTTACTATTCACTTTATAATTTTAAATTTATTTAATTTTACTCATAAATTTCTGAATTACTATTCACAGTTATTCCTCAAATTACCAAATTACGCCCACTTGTGTAATTTAAATATCTTTAAAAGTGTGGAGTTTTATAGGGTGGTTGGGATCGACTGACACACGTGTTCATTCCCGCTGGCGCGGACCAATTACAACATAGGAATTAAAATTAATTGATTATTAAGTATTTTTTGTTAAGGTTCATTACAAATTCATCTTTTAAGTTCACTTGTGAACCTCTCCCAATATATATATATATATAGGCAGGTTCTATGCACACTAAGTTTGCATATCATTTTTTTGAAATAGCAAAAAAATTGTGACAACCCGAATATAATTATGATAAATTATATTTAAATCATGCTTATCTTATGTGATATGGCTAATTTGTTATTAGTATATCTAATGCTAAGTGAATATGATTAGTCTAATCCTACTTTTATAAATCGCGAAATGTGGAGTTATGTACAAAATTTTGTTATTTTCGATAGAAATAATCCCTATTTAAGACTAGTTTTTACCCTTATAACATTACAAATGACTTGAGGTGAAAACTAGATAGTTGTAGAAATGTGAGTTAGGGTGGTAACACAACAAACGGTGCATCAAACGGATGTTCAAGTAAGAAGTTAGGCCGAATTTACGAACAAGGGGCAAATCTGTCCATTCCCTTTAAGTGAAAAATTGTCTTTTAGTAAACCAAGTGGTTTAATTTGATTGGATGGAAAGGATGCATGCCTTGACCGACTTAAAACTCTTCTTCTAATCTATTTCTTTAGAAAATAAAACCCTAGGTTAAGTTTTGGAGAGTTTTTGCTTGAGGAAAGAGAAAGTGGACGTTTAAGGAAGAAAAGATTTCAAGAAAAACTAGAAAAATCCCAAGAAAATCCTTAAAGTGTTTCTAAGGTGTAAGGTCAAATCAACTAAGTTCAGCCCCACCCGAAGGAAACGTGAATACATAGTTGACAACCCAAGGTGAGTGTACTTACTGAGTTGATTATGGATATGATGTGTATGTATTATATATATTGAGATGTTATGACTTATTAAAACTCAAGAGATGTTGAGATGTTATGACTTTATAAAAGTCAAGATATGTTGAATTTCTATGCAATTCAAGAGATGTTAGGTTATTAAAACCTATAGAGATGATTATTGCCTACGGGCAGGAGATGTGGGGTTTATTAACCCCGGATATATATATGGCCTAATTTGGCCCAGAGATGGATATATTTATATGTTGAGATGTTAATATAGTACTTTTACGATATAGAGATGTAGTACATTCACTGAGTTTTTAAACTCGTGGTTTTATATGTTTACATTTTCTGATTTTGAAGCTGTCACTGCCAAGTCTAGGATGTTGAGTGAATAGTAGTATTGTCTCGTCAGTTTGTTTTGTACATTGTTCTAGTTGTAATTAAGTTAAATGGTATGGGAGTTTTGTTTAAATTATGTCTTCTTAAAATGATTGTATTTTTAGTATTCCACATTTTAACCTTGAAGTTGTTTTAATGTGTATTACCAAATAAATATATAAATAATAAGTGTGGTTTGTGAACTATTGAGGTAATTATATCCTAATGGGGTTAGGGGTGACAAAAATATTTTTGTGTTAATTTTTTTTTGTGATATTTAAACATTTCAAGAGACCCATATAAAAAAATCAACTTAAAAAAATGTTTTTTTCTATTTTAAAAAATCGGTAAAACTTTTGTTGCTTTAAAGCACTTTTAAAGCCACGAAAGTTTGACCGATTTTTTTAAAATAGCACAAAATGTTATTTTGAGATGATTTTTATATGGGTCCTTTGAAGTATTTAAATATAACTTATAAATTCAATTCAAAAATATTTTTTTACTATTTAAAAAAATTAGGTGTGTGCACAAGAACCCGCCTCTCTCTCTCTCTCTCTCTCTATATATATATATATATATATATATATATATATATATATATATATATATATATAACTAAGACGAATATTGATCTTTGGAAATATTTTTTAAAAAGTCAGAATTTAAAAATAATTTGCAATTCGGAAAAAATTAAAAAAAAAATCAGAAAACCATAGATTTTATTCAAATTAGAAAATTCGGGACTCTTGGGAATCTCATAAATTTTCATTTTTTAAAGCTATGAGAAATCTATTTTTTCCCCTTTTTTGCTCTACCAAAATATCAGAAATACCACTATAACGTCATATTATATATGGAAAGAATTTAAATATTCTTATATTGATTTTATCACAACACATTTTTAAATAACTGATTTAAATGTTTACATGTAAAGTTATTGATATTGAATAAGATAATTCTACTGGAGTGAAGTCATTAAGTGCAAAACACAAAAGCAATGGCTCCCAGAGAGAGAAGCTCTTCCTCCTCTCTAGAATTTTTTTCTCCCCCTCCCTAAATTATGTGTTCCTCGCTCCAAATGGGTTCAAATTCATCTCCTTGCTTGGACTTTGATCATAAACCCGTTTATGAGGATACTCTAACTCCTAGTCTTCTAGTAAGTGATGTTATCCCACCTTCTCGCAATCAAGCGCATGATGTTCAACATAATAAAGCATCTTATGTTGATATTGTTGGGAACAATATTGCTCCTATAGAAAAACCATTCAAACCTACTCCATCTCTCCCTCCTCTAAGTGCTCTATACATGAGTGGAGACAAAGTGGGTGTTAGAGTTCTTAAGGAATTTTATCAAGAAGTTATTAAAGAATGCAACTCATCTAATCTCATTAGTAGAGAATCATGCTTGCGAAAGGCGACAAGCCATGCAAGTTAGAAGAATTGAAAGCTCACCTCAAATCAAGCTTCTTGGTCCAGTGGTATACACTACACCAAAACTAGCGATTGGTCACGGCCAAAATCCATGACCAAAACTGTGCGTCACGGACTTGGGCCGTGACCATTTTTGTGGGTCGCGGCCCATGTCCGTGACCAAAAAATGGTCACGGCCGAGAGAGGTCACGACAGATGGTCGCGAATTTGGGTCGTGACCCATGCTGTGACGGGTCGCGGCCCTCATCCGTGACCCACAACCGTGACAAATTAGTCGCGGCCAAAATCCGCGACCCACGACCGTGACAAAAAAATAGAAATTAAAAAATTGGTCGCGATCCTCACCCGTGACCCACAACCGTGACAAATTGATCGCGGCCAAAGTCCGCGACCCACAACCGTGACAAAAAAAAATGGTCGCGATCCAAGTCCGTGACCCACAACCGTGTCGAAAAAAGGAAAAAAATGGTCGCGAACTTTGGTCGTGACCCATAACCGTGACCAAAAATATAAAAAAAATGGTCACGGCCCAAGTCCGCGACCATTTTTATGCGTGACAAAAAAAATTAAAATGGTCATGGACAAAGTCCATGAAAATATTTAACTATAATTTAAAAAAAATGTATTTGTTTGGTCCAATCCTAAAATTGGGGGTCCAATCACAAACTGCGAATCGGGAACGTTGTTAATAAACAAATATATATACAAACTTATAAATATTACACGTCTTAATAATTCAAAGACAAAAAAAAATGGGCAGAGTTTCCTCTATTTTCTTAACATTCCAAAACCTGTAAATGTAAAACCTACTTATTATAAAGTCCGCACGACCATAAAATTCAACAATCAAATTATAAAAGCCCGCACGGCCATAAAACAAAACAATAAAAGCCTGCACGACTGTAACACAAAAAATAAAATCCTGAATGTCCAAACATTTAAACAATCTTCATGCTGTAGACATTTGCCTCCTTCATTTGTTTCGCGTGCAAAAATCCTACAAATGATAGGATACATAAAAAACAATATCAGTAAACAAGTAGTCTTACAAAAAATTTAATCAAGCTGAAAAATTGCATATATGAGTTAAAATTAATAGTAACAAAGTAGAAATATGAAAATTACAGTCCTATTCTCAAATTCGGAGTCTCGCGACAGCGTGGTCAGTTCCTACGAGTTACAATGGTCCCGCGGGAGGTGTTGGTGCCACCCACGGTGCCGTTCGGAAGCTGTTTCGAGTTTTCACCCTCTAACGTCATGTTTTTAAGCCTAAGTCAAGAGATATGCAAATTATCGTTGTATTCTCAAACCGGGAGTCCCGCGGCTGCGGGGTCAGTTTCTACGAGTTACATTGGTTCTGTGGGACGTGTTTGTGCCACCCATGGGGCCGTTCGGGGGCTATTTCGAGTTTCACCCTCTAACGCCATGTTTTGCTTAAGTCTAGAAATATGCAAATTACCGTCGTATTCTCAAACCGGGAGACCAGCGGCTGCGGGGTCAGTTCCTACGAGTTACATTGGTCCTATGGGGGGGTGTTGGTGCCACCCAGGGGCTATTCGGGGGCTGTTTCGAGTTTTCACCCTCTAACGTCATATTTTGAAGCCTAAGTCTAGAAATATGCAAATTACCGTCATACTCTCAAACCGGGAGACCCGCGGCTGTGGGGTCAGTTCCTACGAGTTACATTGGTCCCGTGGAAGGTGATGGTTCCACCCACGGGGAAGTTCGGGGGCTGTTTCGAGTTTTCACCCCCTGACGCCATATTTTTAAACCTAAGTCAGGAAATATGCAAATTATCGTCGTATTCTCAAACCGGGAGTCCCGCGACTGCGGGGTCAGTTCCTACGAGTTAAATTGGTGCTGTGGGAGGTGCTGGTGCCACCCACGAGGACGTTGGGGGGCTGTTTCAAATTTTCACCCTCTAACGTCATGCTTTGCTTAAGTATAAAAATATACAAATTACCATCGTATTCTCAAATCGGGAGACCCGCAGTTGCAGGGTCAGTTCCCACGAGTTACATTGGTCCCGTGGGAGGTGTTGGTGCCACCCATGGGGCCGTTCGGGGGATGTTTCGAGTTTTCACCCTCTAACGTCATATTTTTGAGCCTAAGTCTAGAAATATGCAAATTACCGTCGTACTCTCAAACCGGGAGACCCGCAGCTGTGGCGTCAGTTCCTACGAGTTACATTGGTCCCGTGGGAGGTGTTGGTGCCACCCACGGGGACGTTCGGGGACTGTTTCGAGTTTTCACCCTCTAACATATTGTTTTTAAGCCTAAGTCAAGAAATATGCAAATTATCGTCGTATTCTCAAACTGGGAGTCCCACAGCTACGGGGTCTGTTCTTACGAGTAACATTGGTCCTGTGGGAGGTGTTGGTCCCACCCACGGGGCCGTTCGGGGGATGTTTCAAGTTTTCGTCCTATAACGCCATATTTTGCTTAAGTCTATAAATATGCAAATTACCGTCGTATTCTCAAACCGGGAGACCCGCGGCTGTGGGGTCAGTTCCTACTAGTTACATTGGTTCCGTGGGAGGTGTTGGTGCCACCCCGGGGACGTTCGGGGGCTGTTTCGAGTTTTCACCCTCTGACGTCATGTTTTTAAGCCTAAGTCTAGAAATATGCAAATTAACGTCGTACTCTCAAATCGAAAGACCCGCAGCTGTGGGGTCAGTTCCTACGAGTTACATTAGTCCCGTGGGAGGTTTTGGTGTCACCCAAGGGGACGTTCGGGGTTGTTTCGAGTGTTCATCCTCTAACGTCTTGTTTTTAAGCCTAAGTCTAAAAATATGGAAATTACCGTCGTATTCTCAAATCGGGAGTCCCGCGGATCCGTGGTCAGTTCCTACGAGTTACATTGATCCCGTGGGAGGTGTTGGTTCCACCCACGGGGACGTTCGGGGCTATTTTGAGTTTTCACCTTCTAACGCCATGTTTTTAAGCCTAAGTCTAGAAATATGAAAATTTCCGTCGCATTCTCAAATCGGGAGACCCGCGGCTGCGTCGTCAGTTCCTACGAGTTACATTAGTCCCGTGGGAGGTGTTGGAGGACGTTCGGGGGCTGTTTAAATTTTCACCCTCTAACGCCATGTTTTGCTTAAGTCTAGAAATATGCAAATTACCGTAGTATTCTCAAATCGGGAGGCCCGCGACTGTGGGGTCGGTTCCTACGAGTTATATTGGTCCCGTGGGAGGTGTCGGTGCCACCCACGAGGACGTTCGGGGGCTGTTTCTAGGTTTGACCCTCTAACGCCATGTTTTTAAGCCTAAGTCTTGAAATATTGAAATTTCCATCGTATTCTCAAATCGCGAGTCCCGCGGCTGCGTGATCAGTTCCTACGAGTAATATTGGTCTCGTGGGAGGTGTTGGTGCCACCCACGGGAACGTTCGGGGGCTGTTTCAAGTTTTCACCCTCTAACTTTATGCTTTTAAGCCTAAGGCTAGAAATATGCAAATTATCATCGTATTCTCAAACCGGGAGTCCCGCGGATGCGGGGTCAGTTCCTACGAGTTACATTGGTCCCGTGGGAGGTGTTGGTGCCAACTACGGGCCGTTCGGGGGTTGTTTCGAGTTTTCACCCTCTAACGTCATGTTTTTAAGCCTAAGTCTAGAAATATACAAATTACCGTCATACTCTCAAACCGGGAGACCCGCGACTGTGGGTTCAGTTCCTACCAGTTACATTGGTCCCGTGGGAGGTGTTGGTGCCACCCACGGGGACGTTCGGGGGCTGTTTCGAGTTTTCACCCTCTAACGTCATGTTTTTAAGCCTAAGTCTAGAAATATGCAAATTACCGTCGTACTCTCAAATCGGGAGACTCGTAGCTGTGGCGTCAGTTCCTAAGAGTTACATTGGTCCCGTGGGAGGTGTTGGTGCCACCTACGGGGACGTTCGGGGGTTGTTTCGAGTTTTCATCCTCTATCGCCATGTTTTTAAGCCCAAGTCTAGAAATATGCAAATTACCGTCGTATTCTCAAACCGGGAACTCGCGACTGCGTCGTCAGTTCCTACGAGTTACATTGGTCCTGTAGGAGGTGTTGGTGCCACCCACGAGGACGTTCGGGGGCTGTTTCGAATTTTCACCCTCTAACGCCATGTTTTACTTAAGTCTAGAAATATGCAAATTACCAACGTATTCTCAAACCGAGAGACTTGAGGCTGAGGGGTCAGTTCCTACGATTTATATTGGTCCCCTGTGAGGTGTTGGTGCCACCCACGGGGATGTTCGGGGGCTGTTTCGAGTTTTCAGCCTCTAATGCCATGTTTTTAAGCCTAAGTCTAGAAATATAGAAATTACCGTCGTATTATCAAACCGGGAGTCCCGCGACAGCGTGGTCAATTCCTACGACTTACATTGGTCCCGTGGGAGGTGTTGGTGCCACCCACGGGGACGTTCAGGGACTGTTTCGAGTTTTCACCCTCTGACGCCATGTTTTTAAGCCTAATTCTAAAAATATGCAAATTACCGTCGTATTCTCAAACTGGGAGACCCGCGGTTGCGGGGTCAGTTCCTACGAGTTACATTGGTCCCGTGGGAGGTTTTGGTTCCTCCCACAGGGCCGTTCGGGGGCTGTTTCGAGATTTCACCCTCTAACGTCATGTTTTTATGCCTAAGTCTAGAAATATGCAAATTACCATCGTACGCTCAAACCGGGAGACCCGCTACTGTGGGGTCAATTCCTAATAGTTACATTGGTCCCGTGGGAGGTGTTGGTGCCACCCACGGGGACATTCGGGGCTGTTTCGAGTTTTCCCTTTTAACGCCATGTTTTTAAGCCTAAGTCGGGAAATAGTCAAATTATCGTCGTATTCTCAAACCGGGAGTCCCGCGGCTGCGGGGTCAGTTCCTACGAGTTACATTGGTCCCATGAGAGGTGTTGGTGCCACCCACGGGGATGCTCGGGGGCTGTTTTGAATTTTCATCCTCTAACGCCATGTTTTGCTTAAGCATATAAATATGGAAATTACCGTCGTATTCTCAAACAGGGAGACCCGCGGCTACGGGGCCAGTTCCTACGAGTTACATTAGTCCCGAGGGAGGTGTTGGTGCCACCCACAGGGACGTTCGGGGGTTGTTTCGAATTTTCACCCTCTAACGTCATGTTTTAAGCCTAAGTCTAGAAATATACAAATTATCGTCATACTCTCAAACCGGGAGACCCCTAGCTATGGCGTCTGTTATTACGAGTTACATTGGTCCCGTGGGAGATGTTTGTGCCACCCTCGGGGACGTTCCGGGGTTGTTTCGAGTTTTCACCCTCCAACGCCATGTTTTTAAGCCTAAGTCTATAAATATGGAAATTACCGTCGCATTCTCAAACTGGGAGTCCCGCGGCTGCGTGGTCAGTTCCTACGAGTTACATTGGTCCAGTGGGAGGTGTTAGTGCCACCTATGAGGACGTTTGGGGGATGTTTCAAATTTTCACCCTCTAACGCCAACTTTTGCTTAAGTCTAGAAATATCCAAATTACCATCGTATTCTCAAACCGGGAGACCCACAGCTGTGGCGTCAGTTCCTACGAGTTACATTGGTCCCATGGGAGTTGTTGGTGCTACCCACGCGGACGTTCGGGGGCTGTTATGAATTTTTTTCGGCCTCTAACGCCATGTTTTTAAGCCTAGGTCTAGAAATATGGAAATTACCGTCGTATTCTCAAATCGGGAGTCCTGCGACTGCATGGTCAGTTCCTACCAGTTACATTGGTCCCGTGGGAGAAGTTGGTGCTACCCACGGGGACGTTCGGGGGCTGTTTCGAGATTTCACCCTCTAACGCCATGTTTTTAAGCCTAAGTCTAGAAATATGCAGCTGTGGGGTCAGTTCCCATGAGTTACATTGGTCCCGTGGGAGGTGTTAAGTCCACCCACGGGGCCATGCGGGGGTTGTTTCTAGTTTTCACCCTCTAACGTAATGTTTTTAAGCCTAAGTCTAGAAATATTGAAATTACCGTCATACTCTCAAACCAGGAGACCCGCGGCTATGGGTTGAGTTCCTACGAGTTATATTGGTCCCGTGGGAAGTGTTGGTGCCAACTACGGGGACGTTCGGCTGTTTCGAGTTTCCACCCTCTAACGCCATGTTTTTAATCCTAAGTCTAGAAATATGCAAATTACCGTCTTATTCTCAAATCGAGAGACCCGCAACTGCGTCTTTAGTTCCTACGAGTTATATTGATCCCGTGGAGATGTTGGTGCCACCCACGTTGCCGTTCGGTGGTTGTTTTGAGTTTTCACCCTCTAACGTCATGTTTTTAAGCCTAAGTCTAGAAATATGGAAATTACCGCCATACTCTCAAACCGGGAGACCCGCGGCCGTGGGCTCAGTTCCTATGGGTTATATTGGTCCCGTGGGAGGTGTTGGTGCCACCCACGGGGACGTTCGGGGGCTGTTTCGACTTCTCACCCTCTAACGCCATGTTTTGCATATGTCTAGAAATATACAAATTACTATCGTATTCTCAAACCGGGAGACCCGCGGCTGCGGGGTCAGTTCTTATGAGTTATATTGGTCCCGTGGGAGGTGTTGGTGCCACCCACGGGGACGTTCGGGGGCTGTTTCGAGTTTTGACCCTCTAACGCCATGTTTTGCATAAGTCTAGAAATCTACAAATTACTTTCGTAATCTCAAACCGGGAGACCCGCGGCTGCGGGGTCAGTTCGTATGAGTTATATTGGTCCCGTGAGAGGTGTTGGTGCCACCCACGGGGACGTTCGGGGGCTGTTTCGAGTTTTGACCCTTTAACGCCATGTTTTTATGCCTAAGTCTATAACTGTGGAAATTACCGTCGTATTCTCAAATCGGGAGTCCCGCGGCTGCGTGGTCAGTTCCTACGAGTTACATTGGTCTCGTGGGAGGTGTTGGTGCCACCCACGGGAACGTACGAGAGTTGTTTCGAATTTTCACCCTCTAACGTCATGTTTTTAAGTTTAAGTCTAGAAATATGCAAATTACCGTCGTATTCTCAAACCGGGATACCCGCGACTGCGTCGTCAGTATCTACGAGTTACATTGGTCCCGTAGGAGGTGTCGGTGCCACCCACGAGGACTTTCGGGGGCTGTTTCAAATTTTCACCCTCTAACGCCATGGTTTGTTTATGTCTATAAATATGCAAATAACCAACGTATTCTCAAATCGAGAGACCCGCGGCTGAGGGGTCAATTCCTACGATTTATATTGGTCCCGTGGAAGGTGTTTGTGCCACCAACGGGGACGTTCGGGGGCTGTTTCGACTTTTCAACCTCTAATGCCATGTTTTTAAGCCTAAGTCTAGAATTATGAAAATTACCGTCGTATTCTCAAACCGGGACTCCCGCGACTACGTTGTCAGTTCCTAGGAGTTACATTGGTTCCGTGGGAGGTGTTGGTGCCACCCACGGGGACGTTCGGGGACTGTTTTGAGTTTTCATCCTCTGACGCCATGTTTTTAAGCCTAAGTCTAGAAATATACAAATTACTGTCGTATTCTCACACCGGGAGACCCGCGGCTGCGAGGTTAGTTCCTAAGAGTTACATTCGTCCCGTGGGAGGTGTTGGTGCCACCCACGGGGACGTTCAGGAGCTGTTTCGAGTTTTCAGCCTCTAACGCCATGTTTTTAAGCCTAAGTCTAGAAATATGCAAATTACCATCATACTCTCAAATCGGGAGTCCCGCGCCTGCGTGGTCAGTTCCTACGAGTTACATTAGTCCCGTGAGAGCTGTTAGTGCCACCCACGGAGACGTTCGGGGGCTGTTTTGAGTTTTCATCCTCTAACGCCATGTTTTTAAGCCTAAGTCTAGAAATATGCAAATTTTCGCCGCATTCTCAAATCGGGAGACCCGCTGCTACGTCGTCAGTTCCTACGAGTTACATTGGTCCCGTAGGAGGTGTTGGAGGACATTCGGGGGTTGTTTAAATTTTCACCCTCTAACACCATGTTTTGCTTAAGTCTAGAAATATGCAAATTACCGTCGTATTTTCAAATAGGGAGACCCGCGACTACAGGGTCAATTCCTACGAGTTATATTGGTCCCGTGAGAGGTGTCGGTGCCACCCACGGGGACGTTCGGGGGCTGTTTCAAGTTTTGACCCTCTAATGCCAGGTTTTTAAGCCTAAGTCTTGAAATAATAAAATTACGGTCGTATTCTCAAACCGCGAGTCCCGCGGTTGCATGATCAGTTCCTACGAGTAATATTGGTCCCGTGGGAGGTGTTGGTGCCACCTACGGGGACGTTCGGGGTTGTTTCAAGTTTTCACCCTCTAACGTTATGCTTTTAAGCCTAAGGCTAGAAATATGCAAATTATCGTCGTATTATCAAACCGGGAGACCCGCGGCTGTGGGTTCAGTTCCTACGAGTTATATTGGTCCCGTGGGATGTGTTGGTGCCAACCACGGGGATGTTCGGGCGCTGGTTCGAGTTTTCACCCTCTAACGCCATGTTTTTAAGCCTAAGTCTAGAAATATGCAAATTACCGTCTTATTATCAAATCGGGACACCCGCGACTACATCGTCAGTTCCTACGAGTTATATTGATCCCGTGGGAGGTGTTGGTGCCACCCACAGGGCCATTCGGTGGCTGTTTCGAGTTTTCACCCTCTAACGTCATGTTTTTAAGACTAGGTCTAGAAATATGGAAATTACAGTCATACTATCAAACCGGGAGACCCGCGGCTGTGGGTTCAGTTCCTACGAGTTATATTGGTCCCGTAGGAGGTGTTGGTGCCACCCACGAGGACGTTCGGGGTTGTTTCGAATTTTCACCCTCTAACGCCATGTTTTGCTTAAGTCTAGAAATATGCAAATTACCAACGTATTCTCAAACCGGGAGACCCGCGGCTGAGGGGTCAGTTCTTACGAGTTATATTGTTCCCGTGGGAGGTGTTGGTGCCACCCACGGGGACGTTCGGGGGCTGTTCCGAGTTTTCACCCACTCACGCCATGTTTCTAAGCCTAAGTCCAGAAATATGCAAATTACCGTCGTACTATCAAACCGAGAGACTCGCAGCTGTGGCGTCAGTTCCTACGAGTTACATTGGTCCCGTGGGAGATGTTTGTGCCACCCACGGGGACGTTCGGGGGTTGTTTCGAGTTTTCACCCTCCAACGCCATATTTTTAAGCCTAAGTCTATAAATATGGAAATTACCGTCGTAATCTCAAACTGAGAGTCCCGCGGCTGCGTGGTCAGTTCCTACGAGTTAGATTGGTCCCGTGGGAGGTGTTGGTGCCATCTATGAGGGCGTTCGGGGGCTGTTTCAAATTTTCACCCTCTAACGCCATGTTTTGCTTAAGTCTAGAAATATTCAAATTACCATCGTATTCTCAAACCGGGAGACCCGCAGATGCGGGGTCAGTTCCTACGAGTTATATTGGTCCCGTGGGAGGTGTTGGTGCCACCCACGCGGACGTTCGGGGGCTGTTTCGAGTTTTTGGCCTCTAACGATATGTTTTTAAGCCTAGGTTTAGAAATATGGAAATTACCGTCGTATTCTCAAATCGGGAGTCCCGCGACTGCGTGGTCAGTTCCTACGAGTTACATTGGTCCCGTGGGAGAAGTTGGTGCCACCCACGGGGACGTTCGGGGGCTGTTTCGAGTTTTCACCCTCTAACACCATGTTTTTAAGCCTAAGTCTAGAAATATGCAAATTACTGTCGTACTCTCAAATCGGGAGACCCGTAGCTGTGGCATCAGTTTCTAAGAGTTACATTGGACCGGTGGGAGGTGTTGGTGTCACCCACGAGAACGTTCGGGGGTTGTCTCTAGTTTTCACCCTCTAACGCCATGTTTTTAAGCCCAAGTCTAGAAATCTGTAAATTACTGTTGTATTCTCAAACCGGGAGCCCCGCGACTGCGTCGTCAGTTCCTACAAGTTACATTGGTCCCGTAGGAGGTGTTGGTGCCACCCACAAGGACATTCGGGGGCTTTTTCGAATTTTCACCCTCTAACGCCATGTTTTGCTTAAGTCTAGAAATATGCAACTTACTAAGGTATTCTCAAACCGGAAGACCCGCGGCTGAGGGGTCAGTTCCTACAAGTTATATTGGTCCCGTGGGAGGTGTCGATGCCATCCACGGGGACGTTCGGGGGCTGTTTCCAGTTTTGAACCTCTAATGCCATGTTTGTAAGCCTCAGTCTTGAAATATTGAAATTACCGTCGTATTCTCAAACCGCGAGTCCTGCGGCTGCTTGATGAGTTCCTATGAGTAATATTGTTCCCGTGGGAGGTGTTGGTGCCAACCACGGGGGCGTTCGGAGGCTGTTTCAAGTTTTCATCCTCTAACGTTATGCTTTTAAGCCTAAGGCTAGAAATATGCAAATTATCGTCGTATTCTCAAACCGGGGGACCCACGGCTGTGAGGTCAGTTCCTACGAGTTACATTGGTCCCGTGGGAGGTGTTGGTGCCACCCACGGGCCGTTCGGGGGCTGTTTCGAGTTTTCACCCTCTTACGTCATGTTTTAGAGCCTAAGTCTACAAATATGCAAATTACCGTCGTACTCTCAAATTGGGAGACCCGTAGCTGTGGCGTCAGTTCCTAATAGTTACATTGGTCCCGTGGGAGGTGTTGGTGCCACCCACGGGGACGTTCGGGGGCTGTCTCGAGTTTTCACCTTCTAATGCCATGTTTTTAAGCTCAAGTCTAGAAATCTGCAAATTACCGTCGTATTCTCAAATCGGGAGACCCGCGACTGCGTCGTCAGTTCCTACGAGTTACATTGGTCCCGTAGGAGGTGTTGGTGCCACCCACGAGGACGTTCGGGGTTGTTTCGAATTTTCACCCTCTAACGCCATGTTTTGCTTAAGTATAGAAACATGGAAAGTACCAACGTATTCTCAAACCGGGAGACCCGCGGCTGAGGGGTCAGTTCTTACGAGTTATATTGTTCCCGTGGGAGGTGTTGGTGCCACCCACGGGGACGTTCGGGGGCTGTTCCGAGTTTTCACCCACTGACGCCATGTTTCTAAGCCTAAGTCTAGAAATATGCAAATTACCATCGTACTCTCAAACCGAAAGACCCGCAGCTGTGGCGTCAGTTCCTACGAGTTACATTGGCCCCGTGGGAGATGTTTGTGCCTCCCACGGGGACGTTCGGCGGCTGTTTCGAGTTTTCACCCTCCAACGCCATGCTTTTAAGCCTTGGTCTATAAATATGGAAATTACCATCGTATTCTCAAACTGGGAGTTTCGCGGATGCATGGTCAGTTCCTACGAGTTACATTGATCCCGTGGGAGGTGTTGGTGCCACCTATGAGGACGTTCGGGGGCTATTTCAAATTTTCACCCTCTAACGCCATGTTTTGCTTAAGTCTAGAAATATCCAAATTACCATCGTATTCTCAAACCGCGATACCCGCAGATGCGAGGTCAGTTCCTACGAGTTATATTGGTCCCGTGGGAGGTATTGGTGCCGCCCACGCGGACGTTCGGGGGCTGTTTCGAGTTTTCGGCCTCTAACACCATGTTTTTAAGCCTAGGTCTAGAAATATGGAAATTACCGTCGTATTCTCAAATCGGGAGTCCCGCGACTGCGTGGTCAGTTCCTACAAGTTACATTGGTCCCGTGGGAGAAGTTGGTTCCACCCACGGGGACGTTCAGGGGATGTTTCGTGTTTTCACCGTCTAACGCCATGTTTTTAAGTCTAAGTCTAGAAATATGCAAATTACCGTCGTATTCTCAAACTCGGAGACCCGCTGCTGCGAGGTCAGTTCCTACGAGTTACATTAGTCCCGTGGGAGGTGTTGGTGCCACCCACGGGACCGTTCGGGGGCTGTTTCGAGTTTTCACCCTTTAACGTCATGTTTTTAAGCCTAAGTCTAGAAATTTGGAAATTACCGTCATACTCTCAAACAGGGAGACCCGTAGCTGTGGGTTTAGTTCCTACGAGTTATATTGGTCCCGTGGGAGGTGTAGGTACCAACCACGGGGACGTTCGAGGGCTGTTTCGAGTTTTCACCCTCTAACGCCATGTTTTTAAGCCTATGTCTAGAAATATGCAAATTACCGTCTTATTCTCAAATCGAGAGACCCGCAACTGCGTCGTCAGTTCCTACGAGTTAAATTTGTCCCGTGGGAGGTGTTGGTGCCACCTAGGGTGTCATTCGATGGCTGTTTTGAGTTTTCACCCTCTAACGTCATGTTTTTAAGCCCAAGTCTAGAAATATGGAAATTACCGTCATACTCTCAAATCGGGAGACCCGTGGCTATGGGTTCAGTTCCTATGAGTTATATTGGTCCCATGGGAGGTGTTAGTGCCACCCAAGGGGACGTTCGATGGCTGTTTCGACTTTTCACCCTCTAACGCCATGTTTTGCATAAGTCTATAATATACAAATTACTGTCGTAATCTCAAATCGGGAGATCCGCGGCTGCGAGGTCAGTTCTTATGAGTTATATTGGTCCCGTGGGAGGTGTTGGTGCCATCCACGGGGACGTTCGGGGGTTGTTTCGAGTTTTGACCCTCTAACGCCATGTTTTGCATAAGTCTAGAAATCTACAAATTACTATCGTAATCTCAAACCGGGAGACTCGCGGCTGCGGGGTTAGTTCCTATGTGTTATATTTGTCCCGTGGGAGGTGTTGGTGCCACGAACGGGGACGTTCGGGGGATGTTTTGAGTTTTGACCTTCTAACGCAACGTTTTTTATGCCTAAGTCTGTAACTGTGGAAATTACCGTCGTATTCACAAACCGGGAGTCCCGCGGCTACATGGTCAGTTCCTACGAGTTACATTGGTCCCGTGGGAGGTGTTGGTACCACCCACGGGGACGTTCGGGGGTTATTTCGAGTTTTTACCCTCTAACACCATGTTTTTAAGCCTATGTCTAGAAATATGCAAATTACCGTCGTACTCTCAAACCGGGAGACCCGCGACTGCGGGATCAGTTCCTACGAGTTACATTGGTCCCGTGGAAGGTGTTGGAAGGGATGACAATTTTTGACACGATAACCCGTTTATGGTAATAACCCGAAAATGACCCGAATATGACACGATTAGCTTGTATAGATTTAAGATTACCTAAAACATATAATAAAATCAAAATCATCACAACCTGAAAATGACACGACTAACTCGAATTGCCTCCCCTAGTGTTGGTGCCACCCACAGGGCAGTTCGGGGGCTGTTTCGAGATTTCACCCTCTAACGTCATGTTTTTATGCCTAAGTCTAGAAATTTGCAAATTTCCTTCGTACTCTCAAACCGGGAGACCTGCTACTGTGGGGTCAGTTCCTACGAGTTACATTGGTCCCGTGGGAGGTGTTGGTGCCACCCACGGGGACGTTTGGGGGATGTTTCGAGTTTTCACCCTCTAACGCCATGTTTTTAAGCCTAAGTAAGGAAATATTCAAATTATCATCGTATTCTCAAATCGGGAGTCCCGCGGTTGCAGGGTCACTTCCTACGAGTTACATTGGTCCCGTGGGAGGTGTTGGTCCCACCCACCGGGACGTTCGGGGGCTGTTTCGAATTTTCATCCTCTAACGCCATGTTTTGCTTAAGCATATAAATATGCCAATTACCGTCGTATTCTCAAACATGGAGACCCGCGGCTACGGGGACAGTTCTTACGAGTTACATTGGTTCCGAAGGACGTGTTGGTGCCACCCACGGGACCGTTCGGAGGCTGTTTCGGATTTTTACCCTCTAACGTCATGTTTTAATCCTAAGTCTAGAATTATGCAAATTACCATCGTACTCTCAAACCGGGAGACCCGCAGCTGTGGCGTCATTTCCTACGAGTTACATTAGTCCCGTGGGAGGTGTTAGTGTCACCCACGGGGACGTTCGGGGGTTGTATCGAGTTTTCACCCTCTAACGCCATGTTTTTAAGCCTATGTCTAGAAATATGGAAATTATCGTCGTATTCTCAAACTGGGAGCCCCGTGGCTGCGTGGTCAGTTCCTACGAGTTACATTTGTCCAGTGGGAGGTGTTGATGCCACCTACGAGGACGTTTGGAGGATGTTTTAAATTTTCACCCTCTAACGCCATGTTTTCCTTAAGTCTAGAAATATGCAAATTACCATCGTATTCTCAAACCGGGAGACCCGCAGCTGCGGGGTCAGTTCCTATGAGTTATATTGGTCCTGTGGGAGGTGCTGGTGCCACCTACGCTGACGTTTGGGGGCTGTTTCGAGTTTTCAGCCTCTAACGCCATGATTTTAAGCCTAGGTCTTGAAATATAGAAATTACCGTCGCATTCTCAAATCGGGAGTTCCACGACTACGTGGTCAGTTCCGACGAGTTACATTCATCCCGTGGCAGGTGTTGCTGCCACCCCCGGGGACGTTCGGGGGTTGTTTCGAGTTTTCACCCTCTCACGCAATGTTTTTAAGCCTAAGTCTAGAAATATGCAAATTACCGTCGTATTCTCAAACCGGGAGACCCGCGGCTGCGAGGTTAGTTCCTATGAGTTACATTGGTCCCGTGGGAGGTGTTGGTGCCATCCACGGGGCCGTTTGGGGACTGTTTCGAGTTTTCACCCTCTAACGTCATGTTTTTAAGCCTAAGTTTAGAAATATAGAAATTACCGTCATACTCTCAAACCGGGAGACCCGTGGCTGTGGGTTCAG
The DNA here is from genome assembly GCA_949130495.1 of Sambucus nigra. Taxonomy (NCBI): domain Eukaryota; kingdom Viridiplantae; phylum Streptophyta; class Magnoliopsida; order Dipsacales; family Adoxaceae; genus Sambucus; species Sambucus nigra. The sequence continues at coordinate 49,425,572 of OX422220.1, forward strand.
TTCCTATGAGTTATATTGGTCCCTGGGAGGTGTTGGTGCCACCCACGGGGATGTTCGGGGGTTGTTTCGAGTTTTCACCCTCTAACGCCATGTTTTTAAGCCTAAGTCTAGAAATATGCAAATTACCATCGTACTCTCAAATCGGGAGACCCGCGGCTGTGGAGTCAGTACCTACGAGTTGCATTGGTCCCGTGGGAGGTGTTGGTGCCACCCTCGGGGACGTTCGGGGGTTGTTTCGAGTTTTCACCCTTCAACGCCATGTTTTTAAGCATAAGTTAGGAGATATTCAAATTATCGTCATATTCGCAAACCGAGAGTCCCGCGGCTGCGGAGTCAGTTCTTACGAGTTACATTGGTCCCGTGAGAGGTGTTGGTGCCACCCACGGGGACGTTCGGGGGCTGTTTCGAATTTTCACTCTCTAACACCATGTTTTGCTTAAGCATATAAATAGGCCAATTACCGTAGTATTCTCAAACAGGGAGACCTGTGGCTACGGGGCCAGTTCCTACGAGTTACATTGGTCCCGGGGGAGGTGTTGGTGCCACCCACGGGGACGTTCGTGAGCTATTTCGAATTTTCACCCTCTAACGTCATGTTTTAAGCCTAAGTCTAGAAATAGGGAAATTACCGTCATACTTTCAAACCGGGAGACCCGCGGATGTGGGTTCAGTTCCTACGAGTTATAATAGTCCCGTGGGAGGTGTTGGTGCCACCCACGCGGACGTTCGGGGTCTGTTTCGAGTTTTCGGCCTCTAATGCCATGTTTTTAAGCCTAGGTCTAGTAATATTGAAATTACCGTCGTATTCTCAAACCGGGAGTCCCGCGGCTGCGAGGTCAGTTCCTACGAGTTATATTTGTCCCGTGGGAGGTGTTGGTGCCTCCCACGGGGACGTTCAGGGGCTGTTTCGAGTTCCCACCCTCTATCGTCATGTTTTTAAGCCTAAGCCTAGAAATATGGAAATTACCGTCATACTCTAAAACCGGTAGACCCGCACCTGTGGGTTCAGTTCCTACTAGTTATATTTGTCCCGTGGGAGGTGTTGGTGCCACCCACGGGGCCGTTCGGGGGCTGTTTCGAGTTTTCACCCTCTAACGCCATGTTTTTAAGCCTATGTCTAGAAATATGCAAATTACCGTCTTATTCTCAAATCGGGAGACCCGCAACTGCATCGTCAGTTCCTACGAGTTATATTGGTTCTGTGGTAGGATTTGGTGCCACCCACGGGTCCATTCGGTGGCTGTTTCGAGTTTTCACACTCTAATGTCACGTTTTTAAGCCTAAGTCTAGAAATATAGAAATTACCGTCATACTCTCAAACCGGGAGACCCGCGGATTTGGGTTCAGTTCTTACGAGTTTTATTGGTCCCGTGGGAGGTGTTGGTTCCACCCACGGGGACGTTCGGAGGCTGTTTCGACTTTTCACCCTCTAACGCCATGTTTTGCATAAGTCTAGAAATATACAAATTACTGTCGTAATCTCAAATCGGGAGACCCGCGGCTGCGAGTTCAGTTCCTATGATTTATATTGGTCCCGTGGGAGGTGTTGGTGCCACCCACGGGGACGTTCGGGGGCTGTTTCGAGTTTTGAGCCTCTAACGCCATGTTTTTATGCCTAAGTCTATAACTGTGGAAATTACAGTCGTATTATCAAATCGGGAGTCCCTCCGCTGCGTGGTGAGTTCCTACGAGTTACATCGGTCCCGTGGGAGGTGTTGGTGCCACCCACGGGGACGTTCGGAGGCTGTTTCGAGTTTTCACCGTCTAACACCATGTGTATAAGCCTATGTCTAGAAATATGCAAATTACCGACGTATTCTCATACCGGGAGACCCACGACTGCATCGTCAGTTCCTACGAGTTACATTGGTCCCGTATGAGGTGTTGGTACCACCCACGATGATGTTCAGCGGCTGTTTCGAATTTTCACCCTCTAACGCCATGGTTTGCTTAAGTCTAGAAATATGCAAATTACCAACGAATTCTTAAATCCGGAGACCCGCGGCTGAGGGGTCAGTTCCTACGAGTTATATTGGTCCCGTGGGAGGTGTTTGTGCCACCCACGGGAACGTTTGGGGGTTGTTTCGAGTTTTCAGCCTCTAATGCCATGTTTTTAAGCCAAAGTCTAGAAATATGAAAATTACCGTCGTATTCTCAAACTGGGAGACCCGCGACTGCGTGGTCAGTTCCTACGATATACATTGGTTCTGTGGGAGGTGTTGGTGCCACCCACGGGGACGTTCGGGGGCTGTTTAAGTTTAGAAATATGCAAATTACCCTCGTATTCTCAAACCGGGAGACCCGCGATTGCGGGGTCAGTTGTTACGAGTTACATTGGTCCCGTAGGAGGTGTTGGTGCCACTCACAGGGCCGTTCGGGGGCTGTTTCGAGATTTCACCCTCTAACGCCATGTTTTTATGCATAAGTCTAGAAATTTGTAAAATACCGTCGTACTCTCAAACCGGGAGACCTGATATTGTGGCGTCAGTTCCTACGAGTTACATTGGTCCCGTGGGAGGTGTTGGTGCTACCCACGGGGATGTTTAGGGGCTGTTTCGAATTTTCACCCTCTAACGCCATGTTTTTAAGCCTAAGTAAGGAAATATTCAAATTGTCGTCGTAATTCTCAAACCGGGAGTCCCGCGGCTGCGGGGTCAGTTCCTACGAGTTAGATTGGTCCCATGGGAGGTGTTAGTTCCACCCACGAGGACGTTCGTGGGCTGTTTCGAATTTTCATCCTCTAAGGCCATGTTTTGCTTAAGCATATAAATATGCTAATTACAGTCGTATTCTCAAACAGGGAGACCCGCGGCTACGGGGACATTTCCTACGAGTTAAATTGGTTCCGAAGGAGGTGTTGGTACCACCCACGGGACCGTTCAGGGGCTGTTTTGAATTTTCACCCTCTAATGTCATGTTTTAAGCCTAAGTCTAGAAATATGCAAATTACCGTTGTACTCTCAAACCGGGAGACCCGCAGCTGTGGCGTCAGTTCCTACGAGTTACATTGGTCCCGTGGGAGGTGTTAGTGCCACCCACAAGGACGTTCGGGGGCTGTTTAGAGTTTTCACCCTCTAACGTCATGTTTTTAAGCCTAAGTCTAGAAATATGGAAATTACCGTCGTATTCTCAAACTTGGAGTCCCGCGACAGCGTGGTCAGTTCCTACGAGTTAAATTGGTCCCGTGGGAGGTGTTGGTACCACCTACGAGGACGTTTGAAGGCTGTTTCAAATTTCCATCCTCTAACGCCATGTTTTGCTTAAGTCTAGTATTATGCAAATTACCATCGTATTCTCAAATCGGGAGACCCGCTGCTACGGGGTCAGTTCATACGAGTTATATTGGTCTCATGGGACGTGTTGGTACAACCCACGCGGACGTTCGGGGGTTGTTTCGAGTTTTCAGACTCTAACGCCATGTTTTTAAGTCTAGGTCTAGAAATATGAAAATTACCGTCGTATTCTATAAACTGGGAATCCCGCGACTGCGTGGTCAGTTCCTACGATTTACATTCGTCCCGTGGGAGGTGTTTGTGCCACCCACGGGGACGTTCGGGGGTTGTTTTGAGTTTTCACCCTCTAACGCAATGTTTTTAGACCTATGTTTATAAATATGCAAATTACCGTCGTATTCTCAAACCGGGAGACCCACGGCTGCGAGGTCAGTTCCTACGAGTTACATTGGTCCCGTGGGAGGTGTTGGTGCCATCCACGGGGCCGTTTGGGGGCTGTTTCGAGTTTTCACCCTCTAATGTCATGTTTTTAAGCCTAAGTCTAGAAATATGGCATTAACCGTCATACTCTGAAACCGGGAGACCCACGACTGTGGGTTCAGTTCCTACAAGTCATATTGGTCTCGTGGGAGGTGTTGGTGCCACGCACGGGGACGTTCGGGGGCGGTTTCGAGTTTTCACCCTCTAACGCCATGTTTTTAAGCCTAAGTCTAGAAATATGCAAATTACCATCGTTCTCTCAAACCTGGAGACCCGCGGCTGTGGGGTGAGTACCTACGAGTTACATTGGTCTCGTGGGAGGTGTTGGTGCCACCCACGGGGACGTTCGGTGGCTGTTTCGAGTTTTTATCCTCTAACGTCATGTTTTTAAGCTTAAGTCAGGAAATATACAAATTATCATTGTATTCTCAAATCGGGAGACCCACGGCTACGGGGTCAGTTCCTACGAGTTACATTGGTGCCGTGAGAGGTGTTGGTGCCACCCACGGGGACGTTCGGGGGCTGTTTCGAATTTTCACCCTCTAACGCCATGTTTTTAAGCCTAAGTCTAAGAATATGGAAATTACCCTCGTATTGACAAACTAGGAGTCCCACGGCTGCGTGGTCAGCTCCTACGAGTTACATTGATCCCGTGGGAGGTGTTAGTGCCAGCCACTGGGACGTTCGGGGGCTGTTTTGAGTTTTCACCCTCTAACATCATGTTTTTAAGCCTAATTCTAGAAATATGCAAATTACCGTCGTACTCTCTAACTGGGAGACCCGCAGCTGTGGCGTCAGTTCTTACGAGTTACATTGGTCCCGTGGGAGGTGTTGGTGCCACCCACGGGGACCTTCGGGGACTGTTTCGAGTTTTCACCCTCTAACACCATATTTTTAAGCCTAAGTCTAAGAATATGGAAATTACCGTCGTATTCACGAACCGGGAGCCTCGCGGCTGCGTGGTCAGTTCCTACGAGTTATATTGATCCCGTGGGAGGTGTTGGTGCCACCCACGGGGATGCTCGGGGGCTGTTTTTAGTTTTCACCCTCTAACGCCATGTTTTTAAGCCTAAGTGTAGAAATATGCAAATTTTCGCCTCATTCTCAAATCGGGAGACCCGCGGCTGCGTCGTCAGTTCCTACGAGTTACATTGGTCCCGTGAGAGGTGTTAGAGGACATTCGGGGGCTGTTTAAATTTTCACCCTCTAACGCCATGTTTTGCTTAAGTCTAGAAAAATATGCAAATTACCGTCGTATTCTCAAAACGGGAGGCCCGCGACTGCATGGTCAGTTCCTTCGAGTTATATTGTTCCCGTGGGAGGTGTTGGTGCCACCCACGGGGACGTTCGGGGGCTGTTTCGAGTTTTCACCCTTTAACGTAATATTTTTAAGCCCAAGTCTAGAAATATGGAAATTATCGTCATACTTTCAAACCGGGAGACCCGCGGCTGTGGGTTCAGTTCCTACGAGTTATATTGGTCCCTGGGAGGTGTTGGTGCCACCCACGGGGACGTTTGGGGTTTTTTTCGAGTTTTTACACTCTAACGCCCTGTTTTTAAGCCTAAATCTAAAAATATGCAAATTACCATCGTACTCTCAAACCGAGAGATCCGCGGCTGTGGGGTCAGTACCTACGAGTTACGTTGGTCCCGTGGGAGGTGTTGGTGCCACCCACGAGGATGTTCGGGGGGTTGTTTCGAGTTTTCACCCTTTAACGCCATGTTTTTAAGCATAAGTCAAGAAATATTCAAACTATCGTCGTATTCTTAAATCGGGAGTCCCGCGGCTGCGGGGTCAGTTCCTACGAGTTACATTGGTCCCGTGAGAGGTGTTGGTGCCACCCACGGGGACGTTCGGGGGCTGTTTCGAATTTTCACCCTCTAACGCCATGTTTTGCTTAAGCGTATAAGTATGCCAATTACCATCGTATTCTCAAACAGGGCAACCTGCGGCTACGGAGCCAGTTCCTACGAGTTACATTGATCCCGAGGGAGGTGTTGGTGCCACCCACGGGGACGTTCGTGGGCTGTTTCGAATTTTCACCCTCTAACGTCATGTTTTAAGCCTAAGTCTAGAAATAGGCAATATACCGTCGTACTCTCAAATCGGGAGACCCGCAGCTGTGGCGTCAGTTCCTACGAGTTACATTGGTCCTGTGGGAGATGTTTGTGCCACCCACGGGGACGTTCGGGGGCTGTTTCGAGTTTTCACCCTCTAATGCCATGTTTTTAAGCCTAAGTCTATAAATATGGAAATTATCGTCGTATTCTCAAACTGGGAGTCCTGCGGCTGCGTGGTCAGTTCCAATGAGTTACATTGGTCCCGTGGGAGGTGTTGGTGCCACCCACGGGGCCGTTTGGGGGCAGTTTCGAGTTTTCACCCTCTATCGTCATGCTTTTAAGTCTAAGCCTAGAAATTTGGAAATTACCGTCATACTCTCAAACCGGGAGACCCGCGGCTGTGGGTTCAGTTCCTACGAGTTATATTGGTCCCGTGGGAGGTGTTGGTGCCAACCACGGGGATGTTCGGGCGCTGGTTCGAGTTTTCACCCTCTAACTCCATGTTTTTAAGCCTAAGTCTAGAAATATGCAAATTACCGTCTTATTCTCAAATCGGGAGACCCGCGACTGCATCGTCAGTTCCTACGAGTTATATTGATCCCGTGGGAGGTGTTGGTTCCACCCACAGGGCCATTCGGTGGCTGTTTCGAGTTTTCATCCTCTAACGTCATGTTTTTAAGCCTAGGTCTAGAAATATGGAAATTACCGTCATACTCTCAAACCGGGAGACCCGCGACAGTGGGTTCAGTTCCTACGAGTTATATTGGTCCCATGAGAGGTGTTAGTTCCACCCACGGGGACGTTCGGGGGCTATTTCGACTTTTCACCCTCTAACGCCATGTTTTGCATAAGTCTAGAAATATATAAATTACTGTCGTAATCTCAAACCGGGAGACTCGCGACTGCGGGGTCAGTTTCTATGAGTTATATTGGTCCTGTGGGAGGTATTGGTGCCCCCCACGGGGACGTTAGGAAGCAGTTTCGAGTTTTTACCCTCTAATGCCATGTTTTTAAGCCTAAGTCAGGAAATATACAAATTATCATCGTATTCTCAAATCGGGAGTCCTGCGGCTGCGGGGTCAGTTCCTATGAGTTACATTGGTCCCGTGGGAGGTGTTGGTGTCACCCACGGGGCCGTTGGGGGGATGTTTCGAGTTTTCACCCTCTAACATCATGTTTTGAAGCCTAAGTCTAGAAATATGCAAATTACCGTCGTACTCTCAAACTAGGAGATCCGCAGCTGTGGCGTGAGTTCCTACGAGTTACATTGGTCCCGTGGGAGGTGTTGGTGCCACCCACAGGAACGTTCGGGGGCTGTTTCGAGTTTTCACCCTCTAACACCATGTTTTTAAGCCTAAGTCTAGATATATGCAAATTACCATCGTATTCTCAAACCGGGAGACCCGCGACTGCGTCGTCAGTTCCTACGAGTTACATTGGTCCCGTAGGAGGTGTTGGTACCACCCACGAGGACGTTCGGGCGCTGTTTTGAATTTTCACCCTCAAACGCCTTGGTTTCCTTATGTCTAGAAATATGCAAATTACCAACATATTCTCAAATCGGGAGACCTGCGGTTGAGGGGTCAGTTCCTACGAGTTATATTGGTCCCGTGGGAGGTGTTTGTGCCACCCACGGGGACGTTTTGGGGCTGTTCCGAGTTTTCAGCCTCTAATGCCATGTTTTTAAACCTAATTCTAGAAATATGGAAATTACCGTTGTATTCTCAAACCGGGAGTCCCGCGACTGCGTGGTCAGTTCCAACGAGTTACTTTGGTTCCGTGGGAGGTGTTGGTGCACCCACGGGGTCATTCGGGAGCTGTTTCGAGTTTTCATCCTCTGACGCCATGTTTTTAAGCCTAAGTCTAGAAATATGCAAATTATCGTCGTATTCTCAAATCGGGAGACCCGCGGCTGCGGGGTCAGTTCCTACGAGTTACATTGATCCCGTGGAAGGTGTTTGTACCACCCACAGGGCCGTTCGGGGGCTGTTTCGAGATTTCACCCTCTAACGTCATGTTTTTATGCCCAAGTCTAGAAATTTGTAAAATACCGACGTACTCTCAAACCGAGAGACCTGCTACTGTGGGGTCAGTTCCTACGAGTTACATTGGTCCCGTGGGAGGTGTTGATGCCACCCACGGGGACGTTCGGGAGCTATTTCGAGTTTTCACCCTCTAACGCCATGTTTTTAAGCCTAAGTAAGGAACTATTCAAATTATCGTCGTATTCTCAAACCGGGAGTCCCGCGGCTGCGAGGTCAGTTCCTACGAGTTACATTGGTCCCGTGGGAGCTGTTGGTGCCACCCACGGCGACGTTCAGGGGTTGTTTCGAGTTTTCACCCTCTGATGCCATGTTTTTAAGCCTAAGTCTATAAATATGAAAATTACCGTCATATTCTCAAATCGGGAGACCCGCGGCAACGAGGTCAGTTCCTACGAGTTACATTGGTCCCGTGGGAGGTGTTGGTGCCATCCACGGGGCCGTTTGGGAGTTATTTCGAGTTTTCACCGTCATATTTTTAAATCGGGAGTCCTGCGGCTGCGGGGTCAGTTCCTATGAGTTACATTGGTCCCGTGGGAGGTGTTGGTGTCACCCACGGGGCCGTTGGGGGGATGTTTCGAGTTTTCACCCTCTAACGTCATATTTTTAAGCCTAAGTCTAGAAATATGGAAATTACCGTCATACTCTCAAATCGGGAGACCCGCGGCTGTGGGTTCAGTTCCTACGAGTTACTTTGCTTCCGTGGGAGGTGTTGGTGCCACCCAAAGAGCCGTTCGGGGGCTGTTTCGAGATGTCACCCTCTAACGTCATGTTTTTATGCCTAAGTCTAGAAATTTGTAAAATACCGTCGTACTCTCAAATCGGGAGACCTGTTACTGTGGGGTCAGTTCCTACGAGTTACATTGGTCCCGTGGGAGGTGTTGGTGCCACCCACGGGGACATTCGGGGGCTGTTTCGAGTTTTTACCCTCTAACGCCATGTTTTTATGCTTAAGTCAGGAAATATACAAATTCTCATCGTATTCTCAAATCGGGAGTCCCGCGGCTGCGGGGTTTGTTCCTACGAGTTACATTGGTCTTGTTGGATGTGTTGGTGTCACCCACGGGGCTGTTTGGGGGTTGTTTCGAGTTTTCACCCTCTAACATCATGTTTTTAAGCCTAAGTCTAGAAATATGCAAATTACCGTCGTACACTCAAACTGGGAGACCCGCAGTTATGGCCTCAGTTCCTACGAGGTACATTAGTCCCATGGGAGGTGTTGGTGCCACCCACGGGGACGTTCGGGGGCTGTTTCGAGTTTTTACCCTCTAACGCCATGTTTTTATGCTTAAGTCAGGAAATATACAAATTCTCATCGTATTCTCAAATCGGGAGTCCCGCGGCTGTGGGGTTAGTTCCTACGAGTTACATTGGTCTCGTGGGAGGTGTTGGTGTCTCCCACGGAGCCGTTTGGGGGATGTTTCGAGTTTTCACCCTCTAACATCATGTTTTTAAGCCTAAGTCTAGAAATATGCAAATTACCGTCGTACACTCAAACTGGGAGACCCGCAGTTGTGGCGTCAGTTCCTACGAGATACATTGGTCCCGTGGGAGGTGTTGGTGCCACGTACGGGGACGTTCGGGGGCTGTTTCGCGTTTTCACCCTCTAACGCCATGTTTTTAAGCCTAAGTCTAAGAATATGCAAATTACCATCGTATTCACAAACCGGGAGTCCCATGGCTGCGTGGTCAGTTCCTACGAGTTACATTGGTCCCGTGGGAGGTGTTAGTGCCACCCACGGGGACGTTCAGGGGTTATTTCGAGTTTTCAGCCTTTGACGCCATGTTTTTAAGCCAAAATCGATAAATATGCAAATTACCGTCTTATTCTCAAACTGGGAGACCCGCGGCTGCGAGGTTAGTTCCTACGAGTTACATTGGTCCCGTGGGAGGTGTTGGTGCCATCCACGGGGCCGTTTGGGGGCTGTTTCGAATTTTCACCCTCTAACGTCATGTTTTTTAAGCCTAAGTCTAGAAATATGGAAATTACCGTCATACTCTCAAATCGGGAGACCCGCGGCTGTGGGTTCAGTTCCTACAAGTTATATTGGTCTCGTGGGAGGTGTTGGTGCCAGCCACGGGGACATTCGGGGGCTGTTTCGAGTTTTCACCCTCTAACGCCATGTTTTTAAGCCTATGTCTAGAAATATGCAAATTACCATCGTACTCTCAAACGTGGGAGACCCGCGGCTGTGGGGTCAGTACTTACGAGTTACTTTTGTACCTTGGGAGGTGTTGGTGCCACCCACGGGGACGTTCGGGGGCTGTTTCGAGTTTTTACCCTCTAATGCCATGTTTTTAAGCCTAAGTCAGGAAATATACAAATTATCATCGTATTCTCAAATCGGGAGTCCCGCGGCTGCGGGGTCAGTTCCTACGAGTTACATTGATCCTGTGGGAGGTGTTGGTGTCACCCATGGGGCCGTTGGGGGGATGTTTCGAGTTTTCACCCTCTAACATCATGTTTTTAAGCCTATGTCTAGAAATATGTAAATTATCGTCGTATTCTCAAACCGGGGAGACCCACGGCTGCGGGGTCAGTTCCTACGAGTTACATTGGTCCCGTGGGAGGTGTTGGTGCCACCCACAGGGCCGTTCGGGGGCTATTTCGAGATTTCACCCTCTAACAAAATGATTTTATGCATAAGTCTAGAAATATGCAAATTACCGTCGTACTCTCAAACCGGGAGACCCGCTACAATGGGGTCAGTTCCTATGAGTTACATTGGTCCCCTGGGAGATGTTGGTGCCACCCACGGGGACGTTCGGGGGCTGTTTCGAGTTTTCACCCTTTAGCGTCATATTTTTAAGCCTAAGTCAGGAAATATTCAAATTATCGTCGTATTCTCTAACCGGGAGACCCGCGGCTGCGAGGTTAGTTCCTACGAGTTACATTGGTCCCGTGGGAGGTGTTGGTGCCATCCACGGGGCCGTTTGGGGACTGTTTCGAGTTTTCACCCTCTAACGTCATGTTTTTAAGCCTAAGTCTAGAAATATGGAAATTACTGTCATACTCTCAAACCGGGAGACCCGTGGCTGTGGGTTCAGTTCCTACGAGTTATATTGGTCCCTGGGAGGTGTTGGTGCCACCCACGGGGATGTTCGGGGGTTGTTTCGAGTTTTCACCCTCTAACGCCATGTTTTTAAGCCTAAGTCTAGAAATATGCAAATTACCATCGTACTCTCAAATCGGGAGACCCGCGGCTGTGGGGTCAGTACCTACGAGTTACATTGGTCCCGTGGGAGGTGTTGGTGCCACCCTCGGGGACGTTCGGGGGTTGTTTCGAGTTTTCACCCTTCAACGCCATGTTTTTAAGCATAAGTTAGGAGATATTCAAATTATCGTCGTATTCTCAAACCGGGAGTCCCGCGGCTGCGGAGTCAGGTCTTACGAGTTACATTGGTCCCGTGAGAGGTGTTGGTGCCACCCACGGGGACGTTCGGGGGCTGTTTCGAATTTTCACTCTCTAACACCATGTTTTGCTTAAGCATATAAATATGCCAATTACCCTCGTATTCTGAAACAGGGAGACCCGCGGCTACGGGGCCAGTTCCTATGAGTTACATTGGTCCCGAGGGAGGTGTTGGTGCCACCCAGGGGGACGTTCGTGGGCTATTTCGAATTTTCACCCTCTAACGTCATGTTTTAAGCCTAAGTCTAGAAATAGGGAAATTACCGTCATACTTTCAAACCGTGAGACCCGCGGCTGTGGGTTCAGTTCCTACGAGTTATATTAGTCCCGTGGGAGGTGTTGGTGCCACCCACGCGGACGTTCGGGGGCTGTTTCGAGTTTTCGGCCTCTAATGCCATGTTTTTAAGCCTAGGTCTTGAAATATGGAAATTACCGTCGTATTCTCAAACCGGGAGTCCCGCGGCTGCGAGGTCAGTTCCTACGAGTTACATTTGTCCCGTGGGAGGTGTTGGTGCCTCCCACGGGGACGTTCGGGGGCTGTTTCGAGTTTTCACCCTCTATCGTCATGTTTTTAAGCCTAAGCCTAGAAATATGGAAATTACCATCATACTCTAAAACCGGTAGACCCGCGCCTGTGGGTTCAGTTCCTACGAGTTATATTGGTCCCGTGGGAGGTGTTGGTGCCACCCACGGGGCTGTTCGGGGGTTGTTTCGAGTTTTCACCCTCTAACGCCATGTTTTTAAGCCTATTTCTAGAAATATGCAAATTACCGTCTTATTCTCAAATCGGGAGACCCGCGACTGCATCGTCAGTTCCTATGAGTTATATTGGTCCCGTGGTAGGATTTGGTGCCACCCACGGGGCCGTTCGATTGCTGTTTCGAGTTTTCACAGTCTAATGTCACGTTTTTAAGCCTAAGTCTAGAAATATAGAAATTACCGTCATACTCTCAAACCGAGAGACCCGCGGCTGTGGGTTCAGTTCTTACGAGTTTTATGGGTCCCGTGGGAGGTGTTGGTGCCACCCACGGGGACGTTCGGAGGCTGTTTCGACTTTTCACCCTCTAACGCCATGTTTTGCATAAGTCTAGAAATATACAAATTACTGTCGTAATCTCAAATCAGGAGACCCGCGGCTGCGGGTTCAGTTCCTATGATTTATATTGGTCCCGTGGGAGGTGTTGGTGCCACCCACGGGGACGTTCGGGGGCTGTTTCGAGTTTTGAGCCTCTAATGCCATGTTTTTATGCCTAAGTCTATAACTGTGGAAATTTCAGTCGTATTCTCAAATCGGGAGTCCCGCGGCTGCGTGGTGAGTTCCTGCGAGTTACATTGGTCCCGTGGGAGGTGTTGGTGCCACCCACGGGGACGTTCGGAGGCTGTTTCGAGTTTTCACCCTCTAACACCATGTTTATAAGCCTAAGTCTAGAAATATGCAAAATACCGACGTATTCTCATACCGGGAGACCCACGACTGCATCGTCAGTTCCTATGAGTTACATTGGTCCCGTATGAGGTGTTGGTACCACCCACGATGATGTTCAGCGGCTGTTTCGAATTTTCACCCTTTAACGCCATGGTTTGCTTGAGTCTAGATATATGCAAATTACCAACGAATTCTTAAATCCGGAGACCCGCGACTGAGGGGTCAGTTCCTACGAGTTATATTGGTCCCGTGGGAGGTGTTTGTGCCTCCCACGGGGACGTTTGGGGGTTGTTTCGAGTTTTCAGCCTCTAATGCCATGTTATTAAGCCAAAGTCTAGAAATATGAAAATTACTGTCGTATTCTCAAACTGGGAGACCCGCGACTGCGTGGTCAGTTCCTACGATATACATTGGTTCCGTCGGAGGTGTTGGTGCCACCCACGGGGGCGTTCGGGGGCTGTTTAAGTCTAGAAATATGCAAATTACCCTCGTATTCTCAAACCGGGAGACCCGTGATTGCGGGGTCAGTTGCTACGAGTTACATTGGTCCAGTAGGAGGTGTTGGTGCCACCCACAGGGTCGTTCGGGGGCTGTTTCGAGATTTCACCCTCTAACGCCATGTTTTTATGCATAAGTCTAGAAATTTGTGAAATACCATCGTACTCTCAAACCGGGAGACCTGATATTGTGGCGTCAGTTCCTACGAGTTACATTGGTCCCGTGGGAGGTGTTGGTGCTACCCACGGGGACGTTCAGGGGCTGTTTCGAGTTTGCACCCTCTAACGCCATGTTTTTAAGCCTAAGTAAGGAAATATTCAAATTATCGTCGTAATTCTCAAACCGGGAGTCCCGCGGTTGCGGGGTCAGTTCCTACGAGTTAGATTGGTCCCTTGGGAGGTGTTAGTTCCACCCACGAGGACGTTCGGGGGCTGTTTCGAATTTTCATCCTCTAAGGCCATGTTTTACTTAAGCATATAAATATGCTAATTACCGTCGTATTCTCAAATAGGGAGACCCGCGGCTACGGGGACATTTCCTACGAGTTAAATTGGTTCCGAAGGAGGTGTTGGTACCACCCACGGGGCCGTTCGGGGGTTGTTTTGAATTTTCACCCTCTAACGTCATGTTTTAAGCCTAAGTCTAGAAATATGCAAATTACTGTCGTACTCTCAAACCGGGAGACCCGCAGCTGTGGCGTCAGTTACTGCGAGTTACATTGGTCTCGTGGGAGGTGTTAGTGCCACCCACGGGGACGTTCGGGGGTTGTTTCGAGTTTTCACCCTCTAACGTCATGTTTTTAAGCCTAAGTCTAGAAATATGGAAATTACCATCGTATTCTCAAACTGGGAGTCCCGCGGCAGCGTGGTCAGTTCCTACGAGTTAAATTGGTCCCGTGGGAGGTGTTGGTACCACCTACGAGGACGTTTGGAGGCTGTTTCAAATTTTCATCCTCTAACACCATGTTTTGCTTAAGTCTAGTATTATGCAAATTACCATCGTATTCTCAAATTGGAAGACCCCCTGCTGCGGGGTCAGTTCCTACGAGTGACATTGGTCCCGTGGGAGGTGTTGGTGCCATCCACGGGGCAGTTTCGAGTTTTCACCCTCTAATGTCATATTTTTAAGCCTAAGTCTAGAAATTTGAAAATTACTGTCATACTCTGAAATCGGGAGACCCACGGCTGTGGGTTCAGTTCCTATAAGTCATATTGGTCTCGTGGGAGGTGTTGGTGCCACCCACGGGGACGTTCGAGGGCTGTTTCGAGTTTTCACCCTTTAACGCCATGTTTTTAAACCTAAGTCTAGAAATATACAAATTACCATCGTTCTCTCAAACCGGGAGACCCGCGGCTGTGGGGTGAGTACCTACGAGTTACATTGGTCCCATTGGAGGTGTTGGTGCCACCCACGGGGATGTTCGGTGGCTGTTTCGAGTTTTTACCCTCTAACGTCATGTTTTAAAGCTTAAGTCAGGAAATATACAAATTCTCATCGTATTCTCAAATCGGGAGTCCCGCGGCTGTGGGGTTAGTTCCTACGAGTTACATTGGTCTCGTGGGAGGTGTTGGTGTCTCCCACGGGGCCGTTTGGGGGATGTTTCGAGTTTTCACCCTCTAACATCATGTTTTTAAGCCTAAGTCTAGAAATATGCAAATTACCGTCGTACACTCAAACTGGGAGACCCGCAGTTGTGGCGTCAGTTCCTACGAGATACATTGGTCCCGTGGGAGGTGTTGGTGCCACGCACGGGGACGTTCGGGGGCTGTTTCGAGTTTTCACCCTCTAACGCCATGTTTTTAAGCCTAAGTCTAAGAATATGCAAATTACCATCGTATTCACAAACCGGGAGTCCCATGGCTGCGTGGTCAGTTCCTACGAGTTACATTGGTCCCGTGGGAGGTGTTAGTGCCACCCACGGGGACGTTCAGGGGTTATTTCGAGTTTTCAGCCTTTGACGCCATGTTTTTAAGCCAAAATCTATAAATATGCAAATTACCGTCTTATTCTCAAACTGGGAGACCCGCGGCTGCGAGGTTAGTTCCTACGAGTTACATTGGTCCCGTGGGAGGTGTTGGTGCCATCCACGGGGCCGTTTGGGGGCTGTTTCGAATTTTCACCCTCTAACGTCATGTTTTTTAAGCCTAAGTCTAGAAATATGGAAATTACCGTCATACTCTCAAATCGGGAGACCCGCGGCTGTGGGTTCAGTTCCTACAAGTTATATTGGTCTCGTGGGAGGTGTTGGTGCCAGCCACGGGGACATTCGGGGGCTGTTTCGAGTTTTCACCCTCTAACGCCATGTTTTTAAGCCTATGTCTAGATATATGCAAATTACCATCGTACTCTCAAACCGGGAGACCCGCGGCTGTGGGGTCAGTACTTACGAGTTACTTTTGTACCTTGGGAGGTGTTGGTGCCACCCACGGGGACGTTCGGGGGCTGTTTCGAGTTTTTACCCTCTAATGCCATGTTTTTAAGCCTAAGTCAGGAAATATACAAATTATCATCGTATTCTCAAATCGGGAGTCCCGCGGCTGCGGGGTCAGTTCCTACGAGTTACATTGATCATGTGGGAGGTGTTGGTGTCACCCATGGGGCCGTTGGGGGGATGTTTCGAGTTTTCACCCTCTAACATCATGTTTTGAAGCCTAAGTCTAGAAATATGCAAATTACCGTCGTACTCTCAAACTGGGAGATCCGCAGCTGTGGCGTGAGTTCCAACGAGTTACATTGGTCCTGTGGGAGGTGTTGGTACCACCCACGGGGACGTTCGGGGGCTGTTTCGTGTTTTCACCCTCTAACGCCATGTTTTTAAGCCTAAGTCTAAGAATATGTAAATTACCGTCGTATTCACAAACCGGGAGTACCGCGGCTGCGTGGTCAGTTCCTAAGAGTTATATTGGTCCCGTGGGAGGTGTTGGTGCCACCCACGGGGACGTTCGGGGGCTGTTTCGAGTTTTGATCCTCTAACGCCATGTTTTTAAGCCTATGTCTTAAAATATTAAAATTACCTTCGTATTCTCAAACCGCGAGTCTCGGGACTGCGTGATCAGTTCAAATGAGCAAATTGGTCCCGTAGGAGGTGTTGGTCCCACCCATGGGGACGTTCGGGGGCTGTTTCAAGTTTTCACCCTCTAACGTTATGCTTTTAAGCCTAAGGCTAGAAATATGCAAATTACCATCGTATTCTCAAACCGGGAGACCCGCGGCTGCGGGGTCAGTTCCTACGAGTTACATTGGTCCCGTGGGAGTAGTTGGTGCCACCCACGGGCCGTTCAGGGGCTGTTTCGAGTTTTCACCATATAACGTCATGTTTTTAAGCCTAAGTCTATAAATATGAAAATTACCATCGTATTCTCAAACTGGGATTCCCGCGGATGCGTTGTCAGTTCCTAGCAGTTACATTGGTCCGGTGGGAGGTGTTGGTGCCACCTACGAGGATATTCGGGGGCTGTTTCAACTTTTCACCCTCTAACGCCTTGTTTTACTTTAGTCTAAAAATATGCAAATTACCATCGTATTCTGAAATCAGGAGACCCGCAGCTGCGGGGTCAGTTCCTACGAGTTATATTGGTCCCGTGGGAGGTGTTGGTGCCACCCACGCGGACGTTCGGGGGATGTTTCGAGTTTTCGACCTCTAACGCCTTGTTTTTAATCCGAGGTCTAAAAATATGGAAATTACCGTCGTATTCTAAAATCGGGAGTCCCGCGGTTGCGGGGTCATTTCCTACAAGTTACATTGGTCCCGTGGGAGGTGTTGGTTCCACCCACGGGGACGTACGGGGGCTATTTCGAGGTTTCCCCCTCTAACGCCATGTTTTTAAGCCTAAGTCTATAAATATGGAAATTACCATCATACTCTTAAACCGGGAGACCCGCGACTGTGGGTTCAGTTCCTACGAGTTATATTGGTCCCTGGGAGGTGTTGGTGCCACCCACGGGGATGTTCGGGGGTTGTTTCGAGTTTTCACCCTCTAACGCCATGCTTTTAAGCCTAAGTCTAGAAATATGCAAATTACCATCGTACTCTCAAATCGGGAGACCCGCGGCTGTGGGGTCAGTACCTACGAGTTACATTGGTCCCGTGGGAGGTGTTGGTGCCACCCTCGGGGACGTTCGGGGGTTGTTTCGAGTTTTCACCCTTCAACGCCATGTTTTTAAGCATAAGTTAGGAGATATTCAAATTATCGTCGTATTCTCAAACCGGGAGTCCCGCGGCTGCGGAGTCAGGTCTTACGAGTTACATTGGTCCCGTGAGAGGTGTTGGTGCCACCCACGGGGACGTTCGGGGGCTGTTTCGAATTTTCACTCTCTAACACCATGTTTTGCTTAAGCATATAAATATGCCAATTACCGTCGTATTCTCAAACAGGGAGACCCGCGGCTACGGGGCCAGTTCCTATGAGTTACATTGGTCCCGAGGGAGGTGTTGGTGCCACCCAGGGGGACGTTCGTGTGCTATTTCGAATTTTCACCCTCTAACGTCATGTTTTAAGCCTAAGTCTAGAAATAGGGAAATTACCGTCATACTTTCAAACCGTGAGACCCGCGGCTGTGGGTTCAGTTCCTACGAGTTATATTAGTCCCGTGGGAGGTGTTGGTGCCACCCACGCGGACGTTCGGGGGCTGTTTCGAGTTTTCGGCCTCTAATGCCATGTTTTTAAGCCTAGGTCTTGAAATATGGAAATTACCGTCGTATTCTCAAACCGGGAGTCCCGCGGCTGCGAGGTCAGTTCCTACGAGTTACATTTGTCCCGTGGGAGGTGTTGGTGCCTCCCACGGGGACGTTCGGGGGCTGTTTCGAGTTTTCACCCTCTATCGTCATGTTTTTAAGCCTAAGCCTAGAAATATGGAAATTACCATCATACTCTAAAACCGGTAGACCCGCGCCTGTGGGTTCAGTTCCTACGAGTTATATTGGTCCCGTGGGAGGTGTTGGTGCCACCCACGGGGCTGTTCGGGGGTTGTTTCGAGTTTTCACCCTCTAACGCCATGTTTTTAAGCCTATTTCTAGAAATATGCAAATTACCGTCTTATTCTCAAATCGGGAGACCCGCGACTGCATCGTCAGTTCCTATGAGTTATATTGGTCCCGTGGTAGGATTTGGTGCCACCCACGGGGCCGTTCGATTGCTGTTTCGAGTTTTCACAGTCTAATGTCACGTTTTTAAGCCTAAGTCTAGAAATATAGAAATTACCGTCATACTCTCAAACCGAGAGACCCGCGGCTGTGGGTTCAGTTCTTACGAGTTTTATGGGTCCCGTGGGAGGTGTTGGTGCCACCCACGGGGACGTTCGGAGGCTGTTTCGACTTTTCACCCTCTAACGCCATGTTTTGCATAAGTCTAGAAATATACAAATTGCTGTCGTAATCTCAAATCAGGAGACCCGCGGCTGCGGGTTCAGTTCCTATGATTTATATTGGTCCCGTGGGAGGTGTTGGTGCCACCCACGGGGACGTTCGGGGGCTGTTTCGAGTTTTGAGCCTCTAATGCCATGTTTTTATGCCTAAGTCTATAACTGTGGAAATTTCAGTCGTATTCTCAAATCGGGAGTCCCGCGGCTGCGTGGTGAGTTCCTGCGAGTTACATTGGTCCCGTGGGAGGTGTTGGTGCCACCCACGGGGACGTTCGGAGGCTGTTTCGAGTTTTCACCCTCTAACACCATGTTTATAAGCCTAAGTCTAGAAATATGCAAAATACCGACGTATTCTCATACCGGGAGACCCACGACTGCATCGTCAGTTCCTATGAGTTACATTGGTCCCGTATGAGGTGTTGGTACCACCCACGATGATGTTCAGCGGCTGTTTCGAATTTTCACCCTTTAACGCCATGGTTTGCTTGAGTCTAGATATATGCAAATTACCAACGAATTCTTAAATCCGGAGACCCGCGGCTGAGGGGTCAGTTCCTACGAGTTATATTGGTCCCGTGGGAGGTGTTTGTGCCTCCCACGGGGACGTTTGGGGGTTGTTTCGAGTTTTCAGCCTCTAATGCCATGTTATTAAGCCAAAGTCTAGAAATATGAAAATTACTATCGTATTCTCAAACTGGGAGACCCGCGACTGCGTGGTCAGTTCCTACGATATACATTGGTTCCGTGGGAGGTGTTGGTGCCACCCACGGGGGCGTTCGGGGGCTGTTTAAGTCTAGAAATATGCAAATTACCCTCGTATTCTCAAACTGGGAGACCCGTGATTGCGGGGTCAGTTGCTACGAGTTACATTGGTCCAGTAGGAGGTGTTGGTGCCACCCACAGGGTCGTTCGGGGGCTGTTTCGAGATTTCACCCTCTAACGCCATGTTTTTATGCATAAGTCTAGAAATTTGTGAAATACCATCGTACTCTCAAACCGGGAGACCTGATATTGTGGCGTCAGTTCCTACGAGTTACATTGGTCCCGTGGGAGGTGTTGGTGCTACCCACGGGGACGTTCAGGGGCTGTTTCGAGTTTTCACCCTCTAACGCCATGTTTTTAAGCCTAAGTAAGGAAATATTCAAATTATCGTCGTAATTCTCAAACCGGGAGTCCCGCGGTTGCGGGGTCAGTTCCTACGAGTTAGATTGGTCCCTTGGGAGGTGTTAGTTCCACCCACGAGGACGTTCGGGGGCTGTTTCGAATTTTCATCCTCTAAGGCCATGTTTTACTTAAGCATATAAATATGCTAATTACCGTCGTATTCTCAAATAGGGAGACCCGCGGCTACGGGGACATTTCCTACGAGTTAAATTGGTTCCGAAGGAGGTGTTGGTACCACCCACGGGGCCGTTCGGGGGTTGTTTTGAATTTTCACCCTCTAACGTCATGTTTTAAGCCTAAGTCTAGAAATATGCAAATTACTGTCGTACTCTCAAACCGGGAGACCCGCAGCTGTGGCGTCAGTTACTGCGAGTTACATTGGTCTCGTGGGAGGTGTTAGTGCCACCCACGGGGACGTTCGGGGGTTGTTTCGAGTTTTCACCCTCTAACGCCATGTTTTTAAGCCTAAGTCTAGAAATATGGAAATTACCATCGTATTCTCAAACTGGGAGTCCCGCGGCAGCGTGGTCAGTTCCTACGAGTTAAATTGGTCCCGTGGGAGGTGTTGGTACCACCTACGAGGACGTTTGGAGGCTGTTTCAAATTTTCATCCTCTAACACCATGTTTTGCTTAAGTCTAGTATTATGCAAATTACCATCGTATTCTCAAATTGGAAGACCCCCTGCTGCGGGGTCAGTTCCTACGAGTGACATTGGTCCCGTGGGAGGTGTTGGTGCCATCCACGGGGCAGTTTCGAGTTTTCACCCTCTAATGTCATGTTTTTAAGCCTAAGTCTAGAAATTTGAAAATTACTGTCATACTCTGAAATCGGGAGACCCACGGCTGTGGATTCAGTTCCTATAAGTCATATTGGTCTCGTGGGAGGTGTTGGTGCCACCCACGGGGACGTTCGAGGGCTGTTTCGAGTTTTCACCCTTTAACGCCGTGTTTTTAAACCTAAGTCTAGAAATATACAAATTACCATCGTTCTCTCAAACCGGGAGACCCGCGGCTGTGGGGTGAGTACCTACGAGTTACATTGGTCCCGTTGGAGGTGTTGGTGCCACCCACGGGGATGTTCGGTGGCTGTTTCGAGTTTTTACCCTCTAACGTCATGTTTTAAAGCTTAAGTCAGGAAATATACAAATTATCGTTGTATTCTCAAATCGGGAGTCCCGCGGCTGCGGGGTCAGTTCCTACGAGTTACATTGGTCCCGTGAGAGGTGTTGGTGCCACCCACGGGGACGTTCGGGGGCTGTTTCGAATTTTCACCCTCTAACGCCATGTTTTTAAGCCTAAGTCTAAGAACATGGAAATTATCGTCGTATTCACAAACCAGGAGTCCCATGGATGCGTGGTCAGTTCCTACGTGTTACATTGATCCCGTGGGAGGTGTTGGTGCTAGCCACTAGGACGTTCGGGTGCTGTTTTGAGTTTTCACCCTCTAACATCATGTTTTTAAGCCTAAGTCTAGAAATATGCAAATTACCGTCGTACTCTCTAACTGGGAGACCCGCAGCAGTGGCGTCAGTTCCTACGAGTTACATTGGTCCCGTGGGAGGTGTTGGTGCCACCCACGGGGACCTTCGGGGGCTGTTTCGAGTTTTCACCCTCTAACGCCATATTTTTAAGCCTAAGTCTAAGAATATGGAAATTACCGTCGTATTCATGAACCGGGAGTCTCGCGGCTGCGTGGTCAGTTCCTACGAGTTATAATGATCCCGTGGGAGGTGTTGGTGCCACCCACGGGGATGCTCGGGGGCTGTTTTTAGTTTTCACCCTCTAACGCCATGTTTTTAAGCCTAAGTCTAGAAATATGCAAATTTTCGCCTCATTCTCAAATCGGGAGACCCGTGGCTACGTCGTCAGTTCCTACGAGTTACATTGGTCCCGTGAGAGGTGTTAGAGGACATTCGAGGGCTGTTTAAATTTTCACCCTCTAACGCCATGTTTTGCTTAAGTCTAGAAAAATATGCAAATTACCGTCGTATTCTCAAACCGGAAGGCCCGCGACTGCATGGTCAGTTCCTTCGAGTTATATTGTTCCCGTGGGAGGTGTTGGTGCCACCCACGGGGACGTTCGGGGGCTGTTTAGAGTTTTCACCCTTTAACGTAATATTTTTAAGCCTAAGTCTAGAAATATGTAAATTACAGTCATACTTTCAAACCGGGAGACCCGCGGTTGTGGGTTCATTTCCTAAGAGTTATATTGGTCCCTGGGAGGTGTTGGTGCCACCCACGGGGACGTTTGGGGTTTTTTTCGAGTTTTCACACTCTAACGCCATGTTTTTAAGCCTAAGTCTAAAAATATGCAAATTACCATCGTACTCTCAAACCGGGAGATCCGCGGCTGTGGGGTCAGTACCTACGAGTTACGTTGGTCCCGTGGGAGGTGTTGGTGCCACCCACGGGAATGTTCGGGGGCTGTTTCGAGTTTTCACCCTTTAACGTCATGTTTTTAAGCATAAGTCAGGAAATATTCAAATTATCGTTGTATTCTTAAATCGGGAGTCCCGCGGCTACGGGGTCAGTTCCTACGAGTTACATTGGTCCCGTGAGAGGTGTTGGTACCACCCACGGGGACGTTCGGGGGCTGTTTCGAATTTTCACCCTCTAATGCCATGTTTTGCTTAAGCATATAAGTATGCCAATTACCGTCGTATTCTCAAACAGGGAGACCTGCGGCTATGGGGCCAGTTCCTACGAGCTACATTGATCCCGAGGAAGGTGTTGGTGCCACCCACGGGGACGTTCGTGGGCTGTTTCGAATTTTCACCATCTAACGTCATGTTTTAAGCCTAAGTCTAGAAATAGGCAATATACCGTCGTACTCTCAAACCGGGAGACCCGCAGCTGTGGCGTCAGTTCCTACGAGTTACATTGGTCCTGTGGGAGATATTTGTGCCACCCACGGGGACGTTTGGGGGCTGATTCGAGTTTTCACCCTCTAACGCCATAATTTTAAGCCTAAGTCTATAAATATGGAAGTTATCGTCGTATTCTCAAACTGGGAGTCTCGCGGCAGCGTGGTTAGTTCCAACGAGTTACATTGGTCCGGTGGGACGTTCGGGGGCTGTTTCAAATTTTCACCCTCTAACGCCATGTTTTTCTTAAGTCTAGAAATATGCAAATTACCATCGTATTCTCAAACCGGGAGACCCGCAACTGTGGGGTCAGTTCCTACGAGTTATATTGGTCCCGTGGGAGGTGTTTTTGCCACCCACGCGGACGTTCGGGGGCTGTTTCGAGTTTTCGACCTCTAACGCCATATTTTTAAGCCTAGGTCTAGAAATATTGAAATTACTGTCGTATTCTGAAAACGGGAGTCCCGCGACTGCGAGGTCAGTTCCTACCAGTTACTCTGGTCCCGTGGGAGGTGTTGGTGCCACCCACGGGGAAGTTCGAGTGTTGTTTCGAATTTTCACCCTCTAATGCCATGTTTTGCTTAAGCCTATAAATATGAAAATTATCGTCGTATTATCAAATCGGGAGACCCGCGGCTACGGGGTTAGTTCCTACGAGTTACATTGGTCCCGTGGAAGGTGTTGGTGCCACCCACGGGAACGTTCGGGTGCTGTTTCGAGTTTTCACCTTCTAACACCATGTTTTCAAGCCTAAGTCTAGAAATATGAAAATTACCGTCGTATTCTCAAACCGGGAGACCCGCGGCAGCGAGGTGAGTTTCTACGAGTTATATTGGTCCCGTGGGAGGTGTTGGTGCCACCCACGGGGCCGTTCGGGGGCGGTTTCGAGTTTTCACCCTCTAACGTCATGCTTTTAAGTCTAAGCCTAGAAATATGGAAATTACCGTCATACTCTCAAACCGGGAGACCCGCGGCTGTGAGTTCGGTTCCTACGAGTTATATTGGTCCCGTGGGAGGTGTTGGTGCCAACCACGGGGATGTTCGGGCGCTGGTTCAAGTTTTCACCCTCTAACGCCATGTTTTTAAGCCTAAGTCTAGAAATATGCAAATTACCGTCTTATTCTCAAATCAGGACACCCGCGACTGCATCGTTAGTTCCTACGAGTTATATTGATCCCGTGGGAGGTGTTGGTACCACCCACAGGGCCATTCGGAGGCTGTTTCGAGTTTTCACCCTCTAACATCATGTTTTTAAGCCTAGGTCTAGAAATATGGAAATTACAGTCATACTATCAAACCGGGAGATCCGCGACTGTGGGTTCAGTTCCTACGAGTTATATTGGTCCCGTGGGAGGTGTTGGTTCCACCCACGGGGACGTTCGGGGACTATTTCGACTTTTCACCCTCTAACGCCATGTTTTGCATAAGTCTAGAAATATATAAATTACTATCGTAATCTCAAATCGGGAGACTCGCGACTGCGGGGTCAGTTTCTATAAGTTATATTGGTCCTGTGGGAGGTGTTGGTGCCACCCACGGGGACGTTAGGAAGCAGTTTCGAGTTTTTACCCTCTAATGCCATGTTTCTAAGCCAAAGTCAGTAAATATACAAATTATCATCGTATTCTCAAATCGGGAGTCCCGCTGCTGCGGGGTCAGTTCCTACGAGTTACATTGGTCCCGTGGGAGGTGTTGGTGTCACCCACGGGGCCGTTGGGGGGATGTTTCGAGTTTTCACCCTCTAACATCATGTTTTGAAGCTTAAGTCTAGAAATATGCAAATTATCGTCGTACTCTCAAACTGGGAGATCCGCAGCTGTGGCGTGAGTTCCTACGAGTTACATTGGTCCCGTGGGAGGTGTTGGTGCCACCCACAGGGACGTTCGGGGGCTGTTTCGAGTTTTCACCCTCTAACACCATGTTTTTAAGCCAAAGTCTAGTAATATGCAAATTACTATCTTATTCTCAAACCGGGAGACCCGCGACTGCGTCGTCAGTTCCTACGAGTTACATTGGTCCCGTAGGAGGTGTTGGTACCACCCACGAGGATGTTCGGGCGCTGTTTTGAATTTTCACCCTCTAACGCCTTGGTTTGCTTATGTCTAGAAATATGCAAATTACCAACGTATTCTCAAATCGGGAGACCCGCGGCTGAGGGTCAGTTCCTACGAGTTATATTGCTCCCGTGGGAGGTGTTTGTGCCACCCACGGGGACGTTCGGGGGTTGTTTCGAGTTTTCAGCCTCTAATGCCATGTTTTTAAACCTAAGTCTAAAAATATGGAAATTACCGTTGTATTCTCAAACCGGGAGTCCCGCGACTGCGTGGTCAGTTCCAACGAGTTACTTTGGTTCCGTGGGAGGTGTTGGTGCACCCACGGGGTCGTTCGGGAGCTGTTTCGAGTTTTCATCCTCTGACGCCATGTTTTTAAGCCTAAGTCTAGAAATATGCAAATTACCGTCGTATTCTCAAATCGGGAGACCCGCGGGTGCGGGGTGAGTTCCTACGAGTTACATCGGTCCCGTGGGAGGTGTTTGTGCCACCCACAGGTCCGTTCGGGGGCTGTTTCGAGATTTCACCCTCTAACGTCATGTTTTTATGCCTAAGTCTAGAAATTTGTAAAATACCGTCGTACTCTCAAATCGGGAGACCTGCTACTGTGGGGTCAGTTCCTACGAGTTACATTGGTCCCGTGGGAGGTGTTGGTGCCACCCACGGGGACGTTCGGGAGCTATTTCGAGTTTTCACCCTCTAACGCCATGTTTTTAAGACTAAGTAA
This sequence comes from Sambucus nigra, assembly GCA_949130495.1. NCBI lineage: Eukaryota > Viridiplantae > Streptophyta > Magnoliopsida > Dipsacales > Adoxaceae > Sambucus > Sambucus nigra. The sequence goes on from OX422220.1 coordinate 49,450,893, forward strand.
GGAACTATTCAAATTATCGCCGTATTCTCAAATCGGGAGTCCCGCGGCTGCGAGGTCAGTTCCTACGAGTTACATTGGTCCCGTGGGAGCTGTTGGTGCCACCCACGGTGACGTTCGGGGGTTGTTTCGAGTTTTCACCCTCTGATGCCATGTTTTTAAGCCTAAGTCTATAAATATGAAAATTACCGTCATATTCTCAAACCGGGAGACCCGCGGCTACGAGGTCAGTTCCTACGAGTTACATTGGTCCCATGGGAGGTGTTGGTGCCATCCACGGGGCCGTTTGGGAGTTGTTTCGAGTTTTCACCCTCTAACGTCATGTTTTTAAGCCTAAGTCTAGAAATATGGAAATTACCGTCATACTCTCAAATCGGGAGACCCGCGGCTGTGGGTTCAGTTCCTACGAGTTACTTTGGTTCCGTGGGAGGTGTTGGTGCCACCCACGGGGTCGTTCGGGAGTTGTTTTGAGTTTTCATCCTCTGATGCCATGTTTTTAAGCCTGAGTCTAAAAATATGCAAATTACCATCGTATTCTCAAACCGGGAGACCCGCGACTGCGGGTTTAGTTCCTACGAGTTACATTGGTCCCGTGGGAGGTGTTGGTGCCACCCAAAGGGCCATTCGGGGGCTGTTTCGAGATTTCACCCTCTAACGTCATGTTTTTATGCCTAAGTCCAGAAATTTATAAAATACCGTTGTACTCTCAAACCGGGAGACCTGCTATTGTGAGGTCAGTTCCTACGAGTTACATTGGTCCCGTGGGAGGTGTTGGTGCCACCCACGGGGACGTTCGGGGACTGTTTCGAGTTTTTACCCTCTAACGCCATGTTTTTATGCTTAAGTTAGGAAATATACAAATTCTCATCGTATTCTCAAATCCGGAGTCCCGCAGCTGCAGGGTTAGTTCCTACGAGTTACATTGGTCTCGTGGGAGGTGTTGGTGTCACCCACGGGGACGTTCAGGGGTTATTTCGAGTTTTCAGCCTTTGACGCCATGTTTTTAAGCCAAAGTCTATAAATATGAAAATTACCATCTTATTCTCAAACTGGGAGACCCGCGGCTGCGAGGTTAGTTCCTACGAGTTACATTGGTCCCGTGGGAGGTGTTGGTGCCATCCACGGGGCTGTTTGGGGGCTGTTTCGAATTTTCACCCTCTAACGTCATGTTTTTAAGCCTAAGTCTAGAAATATGGAAATTATCGTCATACTCTCAAATCGGGAGACCCGCGGCTGTGAGTTCAGTTCCTACAAGTTATATTGGTCTCGTGGGAGGTGTTGGTGCCAGCCACGGGGACGTTCGGGGGCTGTTTCGAGTTTTCACCCTCTAACGCCATGTTTTTAAGCCTATGTCTAGAAATATGCAAACTACCATCGTACTCTCAAACCGGGAGACCCGCGGCTGTGGGGTCAGTACTTACGAGTTACATTTGTACCTTGGGAGGTGTTGGCGCCACCCACGGGGACGTTCGGGGGCTGTTTCGAGTTTTTACCCTCTAATGCCATGTTTTTAAGCCTAAGTCAGGAAATATACAAATTATCATCGTATTCTCAAATCGGGAGTCCCGCGGCTGCGGGGTTAGTTCCTACGAGTTACATTGGTCCTGTGGGAGGTGTTGGTGTCACCCATGGGGCCGTTGGGGGGCTATTTCGAGTTTTCACCCTCTAACATCATGTTTTGAAGCCTAAGTCTAGAAATATGCCAATTACCGTCGTACTCTCAAACTGGGAGATCCGCAGCTGTGGTGGGAGTTCCTACGTGTTACCGTCGTATTCATAAACCGGGAGTACCGCGGCTACGTGGTCAGTTCCTAAGAGTTACATTGGTCCCATGGGAGGTGTTCGTGCCACCCACGGGGACGTTCGGGGGCTGTTTTGAGTTTTCACACTCTAACGACATGTTTTTAAGCCTAAGTCTCGAAATATGCAAATATCCGTCGCATTCTCAAATCGGGAGACCCGCGGCTGGGTCTTTAGTTCCTACGAGTTACATTGATCCCGTGGGAGGTGTTGGAGGACGTTCGGGGGCAGTTTAAATTTTCACCCTCTAACGCCATGTTTTGCTTAAGTCTAGAAATATGCAAATTACCGTCGTATTCTCAAACCATGAGGCCCGCGACTGCAGGGTCAGTTCCTACGAGTTATATTGGTCCCGTGGGAGGTGTTGGTGCCACCCACGGGGACGTTCGGGGGCTGTTTCGAGTTTTGATCCTCTAACGCCATGTTTTTAAGCCTAAGTCTTAAAATATTAAAATTACCTTCGTATTCTCAAATCGCGAGTCTCGGGACTGTGTGATCAGTTCCTACGAGTAATATTGGTCCTGTGGGAGGTGTTGGTGCCACCCATGGGGACGTTCGGGGGTTGTTTCAAATTTTCACCCTCTAACGTTATGCTTTTAAGCTTAAGGCTATAAATATGTAAATTACCATCGTATTCTCAAACCGGGAGACCCGCGGCTGCGGGGTCAGTTCCTAGGAGTTACATTGGTCCCGTGGGAGGAGTTGGTGCCACCCACGGGCCGTTCACGGGCTGTTTCGAGTTTTCACCATCTAACGTCATGTTTTTAAGCCTAAGTCTAGAAATATGCAAATTACCGTCATACTCTCAAACCGGGAGACCCGCGATTGTGGGGTCAGTTCCTACCAGTTACATTGGTCCCGTGGGAGGTGTTGGTGAAACCCACGGGGACGTTCGGGGGATGTTTCGAGTTTTCACCCTCTAACATCATGTTTTTAAGCCTAAGTCTAGAAATATGCAAATTACTGTCGTACTCTCAAATCGGGAGACCCGTAGCTGTGGCGTTAGTTCCTAAGAGTTACATTGGTCCCGTGGGAGGTGTTGGTCCCACCCACGGGGACGTTCGGGAGCTGTTTCGAGTTTTCACCCTCTAACGCCATGTTTTTAAGCCTAAGTCAAGAAATATGCAAATTACCGTCGTATTCTCAAACCGGGAGACCCGCGACTGCGTCGTCAGTTCCTACAACTTACATTGGTCCCAAAAGAGGTGTTGGTGCCACCCACGAGGACGTTCGGGGCTGTTTCGAATTTTCACCCTCTATCGCCATGTTTTCCTTAAGTCTAAAAATATGAAAATTACCAACGTATTCTCAAACCGGGAGATCCGCGGCTGAGGGTCAGTTCCTACGGGTTATATTGGTCCCGTGGGAGGTGTTGGTGCCACCCATGGGGACGTTTGGGGGACGTTTGGGGGATGTTTTGAGCTTTCAGCCTCTAATGTCATGTTTTTAAGCCTAAGTATAGAAATATATAAATTACCGTCGTATTCTCAAACCGGGAGTCCCGCGACTGCGTGATCAGTTCCTACGAGTTACATTGGTCCCGTGGGAGGTGTTGGTTCCACCCACGGGGACGTTCGGGGCTATTTCGAGGTTTCACCCTCTGACGCCATGTTTTTAAGCCTATCTCTAGAAATATGTAAATTACCGTCGTATTCTCAAACCGGGAGACCCGCGGCTGCGGGGTTAGTTCCTACGAGTTACATTGGTCCCATGGAAGGTGTTGGTGCCACCCACAGGGCCGTTCGGGGGCTATTTCGAGATTTCACCCTCTAACATAATGTTTTTATGCATAAGTCTTAAAATATGCAAATTACCATCGTACTCTCAAACCGGGAGACCCGCTACTATTTGGTCAGTTCCTACAAGTTACATTGGTCCCCTGGGAGATGTTGGTGCCACCCACGGGGACGTTCGGGGGCTATTTCGAGTTTTCACCCTTTAGCGTCATGTTTTGCTTAAGCATATAAATATGCCAATTACCTTCGTATTCTCAAAAAGGGAGACCCGCGGCTATGGGGCCAGTTCCTACGAGTTACATTGATCCCGAAGGAGGTGTTGGTGCCACCCACGGGGACGTTCGGGGGCTGTTTCGAAAATTCACCCTCTAACATCATGTTTTAAGCCTAAGTATAGAAATATACAAATTACCGTCGTACTTTCAAACCGGGAGACCCGCAGCTGTGGCGTCAGTTCCTACGAGTTACATTGGTCCCGTGGGAGATGTTTGTGCCACCCACGGGGACGTACGGGGGCTGTTTCGAGTTTGGACCCTCTAACGCCATATTTTTAAGCCTAAGTCTATAAATATGGAAATTACCATCGTATTCTCAAACTGGGATTCCCGCGGCTGCGTGGTCAATTCCTAGGAGTTACATTGGTCCGGTGGGAGGTGTTGGTGCCACCTACGAGGATGTTCGGGGGCTGTTTCAACTTTTCAACCTCTAGCGCCTTGTTTTGCTTTAGCCTAAAAATATGCAAATTACCATCGTATTCTCAAATCGGGAGACCCGCAGCTGCGGGGTCAGTTCCTACGAGTTATATTAGTCCCGTGGGAGGTGTTGGTGCCACCCACGGGGACGTTCGGGGGCTAGTTCGAGTTTTGATCCTCTAACGCCATGTTTTTAAGCCTAAATCTTAAAATATTAAAATTACCTCCGTATTCTCAAACCGCGAGTTCCGGGACTGCGTTATCAGTTCCTACGAGTAATATTGGTCCCGTGGGAGGTGTTGTGCCACCCATGGGGACGTTCGGGGTTGTTTTAAGTTTTCACCCTCTAACGTTATGCATTTAAGCCTATGGCTATAAATATACAAATTACCGTCGTATTCTCAAACCGGGAGAGCTGCGACTGCGGGGTCTGTTCCTACGAGTTACATTGGTCCCGTGGGAGGTGTTGGTGCCACCCACGGGCCGTTCAGGGGTTGTTTCGAGTTTTCATGATCTAACGTCATGTTTTTAAGCCTAAGTCTAGAAATATGCAAATTACCGTCATACTCTCAAACCGGGAGACCCGCGACTGTGGGGTCAGTTCCTACCAATTACATTGGTCCTGTGGGAGGTGTTGGTGCCACCCACGGGGATGTTCGGGGGCTGTTTCGAGTTTTCACCCTCCAACGTCATGTTTATAAGCCTAAGTCTAAAAATATGCAAATTACCGTCGTACTCTCAAATCGGGACACCTGTAGATGTGGCGTCAGTTCCTAAGAGTTACATTGGTCCCGTGGGAGGTGTTGGTGCCACCCACGGGGACGTTCGGGAGCTGTTTCGAGTTTTCACCCTCTAACGCCATGTTTTTAAGCCTATGTCTAGAAATATGAAAATTACCGTCGTATTCTCAAACCGGGAGACCCGCGACTGGGTCGTCAGTTCCTACAAGTTACATTGGTCCCAAAAGAGGTGTTGGTAACACCCACGAGGACGTTCGGGGGCTGTTTCGAATTGTCACCCTCTATCGCCATGTTTTCCTTAAGTCTAGAAATATAAAAATTACTAACGTATTCTCAAATCGGGAGATCCGCGACTGAGGGTCAGTTCCTACGGGTTATATTGGTCCCGTGGGAGGTGTTGGTGCCACCCATGGGGACGTTCGGGGGATGTTTTTAGTTTTCAGCCTCTAATGTCATGTTTTTAAGCCTAAGTATAGAAATATAGAAATTACCGTCGTATTCTCAAATCGGGAGTCCCGCGACTGCGTGATCAGTTGCTACGAGTTACATTGGTCCCGTGGGAGGTGTTGGTTCCACCCACGGGGACGTTCGGGGGCTATTTCGAGGTTTCATCCTCTGACGCCATATTTTTAAGCCTAAGTTTAGAAATATGTAAATTACCATCGTATTCTCAAACCGGGAGACCCGCGGCTGCGGGGTCAGTTCCTACGACTTACATTGGTCCCGTGGGAGGTGTTTGTACCACCCACAGGGCCGTTTGGGGGCTATTTCGAGATTTCACCCTCTAACATAATGTTTTTATGCATAAGTCTAGAAATATACAAATTACCGTCGTACTCTCAAACCAGGAGACCCGCTACTGCGGGGTCAGTTCCTACGAGTTACATTGGTCTCGTAGGAGATGTTGGTGCCACCCACGGGGACGTTCGGGGGTTGTTTCGAGTTTTCACCCTTTAGCATCATGTTTTTAAGCCTAAGTCAGGAAATATTCAAATTATCGTCGTATTCTCAAACCGGGAGTCCCGCGGCTGCGGGGTCAGTTCCTACGAGTTACATTGGTCCCGTGAGAGGTGTTGGTGCCACCCACAGGGACGTTCGGGGGCTGTTTCGAATTTTCACCCTCTAACGCCATGTTTTGATTAAGCATATAAATATGCCAATCACCGTCGTATTCTCAAAAAGGGAGACCCGCGGCTATGGGACCAGTTCCTACGAGTTACATTGGTCCCGAGGGAGGTGTTAGTGCCACCCACGGGGACGTTCAGGGGTTGTTTCAAAAATTCACCCTCTAACATCATGTTTTAAGCCTAAGTATAGAAATATGAATATTATCGTTGTACTCTCAAACCGGGAGACCCGCAGCTGTGGCGTCAGTTCCTACGAGTTACATTGGTCCCGTGGGAGATGTTTATGCCACCCACGGGGACGTACGGGGGCTGTTTCGAGTTTTCACGCTCTAACGCCATATTTTTAAGCCTAAGTCTATAAATATGAAAATTACCATCATATTCTCAAACTGGGATTCCCGCGGCTGCGTGGTCAGTTCCTAGCAGTTACATTGGTCCGGTGGGAGGTGTTGGTGCCACCTACGAGGATGTTCGGGGGATGTTTCAACTTTTCTCCCTCTAACGCCTTGTTTTACTTTAGCCTAAAAATATGCAAATTACCATCGTATTCTCAAATCGGGAGACCCGCAGCTGCGGGGTCAGTTCCTACGAGTTATATTGGTCCCGTGGGAGGTGTTGGTGCCACCCACGGGGACGTTCGGGGGATGTTTCGAGTTTTCGACCTCTAACGCCATGTTTTTAATCCGAGGTCTAGAAATATGGAAATTACCGTCGTATTCTAAAATTGGGAGTCCCGCGGCTACGGGGTCATTTCTTACGAGTTACATTGGTCCCGTGGGACGTGTTGGTTCCACCCACGGGGACGTTCGGGGGCTATTTCGAGGTTTTACCCTCTGACGCCATGTTTTTAAGCCTAAGTCTAGAAATATGTAAATTACCATTGTATTCTCAAACCGGGAGACCCGCGGCTGCGGGGTCAGTTCCTACGACTTACATTGGTTCCGTGGGAGGTGTTGGTGCCACCCACAGGGCCGTTCGGGGGCTATTTCGAGATTTCACCCTCTAACATAATGTTTTTATGCATAAGTCTAGAAATTGCAAATTACCGTCGTACTCTCAAACCAGGAGACCCGCTACTGCGGGGTCAGTTCCTACGAGTTACATTGGTCTCGTGGGAGATGTTGGTGCCACCCACGGGGACGTTCGGGGGCTTTTTCGAGTTTTCACCCTTTAGCATCATGTTTTTAAGCCTAAGTCGGGAAATATTGAAATTATCGTCGTATTCTCAAACCGGGAGTCCCGCGGCTGCGGGGTCAGTTCCTACGAGTTACATTGGTCCTGTGAGAGGTGTTGGTGCCACCCACGGGGATGTTCGGGGGCTGTTTCAAATTTTTACCCTCTAACGCCATGTTTTGATTATGCATATAAATATGCCAATTACCGTCGTATTCTCAAAAAGGGAGACCCGCGGCTATGGGACCAGTTCCTACGAGTTACATCGGTCCCGAGGGAGGTGTTAGTGCCACCCACGGGGACGTTCGGAGGCTGTTTCAAAAATTCACCCTCTAACATCATGTTTTAAGCCTAAGTATAGAATATGCATATTATCGTCGTACTCTCAAACCGGGAGACCCGCAGGTGTGGCGTCAGTTCCTACGAGTTACATTGGTCCCGTGGGAGATGTTTGTGCCACCCACGGGGACGTACGGGGGCTGTTTCGAGTTTTTACACTCTAACGCCATATTTTAAAGCCTAAGTCTATAAATATGAAAATTACCATCGTATTCTCAAACTGGGATTCCCGCGGATGCGTTGTCAGTTCCTAGCAGTTACATTGGTCCGGTGGGAGGTGTTGGTGCCACCTACGAGGATATTCGGGGGCTGTTTCAACTTTTCACCCTCTAACGCCTTGTTTTACTTTAGTCTAAAAATATGCAAATTACCATCGTATTCTGAAATCAGGAGACCCGCAGCTGCGGGGTCAGTTCCTACGAGTTATATTGGTCCCGTGGGAGGTGTTGGTGCCACCCACGCGGACGTTCGGGGGATGTTTCGAGTTTTCGACCTCTAACGCCTTGTTTTTAATCCGAGGTCTAAAAATATGGAAATTACCGTCGTATTCTAAAATCGGGAGTCCCGCGGTTGCGGGGTCATTTCCTACAAGTTACATTGGTCCCGTGGGAGGTGTTGGTTCCACCCACGGGGACGTACGGGGGCTATTTCGAGGTTTCCCCCTCTAACGCCATGTTTTTAAGCCTAAGTCTATAAATATGGAAATTACCATCATACTCTTAAACCGGGAGACCCGCGACTGTGGGTTCAGTTCCTACGAGTTATATTGGTCCCGTGGGAGGTGTTGGTGCCACCCACGGGGACGTTCGGGGGCTGTTTCGAGTTTTCACCTTCTAACGCCATGTTTTTCAGCCTAAGTCTTGAAATATGAAAATTACCATCGTACTCTCAAACCGAGAGACCCGCGGTTGTGGGGTCAGTTCCTACGAGTTACATTAGTCCTGTGGGAGGTGTTGGTGCCACCCACGGGGACGTTCGGGGGCTCTTTCGAGTTTTTACCCTCTAACGCCATGTTTTTAAGCCCAAGTCAGGAAATATGCATATTATCATCATATTTTCAAATCGGGAGTCCCGCGGCTGCGGGCTCAGTTCCTACGAGTTACATTGGTCCCGTGGGCGGTGTTGGTGCCACCCACGGGACCGTACGGGGGATGTTTCGAGTTTTCACCCTCTAAGGTCAAGTTTTTATGCATAAGTCTAGAAATATGCAAATTACCGTCGTGCTCTCAAACCGGGAGACCCGCTACTGTGGGGTCAGTTCCTACGAGTTACATTGGTCCCGTGGGAGATGTTGGTGCCACCCACGGGGACGTTCGGGGGCTGTTTCGAGTTTTCACCCTTTAGCGTCATGTTTTTAAGCCTAAGTCAGGAAATATTCAAATTATCGTCGTATTCTCAAACCGGGAGTCCCGCGGCTGCGGGGTCAGTTCCTATGAGTTACATTGGTCCCGTGAGAGGTGTTGGTGCCACCCACGGGGAGTTCGGGGGCTATTTCGAATTTTCCCCCTCTAACACCATGTTTTGCTTAAGCATATAAATATGCCAATTACCATCGTATTCTCAAAAAATGAGACCCGCGGCTATGGGGCCAGTTCCTACGAGTTACTTTGGTCCCGAGAGAGGTGTTCGTGCCACCCACGGAAACGTTCGGGGGCTGTTTCGAATTTTCATCCTCTAACATCATGATTTTAGCCTAAGTCTAGAAATATGCAAATTATTGTCGTACTCTCAAACCGGGAGACCCGCAGCTGTGGCATCAGTTCCTACGAGTTACATTGGTCCCGTGGGAGATGTTCGTGCCACCCACGGGGACGTACGGGGGCTGTTTCGAGTTTTAACCCTCTAACGCCATATTTTTAAGCCTAAGTTTATAAATATGGAAATTACCATCGTATTCTCAAAGTGGGATTCCCGCGGCTGCGTGGTCAGTTCCTAGGAGTTACATTGGTCCGGTGGGAGGTGTTGGTGCCACCTACGAGGATGTTCGGGGACTGTTTCAACTTTTCACCCTCTAACGCCTTGTTTTGCTTTAGCCTAAAAATATGCAAATTACCATCGTATTCTCAAATCGGGAGACCCGCAGCTGCAAGGCCAGTTCCTACGAATTATATTGGTCCCGTGGGAGGTGTTGGTGCCACCCACGGGGACGTTCGGGGGATGTTTCTATTTTTCAACCTCTAACGCCATGTTTTTAAGCCGAGGTCTAGAAATATGGAAATTACCGTCGTATTCTAAAATCGGGAGTCCCGCGACTGCGCGGTTAGTTCCTACCAGTTACATTGGTCTCGTGGGAGAAGTTGGTGCCACCCACGGGGACGTTCGGGGGATGTTTCAAGTTTTTCCCTTTAAGGTCATGTTTTTAAGCCTAAGTCTATAAATATGCAAATTACCATCGTACTCTCAAAGTGGGAGACCCGCAGCTGTGGCGTCAGTTCCTACGAGTTACATTGGTCCCGTGGGAGGTGTTGGTGCCACCCACGGGGGCTGTTTCGAGTTTTCACCCTCTAACGCCATGTTTTTAAGCCTAAGTCTAAAAATATGGAAATTATCGTCGTATTCTCAAACCGGGAGTACCGCGGCAGCGAGGTCAGTTCCTACGAGTTACATTGGTCCTGTGGGAGGTGTTGGTGCCACCGACGGGGACGTTCGGGGGCTGTTTTGAGTTTTCACCCTCTAACGCCATGTTTTTTAGCCTAAGTCTAGAAAGATGCAAATTACTGTCGTACTCTCAAATCGGGAGACCCGTAGCTGCTGCGTCGTTTCCTTCGAGTTACATTGGTCGCGTGGGAGGTGTTGGAGTGTGTTCGGGGCTGTTTGAATTTTCACCCGCTAATGCCATGTTTTACTTAAGTCTAGAAATATGTAAATTATTGTCGTATACTCAAATCGGGAGACCCTTGACTACGGGGTCAGTTCCTACAAGTTTTATTGGTCCCGTGGGAGGGGTTGGTGCCACCCACGGGGACGTTCGGGGGCTTTTTCGAGTTTTGACCCTCTAACGCCATGCTTTTAAGCCTAAGTCTAGAAATATTGAAATTACCATCGTATTCTCAAAACACGAGTCCCGCGGCTGCGTGATCAGTTCCTACAAGTAATATTGGTCGCGTGGGAGGTGTTGGTGCCACCCACGGGGACTTTCGGTGGCTGTTTCAAATTTTCACCCTCTAGCGCTATGCCTTGTGAGGTGTTGGTGCCACCCACAGGCCGTTTGGGGGATGTTTCGAGTTTTCACCCTCTAACGTCATGTTTTTAAGCCTAAGTCTAGAAATTTGCAAATTATGGTCATACTCTTAAATCGGGAGACCCACGGCTGCACGTTCAATTTCTACGAGTTACTTTGGTCCCTTGGGAGGTGTTGGTGCCACCCACAGGCAGTTCGGGGGCTGTTTCGAGTTTTCACCCTCTAACGTCATGTTTTTAAGCCTAAGTCTAGAAATATGCAAATTACGGTCATACTCTCAAATCGAGAGACCCGCGGCTGTGGGGTCAGTTCCTACCTGTTACATTGGTCCTGTGGGAGGTGTTGGTGCCACACACGGGACGTTCGGGGGTTGTTTCGAGTTGTCACCCTCTAGCATCAGGCTTTTAAGTCTAAGTCTAGAAATATGCAAATTACTGTCGTACTCTCAAATCGAGAGTCCCGTAGCTGTGGCGTCAGTTCCTACGAGTTACATTTGTCCCGTGGAAGGTGTTGGTGCCACCCACGGGGACGTTCAGGGGTTGTTTCGAGTTTTCACCCTCTAATGCTATGTTTCTAAGCCTAAGTCTAGAAATATGAAACTTACCGTAGTATTATCAAACTGGGAATCCTACGGCTGCGTGGTAAGTTCCTACGAGTTCCATTGGTCCCGTGGGAGGTGTTGGTGCCACCCACGGGGACGTTCGGGGGATGTTTCGAATTTTCACCCTCTAACGCCATGTTTTTAAGTTTAAGTCTATAAATACGCAAATTACCGTCGTATTCTCAAATCAGGAGACCCGCGACTGCGGGGTCAGTTCCTACGAGTTACTTTGGTCCTGTGGGAGGTGTTGGTGCCACCCACTGGCCATTCGGGGGCTGTTTCGAGTTTTTACCCTCTAAGGTCATGTTTTTAAGCCTAAGTCTAGAAATATGCAAATTATCGTCGTACTCTCAAACCAGGAGACCCGCGGCTGTGGGGTTAGTTCCTACGAGTTACATTGGTCCCGTGGGAGGTGTTGGTGCCACCCACGGGGACGTTCGGGGGCTGTTTCAAGTGTTTACCCTCTAACGCCATGTTTTTAAGCCAAAGTCAGGAAATATGCAAATTATCATCATATTATCAAACCGGGAGTCCCGCGGCTATGGGGTCAGTTCCTATGAGTTACATTGGTCCCGTGGGAGGTGTTGGTTCAACCCATAGGAATATTCGGGGGTTGTTTCGAATTTTCACCCTCTAACGCCATGTTTTGCTTAAGCCTATAAATATGCAAATTACCGTCGTATTCTCAAATCGGGAGACCCGCGGCTGTGGGGTCAAGTCCTACGAGTTACATTTGTCCCGCGGGAGGTGTTGGTGCCACCCATAGGGCTGTTCGGGAGTTGTTTCGAGTTTTCAACCTCTAACGTCATGTTTTTAAGCCTAAGTATAGAAATAACCAAATTACCATCGTACTCTCAAACCGGGAGTCCTGTAGATGTGGCGTCAGTTCCTACGAGTTATATTGGTCCCGTTGGAGGTGTTGGTGTCACCCACGGGGATGTTTTGGGGCTGTTTCGAGTTTTCACCCTCTAACGCCATATTTTTAAGCCTAAGTCTAGAATTTTGGACATTATCGTCGTATTCTCAAACAGGGAGACCCACGGTTGCGGGGTCAGTTCCTACGAGTTACATCCCATGGGAGGTGTTGGTGCCAGCCACGGGGCCGTTCGGGGCTGTTTCGAGTTTTCACCGTCCAACGTCATATTTTGCTTAAGTCTACAAATATGCAAATAACCGTCATATCCTCAAATCGATAGACCCGTAGCTGTGGCGTCAGTTCCTACGAGTTGTATTGATCTCGTGGGAGGTGTTGGTGCCACCCACAGGGATGTTCGGGGGCTGTTTTGAGTTTTCACCTTCTAACGCCATGTCTTTAAGCCTATGTCTAGAAATATGGAAACTACCGTCGTATTCTCAAACCGGGAGTCCCGTGACTGCGCGGTCAGTTCCTACGAGTTACATTGGTCCCGTGGGAGGTATTGGTGCCACCCACGGGGGCGTTCGGGGCTGTTTCGAGTTTTCACCCTCTAACACAATGTTTTTGAGCCTAAATCTAGAAATATGCAAATTACCGTCGTATTCTCAAATCTGGAGACCCGCGGCTGTGAGGTCAGTTCCTACGAGTTACATTGGTCCTGTGGGAGGTGTTGGTGCCACCCACGGGGCCGTTCTGGGGCTGTTTCGAGTTTTCACCCTCTAACGTCATGTTTTTAAGCCTAAGTCTAGAAATATGTAAATTACCGTCATACTCTCAAACCGGGAGACTCGCGGCTATGGGTTCAGTTCCTACAAGTTATATTGGTCCCGTGGGAGGTGTTTGTGCCACCCACGGGGACGTTCGGGGGCTGTTTCAAATTTTCACCCTCTAACGTCATGCTTTTAAGTCTAAGTCTAGAAATATGCAAATTACCATCGTACTCTCAAATCGGGAGACCCGCGGCTGTGGGGTCAGTTCCTACGAGTTATACTGGTCCCGTGGGAGGTGTTAGTGCCACCCACGGGGACGTTCGGGGGCTGTTTCGAGTTTTCACCCCCTAACGCCATGTTTTTAAGCCTAAATTTAGAAATATGGAAATTACTATCGTATTTTCAAACTGGGAGTCCCGCGGCTGCGTGGTCAGTTCCTACGAGTTACTTTGGTCCCGTGGGAGGTGTTGATTCCATCTACGAGGATGTTCGGGGGCTATTTCAAATTTTCACCCACTAACGCCTTGTTTTGCTTAAGTCTAGAAGTATGCAAATTACCATCGTATTCTCAAACCGGGAGACCCGCAACTGCGGGGTTATTTCCTTTGAGTTATATTGGTCCCGTGGGAGGTATTGGTGCCACCCACGCAGACGTTCGGGGGCTGTTTCGAGTTTTCGGCTTCTAACGCCATGTTTTTAAGCCTAAGTCTAGAAATATGAAAATTACAGTCGTATTCTCAAACCGGGAGTCCCGCGACTGCGTGGTCAGTTCCTACGAGTTACATTGGTCCCGTGGGAGGTGTTGGTGCCACCCTCGGGGACGTTTGGGGGATGTTTCGAGTTTTCACCCTCAAACGCCATGTTTTTAAGTTTAAGTCTTGAAATACGTAAATGATCGTCATATTCTCAAACCAGGAGACCCGCAGCTGCGGGGTTATTTCCTATGAGTTTTATTGGTCCCGTGGGAGGTGTTGGTGCCACCCACGTGGACGTTCAGGAACTGTTTCGAGTTTTCGGCCTCTAACAACAAGTTTTTAATCCTATTTCTAGAAATATGGAAATTACCATCGTATTCTTAAACCGAAAGTCCCGCGACTACGTGGTCAGTTCCTACAAGTTACATTGGTTCCGTGGGAGGTGTTTGTGCCACCCACGGGGACGTTCGGGGGATATTTCGAGTTTTCACCCTCTAACTCCATGTTTTTAAGTTTAAGTCTAGAAATACGCAAATGACCGTCGTATTCTCAAACCAGGAGATCCGTGGTTGCGGGGTCAACTCCTACGAGTTATATTGGTCCCGTGGGAGGTGTTGGTGCCACCCACGGGGCCGTTCGGGGCGGTTTCGAGTTTTCACTCTCTAACGTCATGTTTTTAAGCCTAAGTTCAGAAATATGGAAATTACCGTTGTATTTTCAAACTGGGAGTCCCGCGGCTGCGTGGTCAGTTCCTATGAGTTACTTTGGTCCCGTGGGAGGTGTTGGTGCCACCTACGAGGACGTTCAGGGGTTGTTTCAAATTTTCACCCTCTAACGCCATGTTTTCCTTAAGTCTATAAATATGCAAATTACCATCGTATTCTCAAACCAGGAGACCCGCAGCTGCGGGGTTATTTTCTATGAGTTACATTGGTCCTGTGGGAGGTGTTGGTGCCACCCATGGGGTCGTTCGGGGGCTGTTTCGAGTTTTCACCCTCTAACGTCCTGTTTTTAAGCCTAAGTCTAGAAATATGGAAATTACCGTCATACTCTCAAACCGGGAGACCCGGGGCTATGGGTTCAGTTCCTACAAGTTATATTGGTCCCGTGGGAGGTGTTTGTGCCACCCACGAGGACGTTCGGGGGCAGTTTCGTGTTTTCACCCTCTAACGCCATGTTTTTAAACCTAAGTCTAGAAATTTGCAAATTACCGTCGTATTTTCAAACCGGGAGACCCGCGGCTGCGGGGTCAGTTCCTTCGAGCTACATTGGTCCAGTGGGAGGTGTTGGTGCCACCCACGGGGCCGTTCGGGGGCTGTTTCGAGTTTTCACCCTCCAACGCCATGTTTTTAAGCCTAAGTCTAAAAATATGGAAATTACCGTTGTATTTTCAAACCGGGAGTCCCGCGGCCGCGTGGTCAGTTCCTACGAGTTACATTAGTCTCGTGGGAGGTGTTGGTGCCACCCACGAGGACGTTCGGGGTCTGTTTTGAGTTTTCCCTCTCTAACGCCATGTTTTTAAGAATAAGTCTAGAAATATGCAAATTTCCGCCGTATTCGAAAATCGGGAGACCCGCGGCTGAGTCGTCATTTCCTTCGAGTTACATTGGTCCCGTGGGAGGTGTTGGAGGATGTTCGAGGGATGTTTGAATTTTCACCCTCTAACGCCGTGTTTTGCTTAAGTCTAGAAATATTCGAATTACCATCGTATACTAAAATCGGGAGACCCGCGACTGCGACATCAGTTCCTATGAGTTATATTGGTCCCGTGGGAGGTGTTGGTGCCACCCACGGGGACGTTCGGGGGCTGTTTTGAGTTTTGACCCTCTAATGCCATGTTTTTAAGCCTAAGTCTAGAAATATTGAAATTACCATCGTATTCTTAAATCGCGAGTCCTGCGGCTGCGTGATCAGTTCCTACAAGTTATATTGGTCCCGTGGGAGGTGTTGGTTCCACCCACGGGGACGTTCGGGGGCAGTTTCGAGTTTTCACCCTCTAACGCCATGTTTTTAAGCCTAAGTTTAGAAATATGCAAATTAGCATCGTACTCTCAAATTGGGAGACCCGCGGATGTGGGGTCAGTTCCTACGAGTTATATTGGTCCCGTGGGAGGTGTTAGTGCCACCCACGGGGACGTTCGGGGGCTGTTTCGAGTTTTCACCCTCTAACGCCATGTTTTTAAGCCTAAGTTTAGAAATATGGAAATTACCGTCATATTTTCAAACTGGGAGTCCCGCGGCTGCGTGGTGAGTTCCTACGAGTTACTTTGGTCCCGTGGGAGGTGTTGGTGCCACCTACGAGGATGTTCGGGGGCTGTTTCAAATTTTCACCCACTAACGCCATATTTTGCTAAAGTCTAGAAATATGCAAATTACCATCGTATTCTCAAACCGGGAGACCCGCAGCTGCGGGGTTATTTCCTATGAGTTATATTGTTCATGTGGAAGGTGTTGGTGCCACCCACGCGGACGTTCGGGGGCTGTTTCGAGTTTTCGGTCTCTAACGCCATGTTTTTAAGCCTAAGTCTAAAAATATAGAAATTACGATCGTATTCTCAAACCGGGACTCCCGCGACTGCGTGGTCAGTTCCTACGAGTTACATTGGTCCCGTGGGAGGTGTTGGTGCCACCCACGGGGACGTTTGGGGGATGTTTCGAGTTTTCACCCTCTAACGCCATGTTTTTAAGTTTAAGTCTAGAAATACGTAAATGACCGTCGTATTCTCAAACCAGGAGACTCGCGGATGCGGGGTCAGTTCCTACGAGTTACATTGGTCCCGTGGGAGGTGTTGGCGCCACCCACAGGGCCGTTCGGGGCTGTTTCGAGTTTTCACCCTCTAACGTCATGTTTTTAAGCCTAAAGTCTTGAAATAGGGAAATTACCGTCATACTTTCAAACTGGGAGACCAGCGACTGTGGGGTCAGTTTCTACGAGTTATATTGGTCCCGTGGAAGGTGTTAGTGGCACCCACGTGGACGTCCGGGGGCTGTTTCGAGTTTTCACCCTCTAACGCCATGTTTTTAAGCCTAAGTCTAGAAATATGAAAATTACCATCCTACTCTCAAATAGGGAAACCCGCGGCTGTGAAGTCAGCTCCTACGAGTTATATTGGTCCCGTGGGAGGTGTTACTGCCACCCGCGGGGACGTTCGGGGGCTGTTTAGAGTTTTCACCCTCTAACGCCATGTTTTTAAGCCTAAGTTTAGAAATATGGAAATTACCGTCGTATTTTCAAACTGGGAATCCCGCCGCTGCGTGGTCAGTTCCTACGAGTTACTTTGGTCCCGTGGGAGGTGTTGGTGCCACCTACGAGAACGTTCGGGGGCTGTTTCAAATTTTCACCCTCTAACGCCATGGTTTGCTTAAGTCCAGAAATATGCAAATTACCAACGTATTCTCAAATCGGGGGACCCGCGGCTGAGGGGTCAGTTGCTACGAGTTATATTGGTCCCGTGGGAGGTGTTTGTGCCACCCACGGGGACGTTCGGGGGTTGTTTCGAGTTTTCGGCCTCTAACGCCATGTTTTTAATCCTATGTCTAGAAATATGAAAATTGCCGTCGTATTCTCAAACTGGGAGTCCCGCGACTGCGTGGTCAGTTCCTATGAGTTACATTGGTCCCGTGGGAGGTGTTGGTGCCACCCACGGGGACGTTCGGGGATGTTTCGAGTTTTCACCCTCTAACGCCATGTTTTTAAGTTTAAGTCTAGAAATACTCAAATGCCGTCGTATTCTCAAACCAGGAGACCCGCGGCTGCGGGGTCAGTTCCTACGAGTTACATTGGTCCCGTGGGAGGTGTTGGTGCCACCCACGGGGCCGTTCGGGGTTGTTTCGAGTTTTCACCCTCTAACGTCATGTTTTTAAGGCTAAGTCTAGAAATAGGGAAATTATCGTCATACTTTCAAACCGGGAGACCCGCGGCTATGGGGTTAGTTCCTACGAGTTACATTGGTCCCGTGGGAGGTGTTGGTGCCACCTACGGGGACGTTCGGGAGCTGTTTCAAGTTTTTACCCTCTAACGTCATGTTTTTAAGCCTAAGTCGGGAAATATGAAAATTATCATCATATTATCAAACCGGGAGTCCCGCGGCTGTGGGGTCAGTACCTACGAGTTACATTGGTCCCGTGGGAGATGTTGGTTCAACCCACAGGGATATTCGGGGGATGTTTCGAATTTTCACGGTCTAATGCCATGTTTTGCTTAAGCCTATAAATATGCAAATTACTGTCGTATTCTCAAGTCGGGAGACCCGCGGCTGCGAGGTCAAGTCCAACGAGTTACATTTGTTCCACAGGAGGTGTTGGTGCCACCCACGGGGCTGTTTTGGGGCTGTTGCGAGTTTTCACCCTCTAACGTCATGTTTTTAAGCCTAAGTATAGAAATAAAAAAATTAGCGTCGTACTCTAAAATCGGGAGACCCGCAAAAGTGGCGTCAGTTCCGACGAGTTACATTGGTCCCGTGGGAGGTGTTGGTGCCACCCACAGGGACGTTCGGGGGATGTTTCGTGTTTTCACCCTCTAACGCCATGTTTTTAAGCATAAGCCTAGAAATATTCAAATTATCGTCGTATTCTCTAACTGGGAGTCCCGCGGCTGCATGGTCAGTTCCTACGAGTTACATTGGTCCCGTGGGAGGTGTTTGTGCCACCCACGAGGACGTTCGGAGGCTGTTTCGAATTTTCACCCTCTAACGCCATGTTTTGCTTAAGTCTAGAAATATGCAAATTATCATCGTATTCTCAAATCGGGAGACCTGCGGTTGCGGGGTCACTCCTACGAGTTATATTGGTCCCGTGGGAGGTGTTGGTTCCACCCACGGGGACATTTGGGGGCTGTTTCGAGTTTTCAGCCTCTAACGCCATGTTTTTAAGCCTAAGTCTAGATATTTAGAAATTACCGGCGTATTCTCAAACAGGGTGACCCGCGGCTGCGGGGTCAGTTCCTACGAGTTACATTGGTCCCGTGGGAGGTGCTGGTGCCACGCACTGGGACGTTCGGGGGTTGTTTCGAGTTTTCATCCTCCTAACGCCATGTTTTTTTAGCACAAGTCTAGAAATACACAAATTACCATCGTATTCTCAAACCGGGAGACCCGCGGCTGCGGGGTCAGTTCCTACGAGTTGTATTGGTCCCGTGGGAGATGTTGGTGCCACCCATGGGGACGTTCGGGGGCTGTTTCGAGTTTTAAGCCTCTAAGGCCATGTTTTTAAGCCTGAGTCTAGAAATACGGAAATTACCGTCGTATTCTCAAACAGGAAGTCCCGCTACTCTGGGGTCAGTTCCTACGTGTTACATTGATCCCGTGGGAGGCGTTGGTGCCACCCACGGAGACGTTCGGGGGCTGTTTCAAGTTTTCACCCTCTAACGCCATGTTTTTAAACCTAAGTCTAGAAATTTGCAAATTACCGTCGTATTATCAAACCGGGAGACCCGCGGCTGCGGGGTCAGTTCCTTCGAGCTACATTGGTCCACTGGGAGGTGTTGGTGCCACCCACGGGGCCGTTCGGGGGCTGTTTCGAGTTTTCACCCTCCAACGCCATGTTTTTAAGCCTAAGTCTAAAAATATGGAAATTACCGTTGTATTCTCAAACCGGGAGTCCCGTGGCAGCGTGGTCAGTTCCTACGAGTTACATTAGTCTCGTGGGAGGTGTTGGTGCCACCCACAACGACGTTCGGGGCCTGTTTTGAGTTTTCCCTCTTTAACGCCATGTTTTTAAGACAAAGTCTAGAAATATGCAAATTTCCGCCGTATTCGAAAATCGGGAGACCCGCGGCTGCGTCGTCATTTCCTTCGAGTTACATTGGTCCCGTGGGAGGTGTTGGAAGATGTTCAAGGGATGTTTGAATTTTCACCCTCTAACGCCGTGTTTTGCTTAAGTCTAGAAATATTCAAATTACCATCGTATACTCAAATCGGGAGACCCGCGACTGCGACATCAGTTCCTATGAGTTATATTGGTCCCGTGGGAGGTGTTGGTGCCACCCACGGGAACGTTCGGGGGATGTTTCGAGTTTTGACCCTCTAATGCCATGTTTTTAAGCCTAAGTCTAGAAATATTGAAATTACCATCGTATTCTTAAATCGCGAGTTCCGCGACTGCGTGATCAGTTCCTACAAGTAATATTGGTCACGTGGGAGGTGCTGGTGCCACCTACGGGGACGTTCCGGGGCTGTTTCGAGTTTTCACCCCTTAACGCCATGTTTTTAAGGATAAGTCTAGAAATATACAAATTACCATCGTATTCTCAAACCGGAAGACCTGCGGCAGCGTGGTCAGTTCCTACGAGTTACATTGGTCCCGTGGGAGGTGCTGGTGCCACCCACGAGGCCGTTCGGGGGCTATTTCTAGTTTTCGCCCTCTAACGCCATATTTTTTAGCCTAAATCTAGAAATATGGAAATTACCATCGTAATCTCAAAACGGGAGTCCCGCGGCTGCGTGGTCAGTTCCTATGAGTTACATTGGTCCCGTGGGGGGTGTTAGTGCCACCCACGAGGACGCTTGGAGGCTGTTTCGAAATTTCACCCTCTAATGCCATATTCTGCTTAAGTCAAAAAATATGCAAATTACCATCGTATTATAGAACCGGGAGTCCCGCGACTGCGTGGTCAGCTCCTATGAGTTACATTGGTCCCATGGGAGGTGTTGGTGCCACCCAGGGGGACGTTCGGGGGCCGTTTCGAGTATTCACCCTCTAACGTCATGTTTTTATGCCTAAGTCAGAAAATATGCAAATTATCGTGGTATTCTCAAACCGAGAGACCCGCAACTGCGTGGTCAGTTCCTACGAGTTACATTGGTCCTGTGAGAGGTGTTGGTGCCACCAGCGGGGCCGTTCGGGGGCTGTTTCGAGTTTTCACCCTCTAGCGCCATGTTTTCAAGCCTAAGTCTAGAAATATGCAAATTACCATCGTATTCTCAAATCGGGAGACCCGCGACTGCGGGGTCAGTTCCTACGAGTTACATTGGTCCCGTGGGAGGTGTTGGTGCCACCCACGGGACTGTTCGGGGGCTGTTTCGAGTTTTCACTCTCTAAGTCATATTTTGCTTAATTCTATAAGTACCCAAATTACCGTCGTATTCTCAAACCGGGAGAGTCGCGACTGCGGGGTCAGTTCCTACGAGTTACATTGGTCTCGTGGGAGGTGTTGGTGCCACCCACGGGGCCGTTCGAGGGCTGTTTCGAGCTTTCACCCTCTAACGTCCTCTTTTTAAGCCTAAGTCTAGAAATATGCAAATTACCGTCGTACTCTCAAACCGGGAGGCCCGTAGCTGTGGCGTTAGTTTTTACGAGTAACATTGGTCCCGTGGGAGGTGTTGGTGCCACCCACAGGGGCGTTCGTGGTCTGTTTCGAGTTATCACCCTCTAACGCCATGTTTTTAAGCTTAAGTCTAGAAATATACAAATTATCATCGTATTCTCAAACCGGGAGACCCACGGCTACGGGTTCAGTTCCTACGAGTTACATTAGTCCCGTGGGAGGTGTTGGTGCCACCCACGGGGCCGTTCGGGGGCTGTTTTGAGTTTTCACCCTCTAACATCATGTTTTTAAGCCTAAGTATATAAATATTCATATTACCATCGTATTCTCAAACCGGGAGACCCGCGGCTGCAGGGTCAGTTCCTAAGAGTTATATTGGTCCCGTGGGAGGTGTTGGTGCCACCCACAGGGACGTTTGGGGGTTGTTTCGAGTTTTCACGCTGTAACGCCATGTTTTTAAGCCTATGTCTAGAAATATGAAAATTACCATCGTATTCTCGAACCGGGAGTCCCGAGACTTAGTATTCAGTTCCTACGAGTTACATTGGTCCCGTGCGAGGTGTTGGTGCCACCCACGGGAACATTCGGGGGCTATTTCGAGTTTCACCGTATAACGCCATGTTTTTAAGCCTAAGTCTAGATATATGTAAATTACCGTCGTATTCTCAAACCGAGAGACCCGCGGCTGCGGGATCAATTCCTACGAGTTACATTAGTCCCGTGGGAGGTGTTGGTGCCACCTACGGGGCCGTTCGGGGGATGTTTCGAGTTTTCACCCTCTAACGTCATGTTTTTAAGCGTAAATCTAGAAATATGGAAATTACCGTCATACTCTCAAACCGGGAGACCCGCGGCAGTGGGGTCAGTTCCTACGATTTACATTGGTCCCGTGGGAGCTGTTGGTGCCACACACGGGACGTTCGGGGGCTGTTAAGAGTTTTCACCCTCTAACGCCATGCTTTTAATCCTTTGTCAGGAAATATGCAAATTATTATCGTATTCTCAAATCGGGAGTCCCGTAGCTATGGGATCAGTTCCTACGAGTTATAATGGTCACGTGGGAGGTGTTGGTGCCACCTACGGGGACGTTCCGGGGCCGTTTCGAGTTTTCACCCCTTAACGCCATGTTTTTAAGCATAATTCTAGAAATATACAAATTACCATCGTATTCTCAAACCGGAAAACCTGCGGCAGCGTGGTCAGTTCCTACGAGTTACATTGGTCACGTGTGAGATGTTGGTGCCACACACGGGGCCGTTCGGGGGCTGTTTCGAGTTTTTACCCTCTAACGTTATGTTTTTAAGCCTAAGTCTAGAAATATGCAAATTACCGTCGTACTCTCAAATCGGGAAACCCGTGACTGTGGGTTCAGTTACTACGAGTTGTATTGGTCCCGTGGGAGGTGTTGCTGCCACCCACGGGGACGTTCGGGGGCTGTTTCGTGTTTTCACCCTCTAACACCATGTTTTTAATCCTAAGTCAGGAAATATGCAAATTATCGTCGTATTTTCAAACCGGGTGTCCCGCGACTGCGAGGTCAGTTCCTATGTGTTACATTGGTCCCGTGGGAGGTGTTGGTGGCACCCACGGGACATTCAGGGGCTGTTATGAATTTTCACCCTCTAACACCATATTTTTAAGCCTAAGTCTAAAAATATGAGAATTACCGTCGTATTCTCAAACTGGGAGACCCGCGAGTGCATGGTCAGTTCCTACGTGTTACATTGGTTCCGTGGGAGGTGTTGGTGCCACCCACGGGGAAGTTCGGGTGCTGTTTCGAATTTTCACCCTCTAACGCCATGTTTTGCTTAAGCCTATAAGTATGCAAATTACCGCCGTATTCTCAAATCGGAAGACCCGCGGCTGCGGGGTTAGTTCCTACGAGCTATATTTGTCCCGTGGGAGGTGTTGGTGCCACCCACGGGGACGTTCGGGGGGTGTTTCGAGTTTTCACCCTTTAACGCCATATTTTTAAGCCTAAGTCAAGAAATATGCAAATTATCATCGTATTCTCAAACCGAGATACCCGCTTCTGCATGGTCAATTCGTACGAGTTACATTGGTCCCGTGGGAGGTGTTGGTGCCACCCACGGGGAAGTTTGGGTGCTGTTTCGAATTTTCACCCTCTAACGCCATGTTTTGCTTAAGCCTATAAATATGCAAATTACCGTCGTATTCTCAAATTAGAAGACCCACGGCTGCGGGGTTAGTTCCTACGAGTTACATTGGTCCTGTGGGAGGTGTTGGTGCCACCCACGGGGATGTTCGGGTGCTATTTCAAATTTTCACCCTCT
Source organism: Sambucus nigra (assembly GCA_949130495.1). NCBI lineage: Eukaryota > Viridiplantae > Streptophyta > Magnoliopsida > Dipsacales > Adoxaceae > Sambucus > Sambucus nigra. Next base: position 49,474,158 of record OX422220.1, read on the forward strand.
AACGCCATGTTTTGCTTAAGCCTATAAATATGCAAATTACCGTCGTATTCTCAAATCGGAAGACCCGCGGCTGCGGGGTTAGTTTCTATGAGTTACATTTGTCCCGTGGGAGGTGTTGGTGCCACCCACGGGGACGTTCGGGGGCTGTTTCGAATTTTCAAGCTCCAACGCCATGTTTTGCTTAAGTCTAGAAATACGGGAATTACCATCGTATTCTCAAACCGGGAGTTCTGCGGCCATGTGGTCAGTTCCTACGAGTTATATTGGTCCCGTGGGAGGTGTTGGTGCCACCCACGGGGACGTTCGGGGGCTGTTTTGAGTTTTGACCCTCTAATGCCATGTTTTTAAGCCTAAGTCTAGAAATATTGAAATTACCATCGTATTCTTAAACCGCGAGTCCCGCGGTTGCGTGATCAGTTCCTACAAGTTATATTGGTCCCGTGGGAGGTGTTGGTGTCAGCCACTGGGCCGTGCGGGGGCTGTTTCGAGTTTTCACCCTCTAACGTCATGTTTTTAAGCCTAAGTCTAGAAATATGCAAATTACCATCGTACTCTCAAAGCGGGACACCCACAGCTGTGGCGTCAATTCCTACGAGTTACATTGGTCCCGTGGGAGGTGTTGGTGCCACTCACGAGGACGTTCGGGGGATGTTTCGAATTTTTACTCTCTAACGCCATGCTTTGCTTAAGTCTAGAAATATGCAAATTACCATCGTATTCTCAAACCGGGAGACCCGCGGCTGCAGGGTCAGTTCTTAGGAGTTATATTGGTCCCGTGGTAGGTGTTGGTGCCACCCACGGAAACGTTCGGGGGCTGTTTCGAGTTTTCACCCTCTAACGCCATGTTTTTAAGCCTAAGTCTAGAAATAGAGAAATTACCATCGTATTTTCAAATCGGGAGTCCCACGGCTGCGTGGTCAGTTCCTACGAGTTACATTGGTCCCGTGGGAGGTGTTGGTGCCACCCACGGGGACGTTTGGGGGCTATTTCGAGTTTTCACCCTCTCACGCTTTGTTTTTAAGACTAAGTCTAGAAATATGAAATTATCGTTGTATTCTCAATGCGGGAGACTCGTGGCTGCGAGGTCAGTTCCTACGAGTTACATTGGTCCCGTGGGAGGTGTTGGTGCCACCCACAGGGCCGTTCGGGGGTTGTTTCAAGTTTTCACCCTCTACCATCATGTTTTTAAGTCTAAGTCTCGAAATATGCAAATTACCTTCATACTCTCAAACCGGGAGACCTGCGACTCTGGGGTTAGTTCCTACGAGTTACATTGGTTCCATAAGAGGTTTTGGTGCCACCCACGGGGACGTTCGGGGGCTGTTTCGAGATTTCACCCACCAACGCCATATTTTTAAGCATAATTCAGGAAATATGCAAATTATCATCGAATTCTCAAGCCGCGAGAGCCGCGACTGCGTGGTCAGTTCTTACGAGTTACATTGGTCCCGTGGGAGGTGTTGGTACCACCCACAGGGACATTCGGGGGCTGTTTCGAATTTTCAAGCTCCAACGCCATGTTTTGCTTAATTTAGAAATACGGGAATTACCATCGTATTCTCAAACCGGGAGTTCTGCGGCCGTGTGGTCAGTTCCTACGAGTTATATTGGTCCCTTGGGAGGTGTTGGTGCCACCCACGGGGACGTTCGGGGGCAGTTTCGAGTTTTCATCCTCTAACGCCATGTTTTTAAGCCTAAGTCTAGAAATATACAAATTGCCATAGTATTCTCAAATCGGAAGACCCGCGGCTTTGGGGTTAGTTCCTACGAGTTACATTGGTCCCGTAGGAGGTGTTGGTCCCACCCACGGGGCCGTTCGGGGGCTGTTTCGAGTTTTCACCCTCTAACGTCATGTTTTTAATCCTAAGTCTAAAAATATGCAAATTACTATCGTACTCTCAAACTGGGAGGTCCGCAGCTGTGGCGTCAGTTGCTACGAGTTACATTGGTCCCGTGGGAGGTGTTGGTGCCACCCACGGGGACGTTCGTGGGATGTTTTGAGTTTTCACCCTTTGACGACATATTTTTAAGCCTAAGTCAGGAAATATGCAAATTATCATCGTATGCTCAAACCGGGAGACCCGCGACTGAATGGTCAGTTCCTACGAGTTACATTGGTCCCGTGGGAGGTGTTGGTGCCACCTACGGGGATGTTCGGGTGCTATTTCAAATTTTCACCCTCTAACGCCATGTTTTGCTTAAGCCTATAAATATGCAAATTACCGTTGTATTCTCAAATCGGAAGACCCGCGGCTGCGGGGTTAGTTTCTACGAGTTACATTTGTCCCGTGGGAGGTGTTGGTGCCACCCACGAGGACGTTCGGGGGATGTTTCGAGTTTTCACCCTTTAACGCCATATTTTTAAGCCTAAGTCAGGAAATATGCAAATTATCCTCGTATTCTCGAATCGGGAGACCCGCGACTGCATGGTCAGTTCCTACGAGTTACATTGGTCCTGTGAGAGGTGTTGGTGCCACCCACGGGGAAGTTCGGGTGCTGTTTCGAATTTTCACCCTCTAACAACATGTTTTGCTTAAGCCTATAAATATGAAAATTACCATTGTATTCTTAAATCGGAAGACCCGCGGCTGCGGGGTTAGTTCCAACGAGTTACATTGGTCCCGTGGGAGGTGTTGGAGCCACCGACGGGGCCGTTCAGGGGCTGTTTCGAGTTTTCACCCTCTAACGTCATATTGATATGCCTAAGTCTAGAAATATGCAAATTACCATCGTACTCTCAAACCGGGAGGCCCGCAGGTGTGGCGTCAGTTCCTACGAGTTACATTGGTCCCGTGGGAGGTATTGGTGCCACCAATGGGGACGTTCGGGGGCTGTTTCGAGTTTTCACCCTCCAACACCATGTTTTTAAGCCTAAGTCTACAAATATGTAAATTACCATCGTATTCTAAAATCGGGAGACCCGCGACTGCGTCGTCAGTTCCTACGAGTTAATTGGTCCCGTGGGAGGTGTTGGTGCCAGCCACGGGGCCGTTCGGGGGCTGTTTTGAGTTTGCACCCTCTAACGTCATGTTTTTAATCCTAAGTAAAGAAATATGCAAATTACCATCGTACTCTCGAAGCAGGACACCCACAGCTGTGGCGTCAGTTCCTACGAGTTACATTGTTCCCGTGGGAGGTGTTGGAGCCACCCACGAGTACGTTCGGGGGCTGTTTCGAATTTTTACCCTCTAACGCCATGTTTTGCTTAAGTCTAGAAATATGAAAATTACCATCGTATTCTCAAACTGGGAGACCCGTGGCTGCGGGGTCAGTTCTTACGAGTTATATTGGTCCCGTGATAGGTGTTGGTGCCACCCACGGGGACATTCGGGGGCTGTTTCGAGTTTTCACCCTCTAACACCATGTTTTTAAGCCTAAGTCTAGAAATAGAGAAATTACCATCGTATTTTCAAATCGAGAGTCCCACGGCCGCGTGGTCAGTTCCTACGAGTTACATTGGTCCCGCGGGAGGTGTTGGTGCCACCCACGGGGACGTTTGGGGGTTGTTTCGAGTTTTCACCTTCTCACGCTTTGTTTTTAAGACTAAGTCTAGAAATATGCAAATTACCGTCGTATTCTCAATCCGGGAGACCCGTGGCTGCGAGGTCAGTTCCTACGAGTTACATTGGTCCCATGGGAGGTGTTGGTGCCACCCACAGGGCCGTTCGGGGGCTGTTTCGAGTTTTCACCCTCTAACATCATGTTTTTAAGTCTAAGTCTCAAAATATGCAAATTACCTTCATATTCTCAAACCGGGAGACCCGCGACTGTGGGGTTAGTTCCTACGAGTTACATTGGTTCCGTGGGAGGTGTTGGTGCCACCCAGGGGGACGTTCGGGGGCTGTTTCGAGCTTTCACCCACCAACGCCATATTTTTAAGCATAATTCATGAAATATGCAAATTATTATCGAATTCTCAAGCCGGGAGAGCCGCGACTGCATGGTCAGTTCTTACGAGTTACATTGGTCCCGTGGGAGGTGTTGGTACCACCCACGGGGACGTTCGGGGGCTATTTCGAATTTTCAAGCTCCAACGCCATGTTTGCTAAAGTCTATAAATATGGGAATTACCATCGTATTCTTAAACCGGGAGTTCTGCGGTTGTGTGGTCAGTTCCTACGAGTTATATTGGTCCCGTGGGAGGTGTTGGTGCTACCCACGGGGACGTTCGGGGGCTGTTTCGAGTTTTCACCTTCCAACGCCATGTTTTTAAGCCTAAGTCTAGAAATATGGAAATTGTCATCGTATTCTCAAACCGAAAGACCCGCGGTTGCGGGGTTAGTTCCTACGAGTTACATCGGTCCCGTGGGAGGTGTTGGTCCCATCCACGGGGCCGTTCGGGGGCTGTTTCGAGTTTTCACCCTCTAACGTCATGTTTTTAAGCCTAAGTCTAGAAATATGCAAATTACTATCGTACTCTCAAACTGGGAGGTCTGCAGCTGTGGCGTCAGTTCCTACGAGTTACATTGGACACGTGGGTGGTGTTGGTGCCACCCACGGGGACGTTCGTGGGATGTTTCGAGTTTTCACCCTCTAACGCCATATTTTTAAGCCTAAGTCAGGAAATATGCAAATTATCGTCGTATTCTCAAACCGGGAGACCCGCGACTGCATGTTCAGTTCCTACGAGTTACATTGGTCCCGTGGGAGGTGTTGGTGCCACCCACGGGGAAGTTCGAGTGCTATTTCAAATTTTCACCCTCTAACGCCATGTTTTGCTTAAGCCTATAAATATGCAAATTACCGTCGTATTCTCAAATCAGAAGATCCGCGGATGCGGGGTGAGTTCCTACGAGTTACATTTGTCCCGTGGGAGGTGTTGGTGCCACCCACGGGGACGTTCGGGGGATGTTTCGAGTTTTCACCCTTTAGCGCCATATTTTTAAGCCTAAGTCAGGAAATATGCAAATTATCATCGTATTCTCAAACCGGGAGACCCGCGAATTCATGGTCTGTTCCTACGAGTTACGTTGGTGCCGTGGGAGGTGTTGGTGCCAGCCACGGGGAAGTCCGGGTGCTGTTTCGAATTTTCACCCTCTAACGCCATGTTTTGCTTAAGCCTATAAATATGCAAATTACCATTGTATTCTCAAATCGGAAGACCCGCGGCGGCGTGGTTAGTTCCTACGAGTTACATTGGTCCCGTGGGAGGTGTTGGATCCACCCACGGGGCCGTTCGGGGGCTGTTTCGAGTTTTCACCCTCAAACGTCATGTTTTTAAGCCTAAGTCTAGAAATATAAAAATTACCATCGTACTCTCAAACCGGGAGTCCTGCTGTTGTGGCGTCAGTTCCTACGAGTTACATTGGTCCCGTGGGAGGCATTGGTGCCACCCACGGGGACGTTCGGGGGCTGTTTCGAGTTTTCAGCCTATAACGCCATGTTTTTAAGCCTAAGTCTAGAAATATGGAAATTACCATCGTATTCTCAAACCGGGAGTCCCACGACTATGTGGTCTGTTCCTACGAGTTATATTGGTCCCGTGGGAGGTATTGGTGCCACCCACGGGGACGTTCGGGAGCTGTTACGAGTTTTCACCCTCCAACACCATGTTTTTAAGCCTAAGTCAAGAAATATGCAAATTACCGTCATATTCTCAAATCCGAAGACTCAGAACTGCGGGGTCAGTTCCTACGAGTTAATTGGTCCCGTAGGAGGTGTTGGTGCCGGCCATGGGGCCGTTCGGAGGTTGTTTCGAGTTTTCACCCTCTAACGTCATGTTTTTAAGACTAAGTCTAGAAATATGAAAATTACAGTCGTACTCTCAAACAGGAAGACCCACAGGTGTTGCGTCAGTACCTACAAGTTATATTGGTCCCGTGGGAGGTGTTGGTGTCACCCACGAGGACGTTCGGGGGCTGTTTCGAATTTTTACCCTCTAACGCCATGTTTCGCTTAAGTCTAGAAGTATGCAAATTACCATCGTATTCTCAAACCGGGAGACCCGTGACTGCGGGGTCAATTCTTACGAGTTATATTGGTCCCGTGGTAGGTGTTGGTGCCACCCACGGGGACGTTCAGGGGCTATTTCGAGTTTTCACCCCGTAACACCATGTTTTTAAGCCTAAGTCTAGAAATATAGAAATTACCATCGTATTTTCAAATCGGGAGTCCCACAGCTGCGTGGTCAGTTCCTACGAGTTACATTGATCCCGTGGGAGGTAATGGTGCCACCCACGGGGACGTTTGAGGGCTGTTTCGAGTTTTCACCCTCTCACGCTTTATTTTTAAGACTAAGTCTAGATATATGCAAATTACCGTCGTATTCTCAATCCGGGAGACCCGTGGCTGCGATGTCAGTTCCTACGAGTTACATTGGTCCCGTGGGAGGTGTTGGTGCCACCCATAGGGCCGTTCGGGGGCTGTTTCGAGTTTTCACCCTCTAACATCATGTTTTTAAGTCTAAGTCTCGAAATATGCAAATTACCTTCATACTCTCATACCGGGAGATCCGCGACTGTGGGGTCAGTTCCTACGAGATACATTGGTCTCGTGGGAGGTGTTGGTGCCACCCATGGGGACGTTCTGGGGCTGTTTCGAGTTTTCACCCACTAACGCCATATTTTTAAGCCTAAGTCAAGAAATATGCAAATTATCATCGTATTCTCAAGCCGAGAGAGACGCGAGTGCGTGGTCAGTTCTTACGAGTTACATTGGCCCCGTGGGAGGTGTTGGTACCACCCACGGGGACGTTCGGGGGCTATTTCGAATTTTCACCCTCCAACGCCATGTTTTGCTTAAGTCTATAAATATGTAAATTACCGTCGTATTCTCAAACCAAAAGACCCGCGATTACGGGGTCAGTTCCTACGAGTTACATTGGTCCCGTGGGAGGTGTTGGTGCCACCCACGGGGACGTTCGGGGACTGTTTCGAGTTTTCACCCTCTAACATCATGTTTTTAGGCCTAAGTCTAGATTTATGCAAATTATCGTCGTACACTCAAACCGGGAGACCCGCAGCTGTGGCGTTAGTTCCTACGAATTACATTGGTCCCGTGGGAGGTGTTAGTGCCACCCGTGGGGACGTTCGGGGGCTGTTTCGAGTTTTCACCCTCTAACGCCTTGTTTTTAAGCCTAAGTCTAGAAATATGTAAATTACCATCGTATTCTCAAATCGGGAGACACGCGACTGCGGGGTCAGTCCCTACGAGTTACATTGGTCCCGTGGGAGGTTCTGGTCCCATCCACGGAGCTGTTCGGGGGCTGTTTCGAGTTTTCATCCTCTAACGTCATGTTTTTAAGCCTAAGTCTAGAAATATGCAAATTATCGCAGTACTCTAAACTCGAGAGGCCCGTGGCTGTGGGGTCAGTTCCAACGAGTTACATTGGTCCCATGGGAGGTGTTAGTACCACCCACGGGGACGTTCGGGGGCTATTTTGAGTTTTCACCCTTTAACGCCATGTTTTTAAGCCTAAGTCTTGAAATATGAAAATTACTGTCGTATTCTCAAATCGGGAGTCCCGCGATTGTGTGGTCAGTTCCTATGAGTTATATTGGTCCCGTGGGAGGTGTTGGTGCCACCCATGGGGAAATTCGGGGGCTGTTTCGAGTTTTCACCATCTAACGCCATGTTTTTAAGCCTAAGTCTAGAAATATGCAAATTGCCGTCGTATTCTCAAACCGAAAGACCCGCGGATGCGGGGTTAGTTCATACGAGTTACATTGGTCCCGTGGGAGGTGTTGGTACCACCCACGGAGCCATTCGGGGGATGTTTCGAGTTTTCACCCTTTAACGTCATGTTTTTAAGCCTTAGTCTATAAATATGCAAATTACTATCGTACTCTCAAACTGGGAGGTCCGCAGCTGTGGCATCAGTTGCTACGAGTTACAATTGTCCCGTGGAATGTGTTGGTGCAACCCACGGGGACGTTTGGGCGATGTTTCGAGTTTTTACCCTCTAACGCCATATTTTTAAGCTAAGTCAAGAAATATGCAAATTATCATTGTATTCTCAAATCGGGAGACCCGCGACTACATGGTCAGTTCCTACGAGTTACATTGGTCCCGTGGGAGGTGTTGGTGCCACCCACGGGAAAGTTCAGGTGCTGTTTCGAATTTTCACATTCTAACACCATGTTTTGCTTAAGCCAATAAATATGCAAATTAACATCGTATTATCAAATCGGAAGACCCGCGGCTGCGGGGTTAGTTCCTACGGGTTACATTGGTCCCGTGGGAGGTGTTGGTGCCACCCACGGGGACGTTCGGGGGATGTTTCGAGTTTTCACCCTCGAACGCCATATTTTTAAGCCTAAGTCAGGAAATATACAAATTATCATCGTATTCTCAAACCGGGAAAACCGCGACTGCATGGTCAGTTCCTACGAGTTACATTGGTCCCGTGGGAGGTGTTGGTGCCACCCACGAGGAAGTTCAGGTGTTGTTTCGAATTTTCACCCTCTAACACCATGTTTTGCTTAAGCCTATAAATATGCAAATTACCGTCGTATTCTCAAATCGGAAGACCCGCGGCTGCGGGGTTAGTTCCTACGAGTTACATTGGTCCCGTGGGAGGTGTTGGAGCCACCCACGGGGCCGTTCGGGGGCTGTTTCAAGTTTTCACCCTCTAACGTCATGTTTTTAAACCTAAGCCTATAAATATTCAAATTACCATCGTACTCTCAAACCGGGAGGCCCGCAGTTGTGGCGTTAGTTCGTACGAGTTACAGTTGTCTCGTGGGAGGTGTTGGTGCCACCCACGGGGACGTTCGGGGGCTGTTTCGAGTTTTCACCCTCTAACGCCATGTTTTTAAGCCTAAGTCTAGAAATATGCAAATTTCCGTCGTATTCTCAAACCGGAAGACCCGCGACTGCGTGGTTGGTTCCTACGAGTTACATTGGTCCCATGGGAGGTGTTGGTGCCTCCCACGGGGCCGTTCGGGGGTTGTTTCGAGTTTTTACCCTCTAACGTCATGTTTTTAAGCCTAAGTCTAGAAATATGCAAATTGCAATCGTACTCTCAAACCGGGAGGTCCGCAGCTGTGGAGTCAGTTCCTACGAGTTACATTGGCCCCTGGGAGGTGTTGGTGCCACCCACGGGGACTTTCGGGGGTTGTTTCGAGTTTTCACCCTCTAATGCCATATTTTTAAGCCTAAGTCAAGAAATATAGAAATTACCCTCGTATTCTCAAACCGGGAGTTCCGCGGCTACGTGGTCACACCCTAAGAGTTACATTGGTCCCGTGGGAGGTGTTAGTGCCACCCACGAGGACGTTCAGGAGCTGTTTCGAATTTTCACCCACTAATGCCATGTTTTGCTTTAAGTCTAGATATATGCAAATTAATATCGTATTCTCAAACCGGGAGACCTGCAGCTTTGGGGTCAGTTTCTACGAGTTATATTGGTCTCGTGATAGTTGTTGGTGCCACCCACGAGGACGTTCAGGGGTTGTTTCGAGTTTTCAGCCTCTAACGCCATGTTTTCAAGTCTAAGTCTAGAAATATGGGAATTATCATCGTATTCTCAAACCGGGTGTCCCGCGACTGCGTGGTGAGTTCCTACGAGTTACATTGGTCCCGTGGAAGGTGTTGGGGCCACCCACGGGGACGTTCGGGGGCTGTTTCGAGTTTTAACGCTCTAACGCCATGTTTTTAAGCCTAAGTCAGGAAATATGCAAATTATCGTCGTATTCTCAAATCGGGAGATCCGCGACTGCGTGGTCAGTTCCTACGAGTTACATTGGTCCCGTGGGAGGTGTTGGTGCCACCCACGGGACGTTCGGGGGCTGTATGAATTTTCACTCTCTAACGCCATATTTTTCTTAAGTCTATAAATATGCAAATTACCGTCGTATTCTCAAACCAGTAGACCCGCGGCTGCGGGGTCAGCTCCTACGAGTTACATTTGTCTCGTGGAAGGTGTTGATGCCACCAACGGGGCCGTTCGGGGGCTGTTTCGAGTTTTCGCCCTCTAACGTCATGTTTTTAATCCTAAGTCTAGAAATATGCAAATTACCGTCATACTCTCAATTCGGGTGACTCGTAGCTGTGGCATCAGTTCCTATGAGTTACATTGGTCCCGTGGGAGGTTTTGGTGCCACCCACAGGGCCGTTCGGGGGCTGTTTTGAGTTTTCACCGTCTAATATCACGTTTTTAAGCCTAAGTCTCGAAATATGCAAATTACCGTCATACTCTGAAAATGGGAGACCCGCGGCTGTGGGGTCAGTTCCTACGAGTTACATTGGTCCCGTGGGAGGTGTTTGTGCCACCCACGGGGTCGTTCGAGGGGCTGTTTTGAGTTTTCACCCTCTAACGCCATATTTTTAAGCCTAAGTCAGGAAATATGCAAATTATCATCATATTCTCAAACCGGGAGACCCGCGACTGCATGGTCAGTTACTACGAGTTACATTGGTCTCGTGGGAGGTGTTGGTGCCACCCACGGGGAAGTTCGGGTGCTGTTTTGAATTTTCACCCTCTAACGCCATGTTTTGCTTAAGCTTATAAATATGCAAATTACCGTCGTGTTCTCAAATCGGAAGACCCGTGGCGGCGGGGTTAGTTCGTACGAGTTACATTGGTCCCGTGGGAGGTGTTAGGGCCTCCCACGGGGCCGTTCGGGGGCTATTTCGAGTTTTCACCCTCTAACATCATGTTTTTAAGCCTAAGTCTAGAAATATGCAATTTACCATCGTACTCTAAAATCGGGCGACCCGCAGCTGTGGCGTCAGCTCCTACGAGTTACATTGGTCCCGTGGGAGGTGTTGGTGCCATCCACGAGGACGTTCGGGGGCTGTTTCGTGTTTTCACCCTCTAACGCCATATTTTTAACCCTGAGTCTAGAAATATGAAAATTATCGTCGTATTCTCAAACCGAGAGTCTTGCGGCTGCTTGGTGAGTTCCTAAGAGTTACATTGGTCCCTTGGGAGGTGTTAGTGCCACCCACTAGGACGTTCTGGGGCTGTTTCGAATTTTCACCCTCTAATGCCATGTTTTGCTTAAGTCTAGGAATATGCAATTTACCATCGTATTTTCAAACTGGGAGACCCGCGGCTGCGGGGTCAGTTTCTATGAGTTATATTGGTCCCGTGGGAGGTGTTGGTGCCACCCACGGGGACGTTCAGGGGCTGTTTCGAGTTTTTAGCCTCTAACGCCATGTTTTCAAGCCTAAGTCTAGAAATATGGGAATTACCATCGTATTCTCAAACCGAGAGTCCCGCGAGTGCATGGTCAGTTCCTTCGAGTTACATTGGTCCCGTGGGATGTGTTGGGGCCACCCACGGGGACCTTCGGGGGCTGTTTCGAGTTTTCACCCTCTAACGCCATGTTTTTAAGCCTAAGTGAGGAAATATGAAAATTTTCGTTGTATTGTCAAATCGGGAGACCCAGGACTGCGTGGTCAGTTCCTGCGAGTTACATTGGTCTCGTGGGAGGTGTTGGTGCCACCCACGGGGACGTTCGGGGGATGTTTCGAGTTTTCACCCTCGAACGCCATATTTTTAAGCCTAAGTCAGGAAATATGCAAATTATCGTCGTATTCTCAAACCGGGAAAACCGCGACTGCATGGTCAGTTCCTACGAGTTACATTGGTCCCGTGGGAGGTGTTGGTGCCACCCACGGGGAAGTTCAGGTGTTGTTTCGAATTTTCACCCTCTAACGCCATGTTTTGCTTAAGCCTATAAATATGCAAATTACCGTCGTATTCTCAAACCGGTAGACCCACGGCTGCGGGGTCAGTTCCTACGAGTTACATTGGTCTCGTGGGAGGTGTTGGTGCCACCCACGGGGCCGTTCGGGGGCTGTTTCGAGTTTTCACCCTCTAACGTCATGTTTTTTTGCCTAAGTCTAGAAATATGTAAATTACCGTCGTACTCTGAAATCGGGAGACCCGTAGCTGTGGCGTCAGTTGCTACGAGTTACATTGGTCCCGTGGGAGGTGTTGGAGCCACCCACGGGGACGTTCGGGGGTTGTTTCGAGTTTTCACCCTCTAACGCCATGTTTTTAAGCCTAAGTCTAGAAATATGCAAATTACCATCGTATTTTCGAACCGGGAGACCCTCAACTGCGAGGTCGGTTCTTTCGAGTTACATTGGTCCCGTAGGAGGTGTTGGTGCCACCCACGGGGCCGTTCGGGGGTGTTTCTAGTTTTCACCCTCTAACGTCATGTTTTTAAGCCTAAGTCTAGAAATATACAAATTACCGTCGTAGTCTCAAACTGAGAGACCTACGGCTGTGGGGTCAGTTCCTACGAGTTACATTGGTCCCGTGGGAGGTGTTGGTGCCACCCACGGGGATTTTCGGTGGCTGTTTCGAGTTTTCACCCTCTAACGCCATGTTTTTAAGCCTAAATCTAGAAATATACAAATTATCGCCGTATTCTCAAACCGAGGGGTCCCGTGATTGAGCGGTCAGTTCCTATGAGTTATATTGGTCCCGTGTGAGGTGTTGGTGCCACTCACGGGGCTGTTCGGGGGTTGTTTCTGCTTTGCACCCACTAACGCCATGCTTTTAAGCCTAAGTCTAGTACTATAAATCTCTTTCAATGGCTGACGAAGCCAAAGCCAAAGGAAACGCGGCCTTCGCCGCCAAAAACTTCACCTACGCAATCAGATTCTTCACAGAAGCAATCCACTGTTCCCCCACCAATCAAGTCCTCTACTCTAATTGATCTGCCGCCTACGCCTCCTTAAAACAATACACACAAGCCTTAATCGACACTCAAAAAACCGTCCAACTAAAACCCGACTGGTCCAAAGGCTACTCCCGCCTCGGCGCCGCTCATCTCGGCCTTCACAACTACGATGACGTCGTAACCTCTTACAAAAAAGGTCTCGAAATAGACCCCAACAATGAACCCCTCAAATCCGGCCTCGCCGACGCCCAATCCTCCGCCTCCAAATCAGGCTCCCCCCCCCCCCCCTTCCAGCCGCCTCAAACCTCTTTGGGGATGCATTTTTCGGCCCCGAGATGTGGGATAAACTAACATCCGATCCCTCATCATGAACATATCTTCAATAACCGGACTTCGTTAAAATGATGCAGGAGGTTCAGAAAAACCCCACCAACTTAAAACTCTACCTAAAGGATAAGAGAGTTATGCAGGCACTTGGGGTTTTACTCAACGTCAAACTTTCCACGCGTATGCCCAACGATATGAAGATGAACGATTCAATTCCTGAGAGAAATGACGAGCCCGTCAAGCAGCCTGAGCCTGAACCTGAGCCGAAGCCGGAACCGGAACAAGTACCGGATGAGGAGAGGGAAATTAGAGAGAGGAAAGCAGAGGCGCATAAGGAGAAGGAGGCTGGGAATGCGGCTTATAAGAAGAATGATTTTGATACGGCGATTGGGTATTATACAAAAAGCGATTGAATTGGACGATGAGGATGTTTCGCTTTTAACTAACCGAGCATTATACTGTTATATATATAACTGTATATAACTGTTATATATAACAGTTATAACTGTTATATATATAGCAGTTATATATTGTTATAATAACAGTTATATATAATATCATATATATAACTTATATATATATATATATATATATATATATATATATATATATATATATATATATATATATATATATATATATATATTTGTCTTTCCATCTTTACATTATGTTGAATCACTTTATGTCGAACTCTAGAGTAACTTGAAATTCCTGGTATCACTTTCTCAAGCATCATATAAGTAAGAGGATAAGGTGTTTAAATCTTAGAAGAAGGTGTTTAGGTAGAAGAAGTAGCATAAGCAAGAGGAGCAGGGGGCTTGGGGCAAGGGCTGTAGCACTAGTAGGGGGATTAGGGTAGTAGCAGGTGTTGTTGCCGTGGCAGCGAGGCAGTATCCGGTCCTATCCTTCATTTTTGTAGTGGATATGCCTCTTTTATCTTTGTATTATGTCTAGGTCCCACAATATCATATCCCAGCAGCACTATGAACTCATTAACTATTATAATATGAACGGTTAACTATTTTTAGTTACGGCAGTATTGGTCTCAAGGAAGCTGATCTTGTATGTTGAATTCAATAATGGATATGCTCTCGAGTGGAATTGACTAACCTGTGAGAAAGTTTTTAAATATCTATTTGAAATTCATAAGATCAGGATGACATTATAAGGTAGGGATTTCATAATCTTATTTTTGCAAATTTACGTCGTACACTCAAATCGGGAGCCCCGTAATAATGCGGTCGGCTCCTACGAGTCACATTGGTCCCGTGCAAGATGTTCGTGACTCTTACAGGACCGTTTTGTGGATGTTTTACGTTTTCACCCTTCGATGTCATGTTTTTATGCTTAAGTCTATTTTTTACAAATTTACGTCGTACACTCAAACTAGGAGCTCCGTGACTACACGGTCGATTTCTACAAGTCACATTGGTCCCGTGCGACGTGTTCGTGACTCTTACCGGACCGTTTTGTCTCTATTTTACGTGTTTACCCATCGATGGCATGTTTTTATGCTTAAGTCTAATTTTTTGTAAATTTAAGTCGTACACTCAAATCGGTAGCCCCGTGACTACGCGATCGGTTCCTACGAGTCACATTGATCCCATGAGAGGTGTTCGTGACTCTTACGGGACCGTTTTATGGTTGTTTTAACATTTTTACCCTATAAAAGTATGTTTGTATGCCTAAGTCTAACGTTTGACAAATTTACCTCGAATGCTCAAAGCGGGAGTGCCTTGACTACGCGGTCAGTTTCTACGAGTCACATTGGTCCCGTGGGAGGTGTTCGTGACTCTTACGGGACTATTTTGTATTTGTTTTACGTTTTCACCCCTCGAAGGTATGTTTTTATGCTTAAGTCTAAATTTTTTGCAAATTTACGTCGTACCGTGACTATGCGGTCTGTTCCTATGAGTCACATTGGTCCCGTATGAGGTGCTCGTGACTCTTACCGGACCGTTTTATGGTTGATTTACGTTTTCACCATTCGACGGCATGTTTTTATGCTTAAGTCTAATTATTTGTAAATTTACGTCGTACACTCAAACCGGGAGTCCCGTGACTACGCGGTCGGTTCCTACGAGTCACATTGGTCTCGTGCGAGGTGCTTGTGAGTCTTACGGGGCCGTTTTGTGTTTGTTTTACGTTTTCACCCTTCGATGGCATGTTTTCATGCTTAAGTCTAACTTTTTACAAATTTACGTCGTACACTCAAACCGGGAGACCTGTGACTACGTGGTCGATTCCTACGAGTCACATTGGTCCCATGAGAGGTGTTCGTGACACTTACGAGACCGTTTTGTGGTTGTTTTACTTTTTCACCCATCAATTGCAATTTTTTATGCTTAAGTCTAATTTTTTTTTCAAATTTACGTCGTACACTCAAATCGGGATCTCTGTGACTACGCAATCAGTTCCTACGTGTCACATTGGTCCCATGTGAGGTGTTCGTGACTCTTACGGGACCGTTTTGTCACTGTTTTACGTTTTCACCCTTTAATGTCAAGTTTTTATGATTAAGTCTATTTTTTTATAAATTTACTTCGTACACTCTAATCGGGAGCCCCATGACTACGCGATCGATTCCTACGAGTCACATTGGCCACTTGAGAGGTGTTCGTGACTCTTACGAGACCGTTTTGTGGATGTTTTACATTTTCGCACCTCGATGGAAAGTTTTTGTGCTTAAGTCTAACGTTTTGCAAATTTACATCGTACACTCAAACCGGGAGGCCCGTGACTACGTGATCGGTTTTTATGAGTCACATTGGTCCCGTACGAGGTATTCGTGACTCTTACTGGACCGTTTTGTCGCTGTTTTACGTTTTTACCCTTCGATGACATGTTTTTATGCTTTAGTTTAATTTTTTACAAATTTAAGTCGTACACTCAAACCGGGAGCCCCGTGACTACGCGGTCGGTTCCTATGAGTCACATTAGTCCCCTGCGAGGTGCTCATGACTCTTACGAGACCATTTTGTGTTTGTTTTATGTTTTCACCCTTCGATGGCATGCTTTTATGCTTAAGTCTAACATTTTAAAAATTTACGTCAGACACTCAAACCGGGAGCCCCGTGACTACGCGGTCGGTTCCTACGAGTCACATTGGTCCCATGAGAGGTGTTCGTGACACTTAGGGAACCGTTTTATGGTTGTTTTACGTTTTCACCCATTGATTGCATTTTTTTATGCTTAAGTCTTTTTTTTTTTGCAAATTTACGTGTACACTCAAATCGGGATCCCCGTGACTACGCGATCGTACACTCAAACTGGGATCCCCATCGTACACTCAAATCGGGATCCCCGTCGTACACTCAAATTTACGTTGTACAATCAAATCGGGATCCCCGTTGTACACCCTTCGATGGCATGTTTTTTATGCCTAAGTCTAAATTTTTGAAAATAAAACAACAAACCAGCGAACAGTTTAAAAACAAAGAGAGTAAATATATATGTAGTGTATAATTGATGAATTAAGCCAATAAATCAAACCTTGAGCATCCACCAAAAGAATTGAGTTGACAGTGCACCTCACACTTTAACCATGGCATTTTCTCGAGAAGTTTCTGGAAGCAAAAAAAACAAACACCTGAAACAATAAATGTTTTCTCTCATCAGCTACACATTAAACATAACAATGTAATGTTGTGAATGTTTCTTAAAATTATTATCATTTCATATTTTATTGAACAATTGAATTTGTGTTACTTAGGAGACAACATTTACGACTTAATCGTAAATAATCAATTTCATCATTAATAATTTGAGGAGAAACATTTCTAAATAACTTGAACTAGTAAACATTGCACATTTAGATGTCAAAATCTTAAAAGCGCATAAAACAACATAAAAGTTAGTAAGGACCATAAGAGTTATGGGACACCCCTTAAAAAAAATACCCGACAAATTCACCCCCTTAAATATTAATTCGTTGTAATTAAACCTAGAAACAGGATTCCCTCCATTTTTTACCTAAAAGAGAAAAAAAAATATCCCAATCCCAAAATAAAATTAAAATAATAAAAAAGTAAAAATAAATAAAAAAATCTCCCATCATCACAATCCCTTCAATTCCTCCTCTGTCATTTCAACTACCACCTCACCTTTAGCTTCTGCTCCCCGCACTCCCTCCAACCAACCACCACCATACCAAAACCCTACCACCAGCAACCCCCGACCAACCAAACCCTTGTCCAGCTTCAATCGGCACAAACCCAATGCAGATCTGGTGCCGACCGCACACCTTGATGTCTGGATCTAACCCCGACATACATAAATTGATGTAGGTGTGCGTGCGTGTGTTCCATTGTGCGTGTGTTCCGTTGTGCGTTTGTGCATGTGGGAGAGGTAGATATAGGAACCTACTATGGTGGTCGGTGGAGTGGAGATTCAACCGGCGGTAGAGTAGAGATCAGCCGGCGGTGGTGTATTTGTTCCATGTCAAGTTGTAGCCTCCTAATATCATGACATAAACGTAAAAAAATTCACATTAATCACAAGATACGTGATATACTTTTTCATAGGCAAATCAAGAGAACACCCAACAAATTTAATAACATGTACATTTATCGACACTAGTATCAATTCAATAAATTCAACATAGTATCCAACAACCAAGCCAACAATATCTCACTATAGTAATGTGCACACGTGTTTGCGAATCGTATGCCAAAATAATCATTTAATCATATTTTATCAAAAAAAAAAAGACAAGCATATTTTGTCAAAAAAAAATACATACACATACAATCTAGGTAGGGGTGGACAAAAAAAAGACCGACCCGAATGGACCGATTGGACCGAACCGGACCGAACCGAAAAATAAGGCTATTTTGAAACCGGTCCGAAAATCGGTTCACAAAACCTAAAAACCGATTAAATCGGTCCGGTCCGCGGTCCACTATATTAAAAGACCAATTTGGACCGGACCGGACCGATTCCGATATATATATAATAAAAATAATGTTATTGTGTTTCTTATGTATAGTTTTTGAATTAATGTATATAACTTATGGATTTAATTTGGAACATTTTATATATGTATAGACATTTTTTTATTTGGGTTAAAAAAACCCATATAAATATCACTTGGATTTTCGAGTATTATTTTTTGTATATATATTTGTGAGAAAAATAGATAAAAAATTCATAAAATGTACATATATATAAAATAGGGTCAGGACCGAATTTTACCCTGGACCGGACCGAAAAAAGCCTGGACCGAATTAATCGGTCCGGTCTCGGTCCAAAAAATTTGAGGACCGAATATTCGGTCCGGTCCAAAAAATAGGCAAAACCCGGACCGGACCGGACCGTGCCCACCCCTAAATCTAGGATTTATTGGGATAATCTATACATACACACATACAATCTAGGGTTTACTTAAACCCTAATATTTTTTTGACATAAATCTATGCATATATATAACCCACAAAAAGGAGGTTGTAATTTTTTTTACTTATTATAAATCCATTTAATTATATTTTGTCAAAAAAAATATAATGTCTAGAGTTTTGAATAATATTTTGCCAAAAAAAATACATACATACAATCTAGGGTTTATTGACATAACCTATACATACACACATACAAGCTTGGGTTTAGTTAAACCCTAATATTTTTTTGACATAAATCTATATATACATACACATACAATTACACACATAAAAGAACAAAACAGAAATTAAAGTATCTGTATTTGTATCTCATCAAATAAAAATCAAAACAGATATATATGATTGTATCTCATGAAACCGAAATCAAAAAACCAGTAACCCTCATTCAAATATATGTATCTCATCAAACAAATCAAAATAGAAATTAAAGTAAGCTAACCTTACCGGTGGCAGCAGGGGTCGGCAGCAGAGAGAGAGAGAAAATCCACCGGTGTTTGACGAGAGAGAGAAGCCACAACTTTGTCTTTGACGAGAGAGAAAGAGAAGCAGGTAAATGAAAATGAAAGGGGTCAAATGTTAAAGTGCATTTGTTTTTAGGAATTACATGGTCATGGCCATGAGCCGCGACCCACTGCGCAACCCATAACCTTGTTGTTGCTACATGAATGGCCAATGGTCACGGCCTACAGCCATGACCCCCATGCGCGACCAATATCAGACCTTGAATTGAAGGATGGTCACGGCCCATAGCCGTGACCCCCATGCGCGACTAGTTTCAGACCTTGAATTGAAGGATGGTCACGGCTCATAGCCGTGACCCACACTAAGAAATGGTCACGGCCCATAGCCGTGACCCTCAATCAGTGATGCGCAACCCTTTTTCATCAACCCTATTGCTTGAATGAGGTATGGTCACGGCCCATAGCCGTGACCCATACCAAGAAATTGTCACGGCCCTAACACGTGACCCCCAATGTGTGTACTATCTTCTTCGTCATGCCATTGGTTACAGACTTGGGTGGTGACCCCTCCGCGACCAGGCTTGGAGGAAATTTTGGCGCGAGTTTGGCGCCAAGATGGTCACGACCTGGTCACGGACTTGGTCCATGACTACTTCTAGAGCATCGATAATTCAGTGTGATAATAAATACGATCACGCCAAATATTGAGTGGGTCACGGCCTAAGTCCGCAACCAGCTGGTCGCGGACTTGGGCCGTGACCCACTGGGCGTGACCATTCGCAGGATTTGGTGTAGTGATAAGGCTGTCACTAAGACAGCCTTAGGGGTGGATTAGGTTTTGTCCCTGTAACACCCCGCCCGCCCGGGAAGAGCGAACGGAGCAATACTGCGATAAAATACATCCGAATCCACAAATAACAAGGTATAGAGCATCTAAAATCCCACAATATACAAAAAGAGAAACCACTAGATTGGAGGAAAATAACCAAGCTAAAAATCAATCTCCAAAGTACCCAAAAATACGCACTAACCTGCCACTAAAAGAAGGGGAAGTACACAATACGACAGGAAAGATGCTCAACAATATATTAGTAGTGAATAAAACGTAATAGTACGAGTACGAATATTCAAATCAAATGAGAATCTCAATAGCATTTTTATCAATACAATTTCTCAACAACATTAATCCGAGTCACCAAGGCTCACCATACCGCGCCATACTTTATCAAGTAGCCAAAACAGGAATCTTGGCAGGTGCCCAACATCAGTGTCATATTAAAATCTCATGACAACATGTCCAACACAAAAATAATACCACAATAATCAAAAATAGATTCCAACAATAATTTACAGATTCCAATTGAATTTAGCAATTCAAATATGAGTCAATAATCACATGAAATCAAAGGGAATAACATTCGCGAGATTAAGGAGCATATTGTGTAAAACTCCGTACCTTAAAATCATCACATGAATTGACACATAAAAATCAGACTCTAAATCTGATCGCACCATCACGTTCCTCTCATAATAATAATCCAATCTCATTCTAGCTCAAACTCGAGAAAACACCAAATAAGCCTTCTAATCTAAGGTTGAAATCTTGAATAAGTTTGGGGGTATGGTTTGTAGATAAAAATGAGTAAGTTTGGAGAGGTCTTCTGGTTGAAAATTTTGAGAAAAAGTGATTCGAAAATCCAAGCCACGAATTAGTTGATATATAAAGGATTAAGAGTTTGATTAAGAAAAAAATTGTAATCAGATACACACACTCGAAAAATCATTACGGACGATCGGACCGTCAGAATGGCTTGACATTTTAGTATGTTGTAGCGAACGGCGAGACATGACTGCTGTGAAAAATTCAGCTCAATTAGACGGTCGGATTTCTAAAAATATAATTTTTTGCTAGAGAGTTTTATGTTTTGAGGACTCTTCAATATAATAAAAACTCAATTAAAACTCCATTTTAATTCTAATTCCAATTCCGTTTGAAAATTTAATTTTCAAATATAAAAACCATCATTTTAAATTATAAAATTTATGAAATCCAAAATTCCGTTTTTCTCCGATTTCCAAAATTAATTTAAAAATTCTCATTTAAAAAATTTGTGTTGTTAAAATCTCCAGTTCGATTCCTGATACTGTCAAAATAATGTTTGGCGAGCGGAAGCCACGAACCGCGAACGTGGATTAGTTGAGGTACGCTTAAAGCTTTTCCGGACACTACGTGGTATGATACAAAAAAAACGTTCACCTCACGAATGTTTGGCAACTTAAAAATTGTTGGGTTCTTACCCACATTTGTAAAGGTTGCTACAACCTTCGTTTTTCTCGCTTAATTGAGATGAATAAAGTGTGGAACATTCGTAGTTCTAAACTTTCAATTATTTTCTTTAAAAAAATTCACCGGGTTCCAGATTTTCATCTAGATACTCATATTATAACCACTATCATTGTTTGGGTTAGATTCATAGTTTATGCCAAGATATTAGGATATGTGACTTCTTTTGCAAACTACTAGAGGTTCTGGTATTTTGTTACACATAGACAAGCTTACTTTAGATAGGTTTTATGACAATTTTGCTAAGGTTCTTATTGAGATAGACATGTCCCAAAAACCTCTTGACAAACTACTTATTGAAAGAGGTGATAGTAGTTTTTTTGTTGTTTGCTATGAATCTTTACCTGGCTTTTTCAACTTCTGTAGGGGATGGTCACAATGTAAGTGTAGGAATCTACAAAAAAAAATGGTGGCTAATAAAGTTCTTCAAAAACCACTATGCAAAAAGCCTGCTTCCAATTCCATTGTCCAAACTCCAAACTTGGAAGAAACCTCCAATGATTTTGGTCCAACTCGACAGTTTAATGGGTCAGTCGATCTTGGTGGAAAATAAACTTTAGTCAAGTAGGTGGTTCCACATGTTCAGCAGCTAAAACGAAAAAAGCCATCTGGTTTGACTATTCAATATGGTAGTGAGTTAATGCACAATAATACATACGATTTTTTTTAATCGTCCCAAATGGGATTTCATTAATAAATGGGGAAATTAGGACAAAATCTAACAAAAGAGTTAAAATACAATCGACAGATTTTAGGGTTTACTCTTGACATATCATAGCAATAAAATCAAGAAACTGGTACCGAAGGCACCAGAGGGTGAGATGCTCCGAACAAACTCTGTGCACATGACAAATAGACGGTGCAATAATGTCAGACAAATACGTCAAAAACACCAGCGCCAAGGAGGGAGGCTCAAACTATAAGGGACTTAAAAATAGGCGGACCTTAGTAAAGTTGGGAGAAATCCAAAAAGTCACGGAGACCTTCGGAGTCTCAACTCGAGAGGAACAACCGCTGGGACAATCGAAACTAAACCTCCAAAACCTTACAGTTATACCTAAAGTGGATAAAACGCTCACGAAAGACATGAAGGAAAGAACTCCAAACGGAGCCTGCAAATACAAAAATAAACAACAAAAACCAAAAACATAACCAAACAATCTATCTTCAAAATTATGACTCTGATCTACCACTAAAAGGGTTGTTCTTGTCGCAACCATTCCGATCTGTTCTTTGTGCAGATCTTTCATAGCCGAAGACATCTCGACGACTAATCAAATCGGGAAAGACCCACTAGACGGGTTTGGATTTTTTAGAACACTGTTTATCCTCCTTTTAGATTTGAGTGACACTTGCGGGCTTCTCCCACTCTCAACGGAAGTGGGAGGAGGGAGGAGTGGCTTAAGCTGCGAAAAAGCTGGTATATTTTTCGAAATTAAGGGAGATGAACAAGTTTTTGATTTGACAGAGAAATCTCCAAATACCAACCTTTTTGAAACAATCCACGTGGAAAATTCAAATGGAGTAACTAGCTAATCAGTTGCTCTACATTTTTCGGTTATTAAGAAATATTAAGGTGGACAACTCATTACTTCGAATTTGAATAATTCTTTGATGTCAGGAACATTATAAACAAATGCCCATGTGGCTAAGATGGGTGATAATAGGTCACTAGAAGCCAACGAGTTATGTGGAGGAAAAGAATAAACATAAATTTGATCTAAAGGCCATGTGGCCAAGATGGGTAAGGATAATATCAATAGCAAGCATCAGGATGCCGCTGATTCATGGGGAGCAAAATACTAAAAATATTCTATCCATTAATAAAAATATACATGCACCAGAAAGATTATGTTTTTGGTAAAAAAATGGAATAATTATTTAAGAGGTTATTACTGAGCGTGCTGGTATAAAAGGAAATGAGAATATTGATTTTGGGGATAATGATATTTTTTTAATGACTCTGATGACGAATTGCCATTGTTAGAAGACATTCCAAATTCAAATGATGTTTTGTAATCCCCAAAAAATAATTCATCATGGGAAGAAGAGAAAGAAAATAGTCACATAATTAGTTTATATGTTGAGATCCCAAACAATGATTCATCCCAAGCTCATTCCTTCGCACTAAAGCGATTGGGAAGAAATGTGGCAAAAATCAAAAGCATATCCAATTCAGTATTTCGTTTGAAGTATTAAGCAAATTGGAAGATTCATCCATCTTCAGAGGTAGCTTTGAAGACTCAGCAATGCTTGTTGAAGACGTGGTTGATGGCACTAAACTAAAAGGAGGGATGAAAAAGTCTAAAGTGATTTTTTTTCCTTATTTAACGGATGGGGAAAAATCATCTCTCAAATATAATTTAAGGCTGTTTGCTTCTCGTTCAAGATATTATAAATTTTTGTAATTTGTTTAATTTTTCATTCGCGTTTGTAAGAGCCACTATGAGAGATTTTTTCTACTATTTGTTTATAAATAAATTTTTTATTGCAAAAAAAAAGTCATTAATAGCACATTATAAATATTGTCTTCTTAGACACAATAAATAAATTACAACTTACAACTCGTAAAGATAACTTGCAGTATAACACAATTGGTGGAGGATTATTGCCCTTTGCAAAATGTGCCCTCATAAATTGAACATCGTCCTTATAAATAGAAATCAAATTAATAAATGTAAAGTGAAATTTTTATTATAAATCAAAAAATATCCAAATTTTGGAAAAATGTTTTAGAAAAATTGAATTGGAGTGATATCGAAAAATTTAATTTAAAAAATAAATAAAAAAACTCAAAATTCATATATGTTTTCATTTCTTTTTAATTTTGGAATCCGAAAATATAAATATGATGCCAAAGTTGGAAAAAATTGGAGATGTTTGGAAATAATTAACATCCCTAGGCAAGGCACATTTTTAATCATTACATATGCACTTCTAATTGTTTTTCCTATAAAATTAACCGTTAAGAATGCACTCATCACCCTCAATACCATTGGAAATGATTTTTAGGGTATTTGACTTATGAATTACAAAAATAAACTTTTTATATATTTTGAAAATGGACAAATTGGTGAGAATTTCCAGCTACATTAGTATTTTCCGAAATTAATTAATTTTGTTACATGACAACTTGACAATTTAATTTTGGTTTGACGGTATTATTGGTTTTCAATTTTTGTAGATGGTCTCTTATAGCTCGGAGGCTTCCAGGGCGCACAGACAATGAAATAAAAAATTACTGGAACACTAAGTTAGCAAAAAAACTGGATGGCTATCGCCAATGGGCTTCAACTTGTAAGAAGTTGAATAAATCTTCTGATAATGATAAGAAGAAAGACAGTTTGAATGAGTCACAATTCAACTCATGCATTGTTCGACCAAAGGCAATGAGGTGCACCAAGGCTTACTTTGGTTCAGAACAACTTAAAATTGTACCTATTATCTCTAACAAAAAACTAGTGGAACAAGATAAAACTGCACCAATTCAGCATTGTCCCATTAGCACAAATCAAACCGAAATAGATCCAAATTTCATTGCACCATCGTTTACTTTGGAAAAAGATGATCCATCAAATTTCACATTGGATGTTGATTGGGAAAAGGTTTTCTCGTCGGAACATCTCAAATCGGATTTTTCTGATTTATTTGAGACTAATTGCGGAAATGATAATTTTAATAATTTTTCGACTACCTTGGATGAGCCTATTTTATTCTCAAAGGATATGTTGGAGAATTGGATATTGAGTGAATATGCTCAACCAAGTGTGGAATCCAGCAAATATTGTTTTGGTTTTGTTCAAGAGTTGAGAGAGGATTGGCTGGCCTAATATGGTTGATTGTTTTTAGTAATTATAGAGTAATTAATAATGTTGAGAATAACACTTTTTTATGACCTTTGTTTTATTTGTGTGTTGTATACACATAGTGCTCTTACCTCGATGTAAAATTAAATTAACTTTAAGTTTAAAAAGACGCACTACCTTATTAGAGTATTTCTAAATTTTGAATGTTATTGTATTTCTCATTGTTGTTATCATGCATTATTTCTGGATATTTAAATATCATAAATTATTCTTGCATCATCTTATAATCTGTTTTTCATTCTCTTTATCATGTTTCTTTGAATGTGAGTCCAAAAAAATTATTTATTCTCTCTAATTTGAAAACTCTTGATAAAATTTTATAAATCGAATACTTAAATAAACAAAACAATATATCTAACACCTCTAAACTCTATTTAAAGGATTACTTGAAAGGTTGAGGATTACTAATCTTTTTTAGAAATCGAATGAATTCGATCTTATACATACGCTAGGAAGGTAATAAAAAAGAAAGAATAAATCATCTTCTTTCTTTTATCACATATGAGTCGTGTGAAATGATAGTCTCGTGCATGGTTTTGAATAAGAGAATCCTCTTTTCGACTCTTGAATCTCCCACTCTAGTCGTTTCTTTTCTTTCTTTTACTTCGAAAGTAGCTGCTTCAACTTCACTCACTCGAATTTTACATGTTATGGAGAAAGTTGGTAGTAGTGAGGTTTGGTTTGGGTCATAACAGGCGGGGATCAGGTGATAGGAGGTTTCCACATCGTGTGGGGTTGTCAAAGTACATTGGGTGAGTGAGGGGGGGATCGTTAGTCAACTTCCTTGCGTACTGAGAATAAGAAGTGGGTTAGGTTCTCGAGTGACATTTGGATGGGATGGGGTTGACGGACCATTAAAGGATATGTTCCCAAGGTTATTTCGGATTACGAGTGAGAGGGAAGGATCACTGGCGAGACATATTTCAAGGGATGGAGGTAGGAGGGGGTGGAATCCTAAATTAAAACATGATTACGTAAACATGATCATGGTCGAATTAAAATATGACACATGCCAAATTATTTTATTCCAACACTAACACGACCCAGTTTAAATGTGACATGACACAAAAGCATATTTTTACCGTACAACATGACGCAATAAAAACGCAACATAATACGAAATCATATTTTTTTCCTAAAACAAACAAGATCCAAATGAAATGTGATACTACCTAAAAGTTATATTTTGAGATATGTGATGAAGATTTAATATTTGTTTTGATTTGTTCTTATTATTATTTTGTGGTAAGAGCTTAATATTAACGTGTTAAATTTAACTATTTTTTAGTGTTACTTTAGAAAAAGTTAAATTTATGTGTTTCAATTTAATTTTTTATTGTAATTATTTTTTGTATTAGTTAAAACAAAGTTAATTTTTTACTATTACTTTTATTTTATGTTTGAGTATATGTAACAACCCGAAAAATTCGAGTCGCCACTTTACTTAAAATAAAACTAAAATCCTCAAATAACATGTAAAGAGCATCTAAATTGCACCAATGAACAAAGTGAGTCACTCAAATGAAATGAAGTAGACTGATTACACCAAGTTCTAGTGTCTCTCAATAATACAAAAAATTTCACAATTTCCACTAAACTAAAAATAATAAAAATCCCAATAAATAAGTACACTTTTGTTTGCCACTAATAATTTATATCTCACCTGCCACCCAAATTTCTTTATCACCGATATCATTCAAAATCAATTATCACCTACCATAAAAAAAATAAAATAAAAAGGTGGGAAAGTACACAATATGACATGAATAAATGCTCAATATGGTAATAGTAACAAAGATACAACAATACGAAAATTGTATACGAGTTCAATACAACATATAAGAATTGTACTAATTTATTTCTCAATAACACATCAATGGGTCATTGGACCTCACCTCACCTCACCTAGATATCTTAAAATCTTATTCCAAATATTGAACTTTTAACGGGTGTCCATTCTCAATGTCATATAAAAAATTTATGATACTTTCCCAAATCACGAAATACAATATTCGACCGAATAACACATGGAATTCTTATAAATATTACGATATAAACAATAGGAATATAAATAGATTATGAACAAAAGGAAAACTCTCGAGAGATTTATAGAAGCCTATTGTGTAAATCTCATATCTTAAATAAATATTAAATCAAAAGGTCTTCCATAACCAATATGACAAAGATCTTCCACTATTTTTCTACTAACTACTATCCCGAAACTATAAAAATATGAAACGTCTTGCTTTCTCTTTTCATTTTTTTTTCATTACTCGATCCTTAGATTTAAATTTATTTGCCTTTTTTTCTCTCTTCCGTTAACCTTTTATATAGACACATATGGTTAGCTAAAATGACCCTTAATAAAATAGGATTCATAGATGTCTAGCTGTAAAGTCCATGTAAACCAATATAATTGAAACAATCCCAACATTATTGAACTAACCTAGTGAGATTTACTTTTATAAAAAAACATTCAGGTCATTTCTATACAAAATATACATTAATATATTAACAGATAGAAAGACTTTATCATTATAAAAAATAATATCATTATGTTAACAACACAGAAACTTGAGAGAGACTCTGGGTGGAGAGAGAAGCTCCAAATTGTCAGTTGTCCTTTCCATTAACCCAAAATCATTTCCCAACTCTAGTTTTATAAATGGGTTTATCAAATTCATATGCATAAATTTTCCAACAAAGAGTCATCACAAAGTCAAAAATCGACTACTTCTTATTTAAAATCATTTCAAAGTTTTTCAGCATATCTATCAAATCTCCCAGAACCGTATTATCAAGAAGAAACACCCATTATTTAGATTTCTTAGGAAATATACAAGAAATCTTTAGACTCTTACAAGTTTAGGTTGTTAGGCCAAATGATCATAGCAAAGGAACAACAAGATTAAATATGTGAAGAGCTAAAGATAATGCTTTCACAGACATGGAATGTCTAGAAACAATAAAGACTCGCTCCAAAGGGTAAGGGATTTTACAGTCTCTTTATTGAATCTCTTGAAGATATGCAACGTGCATAGATGATAGGTCCGATTTATTTAAAGTTAGGTTTTTTCTATCCTATTCATTGGTGTCCTAATTTTAGTCCATCCAATTCCGTATCATCATATGCTCATGTTTAGGTTATTTTTTGGATTTACCGGATGAGTTTTGGCATCCTAGACTTCTCTTATAAATTGCTCGTGGTGTTGGGAATCCTATCTGAATTGATCCTACCACTTAGGATGAAAAAACGCCGTTTGTATGTAAGGATATTAGTGGTGGTTGATTTCTTATTTTCATTCCCCAAGGTGATTATGATGGACTTGGAGAAAAAAATTCCAATTAACATTGTTTTTTAACATAGTCCATAATACTCTGATTTTTGTGGAACTATTGGACATTCAACTACTTACTGCAATAAATTAAAAATTCTTGTGGAACTATTGAACATTCAATGACTTACTGTAACAAATTAAAAATCCGTCCCTTTAATAATACGAAGCAAGCAAATAAGAAGAAAACCTCTGCTCAAGTTTGTGGTCAAGCTATGTATAAGCAAATTCATGATCCAAATAGTGCAAGATTTTTGGACAAGAACAAAATCAAATATCAGACTATTGAGATTTACATCTCAAAGAAGTCAACCAGATTAGGAGGAACAAAAGTTTTTTTTTCACAAAACAAAAAGCTTATTAAAACAACATTATTTTACATGAGATGTTACGAGGGGCAACCCTGATTACACCAAAAGGGCTCTGATCAAACATTAAACTGGAAAGTAAAGACTGAGGGGCAGACTGGAAAACATGACAGTAAAACAGAGTATTTACAAACATAGTAGCTAAGAGGTCTGCACAGTAGTTAGCTTCTCGAAAACAAAGGCTGATAGTGATATGCTGAAATCGAGGGAGACCTTCAAGGATGATCCTGAGCAGGTGCTCGTGAGATGGAGGCCGGGATGAATTACTGGTAATCATGTGGAATGCAGTTTGGCAATCTGTTTCTAATTCGATACAAGTTAGGCCCACATGAAAAGATATATTAAGAGCAGTGTATATTTCCCAAAGCTCAGCTGATAAAGATGACACGTAGTTAATGTTTGAAGTAAACTCCAGAATGAATTGACCTTAAGGATTTCGGATCAGTCCACCAATAGATGCGAGACCTATGACATGGGATCGGGCGCCATCTGTATTACATTTTACAAAAGGATAGGTATGAGGCATCCAGGTAGTAAGAAATCGGTTGAGCTGATGTGCTAAAGGTTGTCTAAGGTTAGCGGTAGATAGGGAAAATTGGATCATCTGATTGGAGACGACGTGTAGAATATGAGTAGGAAGAATAGGCTTGTGTTAGAAGAGTGAGTCGTTTCGAGCATTCCAAATGGTGCGAAGAAGGAAAAAGGATCGGACAGTTTGAGTCGACAATAAAGGCCACGGATTGTTAGGGGCAAGCCGACGTAAAATAGCGAGAGGGGAGGGATCCATTAACTTAGATGGGAGACGGATCTGGTAGA
Source organism: Sambucus nigra (assembly GCA_949130495.1). Taxonomy (NCBI): domain Eukaryota; kingdom Viridiplantae; phylum Streptophyta; class Magnoliopsida; order Dipsacales; family Adoxaceae; genus Sambucus; species Sambucus nigra. Next base: position 49,503,649 of record OX422220.1, read on the forward strand.
AGGTCGGGCAATCTGTGAAAATATGAGAGTTGGAATCCTGAAGCCCACATAAAGGACAGTCAGTTGTAGGGAGCTTATGAAAGTTTTGCAGACGATTAGTGGTGGGAAGGCTTTGATGGATTAAAAACTATAGAAAGGTTTTCAACTTGGGTGGGAGGGGACTACGCTAGAGCCAGTGCCAAGGCAGGGATGGGGTGTGCTGACAGATCGTCACGTGGTTTAACCATTGACAAGTCGCTTTGATTGTCAGGTGGCGGGAGTTGCTTGGCCACCAATAGGGGAAGTCGCGAGTGGCCAAAGGAGAGATAGGAATAGCCTGGATGTATAACAGAAAGTCAAGAGGGACAAAACGTGCTAAAGAAGGAAGGTCCCAGTGATGATTGATGATAAAATGGGAGATGGGAATGTCGCAAACCTCGGGCGGGAGGGACAGGAATCTGGTTTTGAGAGGTTCCTTAAGAACCCATATATGATGTCCTAGAGAGATGGGGCCAGGTCCTATACCCCATTTAATTCCTATATGGAACGTGGGAAGAAGGGTAACAAAACGATTCCAGAACCAGGACGCATTGGAGGCTGTAACACCCCGTAATTTTATTGATTTTTATTTAAGGGATTAATTAAATAAAATGAGAATTAATTGGAAATTAATACGGATATAAATACTAGAGAGATGTGAGTTGGTATTTTATTATGATGTTAAAATTGAATATTTCATGAGTATTGAAAATATTAAAGTTGTCGCGAGGCTGAAATACGACAATTTGGAAACTTAAGTTGGGACGCGCGTGTCAGTCGCATCAGGAATGAATTTAATTAGATTAAAAAGTAATTTAATTTTTTATCAACTGAATGGTCATTTTGAGTGCACCAACGTGTCCGTAAGGGTCGAAATAGTCAGAAAACACTAGCCGGAGGTTTAGTTTGGGTTCCGGGGCATTTTTAGGCCAAACCGGCAACCTAGAAGGGTATTTTGGTAATTTTAAAAATTAATGGGTTAAAACCCACGAATTTTAGAAGTTAATTATATATTATTTGGAAATCCACTAAGGCCATTATCAGCCAAAAGTGAGAGAGTGGTCTACGAAAGTTTTGAGAGAAGTTAGAAGAGAGGCTAGAGGACCTATACCAAACCATCTCCCCATCATCACAATTGGAAAGGATTTGTGACCGAAAAAAGGAGAAAATCATCCTTGAAACATCGAAAACAATCTGAAGAATGAATCTAAGGCAAGTGATTTGATATTTTAAGTGCATTGAATATTTCTCCCATGTTTAGTGTAGGAACTATTTTGTCTTGAAAGATTTTAGGAAAACCTAAGGAAATTGTTATAGAAACTCTAAAGTTAGGTTAGGGATTGCATGTAGAATAACTATGGACGAATTTCGTATCCAAAAAACTTAACTATGATGATTTAAAAATGGATTTATGATGAGTAATTAGACACAATAAAATTTTGGGTTCATGTTCATAGGGTTTGGGATAAAATTTGGGAATTAATGATAATTGCATGTTGATTAGGAGGATTTGACCCCAAAATATGTTAAGAAGCGACCTAAGAGGACTTAGAGTAGTTTAAGAACATTAAAATGCTATTGGGATGATCTTAGGATGAATTTAGAGAAGAGAAAAAGGAAGAAAAACGAATTGGGAGATTTCTGGGCGTAGTCTGCCATCTCGTTAGAAGACCTGCCCTGGTCGTTCGAACGACCTGGTTCGAACGATTTTCAAACGAGATGACAGTATCCCTTCTAACAAGTTGGTAGTTCGTTCGAAGCCATTCATTCGTACGAGATTTCTAACGAGTTGACAGAATGGCTTTTTAGGCCTGATTTTATTTCGAACCTCTAGTAGACTTATATAATTGAGTGTTAACCTTCCCTTGTTGACTAGTGGATATAGTTGTGAGATTGGAAGTACGTCGAGGAGTAAAACTTAGAATTTTTTAGTAAACCGGATGATATTTATGGGTTAGGATATAAGTATCTAAAATTACGACGTGCGAAGGGTTGATAACTTTTAATGTATATTATTCGGGGATTTGTAATCGTGGAACATTTAATGACGGTAAACAAATGTAAAATATACCTCTAATAACATTAAGATATCTAATAAGTGTGAATGCTTAGTATATGTGGTTATCTATGTATAACCTACCTACCATACTTGCTATCACGGGAGGTCGGCGTTCGACCAGGGCCATCTAATCTTTGTGTGCCTACGGGGGGATTTAGATTGGTACCTCGAGGACATAGGTCAGAGAAGGACTTATTGAGAATTTAATAAGCCTGCTGATCATGAGAGCATAGGTATGTGCATGATCCATGTGATGTGAACTATGTTTGCTTCCATTATGTGTGATTGTTGTTTACTGAAAACAATTCCTGAGAGATTCAGAATACGTGGTCCTTATGTACGTGATGTATCGGGATTGGATAGCAGAGTATGTGTGCATCGCAGCTTAGTCTCGGGGTGACATTATTGTATATTTATGATGACAATAATATAATGTTAATTGAAATAAATTGTCATATATAAATGTAAGTGTGAATAATAGCAACATTTTAGTGGACTTAAAAATGGAAAAACCTCTCGTGATTAGCATTACTAATATTGGGAACTAAGAAGAAAAGTAAAACTCTCTGTTTAAATTAAGATGTCGGATATTAAATCGTGAATCGTATAGCAATGTTAGATTGTGTATTGGACTAGTTAGATATGGGAATATCTAGAACGGGTAAGGGTACGATAGGAGTGCACAATTAGTTGAGAGGTGAGGAACTCATGTGAGTGCACGCACTATCATGTACTTTATATTCCCTGTTTAATTATATTAAACACTTGCTGTATTTTAAACTATTTTCACAATCGGGCTCTGACCCGTTTGCTTTCAAATCTATTTTTGTAAAAACCTTTTTAGGTCCCCAGCCACAAGGACACCAAGCATATGAGTTCCATTCCAGTGACGTGATGTAGCTGCTGTGGAAGTTACAGGACCTCGATAGTAGACGCCTCCACTTTCTATCTTGACTCTACTTCAGACTTACTCATCTATAGGGCATGTCGCCCCTTTCCTTTCAGAGACATCTTACTTACTCAGTTTTTATTTCATATTTTGGGTTGTAATTAAATTAATTATTCAGGCTTTGTATTTGTTTATTTCAGTATTCGGATTGCTGTGAGGTGTATTCCTCCAGATTCAGTTTATTACATCGTTATTTTATTGCGACTGTGATGTGGTTGTGGTATCAATATTTCATAATTTATTTTGGTTGTATGTAAATCGAATTCAATTAAAATTGACAACTCACTTTTTAAATATTAGGTGGCTAGTAATTGTTAAAACGTTTTCGATAGTGATGTTACGAACTGAACCAACTTGACATTTTGAATTAATTTGAATAAAAGAGTAACTACTCGATATTTAGAGCATCAGGTTCTAGTGTCCCTAGGATCTGTATGGCTTGTTATGTTTTCGCGTAGCTTTCTTTGATATAGAGCCCTATATTTTAGGATTATTGTATTATTTTGTGTATGTTTCGCTCTTCAGCTATTTTGAGATTATAACTGCGAATTTATAAGACTTTACTCTCATTTCAGATGCCTCCACGACGTGCACAGCGATTTCCCAAGGTTGCTCTGCCCGAGCCACAGCCTGCACCAACTCAAGGCTCCTTGAATGCCGCGGAAGTTGGCGCTATTGTAGCCCAAGCAGTAAATGCCGCCCTAGGAGTTGTGCAGTAGGCACCGCCTCAGGTGCCGGTAGTAGCGCCAGTTCAGGCTCATGCATTCCCGTCTGCTTGGGAACGTGTTTGTGATGCTTTTCAGAAAGCACACCCTCTGAAGTTTGCAGGTAGCTCCGATGTTATTGTGTCCAGTCAGTGGAAGAAGGACATCCAAAGTCACTTAAGGATATACGAGTGCAGGGATGTACAGAAACAGATACTGTCAACCTTTAATCTAGTAGGATCAGCATTGCAGTGGTGGGAGTCCATTACCACCGCGGAGGAGAGAGATATCCTTTCTATTCAGGAGTTTTGGGTGCGGTTCGACCGCAAATATTTTCCAGCAGCTGTTCACACCGAAATGAGGAGGAAGTTAATGAACCTCAAGCAGAAGGGGAAGATCGTGGCCGAGTATGAGGCCGAATTCACTAATATCTTGAACATCGTCCCCGATGAGATTCCAATCAAGGAGAAAAAGATTCAGAAGTTCATGGATGGATTGACTTGGAGGATCCGTCAGTACTTGTTGGGTAATCTTTCGTTGGCCACTTATTTTGATGTGGTTAACGCAGCACTGCTTCACTGCCAGGACCATCGCTTTCACTTGTCAGAGAGCAAACGATCAGGAGAGTCCAGCCATCAGGGCAGGACAGGGGGAAATGGTGCCAGCGGGGCACAATCTACTCAGGTTCAGCATAGGCAGGGAGATCAGGGTTCCCAGCAGGTGGATTTCAAGAGGTTTAGATCTGGGGGTTTCAAAAATGGTCAGGGAGGTTTTCTTCAGGGTCAGCATGGCCATCAGGGTCGGCAGGGCCAGCATGGCCAACAGCAGCAGTTTCAGTAGGGCCAGAGGAGGAATTGCAACGGCCACCAGGGCCGTGGGCAGTAGGATCAGAGAGGGGGGAACTTTATGGGGAAATGTTTCATTTGTGGCAAGATTGGCCACAAGTGCCAAGAGTGTGCTGATAGGGGCAGGGCCCCGCAGCAGCAGGGTGCTCGATATGAGCCCCAAAGACTTATGTTTCCCGCCGCCCTCCCAGCACCACCACAGATGCCAGCTTTGCCACCCATCCCAGCAGTCCCAGTCCAACAAGGATAGATTCAGTACGGACGAGTTTATCAACTCCAGCATGCCACAGTCCCACAGGATCCACCTGCTATTGAGGGTATTTTCTCTATTCAGGGGACTATGGGGCATATTTTATTTGATACGGGGGCCACACACTGTTTCATTGCCACGATATTTGCACGCACTTTGGGGTTGTTAGACACTGCAGAGAGCACGATTACTTACGTAGATTCACCGTTGAGTAGGGGTTTTGTGATTTCTCTTATATGTAGAGGTGTGGGTATAGAGATCGGGAGATTTACTTTACCTGCTGATATGTTAGTATTAGAGATGACTGAGTACGATGCGATTGTTGGTATGGATTGGATAGTTGCATACCGAGCCATGATTGATTGTTTCAGTAGGAGTATTATCTTTGTCATTCCCGGGCAAGAGATGTTTTTAGTGGTGATGCCTCGCCCTGAAGGAGTATTGTCCACTCACTTGTACAATATAGAGGAGGCGACCTCTAAGGAAGTGGTGTTACCACTTAATTCAATTTCAGTTGTTAGGGAGTTTGCTGATGTATTTCAAGATATACCTGGATTACCTCCTAGTAGAGAGATAGATTTTGTGATCGATTTGACGCTGGGCACTCGGCCAATTGCCCAAGCACCTTACCGCATGGCTCCAGTAGATATGAGAGAACTAAGGGATCAGATAGAGCAATTATTGAGTCAGGGGTTTATCCAAAGGATTACTTCACCGTGGGGTGCCCCTGTGTTATTCGTGTAGAAGAGGGATGGATCGTTGAGGTTGTGTGTAGATTACCGGGAGTTTAATAAAGTCATGATACGGAATAAGTATCCATTGCCCCGAATCGATGAATTATTCGACCAGCTGAGAGGATCTTCCTTCTTCTCAAAGATTGACTTGTGATCGGGATACCATCAGTTGCGTACCAGGGAACAGGACGTCTCGAAGACTGTTTCTTGATGAGATATGGTTCCTACGAATTTCGGGTTATGCCCTTTGTCTTGACCAACGCTCCAGCCGTGTTTATGGACTTGATGAATAGGGTGTTCAGAGAGTTCCTAGACCAGTTCGTCATCGTCTTTATTGATGATATCCTGGTTTACTCCCAGACAGAAGAGGAGCACACCTAGCATTTGAGACAGGTTTTGCAGACGCTACGTCAGTTAGATCTTTTTGCAAAGTATGAGAAGTGTGGGTTTTGGCTGAAGGAGGTTCAGTTTTTAGGGCATATCATTTCAGACCGGGGGATATCTGTTGATCCGTGAAAGGTATCCGCGGTGAGGGAGTGGAGACAGCCCACGACACTGACTGAGATTCGTAGTTTCTTAGGCCTAGAAGGATAGTACTGGAGGTTTATTTGGGGTTTCTCAAAGATAGCGGGTCCTTTGATACATCTGACTCGTAAAGGTGTGCCATTCATTTGGAGCGATGCCTGTCAGTTGGCATTCGATGAGTTGAAGGACAAGTTGACCTCAGCGCCAGTGTTAGCATTTCGCAGACTGGGAGTTGAGTATCTAGTCTATACCGATGCGTCCTTACAAGGACTTGGAGGTGTGCTGCAACAGGAGAGTCAGACCATAGCTTATGCTTCCCGTAAGTTTAAGCCTCACGAGAAGAACTACCCCACCCATGACTTGGAGTTAGTGGCAGTCATATTCGCTCTTCAGATTTGGAGACACTATCTCCTGGGGGAGAAATTTCTATTGTTCACAGACCACAAGTATCTACAATACCCCTTCACGCAGAAGGAACTGAATATGCGTCAACGTCGGTGACTTGAGTTTGTGAAGGATTATCAGTTTGATATTCAATATCACCCAGGGAAGGCTAACGTGGTAGCAGACGCGTTGAGCCATAGGCCAATAGAAGAGGTGGCCGAGGTGTGGAAAGCTAAGTGGAGGGAGTTGGGACACCAGGATGCAGTGGCCCGATCATTCATGTCTGTGATAACTGTTACACCTTAGATTGTTACGAGAGTGATAAAGGCCCAGGCAAACGACTCGTTCTATCAGGAGAAGATAGTTCAATTACTAGCAGAGGGAGCCGAGTCTTATACCCTTAGTTCATACGGGGGATTACGCTTCAATAGGAGACTGGTTGTTCCGGAAGGGGAAGACTTACGACACGAGGTAATGGCAGAGTCGCATGGCTCACGGTTCACAGTACACCCTAGTGGGGATAAGATGTAATAAGACATGAGATGACAGTACTGGTGGAACGGGATGAATAGAGATATCGTCGTGTTCGTTTCTAAATGCGCCACTTATCAGCTAGTAAAAGTGGACCATCTGAAACCGACGGACTTCTACAGCCGTTAGAGGTTCCGATGTGGATATGGGAGAGCATATCCATGGACTTTATCACGGGGTTACCTACGTCACAGAGAGGTCACGAGTCCATATGGGTAATTGTGGATAGGTTGACCAAAGTTGCTCATTTTCTGCCCGTGAGGACAGACTACACTATGAAACAGTATGCCCATATTTTCATTGCGGAAATAGTGAGACTTCACGGGGTGCCTCTAAATATCGTGTCTGACCGAGACAAGATATTTGTTTCACGATTTTGGTAGATTTTCCATGAGGTAATGGGTACGGAGTTGTGGCTGAGTACGACTTATCACTCGTAGACTGATGGGCAAACAGAGCGGACAAATCAGATGTTAGAGGACATGTTGCGTATGTGCATCCTAGACTTTGGAGGTGGTTGGGAGCAGTACCTTCCACTTGTGGAGTTTGCTTATAATACTCCTACCAGTTCACCATTGGCATTGCTCCATTCGAGGCGTTGTATGGTAGACCTTGTCGCTCCCCAGCATGTTGGTTAGAGGTGGTGGATAACAAACTCCTTGGGCTGGAAGTGATTCAGGACACTTCGGTAAGGATAGAGATGATACGAAGCCGTATTCGAGTAGCCCAGGACCGACAAAAGAGCTATGCTGATGCCAAGAGATTCTTCAGAGAATTCAAGGTGGGGGACCATGTGTTACTCAGAGTATCTCCTATGAAGGGGATTATGCGTTTTGGGAAGAAGGGGAAACTGGTAACAAGATACGTGGGGCCATTTCCTATCATCGAGAGGATTGGGCCAGTTGCGTATAAACTTGGGTTACCGGAGCACTTGCATAGAATTCATGATGTGTTCCATATTTCCTCACTAAGGAAATATCTTAGGGATGATTTGGCCCATACTCACATTGCTTTAGAGGACATCGATCTTCAGCTTGATAGTTCCTATGAGGAGGGGCCGATTGCTATTTTGGACCACAGCGAGCGAAAACTGAGGTCAAAGATAGTACCATTAGTACGTGTTCAGTGGCGGCATCATAATGCCTAGGAGTCCACATGGGAGCGCGAGGATGAGATGCGCAAGCGTTATCCATAGTTATTTTTACCAGGTACTCTTTAGTTCCGAATTTCGGGACGAAATTCTGTTATTAGGAGGGAAGTATGTAATACCCAGTAATTTTATTGATTTTTATTTAAGGGATTAACTAAATTAAATGAGAATTAATTGGGAATTAATCCGGATATAAATACTAGCGAGATGTGAGTTGGTATTTGATTATGATGTTAAAGTTGAATATTTCATGAGTATTGAAAATATTAAAGTTGTCGCGAGGCTGAAATACGACAATTTGGAAACTTAAGTTGGGACGCGCGTGTCAGTCGCGTCAGGAATGAATTTAATTAGATTAAAAAGTAATTTAATTTTTTATCAACCGAATGGTCATTTTGAGTGCACCAACGTGTCCCTAAGGGTCGAAATAGTCAGAAAACACTAGCCGGAGGTTTAGTTTGGGTTCCGGGGCATTTTTAGGCCAAACCGGCAACCTAGAAGGGTATTTTGGTAATTTTAAAAATTAATGGGTTAAAACCCACGAATTTTAGAAGTTAATTATATATTATTTGGAAATCCACTAAGGCCATTATCAGCCAAAAGTGAGAGAGTGGTCTACGAAAGTTTTGAGAGAAGTTAGAAGAGAGGCTAGAGGACCTATACCAAACCATCTCCCCATCATCACAATTGGAAAGGATTTGTGACCGAAAAAAGGAGAAAATCATCCTTGAAACATCGAAAACAATCTGAAGAACGAATCTAAGGCAAGTGATTTGATATTTTAAGTGCATTGAATATTTCTCCCATGTTTAGTGTAGGAACTATTTTGTCTTGAAAGATTTTAGGAAAACCTAAGGAAATTGTTATAGAAACTCTAAAGTTAGGTTAGGGATTGAATGTAGAATAACTATGGACGAATTTAGTATCCAAAAAACTTAACTATGATGATTTAAAAATGGATTTATGATGAGTAATTAGACACAATAAAATTCTGGGTTCATGTTCATAGGGTTTGGGCTAAAATTTGGGGATTAATGATAATTGCATGTTGATTAGGAGGATTTGACCCCAAAAATATGTTAAGAAGCGACCTAAGAGGACTTAAAGTAGTTTAAGAACATTAAAATTCTATTTGTATGATCTTAGGATGAATTTAGAGAAGAGAAAAAGGAAGAAAAACGAATTGGGAGATTTCTGGGCGTAGTCTGCCATCTCGTTAGAAGACCTGCCCAGGTCGTTCGAACGAACTCGTTCGAATGAGTTTCTAACGAGATGACAGTATCCCTTCTAACAAGTTGGTAGTTCGTTCGAAACCATTCGTTCAAACGAGATTTCTAACGAGTTGACAGAATGGCCTTTTAGGCCTGATTTTATTTCAAACCTCTAGTAGACTTATATAATTGAGTGTTAACCTTCCCTTGTTGACTAGTGGATATAGTTGTGAGATTGGAAGTACGTTGAGGAGTAAAACTTAGAATTTTATAGTAAATCAGATGATATTTATGGGTTATGATATAAGTATCTAAAATTACGACGTGAGAAGGGTTGATAACTTTTAAGGTATATTATTCGGAGATTTGTAATCGTGCAACATTTAATGACGGTATAGAAATGTAAAATATACCTCTAATAACATTGAGATATCTAAGAAGTGTGAATGCTTAGTACATGTGGTTATCTATGTATAACATACCTACCATACTTGCTATCACGGGAGGTCGGCGTTCGATCAGGGCCATCTAATCTTTGTGTGCCTACGGGGGGATTTAGATTGGTACCTCGATGACATAGGTCAGAGAAGGACTTATTGAGAAGTTAATAAGTCTGCTGATCATGAGAGCGTAGGTATGTGCGTGACCCATGTGATGTGAACTATGTTCGCCTCCATTATGTGTGATTGTTGTTTACTGAAAACGATTCTTGAGAGATTCGAAATACGTGGTCCTTATGTACGTGATGTACCGGGATTGGATCGAAGAGTATGTGTGCACCACAGCTTAGTCTCGGGGTGCCAGTATTGTATATTTATGATCAGAATAATATACTGTTAATTGAAATAAACTGTCATGTATAAATGTAAGTGTGAATAATAGCAACATTTTAGTGGAGTTAAAAATGGAAAAATCTCTCGTGATTAGCATTACTAATATTGGGAACTAAGAAGAAAAGTAAAACTCTCTGTTTAAATTAAGATGTCGGATATTAAATCGTGAATCGTATAGTAATGTTAGATTGTGTATTGGACTAGTTAGATATGGGAATATCTAGAACGGGTACGGGTATGATAGGAGTGCACAATTAGTTGAGAGGTGAGGAACTCATGTGAGTGCACGCACTATCATGTACTTTATATTCACTATTTAATTATATTAAACACTTACTGTATTTTAAACTGTTTTCACAATCGGGCTCTGACCCGTTTGCTTTCAAATCTATTTTTGTAAAAACCTTTTTAGGCGCCCAGCCACAAGGACACCAAGGATAGGAGTTCCATTCCAGTGACGTGCTGTAGTTGCTTTGGAAGTTACAGGACCTCGATAGTAGACTCCTCCACTTTATATCTTGACTCTATTTCAGACTTACTCATCTGTAGGGCATGTCGCCCCTTTCCTTTCAGAGACATCTTTCTTACTCAGTTTTTATTTCATATTTTGGGTTGTAATTAAATTAATGATTCAGTCTTTGTATTTGTTTATTTCAGTATTCAGATTGTTGTGAGGTGTATTCCTCCAGATTCAGTTTATTACATCGTTATTTTATTGCGACTGTTATGTGGTTGTGGTATCATTATTTCATAAATTATTTTGGTTGTATGTAAATCGAATTCAATTAAAATTGACAACTCACTTTTTAAATATTAGGTGGCTAGTAATTGTTAAAACGTTTTCGATAGTGATGCTACGAACTGAACCAACTTGACATTTTGAATTAATTTGAATAAAGGAGTAGCTACCCGGTATTTAATTAGTCGGGGTGTCACAGAGGCGCGATGAGCTTGGAGAATCGAATCACGCGGGTAGTATTTCTGCTTAAGAACGCGGGACCAAAGAGTGTCAGGTTCAGTGAAAAGCTTCCATATTAGCTTGAGCATAAAAGCTATGTTGAGATCATGCAGATTTTTAATGCCCAACCCCCCCCCCCCCCCCCCCCCCCAAGGTCGTGGGGAGAGTAATAGTAGACCATGGGAGAGTGGGCGTCTTATGAGAAGTCGTGGAAGCATTAAAAAAAACTTGATTTTAGTAGTAAGCGATGCGAGAATTCCTTTGGGCAATAGAAAGGCAGACATACTATAGGAGGGAAGAGAAGTGCATACAACATTGATTAGGGTGGTACGGCCATCATATGATAAGAAATGGGAGTACCACGTCTGAAGTCGTGTGTCCAGATCCGTGATGAGGTTTAGAAATAAGGCACGTGTCACCCTACCCGTGATAAGAGGGATCCCAAGATACCTGTCCTCACCTGGATTATGGTGAAAAGCAAGCAAACGATGTGTCGTACGCATAAACTGGAGGGGCGTGTGCTTGCCAAAGGTGATCAAGGATTTGTATTTGTTAATTGTCTGGCCAGAGATGAGGGAAAAGTTTTCAAGGGTGTCTCGAAAGCGGGTTAAGGTAGAAAGGGTTGGCTGAAGGAAGAAAATGCAGTCGTCGGGAAAAGCAAGACCTGGAATGCGAGGCCTGATTTTTTAGGATCGAAGGGCGGTCAGGTACTTGTGGCTGCTCTCATAATCGATTTTTCGAAGAAGAACATTGAGCCCTAAGATGAATAGAAGAGGGGATAAAGGGTCCCCCTAATGAAGCCCACGGGTGGGGACGAAGGTAAACCCTATGTGCCCATTGATCAATGTTTGAAAAGAGGGGGTGGAAATGCATGCGTGAACGTAGGCTATCCAAACGGGAGGAAAATCATGCTGCTGGAGGACCCAGCAAAGGTAAGACCATTCCATTTGGTCAAGTGATTTAGTGAGGTCGATCTTAATGGCATAACTGCCCTTATGGGCTTTAGACTTACGCATGGTGTGAAGCATTTCATGAGTGATGAGGATATTGTCCTGGATATGCCGTTGAGCTACGAAAGCTGCTTGATATGGCGAAATAAGGGATTGCAGGAGAGGCTGAAGATGGGATATCATGATCGCAGAAATAATTTTGTAGATAACATTGCAAAGGCTGATGGGCTGGAAGTGAGAAACCTGTGTCGGATTCGAGCACTTAGGAATGAAAATGAGGAGCGTATAATTAAGCTCGTGAGGCATGACCCTAGTGACAAAGAAATCGAAGATAAGAGGACAATGGTGGATCAGATGTCATACCAGTGGTTTAAATAGAATTCCACTGTGAGCCCATCTGGGCCAGGGGACTTGTTTCGACCCATTTTCGTGAGCGTTTGAAAATTTTCCTCTTCTGTGATAGGAGCAGAGAGGGATAGCTTATTTGTAGTCGTCAGACGAGTAAAAGGGTAAATGCCAGAGGGATGGACAAGATCAGTTGTTTGAAAGAGGGTAGTGTAAAAAAACCAAAATTGAGAGTTAATGGATTCACTGGTTTTATGCCAACTAGTTTTCGGGTTAAAAATAGACGAAATTTCATTGAGGTGCTGACGGTGGGAAACATGGGCATGGAAAAATTTAGTGTTAAGGTCCCCCTCAAGAGTCCAACGAAGCTTATATTTATTTTTCCAATACAATGCTTCGTGAGCAAGATAGTGGGCCAGCCGTTGTTGAAGATTGTATTCACGATTTAGAAGAGAAGGGTAGGAATTACTCTGGATGAGGAAATGAGTGTGCTGGAGTTGCTGTTGAAGCGAGGATAAATTGTCCGACATGTTCCCAAAGACGTGACGCTTCCAAGTCATGGCTTCAGGACGAAAATTTTTCGATTTACGAAGAAAGCAGGTAGAAACCGAATCATGGGAAGGGGGGGGGGGACCAATTGGAGTGAACTAATTCATCAAAAGATGGGTATGAAGTCCAATTGGAGCAATAAATAAAATGCGGATTCGTGCGAATTGAATTCAGTTGGCTGTCGAGTAAAATGGGGCAGTGGTGAGAGCCCGCATTGGGAACACTACACCAAAATGGGTAAATTGGCACCCTTCCAGCACTTAGCCTTATCACGGTCAATGACCGTGACAACAAACACGCATTTTGTGTCATGGTCATTGACCGTGACAAGGCCTTGACAAAGTATTGTCACGATCAATGACCGTGACACGACCATAACAAATGTCGTAGTAAAAAAACCCTTTTTCCTACTTTTTTCCCCCGCCATTTCTTCCCTCCTTTTCTCTCTCTCTCTCTCTCTCTCTCTCTCTCTCTCTCTCTCTCTCTCTCTCTCTCTCTCTCTTTCTCTCTCTCTCTACTTTCGGGTTACTTTCTCTCTCTCCCTCTCTCTTCCATTTATATAGTGGCACTGCTCTGGCAGCGGCGGCTGGATTTTTTTTGGGGAAGTGGTTGGTTGTTGAGAGAGGGAACAAAAAAAACCTTTGACTTTGGAAGTTGGAATAAATTTGTTTTGGTTTGGTGAAAAACAAAACTGACTCCACATGTTTTGTCCATGTTTCAAAGTTTGTTTTTTCATTGGTTTTCTTGCTTGTGGTTGAGGACAGATATATGGGTTGGGCTACCTATTGAATTTGGACAGGACTTACAATTACTAACAAATTCTTTTTTGGGGGGTTGGGCTATAGCCCTGCTCAGCCCAGCCCGAATTTGCCATTGGTTATGAATAAAATTTATTAAAATAAATATTATTATTTTTATTAGATTATCAAATACCGAATGACATAAAATATATTGTTTAGATAAATATTATAATAATATATTTTTGTTCCCGTTATCATATATAATAATAAAACATATATTTTTTATTAATTTTGTCCCAATTTTATTTAATAAAAAATATTTTTTTTCTTTTTACTCCCCATTTTTATTTATTAAAAAAGTAACAACCTATATATACAAAGAATTATCCCAAAACTATTTATGAAATAAATTAAAGATTTTTTTTTCTTCTTCCTTATTGTTTTTATTAATAAAAATAGATTTACAGTTTTTACAGTTTTTAAAAATGTTATGAAAAAACAGTTTTTATAGTTTTTAAAAATGTTACGAAAAAATAGTTTTTACATCACGAAAAAATGCTTAAAAATTATGAAAAAACAAGGATTAGGCAAAATTAGGATCCGCTTGGTTGACAATGGGTAAAAGAGTGGGCATGACAAACTTTGCCTAGGCAAATTTTACCTAATTTTTTTCACATGAGCATATCAAACAACGATTTGGGAAAATTAAAGTCAATCCAATTAGTTTATTTAAAAATAGTTTTATATTATATTCAAAAATGTTAAAAATAGTTTTTACAATATTTTTATATTACGATTTTAAAAAAAAAATTGTAAAACATTTTCTTAACAATTTTTTATAATATTAAAAACAGATTTTTAAAATATTACAAAATAATTTTTAAATATTCACAACAATTTAACTATTTAAAATAGTTTTTAAAATTATTTTTTAAAACTTTAAAACTGTTTTTATATTATATTCAAAGAAGTTTTAAAAAAATGTTAAAAACTGTTTTTACAATACTTTTATATTAGGGTTTTTAAAAAAATTTGTAAAACATTTTCTTAACAATTTTTATAATATTAAAAACAGTTTTTAAACATTACAAAATAGTTTTTTAACTATTTAAAACAGTTTTTATAATATATTCAAAACAGTTTTTAAAAATGTTACAAATAGTTTTACAATATTTTTATATTTCGATTTTAAGAAAAAATTGTCAAACATTTTCTTAACAATTTTTTATAATAATAAAAATAGTTTTTAAAACATTACAAAACAGTTTTTAAATATTCCTAATGTTTTTTTATTTAAAACAGTTTTTAAATTATTTTCTAAAATATAAAAAATGTTTATGAAGTTAGCAAATTTGTTGGCAAATATTTTTCACTCAAATAGGTAAGCAAAATTTACCTAGGCATTATGCATAGGAGGTGTTGTACATTGACAAATAACTTGTAGGCACACTTTTTTACCAAACACACCAAATTATAGGCAAATACCCCATTTGCCAACTTAATTGCCATTTGCCATGGCAAATAAGCCCAACCAAACGGACCCTTATAATTTTTTATTCAGGGAAAAAGGAATGAAAGTATTTCTTTAAGTGATTCAAGTGACATGTTTTTGTCTTATAAAATACATGTGTAGTACTCCATTAAATTTTAAATACCTTAATTTACCATTACAGTTTATTATAAAATTCATGTTTGAGGTGTTTTACTTTAAAATCATATTTTAATTTTATGTTAATTAAAAGTGTTATGTTGCTTACCTAATAGGTTAGATATGGTTCCAAAAGAACCGAAAGTAATTCCACGATCAAAATTTGCGGGCACTAGTTTGGAATTTTTTTTTATAGAGATGTGTCTGAGAGAAGTTAGTAGGGAAGGGTATTATGGAACTTTGTTGAAGACTGTACCTTGGAATACGATCATCCAGGAATTAAAAATAAAACGTAATCACAAATTTTATAAAAAATAATTAAAAAAACGAGTGGGACTATCTTTGAAAATCTTATTCCACTAGGACACTATTTGTGAATAGGACTAGTCATGGATACAATGCAGAAACATGGACTTTCGATTGGCCAGATGACATTATAAAGGCAATAATTACACAATTATTTTGTTTATATAGTAATTTATCATAAGGTAGATATTAGTTTAACTTTTTTTTCGTAAATATGATTGCATTCAATAGAATTACCCTAACACAAAAAAAGTTTAGAAACAAGCCTCTAGAAGATAGAGATTTGCTTATGATGTTATTTGAGACTACCATGGAAACTGGGGTTGAAGCGTTTAGCCCTATGCATCCATTAACTCAAGAGACCCCCCCCCCCCCCCCCAAAAAAAAAATATTATGTTCACTTGAAGATGATGATGTAGATATTTCGAAGAGAATGAAACAGTTGATACTCAAGGAGACCAACCAATATATGATACCTATTTCACTGATTACACCTTTCAGGATGTGTAATAACCCGTATTTTTGTGATATTTATTTTATGGGATTAATTAAATTAAATGCGTATTAATTGGAAATTAATCCGGGTTAAAAATACTAACGAGATGCGAGTTGGTATTTGATTATATGTGCATATATGATTATATATGAATTTTGAATTATGAAATTTGTCGTGAGATTGAAATACGACAATTTGGAAATTTTGTTGGGACGCGTGTGACAGTCGCGTCATGGTATATAATTATGATAATTAAAAAGTAAATTTTATCTCTATTAACCGTATGGTCGTTTTGAGTGCGCCAACGCGTCTGGAAGGGTCGAAATAGTCAGAAAACACTAGCCGGGGGTTTAGTTTGGGTCCCGGGACATTTTTAGGCCATACCGGCAACGTATAGGGGTAGTTTGGTAATTTTGGATTTTTGGGAATTAAAACCTACGAAAATTGGGAGTTAATATCTGATTTGGCATTAACCCACTAAGCCCACTAATACCCAAATAGGCTACGGAAGTTATTGAAACTTGTTCCAAAAAAATTTCTAAAGCACAAACCCTAGCCACCATTAACTTTAGAGAAGAAAGCTTGTTGAGAGAGAGAGAAGGAATTATGCAGAAAGAGAGAGAGAACACTTCAGAAATTCGTCATCAAATCAGAGATTCAAATAAGGCAAGTGGTTTAATTTCAATTAATTTCAGAGAATGCTTCTTCCATGCGTAGGAATTGGTTAAAATTGTATTGTTCTTGGAGTATGATGAAAACCCATTTAATTGGATGTAGAGATTTATAAATCTATTGAGGAAATTGCATGTAGAACATTGATAGAATGATTAGTGGGATGATAATACATCTTTTACATTATAAAAACGGATTTAGTTATGTCTTTGAATGACTTGATTTTTCTAGGGTTCATGTTCTTGAGAATTTGGGGAAAATGGTGGAGATTTGATAAATTGATGTAGTTTAGGGTGATTCGAACCCATATAAATGTTGTAATACGGTTTTAACATGTTTAGGAAGGATTATATACCTTGAAACATTGTTGGAATGACATTTAGAGGAGCTTATATGTGAAGAGAATTGGGGAAAAATGAGTAGAGAAATTTCTGGGCTTGAATCTGGCCACTCGTTAGAAGACCTACCCAGGTCGTTCGAACGAGCTCGTTCGAACGAGCTTCGAACGAGTTGACAGTTTGGGTTCTAACGAGAGGGATGTTCGTTCGAATATTTTCGTTCGATTGAGATCTCGTTAGAAGGCCCAGTTCGTTCGAACAACCTCGTTCGAACAAGACTTCGAACGAGTTGACAGTTTAGGGTTTTTAGCCTGATTTGATCCCGAGTGTCCCGTAACCTTGTGTATATGTAGAGATAACCTTCCCTTGAGGATTAATTGTTATAGTGGGGATGTTTGGGATATAATGAGGAGTCAAACCTAGTAGTGTAGTTTGAACCTAAGGGTAAATGTGAAGTAGGACGTGAGTGACTATTACGTTGTGAGAACTATTGACGGCCCAATTTATTATATTAACCGGGAACATATAAATTGTGTAGTTCTATATGTCGGTACGAGAATGAGAAGTGTACCACCAATATATTATGGTGATTACTAAGACGTGTGCATACTTAGTATATGTATTGATTTTATATGTATGACATACCTACCATACTTGCTATCACGGGAGGTTTACGTTCGCTTAGGGCCCTCTAATCCTTGTGTTGCCCGGATTTAGACTGGTTACCTCGATGAACATAGGTCAGAGAAGGACTTATTGGGATGTTAATAAGTCTGCTGATCGTGGGAGCGCAGGTATGTGCGTGACCCATGTGATGTGACTATGTTCGCCTCCATTATTTGTGATGCTGTTATCTGAGAACTATTCCTGAGAGATTCGGAATATGTGATCCTTACGTACGTGATGTACTGGGGTGGATAGCAGAGTATGTGTGCACCGCAGCTAGTCTCGGGGTGCTTGTATTGTATTTTTATGGCGTGAATAATATACACTTAATTAATGGGAACTTTCATGTGTTATTGTGTGTATAAATATGGAAACGTTTTGAGAAAATATAACGGGTTAATAAATAGTGAATTGTTTTACAAATTGAGAATTCGAGTTTAAGTAAAGCCTTTATTCATTTGTTAACGCTAGAATGTACTATGGGGAATCGAGTAGTAAGGGTTAGAACTTATTACGGTTTGGTTAGTTATGGATGTCATTTAGATGGGTACGGTACGTTAGGAGTGCACATGTAGTCGAGAGATGAGGATTTCATGTGAGTGCACGTCCTAACATGTATTTTGCATTTAATGTTTTAATGTTATTAAAACACTTGCAGTTTTTAAAATGATTTCCACTTTCGGGCTCTGACCCATTTGCTTTCAAATCTATTTTTTTTTTGTAAAAACCATTTTAGGTGCCCAGCCACAAGGACACCATGCTTAGGATTCTCATTCAGGTGACGAGCTGTAGCTGTTTGTGGAAGTTACAGGACTTTGCTTGTAGACGCTTCATCTACATTGACTCTATATTCTTCACTTATCAGTTGTAGGGCATGTCGCCCATTTCTTTTAGAGACATTTCATTTATTTCAGTATTCAGACTTTTGGCATGTAATTATTCAGGATTCAGATTTGTCGTATTATTTTCCAGTTGTGGGATTGTTCTGAGGAGTTTTCCTCCGGACGTATATTTACTTTGTTGGTTATTCATTACTTCATTATGGTGAATGGTTGTTATTCTTTCATTATTCTTTTACTGCATGTTAATCGGACTTAACTTAAAATTTGGCACTTACTTATTAAATACTAGGTGGTTAGTGATTATAAAAAATGTTTTCGACAGTGATGCTATTAACTGAACCAACTTGGCATTTTGAATTAATTTAATAAAGGAGTAGCTACCCGGTATTTAATTAGACGAGGTGTCACAGGTGGTATCAGAGCATCAGGTTCTAGTGTCCTTTAGGATCTGAACGGCTTATTATGTTTCCGCTGAGCTTTCTTTGATGTAGAGCCCTATATTTTAGGACTGTTGTATTCTCTTATATATGCTACGTTCTTCAGCTATTTTAAGTTTATAACTGCGAACTTATAAACTTCATTCTTATTTCAGATGCCTCCACGACGTGCACAAAGGGTTCCCAGGGATGCGACGCCAGAACCACAGCCCGTACCAGTTCAGGGCACGGTGAATGCTGCCGAGATTGCAGCCATTGTGGCTCGGGCAGTAAATGTCGCACTAGCTGTAGTTCAGCAGGCACCACCTCAGGCGCCGATAGCCGCGCCAGTTCAGGCTCATGCATTCCCGTCTGCTTGGGAACGTATACGTGATGCTTTTCAGAAAGCACACCCTCCGGAGTTCGCAGGTAGCTCCGATGTGGTAGTTTCGAGTCAGTGGAGGAAGGATATACAGCGGCACTTGAGGATGTATGAGTGCACAGATGTCCAGAAGCAGATACTATCTACCTTTAAGCTAGTAGGGTCTGCACTGCAGTGGTGGGAGTCTATTACCACCATGGAGAAGAGAGACACTCTCACTATTCAGGAGTTCTGGGTGCGGTTCGACCGCAAGTACTTTTCGTCAGCTGTTCACACGGAAATGTGGAGGAAGTTGATGAGCCTTCGACAAGAGGGTAAGACTGTGGCCGAGTATGAGGCCGAATTTACTGATCTTCTGAACATAGTTTCGGATGAGATACCGACGGAGGAGAAGAAGATACAGAAATTTACGGACGGGTTGACATGGAGGATTCGTCAGCACTTGTTAGGGAACCTCTCGTTAGCCACTTATTCTGATGTGGTTAACGCTACACTGTTACACTGCTAGGATCATCGCTTTCACATGACTGAAGGCAAGAGTTCAGGAGAGTCCAGCCATCAGGGCAGGACTGGGGGAAATGGTGCCAGTGGGGCACAATCTGTTCAGGGGCAGAGACAGGGTGATCAGGGTTCCCAGCAAGGGGATCACAAGAGGTTCAGGTCAGGGAACTTCAGGCACGGACAGGGAGGTTTCCGGCAGGGCCATCAGGGTCCGAATGGCCATCAGAACCAGCAGGATCAAAATGGTCAACATCAGTTTCAGCAGGGCCAGCATGGCCAGTGGAGGAACGGTAACGGCCACCAGGGCTGGGGGCAGCAGGGACAGAGAGGGGGGAACTTTCTGGGGAAGTGTTTCGTTTGTGGCAAGACTGGAAATAAACGTCACGACTGTCCTGATAGGGGCAGGGCCCCGCAGCAGCAGCAGGGTGCTCGACATGAGCCACAGAGGCCACTTTTTCCACCAGCCCTTCCAGCTCCAGCCCAGGTGCCAGCTCTCCCAGCCATTCCAGCAGTTCCTGTGCAGTAGGGACAGTTATAGTATGGACGTGTCTATAACGTCCACCAGGCAGCAGCTCCGCAGGCACCACTCGCGATTGAGGGTATGTTTCCTATCCATGGTACTATGGGTCGGGTTTTGTTTGATACGGGGGCAACACATTGCTTTATAGCTACACATTTTGCGAAAGCCTTAGGGTTGTTAGCTATGGCAGAGAGCACAGTGACGTGTGTAGACTCACCATTGGGGAGTGGGTCACTTATTTTCTTTATATGCCGGGGAGTAGGGGTAGAGATTGGTAGTCTGGTATTACCTGCAGATATGTTGGTATTAGATATGCATGTTCACGATGTGATTATCGGTATGGATTGGCTCGCAGATTATAGAGCCATGATTGATTACTTCGGTGGGAGCATTATTTTTGCCATTCCGGGGCAAGAGATGTTTGTAGTGGCGATGCCTCGCCCAGAGGGAGGCTCGACCGCTCATTTGTATTACATAGAGGAGGATACCTCTAAGGAGGTTGTGATTCCTTTAGATTCGAACCCAGTTGTCAGGGAGTATTCTGATGTGTTTCAGGAGATACCAGGCCTACCCCCCAATCGAGAGATAGACTTTGTTATAGACTTATTGTCAGATACGAGACCTATAGCACGCGCACCGTACCGTATGGCTCCAGCTGAGATGAGGGAGTTACGAGATCAGATTGAGCAGTTGTTGGGTCAGGGGTTTATTCGGAGGAGTACTTCACCGTGTGGTGCCCCTGTGTTGTTCATGAAGAAGAGAGACGGTTCACTGAGATTGTGTGTGGACTACCGAGAGTTGAATAAGGTCACGATACGGAATAAGTATCCGTTGCCTCGAATCGATGACTTATTCGACCAATTGAGAGGAGCTTCTTTCTTCTCGAAGATTGACTTGAGATCGGGATACCATCAGTTGTGTATCAGGGAGGAGGATGTCTCGAAGACTGCATTCTTGTCGAGATATGGTTCTTACGAGTTTCGGGTTATGCCTTTTGGTTTGACCAACGCTCCAGCAGTGTTTATGGACTTGATGAATAGAGTGTTCAGGGATTTCCTAGATCAGTTTGTCATTGTCTTCATCGATGATATTTTGGTTTACTCCCAGACAGAGGAGGAGCACGCCGAGAATTTGAGGCAAGTTTTGCAGACGCTACGTCAGAACGAGCTATATGCAAAGTATGAGAAGTGCGGATTTTGGCTGAAGGAGGTCCAGTTTT
This sequence comes from Sambucus nigra, assembly GCA_949130495.1. Classification (NCBI taxonomy): domain Eukaryota; kingdom Viridiplantae; phylum Streptophyta; class Magnoliopsida; order Dipsacales; family Adoxaceae; genus Sambucus; species Sambucus nigra. Next base: position 49,525,390 of record OX422220.1, read on the forward strand.
TGGGACACATTATTTTCGACCAGGGAATATCTGTTGATCGGGGAAGGTATCCGCGATGAGGGAGTGGGGACAGCCCACGACACCGACGGAGATCCGTAGTTTCTTGGGCCTAGCAGGATACTACAGGAGGTTCATTCAGGGATTTTCGAAGATAGCAGGTCCTTTGACACATCTGACTCGTAAGGGTGTGCCATTCATCTGGAGTGATGCCTGTCAGTTGAAATTCGATGAGTTGAAGAATAAGTTGACCTCAGCACCTGTGTTAGCATTTTCGAGACCGGGAGTTAAGTATTTAGTTTACACCGATGCGTCCTTACAAGGACTTGGAGGTGTATTGCGGCAGGAGAGTCAGGCCATAGCTTATGCTTCCCGTAATCTAAAGCCTCACGAGAAGAATTACCCCACTCATGACTTGGAGTTGGCAGCAGTTGTTTTTGCCCTTCGGATATGGAGACATTATCTTTTGGGGGAGAAGTTCCGATTGTTCACAGACCATAAGTCCCTGCAGTACCTATTTACGCAGAAGGAGTTGAATATGCGACAGCATAGGTGTCTTGAGTTTGTGAAGGAGTATCAATTTGATATCCAGTATCACCCAGGGAAGGCTAACGTGGTAGCAGACGCATTGAGCCGTAGGCCAGCAGATGAAGTGGCAGAAGTGTGGAAGGCCAAATGGAAGGAATTGGGACACCAGGATGTAGTGGCCCAATCGTTCATGTCTGTGATGACCGTTACACCGCAGATTGTCACGAAGGTAGTAAGGGCACAGGCAAATGACTCGTTCTGTCAGAACTAGATAGTTCGATTATTAGCAGAGGGAGCCGAATCCTATACCGTTAGCTCAGACGGGGGATTCGCTTCAATGGGAGTTTGGTTGTTCCGGAAGGGGAGGAATTGCGGCACGAGGTGATGGCCGAGTCGCACGGTTCACAGTTCACGGTACATCCCGGTGGGGACAAAATGTACCAAGACACGAGACTGCAGTATTGGTGGAGCGGGATGAAGAGAGATATTATCGAGTTTGTTTCTAAATGCGCCACTTGTCATCTAGTAAAAGTGGATCATCAGAGACCGGCAGGACTGCTACAGCCGTTGGAGGTCCCGATGTGGATGTGGGAGAGCATATCCATGGACTTTATCACGGGGTTGCCTACGTCACAGAGAGGTCACGACTCCATTTGGGTAATTGTGGACAGGTTGACCAAAGTCGCTCATTTTCTACCCGTAAGGACAAACTACACTGCGGGACAGTATGCCCAGCTCTTCATTTCAGAGATAGTGAGACTTCACGGTGTGCCCCTAAATATCGTGTCTGACCGAGACAAGATATTTGTTTCACGTTTTGGGAGAGTTTTCAGGAGGCCATGGTCACGGAACTGCGGTTGAGTACGGCGTATCACCCGCAGACGGATGGACAAACGGAGCGTACAAACCAGATGTTGGAGGACATGCTACGTATGAGTATCATTGATTTTGGGGGTGGATGGGAGCAGTATCTTCCACTGGTGGAGTTTTCTTACAACAACTCCTTCCAGTTCACCATTGGCATGGCTCCATTTGAGGTGTTGTACGGTAGACCTTGTCGTTCCCCAGCATGTTGGTTGGAGGTGGGGGACAACAAACTACTTGGTCCGGAAGTGATTCAGGATACTTCGGCGAGGATAGAATTGATTCGGAGTCGCATTCGGGTAGCTCAGGATCGGCAAAAGAGCTATGCCGACGCGAAGAGGTTCTTCAGGGAGTTTCAAGTGGGGGACCAGGTTTTGCTCAGAGTATCTCCTATGAAGGGGATTATGCGTTTCGGGGAGAAAGGGAAGTTGGCACCGAGATATGTGGGACCATTTCCTATTATTGAGCGGATTGGACCGGTTGTGTATAGGCTTGGATTACCGGAGCATTTACATCGGATTCACGATGTATTTCATATTTCCTCGCTAAGGAAATATCTTAGAGACAATTTGGCTCATTCTCATATTGCTTTGGAGGACATAGATCTCCAGCCGGATAGCTCGTACGAGGAGGGGCCGATTGCTATTTTGGACCGAAGTGAGCGGAAATTGCGGTCAAAGATAGTTCCGTTAGTGCGTGTTCAGTGGCGACATCATAATGTCGAGGAATCCACATGGGAGCGCGAGGATGAGATGCGCGAACCTTATCCAGAGTTGTTCTTACCAGGTACTTTCTAGTTCCGAATTTCGGGACGAAATTCAGTTATTAGGGGGGAAGTATGTAATACCCCGTATTTTTGTGATATTTATTTTATGGGATTAATTAAATTAAATGTGTATTAATTGGAAATTAATTCGGGTTAAAAATACTAACGAGATGCGAGTTGGTATTTTATTATATGTGCATATATGATTATATATGAATTTTGAATTATGAAATTTGTAGTGAGATTGAAATACGGCAATTTGGAAATTTTGTTGAGACGCGTGTGACAGTCGCGTCATGGTATATAATTATGATAATTAAAAAGTGAGTTTTATCTCTATTAACCGTATGGTCATTTTGAGTGCGCCAACGCGTCCGTAAGGGTCGAAATAGTCAGAAAACACTAGACGGGGGTTTCGTTTGGGTCCCGGGGCATTTTTAGGTCATACCGATAACGTATAGGGGTAGTTTGGTAATTTTGGATTTTTGGGAATTAAAACCTACGAAAATTGGGAGTTAATATCTGATTTGGCATTAACCCACTAAGCCCACTAATACCCAAATAGGCTACGGAAGTTATTGAAACTTGTTCCAAAAGAATTTCTAAAGCACAAACCCTAGCCACCATTAACTTTGGAGAAGAAAGCTTGTTAAGAGAGAGAGAAGGAATTCTGCAGAAAGAGAGAGAGAACACTTCAGAAATTCATCATCAAATCAGAGATTCAAATAAGGCAAGTGGTTTAATTTCAATTAATTTCAGAGAATGCTTCTTCCATGCGTAGGAATTGGTTAAAATTGTATTGTTCTTGGAGTATGATGAAAATCCATTTAATTGGATGTAGAGATTTATAAATCTATTGAGGAAATTTCATGTAGAACATTGATAGAATGATTAGTGGGATGATAATACATCTTTTACATTATAAGAACGGATTTAGTTATGTCTTTGAATGACTTGATTTTTCTATGGTTCATGTTCTTGAGAATTTGGGAAAAATGGTGGAGATTTGATAAATTGATGTAGTTTAGGGTGATTCGAACCCATATAATTGTTGTAATACGGTTTTAGCATGTTTAGGAAGGATTAGATACCTTGAAACATTGTTGGAATGACATTTAGAGGAGCTTAGATGTGAAGAGAATTGGGGAAAAACGAGTTGAGAAATTTCTGGGCTTGAATCTGGCCACTCGTTAGAAGACCTACCCAGGTCGTTCGAACGAGCTCGTTCGAACGAGCTTCGAATGAGTTGACAGTTTGGGTTCTAACGAGAGGGATGTTCGTTCGAAGATTTTCATTTGAACGAGATCTCGTTAGAAGGCCCAGTTCGTTCGAACAAACTCTCGTTCGAACAGCCTCGTTCGAACGAGACTTCGAACGAGTTGACAGTTTAGGCTTTTTAGCCTGATTTGATCCCGAGTGTCCCGTAACCTTGTGTATATGTAGAGATAACCTTCCTTTGAGGATTAATTGTTATAGTGGGGATGTTTTGGATATAATGAGGAGTCAAACCTAGTAGTGTAGTTTGAACCTAAGGGTAAATGTGAAGTAGGACGTGAGTGACTATTACGTTGTGAGAACTATTGATGACCCAATTTATTATATTAAGCGGGAACATATAAATTGTGTAGTACTATATGTCGGTACGATAATGAGAAGTGTACCACCAATATATTATGGTGATTACTAAGACGTGTGCATACTTAGTATATGTATTGATTTTATGTGTATGACATACCTACCATACTTGCTATCACGGGAGGTTTACGTTCGCTTAGGGCCCTCTAATCCTTGTATTGCCCGGATTTAGACTGGTTACCTCGATGAACATAGGTCAGAGAAGGACTTATTGGGATGTTAATAAGTCTGCTGATCGTTGGGGCGCAGGTATGTGCGTGACCCATGTGATGTGACTATGTTCGCCTCCATTATTTGTGATGTTGTTATCTGAGAACTATTCCTGAGAGATTCGGAATATGTGATCCTTACGTACGTGATGTACCGGGGTGGATAGCAGAGTATGTGTGCACCGCAGCTAGTCTCGGGGTGCTTGTATTGTATATTTATGGCGTGAATAATATACACTTAATTAATGGGAACTTTCATGTGTTATTGTGTGTATAAATATGGAAACGTTTTGAGAAAATATAACGAGTTAATAAATAGTGAATTGTTTTACAAATTGAGAATCCGAGTTTAAGTAAAGCCTTTATTCATTTGTTAACGCTAGAATGTACTATGGGGAATCGAGTAGTAAGGGTTAGAAATTATTATGGTTTGGTTAGTTATGGATGTCATTTAGATGGGTACGGTACGTTAAGAGTGCACATGTAGTCGAGAGGTGAGGATTTCATGTGAGTGCACGTCCTAACATGTATTTTGCATTTAATGTTTTAATGTTATTAAAACACTTGCAATTTTTAAAATGATTTCCACTTTCGGGCTCTGACCCATTTGCTTTCAAATCTATTTTTTTTTTGTAAAAACCATTTTAGGTGCCCAGCCAGAAGGACACCATGCTTAGGATTCTCATTCAGGTGACGAGCTGTAGCTGTTTGTGGAAGTTACAGGACTTTGCTTGTAGACGCTTCATCTACATTGACTCTATATTCTTCAGTTATCAGTTGTAGGGCATGTCGCCCATTTCTTTTAGAGACATTTCATTTATTTCAGTATTCAGACTTTTGGCATGTAATTATTCAGGACTCAGATTTATCGTAATATGTTCCAGTTGTGGGATTGTTGTGAGGAGTTTTCCTCCGGACTTATATTGACTTTGTTGGTTATTCATTACTTCATTATGGTGAATGGTTGTTATTCTTTCATTATTCTTTTACTTCATGTTAATCGGACTTAACTTAAAATTTGGCACTTACTTATTAAATACTAGGTGGTTAGTGATTATAAAAAATGTTTTCGATAGTGATGCTATTAACTGAACCAACTTGGCATTTTGAATTAATTTAATAAAGGAGTAGCTACCCGGTATTTAATTAGACGGGGTGTCACAGGATGTACATGCCAATGGTTCTTCAGAATAGAGAGGAAGAAAATCAGTAGACCCAAACGAGGAGGGAGAGGTGATGCGGGAACCTCACGCCAATCAAAAAAGCATCTTAGAAGAGAGAATATTGATGACCCCTTCATGAAAAAAGTTGATGATTTTATTGATATTATTAAGAGTGGCCGTGGTGAAGATAAAAAAAACTCTTAGATGATTATGTCACATCTATGAAGGAATTGATGGTTTAGGTTTACTAGATGCCAATCCTTATATTGTGGCTATGAAAGTTTTGGGGGACAATGTGGAGTAAAGAACATTGTTTTTATGATGGAAATTAATGGGCATAAAGTGTGCTTCCTCAATAATGTAATGAAAGATAATTGAGTAGTTAGGTTATTTGAGATCTTAGATCACTCATTTTTTTTCTATCTTAGAATGACATTTAAAGAGATTAATTAGTTATGTTATTTGATGAGTTTACTTTTTTTAGTTATTTAATTTGAAGTCATTAATGTTCCCTTTTACATATTGAATCAGTTATCTCTTAATTGTTATTTTACAGTTTTTAATTTTTTGTGATGCAGTAAAATAACTCCAAAGCAAAGGTTGGTGGTGTGTGTTGTTGCAATAATTATAATGTTTAAACTTATTAAACAACATATACCTGTGAGACAAAAGTTGTGTACATCATTACTTTAAAAAAAAGCCGTATTTATAAGAGCTTTTAGATGGATCTTCCTCACAAAGGTTTGATTTCTTAAGGATTTGAAAAAATGTATTTCTTGAGCTATGTGATCACTTCCGAGAAAGAGGGTGGCTTACTAATAGTAGGCATATAGACGTTGAAAATAAAATGGCATTTTTCTAGGTATTATTGGTCACAATCATCGAAATCGAGTAATAAAATACCAATTCCAACATTGCGAACAAACTATAAGTATTTTCATGAAGTGTTATGGAAAATTATTCATTTTTCCAAAGAGATTATAATGCCTCCTGCATTTTATGGATCTACTGGAGAAATTCGATCACATCGACATCTTAAGGAAGGGCCATTCAAAGGGGCTATTGGAGTACTTGATGGTACACTAATTAATGCACATATTTCAGTTCGTAAACAAATCCCTTTCAGAGGATGAAGGGGAAAGGAATGTTTTCAAAGTGTTATCGTTGTACGTGATTTTAATATGAAATTTATATATGTTATGGCCGGAGATGAGGGGATAGTGCATGATTCACGAGTGTTAAATGAGATTTTACGTCATCCAAGCAACAAATTTCCATTGCACTCTGAAGGTAATATTTGTTGTTGTTGTTGTTATTATTATTGTTGCTGTTGTTGTTTCCTAAATTATACTCAAGAGGGGGGTGAATTGAGTTTAGCAAATTTTTAAGTCAATTTAAAATTTCAGAAAAATATTTAATTTACAACACCTTAACAATTTTCAGATTAATAAATCTTTAAAGAATAAAACCAAGAATATCAAATAAATGAAACTAATTAATTTAAACTATCTAAAATGCAAATTTTAACACTTCACAAATATTAAATTAATTTTTGTATTTAATATAAATTAATATTCTAAAATTAATTAATTAATTCGATAATAATTATTTTAACCTTAAAATAAATTTACTATTTTTTGAAATTAATATATTTGAAGTGCTGAAAAATATAAATTAAAGCAAGCACAAATAAATAAGAAAATAAAGTGCGGAAACATAAATGACACCGAATCTAATGTGGTTCGGTCAAAACCTGGCCTACGTCCACGTGCATATAGTAGCTCCTGTCTCCTTGCGCTTCAATGTCCCTGATCCACTTGACGGTAAGATCAAACCACCACTTTTACAAATACTTGAAGCAAATACTAGCTCCAAGATCTTGGTCCACTTGAGGGTAGGTACCAATCACCGTTACAAACCGAAGCTTCAAACAAATCTGAATTTTTTGCACAATGTAGAATAATAAAACTCCTTAAGATATAATTTGGAATCTTAGTTTCTTATTCCTTAATGAGACTTCAATAAATGATGTTGGTGTAGGCCCAACTCATCTTCTTTAATGATTGAGCACAATGTACAAATTAATTACTCTATTTGTTGTAGTTGAATAGTAAATTTAAATTCTCTCAATAAATTCTCAAGGCTTGCTCATATTCTCATTCTTGTGTTGTGTCTTCAATGAAGATATCTAACTAGTTAAGTAGAAACTTCAAAAATTAGTCGTTAAAGACAACTATTGTGAGCATTAAATGCTCCTGTTTTTGCTGAGATGGTGTAGCTTAAAAAATAATCTGCAAATCTTCATTTTACTTTTCAATAAAAATATAGTTGTTGAGACATGGAAATAGCACTCTGAAAATGTAGGACTGAAAGAGACTTTGAAAAATCCCACAATAAGCTCCTGTAAAATTGTTAGTCTAAGAGAGAGAGAGAGACAATATGGTGTAAAAAGGACGATAGCTCTGTAGAGAGAGAGACCCAAATAGATATAAAGTGTTAGACATTTTTATGTTTAAGAGAAAATATTCGAAAAGATATTGTGGACAGACCAAATAATTTCTCAAGATATACAGTAATGGTCAGTAATTCAATATGAAAAATTCTTTTCTTGCCAGTCAATTTGAAAAATGAATTTCGTGACTTTCGACGGATTGGACCTAAGTCCTGTGCATGATTCCAATGACTGTAAAGGGATTTGTACAACTGATATACAAAAATAAAATTATTTCACAGAAATCAGTTCGCAAATAATAAGGCCATCTCCAATGGGTAGTGCACACACAATGGGTATTTAGATTTTTTTGGGTAGATTGTTGAGTGTGGTTACACAGTGGGACTGTGTAAAAAGGTGCTGGGCGGGAGACTTTTAATCGCCCAGGGGTTGGGCCCACCCTGGGAGGGGGACTTTTAGCCGCCCAATGTTTCGACCGTTGCACACTATCCGTTATAATCTATCCGTTTCAATATAAAAAAATTATAAAACAACCCCTATATAAATCTCATATCTTCATTCATTATTTTGACATACCCATTTTTATATATCTTTCATCCAAAATATTAAACATTATAATTTACATAAGGGAATTTTTTTTAATCGCCAAAATGTTTCATTTTCAAAGAAAATGGTGCGGCAAAAAGGCAAAACCAAATGAAAACCCACCTCCACCACCCAATTTATCAATCGTTTATCGAAATTTATTTCGATTATCCGAAGAGACACCTCGTGCGACGAATACAATTATTGACCCTAACGTACAAGCAAATAATAGTCATTTTCACATGCGTGGTAGTGTCCAAGGTCCGATTGAAGTGTATGCTAGTTTATCCGACTTTCCAAGAGTGCGAGACGCCATAAACAATTTTGGGTTCAGTCATTTGTTCAGTGAAAGTTATCCCAACTCGGATAACCAAATGACTGGTGCCTTAATTAGTAGGTGGTTGGAGAAAACACATACATTTCAGCTACCGTCAGTTGAATTGGGGATAACCCCGTTTGATTTTTTCCATTTAACCGGTAATTTATCAATATCTTGCTACGCACTTTATATATGTTAACTATTTATATGACATATTTGCAACTTTTAATCATTGTAAAAATTTCCCGTATCAGGACTTCAAATTGGTACCAATCCCATTTTGCCACCGTTTTCTCATTCTAGTCCTTTTACGGTGGACGAAATATTTGAATTATATTATTCTGGAATAGGCCACTCACAGTACAAAGGACGAAATATTTCGTGTGCAACGCTTAAAGCATACCTGTTGCATTGGCATTAACAAGCTCCGGAGCATAGATTAGCGAACAATAAACAAATCGCTCGAGCTTTTATTGTTTATGTGATGAGCTCCATATTTTTTCCAGTCGGCCATAATTCAGTGTTTGTGGATTAGGCAACTTATTTAGACGACCTAAATAAAATGGCTGCCAAAAATTGGGGTTCTGCCATTCTTGCCCGAGTTTACTACGCACTTGACACATGCGCTACAAATGTCCAGAAAATAGTTAATTGTTTTTAGCAATTAATAGAGGTAAAGTATTTATAAAGTGAATATTTTAATTTTTTCCAAATAATATAAATGTAGTTGCTATATGAATATACAAATTTATTATTTACTTCTTCTTATAAATCGCAGTATTATAGCTACGAGTACCTCCACACGATGGCTCCCCTCTTGCGTAATGATGCAGTGGAAAGATGGCCGCATATTTTACGATGGAGGATCAATAATCGTGACAATGTTCAGGGACAAATGAGTTTTAAAAGTTTGGTCATGCAGGAGCAACTCGAAATGCGATCACCCGAGTCAATTATATGGCAACCATTTATGGGATTGCCGCAAAACCAGTTTCCTACTGCTGTAGTTGCTCATGATTTGGCTCAAAGAGGGTACATGCTTTATGATCCGAAATTAGGTGGGAGTTAGTATCTTGGACACTGTTGTTACCATCAAATGACAAGCCACATTTCTATCCCCGATAACCCACTATATCCTATGCCATTCATTCCTCTTAATATATATATGCAACAAATTGGCAATTGGCATCCTGCAATTGCTAATGTAACAATCACAGGGCAAGATGAATGGCTTACATACTGTAAAGCTATACGGGTACCCATCGCACCGATAGATAGATGGAAAGCTCCACATTTGTACAACACACAGGGTCAACCTTCTTCCTCGAGTTTGATGCCATTGTCACGTGAAGTTGAGGTGACACATATGAGTGGAAATGGCACAACATTTATTCAGGTAGATCCACCAAGTACGCCGAATGACTTAGCTCCGACAGAATTTTACCCATGCTCACAATGGCATGATATGTTTTTTTTTATAGAGAGGACTACATCCAAAAATCAATATCTATAACGTTAGATCTGGAGGAGATGATATTAGCGCAGATCGCCCAATCTTATGATCTCGACTCAGATGATGAAGCCGTCGCGATATACAATAGATTTCAGAGTGCAATCTATCAATCGTCCTTACTACACAGTGGTAGGGAAATAAATGAGAGAAGAACGGTGCACAGGGATAGAGAGACGGGTCATCGTAATTTATGGAAAGACTATTTCCAAGAGAACCCCACTTATCCTAAAGAAATGTTCAGACGTAGGTTCAGGATGAACAAGGCGAGCTTCAATCGTATTCTAGAAGCAGTCTGTGAAAAAGATTCATATTTCATCCAGAAAGCCGATTGTGTTGGACGAATGGGATTAAGCTCTCACCAGAAGATTGTTTGTGCACTTCATATGTTGGCATACGGTGGATGCGGAGATTTGCAGGACGAATATTTAAAAATAGCCAAGACGACGGCGATTGAGACTTTAAAATGGTTATGTAAGGCTATAGTGAAGGTGTTTATCCCGGAGTATTGTCGCACACCTACAGTCGAATATATAGCCCGCATGCAGCCCGAGAATACACGACGTGGTTTCCCCGGGATGATTGGGAGAATTGACTGCATGCATTGGGAATGGAATAACTATCCACATACATGGAAAGGACAATATCAAGGACATTGCCATGCTGCCACTATAATTTTAGAGGCAGTGGCATCTTATGATACTTGGATTTGGAATTCGTTCTTTGGGATGCCTGGTGCATGTAATGATTTGAATGTTCTTGCAAAATCTCACGTGTTCGAAGAACTTCTGGAAAGAAATCGCACCCATATGCACTTCGAAGTAAACAGAAACACATATGACATAGGGTACTACCTTGCAGATGGTATCTATCCGCCCATCGCAACTATCGTCAAGAGTTTCAAGAGACCGGTCACTGAAAAATAGAAGGTGTTCACACGAGCTCAGGAAGGAGGCCAAAAGGATGTGGAAAGGGCATTTGGGATCTTACAGCAATAGTTCCACTTTATCAGGAACCCGGAAAATTTCTGGGAATATAAAGACTTACGTGTAATTATGAAGGCTTGTGTCATATTACACAATATGATTATCGAGGAGGAGCTGCGTGACGGGACATGGCGAGCTGACCTGCCCTTACGTGACCCACCACATGCTTAAGTAGGCATAGTCTCGCTGGCCACTATCAGTACCAGGCACGGGAGGCAAAGATGTGGAACAAGGAATCCCATAACTAGTTACGTGACGATCTTATGGAACACATTTGGAATCGTCATGCAGAATCATCAACTTGATTGTAATTTCATTTTTATCCATTTACCCATTTCTAACTATGTACACAATTATCTTCGTGCTAAATAAAATTTGGTTTGGTAAAAATAGTCATTAATAAACATTGGTACAAAAGTTAATAACTAATAAATTTGGATTACATAAAGAACCATATAAATCTATTTATCTATTCTTAGAAGTTACGATATGCTTGAGACCGACGCTGCATTATCTGATTCATTCGCATCTCGTGAAAGGCATTTTGTTGGGGAGTGAATTTAGTTGTATCCATGTAAATAATCTGATCGACGTCACGTTGGAGTTGAGCTTCATCACATCGAAGTTGAGCTTCGAACTCTTTGGTGCGAATTGAAATTAAACCATCAATCTTTTCATTTAGAGTTCTCCTGATTGTGTAGGATTGTACATAATTTTTTTCATAAAGTGTGTTGAATTCTTCAGAGTTCTCTAAAAGGGACGTGTGTGTAGCCGCACTGTTGGCGGCCACTCGTTTCTTTCCTTTCTGGTTTGCAATTTTACGTCATTCCGGTCTTCTAAGAGCATTATTGAATTCCTTTGTTTCGTTGTCATTCGAATCAAGCGGACTCTCATTATTTTCTTCATCCGTATATTGTGAACCGGTGGTTGATATTGAATACTTTGGCAAGTCCTTGAGCACCTCGTAGCAGTGGTCGTAATTGAATTTGTGACCCACTTTGCTTAGAAAGTTATCTCTAGCTCGTTCGATCTATATGAAAAAATATTCTCGTATTAATGATGAAAATTTATGAATTTAATAATAAATAATAAAATAAACAAAAATTAATTGTAATTACCCACGTAGCCTCCGTCGTGCCGCTATCTTTCCCGTTTTCGTAAGCTTTGGACAACTTCGACGTATACTATAAACACTCGGCATTAATTTTTCAAAATTTTTCTTGCAACGCATTCTCGGATCGTTTGTAAATAATACCCTCGCTTGAGTTATATTCGTTGGTAATTTTTTTCCACAAGGTTTTACGTGATTGGTTAGTCCCCATACGACCATCTATAGAATATTTAATGTATGCGAGACAAAGTAACACCTCGTCGTGTGGAGTGTAATTTGGTAGCCGACTAGAACTTGGCGGAGTACTTTGTGAAGAATTATCCATAGAAATTATTTGAATTGATGTTAAGTAAAAGAAAATAACTTAGTGTTGGTGTTAAAGATTTTAGGGGTGCATAATGTATATATACGAAATTAGATATTATCGTTGGTAATTTTTGTAGCCGTTAAAATGTAACCGTTTGGCTAAATTTTTTTTAATTCTTGGAGGATCTGGACGGATGACACTCTGGGCGGCTAAAACTTGCCCGCCCAGATGTGGTCCCCCCCCCCCTGCACAACGTCTACCAACCATCCAGATTTCTATTATCGTAAGGATTTCTCTCTTCCAAATGTACACAATCTTTGATCCACTGTGAGCTGAAACAGTCTAAATGTATAGACTCCCCCATTGAAGATGGCCTAACGTTCACAAATACTATATTAACATATATATATATATATATATATATATATATATATATATATAACATAGTAGATAAAAAAAACTTTATAACTTATCACCAGTGTCAAAGCTAGACAACTGGACTGGCGAAACCAACTGCGTAAGCGTAGACACAAAAGGCGTGAAACAGACGTTGCCCATGAATTTGTAAAATACAAGTCTTGAATTGTACAAAATGCGAGGACACAGTAAAAAGATAGATTATATATAATATGATTTAAACGTTCCAAATAAATAATAATAATAATAATAATAATAATAATAATAAGCATATGTACAGATATCGTGTAAAAGATTTAGAAAGATGGAAAAAAATTGAGATGACTAAACGGAAGTCTTGAGTGCTAACAGACACGGGTTACAAACTATCTCCAACTTTGACTGCCAAAGGCAGTATATGCATGACTCAATAATGAACGCATGGATCAAGGTATGAGAGATTGAAAGTGGTGGATAAAAGGAATTTATTTTCTGTTTACATGAAATTGTTTTTAAGCGTTAATAAAAAACATGCGAATAAAAAATAATCAGATAAAAAATAACTTTCTGTTAACATATAAATAAATAAATATATTTATGTACATATAAATAATTTTTTTATTATAAAATATCTTTTATTGTAAGGACTAAATAAATATTATGACAAAATAAATAAAATACTGCTCAAAAAAGTTTCGTCCTAGTAGACATATATCATAGCAGGTTTAGAAGTTCTAGGCAGATATAAGGGGCATAAGCTGGGCAAGATATGACCGGATAGTATAGTGTGGCTCGAGGTGATGAATGATGTACTAGCAAGGTTTCAAAGAAGCAGGTACTATACAAGCAAGAAAGCTGACATAAAAAAAAAAAATAAAAGGTTCAAGATTTAGTCCTTGTATAAAAACAAACTATTGTTCTAACATGGAAACATTAAAACAAATAATATAATAATAATATGATAAGTAGAATAAATATATACATGTATAATATGGTTTAAATGCCAAAAACAGATATAATAATATGACAGTAGTATGTTCAAAAGCGAAAGGAGGTGGTATATACCTATTATTATAAGAACTTCTCTATGTGAATAACTCGAGTATGTAATTTATACATATATGAAAAAAACGAATGTGTGTTATTATATATATTACAAAAGTAATCTTATGTATAACTATGCATATATAAATAACACAAAAATAATATAAACTACATATGTGTATAATTAAATAAAATCAAAATTATATATATATATTCAAAACTAAGAAATATTTACATAATACACAATAAATATATGTTTGGAATCATACAAATCAATATATCACATTAAACTAAAATGTACAATAATTTCAATTATACTAATTTAATATTAATTAAAGAGTTAATTACATTTTCGTTTAACAGTCTCCTCCTTGTTTATGATGACAAACAATGATTCATACTAATGCATAAAATGATTAAATTAAGCACAATTAGTGAATTATACATATTTCTCCCCCTTTTGACATTATCAAAAAGATTTTTCAATTTAAATCGAGTGTCATCGGGTCAAAAGAATCTCCCCCTATTAAAAATAATTTGTGCATGAGATTCAACCATAAATCACAAAGGGCATAAAATTTTCAATACGCACATGTGTCATCATATATTTTCTCATTACATGTTTTAATTTTTGATAGTCATGAATATCATCAAATAATACATAAGTCACCAAAATGATAAAATCAATTAATTCAAGCACACAATGGATAAATATATCACAACTCAATGTAAAGCACAACATGAGCAAGAGTATAGCGGCATAAATATAGCGATAAGTATTTTCAATTTTGGTCATTCTTTGTCGTTTCTAATATACAATCTGAAATTCTCGGAATATATCAATCATATTGTAAGATTCATAATGGTGCATCAAGTCCATGATCGAGCATTTTGATAATCAATATCAACAAATGTTTATCTCCCCCCCTAAGGATACTAATGATGGTATATATGCATGTAACAAATAAAGTGAATATTTGTCAAGAGATAAAATATTTTCAATATTTGCTTTAATAAATTATTTTCAACAAGTCTCAAAATATTCACAAATCATTTTTGATAAACATATGATTTTTCAATTCAAGCACACATATCATAAATGATACTATTTAAAACAATTATCATGAATGTCACAAATATTCAAATAGTAACACTAATCATGTAGCAAGTCATAAATACAACTCACTAAGATTAATATGTTCATATCATCAAAATCAATAAATGCATTACAATATCAACATGTAACACATATTACTAGCAAATTTTCAACTGACATTTTCGTTTCAAATTAAAGACAATAATGTCAAGAAATAATCCAATATTATTATTCACAAAAATATGTCAAGATGTAACAAAAAAAATATGAATTTTCATCTAAAAAGTTTATCATTAAAATCAAATGTGTCTAGAAACAACTAATGGATTAAAATCTCAAAATTGTATCATTAAAATCGAATGCATGTGTCATATAATAAAAAATCATCAAGAGTAAAATATAAAAATTTACATGAGAAGACTAAATAATCAAGAACACGCCCATATGCTTAAACAAATATTCTATATATGAAAATACAGTAGTTAAGATCATAGAATTAAATTATCACTGGACATGATATTCAATATTCAAGAAGGGTGTTCCTTACCACCTTACCAATACCAAAGCTATATATGCATGAAAATTTCTCCAAGTGTGACATTTTCAACATTAGGCAACGATACTTGAAATTTGTAATGATACCAGATCATATGGCTTGAAAATCGACATTCCATCTCAAAATGCAACCTACACAACTTTGTAGATTTTCTCTTTTGGTACCTAAAATATATTAGGTCCATAGGGGTTAGTATACATCTTAGTTCCTTTAGGAACCCAAGCTAATTTTCTCTTTTCTAATTTATATGGACACAAATCTGAAAAATGTGTGTTTACCACAATATGTGCACAATGAGTTAACTTTATAATTGGAATTGTTTTGAATTTTTTTATCATTTTCATTTGTGTTGTAACCAATTCCAGCTTTATCAAACATCCATCTTTGACTACCTAACAACTTGTCTAAATAATCTCTACCAAATACTTAACTTGACAAGATAGGCAATAATGTGTCAACTTTCCTTTTTAATTTGAATTTTCAAGTTCAAGTTTCTCAAAAGATATGTTACTATAATTTTCTATTTTCAAAATTTCAACTTCTATTCTTAAAGAATGATTTTTTAATTTCAACTCATTAGTTTCCTTTGAATATAAATCACAGTTTGTAGATAGTAAATAATGAGACTTTTGAAGTTCAATATATTTATTTTTAAGTTCTTCAAAACTCTCACATAATTCATCAAAAATATTTTGTAAGGCTTCATAATCATCAACATCATCATCATCACTATCACTAGAAGTTTCAAGGTTAGAATGTATTCCATTTTCCATTGCCATGAAACAAAGATGTGCAACTTCATTTTCGTTTGAATCTTCATCAAAAGAGCTAGTGTCAGAGTCACTCCATGATGTGCCCTTCAATGCCTTCTCCCCTTTCTTATACTTTGGACAATTAGATTTAATATGTCCAACTTAATTGCAATGATAGCATCTTAATTCAGATTTGGAATCATCGTTGAACTCTTTTGAAGAATTTTTTCTTCTTCTTTCCTTGTCTTTCTTTTATGAAGAAAGATATTTTTGAATTATTTAGCCAATTGGAAAATATCATCATCATCATCTTCACTTTCTACATCCTTGCTTGAAGATTTGAGAGAAATTATTTTGCTTGCTTTAGGTTTTTCCTATTATGCAAGTTCCTTGAGTTCCATCTCATGAGTGATTAAAGAGACCAATAGCTAATCAATAGAGATTGGTCTTTCTATTATTGCTTCTTTGATAGACAACTTTTTGGTCATCCAAGTTGTCGGTAATGACTTGAGAATTTTACTTACCAACTCATTGTTAGTATATATTTTCCAAGAGATTTCAGAACATTGATAATATTTGTGAATCTAGTGAACATATCAGAAATAGATTCATCAGATCTCGTCTTAAATAACTTATAATAATGAACAAGCATATTTATTTTATCTTCTTTAACTTGACTTGTTCCTTCATATGTGACTTCTAATCTATCCCATATTTCTTTAGTAATGTGACACCCCGCCCAATTAGTTATGGATGATCAGTCCATTACTAAATTATATAAGAATCATTAGTGGTTTCATTCTTAACATCACTATTGAATTTTTTTAAAACTTACTAATCACGTAGTATTTAAAAAGGCTATGCCAAATTTTATCTTTCTTATTAGCATGCATCAATTTAAACTTATGAAAAACATTCACCATTCAACACATCAGATAATAAGTAATGAACCAACTCAATAAATAAAATGACTGGACAAACATTCCAGTTAAATATCAGCAATAATCAAATCCATAATGAAGTAAATACTACAAGTCCTAACAAATATTTATATTTCTTTATATGTTAACACATTGTGCCCACTTGTTTCGCCCACACTGTACGTTAGTAAATTCTTTACATAAGTTAGTCAATTATGAAATTCTTAATATATGTTTAGCTCTCCATATACTAAATTATTTAAGATGTCACTATGTTTCTCATGTACTAAGTACATAGTAGAATATATATATACGTCACCCTAAGGCTAAGCTGCAGTGCGGCACCCCTAGGCTGAGCTGCGGTGCAAGCATATATCACTAGTATATATATTTATCACTATATATATATATATATATATATATATATATATATATATATATTACGGCAGCCCGAGGCTAAGCTACGGTGCAACATACTCTGATATGAAGTCCCGGTACATCACGTACAAAATTAAGGACTACCAGTTCAGAATCACTCTTGAACCATAAAAACAAATCATACATATTGGGGGCGAACATAGTCCTAAGCCTTTGGGATACATACATACCTACACACCCAATTGACCAAGCACACCCTAAATCATCGTAGGGTGCATTACCCAAAGTTCTATGTCTTGAGGTACAAGTCAATATCCCCCCAAATGGGTTCCTCAAAATAAGACTGACCACAACGCGAAACATCTCGTGATAGCAAGTATCGTAGGTATGCCAATGCACATAAGAATCATACAATAGTATTCTTACCACCTATAAAAATCAGTAGGTATACACACAACGTAGATATTATCATTCATACGTAGTATGTTTATCTCGAATACTCACCGTACTTATTACTTACGATTTTTTTACTCACTATCATATTTATTTGAATTTTCACAAAACTCTAAGGGCCCTAGTTACCCCTTAATTATTTTTTAGTAGTTATTCCCATCGTCACTACTGGTCATGAACATAGGTTCACTCATCACTACGTCACCATTCTCGAATTTCATTCATTTATCAATTACGAATATTTTCTTAATTATCCAAATACTTACTCTTCTTACTTTTCGTAAACGTAATCTCCACTTTAGGCCTAATGTCCTTATTATATAACAACAATCACAGTCAATCAATCTATACAGCCTCCAACGGAATAACAACTAAAAATAACATATCTTAAAATTTGCCTCAAGAATCTGGCCAGATTTTTAAAATGCAGTTTTGAGGCATTTCGGAGCCGTTTTTGGAGAAACCGTATCAGAGAACAAAATGCAGAAAACATGATTTTCTACGAGGATGCGCGAATAGAATAGCCATTTTCGGAACCAAAACTGCACAAAACAGTTTCTAAAATGACGGTTTAATTTACCCAATTTCATACACTTCTTCAAATTCAAGACGTTATTCTATAATTCAATCCTACCCATCAAAGCCCAGATTTCTCCCATATAAATCATGACCCAATTATAGATTTCGCGATCTCTACATAAACCAATCAAATTTACATGCAAGATCCTACCTAAGAACCTTTTTCTCATTCTTCAAATTAATCCAAAACATGTGATATTCATATAAAATTCATCGTATTCTCACATGGATGTTATATCCTTCTTAAATTGAGCAAGATAAACAATTGCCTCTTATTGTAGGTCTGATCCATTGTAGAAGAAAGGTACGGCTGCATTTCTCTTCCCCCGATCTACACGATGGTGGTGGTGTTTGTGGTGCAAAAAGGTGGTTCGTGGCCTTGGAACCCTTAGGAATACCTCTCCTCCTTTCTCATGTGGCCTCTCTCCTTTTTAGTAACTGATAACCCTAAATTCATTTTCATATCAGATATATTAACTCTATAATTTTCATAGGTCCAATTTCTCCAAATTTTCAAAAGACTGAAATACCCCTCCGGGGTGTCGGTATGACCTAAAATTGATTCGGGACCCAAATCAAACCCTCGACTACACGTTTCTGACTATTTTAACCCTTATGGACACTTTGGAACACTCGAAATGACCATATAGATAAATTAAAAATAAATTACTTTTTATTTCATTAAATTGAGTCCCGACACGACTGACTCGCGTGCCCCGACTAAATTATTTTAACTGTCGTATTTTCCACCCACGATAATTTTAATATATTCATAATCCCATATTACTTTATTCACTAAGTAATATTCATTATAATTCACATTAATAAATACTAATTCTTGTCTCACTAGTAAATATTAATTTTAATCTGGAATAAAATCCAATTAGTTTTCATATTTAATTTAATTAACCCCACATTTAAAAATCATTAAAAATACGGGGTGTTACATACTTCCCCCCTAATAACGAAATTTTGTCCCGAAATTTAGAAAAGAAAAGTATATCTGGTAAGAACAACTTTGAATATTTTTCGCGCATCTTATCCTCGCGCTCCCAAGTAGTCTCCTCGACATTATGATGCTCCCACTGGATATGCACAAGTGGAATTACCTTCGACCTCAATATCCTCTCGCTATGATTTAAGATAGGCATCGGTCTCTCCTTATAGGAACTTTCGGGCTGTAAATCTATCTCCTCTAACGCAATGTGATTGTGAGTTGACTTATCCCAGAGATATCGCCTCAGTGAAGAAATATGGAACACATCATGAGATGCAAGTGCTCCGGTAACCCGAGTCTATATGCCACCGATCGAATCCTCTCAATAATAGGAAATTGTCCCACGTACCTCAGTTCCAACTTCCCCTTCTTCCCAAATCTCATTTTCCCCTTCATTGGAGATACTCGTAGTAGAACCTGGCCTCCCCACATTAAACTCTAGGAAGAAGCTCTTAGCATCAGTATAACTTTTTTGCCTGTCTTAAGTTGTACTTAGCCGATTCTGAATAGGTTCGATCCTGACCGAAATATCCTGGATCAACCCCTGCCCGAGAAGTTTGTTGTTCTCCACCTCTAACCAATAAGTGGGTGAATGACAAGATCTCCTGTGTAATGCCTCGAATGGTTCCATGCCAATCATCAACTGATACGAGTTATTTTACATAACTCGATTAGTGGAGGATACTGCTCCGAAGCCCCTCCAAATTACAGATGCACATCCGTAGCATATCTTCAAAATCTGATTAGTCCTCTCTGCCCGCCCATCCTTTTAGGGGTGATAAGCCGTACTCAATCACAACTCAATACCCATGGCCTTCTAAAAACTCTCCCAAAATTGAAACACAAAGATCTTGTCCCTATCGGACACAATATCAAGTGGCACCCCATGTAATCTCACTATCTCGGCTATAAAGATCTGGACATACTATCATGTAGTATAATCAGTTCGCACTGGCAGAAAGTGAGCTACCTTGGCCAACCGATCTACAATCACCCATATAGAATGGTGACCCCTCTGTGAAGTAGGCAACCCAATAATGAAATCCATAGAAATGCTCTCCCATTTCCATAGAGGAATCTCTAACGACTGAAGAAACCCTATCAGTTTTTGATGGTTCACCTTTACCAACTGACAGGTGGCACATTTTGATATGAACTCAGTGATGTCTCTCTTCATCCCACTCTACCAGTACTATCGTCTTATATCTTGGTACATCTTATATCCCATTCGGGATGTACCGCGAATCGTGACCGATGTGACTCTGCAATCACTGTGTGTCATAAGTCCTCTCCCTCCGGGGTAAGCAACCTCACGTTAAATCGTATAACTCCCTCATAACTCACAAAATATGACTCGTCTCCCCCAGCTAAGAGTTGTCTAATCTGATCCTGATAATAAGAATCAACTGCCTGTGCCTGTACCACCCTTGTGACAATTTGGGTGTGATGGTCATAACTGACATGAATGATCAGTCAACTGAATCTTGATGTTATGGCTTACGCATCCATTCACCCTTATAATACATACCATTTTGCACTTTTCGAATGTGGATGATACTAATAATCCAACTAGCTAGGGATCCCATACAGCCTATGTCCTGTGCATTACTGTACATATTAAATGGATGTAATATACTTGTCTTAAACTAATTCTCACACACATGGCATGATCGTGCAGTAAGGTTATACTGCACCACTTCACTAGTCATAATTTAATATTTGCTTGAGCCGTTTGACTGATCTACTCATAGTGTGAGCGTTCTACACTGGGTTTCATATTAAAATTATATGGCTCAACCGACTTTAGTTTATAATATAACTATCAGCACTCAGTTATAATCATGCCTATACAGAATAATTAAGGTACTAAACTCATATCCTAAAGACCAAACTTTTCTCAACTCACAACATTCGCTCGTTTCATGCGTGGGATGTCTCGTAAGAAAAATCCAAACAAGGATCCCCCTGATACACTACTACCTAACATTGCCGATTGTCGAGATCCGTAAGGCCCTTAGTCTATAATATGTACCTCTTCAAAATTCCTATCTGTTGACATAAAAAGTCTACTCGTCCACTCTCATATCCCTTAAAGACAACATAAAACATGGCTCTCTCACTATCACGAGTTCTCAGCGCTATATGTAAATAATGAGTTATATCTCTCTGCTCGATAATGAACACAAAGCTCCCCGAATTACATCAGTAACAAGTCCCTGCACACCGGGATCAAATATAAAAACACAACATACTCGCTAAAGTCTATGAAATAATTCACTTTTCATACATATATATAGGTTCAACCCTCTTTCAGGTGATGTATAACAAAATAACATATCACACTCTGAAATAATAAGCACGATAGTTCATCACACAATCTACTACCGGTCGCACCCTCGGTATTCACTCACTACACAATATAATAAGTCCTAATTTTCTAAATCCCAAAGTAGCAAATCTTAATGTAAAATTCACGTAGTGCCCACCCGGTTCCCTTACAGACCACACCAAAGAGCCCCGTTACTCGTGGTAAATATTTTTATAACCAAATTGTTACTGCCAATGCACCCACTAAACTCGAATCTCACTCAAATTTTAGTGTTAACAAAACATATATATTGTGACACACCCATGTCACTTGAATCAATCACATACTTGAAAGGATGACAAAAACTTTATCTATATGGGGCATCTGCCTCGCCTGATCGTCGGGTCCTTGCAAGGTAATCTCGCGGTCGAATTGACCCATTATCATTTGCGATGGTTGTACATCTAGGATCTTATCCCGTAGTTACACCCTGCCTTCCTATTAGAAATTATTCCTTTTATGGCATATGCGCCCATCTTTGAAGCATTGGTCGGAAAATCTATAGGCCTTTAATCATGGTCTTGCTGACCTCCCCCATTGTTTCCTTGTCCCCGGCGGTCCTGAGGGGTGGAAGGCTACTGTGGTCGAGGACCCCACTGGTCCTGCCTGAACCCATCGTTCTCGGTTGATAATCTTTGGGCATAACTCTTAGCCCATTTCCCTTACTAGAAATCTCACTCCTCCTGCCGTTATGCCCCACTGGCACCATTCCCATTTTCCTTCCCCGTCTGATTGGTCTTGCTTTTTCCCTGCGAACAAGTTTAATACAAGTGGTTCTATGCTTTGTGCATAGAATGTCTTTCTATGGAATTCCCCTATCTCTAGTCCCACTGACCATTTAGGGATGTCCTTCTCTCGGACCTGACAGTATTAGTCCCAATTTTTACTCTCGTTGTCCCTTTGGCTCCACTGGACCTATGGAACTCGATGTCGACCTCGATGGTCTTGACTGAATCCATCTTTATTGGTAAGAATTCAATTGAATTATTTAGATTGGTCCCTTACTGGGTATACCCTCATGTGGTATTTTTCCAACACCGTTAAATCCCATCTTTTCCCTTGGCTAGGTTTTCCAACCCTCCTGCTCCCTTCTTATGGAAGCGTTGACTTAACTTGTAAACATACAAACTTGACGACATCGACACTAGTCATCTTATCCTGATTTTCCATTCACACTTGTGTATTCTACTCATGATTACCTTATAAAATATAGTCCATTTATATTATATGTACCCTTCCTTCGTCGGATACAAGGTTCATTAAGTAAGTCGACTCCTCTTTCAAGATCGGTCTTTATCTGAACCCTTAATGATAATTTTCGAAACCCCATTCACAACTCTATTTGAATAGAAGATGGAAGATCTTACGATCAATTTGAACCCAAATTTCCCGTTTAGTTACATATATACCTCTTTATATTTGGTGACTGACTCTCACCACTTTATGTTTCTCCCTATGAGCTAAAAATTTCGCCTAAAATATACTCATGGGTATTACTACTCTCCACCCTACACAATTGTCGTTGAATTCCCTTCTTCAATTTGCCTGTTATTCTTGTTCCTTCCTCGCATCTTATACATGACTTTTCAAAAGAGTTCTCCTGACTCTCCTACCCCGTGTCGACTCCGCTGCGTGTATCTGAGATTTGCACCACCGTTATCTGCGACACTGCTTAGGGGAACTACTATTCCCGAGCGATTATTCTATCACCATCCCCCTGAAAAATAATCATGGTGAATTTTATCACGATCACCATTTCCAGAATATGCTAAGTCTCCTTTTGAGCCTCTCATCCTGCAATCCTTTTTATGGACCTCACTGGTCGTTCAAAAATCTTCGACATACAAAGTCCAACCGAACTCGTATATTAATTTCACTGCTTACACCTAATAGTAGGAGAACGTCAGTCGTAATGCGCAGAGGAATACAATAATATTAATAATAGGGCTCTATATCAAAGAACACTACACTAAAACGTAAAAAGTCGCACAGATCCTAAGGGCACTAGAACCTGATGCTCTGATACCAAATGTGACACCCCTCCCAATTACTCGTGGGTGATCAATCCATTACTAAATTCAACAGGAATCATTAGTGGTTTCATTCTTAGCATCACTGTCGAAAACTTTTAAAACTTACTAATCACCTAGTATTTAAAAATGTTGCGTTAAATTTGATCTTTCTTATTAACATGCATCAATTTAAACTTATGCAAAACATTCACTATTCAACACATCAGATAATAAGTAATGAACTAACTCAATAAATAAAATGACTGGACAATATTCCAGTTAAACATCTGTAATAATCAAATCCATAATGAAGTAAATAATACAAGTCTCAATAAACTAAAAAACAAATATAAATACACTTTCCTCAAATACTATCTGAATAAGAGTGGGCGACATGACCTAACTGAAAAAGATACTCACAAGGAAGATATGATAAATATGGAGGCGTCTACTAATGAGGTCCCACAACTTCCACATCAGCTGCAGCACGTTAAAGGAAAGGAACTCTTATGCTCGGTGTCCCTGTGGCTGGGCACCTAAAAATAGTTTTACAAAAATAAAGACAAGAGATTTGCAATGGGTCAGAGACCGAGTTAAAACAGTTTAAAAAAAATTATGCATTTGTTTTAAAATGCAAAATCAACACATATTATATACAAGTTAGGTTTATGTGCCCTCTCTTGAGATCCTCACCTCTCAACTAATGTGCACACCTAACGTATGTTTCTACCAATCGAATTAATTATGCTACCCCGCCTAACTGGTGTGAACAAATATTTATATTTCCTTATACGCTAACACGTTGTGCCCACTCGTTTCACCCATACTGTATTTTAGTAAATTCTTTACATCAATTCGCCAATTATGAAATTCTTAATATACATTTAGCTCTCCATATACTAAATTATTTAAGATGTCACTATTTTTCTCATCTACTAAGCACCCAGTAGAATATTTCACAAGCATATATATATTTATCACTCTATATAATATATATACAAATACGACACCCCTTGGCTAAGTTGCGGTGCGACACCCCTAGACTGAGCTGCAGTGCATGCATATATCACTAGTATATATATATATATCACTCTATATTATATATATCAATACGGCACCCCGAGGCTAAGCTGCGGTGCGACATACTCTGCTATCAAGTCCCAGTACATCACGTCCAAAATAAAGGACTATCGATTCAGAATCACTCTTGAATTATAAAAACAAATCACACATATTGGAGGCGATCATAGCCTAAGCCTTTAGGATACGTACATACCTACGAACCCAAATGATCGAGCGCACCCTAAATCACCGTAGTATGCATTACCCAAAGTTCTATATCCCGAGGTACAAGTCAATATCCCCCCAAATGGTCTTTTCAAAATAAGATTGACCACAGCGCAAAACCTCTTGTGGTAGCAAGTAGCGTAGGTATGTCAATACACATAAGAATCATACAATAGTATTCTTACCACCTATAAAAATCATTAGGTATATACAGAGCCTAGATATTATCATTCGTATGTAGTATGTTTCTCGCGAATACTCATCGTACTTATTACTTACGATTTTTTTATTCACTATTTATATGAATTTTTACACAACTCTAAGGGCTCTAGTTACCCCTTAATTATTTTTCAGTAGTTATTCCCGTCGTCACTACTGGTCATAAATATAAGTTCACTCATCACTACGTCACCCTTATCGAATTTCATTCATTTATCAATTACGAATATTTTCTCAATTGTCCCAATACTTAGACGTCTCACTATATGTAAGGCCCTGTTTGATAGAAGTGTGTGGAATTAATTTCCAAGTCATTAGTTTCCTGGAATTCAATTCTTTGGGGACCCCCAAAGAATTGAATTCCATGGCAAATCAATTCTTTGTGCTTTAAGTGTTAGTACCTTAGTGTAAGTGGTAATTATTTTCCAGGGCAAATAAGTGCTATCAAACGCAACTAAAAGTTGGAAAATGAGAAAGATTCCTTATTTGCCATGGCAAATGTTGCTATCAAACGGACCCTAAATGTAATCTCCACTTTAGGCCTAATGTCCTTATTATAGAGAAACAATCAAAATCAATCAATCTAGGCAACCTCGAACAGAATAACAACTGAAAATAACATTTCTTAAAATTTGCCTCACGAATCTGCCTAGATTTTTAAAATACAGTTTTGAGGCATTTCGAAGCCATTTTTGGAGAAAACGTATAAGCGAGGAAAATGTAGAAAATAGAATTTTCTACGAGGAAACGTGCACAAAATAGCCATTTTCGAAACCTAAACGGCACAAAATAGTTTCTAAAATGACGGTTTAATCTACCCAATTTCATAGAATTCTTCAAATTCAAGAAGTTGTTCTACAATTCAATCCTACCCATCAAAACTCGGATTTCTCCCATATAAATCATGACCCCATTATTGATTTCGTGATAGCTACATAAACCAATCAACTCTACATGCAAGATCCTACCCAAGAACGTTTTTCTCATTCTCCAAATTAATCCAAAACATGTGATATTTATATAAAATTCATCCTATTCCTACATGGATGTTATATCCTTCCTAGATTGAGCAAGATAAACACTTGTCTCTTATTGTAGGCCTGATTCATTGTAGAAGAAAGGTATGCTTGCGTTTCACTTTCCCCGATCTACACAATTGTGGTATTTGTGGTGCAAGAAGGTGTTTCTTTGCCTTGGAACCCTTATGAATATCTCTCTTCCTTCCTCCTCCGACCTCTCTCCTTTTTGGTAAATGATACCATAAATTTCTTTTCATATCAGATATATTAACTCTCCAATTTTCGTAGGGTCAATTTCTCTAAAATTTTAAAACACTAAAATACCGCTCCGGGGTGTCGATTTGGCCTAAAATTGATTCGAGACCCAAATAAAACCCCCAAGTACACGAATGACTTAAAAATAAATTACTTTTTTATTTTAATTAAATTGAGTCCCGACGGGACTGACACGCGCGTCGTGACTAAATTATTTTCGCTGTCATATTTTTCACTCGCGAAAATTTTAATATATTCATAATCCCATATTACTTTATTCACTAAGTAATATTCATTATAATTCACATTAATAAATACTAATTCTTGTCTCACTAGTAAATATTAATTTTAATCCGGAATAAAATCCAATTAGTTTTCATATTTAATTTAATTAACCCCACATTTAAAAATCATGAAAAATACGGGGTGTTACAAGTAGATTCAAAACAAAAAATTCTATTATACTCATTTACATCAAGCGCACAATACAAAATATTCATAGCTTTCGCATTCATTTGAATTTTCTTAATATCTACTTCATTCCATTAATTTCTTCTTTAGGAACAGAAACATTATTTACCATTTTCCTACAAACAAAATGACAACGTATAACAACTCTCCAAACTTCATTATCATGTGACTGAATAAAATATTTAATTACATTTTTCCAACAATTATAATCATTTCTAAAAAATAGAGGAGGTTTAAAAATTAATTGTCCGTCACCAATGGATGTTGTAACATACGCCATTGATCTTGACCTCTAAGATTATTAAATCTAAAAATAATTAGAGGAGTGCTCTGATACCAATTATTGCCTAGATTATACTCAAGAGGGGGGGAGGTGGGGGGTGAGTTGAGTTTAGCAAATTTTTAAGTCAAATTAAAACTTTAGAAAAATATTTAATTTACAACACCTTAATAATTTTCAAATTAATAAATCTTTAAAGAATAAAACCAATAATATTAAATAAATGAAACTAATTATTTTAAACTAGCTAAAATGCAGATTTTAACAATTCACAAATATTAAATTAATTTTCGTAGTTAATATAAATTAATATTCTAAAATTAATTAATTAATTAATTAATTCAAAAATAATTATTTTAACCTTAAAATAAATTTACCTATTTTCAACATTAATATATTTTCAAATTCAAGTGTTGAAAAATATAAATTAAAGCAAGAACAAATAAATAAGTAAATAAAGTGCGGAAAAATAAATGACACTGAATTTAACGTGGTTCGGCCAAAACCCGTTCTACGTCCACATGCTTATAGCAACTCCCGTCTCCTTGCGCTCCACTATCACTGATCAACTTGACGGTAGGATAAAACCACCACTTTTACAAACCCTTGAAACAAATACCAGCTCCAAGTTCTTGGTCCACTTGAGGGTAGGTATCAATCACAATTACAAATCGAAGCTTCAACAAAGCTTCAAACAAATTTGAATTTTTCGTACAATGTAAAATACTGAAACTCCTTAAAATAAATTTACAATCTGAGTTTCTTCGTCTTTAATGAGACTTCAATAAATAATGTTGGTGTAGGCTCATGTCATCTTTTTCAATGATTGAGCAGAGTCTAAAAATTAATTGATCTCTTTGTGGTAACTGAATAGTAAATTTTAAAACTCTCAATAAATTCTCAAGGCTTGCTCATATTCTCATTCTTGTATTGTGTCTTTAATGAAGCTCTCTAAATGTTTAAGTAGAAACTTCAAAAACTAGCTATTAGAGATAAACATTATGAGCATTAAATGCTCTTGATCAGGCAGGTCCTAAGATTAAGAGAACCCGGTGTGAAAATCAATTTAGGGCCCTTCCAAAAAAATATTATACAAAGATATTAAATACCTAAAATGGGCTTCTAAAAAATTAAACTTATTTTTTAGGGGCCCATTTTAGTTGGGTGATATTTTTAGGTAGTTGAATCAGTCTTTGTACAAATTATTTTTGGGTCATGAAAAAAAGGGCCCCTAAAAAATTAAACTTATTTTAAAAATTGATATTTTTAATATACATAAAATATTTTTGGATCCCTATAACATACATATATAGGTGCATACACTAAAATGGGCCCTGTGTCATTGCACATTTAGCACATGGCCAGGCCCAACCATGCTCCTGATTTAGGTTAAATGATGTATCTTGAAAAATGATCGGCAAATCTTCATTTTGCTTCTCAATAAGAATACAGCTGTTAAGGCATTGAAATGGCACTCTGAAAATGTAGGACTGAAAGAGACTTTGAAATATTCTACAATAAGCTCCTGTAAAATTAATAGTCCGAGAGAGAGAGATAATATGGTGTAAAAAGGATGGTAGCTCTACAGAGTGAGAGACCCAAACAGATATAAAGTGTTAGACATTTTTATGTTTAAGTGAAAAGATTCGAAAAGATATTGTGGACAAATCAAATAATTTCTCAAGAGATACAGTAATGGTAAGTAATTCAATTTGAAAAATTCTTTTCTTGCTAATAAATTTGATAGATGAATTTCGTGACTTTCGACAGATTGGACATAAATCCCGTGCATGGTTCCAATGAATGTAAAGGGATTTGTACAACTGATATAAAAATATAAAATTATTTCGTAAAAATCAGTTTTCAAATAATAACGTTCACAAGTAACGTTCACAAATACTATACTAACACATATATAAAATAGAGTAGATAAAAAGTCTTTATCACTTATCATCTGTGTCAAAGCTAGACAACTGGACTGACAAAACCAATTTCATAAGCCTAGACTAAAAAGGCGTGAATTAGACGTTGCACACGAGGTTGTAAAATACAAGTATTGAATTGTACAAAATGCATGGACACAATAAAAAGATAGATTATATATAATATGATTTAATGTTCCAAACAAATATAAATAATATATAATAATATTTAGTGTTGGGTATATTGGTATATATATTTATTTTGAATGAACTAAATAAGTTGGGGTAAGTGGCCTAGTGGTAATTTTATGGGGTTTGGTGCTTGAGGTCATGGGTTCAATCCCTAGGAGGGTCACTAAACATTAATATTCTTTGATTGGGCCTTGGGGTCTTTGGGCTTTTCTTGAGTGCCCAAAATTTTTACCTTTTCTTAATTCATTTTTAATTTTTGACTTAGTCTCCTATTCAAAGTAAACTACCCGTTAATGGAGATATTAGTGGGTTAGTTGGCTAAAACCTTTACCCATGATTTTTACCAAAATTCTGCATAGAACAAAGGCTACAACTTTGATAAAAGGACACAGAAAAATTCTACCCCTCTCACTTTCCCTGCAAAAATAATTTTGCTATTTTCTACAATACACTTACGTTCGTCATTCTTTTGGGAGTGCTGGAGTATCCTAAGAGTTCAAAGATTTAACACAAAGATGGTGTGTAAATCTGATCGTTGAATCCTGGGAGGTGTATGTTCACGAGGCTGACAACTACAAATATCAGCGAGCAATTTCACCTTTAGGACTTTGTGTCAAACATAAACCTTGATCGATAAGTTCTTTTAATTTTATCTATTTCAAATTTGGGTTTTTTCATATATTCTGCAATCAATATTTCCAACAATCTAAAGGTGAAATTTGTGTTGTTATTCTACAACCTACTATGGAAAATCCTAATCCAAAATACTCTGAAAAACCTGAATTGTTTGATGGAAAGAATTTTAAGAGATGGCAAATGAAACTGCAATTTTACCTAACAACTCTTAAGGTCGTTGACGTTATTGCATCTGATAGACCTTCTACACTTGAAGAACTGGTTGTTTGGAAACCAAGGGATTATATATGTAGGAATTATATTTTGAACTGTCTCTGCCTTGAATTGTATGATGTTTATTGGTCATGTCCTACTGCGAAAGAATTATGGAACTTATTGGATAAAAAATATGCAACTGAAGATGCTGGATCTAAAAAATTTGTGGCTGGAAAAATTTTGGATTTTAAAATAGAAGATAATAAATCTGTTGTGTCGCAACTGGAAGAACTACACACTATTATTCATGAAATTCTGGCCGAGGGTTATAATATATGTGAAGGATTTCAGGTGTCTGCTATAATTGAAAAACTGTCACCTTCTTGGAAAGATTACAAAAATGGTCCGAAACATAAGAAAAGGGAGATGTCACTAGAAGATTTGATAGTTCGTTTGAGAATTGAGAAAGATAATAAGAATGCAGAACGAGAGAAAAATTCTGAATTCAGTTCTAAGGCTAATTTGGTAGAGGAAAAATCAAATGGAAACCAAAAAGAGAACCAGTCTAAGCCTAACCATTCAAACTAGAAACATGGGCACCATAAACCAAACCAGAATTTGAGGTCCAACCATAAATTCAAACCTAATGATCAGAATAAAAATTCTAAACCTCAGTTTAAATATAAACCTACAGGTCAATGCTATGTATGTGGAAAACCAGTTCATTACGCTAAAGATTGCAAGTTTAGGAAGAGTCAGAATGTGAAGCCTCAAGAAAATGTAATCGAGGAGGGTAACTTTTTTACTGTTGTGATCGAGGCAAACATTGTGAGTAACATGGCCGACTGGTGGCTTGATTTTGGCGCCACCAAACATATTTGTGGCACGAGAGGTGCCTTCACTACCTTCACTGCTGTTGGTGAGGATGAACGTCTATACATGGGAAACTCCTCTTCGTATAAGGTTGAGGGGAAGGGAACCGTAGTTTTAAAGTTCACTTCAGGAAATGTTCTTACCTTGAAAGATGTTTTGTATGTCCCTGAGGTTAGGAAGAATTTGGTGTCTGGTTTTGTCTTAGTTAAGAAGGGTTTTAAAATTATTCTAGAGAGTGATAAGGTATTTGTGACTAAGGGAGGTGCTTTTGTGGGGAAAGGTTATGTTCATGAGGGTCTTTTCAAACTAAATGTAATCGTGGCTGATAATAAGAAAACATCTAATTCTTCTGCTTATTTGATTGACTCTTGTGATTTGTGTCATTTTAGACTTGGTCATGTAAATAAGGCATCTATTAAAAAATTAATGTTTTTGGGAAACATATCAAAATCTGATATTTCTACTAACTCTAAATGTGAAATATGTGTTGAATCAAAATATGCTAAAGAACCTTTTCCAAGTGTCGAAAGAAGTTCAACTGTTTTATGTTTAATACAGTCTGATCTTTGTGATTTAAAAGGTTATGTGACACGTGGTGAAAATAAATATTTTGTTACTTTTATTGATGATTACTCTCGTTATTGTTATATTTATTTCCTCCTTATTCACCCCATTCTAATGGTGTAGCTGAAAGAAAAAACAGAACTCTTAAGGATATGGTAAATTCCATGTTAAGCACTTCGGGATTACCTTATAAAATGTGGTGTGAGGCACTTCTTGCTGCCTGTTATATTCTTAATAAAAAACCTTTTAAGAATAATGATAAAACTCCTTATGAAATGTGAAAAAATAGAAAACCTTCTTATAAACACCTTAAAGCGTGGGGGTGTCTTGCTAAAGTTTCAATACCAGTACCTAAGGGAACTAAACTTGGCACAAAGATTGTTGATTGTGTTTTTATAGGTTATGCTAAAAACAGTAATGCATAAAGGTTTCTTGTAATTGATTCTAAAAATCAATATATGGATAAAAATATTATTTTTGAGTCAAGAGATGCTGAATTTTATGAGGACAAATTTCCTTTTAAAGAGAGAAGTGAAGAAACTAGTAGTTTTGTTCCAGCGGGTCCTAGTGTTAGAAATGAATCTTCAAATTCAGAAGAAATTGAAATTAGGAAAAGTAAAAGACCTAGGATAGCTACTTCTTTTGGTCCTGAATTTTTAACGTACTTATTGGAAAATGACCCCGTCACTTTTAGTGAGGCAATGTCCTCACCCAATTCTATTTTTTGGAAAGAAACTATTAATAGTGAATATGGTTCTATTATTTCTAACAACATGTGGGAGTTAGTTGACTTACCTAAAGGATGTAAAAATATTGGATGAAAATGGATTTTTAAAAAAAAATTAAAAGCTGATGGTTCTACTGATAAATTTAAGGCAAGATTGGTAGCTAAAGGCTATAGGCAAAAGGAAAGAATTGATTTCTTTGATACTTACTCTCCAGTTACTAGAATTACATCTATTAGGCTATTAATTTCTATCAATTCATTACATAATATGATAATTCATCAAATGGATGTTAAAACGGCTTTTTTGAATGGAGATCTTGAAGAAGAAATTTATATGGATCAATCCGAGGGGTTTGTAGTCCAAGGCCTAGATAAAAAAGTGTGTAGACTTAAAAAATCATTATATGGACTCAAACAAGATCCTAAACAACGGCAGGAAAAATTTGATCAAATAATGATCTCTAATGATTTTAACATTAATGAAGCGAATAAATGTATTTATAGCAAATTCAAAGATAATTCTGGTGTGATTATTTGCTTATATGTGGATGATATGCTTATTTTTGGAACTGATATGGATGTGGTTAATAAAACTAAAAGCTTCCTTAATAAGAAATTTGATATGAAAGATTTGGGTGTTGCTGATGTTATATTTAGAATTAAACTCATTAAAAATTCCATATGAATAGTTTTAACCCAATCTCATTATGTAGAGAAAGTTCTTAGAAAATTTGAACAATTTAATTGTATTCCTACTAAAACACCTTATGACCCTAATTGTCACTTAAGGAAACATTCGGGTCCTGGTGTTTCATCATTAGAATATTCTGGAGTTATTGGTAGTCTAATGTATCTTATGAACTGCACTAGACCTGATATTGCATATGATGTGGGTAGACATAGCAGATACACTTGTAATCCTAATAATGAACATTGGGATGTTTTGATTAGAGTTTTGAGATATCTAAAATACATAATAAATTATGGTATTTATTATATTAGATATCCTATTGTAATTGAAGGTTTTTATGATACTAATTGGATTTCTGATAATGATGAATGCAAGTCTAGGAGTGGCTATATTTTTGCCTTGCCAAGAGGCGCTATATCTTGGAAATCTACCAAGAAAATGTGCATAGCTAGATCCACTATGGAGTCAGAGTTCATAGCATTGGATAAAGCAAGTGAAAAGGCTGAATGGTTAAGGAACTTCATATTAGATATTTATTTGTGGCCTAAACCTGTTCCAGCCTTGTCCATTCACTATGACAGTCAATCAGCGATCGCAAGAGCACATAATAACTCCTACAATGGAAAGTCTAGACATATCAGGAGAAGACACAACACAGTGAGACAGCTATTGAAAGATGGAGTTATAGCAATCGACTATGTCAAGTCAAAGGAAACCCTGGCAAGTCCATTGCCTAAATGGCTAGCTAGAGAGCTAGTTTATCAAACATCGAGGGGAATGGGCCTAAAGCCTATTAATATCTAAATCACCTATAATGGAAACCTAACCCATATGACTGGAGATCCCAATATCTGGGTTCAATGGGATAACAAAGTTATACGAGTGATTTGTGGGGGTATAAATTTAAGTTTTACTTAAAAATCTTTCCTATGATGTAGTGCTTCTGTATCGATGGAGGATGAGATTTAATCTCTTAATGCTTTCTATAGCTGTTATTCAGTGGGGTGTGAGATACAGTACACTCTTGATAGAAACACCTATATGGGTGTGGTAGTGGCGCCGCTTTCTATGAGAATTAAGGCTGATTCTCTAGATCACTCAAGAATCCTGGGCATGCTCAAGGCCGAAACGAGCACAACTATGGGAACTCTATGATTATTTTTGGGAGTCACATGTGTATTCTATTGACCTAAGTTTACAACAACGGTGAAATAGTTCAAATCATCAGTTCACTGTCAACCTGTAAACTCAATAGATTAACACAAAGCAAAGGTTCAAGTCGAATGATACCTTTGCCTTATACGTCACTCCTTATGATACTCCAGAGCGTCGTTTTATTTTATTTATTTCATTCATGTGGGGGATTGTTGGGTATATTGGTATATATATTTATTTTGAATGAACTAAATAAGTTGGGGTAAGTGTCCTAGTGGTAAGTTTATGGGATTTGGTGCTTGAGGTCATGAGTTCAATCCCTATGAGGGTCACTAAACATTAATAGTCTTTGTTTGGGCCTTGGGGTCTTTGGGCTTCTCTTGAGTGTCCAGAGTTTTTACCTTTTATTAATTCATTTTTAATTTTTGACTTGGTCTCCTATTCAAAGTAAACTACCCGTTAGTGAAGATATTAGTGGTTTAGTTGGCTAAAACCTCTACCCATGGTTTTTACCAAAAATTTGCATATAACAAAGGCTATAGCTTTGTGAAAAGGACATAGAAAAATTCTATCTCTCTCACTTTCTCTGCAAAAATAATTTTGCTATTTTCTACAATACACTTACGTTCGTCATTCTTTTGGGAGTGCTTGAGTATCGTGAGAGTTCAAAGATTTAACACAAAGCTGGTGTGTAAATCTGATCGTTGAATCCTGTGAGGTGTATATTCACGAGGTTGACAACTACAAATATCAGCGAGCAATTTAACCTTTAGGATTTTGTGTCAATCACAAACCTCGATCGATAGGTTCTTCTAATTTTATCTATTTCAAATTTAAATTTTTTCATATATTCTTCCATCAATATTTCTAATAATAAGCATATGTACAAATATCGTTTAAAAGATTTAGAAAGATGAAAAAAAATTGAGGTGACTAAATGGGAGTCTTGAGTGTTGACAAACACGGATTTCAAAATTTACATGCCCAAGACTTTTACCAACTATCACCAACTTTGACTGCAAAAGGTTGTATATGCAAGACTCAATAATGAACGCATGGCTCAAGGTACGAGAGATTAAAATGACGGATAAATGGAATTTATTTTCTATTTACATGAAATTGTTTTTAAGCGTTAAAAAAATTTGCGAATAAAAAAAATAATCGAATAAAAAAAAACTTTTCGTGAACATATAAAATAAATAAATATATTATATATGAATAAATATTTTATTATAAAATATATTAAAATATGTTTTAGTGTAAAGTCTAAATAAATATTATGACAAAATAACTAAGGGCCCGTTTGGTTCTCTATTCAGAAAATTCGATTTAAACACTGTTTTTAAATACAGTTTTAAAATTCAATTTTTTGTGTTTATGATGATTGGTGTGCGTTTGGTAAAGTTGTTTTTAAATACAGTTTTTTGAAAATTTGACAAAATTGACAAATATGTATATTTATATCATACATATGCGTGTGTGTGTGTGTGGATATATATATATATATATATATATATATAATTAAACTCCACAACATACCTCATTAAATGTACATGTATATAATTTATGATGTATGTATCTATGTATCCATTCATGTATCATGTATGTATGAAAGTTTTATGTATGTTTATATGTACATACATATATATATAACATACCTCATTAAATGTACATGTATATAATTTGTGATGTATGTATGTATGTATGTATACATACATGTATCATGTATGTATGAATGTTTTATGTATGTTTATATGTACATACATATATATATAACATACCTCATTAAATGTACATGTATATATATATATATATATATATATATATATAACATACCTCATTAAATGTACATGTATATAATTTAATGAGGTATGTTATATATATATATATATATATATACATGTACATTTAATGAGGTACACATACCTCATTAAATGTACATGTATATAATTTAATGAGGTATGTTATATAAATTATATACATGTACATTTAATGAGGTACATGTACATTTAATGAGGTATGTTGTGGAGTTTAATTATATATATATATATATATATATATATATATATATATATATATATATATATATATATATATATATATATATATATATATATATATATATATATATATATGCATGTACATTTAATGAGGTATGTTATATATATATGTATGTACATATAAACATACATAAAACTTTCATACATACATGATACATGAATGTATACATATACATACATCATAAATTATATACACGTACATTTAATATCATGTATATTTAGATATATTTAATGAGGTATGTTAGGGAGTTTAACTCTCTCTCTCTCTCTCTCTCTCTCTCTCTCTCTCTCTCTATATATATATATATATATATATATATATATATATATATATATATATAAATATAATGATGTCGCATATATAATTCACTATAAAATTATATACATACATGAATTGATAATATTTTTTAATACATATGTACTATATGTATATTTTATATTATTCCATACATTAATAATATATGTATAAAACTATATATAAGTATCATGTATCTATTGATAATATTATTTAACTTTATATTATTCCATACGTAATTTTGTGTATATGTATATATATATATTTTTATTTATAAGAATTACACACATTAATGTATTATGTATGTATATTATATATTAAGGAATAATTGCTTTAAAATATTAAGAATGAATAATTCTGAGTTGAAAAATAAAAAAAAACAGATGTTATAAAACACCCAAAATCTGTTTTCTGAAAAACTTGATTATAACACAGGAATATTATAATTCTGTGTTTAAAACTAGGTTGCCAAACGAAGATTTTTATCAGAATTGTATTTAAACACAGAAAACAAAATTATAGTTGCAAACCAAACAGGCCCTAAAATACCGCCCAAAAAAGTTTTGTCCTAGTAGACATATATCATAACAGGTCTAGAAGTTCTAGGCAGATATTAGTGGCATAAGTTGTCCAATATATGACCGGATAGTATTGTGTGGCTCAAGGCGATGAATGATCTACTCTCAAGGTTTCAAAGAAGCTTGTACTATACAAGCAAGAAAGCTAACATAAAAAAAATATCTCCAATATGTTGTCACTAGAAGTGTCTTCTACAACTAGCTTCATATGTTAACAAATATAGGAAGTGAATAAAAGGTTCAAGGTTTAGTCCTTCTATAAAAACAAACTATTGTTCTAACAAGGTAACATTAAAAAAATAATATAATAATAGTATGATAAGTAGAATAAATATATACATGTATAATATGGTTTAAATGCCAAAAACATATATAATAATATGATAGTAGTATGTCTAAAAC
Source organism: Sambucus nigra (assembly GCA_949130495.1). NCBI lineage: Eukaryota > Viridiplantae > Streptophyta > Magnoliopsida > Dipsacales > Adoxaceae > Sambucus > Sambucus nigra. Next base: position 49,563,194 of record OX422220.1, read on the forward strand.
GAAAGTATGTGTTATATACCTATTATAAGAACTTATATAAGTGAATAACTAGAGTATGTAATTGATACTTATATGCAAAAAAAAAAAAAAATCGTGTGTGTTATTTTATATATATATATTACTTAAAGTAATCTTATGTATAACTATAGATATATAAATAACACAAAAATAATATAAACGACATATGTATATAATTAAATAAAATCAAAATTATATATATTCAAAACTAAGAAATATTCATATAATACATAATAAATATATGTTTGGAATCATCAAAATCAATATATCACATCAAACTAAAAAGTACAATAATTTCAATTAAACCAATTTAATATTAATTAAAGGGTTAATTACATTTTCGTCTAACAATTATTATTATTATTTTTTTTTCCTACAACTACTATATTTGTTAATTACTATTTGTCTTATTTGCATTTTTTATTGTTGTAGGTATGTATTATTTGTCTGATGTTGCATGCACGCACACTTGAGGCTTTATGTGCCCCTATAAATGCACACGATAGTGGTTGTCGGATTTAGGCGTGATGATCAAGCTAGAGATAAAAAGGAGAAATTCAACCATGGACATGGTAGATTAAGAAATGTGATTGAGAAGACATTCGCTATTTTAAAAAATAGATTTGCGATATTGCATATAATGCATCCTTATAATTTTCGATTCTCATTATTGTTGCATGCATGGAAATACATAACTTCTTTCGTCGAGTATCACATAATGATCTATTGTTTCATATATATGAAGATGATGACGTGGACTTGCCGGTCGACCCTTCAATAGATAATGAACCAGCAGAAGCTCCACCAAGTTATGATAAAATATTTGGACGAGCACCGCAACAAGAAATTATTACTTTACGTGGTCAAATTGCAGATCAATTATTCAGTAGAACTTATGATTTATAATTCTGTCTTATTAGTATTTTTTTACTTTTAATAACTACTTAGTAAGTTTTACACATTTTAAAACATTTTATACTATGCAAATTCCCTACTACTTGGAATGTCTACTATTGCATGTTAAAATTACTCTCCTACGAGAACTAATGAACAATAAACACTTGTTCTCCTACGCGGCCATTCAACTATCTTGATCGGCATTAGAGATACCTATTTGGCTAGCATGACGACCAACACCCATAATGTGAACCATCAGGAATATAAAAGATTACCCGGATGGAATGGCAACCAACACTGAATGTCAAGAGTCTCATTGATTGTATACATATGTAAATTCCTGAAGATATAAAAACTTTTCGTCTCTAGGGTTTCGGACCATTGTAAATAGATAACCTCCCTTATCTCAAGGGGAGGATTCAATCAATCACAAGACCACCATACTGAGCTATTGTAACCATAAAAAATAATGCAAACAGTGGACATAGACCTTTTATAGTTGAACCAATTTAAAAATCTTTGTCTCCTGTGTGTTTGTTTAGATTGATTATGTTATTTTATCCGTGATTATAAAATTGGACCCACTCCATTTTTAGACATCAACAGATTGATGTCGTCTGTGAAAAATGACTATTTATCACCGTTCTTACCCTCTTATGTTTCTTTGCTCATTCTCTATTTTGAAGAATGGCCAATGTTCTTGAAAGTAGCCTGGAGGTTGCAGGTAACAACTCAGATCTATCTGCTCCCCTTAGTGAGATAGATCTCCAGAGAAGTTTACTCAACTTAGATAGAGGATAAGAAGCAATACAGGAGTTAGTTAGACAATTGACTCATACGATTCAAGATAGATCCTCCAATTCTCGAAGCGATATGCCACCTCTGCCACCTAGGAATGAAAGGATTTATCATTCCAGGTCTTTTCGTGATAGGGCATACTGTCCTCGGGCAAAATCATCATTACGATCAATGGATTACTATAATGGTCGATCTTTTTCCAACGAAAGGCCATGCATGTTGGAGAGGATAAATAGGGAATATATTTTCGATCGTTTGGATCCCCAAGTAACCATAGGTAATCGCAAGGAGTAGGAACGCCAGCGCGATAAAAAATGGATCCATGAGATCCATTACTAGCATGAGAGACTTGTGCGTGCGGAGAAAACTTGTCAGGAAGAGAGATCAACACATGTGCACAACAAAGCCACAAAAGCTTCTTAAGCTAAATACAAACCTGAGAAACATTCTTGGAAAGGATTTATGCAATGACTAGAAGATCGGCTAGGGGAAATGGCTGAAACAAAATATCCTTGGAAAAGGAGTTTTCTCAAAAGATCACCTTTTATCCAGTCTATTGTGGACTACCCCACACCTTCCAAATTCAAATTACAAGTTATTTCTCCGAAGTATGGTGGGAAAATGGATCAAGTCCTCCATATCAAACAATATTAGGTTACCGTCGATATCTATTCTATCCCCGACGATATGAGGTGTAGGGCTTTCTCTAGTTCCATCATAGGTCAAGGCCAAATATGGTACAACAATCTTTATAGAGGTAAAATTTCTAGTTTCCATCAATTAGTCGAATTATTTATTGAGAACTTCTTCTTTGGCGCTAAGCCAATTAAGAATGTTACTCATATCTTGACCGTGTGCTAAAAACTCGGAGAAAGTTCCCGGGAGTATATCACATGTTTTAAGAATGAGAAAATAATGGTCGTGGATTATGAAGAAAATACAGTTATTGCAGCAATGATAAGTGGACTACTTTTTAAGGATCTCTATTATGCTCTAGCAAAAAATCCACCCAAAAATATAACAAAAATGATGGCTAAGGCTCGAAAGATTATAAATGTTGAGGAAGCTATGTAAGAAAAATAACTTTCGAAGACAAAAGATGAAAGTCAAAAGAGTAATTTGTTTAAGAAAGATTAAAAGGATAAGAAGATTGACAGAATCAAGAATTATGACGAGTATACTCCATTCACTAAAAGTGTCCATCACATCCTGGAGACAATTAGGGGAAACAAAGACTGAAATGGACTGGGAAATTAAAGTCACCTCCCAACAAGAGGGATAAGTCCAAATATTACCATTTTTCACAGAGATCATAGACACACTAGTGATAGTTGCACCGCCCTCAATAATGAAGCGGAGACTTTTATTCAGTGAGGAAAGTTAACTAAATTTGTTATCCGAAATGGTAGTCGAGATACCAGAATAGGATCTAAGTCACCTGGACAAGGAAAGGATGATGTGAAAAAGGCACGCAATAATAATTATGAGCATGATACTGACTTGTCAAAGAAACTTGATGAACCAGAAGTAGAGGCGGGGATAATTTTCTTTGGCTGCCACTTCATTGTAGGAGGAGATGATGGTGAAGGAGAAGGACTTACTGAGAGGAAAGTCTACCTAAGTGAAGCCAAATCGTGTCATACTATCAGGTAAATTAACAGGTTCGAGAGCACTGATGGTCAGCCTAGGAAAGTCAACAAGTATATATTGGTGATCAACTTCTCCAAAAATAATTTGAGTGGAGTGCTATATCCTCAAGATGATCCATTAGTCATTACTTGCAGGGTTCACCATATAGAATGGCAAGAATTCTAGCTGACAATAGGAGTTCTATTGACATTATGTTCTATAACTATTTTCACTACCTAGGACTATAAGACAGTAAGTTCGAACCGTAACACCGGCCTCTCATAGGGTTCTCAGGATAAAGGGTATATCCCTTAGGAACAATCAAGATGGATGTGTTGGTCAGCACTAGGCCAGCAAGCGAAAAGGAAAGAATTCGCTTCTTTGTACTAGATAAAAATATCCCTTCAGCTTACAACATAATTCTCGACAGAGTGGGGATGAAGCAATTATAATTAGTGCCATTTATTGTGCATCCATGCATGAATTTTTCTACCAATTATAGCGTCTGCGTAGTTAACGATAACCAGATGGAAGATAGGGAATGCTACTATACATTAGCTGACTAAAAGGTGGTACATAGGGGCACAATTAATTTCCATATTGATACCTTGGATCCTCAGGAGGAGGAAGATTTGGTGAAGGGACAAGTTATGAAAGAGACATAAACCATTGGTCTTGACGATGAAAAACTATAAAGGACCACTCATATTGGTTAAAGACTAACACCATGTCTCAAGCATGAGTTAATTACATTCCTTAGAGATCAAAAGAATGTGTTTGCCTGGAGCTATAAGGATATGTCAGGGATTGATCCTAACTTCATTTATCATGAGCTCAACATTTATAAGTACTCCAAACTGATCAAGTAAAAGCGTAGAGTCTTTAGTCCTGAGAGGAATATGGAAATTTAAGAGGAAGTAGAAAATTTGCAAAAATCATAGTTCATAGAAGATGTCCAACATCCAACCTGGTTGGCTAATGTGGTGATGGTAAAAAATAAGAACAACAAATAGCGCATGTTTGTAGACTTCACTGACCTCAACAAAGCATGCCCCAAAGATAACTTTTCTTTACTCAGGATTGATTAGTTGATAGATACAACTGCAGGTCATGAGATTTTAGCTTCAAGGACTCTTATTCTAGTTATAACCAAATTAAAATGAATCCAGAGGATGAGGAAATCATGTCCTTCATCACTAGCTGAGGAACATAATGCTACAATGTTATGCCCATTGGGCTAAAAAATGCTAGAGCAACATATCAAAGGTTGGTAAATAAAGTATTTGGAGACCATATTAGCAAGAACATGGAAGTATGTGCAGATGATATTCACACTACGAGCAAGTTTGTTGTCGACCATATTGATAATTTGGACCAAACATTTGACCAGTTGGCGAAACACCAAATGAAGCTCAATCTAACAAAATGTATATTTGAGGTACAATAAGGCACTACATCAAATCTAGCGAATGGTCACGCCCAACTGGTCATGGCCCAAGTACACAACCAGATGGGAGTGGACTTGGTCCGGGACCATCTTAATTTTTGGCGTGACCATATTCATTACCACACTGAGTCATGGATGCTCAGGAAGTGGTCACGGACCAAATCCCTGACCAATGTGGGTAACGAACTTTGGGTCGGGACCAGGGCGTGACTATCTTGGTGCCTTATTGGCCGAAATTCATGCCAAAATTCCCTCCAATCTTGGCCGAAATGGGTTACGGACTTGGACCGTGACCATAGGCATGATGAAGAACAAAACATACATATATGGGTTCACTGCTGGCGACCCTGACCATTTCTTGGTGTGGGTCACGGATATAGGCCATGACCATCCCTCAATTGAATATCTGTTATTGGTTGCACATGGGGGTCACAGCGGTAGGCCGTGACCATTCATCAATCAAGTATCAGCTCTATGGAAGTAATGGGTTGCGATGGTGGGTCACGACTCTAGGTCGTGACCATGTCATTCCTAAAAAAAGAAACATGCACCTCATGTTCATTTTTATTTTCATTTTACCGCTTAATTTTCATTTTCATTTGTTCGATTCTCTCTCTCGTAAAAGATGAACCTATGGTCGACCATAACTTCTCTCTCTCGTGTCTAACGCTGATGGATTCTCTCTCTCTCTCTCTCTCTCTCTCTCTCTCTCTCTCTCTCTCTCTCTCGTCATAGACGAAGGTTGTAGACACCCCATTCTGTTACCCCATAACTCTCCTTAGGTCCCTAGTACCTCCCTTCATAACTACAAACCCAGGTTATTTCTCGAGTACTGACCTGGAAGCTATCGGGCGCTCCCCGGCTTAGTTTGACCCAAAAGTCAAACTCTTTGTCTCAATCGAGACTCAATGAATCTTCAAAGGGTACTGAATACCCTTTTTAACGGTCTATCCCGTGCGTGATTCCGACTTACCACGCGGACGAACAATCCATTTGTGTTTGAAACCTAATCTAGAGGCCACCGGGCGCTCCTGGGCTCTGTTTGACCTATGTTAACTCTTCATCTCAACTGAGGTGGAATGAATCTTTGAAGGTCACTGAATCCCCTTTCCAGTGGTCCATCCCGTGCACGATTCTGACTTTCCATAAGAACGAACAATCCGTTTGACTCCGAGAGGTCACCGAATGGTTCTCGGGCCCGGTTGACCAAAGTCAACTCTCTAAACCGAGTCAAACTCTTTAGAATATCGAAGTACATCTCCTTAAATTTCCAAGGGTCTGCCCCGTGCACGATTTGGACTTACCATGTGGACGAATGATCCGTTTGCGTCCAAACGATTCCCCATCCAATGGATCGACAAACACTTCCGAGCTATATTTGACCCAAAGTCAACTCCTGAACCAGGTAGCGGTCCAAAGGACATTCAAAGGTATCTGACTTACCTTTCCAACGGTATGCCCCGTGCATGATTCTGACCAACAATTTGCCCTCGGCAGCATATTTTCCAAAAAAGCCTGAACCGCACTGCCAAATAGCAGGTTCCAAATCCTGCCTATCGGCACCTGCCGATGGGCAGTGGCATGACAATGCCGATTGGCAGTCACCTGGGGCTATAAAAGGAGGTCTTCACCTCATTTTCAAGGAGAGTCCAGATCTGATCAAAATCGCTCTCAGCGAATCCTAAAAGCCTCTCTCGAAGGCAACGCGATTTCAACATCCAAATCCCTTTTTTACTTCCACTTTTCATCATCCTCTTCATCAAACATGGTGAATTAACCACTCTATGTCATCATCCAAGTGCAAGGGCTACTTTTCAACATTCAAGATCAAGCTCAAGATCTTCAAGAAGGTCCAACTTTCTCACCCTTCTCTTCAAATTCTCTTAAATTCGTAATAACTTGTTTTCTTACTTAGCACTTTTATTATCCCATTTCACATATCCTAATATAATTTTTATTTAGTATTATTGCACATCTCTTATTTTCATATAAATAAAACCCAAAAAAAGAAAAGAAAAAGAGGGTTTGCTCATAAATTTCAAATAGGGATTCTCACACTTTTTCTACACTTTTCTCACAACTAAAACACTTTTTCTACACACACACACACACACACACACACACTTAAAAATAAGATATCCCCCATTTGGATTTATGGGATAAACCCTACCCCTCGTTTTGTATGTGAACTACGTGGACTTTGATGCCTTTATATGCTACGTAGGCATCTCGGGGTAAAACCCGATACTCGAGTCCTTTTCTTACTTTTTCTCTTATTTTTTATTTTCTCTAAATCTAATTTCCTTATATTCTATATACTTGTTCTTAGTGATGTATTACTCCATATGCGTTATCGTTCCATTATAACGATCAACGTAGGGGTAATCACGTAAATCTTATTTGGTAATATTATTCTTATATCTTCCTACAGATGACTCGCTTTATCTTTTCCATGATATAAGTCGAGGATTTCTACCTCCACTCTATATATACACATGCAGACATATCACGGGGGGAAATATAAAGGAAAATAGCAAATATTCATGAGAGACCAAAAGGGCGGAATGGGTGCCTAACACCTTCCCATTTCGTAACTAAGCCTCCGAACCCTTCACGAATCATTTTGGTTTCGCACGCACCAGTATGTCTTTGGATGCCATCCTTCGGGGTGGCTTTCCATTTTCTTTTGTCTGTTTTGAATAAAATAGACTGGCGACTTTGAATCTCTCTACATTTCTACACCACATCTCAAACGACGCCGGTCGAAGCGCTCCCGAGAGGGACGCGCGGGACCCGAAGGATCCTTCCTCCACGCGACCTCCCGCACGGCGAGGATCGGGGATGGCCATAGTGGCGACTCCGCTGGGGATATATTTTTTGTTTTGAGGGCTTGACTCTATTTACATGTATGCTATATTTGCTTATGTTTCCCCCCATATCTGCATGTTCCCCTTTCTCATGTGTATCCCATGCTTATGCTTATATTCACACACTTGTAGAAATTTCTCCATGTACACTTCACATCCTATGCACCTAGGATCACCTATATCCTCATGTTGCACGCATCACCCATCCATACTTAGTGTACCTTTTGGGGTACGTGTACTTTGCTCCCTGTTTGGCATAATCAAGAAAGGCATTCTCATCATAAAGCGAATCATGCATGATTCACACGACATCACCTAAGAGCATTGATGTTGATAAAAAATTTACCTAGTAACTGGAGGGTCACTTCGTGATGGGAGCTAGTCCGGGAGGGAGCAGTTAGCCTAAGCGATATGACTCTCACCTTCCATTGGCCAAGTACCTTCGACGTATATCGAACGGTTCCCCCGTATCGTACCGCTTGACCGAAGTCATGACGGGAGGTATATCGTAGGGAATTCGTTCACATACGTTGAGTATATAGAATTCGCTCTCACACGTACCATCCCCATGAGGTATATGGTGAGACAATTCACGTACACTCAGGTATATCAAATGGCTTGTCCACACGTACCGATTGCTCACAAGAGCAAGACGTATATCGTGAAAGTCACGCCAAAGGGGGAAACCCATGCCGATTCACCCAACCAACTGTATACCCGCATATAGGTGTCAAACCTAGGACACGCACTTTAGATTATCGGTTTCAACCCGAAACTTTGCTAAAATTTCGGGTCGATCTGCCGCCCAATTTTCACGCATTTTTAAAATGGGACTCTGTCCGTGAGCCTGGTTACAAGTCCAAGCCATATCTTTGCGTATATTAAAAACCCCACTTTTCTAGGCTTAGGTACCGTCCGACATTGCATTTAGGAGAATTAAATAAAAGTGAAAACATAATAATAATCATGCTGAGTTTCGTCTCCAAAAACATTTCTCCCTTCTTTTTCAAAAATCCAAAAACATTTCTCCCTTTTTATCAAAAATCCAAAAATAGTTTCTTCCCTTTCTCTCAAAAATAAATCTCATCCTACGCCTTCTTAGGTCAATCGCAAGCCCTTAGCCTGGCTCCCTATTGGCTTCGATCTTCAGTCAAATCACCCCGGAGTTTCATCTATTCCAGTAATACTTCTTTCGAGTCCGAAATCCATCCACTTTCCATGGAGAATACAGATCAAGTACTATACATGCAGCCGAATCTGACGACAGTTCTAGCTCAGCTCATGTCTAAGATTGATAACCTCCCAACCGAGGTTCGAGAGATGAAATGAAACCAGGTTCCTATTCCTTAAGAGCCCGAGGCCCTATTCCCTCGTGCTGTGGGTCCACCCACGCCTATCTAGGTTCTCGAAGAATATCATCACGCTCCACGTGCCCCTCCTGCCAATGGGCCGCCACCTTCCTATCTTCCAATACCAAACATTGCCCAACTTGTGGCTAACCTGCCTATGGTCATTGATACAAAGGAGGAAGAGTTGAATAAGGTCAAAGAGGATCTCAAGATGCTCACCAAGAAGTTCGACCAAGTCAGAATGTCTGGGAATTACATGGACTACACCCACATGTCTCCTTATCCTAAAGCAAGGTTACCCGAGAAGTTCAAGATGCCAAATATCGAGAAGTTAGGAGGGAGTGGACCCCCGATTGTTCATCTTCACAGTTATCATCATTCCATGACTCTACTAGGGGCTTCTGAGGAGGTGATGACCCAATTATTTCAGCAAACTTTGAAGGATAGTTCCCTCTGATAGTTTTTATCTCTTGAAGAATCCAGAATCCGTAGTTGGGAGGATGTAGCCCGAGAATTCATATCACAGTACAAATATAATGAAGATCTTGAGGTCACCCATCGTGATTTAGAGCTGCTCAAACAAAATCCTAGAGAATCAGTCAGTAACTTCATAACCCGATGGAGGGAACAAGCAGCTACCATGACCAATCGACCATCTAAAGAAGAGCAGGCCAACATAGTGAAGAAGAACTTCTTGCCCCATGTCCGAGCGACGATGGGAGGATAATACAATCCCCAATTTCGAGCGCTCGGAGAGGCTGGAGTGGAAATCGAGGAAAGCCTTGTTAAAACATAGGTTGAACCGAAGAAGGTGTCCGGACAGTTCACCCCCAGAAAGTATGAAAAGCCTGCCAGTGCTACAGTCTCAACCATCAACAATATCTCTCAACCAACACATCATGGGAACCAAAAACTTGACCTGCCCCCATCCGAAGGGAATACACTGAGCTCCATGCTATCCTCTCCAAAGTTTACCAAGCCCTGTTAAGCCGAAACCTCATCAAACCCTTGGATCCCCGTCCATTGCCAAATCCACTCCCAAGAAACTTCAAGACTGATGCTCATTGCGCCTTTCACCAAACTGCTGGCCATACCACCGAAAAATGTTCTCACCTCCAAAATATAATCCAAGATCTCATTGATTGGGGTACCATCGCTGAGAGCGATTTTGATTAGATCTGGACTCGCTGAGAGTGATAAAGGGATTTAGATGCTGAAATCTCGCTGCCTTCGAGAGAGGTTTTTGGGATTCGCTGAGAGCAATTTTGATCAGATCTGGACTCTCCTCGCAAATGAGGTGAAGACCTCCTTTTATATTTCCAGGTGACTGCTGATCGGTATTGTCATGCCACTGCCTATCGGCAGGTGCCAATAGGCAGGATTTGGAACCTGCCATTTGGCAGTGCGGTTTAGGCTTTTTTGGAAAATTGGTCATCGAGGGCAAACAGTTGGTCAGAATCGTGCATGGGGCATACCGTTTAAAATGTATTTTATAGATGTTCTAAAGTCCTTTGGACCTCTCCCTAGTTCAGGAGTTAACTTTCGGTCACATGTGGCTCGAAAGTGCTTATCGGTCCGCTGGACGGGGAATCGCTTGGACGCAAATGAATCGTTCATCCGTATTGTAAATCTAAATCGCGCATGGGGTGGACCGTTAGAAAGGTTAGGAGATTTACTTCGACATTCCAAAGAGTTTGGCCCAGTTCAGGGAGTTGACTTTGGTCAACCGGGCTCGAGAAGCATTCGGTGACCTCTCGAAGTCAAACGGATCGTTCGTTCGCATGGAAAGTCAGAATTATGTGCGGGATGGACCGTTGCAAAGGGTATTCAGTTCCCTTAGAAGATTCATTCAGCCTTAGTTGAGCTAAAGAGTTGACTTAGGTCAAATAGAGCCCGGGAGGGCCCGGTGGCCTCTAGGTCAGGTTTCAGACGCAAACGGATCGTTCGTCCGCATGGTAAGTCAAAATCACGTATGGGATGGACCATTGGAAAGGGTATTCAGTGCCCTTAGAAGATTCATTGGGTCTCGATCGAGATGAAGAGTTTGACGTTTGGTCAAACTGAGCTGGGGATTGCCTGATGGCTTCCAGGTCAGTGCTCGGGACATGACCGGGGTTTACGGTGATGAGTGGAGGTACTAGGGACCTAATGAGAGTTAGGGGGTAACAGAATGAGGTGTCTACAGAGCCCCTCAATGGGTGAGTTTAGAACAAATGATAGTCGTCGATTAGGCACCGCATGATGCCTCTGAGAGAGTATGATCGATTTATAGGATCGAGGCCGATTCTGAGAACCTAAGGAAGCAAGGATGACCGATTCATAGGGTCGAGGTCAATTCTGAGGACCTAATGAGCGTGCTGGGGATGACCAAATCAGAGGGTCGAGGACTATTTTAAGGACCTAAGAATGGTGACGATCGAGGACCGAGGCCAATTATGACCTAACTCAGGTGACGATCCAAGATCGGGCTCAATTCTGACCCAAGAGTGGTGACGACCGAGGATCGAGGTCAATTCTGACCTAATTCAGGTGACGATCCAAGACTGGGGTCAATTCTGACCCAAGAGTGGTGACGACCGAGGACCGAGGTGAATTCTAACCTAATTCAAGTGACGATCCAAGACCGGGATCAATTCTGACCCAAGAGTGGTGACGACCGAGGACCGAGGTCAATTCTGACCTAATTCAGGTGACGATCCAAGATCGAGATCAATTCTAACCCAAGAGTGGTGACGACCGAGGATCGAGGTCAATTCTGACGTAATTCACGTGACGATCCAAGACCGGGGTCAATTCTGACCCAAGAGTGGTGACGACCGAGGACTGAGGTCAATTCTGACCTAATTCAGGTGACGATCCAAGATCGAGATCAATTCTGACCCAAGAGTGGTGACGACCGAGGACCGAGGTCAATTATGACCTAATTCAGGCGATGATCCAAGACCGGGGTCAATTCTAACCCAAGAGTGGTGACGATCGAGGATCGAGGTCAATTCTGACCTAATTCAGGTAACGATCCAAGACCGGGGTCAATTCTGACCCAAGAGTGGTGACGACCAAGGACCGAGGTCAATTCTGACCTAACTCAGGTGACGATCCAAGACCGGGGTCAATTCTGACCCAAGAGTGGTGACGATCGAGGACCGAAGTCAATTATGACCTAATTCAGGTTACGATCCAAGGCCGGGGTCAATTCTGACCCAAGAGTGGTGACGATTGAGGACTGAGGTCAATTTTAACCTAATTCAGGTGACGATCCAAGACCGGGGTCAATTCTGACCCAAGAGTGGTGACGACCGAGGACCGAGGTCAATTCTGATGTAATTCAGGTGACGATCTAAGACCAGGGTCAATTCTAACCCAAGAGTGGTGACGACCGAGGACCGAGGTCAATTCTGACCTAACTCAGGTGACGATCCAAGATCGGGGTCAATTCTGACCCAAGAGTGGTGACGACCGAGGACTGAGGTCAATTCTGACCTAACTCAGGTGACGATCTAAGACCGGGGTCAATTCTAACCCAAGAGTGGTGACGACCGAGGACCGAGGTCAATTCTGACTTAACTCAGGTGACGATCCAAGATCGGGGTCAATTCTGACCCAAGAGTGGTGACTACCGAGGACCGAGGTCAATTCTGACCTAACTCAGGTGATGATCCAAGATCGAGGTCAATTCTGACCTAAGAGTGGTTGCATTTCCTTGGGAAAATAAGAGTTCCACTGGGGGTAAGGATTGGATTTGGGGTTCAGCTGGGGATAATAATTGGATTTGAGGTTTCGCTGGGGAACGATGAATGAGCCAGGGAAGATTTGGATCGTCCGTTGGGAGATATCGCCTGGGGCGAATGATTCTTCTGAAATTCGCTGGGGAAAATACCATGCGATATTGTTTCGCACCGGGTAGCCGATGGATGGGGAGGCTTTGTGTCTTTGATTTGAGCGGGGGAGTTAATTATTGGGGAGATAACCGGTTTGAGGTTATAAACCATGCTGAGGAGATGATTAGGTGGTCCAGGTGCAGTGCTTGAGAGATTATTCACTTGGATTTTGACGGTTTTGTTGGGAAAAAAGAGGTTTCGCCTGAAGGAGTGCGGAAATTTCTTGATGAAAACGTTCTAAATCCTTTCTGGGATTTTTAGGAATTTTTTGAGGATTTTTCAGGGTTTTCTGGCATTTTCCAGGAATTTCTGTACGAAATTTTAAGGGGGGTGCCGGCCGGCATAGACTGAGGGGTGCCATTCGGCAGTGGTACGGACTTTTGGACTGCCTCGGGAAGGTGAGGAGACAGTGCCGATCGGTATGGCTAGGGTCAGTTCTGATCGGCATGGCGCTTGGCCTCCGATATAAAGGGGGTGAATCCCTTCATTTTTCACAGCTTTTTTCATTCTCTCTTTCTGCGATTTCTTTCTGCGAATTGTTCTAACGTTCTGATCTTCAAGAAATGACCTCCTTTGTGAGCATCGCTGTCCACCGGGAGTGGTTGACCGTTAATGACTGGGCGAATGTGTATTGGAGGGACAGGGTGTCTCTTGCTTTGGGGAACGAGAATGCATTCGATGCATTCGAGCCGGTTGCAGATGAGCGGACCTTGTTGCGGGAGTCGTCGCGTCATCGCTCTTCAAGAGTGATTCCCGACGGTTATGTAAGTAACCTGACCTTTGGCATTCCTTTCTTTTTGGGTGATTTTTCCTTTTTCTTGACCTTTAACTGAATTTTTCCGCTTGCCAGTCGGATATTTCTTTGAAGAACACGCGTGCCCGCGGGACGACGGGGCTTAAGGATGTTTGGGATCATCTTCCACCCGTGGTGTGCTGGATGGTATCATCAGCGGGTTTTGGGAGGTTGGTGGCTGAGCTGGATGAGACGCCTCGTTCGACAGCAGTTTTGTGTGCCTTAGGGGAGAGGTGGTTGGACACTACCCACACCTTTCATTTTGGCGTCGAGGAGATGACGGTGACTCCCATAGATGTGCAGCAACTGCTGGGCTGGATTATGATGGGGAGCAGATAGAGGTGGATAGCTCCTTGCGGGTGAGGCCAGAGGCGTTGATGTGGCACTTGGTGATGTGAGGAGGATAGTCTCTGGGGATTCTATCCGGCTGTCCTTGCTGAAGGATGTTTTGCTGAGCAGGGTGGTTGATGTGGAGGATGGGCTGCAAGTGAGGTAGATGGCCCGGTTATTTATCTTGTTGGTGCTGGGGGGTTTCATAGTGGCATCGAGCGGCAACGTCATCCATTTGTGGTTTCTGCCGTACTTGAGGATGTTTTCGAACATCCCTTTCTACAATTGGGGGAGTCTGAGCTTGGCGACCCTTTACTCTTCTTTGGATGCATTTAACCGGTGTTGCCGGCAGACCTTTAGTGGGGCCACGTACCTCCTTGAGGTATTCTTTACTTTGTGCATTTTCATTTCATGCATTCGCATTTTCCTTTCATGCATTCACATTTTCCTTATGCGTCTTTTTTTGTTTGTGAATTTAGACGTGGTTCTATGAGGTGATTGGGTGCAACACCCCACTGATTGCTCTAAAGGACGACACTGTTGGGGACTTCTGCCGACTGTATCGATGGCGTAAGTCCAACCGACAGTTGAAGGGATCTCTTTCCCTAGAGGCAGTGCGTCAGGTCTTCAATGACCTGACCAGTGGTAGGGTAAGACTCTTTCCATTTTAGTCTTGGTTTTTGCACCTTCTGATCTTGTATTGACTCATACCTGCTTGGGGATTTTCAGGTGACCTTTTACCCTTGGGGGACAGCCATTCAGGATAGGTGGATGACTGGGGTGAACGCGCAAATGAGGCGTTTGTTGGCGCATGAGTTTTGTCATTCCTTGTATCTCGGGGAGAGGGTGGTTCGTCAGATCGCCGAGGAGGAGGTGGTGGTGCCACCCGCGCAGCCTCCTACATCTATGAGGTGGGAGAAACAGCTGTTGGAGGATGAGAGGATTGCGGCGATGATCGGCGAGTCCTATGCGTTGTACACTGATACGGCTGCGCCGTATGACTATATGGACTTTGTGACGAGCTGGTTGATGGCGCCCAACATACGTGACGCTCTACCTTTCCCTCCTGTGGGTTAGAGTCGGGTGGTTGGGTTTTCCCACAGTGGTAGTGGTTTGTCATCACCTGCGGTGGCTGCGACATCAGAGGTCCCTTTTGTTCGGCTGCACACTCCTTAGTACAACATCCGGCGGGCTAATGGAGGGATAGTGTCGATGCTTCACCGTTCCCTCGCGATGGATTCGGAGGAGCTGGGTTTGACAGAGGAGGTCATTTGTCCTGCGGTAAACCTTTCGGTCCTTTTCCTCTTTTTTGATTTCTTTTACTTGATACTGATTCTGCCTTTTCCTTGCAGCAAATCCGGGTGTCGACCACTTGGCTTAGGGACATCAGAGACTGGATATCATCCGGTGACTGCCCACATTCGGGATGCTGTCCCCGTTCCTTCTTTCTTGGTGCCGTTAGCATCGTCCGGGGAAGACTCTGGCTCAGGTAGTGGGGGCGCGTCGTCTCGCCGTAGGGGGAAGATAGCGCGTCGCAGGGGTGGAAGCTCTTGAGAGGGAGGGAGAGAGAGAGAATGTGGGTTCGGGCTGAGTTTCGTTGTTTTTGGCTTTTTCTTTCTATTTTCTGCAAGATGATGTAACAAAGAATACAAATATATGCAATGCAATGTAGTTTTTTTGACTATCTTTTATTTTAATGATGAATGAATGCATGCACATGCGCTTTTTAATTTTCTACTGAGACCGTAAAACAAGAGTATTTTTGGAATTTTTTAAAGGAAAGATGTTTTATTTAAAATGGGGAATCCCATAAGGAGAAAACAGTATTCTTGAAATTCTTTTGAGAATATCAATTTATTTTTATGGTGTTTTCTGATTTGACAAAAAAAGAAAGGAGGAAATTTAAAAAATGGGGGGTTGCCGATCGGCAAGCACCCTGGCTTGCCTATCGGCAGTTCAGTCCAGTCCTATTAATTGAAAGCTTTGATTGGTACCGTCTTAAGCCTTTAGTATCTTGTGGGGTAGGATTCCTTTCGATTTCTGCAGGGATTATATCTTTTTTGAGAGTTCTCAAGTATAAAAAAGGGGAAGGGTGTAGTATTTTCATCACACCTTTGCATCCTTATCTACTTGCCCACTATTTCTTTGCCCTACAAGATGGCTCTCCCTGGTAGCACCGAGTTTGTCAACTACCTCGAAGCCTTGGAATCTATGTGCTCTTATAATGTTGACTATGATGCTTTCAACATGCGTCGAGTCTCCTTGTGGCGCAATTGGCCTTTTGAGTGGAATATGCTAATGGCGGCAGTATAATTTTGGTACCCCGAAGACCATGTATTCCTCTTTGGGTTGGAAGAAGTCTGTCCTACCTACAAAAAAATTTCCGCCATACAAGGTGTGAATCCAAGTATTGACGCAACTTTACCAAAATTTTCCCGCTCCCCTAGGGATTTGTTGGCCGGGCTTCTTCATATCTCGCCTTCAGCGGCCAGGTCATTGGTTACCGGAGGAATGATCTCCCTCTCAGTGATGTTGCAGTCCGCGCATTTATGGGAAGTAGGTGATGCTGGCTATGCTGGAGCCGCTATTTTGGGTCTGGTTTCAAAATTGTTGTTGGTGACTGGGGAGGTGCGAGTGGACCCATAACTTGCAGCCATTACTTCATGGATGTCATACCATCGCAATCCTGCGGCGGTGATATTGGCGGAGACTCTGAATGGCTTGGATGCCTGGAGAGAAGGTCTTTCTGAATTTTTGAGGGGTAGCCCTGTGATGCTGTTCATGTGGTTGTCTGAAAGATTCCTCTTGTCGACTCCTCCAGAATATCTTTTGTCGGCTATACCCAACATCTTTTTGCCCTACTTCATTCGTGTTGGCCTGCATGTTGAGAATTAGGAGAATTAGTTTGTGGAGTATGGGGCTCATGGGCTATATTGGTCAGTGCCTTGGTGAAGACAGTTGCAGCCTGTTCAAGAGCTAGGAGAGTATTCATATGTGCGGCTGGTTGGTCGGTCTTAGACAGACCTCTTTTTATTTCTTTTGGCGGCTTCTGCTTCAATTTGGGTGGGCGCAGGTCGTGCCCCCTCGGACGTCAAATTTCTTTCCAGTAGAAGATTTGACTGAGCGCTTGAGTCTGTTGCTTGGATCTCTGTGGGAAAATCGGCGTCCGTCGACCCGTCCCTCTCAGTCTGTCGGGAAGGTTTTCTATGTCCCCAAAGATTATATGAAGTGGTTGTGGAGGAAAGTAGTCAGCAAGATGTTGGCAGTAGGACTGGTCAAAGGTGGTTTATTTTATCTGACTCCATGGAAGGTGGTGTTGTGGTCTTTTTGAAGATGGTTAAGGCTCATCGATCCATGGAATGTCTGCGACACTCTATTCAGGCAGGGGAAACTTGGGGTCCTCAGGATATAGATGATGAGGGTGCAGGCTCTTCTCGTAGTTGTGGGTAGGACTCCTGGGGAATTTATTTATGTAACAGATGTGGTGGATTTTATCTAGTTTTTATGGTTGTAGGGGGAAGGGAGCTATCCGTTCCTTTTTCTTATGTAATCTATACTGTAGTTTCTTATTAATTAAAGAAATAAGTTTCTGATCATCCAGCTGTACCTTTCAATGAATTTTATGTTTTGAAGTATCTATACCGATTGCTAAGGCATACATAATCCTTTTGTTCAAGTAGATGTTTAGAATGAACTGTCGTTCTCAGAGATAAGAAAAGAATATATTTTTGTGAAAAAGAAGGGGCCGTGCTCAAGTGGGATGTATGAGCTGCCTAAGTACCTCTGGTTTTTTTTGAAAGGTTTTAAAATAGTTCTTATAGAGGATCAGGCCCACGTAGTTCTTGGTAGAGTGAAATGAAGAGTTTTTTTTAGAATAGAATGGGGATGAGAAGAGTCATAGCGCGCCGAGATTTCGGACTAGGGGTAGAATTTCTTGAGAGGGTCCAGATTGACTGGACGAGGCATCTCTTCCCCATCCAGGTCAATGAGCATGGCGGCACTGCCAGAAAAGATCTTCTTCACAATGTAAGAGTCGCTCCAATTGGGCTTGAATTTTCCTCTGGGGTCCCAGATGGGTTCAATTATCTCTTTGAGGGCTAAATCCCCCCCCCCCCGGACACCGCGATCCTTGACTTTCTTATTGAATGATCGCGCTATTCGGCGATGATATCCCTGTATGTGATATAGAGCTTTTAATCTTCTTTCATCTAAAAAGGCTATCTCATCAAGACGGCCTTGGTACCAATCTTCTTCACTAATCTTGCCTTCGAGCATGACGCATAACTAGGGTATTTCTAGCTCCAAAGGTAGGACTGCCTCCATGTCGTAGACCAAAGAGTAAGGGGTAGCCCCCAGTAGAGGTTCAGATTGAGGTTCGATAGCCCCAGAGGGCGTACGGGATCCGGTCGGCCCAATCCCAACAACTTTCGGTCATCTTGCTGATGATGGCTTTGAGGTTTTTGTTGGCAGCTTCAACTGCACCATTGGTCTGAGGTCGGTAGGGAGAAGATTTATGTGTCTGAATCCCATACTCGTTGACTACTTCTGTGACTTCTGCCTCGGAGTGCAAACCGTTATTTGACACCAGCTCGTGCAGGACCCCATATCAGTAGATGATATTTTTCTTGATGAATTTGGCCACCTTCTTGGTATTTAATACTGCGTATGGCTCAGATTCGACCCATTTGGTGAAGTAATCTATGGAAACCAGGATGAACTCATGCCCATTTGATGCCCTTGGTGTAACCTTCCCTATGATGTCGATACCCAAGGTGGAGAACGGCCAGGGAGAAGTCATGTTGTATAATTCCTGTGGAGGTAGATATTGGAGATTGGAGAACTGTTGGCATTTAGGGCACCTCCGAACATAGGCGGAGCAATCCTGGGCCATGGTTGTCCAGTAGTAGCCCTATCGGATGATCTTCTTGGCAAGCATGTGACCGTTCATGTGGGGCCCGCATTCCCCGTTGTGGATTTTTTGCATTATCTTTTCAATGTCAGCCCCTGCGATACAGTGCAAATGAATTCCATCAAAATTCCTCTTGAGTAGTGTTTTATGACAGATGATGTACTGAGCGGCCAGCCTTCGGAGGGTAGCTCGATCATTCTTGTTGGAACCCTCGGGATACCTACCGTACCTGAGGAGGCACCAAATATCATAGTACTAGTAGTTGACTAGCTTAGGATCTTCTATGGTGACGAGCTCAACGTGGTAGCAATGGGTTGGTTTGTCTTGCTTTTGAACTAGGAAGGGGGTCATTGTTATTCCCTAGGGCATGTCGACCATGGAGGCTAAGGTAGTGAGAGCATTGGCTAGGTTATTCTTTGCTCGGGGTAGGTAATGGAAGGTGATATCTCGGAACTGGGAGGCTAACTCTTCTAATTGGGCATGAAAGGGTTGGAGCTTTTCGTCCTTGACTTTCCACTTTCTGAGCACTTGACCGATGATGATGGAAGAATCCCCGTAGACATCAAGTTATTGAATACCTTTTTTGAGAGTGACCTTGAGGCCCACTGTGCATGCCTCATATTCTGTCATATTATTGGTGCAAGGGAAATCCAATTTTAAGGCTATAGGAGTGTGGGAGTCATCTGGGGCGACCAGAAGTATCCCAATGCCATACCCCTTTTTGTTGGCAGCGCCGTTGAAGAACATTTTCCATCGGAGGCAGTCTTGGGCGGTGCAAAGAATGTTCTCATCTGGGAATTCAGAGATCCAGACATTAGCTTCTTCTACAGGGTAGTCAACGAGGTAGTCAGAGATGGATCTTCCTTTAACAGCTTTTTGTGTGACGTACACGATATCGAACTCGGTTAGGAGCATCAACCATCGGGACATTCGGCTGGATAAGGCAATTTTTTTGAGCAGGTACTTGATGAGATCCATTCGAGATAAAAGCTTAATGGGGAAGGCGAGTATGTAGTGTCGCAACTTTTGGGCGACCCAGACAAGTGCGACACATGCCTTTTCTAAAGCAGTGTAGTTGACCTCATACCCGACCAATTTGCGACTGGCATAATAGACGGCTCTTTCTTTACGGGAGTCTTCAAGGTATTCAGCTAGCAAAGCCCCAGCTGCAGTATCGGTTATGGTTAGGTATAGGAGCAAAGGGAGACCAGGCTGTGGTGGCATGAGAACTGGAGGTTGGGTCAGATATTGTTTGATTCAATCAAAAGCTTCTTGGCAGGACTCGTTCCAAACCTTGGTTGAATCCTTTCAGAGGAGCTTGAAGATTGGTTCGTAGATAGAGGTTAGCTGGATGATGAATCGGTTGATATATTATAATTTCCCAAGAAAACCTCAGACTTCTTTCTCTGTTCGGGGTGGTGGCATCTCAAGTATGGCCTTCAGCTTGGCGGGATCTGCTTCTATCCCCTTCTCACTGACCATGAATCCGAAGAGTTTCCCCTTTGTAATGCCGAAGAGGCATTTATGTGAATTGAGTCTCATCTGATACTGCCGCAGTCGTTCGAAGAACTTTCGGAGAGCAGGAGCATGACCTTCTCTAGTTTTGGACTTGATAATCATATCATCCACATAAACCTCGACCTCCTTGTGAATCAGATCATGCAGGATGGTTGTAGCGTCCCTCTGGTAGGTAGCCCCAGCATTCTTGAGATCGAATGGCATAACGGTGTAGCAAAAGGTTCCGTATGGGGTGATGAATACGGTTTTCTCTTGGTGGTCGGGGTGCATCTTGATTTGGTTGTATCCGGTAAAACCGTCGACGAATGACTTGAGCGCATGGCTGGCTGTGTTGTCCACGATCATGTCGATATTGGGTAGTGGATAATCATCCTTCGGAGAAGTTTTGTTTAAATCTCGGTAATCCACACACATTCGAACCTTTCCTCCTGATTTCGGCACAGGTACAATGTTGGCTAGCCATGTGGGATATTCGATTACCCGGATAAAGCCCACCTTCAACTGTTTGACCACCTGATAGGAACATATCATTTGACCCATGCTGTATCTCAATAATTAGACTGCTGGTGCTTGCACCTTCGATATGTTTGTCGTCACCCAATATGGTGATGACTCGCGCATCGGCGAAGAACTTCAATTTCTGATGGAATGAGGAAGGGACACCCTTTATACTGTGGAGCCAGGGCCGTCCAAGCAACAGGTTGAAACATGCTGGGATGTCAATGACTTGGAATTCGACGACAGGGTTTATAGGTCCAACCCCTATTCCAAATTTTATGGATCCCATCACCTCCCGATGGGTATTATCGTAGGCACACACGATAGCGGAGGTTGGAGCACGGTTACTTTCTTTTAGGCCTAGACATTTGAAGGTTCTCAGTGGGCAGACATTCAAAGCGGATCCATTATTAATGAGAGAGAGCGGTACAACCTTCCCCATAACTTCAATGGAGATGTTGAGTGCATGATTGTGATTTGTCCCAATTCTAGGGATTTTTTCTTCAGAAAAGGACAGCATTCGGGTGGAGATCAAGGATCCGACCAAATTTACCGCTTCTTCTGGTGTGGTAGAAGGAGGAACTATGGGTCCTGTGAGCAACTTGATTAAAGCATTTCTGTGCTGCTGGGAAGATATGAAAAGACCCCATAGAGTGATGTTAGCCTGAGTTTTCTTCAGTTGATCGAGGATCTTGCTCTCCTCGATGGTCATTTCTGGCATAGGAAGGTCTTCAACACCCTTCCCCTTGTCATTTGCTAGTAGTGAGTTCGGAATTTGGTAATGTCTCTCAGGTCTGGTCATGTTATTTACTGAAGAAGGGAAAAACTTAAATCCAGTTTTCTCGTCAATCTCAGGTTGTTCTGTCGCCCTGTCTATTCCTCCGAGGAGTTCTTCAAATGATATCATCCCACATATGTCGTCTACTGGGCCAGTTCTTCCTGAAGCTTGTTCTTCGCTTGAATCTTCGACTACTTCCCCCCATCCGGTGGTAACAAGTTTGTCTTTCCCTGTAAAGTCGATGCATTCCACAACTTCAACGGCTTCCTCATATAGGTCTTCCCATTCTGTGGGGATGTGTAAGAGAGAAGGGAACAGGTGCCCTTGTAGCTTCAAAGTACCAAATAACTTGGTGATACTGCAAATGTTGTTGGTTTACCTGAATACTTCCGCCATGATCTGGACAACACCATCTAACTGACTTCCTCGGTTGGTACCACCCACCTATCTGATTCTCGGGCCTATTTACGCGCTTCCAAAAATAGCGCACTGAACCTCTGGTAGTCGATATTCATCCGTGAGGGAAATTTCAATCCGAACTCTAGGATTTGATTTAAGACTTCTGACAATTCCATTCTTCCATTTCTGGAACAGGTACGGACAACGATGCATGCTCTAGTGAGGAGTGACAGTGCCTGATCAGCGAGGCATGTAGGGTGTAGGAGTAAATATGGGCAAATTTGAAGGGGTTTAATAGGGTATAGGGGTCTGATTTGGGTTGATGGATCAAAATTCGGCTTTTCTTCTAAGAAGATGGCATGACGTGATTCGGGAGGGGGTTATGAGTGGTGTTTGGCTTAGGATTGGCTGGTGGGGCGATGGTACCCCGATCGATGAGATCTTGGATTATGTTTCGAAGGTGGAAGCATTAGTAAGTGGTATGGCCAGTTGTTTAGTGAAAGGTGCAATGGGCATCGGTCTTGAAGTTTCTTTGGATTGGATTGGGTAATGGACGGGGATCCAAGGGTTTAATAAGGTTTCGGCTTAACACGACTTGGTAGACTTTGGAGAAGGGCGCATGAAGCTCAGTGTATTACCTTCGGATGGGGGCAGGGCAACTTTTTGGTGCCCATGATGCAGTTGGTTGAGAGATGTTGTTGATGGTTGAGACTGTAGTATTGGCAGGCTTGTCATACTTTCTAGGGGTGAACTGTCCGGACACCTTTTTCGGTTCAACTTCTGTTTTGGCAAGACTTTCCTCGATTTCTACTCATGCTTCTCTGAGAGCTCGAAAGTGGGGGTAGTACTGTCCTCCCATGGTTGCTCAGACATGGGGCAAGAAATTCTTCTTCACTATGTTGACTTGTTCTTCCTCAACTGGACGATTGGTCATGGTAGCTGCTTTTTCCCTCCATCGGGCTATAAAGTTACTGACGAATTCTCTGGAGTTTTGTTTGAGCAGCTCTAAATCACGACGGGTGGCCTCGAGCTCTTCGTTATATTTGTATTGCGACATGAATTCTCGAGCTACATCCTCCCATCTACGGATTCTGGATTCCTCAAGAGACAAAAACCATCAGAGGGCGCAGTCCTTCAAAGTTTGTTGAAATAACTGGGCCATTACTTCTTCAGAAGCCCCTAGTAGAGTCATGGAACGATGATAACTGCGAAGATGAACAATTGGGGGGCCACTCCCTTCGAACTTATCGATATTTGGCATCTTGAACTTCTCGGGTAACCTTGCTTTAGGATAAGGAGACATACGGGTGTAATCCATGTAATTCCTAGAGATTCGAACTTGGTCGAACTTCTTAGTGAGCATCTTAAGATCTTCTTTGACTTTGTTCAACTCCTCCTCTTTTGGATCAATGACTATAGGCAGGTTAGCCATAGGCTGGGCAATGTTTGGCATCGAAAGCTGGGCAGGCGGTAGCCTAATGGCAGGAGGGGCACGTGGAGCATGCTGATATTCTTTCGGGACCCAGATAGGCTCGGGTGGACCCATAGCACGAGGGAACAGGGCCTCGGGCTCTTGAGGCACAGGAACTTAGTTTCGTTGCATTTCTCGGACCTCAGCTTGGAGGTTGTCAATTTTGGCCACGAGCTGAGCTAGGACTGTCGACAGATTTGGTTGTATGACCGGTGATTGATTCGCATTATCCATGGAAGATCGATGGGTTCCGGACTCGAAAGAAGTAGTAGAGGAGCGGATGAAACTCCAGGGTGATTTAACTGAAGATCGAAGCCAATAAGGAGCCAGGCCAAGGGCGTGCGATCGACCTAAGAAGGCATAGGATGAGATTTATTTTTGAGAAAAAGGGAAGAAACTATTTTAGGGATTTTTGGTAAAAAGGGAGAAATGTTTTTGGATTTTTGATAAAGAAGGGAGAAATGTTTTTGGATTTTTGATAAAAAGGGAGAAATGTTTTTGAATTTTTTAATAAAGAAGGGAGAAATGTTTTTGGAGACGGAACTCAGCATGATTATTATGTTCTCACTTGTATTTAATTTTCCTAAATGCAATGTCGGACGGGACCCGAGCCTGGAAAAATGGGGGTCTTAATATATGCAAAGCTACGTTTGGACTTGTAACCAGGCTCGCGGATAGGGTCCTGTTTTAAAAATGCGCAAAAATTAGGCGGCAGGCCGACTCGGAATTTTGGCAGAGTTTCGGGTTGAAACCGACAATCAAAAGTGTGTGTCCTAGGTTTGACACCTATATGCGGGTATGCCGTTGGTTGGGTGAATCGACATGGGTTCCCTCCTTTGGCGCGACTTCCACGATATACGTCTTGCTCTTGCGGGCAATCGGTACGTGTGGACAAGCCATTTGATATACCTGAGTGTACGTGAATTGCCTCACCATATACCTCGTGGGGATGGTACGTGTGAGAGAGAATTATATATACTCGGTGTACGTGAACGAATTCCCTGCGATATACCTCCCGTCATGACTTCGATCAAGCGGTACGACGCGGGGGAACCGTTCGATATACATCGAACGTACTTGGCTAATGGAAGGTGAGAGTTATATCTCTTAGGCTAACTGCGACCTATCGGACCAGCGCCCATCACGAAGTGACGCTTCAGTTACTAGGTAAAATTTGGTCAATATCAATGCTCTTTGGTGATATCGTGTGAATCATGCATGATTCTCCTATTAGTATCGTATGACGAGAATGCCTTTCTTGATTATGCCAAACAGGGAGCCAATGTACAAGTACCCAAAAAGGTATCCCAAGTATGGATGGGTGGTGCGTGCAACATGGGGATATACATGTGATCCTAGGTGCACGTGGTGTGAAGTGTACATGGAGAATTTTCTACAAGTGTGTGAATATAAGCATAAGCATGAGATACACATGTGAGAAAGGGGGACATGCAGGTATGGGGGGAAATATAAACAAATATAGCATCCATGTAAAATAGAGCTGATCCCTAAAAATAAATAAAATCCCCAGCAGAGTCGCCACTGTGGCCATTCTCGATCTCCGCTGCGGAGAAAGGATCCTTCAGGTCCCTCGCGTTCCCTCTCTCGGGAGAGCGCTTTGGTCGGCGTCGATTTGTGATGTGTGAAAATGTAGAGAGATTCAGAGTCGCCAGTCTATTTTACTCAAAACAGACAAAAGAAAAGGGTAAGCCACCCTTAAAGATGGCATCCAAAGACATACTCGTGCGTGCGAAACCAAAACGATTTGAGAAGGGTTCGAAGGCCTAGTTACGAAATGGGAAGGTGTTAGGCACCCATTCCGCCCTTTCGGTCTCTCATGAATATTTGCTATTTTCCTTTATATTTCCCCCGTGATATGTGTGCATGTGCATATATAGAATGGAGGTAGGAATCCTCGACTTGTATCATGGAAAAGATAAAGCGAGTCATCCTTAGGAATGTGAGATTAATGTAGAAAATAGGATTTACGCGATTACCCCTACGTTGATTGTTATAAGGGAACGATAACGCATATGGAATAATACGTTACTAAGAACAAGTATATAGAATATAATGGAAAATGAGATAAAGAGAAGATAAAAAATAGAAAATAAGAGAAAAGGTGAGAAAAGGACTCGAGTCTCGGGTTTTACCCCGAGACGCCTACATTGCCTATAAAGGCATCAAAGTCCATGTAGTTCGCATACAAAACGAGGGGTGGGGTTTAACACATAAATCCAAATGGAGAAATCTCTTATTTGTAAGTGTGTGTGTGTGTGTGTAGAAAAAAGTGTTTAATACTAGATAAAAAGTATGTTAGGGTATGTGAAATAATATAATAAAAGTTCTTAAGTAATAAAACAAGTTATTGCAAATTTAAGAAGATTTGAAGAGAAGGGTGAGAAAGATGGACCTTCTTGGAGACCTTGAGCTTGATCTTGAATGTTGAAAAGCAGACCTTGCACTTGGATGATGATGGAGAGTGGTTAATTAATCAAGTTTGATGAAAGGGATAATGAAAAGTGGAAGTGAAAAAGGGATTTGGAAGTTGAAATCACGCTGCCTTTGAGAGAGGTTTCTGGGGGTTTGCTGAGAGTGATTTGCTTCTGATTTGAGATCCCCTTGAAAATGAGGCAAAGGTCTACTTTTATAGGCCCAGGGGTCTGCTGATTGACATTGCCATGGCACTACCTATTGGCAGGTGCCGATAGGCAGGGTCTGGGACCTACCATTTGGCAGTGCGCCTCAGGATTTTTTGTAAAATTGGACGCCGAGGGAAAACGGTTGGTCAGAATCACGCATGGGGCATACTGTTGAAAAGGTATTTTAGAGACCTTCGAAAGTCCTTTAGATCGCTCCCGAGTTCGGGAGTTGACTTTGGGTCAAATGTGGCTCAGAAGCGCTTGTCGATCCGCTGGATGGGGAATCGCTCGGACACAAATGGATCGTTCGTTCGCATAGTAAGTACGAATCGCGCATGGGGCAAACCATTAGAAAGGTTAGGAGATTTACTTCGACATTCCAAAGAGTTTGGCCCGGTTGGAGGAGTTGACTTTGGTCAATCGGTCCCGAGAAGCATTCGGTGACCTCTCGGAGTCAAACGGATCGTTCGTCCGCATGAAAAGTCAAAATTGTGCAAGGGATGGACCGTTGGAAAGGGTATTTAGTGCCCTTAGAAGATTCATTCAGCTTTAGTTGAGCTGAAGAGTTGACTTAGGTCAAATAGAGCCCGGGAGCGCCCGATGGCCTCTAGGTCAGGTTTCGGACGCAAACAGATCGTTCGTTCGCATGGTAAGTCATAATCGCGCACGGGACAGACCGTTGGAAAGGGTATTCAGTGCCCTTCGAAGATTCATTGGGTCTCGATCGAGACAAAGAGTTTGACTTTTGGTCAAACTGAGTTGGGGAGTGCCCGATGGCTTCCAGGTCAGTGCTCGGGACATGACCTGGGTTTGCAGTGATGAGTGGAGGTACTAGGGACCTAATGAGAGTTAGGGGGTAACAGAATGAGGTGTCTGCAGACATCTTTATAATAAGGGGTTTTATATTAACAGGATTTGGAGTGTCCAGAAAACAGAGAAAATTATGCCCAATTTTTTTGGTCTGTGAATTATTAAGATATATAATATTTTGAAGTTTGTAGGCATATTAGTTTACTAAAAACTTTTCCGATTCGCAATTTGTGATTTTTTTGCTTTGCCAATAATAAATATTTGTAACACCTCGTGCGTGTCTAACGTAACATGGAATAAACGGTCGTGCATTCACGGGACCCCCAATTGTAGGATTGGACCCAAAAAAACACATTTTTTTAAATTATAGTTAAACATTTTTATTTTTTCCGTCGCGCATAAAAATGGTAGCAGCCAAAGTCCATGACCACTAACTGTGATGAAAAATGGCCACGACCAAAGTTTGTGACCCACATCGCGATGAAAAAAAATGGTCGCGGATAAAGTCTGTGACCCACACCTCGATGAAAAAAATTGGAAAAAATGGTCGCGATATGGGTCACGGACTTTGGTCGCGATCATTTTTCATCACGGTTAAGGGTCATGGACTTTGGCTGCGACGATATTTTTCATTGCGGTGTGGGTCATATAATTTGGTCGTGATCATTTGTCATCACGGTTGGGGTCACGGACTTTGGCAGTGACCATTTTTCCCCCGACGTGGTGTAGTTCACGGCCCAAGTCTGCGACCATCTGTCCTGACCCCTTAGGTCCGTGACCACCAATTGGTTCCGAACTTGGGCCGTAACACATGAAATTGGTCATGCCTGAAATGGTCGCGGACCAAGTCCATGATCCATAGTCTTGGTCGGGGATTTTGGCTGTGACCATTCGCCAGTTTTGGTGTAGTGAGGAATGTTCTTTGGATATATTTTAAATCAAAGGGGAATTAAAACCAATCCTATCAAAATAAAAGATTTATTAGAAATGTAGTCCCCGACCAGCAAGAAGGATGTGAAATAATTGACTGGAAGAGTGGCATCTCTGAATCATTTTGTTCCTCTAGTCACATATATATGTCTTCCATTCTTTAAAGTGCTTAAAAAGACATTTGAATGGAATGAAAATGCGAGAAGGTTTTCGTGTCAAAATTAAATATTTGTACTTAGATGTTTCAGAGTTTGATGTTAGCTCGGCATTGATCCGACTAAAGGGAGGAGTATAAAAGCCAGTGTACTACACCCGCAAATCATTTTGAGGGGTCAAAATTAAATATCCACACTTAAGCTAACATTGGCCCTTATTGAAGCTTCTAGATGGTGGATACCTTACTTCCAAGCCCATACCATTGTAGTATACACTGACTTACCTATGTGACAAGCATTTCACAAACTTGAAAATTCAGGAGGACTAATGTCTTGGATAATTAATCTTGGACAATATGAGATGGTTTATAAGCTAAGAACCTCCTTAAAAGGTCATGCAGTGGAAAATTTTATAGTAAAATCCACTTATACAGAGGTGCCAAGCAATCCAAGTTTGCTTATCGAGAGAACATCACCAAAAGATAGCTCAGCTCAAAAACAAACTGAGATGGTCTCCGACTAACTAGAATCATCGACTGTTCAAGAAAGAGCTCAATGACTTGTCGAGCAAAGCAAGAACATATTCAAATATGGAGTGCTTGTAGAATAAGATTTCAACAACGACATCCTTGTTTGAAAACTATCGTAGATGGATCTTCATATACTACTAGCAATGGGACTGGACTCATCATTATTACCCCAGACAATTTATATGTGGAATATGCATTAAGATTTTAATTTCAAGCCTCCAATAATAACGCTCAGTATGAAGCATTAATTACAGGATTATAATTAGGCTCCTCACTAGATGCCAAGTTACTTCAGATATATGGAGTTAAAGGAGAAACAAAGGGAATATACCTGAATAAGGTTATCTTTTCAATTCCTGCAGTCAATATGGTTCGGATTTAATGGGTGGATAATACCCGAGAAGATACCCTTTCTCGGTTAGCCTCAGAAACTCCAATGGAACTCACACAAACCATTCCAATATAGATTTTAACAAGTAGATGCATTTATGTAGAAGATATTAGTATAATTTATGTAGAATTGGGACCTTATTTGATATATCCAATTAAGGATTACATTGAAAAAGTTCTATTACCAGCCGACGATAAAAAAGCTAGGAAGATGAGATATAAAGTAGCCAGCTATGTCTTGGAAAAACTTGTTCTATACAGAAAAGGCTACATAGTCTCTTTACTTCGTTGTGTCCATCCTACTGAAGTAAACGATCTGATTAAAGATGTCCATGAAGGACCAAGTAGTGCACATTCAGTTGGAAGATATTTTCTATGAAGGATAGCCATAAAAGGTTACTATTGGCCAACATTGAAAACAAACTGTGTTTCCTTCATCAAGGTGTGTAGCTAGTGCCAAAGGTTTATTGCCATTTATAAAAAACTAGGGACTTCCCTAACTCCTATTATGTCTCCATGACCTTTTGTTATTTAGGGAATAAACTTGGTCTGACCATTGCTGACCACCGAAGGAAGTGTAAAAAATTTAGTTATCGCAGTGGATTACTTCACCAAATTGGTGGAGGTTGAGCACTTGATCGATATGCCCTATCAGAGCATTTTTCAATTCCTCTGGAAGAAAATCATATGTAGCTAGTGTTCTAAAAAACCCACCTAGGCTCCGCCTAAGCACGTCTAGGCTTGAGGCTTGGGAGAAACGTCTCGCCTTAAGTTTTTACGCCTTATTCTTGGTAAAACTCTTGAGGCGTATTTTTTTTCTAAAAACAACAATGCTTTAGTGAAATGATATCGCCGTTTAAAGATTTTTTTATCTAACCGGACCATTATCATGTCCAAAATAATCAAATAATATTTTGATTTGCAAATATTCAGACATATTTTTATGATATGTACAATTTTAGTATTTTAATAGCCTTATTATGGTTAAAAAATATTAAAATATATTAAAAAGGACTAATCGCTTTTTCACGCCTTTTTACACCTAAGGACCGCCTAGGCTTCTAAGGCTTAAGGCTTGGCCTCCACGCCTCGATCATGCCCCGCATTTTTTAGAATCTTGTATATAGCTATGGAATGCCCTATGCTTTCATCACTGATCATGGTACTCAGTTATATAATGAAGAGTTTGAGGAATATTTTATCATATCCAAGATTTAGAAACTACATTCAGCACATGGACATCCACAATGCAATGGATAGACATAGATTACTAATAAAAATTTGATCGATGGTTTGAATAAAATATTGGATGACGCTAAGGGGAACTGGATCTATAATATGCATAACGTCCTTTGGGGTTATAGGACTACGTCGATAACGATAACATGAGAGACTCCATACATGCTAGCTTTCGATAGTGAGGAAGTAGTACCAACAAAAAGAGGTTTGCCAACTCATAAGGTTCTAAATTTTGATTCCCCTAAGAGTGATCTCATGAGGTGACTAGATTTGGACAAGGTTAAAGAGGTCAGAGAGGATGCTGTAATTCGTATGGTTGCCTATTAACAAAGGATGGCTAGGTTCTTTAATCGGAGGGTAAGCTGACCAACTTAAAACAAGGAGATCTTATCCTTAAGATAGTGATTCAGAAGAATAATAAGTTGGAGCCTAATTGTCATGAACCATATCGTATTTTAGTAATTATACGACGAGGAACATATCGCCTAGAAACACTGGAAGGTGAATAATTTAAAAACCCCTAGAATGCTGACCATCTCCCCAAATATTACCAGTAATTTCATTTTGGGTGTAAGTAAACTATTCAAATTAATGAAGTTGCACTTTTCTCTAAATTATGCCACCCTTTTATGTTTTTTTTTTTGGATTATGGTATGATACCACCTCTTACTAAAAATTTTCTTTCTAATTTAGTTGAAACTTGTCCAACTACAAAAAAGTTTAATGTGGAATAATTTCTAATTCAATCTTTCTAGTTTTAGTTCAAACTTTTCCAACAATAAAAAAGTTTAATTTTGAATACTTTCTAATTCAAACTTTTCCAACTTGAGAAAAGTTATTCTTTAAAACTTCATGTATGATTTCACCTTTGACAAATCAAGAACAAGAAGTTAGTAAAGCTTCATATATGACTCAAAGTCAAACACAAGAGGTTTTTCCCGACTAAGTTAAAACACAGGGATAACTATACATTCCTAATACACTTGGTCGCCAATCATAACTAATACTACAACTTAGTTCAATAATTTTTTTTACAGTTGTATGTAAGAGCATTAATTGAATCTAAGGCATTACAATTAGGTTCAACCATAAATAACACATTTAGCATTTAAGCAGGTTACATAGTCAATGAGCCGATTAACTAATCATTTTACAGATTGACTAGTCAGCAATAAGATTAGCCATACGTTTAAATAAATAAGACAAGGGATCATAAATAACTTAATTCTTATAAGTGTGTATTACAAAGTGATGATCAACATAGCAAGAAATACAATAACCCTCTCCTATATGGAATTTTCCTTCAGCTTAGCTCATCCCAGTAGGAGGTTCATCAAGGGTGCTTGGCAGATTAATCGATCTAAAATCCCTCACCCTAGTATGTCTACTACTGCTCGGCCGATCAAGTAAATGTTCAGGACACACATACTTCACCTCTCTTTTAAGCCCATATCCTGAATATTTTTTCTGAGTATACTCTGAGGAATGGTATCAGGAGAAATGTGGATAACATCAACATTGAAAGAAGGATTATAATAATATAATATTCTAGGATCATTCCAATACCACAATTCAGTATCCTTAGGAATTTTTAGCGGGCCAAGCAATTTCAACCAATCCCATTTATATCCTTCATTCATAGCCTGCTCCATGTGCTCACCCAAGTAAGTAAAGGCTTCATCATACACATCCATCCAAATAGCCTTAGGTTGCTCGTGGAAGTGGAAGGTCAGTCGGTCGTCCTTATCTTGGAGTTTCTTGATAGATTTATCTTTCTCCTCGAGAAAGGAATCTTGATTGACCCACGCCTTCTTAGTTATTTCTTCATCAACATTTGGTTGAACAACCATGGCTTACCTAGAAAATTAGCCATATTTAGTTTTCTTCTTCTTCTTCTTCTTCGTCTTCAAGTTCTCCATATCCTCTAATATCCTGGAATTCTCCATTTCTAAGAAGGACAATCCCTTATCGGGCCCACTATTAATTAATTTCTTCAAACTTTCCAACTCAACCCTTAAAGCATTATTTTCTTTCACTAGTAATGCAGTAATTGCTCGAACATTTTCAGATTATTGGTTCAACACGAACTCCTTCTTATTTAAAGCAGAAGTATTTTCTTTTAGTTTTTTTTATCAAAACCCCAACCTTTACTCAAGGCATGATACTTAGCTTCATAATTAGAATGAAGTAAGGTTAGAAAAAGTTTGTGGTCTTCTTGAAGTTACTCAATCATCTCATAATAAGCAACATTGTTCTCCACTACTCTATTTAGAAGACAATGAAGTTGGACATAATCATCTTTTGCTTGATCGGACACTTTGGGCCTATCATCCCTATAAATTATTCCTTAGTTAATGGAACATGACCAGCCTTAAAAAGTCTCCTACATCACTTGAGTAGGCCCGATTTTACAAAGACT
This sequence comes from Sambucus nigra, assembly GCA_949130495.1. NCBI lineage: Eukaryota > Viridiplantae > Streptophyta > Magnoliopsida > Dipsacales > Adoxaceae > Sambucus > Sambucus nigra. The sequence continues at coordinate 49,595,888 of OX422220.1, forward strand.
ATCACTTTTTTCATGGTATCAAGTTGGAAATTTACAAATATAAGTTTGTGGGGCCGACTAAGAAAGATAAATAATATAAACAGTATTGAGGTTAACAAGAAATAAGAAATAAGTAATTAACATCACATGTAGCTGGGAAACATTAGACAAAAATATGTTATTTCATTGATCATTCCAGGGTTACAGAGTTGGTTGCATTGCAAAAGACAAAAAAGAAGAAATGGAAAATACATAAGAGAAAAAGTAAAAATAAAGTAGATAAAAGGAGTTGAACCTTCTCCTTATCCTTTTCCTAGTACTTGGTATCAACCTGGTCAATAGTAGGCAGGTTTACATGGTTTACAAGCACCATGAAATACTCCCTAGAACCCTCTTAATCATTAGCAGAGTCTTCACTCTGTTTGGGAGGAGTTCTTGCATCATATCTGTGAAATAATTCAGAGTCTTGCTAAGTACTGACCTCTTTCTAAGCTTCAGACCAACCCTCTTTGAAGGATAACTTTTTGGCACTCTCTATCTAGATGGTAGTATCACTAAAGGCTTTATCCCATCCCTTATTTATAGCATATTCCTTATCTTTTTTGCCCTTGACCATTAGAGTAGAGTTATCAACAATCAGGCTGATAATCTTGTCTTTAGCAGCCTTTGTCCAGTGCGTAGCTTCAGTAATTATCTTCTTGGCCAGGGCCAATTGATAAAAAATAGTATTTCATTCATTCTCATCTATATTAACCTTGTCCTCTACAGCCTTAATTTTATCCGACTAGGTTTGTTTCTCTCTCCTTTTTTCTCTTTTTAAAGTTTCACGAGATGCTTGCAGGGATTTTTACAAACCCTTAAGAGCTTCCTCCATATCAGCCGGGGAGGAGGACCTTATCTAGTCATCATGTTACATCAGTTGATTGAAGTTTACCAAGAACTTCTTATAAAATAATGTGTTACATCAGTTTAAAAAAAGGCATTAAAACACTAGTGCATGTTAATAGAAGGATTAGGAATTTACTAAGGCCAGAATGTGGGCAACCCCTCAGCTAATCGGGCTCTGGTCATGGGGGCTGCATCTGACCTATTTGTTGGTTAAGCCCTAGCCTTTATCAAACCCCTAGCTAACCCAGGGTTGATCTCTATAGAGGCGCTCTCCATTCTGTCTTGCTCGACAGCAGACTTCTTAGACAACTCAACAGAATTAGACAACTTAATGATTGTTTGGTTTAGTCTTGATGTCGAGGTAAACAATTATTCAACCTCTTGTATTGAGGTTCTTCAGTTCAGGACTCCTCAGTGTTAAGAACTTAAGGTCTCTTCTCAATTTCTAAAGACCTTTTATCAATATTAATGGTCTTCTTATCAGGAAGAGGAGAAGATCTAAGCCCATCCAACAGTTAGGAATTTTCCTCTTCACCATCTCAACAATAGGGAAATTAGGGATGGTGGTGATATCAAGGGATTTGAAGAGGATGATGTTCCTCCTTGAACAAATTCTTCTTAAACTGACTCTTCAGTTGAAGCAGTAGATGCAAGTTCCTCATCAAGGTTGATAGGACACTGAGGCAAAACAGTTGTTGGTCGGACAACGAATAAAGTAATGGAACTCTTATACTCCACCAGCACAGAAGAAACTATTTTGATTAATTCCCGACAAATATTTGAGGTCGTTAATATTCACCTCAGCTTCCTTGGGACACTTCTTTACCAAAAACAGAACATGAAAGTTAGTTAACAAATGTTTGAACAATCATCATGGACAAAATAAGTTGTAGAATAAAGTTATGACCAATGCCACACCCTTCCTGGGGGCTCCTAGGACCAGTGTATGTTACTGAAAATCTCATTTTTTTTATGTTGGCTCAATTTTGAGACAAACTTTTTTTATGCTCCTAATTTTTTTTATTCTTAATTAAAATCTATTTTTATAAATCTTTAATCATAATTTCCTATTTTGATTTAATATATCAAGTATTTTTAATAAAATACTATTAATGTGCATTTTTATCTTAAATAATTTATATATTGTAAATTATGAGTTCTAAGGTCTTATCATAATTTTCAATTAATTTTACTTTTGGTATTTTTTAATGGGCTAAAATATTATGATTAAACATTAAAGTTTGTTTGATTAATTTTTTGTACCCCAAAGATTAAAATGACAGGGTTCATTTTCTTTCGATGTCGTTTTGGGTATTTGTTTTTAAACCGTTTAGGGTTTAGAGATTTTCCCTGTTCGAGCTCTGATTGTGTGTCTTATTTGTCTCCTACATTTTTATGCTTTTTCCCCTGGCTTGCATTTTACGCATGTGCCCTTAAATTTGTGTTCCCTTTTATGCCCCTGTGTGGTCTTGGATATTGTCCCTTCTACACTTTTATTAATTGGTTTTTTCTTTTTTAGCCGGGATGTTTCTATAGCATTATTGGGTCTTCGATATATACTTGTGTTGGGGTATTTGTAAAAGGGGGATGTTTTTTGCAATCTTAGTCGAACCTCTGCCGAAATTAATCTCCATTTTCTCTCATTATAGTTTTTTTGAGTTCTAAATAACCCTTGAGAGATTTTAATTCCTCACTCTATACCAACATCATATAAATATTTGTGGGGATATTTTCCATGTACTGGTTCGAGTTTGCTGTTGAGATCCGAATTTTTTTTATAAGTTTCCTTTTAAAACTATTTGAGTTTGAAGATCTGTGGATTTTATTTGTGTTTTTGGAGGCCGAATCGTGTTGGAGTTTGTTCCTGATTTGAAAATTCAATTTATAGCTTCTGATATTTGTTTTTCAAAATCTTTTGGCTCTTTGTAAGTCTTTTAGTTTCTATATATATATATATATATAGGAGAAGGATCACAAGTGGACCAAAAGAATGGACTTTTTAATGAACTTAACAAAAAAGACTAATAACCCACTAATTTTAATTCCTTGGTGTAATGGGTCCGCGCCAGCGGCACCCAATAATCGAGACTTATTAGTCTTTTTTGTTAAGTCCATTAAAAAGTCCATTCTTTTGGTCCACTTGTGAACCTCTCCCTATATATATATATATATATATATATATATATATATATATATATATATATATATATATATAGAGAGAGAGAGAGAGAGAGAGAGAGAGAGAGAAACGCTTTTATATACATATCTATACTTATACTTTTTTTGGTGTTTAAAATCTTATACCCTTGCATATTTAGACCCGTGTAGTTAGAGCATCCACAATGGAGATACAAAAAGTGAGAAAAATTTGTAAGTTTGCAAATTGAGAGGCCTCGAGTGGTGGGTTTCAGCGAACAAATTTTGCAGAATAATTTGTAGTGGTTCTCCAAATTTACAGAACGGATGCAAAATTTGTAAAGAGTTCCTACGAACATCATTTGTCCGTAGTAATTCTTACGAACTTCTGAAGTTCGTAGGAACTCGTATCTAATATAAATAATGAATTTTTATTACATATTTGGGTTCCTACGAATAACATTTGTTCGTTACATTTCCTACGAACAAATGTTGTTCGTAGGAAGTTTAGTCTTCATTTCCTACGAACATTTATTGTTCGTTGCAACTTTGATAACAAAAATAAGTCTTCCTCCAGTGTGAGGGATACCAACCCACGAAAGGTAAAAGACACTTTCTGATTTGTAAAATAGCTTTCGTCAAACATCCCCACTCCTGATGCTCTTAGGACTTTTGTAACATAAGTTTTTTTTATTGTTAATTTATTTTAACTAGTATAAATATTTTTTTACAAGGGTTGTAGGGATTTGTTTTAATTAAAAAAATTGGTATATAGACCTGTGTTGCTTTAATTCTATTTTCGTTACTATTTGATAAATTATTTTTTTTGTATATTAAACTTACATCCTTTTTCATAACTCACGAAACTTTGAAACGATTATTTTTGTCTAGGTTATAACAGTTTAAGATTTGTCTTTTGTGCCAATTTGGGTAATCCGAGTTTGTGTGCTAGTCATCTCTCACTTATATTTTCTAATGTGCTAAAAAAATTAGAGTTTATTCTTTTTTATACTGTTTAAACCAGTACTAATTTAGACCGGATATTGTAATATAACACCTGTTTGATTTGTTCTTATCCCAAAATCTGATGTTTAGGTAATTTTTTTTTTACTTTTCAGTAAGTGTGAATCATAATTTTTGGAAATTTTATTTCCTAATTTTTTGTGAATATTTACACTAACTGATTTGTTTTAAGATTAATCTTTACTGTTGAATATTAATTCTTAAGGAAGACCTTGCATGTGTCTTGTGACTTAATAGTTTATCCTTCCTTTTATGTTGTGATTAATCCAATCTCATGTTATTATAATTCTGCTATTGTGTGCAACTTTACTGATATCCCTGTATTATTTGTGTCATTGTGTATGCGTCTCAAGTTGTCACTACCTTGGTTGTTTAGTAAGATTCAGTGTTGTGGTGTTGTTTAGTTTGTGCCTTGATGTACTTATTTGTATTGGCCAAACTTTTTCATTTATAATTGTATTAATGTAATCTATATTTAAACATTGGTATTAATAGGGTTTGGTATGTGAGTTGTCCTCGTACTAAAGGACACGGGATTTTCCACTCGTTAATTTCCTCGAGAACAAATATTTTATATTCTCCACTTTTTCTTAAAGGGTGTTTAAATCAAGCATCGCCAGTTTTACTTACTTGTGTGTGTGAGCGTTTTAAATTTATTAACTACCATTGATTTTTTATTAAACAGTTAAAAGATTTTTTTTAAAAATAACTAGACACTTTAGTGCCTTTGGTTATTTCAAGTGGTATTAAAGCTTCTAGGTTCACTTCTCTAAAAGTTTTTATTTTGCAAAGATCCTGAACTCTTTTTCAAAACCTATTTTACACGGGAGACCAAAATGGTAGTTCCGTAAGACCTTCCGTGTTTGACCGGGACAACATTGCTTATTGGGAAGTAAAAATGGTTCCCCACCTTCAACATTTGGGAGATGAGGTATGGGAAATGGTTGAAACTAGTTTTTCCGCCCCTAAAAAACGTAGTCATGAAGATGTTAAAATTTGGTTAGAAAACCCATTTTGGAATTGAAAAAAGAAGAAAAGCTAAATTCACAATATAACAATAAAGGTAGAAATTCTATTTTCCAAGCAATGGATGCAACTGGATTTAAAAGAATTTCAGCTTGCACCTCATCTAAAGAGGCTTGGGAAATTTTAATGACCACTCATGAAGGATACATTAGGGTTAAAAGAGCTAAGTCTCAAATGCTAGTTAGACTTTATGATTCTTTTTTTATGAAAGATAATGAAAAATTTAATGATTTTTACCTTAAATTCCAAGATATTGTTAATCAATTACATGCTAATGGTGTTGTTTATACTGATTCTGAAATATGTGATAAAATAATTAGGTCTCTTCCTAAGAGTTTTGATTTAATAATTCGTGCTATGGGTGAAAATATAAATGGCAGCTATACCCCTCATATCTTATGTAGTAAACTTGGAACTTTTGAATCACAAAACACGCTAAGAGATGAACAAAGAGGCAAAGCACCTGCACACACCAAAACAAAAAATGTGCTGAATTTTAGATCTAACGTAAATAATTTGGCTTTTTCCTCTTCTTTGTCAAATGTTTATGACTCTTCTATTAGACTCGAGTCTTTAGACAATAAAATTGATTTTTTTTCTAAAAACTTTAAGAATTTTTTCAAGTTTGGAAATAGTATTGCTTCAAGAGAAGGTGAACCTAGTTATACTCATAGACCTCTTAAAAAGAATTTGAAAAGAAATTCCATGAAAATAATAACCCTATAAAAGATATTAGTCATATTCAATGTAAGAAATATAATAAATTTGGGCACTATGTTAATAACTATTTTTCCAAATCAAAATGGGAATCCTCGAATAAGGATCAGTTATCTAAAACTTGGGATGATGGTTCAGAAAGTGACTATGGTGATTAAAATATAAACTTTATGGCTTTTATGTCTATTTGCACCATCAAATTTAATGATACTTTTGATAGTTTGTCTAGTTTTTCCCATTATTATGATTTATTTCTAGACAATTATGAGATGCAATTTGATAATCTTTCAATGTCCCTTGCACACTATCAAACAACTGTCATAGAAGACATTTCTATAAATGAAGAAATAATTGACTCTATTAATGAATCTGAATTTCTTAATACTACTTCTGTTCATATTGAACCTAATGATTTTCCTATTGAGGATAACACTGATTTAGGAAAAATTATTTCTTGATTGTTGGTGAAAATTGATGTTTTAAACAAACAAATAAGATTAATTTATGATGAATCGGCCATGCATGTTAATGAACTTGAATCTGATATTACATTACTTGAGAAAAGGTTTGTTATGTTAACTGAACTTAACCACTATATTGAAGTTAAACACAAGGATGTTTTGACTAAATTTGATGAATCTCAAAAAGATTTTAATGATGCTTTGAAAAGTTTAAATAATTTCTCCAATGCTAGTTTAATTACCGAATCTTTGAATAAATGTGTAGATGAGCATGTTCCCTTTAAGGGAATTCAATTTATTGGGGAAGATTTTGGTGAAAGAACAATTCCATCATGCAACTAAAATAAAAATGAGCATTAAACATGTTAAAAATAATGATCATGCTATTGATTTTGTTAAGCCGGTGTTTGTTTGTAGCTTCTATCATGAAAATGGTCATTTAGAGAAATTTCTTTTTTAAGAAATTAAAACAAAACAAAGGTGACATAGGCAAAGTTAGACAATCTAAAACAGTGAGAAATAATCAAACTTCAAAACCTATTTTTTAGTGTGGATTTTGTTCTAAGAAGGGACATTTAGAGAAATTATATTATAAACGATTAACTTTAAACAAAAAAAGTTAACAATAAAACAAAGCCCATAAAGTGCAATAATACAAATTTTTTTGGCAAAAAGACATTTCATTGTAATTTTTGTGTCCATTTAGAACAATTTTATTTTAAATGTTTGAATCTAAGTAGAAAAGGGAAGAATTTAACTGTCACATGATGTATTTTAAGACTAATCCCAATTCGAAGTCGTCTTACCATTGTAACTTTTGTCTTAAGTCTGTTTATTTAGAAATTTTTTGTTATAATCGTTTAAATTTAAATAGACGAAGTGGTAAAAAGATTATGCCTGGGATCGTTTTGATTTCAAAGTTTATTAAGAATCGACCACCACTTAAGACCATTCGTTCTCATACTAAAATTGTTTTTCCAAAATTTAAGAGTAGGTGGATTACGAAAGATGATGCATGTTACCAAATGAGGAGTAATAATGTCCGAAAATAATTCGTTTCAATTTTTTTATTAGTACACTTTATTGGCATTCTTTATTATACTAACTTTTATTTTGTAGGATTCTTCCATATCCCTTGTCCCATCGAGACAAACGGGGGAAGAATTTATGACTCTTTTATTATTATATTTGCTCTTTTTTTTGCTTGAGTCTTATTAGGAATCCTTGTTATTAGTTGAGTTGTGCACTCTTCTATTTTTAGGATTTATGTTGTTAGTTGAGTTATGTACTCTTCTATTTTCTAGGACACTTGTGTATATTTGAGTTATGTAATTCATTTACTTTATCTTTTTTGAGTCTCAATTTAGTTTGTCTCAAAATTAGCCAAAGAGAAAGGTTGAAAATCTCATTTTTTGTGTTGGCACAATTTTGAGGCAAACATTTTTTATGCTTTTATATTTTTTTTTATTCTTGATTAAAATCTATTTTTGAAAATCTGTAATCAGAATTTCCTATTTTGATTTAATATATAAACAATTTTTAGAAAAAGTATTTTTAATATATATTTTTTCTTAATTTTATATTATAAATTATGATTTTTAACATCTTATCATAGTTTTTAATTAATTCTACTTTTGGTTACTTTTTAATGGGTTAAAATATTATGATTAAAAATTAATGTTTGTTTAGTTAATTTTTTTTACCCAAAGTTTAAAACGGCAGAGTTCATTTTCTTTTGGTTTCAAACCGTTTGAAGTTTCGAGATTTGCCCTATTTGAGATCCGATTAGGTGTCTTGTTTGTCTCCTGGGATTTTACGTTTTTGCCCTTTTTTTGGCTTGCAATTTTATGCAAGTTGCTTTGGATTTGTGTTCCCTTTTATTCCCCTAAGCGGCCTTGTTTATGCTTCCTTATACCCATTTATTTGTTTATTTTTTCTTTTTAGCTGGGCTATTACAAAAGTATTCTAGGTTCTGCTATATATACTTTTGTTGGGGTATTAAAAGGGGGATTTTTTTTTGCAATCTTAGTCGAACCTTTGCCGAAATTACTCTCCATTTTCTCTCTTTACATTTTTTTGAGTTCTTGATAATCCTTGAGAGACTTTAATTCGTCACTCTATAGTGATCATCATATAAATTTTTGTGGGAATATTTTCTATGTATTAGTTGGAGTTTGTTGTTGAGATTCGAATTTATTTTTAAAGTTTCTTTTTGAAAGTATTTGAGTTTTGAAGATTTGTCGATTTCATTTGGGCTCTTGGAGGGTGAATCATGTTGGAGTTCGTTGGTTCCTGATTTGGAAATTTTATTTAGATCTTCTGATATTAGTTATTCAAAATCTTTTGGCTCTTTGTCAGTCTTTGAGTTTCTCTCTCTCTCTCTCTCTCAAAGAGAGAGAGAGAGAGAGAGAGAGAGAGAGAGAGAGAAACGCTTATATATGCATATCTATACATATACTTTGTTTTTTGTTTAAAATCTTGTACCCTTGCATGTTTAGATATGTGTAGTTAGGACTGTTTAGCATAAGTTTTTTTGTTGTAATTTTTTTTTTAATTCACATAATTATTTTTACAAGGGTTGTAGAGATTTGTTTTAGTTAAATTATTTTTTTTGGTATAGATTTGTGATGGTTTAATTATATTTTTGTTATTGTTTGATAAAATAATTTTTTAGTATATTAAACCTACATCTCGTTTAATAACTCATCAAGCTTTGAAACAGTTTTTTTTATCTAGGTTATAACAGTTTAAGATTTGTTTTTATCTAGGAGCATATATATATATATATATATATATATATATATATATATATATATATATGATCCGCTCCAATTGACGATGCCTCCTAGATGCATTAAAAATGATACCTTGTCTTGGTAATTATCAAACTGTATAATTAGGACTTGGGTTGATATGCGTATAGGACAACTTAGGTGAGGGGTGAGGTACTTCTCTCATGTGAGTGCTTATGGGCGGTACATACATTGAATTAAGTGTGTTAGTGCATCTTAATTTTAGGAAGTTAATTCTTCTAACTCTATGGCACTAACCTAAATTATAAATGTTTCCCCCCAAGCTTATATAGAAAAGCACAACAGGATTGAGAGAAGACCAGACTTGATATCATACTTGCACAGCGACTACTTATGTCCATTCGTTTCTAGTTTAGGTTGCTACTTTTTTCGGTCTGTTATTTTTAAATTATTATTTGGGCATAATCCTAGAGTTTATTTTAGTTTAGTTAGTTGAGAAAGTCATGTTTGTTTGGGATTTTGTTTATCTGAATGTGGATGTTGGACTTATTTTTATTTCTTGGTTATTTATTTAATTCATTTATAATTCCAATGTGGTTTAGGAATATAAATGTTTTACTATGGTTGTTGCTAAGAATGATATAGATTGACAAGCAAGCCCCATCTTCGACGTATCGTGTCTGACCAACCCATCTTTAGGATCTATTTTGCGTTCATTACATTCTGCGTTGTGTTCTTTTATTTGTAGAGATTTTGACAAGGAATCATTGGTCTACCTGAAATCTGTTACTAATACGAACTTCATTTTCTTTCAAATGGAAAATGGTAGGAGAGGCATACCATGATGTATCACCGCACCGGCTATAGATGAGGGGGATCAAGAGGAGATGTAGTCACACCCACAACCACAATTGGTACCACCTTTGGTTGGTCTGGCAGAGATTTCCACTAGTGTGACTTAGGTAGTCTCTACAATAATGGTCGCTATGCTATAACATTTCTTGCCACTACAGCCGCAACAAACCCCCACTATCCCCACAGTAGGTAATGCTACCAATATAGACACCCAGTTTAGTATATGACAGAACTAGGAAGGCTTTCATTATGGGCCACCCACAGGAGTTTCCTGGCAGTCTTGACATTCTGATGGCGAGTTAATGGAAAAAGGATATACAATGTCATTTAAGGATGCTACAGTGTACGCCGATTCAAAACTAGATGTTAGCCTCATTTTGACTGGTAGGGGAAACTTTATAGTTATGGGACTCTGTCACCACATTGGAGGAGAGAGATAGTTTGTCGAGGGCGGGTTATGGGGAAAGTTTTTAGGGAAATAGTTCCCATCGACAATGAAGTCTGAGATGATGAGGAAGTTCATGGACCTCAAGAAGGAAGGTTTCACTTTAGCTGAGTACGAAGAGGAGTTTATTACACTGTCCTATTTTTTTGGGGAAGAGGTAAAAACAGAAGAGAAAAATATGGAGAAGTTCGGGGACATCCTGGCAGATCAGGAAGGCTTTACTGGGAAATCCATCTTTCACTACTAATAGGGCATTCTAAAAAAAAGGTAGAAAAGAGGCATAACTCTGAGACGTGGAACCAATAGGGTAAGACGAATGGGAGCAACAACCAAGGGACCTAGTAGTTTATGGGCACACAGTCTACTGATCAACATAAGAGATTTAAAGGTTATGATTATCGAAACTAATAGGGTCAGTATGGACAAGAGATAAGAGGCTACCAGGGAAAATGGCAAGAAGGGCAAGGTCAATAGGAGCAATGACAAGATAGGAATCCATTTCAATGGAATTGTTATATTTGTGGTGAGAAAGGACATTTTGCAAGTAAGTTCCCTAAGGGAAATAGGATAGTGAAGGAGCTAGGGAAACATTGAGGTCACCAAGCTCTTCAGGGGCAATGTCATCCGTTGCTAGCCCAGCTAGTGGCGGGAGTGCTAGCCTTACCAGTGCTACTAGATACACCTTAAGAACAGGAACCACAACTACAGTATGGGAGTGTGTATCAAGTCGCACTCGGAGAGGGGCCAGGGATAGCATAAGAAGATGATGGTATGTTTCCTATTCTTGAGAATATAAGTCATATCTAGTGTGGTACTAGTGCATAGTACTCAATTGTTAAAACTACCTTGTTTATGCACCAGGGATGGTAGAATATTTTTTGATATAACGCTTTAAATTATTTCACCCGCGAGTTAAGGGGTAGGAACAAATATTACTTCATGGGTAGAAGTATATGGATTGAATTTAGGAAGACTTAGGTTCGTGATATACCTATTTCTATAAGGGATGTTAGAGTACAATATTATCCTAAGGAGGGATCGGTAAGCCACTTACAAGGCTTGTACTGAATTCTAGGGGACCATTTAGAGTTAATGGTTAAGTGTAGAACAATATGTTGGACAATGGTGATCACTATAGCTGTAAGAACTATTATGAGAATCATTATAATATTTTGGTCTCATTATAGAAAAATGAATGACGATGTAAACTTAGGGTTAGTACGTTAACTTTATGAGATTTAACGTGCTTAGGTAAAGAGCAACGTATTGATGCAGTTGTGAGGATTTTAAGGAAAGATTTATGGGGAAGAAAAATTCCAATTTAAGAACGTCAAATTGGTGTTATACTTAGATGGGGCAAGATTTATTGAGTTTTTAAAACCATTTTGTGATTTCATTGAGAATAATATGTGAGTGTTTGGACCTAGGAGTGGGGTCACTGTGTGCTTTTAGGATAATGAAGGGTGATGACTGAATTAAAAAGTTTGTATGAGTATGTTTTAACTTGTGCATTATAGATGTGTATTTTATTGATGTACTAATAATGGATAAAGTTTATGGACAAGAGGTGTACCATTATGAATTCCAGAGATAGTAACTTAAGACCAATGATTGTTTGATAGAGTTTATAGACCCTATATATTGGGAGTTTATGCGGGAAATGGAATTTTAGACGCGGGTTTTGCTTAAACCGATTAGTGTCACCTTATCAAGAGTAGGCACAACATTGGGAAGATTTCAAAGTTAGTTACTGGCATATTTTTTAAAATAGGGATTCAATGAATGTTCTATTCGGTGTACAAACATAAACTAGATGCTAATGAGGCATTCTTTAAAGGATAAATAAATGAGATGGTTATTAGGGAACTAATTTATTTTAGTAGATGAGGATATGCGTAACGAAAAGCATTTATATTACAAACGTTTCGATTACTGTGAGAGCCTTATGGCTTGTGATAGTCTCAATTACATGAAGATGTGTATTCCCACTAATAATGTTATAATAATGATGATATCACTGAAAATGCATGGTAGTAGACTTTATTGAAATGCGTAGGTTTCCAGAGGCTTAGGAGTGATTGAGTGCTCTACCAAACTTAAAAATGGACGAAGGATGTCCTATTATTTGTGTAGAAAGGAACATGATGTTATTGACAATAGCGAATCGATAAATTTATTAGGATTTAGTGTATCCCTTAGAAGTGATGAAGATTTGTTGAAATTGGCACCAGTTGAAATCTATGTGGGTGCATAGATTTTTTCAATCTTAGAGAAACGGATCTCAATAACTGACTATGCTATGTAGTAGTGTATCGGGATGGTTCTTTGTTTGAATTTCTCTTGCGAGACATATCATGAATGAAATTGGCAAATGTTTGGGGTATAGAGATATTGGATTCCTTGACGTTTGTTACTACGTTTTAAATGGGTGGAGGTATAACGCATCGGACGACGTTATATTATATAAGTAAGGCCAATAGGGCGGCCAAGGAGTACATTAATGAGAGCACTTAGTAAAGTTTGCACCACTAGTAGGATAATTGTGACAATCTCTAGATGAATTGAGTTACAATGATCAACTTAATTGAATATAATTTCTTTTCTAGATATACATGGTATGTATGGTTCAAGTTAGATGTATATGTGTCATCTATAATTGATATTTGTTCATGTGTGCATATAATGTGTGATGTATGGATATCCCAGTAATATTATAATAGGTGCAAATGAGCCTTTTTCTTTTATCTCATGGGACCTGAGTACTGAATAAATGAGTATAAACTTACGATAATTTTATGGATTAAAATGTGACGTTATACCTCAGTGAATTCTCAGGACATTATTCAGTTATTAGGGAGAAGAATGTAATAACCCGTATTTTGGTAATATAATATTGTGATAGAAATTAATTAAATAATTTTAGAATAAATTTGTCAATAAAAGCATACTCGTGATTTCATATTTATTTGATTCGATTGGTCAGGATGGGTTCACTCGTGGACAATAAGCAGTACGGTAATTAACTTATGGTTATGTGTTCATTACATATAATAAAAATGTGCAAGTTGGGTAAAAATAATTCGGGAATGTTTCGCTATGTTTTAGGGACTCGTTTAGGTGTTTTAAACATAAAACAATTGGGCTTGTGGTGTAGGTATCTCATTTAGGGAGTTGTCGGGCCATTCCGGTTATGGATTCAGGCTCATTTGGGGGTCCAAAAAATGGGATTGAGGTTTAATTTGGGATGACGAGGGCCGGTCCTGAGATTTGTAGTACCCTGTGCGATACTCAATTTTGTGGTGATAATATCAAAATATCGAGTTGGCTCAATCATCTATCCTTATGGGGCTCTTTTATCCTCTCTTCCCTTATTTCCTTTTCTTTGATTTGTTTTGGTATGTAATGGGGCTTTTATTATTTATTTTCTTTATTATTGGTAGGAATTTTCTCGTTAAGACCCTATGAACCGATTCAAACCTTAGATTCATACTAGAATCACAATGATTCAATAAAAATCCTAAGCTACACCCATGGATTCCCAGAGTAAAAACCATTGGATGATCATTTAATTCCCCAAATAGATATAATGACTAAGAATTCAAAGAAAAATTTATCTTTTAGTCAAAATAAGAATACACAGGTGTGTAGAAGAAGAAAAATCTTTTCATTTATAAATTTTAAATATTTGAAAAAAAATTGGAGTCTGACCGCGAGGTCTGAATATTAAGTGTGAATCATAGTTCAAATATTTCTTAATCTATTTCATATATTCCATGTTATAGATACTAGAATAAATATCCAACTCAGTAAAACAATATCTATCAGGATGACAAACCCATTATTTGTTCTATCAATAGGATCAATTATAACAAGTCACACACTCATATTCTAGAAATAGAAAAATGAATAAATTATGCGATCAAACTACCAAAATAGAACGTGTTCTTTTAGATCTAATTCATTGAAATTCCATCCAATAAAATGGAAGAATTATAAATCTTCAAAATAATAGTTAGAAATATCACAAATATATCCACTCCAACACCCATCAAAGGAGTCATTCCCCATCCAAGAGATACTTTACCATATTTTGAATTCAATGGTTTCAATAAACTCCCTACATTAGCTTGTTTTGGACCAGGTCTAGGATCGTTCTCAATAGTTTGTGTAGCCATAAATCCTATTGTATAAACTGAAATCTGATGACTTTTTATACCATTCCATTACAAATTAATGATCTTATCAAAAATCCATTATGGTCTTAAAATCGATTAATTATTCATGAAAGTTTCATTTATTCAATGACCAGAATTAGATGGGGATATATAGCTCAGAGACGTAGAACAAAAATTCGTTTATTTCTATCAAGATTTCGAGGGGCTCATTCAACATTTACTTGAACAATTACTCGATAGAAAACAAGATCTTTGGTTTACTACATCATTTGTACAAGAAACAATAACTTCCTAATCGTAAAATACAAGTAAAAATAGCTATATTAAATTAGAATTATTTTTATATGACTTCCAATGAGATCGTACAATAGATTGAAAATAATCCACCAAAATAATTTAATTAATGTTCCATGGAGAATGAACTCCGAGAGAGTGGAGTCAAAATATTATAATATGAGAAAATATTAAAAAGTAGTCAAAATGAATGAATACGTTCAATAAATTCAATAAAATATATTTCTTTCTTCCCCGATTCTTTTTTTTTCTAATGACACGATAATCAAGGGTATGTTATTATTTTAGATCTAACTAGTATAATGAATTACTCCTAAAGGTTCACCTCAAACCAGTGCTAGTTGATGAGAGTTACTTCAGACATAAAAAATAGTAAAGTTCATTTGGTGTATTATCTCAGTTCCAAACAATGCAAACATATCAAGTATGAGTTGTCAATCAAAAATATATATGGATAAAACCTATAAGGGGGTCTCAAAAACTAAGTAATTTCTGTTGGGTCGTTATCCTTTTTCTCTTAATCTTGATTCGTGTAGAAATTTCGGTATTATAGTTCTAGGTGAATAGGAGAGACCCGATTTCCCAATAGTATTATAGAATTACTTAGCTTAGGAACCATATGATTTGAGACCAGATAAACATGAGTGACCGATACCCTGTATGGCCTTTTAAATTTCTTAATAAAGTGAAATATGACCAACGATATAATAGCATGAAAATGCATTTATTGCAACTGCATTTAGATGATCTATAATAATACCAGGGTGAAACAAGGGATTTATTGAAGAATAGAGGCTAGGCTATATTAGTAACAATGATCCCTTTGTGTGTGTCTTTAAAAAGACTTAAAAATATTTTTAGGGATAAACATCAATGGTAATTGCTGTACATAAAAATTACTCTCCTATATGGAAAAATGAAAAGTAGATACCTATCCTCCTAAGTGAACACTCAGATATCTTGGTCAGCTTGAGAGACACCTGGTCGGTTAGCATGCTGACCAACTCAAAGAATGTGAATGGTGACCAACATCGAATATTAAGAGTCTCATTTCTTGTATAGATATGTAAATGCCTGGAGATATAAAGGAATTTTATCTCTTGGGTTCTCAACCACCATAAGTACATAATCTTCCTTAGCTTAAGGGGACGATTCGATCAAACACAAGCACAACCCTTACTGGGATATTGTAACCACCTGAAACAATACCAACAGTGGATGTAGGATTTTTTTTATATCTGAATCACTTTAAATACCTTATCTCTCGTGTCTCTATCTAGCTTTCTTATACTTCTTTATTTGTGATTATAGATTTAGATCCCATCCATTTTGAAATATCAATAATTTGACATCGTTTATGGGAATGACTACTTGTCATCGTTCTCTATCCCTTTTATTTCTTTTGTTTATTATCTGTAGAATGACTATTGTTCTTAAAAGCATCCTGGCAGATATAAGTAATAATCTTGATCCATCTGCTCCCCCAACATGATAGATCTCAAGGGAATTTTATAATAACTTGGCTAGGGGATTTGAAGCTATGTAGGAGTCAATTAGGCAATTGGCTTGTACGTTGCAAGATAAATCCACCAATAAACATTCTAGGAGGGACATGCCACCTCTGCCAGTCAGGAATGAGAGAAGTCATCACTCCAGGTCTTATTGTGACAGATCATACCATCCTAGAGCATCATCATCATTTCGATCAACATATTGATATAATGGTTGATATTTATTTAACAAGAGGATGATTGTGTTGGAACAACTAAGTAGGGAATATGCTTGTAATCATTTGGGTCCTTGAGCAACCAGAGGTCATCACGGGGAGCAATATCATTCTCGAGAGTGAAGAAAGGGATCAACGAGATCTAGGGCTAGCATGAGAGGCTCAATGCGTGCCGAGAAATCTTTACAGGAAGAGAGTTATGTGTATGTGTACTATAAGCCACAAAATCTCCTTCAAATAAGTCTAAGCTAGATGAATATTCTTAGAAATGATCAATGCAATGACTAGAAGATTAGATAGGATAAATGGCCAAAACTAAGAATCCTTTACAAAGAAGTTTTGTTAAGGAGTCACCTTTTATCCAGGCTATTCTGGACTATCCCACACCTTCCAAATTTATGCCACCAGTTATTAATCCAAACTATGATGGAAAGAATGATCCAGTCCTCCATATTGAATAGTATCAGGTTGTTAATGATATCTATTCTCGTCTCGAAGAAATGAGGTGCAGGTCTTTCGCTAGTTCCATCACAAGTCT
The DNA here is from genome assembly GCA_949130495.1 of Sambucus nigra. NCBI lineage: Eukaryota > Viridiplantae > Streptophyta > Magnoliopsida > Dipsacales > Adoxaceae > Sambucus > Sambucus nigra. The sequence continues at coordinate 49,612,904 of OX422220.1, forward strand.
AGCCCAGATATGGTACTACAATCTTCCCATAGGTAAAATATCTAATTTTCATCATTTTGCCAAACTATTTATTAATAACTTATGTTTTATGGCTAAGATGATCAATAATGTTACTAATCTCTTGACCGTACGTGAAAAACTTGGAAAAAGTACTCGAGAGTATATCACATGCTTTAACAATGAGAAACTAGAAGTGGTAGCTTATGAAGAGAAGATATCTATTGCAGCACCGATGAGTGGATTACTCGCCAAGGATCTCTACTATGCACTAGCAAAAAAATCACCCAAAACTATGACATATCTAATGGCTAAGGCTGGGAAGATTATAAAGGCTGAGAATGTTAAGACTTCTAAAGAAATTCCATAGGCAAAAGCTGAAAGACAGAAGAATTCGATGAAGAAAGTTAAAAAAAGATAAGAAAGTTGAAAGAATCAAGAAGTGTGGCGAGTATACTCCACTCACCAAAGGTGTCCATCACATATTGGAGGAAATTAGGGGAAGCAAAGGCTTAAATTAGCATGGAAAGGTAAAGTCACCTCCCAATAGGACAGATAAGTCCAAATATTATGATTTTCATAGAGATCATGGGCACACTATTGATAATTGCACCGCCCAAAAGAATAAATTGGAGAATATTATCCGAGGAGGAAAATTAACTAAATTTGTTTATCGAAATGGTAGCAGAGATGAGAGATGAAGATCTGAGTATCCTGGTTGAGGAAAGGATGACATGAAAAAGTCATGAGACAATAATTATATGGATGATCCTAATCTGAGAAAGAAGCTTGATGAGCCTGACGTGGAGGTGGGATAGATTTCCTTTTGCCATCACTTCATTGAAGGAGGATACGCTAGTGGAGGAGATGAGATTGTCGAGAGAAAAGATTATTTGAATGAAGCCAAGGCTTGTACGTCTATTAGGAAAATTGACATATCCAAATGTACAGACGGTCAACCTAGGAAGGTTAATGATAACATATTTGTGATCGTCCTCTCTAAGAATTATTTAAGAAGAGTACTCTATCCTCATAATAATCCATTAGTCATCACTTGTAGGTTTCACCACGGTAGAGTGACAAGAATCCTAGTAAACAAAGGGAGTTCTATAGACGTTATGTTCTACGATTGTTTCCACATCATAGGGCTATGCGATAGTAAGCTAGAACCTTATCACATGCCTCTCATAAGGTTCTTAGTATAAAGGGTATATCCCTTGGGAATAATCAAGCTAGATGTATTCGTAGATACTTGGCCAATAAGAAAAAAAGGATTCGTTTCTTTGCACTAGATAAAAATGTCCCCCAGCTTACGACATCATTCCCGGTAGAGTTGGAATTATGCAGTTAGAAGCAGTACCAATTGTCGTACATCACTGTATGAAGTTTCCAGCTAATTATGAAGTCAGCAACCATATAGAAGATAGGGAATGCTACTATACCTTAGCTGACCAACAAGAATTACAGAAAAGGCACAACTACTTTAATATCAACACTTTGGATCCTCAGGAAGAAGAAGATTTGGTTAAAGGACATGTTATGAAAGAAATAGAGATTTTTATGCTTAATGATTAGAATCTAGAAAGGACCACTTAGATTGATTCAAGAATAACTCCTTCCTTTAACTAAGAAATGATTACATTCCTTAAAGAGAGGAAAAATGTGTTTGCCTGGAGCCATTCAGATATTTTAAGGATTGATCCTAATTTCATCTTCCATGAGCTCAACATTTACAAGGACTCTAAGATGATCAAGTAGAAATGTAGAGTTTTCAGTCCCAAAAAGAACATGGCTGTCCAAGAGGAAGTGGAGAAATCACAGCGAGCTCAGTTATAGAAGACGTAAAATATCCCAGTTGGTTGGCCTATGTGGTGATGGTCAAATAGAAGAAGAACAAATAGAGCATTTATGTGGACTTCATAGATCTCAACAAAACATATGCAAAAGAACATTTCCTTTACCAAGGATTGATCAGTTGGTAGATTCGACTGCAGGTCAAGAATTTCTCATTTTCATGGAGGCTTATTCTGGTTATAAATAGATAAAAATAAAGCCAGAAGATAAGGAGAACACGTACTTTATCACTAGTCAAGGAACATATTACTACAACATTATGCACTTTAGGCCAAAAAACACTAGAGAAACATATCAAAGGCTGGTAAGAAAGGTATTTGAAGACCAGATTAGCAAAAATATGGGAGTGTACGTAGATGAAATGCTTTCCCAAGGCTAATGCTAACCATATTATAGATTTTGTCCAGACTTTGACCAGTTGGAGAAGAACAAAATGAAGCTTAACCTGACCAAATGTATATTCGGGGTACAAATAAGAATGTTCTTGGGATATATTTTGAACCAAAGGGTAATTGAAGCCAATCATGACAAAATAAAGTCTTTAATAGAAATGCAATCCCTAACCAACAAGAAGGATGTGTAAAAATTGAATGGAATGGTGACAAGTCTAAATCATTTTATTTCCCGAGAAACAAATAAAGGTCTCCCATTCTTTAAGGTTCTTAAAAAGACCTTTGAGTGCAATAACGAATGCAAAAAAGCTTTTCTGGAGTTATAGAAGTATTTGAGATCTCCACTACTCCTCTTTCGACCAATTTTGGGAGAAAATTTGTATCTATACTTGGCTATCTCAGAGTTAGTTGTTAGCTCAACTTTGATTCGACTAGAGGGAGGAGTTTAAAAGATGGTGTTCTATAGTAGCAAAGCATTTTGAGGAGCAGAAATAAAATATCCACACTTAGAGAAGCTAGCAATGACACTTATTAAAGCTTCTAGAAAAATGAGGCCTTACTTTTAGGCCCATACTATTACGGTATACATTGACTTACCTTGGCGATAAGCTTTTCACAAGCCTGAAAAGGATGTCTTGGGCAATTGAGCTTGGGGAATATAAGAAAGTATATGAGCCAAAAATTGCATTAAAGGGAAAGCGATAGTAGACTTTATTACGGAGTTCAGATATACAAAGGTGAAAAATAATCCAAGTTTGCTTGTCGAGCATACCTTTTTGGGAAAGGGATAAGGTCAAAGGAAAACTGAGATTACGGATGACCAACTAGAATCAACGACTGATCATAAAAGAATTTAGTGAATAACTGATCAAAGTAAAAAGATATTTAGATATGGAGTGATATCAAAAGAAGAATTCTCTAGTGACATTCCAGCCTGGAAATTATTTGTAGACGGATCTTCATGCTCTACTGGTAGTGGTGCTATATTTACCATTAACATTATAGATGATTTTGATATGGAATGTTCTTTGCGATTTGAGTTCCAAGATTCTAACAATGAAGCCAATTACGAGGCAATAATTATAGGATTAGAAATATCTTTATCACTTGGTGCTGAGAAGGTGATAACGTACAGTGATTCTCAACTCTTATTCAATTAAATGCTTTAGATATATGGAGTTAAAGGATAAATTATGGTGAGATATTTGAGAAAGGATATAGAGGTTACCTCTTTGTTTCCTGCAGTGAAGATGGTCTAAATTCTATAGGTGGAGAATGCCCGAGAATATTACTTTGCTCGACTAGCCTCAGTAACTCAGATAGAGCTCATACGAAACATTCCAGTAGAGATTCTCACCCATTGAAGCATTGATGGGGAAGATGTCAACATAATCTCTATGGAATTGGGTCCTTTTTGAATGAATTCGATCAAAGATTACACCGAAAGAGGGTTACTACCCTCTGATTAGAGAGAATCTAGCAAGATGAGGTACAAAGCACCTAGTTATATTTTGGATAATGGCAACTATATCAACGGGGATACATTGTATCTTTACTTCATTGTGTTCACCAGTTGAAGTAAATGGCCCGATCAAGGAGGTATATGAAGGCTTATGTAGAGCTCATTCAGTCGGCTAATCATTAAGATAAAGAATAGCCATGCAAGGCTAATATTGGCCGATAATGAAGGCATATTGTGTTTCTTATGCCAAAAAGTGTGATAAGTGCTAAAAATTTGACACGATATATAGAAGACCTTGGGATTCACTCACTCCTATCACCTATCCCTAGCCGATTGCTGTTTGGGGAATAGACCAAGTTGGACCATTGTCGACCACCAAAATAAGGATTACGTATTTGGTTGTATTATTGGATTACTTCGCCAAGTAGGTCGAGGTTGAGCCTTTTATGGATATGACTTGATAGAGGGTTTTCCAGTTTATATGTAAGAAGATCATGTGTTATTATGGGATGCCTTATGATTTCATCACCAATAATGGTACCCAATTTGATAATGAGGATTCTGTGGAATATTACATCCGATATGGAATTCAAAAGATTCATTCAGCACCTGGACATCCACAATGTAACGGTCAGATATAAATTACTAACACAACTTTGCTTAATGGATTGAAAAAAAAGATTGGACGATGCTAATGACAATTGGATCAATGAGCTGTAAAGTATCCATTAGGATTATAGGGCTACACTAAGAACATCAACTAGGGAGACTCCACACATGCTCACTTTTGGAAATAAAGGAGTTTACCAGTTAAAATAGGTCTGCTGACTCATAGAGTGTTGAATTTTAATTCACCCAAAAGTGATCTCATGAGGTGACTAGATCTAGACATGGCTGAGGACGTTAATGAAGATGCCACAATTCAAATGGTTGCTTATTAACAAAGGACTACTAGGTTTTACGGCCGAAGAGTCAAGACAACCAACTTAAAATAGGGATATCGGGTACTTAAGAAGGTAATCCAAAAGAGCAACAAGTTAGAGCCCAATTGGCACGGACCATACCATATCTCTGAAGTTATCTGACCAGGACCATATCTCTTGGAAACATTGGAAGGTGAAGAATTTAAGAGTCATTGTAACCCAGTTCTCATTCATAAATATTATCAGTAGTTTTTCCTTAATGTAATCGATTATTCAGTGTAATGAAGTTGCAATTTTCAACTACTTATGCTTCATTTTTATGTTTTTTTCTCGGATTATGGTACTACCACCAAAGTGACTTTCTAACTTTTAACTAAATTTTATCTTCTAGTTTAAACTTTTCTAACTTAAGAAAAATTCACTTTTAGTTCAAACTTTTCCAACTTTAGAAAAGTTCACTTTCTGTTCAAACTTTTCCAACTTCAGAAAATTTCATTTATAATTCAAACTTTTCCGACTTCAGAAAAGTTCATTTATAGTTCAAACTTTTCTAACTTCAGGAATGTTTAGAAATAATTTCAAACTTCATGTATGGTTTTTGATTTGACAAATCAAGAACAAGAAGTCGGTACAACTTTATGTATGACTCAAAGTCAAACACAAGAAGTTTTACCCGACCAAGTTAAACACAAAGATAATTATACATTCCTAATACATTTGATTTTTACTGATAACTAATGCAAAAACTTTGTTCAACAAAACTATTTATAGTTTTATCTAAGTGCATTAGTCGAATCTAAGGCATTACAAATAAATTCAACCATGAATCAAACATTTATCATTTAAGAAGGTTACTTATTCAAAAAGATGATTAACTAATCATTAGATAGATTACCTTGTCACCAATAGGATTAATACGTATCACAAGATTAAATAAAGACGACAAAGGATAAAATCCATAAAAATAATTTTATTTCATTCTAATAATTGTGCGTTAAAAAGTAAATATCCAAAAAGTTAAAAGTATAACCTTATCCTATAGGGCATTTTCCATCATCTTTGCTCATCCCAACAGAAGGCTCATCAAGGGTTCTTGGTAGAGTAGTAGATCTAAAATACCATATTCTAGTACGTCTGTTGCTGCTTGGTCGATCATAAGTTAAAAAGAAACCTATTTCCTTTCCAACATCTAGATCAGATACAAAGATTTATTCCTTGAAGATTTACCTAGATTAACCCCAACTCGAGAAATTGAATTATTTTTATCAACTTGTTCCCAATACCTCCAGTATCTCGATGCCTCCAAACCCTATGTCACTTTTAGAATTGAGAGAACTTCGAACACAATTAGACAACCTACTCAATAAAGGATTTGTATGACCCAGCATATCACCTTCGGAAGCTCCAGTTTTGTTTGTGCGAAAGAAATATGGATCTTATCGATTGTGTATTCATTACCAGAAACTGGACCGAGTAACCATCAAGAATAAATATCCTTTTCCTAGCATAGATGATTTGTTTACTATTTACGGGGATCAAAGATATTTTCAAAGATTGATTTAAGATCTAGATATCAACAAATGGATGTTAAGAAAGAAGATATATCCAAAACTGATTTTCGAACTCGTTATGGCCATTTGGAAATCTTGGTCATGTCTTTTTTATTAACAAATTCCCTTCATGATTTCATGGACCTAATGCATATAATATTTTTCCCTTTCTTGGATAAGTTTGTGATCGTCTTTATAGATGATATACTAATTTTTTCTAATACTAGGGTAGAACACGGAGAGCATCTATTTATAGTGCTGGAAACCCTTCGTAAACATTAGTTATACGTGAAAGGGAGAAAATTTGATTTTCTCATGAAAAAGGTAAAGTTCCTTGGACACTTATTTATTGAATTATGTATACAAGTAGATCCAACCAAAACCACTGCAACGCTTGAATGGCCTCAACCTACCACCATAACAGAACTCCGTAGCTTTCTAGGACTTGCCGAGTATTATCGAAGTTTTCTGGAAGGATTTTCCCGAATTGACATACCTTTAATAAAATTGACCAGAAAGAGATGTCTTATTTGTATGGACCCATGAATTTGAAAAGTCTTTTGTACTTTGAAAGAAAATTAACTACTTCCCCGATCTTAATTATCCCATCCAGTAACATCAGATACTGTGTTTTTTTTTACCGACGCTTTTCTACAAGGACTCGTTTGTGTATTAATGACAAGGGAAAGTGAGCGAATATGAGTCATGATAATTGAAAATTCAAGAACATAACTATCTAGTACATGAATTGGAATTAGATGCAGTAGTCTCTTCCTTTAAAATTTGGAGATGCTATTTGTATGGAGAAGAATTTTAAGTTTTTTTTTTTATCATAAGAGTCTTAAGTACATCTTCAAAAAAAAAGGTCTTAATCTTCGACAAAGAAGATGGATAGTATTTTTAGAGGATTATAAGTTTAACTTACTCTACTATACCTTAAAAAGTAAAGTAGTTGATGATGCCTTACGTCGCAAAGCCCAGGGAAGCCTCCATAATATGTTTGTATTGCTAGAAACTATTGGATATTTCAATATACATAACGACTCCTCTAAAACCCGGATTATGTTATGAAACATTATTTCTCGTATCATTTTACATAAAAAAATCATGGAACTTTAGGATCAAGACAAATTTTTGCGTTCCCAGAAGAAGAAAATTTTAAAATAACCTCCTGGAAAAAGATTGGACATTGGACCCAGAGCGTGGGTTAAAATTCAGAAACTGAGTATGTGTACTACGAGATGAAATTATGTAAGAAGTTCACCAGTCTAAATTCATAGTTCACCCTAGAAGCACCATAATGCACCAAAATCTTAAACAACATTATTGGTGGCCCAATATGAAGAAAGATGTTGTACACTTTGTAGCCAAGTGTCTAAATTTTCAACATGTGAAGATCGAGCATCAACACCTGAATAGTTTACTCAACCGTGCCCCATCCGATAATGGAAATGAGATCATATAACCATGGACTTTATTAGAGAATTACCCCGAATAATTCAATGTTTTAATAGGATATGGGTTATCATTGATCGTCTTACAAAATCTGCACATTTTCTACGAATAAGATCCAATGACTCCTTTCAATGATTAAGTGAACTTTACATTAAAGAAATTGTGAGACTACACGATGTACATATTTCCATCATATCTGATCATGACCCCAAATTTATAGGAAAATTTTGGCAAACTATATAAACCAACATAGGAACAAAACTCTACCGAAGCATAAACTTTCATCCTCAAACCGACGGACAATCAAAATAAATAATTTAACTCCAGAAGATATGTTACGAGCCTTCTCATTAGACTTTTTCGATTCATGAAATAATCATCTTGCCTTAGTCGAATTCTTCTACAATAATAGTTATCAAATCGGCATTCAAACTACCCCTTACGAAGCTCTATATGGACCACCCTCCCATTTGCCTATATGCTGGAATGAATTCGGAAAAAATCATACACTTGGACCCAATATTATCCTTGAGCCCATAGAAAAGATATGCCTTATTCTGAAAAGATTACATTCAGCTCAAAGTCGACAAAAGAGTTACCTCGACACCCGTCCAAACCCCTTAGAATTTTAAGTGAATAATCAAGTGTTATTACGAGTATCTCCAAGGAAGTGTATAGTTAAATTTGGAAAGAAAGAAAAGTTATCACCTCTCTATATTTGTCCCTTTAGAATCATCGAACAAATTGGACCGATAACTCATCGTCTGGATTACCTCCCGAACTATCCAATCTCCTTGACGTATTTTATATTTCGTAATTGTGGAAGTACATCCTTGATCCAAGTTATGTCATTACTTGGAAAGATAGAACAGTTGAATCAAATTATGAGTTTGAAGAAATTCCTATTCGAATTCTTGAATGACAAAAAAATTCTTTGACAGAAAACCATACCTCAAGTCAAAATTCTTTGACAACATCATGGAGTTGAAGAAGCAACATGGGAAATAAAAGAAATTATGAGACACCATTCTCTTGTGATTTTCCTAAGTAATTTTGAGGATGAATTTTGTTTAGATGAAAAGAATGTAATTACAAACCCTAAATTAGCCCGTAGTCACTTAAATAGGTAAAAAAATTCTAAATAAAACCCTAGAGTTTCATTAAATTACAAAAAAGCCCCAAAAGAATTTTTTTAGTTAATTCACACTTTCCTATACCAATTTAATCCCAAAGTTCACTCAAAGATTGAACAAATGACATATATTTGATTGAAATTTCATAAATAAATCCATTAAGTTTTAATAATTCCACAGAAGCCCCTAAACTTTGATAAAATAACTTAAAAGCCTTAAAATCGACACAAAAACTATCCAATGACCTAAACCAAAACCTAAACTTATTTACCCTACACCCCATGATGACATGGTACTAGCTAGAGTGCCTGCGTCGGTTATACCACGTGGGTTAACTATAGTACCCATTTATCCTCCACATAAGACATGTTGAAACTTGTGCAATTTTAGCCCCATCCCCACCTCCAAAACCACCAATAAACTCCTTTCCATGAACCCTATAAATACCCTCCTTCACCTTAGTAAAAAAACAAGCGAACTGAGAGATTTTCCAATGTAAAAATTTGAGAGTTTATGCATTTCTATTATTTTATGCATGCATATTGGTTTCTTTAATTTGGTAATATATATATACTAGCGAATACCCGTGCCTGAAGGCACGGTGAAAATTTCCAAAATACGTAATTACAAAACGACAAAAAATTCAGAAGTACTAATAACAAAACAACAAAAATATCGTTCCCCGACAAAACAGCTATATATTGTTCCCCAATATATGTAAGACTTGTAATCGTAGAATTTATCATAAAACACAAAAATGTGTACTTGATTTAGAAAATTTGGACCATGTTTTCTGTTTAAAAAACCAAAACTATTCAACTATACAAATAGTCCATCCTATACATTATATAAACAAACAAAAAAAATCATTAACACTATAATTAATAACAACCAAAATCCATGATAACAATACTGGTTTATGTTAAAACACCAATAAAACTGTAAACAAAATAAATATAAAATATTATCTTAATCGAGTATCCCATTGAGTTTTTCTTCTTCGAGAGCTAAATCCGACACTACTTTTTTCACTCCATCGACCATTGAAAGGGCATTATCGGTAGAATAAGAGTAACTCGTTCACTCCATTACTATAATTCTTGGCTAGAATACTGCAATGTCTTCCTCTGGAAGCACTAAACTTCAAACTCGAGACTGTGTATTCAAGCGAAAGGCAACAACAATCGTGGTAGGGCACCACCACTGTGTATTCTAGATTAGGCGGCTACTCACCCTCAGAAAAATCCCGTTTAATCCCCAGTAAGATAAAAACCATGGAAAAATATATTAAAGAACACAACATTGAAAAAAGTAAAAAACTATATTAAGACATTGAGAAAATGTAAAAAAAACTATAAAAAAAAATTGTATGGGAAATGTCAACATTGAAAATGTATGGTAAAAAACTATATTAAGACAGTTATGCATTAAAAATGTATGGGAAATGGCTTACTGCTGCGAATCACTGACTCGAGGGGCAGACCCGAGAGAGATGAGGTGTGGCAGGGGCGGAGGAGGGGGCCGATGGTTTGCTGCTGCGATTGCGTTGGTTGCCTGTGCTTGCCTCTGCTCCACGATTGCTCTGCGAGTGCACAACTGAACAATTGAAATAATAATTGAACAATTAAAAGCAACTACAATTAGAGTTAAAAGTAACTACAATTCTAATTCTTATTCTAATTCTAATTCTAACTACAATTCTAATTCTAAGTTTAGAATTAGACTTAGTCAAGTGTGCACTATTGATTCTAATTCTAATTGTGCACACTTGTAGTTATAATTGAATTAGACTACAATTAGACTTAGTCAAGTGTGCACAATTGAAATAATAGAAGTAACAGACCTGCAAAATTGAAATAATAGACTTGCAAAGGAAAAATAAAGCTGTTACAATTGAATTAGAAGTAACGGACCTGCACACAGTACAACATCTTGCAATTGATGAAAACAAAACAATAATCATATTAATTAACTTACGGAGAATATATAATCATTATTTCCTAGTTTTGAGGACTTAAAAGTGTTTGCACTTTTAGAATGCAATAATATTAATTATCTCACAAAGAATGTAGAAAACTTTATAAAACAAATTAGTTTCCGACTCTATAATTTTCTAATAAGAACTTTCAAGAAATCAACAACTGAACTGATTGTGATGTGCCATGTAGTGCTACCAATCAGATCTGTAGTGATGAACTAAGCATATCTTTAACAGAAATTGACTTATTTTTCACTCTTCATAGAGCAAGGGACATCGTGCCAACCAATAATGTAACCAAGAGATTTCAAGTGCTTATAAACCTCAAAGGACTCATAGCAATATCCATATTTTCCTTCTGCAACCTTCTTACATATATCTTCCAAAGAGAGGCATGTATCGCCATCATCAGCATGCAATATCCATCTTTTCCTGCTGCAGTATCCAAAACATACAAGAAGGTCAAGAGCATACAAATGCAAGAATGGCCAAAAGATGAGTGTATTTGGTAACACAATTAAAAATAAATTTGTTCATAAATATTATGCATAAACTAATTGACATTGAAAATATATCTCTAAACGAATATACAGACAAAAACTCCCAAAAAGAAATCTCGAGATTTATATGACGCTGGTGGCATGTGCAATGCAGTGGGCAACAAAAAAAATTCAGGGTGTGTAACATCCACGCTATTATGCTTAATGGTTATATAAGATAAGTCTCTATAGGTTCACCTTAAGGATTGGGGAGAAGCTTGTCCAAATCCTCAACAGGGTGGAAAAAGGCCTGCTCCAAAACAGAACCACCTTCACTTGCATGTGCATATGAGGAGTGTAACCCTTGGTTTGGGTTAATGGATGTTGGGCCAAATACCCTAGTTTTTTGGATGGGGTTCCCAGTAGTTATCAAATTTGGGCTAGATTATTTCATTTGGAACCACTATTTGATGACCCTTCTCATCTGGTTCTTATTATAAACTAACACGTGCACTTCCCTCCTCAGCAACTTGCCATTTCTAATATTTGTTTCTGTATTTACACAAAATAACTAATATGCACATGCTTAAGCATAAATGATCCTTCTCATCCGGGTTCTTATAATACACTGTTGGTGCAAGATAAATGCAATAAATTGAGCATGCATCTACTATACCAATTTGTAAAGAGAAGGAAAAAAATATTACCAAAACCTATATATAGAATATGGTGGTCTCAAGAACATGGAAAATGATTTTGTGTTGGGCTTTATTAGCAAAGAAAACAAACTCATTCATGAATCAACACTAACTTTAATTCTTAGTAATTAAAAATCAGTCAAAAACGTGTTGGAAAACAACATCAGCTGTCCCATTTCATCTCTAAGGTCGTGTTGCTCTGCTCTAACTCATCTATCCGGTTCCCCATCTCACCAATTTTTTAAATGATGGGATATGACATCTTCTAGAACTTGGATTGCATTTGCAGAAGATTTTGTACAAATATTATCATGTCGGCAGTGCTCTGCTTTAGATCATCGGCATCATTCCCATCCACTTTTTCAATTTCTTCGAGAAATGGCTTGGATTGGAGACATTATGTTTTTGATCAGGTAGATGAGGAGTTCTACTATGTGAACAACCCTCATTGCTTTCACAAATACCAATCTTAAGTACCTTAAACGCAAACACAAAAGTTAAATCGGTTATTAAAATGCCGATGTTTGTTGAGTCATATCGCAACAACTTGATTATAAAATTACCTCAATAGAAATTACTTGTACAGTACGTCCAGCAAAAAAAGTTGAATAGAAATTATCCTTGCATTTTAATATGCGGTGATTTAGCTAAAAAGTTGATAAATGGGTAATAAAAAAAATAGTTACCTGAATCATGATCGATATCAGATGTGAACTGATAAATGGGTGATAAAAAAGTTGATAAGCACCCAAAGAAAAATACAATGTTGAATATCAGATGTGAACTGAACCATGTAATTTGACTACAGAAACATTTATAACAATCAAATTACACAATGGATTCATATCAATAAAATTACACAAACAAAGTTTCTTATTGTTTATATTAATGAAGGAAATATTAAGCATCAAACTATTGTATTAAGTAAATATCTTACCGTAAAGTAAAATTCAAAGTTGCTTATTGTAATCAATAACTTGCCCTTTATCTCATATTGGACAATAAAATTCTAAAGAGAACGTGAATTGGACAGTCTAGTACATGTCCATTTTACTCACCTCACACCTGCTAGACCATGAATATAACATTAACTTTGATTGATTTCGGATCACTTGAAACTAACAATATGAATTAAACACACACAATTAGGAACATATTTCTTAAAAACTCCCCCAAAACACACATTATTTTCCTTGAAAAGGACAAAACCAAAAAGATGGAAAACAAAATGCCAAATGCACATCGGGAATAACCCACATACCTTAGATCTTGTTATCTCAGTTTTCCACTAAACTATACAGACGTAAAACATATATTACACATACTCGTATCTTTGAACAACCAACCGTTCTACTAATAGTGAAACATATACTCATCTATTGGTCTAGAAATTAACAAAGAAGAGAAGTCAATGACTAATGACAAGACATCTTTGTAATATTCACATAAAAAATGGGTGTCTTCATCTGCGTGATTATAGACTTGAGAATGGTCATCATCCACGCGTGATTACACAACCTGCCATTTCAGACTCGTGATTACAAAACCTGTCATTTCCCAGCAGAAACCAACCATTTCCACTTTCAAAATCAAAACCAACGTCTAACATAAACTCAGAACAAAACTCAGAACAAAAAAATATACATATGAGTGTAAGATAATCAATCGAAGATATTAGTTAAAATAGTTAAACAACCTGAAAGTAAACAATATCCAAATAAAAATCTTGTTGGTCACCAACTTACTCATGTATTCAAACAAAAAAACAATATCCAAATCAAAATTTGAACTCGATGATTCTGAATAGAGAAAACAAAATGAAACAAATATTATGCCTTACGACATGCATTCTCAAGATATAACTTGTCATTACATAGTTATACCTAGAGATGGCCTAAGATTCATTTAACCAAAACTTAGAGATTTCAATAGCAATGAATCTTTATCCCTCATCGAATCACTTTCGGTTGTTTAAAACTAATCTCTGCCATTAGATTCATTTAACCAAGATATGATTTAACATCTTTGAGGCATTCAAACTCCACAAAACTATATCTAGTCCCAATTGGATTGTCATATATTACACAAAAATATATATATGATATAAAGAAGAACCCCAAAAAAAGAAAAATTTTAAAAATAAAGTTTAAGCTCTTAAAAATAATGAAACTTATTCAAAATTTCTCACCACAAATAATAAATCAGCCTTTTGCAACCTTGTTGAGTTTCTAGGCTTCAAGTTTGTGTCCAATGGCCCCACTTCCTCAAAATTTCCGTACCTAACCCCTGAAGCACCCTATATATACAACAAATATAAACACAACATAAATTGAGACAATAGATTGAAGATCAAATATTTAATCATATATGTGTTTCACACAAATATAAAGCTTCTGTTTAAAACAAATATTCAATGCCATGATCAGAAAATGTGTATATAGTTATACATAAAAACTTGAAAACAAATGTATATAAAAATTATTAATTAAATATATATATCTATATATATTGATTACTTTAACACCGTAATTATAAACCCTTACAAGCCAACTCTAAAAATAAAAAAAAACTTAATCCTTGGGAGAAAGAGACAGAGTACCTTTTCTATGGAGAGATAACAGAAATGCTACATCTGCAAAAAAACAAACACAATGTATATGTGGCAAAGAACTTAAAAACCCTAGATCTAAAAAAAAGTCATAATATGGAGTTCTTTTGGGGTGTTTGATCTCAAACAATTAGGAATTGGATTTGAACTTAAAAATTTATGTGAATATCTTAAAAAATTAGGATCGGTGATGAAGCGTGAGTCCAAAAATTAGGATCAGTGATGGAGTAGTGAGTCCAAAACAGGGGTGGGGGAAGGGAACGTTTACCTTTGTCATCCAAAAGCTGGTGTCGTTTGAGATAAAGCAATATGGGTTTTAGGGTTTTAGGGAGCTGGCATTTGCAATGGCGGTGGGAGAGTTTTTTTACATTGATGCATCAGAGATAGAATGATAGAAGGAGATGGGAAGTGAGGTAATCGAGTCAGGGAACATGTTTAGGCGGGATAATGAAAAGGGAAGAGTTAATCTCAACCCTTTATTTCCCATAGAAGAATCCTAACCCTTATTGTGCTTTTACATTTTTGCCAATTCAAAAACCATTCCATCTTATATATATATATATATATATGTGTGTGTGTGTGTGTGTGTGTGTGTGTTTACACGTATTAGTTAACGTGTTAATGCATTGAAATAGCATAAAAACTAGAAACTCCATTAAAGCTTGGACTTCAATGGTGGATTCTGCTTCTTTGACTTTGATCCAATTTTAAAGTGAGGTAAGTTGAGCTTAGGTTCTCAGGAACCTAGGTGCAATGTTTAATTGAACCAAAAATGGGGTTTGGTACCTCAAATCAAGGTTTGAAGTTCGTGGACCTGCAATTTTTAGAATCAAATTCAAAAGATTTACTTGACCAAAATTCCCCAAACCAGGATTATTCTACTTCATTTTAAATATAAAACAAGGCCATTATGATGTCAGAGTAATAATCATACATTTTAATTACTTGTGTTTGGTCAAAATTTTACCCTTTTTTTTTATAGAAACTCAAAATCTCGATTTAGGCCACTAAAATTTCTAAAACCAATATGGTTGGATTCCTCTTCAAAAGTTATACAATTTTCATTCAAGAATTAGCTTAAAAAGAATTCTAAAATATTCCCAATTTAAGGTCAAGGTTTTGAAGCCCTAAAGTCAAATTGTCGAAGGTTGAAGGTGAGTGGGCTACATGCACATGAGTGGGAGTCAAACAAGGCGCATAATATGTTTGACTGAGCATGTGGAGCGCCTCTCTAATTAGAAAAATCTGATTTTTTTCAAATGTTTTCTATTCTGAACAAAATGGTACATTACATCACCCTGTTTAGATACCAGGATGTATTATCTCGAGAAAACTAGTTTTAAGTTAAAAATTAAGTTTCCATTTTATACATAAGCCCAGTGGCTACTTTTTCAAGTATTTCAAAATATCCCCAACCTTTTTCCACAATTACTTTAGCTCAAACAAATCCATTTTTTCTTTTATCATTAATTCCAAATCCAAATAGAAATGACAAAAAATATTTATTTTAAAACTTTGTAAATTCATACATTACACCCTTCTAGTTAATTTTATTAACTGGAAATTATTTTAAAATAACATCCTACTGCATAACATAAGCATTATTTCAGGCTTATATGACCTACTGGCATTTTTATGGTTTCAGACTACCTAGTCCACCCAACGAATTAGCCGCACAAACACCAAAATTCATAAAATTCAAAGTAGGTAATCTTAATTTCAGTATTAGACAACTTGAGCTTATGTCTTTCAAATTATTGATTGTTATATCACTATGTGATTATTTTGAAATCATATTTTGAATATGAACTATTATGTATAATTCTTAATTATTTTGTATATTGATCCTCTCGATATTCCAACTATCCCTAAACCTAATGAACCACTACATCCAATGACTTCAATAAGAGCCACTGAACACTTTTTACCCTTACTTATGGTATTTTCCTGCAACCCATTACAACTAATTGCATATAACCATGTCTAAAAATGTATGGACATAATGTTTAACGTATTTTATATATTGTCGATGTCTTTTATTCTGCCAAGTAGGTGTTCTGGTGTGTAGAGTATGACTTACACATAAAGGATGAGATCACCAGTTGTTATGGAATATATGTTTTTTCATTCACAGTCTTACATGGGACTAGACACATCATCACTAGGACTGTAGCACAATATTTTAGTAGGTCTATCTTGATTACAAGAAACTGTATAAGTTCAACTTATTGTGCTAGTACAATTTGTGTGTATTGAACGGGACACATTTGAGATCATTATTTTTTTCTGATTTTATAAGACAATGTACATCTCGTGATTATTAATTTTACTTAAAGATCTTGATCCGGATATGATTGATGGACACAAGCACTATTTATTTATCACTTTGACTAATCGAGTGAGATTAATTATTGGATCAATAATCTTCATAAATTGGGTAATGGTTATTAATGTATGGTTAAAGTCTTTTATGGATGTAATTCAGTCTCGGTATAGAGGATGTTGATACCCCCTTGGGATAATTATAAGTTTATTACGTGTCAAACCCTACAGGTGGATTGTGTTCATCCGACACTACAAATTAGTTAAGTTAGACCTCTCAAGGACTTAAAGAAGTTAATAAAATAAATTATCAGTAATTTATTTTATTAATGGGTATTTTTAACCTTAAAGTGGCGAGAATTAAGTAATTAATAATGAGGATCTTGAAATATAATTTTGAGTTAAGGAGTGGAGTTGCAGTTAGCATTATTTAGTGGTATGAATTGTAATTAAGGGACTGAGATTAGGATTCGGGAAGGATTAGGTTTTCTCAGGCCCATTAGGAGCCACATCCTTATCTCTACCTAGGGTCCCTACTGTAGCATATATATATATATAAGAACCTCAGTCTCTTTATTTCTTAACCTATCCATCACTCTTGGATACTCAAAAGACTCGAGTTCATACTTGTGAAAAAGAGAGACAACAGAGAAGAAAGAGGAGACAAGAAGGTGGTCACGAAATATGAGCCCACCCTCTACTCGTGGCTGTCCATATCGGGAATACAATACAAGATCGTGAGGTGAATCGAGCCATCAAATATTATTTTCATGACAAAATGAGATCAAATAAAAGAGATATCACAAGTAAATCCTAAATCTTCCTTGTGGGAGTTTAAGTATCTATAGTTTTTTTTTTGCAGTTTGATATATATGCATTTTCAATAGACCTTTGAAATTTTGCTCTAACAATTGGTATCATAGCTTGTTGATATCGTGTATAGGTTGAGTTCAACCATGTTGTCCTATTAAAATAATCGTATATGTGCATGGATGTCGGGTAGAATACATATCTATCCTAACTTTTATTTTGTAGTGATCTAATCCCACTATTATGGTCACGTATTTATATTTTTATTTTATGTGAGTGGATCCCTCGATGGTTCGTTCGTGATTATCTTTTTATGATGGATTAATATAGTATTGATGTAGAATGTAAACTACTTTAGGGAGGCATTTGACATCGTAATTGTTACTATTTTTTTATCATAATTTTCAATGGAGGATCATGAAACAAGATCGGTAATCGGAGGCAGTTTTTGGCACAGAAACTAGTTTCGACAACGTAGTGGCAACATGAATCGTTGAATTCAAGGATGACTATCCATTTCAAGGATGACTGTTTAGTTCAAGGGTGGTCATTGAGTTTGGATGACTGTTGAGAACTCCAATCTATGACAGAATTATATCTTAACCATAATAGTCGGGAATCCATATTTATCTCAATTTTCTTGTTTATGTTCATTTATGTCTCTATTATTATTGTTTTAATTGTTGGGTTATTAGTATGTATTAGCGGTTCCCTTAGAATTATGGACAATATTGAATACCAACCCGAATTAAATCACGTAGATGCTCAATGTGAATAATTCATAATTATTTTGCTTTTCGAACATTAATATGTGTAGTTAGAGAATAAAAAAAATGAGTTTTCATTTTTTTACAATCAAGGGTATTTGAATTTTTTTTATTTATAACACATTTGCTTGATATATTAAAATAGGTACATCTCGATATTTTTGGAAATATATCAAATGTTCTAGATTTTTCAAATTAATTAAGAATTGGACATATTTATTTTATAACCTTACAAAAATAAATAAATTACTGAGTGGGAGAGGGAATTTTCCAAGAGAAAATTCCATAGTCTGCATCAAAGATTCGTAGACTTTCAATAATAAGTAAGTCCTCCAATGAGGAATGCTAATGATTTTAGTAGTCGGTATTTCCGTAAGGATACTGTTGGATTTATTATTCATATAGCCCCCCCCCCCCCCCCCCCCCCCAAAGGAGGAGTCTATGTGATATGTGATAATATAAAATTAGTTAATGGTATACACTTAAACATAAAATAATGGTAGGTTCTCCAAAGAGGAATGCTATGATTTTGTGGGAGAAAAGTCTCATCTATTTAATATTATTTGACATGGGTTTTATGTAGATAATAAAATTAAAAGGAATAAGCCTACCTATTTTTTTTGGAAAGTAGGTTCTCTAAGAGGAATATAATTCAAATGGTAATTGGAATGACGAAGAATTTTTTTAAAGTTGATAAACGATACATTAATTTTAATTTGGAATTCGAAAAGTCTTATGCCATATAATAATTCATTTAATTATTTGATTCTCAGTATTAAGATGGGAAACTCTTTCAATCCAATTTCTATCATTCTCAAGGAAAATAAATTAATTGGACCTACTTACACAGACTAGAAAAGAAATTTAGATATTGTGTTGACAGATGAAGGGTACAAGTTTGGGCTCTATGAGATATATCCTGAGAAACCTAGTGAAGGGAAAGTTGAAAAGGAAACTCATGATTACCAGAAATTGATCATGGCTGATGAGATGGCGTGGTGTTATATTTTAGTATTTATGTCAAATGTTCTACAACATTAACATCAGTCAATGGACACAGCCTATGGCATGATGTTGAACCTCAAATATATGTTTGGGGATCATAATCGTGATACAAGGCAAGTTTCCATGAAAGAACTCATGAACATACACAGGACTAAATGGACCCTAATGAGGGAACATGTTTTAAGGATGATGTCTCTTCTCAATGATTTTGAAATCCTTGGAGTGAAAATTAATGGGGAAACCCAAGTTTATATTGTTCTCCAGTCGCTGCCTGAGTCCTTTAAGTAGTTTCACCTATATTACAATATGAACAAACTTTCTTACTCTTTGGCGGAACCACTTAAAGAAATACAAGCAGCTGTGGGTCTCCTCTAGAAGTCAATAAGTGATTTTGTTGTTGAGAAAGGTTATAGTTATGAGCCTATGGGTTAGAATAAAAAGAAGAAGAATTTTCAGAAACAAGTTATGGTCCCTCTGGAAGCCCGTGGGCCTCAGGGAGGTGTGAAAAAGCGCAAGGGTAAGTGTTTCCACCGTAAGTAGTCAGGACACTCAAAGAATAATTGTTCGGTGTTTCGCAATAAATAGAATAATGCAAGTAAATTCCATTCATTTGTTGTTGAATCTTGTTTTGTGGTCCGTACTAATGGTACCTGGTGTGTAGATATAAGAGACACTAATCATGTATACAATTCTTTGTAGGGATTACAGGAAACCAGGCGACTAAGTCATGAAGAAATTTATCTGAATCTGAGAGATTCTACGAGAGTAGCGATAGTTGGTGTGGGAGACGCTCATTTAAAATTTAATAATGATAGGAGTTTACTTTTAAAATATTGTCTTTATGTACCTTCCATTAGGAGGAATTTGATTTTAGTTTCTCTTTTCGCCTTTTATGGATATTCATTTTCTTTTAATAAATTCATGGTTATTAAGAAAAATAAGTCTTTTATTGTTCTTGCACATTAGTTGATAATCTTTATATTGCTAATCCTATCTCTACAACACAACAAATTAAAAATTTTCATAACTCAATTCGACCAAATTTAAAGAAAAAGGAACCCTCCTTAGTGAATCAAACGTATCTTTGGAACTTACGCCTAGGCCATATTAATCTAAGAAGGATTTGTAGACTGATAGCAAGTGGCGAATTGAGATCACTAGAAGTGGAGGAATATCCAGTTTGTGAATCCAGTTTCGAAGGTAAAATGACCATGAAGCTTTTATCGACTAAGGCCTATAGAGCAAAAGAACTGTTGGAATCGGTTCATTCTGATTTGTGTAGACTGATGAAAACCCGAGAAAGAGGGGGCTTTGAGTATTTTATGACTTTCATAGATGATTACTCAAGGTATGGTTATATTTACCTAATGCACCATAAATTCGAAGCCTTTGAAAAATTCAAAGTGTATAGGAAGAAGTGTAGAAGCATCAATTTAAAAGTATCAAGACTACAATTTGATCGTGATGGCTAGTACCTCTTAGGGGAGTTTAAGAAGTATCTAGAAGATCAAAGGATTATATCCCAATTATTTGCACCAGGTATGCCTCAGTAAAATGGTGCAGTAGAAAGGAGGAGTAAGACTCTTTTGGATATGACTAGGATCATACTGAGTTATATAGATCTCCCAGATTACTTTTGGGGACATGTTTAGAAACGATCACTCATTTAGTGAACTTGTTACCTTCAAAGGAGGTCTCTACTACGCCCAAGGAATTGTGGATTAGGCACAATCCTAGTATGAAAGATATTCAGATTGGAGGTAGTCCAGCACATGTCCTAAAGAGAGATCCCAGTAAGTTGGAATCAAGATCAAAAGTTTATTTCTTTATAGGATATCCTAAGTAAACAAAGGGTTATTTATTCTATAATCCTAAGGATCAGAAGGTTATCATAAGAACCAATGCCCGGTTCTTGGAAGACGATTATATGATGGGTCATAAACCCAAAAGTAAAGTTGTTCTTGAAAAATTAGGAGGGAACCAATAAGATTCTTCAACACCACTAATATAGGATGAAGTAACTGTACGTGTTGACACTAGTACACCAGCACTGGGACTACCTCATCGTAGTGGGAGGATTATATGCCAACTTGAATGGTTTATGTTCTTGGGAGAGTCTTATGATAAGGTCCTTGATGAACTCAAAGTCGATCCCTATAGCTACAATGAGGCTATCTAAGATAAAGATGAAGAACTTTGGCTTAAATCTATGAATTATGAGATGGAATCTATGTATTCTAATCAGGTCTGGGGTCTTGTAGATCCACCCTAAGGGATAAAACCCATAGGATGCAAGTGAGTCTATAAGAGAAAAAAAGGGGTGGATGGGAAGGTAGATACCTTTAAGGCGCGACTAGTTGTGAAAGGATTTACTCATAAATAGGGCATAAGTTATGAGGAAACCTTCTCACCGGTAGCTATGAAGAAGTTCATCCGAATAATCTTATCCATTGTGACTCATTTAAATTAGGAAATTTGGAAAATGGACGTCAATATTGCATTTCTTACTGGAAATCTTGACGAGTGTATCTATATAGTTCTGTCAAACATTTTTATTGCTCATGGCCAAGAGCATAAATTATGTAAGCTTAAGAAGTCCGTTTATGGACTTAAGCAAGCATATAAAACTTGGAACATTTATTTTGATCCGGCAATCGAATCTTTTTGTTTTGATCAATGTCTCGATGTGTCTTTTGTGTACAAGAAATGCAAAATGGACATAGTGGTGTTTTTAGTATTATATATGGATGGCATTCTTCTCATTGGAAATAATGTTGGAGTGGTGTCTTCGATTAAAGTGTGATTGTCCAACCAATTTGATATTAAATACTTAGAAGAAGTTAATCACATCATTGGGATCAAGCTTATGCGTGATCGCAAGAATAATATGTTGGGTTTATCACAAGAAACTTATGTTGATTTCATTCTTATAATATTTAGCATGAAAGATTCCAAGAAAGGGTCTCCCTCTTAGACATGGAATATCTATTTCCAAGGATTAGTATCCTAAGACTCTTTATGAGATAGAGAAGATGAAAGGCATCCCTTATGTTTCGGCAATTGGGAGTCTTATATATGCTATGTTATGCACTAGACCTGATATCGTCTTTACTATTATCATGATTAGTAGATATCAGTCTAACCCTTTGAAAGAACACTGGACTACGGTAAAGCATATACTCAAATGCTTGAAAAGAACACAAGATTATATGCTAGTTTACCAGGCAGAGAGTCTAGTGTTAATTTTCTGATAGAGATTCCAGGAAGTCTACCTCTGGATATGTGTTTACCCTAGTATGTGGAGCCATTAGTTGGAGGAGTATCAAGCAATCTTACATTGATGATTCCACCATGGAAGCTGAATATGTGGCGGCCTCTGAGGCAGCCAAGGAAGCAGTATGGCTTAGAAACTTCCTAATGGATTTAGGAGTGGTACCTTTAGTTCAATCGACTATTACACTTTATTATGATAATAGGGGTATGGTTGCTAACTTAAAGGAACCTAGGGGACATATAAGAGGTAAACATATTGAGCATAAGTATAATCTCATTCGAGAATTTGTGCAGTGGGGTGATGTCATAGTTATGAAGATTTCATCACAGAATTACCAGGAAGACCCTTTCACAAAGAGCTTACCAACCAAGGCTTTTGATAGTCACGTAGAGGGGATGAGAGTGAGATGCATTACATCATGTCTTTGAGTGTAAGTGGTAGATTGTTAGAGAAGTTGACTAAAATAATGCTTTATATAATAATTTTAGTTATGGATTTATTATTATAATAAAATAAGTTATTTCAATTTCAATGAGAATCATGTATGCACACAATAGTTTTAGTATTTTATATATTGTCGATGTCTTTATTCTGCCCAATAGGTGTTCTGGTGTGTAGAGTATGAGTTACACACAGAGGATCAGTTCACCAGTTCTTGTGAAATATAAGTTTTACCGTTCACAGTCTTAGATGGAACTGGACACATCATCAACAACAATGTAGCACAATATTTTAGTAGGTCTATCTTGATTACAGGAAATTGTATAGTTTCAATTTAATGTTCTAGTACACTTTGTGTGTATTGAACGAGACCAATTTGAGGTCATTGTCTTTATACTGATTTATAAGACAATGTACATCACGGAATTATCACTTTTACTTAAGGATGTTAATCCAGATATGGTTGATGGACACAAGCATTAATTATATATTACTTTGACTTATCAGTTGAGATTAATTATTGGATCAACAATCTTGATAAATTGGGTAATGGTAATTAATGTATGGTGAAAGTCTTTTATGGATGGAATTTATGTCTCGGTATAGAAACTGGTGATACCCCCTTGACATACTTATAAGTTTTGTATATTGTAAACCTTGTAGGTTGATTATATTAAACTGAGGCTACAAATAAGTTAAGTTGGACCACTCAAGGACTTAAAGAGGTTAATCAAATAAAACATCACTAATTTATTTTATTAATGGATCTTTTTAACCTTAACGTGGGGAGAATTAAGTAATTAATAATGAGGAGCTCGAAATATAATTTTGACATAATACACCGTATTTTTGAGGATATATAAATTAATTAAATAAGTGATTTGAAATTTATTTAATTTTGCGATTTAATTTATTCAAATTGAATAAACTATTGAAATTGGAGATTTAGAACTTTCATTTATATTTCGGGATTTAGAAATTTAAATTAATTCGGACTATTTCAATTTTTTCACATGTGTCGAATTCTGAGGTTGAAATGGGAAGATTTTATAAAGTGTCTCGGATGACAATTCTGAGTACATGATTGACCCCAAAAGGGTCGAGATAGTCAGATTAGAGTACCCGAGGGTAATAAACGAGTCTCGGGACATTTTTAGACATGACCAAGCTCATACGGGGGCATTTAAGTCATTTTTAATTGGCGAATAGGCATAATTCTGGGATTGAGGAATTTTAACCTAGGTTTAAGTGTGTTGGGCATCCATGAGTCATTCCAAAACACAAAGGGTCGAAAGAGGAGAGGTGGGAGAAAGAAGAAGAAGGAAAGAAGGATGACAAGAGCAATCCGGGCAAGAATTTCGACATGAGATCGTTGGATTTAATTAATCAAGGCAAGTGTTTTCGTACTTTACTTTGAGTCGTAGTTAATGATGTAAATATTTGTAATTATGTCAATTAATTCTGGAAATTGGGAAGTAGGAATTTGAATTGAAATTTTTGGGTTAATGGTGAAGAAGATGAAGAAGAGCCATTAATGGGGGATTTTTCATTTTGTGAGAAATTGGGTTAATAGTGAGATTAAAACTTAATTTTAGAAGTGAATAACATGATTAGATCTTGGTTTTTGAATATCCATTAGTGATATTGTTGGAAGAAATTATTAATGAGGAAGTTTGGGAGGATTTAGGATAAATCTTGGGAGGTTTTTTCGGGGTAAAAGATCTGGGCATAATCGCAGGTTTTGGAGCTTTAATGGCAGTTCTGTTCATGTTGCCCTGTAGAAAATTGCATTTTCTACATTTCGTTCTCTCACGCGCGTCCTCTAAAATTGCTCCAAAATGCCTCAAAACAGCAATTTATTAATCTGGGCAGAATGTGGGGCAAATTTTTAAGAAAGTTTCTTTTTAAAATCTTTTTTGAGGTGAATCTTTATAAGGCCCTAACTTTTAAAAATGGACTCGGGTTAGTGTGCCTTTCACGGCCACGTGTAGATAGTGAAGATTATTACGCTGTCCTGGGAATGTTTTGAATTCGACACAATAATTAAAAGCTCTAAAATACCCTTGAAGACGGAACGAGTTATTTGATTTTTAGCATAACTTTGAATGAGCATGGCTTTGTCATACGAATTCGGATTTACGTGCCATTTACAACCATACCTAGCTAATGGAGAGAAATATGCTTCCATATAGAAATTTTTATTTAGGCATAAGGTGTGAAATGTCCAAAATGCCCTTAGAGTTTTATTTAGAGACGAAACTTTCTCGAAATGGGAACCAAAATTTTGGGGACCATTGTGAGATTAATATGAACTTAATAGGGTATATGTGAGTTGGAATATACCAGCCTATGAATTATAATAAATAGCAAGGTGTAGCTATTTTGGTATTTGAACGTATCTAGTACGAACGAACTCGATAATAAAAGTAGAAAACTTATGTATGCCATAAGATCAAAAGATGATGTCATAAGGGTAGAATAGTATTTGCACCCATTATCTCCCTTTACCTAATCTTCCAAACCTAGCCTTCACTTTCCATCACTTCACTCCCACACTCCCTCTCTTTGTTTGTCTCTCTCTCTCTCTCTCGGTTGTGCGATTTCAACCAAGGTCATCTCTCTTTTGAGAATACGATTTTAAATCTTTTGAATTTGTACATGAAAACCCATTTGTTGGTTTGATTGTTCAGGTATCCATTTTGTAAACACTAAATATTTTGCACTTTCATGGTTCGTTGTTTGTTCATTTGTTGTTTTATTTGTAGATCTGACATATTTTGGTTCGATTGTTCAGGTATTGTGACGCCCCGAACCGAATTTAAGGGTTATTATAGGATCGGCCCCAATCCGATCTGAGTGTCAAGTTTGGGGTGCAATGAACAACCTATATAATGTTATTATTCTATTTTTATTATTAAATAAGATCACACTTTTCTTAGCATGCGATTCCAATGTAAAATAGACTACGTGCGTAACCTAAGGGAAGTGCCCCCAATGCCAAGTAAACAGAGCTACTAGCGTTAATACAAGTAAATATTACCTGTACAATGCTCTCAAAACACATAACCGCATACAACCTGCCGTAACAAAGAGGAGGGAGTGAGCGAAAGGCTGAGTGGGATTTATACAAATGCAACATAGAAACGAACGGTAGAAAAGAATACTCACTCACTATATGCTCATGAAAATATGTATACATCTACATATATACTTTTGAAAATACATGCTCCGATGTATTAAATCATTTTATTCCAAAAATATAATTTATCCCCGTTCATCCTCTTTTTCTTTCCCAAAATAGTCATTTTGGATAATCTTTCTTTAAAATAACATTATTTCCCATTAACGAACACGGTTAATCATTTATAGGAAAAACGTTTCTTTTCTTGAAAATATTTATCTATTCAACATTTATTAACTCACGCTAGAGTTACTTTGTCATTATTTTAATATTCTCATTAAAATAATCTTTATGACATGCACGCCTCTTATTTGGAAAATATTCATTTTCATTGAGAAACATATACACCACATGACACAAAATATTTATTATTTCATGAAAACTTTGGTTATTTCCATCTTTTAACCTTTTTCAAATCTCAAAGATTTATTTGCATTAATTTTTAAGAATATTCTCATTCTTTATTTCTCATTACAAGAATTATCAATCTTCGCCTTGGATTCTAGCCATTATTCCTAGATTTCACGGGCTCTACACCATCGTCTCCTGTCGCCATATGCTTTTCTGTACAGGCTTTGGGGTCTTTCACCGCTAGGGACGTCATGCCCTCCTTAATTCTTGGCATCATGCAAGTATCCTTTCTTATCTTTTTTCATGTATTTCAACATTATTCTCAATGTTCACATTTATTCTCACTTGGAAAATCAATTCTTTCCTTTTTCTTCCAAACTGTTTATTGATATTTTTATTTCATAAAAATGTTCCGCTTTATGTAAATTTACAAATTTACCCATTTCTTGTCAAACACGCATTTAGCCATTTAACAAGTTGTAATACCCCGTATTTTTGACTATATTTATTTTTGGGATTAATTAATTAATTAGCGTATTAATTGGAAATTAATCCGGGTTAAAAATACTAATGTGATGCGAGTTGGTATTTGATTATGTGCATATATGATTATATATGAACTTGGTATTATAAAATTTGTCGTGGGATTTATATACGGCATTTTAGAAATTTTGTTGAGACGCGTGGGACCGTCGCGTCACGGTATATTATTCTGTTAATAAAAGTGAATTTAAAATCTATAATCCATATGGTCGTTTTGAGTGCCCCAACGCGTCCGGAAGGGTCGAGATAGTCAGAAAACACTAGCCGGGGGTATAGTTTGGGTCCCGGGGTATTTTTAGGCCATACCGGTAACTTAAAGGGTATTTTAGTAATTTGGTATTTTTGGGTAATTAAAAGTGACGAAAATTGAGAGTTGTAATCTGATAAGGGATTGACCCAACCAACCCTTTATTAACCCCATAAGCTACGTAGGTTATCATTTAGTCTTCCAACTCTCCCAAAGCAAACCCTAGCCACCATAGCCTTTTGGAGAAGAAAGCTTGGAGAAGGAGAGAGAGAGAGGAATTCTGCAGAGATTCTTCACCAAATCAACACCAAATCCGAAATCAAACCAAGGCAAGTGATTTATTCCATTTAAATTTCAGAGAATGATTCTTCCATGTTAGATTATTCAAAAAAAAAACTTTGTATGTTCTTGGAAGATAATGAAAAACCCATAAGATTGGAGTTATTAGTTTGAATTTTGGGATATAGGTTGCATGTAGAATGTTACTGGACGATCATATTATGTGAATTACTGCCTTTTGTAATACCAAAAACGGATTTAAGATGAGGTTCATGACTGTTCTTGAGAAAAATCAGAAAAACTAGGTTTTTGATGAAGATTGATCCATATGTAGCCTATAGTTGTTGAAATATTGATTTATGGACGTTAGTAATATTGTAGGATTGTTATATGACATTACTATAACGTTATATTTGAGAATCACACGTTAGAAATAAGTTTTGGGACGTTTTTACAATCTGCAGAACGAAGCAGTCCGTAGCCATACCTGTTCGATCGATCGATCGACATTCATAAGTCGATCGATCGACTAGATCGATCGATCGATATTCATAGGTCGATCGATCGACCTTCCCAGAATGAGTGAAATTTTCCTTAATATGATTTTAATGGTGGAAACCCTCGGAGAATATGTTTGGAGACTTTGTGAATACCCTTAGCTTTAAGGAAGACCAGTAGGCATGATTATGAAGTGGGACTTTAATCAGAATGTAATTTGAGGAATTATTCTAAATAAATGAAATTCGTTAGGTGAGTTAATATTTGGGTTAATAGTACAAATTTGAATAAGTTGATGAAATAAGGTTTGGGGAAGAAGTAAAGACCTTAGGCATAAAGATATCATATGTGAGAATTATGGAAACTTAGTAGTCTATTCGAGATAGGTTTTAAGTTTAAGGAATTACGACGTGAGACGTGTCGACTATTTAAATTATATATTATCGGATTACTTGAAATATATAAGTTTGGGATAATGGTATAATGATGTAGAAAATACCTTATTAAAATGGTGATATCTAAGATGTGTGAATGCTTAGTATATAGTTTATGTGTATGACATACCTACCATACTTGCTATCACGGGAGGTTACGTTCGCTTAGGACCCTCTAATCCTTGTGTGCCTACGGGGGGGATATAGACTGGTACCTTGATGAACATAGGTCATTGAAAGACTTATTGTGATATTAATAAGTCCGCGGATCGTGGGAGCGTAGGTATGTGCGTGACCCATGTGAAGGTGACTATGTTCGCCTCCATTATTTGGGATGTTGTTATTTGAGAACTATTCCTGAGAGATTCGGAATATGTGATCCTTATGTACGTGATGTACCGGGATAGATAGCAGAGTATGTGTGCACCGGAGCTTAGTTCTCGGGGTGCTCTTATTGTATATTTATGATGTGAATAATATACATTTAATTTAATGAGAACTTTCATGTTAATGTAGTGAACATACATATATCACGGTATTATTTTGAGAAACAAAATGGGTTAGCTAGTAGTATAATATATTGCATATTGAGCATCTGAGTTTATATTAAACCCCTATTTAATTACGAGCGTTATAATAGAACCAAGTAATAATGGCAGGTCCTATGATAAGTCTAGCTAGATTCGATGTCACTTAGCTAGTGGTTTGTGTCGTTATAGATGGGTACTTACGTTAGGAGTGCACAGTTAGACGAGAGGTGAGAATATCATGTGAGTGCACGTCCTAACATGTACTTTGCATTTAATGTTTTAAATGTTTTTAAAGCACTTGCAGGTTTTTAAAATGATTTCCACTTTCGGGCTCTGACCCATTTGCTTTCAAATATATTTTCTTGTAAAACCAATTTTTAGGTGCCCAGCCACAGGGACACCAAGCATAGGATTCTCATTCAGGTGACGAGCTGTAGCTGTTTGTGGAAGCTACAGGGACTTGCTTTTAGACGCCTCTCTCATTTGGATTCCAGTCTCCGCATCTATCAGTTGTAGGGCATGTTGCCCAATTCTATTAAACATTTTTACATTTCAGTTTTCAGACTCTAGCATATATTGCTCAGTATTCAGTTTTAGTTATTTATTTCAGTTTACTTATCAGTTGTGGGATTTGTATTGAGGAGTTTTTCCTCCAGAGTTTATTTACATTTTGTGATGGTTATTCGTTTTACTTCAGTATGGTGAATGGTGTTATTTAGTTATTCATTACTCTTGTTGCATGTTAATCAGATTTAATAAAAATTTGGCACTTACTTTTTAAATACTAGGTGGTTAGTAATAATAAAACGTTTTCGACAGTGATGCTATTAACTGAGCCAACTTTGCATTTTGAATTAATTTTATAAAGGAGTAGCTACCCGGTGTTTAATTAGTCGGGGTGTCACAGGTGGTATCAGAGCATCAGGTTCTAGTGTCCTTTAGGATCTGTACGGCTATTATGTTTCCGCTACGTTCCTTTGATATAGAGCCCTATATTTTAGGACTGTTGTACTGTTTTTGTGTGTACGTTTCGTTCTTCAGCTATTTTAAAGTTTATCTGTAGACTTATAAACTTTGTTCTCATTTCAGATGCCTCCACGACGTGCACGACGAGTTCCCAGGAATGCAATGCCCGAACCCCAGCCCGCTCCAGTTCAGGGCATGTTGAACGCCACTGAGGTTGCAGCTATAGTAGCTCAAGCGGTGAATGCCGCGATTGCCGTGATTCAGCACGCACCACCTCAGGCGCCGGTTGCCGCGCCAGTCCAGGTTAATGCATTCCCGTCTGCTTGGGAACGTGTATGCGACGCTTTTCAGAAAGCGCATCCGCCAGAGTTTGCAGGTAGATCAGACGTGGTAGTCTCGAGCCAATGGAGGAAGGACATACAGAGGCATTTGAGGATGCATGAGTGCACAGATGTTCAGAAGCAGGTGCTAGCTACTTTCAAGCTAGTTGGATCTGCGCTGCAGTGGTGGGAGTCCATTACCACCGCGGAGGAGAGGGATACCCTCACGATTCAGGAGTTCTGGGTGCGGTTTGACCGCAAGTACTTTCCATCCGCAGTTCATACAGAGATGAGGAGGAAGCTGATGAGTTTGAAGCAGGAGGGCAAGACAGTGGTCGAGTATGAGGCCGAGTTCACTAACCTGTTGAATATCGTTCCAGACGAGATTCCAACAGAGAAGAAGAAGATAGAGAAGTTCACTGGTGGGTTGAATTGGAGGATCCGTCAGCATCTTCTAGGGAACCTATCGTTGGCCACGTATTCTGATGTGGTTAACGCTGCACTATTGCACTGCTAGGACCACCGTTTTCATATGGCCGAGGGCAAGCGGTCAGGGGAGTCTAGCCATCAGGGCAGGACTGGAGGACATGGTGCCAGCGGGGCACAGACCGGTCAGGGGCAGAGACAGACTGAGCAGGGTACCCAGCAGGGGGACAATAAGAGGTTCCGGTCAGGGAACTACAGGCAGGGACAGGGAGGTTTCCGTCAGGGCCATCAGGGTCCAAACGGCCAGCAGGGCCAACAGGGGCAGAATGGGCAGCAGTTCCATCAGGGCCAGCAGGGCCAAGGGAGGAATGGTAACGGCCACCAGGGCCAGGGACAGCAGGGGCAGAGGGGAGGGAACTTCCCAGGGAAGTGCTTTACTTGTGGCAAGACTGGCCATAAGAAGCAGGATTGTCCTGATAGGGGCAGGGCCCCACAGCAGCAGCAGGGTGCTCGCCAGGAGCCATAGAGACCCATGTTTCCCACCGCTCTTCCTGCACCGCCACAGATGGCAGCATTGCCACCCATTCCAGCAGTCCCAGCTCAGCAGGGGCAGCTACAGTATGGACGTGTCTACAACGTTCACCAAACTGCAGTTCCACAGGCACCGCCCGCGATCGAGGGTACGTTTTCTATCCATGGCACTATGGGTCGGGTGTTATTTGATACGGGTGCTACACACTGTTTTATTGCTACACCCTTCGCGAAAGCTTTAGGATTGTTAGCTACGGCAGAGAGCACAGTGACGTGTGTCGACTCACCATTAGGGAGTGGGTCACTTATTTTCTTTATATGCCGGGGAGTGGGGGTAGAGGTTAGTGGTTTGGTATTGCCTGCGGACATGTTAGTGTTAGACATGCATGTTCACGATGTGATCATCGGTATGGATTGGCTCGTAGCAAATAGGGCCATGATTGACTGCTTCAGCGGGAGCATTGTTTTTGCCATTCCGGGGCAAGAGATGTTTGTAGTGGCGATGCCTCGCCCAGAGGGAGGATCGACCGCTCATCTGTATTACATAGAGGAGGATACCTCTAAGGAGGTTGTGATTCCTTTAGATTCAATCCTGGTTGTCAGGGAGTATGCAGATGTGTTTCAGGAGATACCAGGCTTACCACCCAGTCGAGAGATAGATTTCGTTATAGATTTGCTATCGGGTACGAGACCTATAGCACGTGCACCGTACCGTATGGCTCCAGCTGAGATGCGAGAGCTACGGGATCAGATAGAGCAGCTGTTAGGACAGGGCTTTATCCGTAGGAGTACCTCACCTTGGGGCGCTCCAGTTTTGTTTGTGAAGAAGAGGGACGGTTCACTGAGGTTGTGTGTGGACTACCGAGAGTTGAATAAGGTCACGATACGGAATAAGTATCCGTTGCCTCGAATCGATGACTTATTCGACCAGTTGAGAGGAGCTTCTTTCTTCTCGAAGATTGACTTGAGGTCGGGATACCATCAGTTGCGTATCAGGGAGGAGGATGTCTCGAAGACTGCGTTCTTGTCGAGATATGGTTCTTATGAGTTTCGGGTTATGCCTTTCGGCTTGACCAACGCTCCAGCAGTGTTTATGGACTTGATGAACAGGGTGTTCAGAGATTTCCTCGATCAGTTTGTCATTGTCTTCATTGATGACATTCTGGTCTACTCTCAGACAGAGGAGGAGCACGCCGAGCATTTGAGGCAGGTTTTGCAGACACTTCGTCAGAACGAGCTGTATGCAAAATATGAGAAGTGCGGGTTTGGCTAAAGGAGGTCCAGTTCTTGGGTCACATTATTTTCGACCAGGGAATATCTGTCGATCCGGGGAAGGTGTCAGCGGTGAGGGAGTGGGGACAGCCCACGACACCAACGGAGATTCGTAGTTTCTTGGGCTTAGCAGGATACTACAGGAGATTTATTCTGGGTTTCTCAGAGATAGCGAGTCCTTTGACACATCTTACTCGTAAAGGTGTGCCATATATCTGGAGTGATGCCTGTCAGTTGGCATTCGATGAATTGAAGGACAAATTGACCTCAGCACCTGTGTTAGCATTGCCGAGACCGGGAGTTGAGTATTTGGTTTACACCGATGCGTCCTTGCAAGGACTGGGAGGTGTATTGCAGCAGGAGAGACAGGCCATAGCTTATGCTTCCCGTAAGCTTAAGCCTCATGAGAAGAATTACCCCACGCATGATTTGGAGTTGGCAGCAGTGGTATTTGCCTTACGGATTTGGAGGCACTATCTTTTGGGGGAGAAGTTTCAGCTGTTCACGGACCACAAGTCCCTACAGTATCTGTTCACGCAGAAGGAACTGAATATGCGGCAGCGTAGGTGGCTTGAGTTTGTGAAGGACTACCAGTTCGACATCCAGTACCACCCGGGTAAGGCTAACGTGGTAGCAGACGCGTTGAGCCGCAGGCCAGCAGATGAGGTGGCAGAGGTGTGGAAGGCTAAGTGGAAGGAATTGGGACACCAGGATGCGGTGGCCCGATCTTTCATGTCTGTGATGACCGTTACACCGCAGATTATCACGAAGGTAGTACGGGCACAGGCCGATGACTCGTTTTGTCAGGAGCAGATAGTTCGATTACTAGTAGAGGGAGCCGAGTCCTATATTGTTAGCTCAGACGGGGGATTGCGCTTCAATGGGAGGTTGGTAGTTTCGGAAGGGGAAGAATTGCGGCACGATGTTATGGCTGAGTCGCACGGCTCACGGTTTGCGGTACATCCCGGAGGGGACAAAATGTACCAAGACATGAGACGGCAATATTGGTGGAGCGGTATGAAGAGAGATATCGCTGAGTTTGTCTCGAAATGCGCCACTTGTCAGCTTGTAAAAGTGGATCATCAGAGACCAGCAGGATTGCTACAGCCGTTGGAGGTTCCGATGTGGATGTGGGAGAGCATATCCATGGATTTTGTCACGGGGTTGCCTACGTCGCAGAGGGGTCACGACTCCGTTTGGGTAATTGTGGACAGGTTGTCCAAGGTCGCTCACTTCTTACCCGTAAGGACTGACTACACTACGGGACAGTATGCCCAGCTTTTCATTTCAGAGATTGTGAGACTTCACGGTGTGCCCCTGAATCTCGTGTCTGACAGAGACAAGATATTTGTTTCGAGGTTTTGGGAGAGTTTCCAGGAGGCCATGGGCACGGAATTGCGGTTGAGTACGTCTTATCACCCGCAGACCGATGGGCAGACAGAGCGCACCAACCAGATGTTGGAGGACATGCTACGCATGTGTATTATTGACTTTGGGGGTGGATGGGAGCAGTACCTTCCACTGGTGGAGTTTGCTTACAACAACTCCTATCAGTTCACGATTGGCATGGCTCCGTTTGAGGCATTGTACGGTAGGCCTTGTCGTTCCCCAGCATGTTGGTTGGAGGTGGGGGACAACAAATTACTTGGGCCAGAAGTGATCCAGGATACTTCGGCAAGGATTGAGTTGATTCGGAGTCGCATTCGGGTAACTCAAGACAGGCAGAAGAGTTATGCTGATGCGAAGAGATTTTTCAGGGAGTTCCAAGTAGGGGACCAGGTTTTGCTCAGGGTATCTCTGATGAAGGGGATTATGCGATTCGGGAAGAAGGGGAAGTTGGCACCGAGGTATGTGGGGCCGTTTCCTATTATTGAGCGGATAGGACCGGTTGCATATAGACTTGGACTACCGGAGCACTTGCATCGGATTCACGACGTGTTCCATATTTCCTCACTGAGGAAATACCTTAGGGACAATTTGGCTCATTCTCACATTGCTGTGGAGGACATCGATCTCCAGCCGGATAGCTCTTACGAGGAGGGGCCAATTGCTATTTTGGACCGAAGCGAGAGGAAACTGCGGTCAAAGATAGTCCCGTTAGTGCGTGTTCAGTGGCGACATCACAATGTCGAGGAGTCCACATGGGAGCGCGAGGATGAGATGCGCGAACGTTATCCAGAGCTGTTTTTAGCAGGTACTTTCTAGTTTCGAATTTCGGGACGAAATTCAGTTATTAGGGGGGAAGTATGTAATACCCCGTATTTTTGACTATATTTATTTTTGGGATTAATTAATTAATTAGCGTATTAATTGGAAATTAATCCGGGTTAAAAATACTAATGTGATGCGAGTTGGTATTTGATTATGTGCATATATGATTATATATGAACTTGGTATTATAAAATTTGTCGTGGGATTTATATACGGCATTTTAGAAATTTTGTTGAGACGCGTGGGACCGTCGCGTCACGGTATATTATTCTGTTAATAAAAGTGAATTTAAAATCTATAATCCATATGGTCGTTTTGAGTGCCCCAACGCGTCCGGAAGGGTCGAGATAGTCAGAAAACACTAGCCGGGGGTATAGTTTGGGTCCCGGGGTATTTTTAGGCCATACCGGTAACTTAAAGGGTATTTTAGTAATTTGGTATTTTTGGGTAATTAAAAGTGACGAAAATTGAGAGTTGTAATCTGATAAGGGATTGACCCAACCAACCCTTTATTAACCCCATAAGCTACGTAGGTTATCATTTAGTCTTCCAACTCTCCCAAAGCAAACCCTAGCCACCATAGCCTTTTGGAGAAGAAAGCTTGGAGAAGGAGAGAGAGAGAGGAATTCTGCAGAGATTCTTCACCAAATCAACACCAAATCCGAAATCAAACCAAGGCAAGTGATTTATTCCATTTAAATTTCAGAGAATGATTCTTCCATGTTAGATTATTCAAAAAAAAAACTTTGTATGTTCTTGGAAGATAATGAAAAACCCATAAGATTGGAGTTATTAGTTTGAATTTTGGGATATAGGTTGCATGTAGAATGTTACTGGACGATCATATTATGTGAATTACTGCCTTTTGTAATACCAAAAACGGATTTAAGATGAGGTTCATGACTGTTCTTGAGAAAAATCAGAAAAACTAGGTTTTTGATGAAGATTGATCCATATGTAGCCTATAGTTGTTGAAATATTGATTTATGGACGTTAGTAATATTGTAGGATTGTTATATGACATTACTATAACGTTATATTTGAGAATCACACGTTAGAAATAAGTTTTGGGACGTTTTTACAATCTGCAGAACGAAGCAGTCCGTAGCCATACCTGTTCGATCGATCGATCGACATTCATAAGTCGATCGATCGACTAGATCGATCGATCGATATTCATAGGTCGATCGATCGACCTTCCCAGAATGAGTGAAATTTTCCTTAATATGATTTTAATGGTGGAAACCCTCGGAGAATATGTTTGGAGACTTTGTGAATACCCTTAGCTTTAAGGAAGACCAGTAGGCATGATTATGAAGTGGGACTTTAATCAGAATGTAATTAGAGGAATTATTCTAAATAAATGAAATTCGTTATGTGAGTTAATATTTGGGTTAATAGTACAAATTTGAATAAGTTGATGAAATAAGGTTTGGGGCAGAAGTAAAGACCTTAGGCATAAAGATATCATATGTGAGAATTATGGAAACTTAGTAGTCTATTCGAGATAGGTTTTAAGTTTAAGGAATTACGACGTGAGACGTGTCGACTATTTAAATTATATATTATCGGATTACTTGAAATATATAAGTTTGGGATAATGGTATAATGATGTAGAAAATACCTTATTAAAATGGTGATATCTAAGATGTGTGAATGCTTAGTATATAGTTTATGTGTATGACATACCTACCATACTTGCTATCACAGGAGGTTACGTTCGCTTAGGACCCTCTAATCCTTGTGTGCCTACGGGGGGGATATAGACTGGTACCTTGATGAACATAGGTCATTGAAAGACTTATTGTGATATTAATAAGTCCGCGGATCGTGGGAGCGTAGGTATGTGCGTGACCCATGTGAAGGTGACTATGTTCGCCTCCATTATTTGCGATGTTGTTATTTGAGAACTATTCCTGAGAGATTCGGAATATGTGATCCTTATGTACGTGATGTACCGGGATAGATAGCAGAGTATGTGTGCACCGGAGCTTAGTTCTCGGGGTGCTCTTATTGTATATTTATGATGTGAATAATATACATTTAATTTAATGAGAACTTTCATGTTAATGTAGTGAACATACATATATCACGGTATTATTTTGAGAAACAAAATGGGTTAGCTAGTAGTATAATATATTGCATATTGAGCATCTGAGTTTATATTAAACCCCTATTTAATTACGAGCGCTATAATAG
Organism: Sambucus nigra; assembly: GCA_949130495.1. NCBI lineage: Eukaryota > Viridiplantae > Streptophyta > Magnoliopsida > Dipsacales > Adoxaceae > Sambucus > Sambucus nigra. Next base: position 49,650,040 of record OX422220.1, read on the forward strand.
AACCAAGTAATAATGGCAGGTCCTATGATAAGTCTAGCTAGATTCGATGTCACTTAGCTAGTGGTTTGTGTCGTTATAGATGGGTACTTACGTTAGGAGTGCACAGTTAGACGGGAGGTGAGAATATCATGTGAGTGCACGTCCTAACATGTACTTTGCATTTAATGTTTTAAATGTTTTTAAAGCACTTGCAGGTTTTTAAAATGATTTCCACTTTCGGGCTCTGACCCATTTGCTTTCAAATATATTTTCTTGTAAAACCATTTTTTAGGTGCCCAGCCACAGGGACACCAAGCATATGATTCTCATTCAGGTGACGAGCTGTAGCTGTTTGTGGAAGCTACAGGGACTTGCTTTTAGACGCCTCTCTCATTTGGATTCCAGTCTCCGCATCTATCAGTTGTAGGGCATGTTGCCCAATTCTATTAGACATTTTTACATTTCAGTTTTCAGACTCTAGCATGTATTGCTCAGTATTCAGTTTTAGTTATTTATTTCAGTTTACTTATCAGTTGTGGGATTTGTATTGAGGAGTTTTTCCTCCAGAGTTTATTTACATTTTGTGATGGTTATTCGCTTTACTTCAGTATGGTGAATGGTGTTATTTAGTTATTCATTACTCTTGTTGCATGTTAATCAGATTTAATAAAAATTTGGCACTTACTTTTTAAATACTAGGTGGTTAGTAATAATAAAACGTTTTCGACAGTGATGCTATTAACTGAGCCAACTTTGCATTTTGAATTAATTTTATAAAGGAGTAGCTACCCGGTGTTTAATTAGTCGGGGTGTCACACAAGTGTTATTCCCAAAATAGTTACTAACTTTTTAACTTAATTCTCAAAACATTGTTAACCACTTAACACTTGTCAAAAACTATATTTTTACCCATATTTCACACTTATCATTTTAGTGAAACTCATTATTCATATTTAGAAAAATGTACCATCAATATCATTTTATCAAAATCCCTTAATACATTTAATTGCAAAAATAAATTCTTGATAGCATACTATTCACTGTATTTACGACAATGCCACTACTATTTGTTTTACACAAATATTATCCTCTTAAATGGGTTTAATCATACTAATTTCACCAAGAATCATTTTATAACTTCTCAAAATATATTTATGACATTTCCAACATAATTTCATTAATAAATTCCAAATTTCATAAATAGACTTTATTTCCATTTTAAATAGCTTGAAAACCCATATTTAAGCCTTTAATCTTTATTTCTGAAATTTATAAAATAGGGCTGCATTTTTTATATTTTTAAAAACATGTTAAAAACAGTATACTCCATCTTTAATCATCTTAATTAGTGAAACCATGAATTACTTCTATATTTTACACAAGTTCCACGGATTTCTACCTAAGAAATCCTCCAAAATGCTACTAACATGCTCATAATTATGAAGTCTTTCACCACAATCATTTTCTCAATATTTCTTGCTATAATGATTCATTATAAATATAATAACATCATTTATAATTATTTTAATTTCAAAACTAATTCTAGCATGAAAAACATAATTTTCAACAAAGCAAAATAAGTAAAATACTTCCATTTTCAAGAATAATTTTCACTACTTTAACACATGATTTTAATATTTAGAAAAGAGTTGAGAGGAGAACCCAATTGGATAATATGGATAATGAATATAATTAAGAAACAAGTCCAAGAATAAGCTCCAAAAATAACTCCAAAGAGTTCTCCAAAGCTTTCTCTTTTAGCTCCAAAAACCTTGCTGGAAGACTTTTTCTAACCTTGTCACCCTTATGTGGTTATTCTAAGGTGTTTATATGCCCAAAATAAAGTATTTGAGTGGTTTTATAGAGGGTAGAGAAGGGGGTTACGGGTTTGGAAGCTTGTATGGGTGAAGAGGGAGTGTGTAGGAGGTAGTGAAACTTAGATAAAAATCTGCTGAGTTGATTTTTGTTTGGCATCCCTCACCTCTCTCTTATAATCACACTACAACTCACACCCATAATTACAACCCAAAATATGTTTCCCACTCTTCATAACACTCCATGGATGACCATCACATACCAGCTCAAAAGAAGGGCTAGTGGGAATAAGAATCAAGCCAACAAAGTGAGGTGGAAAATAATATTTTTCCATGGTCTGGCCGAGTATAAATTTCTTAAAAAAGGGCAATATATTAATTATTTTGGTGATATCCAAGAAGATAAAGTTTCTCAAAATTAAATTCTAAGTCGGTACGGTGATTTTCAGAATTTTCTGAGCACTTTTATTTTTTTGACGAAAAATCATTTTTATTTATTTTTTTGACTTTTGATCTCATGGTATTTTTAAATGTATGTTTAGGGTCCCAAATATATAGTTATACTATTTTTATCCTTCTCCAATTGTCCTACAAAAATCGCACAAGTCCGCGTCCTGCGCGACACGCACTGACAAAAATCGCGTTATATTAACCACAACCGTGTCACAATCATCCATTGGAATTATTGCATCAAACTTAACCAACATACTTACTAGGACTATTAGGACTTAAATGATCATCCATGCGAACCATCCAACCTGGGGATTCGTTTTCTCCTTGATTACTTTTCGTGCCATTTTGGCGTAATTCCTTTATATATTTATTCCTAAAAATTTTCCTTGGAACAAAATCATCAATTTATTATTAAATATTTATTTTATAGGGCGGGGTATCACATTCTTCCCTCCTTAAGAAATTTCATCCTCGAAATTATTAACTCATCAATCTTAATCATTCAGTCTTCTAAGCAAACCACTTCTAATTATGGAGTATCCTACTCTTTACACTTAAAACTTAAAGATTTCATCCACGTTAATTATCATCAAGTTAACCCAATCATGGTATGGTTTTTCATTAATAATACCCAAGCATGCCTAACTTATTCATCGTAACAAATTTTTCAAAATAATCGGTATTCCTCAAACATCACGCCATTATTAATGAATTCATCATCACGAGTTAGGATTTAAAAATATATGTTTTCTCAAATTTTGAATCACATCAAGACTAGGTTAGTACATCTGTAACACTTCCTAGTCATTCATATCAACAATCTTAAAAGTGTCACTTTATCACATTGGCATGAATGACCAAAAACTCCCATGAAATCTTCATATTAACTTCGAAGCATCCTAGAAATCATAATCCAAATTATACATTTGAGTAACTATATCCTCAATTCGGAGTGTAAAATTTTCACTTAAGGTCTCATTAAGTCTGATATCCACATAATTCCTAAAACGTATTCTTGAACCTACGACTTAAAAGTAACTAGTTATATTGCTATTCCAAACTGTAACTAGTTTTATCGGTCAACTAATACGGTCGTTAGCCTAACACAACTGATTTACACATGCAAACTATGAGTAACAAATCGTGAGAACATGCACACACATAAACTAATGAAAAGATTAGGGTGCTTCTAACAAAGTGCGCGCTCATTTACTGTGATGCATCAGCCACAACCGGCCTAACCCATGCCACTACTCAGCTTATGTAGTTTCACACCCAGATCACAACCGAATAACAACTTCCCATTACATAGGATAAAATGAAATATATGGAATAACAAAGAATTAAGTGAAAACCGATCCAAAGGATAATAATCGAATTTTGGCATCGAATTGTTCTTCACAAAGTACGAAGCCACAAGTGCTCTTGAGGTCCACATCTTATAACCAATGTTCCTCCTATGTACATTGACTGATCCGAAACAAATTTTCCATTGTCATTGAAGTATAAACTAATCCTTTCGGGAAGTTAAATGTAATACCCTGTATTTCTGTGATATTTATTTATGGGATTAATTGAATTAAATGTGTATTGATTGAAAATTAATCCGGATTAAAATACTAGCGAGAAGCGAGTTGGTATTTGATTTTTATGAGTATATATGACTATATATGAATATTGATTTATCAAATTGTCGTGAGATTGATATACGGCAATTCGGGAAACTTTGTTGAGACGCGTGTGACAGTCGCGTCAGGAATAAATTTATTTTAATTGAAAAGTGAATTTTATTTCCATTAATCGTATGGTCATTTTGAGTGCGCAAACGCGTCCGGAAGGATCGAAATAGTCAGAAAACACTAGTCGGGGGTTTAGTTTGGGTCCCGGGGCATTTTTAGGCCATACCGGCAACGTATAAGGGTAGTTTGGTAATTTTAGATTTTTGGGAATTAAAACCAACGAAAATTAGGAAATAAAAATCTGATTTGGTAATTACCCACAAAACCCACTAACTAAACCTTATGACCTAATGGGCTATGCGGGTTATTAGAATTAGTTCCAAGAGTTTCCTAAGGCAAACCCTAGCCACCATTGTCACCTTGGAAGAAGAAGAGCTTGTAGAGAGAAAAAAGAGGAGAAATCCTGCAGAGAGAGAGAGAATAATTCATCAATTCAACATCAAAATAATAGAAAGACATAAGGCAAGTGGTTTAAATTTCGTTAATAGCATTGAATGTTTTCTCCATGCTTAGACATTTATGAAATTTCATTGTTGTTGGGAGATTGATAAAAACCCATTTAAATTGGAATTGGAACTTACTTTTTGATGAGGAATTGCATGTAGAATTATATTTAGGTGATTATTCTGATGATCATATACCTGGTATGAAACAAAAACGGATTTAATTATACCCATTGGTGACTTTAAAATTTTAGGGTTCATGTTCATGGGATTTGGGGATAAATGAGGGGATTTAATGATTTGATGATGTTTAGGAAGATTTGGACCTATATAATTGTTTAATTATGACCTACAATTTTTTGGTATGGATTAGAAACCTTAAAATAATGTTGGGACGATTTTTATGTGGGATTAGATGTGAAGAAAAGATGGAAAAACGAAAAAGGGAAAATCTGGGCTCGAAACTGGCCTCTCGTTAGAAGACCTGCCCAGCTCGTTCGAACGAGCTTCTAACGAGTTGACAGTTTGTCTTCTAATGAGAGGGATGTTCATTCGATGTCTTTCGTTCGAACGAGATCTCGATAGATGCCCGGTTCGTTCGAACAACCTTGTTCGAACGAGACTTCTAACGAGCTGACAGTTTAGGCTTTTTGGCCTGTTTTGATTTCGCGTGTCCCACAACCTTGTTTAATTGTAAAGATAACATTCCCTTGATGATAAATTGATATAGTTGGGATAATTGGGATATATTGAGGAGTAAAACATGGAAGTGCAATTCGAATTGAATGGAAATTGTGGAATAGGACGTGAGTGACTATTACGATGCGAGAATTATTAACAGCTTAAATATTTGAATTAATCGGGAACTTATGAATTGTGTAACATTATAAGTCGGTACGAGAATAAGAAGTGTACCACAAAAAAATATGGTAATAGCTAAGATTTGTGCATGCTTAGTATATATGATTTAATGTGTATGACATAACTACCATACTTGCTATCACGGGAGGTTTACGTTCGCTTAGGGCCCTCTAATCCTTGTGTTGCCTGGATTTAGATTGGTACCTCGAGAACATAGGTCAGAGAAGGACTTATTGGGATGTTAATAAGTCTACTGATCGTGGGAGCTTAGGTATGTGCGTGACCCATGTGATGTGACTGTGTTCGCCTCCATTGTTTGTGATTTGCTATTATCCGAGAACGATTCCTGAGAGATTCGGAATGCGTTATCCTTATGTACGTGATGTATCGGGATGGATAGCAGAGTATGTGTGCACCGCATCTTAGTCTCGGGGTGCTTGTATTGTATATTTATGACGTGAATAATATACACTTAAATTAATGAGAACTTGCATATTGGTATTGTGCGTATAAATACAGAAACGCTTTGAGTAACTATAAAGGCATAACCTGTAATGAATTGTATTACTAATAATTGAGAACCCGAGTCTAGTAAAGTCCTCTATATATTTGATAACGCTAGAACGTATAATGGGAATTGAGTAGTAAGGGGTAGAACTTATTACGGTTTGGTTAGATATGTATGTCACTTAGATGGGTACGGTACGTTAGGGGTGCACAAATTAGTCGAGAGGTGAGTACTTTATGTGAGTGCACGTCCATAGATGTATTTTGCATTCATTGTTTTAATGTTATTAAAACACTTGCTGTTTTTAAAATAATCCCCACTTTCGGGCTCTGACCCATTTGCTTTCAAATCCATTTTTTTGTAAAAAACCATTTAAGGTGCCCAGCCACAAGGACACCATGCATAGGATTTTCATTCACGTGATGAGCTGTAGCTGTTTGTGGAAGTTACAGGACTTTGATAGTAGACGCTTCATCTATCTTGACTCTATTTTCAGCTTTCATCAATTGTAGGGCATGTCGCCCATTTCTATTTGAAACATTTCCTATTTCAGATTTTCAGACTTTTGGCAAGTAATTAATTTAGTTTATTTTGTTTTATTTAGTTAAGTTGTGGGATTGTTGTGAGGAGTTTTTCCTCTGGACTTATTATTATGTTGTTGGTTATTCTATTACTTCGTTATGGTAAATGGTTGTTATTCTTTCATTATCCTTTTATTGCATGTTTATAAGAGTTAATTTAAAACTTGGCAACTCACTTTTTAAATACTAGGTGGTTAGTAATCATTCAAAATGTTTTCGACAGTGATGCTATTAACTGGACCAACTTGGCATTTTGTATTAATTTAATAAAGGAGTAGATACCCAGTATTTAATTAGTCGGGGTGTCACAGGTGGTATCAGAGCATCAGGTTCTAGTGTCCTTTAGGATCTGTACGGCTTATTATGTTTCTGCTGAGCTTTCTTTGATGTAGAGCCCTATATTTTATGACTGTTGTATTCTTTTGTATATGTTACGTTCTTCAGCTATTTTAAGTTTGTAACTGCAAACTTATAATCTTTATTCTTATTTCAGATGCCTCCACGACGTGCACACGGGTTCCCAGGGATGCAATGCCAGAACCACAGCCCGCACCAGTTCAGGTCACGATTAATGCCACCGAGGTTGCAGCCATTGTGGCCCAGGCGGTAAATGTCGCACTAGCTGTAGTTCAGCAGGCACCACCTCAGGCGCCAGTAGCCGCGCCAGTTCAGGCACATGCATTCCTGTCTTCTTGGGAACGTGTACGTGATGCTTTTCAGAAAGCACACCCATCGGAGTTCGCAGGTAGCTCCGATGTTGTGGTTTTGAGTCAGTGGAGGAAGGACATTCAGCGGCACCTGAGGATGTATGAGTGCACCGATGTCCAAAAGTAGATACTAGCTACCTTTAAGCTAGTGGGGTCTGCACTGCAGTGGTGGGAGTCTATTACCACCGTGGAGAAGAGAGATACTCTCACTATACAGGAGTTTTGGGTGCGGTTTGACCGCATGTACTTTTCGTCAGCTGTTCACACGAAAATGAGGAGGAAGTTGATGAATCTCAAACAGGAAGGTAAGACTGTGGCCGAGTATGAGGTCGAATTCACAAATCTGTTGAATATTGTCCCGGATGAGATACCGACAGAGGAAAAGAAGATACAGAAATTTACAGACGGGTTGACTTGGAGGATCCGTCAGCATTTGTTGGGGAATCTATCGTTGGCCACTTACTCTGATGTGGTTAACGCTGCACTGTTACACTTCCAGGATCACCGCTTTCACATGGCTGAGGGCAAGAGATCGGGAGAGTCCACCCATCAGGGCAGGACTGGAGGACATGGTGCCAGTGGGGCACAATCTGTTCAGGGGCAGAGACAGGGTGGCCAGGGTTCCCAGCAGGGGGATCACAAGAGGTTCAGATCGGGTAATTTCAAGCACGGACAAGGAGGCTTCCGACAGGGCCATCAGGGTCCGAACGGCCATCAGGGCCAGCAGGGTCAGAATGGCCAACAACAGTTTCAGCAGGGCCAGCAGGGCCTGCGGATTAACGGTAACGGCCACTAGGGCCGGGGGCAGCAGGGACAGAGAGGGGGGAACTTCCCGGGGAAGTGTTACATTTGTGGCAAGACTGGCCATAAACGCCAGGACTGTCCTGAGAGGGGCAGGGCCCCGCAGCAGCAGCAGGGTGCTCGACAGGAGCCGCAGAGACCCGTGTTTCCCGCCGCCCTCCCGGCGCCACCACAGATGGTAGCATTACCACCCATTCCATCGGTCCCAGTTCAGCAGGGACAACTGCAGTATGGGAGAGTATACCAGCTTCAGGAGGCAGCAGCTCCATAGGCCCCACCCGCTATTGAGGGTATGTTTCCTATTCATGGCACTATGGGTCGGGTTTTGTTTGATACGGGGGCAACGCATTGTTTTATAGCTACACATTTTGCGAAAGCCTTAGGGTTGTTGGCCACAGTAGAGAGCACAGTGATGTGTGTAGACTCACCATTGGGGAGTGGGTCACTTATTTTCTTTATATGCCGGGGAGTGGGGGTAGAGATTGGTAGTTTGGTATTACCTGCAGACATGTTGGTATTAGATATGAATGATCACGATGTGATTATTGGTATGGATTGGCTCGCAGCTTATAGAGCCATGATTGATTGCTTCGGTGGGAGCATCGTTTTTGCCATTTCGGGGCAAGAGATGTTTGTAGTGGTGATGCCTCGCCCAGAGGGAGGCTCGACCACTCATTTGTATTACATAGAGGAGGATACCTCTAAGGATGTTGTGATTCCTTTAGATTTGATCCCAGTTGTCAGGGAGTATTCCGATGTGTTTCAAGAGATACCAGGCCTACCCCCCAGTCGAGAGATAGACTTTGTCATAGACTTATTACCAGATACGAGACCTATAGCACGCGCATCGTACCGTATGGCTCCGGTAGAGATGCGAGAGCTACGAGATCAGATTGAGCAGTTGTTGGGTCAGGGGTTTATACGAAGGAGTACTTCTCCGTGGGGTGCCCCTGTGTCGTTCGTAAAGAAGAGGGATGGATCGTTGAGGTTGTGTGTGGATTACCGAGAGTTGAATAAGGTCACGATACGGAATAAATATCCGTTGCCCCGAATCGATGACTTATTCGACCAGCTGAGAGGAGCTTCTTTCTTCTCCAAGATTGATTTATGATCGGGATACCATCAGTTGCGTATCAGGGAAGAGGATGTCTCGAAGACTGCGTTCTTAACGAGATATGGTTCTTATGAGTTTCGGGTCATGCCTTTTGTCTTGACCAACGCTCCAGCAGTGTTTATGGACTTAATGAATAGGGTGTTCAGAGAGTTCCTTGATCAGTTCGTCATTGTCTTCATTGACGATAATATGGTTTACTCCCAGATAGAGGAGGATCACGCCGAGCATTTGAGGCAGGTTTTGCAGACGCTACGTCAGAACGAGCTGTATGCAAAATATGAGAAGTCCGGGTTTTAGCTGAAGGAGGTTTAGTTTTTGGGACACATTATTTCTGACCGGGGGATATCTGTTCATCCGGGGAAGGTATCCGTGGTGAGGGAGTGGGGACAGCCCACGACACCGACTGAGATTCGTAGTTTCTTGGGCCTAGCAGGATACTACAGGAGGTTCATTCGGGGATTTTTGAAGATAGCGGGTCCTTTGACACATCTGACTCGTAAGGGTGTTCCATTCATCTGGAGTGATGCCTGTCAGTTGGCATTTGATGAGTTGACCTCAGCACCTGTGTTAGCATTGCCGAGACCGAGAGTTGAGTATCTAGTCTACACCGATGTGTCCTTGCAAGGACTTGGAGGTGTATTGCAGCAGGAGAGTCAGGCCATAGCTTATGCTTCCCGTAAGCTAAAGCCTCACGAGAAGAATTACCCCACTCATGACTTGGAGTTAGCGGTAGTGGTATTTGCCCTTCGAATTTGGAGATATTACCTTTTGGGGGAGAAGTTTCGATTGTTTACGGACCACAAGTACCTACAGTACCTATTCACGCAAAAGGAGTTGAATATGCAGCAACGGAGGTGGCTTGAGTTCGTGAAGGATTATCAGTTTGATATCCAATACCACCCGGGGAAGGCTAACGTGGTAGCAGACGCGTTGAGCCGTAGGCCAGTAGATGAAGTGGCAGGGGTGTGGAAGGCTAAGTGGAAGGAGTTGGGACACCAGGATGCAGTGGCCTCATTCATGTCTGTGATGATTGTTACGCCGCAGATTATCACGAGAGTGGTAAAGGCCCAGGCAAATGACTAGTTCTGTCAGGAGCAGATAGTCCGATTATTAGCAGAGGGAGCCGAGTCCTATACCATTAGCTCAGATGGGGGATTACGCTTCAATGGGAGATTGGTAGTTCCAGAAGGGGAGGAATTGCGGCACGAGGTGATGGCTGAGTCGCACGACTCACGGTTCGCGGTACATCCCGGTGGGGACAAAATGTACCAAGACATGAGACAACAATATTGGTGGAGCGGGATGAAGAGAGATATTGCCGTGTTTATTTCGAAATGCGCCAGTTGCCAGCTAGTAAAAGTGGATCATCAGAGACTGGCAGGACTCCTACAACCATTGGAGGTCCCGATGTGGATGTGGGAGAGCATATCCATAGATTTTATCACGGGGTTGCCTACGTCACAGAGAGGTCACGATTCCATTTGTGTAATTATGGACAGGTTGACCAAAGTCGCTCATTTTCTACCCGTAAGGACAGACTACACTAAGGGACGGTATGCCTAGCTCTTTATTGCAGAGATAGTGAGACTTCACGGTGTGCCCCTAAATATCGTGTCTGACCGAGACAAGATATTTGTTTCACGGTTTTGGGAAAGTTTTCAGGAGGCCAAGGGCACGGAATTGCGGTTGAGTACGGCGTATCACCCGCAGAACGATGGGCAAATCGAGTGTATAAACCAGATGTTGGAGGACATGTTGCGTATGTGCATCATTGATTTTGGGGGTGGATGGGAGCAGTATCTTCCACTGGTGGAGTTTGCTTACAATAACTCTTACCAGTTCACCATTGGCATGGCTCCATTTGAGGCGTTGTATGGTAGACCTTGTCGTTCCCCAACATGTTGGTTGGAGGTGGGGGACAACAAATTACTTGGGCCAGAAGTGATTCAGGATACTTCGGCAAAGATAGAATTGATACGGAGTCACATTCGGGTAGCTCAGGATCGGCAGAAGAGCTATGCGGATGCGAAGAGGTTCTTCAGGGAGTTCCAAGTGGGGGACCAGGTTTTACTCAGAGTATCTCCTATGAAGGGAATTATGCGATTTGGGAAGAAGGGGAAGTTAGCACCGAGATATGTGGGACCATTTCCTATTATTGAGCGGATTGGACCGGTTGCGTATAGACTTGGGTTACCGGAGCATTTGCATCGGATTCACGATGTGTTTCATATTTCCTCGCTAAGGAAATATCTTAGAGACGATTTGGCTCATTCTCACATTACTTTGGGGGACATCGATCTCCAGCCCGATAGCTCCTACGAGGAGGGGCCGATTGCAATTTTGGACCGAAGTGAGCGGAAACTGCGGTCAAAGATTGTTCCGTTAGTGCGTGTTCAGTGGCGACATCATAATGTTGAGGAGTCCACATGGGAGCGCGAGGATGAGATGCGCGAACGTTATCCAGAGTTGTTCTTACCAGGTACTTTCTAGTTTCGAATTTCGGGATGAAATTCTGTTATTAGGGGGGAAGTATGTAATACCCTGTATTTCTGTGATATTTATTTATGGGATTAATTGAATTAAATGTGTATTAATTGGAAATTAATCCGGATTAAAATACTAGCAAGATGCGAGTTGGTATTTGATTTTTATGAGTACATATGACTATATATGAAAATTGAATTATCAAATTGTCATGAGATTGATATACGGCAATTCGGGAAACTTTGTTGAGACGCGTGTAACAGTCGCGTCAAGAATATATTTATTTTAATTAAAAAGTGAATTTTATTTCTATTAACCGTATGGTCGTTTTGAGTGCGTCAACACGTCCGGAAGAGTCGAAATAGTCAGAAAACACTAGCCAGGGGTTTAGTTTAGGTCCCAGGGCATTTTTAGGCCATACCGGCAACGTATAAGGGTAGTTTGGTAATTTTAGATTTTTGGGAATTAAAACCAACGAAAATTAGGAAATAAAAATCTGATTTGGTAATTACCCACTAAACCCACTAACTACACCTTATGACCTAATGGGCTACGGGGGTTATTAGAATTAGTTCCAAGAGTTTCCTAAGGCAAACCCTAGCCACCATTGTCACCTTAGAAGAAGAAGAGCTTGTAGAGAGAAAAGAGAGGAGAAATCCTGCAGAGAGAGAGAGAATAATTCATCAATTCAACATCAAAATCAGAGAAAGACATAAGGCAAGTGGTTTAAATTTCGTTAATAGCATTGAATGTTTTCTCCATGCTTAGACATTTCTGAAATTTCATTGTTGTTGGGAGATTGATAAAAACCCATTTAAATTGGAATTGGAACTTACTTTTTGATGAGGAATTTCATGTAGAATTGTATTTAGGTGATTATTCTGATGATAATATACCTGGTATGAAACAAAAACGGATTTAATTATACCCATTGGTGACTTTAAAATTTCAGGGTTCATGTTCATGGGATTTGGGGATAAATGAGGGGAATTAATGATTTGATGATGTTTAGGAAGATTTGTCCCTATATAATTGTTTAATTATGACCTACGATTGTTTGGTATGGATTAGAAACCTTAAAATAATGTTGGGACGATTTTTATGTGGGATTAGATGTGAAGAAAAGATGGAAAAACGAAAAAGGGAAAATCTGGGCTCGAAACTGGCCTCTCGTTAGAAGACCTACCCAGCTCGTTCAAATGAGCTCGTTCGAACGAGCTTCTAATGAGTTGATAGTTTTCCTTCTAACGAGAGGGATGTTCGTTCGATGTCTTTCGTTCGAACGAGATCTCGTTAGATGCCCAGTTCGTTCGAACGAACTCCCGTTCGAACAACCTCTTTCGAACGAGACTTCTAACGAGCTGACAGTTTAGGCTTTTTGGCCTGTTTTGATTTCGCGTGTCCCATAACCTTGTTTAATTGTAGAGATAACATTCCCTTGATGATAAATTGATATAGTTGGGATAATTGGGATATATTGAGGAGTAAAACATAGAAGTGTAATTCGAATTGAATGGAAATTGTGGAATAGGACGTGAGTGACTATTACGATGCGAGAATTATTAACGGCTTAAATAATTGAATTAATCGGGAACTTATGAATTGTGTAACATTATAAGTCGGTACGAGAATAAGAAGTGTACCACAAATAAATATGGTAATAGCTAAGATGTGTGCATGCTTTGTATATATGATTTGATGTGTATGACATACCTACCATACTTGCTATCACGGGAGGTTTACATTCGCTTAGGTCCCTCTAATCCTTGTGTTTCCCGGATTTAGATTGGTACCTCGAGAACATAGGTCAGAGAAGGACTTATTGGGATGTTAATAAGTCTGCTGATCGTGGGAGCGTAGGTATGTGCGTGACCCATGTGATGTGACTGTGTTCGCCTCCATTGTTTGTGATTCGCTATTATCGGAGAACGATTCCTGAGAGATTCGGAATGCGTTATCCTTATGTACGTGATGTACCGGGATGGATAGCAGAGTATGTGTGCACCGCAGCTTAGTCTCTGGGTGCTTGTATTGTATATTTATGACTTGAATAATATACACTTAAATTAATGAGAACTTTCATGTTGGTATTGCGCTTATAAATACAAAACCGCTTTGAGTAACTATAAAGGGATAACCTGTAATGAATTGTATTACTAATAATTGAGAACCTGAGTCCAGTAAAGTCCTCTATATATTTGATAACGCTAGAACGTATAATGGGAATTGAATAGTAAGGGGTAGAACTTATTACGGTTTGGTTAGATATGTATGTAACGTAGATGGGTACGGTACGTTAGGGGTGAACAAATTAGTCGAGAGGTGAGTACTTCATGTGAGTGAACGTCCTAACATGTATTTTGCATTCATTGTTTTAATGTTATTAAAACACTTGCTGTTTTTAAAATAATCCCCACTTTCGGGCTCTGACCCGTTTGCTTTCAAATCTATTTTTGTAAAAACAATTTTAGGTGCCCAGCCACAAGGACACCATGCATAGGATTTTCATTCAGGTGACGAGCTGTAGCTGTTTGTGGAAGTTACAGGACTTTGCTAGTAGACGCTTCATCTATCTTGACTCTATTTTCAGCTTTCATCAGTTGTAGGTCATGTCGCCCATTTCTATTAGAAACATTTCCTATTTCAGATTTTCAGACTTTTGGCATGTAATTAATTCAGGTTATTTTGTTTTATTTAGTTCAGTTGTGGGATTGTTGTGAGTAGTTTTTCCTCCGAACTTATTATTATGTTGTTGGTTATTCTATTGCTTCGTCATGGTGAATGGTTGTTATTCTTTCATTATCCTTTTATTGCATGTTAATCAGAGTTAATTTAAAACTTGGTAACTCACTTTTTAAATACTAGGTGGTTAGTAATCATTAAAAATGTTTTCGACAGTGATGCTATTAACTGGACCAACTTGGCATTTTGTATTAATTTAATAAAGGAGTAGCTACCCGGTATTTAATTAGTCGGGGTGTCACAGGCTCGAAACTGGCCTCTCGTTAGAAGACCTGCCCAGCTCGTTCGAACGAGCTCGTTCGAAAGAGCTTCTAACGAGTTGACAGTTTGCCTTTTAACGAGAGGGATGTTCGTTCGAAAGAGATCTCGTTAGATGCCCAGTTCGTTCGAACGAACTCTCATTCGAAAAGCCTCGTTCGAACGAGACTTCTAACGAGCTGACAGTTTAGGCTTTTTGGCCTGTTTTGATTTCGCGTGTCCCATAACCTTGTTTAATTGTAGAGATAACATTCCCTTGATGATAAATTGATATAGTTGGGATAATTGGGATATATTGAGGAGTAAAACATAGAAGTGCAATTCTAATTGAATGGAAATTGAGGAATAGGACGTGAGTGACTATTACGATGCGAGAATTATTAACGTCTGAAATAATTGAATTAATCAGGAACTTATGAATTGTGTAACATTATAAGTCGGTACGAGAATAAGAACTGTATCACAAATAAATATGGTAATAGCTAAGATGTGTGCATGCTTAGTATATATGATTTGATGTGTATGACATACCTACCATACTTGCTATCACGGAAGGTTTACGTTCACTTAGGGCCCTTTAATCCTTGTGTTGCCCGGATTTAGATTGGTACCTCAAGAACATAGGTCAGAGAAGGACTTATTGGGATGTTAATAAGTCTGCTGATCGTGGGAGCGTAGGTATGTGCGTGACCCATGTGATGTGACTGTGTTCGCCTCCATTGTTTGTGATTTGCTATTATCCGAGAACGATTCCTGAGAGATTCAGAATGCGTTATCCTTATGTACGTGATGTACCGGGATGGATAGCAGAGTATGTGTGCACCACAGCTTAGTCTCGGGGTGCTTGTATTGTATATTTATGACGTGAATAATATACACTTAAATTAATGAGAACTTTCATGTTGGTATTGTGCGTATAAATACAGAAACGCTTTGAGTAACTATAAAGGGATAACTTGTAATGAATTATATTACTAATAATTGAGAACCTGAGTCCAGTAAAGTCCTCTATATATTTGATAACGCTAGAACGTATAATGGGAATTGAGTAGTAAGGGGTAGAACTTATTACGGTTTGGTTAGATATGTATGTCACTTAGATGGGTACGGTACGTTAGGGGTGCACAAATTAGTCGAGAGGTGAGTACTTCATGTGAGTGCACGTCCTAAGATGTATTTTGCATTCATTGTTTTAATGTTATTAAAACACTTGCTGTTTTTAAAATAATCCCCACTTTCGGGCTCTGACCCGTTTGCTTTCAAATCTATTTTTTTGTAAAAAACCATTTAAGGTGCCCAGCCACAAGGACACCATGCATAGGATTTTCATTCACGTGACGAGCTGTTGCTGTTTGTGGAAGTTACAGGACTTTTATAGTAGACGCTTCATCTATCTTGACTCTATTTTTAGCTTTCATCAGTTGTAGGGCATGTCGCCCATTTCTATTAGAAACATTTCCTATTTCAGATTTTCAGACTTTTGGCATGTAATTAATTCAGGTTATTTTGTTTTATTTAGTTCAGTTGTGGGATTGTTGTGAGGAGTTTTTCCTCCGGACTTATTATTATGTTGTTGGTTATTCTATTACTTCGTTATGGTAAATGGTTGTTATTCTTTCATTATCCTTTTATTGCATGTTAATCAGAGTTAATTTAAAACTTGGCAACTCACTTTTTAAATACTAGATGGTTAGTAATCATTAAAAATGTTTTCGACAATGATGCTATTAACTGGACCAACTTGGCATTTTGTATTAATTTAATAAAGGAGTAGATACCCGGTATTTAATTAGTCGGGGTGTCACATTAAAACACAAGGTTTTCATTCTTAGAACTAATGTTGTGGGTTACTGACACACCCGAACCTAGTTACTTATAATTAAGTTTGAAAGTCAAAGTGAGTCAAATCATAATTACCTTAATCAAATCATAAACATGAGTATCCTTTTTCAATATCGGCATGAAACCATAACACTAAAAACTTTTCAAAATTTTAAAGTAATCGTGCTTATTCAAACTTGCTTAAAGGATAAGTAGGATTAAATTACCCCTTTTTCATTCGACCAAAATTATGGTTTTATGCATCCTTTGATAACCCAACCCGACCTCCTAGATTTGGCAGTGACATTACGTTACCTGAAACACATAACCATGGTAACCGTGAGCAAAATAGCCTAGTTAATGCATCACTACTATACTAGAGAATAAATTTAAATGCAATAAGTCGTATCTATGCAACAATAATAAACATCTTAACATCTCTTGGCTGTTGATAAGCCATAACATCTCTTGGCTATAATAAGCCATAACATCTCTTGGCTATAATAAGCCAAAAAATCTCTTGGCTATAATAAGCCATAACATTTCTTGGCTATAATAAGCCATAAAATCTCTTGGCTATAATAAGCCATACCAACTCTTGGCTATAATAAGCCATAACATCTCTTGGTTGTTGATAAGCCATAACATCTCTTGGCTATTGTTGATGTAAAAAATTAGATCACTCTAATTATTCAATCACAGATAAATAAAATGAGACAAAGATTTTTAAAGTGGTTCAGCCTTATAAGAATGGCCTACGTCCACTGTTATGTTATTGCTGATTGTTTGGGAATTCTGGATTACAAGTTCAGTCAAGAAATTTTGATCCCCTTGAATGCGGATGATACAAGGTATTTATAGCTTTGAGGCTATACATGAAAGGGTCGATACATTAAATGATATACACATGAAAGGGTAATACATTTAATGCAGCGTGTGTGTCAAGATTATAAACATTCAATGAATAGTTGAACTGTCGTCTATCTGGTAATTAATGATACGGCCGAAATGCAACTCGGACCGCCTTAGTTGCTCGTTGCTCAGGAGTTACTCGGAGCGCTAGAGCACCTCGGAGTGATGAAGTTCCTCGATATATCCTCGTTGCTCGGAGAGAACATGAGTTGGTCGGGGAAATGAACTTCCTCGTTGTTATTATACCACGTAGATTGACAAGTGTCTTCGTATGATTCGTCCACATCAGCATATTCATTTTGGTATCAACAGAAGCCCCCAATGTTTGATATTTCGAACTTTGAGGAGTATGGAACATTCTTTCTCAGTTTATGGAAATATTGAATGATCTTCCTGGGTTTTAGGAGCATCGTATTTGAATTTATTTCCAAATTCAAAGAATCCACCTTTTTTCGAACTTTTAAGAGCGCTTCGATCTTAGTGCCCTTTTTGTCCTTTTAGCCATCGGAAGTTCAATAGTTTCTTTTTTGTAATCATTTCCTTCGCCGCTTCCCAAGGCAAAGTATTTAAACTTCTTAGGTAACCATACCGTCTTCTTCTTTTTCCAATTTCCTGCATTCAAGCTTTCTATTCTCTCTTTCTCTCTTGTGCATTCGTCCTTGTTTTCGTTTGTTGCCAACATACCTCCTTTCTTCCTGTAAGATCTTCTTCCTTTCTTCTGTATCTCTTTTATTCAGTATGGTTTATTTTGTGGATTCTGTTGAGAAATTTCGTTCTGATTTTTCCATTCCTTCCTGGGTAACTCTGGAGGTTCTTTCTGAGCCTTTAGATTATTTTCGATTGGCTGAGGGAGATTGGTTCCCCAGTCTATTCATTGCTGAATGTGGATTTTCTTTTCCGCCAAACCCATTGTGTCTTGAGTTTTGTCAGTATTTTGATCTTGTCCCTGGAAAGATAGCCCCCAATTCATGGAGAATAATTAATGGGGTGTACAAATTAAATCTAACTCATGGGACTCGTATAGGGATCCCTGAAATTATGTATTGCTATAAATGGGCCATTCTAGATAATATTTATTACTTAAAAACTAGGTTTCTGAATAGAGCTCTTGTAGTTAACCTCCCTGATTCAAATAGAGATTATTTTGAACATGGGGTGGTTATTAAAAATTGGCAATATGCCCCTTTAGTTGGAGATGGAGTATATAACGGTCCCAGATGCCCCCCATATGGCAATGGGATAGGTTTATTTTTCATTTTATTTATTTTACTTATGAAATTATGCTTTTATCATGTTTGACAAAATGTTTGACTGATATCTCATTATGTGTTTGTTTGCAGTTGATAGTAAAAGAAAAACTCCAAAAGAATCAGAGGTTAATATTAAGCATCTGAAACTTATCTAGGGTTTGCATAAGAACGTTGCAGACGAGGACATCAGGTCTGCATCATATTTGCTACAGTATAAGAGTTATACAACCTCTTATACTGCTCTCCCTGTTGAACCAGCTTCAACTCCAGAGGATTCTTCTTCAGATTCTCATCTTCCTTTAAGTCAGAGAATGGGCAAGAAAGGAGCTCCTCCTGCTCTATTTGATGACAGTACTTCTGTTGCTGGGGCCAAGAAAAGAAAAACTGATGTCCTAGAGGGGACTAATAAGGTGGATGCTGCACCTTCCAAAGCTACCGAGAAGCCCCCAATGGCTCCGAGCAAGAAGGTTGCTCCTGTGGAAATAATTGCTATCTCTCCGACCAAGAGTTCTTCCTTGGTTAAAGCTGCTTAAGTCCCTTTGAGGAGATTGAGGAAATCATCCTCAGTCAATTTGGCTGAAACTGTGTCCTCTCTACCAGCTGGTAATGTTGGTGTTCCAACCATCATTCCTCCGAGCTCTGCAATGAGCTCGGTAAAAACTTGTATCATACCCGAGGTCCAAGGAATTGATGAAAAAATTTCTAGGGATCTGCTGACATCCCTAGCTACTCATCATCTTGCTTCGGTAAATTTCTCACACTCTGAATTTCCTTTCTATCTTTGAATACTTGTATTTTTGCACTGACCTATCATTTTTTCCTTTGTTCAGCTGGTGAATTGTTTTTCTAACATTGTGAAGAAAGACGAAGCTATTAAAGCTTCCAGCTCCTCGTCAGGTGTAGAAAATGATCTGCTGGGTTTAATCCAATCTTTGAAGGATTCTCGTCAGCAGTATGACGAGGACAAAGCCGAATGGGAGAAAAAATTATCTATAGTTGAGGCCGAGAAGGTGAAGATGGCTGAGATCTCCAAGAGTTTGGAGAATAAAGTAAAAAGTTTAGAGGTCGAGCATAAGAAATATGACGACAAGGTCAAGAATTTTGGAGAACTTGAGGATAAGCTGAGGAAGGCAGAGGAAGAATTGTCCGCCCTGCGAGATATCAAGGGCCAAAAAGAAGTATTGGATGCGAAGATCTCCTCGAAGAAATTGAGAAGAAAGCTCGCAGTTAAAAAATCCTTCAGCGCTGGCTGGGATAAAGGATGGGACAAGGGGATTGCTGCGATGACATCCCAAGTTCAATATGGGAAGTTAAAATACTTCCGAGATGGCTGGGTAGCTGCCCTGCAAGAATTGAAGATCAAAGAAGATTCTGGGCTATTCCAGCTACACCTCCCTGGTCCTCCCCCATCAATTGTGGAGGAAGAAGAAGATGAGCCTGTCTCTGATGAATCTTCCATGGCCATAAGTGATCAAGTCCCTGCTTCTCTTCCTTCTGCCAATGAGGACATTTCTTCCATGCCTCCTCCTCCTGAGCAAATTTCAACTGCTGATCAAGTCGCTGTGACCACCGAGCAACCAAGCTCCTCGTCCCAGCCTCCCGAGAAAGTCTTGGGAGACAAGGAAAAGGTGTGAAGTTGTTCGGTATCATTTCTATCTTTCATTATTTGTAATCTAACAATGTAATCCTTTTGTGATCTAATAAAATACATCTTTGTTCATCTCTGTTGTTGATGATTTGTTTTTGTTGATTGTTGTCTTTTCTCATCCTTAGTTTGTGGTTATAATGGAAATGATATCTGCACATGATACAAAGCTGATGCAACAATGTCACGAATATTATAAGGCTGGTCATACAGACCTTAGTACATCAGAAATTGCTGACATCCTTGGCCATGATGCCTCAGAACAAGCAATTGAAGCTTATCGGTACTTGAAGGATTTACTTGATCGAGATGTGGCCAACAATGTGGCCTATTATGACTTGATTGAGGAACTTCATTATTCCTTAGAAGATCTCCAAGGTCAGCACAATGAATCCATGGCTTTGTTGCACAAGGAATATGAAAATAGATATCAACAGCTTTCTTCTGAAACAGGCCATAAAAAGATCCTTGCTGGATACGATGTTAGGGAAAGAACTTTAAAAGGTGAAGTTGAGGCTTGCAGGCAGATTGCTGAGTTGCTGGAACAAGAGAACAATAATTTACAGAAAAAGCTGGCACAGTATGAATCTGCAGCGTCATCTTCCACTGCTTTAGTGCAAGTTACCGATGAAGGTTTCTCGTTCTTGGAAGTTGAGAATGCCAAATTAAGGCAAGAGTTGGATGTTCTGAGAAGATCTGTTATTCCTGTGACTGCTCGGGGATGAGGAAGAGGTTCTCGTGGGCGAGGAAGAGCTGTTCAAAATGTTGCCGAGGAGCAAAGTTCTTCAGTCGCTGCTCGGAGTCGATCAAGAGTTCTTAGCCGTAATGTTGAAGAGGCTCGCACTCAATCTACTTTGGAAACTCAAGCATACAAATTAAACGACAAAGATCGGGCTTTATCTGAAATGTCCAAGAAAAATCTATCTTTGGAAGATCAACTTACTGCAACGAAGTCTGCTTTGAATGATAAAGATGTTTTTGCCAGGAGCCTTCACGAACAATTGGATAGATTAACCTTCCAATTCCATAAACAGCCCAGGGAATTTTGGATGGCAGGATAAAATGAAGCCCTTGTTCATTTAGATGCTCGGATTGAACATGCCAATAATGAAGGTTATAAGCAAGGGTGGTTGAACGCCCTGGGTGTACTGAAATTGGAGCAAGGGCATTTTTTATGGGATTATCATGCTCCAGGGTTACTAGATTTTCCTGTGCCACCTTTCAAATTGGACATGGAATGGATCCCAGCTCGTTCCATTCCTCGGAGTTTAATTTTAAAATATCTCGGCGACTATAGTCTTCATTCTCAGACTGAATTATCTCGTCCAGAGCATCTCTTGGATACACCTTCTGTGATGAACGTCAGAATTCTTAGAGATATTAATTTCATTAATTCTCCTCTTTGCTTAGAAGATCCTCCTGTCGGCGAGGAACCTATTTCAAAAGCTAAAGGAAAGAAACCAATAGAATAGGTTTTTCAATGTAATAATTAGCACATATGTATAGCTTGTAATACATTTTTATCTTAATGAAAGAATTTCATTTTCTGTTTGCAAATTTGTATTGCGATTTTCTTGTGTTTATCAAACATTTTTACATTTGTGTATATGTATCTGTTAAAAAGATAACAATATGATGTTGTTCATCAACCAACTTAGTAATCAAAATTACAGATATCAATGTTGCTTAATCACTTAGTAATGAGTATAAAATGTTGAAACTGTTTCCAACCAACCAAGGTTGTTAAATAATGTTTGTCGACCAACTACAGTTGATGGGTTTTTATCCCCGACCAGCCATACTTGGTTCAATTTGAAATATTTTCATAAAATGTGTCCGACCAACCAAGGTCGATAATCTATCCTTGTCGACCAAGTATAGTTGATCACCGACCAACTATACTTGATTCAGTTTGGAATTCTTTGTATTTTCTGGAATGATTTTACCTTCCGACCAACTTGTTGGCCTATTTTCAAATCAAATGATATTGTTCTTCCCTCAACCGTAGTTGATTATTGAATTATCTCCACTAGTTATCTTACCAACCTTAGTTGGTCACGCTAGTGTATGTCTCCTAACCAAAGGAGTATATTTTTTGGTTCTTTCGAACTATCTATCCACTAGTTATCTTACCAACCTTAGTTGGTCATGCTAGTGTACGCCTCCTAACCAAAGGAGTATATTTTTTGGTTCTTTCGAACTTTTTGTCCACTAGTTATCTTACCAACCTTAGTTGGTCACGCTAGTGTACTCCTCCTAACCAAAGGAGTATATTTTTTGGTTCTTTCGAACTTTTTGTCCACTAGTTATCTTACCAACCTTAGTTGGTCACGCTAGTGTACGCCTCCTAACCAAAGGAGTATATTTTTTGGTTCTTTCGAACTTTTTGTCCACTAGTTATCTTACCAACCTTAGTTGGTCACGCTAGTGTACGCCTCCTAACTAAAGGAGTATATTTTTTGGTTCTTTCGAACTATTATCTTCTTTTTGCTGTCGAGAAGCGTAGTGTACAACACTAGTATTCCACGAAAAACTTTCAAACAAAGGAGAGGAAAATGGTGAAAACATCATCGTTTTATTCATATTGATGAATCCGTTGTACATTTTACATCATTGATAATACTTGCGAAGGTGTTCAGCATTCCAAGCATTCTTGAATTCTTCTCCTTCTAAAGTTGCTATTCGGTAAGTTCTTGGTCGAAAAACTTCTGTAACTCGATAAGGCCCATGCCAGTTTGCCTCTAATTTATTGTGTTTCTGAATTACCTTCTTTAGCACATAATCTCCTTCTTTTAAATCGCATTTCCTCACCCTTTTGTTGTAGAAAAGAGCTGTTCATTGTTGATAAGCAGCATTCCTAATGGCTGCTTCTTCTCTGACCTCCTCGAGCATATCCAAATCCAATCTTCTCATCAAGTCGCTGACTGGGGAATTGAAATTCAGCACTCTGTGTGTTGGGAGACCTAACTCGGTAGGTATTACAGCCTCACTTCCAAATGCTAGCATATATCGTGATTCTCCAGTCGCTGCTCGGGGAGTTGTTCGGTAAGCCCACATTACTGATTGTAGCTCGTTAATCCAATTAGCTTTAGCTTCACTTAGCCTTTTCTTCAAACCATTTAGCAGTGTTCTATTCGTCACTTTAGTCTGTCCATTGCTTTGAGGATGGCCTGGTGCTGAATGGACCTTCAAAATGTTCGACTGATGACAATAAGCAGCAAATTCTTCGTTATCAAATTGGGTTCCATGGTCTGTGATGAAGGCATGAGGGAGACCATATCGACAGATGATATTCTTCCAAATGAACTGGTATACCTTCTCGTACGTCATGTCGATGAGGGGTTCAGCTTCTACCCACTTAGTAAAATAGTCTACTGCGACGACGAGGTACTTGAATCTTCCTCGGGTGGTCGGCAATGGTCCCACCAAATCAATTCCCCACATGGCGAATGGCCAAGGGGAAGTTATAGGTGTCAACAATGCTTGTGGAGTTCGTCGGATAGAGGAAAAACGTTGGTACTTATCACATTTCTTAGCATAGGCTATACAATCAGCCCTCATCGTCGGCCAATAGTATCCTTGAGTCATTACCCTCTGTAAAAGCGTTCGACCTGCTACATGAGCTCCACAAGACCCTTCATGGATCTCTTCAATCAATTCTTTCACTTCGGAGGGATGTACACATCTCTGCAAACCTGCCATAATTCCTCGTCTATATAAAATACCATTAGTTACTACATACCGAGCAGCTTTATATTTCAATTTTTTGGCAGCAAGCTTATCCTCTGGCAATTCTCCCTCTTCAATATATACTCTGATGGGATCCATCCAAGATGGTCCTAAATCAAGGGTAATAACACTCATCGTCAAGTCTTCCTCTATGCTCCGACTTTCCAGTACTTCAATCGGTATTGTTCTTCGTATCTCGGTACGTGTAGCTGATGCTAGTCGGGCCAGTGCGTCTGCTTTTGCATTTTCTATTCTGGGTATTCTGATCAACTGAATCGCATCAAATTTTGCCAACAACTCCATTACCTTGGTATGATATTTGACCATTAATTCTCCTTTAACTGCATACGTTCCCATCATCTGATTCATAATCAATTGAGAATCACTGAATACCATCACTTGTTGTGATTCCATAATCTTTGATAAATTAAGACCTGCTATCATGGCCTCATACTCAGCCTCATTATTAGAGGCTTTGAATTGGAATCGCAAAGCATATTCCATGTCAATCTCGTCTGGGGTGTTCAAAACAATTCCTGCCCCACAACTTGCTGTGCAGGATGAGCCATCTGCATATAATCTCCATATGGGCAACCCGTCTTCAAATTTCATATCTGATAGAGTTCCTCGGTGAAATATTTGTTGCTTCTTTTCATCCTTCCATGACTCTTTTCGCTCCTCGTTGACCATTTCTTCTCGTTCTTTTACCAACCGGAGCTGGTCTGAGTTTAAAATTGATGATCCTTCTACATCCACAAGTCCTTTTACCAACCGGAGTTGGTCTGGACTTATGTCTGGTGATCCTGTAACATCCACAGGTTAGTCAGCGAGCAGTTTTTGTTCCTCGGGGATATCAGGATATGTAAACTCTGCTATAAAATCTGCTACAGCTTGCCCTTTCAATGATGATCTGGGCTCATACATAATATCATATTCACCAAGCTCTATTGCCCAGTACATCAATCTCCCTGACTTTTCTGGCTTATGAAGGGCTTGTCTCAATGGCATGTCGGTATATACGACGATTGTATGGGCCTGAAAATATGGCCTCATTCTTCTACTTGCTTCATTAATGCCAATGCCAATTTTTCCAGCTTTGGGTACCTGATTTCTGCACCTCGGAAAGCCTTACTTGTGTAATAGATTGGATTCTGAACTCCATTCTCCAATCTGATCAATGCTGAACTGACTGCATTCTCTGATACTGCCAGATACAAATACAACCTCTCTCCTGTTATTGGCCTGGATGACAATGGAGGTGCTCCCAAATACTTTTTTAAGTCTTGAAATGCATTTTCACATTCATCAGTCCACTCAAAAGTTTTTTGGAGTGTTTTAAAGAATGGGAGGCATTTGTCAGTTGCTCGGGATACAAATCTGTTGAGCGCTGCAACTCGTCCTGTAAGACTCTGTACTTCTTTCTTTGTTGTTGGAGATCGCAACCCTAAAAGAGCTTTGATCTTATCTGGATTTGCTTCAATGCCTCGCTGGCTGACAATGTATCCGAGAAACATTCCTTCTCGTACTCCAAATGTGCACTTCGTCGGGTTGAGCTTCATCTGGTATTTATCCAGTTGATCAAATGTCTGAGCTAAGTCAACTAAATGATTTGCAGCTTTCTTGCTTTTTATCAGCATATCATCGACATAGACTTCCATGTTGCAACTGATTTGTTCGGTGAAAACCTTGTTCATCAGCCGCTGGTATGTCGCTCCTGCATTTTTCAAACCAAAAGGCATAACATTATAGCAATAAGTTCCCCTAGGGGTAATAAAAGAAGTACTTTCCCTGTCTTCAGGTTTCATTTTGATCTGGTTGTAACCAGAATACGCATCCATGAAGCTGAGCAGCTCATGTCCCGAGGTAGCATCCACTAGTTGGTCAATTTCTGGGCAATGGAAAATGATCTTTTGGGCATGTCTTGTTGAGATCAGTGAAATCAACACACATTCTCCATTTATTGTTCTTCTTCTTTACCATCACCACATTTACCAGCCAGTCTGGATATTTCACATCTTCAATGAATTGGGCTTTCTGGAGCTTCTCGACCTCCTCTTGTATGGCTTGATTCTTCTCGGGGCTAAATACCCTTCTTCTCTGCTTTACAGGCTTGATCTCCTTATTCACATTGAGTTCGTGACATAAGAAGTTTGGATCTATTCCTGGCAATTCCTCATGACTCCATGCGAAAGTTTTCTTCCTGTTTCTCAAGAACATTATCAACTCTTGTTTTATTAAAGCATCCAACGACGAACCTATCTGGGTTACTCGTTCAGGGTGTTCCTCGTCCAGAATAACATTTTTTGTAGATTCTACCACCTGTCCTTTTACAAGTTGGGATTCATCCCTGGGATCAAGAGTTTCAATTTCTGTACCTTCCTCTACCTGGTAAGTAATAGTCTTTTTCCTTGATTCCTCAAGCTCCTCTTGCTCGGCAGATGAATAATAGCATTCCCGAGCTATTTTTTGATCACCTTTTACAACTCCTACTCCGAAGTTTGTTGGGAATTTTAAGCATTGATGCACTGTAGATGGAACTGCTTCGAACTTCTTCAAACCAACTCTTCCCATGATGATGTTGTAGGCTGACTGCACATTCTTATCCATCACAAAGAAGCGTATTCTTTCTGTTCGACAAGCAGGCCAAGTTTCAATGAATATGTCCAACTTAATCGTCCCAAGTGGAAAAACTTTCTCGCCAGCAAAACCCAAAAGGGGTCTGTGATAAGGTTCCAATTGAGATAATTTCAAATTCAAGCTATCAAAACATGAATAGTACATGATGTCTGCCAAACTACCATTGTCCACCAACACCCTTAAAATCACCACATCTTTCATCCTCATTTTGATCACCAAGGGATCGTCGTGAGGGTAAAGAACACCGGCCAAATCGTTTTTTGAAAAACCAATAACTAGCTTCTCTTTATTTACCTTCCTCGGACGATCATCCTCGGCAAGATTTATTCGTTGAATATATGAGCAGGCTTGAGCCTCTCCGAGATAGGCCTTTCTTTCTGCAGTAAGGTCTCCCCCTCCAGCATCTCCTCCTGTAATAACATTACAACCAAATGACCCAAAACGTATGGAAAATACCTCTCGTTCAGGCTGTCTTGGCTTCTTTGGAAGATCGGGGTCTTCATCTGGATCATCTTCATGATCTCTTTTCTTTTTCTCCTCCGTCCGACGAGGAGATTTGGAACGATCTCTAGTTCTATCATCATTCTTCCTTTCACCTCTGCGATCTACATACTTTGACAACTTTCCTCTTCGAATGAGCGTTTCAATCTCGTTCTGAAGGGCTATGCAATTTTTGGTCGTATGGCCATGATCTTTATGGAACTCGCAATATTTGGCCCTATTCCTCAGTTCAGGATTGGTCCTCAGTTTTTCTGGCCACTTGATTTCTTCATTATTCTTGATTTCTTCCAAAACATGATTAATACCCATTTTCAATGGAGTATAATTATCATATTTCTTCAGGACTTCCCATGACGTCCTATTATTCTTGGAGTGCTTGTCACCACCATTACCTTTTTGCTCTTTCTTCTTAGATTTGTCAACCTCCACCTTGGTTTCTTTATCCATATTCTTCTTCGCAACCATAGCCTCCTCGGCATTCATGATTTTGGCCGCTTTTGCCATCAACTTCGACATAGTTTTAGGTGGATCTTTGGCCAAAGTATAGTATAACTTGTTAGGCAGCAATCCACTCATCAAAGCAGTGATCGCTGTCTTTTCTTAGTAATCTATGACTTCCAACTTCTCGTTATTGAAACGAGTTATGTAATCCCTAGTACTTTCACCTGATTTTTGTCTAACACTTAGCAAGTGCGCTACTCGTTTTACCGTCTTTGCTCCAAAATAGAAATTACCAATGAACAACTCGACTAACTGAATAAAAGTCAAAATCTTGCCCCGAGGAAGATTGTTGTACCATATCTGTGCAGATCCGGTAAGAGTTCCCGAAAATGCTCTACACCTCATCTCGTCGGGGACGGCATATATGTCGGCAGCATCTTGGTATTGTTCTATATGAAGAACAGGATCTGTCTTTCCATCATATTTAGGGGTCACTACAGGTGCTTTAAATTTCGATGGTGTAGGAAAATTCACAATGACCTGCACAAAAGGTGCCCCTTGAACAAAAGTTCTCTGTAAGGGATTCCTTTCTTTAACCATTTCTCCAAGTCTATCCTCCAATCGCTGAATGGAACCCTTCCATGCTTCATTTCCTTCCTCGGGCTGCTTAGTCCAAGCAATTGATTGTTCTGACGTAGCTTCCTGAGATCTATCTCGACGAGTAGCTGGTCTTGATTGTGCTGATCCTTCTCTCAAACCTGATGGTGGTCGAAAACTTCTCGATGGGGCTCTAGGTGGACTCATATTTCTCCTTGGTCCTAACCGACTGAAAGGAGATGCCTTGCTTAATCTTTCCAGGGCACTAGTTCTCTTCGGAGAGAGGGTGATATGTTGACCTATATCCGTAGCCTGTATCGATGAAGTTTTCCCAGGTTGATAAGAAAAATCATTAGATTCTTCATTACGATATGACCCAGTTCGCCTGGATCGCGATTGCCCACGATCACTCCTTTGCCTTGAATGGGTAGGTGCACCGCCGTGAAGAGTTTGAATGAGTTGCCTCATTGTTTCTTGCATGGCGGTTTGTCCTTCAGCTAGATTCGTCATAATTCCAGCCAGATCTGGAGGTGCAGATGGATTTGGAGGATTTCCAGTATTCCCAGCATTTCGATTACTGGATTCTGGATTATCTGCCATTGATGATAAATGATTTTTGGTGAAAAACGATAGCAACAGTCGATTCCCACAGACGGCGCCAATTTGTTGATGTAAAAAATTAAATCACTCTGATTATTCAATCACAGATAAATAAAATGAGACAAAGATTTTTAAAGTGGTTCAGCCTTATAAGAATGGCCTACGTCCACTGTTATGTTATTGCTGATTGTTTGGGAATTCTGGATTACAAGTTCAGTCAAGAAATTTCGATCCCCTTGAATAAGGATGATACAAGGTATTTATAGCTTTGAGGCTGTACATGAAAGGGTCGATACATTAAATGATATACACATGAAAGGGTAATACATTTAATGCAGCGTGTGTGTCAAGATTATAAACATTCAATGAATAGTTGAACTGTCGTCTATCTGGTAATTAATGATACGACCGAAATATAGCTCGGACCGCCTTAGTTGCTCGTTGCTCAGGAGTTCCTCGGAGCGCTAGAGTACCTCGGAGTGATGAAGTTCCTCGATATATCCTCGTTGCTCGGAGAGAACATGAGTTGGTCGGGGAAATGAACTTCCTCATTGTTATTGTACCAAGTAGATTGACAAGTGTCTTCGTATGATTCGTCCACATCAGCATATTAATTTTGGTATCAACAGCTATAATAAATCATAACATCTCTTGGCTATAATAAGCCATAACATCTCTTGGCCATAATAAGCCATAACATCTCTTGGTTATAAGCCATAACATCTCTTGGCTATAATAAGCCATAACATCTCTTCAATACACATACATATTATATCCAAAATCAACTCAATAATTACACATATCATATCCATAATCAACTCACTAACAACACATATCATATGTATATTCAACTTAGTCGGTATAACATATCATATTCAAGTGAGTAACCACACACATCATATCCATATTCAACTCAATGACTGCACATATCATATCCATATCCAACTGAGTATCACATATCATATTTATAGTTAACTCAATAAGTGCCACATATCATATATATATTCAACTCAATAACCATATCCATATTCAAGTCAGTAACCACACACATCATATCCATATTTAACTCAGTGACTGCACATATCATATCCATATCCAACTCAGTAAGTAGCACATATCATATCTATAGTCAACTCAGTAAGTGCCACATATCATATATATATTCAACTCAATAACCATATCCATATTCAAGCCAGTAACCACACACATCATATCCATATTTAACTCAGTGATCGCACATATCATATCCATATCCAACTCAATAAGTATCACATATCATATCTATAGACAACTCAGTAAGTCCCACATATCATATATGTATTCAACTCAATAACCATATCCATATTCAAGTCAGTAACCACACACATCATATCCATATTTAACTCAGTGACTGCACATATCATATATATATTCAACTCTATAAGTATCACATATCATATCTATAGTCAACTCAGTAAGTGTCATATATCATATATATATTCAACTCAATAATTACAACCTCTCATATTTATACTCAACTCGTCAAGTACAATATATAATATCCATAATCATCTCAATAAGTACCACATCTCATATTAATAATCAACTCGGTAATATCCATAATCATCTCAATAAGTACCACATCTCTTGGCTATAATAATCCATAACATCTCTTGGCTATAATAAGCCATAACATCTCTTGGCCATAATAATCCATAACATCTCTTGGCTATAATAAGCCATAACATCTCTTCCATACACATACATATTATATCCAAAATCAACTCAATAATTACACATATCATATCCATAATCAACTCACTAACAACACATATCATATGTATATTCAACTTAGTAGGTATAACATATCATATTCAAGTCAGTAACCACACACATCATATCCATATTCAACTCAGTGACTGCACATATCATATCCATATCCAACTCAGTAAGTATCATATATCATATTTATAGTCAACTCAGTAAGTGACACATATCATATATATATTCAACTCAATAATCATATCCATATTCAAGTCAGTACTCACACACATCATATCCATATTTAACTCAGTGACTGCACATATCATATCCATATACAACCACTACACCAAAATGGGCAAATTGTCACCTTTCAGCCGGCCAGCCTTGTCAAGGTCATTGACCGTGACAAAAAAACACGCGTTTTATGTCACGGTCATTGACCTTGACACGACCGTGACAACGAATTGTCAAGGTCAATGACCGTGACAAGACCGTGACAAATGTAATTGTCACGGTCTTGTCACGGTCAATGACCGTGACAATTCGTGTCACGGTCAATGACCTTGACACGACCGTGACAACTTTTCCAGCAAAATCACTTTCCCCCTTCTTTTTTCCCTCCCACCGTTTCCACCCTCTCTCTCTCTCTCTCTCGACTCGACGCTGCTCTCTCTTTCTCTCTCTCTCAGGTCCAATTTCTCTCTCTCTCTCTCTTCCATTTATATATATATTTGTTTGTATATTTATGTGTGTATGTGTATATATATATGTGTGTGTGTGTGTGTGTGCGTGTGTGGGGGGTGGGGCGGGATGGGGCAGGGTGGGGGAGGGGGTGGTGGAGGGGGGCAGGGGGTGGGGCGGGGTGGGGCAGGGTGGGGGAGGGGGCGGTGGAGGGGGCAGGGGGTGGGGTGGGGTGCAGTGTGTGTGTGTGTGTGGTGGTGTGTTTTGGGGGAGGGGGGGAGGGGGGGAGGGGGTGGTGGAGGGGGGCAGGGGGTGGGGTAGAGTGGTGTGTGTGTGTGTGTGTGGTGGGGGAGGGGGTGGTGGAGGGGGAGGGGGTGGGGTGGGGTGGGGTGTGTGTGTGTGTGTGTGTGTGGTGGTGTGTGTGGTGGGGGTGGGGCGGGATGGGGCAGGGTGGGGGAGGGGGTAGTGGAGGGGGGAGGGGGTGGGGTGGGGTGGGCACACCTACGCACACACGCACACCTACGCCACACACACACGCACACCTACGCACCTACGGACACACACACACCCCACCCCACCCCACCCCCTTCCCCCCTCCACCACCCCCTCCCCCATCATTGTGTGAATAGGTATGAGATCATAATTTGGAGGAATTCATGTCCAATAAATAATTTGGATTCCCTTTAGGGTCTTATGTCTTGAATTAATCTGAGGGGGTGGGGGTGGGGGCGGGGGTGGGTGGGGTTTTGAATATTATTTACATTCAAAATAAATAATTGATAATGGTTGGATAATAATTGGATAATAATTGTTTTTATACCTATAGAACAGCTTAGATAGTGTGTGTGTGTGTGTGTGTATGTGGTCAATACATGAATTTCTTTTTGTATTGGAATTATCCCATGAATTTATTTTTGTATTTGAATTATCCCATGAATTTATTTGTGTATTTGAATTAACCCATTATATGAAACATACTTGAAATTAAATATAGTGCGCATAGATACTAGCATTCTAGTTCTTATGCGTACGCATTCAATAACCCTTAGACCCGTTCGAGAGTCATTACCCCTGTAATGAGATCTCTCGAATTGTCCCGTTTGGACAGTTTGAGACTGTATAATTTTTGTATAATATTCTTATTGGCTTAAAGTTGTTACTTTTGGAGGAAGTTCTGCAGTCGTATCTTAATGTTCTCTGGGTACATACTAGATTGACAAGTGTGACTGTTATTTTAATTGACCAATTGAAATAACACTCACACCTGCCAATCTACGTCGTGTACTTGGAGAACTAAGGGGATATGCTGTCGAATTTTTTTCAAATCGTAACAATGTGCATGAGCTGTTAAGTATATTACAGAAAAATGCATTCTTGAATGGGATAGGACCACATACCCTTTAATAGGATAATTAAATGATGGGATAATTAAAAAAAACATACTATAAATCTAAGTTTTGTTTACCTTTAATAGGTGTTTAGTTGTGGTAGCTGTGATGGGATATCCGAAATACAAAGAGTGGATGGGTGAGACTAATAGAATGGGGGATGTGTTTCGCAGAGGTGCTAACGAATTTGTGAAATATGCAAAGAGATGTCGTAATGATGAAGAGTTTCCGTGTCCGTGTGCTAGGTGTAAGAATGGTAAGGTGTTTGAGTGGAAAACAGTTGAACTACATTTGTTAAGATCAATGACCGTGACACGACCGTGACAAAAAAAGTTGTCTCGCCTCGAAATGTCACGGTCATTGACCTTGACAAGGTGAATTTGTCAAGGTCAATGACCTTGACAAATGGGCAGATTTGGTGTAGTGAACTCAGTAAGTATCACATATCATATATATAGTCAACTCAGTAAGTTCCACTTATCATATATATATTCAACTCAATAACCATATCCATATTCAAGTCAGTAATAACACACATCATATCCATATTTAACTCAGGGACTGAACATATCATATCCATATCCAACTCAGTAAGTATCACATATCATATCTATAGTTAACTCAGTAAGTGCCACATATCATATATATATATTCAAATCAATAACCATATCCATATTCAAGTCAGTAACCACACACATCATATCCATATTTAACTCAGCGCCTGCACATACCGTATCCATATCCAACTCTGTAAGTATCACATATCATATCTATAGTCAACTCAGTAAGTGTCACATAACATATATATATTCAACTCAATAATTAAAAACTCTCATATTTATACTCAACTCGTCAAGTACAACATATAATATCCATAATCATCTCAATAAGTACCACATCTCATATTTATAATCAACTCGGTAATTACAACATATAATATCCAAAATCATTTCGATAAGTACAACATCTCATATTTATAATCGACTCAACAATTACAACATATGACATCCATAATCATCTCAATGAGTAAAACATCTCATATTTATACTCAACCCAACAAGTACAACATATAATATCCATAATCATGTATAAATACATCTTACTAGTGAGTACACTCACCTTGGCCACTCCATGTGTTTTTCCCCTTGTCTTTGTCTGGCATTGGTTCAACCAGTTCTTCTTACCTTCCAAATATTCATTCTTATAATATTAGTGTCATCATAAGGATGTTAACAATCCAAATGAACTTAACCTTAACAGACTTCATATGCATCATAGCATCCCGTTCTAATCATTTATCATAACTGAAGTCTCATTCAATTTCATGTTAAAATATTTAACATATCCAATCCATAGCCCAAATATTCTTTAATTTCTTATTGGTAATCCAATTATTATCATATAAGGTTCCCAAAATAAAAGACAACACATCATTTCAAGTTTCCTAGAGCAAGATGTGCCAATTTTTTATTACAAATCAAATCTTCCCTATAGACTCTTTTATCGTTCAGTCAACTTCAAAGAGTTTTCATAATTTTTCTGCATCATAAGTTCCTTCGACATTTCACCCAACTTCCATAAACATATGGATCAATACAAAATTAAAGTTTCATAATTTTTAAAGTTCGTTTGCTATTCGAACACATGGCGAGCATACTTTCACACTTGGGGTAGATTTCATACCCGAACTTCAAACTCTCACCAAAGGCTCATTTCTTGGTATTTTCACATGATTTTAGTATATGTGACAAAAATACGAGTCCTTGTTAATCTCCAATTTGAATCAATCAATTCCAATAAACAAGGCCATCTAGATGATTTACACCTTCAGCTTTCTTTAAACGTGTATGCATCCATGCATACCCACAAAGGCATGAAATTTTAATAAAAAATTGATGATTTATATCCTTTCAATCAGTAATATCAATAAAAGAAACAAGATTTATGGATAGAATTACCTAAGGGACGTTTACGTAATTTTTTAAGTATTTTTCTCTAACTTCTCGTCGTCCTTCTCTTCCTAAGCCTTCCGGTTCTCTCTCTTCAGGCCAAACTCTCAAATGGATGAGTTTGTCTGATGAAGGAGGCCTTTTCAAGGGTCTTAAGTAGGCTCAGCCTGCCCTCCCCTCCAACCAATGAGATTCATCCATTTGTTATACATATAAGACAAAATACCACTTAACGAATGGATAGATTCTCCCCTGCTTCGTAATTCTAACATAACATCTTGCGCGGACCTCCATTTTACAAACCGTTTGTTTTGTTACAAACTTAACTCATACATATACAACTATCTATTTTTCTTCTCAAGTCAATTATTATATTATAGTGTCCAAAACTAGTCCCGAACTCGAACATTCTTACCGAAGACTTCACAAATTTGGGTTTGTGACTAATTCAATATTTCATAAATTATGAAAGTAGAATTACAATAAATACAATAACTAAACAATATATATTCTAATAACACATTTTCCCCATCCCATATTGTAAGCATGATTTAAACATGGTTTATCATAATCATATCCGGGTCGTCACAACCTTGCCCTCTTAGAAAATTTCGTCCCTGAAATTTAGGATGAATTTCACTTATCAAACAATTGGTAATACTATTTTCTCATTCCATATTCCCTTTTCCAAGTTGTTTTTTTAATTTCATGAATCCTCCACAACACTTTAACTACGGAATCAACTTTATTCCCTAATACTTTCTCCTTGCGACCAGGAATTTCAACTGTCTTCTCGATGTACAACAAATCTTCTTTCATAATAACTTCAGTATCCTTATCATTACCGGTAAGAATAATCGTCTAATGATTTCTTATTCATGGTAACCAGTACCCAACTCATAAATTACTTCTCACTATATTCCCCTTTTCAGTATCATATGATTGTTCTTTAACTAAACGTACAATGACTTTAACAAGTCATTTATTTGGCACAATAACTTTACAACCATAATCTCACCCCAATGTTTATTAACATGATATTATTATGAAATATCATTAATACACTCATCTTACCCATTTGGTAACATGGATGTTAATTATAACATCACCACTGAAAACTTTAACCATACCTACCAACCCCATAATACTTATCTTAACTATTATATGTCTTGTTTCTTTCAAATAACTTGAACAAATACCTTAATGTATCACATTATGGTATCTCACATAACATCTTATCCTTACACATACTTCTTGGTTACTTCGTATAATGTCAATCATATTCATTATATGCCATACTCTTAATGATAACCCGTATGTACAATAACAAATACAACTCAATATCCACCAAAACCAGTTGTCAAGATTCCAACCCGATTATCATCTTTCCCATACCCATACACAACACATACTCTTAAAAGGGCTCTCTAATATTTTTAAACTTCCAATTCTTTGACACTTCGTCTCAACTCTGCTATTCATAGAATCATTTCAACACATCCCAGGAGTAATATTCACTACATATACGCATACTATTAAAAAAAATACAACCCAACTGTTATTACTCTTTTCTTCTACTTATCATAATTCAGTATGAACCCATATTTGGATCAATTGTGGTATATTGACTAGTAATTGAATTTCAGACCATTTCAAATATTAAATTTAAACATATACAAGTATTAATCTTCTCACTTCACCTTTACCCTGTGAATCTTCATTTGATTCACACTCTGACAATTTACCATCTCATACTTTAACACAATATGGGTTCCCGTACCTCATCGTCCCACATAAATGGGCACATACCAAACCATGGCTTAATAAGTGACACAACTCAAGTTTACATA
This sequence comes from Sambucus nigra, assembly GCA_949130495.1. Lineage (NCBI taxonomy): Eukaryota > Viridiplantae > Streptophyta > Magnoliopsida > Dipsacales > Adoxaceae > Sambucus > Sambucus nigra. Next base: position 49,686,268 of record OX422220.1, read on the forward strand.
TTCTAGTATAAGAAGGGATTACTTCCAATACATCACAATTTTCATATAACACATTTTGTCTTTAAAAAAATTTCCTTCAATGACATATTTGTCCGTACCACAATAAAACAATGCAATGCTTCATACAAAAATACTTGTATTCACTGTCATCCTCGAATAAACCTTAACATCTCATTTCCTTTCCTGCAAGATCCTTGCATTTCACATATCGTACAGTAACATGTATTTATAACTAACAAATGTTAGTCAACAAAATCCAATTTACTTATGACTCAAAACCATTTCTACTTCCATTCCCAAATATAGGCGTTCCTCACCCCAGAACCTCTAAAACCTAGGCTCTGATACCAAAGTTGACACACCCCAACCCAGTTACTTATAATTAAGTTTGAAATTCAAAGTGAGTCAAATCATAATTACCTTAATCAAATCATAAACATGAGTATCCTTTTTCAATATCGGCATGAAACCATAACACTAAAAACTTTTCAAAATTTTAAAGTAATCGTGCTTATTTAAACTTCCTTAAAGGATAAGTAGGATTAAATTACCCCTTTTTCATTTGACCAAAATTATGGTTTTATGCATCCTTTGATAACCCAACCCGGCCTCCTAGATTTGGCAGTGACATCACGCTACCTGAAACACATAACCATGGTAACCGTGAGCAAAATAGCCCAGTGAATTCAATACTACTACACTAGAGCATAAATTTAAATTCAATAAGTCGTATCTATGTAACAATATAAAGCATCTCAACATCTCTTGGCTTTTGATAAGCCATAACATCTATTGGCTATAATAAGCCATAACATCTCTTGGCTAAAATAAGCCATAACATCTCTTGGCTATAATAAGCCATAACAAGTCTTGGCTATAATAAGCCATAACATCTATTGGTTGTTGATAAGACATAACATCTCTTGGCTATAATAATCCATAACATCTCTTGGCTATAATAAGCCATAACATCTCTTGGCCATAATAATCCATAACATCTCTTGGCTATAATAAGCCATAACATCTCTTCCATACACATACATATTATATCCAAAATCAACTCAATAATTACACATATCATATCCATAATCAACTCACTAACAACACATATCATATGTATATTCAACTTAGTAGGTATAACATATCATATTCAAGTCAGTAACCACACACATCATATCCATATTCAACTCAGTGACTGCACATATCATATCCATATCCAACTCAGTAAGTATCATATATCATATTTATAGTCAACTCAGTAAGTGACACATATCATATATATATTCAACTCAATAATCATATCCATATTCAAGTCAGTACTCACACACATCATATCCATATTTAACTCAGTGACTGCACATATCATATCCATATACAACCACTACACCAAAATGGGCAAATTGTCACCTTTCAGCCGGCCAGCCTTGTCAAGGTCATTGACCGTGACAAAAAAACACGCGTTTTATGTCACGGTCATTGACCTTGACACGACCGTGACAACGAATTGTCAAGGTCAATGACCGTGACAAGACCGTGACAAATGTAATTGTCACGGTCTTGTCACGGTCAATGACCGTGACAATTCGTGTCACGGTCAATGACCTTGACACGACCGTGACAACTTTTCCAGCAAAATCACTTTCCCCCTTCTTTTTTCCCTCCCACCGTTTCCACCCTCTCTCTCTCTCTCTCTCGACTCGACGCTGCTCTCTCTTTCTCTCTCTCTCAGGTCCAATTTCTCTCTCTCTCTCTCTTCCATTTATATATATATTTGTTTGTATATTTATGTGTGTATGTGTATATATATATGTGTGTGTGTGTGTGTGTGCGTGTGTGGGGGGTGGGGCGGGATGGGGCAGGGTGGGGGAGGGGGTGGTGGAGGGGGGCAGGGGGTGGGGCGGGGTGGGGCAGGGTGGGGGAGGGGGCGGTGGAGGGGGCAGGGGGTGGGGTGGGGTGCAGTGTGTGTGTGTGTGTGGTGGTGTGTTTTGGGGGAGGGGGGGAGGGGGGGAGGGGGTGGTGGAGGGGGGCAGGGGGTGGGGTAGAGTGGTGTGTGTGTGTGTGTGTGGTGGGGGAGGGGGTGGTGGAGGGGGAGGGGGTGGGGTGGGGTGGGGTGTGTGTGTGTGTGTGTGTGTGGTGGTGTGTGTGGTGGGGGTGGGGCGGGATGGGGCAGGGTGGGGGAGGGGGTAGTGGAGGGGGGAGGGGGTGGGGTGGGGTGGGCACACCTACGCACACACGCACACCTACGCCACACACACACGCACACCTACGCACCTACGGACACACACACACCCCACCCCACCCCACCCCCTTCCCCCCTCCACCACCCCCTCCCCCATCATTGTGTGAATAGGTATGAGATCATAATTTGGAGGAATTCATGTCCAATAAATAATTTGGATTCCCTTTAGGGTCTTATGTCTTGAATTAATCTGAGGGGGTGGGGGTGGGGGCGGGGGTGGGTGGGGTTTTGAATATTATTTACATTCAAAATAAATAATTGATAATGGTTGGATAATAATTGGATAATAATTGTTTTTATACCTATAGAACAGCTTAGATAGTGTGTGTGTGTGTGTGTGTATGTGGTCAATACATGAATTTCTTTTTGTATTGGAATTATCCCATGAATTTATTTTTGTATTTGAATTATCCCATGAATTTATTTGTGTATTTGAATTAACCCATTATATGAAACATACTTGAAATTAAATATAGTGCGCATAGATACTAGCATTCTAGTTCTTATGCGTACGCATTCAATAACCCTTAGACCCGTTCGAGAGTCATTACCCCTGTAATGAGATCTCTCGAATTGTCCCGTTTGGACAGTTTGAGACTGTATAATTTTTGTATAATATTCTTATTGGCTTAAAGTTGTTACTTTTGGAGGAAGTTCTGCAGTCGTATCTTAATGTTCTCTGGGTACATACTAGATTGACAAGTGTGACTGTTATTTTAATTGACCAATTGAAATAACACTCACACCTGCCAATCTACGTCGTGTACTTGGAGAACTAAGGGGATATGCTGTCGAATTTTTTTCAAATCGTAACAATGTGCATGAGCTGTTAAGTATATTACAGAAAAATGCATTCTTGAATGGGATAGGACCACATACCCTTTAATAGGATAATTAAATGATGGGATAATTAAAAAAAACATACTATAAATCTAAGTTTTGTTTACCTTTAATAGGTGTTTAGTTGTGGTAGCTGTGATGGGATATCCGAAATACAAAGAGTGGATGGGTGAGACTAATAGAATGGGGGATGTGTTTCGCAGAGGTGCTAACGAATTTGTGAAATATGCAAAGAGATGTCGTAATGATGAAGAGTTTCCGTGTCCGTGTGCTAGGTGTAAGAATGGTAAGGTGTTTGAGTGGAAAACAGTTGAACTACATTTGTTAAGATCAATGACCGTGACACGACCGTGACAAAAAAAGTTGTCTCGCCTCGAAATGTCACGGTCATTGACCTTGACAAGGTGAATTTGTCAAGGTCAATGACCTTGACAAATGGGCAGATTTGGTGTAGTGAACTCAGTAAGTATCACATATCATATATATAGTCAACTCAGTAAGTTCCACTTATCATATATATATTCAACTCAATAACCATATCCATATTCAAGTCAGTAATAACACACATCATATCCATATTTAACTCAGGGACTGAACATATCATATCCATATCCAACTCAGTAAGTATCACATATCATATCTATAGTTAACTCAGTAAGTGCCACATATCATATATATATATTCAAATCAATAACCATATCCATATTCAAGTCAGTAACCACACACATCATATCCATATTTAACTCAGCGCCTGCACATACCGTATCCATATCCAACTCTGTAAGTATCACATATCATATCTATAGTCAACTCAGTAAGTGTCACATAACATATATATATTCAACTCAATAATTAAAAACTCTCATATTTATACTCAACTCGTCAAGTACAACATATAATATCCATAATCATCTCAATAAGTACCACATCTCATATTTATAATCAACTCGGTAATTACAACATATAATATCCAAAATCATTTCGATAAGTACAACATCTCATATTTATAATCGACTCAACAATTACAACATATGACATCCATAATCATCTCAATGAGTAAAACATCTCATATTTATACTCAACCCAACAAGTACAACATATAATATCCATAATCATGTATAAATACATCTTACTAGTGAGTACACTCACCTTGGCCACTCCATGTGTTTTTCCCCTTGTCTTTGTCTGGCATTGGTTCAACCAGTTCTTCTTACCTTCCAAATATTCATTCTTATAATATTAGTGTCATCATAAGGATGTTAACAATCCAAATGAACTTAACCTTAACAGACTTCATATGCATCATAGCATCCCGTTCTAATCATTTATCATAACTGAAGTCTCATTCAATTTCATGTTAAAATATTTAACATATCCAATCCATAGCCCAAATATTCTTTAATTTCTTATTGGTAATCCAATTATTATCATATAAGGTTCCCAAAATAAAAGACAACACATCATTTCAAGTTTCCTAGAGCAAGATGTGCCAATTTTTTATTACAAATCAAATCTTCCCTATAGACTCTTTTATCGTTCAGTCAACTTCAAAGAGTTTTCATAATTTTTCTGCATCATAAGTTCCTTCGACATTTCACCCAACATCCATAAACATACTTAAAAATACAAAATTAAAGTTTCATAATTTTTAATGTTCGATTGCTATGTCAAGCAAAACATCGAACACATGGCGAGCTTACTTTCACTCTTGGGGCAGATTTCATACCCGAACTTCAAACTCTCACCAAAGGCTCATTTCTTGGTATTTTCACATGATTTTAGTATATGTGACACAAATATGAGTCCTTGTTAATCTCCAATTTTAATCAATCAATTACAATAAACATACAAAAAGATATGGAAATTTGAATACATAAGGGTTTTAAACAAGGCCATCTAGATGATTTACAACTTCGGCTTTCTTTAAACGTGTATGCATCCATGCATACCCACAAAGGCATGAAATTTTAATAAAAAATTGATGATTTATATCCTTTCAATCAGTAATATCAAAAAAAGAAACAAGATTTATGGATAGAATTACCTAAGGGACGTTTACGTAATTTTCTAAGAATTTTTCTCCAACTTCTCCTCGTCCTTCTCTTCCTAAGCCTTTCGGTTCTCTCTCTTCAGGACAAACTCTCAAATGGATGAGTTTTTCGGATGAAGGAGGCCTTTTCAAGGGGCTTAATTCGTCCAAGCCTGCCCCCCCCCCCCTCCAACCAATGATATTCATCCATTTGTTATACATATAAGACAAAATACCACTTAACGAATGGACAGATTTTCCCCTGCTTCGTAATTCCAACATAACTTCTTGCGCGGACCTCCGTTTTACAAATAGTTTGTTGGGTTACAAACTTAACTCATACATATACAACTATCTAGTTTTCTTCTCAAGTCAATTATTATATTATAGTGGCCAAAACTAATCCTGAACTCGAACATTCTTACCGAAGACTTCACAAATTTGGGTTTGTGACTAATTCAATATGTCATAAATTATGAAAGTAGAATTAGACTAAATACAATAACTAAACAATATATATTCTAATAACACATTGTACCCATCCCATACTGTAAGCATGATTTAAACATGGTTTATCATAATCATATTTGGGTCGTCACAGTTACACTTTTATATTTGTACGTACTGCGCCAATTTCACGCGAGATCACCCTTCTCATCTTTTATCATAAATAGCCGATCCATCATACTTAGGTCTCCAAATTTCAATACGTGGTATCTAACCTCAATTTTTAAGTTCAACACATATGCAGAGTCTCCTACATCTGAATTTACCAACAACTTCCTTACTCTTAGCAACATCCTCTACAATCCTGACTATCACACTTTAGTCAGAGTTGGCGCTTCTAATCTCATAGGTAGAATCTTTGATCACCTTGTACTATCACAAAGGGTTATGCTAGGTGAATAATAATTTATTTTTACTAGGGTTATCCCCAGCGTATTGGTAGCACAAAAGGGTGCTATGATCAATCCTAACACTTCATTCCAAGAGTTGTTCATTAAATATCGATACAACATCAAGTTAATCTATGTTCTCCCAAGCGTACAACCTAGAATTTACTATCATGTTTACGACACAATCCTCAATGATCATATTAAGAAAAGTTTTACTATTTATGGTGCTAATCTCTAAGGTTTTTCCACAAGTCAACATGTACCATAATGATTCATCAGCACCTAAACAATCCATAACACTCATATTCTCCAAGGCTTATGTATAACTTCCGTAAACTTATAGATTTATCTAAAGGTGACTTCACAATCAAGTGTAAGAGTTGTCTGCCACACTAATGTCTTGTCACACTGAATGTTATAGAAAGCAATGTCTAACTAGGCACATCCCAGTGCTTGTCACAAAATTCGGATATAGTTACCAACTTATATTTCTCCAAGAGTTATATCGAGATACGTGTTCATAATCTAAATCAATTTATTTTATGTCACCAATCCTAAGGCATTTCCACACGTTAACACAATTTAGTCACTAATGACCTATTATTATTTTATGAAATCCTCAATGCAATAATTCTCCAAAGTTTTAACGCAACGACATCAAATTTAGCCATTTACCAAACTAACATATATGACCAACAAGTGTTTCATCTTAACAAGAGCATATCATAACATTGTCCCAAAAAGGTACTCTACTCAAGTCAACTTAATTGCTTATCATAACGATTTGATTACGGTTACTAATCTTTAACATTTTACATGGAAATGTTTGTATTCTTCTAACGTTACATTAAATTTTTCCTAGTCTTTATGGATAACTGCCTTAAAATCATTAATTTCTCCAAAGAGCATATACAATTTGTGTGCAAGAACCATCCTGACACATCAAAATTTCATTACACTTAATATCTTATAAATAAATTATAATTAAGACCACTCAAGTGCCTATCACAACAATCGGACTTAATTACTAACTTATATTCCTCTAAGATGGTAATCACCAATGCCAATCATACTAACATTGTACTATATTCCTAATATCACATTCTCAAAAAAAATAACCAGACTTACTCTTATGTCGCTTCAAATTACCATCTCCACATAAGCGAGTAATATGTCTATCACTTAGGGACAACAAATCAACCTTATTTTTATTTATGTTATACAACCTCAAACATATCACTTAGAAATACTAATCACTTGCATTAATATTTTCTTAGATAAACCTTAGTACTTAATCGTGAGAGTAATTTTTTCATAAGATCACATATTCACTCCAATTACTAACCCGTACCAAAAATCACTAAACCACACCACATAAACCTCAATTTGTGTCTAATCATATATGTAGCTTATCTCCAATATGTGATCATCACACCACACGATAAATCAGTAGTTGATATTTACTAAAGATTAATTTAGGATAGGGGACGTCGGGTATTGCCTATAAACATCCAAGACCATACTTCAAATGCCACAAGAGATCCTATTCCTTAATACCGTATTATTATAATCTCCCAAAATTTTCAATTTGATACCATCATCAACATTGTGCCACAAGGAAAATTTTATTTAACTCCTAGGTTACCTCAAGTCATAATCATTATCTAAGTCCACCTTATAACCCAAATATATATATATATATATATATATATATATATAAGTTAGGGAAGTTTTTGATTTGTCTACACATTTTAACGGTCAAGATGTGTGCCACCTACTTACACATTTTTACACATTTTAAGGGTTCTGATCACCTCCCTTTTTTTTACCAACTTACCCCTTAATTCTTTGATTTCCCCCTCTTTTATACTCACCAAAATTACACTTTCATTCAAATATGAGGGTATTTTGGTAACACTCTCTCCCTCATACTCTTTCACACGGACACCCTCACCCGTCTCCCTCATTCTCTCGCTCCCCGTCGACCTCATTCTCTCTCCCTCACTCCAAGTCGTAGAAAGCCCTAGCTGCTGCACTCCGCTGCCCACCGTCGTTGCATTGAGGTAGTCTCTCTCTCTCTCTCTCTCACACACACACACACACACACACACGTCTCTACCTTCCTGCCTATGCCTCACACGCACAGTCACACTAATCTAAAATCAATATTTCAATTTCTTTTTGATTTTAGGGCTATGATTATTTTTCCTCTGATTTTCATTCGAATGCTACATTGTTTGTGCTCAGAAGCTGTGCGAAATCAATGTTTTTTTTGTGATTTTGTGATTCAGATGTTACATTTTATTTTTTTCCTGCTGAAATCAATATTTGGGTTCAAGAGCTGTTTGTTCAATATTTGGGTTCAATGTTTGGATGTTACATTGTGATTTTGGGTTCAAGAGCTGTGTGTTCAGGAGCTGTGTGATTTTGGGTTCAATAATTGTATTATGTAAACAATACAAATGATGGTTTAAAAAGTTATGATTTGTGCATTTTATTTAAATTCTATACATCTTTCCTATTTTATGTACTAGCCAATTTGTTAGTAGGTTTACTTTCTGATTCACTTATTGTGGAGGTATTTGGGTTTTTACAGGTATTTACATTGTGGAGGTTCTGTGAAGCATTGGGTATTTACATTCGATTCACTTATTTGAGGTGTATTTACAAATTTAAGGTATTTAAATTCTTAGGTTTACTTATTCACTTATTGTTATGGGTCACATTTGTACGTTTACTCATTCACATTTGATTTGGGTATTTACTTATTTACAAGTATTAACAATACCCTTGTAGGTTTATAAAGTTGTGATTTGTGCATTTTATTCTAATTCTATACATCTTTCCTATTTTATGTACTAACCAATTTGTTTTTATGTTTACTTTTTGATTCACTTATTGTGGAGGTATTTGGGTTTTTACAGGTATTTACATTGTGGAGGTTCTGTGAAGCATCGGGTATTTACATCCGATTCACTTATTGGAGGTGTATTTATGAATTTAAGGTATTTAAATTCTTAGGTTCACTTATTCACTTATTGTTATGGGTCACAATTGTACATTTACTTATTCACATTTGATTTGGGTATTTACTTATTTACAGGTATTAACAATACCCATGTAGGTTTATAAAGTTGTGACTTGTGCATTTTATTCTAATTCTATACATCTTTCCTATTTTATGTACTAGCCAATTTGTTTGTAGGTTTACTTTCTGATTCACTTATTATGGAGGTATCTGATTTGGGTTTTTACAGGTATTTACATTGTGGAGGTTCGGTGAAGCATTGGGTATTTACATCCGATTCACATATGGGAGGTGTATTTACGAATTTAAGGTATTTAAATTCTTAGGTTTACCTATTCACTTATTGTTATGGGTCACATTTGTACGTTTACTTAAATTCTTAGGTTTATATTGTGGAGGTTTTATGAAGCTTTGCCTTTACGTATTTACATTCTTAGGTTTGGGTTTGTACATTCTTACGTATTTACATTTTTATAATGGGTTGGGTTTCGTGGGTTCTGCTTCTTTTGTTCAGAGAAATAAAGTTTGGAAGTGTTCTGACATGTTGAAAGATGTAAGGATACGTCTATTCCTTTCTTAGATGTATAATTTTACATTGTTTCACTTTTAATACATTTTCCCTTTCTTGGCACAGTTTGAAAGTGGAATCTCAAAGTATGCATTTGCTCAACGGTGACGACGTGAACGAGAGCAGATTGAACGTGTAGCATCTACACATTCTAATCTTGCTCAATCATGTTAAACACCAACCCTTGCCGATCACGTTCGTAGTAATGTAACTCCACTTACATTACATCTGGATGGGGTATGTGAAACACCCAACCTTCCTGATCGCGTTCTATCTCCACATACTAATCTTACTCAGGCGTGTCAAACACCTCAGCTTGCTGATCACGTTCGTAGTAATGTATGCCTCTTTACATCACATCTTTCTAAATTTGTATCGTTATAAATCACATCTTTCTGACATGTTGAATGATGTAAGGATGCGTCTATTCCTTTCTTAGATGTTTAATCTTACATGTATATTTTGGTTATTGATACTAATTGTTTTTTGTCATCATAGGTTGAATTTACGTGACATAAACACCTTGGTGTTATTATTCGAGATGAATCTAAGATAAATACTATTTTAATTGAGGGCCAAAATCAAAACATCGTGGAAAGTTCCGATGTGGGTATAGGACAGCGAAAAGGCAAAGAAAAATTTATTTCAGATGGGGTATGTTCGTAAAGGCCTTTTCACTTTTTATAAATTGTACTTCGAAAAGGAAAAACATTGTTTCACTTTTAATGCATTTTCTCTTTCTTGGCATAGTTTGAAAGTGGTATTTCAAAGGCTGCATTTGCTCAGCGGCGACGACGTGAATGAGAGCAGATTGAACGTGTAGTATCTACACATTCTACTCTTGCTCAATAGTGTCAAATACCTACCCACGTTCGTAGTAATGTAACTCCACTTACATTACATCTGGATGGGGTATGTGAAACACCCAACCTTCCTGATCGCGTTCTATCTCCACATACTAATCTTACTCAGGCGTGTCAAACACCTCAACTTGCTGATCACGTTCGTAGTAATGTATGCCTCTTTAGATCACATCTTTCTAAATTTGTATCGTTATAAATCACATCTTTATGACATGTTGAATGATGTAAGGATGCGTCTATTCCTTTCTTAGATGTTTAATCTTACATGTATATTTTGGTTATTGATACTAATTGTTTTTTGTCATCATAGGTTGAATTTACGTGACGTAGACACCTTGGTGTTATTATTCGAGATGAATCTAAGATAAATACTATTTTAATTGAGGGCCAAAATCAAAATATCGTGGAAAGTTCCTATGTGGGTATAGGACAGCGAAAAGGCAAAGAAAAAGTTATTTCAGATGGGGTATGTTCGAAAAGGCCTTTTCACTTTTTATAAATTGTACTTCGAAAAGGAAAAACATTGTTTCACTTTTAATGCATTTTCTCTTTCTTGGCATAGTTTGAAAGTGGTATTTCAAAGGCTGCATTTGCTCAGCGGCGGCGACGTGAACGAGAGCAGATTGAACGTGTAGTATCTACACATTCTACTCTTGCTCAATAGTGTCAAATACCTACCCACGTTCGTAGTAATGTAACTCCACTTACATTACATCTGGATGGTGTACGTGAAACACCCAGCCTTGATCGCGTTCTATCTCCTCATTCTACACTTACTCAAGCGTGTCATACACCTCGGCTTGCTGATCACGTTCGTAGTAATGTATGTCTCTTTACATCACATCTTTCTAAATTTCTATCGTTATAAATCACATAGTTCTAAAAACATATCATTATAGGAGAAATCTGAAATTGGAATCTCCAATGCTGCATTTGCGCAACGCCGGAGACGTGAACGTGAGCATATTGAACGTGGAACCACGCCTTCTCGCTTCCCTATTGGGGCGGTGTGTGTCTTTCGTTATTATACAATTCGTATTTACTTCTATTTTATTTACTTATTTCATTTTTATGCAATACTTATTTGATTATTCTGCAATACGTATAGGAACAATTTGAAATTGAAATCTCAAAGGCTAAAGTTGCATAGCGATTACGCCGTGAACGTGAACGTGAACGTGAATGTGAATTCCATTTAGAGGACGACCATTTACATTTGTATCTTGAAGATGAAGAAGATAAAGAAGCTCCTCAAATTAATCGGTTTGTTCGACCCCTCTATATGAATGACCCATCGTAATTGAAATGAGCCATATCTTCAATTAGTTTGCATCATTTGAATCTGTTATAATCAATGTTTTAACTAATTTCAAGTATGCATTTACATCAATATGCATTTCAGTAGTATGCATTTCAAGTTTACATTTACATCAGTTATAACTGTTATAATCAGTATGCATTTCAAGTATGCATTTACAATAGTTATATGCATTTACATCAGTTGAATAAATTTACATCATATGCATATACATTTATATCATATGCATATGCATTTACATCATATGCATTTACATCAGTAATATGCATCAGTTGAATGAATTTACATCGTATGCATATTAATTTATATCATATGCATATTCATTTACATCATTTATATGCTTACATCATATGCATATGCATATAACTGCATTTACATCAGTTGCATATATGCATATGCATATATATGCAATATGCATCAGTTGCATATATATGCAATCTTCATACATATGATGCATATATATCAGAGATCTGCATATGCAATTTGCATATATATGCTTATGCAATCTGCACACACACACACACACACACACACACACACACACACACACACATATATATATATATATATATATATATTCAGCAGTTTAGTTATAGCTGTTTTAACTAAATTCAACAGTATGCTTTTACATCAGATCAATTTCTACGTTCACGTTAACAGGGTCCTATGCAAGTAATTTCAGTTTTAACATTGCAAGTATGCATTTATGGAGTTATAATTGTTTTAACTTATTTCAAGTATGCATTTACATCAGTATGCATTTCAGCAGTATGCATTTCAAGTATGCATTTTACATCAGTTATAACTGTTAAAATCAGTATGCATTTCAAGTATGCATTTACATCAATTAAAATCAGTATGCATTTAGCGATTACATCAATATGCATTTCAGTAATATTCATTTCAGTTATAATCAGTTATAGATGTACTAATTTTAGCAATATGCATTAAATTACATGTTGCATTTTTTTTCACGTTCACAGTCATTAAATTACATCACATACTACATTATATTCCACGATGTAATTTTTTTTGCTTCAAATACCGCCTTATTTCACTTTTTAAAATAAATTTATTGTTATTGTACATGGTACATGCTATTGTCCTGGGTAGACATTTTCTTGGAATGATGAATGTTGAGTGTCCTCATTGTTCAGCCTTACATTGGCTTGGGGAAAAGTTATGAAAATCTTCAATTGCACAACCGTTGTTTCGTAAATGTTGTTTGTATGGTAAAATAAGGTTACCATCCTTGAATGAAAATCCGTTCGAGATCAAATCTATTTATGATGGTAACAATGTTCGGTCAGCGTCATTTCAGAGATTTTTTAGACAATATAACGCTGTTAATGCCTTTACCAGTCTTGGAGTACAGATGGATGATAGAGTACTTACTGGACGGGGTCCTACATCTTTCACCATTCATGGTGAATTGCTTCATCGGTCTGGAACCTTATTACCAGAAGAAGGGCAAGAAGGAAGTTATGCTCATCTTTATATTTATGATCCTGATGCTGCTTTGAATATTCGCGAGCACCGAAATCCACAACTAAGAAGGGATGTTCTTGAAATTATCCAAAATTGTTTGTTGACCAGTAATCCCTTCTCATCAAAATTTCGGCAGGCATGTGCTATTTTAGAGTAGGTAAATACAACAAATGTGAATGTACCAGCTTATTTGCATTATAGCAAGTCAACAGATAGGCGACGGTATAATTTACCATCTAGTGAGGAGATTGCAGTTGTATTACCTCTCTTGATTGAGTGCGATGAGAGTTATCATTCTTCGTTTAAAGGGAGATAATCAATTGATGCGAATTAGTGAGTGTCACCCGGCGTACTTACCGTTGCACTATGTGCTATTGTTCCTTCTCGATGAGCTCGGATGGGAACCTGATATGACACATTGGGATGTAGTCAGTGGGAAACCTGATTTACATAATCGGTTGACTCAACTTAACTATTATGGTTATCGTATCTTTGAACGAGCAAATGAATACTCCACAATTCTTAGAGCAGGAAAATTATTTCAGTAATTCATTGTTGATGCTTGGGCTTCAACTGAGCAGAACTGGTTGACCTACTTCCGTCTTAATCAAGCCGACTTGCGTGTTGATTTGTATACTGGACTTGCTGAAGTTATAGTAGATGGGCTTAATGAAAATGAAATTTGTAAACATAGCATGTTACCATCTTCCTCCGCTGGTAGTGCTAGGCATATGTTTGAAATATTTCAAGATTCAATGGCCATCACATGTTATAATCAACATCCAGATATATTCCTTACTATGACTGCAAATCCCAGTTGGCCTAAAATTTTTGGAGCTTTATTGGCACATCAACATTCTTCAGATCGTCCCGACATCGTAGCTCGCGTGTTTGAGATGAAAAGAAAAGCGATGATGAATGATGTGAGAAGTAATAATGTTTTCGGTAGAAAAGTCGCGCACATTTTTACTATTGAATTTTAAAAGAAGGGTTTGCCACATGTTCATGTTCTTTTTTTTTTTGGAAAGCAGAAGTAAAATTAAGACATGTGATTAGGTGGATAGAATTGTATGTGCTGAATTGCCCGATCCTAAGGAAGATTCTAATTTATTCGAGACAATCTTGGGTTGTATGGTACATGGCCCTTGCGGTCCCCAAAACCCCAACGCCACGTGTATGGAAAATGGTAGATGTACAAAGAAATATCCTCGAGCTTGGGCAGAATACACGACTATGGATCAAGATGGATATCCAATATATCGTCGACGCAATGATGGTCGAAAGTACATTATTGCTGGAGGGAAAGTAGTATGTAACAAAGATGCTGAGACTTTTAATCCATATCTTTCTAGAATGTTCAATTATCATATTAATGTGGAAGTATGTGCGGGGTTGAGATGTGTTAAATATATTAACAAGTACATATTTAAGGGTTTTGATCAGACTACAATGGTTTTAGGAGGATTAGATGAGATCCAACAATACCTTGATGCAAGATACATTGGACCGCTTGAAGCTGCTTGGCGGTTATTTGGTCATCCAATGCATGAAGAAATTTCCAATGTTGTTCGGTTAGCACTTCATTTACCGGGAATGCATCGGGTTTCATTCAATCCAAATGATTATGTGGAGACAATAATGTCTAGAGCTGCTAATCAAAAGACCACTTTGACTGAATTATTTGCCACATGTGCATCAAATTCATCTGCACGTGCTTTCACGTATTCTGAGTTTCCACAACATTCTGTTTGGAATAAAGAATCGAAGACATGGACTGCGAGATCTCCAAGATCGCAGGGTTATGCAATTGGTCGAATGTATTTTGCTGCCCCAAATACATGTGATCTTTTTTATTTGCGGCTCCTTCTAACAGTGGTAAAAGGACCTCCATCGTATGAAGCGCTTAAGACTGTCAATGATATAACTTATGATTCATTCAATTTAGCATGTATTGCTTTGGGGTTTTTAGAAGATGACGGTGAATGGGTCCAATGTTTACAAGAGGCTGTGGTCCTTAAAACCGGGTATCAATTGAGAAGGTTATTCGTTGTTATTCTTACTCAATGTGCGCCTCTACATCCTGATATATTGTGGAATCAATTTGTGATGCCTATATGTGATGACTTGGCTCATAAGATACGGACTTTGTACGACATTCAGACTCCTATTGAGATTCAAATTGAAGACTATGGTTTGTATCTGATCAACGAGTTATTGCAAGACTTAGGAAAAAGCTTATCTGATTTTCCTCCCATGCCTCTTTTTGTTGGTAATTGGTGTACAACTATAGGTAATAGGCTTATTCGTGAGCATCGTCAATTTCAAAGTGAAGCTGAACAAGGGGAGCCTCAAACTAATGTTGATTGTCTAAATAATGGACAACGGGCTTCATATGAATCCATAACCACTTCGGTTCTAGAAAATAATGGAACTACATTCTTTTTGAATGGTGGTGCGGGCACCGGAAAAACATTTTTGTATAATACTATTGTTACAAAACTTCGCAGCCTCGGACATATTGTTATTACTGTTGCTTCTTCTGGAATTGCATCATTGTTGTTGGTGGGGGGTCGAAATGCACATTCGACCTTCTGTATTCCTTTAGACATTCTTGAAAATTAAGTTTGGGGGTTTACAAAGCAGTCGATTCATTCTTAGTTGCTTAAGTTGCCAAAATTAATTTTATGGTATGAAGTTCCAATGCAACATCATTTTTGTGTGGACGCCGTAGATAGGACTTTGAAAGATATTCGTAATTGTAATAAGCCTTTTGGGGGGTATCACTGTTGTCTTGGGTGGTGACTTTCATCAAATTCTCCCCGTGATACTAAGGGGCCTTCGTGAGAAAATTGTTGCCGCGTCATTGAGGCGTTCATTATTATGGAAAGATATTCACGTTTTGACTTTGGTTTCCAATATGCGTCTTAATACCGCAGAAACTGAAAGTGTTCCATTTTCAAGCTTCTAATCTGAGGTATAATTTGAATTTTGTAGTCCATTTCTGTTTTCACGTATTCCTATACCATTAATAATGTTACTAATTTAAATTTGCATATTTATAGATTGGGTCCAACCCCCAAGAAGATGTAGAACTACCTTCAACAATACGCAAGTGCAGTGGTCTTAATGAGTTATTGACGGAGATTTATCCATCGCTGAATGCGATCGGCACTGCCACTCCTAACTACCTTAAAGAACAAACAATTCTTTCTGCAAAAAATGACGATGTCAATATTATAAACAGTTCTGCATTAAATTTTCATCTCGGTGAAACAATAACATACTTGGCTACAGATAAGTTGTGCCTGGACGAAACAATTAGTGACGTAGTTAATCAATATCCAAATGAATATTTGAATTCCATAAGTCCCTCGGGGTTGCCTTTGTTCAAGTTGGAACTTAAAATTGGTTGTCCTATTATGTTGCTGAGAAATATTTCACCTAGGGATGGACTTTGTAATGGCACTAGGTTGATCGTTGTTAATTATGCTGAACATGTAATTGAAGTTCAGATTTTAACAGGAGATCATACCGGTAATTTCGCTTTCATTCCAAGAATATCTTTAACACCCTCTTCAGAAGTACCAATTCAGATGACAAGATGCCAATTCCCGGTTAGATTATCATATGCAATGACGATGAACAAATCCAAAGGCCAGTCTGTTAAATTTGTTGGAATTGACTTGCGAACACCGGTTTTTAGTCACGGTCAACTATATGTCTCATTTTCAAGATGTACAAGTGAAAATTGTTTATGTATCCTTCTACCTCGAGATGGTACAAACTCAATGACAAATATTGTGTATCCAGAAGTTTTGTTATAGAAGGTTATTTTTATGTTGTATTTTCTGACTTCTGTTAAATCTTTTGGTTGCTAACATGTCTACTAATTCTCTATGTGTATGTGGCAGTGGCAGTGGCAGTGTATGTGTATGTGTAGCAGTAGTTATGAATACAGTTGGTACTTACTGTTAGCTCTAATAGTTATGAACATTTCAGATATTTTCTGCAGCGAACTTATGGTATGCCATTTAAGGTATGCAACATACATTATGCATATGAAGTATGACATGTATGGACAATCAAATCTTTTTAGTTGTGTGCATTTACAACAACAACATGTATGCCATTTAAGGTATGCATACAGTTGCATATGCATATGTAGTATGAATTTATAGTAGCATTTACAGCAGTATGCCATTTAAGGTATGTAACATACATATCACAAGCCTCCCAAATTAAAGTCATTTCGTTAATCTCAGATTGAGGGAACCAATAAACATTTGTGTTTTACAAAACAAAACGGAATGAATGTATGATATACTTGAATAGTTTCTCTTAATGGATATGAACTTTTTCATGAGTTGAAGATAACAATTCAATTGCGTTTGAATTAGTATGGAATGCAATCACTAATGAGTTGTGATTTCAGAAATTATGCAAAACTGATTCATGAGAGTACATGCAAGATACTTGATGCAGAAATGATTTCAGAATTTATTGAGTTCAACTCCTTTTCCATAATTTTCTCATGTTGTTTTTATATAAAATAAAAAATAGAGTGGATGTTGAGATTGTTGTTTTTAGAATGAAGGACACCTCATGTTCATGATTTTTCTCATGTGAGGGTTATGCTTTCTACCATGGACAACTTTTTATCAACTTTATCAGGGTGATTCTTTCTTCCATGGTCATGGTGTACTACACATGGACCTACTGTTTAAGCTTCTTATGAGTTTAATGTTTCCATACTCCAAAAATCATAATTATTACTTTAAGAAAAAATTACATTTGTATTGATGATAATTTGATGTCTTCTATTTTGGAGGTACACACATATGTACACATCCAATTATCTCTGTAATTGATGTACTAACGCCACTGTATGTTTCTGTTTTGTACACATTAGTCTTGATGATGATTAGCAGATCGAAAAGTCTCTCAAAAGGGTAAATTATGTACTAAATGGCAGGAGGCTTAGCAGACCGAAAAGTCTCTCAAAGGGGTAAATTATGTTAATGAAAATTTATGACATGGGGTAAATTATGTTAATGAAATTTTAACTTTATATTCTGATTTTATGATATTCTAAGGTTTTATTTTAACGTGGCTTTCCGATAAGATTCCAACGTGGCTGCTTGCATGGTAAGAGCAGCAGCAATGACATTGAATGAAGGTACGAATAACACTTATTTGTTTCCAATAAGATGACATTGAATGCATGCTGCTATTCTTTTTGTTTATCACTGCTTTGTATCAAGATTTTAACCTTCATTCTTAAGTAGAAGTTGTGAAGTAACAGTTTTAAAGGCCCTCATAAAGATAAGTGGGACTGAAAAGCCTATTGTTGCTTTTTTCTGCTGGGGTTACTTCCCCTCCAAGACGAAGAATGGTACATGCTAGAGCCATAGTAATTGTTGGAAAGGGTACAACATAATACAAAATCAAGCCATAGTTTGTGTCCTTTCCTGCAGCTGCTAATTTAGTCCTCCAATAACAATTTCGATGGGAGGGGATTGATAGAGACTATGAATATGAGGAGCTTCTAGGCAGAGTGTTTATGAGTTTGCACATGTTCTTCATGGAGGGACAAAGTGAATGGTTTTCGTGAATTTTATGGACCTTTGCAAAACGATGCATAGGCAGCCAGAGCATGTCATGACCTTCTTGCTGGATCAATTTTTGGGGAAATTTTTGGTTCTTAAATACAGAGGATATTCATCTTTTGCTGGATCAGTGAGGGGTTTGTCGGGGGGGGGGGGGGGGGGAATGGGAGAGGTAAACATCGGATATGCATATTTTCTTCTTCCAATTTTTCATAAATTTCCAAATATATTATATATTTTAACTGGCATGTACTCTTGTTAATCTGCCTATCATTCAGCAAGGAGCAGAGTTATGACATTTGCAGCAAAGGGCTCTAGCATGTACTCTTGCTAATCTCCCAATCACTAGCTCTACTTCTGAAGTTCCTCTAAAGTGATCATTTTTTTTTCTCATTTTCAATATGGTTTTTATGAGATGAGATCAGATTATATGAAGTAGTACAAAATAAGATATAGTTAAGTATAACAACCCAGGGCTTTGTGATGCTACCAGGTGACAGGTAAGTGTTAATAAACTCTAATGTTATACGATATTAAAAGAGTAGTAAATTCATAAGCACTGTGACGTTTTGTGCACCTTTATTAAATACGTTGTAGTTATTAGTTTTTTCATTTACTCCTTTACAACGTGGGTATTACTTTAGGAATGAGCGGGAGAAACTTTACCTTTCTCACATAAATATTAGGAATGAGCGGGAGAAACTTCACCTTTCAGACCAACTACTTGGTCAATTTCAGAAATTTTTACAGATGAATCCACTATCAATATGGGCATCTCTAGAGTGGGAGTGGGAATTACAGTAGGTTTACTCATTCGCGTTATAGCCATATTCAACCCTTATGTTGTGTGAATTGTGGCTCCTGTAATCATCCGGACTGGAGGTGTTCCAAGTTCATTTAAACGTCGAGCAAGCATTGCCATTGCTACTATAGCCTATAGGTTCCAAATATAAATAAAAATATCTTCGCCCCTTTTTATAGGGTACTTTCCAAGTATGTCATTATCAATTAAACGACGAATCAAAACAGGTGGCTGTGGGTAGAGTCTCAAGGATTCATTTATTACTCGATTTGTATATCTAGGTTTCTTCATGTGTAATGGCAATTCTTGCTCCCTCTTCCCATCCCATCCCCTCCCCCCTTCCCCACTCACACGCACACACACAAGCATGCACACACGCGCCCCCCGCCCGTCCCCTCCCCCTTTCCCACTCACACACGCTCACACAAACACACGCACGTGCACACACTCGCACTACATATATGCATATGCATATATGCACTACATATATGCATACCTTCCCCGTCCTTGCATATGCATACATGCACTGCATATATGCAGATTGCATATATGCATACATGCCCCGTCCCCTCCCCACTTCCCCACTCACACATGCGCCCCCTGCCCGTCCACTCCCGTTCCCCACGCACACACGTGCACACAAACACACACACACAAAAATGCATACACACAAACACGCGCACACTTACACACTTACACATGCACACAAATGCCCCCTTCCCCACTCACACGCGCTCACACGCGCACACTACATATATGCATGCCTGCCCCATCCCCTCCCCCTTCCCCACTCACACACGCACACACAAACACAAACACACACACACACACATGCGCCCTCTGCCCGTCCCCTCCCCCCTTCCCCACTCACACACGCACACACGCGGACATAAACACACACACAAACATGCACACACGCACACATGCGCCCCCTGCCCGCCCTCTCCCCCTCCCCCATTCCCCACTCACACGCACACACGTGCACACAAACACACACACAAGCATGCACACACACGCACTGCATATATGCACTGCACATATGCATACACGCGCACACGTACACATGCACACACACGCCCCCTACCCCGTCCCCTTCCCCTTCCCCACTCACACGCACACACGCGCACACAAACACGAACACACACGCTCCCCCTTCCCGTCCCCTCCCCCCTTCCCCACTCACACGCGCGCACACACGCACACACGCGCCCCCTGCCCATCCCCTCCCCCCTTTCCCACTCACACGCACACACGCGCACACACACAAGCACGCACACACGCACTGCATATAGGCACTCGCATATATGCATATGCAATTATTCAAATAGTTCCTTTTTTCTAATATTGTTATTTGTTTTATTTGTAGACCAAATGTGATGGGATCAAACTCGAAACTGCATTTTTGTATAAAGGAGGTAATCAAATTGGATCCGGCTGAATCGATTTCGAATTTAGACAATTTGGATGTGATTGTATATTTCATTTTACTGATTGTATATTTATTTATGTGACTGTATCTTTGTTCAATAAACTGATTAATTATGTTTATTGTTTATCAAATCGTACAGAAAATCGAGAGGGAGAGAGTGATCATAGCTAGAAGTGGGAAGCCAGCAGTAGTAGCACCTAATCCAGAAGCGTCGTGGCACAAACATTTTGAGGAAGTCCCACATATTCTCCTTTCCCCGCCTTCTATCTCCCATCTCCGAATTTGGGATTTTTTTTTAATTTGTTGGATTTGTTGTTGCCCCTTAAATAGGGTAGATAGTCCAATAAACAAAGGAGACTATGCCCATTTTTTTTTAAATTGACACTTTGTTTTTCTGAGACATAGTTAATTTGATTGGTGAATATTGTATATTTCATTTTATATGTGAATTTGTTTGAAGAATTTAGAGAATTTGGATGTTGGACTATTTGTTATTTGTTAAGCAGGGTGAATAGTTCCATAAACAAATGAGATTATGTCCAATTTTTTTAAAAATTTGACACTGTTTTTTTTAGACAATGTGAGTACGATGATTGAATATTGTATATTTCGTATTATATGTGAATTTATTTGATGAATCTAGACTATTTGAATGTTATTGGACTATTTGACATTGTTTTAAAATTACACTTCAAAATTTTTGCATTTCGCTATTATATACTTTGAAAAATTGTCGTTGTTTCGTGATTACGTACTTTGGAAAATTATGTCGTGCCTTCAGGCACGGTCATACGCTAGTATGTATGTATATATATATATATATATATATATATATATATATCATGGTATGCTAAATCCAAATCCTTAAATAAGGGATGTACTAATTTATCACAGAGTCAACACTCACAAATGCACTACCCAAGATATATAACAAAATCCATTTAAAATAAGTCTTCAACTTAGTACACTCTCACCACTAAGTAAACACTTATAATATACATTCAAATCACCTAATCTCTAAAGTTTTACTCAAACAATCTTTCCAGCTAAAATTTAGTTCACACTATTTGGTGCATTAACTTCTCTTATTTCTTGTCACCATTAAAATTAGCACACAATATATCTCTCATACAAAGTAACTATGATGTTGCCGACATTAGCTTAAAATGACACCTTTAGTTACTAACACATCTATATCAGGAATGCGAAAGAGATTTATAACTATCAACCTGATTGTGCGCCACTTGGCACCAACTTACTTCTCATGCTAACCTCTTTGACTTTATTGACGAGGATACAAATTGTCACCAAACTAGCGTGACTGGCCCAAACCAACAACGACGTTGAAAGATTCACTACCGACCTCACCACGTCACACTCGAAAGAAGCATTGAACCTAAAGCTCTGATACCAAGTTGTGACGCCCCGAACAGTATTTACTAATCCGATCTGAGTGTCAAGTGTGGGGTGCAATGAATAACCTAAATAATGTTATTATTCCACTTTTATTATTAAATAAGATTACACTTTTCATAGTATGCGATTCCAATATAAAATAAACTAGGTGCGTGACCCAAGGGAAGTGCCCCCAAGGCCAAGTAAACAGAGCTACTAACGTTAATGCAAGTAAATATTACCTGTATAAAGCTCTCAAAGTACGTAATCGCGTACAACTTGTCGTAAGAAAGAGGAGGGAGTGAGAGAAAGGCTCAGTGAAAGTTATACAAATGCAACATAGAAACGAACGGCAGAAAAGAATACTCACTCACTATATGCTCATGAAAATATGTATATATCTACATATATACTTTTGAAAATACATTCTCCGATGTATTAAATCATTTTATTCCAAAAATATAATTTATCCTTGTTCATCCTCTTTTTCTTTCCCAAAATAGTCATTTTGGATAATCTTTCTTTAAAATCACATTATTTCTCATTAACGCACACGTTTAATCATTTATAGGAAAAACCTTTCTTTTCTTGAAAATATTTATCTATTCAACATTTATTAACTCACGCTAGAGTTACCTTGCCATTATTTAAATATTCTCATTAAAACAATCATTATGACACGCACGCCTCTTGTTTGGAAAATATTCATTTTAATTGAGAAACATATACACCACACCACACGACACAAAATATTTATTATTTCATGAAAACTTTGGTTATTTCCATCTTTTAACCTTTTTCAAATATCAAAGATTTATTTGCATTAATTTCTAAGAATATTCTCATTCTTTATTTCCCATTACAAGAATTATCAATCTTTGCCTTGGAGTCTAGCCATTATTCCTGGATTTCACGGGCTCTACACCATCGGTCTTCAGTCGCCATATGCTCTTCTGTACAGGCTTGGGGGTCTTTCACCACTAGGGACGTCATGGCCTCCTTAATTCTTGGCATCATGCAAGTATCATTTCTTATCTTTTTTCATGTATTTCAACATTATTCTCAATGTTCACATTTATTCTCACTTGGAAGATCAATTCTTTCCTTTTTATTCCAAACTATTCATTGACATTTTTATTTCATAAAAATGTTTCGCTTTACGTAAATTTACCCATTTCTTGTCAAACACGCATTTAGCCATTTAACAAGTGTTGTTCCCAAAATAGTTACTATCTTTTTAACTTAATTCTCAAAACAAACCACTTAACACTTGTCAAAAACTATATTTTTACCCATATTTCACACTTATCATTTTAGTGAAACTCATTATTCATATTTAGAAAAATGTACCATCAATCTCATTTTATCAAACTCCCTTAATACATTTAATTGTAAAAATAAATTCTTGACAACATACTATTCACTGTATTTACGACAATACCACTACTATTTGTTTTACACAAATATTATCCTCTTAAATGGATTTAATCATACTAATTTCACCAAGAATCATTTTCTAACTTCTCAAAATATATTTATGATATTTCCAACATAATTTCAGTAATAAATTCTAAATTTCATAAATAGACTTTATTTCCATTTTAAATAGTTAGAAAACCCATATTTAAGCCTTTAATCTTTATTTCTGAAATTTATAAAATAGGGCTGCATTTTTCATATTTCTAAAAACATGTTAAAAACAGTATACTCCATCTTTAATCATCTTAATTAGTGAACCCATGAATTACTTCTATATTTTACACAAGTTCCATGGATTTCTACCTAAGAAATCCTCCAAAATGCTACTAACATGTTCATAATTATGAAGTCTTTCACCATAATCATTTTCTCAATAATTCATGCTATAATGATTTATTATAAATATAATAACATCATTTATAATTATTTAACTTTCAAAACTAATTCTAGCATGAAAATCATAATTTTCAATAAAGCAAAATAAGTAAAATACTTCCATTTTCAAGAATGGTTTTCACTACTTTTACAAATGATTTTAATCTTTAGAAAAGAGTTGAGAGGAGAACCCACTTGGATAATATGGATAATGAATATAATTAAGAAATAAGTCCAAGAATAAGCTCCGAAATTAACTCCAAAGAGTTCTCCAAAGCTTTCTCTTTTAGTTCCAAAAACCTTGCTGGAAGACTTTTTCTAACTTTGTCACCATTATGTGGTTCTTCTAAGGTTTTTATATGCCCAAAATAAAGTATTTAAGTGTTTGTATCGAGGGTAGAGAAGGGGGTTACGGGAACCTTGTATGGGTGAAGAGGGAGTGTGTAGGAGGTAGTGAAACTTAGACAAAAATCTGCTGAGTTGATTTTTATTTGGTATCCCTTACCTCTCTGTTATAATCACACTACAATTCACACCCATAATTACAACCCAAAAGATGTTTTCCACTCTTCATAACACTCTATGGATGACCATCACACACTAGCTCAAAAGAAGGGCTAGTGGGAATAAGAATCAAGCCAACAAAGTGAGGTGGAAAATAATATTTTTCCATGGTCTGGCTGAGTAGAAATTTCTTTAAAAAGGGCATTAGATGAATTATTCTAGTGATATCCAAGAAGATAAAGTTGATCAAAATTAAATTCTAAGTCGGTATGGTGATTTTCAGAATTTTCTGAGCACTTTTATTTTTTTGACGAAAAATCATTTTTATTTATTTTTTTGACTTTTGACCTCATGGTATTTTTATGTGTATTTTTAGGGTCCCAAATATATAGTAATACTATTTTTATTTTTCTCCAATTTTTCTACAAAAATCGCACAAGTCCGCGTCTTGCGCGACACGCGCTGACAAAAATCGCGTTGTATTAACCACGACCGTGTCACGATCATTCATTGAAATTTTTGCATCAAACTTAACCAACATACTTACTAGGACTATTAGGACTTAAATGCGCATCCATGCGAACCATGAAACGTGGGGATTCGTTTACTCCTTAATTACTTTTCGTGCCATTTTGGCGTAATTCCTTAATATATTTATTCCTAAAAATTTTCCTTCAAACAAAATCATCAATTTATTATTAAATATTTATTTTATAGGGTGGGGTATCACAGGTGTAGTAGTTCGATTGTTCTGGTATCCGTTTTATAAACCCTAAGTGTTAGAGCCTTTTGCATTTTCAGGGTTCATTGTTTTATCATTTATTGTTTTATTTTGTAAATCTGACAATTTTTGGTTCGATTGTTCAGGTATAGTAGACCATCTCTCTCGATTTTAGAAAATTTTCTTTTTATCCATAATTTTAAGAATAATTAGTTCATGGGGAAAAATTTGGGTTTCTTTTGTATTTAGTTCATGAGAAAATTTTGTTTATTTTTGTTTATGGTTTCAAACTATTGATCCCCTATAAATACCTTTTTGTTTACTAATTTTGTTTGTGTGTTAACTATTTGCATTTTGCTACTATGAAGTTGTGCTTTTGTAAGAATAGTTTAAGAAATAGGTTGTCAAATCTATTTAGAGGGTAACTTAAAGTTAAGATGCTAAGGTGATGTACTGGTGTTATATTTGTGTCATAAATAATATGTTAAGATGTTCATTGCCTCAAACATTGTATCGGGAGTTCTTTCATATTGGCATTTTCTTACATTAGTTATCTAATTGTCATGATCATTGTTGTTTTGTTGAATGATTAATGTTTGAGTGACTCCTAATATAGATATAGTATGATAAGAAAGATCAGTTTTATTTTAGATTATGTTAGTTTGTGGGTTGTTATTGATTAATAGTTATGTTTTTAATTTGTGTATGAGGATAATTCTTCATGTTGGCTTATTTGGAAAGACTTTTATGTTAAAAACTTACTCCTATTACGGGTGAATATCCAACCCTTAATGGTTGGGAGAGTAAATTGATTGAAATTTATTTTTTTGTGTGTATGAAATTGATAGGGGGATTGCCAATAGACTCGATATCGATAAGTTGGAACTCGACATTGATTGAGGTACGCGATCTTCTCTCTGTTACATTAGTATGAACTCTTCGCCATGTGTTTTTAGATTATGGTTGTGTTTTTGGTTGATAATAAAAGTTACTACTGCTTCTCATTCACATTTGCCATTGAAGACACTGAAACCTCAACTTCCTTTTTTGTATGGGTTTTCTTTGACTATTCCAATATCATTATCTTTTATCTTGGACAAGATGTGCTTCTTACATGAAGAGACCTCTCTCCAAATTTTTAGAGAATATTAAGCACAAGATATTTTTGGATGTGATTAGGGTAGTATAATAAGTTAAAAGTTATTTTAGAATATTCGTGATAATGTAGTACACCAACTGAATGTTGAAGGTAAAGTTACTCGAAAACATCACCTTTTAGGCATTAAATCGTCGAATTTGACCTAATTTTTTCTAGTAGGATGTGAATAATGTTTTTAAAAATATAATTTTACATTTTGTAATTTGTTTATTTGGTAATATTTTTGAGTAAATTACCTGTTTGATCATTTATCAAACAGTACATGCTCTATCCTTATCAGTCTTACTGAAATGGCTTAGTTATCTCCTTGTCAGTTTCTTAGATTGTGTTAAAGTTGTACTGAATTTTCTTAAATGTGTGTTGTTTGTCCCATCTATTAATATTTTTCATTTCACCGGTGTATTAGTCGAGAATAATTTTACAAAGAGAATCTTATTTGAAATATGAGAATTAACATTATTTTTTTGAAATATGGAAATTGATTGAAATTTTTTTTGGGTGTTTGAAATTGATAGGGGGATTACCAATAGACTCGGTATCGATAAGTTGGCATTCAGAATTGATTGAGATATGGGATCTTCACTCTGTTAGGTTAGTATATCTTTGTCTCTCTCATTTCTGTTTCAATAGCATTGGATAACAGTCCCAATAGCACACATCTCAAACGCATCAGATAGTGGATAACCATCCAAATAGAACACATCCCAAATGCATTGGATAACAGTCCTAACAGAATACATTTTAACATCACACATCCCAAACGCATAATTCTTCCTTTTTTTATTTGAGGCTGAATACTTTATTTCTTTGCAGATATGGATAACCGTCTCTATTATTGTGATAGGGCAACATTTTTTGCAGATAAAAGGTCTGACATCTATTTTAACAAATAGATTGAAGTTTGCTGAGTTACTATTTTTCTTGAACTTAGTCATTTTGCTTAGTACATATAATCACGTATGGACTTTTATACCTATTTGGGCCCAATTATTGTTGTATCTATTTGGTATATCTCTCAAAATACATATTTGGTTAGGTGATATTTGTTGCATCTATTTATTTTATCTCTGAAAATACATATTTGGTTGGGTGATATTTGTTGCATTTGTTGCAGATGCCACCACTCCTAAAACTTTTGGTACACTCATGAATTCTCTTGGATACTTCAAAATACAAGTTGGGTACCTTTTTTTACAGCAAATGCTGGATTCCTCTCGGGTTTTTTCGGATTAGAATCAATTCCTGGTCCTGAGTTACCTCAAATCAATTTTCTCAATCGCTTCAATAAATAAAACCAGAAAAGATATATAGAAAATTATGCAATGTTCAAAGATTCTCTTGTGCTTAAGTAGTTGTTCGAGTGATCCAAGTTTAATAAAAAGAAGAATAATCAAGAAATTCAGAGAAACACTACATATGCAGGGCAGAGTGGGGAGTTGGAGATTTTTCAGCCAATGGAATGTCTCCACAAGATATATGAATTCATCGCAATGTTAAAAAGGAAAGCTGGAGTTGAATGAAACTAGGTCATTTTTAGACTTTGTAGTAGTTTTTTTTTCCCCATATTAGCAACTTTAGTTGAATCAACTATGTCAGCTTATATATGAACAACCTATTCTCTCAACCCCACCACCCCTACCCCCTATTATAACATGAATGAGATGATGGGTATATCATGCAATAATATTTTATTAACAGGTTAAAGAGATGATCCCAAATGGTGGTGAAAATTCAGTTCTCACTTCACATCAGTTGAAATAAAAAGTGTTAAACTAAAGTATTCTTTTATGCGTTGTTTTGTTTTATTTCAAAATTTTATTTTAATGTAATATAGTACATGAAGGCTTTAATGTTTTTTTAAGTTTACTCAAAATCTGTTGAACTGCCAATGACGCCATGAAGTTTATGCTTACTCAAAATGTATCAAATGGAAGTTAACTGTTAGGTGGGAGTTAACTTCTAGGAAAGCCTTCAATGCCAAGTGTATTTGTAAATGGGAACCATATATGGTCTATGTTAATGTTATAAATTAGGTTTGAATTAATATCATGCAACTTCCATTATGGACAGTTTCCATTATTATTGTATTAGTGATGCAAATAAGGTTTTGTATTGAGTACTTTATGTTACTGGAAAGATTTATTTTCAATTAATTATGGTGGTTCTTCTTCATTTTTAGTTGATTGTGAACTTATTTCTCATCGATTGGGTTTTCATGTTTATAGTATGCTTCGGCGGTGTTTCAGACTCATACTTATAGTCGTCTAGATGCACCAATGAACGAGTTTGCCACTGCATTCAGTGATGCAGATTAAATTCTTTGTCACGGTGGTTTATGGGGAAAGAGTAAGGAACACTTGGAATGTTAGAGGAAGGGATCTGGCTACTTCTATAATTTTCCTGCAATCTGAGTTCATTCCTTCTATCGACATGGTAGATAAGTTGGTGCATCAATTATCTGAGGATCCTAATCGTAACATTGTCATTTTAACACTAGGAGCAGGTGACGTTACAACTGTGGGTAAAAAACTTCTCTACAAAGTGGTTTGGTGAAAAAACTTATTTTTCAGCAAATATGGACGGTTACTTCATGTATATTTTGGATTCATTACGATTGGAGAATTCGGTAGCTTAATGTAATGTGTATATTTTTTGGAGTTAATGTTCATTCCGTAACTTAACATAATTCTTTATCTTAATTACACGACACATTTTAATAGATTTATTAGCTCAATGTTATAGCTCTAATCTTTTTCATTGTTGCCTACACAGAACGAAAGTACCACGTCACTTCTGCCCTTGAGTTCGAAGTTTCCCCCTCATAAACTCTCCCATGTTGTTGCCTCCCTTGTTGTTGTCTCCTGTGTTACCTCCCCCTCTCCCAATGCTCCCTTCATCTCTCACATCGACCTTAAATATTATGTGTTGTGTTCTTTGCTCTTATAAATGTGCTTTACTATGATTTAATGAACTTACTATTTTTAGTATGTATCGACAATAACTTACAACAATTTTTACTGTCTACTCGTAACTCATTTTGCCTCATTATCTCTATATACCTTACTCTTTACTCTATATGCCTCTTTTGTACAATCATTCCTTCATTGTACACAGTTTATTTATTCAAGCTTAGGTTTATGTAGATGGTTGGGTTAACCTGTGAGATTTGGTCGGTTTGGTGTTTGAGATTTGTGTAGGTTGGTCTTATGAATTTGAATTTACTCATGAACTATTGTTTCTCAGTTTGTTACTATTTATCATTTAATATACATGTTTAATTTTTTTTTCTCTTCTTTATTGTAGGTAAGACTAATGTTTACAGTAGAGGTAATGCAGGGCAATGCTTAACCCTAATTTTTTCCATGCAATAGTAGTCCCTGATGATAAGGTAATGTTGAGTAGTTATAATGCTGATTAATTAGGAATTCAATATGAGGCACTTGCATAGGTATAGGTGAGGCCCCTGACTGATTTAATGCATTTTCCCTTATTTTCTATATTGTCATGCAGAGCACCTATGTCGAGAACACAATGTCAGTGGAGAATGCAAGAGATTATGGTCACACTCATTTGTCTGAGGTTGAGACTCTTTTTAGTTCCCCATGCCTATTAAACCTTATAGGAAAATATTTATTGCTACTCAATGTGTTTATGGTAGTTTTTTCAATGTAAAATTATGTTAGTGAACATCTTGGTGAAGTTGATTAGTATGCAAACATAGTTTGTATAAAGTGTAACTTTCATAATTGTGTTTGTGTTTGATCTTAGGTGAATGTATTGTTTTGTTGACTGAGATTCCTGTAGAGGTATCTTGAACAAACTGTTGTGTTTCCTGGATAAGTAAAGATGACTACCGAAAATAGACACAACAAGTAGGTGAATTTTTTTTATCTTCTTGCTGATCAAATGAGATTTTTTTCCTTTTGAATTCCAGTTAAACTTTTTTGGTTGTTTGTACTTTTTAATCTGCTTCACCTTTTCAGTTGTAATGTTTAGGGTATGTTATGTAATGCATATGCTTATGATGTTTCGGCCACATAATCGAACACATGTGATGTGTCTATAAATATATTTTAGAATATGTAATTGTTAATCTTTGTTTAGTACATCCTCTATTTTCTTAATTGTCAATTAGTTTATAATCAATTAATGCGATGCAGAGGCATACTAATATAGTATTCTGGTATGTAACATTCAAAGGGATATATTTTTCAGTTTGGAAACATAATCTTTTATTTGTTATGTTGATATGCCACTACTATGGTTTGTACATGTATAAAGTAATTTGCAGTTGCAATAATTTGGATTGAGATATTGGTTCAACTTTGATTATGGAGTTCTTATTATTTATGCCGAGTATGTTGTGGAGTGGTTTTTGTGGATTGATTTTTTTAACTATGAATTTTGATTGCTTATATTTTACGATTCATAGTCACATTCATGATACCATTATTATTGATGTCTTATATCCCAATGCGACTATAAGAAAAATAATATGTTGTTAGGGGGATTATTCATTTTTTTATGTTGCAATACAGGTTCAACCCTAAAGAATTGAGAATTTGAGCATGTCGAGTAGCAAGTGGAGTGGATTTGATATTGAAATGGTTATAAATCGTAGAACTTTATATTGGTGCGTATAAATTTGTAGTTGGAAGTTGAAATTAAGTCTTTGTATGTAACAAGTCATGGTCTATTTACCAATTAAGTCTTTGAAATTAAGTCTTTTCATGTTAAGCGCAAGTCGTGGTTTATTTATCAGTTTATCGTGTTTAACATAAATTTTAAAAGATCTTAATGCTATATAAAATTTTATTTAATTGAGGCTTTTGCATAGTTGGTATAATATTTTTCACTAGATGGTATATTCTTTTATCATCCCACCCCACCCCACCCCCGTCCCACTTCAAACTGCATTTAGATTTTTAATTTCAAATTTGAACATCTTTGAGAAGATGTTTTTTTCCTCATTGAATTATGTAAATTTAAGTTATTTTTGTAAATTAGATTAATGAATGTGCCTTTTTAATATGTGTTCTAATTGTTAACAAAAATTATTTTTTCTCATTATGATGTATAAATGAGTAATATTTAATTTTCTATTTTATATCTTTGTTGGCTCCCTTAAAAGGTCATCCATATAATTTTCTTCATGATTTTTATCTTTTCAGGGACATTATGTGCATATGTGGTGGTTTGATTTAGAGTGATTAAAGGATGCTTAAATAATTGTTACTGATATTTCATTTAACAACAAATAGTTATTTCTAATTAAACTATATTTTAATTATATTTTGAGTTATTCCCCATTGGAATCTATTTGTACTGTATAAATTATGTCAAAAGTGATGTAGTTTCGTATATTTTTTTGTGTAATTCTATTTTTATTTTTTTTTTCAAAATAAAAATGATTAGAATGTATATAAAATATTTATTATTTACATTATACACGACTTAATACTTTTCAAAATTGTTAGCATGCCTTCAGGCACGGGCATACCCTAGTATATATGTATAAATGTGTGAATTATATATAAATACGGGAATACATAAGCCAATAGAAAATTGATGATAGGTTGTGTGAATACCTAAAATAATGAAAGGTTGTGTAATTACCTAAGGTTTTAATAGGGTGTGTGACTACTTATTTGATTGTTTTATTATGTTTATGATATATTCCTATGTTGCTTGCTATCGGTTGGAGGTTGCGCATTGTAGAAAATCATGCCTTGAGGATACTTCACGTGGGATATCAAATTGTACCACTAGAGCATAGAACCTAGGTACGGACTATCTGTGAGAACGATAATGATGACGATCGTATGGGTTCGTAGGTATGTGCGTAGCCCATCGACTTGGAACTATGTTCGCTTCCAATACGTGTGATTTGTTTGGTGGTTCATGATAAATTGAACCTATAGTCCTTTATGAAATAAGTGATGCAATGGGACATGATAGCGGAGTATGCAGGCACCATAACTTTGTCTCGGGGCTCAGTATAATATATTTATATAAAATAGTGTGCTTATATATATACATGTACTTGTGATGATATCTACTGTGTGAATTAAGTAGACAGGAATAATAATAATATCTGAAATGAAGAGTAGTCCTCCATGCAGCGAGTAATGCATCGAGACATGATAAGAGAGTATACATTACGCCAAGA
This sequence comes from Sambucus nigra, assembly GCA_949130495.1. Lineage (NCBI taxonomy): Eukaryota > Viridiplantae > Streptophyta > Magnoliopsida > Dipsacales > Adoxaceae > Sambucus > Sambucus nigra. The sequence continues at coordinate 49,719,176 of OX422220.1, forward strand.
GGTCTTAACTGATGATGCTGGAAACAACAACACCCGTCAAGGTGTTTGTAATATTAAATCAATGATAATAATAGCATCACAGGAGAATACATATGCAGGTATATATATATGAAGGAGGTGAGGAGAAGAGGATGAACACTTGAGTATAAGTGGTTCAGCCAATCTGGCCTACGTCCACTGTGAGTGTGTGTGAGTAATATCACTGAATGAAGGCACTAATGGACATGAATACAATCTCTTAAGCTTTCTCTCTCTACTGTGTAAAATGACAGAGTTTTAGCTAGGGTTGTCAATTATCCATCCCTTTACAAGGTAGATGATGACCTCTATATATAGTGCTTGGGTAGTGTAATGTACCCCCCGAGCATATAATGATCATGTGCATGGAGATCCAACCAGTGAAAGGATGACACCTGTCTAATCTTTAACTATCTAATGATGACCTTAATATTCCCTCACGTGGACAGAATGATTGAGTTATAACAGATTTGTCCACGTGCTTTAATTCATACATTTACACGTAGAAGCTCGACTGTCTTTGCTTGGTACCAACCTTGGCCTGAGTGAGTACGAGGTTGGTGGGGTATGACCCCTGCTTTAACTAGGAATTATATGATGACCTTGGCTGGGATGCCTAGCCGAGGCTAGATATGTGGAACGTCGGCCAGGGCCAATACTGACAGTGATAATTGGCACCGAACCTACAGGGCTGCTGATCCTCATATGGCGCCTCCAACGTCGGTTGGGGTCGGTGATGATATTGAAGGGTGGTTAAACCCATGAGTCCTTGCTGAACTCGGCAGATGACCAACCGAGGTTGAGGTGATAGCGATGTCGGCTATGGATGACCTGATAAGAACTGTGCTCCAAGGTTCTAGATGATCTCGGCTTATTCCAAACCGAGATGAGGTCCGTAGTCGTGGGGGTGTCGTCTATAGTCAACCTCAGTGGGACAATGTTGCTGATGGGTATTCTCAAACTTCTATTACCTTGGTTATCATAAGGACGAGGTCAATATCTCTGGATTGTCAAGTTCACTTTGGGCATATCAATCACCCCCAGCCCTTAGTTACTTATGTGAGTAGGTGACTAAGGGGTATACATGTTCGAGGCTATATTTTACTTGTGTACCACCATCTTTTTATCATGTGTCACCTATTGGAGTGGGTAGCGTGCATGATAAGGGCAATGATTCATATTGTCTTTTAGGCTCCCGAGGCAATGATGGGCCTTGGGAGTTGTGCCAACCCACTTAAAGGTTTAAATCTCCTTTCTTTCCCTTTCTTCTTCATTTCACTCTTTCCCTCCTTGGCTATCTCTACGATTTTCTCTCTCTCTCTCTTACAAGGGGTTGGATATTGTGTTTTTAAGGGTCTCCTCATTTCTTCGGATTTCCTTCATTTCGTGAGTCTTCAGGTATCATCTCCACCTCATTATCCCATTTCCAGCCCATTTTATTCTTGTTTCTTCAATTTGCAGCGATATATTTGAGTTTTCTGGTGACTGTTTGAGCTTTCCGGTGAGGCTCTTGAGTTTTTTGGTGATTGTTCCTTCTTGTTCTTATTCTAAACCCCAGTATGATCCTTAGTTAAGTTTCCAATCTGTTTATTTATGATTTATAATCTCAAGTGTAAGGTCTGATTCATATGCTCAGACCTCTTTATCATCTTTTAGAGAAATTCCCTTCTCTTAGGGAGAAGACTTTAGATAAGATTAGTCTAATAGAACAAGACCAAGAGGAAGCTCATAAAGCAGAGGCTTTCCCTATCAGACCAATATTTCCACCCCCTCTGAGGGTGATATACCCTGAGCCAGCAAAACCAGTTGAGCGAGAGGAGACTCTGTTGGAACCCACTCCAATGTCTGAGTCTGATTCATACACTTCAAACCCCATGTCTGTTGACTCATTCCAGGAGGCGATGGGCTTCTCCATTAGTCAAGTTTAGGTCCCTGATCAGGCCACGGCCCAAAGTCAAGCCTCGTCATATAACGGTGCTATCACCTCTCGAACTTCCTCTTATTTTGACGTTATAGAGCCCAGTGTGGTCTTTCCACCACCTATTAATGTTATCCCCTTGTCGTCTGCCACAGGGGCTGAGTTCGCTCAGAGATTCCCCACTAGTGTTCCCACCCATGCCTAAGCCGACGTTACCCGGGATGAGGATGATGGTCACGAAAGTGATGTTGACACCTCATAAGCAGCCGAGATAGAGAGCACTGTCAGTGAATTTGACCTCCTAGCTTTCAGGCATCTTTATTCTATAGGCCCTTCTATCAAACTGAGGAGACCTAAGAAAAATGAAAGGACATATGGTGGTCGGGACGGTGATATCTGCTTATACGAGAAGATGTTTATGTTAGGATTTTGCCTCCCCTTTCATCCAATAATCAGGGCCATATTATCCCATATTAACTTGGCCCCTTCCCAATTATCTCTCAATGCTTTGAGGGTGATGATTAAGGATATTGTCCTATGGAGGGCGGTATATCACTCAGACCTTCCTATCCAGGTCTTCATAGGGTGTTATGTGCCTTCTTTTGCCAGAAACCATCCGAGCTCTTATCACTTCCTGGCCAGAAAGTCTGATTAGAAAATATTGCTGGTCACCTAGACCTCCAACCATAATTGGAAGCCGAGATATTTCTTTACGCCAGGGGATTGGGAGTTTGGTTCTGCTACCTCTTCATATTTAGAGCCGAGGGTACCCCTGAGATGGGAGAAAGTGTCATTTGCTACAAAGGTCGGCCCTGGATTGAGTCAGGATAACTTATAGAAGGATCAAGGACCTTCAAGATCAAGGAGAGCTTGGCACCTCCTCCTACGTCTTCAAGGATCGATGCCTACGAAAAAAGGAAATCCAATGTCCCTTCCCCTAAGGATCAGAGGAAGAAGAAATCCTCTAAGGGGATCGCGTGATCCCCATCTCCTCTGAGGATGCATTAGTTGCTCGTCTGGAGCAGCTGAAGATCGGTGATAGCCTTATTGTCTAAAGTATGAAGGCCTTGGACACCATCGGCTCCGTGATGACTGATGCTGACAAACGATTCTGCCGTTCTTTGGACACCCCTCTGCTGACCGAGTTCTTCCTCCACCGATCTATCCAAGTAAGACTTTTACTGTTGTTGTTCAAGTGTAACATTGACTTTGAATTTTATTATCTCTTGAACTCATGTGTCTGAATACGTTTCGCAGGGTATCCTCACTATGAATCAGTTCGTCGATTGGACTCTGAAGAATTTTCCCCTGATTGAAAGGGGAAGAGAGGCCTAGAAGACAAAGGTCGATCTAAATGGCGAAGTGGAATGTCTGAAGACTACCTTAGAGGAGTCTGAGAACAAGGTGAAGAATAGGGAGAAGGATATGGAAATGCTCCAAAAAGACCAATCCTTTGCCCTAAAGGCCAATGACGATGTCCTCTAATAAAAGGTCGATGCTATGGTGAAAGCTTCCGTTGAGGATTCCTCTGAGAAGTAATTGGCCGACTATCAGGTCTTTGACCAGTTCATAAGCTTCGACTTTGAATACCTAGAAAGAGGTATTGAGGGTACTGGTAAATGGGATGCGATGAAAGAGAAGGAGTCGGGGAGCCTGGCAGCCTCAGACTTCATTGGACTAGGCTTCGCTAATCCTCAATTTTCTTAGGCCCTACAAGAGGTCAAGGAGGAAAGAGGTGTTGTGCCTACAGAGACTGCTCAACCAGAAGCTACAGGGACTGAGGATGTTAATCCTCAAGATGATAGGGTCGAGGTGACCAACATCGGCCAAAGGAATGGGGCTGTGGCCACCAACCCTGAGATTGCAAACTCTTAGGTCGTACCTTATGAAGCTCTTATTTGTAATTTTTGTTTCTGATTTATATTGGTCTGTAACCTCTTATAACATTTTCTATTACATTTTGACTTGTAATTCTAACTTATTTGTGCTATACCATTATCTGAGGAGAATTTTTCTTCTTTTTCCCTTGAATGTTTTTATGTGTCATGCATCTGTGTCTTCATCACTAAACTATGATGTTAACCTGGTAACATATTACCAAATTAATGGTTATTAGGTCTGAAGTTATCCAAATACGATGTTGCGCCTCATAAATTTCACCAAATTAATGATGTTTAAGGTCTGAGGTCATCCAAATATGATGTTTCACCTCAGACCTTGTCACCAAATTATGATGTTTAAGGTTTGAGATCATCAAAATTAGATGTTACCCCCATAAATTTCACCAAATTAATGATGTTTAAGGTCTGAGGTCATCCAAATATGATGTTTCACCTCAGACCTTCTCACCAAATTATGATGTTCTAAGAGTCTGAGGTCATCAAACTAAGATGTTACCCCCATAAATTTCACCAAATTAATGATATTTAAGGTCTGAGGTCATCCAAATATGATGTTTCACCTTAGACTTTCTCACCAAATTATGATGTTCTAAGAGTTTCAGGTCATCAAACTAAGATATTACCCCCATAAATTGCACCAAATTAATGATGTTTAAGGTTTGAGGTCATCCAAATATGATGTTTCACCTCAAACCTTGTCACCAAATTATGATGTTTAAGGTCTGAGGTCATCCCAATATGATGTTTCACCTCATACCTTGTCACCAAATTATGATGTTTAAGGTCTGAGGTCATCGTTTTACCTCAGACCTTCTCACTAAATTATGATGTTCTAAGAGTCCGAGGTCACCCAAATACGATGTTTCACCTCATACCTTCTTACCAAATTATGATGTTCTAAGAGTGTGAGGTTATCAAAATAAGATGTTACCCCCATAAATTTAACCAAATTAATGATGTTTAAGGTCGGAGGCCATCCAAATATAATGTTTCACCTCAAACCTTGTCACCAAATTATGATGTTTAAGGTCTGAGGTCATCAAACTTAGATGTTATCCTTATATATTTCACCACTAAAGAATAATGAACCAAGAATTGACACATGAACTGATCTTCTCATTAATAATCTCTTCATAAGATGACACATTTACTTAGAAACCATTGCAGCATCATAAGTAATACTTTTTCAGATGATCAGCATTCAATGGATTGGAGAAAGGTTCCCCTTTAAGGTTTTCCAACCTATAGGTCCTGGGTACAACCTCCTCGATTACTTTGTAAGGTCCATGCCAATTTGGGTGAAGCTTATTTTCCTTCTGCAGTGTCTTCTTCAGCACTAGGTCTCCTACAGCTATGTGCCTTGATTTCACCCTTTGATTGTAGAATTTTATTGTTCTCTGCTGGTAGGCTTTCTGTCTGATCTCGGTATCTTCCCTTTTCTCCTCAATTAAATCTAGGTTAAGTCTTCTTTCTTCCCCTTTCTTCTAAGGGTCATAGGTTTGAACTCTGTGAGTGGGGAGTCCTACCTCTGTTGGTATGACGAATTCTGAGCCATATGCTAATATAATGGGGTCTCCCCCGTTGGTGTCCTAGCCGTTGTTATGTAGGCCCATAACATAGCATAAACCTCTTCAGTCCATCTCCCCTTAGATTCTTCTAACCTCTTCCTTATCTCATTGAGTATTGTTCTGTTCGTGACTTCGGTCTGATTGTTTACCTGAGTTCGGCCAGGGGAAGTGAATAATTGCTTGATCCCAACTCTCTCGCAATACTTCACTAAGGAAGAATTCTTGAACTGAGTTTCATTGTTCGAGATGAGGGTGTTTGGAAGGCCATGTCTGCATATGACGCTCTTCTAGATAAATTGAAAGGTCTTCTACTCTATAATCATGATCATCAGCTCAGGCTCCACCCTACTATCAGAAATCGGTAATTATTCGCAGCCTTGGCAAGGTACCCACCAAGTTAATTCCCCATACTGCGAATGGACAAAGGGAACTGATTGACGTTATAGGTTGATGGGGGATAGTGAAGAATCTTTGGAATTTATCGCACCTCTTCACGTAGGCATCAACATCCTTGGTCAAGGTCGGCCACCAGTATGCTTACATGATAATCCTCTTGGCTAAAGATCTTCCTCCTATGTGACTAGATCAATAACCCTCATGTACCTCTTATAGGACGAGGGGGACCTCTGTGGGATGAACACATCTAAGGAGAGGTAACATAAATCCTTTATTATATAAGACATCTCCTATTATTGAGAACTTTGCAGCTTTGTACCTCAGTTTCCTCCTCTCTAGCTTTGATTCCGACAGCTCTCCCTCTCTGATATATCTGATGAGAGGTTCCATCCATAAGTCCCCTAGGTTCAAGTTGAGGCAAGGGCTGACAACCTCTTCTTCCTCAATGGTCGATTTGAGCAGGATCTCGACTGGTACTATCCTTCTGATGTATGTCCTTGTTACTGAAGCCAACCTTGCTAGTGCATCTGAGTGGCTGTTGTTTTGTCGAGGTACCCTCTTCATCTTTACCTCTTTGAAACCTTCTATCATCATTCTTACCCTCTTCAGGTATCTGGCCATACTTTCATCCTTGGCCTCATAAACTCCAAACACTCGGTGGACAACTAACCTTGAGTTGATATGAAGTAGGAGTCGTCCAACCCTAAGGGTCTTTGTTAAGGAAAGGCCTTCTATCATGGCCTCATATTCTGAATCATTGTTTGATGCGTTGAAGTTGAACCTTAATGCATATTCAACGTTGATACCATTCGTAGCTGAGAGTATCAGCCCTGCACTGCTTCCACATTTGCAATAAAACTCGTCAACGAAGAGGTTTCAAATATCTTTATTTAAAGAGAAGCTCCCTCTGATAAGGTTCCTTGCTTGGAGAGGTACATATCTTCCTCATTCTCAGCTATTCTGTTTTTGGCTCTGTTGGACACAACCTCTTTCGGGTCTCAAAAGACGTTACCATTTGATCCCTCTGAAATCACTGGACTGCTTACAACCTCAGTCTCTTCCCATGTGAACTCAGTAACAAAATCTGTAAGTACCTTCCCTTTAATGTCCACCCTGGGTTGATAAACAAGGTCATACTCTCCCAACTCGATGTCCCAGGTCATCAATCTACCTGACTTCTCTGGCTTGTGGAGGAATTGCCTTAATGGGGAGTTAGCGATGATGACCATAGAGTGGGCTTAGAAGTAGGGTTTCATCTTTCTGGAAGCATGTACCAAAGCGTAGGACAACTTCTCCATCCGAGGATAGCTCTATTCAGACCCTTAAAGTGCCTTACTATTGAAGTATACAAGCCTTTGGACCCCAACATCTTCCTGTATAGTTGATTCTGAGACTACTAGGTAAACATACAACTTCTCTCCCATGATGGGTCGAGATAAGAGCAGGGGGGATGTGAGGTAGGATTTAATTTTCTTAAAGTCCTCATCACACTCTTCGTCCCATTTGAAGGCCTTTCTAAGAACTTTAAAAAATGGAAGACACTTGTCTATGGCTCTGGAAATAAATTTATTGAGTGCAGCTACTCTTCTAGTGAGCCTCTAAACATCTTTGATACTCCTTGGTGTCTTCATATCAAGAAAAGCCTTGATTTTCTCAATATTTTCCTATATTTTCCTCTCATTGACAATGAATCCAAGAAATTTTCCTGCTCCTACTCCGAAAACTACTTTGCAGGATGAAGTTTCATTCTATACAAGTCCATGGTGTTGAAAGTTCTCTCTAGGTCTGCCATCTGAGTGCAGGCATTCAGGATATTTGTTAACATATCATCTATGTATACCTCCATGGTCTTTCCAATTTGATCTTCAAACATCTTATTTACAAGACGTTGATACATGGCTCCTACATTCTTCAACTTTGTTTCATCTCTAGGTTCAAGTGTATCAATGTTATATGTGCTTATGGCCCTCTTATGGGCCTCCCTCTCTTCCATCGAGTTGAAGTACCATTCTTTCTCCGAGGTCTAGTCCCCCTTCACTTCCCCTACCCTATAGAGGGGGCAGGAATTTTAGCATTTGGTGGACCATTGATGGCACATCTTCAAACTCCTTAAGGGCAACTCGTCCTATGATGAGGTTGTATGTTGAGAAGATATTTTCATCCATAATGAAAAAATTGATCTTCCGGGTGGACCTCTTAGGCCACTCGTCCCCCATTCTCACATCCATATCAGACATGCCCAATGGTTGGACCTTCTCCCTGCTGAAGCCCATCAACGGGTGATAATAGGGGACTAACTGAGCTCTCCTGAGGCCTAAGCTCTTAAAGTAGGGCCATAACATCACGTCCGCCGAACTTCCGCCATCTACAAGGATTCTCTGTACCTCACATCCATGAACTCTTATTGTAATTACCTAAGGGTCATCATGCGGAGCTAAGATACCTTTGAAGTCGATTCGGGAGAATCCAACTATAAGAGTATCCATATCTACCTTATTTCTCTTTTGCTTAGCTTCTGAAGATGTCAGATTCACAACCTCTACTTTGGTCACTGACTTGGCTTTGGCTACATAAGATTTTCGGTCAGTAACTTCGGAGCCACCCCCAGCAAGTCCTCCATAGAGGGTGTTAACACCAAAGGAGATAATTCCAACCCTCTTCACCGGGGTGTTGTCGTCTTTTGGTGGGAGGTCTGGATCGTCTTCATCGTCCCCACCTGAGTCATCGTCTCTTCTTGCTGGGGTATCATTTTGACATCTGTGATTTCTCTTCTTTTTAGTTTCATCTCTTCCCCTCTCAGGAGCCTTACCATCAACATACTTTCTCAACTTCTTGGATTTTAACATCTTCTCGATCTCATCCTTTAAAGAGAAGCACTTGTCTATCATATGGCCATGGTCTTGGTGAAACTCGTACCATATACATAGGATCCTTCATCTTCTCTGACCATCTCAGAGATTGATTATTCTTGATCTCGTTAAGGATGTGTTGGCAGCTCACAATTAAAGGAGTATAGAGTGCAAACTTGTCGTCGGTTGACCTCTTCTTTCCATATTTCTTTATTTGGAATTTTTCGTTTCCACTTCCATTCTCATCCTCATACTTCGCGGCCATAGCCTCTTCGGCGTTCATAACCTTTCCTATAATTTCCAACAGCTCTGCCATAGACTTGGGAGGGTCTTCCGCAAGCTTCCATAATAACTTTCCCTTCTGGAGTCCTCCAATGAGGGTTGTCATGGCTATATTGTCTTCATAATCCTCAACCTCCAATTTCTATTTATTGAATCTAATAATGTAGTCTCTTAGGCTCTCGTTCTTGCCTTGTTTGACATACAACAGATAGGTGGTGTTCTTTTGAGGTCTTACCCCAAAATAGAAATTTTGAATGAATCATTCATCCAAGCCCTTAAAGTTCTCAATTGAGTTCTTCGGAAGAGAGGTAAACTAGATGTGTGCAGCTCCCGTCAAAGTCCCGGAGAAGGCTTGACACTTCATCTCATCTGGTATTGAATAAATATCTATCGCAGATTGGTACATCTCAATATGATGTACGATGTTGGTGCTACCATCATACTTGGGAGACACCGTAGGTGGTTTGAACTTGGCAAAGGTTGGGAAGATCACTATCCTAGCCACGAATGTAGAGCCTTCTGAGAAACCTCTTCGAAGTGGGTCTCGGCTTTTGATGAGGTCTCCTATGATTTCTTCAAGACATTGGATCGAGTCATTTCATGGTCTCGCAACGTCTTCCTGTCTGACATTGTCGCCAGCCACCTCTATGGCGTGGACTGAGGGTTCCCTAGCCGCATCACAACGTCAGCTGTTGGCATCCTCTTGATCGTTGTCTCGACCTTGATGGGGTCAGGGTCAGCCATGATGAGGCCCATGTTCCCCATCTTCCCTTTGTGATCGTATTTAACTTCTTGACCTGGATAACCTCTATCTCAGGTCATTTACGAGGCCGAGTCTTTCAAAGGCCGACCCTCTGCTCAATCGATCAAAAGGTGATCCTCTTTGTTGGGCACCTTCACCTCTTCTGCCTCCACAACCTCGACTCTTCTGTATAGGATGCACTGTGTTATTTGAAACCTCATAAGGCTCCCAATAATCTTTTAGAACGTCTTCTGTCTCCATATCATCATAGCTATCCTCAAAGCAAGGGTGTCCTTGCCTCCCCAGATGCAAACGCTTATGGTCAGCAATGTCCCTCCTCCGCGAGGTGTAGGTTGTTCTTTTCGCGGTGCCTGGGGTGGTCCCCTAGCTTCAGTATGGGGCTGAGCATCCACCGAAGTAATCATCTTCGGTGAGACACCAGGTGGCCTCATTATGTTTTGGCTGAGCTGTGCAAATTGCTCCTTCATTGCCTGCTACATTGCGGCCAGGGACTCCAAGGCTGCAGCCACCATAACCATTTCGGACTGGGGTGGTGCTTCGCTGGAACTAGGTCCTCCGGTATCGGATGGTGGAGGTGGTGGTGGTAACTCCAGTGCCATATGTTAACACTAAGGGTCTTGCGAAGAAGATGAACTTAATATCTTAAAGGACCTCTTTCAATGGTGAAACAGCTCCACGCAAGGGGTGATTCCTAGTTCACCACCAGAGTCTCTGGTGAGGTTAAGCATAAAAAGAGGAAGAGACAACTTCTCGTTCCCACAGACGGCGCCAAAATGATGATGCTGAAAATAACACCACCCTTTAAGGTGTTGGTAAGCTTAAATCAATGATAACAATTGCAGCACATGAGAATACATATGCAGGTATATATATATATATGAAGGAGGTGAAGAGAAGAGGATGAACACTTGAGTATAAGTGGTTCAACCAATATGGCCTACATCCACTGTGAGTGTGTGTGAGTAATATCACTGAATGAAGGCACTAATGGCCATAAATAAAATCTCTCAACCTTTCTCTCTCTACTGTGTAAAATGACAGAGTTTTAGCTAGGGTTGTTAATTATCCATCCCTTTACAAGGTAGAGGATAACCTCTATATATAGTGCTTGGGAAGTGTAATGTACCCCCCGAGCATACAATTAGCATGTGCATGGAGATCCAACCAGTGAAAGGATGACACCTGGCTAATATTCAACTAAGTAATGATGACCTCAATATTCCCTCATGTGGAGGGAATGATTCAGTTATAACAGATTTGTCCACATGCTTCAAGTCATACATGTACGCATAGAAGCTCGGCTATCTTTGCTTCGTACCAACCTTGACCTGGGTGAGTACGAGGTTAGTGGGGTATGACACCTGCTTTAGCTGGGAATTCTATGATGACCTTGTCTAGGATACCTAGTCGAGGCTAGAGATGTGAAATGTCGGCCAAGGCCGATGCTGCCACTGACAATTGGCGCCGAGCTTGCAAGGCTGCTGATCCTCATATGGCACTTGCAACGTCGGTTGGGGCCGATGATGATGTTGAAGGGTGGTTAAACCCATGAGTCCTTGCTGACCTCGGTAGATGACCAACCGAGGTTGAGGTAAGAGCGATGTCGGCTATGGACAACCTGACAAGAACTGTGCTCCAAGGTTCTAGATGATCTCACTTTATTCCAAACCGAGATGAGGTCCGTAGTCGTGGGGGTGTCGGTTGTCACCGACCTCAGTGGGATGATTTTGCTGTTGGGTATTCTCAAACTTCTATTACCTCGGCTGTCATAAGGCCGAGGCCAAGATCTATGGATTGTCCGGTTCACTTTGGGCATATCATTAACCTAGGGTTGCAGGATTAGAATATATATATATACACACACTAACACACACACACACACACACACACACACACACACACATATATGGAGTGATTAAATATATACACTGGTAAACAATTCTATTTTGTGTAATTATTAGCGGTGAATGTTATGATAAGTAAAATAATCTTAGTGAGAAAAGGATTAACTATACAAATGATGAATGTACTGGACTTTTTGGTACAAACTATTTTAATATCGTATCTTATGAGTGATACGAGTATTCTAAAGTGAACGTAGGTAGTGATAACACTTGGTTGAACTAATATCATATTTATTATATATATGTGTGTGTGTGTGGATATATAGTATGTAACTAAGCATTGATAGTATTGAGGTAATATTTAAAAATATTCATAAAGCTGAGAATTTACATACGCGATTCTAATCATAAAAGTATACTTAACTTGCGACGGGAGGACTAGAGGGCTAGTTATGATGATGTTATGGACTAGCTGGATAGAGAAACAACTAGGCTTAATAAATGAATGCGATAGGTGTGCACTATAGAAGAGAGGTGAGATTGTCCTCAAGAGAGTGCGATCCTAAAAGCAATTATGAACATTATATACTATGCATTTATTTATTGCAATAAAATGCCTGCTAAACATTTTTGTATATCGGGCTCTAACCCGTTTCTTATACTTCTTCTCTCTTGTCTATGTATATTTATATTAACAGGTGCCCAGCCACATAGATGCCATAGTTGACTTATTTATTCTAAGGTTACGCAGTTGTAACATTGTGGATGGTTGCAGGACTTGATTTAGACGTATCATTTCTTTATTCCTAGATTAGGATTCTTATCTCAGTTGTAGATTCATTCAAGACATTTTTCCCCTTTTACTTTTAGACTCGGTATTTGGTTTATGTATTCATTTATTGTATTATTATATTGGGATGTTGAGCCGAATGTTTATTCGGAAGATCATTTATTCATTTAGTACTATTTTAGACTCATGGTTTGGATGTATGGTTATTTGTTATTTAGCATGCCTATCTAATTGTTTAGTAAAAAGATAAAATTTGACATCAGTGTTTTTGATTACTAGGTGGTTAGTAAAATTTTAAAAAGTTTTCAGCAGTGATGCTAAGAATCAATCCCTGAGATTCCTGTTTTAAATTTGATATATGGCTGATCACCCGGTATTTATTTGGGAGGGGTGTCACAGGTGGTATCAGAGCATCAGGTTCTGGTGTCCTTAGGATCTATACGGTTTTTCACGATTCAACTTTGTGTTCTTTGATATAGACCCTTATGATAGGGTTGTTAAATTCCACAACGTATGCGATTTTCGTTCGCCTGTTATTAAGTATAGTTGATGTGATTTATGTACGAAGTCGGTTAGATTTCGAACATCGAACATTATAGGACGACCAGCAAGAGTGATTAGAAGGAATGGAGGAGGAAAGCGGTACAAGCCATAGAGTAATCTGGAACTGGTGATTGCGATAGAAGTCACCATAACTGTTGTGTATAAAAGTGATGATAGGATAATCTCGTGGACAGTAGTTTCCCGTATCACAATAAAAGATGACAATGGTGCAAATCTTACACTCACCCATCATAGTCAACAAGGGGTGGGGAAAGTCGGAAGGACACTTTCGAGAAGCCATCGATAATAATCCAAAAAAGAGGAAGTGTGATAAGACAATGGAAGGGGAAATCCAACGGTAACTATATAGGGTGGAGTACAACGATACTGAGTGGTAAATTTTGGGCAACAAAGTTTAAACTCATAGGATCAACGTAAAGGGATGAGAGTCAGTACTACATATAAGAAGTATATAGGATTAAATGAGAAATTTTGCGCATAATTTGATCGTTAGATTTTCGATCTGCTGTTCGGACAAAGATGCGAATGAAGTTTCAAAACTTATCACAAGTGAGTGAGATAGAGGCTGATCATGAGAGAGAATTTAACTAGGTTAGTGAACTTAGTACCCGACGAAGAGGATACAGAAAAATATAAAGGATTCGCGAGTTGAAATTAGACTCGTGAGTAGAATACACAAGCAAGAGTGTAAAATTCTGATAGGATTACTAGTGTCGACGTCGTCAAGGTCGTAATTTTACAAGTTTATATCAACGCTTCCATGGGAAGGAAACCTAGAGAACTGAAAATCGAGATGAAGAGCAAGGTTGAATTTAACTATGTTAGTGAAGCATTACATGAGGATATCCCCAGTAGGGACCTAGTTAAATGTTTCAAATAAATTGAAATTCTACCAAGTGATGGTCAATTCATTCAGGGCCATTGAGGACAACAAAGAGTCCGAGAAGGCCAACGGATCCAAAGGGTCAATGGGGGTAGCAATCGGGGACCCAGTGATCAGGCAAGGCATATATAATAGAGAAGCGTCTTATGTGTAAAGATTAGGAACACATGTTTAGACGGTGTCTACAACAAATCGGGGGACAAAAAAATGGGATGGTAATAGGGGAAATAGTTATAAGAAGTTTTGGTTCGGTTAGGACGAGGGTGTTATGTCCAAGAACCATTTGAACTACCAACACTTGTGACAATAGAATATGATTTTTATCTCGAGGTGATTGAGTTTTATTTTGTGTGACAATAGCAAGTCATAGTTGTTGGTGAACACTAAATTCTCAGGTGAAACGGGTTTAGTAGAGATGCCGTTAATATTAATATAGTGTATATATCTTTGTCGTCGTGTAACCGGGATCTCGTTAGTTTCATCTGGAGAGGAGAAGGTGTGGACACTAAGAGGATGTCGTATATTCTGTGATAGTTTTTCTCCTTTTGAGGGATATGAAAGGGAGCATATTATTATCTTACGTAGTGAGTAGATGCTCAGGGTTGGGGCAATAGTAGACTGTGTGAGGAGTATATGGTGCTCGCTATGCTAGGGTAAGATACACTAATTTTTAAATCATCTCCTCGGGGAGGGTAGATCCAAAATAAAGTGTATTATATTGTAGAATTCAATGAGTAAAATGGTGTTATTAATTTTAATCCTAGTGAGTGGGGTCTTCTACCGACGCAATTCAAGGTATATCGGGTTTACTGTTGAGCAGGGGGATTTAACTCATTATTGTCTACGTATTGAGAACTCAGTGATAAATAGAACATTGTAATGTGTGATGCTTCGAGAGATGATGGCTAAAGTAATTGAATTATGTGTCGAGAGATAGGATTCGTAATATCTTAGTTATGTGCTTTAGACCAATGAATTTTGTTGAAAATCCTAGAGAATAGTGCACTGAGTATTTCTTTGCACTTAGTTGTGGGATGTTACACATAGGGACCTTAATTTACGTCCACAGTAATGAGACGTAGTTGGATGCTAATGCATCGGTTTTAAAATTTTAATTTTTGAACGTGTAGAGAAAACACCTTAAGTTGATAGTGCCAATGGATGAATATGTATATATATATTATAGTGTACATATACGTGAATATATGTGATACTTTGTTTTATAATAGACATGGAATATGTTGGAATTGTTATATGTAATCCTGGTGAGTAGGGACGTTTACTGATGTGAGTTAGGTTAGACTGACTTATTATCGAGCGGAGAAATATAGCTCGTGATTTATTCGCGCTAAGAAACTAGTGATAGTAAGAGCGTCGTATTATATGTTGTCTTGTGTAACATGGTAGTGGACGAGCATACTTTTATGTTAAGAGACGAGGAATTGGGGGTATATGCTATGGACTGAGGGCTTAACAGATCTCAACGATCGACAATATTAGGTAGTAGTATATCAGGAGGGTTCCTTGTTTGGATTTCGCTTTGCGAGACATCCCACGCATGAAACTTAGCACAACGTTGGAAGTGGGGAGATGTTTGGCCATTAGGACATAGGTTTGTTACCTTGGTTATTATACATATATATATAATTATAACTTTGAGTTGATAATTATACTACGACATAAGGCCGGTAGATCCGTATAGTGTTGATGTGAGAAAATATTGCATAACACTCTCACCATGAGTAGATCGGTGGGATAAATTCGATGATAATTAAGTTCCAGTTGGTAGGGTAGTTGAGTATAACCTTACCGTATAATATGGTCAAAATTTTAAGGTTTAGTGAGTGCAAGTTTATTACGTTCAGTTGAATTGGGCAGTTACGTGCAGTATTTAGGGTGTATGGGCACCCTAGGTGGTTAAATTTCTATATTTTATCCGCAGTCGATAGATGTCGAAATACATGTACCAAAAGAGTAAACAAATAAGGGAGTTATCGCAAGGGGATGTTGGAGTTTTCCCTAGTCAAGGGGGTATGGTAGCCATTACTGATTAGGATCATAGTAGTGTCAGAAGTTGGAAGCTTCAAAGTGTTGTGTAGGCAACAGTGTAAGATGATAAATTATATGACGAAACATTTTAGTATGAGATGACTAAAGAAAATTGTCCCCATGATTGAACGGTAGTATAGGGACCGTTAGGATAAGGGGTATCGTTAGGAGACGTATAACGAGAACATCATAACAATGTGGATTGTGTGAGAAATGAGATATGTGTAAGAGAATACTTCCAAAGCTTTAAGTATTAGTCTTACTAGAATTTTGAGGACAAAATTCCTCTTTAAGGGGGGGGGGGGGGGGGGAGGCTATGTAATACCCCGTATTTTTTAGGATACATAAATTAATTAAATTAATGATTTCAAATTTATGTAATTTCGTGATTCAATTTATTTAAATTGGAGAAATTATTGAAATTGGAGATTTAGAACTTTCATTTATATTTGGGGATTTAGAAATTTAAATTAATTCAGACTATTTCAAAATTTTCACATGTGTCGCATTTTGAGGTTGAAATGGGAAAATTGTATGAAGTGTCTCGGATGACAATTCTGAGTACACGGTTGACTCCAAAAGGGTCAAGAGAGTCGGAAAAGAGTACCTAAGGGTAATAAATGGGTCTCGGGACATTTTTAGACATAACCGAGCCCGTACAGGGGCATTTGAGTCATTTTTATTTGGCCAATAGGCTTAATTACGGGATTGGGGAATTTTAACCTAGGTTGAGTCATTACAAAACACAAAGGGTTGATAAAGGAGAGAAAGTAGAAAGAAGAAGAAGGAAATAAGGATGGAAAGAGAAATCTGGAAAAGAATTTCGACATCGGGTCGTCAGATTTAATCCACCAAGGTAAGTGTTTTCTTGCTTTAATTTGAGTTGGAGTTTTAGTTAATGATGTAAATAGTTGTAATTATGTCAATTAATTCTAGAAATTTGGAAGTAGGAATTTGAATTGAATTTTTTTGGTTTATGGTGAAGAAGATAAAGAGTAACCATTAATGGGGGGTTTTTAATTTTGTGAGAAATTGGCTTAATAGTGAGATTATAACTTAATTTGAGAAGTGAATAACACGATTAGATCTTGGTTTTTGAATCTCCATTAGTGATATTGTTGGAAGAAATTATTAATGAGGAAGTTTGGATGGATTTAGGATAAATCTTGGGAGGTTTTGGGGAGTAAAAGATCTGGGCATAATCGCAGGTTTTGGAACTTTAATGGCAATTATGTTCATGTTGCCCTATAGAAAATCGCATTTTCTACATTTCGTTCTCTCACGCGCGTCCTCTAAAATTGCTCCAAAATGCCTCAAAACAGCAATTTATTAATCTGGGCAGAATGTGGGGCAAATTTTTAAGAAAGTTTTTTTTAAAAATCTTCTTTGAGGTGAATCTTTGTAATGCCCTAACTTTTGAAAACGCACTCGGATTAGTGTGCCTTTCACGGCCACGTGTAGATACTGAAGAGTATTACGCTGTCTTGGGGATGTTTTTAATTCGACACAATAATTAAAAGGTCTAAAATATCCTTGAAGACGTAACGACTTATTTGATTTTTAACATAACTTTGAATGAGCATGGCTTTGTTATACGAATTCAGATATACGTTCCATTTACGACCACGCGTAGCTAACGGAGAGTAGTACGCTGCCATATAGAAATTTTTATTTAGGCATAAGGTGTGAAATGTCCAGAATGCCTTTGGAGTTTTATTTAGATACGAAACTTTCCCGAAATGGGAACCAAATTTTTTGGGGACCATTGTGAGATTAATATGAACTTAATGGGGTATATGTGAGGTGGAATATACCATTCTATGAATTATAAGAAATAGCGAGGTGTAGTTATTTTGGTATTAGAATGTATCTAGTCTGAACGAACTCGTTAATTATTGGGATATATATATATATATATATATATATATATATATATATATATATATATATATATGTGTGTGTGTGTGTGTGTGTGTGTGTGTGTGTGTGTGTGTGTGTGTGTGTGTGTGTGTGTTAATTATATATAAATACGGGAATACATAATCCAGTAGAAAAATGATGATAGGTTGTGTGAATACCTAAAACAATGAAAGGCTGTGTAATTACCTAAGGTTATACTAGGGTGCGTGAATACCTATTTGATTGTTTTATTATGTGTATAACATACCTACGCTGCTTGCTATCGAGTGGAGGTTGCGCATTATTGACAATCATGCTTTGAGGATCCTTCGGGTGGGATATTGAATTGTACCACTAAAGCATAGAACCTAAGTATGGACTATCTGTGAGAACGACAGTAATGACGGTCAGATGGGTGCATATCCCGTCGACTTGGAACTACGTTCGCCTCTAATATGTGTGATCTTTTTGATGGTTCGCGAGAAATTGAACTTATAGTCCTTTATGCAATGAGTGATGAAATGGGACATGATAGCAGAGTATGCAAGCAATGCAGCTTTGTCTCGTGGTGTAGTATAGTATATTTGTATAAGATAGTATGCTTATATATATACATGTACTTGTGATGATATCTACTGTGTGAATTAAGTAGACAGGAATAATAATAATAATAATATCCGAAATGAATAGTAGTCCTTCATGAAGTGAGTAATGCATCGGGACATGATAAGAGAGTATACATTGCGCCAAGAGGTCTTAACCTAGGGGTGCAGGATTAGAATATATATATATATATATATATATATATATATATATATATATATATATATATATATATATGTGTGTGTGTGTGTGTGTGTGTGTGTGTGGAGTGAATAAATATATACACTGGTAAATAATTCTATTGTGTGTAATTAGTAGAGGTGAATATCATGATAAGTAAAATAATCTTAGTGAGAAAAGGATTAACTATACAAATGATGAACGTACTTGATGTTTCGGTACAAACTATTTTAATATCGTATCGTATGGGTGATACGGGTATGCTAGAGTGAACGTAGGTTGTAATAACACTGGGTTGAACTAATGTCTATATATATATATATATATAGAGAGAGAGAGAGAGAGAGAGAGAGAGATAGTATGTAACTAAGCATTGATACTATTGAGTTAATATTTAAAAATATTCGTAAAGTTGAGAATTTACATAAGTGATCCTAATCATAAAATTATGCTTAACTTGCGACGGGAGGATTAGCGGGCTACTTATGTAGATATTATGGACTAGTTGGATAGAGAAACGACTAGGTGGAATTAATGAATGTGATAGGTGTGCACTATAGAAGAAAGGTGAGATTGTCCTCGGGGGAGTGCGACCGTAAAAGAAATTATGAACATTATATACTATGCATTTAATTTATTGTAATAAAATACTTGCTAAACATTTTTATATATCGGGCTTTGACCCGTTTCTTGTACTTCTTCTCTCTTGTCTATGTATATGTATATTAATAGGTGTCCAGCCACAGGGATGCCATAGTTGACTTATTTATTCCAGAGTTACGCAGCTGCAGCATTATGGATGGTTGCAGGACTTGATTTAGACGTATCATTTCTTTATTCCTAGAGTAGGATTCTTATCTCAGTTGTAGATTCATTCTGGGAATGTTTCCCCTTTTACTTTTAGACTCAGTATTTTGTTTATGTATTCATTTATTGGATTATTATATTGGGATGTTGAGCCGATTGTTTATTCGGCAGGTCATTTATTCATTTAGTACTGTATTAGACTCATGGATGTATGGTTTATTTGTTATTTAGCAAGCATATTTAATTGTTTAATAAAAAGATAAAATTTGACATCAGTCTTTTTGAATACTAGGTGGTTAGTAATGTTTAAAAAAAAATTCATTTGGGCGGGGGGTCACATTTGAGTTAAGTAGTGGAGTTGTAATTATAATTATTTAGTGGTATTTATTATAATTAAGTGAGTGAGATTAGGATCCGAGAAGGATTATGTTTCTCTGGACCATTAGGAGAGACATCATTATCTCTCCTTAGGGTCCTTGTTGTAGCCTATATATATGCACCTAAGTCTCATTTTTTCTTAACCTAGACATCACTTATGAGAAAGAGAGACAACGGAGATGAAATAGGGGACAAGAATGTGGTCATGAAATAAGAGTCCACCCTTTACTCGTGGTTATCCATATCAAGAATACAATAGAAGATCGTGAGGTGAATCAAGCCATCACATATTCTATTCGTGAAAAATGAGATCGGATCAAAGAGATCTTGCAGGTAAATCCTAAGTCTGCCTTATAGGATTTCATGTATGTATAGATTTTTTTGTAGTCCAGTCTATACTCCTTCTCAATAGAACCTCGGACTTCTGTTCCAACATTTTTCATCATGTATAATCTCAATATTATATCCTGTTGTTTTCTAACAATACATTATTTTCCATATCTTGTACATAAATAAAAATTACCTACTTGTCATGTTTACTTAATTGTTTTCATTCCAGATGGACAACGAACCCCAAGAAGACAACATACCCCCCGCGCATTTGAACTTTTATTCTATAGTACCCTTTAAACTATTGTTAGTTACGTATGTATGGATGGTAACAAGTTAGGATGGTTGTCCCCGCTAGAATATCTACACCAAAACTTATCAAATCTAGTGTGTCTCGAGTGTTCTACGAGTTTTATATTATGTATGGAACCGACGAATAATATGTAATTCCATTTATTTTAGACTCAGCTATGTAATGGGATGCTTGGCATCCCTGTAATAAAAGTCTTTTGACTTTACGATGTATTAATTTTATTATTGTATATATTTGTACTTTTTCTTTACCATTAAAGCATAAAGTTCATAGATGTGATAACGAACCCTAATAGTTTTCCCTTAGTGACACTGAAAACATAATTTTATTGATTTTATTGCATATGATATTGTTGTAGTCGCTCAAACAATATTCAGATGGTGGGAATAAGAGCTTCCTTAATCTTAGACTTAATGATCAAATCATCCACATAGAGTTAGACCTCCTTCTGAATAAGGTCATAAAGGATGGTTGTGGTAGCCTTTTGGTAGGTAGCCTCGACATTCATGAGTTCAAATGGCATGACAGTGTAAAAAAAAGTGCCTCGTGGGATGATGAAGGAAGTTTTCTCCTAATGGTCATATCCAAATGATTTGAGGCCATGTCTAGCCACGCTGTCCACGATCATGTCGATGTTAGGTAACGGGTTTGGAGATGCTTTCTTCAAATCCCGATATTTGATGCAAATAGACTTTACCTCCTGACTTTTTCACGGGGATGATGTTAGCAAGCCATGTTAGGTATTCGACCGTGCGAATAAAACCCATGTTTAACTATTTAACCACTTCCTGTTTTACCTTGAGCGACCATTTAGTACGTAGTTTTCATAGCTTATGTTTGACCGACTTACATTATGGGAAGTTTAGGATCTCATGATGAGTTATTCTAGGATTAATTCCAGTCATATCATCATAGGACCATGCAAAGATGTCCATTAATTCTTCTACTAATTCTGTAAATTTTACACGATCATGCTCGTTAAGGGTGGACCCTATCCCAATCTTGCGTTGTTGGCTATTAGAACTAAGATTAATAACAACAATCTCGTCATCATTAGTTTTAATGCGGATATGTTATTTGTTAGTCTCCTTATTTATATTAGTTAAGAGTTTTCTATTTATAAAGTAATTACCATTAAGAATTTGATAATAATGATTACAATTAATGTAAGGCACAACGAGATACTCAAAATCCTAATTTATTTCATTTTTGAAAAAAAAGGAGTGAGAACCTCACCCAAATAGGTCTCAGTTACATTTGTATCAGAAAAAGGAAAAATAGGAACACGTGAAGATAACTGGATAGGGTAAACAATAGGGTTTGGTTGAATTTGAGTAGGTTGGACTAGTACGGCATTCCAATTGAGGAAAGGCATATCGGGAGCTTTGATCTGAGTGAACAATTATGACGGCATGATATCTAAGAGAATCATGAAGAGACTCATCCTCAGTGGCTGTAATTAGGAGGATTTGCTAAATTCCCTTTCCTCAAAGTCTTCAGTAATTTCCATGTCTTCCTCAACGGGAGGTTGCACTTCATGTTTACAGTCTACGGTCCAACTAGAGAAGATTTCATTATCAAATTCATCATTCAGACTTTCAAAGTCTTCACCCATCCGGTGATGACTATGCCTTCTTGCAAAGAGTAATCAATACATTAGACCACCTCAATGGCTTCATCGTTTAAGCCTTCTCACTCAATTGGGAAATGTAGGAGTGAAGTGACTAATCCTACTTGAAGCTTTAAAATAGTGTTCATCCTAAAGATGCTACAGATTTCACTATTTTGTTGAAACATATAGACTATGGCTTGTACCACATCATCAAGACTGATTTATTTGATGGGTACAACCAATTCATCTGACTCCCAAGACCACTTTCGATCTTCCATGAGAAATTTTGTGAAGTTTGAATAATGAAAGGACATTTCGGTGGGTAATTTCAACTCAAACTCCAAGAGTTGGTTCAACACAACGGGTAGCTCCATATTCGCTTTAGATTACAGACAACAATATAGGCTCTTATAAGGAGTGACAAAGCTTGATTGGTGGGGCATGTAGGGTGTATAAGAAAAGATGGGCAATTCTTGAGAGGCTCGGGTGAGATTATGGGGATAATGGGTGCTTTGATGGACATGGTTTATATGGATGGGTCAAATTATGGGTTATTCTCTAGGAAGATGATATTTGCATGTGCTGGAAGTGGCTTTTGAGTTGTATTAGGTTGTGGTGCAATGATACCCTGATAAATTATGCCTAGGATCACATTACTAAGGTGGAAGCACTGATTAGTAGTATGACATGAAAACTGGTGGAAGTCACAATGAGAATCAGGCTTGAAGTTTTTAGGGAGTGGATTTTGTAATGGATGGGGATCCAAGGGTTTGATGAGATTTCAATTTAACAGGGCCTGGTAAACTTTGGGCAGGGGATCATGGAGCTTGGTGATTTATTTCTTAATAGGTTTAGGGTAATTTCTAGGTCCTAAGACATAGCAAGTTGTGAAATGTTATTGATGGTTGAGACTGTATCACTTACAGGATTATCATAGTTTCAAGGGGTGAACTGTATGATCTCTTTTTTTTGGTTCAGAATCCACTTTGGCCACACCTTCTGTCGCATACGCGAATTTTATGTGTTGATGATAAGTAAGAATAAAATGAAATACAACAATAATTTCAGTGCAAGGGAATTTAAAACACTTTTATTATAGAGATGCCTAGCATATTATTACCTATCAGTCTGATAATAAAAGAAAGTAAAATAGTAATCCCTTATTCGTAAATAAATTTAAACCATCTAAGAAACACTATGGATTCATAAGAAATGATAAGTTATGGTGTAAATATTATAATGGGGGCATCCATCATTGTATGTCACTGCCAACACGTACGTAATTATGAATATTTTCAGGGGTAGAAGAGAATAAAAGTTCAAAGGCATGGGCAGTAACTGATCTTCTCCAAGTTCGTCGTCCATCTGAGATAAAAATAATTAAACAAACATGCCAAGTAGATAATTTATTTTTCTAATACAAGATATGGAAGATGATAAGGCGTTAGAAAGTATCGAAATGAAAATATTGAATTTATACCTGTTAAAACAAAATGAAATATCAAAAAACCATCAGGGTTATACTGATGCCTATTGCTACGTAAATGACTAGTATGGTAAAGATAACCGGATAAACTGAGTATCAAGTTACGGTGATATTGGTTCAAATTATAGTACGATAACCCATTAATTAAAGATTATAGGGCATGAATATTGTAGACAATATTGCTTAAGGAGTAAAATACACTTGAACAGGAAATACCAATATTCGGGGAATAGTAAAATATAGCTTGATACACTTAGTTAGAGTGTCACTCATTCGTATGTAGAAAGTAAACAAAATTAGGCACTCAACATCCGAGTCCTAGAGGCCAATTAGAATTATTGCAGTATACCAGCGTCTAATCCCTGAATCATAAGGTATGATAGTTGGGGTTTCACTGATAAAAAAATAAATTATTGGGTTATATGCAATTATTTGAAATATGTGGCAAGGTTATAGCACAGTGAAGGGTAAAGAGGTTTATTGGTTCGAGTATAACGTTTTATCGATTTTGGGAATAATCGAGAATATTAAGAGAATCATTTATACCACATAAATTTGAACTACTCAAAGGATTTCATATTTGAATCACGAGTTCAAAATTATCACAAGGTGATATAGCAATAAGTAATTAAAATACATAAGCTCAAATTGGCT
The DNA here is from genome assembly GCA_949130495.1 of Sambucus nigra. Taxonomy (NCBI): domain Eukaryota; kingdom Viridiplantae; phylum Streptophyta; class Magnoliopsida; order Dipsacales; family Adoxaceae; genus Sambucus; species Sambucus nigra. The sequence goes on from OX422220.1 coordinate 49,743,263, forward strand.
AAGATTGAAATTTAAATCACCTAATTTGTGTTTTAGGAATTTGGTTGGTTGTGTGTCAAATTTGCTGGTAGAATGGTATTTTAAAACCATAACAAGTGTAAGTAAGTCGTATATGTCTAAAATAATATGTATGTGGTGTAGTAGGATGTAATTTCAAAAGGGATTTCAGTGAAAAAATAACTAAAAGGGTAATCAATATAAATTTGAAAACTTTTTAAAGAAACTTTTAATCCTTATTTGATTATGATTTAAAGTTAGTGACAGAAAACAAATTAGGTCCATTTATACTCAAGTAATTATGGAAAAAGTTTGGGACAATTTTGAAATACTAGAAAAAAGTAGGAAGGGGTTTATATGTAAATATAAAACTTAAAACTGACTTTCTCGAGAAAACACTTTATTGGAATTCAAACAATATGTTGTAATATGAATTAAAAAATAAAAATATTGAAAAAAATTAAAAAAAAAATCTATTGGAGATGCGCCCTCACGCGCTCAGCCAAATATGTGATGCATTTGATTTGACTTACACTTACGCATGTGAAGGTTAATCATTTTCAACCTCTCGACATTTTGACTTTAGTGTTTAAAACTTTGACCTTGATTTCAAAACATTTTATAATTTCTTTCAAGTTGATTTCTGAATGCATGTTATCTAATATTTGAAGAGGAATCTAACCATATTGTCTTTAATAATTTTGGTGGACTAAATCGAGCTATTGGATTTTTGTAAAAATAGTGAAATTTTGACCAAACAGAACTGCTTGAAAGTTATGATTCCCGTTCTGTCATTGTAAAGGTGTTATTTTTTATAAAAAAAAATGGGGAATATTAAACTTGGTTTGAAGGATTTTGGTGGAGTAAAAACCGTGAGTTTTTTTTCTTCTAATTTTTAGGGACGAAAACTTTAACCCATGATTTGAGGTATCAAAGTCATTCTTAGTTCAATTGAACACTCATATAGGTTTCTGATAACCTAAGATCAACTTACCTCACTTTAAATTTGGTTCAAAGTCAAGTAATCAAAATCCACCATTGAAGCTCAAGATTTAATGGTATTTTCTATTATTGAGCTATTTTAGGGCAAATACACGTCAACTTTCACATGTAAACACATATTTTTACACTATAGATATGTAGAAACAAAAACACATTCAATAAACAAGTGTTCATACATAAAATTATAGAAATGAAAAAAATCTTAAATGTTTACATTGATATTACACTCAGCTCGGATGGATTTCGATTGTGATAAGAAAGGGCATTTATAGGGTTCATCAATAAGAATTATTGGTTGGTTTAGTGGTGGAGTCCGAGCTATTTTCATAGGTTTCTATTGTGGTTCCATTGGATGAAAAAGAGTTACCATAGGTTTCCCCATGGTATAATATATGATTTGTAGTCCATTTGGTGTCTTTTCACCAGGGGTGAAGAGTAAACAAATTTGGGTTTAAGTTTAGGTCCTTGGATATTTTTCATATCGATTTTGAGGTTATCAGTTTGTATTATCAAAGTTTAGAGACTTTTTTGTAATTATTAAACTTAATATATTGGTTTAAGAAAATCCTATAAGATATATGTCCTCAAGTCAAATTTTGAGTGAAAGTTGGGGTCAAATAAATATAGGAATTTGTAAAACATCCTAATCCTACTTATAGGGGAATTTTGGTAGTTTTCGGAAGTTTTAGTGTTTTGCTTAGAATTTCTGTATATTAAAAGGAATAAAGGTTATTTTTAAGGTGGGTTGTTGTTCTTACCAAAAAAATCTTCTTCCTCGAAATTACCTAGGAAAAATGCGGGGCATTATTGTCTCATCATGTCTTCTATTTCCCACGTAGCTTCTTCAGCTCCATGATGTAGCCAAAGAACCTTGACTGGTGGTATGGTTTTTTATTGGATAACCATTTCTTGTCGATTGAAAATTTTGATAGGAATTTATTCGAGTACATGGTTGTGTTTAATTGTGATATCTTTCCAAGTAATGACATTAATTGCATCTAAGATGTATTTTTGCAATTACAAGACGTGAAATACATTATGGAGATTGTATAGTTTAAAAGGTAATTCCAGACGATATCCAATACTCTTGATAGTCCTAAAGGGGACAATATAGAAGGGTGATAACTTTCCTTTATTTCCAAATCGTATTATTCCATCCCGTGGAGATCCTCATAAAAACACTTGATTATTGACTTGAAATTATAAAGGCTTTCATCGAGTGTCGTCGTAACTCGTTTGGCGACTCTGGGACAAGTGTAATTTTTATTGAATGAGGCATATCTTTCCTGTGGTTTCAGTTATGATTTCGAGTCCCAATGAATGATTCTCTCTACATTCGTTCGACCATAAAAGGCGAATGATAGGGTTGTTCATATAGTGCTTCGTATGGGGAGGTTTGAATATTGGATAAGTAACTATTTTTATAGGAGACCTCGATCAAGGCAAGATGATTGTTCCATGGATAAGAAAAGTGTAAGGTATAGGATCGTAACATATCCTCTAAAGTTTGAATTACTCATTCGGATTGTCCATTAGTTTAGGGATGAAAGTTTGTGCTTACTTAGAGGTTGGTTCCCAAGGCTATTTGTAAGGCTTGCCAAAATTTTCCTATAAATCTGGGATCTCGATCCGATGTGACAGACATAGATACGCCGTTTCATCTCACTATTTCTTTGATGTAAAGTTCGCTTAATCAAGGAAAAGAATCAATGGACCTGATTGGTAGAAAATGGGAAGATTTTATAATATGATCAGCGATAACCCATAACATATTGAAACCTTAAATCGTTACGGGAAATTCCCTGAAGAAATCCATAGTTATATGATCCCATTTCCATTATAAGATTGGAAGTGGTTCGAGTAAACCACTGGGATGTTGGTGCTCAATTTTTGCTTTCTAACAGGTTAGACATTTCACTATGAAGTGTACAATATCTTTCTTCATTCTAGGCCGCCAATAACGTTGCTTAAGATTCTAGTACATTTTGGTTCTATCGGGGTGAACCATGAATTTAGAATGATGAGATTCATGCAAGATTTCTTCTCGGAGTGAAGATATGAGGAAAACACTTACTCAGTTTTGGAATTTTAATCCATGCTCAAGGTCCAAGGTCAAATTTTTTTGGGGAGGTTTTTTGAAGTTTTTTCTTTTGGGAATGCAAAATTTTGTCTTAACCTTGATGATCCATGATTTTCTTGTGTATAATGGGGTGATGATGTTTCTTAACACAATTTAGGTTGCAGAGGAGTCTCGTAATAAATTAAAATATCCAATAGTTTCTAGAAATATAAGCATATTATAGAGGCTTCCTTCGGCTTTGTGGCTTAAGGCATCAGCAATTACGCTACCTTTTTTGGGATGGTACAGTAAGTAAGATTTATAATCTTCTAAATTTTTTATAAATAGTCTTTGTTGAAGATTATTTTCTCTCTTAATGAATACGTACTTCAACTTTTATGATTAGAGAAAACCTAAAATTCTTCTCCGTACAATAAACATCTCCAAATCTTTAGAGAAAAGTCTATTGCGACTATTCAAAATTGTGTATTGGATAGTTATGTTCATGAGTATTCAATTGTCTAGAACCATACTCGATTACTTAATTGTCCTGCATTATCACACAATCGAGTCCTTATAAATAGGATTCAGTATAAACGTTGTAACTGATATTACTAGAGGGAATGGTTAAGATAGGGGTAGAGGTCAAATTTTCTTTCAAAATGCGAAAAGCTTTTTTGCACTCAGGGTTCCATGTGAATTGTATATCCTTTATGTTCAACTTCATCAGGGGTAGGAATATTTGGGAAAATCCTTTTAGAAAACGTTAATAGTATCTAGGAAGACCTAGAAAACTGTGATTTGTCCTGGATCTACTTTTATACCTATTTTTGTAATTACATGTCCAAGAAACTTTACTTCTTTCATGAGAAAATCAATTTTTCTTTGATTTGCATATAATTGATGTTTACAAAGAGTTTTTAGCAATATACATGGTTGTTCTTTATATTCTCCTCGAATCTTGGGATAAATTAAAATTTTATCTATGAACATGATCACAAATTGATCCAGGAAATGTCAAAATATTTTGTGCATTAAATCCATGAAGGAAGTAGGGGAATTGATTGAATCAAATTACATGACTAAAATCTCAAATTGGCCCGATTTTGGATAGATCTACCTTCTTCACATGTAGTTCGTGATAACCTGAACGTATGTTAATTTTAGAATCTATCATCGCTCCTCGAAATTGGTCAAACAAATTTCCTATCCTGGGAAATGGGTATTTATTTTTTATGGTAAGTTGGTTCAATTTTCGGTAATCAATGCATACCCAAAAAGATCTTTCCTTTATAGGAAAAAAATTAGGGCTCTCCAATGGGATGTGATGGAGCATATAAATCCTTTACTAAGTAAGCTGTCCAGTTGGGTTAGAAATTTTCTTAATTCTAAACGATCCATACGGGAAGGGGGTATTGAAATAGGGGAAGTATTTGGTAATAGGTTGATGAAAAACTCAATATCTTGAGGTGGAGGTAATCTAGGTAAATCTTCAAGAAACACGTCTTTGTATTGGTTAAAATAATTTGAAAGGGAAGAGGTCCTTTTGTGACTTATCTGAAAAAGTAAAGGTTGACAGGGATTTCTTCCTTGAAAACAAAACGAAGTTTGGTGATGTGGTTTAAATGTTACCGTCTTCACATGAAAATCAGTGTGAGCATAATTTGGAGATAAAATGTTCGTTCCTATTAGTAAATCGAATTTCATCAAATCAAGGACAATTAAGTCTAAGGTTAATGTCCCGGCTCCAAAACGTAAGGCATGACATTTATAAATTCTATTAGTAACGACCATTTCTCCCGTTGGCATTCCTATAGTGAAAGGATAAGCTAACGAACTACATGATAGTTGTAACCTAGTCAAGCATGACTAATTAATGAAAGAGTGTGTGGATCCAGAATCAAACAATACATATGCAAAAATATTATAAAAAGTAAGATTAGCTTCGACCACACCGTGGTAATTTGAAATTTTCACTGGGAGAATGGAGGAATTTTGACTTTTGTTCTTAGTAACTGGTTACAAGCTTCTTTTCATAGGGATTTTATTCTTGCGGATGGTTAAAGTTATTAGTGGGATTTTTGAATGGAGGTTTCAGAAATTTAGGGGAGGTAGAGGGAGGAGGCATCTGTGGATTTGGGCTTTGGGATTTCAGGTGTCCTACTTGTTTGCATTCTTGGAAACTCATAAAAGGTCTGCTATTATTGCATTGAATTTGGATGAATGTTCTACCATCGTTGGTTTATTGTAAGGGTGATCTCTTTGATTTGGTTGATTCATAATAACATAGGATTTCAGCAAGGATAAAAAATACGGGTAACTACTGGATTTTTCTCTATATGAGAGGATATTTCAACAATTCGATTAAACTCTCAGACCTGCCAAGGGATAACAAAAGATTTTATGGTTTGGTATGAACTTCGTTCAAAATGCTTCCACTTTTTAGGATTAATGTCAACGTTTTCCTAGGCATATCGAGATACTTTAGTAAACTTGGCTTTGTAGAAGTATGATTCAAGATTGACCACTATATTTTGGAGTTAGGGTCCTTAAAATACCCCCTCCGTAATCTCCAAGAAATATGAGGTTGAGGAACCCCCACTGTCCCTCAACCGCAGAAAATTCATATTAAGAAGGAATCCCAGGGTCCCAGAAGAAACTCATATAGAGAAGGAACCTCCCCAGGGTCCCGACAGAAATTCATATTGAGAAGGAACCCCACCCAGGGTCTCGATAGAAATTCATATTAAGAAGGAACCCCATCCAGGATTTCGATAGAAACTCATATTGAGAAGGACCCCCCAGGGTCCCGGCAGAAACTCATATTGAGAAGGACCCCCCCCCCCCCCGGAGGGTCCCGACAAAAACTCATATTGATAAGGAACCCCACCTAGGGTCCCGACAGAAACTCATTGAGAAGGAGCCCCACCCATGGTCCCGAAAGAAACTCGTATTGAGAAGGAACACCCCTAGGGTCTCAGTAAAATCTCATATTGAGAAGGAACCCCACCCAGGGTCCTAGTAGAAACTCATATTGAGAAGGAACCCTAGGGTCCCAGCAGAGAATCCATATTGGTTCGGGAACCTAGGCCCCTTGACCGCATAAAATGCATAATTGGTGACAGTGCACCCAAGGTCCCTTGATCACAGAGAATCCATATTAGTGCGGGAACCTAGTCCCCCCTAACCGCAGAAAATGCATAATTGGTGAAAGTGCACCCAAGGTCCCTTGACCGTAAAGAATCCGTATTGGTGCAGGAACCTAGGCCCCCTCGCTGCAAAAAATGCATAATTGGTGCAAGTGCAACCAAGGTCCCTTGACCGCAGAAAATCCATTTTAGTGTTGGAACCTAGGCCCTCTGATTGTAGAAAATGCATAATTGGTGAAAGTACACCCAAGATCTTTCGATCGCAAATAATTCATACTGGTGTAAGAACCTAGGCCCCTTAGCGATAGAAAATGCATAATTGGTGAAAGTGCACCCAAGGTCCCTCGACCGTAGAGAATCCATATTGGTGCGAGAACCCAGGCCCCCTGACCGCAGAAAATGCATAATTGGTGAAAGTTAACCCAAGGTCCCTCGACCGTAGAGAATCCATGTTGGTGCGGGAACCAAGGGACCCTGATCGGAGAAAATGCATAACTAGTGAAAGATAATACAAGGTTCTTCAACCCAGATAATTCATATAGGTGTGGGAACCTAGGCCCCCTGATAGCAGAAAATGCATAATTGGTGAAAGATCACTCAGGGTCCCTCAAATATAGAAAAGTCATAATGGTGAAGGAACCTCCACGGTCCCTCAACCAAAACCCGGGGAAGAGACCCCAAGATGAGGGAGTGGCTACCATTAGGAACCCCTCATCATGAAAATTCATTCTTTTAAAGAACAATGGTATTAACACTTTGCTTTCTTGTGTAAGTAGCCTAGTTGAGCAGGCAGGGCTCAAATAGGCCAGTTAGAATCTCTTGGGAGTTTTGGCTTACCAGGTGAGGAATAAGGTTTGTTGAGAAAGCTCAACCACTTTGCACTTTAGGATTGTGAGAATACTAGTAGAAAGACCCTAGGGTCTCCCAGTCCTCACACACCTCACAGTCAGACACAACCAGGGTGAGCAGCCAAAGGGTTACTCATAAGAAAATAATTGTTTATAATATAATTTTAAAGGAGTGGGTCATCTAGGCCCATCTCAAGATAAATGATTTTAGAAGGGGGTTCTCAAGACCCCCTCAAGCTTAAAAATATTTTAGAGGAGGTGGTCCTTGAGATCCCCCTCAAGTTTACAAAGTTTGTACCAAAAGTTACCATTTCAAAATATATTTTCCAAATTAGATATTTTGTCTCAATTAGGAGACATATTTTCTTTTTGAGTTTGGTTTGCACCAGGTGGCACCTGCCTAAGGGGACAGGTTGCTGCAGACATGTAGGAACCAATGGTACACCGCAGACCTTGTTCCCCACCAACCCTCTTGAGATCCATTTTTACCAAAAGGAGAATGTTTCATTAGGATATGCTCCAGAAGTTCTTGACAACCTTGTAGACAGTAACCATTGGAGCGGGTCATGCCTCACCCTTTCCAGTTATTCATAGACCCTAGTCTCACTACCCTCCTATATTTGGCAACTCTGCTGGGGAGGTATCCTCACTTCCATTGACAAAGAAGGTTTGACTGTGTCCAAGCAGCTTATTTTTTATGATATTTCATCTGGGAATGGAACTCACAGTGACCAGACTACTCAGGAAGAACTGGTGGTAGTCAGAGCCAAGGCACCTGCTGCTCAGGGAGTGCAAACCAGCTCGCCTGCAACGGCTCCGATGGTAGGTATGAGTCTCATGGAAATGTTTTTTGACCTCTTGAAGCAAAACAATGTAGAACTATCATGTTTGGGTCAAGGTTGTATAACACTAGGTGTAGCCCCATCTAGAGGGGTAGCGACCCCAGTTGTAATTCTAGTAGAGACGATTCCGCCACAGAAGGTGGTGTCGGAGCAGGTTATGACACCATCAGGCTCACCAATAGCTAAGAGCATGAGCTTGGAGGGAGGGTACTCATTTATATGAGGAGTTGCAAGACCCCTACCCGCAGAAAGTGTGAATGAGAAGCCATACCCGAAGAGGTATGTTTGACTGAAATTTATCAAGTCCAACGGCAAAGGAGAAAATCCAAGGGTGGAAGAACTGCCAATGGCTATGGGTTCAAGTGAGGAACCGACCGTCAAAAAATACTCAGGCAAAGCCCCACCCACACTTGACACCATATGCGAGGAACCCAACTCAAGACCCTTTGGTTGAGTGGCGTAGAAGGACCCCCTGTGTGGAGTTCTTGTTGGTGAGGAATCCCTGGGTTCCAAACCCCTAACTCTCAAACCATCAGCGCACGAGGAACTCGCCAGCAAAGGGGTCGCGAGAACCCTGAAGACCGTAAAGCCTCGATAAAAAAAATGATGTGGAACTCATAGATGAAGAGGAACTCACCAACAAGGTTGGTCGCGAGGAACCCCCGGTAATCAGTGAATGCCTCATGGTAATAGTGGTTGGCGAGGAACCCCCATAAATATTAGTCATCGGTAAGGAACTCACCAATAATGGGGGTCGCTAGGAATCCTCAGCCAACAGCACACCTCCGTAGCAACAGCAGTTGGTGAGGAAACCTCCCTAGCATTTCTTGCAGTCAAGACTTCACACGATGACTCCAAAGTCACAAAGAAATCTGACGCAGAACCCTTAAAAGCAAACCGATATGCGAGGAATCTAAGGCAGCAGAGGGATTGGTCGAGGAATCCGAAACCATATGAGGAACAAATAAAGAAAGTTGCAGGCATTAAACCGCTGTCACAAAAACACCCTGACGAGGGACCCACCTCAACCTAGAGTTTTCGCGAGGAACCCTCCTTATCCAAAGAAATAGATAAAGAACCCATGGTCATCTTAACATGGCGTGATGATACAAGAAATTGCCCATAAGTGGTTCTCGTATTAGCAAGTCATGAGTAAAAAGCGTAATGAACAAAAAAAGCAGGTAAATAGAGAGAAAAAAAGATATAGTGTGGTTCAGCCCCTAAAATGGGCTTACATCCACTGTGTTGCTCCATTCTCATTTTATGTGATGTATTGTACGATATAATCATGCCTAAAGAGGCGTACGAGTATGATAATAAAAGGGGAGTACATTATGAATGATGTTGGAAGATTACGGTGTGCCAGAAAGGTGGCAGCGATGTGGGTGAGCCAACCCCCAGGTTGTAGACTAGGGCAGTATTGGGAGAAGAGGTACTGTAGAACTTACCCCGAGCGTGTGCAGTTCCTCCCTTATTCCGAGGTGTGGTCTTGTATATATAGAAGATATGCTCATGTGCAATGTGCATGTGACGTATATAAAGTCTGGAGTTGTAATGGAAAGGGATGAGGCCTGTAAGGCAAACAACGTGAGTGTCGCATCCTGTGAGACTAGAGGCGTGTTGAGGGGGTTGTACCCTCTAATGAGGAAGGACGCGGCCTGTACGTGGTAGAGACGCACACCAAGCTCAGTAGGGTCGCTCCCTATGTTGATAGGGGTCATGGCATGTAAGCATGTGTAGTGTAGTATACCTTCTGCTTACATTCTGAGGGTGCTATATTTGTACACATGCTTACATTCTGAGGGTGCTATATTTATACACTACACATGCTTACATTATGAGGGTGTTATATTTTTACACTACACATGCTTACATTCTGAAGGTGCTATATTTGTACACATGCTTAAATTCTGAGGGTTCTATATTTGTACTATCAATAAAGGTATAGTACACAACAAATGGTTACCTGCCGCGGAAGGTATACTACATTACACATGCTTACGTGTCGTGGCCCCTATCAACATAGGGCGTGAACCTACTGAGATTGGTGTATGGCTCTACCATGTACAAGCCATGGACCTCCTCATTACAGGGCGCGACCTCCTCAACATGCCTCTAGTCTTACAGGATGCGGCACTCACGTTGTTTGCCTTGCAGGTTGCATTTCTTTCCATTACAACTCCAGACTTTATATACGTCGTGTGCACATTGCATGTGAGAATATCTTCTATATATACAAGACCACACCTCTAAATAAGGGAGGAACTACAGACGCTCGGGGCAGGTTCTACAGTACCTATTCTCCCTATACTACCCTAGTTTACAACCTGGGGGCTGGCTCACCCACATCGCTGTGACCTCTCCGGCACACCGGAATCATCCATCATCATTCATCATATACTCCCCTTTATTCTCATACTTGTACGCCTCTTTATGCATGATTATATTGTATAATACATCACATATAATGAGAATGGAGCAACACAGTGGACGTAGGCCCATTTTAGGGGCTGAACCACTCTATATCTTGTTTTCTCTCTATTTACCTGCTTTGTTTGTTCATTACACTTTTTACACATGACTTGCTGATACGAGAACCACTTATGGACGATTTCTTATATCATCATGGAGCGAGGAACCCTCTCCATAGAAAAGACTTAGACCAGGAACCCATTGAGGAACTCATACTCCAAAGCCAAACTCACTACTGACAACGGTATATGAGGACCCATAAAAAAACTATTTTTTTAGTGAGGAACCCATATGGTGCAAGTCCTCGACAGAAAAAATGGGTGAGGAGTTTATAGTTGGCGGGGAACCCACCAATAGGGTGGGCCGTGAGGGATCCTCGGTCATTAGCGCACTCCTCATAGTACCCACAGTCAGCGAGGAACCCCTGGTAGTATTAGCCATCAGCGAGGAACCCCTAGAACTCACACCCTTGGTAGTAGACCCCCTATTTGAGATTCCATCTGGCGAGCAATGCCTAAGTTCAAAACCCTTGGGTATAAGATGATCACACGAGGAACCCAAGGTCATCGTGATCAGATCTATGGGCAAGGAACTCCTAAATATTGGAGGGGCGGGTACAGAACCCAAAACCATGAAAAAATCGATCGAGGAACCCTCCGCAGTGACCTATGGGCGCGAGGAACCCCCAATAAATTCAGTTCCACGAGTGGGACCTTTGAGCGAGGAACCCCCCACCTTTACAGGTAGTGGCGAGGGACCTATATAGGTCCCCACCCCAAAATTCAACCCATTGTCAGTAGACATCCTTACCACTACGGTTGAAGAGGTACTATGCCAAACTCTTGCCATGTGTCATTTTCTTAAAACATTGAACGACTTGATCTAAGTGAAGAAAAGTTTTTTTAAAAAAAAGAAATTGTATGAGCACACTATTTGTAAGAAATACAAAGAGTGACTATAATGCAGAAATGAATACTAGTTATTTTTGTTGGCACATGAAATTTTGTGCATGACTCATTTACCTACATTGTGCGGTGGGTACACTGGATTTATGTGATATTTTCTTAAAAGAAAGGTGGAACCTCTACTTGATTAGAAGAGGGCCCATGATATAAGGAACTTTCCTCATTATACTTGGGGGTATATCTAACCCAAAAGTAAAAGTATAGTGAGTAAAGTCCCTACAGGCACGATACGACCAGTAGGATGTTATCCTCTTAGCAATAACAACAACAACAACAACAACAACAACAACAACAACAACAACAACAACAACAACAACAACAACAACAACAACAATAATAATAATAATAATAATAATAATAATAATAATAATAATAATAATAATAATAATAATAATAATAAACAATTCACTACATTTTAATATTATTCCATACAAATTTATATCCTAGAGAACAAGTCCTAACCTCTATTCACAAGAAAAAAATTAATTTCCCTATTTTCAAAAAATATGGAGAAGCGGGTCTACCCCCCCCCCCCCCCCCTAAACTTGTTATTTTTCTAAGAAAAAAAAGGTTCCTAAGAAAAGTTTGGAACGAGGACCCTACAGTTAGAGGGTAACTTCAGAAATAATAACTTTCTTAGCTCATATGCAAGTACCCCACAGTTAAAGGGGTAGCTTAAAAAATTGAGGACTTGGTCAGCTATATGCAAGTACCCCACAGTTAGAGGGGCAACATCAAAATCTTAACTTGCTCAGATATATGCAAGTACCCCGCAGTTAGAGGGGAAGATTAAAAAATATGAATTGCTCAGTTATATGCAAGTACCCCACAGTTAGAGGGAAAGATTCAGAAGTAATAACTTCCTCAGATCATATGCAAGTACCCCACAGTTACTGGGTAGCTTAAAAAATTGAGGACTTGGTCAGCTATATTAAAGTACCCCACATTAGACGGGCAGTTTCAAAGCTTGAACTTGCTCAGTTATATGAAAATACCCCGCAGTTAGAGGGGTAGCTTAAAAATTTTAACTTGCTCAGTTATATGCAACTACACCACAACTAGAGGGGTAACTTCAAACTTTCAATTTTCTCAGTTATATGCAAGTACCCCACAGTTAGAGGGGTAGCTTTAAATTTTTAAGTTGCTCAGTTATATGCAAGTACCCAACAGCTAGAGGGGAAACTTCCAAATTTTAACTTGCTCGGATTTATCCAAGTACCCCACAGTTATAGGGGTAGCTTCCAAATCTTAACTTGCTTATATGTATGCAATTACCCCGCAGTTAAAAGGGGAGCTTCAGAAATATGACTTGCTCAGTTATATGCAAGTACCCTGCAGTGAGAGGGGAAGCTTCATAAGTAATAACTTTCTCAACTCATATGCAAGTACCCCACAGTTAGAGAGGTAGATTAAGAATAATAACTTGCTCAACTCATACGCAAGTACCCCGCACTTAAAGGTGTAGCTTCATAGTTTTAACCTACTCATCTAATATGAAAGTACCCCACAGTTATAGGGGCTCTAAAATGATAACTTTCTCATATCCTAAGCAAGTACGTCACAGGCTACAGGGAAATTAAATCTCCGAGTTCTCACAAAAAATAGAGCAACTCAGAGTATTGAGCAAGTTCAAGTATAGATATAGGGTGCGATAGTTTAGTACCTAAGGCTCCAAGGGCACCACAGCGCTCATAGTATTGAGAAACTTCCATGTATAAATATAAGGTACGACAGTTTAGTACCTAAGGCTCCAAGTTCAACAAAGCGCTCACAGTATTGAACAATTACCAAGTATAAATATAAGGTGTGACAGTTTAGTACCTATGGTTCCAAGGGCACTGGAGCGCTCACAGTATTGAGCAACTGTTAAGTATAAATATAAGGTAAAAAATTTTAGTACCTAAGGCTCCAAGGGCACCGAAGCACTCACAGTCTTGAGCAACTGTCAAGTATAAATAAAAGATACGACAATTTAGTACCTAGGGCTCCAAGGGTATTGGAGAGCCCATAAATAAAAGGTACGACAATTTCGTGCATAAGTCTCTCGACACTATAAGGCACTTATGCTCGAGGGAGATAATGTTGATAATTCCTCAAGCCAGTGAATAAAGAGAGAAGTGTTGACTGTGATATTTCATGCACAAGTCTCTCAACATTAAAAGACACTTCTGCATGAGGGGGCTAAGGATGAGAAGGCCTCAAGCTAGTGAAAAAAGAGTGAAATCTTGACTATGATATTTTGTGAACAAGTCTCTCGACATTATAGGACACTTCTGCATGAGGAGGCTAATATTGAGAAGTCCTAAAGCTAGTGCGCGAAGACTGAAACAACCTAGAGCATGGGGATCCACTTAGAGTGGCTCCACCTGCCCAAGATTGCAAGTTTGATAGAAAATAGGCCAGGGCGAGGGGATCCACCTTGAGTGGCCCCTCTTCCCAAACTTGATGCTACAGAAAATGACTCAAGGTGAGGTGTTCACCAAGAGTGGTACCCTCTGTAAAGATCAATACAAGAAATAACTTATGGAGAGGGGATCAACTTCGAGTGGCCCCTTTGCCAAGACTAACAAAATTAACAATTTGAGGATGAGGGAGTCCACCAAAAATGTCCCCTCCGTCAATATTAAAAAAGGAAATAGTTTATGTCGAGGGAGTCCAGCACGAGTGGTCCCTCGACCAAGATCAATGTTACAGAATTGCTGGTGGTGAGGGGGCCCACCATGAGTTGCCTCTTAGCTATAATCAAAGGCACGAACAATTTATGGCGTGGGAGTTCACTTCGAGTGACCCCATTTTCCAAGGGGTAAATATAAAGAGGAAAAACCAGGACAAGACAGTCCAAGATAAGTGACCCATCTGCCAAAGACAGACATAGAAATGAGTGGGTCTAACCCCAAAGTCCCCCCCCCCCCCCCCCCCCAACTGCATAAAATGGAAACAAGGTAAAATGAGTTAGGGCAAGGGGACTCACCTCGAGTGGCCCCTTTGCCAAAAAACCGATGCAAAAAAGAGACTGACTAAGGATGAGGAAGTCCACCACTAGGGACCCCTCAATCACTCCAATTGGACAGTCTAATGATGTAAATGAATGAAACTTTCGCATTCCAAGATGAAGTGATTGTTTCGTGTAAAACCCTTTGGTCTACCCAACATAAATATTTTTGTACAAGGGCATTAATGTAGAGGGGTGTCCAGCTACTATTCTAGAATATCCTTGGGTGAGTGAGCCAACCTAGAGGGGATCATACTACCCAAGTTATCAAGATAATATTTAGAATAAGGGGGTCCATCTTGAGTGGCCCTATGATGAGGTGTAAAACCTAGACGAGGGGACTCACAGCGAGCAACCCCTCTACCTAAGATATAAGGCCACAGACAAAGGCCAAGGATGAGAGGATCACTTTGATCAACCCCTCTACCCATGATAGAAGGACAAAGAAAGAGGCCAAGGATGAGGGGCTCACTGTGAGCAACCCCTCTACCCAAGATAGAAGGCCACATAAAGAGGCCAAGGATGAGGGGCTCACCGCGAGAAACCCCTCTATCCAAGATGGAAGGCCACAGAAAAAGGCCAAGGACGAGAGGCTAACCATGAGAAACCCCTCCAAACATGACACAATGCCACAGAAGAAGGCCAAGGACAAGGGGCTCACCATGAGCAACCCCTCTAAACAGGATAAAAGGCCACTTAAGAAGGATACGAATGAGGGGATCATAACGAGCAACCACTCTGCCCGAGTTGATACCGAGATAATGAGGTCCACTATAAGTGGCCTCGTCTACAAAACCTGGGATGAAGTGACATAGAATTTAACTACCCTAGGGGGAATAATGAAGGAACCCTAGGCTCCTCAAAATTGAAAATCGAATTTATGGAGTACAAATCCTTTTGGTCTGCCCAACACAAAAGACTTTGCATGAGGGGATAATGTAGAAAGGTGTTTCAAGCTTGACCACTATATTTTAAGGTGAGGGTCCCTCAAATAGCCCCTCCGTAGTCTCTGGGAAATATAAGCTTGAGGAACCCCCAGGGTCCTTCAACAGTAGAAAATTCATATTCGGAAGGAACCCCAAGGACCCGACATAAACTCATATTGAGAAGGAACCTCCCCAGGGTCTCAACTAAAATTCATATTGATAAGGAACCCCACCCAGGGTCCCGACATAAATTCATATTAAGAAGGAACCCCACCCAGGGTCCCGATAGAAACTCATATTTAGAAGGATCCCACCCAGGGTCTTGACATAAACTCATATTGAGAAGGAACACCCCCAGGATCCCGTCAGAAACTCATATTGAAAAGGAACCCCCCAGGGTCCCGACATAAACTCATATTGAGAAGTAACCCCAACTAGGGTCCCGATAAAAACTCATATTAAGTAATCCTCCCCCCCCCCCCCCCCCCCACGGTCCCGATAGAAACTCATATTGAGAAGGAACTCCACCCAGGGTCCCCACAAAAACTCATATTGAGAAGGAACACTCCAGGGTCATGGAAAAAACTCATATTGAGAAGGAACCCCACCCAGGGTCCCGGCAGAAACTCATATTGAGAAGGAACCCTAAGGTCCCAACAGAGAATCCATATTGGTTCGAAAACCTAGGCCCCCTCATTGTAAAAAATGTATAATTGGTGAAACTGCACCCCAATGTCCCTCGACTACAGAGAATCCATATTGGTGCGGGAACCTGGACCCAATAACTGCAGAAAGTGCATAATTAGTGAAAGTGCACCCAAGGTCCCTCATTCGCAGAGAATCCATATTGGTGCGGGAACCTAGGCCTCTTGATCGTAAAAAATGCATAATTGGTGAAAGTGCACCCAAGGTCCCTCGACTGCAGAAAATCCATATTGGTGCGGGAATCTAGGTCCCCTAATCGCATGAAATGCATAATTGGTGAAAGCGCACCCAAGGTCCCTTGACCACTGATAATTCATATTGGTGCGGTAACCTAGGACCCTTGAATGCAGAAAATGCATAATTGGTGACAGTGCACCCAAGGTCCCTCGACCGTAAATAATTCATGCTAGTGCAGGAACCTAGGCCCCTTAGCAGCAAAAAATGCATAATTGGTGAAAGTGCACCCAAGGTTCCTCGACCGTAGAGAATCTATATTAGTGCGGGAACCTAGGCCCCCTGACTGAAGAAAATGCATAACTGGTGAAAGATCATACAAGGTCCCTCACCGCAGAGAATTCATATTGGTGCGAAATCTTACATCCCCCAACCACAAAAAATGAATAATTGGTGAAATAGCAATTACGCTCCCTCAAATACATAAAAGTAATTTTGGTGAAGGAACATCCAGGGTCCCTCAATCAAAACCCGGGGCAGAGACCCCAAGATGAGGTAGTGTCTACCATGAGCAACCCCTCATCATGAAAAGTCATTCTTTTAAAGAACAACAGTATTAACACTTTTCTTTCTTGTATAGGTAGCCTAGTTGAGCAGGTTGGGCTCAAATAGGCCAGTTGGGATCTCTTGGGAGTTTTGGCTTGGCGGGTTAGGAACAGGTTTATGGAGCAATCTCAACCACTTAGCACTCTAGGATTGAAAGAATACTTGTAGAAATACCCTAGGGTCTCCCAGTCCTCACACATCTCACAGTCAGACACAACCAGGGTGAGCATCCAAAGGGTTATTCATAACAAAAGAACTGTTTATAAAATTATTTTGAAGGAGAGGGTCCTCTAGGCCCCTCTCAAGAAAAATGATTTTAGAAGGGGGTCCTCAAGACCCCTTCAAGCTTACAAAGATTTTAGAGGAGGTGGTCCTTGAACCCCCCTCAAGTTTACAACGTTTGTAACAAAAGTTACC
Organism: Sambucus nigra; assembly: GCA_949130495.1. Taxonomy (NCBI): domain Eukaryota; kingdom Viridiplantae; phylum Streptophyta; class Magnoliopsida; order Dipsacales; family Adoxaceae; genus Sambucus; species Sambucus nigra. The sequence goes on from OX422220.1 coordinate 49,760,417, forward strand.
ATTTCAAAAGATATTTACCAAATCAGATATTTTATTTCCATTAAGAGATATATTTGCTTGTTGAATTTCGTTTGCACCAGGTGGCACCTGTCTAAGGGGACAGGCTGATGCACACATGTAGGGACAAATGGTACACTGGAGACCTTGTCCATCACCAACCCTCTTTGTTTTTTATTCCAAAAGTGCTAACTCAGCCCTAGTGACCCAAGTATAAATAGGACCCCTGGGCAAGGTCAAGAAAGGAAGAGATAGAAAAACTCAATAGCATTGTTACTCTATGAAAATCACACCATAACTTCCTAGTATTCTCTCCCTGCTCTCCCTCCTGTGCTAAGTGCCTTGTTCTTTCAATTTTAACTAACAACCATCATTCTCAGGAGCTCTTCTTGACAAAATTACTATTATTGTTGTGGAATTTCATCTTCTTGCAGAGAGGGAGTTCCAGCTTGAGAAACATTTTAACAAAAGGAGAATGTTTCATCAGGAGCTGCTTAAGAAGTTCTTGAGAACCTTATAGATAGTGCCATTGAAGTGGGTCACGCATCACCCTTTCTAGTTATTCATAGACCCCGGTCTCACTACCCTCCTACATGCTTAATATTGGTCACTGTCATTTGCTGTTGTAGTAGGTTTAAGAAATATATGATCATTTGATATTTTATGGTCTCTAAAAAGTACTTGTAGAAAATTTCTTCAAATTGTCCCAATGTTAGTTCATTCATAGTTTGGGAACGTAAGACGGACTACCATCAAAAGTCTCCTTATCATTCAAGGAGATATGAACCTAACTTAGCCCTACGTTCAGGGATAATTCCAACTCCATTAAGTACCTTAAGTATTTGGCAAATCCATTTTTTGTCTTCAACTGCACTGGGCTTTTCAAGAAACGCTGGGGGTTTCTGTCTCAAAATTCCTTAAGAGCATTAATCCTTCGAGTTTTTTTCGAGAATTTCATTATTTACAAGAGGTGGAGGTATGTTATGTTATCATTGGGTTAGTGTAATTAACTCTTGGTGACAACATAAGATTCTTTCATGGGTGTTCGTGGGATTTAACATTTTTAGAATAAAATGTTTTTCTTGAGTTCCACTAGTAGTTGCTCAAGTAGTAACCATCCTATATAGACAATATTATAATAGATTAATTACAAGCACAGATACTGCAACAACTCATCATCATAATATCCTGTTAGACTTTCCAGTACATAGTTAACATATTGAAAAGAAACATAAATAGTACATAGCCGTCAGTTCTATTTCACAACAAGAAAGAAATCAAAGAACCAACAAGTTACACCATAGTGGTGATTTGGAGATAAGGGTGTCATTTACTTGCACACTTGAACGTTATTTACTTACTGCCACACTTTGACAATTAGTTTAAGCCGTTTGGGAAACTACTTGCTCATATTCGGGATTAGCATCATCTTCGAAAGGATCGAAGTCATCATTTGGAGAGTCTAGTGAAGTAACGGGATTAGTAGGGGTAAATATTGTAGTAACTGGATAAAGAGGTGCGTAGCCTAGTGGGAGATCAGGAGGAGTCATGGTAACTGCATTGGGTGTTACCACTTCCCATTTGAGATGGATTGCTTGTTGTAGAAATTCCCGGTCTTTAAAAAAACCTTTTAGCTTGTCGAGTGGCCTAAGCTTTTCCCATCAAATGACAAATGAGTAAAATGTGTTTAATTTTTAGAGTAGAAATTTCCTAGTCCCGGTCTATGCTTATGATATGTTGGAACAATTAGGCATATCCCAATTTTTTAATAGCTTGCTCAAAGCGTTCGGGATTCGAGTCATGAATGTCGAGATAGATGTCATCCAAATATTCATGATTGGAAAATAGTATAAGTAATAAAGTATAATAAGTAAAATATTTTAGAATAATAATCATCTCAGATGTAGGCGAAGATCCTCATATGTGTCCCATATATGCATAAAACCAGTTTGCGCACTCATACCATGCTATCGCATGAACGAATTTTATATTTTGATGATAAATAAGAATAAAATGAAATACAATAATAATTTTAGTGCAGCGAATCTTAAAAGACTTCTATTATGGGGATGCCTATCATCTTATTACTATCAAAATCTGACAATAAAAAAAGCACAATCGTAATCACTCATTCTGTACATAAATTTGAACTATCGATGAAACAATCGGGATTCAGAAGTGCTGATAAATTGCGGTGTAGATATTCCAATAGGGCCTTCCATCCTTGCCTGTAACTGCCCACACAAACATAACTGTGAATTCTTTTAGGGATAGAATAGAATAAAAGTTCAAAGGAAGGGGCGGTAACTGGTCTTCTTTAGGTTCGTCGACCATCTGGAATAAATACAATTAAGTAGACATGCGAAGTAGATTATTTATATTTCTATTCAAGATATGGAAATTGATAAGACAGTATATAGTAACGGAAATAAATTATTAAATTTATACCTATTGAAACAAAATGAAATATCATAAGACTATCAGGGGTATATTGATGCCTATTGATATGAAAATTAATAATATGGTGAAGATGACTGGATAAACTTAGTTTCAGGTTACGCTGATATTGGTTCAAATTACAAAAGTATAACCCATAGATTATCGGTTATAGGGTTTCAATAATGTAGACATACCTTTAAAATATTGCTCAAGGTATAAAATACACTTGAACAGTCGATCCTAGTAATCAAGGAATAGTAAAATATATCTCAACACTCTTAGCTACAATGACGCTCGTACGTATGTAGAAAGTAAAAAAACAAGGACAATTAGGATTATCGTGGTATATCGGGGTGTAATCCTTGAATTAGGAGTTCGTATTTGAATTAGGAGTTCAAAATTATCGCAGGGTGATATAACAACCATTATTTAAAAGACATAAGCTCAAGTTGGTTAATATTGAAATTTAAATCACCTACTTTGAGTTTAAGGAATTCCAGTTGGTTGTGCGGCTAATTTCCTGGTAGATTGGGCAGTCTGAAATCATAACAAGTTTAAGTAGGTCATATAGGTCTAAAATAATGTGTATGTGGTGTATTATGATGTAATTTCAAAACGTATTTCAGTGAAAAAATAACTAAGAGGGTATGAAGTATAGAGTACAAAACTTTTTAAATAAATGCTTAATCCTTATTTTATTAGGATTTAAAATTAGTGATAGAAGATAAAGTGGGTCCATTTATACTCAAGTAATTAAAGAAAAAGTTTGGAAAAGTTTTGAAATACTATAAAAAGTAGGCAAGGGGTTATATGTAAATATAAAAGTTTATTTTTAAACCTAAAAGCTGACTTTCTCTAGAAAACACTTTCCTCGAATCCAAATAGGGTGATGGATATACCAATTTGTTGAGAATTAAAAAATAAAAATATTGGGAAAAAATAAGAAATTTTTTATTGGAGATAATCCCTCACGCGCTCAGTCAAATATGTGACACTTGATTTGAAATACACTCGCGCACTATAGATTAATCATCTTCAACCTCTCGAAATTTTGACTTTAGGTTTTATAACTTTGACCATGATTTCAAAACATTTTAGAATTCCTTTCAACTTTATTTCTGAATAAAATTTGTCTAATTTTTAAAGAAGAATCTAAACATACTGGTTTTAAGAATTTTGGTGGGATAAATAAAGCTATTGGATTTCTATAAAAATGTTAAAATTTTGACAAAACAAAACTACTTAAAAGTTATAATTATCATTCCTTCATTATAAAGGTGTTGTTCAATATAAAAAATGTTGAAGATTAAACTTTGTTTGAGGGATTTAGGTGGAGTAAAACTGCGAATTTATTTTCTAAAATTTTTAGGGCCAAAAACTTCAACCCGTTATTTGAGGTATCAAAAGTCATTATTCGTTCAATTAAACACACCTATTTTCTCAAGAACCTAATCTCAACTTGCCTCACTTTGAAACTGGTTCAAAGTTAAGGAAGCAGAATCCACCATTGAAGCTTAAGATTTAATGGTGTTTTCTGGTTTTTTTAGCAATTTCAGAGCATATAGACGTCAACTTTCACATGTAAACACATATTTATACTCTATAGATATGCATAAATATAAACACATTAAAAAAATAAGTAATCATGCATGATATTACAGAAATGCAAAAGCTCTCAAAAGTTTACGTTGAAATTAAACGTAGTGGGGATGGATTTCGGCCGAGATAAGAGAAGGTAATTATAAGGTTCATCAAGGAGAGATTATTGGTTGGTTTAGAGGTGGAGTTTGGTTTGTTTGACATAGGTTTCTATAGTGGTTACATTGGATGTAAAAGAGGTACTATAGGTTACCCACATGGTGCAATCTATGTTGGTTGTTTGGCTGGATTCATGTCACATAGGGGTGAAGAGTAAACAAGTTTAGGTTTCAGTTTAGGTCCTTGGATAGTTTTCATATAGATTTTATGGTTTTTAGTTTATTTTGTCAAATTTTAAGGGCTTTTATGTAATTATTCAAACTTAATGGATTGGTTTATGAAAATACTGTAACATATATGTCCTTAGGTCAAATTTTGAGTGAAATTTAGTGTCAAATAGGTATAGGAATTTGTGAAATATCCTAATCATACTTTAGGGGAATTTTGGTAATTTAGGTAAATTTTAGGGTTTTACTTAGAATTATAGTGTATTTAAAGGACTAAACATCATTTTTTTGGTAGTTTGTTACACCTTCAATAATATCCTCACCAGCCTCCCGAAGGGATCGAAAATGCTAGTAATACTTTTAGCCCATCGATGCTCAGATATGAGGCAATAAGTTCTTCTTCACAATATTAACTTGTTCTTCCTCGAAGGTCTTGTTGGTAATAGTCGGAACTTTCTCTGTTGTCCTTCTAATGAAGCTAGTCAATGTTTCCCCAAGTTTTTTCTTAAGAAGTTCTAGATCTCGGTTTGTATCATCAAACTCCTTATTGGACTTTTACTGAGACATGAACTCTTGAGAAATATCCTTCTAACTATGGAGCTTGGATTCTTTGATGGATAGAAACCATCGGTGGACTCATTCTTTCAAGGCTAGCTGGGACATCTGAACCATTATCTATTCAGAGGCACCATTCCAAAATACGTCGAGTTAGACTTTTATATGGGAATAATATAACATATTAGTTATTTTACATTTTTCATAACTTCTTTACCTTTATTATGTATTACATACGTTCTACAACATGAATACATGGGACTCACTAATTTTTACCCTCGATATAATTCCTAATAATAGATGGGAAAATACAATAAGGGAACGAGAATTTTTAAGACTCAATGAATCTTCAAAGGGCATTGAATACCCTTTCCAATGGCCTGTCCCGTGCGCGATTCCGACTTACCATGCGAACGAACGATTCGTTTGCGTCCGAAGCCCCAACCTAGAGGCCACCGGGCGCTCCCGGTCTCTATTGACCTAAGTCAACACTTCCGCTCGACCTAGGATGAATGAATCTTCTAAGGGCACTGAATACCCTTTCCAATGGTCTGTCTCGTGCGCAATTTTGACTTTCCATGAGGACGAATGATCCGTTTGACTCCGAGAAGTCACCAAATGCTTCTCGAGCCTAGTTGACCAAATTCAACTCCCTAAACCAGGCCAAACTCTTTGGAATGTCTAAGTACATCTCCTAACCTTTCTAACGGTCTGCCCCATGCACAATTTGAACTTACTATGCGGACGAACGATCCATTTACGTCCGAGCGATTCCCCGTCCAACGGACCAACAAGCGCTTTCGAGCCACATTTGACCCAAAGTCAACTCCTGAACTCGGGAGCGGTCCAAAGGACTTTCGAAGGTATCTGAAATACCTTTCCAACGGTATGCCCCGTATGCAATTCTGACCAATGGTTTACCCTCGGCAGCCAATTTTCCGAAAAAGCCTGAGGCGCACTGCCAAATGGCAGGTCCCAGACCCTGCCTATCGGCACCTGCCGATAGGTAGTGCCATGGAAATGCCGATCGGTAGACCCCTGGGCCTATAAAAGGAGGCCTTGGCCTCATTTGTAAGGAGAGCTCAGATCAAAAGCAAATCACTCTCAGAAAACCCCCAGAAACCTCTCTCGAAGGCAGCGTGATTTCAACTTCCAAATCCCTTTTTCACTTCCACTTTTCATCATCCCTTTCATCAAAATTGATGAATTAATCACTCTCCATCATCATCCAAGTGCAAGGGCTGCTTTTTAACATTCAAGATCAAGCTCAAAGTCTCCAAGAAGGTCCATCTTTCTCACCCTTCTCTTCAAATCTTCTTAAACTTGCAATAACTTGTTTTATTACTTAAGCACTTTTATTATCTTATTTCACATATCCTAACATACATTTTATCTAGTATTATTGCACATCTCTTATTTTCATATAAATAAAACCCAAAAAACAAGAAAAAGAGGGTTTGCTCATAAATTCCAAATAGGGATTCTCAAACTTTTTCCACAACTAAAACACTTTTTCCACACACACACACACACACTTACAAATAAGAGATTTCTCCATTTGGATTTACGGGTTAAACCCCACCCCTCATTTTGTATGCGAACTACGTGGACTTTGATGCCTTTATAGGCTACGTAGGCGTCTCGGGGTAAAACCCGAGACTCGAGTCCGTGTCCCACTTTTTCTCTTATTTTTTATCTTCTCTTTATCTCATTTTCCATTATATTCCATATACTTTTTATTAATAACGTATTATTCCATATGCATTATCGTTCCCTTATAACGATCAACGTAGGGGTAATCGCGTAAATCCTATTTTCTACATTAATCTCACATTCCTACGGATGGCTTGCTTTATCTTTTTCATGATACAAGTCGAGGATTCCTACCTCCATTCTATATATACACATTGCACACATATAACGGGGGGAAACATAAAGGAAAATAGCAAATATCCATGAGAGAGCGAAAGGGCAGAATGGATGCCTAACACCTTCCCATTTCGTAACTAAGCCTCCGAACCCTTCTCGAATCATTTTGGTTTCGCACGCACCAGTATGTCTTTGCATGCCATCTTTCGGGGTGGATTCCCCTTTTCTTTTGTCTGTTTTGAGTAAAATAGACTGGAGACTCTGAATCTCTCTACATTTTCATACCTCACAAATCAACGTCGACCGAAGCGCTCTCCCTAGAGAGGCGACGCGTGGGACCCGAAGGATCCTTTCTCCCTCCGTGATAGGGATCGAGGATGGCACAGTGGCGACTCTACTGGGGAATTTATTTATTTTGAGGTCTTGACTCTATTTGCATGGATGCTATATTTGTTTATGTCTCCCCTTATCTGCCTGTCCCCATTTCTCACATGTGTATCCCATGCTTATGCTTATATTCACACACTTGTAGAAAATTCTCCATGTACATTTCACACCACGTGCACCTAGGATCACATGTATATCCCCATGTTGCAGGCATCACTCATCCATACTTGGTGTACCTTTTGGGGTACTTGTACTTTGTTCCTGGTTTGGCATAATCAAGAAATGCATTCTCATCATAAGATACTAATAAGAGAATCATGCATGATTCACACGATATCACCAAAGAGCATTTCTATTTACCAAATTTTACCCAGTAACTGGAGGGTCACTTCGTGATGGGGGCTGGTCTGGCAGGTCGCAGTTAGCCTAAGCAATTTGACTCAGTTTCCATTGGCCAAGTACCTTCGACGTATATCGAATGGTTCCCCCGCATCGTACCGCTTGATTGAAGTCATGACGGGACGTATATCGCAGGGAATTAGTTCACGTACGTTGAGTATATCGAATTCGCTCTCACACGTACCGTCCCCACGAGGTATATGGTGAGGCAATTCACGTACACTCAGGTATATGAAATGACTTGTCCACATGTACCGATTACCCGCAAGAGCAAGATGTATATCGTGGAAGTCACTCCAAAGGAGGGAAACCATGTCGATTCACCCAACCAACTGCATACCCACATATAGGTGTCAAACCTAGGACACGCACTTTAGATTATCGGTTTCAACCCGAAACTCTGCCAAAATTCCGAGTCGCCTTGTCGCCTAATTTTTGCGCATTTTTAAAACGGGACCCTGTCCGCGAGCCTGGTTACAAGTCCAAATGTAGCTTTGCATATATTAATACCCCCACTTTTCCAGGCTTGGGTCCCGTCCGGCATTTCATTTAGGATAATTAAATACAAGTGAAAACATAATAAACATAATAATCATGCTGAGTTCCGTCTCCAAAAACATTTCTCCCTTCTTTATTAAAAATCCAAAAACATTTCTCCCATCTTTATCAAAAATACAAAAATAGTTTCTTCCCTTTTTCTCAAAAATCCAAAAACATGTCTCCCATATTTATCAAAAATCCAAAAATAGTTTCTTCCCTTTTTCTCAAAAATAAATCTCCTCCTACGCCTTCTCAGGTCGATCGCACGCCTTTGGCATGGATCCTTATTGGCTTCGGTCTTCATTCAAATCACCTCGGAGTTTCATCCGCTCCTCTACTACTTCTTCTGAGTCCAGAATACATCCATCTTCCATGGAGAACGCAGATCAAGCACCAGTCATATAACTGGATCTGTCGACAGTCCTAGCTCAGCTCGTGGCCAAAATTGACAACCTCCAAGCTGAGGTCCGAGAAATGTAACGAAACCAAGTTCCTGCGCCTCGAGAGCTCGAGGCCCTATTCCCTCGTGCTATGGGTCCACCCGAGCCTATCTGGGTCCCGGAAGAATATCAGCATGATCCACGTGCCCCTCCTGCCAATGAGCCGTCGCCTTCACAGCTTCCAATGCCAAACATTGCCCAGCCTATAGCTAACCTGCCTATGGTCGCTGATCCAAAAGAGGAGGAGTTGAGCAAAGTCAAAGAAGATATTAAGATGCTAACTAAGAAGTTCGACCAAGTCCGAATCTCTAGGAATTACATGGACTACACCCATATGTCTCCTTATCCTAAAGCAAGGTTACTCAAGAAGTTCAAGATGCCAAATATTAAGAAGTTCAGAGGGAGTGGCCCCCCAATTGTTTATCTTCGCAATTAGCACCGTTCCATGACTCTCCTAGGGGCTTCTGAAGAGGTAATGGCCCAACTGTTTCAGCAAACTTTGAAGGATAGTGCCCTCCAATGGTTTTTATCTCTTGAGGAATCCAGAATCCGTAGCTGGGAGGATGTAGCCCGATAATTCATGTCGCAGTACAAATACAACGAGGAGCTTGAGGTCACCCACCGGGATTTAGAGCTTCTCAAACAAAACTCTGGAGATTCAGTCAGTAAATTCATAGCCCAATGGAGGGAAAAGGCATCTACCATGAACAATCGGCCATCTGAGGAAGAACAAGTCAACATAGTGAAGAATAATTTCTTGCCCCATGTCCGAGCAACCATGGGAGGACAGTACTACTCCCACTTTCGAGCTCTTAGAGAGGCAGGAGTAGAAATCGAGGAAAGTCTTGCCAAAATAGAAGTTGAACCGAAGAAGGTGTCCGGACAGTTCACCCTTAGAAAACATGACAAGCCTGCCAATGCTACAGCCTCAACCATCAACAACATCTCTCAACCAACTGCATCATGGGCACCAGAAAGTCGTCCTGCCCCCATCCGAAGGGAATACACCGAGCTTCATGCGCCCCTCTCCAAAGTCTACCAAGCCCTGTTAAGCTAAAACCTTATAAAACCCTTGGATCCCCATATATTACCCAATCCACTCCCAAGAAACTTCAAGACAGATGCTCATTGCATCTTTCACCAAACAGCTGGCCATACCACCGACCAATGCTTCCACCTTCGAAACATAATCCAAGATCTCATCGATCGGGGTACCATCGCCCCACCAGCCAATCCTAAACCAAACACCACTCATAACCCCCTCCCGAATCACACCAATGCCATATTCTTAGAAGAAAACACGAATTTCGGTCCATCAACCCAAATCACACCCCTATACCCTCCTAAACCTCTTTAAATTTGTCAATATTTCCTCCTACACCCTACTAGCCTCGCTGATCAGGCACTGTCACTCCTACCAGAGCATGCATCATTGTCCATACATGTTCCAAAAATGGAAGAATAGAATTGTCAGAAGTCTTAAATAAACTCCTAGAGTTCAGATTATTGCCCTCATAGATGAATATCGACTGCCAAAGGTTCAGTGCGCTATTTTTGGAAGCGCGAAAATGGGCCTGAGAATCAGATAGATGGGTGGTACCAATCGATGAAGTCATCTTAGATGGTGTTGTCCAGATCATGGAGGAAGTATTCAAGCAAACCAACAACATTTGCAGTATCACCGAGTTATTTGATGCTTTGAAGCTACAGGGGCACCTGGTCCCTTCACCCTTAAACATCCTCACAGAATGGGAAGACCTATATGAGGAAGTCGTTGAAGTTGTAGAATGAATTGACTTCATGAGGGAAGATAGAATTGTTTCCACCGGATGGGGGGAAGAATTCGAAGACTCGAGTGAAGAACATGCTTCAAGAAGAACTGGCCCAGTAGCCGACATATGTGGGATGATATCATTTGAAGAACTCATCGAAGAAATAGATAGGGCGGCAGAACAACCTAATATTGACGAGGAAACTGGATTTAAGTTTTTCCCTTCTTCAGTAAATCACATGACTAGATCTGGGAGACATTACCAAATTCTGAACTCACTACCAGCAAATAATAAGGGGAAGGGGGTGAAAACCTTCCTATGCCAGAAATGACCATTGAGGAGAGTAAGATCCTCAATTAACTGAAGAAAAATCAAGATAACATCACTCTATGGGGGCTTTTCATGTCTTCCCAGCTACACATAAATGCTTTAATCAAATTACTCACTGGACCTATAGTTCCTCCCTCTACCACACTAGAAGAAGCGGTAAATTTGGTCGGATCCTTGACCTCCACCCAAATGATGTCCTTTTCTGAAGAAAAAATCCCCAAAATTGGGCCAAATCATAATCTTGCACTCAACATCTCCATCGAAGTTATGGGGAAGGTTGTACCACTTTCTCTCGTTGATAACGGATCCGCTCTGAATGTCTGCCTAGTGAGAACCTTCAAATGTTTAGGCCTAAAAGAAAGTGACCTCGCTCCAACCTCCGATGCCGTGCGTGCCTACGATAATACCCGTCGGGAGGTGATGGGATACATAAAGCTTGTAATAGGGTTGGGCCTATAAACCCCATCATCGAATTCCATGTCATTGATATCACGGCCTGTTTCAACCTGTTGCTCGGAAGACCCTGGCTCCACAGTATAAAGGGTGTCTCTTCCTCACTCCATCAGAAATTGAAGTTATTCGCCGATGGGCGAGTCATCACCATTATGGGCGATGACGGTAATGCCAAGGGTGCAAGCACCAGCAGGCCAATTCTTGAGATACAACATGGGTCAAATTATATGCTCCTATTCGAATTCCGAGTTGATCTATCCCTACTCCCGGTAGGGGACAGCTTCAAAGAAAAGGTTTGTCCAGAATATGACCCTCATGGCAATGTCAATGTGATTCAGATGTTCAGGAACATGCACTTTATGCCCAGACTGGAGTTAGGACAAAGGCAGCAAGGGATACTTGAGCCCATCAAACTGAAGGAAGCTTTCCCTCCTTGAAGCTTGGGTTATCAACCATCAGAACAAGAGCTCAAATGATCCGCCAGACACGATCAAAGAGAAGGTTATACTGCATTCAAACTATCTCAGGAGACTCCTTAAATGGACGATTTATCAAAGAAGGCGAGAATTTCCCCTTTTGCAGTTTTCCAGAACCATGGTATGACCACACAGACAAGAGGATGAAACCTGGAATGGAGATATTTTTCTAGGATAGATACCCATGGGCCGAAGGTTTCCAACACCAGGTGCCACCACTTATCAAAGATACTGAAGAAACTGAGGAAAGTGATTTCTAAGATTCCTTCAACTTGCAGACACTGGGGCTGGCACTCTGCTTGGTTCATTCAGACACTACATCACTAGACTCCTCTCATCTGATCAAAGCTGCTGACACACCTCTCCTAAACTGGCATGCCGCGCTAGTTCTACCTCTTGAAATCTCCCCTAACCCCAATGTTTACCCTATATCTTCTACTGTTGTCCACCCTTGCTCAAATGTAATCGAGACCTCTTTTGATGAGGTTCTCAATGTTGTTTTTCCTATCAATAAAATAAATGAAGATTTTGAGTATCTTGCTGTGCCTTATATTAATTGTTTAGATTCTAATCAATCTTTTGATGATGATGATTTTGAAAATGAACAATTCTTAACTGATTTAAATAAGGTTAATAACAAACAACATAACCGCGTTCAAGTTAATGAGGAAGAGACTGTTGTTATTAATCTCGGTTCTAGTAGCTAATCGCGTGAGATTACGATAGGGGCCACCTTGATGAGCGTGAGCGCGCACAACTCGAAGAATTTCTAAAGGAGTTCGTTGATGTCTTCGTACGGTCCTACGACGATATGCCCGGTATTGATCCTGAAATAGCTCAGCATAAGATCCCCACTCTCCCAGATTACAAGCCAGTTAAACAAAAGTTGAGAAAGATCCGCACCGAATGGTCACTTAAGGTCAAAGAAGAGGTGATCAAACAGTTGAACGTAGGTTTCATTCGAGTAATCGAATACCCCACGTGGCTAGCCAACATTGTACATGTACTGAAATCAGGAGGAAAGGTTTGAATGTGTGTGGATTACCGAGATTTAAACAAAGCCTCCCAGAAGGATGATTATCTGCTACCTAACATTGACATGATCGTGGATAACACAGCCAGTCATGTTATCAAGTCATTCGTCGACGGGTTTTCCGGATACAACCAAATCAAGGTGCACCCCGACCACCAAGAGAAAACCACATTCATCACCCCATGGGGGACCTTTTGCTACACCGTTATGCCATTCGGTCTCAAGAATGCTGGGGCTACCTACCAGAGGGCCACTACAACCATCCCGCACGATCTAATTCACAAAGAGGTCGAGGTTTACATGGATGATATGATTATCAAGTCCAAAACTAGAGAAGGTCATGCTCCCTCTATTCGAAAGTTCTTCGAATGACTACGGCATTATCAGATGTGACTCAATCCATAGAAATGCATCTTCGGAGTTACAAATGGAAAACTCTTAGGATTCATGGTCAGTGAGAAGGAGATAGAAGCATATCCCACCAAGCTGAAAGCCATACTTGAGATGCCACCTCCGCGAACAGAGAAAGAAGTCCGAGGTTTTCTTGGAAAATTATAATATATTAGTTGGTTCATCAGTCAGCTAACCTCCATCTACGAACCAATCTTCAAGATCCTCTAAAAGGATTCAACTAAGGTTTGGAAGGAGGACTTCCAAGAAGCTTTTGATCGAATCAAACAATACCTGACCCAACCTCCAGTTCTCATGCCACCACAGCCTGGTCTCCCTTTGCTCCTATACCTAACCATAACCGACACTGCAGCTGGGGCTTTGCTAGCCAAATACCTTGAAGAGTCCCGCAAAGAAAGAGCCGTCTATTATGTCAGTCACGAATTGGCTGGGTATGAGGTCAACTACACTGCTTTAGAAAAGGCATGTATTGCCCTTGTCTAGGTCACCCAAAAGTTATGACACTACATGCTCGCCTTCCCCATTAAACTTATATCCCGGATGGATCCCATCAAATACCTTCTTGAAAAACCCGCCTTATCTAGCCGAATGGCCCGATGGTTGATGCTCCTAACCGAATTCGATATCGTGTACGTCACACAGAAAGTCGTTAAAGGAAGAGCCATCTCTGATTACCTCGCTGACTACCCTGTAGAAGAGACAGATGTCGGGATCTCCGAATTCCCAGATGAAAATGTCCTCTGCACCACTCAAGACTGCCTTCGATGGAAAATGTTCTTCGATGGCGCTGCCAATAAAAAGGGATATGGCATTGGGATACTTTTAGTCGCCCCAGATGACTCCCACACTCCCATCACCATAAAATTGGATTTCCCTTGCACCAATAACATGACGAAATACGAAGCATGCACAGTGGGCCTCAAGGTCGCTCTTAAGAAAGGTATTCAATACCTTGATGTATTTGGGGATTCTTCCCTCATCATCGATCAAATGCTCAGAAAGTGGAAAGTCATGGACGAAAAGTTCCAACCCTTTCATGCCCAATTAGAAGAGTTAGCCTCCCAATTCCAAGATATCACCTTCCATTACCTACCCCGAGTAAAGAATAAACTAGTCGATGCTCTCGCTACCTTGGCCTCCATCGTCGACATGCTCGAGGGAATAACAATAACCCCCTTCCTAGTTCAAAAGGAAGACAAACCAACCCATTGCTACCACATTGAGCTCGTCACCACAGAAGATCCTGTGCTAGTCAACTACTGGTACTATGATATTTGGTACGTCCTCAGGTATGGTAAGTATCCCGATGGTTCCAATAAGAATGACCGAGCTACCCTTCGAAGGCTGGCCGCTCAGTACATCATCTATCATAAAGAATTACTCAAAAGGAATTTCGATGGAACTCATTTGCACTGTATCACAGGGGCTGACATTGAAAAGATAATGAAAAAAATCCACAGTAGGGAATGCAGGCCTCACATGAACGGTCACATGCTTGCTAAGAATATCATCCGACATGGCTACTACTGGACCACCATAGCCCAAGATTTCACCGCCTATGTTCGGAGATGCCCAAAATGCCAACAGTTCTCCAACCTCCAGCACCTACCTGTGCGGGAATTATACAACATGACTTCTCCCTAGCCGTTCTCCACCTGGGGTATCGACATCATAGGGAAGGTTACGCCAAAGGCTTCAAATGGGCATGAGTTCATCCTAGTTGCCATTGATTACTTCACCAAATGGGTCGAAGCCGAGTCATACGCAACATTAAATGCCAAAAAGGTGGCCAAATTCATCAAGAAAAATATCATCTGCCGATATGGGGTTCCACACGAGCTAGTGTCAGATAACGGCTTGCACTTCGAGGCATAAGTCACAGAAGTTATCAATGATTATGGGATTCAGAGACACAAATCTTCTCCCTACCGACCTCAGACCAATGGTGCAGTTGAAGCCGCCAACAAAAACCTTAAAGCCATCATCAGCAAGATGATCGAAAGTTGTAAGGATTGGGCCGATCGGATCCCGTACGCCCTCTGGGGCTATTGAACCTCAATTCGAACCTCTACTGGGGATACCCCTTACTCTTTGGTCTACGGCATAGAAGCAGTCCTACATGTGGAGCTGGAAATACCCTCGCTATGCATCATGCTCGAAAGCAAGGTTAATGAAGAAGACTGGTACCAAGGCCGTCTTGATGAGATAGCCCTTCTAGATGAAAGAAGATTAAAATCTATTTATCACATAAAGGGATAACATCACCGAATAGCGCGATCATTCAACAAGAAAGTCAAGGACCGCAGTGTCTGGGAGGGGGATTTAGCCCTTAAAGAGATAATCGAACCCATCTGGAACCCCAGGGGAAAATTCAAGCCCAATTGGAGCAGCCCTTACATTGTGAAGAAGATCTTGTCTGGCGGTTCCGCCATGCTCACTGACCTGGATGGGAAAGAGATGTCTCATCCAGTCAATCTGGGCCGTCTCAAGAAATTCTACCCCTAGTCCAAAATCTTGGGGCGCTACGACTCTTCTCATCCCCCTTCTATTCTAAAAAAAATAAAAAAAAATAAAAAAAAAACTCTTAATTTCCCTCTATCCCAGAACTACGTGGGCCTAATCCTCTACAAAAACCATTTAAAAAAATATTCAAAAACCCCAGAGGTACGTAGGCATACATCCCAGAGGTACGTAGGCAGCTCAAAACACAAAATTCATTGAAATGCACCACTGGATGATCAAAAACTTGTTTATTTCATTAATAAGAAACTACAGTACAGATTACATAAGAAAAAGGAACGGATAACTCCCTTCCCTCTACTATCATAAAAACTAGATAAAATCCCCCATATATGTTACATAAATAAACTCCCCAGGAGTCCTACCCACAGATACCAAAAGAGCCTGCACCCTCATCATCTACATCCTGAGGACCCCAAGTTTCCCCTGCCTGAATAGAGTGTCACAAACATTCCATGGATCCATGAGCCTTAACCATCTTCGAAAAAACCACAACACGTCCTTCCATGGATTCTGATAAAATAAACCACCTTTGACCAGTCTCTACTGCCAACATCTTGCTGACTACTTTCCTCCACAACCACTTCATATAATCTTTGGGGACATGGCAAACCTTCTCGACAGACTGAGAGGGACGGGTCGACGGACGCCAATTTTCCCACAGAGATCCAAGCAACAGATGCAAGTGCTCAGTCAAATCTTCTATCGAAAAGAAATTTGAGGTCCGAGGGGGCACGACCTGCGCCCAGCCAAATTGATGCAGAAGCCGCCAAGGGAAATAAAAAGAGGTATGTCTGAGACCAACCAGCCGCACATATGAATACTCTCTTAGCTCCAGAATTGGCTGAAACTGTCCCCACCAAGGCACTGACTAATACATCCCATGAGCCCCTTGCTCCATAAGACAATTCTCCCAGTTCTCAACATAAAGGCCAATGCTAATGAAGTAGCATGAAAAGAAGTTGGGTACAGTCGACAAGGGATATTCTGGAGGAGTCACCAACGAAATATTTCAGACAACCACATGAACAGCATCACAGGACTACCCCTCAAAAAGTCATAACAGCCTTCTCTCCAGGCATCCAGGCCATTCAAGGTCTCCACCAGTATCACCACCACAGGATTGCGATGGTAATGGCAACAAGTTGCGGGTCCACTTGCATCTCCCCAGTCACCAGCAATAATTTGGAAACCAGGCCTAGAACAACGGCTCCAGCATAGCCAGCATCACCAACTTCTCGCAAATGCACAGACTGCAGCACCGCCGAGAGGGAGATCATTCTTCCAGTAACCAATGATTTGGCCACCAAAGGCAAAATATGAAGAAGCCCGGCCAACAAATCCCTAGGAGAACGGAAAAATTCAGGCAAAGCCACTGCAACACTGGGATTTACACCCTGCATGGCAGAAAACTCCTCATAGGTAGGACAAACTTCTTCCAACCCAAAGAGAAATACATGGTCTTCGGGGTACCAGAATTGTACCACCGCCATCAGCACGTTCCACTCAATAGGCCGATTACGTCACAAAGAAACTCGATGCATGTTGAAAGCCTCGTAATCGGCATTATAAGAGAACATTTCTAACAAGGCTTCGAGGTAGTTGACAAACTCGGTGTTACCAGGGAGAGCCTGTAATACCCCGTATTTTTATAGCTTTTAAATTATGGGATTTATTAAATTGAATTGAGATAAATTAATTTAATTTTAATCTGGAATGTTGCTTTAAATATTTACTAGCGTGACGAGAGTTAGTAATTATTGGAAATTTGTTATATGTTGAATATTACTGGATGAGTATAGTAATATATGAGATTTATTATTATAATATTGTCACGTGTGAATAAAATGACAATTATGGAAATTTAAGTCGGGACGCGCCTGTGTCGTCTCGGGACTAAATGTTGATTAATAAGTGAATATTTTATAAGTTGTTTGTATGGTCATTTTAAGTGCGCCAACGTGTTCGGAAGGGTCGAGATAGTCAGAAAAGTGTACCCGGGGGTTTAGTTTGGGTCTCGGGGCGTTTTTAGGCCCAATTAGTACCCCGAGAGGGCGTTTTGGACATTTTGCAATTATGGGTAATTAAACCTACAAAAATTAAAAGGGTTATATAAGATATCTAGGTTGTCTTCTAGGGTTAGAACAACCAAAGACAAATGACGGCCATTGGAGAGGAAGAGGAGAAGCTCTCAAAGGAGTTCTAGGCCAAGAACACCTCGGATTGCACCGCCGTCACCACCAACGCGTAGATCGCGAGATGGGGAACGCAACCACACCAATTTTGGCACCAAACCAGATTTTTGAAAATTCTAGGCAAGTGTTTATCTTGCTTATTTCGTTGATGCATCTTTCATATTGGTTTAGGAATGATTAGGATGAATTGTATGGAAGAAAAACCCAATTTGAGATAGGAAATTGCATGTAGTGATGACTTAAATGATATTTTGGAAACCCTTTGTCATGTAAAGGATTAAGAGTTTGATTAAGAAAAGAGTTCTAATTAGATACAAACACTAAATATTTTATTCCGGATGATCGGGCCATTGGAATCGCTTGAAATTTTAATATGTTGTAGCGAACGGCGAGACAGGACTGCTGACAAAAATTCAGCTTGATCGAACGGTCGGATTTCTAAAAATATTATTTTTACTTGAGAGTATTATGTTTTGAGGACTCTTAGAGAGTTTTATATTTTGAGGACTCTTAGAGAGTTTTATATTTTGAGGACTCTTAGAGAGTTTTATATTTTGAGGACTCTTCTAAATAATAAAAAAAAAAATTCAATTAAAACTCCATTTTAATTCCGATTTCGAAACCATTTGAAATTCTCATCTTTGCAAATAAAATTCAAAATCCTTTAATGTAAGGCGAAATCTATATTTTTAGGATATCTAACATAAGGGACAATGTAAGTATATGTTAAAGGGGAGAGACACGTAAGAGGGTTACGTTGGAACATAAATGAATACCTACTGAATTTTATACTTGGGAGGATAGAATCCATGAGCGTTATACAGTAAGTGGAAAGGTTCCTCAAATTAAAGTAAGATGTGAATGGTTATACGTGATAACTATATAAGGAGAAATAAATGCAAATGAAGTAATTATGGGAATTGAGAATTTACCCATTATTGATATGGTAATATGAGTATAGTTATATGATTGTGTATGCATATACTATCTATGTGTGAAAATCATGCCCACGCTACTTACTATACCTGAGGTTTCCGCGTTGGGACAGTCTTATCTCGATGGGACCTTTATGGGGGATATTGACTTGTACCCTAGAAGATAGATATCCTTGGTACAGGCTATCGGAATGATAGTTCAGACGGTCCTAAGAGATGCGGGTATGTGCTTTCCTCTTAGAGACTTGGAATCTATGCTTCGCCTCATTTTGTTTGTGTATAGATATCCTTGGTACAGGCTATCGCAGTGATAGTTCAGACGGTCCTAAGGGACTTGGAACCTATAGTTTGTGTATGTGTTAATACAATTCGAGAGTGATTCCGAATTTGTATTCCCCTTAATGTGAGTGATATGGGGTTTGGATAGTACAGTATGTCCGCACCATAGTTATTATGTGGGGTGCTGTTTTGATACATATATTTTCGAGTAGTTAATATATATATATATATGAAATTCTGAAATCTGGAACTGCCTACTGTGTTTTGATATGTAGGACATGGTTGATGACTCAAATTGTAAATACTTGTTTTGAGAAAGTATAATATGAAATTGGAAAACTTTATTGATTAATAAAGTCAAAATGAGAACTTTGGTTACTAATTGAAATATTCTTTTCAAACAATTGAATCATGAAATTTGGAATCTTACGAGTAATATAAGATAAGTTAGATCATTGGGAAGATTAGTGCGATAAATGTTAAGACAACCCGTTGGGGAGGTTAGTGCGATAGGTGTGCACATTAGAAGAGAGGTGAGAATTTCTCAAGAGAGTGTCGCACTAATATGTTGTTGCATTGGCATGTATCAATTTAAATACTTGCTAAACGTATTTTAAATCAAACACACTATCGGGCTCTGACCTGTTTCTTTTTTTTCTCTCTCTCTCTTGTATATATATATGTATGTATTACAGGTGCCCAGCCACAGGGGCGTCTTGCTTAGGATCTCTTGGAAGGAACGCGCTGCAGCTTAGGTGGGAGTTGCAGGTCTCTTGATTAGACGACTTCGTTCATTCGGATCCACTCTTAGTACTTTCATCTAGTTGGGCATGTGTAGCTCTTTCCATTATTCCGTTGTTATTGGACATTTGTATTTCAGTTATTTCCAGTATTGTTACTATGGGATTTATTCAGTTTGGATGTGTGACTTAGATTTCGTATGTTGACATTCGATTAACGAATGTATTAAATTAATTGGATTATGTTGCAGAATTTAATGTGGTGTGATTCTTATTTATTGAATGTTGTTAATAAAATAAATGATTTTTCTTCAAATAAAATTTGGAAAGTTATGTATGAAAAATGGTTTTGACACTTAGCTTAATTATTTAGGGTGTTAAATTGGAAAATTTATTTTTATCGACAGTGATGCTCAGAATGAACCAACTGTTTACCTTGATTTAATTTAATAAATGAGTGATCTCCCGGTATTTAATTAGGCGGGGTGTCACAGGTGGTATCAGAGCATCAGGTTCTAGTGTCCTTAGGATCTGTACGGCTTATTATGCTTTCAGCGTTGCTTTATTTGTTATAGAGCCCTGTGTTTAGGATTGTCGATTCCTTGACGAGATTTCGTTCTCCTGTTATAATGTGTATACATTAGTGTATTCTAATTTCGTTCGGATGTGTGCGTATACCGAGCGATGACGGATGTCAGAAGAGGACCGTTAAGCGTACATTAGGAGGCAGGGTTCAGTTGAGATTATAAAATATATCCAAGGATGATGACTGTAGTCGAGGTCACCTCTATTATGGAACGAGAAGCCAAGACTAAAAAGGCGACTAAGGCGCAGCAGTGATTTCCAAATGCTGTTATAGTCAAATGAGGTGTGAGGGTAAACTTACCCAACGTATTACAAAAACAAAAATGTGTAGAGACTGTCAATGGGAAATTTTAGAAATGCGAAAATTGTATGTGTCTTTACCAAAGGAGGTAATGTACCCAAAGGCTTAAATATAGGACGAAGTGTGGCAAACTGAAAGTGAAAATTTAGAGAAAATTTTCTTGGCTTTCGGGACGAAATTATAATGGTTGGAGTCAACCACCAATTTTAGAAGTGGAATGCTATGCCTATAGGAGAACCTTAGGTACAGTGCTGACCGTATGTTCCTTCCTTAACTGTTCAGGATTAGAAGCAAATGTGGTTCTGAACTCATTGAGAGAGGGCATGTCAGGGGTCCATTCGTGAATATGAATCTTAACCGTTAGCGAATTTTGTATCGAAAGATGTAGATACAAGTGGGGGAAATGAATCCAAGTGGGAGACCAACTTGTAATAATAGTTGATAATACTCGAGGAGGAAATTTTGATGGACGACCAATTCAGAGGTTGACAATGTCATACTTTGACTATATAAATGATAACACTTCTTTGTGGGGGAAGTTAAAGGAAATCGAAGAATTTAGTCAAGAATGAGACTTAATGCAACGATGGTGGTATAACACCACAAAAGGATGTAGATACACATCAGAAAAAACCATTTAAATGCTTCAGATAGTTAAATTTTTACCAAGTGATGGTAATTTCAGTAAGTACTATTATAGATAGTAACATGATCTTTATGGCTTGAAGAGTTAAGAGAACAATCGGGATGGTTTACAGGAATCGATTTTACTAAAGTCCGAGAGGAGGACAAATCCTAACCTGGTTAGTAGGACAGGTGGTAAGTGGATTATGTGTTGAGATATTTTGTGCGGAGAGAGATCGCTCACGATAATATGTTCCAAAATGAGAAAAAGGACAGGAATACGGTGCCTAGTAAGGCAACGATTAAAATAATTTTGTTTTGGTTTGGGCAGACGTGTTACGTCCGAAAACCATTTTTGCAGTCAAGATGATTTCCAGGATGGAAGTATAAGTTGTATCCTTAGAGAATGCGGCGTGTTTATGTGACACGAGTGAGTCACTATATTTTGTTCCTTGCTAGATTAGCATGTGAGACGAGCTTAAAGCATATCATTTTAAACGTTATTAAAATGTGAATATTTTTCCCTAGTATAGCGGGATTTTTCTTTAGTGTTATCCGCGAAGGTTGAATGAGTATATTAACAGTGTCACGTATTTTTTTGAGATTACTCGTTGTAGTGATGCGATACACGAGTATGATATTATCTTTGTTAAAACATTATAGAAATGGTTATACGATAGTGGGCATTTATTGCAAGACTATCGGAGTGGTTGCATTAGTGTAACATGTTTTATGTTTGTTTTGGCGAGGCTTTACCTGTGAGAAGGTTGGACTCGCACTTATATTATCTATCCTAGAGACTTCGGAGGAGATAGTGGGCTCGAGATATTCGATGCCAAAGTATGTATAGACTTTGTCAGTATAATTCCGTATGTATCGGGATTTACCGTTGGGCGAAAAGATTTGACTCAGTATTATGTTTAGCACTCCGGACTTAGTGATAGGAAGAGTGAATTGTTATATTCATCCTTTAGGGATGTGGGAGTTAATATTTATACCCCTATTATTAGGGAAAGGAATTTCGAGAATTCCGAGTGTATGTATTCGAGGTTTATGGAATGCTATTACCACCAACCTATACTGAACAATAGTGCAATTAGTGAAACGTTCATTGTTAAGCATAATTACGGGAGAAATTGTAACTTTTCTGTCAAGGGACGGAATAAAGGGGTATATACTATGGACGGAGGACCTAACGGATTTCGATAACCGACAATGCTAGGTAGTAGTGTATCGGGGGGGTTCCTTGTTTGGATTTCGCTTTGCGAGACATCCCACGCATGAAACTTAGCATAAGGTTGGAAATAGGGAGACGTTTGGTCACTATTCCATGAGTTCGGTACCCTGGTCGAAATGGGATCAAGTAATTATGTATGTAAGTTGGAAGTTGAATTTTGTTTTAAGGTCATTGGAGCCGGATTTTTGTGGTAGGAAAGCATTGAAAGTTATCCCCGCGAGTTGAGGGGTGGAACGATGATAAGGAGAATTTAAGAATTTTGATTTCTAGGGTGATTGAGAGTACCCAAATGTTATAACCGCGTACAGAACACAAGGTGAATAAAGAGTTGGAATGATTTTTAGCATGCATTATCTGGAAAGAAATTTATATTATACAAAAGAGATGACCTGTAATTATTTTGATGAATAGAGCGTTAGTGATTTATTTTGGTTGTTGTACCTATTTGGGAAAATTGTTGTACTTATCTGAGGAAGGTTGAGAATTATTATTCCTCTTTTATTGTCATAGAATTTGAATGCCCTATTCCTTCTATTCCGTCGAATTTAGTTAGTCCTACATAAGAGTAGCCGTCGTTCGCTCTCCCAGGGCAGTTGGAGTGTTGCAAAAACGTGGGCATCTTGGTTAACTACAGTTAAAATAGTCCGAGTCAAAGGGACGTGGTAATAGACGTGTGAAATAAATGTTTGTGGGACTAGTATAACGAAGTGGAAGTGATAAAGTGGATTAAACGTCACATGAGGGGCGATAATCCATACATAAGTATGCAATTAGAATAGCACGCCCTAACTTGATTGGAAGGCTGTGGGAAGCCATTCAAGAATTGGTATTCCTTGAATAAAGTAGAATTTAATTGTTATGAAGCACACCCGGAGCGGAATTTTTATTAGTCAAGTGTGAGAACGACTTGTGCATACAAAGAGTAATGATGTTAGTATAGTATAAGAGTTCCAGAAGTGCGCTTCGTGGAGAGAAGAGCACAGGTGGAACTTTCGGCATACTACAAGGAAGGAAGGGGAGTATTACGTGTCACTTAATGTGAGACATTTCAAGGGAAGAATTGATGTTTAGCGAGACGTAGTGAGTAGTCTCTACATGCACTGCCCATAGGTAAGGTTTGGTTGAAAGAGGAGAATCAACCAAATAATTTGGTGTTTATCGAAAATTCCTAAAATTGGAAGAGGTTGGTAAAGTCGGTAAAGTTCTTGGATGGGTTGCCATCCTCAAAATAAGATCAAGGGTTTATCCCGAACATGTGAATTAAGTCACCGAGAAGGAAGTGATTGATATTCCTTTGGGATGGCTTACCATATTAACTAGTATGCCCCAGACTTCCTTTGAAAGGAAGGATCGCGCCAGTGCATGGTCCGACGCAGTATAAATTTCTGAATCAGGATGAGATTGGTGAATCCCACCTTTGATATGGGATTTCAAGAACCAGCGGAGATAAGATTTCGTTTCAAGTAGGATGTATCACCCTTAGCCAGGGAATAAGCGCATGGTGATTAAAGATTAGTGGAGCCACGTGAAGGAGATTTTGGAATCTTGGTACGATGATTTCAAGAATGCTCTGTAGAAGCACTCGTACCTGTTTATCGCGTATGAGGTACTTATTAATGTTTTGTTATGGAAGAACCTCGACTATTCTTCTTCCTTATGTTTAGAGGAGAGTAGATAATTAGAATTTTTGGATCGGTCGAGAAAATATCCGATAACTATGGTAGAATTCCACGACTGTTTTAGACGAGCAAGAGTGATCAAATGTTCGTAATATTTTCTCAAAATGGGAGTTTTGTATATGAATAAATCCGAGTATTTGTCATGTAGTGAGGTGCGGCCTCCTAATGATAGTGAGATAATGAAATGAATAACGTATAGGCGTGACCTATGCGAATGTTGTTGGTTGGAAGCACAATGTGAAGTGTCTCCAAAGAGAATGCAAAACAATGTTACTGTGAAGAAAGGGCTATAGTGATTGAACGCCGTAATGTGTAGTTAGTTTGTGTACGGAAAAGGATATCCAGAATTGTGCTACCTAATAGGCCTTATTTTCCGAATTTCTGGACGAAATTCAGTTATTAGGGGGGAAGTATGTAATACCTCGTATTTTTATAGCTTTTAAATTATGGGATTTATTAAATTTAATTGAGATAAATTAATTTAATTTTAATGTGGAATGTTGCTTTAAATATTTACTAGCGAGACGAGAGTTAGTAATTATTGGAAATTTGTTATCTGTTGAATATTACTGGATGAGTATAGTAATATATGAGATTTATTGTTATAATATTGTCACGTGTGAATAAAATGACAATTATGGAAATTTAAGTCGGGACGCGCCTGTGTCGTGTCGGGACTAAATGTTGATTAATAAGTGAATATTTTATAAGTTGTTTGTATGGTCGTTTTGAGTACGCCAACGTGTCCGGAAGGGTCGAGATAGTCAGAAAAGTGTACCCGGGGGTTTAGTTTGGGCCTCGGGGCTTTTTTAGGCCCAATTAGTACCCCGAGAGGGCATTTTGGACATTTCGCAATTATGGGTAATTAAACCTACGAAAATTAAAAGGGTTATATAAGATATCTAGGTTGTCTTCTAGGGTTAGAACAACCAAAGACAAATGACGGCCATTGGAGAGGAAGAGGAGAAGCTCTCCAAGGAGTTCTAGGCCAAGAACACCTCGGATTGCACCGCCGTCACCACCAACGCGTAGATCGCGAGACGGGGAACGCAACCACACCAATTTCGGCACCAAACCAGATTTTTGAAAATTCCAGGCAAGTGTTTATCTTGCTTATTTCGTTGATGCATCTTTCATATTGGTTTAGGAATGATTAGGATGAATTGTATGGAAGAAAAACCCAATTTGAGATAGGAAATTGCATGTAGTGATGACTTAAATGATATTCTGAAAACCCTTTGTCATGTAAAGGATTAAGAGTTTGATTAAGAAAAGAGTTATAATTAGATACAAACACTAAAAATTTTATTCTGGATGATCGGGCCATTGGAATCGCTTGAAATTTTAGTATGTTGTAGCGAACGGCGAGACAGGACTACTGACAAAAATTCAGCTTGATCGAACGGTTGGATTTCTAAAAATATTATTTTTACTTGAGAGTTTTATGTTTTGAGGACTCTTAGAGAGTTTTATATTTTGAGGACTCTTCTAAATAATAAAAAAAAAATCAATTAAAACTCCATTTTAATTCCGATTTCGAAACCATTTGAAATTCTCATCTTTGAAAATAAAATTCAAAATCCTTTAATATAAGGCGAAATCTATATTTTTGGGATATCTAACATAAGGGACAATGTAAGTATATGTTAAAGGGGAGAGACACGTAAGAGGGTTACGTTGGAACATAAATGAATACCTACTGAATTTTATACTTGGGAGGATAGAATCCATGAGCGTTATGTAGTAAGTGGAAAGGTTCCTCAAATTAAAGTAAGATGTGAATGGTTATACGTGATAACTATATAATGAGAAATAAATGCAAATGACCTAATTATGGGAATTGAGAATTTACCCATTATTGATATGGTAATATGAGTATAGTTATATGATTGTGTATGCATATACTATCTATGTGTGAAAATCATGCCCACGCTACTTACTATACCTGAGGTTTCCGCGCTGGAACAATCTTATCTCGATGGGACCTTTATGGGGGATATTGACTTGTACCCTAGAAGATAGATATCCTTGGTACAGGCTATCGGAATGATAGTTCAGACGGTCCTAAGAGATGCGGGTATGTGCTTTCCTCTTAGAGACTTGGAATCTATGCTTCGCCTCATTTTGTTTGTGTATAGGTATCCTTGGTATAGGCTATCGCACTGATAGTTCAGACGGTCCTAAGGGACTTGGAACCTATAGTTTGTGTATGTGTTAATACAATTCGAGAGTGATTCCGAATTTGTATTCCCCTTAATGTGAGTGATATGGGGTTTGGATAGTAGAGTATGCCCGCACCATAGTTATTATGTGGGGTGCTGTTTTGATACATATATTTTCGAGTAGTTAATATATATATATATATGAAATTCTGAAATCTGGAACTGCCTACTGTGTTTTGATATGTAGGACATGGTTGATGACTCAAATTGTAAATACTTGTTTTGAGAAAGTATAATATGAAATTGGAAAACTTTATTGATTAATAAAGTCAAAATGAGAACTTTGGTTACTAATTGAAATATTCTTTTCAAACAATTGAATTGTGAAATTTGGAATCTTACGAGTAATATAAGATAAGTTAAATCATTGGGAAGATTAGTGCGATAAATGTTAAGACAACCCGTTGGGGAGGTTAGTGCGATAGGTGTGCACATTAGAAGAGAGGTGAGAATTTCTCAAGAGAGTGTCGCACTAATATGTTGTTGCATTGGCATGTATCAATTTAAATACTTGCTAAACGTATTTTAAATCAAACACACTATCGGGCTCTGACCCGTTTCTTTTTTCTCTCTCTCTCTCTTGTATATATATATGTATGTATTACAGGTGCCCATCCACAGGGGCGTCTTGCTTAGGATCTCTTGGAAGGAACGCGCTGCAGCTTAGGTGGGAGTTGCAGGTCTCTTGATTAGAAGACTTCGTTCATTCGGATCCACTCTTAGTACTTTCATCTAGTTGGGCATGTGTAGCTCTTTCCATTATTCCGTTGTTATTGGACATTTGTATTTCAGTTATTTCCAGTATTGTTACTATGGGATTTATTCAGTTTGGATGTGTGACTTAGATTTCGTATGTTGACATTCGATTGAGGAATGTATTAAATTAGTTGGATTATGTTGCAGAATTTAATGTGGTGTGATTCCTATTTATTGAATGTTGTTAATAAAATAAATGATTTTTCTTTAAATAAAATTTGGAAAGTTATGTATGAAAAATGGTTTTGACACTTAGCTTAATTATTTAGGGTGTTAAATTGGAAAATTTATTTTTATCGATAGTGATGCTCAGAATGAACCAACTGTTTACCTTGATTTAATTTAATAAAGGAGTGATTGCCCGATATTTAATTAGGCGGGGTGTCACAGAGCCATCTTGTAGGGCGAAGAAATAGTGTGCACATAGATAAGGATGCAAAGGTGTGATGAAAATACTCCACCCTTCCCCTTTTTTTATACTTGAGAACTCTCACAAAAGACATAATCCCTGCAGATATAGGAGGGTATCCTACCCCACAAGGTACCAAAGGCTGAAGAAGGTACCATTCAAAGCTTTAAAATTGATGGGACTGGATTGAACTGCTGATAGGCAGGCCAGGGTGCTTGCCGATCGGCAACCCCCCATTTTTGGAAAATTTCCTCCTTTCCTCTTTTGTCAAAATCAGAAAACTCAATGAAAATAAATTGATATTCTCAACAGAATTTCAAAATCCCTTTCCCTCCTTATATAATTTCCCTTTTTAATTAAAACTTTCCTTCAAAAAATTCCAAAAAATATCCGTTTTATGGTCTCACTAGCAAATTAAAAAGCGCATGTGCATTCATTCATTCATCATTAAAATAAAAGATAATCAAAAAACTACATTGCATTGCATATATCTATTTTCTGTGTTACATCATTTTTGCAGGAAATAAGGAAAAAGCCAAAAACAACAGGACTCAGCCCGAACCCACACCCACTCTCTCTCTCTCTCTCTCCCTCTCAAGAGCTTCCACCCCTGCGATGCGATCTCTTTCCCCTACGACGAGACGATGCGCCCCCACTACCCGAGCCAGAGCCTTCCCCGTATGAGGATGACGGCACCAGGTAAGAAGGAACAGGGACAGCATCTCGAATGTGGGCAGTCGCCGATGATATCCAGTCTTTGATGTCCCTGAGCCAAGTGGTCGACACCCGAATTTGCTGCAAGGAAAAGGCAGAATCAGTATCAAGAAAAAGAGATAAAAAAGAGGAAAAGGACCGAAAGGTTTACCGCAGGACGAAGGACCTCCTCTGTCAAACCTAGCTCCTCCGAATCCATCGCAAGAGGACTGTGTAGCATCGGCACTATCCCTCCATCAGTCCGTCGGATGTTGCACGAAGGAGTGTGCAGCCGAACAAAAGGGACCTCCGATGTCGCCACCGCCGCAGGTGCTGACGGACCACCACCACTGTGGGAAGACCCCACCGCCCGACTCGAACCTGCTGGAGGGAAAAGCAAGGTGTCATGAATGCTGGGCGCCATCAACCAGCTCGTCACAAAATCCATGTAGCCATACGGCGCAGGCGTATCAGTGTACAATGCATAGGAGTCGCCAATCATAGCCGTGATCCTCTCATCCTCCAACAGCCGTCGCTCCCACCTCATAGACATAGGAGGCTGCGCGGGAGGCACCACCACCTCCTCCTCAGCAATTTGACGAATCACCCTCTCCCCGAGGTACTAGGAATGGCCGAACTCATGCGCCAACAAACACCTCATCTGCGCGTTCACCCAAGTCATCCCCGTATCCTGAATGGTTGTCCCCCAAGGATAAAAGGTCACCTAAAAATCGCCAAGCAAACATGAGTCAGTACAAGATTAGAAGGTGCAAAAACCAATACTGAAATGGAAAGAGTCATACCCTACCACTGGTCAGGTCATTCAAGACCTGACGCACCGCCTCTAGGGAAAGAGATCCCTTCGACTGCCGGTTGGCCTTACGCCATCGATACAGTCGGCAGAAGTCCCCAACAGTGTTGTCCTTCAGACCAATCAGTGGGGTATTGCACCAAATTACCTCATAGAACCACGTCTGAATTCACAAGCAAAAAGAGACGCATAAGGAAAATGCGAATGCATGAAAGGAAAATGCGAATGCATGAAATGAAAATGCGCAAAGTAAAGAATACCTCAAGGAGATACATGGCCCCAGTAAAAGTCTGCCAACAGGACTGGCTGAATGCATCCAAAGAAGAGTAAAGGGTCGCCAAGGTTAGACTCCCCCAATCATAAAAAGGGATGTTCGAAAACATCCTCAAGTACGGCAGAAACCACAAATGGACGACGTCGCCGCTCGACGCCACTATAAAACCTCCCAGCACCAACAAGATAAACAATCGGGCCATCTGCCTCACTTGTAGCCCGTCCTCCACATCAACCACCCTGCTCAGCAAAACATCCTTTAGCAAGGACAGCCGGATAAAATCCCCAGAGACTATCCTCCTCATATCACCAAGTGTCGCATGCACCGTCTCTGGCCTCACCCGCAAGGAGTGATCCACCTCTATCTACTCCCTATCACAATCCAGCCCCAGTAGTTGTTGCACATCTATGGGAGTCATCGTCAACTCCCCGAAGCCAAAATGAGAGGTGTGGGTAGTGTCCCACCACCTCTCCCCCAAGGCACACAAAACTGCTGTCGAACGAGGAATCTCATCCAGCGCAGTCGCCAACCTCCCAAAACCCACTGATGATACCATCCAGCACACCATGGGTGGAAGATTCTCCCAAACATCCTTAAGCCCCATCGTCCCGCGGGTACGCATGTTCTTCAAAGAAATATCAGACTGGAAAGAGAAAAAATTCAAAGGTCAAGAAAAAGGAAAAATCACCCAAAAAGAAAACGAATGCCAAAGGTCAGGTTACTTACATAACCACCGGGAACCACTCTCGAAGAGAAATGACGCGATGCCTCCCGTAGCATGGTCCTCTCATCCGTAACCGAATCGAATGTATCTAAGGCATTCTCTCTCCCCAAAGCAAGAGGCACCATGTCCCTCCAATCCACATTCGCCCAGTCATCAACGGTCAACCACTCCCGGTGGATAGCGGTGCTCACAAAGGCGACCATTTCTTGAAGATAAGAACGTTAGAACAATTTGCAGAGAGAATTCGCAGAAAGAGAGAATGCAAGAAGCTATGAAAAATGAAGGGTATTCACCCCCTTTATGTAGGAGGCCAAGCGCCATGCCGATCAGTATCTCCCCCTACCATACCGAATGGCACTGTCTCCTCGCCTTCCCGAGGCAGTCCAAAAGTTCGTGCCACTGCCGAATGGCACCCCTCAGTCTATGCCGCCTTTAAAATTTCGAAAAAAAATTCTCAGAAAATACCAGAAAGCCTCGAAAAATTCCTAAAAATCCCACAAAGGATTTAAAACGTTTTCATCAAAAAAATTTCGCACTCCTTCAGGCGAAACCTCTTTTTCCCCAACAGAACCCTCAAAATCTAAGCGAATGACCTCTCTAGCAATCATCTCCTCAGTAGAGTTTACGACCTCAAACCGATTATCTCCCCAAAAATCAGCTCCTCCGCTCAAATCAAATGGAAAAGGCCTCCCCAGCCATCGGCTACCCGGTGTGAAACAATATCTCATGGTATTTTTCCCAGCAGAATTCAGAAGAATCACTCCCCCCAAGCGATCTCTCCCAAAGGACGACCCAAATCTTCCCCAGCTCATTCATCATTTCCCAGCGGAACCTCAAATCCAATTCTTATCCCCAGCGGAACCCCAAATCCAATCCTTACCCCTAGTGTAACTCTTTTCTTTTCCCAAAGAAATGCAATCACTCTTGGGTCAGAATTGACCCCGATCTTGGATCGTCACCTGAGTTAGGTCAGAATTAACCTCGGTCCTCGGTCGTCGCCACTCTTGGGTCAGAATTGACCCCGGTCTTGGATCGTCACCTGAGTTAGCTCAGAATTGACCTCGGTCCTCGATCATCACTACTCTTAGGTCAGAATTGACCCCGATCTTGGATCGTTACCTAAGTTACGTCAGAATTGACCTCGGTCCTCGGTTGTTACCACTTTTGGGTCAGAATTGACCCTGGTCTTAGATCGTCATCTGAATTAGGTTAGAATTGACCTCGGTCCTCGGTCGTCACCACTCTTGGGTTAGAATTGACCCCGGTCTTGGATCGTCACCTGAGTTAGGTCAGAATTGACCTCAGTCCTCGGTCGTCATAACTCTTGGGTCAGAATTGACCCCGATCTTAGATTGTCACCTAAGTTAGGTCAGAATTGACCTCGGTCCTCGGTTATCACCACTCTTGGGTCAGAATTAACCCCGATCTTGGATCGTCACCTAAGTTACGTCAGAATTGACCTCAGTCCTCGGTCGTCACCACTCTTGGGTCAGAATTGGCCCTGATCTTGGATCGTCAACTGA
The DNA here is from genome assembly GCA_949130495.1 of Sambucus nigra. NCBI lineage: Eukaryota > Viridiplantae > Streptophyta > Magnoliopsida > Dipsacales > Adoxaceae > Sambucus > Sambucus nigra. Next base: position 49,791,950 of record OX422220.1, read on the forward strand.
GTTAGGTCAGAATTGACCTCAGTCCTCGGTCGTCACCACTCTTGGGTCAGAATTGACCCCGATCTTGGATCATCACTTGAGTTAGGTCAGAATTGACCTCGGTCCTCAGTCGTCACCACTCTTGGGTCAGAATTGACCCCGGTCTTGGATCGTCACCTGAGTTAGGTCAGAATTGACCTCGGTCCTCGGTCGTCACTACTCTTGGGTCAGAATTGATCTCGGTCTTGGATTGTTACCTAAGTTAGGTCAGAATTGACCTCGGTCCTCGGTCCTCACCACTCTTGGGTCAGAATTGACCCCAGTCTTGGATCGTCACCTGAATTAGGTCAGAATTAACCTCGGTCCTCAGTCGTCACCACTCTTAGGTCAGAATTGACCCTGATCTTGGATCGTCACCTGAGTTAGGTCAAAATTGACCTCGTTCCTCGGTCGTCACCACTCTTGGGTCAGAATTGATCCCGATCTTGGACCGTCACCTGAGTTAGGTCAGAATTGACCTCGGTCCTCGGTCGTCACCACTCTTGGGCCAGAATTAACCCTGATCTTGGATCGTCACCTGAGTTAGGTTAGAATTGGCCTCGATCGTCACCATTCTTAGGTCCTTAGAATCCACATCGACCCTCTGATTTGGTCGTCTCTGCTTCCTTAGGTCCTCAGAACTGACCTCAACCCTCTGAATTGGTCACCCTCGCTCCTTAGGTCCTCAAAATTGGCCTCGATCCTCTAAACCGGTCATACTCTCTCAGAAGTATCATGGGGTGTCTAATCGACGGCTATCATTTGTTCCAAACCCACCCATCGAGGGGATCTATAGACACCTCATTCTATTACCCTCTATTACCCCCTAATTCCCCTTAGGTCCCTAGTACCTCCACTCATCACTGCAAACCCAAGTCATGTCCCGAGCACTGACCTGGAAGCCATCGGGCACTCCCCGGCTCAATTTAACCAAAAATCAAACTCTTTGTCTCGATCGAGACTCAATGAATCTTCGAAGGGAACTAAATACCCTTTCCAACGGTCCATCCCGTGCACGATTCTGACTTACCATGCGGATGAACGATCCGTTTGCATCCGAAGCCCCAACCTAGAGGCCACCAGGCACTCCTGGGCTCTGTTGACCTAAGTCAACCCTTCAGCTCGACCAAGACTGAATGAATCTAAGAAGGGAACTAAATAACCTCTCCAACGGTCCATCTCGAGTGTAATTTTGACTTTCCATGCGAACGAACGATCCGTTTGACTCCGAGAAGTCACCAAATGCTTCTCGAGCACGATTGACCAAAGTCAATTCCCCGAACTGGGCCAAACTCTTTGGAATGTCTAAGTACATCTCCTAAGCTTTCTAACGGTCTACCCCATGCGCGATTCGGACTTACTATACGGATGAACGATCCATTTGCGTCCGAGCGATTCCCCGTCCAATGAACCGACAAGCGCTTTCGAGACACATTTGACCCAAAGTCAACTACTGAACTCGGGAATGGCCCAAAGGATTTTCGAAGGTCTCTAAAATTCCTTTCCAATGGTATGCCCCGTACGCAATTCTGACCAACAGTTTGCCCTCAGCGGCCAATTTTCCGAAAAAACCTGAGGCGCACTACCAAATGGCAGGTCCCAGACCCTGCCTATCGGAACCTTTCGATAGGTAGTGCCATGTCAATGCTGATAGGTAGACCCCTGGGCCTATAAAAGGAGACCTTGGCCTCATTTTCAAGGGGAGCTCAGATCAGAAGCAAATCACTCTCAGAAACCCCCCAGAAACCTCTCTCGAAGGCAGCGTGATTTCAACTTCCAAATCCCTTTTTCACTTCCACTTTTCATCATCCCTTTCATCAAAATTGATGAATTAATCGCTCTCCATCATCATCCAAGTGCAAGGGCTTCTTTTCAATATTCAAGATCAAGCTCAAAGTCTCCAAGAAGGTCCATCTTTCTCACCCTTCTCTTCAAATCTTCTTAAACTTGCAATAACTTGTTTTATTACTTAAGCACTTTTATTATCTTATTTCACATATCCTAACATAATTTTTATCTTGTATTATTGCACATCTCTTATTTTCATATAAATAAAACCCAAAAAGAAAAAGAAAAAGAGGGTTTGCTCATAAATTCCAAATGGGCATTCTCACACTTTTTTCACACTTTTTCCACAACTAAAACACTTTTTCTACACACACACGCACACTTACAAATAAGAGATTTCTCCATTTGGATTTATGGTTTAAACCCCACCCCTCATTTTTTATGCGAACTACGTGGACTTTGATGCCTTTATAGGCTACGTGGGCGTCTCGGGGTAAAACCCGAGACTCGAGTCCGTGTCCCACTTTTTCTCTTATTTTCTATCTTCTCTTTATCTCATTTTCCATTATATTCCATATAATTGTTCTTAGTAACATATTATTTCATATGCGTTATCGTTCCCTTATAACGATCAACGTAGGGGTAATTGCGTAAATCCTATTTTCTACATTAATCTTACATTCCTACGGATGACTCGCTTTATATTTTCCATGATACTAGTCGAGGATTCCTACCTCCATTCTATATATACACATTGCACACATATCACGGGGGGAAACATAAAGGAAAATAGCAAATATCCATGAGAGAGCGAAAGGGCGGAATGGGTGCCTAACACCTTCCCATTTCGTAACTAAGCCTTCGAACCCTTCTCGAATCATTTTGGTTTCGCACGCACCAGTATGTCTTTGGATTCCATCTTTCGGGGTGGCTTCCCCTTTTCTTTTCTCTGTTTTGAGTAAAATAGACTCGCGACTCTGAATCTCTCTACATTTTCACACCCCACAAATCGACGCCGGTCGAAGCCCTCTCCTGAGAGAGGGGACGCGGGGGACCCGAACGATCCTTTCTCCCTCCGCGGCAGGGATCGAGGATGGCCACAGTTAGGGAAGTCCAAGTCATGAGAAAAATGTGAGAATATATAAACAAGTCGATTATTTTTAAGGAAGGTATTAACATTCATTGTACAATGTCCACGATTAGCCCCGCTTAATCCTGAAGCTACCCCGAATGGATAACTTAGTGAGATTTCTTGGCATCTTCTCGTAGCACCACTGATGACGATCCATCGCAACCTAATGAATTTAATTTTAACCCTCACTCTAATCCTTCTAAGACGAACACTATGGCTCCAAACTAAGGGAAAATAAAACCGACTTCCTCCTCCTTTTTGTATTGTATCTAATAAGTTGCCTATAAATATTATGGCAATACTACCCAATCTAAGGAGTAAGATACTAAGGACTATATAAAAACTAGAGATAATAGTTGTAATGACGCTTCTGTATAATACTATCTAAACATGAGATAATGGTTGTAATGAACCTTCTGAATAATATAACTTAACTAGAGTTGCTATTGTATGGTCTATTATTAATATTTCATTCTTATACATCTTTATTATTTAAATGTTATATTATGCTTAGGATGGTTAACACTCGCACTCCTTCCACTGTAGGTGCCCTAACTTGGGAATTGTTTGAGGAAATGTTCTTCAAAAATTACCCCAAAACATAAAATGGACCTGTTGATCGTAGATTTTTCAAGATTACAACAAGTTAATCAATCTGTGGCTCAGTATGAAGCCAAGTTCACCGAATGGTGACATTATGTAACCGAGTATGTGGATACTAAGATTAAGAAGATTAAGTAGTTTAAAAGAAGGTTACATTCGAGAATCAAAGCCACTATTACCCCTTGCAAATAAGATATTTTTCCCACCTTATTCAAGTGATGTCAACACTCAAACGAAATTCCCCATCATGTAGATCTATACATTTACCTCATCTAATAAATAAAAATAACAACATTCTTAGAACTTTACCCTTGCTCCAAAATCAACTTTATCCTAGTTCTAGTGGATAATTTTATTCCCAAATTCTCAATAGTACCACCTATCCAGTAATTTACTGACACGTGTGATAAGAAGTAGGACATTTAGGTCCACAATGTTGTAAGTTGAACCCCTACGTGAATTGAAGTCGATCGAGTAATATTTTCAAACCCAGAGGAACCGCTCGTTTCCAAAATCAGTGTAGGACCAATAACACTAGATAACCTTAACCAGTCTCTAATCGTGGGAAGAATTGTTCCATATTACCTATACATAATTCACACGGCATGGTAGAAGGTACAATACTCTTTCTTAATTTTACCAGTTATTTTATTTCATTCTGGTTCAACTAATTTTTTCATTGGTTTTAAACTAGCTAAAGTTTTACGAATTTTACCAAAGTCATTAAACATTCCCTTGGAATTAGAATTACATACCAGTGAGTTTAGTACATTTATCAAGGCTATGCTACTTGTAAAATTCATCTAGGCTTATGTATACTCTTTGTAAATTTAATAATCTTAGATATATGTGGAATCAATATTATTATCGGAATGGATGTACTATCAATACATCAGGTTTATATCAATTTATATTCAAACAGAGTATACTTTGAGGCAAATAAAATCCTTCTTTTATATTTCAAAGAATAAATCATTCTAAACCTTCACCTTCCAAAATCCACAATTACAATGCTTCTTTATTTCTTTTAATTTTTTAATAATTCGATGTTTTTTTCCCAAAAGAGTTGCCATACATACCGCCCTACCATAAAATTGAATGTACAATCAACCATTAACCAAATACTTGTCCTATTTCAAGACCTACTTATATAATGGGATCTTTAGAACTTCATACCCAACTAGATGATCTACTTTAAAAGAATATTTTATTTTACATAGTTCATCTGCTTGGGGAGAACTTGTGTTGTTTGTTAAAAAGAAAGATGGAAGTTTGAGGTTGTGCTTAGATTACCATGGGATGAATTTAGTAACAATTAAGAATCAAGATTCTTTACCTACAATTGGAGATTTACTCTATAAACTTAGGGGTGTAAGAATATTTTTACAGATATATTAGGGATCTGGTTAACATCAATGGTGAATGAGAGAAAACGAAATTCCAAAAACAACTTGTCTAAATCGTTATGGATATTCAAAATTTACCGTAATGTATTTTGGATTGACCAATACACCTGATATTCAGACCTTTTCATGATCAATTTGTTATCATATTCATTGACAACATCCTTAATTATTCCTATAATCACAAAGAAAATACACAACATTTAGAAATAATATTTGGTACCTTGAGAAACCATTAGTTTATCTTAATAACACTAAATGTGATTTTTCAATGAAGGAAGTAAATTTCTTGAGACATGTGAATTCTGAGAGTGGAATCAAGTCAATCCAACTAAAGTCGCAACCATTTTAGAATGGAAAAATCCCACTAATGTTGTTGAGATTAAGAGTTTTCTCGGGTTAGTTGATTATTATTGCCAATTCATAGAAGGATTTTCCAGAATCGCTTTGTCATTAATGAACCTATTTAGGAAGGAAATGAGATTTGTATGGACTACCGAGTGCGAACATACATTCTAAACTTTAAAAAATAAGTTAACTATTAACCATATCCTAGCCATTCCTTCTATTAATGTAAGTTATGACATATACACGGATCCTTTGTTGCAAGCCTTGGGTTATGTCCTAATGCCAAAGGGACAAGTATATGAGTATTGATCTTGACAACTCAATATTCATGAATGTAACAGTCCTATACATGATCTTCACTTTGTGATCATAGTTTTTCATTAAAAATATGGCGTTGTTATCTATATGATGAGGAATTTCAAGTATTTTTAGATCATAAAATTTTGGAATACATCTTAACTCAAAAGGACATGAATTTGAAAAAAAAAAAGATGTTGGATGGAATTTTTGGAAGATTATAGATTAAAATTATACTACCATCTAGGAAACGGAAATGTTATAGTCAATGCCATAATTTTTAACCCCCATCAGTAGACTTAACAACCTAATCTCCTATGATGTTGCTGTTACCATAGAGAAATCTGATCTCCATCGAACCCCACTATTTTCTAAATTCACCAATATTATTTCTTAACAAGCAGTGAGGAAAAAATATTATAATAACACACCAAGATCCATTTTTAAATAAACAAAAAACCAAAATAAAGACTTGAGAGTTACCAAAAAATAGGGAGCAAGTCTATGATTTAGAAATATGTTATATGTACCTGATGACTCATTCTTACGAGAAAAAGTATTATAAGAATATCATCATTCTAAATTCATGATACATTCCAAAAGCTCAACATATATCATGTATTAAACATATAATATTGGTTGCCAAATAAGAGGAATGTCAATGAGAACTTAGAAAATGTCTGAAATGTCAGGAAGTAAAGATAGAACACTAGTGTCCTAATGGAATTCTCCAACCTCTTCCAATTTCAAATGAAAGTGGGATCATATCACCATAAATTTTGTTAGTGGAATTCCTAGTATGCTCCAAGGATATAATTATGTTTGGTGATAATAGATGACTCACCAAATTTTCATCTTTTTTCTTTTAGTGAAAACTATTATATCTTTCCAAAGGGTCAGTGTAAGATCTTTTGAGAAATTATTTGATTACATAGAATATATTTATCAATAGTATCAGGATGAGATTCTCGTTTTGTGGGTAGATTTTGGTAAGCACTAAAGTTGCAATGGATACTAAACTTCATTTGAGAACCATCTTTCATTCCCATAGTGATGGACAATCTATATGCACATTTCAAACAATAGAAGATATGTTAAGATCTTGCGCTTTAGATATGGCCAACAATTGTGGAAAACACTTGTCATTAATTGAGTTTTCATATAACAACAATTACCAATCAAGCATAAAAGGCACCCCATTTGAAGCCTTGTATGGAAGACCATGTCGACCACCAGAATGTTGGACCGAATCAGGTAATAATAAGAAATTTGGTCCTAAAATAATTGAAGAAACTAGCATGAAGATGAAACAAATTCGAGTAGACTCAAAATAACCCAAGACCGAAAGAAGAGTTACACTGATCATCACAGGAAGCCCTTAGAATTTCATGTTTATGATCACGTATTCTTGCAAGTTTGTCTCCACAAAGGAATCTAACATCATGATAAATCGAACCCCTTAGTATTGTCAAACGTGTTATCCATGTGGTCTATGATTTAACCTTACCCAAAGAATTGTCTATTATCCATAATGTATTCCACGTGTCGCAGTTATGTTGATATATTCCAGACTGACACATGTGATTATGTTACTTGAAAATTATAATCAAACTAAATATGTATTTGAAGAGTTAACAATTCATGTTTTAGACCATAAAATGAAATTTCCACGAAAGAAATAATCCACATGGGAACTAGTACATGCAATGAGGAAATCATATCTTAAGCTTTTTATAGGTAAATTTACTGATGAATTATATTAAGGTTGGTAGATTGTAACACCCGCAAGTTTATAAACCCTAGACCAAACAAGTAAGATACGATAATTTGATAAATCACCTCACATCTTTCTATAACTTAGTAAAATTCAAAAGTTCAAAATGAGAAAATTACCTCTCAAACTTTGAAAAAAGTATAACTTAACTTATATTTTACCCCAAACTCGAAATAATATATCAAACTAAACCTTTAGATATCAACTAATTTAATTTTATAATCCTAACCCTTGAACTTATGTAAAATTACACAAATGCCCCTAAAACATTTACAAATTTCATTTTGAATGTCAAATAAATGTAAAATTGTCTCCCAATGGACCAAAATAAAAACTTGGTAAATTAGATTCCCCCTCCCCCCACTAAGCATCTCCATTAGGATAAAAGCACCTAATTTACATGGATTATACAGTTAAATCATGTGAACATACCTTATCCACAAGTTTATCATCTTAAAATTTAGGATAATACACCTGCCATTAACACCAATAGACTCCCTTCAGCTCAGTGTATAAAATCCCCATGAATTTGAGCCTCAAACTTCATCTCTTTAGCCACTTCCAAACACGAAATTTTCCTGGCAAGTTGATAGCCTATTTCGATTCCAAATGTTTTTTACACTATCATAATGTCAAACCTAATAAAGAAAACCAAGTTTTATATGTAGAATAGTGTGTATAGTAATAAATCTTCAAAAAATCCATTAAAGGTTGAGATTTAATGGTGAAAATTCATCATTTGACTTTGAACATGTTTCAAAGTGGGAAATGAGTTTGTTATGAGGTCAAGAGATCATGTGTAATGGCCATTTTAAAATAGTCATAAGTTTTGAACCCCAATTTCTCAAAAGTGTTTTCGAGTTTCAAAAACTGGAAATTCAAATTTCTCTTCAACCAAAATACCTCAATCCTTCAAGCCAAATCCAAACTCTTTTAGGATAGTAGAAACCTAGCGATGGGCTTAAAATTCATTGGCATATCATTTAAATCCATGAATGTTTGGTCAAACTTTTCACAAAACACACAATACTTAAAACTCGATGGATAACGAATCTCACTCAATGAAACCTATATATTTGGGTTCCTTATATAAAAATTAGGTTATGATTCAAGAATCATCTCAAATGGAATAGAAAATCAGAAGTTATTAAGGATCAAAATAGTTTTAAAACTGAGGTAAACTATTGAGAGGGTGAATATGAACTTTTCAATCGAAAACATTGACCAAGCGCATGAGGGCACATGGCCAATAAAACTTTATGGTTTCTTTTTTGTAAGCCTTACATTTTAGACGCTAAAAAATAATTATAAAATAGTCCCTAAACTTTAATGACATAGTTTTTTTCTTTTTTTTAAGAATCCTATTATAATTAACCTATACTTAAAATTATGTTGATTGGTAGATGATCAAGTTGTTGTCCCTCTCAATCCCAACTTCAATCATAATTAAGCCCATTATACCCGAGTCATAACTAGGGATGGCAGCGGGGCAGGTTTGGGGTGAGTTTGGTCAAATCCAACCCCGACCCCATTTACCCCACCCCAAACTCGGCCTCGCCCCGACCTCGTTTTCCCCACCCCCATCCCCGACTAGTTTAAAAAACCCACAGGGCCCCCTAACCCGCCCCAAACCCGTCCAAAATATTTTTATTTTCATCTTGCTCTGACATTTTTTGCCTTGGAATTTTCTATTCAAAAGCCATATTAAACAAATAACATATTAAAGAAATCAGTAAAAAAAAATCAACAGATGCTATTGTTGTGGCTAAAAGAAGTAAGATTGTAAACAAATCAGTAATAAGTCTTTCTTCAATATATATATATATGGTACGACTAAAAATCTGTAGAAATATGTACAAATGTAAGAACAAAAAAATGCAAAGTAGTTTAGTTTTATTATTATGTTTTATCAAATCTGTAGCAGTAGTTAAATCGTGGATATGTGCAAATGTTTGCTTAACAAATATTGTTAAGCATACATTTATTTTGCAAATTTTTATTTCCTATATCTTAACAATGAATTTGTGCAAATGTTTACTTAAAAAATCTGTAGCAGTAAAGTAGCTTAACAATGGAAACAAATGATAGAGTTCGAAGAGCACTAGAGTAGAGCAGTAGAAGAGAGAGAGATGAGTGAGCGGTGGAGTAATGAGACAAATGAGAGAGGGATAAAGAGAAATGGAGGACTAAAAATGAAACCCTAAACATTATATATATATATATATATATATATATATATATATATATATATATATATAAGGGTAAATTTGTAATAATACCCCTAAACGGTGCGGGTTTGGGATTTTTATGTACTAAATTCAACCTCGCCCCGAACTCGATGGGGTTTTCTAATTTCAAACCCAACCCCGAACCTGTCCCGTTTATTTACGCCAAATTCCCCCCATTAGGGGTGGGGTCGGATCGGGCCCCCTCCAAAATCCACTACGTTTCCATCCCTAGTCATATGTAGGTTTTGCCTTTACAATAGTAAATTCAATGTATTTGACATATATCTATTAATATCACACTTTGATCATTGCAATTTATTCTTAGTATATGCTCATTATGATACTACCATGCTACATATGTTACTAAATATCATTGACATTTGAATATGGATCCTTTGGATCAATTTAACCCTTCTCAACTAATAATTGATTTCATGAGATTATTGTAAGGAATGGATGAGTTCACCCTGCACTTATGTTCTAATCATTGTTTAATAAGCATCAATATTAACTAGGAAGTATACTATTGTGTTATCCCATATAAGTATTCTACTTCGACTAAGGTATCAAATATTTGAGAGCCTGAATTTATCGCTACATACATATGAGTACCACTTTAGTTAGTGTGCCTAGCAGTTATTTAGTTTTTCCCAAAGGTTTTGGGTTGTCATTATTATTTGGTTATACTGACCATGCTTGATTTATCTATATCAATTTGTAAAATGGTAAGTATAAGATTATCGGTTTAAAAATCCCTTGACTTTCTTCACTAAACAGTTGTGCTTATGCTTCGTTTAGCAAACAGTCCTCCCTACACAATCCAACTTCTATATATATATAGTTGTTATAGTATGGGTGAAAATCTATTTTTCATATTAATGATAATTCGTTTTCCCTCAAGATATTTGTGATACGCAAGAATCATATGTTTTCATATATAATAACATGGAAGGAGATTAAGGAACATGGAAGAAAATAGTGGCATTTATCGATGACCTATGTTATTTTTCAGTTTTGGAAATAATATTTAGCATTAATAATTCAACCCTATAGTGGTAGTATAATAGATAAAATATAGTATTAATTAATAAAGTTATGTTTTATGCCTTGAATTTAGTTTTAGTACTTTGTCACTACCTTGTACATTCATACCCAAAAAAGATGTAATAAAAGAACTTTGAACGACAAATTAAATGAGACTTTAGAGCCTGGTAAATGAGACAACAATATAACTCATTCGAAGGAATTATTAAGAGTCCTAATGATCTATAGGAACTTGTTCAAACAATATCTAAGATCCTTCTAATGATATAGCGATTTAAAAAACATTTTGGAATATATCTAAAGTTTCAAACCTTACCTATACCCCTGAACAAAAAGAGTTCACTAAATAACATCATTAGCATTCTCCAATAAAACATGATGATCAATATTTTGTTCTTCAGCTAAATCACCATCTCATCTTCACTTGAAGTCTTAAGGCATTCATGATGGTGCCGTGTGGTGTAACGATATAAGCCAAACTGAAATAAATAATGAGCATTTATAATTTTGCTCTTAAAATTTCCCCCTTTGGCTATTTCTATATAAAACAAAATCAGAACCAAATAATGACTAATACAAATGCAAGTAATGCCTTAACAAATCCAAAAAAGAAAAAGTGACATTGTCTTCAACTGAGAATCTTCACGTGTGGTCCATAAAATCATCAAGGTTGAGACAACTTACATATATGAAGAGAAAGAATACCCATGGTTTGATCATGTTTGTAGAAAATGAAAAAACTCCCCCTCAATACTTTCTCCCCATTTTGTCTATAATAGATAAAAGGTTGGCAACAAATCCTAAAATGTTAGCATCACACAAATACAAATATGAAACCTCATCCCAAATATGTACAATGAATCATTTACGATGAAATTCAAAAAAGATAACGAACTATTTTTAAAAACAATTCAAACATTTGAGTAAATGAATATATAAATCCAAAAGGTGTAGATATGTATAAAAAGTACATATAGGTACGGTTTGTTAAATTAATCATAAGAGATAAATCTAAGAAATTATGGTCCATTAAAGAATAAAATAATCTCATAACACATGTATTTATTTGGTTCGACAATAGTCTGTGTCCACGTGGTGTTTCTCTATACTTATTAATTTTTTATAATAAGATCTCAAGACATTACATGGACCCTTTTCGCTAGCGAAAAGGTTACATTATAGGGGGGAGGAGGAGGAGGAGGAGGAGGAGGAAACATTATTGTGTTGGACTTCTTCCCTTTCTTCAATAAGCCACTGCATGATTTGTATCCATCCCCTCTTATATCCACACTTGTGGGATTTATCTTTAAGGGTTATTTCCCAAATGGATATCTATATGTTAGTTATTCGGATGGACTTCATCATGATTTGAACCATTTGGGCTGTTTGGTTTATACACCATAATTTCCCTCTAATATCCATGCTTGATTTATACACCATAATTTCCATCAAATCTCTTTGGCTTGGATAGGGTAGAGAGGATTGAGAGGTTAGTCGACTTAGATAGTTGGTTGGTTCAGGTGGTTGATCATCATTACAAATTTCATTTCACTTGGATAATTCTTACAAAAACATTTGGATGGAGGAATATGAGTGGGGGATTATAGCGCAATGGACTATGGATCGGAAGTAAAATAGTGATGAATAAACCCAAGTTACCTACTAGTTTTATAGATTATCAAGAGGGGACCAATTTAAAATTTTCTTAAATTGATAACTATGAACAGACTAATTTGAGTTTGGAAAGTTATTAAAAGTGCAAATTATTATCTTTAATTAGACTATATGATTAAGAAGCTAATAATCAATTGAGTTTAATTAGGTTTGTTTCTAAACTTTAATCCTACTTTTTCGAGTTAAATTATTAAAGAAGAAATTAAAGCACGCAGTATTTATTTTACGTAGCAAAAACCCTTCCCCTAAAAAAATGATGGACCTTATACGGTCACTTAGTCTACCCAGTCCATTAAGACAAAAAAAGTAACGATTCACAAACATGCAACAAGATTCAGAGCAAGATAAATCAGAGAAAGCTATTACCCATCTCAACCAAGCTTCCTTCTTCTTTGGTTGATCTTTCAAAATTATCCTAACTTTGCATCTCTTGTTCCCTTTGATTTCTTCACGTCTCATCCTCCCCTCTAGCTTCCTTAGCTCAGGTTAGCTCAGTGCCTACAGATTCCTGATAGTGACTACTGGTAGTGCTCTTGAGATGTATCCTATTTTATATTACACACTCACCCTTAACGTTACAACCCTGATGTTTTTGCAACAATGTTCTCTCCTAAATATCTCAATTAATCTTATGTTCAAGATCTTCTGAGTCAAGTTATCTTGACTTATGCTTTTCCAAAATTCTTTTACTCAAATATTCCGAACCATCAGATTGGACAAAATATGTACACAATAATCAGCGCCTATGTGAATAGTGGTGTACAAAGTGTGTGATCTAAAAATGATATGCAAATGATGCATTAATGATCGTGAAAAATACTTAAGATCAAGAAATCATATATAGTGTAACAATACACACAAAAATAATATGACTTCAAATATATACAATATAAGTCCAAAGTAAATAATATACCCAAATTATTTTAAAAGGAGGTTTAGATTAAGTCAAAATTTAATCTATCAACCTATTAAATCAAATATAAACAGTCAAACAGTTTGGTATTTCAATATTCTAATTTTTTTTCCAAAATAAGATCTTATTTCTTCAATTAGAACAAGTAAAGAATATGAGTTCAAAGGGAAAGTATATTATTCCTTAAATTACAAATAGGCCCAAAATACTATCAAGCTTAATTATCTAAACCTTAAATCTGATATACTTTATTACAAACCAACTTTGTTGAATAAGTTTAAAATAAAATGTTTTAAAACTAAGATGGATTCATAATAAAAGAACTATTAAAATAACCAAAATACAGAAAATAGATTTGTGTGTGTAGTGTTTTATTTATAAAATATAATCAGCAACAACTCAACACAAAATAAATCGACAAAATACAGATCTATAGAAAAATATGTAGTAAAAAAAATACTCATAACAAATTTTTAACCTTGAAAAATTAGATTTTCAAAGATGAGGTTCTGGTACTATTGAATCGTCACGAAATGAACCTTGATATACTTTTCAAAGATTGAAACGAATCAAACGTTATCCACAAAATATATACAAAAAAATATATCTTTGAAAACGCACGTGTGTAAACTCTCTCTCTTTTTCTCTCTAAATTTTGGTAGAGTTTGGGCTCTCAAAATGATTTTATAGAAAAAAATAATAGCCCAAACCCTGCCCAAATTTAGAGAGAGAGGGAGAGAGAGTTTACACACTTACGTTTTCAAAGATATATTTTATGTGTGTATTTAGTGATAAAGTTTTATTCATTTCAATCTTTTAAAAGTCTCTCTGGTTCATGTTCGTGACGATTTTATAGTACCAGAACCTCATCCCTCCAAATCTTATTTTTCAAGGTTAAAAATCTATTATGAGTATTTTTTGTCTACGTATTTTTATATAGATTTGTATTTTGTAGATCTATTTTTTGTTGTATTTTTGCTCATTATATTTTATAAATAAAACTCTACATACAAAAATCTATTTTGTATATTTTGCTTATCTTTTTGTTCTGAATTCGTCTTAGTTTTAAAACAATTTGTTTTAAACATATTCAAGAAATTTGGTTTGTAACAAAGTATATTAAATTTAAGGTTTAGATAATTAAGCCTAATAACATTGTGCACCTATTTGGAATTTAATGAATATTATACTCTCCATTTGAACTGATATTCTTAACTTGTTATAATTGAAAAACTTAGATCTGATTTTGGACTAAAACGAGAATGTTGAAATACCAAACTATGTGTCTATTTATATCTGATTTAATAGGTTGATAGATTAAATTTTGATTTAGTCTAAACCTGATTTTAAAACACACTATGTATATTTGACTTTGTGCTTATATTGTATATATTTGAAGTCATATTTTTTTGTGTGTATTGTTACACTGTATATGATTGCTTGATCTTGAGTGATTTCTTAGGATCATTGATACATCATTTGCATATCACTTTTGGATCACACACTTTGTACACCACCATTCACATAGGCACTGATTATTGTGTACATTTTTTTCAATCTGATTGTTCAAAATATTTTAGAAAAAGAATTTTGGAAGAACATAAGTCAAGATATCTTGACTTCGAAGATCTTGAACATAATATTTGTTGAGATATTTAGGAAAGAAAATTGTTGCATAAACATTCGGGTGTAACATTAAGGGTGATTGTGTCATATAGAATAGTACACGTCACAAGAGCATTGCACTACCACTTGTCACTATCAGGAATCAATAGGCATTGATCCAACTTGTGCCAAGGAAGGTAGAAGGGAGGATGAGACGTGAAGAAAACAAAGTGAACAAGAGCTTCATAGTGATGATAATTGCGGAAGAGAAACTAGAGGAGAGAAGGCTTGATCGAGATGGGTAATAACTTGTTCTGATTCATCTTGCTTAGAGTCTTATTGCATGTTTATGAATCGTTCCTTTTTTATTTTGTTTTAGTGGAATTTTTAGACTAGGTGACCGTATAGGGTTAGTTGTTTTTCCTGGGGAAGGGTTTTTGCGACATATAAGAAACCCCGCGTGCTTAAATTTATTCTTTAATCACTTAACTATAAAAAGTATGATTAAATTTGAGAAAAAAACGTAATTAAACTGAATTTATTGTTATCTTCTTAATCATCTAGTTTAATTAAAGATAATAATTTGGACTTTTAATAACTTGAAAAACTGAAATTAGTTTGTAGATAGTTACCAAATTAAGAAAAAAGTTTAAATTGTTCCCCTATTGATAATTTATAAAACTTGTAGGTAACTTGGAGTTATTTATCACTAGTTTACTTCCCACCTTAGTCTATTGCGCTATAATTGCCCGCTCAAGTGGTATCAGAGCATCGAGAGCTTGGCGTAAGCAATAAGACACGACATAATTACACAAAAAATCTTTTCGACATATAAATCCAACTAGATGAGGGTCTATATAGCTAGAGCACGAAAAATAAACCCTAGGAGTGCTCCATATAAGTACCTTCAAACTCCCCCACTGGACTACTTTTAACAAAACCCTTGAGTACATCAAATGATCTACAAAGGTAAAAAAAATCCTAGAATGTCCTATACAAAAATGTTTCCAACTTCCCATCCATCCTAGAAAAGAAAAGACGCAACTCAAGATGAAGACCGATGACCGCCAAGAAAACCTGGCATTTGATCTACCTAAATATTAAAAGATAGAATTAAATGTACTTGAATAAATAAGATAAGATACTATGAATGAAATAATATCAGCACATTAAACAGAAATATGTACTCAATGCTCCCCCCTTTTGGCTAAATTTGAAAATGGTAAAAAATGATAATGAATGTTTATAAATTACAAAATAAACGTCTCCTACATTAAACATGGCTTTAAGAGATACCGTTATTAGTACATATATTTATCCTAAAACCTCGGAGATCTAGTAATCAAGATGAAGAATAAACACAAGCTAATGTTCAAGTATATTCTATTGAATCATATATGGAAGTTATTTCTAGACAAGACTTGTCGAAAGTAACAAAAAGTATATCATCAAGTTGAAAATTACAAGAAATTGAAGGAACTAACCCATTCTGTTTGGGGGTTTTTGGAGCACTAAACTGGTAAGAATATC
The DNA here is from genome assembly GCA_949130495.1 of Sambucus nigra. Taxonomy (NCBI): domain Eukaryota; kingdom Viridiplantae; phylum Streptophyta; class Magnoliopsida; order Dipsacales; family Adoxaceae; genus Sambucus; species Sambucus nigra. Next base: position 49,808,307 of record OX422220.1, read on the forward strand.
CATTGGCCTTAAAATCTTATTTCACTAAACTCACCTCCCCCATTATTGAATAAATTATAGGGTTCGGTGGTGTTTAAGTCCTTAACCTTCTCGTGAGGAGACTTATTGATGTACTCAATTTTGCACGCATCACTAATATGAGTAGGGAATTTCTTTGATTCTAAAAAAAAATTATTTGAGGTCTCAAATCACAAGTCCTGATCCAAATAGGCAAAGTTTTAAAAGGTTTTTCTGCCTTTCGGAATCTAGGAAAGAATTTTTTTTTATATGAGGCCTAAAATTATTGAAGAAATGATTCCGATTAATGTTAGTGTGTGTAGAGGGGGCTTGAAGGTAATCCTGAGATTAAGGATAATTCCCTAATTAACAATAGTGTTTGGGATTAAGCAACCGAGGCAGCTCAAGCGTGGCAACTCAGCAAGGCAACTTAGCGTGGAAACTCATACATTAGCTTGTTGTGTTAGTCAAGTATCTTTGTTTATATTGACTATAAGATATAATGGTTGTAATGATGTAACAAGAATAATAACGAGTTTTAGTGTGAGGTCAAATGGTACTCGCGAGAGACCAGTCTTGGTAGGGCCTGGGAGAGCTTTCATGCTCTATCGAATGACCTCGTTGTGGGAACTTTAGAGAGACTTGTCTTGGAGGATTGAGAAGTGAGGTACCGTTAGGGCTTGTCCTGACTATCTTAGATACACCTGGTAAAACACCGAAGGACCCTATCCGTAGAGACTTGGGCGGAGCAGCTTGGAGTTCCATCGGGCGTTGATTTGTGAACAAAACAACCCTCTACTTAATGTCACATCTACTTTATCTAATGTCACTAACCATCTAGGCAATGTCATACCTGCACATGAGTAAACCACTGTGGTATTTGAGGCTATCAGGCAGTTGGTGAGCCACCTTTGCGACAACAGCCCCCTGACACACAATGGTTAAGCAAAAGGCATGTCTTGGCATTTCATGTTTATGACGTGGAGACAACTAATGCATCAGGTATTTAATGACGTGACATAAAGTATGAGGGATGTCTTTCATAGTCTTTAATGACTGAGTTACCTCGGGGATGGTGTGGGGGATATTTAAGGACCCCAACCACCCCTAAGGAGAGGATGATCATTTGAGAGTTTAAGAAGTTATTACTAGATAGAATACACATCATAAAGAGTTATTACAAGCCAGAGATCTTATTCACTCAGCATTATCAATTATTACGAAGATTTTAATACTTGACAGAGATTCTTGAGGGTGGTTGGTGTGTTTGGCTGCCTGCCAAGGTGTATCTAGGTTCTTACATCTCTCTCCCTCTAATTGGGTTACTTCTAAGTTCGTTACTACCTTCTGAGTTATACACGAGAGATTTATGAGTTTAAACTGAGTCTATCTTCATTAAGTTTGCGTTTACATGTCCTATCATTAATCCAAAGTTTTGTCCAATTAACTTATCATTACCATACTCAAAAGGGGTTACGCCTCCATCTTATCTAAAATACCCTCTTATATTTGGCAACTCTGCTTGGGACGCATTCTTCTAAGCAAGGAGTATGGCGTAAGATAAAGTTAATCGAAGTCTTAACTTTGATGGCATCAAACATAATGAAGAATAAGATATGAGAGAACTGGAGGCTTTAAGGGATGGGGCTCCTCGAATAGAGGTACCTCCGGTTCAGGCGATGACAGGCGTTACAGGGGCGACACAGGCTTCCACGAGTGCAGGGTTAGGACCCACTCAGGTGGCACTCCTTATGAGTAATTTTTATGATTTTTTATAAACTCCGGTAGCTTTAACGGTGTTGGGAGGATTTGAAGCCAATTCCTTCGTAACACCAGGGGCATCCCCAATGGCCCCACCAGGCGCAGGTGTAATAGGAACGGTTCCAGCAAGCATACCCTCTATTGTGAACCCGTCAATGGGAACATTAGGGGTATCAACGTCCCCAACTATGATGACTGCCCTAGCTCCAACGGGCACCCAGCCCATGGTTCCACTGGTTGTTGCCCCTGTAGCATCACCCATGGAGGAAATGTGGAAGGAAATGCAGAAGGAGATGCTGAAATTCATGCAAGCTTCCTCGCAATCTACGGGTGAGGTAGCTTCGGTCTATGATGACTTTTGAACACCTTATCCTCAGGAATACAATGATGATCCCTATCTAAAGGACTACATTCCTCTTATTTTTGAAAAATTCTTAGTAAAAGGTGTGAATCTGAAGGAGCACATTAAGCGCTTCATTGAACACTTAGGGGACATTGTAATATAAGAAGCTCAGGTTGAGGGAGTTTTCTAAATCCTTAACCGATAAAGCATATACCTGGTATTCTCATTTGTCTTCCATAAGTGTTTCTACGTGGGAAGAGATGCATGTTTTGTTCGTCCAGAGGTTCTTTCTGGTGGAAGATGAGTTTACTCTGACCCAACTGGGTAGGTAAAAGCAACGACCCGGGGAAGAGGTAGTGGCTTACATTTGAAGGTTAAGGGAGAGATCCCTCGATGAGAGGGAGGAGGCCAAAGTGTCCAAGTTATTACAAATCTCTACAGAGGGGTTACTTCCTAAGTACATCTGCCATCTTATCAATGAGACGTGCGAGGGGACTTTTTTGGCGTTCTTTAAAGCGATAAGAAATATCTCCTTGGTGGTATGACCAAGTTCGGTGGTGGTTCCTATGACATTCAGGAAGCCGATACAACCTGTGGGGGGGGGGGGGGGGAGGTCTCAGCCCCCACGGGTAGGGTACATAGAGGGAGGAGATGTGAGAAAAGTGCCGAAGAAGAAAAATAAGAGGAAGTTTGGAAGAAATAGGGAGGATCCACCACTATTGCCTTGTACAGTAGAGGAGGCTATCAACTATTACAATGCAATGGTCTAAGGTGGAACGGTCTACGAACCAAAAGACATTCTCATTGGGAAACCCGATGCGGCAACAAAATCGGATCCTAAGTACTGCCAAATTGATCGGAGGATCCAGCATCCGACATAGAGTTATTTCACACTGAAGAGAATCATTGATAAGTACATAAAGGTAGGGACATTGAAAATCCCTCCACAGAACATCAATAATAACCCACTACCAGCACATGGGGCCAATCTCGTGGTGGCATATGATGAAGAGGCAGAGAGAGGAAAAAGAAAGGAGTACGAGGAGGCTTTGGAGATCTGTACTGAGGGAATGGATAACGTATAATTGTCCTACGATGAAGAAAGTGCCAAAGATATAGAGGACATGTACAACGTTCAAGGTGAGGAAGCAGATCCAGCCCTAGAGTACTGCACAGTTTCAAAATCCCCAAAGTTCACCTGGTTCTTCAACCTGGTATGGATACCTAAAGAGAGAAGGTTAGAAATAACCCAGGCAATACTTGATATTGCGAGGAAGAATACAGCCCCTTCGCTGAAAGGGAAGGGACCCATGGCCAGGTTAGTGAGGAGGTTTATGTCAGAAGTAACTTTCAGCGATGCCGATAGGGCTGTGTGATTCCCTCATAACAAGCCATTGTAAGTGATTGCCAATGTCAACAGAGTTAGTTTTGCAAGGACTCTCATGGATAAGGGAGCTTCCATCAATATTATGCCAATTAACTCCTTTCACGCAACCAATATTCCTGAGGAAAGTCTGGTCCCCATGCCTTTGGTAATTTTGGGGTATGATAACCAATCTTCCAAATCCATTGGGTATGTTAATATTGGGATTGTGATGGGAAATCTGAGTTCCCATATCAAGTTCCATGTAATAGAGAGTGCAACCTCCTATCATCTGCTAATAGGAAGGTGTGGATGCACAACCAAGGGCTAGTTCCTTCTATATACCACCAATGCGCTAAGGCAAACATCAAGGAGACATAGGTGACTATTAAGGCTATGAAGAGGCCCTTCACTATCGAGGAATCTCACCTGGTAGACGCAGCATTTTACACTGAGTTAGAGGAGGTTATTAGGGTTCTAACAAGAAGAATAGAGGGATCATGCGTTCCCTCAATAAGAGAAAGGATGGGTCCCTTGAACGAGTAGAGTAAAGAGGTTACGAGCAGCGTAAGAGCAATGATCGAAGAAGCTCATCAGGTAATCCCTCGGCCCCAAAAAATCTCAAAGTAGCTCAAATACAAGATGAGGCCCATAGTGGATCCAATGGAGCATGAGGTCCAACGACAAAGCGTGCTGAGCCAGTTCTCAGGAAAAAGAATGGCTGAGGCTTCTAGAGAAAAGAAGAGGAAGGCAGTCACCGTTATCAGCAGACGATGCAAAAAGGTCATTACTGAAGAAAGAAATATGGTGTATCGATTGTAACAGTGTGAGTGGGAGGCCGAGAAAACTGATGATGAGGTTGACCCGATATATGAATGCTTTTTGGTGGATCAACTGGGATAATATATGGTGATAGACCATTCCAGCGTATAGGAATTTATGGAGGAAGTCATTGAAGAACCAAATTAATGCAGATTAATCAAAGACCCGGACATAAGAGTTGGAATAATTGAACTTGGAGAAATAATGAGAGGATCCAAGGCCTATCTTTATCTCAAAGGATCTCGGTAGGGAGAAACGAGAGGCCTTGGTCGAGTTGATTCGGGAGTTTATAGAGGTTTTTGCATGGAAATACACGAAAATGGAAGGGCTAGATGAGGAAGTGAGCTATCACAAGTTGAACGTGATGCCTTCAGCCATTCCAGTAAAATAAGAAACAAGAACGTACAAGCCTGAGCTAGACCTAAATTTCAAAGAAGAGTTCCAACGTTTACTAACAACAGGGTTCATTATGTCGATACAACACCCGATCGAGATATCCAGTATTATCCCGGTGGGGAAGAAAGACAAAAATTAAATAAGGATCTGCGTGGACTTTAGAGATTTGAATAGAGCTTGCCCCAAGGATTAGTTCCCTCTGCCCTCTATTGATAACCTGATAGATTCCCCGACTGGTCATGAGATATATAGCTTCATGGATGGGTATGTGGGGTACAACTAGATCAAGATGGACCCCATGGATGTAGAGATAACAACTTTCAGAACCCCGTTGGTCAATTTCATGTATAAGGTGATGCCATTTGGACTCAAGAACGCTAGGGCGACTTACCAAAGAATAATGATGGCCATTTTCCATGACTTCTTTCATAAGTTTGTGGAATTTTATGTGGATGATTTGGTCATTAAATCAAGGAAGGAGGAGTACCATCTGAGCGATTTGAGGAAGGTGTTTTCTCATTACAAGAAGTATAAATTGAAAATGAACCCACTGAAGTTTATTTTTAGAGTGACAAGGGGAAAATTCCTGGGCTTTGTGGTTGATCGACAAGGGGTGCAGATGGACCAGGACAAACAGCATGCGATCTTAGAAATGCCATGCCCAAGAACGGCGAAGGAGCTGAAGAGTTTCCTCGGTAAAGTCTCCTACCTTAGAAGATTTGTGCCTGTATTAGCCGAGGTAACACATACATTGATGTAGCTGTTACGAAGGAACATGAAGTTCAAGTGGGAGGCAATTTACTAGGAGTCTCTCAATGGGTTGAAGAAACTGCTCGTTTCACCGCAGACCATGGTTCCCCCAAAAGCAGTAATACCGTTACAGTTGTATCTCACATCCATCATGAGGTCTGTGGGAGATTTGCTTGCACAAGAGATCGATGGACAAGAACGATCAGTTTACTAACTCAGTAGGATCATCCATGGACCAGAAGTTAGATATAATAGCTTAGAAAGGCATTGTTTAGCCTTAGTCTTTGTAGCGTAAAAACTTAGACATTATATGTTATCTTTTACAATTCATATTGTAAATAGATGTGATCCCATTAAGTATTTGCTGGCAAGAACTATATTAATTAGCAGGGAAGCTAGATGGTTCCTTATCTTACCCGAATATGACTTGAAGTGCGTGGTTCCTCGCGCAATCAAAAGCCATGCGTACGCCGATTTATTGGTTATTTTCCCCTCAGGTACGTTTGATCCACCCAAAGAAAGTATCCCAGGAGATGACTTGCAGGCCAATCACTTAGATGTAATGGATGAGGAATGGAAAATGCAGTTCGATGGATCCTCGGCGGAAAAGAAAGGAAGAGTTATTCTTTCAAAAGGAATGGAGGAGATTTTCCTTTCCTATAAATTAGATTTCCCTTGTTCTAACAACGAGGCAGAATATGAAGCATTGTTGTTAGGGGCTCTTCGAAGGGGGAATTCGTTCACTTTGCATCAAAGGGGATTCAAACTTGGTGGTTCAGCAAGTGAGTGGAGAATACGCATTGAAACACATGAGCCTGGCACCATACAGAACAATCATCTAGAGGCTTCTCTGCTAGTTGTATCGGACCAAGATCAAGAGACAACTCAGAATGATGAACCACCACCCAGGTGCCTATGCTACCATTGCCCAGAAAAAGGTCATAAAAGGTGATACAACTACCATCATAATCCAATAAAGAACAGTTCCTTCGTTGGTACAGTCAATTCTACCAATGGAAGGGGATTCGAAATGGAGGGGAGAGATTAAGAGGCAACTGGAGGCTGGTGAAGGAACGATTGGGGTCAGAGAATTAGCCCAGTACTTTACAAACTAGGGAAACCTTTACTTTGGAAATGCAGGAGGATGGCTATCAAGATGCATCGGCCTATAAGAAGCAAGGCAGAGCTTGAATAAAACACACGAAGAGAATTGCGAAACAACTAAGTACCCCTCTACCGAAGAATGAAAAGGGAGGGGTATTTTCGGCCTAGGACGAGATAGGATGCTGTAGAGTTACAATGAAAGTGCGACAAATGCCATTTATTCTTTGAGGTAGCTGAATGTCACTTCAAGGAGGCTCAACCTGACTAGAGACAACCCTATATTGATTTCATTAAAGATGGAGTTTTCCCAACAGAGAAAATTAATGCGATGAGACTTTGGCGAAGGGCCCCAAGATTCTACATTCACGAGGGGAAACTTTATCGAAGGCGATACTTCAACAAGCCATTGCGTTGCATCACGAAGGAAGAAGTATCTGAGGTTCTCAAATAGGCATACGATCCATCTCACATAGGGGGGCCAAGTTATATGACCAATTGATGACTTTGGGAAACTATTGGCCAATGATGGAGAAAATTTTGCTGAGTTCGTCCAAAGGTGTAAGGCTTGCTAACTTCATAGAAATATGATCCATGCCCCATTGGTGGACCTACACTCCCTGGCAATGCCCTATCCTTTTCACACTTGGGAGTTTGACTTGGTAGGGGCAATTAATTCTTTCTTCGAGGGGGAAGATATGGATACTAGTGGAAACGAAGTGCTTCACAAAGTGGGATGAAGAGATACCACTGAGAAGGGCAACAACAGGGGTGGTGAGAAACTTCATCAGAGAATACATTATTTGACGTTTTACTATCCCAAAGGTTATCCTTTTAGATAATGTAACACCTTTCATCAATTTAGAAGGAACGATGCTAACAGATAAATACTTTATTATCCATCACACTTCGACGGTGGCATACCCAAAGGGAAATGGCCAAGCCAAAGTGGCTAACAAAACTCTGGTTAATATCTTAGCTAAAATAATGGATGATTTCCCAGGATCGTGGGATGAAAAGATACCAGCCATTTTATGGTCCTATCGAACGACTAAGAGGAAGCCTATAGGGTGTACACCATTCTCTCTTATTTATGGGGTCGAGGCGATTCTCCCAGTGGAGTTAGAAGTTACCTCTTCTCGATATGCTCTGCGAAGTAGCATGCTCCCTCAGAATAGGCATGTGAAGTTGGAAGCGTTGGATGAACACACAGATAATGCAATGCAACACTTTCAAATGTATATGAAACAGCTCTCCAAGGAACGTGATAACTTAGTGAGACCAAGGAAAATTGTGGAGGGAGACCTTATGTTGAAAGCAGCACTGGAACACATCAAGAGGATTCCTCTACCTAAGTTTATAGTGAATTGGGAGGGACCCTTTATTGTAAAAGAGGATAATGACTCAGGTTATTGCTTAATTTCTAAGCTAGAAGAAGACATGCCATTTAAGATTAACAACAAATGTTTGAAGGTCTATCATATGTAAGCAATTATGTTTGGGTCCATCGATGTATCTAACTGTTATGAATATACGAGTTCTTTTTTTTACAAATATGAAATTTCTCTTTATTATAATTCATGTAGAGATGAAAGAATTATAGAATTTCACACTTCATAATTTATGCAAACAGTTATAACATAAGGGAGAGGAATGAGAAAACATATATCTTTCTTCATTCATAAACCTTGGGGCATTACAAAAATGGGAGCAATTGCCCAAGAATTACATAAGAAGGGGAGAAAAAGGAAAATATATACAAAAAAATCACGGGCCTAGGAGTAACCACAAATCTGAGGAGGAGAAAAATTCTCCAGGAAGGCCCGAAGAAGATGCTTGGCAAGACCGTTGAGTATTGATATAGACCTCCAACATCGTTTGCACCTGTATGCGCTCAATAAGGAGTTTCTCCTGTTTTAGCTTCTCTAAACGCAGAGCTTCTTTGATGTCATCCACCTCCTTGTCAATGGCTCCAAGAAGAGGTTCTATCTCGTCCAACTTAGCTTCCTCCACTCGCTGACACTACACCAAAATGACAAAATTTTCACCTTTCAGCCGGCCACCCTTGTCAAGGTCATTGATCGTGATAAAAAAACACACGTTTTGTGTCACGGTCATTGACCTTGACATGACCGTGACAAAGAATTATCACAGTCATTGATCGTGACAAATCCGTGACAAATTTACTTATCACGAACTTGTCACGGTCATTGACCTTAAAATTTTTTTAAATAATTATCATGGTCAATGACCTTGACACGACCGTGACAACTTCTACATCAAAAACCCTTGCCCCTTATTTTTTCCCTCCCACCGTTCCCTCCCTCTCTCTCTCTAAGCGACTCTCTCTCTATCTACTTTCAGGTTTATTTCTCTCTCTTTCTCTCTCTCTTCCATTTATATATATGTTTATGTGTATATATGTGTGTGTGTGTGTGTGTGTGTGTGTGTGTGTGCATATGTGCATGTGTGTGTTTGTGCGCGTGTGGGGGTGGGGCAGGGGGGCTATTGTGTGTGTGTGTGTGTGTATATGTGTGGTGTGTGGGGTGTGTGGAGGGAGGTGGGGTAGGGTGGGGGCTATTGTGTGTGTGTGTGTGTATGTGGTGGGTGGGGGTGGGGGTGTATGTGGTGAGTGGGGGGTGTGGAGGGAGGTGGGGGTGGGGTGGGGTGTGTATTTGAATTAACCCATGAATTCGTATTTTTGTATTTTAATTAACCCATGAATTTTTTTTTGTATTTGAATTAACCCATGAATTTGTCAATTTGTTTGTGGGAGGGGGTGGGGGTGGGGGTGGGGGTGGGGTGGGGAGGCGGGTTAAGTCAAGGTACCATTGTAATTCTCTTAATATCGTGTTTTGATAATTCTATGAGATAATATATATTGTTTCAAGGTTAACTCATTCTAGATAAAAACATTCACATAGTAAAATTAAATTGAATCCATCCATAGATTCTATAATGACATCCACTAAAATATAATTAATAAATGAAATAGTATAAGATGAAAGTAAATTAATAATTAGTGCCCATTTCATATGAAAGTAGGATTGCCCCTCAGTGTAAATTAGTAAATTAATAATACTATACATTAATTGTTAGTTTAATTGATGAAATGAATTAATTGAGTAGATGAATTAGAAGGAGTACGGGATACACATTTGTTGTTGACATTGCTGTTGGATTATTTTGTTTAGTAAATGTTTGGTTGGTTAGTTTTAAAAGTGGCATGACCACTGGATTATTGTCCATATGGGGGTGGGATTTTTCAACTTTTTTTTGAAAATTACTCTGTATATCGAATAATATATATATATATATATATATATATATATATATATATATATATATATATAGTATGATAATTAAATGAAACATACTTGAAATTAAATATAGTGCGCATAGATACTAGCCTTCTAGTTCTTATGCGTACGCATTCAGTACCCCTTAGACCCGTTCGAGAGTCATTACCCCTGTAATGAGATCTCTCGAATTGTCCCGTTTGGACAGTTTGAGACTGTATAATTTCTGTATGATATTCTTATTGGCTTAAAGTTGTTACTTTTGAAGGAAGTTTTGCAGTCGTATCTTAATGTTCTCTAGGTACATACTAGATTGACAAGTGTGACTGTTATTTCAATTGATCAATTGAAATAACACTCACACCTGCCAATCTACGTCGTGTACTTGGAGAACTACGAGGATATGGTGTCAAATTTTTTTCAAATCGTAACAATGTGCATGAGCTGTTAAGTATATTACAGAAAAATGCGGTCTTGAATGGGATAGGACCACTCACCCTTTAATAGGATAATTAAATGATGGAATAATTAAATAAAACATACTATAAATCTAAGTTTTGTTTACCTTCAATAGGTGTTTAGTTGTGGTAGCTGTGATGGGATATCCGAAATATAAAGAGTGGATGGGTGAGACTAATAGAATGGGGGATGTGTTTCGCAGAGGTGCTAACGAATTTGTGAAATATGCAAAGAGATGTCATAATGATGAAGAGTTTCCGTGTCCGTGTGCTAGGTGTAAGAATGGTAATATGTTTGAGTGGAAAACAGTTGAACTACATTTGTTAAGATCGGGTATGCAAGATAGTTATCGATTTTGGAGTTTTCACGGTGAATTGAAAGTTCCTTTTGTCCTCGACCAACCTTCACAACAACCTTCAACAAATAGAATAGATGTAGAAGGGGACGACTTAGATCATAATATGTTAGAGGATTTAGTTGATGATGCGTACGGAGTTTATGAAGAAGAGGAGAATGAGGTTACTGATGATGTAGAAGATTCAAGTGCTCGTGAAGATAACATGATAATACTTGACGATGACTACCAAAGTTTAAAATTTAAGGCGACCCAACCGTTATAATCTGGCTGTGAGAAAGGTCAAACAACTTTACATGCCATGGTTAGTTTTCACAGTTTGAAGACGCAGTACGGTTTGTCTGGAAATAGTGTGACGGGAATTCTGAAATGGGTGAAGGGCTTATTACCCAAGGTGAATACACTTCCAACTAGCTATCCTGTTATGAAGAACAGTTTGAAAGGTTTGGGAATGAAGTATAAATTGATTCATGCTTGTTTGTATGACTGCATACTATACCGAAAGGAGTATGAAAATCTCAATCGTTGTTCGGTATGCGATGAACCTAGATATGTCCAATCTACTAGTAAGGAAGGCACAAGCTCAAAAGTGCCTCAAAAAGTATTGAAATATTTTCCCGTTGGGCCTAGATTAAAGCAATTTTTCACAGTACCATGGATTGCAGAGGCAATGACTTGGTATACTAGGGAAGAAGTAGGGGGTAATATCATGCGTCATCCTATTGATTCTACTACCTGGCAGAGGATGAATTTTGAGTATCCCGATTTTGCTCGAGAATAACGCAACATTTATTTGGCTATATCAACATATGGTTTTAATCCATTTGGAAATCTAAGCACCAATCAGAGTGTATGGCTAGTGATCCTAGCCCCACTCAACCTCCCTCCTTCACAGTGTATGAGACCTGAATTTTCGATGATGGATTTGTTGATACCTGGGCCAAAGCCACCAAGTGATGACATTGACGTCTACCTGGCTCCTTTGGTTGAAGAATTAAATGAGTTGTGGGAAGAGGGTGCGCAATCATTTGAATCTTTTAGAAAAGAAGAGTTTACGCTGAAAGCTATGTTGATGTGGGCAATTCATGATTTTCCAGCTTATGGGACATTATTCGGTTGTGTAGTAAATGGTTATTTGGGGTGTCCTATTTGTGGAGAGGAGACTGAATCTCTTCATATATCCTCTAACTTAAAAAATGTATACCATCGCCACAGGAGGTTTTTACCCCCAGCTCATAGTTTTAGATCTGAGAAAGGTTCCAATTTTTTATTGGGCGGAGTTGAACATAGACTACCGCCGAGACAACTTTCGAGTTCAGAAATTAAAAGTAAATCTTCTAAATGTGGCCCTAATATGCCAGGTAAGAATCCCAAATTTAAGAATGTCAAGCATAAGATGACCCCAACTGGGAATGAAACTAAGATAAGAAAGGCATGGTCTCGAAGGTCAATTTTATTTAACATGCCTTATTGGAAGAATAACTTGGTGCGCCATGTATTGGATGTGATGCATGCAGAAAAGACCTTCGCTGGACATATTGTGGGTACTTGCCTTGGGGGGATTCATTCAAAGGATGGAGAAAATGCACGAAAAGACCTTAAAACGTTAAAACTTAAGCCACAACTATGATTGAATGAAGATAGTAGGGGAAGGACAATAATTCCCCCTGGTGCGTTTACTTTAACGAGTGGGGAAAGGAAGGTGCTTCTAGACACAATATATAATTTGAAGGGCCCATCTACTTTTTCGTCCAACTTGCAAAGGATTGTGAATTATGATACTCATGATTTACATAAGTGTAAGTCCCACGATTGGCATGTGATCATGCATTTGGTTCCTCTATTGTTTAAGCACTATTTCTCCAAGCACAAGGATTTGCGTAGGGCTATTATGCAAATTAGTATTACCTTAGCCCTATTGTGTGAGAAGGTAGTGAATCGAGAACACATAGTAGCCGCAAAATTGGCTGTGATCGAAGCGATTTTTGTATTGGAGAAGTACTTTCCCCCAGTTCTTTGACATAAGTGTTCACTTGCTGGTACACCAATGTGACGAGGCACTTCTTTGTGGTCCAGTTAGATATCGGTGGATGTCTCCGTTTGAAATATTGATCAAAATTTTCAAAGATTACGTCAAGAATACGCGATACATTTCAGGATCAATTGCAGAGGAATAAATCACAGTGGAGTCATCAATATATACTTGGGAATATATGCCTGACTCAACCAGCATTGATGACATTGATGAATTCGTCGATGATGGTGGTCATGTGATGGGAAAATGAGTGAAATTAACGAGTTTGCAACATGAACAAGTAGCTCGTTATCTATTTGACACATATGAAGATGTCGAAGAATGGAAAAAGTAAGTTTCGATTATTATAATGTTGAACATTATTTTAGATTATTTTATACATGATTAATTTTTTAATATGCAGAAAATATGAAGCCTGTGAGAACAATAAAAGATGAAAAAGAATGGTACAATCAGACAGCGAATTTAGGCTATGGTTGACACAAGAGGTAATTATAATGAAAACAGTCGTTTTATAATGTTACATTACACTCAAATTTTACCACTAATATAATTAATTTATCTATATTCTCAGCTCCTAAAGACGGGTGATGCGACATCAAGGCTTGCTCGTCTAGCCACTGGACCCTTGTTCATGGTACAAGAGTACAAAAATTATCGATTGAACGGTTACATTTTCGGCGCTAAAGTGTACGAGGAAAGTACAAATGTACAGAACTCGGGAATTTCATACAAAGATCTTACTATCTTTCGAGCGAGCGCAAAAGATAAAAACCTCATTGAAGCTAAAATGACTTACTATGGTGTAATACAAAATATATTTGAATTGGATTATATAAGCTTCAAAGAGGTTGTATTTTACTGTGACTGGGTAAGAGTTGAGGATAAAAATGCTTGTAAAGTTGATCATGTCACCAATTTGACCATGGTTGACTTGTCCAAGTTGAAAAGCAACGACCACGTGAGCGATGAGCCATTTTCTTGTGCATTTCAAAAGTTTAAGCAAGTGTTTTATTCAGAGTATATCAACAACGAGCTGTGGCCAATTGTCCAACATGCTCCAGGGCGTCTAAATAGTAGTGTGGATGACTTGGCTGCTCCTACCGAATATCAATCCATTTTTCATCATAACCCGAATTTGAAACAATTTTTCAATTTGTAATAAATATTTCAATTTGTAATGAAACATCCATTTTTAATGCTTTTAATTGCTTTGCACTTTATCATTTTCACTCTTGTGTGGTGTGCATGTGTGGAGAGGAGATTAATACATAAATATTCCAACTACATCTAAGTTTTGTTTATACTAATCCATGAATATACGCTTCTTACCTTTAATAGGTGATTAGTACATAGTTATTTGGGGTGTCCTATTTTTGGAGAAGAGACTGAATATCTTCTTCTATCCGAACACTAAGAAATGACATAATCCTATGGAGTTATGCTCTGTAAATTCCTCCCAACCGTTATGTAGCCAAACATCACCAGTTGAAGTTGTCAATTACACTTTCCATACCCCACCACTTGGAACCTCTATCAAAACATGGGAGACCATCGGAAGGTGGAATTGACAACTTCAACTGCTGATTTTTGGCTACACAACGGTTGGAAGGAATTTGTAGAGCATAACTCCATAGGATTATGGCATTTCTTAGTGTTTCGATATGAAGAGAATTATATTTGACATGATTGCCCAGGATACATTAGTTGGAAGGAGGTGCCATATGAGCTCAAGTTAGCTGTTTGGGTGACACTACAAGTAATGTATTTATATTTATATGTCAATTTTGATTTCGATTTCAATTTATATTTATATTTATCTATATTTGCGAGGCGGATACTGATGTTACTTTATTTTAATTCAGGGGACAGGGAGTGGCCTTGAGGGTAGGCCACATATTCTCGATACTAATGTGATTATTCAGACGAGAAGGGAAGGTTAAGGAGGTGTCCCTGAGCTTCGTGGTACAAAATCTCTTTTCCAGCTAACTAGTTTGTAGATTTGAGATAATTGATGGTGATGTTGTTTCTTCTTAAATATTTTCTATTTTGAATATATATTTGCATTATCTTTACTTTGTTTGGATATATGATGTTTGAACAGGTACAACGTTGCTATAACAGATACAAATATACTGCTGGGGAGTGGCAGTGGCCACACAGCCCAGCAGATTTTTTTTAAATTCTCCCCGGAATTGTCACGGTCATTGACCGTGAATTTTTTTTTAAAAGGGTCAAGACTTTGTCACGGTTTTTAACTGTGACTAAACTTATCATGGTCATGGACCGTGACACGACCGTGACAATTCTAATGATCTTGTCACGGTCGTTTACCTTGACATGTCCGTGACAAAAAAAGTTGTCTCACCCTGAATTGTCACGGTCATTGACCTTGACAAGTTCAAATTGTCAAGGTCAATGACCGTGATAATTAGGCAGATTTGGTGTAGTGTGATCCTCCTGATGTATTCGTAGGAGTTACCTCTTGCTGTCCAGTCGTTGGCTCTTCAAGGTCTTCAAATATGTGATGATCCAGCCAAAACGGAAGCCGTCATGACCCAACTCCCTCAAATAACCCAGAAATTAGTTAAGGAGGGATTTGGTAACATTTGAGGTTGGAGCGTTGGCAATTTCAACAATGACGGTGGCCATGCCTTAAAGTCTGTAACTCATAACGAAGATATTTGAACGCAGGTAATCCATCGTGAACATCTCAGGATGATGATTTACAAGTTTTTCAATGACTAGACGATGGTTGGCAGGCATCTGAGGAGAACACTGAAGTACCATCAGGTAGAACGCATGAGGAGCTAGGTCGGGCAGAGGAACCTCACATCCAGACTCGCTCTCAGCAGTGGCACCAATCATGGAACCTTGATCATGGTGGTTGGAATCTTCTGAAACGACAGGTTCTCGGTGCGACGAGGCAATGGGCGATGGAGCTGGTGGAGAATCCTCTTGAGCAACCTGACAACAGTTAGAGGAAATATGGAGTTTATGAACAATCTTAACAAATGTTTTCGTTGTTAAGTCACTGATATAGGTGGTGTTTATGAAAAATCTTAATAAGTGTTTTCGTTGTTAAGTCACTGATATAGGTGGAGTTTTTGGAAATTCTTAATAAGTGTTTTCGTTGTTAAGTCACCAATATAAGTGGAGTTTATGAAAAATCTTAACAAGTGTTTTTGTTGTTAAGTCACCGATATAGGTGGAGTTTTTGAAAAATCTTAACAATTATTTTCGTTGTTAAGTCACCGATATAGGTGGAGTTTATGAAAAATCTTAACAAGTGTTTTCGTTGTTAAGTCACCGATATCGGTGGAGTTTTTGAAAAATCTAAACAAGTGTTTTTGTTGTTAAGTCACCAATATAGGTGGATTTTTTGGAAAATCTTAACAAGTGTTTTCATTGTTAAGTCACCGATATGGGTGGAGTTTATGAAAAAAGCCTTAACAAGTGTTTACATAGATTAAGTCACCTACATAGGTGAAGTTTGAGAAACTGAGAAATACAGAGAAATTACCGAAGTACCTCAGCAGCAGTAGGAGCGATAATGGGAGTCACCACAGGGGCCATAATGGTAGAAACCATTGGAGGTGGGCACATTACCTCAGTAGCTTTAACGGGGCCCTTGGCTGAAGAAGCCTCAACGGTAGGCACACTTCCCTCACCAATATAAGGTATGAAATCCAACATAAGCGCATCATCGAAAGAAGACGTTGGAAATTCAAGAGAAGCCCCAAAGGGAAGAGTAGCACCAACTTGGGCCTGGGAAAGGAAAAGTCCACTAAGAGCAAAGGGTGGAAAGAGACTTAGAGAAAAATGCAAATGTTAGACACAAGGGGTAAACACAAAAGAATAAGGGGAAAGAATGCATCTAACTTACCCCCGTTATGGCACTAAAAATATGAACTGCAGTTAGGGGTCTCATCAATACAGGAGGAAGGATAATGTTAGCTATCAGTGATGCCATTTCCACCTAAAATAGCCCAACATATTAGAAATGATAAACAAAACAATGGGACAAATAAAAGATGTAAGACTTGGCAAGAAATTTACCTGAGGGACACTCTCCTCGACCACAACGAGGGGCAGGGAAACCTCTTGCTCCGATGGTAACTCAGAGGAGGCTGAAGTAGGTACCTCTGGTTGTCCAGGCATTTCAGTAGACCCAATGGCTCGTAGAAGCTTCTTTGGCCCGTTGGGAGGACAATCTCCGTGAGTTGGTAAGGCATGTCATGGGGGAACGAGGAGAAGTGGTATCATCTTGAGAGATATCGCAATGCCCCCACACCCTACAAAGCGGCTTACAGGGGGACTTGGAGGATTGGGCCTTTCTTCTCCAACTCCCTGCACAAAAAAAAATTATTAAGAAATAAGCAGATGAAATTTACCTTAAGAACAGGGGAATAAGAACAAAAAAATGAATGCACACATACCTCAGACCCAGAGGGAGAACGAGAAGGTATAACCACTGGTGAAGGTGGAGAGGAGGCAGCAATAGAAGGAGCTGGGGATGGAGATTTCCCAGGCGTTCGTTTCTTCTGGGCTTAGTACCCAGTATTTTATTCCTTGAGCTCATTGCATCACCACCTTCAAGTAACCTCTACCTTCTTATCCTTTTTGTCGGTGGCTCAGAAGGATCAACCACGATGGAAGGAAAAGCAATCGAAGGAGGAACGGCGACAGAGCATCGTTGGAATTCATTATTTATTTATTCGATCTCAGCTTGCACTTGCCTCCTTAGCTATTTAACTACCTCTGGAGACATAAGAGGGGGGACGGAGGCAATAGGGAATGCCTCCAAGGGAGTTGGTACCTGAGCTCGTGACTTAGACTTCGAAGACTTAGATTTCTTGGCCTTCTTAGTGGGTGGATGATAAGGCCCTTCTCCTGTCATTACAGTTTTGGACGAAGGAGCAGGTGGTTTGGGGGTTGCAGAGGCCTTGGTTTTGGGCGTGGCAATAGGGGTCATGGGTCAGTATGGAGGAAGTTAAGTGGGAGGTTCTTTGGGGGTCTAGCTTAGAAGGAACTCAACCTCGAGAACGGAATTTCCCTTCAACCCTAACTCCAAGGCAGAAAATGAAAGAACTGGAGGATACTCGAGATCCTCCTTGATGAATTCAAAAATTTGGGCCAGTTGCCTCGTCCAGTACTTTGTCACAAACAGAGGGGTCACGTCCCCTTTCTTGGTGATACTGGGATGGTGACTCACCTAGCTAGTGTAGAACTCACCCCCCATGCAGCAGTTGAGGAGAATAGACAACATGCCTCGGTAAAGGAGACCTTGGGGTTGGATAATTGAAACACTGGGCGAGGAGCCCCTTGATAAAAGATAAATTGATGAATGCATCGGTTGGGATTGTAGTGCTCGCTTGTGTATCCCCACTCGGTGTAAGAGGGAAGGTATCCTGGCAAAAATAGAAGGACCACGTCCAGTGAGGGGTATTCAGTAATTATGTCTACAATGGTTGCCTAGACCACTTTTGCCCCATGTTTGAAAAAAATCACAAGTATAGAGAAAGATATCCTATTCATAGGGCCTCATCACAAAACTTGAAAATTCATCGATAAAGGAGGTCATCTCCTTTTGTCTTTGTCTCTTATGATAAACAAAGGAGCGAGGGGGAAGGATTGGTTCCCCTGAAGGAGAGCAGTTGGTCTTGGCTACTACGGTCGGGAAACTCATATAGAGGAAGCCTATTAGGAGCACACAGTTGGCAATGTTGGCCACGTTGTAACGACCCAGAGATCGCTCCATGTCAAAAAGGGCTCTATCAAGCCATGTGTAGAGGGATCCCAAGGCAATTGCATCCAGAGGAAGCTTGATACCCCGGGTCTAACAGAGGGATATATTGATGAGATCCCTTCGAGGTTGGTCATTCATCTTCCCCGTTAAAAAGAATCGAGAAATAATGATAAGGATATAAACAGGAAGTTCCAGCAATGTACCTTTTCCAGGGCAGCCTCAGAGGAACTACCTTTAGAAGGATCCTTGAAGAAATAGTTGATATGAGGAGTGAAGGTAGCTTTGTTTGAAGTTCCGATGCACCTTTGACATATGCGGTCCAACTCTAAACGGTAAGCAGTCTCTTGGGCATCCATGGCTTCATCGAAATAGTGCTCATGGACTATTGACTCAAGGCCTAGGAGCTCGCACACGTCCTCCAACGTTATTTTAAATTCACCCCACGCAACAACAAACATATGATTAGTAACGTTCCAATGAGATACCAAAATGGGAAGGGCAACATTATTTTTGTACATGGTGAACTCACCAAACCACTTGGCCCGATGAAGCCCAATCTTAGTGAGGGTATCAGTATGGGAACTCTGAATATCAGAGTTCCAAGCAGTAAAATGAGGTGGTGAGCCCCCAAAAAATTCAAAGTCGATGTGGGACCATGGGAAGTCTCCTCGCTCAAGATGAAATCTGAGAGTCCCCTCGGGAGGAAGAATGCCCCAGTCATTAGAATTCTCATCTACATCACCAAGCATCATAACATCATACTTGTCATTAAAAATGCAACTCTTAAAAAACCCAACAAAGTCATCACCCTTACCGAAAATAGGGGACCGGTGGTAGAAATGCAAATGTTCTTGACGAGCAGTAGTCAATGAGGCGGCACAGGAGGCGGTAACAATGGGGGCGGCAGGGTTTCTTGAAGAGTCCATTACAAACAACAACGAAGTGCAAGATAGAAATCTTGGTAAAACAAGGGTTGGGACTGAAGATGGACAACCACAACCACGGGTGGTGGTGTAGAAGATGATACAAGGAAGAAATTAGGTAAGGTGTTGGACAATAATGGAGGTTTTCGCACAGTTTTCTCTCTCTGAGGAAAACGGGAGCTTGAAGAAGAATAAGGAAAGATAAGGGTTTGAAATAAAAGAGACGTTTGAAACCTTTTAAACATGTCATTTTAGTTTCCCACCATCGCACATGAAAGGCTGCCTATAATCATTTCAAATGAACACGTGGAACTTCGAGAAGTGTTTTGACAGCTAAAAAGACAGCGCTACATCATTTATGAAGTGACGCCTAGGGAATAGAAAGGAAGTTCGAGTTTTGGCGCCAATTTTTTTGTCAGACATATCCAGTACTCCCAACGAAAAAGATATCCCAACGATTCAAAAAACTACGATGTCCCCTTGCTACAAGTCCAAATGTTGTTTAAATTGTGACTCAGTTATATCGAGGAGATTTTTTGCTTTTTCAAATATACCAAAGCATTACAAGGGAGAATTTCACTTACCAAGAGTCCAAGCGAGTATTTGAGAAACTTAGCTGGCCTTTCAAGAGAATTTCAAATAATAAAAAGCTAGAACGGTTGAGGCTCAGTATAAGAAAAAAGTGGTGATGTCCCTTCGTCAAAGCCTCAATAAGTCATAGTGCTTTGGCTCAGGTACATTTAGGAGAATTTTACTTTTTCCTGGAAATTATAACGCTGCGGTTCTAACGAAGGAAAGGAGGCCAGAATGTTTTCACACAGAGAGGGTTCCTCGGATCGAGAAGTTTTCGTGCAGAAATTTCTTGTTCCCACAATAAATCTAGCCACGAAAGAGAAAATGTAGAGGGGGCTTGAAGGTAATCCTGAGATTAGGTATAATTCCCTAATTAGCAATAGTTTTTGGGATTAAGCAACCGAGGCAGCTCAAGCGTGGCAACTCAGCGAGGCAGCTTAATGTGGAAACTCATACTTTAGCTTGTTGTGTTAGTATTGAATCTTTGTTTATATTGACTATAAGCTATAACGGTTGTAATGATGTAACGAGAATAATAACGAGTTTTAGTGTGAGGTCAAACGGTACTTACGAGAGTCCAGGCTTGGGAGAGCTTTCATGCTCTATCGTATGACCTCTCCATGGGAACTTTAGAGGGACTTGGTTTGGAGGATTGAGAAGTGAGGCACCATTAGGTTTTGTCTTGACCATCCTAGATACACCTTCTAAAACACCGAAGGACCCTGGCCACAGGACCTCGAGTGGAGCATCTTGGAGTTCAATCGGGCATTGAGTTGTGAACCAAATAGCCCTCTACTTAATGTCACATCTACTTTATCTGATGTCACTAACCAGCTAGGCAATGTCAGACATGAACTTGAGTAAACCACCGTGGTATTCGGGGTTGTCATGCAGTTGGCGAGACACCTCTGCAATAACATCCCCCTGACACACAACGGTTAGGCAAAAGGCATGTCTTGGCATTTAATATTTATGATGTGGAGACAACTAGTGCATCAGGCATTTAATACTGTGACATAAAGTATGAGGGATGTCTTTCATAGTCTTTAATGACCGAGTTACCTCGGGGATGGTTTGGGGGCTATTTAAGGACCCCAACCACCCCTGAGGAGAGGATGATCTTTTGAGAGTTTAAGAAGTTATTACTAGAGAGAATACACATCAGAGAGAGTTATTACAAACCAGAGGTCTTATTCACTCATCATTGTCATTTATTACGAAACTTTTAATACTTAACAGAGATTATTGAGGGTGGTTGGTGTGTTTGGCTACCTGCCAAGGTGAATCTAGGGTGCTTACTTCTCTCTCCCTCTAATTGAGTTACTTCTAAGTTCATTACTACCTTCTGAGTTATACACGAGATATTTATGAGTTTAAACTGAGTCGATCTTCATTAAGTTTTTGTTTGCATATCCTATCATTAATCCAAATTTTTAACCAATTAACTTATCATTACCATAATCAAAAGGGGTTACGCCTCCATCTTATCTAGACTACCCTCTTACAGTGCACTGCCTAGGAAAATTTATAAATCCCATCACTTTCTGGCTAAGACCTTTGAAATGAGTACCTTTCTTACGATTACTAAAGCAATCCCAGTTTTAGTGACCAAAAACTACAATAGCAGTTAATGTCAAGTTATTTAACATAAAAACAGGCTTTCTTGATTTAGAGCAACCTAAGTTATGTTTATTAGTCACGTTTGCTGTTTTAGGGGGTGGAACGTACTTAAGAGAATCATTATACATGACAGGAGGATAATTGCGATCAAACCCAGTTTTACAAGTACTTTCATTTAAAATTTGTTTCCTTTATCAATTGCAGAACTACTCAGATTTGGTTTGACTTGGATACTATCCCTAACAAATATAGTAGGTCTAATACAAGGATTATTTTGAAACTTTTCTTCATAACCAAGTCCTTTTGTATTAAAATCATATTTCTGAGAGTCCAATAGCTTATCCAAATCAAAATCTTCTTTCAATTTTTTAAGTCTATTTCTCTAATCCTTTTATAAGCATCGGCACACATTTATTTAGACTTTTCAAGATTAAACAATCTGGCCTTATATTTTTGTTCAAAAATTGTAACATTTTTGTTAAGATCAGAGATTTCATTTTCAAAAACAGATTTTTATTTTTCAAAATCACTTTTTTCTTTTTCAAAATTTGATTTGATACCAGTTATCTCCTGTTCAGTTTGCTTAATTATGCAATATTAATTTTCTAAGGACTCATTAAGCATTTTAACCAAATTTGATAATTCTTGTCTATTTTGCAATGTTCTGACATATAGTTATGAGCAATCCTCATAGCCAATAAAATTTTCGTTGTCATTAGTGTCCGTGTGGTATCATCATATTTAGTATCATACAAAGCACGTTTTGCAATAAACGGACAAGTTAAATCAAGCATAAAAGATTGTGTAGCTAACAAAGACTTAGAAACATCAATCAAATGAAGTACACTATCAGATTCACATTCATCTTCAGAATCAGTCATTCCTGCTAAGTACATATCTCTCCAACAGTCATAAACTTCCTTTAAAAATGCAAGGCAATTTGATTTAGAATATCCTTGGTCATCTTTTGATTCAGAACCAGAAGATTCATCCCAAGTATTTTTAATGTGAGCCTTGTGTTTTTTAGAATGCTTGAACTGTGGCTTAGACCCACACTCAGTAATGAAGTGGCCGAGTTTCTCTCGATTATGACAAGCCAATTTTGATTTATCAATATTACTACTTCGACTATCATAATTAGAAGTTTTCTTTGAATTTATGTTATGGTGAAGGGTGGACGGACTTGATTTAGTATTCACTTTCATATATTTTTTAGCAATAACATTTACGTGCTTCAAAAGTTTCTTAAACTGTGAAGACATAACGACAAGTTGACTGTCAATCTCATCAATTTTATGCGAATCCAAATCAAAGTCATTCTCTGACTCAGATTGTTGTTTAACTACCTTATGCTTAATTTTATTAGGAGGGGAAGTTTTAAAAGTAACTTCATAAGTATTGGTCAACTCATTCTTAGTATAAGATGTGAGAGTCTTCCTAAAGGCTGATTTAAGTTCCATAGTTATCAATTTAGAGCTTAGCAATTCTGGTATGGGATATGGATCATTAATCTCTTCTATGATGTAAAGTTTATTATCAAATATAGGGTCAAGGGACGTTAAAATTTTAGCACACACTTCTTCAGCAAAATATTCAATACCATTCACATGTAGTTGGGCAATGATATCAGTCAAACGCATATAAAAGTCATCAAATGGTTCGTTATCTTTCATTATTAACATATTGTATTATTGAACCAACATTTGTGTTTTACATTCATTCACCCAATTATCACCTTCGTGTGCTACTACTAAAGTATCCCAGGCATCTTTACTAGCAGTGCAATGACACATACATTTTAATTCAGTTTCACTCATACTCATGAAAATCGCATTTACCCCCTTGTTATTGAAATTGCTTATCATTTTTTTTGTCCGCACTTAATTCAAATGTTCTAAATTTTCTAAAAATAGTGATACCTTTAATATAGGAGTAGTGGGATGCTTATATCCATTTTTAATTAAATCCCAAACCTCATCTCCTAACGTGCCTTGAATAAATGCAATTATTATAATTTTTCAGTATGGAATATTTATTCCATCGAAAATAGGAGGTCAACTAAAATTTTCTAACCTAAACAATTGACTTAAATCGTCCATGAAAACAAGGTAAAAAGAGGTTAGTAAGATTTTATAAAACATATATTTTGCAAAGTTTAGCTCTGATACCACTTGAGCGGTCTACATATGTGCCTTAGACTCTGTTGTGAGGAAGTAAACTAGTGCTGAATAAACCTAAGTTACCTACGAATCAAACACCAACGTGATATTAAAGATCAATGTTGTGTGATATTAAAGATCAATGTTGTATGATATGTGTTCTCTCTCTCTCTAAAAATGGGCAGAGTATGGGTGCAAAAATTATTTCCTCGGCTTAATAAAATCAATGCCCAAAGACTCCAATTTATAGATTTTCCAAGTGTGTTGTGATTGGTGTATAAGAAACTCACAAGGATTTAAAAAAATCAACCCAAGCCGTTGATAAAATTTAATCTAACGAACATGAAAGAAACACAAATGGATGCATCAAAATCAAGACACGTGTGAATAGCTATAACCAATTAATTTGTGTAACAAAACCGCAAACAATATTACCATTGTAACTAAATTGGCGTCGTATTACAAACTAACGGTTTTAAGTTTGGGACAAACCCGTGTGCCAACTGGTCAAAAGGAAAATAAATCATTTTTGCAGATTAGGGAAATCAAGGCAAGAGTATTTAAGATGGGACAAGATATGGTCAACTTGAAATGTACACGCCAAAGAACCTGCATGGTTAAATCGATTAACAAATGGCTAAAGGCTTATATATATATATATATATAATAAAGTATAAAACTTATGTATGTCACAAGTTTTACGCATGATGTCATCTAGATAAATTTTTTTGCACTACCTATTTTACCCCTCCATCATTTGAGTTCCCCCTTTTTTCTTTCTCACTACTTAATTATCCATTTTTCACTTTAATTCAAACACAAGGTTATTTTAGTAAACACACACCAAAACCATTTCAAACCTCTCTCTCTCTCTCTATCTCTCTCTCTCTCTCACACACACACACACGAACGAGCACAAGGCACCAAACCAAATCCTCCTACTTTTCTATATCCCGCCCAAATTCTCGGTATACCTCGAGTCACTAAATATCTGACCCGCCCACTCTTAGATAGTGGAACTAAAAGAAAGCATGCTTCTCTCTCTCTCTCTCTCTCAGTTATTCGCGACCTCCCTCCCAAAACCAACAACTTGATTCTTCAAGATCTCAATCCGGTTTGTTCTACATCTTGAAATTCATTTGGAACAGCTAATATTTGTTGCGAGTTTGGTCTACATCCGGTTCTTCAAGATCTCTCTCAGTTCATTAATCGTTGTTCAGCTAATATTTGAGTTAAAACAGGGGAAGATCTTTTGCGGGTTTATTCATTAAACCAAGAGAAGGTTTGTTGCGGGTTTGTTCATTTATCCCCGGTGTTTTTTATTTTTTTTGTTATTTCTTTAAAATAGGGGAAGATCTGTTTCCCGCCGATGTGATGATCTCGGGCAGTGAGCTCTAGTCATCGGTGTGACGATCCCCAATGGCATTTCCTCTTCCCCTGCTCATTTTCCTTTTTTTTTGTTATTTAGTATAAAGATAACAAAAGAGAAGATGGTCACCTCTGTTCATTTTTTCAGTTAATGTGGGTTTCTTCATTTTTTTCACTTAATGTGGGTTTGTTCATTAATCCCAGGCGGAAGATCTTTTTTTATTGTAATTTCTTTAGAACGGGGGAAGGTATGTTGCCCCCCGATGTGATGATCTTTGGCCGTCGATGTGATGATCACCGATGGTATTTCCTCTTCCCCTGCCCATTTTTTTTCTTATTTGGTATAATGATAACAAAAGAGAAGATGGTCGATCTGTCTTTGTGTGTGTATCTGTGCAGATCTATGGACG
The DNA here is from genome assembly GCA_949130495.1 of Sambucus nigra. NCBI lineage: Eukaryota > Viridiplantae > Streptophyta > Magnoliopsida > Dipsacales > Adoxaceae > Sambucus > Sambucus nigra. The sequence goes on from OX422220.1 coordinate 49,833,790, forward strand.
ATCTACTGAACTCATAATCTCTTTGTGATTGATTTAATTGAGTAGAGTAGTTTTAATCGTTAAAGAGCAGACCTTCAAAGACATCTTTATATGGGTATGTTTTTTTTAAACTCATCTTGCGGAAACAACCAAGATCCGATTTCTTTTTTTTCAAATATAGAAACAACGTGGTTTTCTGGGCCCAAAAAAACTGTCAGCATTTATCTTTACAAATCTTAGTGTGTTGGTTTTAGTTTTGGTTTTATCAGCAATTATGTATGAGTGTTCATATTGATTGTATCTTTAAATATGATAAAATAACGAGGTATACATCCTTAAAATAACCTTGGGTGTTAATTTTTAGTTTTGGTTTTAAGGATGTATCAGCGGGTTTATGATAAAATAATGATCGTATCTTTTGTGCTCTTTGGTTATTGAGGGTGAAACATTATGCTCTTAAGCACTGATCGTATCTTTTGTGTTCTCTGGGTGTTCAGGATGTATCAGTGGGTTTAAGGATGTATCAGTGGGTTTATGATAAAACATGCACCAACGATGTAGATTATACCCCTAAATTTTGCTTTTAGTTTTGCTTATAATTTTATGTTTTCTTATAAAAATTACTCTTATTGATCAAATTTCCCATGCTGAAAAAGATTGTGTGATTTTTGAAATACAAGGTTTATATCAATCCCATGTCATTTATTATCTTACAGTTTCATAACTTTTTCGTTAATTTACTCTAAAGTTAATGGTCATGCGACACAAATGTGACTTTTAAAAAAAAAAAAAAGAGAATAAATTATTAGAGGTTGATTTTATTTTCTCATGTGACCGTTAACATTTACTTAATGTAACATGATTATTTGATGTTTGATTTTATAATCATTCGATGTAAAATATTATAACACCTAATATTTGAGTATATTATTCTGGCTACAAAAAGTGGTGAAGGGTTTCAATATTTAACTGTTAAATTTGATGTGAAATGTAGATACGTTATTAAAGAAAGATGGAAGAAAAGAGTTTGGGTTTTGATATGGGCTATTTGAAAATGAGTGGAGAAATTAACCACTTTTGTTGATGCTTATAAGTGTGGTAATTGTAAATAGGAACTGGTGAAAAGATTTTGGATTGATGTTGACTATTTTTTGGAAGTCATATATTATAGTTATCTTATGAGGGTATATGGTACCAACTAAATATAGAATATTGTTAGGTTTTGTACATGGAATTTTTATAGAATATTGTTCAATAGGTAACGTATGAGTCACTGTTTTTGTTGTTGAAGGTTTTTTTATACCTTAAACAGGTGGATCGTCATATAAATAAAAGAAATTATGTCCAATTTTTTTAAAAAAATAACTTATATGTATTGAATTAGATCGGATTGATCGTTATTTTTTTTGTTATCATGTTAGCTTTCCCGAATATAGTTGCGATTTTATAAAGAATTTTATTTTTTTCAAGTTTTTTTTTTATAAATTTGGACTTCTGAATATTGTACGATTGGTTATGTTCATTTTTTATTATTGGCACTTTGTTAATTTGAGGTACAATGTGAATTCGATTGATGAATTTAGACTACTCGAACGTTATTGGACTGTTTGTTAATTGTTAAGTAGGGTGTTTAGTAATATAAATTAAAAAGACTATGACCAATTTATTTAAAATTACATTTTATTTTGTTGGCAAATGAATTTTTTGCTTTATTGCAATTACATACTTTTGAAAATTTTATCGTTTTGCGATTATCAACTTGCCTTCAGGCACGGGCATACCCTAGTGTATATATATATATTTATATATATATAATAGTACTATATTATAAGTAATGGTAAAATCATATGCAGATAAGGTACAAGCCAACAGTTAAGGCCTCTGGGATGTAATAGGGTTAAATCGTTCACAGGTGTACAAGCAACAGTTGATGAACACGCCAACTCATATAACATACCAACACATGCAAATAATTATATATATATATATATATATATATATATATATATATATATATATATATATATATATATAACCAATAGCAAGTAAAATGTCTTATGACTTAATATAATAAAACACAAGAATTATTTGTAAAAAGAATATATTTAAACTTCCAATTTAATTATGAAGATTATTTAATCATATTAATAAAATTCAAGTTATTTTTAAACTGTTTTAAAAAATTCCTTTTCAGTGAAACGAACACATAATGAGGTGCAGTGTCCTATGTGGTGTAGTGCATCCTATGTGACAAAATTAAAACCTACGAGCTAATATATATAGGGTGTGAGATACAACCTTTTCTCAAAATGATAACAGAGTCGAATTTTTAATTTCTGAGATGTGCAGTCGACTGAGCAGAGGCATCGACATTGGTTTTACATTGTTGCCAAAATTATAGAGCCCACACTCTGCCCAAATTCAGAGAGAAAGAGAGATAGAGTTTACACACTTGTGTTTTCAAAGATATATTTTCTGTGTGTAGTTCATAGATGAAGTTTGATTCATTTCAATCTTTCAAAAGTCTCTCGAGGTTCATGTTCATGACGAGTTTATAGTACTGGAACCTCATCTTTGCAAATCTGATATTTCAAAGTTAAAAATCTATTGTGAGTATTTTTTTGTATACATATTTTATATAGATCTGTATTTTGTATATCTATTTTGGCTTGTGTTGTTGTTGATTATATTCTATAAATAGAACACTACACACAAAATCTGTTTTATGTAAGGAAGAGTGATTTAGTTAGTATTGATGGTAACCCAAGGGGTAGAGGTAGGCCTAAATTAACTTGATGGGATATTATAAAAAAGGACATGATATCATGTGATTTAACTGAATATTTTGCACTGGACAGAATGGAATGGAAAAATAGGATTCATGTAGCCGACCCCAAATAATTGGGAAAAGGCTTTGTTGAGTTGAGTTGAGTTGAGTTGAGGTTATCTTGATAGTTCTTTTGTTTTGAATCCATGTTAGTTTTAAAACATTTTGTTTCCAACATATTCAAGAAAGTTGGTTTGTAATAAAGTATATCAGATTTAAGGTTTAGATAATTGAGCCTGATAACATTATGGACCTATTCGAAATTTAAGGAATACTATAATGTCCTTTTCAACTGAAATTCTTGACTTGTTCTAATTGAAGAACTTAGATATGATTTTAGACTAAAACTAGAATATTAAAATACCGAATTGTTTAGATCTGATTTAATAGGTTGGTAGATTAAATTTTGACTTAATCTAAACCTACTTTTAAAATTGCTTGTGTATATTTGACTTTGTGCTTGTATTTTATATATTTGAAGCCATATTATTTTTGTGTGTATTGTTACATTGTATATGATGTCTTGAACTGATGTGATTTTTCAGGATCATTGATACAACATTTGCATATCACTTTTAGATCACACACTTTGTACACCACTATTCATTTAGGCACTGATTATTGTGTACATATTTTGCCCAATCTGATTGTTCAGAATATTTGAGAGAACGAATTTTAGAAGAGCCTAAGTCAAGAAAGCTTGACTTAGAAGATCTTGAACATAAGATTTTTTTAGATATTTAGGAAATAAAATTATTATATAAACATTCGGGTTATAACATTAAGGGTGAGTGTGTCATATAGAATAGGATACAACACAAGAGCACTTGACTCCCACTAGTCACTATGATGAATCATTAGGCACTGAGGCAACCTACGCTACGGAATCTAGAGGGGAGGCTAAGACGTGAATAAAGCAAAGTGAACAAGAGCTTCATAGTGAGGATAATTGTGGAAGAGAAACTAGAGGAGAGATAAGCTTGTTTGAGATGGGTAATAGCTTGTTTTGATTTATCTTGCTTTGAGTTTTGTTGCATGTTTGTGAATCGTTCCTTTTTTTTAGTGGAATTAGTAGACTAGGTGTCTGTAGAAGGTCCATCATTTTTCCCAGGGAAGGGTTTTTACGACGTAAAATAAATATTGCATACTTTAATTTCTTCCTTAATCACTTAACGAAAAAGTAGGATTAAAGTCTTGAAACAAAACTAATTAAACTGAATTGATTATTATCTTCATAATCATCTAGTTTAATTTAAGATAATAATTTGGACTTTTAATAACTTGCCAAACTCAAATTAGTTTGTAAATAGTTATGAATTTAAGAAAAGTTTAAATCGGTCCCCTTTTGGTAATCTTTAAAACTCGTAGGTAATGTGGGTTTATTCAGTACTAGTTTACTTTTGCACCTTAGTCTATTGCGCTATAGTCGCAAGCTCAAGTGGTATCAGAGCATTAAGAGCTTCGTATAGGAAACTAAATATGACATAATTACACAAAAAATCTAGTCAAAATTTAAATCCAACTATTTGAAGATCTATATAGCTACAACACAAAAAACAAACCCTATGAGTGATCTATATAGGTACGTTCAGAATATTATTTTAATTGTTGGATATTAAAAGGACATGCCTAAAATTACCTTATTTGATAAAGGGAACGCTATTAATTTTACCAAAAATGAACCATTAGTTGCATTTAATGATCCTTGGGATTCATTACCAAATGATTAGACATTTTGACTTTTGTTCCAAGTTTAATCAAAAGTATATATTATGATTTCCCCACATCACTTCATTCAAAATGAAGGCTTGGAGCTTTAACCTTTACATACTTCGTATGTAAGTCATCTTCACCCTTAGCATTATTTTTCTTAATTATTATTTCTGAGTCTCATTGCTCATTAATTTCGTTGAATATCTTCGTCCTTTCCTGAGTATTTATATCCTCTTAGTGTTTTCATCTCTTCAAGTTTCTTCCTTATTCTTTATATTTTCTCTGTAAAAATGGTGCATGATAGACTGGATTTTGCCGCGGCGCAAGAGTCACCTACGCGCCGATCATTTTATATTCGGCTCACCTGAACTATACAAAAGCCTAAACTACGACTACACTCAACGGGTGACAATAGCGGTAAGTCGGGTATAAAAAATCCATAGAGACGAGTTGCTATAATTTATAAGGTTTCATATTCCTAAATAAAAGTGTAAAAGATGATTATAAACAAAAAAGGAAAAGATGCATAAAAGTGTAATCTAGGCGAGGGAAAACAAAGAAAGATTAAGAAAGCGAGTAAAAACTATAGGTTGCGTTGAATATCCCTCACCCGAGTTAATTAGTATAAAATGGTCACATGCGTCGACGAGTTATTACAAATGCGTCTCGTTTCGATAGTTAATTAAATCAAGGGTTGTCATGCCCCTAAATTTGCATAAAAGCCTAATACGATTTTGGTGTCAACAAATACCCCGAAAATTACGCAGGCAAGGTCATAAGCACGGAACATACATGATATTCCCCGTCAAATCCCCTAGGCGTAATAACTAGGACAACGCACTCGAAATGGACCCGTAAACATCATAACCAAAGCAAAGCAACCAAATCAGCCCTAGGTGAGTTCAATCCAAGAAAACCTAAACTAAATTATCCACTAATCATGATAAACAACAATAATTAAAGCACCTAATTAAATTACACTACACAAATTAAACTAGGCTTGAAATAAATAAAGCATGAAATAAATCTAGGGCACAAAGCAAGAACAAGAGGAAGAAGATGAATAGTACAAGGAACTTACATTAATGGTGGATTACACAACAAAAATGAGGAGAGGGTAAACACTCCACAAAAATCCCCAAATGCTTCTAACCTAAAATGAAATATATCTCAAATAAAATCATACAACATTATATTAATACCCCAAAATAAACCCCTAACAAAACAAAGCCAAAAAAACCCAAAATAAGTCAATTTTCATCCATATCTGATGGGATTGGTCGAAGTCATGTTTGGGACCAGTCGACCGCGATTTTGAGATTTGCCTTGGGCTGTTGACATCCCCCTTTTCCTCTCCGCACCAATTTTGATGCGTTGCACGGAAATGGCCATAACTCCCTCATACGGAATCGAAATGAGGCGTGGTCAGAACCGACGCGAAGCTAATTCAATTATATACATGATTCTATTTTGAAACCCTCCAAATTATTCAGTATGAAATTACCAAAATTCCCTTGAAGTAGCAGAAAATATCGAAACCTTCCATAAATGGCCATAACTTCCATATACGGAGTCAGAATGACGCACGATCAGTGGCCACGGAAAGATAATTTGATGATATACATGTTGGTAACTTCATTACATAAAAAATAGTGAGTTTTAGAAGACCAAATTGCCCTTGAAGTAGCTTCCGATGGCGAAACTTCTCCGAAATGCAATCGAACATCACTTTTAGCGTTCCAATACCTACAAAAGCACAATTAACACCTACAAAATATATATATATGTCCAAGTCTGAGGTTGTCTGGTTAATGAGCATAAATATAGACATTAAGAATGTAAAAGTGCTACAATGCATAAAGATAAAGGCGCAAATATGAAATATTCGTGATGTATCACACCCCCTAACTTAGACTTTGCTAGTCCATAGAGATTAAACAAATAAAACCAGTCCAGAGAATGAAATAAAAAATGTATATATGCATTGAAATATAATTGCCACTTTCGTAGGGAACCCGATTGCATTTAGCATATGCAAAACGCCCTTAAACCCCTAGGTTACCCTAGTGGATGAGTGTCGTCTCGTGGGGGTTTTCAGGGATGAAACCCACAAACATCATATGGTTTCCTCAAAATATGCCCAAACAACATGAGACAAGATCAAGAAAAGTGAAAAAGATTTCATACGCATTATTAGCAAAGTGAATGAATTCACACAAAAGTCTGAATCATTAACAATATAGAATGTCGCTCATAGAAGTGAAACCTCAAAATGTGGGAGGGGAGCGAGCACATGCAAAGTGTGATTTGGAAAAAACTTATATAAATCGGATAAACATTAAAGCAAGCATATATTCAATCCTCACGGGCATTACACTCTCAAGAGAATTCACTCGAAACAGGGAGGTAACACACGGAACATATGGGCATAAAGAGTAAATGTGAATGGAAACTAGGCCGCGCACATGTCACAAATGAAGAATGCTATATATAAAATGAAAAAAATAATCGCAATGAAAGGATACCGCTCATTAAAGGAGGCGAAATGCATTTTCACAGATTATCAAAACTATTTAAACCTTTGAATTACATCTACTTAAGATCACATAGGACTTTAATAGGGTTGTAATGTAGGCTAGGCTATGGTACAAAACAAAAGGAATGTATGTACGGATTCAAACTGTTTAGAAATGAAAACTGGGAATAATGGGAAAATTGTAATACCCCGTAATTTTATGCTATATTAATTTGGGGATTTATTAAATTTAATGTGAATTAATTCTTTAATAAAATCCGAAAATTAATTATGTTATAATTATTAACGTGATGAGAGTTAGTAATTATGGGAAATTTGTCGAATATTACTAATGAGAAAAGTAATATATAATATTATATAATATTGGTTATATTGAATGTCACGAGTGAATAAAATGACAATTTTGAAAATTTGAGTCGGGACGCGCCGGTGTCGCGTCAGGACTAAATATTGATAAATAAAAGTGAATATTTTATAAGTTGTTCGTATGGTCGTTTTGAGTGCGCCAACGCGTCCGGAAGGGTCGAGATAGTCAGAAAAGTGTGTCCGGGAGTTTAGTTTGGGTCTCGGGGCGTTTTTAAGCCTAATTAATACCCCGGGAGGGCATTTAGGGGTTATATCAGATGTTTAGGTTATCTCCTAGGGTTGGATAACTCAAAACACTAGAACGGCCATTGGAGAGGAGAGGAGAGAGCTCTCAAGGCATTCCAAGACTCAAAACTCAACCGTTTGCACCCTCGCCACCGCCAACGCGTAGATCGCGAGATGGGGAACGCAACCACACCAAATTCAGCACGAAACTAAACATTTGAAAATCCTAGGCAAGTGTTTATCTTTCTTATTTCGTTGATGCATCTGTCATATTGGTTTAGGAATGATTAGGATGATTTATATGGAAGAAAAACCCGATTTGAGTTAGGAAATTTTCATGTAGTTATGGTTTGAATGAAAATTCTGGAAACCCTTTGTCATGTAGAGAATTAAACCACGAATTATGATGTTTATAAGAAGGAATTTCTGGAAAATAATTGTTAGAACCATGTTTAAGAGATTTCTAGGGTTCTTGTTATTTAAATAAATTTTTGGGGCTGTTAATCCATAATTAGTGATAGAAACCCACATGCTTTACGTAGGGAATTCTTAATATGATGATATGATATTAGTAGTATGAATTCTGGGTCGTTTGGGTATGAAAAATATGGAATTTGTTGAGGTTAGAAGATGAAACCCGTAACAGCAAAACTGCAGATTTCGCAGACCTGCTTGATCGATCGATCGAGCCCAGAGCTTCGATCGATCGAAGGTTCGATCGATCGATCCCCAGACCTCGATCGATCGACCCCTCCTGGAAGACTCATGTTTTCCCTTCTTAATTAGTAGAAATTCACTTTAATGAGGAATAATTCATGGACACCCTTATAAATATGTCTTGAGAGATAAAGAGGACCAGTAGGGTATATGAATAAGTTTTGGGACCTTTAAGGTTAGACGAGAGTTGTATCCTTGGGAGATTTCATATATAAGAAACGATAAAACTACGTATTTAAAGAGAGAAGATTACGTAAAATAGTTATGAAAAAGAATAGATGAATACCAGCTGAATTTTTATAGGTGGGAGGATACAACCATGAGAGTTATGTGGTAAGTTGGAATAATACCGAATCAAGGTTAGAAACGAACTGTTACATGTGATAACAAATAATGAGATATGAGAAATAATGTCGTAAGTATGGGATTTGAGAATATACCCAATATTGATATGGTAATATTAGTATACTTATATGATTGTGTATGCATATGCTATCTATGTGTGAAAAACATGCCCGAACTACTTGCTATCCCTGAGGTTACCGCGCTGGAACGATCTTATCTCGTGTGCCTTATGGGGGATATTGACTCGTACCCTAGAAGATATAAATCCTAGGTACAGGCTATCGAATCGGTAGTCACGGTCCTAAGAGACGTGAGGGTATGTACTGACCTCTTAGACTTGGAAACTATGCTTCGCCTCAATATTGTTTGTGTATGTATTTATACAGTTCGAAAGTGATTCCGAACTTGTATTCCCTTTAGTACGATTGATACGGGGATTGGATAGCAGAGTATGCCCGCACCATAATTTTTATGTGGGGTGCTATTAGAATATATATATTATACGAGTATTTAATATATATATGAACTTCTGAAATTTGGGAAACTTCCTATTGTGTTATGGTAAGTGAGACATGTATAATGACTCAAATTGGAAATACTTGTTTTGAAAAGTATAGTATGATATTGAAAAACTTTATGAATCAATAAAGTTAAAATGAGCATTTTGTACTAAATGAAATTTTCCTTTTAAGATAAGTTAAATCCTTGGAAATAGATAGTGTGATATATGATGAGATGAACCATTGGGAAGGTTAGTGCGATAGGAGTGCACATTAGAAGAGAGGTGAGAATTTCTCAAGAGAGTGTCGTACTAATATGTTGTTGCATTGGCCTGTATCAATTTAAATACTTGCTAAACGAATTTTTAAATCATATACACTATCGGGCTCAGACCCGTTTCTATTCCTCTTTCTCTCTTGTATATATATGTATATATTACAGGTGCCTAGCCACAGGGGCGTCTTGCTTAGGATCCCTTGGAAGGAACGTGCTGAAGCTTAGGTGGGAGTTCCAGGCCACTTGATTAGACGATTTCATTTACTTGATTCCACTTCTATCATTCTCAGTTATTGGGGCATGTGTCGCCCTTTTCTCTATTTATCTATTTTATTGGGACATTTGTATTTCAGTTATTTCTAGTACTGTTACTTTGGGATTTATTCAGCATGTATGTTTTACTTTAAGTTTTAAATGCTGGGATTTAGTTGTTGAATGTTTAAATTAATTGGATTATATGTTCCAGGATTATTGTGGTGTGATTCTTTAAATATTGAATTGTTGTAGATAATTAAATCTTTATTTTCAAAATAAAATTTGGAAGGTAATGTTTAAAAATGGTTTTGACACTTAGTTTAATTAAATAGGGTGCTAAATTTGGAAAAGTTATTTTTACGACAGTGATGCAAAGAATGAACCAACTGTTCACCTTGATTTTAATTTAATGAAGGAGTGATCTCCCGGTATTTAATTAGGCGGGGTGTCACAGGTGGTATCAGAGCATCAGGTTCTAGTGTCCATAGGATCTGTACGGCTTATTTTCTCTTTCAGCTTAACGTTTTTGCTATAGAGCCCTATTTTTAGGATTGTTGTATTTATGCTTTTACGTTTACGTCTTCAGCCATTTGGGATTTGATAATAACTATAGACTAATAAACTTCTTCATGTTTCAGATGCCTCCGAGACGTGCACCGAAGGATAGGCGTGCCCAGGCCGAGCAGCTAGCAGCTCCGGCACAAGGCACTATGAATGCTAATGAAGTAGCCGCCATTGTTGCTCAGGCGGTGAATGTCGTGCTAGCAGTGGTTCAGCAGGCTCCACCCCAGATTCAGGCAGTGGCGCCAGTACCAACACAGCTTCCATCTGCATGGGAGAGGGTCAGGGATGCTTTTCAGAAGGCGCATCCCCCTAATTTCTCTGGTAGCTCAAACATCGTCATTGTCAGCCAATGGAAGAAAGACATCCAGCGGCATCTTCGTATGTATGAGTGCACCGACGTGCAAAGGCAGTTATTGGCTTCCTTTAAGCTGGTGGGGGCCGCTTTACAGTGGTGGGAGTCCACTACCACCTTGGAGGAGAGGGACACGATCCCTATTCAGTCGTTCTGGGAGCGGTTTGACTTCAAGTACTTTCCACCCTCCGTGCAGACTGAGATGAGGCAAAAATTACTGAATTTGAAGCAGGAGAACTCTACCGTTGCTGAGTATGAGGAGGAGTTCACGAGACTTCTCACCATAGTGCCAGATGAGGCACCTACTGAGAGTAAGAAAATTTTGTTATTTGTGGACGGGTTAGCTTGGAGGATCCGTCAGCATCTTATAGGGAATCTATCTTTGATTACTTTCACTGATGTACTCAATGCTGCGTTACTACATTGCCAGGATCACCACTTACATCTACAAGGAAGCAAGAGAGCAGGAGAGTCCAGCCAGCAGGGCAGGACCGAGGGTAGTAGTGCAAGTGGGGCACCATCTCATGGACAGACTCGTCAGCACAAGCAGAGTTCCCATCAGGGGGACCCTGCTAAACGATTCCGTTCAGGTGATTCTAGACAGGGATTTGGGGGTTATAGGCAGGACCAGCCTAATCAACAGGGCCAACAGCGTGCTAATCAGAGCCAACAGGGCCAGTGGCGGGGAGGTAACGGCCAGCAGGGTCGTGGTCAGCAGGGTCAGAGGGGAGGTAACTTCAGAGGCCGGTGTTTTGTATGCGGCAAGCATGGTCATAAGCGCCAGGATTTCCCAGATGGTAATAGGGCCCCACAGCAGCAGGGTGCCCGTAATGAGCCACAAAGACCACTTTTCCATCTGCCCTCCCAGCTCCATCCCAGGTTCCAGCCCTACCAGCCATTCCAGCAGCTCCAGTGCAGCAGGGGCGGTTATAGTATGGACGTGTCTATAACGTCCACCAAGCAGCAGCTCCACAGGCACCACCCGCGATTGAGGGTATGTTTCCTATCCATGGTACTATGGGTCGGATATTGTTTGATACTGGGGAGACACATTATTTTATAGCTATGCATTTTGCGAAGGCCTTAGGGTTGTTAGACACAGCAGAGAGCACAATGACGTGTGTAGACTCACCACTGGGGAGTGGATCGCTTATCTTCTTTATATGCCGGGGAGTGGGGGTAGAGATTGGTAGTTTGGTATTATCTGTAGACATGTTAGTCTTAGATATTCATGAGCATGATGTTATTATCGATATGGATTGGCTCGCAGCTTATAGAGTCATGATTGATTGCTTTGGTGGGAGCATTGTTTTTACCATTCCGGGGCAAGAATGTTTGTAGTGGCGATGCCTCGCCCAGAGGGAGGTTCGACCTCTCATTTGTACTATATAGAGGAGGATGCCTCTAAGGAGGTTGTGATTCCTTTAGACTTGATCTCAGTCGTTTGTGAGTATTATGATGTATTCCAGGAGATACCAGGCCTACCCCCCAGTCGAAAGATAGACTTTGTCATAGATTTATTTCCAGATACGAGACCAATAGCACGTGCTCCATACCATATGGCTCCGGTGGAGATGCGAGAGTTACGAGATCAAATAGAGCAGCTGTTAGGTCAGGTCTTCATTCGCAGGAGTACTTCACCTTGGGGCGCTCCAGTCTTGTTTGTGAAGAAGAGAGACGGTTCACTGAGGTTATGTGTGGACTACCGGGAGTTGAACAAGTTCACAATACGGAATAAGTATCCGTTGCCTCGAATCGATGATCTGTTCGACCATATGAGGGGAGAAACTTTCTTTTCGAAGATAGATCTGAGGTCGGGATACCATCAGCTACATATTAGGGATCAAGATGTTTCAAAGACTGCCTTATTGGCGAGATATGGGTCTTACGAGTTCAGAGTGATGCCATTTGGTCTCACAAATGCTCCAGCCGTATTCATGGACTTAATGAACCGAGTATTCAAAGAGTTCTTGGATCAGTTTGTCATCGTCTTCATAGATGACATTTTGATATATTCACACTCCGAGGAGGAGCATGCCGAGCACTTAAGGCAGGTTCTTCAGACTTTATGAGAGCATCAGTTGTATGCTAAGTACGAGAAGTGTGGATTCTGGTTGCGAGAGGTACAATTCTTTGGGCATGTTGTTTCTGAGTAGGGGATAGCAGTTGACCCGTGTAAAGTGTCAGCGGTGAGGGAGTGGGGACAGCCCACGACACCGACGGAAGTGCGTAGTTTCTTGGGGTTAGCCGGATACTACAGGAGATTCATTCAAGGATTCTCCAAAATAGCAGGTCCATTGACAAACCTGACTCGCAAAGGGGTACCATATGTTTGAGATGATGCTTGTCAATTGGCTTTTAACGAGCTGAAAGACAAGCTTACTTCAGCACCAGCCCTTGCTTTACTGAAGCCGGGTGTGGAGTACCTGGTTTACACTGATGCCCCTTTACGGGGACTTGGGGGAGTACTTCAGCAGGAAGAGAAGGCTATAGATTTTGCCTCCCGCAAACTTAAGCCGCATGAGAAGAATTACCCCACCCACGACCTGGAGTTAGCAGCGATCATTTTTGCACTGCGGATATGGAGACACTATTTATTAGGGGAGAAGTTACGTTTGTTCACAGACCACAAGTCACTGCAATACCTGTTCACTCAGCGAGAGCTGAATATGCGTCAGCGCAGATGGTTAGAGTTTGTGAAGGACTATCAGTTCGACATACATTATCATCCCGGGAAAGCCAACGTAGTTGCTGATTCGTTGAGCCGTAGATCGATAAATGAGGTAGCGGACGTCTGGAAAGCGAAGTGGAAGGGGTTGGGTCACCAGGACGCAGTAGCCCGTTCCTTCATATCTGTTATGACAGTCACACCCGAGATTGTTACGAGGGTAATACAGGCCCAAACCAAAGACCGGTTTTGCCAGGAGCAGATTGTATGACTTTTAGCCGAGGGTGCTGAGTCCTATTCTGTTAGTTCTGATGGGGGTTTGAGGTTTAATGGGAGGTTAGTGGTTCCAGAAGGGGAAGAATTGCATCATGCAGTGATGACCCAATCTCACGGGTCCCGATTTGCGGTACATCCCGGAGGAGATAAGATGTACCAGGATATGAGGAGACAATACTGGTGGAATGGGATGAAGAAGGACATTGTTGAGTTCGTGTCCAAGTGTTCTACCTGCCAGCTGGTGAAGGTGGACCATCAGAAACCGTCAGGATTTCTTCAGCCATTGGAAGTACCCACATGGAAGTGGGAGAGTATTTCCATGGATTTTATTACAGGGTTGCCTACATCACAGCGGGGCCATGACTCTATCTAGGTGATTGTAGACCGTTTGACCAAAGTGGCTCATTTTCTGCAAGTGCGGACAGATTATACCAGGGTCAGTATGCTCAGTTTTTCATTGCTTAGATTGTCAGATTATATGGGGTGCCCTTGAATATTGTATCAGATAGAGACAAGATTTCCATATCACGTTTTTGGAAAAGCTTTCAGGAGGCTATGGGCACTGAGTTGAGGTTGAGTTCAGCCTATCACCCACAGACAGATGGACAGACAGAGCGTACTAATCAGATGTTATAGGATATGCTACGCATGTGTGTTCTTGATTTTGGAGGAGGTTGGGAGCCACATCTTCCACTAGTAGAGTTTGCTTATAATAACTCTTATCAGTTTACGATTGGTATGGCTCCATTTGAGGCTTTGTATGGCAAGCCTTGTCATTCTCCAACTTGTTGACTCGAGGTGGGGATAAAAAGTTGCTAGGACCAGAGTTGATTTAGTAAACCTCTGCGAGGATTGAGATGATTAGGAGTCGCATTCGAGTAGCCCAGGATAGGCAGAAGAGCTACGCCGATGCGAAATGGTTCTTCCGGGAGTTTAATGTGGGGGACCAAGTGTTACTACGTGTATCTCCTATGAAAGGAGTGATGAGGTTCGGGAAGAAAGGGAAATTGGCCCCGAGGTACGTGAAACCATTTCCCATTATCGAGAGGATTGGGCCGGCAGCATATAGGTTGGGACTGCCAGAGAAATTACATCGCATTAACGATGTATTCCACATCTCGTCGTTGAGACGATATCTTCGGGATGATATGGCCCATACTCACATCGCGATAGATGAGATAGACTTACAGCCCGATAGCTCTTACGAGAAGAGACCGGTGGCTATCCTAGACTATAGTGAGAGGAGATTGAGGTCGAAGATAGTTCCACTTGTACTGGTCCAGTGGGAGCATCATAACGTGGAGGAATCCACTTGGGAGCGCGAGGCCGATATGCGCGAGAGATATCTAGATATGTTCTTACCAGGTATGCCTTATTTTCCGAATTTTGGGATGAAATTCCGTTATTAGGGGGGAAGTATGTAATACCCCGTATTTTTATGCTATATTAATTTGGGGATTTATTAAATTTAATGTGAATTAATTCTTTAATGAAATCCAGAAATTAATTATGTTATAATTATTAACGTGACGAGAGTTAGTAATTATGGGAAATTTTTCGAATATTACAAATGAGCAAAGTAATATATAATATTGGTTATATTGAATGTCACGAGTGAATAAAATGACAATTTTGGAAATTTGAGTCGGGACGCGCCCGTGTCGCGTCGGGACTAAATATTGATAAATAAAATTGAATATTTTATAAGTTGTTCGTATGGTCGTTTTGAGTGTGCCAACGCATTCAAAAGGGTCGAGATAGTCAGAAAAATGTGGCCGGGGGTTTAGTTTGGGTCTCGGGGTATTTTTAGGCCTAATTAATACCCCGGGAGGGCATTTTAGTCATTTTGTATTTTTGGGTAATTAAACCCACGAAAATTAAAGGGGTTATATCAGATGTTTAGGTTATCTCCTAGGGTTAGATAACTCAATACACTAGAATGGCCATTGGAGAGGAGAGGAGAGAGCTCTCAAGGCATTCCAAGGCTCAAAACTCAACCGTTTGCACCGCCGCCACCGCCAACGCGTAGATCGCGAGACGGGGAACGCAACCACACCAAATTCAGGACCAAACCAAACTTCTGAAAATCCCAGGCAAGTGTTTATATTTCTTATTTCGTTGATGCATCTTTCATATTGGTTTAGGAATGATTAGGATGATTTATATGGAAGAAAAACCCGATTTGAGTTAGGAAATTTTCATGTAGTTATGGTTTGAATGAAAATTCTGGAAACCCTTTGTCATGTAGATAATTAAACCACGAATTATGATGTTTATAAGAAGGAATTTCTGGAAAATAATTGTTAGAACCATGTTTAAGAGATTTCTAGGTTTCTTGTTATTTATATAAATTTTTGCGGCTGTTAATCCATAATTACTGATAGAAACCTACGTGCTTTACGTAAGGAATTCTTAATATGATGATATGATATTAGTAGTATGAATTCTGGGTCATTTGGGTATGAAAAATATGGAATTTGTTGAGGTTAGAAGATGAAACCCGTAATTGCAAAACTGCAGATTTCGCAGACCTGCTTGATCGATCGATCGAGCCCAGAGCTTCGATCGATCGAAGGTTCGATCGATCGAGCCCCAGACCTTGATCGATCGACCCCTCCTGACAGACTCATGTTTTCCCTTCTTAATTATTTGAAATTCACTTTAATGAGGAATAATTCATGGACACCCTTATAAATATGTTTTGAGAGATAAAGAGGACCAGTAGAGTATATGAATAAGTTTTGGGACCTTTAAGGTTAGACGAGAGTTGTATCCTTGGGAGATTTCATATATAAGAAACAATAAAACAACGTATTTAAAGCGAGAAGATTACGTAAAATAGTTACGAAAGAGAATAGATGAATACCTGCTGAATTTTTATAGGTGGGAGGATAAAACCATGAGAGTTATGTGGTAAGTTGGAATAATACCGAATCAAGGTTAGAAATGAACTGTTACATGTGACAACAAATAATGAGATATGACAAATAATGTCGTAAGTGTGGGATTTGAGAATATACCCAATATTGATATGGTAATATTAGTATAGTTATATGATTGTGTATGCATATGTTATCTATGTGTGAAAAACATGCCCGTGCTACTTGCTATCCCTGAGGTTACCGCGCTGGGACTATCTTATCTCGTTTGCCTTATGGGGGATATTGACTCGTACCCTAGAAGATAGAAATCCTAGGTACAGGCTATCGAATCGGTAGTCACGGTCCTAAGAGACGTGAGGGTATGTACTGACCTCTTGGACTTGGAAACTATGCTTCGCCTCAATATTGTTTGTGTATGTATTTATACAGCTCGAGAGTGATTCCGAACTTGTATTCCCTTTAGTACGATTGATACGGGGATTGGATAGCAGAGTATGCCCGCACCATAATTTTTATGTGGGGTGCTATTAGAATATATATATTATACGAGTATTTAATATATTTATGAACTTCTGAAATTTGGGAAACTGCCTACTGTGTTATGGTAAGTGAGACATGTATAATGACTCAAATTGGAAATACTTGTTTTGAAAAGTATAGTATGATATTGAAAAACTTTATGAATCAATAAAGTAAAATGACCGTTTTGTACTAAATGAAATTTTCCTTTTAAACCATGATGTTGTTAAATATTAAATCTTCAGAGTCACCTAAGATAAGTTAAATCCTTGGCAATAGATAGTGTGATATATGATGAGATAAACCATTGGGAAGGTTAGTGCGATAGCAGTGCACATTAGAAGAGAGGTGAGAATTTCTCAAGAGAGTGTCGCACCAATATGTTGTTGCATTGGCCTGTATCAATTTAACTACTTGCTAAACGAATTTTTAAATCATATACACTATCGGGCTCTAACCCGTTTCTATTCATCTTTCTCTCTTGTATATATATATATATATATATATATATATATATATATATATATATTACAGGTGCCCAGCCACAGGGGCGTCTTGCTTAGGATCCCTTGGAAGGAACGTGCTGCAGCTTAGGTGGGAGTTGCAGGCCACTTGATTAGACGATTTCATTTACTTGATTACACTTCTATCATTCTCAGTTATTAGGGCATGTGTCGCCCTTTCCTCTATTTATCTGTTTTATTGGGACATTTGTATTTCAGTTATTTCTAGTACTGTTACTTTGGGATTTATTCAGCATGTATGTTTTACTTTAAGTTTTAAATGCTGGGATTTAGTTGTTGAATGTTTAAATTAATTGGATTATATGTTCCAGGATTATTGTGGTGTGATTCTTTAAATATTGAATTGTTGTAGATAATTAAATCTTTATTTTCAAAATAAAATTTGGAAAGTAATGTTTAAAAATGGTTTTGACACTTATTTTAATTAAATAGGGTGTTAAATTTGGAAAAGTTATTTTTACGACAGTGATGCTAAGAATGAACCAACTGTTCACCTTGATTTTAATTTAATAAAGGAGTGATCGCCCGATATTTAATTAGGCGGGGTGTCACAAAAATGTGGGCAATAATCAAAAATTGAAAAACGATTTCCAAATAAGGCATTAGATATATCATCGGGGAGAGTAATCAAAGCTTATTGAACTATATACACAACTTTTACAACTTACTTTTCTTTCTCTTCTTCTTTTTCTCATGTTTTATTTTGTTTTCTTTTACTTTTTGCTTTCTTTTTTTCATCTCTTTTTTCACTACTTTTTTTCTTTACTTTTAAAACTCTCATATGCCTAAATTGCTACCGCAACACAACAACATCATTCAATCCCAAGTAACATTCCAAACAAAGGTATGAAAGGTAATATATATGGTATATAACTCCAATTCGGAGTTGGTTATGGTATTTTGGTTATGAAACGAAAGGCTATATTTAAGATCAAAGGGGTTGACGAGGGTAAACATATAAGGTGAGGTCAAGGTCAATATGGGTGATATAACAAAGATGGCCTATGATCATTTACAAAAGTTTACGTAATTCTCGAGTAAAAACAACATATGAAAATCATGCTCAAGTAACACATTTCAAGTACGAACTCAATTAATGAACGGTCAAATGAAAGAATAGAAAGATTATCAACAAATTCAACGTTTTCAAAGAGGAAAGAATAGTGTATAACACTCACAAACGACGAAAGGTGCAAAGCTTACTCGTTGTAACTATATACAATGAAACAAAAGATTATCGAGTTATAAAAATCTTAAACCAAATCAATATAGCAATAAAAATGCATGTGCTCATGGGATTCAAGTTTAATCATGAAGTTATTCATAATATCAATAATCGAGGACTAGAGACTAACAACTGCTAAAATCGAGAACATGCATCATTGGGTTGTCTACTGGATTGGGCAATTATTGAAATTTATCATCAGAAACAAAGGCAAAATGCCCAAAAAAGGAGAAAAAAGAAAGAAAATCTTTTTTAAAATTTTTAATTTTTCTAAGAAAAGCATACTAAGTAACTAACATGTGAGCAAAAACATGGGCTAAAATAAGAAATGGATAGAATATCCCACACCCCTAACTTAAAACTTGACATTGTCCTCAATGTACATTAAGAACCATGTCAAAGAGAAGAAAAGAGCAATATTACCCAAAATGGGAGCGATCCCCATAAAAACAAGTCCAAAGAATCTACAAAACAAGTTAGTACCGAGCATTGCTAAAACAAATAACAAAAATTTAACTAATCACACTAGACTAAATTAAAAAGGAAAGAAAAACTAAAGAAATAACGAATAAAAGGCTAACTATATACAACCTACTATTTAGGCTTCACACTAACTGTACACTAGAAGTCTAAATAGCTGAGGGTCCACCATAAGAATGATTTGAATTTGGAGGATAACCGGTGTACCCTCACATACAAGCATGCCTTGCGAAAAATATGAATTCCGTTTGAAAAACGGAAGGCATGTGTAAGGCGGAAGAAAGGAACCATTGTCGATTAAAAGTTTTGGAGGGACGATGGGGGGTTTGGATTGAACGAGTGACAAAAATATATGGGGACCGAGAAAAGCCAAATATCCTCCCAAAGATTTATCAAGTATAATGGGAGGCGGCGCACACGAAGGAAAAAATGTGATCGTGGAAGGCAACTCGAGCAAGTACTCATCATCGGCGAAAAGGTTTAAAACATTAAAGTTTGAAACTGAATCATTGGGTACTTGAGATGGTGTGATAACAGAGAATGAAAATGGTGATGAAAGAAATTCAAACTCATGAGATGAATCATCATCGCATGAAGATTGAGTTTCGAAAGAAATAATATCATTTTCAATGAAATGTTCTTCTTTGGGGGCCAAAGAAGAAATCATTTCATTGCAAATAGATATTACGTCATTTTCATCCTCACTTTCAATATCTATTATGAAATGGGCAAAGTCTATAATGGTTTGTTCCAAAGTAGGCACAAAGTCCTCATTTGGTTCAAAACATTCCTCTACTTCGAAAGTCTCAGAAGCAAAATCGTTGTCAGATTCGAATAATAAATCCAAGTCTTGCTCCCAACAATGATTTTCTTCCCGATAACGAATTTCAATTTTCTCATTTTCATACATACACAAACCCTCACCGAATGTTATAGGTCGAGAAGCGGATCCATGAAAATGGGAACTTTGAAAATTACCATCGGACTTAAACGAAAACTCATTATTATAGGAATTTTGAAAACTATTCGAATTCGTTTCAAAATTCCTCTTATAAGGAGGTAAAGGCCCAAAATTATTACCATCATCATCGAAATTCCAAGAACCCAAATTTTGCCTTTCGTTATACTCGCCGCCCAAAGTCATATTTGAATTTATTATACTTTGGGATACTAAGTATTCACCGAAAGTCATAGGCTTGCGGGAATTTTGAGAATTATAACAATGATTATCGAAAGAATTGGAATAAGACATGCTTACCCCCAAAATGGCTCGAAGTAGAGAATTCCACAAAGTAGGTGCGCGCGGGAAAAATTCAAGCGTTTCTAAGTGCTAAAATGTGGAAGTCCTACAAAAATATTAGCAAATAATACAAATAGAAAGAAAATACAATGAAATACTAAATCAAATAAAGTCTAAAACAAACTCATCCCCGGCAACAGCGCCATTTGATAAACTGGATTTTACTGCGGCGCAAGAGTCACCTACGTGCCGGTCATTTTATATTCGGCTCACCTGAACTATACAAAAACCTAAACTATGACTACACTCAACGGGTGAGTATAGAGGTAAGTCGGGTATCAAAAATCCACAGAGACGAGTTGCTATAATTTATAAGGTTTCACCCGAGTTAATTAGTATAAAATGGTCACATGTGTCTCGTTTCGACAGTTAATTAAATCAAGGGTTGCCACGCCCTTAAATTTGCATAAAAGCCTAATACGATTTTGGTGTCAAAAAATACCCCAGAAATTACGCAGGCAAGGTCATAAGCACGGAACATACATGATATTCCCCGTCAAATCCCCTAGGCATAATAACTAGGACAACGCACTCGAAATGGACCCGTAAACACCATCACCAAAGCAAAGCAACCAAATCAACCCTAGGTGAGTTCAATCCAAGAAAACCTAAACTAAATTAGCCACTAATCATGATAAACAACAATAATTAAAGCACCTAATTAAATTACACTACACAAATTAAACTAGACTTGAAATAAATAAAGCATGAAATAAATCTAGGACACAAAGCAAGAACAAGAGGAAGAAGATGAATAGTACAAGGAACTTACATTAATGGTGGATTAAACAACAAAAATGAGGAGAGGGTAAACACTCCACAAAAATCCCCAAATGCTTCTAACCTAAAATGAAATATATCTCAAATAAAAGCCTACAACATTATATTAATACCCCAAAATAAACCCCTAACAAAACCAAGCCAAAAAACCCAAAATAAGTCAATTTTCATCCATATCTGATAGGACTGGTCGAACTCATGTTTGGGACCGATCGACCGCGGTTTTGAGATTTGCCTTGCGCTGTTGACAACCCCCTTTTCCTCTCCGCACCAATTTTGATGTGTTGCACGGAAATGGCCATAACTCCCTCATACGGAATCGAAATGAGGCATGGTCAGAACCGACGTGAAGCTAATTCAATTATCTACATGATTATATTTTGAAACCCTCCAAATTATGAAGTATGAAATTACCAAAATTCCCTTGAAGTAGTAGAAAATATTGAAACCTTCCAGAAATGGCCATAACTTCCACATACGGAGTCAGAATGACGCACGGTCAGTGGCCACAAAAAGATAATTTGATGATCTACATGTTGGTAACTTTATTCCATAAAAAATAATGAGTTTGAAAAGACCAAATTCCCCTTGAAGTAGTTTTCGACGGCGAAACTTCTCTAAAATACAACTGAACCTCACTTTTAGCGTTCCAATACCTACAAAAGCACAATTAACCCCTGAAAAACAAATATATGTCCAAATCCGAGGTTTTCTGGTTAACGAGCATAAATATAGACATTAAGAATGTAAAAGTGCTAGAATGCATAAAGGGCACAAATATGCAATATTTGTGATGTATTAGTGCATTACGTCCGTGAGAGGATAATGGGGAATCTAGAAGAACATTTTGTATCCCTTAATGGGTAAAATATTGAGTGTGCTAAGGTTACAAATGTTTGAAACTTTATTGATGGTGGACACTGGATTCACACGTTCTCAGTGGTTGGGGGGGAATAAATTTCCCCTCGAACCAATCATTTCTAGAGTTCCCTAATTTTTTTTAAGTAGAACCTGCCCAGTGTGCTCAAACCACATGGAGAATCATCAATGGTGTTCATATTAATGGGATGCAAAATTTGACCCTTGAAAATGTATTATTACTCATGGTCCTACATGACTAAATGTAATTATTTATCTGAATGAAAGAATAATTGATAGAGTCATGGTTATCAAACTTCTTAATTCCAATAAGCGCTATTGGAATCACAACACCCACCACCTTTTTAGGGTGAACAATACCAATAGTTGTTATTCACTGAGAGAGGAATGAGGAAGGAACATATGTTGACCTTGTCTCTTTTTTTACACTTTTATTTCATTTTTTAGTACAATTCTTGATGATGATCTTCTTTTTTTTCTAGATCAATTAAAGAAGAAAAATCCATCTTCCTATCTTTTTTATAGGGAATAAATTATCAAGGCCACGAAGTTAATGAGGAAATTAGTTCCAAGTGGTGAACACCCAAGGTCGACATCGTATCTACTTGAATACTATAATTCCACTAGTATCTTCACTTCCCACCTAGTGGACTCAATCCCTGACATGCCCATTCCTTCAGCGAGTGGGGGATCTCACACTTCCTCCTATTTTGAGTTTTTGAATATAGATACTATCCCAGCCATCAAGTAAGAGGTGATGATCCCAAAAAGGTCTTTTTTAGTTTATGATGATGATGATGATGATATGTCGACCTCCTGTAAGTCCAAGGTTCCTAAGAAGAAAGATTTTTGGTTCCCCTTTGCACTAGTTTCTGTGATTGATTCCACAATATATTAAAAGAATAAGAAGGATAAGATCAATTCTTATGTTCATTCCATTCCTACCAAAAGGTAGATTCCCCAAATCTTGGGATGGTCCACAGGTAAGGCCGGTGGCTAAGAATGAATCTTTGACCCTTGGCCTATTGAAGAGGCAATGCTTGTGCTCGATCACTAGTAAGTTAATAAGATGGCGCATGATCAACTTTATACACACGTTGCTCATATATTTTCCGTGGTAGGCATAAATTTCTTTTAATTTCTCCTTCTTCTATAACTAGTATATTTCTAAACTTGATATAATCCTCTTGCCCTTTTTTTGGCATTGTTTGGCGAACTTCCTCGCCATTCTGGAAAATTGCTATGATAAATCCAAGGCCACCAATAGCCTAACAAAGGCCTTAAATAAGTCCAAGGAGGCCCCGATCACTTCCCAAAAGGCATATGAGGTGAAGAAGAAGTTCGCCAGATTAAAGATGGACAAACTAAAGGATAAGCATGACAAGATGAAGGTCACATACAACCAATTGAAGGTTGAGCACGACCAACTGTTGGTCAAGCGTGGCTAGATAAATAAGCCAAAGATGAAAGACTGAGAGTATTGTTGTTCCCAAGGATGCATGCTATGAGACTAGTTATGAGGAGTGTTTAGTCGATGCTAGAAACCAAGTGGAATTCATTTGAAAGTCTAAATTCAAGAAAGGTTGGTATGCTGATTTGGTAAAGACCAATGTCCTAGCTTAAATCTGAGCTTGTAAGAACATATTTTACATAGTCCGTACTTTACAATAGAGTATGTCCTATACTGCTACACCATCGAAGAAAGTTCAAGTTCATTCACGCATCAAAACGGATTCGAATATCAATTTTCTTCAATAACAAGCCTCCACATGATTGATTTTGGTAAGGTTAATGCTTAAGTTTGTTAATGTTTTATTTAAGTGTTGGGATATTTTTTCTAAAATGATTTTATTAGCCTTAGGCATTTTATTGAGTCAAAATAATTTTTCGAAGACCTCTAGGGAGAGTTTTAAAGAAAAATATTTTTTCGTTTTAGTCCTTCAAACGATTTATACATGTTCAAACAGTGGGAGCAAGTTGTTTAAACGATAACTTCAAACGACATTTCACATCCCATGAACGATCACTTGAAGCTCTCTTGATTATTTCATTTAACAACAACATATTGTTTTATATGTTTTACGATCGTTAGAAGTTCGTGCGATCTAGGATCAAACTGCATCAGTTGTCGATCGAGCGACCTTTCAATCTCGTTCAAATGACCCCGCCGACTCAACTATTTCATAAATACCTAATTCTTGAGTCCTTTTTTCTTTAGAAGACCTGAGAGTTTTGATACATAAAAACTGCACTTCTACAGAATTTTAGTCTTCTTATTTAAGGTTTAAAAACTTTTTTTTAATTCATAAATCATCGTAATTACTTTAGTGAATAATTTTGGAGCCTAAGACATGATCTTCTTGAAGTTTCATTTGTAGGGAAGATTTCTCTACGGCTGACTTGGTGGTTCTCGAGGGATTTGCTGGCTGACGAATGCGATCAATGGGGAATATTTGAGGGTGTTTCTTGCTGGAGACAAAGATACAGTTCCTGTGGATTTTTTACGATAGATTCATTGTTGGTTCTAGGTTAAGACCTATGTGAGTGTTTTACAAAATATTCATTGCAGATTTCGTAGTGTATGTAACTTGCGATTTACTCTTGATAGTGAAATAAAAGGTTTTACTCGAAAGGTTTTTTTTCCTGAAATCTTCGTATCATCAATTTATATTTGTGATGGAGTAATTTATCCACATAGATTCATGTGTTATGGTTTAATTAATTTGGATCGAAAATTGTCATCTAGTTAAATAAGTTTAAAATCGAAAATTTACGAATCCATAAGTAATGAATATCACACGGCATTCTAAAGATGGTATCAGAAAAGGTTTCTCGAAGTTATCGAGTGATCCTGATTTTTTCCATCTCATACCTTTTGACTACTCATGCTGTTAAATTGGTATCAAAGCTTGTTTCTCTAATTTATCGAGTTATCCTCTTTTCGCAAAAAAATATGATATTGACTTTTTTCTAAATCTGATTTTGAATTTTTTTATAACGTTTTCGACTGAAAACTTATATAATCGGTTGCCACTTTTTGACAGGAATAATTATGCTTATTGAAAAGCCCGCGTGAAATCTTCCTTAAAAGCAATCGATGAATGTGTTTTGGTTGTTTGTGAAAGAGGGTAGACTCCTCCTACTGTCACCGCTAATAATGTGAAAAATCTTAAACTTGTGACAGACTGGATTGAGGATGAATTTAAATAGAGCAATTTTAATTCTCATGGGCAAAGTGCAAATTCTGGAGCCGTTACCCCTTATGAGTTCCACACATCATGACGTGCACAACAAAAGATGCATGTGTTGTTTTACAACATTCCCATGAAGGCACGAATGCAGTAGAAGAGTCTAAATTGCAAAATTCAAGAACTCAATTTGAAATGATTACCTTGATTGAATGTGAATGTTTTGATGAGTTTTATGCATATTTGTCGGATATTGCCAAAACTAGTTTAAATCTTGTTGAGCACATTCCTGATGCATGAGTAGTTAAAAAGATTTTGAGATCGTTGCCTAAACTTTTTATCCTTAAAGTCACTGTGTTGAATTTCTTAGGAAATTTGAGCAATCTTAAGTTAGAATAATTGGTAGGAGACCTCCAGACATGTGAAATTAACTTGTTTCCTAAAATTGTCAAGCCCAATGCTAGAGGGATAACACTTAATGCCCAGTCAAGGAAGAGTGGGGAAGTCTCCAAGAGAGATAATAAAAAGAAAGTGAAAGTTTGTAAGTCCGAGTCCGAGGGCGAGTTTGATTTTTATGATGTGGACATGCCTGCTAAAAATTTTAAAAAGTTTCTCAAATTTGCAACATAAAATTCTTCCAATAATTTTTTATGAGAAAAAAAGACGAGGTCAATGAGATAAGTTAGCAAGAAAAATAGAAAGACAAAGACAAAGACAAATAGGAAGTGTAGAGATATTTTGACTGCGGGGGAAATGGTCATAAGGCATTTGAGTGTCCCACTAAGCTATAGAAAAAGGGTAAGAAAATTGCCATGCCATCAACTCTTAGAAATAGTGAGGAAGAGGTGAATGATTCCGGGATGAGTCACATACTTTTGCACGTGAAAGCCCCGATGATGATTTGAGTGTTTCTAGCGAGTGTGAGAGTGAGTGTGCTAGTGAGGGTGGAAGTGAGCTCTAAATAGCATTTAGAGATTTGCACATCGAAACCTTAAAGATGAAGAAGTTAAATAAGGAATTAGGTCTTAGGGTGTTGTATTTGGAGAGAGAGATTGAGGTTTTGAGGTGTCGACGAATCAACTCGAGAAGGTGAAGGTTACTTTGAGTGAGAAGTTGATCGTCGTAGGTTAGGAAAATAGTGAACTTGAAGCCCATGCATCAAAACTAGAGAGAGATCTTGAACATGCCCGGGAGGTAAAGGTTAATATAGAGGAAAAATCTAATAAGGTAGAAAAGATGCTACTTAGTCTCGCTTTGGGTAATGTTAAGAGATTAGGAGTAGATTAAGATGGTGCGTCCGCTTTCCATATTGCACCCGAGTAGGTTGCCAAGTTTGTGATAGATCCTTATGGATCTCAAATTATCCGACTTAGGTGTCTCATTCCCGATAAGAGAGTGCGTCCCAAAATTTTTAGGAAATGTGTACCTAGGCCCATGTATGTTTGCACCCATTGCAAGAAGAGACGACACCTTAGGGAATTTTTCTTTAAGTTGGGTAGTTTTTTACGTAGAGTTTTGTCACGTGTTCCCACCCACGCACCCACGCATAATACTTTTGATCCTCCTGGAGATTACATGAGAGATTTTTCACATATCCGAGAGAAAGTTAAGATTTTGGTCCAAACTTCACATGATTTGATGGATGTTTTCCATAGGATGCCACCACCTTTGGAAAAACTCATCTGCGCCTAACGGTTGAGGTTTAGAGTTGTTTGCTAGCATATTATTTCCATGAGATATATCATGCCTATTGCTAGTGTGTGCGACTTTTGTATTTATATTTTCCATTTTTTATATATTTTTCAAAAAATCAAAAAGATTTTTGTTTTTGAAAAATATTGGAAAAATACAAAAAAAAATCTATTTTTTGAGAAAATTTGAAAAAGCCAAAAAGATTTTATTTTGATAAAATTTTTGGAAAAAGTCAAAAATATTTTTGAATTTTGTTTCACACTGTTTATGAATGAATATTTAGGATGGCCAAGTCACAACATCATTCCATATCCATGTGAATATTTGATAGTGATTTGAGTCACATCATGATTTCTTTCTGTGCTTTACAATATTTGGAGACATTAAGATGTAATTTGAGATTACTTTTTATATGTTTGACTCTTAGTCTCAGTTAATACACACTTGCATGAATTTATTTGATTATTATACTTGTTTATCACATGTTAGGCAATATACTTCCATCTCAATCCTATCTTTAAAACAAACCAAATGCAATTAAACATGACAATCAAAGTAGTGAATTTAAGAACCGTTGCCCATGAGGACTTTGTTTGAAATGATGAGTAAATGGAGAAGGTCTAGGAAAGTTACACGTATCCTTTGAGATTAAGCCACCTTTTAAATCGAACCTAAAAAGGTGTTGCGTTGTAAAAAGTAGCCAAGGTCCAAAGAGGTTGAAAAGAGCTTGAAAAATTTAAGGCAATAAAAAAATAAATATGCCAAAAAGGGGCCATTAGATTTTAGATTACCTCATTTGAAAAATAAAGGATTTATGATTTATGAGGGTGTTTGGTTGAAATTTAATCAACGGGTTTGCACGTCCTGACAAAGTCATGAAAAAGCGTTACATAGTATTAGATGTTATTGGTGTGGAAATAGTATTAGAAATTGATGTGTTGATAGATTCAGTCAATGTCCTATAAATTTACATATTGACACGTAAGGATGAATTTGAGTTCATTTGTTAGGGATATCCATATTCATCATGCACATATGTTTTGTTTGATTGCATTGATTTTCCTATCTAATTTTTTCACATCCATTCATTCCATATCCATGATTTGGTTATCTCAGTGTGAATTCATGGTGTGTGATATTTATGTAGATTATTTTTGTTTGAAAAAATAAAAAATAGTTGGTGAATACTTTCGAGTTTATCCTTGGATGATCGTAGTTGATTTGGTTTGCTTGTCATGACACTCCACGTTTATTTTGTTTATTCTTTTCCTTCTCTATTTCAGGAAAATAAAAAAAGGGAGAATGATTTATGATTTAATGAGGATGTTTGAATTATGGGGGAAATTTATGACTTTATCTTTGTTTTGATTTATGTTTATCTCATATATCATGAAGGTATTTGTTTCTTGTATCATGTGTGTAGGTAAAAAAATTGAGGATCATTATTTTGCACACCCTGATAATGACAAAGAAACGTTGGAGATTTGAAGATGTTGAAGATTTTTCAAGAAATTTTAAAAGACTTATATAGTTAGTACCTTTTCAATTTTGGGTTCATGGGAGGGTATTAAATTTGTATAGGATTTTTTATTTTGATAATTTAGATACTTTTATTTTGTGCCAGCCTAGACATAGGGGGAGATATGTAAGGACATATTTTACATAGTTCGTAATTTACAATAGAGTATGTTGTATAATGCTACACCATTGAAGAAAGTTCAAGTTCATTCATGCATCAAGACGGATCCGAATATCAAAGTTCTTCAACAACAAAACTCCACAAGGTTGATTTTGGTAAGGTTGAAGCTTAAGTTTATTAATGTTTCATTTAAGTGTTGGTATATTTTTTCTAAAATGATTTTATCAACCTAAGGCATTTTATTAAGTCAAAATAATTTTTCCACGACGTGTAGGTGGAGTTTTACACAAAAATATTTGTTTGTTTCACTCGTGAAAATGACAGGAACAAGTCTTTCAAATGACAGATTCAACGACACTACATGTCGAATGAAGGGTCGTTTGAAGGTCTCTTGATGATTTCATCTAACGACATCATACCGATTTACATTTTTCAAGGTCCGTAGAATGTCGCGCGATCTAGGATCAAATGACATCAGTTGTCATTCGAGTGACCTGCTAATCTCGTTCAAATGACCCTAGCGACTCAACTTTTTTATAAATACCTGATTCTTAAGTCCTTTTTTCCCCAAAGACTTGAGATTCTTTATACACGAAAACTGCACTTCTGCAAAATTTAGTCTTCTCCTTTGGGTTTAAAATTTTATTTTTTAATTCAAAAATCATCCCAATTACTTTAGTGACTCATTTTGGAGCCTAAGACACGATTTTGTTGAAGTTTCTCTAATAGGAAAGATTTCTCTACTACTGACTTGGTGGTTCTCGAGGGAATTGTTGGCTAACGACTACGGTCAATTAGGAAAACTTGAGAGTGTTTCTTGCTATAGAAAGAGCTTCGATTCTTGTGGATTTTCTGCGATAGATTCATGGCTGATTATAGCTTAAGGACTATATGAGTGTTCTACCGAATATTAATTACAGATTTCATTATGCACATAAGTTGCAATTTACTCTCTATTGTGAAATAAAAGGTTTTACCCAAAAAGTTTTTTTCCCTAAAATTTGTTTATCAGCAATTTATGTTTGTGATGGAATAATTTATCCACATAAATGCATATGGTAGGGTTTAATTAATTTGGATCAAAAATTGTCATTTAGATAAATAAGTTTAAAATTGGAAATTTTTTAATCCATAAGTAATCGATATCACGTAGCATTCTCAGAGGTTTTTGGCGAGCATTATCCAAGTTCCCCACAATGGTCAGAAGCAACTGGTTAGTCAGTGGCAATTGATAACCAAGGACCTCTAGGGATGATCACAGTAAGTCATAGAAATTCAATAGCATGTGAGACAAAAGAAGGCCCAAATCTAGCTAGGAATGGTTAGATTTAAAATCCTTGTATCATTTTACTCTTGTCTATTTGAAAGGGCTTTGCCTAATGTTTAACTCTATATCTTCTTGTTGTTTAGTAATTTCCTTGTATTCTTATAACATGGAAATATATATGCACGGATTCCTTCCTTTGCTCGTGACTTAGATACCATCCATATTCGTGGAGCTAGTGATCATGCTCAACATGCCTTCACTTCTTCTCAGAAGGCTCACTAAATAATTACTAATACTTACAAAGAACAATTTGACTTGGTCACA
Organism: Sambucus nigra; assembly: GCA_949130495.1. Classification (NCBI taxonomy): domain Eukaryota; kingdom Viridiplantae; phylum Streptophyta; class Magnoliopsida; order Dipsacales; family Adoxaceae; genus Sambucus; species Sambucus nigra. Next base: position 49,864,089 of record OX422220.1, read on the forward strand.
AAGATGAAAGATAATATCAAGGACATTGGTTCTTCCCTCTCACTCTTACAAGATTAGAATAACTCCATTAGAAAATATCTCACAAAAGTAAAAGGAAGACCTAAAGGGGAATGGATTGACCATGATGGGGCTAATTCATGACATACTTAAGCTCTAGTATCTTTTATGATAGGTTCGCATGAGGAATGGTATACTAGTCATAATGAGGGGTGGAGGGATGCCCCTCTTTGGATGGATGAAGCCAAAGATTTACTATATAATCATGGTTGGTTTAAACCTTTGGGAATCATGAAGGTCTTGAAGTATTCCCAACATTGGTACTAGTACCAAGTCAATTATCTTGCTTAAAGTCACCCCCATTTTGAAAGAGACTAGAGATGGGTCCTTCTTCTCGATGTTCCTCTTCAATTAGCCAAACATTTCTTGGATTCTCATAAGAATGACGATGAGTTCAAGCACTACTTGTCGATGTACATTTTTCCTGTGTGATTTTATGTTATATAACATAATCTTTATTGTATGGAAAAATTTCCAATTGAGTCAATTTGGAGTAACGGTTGAATTTCGGACAAAACGTTACAAAACAATTTGAGTCATAGGATAGAGTGTCATGTGTATCAATCCAAACCTATGACGGGTTTGTTGAAGACGTAGCGGTCAGATTTGTAAAGCTTCATCATTTCCGAGTTTCTAGTTCCTCGTTTGTAAAGCTTTATTATTGATGAGTTTCTAATTCCTCGTTTCTACGTCATTATGTTAAGGATTCCATAGTGTCGAAAAGGTATGAATTCACTTTTATATATGTAGGAGACTTGGAATATTTTATGGGAATAATTATCATCTAAAATGACCTTTTATTTTCAGAAATTATTTTTCGAACTTGGTATAAAAGTTTTGGACAAAATTAAAATTTTGAAATTTATGTTTTTTCGTTCGAACTATCATTCGAACGATAATGTCATTCGAATGAGAATTCAAATGAGTTTGTCAAAATATTCCCTAACTTTTCGTTAGAAGTTTCGTTCTGACGACCTCGTTCAAACGTGTTTTTCCAGCGAGATTTTGTCCTATTTTCCCTCTGTAAAATCGTTCAAACCCATTTGAATGACCGTGAGCGGGAAAACTTGATTTTGGGGAGTTTTGTTCTAAACTTCCCATGTTCCCCACATTCCCACTAACTTTTACCAGCCCTAAATTAGTGTGGGAACAAGAGTTTTTCTTTTAACTTTTTGTGACTTTCCCTCCTCCAGAGAGAAAAATTGTTTACCCAAAAAGTTCATGTTCGAGTGTTTGATTTTTATGACTTAAAATCTTCCAAAACATCTCTTACACCCATTTTTATGTTTTAATCCAAGTATCTTCATATATTTATTTGTTTCTTTGAGTGTTTGGCACCATTGGATCATCTCTACACCATCAAAGAAGTGAGTTTGGGTTCTTATCCACCCAAAAGGAGAGTGTTTGCGTGTTGCGATGTTTGCACTCGACGAAAGTCTTTGCGTGAGGGTGATGGTGACCAAGAGCCCCATCGGTGGATTCCGAGATTGTGAAGGAGTTGAAAAATCTGTTACTTAGGCCGTTTAATACAAGATTAAACTATTGAAGTAACTCCTAAGTGTTTTTTGAGGAAACTCTTTTCTTTAAATCAAATCAGTTTAATCACAATATGTCTTTAATAAAATAAGTATGAGATCAGTTCAAGATTTGTTTAACAGGTTTCGTAAAATAGTTTAAAACAATTAACCTCATCACAAGCACAAGAATGAGATGAAGAGATGTAGAAAGATTAAGGAATGCGTTTTTAACATGGTAAAACCTCACCCAACTAAAGAAACATCCACGGTGACTTCTAAGTCACAAACCAAAAATCCACTACACCAAAATATTCAAGTTACAAACTGTTTAACAGATATGCACACAAATCATACCTATACAAGTTTAGAAATGTACCCACTGGTTTACTTCTAACTTCTCTGCACTTCTGATGTTGATGTGGCTTTCCAGTTTGCTAACTTCTCCACTTTGTTCCAGTCTTTATGTCGACTCTTGATGATTCAAGATCTTATTTCCAACACTTTCGTGTTGTAGTGTGTCAAGTGTTTGTGATGGTGCTCTAACACCTACATGCACACGCATGCTTATTTTATACAAACAGTCCTATCAAATTACAAATCAAATCTATATGCTGTGATTTTCAGTTTCTCTCTTCTTAGGAAACAAAAGAACTTTGTTTGACTTTTTAATTAATCTCGAAATCCAAGGTTACCTTGCTCGTAAGACGGTTCAAGGTCTTAATAAATTTTTTTGAAATTGAAAACCACTGATTGCGATTCCAACTAGGTCAAAAGTCTTGTTTCAAAAGAACTAGAAACATAAACTGATTTTGTTGATTCTAGAGTTGAAAACATTTACAGAAAATAATCAAAAAATAGATTTCTCAAGATGAGAAACTAAATATGCAGATTTAAGTGTAATATAACATAAACTGACGAGATTTATAATTTCTATGAAAAAGAAATACAGATTTAACCTAAATGTTTAAGTTGAACACAAGATCTTAAACTCAAGAGGATAAACCACGAACATGCATTCATACCAACTCACAAACAACTCTCAAACACTCAGGGTTGGTGTTTGGTGTAAATGGCTTAAGAAAAAATTAGTTAGGGTTTGAAACTGGGTTAGGACGCTTTAGGGTTTCTCTCTCTCTCTCTCTCTCTCTCTCTCTCTCTCTCTCTCTCTCTCTCTCTCTCTCTCTCTCTCAAGTTTCTCTCTCTTGTCTCTTCTCTCTCTTCTCTCTTCTCTCTCTACTTAGACGAAATGCCAAAAGTCTCTTAAGACTGAGTGTAAGCCTCCTTTTATAGGGAGCAAGGAAGAATCGAGAAGGTTGGTTCAAAAACAAGGGCTGAGATTAAGTCAAGGGCGAAAGACTTTGATCCAGCGATTTAAGAACATCAGTGAATTAAACTCCTTTTGATTGGCCTAGAGAGGTTTCACATGGATTGGCCTCAAACGCATGCAGAGCATTGATAACAATGATCCAAGGGCTGATAATGGACAATGGTTATGTGTCTTCAAAGAAACACAAATCAGGTCGGTATAGCTGTGACACGTATAGGGCTACGATTGAACCTCACACGCGTGTTTTGAAAATAAATACATAGACACACTCAATTCTCAAGCGCTTTCGGATCCTACCCAAACCAACTTTCAGGTATGAAAACATAAAATCAGTAATTACAGAATGACCCCAAAATCTTTTTAATCCAAATTTTAATTTCCAAAAAATCATTTAAAATTTATTAAAAATTCCCAAAAATTATTAAAACCAATTTTAAATGGAATTAAACACACACAACTCTCACACAGTCATTTTATGAAATATATGATATGAATGCAATCCTAATGTGTGTGTATGATTGTGAAAATACCTTCGAACAATCAATTAAGAGGAATGAAGAGTAGAGTCTGAGGATTTTTGGATTCTAGGGAATGGACGCAATTTTGTAACTATTTCCAAACTAGATGAGCACTTATATAATGTAGACTCAAGTGAGTCAAGAGTATAAGTTGCTTCAAGAGTCCATGGTTATCTACTAGGCGAAGGTGTTTAGAAGAAGGAACGTCAAGGCTTGGACGGAGTGAGGTTGTTGGTGTAAGTCTACTATCTTGTAATTGTAATTCCATAGTTAGTTGATTTGTTAGGCCAAGGTCGTCCGAGGTTTTTTCCATTTGGGTTTTCCTCGTACATCGCCGCGTAGTGAGATTGTTTATTTTTATCATGCAAAAATCATCTTAGAATTCATGCTTAGGTTTAATTACGATAAAATCGGGTTTAATCACATTTTAGTTTAATTTGGTGCTAAAATATGTTTGGGCAAAATTTAAGTTATTGGGCGAAATTTAAGTTAACTTAGTTCAAGTCAAGATAATTTAATTTGCTAAAATTTGGTTTGGCCTAAATAGAAAAATGGATTAATCTTGTTAGGCAATTTTTTAGGACTCGAGTTGAATTAATTTTGTTTAAGTGAAAATATATATGTTAGATAGTTTAATTTCACTTTCCGTTAAGTTTTATTTTAATTTGAAAGAAATTAAAATTTGAAGTTTGCGTTGTTTAGAATTTGAACCATCATCTTTCGCATTTAAGGAAATTAATATTTTAAAGAATTTTAAAATTTGGGAGCTTTCGCGATTTCAAATTGGTATCAAAGCTGGAGTGATAATTTATTGCGTTAAGATCCTTTTAGAATTTTTGGTTAAAAATGAAATTTTCCCCATTTTCAAAATTTCCTGCTTTTGATGGTTTCGATTACGCGTATTTGAAAGCGCATATGAAATAGAAAGTTAAGTCCATAGACGAGAGGGTTTGGCAGTCAGTCATTATCGGGTGTTCCGCACCCACATGTTTGGTTGAAAATGAGCGTGCCCTGAAACCCATTGAGCGTTGGAGTGAGAATGAACAAAAATTAGCTAACTTTAATTTTGAGGATTAAATGCTTTGTTTAGTGCGGTTACCCCGGATGAATTTTGTCATATCATGACTTGTGAAATTTCTAAGCAATCATGGGATATATTACAACTCACTTACGAGGGAACTAGTGCCATTAAGGCTTCAAAATTCCAAAACCTCACCACTCAATTTAAAACCATCAAAATGCTAGAAAATGAAACCTTTGATGAATTTTATGCTAGAGTTTTCGATATAGGTAATTCATTATTTAATTTGGGAGAGAAAATACTCAACGACCGAGTAGTAAAGAAAATTGTAAGGTCTCTACCTGATAGATATATCCCTAAAGTGATCGTTTTAAATTCTTTACCCACCATGCACTCTACCAAACTTGAGGAGTTAGTTGGTAATTTACAAACCTATGAAATTGATATGTTTCCCTCCAAAAATGAAAAGAAAATAGATAAGGGCATCGCTTTGAAAGACCGAAAGGAGGAAAAATAAGTTGTGCATGATGAGACTGATAGTGACTCGGAAGATGTAGCTATGTTTCCTAGAAAATTTAGAAAATTTCTTGAGTTTAACAAAGACAATCTTAAAAATGATTTCAAGAAATTTGATAAATCTAAGTATGACAAAGCCGAAAAATTGCCTATAAAAAAATGAAAATCTTAATAGGGACGAGTCCTATGGTTTTGAGGGAGAGAGTGTCTCACTAAACTAAGGAGAGAAGTCAAACAACCAATTTCCTATAATGCCACGTTTAGTGATGATAGTGAAAAGGAAGAGGGACCCGATTCCCCCATTAAGCGCAACTTTACCGCATTCATGGCAAGACATGTGAGCACCGATAATGAATCTTATCATGAAGATATACATTTACATGACTCTTGCAAGGCCTTTGTTTGTGAATCCCAAAAAGATAATGGTTGTGAGAGTGGAGAGGAGAGAGAGAGTGAAAGTGAAGAAGAGGTTGATGAGAGTGAACTTCAAATTGCCTTTAACGAGTTATATAAAAAATCAATTAAATTAAAAAGGTCTAATTTGAAGTAAGAATCTAGTTTGAGAGAGGGTGCTAAGGTCATTGATGAGAGTGCTTTAGTGGAATACCTTAGGACATGAGAGAGAGCTCTTCAAGAGAAGCTCTAATATGTAAAAGGCTAGAGAGATAGCCTTAAAGGTTTGATGAAAACATTAAATAAAGAGCTTCTCATATTTGTAGAGAGAAAGTTTTTGTTAGAGTCTAGGATTTTAGAGTTCAAAGAAAAATTGAGAGACTCTAGTGAAGTCAAACTTGATTTGGAATGTAGGTCCGCTAAACTTGATAAAATATTAACAAGCGTCCAAGTCAAAAATGACACTTGTGGTTTAGGATTCGACTCTTGTAATGCTTCCACTAATAAAGCTAAAACCACTATTTTAGGAGAATCTTCTAGGAACAAGGTTAAAGGTCATTTATTAGGTAAGTTCGATTCTTTACTTGTTCACATTATGGTCGAAAAGATCATCTTAGGAAGTTTTGTTTTGATCTTAAACAAAGTCCTAGTAAATCCAAAAGTAAGGTAACCAAGGTAGACAAGATTCCTGAATCACGAGATTATCATTCTTCATTAGTTTGGGTTAGGAGATCCGACATGGTTTCTTTACAAAATAGGGGTTTTGATTCTCATTTTCTTTCACATGATCCCTCCATTCCAAAATCTAAAGGTTGATTGTGTTAGCTTAGTTTTGCATATTCTAGATTTTATTCTTCATGCTATATATTCATGCTATTTGTATGCTTGTTTGCCATTTTCTAGCCCATGTCTCATTATATATGCGTTGCTAGATTTATGACTTGTTTATCTTTTGGATTATATTATTTTCATTTTAGTTTGCATTAAATGAATAATACAAAAGGATTTCGTTTATCATTTTTATTTTATCTTTATGAGTAATTTAGGCTTAGTGAAAAATACAAATTGATTTTTGTATGTCCTTTGAGTAAATTTTTGTTTGTTTGGTTAAATTTTTCAAAAACTCAAAAGATTTTTTTTGTGTGTATTTTAGTTTGACACACTTTATGTGGCATATACTTGAGTTTGAATCCTTTCCTTTTCAGCGTCCATGTGGCTAGAACTTTTGATTAAGATTGTCAATCCTTATGATGTTCTTTGTCATGCTTGCATGGAGTAGTTGGATTTTGTGTTGCTTAATAGATTCTGTTTTTATATGCCTCAACTCACACATGCACAAGCTCCGTCAAAATTTAACTTCTCAGGTATATTTAAGCTAAGTGAGATTTCTCTTATCAATTTAGTCATCTGTATGTTTCTATGACAATGGAGAATTTGTGCATGTAATAACCGTTTCCTGAATTTAAAATAGAAAAATATGTTTATCCGGTGCAGTTGTTTATCAATGGAATCGGGCTACGAAAGACAAAATAACTTTATGTGAAAATCTACCATTGAACATTAGGCCTTAAAAAATTTGGCATTAAAAAGAATATTTTGCCAATGGCAAAAATAGTTTAGTTAATATGTTCAAAAGAAAAAGAAAAATAATGAGGAGTTTGGTTGGATGTATTAACGGGTTTGCACATTGGCTTTGTATCCTAGTTATGCTTTTATTGTCATGACTCTATTGGCTTATAGAATCATCAAAAGTCCAGGCTTGTGTGCATTGTGTATGTTTGTTCATGGAGTTCAATCTATATTGTCACATGAGTCTATATCTAAATGTGATAAAATTTTGCAATCAAATGAGAACTCCTTGAACATGTTTTAAGTGATCGGATTTATATTCCTTTAGTCCTTAGTTCACACCCCCTCACTTACGTTTACCACATGTATTTGGATACATTTTAGCCATACGAGTGTGAAAAGCTTAATGTATTTTGTGTCATTTGTGTGTTTACATCTATATATGTTTGCTTGTTCCTATTTTGTATCTATTTTGTATACATATATATGTGATATTTTGTTTGGTTTGAGTCTTTGCCTTGCTAGTAGTCCATATATGCTTTCATTCATAATTGGTATCTATCTTGTTGCGAATTTTGGTTGATATCCCATGCCTATGTTGAATAATTTTTACTTGGTATCATTTTTGTATCGCATCATAAGTTGGTATCTATTTAAACTTATTGTTGATTGGTTACTTTTTATTGTTGCCCATATGCTTTAATGTTCGTATCACTTTACGCACCATCATGTTTTACTTGGTTTCCCATATTTACTTCTTTTTATCTTCCTTGTGTAGTTTTAAAGGGGGAGAAATGGTATTCGAAATAGTATATGCTTTAATTTGGGGAGAAATAAGTAATGTTTTAATTCCTTAACCTTTGTCCATTCCTGAATAAAAAGGTGGAGAAATGGTATATAAACCTTTGGTTTAAGAGATCTATCTTAGGGGGAGACGTCATCTTTTAAGTAGATCATTGTTAGAAAAAGAGGGATAATTAACTTAGTGTGAGTATTTATATAAATTGCATTTAATATTTTGATATTCCCTATGCGTTTAATGGTTTACTTAGGTGTGCAAGATTTACTCTTTTAGCGGAATTTATTTAAAGTGACAAAGCATCCTTGGGTCGTGTCAATAGCGTGAGTATTTTATTTTATTTGGGTGGGATGTTGTGTCTAGACGAGCTTGAAGGCCCTTTAGGATTTTTTTTTGGTTTTGTCCTGGAATAGCCAAAGGGGGAGATTTGTAAGGACAAATTTCCATTCGAGTCAATTTGCAGTAATAGCTTAATTCCGGACAAAACGTTACAAAACGATTTGAGTCATAGGATAGAGTTTCATGTGTATCCATCCAAGCATATGACGAGTTTATTGAAGGCGTAGCAGTCAGATTTGTAAAGCTTCATCATTGCCGAGTTTCTAGTGCCTCGTTTGTAAACCTTCATCATTGTCGAGTTTCTAGTGCCTCATTTCTATGTCATCAAGTTGAGGATTCCATAGTCTCCAAAAGGTATGAATGCAATTTTATATATGTTGGAGACTTGAAATGTTTTATGGGTGTAATTTTAATTTAAAATGACCTTTTATTTTCAGAAATTATTTTTAGAACTTGGTATAAAAATTTTGGACTTGAAATTAAAATTTTCAAATTTTTGTTTTTTCGTTCGAAGTGTCGTTCAAACGAGAATTCGAACGAGTTTGCCAAAATATTCCCTGACTTTTCGTTAGTAGTTTCGTTCTAAGGACCTCGCTCGAATGAGTTTTTCAAACGAGATTTTGGCCTATTTTCCCTCTGCAAAATCGTTCGAACGACCATGCACGGGAAAACTTAATTTTTGGCATTTTGTTCTTAACTTCCCATGTTCCCCACATTCCCACTAACTTTTACTAGCCTTACATTAATACGGTAACAAGAGTTTTTATTTTAACTTTTTGTGACTTTCCCTCCTCTAGAGAGCAAAAATGTTTACCCAAAAAATTCATGTTTGAGTGTTTGATTTTTATGGCATAAAATCTTCTAAAACATCTCTTACACCCTTTGTTCTATTTTAATCCAAGTATCTTCATATATATATATATATATATATACACTAAGGTATGCCCGTGCCTGAAAGCACGTTGATAATCACAAAACGAAAAATATTTTCAAAGTACGTAATTACAAAAAGGGAAAAAATTCTTTCACCAACAAAACAAAATGTAGTTTAAAATAAATTGGTCATAATATCCTCTGTTTATAGAACTATCCACCCTACGTAACCAATAACAAATAGTACAACTGCCCCTGCCAGAAGGCACGATGAAAATTTTTCAAAGTACGCAATCCCAAAATGACAAAATATCCCAACTAAGTAATTATAAAACGGCAAATATTTCGTTCCCAACAAAACATGAATGGTATACGCACACCACATGCTACTTCACATTCTAAATGGGTAATGTTAGGGTTAAATAAAAAATAATACAAAGTCATGTCATGGTATGTTTGTGTCAAAAAAACATGTTGTGTCGTGTTGTCCCAAAATAAACATAGCCCACATACTTTATAAGATAATTTTTATAAATAGTGACATAATGCCCAATAGAGCTATCCATAGTTCAATAAAGAAAAACTAAAAAGAGGCTTGGCAAAAGCTTTAGATTTAGTCAGCTTCCTCCATTTTGCTACCCTCATTATCGGCATATGCTTACATCAATGATGGCATGTCCGCATCAGTCCCGCATCCTCGTCAATGTTAAGACTAAAAGCTTTAGCATCCTATAGATTCGGTTCCAAAAAGTATTGGGCTCAGCAAGGCTGAAATCAAACGTGAGCATTAGGTTTGAACCTGCGAATGATACATGGCACGCTGTTCACAAATGAAACATGCCAACAAAATGCACTCGAGTTAAAAATATTAATAAATAATAATCAAGTAAACAACTAACGGTAGGAGGGAGAATGCACACCAAGGCGAATATCGTTGAAGACTTATTTACCTTTTGTAATGACTTTTCAAAGAGAACACAAAATGGATGAGCACAATATAAACATTTAGATTATAACATCCCAAAAAAATATATCACATCATAGTTCTAAATAATAAATATAAACGAACCAACAAAACCGGAAAAATATATTTGTTTTAGTTCAAGTGTTATAAGAGACCAAAAAATATATTTTGTTCTAGCGCATTTGTGTCCAATCAGATAACTCATGAAAACTTTTTGTTGTCGTTAACTACACTTTCTCAAACTTCCCAAGTGAATATTAGGGCCATAAAATATTCCAGGGGCATAAAATATCTTTACTAATCTCTAAAATATCATCACCAATTAAAATGTGAAAATAATACCCAAATTATTATACATTATTGAATATTTCTACCTTTAAATGACAATGGCTATTGTATGTGTGCTTTGCTCCTATAAAAATAATATTCAACAACCCATTTATATTATCAAAATACTCATCATGATATATTAAATTAAGAATATATTAAATAAAATCCAAATAAATTTATTTCTTACCTTGATTATCCAACCTAATGTAAAATAATTATGTAAGAATATTCGGGCACATTATTAAGCATATTATTTTCACGGACATGTGCTCATATCAACCTAATGTAAAAAGATGAAAGTGTTATTTAGGGGGCATCACTGTGTGAGAGAGTCATAGAATACTCGTGGGGGTGAGAACAATGTTGGTGAGGTCAGTTGCGAAAAATGGAGAGTTATCCTACGTTATCTTCTTTTTGTGTGTATTTATTAAGAGTCCCTCTATTCCCACTCCAAAACAATTTAACTCCACTCCACCTTTACACCAAATGACTATAATACCCTCAAACCTCACTATCTCTTTTCCCTTCATTCAAAACACATTTTACCACCAACTAAAAAAATCCATTTGATAAAAATACAAAATTTATATTTTCAATAAAAAAAACTATTTTTATATTTAAAAAAATTCTTAATAAAATTCTATTTAAAATGTATTTTTACACTTTTTATAACCATTTAAAAACACATTTCAATTGTTTTAAAAATGTAAATCTTATCTATTTTTTTATTAAAAAATTGTTTATTAAAACGTAAATTTTGTTCCCTTAAAAAATGGTTATCTTAAAATTATGTTTATTTTGTTTACAAATTTTATTTTTGGTTAAAAACAATTTTTTTGTACTATTTAAAAAATAATCTTTTTACTATTTAAAAAAAACAATCCGCGTCAGCGCGACTACCAATACATACCGTTGGTACGAACCATTTTTTCGTATATGTTTGTCCGCGCCAGCGGTATATATAGGTGGTTGGATCGCCTATACATACCTATTTTAAAAATAATCTTCTTTTGTACTATTTTCAAAATAATCTTTTTATCATTTTAAAATAAAATGGTATTTTAAAATAATCTTCTTTCGTACTATTTTCAAAATAATATTTTTATCATTTTCAAATAAAATGGTCCGCACCGGCGGTATGTATAGGCGGTCCGAGCACCTATAGATACCGCTGGCGCAGACCAACATATACGAAAAAATAGTCCGTTGCAGTGATATGTATAGGTGGTCGGACCACATATACATGTCCGCTGACGCACACCGTTTTTTATAGTAAAAAATTATTTTTTAAATAGTATAAAAAATCATTTTATCCAAAAATAAAATTTTTAAACAAATTAAACACATTTTTAATAAAACAGTTTTTTAAGGGAACAGATTTTACATTTAATAAACAGTTTTTTAATAAAAAGTGGATCAAATTTACATGTTTATAACAGTTGAAATGTTTTTTTAAAAGTTATAAAAACTGTAAAAAAATATATTTTTTAAAATAGAATCATATTAAGAACTTTTGTTTTTATAAAAAGCAACTTTTTTATTATTGAAAATATAAATTTTTGATTTTTATGAAATGGATTTGTTTTAAATGGTGATAAAATGTGTTTTGAATGAAAGAAAAAGAGATAGTGAGGTTTGAGGGTATTATAATAATTTAGTGTAAGGGTAGAGTGAGGTTAGATTATTTTAGAGTGGGAATAGATGAACACTTTATTAATCATCATTGGACAGTACGAATCTTATACCTATTATCTTTCATTTTTTTTAACGTTATATATATATATATATATATATATATATATATATATATATATATATATAGAGAGAGAGAGAGAGAGAGAGAGAGAGAGAGGCGGGCTCCTGTGCACACTAAGTTTGCACATTACCTTTTAAAAGTAGGCAAACTTAGTGCTGGCGCACACCAATTTTTTTATGTGATATTTAAACATTTCAAGGAACCCATATAAAAAAAATCAGCTCAAAAAAACTTTTTTTGCTATTTTTAAAAAATCGGTCAAACTTTCGCAGTTTTTAAAGGGCTTAAAAACTGCGAAAGTTTGACCGATTTTTTAAAAATAGCAAAAAAAGTTTTTTTGAGCTGATTTTTTTTATATGGGTTCCTTGAAATGTTTAAATATCACACAAAAAAAATCAACTCAAAAATATTTTTTTTACTACTTTTAAAAGGTAATGTGCAAACTTAGTGTGCAAACTTAGTGTGCACAGGAGCCTGCCTCTATATATATATATATATATATATATATTGGTGGGTCTATCCCCACACCCTATCCTTACCTTCTTATATACAAAGACATAAATACCCTCACCTTCTTATATATAACAAAACACAATATTTTTAACAAATAAAAATAATTTATAACCAAGAAACAAAATTTTTAAAAAAATTATAAACAACAGTTTTTGGGAGTTAAAAAACTATTTTTTACCAAAAAAAATTTTGAAATTAAAATAATTTTTAACAAAATAAAAATAGTTTAAACGAAAACACTTTTTTAACAAAATAAAAACTGTTTATAACAAAAAATTGTTTAAAAAACAATTTTTAACAAAACAAAACAGTTTTTAATAAAATAAAAACAGGTTATAAAAACTTGTATTTAACAAAATAAAAGCTGTTTATAACAAAACACTATTTTAAAAAAAAAACTTCGAACAAAAATAAAAGCAGTTTATAACAAATAAGCGATATCTTAAAAAAAACAATTTTGAGAGAATAAAAATATTTAAAAAAATTAAAAAAATAAAAACACTTTAGTGAGAAAAAAAATAGTTTTTACCAAAAAATCAGTTTTAAAAGAATAAAAATTATTTTCCAAAAATCTTTTTTAACAAAATAAAAAACAGCATTAATACTAAAAACTTTTTGTGGAGAAATTTCATATTTAGCAATGAAAAATGTACCAAAGTATAACAAACTGACTAATTTGTAGTAAAGTCTGAAATAAATAAATAAATGTTACGGGTTAAAGTGAAAAAAATCGAAATAATATTATTAATAATAATAATTATGATACTAATTATACTAATAACCATACATGTAAAACACAATATTTTTAAAAACTATTGTTTCCTCACTAAAGTGTTTTTTATTTTTCTAAAAACTGTTTTTTAATATTTCTTTGTTATAAACTGTTTTTATTTTATTAAAAACTGTCTTGTTTTGTTAGAAATTGTTTTTTAAACAATTTTTTGTGATAAAAAGTTTTTATTTTGTTAAAAAAATATTTTTGTTTAAACTACTTTTATTTTGTTAAGACAGTTTTAATTTCAAAAAATGTTTTGTTTTTGGTAAACAACTATTTTTTTCATTATAAGCTTTTTTAACCCCCAAAAAACTGTTTTTTTTATCATTTTTCTAAGATTTTGTTTTTTGCTAAAAACTATTTTTATTTGTTAAAAATTATTTTTTTAAACCCGGTTTTTTGTTATAAACATTTTTTATTTCGTTACCAAATGTCACTTTTCGTGTAAAAAATTTCATATTTAGTGACAAAAAAAGTAGCAAGGCCTAATATATTCATAAAAATGTACTATAATTTATTAAAATAATTAGGAATGTGTTAGAATCAAAAATCAAAATAACAATAATTATAAAAAAAATTATATATTATCTTAAAGTATAAATTTAATCTAACCTAAAACATAATATTATTTTAGGTTAGATAAAATAATATTATTTTTAGGGAATAGCCACACCCTAAAACATAATATTATTTAGGTAAAATAACAATACACTGTTTTTATTTTGTTAAAAACTGTTTTGTTTTGTTAGAAATTGATTTTTAAACTATTTTTTGTTATAAACATTTTTTAGTTTGTTAAAAAAGTGTTTTCATTTAAACTATTTTTATTTTGTTAAAAACTGTTTTAATTTCAAAAAATGTTTTTTTTATATAAAAAGTTTTTTTTATTATTATAATCTTTTTTAAACCCCAAAAACTATTGTTTATAAATTTTTTTTAAATTTGTTTCTTTATTATAAACTATTTTTATTTGTTAAAAATATTTTGTTTTATTATATATAAGAATGTGAGGGTATTTATGTCTTTGTATATAAGAAGGTGAGGGTAGGATGTGGAGAAAGACTTAAAAGGTGTGGGGATAGCCCCACCCTACATATATATATATCGTCTTTGGGACGTTGTAATACACCTCGAGCCATGCACTTGTAATTTCAAACCTCTATTTTATGCCTCGGTCAGTCCCATCCTATTGCCTAGATTAACATACATAAAAAAATCTTTTTGAAGTTCTCTCCTTGGGCCCCGCACTTAATACACACATTTCTTATGTCTTAATTATTTTAATCAAACCAGTTTTTAGGCCAACAGTATATAGGATCTTGTGTACTCATCCAACACGGTATCACCTCCAAACATAAAAAAATCGCAAAGAAATAAAATCCAACTTGAAATGCATTCAGAGAGTAAAAGCAAAAGTAAATCAAAGAGTAAAATAATATATGCGATAAGAATATAGAAAGAGGGTAAAATACCCATTCTTTGAGATCAAAACTACACGCCAGTACCCAAACCCTCAAACGGCCCTAAGGCTTCCTGAATATAGCCAAAAATGCCAAAAACAAAACACAAAAAAGCTATGAAAATGTTAGAAATGTTCAAATAGTGTCAAGGAAATATAATAGCTTGGGTTGCTAAGGCAATAGAAAAAGGCAAAAAAAAATATTGATGGATAACAAGGATAACCGAACATGTAATTTCTTTCTTTCTACTTAGTAAGAGGTAACCCTTACGACATATATAACTAAAACTATTTGTGGATAATAGAAAACAGACATAAAGATAAAAAAAAAAAAAATAAGTACCATAACTAATGTTCAAAAGAAGTTAAACTCTATATTGTCACCAGTAGCTTTGGCTAATTAACACATGCAGTAAGTTATGAGAGTCTTAGATGAAATCATTTCAAAAATATAGATCATATAAAGCAAAGCAAGGTGGACGTGTGTGTAAAACTCTCAACATAATTGAATATACTACGACAGGTGTGTAAAACTTTCAACATAACTGAAAATACACAAAAGCCAGTTACAGAGTCTAGACCCATTTCAGTGCGATGGAGGATGTGAACCCCAAAATGTTTTTTTAAAACAAAAAAAAAAGATTATGGTTTGAAAAACGTTAATTTGAAAAAAAAAAGGTCCCCCCAAAGTTACAAATCAGCGAGAGAGAGAAAGGTTAGCCTGAATAGGGTGAGAGAATGTATACATCATTAGGTGTTGATCTTAAAAAAAATGGAGAAGGTAGAATACCTCATTAGGTTTTGATTTGCAAAAAAAGGCAAATCAGAAGACACGACGATGGTGTAGAATGATGGTGTGATGATGTTAATGGTTGTGGATCGTTAGGGGAGAGAGAGAGAGAGAGAGAGAGAGAGAGAGAGAGAGAGAGAGGAGTATGTGTGACAAAGTGGGTACATAAGAAGCTTTGAGGGTTTAGAAAGGGTCAAACTCAGCTGTTCAAATCTCCACAGTGGTAAAATACTTTTTTATCCTTGTTTTTGAATTTTAAAGAGAAGGGGGAAACAAATTAGAGTGTGTCAAAAAAGGGGGAAATCAAAATTTTTAAGGGCAAAAGTGATAGTATTGAAAAAATTCATATTCATGACATCATGAGCCAAACTTGTGACATACATAAGTTTTATACTTTATTTTATATATATATATATATATATATATATATATATATATATATATATATATATATATATATATATATATATTTCTTGGAGTGTTTGGCACCATTGGTTCATCTCTACACCATCAAAGAAGTGAGTTTGGGTTCTTCCCCACCCAAAAGGAGAGTGTTTGCATGTTGCGGTGTTCCCACTCGAAGCAAATATTTGCGTGAGGGTGACGATGACCAAGAACCCCATCGGTGGATGTCGTGATCGTGAAGGAGTCCATGGTTATCTACTAGGCATAGGTGTTTTAGAACAAGGAGCGTCAAGACTTGAACGGAGTCAAGTTGTTGGTCTAAGTCTACCGTCTTGTAATTATAATTCTATACTTATGGATTTGTTAGGCTAGGGTCGTCCGAGATTTTTTCCATTTAGGTTTTTCTCATACATCTCCATATAGTGAGATCGTTTATTTTTATCTTGCAAAAATCACCTTAGAATGCATGCTTAGGTTTAAGTAAGATAAAATAAGGTTTAATCACAATTTAGTTTAATTTGGTGGTAAAATATATTTGGGTGAAATTTAAGTTAATTTAATTCAAGTTGAGATAATTTAATTTAATAAAATTTAGGTTGGCCTAAAATGAATTAATCTTGTTAGGCAATTTTTTAGGACTTGCGTTGAATTAATTTGATTTAAGTGAAAATTTATTTGTCAAATAGTTTAATTTCACTTTGAGTTGAGTTAAATTTTAATTTGAAAACAATTAAAATATGAAGTTTGTGTTGTTTAGAATTTGAACCATCCTATTCCGCATTTAAGGAAATTAATATTTTAAAGAATTTAAAATTTTGGGGGGCTTCGTGATTTCGAATTGGTATCAGAGCTAGAGAGCTAATTTATTGCGTTAAGACCCGTTTAGAATTTTTGGTTAAAAATGGAATTTTTCCCATTTTCAAAATTTTGTGTTTTCAATGGTTCTAATTAGGAGTATTGGAAAATGCGTGTTAAATCGGCATTGAAGTCCATAGACTAGAGTGTTTGGTAGTCAGTCATTACCGGGTGGTCGCCACCCACATATTTGGTAGAAAATGAGCGTGTCCCAAAACTCGTTGACCGTTGGAGTGATAATGAACTAAAATTAGCTAACTTTAATTCCTGAGGATTGAATGCTTTGTTTAGTGCAGTTACCCATGATGAATTCCGTCGTATCATGACTTGTGAAACCGCTAAGGAAGCGTGGGATATATTACAACTCACTCACGAGAGAACTAGTGTTGTTAAGGCTTCGAAACTCCAAAACCTCACCACTCAATTTGAAATAATAAAAATGCTAGAAAATTAAACCTTTGATGAATTTTATGCTAGACTTTTTCGATATAGTTAATTCATCATTTTATTTAGGAGAGAAAATTCCCGACAACCGAGTAGTAAAGAAAATTTTAAGGTCTCTACCCAATAGATTTAACCCTAAAGTGACCGTTTTAAATTCTTTACCCACCTTGTGCTCTACCAAAATTAAGGAGTTAGTAGGTGATTTACAAACATATGAACTTGATATGTTTCCCTCGAAAAATGAAAATAAAATAGATAAAGGCATCCCTTTGAAAGTCCGAAAGGAGGAAAAACAAGTTGTGGATGATGAGAGTGATAGTGACTCGGAAGATGTGGCTATGTTTACTAGAAAATTTAGAAACTTTATTAATATTAATAAATACAATCTTAAAAATTATTTCAAGAAATTTGATAAATTTAAGTATGAAAAAGTCAAAAATTTCCCTAAAAACAAAAGGAAAATCATAATAGGGACGAGTCAAATAGGTGCTATGGTTGTGAGGGTTATGGCCACAGGGCGAGAAAGTGCCCCACTAAACTAAGGAGATAAGGTAAACAACTAATTTTCTATAATGCCACCCTTAGTGATGATAGTGAAATGGAAGATGGACCCGATTCCCCCATTGAGCGAAACTTTACCACGTTCATGCCAAGTCATGTGATAAGTAGTAATGAATATTCTCATGAAGATATGCATTTACATGACTCTTCCGAGGCCTTTGTTTGTGAATCCCAAAAAGATGATGGTTGTGATAGTGGAGAATAGATAGAGAGAGAGTGAAAATGAAGAAGAGGTTGATGAGAGTGAACTTCAAATTACCTTTAGAGAGTTATATGAAGAATCAATTAAATTAAAAAGGTCTAATTTAAAGTTTGAAGCTAGTTTGAGAGAGCGTGCTGAGGTCGTTGATGAGAGTGCTTTAGTGCAAGGCCTTAGGACACGAGAGAGAGCTCTTCGAGATAAGCTTGAATATGTAAAAGGAGAGAGAGATAGCCTTAAAGGTTTGATGGAAACATTGAAGAAAGAGCTTCTGGTGTTTGAAGAGAGAAAGGTTTTGTTAGAGTCTAGGATTTTTGAGTTAGAAGAAAAATTAAAAGACTCTAGTGAAGTCAAATTTGATTTGGAATGAACTAGATAAAATATTAAGAACCGTCCAAGTAAAAAATGACCCTTGTAGCTTCCACTAATAAAGCTAAAACCTATAGTTTAGGAGAATCTTCTAGGAACAAGGTTAAAGGTCATTCCTTAGGTAAGTCTTTTCGCTGAGTCTTTACTTGCTCACATTGTGGTCGAAAATGTCATCTTAGGAAGTTTTTTTTTATCTTAAACAAAGTCCTAGGAAATTCAAAAGTAAGGTAACCACGGTCCTAAATCTCGATATTGTCAATATTCGTTAGTTTGGGTTAGGATGTCCGACTTGGTTGCTTTACAAGATAGAATTTTTTATTCTCATTTCCTTTCACATGATTCCTCCAATACAAAATCTAAAGGTTGATTGTGTTAGCTTAGTTTTGCATACTCTAGATTTTGTTCTTCATCCTATATATTCATGCTAGTTGTATGCTTGTTTGCCATTTTCTAGCATATTTCTCATTATATATGCGTTGCTAGATTTATGACTTGTTTATCTTTTGGATTATATTATTTTCATTTTAGTTTGCAATAAATGAAAAATAAAAAAAGATTTTGTTTATCATTTGTATTTTATCTTTATGAGTAATTTAGGCTTAGTGAAAATACAAATTGATTTTTGCTTGTCTTTTGAGTAACTTTTTGTTTATTTGGTTAAAATTTTTGAAAACTCAAAAGATTTTTTTTGTGTGTGTATTTTAGTTTGACAAAATTGATGTGGCATATACATGTGTTTTAATCCTTTCCTTTTACTCTTCCATGTGGCTAGAACTTTTGAATAAGATTGTCAATCCTTAAAATGTTATTTGTCTTTCTTGCATGGAGTAGTTAGATTTTGTGTTGCTTAATGGATTCTATTTTTATATGCCTCGATTCACACATGCACGAGCTCATTCAAAATTTAACTTCTCATGTATATTTAAGCTAAATGAGATGTTTTCCTATCAATTTATTCATCTACGTGTTGCTATGACTATGGAGAATTTGTGCATGCAATAACCATTTCCCGAATTTTAAAATAGAAAAATATGATTATCTGGTGCAGTTATTTATCAATGGAATTGGGCTGTGAAAGACAAAATTACTTTGCGTTGAAAGACACCATTGAACATTAGGCCTTAAAAAATTTGGCATTAAAAAGAATATTTTCCAATGCGAAAAATTGTTTTGTTAATATGTTCAAATGAAAAAAAAATTATGAGGAGTTTGGTTGGATGTATTAACGGGTTTGCACAATGGCTTTATATCCTAGTTATGATTTTATGGCCATTGACTCTATTGGTTTGTAGAATTATCAAAAATCTAGGCTTGTGTGCATTGTGTATGTTGTTCATTGAGATCAATCTATATTGTCACATGAGGCTATATCTAATTGTGATAAAAAATTTCAATCAAATGAGAACTTCGTGAACATGTTTTAAGTGATTAAGTCTATATTACTTTAGTCTCTAGGTCACACCCCTTCACTTCCGTTTACCACATGTATTTGGACTCGTTTTAGCCATACGAGTGTGAAAATCTTAATGAATTTTGTGTCATTTGTGTGTTTATATCCATATATGTGTGTGCTTGTGCATATTTTGTACCTATTTTGCATATATATATATATATATATGATATTTTGTTTGTTTTGAGTCTTTGCTATGCTAGTTAGTCCGTATATGCTTTAATTCATAATTGGTATCTATCTTGTTGCGAATTTCGGCTGATATCCCATGCCTATGTTGAATACTTTTTACTTCATATCATTTTTATATCGCATCATAAGTTGCTATCTATTTACCCTTGTTGTCGATTGGTTACTTTTTATTGTTGTCCATATGCTTTAATGTTCATATCACTTTACACACCATCATGTTTTAGTTGTTTTCCCATATTTACTTCTTTTTATGTTCCTTGTGTAGTTTTAAAGGGGGAGATATGGTATTTGAAATAGCATATACTTTAATTAGGGGAGAAATAAGTAATGATTTAATTACTTAACCTTTGTCTATTCCTTAGCAAAAAGAGGGAGAAATAATATCTAAACCTTTAGTTTAGGAGATCTATCTTTGGGGGAGACGTCACCTTTTAAGTAGGTCATTGTTAGAAAAAGGGGAAGAATTAATTTACGGGGAGTATTTATTTAAATTGCACTTAATATTTTGATATTCCCCATGTGTTTAATGGTTTGCTTAAGTGTGCAAAATTTATTCTTTTAGTGGCATTTATTTAAAGCGGTAAAGCATCCTTGGGTCATGTCAATAGCGCCTATATTTTTATTTTATTTTTGTGGGATGTTGTGTTTAGACGAGCTTGACGGCCCTTTAGGATTTTTGGTTTGGTTTTGTCCCGGAATAGCCATAGGGGGAGATTTATAAGGATAAATTTCCAATCGAGTCAATTTTTAGTATTGGCTTAATTCTGGACAAAACATTACAAAACGATTTGAGTCAAAAGATAGAGTGTCACGTGTATCCATCCAAGCCTATGACGAGTTTGTTGAAGACGTAGCGATCAGATTTATAAAGCTTCATCATTGCCGAGTTTCTAGGGCCTCGTTTCAACGTCATCAAGTTGAGTAATCTCCAAAAGGTATGGATGCACTTTTATATATGTAGGAGACTTGGAATATTTTGTGGTTGTTATTTTAATCCAAAATGACCTTTTATTTTCAGAAATTATTTTTAGAACTTGGTATAAAAATTTTGAACTTAAAATTAAAACTTAGAAATTTCTGTTTTTTTGTTTGAAGTGTCATTGGAACGAGAATGTCGTTCGAACGAGTTTGCCAAACAGTTTTCCAAAATTTTTCCAGACTTTTCATTAGAAGTTTTGTTCCAACGAGATTTTGGCCCATTTTCCCTCTGCAAAATCGTTCGAATGATGGCATTCGAATGATCTGGGAAAGTCATTCAAACGACCATGCATGGGAAAACATAATTTTTGACATTTTTTTCTTAACTTCCCATGTTCCCCACATTGCCACTAACTTTTACCAGCCTTACATTAGTATGGGAACAAGAGTTTTTCTTTTAACTTCTTGAGACTTTTCCTCCTCTAGAGAGCAAAAATGTTTACCTAAAAAGGTCATGTTTGAGTATTTGATTTTTATGGCTTAAAATCTTCCAAAACATATCTTACACCCATTGTTATGTTTTAATCCAAGTATCTTCATATATTTATCTATTGCTTTGAGTGTTCGGAACCATTGGTTCATCTCTACACCATCAAAGAAGTGAGTTTGGGTTCTTCTCCACCCAAAAGGAGAGTGTTTGCGTGCTGCGGTGTTCCCACTTGACGAAAGGATTCACATGAGGGTGACGATGACCAAGAGCCCCATATGTGGATTTCGAGATCGTGAAGGAGTCCATCGTTATCTACTAGGCAGATGTATTTACAAGAAGTAACTTCAAGGCTTGTACGGAGTCAAGTTATTGGTGTAAGTCTACTGTCTTGTAATTGTAATTCCATACTTAGTGGATTTGTTAGGCCAGAGCCGTCTGGGATTTTTCCCATTTGGGGTTTCCTCGTATATCGCCGAATAGTGAGATTGTTTATTTTTATCTTACAAAAATCACCTTAGAATGCATGCTTAGGTTTAAGTAAGATAAAATTGGGTTTAATCACATTTTAGTTTAAATTGGTGCTAAAATATGTTTGGGTGAAATTTAAGTTAATTTAATTAAAGTTAAGATAATTTAATTTGTTAAAATTTGGTTTGGCCTAAATAGAAAAATGAATTAATCTTGTTACGCAAATTTTTTGTACTTGGGTTGAATTAATTTGGTTTAAGTGAAAATTTATTTGTTAAATAATTTAATTTCACCTTGAGTTAAGTTTAATTTTAATTTGAAAGAAATTAAAATTTGAAGTTTTCCTTATTTAGAATTTGAACCATCCTATTCTGCATTTAAGGAAATTAATATTTTAAAGAATTTTAAAATTTGAGGGCTTTTGCGATTTCACGTATACTTTGCATTACTCCATTACTTATGCCGATCATAATTATATTGTGCATCTTACCTTTTAGTACGTATTGTCACACTACCTTAGACCTAGAGCTAATTTGGAAAAAATACACCTAGTTTTAGGGAAATCCACGCATTTTGGTTTTTTAGTCGACCATAACAGGTTCACTTGGTGCTAGGGATCCCTTGTGGGTCTTTTTCTTACTTGGGAAATTCTTGAGGTCTTTGTATTTTTAATGATTAAAACATTTAAACCTTGAGTTGTAAATTAAGTACAATTAAATTAAGGTTATAATGACCGATGCACGACCAGAAAATGAAAGTGTAAGCCTGCCATTTGCAATAATGGTTAATCGGTAACAAAGTTAAACAAGAGAACCAATTTGTACCGTTGGGCTCATACTTTATTGAATTAAAGTTTGAAATATTCCAAGAAACATGAGTCGGGAACTAAAATTAGTAGAAATAAATAAACAAACTAGAAATAAAATATTCCTATGTTGACTACATTCACTAGTCTTTCCAAGTTGTAGGAACCTTGCAAATAATCACTGGTAACATTAAAGGGTCCTTCCCAATTTGGTCCTAATTTTCCATGTAAAGGTTTTTTCATTCGTGAGCACCTTTTTGAGGATATAATTGTTGGCCTGGAATTTCCTCGGGTTAGCCAATTGTTATTGCTTAGAGACTAACTATTTTAAGGTTTGTTCCTTTATTCATACTCTAGGTCAATCTTAATCCTTATGATTTCTTTATTCAAACCTTTTTCGATAATTGTTGTCTTCATGGTTAGAAGATCAATTTCTACATTGATAAAATCTTTCATCACATAGGCTAAAATGAAGGCAATTTCCTAGTAGGTCTTTTGAGCGTAGTACAATATGCCCATAGGATGTGGGGAAGGCATCCACCCAAGCCCCTTTTCCTTATTTAATATTTTATTTATGCCATTGAGAATTATTTTATGGGAGGCCTCAGCTTGCTCGTTACCCTAAGTGTAGGCCATATAATTGAAGTGGTGCTTTAGGCTATGGCTGTCACAAAATCTTTGGAATGGACCACTTAAAAATTATGTTTTGTTATTTTTTATGATCACCCTTGGTACACCGAAGTGAGTTATGACGTTCCTCCAGATGAATCTGATCATAACAGTGACTCTGATGTTCACAATCAGTTCAATTCAATCCATTTTATGAATTAGTTTGTGCTGACCAAGAGGTACTTACGATTTCCTGGTGCCCTAGTGAGTGGACCTACAATATTTAAACCCCATTGGGAGAACATATACAAACTAGTCAATGACTTTAAATAATTTTTATACTAATGAATCATGAGAGGACTTATAATATTTTCACGATTCCTAAAGTAGGAGTTTAATCTTTTTGCATATATGATCACAAAAACCCTTTTTGATTACTCTAAAAGTCAGAGATCTTCCTTAAGCATGACTCCCATAAATCCAATTGTGAAGATCGTACATAACTTGGTTGATGTCACTTGGATGCACTCATTTGAGGTAGGGACTAGTGAAAAATCTCCTATAGATTTTACCTTTGAGTGATAGACAAAACTGTGTAACTTTTATCCTAATTTAATGGGCTTGCTTCTTGTCGGATGTCAAGATATAATATTACAAATAAGTGATTACAGAATCCATTCAACAAGGACTTTTTTCACAGTGAGACCTTATACAATGACCACGAACATTGTAATAATAGTCTTGGAGAGGAACTCCACTTTAGTGGCTCTTTCTCAAATCACAGTCATCTAATGACCTCAATGCTCATATGGCATCAACATGGATATTATGCTTGTGGATGAACTATTGAATGTGAACTTTTTAGAATTTTTCCACGAATTCTTAGGTGACTTGTATGTATACCGACATCGATTAGTCCCTTACATTTAGGTATCATGTCATTTGGTTAGATACTAGCTTTGAATCACAATATATATGTGTGTGTATATATATATATATATATATATATATATCAGTCTGGTTTTCCCCCATTGAGTCATCTTTGTACAATCTATAAATGAGAGCTTTGTACTCTTCCTTATTATTGGAATCTTTAAAGCTAAATCTGATTCCTTATTTTATCATGGCATTTTTTAAGTAAATAAACATAAGGCGTACTCCTTCCCCCTTTGAGCTAGATGCACCGTTAATATAAAGTGTACACTTATTAGACTAGTCAATATTTGGTTATTAGTTGTTCGACTATATCTTAGTAGTTGGGATCTCATTCTCCTATTAACTCAGCATTTAAATCTGCCAATACCTTCCTCTTAATTGCCATTCTTGATTGATAGTTTATATCAAATCTTCCAAGTTCTACTGATTATTTGGAAATACATTTAAATAAATAGGCCTTTTGAATAATGTATTTAAAGGGAAATGAAGTGATGAAAATAAATGAATGAGCCTCAAAATAGTTCTTCAACTTTCATGATTCCAAAAAGTAAGCCAATTTTTAAAGTCAGAGGTAGCGATGTTCAGTATCCGGGAGTGTGTTGATGGTGTAGTATATGGGGGCCTCATGTCCTTCCTTCTCTCACATTAGGTTTGAAATAAGAGCGTGTTATTAGTCATAAATTCTTTCGATTTATCCCCTTAATTTGGAGGCTTTTATCACCTTGTAACATGTAAAATGCTTTGATTTATCTCATATCCTTGCTACTGACATTTCTTATACAGTGCATCGAGTTTTGTTTATTCTTTGTGCTTCTTAGAAGAATTTTATATACATGAAGAGAAGAGGAAACTTAAAACTAAGAAACTAAGGAAAAAAGAAAGGAAGGAAAGTCAGAGGGCAAAAGAATAACATTATATCTAGAGCTCGGAAGAGGAACCAACATGAAAGTTGAATAGATCGAGTCCACAAGCAAGTAGGAAGAAACAACGTCCAAATCCGAGTCTTGGATCCGAAGTTATGAATCCTCAAAGATGATAGAAAAGCATCACAAGAGCAAAGAGAAAAGGACTTTCGAACCGATCCGGTATGAAGTAAAAACGATCTGATCGAGAGGAGGTTGAGTTCCTGAATAAAATGCACAACCGAACTGATGTGATTATCCCCAAAAATGGTCCGGTATGGAAGCTTAAAAGTTCCTGCATAAGTTGAAAGGACGGATCGATCCAGTTTCAAGTAAAAACGAACCAATTCGGTATTCACTGGACCGAACCGATGGACCAGGTCGGACTAGTTCGGGTGGCGAATTTCTAATTTTTTCTTTTTCAAAATAAGAGTTGTATCAAGCTCAAACTCTTGTAATTTCATAGAGTATTTATTCTAGACATTAGGGAGTTCTATGTTTTTATATTTTTAGAGTGCTTTTGCAACTAAGAACCCTAGGTTTTAATTTCTGCAACAATTATTCAAGTTTCAATCTGTAATTCCAGAATACTTCATTGCAAGTATTATTTATTTTCTTCTTTTAATTTCTTTTATAGTTTAGCTTGATTAGTCATTAAATTTTAGGTTGCAAGTCTTATTTCAAAATTTTTTCCAAAATTTTCACTTAATTATGAATTCATACAAATTAGGTTTTGTGTTCATGCTTAGTTTAATTATGTCTGGCTAAATTTCCAAGGGTTAGGATATATGAACGCGACCCGATGTAGTTTACATGAATAAAAAATAGGTTTTCAATTGAAAATGTATTGACTCGTGGTGTGTACTATGCACAACCATCGTAGGCCTTTTAACCTCGTTTGCCTTAGGTAACCGGGGTGTTTGAGGATGCGATGCACGTGTTAGCTATACAACGCTGCTTTATTCTTACCTTTGATTATGTATGATGCGGGATAGTACCTTCATAGATGTAATGCTTAGGATTAATAAAGACTAGGTTAAACCAACTTTCTAATTCAAACGCTAGTATTCTATCTGGTAAATGTACTAGGGTTCGGGGGTTTTTATCCTAGCCTATCTTCCCCATATTCATATTTAATTCATTTCGGTAGTTTATTTTCGTGCACTTAGTTTAATCAGTAGTTTAAATTTCATTCACATTTTGTTAGTAGTAATTCAGTTCACAATTAATAATCTTTTAGTTTTTTCTCAAATCAGTTTAGGGTTAGTCTTCTATTCCTTCGTCATTACGAGTTTTTGTCATAATTCCTTGTGGATACGATCCTGACTTATCAGATTATTACTTGAGTGACACGCTTGCACTTGAGCCTGTATAAGCATGCACTTCAGACACATTTATGGTCGCTCCAAGTTTTTGGCACCGTTGTCGGGGACTCAGGTAAACTTTAGGTTAGTAGATTTAATCCCAAATTATATTCCAAAAAAAAGCCAAAAAAAATCAAAAATCCATAAAAATTCAGAAAAATAAAAAGCCAAAAAGAAACCATGTCTCAAAATCCCTTTCATGAAAAATCTAGAGCAAACTCCTCATAATAATCCAATAATAATCCACGAAAATCCCATCATTGAGTATAATCCCGAAAATACCATCTTTAAGAGCACTTTCATGCAAAATCCATATCATCGCATTCCACAATACTGGGTTCCACCTCCTAGACCTCCAAACTCTATCACAAGTCACATGATGAGTCACACTTTAAGAACACTGAGTGGGGATTCTGAGTCCATTGGAGAGAGAGAATGTCGGATAACTCCAGTTTCAGTACGGGTGAGGGAAACCCATCGTATTGTCCCATGAAGGAACTCTTATTTCCAGAGCGAACTATCACACCTTGATGCATTCTACTTCTGTACAATGCATTAAAATTCCACTTTCGTAATGGGATGATACAAAATCTTCCAACATTTCATGGTATGGATTAGTAGAAACCATATCACCATATGAGAGTTCGAAAAGGCATACGAAACCTTTAGTGATCAAGGTTGCACGCAAGATGTCCTTCGCCTAAATGTTTTTCCTTTTTTCCTTAAAGGATAAATTTAAATCCTTGCTTTTGTCTTTACCACCGAACTTTATCCTATCATGGAAGGATATGCAATCTAAGTTTCTTTCGAATTTCTTTCCACAATATAAAACCAACTCCGCCAAGGCTCAAATTCAAGCTTTTAGATAATAAGATCACGAGTCATTTGAAAAGTGTTAGGAACTATTCCAAGAGTTGGTTAATGCTTGCCCCCATCATAGATTTGAGAAACATCACCTTATCTCTTTCTTCCATCATAGGCTTACTATAGCGTCTAAACAACTTGTCCAAATAATGTGTGAAAGACCATTTTGGGAATTAGATACGAGTGGCACTGAGGCTCATCTTAAGTATGTCACAGAGACCACTCAAGCATGGGACACATCCGACCCTAATGCCCAAAATTGACCTCAACAAGTGCACACTACTCTTGCTATGTTCGGTCTATACCATTGACTTGATCAATTTGAGAAAATTATGAGAGACCTACTTGAGGTATGACTAAGAGAAATTATCAGATCCACCCGTGCTATGAAAGAAAAGGTGTGCGCCATTTATAAGGCAGGACATTTAATAAAGGAATGTCCGATGATACCCGCCTACAAAGCCATGCTTAATAAGTAAGTAGAAGCAACAAGAGGATTTAAGGGAAATTTTAATGCCCTTCACGGTAACGCTTATAACCCGTCGTGGAGAAACCATCCTAATTTTAGCTACGGAAACAGCGCCCTGCATTGAATCCAAATTCACATGTTTCCCTAACTACACCCCCTCCTTAATTTCAACATGCACCACTTATGCAAGAACCACCTCCAGGCCGATACATTACCCCACCACAGAGGACTCTTGATGATAACTTAACCCAGTTCATCCAATCTCAAAATGCAACCAATGAAAAGTTTGAGCGCGTGTTCACTGATATGCATACAAGCATATCTAATTTGTAATCCTCATAAAGTGTCCAAGATAAGGAAAAGTTTTTGGCTCAAGTCCAAAGATCTCCTCAAAGTCAAGACAATGTTAGATCTACGTCTTCCGATCATCAAGAATAATGCCACATAAGATGCCAAAAGACAAGGAGGTTTCACCCGACATGAAAGATTCTGAAGATGCCCCCTTGAATGAGAGTGAAAAGGAAGAAGTTAGCAAGCCCAAAGTTATTGTGAAATCTCCCACCGCTGCTTTGTTCCCTCAACGATTGGTCCCACCTCAAAAAGGAGCCTTCCATGCAGACGTGCTAGATGTTCTTAAGCAAGTTAAGTTGAATTTGCCATTCCTTGATGCTATTCAGTAAATTCTCGCTAATGCTAAGGTTATTAAAGATCTTTTGATTGTGAAAATACGGCTAAAGGTGAATAAGAATGTATTCCTAGCACAGGATGTGAGCTCCGTTCCACTTAACGACCTTCCACCCCAAGTTTATAGATCCGAGTTCACCCACGATCTCATGTGTTATTGGAGAGCATCAAATTGAGAAAGCCTTGTTGGACTTAGACGCAAGTTTTATTGTCCTTCCCTATTCCATTTATAAGCAAGTTGAGTTGGGTAACCTAATGCCCACACGAAGCACTCTCCAATTAGCGGATCGCACGGTGAAGGTGCCTCAAGGGATTATTGAGGACGTGATAGTCCAAGTGGACACTTTCTACTTCTTGGTAGACTTTGTCATTTTGGAAACGGATCCCTCCATCCATTCTAGAAACCATGTTCCCATCATTCTAGGCCACCCCTTCTTAGCTACAGCTAATGGCATAATTAATACACAAAAAGGGCAAATACAACTCACTTTTGGAAACATGACCCTTGAGACGAACATCTTCAATGTTGCTAACCAAGTTGGTGATGAAGATGAAATCCATAGGTTCGAGCTCATAGAGGAGGTAGTATAAGATTACATAGAGAGAACCATGGGTGGGAACGTTTTAGAAGCATGCCTAGTGAGAGGTGATAAAAGTGAGAACCCATACACTGAGTTGGAGCAAGAGGTAGAGGATTTGAAGGATATATTAGATGAGGGAGTGTCGATAGAGGAGTTAAGATATGTTCACCGAGTTTTTAGATTTTGGGAGATACCCTCGAAGGAGTCATACTTGACCCCCTTCGAAGAGAAATTTCCTACCCTCGAGTTGAAGAAACTACCCTTTAATGTGAAATATGCTTTTTTAGGAGAGGATGATACATTTATTATTATTGTCTCCTCTAGCCTAGATAAAGAGCAAGAGGCTAAGATTCTGTAAATTTTGAGGAAGCACAGAGGTGCTTTTGGTTGGTGTATAGCGGATTTGAAGGGTATAAGTCCCCTGATTTGTACCCACAAAATCCACCTCGAGGAGGACGTGCAACCCACGAGGGAAATGCAAAGGTGACTAAACCCAACCATGAAAGAAGTTATTAGAGCGAAGATTATAAAGTTATTAGATGCCAGGATTTTCTACCCCATCTCGGATAGAAAATGTGAGAGCCCAATTCAAGTCATCCCGAAGAAGTTAGGAATGACGGTGGTTGAAAATGCTAAGGGAGAATTAATTCCTCAATGCACCACCATTGGGTGGCGTGTTTGTATTGATTATCGAAAACTCAATGTCGAAATGAGAAAAGACCATTATCCCTTGCCCTTTATAGACCAAATGCTTGAACGCATAGCGGGTCATCCATACAATTTCTTCATTAATGGTTATTAAGGATATAACCAAATTGAGGTAGACATACTTGATAAAGAAAACATTAGTTTTACATGTCCATTTTGCACGTTTGCCTACAAACATATGCATTTTGGATTATGCAATGCGCTCGTGAGGTTTTAACAGTGCATGCTAAGTCTCTTTAGCGACATGGTAGAGAAAGGATTTAAGGTTTTGATGGATGATTTCAGCTTATTTGGCCCCTCTTTTGACCAATGTCGAGAGAATCTTGAGAAAGTATTATCCGGGTGTGTGGAGAAGAACGTAGTCCTCAATTGAAAAAAATGACACTTCATACTTATCGAAGGCATAGTTCTTAGCCACATAGTCTCGTCTAAAGGCATAAAAGTTGACTGAGGAAAAATAGATGTCATAGCCGAGCTTCCCCTGCCTAAATCACTAAAAGATATGCACTCCTTCTTGGGCCACACAGAATTTATAGAAGGTTTATTAAGGATTTTAGCGCCATCGCTAGACCCTTGAGTAACCTCCTTATGACGGATACATCCTTTGAGTGGAATGACACATGATAAGAGGCTTTTGATAAAGTGAAAAGCATGCTAATTTTCCCCCATCATGCAAGTTATGGATTGATCCCTTCCATTCGAGTTTATGTGTGATGCTAGTGATTATGCAAATGGGGATGTTTTGGGGCAAAGAAAGGACACGAAAGCTCATGTCATCTATTACGTTAGTCGGACGTTAATCGGGACACAACTTAAGTACTCGACCACGGAGAAAGAGTTGCTAGAGATTGTTTTTTCTTTGGACAAATTTCGCTCATACCTTGTTGGGTCGCCCGTCACAAGCTTTACCAACCACGCGACCCTAAAATATCTCCATTCAAAGAAGGAAACAAAGTCATGCCTCATAAGGTGGATCCTAATCCTATAAGAGTTCAATATCTCTATAAAAGATAAGAAAGGGGTATAAAACGTCATCGTCGACCATTTATCACAGCTCTCGTCCGACGTGCATAGTGATCCAATACCCATTTATGAGTATTTTCTTGATGAGTAACTCTTTGTTACTTCTTCATTACCTTGGTTTGCGAACATTATTAATTATCTTTTCACGGAAGTCGTTCCTCCTAGATGGACATCGTAAGAGAAGAAGAAAATCGTCACTTGGTCTCGCATATTTTTCTATGACGACCCACTCTTATTCAAATATTGCGAGGACCAGCTCATTCGAAGATGTGTTCCGGACGAGAAAATTTAAAGTGTAATCTGATTTTATCATACGGAATCTTGTTGAGGCCACTTCTCCAAGAATAAGACGGTCGCTAAAATCTTACAAAGCGGTCTCTATTGGCGTACAATGTTCCATGATGTGAGTGACTATTGTAAATCTTGCAATAGATGCCAAAGGATAGGAGCTATTACCCACCACAACATAATGCCACTAACCCTTATACTCGTCATTGAGTTATTTGATTGTTGGGGTATTGACTTCATGGGACCATTCCCTCCCTCCTTAGGCATATCATAAATCCTCGTCGCGGTTTACTACTTCTCCAAATGGGTAGAGGAAATAGCTACAAAGACGAATGGCAATAAAGTGGTGATAAATTTCTTACAAGAATGCATACTCTCTCACTTAGGTTCTCCGAAGGCGATCATAAGTGACAACGGCACGTATTTTTACAATAGCCCATTTGAAAAGTTAATGAGAAAGTATGGGGTCATCCAAAAGGTTGGAACGACTTATCAACCCCAAACAAGTGTGCAAGCTGAGTTAGCAAATCTTGAGATCAAAACCATCCTTGAAAATACCATCGATCCTATCCAAAAACATTGGTCACTTTGATTAAACGATGCACTATGGGCTTACCATACCGCCTAAAAGAACCCCCTTCGGATGTCCCCATTTTGTTTTGTCTATAGTAAGCCTTGACATCTCCCCGTGGAGTTAGAGCAGAAAGCCTATTGGGCCATAAAGAGGTTGAACTACAATCTAGATAACGCCAGTGAAGCTCGCAAGCTTCAATTGAACGAGTTGGAAGAGATGCGCAATGACGCATAAGAGAATGATAACATTTCAAAGGAACGAATAAAACTAGAGCATGACAAGATAATTCGACGCAGCGATTTTCATTCGGGACAAAAAGTGCTTCTTTATAACTCTCGATTACACTTGTATCCTGGTAAGTTGCTTTCAAAGTGGACGGTCCATTTGTAGTTAGAGAAGTATTCCCCCACGAAGCTATAGAGTTGGAAGATTCAAATGGAGGAAATACTTTCAAGGTGAATATCCAACATCTCAAACCGTACTTTGAGGCGTGTGTCAAAGAAGTCGACACCATTTGGTTGAAGGACCCCATCTATGGGGACTGATTGACAAGTACGAGAAGGTCATCGCACCTTCGAAGCTTATGGGGTGACTCTTGTGTATTATATTTGTGAGACAGTTATGTTAGTTAGAGTCGATAGGTATAGGTCACATAGGATATGTGCGGGAGAACACACGTCGAGAGTGGGTCTAGGTTTTCGAAGCAAGTGGTAGGATATTTTAGGTCAATCATGTGTAAGTAAAGTTGTGGAAACATACAGAAATTGAGAGAGAAGAGTGAATTCTGCAAGCAAGGGAATCAGAAAGTCTTGAGGAATCGTACCGGTCCATCCCTGGAACCCGGATCGGTTTGAATATGTAAAAATCAAAAATAAAAAAAGGACCCGACCGATCTAGTCTTGGGACTCGATTCGGTTCGATGTCTGCAATTTATTGACCCTTCCCAAGATGCAACCCCATTCCCCCAATTCATATTCTTTCCTCCATATCCGTCCTTCTCCTCTTCCCCATAAATTTTCCCCCCAAAATCCACCCCCTTCCCTCCAAAACCCTTTCCCTCCAAAATCCACCCTTTCCCTTCACCAAACACCTATAAATACACCCCCTCCCCCTATTTTACCACCACTCCATTCACCCAACTCTCTTACTCTCTCTTACATATTTGAACTCAAGCCCACTTCTTTCCAACATGGTAAATAGGGATCTCCTACAAAAATACTCCTCTGTCAAGGTTGTTGACGACGGAAACGGGGAGTTATGATCTCACCAAGATAAAGTATGGAAATAGCATTTTTTCATCCATACACGAAAAATACACATGGAGCGCCAAATGTGCTGGAATGTACTTCCCCAATACGTCACTAGCCTCTTCCTTTCGAGGGGGTGGTGCTTTTTCCTCAACGAGCCTCACGGGGTGGTGTGGAAAACTGAGGTGCGTTCCTTTTATGGTTCGCTTTTCCACACTGCTAAATTCCCTTCCCAAACATTTTTTGACACCACTCATGTCCCATTATCTTTGGACATTCTGATCTAAAAGTGAGTGGAAAAAGGGATCCCAAGTCGAGCTCAATTTACATACCCTAACAATATTTCCCCCTCCTGAAAGCCACATCCATGTCCCGCATCACACTCGATGAGCATTAGGGTTTCGAGGCTCGATGGGTCGAATGAATGACAAGGCTCGCATAAGTTTCCAAATAGTGTGCTCAAATATCCTCCAAACCTCAAATGACTTCGCAATGCGCACACGTCAAGCTACCCTCGTATATCACCTCTTCAACCCCACTACCCTTATCCACTTGGCCCGCATTCTCTACAAAGAAATTTTCTATGCGGCCTTCGATAAGAAGGGTAAACCCCTCTCCCATATGCCCGACTCATCACTTCTATTTTAGCCAATGTCGGCATTGTCCCTCTTCAAATCTTTATTCGCCTTCCCAATCCTTAGGGGTAGAGCACATGCATAAAAAGTGAGCGACAAAGGGAGATCATCCGGGCACGGAGGGGTGAAGATGAATCAAATGATGAGGAGTCGGATGAACATGAGGATGACGATGAGGAAGAGGAGGCAGGGGATGCTGATGTTGAGATTGGCGAGGGAGAAAAAGAGAGTATGATGAGGACGCAAATTCTAATTTTGAGCTTCTGGGAGCAGATTTGGATTGACGCATCAATGTGCTCGAATCGCGCTTCAATGAGTTCATCAATGAATACCGCACTGAATGTGATGTGGATCGTTGGGCCTACCAGTGCAACACCAGCATGATGCATCGCCTTCAGGCACAAATCAATCGTATGACCATGGGTACGCCACCACCGAGTTACATCTATGACCCATATGATTCGAATGCTCCCAGTTCATCTCACCCGCCCCCCAGTAGCATGTTTGAGTTGTTGTTTGATGTACTTTTTTTTCCATTTTATTATTTATACATTCCTGCACTTTGAATATAATGAAAGATGTGCTTGCCTATCCTTGTGTTCTTACACCTGTTCATTTATGTCTTGCATTTTGTACTTTGTTCCATTTATATGCTTTCTCTATTTAATTTAGCTTTTCATCCTTTTACTTCGGGACTTTGCATAAGTCTAAGTTAGGGGGAGTACGCATGCGCTTCAAAATTTTCACAAAGTTCAAAATGCCCAAAAACAAAAAAAATTGAAATTTTTCCAAAAAGCCAAAAATATTTTTCTCCAAAATAAATAAAATTTGGGATTTAAATGTTTCAAAAATATCACTGAAGTTTTGTTTAAAGTCTCAAATTTGCAAAATTCAAATGCACAAAGCCAAAATTGACCAAAGATGAAAATTGAAAGAAAAATGACGACCTTACAAATAAGTGTGGAGATTAACCAACTCGGTGAGATTTCAAGCCTATCGAATTTTTTGAGTTTTTAAATCAATTCGAGTTAATGGTTAACTCAAAGTTCATTTCATCTTTTTAAAAATTAATTGAGGATCTCAATTCCCTTATTTTGATCGGTTACAAAAAAAGAGTATGATGTTGCCTCGAAAAGTGTGCTAACATATCTCTAAACTAAAATTCATCTCGAGACGCATACGGTACATTGATTATTAATTTGGAGAAATGAAGTTAGTCCCTTATTTATTTCCCAAAAAATATTAGCCATAAAAAGTTGTGGAAAATTATCCTTTTGCTAGACATTTGGAGCCGAAGAAAATTTTCCTTTCATTTGGTAACCCGAAAAAACCGTATAGCCCGGATTGTGAAAAGTAGAAATTTCATGAGAAAGGTTCAAAAAGTGAAATAAAAAGGGGAAGCAAAATAGAGTAATGATTAATAAAAATAGTAAGAAAAGGAAAATTGTGAAAAATAGAAAAAATTAAAAAATTAAAAAAAGAAGAGAAAATGAGCAAAGGCCCGAAAAAGCACCGACGGACATCATAAGGACATTTTCCAATTCCGAACTTTTGGACCATTCAAATTTCACCCAATACACCTTATAACCCAATAAAAATCCTAACCGAGTCCGTATTGCAAAATTGATTACCTCGTAGAGAGCTAAAGCTTGGAAAGATAACAAGAGAGATTAATTGGTGTGTAGAAGATGTGATGTTACCATTTTCCTTATGACTGTAACCCGATGACGAGATCCTTCCACCACAAATATTCTGTCTTTCAATTTTGTGTGTGTGAATTTGTGTTCTAATGCATTTACTCCTTATATCATGCATACCGAGAGAAGTAGACACATTCCTAGTGCTTCGTTTATGAGAGCATCCCATGATTATTTGAATCAAAATAAATTTTTGAAAAAGTAACATAATGATCAATCGGTGGAAATTTGCGGTCTAATCTTTGGCTTTGCGCGCACACACACGATAAATTGAGACTTGAGTATATAAATATATGGTGATTATTTTCAGAGAGGTTTTAATTATACAATTTTTAGGCTTTTTTAATTTTGTTTGAGTTAAAAACTAATTTTGTGGGTATATTCACTGCAAACCCTCACGAGACAAAACTCGTCCTACTAGGGTGCTTGTTTCATACGCTAAATGCAATCACTTGCCCGCAAAAGTGGTATTCTATCCTAATAAAATGATTTTCAAGATTTTAACCTTGTTATGATTCTTTTACATTGCTGGGGACGGTCAAAGTTCTATGTTAGGGGGGTTTGATTAGGCATAATTTTTTTTTATTTATCCCCTTAATTTAAAGGGTTTTATAACCTTGTAACATGTAAATTGCTTTGATTTATCTCATATCCTTGCTACTAATATTTCATATAGAGTCCATCGAGTTTCGTGTATTCTTTGTGCTTTTTACATGTATTTTATACACGTGAAGAGAAGAGGAAACTCAAAACCAAGAAAGCAAGGAAGAAAGAAAGGAAAGAAAGTCAGAGGGCAAAAGAATAAATTTACATATGGAGTTCAAAAGAGGAACCAAAATGAACATTAAACCTAGAGTCTACAAGTAAGTAGGAAGAAACAGCGTCCAAATCCGAGTCCCAGATCAGAAGTTACGAAGCCTCGAAGATGAGAGAAAATTACCACGAGAGAAGAGAGTAAAGGACCTTCGGACCGATCCGGTATGAAGAAAAAATGATCCAGTCCGGGGGAGGTTGATTTTCTTGAATAAAATGCACAACCGGACCGATTCGATTATCCCCAAAAATGGTCCAATTCAGAAGCTTAAAAGTTCATTCATAGATTGAAAGGCGGGACCGATCAAGTTTCAAGTAAAAACGAATAGATTCGGTATTCACCGGACCGAATCGATGGACCAAGCCGGACCGGTCCGGGTGGCAAATTTTGATTTTTTTCTTTTTCAAAATTAGAGTTGTATCAAGATCAAACTCTTGTAATTTCATAGAGTGTTTATTCCAATTAGTTCAAAGACATTAGGGAGTTCTATTTTTGATATTTTTAGAGAGCTTTTGCAACTAATAACCCTAGGTTTTAATTTCTGCAATAATTATTCAAGTTTCAAGCTTTAATTCTATAATTTCTTCATTTCCAGTATTATTTATTTTATTCTTTTAATTGCTTTCATAGTTTAGCTTGATTAGTCATTGAATTTTAGATTGCAGGTCTTATTCGTAAATTTTTTCCCACGTTTTCATGTAGTTATGAATTCATGCAAATTAGGTTTTGTGTTCATGCTTAGTTTAATTATGTCTGCCTAAGTTTCCAAGGGTTGGGATATTCATGAACCCAACTCGATGTTGTTTACATGAATAGAAGATAGGTTTTGAATTGAAAATTTATGGAGTCGTGTTCTGTAGTGTGCACAACCATCGTATGCCTTTTAACCTCATTTTCCCTAGGTAACCAGGGTGTTTAAGTATGCGATGCACGTATTAGCTATGTAGCGTCACTTTATTTTTGCCTTTGATTACATATGATGCGGGCTAGTACTTTTATATATGTAATGCTTTGGATTAACAAAGACCAGGTTCAACCAAATTTCTAATTCAAAAGCTAGTATTCTATTCGGTAAATGTACTAGGGTTCAGGGGATTGTATCCTAACCAATCTTTCCCCTTATTCATATTTACTTCATTGCAGTAATTTATTTTTTTGCACTTAGTTTAGTCAGTAGTTTAAATTTCATTCACATTTAGTTAGTAGTCTTTTACTTCATAATTAATCATCTTTTTGGTTTTTTCTCGAATCAGTTTAGGGTTAGTGTTCTATCCCTCCGTTGTTACGAGTTTGCGTGCAAGTTCCATGTGGATATGATCCTGACTTATCGAATTTTTATTTGAGCGATAGGCTTGCACATGAGCCTATATAATCATGCACTTTAGACACATTAATGGTTGCGTCGGCGTGACTGGAAATCACCGAGTAAAGATACAGAGGGAGTTATGGATTTGGAAAGCTTAGTAAGGGGCTTTCTCAAATAGGATTTAATTTTTTTGAGGCCTGTGATAATCCTTGTTCCACGTGAGTGATTTTTCCTTCTTCAATAACTGAAATAATGGTAAGCATTATTCAAAATACTTCGAGGTGAAATGATTGAGACTTGCCAATATTCCTTCTTACTTTTGGATCGCGCTTACTATCCTCGGGGGCTATACATTATTGATCGCAACTATCTGGTTGGGATTACCCTCAATTACTATCTTGCTTACTAAGTACCCCAAGAATTTTTCGAATTAAATCTCAAAGGAGAATTTTTCCATATTGATCTTCATCTAATAGCACCTGAAGATTTTAAGGTCATTGCTATGTCACCTTGATGGTCATTTTTGAGCTTTTTTACGATCATATCGCCAATATATATTTCCATCTTATACCCTAATTTTTCTTAAATATCTTCATGACTAGTCGTTGGTATGTGGCCCCTTTATTTTTAAGGACAAATAGCATGCCCTTATAATAATACCGACCCGGGGTAGTTATGAATGATGTTTTTTCTTAGTCGGGTGTGAACAAAGGGATTTGGGGATACTTCAGAATGCATCCAAAAAACTCATCTGTTTATGATTAGTTATGGCATTGTCCACCCAATCGATCTTACTCAGAGGAAACATGTCTTTTGGATAGGATTTGATGATGTTGGTGAAGTCCATGCACACTCTCTAATTCTCATTACTCTTTTGGAATACCACCGAGTTTGAGATCAATTTTGGGAATTGAACTTCTCTGATGGACCTTGCCTTTAGAAGTTTCCCTACCTCTATTTCTACTACCTTTACCTTTTAGGGGAAGTTTTGTCATACTTCTGTGTGATTGGCGAATAAGTGGAATTAATATAAAGTATGTGGCATATGACTTCGGGTTCAATATCACGCATATAATATGGCTTTTTAGTAATTATGTCTTAATAATCCTTCGGTAGAGATATTAACTCCACTCTTTCTTGCTCGGACAACATAAACTACACCAAAAATAGTAATTTAGCACACCTTGATATTAAAAATCTGGCACAGTTTAAAACTGTGCCAAATTCTGGCACGGTTTATTGACAATCTGGCACACTTTAAAATCGTGCCAAAATTTGGCACTGTTTAAAAGTGTGCCAAAAGTGAACACACTTACTAAAATATAAATACTTTAAAAAAATACTAAAACAACTCATTTTTCATTTTGAAGCCACACACCAATCCCCCGCCCTTTCTCTAACCCATCCCCCGCTCTTTCCCTACCAAAATTAGCTCTCTCTCTATATTTCAAGATTATTTCAACGGGATCTCTCTCTCTCTCTCTACCTTTTCTGAAGCTATGAAGAACTACTTGAGAATGTTTTTTGTGGAGAAGGTCCGATGAGGAGAATACGATGAAGACGTGTCTGGTAATCCCCCATCTCTCTCTCACTACATCTCTTCATAGCATATACTTCTTTTCTCCAAAAATTAGGGTTTTGTAACAATACCCAAATCGATATGCCACATGTTCAATAGATTGTAAATTTGTAATATTATTGTATACCCAAATCGATATTCCAAAAATTTGGGTTTAAATATCTGTTTTATTTTTTTAAATTTGTTTGTGTTGAATATATATACATGTATATATTTATTTGTAGAGATTGAAAGGGAGTTGTATGAGCTATTTGAATCAGTGAAAAATAGACGAATGCAGCCGCCGTTGAAGGAGGGGCACCTAAGGAAGATCAATTTGTTGATTCACTTGAGGAATACTGATGTTTTGGTGCCCACATAGGTAATTTGGTCTTTTCTGTTAATTTTTGCTTTTATATTGTATTATTACTTTTATATGAAATTGACTTTCTTTTATGAGTCCATATTGGTTTATTCTATTTGCATGATTCGTAATTAGAACTTTGGAATCATTTAATATTCATAAATTTAATAAGGTAACCTATGGGTTATTTAGGTTTGGAAATTTAATCAGGTTACCTTATGATTGTTAGCATTTTTTCGTTCGAATGTAGAGACAAGTTGAAGTTGTTTATCTTCAACATAGCAAGAAACATGCTCTTCATAGAAATTACATTCCTAAGCATCTACATTCCCCTTAGAATGGGAAATTATTTGCATGTTAGAACTTTGAATCAGGAAACACTCGTGTTATGTTGCAATCATTGACAGCATTGTCATTTCTTTGTTTTCCATTGAACATATGGCTCTTAACATGCCTAAGAAGAATGACATTTCACTAAGTCTTAGTGATACAATTAATTGATTTGATGAAGATAACCAAAGACAGTCAGATACATTTTCTTTTGACCTAAATTCAGCCGAAGAAGTTTATAAACTTTTTAATAATATTGCTGAGTTTGAAGGTGATGCTTATGACAACAATGGGACTTGGGACTTTGATCATACCATCACGACGTGCTTGATTATACCATCGAATTGAATATTTTTTGTATGTCATAATTGTTATTTAATATTTTTGCAATCTCCCCAAGAACAATAAATTGATGCGTACTGGTACGTACTTTTTTGTTTTGTTTTTGTAGGAAAATGAAACATTTAATTTCACGACCCTTATGTGGATGACATCATGCATTGATTGCTATTGTTTAAATGAATAAATTCGTCCATGATACATCACGTAGAATGTTATTATTTGAATTATCAAAGTTTAGTTGTGTGTGTTAGATGGACCTAGTCAACAAAGAGACGAGAATGGACCCATCTTGGTCTTGCATGCTCTTTTGATTGGAGTTGGTTACTCTAGGCTCTCTCTCCCAGCATCGTGTTTGTTTTAACTTACAACTTTGATGAATCTAATTGGGGGAATCAACTAACTCAAAAGAGTTTCGTGTTGAAAGCCTTTGTGACCTTTGTAAGGCAACTGTAAAGGTAATTTTAAAAACGTTTAATTACTAATTCTATTGAATGGTGATGTGGTAATGGATGACATT
The DNA here is from genome assembly GCA_949130495.1 of Sambucus nigra. NCBI lineage: Eukaryota > Viridiplantae > Streptophyta > Magnoliopsida > Dipsacales > Adoxaceae > Sambucus > Sambucus nigra. The sequence continues at coordinate 49,904,573 of OX422220.1, forward strand.
GTTGGCCAAGACTTTACGTTCCATATACATCTGTAACAATTTTAATTGATAGAAGTAGTGGACTATGGTCTGAACAGTTTTCGAGACTCTTTTATATGAATTAATTTTTATTTTTGAAGTGTACACGCATATCATTTTATGGTCTAATACCCTCCGTACGAGTATTTTTGAAACTACCTATTTGTAGTTTGGCTACTGTACCTTGGATCAACAAAGTTACTTGATTTGGAAATTTTCATGAATTTTAGTTATTTTTTGAATTATAGATGACTCTTATTGCAGTTTTGTTTCGAACCCAAACCATTTTAAGAAGCTTTATTCTCATAAATGTTATAAATTCGGTTTAAACCAACCATGCATTTGTTTTGTAAGTTCATTAAATAATATTTATATACCTCAGTACCTAATATGATGAGTTTTGTTTTTGCTAGTTGGCTCATTTGATGATGGGAGCATCTGTACTCTATTTTTATGTTTGCATAGCCCACCCCCAACTAGGTGTAGTTGGGGCAAAAACTTTGTGAGTTGATTGCAGCTGAGTAGACATAAAAATTGTTGTGTTTTTAGTGATTTTGTCTACTTCCTGTTACTTGCTATGTTTTTAGGGCATTATAGTATAAACCTACTACCATTTTTCTTTTTCTATTTTTTTCAGGTTGTGAACTCCGTAGAGGGCATGATAATCCATCGCTATGTTAAAGTCGCCATCAATGATGATCGGATCAGTAATTGGAGAAGCCATATCCATGATGCCCTGCCAAAGCTCCCACCTAATATGCCTATCACAACTACCATAATCAGCGATGATATTAATTGGGCACGGTAGGTGGTGGTGCTTAATAGATATAGAGACAAACTGATCATGAATGGTTATATGAGACATTGTTTACACTATACAAATTTAATATAACTTTTATTCAAGTAAAATTCTTCACACCATGTTCTGTAATTTTTGGTTCACGTATACCAGTTACTACACAGTGTAGGCAGGGGATATACGTGATGGCAGCCTCATGGTTGTGGGATTCAGCACAGTGTGGGAAGGGGATATACATGATTCGAGTCCGTCTTAAAGAGGTAACAAAGTCTTGGGTTTAATTCAACCATGGTGCATTTAGCTACCACTTTTGTTTTTGCAATATACATCTGATTATTTTGGGAAAATTATCTACCTCTCCTTTTCATGTGCAAGTAGGGCGCACGCGATGGGATTATTGGAAATAGCAAATATTCAACTAATTTTATACCTGGCCTTTTCACATGTTATCTCCTAATATTCAACTAATTTTGTGCAGGGAAATGTATGAACAATTATGAAGATTTTGATCCAATTCACCACAGTAAAGGGTTCAAAGTCAAATTTCTCAGTGATTCTTTTTGGTGCTTGGCCGATTAAAGCATACTCTGGATGGTCTCAAAATGTCCTTATTTATGTGTATTGTTCTCCTCCTCAATACCGAGGGTAGCCAAAAGATCAGTTACAGATCTGAAGAGGCTGGTGGCAGATCTGTATTCAGAGTTTACAACGATGAGTACGCGATTTGTATCTAGTATAACTTTTCTTCAAGCGGATACCATACTATCCAACTGGACAATCTTCTTGACAAAGTCTGGTATACAATCGTGCAAAAAGCTCATAATTGCGATAACAACTTCTTGATAATTGTGCCTAATAACTTCTTGACAAAGTCTATCGTGTAGAATAACTAGTATGCAATTGTGCAAAATAGCTAGTTTTCTTCTGTATAGACAAGTGACTCTTTCAATTGGGGTACGTAATTTTTAATAAATGTTCTCCTTTTTTTCATTAAATGTATTTTATGAAATGTTTTGATTATTTTCTTCTTCGTATGACATGTATATATCTATACTCAAGTAAGTGTAATACCAGGGGTTAGCATTGTCCTCTTTTTAGCACTTCTATGCCACTCAGCTGAGCAAGATATAATTACTGCATATTGCATACAAAATCAGATTAAAACACTCACTTGCCTTATACACAGGACATCATATATTATCCTCAGATAATTCACTACAAATAGATATTCAACTCTCAAAGATAGGAGATTTCTTACAGTTGACATGCACATTGCATTATTGAGATACCATATACCCTCATTTCTTCATTATCAACTCAGCCGCGCAATTAGCACCCTTGCCACTGGGCCTAAATGAGAGAAAAGCCAGAGTATGATTTTGAAGTTTTAAAATGTGTCAGATAGGATTGTATAAATATAGTATTTAATTAGCTATATGTTTTTAACTTCGACCCACTTTTTAATGTCGGGAGAAATCCAATTTGTCTTCATGATTTCCAAAATAACTGGATATTTCTTCGAGAAATAAGGAAATATTTATATCTCAAACAGCCACTGTTGTTGCTGTTCAGATAGCTACTGTTGCTGTGGTCCAAACAACTATAGTTCTAATTTTCTTAATTTTTCTCATTTTATAATATCTCAACCCTCATGATAATCTTTGAATTTCACAATTCAATTGTTACTTGCCTTAATTTTTAGTTTGTATTGATTTCCTGCTTGTTAGACATAATTTTATGTTTTTATGTTGCATGTTTTAGAGGGAATTGATGGAATCAAAGCATATGGGATTGATAAATTGATCCAAATAGCTGCGACTCAGCTGAGCGATCAGCTTCCTGAGTCCCGAGAGGCTGCTCGAACACTCCTGTTGGAGCTGCAGACCGTATATGAGAACTTGAATATCTTAACACCAATTACAGATGAGGATCCGGAAAGGAGTTCCTGTGAGTACTTCTGCCAGTCAAAATTTTCACCTTTAAGTGCCTAAGCTGTTCTTCGTGTGACCAACATTTCTCGGAGGGTCTTGTTTTGGGTTCATAGCATAAGTGTGCACATATATAGCACTATGGTGAGTACCATTTCTCTTTCTTTCCCCTTTGACATTGATTTGCTTCCTTATTTTTTTACTTGTAAATACTGTGATATCTTGAGAAGTTTGGAAAGGCCATTGAAGAATGTAGTTGAGATATAAATCCTGTAATTTTTTTTTGGCATATGATTTACCATTTACTTCTAGTTGTTGTTTTATTCAGTTGTGAGTGTATGGTATAAGATATACTTGTCAGTTGTCACATGTTGCAATTTTGTTGTTTAAACCATTCTTTGTCTACTCAACTAGTGCGTATTGTGTTTAATTGTTAACAATGAGTAGAAAAGCCTAATCTAATCTTTGGAATTCTAATACTCTCCGTGATAAACGCAATATAGTTGAGCAAGCCTATTCTTGAATTTGAATTACGAGTTTAAGATAAATTGTTTTGAGAACGCCGAGATGAGTCTGAGAGCAGCCACTCTGTGCAAACAATTATGTGTATAGTCACTAGTAAATGGGGCTTCGTTATGGTTAGAATGGTGCCCGCTCCTCGTGGTGCTGGTATTATGGCAGATAGGGTGCCTAAGAAGGTTTTGTGATTTGCTGGGATTGCTGACATCTTCACGTCCTCCCGAGGATCCACTAAGACGCTAGGGAATTTCGTTAAGGTTTGATTGATAGTTTTAAAATTATAAGATTTTGTTACGATTACGAACATGAGTGATTTTAGATCTAAATGTGCATTTAAATTAGATATGATCAATTTTTTATGATTACGAACATAGTCTTGTGGGATGATAATAATTTCATCAAGCGTTGATTGCTAATTTGATTTTATGTTGGTAAATACGAAGGGAATTCTTGTGTTGATGAACTACTGATTAATTCTAGTTTTATGGGTTCATGACATTTCATATTTAGCCATGGATTGTTTAGAAATACTTAATTCATTGATATTGGTATTGTTGTGTAATTACTATTGGTTTTAAAAACAGATTGAGATGTGATGAGTTGAGAAAAAGAGAGTGGGTTGTAATCATTTTATCACTCATTTATGCGTATCCATTTCACTAATGAGTGATTTTGTATTTTGTTTATTTGTTTTATAGGTTGGAATTCATTGGAAGTTCGATAGTTGTGCATGTAGAGGCGAACCACTGTTGCTTGATAAATGAGGAGTTAAACACGCTAGTGTTGCTTGAAGAGAAGACCGCGGAATTTGAGATGAATTTCATATGTATTGACATGAATTGAGATAAAATTCAAATTTCCTCATGTATTGAGATAAATTCCATATGTATTAACATGAATTTTATAATGATGAGATTTGAGCCATTAATTTTTAGTGGGCTTATTGTCTAGATGTGTATTAGTATTGTTGCAGACTATTTATATTATTATTGTACTATTTTTGCCATGCTAGTTTTATATTATTATCGAATTTTGTTATTATAATTTTTTTTCTTTTATTCAAAAATTTGGCACAGTTCAAAACTGTGCCAAAAGTGTGTCAAATTTTGGCACGGTTTTGAACTGTGCCAAAAGTGTACCAAAATGTGCTCAATCTGGTACAGTTTAAAACTGTGCCAAAGTGTGCCAAAAATATCAAATTTTGGCACGGTTTAAAAGTGTGCCAGAAGTGTTCCTGTTTGGTCAAATCTGGCACACTTTTAAACCGTGGCAGAAAAAAATGGCCATTTTGGAACACCTGATTCTGGCACAGTTCAAAACCGTGCCAGATTGCTGTTTTTGGCACTACACCAAATCTACCCATTTGTCAAGGTCATTGACCTTGACAAATCCAACTTGTTAAGGTCAATGACCGTGACATTTCGAGGCGAGACAACTTTTTTGTCACGGTCATTGACCTTGACAGTTTTGTGTCACGGTCGTGTCGCGGTCAATGACCGTGACACGTTTGTCACGGTTATAAACCTTGACAAAGCCGTGACCCTTTTTAAAAAAATTGTCACGGTCAATGACCGTGACAATTCTGGGCAGAATTTAAAAAAAATCTGCTGGGCAGTATGGCCACTGCCACTGCCTAGCAGTATATTTGTACCTATTATAGCAACGTTGTACCTGTTCCAAACATCATATATCCGAACAAACTAAAGATAATGTAAATATATATTCAAATAAGAAACTATTTAAGAAGAAACAACATCACCATCAATTATCTCAAAACTACAAATTATTTGCATGGAAAAGAGATTTTGTACCGCGACGCTCGGGAACACCTCCTTATCCTTCCCTTCTCGTCCGAATAGCCACATAAGTATAGAGCATATGTGGCCTACCCTTAGGGCTACTCCCTGTCCCCTGAATTGAAATAAAGTAAAATTAGTATCCGCCCCCCAAATATAGATAAATATAAATCGTAATTGAAATCGAAATCAAAATTGACATATAAATATAAATACATTACCCGTAGTGTCACTCAAACATCTAACTTGAGCTCATATGGCACCTCCTTCCAACAAATGTACCCCGTGCAATCGTGTCAAATATAATTCTCTTCATATCTAAACACTAAGAAATACCATAATCCTATGGAGTTATGCGTTGCAAATTCCTTCCAACCGTTGTGTAACCAAAAATCAGCAGTTGAAGTTGGCAATTCCACCTTTCAATGGTCTCCCTTGTTTTTCTAGAAGTTCCAAGTGGTCGGGTATGGAAAGTGGAATTAACAACTTCAACTGGTGATGTTTGGCTACATAACGGTTGGGAGGAATTTGCAGAGCATCGCTCCATAGGATTATGGCATTTCTTATTGTTCGGATAGACGAAGAGATTCAGTCTCCTCTCCACAAATAGGACACCCCAAATAACTATGTACTAATCACCTATTAAAGGTAAGAAGCGTATATTCATGGATTAGTATAAACAAAACTTAGATGTAGTTGGAATATTTATGTATTAATATCCTCTCCACACACGCACACTACACAAGAGTGAAAATGATAAAGTGCAGATTAAGTAAAAGCATTGAAAATGGATGTTTCGGTACAAATTAAATTATTTATTACAAATTGAATAATTGTTTCAAATTCGGGTTATCATCAAAAATGGATTGATATTCGGTAGGAGCAGTCAAGTCATCCACACTACTATTTAGACGCCTTGGCGCGTGTTGGACAATTGACCACGGCTCGTTGTTGATATACTCCGAGTAAAACACTTGCTTAACCTTTTGAAATGCACAAACAAACGGCTCATCGCTCACGTGGTCGTTGCTCTTCAACTTGGACAAGTCAACCATGATCAAATTGGTGACAGGATCAACTTTACAAGCATTTTTATCCTCAACTCTTACCCATTCACAGTAAAATACAACCTCTTTGAAGCTTATATAATCCAATTCAAATATATTTTGGATTACACCATAGTAAGTCATTTCAGCTTCAACGAGGTTTTTATCTTTTGCGCTCGCTCGAAAGAAAGTAAGAGCCTTGTATGAAATTCCCAAGTTCTGTACATTTATACTTTCCTCGTACACTTTAGCGCCGAAAATGTAACCGTTCAATCGATACTTTTTGTACTCTTGTGCCACGATCAAGGGTCCAGTGGCTAGACGAGCAAGCCTTGATGTTGCATCACCCATCTTCATTCCCAAACCTTTCAAACTGTTCTTCATAACAGGATAGCTATTTGGAAGTGTATTCGCCTTGGGTAATAAGCCCTTCACCCATTTCAGAATTCCCGTCACGCTATTGCCAGACAAACCGTACTGCGTCTTCAAACTGTGCAAACCAACCATGGCATGTAAATTTTTTTTATCTTTCTCACAGCCAGAGTATAACGGTTGAGTCGCCTTAAATTTTAAACTTTGGTAGTCATCGTCAAGTTTTATCGTGTTATCTTCACGAGCACTTGAATCTTCTACATCATCAGTAACCTCATTCTCCTCAGCTTCATAAACTCCGTACGCATCATCAACTAAATCCCCTAACATATTATGATCTACGTCATCCCATTCTACATCTATTCTACTTGTTGAAGGTTGTTGTGAAGGTTGGTCGGGGACAAAAGGAACTTTCAATTTACCGTGAAAACTCCAAAATCGATAACTATCTTGCATACCCGATCATAACAAATGTAGTTCAACTGTTTTCTACTCAAACACCTTACCATTCTTACACCTAGCACACGGACACGAAAAATCTTCATCATTACGACATCTCTTTGCATATTTCACAAATTCGTTAACACCTCTGCGAAACACATCCTCCATTCTATTAGTCTCACCCATCCACTCTTTGTATTTCGGATATCCCATCACAGCTACCACAACTAAACACCTATTAAAGGTAAACAAAACTTAGATTTATAGTATGTTTTATTTAATTATCCCATCATTTAATTATCCTATTAAAGGGTAAGTGGTCCTATCCCATTCAAGACTGCATTTTTCTGTAATATACTTAACAGCTCATGCACATTGTTACGATTTGAAAAAAATTCGACAGCATATCCCCTTAGTTCTCCAAGTACACGACGTAGATTGGCAGGTGTGAGTGTTATTTCAATTGGTCAATTGAAATAACAGTCACACTTGTCAATCTAGTATGTACCCAGAGAACATTAAGATACGACTACAGAACTTCCTCCAAAAGTAACAACTTTAAGCCAATAAGAATATTATACAGAAATTATACAGTCTCAAACTGTCCAAACGGGACAATTCGAGAGATCTCATTATAGGGGTAATGACTCTCGAACGGGTCTAAGGGCTATTGAATGCGCACGCATAAGAACTAGAACGCTAGTATCTATGCGCATTATATTTAATTTCAAGTATGTTTCATATAATGGGTTAATTCAAATACAAAAATAAATTCATGGGTTAAGTTCTAAAATAATCAACCTAAAGTTGTGGTTCATAAAGTATTATCACAAATATAAACTAAGAGTGATAAAATAACTTTGAGGCATATAAACTAATTGTGACAATGTAAGATTATGCACCAGAACCTAAAATTTAAAAAAAGTGTTTTTATTTAAACCCCACTTTTCTTTCTATAACTCCTATTTTATTAAACTTTAAATATAATTAAGGGTGTATATAAAGAAAAGTTAAATAGGAATAAAAACAACATTTTTAAAATATGAAGGGCTCACCAATTTGATCAAATTTTTCAACAACATAGACTAATTGATCTTTATTATAAGACAGTTACTACAAATTTACGCGCATCGCCCGAATTCAGAAAGTAATTTAATGACTAAAGTAATACTTTTTTTAACTTTAGTTATTCACCACAAATCTTAAAAAATATTTTATTTTTCATGCTTTTTTAACTTCGGATGCTTTTACCAACTTCGGATGACAATTACTACAAATTTACATTTTTGGATATTATTTTTGGATATTATTTACATTTACATTTTTGGATATTATTTTTGGAAATTTATAGAAAATTACTTATTTATTTACATTTTTAACCCCTACCCCCACCCTGCCCCACCCCCTACCCCCACCTTGCCCCCACCCTACCCCACCCCCTACCCCCACCCTGCCCCACCCCCCACACACGCACACACACACGCACATATATACACACATACACACATATATATACACACAAACATATATATAAATGGAAGAGAGAGAGAGAGAGAGAGAGAGAGAGAGAGAGAGATAGGGAGGGAACGGCACGGGAGGGAAAAAAGAAGGGGAAAAGGGTTTTTGCTGTAAACATTGTCACGATCGTGTCAAGGTCATTGACCGTGACAATTATTTAAAGAATTGTAACGGTCATTGACCGTGACAAGTCCGTGACAAGCAAATTTGTCATGGGCTTATCACGGTCATTGACTGTGATAATTTCTTGTCACGGTCGTGTCAAGGTCAATGACCGTGACACAAAACGCGTGTTTTTTGTCACGGTCAATGACCTTGACAAGGCTGGCTGGCTGAAAAGTGACAATTTGCCCATTTTGGTGTAGTGTGGTGTAGTGATAGAGTCGATCAAGAATTTCCTTCTGATTGAGTTTTTATCAAATGCTACTTCTTATAATTTCTCTATGTCCCTATTGATAGGGTTAACTCTTATTTGTTCCACCTTTGGTCTATCACACTTTAGTTGCTATTTAGATGATGTTGCTTTGTCTCCAGATACTTCATGAACAACATCCTTTCCTTTTATTCATTTCTTTCTTAGGCGCGATGGTAGTGATGAATCATTATATAGAATCAACTTGATTGCCTCTAATCTTCATTATTCAATAATCTATGATGCATTTGAGTTTTTTATGGTATGTGGAGGGAAGGGCCTATATAGAATGAAACCATCATCAACCAAGTATAGAGTTATAGGGAAAATCGTCGTCTACCATCAACAATTCAATCAGTTTCGAGATATTTAAAACCTTCATGGGTGGGAACACCTTTCCTAATAACATGGTCATATTTCAAGCGAAGCCGATCAAAGGGATGGTCTCTTTCTTCAAATATTCCATTTTCAGGTTGAGCTTATTAAACAACTCTAAGTGCATGATTTCAAAGGAGCTTCCTAGATCAAATAGTAACTTATCTATATCCTACTTTATAATCCTAAGGGTGATTACTGGCGCATCATTATGATGGATCCTCACCATCATCAAATTGTCTTCCTTAAAAGACTTTATGTTCGTTGTAATCTATGGATATGCTTGAAACTCTACGTACTTTGGACATTAGTGAATTCATGTCCCAACTCATCGCTCAAAACATTTTTTTGGGTTTGGTCAGTATTTGATGTGACCTTGTCTCCTTTCTTCTCCACCTACTCGTTTAAATGCCCCACTTAGACTAATTGTTACCTTTCTTCTCCACCTGCTCGTTCAAATGCCACGCCTAGACTAATTCTTAAATAGGGGATTTGAGAGAGGTATAATTCTCTATTTCAGGGCCATTATATTTGTGATAGGCACACATGAGAGCGATATTCCTCCTTCTCAGGTTGCCTCCCATCTTTTTCGTCCATTTGATAAATTGGAGGTCTTTGATTTTACTTAAAAGCTTATAGATCGGGTCCTTGAAAATGGTATTAATTTCTTGAAAAGATTTGGATGGTTTTATCGTATCCCAATTTTTAGGACCTCCATTATGCTTCTTGAACCCCTTATTGGGGTGTCCTCTTTGTCGTTCCTCTTTGTAGTCTTTGATCAACCATTATAACCATGGTTGAGGGTGAACACATCTTCCACCTTAGCATACTTCTCTATGTGCAACATAAAATCATCGGCGGTGTGTTCCTCCTTAGTCAAGGACTGCTGCAATATGGAGTTATGGGGAAGCCCTATCTTTAGTGATTCCACCATAACCTTCTGTAAGAAATTTGTGACTTCATTGTCATTTTTTTCCTAACGTCGAGCATAATATCTCAAAGTCTTATGGGGTTTTTCCTCATAGTGAGACGATATTCCATTCTCTTTGGGTGATAACTTCTTGTAATGAAGCGAGTTATGAAGGCTTTAGTAAATAAGTTGAAATCCTTAACCAACATGTGTGGAAAACTCTCAAAATCACTTTGTGCAACATACCCCAAGATAGAGATGAATATACTGCACATAAGAGTGTCATTATGGTTCCATAGGGTAATATCTTATCTATATTGGCGCAAGTGATCAATGGGTCGATTTTTTTATCATACACTCTGAATCTTGGGCCAGAAAACTGTTCGAGGGATCTTGCTCCCCGATTGATCTGGAGAAGGGGGACTACATTTGAGTGACGAGGTCCCTTCTAGACAACTCCTTAGTGTACCTAACCCAATCATTAGTTAGTGATGATCCATTTCCTTTCGTACCGGACTTTACATATTATATCTATAATATCTTTCATTTTGGTTTGTCCTTACTGGGTAACTCTCACGTTTTTAATGTCCTGATTATAATGAAAAGTCCTTTTGCGATTGTTAATTTTTCTTTCCTGAGGGCCAAGCGCCTGACCATGATGCTTGTGTTTATCCCATTAGAAAAGATTCAAAGACAAAAGTTATCTTTACCAATGCAATATATTTACATGGATACTGTCACATAGACTAAGAAAGCAAGGATTGAGCTTCAATATTCAAACTTAAATCTCACATAAACCAAGAAATAACACCACATCACACTTGAAATAAGATATAAATTAAATTCATGTTTGAACTAAGTGATACGTTTATTGAGAGAGAAATTTCCACCCATTTTACAAGTTTACTTTTGAGGAGTCATTGTTGGAAACACGAGTTTTCCCCTATTTAAAGAATCATTGCCTCCTCTGATTGATGGATTCATTGTTCATATGCGTCGAGTATACATGAGATCTGAGTGGACTAGGGATCCTCGTTTCTCTACTTAGAGTGATATTCATATAGGTGGTAATGTGGATAAGAGGAACCTTGTCCCCTGTTTAGGTGGAATTCCACCTTGTTGATTTCACGAAATAGGTTCAGAGTGAGGGTGAGACATTCCTAACTTTTTGTCTTTAACTAGCCTAAGGAAAAAGTAATTTCTCACAAACAGTGCCACTTTTAAGGGCAACTGATCACAATAAATTAATTTAAGAATTAAAGGTCAAACAAAAGAATAAAACAATCTCACAACAAAAGGATTTTGTGGCTCAGCAATGGCCCATTTCCAGGGGATTTTCTCTCTTTTAATTACTTTTCTAGGACTCAATATTATGAAGTTAGAGGTTCGCTTTTCCCTATGGTGAGGATTACATATATAGAGGACGATAAGGAGGAGACAAAATAATTTGGGAATTCTTCGCTTTGTTTATTATGTCGTTACATGATTTGTATCGATAACTTATGAGATCCACGCATACGGGAGTTATATTTAGGGCTATTTTTTTCTAACGATCTCTACTTGTTAAGTATTGGTCTATCCTTTCATCTAAATCTGAACCATTTGGGTCATTTTGTTTGAGTTTCTTGATATATACTCCACGAGTGCAAGCACAAAAAATTGCACCATGGAGTAACATGAAAATATCTAAATCATGAAAGTGGAATGAAGTTGTGTGAACTTAAACCATGGGAAAATCAATCATAACGAAGGTGCACAAAGCCAATGAGATACTTGTAAAGAAAGAACTCAATTTTAACCTTAGGCCCAACAATGTTGAACAAGTGAAATTGATTGGACTTATACAAAATACCACGAATGTTAATGCTTCTCAAATTAATGATCCGAAATAATTTAATGTCTTTCAAGGAGGATCATTGTGAAAACGCATTGTTTTCCACTTATACCACTCTCAAAATCTTACATTTGCAAGAATGCTGATAAGCACCCAAAAGTGTCTATTTTATACCCCGAATAAATGCATTTTAGTCGCTCGTTTTTAATAAAAATGGACTTATGTTCATATTTATTTATTTTTCAGGTCAATACGCAGTTGCGGTACAAATAATGCTAAATCTGTACAATTGCAACTCAATAGCGGTCAAAAGTGTGCATCGAAGAAATCAAAGGAGACCGTGAAGTCTGAAGCCCACATTAAGATTGCCCAAAAGAGTTTCGATGTTCTGAACCAGTCCCGTAATGCTAACCTGAGCCTACACCGAGCCCTGACCATTCCCCAAGCCCAGTGTGTGTTGAGTTTGTACCCTTATTATTTTTCTAGATTTTTGTTTTGAGTCGTTTTACTTTTAGGGTTTATTTTTTATTTATTTAGGATTTTTAGGTTTTATTTACTATTTTTATATTTTAATTGTATATTTTTATTTTATCTTTATTTTTATTAGTTATTAGTTTTATTTTTATTAGGACTAGATTTTTCTAGGATTTCATTTATTAGTTTTATCTGATTTTACAATTTTTTAGGATTTTAGTTTTTAGTTTAATAGAATTTTTATTTTTTATTTTTTTTTATTTTTTAATTGATTCTTTATTTTATGGGACATATACCAAATAGTTCCTCAAACATTTTTTAATACTCATTTAGTCTAAGCCTTTTTATTTTGCCTCAAAAAGTCCTTTGCCACATATTTTGGAAAGGAAGTGTCGCTGACGCGGACCTCTAAAAATAAGAGAATATTGAGTGCTTGAGGGACTAAATGGGTTAAACTAAAAATATGTGTCCTTTTTAAAAAATATATATTTATAGTAGGGACTATTAAATAATTGATCCTTATTTTATTAGAATAGAAATTTAATTTTTAGATTTTTAGTTTTAATAGTTTTATTTTTATTAATTAGTTTTATTTTTTTAGGGGTCACAAATTAAACACATTAACGCACACACACCCTAACACTACCTATCCTCATCCTCACCTACACCATATTATCCTATACCCTCACCCACACAACCCCACACTCCATCATATTCTCCAACACATCCCAATCTTCTCTCTCCTCACCACAAACCCACCTCCATTACAAGACAACCAAAACCATTTCACCTTCTTCCCCAACCAAATAATCCCAGCAACCCCTATATCTCTACCCGAAACCGCCCAACGAAACCCGATCGGGCGTACAACCCACCGAAACCCTTGACCCACCTCTGTCCGACCAGCCTTGAATTCGGCACCCAGCACCGACATCTCCGGCATGAGCCTGCCATAACCTGAACCCTCTGCCCCGCTCTCCCACACCGAACCACAACCCACGAAACCCGAATCTAGTTTTGACACCAGCACAACCCCCTCCAATCCAAACCCGGTTACCATTCAATCCTTACCCCTTCAATTAAAATCCCAAAAATATCGAATACCATCCATAGCCAAAATCAAATCTCTATAACATCTCTCATCCAAACAGCAAAGCATCATGGGTCAATCAAAAGAGAGGAGCATCCCATATAAGAGAGGACTCTCTCAGCATAAAAAAACAACACAGACACAGATAAAGAACGGGAGAGACAGAAAAAGAAAAAAAGAGGGTAGAAAAAATAGTCAGAAAAAAAGAAAAAAAATATAGTTTTAGGGCTAGAAAAATTTGTAGGTTCATTTTTTATTTTTTGTTTTGTAATCCAGTCAGATTTTGTGACAAGTTTCGAACGCCTGTTCGACACAAGAAATTATTGCGTATTGTATTCTTTCTCTTTCTCCTTAGTTTCTTGTTTATTAATTGTGTTTGTGCTACAGTTTTAATTATGTCTCGGTAAACACTCCATTCAAGGGGTGAGATGAAACGCGTATGTTCAATTTTTTTTTATTTGAATAATGATTCGTTGATGTGCTATAGGCTAATTAAATTGAGAAAAATCACACAATAATTTATCTAACGAGAGTTAATAAATTAATGGTGCAAATTAATATTTGATTTCTGGAATTCACTTAGAAATAAGTATTTTTCTTAAATTAAAATATTAATTCTGTGTATGCAATTCAAAGATTCGAACAATTTTTAATAAATTAATCTTAGCGGATATTTTATTGAAAGGAGTGTGCATCATAATCTTTTTTTTTTATGTTGTGACTATTCCCGATTTAATTGCTGAAAAAGATAAAAATGAATTTAGGATTGTAACGAGAGTTAAATTTTAAATTCAATATTATTTTGAACTATTCAATTGAATAATTAGGATTTTAAATTAATTTGACTGCGCTGTGTAATCCCACCTCTTGTTTCTTCTCATAAATTCTAAACTAGATTACTTTCTAAATTTTCATAGTCTTTTTAGTTGCATAAATTTTCGTTCCTCCCTTGAAAAATTGTTTTTAAAATATAAAAAAAATAAGTAAAAATTTTAAAAACACAAAAAGATTTTTAATAAAAATTGGAATTGCATGTTCACGATTACAGTTTCAACGCTAGAAATTGGATTGATACTCGAATTTGCCACGATACTGAATTTTTAACAAGTTTTGTAGGTAATTCCAGGAATTTTGATACTTAAAGTTTGACCGCAGCGACATTCCAAATTATATCCGAAGGAAAACAAATTTGAGAGTTATCAAATGCATTCTCAAAATTTTGAAGGAATCATAATTCTCATTAAAGTGAAGCATTAACGAAATAATAAAAATGATCTTGGAACTTATATTTTTGTGCTCCGAAATAGTCTTTTAGGCTCTTGTTAATGGTGTCTTTAACAAAAAAAAAAAAGATTTTTTCTTTCATATCCCATTTCCATTGCTTTAACTAAAATCAATTTTTTTTAGAAAATAAAATTCAGGCAATGATTCTTACAAGGAAAATTTGTTCCTACTACATTTTGTTCATTATAAAACACTATTGAGATCAGAACAGTGCATTCAACATGTGAAAAGTAAGTAAAATATAAATATAATTTGTCCATGTGTCCAATAAAGGCAGTAATATTCTATCATGAATTAAATAATCATCAAAGATCACTAGAATGCTAACCAAGCACTTTCAAGCACACTAAAGAAACACAATCATGTCTCAAAACACCATGAATAAGTCACATATATGGATGGTATGTAGTTGTGATTCAAATATCTTAAATGCACATCATTAGATGATGAAAACAAAATAGAAAAATCTTTTGAATTTAAAAAAAACTAAAAAAAAAAATATTTTTGAAAATTTTCAAACTTCTTTTAAAATAAAAGAAAATCTCATTGGATTTTCAAAAAATATAAGCATAGAAATACAATCTAGCAATATGAAAAAAAAAAGATAGAGATAAGATAATCACTTTATCCTCTATCCAATGCCCAAACTCAATTAATGGAAAAAGGCCCAAAGACCTCATAAGATCCTCAAATCTAAGTTCGTTGAAAGGCTTCGTGAAAATATTTACCAATTGGCATTTAGTTCTCACGAAGCTCAAGAAAATGACCATCTCCTTAAGATTATGAATGAAGTGATCATGAATCGTATTATTCTATGAACAAGGATATTGGACTGAATTACGAGAAATATGACTTGTATTATCACAAGAAATATTCATTTTGCCATGCATAATCCCAATATCCTCCAATATTAGCTTCATCCATAGGAATTGTGTGCAAAAACTCCCATTGGTGATATTACATGCTCACATGAGTTGTAATTTTACTTCTTGCTCAACTAAGAGCCAAAAACACTCTCCAAAAAAAGTATCCACCCGAGTTTCTTCTACAACCATTAACATCTTCAGCCTAATCTGCATACGAATAAGCTAATAAGAGGTTTCATTGTCAAAGGAATGCCAAATACCATATGAAAGAGTTCCACTCACATATTTAACAATACATTTAAGAACAGGTAAGTGAGACACATTTGGGGACGCTTGGCAACAGTAAAGGTAATGTCCGGACCACTAGCAGTTAAGTAAAGAAGACTACCTATCATATTCCTCCTATAAAGGGTTTTATTTATGTTCTTTCCGAAAGTGTCTTTGATAATATTAGTGAAGCAATACATGGGTGTGCATGAGTACTTAATGGAGTCTAAACCACACTTCTTCACTATGTCTTTAACATATTTAGATTAGGATATAAATATCCTATTCTCGAGTCGATGCACTTGGAGATCTAAGAAGAACGTGAGTTCACTAACCATCATTATCTCAAACTCACTCTACATCTCTTCCTTAAACATGTGAGCATGCAAGGAACACGTGGGTCCAAAGACTATGTCATTCACACAAACTTAGGAAACTAAGATAGAAGTTCCCTCTATATCCTAACAAACAACGTCCTATTAACTCTACCACTCTTGACGCAACATTCGATCAAATAAGAAGTTATCCTTTATTACCAAGCAAGGGGTACCTATTTCAAACCATAGAAGGCCTTATTTAGATAAAAGATGTGTTCAGGGTGCTTTGGGTCTTCAAATCTCTTTAGTTTTTCCACACAAACCTCCTCTTGAAGAAAGCTATTAAGGAAGGCACTCTTGACATTCATTTAGTATAACTTCTACTTTATATGACATGATATGGTGAGTAGTTAGCGAACATACTCAAGATTAGTAATATTAGTGAATGTCTTGTCAAAGTCTACAGCCTCAATATGTATGTAGCCTTCATCAACCAACTTAGCTTAATTGCAAACTATGGTACCATTATTATCCATCTTATTCAAAAATTCAAAAATCCAAAGTACCTTACAAATGTTGTCCTCCAATGTTTTTTCCAAAATTACTTTGACAAAAATGTATTCCTCAAAATATATTAACTAATAGATTTTAGAAAATAGACTAGTGCATGTGTGTGTGTACCCAATGAGAGTACACATATAACCTTAAAAAGGATAAGTCTTCAACTTTAGCTTCATGTGAATGTGTTGTCAAGAAAAAATCCCATGAGTGGCTTCAAATATCATCATTATCTTTCATGGCTCAATCTAAACAGCACCTACATAATACGAAAAAAAAAATCTATGTCACTTATTAGACCCAAATGTTTTGACACGGGAGATAGAGAATAAAAAACTGTTGAAATGCTCTACATTTTCAATCTTCCCCTTTGGTTATTTTGGGGTAAAACTCTAAAACTAATTGTGTCCGTCCCTCTCAATCGACACATGCACACGGGAGTCCCGACCTTTTTCTCGGGGCTCTTTGGCCATCGTCAATTGGGGTGATATACAGAGATAGATTCACCAACCTATTTTGCAAAAAATAAGAAAAAGAAATGTTTCCTCAAGATAACGGCATCAAAGAAATATTGATGCTTGCGAAACAAATTAGTTCTAGGATTTTGAGGCTAAGTTACAAGATGGGAAGGTGTTAGGCACCCATCCCGCCCTTTCGGTATCTCATGGGCATATGTTGTTTTTCTCCTTAACAACTATGTAAAGTGTGTGTGAGCATATATAAATAGAGAGTGGCATTACTCGACTCGCGTCATGGATAAAGGCGGAGTGAGGTCATCTATAGTAGTGTTTTCCAAATAATAATTGAAAATTATAATGTGTTCGCTTATCAGAACACTGATCGTTATGGTCAAGTGATGGTATATGTGACAACCCAAATATAATTATGATAAATTATGTTTAAATCATGATTAGATTATTTTATATGGATAATATGTTATTATTATATATAATATTAAGTGATTATGTTAAGTCTAAACCTACCTTCATAAAGCATGAAATATCGAATTAGTTACAAATATGAAATTTTGAAGTTTTCGGTAGGAATGTTCATGTTTAAGGCTAGTTTTGACCTATATGATATAACAGTTGACTTGAGGTATAAACTATATAGTTGTATATATATGAATTAGGTTTTTAACACAACAAATGGTGCATCAAACGGAGGTCCGAGTAAGAAATTATACCGAAACTACGAAATAAGGGCAAACAATCCATTCGTTAAGTGGTATTTTGTCTTATTATGGCAACAAATGTTTTGTTTTCATTGGTTGGGAAGGGTGGTGGATTTGTTCGACTTAAAACCCTTAGAATTACCTCCTTATTCATCCAAATCCATCCATGAGAGATTCGAAGCTTAAAGAAAGAGAATTAGGAAGTTAGGAAGAAAAAGTGAGGTGAAAATTGGAGAAAAATCCGTAGAAATTACGTAAAAGTTCCAAATGTAATCCTAACCACAAATCTTGTTATTTTTATTATATTAATGTTTTATATGATATAAATCATCATTTTTTTAGTAAAATTTCAGCCCTTGATATATGTGTGGTTAGATGAAAGTTTAAGTTAAGTTGAATGTTCAAAACCCTAAAATTGCTTTGTTTAGAAACTTTGTCTATTCAAACTTCCATATATTTTTGTATAATTAATTTAATTGATTGATTACAATTTGAGATTAACATGGACTCATATATGTATGACATATCCAAAAATAATGTGAAAATACCAAGAAATGAGTATTTGGTGAGAGTTTGAAGTTTGGGTATGAAATCTGCCCCAAGGGTGAAAGTATGCATACCATATGTTTGATGTCTTACTTAACATAGCAAATGAACCCTAAAAATTATGAAATTTTAATCTTGTATTATTAAATATGTTTACTAATATTAGTAAGAATATCATAGAAATTTATGATGTATAAAAATTATGAAAATTCTTCGAACATGACTGAATGATAGAGGAGCTTATAGGGCAGATTTGCGAGGTAGTAAAGCAATGGGCCTATTTCGCTCTAGGAAACTTGAAATGACGCACCGCCTTTTGTATTGGAATCATAATATGATAAGGATTTAATTACCAAGAATAAATGAATGCATATTTGGTCTATGATTTTGAGATGTTAAATATATTAACATGATTTTAGATGGAACTTCACTTGTGATAAATGATTTGAATGGAATCATATGATGCTTATGGACTAAATTATGTTTAAACCATTCTTTGGATTATTAATATTCTTATGATTATACTAATATTGTAAGAATGATAGGAAGGGAAGAAGAGTTGATTGAACAAGTACCGGATAAAGTCAAGGGAAAAGCCAGTTAAACTATCAAGGTGAGTGTACTTATGATTGTTTCATATATACAAATATATGAATATAGCTCTAAGAGCAGGATTTGTTTGAATACTTTGGTATTCAGGATTATTTTGGATATTCAAATATCTAGGATTTTTTATTGCCAACGGGCAGAATTATTTGGGTCTTATGATCGAGGATTTGTATTGCCAATGGGCAGAATTAATTGGGTCTTATGATCCAGGATTTGTTATTGCCAACGGGCAGAATTATTTGGATCTTATGATCCACGATTTGTTATTGCCAATGGGCAGGATTATTTGGATTTTATATCCACATTGAAGCCCTTATGCTTTTGACTCATTTGAGTCTAGACTGTATAAGAGCTCATCTAGTTTGGAAATTGTGACAAAAGAGTGTCCATCCTAGAAACCAAAGAGCTTCAGAGATTGGGTTTCTTCTTCTTCCATACATCTTGTGATGATCCTGAGACTATAGCCATCACTCACACACTTAGAATTTCATTCTTGCATTTCATATTGCACCACTATGTGTATTAATGTTGTGAGTGTGTTTAAATCCCTCAATTTGATTTTTAATAATTTTTTGGGAATTTAAAACATATTTTAAACAAGGTTTTATTTAATTAAAACTTGATTTAAAAAGTCTTGGGGTTAATGTATAAATATGGATTGTTGTGTTTATTGGCCTAAAGTTACTCTGGGTAGAAACCGAAAGCGCTAAAGACTTTAGGGTTGGCTTTGTAATTATTTTGGGACGCGCGTTTACATTCATCCTCAGGCCTACACCTTCTGCCCTCTGATTGGCCTGAATTGTGTTTCTTTACTGAGACAAACCATCGCGTGCTTTCAGCCCTTAGATAATCCCTTATCGATGGCCTGCATGTCTTTTGAGTGAATCCCAGTGTAAACCCTTAAGCCAATCACAGCCTGTTTAATCCACCGCCTGTTGTGAGCCCTTAGATTGTAGTCAAAGGAGCTTGACTCAATCAGAGCCCTTGATTTTGAACGAAGCTCTGGAATCTTCTTCCCTTCCTATTTAAAGGCCTCTCATCTCAGCCTTCGAAAGCTTTTGCCATTTTGAAAAGTCTCAGAGAATAGAGAGAGGAGAGAGAAGAGAGAAGAGAGAAGAGAGAAGTTAGAGAGAGAAACCAAACCCTAGTTAGAAACCCTAACTTCGTCAAAATACCTCTAAACCTAAACCACTAACCTCTCCATAAACACCATAACCAAATAAACACCATATTTAGTGTTTCTTGAGTTATGAGAGTTCGAGTTGAGTGATTCTTGGTTTGCTGAAATCCTTGTGTTCATAAATCTTATTTCCAACTTAGACATAGACTCAGATCTTGTTTCTCTTTCAATAGAAATCATAGATCTGAAGTTTTTCGTGTCACAACACACTTAGTTGCATTTATTTCTCATCTTGAGAATTTCGTTGTTGATTGTTTTCTGATAAAACATTTTCTTTCTTCAGAATCAACAATAGATGTTTTTCTATTTCTGTTTTTACAAAACCTAACCTGACCTAGTGGGATTCGCACTTGGAGGGTTCTCAATCCACATAATATTTTCAAAAGTGATTGAGAAAGGTCTTGATCGATTTCTTAAGCAAGATCTCCGTGGAATCTGGGTTATTTTGAAAGGTCAAAAAGGTTCTTGGTTTTGTAAGAAAGAAAAATAACAAATACACTGCATATAGACTTTATATGTGATTTGTTAGGATCGTCTGTAACTAATAAGTGTGTGTGTGTGCATGCATGTGTTTTAGAACACCTTTCACAAACATCTTCACACTACAAACACTCAAAGTGTTGGCTATAAGATTTGGTGAACAATAAGTCGACGTAAAGTGCTGAAACAAAGAAGAGTTGACAAACTGAGACAACTACATCAACAAACAAGATCTGCAGAAAAGTTAAGGACGCCAGAGGGTACATCCTGAACTTGTATAGATTTGTTTTTGTGTGCATGTTAGTTAAATAGGTTGTAACTCATATATTTGTTTTAGTGATTGTTTTTGTTTTACTCCGTAGAGGGAGTCGTGGATGTTTCCTCAAGGTTGAGGTTTTACCACGTAAAAATCCTGAGTATCAATATTTCTACATCTTCTCATCTCATTCTGATTGTGTGCTGAGTTTAAAACATTTTAAACTATTTACTAAAACTTGTTATCAAATCTTGTCCATATCTCGTACATATTTTTTTTTGTTAACACATCTTGTGTTCAAATCATTTTGATTTAAGTAAAGAGTTTCTTCAACAAACTTTCGGAGTTGCTTAAATAGTTTATTTTCATAAACGGCTTTGGCAACGCTATTTTCACACATATTCGATATAAAATTATTATTCCATTGCAGGGAAGGAGTACCTCACTAAGGTTTATATTTTAACAATTTCAGGTTCGTACGCTGCCAGCTAGGATACCATATGACCAGTAAATTTGAGAGTTGCACCATTGGAGAGATCTGGGGTTTACAAATTTGGATTTTATCGTTGTCACTCTGAAGATTTTAATATACTCACGTAATACCCCGTTATTTTATTGATTTTTATTTAAGGGATTAATTGAATTAAATGAGAATTAATTGGGAATTAACCCGGATATAAATACTAGAGAGTTGTGAGTTGGTATTTGATTACGATGTTAAAATTGAATATTTCTGAGTATATGTGGTAATATATGAGTATTGGAAATATTAAGATTGTCGTGAGGCAGAAATACGACAATTTGGGAAATTTAGTTTGGACGCACGTGTCAGTCGCGTCAGGAACGAAATTACTTAAATTAAAAAGTGAATTATATTTTTATCAACCAAGTGGTCATTTTTAGTGTTCCAACGTGTCCGGAAGGGTCGAAATAGTCAGAAAACACTAGTCGGGGGTTTAGTTTGGGACCCGGGGCACTTTTAGGCCAAACCGGCAACCTAGAAGGGTATTTTGGTAATTTTAAAAATTAAGGAATTAAGAGCCACGAATTTAAGTGTTAATTTAGATATTTTAAAAGAACCACTAAGGCCGTTATCATCTAAAAAGGGAGAGAGTGGGCTACGGTAGTTTTTGAGAAATGTTAGAAAGAGGGTAAAGGGTTTCCAAGCCAAACCATCTCCACACCATCAGTTTTGGAAAGGATTTGTGACCGAAAAAGAGGAGAAAATCAACCTTGAACCATCGACAACACATATGAAGGACGAATCTAAGGCAAGTGTTTTGATGTCGTTATTTGCGTTGAATATTTATGCCTTGGAAATTTTGATGAAGAATACCCAATGAATTATTGAGAAACTTATGGTTTTGGGTAGGAATTTGCATGTAGAATGATAATGGATGAATTCAACATAAAAAAAAATAACTGTTGATGATCTGAAAACGTATTAATAAGGAGTCTTTAATTGCATTTAAACTCTAGGTTCATGTTTATAGGGTTTGGAGTGAAAAATTGGGAATTTATGTAAATTGCATGTTGATTTGGAGTATTTGAACTCAAAAATATGTTAACAAACGACCTAAGAGGATTTAGAGTGGTTTAGGAACATTAAAATTCTATTGCGATGACCTTAGGGTGGATTTAGAGGAGAGAAGAATGAAGAAAAAATGAATTTTGGGATTTTTGGGCGTAGTTTGCCATCTCATTAGAAGACCTGCAAAGGTCGTTCGAACGACCTCGTTCGACCGAGACTTCTAACGAGTTGACAGAATGGCCTTTTAGGCCTGATTTTATTTCAAATGTCCCGTAGACTTAATTAATGGAGAATTAACCTTCCCTTATTGACTAGTGGGTATAATTGTGAGAATTGGGGTACGTTGAGGAGTAGAAATTAGAATGTTATAATAAACCGGATGACAATTGTTAATTTGAAAACGAGTACCTAATTACGACGTGAAAAGAGTTGACAACTTTAATGTATAAAAATCGGGGACTTATAAGCGTATAACATTAAATGATGACATAAGAACGAGAAGTATACCTCTATTAATATTCTGAGATATATAAGATACGCGAATGCTTAGTTATATGGTTATCTGTGTATAACATACCTACCATACTTGCTATCATGGGAGGTCAGCGTTCGATCAGGGCCATCTAATCTTTGTGTGCCTACGGGGGGATTTAGATTGGTACCTAGAGGACATAGGTCAGAGAAGGACTTATTGAGAAGTTAATAAGTCTGCTGATCATGGGAGCGTAGGTATGTGCGTGACCCATGTGATTTGAACTATGTTCGCCTCCATTATTTGTGATTGTTGTTTATTGAAACGATTCCTGAGAGATTCGAAATACGTGGTCGATTATTGTTTATTGAAATGATTCCTGAGAGATTCGAAATACGCGGTCCTTATGTACGTGATGTACCGGGATGGGATATCAGAGTATGTGTGCACCGCAGCTTAGCCTCGGGGTGCTAGTATTGTATATTTATGATGAGAATAATATACTATTAATTGAAATGCACTGTCATGTATAAATGTGAGTATAAATAATAGATACATTTTTTAAAGATAAAATGGAAATTCTCTAGTAAGTAGTATTACTAATATGGGAAACCGAGAAGAAATGTAAAACACTCTGTTTAAATGAAGATGCTGGAATTAAATTGTGAATTGTATAGTAACGTTGGATTTTATATTGGACTAGTTAGGTATGAGAATAACTAGAATGGGTACGGGTACGATAGGAGTGCACAATTAGTTGAGAGGTGAGGAACCCATGTGAGTGCACACACTATAATGTACCTTATATTCATTGTTTAATGATATTAAACACTTGTTATATTTTAAACTATTTTCACAATCGGTCTTTGACCCGTTTGCTTCCAAATATATTTTCTTGTAAAAACCTTTTAGGTGACCAGCCACAAGGACACCAAGCATAGGAGTTCCATTCAGGTGACGCACTATAGCTACTGTGGAAGTTACACAACCTTGACAGTAGATGCCTCCACCTTTGATCTTGACTCTATATTATCAGATTTTCTCATCTGTTGGGCATGTTGCCCTATTTACTTTTAGAGTCACTTTATCTATTCAGTTATTTCAGATTTTGGGTTGTAATTAATTTAGTGATGTAGACTTGGTATTTGTTTCTTTCAGTATTCGGATTGTTGTGAGGAGTATTCCTACAAATTCATTATTATTTTATGGTTATTCTATTGTGACTATGTTTTGGTGGTTATGTTAGCAGTTCATAATCTACTTATTGCATGTTAATCGGATTTAATTAAAATTGACAACTCACTTTTAAATATTAGGTGGCTAGTAATTGTTAAAACGTTTTTCGACAGTGATGCTATGAACTGAACCAACTTGGCATTTTGTATTAATTTAATAAAGGAGTAGTAACCCGGCATTTAATTAGTCGGGGTGTCACATGTGGTATCAGAGCATCAGGTTCTAGTGTCCTTAGTATCTGTACGGCTTGTTATTTTTCCGTTGAGCCTTATTTGATGTAGAGCCCTATATTTTAGGACTGTTGTATTCTTTTATGTATGTTTCTCTCTTCAGGTATTTTGAGATAATAACTGTGAACTTATAGATTTTACTCTCATTTCAGATGCCT
Source organism: Sambucus nigra (assembly GCA_949130495.1). Lineage (NCBI taxonomy): Eukaryota > Viridiplantae > Streptophyta > Magnoliopsida > Dipsacales > Adoxaceae > Sambucus > Sambucus nigra. Next base: position 49,929,269 of record OX422220.1, read on the forward strand.
CCACGATAAGCACAGCGAGTTCCCGGGGATGCTTAGCCCGGGCCACAACCTGCACCAGTTCAGGGCACCATGAATGCCGTAGAGGTTGCAGCTATTGTAGCCAAAGCGGTAAATGCCGCCATAGCAGTTGTACAGCAGGCACCACCCCAGGCGCCGGCAGTAGAGCCAGTTCAGGCTCATGCATTCCCATCTACTTGGGAACGTGTTCGTGATGCTTTTCAAAAATCTCACCCTTCGTAGTTTGCAGGTAGCTCCGACGTTGTTGTGTCCAGTCAGTGGAAGAAGGACATTCAAAGGCACTTAAGGATGTACGAGTGCACGGATGTTCAGAAGCAGATACTGTCTACTTTTAAGCTAGTAGGATCAGCATTGCAGTGGTGGGAGTCCATTACCACCACAGAAGAGAGAGACGTTCTTTCTATTCAGGAGTTTTGGGTGTGGTTTGACCGCAAATATTTTTCATCAGCTGTTCCGGATGAGATTCCAACCGAGGAGAAGAAGATTCAACAATTCATGGATGGATTGACTTGGAGGATCCGTCAGCACTTTTTGGGAAATCTCTCGTTGGCCACTTATTTTAATGTGGTTAACGCAGCACTCCTTCACTGCCAGGACCACCGCTTTCACATGTTTGAGAGTAAGAGATCAGTAGAGTCCAGCCATCAGGGCAGGACAGGGGGAAAATGGTGCCAGCGAGGCACAATCTGCTCATGGTCAGCACAGGCAGGGTGATCAGGGTTCCGAACAGGAGGATCTTAAGAGATTCAGATCTGGGGGTTTCAGGAATGGTCAGGGAGGTTTCAGACATGGCCATCAAGGTTAGAATGACCATCAGGGCCAGAATGGTCAGCAGCAGCAGTTTTAGCAGGGCCAGCATGGTCAGGGTAGGAATGGTAACGACCATCAGGGCCGTGGGCAGTAGGGACAGCGAGGGGGAAACTTCCCGAGGAAGTGCTCGCTTGTGGAAAGATTGGCCACAAATTCCAGGATTGTCCTGATACGGGCAGGGCCCCACAGCAGCAGTAACAGGGTGCTCGACACGAGCCACAGAGGCCTATGATTGCCACCTCCCTCCCAGCACCACCACAGATGGCAGCATTAACACCCATTCTAGCGGTCCCAGTCCAGCAGGGACAACTTCAGTATGGGAGAGTGTATCAGCTCCAGCATGTCACAGTCCCATAGGATCCACCTGCTATTGAGGGTATGTTCTCTATTCAGGGGACTTTGGGGCGTATTTTATTTGATACGGGGGCCACACACTGTTTCATTGCCACCAAATTTGCACGCACTTTGGGGTTGTTAGACACTATAGAGAGCACGATTACTTGTGTAGATTCATCGTTAAGTAGGGGTTCTTTGATTTCCCTTATTTGTAGAGGTGTGGGTATAGAGATCGGGAGGTTTACTTTACCCGCTGATTTGTTAGTATTAGAGATTACTGAGTACGATGCGATTATCTATATGGATTGGCTAGTTGCGTACCGAGCCATGATTGATTGTTTCAGTAGGAGTATTATATTTTCCATTCCAGGGCAGGAGATGTTTTTAGTGGCGATGCCTCGCCCTGAGGGAGGATCGTCCACTCACTTGTACTATATAGAGGAGGAGACCTCTAAGGAAGTGGTGATACCACTTGATTCGATTCAAGTTGTTAGGGAGTTTGCTGATGTATTTCAGGATATACCTTGATTACCTCCGAGTAGAGAGATAGATTTTGTGCTCGATTTGGCATCGGGAACTCGGCCAATTACCTGCGCACCTTACTGTATGGCACTAGTAGAGATGAGAGAGCTAAGGGATCAGATAGAACAGTTATTGGGTCAGGGGTTTATCCGAAGGAGTACTTCGCCGTGGGGTGCCCCTTTGTTGTTCGTAAAGAAGAGGGATGGATCATTGAGGTTGTGTGTAGATTATCGAGAGTTGAATAAAGTCACGATACAGAATAAGTATCTGTTGCCCCGAATCGATGAGTTATTCGACCAGCTGAGAGGAGCTTCCTTCTTCTCAAATATTGACTTGCGATTGGGATACCATCAGTTGCGTATCAGGGAACAGGACATCTCGAAGACTTCTTTTTTGACGAGATATGGTTCCTACGAATTTCGGGTTATGCCTTTTGGCTTGACCAACGCTCCAGCCGTGTTTATATACTTGATGAATAGGGTGTTTAGAGAGTTCCTAGACCAGTTCGTCATCGTCTTTATTGATGACATTCTGGTTTACTCCCAGACAGAAGAGGAGCACGCCGAGCATTTGAGACAGGTTTTGCCGACGCTACGTCAGAACGAGCTTTATGCAAAGTATGATTTTGGCTGAAGGAGGTTCAGTTTTTAGGGCATATCATTTCAGGCCGGGGTATATCTATTGATCCAGGAAAGGTATCCGCGATAAGGGAGTGGGGACAGCCCACGACACCGACTGAGATCCGTAGTTTCTTGGGCCTAGTAGGATACTACAGGAGGTTTATTCGAGGTTTCTCAAAGATAGCGGATCCTTTGACACATCTGGCTCGTAAAGGTGTGCCATTCATCTGGAGGGATGCTTGTTAGTTGGAATTCGATGAGTTGAAGGACAAGTTGACCTCAGCGCCTGTGTTAGCATTGCCCAAATCGGGAGTTGAGTATTTAGTTTACACCGATGCGTCCTTACAAGAAATTGGAGGTGTGCTGCAACATGAGAGTCAGGCCATAGCTTATGCTTCCCGTAAGCTTAAGCCTCACGAAAGGAATTACCCCACCCACGACTTGGAGTTAGAGGCAGTCGTATTCGCTCTTCGAATTTGGAGACACTATCTCCTGGGGGAGAAATTTCAGTTGTTCACAGACCACAAGTCTTTACAATACCTCTTCATGCAAAAGGAACTGAATATGCATCAACGACGGTGGCTTGAGTTTTAAAGGATTATCAGTTTGATATCCAATATCACCCAGGGAAGGCTAACGTGGTAGCAGACGCGTTGAGCCGTAGGCTAGTAGATGAGGTGGCTGAGGTGTGGAAAGCTAAGTGGAAGGATCTGGGACACCAAGATGCAGTGGGCCGATCATTCATGTCTGTGATGACTATTGCACCGCAAATTGTTACGAGAGTGATAAAGGCCCAGGCAAATGACTCGTTCTGTCAGAATTAGATAATTCAATTACTAACAGAGGGTGCCGAGTCCTATACTGTTAGTTAAGACTGGGGATTACGCTTTAATGGGAGGCTGGTTGTTCCGGAAGGGGAAGACTTGCAACACGAGGTAATGGAAGAGTCGCACGGCTCACGGTTCGCGGTACACCCTGGTGGGGATAAGATGTACCAGGACATGAGACGACAATACTGGTGGAGCGAGATGAAGAGAGATATCGCCGTGTTCATTTCTAAATGCGCCACTTGTCAGCTAGTAAAGGTGGACCATCAGAAACCGACAGGACTTCTACAACCGTTAGAGGTTCCGATGTGGATATGGGAGAGCATATCCATGGATTTTATCACGGGGTTACCTACGTCATAGAGGGGTCACAACTCCATATAGGTAATTGTGGATAGGTTGACCAAAGTTGCTCATTTTCTACCAGTGAGGACAGACTACACTACGGGACAGTATGCCCAGATTTTCATTGTGGAGATAGTGAGACTTCACTGGGTGCCTCAAAATATCGTGTCTGACCGAGACAAAATATTTGTTTCACAATTTTGGGAAAGTTTCCAGGAGGCCATGGGTACGGAGTTGCGGCTGAGAACGGCTTATCACCCGCAGACTGATGGGAAAACCGAGTGGACAAATCAGATGTTGGAGGACATGTTGCGTATGTGCATCCTAGTCTTTAGAGGGGGTTGGGAGCAGTACCTTCCACTGGTGGAGTTTACTCATAATAACTCCTACCAGTTCACGATTGGCATGGATCCATTCGAGGCGTTGTATGGTAGACTTTGTCATTCCCCATCATGTTGGTTAGAGGTGGGGGATAACAAACACCTTGGACCGGAAGTGATTCAGGACACTTCGACAAGAATAGAGATGATACGGAGTCACATTCGGGTAGCTCAGGACCGGCAGAAGAGCTATGCTGATGCCAAGAGGTTCTTCAGAGAATTCAAAGTGGGGGACCAGGTGTTACTCAGAGTATCTCCTATGAAGGGGATTATGCATTTTGGGAAGAAGGGGAAACTGGCACCAAGATACGTGGGGCCATTTCCTATCATCGAGCGGATTGGGCCAGTTGCGTATAGACTCGGGTTACCGGAGAACTTGCATATGATTCATGATGTGTTCCATATTTCCTCGCTAAGGAAATATCTTAGGGACGATTTGGCCCATACTCACATTGCTATTGAGGACATCGATCTTCAGCTTGATAGTTCCTACGAGGAGGGACCGATTGCTATTCTGGACCAAAGCGTGCGGAAACTGAGATCAAATATAGTACCAGTAGTACGTGTTCAGTGGCGGCATTATAATGCCGAGGAGTCCACATGGGAGCGCGAGGATGAGATGCGCGAGCGTTATCCAGATTTATTTTTACCAGGTACTCTTCAGTTCCGAATTTCGGGACGAAATTCTGTTATTAGGGGGGAAGTATGTAATACCCCATAATTTTATTGGTTTTTATTTAAGGGATTAATTGAATTAAATGACAATTAATTGGGAATTGACCCGGAGATAAATACTAGCGAGATGTGTGTTGGTATTTGATTACGATGTTAAAATTGAATATTTCTGAGTATATGTGGTAATATATGAGTATTGGAAATATTAAGATCGTCGTGAGGCAGAAATACGACAATTTGGGAAATTTAGTTTGAACGCGCATGTCAGTCGCGTAGGAATGAAATTTCTTAAATTAAAAAGTGAATTACATTTTTATCAACCAAATGGTCATTTTGAGTGCGCCAACGTGTCCGGAAGGGTCGAAATAGTGAAAAACACTAGCCGGGGGTTTAGTTTGGGTCCCAGGGCACTTTTAGGCCAAACCGGCAACCTAAAAGGGTATTATGGTAATTTTAAAAATTAGGGAATTAAGACCCACGAATTTAAGTGTTAATTTAGATATTTTAAAAGAACCACTAAGGCCATTATCAGCCAAAAAGGGAGAGAGTGGGCTATGGTAGTTTTTGAGAAAAGTTAGAAAGAGGGTAAAGGGTTTCCAAGCCAAACCATCTCCACACCATCAGTTTTGGAAAGGATTTGTGATCGGAAAAGAGGAGAAAATCAACCTTGAACCATCGACAACACATATGAAGAATGAATCTAAGGCAAGTGTTTTGATGTCGTTATTTGCGTTGAATATTTCCTCCATGTGTAGTGTAGAAAATAGTTTATGCCTTGGAAATTTTGATGAAGAATACCCAATGAATTATTGTGAAACTTGTGGTTTTGGGTAGTAATTTGCATGTAGAATGATAATGGATGAATTCAACATATAAAACACAACTTTTGATGATCTAAAAACAGATTAATAAGGAGTCTTTAATTGCATTTAAACTCTAGGTTCATGTTTCTAGGGTTTGGAATGAAAAATTGGGAATTTATGTAAATTTCATGTTGATTTAGAGTATTTGAACTCAAAAATATGTTAACAAATGACCTAAGAGGATTTAGAGTGGTTTAGGAATATTAAAATTCTATTGGGATGACCTTAGGGTGGATTTAGAGGAGAGAAGAATGAAGAAAAAATGATTTTTGGGATTTTTGGGCGTAGTCTGCCATCTCGTTAGAAGACCTGCAAAGGTCGTTCGAACAAACTTCTAACGAGATGACACTATCCCTTCTAACGAGTTGGTAGTTCGTTCGAAGATTTTCATTCGAACGACACTCGTTCGACCGAGACTTCTAACGAGTTGACATAATGGCCTTTTAGGCCTGATTTTATTTCAAATGTCCCGTAGACTTAATTAATGGAGAATTAACCTTCCCTTATTGACTAGTGGGTATAATTGTGAGAATTGGGGTACGTTGAGGAGTAGAACTTAGAATATTATAGTAAAATGGATGACAATTGTGGATTTGAAAACGAGTACCTAATTACGACGTGAAAAGAGTTGACAACTTTAATGTATAAAAATCAGGGACTTATAAGCGTATAACATTAAATGATGATATAAGAACGAGAAGTATACCTCTATTAATATTCTGAGATATCTAAGATGTGCCAATGTTTAGTATATGTGGTTATCTATTTATAACATACCTACCATACTTGCTATCATGGGAGGTCGGCGTTCGATCAGGGCCATCTAATCTTTGTGTACCTACGGGAGGATTTTGATTGGTACCTCGAGGACATAGGTCAGAGAAGGACTTATTGAGAAGTTAATAAGTCTGCTAGTCATGGGAGCGTAGGTATGTGTGTGACCCATGTGATGTGAACTATGTTCGCCTCCATTATTTTTTATTGTTGTTTATTGAAACGATTCCTGAGAGATTTGGAATACGTGGTCCTTATGTACGTGATGTATCGGGATGGGATAACAGAGTATGTGTGCACCACAGCTTAGCCTCGGGGTTCTAGTATTGTATATTTATGATGAGAATAATATACTGTTAATTGAAATGCACTGTCATGTATAAATGTGAGTATAAATAATAGCAACGTTTTTGTAAAGATAAAATGGAAATTCCCTAGTAAGTAGTATTACTAATATGGGAAACCGAGAAGAAATGTAGAACACTCTGTTTAAATGAAGATTCCGGAATTAAATCGTGAATCGTATAGTAACGTTAGATTTTATATTGGACTAGTTAGGTATGGGAATAACTAGAATGGGTCCGGGTACGATATGAGTGCACAATTAGTTGAGAGGTGAGGAAATCATGTGAGTGCACACACTATCGTGTACTTTATATTCACTGTTTAATGATATTAAACACTTGTTATATTTTAAACTTTTTCACAATCGGGCTCTGACCCGTTTGCTTCCAAATATATTTTCTTGTAAAAACCTTTTAGGTGCCCAGCCACAAGGATACCAAGCATAGGAGTTCTATTCAGGTGACGTTATGTAGCTGCTGTGGAAGTTACAGGACCTTGACAGTAGACGCCTCCACTTTCGATCTTGACTCTATATTATCATATTTTCTCATCTGTTGGGCATGTCGCCCTATTTCTTTTAGAGTCACTTTATCTATTCAGTTATTTCAGATTTTGGGTTGTAATTAATTTAGTGATGCAGATTTGATATTTGTTTATTTCAGTATTCGGATTGTTGTGAGGAGTATTCCTCCAGAGTCATTATTATTTTATGGTTATTCTATTGTGACTATGTTGTGGTGGTTATGTTTGCAGTTCATAATCTACTTATTGCATGTTAATCAGATTTAATTAAAATTGACAACTCACTTTTAAATATTAGGTGGCTAGTAATTATTAAAACGTTTTTCGACAGTGATGCTATAAACTGAACCAACTTGGCATTTTGTATTAATAAAATAAGGGAGTAGCTACCCGGTATTTAATTAGTCGGGGTGTCACAAGTCACACATTGTATATATTGATTGAGTTGATCATAGTTAATCACAGTATTGTATGTCCGCTTAATTATGACTCTGATATTGATTTTCATGGTAGAAGAATAATATTGTGTTCATTATGCACATTATGTAGGAAAATATTGATGAATGAATCATATTTCCAGTGGGCTCAAGATTATGATCTAATTATTCCAATTACAAATTATTAGTATGAATATTGGGCTTGGGGTGTGACAATTAGTGGTATCAGAGCGTGGTTATTAATTCTGGATGTGTGTGACTATTAGATGGTAGTATTGAATTGAATTGATTTGATATTTATGAATTATTTATGTACTAACCAATACTTTAGTATTATAAACTGTTATTACTGGTTGTTATAACCTTGTTGTATTACTGATAATTCCAGATGGAACCTGGGAATGGACAACATAGAGAAGAGGGAGTGGCTTCTCGTAAGAGAATACTGAAGCAGAGCAAAGTGTTGCTGGAAGGGCTAGAGAGCATCCTATAGAGATGCAAATAATGAAATAGGCAATGATGAGGATGGCAGAGCAATAAGAAAGAAATATGGCGCAAATGGCAGAACAACAGGCTAGATATTTAGAATCAAAGACTGTGGCCAGGATTGAGAAAGAGGCAAGGATGGAAATGAAAGATTCCGTGCATGAGAAGTTTTTGAAGTTGAATCCTCCAAAATATTCAGGGTCAGTTGAACCTATAGAAGCTGAGATGTGCGTCAGGGATCTAGAGACCATCTTTGTAGTCATAAAAGTTCCAGATAACTAGAAAGTGAATCTAGATGTGTTTATGTTGAAAGGAGAGGCAAAATATTGGTGGGAAGCCAACAACCATTTGGTGCCCAGGATGGAAGGTACTGATGTTATTACTTGGGCTGAATTTAGTAAAGCTTTGTATGTTAAGTATTTCCCTAAAGTTTATAGGAAGGAGAAGCTGAGGGAATTTATATATTTGACCCAAGGGAAAATGTCTATGAGGGAGTATGAGGCTAAATTTACTACTTTGTCTAGATTTTCAACTAAATATGTGGAGAATGAAGAGGATAAATGTAGTAAGTTTCAAGATGGACTGATTTGGCCTATTCAAAATAGAGTGGCCACTTATGAGTTAGAAGATTATGCTTCTCTGGTAAACAAAGCCATGATAGAAAAAAGGCAAATAAACCAAGGGGTGGCGAGTAGAGAGAGTTTTAAGAAAAGTAGATTTGATGCATTTCAGTCTAAGGGAGGTGAGGGTGGAAGTGTTAAGATAGAACCTCATAAATTTCAGAGAGGTGGTGGAGTTAGTGGTAGAGGTCTGGGGATATTGGGCAGAGATACTAGGGGTGGAGAATCTTCTAGTCTGGTTAGGAGGTCAGGAAAGGGTGAGGCACCGACGAGAGTTGTTACATGTTTCTTTTGTAAAGAGGAAGGGTGTTATAAATCTGAGTGTCCTAAGCTTAAGGGATTGCAATGCTACCATTTTCATCAAGTGGGGAATATTAAGGAGAATTGTCCGCAGTTGGCAGAGACTCCAGCAATACATAGTGAAGTAGCAAGCAAAATGTTATCTCCAGGCAGTGCAGTGACAAGTATGGGCAGAGCACAAGCTAGTAGTTCCAGGCCAGGTGAACGAGTCTTTACAATTAAAGAAGCTCAGATTACTCTAGATGTGGTGGCAGGTACCTGTTCTGTTACTAACAGAAGTGCTTATGTTTTGATTAATCTTGGTTCCACTCATTCTTTTGTGTCATATGCTTTTGTTGTATACCTGAATAGAACATGTACTTGTTTAGATGTGGGGATGGGTATTTATATGCCTATGGGGGATATGATTGTAGATGAATATGTTTTTCCTAATTATGTTTTGACTGTGGGGGTTAGAGATACAGTTATAGATTTACTTCCATTGGATATTTCTGATTTTGATATAATTCTGGGAATGGATTGTTTATCTAAATATCATGCATCTATGGATTGTTTCTGTAAGGAAGTTGTTTTTAATATGCCTGGTGAGACTAAATTTGAATTTGTGGGGGAAAGGAAAATTGTTCCCAGTTGCATCATTTCGGCTATTCAGACGAGGAGATTATTGAGTAAGGGTTATGAGGGTTTTATTGCATATGTTTTTTACACTAGGAAGGGGGATTTACAGTTAGCCGATGTTCCTATTATACGGATTTTTTAGAAGTGTTTCCTAGTGAGTTGTCTGTGTTACCTCCAGAACGAGAAGTTGAATTTAGTATTGAATTAGCACCGGGAACATATCCTATTTCTATAGCACCGTATAGAATGGCACCTGTTGAATTGAAAGAACTTAAGACTCAGTTGCAGGACTTACTTGATAGGGGGTTTATACGACCTAGTGTATCTCCATGGGTGCACCAGTTTTATTTGTAAAAAAGAAAGATGGCACTATGCATTTGTGTATTGATTATAGGTAGCTAAATAAAGCTACAGTTAAGAATAAATATCCTTTACCTCGTATAGATGATTTGTTTGATTAGTTACAGTGTGCTAAAGTGTTTTCAAAAATAGACTTGCGATCGGGTTATCATCAGTTGAGGGTCAAGGAAAGTGATATTTCTAAAACCGCTTTTCGTACTCGGTACGGTCATTTTGAATTTCTAGTGATGCCTTTTGGGGTGACTAATGCTCCAGTTGTTATTATGGATCTTATGAACCGGGTACTACATCCTTTTGTTGATTCATTTTTTATAGTTTTTATTGATGATATTCTAATTTATTCATGTGATGTTGTTGAACATGAAAATCATCTCACAACTATTTTGAATCTGTTGAAAGATAAGAAGTTGTATGCCAAGTTTAGCAAGTGTGAATTTTGGCTATCACGGGTTGTATTTTTAGGCCATCTTATTTCTGGAGATTGGATATGTGTTGATCCTAAAAGGGTAGAAGCTATTGTAAAATGGGAGAGGCCCAACAATGTGACTGAGGTAAGGAGTTTTCTGGGTTTAGCTGGGTATTACAGGAGGTTTATAAAGGGATTTTCTTCGATTGCCTTGTCAATGAATAAACTAACCCGAAAAGATGTTAAGTTTGAATGGAATTCGGATTGCGAAAATAGTTTTGATGAATTAAAAAAGAGGTTAGTAACAGCACCTGTACTTACTATTCCGCATGGTGGAGATGGTTTTGTAATTTATATTGATGCTTCACATCAGGGCTTGGGTTGTGTTTTTATGCAGCATGGTAAAGTTATTGCTTATTCTTCTAGGCAGTTGCGTACACCTGAAAATAATTATCCTACACATGATTTGGAACTTGTTGCTATTGTCTTTGCTTTGAAATTATGGCGTCATTATCTATATGGTGAGGTATGTGAAATTTTTACTGATCATCAAAGTCTTAAGTATTTATTTACTCAGAAGGAGTTGAATTTGAGACAGAGGTGATGGATGGAGTTAATTAAAGACTATGATTGTACAATTCACTACCACCCGGGGAAGGCAAATATAGTTGCAGATGCTCTGAGTAGGAAGGCTTCAGGCAGGTTATCTTGTATTCAGTGTGTTGGAGTTTCCCATATCATGGAGTTGAGATCGAGCGGAGTAGAATTGAAGCTATCATATGGGAACAAGTTCTTTGCTCATGTAAGCATGAGGCCTTTGTTAGCTACGCGTATTTATGATTTGCAAAGTCAAGATCCTTTTCTTAAGAAGAAATGGCAAGATGTCCGAGATGGTAAGTCTGAAGATATTTGTATTGTGAATGATGGCACTTTATTGTATAAACAGCGGTTATGTGTGCCTAATATGTGTGGATTGGAAGAGGAAATTTTAGATGATGCTCATAATTACATTTATACTATGCATCCTGGTATAACTAAATTGTATAGAGATTTAAAGGAGCATTATTGGTGGAATAATATGAAGAAGGAAATAACTGATTTTGTTGCTAGGTGCCTTATATGCCAGCAAGTGAAAGTGGAGCATCAGAAACCTACTGGTCTGCTTCATCCAATGCCAATACCAAAATGGAAATGGGATCATGTAATAATGGATTTTATGGTTGGGCTTCCTCGATCTCAGAAGGGGTCAGATTCGATTTGGGTAGTAGTGGACAGATTGGCCAATTCTGCTCATTTTCTAGCAGTCAAGACTACGTATACAGTTGATAGATATGCTAGATTGTATGTTAATGAAATTATTTGATTGCATGGAGCACTGGTATCTATTGTTTCAGATAGGGATCCTACTTTTACATCCATATTTTGGGATAGCTTGCAGCATGCTATGGGTACTAACTTGAAGTTTAGTATAGCTTTTCATCCTTAGACATATGGGAAGTCTGAAAGGATAATACAGATTTTGGAAGATATGCTTAGAGATTATGTGCTTGATTTTAAAGGAAATTGAGATGAATATTTGCCTTTGATAGAATTTTCATATAATAATAGTTTTCAATCTACTATTGGTATGGAACCATATGAAGCGTTATATGGTAGACGGTGTCGTACACCCGTATGCTAGGGTGAAGTTGGTGAAAGGAAGATAGAAGTTCCATAATTGATTGAAGTTACCACTGAAAAAGTGAAGATTATTCAAGATAGAATGAGAACGGATCAAAGCAGACAGAAAAGTTATACGGATAAGCGACGGAAAGATTTAGAGTTTTAGAAGGGGGATTACGTGTTTCTTCGGATATCGCCATGGAAAGGAGTTATGAGGTTTGGAAAGAAAGGTAAATTAAGTCCACGCTACATTGGACCTTATGAAATTCTTGAGAAAGTCGGGATGGTTGCCTACAAGTTAGAGTTACCACAGGAGTTAGCTCGATTACATGATGTTTTCCATGTTTCTATGTTGAGAAAGTATTTAGCGGATCCTTCACATGTATTGATGGAACAACCTATTGAATTAAAGTAAGACTTGAGTTATGTGGAAGAACCACTTGTTATCGTGGATAGGAAGGAATAAATATTGAGATCAAAAGTGATCCCACTTGTGAAACTTGTGTGGAGAAGGCATTCCATGGAAGAGGCTACATGGGAGGGAGAGGATACCATGAAGATTCTTTATCCATATTTTTTTGATTCGGACAACCAAGGTATGTCAATTTCGGGGACGAAATTTCCTAACAGGGGGAGAATTGTGACAACCCGAATATAATTATGATAAATTATGTTTAAATCATGATTACCTTATTTTATATGGACAATATGTTATTAGTATATATAATGTTAAGTCATTATGTTTAGTCTAAACCTACCTTCATAAAGCATGAAATATTGAATTAGTTACAAATATGAAATTTTGAAGTTTTCGATAGCAATGTTCATGTTTAAGGCTAGTTTTGACCTGTATGATATAAAAGTTGACTTGAGGTATAAACTATATAGTTGTAGATATATGAATTAGGTTTGTAACACAACAAACGGTGTATCAAACGGAGGTTCGAGTAAGAAGTTATACTAAAACTACAAAACAATGGCAAAACAGTCCATCCGTTAAGTGGTATTTTGTCTTATTATGGCAACAAATATTTTGTTTTCATTGGTTGGGAAGGGTGGTGGCTTTGGCCGACTTCAAACCCTTAGAATTACCTCTTTATTCATCTAAATTCATCCATGAGAGATTTTAAGCTTAAAGAAGGAGAATTAGGAAGTTAGGAAGAAAAAGTGAGGAGAAATTTTTACGTAAAAGTCCCAAAGGTAATCATAACCACAAATCTTGTTATTTTTCTTATATTAATGTTTTAGATGATATAAATCATCATTTTTTTAGTAAAATTTCAGCCCTTGATATAGGTGTGTGGTTAGATGAAAGTTTAAGTTAAGTTGAATGTACAAAACCCTAAAATTGCTTTGTTTAGAAACTTTGTTTATTCAAACTTCCATATATTTTTATATACTTACTGGAATTGATTTATTCCAATTGGAGATTAACCTGGACTCATATATTTACGACATATCCGAAAATCATGTGAAAATAAAAATAAATGAGTCTTTGGTGAGAGTTTTAAGTTCGGGTATGAAATCTGCCCCAAGGGTGAAAGTATGCAATGTTTGATGTCTTACTTGACATAACAAATGAACTCTAAAAATTATGAAATTTTAATCTTGTATTATTCAATATGTTTACTGATATTAAGCAGAATATCATAGAAAGTTATGATATATAAAAATTATGAAAATTCTTGGAAGATGACTGAATGATAGAGGAGCTTATAGGTCAGATTTGCGAGGTAATAAAGCAATGGGCCTATCTCGCTCTAGAAAACTTGAAATAACGCACCGTCTTTTGTATTGGAATCCTAATATGATAAGGATTTAATTACCAAGAATAAATGAATGTATATTTGGTCTATGATTTCTATACGTTAAATTTATTAACATGATTTTGGATGGAACTTCACTTGTGATAAATGATTTGAATGAAATCATATGATGCTTATGGACTGAATTATGTTTAAATCATTCTTTGGATTATTAATATTCTTATGATGATACTAATATTGTAAGAATGATAGGAAGGGAAGAAGATTTTATTGAACAAGTACCGGATAAAGTCAAGGGAAATTTCAGTTAAACTATCAAGGTGAGTGTACTTATGATTGTTTCATATATATAGATATATGAATATAGCTCTAAGAGCAGGATTTGTTTGAATACTTCGTTATTCAGGATTTGTTTGGATATTCAAATATCCAGGATTTGTTATTGCCAAAGGGCAGAATTATTTGGGTCTTATGTTCCAGGATTTGTTATTGCCAATGGGCAAAATTAATTGGGTCTTATGATCCAGGATTTGTTATTGCCAACAGATAGAATTATTTGGATCTTATGATCCATGATTTGTTATTGCCAATGGGAAGGATTATTCGGATTTTATATCCACATATTCGATATAGAATTATTATTCCATTGCAGGGAAGGAGTACCTCACTAAGATTAATGCTTACGGTTTATATTTTAACAATTTCAGGTTCGTACGCTGCCAGCTAGGATATCATATGACCGGTAACTTTGAGAGTTGCACCGTTGGAGAGAGATGGGGTTTAAAAATGGGGATTTTATCATTGTCACACTGAAGATTTTAATATACTCACAAGTTTTATATATTGATTTAGTATGGATTGAGTTGATCATAGTTAATCACAGTATTGTATGTCCACTTAATTATGACTATGATATTGATTTTTGTGGTAGAATAATAATATTATGTTCATTATGCACATTATGTAGGAAAGTATTGATGAATGAATCATATTTCCAATGGGCTCAAGATTATGATCAAATTATTCCAATAAAAAATGATTAGTATGAATATTGGGGTTGGGGTGTGACAATTAGTGGTATCAGAGCGTGGTTATTAATTCTGGACGTGTGTGAAGGTTAGATGGAAGTATTCAATTGATTTGATATTTATGAATTATTTATGTACTAACCAATTGTCTAGTATTATAAACTGTTATTATTGGTTGTTAGAACTTTGTTGTATTAAAGATAATTCCAGATGGAACCTGGGAATGATAACATAGAGAAGAGGGAGTGGCTTCTCGTACAGAGAATACTGAAGTGGAGCAAAGTGTTGCTGGAAGGGCTGGAGAGAAAGAGCAGCCTATAGAGATGTAAATAATGGCACAGGAAATGATGAGGATGACAGAGCAACAAGAAAGAAATATGGTGCAAATGGCAGAACAACAGGCTAGATATCTAAAATCAAAGACTGTGGCCAGGATTGAGAAAGAGGCAAGGAAGGAAATGAAAGATTCCATGCATGAGAAGTTTTTGAAGTTGAATCCTCGAGAATATTCAGGGTCAGTTGAACCTATAGAAGTTGAGTTGTGGGTCAAGGATCTAGAGACCATCTTTGCAGTCATAAAAGTTCCAGATAACCAGAAAGTGAATCTAGTTGTGTTTAAGTTGAAAGGAGATGCGAAATATTGGTGGGAAGCCAACAACCATTTGGTGCCTAGGATGGAAGGTACTGATGTTATTACTTGGACTAAATTTATTAAAGCTTTGTATGTTAAGTATTTCCCTAAAGTTTATAGGAGGGAGAAGCTGCGGGAATTTATAAATTTGACCCAAGGGAAAATGTCTGTGAGGGAGTATGAGGCTAAATTTACTGCTTTGTCTAGATTTGCTACTAAATATGTGGAGAATGAAGAAGATAAATGTAGTAAGTTTTAAGATGGACTGATTTGGTCTATTCAAAATAAAGTGGCCACTTATGAGTTAGAATATTATGCTTTTCTGGTAAACAAAGCCACGATAGCAGAAAGGAAAATAAACCAAGGGGTGGCGAGTAGAGAGAGTTTTAAGAAAAGTAGATTTGACGCATTTCAGTCTAAGGGAGGTGAGGGTGGAAGTGTTAAGATAGAACCTCATAAATTTTAGAGAGGTGGTGGAGTTAGTTGCAGAGGTTTGGGTAGATTGGGAAGAGATACTAGGGGTGGAGAATCTTCTAGTCTGGTTAGGAGGTCAGGAAAGGGTGAGGCACCGACGAGAGTTGTTACATGTTTCTTTTGTAAAGAGGAAGGGCATTATAAATCTGAGTGTCCTAAGCTTAAGGGATTGGAATGCTACCGTTGTCATCAAGTGGGGAATATTAAGAAGAGTTGTCTGTAGTTGGCAGAGACTCCATCAATACATAGTGAAGTAGCAAGTAGAATGTTATCTCCAGGCAGTGTAGTGAAAAGTATGGGAAGAGGCAAGCTAGTAGTTCCATGAAAGGTGGATGAGTCTTTACAGGACCTTTTGATGTTATCTCTAGGCTATGCAGGACCTTTTGATGTTCCAAAGGGCTTTGCTCGGTTCAGAGAGTTAACTTTGGTCAAACATGGCCCAAAAGCTCCCAGTCATCCTTCAGAGTAAAATGGGTCATTCGTCCGTAACGTAAGGATGATTCATGCATAAACTAGATTGTTGGAAAGGGTATTCATTTCCCTTGAAATTTTCATTCAGTCTTGTTCGATCCGAAGAGTTGATGGGACTTAAATGGAGATCGGGAGCACCCGATGGTCTCCGGATCTATTTTCAAAGGAAAATGGTCTATTAGTCTGAACCATACGTCCGATTCATGCAACAAGGAGGACTATTGGAAAGGGGATTCAGGGACTTCAAAGATTCATAGGCTTCTATTTAGGTGAAGAAGTTGATTGGGGATTAAACGGGGGGGGGGGGGGGGGGGAAGAGCTCCCGATGGCCTTTAGATGGGTTTTTGATAGTAAAATGGGTCATTCATCTGAATCGTAAGGTGGATTTACACACGGTGTGGATCGTTGGAAAGGTAATTCAGAGCCCTATGAAGATTTATTGAGATTTTTCTTTGATGAGAAAGTTGACTGGAGCCAAATGGGGCTCAGGAGCGCCCGGTGTCCTTTAGATCGATACTCGGAGTATGACCTTGGATTTGTGGTGAATAGGATCCTAGAATGTGGTGTCTATAGATCCCCTCGATGGGTGATCTTAGAATAAGTGAAAATCTATCGAAGATACACCATAAGGATATTTGGGAAAGAGTTCAATTTGGTGGACCAAATGGATAAAGATAACTGGTTCAGGGGGTCGAGGTCGATTTTAAAGACATAAGTTTGTGTCGGGGATGATTGATTATATGGGTCGAGGTCAATTTTGAGGACCGAAACTTGTAGATCGACTCTACAAGTCGAGGTCAATTTTGATGACCTAAAGTTGGAGAAACTAATTCTACAGGTTTAGGTCAATTCTGAGGACCTGAAATTGTAAATATCGGTTCTACGCTTCGAGGTCAATTATGAGGACCTAAAGTTGTAAGGACTGATTCTGCGGTTCGAGGCCAATTCTGAGGACCTAGAGTTATAGGGATCGCTCTGTGGGTCGAGGTAAATTATGAGGACCTAAAGTTTTAATTATCGATTCTAAGGATCAAGGTCAATACGGAGGACCTAAAGTTATAAGGACTGATTATCAGGGTTAAGGTCACTTCTGAGAACCAAAGTTGTAGAGATCGATTTTGCATGTCGATATCAATTCTAAAGATTGAAAGTTGTAGAGATCGATTTTGAAGGTCAAGGTCAACTTTGAAGACCTAAATTTTTAGAGAATGATTTTGAGGGGCAAGGTCAATTCTGAGGACCTAAAGTTATAAAGACTGATTTTGAGGGTCGAGGTCAATTCTGAGGACCCAAAGTTGTAGGGACAGATTTTTCAGGTCAAGGTCAATTATAAGGACCTAAAGTTATAGAGACCGATTCTGCGGGTTGAGGTAAATTCTGAGGACCTAAAGTTGTGACGAATAATTTTGTGGGTCGAGGTCAATTTTGAGCACCTAAAATTTGAGAGACCGATTTTTAGGGTCGAGGTCAATTATGAGGACTTAAAGTTTTAGATATCGATTCAGAGGGTCGACGTCAATTATGAAGACCTAAAGTTGTAGAGACTGATTCTATGGATCAAGGTCAATTCTTATGACCTAAAGTATTGGCGATCGATTCTACAGGTCGAGGTCAATTATGAGGACCTAAAGTTTATAGCTCGGGGGTTGCTCTCCTGGGGAGTCTTTAATTTACCTCAAGAGTGTGTATGTACAGGTGGTAGTGTTGAGGATTTATGTTGTTTTAGGACTCCATTGGGAAGATATTACTTTTTATACATCCAATTGGTGATTGCGTTATTTTGAGAAAGAATAACTTTGCTAGGGTAATTGTGACGGATCTTGATTACATGCGTATCTTTGAAATTTCCAATGGTGGGTGGATAGGAGAAAATTTATCCTAGAAATTCCGTTGGGGGATTGGAAATGTATTAAATTTGATCGGGCAAGCATTTGATTTTGAGGTTTGGGTTTTGGGTTTTGCTAGTGAAGTATTTAGATTTGAGATTCCACTTAGGAATTGTAGTGGACTTTTAGGGATGTGGTCATGATGTTGGTTATGTATGAGGAACATGGGTAGGTTTGTAAGGTGAACCTGGATAGGTATAAGACTATAATATTTAATCTCACTGGCGATTTTGGGAGTTTTTAAGGGTTTTAGTGCTCCAAAAAATGATTTTCTTGATGAAGAGATGTTCCCATATCTGTTTGGTATTTTTAGGAATTTTTGGATTTTTTCGGCTTTTTTTACATTAGATGTTTAGTAATGGCACGGATTGTTGGGCTTCCTGGGAAGAGGAATGGGCATGTGCCAATCGATATGTGAAGGCTTCTGTCGATCAGCATCTCGTTTAGTCCTCTCATTTTACACATCTTCTAGATTTTTAATCTTTTTCTTCCTCTCTCTAAAAATTGTTCCCATGTCCTTTATTCTTCAAGACTTTAAACGGAAGGTTCTTCCAACGAGAAATAAAACTTGGAGTGGTTGATCATTGATGACTGGGTTAGACTGGGGTAGCATATTAGGATCCCCCTTGCTTTGATCAATGAGAATGCCTTTGATTTATTCAAGCCGGTAGCTGAGGAACGCTTCCTTCTCCGTGATACTGCACACCACCGTTCGTCTAGGGTGAGGAACCCCAGTGTCTATTTAAGTATGGTGACCTTTGGCATTCTTTTTCTTTTTCTTTGTATTCTTGTGCTGATGAAAAGGTTTTTCCTCCTTTTTGGCTTTGGTAAACTGACATAGCTCCTTCGAGCATGTGTTCCAATGGAACGAATGGGTTGAGGGATGTATAGGAGCCTCTTTCGATGGTGGTGCATTGGCTGGTTACTTTTGTTGGCTTTGGCCGTCTAGTGCAGGCTTTGGATGGGACATCGCGTTCTATTTTAGTTTTTTGCACCTTAGAGAGAGGTGGTGGGAAACTAACCATGTCTTTTGTTTAGGCTTCAAGATGATGACTGTGACTCCCATAGATCTTCAGTAGATGTTGGGGATAGATTGAGAGGGTGTATAAATAGAGTTGGATCGTATTTCATGGGTGACGCCGGAAGCGATTCAAGCAACGTGGGAGATATGTGTAGGATCATTTCTGGGAATTCTATATGCATTTATTCTCTTCAGGAGGTGTCTCGCTTCTTTATTTTTCTTATGTTGGGTGGTTTTGTAGTGTCTACGAGCGACGACGTTGTCTATCTCTCATTCTTTCCCTTTTTGAGGATATTTACTGATGTCCTGCTCTATGATTGGTGGAGCCTGATTTTGGCGACCCTTTACCATTCTTTGGATGCATTCATTCGGTGATGACGACAGACTTTTACAAGGGCCACATACCATTTGGAGTTAAATTTTGCATTTTTTTTTAATGTTTTTTCTTCCATTCTCCTTTAGTTTCTTCCTTTTTAATTCCTACCTAATCATAGGCATGGTTCTATGAGGTTATTACTATCATCGTGAGGTTGATATCCCTAATGGACGAGGATTGGGTGTACTTCTACCGGATGTACCAGTGGAACAAGTCCAATAAGCGGTCGAATCAGTTCCTATCCCTGGCGGCGGTACAGTAGTCCCTAAACACGCTGATGAGCGTTTAGGTTGCTCCTTATTCCTTTGAATCATCTTTGGCATTTTCTTTATCTGCACGAAGATTAATATTTTCTTGGGTATTTTAGGTGACCTTTTACCCTTGGAGGATGTCTCCTCAACATTAGGGGGTGACAGGTATGCATGCGCAGATATGACGGTTGATAGCGCGTGAGGTCAGGTACTCCTTGTACCTGGGAGAGAGGGTGGTGCAGAAGATCATGGAGTACGAGGTGGCAGTCCCATCGGCGATGCCCATATTTTTATAAGGTGGGTGAGGGATATGTATGTCGAGGCTAAAATGGTGGAGATGGTTGTCTAGGATTATACACTATGCATGGACACGACAACGAGCTATGACTACCTAGATTTCGTGATGAGCTAGTTGATGCCCTCTTTTATTTATAACATAGTGAACATGCCTTAGCCTCCTATAACTTTGGGTAGGGGTACCAGCAGGACAATGGGATCTTCCCAGAGCACAGGTGGTTGTACGTCATCATCGGCAGCAATGACAGAGGAGGCTCCACATATTTGGGTCACTCCCTCTTCTAATAATTTCCCTTTGACTAACGTGGGGTCATTGAGCATGCTACGTCATCCTAATGTAGTGGCACCATGGCTGATGGGGATTATGGATGATGTCCTTCAGCCTAAGGTATATTCCTTTTCTTGTCACTTTTTTTACCTTTTGATTCTTTCTTTGCTCTTAAATGATTGGCCTTTTGCTTGCAGCATGTTCGGGTGTCAATAACCTGACTAAAGGATATCAAGGATTGGGTGGCCTCTGCAACTACTTACATTAAGGACTATGTTCCTTCCTGCTTGGTTCCTCCTATCACCTCAGACGAGGGATTGTATACTGGGAGTGGATGTTCTATTTCTCATCGTCAGGGGAAGCATGTCCGCCATAGGGGTTGAGGGTTTATATATAAAGGACATTTTATATTTCATTCTTATTTTAATGACTTATTCTACATGCAATTTTACTTTTTTACTGAGACTATAAAAATGATGGGATATTTATTTAGAAAAATAGAGATTAAATAATTCGAGAAAAAATATTTATTTTGATAAATGATGAGTAAAAATGGGTAAGTAAGAAGAAATAAACCATTGTTTATAAGGATTTATTTTTTGGAGATTTTGATTTTTACAAAATAGGAAAGATAGAATTTTCTAAAATAAGGGGGTTACCGATCGCCATACCCCTTGTCTTGCCTATCGGCATATGGGTCAAGTCAAATCACTCTAAGGCATTGATTGCACTCTCCTATAGCTCAGAATTCTTTGTAGAAAAGAATTCATTTGGACTTCTTAGATCTCTTATTTTTTTCCAAGGATTTTGTGTATAAAAGGAGAGGTAAGGTGTGTAGTTTTTCCATCCACTCTCACTTTATTCTCCTTCTTGCTTCTTGCTTTCTACTCCTTTATTTCCCAAATGTCCTTTTCGATGTATGAAAAATTATCTTCCTACCTCGAAAGTCTAGAGCCCATGTTATTGTATAACATGGACTACGAGGCTTTCACCTTGCATCGAGTCTCCTTATGGCGTAATCAATCCATTGATTGGAACATATTAGTGGCGACAACACAATTATTGTACCCTGAAGATAAAGTTTTTCATTTTGTTTTAAATGAGGTCTGCCCGACCAATGAAGAATTCTCAGGCATGTTGGGAATCAATCATAGTGTAGAGGCATCTATGCCCGAATTTTCTCATTCTCCCCGACACTGTTATTCTATTTACTCCATATTTCCCCTTTGATGGCTCGACCGTTGGTTAATTAGGGGATGATTTCTCTTTCGACTCTCATGTATTCTGTGTGTTTGAGGGATTCCAATGATGTGGGATATACCAGACTTGTTTCCTTGGGCCTAGCTTCAAGGCTCTTACTGTTGATGGGGCATTTAATGGTGGATTCACGATTAACTATAATAATATTGTAGATTTCTTACCATCACAGCCCTACGACAGTGTTACTGGCGGAGACTCTTAACGATCTTGATGCTTTGTGGGAAGGTCCTTCCAATTTCCTAAGAGGGAGCCCTATGATGCTATTCACGTGGCTGGCTAAGAGATATTCTTTGGTAGGCATGTCGAATTTCTTTACTCAGTACTTTATCAATTTTGACATGTCTCTAGAGTACTTGGTCAATTAGTTCGTGGATCAAGGAGCACGATGCCTTCATTGGTCAGTGCCATGGTGGAGAGAAGTTAAGAATGTTCTGGGGATAGAAGATTACTGGTATGCACGGTTAGTTGCCCTACGGTAAACTTTATTCTATTTCCCTTGGCGTTTTTTGCACCAAGTTAGATGCGAGTAATTAGTGCCTCTTAGCACACTAGACTTCTTTCTGGTGGAAGACTTGACTGAATCCATGCATATAAGGTTAGGTTCTTTGTGGGAAATTCTTCAACCATCAACCTGTCCATATCAATCCATAGACATGATTTGGCATGTGTCTGTGGACTATCTTGAATGGCTGTGAAGGTGAGAAGTGGCGAAGATCCTAAAAGAAAAGATCGACCAGAGGTGGTTTATACTTTTTGACATTATAAAAGGGAGAGTAGTGGTATTTTCCAGGATGGTTAGGACATATCGATCCATGGAGCGTTCTCAGAATATTAACCAGGAATGGGGTGTTTAGGGACCTTCGCGGGATGATGATGAGGATAATGGGTCTTCCAGCAATCGCGAATAGGGTTTTTGTGAAGAAGGGATTATTTTTTGTGAAGATTTTTAGGTGGCTTTTATGAAGGTTTTGGTGACTAGGATGTTTTTTTTGTTTTGGGGTTTAGCAATAACTTTGGTAAGCTTAGTTAGGTTTGTTTAGAAACAAATCGGTCAGCGAAAAAGGTTAGTTAGTCTCACTCCCTTCACTGATACTTCGTGTAATGGTATCAATCTTCTTTGTTTGAAATAAAAAGGATTTTGGTCATATTATTGTGCCTCTTATTAAATTTTTCTTTTGAGTTATCTATACCAATTTCTAAGCCATATATAATCCTTTTGTTCATGTATATTATAAAATGAATCGTTGTTCTCGAAGATTGTAAAAGAATAGCATTTTATGAAAAATAAAGGGGATCGTGCCCATGTAAAGAGTATGAGTTGCCTATGTACCTATGGGGGTTTAAAAATTTACGAGTTCCATTTTAAAAGAAAATGTTTTGTTAGAGGATCAAGTCCCACGTAGTTCTAGGTTAAGATAAATGAATATTTTATTTATTTTAGAAAGGAGATGAGAATAGTCGTAGTGTGTTGAGATTTCGAACTAAGGGTAGAACTTCTTGAGATGGTCCAAGTTGGCTAGATGTGCCATCTCTTCTCCATCGAGGTCTGTGAGCACAACTTCGTCGCCTGACATGATCTTCTTCACTATGTAGGGGCCGCTCCAGTTTGACTTAACTTTAGGGGTCCCATACGGGTTATATGATTTCTTTGAGGGCAAAGTCCCCTTCCCAGACACCACAGTCCTTGACTTTTTGGTTGAATGATCGTGCTATCGAAAGGTGGTACCCTTGTATGTGATATAGAGCCTTCAGCCTATTTTCATCCAAGAGTGACAGTTCGTCAAAGGGGCTCTGATGCCAGTCTTCCTCGATAACCTTTCTCTAGTGCATAATGTGTAGAGAATGTATTTCTAGTTTAACAGATATAACATATTCCATATCGTATACCAGAGAGTAAGGGGTAGCGCCACTCGATGTTCGGACTGAAGTGTGATATCCCCAAAAGGCGCAAGGGATCCGGTCAGCCTAATCTTGGAAACTCTTGCTCATTTTACTGATGATGTCTTTGACGCTTTTGTTGGAAGCTTCAATTGGACCATTGGTTTGGGGTCGATAGGGATAAGATTTATATCTCTGAATCACATATTCGTCAACTAGTTCTGTGATCTCGACTTCGATATGTACGCCACTATCTAATACTAGCTCGTGGGGAACCCCGTATCGATGGATGATGTTATTTTGGATAAACTTGGTTACATTCTTGGTCATACGCGGTGTAATCATGAACTCTGGTGTCCAATAGTAACCTTGACGAATAATCTTATTAGCAAGCATATGACCATTCATGTGGGGTTCACATTCCCGGTTGTGGATCTTCTACATTATTTCTTTATCAACAACCCCTATAATACAGTGCAAATGGGTTCCATCTAAGTTTCTTTTGAATAGCCCTTTATCATGGATGATATACTAGGTAGCCAGTTTGTGAGGGGTTGCATGTTCTTTCATGTTAGAGTCTCTGGGATACCTACTATGCTTAAGGAGGTGCCAAATGTCATAGTTCCAAAACTTAGCCATATTGAAATCTTCTTCGGTGATGAGCTCAGTGTGGTAGAAGTGGGTTGGTAAATCTTATTTTTGGACTAGATAAGGGGCCATCGTTATTCCCTCAGCCATGTTGACCACGAAGACTATGGTATTAAAGGCATAGGTTAAGTTGTTCTTTTCTCGGGGCAAGTAGTGGGAGGTGATATCTCAGAAATAGGAGGCGATCTCTTCTAGTGGGCATGGAAGGGTAAGAGCATTTCTTATTTGACCTTTTATCTTTTAAGGACTTGGTATATGATAAGGTAAGAGTCCCCGTAGACATCAAGATGCTTGATACCTTTCTTGAGAGGGACTTTGAGGCCTATAGTGCATGCCTTGTATTAGATCATATTATTAGTGAATGGAAAATCTAGCTTAATGGCAATGAGAGTGTGAGAGTGTGAGAGTCATCATGGGCAATCAATAGTATCCCAATTCCATATCCTATCTTATTGGCAATGCCATCAATGAATATTTTCCATCATAGATCCTCCTAAAACGTGCAGAGGACATATTCATCTGGGAATTCAGAGATCCAAACGTGAGCCTCTTCCATGGGATAGTCAACAAGGTAGTCGGAGATAGCTGTCCCTTCATGGATCTATGTGTGATGTGCATGCTATTGAACTCGGCTAGTAGCATCAATAATTGGTCCATTCGGCTAGATAGGTAAGGTTTCTCAAGAAAGTAATTGATATGATCCATTAGAGACATAAGTCCGATGGAAAAGGCGAACATATAGTGCCATAACTTTTGAGTGACCTAGACTAGGGCGGTGCATGGTTTCTCTAAGACAACGTAGTTCACTTCGTACTCAGCTAATTTTTTACTGGCATAGTAGATACCCATTTATTTCTCGAATTCTTAAATTTATTAGTACAGAAAAGCCCCTGTTGCAGTATATGTTATGGTCAAGTATAGGAGTAGAGGGAGACCAGGCTGCGGCAACATGATTACTAAAGATTGGATAAGATATTATTTGATTCTATCGAAGGCTTCCTAATAGGCCTCATTTCAGACTTTGATAGAATCCTTTCATAGGAGTTTGAAGATAGGTTCATAAATAGAAGTCAACTGGATAATGAAACGACCAATGTACTATAATTTTCCTAATAATCCCCGAACTTCCTTCTCCATTTAAGGTGGTGGCATTTCAAGTAGGGCTTCCAACTTGGTATGTTCTTCTTCGATTCCCTTTTCACTAACCATGAATACTAAAAGCTATCCTTTTATGACACCAAAAATGCATTTTTGTGGGTTTAACCCCATCTGGTATCACCGTAGTCATTTGAAGAACATTTGAAGGGCAGGAATATAATCTTACCAAGTCTTAGATTTATTGATCATGTTGTCTACATAGACTTCAACCCCTTTTCCTATCAAATCATGAAAGATTGTCATGGTATCCCTTTAATTGGTAGCCCCTACGTTCTTGAGCCTTAGCATAATGGTGTAAGAAAAGGTTCCCCAAGGGGTAATGAATGCAATTTTCTCCTGATGGTCAGGGTGCATCTTGATTTGATTGTATCTAAAAAATCCATTGACGAATAATTTAAGGGCATGATTGGTTGTGTCATCCAAAATCATGTCAATGTTGGGAAATGGATAATTGTCCTTCGAAGATGCTTTGTTTAATTCTTTATAGTCGACAAAAATGCAGACTTTTCCACCTGATTTCGATACGAGTACAATATTGGCGAGCCATATGGGATATTTGATCATCCGGATGAATCCAACGTTCAACTATTTGATTACCTCTTCTTTGACTTTTGAGTGACCATTTGGTGTAGAGCTTTCATAGCTTTTATTTGATCGGCTTGCATTCCAGGAGTATTGGGATCTCATGCGGAGCTATTTTGATATCAATGTTAGGCATGTCATCGTAGGACGATGCAAAGATGTCCGCAAATTCTTTCAACAGTTCTTTAAATTTCACGCACTCATTCTCGTTAAGAGTGGACCCTATCCCAATTTCGCATTGTTGGCTACTAGAACCAAGATTGATAACAACAGTTTTATCATCATTAATTTGAATGCGGTTATGTTGTTTGTTAATATTCTTAATAAGATGAGTTAAGAATTATTCACTTACAAAAATCTTCATCATGAATAGTTTGATTAGAATCAAGACAATGAATTAAAGTCACTTCAAGATACTCAAAATCCTCATTTATTTCACTTTCGGGAAAAACAACATTGAGAACCTCATCAAAAGAGGTCTCGATTACATTATTATCAGAAAACGGAGGAATAATTATAGATGAAGAGATATGGTAAATAATCAGGTTTGGTTGCATCTCATCAGGTGGGACTGTTACAGCATTCCATTGGAGAAGAGGCTCATCAGTGACCTTGATTAGAGTGGACGGGTCCGATGATGTAGCTCCTAAATGGATCATACAGAGGGTTAGCCCCTATGTCAACAGGTTGAATGATTTCTCAGGGGAGGTTATACTTTATGCTGGAAGTTTTCAGCCCAGGACTAGTTGTCTTAAAAGAATATTTCTATGCTCAACTTCACCATTTTATCTACATGATCATACCACGGTGCCAAAACGCAACATAAGGGAAAATTTTCACCCTCTTTAACGAATGTCCCATTCAAGGAATCCTTCGAAACAGTCTTGGCATATTTTAAACTTCTCTTTTAGCTATGGTTGGCAGACCATTCTGAGTTCTTCTGGTGACGGTTGATAATCCAGGCCACATGGAGGAGTATCCATTGTTGACATCTCACCAGACCCAATTCGGGTATAAAGTGCATATTCTTGAAAAATATGTATTATGTTGACATTGTCGTGAGGGTTTTCCTCTCGACAGACTCTATCTTTGAACTTATCCCCTAACTGTGACCTACGAAACCCACGCCCATCACAAAGTGACCCTCCAGTACGAGACAAATTTTGGTCCATATAGCATTACTCTTAGTGATGTAGTATGCAAAAATATATGATTATTAATTAGCATATTATGGGTAGAGTTTTTTTTTATTTAGCATGACGAATAAGAGAAGCATTATGTACGAGTAAAAATAAATGGAGTATAGAGACCACATTACACATGGATACATGTGAGTGACTGATATATGAATATCTATAAGTGAGTATGTGGTAGTGAGCCTAAGCATGGATCAACTATATGTTGCATGTTATATGTGCAAGTGTGATAAGTCGAGGTGTGTGCTAATGAAGCCTAAGCATGGATATTCTAAGTAGTATGTGAAGCATGTGGGTACAAGTGATCTTATGTACAATTTTAAGTAGTGTGTGGTGTACATGGAGGGTATTTATAAGTGTGTGAAGTAAAAAGTGAGTGAGAGGTGATATAAACATGAGGTAGATATATACACGAAGTAATAGAGGAAAAAGGGAACATACGGATAGCTTCATATGCACACATGGAGATAATAAAAACACCTATGTGAAAGTAGAGTCTATCCCTCTTATGACAAAAATCCCAAGTAGAGTCTCCATTGTGGCCACCCCTCCGGATCGACGCACGTGGGGGGGGGGGGGGGGGGGGGGGTCTTGCCCTTTCCTTAGGGCGCTTCGATTGTCGTCAGTTGGGTTGATATAAAAACATAGAGTCGCCAGCCTATTTTTCACAAAACAAGGAGAAGAAATATTTCCACCTCGAGAGAACGACATCAAAAATATATTGATGCTTGCGAAACGAATTAGTTCGAGGATTCAGGACCTATGTTACTAGATGGGAAGGTGTTAGACACCCATCCCTCTCTTTCAGTCTCAGATGGGCATATGTTATTTTTTTCCTTAATAACTTCGTGAAATGTGTGCGTGTATATATAACTGAGAGTTAAATTACTCGACTCATATAATGGATAAAGGCGGAGTGAGGTCATCAATAGGAGTGTTCCCAAAATAGTATTTTAAAAATATAATGTGTGGGCTTATCGGGACACCGATCGTTATGGTGAAACGATGGTATATGTCTGATAAAGCGTGAGCATAAATCACAAATATAATATAAGGAAATAATGTATGAACAAAAATAGGAAAGGATGACTAGAGTCTCAAATTTTTCCAAAGATGCCTATATAGCCTAAATATGGATCGAACTCCACATTGTTCGCATGCAATATGAGGGTGGGGTTTATCCCGTAAATCCAACCTGGGACTTTTCTTATATGCTTATGTGTGTAAAAAGGAAGTTTTAGAGTGGGAAAATGTAATGAGAAATTGTTGTTTGGAATTCACAAGCAAACCCTTTTTCTTGTTTTTGGGTTTTTTGTAAATATAGTAAATAAAATACTACTAATAAAAAATTTGAATTTAATATGTGTGATCTAATGAAGATGAAATGATAAAGTGAGAAATAAATAACAAATGTGAAAATAAGAGAATTTAAAGACAAAGTTAAAGGTTTGGACCTTCTTTTCAAGCCTTAAGGTTGATGTTGATTGTTGAAGGGTTTCTCTTACAAGTGGATAAAGGTGGTTAGGAGGAGAGGGAAGGGAATTTGCCAAATTGGGTAAGAAAAAGATGGAAATGGAAGGTGTGGGGAGAGGTTTCAATAAGGAAACCACACTAACTTCGAGAGAATGTTACTGATATCACTGAGAGGGATGTTTCGAAGGTACCTTTCGAGGTGAGGTCATTATCCCCTTATATAGGGTCAAGGGCATGATGATTTGAATTTTCCTTGACCTGTCTATCGGCAGCCAACCCCAAACGCACACCCAATAGGCAGGGAACTGGGTTTGCCATTCGGTAGTGTCTTTCAATTTTTTTAAGAAAAAGGCTCTTGAAATGAAATCCGTAAGTTCGAATCACGAATAGGACATAGAATTAGAAAGGGTATTTTGAGACCATTTAAAATCCATTGGGCCTCTTCCGCGTTTGGGAATTGATTGTAGTCAAATGGGGCTCGAAGGCACCTGATGATCTTTTGGACAAGAGGAAAAAGGATCGTTCGTCCGAACTGTAAGGATGATTCACTCAAGGGGCAGACCATTAGAAACTTTTGCAGGTCCTTTCGATGTTTCGAAAAGTTTTTCTCTGTTCGGAGCGTTAACTTTGGTCAGACGATGTCCGAAAGAGCCTGATGACCCTTTAGAGTAAAACAGGTCATTCGTCTGTACCCTAAGGCTGATTCCCACACGGGACAGACCGTTAGAAAGGGCGTTCAGTTCCCTTTGAATATACAATCACTCATTCAAAGTAAAGAGTTGACGGGAGTCAAACAAAGATCGGGAGCGCCCGGTGGTCTCCGAATCAGTTTTTGATAGTAAAATGGGTCATTCGTTTGAACCGTAAAGACGATTTGCATACGAGGCAGATCATTGGACACGGGTTTCAGAGCCCTTTGAATAATTGATTGTCTCGACTTCTTAAAAAATCTGGGTATGCGAAATCTAACTCATTTATGTTCTCAATTTTTTTCTTCTAAATTTTTATAGTATTTTAAATATTTTTTTATCTTATTATGGGTATGCAAAATCCATATTTTGTGACTGGTTCAGAGTCTTGTGTACCTTTAAAAAAATTAGCAGGTAAAATGTCAACATTTACTCCTTCATGTGATTTGTTACTTTAATGTTTTTTAGTTCATTTTCTTGCGTGGGTTTCTTTGTTCACCTTTATGTGGGTGAAAATGATCTATGGTCGGTGCTAAAAGTTTGAAACATTTGTACCTCTCTGTCATCATATAGATGTTAGGAATTTCGCATACTAAGAACAAACTTTTGCCCCTCTTTCTCAAGTCTCCCAATGATTTCGTATCTAAGCCAAATCTAACTTCATATCTAAACCAACCCCAATTTGTTTAATCAATTTTGAGATTTTGATTTGTTTATACTAGATTTGGTAGTTTTGGTTTGATTTTGTTTCTGATTTGCTGAATTAAACCAATTTGTTTGTTTTGATTTAAATCACTTTGTTGGGTTTTCTTGCAGATAGGAATTGAGATGATGGTTTTGAGGACTCTATATCAATTTTTATAGATGGAGTACAAAAAGAATTATGTTTTATGGTAAACGAGGGATAGAAAATGAGAGATTTGAAGTATTTACAAGTGGATCTAAGTTTCAGGAAAGTCTTCAGTATTAACAAAGACAAACATGCTAGAGTAATTCATCCGGCCTTCGGCTCAAGAAATTTGTCCAAAATGGGTCAGATTTGTGAAACATCTTTCAGGAGGCTATTTGTTAAAATAGTGGAATATCAATGATGTTCTCTATTCACTTTATTAATAACAGAGGTGGAGATTAATGGATGAAAATAAAGGGTGGAATCATAGGTTTGGCCTTTAAGTCAAATCATTCCATTTTGCAAACTTGAATGGAACTCACAACTATTAATACTTTTAATAAAGGCTACAAATATTTCCTGCAATATTATTATTTTGATCAAAAGATAAATGAAAGTTTTAAAAAATGTAATATTATTTAGATGATATTAATAATAATTAATTTTTAGTTAGTACCCATTTTTTATATTATAGTTTATCCTGGTGTCATATGTCGCATATAGGTCTTAAATTTGACACTACGTGGAAAATAATTTATGTAATAATTTTTAAGGGAATTAACTAATAATTTTTTTAAAATTATTTTTATATAGGAGGTATCTTAAACCCCAAAACATTATACAACAATAACTTTTTACTGGATTAATATTAGGGTAATTTGTGCAAATGATAAATTTGTTATAGATTAGTAACTTCTTACTAGTCTCATTTTTTACGAAGGTGGATAATTGGTATGTTTTCCTAAGAAGTAGCAATGATGATGGTAAAAATATATGCGGAAACTTTGGTGGAGTTTACATAACTTATTTGATGTCACTTGCCATTTTAAGTTGTTCGATTTTGTAATATTTACTTGAATGTTTATTTTGTGATTTTCACATAACTTATTTGACTTTTGTAATATTTTACTTGAATGTTTATTTTACATTGATGGTGACAAGTATAGTAGGTTATGCATTAGAAATAGTGATAATTCCTTAAGTGCAGTGTGGTGGGATAGTACGCTATAGTCAATAAATTTGATGGTTTCTAATTGTTGTGTACTGTTAAATCATCAGTTAGTGAAATGTGGTTTATGTGACAATATGGACTTTAATATTATTGTTTATGTAATGGGATGAAGTTTATGCTTTTCTTACTCGTACTTATAATATACCATTAAAATTACAACACCTACCAATAATCCTTTATTTTTACTCTAACCACGTCTCCATGGAAAATAAGTGAATCGTCTGCATGTCGCACTTACATAACTGATATAATTAGAAAAAATGGTCTCGTATATATATAAAAGAAGAAATTGATTTGATGATGTTTATTATCAGGTTTTTATTCTTGTTTAGCACTTCACGTTGTAGGTTTTCCCTGTTGGAAATTAATGTCAAGTAATGAAATTAATTATTTAATTTTAATTTTTTTAAATTTTGAATTTTCCATAATTGTGGTCTTGATAAATATCAGATAATTAATTAGGAATGTGATAAACAAAGATATTAAAAGATTTGGGTAAATCTTATCCGTAGTCACATGATGGTTAGTGGCATTAGTGGGAGACTTGAAAGAGTCCCACCTCCACTAGGATTCCGGCTCTCTTCCTCTTATAAATAGAGACATCTACACCATCTAGAGTCATCTCATAACACACTATTTCTGAGGTGGGAGAGAAAGTCCGAGATTCCATTAGAGTTTATTTTTTCCAAGAAGGCAGATTGATGGAGCAATTAATCAAGATTGATCATTGATCAAGGTAAGTCTTATTTTCTATCTTTTAGACCTATTTATTGTGAAAACATGAAGATCCAAGATCCTTTTATTAAGAACAATTGTATGCTAAAATTTAATCATATTAATGTGTTCGTGATTAATATTAGGGTGTTCTTAAGAATGATTTTATATGTGGTATCAGAGCTAAAGTTTAAGATCTCATGATTTTCCTTATTGATGTTTGTCTATAATGAAATATGTGCATGAGACTTTCTGCGACATTTTTATTTATGTCATTAAATTGCTTTTGTGCCTGAGACCTTCTGCGAGGTCTTATTTCTGTCATTAAAACTGCTCTTAAAGTATGTCTGAGATTTTCTGTGATGTTTTTTTCTTCTGTCGCCAATACTCACTGGTGAGAATGAAAGGTCAAAACTTACTCGAAATTTTACGAAACTGACATCGTCGGCTGGAAATGTCGAAATAAACAAAACCCATTGTATACAATGGGCACCACCTTACTTTTGCGTTTTTACGTCATTAAGACCCTTAAAATTGCGTTTTTGCCGTTTTTGGTAATAATGTTGACGTCAATATCTCACTCCAGAAAATTGATTTTTGAATTCCGCAAATTGTTT
The DNA here is from genome assembly GCA_949130495.1 of Sambucus nigra. Classification (NCBI taxonomy): domain Eukaryota; kingdom Viridiplantae; phylum Streptophyta; class Magnoliopsida; order Dipsacales; family Adoxaceae; genus Sambucus; species Sambucus nigra. The sequence goes on from OX422220.1 coordinate 49,961,780, forward strand.
TGAGTTCCTGGAGTAATTATTTACATCTTTGTGGTGCTAACTAAAATTTTCTATTTTTGGCAAAAATTACGATTTTCCCAAACATTATGTATTTTTCCACCACAGGGGTTGTTTTTAATGTCCATGGTTGTTCTAATATTCATCTTATGTATTATTTGGTATTGATGAAAGGGTTCAATATAAAATTTTGAATATTAGATGTATGATTATGTGTTTGACAATAGCATTTCGATATATTAGGTTATTGTGCATAATCTATAATTGGTAGCCCAAAGGTCCTAATGTAATTATGAATTGATGTTTAGACAATAATATTTATATGGTGTTGTATGGAAAAGACATAAAAGTGTCTTAATCTATAATTGTAAATATTTGATTATTATGTATGCATCTATATTTGGACCATTAATTATACATTAAGTTTTGAGTATAATATTTTTGGGGGCATTGATTTTGCATAAATAATGTTTCTGACTTCCAGGAAAAAAATATTTTTGAATTCCGTCGAATATTTTAGATTCTGGAGTAATTTCCTACAGTTCCATGATGCTAACTCATTTTTTAGATAAATTTAAGTTTTCCCATATTTCATGTATGTTTTATCTAGAACTGTGATAAAACTTTGCTCTAATGATCCTTTTTTAGTTGAATATTCGTGCGAAACACACGCCAACATATTTCATATGGTAGGATATTAGACTTGCGTTATTGTTAATATTCATATTTTGATGAGTATCGTGCCAAACACATGCCAATGATTCATATTGTTGAATATTATGATATTCGTGTTTTAATGAGTCTCGTGCCAAACACAGGCTAACGATTCATGTGGTTGAAAATCAGAATTATTGTTTATTCTAATGCTAGTACTCCCATTAAGTTGAATTAAATGCCAAACACAGGCTACAATTCATATGTGCGGATACTAGATTTATGATTTCATTGCATACTTATCATTAATTTCCAATAGACTCCCATGATGCTAACTCAGTTTTTAGAAAAATTTAAGTTTTCCAATATTTGATGTATGTTTTATCTAGAACTGTGATAAAACTTTGCTCTAATGATCCTTTTTTAGTTGAATATTCGTGTGAAACACACGCCAACATATTTCATATGGTAGGATATTAGACTTGCGTTATTGTTAATATTCATATTTTGATGAGTCTCGTGCCAAACACAGGCCAATGATTCATATTGTTGAATATTATGATATTCGTGTTTTAATGAGTCTCATGCCAAACACAGGCTAACGATTCATGTGGTTAAAAATCAGAATTATTGTTTATTCTAATGCTAGTACTCCTATTAAGTTGAATTAAATGCCAAACACAAGCTACAATTCATATGTGCGGATACTAGATTTATGATTTCGTTGCATACTTATCATTAATTTCCAATAGTCTCCCATGATGCTAACTCATTTTTTAGAAAAATTTAAGTTTTCCCATATTTCATATATGTTTTATCTAGAACTGTGATAAAACTTTGCTCTAATGATCCTTTTTTAGTTGAATATTCGTGCGAAACACACGCCAACATATTTCATATGGTAGGATATTAGACTTGCGTTATTGTTAATATTCATATTTTGATGAGTCTCGTGCCAAACACATGCCAATGATTCATATTGTTGAATATTATGATATTCGTGTTTTAATGAGTCTCATACCAAACACAGGCCAACGATTCATGTGGTTGAAATCAGAATTATTGTTTATTCTAATGCTAGTACTCCCATTAAGTTGAATTAAATGCCAAACACAGGCTACAATTCATATGTGCGGATACTAGATTTATGATTTCGTTGCATATATGCATATTTAAATGCATGACTTGCAAATTTTGAGACTCATAAGTAAGTATTCATTCAGTTTAATCAAATGCCAAATACAGGCTAAGATTACATGTGAAGATATTATACTTGTACTCATTTCAGATTATCCTAATGTTTGTATAAGGTTAAATTGAAGCACAACACATGCTGATATTTGAATCAAATAAACATTGGAATTTTTGCAAATGAAATCAATGTTAAAAAGTCATATTTACATATGCCACTAGTATGATAATTGTGATTATAACTGTATTGTGCATTAGTATGACCATGAATGATTTGGGTCAATATTTCTGATTTGTTACTCATACATAAGTGATGAAGCGAAAGTAAATGATTTATGTCTTCTATTTACTATTATTGTGTAATATCTCATGTAAACTCTTTCTCTATTTGATTTTCACATTATGTCTAATTTTTCGTGAATTTCAAGTTAGGGAATAGACAATAATATAATTATTCATGTATTACGTGGATTTTGAACATGTATGCATATCTCTAATATTTATATAATATAAGGTTTGGTGTTCATTAAAGTGCTCCATACCAGAAGATATAAATATTGTACTAATGCATTAATATCATGCATATTTTGGTTGCCTACGAGTCCATGTATGATATTGAATGCTAGGATGATGATACTTTATGATGTTGCATACATATTATTCTTTATTCATTTATTGTGACTATAATAATTGAACAAAATGTTAGTGGTGATATATATTTTGGGAAGGTAATAATGGTCATCAAACACAGATGCCATAGTTTCTTTCACTATCGTATCACCAATTAAGTTTATGAAAACCATAAACATGAATAATTTAGCTTATTGATCATGCGATATTTAATGAAAATAAGTGAAAAATTTACTGACTTGTGTATGTAAGTCTTTACGTAATGTAATATTCATATTATGAAATGTTTGGTAGTCACTACAGTGACCCAACTAGAATGGCAATGAATATTAAATGTAAAGATGATGGTAGTAGTAACTCATGATGCTTATAATTGTAAAGATATTAATGGGGTATATTGAGTTTATTTCTTCAAGCAAGGTTATTCCTTATAGGGAATCAATTTTGAGTGATTGAATGGACATCATAGATCACATACATTATTATAATATGTGAAAATAAGTTGTGCACAAATGTCGTGTACAATATAATGAAATAACATTATACCCAATAAAGTAATCTACAAGCATCATACAATCGATATTTCACGGTTACTACTGATAAAAACTCACGGTTATGCACTCAATTTATCATGTAATCGATGTGTGTGTTGTTAAATCAAAGCATTAATGAAGTGAGAAATTTATCTCATTATCTTATCACATATTATTGTATCCCATTTTATTTCTCTAAAAATTTCATATTTAATTTGGTTAAACAAATTAAGTTTGTTTACATGTTGCACACTCGGACTAATAATGATAAAGATAATATTTATCTTTTATGATTTGAAATGAGTTTTTCATCTCAGTAGAGTTTTCTAGTTATACTTAATGTGTTATATAAAGTATTTACTTTTGATGCAAGGATTTCTTACAAAACAAACTAGAAATGCTAATAAGATTCTTTTCTTTTGTTCTTGGGGAATCAAATCGCCATTTGTTTTCATAAACCCTCAATTTCTTTTGGAAAATGTTTGTCTAGACTTGATCGTGAGGGATATGTTCTAAAGAATCTTTTGATGTATATTTTTCAAGGGTTATGATTTTAGTTTTGATGTTTTGTACAAAATAAAGTTTGGACATAGTTCTTTAAAGATTTGTTTGATCCTGCATCATAATCGTAGCGTTTTTTTATGAAACACTTTAAATCTTGTACCGTGGACAATATTTTAGTAATGTCTCTTACAAATTTTGATAGTCGAGTTGTGCTCTTAAGGTATTACGATGTCTAATGTAAGGATGACCTATGTGGCCCAAGTGGGATATTATGAGAAACTTCCCTCAAAGTGGACCTACATAGATCATATAATTGTCATTGACACGTATTTATTGCATTAAAGTCAAATTCATTATGAAAGGTGAAATTAGTGGTAGTAGAAAATCATGAAATATGGTTATAAAGGAAGGTAGGGCACTTATCCCATTATCGATAACCTTCTTGAATCCTTGTTCTTTTAGTTGTTAGATTGTCTAAACAACAAAGAACAAATAAATGATCAACCACTAAATGATAGTATTGTCACCGTGAGATAAATGTAGATAAAATCATAAGGAATAGTATTAAGAAGATCCTAAAAGGTCTACTATCCTCGATGATTATGTGGTGTATCTGCATGAACATGAATTTGGCGTAGGGATAAATAATGACTTGGTTTTATTTTCAAAAGTCATAAGAAGTGAAACTAATGGACTGCAACTAAGGTTGAAATCTCGTTGAATTACATAATTGATGCACTAAAGTCGGGTATGAAGGGGTCATCAAGACCAAACGCGACACTAACGGTAGTTTAACAAGATAAATCTAAATTGTAGTAAAATATTTCACTATTAATGAAGAAAAGGTTATAAATGAACTTTCTCAATTATATGTAAGGACATGAAATTCCTATGACATTAGTAGCTCATTATGATTGAGAGTTACATGAAGTGGATGTGAAAATTAATTTTTGAAGTCTTATAAATCATGCGTATATGTTTAGGAGATCATTATATAAACATAAGTTTCCCACATGACGTATTTTAAGAAATAATATCATTATTTTTGAATCGTTGTATATTTGTATACACCTTAAGATCAGTGGGAGTAAGTTTATATATTTTCTCTATATTCAAGCACATATTTAGAAAGTAGAGAATCAAAATAATCTTATGGGTTTAAAAGTTGTGTATGATGTAATGAGATACTTAAAGGACTATATGCTCACATTTATGATGTATGTGTTCATTTAAATATGAACAATTATTGTGACTCAGATTTACTGTTTGTACGGATGGTATGAAGTTCACTCTTGCTTAAGAATATTTGTTTTGGTTTATCAACCAATATAATGAAGGAGTGCAACACAATCCATCCATTAACTATTGTGAAAGCTGAGTTTGTAGCATGCTTGATGCTACAACTTATGTATTTTGGCAGCGTGACTTCATTTCGGGACTTGGAGTTGTCGACACTATTATCAAGTCGCTGAAATATTATGATAATGTCGCTGGAATCTTCTTTATGAAGAAATGTTAGGTATTTATAAAGTAACTAAGCACATTGGATGAAATACCTATCAGTTAAAGAAGAAATTCAGAAACAAAGAGTGTCAATTGATCACATCAGTACGCGTGATAGCATAGTAGATCCTCTTACGAAAGGACTATCTCTGAAGACCTTTATGGAACATGTCAAAGAGATGGGTCTCGATTAGTTAGACTATGATTGCTATTTTGGCTTAGTTGTTTGACACCATTACTTGAATTCAATAAAAGTGTTTTTGATTTCAATTATTTCTGTCTTTTGAGAAAGCATGAATATAATTATGAATTATTGTTGACAGAAATAGTCCTTATTGAAAATGACATTATGAGGCCATTATGATACCCAATATTAAACGCTCGGTTGAATGAAACATTGGTGTTGTGGTACATGGAAGGAACCATGCTCTTGAATAGTATGGAACCACCATGACTCGCATCTGTGAATCATTTGATTCAGCAAAATAAACTTATCAATGATTGTGCACCTTATGATACCTAATTTAATTATACGAATTATTAAGACCAAGTGGGAGACTGTTGGAAATTAATGTCAAGTAATGAAATTAATTATTTAATTTTAATTTTATTAAATTCCGAATTTCCCATAATTGTGGTCTTGATAAATATCAGATAATTAATTAGGAATGTGATAAATACATATATTAAAAGATTTGGATAAATCTTATCCGTTAGTCACATGATGATTAGTGGCATTAGTGGGAGACTTGAAAGAGTCCCACCTCCACTAGGATTCCGGCCGTCTTCCTCTTATAAATAGAGACCTCTACACCATCTAGAGTCATCTCATAACACACTATTTCTGAGGTGGGAGAGAAACTCCGAGATTCCATTAGAGTGTATTTTTTTCAAAAAGGTAGATTGATGGAGCAATTAATCAAGATTGATCATTGATCAAGGTAAGTCTTATTTTCTATCTTTTAGACGTATTTATTGTGAAAATATGAAGATCCAAGATCATTTTATTAAGAACAATTGTATGCTAAAATTTAATCATATTAATGTGTTCGTGATTAATATTAGGGTGTTCTTAAGAATGATTTTATATTCCCATATTCTGTTTTTTCAAAACAAAGGTTTATTTGTCTTTATTTATTTGTTCTCCATATCTTCAATTTATTAAATACTATTTGTGCACGTCAGCATGTTCTAGTAAATTGAAAATCATATAAAAAGGCGTTGCAAGATTGCACATTCATTACAAAGTAAGATGGAATGTCGTTTAATTAAGTCAAAATGGACTAATATTTTATATATCCGATCTAGCAAATATAAGAGATGTGGAGAGTAGATAAAAAAATTGTAATAAATAAAAGTGAATGTTCAACTAATAGAAATATTGTTCGAACATGATTGAAGTTAAAAACATACGCATAAAATAATTATTAAAAAATGAAGAACTCAACCCATAAACCAAAGGTAGAATTTCATTGTTACCCAACATTTAGGTTATTAAAGAGGTTAGTGTTTCACGCTTATTAGTCTCCATCATACCAATTACTTCTTCAACTTTGTGCGCAACAAAATGACCAACCTTATGAGAGGATTCCCTCAACACACTGCATTTGATGTGGAATTTGAGGAATTTTCCCATGCAAGTGTGTAGCCATAGAAAGAACTCAGAGTGAAGCATGCTATCATGTGAATAAAGTTATAGGTTAGTGATGATAGGGATACCAATTAATTTTTTTTTTATCTTTTGTGGTGTTTGTAAGTTTTTGTACAGTTTACCAATTTTCTTCTTCTATTTAGGTATGATTGCAGTCCTTTATGTTCCCCTCATTACATTGTTTTTTATAACTTTCTTATACCTATTTCTCTAGCTTTACTGTTTTACAAAGAGAATATTTTAGAGGATGTTTATACTGTTAGTTTGTTCATATCTTACTATGTATGCATATATGTATTTTATGTGATGGTGTCATATTGTTAGTTGATGTTGGAACCCTTTTAAAAATTGAACTGCTGACGACCCAGTTTAGCAATTGTGAATTGTACTTTATTTTTTTGCAAAAGATATTGATATAGTTTTACTCTATTCATGTCGAATAGTGTTAAAATCAGTAATTTTGTTTATTTAAGCATTATAAGTGCCTTAAAATATTCGTGTAAGTGAATAATTTTATATCAATATAGAATATACTGCTATGAAATATAATTTCAGTTAGTGGATCTCAAAGTCTATAGATTATTATGGATTCAATGGCCACTTCAATTCTCCAGCATTTGTTATAGTACTTTTTCAGGGTAATGGGTTACTGTATTATGTGATGTTGCATGCCAGTTATAATGTCATGTGTTAGGTTTGATGATTTGGATTGTGATTGTGAACTTACATATAGTGCCTAATTATATAAATTAGGTACTTTCATATATTTGTCAACCTATTGAAGTTAATACATGGAAATTTATTCTCAACCCAAAGTCTTATGTGTTACTATTGCCTACATATCATGAATTTGTTTAATGCAGGATGGGTCATGTCGATGATTTATATTTGAATTAAGGAATTATGATACAAAGTCTACGCTTTAAAGAACTTATCAAAATTATTTGTTTAGTTTAGGAAAATGTAAGACTTGTTTCATTAGAACACCTGATAACATGAAGTCTTTGTTTGTCCCATAAAAAATGGGAGGTGCGTAGTGAAGATGGTTATGAAGGGGTTTTTATTCACATTTTTTTTTCTCCAATTTTGTCTCCCAATGGGTTGAAATTGTAAGTGGTGGAAGAATGTATCTTTAATCTTCTACTTTTTTCCTTCTAGGGTGTTTAAACTTTTTTATTAGTTTGTTAAAGTGTGACTGTTTGATTTTGTGTAAAATAAAGACCCTATGTTATTTGTCCCACCTGAAATACATGTTATGGGATATTCTTTAAATCAAAATTTCATAATTGGTTTTCTTAAAAAAAAAATTATAATTGGTTCCTCATTTTCTTTGTTTCTTCCCTTTTCAAAATTTTTGTTTTTACTTTTTCTATCTCATAAAAACCATAAGACCTATATCTTCACCATTTTTGAAGCTCTCACAACCTTTTCATCTTCCAAAATCTTATGGGTAACATTCTATACTCTTCATCTTGCGATCCGTCTTTTTATTTTTGTACTTTGGAACATATATAGGTTGTTCCCAGTTATTTACTCTTTTGAATCTATTAGAGGATTTCAACATAATTATATAAATAAGAATAGATATAAAGTGTTCTTTCAAAAGTTTCGAATAATGACATTTAAATCATGTTTTATAGGGTAGTTAGGTTTGTGTGGAAAAACAACTGAATAAAAGAAAATCAAAATCAAACATAATGTTTATGCACACACTATACCAAATCCTGCGAATGGTCACGCCCAGTGGGTCACGGCCCAAGTCCGTGACCAGCGCAGCCGTGGGACTCACGATTTGAGAATACGACGATAATTTGTATATTTCTAGTCTTAGGCTTACAAACATTGCGTTAGAGGGCGGAAACTCGAAACAGCCCCCGAACAGTCCCGTGGGTGGAACCAACACCTCCCACGAGACGAATGTAGCTCGTAGGAACTGACCTCGCAGCCTCGGGACTCCCGATTTGAGAATACGACGGTAATTTGCATATTTCTAGACTTAGGCATAAAAATATTGATATGCTGATAATTTTAACTCATATATGCAATTTTTCAGCTTGATTAAATTTTTTGTAAAACTACTTGGTTACTGATATTTTTTTTTGTATCCTATCATTTGTAGGATTTTTGCACGCGGAACAAATGAAGGAGGCAATGGCTTACAACATGAAGATTGTTTATATGTTGCGGATATTCAGGATTTTATTTTTTACGTGTTACAGCCGTGCGGAATTTTATTGTTTAGTTTTATGGCCGTGCGGGCTTTTATAATTTAGTTGTTGAATTTTATGGTCGTGCGGGCTTTATAATAAGCAGGATTTACATTTACAGGGTTTGGAATGTTAAGAAAATAGAGGAAACTCTGCCCAATTTTTTTTTGGTCTGTGAATTATTAAGACGTGTAATATTTTTAAGTTTGTATATATATTTTTTTATTAACAACGTTCTCGATTCGCAATTTGTGATTTTTTTTATTGTTTTACCAATAATAAATATTTGTAACATCTCGTACGCGTCCAACGTTACATGTAGCAACCGACGGTGCACTCACAAGACCCCCAATTTTAGGATTGGACCAAATTTTTTTTTCTTTTAAATTATAGTTAAATATGGTCATGGACTTTGTCCATGACCATTTTTATTTTTTTCGTCACGGTTGTGGGTCAAGGACTTGGGCCGCGACCATTTTGTTAATTTTTTTTGTTACGGTTGTGGGTCGCGGACTTTGGCCGCGACTAATTTGTCACGGTTGTGGGTCATGGATGAGGGTCACGACCAAATTTTTTTATTATTTTTTTGTCACGGTCGTGGGTCGCGGACTTTGGCCGCGACCAATTTGTCACGGTTGTGGGTCACGGATGAGGGCCGCATGGGTCACGACCGAAGTCCGCGACCATCTCGGCCGTGACCATTTTTTGGTCACGGACTTGGGTCGCGACCCACGAAAATGGTCACGCCCGAAATGGTCACGACCAAGTCCGCGACCCACAGTTTTGGTTAGGGATTTTGGCCGTGACCAATCGCTAATTTTTGTGTAGTGACAAATCTTTGAGAAATTTAGACCACACATCCATATTTATATATCTTATGTAATAACACTCAGAAATCCATTTATTAGGATTTTACTCAACTTTCCAAATTCAATCCAAATCAAACCTAAACATCAACCTCAACCTTATTTCACCTCCCATGCCCATATTCTAGCCTTTTGTATTATTCCCTTAGGAGTTAGAATTCGACAAAACCCTCATATAGTCATTACTCTGCCTGAGGAGAATGTCTGATATACCCGACCCGAAGTTTTCATGCCACCAAATTATAGTTATTTTCTCTTATCGGCGGATTAGAGAATTGCTACATAAATATATAAATAAGTATAGAGAATAAATTGTAAATAATCATGGGAATTTTAAAATCTACACTTGAACTATTATCCTTTAAAAAGTTTCCATCAATAACAATTATAGCATGTTACCTAAGTATATTATTATAGGGTAGATAGGTTTGTATGCGAAAACAACTGAATTAAAGAACATAAAAAATATACAAAGTTTGTACATCAATATGAAAGAAACTAAGACCATTACATAGTCAAGAAACAAATTTCACTAAGATAAATTCACCAATTTCTATAAATGGAATTATTCACTATTTTATGACATATTAAAACCACTTCTCCATATAATGTAATTTGCATAAGTTTAATAATGTGTGGTATACAAAGTTTCCAATTAAAATACAACAAAATCATATACATTTTCTTCATTGTTATAAAATCACCCAAAAATGTAAATTGAAAACAACTAAAAACAGATTATAGATTAATAACTTGAACGGAAATAACTCGAAATCAATTCTCAACCATCGATTCTCTATTTTATGGTGCTATTAAAGAGGTTGCTGGAAATGTTGTTTTTAGTTTCTTTATTTGCAGATTGCATAGTTCATACCTTGTCAAGAGCATTAACTTGCCGCATTTGGTTTAGTGGAGATAGCACATGGTTTAGTGCTTATCTAGTTTGTTGCACTTAGTTTAGCGGAGATAGTTGCTGCTATATTTTCCTATATAAAGGCTTGTTGCTAATGAGTTTAAGTATGTCTACTGCTTAATATATCTTCTATCTTCCTACTCCTCTAATCTTCTTCTTTTACTTTACTATCTAACAGTGGTATCAGAGCTGCTAAGAGAGCAGAGTGAGAGTAAATAACAGCAGTTTTTTATTCTCTTCATTTTACACTGCAATAGCAATATAAAATGGCTTCCGAAAATTTCGTTCAGCTTGCTATTCCAAGCTTTGATGGTCATTATGATCACTGAAGTATGCTAATGGAGAACTTCTTGAGATCAAAGGAAAGCTGGTGTCGTGTTAACTGCTCCGCAAAAAGCCGAACTTGATGGGTAGAGGCTAAAGGATCTTAAAGCCAAGAACTACCTATTCTAGGACATTGACAGATCAATCTTGGAAACCATTCTTTGCAAAGAAACTTCCAAGAAAATTTGGGATTCTATGAAGAAGAAATATAAAGGGACATCTAGGGAAAAGCGAGCACAACTTCAAGCACGTCGTGCTGAATTTGAGACTTCACGCATGAAGGCGGGATAGTAGTTTTCAAAGTACTTCTCGAGGACAATTGCCAATTGCAAATAAGATGCGGATTCATGGAGAAAAGTTGGAGGACGTCACAATCATTGAGAAGATTTTACGTTCGATGACGGCAAAATTCAATTACATCGTTTGTTCGATAGAGGAATCCAAGGATATTGGTGCTCTTTCTATTGATGAGTTCTAGAGTTCTTTGTTGGTTCATGAACAGAAAATAAACCGAAAAGACAAGGAGGAGAAATCGTTGCAGGTCTCATCTAATAATTATTTTTCAACATCAAATAAAGGAGGAAGAGGAAGAGGAAGAGGCAGAGGAAATAATGATCTCAAAATCCCACACCAAAGATCAAAAGATAATCAATTTTTTCGTTTTCACGGAAGAGAAAGAAGTAATGACAACAATCATTGAACTTATTTCAAGCCAAAGTCACCAGACAAATCAAAAGTTAAATGCTATAGGTGTCACAGGTATGACCATTACAAGTCAGAATGACGAACTAATTTAAATAGAGAGGATGGTGGAAAATCTAATTTTTTCAGAAAAGGAAGAAGAAGTTTCTTTATTGATGGCATGTCACGCAAAGGAAGAAATTCATAAAAACTTGTGGTATTTAGATACTGGATGCAGCAATTATGTGTGGTGATAAGTCTTTATTTTTCGACTTAGATGAATCTTTTCGGAATACAGTAAATTTTTGCGACAACTCTATGGTCTCGTTCATGGGAAAAGGAAATGTCAAAATTCGGACCAAAGAAAATTCTGACCAAGTTATTTCTAATGTTTTCTTTATTCCAGATTTGAAAACAAACTTGCTAAGTATTGGTCAGCTTCAAGAGAATGGATATGAGATCACTATTAGAGAAGAAGTTTGTCGAATTCAAGATTCGAAACGAGGTTTAATTGCTCAAGTCAATATGACGTCCAATCGTATGTTTCCTATATCTGAATAATAATACTCATGCTTGTTTTTCTGTAAAGTTTAAAGATACAACTTGGCTATGGCACTTTTTCTATGGTCATCTTAATTTTAGTGGATTAAAGACGCTCCAACAAAAAATATGGTGATTGGTCTTCCTGAAATATCAAGTCCTTCTCAAGTTTGTGAAGAGTGTGTCATTGGTAAACAACACCATGAGCAATTTCCAAAAGGAAAAACATAGAGAGCAAAAAGAGTGTTAGAGCTGGTCCATTTCGATATTTGCGGGCCAATAAATCCAACATCTAATGGAGGTGAATGGTATTTCATTACTTTCATTGATGATTATAGTCGAAAAACATGGGTGTACTTTTTACAGGAGAAATATGAAGATTTTATAGCTTTCAAAAATTATAAATTGCTTGTTGAGAAAGAAACTACCAGTCGAATACAAGTGCTACGCACCGATCGTGGAGGAGAATATAATTCACAAGAATTTGCAAATTTCTGTAAGACACCTGGCATCAAAAGACAACTGACAACAACTTATACACCACAACAAAATGGTGTGAGTGAAAGAAATAATCGCATAATTCTAAACATGGTGCGAAGTCTCCTGAGAAGTAGCTGCATTCCGAAAGATTTTTGGCCTGAAGAAGTTAATTGGAGCATTCATGTTTTGAATAGAAGTCCCACTTTTGCAGTTCAAAATATAACGCCGAAGGAAGCATGGAGCGATCGCACAATAACATTTGATTACTTCAGAATTTTTGGGTGTATTGCATATGCCCACATTCCAGATGCGAAGAGAAGAAAGTTGGATGGCAAAGGAGAAAAAATGCATTTTTCTTGGTGTTAATGATCAGTTAAAAGCTTACAAATTATAAAATTCTATCACCAAGAAAATTGTTATCAACCGTGATGTTGTATTTGATGAAGATAGATGTTGGTCATGAAGCAACAATGTTACTAGAAAACCAATTCCAGCAGATTTTAATGGTGATAATGAAGATAGAAGGTAACAGCCTGAGGAGGACAAGAAATTACTAGTTCCGATAGTTATTCTGAACGATCCAGAAGATCCTCAAAGTCCTCCTATAGCTGAAGCAAATGCTGAACAACGGCCTCAACGAGAAAAATAAAGGCCGGCATGGATTTCTGATTATGAAGTAACTGGGATTGAACGATCTGAGGATCCACTTACACATTTTGCTCTATTTTCAGGTTGTGATCCTGTATGTTTCGATGTTGCTGTCAAAGAATTAAAGTGGAAGAAGGCCGTGGATGATGAAATTACAGCTATTGAAAGAAATAACACTTGGGAGTTGACTAATCTTCCAAAGGGGCAAAAGATAATTGGTGTCAAATGGGTGTACAAGACAAAATTGAAGGAGAATGGAAAAGTTGATAAATACAAGGCACGATTAGTAGCTAAAGTCTATAAGCAAGAGTTAGAAATTGATTACAAATAAGTCTTTACTCCAGTTGCGAGGCATGACACAATTAGGTTAATAATTGCACTGACAACACAAAACTCATAGCCCATCTTCCAATTGGATGTCAAATCAGCATTCTTATATGGAGACTTGCAAGAACAGGTATTTATTGATCAACCTCCAGGTTATGTGAAGTTTGGAAGTGAGCATCAGGTGTATAAATTAAAAAAGTCTCTGTATAGACTAAAACAAGCCCCACGGGCTTGGTATAGCCGCATAGATGCTTATTTTTCGAGGGAAGGATTTCACAAATGTCCATATGAGCATACACTTTTTATTAAAATTGAAGATGGAGGAAAAATACTCATTGTATGATTATATGTCGATGATTTAATCTACACTGGAAATAATAGTGCTATGTTTGACGAATTCAAGGAGTCCATGATGGTTGAATTTGATATTTATGATCTTGGAAAAATGCATTACTTTCTTGATATAGAAGTAGTGCAATCTGCTACTAGAATTTTTATTTCTCAAAAGAAATATGTGCGAGAAATTTGAGACAAATTTTAGATGAAGAATTGCAATCCTTTGAGCACACCAACTGAGTATGGTTTGAAGCTTGTTAAACATTCTGAAGGAAGGAAGATTGACAACACTCTCTTCAAGAAAATTGTGGGAAGCTTAATGTATTTGACTGCAACAAGACCTAACATAATGCACGCAGTAAGTCTTATTAGTAAGTATATGGGAATTCTGAGGGAGATACATCTTCTAGCTGCTAAGAGAATCTTTAGGTACTTGCAAGGTACCTCTGATTATGGATTATTCTATAATAAGGGAGAAAAGTCAGATTTTATCGGCTTTACTGATAGTGATTATGCCGGAGATTTAGATGATCGGAAAAGCACTTCGGGATATGTCTTTATGCTGGGGTCAGGAGCTATTTCATGGTCATCAAAGAAGCAACCAATTGTTACTTTATCAACTACTGAAGCTGAGTTTGTAGCTGTAACTTTGTGGGCGTGTCAAGCTGTTTGGTTGAAAAAATGCTCAAAGAACTGAACTTCAAACAAAAAGGACCTGCTACAATTTACTGTGATAATAGCTCTGCAATCAAACTCTCCAAAAATCCTGTTCTTCATGGTAGAAGTAAGCATATAGATGTGAAGTATCACTACTTAAGGGACCGCACTAAGGAAGGAGTTATTGATCTCATTTACTGCAGAAGTGAAGACCAAGTTGCTGATATACTAACCAAGCCCCTTAAATTAGTTACATTTTCGAAGATAAGAAAGTTACTTGGAGTTTGCACTCAAGAAAATTCACCTTGAGGAAGGGTGCCACGCAGTTTTTTTAAACTAAATGTTTGAAAACTTCCAGTTTAAGGGAGGGATTGTTGGAAATGTTGTTTTTAGTTTCTTTATTTGTAGATTTCTTGGTGCATACCTTGTCAAGAGCATTAACTTGTTGCATTTGGTTTAGTGGAGATAGCACATGGTTTAGTTCTTATCTAGTTTGTTGCACTTAGTTTAGTGGAAATAGTTGCTACTATATTTGCCTATATAAAGGCTTGTTGTTAATGATATTCAATATGTCTTCTGCTTAATATATCTTTTATCTTCCTACTCCTCTAATCTTCTTCTTTTCTTTACTATCTAACAGAGGTACTACCAAAATATGGGGAAAATCCTTCACCGAACCATACACCAATTCTTCAATTTTAGAACCTCACCCAAAAAATGTAAAAAGGTATGGGGTAATCCATCTCCCATTGGGATAATTCAAAATTTTCAACATGAAGACGTTGAAGTGGGCATGTGAGGGGACGATATAGAGATGTAAAAAGGGTATGTATACAATTGTTGAATTAATGATATACAAAAGTAGAGAGAGGAACATGGTTGAGACACGACTATAAAGGGATGAGTTAAAAGAAATAAAATGTATGAGGGTATTTTGGACATTTAATTGCATTCAAGCTTTTTGGAGCTTTTTAAGTAGTAGAGATATTCATTTTTACGCTTCAATAATATTTCAAATAGTTAAAAACCAACTTTGTTCATTCGTCATGACCAGCTATTTAACTGAAGTAGTATAAAAATATGTCCAAATAAGTAAATAGCTAACTCAAATTATTTTCATTTACATAATTTTATATTTGGGATAAAAGTTGTTATTTCAAGGAATTGTGCAAGACCTAAAAGTAAATAATGATATAATTTAACTATTAATTTATTTTTTTAATATATGTGGTCAAGAAAAATATTGTATTGAGAAACTTGAAAATTTTGTTATATACTTATTATTTTTATATATGTATTTTTACAAGCGCTCGCACATCCAGCAGGGATGGAACTAGTTTCTCTCTAAAATTTCAACATATTTCCTTCTAGAATTCTACAATTTTAAATAAGATAATTTTGAGAGGAAAAAAAATACCCTTAAGATAATGTCCATCATAGCGTGCAATACCCTCTGTTGGAAACTCTACAAAAAATACAGTACACGTGAGAAAAATTAGGAGGGTGGGGGTTGAGGGGAAGCAAGTGACATCTAACAAACATAAATTTCAATATTGAGAAATTTTTTCCGCAAGTAAAGATCTGATATGTTTAAAAAATAACCTAGGCTAATATTCCATTAATATGTTCAAGACAGGGGAGTTAGGTAGAGTTACGACTCAATGTCCTATTCAACCATTGATTCCTCTAACCAAACACACCTAAGAGTTAGACACTAAGAAAACTTAATCAAGGTTACAGGACTTCAACAATGTTTAAGAGTTTTATGAGTCCATCACAACTCTCCTCCCCCGAATATCCTATTATCAACCTAGAGTTGTTTCGGCTAAATATTGTCAAACTTTGAAAAATAAAAAGGGATCTTGACAATTAAATCTTATATACATACGACATTCCCTCATTGGTCCTACCAAAACAATTTTTCTCAATAGGTTTTATTCATATAAGTAGTAAATAGTCATTAAAATACACTATATGGTTGACTTATTATGACTCTGTTCAATATAGGAGTTTCAATTAGTTTGGATATGAAGACAAAATGCTTTTTAGATAGAATTGAGCTTCCCTCTTTTAGGTATAACAAAGTCCAACATCAAAGTACTACTCCAGTAATCCTAATAATGGTTTTAAAGGAAAAAGGCATTAAACAACACACTATACATAATTGGAAATATAAAAAACTTTCCAAGAAATCTTTTGGACATAATATAAAATCGATAAATAATATTGGGCGAGAAAATTGAATTTTTTATACTCCAAAAATAACCATTTTATTTAAGCTTCTAGTGCAACCCGTGTCCTACACCTGATTAGTTCATTTTAATTTTTTGTTACTCACATACCTGATGTTGATTTACATCCATAGATTTAAAATTATCAACGAATTAAAATCCATCTTGGCTTAATCCCCGTGTCACGTAAACCAACCAATCACATGGAATTACTTGTAATCGGTTCTAAACGGTTGGCTTACCATGGGGTGGTGCATTACCAACCTTACGATTTACATCAAAACGGTAGATCAAATCTTGTCCCTTGATTTCACTTTCATGTTCCAATACATTCATAGCTTTATATTTCTCATTTAAAGACTTTGGCCAGTCTAGAGAGAGAGAAAAAAGAAGAGTGGATAGAAGAAAAAGACTAGAGAGAAAGACAAAGATTTTTCAAAATAATTTCAAAACTGTGTAAAAATATTTTTAGTTTTAAGAAGTGTAGTTTTCAAAATCAAAGAGAAATATATCCCTTCATATATTCAAAAGAGTTATAAAAATCATTTTTCGTTGAATTTCAGGTTTAAAGGATTCTATAAGTTTAGTCAGAGCGATTCTTGAGTGAAAATTTGTGGTACCTACACTTTGATAACTCATATATCCCCTTAAAACCTCACAGTGTTGAAAATCTCATTTTCTTTGTTGAAATTTGAGTTTTCGACAACGTGATACATCTATTGCACTATTGAAGTTGTCTTGTTTAATTTTTGCCTTATTTTCTAGGTATAAATTATCTCTTTGTGCATCCTTATATATGTATTTTCAAAATGTTTAGTTTTGAAATTTTGAAAAACATACTTAAAACAATTTTGCATGTCTTAGATTTGCACTGAAAACATAATTTTATGTTTTGTAAAATTTTTGTAAATAAATAAGATTTGTAGATCTATAATTTTCAAGATCTAAAATAATCACATATAAAACATTCTTGAATATTGAAATCTGATGTTTGAAATTTTAAAACAAGAGCACATATAATTCTATGTAATTCTTGGGTTCTTTACGATCTTCCCTCCGGAGCTAAACCTATTGGGTGCAAATGGATATTTAAGAGGAAATTAGATCTGGACAGTTCTATAAATAAATTTAAGGCAATATTAGTTTCTAAAGGATATAAGCAAAAACATGGAATTGATTACTATGATACATATGCTCCGTTTGCTCGAATCACTTCCATAAGGATATTAATATCTCTTGCTTCTATTCATAATTTAGTAATTCATCAAATGGATATCAAAATTTCTTTTTTAAATGGTTATTTAGAAGAAGAGATTTATGTGGAACAACTTGAAGGGTTTGTTTTACCTGGCCAAGAAAAGAAAGTATGTAAACTGGTTAAATCTCTTTATGGCCTTAAACAAGCTCCTACGCAACGGTATGAGAAGTTTGATAATATTGTAATATCCCATGGATATAAAGTTAATGATGCTGAAAAATGTATATATAGTTAATTTGAAAACGGTGTTGGTGTTATTATTTTCTTGTATGTGGATGACATGTTCATATTTGGGTCTAGTCTCAAATATGTTGAAGAACCCAAAAGGTTTCTTTCATTAAAATTTGATATGAAAGATCTTGGAGAAGCTGATGTGATTTTAGGAATTAAAATTGTGAGAAAGAATAATTCTATAGCATTATCTCAATCTCATTATATAGAAAAAGTTCTTAAAAGATATAATCGTGCCAGTTGCTATGCCAATGGATTCTAGTATCAAATTAATGAAAATTATTGGGTGTGCTATGGACCAATATGCTAGTATTATTTTAAGTATAATGTATGCCATGAATTGCACTATACCACACATTCCTTATGCAGTGAGTGTCTTATGTATATTTATAAGTAATCAAAGACAAGAGCACTGGAATGCAATTTCTAGGGTGCTTAGATACTTGAAGAGTACTTTGGATTATGGCTTACATTATGTAGGATATCCATCTGTTTCAGAAGGATGTAGTGATTCAAGTTGGAATAATCTTGAATCAAAATCCAAGTCAACTACTGGTTGGATTTTTACGCTAGGAGGTGCAGCTATCTCTTGGGGATCCAAGAAACAAACATGTGTGTCAGATTCAATAATGCAATCTGAATTTATAGCCCTAGCAGATGAATGTAAAGATGAAGAATGGCTTATAAATGTGTTGTATGATATTCCTTTATGGAAAAAACCATCTCCTTCTATTATGGTAAGTTGTGATAACCAAGCCACAATTTATAATGTTTCCAACAAGACTTGCAACGAAAAATCTAGACCTATTAGTCTAACGCATCAAATTATAAGAAAATTAATCAAGGAAGGAAATTACAGTCGATTCTGTTAAAACGAACACGAATTTGGCAGATCCTCTGACTAAAGGTCTTATTAGGGAGATGATATATATCACCTCAAAAGGAATGGGACTAAGGTCTATTAAATAACATAACTATATTTAATGGAAATCCAACTCATATCTTGTAAATATAAATAGAGTTCAATGTGGTACAAACGAGTTAAATTATTGTTATGGAACACTAGGAATTTTATACAAAAGTTCCATTCCTATGTCCCTAGTGTTGGTTTTTTGCATGTTAGAGGATGAAGGTTAATTCTTAATAAATCATATAAATCTGACTCGCAGAATCACTAAATTTGATTTACCTATATCAGTGTCGAAAGTGTGGATGCTTTCTATGGAATCAAGACCGATCATAAAGCTCTCTTGAAATCAGAATTAGCACAAGACCATAAATGTGCATGCTAGAAGAACACTTATAAACTCATAAATCGATATGTGTGATAGTTTCGGCACGTCTCAATAGGTCCTTGGTTCAAGATACGTTTACCACAACACCTTGATGAAGCTTTGAATTGTTTACATTATATGGAAGTTCAAGTCCGTAAGACACTTCTCATTTATGTACTAGATTTCAGAGATAGTGCCAAAAGTTCTCTATTGTTGTCTTTTTGTTTTGTGTAATCGATCATTTGTATCATCTCTTGTGTATATTGAAATTGGTGGGGGGATGTTGGATAAATTTCAACATTAATATAATATAATATAATATAATATAATATAATATAATATAATATAATATAATATAATATAATATAATATAATATAATATAATATAATATAATATAATATAATATAATATAATATAATATAATATAATATAATATAATATAATATAATATAATATAATATTTAGTTGTTAATTTTATTATATTAATTGGTGTTTTATTTTAAACATAGTTTGGGTTTTATTTTATAAGGAAGAAACATGAGCAAATGGGTGTGAAAGATATGAGAGTCATCAAAATCGCACATAGTCCCACATTGGAATATTACCACAAAAGTGGTGGTATATCAACTAAAGGACAACCAATCTTCTTAGTTGACAAGTCAAATAAGGGGTTTTGATCCGACGCATTGCGGTGGTGCTTAAGCACCACCAATCGCTACACGCAACATGCGTAAGCGCGACACGTGGCGCGTGAAAGGGCATTGGGTGACTTAGGGAGCATTATGCGCTTTGACGCACAGTTGTCACTTGGCAGTGTTCTCGATTTGTTTACAGATTACAAATTCCAAATTCAGAGTGTTCTCGGTTTGGAATTATCAGATTACAAATGCATCGTGTTCTCAATTTGATCAAACAGTACGTAGTTTGAATCAAACAACTGTTCATACATTGCATTGTATCCTGAAAGTAGATTCAATTAAACCCATAGTGTACTCGCAGTTCTTTCTCAACTGGATTGGGAGAAATTTGTCCTAAAAGATAGGGTTCCCAAAACATGCCTTGCAGAAATTGATTAATTATTCATTATTTCCATAAGAGTTTTTCAACAGCCCATATTGGAAGAGTAGTGGAAAATTGAAGAGTTAATAACACCCCAAGTAAGGACTAAGGCTTGGATGCCTTTGGGTTATCCCAACTCTTTGAAGGGGAGATGGCCTACACTTGTATGTTTTGGGATTGGGACAAAAGCCCACACGCGTGCAGGTGTCATTCGTCCGGACGACCGACTCGGCTCGGGCTTTTAAATATCTCATATATTTTTGGGACGAATTTAATTAACTCCCTGGGCTTTAATTTAATTAATTAATTACGAAATTAATTAAATGCCAATAGTCAGCAGTTAATTAACCGTTAGTTGACAGTTAAAAACGAATAGTCAAAATGTTTTTAACTGTCAACTAACAGTTAATTAACTGCTAACTTTTGGCATTTAATTAATTTCAGAATTAATTAATTAAATTAAAGCCCAGAGGGTTAATTAAATTCGACCCAAAAATATAAGAGATATTTACAAGCCCCAGTCCGAGCGTGAGCTGAGCCGGTCGGACGGACGGACGGCGCGCGCACGCGTGTGTGGGCTTTTAGCCCAAGCCCAGCACATGCATAGTGTAGGCCATCTCCCCCTCAAAGAGTTGCGATACCCCAAAGGTATCCAAGTCTTAGTCCATACTTGGGGTTTTATTACCTCTTCAATTTTTCACTACTCTTCTAATGTGGGACAAGAGTTAAAACACACCCAATTCGTTAACTTTCATTGCTTTATGAGCCACTTTAGACAAAAATATATCATTCATAACTTAATGAAATTGGATATGTGAATATACGATGTTAATCTCCTTCCATAGGAGAATGAATTTATATATGGTCCCCCAAATATCGAGGTGTGGGTCCCATTAAAATTTGAGCTCAAAGTTGCTCAAAATTCTGTCCAAAAAATCTAGACAGATTTTAAGTCCAATTTTCCAACAATCCCACACATGAATGATATATCGCTATACGTAGAAACAAAATAGATGCAGATGCAGATGCAGACACATGTTGAGTAAAACAGAAGATTTATTGCATCGGGAGAAGTAGCCTAATGTCCTTGAACTTTCCTTAGTGATATACCATCAAATTTACTTGATTAATCATTAGACTAAACCTAGACAATAGTATTCACACAATAATTCTTCAAAATAGTTGGTTCTCATGTTTGTGTTCATTTTTGCCAAGAATACCACTTGGTTTCATGAGTATTTTAGAGAATTTTCCTTTCATTATTCTCATAGAAGTGTCCACCTTCTTACTCACGTAGGTGACTTCCATAAAGAGTATCGTATAATACCCCACTTAGACATACTAAGATATGGATGTCATTAAAAGCATAACTTATCCTAATTTTGCGGAATATATGCACTGCCTCATCTTTGGAATGGATTAAATTAAATATCCTTAAGTGCTTACTAAATACAATGTAGTTCGATTTTCCCATTGAACTTAGATCTTGGGATCTCCAGTCAACTAGGTTGGATTGCCACTATATTGATTCTTATTTATTTACAGGCTTTAGACCCATTCCTCTCGATGATCTTTCAACTTGCTCTCAGTTTAAACCTTTAGTTAGTGGATATGTTTGAATGGTAAAGGCCTCTTCATTTGAATGACAATGGACTTCATTTGAATACAG
Organism: Sambucus nigra; assembly: GCA_949130495.1. NCBI lineage: Eukaryota > Viridiplantae > Streptophyta > Magnoliopsida > Dipsacales > Adoxaceae > Sambucus > Sambucus nigra. The sequence continues at coordinate 49,984,145 of OX422220.1, forward strand.
GCTTCCAGTGAGGTTCTAGAGAGGGACGGAAATTGACCATTACGATATCGACACGTCGTTCGAACGACTTATGTTTCTCACTATATAAACTTAAGCCATAAAAAATCCAATTCTACAAGTACAAAGGCTTCGATGATGGTTCAATCTCGATATCCATTCATAAATACCAATTTACATGGAAAGATATAAATTTTCTTATGGGTATAGCATTCTCCACTCCTTAGGAGATTTTATCCCCAAAATAAGAAGAACCAACCAGGGAAAGAGTTCTGGGTGCTTCTCCATCATATTCAACTCGCATTCCCATGCCGCACCATCAACACCTTGAAACTCCCAAAGTACCTTCATAGAGAAAATGAACTTATTGCACAGGAACCTGTCCTCGTAGTCCGAAATAGATATAGGTTGCGGTGGAAAAGTAACATCTTCCTTCAACTCGATGAGGTTCCAATCGTTGACATGTTATGGATTGTGAAGATACTTATTTAACATAGAGATATGGAACACGTTACGAACCTGGGATAACCGTGGAGGCAGATCCAAGTGATAAGATACATCCCTAATCAACCACAAAATCTCAAATAGACTCATATACCATGGGGACAACTTTCACTTATGCCCTAATCGATTACTGTCAGTTCTCTCTCTAACTTTTAACATCACATGGTTACCCACTCCGAACTCTATGGGTATCTGATGAATATCGTCGTCATTATTTTTCGGATATTTACCGCTATGATTCTCTATCGAATTACACCAACTTTCTCATTTATTTCTATAATCAATTCTGAATTGGTGAGATGATTCTCACCTACCTCAACCCAACAAATTGGAGAACATCATAGCCTCTCATAAAGGGCCTAAAAGGGATCCATCTCGATGCTTGCTTGTTGTAGGAGAACTTGATCAGATGCAGATTCTCTGCTCAGCTACCCTGCAAGTCACTACACCAAAAATGTCAATCTAGCACACTAGGACAAGGAGAATTTGGCACGGTTTAGAACCATGTCATATTCTGGCATTATTATTATAATGGCATGGTTATAAAACCCACTAAAATTTGTCATGGTTATAAATTGAGCCAAAATTTGTTAATTAAAAAAGTATAACTTAATTGAATTTTCATTTTGGAGACATCCCCTTTCTCCCTTGCTCATTATGTACCAAACCTAAGTTTCCCTCTTTTATAAGACTATATCCATAGCTTTCTCTCTCTATTAATTCAATAGCCTAACTCTGGTAATTGCATCCCCTACATAGGACATCTCTTGCTTCAAGGCATATATATATATGCACGAATTTATGTATGATCTACGTATGCTTTTCTTTAGTGTTATAAAAATTTTCTTAACTTCAAAGATGATGGAAACGAGGTATGGAAATTTATATTTACATTTCAATGCATTTGAAATTTTTTATCAAAATTTATAACACTACCGATGTAGTTATATGTTCTATGTTTTAATATTATTATTTTTGTCTTTTTATATTTCTATGTAAATACTATCAAGCAACTCTGGTTAGTTTTTGGAAAATGATGTTTCAAAATTTATATGTTCAATTGCAAAAAATCGATTAATTGCAAATGATTAGGTAATGATGACCTTGTATAAGGATTTCTTTATGGTTTTATTAGATTAAAGTAATAAATCCCTTATATCAAGATGTTTTGTTTCCACATCTCATGTTTGTTAAAATGGTTCCAAGAGTTTATAATTATTTTTTACCACTGACTCTATTAATATATTTGCTTATGTTGGAATTGTAGTGACTGTTTTATAAAATTACTTGTCAAAGAAAACACTCCTTCTCTCTGACTCTTTTCAATCATGATTATTCTTACAAATGTTAATTATACGCATAAACTTTGCATTTCTAGTTTCATCTTCAAAAACTATGGAAGCCAACGAGTTTAAACTTCATCCAAATCTTTCCATCTGAATAAAATTAATTTAAAGGTGAGCTTTAAATATAGTTTTGGATCATCATCAGTTGAACATTTATTTTGTTCTCTAGATTTTGGTGTTCATTTTCTTCTATTGAAATTTAAGCTCTATATTAGTTAAAAAAAATCAGGGGGTATGCATTTTAAGGTTGTAAATGATTATTTTCTTTGATCTTTTATCAGTTTTATACTCCATGTTACGAAAAATATCTTTCACTTGGTTGTTGAGGAAGGATATTAGAGATTAGATGTGTTTTATTTATTTTAATAGGGCCTCTCATAAAAAGAAGTCCTGGTTTGGAAATTAAATAGGAAGGACGTGGTTCATATTGGGGTAGTTAGTTATATTTTAGTGACAAGTGGTTGAGTTTATAATTATTTTTAGTTGGAACTTTTATATTATGAAGAAAAAAAATTGTCCATAAATTGTGTTCTTCCAAAAATAATATTATGAAGAAAGAAATTAACATTTGGGAATTATGGAATTAAGGCAGTTCCTGTAGAGTCTTTGCTTCAATTCTTGTTGGAATTATGTAGTTTTTGGAAGCTTCGGGATCACCAAACCCAAATTTTTCTCAGATGGTAAGATGGGTATTGTAATATTTCAAAAGGAGAGAATGCATGGTAAATGTATTAGATAGCATGTGCTTTTAAACACTTTGACAAAATGTTCCCACAAAAAAGTGAACCAAGTATATATCATGGAAATTTTGGTGGGTGTCCATGTGGACCAGTAGTGGCATATATGTCAACTGCTCAGTATGTGTTAGACATGTAGGTGAGTTACTTTAAAAGGTATTAATAGGAGAAAGTAATCAATTGGATTACCATAAATACCAATTTCCCATTACAAGGATAGAGGATGTGTTAGACATGTTTGCAATATCACACATTCTCACCAAATTGTACCTTAACAACGGATACCATAATATTTAAATTTTCCCTCGAGATGAGGAAAATAACATTAAAAAAAAGACTTTACAAATGTCTATTTACGTCGTTTGGATTAACTAATGCACCAAGCACTTTCATGCAGTTAAGAAATCAGGTACTAAAACCTTGATTGGCCAATGTATAGTTGTTTATTTTGATGATATTGGTGTTTATATTAAGACATGCGAAGACCACCTTTTGCACTCGAGGGAGGTATAAATAGTTGCAAAGGAAAATAAATTGTACATTAACCTTAAAAAGTGCAGTTTTGTTAGTTCGAGCCTATTGTTCTTGGGCTTTCTAATTAGTGGTGATGGTATAAGAGAAGATGAAGAGAAGGTTAAAGCCATTGGAGAATTTCTCATGCCTAAGAGTGTGAGTGAAATATGTAGTTTCTAAGGCCTAGCTACGTTCTATCGAAGATTCATAAAAAACTTCACTAGTGTTATGGCCCAATCACCGAGTGCATGAAAAGAGGGAAGTTTAGATAAGGAGAGGAAGAAAAAATAAATTTTACCTTAATCAAAGAAAAGATATCAACAACACTAGTATTAGTTCATCTAGATTTTAGAAGTTGCTCTAGATGGAGTGTGATGCTTCAATTGTGGGAGTGGGAGTAGTTTTTTCACAGGAAAGGAAGCTAGTGGCATTTTATAGTGAGAAGCTGAGTGAGGCATGCTGGAAGAGAACTACTTATGAGCAAGAATTTTATGCTTCAGTGCAATATTTGTGTATGTGGAAGCATTATCTTATCTAGACAGAGTTCGTATTGTTCGTGATGAGCAAGCCCTGAAATCCCTTAATAGTCAAACAATGCTAATTAGATGCACGTGTGATGGGCGGTTTATATCCAATGATTCACCTTATCGCTAAGACACAAGTCGGGTCAGCGAAATAAGGTGGCAGATGCACTGATTCATAGAGAAACCTATTTGATAACTATGAGATCTAAATCACATGATTTGACTATATGAATGAACAGTATGAGGCTTACGAAGATTTTGGTAAAGCATGGACATTTTATAAATAAGGAAGAACGTTTATGAGATTTCATATAAAAAATGGATTTTCTTTTAGAGGAACCCAGTTGTGCATCCCTTGAAGATCTTTATGAGAGTGGGTGGTACGTGAGTTACATGGGGGATGGTTAGGGAATCAATTAGGAAGAGATAGATGTGAGACTGGGTAGAGGAGCAATACTATTGGTCATAACTCACAAGAAATGTGGAGAACCATATAAGATGGTTCACAATCTACCAAAGTAGCAAATGCCAAGCTCTAAATATTGTTCTTTACACACCACTTCCTATACCAGATGCTCAATGGGAGTAACTATCCTGGATTTTCTTCTGGGGTTGTCAATGACACGATGAGGACTAAACTTTATTTTTGTGGTAGTTGATTAATTTTCCAAGATGGCCCATGTTATTTCATGCATGAAAACAAATAAGCAGTCCAGATGGCCAATATATTATTTAAAAATGTGGTTCATGTACGTGGTGTTTCACGATCCATCCATCAAGTCAGGTCATTAAACCAAGTTCTTGTCCCACTTTGGGCAAACTTTGTGCAAGAGATTTAACACATCACTTAACTTCAATAACGGTCACCCCCAAAATGAGGGATAAATAAAGATATTAACAGGACCATTAGAAATTTGATTCCATGTATTTTAGGAGAAATACCAAAGTTGTGGGATATTTCTTTTGCCCAAGAAGAGTTTGCTTATAATTGCATGGTTAACATATCCATGGGAAAATCCCGTTTTCTTTTATGTATTGTTGTTCTAAAAAAGTAACTTTGGATTTGGAATCCATACCAAAAGTTTTAGGGAAGAATATCACAGTTGAGAAAATGACTGAGCACATTAAAGACATTCAAGAAGGTGTTAAGAAGAACCTAGAGGAGTCTTAGGCCTAAGTACAAGGTTATCGCCGACAAGAAGCAAAGGAAGAAAATCTTTGAATAAGGAGACCTTATTATGATGTATCTAAGGAAAGAGAGGTTTCCAGTGGGGACATAAAACAAACTGAAGGATATGAAATATGGGTCATATAAAATTCTATAAAAAATCAATGATAAAGCCTGCTTGATTGATTTACCTATTGACATGTCCATATCCTACACCTTCATTATAGCGGACATACATGAATTTTATTCCCTAAATTTGGATAAGTCCGAAATGAGCTCTTTTCAGGCATGGGTGATGTAGAACAACTAACAGAAGAGTATATGGCTATATAGGATTACCATAAGTCGAGGAAGTTGCAAAGTTAAAATAAGGTTATGCACGAATAATAACTGCATACATGAATAGTCCTCTATATATTGTTCATACGTACAATATCCAGCAGCCCCTATGATCCTCCCTTGGATCCCCTTTGGATTTCATATACCTTGTATACCTTTTATTCCTTCTTTCCATAATACTATCCAACGTGTGTCTTGTCATTATATTAATAAGTTGTTATATTTTATGCCTCTTAGGATACCCATAGTGTGTTCCTCCTTTCGTAAATGGTATAAAATTTTAATAATTATGTCTTTTGTAGCTCACTGTATAATAGCAAGCTTATAAGTGTTTCAAATCATGTAACAATCCACTCTTAATTACTCAATATCCCTGGTATTCAAATAAATTCTAAAAACTAGCCCTATATTTTCTTAAATTACCAAAATTCCCTTCTAATTAGGATCATCATAATTTACATATTCCTATGCCTATTAAACCCCAACTTTCCACTAAAATTGTACCTAAAGATCAATATTTTTTAGAAATGACCCAATCTAATTCCTTATGTTTGCATAATTACATAAATAGCCCCTAAATTTTAATTAAATACCCTTTAGTCCTTAAATTATATATGAAAACTCTTCAAGGACCCAAACCAAAACTTGAACTTTTTTACGCTCTTTTCCCCAATAACATGGTACCTGTTGGCTGATCAACATGGGTGGCATCATGTGAAGTATAGGTGATACCCATTTCACCCTCCATTAAGTTAATCTTGTAACTTGTGAAACCATATCCCAAAACTCAGCTACAACTTCACCAATCAACTCTCCTATCTAAACCCTATAAATACCCCTCTCCACCCTAATCAAAACTCACATCAGTTGAGAGAAATTCACATGTAAAGTTTGAGAGTTTCTTACATTTCTATGATTTTATGCGTGAGTGTTTAATTTTTATTATGTTTATGTTTCTGCATACCCATAGAATGTATACATGTGTTTACGTGGAGTAGATAACGTATATATGTTGTGTATGAACTTAAAACCATATAACACCATTAGAGCTTGGAGCTCTAATGGTGAGTTCTAATTCCCTGACTTTGAACCAGTTTCAAAGTGGGGTAAGTGAATTTTAAGTTCTCAGGAGATCATATATGTGCTTAATTGGAATATGAACCACTCTTGATGCCCCAAATTCGCATATGAAGTTTTCGTCCCAGAAACATTCATAGATGAAATTCTCAGTCTCCACCCCACAAAAATTCTTCAAACCACGCTTAATCTCTTCCATTTTCAATGAGGAATAACACCTTTATAATGCCGGAACCAAAATCATAGATTTTAAACAGATTTAATTAGTCAAACTTTTACCAGTATTTCAAAAAATCAATAACTTGATTTACTCCATCAAAATCTTTGAAACTAGTATGGATGGATTCGTCTTTGAATTCTGAACAACTTTCATTTTGAAACCATTTTAAAAGGAATTCTATACTGTTTAGAAATCAAGGTAAAAAACTATTAAACCCTAAAGTCAAATTTTGAAGTTTGAAGGCGAGTGAAGCTCACGCGCGAGAGTGATGGTCAACCCAGGCGCGTTTCAACATTGACTCCACGCATGAGAGCGCATCCCCAATCAAATTTTTTTGATTTTTTCCCAATATTTCTATATTTTTAATTCTGAATGATTTGACATATAATATCACCCCGATTGGATCACAAGAAAGAATTTTCCACGAGAATCAGTTTTTAAAGTTTGAATTTAAGTTTCTTAAATTACACTTAAACCCTGCTTATTTTACAAGTATTTCAAATCAATCCCTAAATTTTTCCATCAGCACTTAAGCATGATTAGACATAAATTGTCTCTTAATACCAAACCTAAATCCTAACAAATATGGATTACATAATTTATTTTCTGAAGTTTTATATTTATAATTTTTAACCCTTTTCAAATATTATACACTAAAATGGTTACTTAAATTTTCTCTTACTACATTTTCATCCACTTTGTTTTAAGACCTACATCACATACTCACATCTGTTATGATTTCAGACTACCTAGTCTACCCCAAACTAGCTGAACACCAATCGAAAATAAAAATGCTCAAAGTAGGTTATTTATATTTCAATATTAATCATTTGAACTTTTGTCTTTCAAATACTGATTATTATATCACCTTGTGATATTCTTGAACTCTAAGTTTTATACTAAACTCTTTAGTGTAGTTAAAACTTTTCCCATATTATTGGTTCTTTCGATATCTACTAATTCAATTACTACTACACCTTGAACCCTAAACCACTCGATAAGATGTTGCTAATTGCATTAAACTCTGTAATTTATTTTCTTATAAACAAACTCTTTAGTAGCATATCTTATAATCCAGGGGTTAGACCTGGTATACCCCCGGTAAATCTAATTGGTCTGAAGGACTTAATTGTTGAGTGCCTTGTTGTTATAATTACTCTACACATGAGTGTCGCTCTAGCTATGCATGCCAAGTTATGGTTATTCCCCCAATTAGTTGGGATAGCATGTTCAAGTGCATTTTATGTCTTCAACGATATTATAATGGTATGTCTATGCTATTCAAACCTAATAACCAATAATATACGGGTATCGAGTTATTTTCTAAACCAAGATTATCTTAACCTGATATTTTATTATTCGGTTATCTTCACCATATTGTTTATTTACATATCAAAAAGCGTCAGTATACCCCTGAACGTCTTATGATATTTTATCTTGTTTCAACATGCAGAAAGTCAAATTATTACTAACACTCTCTAATCTTATTATCTTTAACATATTGTACAGAAATAAAAAATTATATACTTGGCATATTTGTGTAATTATCTTCCTTCCAGATGGACAACGAACCTGAAGACGGTCAGTTGCCTCCCGCCTCTTTGAACTTCCATTCACTTCTCTACCTTCTACAATATTCGTAGTTATGTACACGTGGGCAGTAATATACAAAGATGGCAAGCCTCATTGGAAAATCTATACCACAACCTATCGGATCCTATGAACTCCTAGTGTTTCTCTAATGTTTTATGTTTATGTATGCCAGAATAAGTAATAATGTATTTCTTTTGTTTACCAGACTTCACTATGTAATAAGGTGCCAATTATCTCTTTAAAAAAAGATTTTTATTTCTTTTGCATTAATTATAATCCTATTTCGCGTTATTCTTATTTACTATACCCATCCACCTTTACGGATGTGAGAAATCACCTCATCTTCAATTATAAAATTTGAGTTTTCTCTCTTTTTAAGTGCGTGCCTTGTGGATTCAAGGAAAAATGAAATCATAAAATCATAAAATATGTAGAACAGAGGGTTGACAAATGAAATCATAAAGTTTTTGTGATTTATGATTGGGAAAATGGGTCGTTTGCAATCGAAGCAAGGTGCTGGATGAAAAGGTATTAGATGAGCCCACGAGGGTGGAGATAAATTATTTATAAAATAACCTAGAAGGTGTTTCAGATAAAGAAGAAAATTTTCCATATTGATTTAGTTGATAACCCTAACACGAGAATTAATTCTAGATCGATATTGTGGAGAGTAACTCTAGAAACAAGACAAATGGGGATGTGGTGAAGTTATAGGGTTAAGATATACCTAGATATGATTATTTTCATAATTTAGGATCGATTATTAAAAACGATAAAGATATTAGTGATGATGTTACTCATACAATTAAATGAGATTGGATTAAATATAGAAGCTCTATCGATTTATTGTGTCATCGACATATACCTTTTAAGTTAAAGAAAAAATTTATTGTATGTCCATTTAACCTTCCATGTTATATGGAACAGAGCGTTGGGAAATTAAAAACTAAAATGAACAGAAAATGAGAATGGCGTAGATGCGAATGCTAAGAAATATTTGTGTTAAACTCTAAAGGATAAAATTAGAAATGAAAGAATTAATGGAACAGTAAAAGTAGTTAATATAGAAGATAAATTGAGTAAAAATCATCTTAGATGGTTTGGAAAAATCAAGCATAGACTTATCAATGCCCCTGTAAGAAATAGTGATTTAGTTAGTATTGATGGTAACACAAGAGGTAGAGGTAGGCCTAAATTAATTTGGTGGGATATTTTAGAAATGACATGATATCATATAGCTTAACTAAAGATATTGAGTGGAATAGAGAGGAATGGGAAAAAAGAATTCATGTAGCCAACCCTAGATAATAAGGAAAAAGTATTTGTTGAGTTGAGTTGAAGAAAAAAGGAAGGTTATAAGATTTGGGGGGGGGAGGGGGGGGGGGGGGGGGGAGGGGAGATATCGAATTCTTCCATTGGATTTCTAGTGGGATGAAATTTAATAAATCGTGAATAACCTCAAAAATGACAGTGAGGTAATTTAGCAAAATAATTTCACTTTGTTGATGAAATGGTGATTTTCTTCAAAATGTGTATCATGATCTAGGAATCACGAACTCGACATGTCATACGAGATACGACTCGATTTGGAATACGAGATTAGGGATTTTTCCAAAATGTAGTATACGGATATACTAGGATACGTTAAATAGTTATTATTTTATTTTATATATAATGATAAAGTTGAAAAAACTCTCTATTTGTACCAAATTTTATATTTACATTTAGGGCCCGTATGGCAACCCAATTCCAAGGCTTGAAATTGGAATTGGAAGGCCAATTTGAATTCCACGGAATTGAAATTGGCCTTTCAATTCCAATTCCAATCCTTGGAATTGGATTGTCAAACGGGCCCTTATTATTTTATTTTATATTTATTATTATATTTCTTGGGCTCAGAATTAATTATCTTTCAGTACAAAGCATAATTCAGAATATTACTTCAACTTGGGTTCAAAGTTTGAGGAGCATAACTTGGGTTAAAATTAACTCAGGATGAAATATGAAAAGAAAGTATGACTCAAAATCAAAAGAAAAACATTAGAATGAAAAGAAAATAGAATGAAAAAGAATCTCTAAATGAAAAAAATTAGAAAAAACACCCAACATTCGTTGAATTGCAAAAGGGGGGACGAATTGCGTCGAATGACGTTGGGAATTGAAAACCCTAGTATTTAGGGTCTAGTGAGCCACAAAGGGGGGATTTTTTTGTTGAGACCTGGAGTTGAAAACCTTAGTCGGGATTGAGTAAAGAAATAGTCATGTTTTTTTTAAATATCTCAAACATAAAACCTTTTAGTTTAGGCACAAAATTTATGTTTTGAAATATCATAAAGACCCCGAGGTATCCTAAATCAAATCCAAAAACGTATTCAAAAAAATCCTAGTGCATCCCAAATAAATCCCAGCGCATGCCAAACTTCTTCAAATCAATTAAAGGACTTCAGGGCGATTAATCATGTGATTTGACTTAGTTTTAATGGATAAAAGGATCTCCCAAAACTTAAGAAGGTTTGGGATGATTTGGTACTCCAATCTTAAAAGGCGTTGTCTATGTATCCAAACAAGGCAATAAAGATTTTTTAAAAGGGGCATATACCAAATAGTCCTTGAACTTCTTTTAATACATGTATAGTCCAAGCCTTTTTATTTTCACCAAAAAGTTCTTCACCATGCCAAAAAAGGTTTTATCATGCGGCTCGCGCGGACCTTTAAAAATAAGAGAATAAGTGACTTTTTGGTACCAAATAAAAGACTTTGACTAAATGCATATTAAAAAATGTTTGAGGAACTTTTTGGTATTTGATTCTATTGTTGCAGTAATAAACAATTAAATGCGGAATTAAAATCAGGAACGAAATTACCCAATTTTTGGAGCAAATAAATCTGGGGCAGAAAAGTATAAGAATTCCGGAACTGGACAGTCAAGAACACGGATGAGTCGCGGACAATGTCGCTCTCTTTAAGGTGTTTCGCGGCTCTGCCTCCAATTTGTGCCAAAAGTGTACAGCCCCGTCATCCCTAGGATAAAACAGCCTCGAAAATAATACGAATTAGCAGCACGAATCAGATCCGTTCAACAAACACCCATTCTATAATACATATACTTCTCGATCAAGATAAATATAAATAATCTGGGAAAGATTATATATTTCTGTGTCATTATAATTATTCAGGGAATGAATAATTATTTCTGTAAAAAATTCGGAGGATGGAAAATGATAACTGTTTGCAGAAAATTTTTGGGAGATAACTCGGTGTTAAAAACGGAGGCTACAACCTCTTTTATGAGGCAAAAAGAAAAGAGACGTTGGTAAACAACGTGGAGAAAATTCTGGAAATAGTGGGCAACTCGGTTGAAGAAATCAACACGGAATAAAACACGTTTTAATTTTTCGGAATTAATTACCGTTAAAAAATTAATTTTTAAAGCCCAAAATCGTTAATTTATTTGTCCAAAAAATTATTTCTTATTGAGCCCAAGCCCAAGACCCAGGACCCAGACCCGGAGACGGGAACGGGCCGGGCCGGACGGACGGCGGTGGCGGCGCGCGCGCGTGTGACTTGGCCCATTGGGTCTGCCCCACATACCCACAAAAACTTGAATGCCCAAAGGGCTGAACCTTTGTTCCCAAAAGATTGTATATTAACACACTCCATTTGTTTGAACCTACCGATGTGGGACTAGAAGGAAAACTTTTGCAACTTAACAGCTGCTAGCTGCCATACAGCTGTTTCCCAACAATACCCCACTTGCAAAATTTGAAAACATTTTATCGAGCAATAATTCATAGAATTGTGCATAAGCAAAGGTGTCTTTTGACTTGAACCTTTACGTAGTAAAGATGATTTAGAATATACTAGAGTAACCGTAGTTTTGAACTCTATCTCTGACAACATCCCACACACAATCCTACTTGGGTGTAGTTCTAATAGCTAGCACGTTACGACCATGTGCTTCTATCCCAGTATAGTGAACGCTTTAGGAATTTGCCCAAAATATCCATAGGAAGCGGCCACACTTCCACATTCACATAGGTGAGTCTATTAAGAATACTCCTGTAGCTAAGTACCCCACTCAAAATAGAGCTATAGATCTCATTAAGAGTTATAATAACTCATCCTCAACTCTCTTCAGGATATCATGCTCCATAGGGATGGACTCGGAGTAAGACCTCATTCTATATTAATTAATAATCGCATGATTCAACCCATATCACTTTTGACTTGTTATTACCCTTTAAACATATTTCTTGGGATCTCCAGTCTATATGTTGGGTTACCATCACAAATGACTCATTTATCCAAGGGCTTTAGCCCCATACCTTTTGTGGTGTTCCACACCTTCTCCCTAGCTAGTCCTTTCGTCAAAGGATCAGCTAAGTTCTCTTCAGACCGTATATGATCCACCCTCACAGCACCCGTAGAGATAAATTCTCTAACAGTACTATGCTTACGACGTATTTGTCGTTTCTTACCATTATAATAACGGTTCTCAACTTTTGCAATAGCCGCGATACTATCACAATGAATCAAAACGGATGGAATCAGTCTTTACCATAATGGGATATCTGATAGGAGGTTTCTTAACCAACCTGCCTCTTCACTAGCAGTAGCTAGCGCTATCATCTCAGACTCCATAGTGGATTGAGCCAAAATAGTTTTTTCTTAGATTTCCAAGAAACTGCACCACCAGCGATGCTAAATATATATCCACTAGTAGCCTTAGAATCATCAGATAGGGTGTTCCAATCTGCATCACTAAATCCTTCAAGGACAGCGGGATGCTTATTATAGTGTAATCCGAGGTTCATCGTCCTTTTAAGGTACCGCATGACCTTCTCAATAGCATGCCAATGCTCCAAACTAGGTCTACTAGTAAATCTACATAGTACTCCCACAGCATAAGCTATGTCAGGTCTAGTGCAATCTGTAGCATAACGTAAGCTACCAATAATGCTTGCATAAGCATTTTGGTTTACACTGTCGCCAGTGTTCTTAAATAACTTTACACTAGGGTCAAATGGAGTACTAGCAGGTTTATAGTCAAAGTAATTATATTTCTTTAGAACTTTCTCAATGTAATGAGATTGATCCAAAGAAAGTCCCTTTTCTGACCTAGTAATATTAATTCCCAATATTACACTAGCTTCACCCAAATCCTTCATATCAAAGTTGGCACATAATAATGATTTAACATTTTCTACGGCATGAATGTTGGAACCAAATATAAGCAAGTCATCAACATAAAGACATATGATAGTGCAAATGTTCTCAACATATTTATAATAAATGCATTTGTCACTTTCATTAATTTTAAACCCATTAGTGATGACTAGGCTATCAAATTTATCATGCCATTGTTTAGGTGCCTGTTTGAGTCCATAAAGAGATTTATCTAATTTACACACTTTATTTTCTTGACCGTGTACAATAAAACCTTCAGGTTGATCCATATAAATCTCTTCTTCTAATTCTCCATTTAAAAATGCAGTTTTAACATCCATTTGGTGTACAATTAAATCATTTAAGGCAGCTATAGCAAGTAGTACACGTATAGACGTTTTGCTAGTCACGGGTGAAAATGTGTCAAAAAAGTGTACATTTTCTCTTTGTCTAAGACCTTTAGCAACAAGACGTGCCTTATATTTTTCAACAGTGCCATCATGTTTTAATTTCTTTTTAAGAATCCATTTACACCCAATAGTTTTACATCCAGGAGGAAGGTCCACTAAATGCCAAGTTTTATTTGTTTCCAAAGAATCCATTTCATCATTAATAGCCTCTTGCCATAAATCGGCATCTAAAGAAGATAAGTCTTCTTGAATAGTGTTAGGATCCTCCTCTAAAGTGTAAGCATAAAAGTCGGAACCAAAATCTTTTTCTACACAAGCCCTTTTACTTTTTCGAATTTCTAAAATGGATTCATTATTTTCTTTATTTTTATTTAAAGAAATATTAGTGGATGACTCGCCCCCACTATTCCTCAATTTAAAAGGAAATTTATCTTCATAAAAATCGGCGTCATTTGATTCAATAATTACTTGATTTTTCAAGTCATAAAATCGGTATGCTTTGCTATTAATAGCATAGCCTATAAAAACGCACTCATATGCTCTACTTGCCAATTTAGACCTTTTAGGGTCGGGTATACGTACATAGGCTAAGCACTCCCACGTTCTAAAGTATAACACGTTGGGCTTAATATTTTTCCAAAATTCATAAGGAGATATTTTCATTTTAGTCTTAGGAATTTTATTAAGCACGTGACACACAGTCAAAATAATTTCACCCCACCAATGTGAGGCAGCCCCGGAATTTAATAAAATAGCTACAACTAATTCAGTTAATGTCCTATTTTTTCTTTCGGCTTTACCGTTCATTTCGGGCGAATAAGGGGCAGTTTTTTCGTGAATAATACCGTGGGTTTTATAAAATTCAATAAATGGTCCAGAATCATATTCGGTGCCTCTATCACTACGAAACCTTTTTATTTTCCGACTAAATTGATTTTCAATTTCATTTAGGAAAATTTTAAACATGTCAAACGCTTCACTTTTATTTTTCATTAAATACACAAATGAATAATCGGAACAATCATCAATAAAAGTAATAAAATAACGTTTGCCATTTCTAGTTGTGACACCATCCAATTCAAAAATATCCGAATGAATTAAATCAAGTGGTTCAGATTCTCTAAAAACAGATTTATGTGGTGTCTTAGTGATTTTTGCTTGACTACACCATTCACATTTTTCAAAATCATTTAATGATAATTCGGGAATTAATCCTAAAGTGCTCATATTTTGAACAAGTCGTTTATTAACATGACAAAGCCTAGCATGCCAAACATTAAATGAACAAGTAATATAAGCAGAAGGAGAAATTTTATTCATTACATCAACATTCAATTTAAACATCCCATCAGTGGCATAACCCTTGCCTACAAAAATTTCATTTTTGGTCAAAGTAAATAAATCAGCACCAATAGTTTGAGTAAAGCCAGCTTTGTTGAGAAGATAACCCGAAACCAAATTTTTCCTTATCTCGGGAGTGTGAAGAACATCTTTGAGGATAACAATCTTTCTCGAAGTGAACTTCAATTCCACATTTCCAGTACCAGCAACCTCAGTGGAGTGAGAATCACCCAATAACACCTTCTTATTTGCAGTCTCAGAATAAGTCTTAAACAGACTACGGTCATAACAGATATGGCGGGAAGCACCAGTATCCAACCACCACCCTTCGGCACCGCTAACCATGTTGATTTCTGAAATTATAGCACATAGGTCCTCTTTGGTCAAATTCGCTTGTGCTTGTGGCACATTGCAACATTTGCGAGCCATATGGACAGGCTTGCCACACTTGAAACAGAGAAATTGTCCCGAGTTGCTAGACTGTCCATTTCCAGGGTTCTTATACTTATTCTGAGTCTGAGTCTGATTTTTAAAATTCTGGTTGTGGCTCTTTTTCTGATTTTTTATTTTTTTTCCATTTGCCTTTAAAATAACTGGAGTGTGTTTCTTTTTCTTATTTTTATTGTTAGACACAACAAGAATTTCATCTTTATAGTCCTGTTTTCGGGATTCCTCCTCAATTCTCAATTTAGTAATTAATGACTCTAGTGAAAATTCTTTAGACTTATGCCTCAAAATATTTTTAAACTCTTTGAACAGTGGAGGCAATTTATCAATAATTACAGCCACCTGAAATTGCTCATCTAAAGCCATGCCCTCAGAAATAATTTCATGGGCAATCATTTGCAAATCATGGGTTTGAGCAACAACAGATTTGTCATCCGTCATTTGAAATTTCAAATAACGGCTGACGGCATATTTTTTAGCACCCGCCTCCTCTGTGCCATATTTTTTAAAAAGTGCGTCCCAAACATCTTTCGCAGTTTTATAATTGGTATAATAGTCATAAAGTTCGTCACTTAGAGCATTCAGAATATAGTTCTTGCACAAAAAATCATTTTCCTCCCAATTTCTAATTGTTTTGCTTTCCTCAACAGTAGGTGGATTATTTACTACGGGGTTGTCAAATTGAACACATGATGCGACTTTTTTCATAGTTAAATAAAATAGCAATTTTTTGCTCCAACGTTTAAAATGAGTGCCTTCATATTAGAAAGGCTTATTTAGGTTACTGGAGTTAATTTCGTCCATGGCAGAATATAAAACACCTTAAAATTGTTGTTGCAGTAATAAACAATTAAATGCGGAATTAAAATCAGGAACGAAATTACCCAATTTTTGGAGCAAATAAATCTGGGGCAGAAAAGTATAAGAATTCCGGAATTGGACAGTCAAGAACACGGCTGAGTCGCGAACAATGTCGCTCTCTTTAAGGTGTTTCGCGGCTCTGCCTCCAATTTGTGCCAACAGTGTATAGCCCCGTCACCCCCAGAATAAAACAACCTAAAAAATAATACGAATCAGCAGCACGAATCAGATCCGTTCAACAGACACCCATTCTATAATACATATACTGCTCGATCAAGATAAATATAAATAATCTGGGAAAGATTATATATTTCTGTGTCGTTATAATTATTCAGGGAATGAATAATTATTTCTGTAAAAAATTCGGAGGCTGGAAAATGATAACTGTTTGCAGAAATTTTTTGGGAGATAACTCTGTGTTAAAAACGGAAGCTACAATCTCTTTTATGGGGCAAAAGGAAAAGAGACGTTGGTAAACAACGTGGAGAAAATTCTGGAAATAGTGGGCAACTCGGTTGAAGAAATCAACACGGAATAAAACACGTTTTAATTTTTCGGAATTAATTACCGTTAAAAAAAGCCCAAAATCGTTAATTTATTTGTCCAAAAAATTATTTCTTATTGAGATCCGGACACGGGCCGGCCGGACGGACGGCGACGGCGCTCGTGACTTGGCCAATTGGGTCTGCCCCATATACCCACAAAAACTTGAATGTCCAAAGGGCTGAACCTTTGTTCCCAAAAGATTGTATATTAACACACTTCATTTGTTTGAACCTACCGATGTGGGACTAGAAGGAAAACTTTTGCAACTTAACAGTCCTGCCAGCTGCCATACAACTGTTTCCCAACAGATTCTTTTTAAAAGGGGTAGAATGTGGCAGTCAAAATTGATTGTCAAAAAGCTTACGATCATGTCATTTGGTCATTTCTAGATCACTTTTTAGCAAGAATTCGTTTTAATGTGCGTTGGAGGAGGTGTATAGGTTGTTGTTTTTCATCGAATGAATTTCTATATCGTGGTTCATTAGAGGCCTACGGGTCATTTCGAAGCTTCTTAAGGGTTTCGGCAAGGATATCTGTTATTTTATTTCCTCTTAATTTTAGTTGAAGATATTATGGGTAGAATTTTGGACAAATAATGTGAATATCAACCAATCGAAGCTTAAGATTAGTTGGGATAAGGTAAGGGGTTTTCACTCATAACTCCCAAACGATGAAATTTTCCATACGACGTTATTTCTAAAGGTACAAGACATGCTTAACTTTCCTCCAGGTTTGGAAAGTAATATTTCAAAAAATCTGGTGATTGGTGTAAACATGAATAATACGGAACTCATGATTTTGCTAG
Source organism: Sambucus nigra (assembly GCA_949130495.1). Classification (NCBI taxonomy): domain Eukaryota; kingdom Viridiplantae; phylum Streptophyta; class Magnoliopsida; order Dipsacales; family Adoxaceae; genus Sambucus; species Sambucus nigra. The sequence continues at coordinate 50,001,739 of OX422220.1, forward strand.
ATTTGCAGGGTAAGATATTAGGTATTGCCATTAAGTTAAATGACTTAGTTTTTTTTGTTGTTCCTATTATAGAAAAAAGTGAAGTGTATGGAGAATGCATAGTGCGGATTCATTATCCTTTTTGTATTCTTTATTTTCTTCACCTTATTTCTACTTTTATTAAGATATAATATAGGGTCAATTATTAAATAGTCCCTACTATAAATATATATTTTTTAAAAAGGACACATATTTTTAGTTTAACCCATTTAGTCCCTCAAGCACTCAATATCCTCTTATTTTTAGAGCTCCGCGCCAGCGGCACTCCCTCTCCAAAATATGTGGCAAAGGACTTTTTGAGGCAAAATAAAAAAGTTTGAATTAAATGGGTATTAAAAAATGTCCGAGGGACTATTTGGTATATGTCTCTATAATATATAGGTCGCCGGAATGAATAGCCTTCTATTAGTGAGGTCATCGATAAACACATAGATGACATCACTTATGGGCTCACTAGTAGTATTGGAAGTTTGCCCATTTATTTAGCATCTCTAGGGAAATATTCGCCTCTCCATTTAACTATAAGTATACTTGTAACGAACAAAATAGCAAGCCTTCTCAAATAAATGTTCGCAATTCGCCTACGAGATGCATTTAGATCAAACCATGTTGAATGGGTGAACTGACCTTTTACTTAGATTTAATAATCGCGTCATCGATAGATGTCCCATGCCATGTTTTATGAACAACTGTCTCTGGTAATAAATGAATTATGATATATTGTCGAATAAGCCACTACACCTGTAACTATAGAATTATTTGTCCTCTCAAAAGTAGTGTTTTGTTTAACATCCTTGCGAAACATTCGAAAGAATGTGTGGGCAATAGAGCCTTTGGTCCAAGCAAATCCACTAACATGTGGTTCTCTTTGCTGGACCCTCTTTTGGAAGCCACTACTAAAGTGGTTTAGTTACATAGGAATTAATCTGATCTCGAGATTCATCTCTTAAAAGGAACGCGTGGCATGCTGTGATTGGTTGATGTTTTATGAATATGGGTCCGCGCCAGCGACTTTATTCAAAAAATAGAGAGTAAAACTATAAATTAAATGTTTGTTGTCCTTTTTCCAAATTACATATTACAATAGCTCCTAAATTCACAAACCCCCTAAATGAATTGTGATATAAAGTTGAATAAGCCACCGTATCTGTAATAATAAAATTCTTTGTCTACTCGAAAGTAAGTTTTTCTCAAATAAAAAGATTTTCTCGAATAACTTTGGTAAACATTTGAAATAACAAGTGTGAAATAGAGCCTTTGGTCTAACCTATCCACCAATCTCTGGTTCTCTCCATAAGACCATATTTTGGTAGACACTAGTGAAGTTGTTTACTGACACACGAGGTGAAACACCCTAAATTATTAAGTTACTTGATTCTACATTATTTAAGAATTTCAACTAGTTTAGATATTTTTTTCAAACATATTTTTAGTCCGAGATCCATTTATGGTATGTCATATAATGCTACTCGACTCTCCAATACTTCTTAAGATACCTCAACTCTACTCCACGTACATATCGGAGTAAAGTTATATACGTGTGGATGCACATATGCACATTAACACACATTAGGCACTCATGTAGTTGTGACAAAATGAACCCCAAATAATAAATTAACTCATATTAGCCCACATATTTGAATATAGGACCCATATTTAAAAGTTATGAATCAAATATGAGGCTCATATTTAAAAGCTATGACTCAAGTATGAAGCTCATTAACAAAAAAATATGGATCATATATAGAGTCCATCTTTAAAAGTTATGTTTAAAATATATATTTTACATTTACTTCGAATTTTAATACTTATTTGGATACAAAAAATGGGTTGATCCAACCCATATTTAGTCCAACCTATATTTGGCCCAACCTATAATTTTTCCACTACTACACTCATGCATATTTGGTTGTTTGATATTATTGATTGTTTGCCTAAATATTTTCTAAAACATAAATTCTATTCTATTAAAAATAATTTTTTAAATAAAACTGGTATAATGTTGGTACGAATATCCTATTCTTAAGATAATTTTTAAAATTTATTGATGAAATTAATTTTCTGATTTTTAAATAATTTTTAGAATTTATTTGAAAATTAAAATGAATTTTAAAAACAAAATTTTGTTTATTAAAATATCTAAATTGAACATTATGTTTTGTATTGTGTTTGGAATTAGCCATAGTATGGATTTTGTCCCTTTGTTCTTAGCACCTGTTTGCTAGGAGTAACCCAATTAACCATTGCTTTTATGCCTTAACTATTTTGTTTTAACTGAATCGAAATTTTTAGGAGCTAAAAAGTCTTATATGTTTTGATTTGATATAGTCCTGATGTCATTTTAACCGCCTGCTCCCATGAGGTGTAGACTAGTCTTGGTCTCTTAGATAGACTTGTCACTGGATCGAATTTTATTCGAATCTGAATTCAAATTCGATCCATTTAAACGGATATGGATCCATTTAAACGGATATGGATCATGCCTAAAATCCGATTATCCAATTACCCCATTACCCATTTATTAAATGGAGAGGATTTGGATTCATATACTCCGATCCGTTAATAATCCGATCCGATTTATATTTTTAATATATACATATAAATTATATATAATATATTTTTAGCTAATATATATTATATTTAATAATATTTTAAATATATATTTTAAATATTTATTATAATAATTATTTATTTCATTATCTGCTCTTTTGGAACATTTGCAAAATAAATTTATGAAATAAGAGTTGAAAATAAAAATGCTGCAAATTAAGTTTAACATAAACGAATAATCAGATCTGATCCGAATCCGTTTAACATAAACGAATATGGATTTGGACTTGCCTGATCCGATCCGATTAATAAATGGATCGGATCCGAATCCGTTTAACATAAACGGATATGGATTTGGATTTACCTGATCCGATCCGAATCCGATCCGTTTACAGACCTACTCTCAGATATAGAGAAGTGGATTGATTTAATAGGTTACTTGTTGTTGACTACCATTGATATAGAAATTAAATGCATGGTAGATGATACAAATTTCTGTTAGAACTGAAACCACATACCACCATTGTATTCTCTTAAATGGTTTAGGTTTTTAAAACGGACTTGAGTTGTTTGGTTTGTTAAAACAATTAAGATGTTTAGATTGTTAATAATCTTTTTAACTTGTTATTACTGATTTAATCTCAAGCTTAGGATTTAAACCTTTTAATCTTAGCCCTTCATATTATGTTTCCAAACTCTTCCATTGCTTATTATATAAAGCTCATTAGAGAGTTCATTAGGTTTAGATTTACACATCACATATTTTTGTAGAGTGAGAAACAAAATAGGGTGAGATATTTTGTAGAGATAAAATATAGAGAATGAGAGAAAATATCCTAAGGGTGAGGGAAAGAGGAAGGGAGAAAAGGTTATTCTACATATTACGTCGATTTATCCATCTTCATCTCATTTAGTTTTTGTTTTTAAATTTTCAATGATCTTACACATCATCTCATATTTTAGAGATTGAAATATTGTGTTATTGTAGAGAAAAAATTTGTGCTTTAATGTTGAACTTTTTTTAACAAAAACAAAATTATCTTAGATATTTTCAATCAAGATTTAATGTTTAATTTTTATGATATAAGTATTCTAATTTTTGTATTGAATGATATATGTTGCTAAATCAAAATTTCTTCGGAGCATGCATGTTTATTGAAAATCTATTTTAGATTTATTTTCTCTTATATTTGTGAAATAAGTTTATTAATATTACTCTCATAAAATATGAATGTATAATTTTTTGGGGAGAGAGAACACATTTTTGTAGGATAATAAATTGTTTGTGTGTCTCCATGTTGAGTGCTATATGTATTCTTAGAAAGAAGGTTTTAGGATTTAATAGTGATATTATTTGAATTCTTTCTTCAAAATTGCATATTGTCGATTTGTGCTTAATATGATAATTTCTCCAATGTTGTTAGTATAAATATTTTATTTAGACAAATGCATGTTTAAATTATTTTCTAGAAAATATTTATATGAAAACAACTCAACTCAACAAAGGCCTTTTTCAATTATTTGGCGTCGGCTACATGAATCCTATTATTTTATTCCATTTTGTCCAGCGCAATATCTTCAGTTTAAATCACGTGATATCATGTCCTTTTTTTATAATATCCAACCAAGTCAATTTAGGCCTACATCTACCCCTTCGGTTACTATCAATACTAACTACATCATTATTCCTTACGATATCATCCATTGGTCTATGCTTGACGTGTCCAAACCATTTAAGTCGATTTTATCTCAATTTATATTCTATAGGATCTACTTTTACCGTTTCATGAATTTGTTCATTTTTAATTTTATCCTTTCGAGTTTTACCATAAATTCATCACATCCGTATCTCCGCCACACTCATTTTCAGTACATTTTGTTTCTTGATTGCTAAACACTCTGTCCTAAATAATATAACTGGTGTAATGGACGTCCTATCAAATTTTTCTTTAAACTTTAAATGTATACACCTATCACACAATATGCATGTAGCACTTCTCTACTTGATCCAACATGCTCTAATGATATGAGTAACATCATCACTAATATGTCAATCTTTTTGGATAAGCGATCATAAATATTAAAAATGATCATTTATAGGTATCTCTTGACCTTCCAATTTCACCACATCTCCGTTTGTCCTCTTATTACTTCTAAAATTGCAGTCCACATATTCTATTTTAGTCCTGCTTATTTTAAATCCTCTCGTTTTTAGATTTTCTCTCCATAATTTCAATCTAGTATTAATCCCCATCTTAGTCTCATCCAGTAAAATAATATCATCAGCAAATAGCATACACCATGACACCTCGTCTTATATTTATCCAATCAACTCATCCATAGAAAGAGTAAAGAAAAAAAATATTAAAATTGATTCTTTCGGATTTATGCTTCAATGATAATATGTCTTGAAATCTATGTGAATCAATTATGAAAACTTATCATTGAAAATTCATTTTTAAAGTTTTTTTAGAAAATTTATGTTCTTGTTATGTGAGTTAAGTTCTTGCATGTCTTGCATTTAGAACATATTCACTACATTATACTTGTTGCACTTGGAAAGTATGTTGTTGAAACATAGATTGGTTTGACTAAGAATTCATAAAGCTAAAAAAGAGAAGGAGGAGTTCAATTGTTAGGAGAGGTCATAATAGAAGAAATACCGTTGGAGGTGTCGCTCAATTTAGGCATGTTTCTTAATTTTCTTGATCTCGTGTTATAGTTGTAACTATGTAACCAACTCTTTTTAGTGGATTATTGGTTTGTCTCGTAAAGGTCACGGTGGATGTTTTCCTGCGTTTCGAATTTCACCACGTTAAAAATTCATGCAAGTTATTCTTCTTTACCTCATCTCATTCTGTGCACGATTCTATATTAAAAATATTTTATGATTTAATTCAATAATCTAGACTAATTCATCATATGTGATATACTGTATTGTAATGTAATAAATTAGATTATTATTAGTTTGACAGGAGAATAAATATGATTTTAATTTTCGTGTGTATTAAAATTTGACTATGTCAAATAATAAAGTTTTTCTGGGTTTGATCATATATATGTTGTTAGAAAATTTTGCATGAAATCAAAGTATGTTTTATTTGCGCGTATGGAAATTGTTTCTTGGGCGCTTGTCGCTTCGTAGTGATTTTTTTCACGATGAATCAATCTGATCTTCAGATTCATCTCACAAAAGGACCTATAAAATACTCACAAGAAAGATTTTTTGTTAAATTGTTCATTCAATTCATTTTGAATAATTCGTATCATGTGTGGACCAATAAATAGAGCATGGGTTGTAATTGAAGTTGGTAGTAGAAAGAACATCTTAATATATTTTTGTGAGGGATGCTTATCTGAGGGTCTGTGTCCCATTTCAATTCAATCCCAAATTTTTACAGTATCCCTAATTACTACATATCTCTTTTTAAAATGCCCATTTAAGTTGTTAGTAAGATAGGACAATTCGTAGGGACCTTATTTTGTTATTGCGAAAGATTTGGTAGTGATAATAAAGATATGGAGGCGTGTTGCCTCCTCTTAATGATGGAGTCATTTTTCATATGCGTCGACGATCCGTGAGGCCTGAGTGGACTTGTGTTTCTCATTTCTATGCTCAGAGTGATCCTTTGTGGGTGGTAATGTGGGTGAGGAGTCCCTTGGATCCTCTTTACATGGATATCAAATCTTACTCTGTATGGCGACAGTCCACCTTGTTGATTGCCCGAAAGAGGTGCACTGCTAGGATGAGACATTACTAGTTTGTCGGCTTTAACTGACTTAGGGGAAAAATCATTTCCACAAACGATGCAAATTGTGTGTGCAAGTATTATTGGGTACGAAGAGTACATGAAAGGCATAAGATATTTGGGGAGCAAGTATTCTTAATTACAAGAAACTAAAAAGGGCATGCTAAAAAGATGGGAACACTCTCTCAAATTTACCTAAACAAAGATGTTACTAAAAATGGATGGGGAGGGAAACCACTTATACACATCACCCTTCCTACCCCCACCCCTAACCCCCAAAAAGAAGTGTTCAACCCCGGATCAAAGCAGAACCCAAATGTGTCTGGATCAAGACGGATGATGGGAAAGATGAGAGCATTATGATAGACTCATTTTTAGGGATTGACGATAAAACAAAAGGACTGGATTTACTTACCTAGTAGCAATCTTCGTCTCAGTGTCCTAACTTCATCGCACTTAAAACACTTCATTGCTAGAGGAGCATGTTCAGTAGCAGCCATCGCCTTACTGCCCCATTGGAATTTCTCTAAAAAGCATGCATACTCAAATTTTATCTCAAGAGAAGGTCTGGATACTCCACATCTAAAGACCATTAATATAAAGACCATTAATATGAGTACTGTATTTTAACTCAAATAGTTGGGTGAGAATGCATAGGGAGTTGGACCTACACTATGATTGGCAAGGTTCTTTACACTGATTGGCATTGTACTCTGCTCTAAATTTTGAACCCATAAGAATAAATCTCTCACATAACACAATGGAATGAAGGTCTCACGTGTAACCTCCTTCATGTCAACTATGAATCACCCACGATGATGAATATACTAATTCCATCAGTCATCAGACGAATACACTTTTTTCAAATCAGAAGTCGAGCGGGACAAGTTCCAACCTTATGCCCAATACATTTGCATAAAAGGCAAACATGATTCTTGTGGAATCATGAGAAGTTGATCCATTGAAAAACAAAAGAATTAGTGTGTGTTTGATTGCAAACATGAAAAATGCGTGTAAAATTGTTTATTTGGATGAGAAGTTGGAAAATGAGTGGAAAGACAAATGAGTTTTTAGTCTTACTTTTTCTATCTTCTATGAAAATCAATTCTTTGGTGGGTGGATAAGAAATATTTTCTACTAAAAATGAGATTTGAGATAGAGCACTTGTAATGGGGACGAGTGTTGTTCTTACATGAGTTATCACAATATACAAAGGCAAAACGTGATTTAAAACAACTATTTTTCATTAAAAAATTTCATGTCAATCAAACACACCCTTAGAGAAAATACGAACACCGCGAACATCTTTATACTACTCTTTTGGGTCCTAAAACATCCTTGCCTAGACGAGGCATGCACATAAAAGTGGGAATTCCAAAAACATGAAAAAAAGTGGGCGTAGGCAAATCATAACTCGAAATGCTGATTCGTCTATAAAAGAGAAATAGAAGCCCTATCTAACGATGCGAAAAAAAATAGTAAAGCATAACCACCAAGCAATCCATTAATTATTATAAAATAAGCTTATTAATGGAGAGTCGGGATGATAAGGAATATATAGTCAATCACACATTTCAAAGCTTCAATCAAACATTTATAAACACATATATATTCATCCAATGAACCCTAAATCATTTTCACTCGATACATTAATATAAACAATACCAAATTACTTTTAGGTCCCCCGCAATCAAATGTTAAACGCTAAATTTTTAAATTTTTTTTTTAAACATTTAGGTCCATTAATTCTCTTATTGTATAAGTCCACGCTAGTGGCATAATAAATGGACCTAATAGTAAATTGTCCTTAAATGTTTAAAAAACTATCACCAAGGGCCCTAATAGTAAATTTCCCTATAAACAAAGACCTCCGAATTATATACCTTTTTTCCGTTGCAAAAACTATTGCCAAGACTAACGATGACCATCACATAATCAGAGAGAGAGAGATATTTGGGTGAGAAGGATCAATTAACATTTATATGTCATGACAAAATGGATGTTATCCCTCACGTGACACGTACAGAGGATATAGTCCACCTCCATTAAATTTGGTGAATAATTTTGTGGAAAATTTACAATTCGGTCCCTTGGTAACAATTTTTAAACATTTAAGGATAATTTAATATTATGCCCACTTGTTATGCCACTAGCATGGACTTTTACAAGAAGAGAATTAGTGGTCCTAAGTGTTTAAAATTTGTCAAATTTCCTTTAGTGTTTTAAAATTTGTTTGTGAGGGACCTAAGAGTACTTTACCACAATTTTTCCCCATTTTAGAATTAATGAAACCTCACAATCCAAAAAAATATATAAAAGTAATGAAACCTCTCATCCTTACTAATTATATATTTTTTACTTTAATCTCATTTCCATCGAAAACCACCCTCAATCGTCTTGTAACTTCCCATTTTCAATTTTGTAGAGAACGAATTTATTTTTAAATAAAACTGAAGCTGCACTCAAACTATGCCCACATGATTAAATATTAATTCTATAACATGCCTTTGATCGATATGATCGGTGTTACTTTGACCAGTCGATCCTTTAGCATTACTTTTTCTTTCATGCAAGAAGAGTGGGAGGAGACTTTTTATGGGCTTTGGTCCATTTGAGAAGCATATATGAACCCAAGGCATTCCCACATGTTTATAGCACCCCGTATTTTTTAATACTTAATTTTACCATTTTATTACACGTGTGCTTGTAATAGTATTGAATATTTAATAAATAGTAAATAGTAAGAATAAAAATTAATATTAAGTGGATACAAAATTTACTAAGTGTGATTAAGTAAATTAATTTTAGTAAACTGTTCGTACGTCGTAGTGGGTAATAAGAACAGGGACTGACGGTATCTCAATCGGAACATACTAGAGGTAGTATATTGATGTTTGGTGACTCAGATTATGATTTTGAGTGAACCGTTGATTCATAATGGGTTAAAATAGTCAAAATCAAGTACGTGGGATAGAGATTGATTATCAGGAGATTTTTAAGACTAGCCTGGGCCCATTCGGGGGCATTTGGATCCTTTTTCATTAAGGGGTTAACCTAAATTCGAGATTAAGAAGTTTAAATAAGAGATTAGGGTTAGGATGCAGTCACTTTACACAACCTAACCTCTAAGAATCTTTTGGTGAGAAAAGAAGGAGGTAAAACACTTAGGAGATCCAAAGGGCTTAATTTGGAGAAGAAAATTAAGGAGGGCTCTTCTCATCTTCAACTCAACACAAAGGGATTTAAAATTCAATGGATTTAAAAAATTGTATATCTTGCTTTCTTAATTTATGTGTACTAATTATTTTATATAAAAATTGGTACTAATTAATTGAATTTTGGGTTAGGGATTACTACATGGAAAATAGTTTTTTGGGAGACAAACCTACATGAATGATTGATGGAAGTTAATTGGAATTTATAGTGGTTATAGGTTATCCGATAATTTGAATGTATATAGCAAAAATTTAGATTGGAATTTTTATAAGAATGGTGATTGATCAAATAAAGAAATTTTAAAATTTGGATACATTCATGATGATGGAATTAATGAGATTTGGATTGAATTTTGATGTTGTTAATTAATCTAAAAGTCAAAATTTGATTTGGTTCCTATCGAAATTCATTAAAAGACTTGGAAACTTGTTTGCATCATAATTGGGGTTAAATTAGGTGACTTCGGATGATGAAACCCCTCACTTTCACGCTAAATTTGGGCTCCTGCCTAGAATTGAATCGATTCGGCCTTCATAAGTGACTCGATTCGACTGGCTAATCGATTCGGTTCTGAACCCAAATCGATTCGCACCTGTTGCGAGGGTGGTCTTTTATTGTGAATTAAGGGTAGTTTTTGGAATTTACAATTTGACTGAGACTAAGTGAATGATTTTCATACTTTTGGAGATGTGATCAATAAGGGTAATTTGGGTAGACGACAATTAGCTCAAGTTTCATATATATAGGCTATTTAGGATACAAAATAGTCGAAAATTAGAATACAAGAGGTGATCTCGTGACTTTCGGTTATAAATTTAGGACAGTTTGAGAATCTCCAAAAAACTCAGATATGAGAGTATATATATTAAATTGCTTAATTAAGAGAAGAATTTAATTAAACAAGAGTCTGGATTAGACTCTGGTTATTAGACTAGTGCTTCGGGGAAATAATCACGGATTAGTCAATTGATGTGATTATAATACACACACACACAGATATAAGCAATATATATATATATATATATTATGATATCGGTGTTTATGATAGTATGTGGAACATACCCCTCTAGACCTATCAGTGGAGGTTGCACAATGTGGGTGATCTTCCCTAGAGAATCATAGTAGGCTAAGTATTAACCCCAGGTCATAGAGACATGTTTATAATTCTGTAATTTACATTCGCAGTAAGGTAATTTTGGGTATGATTATGACTCATTGTGAAAGGACTATGACTGCCTCCAATACGTTCACGATTTTACCGAGTTAGTGTGAGAGTCCGACATCTGGTAAACATGATGATATGAGCATGCCCTGGGTAATGATAACATTATAGAGACCCGCATCCGGTGAGTTATTACTCTGAGGAATGGGGGTTATATGCGACATATGTGTGTAGGGGGATCGAAGATAATCTCTCGATTAGAGATAAGCCTCCCCAACTAATAGAAGAGACTTAAAGGAAGGAAGAAGCATGAAAACATCGAGATAACTCAGCGTGGTAGCCCTACTAGGATATTGGCCGATACAACTCACCCTTTACTTCCTATTTATTATTTAGTTAAACTGTTAACATTGATTGCAATGATGTAGTAACTATAGTATTCAGTATAAGGTCAATTAACTTCCATCAGTCGATTCGTTAGTCAATTAACTTCCATCTGTGAACCCATCTTCAAAATCCTCCAAAAGGATTCAACCAAGGTCTAGAATGAAGCTTTCCAAGAAGTCTTCGACCAAATTAAGCAATACCTAAACCGATCGTCGGAGCTCATACCACCGTAGCCTGGTCTTCCCTTACTTCTATACCTAACCGTGACCGATACTGCAGCCAGGGATTTACTAGCCCAATAGCTTAAAGAAATCCTCAAAGAGAAAGCCATCTACTATGCCAATCAGAAATTGGTCGATTACGAGGTCAACTACACCACCTTGGAAAAAGCATATGTTGCTCTTATATGGGTTACCCAAAAGTTACGCCACTACATGCTCGCCTTCCCCATCAGACTCGAATCTCGAATGGATCCCATCAAGTACCTACTCGAGAAGCCCGCCCTATCCATTCGAATGACCCATTGGTTAATTCTTCTAGCGGAGTTTGATATCAGAGACTACATTGCTTACTACCCTATAGAAGAGACCGATGTCTGGATGTCTGAATTTCTAAATGAGAATATCCTTTGTGCCTCCCATGAATATCTTCGATGACAAATATTCTTTGACGGTGTTGCCAATAAAAAGGATGTGGTATTGGAAATCTCCTAATTTCTCAAGATGACATCCATACTCCCATTGCCATCAAATTTTATTTCCCATGTACTAACAACATGACTGAATATGAGGCATGCACAATAGGCCTCAAAGTTTCCCTCAAGAAAGGAATTTGATACCTCGATGTCTATGGAGATTCAACCCTTATCATCGGTCAAGTACTCAGGAAATGGAAAGTCAAGGATGGGAAACTCTTATCCTTCCATGCTCACCTTGAAGAACTAGTTTCCCAATTCTAAGAAATCACCTTCCACTACCTACCCCGACCAAAGAAAAAACTGGTTGACGACCTTGCCACATTAGCCTCCAAGATTGACATGCCCGAAGGAATAACCATGGCTCCCTCCCTTGTCTAAAGACAAGATAAACCCACCCACTTCTACCACATCGAGATCTACACAGAGGAAGACACCGAAATATCCAACTGCTGGTACTATCATATTTGACGCCTCCTAAAACAAGTTAGGTATCCCCAAGGGCTTAACAAGAAAGACCGAGTAACTCTCCGCAGACTGGCCACCCAGTACATTGTCTGTGATAAAGCACTGTTTAAGAGAAACTTTGATGGAACTCATTTACACTGCATCGGATGGGCTGACATTGAAGAAATGATGCAGAAAATCCACAAGTGGGGAATGCGGACCCCACATGAACTGCCATATGCTCGCCAAAAATATCAAGGTCAATTTTGAGGACCTTAAGTAGGAGAGACCAATTCTGAGGGTCGAGGTCAATTATGAGGACCTTAATTAGAGACGACCAATTCTTAGGGTCGATGTCAATTCTAAGAAGCTTAAGTTGGTGAGACCAATTATGAGGGTGGAGGAAATTTCCGAGGACCTTAAGTAGGAGCGACTAATTCTGAGGGTTGAAGTCAATTCTGAGGACCTAAAGTTGCAGCGACCAATTTTTAGGGTCGAGGTCAATTATGAGGACCTTAAGTAGACTAATTTTGAGGGTCGAGGTTAATTTTGAGGACCTTAAGTTGGGAGTGACCAATTCTGAGGATCAAGGTCAATTTTAAGGACCTTAAGTGGAGGCGTGGGGAATACTCTCCTAGGGAATTTTTCTTTTACCTTTTTTTGAGACTTTATTGAGGAGGAGACATCTGTTGGGGATTATGTCTTTTGAGAAGAGCTGAAAATCTTAGATTGGAAATTCCACTTAAGGTTTTGGGATTCCATTGGGGAATAAGTTAGGGAGGGATGTCCAATTAGGGCTTCTATCTCTGGTTGGGGGAAATTGAAATTTTTCTAGAAAAAAGTTCAATTCAAGAATTCTTGCTAGAAAACGGGTAGCTCTACTGAGGATGAAGTTTTTTGAGATCCAGTTAGGGAGTTGTATAGGGCTTTGTGGGCGCATTGATTTTTAGGGACTTAAGCTGGGGTTAAAACTTGGTATTAGGCCGATTGGGGATTTTAGGGCTTGAAAATGACTTTCTTAGTGAGGAAATGTTCTAATATTTATTTGGGAATTTTAGGAATTTTTGGAAAATATTATGTAATTTTTATAGCATTTTCTGGGATATTTTTACTAAATATTAGGGGGACTATCGATCGGATGGTGGGAGGGATTGCCAATCGTCAGTGGCACGGTCTTCTGAGTTACCTTAGGAAGGTTATGGGATAGTTTCGATTGGTTGGTGTTAGTGGACTGCCGATCAACATACCCCTTAGACTTTTATAAAAAGGGGCGAGATCTCTTCATTTTTCACAGCTTCTTGGTTTCCTTTTTTTTATTCTCTCTTATGCAGTCTGCTCTTATGTTCTTTCCTCATTCGAGACTAGAAAATAAAAGATTTCTCAAGTAGATAGACCCACATGGCGTAGTTGGGCATTGATGATTGGGCGAACCTGGAGTGGTGGGCTAGGGTGCCCCTGGATTTGGGCAACGAGAAGGCTTTTGACCTGTTCGATCCTGTTATCGATGATCGAACTATTCTACATGAGCCTTTGCACCACTAGTCATTTAGGGTGATGAACCCTAATGGCTATGTAAGTAACGTATGACTTTTGGCATTCTTTTTTGCATTTTCTTCTTTCTTTGAATTTTGATGAAAGATTTCTCTTCTGTTTTGACATACTGATATTGGTGCTACGAGCTTTCGCTTCTGGGGGACAATGAAAGTTAGGGATGTGTGAGAGAACATTCCAGCAGTGGTGCTCTGGGTAGTCTCTGTCGCGGGTTTTGGTCATTTGGCACCTGCATTAAATGAGATGTCGCGCTCTACTACCGTTTATGTTCTTTAGGGAAGAGATGGTAGGACACTACTCACACCATACACTTGGGATTTGAGGAGATGATTGTGACCCCCATTAATGTCCAATAAATATTGAGGATAGACTATGAAGGGACGCATATAGAGTTGGACTAGTCCCTGAGGGTGACACTGGTGGCAATGGATACGACGCTGGGCGATGTGGGGCGAACAGTCTCGAGGAACTCGATCAGTATTTCTCTTCCCCGGGAGGTTTTTCTAAGTCCTAGGATTGATGAGACCAACGGGCTGCAGGTGCGATAGATGGACCATTTGTTTATTCTTCAGCTGTTAAGAGGGTTTTTGGTGGCATCGAGGGGAGACGTCATCCATTTATGGTATAAACCATATTTTAGGGTATTTTTAATATCACTCTTTTTTACTGGGCGGACCCTAACTTTTGCGACCCTTTACTCTTCTTTGGATGCTTTCAGTCCGTTCGACCAATAGACTTTTACTGGAGCCACGTATCTCCCAGAGGTAATTTTATTTTTGTAATTTTCTTTTATGCATTTTCTTTTATTTCCTTTTAATTTTTTCTTATTGCTGACGCTTGTCCTTTTTCAGATATGGTTCTACGAGGTGATCAGGTTCAATGTCCATTTGTTTGGTTTATGTGATGAGTCGGCGGGGAACTTTTGTCGATTGTACCAATGGCGGAAGTCCAATCGACGATCGAAACAGTCTCTATCCTTGTCGGCAGTATGCCGGGTCTTGAATGTCCTGACAAGTGACCATGTTATTTATTCTTTTCCTTTTTTAATCCTTCTATTTGATTTTTTTTTATTTGTGCGAGTATATAGACTTTATCTTGGAAAAATGCAGGTTACTTTCTATCCTTGGGGATAACTATTCAGCACACAAGGATGATTGGGATGAATACACAGATGCGTCGACTGTTGGCACACGAGTTTGGATATTCGTAGTATCTAAGAAAGAGATTAGTTCAGAAAATTACAGAGGACGAGGTGGATGTACCATTGTCGATACCCTCGAGATATAAGAGGCAGGTTCGAGAGATGTAAGAGGATGCTAGGGCAGTGGCGATGAGTGGTGAGACCTACTCATCGTATACGGACTCATTGGTGACTTATGATTATCTTGACTTCGTAATGAGCTAGTTGATGTCATCATACATCTACGAGGTGGTGAATATGCCTCCACCTCCTATGGCTTCAAGAAGTGGTACGAGTCGGCTAGTGGGGTCTACTCACAGCACCGGGGGTGCGTTGCGACAGAGGTTTCATTTCTCCATCTTTCTCCTCCTTCCTACATTATCCGATTATCTAGATGGGGTCATTGAGTATACTGCATAACTCTAATCCAATGGACCCGACGGTGTTGGGGCTGATGGAGGACGCCCTTTAGCTAGAGGTATATTTATTCATTTCTTTATCCTCTATTTTTATGATTTCTCTTTTTCTTTAGACTAATTGATTTCATTTTTTATTTTCTTATATCACGTCCAGTGTCGACTACCGAGCTGAGGGATATCGGCAATTAGGTGGCTTATACGACGGCTCATATTCAGAATTTGATTCCAGTTCCTTCCTTCCTTGTGCCATCTACTTCTGAGGAGGAAGAATCTGGATCGGGTAATGAAGGCTCCTCGGCTCATTGATGGGGGAAGCATGTACATCGTAGGGATGGGGGATCCTAGGGACAGAGAGAAAGTTTGTTGTTTTAGGTTGAGTCCCGTTGTTTTTCTTTTTCTTTTTTTTCTGCAAAAGATGTATATATATATATATATATATATATATATGATATGAATGGGATTTCTATTTATTTACCTTTGCTTTAAATGACTTAATCTACGTGTACTTTTTACTTTGTTTGCTGAGATAGTCAAGAGAAAATTTATTTTGAGACGGGATGAGTAAAAATATAGGAAGAAAAATCCTGAATTCTTTAAAATCAAGAATATTTTTTTGAGTTTTTTATTTTGACGAAAAGGAATAATGGAATTTTCTAAAAATAGGGGGATGTCGATCGGCATGCCCCTTGTCTTGCATATCGACAGTCTAGTCAAATCACCCCAAATCTTTGATTGCACTTTCTTCAGCAACTAGTACTTGATGGGTAGTCTTTCATTCGGATTTTGCAGGATGTTTGTTTTTAGCCAAATTGTTTAAGTATAAAATGGAGTAAAGTGGGGAGGTTTCTTCACCCATTCACATTTACTTTCTCTTGCTTATTTTTTGTCATGTGTCTTATTATTTCTAAAATGTCCCTTTCCCATAAGTGTGGAATTTTCTTTTTATCTTGAGAATTTTGAACCTTTGCGTTCATAGAATGTAGACTATGATGCCTATAACTTATGTTAATTCTCTTCATGGAACGATTAGCCCATTGATTGGAACATGCTGACGGTGGTAACATAATTTTGGTACCTTGAGGATCATGTTTTCTATTTTGTCTTGGATAGGTTTGCCTGACCTATGAGGAGTTTTCTACTATATTGGGGTTAAATCCCAGTGTGGAGGCTACAATGCCTAAATTCCCTCGATATCCGCCAGAACTGTTAGCAAGACTTCTCCATATCTCTCTTTCAGTGGCTCGGCAATTGGTCACTGGAGGAGTGATCTCCCTCCCAGTTGTACTATATTCCATGCGTCTATGGGATGTCAATGATGCGGGTTATGCCTGAGCCGATGCCCTTGGCTTAACTTCAAAGCTACTGTTGGTTATCAGGGACCTGATGGTGAACCATCAAACGACTACCATTACTGCATGGAGGTCATATCGATGCAATCCTATGGATGTCATACTAGAAGAGACCCCGAACGGTCTAGATGCTTAGTGGGAAGGTCATTCTGATTTTTTAGGTACCCCAATTATGCTATTCATGTTACTATCTGAGAGATTTTATTTGGCAATCCACTTGAATATCCCTTAAAAGGTGTGCCAAATTTCTTCACCTATTAGTTCATCAACTTTGTCTCGACTACAGAGAACTGGGTAAACTGGTTCGTCAAGTACGGAGCTCAATATCTACCCTAGTTAGTGCCTTGGTGGGGGGAGTTATAGCCCATTCTTGAATTGGGGAAATACTGGTATTTTTGGTTAGTTTGCCTCTGGTAGACCTCCTTATATTTCCCCTAGAGGCTCCCACGTCAAGTCATATGGGAGAAAATTATGCCTTCTCGTACCCTGGATTTCTTACCTGTAGAGGATTTGACTGAAGGCATGCGCATGTAGTTGGGTTCTCTATGTGACAGTCATTAGCAGTTAACTCATCCTTTACAATCTGGTTGCAGGGTTTGGCATGTTTTTTAAAACTATATGAAATGGCTCTGGAAGAGGGTAAATGCGAAGATCTTGGCAGGGAAGACTGGGCAAAGATGTTTTGCTATGTTTGACACTATTGAGGGGGTATAAGGGTTTTCTCTAGGATGTTCTGAACCTATCATTCCATGGAGCACCTTCGGTATACCATCTAGGCAGGGGAAGTTTGGGGGCCTCAAGGAGCAGATGATGATGGAGTTGGGTCCTCTAGTAGCTATGGGTAGGGTCTTTTGTAAAGCTAGTACTTATTTCTCAAGCTTTATGTGTTTGGTTATTGGAATAAATCTGGGAGGATTTGATTAGTTTGTTTAGGAGTAAATTGGTTTGATTTTATTTAGGACAGCTAGGTTGGCAGGGGGAAATTTTTGACTCCCTATGCTTATATTTTCGATAATCGTACTGAATTTTCTCGTAATTGATAAAAAGGATTTTCATTATATTGTTGTTCTTCGTAATTAGTTTTACATTCGAATTATCTATACCAATTGCTAAGGCATACATAATCCTTTTGTTCATGTAAATGATAAAAATAATTTTCGTTCTCGGAGGAAAGAAAAAAATCACATTTTGTGAAAAAGAAGGGGACCCTTCCCATGCAAAGCGTATGGGCTGCCTACGTACCTCTAGGGGTTTCAAAAAAATTTGGAGTTTTATTCTTGAAAGAAAAAGGTTTAAAGAGGATCAAGCCCAATTTAGTTCTGAGTAGAGAGAAATGAGGATTTTTTTTTAGAATGGAAGGGGGATGAGATGAGTCTTAATGCGCCAAAATTTTAAACTAGGGGTAGAATTTCTTGAGACATTCCAAGTTAACTGGATGTGCCATCTCTTATCCACTAAGGTTAGTGATCATAGCGGTGCCATCTGATATGATCTTCTTCACGATGTAGGGCCCACTCTATTTTGGCTTGAATTTCCCTTTGGGGTCCTAGACGGGTTCTTTGATTTCTTTAAGGGCTAAATAATCATTATGGACACCACGGTCCTTAACTCTCCTATTAAAAGATCACTTTATCCGATGATGGTACCCTTATTTATGATATAGAGCCTTTAGTCTCTTTTCGTCCAAGAGTAATAACTTGTCAAGTTGACTCTGATGCCAATCTTCTTCATTGATTTTACTTTCAAGAGTGACACGTAGAGAATGTATACTTAGTTCAATGAGTAGGACTGCTTCCATGTCATATACCAGAGAGCAAGGGGTAGCCCCAGTAGATGCCCAGACTGAAGTATGATAGCTCTAGAGGGCGTAAGGGATTCGATTGGCCCAATTTCAGTAACTCTTGGTCATATTTCTTATGATTTCTTTGATATTCTTATTGGTGGATCCAATTGCACTGTTAGTTTGTGGTAGGTAGGGAGAAAATTTGTGTCTCTGAATCCTATACTCATCGACCAATTCTGTGATTTTTACCTCGAAATATAACCTGTTATCTAACACTAGCTCGTACAACACCCCGTATCGGTAGATAATATTCTTCCAGGTGAATTTGTCTACCATTTTGCATTCATAACTATATATGACTCAATTTCGAGCCATTTGGTGAAGTAATCAATGGAAACCAGGATGAACTCATGCCCGTTAGAGGCTTTGGGTGTAACTTTTTCTATGATATTGATGCCCCGTGTAAAGAACGGCCAAACAGAGGTCATGTTATACAATTCTTATAGAGGCTACTTCTAGATATTAGAAAACTATTGGCTTTTAAGGCATATTCGAACATAGGCGGTGCAATCCTAAATCATGGTAGTTCAATAGTAACCCAGTTGGATAATTGGCGAGCATATGGCCATTCATGTGGGGTTCAAATTCCCCACTATGGATTTTTTATATCATCTCTTCCATGTCATCCCCTGCGATGCAATGTAAGTGGGTTAAATCAAAGTTTCTCTTGAATAGTGCGTTATCGTAGATAATGTACTGGGCAACCAATTTTCGAAAGGTTGCTCGGTCTTTCTTATTGGCGTCTTAGGGGTACCTATTGTGATTAAGGAGGCACTAAATATATAGTACCAACACTTGGTTATATCAGAATCCTCTTATGTGATGAGCTCAATATGGTAGCAGTAGGTTGATTTAACTTTATTTTAGGCTAGAAAAGGGGCCATTGTTATTCTTTCGGGCATGTCAACCATGGAAACTAAGGTATCAAGGGCATCGACCAATCTATTCCTTGCTCGGGGCAAGTAGTGGAAGGTGATATCTCGAAACTAGGTGGCTAGCTCTTCTAGGTGGGCATGGAAGGGTAAGAGCTTTTTATCTTTGACTTTCCATCTTCTAAGGACATGGCAGATGATGAGGGAAGAATCCTCGTATTCAATCATGTTATTGGTGTAGGGAAAATCTTGCTTATCGATAATGGGACTATGGTAGTCATCTGGGGTAATCAGGAGTATCCCAATTCCATATCCTTTTTTGTTGGCAGTTTTGTCAAAGAACATTTACCACCATAGGTCTTCCTGAGAAGTGTAAAAATTATCTTCTTCTGGGAATTCAGAGATCCAAACGTCGGCTTCTTCCATGGGGTAGCCAGTAAGGCACTCAGATATGGCTATCCCTTTCATGGTTTTCTCTGTGATATAAACAATATTGAACTCGAATAGTAGCATCAACCATCGAGTAATTCAGCTAGACAGGGCAGGTTTCTTGAGCAGGTATTTTATAGGATCCATTCAGGACATAAGTATGATAGGAAAGGCAAGCATGTAGTGTCGTAATTTTTGAGTGACCCAAATAAGGGCGACACATGCTTTCTTCAAGGCAGTGTAGTTGACTTCATACCCTACCAATTGGAGATTGGCGTAGTAGATAGCCCTTTCTTTGAGGGACTATTCAATGTAATGGTCCAAAAAAGCCCTAGTTGTAGTGTCTATTACGGTCAAGTTTAGGATTAAGGGGAGACTAGGCTGTAGCAGTATGAGTACCAGAGGTCGGGTAAGGTACAATTTTATTCGGTCATAAGCTTCCTGACAAGCTTCATTCCAAAATTTAGTTGAATCCTTTTGGAGGAGTTTGAAGATGGGTTCATAAATAGAAGTTAACTAGCTGATGAACCGGTTGATATATTATAATTTTTATAAGAATCTCTGAACTTCCTTCTCCGTTCGGGGTGGTGACATTTTGAGTATGGATTTCAGTTTGGCAGGATCTGCTTCAATCCCCTTATCAATAACCATGAATCCCAAAAAATTCCTTTGATGACGCCAAAGACACATTTATGTGGGTTTAATCGCACCTGGTATCACCGTAGTCGTTCGAAAAACTTCCAGAGAGTACAAGACCTTCTCGATTCTTAGACTTAATGATCATATCATCCACGTAGACCTCGACCTCTTTTTGTATCAAATCAAGAAAAATGATCGTGGCATCCCTTTGGTAGGTAACCTCATAAGCACCCAAAAGTGTTAAAATAATACCCCAAATAGACGGTTTTTATTTGCCAATTCTCAGTAAAATGGGTCTATACGCTTATACGTCTATCTTGTAGGTCAAATGCCTCTTGCAAAGTTTAAAGAATTAAATCAAGGAAAAATGCGAAAGAAATGCGGCTAATAGAGCCTAACCCAGTCCCCTACCAATTACCCAAACCCAAACCTACGCCTAAACCGAGTCCAGACCAGTCCTGAGCCTCGTGTGTGTTTAGTTCGTACTTTTTAGATTTTTCAAATTTTTATTTATGTTGTATATAATTTCTAGAATTTATTTTTTATTTTAGTTTTAGTTGTGTATATTTTTAGACTTTTTTATTTCATTTGTGTGTGTGTTTATTAGTTTTTTTAGTTATTTTATCTTTTTTTTTGTTTTAGTTAGTTTAGTTTTTTCTGATTTAATCTTATTTGAATCTTTTTATTAGTAGGTTTGGATTTTAATTTATAATTTAAATAGATTTATTTTTTTGTATATATATATATATATATATATATATATATATATATATATATATATATATATAGTTGAGTTTAAATATTTAAATAGTTTTATTTTATATTTTTTAAGTAAAGTACAATCCAACCACACACACACACTAACTTACCTACATCTCACCTACAAGAAAATAACCCCACACCTAATTTGAACTAACCAAATCAGATTTTAATTTCTCTTTCCTCGCATCATCCATCCTCTCACCTCCCTCATCTAATCTCTTACCTCCATTAACAGACCAAAAAATAAATAAAACGACCCTTACATCATCAACCCGTTTATTTGTTGACCTCCACCTCCATAACCGAGATCCAACCTTTACCCCAACCTTCAAACACAAGTCTAAACCTCCCTCTAATGATTCATAACCAAGAACTTTCCCATCTCCACCAAACCTTACCCCATTTCCTACCCTCATACCCTCCACCTTCCTTCGGCAATCCAACCCAAACTCAGCCTTCACCCCAGAAACTCAAACCCGAAACTGAGCTACCTGCCATGCCTAAACCCAAAGCCCAGAGTCCATACCCACTTCGATAAAACAAGAAGCCGGACCTGCAGCCCCAAAACCCGACCTCGTGATCAAGTCCAAGTCCTACCCACACCTGCTATGGTTCCAATCTCCACCATCCTAAAACCCATATCTACACCCATTTCAAGGCATGAAATAACCTACTCCTACCTCTGACACCCTTTTCCAATCCCAGCTACAAACGCCACCAAACCTCTGCCAAATCCCATTTTTCCAACCTTAATCGGTTCCTAACCCATTATGTATAGTATCCATAGCTTCGTGCCTCGATAAAGGAAGACTCTGTCTTCATTTCAAAAGGGTGGTGGGGAGAAGAAGAAGAAAAAAAAAAGACAGCAAGATAGAGTGCAAGAAAGCAATGCAAATTGATAAAAAAAAATTGAGAGAAATTTTATTAGTTTAGTGACAGGAAGAGTAAAAAAATATTGTAGCATCAAAAGATATTTTGTGTTGGATATTGATTGTTTGATTCTCTTCTCTTATACTCATTTGGATTTATTCGTTTATTTTATGTCTTGGACTTATATTATGGAAGGCTAATATCCCATTTCAAAGGATTAAATGAAGCCCCCATGGAACCAAGTTATCTAGTTTGCTAATTTTATTTTTACTTGATTTCCTTTGATTAGTAACTTTAATTACTACAATTTTTTTTTTGCATTGAGAAAAGGAAAATCATCCTTGAGAAAGGATTGATGCTTGTGTTATAATTTTATTATTTTGGTTCAAACTAGATATAGGCTTTCTAAAATGATCAAACTTATAATATAAGTTTCTTCTACTCTTGTTTTATTTTGTTTAATTAAATTTGGTTGGGTAAATTTTCCCTAGCGGGTGATACACTGGATTAATTTTAAGTCATATGGATGTAGAGTTATAGCAAATTAAAAAGTAATTTTCTAAAATAATATTTAATTAATTCATTAGGACAATAAGAATTAAATTTTTAATTAGTTGAATATTTTTTAAATCAATCAAACTAAAATAGTTCAAACTAGATTGAATGTGTTAAACGGGGGTGGATTTATATCCCTTGATCGTTTTTACTAGTATCTCTCATTTTATTATCTTTCATTCAATTTGTTCACAACCTTTTTAGTATTTCTTTAAATCTTTTTTCTTCTAGTTTAGTTGATATCTTTCATTTAGTTTAGTTATTTCACCGTCACAAAAAATTCTTTAAGTATAAAAAAAATCATTAAAAAAGTAAAAAACAAGGAAAAGGAAAAAAAAAATCAAGAAAGATAAATAGCTAGAAAATTAGAGTACATGAATTTTCTTGTGTATCATTCCATTAAGTTGGATTGACACCCTTACTTACCTCCAGGTTAGTCTTGTGATATTTTTGTAGGTAATTGAAGAAAATTGTTGATTAGAAAGGCTTTGCAAGAACGACACATAAAATACTTGCTTTTTGGAGATTAATGCACTCGAGAAGATTTTGGATTGTAATTCATTAGTTATTTCTTTTTTTAGTAGAATTTCCCCCTTTTATTAGAAGTGTTGTCTTAGGATTATTGAGGCCCTTTATTTATTTGGGTGCATTTTGACACCAATTTATTTGTAATAATTTATTCATAAAAAAAAGTGAAAAGGGAGATAGAAACAAGGTAAAGAGAGGGCATACAAAGGCGTGGTAAATAAATCTCTCTACTTTGGGTCGGTAGGACTCTCGAGGCTGACCGAGGAAGGAGATCTCCCATCGGTCGACTCAAATCGACCTTCACCCCACAAGTGTCAAAACCGTGGGAGGTACATTTCTAAACACTCGCGAATCTCCCGAATGTGAGTTAATATTGTGTGTGCCTATGTTCTCTTATGTGGCTTTATTATCGCATTTATTTTTGAATCGTGTGATGAATTAATCAACTAAGACCTACACCCTGTCATTCACGAGATGGGATTTCATCACCCGACTCACTTACTTATCCATTACGTGCTACCCTATCCATTATTAAATTTATAATCATTCAAATAGATAGCCCCATAGGATACGATGTTCGTAGGCCCCTTTTTTATTATATTGACTTGTAGTATAACTCGTACAGTCCTCTCCACCCGAAAAATCCTCGAACGGTTCTCTTGGAGGCACATAAGTGTCCAGGGAAACTGTGTTTTAAGTTTGGCTGCCCAATAAAATGGATATGTGCTATCCCCAGCGTTGCACCGGGTGACCATTTCGTCATAGTAGCTTTGTGGAGAATCTCGATGGAAAGCCTTTAGTTATCTTGTGATTAAAGTAGGAACACAAATTTTTTCAAAGGCGATCACAAAGATAAATACTGTGATTTTTGTAGCCCGCGGATCTATTAAAAATTTGGATACCCTTTCACTAATTTTGAAGATATCAATTGGGACTTCTATGTGTCTAATTCCATCTTTCAATAGTCGATTTTAGTGAGTCGTCCAAATATAGAGTCCAAATATTTTTCTCCCATCTTTTCGTCCAAAAAAATTTCCTTCCTTTCTTTTTCTAAAAATCCAAAAATATTTTCGTTTCTCCTTATTTAAAAAAAAATCCAAAAATATTTTCTCTTCTCTGTATTTTCAAAAAATACGCCAAAAATATTTTATTTTCTCCTCATTTTCCTAAAACTCCAAAATATTTTCTTCTCCTTTTCATAAATACCAATTCACTCTTTGTATGGCCACGTGGCAACGAGTTAGTCATCGATTAGTTCGTTCTCGTAGCCCTTCACCCGTCTCATCATCATTAGGAGAACTATGTGTTCCCCTCGATTTTTCACTGTGACACATCCCTTCTACCTGTACCAACGTAGACATCTCTACTTCATCCATCCATCTACCCACCATGGCTGACGAGCATGCCTTAAGGGACTATTATGATAACAGTTACCCCACCATTTTGCATCATTCTTCCATCTGCCCCAGTAGTCCAATTTGGAATTCGCCCCGTGAAAATTTTGATGTTGCTTAATTTCCTTGGCCTTGAATGCGGGTCTCCATACACTCACTTGAAAAAATTTCTCACAGCTTGATCTACTTTCAAAAATCAAAACTTAGATGATAAAAATGTGCATCTTCAGCTGTTTCCATTTTCTCTCAACAATAATGCATCCATGTGGTTCCATTTAATGCCACTGGATTCTATACTTACATGGAAACAACTTGTGAAGAAGTTTATGTCAAAGTTCTATTCGATGAGAAAAACTAACGGGATGCACCAAACCATCCAAGATTTTTGTTAAAAGCCAGCCGAGCAAGTTTGTGAAGCATGGGGTCATTTTAAAGGTTACATTAGTAGTTTCCCACTTCATGGTCTGAGAAAAGTCGCTTAGTCCATATTTTTTTTACAATGGACTCATTCCTGATTCTCAAACCATGATTGAATCCATGCATAAAGGTTAGTTCACGCACTTAACTAACACTATCGCTTATAATTTTCTCCTAGAATTAGGCGATGACTCTCAAGATTAGGAGGGCACCAAGGAATTTTTGAGATCCGAGCCACCACGCATAGGGAGCACTGATGAGGTAAAAAATGATCCCGATTTTAAAACTTTGCTTCATGGCTTAAACACTTTGACTAAGACCATTTATCCTCTCAGTTGTTCTATGAAAAAAAAAATGCTTCTATATCTAAACAAGTGATGAATGTCAACGAGTCTAGTCCTTGTTCGTGTAATGTATGATTAAGTCAAGTTCATTTATCTCATGGGTGCTCCCTCATTCAAGAAGATCCCGAACCCACCATGTCCCAAGAATGTGCATTTGATACCGTTAGGAAACTCATTCCCCCATCATTTACTTACAATACCAATAAGAGGAACCGTCCCTGTTTTTCCTATAAGTACAACAACAACCTCGATCCATCACAAACACAACAAAATGTAGGTTGTCCACCTGGGTTCCAAAAAAATCCACAAAGGCAACATCACCCTCCCATCCAGAACCACCATTCTCAATATTATCAACAACACCATACATCACCCTTTGTCCCCTATGGTGGACCATCACATACAATTCATCAAATTGTCCCTGCTCCACCTCCCTCTTATGAGTATTAATCTCCTCTTAGTTCTCATCACGAGTTAGTCCCTCAATCCCCTTATGCCCTTCTGCCCCAATCATCCACATCCTTTCTTGATAATCTTCTCACTCAATTTATCATGACTCAATAATAAACCACGCAAGTGAAGACTCAAGCCATGCAAAATCTTGAGACGCATCTTAACCATTTTGAGTTGGAGCGACATAAATGTCTATTCCTGACTCAACCCATTGCTAACCCTAAGGGGAATGGCAAAGACTTGTCTTATTAGGTTGGATCTGCATCCACTCCCCCACATTCCAAGCGGGCATGGAAGTTGTATCTACTCTAAGATCGAGAAAACAAGTTGACTACGGTGTTGATGTCCCCCGTGATGTGCGAACCCCACCCATCCCAAAATGGCCATTAGATCATCTCCCTAAGGTTTTACCACCTACCAAATCCACGAAAAATTCCGAGTCCAAACCTAAAGAGCCCACCACTGTCTATGTTACCAAAGCACACTTCCCTCATAGGTTGGATCCCACAAAGAAAGCCCAAGAATTTGATAAGATCATGCAATATTTCTACATGTTCACATTAACATTTTGTTCCTCACCACTATTTAACAATTCCCTCCTATGCCAAATTATTGAAGGACTTGTGCACTGTGAAGCGTTGAATGAATGTGCCTCGTGATGCCTTCGTCACTGATCAAGCCACATCCCTTATCCATGAGAATGGTGTTGTGAAGTACAAAGACCCCGATCATCCTACTATCTCTAACATGTTAGGAGATATGTTCACTAATTGGGTTGTACATGATCTTGAGGCTAGTGTTATTTTGTTACCTTACTCCCTTTATCTTGACTTAGGTTTACAAAATATGAAACCTACACGGGTTACTCTTCAACTTGTTGATCGTTCCATAGAAGTGCCTAAAGGAATAGTTAAAGATGTTTTGGTGAAAGTTTCTGACTTTTATTACCTTGTGGATTTCTTTATCTTAGACACTCCTGCCCACGACCCAAATAATATTCCAATCATATTGAGTCGCCCCTTTTTGGCCCTTACAAATGCCATTATCAATTGTCATGATGGGTCCATGAATCTTTCTCTTGGAAACATGACTGTTTAAGTTAACATCTTCCACCTTATGCAACGAAAGGACGACGTTGATTCTATTGATAAGGTGTGTATTATTGACTCCTTGGTCCAAGATATTTTGGATCAAACATATCCAGAAGATCCTATCCAACAATGTTTGGCTCACTTTACGTCCAACTTTGATATTGATTCCTCCATATCTGAACTGAATGCCTTGTTAGATTCTCCACCACTAATGGAAACTTTCACTTGGGCCACTCATTTTGAGTCCCTCTCTGCCAGCACTCTTCATTTTGTGGATTACCTAGTTAACCCATGCCCAGATATTTTTCCAGACTCTGTTTTCGCGTCTGAGTGCGATGCCTCTCCCAAGACGCTATCTAGTTAGGATCTTAAGCCATTACATTCTGAATTGAAATATACTTTCTATGTCCCAAATAAAAATCACCCAGTCATTATTTCTCCCAACTTGACCCTGAATTAAGAAGAGGAATTGGTCCACACTCTCACCAAATATAACACTGCTATAGGGTGGACCATTTCAAATATTCATGCACAAACCCCAAAGTTTGTAGTCATCACATTCATTTGGAGGAGAATTCAAAGACTTCTCGTGAGCCACAACGTAGAATCAATCTTGCCATGAAAGAAGTTGTGAGAGCTAAAATTTTAAAATTTCTTGATTCCGGTATAATTTATCCCATATCAGATAGCCAAAGGGTCCGTCCCATTCATGTGGTCCCATAAAAGTTTGGTCTCACCGTCATAAAAAATAGTGACAATGAGCTTGTGCCCACCCGTATACAAACCTGTGACACTACTGCTTCCTTGACGGATATTTAATGTACAACAAAATACCTACTGCCTTTGAAGACCAAGATACGACTACATTTACCTGTACCTTTGGCACATTTGCGTACTCTCATATGCCTTTAGTGGTTGTAATGCACCTACAACTTTTCAAAGGTGTATAACTTGTATTTTCAGTGACATGGTAGAGCATTTTCTCGAAGTCTTCATGGAAAATTTTTCTATTTTTGGTTCATCTTTTGAGTAATGACTGTCTCACCTCACTATGGTCCTTCAACGCTATCAAGAAAAGAAGTTGGTCCTCATTTGAGAGAAATTCCATTTCATAGTAAAAAAGGGTATTGTTTTAGGTAACTTTGTCTCTCGCCACTTCCCATTCCTAAGTCTGTTAAGGACATTTTCTCCTTCCTAGGACATAGCGGCTTCTACCGGTGATTCATTAAGGATTTTTCTAAAATCTCTCAAACTTTAACAACCCCTTTATCCAAAGATATCCCATTTGTATTTAACGATGCATATTTTGCATATTTTGAGCGCCTTAAAGCCGAGATCACTTCCACTCATATCATGCAACCTCCTAATTGGTCACTCCCATTTGAGCTCAAGTGTGATGCATCTAATTTTTCCCTTGGTGTCGTGCTTGGTCAGAAGGTTGACATGTGCCCCCACTTAATTTATTATGCTAGAAAAACTATTTATATTGGTTAACTTAATTACACGACCACCTAAAAGGAGTTGTTGGCGATAGTGTTTGTGCTTGATAATTTTGACCATAATTCATAGGGTCCCCTATCATCGTGTACACCGACCATGCTGCCTTGAATCACTTTCTTCATAAGAATGATTCAAAACCATGATTGATGTCATGGATTCTCTTACTGTAAGAGTTTAACAATGAAATATGCGACAAGAAAGGTTATGAAGACCATCCTTCCCTCATCACTATCCCATCTGATTATGATCTTGTCCAAATTTCTGAGTCATTTCCCGATGAAAAACTTTTCGCAATCTCCACCTCACCTTAGTATGCTGATATTGTCAATTTCTTCGTTATCGACCAACTTCCCAATCATTGGTTAAAACAGCATCGCTCCAAATTTATGGCTAATGTGAAGTTTTACTTTTGGGATGACCCATTCCTATTCAAGTATTACACATATAAAGTTATCCGTCGGTGTATTCCCGAGGGTGAGCGGTTAAGTATTCCATCATTTTGCCAAGATAGTGCCTGCAGTGGACACTTTGGCTCCAAGAAAATTGCATCCAAAATTTTACAAAGTGATTTCTATTGGCCAACCCTGTTCCATCCATATTGCCAAGCGTGTTCCCAGTGCCAATAATCTGGGCATATATATCGATGCCATATAATGCCTCTCACACCCATCCTCATTGTTGAGATATTTTATGTGTGGGTTATTGATTTCATGGATCCATTTCCCCCCTTTCATGGTTTCTAATATATTCTCGTTGTGGTTGACTATGTCTTCAAATGGATTGAAACAATCACTTTTCGCACCAATGACTATCGCGTTGTGGTCATTTTTCTTAAGGAGCATGTTTTCACACGTTTTGGAACCCCCAAGGCTATCACTAGTGATAGGATAAACATTTTTGCAATTGAGTCTTTGAACACCTTGTAAAAAAGTATAATGCTACCCAAAAAATTAGTCTTTCTTGCCAACCTCGGACTAATGGTCAAGTTGAGGTTTTCGACTGCGAGATCAAGTAAATTCTTGAAAAAACTGTTAATCCTAATAGGAAAGACTGGTCCTTATGCTTGAACGACGCATTGTGGGCATACCGTACTTCTTCTAAGACTTCAATTTTCATGTCTCCTTATCGATTGGTCTTCAGGAAGCCTTGTCGCCTTGTTGTTGAACTCGAACATCATGCATACTAGGTTGTCAAAGTCCTTAATTTTGATATTGATGCGGCATGATTCCATAGGAAGCTATAACTT
Organism: Sambucus nigra; assembly: GCA_949130495.1. Lineage (NCBI taxonomy): Eukaryota > Viridiplantae > Streptophyta > Magnoliopsida > Dipsacales > Adoxaceae > Sambucus > Sambucus nigra. The sequence goes on from OX422220.1 coordinate 50,031,425, forward strand.
AATGAATTAGAGGAAATACAAAATTATGCCTATGATTTGTCAAAAAAGTATAAAGATAAGATGAAGTGTATCCATGACCAAATCATCATGCAAAAATAATTCCACTATAACTTAATGAATTAGAGGCAATACAGAATTATGCCTATGATTTGTCAAAAAAGTATAAAGATAAGATGAAGTGTATCCATGACCAAATCATCATGCAAAAATAATTCCACCATGGTCAAAAAGTTTTGTTCATCTCTTTCTCGGGAAATTAAAAACCAGGTGGTCCAAACCCTTCATTGTTGAGTCAGTTACTCCCTATGTTTCCATCAGCATTCAAAATCCCAAGGATGGTAGACTTTTTCAGGTTAATGGTCAATGTTTAAAACCTTTCTTGGAGTTAGTCCCCATTCAAATTGAAGATAATAACCCAACCTACGAAGACTGATGCTTCAGTCTTATTTGAGGGTGATAATCATCACCCAATTTCCCCCCGTACTTTTATAGTTCTTATCTTTAAGGTGATAACAGTTACATCTAGCTGAGGACGTTAAACTTAGCACTATTGGTAGGTTGCTCGTCGTTTCTTATTTATGAGTACGAGTCCTATCCTGTTTGTGGGTGGTGATTATCACCACCTAATTCATTACCATGTTTATAGACTTGTACGCAATTTTATCTCCTCACTTATTCAGGTTTGATCTTGGATATGTATGGTCCACATCATTAGTTGTTGATTATGGTAATCTCTTTCCTACCTTATGCTCTCAATTTAAAAAAATTATGTTATTTAACATCGAGGAAGATGTTCCTTTTTGTTTGGGGGTGAGAAATTTTATCAAAATCGTACCTCTTTTGAAAAAAATTCATAAACAAGATTTTATTGTTAAAATTTTCATGCATTTTCTTTCATTTCACTCATTTACGTGATTTTTCAATCATCTATATTTTAATTCTAGGAATTAAGGTAGAAGATATTTTTTTCTAAATAGATTATGTAATATGAATCAAGGCATTTTGCACCATGAAATTCTAGACTCAACAAAATTTTTGCATTTGTCACATCAGTACGGTTTAGAGTTGAAAAGTACTATAATTCTCAAGAAAGCCTTAAGGATCACTAGTGGACACTTTAGCTTGTGAGATTCGTGCCTTTGACCCTTCTAAAGAGTTTTACCTAATCTTTGAGTAATAAGTTGATTCAACTTCCTTTGGTCTGTACTTAATCGTTGTATGATCTCATTATTCTTCACTAAATTTTTGTCCTGGTCACTGAGAATGACATCATTTTTCAGTTGTAAAAAAATTGTGTCTTGAAGTTTGTCCTAATAATCAGACTTTCACCCATACATTAACTAAATTCCACATCCATACACCTTTCATTTTTCATATCATCATCGGATACCATCCCCATTTCCATATCAACTCCAATTTCCACCTACCATTTTGAATAAGGGAAGAGTGTTGAAATTATAAAAGAGAAAAGTCTTCATAGAGAGTGTTTGCATATTTAACAAATACTTCTCCTTGAGATTATTTCGATGAAAATCCATGTTCGGATTATTTGTAATTTTTAGCAGATTTATCTCACACGTTGATGAGTGTTTAGAAGTTCAAAAAAAAGAGAAAACAAAAAGAAAATAAAAGGAAGAAAAACAAAATTCAAAAATAAAAACAGAAAGTTTCACTAAAGTTCTTGTGAAATAAAGACATTTGTTCCTTAAGTTGAATACACTCTTCTTAAACATCCATCCATCATATCACCATCCGACCATATATCATCGTATCCTTCAAATTTTATTTCCTCATCATCCATAACCATCCATATTTTCCCATAGGTGTTTGGGCAAATGAAGGTCAACGTGGTGAATAACTCGATGTTCTGATTATAGTGATTGACATTCTTTCATGATATCATTTTTCCTTCTAAAATGTTTGTCCTTTCTTATATGTGTGTGAGAAGTTTGACCTTACTTACTCACCTCCTCACACACTAGAGAGATACACTTACCCAAATCTCGTGAGTTCATTTAGGAGAGCTATATTTATGAGATTTTGAAGTTGAAAGATTAATTCCAAAAAGGAAATATAGTAATTACTCTTATGATATTCAACCCGTTTTAACTGATTCACACCACATACTTTAAGTTTTAGGAAGGATGTGCCTGGAGTATTCACTTAGCAAAACTTTTTATGCACTTTTATCTCGTATTCCTTAAAATATTTATCTCATGATGGATTTTGAGATTGTTCTATGCCTAATAAGAGATTGACTGACATTTAAAAATAGAGAATTTTGTGGGTATATTCCCTATAAACCCTCACGAGAAAACACTCGTCTTATAGGAAAATTTATAGGTTTAACGGCTTGTTGCATATGCTATGTGCAATCGCAAGTGCCTTCCAAAGTGGCACACTTTTGGTTTTTAATTACTAATTCTCTATAAAATGGGTATTATGCATTTATACGTCTATCTTATAGGTCAAATGCCTCGTTCGGAGTTTAAAGCACTAAATCAAGGCAAAATGCGACAAAAATACGATTAAAGGAGCCTAACCCGGTCTCCTACCAATTACCCAAACCCGAAACTAAGCTTAAATCGAGTCCAGACCTATCCCAAGCCTCGTGTGTGTTTAGTTCAAAATTTTTAAGATTTTTTTAAATTTGTATTTGTGTTGTATATAATTTTTAGAATTTATTTTGAGTTTTGTATATTTTTAGAGTTTTTATATTTTATTTGTGTACGTATTTATTAGCTTTTTAGTTATTTTATCTTATTTATTTTTATTTTTTGTAGTTAATTTACTTTTTATTGATTTTATGTTATTTGAATCTTTTTATTAATATGTTTGGATTTTAATTTTTAATTTTAATAGATTTAATTTTTTGATATATATTTTTTTGTTAAGTTTAATATTTAAATAGTTTTAATTTTCATTTTTTTGTAAGGTACAATCTAGCCACACACACACTAATTTACCTACACCTTACCTACACACAAACCCCCCCACACCTAATATGAACTAACCGAATCAGATTTTAATTTCTCTATCCTCCCATCATACAACCTCTCACCTCTCTCATCTAATCTCTCACCTCAATTAACAAATAAATAAATAAATAAAATGACCCTTACACGCCCAACCAATTTACCCAGTGGCGTCCACCTCCATAATTGAGATCCAACCTTTTTTCCAACCTTCGAACACAACTCTAAATCTCCCTCTAATCCTCCATAACCAAGAACTTACTCATCTCCACCAAACCTCACCCCATTTCCTACCCTCATACCCGTCACCTACCTTCGACAATCCAACCTGAACTCAAACCCATACCCGAAACTGAGCTACCTTCCTTACTTAAACCCAAATCCTAGAGACCATACCCACTTTGATAATCCCGAAACCGGACCTGTTGCCCCAAAATCCGACCTCGTGACCCAGTTCGAGTCCGACCCACACCTGTTCCGGTTCCTCTCTAAACCCATGGACCAACCTCCACCATCCTAAACCCGTACCTACACGCATTTCGGAGCTCGCAACTACTTAGTCCTACCTTTGACACCCTTTTCCAATCCCAGCTACAAACGCCACCAAACCAATGCCAAATCCCATTTTTCATGCCTTAATTAGTGCCTGACCCACTATGTATAGTACCCCTAGATTCATTCCTGATAAAAGAAGATCCTATATTCATTTCGAAAGGTGTGGGGGAAGAAGAAGAAGAAGAAGAAGAAGAAGAAGAAGAAGAAGAAGAAGAAGAAGAAGAGATAGAAAGATAGAGTGTGCAAGAAAACAGTGCGAAATGCTAAAAAAATTGTAGAGAGAAATTTCATTAGTTTAGTGAGAGAAAAGAATAATATATATATATATATTGTAGCATCAAAAGATATTTTGTGTTGGATATTGATTGTTTGATTCTATTCTCTTATACTCATATGGATTTATTTGTTTATTTTATGTCTTGGACTCCTATTATGGAGGGCTAATCTCCAATTTCAAGGGATGAAATTAAGCCCCCATGGAACCAAGTTGTCTAGTTTGATAATTTTATTATTGTTTGATTTCGTTTGATTAGTAACTTTAATTAATACACTTGTTTTTGCATTGAGAAATGAAAAATAATCCTTGAGAAAGGATTGAAGTTTGTGTTATAATTTTATTATTTTTGTTGAAACCAGAGATAGGCTTTTTAGCGTGATCAAACTTATAATATAAGTTTCTTCTACTCTGATTTTATTTTGTTTAGTTAAAATTAGTGGGGTAAATTTTCCCTAGTCAGTGATACACTTGATTAATATTAATTCATTTGGAGTAGAGTTGTAGCAATTAAGAATTACGTTTTTAAAATAATATTTACTTAATTCATTAGGACAATGAGATTAATTTTTGAATTAGTTGAATATTTTGGAAATCAATCAAAATAAAATAGTTCAAACTAGATTGAATGTGTGAAATGTGGGTGGATTTATATCCCTTGATCATTTTCACTAGTATCTCTCAATTAGTTATCTTTCACTCAATTTGTTCACACACTTTTTAGTATTTCTTTTTAAAAAATGCTTTTAGTTTTGTTGCTATCTTTCATTTAGTTTAGTTATTTCACCATCACAAAAAATCTTTTAAATATAAAAAAATCATACAAAATGTAGAAAATAAAGAAAAAGAAAAAAAAATATTCAAGAAAGATAAATAGCTAGAAAATTGGAGTACATGACTTTTCTCGTGTTTCATTCCATTAAGTCGGATTGACACCCTTACTTACTTGCATACTAGTCTTATTATATTTTTTTAGGTAATTGAAGAAAATAATTGATTAGAAAGGTTATCAAGAACGACACAGAAAATACTTTCTATCATGGCCCCGACATTTTTGTGACCGAAAGGCATAACTGTGTAATAGAAGGTTCCCCAAGGGGTGGTGAATGCAGTGTTTTCTTGACGATTAAGGTGCATCTTAATCAGATAGTATTCGACAAACTCATCAACGAATGACTTGAGATCATGAATGGTCATTTTTTCCATGATCATGTCAATATTAGGTAGTGGGTAATCATCTTTCGGAGATGACTTGTTCAAATCCCACTAATCAATACACATGGGGACGTTTCCTCCTGATTTTGGTATGGGTACAATGCTGGCTAGCTATGTGGGGTATTCAATCACCCCGATAATGCCTATGTTTAACTATTTGACCACCTCCTCTTTAACCTTGAGTGTCTATTCGGTTCAGAGCTTTCGCATTTTCTGTTTGACCTGATTACATTCCGGGAGAGTTGGAATCTCGTGATGATCTATCTCGGATCAATGTCGGGTATGTCATTGTAGGACCATGCGAAGACATCTATAAATTCCTTTAGTAATTCTTCGAGTTGCGCGTGCTCATGCTCATTAAGGGTGGACCCTATCCTAATCTCGCGTAGTTGGTTACTAGAACCAAGATTAATAATAACAGTTTCAGCCTCATTAATTTGAACTCGATTATGTTGTCTATTATTAACCTTATTAAGATCAATGAAGATTTTTTTCATTTTCAAGATCATCGTCATCAATAGTTTTTTTAGAATCAAGACAATTAATGTAAGGCACAATAAGATACTCAAAATATTCATTTATTTCATTCTTGGGAAAAGAAATATTGAGAACCTCATCGAAGGAGGTCTCGATTACATTATTATTAGAAAATGTAGGAACATTAAAAGAGGAAGAAATAGGATAAACATTTGGGTTGGGTAGCATTTCAGTAGGTGGGACTGGTATAATATTCCAATTGAGGAGGGATGCATCAGTAGTCTTGATCAGGATAGATGGATCCAATGATATAGTGCCTGAGTGGATCATGCATAGTGCCAAATTTAGTGTCTACAGATGGAATGAGCCTTCGGAGTTACTTCCCTCAGAATTCTCGACAACAACTATATCTTTCTCCATGAGTGGTTTCACATGTTGGTAGGAACTTTCGACCCATGAGTAGTTGTCATGGAAGAAGATATCCATTCATGGATTCATCTTCTTGTCCATATGATCATACCATAGTTAGAGAAATCCACAAAAGGGAAAATGTTCACCCTCTTTGATGAATCTCCCATTTAAGAGACCTCTTGAAGCAGTCTTGTCACTTTCTAACCTCCTCTTCAACCGAGGTTGGTGGAGCATTATGAGTCCATATAGTGATGGTTGATAACCCAGGCTATATGGAGAAAAGGTCTTCTTTATTATTATGGGTTTTAGTATCCTCTGATGTCGTCGTCCCAACCCTAGTTCAGGCATGAAGTGCACATTCTTTAACATTTGTATTATGTTGACATTTTCATGAGGGCAGTGCTCTGCATAGACTCTATCTTTGAAATCATCCCTGATTAGGAGTGGAAGTGGTTTGACTCAGAAACTATACAGAAGCATGTCATTTGCCTCATGATGTAGTTCTAGTGGTGGGTTATTTTGTGCTCGCATTCTCGGTATTATCATTGTTACCCAAGATAGTGATAACCTTCCCCATGGCGAAGAACTTTAGTTTCTAATGGATAAAGGAAAACACCCATTGATGTTGTGAAGCCATGGTCGATCGAAGAATAGATTAAAACAAGTCGGTATGTCCATAACCTGGAAATAGATAGTGGGATTTATAGGGCCAACCCCTATTGTAAGCTTTATGGATCCCATGACCTCTCGACAGGTGTTGTCATAAGCATAAATTGTGGTAGGAGTTAGAGAAAGGTTTATTACTTTTAAACCCATGCAGTTGAAGGTTCTTAATAGGTAAACATTAAGTGTTGATCCGTTGTCTAAGAGCAATAAGACCAAACATTGGGATTTATTCTTTATAGAAGGAGAGCATTCTAGCAGAGTTTAAGGACCCAACCAGGTTCACGTCTTCTCTTGGAGTGGTGGAAGGAGGTACTGTGGGTCCAGAGTAAAAATTTATCAAAGCATTTCGGTGTTGTTAGGAAGACATAAAGAGTCCCCATAAGGTGATGTTGGCATGTGTTTTCTTCAACTAGTCGGGGATCTTGCTCTCCTCGATGGTTATTTATGGCATGGAGAGTTTCTCTATAATTCCCTTTCCTTTATGTGTCGTTGTTGAATGAGGAATTAGACTCTGTTAGTGACTCCCAGATCTTCTCATATGGTTCACAGAAGAGGGGAATAACAGAAACCCTGCTTCTTCATCTTCCTCTGGCTATTTTCCCACTTTATTGATCCCGCCTAGTAGATCTTCAAATGATATCATCCCACATATACTAATCATTGAGCTAACCTTTTCCTAGCTTGGCTCTTCATCTGAATTATAAAATTCACCTCCCATTCGGTGGTAACAATGTCATCCTTCCAAAAGAAGCCAATGCATTCCACAACCTCAACGGCTTCTTCATATAGATCCTCCCACTCAATAGGTAGACGAAAAAGTGAGGGGACCAATCTTCCTTATAACCTCAAGGCATCGAACAACTCAGATATACTTAAATGTCATTGGTCTGTTGTAATAAGCCAACCATAGTTTGAACTTCATTGTCCAAAATGACTTCTTCAACATGTACTACCCAATTATCTGACTCTCGAGCTCACTTTCGGGCTTCCACGAATAATGTGTTGAACTTCTAACAGTCAATGGTCATTTTGGAGGGTAGCTCAGCCCAAACCTTAGGAGCTGGTTTAATACTGCTGGAAATTCTATATCCTTCCCTCCAGACTGACTACGAACAATAATGCATGCTCTTGTAAAAAGTGACAGAGCTTGGTTGGAAAAACAAGTAGGGTGTAGGAGAAAATATGAGCAAAGTTTAGGGGGGTTTGGGTGAATATACGGGTATAATGGGTGATTTAGTGGGTATAATCTGGGTAGATGGGTCAATTTACGAATCATTTTCTAGGAATACAGCATTTTCATGATTTGGGAATGGATTATGAGTGGTGTTTGGTTTACGATTGACTGGTGAGGCGATAATACTCCGATCCATAAGACCTTGGATTACATTCCGAAGATGGAAGCATTAATTAGTGGTATGGCTGACATTTGGATGGAAATCACAATGGGGGTCGGGTTTGATATTTTTGAGAAGTAGGTTTGGTAATGGACGAGGGTCTAACGGATTGATGAGATTTCGATTTAATAGGTCTTGGTAGACTTTGGACAGGGGAGCATGAAACTCAGGTGTATTATTTTCGAACTGGGTTGGAACGACTTTCTGGTATCCAAGAGGTAGTAGGCTGTGAGATATTGTTGATGGTAAAGACTGTAGTAGGATTATAGTATTTCCTTACAGTAAATTATCTGGATACTTTCTTTAGCTTAGCTTTTGTCTTGGTAAGACTTCCTTCAATCTCCATCTTGCTTCCTGTAGAGATCAGAGATGTGGGTAATACTATCCTCACATCATCGCTCGGACATGGGGTAAGAAATTTTCCTTCAAAATAGTAACTTACTCCTCTTTGGAAGGTCGGTCGGTCATGGTGGTCACTTTTTCCCTCCACTTTTCTATGAAATTGTTTGCAGTTTCTCCAGGATTCTTCTTAAGAATTTATAAATCATGGCGTGAAACCTCCAACTCCTCACTGCACTTGAAGTGAGATATGAATTCATGGGTAAGATCCTCCCAACTTTAAATTTTAAATTCCTCGAGGGATAGGAACCAATGAAGAGTGTTGTCTTTCAAAGTCTATTGGAATACCTAGGCCATTATTTCCTCAGACGCACCTAGTAGAGTCATGGCTCAGTGGTAATTTCTAATATGAACAATTGGGGGCCCTATTGCCCCAAACTTTTTAATGTTAGGCATCTTAAATTTTTTTTAACATCCATGCTTTTGGGTATGGAGACATATGGGTGTAATTCATGCAGTTTCCAAAGATTCAAACCTAGTCAAACTTCTTGGTCAACATCTTAAGGTCCTACTTGACCTTGTTCAACTCTTCTTCCTTTAGACCAGTAAATACTAACAAGTTAACCCCTAGATGGGCAAGATTCAGCATAGGGGGCTGAGCTGGTGATGGTCCATTAATAGGAGGGGCACATGGAGCGTGCTGATATTCTTATAGGAGCCAAATAGGCTCAGGTGTAGGAGAACCCATAGCACAAGGGAAGAGGACCTCGGTCTCTTTGATAATAGGGACCCAATTTCCTTGCATCTCATGAACCTCGATTTGAAGGATATCAATCTTGGAAGTAAGTTGGACTAAAACTGTCATCAAGTCAAGCTGCACATTTAGTACTTGGTCTGCATTATCCATGGAAAGTTGGTGAAGGTGGATTTTGAACTCACAGGAATTAATGGTAGAACTGAGGGAGCTTCGGGATAGTTTGATGAAAGACTGAATCCAATAGAGAACTAGAACAAGGTTCAAGTATGCGATCGACCTGAGAAAGTAAATGACTCGAATTTATTTCCAAAGGAGAAAGGGAAGAATCTTTTATAGGGAAAGAGTAAATTATTTTTAACATTTTTTTTAGAAAACGGAGGACAAAAAGTTTATGGGTATTTGTTTGATTAAAGAGGAGGAAAAAGTTTTTAACACTTTTGATAAGGACGGAGGAAAAACGAGAGAAAAGTCTCAGCATGATTTTTATCATGTTTAAGTTTTTACTTATATTAGGTTTACCTAAATGCAAAGGAAATGATGGATGGGACCCAAGCATGGGAAAATTTAGCTTGAAAAATATGTTAAACACGATTTGACTTGTTTCCAGGCTCATAGGCAAGGTTCTGTTTTGGAAAAAAGGCGAAATCGTAAGAAAATTTGGGCAACATGCCAACCCATCATTTCGATAGAGTTTTGGGTAGTAATCGACAAACTAAATATGAGTGACACAGGTTTGATGCCTATATGAGGGTATACAGTTTCTGTGTTGGTGGAAAGGTTCCTCCCTTTGACATGACTCCCATGATATATGTCTTATGTTTGAGGTTAATCCATTTGATATACCTAAGTGTAAGTTAATTCTCTTACTATATAGCTCATGGGGAAAGTACGGATGAGAGAGAATTCAATATACTCTATGTACGTGAATGAGCTCTCTGTTATAGACCTCCCAGCATCACTTCGGTCAAGCGATACTATGCAGGGGGAACCGTTCGATATACGTCGAAGGTTGTGGTTAATGGAAGGTGAGAGTCATATTACTTAGGTAAACTGCGACCTGCCGGACCAGTGCCCATTACAAAGTGACCCCCTAATGTAGGACAAAATTTTGGTCAATATCCATGCTCTTGGTTATGTAGTGTATAAAATACATGATTGTTGATTAGTATATAATGGAAAGAGTATTTTATTTGGCATGATGATCACTATACTAATAAGAGAGAATGTTGAATTTTTATGAAAAGTAAATCTAGCATGGAGCATGAATATTAAATTAAGCATGGATACGTGAGAGTGAGTGATGTGTGAATATCTATAAGTGAGTGCGTGATAGTGAACCTAAGCATGGATCAAATACAAGTGGTGTGTGATAAGTTTGAGTGAGCATGGATATATACAAGTGTGATTAGCGGAGGTGTGTGATAGTTCCACCTACGCAAGAATATTCTAAGTGGAGCATATGATTATAAGTGAACTTTGTAAGAGGGTAATCCCCTTGAAGCCTGAGAGTATATTAATACCAGTTGAGGTGTAACCCCTATAGATATGGTGATAAATAATAACCCCAGAACTCTTGAACATAGACAAATGAACACACAATATTGTATATAATCAACACTCAGATTGAACTCACAAGTCTCTCATGTCTAAATCAAATAATAATAAAGGAAACTAGGAAAAAAACCATTCGAATGGAGAGAAAAGTAAACACCCTATATACACCTTGGCAGGCAGCCAACACACCAACCACCTCTAAAGGATCTCTGGTTAGCTATTAAAATATACACCATGAATGATAATGGCGAGTGAGTAAAAACTGTGGTATGCAATAACTTCTCCCTGATATATTCTCTCTCTAGCAATAAATTTCTAGAAAAAACTCTCTCATCTTAGAAGTGGTAGAGGCCCATAAATAGCTCCATGCATTTTCCCGAGACATCTCAATCTACCAACATATGAAAGATCTCACTATCACACTTTACACCACAAGCATTAAATGTCTGATGGGTCAGCACACCCTATATCATGATCATTAGATGTCAGGTCATGCTTTTTTCCTAACAACTATGCATCTGAGGATAGTCACCACAGATGTGGCTCACCAAAGTATCTAATATCCCTAATACCACAATGATTTACTCGAGTTTGAATTAGACAGTATTTAGTTAGATGGTGACATCATCTCAAGTAGATGTGACACTTGGTAGGGGATTATTTATGTCAAAGCTCAATATACGATGGGACTCAGGCTTACTCTACAAAAGCTTCCACGATGAAAGATCTCTCAGTGTTTTACCACGTGTATCTAAGATGGTCAAGACAAGACTTAACACTGACTCACTTATCAATCCCCAAACCAAGTCCATGTGAAGTTCCCATAGCGTGGTCATTCGATAGAGCATGTAAGCTCTCCTAATCCCTGTGAGGCCTGGTCTCTCACGAGTATCGTTTGACCTCACACTAAATATTACAATCGTTACAGCAAACTAATCAATGTATATGAAAAAAACAATTTGACTAAGTAAGAAAGGAAGATAGAAAAAACTCTCTCGACTAGTTTTTTAGCTGCACTGCATCATTGAGCCTCTTTGCTGAGATGCTCTCTGCCTTTTTGTCTTGGGTATCTTCTACTAATTGGGGAAGATTTCTCTAACTCAGAGATAACCTTCAAGCCTCCCTACATTTTCCCCTTCGTGTAGAGATTTTTTGTGATCATAAGAAATGTCTGCACAAAAACTTCTCAATCTAATGGATCGTCTTCTGTTGCGAGCAAAAAATTCTTCCATATTCATTCTCGTTGTAACTTTTGTCCTTATTTCTACTAGAAGAAAGTTAAAATTTTCTCCTATGTACTTGAACCAAAGCTCCAAAATCCCTGGGCCTATAACGAGGGGTCATCGTAACTTTTTTCTGATATTAGGCCCCAGCTATTTCGTCTTCTTCATTATTTGTGGAAATTATCCCAAAGTAAAAATAGATCTTTTTCATCATCGTTCTGACTGGCCAAAATAAAATTCTCCCATATCTGCTTCATTTTGTTCCACTATTGAATGAACCTTTAATGAGGTAATATTATCGTTAGGACTACCCCTAACGACATGAATTCTCTTTATTTTTTCTCTTAGTTGTGGCCTTCCTCGTTTCAACTCACTCGCAAGGTAAAATTCTCCCCAATGTAGCTAACTTACAGCCATCCATGTTTCAACTTGTTCAAAATGTAAAATTCTCCCCGATGTACCTCAACCAAAGTTAACTCCGTTCAGACTGACGGCGAGGGAACATTGTGAACTTTTTAAACTGTGCTACGAGGGACCTTCCTTTTAAAGTTTAAATTCTCCTCGATGCCACTTTAAGCGGTTGTATCATCATTAGGGATTGCAGTGTGTGGACTCTTTTTAATTGGGCATTTGGGTTTCTAATGTAGTTAAAAAAATTGCACAAAAACTTAACTTATATTGAAAGAAACACTCTCTTTCCCAAGTGTCACCTCATTAATGACGTGAGATTGCGTTTTCCATTGTCAGAGCGCTACCTAAGGTGCCACGTTTAAATGATGATCATTTTGATGGCCATGCACGTGCTTCTCTGGGAAACTCAACCGCACACTTAATTTCCAAGAATCTAATTACCTCAACACTTAGCCATTTTTCTCTTTTATGCTTTAATTTTCTTTCATCTTCTCCAAAGCTTTAGAGAGAGAAAATACCATCCTCTGGCATTGTTGCTCAAACCCTGACCTTATTCTTCTTCTACTTTCCCTCTTTACCTACTCTTCTGCCATTGTTTTAAGTTTAATCCTTCATTTTACGACGATTAACTCATCTCAATATCCAATGGATTCCTCATCTGATATCTCTACTGCTACAGTTGCTCTTACCAACGCTGTTATGCCTGTCACCACTGCCCCTACTTTGGATGCCACCACCCTGATACCAGCTCACCAAGAGTAACTACACTTCTATCTTCACTATCCTACTTTTATTAAGGATGATGAATACTCAACCATGTGACAAACCATGATTTTTAACGCTAAGTGTGACTCCTTGACAATTAGTTGTGAAGATGACAATATTATTATTTGGGATTTCTCCCCCATAGGGGACTCTGTTTTTTCGTCTTGATTAAGGCAAAGTCCCCTGTCCCTAGATAGACTTCGAAGGGCCAGGAGGTTCCCCGTCCAACTTTGCATCCTGGAATTCCTATATGCTGGAAACTTATGTTGACGCCCTTATAAAAGTTGGTCTCCATTGTGCAAAGTGGTTTGGTGAATTTTCTACTTCCAAGTATAATGCAGTGCTCCAAGCATTTGTATCCCGTTAGAATGTTACAACCCATACCTTCATGGATGTCTGGGAGGAGTTTATAGTGAACCTAGAAGATGTTTTTGAGCTTCTTGGGCTTGAGCCCACATGTACCTCTAGTTACTCTGATGAGGCTTTAGATGCCAAAGAGGCTGATGCTAAGGCGAAGCTTGATTAGATATGACAAAGTTGCACGTGATCTTCCAACAAAGATACCTTATCCATTCTCATTAGTTATTTCTTCACTTGTCAAAAGGATGGTTCTTTGTCTTTAGAATTAGTAAAGGTACCCCTTTAGAATTACCTGCCTATATACTTGTTATTCTTTCTTGCTTCTTGATGACTGGAAAGTCCAATGATCAACCCCGACGTGATCTCATCAGCATCTCAGTTCACTTAGCCAAAGGGTTCAAGCTTACTCTTGAAGCCATGTCCTTGGGTTCCCTCTAAACCCGGTTGGACAAGAACCATTTGGATATGGAACGATCACTTGGCTGCAGTAACATAGCCAATTTTTCCAACATCATCATCTTGACAGGTTTTCTTTATAGTCGTTTCCTTGAGATAGTAGTAAACAAAAAACCTTATCCAGTTTGCGAAGACCTAAAGACCCTTCGGCTATTTCAATTTCACAAGAAGCACATCCGGAAGGACTTTCTTCCCGTTATTTACAGGCCCAGTTGCTTCGTCATTCACCCCTATGGTGAAGATTCTTTTACCCAAAATTGGTCATTCTTTACCCACGAAGCCAAAATGGCTCGTGCCGCTTTGGAGGATCTAATCAATGAACATCCCTCTTTGGTCTTTGTGTTGTTGTTCACTTCATGCTATTTTCCTTCATACACCGAGTGGGGATATACCTCTGAATACTAAAATCTCAATCGGTGTTCTCGCTAATTTGTCTATGACCAAAGGGTTCCTCGTCGTGTTTTCCAGGAGTCTCACCGCAAGGCCACTTTCTCTGAGGCTTGCTCCTTTTATACATATTCTGATGCTTACTTAATTAACTCAATTATTGTTGGCCGAATCACCATCCCCACTATCACAAGGAAGGGCGATGTGACTTCTCTTTTTGCCACCAAATACTAGCCAATGCAGTTGGACAAGATCGGGTAATTTATTCACAGTCCTCTAGTACATCCCCAGTTCTCACTTTCTCAGCCTTAGTGTTGGGTTTTACAGGTAATTCTGTCTTGGGGGTTGAGTTCCCTCTGAGTAGCACCCCCAAGGGTCCTCCTAGCGAGCTACCTCTATACTGCCCCATGATCCCCACTGCTTCTCTAAGGGCTAAAAAAGCTCCAGCACCCAATAGCTATCAAATTTTCTCCTAGTGAGGGTCTTTAAGACCCCCTTCCAAAAGGGCGAAGACTTCAAAGAGTGGTACTTCTTCAAAGTTCAAGTCCCACCCTATATCCCAAGTTCCTATGTATTTCCCATTACCTATGTTCCTCCTAAAATGTCTATAGATTTGAGTGGGGAGATATGAGCAAAAGTCCAGGAACAAATTAAATGGGTGCATCATGAGTTTGAATGACTTTCCCCTCCTATTCCTCCTCATGTTGTATTTCCCATTGTATTAGTAGACCCAACTAAGAGCGATACATTAACGAGAAAGATCTCTTGAGTCCCTTCTAATGCTGGTGGTCTTGGTGCGAGGAAGAAGACTCTGGGTGCAAAAACCCAAAAGAAACGTTCTTATAAATTGCAGCAAATACCTGCTACTTCTATTTCCAGGACCTCTCCTCCTCCACCTCCCATTGGTGACATTAGACTTGACAATAGTCCTGGTATTGAACATGGTCCTAATGAGAGATCTTTTCCCTTACCTTCACCTCCTACTTCACCCATGGTTATTTTGTCTCACTTTTTTCCACATCAAGAGGTATGTTTTTCCACACTTGGCCATTTCAAACTTAGTGAGGTATATTCTCTAACACTTGTGAATTTTTTTTTCTATTCAAGGGATTGAAAGAGATATTCCTTATCCCGCTATGAGCCATTTCATGGGATGACACTTTAGTATTTCTGAGGCTGATGCATCTCCTCCCTATTCTCCCATGTATGGGTTGGCTTATTCTCTATGATCTTCCTCTCGATGTGTAGAGGAGGCTTCCAGGAGGGATGGATATTGGAGCTTCCTCTCATCCAGAAGATAATCCTTTGTCTTCTTCTTAGGCATCTCCCCTCACCGTGGTTCCTCTGCGCGTTGTTCCACTCTCTTCCAGCGCTCAAGAGGTATTATCTTGTTTATCTTTTATACATATTTTACCCTTAGTTATATTGTCTTGTTAGAATTCTCTTTGCCTTTGGGTTGTAGTGACTTTTAACCTAGATAAATATTTTGTTGGGTCACTTCTTCAGTTCACTCTAGTGAGGCCTGTTATTGTGTTTGCCCCTTTTTCTGACATCACAGAGGTAAGCTTACTCCTTGTGCCTTTGCTTATTTTTCATCAGGTATTTCTTGTGACTAACACTTTCATATTT
This sequence comes from Sambucus nigra, assembly GCA_949130495.1. NCBI lineage: Eukaryota > Viridiplantae > Streptophyta > Magnoliopsida > Dipsacales > Adoxaceae > Sambucus > Sambucus nigra. The sequence continues at coordinate 50,047,273 of OX422220.1, forward strand.
ATTTGCAAATGTCTCCCAGTCTGACTCCTCCCTCTCTTTCTGAGACACCTTGGGTTCCTCATTCTACCATTGGTTCATCTTTGCACCAAGGGGTTCTTTTAGCCCCTGTGGGGGTTGATATATCATCTGGAGTTCAAATGACATTAGTGGAACCTTCCTAAACCTTGGCACTTGTGCCTTTTCACAAAGAAGGTGCATCTCCAAGGGCTAAGGTTCTCCTTTCTTTAAGGTTCAACAGAGATTCAGATGGATATTGGAGTTATTCCTTTGGTTACTACCCCAGAAGTTTATATTCCTGCCATTGTGCCTGAGGCATGTTTTGCCCATAATGGTGACTTAACAATGAAAATCACTTGTTAAGATTTTTTCTCAATCTCATTTTTATTTTTCATATCTCAGGTTGTGAGGGAGCCTACAACTACCGAAGTTCCAACTCAGCGTAATCCCTCACTTATTGAATCCACACATCAAGAACCAATCCCCTCTGAGGATTTAACCCACAATGATCGCATTTTAACTATATACTTGCCATCTGATAATGAGTCAGGTTGTGCAGTTCATCTACCAAACATGGCTCCTCATGAGTTCTGCCTCATGGTGCTTATCCAATCTCCCCAAGTATGTGCAATTAATTGTTCTATCATTGAGCATATTGGCACTCACCATCCTCAATCCTTCATTGTTAATTGTCTCCGTTCAAACAACTTAGTGACAAGCTATAGGCTTTAGGGTCTGGCAGTTGTTACTGCTGAGGTGGTCACCACTCAACCATTCAACCTTATAAGGCCCCTTATCAATCGGTACCCATGAAGCTTGAGAGAGATGGGAAATAATGGTTTCCAATTGAACTAGATGATTAGCGACTTGAAACTTTTAAAGAGTAAACAGTTGGAAATCAAGAGGGAGGTTTATCCAAATCATGTGGAGGCCCAACGGGCTGAGGAGACTAGGCTATCAGAGTTTGCCCATGTTAGGAACAACTGATGAGGAAGTTAGGGCTTCCAAAGAAGATCTACTGAAGGCCAAGCAAAGACGTGAAGCTTTATTGATTGAATGATCTCAAGTGAAGACCAGGCTTGAAGGCTGCATCGCTGTTCAGAGAACATGTTTAGAGGATTTTTCAGGCTTTCTTAGAGACTTCTTCTCCTCACCTGACTTGTGGTTTCTTCTGGGTTAAAGTTCGTCATTTTGTGTTGTAATTTTTTTCATTTCCTCAAATTTAAATCTTAGGCAATAGTTCCCGATTTTGTGATCCTGTTGAGTATATGAAAAAGAAACACAATTTTGTTATCATGCACTACTTTGCTATAACTTTTCTATTTATTTCAAATATTAAACTGTTACAATTTAAAAGTAAACTCTTTCTTCTTTTCTTATCACAAAAGAAATCGTTTATATAATGAATTTCAACATAACTTTAACACAAAAATAAATTTCTAACTGAGGTTACTTTCCTAAACATGATAGACCTTTAACCACTTGTTATTAATATTGAAAGTTTTATCCTCTTTCATCTTAGAGATTAAGTAGTAACCTAAATTATGATACTCCATTATAATGAAAGGTCCCTCCCAATTCGCATCAAATTTACGTAATAGGAGCCCTCGAATGTGCTTCGCCACTTCTTTCGAAATCAAATCCCCTTCTTCGAACTTTCTTGACCTCGCCAAGTTGTCATATGCCCTGGAAAGAAACTTCATGTACATTTTGAAGTGTTGCATCGCATTTCCCTTTGTTAATCCAGTGCTTCCAACTGTACATGTCTTCTCTGAGGGAGCATGCTGCTTCGCAAGGCATATCAGGATAAAGGAACTTTTAGCTCCACTAGCAGAATTTATTTGGGATCCAAACCTAAAAGGGAATGGCATATACCCTGTGGGTTTCCTCTTCATCGTTCGATAGTTCCACAAAATTATTGGAATCTTGTCATCCCATAATCCTAGGAAGTCTTCCTTCATCTTAGTCGAGATGTTGACCAAGGTCTTGTTAGTTACTTTTGCTTAACCATTTCCATTAGGATATGCCACCATTGAGGTATGATGGATGATGAAGTACCTGTCTGTGAGCATCTTTACTACTTTGTTAACAAATTAGGTCCCGTTATTAGAGAGGATAACCTTTGGAATCCCAAACCTACATATTATGTGCATTCTAATGAAATTATCCACCACATCTGTTGTTGCTCTCTTTAGTGGTATTGCCTTAGCCCATTTTGTAAAGTACTTCATTACCACTAATATCCATATTTCCCTCCTCGAAGATGGATATATTGCACCTACGAGGTCAAACGCCGAAGTGTGGAATGCGTAAGGAGTGGCCAAAAAGTGTAAGACCACCGAAGGATCATGGATCATGTTTCCCTATAGCTGGCACGCTCTGTACTTTCGAACAGACTCCGCAGAATCTATCTCCATGCTTAGCTAATAATAACCCAAGGTCATTAATTAGTCATAAAAAAATTCCCCTTTAATGTGAGCTGGATCGTGGGCTTGCTTCAAAACTTCCATTGCTTCCTCCTTTATGATTCATCTTAATGTCTTGTTACAGTATCCTCTGCGATAGATCTCCTCCTCTTGAATGTAGAACCATGGGGCCCTTCGCTTGAATCCCATCATGTCAATTTTCTTCGTAGGAACAACTCCATCTTTGATCAAATTAACTTAAGGTTGCCTTCAGTCCACCTAAGTTTTAATGAAGTGACATTCATCTTCCTAAAGAAAAGTTAACATTTTTCTCACCTTTATTGCAACTTTTCTATATCTTTCTTATTTGTTGGCCAGAATTATTCATCTCTTTGAATTCTTCTATATACAGGGATCTCACTTGTTTGAAAGTGTTTGAAATGTATCCTCTTCAACTTCTACTCTGCTTCCTATGGGCCGATGCATCTTAACAGCCATTGTCCCACGTTCCTGAAGTAAAGACTTCCTTGACCAGTAAAGTACTATGCTAGCATTTTCAGTTCCATCTTGCCTTTCCCAAACTCCAACTGCTTCCTGATTTCACCTCTTCAATCCGAATCACCTTCCATTAGTAACATCATTTGCACCAGTGAGGGAGTTGTTCTTCGTTATATAACAACCATTGTTTTGTTGATCTTCATGTCCACTTGTTGAGTAATGGTGGCATAAGTATCAGCATGTCTATTCATCGTTTTAGGATGCCTCCTTATCTTATCCTGATGGAACTGGTTGATCAGCTGTTGGATGATTTTTCTATAGGGCACCAGGCTGAGGTTCTTCAATGCATATTCCCCATTAACTTGTTGAACCACCAAGTTTGAATCACTTTTGATGCACAATGGACGGATGCCCCTTGAAAGGGCCTCAAGGAACTATAGTACGAACGCATCATAATCTACTTCATTATCAGATCAAGGGAAATCTACTTGTAGGAAAGACAAATCTCTTCTTCCCCTTTTGAGAGAATAACCCCTGCACCCCCTTCTTTTCTATCAAAGAACCATCAAATTGCATTGTCCATTCTTCAAGATTCGCATCCAAAAAATGGCCTACTAATCATCTCCTAGAATGCTCTCTCGAGGTGGCTCAAATATCCCAGATGGAAAAATTGTTAATAAATCTACATATGCATGGCTCTTGATTGCACGAGCACTTATAGTCATATTATGAAAGGATGAGGAACCACCTAGCTGCTCTTCTAATCAAAATAGTTCTTGCCAACAAAAACTTAATGGGATCGCATCTTGTCACAATATGGATTGTGAAACATAGCATATAATGTCTAAGCTTTTGTGCTAGAAACACTAAGTTTAAGTAATTTATCTCTACACTACTGTACCTTGCCTCTGGTTCATGTATGATCCTGCTCAGTTAGTAGACCATCCTTTCCTACACGTCAATTTCCTATGCCAAATGAGCTCCAACGGACCTTGTGGTAGATGTGAGGTAGAGCTACAATGATATTCTTGCCCATAGAGGAATCATTATTTATGGGGAAGTGAGAAACTTTTTTAACTTCCTCAGAGATTTTTTGTGAGCTTCCTCCCATTTTAACTTTATTCCTTTTTGCAATGGCCCCATCATTGGATGAGTTTTCTTAGCCATCACCGACACAAATCTTCTGAGGTATGAGACTCTATCGAGGAAACTCTTGAGATCATTAGTTATTCTTAGACATGGCATCTCTAGGATCGCTTGTAGCTTGCCCTGGTCCATCTACACTCCCTTTCGATCCACCACAAAGCCTAGGAACTTTCCACTTTTAACTCTGAAGGCACACTTTAGTGGGTTCATCTTCAGCTTGTACTTCCTACACCAAATGAACACCTTTCTCAAATCGTCCAGATGGGACTCTTGCTTCTTCGACTTGATGACCAGATCATCCACATAAAATTCCAAAAATATATGAAAGAAGTCATGGAAAATGTCCATCATCGTTCTCTGATATGTCAATCTAGCATTCTTCAACCCTAAAGGCATTACTTTATAAATGAAATTACCTAAAAGGGTTTTGAACACTATTTTCTATACAATAGTTGGATTCATCTTGATTTGGTTGTACCCCTCATACCCATCCATGAAGTTATATATTTTATGCCCAACAGTTGCATCAATTGAGCTATCAATGGAGGGAGGACATAACTCATCCTTTGGGTAAGCTTTGTTCAAGTCCCTAAAGTCCAGATGGATCCTTATCTGATTCTTGCCCTTCTTTCCCACTAGGACAATGCTTGACAACCAAAGTGGGTGTTTTATTGGTTTAATAAACCTAGTTGCTAGAAACCTTTGAACCTTCTCTTTAATTTTTAGATCTATCTCAGGCTTATAAGATCTTGTAGCTTGCTTCATCGGTATGGTTGAAGGCATAACGTTCATCTTGTGGAAACTTACTTCTTCATCTAGCCCCTCCATCTCTGTGTACTTCCATGAAAAAATGTCTCTATACTCCTAAATTAGCTTAATCAAGATCTTTTTTTCCTCTTTGCTCAGATACATTGAAATGAAGATGGGCCTTGGATCTTCTCCTTCTTTAGCTAGATACAACTGCTCCACCTCCTATACTTGTGGCTTCAGGCGATCCATCATGTACTATGGATCTTCTTCCATAAACTCTTTTATGTTATAGTTGTCTATGACCATGCATTACCCCTGCTGGTCTACTAGGAAACACTCATACACAGATTCTGCCTCTTTGTCTGCTTCTGGAATAACTCATTCGACCACCTTCTCACACCTTCAAAGGTAATAAATCACCTTCCCATCCTCTGCTATCATATTCTTGCATTGTCTATTGGCTGTTTAATAGCCTTTTATTTCATCTCTCTTAAAGATTATGCTAATTTGTTTTGTGAAAACTTACTCAGCATGCTCTGACGTTGGGCTTCGAGCTCCATTGGGTCCATCCTATGCCTCATCCTATTTGTCAATGGTTTAGAGAAATTATGGGGTTTAGTATCAGCATAATTAACATCCTCAGCTACTTTTTTTCTTCTTGCTTCCTCACTACTCTAACATAGAGGGAACTCTAGCTCCCTATATTCTTCTCGTTAGGACTCTGCATCCTCCTCTAACTCTATATAGAATTCGGCATCCACCAAGTGAGCTCTTCAATTAAAAAGGGCTTCTGTATTATACGTATAACAATATTTGTCCCTTCTATATTTTCCTTTGTACATTGATGATATGTCAAAGGGACTAAACTGTGATTATGCATCCACACCCTTCCTATCAGAAGGTGGTAAGAAATATCACTCTCGATTATATGGAATTTAATGTGTGAAGATAGATTCCCATTATAATTCGAACACTCACATACCCAATCGACTTGGAGGACTGGTTGTCATAACTAGAAACCACCAAAGGCATTGGTATCAACATTGCCTAAAAAATATTGGATACACGGATTGAGATGATGGGCATAATGTTTATTAATGTTCCCTCATCCATTAGAGCCCTCACAAATCTTACACCATTGATACTAGCCGTGATATATAAGGGCATGTTGTGTGGGAACCTTACATCCCTATCAGCGTCATTGAAAGTCACTTCGAATAAAATCTTCCTTATTAATCTGTCCATAGCCCCCCACCATCTCAGCGAGGGAACTGCATTTTTTCATGCAATGTCCAGGATCGCTTGCGTTATCTCTAGTTGGCTTTCCTTCGGCATACATACCTAGTCGAAAAACCATGAGAACTTGGGCGAGTAAGATATGGCATGGTATTCCATCCCCTGATCCACTTCTTTATTATCCAAATTGTACACATCTTCCACATCTTTGGCAATAGCTTCACCATAGGATATCGCCACATGAACCATCCCCCTGGTGCAGTCCTCCAACGCTTCTTCAAACTCTTCCCGTTAAATCTCTACCTCCCTCTCCTTCCATTCGGTGTCTTCATCATAATAAATTATCAAGTTAGATGCATGTACTAGTAGTGGGATGTTGTTGACGTTCTCCTAAAGGATCTACAGAGTCCCAACCTTCATATTTTTTCTTATAATCTTCCTCATTGTAAAGAAAGTTGTTATTGGATGACCAATCTTTTAATGAATCTGGTAATATTTTAGAATAGCTCTAGCCTCTGCATCTGGATCCACAGTTGGAGTATCCTTTGGCTAAAAAACTGTCCCCCTTGGACCATGGCATTGTAATAATTGGTAACCTCCTAAATAGTATAAGACAGTGGTGGTGGATCCTCTTTATCTCTACTGAACTTTCTCTTGTTCTCCTTCTTCGATTATTTGGTTCCCTCTCCTCCATCGGCGTATCCCACTCTTGGGGGTTACCCCATCCCACAACGGACTATATTGGCTACCTGAACATCATAGGCACCACGATCGGGTTTGGTCGTATGACCAACGATATGTTCCTTACTTCCTTTAAAAATACTATAAAAGTTCCTTCGTGTATATTTTTGGTGATGTGACAGATGTACTCGAGAGCAAACCTTCAGCATAAATTTGAAGTAGTTTTGACTCCTTGGCCTCTTCCCTCACGTCGAAGGACCATTCTTTAAAACTTTGAATATATGACACTACTTTTCCCCCCGACCGGTGGCTTTTTCTTGCCTAGTTGTGTCAATATGAACTCATCTTCTTCTAGAAAGAACTTCTGGACAAACATAATGTGCATTTCCTCCCACGTTGAGACACTCTTCGGTGCCAAGTGAGAGTACTAGGTGTAAGCCTTATCGATGAGGGATTTGGAAAACTACATTAACCTTAGTTTCTTATTGTTATAATGGTCCCCCAAATACTCAATAAAGTGCTTGATGTGTTCCATCGGGTTCCCCTATACCTTTGTACTTATCAAAAATAGGAGGAATGTAATCCTTTGGGTAAGGTTCCTTATTGGACTCCTTAAGATAGGGAGTATGAAAACCATCATATACCGATGCTACCTCGTTGGTTGACTGTGAAGAACATGTTATCATCTTTAGCATCTCCTTCTGTATTTCCTTTCTCATTTCTTCCAAGAAAGAAGAAAAAGTTTTTTCAGCCACCAGAGCATTGGGTTGAAGGACCTTAGGTGGAATACTTGCCACACCAGGGGTAACCACTCTTAGGATAGGGGTAGGCACAGTGTTTATGGGGGCAGGTCCAATTGGATCTGCTCTTACTGGGGCTGGGGTCAAATCCCCCTCCCAAAGCCATTGCAACTATGGGACTCTACAAGAACTCAGAGAACTTTCCCATGAGAAGGGTTATTTGTACCTATCCCAACACGATGCTAATATAAGCTTGTGTCACAGTTAGGGTTCCTATTGCCTTTTGAACTTGGGGAACCTCCACTCGAGGAACCCCATCCCTGGCAGCCTTGAGCTCCCTCGTCGCTTGTTCTTCGCTATGCTGGATAGCATCAAAATCAATGGTACAATTAATGTTATCTTGTGCCATACTTTTATAAGAATACCTCCCCAGCGGGTATATTAATAGTAGTTGAGGCGTAGCCCCTATAAATATGGTGATAAACGATAGCCCAAGAACTCTTTAACAAAGACAAATGAACACGTAATATTGTATGTAATCAACATTCAGATTAAATTCATAAGTCTCTCATATATAACTCAAATAATAATAAAGGAAACTCATAAACAACCCATTTTAAGGGAAAGAGAAGTAAGAACCCTAGATACACCTTGGTAGCCAACCAATACACCAACCACCTCTAAAGGATCTCTGGTTAGCTATTAAAATCTTCACAACGAATGCCAGTGGTGAGTGAGTAAAAACTCTAGTTTGCAATTAGTTCTCCCTAATATATTCTCTCTCTAATAATAAATCTCTAGAAAGAACTCTCGCATCTTAGAAGTGGTTGAGGCCCATAAATAGCCCCACACCCCTTCTCGAAACGTCTCAATCTACCTGCACATGAAAGAACCCCGTATCACACTTTACGTCACAAAAATTAAATGCCTTATGGGTTAGCACACCCTATGTCATGATTATTACATACAAAGATATGCATTTTACCTAACCACTGTGCTTTAGAGGACTGTCACCACAGAGGTGGCTCACCAAACTGTTTGACATCCCCAATACCACAGTGATTTACTCGAGTTAGGATTGGACAGTATTTATCTTACTGGTTACAAAACCTAAAGTAGATGTTACATTTCGTAAGGGACTGAAAGAACTCTCGGTGTTTTACCAAGTGTACCTAAGATGGTTAAGATAATACTTAACACTGCCTCACTTCTTAATCCTCTAAATCAAGTCCCTTTAAAGTTCCCACGGCGAGGTCATTCGATAGAGCATGTAAGCTCTCCCAAGCCCTGTTAGGCCTGGTCTCTCACGAGTACCATTTGACCTTGTACTCAATATTACAATTGTTACAACATAATATTCAATATATTTGAAGGATAAAATTTAACTAAGTAAGAAAGTAAGATAAAGAGAAGCTCTCTCGACCAATTTTCTCACTGTGCTGCATCACTGAGCCTCTTCGCTGAGCTAATTCACTAAGTTGCCTCGCTGAGCTTCCTAGATATTTCCTTCTCTTGGGTCTCTTCTATTAATCAGGGAAGGTTTATGTAATTCAGAGATTACCTTAAATACCCCTATAAACTTATATACAAGTGTAAGTAGTGTGAGGTGTACACAGAGATTATTTACAAGCGTCTAAAGTGAAAAGTAAGTGAGAGGTGACATAAACATAAGGTAGATATATACAAGAGATAATGGAGGAGAAAGGGGGAACATATAGGTAAGTGCATATGCACACAGTAGAAAAAGATAACACCCATACAAACAGAGTGTAGACCTCTGAAGTAAGCCCCCGGCGGAGTCGCCACTATAGCCATCCCGAGATCTTGCTCCCTCTCTTGTCCCGGGGTGCTTTTGGAGGGAAAATAGGAGGAGATAAAGGTCCCGCATACCTTTCTACATCGTGGGATGCTTCATCCATCATTAGTATTGGGGTGATGTAAAGAGATAGAGTTTCCAACCTTTTTAGCCCAAAACAAGCAAAAGATCATGTCGTCGCTTTGAGAGAGTGGCACTAAACACAAAATGATGCTTGGGAAACTAATAGTTTAAAGGTTCCGGGGCAAAGTTACAGAATGGAAAGGTGTTAGGAACCCATCCCTCCCTTTCGGTCTCTCATGGGCTTATGTTACTATTTTTGTTAATTTCTCCAAGAAGTGTATGTTCTTGTATATATAAGTGGAGATCGAAATCACTAGACTCGCATCATAAAAATGATGGAGTGAAGTCTTCTATAAGAATGTTCCTAAAATAATAATTAGAAAAATATAATGTATGCGCTTATCGAGATATTGATCGTTATGATGAAACGATAATATTTGTTTAGATAAGACGCGCACGTATGAATCACAAGTATGATATAGATGAATAATATATGGATAAAATAGGAAAACGTTAAAAATAGGAAAACAGGACGCGAGTCTCAGGTATTTTCCCGAGACGCCTGCGTAGCCTATAAAGGCATCAAAGTCCAAGTGGTTCTCATCCAGCACAAGGGTGGGGTTTATCCCACAGATTCAAATGGTATTTTATTATGTGTGTGTGTGTAAAAGAAATATTTTTAGTTTTGAGAACTTGTGATGAAGAATCCCGTCGGAATTTATAGGTGTAACCCTCTTTTTCGTTGTTTTAGTTTTTTCATAGAAAATAAATTGTGTCCAATATAACTAATAAAGGATGAGGTATTAATGTGTATGATCTAAAATAAAAGATAAATGGAGAATTTATATAACTAATGTGAAAATAAAAAAATTTTAAAGAGAGAAAGATGTTTGGACCTTCTTTGGAGACTTTAAGCTTGAACTTGATCCTTGATGAGCTTACTTGAAAGTTAGGATGAATGTTGGATGTGAGTTAAGTAGTTTCTTGCTAAATTGGGTATGATAATAATGGGAATGAAATGTGAAAAGGATTTTCACATAAGGAAACTACGTTGATTGCTAAAGAGTATTGTTGGGATCACCGATATTGATAAATATGGGGTGCCTTTCAAAGTGAGCTCATGATCCTCTTATATAGGGTAGGGGGACTTTTGATCATTATAGTACTTGCCTTTCCAATCGGAAAGCAACTCAAGACACATTGTCGATAGGTAGATAAATGGGTCTGCCAATTGGCAGTCTCATACATATTTTATGGAAAAACGGTTGTAATATGCAATCCGTAAGTCCAAATTGCACATGATACATACCATTAGAAAGTTAATTCAGAGACCTCTAAGAATACTTTAGTCTGTTCCCTGGTGTGGGAGTGGAGTTTGGGTCAAATGGGGCTAAGAACCCCCTATTAATCCTCTTGACGAAAGATCTTCGCACGATGATGGATCATTCGTCCAAACAAAAAGATTTAATCGTGCATGGGGCGTATCTTTGGAAAGGTTATGCGAGGTACTTTGATGGTCCAAAGAGATTCACTCGGTTCAGAGAGTTGACTTTGGTCAGATGGGTCCCGAAAGAGCCTGTTGACCTTTCGGAGTAAAACGAATCGTTTGTCCGTACCATAAGGTTGCTTAATGCATACGGTAGGCCTTTAGAAAGGATATTTAGTGTCCTTCAAAGATTCATTCAGTCACATTCGAGCTGAAGAGTTTACTTTGATCAAACGGAGCTTGTGAGTGCCTCGTGGCCTTCGGACCAATTTTCGGGGAAAAATGAATCATTCGTCCGGACTGTCATGCCGTTTCATGCACTGGGTGGACCATTGGAAAGGGGCTTCAGTTCCCTTAAAAGATTCATTAAGATTTAGCTCTGACGATGAAGTTGATTGGGGTCAAATCGGGGCCCAAGAGCGCCCGGTTGTTTCTAGATAAATTTTTGATAGTAAAATGGTCCGTCCATTCGAACCGTTATGTCAATTCATGCATGGGGGTGGACCATTGGAAAGGGTATTCATATCCCTTTGAAGATTCATTAAGCTTTCTCTCTTACGATGGAGTTGACCATAGTCAAATAGTGCTAGGGAGTACCACATGGCCTCTAAATTGGTACTCGATGTATGACCTAGGATTTATAGTGAATTAGGGAGGTGATATGGACCTAAGGAGAGACTTACTGGGTCCTATAATGTGGTGTTTACAATCCCACAAACATTAAAAAAAACATATTGAACATTTCGAGACCAATTCAAAGAGAAAAGAGGGGAAATTAGCTAATAAATCATTTATGATCAATCCAAGCAACAACCTTGTTGGTTTAACATAAACCATATAGTTAACCTTATTGATGAAGATAAGTTTACACTTACTAATGAAGATAAATTAGAATTATAAGTGTATCCATCATTGTAACTCTATCTATAATAGTAAGTGTAACTCGATTAACATTAATAAGTATTTATATTCATTCATGTAACTGTATCTACATTTAACAATTGAAACACATGGGAACTTATTGAAAAGCTAAAAAAGTATGTACCCGTTAACATTAATTATGATAAAGTTGAGAGATTTTCCCCATCTTCCCCTTTTAAAAAGAGTACATAATTTTATCATGTTCAAAACATGAAAGTTAGATAAAACATTATAGGTGAGTTCTTAGGTACTTATGCATTATAGATAGAGTTAATTACACTTGGACCCCCTAAACTTTACCCCCTATACTTCATCTCCAATACTTTCAGTTTCATCACTTACCCCACCCCAAACTTTTAGTGATGATTTAAGTCATCCGAAATAGCTGATGATGTCATGACTTTTTTTGAAAGGAGAAGTCCCACGTTAGCACCATGTGAGCTTAAAGTGCGGGCTTTTTGGTCATTTAATTTTTTTTACCCCAATCAGCATTTGGGCCAAAACTTAAACTTTAAATCAAATCTCTCTCCCTTAACCATGTTTTAATCCAAGAAAAAAATCAAAAATAGCGATTGGATTTGTTGGCAATCTGAAGTCCTTGGCAAAACAACACAATCAACATTTGATAAAAAGATAACAAAATGATCTAACTTTAAAAACATAGATCAATAAGGCATAATTTAACACTCAAAAACAACAGATGGCAATAAAATAAACCCTTCGAGCAAACTAACTTTCCATTATTCAACTAAAAGAAGTTCTTTAAAAAAAAACCGACAAGAGTTCGCAATCAAAGTTTATCTCTTTAAAATTCATTATACTATGTTATGGTGGGAAAGTATTTAGTTGTACCCAAAACATTAGTTTGCATCAGTTGTCAAAATATTTACAAAAGCAACTCATCAGGTACTTGAGAATGTCGTAACAATTTTGCATCTCTTTTTTGGATCAAATGAGGAAATGCTTAGGTACTTTTTTGTTTTTGTTTTTGTAGAAGGTAACCGTCATAAGGTTACACTCTTCGAACCATATTTTCCTACAGAGGACATACATGCGATGATCATTTCTTGTATTTTTAAGCACACACTAAACATAAGGAAGATATATCATAATTTATACAACCATCTCTTATGTATTTTTGCACCTTAAGATGTAATTAAAATATATACGATTTATATAACATGCTTAGCTCTTAAAACTATTAGATACATCTTTAGAGAAGAAAATATAAGATAACGAAGAATGAGAGACGTGTCAATTACAATAGTGTAGCTTTTCTCCATTACGCATTCTTTCAAATCATTTAGGGTTACTTACGCGTGGCGGAGCAACGTGGAGTTTGGGTGGGAAAGTTCGCCAACCTAAATTCTAAAAATTAAACTTTTACCCTTAAATATTTTAAATTATGTATAGTTCCCACAATTTTAATAATTGACTATTATTCATATATATATATATATATATATATTGCAGGCAATTATGTATCATTAAGAAATATTTTGTGGGTGACATTACATTATAACATTAAATAAGTAATTGGTATGACCGTCATCATATAAACTTCTCATCCAATTTCACTTCTCTTGCACTCCTTTTGTGCACTTGTACAACCTTTTTATTTAAGGTATGTTAGTTAGGGGGTATTAATCATTTGAATATTCTAAGCATGCCACTTTTGATATTTTTAATCTTTTTATCATTTCTGGGTCAAGAAGACACCTTTTAGAATTAAATAAATCCATTGATAACTCATTGTATTAGATATATATTTTAGTGATAGAGTGAGAGTTCCTTGATTGGATTTTTCTTTTATGTTCCATGGCAAAGTTTGTTTTGCATTGATATCAAACCGACCCTACAAAGACAAGAAATAACGAACAAAAAAAAAGATTTGCATGATGGATTCTCTTATAAATCTTGAAACATATTACTCGATAAATTACATATGAAATGTAAAATAATAAAATGAAAGTGGATGACATAGCTAACTCCCAAATTATGGTTATCGGTTCATATACTTAATTATGAATCACTTACCATGTTAAGAGTTGAAAATTTGAATAATATATATTTTCATTCATATGAGATATCAACCATTTAGAACAGTGGCCGGATCCAAGAATATGAGTGAGGTGGGGCAAAAAATTTTGACAAATGGAACATAAAAAATTTGAGGTGGGGAAATTTTTGGGGGGGTTATTTTGAGTTTTATACAAATTATAGCTTTATAATGACCAAAAAACTACTCTCAATCATTATTAACAATCAGTGGCGGACCCAGTATATTCGGGCTATGGGTGCGAGATTTTTTACCAATGACGAGGGTTTGGTGGCGGGAGCCCCCGAGGTGATTTTTTTTGGGTTAGTCTTACTTGTTTTGCAATTTTTAACCCTTAAAATATTGCCATTAATATTCACTCATTTTTAACACTACGTAATAAACCAACATCTTTTAACAACTACTAATTAAAATTAAAGTTCAATACAAATTTTAGTAACAACAACTAATTTTGGGGACAAATTAAAATTTCAGCATACTAATTTTGGGGACAAATTATTTTTTAGCAACAACTCGAACAACAACAATTTCAGAAATTGAAAAAATTCACCATACGATAATAACAATTAAACTAATTAATAGGGGTGAACTTATGTTGTGCTAATATCAGATATTAAAAAAAATCAGCATACTAACTAATATCAGATATTGAAAAAATAACATACTCTCCACTATACCAAAATGGGCAAATTGTCACCTTTCAGCCGGCCAGCCTTGTCAAGGTCATTGACCGTGATAAAAAAACACGCGTTTTATGTCACGGTCATTGACCTTGACACGACCGTGACAATGACTTGTCACGGTCATTGACCGTGACAAGCCCGTGACAATTCAATTTGTCACGGTCGTGTCACGGTCAATGACCGTGACAAGTCGTGTCACGGTCAAAGACCTTGACACGACCGTGACAACTTTTCCAGCAAAAACCCTACCCCCCTTCTTTTTTCCCTCTCGCGCCCTTCCCTCCCTCTCTCTCTCTCTCTCGACGCTCTCTCTCTCTCTCTCTCTCAGGTCCAATTTCTCTCTCTCTCTCTCTCTTCCATTTATATATATATATTTGTCTGTATATTTATGTGTGTATGTGTGTATATATATGTGTGTATGTGTGTGCGTGTGTGGGGGGTGGGGCGGGATGGGGGTAGGGGGTGGTGGAGGGGGGCAGGGGATGGGGCGGGGCAGTGTGGGGGAGGGGGTGGGGGGGGGTATGTGTATATATATGTGTGTATGTGTGTGCGTGTGTGGGGGGTGGGGCAGGGTGGGGGAGGGGGTGGGAGGTGGGGCAGGGTGGGGGTGGGGGTGGGGGTGGGGCGGGGTGGGGAAGGGTGGGGGAGGGGGTGGGGCGGGGTGGGGGAGGGGGTGGTGGAGGGGGGCAGGGGGTGGGGTAGGGTGGGGTGGTGTGTGTGTGTGTGTGGGCAGGGGGTATTTTTTTATATTAACTTTGAAATCCTTAGAGAATAAGAAGGCCTAGGAAATGATTACAAAAATCAAATTGTATACTCATTATAATGTGTATGATTACAATAAATTAATGTGTTATGCTACAATTGAAATCTTGGAAATTTGGCTAATACACGAGAAACTGATAATCGTAAATATTATGAATAAAAATGGTACTTTCTTGGAGACTATAAATTATTATGTACAAACTTTGGTTCTAGACCTATGTTGTTGGATTTGGATGTTGGGTGTTGATTAGTTGGTATTATTGGGAAGATTGGGTTAAGTTGAAGCATATGTTGTTGGAGTTGAAAGTTATATGTTAATTCATTATTACTATTGGGGGATACAGTGTTGAAAAATATTGGTATTTATTGTAGATAGTAGAATTATTTAGTAATTGGTATCGTTGAATGTTAAAAGATTACGGGTTGTGATATGTGCAAAAATTATGGGACTTAATTTGTTGAATGATAATATTTGTATTAGATACTTGCGTGGTTTTACCTAACTTGAATGAATTAATAAATGTTTCAGTAAAGGTTGAAGTGGACAAAAAACGTGTGAACTGATTAATATCCATAATGTAAATAAAAGGTAAAGTAAGTGTGTAAATGGGTGGTTGAGCAAGCTAAGAGGTCTAACCCATATTTAATACATAGGTGTGTTATGAAAGG
Source organism: Sambucus nigra (assembly GCA_949130495.1). Lineage (NCBI taxonomy): Eukaryota > Viridiplantae > Streptophyta > Magnoliopsida > Dipsacales > Adoxaceae > Sambucus > Sambucus nigra. Next base: position 50,063,185 of record OX422220.1, read on the forward strand.
TTTTCAAAGGGTAATTAAGTATTTTCAAATAATGACCCCAAAACATAGAAATTCAATCTCAAGCAATTTAATTTCAATCTCTACAAATTTATGCATGTATTCAAGGGATTTATGAAGGATTAATATTAAAATTCAATTCCTATACATAATCTAAAAATTATAACTCAGATTCAACTAGAAATAAACCAAACCAAAGTTAGTTAAATAAACCAAAGGATTAATATTAAAATTCAACTCTATTAGTTAAATTATAAATGTAATAGAATTAATCCATATAAATAAGATTTTAATCACAATTAGGTTTTAGAGTTACATAGATAGGCATAATCTAAATCAATTTCAGTCCTACAAATATTCTAATTAACTTGCCGGGTGGGTAGGGGTGGGGTGTGTGTGTGGGGTGGGTGGGTAGGGGTGGGGGGTGTGTGTGTGGGGGGTGGGTAGGGGTGGTGTGTGTGTGTGTGTATGTGTGCGTAGGTGTGCGTGTGTGTGTGGCGGGGGGAGGGGGCAGGGGTGGGGCACCCATTTAATAACTCTTTAAATATTTGGAAAAAAACATAATATTACAAAATTTTTATCTGTACTAATAACATTTTTTTTATCTGTACTAATAACATTTTTTTTACAGCAAAAATGTATCCTTCAGATGTTAGGGCGAAGATGATGATGCGGTTTATGATGATGTCGTCGTCTGGGTTCGGTGGTAGCGGAGGCGACGAGGGCTCCTCCGCCCCTAGGCTCCCCAAATATGAAAAATTTGGGATTACCGTCGAAAACAAGTCGGAGCTTTTAGCGAGATCCCTCGAGCTGCTGAAGACGGTCATAGGCCCGGGGTTTATGAGTTGGAAGAAGGTGCCGTATGAGCTCAAGTTAGGTGTTTGGGCGGCACTACAGGTAATATTTATATGAATATTTCAATTTCAATTTCAATTTATATTTATATTTATATTTATATTTATATTTATATTTATATTTATATTTATATTTATATTTATATTTATATTTATATTTATATTTATATTTATATTTATATTTATATTTATATTTATATTTATATTTATATTTATATTTATATTTATATTTATATTTATATTTATATTTATATTTATTCGCAACTAACATTGTATTTGTTGTACAGGAACAATTCAACTTGGATCCAAAGCTACGCGATTCCGTCCTGGAGAAGTTGAGGGAGCAACACAAGACGTGGAAAAAAAATATGCGGACACGGTACTTTGGAAAAACACGAGAGTCCATTTTACAATGGCGCGGATCCGTCCCGCCCAAGGAGCCGATCTCATTGGCACAATGGCAAAAGTTCATTGACAATGAGATCGATGATCGACAATTGGCATCTCGCCAATCGGGGAGGGAAAATCGGGCTAAAAAGACGGACGTGCACTACTCCGGTCGGACCTCTTACGCTGAGGTGGAGCATAGGATGAAGGTAATATTTAATTTATCTATAACTACAGAAATATATTATTGGATATTATTTTACTTTGCGGGGCCGATACTAATTTTACTTTATTTTATTTTATTTCAGGGGGTAGGGAGTGGGCCAGGGGGTAAGCCACATAGGCTCGATACTTATGTGGCTCTTCGGACGAAGAAGGGGAAGGACAAGGAGGTGTCCCCGAGCGTCGCGGCCATGATTGTAAGTAATCCGACAGTTTAATTATTGTTAATTACGTTATAATTTTTTAGTTTACTTATTTTACTAATCATGTGATTTTTGTCGTTTCAGGCAAAGCTTAAGGAAGTGCATGAGTCGCAGTCTGATGCCGACAAGGCATCTTTGTCCACAGACGCACTCAGCCAAGTGCTTGGCTCTGATCGCAAGGGGAGGACAAGGGGAGTGAGCTCGCGGGTGGCCAAATCTAGGATCATCGGATTGGAGACGAGCGACACCAGGTTGGCTCAAACGGTGGATTCACACGACGCGAAGCTGTCCCGTTTGGAGGCGACGATCCAAGATATGTACGCATTCATGAAGCGTACGTTGGGTGGAGACCGTAAAGAGAAAGGGAAAGGGAAAGGGAAAGGGAAGGAGAAGGCGGTGGAGGAGGAGGTGCGGGAGGACGAGGCACAGGATGACGAGGATGTGGACCTCGCTGCTTCATCACCGACACGTTCGTACTTCGACGATCCACTTCCCTATTTGACGCCCTCCAACAGACCATTATCGACAATTGGTTGGCCGAGCATGTTCATATTGGACATATTTGATGGCCAGCGGATAGGGCAGGGGTTGAGGGACCCGAATATCGTCGAGGGTGGAATAGTCCATGGACGTGTGATTCAACAGATGGAGTCCAGGGTGCTCGTCACGCATGTCATACCCGGGAAGGATAACTCCCTATTGTGGTTGCGCGAACAATGCGGCACGACGTATATTAGTGGGTGCGTCAATTCGTATGTCGTGTGGCCTACTCACCTCCTCACATTTACCCAAGACATGTAGTAACATTATTTTTAAGTTTGTCCATTTTAATTATATTTGGATTATATCGTCATGTATATTATTTTCACTTTGAAGATTTGGATTATACTGTCATGAATATATATTTTCATTATCTTTAGTTTGTGTTGGATATATGATGTTTGGAACAGGTACAACGTTGCTATAACAGGTACAAATATACTGCTGGGCAGTGGCAGTGGACATACTGCCCAACAGATTTTTTTTAAATTCTGCCCAGAATTATCACGGTCATTGACCGTGACAAGTCCGTGACAACATTTATCACGGGCTTGTCACGGTCAATGACCGTGACAATTTTTTTTAAAAAGGGCCACGGCTTTGTCATGGTTTATAACCATGACAAACGTGTCACGGTCATTAACCTTGACACGACCGTGACACAAAACGCGAGTTTTTTGTCAAGGTCAATGACCGTGACACGACCGTGACAAAAAAAGTTGTCTCGCCTCGAAATGTCACGGTCATTGACCTTGACAAGGTGAATTTGTCAAGGTCAATGACCTTGACAAATGGGCAGATTTGGTGTATTGCTCAAGGAATAAATGTGTTGATCCCTCTGCTTAGACTACTAATGCTTCATTCGTGAATCGTGGTCATGGATGAAATGAAAAGGGGTTACTCTCTTGCCTTGCCGGCACTGGGGGGAAAGAAGAGAAGAAAGGGTGGATAGGGTAGGGCGAGAGAGGGAGAGAAGAGGAGAGGGGATGGATTTTTCAACAGAGACGAGAGATAAGAGAAGGAGAAAAAAGGCGGATGAATCAATATATATAGTTCTTTTTTTTGGTATACTAAAAAACACCTAAATTTTTATCAAATGACCGGACTAACCCTAAATTTTATTTTATTTTTCAAAATCTCAACTGGGTCGGCCTCCCCAGTTGGTCCTATGGTGGATCCGTTACTGATTTAGAACATATCATACTCTCTCTCTCTCTCTCTCTCTCTCTCTATATATATATATATATATATATATATATATATATATATATATATATAGAGAGAGAGAGAGAAAATGCACCTTGTCAAACATGAATTTAAGGATCTGGCATCTATTATGGTTTTCTTTAACACGCTGGAGAAGACTCTCTTTGTACTCAAGTACAATCTTAAACCCAGCATCCATGGCATTCTGCTTTTATCTTTTCTTGCATTCGGCTAAGAAAATAAGAGCAAAATGGAAAACATATGTATGGGATCAAGTGTGGACCGAATGCATAAAGCAAGTAGAAAATGGAAGAGTGCAAAATCAAATTGTTTTGGTAACTTAATAAAATACATAAGAATTAATGAAAAGAACTCGATCTGAGATAAGGATGACAGCCATCTCATGGTGTTTAACACTCACAAGAGAACCAAATGATAATCCACGTCGCAAATCAAAAGACTAGTTCAAATACATTAGAAGCTACACTACTTTCCCAGGAGTTCCAATTAAAGAATATTTCAAAAATTAAAATAGAAAATAACATAATACTCCAAATATGAATTTCATTACAATAAAAGTGAACCTCGTGTACTTTCTATAACTATAAATCTCACTCTTTCTAAAAATATCATCAAAATTTTGTTTTTTTCAAGCTCATTTCTCTCTGTAATTTTCTCTCACTAAGATGTGGAATTTTCTCTTAAAAACACCTCACTATAAAATTGTATATATTTCTCGATCTAAAAAATCTTAAAACCCATTGATCTCTCAATTGTATCTCTTTATCACTCCAAAACAAAATCACTCTAAAAAATGACAGCAAAAATTATTTGGGATTTCTTAGTTCATGGTAGGTTTTTGCCTCATGGTATCATCCTCAAGGGCGGACCTAGGTGGTCCCGAGAGTGGGCGGCCGCCCACCCCTTGTTTTGGGAAATTTTTGTACAGGTATGCGCAAAAAAAATAATATTGGGGCCTATGTGTAAACTCTAGGATCGGAAGGTGTATCTGTTTGTTAGTGTTTTAAAGCTAAGGGTCAGAGTATGTAATTTATTATACTTAAATAGAAAAACACGGAAGAAACATTTTACCAAAACCCTAAACAGAAGAGTAGAAGTACCAGGAAGAGAATTTTTTTCAGGTAAGTTATTTGTTAAGTATATAAAACTTTTTTATTCAAATGTTTAATTTTTTTAAATTAAATGTTAAAAAGTATTTTTGTATTCCTTCAAAGGTATAAATCATTCAATGTTAGGAGTATTTTTGTGTTCATTTGTAAATATTTAGGAAACTAACACTATTCAATGTTAGGAGTATTTTTTTCTCAAATCTTTAAATGTTAGAAATATTTAGTGGTATGTTAGAAATTAGGGGTATTGTATTTTTGTGTTCAATATTTAGGGGTATCGTATTTAGGGGCAATGTTAGAAATATTTAGGAGAATTTTCAAATTTCAGTGTTATTTTTTCAGTTAATTTTCAATATTGAAGTATAATTTTCTTATAATTTCAATGTTAATCCTAAAAAAATTGCCTTTGGGGATACCGCCCCTGAACCCCTACATTGCTCGAAAAATTTCGCACCTCCTTACTAAAAATCCTGGGTCCGCCACTGGTCATCCTACGTATTCCCTCCATTACAATACATAAACAGCTGATTACAAAAATGCACTCCGTTAGATTAGCCACACATTTGTTACACTCTGTCTCTTTTTACAAGAATTCTACTTCCACCTAGCAATGTTCCAATTGCCCAAATGCACTTATTCGCAGGGATTACTTAGTCAGACAACAAAGAAAACCATAACGATGTGGTTTTATTCACTCCTCTACCAATCACTGAGCAATAGTGGCATAACGTTAATATGATTTTTTTCTTTAGACGAGTAATGATCACAAATTTGTGTATGTGTTTATCTAAACTTGATCACTTTATTCAATAACTATGTTCTCTTTGTTAGAGTAAAATTTAATATATGCACTTATATATAAAACAAATATGAATTATAGGCTATCAAATAAAAGTAGACTAATTAAAGTGATTAATTTAAGTTTTGGGGCTTTACTAATATATTATTAAAGAGTGAGTTTTATTGTGTATAGACAAGCGTAATTTTTATTTTTATGATGGGTTAAAATAGAGATATACGAAATATGAAAAGACACGACTGTGTTAAAAATAGGGGTCATGGTCCACAGATCACACAACACCAATCTTCTGATTCCCATTGTCAGAGAGAAATTTAGAGAGGAAATAAAAGTGTTGATCTGGAAGAGCATAAGACCTCAGACTCAGATATTTTAACTTTCTGTCATGGATTCAGGTACGCTTCCGTAAAATCAATATTTATATTTCTTGATAATTCAATATGAATGTTCCTGTTTGTGATAGTTTTCACAAAATAGAAAGTAGTCCATCATGTGGTATCAGAGCTATTTAAAGTTGAATTGTTGAGAATATATTAGAAAGGTATTGAGATTAATTTTCGGTTGCAAATATTTTTTCAAAAAGGTTTAATATTTCAGAAATTTTTTGGATTCAGAAATATTCTCGTTTCATTACGATTCCAAAGATATAAAATTCATGAAATTTGGACTAGCGGTTGATTTTATATGATATTTAAAAAAAAAATTAAGTATAAAGGTTGATTTGATAGTAATGGAAGGTTAAAGGTTCGACTCTTGATGTTTCATATATTAAGCCTCTTAAATGATGAAAATTATGAAGGATCTCAAGATGTTTTGAACCCATGACCTTTCAAGTCTGGAGCCAAAGGAGTTTTGAACCCATGACCTTTCAAGTTGAATATTACTTTCATGCTTGTAATACCATACAAATTTAAATTCAAATTTTGTTATATTTATATATATATTTCGAGATGAAGTAATTTAAACAATATGTCACCAAAGTGACCTCTTTTGTTAAAAAAAAAAAACTTATTTTATTTCAAAATATAAAAAGAATTACGTGCATGTAATTTATGTGAATATTAATCGGCCCATAGAAAGATTATTTTTTAACAAAATTACACGTGCCGCTTTAATAATAAGCACGTGATAATTATTTAGTTTTACATATGAATAATAAATCGGCCCAAAGGAAGAATTATTATTCAATATGTTCTTATTATCAGTGTTTGATTATTACGGCAAGATATCACTTACGAGTTAATATTTTTTCCAAAGATCAAATATTAATAGAGTGTCCGATATCTTAAAATGGTATTTGTCCTTTATTTGAATTTATTTTTTATTTAAGACTTGTTTGAGCTAGTTTTATTTGTTTATTGTTCTCTGATTCAGCTATCAGTTCTGCTTCCAACATTACTGCCAGTGATAATTCTATTCCCATGCTTAATGGCACAAACTTTAAGTCATGGCAAGAGAACCTTCATATAGTTCTCGGTGTCATGGATCTGGACCTTGCATCAAAGGTTCCTTCTCCTACACCTCTTATGGATAAAAGTTCCTTTGATGACAAAAAGGACTTTCAAAGGTGGTAGAAGTCAAATCGCATGTGTTTGATGATTATAAAGAAGGTCATTCCAGAAGCATTCAGGGGCACAATATCGAAAACGATAAAGACAGCCAAAGAGTTCCTATAAGAAATTAAGAAAAGATTTGCCAAAAAATGAAAAGACTGAAATAAGTACACTTTTGGCAAGTCTCATCTCAATGAAATATAAAGGTAATGGGAACATTAGGGAGTACATTATGGAAATGTCTCATCTCGCTTCAAAGTTAAGAGCACTTAAGCTTGATCTCTCTGAGGATTTGCTTGTGCATTTGGTTCTGATATCTCTTCCCACACAATTCAGTCAATTTAAGGTGAGCTACAATTTCCAAAAGGAGACTTGGTCTCTTAATGAGCTCATCTCACATTGTGTGCAAGAAGAGGAAAGACTGAAGCAAGATAAGACATAAAGTGCTCATTTGGCTAGTACTTCCAATGATAAGGGGAAGAAAAAAAAGAAGGATAAAGAAGCTGCAGTGGTTCTATATCCAAAGAAACAACATAAAGAAAAAACCGTTGATGGTTGTTTCTTCTGTGGAGCTGCGGGACATAGGAAGAAGCAATGTTCCAACTATCATGCTTGGCGTGTCAAGAAAGGGTTACCTGAGTTGCCGAAAGCCAAATAATGGTGAAAGATACATTTTTGTGGGCGATGGCAAGAAGGTTGAAGTTGAAGCAATTTGGATATTTAGGTTATTATTGAAGTCTAGTATTTATTTGGATTTGAATGAGACATTTATCGTATCGTAATTTAGACAAAATTTGGTTTCTATTTTTGTATTGTACAAATTTGGTTATACTTGTTCCTTTGGAAACAATAAATTTAGTCTTCTTCGTAATTTGGTTGGTACTTGTTCTTCATCTTATGTAGATAACCTTTATATGCTTGATACTATTGCTTCATATCATGAAATCTTGCAATTAAGTACTCGAGCTATTAAAAGAAAATTAACCAATGAGAATTCTGCATCATTATGGCATAAGAGATTAGGTCACATCTCCTAAAGGAGAATTGAACGACTTGTGTCAGATGGAATTCTAGATTCCCTTGATTTTTCAGATTTTAAAATTTACAAAAATTGCATAAAGGGAAAACAGACAAACATAAGGAGATCTGGTGCTAATAAGGCTACAGACGTCTTAGAACTGATACATACAGATATTTATGGGCCATTCCCTACGATTTTATGGAACGGTCAATAATATTTTATCACATTCATAGAAGATTTTTCACGTTATGGCTACCTTTATCTCATCCATAAAAAGTCCCAATCTCTGGACGTGTTCAAGTCATTCAAGGCTGAAGTTGAAAATCAACTCAACAAAAGGATTAAATGCGTCAGATATGATCGTGGTAGTGAATACTACGGTCGGTATGGCGGTTTGGGTGAACAATGCCCAAGACCATTTGCTAAATTCCTAAAGGAGTGCGGTATCGTCCCACAGTACACTATGCCAGGTTCTCCAAGCATGAATGGTGTTGCTTAAAAGCGAAACAGAACGCTTAAAGACATGGTAAGGAGTATGATCAGTTACTCTAACTTACCAGATTTACTCTGTGGTGAAGCATTAAAGACTGCAATGTATATCCTTAACAGAGTACCAACTAAAGCAACCGCTAAAACTCCTTTTGAACTTTGGGCAGGCAAGAAACCTAGTCTGAAGCACCTTCATATTTAGGGATGTCCAGCTAAAGTGAGGCCTTATAGGCCACATGAAAAGAAACTGGATTCCAGAACAGTTAGTTTCTATTTTGTTGGATACTCTGAAAGATCTAGGGGTTATAAATTTTTTGATCCTACTACCAAAACAATTTTTGAGACTGGAAATGCCCAGTTCTTTGAGGATGATGAGTTTACCGAGGGGGATAAGGTTAAGGATTTTGGTTTTGAAGAGGAATATGTTGATATTTCTACAGCTGTTATTAGCATTGATCAGGATCCAATTCCTGACATTCTTCAAGAAGCAGATCCTAGTCAAAACAATATCCAAGAATCTCCCATTCTAGAAAAACAAACTCTACCACCTCCAGAACCTATGTCATTAAGGAGATCCACTAGAGAAAGAAGAAGTGTTGTGCCAGATGATTACATTGTATTTCTCCAAGAACATGTGTTTGACATTGGTGCGGTGGAAGATGATCCGATCACCTTCCGTCAAGCCATGGAAAGTTCTAAATCTCAAGAGTGAATTGATGCCATGAATGAGGAGATAAAGTCCACGAAGGACAATGACGTTTGGGATCTTGTCCCATTACCTGAAGGTAAAAAAAAACATTAGTTGGAAATGGATATTTAAAACCAAGAGGAATTCGAAAGGTGATATGGAGAGATATAAAGTCCGTCTTGTCTCTAAAGTCTTTACACAGAAAAAAGGCATCGATTATAAAGAGACTTTATCTCCAATTTCATCGAAAGACTCTTTTAGGATCATAATGGCACTTGTGGCGCACTTTGACCTTGAGCTTCATCAGATGGATGTTAAGACTGCGTTTCTCAATGGTGACATTGATGAAATAATATATATGGTGCAACCAGAAAACTTTGTGTCGGGAGATGCAAAGAAAACAGTTTGCAAATTAAAGAAATCCATTTATGAGCTTAAGCAAGCATCTCGTCAATGGTACTACAAGTTTCATCAAGTTGTCATCTTGTTTGGTTTTGAGATGAATCTGGTTGATGATTGTATATACCACAAGTTCAATGGGAGTAAGCATATTTACTTGGTTTTATATATTGATGACATTTTGCATGCCACCAACGATATAGGTATGTTGCACGAAACCAAGAGATTTCTTTCAAAGAAATTTGAGATGAAAGATCTTGGTAACGCTTCTTTTGTGTTGGGTATACAAATACACCGAGATCGCTCTCGGAGTACACTTAGTTTATAAAAAATGAGCTATATCGAGGAGTTCTTAAAAGATTTGGCATGCATGATTGTAAGCCAGGTGACACCTTTGTAGCTAAAGGAGATAAATTTAGTCTCAGTCAATGTCCGAAGAATAATTTTGAGATTCAGGAGATGCAAAAGATTCCTTATGCATCAGTAGTAGGAAGTCTTATGTATGCTCAAGTATGTACGTGTCCGGATATTGCGTACATTGTTGGCATGTTGGGAAGATACTTAAGTAATCCTGGAAAGGATCATTGGATAGCAGCCAAGCGAGTCATGAGGTACTTACAGAGAACAAAAGACTACATGCTCACCTATTGGAAGTTAGAACAGTTAGAGATCATAGGATATTCTGACTCCGATTTTGCTGGATGCCAAGATAGAATGAAATCTACTTCAAGTTATATCTACTTACTTGCTGGAGGTGCTGTATCATGGAAGAGTATTAAGCAGTCTATTATAGCTTCTTCCACCATGACAGCTGAGTTTGTAGCTTGTTATGAGGCGTCCAATCAAGGAGTATGGTTACGAAATTTTATCATGGGGCTGCGTATTGTGGATGACATTGAAAGACCACTTAAGTTACTTTGTGACAATAAATCAACAGTACTGTATTCCAACAACAATAGGAGTTCTATGAAGTCAAAGTTTATCGACATTAAGTTCCTAGTTGTGAAAGAAAGAGTTCAGAGTAGACTTATATCTATAGAGCACATTGGAACAAACTCCATGATTGCGGATCCGCTGACTAAGGGATTGCCACCCAAGGTCTTTCATGAGCACACTGCTTATATGGGTGTAATTTCTTTTCAGGTTATGTCAGTTTAGTGGGAGTTTGTATTTTATATGATTTCATAGACATATTTGATTTAATGGATATTGTATGGTTATTTACTGCAGTAAAGTATTAAGTTTATATTCACTCTCACTTTATATGGTTTGATCTCACTAAGGTTTAAGGAGGAGGAGTTGGAAATAGGTATGTTAAGATCACGTTGCATGAAATTTCCATGCTACACATCCACACTTGATCTTTGTCATTAGTTGCTTTGATATATGTGATCATTGATGGGTCTACTTACAAAATATGTAATGACGATCGCTTTGATTCTATATTGGTGCAATTAATGGACAAGATTGTTAAGATACATAAAGTTTTGATAGCTAAAACTCATGAGCTCATAAAGTATAATTCAAATTTATAAAGTTACACACACACACACACACACACACACACACACACACATATATATATATATATATATATATATAGCCCAAGTGGGAGATTGTTAGAGTAAAATTTAATATATGAGCTTATATATAAAATAAATATGAATTATAGGCTATCAAATAAAATTAGGCCAATTAAAGTGATTAATTTAAGTTTTGGGGCCTTACTAATGTATTATTAAAGTTTGGGTTTTATTGTGTAGAGACAAGCGTAATTTCTATTTTATGATTGGTTAAAATAGAAATATACGAAATATGAAAAGATACTATTGTGTTATAAATAGGGGTCATGGTCCCCAGATCACACAACACCAATCTTCTGATTCCCATTGTCGGAGAGAAATTTATAGAGGAAATAAAAGTGTTGATCTGGAAGAGCATAAGACCTCAGACTCAGATATTTTAACTTTCTGTCATGGATTCAGGTACGCTTTCGCAAAATTAATATTTATATTTCTTGATAATTCAATATGAATGTTCCTGTTTGTGATAGTTTTCACAAAATAGAAATTAAGCCATCACTCTTAACTCTTCTTTGTACTTTAAAGGAAGTTGTACTCTTTCATGACATACCCCATAGTTGTCACTTCTAAGGTAAATTGTGGAAGATACTTCATTGATCATTACAACTCTCTACCACGTTAAATTCGCATATGCGTGGCCAACAGTAGTTAATAAAGGATTGCGCCTTGGAAATTGCCCAAATCAAATTATCATACAATAATAAAGTTAATCTCATGGAAAATGACCTGTTAAACTGTCCATATTCTTGTTAGAATTAATATTTAATTATTTAATAATTACAAAATTTGATCAAATTTTTTAATTAGAAATTAAATAAATTAATTATTTCTCCTAACTAGTGTGGTCCAAATAAGGGGACAAATTTGATTAAACTAATGTATTAATCTTAGAAAAATTATTATTCCAAAGGTCACATGACTTTTGGTATATTGTGAGTCCCTTTAGCTACTTTGGTGGATGATAGACGATGAGTTTTAAAGGGAATTTTGAGCCCCCTTCCACCCTATGTATAGTGAACCAATATCCACCATTTGTTACACAAGAATGCACAAAACTATATTTGGGCTAGGAAGAGAATATCCCGATTTTCCAAATTTTCCAAATTTTGGAATTCTGACTGTTTTTTAAAGAGATTTTGGATCATTTTTAGGAAGAGATAAGAGCTTAAAAAAGGAACATCTAGTATATTTGCTCAAGACACATCAAGGACTACAAACAAATCAAGTCCTCATGGAAAAATGTATGTTTTCACATAATTTGAGTTAAAAATGAATTTGTGATTGCATGATTATATTAAGATCTTATAAGAATTAATTTCATGTTATAAATAATTCTTTTTATTTTTACATATAGTATCAGAGCCTTGTTTAAATATTGTCATGCTATCCCTTTACGAAATTCATATGATCATACTACATATAATGATAAACCAAGTTTTTTATTATTATTAATTCTGCACTGTTTGTTTGCTAATTTATTTATCACGATTAGTAGTATTTTCATGACGATTGTAACACGAATTTGGTTATCATAATGTGTAGTATTACGTATTTTTTTTCTAACACTGATTGAGATTTATCATAATAATATGCGTTATATGTTAAATTATGTGAGAAATTGTTCTTATGGAACATATTTGATTCTGTCAAGAATTTGATTTGTTTTAATCTGATTTAGAACAGTTTTAAATTTGATTAAAAACTGTTATATTTGGTTCATTTTAATAAGAACAGTTTTATAAGTTGATTATCAATCTGTTAAAAATTTGTGTTTGATTTTCAATCTGCTAAAAATTCCTGTTTGATTTTCAATCTGTTAAGAATTTTTTTGTTTGACTTTTATTTAAAAATTTGTTTTGAAACTGCCTTAGTAGGAACCCTATTTAAGATATGTGCAGCAGTCATAAGAGCATGCATCGACAAAAATATAGACAAATTAATTCTACTTATCATACTCCTAACCATTTCAATAAGAGTAAGGTTGTGCGTTTCAGCGACACCATTTTGCCAAGGTGAACCTGGCATGGTGTATTGTGCGCAAATACCTAAACGTTCAAGGAGTTTAGCAAAAGGACCGGGATAGTATATCGTTTCATCATATTTTCCATAAAGCTCACCACCTCTATCCAATCGAATGATTTTTACCATTTTTCCCAATTGTCGTTCAACTTCTTTAATATAAACTTCAACCGCGTTAACGGATTGAGCTTTATCATTTCACAAATAGAATGTTCAATATCGAAAAAAATCATATGCAAAAGTGATAAAGTATTTTTCTCCTCCAATAGAAGGAACATCAAAAGGACCACACATATCTGTATGCATAATTTCAAGAAGTTGGGTGCTTCTTGTGGCTCCTTTCTTTGTATGTTTGGTGTGTTTACCCTTAATACAATCCACATATACACCAAAATCACACAAATCCAGATTAGGGATAATTCCCTCTTTAATAAGCCTTTCAAGTGTTTCTTTCTATGTGTCCTAATCTTTTATGCCACAAGTAAACAGAATTCTCATTAAATGAGAGACGTTTAGTTCCAATATTACTATGCAAAGATAATAAAGATTCCAAAAAATGAGGATCAAGATTAATTTGAAACAAACGATTCGTCAAAAAACCCGAGCCAAAATATTGTTTTGATTCCGCATCATAATCATAGTATTATCGATAAAACTCTTTAATCTTGTCCTAAAATAAATCTAGACTCCTTATGATATTTTTTTATGGACAAGATTTTTGTAATGTCTCTTATAAATATTAATAGTCGAGTTATGCCCTTAAGTTATTACAATATCTAACATACGAATGACCTATGTGGCCCAAGTGGGAGATTATGAGAAAATTCCCTTAAAGTAAACCAATATAGATAATATAATCGTCATTGACATGTACTTATTACATTAAAGAAAATCGAATGTCAAATTTATTATGAATGGTGAAATTAGTGGGAGTTGAAAATCATGAAATATGATTTTAAAGGAAGGTAGTGTACTTATTCCATTATCGATAACTTTCTTCAATACTCGTTCTTTTAGTTGTTAGATTGTTTAAACAATAAAGAACAAATAAATGATCAAGCACTAAATTATGGTATCTGTCACTGTGAGACAAATGTAGATAAAATCATAAATAATATTATTAAGAAGATCATAAATGGAGTCTACTAGTCTAAATGATTATGTGTTGTATCTATATGAATATGAATTTGACATAAGGATAAATATTTGGTTTTGTTTTCACAAATCATAAGAAGTAAACTTACTGGACTACGATATCTCCTTCAATTGCGTTTAAGTTAAATTGTAGTAAAATGTTTTGTGTGTAATGACAAAAATGTTATAAATGAACCCTCTCATTTTTTTCAATGGCGTCATTCTTTTTAAGGACGTAAAATTCTTATGAGATGACTAACTCATTATGATGAGAGTTACATTTAGTGTATGTGAAAACTATTATGCTTATGATATTTTACACATGTTATATATAATTGATTATATAAACTTAATTAAGTTTCCCACATATGATGTTTTTTAGAAGTAATACCATTATATACTTCCTAATCATTGTATATTCAATTAATACAACTTATGATCAGTGGGAGTAACTTTATATATTCAATTTATTGTAAAGTAGAGAAACAAAATCTTACATGAATTTTTAATATGTAATGGATGAATTTATGCGATACTAAAATATTATATGCTCACATTAAAGTTAACTGTTCATTTTTTGGACGATCAGTTATTACAACTCAGATTTACTGGTTTTATGGAAAGTATGAAGTTCACTCTTATTTACTTATGTTTAATTTGGTTTAACTAACAATATAATGAAGGAATTCAACGCAATCCATTGACTATTATGGAAATCTGAATTTGTAGCATGCTTTGAAGCTACAAGTTATTAATTATGGAAACGTAACATAGATTTCAGGCCATGGAGTTGTCGACAATATTGTCAGGCCATTGAAATATTATGATAGTTGATCGGGAATAAATATTTTATAGTTATTCCCTTAATTTCGGTACCTTTGTGAACCCGAGTGGTTCTATTGATATAAATGTAACTCGTAATTATGCTACTAACCTTCGTTGGCAAGTATCTCGTGTTTTGTGTTGCTCTTATGTGTTTTACAAGTAAAGTATGCAAGCGGTGCGAAAGAGAAATTGAAATAATGAAAGAAAGGTTAGCAAGGAAAGTTTAAGGGAATTTTTGTAATTCTATAGCATGATCCCGGAGGTAGGGCAACTGGAAAGTTTAAGAGCTCGGAACAACTATAACACTGGAAAAAACGACACCCAAATTCGAGCTACGGTGAAAGAGTTATGATCACTTGAAGTTGAAGAAAAATCCAAGGAAGAAAACATGAAAATTTTCTAAGTGTGGAAATGAAAGAAAGAAGGCTCCACACCAGCGAATTTCCCCGAACCACAGAGTGAACCGGTTCGGGGAATTTGCGAACCAGTTCGAGGTGCCTGAGATGCGAAATTATTCTTAAAAGTTGATTAGTCCAAAGAGTCCTAATATGTTACAAACTCTTCTAAAATGTATTTGTATCTTTGTATTGACTTAGAAAAGACAGTTTTGAATAGTTTTGATAGGTAGAAAAGGAGGAAAATACCCTAGGAACATAGCTTTGATTTGGTGTTTCAATACTAATTATTTTCGGGTTTAATTGCAAGTTTTAATTCAATTTTCATTCTCTCTAATATTTTCTTGTATGTTCGAGTATACTTTCATCATGATTTCTTTTACATGAAACGTAGTTAATGTATGCATAGTTAGGTTCAATATGTCCAGCTAGATTTTTTAAGGTTGGGATGCATGAACTCAAACTGATGTGAGAGTTGCATGTGTATAAAATTAATCCTCTAAACTTAAGGGTTTATTATACCATGTTGCATAGCGAGCACAACCATTGTAGATATTTGGATCTCGATTGCTTAGGGGTAACCGGGATGCTTCAGAATGAAATGCGAGTGTAGCTATCGCGATAACACTTTACTCGTCCTCTAATTATGAATGGTGCGGGCTTGAACCTCATATATGTAATGCTTGGGTGTATTAAATTCTGGGCCTAATTTATCACTTAAATTTACGATTAATTTTATACTAGCAACACACTAGGGTTGAGGGATTGTATGCCCGACCTGTTTTTCTCTTCATATTTATTACTCCATTCTTAGTTATTAATCCTTGCTTAATTCCTTAGTTCCATAATTTTAATCTAGTTTCCTTTTACTTAGTAGGATTATTCTCAAATCAATCATCTTTTCGGTCTTTGTAGATTTGAATTTAGGTTGACCGTCTGTCCTTCTGTTGTCACGATTTTCTCGTCCTATTTCCCTGTGGAGACGATCCCAACTTATCGGGTTTAGTACTAACGCAACAGGCTTGCTGATTGAGGGCGAAAAGTAGCGCGTGTAAAGACGCTAATCGTTGTTTTCGTTTCGCCAACTCAATACAAAAACCTAAGTTACTACTACACTTGCAAGGCAAGCACAGCGGTAAGTCGGGTATCGAAAATCCATAGAGACGAGATGTTAGAATTTAAGTGATTTAATACTCCGAAATAAAAGTGTAAAAGATGATTACAAACTAAAAGGAAAAGTTAATCTAGGCAATATGTTGAAACTAGATTATGAAAGCGAGTAAAACTATAGGTTGCGTCGAATATCCCTCACCCGAGTTAATTAGTATAAAATGGTCACATGGGTCGACGAGTTATTACAAATGCATCTCGTTTTGACAGTTAATTAAATCAAGGGTTGTTACGCCCTAAATCGTCATAAAAGCCTAATAAGATTTTGGCGTCAACAAATATCTCGGAAATTACGCGCGAAAGGTCGTAAGCACGGGACATACATGATATGCCCCGTCAAATCTCCTAGGCGTAATAACTAGGACAACGCACTCGAAATAGACCCGTAAACACCATCACCAAAGCAAAGAAACGCGTCAACTCGAGTGAGTTCAATTCAAACACAACCTAATTTAAATTACCTAGAAAGCATGTTAAAAACGCGATAAATGGAAAGCGGTAAATAAACGCGGAAAAATTACACTACAAAGCAAGTAAATCAAAGCATGTAAATAAAGCAAGAAAACCTAAATTAGAAAGCTTGTAAATTAACTAGAAAGCAAGAAATGAAGAAATACAAACTATATTAATGGAGAGGATGATGAATAGTCAACATTCAAGCCCAAAAGTGTGTCAATCTAAGAGGAAATGAAGAAGAACCATCCAAATCACCCAAACCCTAATCTAAACTAACCTAAAATCGTGTATATCTGATATTAAAACCAAAAATGGGTTTATATAGTGAGTGGGAAAAAGTAAGGGAAAAAGGAAAGAAAGAGGAAAGAGCCCAAAATATCTGGCACTACCGGTCGACCGGTCGTAGGGGCGCGGTCGACCGGTCCCTTAAGCCAAAGCATACTATCTCCTTCCCACGGCAAAAGTTGAAACCGCGGTCGACCGGTCCCAGGGACGCGGTCGATCGGTACTCTGTTTTCAGGCTGCATTTGGTCCATGATGAGGGGGAAAAAGTCCATTACGGAAACGAGCCTAGCTTCTTCGTCCGAACTCCAAACGACGCACCGTTTGCGGCCACACGATGCTAACTCAATGAACTATGCATCCGTGAACTTTCCAAGAGCCGAATAAGAAATGTGAATTGACTAAAATGCCCTTGAAGTAGCGTCCAGCGACCAAACTTCTCCGAAATGCAACGGATCCTCACTTTTAGCGTTCCAATACCTACAAAAGCACAAATAACCCCTGCAAAGCATGTATATATCCAAATCCAAGGTTGTCTGGTTAATGAGAATAATTATAGGCATTTAGGACCATAAAATAGCTATAATGCATAAGGATAACGGGCGGAAATATACAATATTCGATACGAATCACACCCCCTAACTTACACATTGCTAGTCCCTAGTAATGAAACAAAGAAAACCAGACCACAGAGGGCGGTACAAAATGTATATATGCATCGAAATATAATTGCCACTTTCGTAGGGAATACGATTGCATTTAGCATATGCAATAAGCCGTTAAACCCCTAGGTTACCCTAGTGGACGAGTGTCGTCTCGTGAGGGTTTTCAGGGATGATACCCACAAACATCACATGGTTTCCTCAAAATATGCCCAACCCAACATGCGACAAGCCCAACAATGGCGAAAAGGATTTCATACGCATTATTAGCAAAGTGAATGAATTCAAACAAAAGTCTAAATCATTAACATTATAGAATGCACCTCATAGAATTGAAACCTTAAAATGTGGGAGGGGAGCGAGCACATGAAAAGTGTGATTTGGCAAAAACTTATATAAACCGGATAAACATTAAGCAAGCATACATTCAATCCTCACGGGCATTACGCTCAACAAATGAAATCACTCGGAATGGGAGGTAATACACGGGACATACGGGCATAAAAGAGTAAATGTAAATGGAAACTAGGCCGCACACATGTCACAAATGAAGAACGCTGTATATAAAATGAAAAACTGTAATCTCAATGAAAGGATACCGCACACTAAAAGAGGCGAAATGCATTTTCACAGATTATCACAACTATTATGACTTTTAAATTACATCAACCTAAGATCACATAGGACTTTAATAGGGTTATAATGTAGGTATGGCTAAGGTACGAAACGAAGGAATATATGTACGAATTCAAAGTGTTCGGAATGAAAACTCGGGATAATGGGATAATGCGGGCAATATCAAAATTGGAAAACGAGTTCCAATACGACATTAGATATATCATCGGGGAGAGTAATCAAAGCTTATTGAACACTATACACAACATAAACAACTTTCTCTTTCTTTTCTTTTCTTCTTTTTCTCATTTTTCTTTTCTTTTCTTTTGCTTTTTTCTTTCTCTTTTTCTTCACTTTTTTCACTACTTTCTTTTCTTTACTTGTCAAACTCTCATATGCCTAAATTGCAACCGACATCATAACAACAACATTCAATCCCAAGTAACATTCCAAACAAAGGTATGGAAAGTGTATATATGGTATATAACTCCAATTTAGAGTTGGTTATGGGAAGGGGATATGAAATGAAAGGCTATATTTAGGCTCAAAAGGGTTAACGAGGGTAAACATATAAGGGTGAGGTCAAGGCTAATATGGGTGATATAACAAAGAATGCCTATGATCATTTCACAAAGTTTACGCAATTCTCGAGTCAAAATAATATATGAAAATCATGATCAAGTAACACATTTCAAGTATGAACTCAATTAATGAACGGTCAAATGAAAGAATAGTGAGGTTAACAACGAATTCAACGTTTTCAATGAGAAATGAATAGTGTATACACTCACAAACGACAAAAGGTACAAAGCTTACTCGGTGTAAGTATATACAATGCAACAAAAGATTTCTGAGTTATAAAAATCTTAAACCAAATCAATATAACAATAAAAGTGCATGTGCTCATGGGATTAAAGTTTAATTCATGAAGTTATTCACAATATCAATAATCGAGACTAAAGTCTAATAACTTCTAAAATCGAGAACATGCATCATTGGGTTGTCAATTGGATCGGACAATTATTGAAATTTATCATCGGAAACAAAGGCAGAATGCCCAAAAAAGGAGAAAAAAGAAAGAAAATCTTTTTAAAATTTTTAATTTTTCTAAGAAAAGCATACTAAGTAACTAACATGTGAGCCAAAACATGGACTAAATGAAGAAATGGATAGAATATCCCACACCCCCTAACTTAAAACTTGACATTGTCCTCAATGTTAATTAAGAACCAAGTCAAAGAGAGGAAAAGAGCGATATTACCCAAAAGTGGAGCGATCCCCATGAGAACAAGTCCAAAGAATCTACAAAACAAGTTAGTACCGAGCATAGAAAAAACAAATAACAAAAAGTTAACTAATTACACTAGACTAAATTAACAAGGAAAGAAAAAAAATAAAAAGAAAGAAAGCTAACTATATACAATCTACTATTTAGACTTCACACTAACTGTACACTAGAAGTCTAAATAGTTGAGGGTCCACCATAAGAATAATGTGACTTTGGAGGATAACCGGTGTACCCTCACATACAAGCATGCCCTCCGAAAAATATGAATTCCGTTTTAATAACGGAAGGCATGCGTAAGGCGGAAGAAATGAACCATCGCCAATTAAAAGTTTTGGTGGGACGATGGGGGGTTTGGATTGAACGGGTGATAAAAACAAGTGGGGACCGAGAAAAGCTGAAAATCCTCCCAATGATTTTGAAATTGGAATGGGAGGTGGCGCACACAAAGGCACGAATGCGATCGTGGAGGGCGACTCGAGCAAGTATTCCTCATCGGCGATAGGGTTTAAAACATTAAAGTTTGAAACCGAATCATCGGGTACTTGTTTCGGTGGGGTAATAGAGAATGAAAAAGGGGATGAAAGAAATTCAAACTCATGAGATGAATCATCATCGCATGAAGTTGGAATTTCAAAGGAAATAATATCATTTTCAATGAAATGTTCTTCTTTGGGGGCCAAAGAAGAAATCATTTCATTGCAAATAGATATTACGTCATTTTCATCCTCACTTTCAATATCTATTACGAGATGGGCAAAGTCTAGAATGGCTTGTTCCAAAGTAGGTACAAGTACCTCATTTGGTTCAAAACATTCCTCGACTTCAAAAGTCTCGAAAGCAAAATCGTCGTCGGACTCAAATAATAAATCCAACTCATGTTCCACGAACGATTTTCTTTCCGATAACGATTTTCAATTTTCTCATTCTCATACATACGCAAGCCCTCACCGAATGTCATAGGTCGAGGTGCGGATGCATTAGAATGGGAACTTTGAAAATGACCATCGGACTTAAACGAAAACTCATTATTATAGGAATTTTGAAAACTATTGCAATTCGTTTCAAAATTCCTATTATAAGGAGGTAAAGGCCCAAAATCATTATCATCATCATCAAAATTCCAATAACCTAAGTTTTGACTTTCGTTATACTCGCCCAAAGTAATATGTGAATTCGTTACACTTTGGGATGCTAAGTATTCACCGAAAGTCATAGGTTTGCGAGAATTTTGAGAATTATAACAAGGATTACCGAAAGAATTGGAATAAGACATGCTTACCCCAAAAATGGCTCAAGTGGTAAATTCCACAAAGTAGGTGCGCGCGGAAAGAATTCGAGCGTTTCTAAGTGCTCAAATGTGGAAGTCCTGCAAAATATTAGCAAATAATACAAATAGAAAGAAAATACTATGAAATATCAAATCAAATAAAGTCTAAAACAAACTCATCCCCGGCAACGGCGCCATTTTGATCGAGGGCGAAAAGTAGCGCGTGTGAAGACGCTAATCGTTGTTTTCGTTTCGCCAACTCAATACAAAAACCTAAGTTACTACTACACTTGCAAGGCAAGCACAGCGGTAAGTCGGGTATCGAAAATCCACAGAGACGAGATGTTAGAATTTAAGTGATTTAATACTCCGAAATAAAAGTGTAAAAGATGATTACAAACTAAAAGGAAAAGTTAATCTAGGCAATATGTTGAAACTAGATTATGAAAGCGAGTAAAACTATAGGTTGCGTCGAATATCCCTCACCCGAGTTAATTAGTATAAAATGGTCACATAGGTCGACGAGTTATTACAAATGCATCTCGTTTTGACAGTTAATTAAATCAAGGGTTGTTACGCCCTAAATCGTCATAAAAGCCTAATAAGATTTTGGCGTCAACAAATATCCTGGAAATTACGCGCGAAAGGTCGTAAGCACGGGACATACATGATATGCCCCGTCAAATCTCCTAGGTGTAATAACTAGGACAACGCACTCGAAATAGACCCGTAAACACCATCACCAAAGCAAAGCAACGCGTCAACTCGAGTGAGTTCAATTCAAACACAACCTAATTTAAATTACCTAGAAAGCATGTTAAAAACGCGATAAATGGAAAGCGGTAAATAAACGCGGAAAAATTACACTACAAAGAAAGTAAATCAAAGCATGTAAATAAAGCAAGAAAACCTAAATTAGAGAGCTTGTAAATTAACTAGAAAGCAAGAAATGAAGAAATACAAACTATATTAATGGAGAGGATGATGAATAGTCAACATTCAAGCCAAAAGTATGTCAATCCAAGAGGAAATGAAGAAGAACCATCCAAATCACCCAAACCCTAAGCTAAACTAACCTAAAATCGTGTATATCTGATATTAAAACCAAAAATGGGTTTATATAGTGAGTGGGAAAAAGTAAGGGAAAAAGGAAAGAAAGAGGAAAGAGCCCAAAATATCTGGCACTACCGGTCGACCGGTCCCTTAAGCCAAAGCATACTGTCTCCTTCCCACGGCAAAAGTTGAAACCGCGGTCGACCGGTCCCAGGGACGCGGTCGACCGGTACTCTGTTTTCAGGCTGCATTTGGTCCATGATGAGGGGGAAAAAGTCCATTACGGAAACGAGCCTAGCTTCTTCGTCCGAACTCCAAATGACGCACTGTTTGCGGCCACACGATGCTAACTCAATGAACTACGCATCCGTGAACTTTCCAAGAGCCGAATAAGAAATGTGAATTAACTAAAATGCCCTTGAAGTAGCGTCCAGCGACAAAACTTCTCCGAAATGCAACGGATCCTCACTTTTAGCATTCCAATACCTACAAAAGCACAAATAACCCCTGCAAAGCATGTATATATCCAAATCCAAGGTTTTCTGGTTAATGAGCATAATTATAGGCATTTAGGACCATAAAAGAGCTAGAATGCATAAGGATAACGGGCGGAAATATACAATATTCGATACGAATCACTTGCACTTGAGCCTAGAGAGTACACACCTCAGAGACACATTCTTAGTCGTGTCAAGTTTTTGGCATCGTTGCCGGAGAATTAGGTAGACGTAGGCTAGATTCTGTTAATCTAAAACTTTGACCAAATTTTTTTTAAAAAAAAATCAGAAAGCACAAAAAGATACTTCATCTCTCAAAAGCCCGTTAATGCAAAATCCTGAACTCACTCTAACTCCCCAAAATACTCCAACCAACATTCAAGAAAGCCCTATAGTTGAGTATGACCCTGATAGCCCTCACACTCCAAACGTTACACAATTCTGGGTTCCATCTCCCACGTTTACACACTTAATTGAAAGTTACACTCTGACATTACTCTTAGGACACTCTTCAGAGCACGCTCCGAGAATACCAAGTGAGGATACAGAGTCATTAAGTGTGAGAGACATGTCATAACACGGTAGTGTAGCCGCAGGTGAGGAAGAGGTCTCGTACCGCCCTTTGAGGGAAATCTTATATCCCGAGCGAACTGCCACGCCGGGATGCATTTTACTCCCGTATAATGCAGGTCAATTTTGCTTTAGGAATGGGATTATCAAGATACTTCCCAACTACCATGGAATGGAATCAGAAAAGACATATCTCCACATGTGGGAATTTGAGGAGGCGTGCGAGACCCTCAACGATAAAAAAAAGATGTGATTTGCCTCAAACTCTTCCCATTCTCGGTAAAGGACAAGGCTAAGACCTAGATATGGTCTTTACCTCCAAACTCGATTGCATCATGGAACGAGTCACAATCTAAATTCCTTAATAAATTCTTTACTCCACATCGAACGAACTCCATCAAGGCTTAAATTCAAACCTTTCGACATTCAGAAAATGAGTCGTTTGATCGATGTTATGAGCATTTTAACGAATTAATCACTTTGTGCCCTCATCATGGATTTGATAAATTGCAAATCATTTCCTTCTTCCATAATGGGCTGAATATAAATTCCAAACAACTCGTTGAAACCATATATGATGGTTCCTTTGTCGACCTAGACGCCAACGATGCTGAGCTTCACCTAAGGTATGTCGCCGAGACTACCCAAGCATGTGATACATCTGACCCTAGTGCTCATAATCAAACGTGCCAAACGACCACCACTCCATCGACAGACGACCTATTTCACGTTGAAAAGGATACTATGACAGCCAGTCCACTCGATCTACATAGAAAAGGAATGTGAGAAGTACTTGAGATATGTGTAAGAGGACCAACTGGCTCTATCCTGAAACCCATTGAGAAGGTGTGTACTATTTGTGAGGCGAGACATTCAATAGAGGAATGTCCGACGATACTCGCCTACAAAGATATGCTTCAAGAGCAAGTGAGTGTTGTAAGAGAATTTAAGGGTCATTTTGGTGCACCGCATGAGAATTCTTATAACCCTTCATGGAAAAACCATCCTGGTTTTAGCTATGGGCAATAAAAAGCTGCGATGAATCCGAATTCACATGTTGCCCCTCTCCCACCATCACACTTTTAACAAGTACCTCACATGCAGGGACATGTCCGAGCACCACCACCTCCAGGGCCATATATCACTCCACCGTCGAGAAGTCTCGAGGATACGATAAACCAATTCATCACTGCCCAGAATGCAACCAGTGTTAGACATGAGCACATGATCAACGACATAAATGCGACCATTTCAAAGATGCAATCATTATTGAGTATCCAAGAGAAGGGCAAGTTTCCTTCCCAGGTCCAAAGACCTCCCTAAGGTCAAACTAGTGTTAGCTCCACCTCCACAGAACATTAATAGCAATGTCAAGATGTGACCACTCTTCGTAGTGGGAGAGTCATTAATTTATCACCTCCTCCACACGATGCAATGAAAGACAAGGATATTTTTCCAGGCACGAAAGAGGCCGAAGATGTCCCCTTGAAAGAGAGTGATAAAGAAGACACTAGTGAGCCCGAGGTAGTAGTGAAACCACCCTTTGCGGCACTGTTTTCTCAAAGGCTAGTTCCTTCCCACAAAGGAAATTTCCATGATGAAGTACTATACGTACTAAAGGAAGTAAAGTTAAATTTACCTTTCCTCGATGCCATTAAGCAGATTCCGGCTTATGCAAAAGTCATCAAGGGATTGTTAATAGTGAAGAGGAGGATGAAAGTAAAGAAAAATGTATTTTTATCACAGAACGTGAGCTCCATTCTACTTAATGATCTACCGCCAAAATTCAAACATCCCGGTGTACCCACCATTTCATGCATCATTGGAGAAAATAAAATTCAAAAATACTTACTTGACTTGGGAGTAAGTGTTAATACCGTCCCTTACTCCACCTATAGGCAACTTGATCTGGGCGACCTCAAGGCCACAAAGATCACTCTCCAATTGGTGGATTGAACCCTGAAGATCCCAAGAGGTATAGTTGAGGACGTGATCGTCCAAGTTGACACTTTCTACTTTTCGATAAACTTTGTCATTTGGAACACGAAGCCCTCCTTCACCTCGAGCAATCATGTTCCCATCATTCTCGGGAGCCTATTCTTTGCTACGTCTAACGCAATAATCAATACTTGAAATGAGAAAATGCAACTCACCTTTGGGAATATGACCTTAGAGACTAACATCTTCCATATAGCCCAACATGCAGGGGAAGAAGATGATATTCACGCAGTGAGCTTAATCAACAAGATCGTATAGGAGTACTTTGAGGAAAAATATTATGGAGGTGCCCTAGGTACCTCCTTAGTGTCAAGCCACGAGAGTGAGGGGGTGTATACTGAATTCGAGAAGGAATTTGAGGAGTTGAGAAAACTACTTGATGAGAGAGCGTCGAACGAGGACTGGAGAGATGTAAGTTGGTTTCTCGATTCAAGGAGGTACCGCCAAGGGAGGCACGCATGGTTCCCTCCAACGATAAATTTCCAACCCTCGAATTGAAGAAACTACACTCTCATCTTAAATATTCACATCTAATAAAGGATGATACATTTCCTGTTGTTGTCTCCTCTAGCCTAGAAGAAGAGCAGGGGGTAAGCTAATAAAGATTCTGAGGAAGCACCAAAGTGATTTTGGTTGGTGTATTGCTGATTTGAAGGGGATAAGTCCTTTGATTTGTACCCACAAGATCCACCTCGACGAGGATGTAAGGCCCTCGAGAGAAATGTAAAGAAGGCTAAACCCCAATATGAAAGAAGTGGTGAGGACTGAAATCATTAAGTTATAGTATGCTGGGATTATCTACCCAATCTCGGATAGCAAGTGGGTGACACTTATTCAAGTTGTCCAGAAGAAGTCGGGCATCACAGTGATTGAAAATGCTAAGGGAGAGCTAGTTCCCCAACGTACCACCACCGGGCGACGCGTTTGCATTGATTATCGAAAACTCAATGCATAAACTAGGAAAGAACATTTCCCCATGCCATTTATTGATCAGATTCTTGAGAGAGTAGCAGTCCACCCTTACTAATGCTTCCTTAATGGTTACTCCGGATATAACCAAATTGAGGTAGATATACTTGACCAGGAAAAAATGGCCTTCACTTGTCCCTTTAGTACGTTTTGCCTATAAACGTATGCCATTCGGCTTGTGTAATACACCCGCGACCTTTTAAAGGTGCATGTTGAGTCTATTTAGCGACATGATTGAGAGAGGACTCGAAGTGTTCATGGACAACTTTAGCATTTTTGGCACCTCTTTCGATCTTTGTCGGGAGAATTTGGAAAAAGTACTCAGCTGGTGTGTGGAGAAGAACTTCGTGCTAAATTGGGAGAAATTCCATTTTATGGTCACTGAGGGAATAGTTATTAGCCACATAGTTTCATCCAAAGGTATTGAAGTTGACAGAGCTAAGATTGATGTCATAGCCGATCTACCCACACCAAAATCACTCAAAGACGTGCGCTCCTTCTTAGGCCACACAGGGTTTTATCGTAGGTTCATTAAGGACTTTAGCGCCATCGCTAGGTCCTTAAGTAACCTCCTTATGAAGGATACCCCATTCGAGTGGAATGAATCATGCCAAAGTGATTTTGAAAAATTGAAAAGCATGCTTGTTCATACAAGCGTCGGATTGGTCCTTATCATTCAAGCTCATGTGTGATGAAAGTGATTTTGCAATAGGGGCTATTTGGGCCAAAGTAAGGATAAAAAGGATCATGTCATCTACTATTCTAGTCGAACTCTTACCGGACCACAACTCAATTACTCCACTACGGAGAAGGAATTGTTAGCCGTAGTATTTACTCTAGGAAAATTTCGATCCTATCTCATTGTTTCACCGACCACGTGGCTTTAAAATACCTCCTTGCAAAGAAAGACGCAAGACCGCGCCTCATTGGGTGGATCCTACTCCTACAAGAATATAACCTCTCCATTAGAGATAAAAAAGGAGTAGAAAACGTCATCTCTGATCATTTATCTCGGCTTTCGTTCGTCGCACCTAGCGATTCGATATCCATAGACGAATATTTTATGGATAAGCAACTCTTTTCTACCTCTTCTTTGCCCTGGTTTGTGGATCTAGTGAATTATCTTGTCACGGGATCCGTCCCTCCCGAGTGAACACCGCAACATAAGAAGAGGTCCATTACTTGGTCGTGCATGTTTTTCTATGAAGATACCTTACTTTTTAAATATTGCACTAACCAAATCATCCGACGGTGTGTATCGGATGATGAGATACCAAAAGTCATCCAATTCTGTCATTCGAAAGTTTGTGGAGGTCACTTTTCGACGAAAAAATGGTCGCTAAGATTCTTCAAAGCGGCCTCTATTGTCCCACAATATTTCGAGATGTGAGTAATTCTTGCAAAGCTTGCGATAGGTGCCAAAGGATGGGAGCGATTACCCGACGAGACATAATGCCATTAACCCCGATACTCATTATTGAGATCTTTGATTACTGGGATATTTAATTTGAAGCACCTTATACCTTTGACTTGCTTAAGTCTATACTGTATAAGTGTTCAACTAGTTTGGAAATAGTGACAAAATTGGTTGTCCAACTTCGAATCCAAAAAGCCTCAGATCTTATCTCTCTAATCCTCTTCAATGATCCATGAGGGTATAAATTGAATCACACCACACACAATTAGAAGTGCATACATGTGTTCATATTGCTTAAAATTGAGTGTGTGTTTAATTCCCCTTGAATTGGAGATTTAATAATTTTTTGGGAATTTTTAAATATTTTTTAAACATTTTTAAACATTTTTTTAAATAAATGTTTTTATTAATAAAATGGGATTATAAAATTTGTGGGGTTGATATTCTATTTTGTAAACTTCATTTCTCACTCGAATGTTTGGCTGGGTAGAATCTCAAAGCGCTAGAGACTTCAGGGTACCTTCTGTAATTACTTTGGACGTGCGTGTGTGAGCCTCTCATATGTCAACACTTGTCATCCTCCGGGTGTACCTATTTGTGTTTGTTATGTGAGAAGGTTGGATGGTTGATTGCTGAACGTTGGATCATTCCTAATCGCGGGTCTGCATGTGTTCTTAGTTAATCCCGGTGCTATCCATATGAACCAATCACAATCATTTTTAATCACCACTATTTTATAACCTTTGGATCAAGTCAAAGTTTGCAAGACTTGATCTCAGCCCTTGATTTCCCTTGAACATCCAGAACCTTCCCTCAGCCCTATACATACCCTCCACTTCTCAGCCTTAGAAGACTTTTGGCCATTCGTCTTTCTGAGAGAAAAAAATAAGAGAGAAGAGAGAAAAGAAAAGAGAGAAGAGAGAGAAAGGAAAACTGTTAGCCAAACCCTAACCCTAACCCTAAACACTTCAACTCTGAAACAAACCTTCGTATATTCAACCCCAAACACAACCCTGAGTGTTTGAGAGAGAGAGAGTGGTTTGTTCATATCGAAGCTGTAACCTCCTTGTCTTTGATCTTGTTCACAACTTAAACATTCGTGTGAAGATCTTGTTTCCTTTTCATAGAAACTTTAGATCTACACTCTGCATGTTACATTTTCACTAGATCTGCATATTTACTACTTGATTTAAGAAATTTTTTACTGATTTAGTTTTGAAAATGTTTTATGGTTTCTATTCTTACGAAACTTAACCCTGACCTAGTTGGATTCACACTTGGAGATTTTCAATCTCACAAATGTTTCCAAAAAGAGATTGATTAAGATCTTGACCGATTTTAAAAGCGAGATATCCGTGGAATCTGGGATAGAATAAAGGTAAAAAAGGTTTCAAGTTCTGTGAGAAAGAAATAAACTAAAATCACAGCATATAGACTTTATATGTAATTTACTAGGATTGTCTGTAAATCTAAGTGTGTGTGAGTTCATGCATATTGGTAGGAATCACTACACAAACACTTAACACACTACTACACTGGAAGTGTTGTGTATAAGATCAGAGATCAATGAGTCGACATAAGGAAGCTAAAGCAAAGGAAGTTAGCAAACTGGAAGAACATCATCAACAAATTAGATCTATGAGAAGTTAGAAGGACACCAAGTGGGGTATATTCCTAAACTTAGAATAGGTTGATTTGTGTGCTTGCATGTTGTATTGTTTGTAACTATTATTTGTTATTAGTGGATTTTTACTTTTGTGACTTAGAAGTCACCGTGGATGTTTCCTCTGTTGGGAGAGGTTTTACCACGTTAAAAATTGTGTGTTGATTATCTTCATCTACTCATATCATTCTATAAGTGTGCTGAATTTTTGAAACTGCCTTAGTTTTAAAAACTGATTACACAGTCTTAATTACTCTCGTACATAAGTTTCTTTATAAACACATCTTGTTTATAATTTTTATTTTCAAAAGAAAAGGGTTTCTTCAACAAACATCTCGGAGTTGCTTATATAGTTTAATCTTGTATTAAACGGCATTAGCGACGTTTTTCAGAATTCATGGGCCCTTTCCCCCATCCTTTGGTTTCCTATACATCCTTGTCGCGGTAGAATACGTGTTTATAAATGGGTGGAAGACATATCTACCAAGACAAATGAAAATAAGGTGGTGATTAGGTTCCTACAGGAACACATACTTTCCCGCTTCGGTGCTCTGAAAGCGATAATTAGTGATAATGGCACGCACTTTTGCAACAGGCCATTCGAGAAGATAATGGGAAAGTATGGCATCGTTCACAAGGTTGGAACGACCTATCACCCACAAACGAATGGGCAGGTCGAATTAGCGAATAGAGAAATCAAGCATATCCTCGAGAAGACCGTCAATCCCAACCATAAAGATTGGTCACTTCGATTGAATGATTCACTATGGGCCTATCGTGCCGCATATAAAAACCCACTCGGCATGTCCCCATTCCTCTTTGTGTATGGCAAACCTTTCCATCTTCCCACTGAATTAAAGCACAAGTCATATTGGGCGATTAAGAAGGTGAATTATGACATGTATAAAGCTGGTGAAGCTCGCAAGCTTCAATTAAATGAGTTGAAAGAGATACGCAATGACGCGTATGAGAACGCAACAATTTCCAAAGAAAAGATGAAACTCGCCAACAATAAGATTATTTGACTCAAAGAGTTTCATCCCGGGAAAATCATGCTTCTCTATATGTCTCGACTTCATCTATTTTTGAGAAATTTGTGGTCTCGATGGACTGGCCCGTTCGTTGTGAAGAATGTATTCCCTCACAGAGTTGTGGAATTAGAAGATTTCAAAGGGGGAATACGTTCAAGGTGAATGGACAACGCCTAAAGCCATATCTAGAGGCATGTGTGGAAGAAGTCGACACCATTTGGTTGTCAGACCCCGTTTATGGGGTAGATTGAGCTAAAAATGAGAGGTCGTCGTTCTTGTGTACAGTAGTAGTTTATGAGTTAGGATATTTATGAGTCTGGAGGTACAGTTCATGATAGGGATCAAGGAAGCACACTTTTTGAGAAAGCTTGCACGCATTTGGAGGGCATGATAGAGGATTTTTTGGGAACCCGAGGGTCTAGGATATCTTAGGGGGGCTGTATACAAGTGTTAAGGCATGAGAGAACACTTAGATTATGATAAATGAGAGAGACTAGGTTTCCAAGATAGCAAGATCCCCTGAACCACAGGGTGAATAGGTTCGGGGGCGAACCGGTTCGGGGGTCCTGGAAGATTCTTACCCCCCCCCCCTCTTTTCCAAATTCATTCTCTTCTCCTCTTTACCTCCATTCATTTTTCCCACTAATATTTACCCTCTAAAACTTCCCCCTACAACTTTCAACTCCAAATTCATTCCCACTTTCATCTCCCTCCATACCTATTCCCATTTCCCACTAAAAGTCACCCCCACACACCTATAAAGTGACCCTCAACCACCCTCCATCTCTCACACTTACACCACTTCATTTCACTCTCCCTCTCTTCTACACCATATTACCTCTATATCTATCTCTCTTTATCGTACCATGTCGCGCCCTCGCCAAGAAAACTTCCATCCTTGAAAATATGATGACACAACCATACTCGATGATGAGGGTGCGGGAGTATTTCGATGATTCCAAGAACGTCATTGGACCGAACATTATTTCTAGGCCACTCGCACCATTCATATTGAGCGATTTGTTAATTGGGAGTAGCTACCCGGTGAATTCACCTCCCTTTTTCACCGCCGGGGTGGTGTTCATTTCTCTCCCCTACAAACAACAAAGTCTTTGAATCCGATATTCACCAGTTATACACGATGCTCATGAACAAATCCTCCACTTTTCATGAGGCATATCTTGATAGCATTCAGATTCCTTTCTCCGTCACCATCACTGCACGAAAAATGCGAGACAAAGGGGTTGTTTTCCCCATGCCTTTCATGTATCCCACTAATGGTGCCTCCCGCACCAAAGCTGAATGTGTCGCCCGAATGGAACCCGGGGAGGAATGGTTGCGTGATTCATTTTCGATAGGAAGTCTTTCGAACACGATGCAATTCACGCACCTCATTGCATGTGGAGAAATCCACTAAACCACCAACGATTCGGTGGTTAGGTAGCGTCACGCCAACTTTTTGTATCATTTCCTCGACCACGATAACACCATTAATTTGGCCCAAATTTTTTACGCACACATCCTCTATGCAGCCTATGGAGAGTGGGGAAAAGCAGTGCTCCCCTATGCCCGCCTTATCACTGAAATTCTAATTTATGCTGGGGTGGATGATCGGGAGAAGAAAGTCAAAATCCCCCGCCCAATTGGAGGTACTTCTACCACCCTTAGTGAACGCCAAATGAGGGTGGCCCATCCCGACCGTCCTATTCTCGATGATGATCCCGATGAGGGTGCAGAGGAGGAGGGAAATTATGACCCAATGACGGATGTGGGGGACGAAGAAGAGTATAACGAAGATGAGGATTCCGACTACACGCCGAAAAATGATGACCTTTCAATCGTATCACCTCCCTCGGGTTCTGTTTTGATGGGTTCAGGAATGAGTACCGACGTAACACTGACATGATGGCGCATCTACAAGCCGACCTCTACCGCCTTCAAGTGGGTTCGAACGCTCCTCTCCCTACATACTTCTATGACCCCTATGATCCCAATGCGCCCGGTATCTCGTACCCACCTCCAGCACCTTAGGCTTCTGTTTTTCGCATTATTATGATGTGTGCATCTCCTTCTTTGTTTCATTATTATAACCCGTGCCTCTATAATGAAAAAAAAATCTGCATTTTTCTTTATTTGCTTTTTTTATTTCTTGCACTCATTATTTCGTCTTCTTTAGATTTTAGTCCGTTTGATTGAGGACAATGCAAAAGTCTAAGTTAGGGGGGGTGATAAGTGTGTTTTTCTAAAACTTCGCAATATATATATATATATTTGAAAAATCAAAAATATTTTTCTTCAAAATAAATAAAAATTGGAATTTAAATTTTTCAAAAATATCACCTTTATTCTATTTGAAGTCTCAAATTGTTAAATCTCAATTGCACTAAGCCGAAATTAACCAAAAATGGAAATTGTGCAGAAATTGACGACTTAACGAATAAGTGTGGAGATTAACAAAACCCGGTGAGATTTCGAGCCTATCATTCTTTTCTAGTTTTTAAATCAATCCGAATTAATGGTTAGCTCAAAGTTCGGATTCGCCGTTTTAAATAAGTCGTTGATGATCTCAAATATTTGTTTTGATCCATTACGGGAAACATTTGCGATGTTGCCTCAAAAAGTGCGCTACAAATCTTTAAATTATATTAATCTCGAGACGCATATGGTACATTAATAAATAATTCGGACAATGAAGTAGGCCATCGTTTATTACCCAAAAACATTAGCCATAAAAAGATGTGAAAAATTATCCTTTTGATAACCCAATTGAGTCGAACAATTTTTTTTCCTTTTCGTTTGGTAACCCAAGTAGCCCGGAATTGTGAAAATTGGTAATGTCATCAAGTAAGTCCAAATTGTGCAATAAAAGGGGGCAAGAAAAAGAAAAAAATTGATAGAAAAATGCTCAACAAAAATCGCAAGAAAAAGAATAGAAAATGAGCAAAAACCCTAAATGTCACTAAGGGACATCATAAGAAAAAATTTCCAATTCTGAAGTTCCCAACCATTTCCATGTTGCCCAATACACCTTTAACCTAAAAAACCCTAACCGAGTTCAAATTGTGAAATTGATTACCATGTGGAGAGCTAAGATACAAAAAGATAATATAAGAGATTGAATGTTGTGAACCAGAGGTGATGTTTCCATTTCCTTATAACCGTACTCCGATGATGAGATCTTTTTACCACAAATAGTTCGTCTTTCCAATTATGTGCGTGAACTTGTGTCCATTATTATCTACTCTTATAAATCACACATACCGAGAGAATAGCCAAACTTTCGAGTTATTCGTTTGTGAGTGTATTCGGTGAGATTTTGAAATCAAAATGAATTTTCGAAAAGCAACGTAATGATCAATCGGTGGAAATTTGAGGTTAATTTTCAGCTTCGCACACACACACGGAAAATTGAGGCTCTTTTGAATATGAATTTATGGTGATTATTTTTCCAAAAGTTTAAATTGTACAATTTTTAAGTATTTTGATTTTTCATTGAGTCTAAGTTGAATTTTTTGGGTATATTCACTGCAAACCCTCACGAGACAACACTCTTCCTAATAGGGTAACCTAGGGGTTTAAAGGCTTGTTGCATACGCTAAAAGCAATCTCTTACCTACGACAAAGGTATTCTATCCCAATAAGGTTTTTGCAAGAGTTGTTACGTTATTACTTTTCTTTTACATTGATTGGGATGCGCAAAGTTTTAAGTCAGGTGATTTGATTGGGCATAAATGTTGTATATTTATCCCCTTAATTTTGGTACCTTTGTGGACCCGAGTGGTGCAATTGATATGAATTTAACTGATAATTATGATACTAACCTTCGTTCAAAAATATCTCGTGTTTTGTGTTTCTCTTATGTGTTTTACAAGTAAAATATGCAAGCGTTGCGAAAGAGAAATCAAAACAATGAAAGAAAGGCTAGGAAGGCAAGTTCAAGGGCATTTTCATAATTCTACAACCTGATCCCAGAGGTGGGGCCAACTGGAAAGTTGAAGATCTCAGAACAACAATAACACTGTAAAAAAAATGACACCCAAATTCGAGCTACGGTGAAAGAGTTATGATCACTTGAAATTGAAGAAAAATCCAAGGAAGAAAGGAAGAAAGGAAGAAAACATGAAAATTTTCTAAGTGTGGAAATGACAGAAAGAAGGCTCCACAAAAGCGAATTTCCCCGAACCACAGAGTTAATTGGTTCGGGGGAGAACTGGTTCAGGGTACCTGCTAACCGGTTCGAGTTGCCTGAGACGCGAAATTCTTCTTAAAGGCTGATTGGTCCAAAGAGTCCTAATATGTTACAAACTCTTCTAAAACGTATTTGTATCTTTGTACTGACTTAGAAAAGACAGTTTTGAATAGTTTTTGATAGGGATAAAAGGAGTAAAATTCCCTAGGAACATAGATTTGATTTGGTGTTTCAAGATAAATTATTTTCGGGTTTAATTGTAAGTTTTAATTCAATTTTCATTCTCTCTAATGTTTCCTTGCATGTTCCAGTATACTTTCATCATGATTTCTTTCACATGCAGCATATTTAATTTATGCATAGTTAGGTTCAATATGTCCATCTAGATTTTTTAAGGTTGGGATTCATGAACTCAACCTGGTGTGAGAGTTGCATGTGTATAAAATTAATCCTCTAAACTTAAGGATTTATTAGACTGTATTGTGTAGCGGGCACAACCATTGTAGATCTTTGGATCTCGATTTCTTATGGGTAACCGGGTTACTTCAGAATGTAATGCGAGTGTAGTTATCGCGATAACGCTTTACTCGTCCTCTAATTACTTATGGTGCGGGCTTGGACCTCATATATGTAATGCTTGGGAGTACTAAAGTTTGGATCTGATTAACCACTTAAATTAACGATTAATTTTATACTATCAACACACTAGGGTTGAGGGATTGTATTCCCGACCATTTTTTCTCTTCATATTTATATTCCATTCTTGGTTATTAATCCTTGCTTAATTCGTTAGTTCCATAATTTTAATCTAGTTTCCTTTTACTTAGTAGGATTATTCGCAAATCAATCATCTTTTCATTCTTTGTAGAATTGAATTTAGGTTGACCTTCTGTCCTTCCATCATCACGATTTTCTCATCATATTTCTCTATGGAGACAATCCCGACTTATCGGGTTTATTACTAATGCGACAGGCTTGCACTTGAGCCTAGAGAGTACGCACTTCAGAGACACATTCTTAGTCGCGTCAATACTATCGTTGCAATCTTCTTTATTAAGATACATTAAGTATTATGTGAGTAACTAAGCACATTTGAATGCAAATACCTTTTAAAGAAGACGTTCAGAAACAAGTGTCATTTAACACAGTTGTACAAGTGCTAACATAGAAAATCTACTGTAACAACCCTCACTTTTAGGAGGCTAATTTTATATTATTTTACCGCATAAGGTAATTATATAAAATGTTGTAACTGGAGTAAATATTAATTGACTGAGTTGAAAGTTAATATTTACTGGATTGTTGCGTATTTACTGTACGTTTAAGTAAATATTTTTTGGTGGTATGTTTTATAGTGTCATACGCTTTAAATGACATTTTGGTTTAAATGAAATTGGAACTTGAAATAATTCATAAAATTTTCGGATGCCATTTTAGAGGGCGTAGTTAGTCCCGGAAGGTGCGAGACAGTCAAATAAGTGTCATATTGTATTTTTGTATTTCGAGCACTTTTATCTGGTTTTGACTTAAATGCGTATTTGTGAGTCATTTTATTGTGGTATTAACCACTTATGTTGGGAACTCTAGAATTAAGCCCCGATTTTAGTCTTCTAAATCCCCTAATTTCCCCATTTTATGTCTTAAGCTTAGAGAGAAAAGGGGAGAAAGAGAGAAGAAGAGAAAAGTGGAGAAAGAAGAGAGAAAATGAAGATTGAAGATGGATTGTTGCTACTACACAAAGAAATCTGAGATTCCTACATCAAGGCAAGTTTTTAACTTGCTAAATATGATTTAAGATGGTTAATTTGTATGATAGTTGTGTATTAGCACTTTTGGATCAAAAATGGAATTTATGGGATTTAAACCCTAATCTTAGTTTTATGTGATAAAATTGTTGATTATAATGGTCTTGAATCATATAGGATAAATTTTGGGTAGATATATGATGTTGGTTGTGTTTAAAATGGAAGAGATTTGAGGTTTGGAAAAATTAGGGTTCATAACCCTTAAAACAAAACATGGCAAATTCGCAGGGGGCGAATCGATTCGGCCTGGCCGAATCGATTCGCTAGTGGGGCAATGTTCAGGTCTGAGTGGGCCGAATCAATTCGGTAGGTCCGAATCGATTCAGAAATTATGCATAAGTCAGGTCTTCCTGACCAAATCGATTCGGATGGTCCGAATTGATTCGCTTTTTCAACTGAATTGATTCGTCTAGGCCGAATCGATTCGGCTAGGCCGAATCGATTCGGAAATCCTATACTTTTGAGTACTTTTGTTAGTTTAATTCCAACTCTTTTTCTTTAAGCTTAGGACTTAAGAACCTTCTTGTATGACGTAAATTTAGGGTCCTAGAGTCCTAGATAAGTTGAGGGAATTTCCCTACATTAGAAATAGGTTATGTGGGGACTTTTTTGGGGATATGCCAATTGATGATAGGGCATTCTTTCTTCTAGTTGATTATTATTAAACTAGGAGTCGTGGTGTTATGCTCGGGATACTTTAGAGGCTCCTTGGAGATATGTTAGTCTTGATGGTTTATAATAACTTTACAACGTATCTTGGGAGAATAAATTGAAAGTTTAATTATTCATTGAGGTTACAACGATAAGATGTATTAAGTATGGCTCCGGTTATAATATGAGCTATTTACAAAAATGTAAACGATTATGGTTTCAGATAAAATGAAACATATATATGGAAAGAAA
Source organism: Sambucus nigra (assembly GCA_949130495.1). Lineage (NCBI taxonomy): Eukaryota > Viridiplantae > Streptophyta > Magnoliopsida > Dipsacales > Adoxaceae > Sambucus > Sambucus nigra. The sequence goes on from OX422220.1 coordinate 50,100,464, forward strand.
ATGAAATGGTAATGGTAATAATGATAGTAAATGATAATTTACTAAATCATGAATATGGTAAATGCTAATTTACTTAAAAACACCTCTATAAATGACATCATAAGGGAAGTTCGCGCGTTTGGTGATGCCCCCTGGTTAGTGAATGCCGGGAGGATATAGTCCTAGACCATATGAGCGATTATGTTATGTTTTCTGCGCTGGTGAGGAGATTCCGGGTGTGGTCTTGACTCTCCCGCAGGCATATGGCCGATTCCCGACGTCTTGCGTTATAGGTGCCCAGGCTGCCTTGTTTGATAGGCCCCTGGAAGATGATGGTCATTTAGGGGCGCGCCCAGTGGGGAAACTCAGAGGGGCGGTCTTAGAATCGTTATATGCATATGAATATAACCTTTCTAAATCAAGTGGGACTTGATGGATTATAAGTGCCATAAAGAGCACAATGAAATGCCACAAAGAGCATTCTATGATGATTATATTCCTGTTAAGGAATGGAAAACCCCAAAGAATCTATAATTGTGATCTTTCCTGTTAAGGAAGGAAATTATGAAAAGAATTAGTGTACATGGTAAATTATAATGTCGTAGCTTATGCTCTAACTTGTGTAGGTAGACGTTTATTACTTTTATTCATCATATCTGTTCATAACTGCCATACATTTTATTCATCTAGTGATCATATAATATCGGGCCCTGACCCGTTCATATTTCTTATTGTGCATGCATCTTGTATCCGCTCAGGTACTCCGCCGAAAGGATGCCTGTTCTGACTTTCCTATTCCGGTGATTTTTGGCAAGCCGTGGTGCTTTGCGGGTATTACGGGTTTTATTGTATAGCCGCTTTCATTTTTTCACTCTAGTTAAGATCAACTCTTTTATTCGGGCGTGAGGCCCAAGCCTTTGTAATTGTTTAATGTAATGTATTATATAATTAAGTGAATTTATTTAACACTATTGTAGAGTCTATGGATCGACAGCATATTCGGTCTCCTTGTTGTTTACTTGTTGTTATTGTATTATATAAATCCAGGGGTTCCCACTTTCTCTTTTCAGTATTGGGTTGTTAAATTTCTTTCCTTAACTTTAAAACAAAAATTTTGGCAACCCGTTTTCTGAAATATTGGGTGGTTATCCTAGATACTCTATATTTTATTGTGATGCAGAGAATGATTCCATCTGGGACTCCTCTTATATTGGAGTATTGGGTTGGCCACCCCTTATTTTGGTGAACGGATTGTCACAGATGGTATCAGAGCATCAGGTTCTAGAGTCCTTAGGAATCTGTGTGGGCACCTTATGTTTTCAGCATTGCTTTTGATTTGACATAGAGCCTTAGGATTAAGATCGTTGATTTCTCTTGTGAGATTTCATTTTTCTTCCATGTGGTAGGAACCATATAATCTTTTGCGCATTCGTGTGAGATTTGTAGGTCGATTAAAGAAGGGCGCAAAGAAGGTCGTTGCGAAGGAGTCATAGGAAGGGTTACTAGGAACTGTGAATTGTAGTTGGGGATGAGGACTGCCTTGGAAGTCGCTTCCTTTTTATGTCATTTTATTATTTTGCTGCTACGACTACCGATTTTCAGTGGATATAGTTTCTGGTACTAAGCTTGGGATTTCAAGCAACGTGAAAATTGAAGTGGAGAAGATCCCCTGTGAGGGATACATATTGATGCAAGTTGGGGGAGATGAATCCTCATTCGGTGAATGCGTAGGGTCTAGGAGCTTTGGCCCTAAGGAAGGGGTATAGAAGTTCCCAGATAAAAAGGGTGGAGGAAAACCTTTCGCCCATAGGAGTAGTGTTGAAATGGTGGGAACGTAGTCACAATAATTATGGGTACAGGAAATTTCTCCCATGAAGAAGCCCGGTGGACACGTGCAACCGTGAGTTTCTCTGGGATAACTGGGCCGATGAGAAGGTGGATTCTCAAATGTTCACACGAGGTTTGGTCAGAGGTCGATAGTGAATAAAGAGTTGTATGGTGAGGGAGACCGTGCACCAAAATAAGATAGGCATAAGGAAGAAAGAGCCCTTCAGTGGAGCGATAGGCTCCAGAATAAGTGTCGTTGACACTTCTAAAGGATCAGTATTCATGAAACCCCATTTGGTCGGTATCCTCCCAGGGAGGATTCATTGAACCGAAGAAGGGGAGGCTGGTAGTGTGATCTCTTTTGTTGAAGATGAGAAAAGAACTAAGTGGGAAACTGTTTGGCAGTTAAGGACGAAACAATGGCTATAACGTGGAGTGTATAATCACCCATTTTGATTTTATTGATTTGAAGAACAAGGGCGAAGATAAAGTGCCTAAGTTGGGGAGTTGATGGAAGTAATTAATATATGGTTCGGATAAGACTCGAGTACGGTGTATGAGAACCATTGGTATTGCCCGGAGTGATTAGAAAGAATGTTGGTGGGAATTCCACCTTAGTAGTGGGTGGTGCATCCCCCATAAAATGATAGAGTAGTATTGTGTTTACTCTAGATTCGGGTGCGTATATCGAGCTTGTAATGGTATCGACATTACTGTAGAAAGGGTAGTAATATAACTTCCGTGGTAGGGAAGTTTTATGATTTCTTCACTCGTTATGAAGCGAGTGATGATATTTTAAGTGTATATGTTCCATATATGTTACTTGCATTATGTGTTACCTGGTTTGAGGGTTTCATTGTTTATTTACATTGTATGTGGATGTCATACCTTATCTCCACGACCAACAAGGTTAAGTAGTAATGCATAGGAGGGGTTCCTTGTTTGGATTCCGCTTTTGCGGGACACTCCACGCGTGAACCTTAAGGACGTTGGGAGTGGAGAGATGCTACTTTTCCTTTCTCTTATTTTATGTTAGGATATTTTGGTTGGCTTGGGGTGATAGAAAGCAAATAAAATTGTAAGGCTATCTCACTTCTAGTTCAAAATGGAACTAGTTGTTCTATAATATCTCTCCTGGATACAGGTTGAGACTTTATAGAGGTGGATCGAGGTAGGTAGGAGATTTTTTATTAATTGTTGTGTTATCTTACGTGAGTTTTTTATTGTTCATTTGCTTTGTTTGTGCTTGTTACACTTTATCTCCGTGACCAACAAGTTAAGTAGGCATGTGTCGGAGGGGTTCCTTGTTTGGATTTCTCTTTGCGAGACACTCCGTCGCATGAACACTTAACGACATTGGGAGTGGAGAGACGCTATTCTTTTCTCTTTCTTTTCTTTTCTTTTATTTTTGTTGTTAGAAGTTGGGTTGAAGGGTTTAGCCGAGAATCACGTAGTTGAGTGATTATGGGCTACTAAAGTTCGAGATAGAAGCACAACATATAGTTCTCTCCTCTGATCGATGTGAGGGAGACTGAGATATGAAGTCGAATTGAGACTTGTGGATTATGCCTTGATGAGAAGGCCATGTTTATATAATGGGATATATATATTCGAAAGACTTTACAGAAAGTAAATGTCTGATTAATTGAAATCTTTGATTATTTGAATGGTAAAATATAGAAGCAAAATCTTGTTAGTAGGGTTGTAAATTAGAATTTACTGTCCCGATTATGTGTCTTAGACCATCATATCTTGATGACCGACGATGCGAGATAGTAGTGTAACGGGAGGGCTCCTTGTTTGGATTTCGCTTCGGAGAAACGTCCCACGTATGAAATCGAGCGAATGTCGAAAGTTGAGAAAGGTCTTGGGCACTAGGGGTATAATTAGTATCATACGTATACGACTTTGATAGGATATATATAAATCGACCTTAGATTTATTAGGACGTACGGATTTTAGAGCATGTGACGTTGATGTACGAAGGCTGTAGGGAGTTGACCACATATAGAGTGTGGGTTGACTCTAAGAGGGATTAGGTCCCCAGGAGAGAGTAGTATGGAATCTCAAGGTTTGAAAGTTTAGGTCGAAGGAGATGAGGCCTTTATTAGATAGAGTGTTACGTTGGTAACTTCACTCGTGGGGAGTTAAAAGGATAAGTTGAAAGGATAACTCGAGGGTGGATTTGCTGAATAAGTCTTTGCCAGGAAGGGTGAGTAATAATACTGGAGCATGGAACCATTGTTTATGCGCCTCACAGGTTTCAACCTTGTGGGAAGTATTATTCCACACTTGATTTAAAATTCATTACGCTAGTGATCACCTTAAAGAAAAGAGGCACTACTTCCTGGGCAGGGAATTTGGTCTTTCTTGCAAGCCACAAGTTGTTGCAATATGTTGTGGGAGGAGTCAAGTTGGTGTATAAAGTTCATAAAGGACTATCGATGAGATATTCCCTTTCACTAAGGGAAAGCGATTTGGGTGCTAGATGTGACGAGTAGAAAACCCGTCTGAAGATATGTGAAGGCATGGAATGCCAAGTAGAAGGAGCATTTACGTTTATGACTGACCATTTCACCTACTCATGTGAAGAAGAGTAGCGGTGGAATGAAGAAACGTATATTCATAGATGTTTTCTTGTAATTTTCGGCATCGAGCTGTCCATGATCCTATTCGAGAAATTGTTGATCGTTGGACCAAATCGTTGCTTTCCAGCCTTATAAGTGGACTATATTTAGAAGAGTACACCCCGCTCTATATGAAGGAAAGGTAGAGCCGTATGAAGTGCCCCTGGGGTTGGACCGAAACTAGATATTTATGCCGAAGGTTTGGTAAAGTTTCCATGAAGGTATGGGAACCGTATGGCAATGGAGTATATTTTACCACCTTAAAGGGGATTGATGAATGGGGAGTTGACTTAATGCCGAAAGGCATATCTTGAATGTACGCCTTAGGATACATAATGGAGGGAGCAGTAGTTTGTATGGATGGAAATCCCATACAATAATTGGGCTTTTTGAGTGGCTTTATGGATCATTTCCTATGATATGGCACCGGGAGTAGCCTAGTGTAGCCGATGGAGAAATTCGCATACTCGTTGGATGGAACCAGCAGACCATATGTTCCTTGGACTTGGAATAGCTTCGGAACGTTTCTTTTAGGATTTAACTTTCGAGTCATGTGCTTTGAAGGAATACGTCTATGCGAAGAGAGGTTGAGTGGTGTTGGGGTTAAGCCTTTAGCGTTGGTGTAGGTATCCCCGAGGAGGGATGTAAAGCGATTTAAGTAGTAAAGCAGTTTATGCCGAGTTGTGTGGGTATCTCCTTCCGTTGTAAGACGGTAGGATTGATAGTTCTTGATGGGAGATTTGGTGCTATGCCAGAGAACCAAGAATAAAGAATCAGATCGATATATACGACCTTAGTCGGAGTCCATATGGGACGCCACAATAATGAGAGGTTTATTAAGGGTGATAAAACGATAATTTAGAACAGTATACCCCTTTATATGATTGGGGGGTAGGGTACGCCTGAATTTTGAGGGCCAAATTCCCTTATAGGTGGGGGGGGAGTATGTAACAACCCTCACTTTTAGGAGGCTAATTTTATATTAATTTACCGCATAAGGTAATTATATAAAATGTTGGAACTGGAGTAAATATTAATTGACTGAGTTGAAAGTTAATATTTACTGGATTGTTGCGTATTTACTGTACGTTTAAGTAAATATTAATTGGTGGTATGTTTTATAGTGTCATATGCTTTAAATGACATTTTGGTTTAAATGAAATTGGAACTTGAAATAATTCATAAAATTTACGAATGCCATTTTAGAGGGCGTAGTTAGTCCCGGAAGGTGCGAGACAGTCAAAATAAGTGCCATATTGTATTTTTGTATTTTGATCACTTGTATCTGCTTTTGACTTAAATGCGTATTTGCAAGTCATTTTATTGTGGTATTAACCACTTATGTTGGGAACTCTAGAATTAAGCCCCGATTTTAGTCTTCTAAATCCCCTAATCTCCCTATTTTATGTCTTAAACTTAGAGATAAAAGGAGAGAAAGAGAGAAGAAGAGAAAACTGGAGAAAGAAGAGAGAAAATGAAGATTGAAGATGGACTGTTGCTACTACACAAAGAAATCTGAGATTCCTACATCAAGGAAAGTTTTCTACTTGCTAAATATGATTTAAGATGGTTAATTTGTATGATAGTTGTGTATTAGCACTTTTGGATCAAAAACGGAATTTATGGAATTTAGAACCTAATCTTAGTTTTTGGTGATAAAATTGCGGATTATAATGGTCATGAATCATATAGGATAAATTTTGGGTAGATAAATGATGTTGATTGTGTTTAAAATGGAAGAGATTTGAGGTTTGGCAAAATTAGGGTTCATAACCCTTAAAACAAAACTTAGCAAATTCGCAGGGATCAAATCGATTCTTCCTGACCGAATCGATTCGCTAGTGGGTCAGTGTTCAGTTCTGAGTGGGCCGAATCGATTCGGTAGGTACTAATCGATTCGGTAGGTCCGAATCAATTCGGAAATTATGTAGAAGTCAGATCTTCCTGACCGAATCGATTCGGATGTTCCGAATCGATTCGCTTTTCTGACCGAATCGATTCGGCTAAGCCGAATCGATTCGAAAATCCTGCACTTTTGAGTAATTTTCTTAGTTTAATTCCAACTCTTTTTCTTTAAGTTTAGGACTTAAGAACCTTCTTGTATGAAGTAAATTTAGGTTCCTAGAGTCCTAGATGAGTTGAGGGATTTTCCCTACATTAGAAATAGGTTATGTGGGGACTTTTCCGGGGATATGCCAATTGATGATAGGGCATTCTTTCTTCTAGTTGATTGTTATTAAACTAGGAGTCGTGGTGTTATGCTCCGGAGACTTTAAAGGATCCTTGGATCTATGTTAGTCTTGATGGTTTATAATAACTTTACAACGTATCTTGGGAGAATAAATTGAAAGTTTAATTATTCATCGAGGTTACAACGATAAGATGTATTAAGTATGGCTCCGGTTATAATATTAGCTATTTAGAAAAATGTAAACGATTATGGTTTCAGATAAAATGAAACATATATATGGAAAGGAAATGAAATGGTAATGGTAAAAATGACGGTAAATGATAATTTACTAAATCATGAATATGGTAAATGCTAATTTACTTAAAAACACCTCTCTAAATGACATCATAAGGGAAGTTCGCGCATTTGGTGATGCCCCCTAGCTAGTGAATGCAAGGAGGATATAGTCCTAGGCCATATGAACGATTATATTATATTTTATGTGCTGGTGAGGATATTCCGGGTGTGGTCTTGACTCTCCCGCAGGCATATGACCGCTTCTCGACGTCCTGCGTTATTGGTGACCAGGTTGCCTTGTTTGATAAGCCCCTAGAAGATGATGGTCATTTAGGGGCGCGCCCAGTGGGGAAAATCGGAGGGACGGTCTTAGAATAGTTATATGCGTATGAATATAATCTTTCTAAATCAAGTGGGACTTGATGGATTATAAGTGCCATAAAGAGCACAATGAAATGCCACAAAGAGCATTCGATGATGATTATATTCCTGTTAAGGAATGGAAAACCCCAAAGAATCTATAATTGTGATCATTCCTGTTAAGGAAGGAAATTATGAAAAGAATAAGTGTACATGGTAAATTATAATGTCGTAGCTAATGCTCTAACTTGTGTAGGTAGATGTTTATTACTTTTATTCATCATATCTGTTCATAACTACCATACATTTTATTCATATGGTGATCATATAAAATCGTGCCCTGACCCGTTCATATTTCTTGTTGTGAATTCATCTTGTATCCTCTCAGGTACTCCGCCCCAAGGACGCCTATTCTGGTGATTTTTGGCGAGCTGTGGTGCTTTGTGGGTATTACGGGTTTTATTGTGTAGCCGCTTTTATTTTTGCACTCTAGTTAAGATCAAGTTCTGAAGATGCCTTAAGGAAAAGTTCTTACTCTTAACAATGTGATGCACGTGCATGACATCCGTAAAAATCTGATTTCGGATCACTTTTAAGAATGAATGGGTTTAAGCTTGTGTTTGTTCTGATAAGTTTGTGTTGTCCAAAAATGATGTCTATGTTGGAAAGGGTTACTTGTCTGAGGGGCTCTTTAAAATGAATGTAATGGCATTGATGCCAAAGGCATCCCCAATAAATGAAATTGCTAGTTATACTTACTCGAGTGACTCTTCTAACATTTGGCATGCTAGATAAGGTCATGTTAATTTTGATTCTTTACGTAGATTAACTAACTTGGAATTTTTTCAAAAATTAAATATTGATAAAGATCATAAATATGATATCTGTGTGGAATTAAAATTAGCTAGATTACCTTTTCATTATATTAAAGGTAACCATTAGATTTAATACACACGGATATTTGTGATTTAAAATTTATACAAACTAGAGGTGGGAAAAAGTACTTTATTATTTTTTTTACGATTGCATAAAATATTGCTATGTATATTTTTTACATAGTAAAGATGACTCTATTGATGCATTTAAACAATATAAAAATGAGGTTGAGAATTAATTAAGTAAAAAGATAAAGGCTATAAGGAGTAATAGAGGAGGTGAATATGAATTTCCTGTTGAGGAATTTTGTTTCGAACATGGAATTATCCATCAAAGCACCGCTCCTTATTCTCCTCAATCGAATGGTGTTTCGGAATGCGAAAATCGAACATTGAAGGAAATGATGAACTCTATGTTGATAAGTTCAGGATCACCCCAGAATTTGTGGGGGGGAAGCCTTATTATTCGCAATTATATTCTTAATAAATTACCACACAAGAAAACTCACAAAACACCTGAATTATGGAACGGTCGAATATCTTCTTATAAATATTTATGAGTGTGGGGGTGCTTAGTCAAAGTGATGGTTACTAAACTTAAAAAGGTAAAAATATGACCAAAGACCGTTGACTGTGTGTTCATCGGTTATGCTATAAATAGCAGTGCATATCATTTCTTAGCTTGAAAAACTGAGATTCTGAGTATTCATGTAAATATGGTTATTGAATCGAGGGACGCTTCATTTGTTGAAAATAAATTTCCATATAACATAAAACGAGAATTTGGTACTTATAAAAGGACAAATCAAGCTTCTATAAATGGTACTCATCAACTTTTTGAGTCAATAGAGGATGAACCAAGATGTAGAAAAACGAAAAGGAGCTCGACTTCCTTTGGTCCGTATTTTCTAACATATTTGCTAGAAAATGAACCCCAATCATACAAAGAAGCAATATTCTCACCCAGTGCTTCTAATTGGAATGAATCAATTAATAGCAAAATTGAATCCATTTTACAAAATCATACTTGTGAACTAGTGGATCTTCATTAGGTTCGAAACCGTTAGGTTAAAAATGGATCTTCAAAAAGAAATGTCGATGGATCAATTAATAAATATAAAGCTAGACTTGTAGCTAAATGCTATAGGGAAAAGGAAAGGTTGGATTACTCCGACACATACTCACCGGTAACAAGAATTACGTCCATTCGAATGTTAATAGTAATAGATGCCATTAATGGACTTGAAATACATCAAATGGATGTAAAAAACGCTTTCTTAAACGGTGAATTAGATGAGAAAATCTATATGGAGCAAACTGGACAAGAAGAAAAAGTATGTAAGCTTGTGAAATCACATTACGGATTAAAACAAGCACCTAAGCAATGGTGTGAAAAAATTGATAATGCAATGTCATCAAATGGTTTCAAAATTAATGAGTGAGATAAATGTATTTACTTTAAAAGCATTCAAAATTAATATGTCATTCTATGCCTCTTTGTTAACGATATGCTAATCATGAGTAGTAACCTAGAAATTATCAAAACTACAAAACATATGTTGAGTAGACGATTTGACATGAAATATTTATGTATCTCCGATGTTATATTAGGAATTAAAATTTATAAAACATGATTATAACTATAGTAGTTAATTTCGTTTATTTTGGAATATAGAATCTTAATGAATGAGAGAATTGAATAAAATTCATAAAACCCAATTCATAAAATAATAAATTTAGATGAGAAATCCCTGATGTGTAATGGTTTAAATTGTGATTAGAACCTATCTAAATATGTAAAAAAATATTGGGTATTATTGGGTTAAGTTTTGGGAAGAATCCATGGAGTTTTGGGTGTGAACGATAATGGAGGAAATCTAACGGGAAGAAGTGTTGTCTGAGTGGCATTAATCGATCGATCGATGATGCCTATTTTTTGACAAGTTTGCTTTTTTTTTAGGCTCCAATTTTCTTTGGAATTTGTTCTAGGATTATTTATTTAGTGAAAAATATGTGGGGGGGGGGGGGGGGGGGGGGGGCTATTACCTAGTGATTATGAGTGGATATATTTGGGTTTGGAAAAGTTAGAAGAATGTAAGGAACATAAATAATGAATTGAGTAAAATAAATTCATAAATATTTAAATATGGATCGATTGGGTGAGTCCGGGTATTTTAGCAAGTGAAGTTGCATTAATTATTTAATGGATGTTAAATTAAATAAATCAAGAGTCGGGGAAATAGACTCGGGGATTATGGGCTAGTGCTACAGGAGTTAGGCAAGTGTTCCGAATTTAATCTAATTATATATATATGAAATTGTGATATATATATATATATATATGTGTGTGTGTGTGTGTGTGTGTGTGATTTAAAAATATCGTTATACATAATATTTATGTGAAAACATACCCCTCTAGTGTTATTATAGGAGGTTGCGCGATGTGGGTGAATCCCCTAACTAGTGAATGGAGGGAGAGTATAGTCCTCAGCACATAGCGTCCGATATTTTATTATCAGATTATTTTCGATGTGAGACATATTAAGTATGATTCGGTTTCACTCTCTCTCGAGAGAAACTATGACCGCCTCCACTATGCTTATGATTTTGTTTCCTAATTCTATGTGAGTTAACCGTCTTATGGTATCCGGGTTGGATTGAGTATACCTGGGATTATAGAATTTTAAAGAAAACATCCGTTGAGTTATGGCTCAGGAGGATAGTTATTATATGCGACATACGTGTTATTGTTGTAGTATATTAGTACATATATAATAAGAGTAAATAATTATATACATTTTAAATACATAAAGTGTGAATGTATTACTTATAGTACTAGTGTAGATGTTATATAGTCAATTATACCGAAAACAATTAAATAAGTTAATAAGTAGAATGACTTATGATTAAAAGTAAGAAATACCCGGATTAGAGTACTGTGATAGAAATAATTGAACAAGTCTAGTTAGGTGGGGTAGCATAATTAGTTGGGTTAGGAGGCAAGCGATAGGTTTGCACAATAGTTGAGGGGTGAGTAATATCTCAAGAGAGTGCGACATCAACTTAAATATAAAAAGTGTTCATGCATATTTATTTGTTGCCTGTTAATTGTTTACTAAATATTTTAAAAAGGTATTTGGGATTGACCCGTGTCAAAAAAATTATTTTCCAAAATATTTTAGGTTTTCAGCCATAGGAACACCAAGCTTGATGATTCACTATAGGGATGCATAGCTGTAGCACTTGTGGAGGCTTGTAGAATTGATGTAGACGCTTCAGTCATTCAATCCTATATTACGATTTACATTTCAGTATTTCATTTGGGCATGTTGCCCCTTAAGATAATTCAACATTTCGGTTGTATTTATTTGACTCTATTTTGAATTTAGTTTATTCCTTTAAACTTATCATTTGGATTTTGTGTTGGAAACGGATGGTTTATTCAGTATTGATTATTTATCTACTTATCGTGTGGTGATTTAGACTATTATATTTGTGTAGATGGATTGGTAATTGTATTTTTCCTCATATTATTATATATATGAAAGATAAAATTTGGTACCGACTTAATTTAACATAGGTGATAAGTAATTTAAAGAGTTTTTGATAGTGATGCTAATAATGAATCAAATGAGATACTTATTTGTTTTGGTAAAGGACTGATCATCCGTGATTAAAATAAGCGGAATGTCACAATATTCTTGATAAAAAAACACCATTTATTTACATATAAATAAATCCATTGATCACTCATTGCATTTTATTTATATTTTAGTGATAGAGTGAGAGTTCTATTATTTGTCTTTGCTCTTGTGTGACACGACAAAGTTTGTTTTTCCATGCTATCAAGTAGGCCCTACTAGATAAGAAATAATGAACAAATATAATATTTATAGGATGTATGTTCTTATACATCTTTAAACATATTACTCGATAAATTATGTATGAAGTATAAAAATGAGAAAAAGAAAGTGGATGACATAACTAACTCCCAAGTTAAGGTTATCGGTTCATATACTAAGGCTCCGTTTGGTTCGGGGTGAAGTACTTTTAACTGCGGTGAAAAGTAAAATGGTGAAATATTTTTTTACATATTTAAAATTATATTTTTTTTGGATTGACATTGTGAATAAGTGCATACCCTATAATTATAAAACTTTAAACAAGAATAGAGAAAGAAAAAATTAACTCTAAATAGGTGAAAACGTAATTCATCATATTACTTTTCATCGCATTGAAACATATTTCAACCTAAACCAAACGGACCCTAAATTGTGAATCACTTACCATGTTAAGAGTTGAAAATTTGAATAATATATATTGTCATCCATATGAGATATCAACCATTCATAACATATCATACTCTCTCTCTTTCTCTTTATATATATATATATATATATATATAGAGAGAGAGAGAGAGAGAGAAAGAGAGAGAGTCTCCTGTAAGGACTCCTTATGGTGCAACCCCTGGTAAATACCTTTTTTTTAAAATTGTAAAAAAGGATTTTTTTTTATGAAACTTCATAGATATGATGTCTACGGTGAGAAGATCATCTTTAATTTTTTTCATCAAAAAATTCGAAAAAAAAATCGTTGAGATGAGGTGATATGTAAACAAATGGTATAAATATACATTTTCAACCGTTGAAATATTGGGTTAGCACCAGCTACTTTATTGATTGAATTTTTTAATGAAACTTCATGGACATGATCTTCTCACTATCGAGATCATATTCATGAAGTTTCATTAAAAATTCAATCAAAAAGTGGTTGAGATGATCGCCAACATTTCAACGGTCGAAAATACGTATTTATACCATTTTTTTACATATCACCTCATCTCAACGTTTTTTTATTGAATTTATTTATGAAAAACATTGGAGATGATCTTCTCACCATGGAGATCATATCTATAAAGTTTCATCAAAAAATTCATTTTTTTACTGTTTTAAAAAAATAGTATGTATTGGGGTCTACACTATAAGGAGTCCTTACAGGAGAGTCTCTCTCTCTCTCTCTCTCTCTCTCTCTCTCTGTATATATATATATATATATATATATATATATATATATATATATATATATATATATATATATATATACACACACACATACTAGGGTGTACCCGTGTCGATGGCACGGTGATAAATTTGTTCCCGTAATATTTGGTATTCTAAACGTGTCACTAATAGTACAAATGTAAATTACGTTGGTCATCCCATGATACACTTAGTCTTCATGGATAGATGACATCATTTAGACTAATGGGTTTAAACATGATTAAAATTATTTAACCAATGTCAATTTTTCTTTTTTCATTTTAGATTTTATTTGTCTTTTCAGATTTCTTCATTTAGTTTCTTATATATCTATTTTCAAAGGGTAAATTAATGTGTACTCGTGTCAATAGAATGATAAAAAAAATAATCCCCATAAAATTCATTCAACTATGTGCAATCTATAATGTCAAAATAAATATAATAAAATTCAAATTTCCTTCAAGAATATTAAAGCGTTAAAACAGCATGATATATATAAAACAAAGGAGAACATGATGAAACATGACATGTTTGTGAATCTCAAACAATGTTTTTCTTCCATGGATCCAACCCGGTAAAAAAACAACAAAATTAAAACTCCAAACCATTATGTTTAATATGAATTTTATTAGAACTCCAAACGACCATGACTTAAACTTAATGTTAAAAAATCTAAAAGTATTTATGAGATTAAAAAAATGAAACTACTTTAATATTTACCAATATCATTCTTCTAGGTAAAACTTCAATGACTTCAACCTTGTGATATAACAAAACCTAAGGGCCACACTAAAGAACCCATGAACCGAAACCCCCAATAACAACATTTTCATACATAAACAGAGAACCCCAATAAGTACACAAAAAACTAATATAAGACATAGGCCAAATGAGAAAACCTTATAAACAAAATTCCATACTTGTGAAAATAATTAACCAAAAAAACATAGTTTACCTATAGATTACACCTCACAAAAAAAAACAATAATTACCACACATCACAAAAATTATCCCTACATATATATATTGTTGCGGTGTATGTATGTATATGCATTAGTATATTATAAAAACAATTATGAATTTTTTTTTAAATAATCATTTTGATTTCAACACATATTATAATGTCAATATAAAGCAAAACACTTTGTAAGGACATATTTTTATAAATGTCCGCCACAATTAATTATGTTGTATATCGTTACAATCGTCGAAGAAGTTCAAGAGCAATCTACATCAAGATGGATCCGAATATATCAAAGTTCTTCGTCAAAAAGCCTCTGCAAAGTTTACATTGGTAAGGTTATGTTTTAAATATCTTAACTTTGCACTTAGAGCTTTGGAATATTTTTTCAGAATATTTTCTAAGTGTTGGAGCGGACTTTTTTTGTCAAAATTTGAGAATGAGTAAATTTTTTAAGTCCTGTAGCGTTCCTCGATTTTGACGCTCAGTTCGGTCAAGCGAGATCCCATCTCGTTCGAGCGACATTGAGATGTCACGCAATGTCGTTCAAACGACACGTGTACTTCATTCGAGCGAGATCCCTTTTTCGTTCAAACGACCGAGGTTGCACGACTTTCTATAAATACTCATTAAATTTTTTCGTTTCATTAAGAAGTCTCAGCGTTTTGAGAGACAAAAAACTGCGAATCTGCAGAATTCTTTTTGACTTCTTCTTTTAAGATTTTTATCCCTTTTGTTTTCAATTCACAAAAATTCCATATGCTTTGGTTAATTATTTTGGTTTTCATGATCACACTTTATTTTTGTTCATTATTTTTGGGGAGAACTCTACAACCGGAGAGCTGCGTGCTATTGTTGAGGGAGTATCTATGAAGTTACTCTTGTGGGGAGGATAATCTACACCGTGAAGACTGCGTGTCTAGGACTGCGAGTCATTGTGGTATAGCTGCATGTGAACCATTGCTGATTTTTAGCCGTTGATTTGGAGGTTTGACGAAGACATCGTGCGTTACTCTTGTGGACAAAAGAAAGATGGTATGTAAGTCAATGGTCTTGTAAACTTTTCAAAGTTCTAGAAATAAAAGGTTTTGCCATTCGGGGATTTTTTTTGAAATTTTGTGTCGCATAATATATCTTATTTGGTTTGATACGTAGTTGCATGTTTCGGGGTGAATTAATTTGGTTTAAAATAGACTCTAATTAAATAAGTGTGCCAAATTAAAAATTTGCGAATTTAATCAATTATCACACAGTAATATATTTTTACAAATTGGTATCAAAGCAAGTTGCGCTAATTTATCACGTATTCCTACTTTTCGCAAAAATCGTGTGATATTGATTTTTTTTTTTAAAAACAATTTTGTGAAAAATCGCAATTTTTTCTATGGATCAATTATGTAATCGGATGCCCCCCTTTGATGACACGAGTCAGAGTTTGATCATATAAATCATTTGAATTTGACATTTGCTAAAAGAATTGATTTTTTGGAAAAAAAATCTCGTTTTAAATCCGCGATGGATCTTTTGCAAACGATTCAAAATCGAAGTGATTTTTATCGTGAAAATTTCATTTCTTTGGGCCATGAATTTAATGCTTTAAAATTGTCCAAAAAGGTGAGTGTTGAGAGAGTCCTATTTTTAGAAAAAGAATTGGAGGACTTTAAAATTTCTAGTGGTTGTATTTGTGCCAAAGAGGACAAAAATAATTTAATCAATGAGTTTGTGGCACGTGAAAAGACTTTTAAGGAAAAGTTTGCTTTAATTGAGGGGGAGAGAGATACCCTTTTAGATATTGTTGAAAATTTAAAAAACAAATCCTTGTCTTTGGAAGAGTCTAAATTGTTGCTTGAATCAAATATTTTGAAATTGAAAAATGATTTAAACGATTAAAATAGGTTTGATAGTGATGGTAATGGCTCATCCTGTTCTCATGCTTCTAGTGCTAAAGCCAAAACCATTATTTGTTTTAGAGGGTCAATTAATCCAATGAAAATTAGAAAAGATCACACTTTAAGTAACATTCCTCCAGTTTATACATGTTCACATTGTGGTAGAAAAGGTCACCTTAGGAGATTTTGTTTTGATCTTGGAATATGTCCTAGGAAGTCGAAGTCTAGTGTTTTGTTGGTTTTGAAAACCCCGTGTCGACGTGTTACATCCGCTTGGGTTAGGAAATCACTTTTGGATACGCTAGATTTTAGAATAGTTGATTCTCATTTACTTCCACATGACTCTTCTCCTGCCATTTCATATAGATGATTGTGTCCGCATGTTTGTCATACGCTAATTTTTTTAATTTCATGATATTTATGTTTGCTAGCATTGTGATATATACTTTTTGTATAAATTTTTGCTTTTGAGAAATTTTGAAAAATACAAAAAGATTTTATTTTAATAAAATTTGTGAAAAATACAAAATGATTTTTGTATTTTGTTTACACCTATTATGGATAGACACTTAGGATGACCGAGTCACAGCATCATTCCATTTTTCAAGTGAATATTTTATAGTGTCTTCAGATAATATTTCATGTCATCTTTGTGCTTTATAATGTTTGGAGTAATTAAGATGTAATTAAGTGTTACTTTTTACATGTTTGACTCATGATTTCCTTTATTGTACGCATGCACGGATTTATTTGATTATTGTTCTTGTCTTATCACATGTTATTTGAGTATTTTAACCTCAATCCTATCTTTAAAAAATGAACGAAGCGCGATAAAATTTTATAAGAAAGTTGTTCATGTAAGAAGCATTTGTGAGTTTGTGTGCTTTATTTGAAAACGGGGAAGGGCTGCCAAAGGTTCACATTTGGCATTTGCGAATACTAAGTCACCGTTATATCGGACCTAAAAAATTGAGGAATTTTATTATCCGGGGTCCAAAGAGGTTTAAAAGATCCCTAAAAAAATTTAAAGGCAATAAAAAGAAACTCATGCCAATTATGGGCCAATTAGGTTTTTGCACCAATTCTCCAAAGTTTGAGAATTTAATTTATACACCTCTAAAAGAAAATATGCATGAGGGAGTTTGGATGGAGAATTAAAATGGGTTTGCACGTCCTTGAAAGTCTTGAAAAAGCGTTACATAGTTTTGGACGTTATTGGTGTGAAAATCACTTTGGCTTTGATTTGTTGATTTGTATAAGTCGATATCGTCTAAATTCAACACTTTTTACACCTAAGGATACTGTTGATGTTGATTCGTTAGGGGTACACATATTCATCATGCACATATGATTGATTGAGTTTATTTACCTATCGAATGTGTTCACACCCATACATTCCATTTGCATGACTTGGTTATTTTAGTATAAATTCATGGTGTGATTTTTGGTATCTTATTTTCGTAAGAAAAAATTTGAAAAATCAATAATAGTTTCTGAAAGTTTTTGAGATACTCCTTTGCATGCGCGTAGTTTGATCCATGTTTGTTATGCTTTTGTCGTGACACTCCATGTTTCAGTTTGTTTCATCTTATCTGTCTATTTGGGGATGTCATAAAAATGGGGAGAAAGAATTATCATGTTATGGGAGAGTTTTTGCATTATGGGGGAGATTTGATTTATTATTGATTTATTCTTATATCATTTCAAACTCGATGTGTCACGAAGGTTTTAAATTTATTTTATGTGTGTAGGTACAGAGATTGAAAATCATTATGTTGCACATCCTGATGAGAAAAGCTTTGAGATTTGATGAAGATTTTTTGAAGAAAAGTTTGAGACCTTGCAAATTTGTACCTTTTCAGTTTTGAGATTTATGGGAGGGTAGATTTATATAGGCATTTTTGTATTTGATAATTCAGATGTTTTTATGTATGTTCTGACATAGACATAGGGAGAGATTTGTAAGGACATATTTTTATAAATGTCTGTCATAATTATTATGTTGTATACCGTTACAACCATCGAACAAGTTCAAGAGCAATCTACATCAAGACGGATCCGAATATATCAAGGTTCTTCATCAAAAAGCCTCCACAAAGTTTACTTTGGTAAGGTTATGTTTTAAAGACATTAACTTTGCACTTAGAGCTTTGGGATATTTTTTCAAAATATTTTCTAAGTGTTGGAGCGGACTTTTTTCGTCAAAATTTGAGAATGAGTAAATTTTCTAAGTCCTGTAGCGTTCTTTGATTTTGACGCTCAGGACGTTCAAGCGAGATCCTGTCTCGTTCGATCGATATTGAGATGTGGCGCGATGTCGTTCAAATGACACATGTACTTCGTTTGAGTGAGATCCTCTTTTCGTTCAAATGACCGAGGCGACGTGATTTTCTATAAATACTCATTAAATGATTTCGTTTTCATTAAGAATTCCTAGCGTTTTGAAAGACAGAAAACTGTGAATGTGCAGAATTATTTTTGACTTCTTCTTTTAGAGTTTTTATCCCTTTTGTTTTCAATTCACAAAAATTCCATATGCTTTTGTGATATTTTTTTTGGTTTTCAAGAACACACTTTGCTTTTGTTCATTCTTTATGGGGAGAACTCTACAACCGGAGAGCTGCGTGCTAATGTGGAGGGAGTATCTATGAAGTTACTCTTGTGGGGAGGATAACCTACACCGTGAAGACTGCGTGTCTAGGACTGTGAGTCCTTGTGGTATAGCTGCGTGTGAACCATTGTTGATTTCTAACCGTTGCTTTGGAGGTTTTACGAAAATATCGTGCGTTACTCATGTGGGCAAAAGCAAGATGGTATGTAAGTCAATGGTCTTGTAAACTTTTCAAAGTTCTAGAAATAAAAGATTTTGCCCTTCGGGGATTTTTCCTGAAAGTTTGTGTCGCATGCTATATCTTATTTGGTTTGATATGTAGTTGTAAGTTTAGGGGATGAATTAATTTTGTTTAAAAATTGACTCTAATTAAATAAGTGTGCCACATTAGAAATTTGCGAATTTAATCAATTATCACACAGTCATATATTTTTACACACTTTAATATTTTCAGAGTATAATAAATATGAAAATAAAAAGAGTAGAAAATAATGAGAATTATTTTACTAATAATGAAGCCCAAACCCACTAATAATTATTGAGTGAAGCACTAATTAAAAAAATAAAATTTTTAACTTTCCAACATTGAAAATCAAACAATCTACTCTATTCAACATGAAGCCCTAACTTTTTGTTTTGTGATTTGGTCACTGTCCCCCTTTTTTTGCCTGTATTTCACTTTGGAAGCCAGTATTCAAAATATACATAAACCAAATTAAATTATAATTAATGTTCATTTTAATTTAATTTATTATAATGTATTACTTTTGATGATTACAAACAAATATTTATCTTTTATTAATTATGTTCATATAATTATATATATGTAATTATGTAATAGTTAATATATTTATTATGTAGTCCATACCTTTATATTAGTTAAATTATATATGTATTTATATTTCCAGTCTATAACACGCAAACTTTTGTATATCTATAAACATTTTTTTACACATCACTTATGATTTCTTTATTTTATAATATTATATAATAGCTTCTCTTACATTTTAATTATATTAATTACGTTATTTTTTATGTGCTTATTACCTTATAACTGTTTACGTATATTAATCATGTAAACATTTTTTAATTATATTGTATGTGTTTATATGTATTAATCATTCTTACATTTCTTTAAAAAATCGCTGGTGCCACTTCCCACTTGCAAATCTGTTGGCAAGATTGATATGCCCAAGTCGTATAAGACTTCGCTTAGACTCTCTCTCTCTATATATATATATCGTCCCATACCTAAATCTCCAATGACTGCTCATGAAAATGGCAACACATATTGACTTATGGGAACTTGTTTATTGGGACACGCCTCTAAGCCTTGGAAAACTTATCTCATATGTCAGAAAAAATCCAATTGAGATATATTGGGTTGTCATCTTTAGAACCAGTGTTTGTTTTGTCTCGAGATCTCTATCTAGTTTTCTCAATTTTTTTACGTTTATGCATACATTTATATATATTAGAACAAAATAACGTTTATTTTTTTATTTTTTATGAACGTTCATTTACTTATATATACTTACATCTAATCATTTAGGACAAATTTTTTATATATAATTGTTTAAACTTTACTTTTTTTTATAAAGATCATTTTTCTTCCGTCTGTCAATGAATGTTCGGTTTTCTATTTTGGTCAGTTTTGGAGGTCAGTTAATGGCTTTTTGGATATAAAAATATAAGTTATTTAAGGTTTTTCTAATATAAATATGAATGTCGGTTCGGTTCGATTCGAGTCGGGTTTTTTTTGCCTAAATCTCCAACCTAACCAACATGGTCAATTTTTTAAATCCTTAAACCATAGATCGAACCGGGCTGAACAACAATATTGGTTTCGATTCAGTTCAGTTCGGGCAGGTTCAACTTCAGTTTTCAGATCGATTTTTTTGCACGCCCCTAAATGTTTCTTTTATATAATATACATATAGTAATTTCTTTATGTATGCATCTAGAGCTCTTATATTTATATACTCATGCACGGTCAAAATAAAGTCAGGAAATCAATTTTACTATTCCTTTGAGTACATTTATTTTGACAGTTGAAAAGCCTTTGTCCCATCCGATGACTACTCTACTGCAATGTGATGATTACTCTATGCTCATTTGACATCCTTAAAAACCTATTAGGCTTTTCACTTTAGACTTCATAGTTGTACCCATTAGTACAGTGTTTACGTCTTACATTTGTCAAGTTCTTTGACTACTTGGTTATTGTCAAGAAGTCTAAAAAATGAACATACATTTAAGTTTTCTAAAATACCTTATTAAACATACTTCAAGAACATATCAATTTTTTAGAATATTACAGTAAAAGACCCTGCTTTTCCCTTTTCATTATTTCTTCTTCTTACAACAACGCTCATATAGACACATATATATAATCCAAAACCAAGTAAAAACACATAATATTTGAAAGAATCCCAAAGACTGTCCCTTATGCTGGAAAGAGAGAATAATTTATACCACAGTATCATAAAAAAATAACAAAAAATAAAATTTATAAATTCTCTTTCAACAAATAAAATATTAATAGTGCAATAATGAGCACCACACTATATCACTATCTTTGAACTATTTCACTCCATAATAAACATTATTCCACATGATTAATTCAGAGGATATTAATAGTTAAAAATCCATAAAATACACCTCACTTTAATCAACCATTTCATTCACCAAACAATTACCTCAATCCATGCAAAGGCCATTACTGTAACTTTATAGTACAGATCCCTCACTGTTGTAAAATAAGAACTGGAAGAAAATAAAATCAGTTGAGTTGGAAAAAAAAAAAATTGACACCCAAATCATTATATCAAATAACAAAAAAATCATAAAAATCGTACCCAAAACCCAAAGATGCGATCCCTCACCGTTGTAAAACATTACCACAAAATGAGAACGCATTGTGAAACAACGTCAAAACATTACCACAAAATGATATAGATCTGTAAGGAGGATAATCTTTGCTCTATGACAACCACCCTTTAAAGCTGGACCATGACAGCTTCATATAGAACTACCCAACAATCCTGACAAAGTACCAGTCCAAAATCAAAACACATGAATACAAACCCCATAAATGAAACTTCTCCTAAAGAAAAACCTCACAAAAGTGACAACATAAATGAAAAACTTGAGGAGAGAGAAACTTGGAAAACATGAAATAAATAAAAACACAGACCTCACCTTTCAAACGGTGATATCGAAATCCATTTGGTAAGTGACCAAATAACACAAGTGGTGGCGGCACCAACACCTTTTAAAACAGCGAGCTCAAAATCTAAAAGATGCGACCTCAATTGCATAAGCTTGGAAATCTCTAGAGTGGTGATGTGATTTTCAAAAATAAAAACGTTGTGGGCTCAGAACTACTGGGAAAGAAATTGGAAGCGTGATCTCCATCAATAATACAAATATGGTAACAGTAGACCTTTTTGTGGGTTGGTTCAAGCTCTCTCCCATACTTTGTGCGCAGTGCATAAGAAATGGGGATTAACATGTGGGATTGTGTAGTTCAAATTAAAGTAAGAGATAGGAGAGATATTCTCTGCAATACAACGTAGAGTGGATTTGCAAGTAACAGAGTAAAATAAGGAGTAGAGTTTCTTGAGACTTGTGCTCGACCCAGGGTTAATTACCATTTAACTAGTCTTTTTAGCATCATTCCCAATCACAAAATACACACTCTCAAGATTTAATCTCAGTCGTTAGTTGACAAAGACCAAACCCACCAACTTTTAATCTCAACTATTAGTTGGGGGAGACAAAAAAAACCCTCATCCTTTATATATATATATATATACAGTTTTGCTATTGAGTGGATCAGTTCGCATTTTAACAATGCAGACTAAACATGTGTCACCTGACAGTGAACCTATAAAGAATCGGCTAAATTATAAGCACTTTCTCTCTCTTTTATGGGTTCACCGCTAAGTGACATGAGAGAGTAAGAGAGATAGAGAGAGACAGAGGGATAGATACTCTTGTGCACACTAAGTTTGCACATGTGTTGGCGCATGCCAATTTTTTACATATTAAATAAAATATTTTTGACTTGATTTTTTTTATGTGATAATTAAACATTTCAGCGGACCAATATAAAAAAATCAGCCATTTTTTTTTTGCTATTTTTAAAAATTGGTAAATTTTTTACGCTTTTGAAGTGCTTAAAAACAACGAAAGTTTGACTGATCTTTTAAAAATAGCAAAAAATAATTTTTTAATTGATTTTTTTATATGAATCCGTTGAAATGTTTAAATATCACACAAAAAAATCCGCTCAAAAACATACTTTATATTATTTTAAAAAATAATGTACAAACTTAATGTGTAAAGGAGCGTATCCATATATATACTTGTCAAACATGAATTTAAGGATCTTGCGTCTATTAGTATTTTATTTTGCACGCTGAAGAAACTCTCTTGGTAGTCAAGTATAGTCTTAAACCCATGATTCGTGTAGTGTCTTTCTTCTTTAGTCTGTTCGGCTTAAAAAATAAGAGCAAAAGGGAAAACGTATGTATGGGAAAAAGTGTGGACCGCATGCTTAAAGCAAGCAGAGAACGGAAGAGTGCAAAATCAGACATGATATTCCAATGTTTTTGTATTTTAATAAAATACATAAAAATAATTAATGGAGAGAACTCGATTTGAGATAAAGGTTAACAGCCAACTCATGGTATTTTACACTCACAAGAGAACCAAATGATAATCCACTCTGCAAATCAAAGGCTAGTGCAAATAAATTAGGAGCTACACTTTTTTCCTCAGGTGTTCCAATTTATGAATATTTCAAAAATTAATACTCCAAATATGAATTTCATTATTACAATAAAAGTGAGAAAAATAAGCCATTGGAAGTTTAAACTGTTGGGTATGTATATTATTGGTATATATATTTATTTTGTATGAAGTAAATAAGTTAGTAGAAGTGGCCAAGTGGTAAGTTAGTGGGGGTGTGTGCATGAGGTCTTGGGTTCAAGTCCTAGGGAGTACACTAATTATTAAGGGTCAAAGATTGGGCCACTCTTGGGGATTTCTAACATGCATTAAATCTTTTCAAAATCATTTTAATTTTAAACCGTTTTAAGTCTTTGACTATTTCTTCCACTATAGATGTTAGTGGAGATATTAGTGGGTTAGTTGGCTAAAACCTCTACCCACGTTTTTTACCATTTCCCTTATATAAGAAAAGGTTACAGAGTAAAAAAACGATTGAAAAATCTCTCTCACGTTATCTGCAAAATTACTTTTGCTATACTCTGAAAATCACCTTCTGTGCAAAAATTCTTTTGCTATTTTCTGAAAATACATTTATGTTCGTCACTTTTTTGGGAGTGCTGGAGTATCCTGAGAGTTCGAAGATTTAACACAAAGCTGGTGTTTAAATATGATTGTTAAATCCTGGGAGGTGTATCTTCACGAAGCTGACAACTACAAATATCAGCGAGCAATTTCACCTTTAGGACTTTGTGCCAAACACAAACCTCGATCGATAAGTCATTCTAATTTTATCTATTTCGAATTTGGGTTATTTCGTTTATTATGCAATTACTATTTCCAACATAAACTTGTAAATTCGAGCCATCCATTCCAAAAATGGTGATCAGTGGCCACTCTATCATGAATTGCACTCTCCTTCGGGCGCCTGTGCGTTTGTTACTGTCACACAATGAACTGGTGATGATTGTGAGGTGACGTTGCAAATACTAACCCAACCCAACCCAACCATTTAATTACTCTCATGTGCTTCAAAAACAAATTTTAAAAATTAAATAAATTTTGATAAATTTTAAATACTTAAATTCACTAATTCTCTTCTTATAGAAGTCCATGCTAATGGCATAACAAGTGGACCTAATAATAAATTATTCTTATATGTTTAAAAATTATTACCAAACTATTTACATGTAAATTACCCTTATTAAATGGGTCTACGTTTAACCTAAATAATACCCATTTGATTCATGAGTTGGGAAGACTTACCTTACCTATTAACCCAAACTAATCCTTTCGTGCATTCTATAACTATAGTCTATAATCTCACTCTTTCTAAAAGTATCATCAAATTTTTATTTTTTATCCATCTCCTTTCTCTCTATATTTTCCTCACTAAGATATGGACCTTTCTCTCGAAACATCTCACTATAAAATTCTATCTTTTCTTAGCCAAACTGCTACTCTTTACAAAGCTTTAACAAACAAACAAACATTCAGTAGTACATTTCAATGCACTTCTAATACTAACATGACACTACTATTTTAGCAACATTTTGTACCTATTCCTCCCATTGTAGTACCTTCCAATCACCTTCTTATGACTAGGCATTTGTTGCACCACACTCCTGTACTATACTACATTCAACTCTCTATTTATATACTCATTTTCCTATTCCTCTTTAACAGTGGAATCAATGAGAAGAACGGCTTCTGCTAAAAACTGTAACTGGATCATCCCATGTATGATCTTGAAATTATCGGCGAAATAATCACCTCCTACACACTAAAAGCATGTAGGTACCAATATATATATATATATAATAAAGTAGGTGATGTGGATGTGAAAATGTATGCATGGTTTCGTATGTATGATATTTTATGTACTTCATGCATGCATAACATACATATACATGGGTGCATAACTTACATACATACATACATAATAATTGGGCTACGCTAATGGGCTGGGCTTTTGATGGGTTGCGCTATAAAAAATGAGTTGGGTTTTTAATTGGGCTAGCTTTAAAAATTAGGTTGGGCTTTTTATTGGGCTGGGCTAAAAATTTGGGTCGGGCTTTTAATTGGGCTACGCTAATAAAATTGGGCTTCGCTTTGATTGGGTTGCGCTATAAAAATTGGGCTGGGCAACAAATAGTGCGCTGAGCTTTTAATTGGGCTGGACTATATCGTGCCATAGGCACGGGCATGGGCTAGTATATAATAAAGTACAATATGGGGTATGGGTTTTTGTCATGCATGATAAACATACATAACATTTTATGTGTTGCATGCACACATGCTTTCATGCGTACACATGCATGCATATATACATACATCAATATTTTAATATTTTTTTATTAATTTTTTTAAAATTTTAATTTTGAAAATTATTTTCTTTAAATATTAAAAATATATTTATTTATTTTTTACGTTTTTTAATTTTTTAAAGGTATTTTTTTTAAAAAAAATAAGGGTTATTATGTCTGGATTTTATCACAGGAGCAAATTTATCGTCGTATATAATAAAGTAGGTGATGTGGATGTGGAAATATATGCATGACATTTTTGCTTTCTTATGTATGATATTTGATGTACTTCATGCATGCATAACATACCTATACATGGATGCATAACATACATACATACATACATACATACATATATAACAATTGCGCTAGGCTAATGTGCTGGGATTTTATTGGGTTGGGCTTTTAATTAGACTGGTTATAAAAACTGGGTTGGGCTTTTTATTAGGCTGGGCTAAAAAATGGACTAGGCTTTTAATTGGGCTGTGCTACAAATAGTGGACTGAACTTTTAATTGGACTGGGCTAAATCGTGGCATAGGCACAGGCATGGGCTAGAATATATATAGAGTAATAGAACCATGCTCTCATACATACCATATTTTACATATCAAGTTTTTCAAAATAGTAAAAAAAATATTTTTTAGTCGAATTTTTTTATATGGTATTCAAACATTTCAGGGGGGCATACAAAAAAATCAACTCAAAATAACTTTTTTGCTATTTTTAAAAAATCGGTCAACTTTTAAGTGCTTTAAAAACTATGAAAGTTTGACCCATTTTTTAAAAATAACAAAAAAATTTATTTTTAGCTGATTTTTTTATAAGGTTTTTTCTAAATATTTAAATACCACATAAAAAATTCAAATCCAAATCATTTATAAAAATGGGTACGCGCCAATGGAATATAAACTTAGTATGTATGAGAGTCTGACTCTCTCTCTTGAGAGAGAACAAAGCTTCTATACATCATCCATACATCACATCTAGTTCAAGGTCCTAAATTATTTTTTTCAATTTTTTTAGTTTACCCATGGGAGTTAACCTTTCAATCATCACATGTTCAAAAAATTAGGTCAAAATACAAATTCTAGCTACTTTTTAAAAATTTAACAAAAATCTACAAAAAATACCTTATTTATAAGAGTATGTGCTAGCAGAATATTGTGAATTTTTGAAAAACAACTAAAAAATGTATTTTGATCTAATTTTTGGAACATGTGTTGATGAAAAGGTTAATTTCAATAGAAAATAAAAAAAATTGAAAAAAAAGTTTCTTAAAACCTAGAACTAGGTGTGATGTATAGTGTATGATGTAGATGAGCCTTTATATATATATATATATATATATATATATATATATATATATATATATATATATATATATATATATATATATATATATATATATGAGAGAGAGAGAGAGAGAGATAGAGATGTATACAGTCAATCTGGTCAAGAAGAAATTAATCGATTTGATCATGTTAATTATCAAGTCTTTGTTCATTGTTTAGAAATTCGAGTTGTATGTTTTCCCATATTTTTTTTTCAAAATAAAGGCCTATTTGTTTATTTATTTATTTTCTCCCTTCATCTTCAATTTATTCAATAGTCATTTTTGCCCTTCAATAATATTTTCCAATCGTTAAAAAAAACCAGCGTTGTTCACTCATCACAATCAGCTATGACAATTGAAGTAGTATAAAAATATGTCCAAATAAGTAAATAGCTAACTCAAATGGTTTCTATTTTCTTAATTTGATATTTGAAAAGAAAAACGTATGATTTTAAGGAATTGTGCAACATATAAAAGTAAATCATAATAGAATTTAGTTATTAATTTGTTTATTTTCTAATATGTGGTCAAGAAATATATCGTATTGAGCAACTTGAAATTTTTGTTATATGCTTCTTGTTTTTGTATATAGTTTTACAACCGTGCCCGCACATCAAGCGGGGATGAAACAAGTTTCTCTTTAAAATTGCAATATCTTTTTAACACCCCGCCCGCACCTGGGGAGATCGGGGCGGACCGCTACAGCTACAAAACTAATTAAATCCATCAATCAACAAGGTATAGAGTATCAAAATAAATCCCACGATAAAAAAAAAGAATCCACTAATCTCAACTCTTCAATTTAAATACAACCAAAAATTTCTCGAAATAATACAACAATATATCTCGAAATAAAATGCTCTATACATAAAAAAATAAAAACAATTCTTCTCATATTGTATTCTCAAATATTCTTCCCCAAATATCCAAGCTAAAATCATTCTCCATAGCGCCCCAAATCTGAGCTAATAACCTGTCAATACGAGAAAATATGGAGAAGTACACAATACGACAGGAAAAATGCTCAACAAATATATTAGCGGTGAATAAAAAGTAACAATGCGAGTACGAATATTCAAAATAAATGCGAATCTCATAAGCATTATATCAATATAATTTCTCAACAACATATTAATTCGAGTCACCAGGCCTCACCATACCGCGCCATACTTTATCAAGTAGCCCGAACAGGAATCTTGGCGCGTGCCCAACATAAGTGTCATATTAAAATCTCATGACAAAATGCTCAACACAAATATAATACCACATGAATCA
Source organism: Sambucus nigra (assembly GCA_949130495.1). NCBI lineage: Eukaryota > Viridiplantae > Streptophyta > Magnoliopsida > Dipsacales > Adoxaceae > Sambucus > Sambucus nigra. The sequence continues at coordinate 50,128,749 of OX422220.1, forward strand.
AAATCAGATTCCAATAATAATATTCCAGATTCCAATTGAATTAAGCAATTCAAATATGAGTTTAATAATCACAAGAAATCAAAGGGAATAACACTCGCGAGATTAAGGAGAATATTGTGTAAAACCACATACCTTAAATCACCAAAAAGAATCAACCTAATTCTCCCCCAGAAAAGTGATATTACTCCATCAAAACATCTCCCAATAATCATCAAATCATCTCCCAGAGCCACCATAAAAATAACCCCAAGAACACCTCTAATCTAAGGTTAGAACTCACAAATCTCAAGGGCCAATGTGTATATAAAAAGGAGAGGAATATAAAATATATATGCTGCCAAAAAGTTGTGCCAAAAGTAGGTTAAAAAGGGTTGTCCACGATCCTTTTAAATAAGGCAACAAAAGAAAGAATTTGAAACAACACAAACTGTTGAAAAACCTTGCTACGCACGAAATCAATTGGAGTCGATCATCGACCCCTAGCGTCGATCGATCGATCCCCCAGTTATTTTGACAGTTCCGCTTAAAAAATGTTATAAGGGATAAACTTTAAAAATCAATTAAAAATCCTTTTTAACTCCGATTACGAAACCGTTTGAAATTCTCGTCTTTGAAAATAAAATCCAACATATTTGAGCAATAAAAATAATTTTATAAAAAACTTTATTTTCCTCCATATTTTGAAAATACCCCAAAAATTAGGCGGGTTGTTGCACTTTCCCACTAACAATGGAATTTCGCGCTCGAAATTCGCCGAAAGCCTAACTCAAAAAAACCAGGCCAACAATATCCAAAAATTTCAATATCTCACATCTAATCTAGATGCCTAACATGAAACGATTATCTAAAATTTATATCTCCAAATACGTGCCACAAAAACGCAACAGACCCACAACCCAAGACCCGAGGATGGTTGTATAACCTAAGCTCTGATACCATTATGTAACACCCCGACCGCTCCCGGGGAGAGCTGGGCAGAGAGCTACTGCAATAAAACTAACTAAATCCATCAATCAACAAGGTATAGAGCATCTAAATAAATCCCATGATAAAAAAAATCCACTAATCTCAATTCTTCAATTTAAATACAACCAAAAATTGAAGCACCTTTTAATCTTGACTCATTTGATTCTACATTGTATAAGTGCTCATCTAGCTTGGAAATTGTGACAAAATTATAGTCCCATTCCCTAGATATCAAAGAGCCTCAGAATCTTCTTCTTAAACCACACTTGATTCAATTAAAGGTATAAATCTCAATCACACAGACACTAGGGTTGCATACATTGTTCATATATTGTATGAATTGATTGTGTGTGAGTTGTGTGTGTTAAATCCCATTTAAATTGATTTTAATAATTTTTTGGGAATCTTTAATAATTTTTGAATGATTTTTTTTAAATTAAAACTTGGTTTATAAAATTTTTGGGGTCATTCTGGAATTACTGTTATTCCCATTTCATACCTGAAAGTTGAGTTTGGTAAAATGCGTGTGTAATTATTTTTAAAACAAGCGTGTGAGAGCTCATCTCAGCCCTACACATGTCCATGTTATACCGGCTAGATTTGTGTTTGTTGCAAGACTCAAAACTCGTGTGTTATCTCATCCATTGGATCATTGTTATCAACATTCTGCATGCGTCCAAACTCAATCCTTGTGTAACCTATCTAGACCAATCAAAGGACGTTTAATCCACCACTTTTATTTCATCGTTGGATCAAAGTCAATTGCCTTAGACCAAATCTCAGCCTTAGATTTGGATAGCCATTCTCGAACCTTCGCCTCTCAGTATAAAAGGATGCCAAGCCTCTGCATTCAAAGACTTTTGGCAGTTCCTCTAAGCAGCGAGAGAAGAGAGAGATAGAGAAGAGAGAATCCAGAGAGAAACCCCAACCTGTTTCAAACCCTAATTCATTTTTCTTAAATCGTTTACACCCAAAGCCAAACCTGAGTGTTTGAGAGTTACTTTGGTAGAGGTTTGAACGAAGATCATGGTTTGAATCCTCTGAGTTTGATATCTTGTGTCCAACTTAAGCATTTTGGTTAGATCTGTATTTCTTTATTATAGAAATTATAGATTTGGCTATTTTATGTTATATTACACTTAGATCTGCATTATTTAGTTTCTCATCTTGAGAAAACACATTTGTTGATTATTATTCTGTAAATGTTTTTCAAAATGTTAGAATCAAGAAATTATTCTTTTTCTGTTTTTAGTTCTTATGAAACAAGACTTTTGACCTAGTCAGAATCGCAATTGGTGGTTTTCAATTTCAAAAATATTTTCAAAACCCTTTGTAATTGATTAAGACCTTGAACCGTCTTTCGAGCAAGGTAGCCTTGGATTCTAATATTATTTAAAAGGTCAAAAAAAGTCTTTTTATTTATAAAGAAGAGAGAAACTGAAAACATAATCATTTAGATCCGATATGTAATTTGCTAGGACTTGTTTGTATAAATAAGTGTGCGTGTGTGCATGCATGTGTTAGAACACTTTCATAAACACTTGTCACACTACAACACAAGAAGTGTTGGTTGTAAGATCTTGAAACTTCAAGAGTCAACATAAAGCTGGAATAAAGTGGAGAAGTTAGCAAACTGAGAAAGCAATATCGACATCAGATCTGCAGAAAGGTTAGAATCAACTAGTGGGTACATATTCTAAACTTGTATAGGTCTATTTTGTGTGCATGTGTGTTATATAGTTTGTAACTTGTATATTTTGTTTTAGTGTATTTTTAGTTTGTGCCTTAGAAGTCACCGTGGATGTTTCCTCAGTTGGGTGAGGTTTTACCACGTTAAAAAAATGCCTAGTCCTTAATCTTTCTACATCTCCTCATCTCATTCTTGTGGTTGTGCTGATTTAGTTGACTTAATATTTTCAATTTTGGTTTTCAAAACCAGTTATAAAGTCTTGATCATATCTCCTACATTTTTCATTAAAAACATCTTATGATCAAGTGGTTCTGATTTAAAGAAAAGAGTTTCTCCATAAAACAGTTCGAAGTTACTTAGACTGTATAATCCTTTATTAAACTACTTGAGTAACAACTTTTTCAATTGGTATAAGAGCTCTGAAAATTCTTTTTAAAGATCCTGTGTTTCTAAAATTGTTTCCTTAAAATCAAAGAATGGACGTGAAATCTAAAAGATTTGGTAACTTGTCCAGACCTCCTCTCTTTGATGGAAACAACTTACCTTACTTGAAAGTAAGGATGGTTGCTTTCATACAAGGAACCTTAGGAGATGATGTCTGGGATATTGTTGAAAATGGTTATACTTATCCTACTAAACCAGCCACTGAAGGAAGCAATGAGAGGATTAAGAAAGTATTAAGTGAATTTACTTGAGAAGAGAAGCAAGCCTCTCTGAACAATAACAAAGTCAAGTATACAATTTTTCTGTCTATAAATGAACATGAGTTCAAAAGGATCTCATCTTGTACCACTTCTAAGGAAGCTTGGGATACACTGGTTACTGCACATGAAGGTGACACTAGAGTTAAGGCTGCTAAAACACAGATGCTTATCCAACAGTATAACTCTTTAATCATGTTTGGCTCTGAGTCATTTGATGACTTTTACATGAATTTGACTGATACTGTGACCAAATTGCATGCTAATAGGATAACTTATGATAGGCATGAAATTGTCTCTAAAATTGTAAGGTCATTACCACAGAGATTTGATAACAAAAGATATGCAATTGAGGAAATGAGTGATCAAAATCCCACTCCTGAATTACTCAGTAGTAAACTGAGAACTGTGGAAATGGAATTAGTTTTAAGAAATAATTGACCCAGTTCCATAAGAAACAAACTAGTTCCAATTTGAGTTTTTCCTCTAAGATGATCAAACCTGAATTTAGTATTCCCAATAATGATTCTGATGAGGAATGTGATATAGATAGTTTAGATAATCAAATTACCTTGATGTCAAAACAGTTTAAGAAAATTGTCAAATTTAGAAATAAAATGGCAAACAGACAAGGCAAGCTAAATTATTTAACTCAGTCTAACCATAAATCTCATGAGAAAGGTCAGGACAAACATCACAAAGGCATTTATACGAGAACTAACAAAGACTTCAAGAATATTGAATGTTTTAGATGTGGTAAATTGGGTCATATAGCACAATATTGTAAAGTTAACTCGAACACGACCAATAAACATACTAGGGCCAACAATTGCGAGACATTGGATGATTCAAGTGGTTCTGAAAATGAGGAACCTGAATCATCTGATGCTTTTGATCCTTACATGCCTTTCTTTGCCAAGATAGTCTATAATGATGATATGCATGTGCCTATATATGAGAATGATGTTAGTAGCTCCACCTTTGCTGTTATGAATCATGTTGCTACTGGTTTAGATGCTTTAATTTCTAAGAACAATGCTAGTTCTACAGCGGGGTGTGAGTTAAAGCGAAAGAGATAATGATGATATCAATGTGTGTATGAGTTCAAGAAATGAATCCTTATGGGTCACTTCACACACTTCACTTAGTGATGCATACACTGAAGACCTCCTGATATTCACATACTTTATGCTAAGACTCTCAAGAAAATCTCTAGACTAGAGAAGATAATGAAAGATCTCACCAAGAAACTAGAAGACCTATGTCTAATAGTCAAACTTAACGCTGAAGAGTATACTACCCAACGTCTAACTCATAAGAATGAAGTCAAAAGTTAAAGAATTTGATTGAAATAAATGAAACTCTCACTACAAGAAAAATGAGTATTAGGGGTGGTAAAAAACCGTCCCTAAAAGTACAAAAACCATCCCTAAAGAGTACTAGGGACGGTTGTTGCAATGGAAAAAATCTGTCTCTTATATTAGGCATCCTAAATATTTTAGGGATGGATTTCATCGTCCTAAATTTTAATTCATGAATACTCTGCATTTGACATTAGGGACGGATTTTAACGTCCCAAATGGTGTTCCCGCGAAAAAATCCCCGCTCCCGCCAATAGTATTAGGGACGGTTTATTCGTCCCTAATACTACTGAGATACTGGCAACCCAATTAGGGACGGTAAAAACCGTCCATAAAGGTAATTTCAATTGATGCAAAAATGGGTATTAGGGACGATAAAAACCGCCCCAAAAGGTATTCTCAATTAATACAAATAAGTATTAGGGACGGTTTATAACCGTCCCAATTAATAAATAAAAAGTATCGTAAATAGTTATGTTATTATATGTCTTATGTTGCAATAATAATTGACGCCTAATATGCATTACAAATCAAATCATCCGATCAAAAACACAATATATCAGCCACATTCATTGAAGCACGAATCCAATAATAATTTCTTCCATTAAACTACATTCAAGTCGAAATATTTAAATGAGTACAAAATCATACTAATTAATAAGATATACAATTGTCAAAAAAAATATCATCCCTAAATTAAGATGATAAATATGGTTGTCACGCTTCAAAAACTTCTCTTAGTGCCGCATATAGTAGACACACTCAAAATCACGTCTCTTCAACTTCTTGTGCACAACCTGCAATCAATAAATAATTATTTTATCAAAATAATATTATAGTAAAATAAAGTATCCAAATATATTAGTTAATCGTACCAACAACTTTTTACAAATTTTAAAAAAAAATTGACAGAATCTCCTTTGTTTATACATGAAAACCAAACTGTTAAATCAATAAAAAAGCCCGCACAGCTATAAGAATCTCGCATATCAACGATTCTATACAATTTTTAAAAAAAATTCGACAGAGTCTCCTTTGTTTATACATGAAAACCAACCTGTTTAATGAACACAAAAGCCGAACGACTTTAAAAAAATTGAAAAATCTCCTAAATCAACAATTCAATACAATTTTTAAAAAAATTTGACAGAGTCTCCTTTGTTTATACATGAAAACCAACCTGTTTAATCAACATAAAAGCCCACACGGCCAATAAAAAAAACAACAATCTCGCATATCAACAACAATAATAAATAAGCAATCTACCAGTCGCAAACCATTGCATTATTCATGTGTTCCACGCGAATAAAATATAACCCAAAAATGTTATCCTGGAAAAAAACACAAGAAACAAAACAAAAAAGATATCAGTAATCGAATAATATGCTTAACTCAAATTTTATGGATGTTTTACGTATTCAACTTTCGATGCCATGTTTTTATGCTTAAGTCTAATTTTTTGCAAATTTACATCGTACACTCCAACCAGGAGCTCCGTGACTACACGGTCGATTCCTACGAGTCACATTGGTCCCGTGCGAGGTGTTCGTGACTCTTACGGGACCGTTTTATAGTTGTTTTACGTTTTCATCCTTCGATGGCATGTTTTTATGCTTAAGTCTAATTTTTTGCAAATTTACATCGTACACTCCAAACGGGAGCCCCATGACTACGCGGTCGGTTCCTACGAGTCACATTGGTCCCGTGCAAGGTGTTCGTGTCTCTTACGGGACCGTTTTATGGTTGTTTTACGTTTTCACCCATCGATGACATGTTTTTATGCTTAAGTTTAAATTTTTGTAAATTTACGTCGTACACTCCAACCGGGCGCCCCGTGACAACGTTGTCTGTTCCTACGAGTCACATTGGTCCCATGTGAGGTGTTCGTGACTCTTACGAGACCGTTTTATGGATGTTTTAAGTTTTCACCCATCGATGGCATGTTTTTGTGCTTAAGTGTAAATTTTTGCAAATTTACGTCGTACCCTCCAATCGGGAGCCATGTGACTACGCGGTCGGTTCCTATGAGTCACATTGGTCCAATGCGAGGTGTTCGTGACTTTTACGGGACCGTTTTATGCTCATTTTACATTTTCACCCTTCGATGGCATGTTTTATGCTTAAGTCTATTTTTTTGCAAATTTACGTCATACACTCCAACCAGGAGCTCCGTGACTACACGGTCAATTCCTAAGAGTCACATTGGTACCCTGCGAGGTGTTCGTGACTCTTACGGGACTATTTTATGCTCGTTTTACATTTTCACACTTCGATGGAATGTTTTATGCTTAAGTCTAATTTTTTGCAAATTTACGTCATACACCAACCAGGAGCCCCGTGACTACACGGTCGATTCCTACGAGTCACATTGGTCCCGTGTAAGGTGTTCGTGACTCTTGCGGGACCGTTTTATGGTTGTTTTACATTTTCACCCTTCGATGGCATGTTTTTATGCTCAAGTCTAATTTTTTGCAAATTTACGTCGTACACTCCAACCGGGAGCCCCGTGACTACACAGTCGATTCCTACGAGTCACAATGGTCCCGTGCGAGGTGTCCGTGTCTCTTACGGGACCGTTTTATGGTTTTTTAGGTTTTCACCCATCGATGACATGTCTTTATGCTTAAGTCTAAATTTTTGCAAATTTACATCGTACACTCCAACCGGGAGCCCCGTGACTACGCGGTCGGTTCCTACGAGTCACATTGGTCCCGTGCGAGGTCTTCGTGACTCTTACGGGACCGTTTTATGGATGTCTTGCATTTTCACCCTTCGATGACATGTCTTTATGCTTAAGTCCGATTTTTTGCAAATTTACGTCGTACACTCCAACCGGGAGCCCCGTGACTACGCGATCGGTTCCTACGAGGCACATTGGTCCCGTGTGAGGTCTTCGTGACTCTTACGGGACCATTTTATGGATGTTTTATGTTTTCACCCATCGATGGCATGTTTTTATGCTTAAGTCTAAATTATTGCAAATTTACGTCGTACACTCCAACCGGGATGCCCGTGACTACGTGATCGGTTCCTACGAGTCACTTTGGTCCCGTAAGAGGTGTTCGTGACTCTTACAGGACCTTTTTATGGTTTTTTTACGTTTTCACCCTTCGATAGCATGTATTTATGCTTAAGTCTAAATTTTTACAAATTTACGTCGTACACTCCAACCGGGAGCCCCGTGACTACGCGATCGGTTCCTACGAGACACATTGGTCCCGTGCGAGGTGTTCGTGGCTCTTATGGGACCTTTTTATGCTCGTTTTATGTTTTCACCCTTCGATGGCATATTTTTATGCTTAAGTCTAAATTTTTGCAAATTTACGTCGTACACTCCAACCGGGAGACCCGTGACTACGCGGTCGGTTCCAAAAAGTCACATTGGTCCCGTGCGAGGTGTTCTTGACACTTTCGGGACCAGTTTATGCTCGTTTTACGTTTTCACCATTCGATGGCATGTTTTATGCCTAAGTCTAATTTTTTACAAATTTACGTCGTACACTCCAACCGGGAGCCCTGTGACTACGTGGTCGGTTTCTACGAGTGACATTGGTCCCGTGCGAGGTGTTCGTTACTTTTACGGGACCGTTTTATGGATGATTTATGTTTTCACCCATCGATGGCATGTTTTTGTGCTTAAGTCTAAATTTTCGCAAATTTACGTCGTACCCTCCAACCGGGAGTCCCGTGACTACGCGGTTGGTTCTTATGAGTCACATTGGTCCCATGCGAGGTGTTCATGACTCTTACGGGACCGTTTTATGCTCGTTTTACGTTTTCACCCTTCGATGGCATGTTTTATGCTTAAGTCTAATTTTTGGCAAATTTACGTAATACACTCCAACCCGGAGCTCCGTGACTACACGGTCAATTCCTACGAGTCACATTGGTCCCGTGCGAGGTGTTCGTGACTCTTACGGGACCGTTTTATGGTTGTTTTACATTTTCACCCTTCGATGGCATGTTTTTATGCTTAAGTCTAATTTTTTGCAAATTTACGTCGTACACTCCAACCGGGAGCCCCGTGACTACACGGTCGATTCCTACGAGTCACATTGGTCCCGTGCGAGGTGTTCGTGTCTCTTACGGGACCGTTTTATGGCTGTTTTACGTTTTCACCCATCGATGACATGTTTTTATGCTTAAGTCTAATTTTTTACAAATTTACATCGTACACTCCAACCGGGGGCCCCGTGATTACGCGGTCGGTTCCTACGAGTCACATTGGTCCCGTGCGAGGTGTTCATGACACTTACGGGACCGTTTTAAGGCTGTTTTATGTTTTCACCCTTCGATGGCATGTTTTTATACTTAGGTCTATTTTTTTACAAATTTACGTCGTACACTCCAACTGGGAGCCCCGTGACTACGCGATCGGTTTCTACGAGTCACATTGGTCCCGTGCAAGGGGTTCGTGACTCTTACGGGACCGTTTTATGGATGTTTTACGTTTTCACCCATCGATGGCATGTTTTTATGCTTAAGTCTAAATTTTTGCAAATTTACATCGTACACTCCAACCGGGATGCCCGTGACTACGCGATCGGTTCCTACGAGTCACATTGGTCCCGTGCGAGGTGTTCGTGACTCTTACAGGACCGTTTTATGGCTGTTTTATGTTTTCACCCTTCGATAGCATGTATTTATGCTTAAGTCTAAATTTTTGCAAAGTTACGTCGTACACTCCAACCGGGAGCCCCGTGACTACGCGATCGGTTCCTACGAGACACATTGGTCCCGTGCGATTTGTTCGTGGTCCTTACGGGACCTTTTTATGCTCGTTTTATGTTTTCACCCTTCGATGGCATGTTTTTATGCTTAAGTCTAAATTTTTGAAAATTTACGTCGTACACTCCAACCGGGAGACCCGTGACTACGCGGTCGGTTCCTAAGAGTCACATTGATCCCGTGCGAGGTGTTCTTGACACTTTCGGGACCGTTTTATGCTCGTTTTACATTTTCACCATTCGATTGCATGTTTTAAGCCTAAGTCTAATTTTTTGCAAATTTACATCGTACACTCCAACCGGGAGCCCCGTGATTACGCGGTCGGTTCCTACGAGTCACATTGGTCCCGTGCGAGGTGTTCGTGACACTTACGGGGCCGTTTTATTGCTATTTTATGTTTTCACCCTTCGGTGGCATGTTTTTAAGCTTAAGTCTATTTTTTTATGAATTTACGTCGTACACTCCAACCGGGAGCCTCGTCACTACGCGGTCGGTTCCTACGAGTCACATTGGTCCCGTGTGAGCTGTTCGTGAATCTTACGGGACCGTTTTATCGTTGTTTTACGTTTTCACCCATCGATGGCATGTTTTTATGCTTCAATCTAAATTTTTGCAAATTTACATCGTACACTCCAACCGGGAGCCCTTTGATTACGCGGTTGGTTCCTACGAGTCACATTGGTCCCGTGCGAGATGTTCGTGACACTTACGGGACCGTTTTATGCTCGTTTTACGTTTTCACCCTTCGATGGCATGTTTTTATGCTTATGTGTAATTTTTTGCAAATTTAAGTCGTACACTCCGACCGGGATCCCCGTGACTACGCGATCGATTCCTACGAGTCACATTGGTCCCGTGCGAGGTGTTCGTGACACTTACGAGACCGTTTTAAGGTTGTTTTATGTTTTCACCCGTCGATGGCATGTTTATATGCTTAAGTCTAAATTTTTGCAAATTTACATTGTACCCTCCAACCGAAAGCCCCGTGACTACGCGGTCGGTTCTTACGAGTCACATTGGTCCCGTGCGAGGTGTTCGTGATACTTACGGGACCATTTTATGCTCGTTTTACATTTTCACCCTTCGATGGCATGTTTTTATGCTTAAGTCTATTTTTTTACAAATTTACGTCGTACACTCCAACCAGGAGCTCCGTGATTACGCGGTCGGTTCCTACGAGTCACATTGGTCCCGTGCGAGGTGTTCGCTACACTTACGGGACTGTTTTAAGGTTGTTTTATGTTTTCACCCTTCGATGGCATGCTTTTATGCTTAAGTCTATTTTTTTACAAATTTACGTCATACACTCCAACCGGGAGCCCCGTGATTACGTGGTCGGTTCCTACAAGTCACATTGGTTCCGTGCGAGGTGTTTGCGACACTTACGGGACCGTTTTAAGGCTGTTTTATGTTTTCACCCTTCGATGGCATGTTTTTATGCTCAAGTCAATTTTTTATAAATTTACATCGTACACTCCAACCGGGATGCCCGTGACTACGCGATCGGTTCCAACGAGTCACATTGGTCCCGTGCGAGGTGATCGTGACTCTTACGGGATCGTTTTATGGCTGTTTTGCATTTTCACCCATCGATGGCATGTTTTTATTTTTAGCCTAAATTTTTGCAAATTTACGTCGCACACTCCAACCGGGAGCCCCGTGACTACGCGGTCGGTTCCTACGAGTCACATTGGTCCCGTGCGAGGTGTTCGTGTCTCTTACGGGACCGTTTTATGGCTGTTTTAGGTTTTCACCCATCGATGGCATGTTTTCATGCTTAAGTTTAAATTTTTGCAAATTTACGTCGTACACTCCAATCGAGATCCCCGTGACTACGCGGTCGGTTCCTACGAGTCACATTGGTCCCGTACGAGGTGTTCGTGACTCTTACGAGACCGTTTTATGCTCGTTTTATGTTTTCACCCTACGATGGCATGTTTTAATGCTTAAGTCTAAATTTTTACAAATTTACGTCGTACACTCCAACCGGGAGACCCGTGACTACGCGGTCGGTTCCTACGAGTCACATTGGTCCCATGCGAGGTGTTCGTGACACTTTCGGGACCGTTTTATGCTCGTTTTCCGTTTTCACCATTCGATGGCATGTTTTATGCTTAAGTCTATTTTTTTACAAATTTACGTCGTACACTCAAACCGGGAGCCCCATGACTACGCGGTCGGTTCCTACGAGTCACATTGATCCCGTGCGAGGTGTTCGTGACACTTACGGGACCGTTTTATGGCTGTTTTATGTTTTCACCCTTCGATGGCATGTTTTTATGCTTATGTGTAATTTTTTGCAAATTTAAGTCGTACACTCCGACCGGGATCCCCGTGACTACGCGATCGATTCCTACGAGTCACATTGGTCCCGTGCGAGGTGTTCGTGACACTTACGAGACCGTTTTAAGGTTGTTTTATGTTTTCACCCGTCGATGGCATGTTTTAATTCTTAAGTCTAAATTTTTACAAATTTACGTCGTACACTCCAACCGGGAGACTCGTGACTACGCGGTCAGTTCCTACGAGTCACATTGGTCCCGTGCGAGGTGTTCGTGACTCTTACGGGACCGTTTTATGGCTCTTTTATGTTTTCACCCTTCAATGGCACGTTTTTATGCTTAAGTCTAAATTTTTGCAAATTTACGTCGTACACTCCAATCGGGATCCCCGTGACTACGCGGTCTGTTCCTACGAGTCAGATTGGTCCCGTGCGAGGATTTCGTGACTCTTAGGGGACCATTTTGTGTTTGTTTTATGTTTTCACCCTTCGATTCCATGTTTTTTTTCTTAAGTCTAACTTTTTGCAAATTTACGTCGTAAACTCAAATCGGGATCACAATGACTATGCTTTCGGTTTCTACGAGTCACATTGATCCCGGGCGACAAGTGAATAAGATGGGCAGTCACAAATTACAAACCCAAGAATAACTTTCGAACCATGACTAATTTTAAGCCCAAGTCTAAATTTTGCAAATTCATGTCGTATACTCAAAATGGGAGGCCGGGGACTGCACGATCGGTTCGTACGAGTTACATTGGTCCCGTGCGAGGTGCTCGTGCCTCTTAAGGGACCCTTTTGTGGTTTTTTTATGTTTTCACCCCTGGACGCCATATTTTTAAGCTTAAGCCTAATTCTTTGCAAATTCTCGTGATATACTCAAACCGAGAGCCCGGTGACTACGCGGTCGGTTCGTACGAGTTACGTTGGTCACGTGGGAGGTGCTCGTGCCTCTTACGGGATCGTTTTGTGGTTGTTTTACGTTTTCACCCCTTGACGCCATGCTTTTAAGCCTAAGTCTAAATTTTGCAAATTCATGTCGTATACTCAAACCAGGAGGCCGGGGACTACGCGATCGGTTCGTACGAGTTATATTGGTCCCGTGTGAGGTGCTCGTGCCTCTTACGAGGACGTTTTGTGATTGTTTTAGGTTTTCACCCTTTGACGCCATGTTTTTAAGCCTAACTCTAAATTTTTGCAAATTCTCATGGTATACTCAAACTGCGAGTCCCGTGACTACACGGTCGGTTCCTATGCCTAACTGTTTGCAAATTTTAAATGTAATTTTCGATGTTAAAGTAGTTCTAACATACTTATATCTAACTTTCAAAACTACGCAAAGGAAGAGTAATGCTCCAAAGAAAAAATTTGAATGATCAATATGAACTAGACACTCGGTGAATATCAATACAAACACATACAAACAACAATTACGAGCTGCATTATCAATAATTCGAGGGACTTCAAATAACCAAGTCAATATCGAAACTAAAGAACATATGCAATGCAAGAGTACTCACATAATGACCAGTAATAATCTGGATGAAAATTTGCACCTCAGTCTTCAAATCCTGCATTTTGGGAGGCCCATTAACACAGACATCACACCTTCATATGAGAAGAACCAATAGAAAATTTTTACAAGACGAACAACAAGAAAACATAGTTGAAGATGCGGATAATAGATTCTTGCTCACCAAACAACTTTGAATAATATTCGCATCAATGTTTTGGGAAAGCAATCCAAATTGCACCATCATAAGTGTGAATTAGGCATGATCTCAACAATTAAGTGATAAATTATAAGAAAGTTTCCAATAGAAACAAGTGAACAAGATCAATAATAAAATTAAACAAGTGAACAAAACTATACATATGAAAATAAGGTCAAATAATTCTTCTCCAAAATGTGCCACAGTTAAGTCTGCATAAAAGAAAATACACAAAATCGATGCCATCAAACTCTTAAAAATACCAATGCTCAAAGGGTCGTTGAATGAATGCAATAACACTCCTAAATATACAAATACATACTCATTGACCACGTACACATGGAGTTTCTTTATCTTTTACCATAATGAGTTATCCGCTATCTCCTCCATGTTACTACCCTCCCCGGCCTATACATATAACTACAAAAGTAGGAAACTAAATAGAAACAATGGAAGACTTTAACCTTTTATACAGTTGAGATTGTGATAAATAATAAAAACCAATTTAAAGGCAATCAATGTTGGGCATGTACAGACCTAAAAATGGTGACCTTTATCATTTGTGCACACAATTTAAAACAAAAATTAAATCAAATGAACGTGTGCAGAAATAAGTATTTGGTGCATCAGAAATAGTAGGATTTTATAAAATATATCATGGCATTAACTTTAGGGAAATTGAAGTACTATTATTCTTCTGATTTTTCAATCTACAAATCTTACCTAGATCCAAAAAGTATGAAAAAGGTGAGATGCAATTTCGGGTCACTTTCTCAAGGTAAATTCCAAGGTGATTGTTTGATATTTGAACTAACATATGACTAAAATGAGGTAAATGATCTACGAATGCAGCCTTTAAAAGCTATAATCAACTGGTATCATACAAATGTGGTCATTGTTATCTACAATATCCAACAAATCAAACAACTAAAGATCAATTATAAGACAAATCATATACATAAGTAGTAAAAATATTTTAAAGCCACATAAATTATGACATAATATTTTTATTAGAAAAAAAATGTTTAGAACAATAGTATGTTACTTTCACTTCCACAACATAATCAACTAGAAACAACACTTATAGAGTTCTTAAGTGAGTGAGTTTCGCAAGCTCTGGTGCGAGTACTCCTCGCAAAGAAAGCCCGTTGAGATTAGTACGTCTTCAAGAACAAAACATTTCATATCAATTTCAAACTTATTCTACTATAGATTAGTACACACGCTGAAATAAATGGGATTTTGTATAAATTGAAGAAGAAATATAAGGGGGACTTACAACATTTGCACTTCACCGTCGACACAGTGAACACCCGACCACATGCATGGGTTAGAATCATCAAAGTTCCAATTTTTGAATCTATCATAAGGGTCATAATCAACTCCAACCCCAAATTTCAACATATCCATTTTAAACAAAATCAATAAAGTCAAACGATGTCCAACAATAAAACCAAATTAAGGGAGTTAAAACTATTTTTGACTAAGGACTACCTTCAGAATTAAGCGAGGAATGTCCCTGAATTTCCAAAAGAAGAATAAAAAACACGAAACACAATAACTGGATTCCACTAGTGTTCCATCTACCCCACATTGCTCGGCAAACCATATGTTGCAGTGGTGGAGGCAGTAACAATTTCCGCCAAAACTGTTGTTATTTTATTTCACGTAACTGAGAAAAAAATAAGATGCACACATATTGAGAAGATTACAATTGATTTTGATTACATTTCAAAATCCAATACTTATTCAATTTCAACAACAATATAAAATAGCATAATAGGTATATCATAATATAACTTGGCATTATCTGTTGTTTCTGAAGCAACTCTAAGAAACTCTAGGTCATTGACAACACCAATCTAATTGAAATAGGTATATATCTATTCCTTTTTTTTCACAAGGACAAATCTAAAACAAAATTAAAAATACGAAAGGCCAAGAACAAAATTAACACTTACAGAGTTCACAGTTGATCACGTCTTAGACTTCGAAGCCTCGTATCTTGCTAGTTCGGAAGGCACGCGACTGTTACTCTGAATACGCATATTCTCGTGACCATAAAACACATCAATTCCATCACGCCCATAAGACTACATTTGAAAGATGGCATTATTAATAAGACTACCTCTGAAAGATGGCATGTCCATAGAAATTACTGAAACTCACTACCAAACATAACACAACAAAAAATATAAAAGGTTAATAGAATAAAAAAGAGTTAGAAATGTAGAACACAAAGAACAAAACAAAGTAAATGATGCCAACAACCGATGAGGATTTGATGTGCACAGCAGAATACAAAACCGATGTGGATTTGATGTGCCTTGGTGGGGTGGTGGGGCGACGCAAGCCCAAGGCGGAGAAAGAGAGGGTTGTAATAGTGAGAGGGAGAGGGAGAGGAGGCAGCGCAGGGGGGTGGGCGAC
Source organism: Sambucus nigra (assembly GCA_949130495.1). Lineage (NCBI taxonomy): Eukaryota > Viridiplantae > Streptophyta > Magnoliopsida > Dipsacales > Adoxaceae > Sambucus > Sambucus nigra. The sequence goes on from OX422220.1 coordinate 50,144,615, forward strand.
GGCTGGGGCTGGGGCAGCGGACAGCGCAGGGGGCGGCGGAGGGGGATGGGGTTGGGGAAAATGGAGGGGGTTGGGGATGGGGCGGGGAGAACACGCGAGAGAGAGAGAGGGAGTACGCGAGAGAGAGGGAGCGCGATACAGAGAGATGGGCGGGCTTCAATTTCACAAGAGAGAGAAAGTTCAATTTGGTAAGGGTTGCAAAGTGCACATAGAAAATGAGGGAAAATGCCAAAAGGGTCGGAAAAAATCGTCCCATTTGGTATACAAAAAGGGACGGAATTTAAAACCGTCCCTTTTGCTACACCAAATGGGACGGATTTTAAAATCCGTCCCTTTTGATAAGTCACAAAAGCTAAAAATTATAGGTATACCAAAAGGGACGGATTTTAAAAACCCGTCCCTTTTGCTATATAAAAAAGGACGGTTTTTAAATCCGTCCCTTTTGCTATACCAAAAGGGACGGTTTTTAAAATCCATCCCTTATATTAGTCCGGAAAAAATAAGCGCTAAAAAATCCCATACACTTTAAAGGACGGTTTTTAAAAACCGTCCCTTTTGGTATAGCAAATGAGACGGATTTTAAAAACCGTCCCTATTGTGATTTATCAAAAGGGATGGTAATTAACAACCGTCCCATTTGGTATATCAAAAGGGACAAAATAACACGGCCGTCCCTAATACTCCCATCCCTAATACTCATTTTTCTTGTAGTGTCTAGAGACAAAATATAAAGGGACATTATTAGAATTGGAACAAGCTAAAGAAAAGACAACAACTATTTTTAAAAAATTTGCAAAATTTGAAAATAATTCCAACTGCTTTGATGGTTTTGTTACTGATTCAAAAACCAATTCTGATGATCTAACTGGAATAGGATTTTTCCCAAATTCAAAGACACAAATTAAAAGGTTTGAACCAATTAAGTTTGAGTCCAGTGGCAAAAATAGAAACCTGTCCAGATTTTCAAGCTTTAAATGATGAGTTTGACAAAAAACAATAAAAGTTGGATAATGGGGAATCAAGTCACTCTAAGTGTGATAGTTTGCCTAAGGCTAAATGCGTCTGCCCTCCAATTAGGAAGAGTGTTTCTTCATTCCAAACTTTACTCTCTAGGAATAAGGTTCAACGTCAGAATGCCATAAAACCTATGTTTAGAGACTTTCCTAAGGAGATACCCTCTTCAAGAAATTTATATTGATCATACTGTGACATATACGATCATTTTTTAAGGTTTATACTTTATACGCTTAATAAAACCTGACTGTAACACTCCTTTATACCAAAACATTAACTACTCTAGGAGAAGCCGTAACAATTATGTCGTGCATAGACAACCAGACAAAAATTCTAACTATAGAAAGAGAAAGACCAAACCTAAAAGATCATTTCCAAGAAGAACAACAAGGAACTTTTCTAAACCAAATGCTCATATCCTTTATAAAACTCAAATGCATGCGCAAAATATCTTTCAACAAAAATCTAATGCTCGCAAACTTTATCAAATGAGAGCAAATATGTGCAAAACAAAAATAAGAGCTATTTCGGTTAGAAAAGATGAGCTATTGCCCAGATGAAGTGTAAAATTGTGATTACTTCTTTAAAAGTTGAACATACTCCCTCTGGTTAGTATTTAGACTCTGGGTGTTCAAGGCACATGACTGGGGATGATACAAAAGTTTTAAACAAAACCAGCTTTACTGGAGGAAAAGTTATTTTTGGTGATGGTGTATCATCTCAAATCATTAGTAAAGGAACACTCCAAGAAGAAGGAATGCATGTTCTCGAAAATATTCTTCTAGTAAAAGGTCTTAAGGCTAACCTACTTAGTATTTCGTAATTTTGTGACTCAAATCATGTTGTCACCTTTTTAAAGAATAATTGCAAAATTTTAAATGAAAAAGGTGAGTGCATAATTATAGGAATCAGGACTCCTAAGAATTGTTATACTGTCAAGAATAGTACTGAGGTCTGTAACATTGCCAGAATGGATGACAATGAAATATGGCATAATCGAATGGTTCACATAAATTACAATAGCCTTAGTAGATTGTCTTCACAAGAAATAGTTAGAGGAATTCCAAATATCAAACCTATTTCTAACATTGTCTGTGGATCATGTCGTCTGTGGATCATGTAGGGAAGAAAAAATTGTTAAAGAACCTCATAAAAAGGTTAAAGATATCCTTTACTCTAAACCCTTGGAGCTCATTCATATGGACCTAATGGGTCCTTCTCGTACTGTTAGTCTATGTGGACACAGCTACATTCTAGTTATGGCAGATGACTTCACCAGGTTTACTTGGGTAGCCTTCTTAAAACAAAAGTCTGACACTTTCAGAACCTTCTTAAAAATCTTACTTCGTATTGAAAATGAGAAGGATGCTCAAGTAAATAGGATTCATAGGGATAGAGGTGGAGAATTCATAAATACAGGTGTTATAGAGTACTATGACTATAATGGTTATAAACATGAATTTAGTGCTCTTAAGACTCCTCAACAAAATGGAATTACTGAGCGAAAGAATCGTACCCTTCAAGAGATGGCAAGAGTTATGATTAATGCCAAGTATTTACCTAAATATTTTTGGGTAGAATCAATTCGTACTACTTACCACATCATCAATAGGGTCTATCTTAGGAAGAATTCAAAATAAAATCCTTAAGAACTATGGTATGGGAAGAATCCTAATCTTAAATACCTTAGAATTTTTAGTAGTACATGTTATGTCTGTAAAGACAAAGAACACTTATCCAAATTTGAGACTCGTGGAGATTAAGCCATTTGCTTAGGATATTCTCCTGACAGTAGAGCATACCCTGTCTACAATCTTTGCATAAAGACTTTAATGAAATCCATAAATGTTATTTTAAGTGACACTACCGTTGATAGCAAGACTGTAGAACCAACTATTATGGAAGAGTCTGAAAATGTTTTAGAAAAAGACTCTCCAGAAATAGATGATTCTTTACCAATTGAGAAACCTGAAGTACCGAACTGGGTTTCTAAAGATCATCCCATAGATAACATTGTTGGTAAACCTTGTGAGCCTGTACGTACAAGATCTCAATTAAGAAACAATGCTCATTATGCATGTTTTGTTTCCCTTGTGGAACCAAAGAATGTAAATGAAGCATTGAATCACCCTCAATGGGTTTTTTCTATGCAGGAAGAACTTCTTCAATTTGTCATTCATAATGTTTGGTATCTTGTACCTAGGCCTGATCATAAAAAGGTTATTGGCACACGTTGGTTATTTAAAAATAAAACTGATGAAAGTGGGATATTCATTAGAACCAAAGCCAGATTAGTGGCTCAAGGATATTCTTAAATTGAAGGAATAGATTTTAATGAGACATTTGCTCCTGTTACTCGATTAGAATCTGTTCATCTTCCCTTTGCCATAGCTTGTTACTTGCATTTTACACTTTATCAAATGGATGTAAAGTCTGCCCTCCTTAATGGAATCTTGACTAAAGAGACCGATGTCGAACAACCAAAAGGGTTTATTGACCCTCAATATCCAAACCATGTTTATCATCTTAAAAAGTCTTTGTATGGTCTAAAATGCCTGGAATGAGCGTCTTTCTAATTTTCTCTTAGATAAAAGGTTTAAGAGACGTGGAAATGATCCAACCCTATTTGTCAAACATTTTGACAAACATATTATTATATCTCAAGTTTATGTTGACGATATTATTTTTTGATCAACAGCCCCTCAGAAGTTAAATCTTTTTCTAAAATTATGCATAAAGAATTTCAAAAGTCTCTTATGGGGGAGTTACAATTTTTCCTGGGTCTTCAAGTCAAACAGAATTCAAAAGGTTTATTTATTTCGCAATCAAAATATGCTTTAGAGATTGTCAAAAAATTCGGGCATGAAAGTGCAAAAGAAGCTAGAACTCCCATAAATACTACAGTCAAATTATCTAAGGATGAGAATGGAAAATCCATAGATCCTACTCTGTATCGTAGTATGATAGGAACCTTACTATACCTTACTCCCTCGCGTCCTGATATTATGTACGCAGCTTGCGTGTGTGCCCATTATCAAAATAATCCTAAAGAGAGCCACTTAGTATGCGTAAAAAGAATCATTAAATACATAAAAGGCACTCTAAATTTAGGAGTCAGGTACACCAGTGATACTCCTAGTACTATAATAGGATACACTGATGCCGATTGGGCAGGGTTTATTGATTATAGTAAGAGCACATCAGGGGTGTGTTACTATGCCGGTAACAATTTTGTAGGATGGAGTAGTAAGAAACAAAACTGCACTTCTTTATCCACAGCTAAATCTGACTACATAGCCGCTAGTAGTTGATGTGCTCAATTACTTTGGCTTAAGAAAATTATAAACTATTATGGTATTCAAGAAGATAAACTACATCTCTATTGTGATAATCAAAGCGCGATCAATATCTCTAAACATCATATTCAACACTCGCAAACTAAACATATAAAAATTAGACATCATTTTATACGCAAATTAATTGAGACTAAGGAATTAGAAATCCATTATCTTCCTACTGATTTGCAACTCGCAGATATGTTTACCAAACCTTTGGATTACAATAGATTTATTTCTTTGTGAAAATCGATATGAATGGTGTGTGATGAATAAACTCCTATTACTTAAGTATTATTCCCTTTGTTCATTGGAGACAAAATGGGGGAGAAGTTTGAGTCTTATGAGTTCATTTTTGTTTGTAAATTTAATTAATAAGCTTGATCTTAGCATTATTTGCAGGAATCTGTACAGTTTTATTGAAAGATGTTATTAGGGTATTGGTTTGTAATTAGTTGAGTTATGTAATTTTCTTTTTCTAGGAAATTGGTAGATAGAATTTTTGTATAGGAATAGGTTTTTCCTTATTTTTTTTTGTAGCCCTACGAGTCCTAGATGGCTCAAAGGAGATTTTGTCTCATATTTTCAAAGAGGTAGATTGAAGCACCTTATACTCTTGACTCACTTCAGTCTACAATATATAAGTGCTCATCTAGTTTAAAAATTATGACAAAATTATAGTCCCATTCCCTTGATACCAAAAAGCCTCAAAATCTTCTTCTTAAGCCACAATTGATTCAATTAAAGATATAAATCTCAATCACACACACACTAGGGTTGCATACATTGTTCATATATTGTATGAATTGATTATGTGTGAGTTGTGTGTGTTAAATCCCATTTAAATTGATTTTAATAATTTTTTAGAATTTTTAATGATTTTTAATTGATTTTTTAAAATTAAAACTTGGTTTATAAAACTTTTGGGGTCATTCTGGAATTACTGTTATTCCCATTTCATACCTGAAAGTTGAGTTGGGTAGGATTCGAATGCGCTTGAGACTTGAGGGTGCATGTGTAATTATATTTAAAACACGCTTATGAGAGCTTATCTCAGCCCTACACCTCTTCATGTTATACCGGTAAGATTTGTGATTTTCGCAAGACTCAAAACTCGTGTGTTATCTCAGCCATTGGATCATTGTTATCAACGTTCTGCATGCGTCCAAACTCAATCCTTGTGTAGCCTATCTAGACCAATCAGAGGACGTTTAATCCTCCGCTTTTATTTCACCGTTGGATCAAAGTCAATTGCCTTAGACCAAATCTTAGCCTTAGATTTGGATAGCCATTCTCGAACCTTTGCCTCTCAGTATAAAAGGATGCCAAGCCTCTACATTCAAAGACTTTTGGAAGTTCGTCTAAATAGAGAGAGAAGAGAGAGAGGGAGAAGAGAGAATCCAGAGAGAAAACATAACCTGTTTCAAACCCTAATTCATTTTTCTTAAATCGTTTACACCAAACACCATACCTGAGTGTTTGAGAGTTACTTTGGTAGAGGTTTGAAGGCAGATCGTGGCTTGAATCCTCTAAGTTTGAGATCTTGTGTCCAACTTAAGCACTTCAGTTAGATCTGTATTTCTTTATTATAGAAATGACAGATCTGGCTATTTTATGTTATATTACACTTAAATACCGGACCAACCTGATGCTCTGATACCACCTGTGACACCCCGACTAATTAAATACCGGGTAGCTACTCCTTTATTAAATTAATTCAACATGCCAAGTTGGTCCAGTTAATAGCATCACTGTCGAAAACATTTTAATGATTACTAACCACCTAGTATTTAAAAAGTAAGTTGCCAAATTTTGATTAAAGTCTGATTAACATGCAACAAGTGTAATGAAGAATAATAATACCATTCACCATACTAAAATAAATAGAATAACCATCACATAATGTAAATAAAGTCTGGAGGAAAAACTCCTCACTACAAATCCCACAACTAAAAAGTAATGAAATACGGAATACTGAAACAATACATGCCAAAGTCTGAAAAAACTGAAATGGAAAGATGTCTCTAATATAAATGGGCAACATGCCCTACAACTGATAAATACTGAATCAGGATTCCAAATGAAAGAAGCGTCTATAAGAAAATCCCTGTAGCTTCCACAAACAGCTACAGCTCGCCACCTGAATGAGTATCCTATGCATGGTGTCCTTGTGGCTAGGAACCTAAAATGGTTTTACAAAAAAAAAAGGATTTGAAAGCAAACGGGTCAGAGCCCGAATGTGGAGATATTTTAAAAACCTGCAAGTGCTTTAAAAACATTTAAAACATTAAATGCAAAGTACATGTTAGGACGTGCACTCACATGAAATTCTCACCTCTCGTCTAACTGTGCACTTCTAACGTAAGTACCCATATAAAATGACCCAAACCACTAGCTAAGTGACGTCATATCTAGCTAGACTGCCATAGGTTCTACCCTTATTACTCGGTTCCCATTAACATTATAACGATCTCAATTAAATAGGGCTTAACGTAACTTCAGGTTCTCATACAAAAGTAATACAACTCGTTATAGATTATCCCTCTATGTTATTCCATAGTTACACACAATATCATATGAAAGTTCCAGTTTACTAAGCGTATATTTTCCACAACATAAATATACAATATAAGCACCCAGAGACTAGGCTGCGGTGCACACATACTCTGCTATCCATCCCGGTACATCACGGACATAAGGATCACATATTCCGAATCTCTCAGGAATAGTTCACAGATAACAACATCACAAATAATGGAGGCGAACACAGTCACATCACATGGGTCACGCACATACCTATGCTCCCACGATCAGCGAACTTATTAATATCCCAATAAGTCTTTCTCTGACCTATGTTCATCAAGGTAACCTGTCTAAATCCGGGCAACACAAGGATTAGAGGGCCCTAAGAGAACGCAAACCTCCCGTGATAGCAAGTATGGTAGGTATGTCATACACACAGATCATATACCAATACTAAGTAAACACGCATCTTAGTAATCACCGTAGTTTAATTGTAGTACTTTTCCCAATATAGTACCAATATATATTTTACACACTTTATACGATTCGTGTTTATAATCATACGCGCCATAATCTATTCTCACGTCGTAGTAGACACTCACGTCTCAACCCACTTATCCCTTTAATTTAAATCGCTCGTAAATAATTTACTCCTCAAAATAACCCAAACGTCCCAAATCTATCAATATATCATCAAAGGAAGGTTATCTATATCCTCGAACAAGATTACGGGACTCCCAAAATCAAAACAGGCCAAAAAGGCCTAAACTGTCAGCTCGTTAGAAGTCTCGTTCGAACGAGGCTGTTCGAACGAGATTTCAGTTCGTTCGAACGAACTGTACCTTCTAACGACATCTCGTTCGAACGAAGGTATCGAACGAAATACAGTTCGTTCGAACGAAGGTATCGAACAAAGTCTCCCCTCGTTAGATGCGACTGGTCAACTCGTTAGAAGCTCGTTCGAACGAGCTCGTTCGAACGACCTGGGGAGGCCTTCTAACGACTGACCAGTTTCAAGCCCAGAATTTCTAATCTCGTTTTTCATCAATTATTACTCCTCAAATCTCCTCTAAAATTCGTTCCAACAATGTTTTAAGTTCTCCAATCATCCTAAAACATGATAAGGTCATATACTAACATCTTTTAAGGAATAAATACATCCTAAACATCATTAAATCACAAGTTTCTACATTTTTCCCCAATTTTCAAGAACATGAACCCTAAAATTTTAAATCATGAATTAACCCAATATAAATCCGTTTTAATTTCATCCATTCACTAATATCATCAGTATAATCATCTACCTACCATTCTACATGCAATTCTCCTCAAGATTTCAAGTTCTAAGTTCTAAAATACATGGGTTTTCATATTTCACCAAGAACAAATCAATTTTATTAAATTCCTATACATGGAAAGAGCATTCTCTGAAATTAAACGATATTAAACCACTTGCCTCTAGTGTATCTGAGTTTGGTGTTGATTTGATGAAGCTTTTTCTGCAGAATTCTCCTCCTTTCTCTCTCTCCAAGCTTTTCTCCAATGGCTATGGTGGCTAGGGTTTTCTTATAGAAAGTAATAGAACCTAATTCTAATAACCTACGTAACCTATTAGGTTAACATGGGTTGGTTAGTGGTTTAGTGGGTCAAATCCACATCAGATTTACTTCTCTAATTTTCGTCATTTTTAATTCCTAAAAATACGAAATTACCAAAATACCCTTTATATTGTCGGTATGGCCTAAAAATACCTCGGGATCCAAACTACACCCCCGGCTAGTGTTTTTTGACTATTTCGACCCTTTCGGACGCGTTGGCGCACTCAAAATGACCATACGGTTAATAGAATTTAAATTCACTTTTATAATTAAAATAATTATATCCTAACGCGACTGTCACACGCGTCCCAATAAAATGACCAGATTGCCGTATATCAATCTCACGACAAATTTCATAATTCAATATTCATATAACATCATATATGCTCAATATAGTCAAATACCAACTCACATCTCGCTAGTATTTTATCCGAATTAATTACCAATTAATTCACATTTACATAATTAATCCCAAAAATAAATATAGCAAAAAATACGGGGTATTACAAACTTCCCCCCTAATAACTGAATTTCGTCCCAAAATTCGAAACTAGAAAGTACCTGGTATGAACAACTCTGGATAACGTTCGCGCATCTCATCCTCGCGCTCCCATGTGGACTCCTCGACATTATGATGTCGCCACTGAACACACACTAACGGAACTATCTTGGACCGCAGTTTCCGCTCACTTCGGTCTAGAATAGCAATCGGCCCCTCCTCGTAGGAGCTATCCGGCTGGAGATCGATGTCCTCCACAGCGATGTGAGAATGGGCCAAATTATCTCTAAGGTATTTCCTTAGCGAGGAAATATGAAACACATCGTGAATCCGATACAAATGCTCCGGTAATCCAAGTCTATACGCAACGGGTTCGATCCGCTCAATAATAGGAAACGGCCCCACATACCTCGGTGCCAACTTCCCCTTCTTCCCGAAACGCATAATCCCCTTCATAGGAGATACCCTGAGCAAAACCTGGTCCCCCACTTGGAACTCCCTGAAAAATCTCTTCGCATCAGCGTAACTCTTCTATCGATCTTGAGCTACCCGAATGCGATTCCGAATTAACTCAATCCTTGCCGAAGTATCCTGAATCACTTCTGGCCCAAGTAGCTTGTTGTCCCCCACCTCTAACCAACATGCTGGGGAACGACAAGGCCTACCGTACAATGCCTCAAACGGAGCCATGCCAATAGTGAACTGATAGGAGTTTTTATAAGCAAACTGGTAGTACTGCTCCCATCCACCCCCAAAGTCAATAATACACATGCGTAGCATGTCCTCCAACATCTGATTTGTGCGCTCTGTCTGCCCATCGGTCTGCGGATGATAAGCCGTACTCAACCGCAATTCTGTGCCCATGGCCTCCTGGAAACTTTCCCAAAACCGCGAAACAAATATCTTGTCTCTGTCACACACGATATTTAGGGGCACACCGTGAAGTCTCACAACCTCTGAAATGAAGAGCTGGGCATACTGTCCCGTAGTGTAGTCAGTCCTTACGGGTAAAAAGTGAGCGACTTTTGACAACCTGTCCACAATTACCCAAACGGAGTCGTGACCCTTCTGCGACGTAGGCAACCCCATTATAAAGTCCATGGATATGCTCTCCCACATCCACACCGGGACCTCCAATGGCTGTAGAAATCCTACCGATCTCTGATGATCCACGTTTACGAGCTGACAAGTGGCGCATTTCGAAACAAACTCAGCAATATCTCTCTTCATACCGCTCCACCAATACTGCCGTCTCATGTCTTGGTACATTTTGTCCCCTCCGGGATGTACCGCGAACCGTGAGCCGTGCGACTCTGCCATCACCTCGTGTCGCAATTTCTCCCCTTCCGGAACCACCAATCTCCCATTGAAGCGTAATCCCCCGTCCGAGCTGACGGTATAGGACTCGGCTCCCTCTGCTAGTAATCGAACTATCTGCTCCTGACAGAACGAGTCATTAGCCTGTGCCCGTACCACCTTCGTGACAATCTGCGGTGTAACAGTCATCACAGACATGAAAGATCGGGCCACTGCATCCTGGTGTCCCAATTCCTTCCACTTTGCCTTCCACACCACTGCCACCTCATCTGCTGGCCTACGGCTCAACGCATCTGCTACCACGTTAGCCTTACCTGGGTGATACTGGATATCGAACTGGTAGTCTTTCACAAACTCAAGCCACCTACGCTGCCGCATATTCAACTCTTTCTGCGTGAACAGGTATTGTAGGGACTTGTGGTCCGTGAACAGTTGGAACTTCTCCCCCAAAAGATAGTGCCTCCAAATCCGTAGGGCAAATACCATTGTTGCCAACTCCAAATCATGCGTGGGGTAATTCTTCTCGTGAGGCTTAAGCTTACGGGAAGCATAAGATATGGACTGTCTCTCCTGCTGCAATACACCTCCAAGTCCTTGTAAAGACGCATCGGTGTAAACCAAATACTCAACTCCCAGTCTCGGCAATGCTAACACAGGTGCTGAGGTCAATTTATCCTTCAACTCATCGAATGCCAACTGACAGGCATCACTCCAGATAAATGGCACACCCTTACGAGTCAGATGTATCAAAGGACCCGCTATCTTGGAAAATCCCCGAATGAACCTCCTGTACTATCCTGCCAAGCCCAAGAAACTACGAATCTCAGTCGGTGTCGTGGGCTGTCCCCACTCCCTCACCGCGGATACCTTTCCCAGATCAACAGATATTCCCCGGTAGGAAATAATATGTCCCAAAAACTGGACCTCCTTCAGCCAAAACCCGCATTTCTCATATTTTGCATACAACTCGTTCTGACGAAGTGTCTGCAAAACTTGCCTCAAATGCTCGGCGTGCTCCTCCTCTGTTTGGGAGTAAACCAGAATATCATCGATGAAGACAATGACAAACTGATCTAAGAAATCCCTGAACACTCTGTTCATCAAGTCCATAAACACTGCTGGAGCGTTGGTCAAACCAAAAGGCATAACCCGAAACTCGTAAGAACCATATCTCGACAAGAACGCAGTCTTCGAGACATCCTCCTCCCTGATACGCAACTGATGGTATCCCGATCTCAAATCAATCTTCGAGAAGAAAGAAGCTCCTCTCAACTGGTCGAATAAGTCATCGATTTGGGGCAACGGATACTTATCCCGTATCGTGACCTTATTCAACTCTCTGTAGTCCACACACACTCTTAGTGAACCATCTCTCTTCTTCACAAACAAAACTGGAGCGCCCCAAGGTGAGGTACTCCTGCGAATAAAGCCCTGACCTAACAGCTACTCTATCTGATCCCGTAACTCCCTCATCTCAGCTGGAGCCATACGGTACGGTGCACGTGCTATAGGTCTCGTACCTGGTAGTAAATCTATAACAAAGTCTATCTCTCGACTGGGGGGTAAGCCTAGTATCTCCTGAAATACATCCGAATACTCCCTGACAACCGGGATCGAATCTAAAGGAATCACAACCTCCTTAGAGGTATCCTCCTCTATGTAATACAAATGAGCGGTCGATCCTCCCTCTGGGCGAGGCATCGCCACTACGAACATCTCTTGCCCCGGAATGGAAAAAACAATGCTCCCGCTGAAGCAATCAATCATGGCCCTATAATCAGCGAGCCAATCCATCCCGATAATCACATCGTGAACATGCATATCTAATACCAACATGTCTGCAGGTAATACCAAACCACCAATCTCTACCCCCACTCCCCGGCATATAAAGAAAATAAGTGACCCACTCCCCAATGGTGAGTCGACACACGTCACTGTGCTCTCCGCTGTGGCTAACAACCCTAAAGCCTTCGCGAAATGTGTAGCTATAAAATAATGTGTAGCCCCCGTATCAAACAATACCCGACCCATAGTGCCATGGATAGGAAACGTACCCTCAATCGCGGGCGGTGCCTGTGGAACTGCTGCCTGGTGGACGTTGTAGACACGTCCATACTGTAGTTGCCCCTGCTGAACTGGGACTGTTGGAATGGGTGGCAATGCTGTCATCTGTGGCGGTGCGGGGAGAGCGGCGGGAAACATAGGCCTCTGCGGCTCCTGGCGAGCACCCTGCTGCTGCTGCTGCTGCTGTGGGGCCCTGCCCCTATCAGGACAATCCTGTCGTTTATGGCCAGTCTTGCCACAAATAAAACACTTCCCTGGGAAGTTCCCTCCTCTCTACCCCTGCGGTCCCCCGCCCTGATGGCCGTTACCGTTCCTCCCTTGGCCCTGCTGGCCCTGCTGAAACTGCTGCCCATTCTGCCCCTGTTGGCCCTAATGGCCGTTTCGACCCTGATGGCCCTGACGAAAACCTCCATGTCCCTGTCTGTAGTTCCCTGATCGGAACCTCTTCTGATCCCCCTGCTGGGAACCCTTCTCACCCTGTCTCTGCCCCTGAACAGATTGTGCCCCACCGGCACCATGTCCTCCTGTCCTGCCCTGATGGCTAGACTCTCCCGACCTCTTGCCCTCAGCCATATGAAAGCGGTGGTCCTGGAAGTGTAACAAATCAGCGTTAACCACATCAGAATACGTGGCCAACGAAAGGTTCCCTAACAGATGCTGACGGATCCTCCATGTCAACCCGTCGGTGAATTTCTCAATCTTCTTCTTTTCTGTCGGTATCTCATCCGGAACGATATTCAACAGATTCGTGAACTCGGCTTCATACTCTGCCACAGTCTTACCCTCCTGCTTCAGATTCATCAGCTTCCTCCTCATTTCCATATGAACAGCGGACGGAAAGTACTTGCGGTCAAACCGCACCCAGAAGTCCTGACTAGTGAGAGTATCCCTCTCCTCTACGGTGGTAATAGACTCCCACCACTGCAGTGCAGATCCAACTAGCTTAAAAGTAGTTAGCCCCTGCTTCTGAACGTCCGTGCACTCATACATCCTTAAGTGCCTCTGCATATCCTTCCTCCACTGGCTCGAGACTACTACATCTGAGCTACCTGCAAACTCTGGCGGATGCACTTTTTGAAAAGCGTCACGTACACGCTCCCAAGCAGACGGGAATGCATTTGCCTGTACTGGCGCGGCAACCGTCGCCTGAGGTGGTGCCTGCTGAACTACGGCAATTGCGGCATTAACCGCTTGGGCTACAATGGCTGCAACCTCAGCGGCGTTCATCATGCCCTGAACTAGAGCGGGCTGGGGTTCGGGCGTTGCATCCCTGGGAACTCGTCGTACACGTCGTGGAGGCATCTGAAATAAGAATAAAGTTTATAAGTTCACAGTTTATAAACTTAAAATAGCTGAAGAACGAAGCATACACAAAAGAGTACAACAATCCTAAAATATAGGGCTCTATATCAAGGAAAACTTAGCGGAAACATACTAGCCGTACAGATCCTAAAGGACACTATAACCTGATGCTCTGATACCACCTGTGACACCCCGACTAATTAAATACCGGGTAGCTACTCCTTTATTAAATTAGTTCAACATGCCAAGTTGGTCCAGTTAATAGCATCACTGTCGAAAACATTTTAATGATTACTAACCACCTAGTATTTAAAAAGTAAGTTGCCAAATTTTAATTAAAGTCTGATTAACATGCAACAAGTGTAATGAAGAATAATAATACCATTCACCATACTAAAATAAATAGAATAACCATTACATAATGTAAATAAAGTCTGGAGGAAAAACTCCTCACTACAAATCCCACAACTAAAAAGTAATGAAATACTGAATACTGAAACAATACATGCCAAAGTCTGAAAAAACTGAAATGGAAAGATGTCTCTAATAGAAATGGGCAACATGCCCTACAACTGATAAATACTGAATCAGGATTCCAAATGAAAGAAGCGTCTATAAGCAAATCCCTATAGCTTCCACAAACAGCCACAGCTCGCCACCTGAATGAGTATCCTATGCATGGTGTCCTTGTGGCTAGGCACCTAAAATGGTTTTACAAAAAAAAAGGATTTGAAAGCAAACGGGTCAGAGCCCGAATGTGGAGATATTTTAAAAACCTGCAAGTGCTTTAAAAACATTTAAAACATTAAATTCAAAGTACATGTTAGGACGTGCACTCACATGAAATTCTCTCCTCTCGTCTAACTGTGCACTCCTAACGTAAGTACCCATCTAAAATGACCCAAACCACTAGCTAAGTGACGTCATATCTAGCTAGACTGCCATAGGTTCTACCCTTATTACTCGGTTCCCATTAACATTATAACGATCTCAATTAAATAGGGCTTAACGTAACTTCAGGTTATTATACAAAAGTAATACAACTCGTTATAGATTATCCCTCTATGTTATTCCATAGTTACACACAATACCATATGAAAGTTCCAGTTTATTAAGCGTATATTTTCCACAACATAAATATACAATATAAGCACCCCGAGACTAGGCTGCAGTGCACACATACTCGGCTATCCATCCCGGTACATCACGTACATAAGGATCACATATTTCGAATCTCTCAGGAGTAGTCCACAGATAACAACATCACAAATAATGGAGGCGAACACAGTCACATCACTTGGGACAAGCACATACCTACGCTCCCACGATCAGCGGACTTATTAATATCCCAATAAGTCTTTCTCTGACCTATGTTCATCAAGGTAACCTGTCTAAATCCGGGCAACACAAGGATTAGAGGGCCCTAAGCGAACGCAAACCTCCCGTGATAGCAAGTATGGTAGGTATGTCATACACACAGATCATATACCAATACTAAGTAAACACGCATCTTAGTAATCACCGTAGTTTAATTGTAGTACTTTTCCCAATCTAGTACCAATATATAATTTACACACTTTATACGATTCGGGTTTATAATCATACGCGCCATAATCTATTCTCACGTCGTAGTAGACACTCACGTCTCAACCCACTTATCCTTTTAATTTAAATCGCTCGTAAATAATTTACTCCTCAAAATAACCCAAACGTCCCAAATCTATCAATATATCATCAAAGGAAGGTTATCTATATCCTCGAACAAGATTACGGGACTCCCAAAATCAAAACAGACCAAAAAGGTTTAAACTGCCAGCTCGTTAGAAGTCTCGTTCGAACGAGGCTATTCGAACGAGATTTCAGTTCGTTCGAACGAACTGTACCTTCTAACGACATCTCGTTCGAACGAAGGTATCGAACGAAGTCTCCCTTCGTTAGAAGCGACTGGTCAACTCGTTAGAAGCTCGTTCGAACGACCTGGGGAGGCCTTCTAACGACTGACCAGTTTCAAGCCCAGAATTTCTAATCTCGTTTTTCATCAATTCTTACTCCTCAAATCTCCTCTAAAATTCGTTCCAACAATGTTTTAAGTTCTCCAATCATCCTAAAACATGCTAAGGTCATATACTAACATCTTTTAAGGAATTAATACATCCTAAACATCATTAAATCACAAGTTTCTACATTTTCCCCAATTTTCAAGAACATGAACCCTAAAATTTTAAATCCAAAATTAACCCAATATAAATCCGTTTTAATTTCATCCATTCACTAATATCATCAGTATAATCATCTACCTACCATTCTACATGCAATTCTCCTCAAGATTTCAAGTTCTAAGTTCTAAAATACATGGGTTTTCATATTTCACCAAGAACAAATCAATTTTATTAAATTCCTATACATGGAAAGAGCATCCTCTGAAATTAAACGATATTAAACCACTTGTCTCTAGTGTCTCTGAGTTTGGTGTTGATTTGATGAAGCTTTTTCTGCATAATTCTCCTCCTCTCTCTCTCTCCAAGCTTTTCTCCAATGGCTATGATGGTTAGGGTTTTCTTATGGAAAGTAATAGAACCTAATTCTAATAACCTACGTAACCTATTGGGTTAACATGGGTTGGTTAGTGGCTTAGTGGGTCAAACCCACATCAGATTTACTTCTCTAATTTTCGTCATTTTTAATTCCTAAAAATACGAAATTACCAAAATACCCTTTATATTGTCGGTATGGCCTAAAAATACCCCGGGATCCAAACTACACCCCCGGCTAGTGTTTTCTGACTATTTCGACCCTTCCGGACTCGTTGGCGCACTCAAAATGACCATACGGTTAATAGAATTTAAATTCACTTTTATAATTAAAATAATTATATCCTGACGCGACTGTCACACGCGTCCCAATAAAATGACCAGATTGCCGTATATCAATCTCACGACAAATTTCATAATTCAATATTTATATAACATCATATATGCTCAATATAGTCAAATACCAACTCACATCTCGCTAGTATTTTATCCGGATTAATTACCAATTAATTCACATTTACATAATTAATCCCAAAAATAAATATAGCCAAAAATACGGGGTATTACAAGAAGTTAGCAAACTGAGAAAGCAACATCAACATCATATCTGCTGAAAAGTTAGAATCAAAGTAGTGGGTACATACTCTAAACTTCTATAGTCTTGTTTTGTGTGCATGTGTGTTAAATAGTTTATAACTTGTATATTTTATTTTAGTAAATTTTTGGTTTGTGACTTAGAAGTCACCGTGGATGTTTCCTCAGTTGGGTGAGGTTTTACCACGTTAAAAAAATGCCTTGTCCTTAATCTTTCTACATCTCCTCATCTCATTCTTGTGGTTGTGTTGATTTAGTTGACTTAATATTTTCAGTTTTGGTTTTCAAAACTAGTTATAAAATCTTGATCATATTTCGTACAATTTTCATTAAACACATATTGTGATTAACTGGTTTTGATTTAAAGATAAGAGTTTCTCCCAAAAACAGTTCAGAGTTACTTAGCCTGTTTAATCCTGTATTAAACGACTTGAGTAACAACTTTTTCAAAAAGCTCTCGAAATAATACAACTATCTATCTCGAAATAAAATTCTCTATACATCAAAAATAAAAATAATTCTTCTCATATTGTATTCTCTAATATTTTTCCTAAAATATATGAGCTAAAATCAATCTCCAAAGCGCCCCAAATCCGCGCTAAGCTGCCATTAAGAGAAAATATGAGAAAGTACACAATACGATAGGAAAGATGCTCAACAAATATATTAGCGGTGAATAAAACGTAACAATACGAGTACGAATATTCAAATCAAATGCGAATCTCATAAGCATTATATCAATATAATTTCTCAACAACACATTAATCCGAGTCACCAGGCATCACCATATCGCGCCATACTTTATGAAGTAACCGGAACATGAATGTTGGTGGGTGCCCAAAATCAGTGTCATATTAAAATCCCATGACAACATGCTCAACACAAATATAATACCACATGAATCAAAATTAGATTCCAATAATAATTTTCCAGATTCCAATTGAGTTAAGTAATTCAAATATGAGTTCAATAATCACAAGAAATCAAAGGGAATAACACTCGCGATATTAAGAGGCATATTGTGTAAAACCCCATATCTTAAACCACCAAAAAGAATCAACCTAATTCTGCCCAGAAAAGTCAGATTATTGTATCAAAACATCTCCCAAGAATCATCAAATCATCTCCAAGAGCCACCATAAAAATAGCCCCAAGAACACCTCTAATCTAAGGTTGGAACTCACAAATTTCAAGGCCTAAGGTGTATATAAAAAGAAGAAGAATATAAAATATATATGCTGCCAAAAAGTTGTGCCAAAGTAGGTTAAAAAGGATTGCCCACGATCCCTTTAAATAAGGCAACAAAAGAAAGAATTTGAAACAACACAAATTGTTGAAAAACCTTGTTGTGCACGAAATCTGCTGGGGTCGATCGATCGGCCCCTGGCGTTGATCGATCGATTGTCCAATAATTTTGATAGTTCCGCTTAAAAAATGTTACAAGGGACAAATTTTAAAAATCAATTAAAAATCCGTTTTAACTCCGATTTCGAAACCGTTTGAAATTCTCGTCTTTAAAATTAAAATCCAACATATTTGAGCAATAAAAATAATTTTATATAAAAAAAAAATCTCCATATTTTGAAAATACCCCAAAAATTATGCGGGTTATTACACTTCTCCACTAACAATGGAAGATGACTGTTTGATGTGCGACACAACACACATCACGTGTAACAGTACTAAAGGCTAGTTGCTTCCTCCCAGCCTATTTTATTTTTAACAAAGAATTTGACCCATATTCCATCAAAGGACATTTTAATTCATCTCTCTCGCTCTCAATTCAATGGTTCCCCAAAATCGTTCGCATCTTCTTGTGGAAGGCAAGGGACACACCAATAATGTCAGCATATGGGATCCACATAAGCAAGTCCCCAATGGACCGAACCCATACATCTATTTTGTGATTGTCTCTTATAACAATCTATCAAAACCCGCACCCGACTAGCACAAGATTGTCTACTTTGGGTCACCACTTAGTTTTGAAACTTGTTGTATATGTAGTGAAACATCACCTAACCTTAGGAATACTGGAATCTTAGCCTCCACGCTGCCATAATTTAACGGAAAATATTAGAAAGCATGGGAAAAGGGACAAAACCCAGGCATGAGCTCATCCAACTAGGGGTTCTATTGAAATCTTAATGGCAAGTTCCTTCATCCACTAGCATCTATACAAATGAAGTTTGGTGCATTGTTATCCCATTGACACTCGCCGCCACTTTCTAGGCAGATCGTGGTAATATGATCACAAGAGCCATCACGAAGGTTAAGCTACTACATATACCTACAGAGTTGAAAGAAATTAGTTCAAAAAAAATCAAATGGGCAATAACTATTGGAAAATACCAAGAGGAAGTTCTGATCTTTATCTTGGTAAGTCTTATGGATATTGCGCCTCATACAACTAGTTAATTGACAACAATCAAGATGTGTCTCAAGAATCCATTCGGTGTGAAGTGCTCAGCTAACGGATAGTTGACATGTAATTAATTTAGTCCGGGGATAATCCCACCAATCTGCATCACTACTAAATGACATCTGTAGAGCATCTTGAGTTACCAAAACATGTTAGAAAACTCCACTAAATGGAATTGCATATGCCCTTCATCGAGTTTCAGTTTGTACGCGGATTATAGTTAAATTTAAGCCCTCATGCATATAACAACAAAAATTATTTGGGGATTACTTCGTACATGGTAGGTTTTTGCTTCGCAGTGACATCCTATGTATTCCATCCTTTACATTGCGGGAACAACTGATTAGAAAACTACACACTGTTGGATAAGCCGGACATTTGTTATAATCTGGTTCCTTTCCAAGAATTCTACTTCCGCCTAACAATGTTCCAAAAGGCAAATGTGTTGGAAATTAATGTTAAGTGACGAAATTAATTATTTAATTTCAATTGTATTAAATTCCGAATTTTTCATTTATGTGGTTTTAATAAATGTCAGATAATTAATTAGGAATGTGATAAATAAAGATATTAAAAGATTTGGGTAAACCTTATCCGTTAGTCACATGATGGTTAGTGGCGTTAGTGGGAGACTTGAAAGAGTCACACCTTGACTAGGATTCCGGCCCTCTTCCCCTTATAAATAGAGACCTCTACACCATCTAGAGTCATCTCATAACACACTATTTCTGAGGTGGGAGAGAAACTCCGAGATTCCATTAGAGTGCATTTTTTCCAAGAAGGCAGATTGATGGAGCAATTAATCAAGATTGATCTTTGATCAAGGTATGTCTTATTTTCTATCTTTTAGACGTATTTTGTGAAAACATGAAGATCTAAGATCCTTTTATTAAGAACAATTGTATGTTAAACTTTAATCTTATTAATGTGTTCATAATTAATATTAGGGTGTTCTTAAGAATGATTTTATATGTGGTATCAGAGCAAAAGTTTAAGATCTCATGATTTTCCTTATTGATGTTCGTCTATAATGATATATGTGCCTGAGACTTTCTGCGACATTTTATTTATGTCATTAAATTGTTTTTTGTGCCTGAGACCTTCTGCGACGTCTTATTTCTGTCATTAAATCTGCTCTTAAAGTGTGTCTGAGATTTTCTGTGATGTTTTTCTTCTGTCGCCAATACTCACTGGTGAGAATGAAAGGTCAAAACTTGCTCAGAATTTTACGAAACTGACATGGTCAACTGGAAACGTCAAAATAAACAAAACCCATTATACAATGGGAACCACCTTACTTTTGCGTTTTGACGTCGTTAACGCCCTCAAAATCCCGTTTTTTTCCATTTTAGGAAATAATATCGGGGATTATAACTCTTTACAGAAAATTGATATTAACGTTCCGCAAAAAGTTTTGATTTTCTGGCATGTTTTACTTCAATTCCATGGTGAAAACTCATTTTGCCATTTTTGGCAAAATTCATGTATTACGTGTTTTTATACCTGGGCAATTATGTTTTTGAGGCATTCGAGCTACTATTGGTATCTTTGTGATTACTGATAGATTACATATTATAGTTAATATTAATGCATGATTAACTATATTTAAGTTGAGACATGTAAACAATTATTCATTTGAGTTAAGTCAAAGGCCAAACACAGGCTGAGACTGCATGTACGAATAATATACTTACATTCATTAAAGACTTATTCTAATGTTAGTTATAAAATTGGATTGAGGCGCAACACATGCTAATATCTGAATTGAACAACATTAGAACCAGTTTTGTAAAAACAGAATAGTTGACATTAAGTCCATTAATCATGGTATTAAATGAATTAGGCAACAAACACAGATGCCAAAATTATGAGACCATGATAAATGAATTATAGGGTAATATATCTTTACAATCTGAATATTATGTGATGATTAACACAGATTCCGTGATATTCGGAATGTAGATGAAATATACCAAAATTTTAGTCAACAATTCAATATTCGACCCTTGCAATTTTTGTTGTGTGTGAAAATTTAAGTTTTTTCATATTTCATGTATGTTTTATCTACAATTGTGATAAAACCTTGCTCTAATGATCCTTTTTTAGTTGAATATTCGTGCGAAACACATGCCAACATATTTCATATGGTAGGATATTAGACTTGTGTTATTGTTAATATTCATATTTTGATGAATCTCGTGCCAAATACAGGCCAATGATTCATATTGTTGAATATTATGATATTCATGTTTTAATGAGTCTCGTGCCAAACACAGGCCAACGATTCATGTGGTTGAAAATCAGAATTATTGTTTATTTTAAGGCTAGTACTCCCATTAAGTTGAATTAAATGCCAAACACAAGCTACAATTCATATGTGCGGATACTAGATTTATTCGTTGCATGCATGACTTGCAAATTTTGAGACTCATAAGTAGGTATTCATTCAGTTTAATCAAATGCCAAATACAGGCTAAGATTACATGTGAAGATACTATACTTGTAGTCATTTCAGATTATCCTAATGTTTGTTATAAGGTTAAATTGAAGCGCAACACATGCTGAAATTTGAATCAAATAAACATTGGAATTTTTGTAAATGTTAAATAATTGGCATCAATGTTAAAAAGTCATATTTACATATGTCACTAATATGATAATTGTGATTATAACCATATTGTGCATTAGTATGACCATGAATGATTTGGGTCAATATTTCTGATTTGTTACTCATACATAAGTGATGAAGCGAAAGTAAATGATTTATGTCTTCCATTTACTATTATTTGTGTAATATCTCATGTAAACTCTTTGTCTATTTGATTTTCACATTATGTCTAATTTTTCGTGAATTTTAAATTAAGGAATAGACAATAATATAATTATTCATGTATTACGGGTATTTTGCACATGTATGCGTATCTCTTATATTTATATAATATATGGTTTGGTGTTCATTAAAATGATCCATTCCAGAAGATATAAATATTGGACTAATGCATTAATATCATGCATATTTTGGTTGCCTACGGGTCCATGTATGATATTGAATGCTAGGATGATGATACTTTATGATGTTGCATACATATTATTGTTTATTCATTTATTGTGAATTACAATAATTGAACAAAATGTTAGTGGTGATATATATTTTGGGAAGGTAATAATGGTCGCCAAACACAGATGCCATAGTTTATTTCACTATCATATCACCAATTAAGTTTATGAAAACCATAAACATGAATAATTTAGCTTATTGATCATACGATATTTAATGAAAATAAGTGAAAAATTTATTGACTTGTGTATGTAAGTCTTTACGTAATGTAATATTCATATTATGAAATGTTTGGTAGTCACTACAGTGCCCAACTAGAATGGCAATGAATATTAAATGTAAAGATGATGGTAGTAGTAACTCATGATGCTTATAATTGTAAAGATATTAATGGGGTATATTGAGTTTATTTCTTCAAGCAAGGTTATTCCTTATAAGGAATCAATTTTGAGTGATTTAATGAACATCATAGATCACATACATTATTATAGTATGTGAAAATAAGTTGTGCACAAATGTCGTGTACAATATAATGAAATAACATTATACCCAATAAAGTAATCTACAAGCATCATATAATCGATATTTCACGGTTACTACTGACAAAAACTCACGGTTATGCACTCAATTTATCATTTAATCGATGTGTGTGTTGTTAAATCAAAGCATTAATGAAGTGAGCAATTTATCTCATTATCCTATCACATATTATTTTATCCCATTTTATTTCTCTAAAAATTTCATATTTAATTTGGTTAAACAAATTAAGTTTGTTTACATGTTGCACACTCGGACTAATAATGATAAAGATATATGTATCTTTTATGATTTGAAATGAGTTTTTCTTCTCAGTAGAGTTTTCAAGTTATACTTACTATGTTATAGAAAGTATTTACTTTTGATGCAAGGATTTCTTACAAAACAAACTAGAAATGCTAATAAGATTCTTTTCTTTTGTTCTTGGGGAATCAAATCGCCATTTGTTTTCATAAACCCTCAATTTCTTTTGGAAAATGTTTGTCTAGACTTGATCGTGAGGGATATGTTCTAAAGAATGTTTTGATGTATATTTTTTTAAGGGTTATGATTTTAGTTTTGATGTTTTGTACAAAATAAAGTTTGGACATAGTTCTTTAAAGATTTGTTTGATCCTGCATCATAATCGTAGCGTTTTTTTTATGAAACTCTTTAAATCTTATACCAAATTAAATCTAGACTCTTTTTCATAATTTTCGTGGAAAAGATTTTTGTAATGTCTCTTACAAATTTTGATAGTCGAGTTGTGCTCTTAAGGTATTGTGATGTCTAATATAAGGATGACCTATGTGGCCCAAGTTGGAGATTATGAGAAACTTCCCTTAAAGTGGACCTACATAGATCATATAATTGTCATTGACACGTATTTATTACATTAAAGTCAAATTCATTATGAACCTTCTCAATTATATGTAAGGACATGGAATTCCTATGACATTAGTAGCTCATTATGATTGAGAGTTACATGAAGTGGATGTGAAAATTACTTTTTGAAGTCTTATAAATCATGCGTATATGTTTAGGAGATCATTATATAAACATAAGTTTCCCACATGACATATTTTAAGAAATAATATCATTATTTTTATTAATCGTTGTATATTTGTATACACCTTAAGATCAGTGGGAGTAAATTTATATATTTTCTCTATATACAAGCACGAATTTAGAAAGTAGAGAATCAAAATAATCTTATGGGTTTAAAAGTTGTGTATGAAGTAATGAGATACTTAAAGGACTATATGCTCACATTTATGATGTATGTGTTCATTTAAATATGAACAATTATTGTGACTCAGATTTACTGTTTGTACGGATGGTATGAAGTTCACTCTTGCTTAAGAATATTTGTTTTGGTTTATCAACCAATATAATGAAGGAGTGCGACACAATCCATCCATTAACTATTGTGAAAGCTGAGTTTGTAGCATGCTTGATGCTACAACTTATGTATTTTGGCAGCGTGACTTCATTTCGGGACTTGGAGTTGTCGGCACTATTATCAAGTCGCTGAAATATTATGATAATGTCGCTGAAATCTTCTTTATGAAGAAATGTTAGGTATTCCTAAAGTAACTAAGCACGTTGGATGAAATACCTATTAGTTAAAGAATAAATTCAGAAACAAAGAGTGTCAATTGATCACATCAGTACGCGTGATAACATAGCAGATCCTCTTACGAAAGGACCATCTCCGAACATCTTTATGGAACATGTCAAAGAGATGGGTCTCGATTAGTTAGACTATGATTGCTATTTTGGCTTAGTTGTTTGACACCATTACTTGAATTCAATAAAAGTGTTTATGATTTCAATTATTTCTGTCCTTTGTGAATGCATGCATATAATTATGAATTGTTGTTGACAGAAATAGTCCTTATTCAAAAGGACATTATGAGGCCATTATGATACCCAATATTAAAGGCTTAGTTGAATGAAACATTGGTGTTGTGGTACATAGAAGGAACCATGATCTTGAATAGTATGGAACCGCCATGACTCGCATCCGTGAATCATTTGATTCAGCAAAATAAATTTATCAATGATTGTGCACCTTATGATACCTAATCTAATTATGCGAATTATTAAGACCAAGTGGGAGACTGTTGGAAATTAATGTTAAGTGACGAAATTAATTATTTAATTTCAATTGTATTAAATTCCGAATTTCCCATTTATGTGGTTTTAATAAATGTTATATAATTAATTAGGAATGTGATAAATAAAGATATTAAAAGATTTGGGTAAACCTTATCCGTTAGTCACATGATGGTTATTGGCATTAGTGGGAGACTTGAAAGAGTCCCACCTTGACTAGGATTCCGGCCCTCTTCCCCTTATAAATAGAGACCTCTACACCATCTAGAGTCATCTCATAACACACTATTTCTGAGGTGGGAGAGAAACTCCGAGATTCCATTAGAGTGCATTTTTTCCAAGAAGGCAGATTGATGGAGCAATTAATCAAGATTGATCTTTGATCAAGGTATGTCTTATTTTCTATCTTTTAGACGTATTTTGTGAAAACATGAAGATGTAAGATCCTTTTATTAAGAATAATTGTATGTTAAACTTTAATCTTATTAATGTGTTCATGATTAATATTAGGGTGTTCTTAAGAATGATTTTATAAAATGCATTTATTCACATGGATTACCTCGTTAGAGAGCAAAAGAAAACCGTAACGATGTGGTTCTATTCACTCCTCTACCAATCACTGAGCGATAGTGGCTTAATGTTTATATGAATTTTGTCTTTAGACGAGCAACGTTCACAAATTTGTGTTGTCATTTTTCTGAAGTAGTCCACTTTATTTTATACCTATGTTCTTCCGACTCCTCTTCGTACTTTAAAGGACATTGTCTGCTTTCATTCTATACCCGCAGTAGTTACTTCTAAGGAACCTTGTGGAAGATACTCCGCTGCTCATTACTACTCTCTACCACGTCACATTCACATATATGTGGTAAATGTAAGTTAATAAAGGATTATGCTTCAGACATTGCCCAAATCAAATTAGCATATAAGAACGCAGTTAATCCCTTGGAAAATAACCTTTTTTAAATCGTCCATATTCTCTCCATCCATTCCGATGGAGGTAGAATTGCCTCAAAGGATTTTTCTTTGGTGATGACTTCGTCACCATAACGGCCTCTAGGTTTGAGGATCATTACTATGGGTCTGTATTGGTATATGCACGAAAGTAATAAATTTTTAAAAAACAAATCCCTAAAGTGGAAACACATAAAGTTCTAAACTTATTCTCTGCGAGAGAGGACTAATGTGCTTCAAACCTTAGGGTTTTGTTCTTTGAGAATGTAACACTTTCCCGCATACATAACAAACACAGATGACATATGACTGATTAATATGATCAACATTCACCCTAGAAAATCATTTGCACAAACAAAAGTGCATTTAGCATTTCACACATACTAATGTCTGGAAAACCCATAAAAATTAGAAAAGAACTATCTGAAACTCGAGCTTCATAAATTTGTTTATATTTTGATATTTTAGCCACTACAGGAATTTGTAAGCTTCTTTGGATACAAAAAGACAAATAAGGAAGTTTTCAATAATGACGAGGACATTTCTAAATTCCTTGCACATTTGCTACGAGTGAGATAGTCTTTTCATGGAATCAATATCACATATCATTCTCTAGAAAATATACATCTTGCCAATTGTAGTAAAGAGCTCTGGAATATGAAGGAGTCTGATTAATACTCTATTTACTCTTGCATAGTCTTGAAACCCGCCTGAATATGTCGATTTTGAAATTCCTCCTAACTCTCTCCAAAGAAAAAAATGTAGCATATGAAAGCAAGCGCATAAGGACTAATAACCAAAATGTCAGAATAGGTGTTCCTATTTTTTTGTCTCTTCATGATATACAAAAAATAATTAATTGATGAAGGTCGAGCAGTAAGAAGCCAAAAAGTGTTCTGCGACTTTTGCATGAAGTATCCTTGAACAACAATCCATATCAATATTTAAAAAAAAAGATGTTTTTAGCTTAATCTCACTTTTTGATATGCTATTTGTATTAATCCTCCGATTTGCTAATCTCTTAAGTCTTGTTGCGCTAAAGCAAGACTATCTCTAGCGACCAAGACAATAAAACTCACTCGGGAATTTTATGAAACACTTAGTGTGCGAAAAACACCCAAGACCTTGTTCCCAAAATGAACTAGTGTGCAAACTCCCAATCAATTAAACCAAGCATCAATGAAGAAACAATAAGAACATACAATCAATCATCAAAGTAAAACAACAAAAATAACCCGTGGTTCACCCAATTTTGGGCTACATCCACCAAGGAAGATTTCTTCTTTCTATAGATAAATGGAGGAACCCAAAGGTTATACACACACATAAAATTTATCTCTCTTAGAAAGTCACTCACAACCTCACAAGAACTCACCTCTCAAATGGATCTCTACCTCTCTTTAGCTTTGATAACTCTCAAAATAGCTCTCAAACTTGTCATCTCTCAAAACTTAGAAATAACACTTGTATTTATAGATTTGAGCCAAAATGGCAAATTCGTAAATAAACCAAAAACTGAAAAAAATAGGAGAGCCAAAACCAACAAACTCCACATTGGCGATCCTGACGATCCAACCAATCTCTAGAATGCTGAAATTGAACCCGCTTGAAGACTGTCCCACCATCTACCAAGCTAATGCGATTCCCTCAGACGATCCTCACGATCCAACCGAACTCAAAATGCAAACATCAAATTCGCCAGAAGATCACCCAACATCTAACAAGCCAATACGCTCCACCCGACGCTAAGACACCTCAAACTTCAACCATGAAGTGAGATACTGCAAGTCTTCACTCCAAGACTCCAAACAACTCCACCTGTCGAGGAACCAAGTTCTAAACTAAGAACTCCCCTGAATGTTTCCCATGTAACCATACGTTGAAGCTCGCTCCTCATGTAACCCGATGAATACACCCCCACACAATACATATAGCATACACCTTCTTTACATGAAACATTCAAACACATCAACACCATCTTCCACCTTGAGAAATAACCACGGATGAGAGGGAAAATTCCTAACCTCTCATACCCTTCAAATCTCACCCTCGAAAGATGTACCAAGTCTTTGTCACGAAAAACTCCCGTTTGCCAATGCTCGCAAATAATAACTCACCGACCTTCCTTGAACTAGCTACACACACCTCGAATCCATCACATTCCTACACCTCCTCGATTCGAATCGGCCAATGCATGTGTGTAACTAAATCGGGTCAACATCACCCGTTGGCCCTGGAAGGGGACTTCGATCCATCCCCTCCACTAGTAGGTATTCTCCCATCACTACCGTCTACTCTCGGAAAGCTAGCACCCAATGTCTCCGTTTTGTTCACAAACGAGACATGCCTCGAACGTTCGATCACTTGTGCACACTGCTTCCCCGTCTTCCTCAAAGTCTGATTTAGACGATACAACCCCTCTCTCTCCTCTCCCCTCGCTAGGACCATACAACCGCGTGTGACTTGTAAGACTCCACCCGCCACCGACACCTGACAACCCTTGGAATCCAAACGGCTAATGGATATCAAATTCTTTCACAACTTTGGGACATAGGCCACACCACCCAAAGTGCTCTCCACCCCATCAAACATCTTGAGTTTCACCATCCCGACACCCTCAACGGCAACCTTCTCGCCGTTAGCCAAAGACATGGAACCTTCTCCATTTTTCATGAAAGTCTCAAAATATTCCCTCTTAGAGCAAACGTGATCTGAAGATCCCGAATCTAATATCAAGTCATCTTGGGAAAGAGAGTGAAGCTTGGAGATTGTGAGAGGTTCTCCAAGTTCATCTTCATAATTCGCACTCGCTACCGTTGCCCTCTCGGAATCAACCTTGCCCTTAACCTTGTCGTTCCACAAAGGACATTCTCGGATCATATGACCCCATTCCCGGCCCATGTAGCATTTCGGCCCTTTACCACCCACACTCCTCGATCTAGACCTACTACCGTCATTAAATCCCCGGTTGGAGTTCCTCCCGCCATTTTGACCACCTCCGTCTCTCGCCGTAAGGCCTTCATTATGGGAATACCCATCACCTCCACCTTCCTTCTTTCTCATCGTGACATGAGATTGAATATCTTGCACAACCTCATTTCACTGGAGCATAGACTTCCCAAACATGAGAGTGGCCACAAAATGCTCGAATGAATTGGGTAATGATGCAAGTAACAACAATGCTCGATCCTTATCAATGAATTGAAAATTTATCCGGTTCAAGTCATTTATCAAGGCATTAAAAATGTTAATATGCTTCATCATATCCTCACCCTCCTTCATCTCAAGCTTAAAGAGTTTCTTCTTGAGGAACAATTTATTTGGCAATGACTTTCCCAAATTAATCTCTTCTAGCTTATCCCACATGCCTTTAGCCGTGGACTCTGCTATCACGTTATTCAACACATTATCCATGATAAGCATCTCAATACACGAAGCCTCTCTTTGATCAATATCAATCCACTCCGCATCGATCATGCCTACCGGTCATCCTTTTACCCCCAACAATGCTAATTGCAACCTCTGTTGGACAAGAACGCCTCGCATTCGTCTTTGCCATAACCCAAAATTGATCTTCTCATCAAAAGCCTTCATGTCCGTCTTCATTGAGCCACTCGATCCATAACTCGGATCCCATCTCTTAGAGCCTCCGCTCATAGAGGTTGATTCTCGAGTACTCTCCACATTTTATGTCATTTGGAACAAAAACAAAATCTATGCCAAAATTGCCAAAATTGATTCAACCTCGAACCAAAATACCGGGCAAACAATGCAACCAAAGCTATGATACCACTTGTTGCGCTAAAGTAAGACTATCTCTAGCAATCAAGACAATAAAACTCACTCAAGAATTTTATTAGAAGCGCTCACAAACACACACAAAAACACATGCACACACGCTGCAATATGCATATATGCATACACGTACACACGCGCCCCCTGCCCCGTCCCCTCCCCCTTCCCCACTCACACACGCGCACACATACACACACACAAACACGCACACATTCTCCCCCTGCCCGTCCCCTCCCCCCTTCCCCACTCACACTCACACGCGCACACAAACACACACGCTGCAATATGCATATATGCATACATGCACACACGCACACACGTTCCCCCTACCCCTGCCCCGTACCCTCCCCCTTCCCCACTCACACGCACACACGCGCACACACAAACATGCACACACCCGCCCCTGCCCATCCCCTCCCCCCTTCCCCACCCACACACGTACACATGCGCAGACAAACACACACGCACACACGCTGCAATAATTACTCTTATTTCTACTGACATAACACAAAATTTTGGACAACATGGTTTGTTGGTTTTTGAGATCGTGTACCTCGAAAATGTGGGCCACAATGGTGCATGGAAGTGTAAGCAGTGTCAGGAAGAAATAAAACCCATACTGCCTAATACTCGCACACTAAATTTTTAAGTTTAAAATATGGGTGACATTTTTGTACTTTGAAATCGTGAATCCAGAATTGGTGGTTGGTTGCCTAGCTGAAACTGTAAAAATGTGGGTGACTATAACTTGAAATCATTAAACATGGAACTTGCTACCATTTTATCTATATGCATTGAGTTTCTATGTTAATCGACCTATTCCTCCTTTTTATATTTGGATACTTTATGCTATATTTGTGCGTTTTGGTGCTAGTCTTTTACTCTTTCTTTTGAACTATAATCTTTGCGTGCTTGTGCGCCCTTTTTCTCATGCCTTTGGTTTCCCTTCAAGTTTTATTATATGCACAAATTCATTTGGAAATTTTTCATTGTACTCAGTCAAATAACACGCATACACAAATGTTCTACTGTCACTCCCTAATAAACCAGCATGCTCTAATATATCATAAAAATGTTAATTTTTTTTAATAACTCACGAAGAAACATGTTTTATTATATGCTACGAGTTTATTTTTTCATATATTGACTTTGTGCATCAGTCAGGTCATCATTGTAGATAACATCATCAGCTACAAGAAAAGAAACACTATGAGAGTTCTTCAATTTCTTATGAGAGACTTCTGTAATCAGTATTTTATGAAATACAAGAAGATAGGTAATCTTACATGTTATGATACCTTGAAGAAAGTATTTTGTTCTTTATTTTGTATCCAACAAGAACCATCTTAGATGCCCTCGACAAGAGCCCCGTCATATCAATACTTCGAACAACCTTTTTCCAGCTTATGAATGTTTGTCTTATCATGCTAAGGCTTCACATCTATAAGAACAAACAAGATTGAGTTTGTTTATTCTCCTTAGATGAAAGATGAAAGAGGTAAGACATAACTTCTCCGGTGCTTATGTTGATTCCCGTGAAGGTATACAATTTTTTTAAGATGATTAACATGTCCTAAAGTTTTTATTCATTTTTTGCAGTCCGAGCTTCAAGTTGGTGGTAGTTTTTGTACTTGCCAACATTCTGAACCAAGGTTCAGGTGAGGGTATCTATTTTCTTCCGCCAAATTTAACAAGTCAGTAATTAGATGCAACTGCATATATGCATATGCATATATGCAATGTGCATATATGCAAGCTGCATATATGCACATTGCATGTATCGCCAAGGATCGTGTATGGTGAATTTGTTTTATCCATACCCATGACCTTCCAACCTAAAACTGACCTGCCGCCAGAAACTCCTACCCACGCCGGTGAGCCCGCAAAATCGATGACTATTCCGACTTCTCTAATCGTTTTTAATCATTTTTCTTTCCTTCTCTAATCGTTTTGTTCTTTGTTCTAGAGAAGAGAAATTGTTCAGCCTCCCATTAACTATGGTAGTCATTTTTACTGTACGACTTTTAATTAAACAATGATTTTTTTTTTTACATTAATAACAACTTGCGAGATAGATCCGAAATCCTTTCTGTTGTTCTTATTTTTGCTGTACGAAATCTTTTTTGCGAGATAGATCAATAAGAACTGTTAATCGCTTTTTTTTGTACGAAATCTTTTTTGCGATATAGATCAACTTTTTTACTGTACAAAGTCTTTTTTGTTGTACATCAATAACGACTGATCTTCCAATTTTTTTGTTGTACATCAATAATAGGAAGAAATCAGGTACTCGAGGCTTGCGAGATAGATACGAAATCTTTGATAATAAATGCACTGCATATGCATGATTGAATATATACAGATGCATATATGCATACACGAACACGCACACACGTGCCCCCTGCCCCGTCCCCTCCCCCCTTTCTCACTCACACACAAGCACACGCACACACACAAACATGCACACACACTCCCCTTGCTCGTCCCCTCCCCCCTTCCCCACTCACACGCACACACGCGCACAAAAATACATGCACAAACACAAACGCACGCACACACGCTGCAATATGCATATACACATACACGGACACACGCGCCCCCTGCCCCGTCCCCTCCCCCCTTCCCCACTCACACACGCGCACACGCGCACACGCGCACATGCACAGACGCACCCCTGCCCCGTCTCCTCCCCCCTTCCCCACTCACACACACACACACGCGCACACACACAAACACACACGCACGCGCACACACACACACACACGCGCTGTAATATGCATATATGCATATGAATAAATGCACTGCATATATGCAGATTGCATATATGCAAATTGCATATATGCATACACGCACACACGCGCCCCCTGCCCCGTCCCCTCCCCCCTTCCCCACTCACATACGCACACACACAAACATGCATACACGCGCCCCATGCCTGTCCCCTCCCCCTTACCCCACTCACACACGCACACATGTGCACACAAACACACACACGCTGCGTATGCATATATGCATACACGAGCACACGCACACATGCTCCCCCTGCCCCGTCCCCGTCCCCTCCCCCTTCCCCACTCACACACGCACACATAATCACACACACACACACACACACGCACGCACACACGCACACATGTGCTCCCTGCCCTTCCCCTCCCCCCTTCCCCACTCACGCACACACGCACGCACACACCCTGCAATATGAATATATGCATACACGCACACACGCACAAACACATTCCCACCCTGTCCTCTCCCCCCTTCCCCACTCACACACGCGAACACAAACACACACACACACACGCCCCCTGCCCGTCCCCTCCCCCCTTCCCCATTCACACATACGCACACGCACACACGCACAAACACTGCAATATGCACTGCATATATGCATATGCATACATTCATACATGCACACACGCGCCCCTTGCCCTGTCCCCTCCCCACTCACACGCACACAAGCACACACAAACATACACAAATACGCGCACATGCACACACGCGCACACTGCCCCATCCCCTCCCCCCTTCCCCACTCACACGCACAAACACACATGCACACATGCTGCAATATGCATATGTGCATTGCATACACGCACACACGCGCCCCCTGCCCCGTCCCCTCCCCCCTTCCCCACTCACACATGCACACACGCGCACATAAACACACACAAACGCACACATGCCCCCTGTCCGTCCCCTCCCCCTTCCCCACTCACACACGCACACACGCGCACGTAAACACACACACACGCTGCAATATGCATATATGCACACACGCACACACGCGCCCCCTGACCCGTCCCCTCCCCCCTTCCCTACTCACACATGTCCCCTCCCCCTTCCCCATGTGAGGATGAGATTTATAGACTCCATGCCACATATGATCATTGTGTACCAGCTATGGTAGTTAGGTTAACGTACAATGTTTTTGGGAACTCGAAAGTTGAATTGCTAACGTACAATGTTTTTGGGAACAAACTAATTTTTTTTCTTTTCATTTCAGGTTTTAATTCAAGACCAATAAAACATGGACTTAATCTTCCATCGTCGATGTAGCCCGCTGCCTAAATCTGCCTCAAACTTCCGTCGTTGTAGCCCGCTCCCTAAATCTGCCGAATTTGGGATTTTTTTTTAATTTGTTGGATTTGTTTGATTTTTTGTTACCCCTTAAATGGGGTGGATAGTCCAATAAACAAATTAGATTATGCCCAATTTTTTTTAAAAATTGACACTTTATTTTTTTGAGACACAGTTAATTTGATTGATGAATATTGTATATTTCATTTTATATGTAAATTTTTTTGAGACACAGTTAATTAGACAATTTGGATGTTGGATTATTTGTTATTTGTTAAGCAGGGTGAATAGTTCCATAAACCAAGGAGAATATGCCAATTTTTTTTAAAAAATTTGACACTTTATTTTTTTGAGACACAATGTGAATTCGATGGATGAATATTGTATATTTCGTATTCTATGTGAATTCATTTGATGAATCTAGACAATTTGAATGTTATTTGACTATTTGACATTGTTTTAAAATTACACTTCAAAATTTTTACATTTCGCTATTTTATACTTTGAAAAATTGTCGCCATTTCGCGATTACGTACTTTGGAAAATTTCGTCGTGCCTTCAGGCACAGACATACGCTAGTGTGTGTGTGTATATATATATATGTCATGCTTGTTTGCATTTCATCCAACACGCATTATTGTTTCCTAATAACGATCAATATCGTGATGAATACACAAATTATACTTTCCACATATGTATTTTGGGAACATTACAAGGGATGACCTCACTCTACCTTGTCCAAGGTATGTGTTGAATGATTCCAATCTCCATTATATAAACACGCACAAACAATTCACGGGGATATATAGGAAAATAATCACACTAGCCCATGAGAGACCGAAAGGGTGGGATGGGTGCCTAACACCTTTCCATTCCGTAACTTTGCGCCCGAATCTTTGAACTATTGGTTTCGTATGCATTAGTTTTTCCTTGATCCTTCTCTCTCGAAGTGAAAACATGTTCTTTTGCATGTTTTATGCAAAATAGGCTCGTGACTCCATCTCTTCATATTTACCCCCATACCGACGACGGTCGAAGCAACCTTCCCAATCGGGGTGCGAGACTGCAGGGCAACCTTCCTGAGGAGATGTATCTCTTTCTCCCCCCGACGTCGCCCGGTATGGCAAAAGTGGTGAATCCGCTGGGGACTATTTTTAAGAGGGATAGACTCTACTTGCATGGGTGTTTCATTTTCTTGTATATCCCCCCCCCCCCTAATTTTTCATATTCCCCCTATTATTCATTGTATATATGTACCTCATGATTATGCCACTTTTCACATACTTGTAGAAATTTTCCATGTACACTTCACACCACGTGCACCTAAGATCATGTCTATCCACATGTTGCACACACCACCCACTCTCACTTGTTATACATTCTCTACTATTTATACTTGTACCTTATTCTCGGTTGGGCAGGATCAATAAAGATATTCTCTCCATAAGATACTAATCAAAGAATCATGCATGACACACACAACATCACTAAAGAGAATTTCTATTGACCAAATTTTATCATGTAACTAGGGAGTCACTTCGTGATGGGCACTGGTCCAACAGGTCACAGTTAGCCTAAGTGATATGACTTTCACCTTCCATTGGCAAAGTACCTTCGACATATATCAATAGTTCCCCCGAATCGTACTGCTTGAGTAAAGTCAACAGGAGGTATATCGCAGGGAACTCTTTCACGTATGTCGAGTATATCGAATTCTCTCTCACACGTACCGTATCCATGAGGTATATAGTGAGGCAATTCGCGTACACTCAGGTATATCATATGGCTTGTCCACACATACCAATTTTCCTCAAAAGCAGGACATATATCGTGAAAGTCAGGCCAAAGGGGGGAACACCTTCCAATTAACCTAATAACTTCATACCCGCATACAGGTGTCAAGCCTAGGAAACACATGTTAGATTGCCACTTTTGACCCGAAACTCTGCCAAAATTCTTTCCCAACTTTTAAAACGGTCCCCTACCCGTGAGCCTGGTAACAAGTCCAACCCTAGTTTCTACATATGGTAAAACCCATTTTTTCCAGTCTCGAGTCTCGTCTGGCACTTCTTTTTTTCCATCTAGGTAAACTTAATACAAGTGAGAACTTAATAAGCATAATAATCATGCTGAGACACCCGTCTCTCATCTTTTTCTCCCTCTTTACAAAAGTGTCCAAAAACATTTTTTCATCTTTTATCAAAAATACCAAAACATTTCCTTTTCCTAAAAAAAACAACAAAAAAAACACACAAAAAACAAATTTTCCTCAAATTTTCCAAAAGTGTCATTTTCTCGCTTTTTAAAAAATAACGAATTCCCCTTCTTTTCTTTTTCAAAAATAAATCCCAATTTTTCTCCTTATCAGGTCGATCACATACCCTTGGCCTGACTCTTTATTGACTTCGGTCTTCAGTCGAACTGTGTCAAAGTTCTATCAGTCCCTTTACTTCTTCTAAGTCCGAGATTCACCCGCCTTCCATGGAGAACACGGATCAAGAGCCGAATGTATAGCCGAATTTGTTGACAGTTCTTGCTCAACTCACTGCCAAAATTGATAACCTCTAAATCTAGACTCGTGAGATGAAAATAAATCAGGTCCTTATCCCCAAAGATCCTGAGGTCTTCTTCCCTCGCGTTATAGGTCCGCCTTCACCCGAGCCTATTTAGGTTATGGAGGAATACCAGCACACTCCCCATGATCCTCCTGCTAATGGACCACCGCTACCCATCTGCCTATGCCAAACCTTGATCGAACAAGGACTAACTTACGCATGATTGTTGATCCAAAAGAGTAAGAATTGAACAAGCCCTACACACAATGGCCTTATTGGACTATTCTCCTCGGTCCATTCAAAAGAGTAACGAATTTCCCTTCCAAAAGAGTAACGAATTCTTAATTAGATTGGAGAAAGAGTAACGGATTCCCCTTCAATTACTCTACTAAATCGAATTAAGAATTGAAGGGGAATTCAGAAAGAGTAAGAATATTCAGAAAGAGTAACGAATTCAGAAAGAGTAACGGATTATGGACCGAGGAGAATAATCCGATTTAGTAGAGTATCGGGGACTTCGGAAATTGAGTTACGGGGCAAAGTAAATTCAATTTAAGTAATAGACCAGTAGGGTAAGCAATAACTACTGAAATTATATGTAAGGGGTAACTAGGACCCTTAGAGTTGTGTGAATACTCAAATAAATACGATTAATGAGATAAATCGTAAAGCGAATAATGTACGGTAAATATATGAGATTAAAATATTACGTACGTATATGATTAATAGGTCGGGCGTGTACCTACTGAATTATGTGATCTTTTAGGTAAAGAGATTATACCTAAATTAGTTATGTTAGGGTCGATGAGACATTCCGATCTAACATAAAGTTATTATATGTTTGGGGTCAATGAGAAATACCGAACCAAACTTTGAACTGGTGTCGCGATGAGAGAGTCCCGAACCAGAATATGTGTATATATATATTTTTAAAATAATTGGGGTCGATGTATCATGCCGAACCAATTCTTACTTGGGGTCGATGAATCATTCCGAACCAAGAGTCCTTTATGTGTATAAAAGGGGCAAAATAGCAGTGACTAATATTTAGTATATATTGTGTGTGAAATATATATACCTGATGATATTCTACTTCCGTGTATTAGTAGATTGATATATTATGTATTTAAAGATACATACTGAATTGGTAAGTTAAGTAGTGAAACTTAATTACAAAATGAACCTTTAGATAGAGAAAATCTATTTAGTAATTCAAGTAGCGAACTTAATTACATAAGTGGGAAAGTTAACAAGTGTGAGAATTGTAGTAATTTTAGTAGTAAAACTAAATGGGAAATCTTGAAAAATAACATAGATGAAATGTTACTTGAGAATTAATTAACATACGCGAGATGTTAGTAAAACGATTGTACTGTATGGGCGGTACTGGAACTTGGGTACAGGTAAGTTCAGTTTACTACTTTGGTTTTAGTTAGCTTGAGAAGTATGGCTAGACAAACTAAGTGTGGAACGTTAGGTGTGCACCAAAGATGAGGGGTGAGTTAACTTAAGAGAGTGTACGAGAACCTAACATGTGTAATCAATAACTGCATTTTATATTGTGATAAACGCTTGCTAAATATTTTCAAAATGTTTTGAGTACTAACTCTTGCTATAAAATATTTTCAAAACCTTTTAGGTGTCCAGCCACAGGGACGCCATGTGTGATGATTCCATTCCAGACTCGGAGCTGTAGCACAGTGGATGTTTACAGGATTTTGACTAGGCGATATCTCTCATTCAGATCTAGCACAGGATCTCGCACTCTTCTATGTATGGACTTGTGGTCCGGTATTAGTCTCAGATGTTAGTTTCAAACTAGTGGTTATTCTATTATTGTTTGGGAGTTTTAGCCGATGGTTTATTCGGTAAGACTTTTGTCCTGTTGTACTTTTACTTTGATGTTTGAATTATAGTACATGATTATTTGTACTTTGTTCCTCATGGTCGATTTTGCTGTTTTAAGAAAGATAAAATTTGGCACCGGTCTAACTTTACTTAGGGGATTAGTAATTAAAAAAATTTCGACAGTGATGCTAAGAATGAACCATTTGAGAAACCTGTTTTAATTTAATGAAGGCATGATCACCCGATGTTTAATTAGGCGGGGTGTCACACTGTCATCGCCCCACCAGCTAATCCCAAACCAAACAATACCCATAATCCACTCTCGAATCATGCAAATTCCATCTTCCTAAAAGAAGACTTAGAATTTGACCCATCTACCCAAATCAAGCCGAGTGAATCACCAGTCATACGCATATACTTTCCTAAACCTCTCTAAACATGCCCATATTTCCTCTTACACCCTACCAGCTTCGTCGATCAAGCCGTATCCCTTCTCACCCAAGCATGCATCACTGTTTGCACCCGTTCTGGCGGTAAAGATATGGAACTGTCAGAAGTGTTGAACCAAATCTTAGAGTTTGGGCTAAATTTCCCTCCCAGGTGACCATTGACTGTTAGAGATTCAGTGGGTTGTTCTAAAAATCTCGAAAATGGGCTCGAGAGTCAGAAAATTGGGTTCTGCCAACCGACGAAGTCAATCTAG
Source organism: Sambucus nigra (assembly GCA_949130495.1). NCBI lineage: Eukaryota > Viridiplantae > Streptophyta > Magnoliopsida > Dipsacales > Adoxaceae > Sambucus > Sambucus nigra. Next base: position 50,183,438 of record OX422220.1, read on the forward strand.
ACAACACGGTCCAAATCATGAAAAAATTATTTCAAAAAACTAGTGATATGTATAGTGTATCCGAGATACTCGATGCTTTGAAATTACAAGGGCGCTTAGTCCCTTCAGTTCTGCATTTCCCTGCTGAATGGGAGGAATTATACGAAGAGGTTGTGGAAGTTGTGGAGTGCATTAACTTTCCATGGAAACACAATATCGTTACCACTGGGTGGGGGGCGATTTTGAAGATTCAAATGAAGAACAAAATTCAGAAAAGACTAGCTTAATAGCCAACATATGCGGGATGATATCATTCGAGGAGCTGCTAGGAAAAATCAACAAGGTGGCTGAACAATCCGTTATCGACGAAGAAATAGGATTTCTATTTTTTCCTTCTTATGTAAACCACATGACCAGGTCAGGAAGACACTACCAAATCCTAAGTCTACAACCATCAGTGAGCGATAAAGGAAAGGGTGTTGAGAATCTCCTTGTACCAAAAATGACCCTTGAAGGGAGTAAGTTCTTCGATCAACTGTAGAAAATCCTACCCAACGTCACTTTATGGGAGCTTTTTATGTCTTCCCAACTACACCAAAATGCCCTAATCATTAAACTCATAGGACCCACAGTTCCTCCTTTAACCACTCCAGAAGAAGTGGTGAATCTAGTCGGATCCTTGACCTCTACTAGAATGCTCTACTTTTCTGAAGAAAAAATCCCAAGACTTCTACCAACCACAATCATCTCTTAATATATTTGTTGAAGTTATGGGGAAAACTATCCCCCTCTCTCTTGTTGATAGTGGATTAGCTTTTAACGTTTTCCCGTTAAGAATTCTAAATTGTCTGGGATTGAAAGTGAGTGACCTTTCTCCAACCTCTGCCACCATACGTTCCTGCGACAACACTCGCGAAGAAGTAATAGGATCTATCATGATTGCAATAGGGGTTGGACCTATAAATCCTGTTGTTGAATTTGAAGTCATCAATATACCAGCTTGTTTTAATCTGCTGCTTGGGTGATCATGGCTACATAGCATAAAAGGGGTTTCCTCTTCCATTCATCAGAAATTAAAGTTTTTCTCTAATGGATAAGTTATTACTATCTTGGACAACACCGAGAATGCAAGCACCAGTAATCCAGTACTGGAAATAAAACACCGGGTGAATGACATGCTTCTTTCAGGATTCCAAGTTAAATCACTCCTACTCCCAATAGAGGAAGACTTCAAAGACAGGTTTTGTCCGGAATATAACCCTTATGGAAACGTCAATGTAATTTAGATGTTCAAGAACATGCACTTCATGCCCGAACTAGGGCTAGGGCGAAGATAAAAAGGGATAATTGAACGCATTGTGTTAAAGGAAGCCTTTCCTCCCTTTGGTTTGGGCTATCAGTCGTCAGATGAAGAACTTAGATTGATCCGTCAGCCTCGACTAAATAGGAGGATAGAATGCGCCAGAACTATCCCGGGAGACTCCCTAAATGGAAGATTCATCAGAGAGGGTGAAGATTTCCCCTTTTGCGGCTTCCTTAAACTTTGGTATGACCATGTAGACAAAAGGATGAAACCATGAATGGAGATCTTATTTCAAGACAGCTACCTATGGGACGAGACTTCCCAGCACTCTGTACAACCACTCATTGAAGAGACCACAGCTGGAACCGGGGATTCTGAGGGTAGTGACTCCGAGGACTCTTCCAATTTACAGACACTAGGGCTAACACTCTACATGATCCACTTAGGGGATACATAGTTTAATCCATCATGCCTCATCAAAGATGTTGATGCACCTCTTCTCAATTGGCATGCTACACTTATTCTACCTGTTAATGTTCAACCTAATCCCAATGTTTATCCCCTTTATCCTTTAGTTATTCCCCTCACTCTGATGTAATCGAGACCTCCTTTGATGAGGTTCTCAATGTTGTTTTCCTATTCATGAAATAAATGAAGATTTTGAGTATCTTGATGTACCTTACATTAATTGTCTTGATTCTAATCAAACTCTCAATGATGATGATTTTACAAATGAACAATTCTTAACTAATCTAAATAAAGTTAATAATAAACAACATAACCGCGCTCAATTTAATAAAGATGAAACTACTATTGTTAATCTCGATTCTAGTAGCCAAGTGCATGAGATTAGAATAGGGGCCACCCTTTATGAGCATGAGCACGCACAACTCAAAGAACTACTAAAGGAATTCATGGATGTCTTCGCATGTTCATACGATGATATGCCTAGTATTGACCCTGAAATAGCACAACATGAGATTCCAACTCTCTCGAAATGTAAACCGGTCAAGAAAAAACTGCGAAATCTCCGCATCGAATGGTCACTCAAAGTTAAAGAAGAAGTAGTAAAGAAACTGAATATGGGTTTCATTCGTGTGATCGAATATCCCACCTGGCTAGCCAATATCATACTCGTGCCAAAATTAGGAGGGAAAGTTAGCATCTGTATCAACTACCGAGACTTGAATAAGGCCTCTTCGAAGGATGATTACCCGTTACTTAACAATGACATGATTATGGAAAATATGTCCAATCATGCTCTCAAGTCGTTCATTGATGGGTTTTCTGGATATAATCAGATCAAGATGCACCCAGATCACCAAGAGAAAAACCGCATTCATCATACCTTAGGGAACCTTTTCCTACACTGTCATGCCATTTGGTCTAAAAATTGCATGGGCTTCTGTACACAAGGAAGTTGAGGTCTATGTAGACGAGATGATTATCAACACCAATAATAGGGAAGGCCATATTCTCGTTCTCCGAAAGTTCATTGAATAACTATGATAGTACCAAATGCGACTCAAGCCACAGACATGTGTCTTCGACGTTACTAAAGCAAAACTTTTGGGATTTATGGTTAGTGAGAAAGGGATAGAAGTAGATCCTGCTAAGTTAAAAGCTATACTTGAGATGCTACCAACTTGAACAAAGAAGGAAGTTTGGGGGTTCCTTGGGAAATTACAGTACATCAGCCAGTTCATCAGCCAATTGACTTTCATCTGTGAACCCATCTTTAAACTCCTTCGAAAGGATTCAATCAAAGTCTAGAACGAATCTTGATAAAGTGCCTTTGACCGAATAAAGCAATACCTAACCCAACCTCTGATGCTTATGCCATCGTAGCCTGATCTTCCCTTACTCTATACCTAGACAGAACTAATACTGCCATTGGAGCTTTGCTAGCCCAATACCTTGAAGAAACCCAATAAGAGAGATCCATCGACAATGCTAGTCAAAACATAGCCGATTACAAAGTTTACTACACCGCCTTGAAAAAATCACGTGTTGTTCTTGCTGGGTTACCCAAAAGTTACGACACTACATGCTTGCCTTTCCTATCAAGCTTGTATCCTGAATGGATCCCATCAAGTACGTGCTCGAGAAACCTGCACTGTCCATCTGAATGGTCCATTTGTTGATGCACCTATATGAATTTGATATCACCCATGTCACGCAATAGGCCATAAAAGGAAGAGCTATCTATGACTACCTTGTTGATTACCCTATGGAAGAGTCTGATGTATGGATCTCTGAGTTCCCTGATGAGAATATCGTTTGTACCTCCCAATAAGACCATCAATGGAAAATGTTCTTTGATGGAGCTGCTAACCAAAAAGGGTATGGCATTAGGATCCTCCTAATTTCCCTTGATGACTCTCACACTACCATTGCCATAAATATGGACTTTCCTTGCACCAACAACATGACTGAATACGAGGCGTGCACGGTAGGCCTCAAAGTTTCCCTCAAGAAAGGAATTCGATACCTCGATGTCTACGGGGATTCAGCCTTCATCATCGGTCAAGGACTTAGAAAATTGAAATTCAAGGACGATAAACTCTTACCCTTCCATGCCCATCTAGAAGAGCTAGCTTCCCAATTTTAAGAAATAAACTTCCACTACCTGCCCCGAGCAAGGAATAACCTAGCCGACACCCTTCCTACCTTAGCCTCCATGATTGATATGCCCCAAAGAATAACTATGGCCACTTTCCTTGTCCAAAACCAAGGCAAACTAACCCACTTCTACCACATTGAGCTTGGCACGGAGTAAAATCCTGAGATAGTTGGATGTTGTACTATGATATTTGGCGCCTCCTTAAAAATAGTAGGTATCCCCAAGGATCTAAAAAGAAAGATCGAATAACTTTTCGCAGACTGGATGCCCAATAGATTATTTTTGATAAAGCATTATTTAAGAGAAACTTCGATGGAACTTATTTGCACTGCATCGTATGGGCTAACGTTGAAGAAATGATGTAGAAAATATATAGGAGGAAATGTGGACCCCACAAGAATTACCATATGCTCTTCAAAAAGAAAATTCGACAGGGTTACTACTGGACTACCATGGTTTAAGATTGCACAGGCTATGTTCGAAGATGCCTCAAATGCCAGCAGTTTTCTAACCTATAACACTTACCCCCAGTGGAATTGTACAATATGACTTCTCGTTAGCCGTTCTCCACATGGGGCATTGACATCAAAGGGAAAGTTACACCAAAAGCATCCAACATACATGAGTTCATCCTAGTCACCATTGACTACTTTACTAAATGGGTCGAAGCCGAGTCATACGTAGTTCTGAATGCTAAGAAAGTGGCCAAGTTCATCAAGAAAAACACCATCTTCTGATATGGGGTCCCACATGAGCTGGTATCAGATAACGGGTTACATTTTTAGGCAGAAGTTACAGAGGTAGTTAAGGAGTATGGAATTCAAAGACACAAATCTTCTCCATACCGACCTCAGATCAATGGAGCAGTCAAAATAACCAATAACAATCTTAAATCCATTATCAACAAGATGACCGAGAGTTATCGATATTGGGCCGATAAGATTCCTTACGTTCTCTAAGGCTATCACACTTCAATTTGAACCTCTACTGGGGCTACCCCTTATTCTTTAGTCTATGATATGGAAGCAGTCCTACCCATGGAGCTGGAAATCCCTTCACTGCGCATCATGCTAGAAAACAAGGTCAACGAGAAAGACTGGAACCAAATCCGTCTTGACGAGTTGTCCCTCTTGGACAAAAGAAGGCTGAAATCTCTATATCACATAAAAGGGTACCATCTCCGCATAGAGCGATCATTCAATAAGCGAGTAAAGAACTGCGGTGTTCGAGAAGGGGACTTATCCCTTAAAGAAATAATATAGCCCATCTGGGACCTCAGAGGGGAATTCAAGACCAATTTAGAGCAGCCTGTACATCGTGAAGAAGATCATGTCAAGTGGCGCCGCCACGCCCACCAACCCTGATGGGAAATAAATGGTGAGTCCATTCAACCTAGACCATCTCAATAAATTCTACCCCTAGTTCGAAAGCTCAGTGTGCTACGACTCTTCTCATCTACCTTCTATTCTAAAGAAAAAAAAAAGAAAAACTCTTCATTTTCCCCTAATCAGAACTACGTGGGGCCTGATCCTCTAAAAATCTTTTTGCTTTCAAAAAAATGAATTTCAAAAAAATTTCAAAACCTTCAGAGGTATGTAGGCAGCTCATCCGTTTACATGAGCACGACCCCCTTATTTTTCACAAAAAATGCTATTTTTTTAATAACCCTGAGAACAAAAGTTCATTTTAACATGTAAATGAACAAAAGGATTATGTATGCCTTAGTGACTGGTATAAATAATTCAAAATGCGAAAGTCATCAAGAGGCATAACTAGATGATCAAAAACTCCTTTATTTCATTATTCAAAATTTTAGTACAATTACATCGGCATAGGGAGTCAAACGACTTCCCTTGCTAGCCTAAACCTACCTTCCTAAAAATCCCAGATAAAAACAATCTCCATTACTCTTAAGAATCACCCTCCAATTATTCCCACAAAATCACAAAACCACACCCATTACAAAAAGATTCATAACAACCTACCCACGTCTGCTAGAGGAACCAACCCCATCATCACCCATATTCAAGGGTCCCCAAACCTCCCTTGCTTGAATGGAGTATCATAGACGCTCTATAGAGCGATAAGCCCAGAATAGCTTAGGGAAAACCAGAACGCCGCCCTCTATGGTATCAGATATGGCAAACCACCTTTTCCTAGTCTCCACAGCCAGCATCTTGTCCACTACCTTCTTCCACAACCACTTCATGTAGTCCCCGAATACATGCTGGAATCGCCCAGTAGATTGATAAGGATGGGTCGACGGACGACAATTCTCCCACATAGGACCAAATCGCAAGTGAATACACTCTGTCAGGTCCTCCATACGAAAGAAGTTCAGTGTCCGTAGTGGCACGATTTATTCCCAACCAAATTGGCGCAGCAATCGCTAGGGAAAGTAGAAAGATGTCTTCCAGATGCCTACCAATCAAACATATTGGTACTCCCCGAGTTCCAGAATGGGTAGAAGCTCCCCCCCCCCCCCCACTAAGGCACTGACTAGCGCAATTCCCAAGACCCATGCTCTACAAACTAGTTCCCCCCACTCTCAATGACTAGGCCTACACTAATGAAATAGCGCAAGAAGATGTTTGGCACCGCCGATAAATCGCACTCAAGTGGGACTGCCATATGAAACCTCTCCGAAAATCACATGAACAACATCATAAGGCTACCCCTCAAAAAGTCGGAATGACCTTCCCTCCAGGCATCCAAACCATTCAAAGTCTCTGCCAGTATCACCGCCACAGGATTGCGATTGTACGATATCTAAAAAATAATAGCTGCAAGTTGGGGGTCCACCAGTACTTCCCCAGTTACCAATAGTAGTTTTGAAACCAGTCCCAGAATAACAGCCCCAACATAGCCGACATCACCCACATCCTTCGAATGCACGGACCGCAACACCTCCAAAAGAGAAATCATATTTCCCGTGACTAACGGCCTAGGCACCGAAGGAAAAATAGGGAGAAGCCCAACCAACAACTCCCTAGGAAAAGGGAAAACTCAGGCAAAGCCGCAGTAATGCTGGGATTTATACCCAGCATGGTAGAAAATTTCTCGTAGGTAGGAAAAATTTCATCCAACCCAAAGCGAAAGACATGGTCCTTGGGGTACCAAAATTCCACGGCTTCCATTAGCATGCTCCACTCAATGGGATGGTTGAGCTATAAAGAGACTATCGCATGTGGAAGGCGTCATAATCAACATTGTAACAACACATTGCTTCTAAGGCTTTGAGGTAGTTGGCAAAATCAATTCTACGAGGGAGAGACATATTGCAAAGTAAAGAAATAATTAGCCAGTAATAATGTAAGGAATAAAGGAAATGAAAGTGTGAGGAGAAAATCCCCATTCATACCCCTATTTATACTTGAAAACTCTCAAGCAATGACAAGAAACCCTGCAAAAATCGGAGTAAAACTTACCCCACCAAGTACCAAGCAATTGAAGAAAGTACAATCAAAGCCTTGAGTTGATTGGACTGGACTGATATGCCGATAGGCAGGATAAGGGTCATGCCGATCGGTAACCCCTTATTTTTGGGAAATCCTCTTTTTCCTTTTTTGTTAAAAAAAATAATAAAAATAATTTATTTTTAAGGGAATTTCGAATTTCCTTATCCTTATACTCTTACTTATCCCATTTTAAAATAAAATCCTTCTCAAATAAATTTTCAAATTCTTTTTATGGTCTCAAAAACAAAGTAAAAAGAGCATGTACATTAATCAATGAAACAAAAATTAATAAAAACTTCATCTTTATTTGCATATTTTTTTGTGTTACATCGATATCTTGCAGAAAAAATAGAAAAACAACATGACTCAACCCGAACCCAATTTTCTTTCTCTCTCTATCACCCATATTTTTTTTTTCTCTCTCTCTCTCTCTATCTATCTCTCTCACTCTCTCACTCTCTTTACCTACAAACTCTTCCTCTCTCTCCTCTCTCTCTCTAAGAGCCTCCATCCCTATGACACACCATCTTCCCCTTCGACGAGACGATGTGCCACCACTTCCAGAGCTCGACCCTCCTCTGGATGAGGCAGATGGCATAAGTCAAGAAGGAATCAGAATCTCGTCCTTAATATGGGCAATCGCTGATGATATCCAATCCCTAATATCCCTCAGCTAAGTGGTGGATACCCAAATGTGCTGCAAAAGTAAATCGAAAGGTCAAATCAGTTAAGTCTGAAAGGAAAAGAAAACAATCACGAAATCAAAAGACAAAGAGGCAAAAAAGTGTAACTCAGGTCGAAGGAACTCCTCTATCAGGTCAAACTCCTCCGGGTCAATCGCATTGGGATGATGCTGCAAATGCACCGAACCTCCATCATCTTGTCAGATGTTGTAACTAGGCGAGAACAACCGTACAAAGGGAGCCTCCGAAGTCTTCGCAGTTGCTGACATCGTCGTACCGCCCTTACTGAGGGAGGACCCTACATACCGACTCAAATTCGCTTGAGGAAGATGCCTTACATTGTATATACTGGGAGACATCATCCACTTCGACACGAAATACATATAGTCATACATCACAACCGTGTCGGTATACATCGAGTACGACTCTCCTATCATCGTCACTACCCGGGCATCCTCTAATATCTCTCTCACTTGCTCATAAACATAGGGAGCTTTATCGATGGCACCACAAGATTATCCTCTATGATCTGTCGGACTAACCTCTCCCCGAGGTACCAAGAATAGCTAAACTCATGTGCCAGTAGATGCCACATCTGCGCGTGTCCCCCAGTCACCCCAGTATGCTGAATGGTTGTCCCCTAAGGATAAAAGGTCACATGCGAATCCCCAACAAAAGAAAAAGATCAATATCAATAAAAAATAATCAAAGGAAAGGACCATCCCCATATAAAAGAGGGCTTACTCGCTCGCTCTTCAGGCCATTCAAGACCTGACGCACCGCCTCAAGAGAAAGAGACTTCTTCAACTATCGGTTGGACCTCCGCTACCAGTACATCGGGCAGAAGTCCCCAATAGAGTCATCCTTCAAAGATATCAACTGGGTGTTTAACCCAATCACCACATAAAAACACTTTTGGAAAGGGCAAAGGCCAGTATTTAAGAAATCAAGAAAAAGCACATGAAGGAAAATGTGAATGCATAAAAGGAAAATGCGAAAAATAAAGAATACCTCCAGAAGATACGTGGGTCCAGTAAAAAGCTGTCGGTAACACCAGTTGAATGCATTAAGAGAATAATAAAGGGTCATGAAAGGCAGGTGTGACAACCCGCCTAATCAAATACCGGGTGATCAGTCATTTATTAAATTATCTCAAAGTGTCCGGTTGGTTCATTCTTAGCATCACTATCGAAAACAATTTTTCTTTATTAATCACCTAATAAATAATTAAGCCAAGTGCCAAAACATTTAATCTTATAAATTAAGTCCGATTGTTATCATACATTACGAAACCATGTTTATGAATAAAATTAATAGTATTAAAACCAAACCATCCAAAAGAAAGAACATGCTAGATAAATTAATCCAAATAATATATCCCAAATCGCAGGACAAATTGATAATCACAAGTAATCCCAACTACAACAGAATACTGAAATAAATTAAAAGTACAAATCTCTCTGAACTAGATAAAACTGGGAATGGGCGACACATGCCCTACATAAGGAGAACTAAATGAATGACTGAGAAAATAAGGATTAAGTCATCTACTACAAAGACCTGCAACTCCCACACTAGCTGCAGCACGTCGGCAGTCCAAAGGTCCAAGCCTGACACCCCTGTGGCTGGGCACCTGTAATACATACATATATATACAAGAGAGAAAAGTGACAGGAAACGGGTCAGAGCTCGAGTGTAAAACAGTTTAAAAATAATTTAGCAAGTATTTAAAATGCTTATCGGCTAATGCAAAAACCATGTTAGTATGTGACACTCTCTTGAGAATTCTCACCTCTCATCTAGTGTGCACACCTAAAGTACTAATAAATCTCTAACTTATTCTACATAAGGTTTTACCACGTGAAAAGTAAGGTTATGATATGTAGATTAGAAAATCAATCTCTTCAAGATTTCCTACGCTATTTAGGACACATCATTACTGTTATAAAATTCCCGAATACTTATAATAAAGTTGAAGCATTTATTCATTACTTAACTACTTATATGCATAGTAGAATGTTCCCATATAGATATACGTATATATATTAGTCACACAAATAATAAATATACTGACGGCACCCCACATAAAATCTATAGTGCTGACATACTCTGCTATCAAGTCCCTGTATTTCTCGTACTAAGGAAAATATTAGTTCGGAATCACTCTCGAACTGTATTAACGCAATACACACAAAATGGAGGCGAAGCATAGTTCCATGTCACTAAGAGGTCATCACATACCCTCACATCTCTTAGGACCATCTGACTATCATTCTCGGATAGCCTGTACCAAGGATCCTATGTTCTAGGGTATGAGTCAATATCTCCCATAAAGGTCACATCAGAATAAGACTGTCTCGACACAGAAACCTCTATGATAGCAAGTAGCACGGGTATGATCAAACATAGATAAAGTATTTAATATATGTACATAGTCACACGATCATATATATATACACATTTTCCATTAGGGTTCGCTCACGACCCATAATTATTATTAACCGTACTTAGTACAATTTTTCCTAATTATCACGCATAATGGATTAATCTCTTTTATTCTCAATTATACAAATTTCACCTTTTACTTTTCATCTCTCGAAGTACTATCTCTTATTAAATATGATTTCAGTAGGTACACCCTTTCGAACCTTCTAGTCTGAGTCTTTCACGAGTCTCTCAACTCATTAACGAACTTACGCACAATCTCTAATGTGTAATGAAACTCCCCGTTAACCCACAATTTCATCCCATATTAAATTTCATTCAACGGAGTCTATTTAGACCCTATTGGTCCTCCTCACGTCCCATTATACTCTATGAATAATAATCAAAGGTTCCTGCGTATTTAAACCGAATTAAACAAAAAGGGAAAGATATGCAGTTTTCCAGGAGGGTCGATGTTCTTGGGTCGATCGATCGATCAAGCACTTCTTGCCCAAAAACTGCAATTTCAACCTACGGGTTTCATCTTCCAAATTACTCCAAAACGCCATTAACGATTCTCAAACTCCCAAACAACATTACTAATAGTTACATATACCTATATACATGATTTCCTACATGAAACATGACCAAATTAATCTAAGGTACTGAATTAATGGGGTAAATCATCATATTTAATAAGAACCCTAATTTTCATAAAACTTTCATTCTTTTAAATTCTTTTCAAGATTTCCTGTTTCTAAACTCATAAAAATTCATGGGTTATCCTCTACATATGATTGGGATGTCCAGAATATATTTATTTCTACCAAGGCATGTGATTAAATCCTCAAATTTCTCAAATCCTTTTATAAAACATGTGTATAACAATCTTAATCTAACATAGATGAAACAATAACTAAAAGAAAAGAAAGATAGATACTTGCCTCGAGAATATAAGTCTGAATTTATGAGATTTGATGATGTGGTTGTGTTCTCCTTCCTCCGATCTACACTCCCATGGTATTTATGGTGAAAATGGTGCAACTATGGTGGCTCTAGCCTTAGGAAGTTCCTCACATTCCTCCTTTAATGGCCTATGTAATATATGAAAGTTCTAACCCTAGAAGACAACCTCTAACACCTGATATACTTCTCTAATTTTCGTAGGTAATTAAATCCCAAAAATAGAAATTACCAAAATGCCCTCCCGGGTTATCGGTTAGGCCTAAAAACGTCTCGAGACCCAAACTAAACCCCCAGATACATTTTTCTGACTATCTCGATCCTTCCGGACACATTGGAGCACTCGAAATGACCATATAGGTGACTTATAATTTATTCACTTTTTATCATAATAATTTAGTTTTGTCACGACACGAGCGCATCTCGACTTAATTTCCATAATTGTCATATTATTCACTCGTGACAATTTTAATAAATTCAATTCTACATTTTACTTTACTCAATAAGTAATATTCAACAAATTAACAAATGTCCAATAATTACTAACTCTCGTCACGCTAGTAAATATTTAACACAATTTCTCGATTAATATTAAATTAATTTATCTCAATTAAATTTAATAAATCACCAAATTTAAAAGCCATAAAAATACAAGGTATTACATCAGGCTCCCCCAATCATAAAGGAGGATGTCAGAGAACACCCTCAAAAATGGCAACAACCACAAGTGCACGACATCGCCACGCGTCGCCACCAGAAAACCTCCCAGCACAAGAAGAATGAACAAGCGAGCCATCTGACGCACCTATTGACCATCGCTCTCATCGATCCTCCTCCTCAGTAATAACTCCCTTAATAGAGACAAATGAAGAGAGTCCAAAAATCACTCTCTCCATATCACCTAATTCCGCCATCACCTCCTCTAGCATCACCCTCAGTGTCATGTCCTCCTCAATCTCTAAACCATCGCAGTTCAACCCTAGCAGCTGTTGCACATCAATGGGAGTTTCCATCATCTACCCAAAGAAAAAATGGAAAGTGTGGGTAGTTCCCCAACACCTCTCCCCCAGAGCACACAAAATGGCCATAAAACGAGGCATTCTCATCCAGAGGAGATGCTAGTCTCCCAAATCAAGCTAATGACACCATCCAGTGCACCACAGATGGAAGGTTCTCCCAAACGTCCTTAAGCCCCGTAATCCCTCGGGAATGTATAGTCGATATAGAGACGTTTGAATGTTAAAGAAACGAAGAAAACCATTATCAAATTCAAGAAATAAAGCAACCTCATCAAGAAAAAAGGAAAAGAATACCAAAAGTCGTTCAATACTTACATAGCCAACCAGGATTCACCACCCTAAAATAATGATGATGCAAGGGCTCACATAGAAGGATCCGATCATCCACTACTGGCTCGAATGAGTCGAATGAGTTCTCATTGCCCAGTGCAAGGGGCACTCTAGCCCTCCACTCCAACCCTGACCAGTCCTCGGAATTAAGCCATGCCATGTGAGTAGCACTACTTGAAAACTCATCCATATCTTGACTTTGGAACATTGGAACGATTTACATAAGGTAATTGCATTAGCAGGTAAGTCGAAAACTATGAAAAATGAGGATAACCCACCCCCTTTTTATAGGAAGCTAAGGGCATGTTGATCGGCATATCCCTGCCACCACTGATCGGCACTGTCCTTCCACTAGCTCAAGGCATTCCAAAAGACCATGCCACTACCGTTTGGCACTCCTCCATCTATGTCAATCGGCACCCCCTTTAAAATTTCGTACAAAAAGTCCAAAAAAATACTAGAAAATCCCGAAAAATCCTCAAAAATTTCCTAAAATCACCAGATTAATTTTAGGACCTTTTCACCAGGAAAAAACATTTTTTTACATCCCAAGTGGAATTATAGAAAACAATTCTCCCCAGCAATGTCTCCAGAGGACCCTCCAAAATTTCAAAAAATCCCCAACTCAAAATCCTTGGATCATTCCCTCATCCCCAACAGAACTTAAAACCAAATGCTTCCCAAATCATTAGAGAGATTACACATCCCCAATGGAGCCCCCAAACTTCCCAAAGAAAACTTATGCCCTTAGAATTGGCTTCGACCCTTCGAATTGGTTTCTTATACTTAAGCTCGCAGAATTGATCACCCCTAACTTAAGCCCACATAATTGGCTTCGACCCTCAGAATCGGTCATCTCCACTTAAGCCCGCAGAACTGGCTTTGACCCTCAGAATTGGTCACCCCTAAATAAGTCCTTAAAATTAGCTTTGACCTACAGAATTGGCCATCTCTACTTAAGACCGCAAAATTGGCTTTGACCCACAGAATTGGTCACCCCTAAAATAAGCCCTCAAAATCGTCTTTGACCCGCAGAATTGGTCATCACTACTAAAGCACTTATAATTGGATTTGACCCGCAAAATTGGTCAACCAAAATAAGACCTAAAAATTGGCTTTGACCCTCAAAATTGATCGTTTCTACCTAAGCTCGTAGAATTGTCTTTGACCCTCAGAATTGGTCACCCCTATATTAAGCCCGCTGAATCGGCTTCGACCCGCGGAATCGATCGCTCCTACTTAAGACATCAGAATTGGATTTGACTTACAGAATTGGTCACTCCAAATAAGCCCTCATAATTGATTGCTTCTACTTAAGCCAGCAGAATTTTCTTTGACCCACAGAATTGTTCACCCCTAACCTAAGCCCGTAGAATTGGCTTCGACCCACATAATCGATCGCTCTTACTTAAACCCTCGGAATTGGCTTCAAACTGCAGAATTGGTCATCGCAAATAAGACCTTGGAATTGGATTCAGCCCGCAGAATCGGTCTCTTCTACTTAATCCCACATAATTGGCTTCGACCCTAATAATCGGTCGCTTCTACTTAAGCCCGCATAATTGGCTTCAAATCGTAGAATTGGTCGCTATAATTTAAGTCCTCGGAATTGGCATCCCTAACATCACCTTAGGTCCTCAACATCGACCTCGACCCTATGAACTGATCATCCTCATCCCTTAGGACCACAAAACTGACCTCTATCATGTGTTGTCTATTAGAATACAATGACTTATTCCAAGCTCACTCATCGATGGGATCTAGAGACACCACATTCAAGGAACCCCTAAGTCTCCCCTTAGGTCTTTATCACCTCACCATCTCATTGCAAACCCTCAGTCGTACTCCCAATACCAATCTAGAGGCCATCAAAAGCCCCCGGGCCCCATCTAACTCCGATCAACTCTATCATCGGAGCGAAATATCTTTGAATGTTTAAAGGGATATGAATACCCTTTCAAATGGTCTCTTATGCGCGAATCGACATAACAGTTCAGACAAACGAACCATTTTACTACAAAAAATCAATTCAAAAGCCATCGGGCACTCTCGGGCCCCGATTTGACCCCAATCAACTTCATCATCAGAGTTATATCTCTTTGAATATTCAAAGTTTGCTAAAACCCCTTTCCAACAGTTCACCCCATGGATGAAATAGCATAACCATTCGGACGAACGATCAGTCTTCCACTGAAAATCGATCAGGAGACCACCGGGTGCTCTCGGGCTCCGTTTGATCAAATTCAACTCTTCAATTTGAATGATACTGAATGAATATCCTAAGGGCACTGCATACCCTTTCTAATGGTGATCCCCATGAACAATTCTAACCTACGATACAGACGAATGATCCGTCTTATTCTGAGAGGCCCTCCGAGCGCTTTTGAGCCGAGGACGACCAAGGTCAACCTTTCGAACCGAGTGAAACTCTTTGGAATGTCGAAGTAAATCTCCTAACCTTTCCAATGGTCTTCCATGTGTATTATTATAACTTACCATGCGGGTGAACAATCCATTTTTGTCTGACAATCTCCCGTTCAAAAGACCAATATAGGCTTCCTAGCCCTGTTTGACCCAAAGTAAAATCCTGGACCCGGGAGAGGTCCAAAAAACTCTTGAAGTTATCAAAAATACCTTTCTAATATTATTCCACATGTGTGATTCGGATCAATAGTTTGTGTTCTACGATCATTTTTCCAAGAAAATCTGCACAGGACTGCCAATTGGTAGGTCCAAATCCCTGCCTATCAGCATAGTGTCTGGGGTCACATGTCGAAAGTCACCCCCTGGGATAAATCGGCATCCCCTGACCCTATAAATGAGGGCCATGATCGTACTCCAAGAAAATGAACAAAATAGATCCATTAGCATCAGTGATCTCAAAATATTCCCTCGAAATCAGCGAAGTTCCTCATGTGAAGTTCCATCGAAGCTTACATTCCCATCCTTTTCATACCCGATTTGGAAAATATCCTTCTCTTTCATTAACATTCATCAACGCTCAAGGGAGTTCATCCAAGATCAAAGATGAAGATTCAAAGAAGGTTCAATTCCTTACCTCTCTCTTGAAGTTCCTCATTTTTGTATAATAAACATTAGATTCATAATCTAGTTTTTACTTTATTACATACACATTAATATCTAAAATTTTATTAGTATATTGCACATACTTTATTTTCTACAAAAATCCGAAAAACAAATAAAAGAGGGTTACACCCATAAATTTCGAATGGAATTATCCATCGCACTTTTTTCAAAACCTAAAAAACACATTTTCTACACATAAACATAATGAAATTCCAGCCGGATCTATGGGATAAACCCCAACCCTATGATACATTCAAACTACATGGGCTTTGATGCCTTCATAGGCTACGTAGGCATCTTGGATTAAAATTCGAGACCCCAGTCCAATTTTCCAAATTTTCTCAATTTCCCAAATTCCCTAATTTTCTAAAATTCTCCCATTTTCATATCTATATATATATCCTGGTTATTTGTGTTTCATCCAACAAACATTATCGTTTCCAAATAACGATCAATATCGTGATGAACGCACAAATTATACTTTCTACATATGTTATTTTGGGAACATTCTTAGGGATGACCCCACTCTACCTTATCCATGGTATGAGTTGAATGATTCTAATATCCATTATATAAACATGCACACACATTTCACGGGGATATACATGAAAATAATAACACTAGACCATGAGAGACCGAAAGGGAGGGATGGGTGCCTAACACCTTCCCATTCCGAAACTTAGCCTCCGAACCTTCGAACTATTTGTTTCAAATGCATCAGCTCATCCTTGATGCCTGATTAGGCATAAATTCTTCACATTTATCCCCTTATTTTCGATATTTTTATGATCCCGTGCATTTTAAATTTCTTGGTTTTATCTCATATTTATGATACTAACCCATTTTGGCAAGTATTTCGTATTTTTTGTATTTCTCAAGTGTTTTACAGGTATTTCATGCAAGAAAGTGCAAAAGAGAACGCAAAACATTGAAAGAAAGCAAGAAATGAGGATTTGAAGGGCATTTTTGTAATTTTTTAGCCTTAGTCAGGAGGTAGGGCCAACTGGATAGTTGTAGAGATTTCAATTGCAAGAACACTGGAAAAAGCAGTACCTCAATCCGAGCTACGGTGAAGAAGTTATGGTCCTTCGAAGTTGAGAGAAAATCGCATGAAACTCACTGCCAAAAATTCATGACCGGACCCATCCGAATTAATTGGAAAACGGACAAATTCGACCTTTTGTCACGCTCACAATCCGTTACAAAATTATTCACGCTTCCTAAGTGTGACAAATTGACAGATACAGGATTTTTATTTTGTCCCTATCTTTTAGGCAGAAGAGTTTTATATTTTGGGGACTCTTTTAAACGACCTCTAGCCTATATATTTAGTCATTAGGAATATTTTTATTCAGATTTCATTCATGTAAAAGCTGCGTAATAAGTAGGAACATCGAGGAGAAGAATTTACATATTTTGCACCTTTAATTCAAGAGCTTTTCCAGTTTTTCTTTAACCTTTGATTTCTTCTTGCATGTTCTTGTTCTTCAATCTTGGTAACTTTTATTTCCAGCACTTTTATTATTATTTCTCATGTTTAATCTCTCTTTCCAAGAAATTATGAGTTCATGCAACGTAGATAACTTAGTTTTCACTAATTTCTTCATGTTAGGCTAGGTTTTTAAGGGTTGAGATGCATGAACCCAACCCCATGTGAGTTTCATAGGTATAAAATTAGTTCTCTAAATTTAATAATTGATTAGATCATGTAGTATGGTGATCATAACCATTGTAGGACTTTTGATCTCGTTTGCCCTAGGTAATCGGGATGCTTAAGAGTTCAACGCGCGTGTAGCTAATACGACACTACTTTACTCATCTCTTGATTATGTATGATGCGGGCTACGATCCCTCATATATGTCATGCTTGGGAGTACTAAAGACCGGGTTTGATCAATTAATTAATTTACGACTAGTTTTGTACTAGACAACATACTAGGAGTTGGGGGATTGTGTCCCTACCTTAATTTTTCAATTAGTTTTAGTTAACTTCTTTATTCCCCCCTTTTTCCTTTCTCACCCCATCATCATCATTTAAACTTTATTTTTGAAGTAATAAATTAATTAAAATCTATCAAACATTCCCTGTGGATTCGATACCTAGACTCGCCGTTATACTCCATAAGAGTGTAGCTAAAGTTTAGGTTTTTGTATTGCGGTTGGAAGCAGATAACAATGACTAACATATTTATACGGACGCTCGGTTTCCACCTCGATCAAAAATGGCGTCGTTGCCGGGAGTGTTTTGTTATAGATTATAATTGATTTACTATTTCAAAAGATTTTTTTTTCTTTTTGTATTTTTTTCTTTTAACCTTTTTTGCAGACTTTCACAATTCAGCGTCAAGAAACGTTAAATCCTCAACCGCACACCTCTGTACGCGAATTATCCATTTACATACTATTCAGTAATCATGTCTTTTCATGGTGAGTTCGGTAATTATAATGGTTCATATGGTAATCGTTTTCAAACTTTTTATTCTCAAGAGTCCACGGCTTGACCTATTACCATTGGTGAGGCCATTCTAACTCTGGAGTATGAAAGGCTAGAAAACGAATATTATAAAGAAATTTATATTCAATCTTTTATTCTCAAGAATTCGTGCCTCGACCTACTACCATGGGTGAGGCCTTTCTAAATCTTGCGTATGAAAAGCTTGAAAATGAATATCGAAAAAAATCATTTTGGGGAGCAAGAGTTGGATACATTATTCGAATCCAATGACGACTTTTCTTTCGATATTTTTGAAACTAAAGAAGGTTTTCAACCAAATGAGGAATACGAGGTTCTAGAGACAAGGAATCACACTTTGAAAGAAAACTTGCTTTTTCTAACCAAAAGAGTACTGAATTTTCTTTCCACCCAAAGCACGAAGAATATCGATTATAGTCTTGTTAAGGAAATGGTCGCACTTTGCGATGAGGTGCATTCTTATTCAGAAAATAAAGACGAGGTTGAGACTTGTGTGTCACCATAAAATTCTAAAGAACATCTCAATGAAAGTGAGTCTGTTACCCTTGAAATTCAATCTCCAAGTGATGATGAATCGCTTGAGATTGAGTTTATTTCATCACCATTTTTGTTCATCGTTATTGAACCATTAGAAGTACCGCTAGATTCCCATGAGTTGGTTGAAACTTTTGAAACATTTAAACCTTTTACCGACGAAGACTCTTTACTTGAATTGTTTTCCAATATGGACCCTCCCTTTTTGTGTACCCCACTTCCTATCCTACTTGAAAAATCTTTGGGAAGTGATTTCATTTTTTTTAGATCCCAATTGTACTTGTCTCCTTTTGCATCCAAATCCCCCACCACCCCTTTAAAAAATTTAATTGGCGATGGTTAATTTTTCCATCGCACACATGCCTTTCGTTGTTCAAACGGAATCCTTATTTTTTGGGAGGCATGCATCCTAGTGAGGGTACACCGATTATCCCTCAAAGTCAAATTGTATTTTGGGTGGGCCCTCAAATTTTTCGACTTCTACTGTATGAGTTATTAACAATTAAAATTGCAGGTTTTACATAATTACTTTTTTTCTTTTTCTTTTCCTTTTTTTATTATAATCTAGTGCAAGGTTCTAAAAACCACAGGGCGTGATCGAGGCGGGAATGCCAAGCCTTAAGCCTTAGTAGCCTAGGCGAGCCTTAGGCGTAAAAAGATGTGAAAAGGCGTTTAGGCCTTCTTAATAAATTTTAATATTTTTCAGCCATAACAAGGCTATTAAAATACTAAAATTGTACATATCATAAAAATATGTCTAAATATATGCAAATTAAAACACTATTTGATTATTTTGGATGAGATAATGGTCTACTTAGTACAAAAATTCTTTAAAAGGCAATATCGTTTCATTAAAACATTGTTGCTTTCAGAAAAAAATGCGCCTTAAGGGTTTTACCAACAATAAGGCGTAAAAAACTTAAGGCGGGGCGTTTCTCCCAAGCCTTAAGCCTAGGCGAATTTTTTAGAAGAGTGTTCTAGTGTCATTAGTTAAATTTTTTATTATTCTTTTATCTATGCTTGGTTCTAACGTGTTTTGTAGGATCAATGTATTTGTACTTATCGAGGATCACTCCATTTGGGTAATATATTTCTTTTCCTCTCTTTATATTGTGTTCTTGATTTGAATTGAGGACAATGCAACATTTAAGTTAGGGGGTGTGGGATATTCTTCCCATTTATTTTTTAGCTTCATTGATTCGATCACATGTTCTTTCCAAGTGTGTTCTTTTAGAAAAATTCAAAAATTTAAAAAAAAATTGAAAAATTTTGAAAAGCCAAAAATATTTTTTCTTCAAAATAAATAAAAATTGGAATTTAAATTTTTCAAAAATATCACTTTTATTATATTTGAAGTCTTAAATCTTAAAAAAATCAAATGCACAAAGATAAAATTGACCAAAGATGGAAATTGAAATAAAATTGACGACTTTACGAATAAGTGCGGAGATTGACAAACCCGGTGAGATTTCAAGCCTATCATTTTTCCGAGTTTTTAAATCAATTCAAGTTTATGATTAACTCAAAGTTATTTTCAGCATTTTAATAAGTCATTGATGATCGGTTATGGGAAACGTGTGAGATGTTGTTGCGAAAAGTGCGCTAACTTATCTCTAAACTAAATTAATCTCGAGACACATATGGTAAAACAAATCACATTTGGGCAATGAAGTAGGCCATTGTTTGTTACCCAAAAAGATTATCCATTAAAAGTCATGAAAAATTAACCTTTTTGCAAACAAAATTTGAGCCTAATAAATTTTTCCTTTTTGTTTGACAATCCAAAAAAAATCCAATTAGCTCGGAATTGTAAAAATTGAACATTCATCAACATATTCCAAATGGTGCAATAAAAAAATGCTCAACAAAAGTAACAAGAAAACAGAAATGAAAAAAAAAAGAGAAAATTGAGAAAAAGCCCGAAAAAACACTAATGGACATTATAACAATATTTTCCAATTCTGAAGTTCCCAACCATTTTCATATTACCTAATACACCTTTAACCCTAAAAAGTCCTAATTGAGTTTGAATTGCGAAATTGATTATCACGTGGAGGGCTATGATGCAAAAAGATAATATGAGAGATTAAATGGTGTGAATAAAAGATGATATTTACCGTTTTCCAATAACCGTACACAGATGAAGAGATCTTTCACCCATAAATTTTCGTCATTCATAATTGTGTGTATAAACTTTTGTTCCAATAAATTTACTCCTTATATCACGCATACAAATAGAAATATCCACATTCCAATTGATTCGTTTGTGAGAGAATCCTGTGAGGTTTTGAAACCAAAGTGAATTTTTAGAAACTAACGTAGTGATCAATCGGTGGAAATTAGCGGTTCGATTTTCGGCTTCGAACACATACACTAAGACTTCAGACTTCTGAATGTGATTTTAAGGTGACTATTTTTGGGGATTTCAAATTATACTATTTTTAAGTATTTTAATTTTTTTTTGAGTCAATAACGAATTTTGTGGGTATATTCACTGCAAACCCTCAGGAGACACAACTCGTCCTACTAGGGTAACCTAGGGGTTTAAAGGCTTGTTTCATATGCTAAATGCAATCGCTTACCCGCGAAAGAGGTATTCTATCCCAATAAATTTTTGTAAGGGTCCGTAACTCATACTCTCATTCTTTTACATTTCTCGGGATGCGCAAAGTTCTAAGTTAGGGGGATTTGATTACGCATAAATTCTTCACATTTATCCCCTTAATTTCGGTATTTTTATGATCCCTTTCATTATAAATAGCTTGGTTTTGTCTCATATTTATGATAATAACTCATTTTGGAAAGTATTTCGTATTTTGTGTGTTTCTCATGTGTTTTACAAGTATTTCATGCAAGAAAGTGTGAAAGAGAACGTAAACATTGAAAGAAAGCAAGAACGGGGAGTTAAAGGGTATTTTTATAATTTTTTAGCCTAAGTACAAAGGTGGGGCCAACTGGATAGTTGTATAGCTTTCATTTACAAGAACACTGGAAAAAACGGTATCTCAATCCGAGCTACGATGAAGAAGTATTGGCCATTTGAAGTTGAGAGAAAATCTCATGAAACTCGCTACCTAAAATTCATGACCATACCGATACGAATTAAATGGAAAACAGACCGATCTGGCCTTTTGTCACGCTCCAAATCCATTACAAAATAATTCATGCTTTCTATGTGTGACAAATTATCAGATACGAAATTTTTATTTTGTCCTTATCTTTTAGCCAAAAGAGTTTTATGTTTTGGGGACTCTTCTAAACGAACTATAGCCGATATATTTAGTCATTATGATTCTTTTTATTCAGATTTCATTCATATAAAGCTCCATAATAAGTAGAAACATCTAGGAGAAGAATTTACATATTTTTCACCTTTAGTTCAAGAGCTTTTCCAGTTTTTCTTCAACCTTTGATTTCTTCTGGCATGTTCTTGTTCTTCAATCTTAGTAACTTTTATTTCCAGCACTTTTATTATTATTTCTCATGTTTAATCTCTCTTTCCAAGGAATTATGAGTTCATGCAACGTAGATAACGTAGTTTTCACTAATTTCGCCATGTTAGGCTAGGTTTTGAAGGGTTGGGTTGAATGACCCAACCCGTTATGGTTTGCATGGGTATAAAATTAGTTCTCAAAATTTAATAATTGATTAGATCATGTAGTATCACTACACCAAAATGGCCAAATTGTCACCTTTCATTCGGCCACCCTTGTCACGATCATTGACCGTGACAACAAACATGCGTTTTGTGTCACGGTCATTGACCATGACAAGGCCGAGACAAAGTATTGTCACGATCATTGATCATCACAATACTTAAAATAATTTTCACAGTCAAGGACCTTGACACGACCGTGACAATGTCTTCAGTAAAAAAAGCCCTAGGCTTTCTTTTTTCCCACCGTTTTTTCCCTCTCTCTCTCTCTCTCCCTCTTTCTCTAAGGTATGTTTTTTTCCTATCTTTCTCTTTCATTTCTATATTTGTGTATGTGTGTGTATATATGTGTGTGTATGTGTGTGTGTATATATGTGTGTATATGTCTGTGTATGTGTGTATATATGTGTGTGGTGGTGTGTGGTGGGGGAGGGGGGGTGGGGTGGGGGGGTGGGGGTGGGTTGGGTTGTGTGTGTACGTGTGTGTGTGTGCAGGTGTGGTTGGGGTGGGGGGTGGGGTGGGGTGTGTGTGTGTGTGTGTGTGTGCAAGTGTGTGCATGTGTGTGTGGCGGGGGGACGGGGTGGGGGGTGTAGTGGGGGTGTGTGTGTGTGGTGGGGCAATCTTAACAATTATATAGCTTTAATTAATAAATTGTATAGATTTAATTGTAATTTTAATTGTATAGTTTTAGACGAAAGTAAATTAATAATTAGTGCCCATTTCATATGAAAGTAGGATTGCCCCTCATTGTAAATTAGTAAATTAATAATTGTATACTTTAATTGTTAGTTTAGTTGATGAAATGAATTAATTGAGTAGATGAATTAGAAGGAGTAGGGGATACACATTTGTTGTTGACATTGTTGTTGGATTATTTTGTTTAGTAAATGTTGGGTTGGTTAGTTTTAAAAGTGTCATGACAACTGGATTATTGTCCATATGGGGGTGGGATTTTTTAACTTTTTTTAAAAATTAATTTGTATATCGAACAATATATAATTATTAATAATTATTGGATTATTGTCCATATGTGGGTTGGCCAATGTGGGTTTTTATGTGTATCTCGTGGGTATTCCTTAGTGGTTAATTCTAGATATTATTAATAAAGATAAGTAGGGATCTTTTGGTATGGCTGAAAATGGCTATATTATTAATAATTATTGTGTGTGTGGTGGGGGGCAGGGGGTGGTGTGTGTGCGTGTACGTGTGCGTGTGTGTGGTGGGGGAGGGAGTGGGGGTGTGTGCGTGTGTGTGGTGGGGGAGGGAGTGGGGGTGTGTGCGTGTGCGTGTGCGTGTGCGTGTACGTGTATGTGCGTAGTTCGATGATCCACTTCCCTATTTGGCTCCCTTCAACTGACCGATGTCGACACTTGGTTGGCCGAGTGTGTTCATATTGGATGCATTTGATGGCCAGCGGATAAGGCGGGGGTTGAGGGACCCGAATATCGTCCAAGGTGGAATAGTTCATGGACGTGAGCTTCAAGACATCGAGTCCAAGGTGCTCGTCACGCATGTGATACACGGGAAGGAGAACTCCCTATTGTGGTTGTGTGAACAATGAGGCACGATGTATATTAGTGGGTGTGTCAATTCGTATATCGTGTGGCATACTCACCTCCTCACATTTACCCCAGACATGTAGTGACATTATTTTTAAGGTGGTACATTTGAATTATATATGGATTATATCGTCATGTATATTGTTTCTATTTTGAATATATATTTGCATTATCTTTAGTTTATTTGGATATTTGATGTTTGAACAGGTACAACGTTGCTATAACAGGTACAAATATACTGATAGGCAGTGGCAGTGGCCATACTGCCAAGCAGATTTTTTTTAAATACTGCCCAGACTTGTCACGGTCATTGACCGTGATAATTTTTTAAAAATGATCAAGGATTTGTCACGGTTATTAACCGTGACTAAACTTGTCATGGTCATGGACCATGACACGACCGTGACAATTCTAACAAACTTGTCACGGTCAATGACCGTGATAAGTCCGTGACAAAAAAAGTTGTCTCACCCCAAATTATCACGGCAATTGACCTTGACAAGTTTAACTTGTCAAGGTCAATGACCGTGACAATTAGGCAGATTTGGTGTAGTGTATGGTGATCATAACCGTTGTAAGACTTTGATCCCGTTTTCCCTAGGTAATCGGGATTCTTAAGAGTGCAATGCGCGTGTAGCTAATACGACACTTCTTTACTCATCTCTTGATTAGGTATGATGCGGGCTACGATCCCTCATATATGTAATGCTTGGGAGTACTAAAGATCGGGTTTTATCAATTAATTAATTTACAACTAATTTTGTACTGGGCAACATACTAGGAGTTGGGGTATTATGTCCCTACCTTAATTTTTCAATTAGTTTTAGTTAACTTCTTTATTTTCTCCCTTTTTCCTTTCTCACCCCATCATCTTTTACACTTTATTTTTGAAGTAACAAATCAATTAAAATCTATCAAACATTCCCTGTGGATTCGATACCCAGACTCGCCACTATACTCCATAAGAGTGTATTTAAAGTTTAGATTTTTATATTGTGGTTGGAAGCCGATAACAACGACTAGCGTATTTACATGTACGCTTGATTTTCACCTCGATCAATGCCGCTCTCTCAAAGTGGTAACATGTTCTTTTGATTTTTTTTATGGAAAATAGGCTAGCGACTCTATCTCTTCACATTTACCCCCACACCGATGACGGCCGAAGCAACCTTCCCGAGAGGGGTGCAAGACCACGACGCACACTTCCCAAGGGGATGTATCTCTCTCTCCCCCCGGCAGTGCCTGGGATGGACACAGATCTAAAAGGGAGTCCCGTCATCCGCAAGTGCCACTACTTTATGCTACATCTCCTTATACGAGATCCCTCAATGTAAACTCATAGTGATGTGAATGAAGAATTAGGAATTATTTTTAGTATTTTTAGTATATATATATATATATATATATATATATATATATATTAGTCTTTGTTTTATTTTTAGTATTTCATTTTATTTTCCTTTTTAGTTAGTGTTTAGAAGAAGGAAAATTATTGGCTCTTAGGGACATAAATGTAATTAGATTCTTAACTTAGAGGCCAAACAACCTCCTTCCTACAAATACTCATATGTAGCCTCATTTGAGGCATTCTTCCATTTGCAGATATTGAGATTTAAGAGAGTTTGAGAGATATTTATCTTTTCTTTCTTCCATTTTACATCATTGATGTTAACTGGTATCAGAGCCTAGTTTGCTCCACCGGTTGTTGTTGTAAAAAAATAAAAACTCGAAAACAATGTCAAGGTGGGTCTAATAAAAGATTAACACCTTCGCGACAAATCCTTTGGATCAAATCATGGAAGCCTTCAAATAATTGAAGACCCAAATGGATGAGCTCAATGCACGAAACCCACCACCACCCAAATTTCCACCCACATCCATTAACCCTAACCTTACCCTGGCCCCCTAAACCCCTCTACCTATGCTTATGTAACCCATTTGACACCAGAACCCCAAGAAAATTAAAACCCTAACCCTATTTCAACCACCACCACCTCAAGAACCACCACAACCACCATCCAACCACCTTTCATCGCCCCTTCCCCACACAAGAAGGGGAAGAACCCTTGCCCAACCTCACTAGACCTGTCGACCAACCCCTCTGATCAAATTAAGCTACTGCCTCTGTCCACTGGCCGAACAACCCTCACCCCTCCCTAGAAGGATCGCACCTGCCCAAACAACCACCGGCCAACCCTGATCATCTCTTCAAACCAAAACTGACCCACAATGACAAAGATCTGATGCCGCCAACCCTCCATCTTTCCAGAGGACATTCCCATACCATCAGGCATAGCCTAAACAACCCAAAACACCACGAGACCCGTTGTGATCTAACGTCAATATCCACCGACGTACCAACCACCCCTAACCAAGGCTCGAGGCAGGCAATTTTCCTTAAAGAAGGTCGTCCGGCATTCACCAGGCCCTCTAACCTGCATCCACTCCTCATCAATAATTTCAACCATTTTATGGAAAAAAAACATCCTGCATTACCTCTGTTGGCCCTAATCTCAGCAGGTGGGCAATTTTCAGATTCGATCAGTATGTTTTTTACACTGAAATTCATCGGGTTCTATGGAACCTTTTAAAAACACTTTCAAGAACTATGATTTGGTGCTAAAACCTTGGTTTTTGACCCCAGAGGTAGATAATTTTTTTATGATTTGATGTGTGGTATGATGAAGAAGATGTAGATTGATGTAAGAATGGAAGGATCTTCCTAAAAAAATTCAGCAAATTACTTTTTGACCCCTCAAGTTTTGTCTCTTCTGCAATTTCTGGAATTTTTACGTTCGACCTTAATCTTAAAGTTCGAGGAAGAACTTTTTCGAATGAGGAGATAATGATGTGGATGAAGAATTAGGGGTTATTTTTAGTATTTTTAGGGTTTTATTATATTTTTGTTATTTTTTAGTCTTTCTTTTATTTTTAGTATTTCATTGTATTTTCCTTTTCGTTAGTATTTAGAAGAAGAGAGGTTATTGTATCTTAGGGACATAAATATAATCAAATTCTTATCTTAGAGGCTAAACAACCTCCATCCTATAAATACTCATATGTAGCCTCATTTGAGGCATTCTCCCATTTTGAGATATTGAAATTTAAGAGAGATTAATCTTTTCTCGCTTCCATTTGACATCATTGTAGAAGTTTATTTGAGACATCCACAACCGAAGTGAAGAAAAAAAGTGAAAGAGGGCCACCTTGATTTATCCCCTTATATGACCTGGATCTACCTTTAAGTCTATCATTCACAAAGACCAACGAACTAGCCGACACCATATAACCCAAGTGCACCTCCTCCATATCTTTAAGAATCACTTCCTCTCAAACAAAGACGCAACAAATCATAATATATCACCTCATATTACCAAATATGTTAGTTTTCTAATATTAACTAAATCCAATAGCCATGCGAATCAAGTTCAAAAGTAACAACGAGAACAACAAAAGATAAAGGTAGTAATCTTATGATTTGCCAATAAACCTGAGTGAAAACCATTAACCCCAATGGATGCAATGAATAGTATTGGGGGAAGCGTAATGTAATATGGAAAAATGTATGTGCAAAAATCAAAAGTGAAGAAAATGCATCATTCTTGAAGGTGGGAGCCAAAAGTTTTAAAGAACTAACATAATAGATAAAATGCAATAAATGAGTGATAAAAGGAGAAAAGATTGAACACTCACTCTAGTAACCACACCAATATTTCCCTCTTACCATGACTTTCTGCAGATAAGAAAAAATATGTTGCTACTTTTTGGGACCTACAATAAAAATGATAGGAGAAATAAAAATTTAAAACAAACACAAGCATAAGATTAATTTATTTTGCATCATATCAAAAAGACCGTCATGACTTAATAATATAATAACAAACTTGAGATTGTAGAAATTATAATTTACCTAATATTTTCAAGAAAATTTTATCTCAAATTGAAGAGATTATTAGAAATTCATAAGTGAGGCAAAACTATGTATAGGTCAAGAGGGAAACATTAACCACAAAACTAAAAATTTAATTGAAATAAATTCTTGATAACAATAGTTTTATGAAAAGAAACTAGGGGTGTAAGCGGTACAGTTTAGTCGGTAAATAGTAGATACCAATACCAAAACCAAACTCTGGATGGTAAAACCAAAATGTACCAGTTTACCACCCAGTACACCAAAATCAATACCAAAATCAAACCGGCCGGTATTTCGATTTTTTCTGGTTTCGGTAAATTCTAGTTTTTTCTGGTTTCGGTAAAAAACACTAAAAGCCCCAAAAAACTAAATACAAAGCCAACTAACTTTTTTTGGTTTCGATAAATTCAGTACGATAATTTTGGTAAATTCGATATGGTACGATAATTTCAGTACGGTTTTTTCTGATTTCGGTAAATTCGGTACGGTACGATAATTTCGGTACGTTTTTTTTAGTTTCGGTAAATTCGATACGTTAATTTCGGCAAATCAGTTTTTTAAATATTAAAACCAAAACCAACCAACTTTTTTGCAGTAATTTCAGTTTCGGTAAGACCGACTTCTGGTAATTTAATATATGAAACCAAGACCATTTTTTTCGGACCAAAATGGTACAGTACGATAAAAACCCGTACCGCTTCCACCCCTAAAAGAAACTAATGTTAAGCGGATGCAAAAGTAATTTAATCTACACAATAACAATAGCAACAACAAATGATGATAACACTTTACCTCTCTAAAAATTCTTTATACTTCTCCAAAGTCTAATTATAATATGAGATCAAGGGCACTATTTATAGAAGAGAGTAACTTGTTAATCAAGTTAGGCTAAAATGTCCAAATTACCCTTAAATAATCCTACTAGATGTAGGGACCCTACAAAAGACATAAATTTCCTTTTATATACTAAAGGCTTTACATCACTAATAAAAGTACAACTGAGTATTAACTCTAAATGGCACTAGAAAATTATAAACTTCCACTTTCCACTAAAAAAAGGACAACTCATCACGAGTATTGCAAGCTCTCAAAATTTACCTAATATTAGCACTAAGATTTGGGCCGATTTAGCGTAGCTTGATAGCACCTTTGTTTGGGTAAAAAATGTCACGGGTTCGAATCCTATTATCCCCACCTATTCTTCTCATTTGGGAAGTAACAAGTGATCTATTAGGGTTGATTCAAATTGGGCATACAGTTTTTGCATGGACCCACATATATATATATATATATATATATATATATATATATATATATATATATATATATATATATATATATATAGGGATTGAAGCAGATCACCTTAATACTAAGTCAGATTGAACCCGAGATCCTTTTAGAAAGGGGAAAATCTAGGATAGGTGGTCAGTGGTTGCTGTTTTGTTGGACAATGGTGTAATACCCCGTAATTTTATTGATTTTTATTTAAGGGATTTTTGAATTAAATGAGAATTAATTGGGAATAAATCCGGACGTAAATATTAACGGGACGTGAGTTGGTATTTGTTTATGATTTTCAAATTAAATATTATGGAGTATATATGGAATCATATGAATATTGAATATATTAAAATTGTCGCGAGGCAGAAATACGATAATTAGGAAAATTAAGTTGGGACGCGCGTGTCGGTCGCACCAGGAATGACTTTAATTAGATTAAATAGTAATTTATTTTTATCAATTGAATGATCATTTTGAGTGTGCCAACGTTTCCGGAAGGGTCGAAATAGTCAGAAAACACTAGCCAAGAGTTTAGTTTGGGTCTCGGGGCATTTTTAGGCCAAACCGGCAACCTGGAAGGGTATTTTGGTAATTTTAAAAATTAAGGGATTAAAACCCACAAATTTTAGAGTTAAATTAGATATTATTATAAGGGCCACTAAGGCCATTATCATCCAAAAGTAAGAGAGTGGGCTAGGAGGTTTTTGAGAGAAGTTAGAAGAGAGGTTAAAGGAGGTTCTAAACCAAACCATCTCCCCACCATCATTTTTGGAAAGGATTGTGACCAGAAAAAGGGAAGAATCAACCTTGAAATGTCGACAACAAATCTGAAGAACAAATCTAAGGCAAGTGATTTAATGTTATTAATTTCATTGAATATTTCCTCCATGTTTAGTGTAGAAACTTTAATTGCCTAGAAAGTTTTGATGAAAACGAATGGGATTATTGCGAAACTTATGATTTTGAGATAGGAATTGCATGTAGAATGCTTATGGAAGAATTCAATACACAAAACATAACTTTTGATGATTTGACAATGGATTAATAAGGAGTCTTTTTATGCAAGTAAATTTTGGGTTGAGATTCATAGGGGGCAAGAATTGGGGATTTATGATTATTGCATGTTCATTAGTAATATTTTACCCCAAAAATATGTTATGGAGTGATCTAGGGTGACTTAGAATAGTTTAAAAAGACTAAAACGTAATTGGGATGATCATAGGATGGATTTAGAGAAGAGAAAAATGAAGAAAAACGAAGTTGGGCAATTTCTAGGCATGCTCTGCCATCTCGTTAGAAGACCAACCCAGGTCGTTCGAACGACCTCATTCGAACGAGCTTCTAACGAGATTACAGTACCCCTTCCAACGAATTGGTAGTTCGTTTGAAGCCATTCGTTCGAATCACACTCGTTCGAACGAGATTCCAGTGACTTCTAAGGAGTTCACATAATGGTCTTTTTAGGCCCGATTTTGGTTTCGAGTTTTCCGTAAGCTTATTTAATTGAGTGTTATTCTTCCCTTACGATTAGTGGATATAGATGGGAGATTGGAGTACGTTGAGGATAAAAATTTAGAATTATATAATAGACAGGGTGACTTCTACGGTTTAGGTTGTAAGTACTTGAAATTGCGGCGTGAGAAGGGTTGACAACTTTAATGTATATTATTCGGGGACTTGTAAACGTGCAACATTTAATGACGGTATAGGAATGTGACATATACCTCTATTAATATCATAAGATATATAAGATGTATGAATGCTTAGTATATGTGTTTATCTGTGTATAACATACCTACCATACTTACTATCACGGGAGGTCGGCGTTCGATCAGGGTCATCTAATCTTTGTGTACCTACGGGGGGATTTAGATTGGTACCTCGAGGACATAGGTCAGAGAATGGCTTATTGGGGCATTAATAAGTCAGTTGATCATGGGAGCGTAGGTATGTGCGTGACCCATGTGATGTGAACTATGTTCTCCTCCATTATGTGTGATTGCTACTTATTGAAATAGTTCCTGAGTAATTTGGAATACGTAATCCTTATGTACGTGATGTATCGGGATTCGATAGCAGAGTATGTGTGCACCGCAGCTTAGTCTCGGGGTGCCAGTATTGTATATTTATGATGAGATTAATATACTAATAATTGAAATGAACGGTTATTATAAATGTATGTGTGAATGATCGTAACATTGTAGTAAAGTTAAAGATTGAAAATTCTTAGTAATTATTATAATGAATTCTGTGAAATAGAAAGTAAAACTCTCTATTTATATTAAGATGTCGAGAATTGAACCTTAATAGTTTACCCAAGTTAGGTGGTGAAGTGGACTAGTTAGATAGTGAAATAACTAGAACGGGTACGGGTACGATAGGAGTGCACAATTAGTTGAGAGGTGAGGAACTCATGTGAGTGCGCGCACTATCATGTATTTTATATTCAATGTTTAATGACATTAAACACTTGCTGTATTTTAAACTTTTTTCACAATCGGGCTCTGGCCCATTTGATTTTAAATCTATTTTCTTGTAAAAATCTTTTAGGTGCCCAGCCACAAGGACACCAAGCTTATGAAATCCATTCTGGGGACGTGCTGTAGCTGCTGTGGAAGTTACATGACCGTGATTAGAGACGCCTCCACTTCTCATTTTGATTCCATTTCTAACTCACTTATCTGTAGGGCATGTCGCCCTTTTTTAGAAACAGCTTATTTATCCCGTTTTATTTCAGTATTGGATTTAATTAATTAGCGAGTCGGACTTTGCATTCAGTTTTATTCAGTATTTCGGATTATTTTCGAGGAGTGTTCCTCCAGATTCATTTATTCCTTTATTATTGCAATGTGACTGTAATGTGGTTGTGGTATCAATATTTCATAATTTAACATTTGTTGCATGTTAATCTAATTTAATTAAAATTGACAACTCACTTTTTATATATTTGGTGGCTAGTAATTGTTAAAAAATGTTTTCGACAGTGATGATATGAACTGAATCAACTTGAAATTTTGTATTAATTGGAATAAAGGAGTAGCTACCCGGTATTTAATTAGTCGGGGTGTCACAGGTGGTATCAAAGCATCAGGTTCTAGTGTCCTTAGTATCTGTACGGCTTGTTATATTTCCGCATAGCGTTCTTTGATATAGAGCCCTATATTTTAGGATTGATGTATTCTTTTATGTATGATTCGCTCTTCAATTATCTTGAGAAAATAACTGCGAACTTATAAGATTTTACTCTCATTTCAGATGCCTCCATGACGTGCACAGCGAGTTCCCAGGGATGCCCAGCCCGAGCCACAGCCTGCACCAGTTCAGGGCTCCTTGAATGCCCCAGAGGTTACCGCTATTGTAGCCCAAACGGTAAATGCCGCCCTAGCAGTTATGTAGCAGGCACCACCGCAGGCGCCGGTAGTAGCGCCAGTACAGGCTCATGCATTCCCGTCTTCTTGGGAACATGTTCGTGAGGCTTTTCAGAAAGCACACCCTCCGGAGTTTATAGGTAGCTCCGACGTCGTTATGTACAGTCAGTGGAAGAAAGACATCCAGATACACTTGAGGATGTATGAGTCTACAGATGTGTAGAGACAGATACTGGCTACTTTTAAGCTAGTAGGGTCAGCGTTGCAGTGGTGGGAGTCCATTACTACCGCGGAGGAGAGAGATGTCCTTCCTATTCAGGAGTTCTGGGTGCGGTTCGACCGTAAGTATTTTCCATCAGCCGTTCACACTGAGATAAGGAAGAAGTTGATGAACCTCAAGCAGGAGGGGAAGACCGTGGAAGAGTATGAGGCCGAGTTCACTAATCTCTTAAACATCGTTCTCGATGAGATTCCGAATAAGGAGAAAAAGATTCAGAAGTTCATGGATGGGTTGACTTGGAGGATCCGACATCACTTATTGGGTAATCTCTCGTTGGCCACTTATTTTGATATGGTTAAGACTGCATTGCTTCACTGCGAGGACCACCACTTTCACTTGTCAGAGGGTAAGCAATCAGGAGAGTCCAACCATCAGGGTAGGATGGGGGCAAATGGTACCAGCGGGGCGCAGTCTGCTCAGGGTCAGCATAGGCAGGGTGATCAGAGTTCCCAGTAGGGGGATTCTAAGAGGTTTAGATCTGGAGGTTTCAGGAATGGACAGGGTGGTTTTCGTTATGGCCAGCAGGGTCAGCACGGCCATCAGGGTCAGCACGGCCAGCACGGCCAGCAAGGCCAATAGTAGCAATTTCATCAGGGCCAGCACAGCCAAGAGAGGAATGGCAACGACCACCAGGTCCGTGGGAAGCAGGGTCATAGAGGGGGGAATTTTCTGGGGAAATTTTTTACTTGTGGCAAGATTGGCGACAAACGTCAGGAGCTTCCTGATAGGGGCAGGGCCCCACAGCAGCAGCAGCTGGGTGCTCGACATGAGCCCCAGAGACCTATGTTTCCCGCCGCCCTCCCAGCACCACCGCAGATGCCAGCTTTACCACCCATTCCAGCAGTCCCAGTCCAGCAGGGAAAGATTCAGTACGGGCGAGTTTATCATCTCCAACAGGCCGCAATCCCATAGGATCCACCTGCTATTGAGGGTAT
The DNA here is from genome assembly GCA_949130495.1 of Sambucus nigra. Taxonomy (NCBI): domain Eukaryota; kingdom Viridiplantae; phylum Streptophyta; class Magnoliopsida; order Dipsacales; family Adoxaceae; genus Sambucus; species Sambucus nigra. The sequence goes on from OX422220.1 coordinate 50,217,305, forward strand.
GTTCTCTATTCAGGGGACTATGGGCATATTTTATTTGATACGGGAGCCACACACTGTTTCATTGCCACGAGATTTGCATGCATTATAGGGTTGTTAGACACTGCATAGAGCATGATTACTTGGGTAGATTCACCGTTGAGTAGGGGTTCTGTGATTTCTCTTATTTGTAGAGGTGTGGGTATAGAGGTCGGGAGATTTACTTTGCTTGTGATATGTTAGTAATAGAGATGACTGAGTACGATACGATTGTTAGTATGGATTGGCTAGTTGCGTACCGAACCATGATTGATTGTTTCAGCAGGAGTATCATTTTTGCCATACCCGGGCAAGAGATGTTCTTAGTGGCGATGCCTCGCCCTGAGGGAAGATCATCCACTCACTTGTACTATATAGAGGAGGAGACCTCCAAGGAAGTGGTAATACCACTCGATTCGATTCCAGTTGTTAGTGAGTTCGTTGATGTATTCCAGGATATTCCGGGATTACCACCTGGTAGGGAGATAGACTTTATTATCGATTTGACGCTAAGCACTGGGACAATTTCCCGCGCGCCTTACCGTATGGCTCCAGTGGAGATGAGAGAGCTACAAGATCAGATAGAGCAATTATTGGGTCAGGGGTTTATCCGTAGGAGTACCTCGACGTGGGGTGCCCTTGTGCTATTCGTAAAGAAGAGGGATGGATCATTGAGGTTGTGTGTAGATTACCGGGAGTTGAATAAAGTCACGATACGGAATAAGTATCCGTTGCCCCGAATCGATGACTTATTTGACCAATTGAGAGGAGCTTCTTTCTTCTCAAAGATTTACTTGCGATCGGGATACCATCAGTTGCGTATCAGGGAACAGGACGTCTCGAAGACTACCTTCTTGACGAGATATGGCTCCTATGAGTTTCGGGTTATACCTTTTGGCTTAACCAATGCCCCATCCGTGTTTATAGACTTGATGAATAAGGTGTTCAAAGAGTTCCTAGACCAGTTCATCATAGTCTTTATTGATGACATTCAAGTTTACTCCTAGAGAGAGGAGGAACACGCAGAGCATTTGAGGCAAGTTTTGCAGACGCTGCGTCAGAACGAGCTATATGCAAAGTACGAGAAATGTGGGTTTTAGCTGAAGGAGGTTCAGTTTTTGGGGCACATCATTTCAGACAGGGGGATATCTGTTGATCCGATAACGGTATCGGCGGTGAGGAAGTGGGGATAGCCCACGACACCAACTAAGATTTGTAGTTTCTTGGGCCTAGCAAGATACTACATGAGGTTTATTTAGGGTTTCTCTAAGATAGCGGGTCCTTTAACACATCTGACTCGCAAGGGTGTGCCATTCGTCTGGAGCGATGCCTATCAGTTGGCATTCGATGAGTTGAAGGACAAGTTGACCTCAGCGCCTGTGTTAGCATTGCCCAGATCGAGAGTTGAGTATCTAGTCTATATTGATGCGTCCTTACAAGGACTTGGAGGTATACTACAATAGGAGAGTCAGGCCATAAATTATGCTTCCCGTAAGCTTAAGCCTCACGAGAAGAATTATCCCACCCATGACTTGGAGTTAGCGGCAGTCGTATTTGTTCATCGGATTTGGAGACATTATCTCCTGGGGGAGAAATTCCGTTTGTTCACGGACCATAAGTCTCTACAGTACCTCTTCACACAGAAGGAACTTAATATGCGTCAACGTCGGTGGCTTGAGTTCGTGAAGGATTATCAGTTCGATATCCAATATCACCCAGGGAAGGCTAACGTGGTAGCAGACGCATTGAGCCATAGACCAGTAGGTGAGGTGGCCGAGGTGTGGAGAGCAAAGTGGAAGGAGTTGGGACACCAGGATGCTGTGGCCCAACCATTCATGTCTATGATGACTGTTACACCTCAGATTGTTACGAGAGTGATACAGGCCCAGGAAAAAGACTCGTTCTGTCAGGAGCAGATAGTTCGATTACTAGCAGAGGGAGCCGAATCCTATACCGTTAGTTTAGACGGGGGATTATGCTTCAATGGGAGACTGGTTGTTCCATAAGGGGAAGGCTTGCGACACGAGGTTATGTCAGAGTCGCACGATTCGCGATTCGCAGTACATCCTGGTGGGGATAAGAAGACCAACCCAGGTCGTTCGAACGACCTCATTCAAACGAGCTTCTAACGAGATGACAGTACCCCTTCTAACGAGTTGGTAGTTTGTTCGAAGCCATTCGTTCAAACGACACTCGTTCGAATGACCTCATTCGAACGAGATTCCATTGACTTCTAACGAGTTCACAGAATGGTCTTTTTAGGCCCGATTTTGGTTTCGAGTTTTTCGTAGGTTTATTTAATTGAGTGTTATTCTTCCTTTACGATTAGTGGATATAGATGGGAGATTGGAGTACGTTGAGGATAAAAATTTAGAATTATATAATAGACAAGGTGACTTCTACGGGTTAGGTTGTAAGTACTTGAAATTGCGACGTGAGAAGGGTTGACAACTTTAATGTATATGATTCGGGGACTTGTAAACGTGCAATATTTAATGACGGTATAGGAATGTGACATATACCTCTATTAATATCATAAGATATCTAAGATGTGTTAATGCTTAGTATATGTGTTTATCTGTGTATAACATACCTACCATACTTGCTATCACGGGAGGTCGGCGTTCGATCAGGGTCATCTAATCTTTGTGTACCTACGGGGGGATTTAGATTGGTACCTCGAGGACATAGCTCAGAGAATGGCTTATTGGGGCGTTAATAAGTCAGTTGATCATGGGACCATAGGTATGTGCGTGACCCATGTGATGTGAACTATGTTCTCCTCCATTATGTGTGATTGCTACTTATTGAAACAGTTCCTGAGTAATTTGGAATACGTAATCCTTATGTACGTGATGTATCGGGATTCGATAGCAGAGTATGTGTGCACCGCAGCTTAGTCTCGGGGTGCCAGTATTGTATATTTATGGTGAGATTAATATACTAATAATTGAAATGAACGGTTATTATAAATGTATGTGTGAATGATCGTAACATTGTAGTAGAGTTAAAGATTGAAAATTCTTAGTAATTATTATAATGAATTTTGAGAAATAGAAAGTAAAACTCTCTATTTATATTAAGATGTCGAGAATTGAACCTTAATAGTTTACCCAAGTTAGGTGGTGAAGTGGACTAGTTAGATAGTGAAATAACTAGAACGGGTACGGGTACGATAGGAGTGCACAATTAGTTGAGAGGTGAGGAACTCATGTGAGTGCACGCACTATCATGTATTTTATATTCACTGTTTAATGACATTAAACACTTGCTGTATTTTAAACTATTTTCACAATCGGGCTCTGACCCATTTGATTTTAAATCTATTTTCTTGTAAAAATCTTTTAGGTGCCCAGCCACAAGGACACCAAGCTTACGAAATCCATTCCAAGGACGTGTTGTAGCTGCTGTGGAAGTTACATGACCTTGATTAGAGACGCCTCCACTTCTCATTTTGATTCCATTTCTGACTCACTTATATGTAGGGCATGTCGCCTTTTTTTAGAAACAGCTTATTTATCCCGTTTTATTTCAGTATTGGATTTAATTAATTAGCGAGTCGGACTTTGCATTCAGTTTTATTCAGTATTTCGGATTATTTCCGAGGAGTGCTCCTCCAGATTCATTTATTCCTTTATTATTGCAATGTGACTGTAATGTGGTTGTGGTATCATTATTTCATTATTTAATACTTGTTGCATGTTAATCTAATTTAATTAAAATTGACAACTCACTTTTTAAATATTTGGTGGCTAGTAATTGTTAAAAAATATTTTCGACAGTGATGATATGAACTGAGTCAACTTGAAATTTTGTATTAATTGGAATAAAGGAGTAGCTACCCGGTATTTAATTAGTCGGGGTGTCACAAATGGATCCTCTCTCCGCGTTTTCTACAATGGCCTTAGTGGTTATGAAGCAGATTCACTCCTTAAAGAGTGTGAATTTGTTCAAATAAAGTATTAATTTAATTAAACACGATTTTTCAATTAAATCCTAAAAACATGCGTCTAGATGATTTATCAATTAAAATAAATATAGCATGTGACACAACATATCAGAAAAAATCCCCGCAGCGCAAAACAATATTATTTTCACTATAATTTGTAAAGAACGGTTACACGGATTATAATGAAAATAAGTGTGACATATGAAAATACCCGTAGATGCCGGTTTCGATGTTTTCGGCTGGAATCTCCCGCAAGAATTCTAGATGGGCAGCAATGAAGAAGATACCGGCTTCTCCATAAAGTACTCCAAATGAGTGAAAATGACCTCTTGAAGGTTTAGAAATGCGCAAATCTAAATGGGAATTAGTTTTCATTTTATAAGCAAACTTAAAAGCCTAAAAAATAACTTTAGGAAAACATGGAAGATTTTGGGCCGGAATTTGCTCAACATGCTACAAAAGGAATTTAACCAGCGAGAAGTGGTGACAGCATTTGGCACAGAAATCGAGGTCGGCGACGTCATTCGAACAACATTGGATGTCGCTCGAACGAGATGTCTATGTCGTTCAAATGACAGTGACATCTCATTTGAACAAGCACGCCTTCCAAAAAAGTCCGATTCTGTGTAGAAAAAATTCTGCATTTGATAAAAATTAATTTCAGATTTAAAAAATATTTTCTAAAAAATTCCCAAATATATATATGCAAATATAAAAAACTCCAATTTAATCATTTTACTTATAATGTGTCGTGGAGTTTGTGAGAAACGGTTTTAGCAGTTCGTAGCATGTAGCTTGATACATGAGTGAAGATGATGGATGCATGGATTCAGATAAAGGCCTTCGAGGATGATCGTGATGACGTGTCGAATGTAGCGGTATCAAACATACAAAATGTGATCTAGGTAAAATAGAAAATTCCTAGATTTTACCCGGACATGTATAAAATTATGTCCTTACAAATATCTCCCTATGACTATGCCGGTACATACATAAAAAATCCGAATTATGCAAACTCCCAAAAATAGATGACATATAAGATAATATCCCCATTAAACCCTCGAACTGAGAATATTAAATGACATGTCTTCAATCAAACTTCAGCATCTTCAAATCTTCAACACTTCAGAAACTCCCAAAACTTTTCTCATCAGGGTGTGCAATCCAATAAATATCAACTTTGTACCTACACGCATGAGCAAAAGCAAATACTCGTGACACGCAACAGTTTGATTTATAATGATATGAAAAAATCAAATATCAATTAAGTTTAAGCATCACGGATAAATAAAAATAAATTTCTCCCCCATAATTCATTCTCCCCCTTTTCATGATGTCCCCAAATAAACATATATGAGAAGCATAAATATGGAAAATGTCACAAAAAAATGTTCTATTTTTGAATTTTTCAAATTTTTACTCAAAATATACAACAAAGAATCAAAGAATCTTCTATTTTCGAATTTTTCAAAATTTGTACACAAAATATACAAAAAGAATCAAAGAATGTTCTATTTTTGAATTTTTCAAAATTTGTACACAAAATATACAAAAGTAATCACACCATGAAATAACACAAAAATAACCAAGTCGATGATAGCGTAAATGTAGGGGTGTGAACAGAATCGATAGGTAAAGAAACTCAATCAATCATATGTGCATAATGCATACGTGTACTCCTAACGAATGAACATCAAAAGTATCCTTAAGTGTAAAAATTATTGAATTTCTATGACATCGTATTATTCAAATCAACAAATCAAAGAAAAAGTTATTTCCATACCAAAAACGTCAAAAACTATTTAGCGCTTTTTTAAGATTTTCAAGGACGTACAAACTCGTTTAAATTTTCCAACCAAACTCTCTCAGATATATATTTTTAGATGTGTTAAAATAAATCCTCAAACTTTGGAGAATTGATGGTGAAACCTAATGGCCCATATTTGGCATGTATTGCTTTTTATTGTCTTTAAATTTTTTCGAGCTTTTTTAACCTCTTTCGACACCGGATAATAAAATTTCTCAATTTTCAGGTACGTTTTAACAGTGGATTTAGTGCAAAGGATAGATAATTACCTTTCGTAGCCCCTCCCCATTTTTAAAATACCACACAATCTCACCAAACGATTTTTACACGCACACCTTTCTTATCAAGTTTTATCACTCTTGGTTCGTTTTAAGGACAAGATTGAAGTGAAAGCACCCAACCAACATATGATAAGACAATTACAAAAAATCAAACAAATCAGTGCATGTGTGCAATAAAGGAAATCATGAGTCAAACATGTAGGAAGTAACACTTAATTACATCTTAATGACTCTGAACATTTTAAAGCACAAAGATGACAAGATGTATTGTCTCAAAACACTATCAAATAGTCACATGAATAAATGGAATGAAATTGTGACTTGACTATCTGAAATGCTCATCCATAAAGGTGTAAATGCAAAATTTTGTTTCTTTTCTAAAAAATTTATATATATAAAAATCTTTTGATCTTTTCTAAATTTTTTATATGAAAAAAAAATCTTTTTGTTCTTTTCTAAATTTTTTATAAAAAGAAAATCTTTTTGTTTTTCCATTTTTTTTTAAATATGAAAGTAATAATACACATGATATAATCTAGCAATAGGAATCATATGATATAAACATGACAAAGCATCATATCCTAGACACGGACCAACCCCTCAGTCAACTATCCAAATCCATAAAGACTTCCTAAGACACTCGAATCTAAGGGCATCTAAAGGTTTCATGAAAATATCGGCTAACTGACGGTCGGTGGGAACGTAACTCAGGGATACGACTTTCTCCTCAACAAGCTGTCGAATAAAGTGCGCGCGTATCCTGATGTGCTTTGTGGGCGAATGCTAGACTGGATTGTGGGATATGTGTATTGCGCTCGTGTAATCACAGGAAATGGTCATGGTGTCCTGTGAAATCCCATAATCCTCCGACATTTATTTTATCCACAAAAGTTGCGTGCAATAACTCCCGGCGATGATGTACTCAGCCTCCGTAGTGGACAAAAAGATGGAGTTTTTCTTCTTGCTCAACCAGGAGACAAGAGAAGAACCAAAATAAAAAAAACCCACCAGAAGTGCTCTTACATCCATCTACAACCCCGAACCAATCGACATCTGAATAGGCGGACAAACGGTCATCGATATCAAAGGAATACTAAATACCATATGAGAGAGTCCCATTCACGTATTTGATTAAAAGTTTGAGAGCGAGTAAGTGTGACTCTTTCGGGGACGCCTGATATCGCGTACAGAGTCCAATACTAAAGGCTATGTCGGGAAGGCTGGCAGTTAAGTAGAGAAGACTACCTATCATACTTCGATACAAGGTTTGCTCTACGTCCTTTCCTGAAGTGTCCTTACTAAGCTTGATAGAAGTACACATAGGTGTACGAGCATGTTTAGCAGAGTCTAAACCAAATTTCTTCACTAGGTCTCTAGCATACTTGGATCGGGAAATAAGCATCCCATCCTCTAGCTGATGAACCTGGAGACCAAGAAAGAATGTAAGCTCACTTACCATGCTTATCTCAAACTCACTTTTCATTTCTTCCTCAAAGTGGTGAGCATGATGGGAGCACGTGGATCCAAAGACTATGTCTTCCACATAAACCTGAGCAACCAAAATCGCACCGTCATCTCTCCTGACGAACAACGTCATATTAACTCCCCCTATTTTGAAGCCACGGGCTAAGAGATAAGAAGTAAGCCTCTCGTACCAAGCACGGGGTGCTTGCTTCAAACCATACAGAGCTTTCCTCATATATTAGGGTCTTCAAACCCTTTTGGTTGAACCACATAAACCTCTTCCTGTAGAATGCCATTTAGAAAGGCACTCTTGACATCCATCTGATATAACTTGAAGTGCAGATGACATGCGATGGTAAGTAGTAAGAGGACGGACTCAAGCCTCTCAACAGGAGCAAATGTCTCCCCAAAGTCTACACCCTCAATCTGTGTGTAGACTTGAGCGACCAACCTAGCTTTATTTGTGATTATGGTACCATTTTCATCCATTTTATTCTTGAAAATCCACCTGGTACCTTTCACATTAGTTTCACTAGGTCGGGGGACTAGTTCCCAAACATTGTTCTTTTTAAACTGAAGCAAATCATCCTGCATAGCAGATATCCTGCGTTCATCCTTAAGTGCTTCTTTATAATTCTTAGGCTCGACTATGGACATGTAGCAAAAATGACTAACAACATTCTTTAGCGAGCACGAGTCATGACCCCTAAAGTGGGATCTCCAACAATGGAAGAAGGATCATGACTCTTTCGAACCCAAGCAGGTGTTTCCCCTAACACAGGAGTAGGGTCCATAGAATGTGGGTGAGGGATAAGTAAATCAGTGTAAAAAAGTCCTCATCCTCACCTTAAAGGCTAGGATCAATAAACGCAGAAGGTTCGTCATCTTCCACGGTGACGTTTATTGACTCCATAACCTTGGAGCTCTTCAGGTTAAAAACCCAATATGCTCTACTATTTGATGAATATCATAGCAATATTCCCTCGTCGCTTCGGGAGTCAAAATTTCCTAATTGATCTCTATCCCGTAGGATGTAGCATTTACTCCCAAAGACACGAAAATATGCAAGGTTGGGTTTCTTGCCAGTCCATAATTCATAAGGCGTCTTAAGTGTGTGTGGATGTAGGTAGACCCTATTCACTGTATGGCATGCAGTAGACACTGCCTCTGCCCAAAATCTCCGAGCAACCTCACGGCCTAGAAGCATAGATCTAGCCATTTCTTGAATTGTCCTATTCTTTCTATCAATAATCCCATTTTGATGAGGAATCTTCAGAGCAAAAAACTCATGTTTGATTCCTAGGTTGTCACAGTAAAGATTTACTTTTGCTTCCTTAAATTATGTGCCATTATCACTATGTATCCTATTAATAGTGACTCTGTGTTGATTTTGTAAGATACGAAACATGGTCATTAAAAACTATATAACATCGTATTTCTCTCTCAGAAAACCAACAATCGAATATCTGGAGAAATCATCTACCATCACGAGGATATACCTCTTACCACCCAGACTCTCAGTGCGAGTAGGGCCCATAAGATCCATGTGAATTAATTCAAGCACACGGGAGGTGGTAATGGAATGCAACTTTCGGTGGGGACTACGAATTTGTTTTCCCATCTGACAGGGTCCACAAACCGTGGAAGTTGGCTTTCCAAGAGATGGTAAGCCACGTACTAGGTCCTTTTTAGCTAAACGTGTCAAATCTCTTACGTTTATGTTACCTAAACGCTGGTGCCACAGATCCATAGGAGTGATCCTGGCGCTGTTATAGACAAGTGAGGATGTGGGCACAGTCCCATAGTAATTATCATCTATCCTCACCCCTTGAACTAAAAGTTTACCAGCTTGGTTATAGATATTACACACGTCCTGGTCAAACTTTACGGCAAAGTTAGCGTCTCACAACTGGCTAATGCTGATAAGGTTTTCCTTCAAACCTTTGACGTACAAAACATTCCCTAGCTTAGGAAATCCTGATAACATTACAGTACCTCTTCCTACAATGCTAGAGTTTCTCCCATCTCCAAAGGTGACTCTACCATCCTTATAATACTCAAGGTATGTAAAAAATAAGGCATCACCAGTCATATGTCTGGAGCACCCACTATCAAAATACCACTGTGAGGTATTATGTGCTTTGAGAGCGACATGAACAACAAAGGACTTTTAGTCTTTCTTAGGAACCCAAAAGGTGGTAACCTTTTGTATACCCTTGTTGTTTGTTTTAGACGATATGCGAGAAGCATTCACTGACGGTAAAGATATCCGTCGAAATTCCTCCATCAAACTCTGTGATGTGGCAATTAAAAACTCAACATGCTCTCTCAGACTGGAAAAATCATCAGTATGATGTGGTGGAGAAGTAGTACGTCATGTCCGACCCAAACTATAGCAAAAATCCCTGAGGTGTCCTTTTCTTTTACAGAATGTACAAAAGAACACAGTCTTAGGTGGACCTCCATTTGTTTTTCTTGGTCGAACTCTCCTTCGTGGATTTTGACGATGACCATATGGAGTCGTAGTAAACTCAGGAACTGGTCCAGGTGCAATTTGAGATGTGGTGGCACCATCATAACCTATTCCTTGCCTATCACCAAAACCTAAAGCGGGGCCGAGGAGCATCTTTCCCATCTTTCCAGATCTGTCCTTGATTTGAACCTTGACTTCCCGTGCTCTCTCAAGATCATGAGTAAGCTGGGTAACAAGGGATTCAAGTTTCTTCCGAGTTTCTATGGAAGAATGGCGCTCACTCGTAAGACAAGCCACTTGATTAGTCAAGTCCCCTATCTCTTTATCAAAACCACTCTCTCTCCAAACAGTCTCTCTCTTTCTCTAAACAAACTTTCTTTTTCAATACAGGCAGACTCTCTTTCTCTCAAGGTAGTACAAGTGGAGGATTCTATCTCTCTCTCGCTTCTTTTAAATCTTCTTTTAAAGCAGTGATCCTAAGAACTAGTGCTTTGTTACGCTTTTTGGTTTTAAATGACTCATTATATAACTCAGCGTTGGCGTGTTAAAGATTACATTCTCTCTCACTTGCATCATCCTCCCCCTCACTCACATCGTTCTCACTGTCGAGGAGTCTCTGTGAAGTAGCATCTTCAACAACGTGAGGAGAACTAGAAGTATGACCAGCCATGACTGTGGTGAAGTTACATTCATACGGTAACTCGTCTCCGGAATCTATCGACTCGACCTCACTGTAGTCACTAAGGGTAGAATTCAGGATAGCTTTGCTTTTTTCTTTTACAAGTCTATTCAACCTAGTAGCACACTCAAAAGATTTATGGCCCTTATCGTCTCACTCATAGCATCTTTCACCGTCTTTAGGAGGGTATTTAAAACCTTTTTCATTTTTCTTATTTTTCTCAAAAATCGTTTTATTTTTGAAGTTTTCATTTTTCTTGAAATTTTTAGCAAATAGGGTCAAATCATCTAAATCAAAATCACACTTAGAATCTGACGTTTCTATCTCCCTTTTTCTAGATGACTGAACTCTCTTTCTTGACGAACCCTCACTTTTTCAAGCCTGGGCATTAAGTGCAATGCCTTTATCTTTAGGTTTGAAGGATTTAGGAAACATATCAATTTCATAAGTTTGCAAATCTCCTACAAGTTCCTCCAATTTAAGCGTGTTTAAATTACCTATAGAATTTAGCACAGTGACTTTAGGGATAAAACTCTTAGGAAGAGATCTTAGAATCTTTTTAACAACTCTAGCATTAGGAATGTGTTCACCAAGATTAAAACTAATTTTAACAATATCAGATAACCTAGCGTAAAATTCATCAAAACATTCAGTCTCAAGCATGGTGATAGTTTCAAATTGAATTGTTAAATTTTGTAGTTTAGATTCTTTCACAACATTAGTTCCTTAACGGGTGAGTTGCAAAACATCCCATGTTTCTTTTGACGTGGAGCACGTCATTATACGTCGGAACTCTTCAGGAGTGACGGATCCGAAAATAACACTTAAACCCTTAGAATTAAAAGATGACCATTTAAATTCTTCTTCAGTTCAATTAGTCACAGATTTTAAATTAGTCACATTATTAGCAGTGACAGATGGAGGTGTCCACCCTTCTTCTACTAAAATCCAAACACGTTCATCAATGGCTTTTAAGGCAAATTTCATGCGGGCTTTCCAGTAAGCACATAGATTGTCCCGTCAAAAACTGGTACTTTATTATATAATTTCTCCATTGAACACGCCCTTTTTCAAAAATCAATTTTCAGAAAATTGATATCTTAGAAAAATTTTGCGGAAAATTACATGGTATAATTGTGTAATTGGATCTGATACCAATTTGAAGAGTGCGCTTTTGTTTAAATAAAGAAATTATTTAATTAAACACAGTTTTCAATTAAATCCTAAAAACATGTGTCTAGATGATTTATCAATAAAAATAAATATAGCATGTGACACAACATATCAGGAAAAATTTCCGCAGGGTAAAACCATATTATTTTAACTATAACTTGTAAAGAACGGTTATATGGATTATAATGAAAATAAGTGTGACATAAAAAATCCCGTAGGTGTCGGTTCCGATGTCTTCGGCTGGAATCTCCCATAAGAATTCCAGATGGGCAGCAATGAAGAAGATACCGGCTTCTCCAAAAAGTACTCCAAATGATGAAAATGACCTCTTGAAGGTTTAGAAATGTGCAAATGTAAATGGGAATTAGTTTTCCTTTTATAAGGAAACTTAAAAGCCTAAAAAACAACTTTAGGAAAACATGGAAGATTTTGGGCCGGAATTTGCTCAACATGCTGCAAAAGGAATTTGACCAGCAAGAAGTGGTGACAGCATTTGGCGCATAAATCGAGGTCGGCGGCGTCGTTCGAACGAACGAGATGTCTATGTAGATTGAACGACAGTGACATCTCGTTTGAACGAGCATGCCTTCCAAAAAAGTTCGATTCTGTATAGAAAAAATTCTGCATTTGATAAAAAATAATTTCAGACTTTAAAAAATATTTTCTAAGAAAATCCCAAATATATATGCAAATATAAACAACTCCAATTTAATCATTTTACTGATAATGTGTCGTGGAGTTTGTGAGAAACGGTTGAGCAGTTCGTAGCATGTATGAAGATGATGGATGCATGGATTCGAATAAAGGTCGTCGAGGATGATGGTGATGACATACAAACTGTGATCTAAGGAAAATAGAAAATTCCTAGATTCTACCCGGACATTTATAAAATTATGTCCTTACACTCCTACTAGAGGAAGTGATTTCTTACTTTAGCTTCTAGAATGTTCACTTGATTGATCGGATCATTGAATCCTATCTCATATGAGAAAATTGGGTCAAAATTCACCCCCCCCCCCACCCCCCATTGAGAAAGGCTTGACCTCAAGCCTCAAAATGGGAATGGTAGCCGTCATCTGAAACATGAAAGCACTATATTTCTCCCCAACTAACGATGAAAGGAATCGATGGAAATGCTATCATCTAGCAAAAGAGAAAAGCCGAGTAAAATCTAACAAACTTCCACGAATATAAGCTCTCCCCTAACTATGCTAAAATTGTCATTAATACACAAAACCCCTCGGGGGAGGCCAATGATGCCAAACGAGTGTCACATCATCCATAATGTGCCTATTTGATGCTAGGCCCTAAAAATTAAACTTTTAATGTTCCTCGCATGCCTTTCTGAATAAGTCCTCATACCCATGAACAATCACATCCCACCATGATGATTCGTCTTCAAACCCACCAACAAAACCTGTCTCAATAAAGTCATGTTCATTCCCAAAGAGCAAGAATTAATCACCAATAAAGTATGACTTTACCTCGCAGAGAGATGCATGAGATTCACCCATCTCATTTTCAAAAAGATATAAAAAAAATATATAATCAATCATCTTCTTAACTAAATAAAGGAAGAAGTCCCCTAGATCAAACATCTCCAAATATCGGAACCACATACGGGGTTTTTAGTTTTCCTCAATGAAGAAATAGAAGAACCCCATTAGAGTTACTCACAGTATTCCCCAGTATCCCTCACAATCCTGAAAAAATAGTCGCTCAGAGGGGGCAAGGGCCACCATTGAAGCCTCACATTGGACTAACCAGAGGGAAATATTGTCGGATACGACGCAAAGCTCAACAAACTCCATTATATACTTGCACTCGATCTCCTCACTCTACATCTTCAAGTATTTGAGAAACTAAGTTCATTCAACCACTCTTTATCTACATTCCATGAAGTGAATGGCCAAAATCTATCCATAACAATTACCGTAGCCTTGTTGCACTAAGAGTCTTGATCATTCCCCATAACTCAATATCATTTTCAATATCGACGAGGTTATGCAAGTAATTTACCGCCAAACGGCGTAAATAGTAGTCAAAATGACAAGCCTATTAGAATTGGGTTGAAATAGGGATTGAATCGTGATTTTTAGAAATGTGAGGGGATTGTTGTAATTTTCAAAAGATTCAATGGTAGTTTTGAAAATTTCAAGGGTTGATTTGTAATTTTTTTAAAAGGGGAGGGGGTTCAAGAAATTTTCAATAGTAAAGAGGATGCATTAGTAAATAAATTTAGTTTGGGTTAATGGAATAGGAAAAATAATAGTGGAGGTGCGGTTAAAATCTTAAGCGATACATACGAAATTTGTTAATAGTGAAGGGGGTAATATGGCCAAAAAAATAAGAGGGGTAATTTTGGAAATTACCTTATAAACTAGGGTAGACCGAAACCCTTTTGATCCAGTCAAATCCTTTGAACAAGGTTGCTCAGCAGCAAAAAGATCCTTATCATAACCTATCGAAGCTTCGAGAAAGGTTGCAACTCTCAAGTGATGGTAAATAATGAGCGACGATGGCAAAGGCACCTCAGAGGTGATGGATCGGGGTTGGGCAAGGGAAAATATAGCAGCTCTTTCACCCATTGACATTTGTGATGCGAAAGGGATAAAATGGAGGCTATTTGAAGGCGGATCGAGAAATTGTGAGGGTCGGTGACCATCTTGAAAATAACTTTCCTGTTAATCACAATCCATCTAATATAGTACAACATACCAAATGGGGACTTAAAGTATTGAGAAGAATTCTATTAACCCCAAAGTATTGATATGATGTCTATTAATTCCCTCTAACTAAATTGACCATTAAAACTCAGTGTACATGCCCCTTTAAAAAGGCATTTGTGTCCTCTTAATCCCAAACTTATTAACAATTTATGTTTGAAAAATAAAACAATATTCACTGCAAGATAAAAATGAATAAATTCTTTTTATAAGATTATATTTGGAGGATGTTAACATGATAACTTAACTACGAGAAATTTCTTCAAAAATATTTAGCAACATCATTTTCGCCAAAAAAAATAATAAAGATTATATTAAGCAAAAATGATTCTAAAATGTAAAATCATCCTAGCGTAATAACCAAATTCTTTTTTAAAACATAGTTATATGATTTTCGTAAAAGTTGTTTATTTCTAAAAGTAACGAATGCACTTTTTTGGGAATTAAATTATTACATCATAAAAATATGAAGGAATCTTTTTTTAGAATTCAATCCGATAACTTAATAAATCTAATGTACATATTTTCATTGATAAAATTATGGAATATCAACACCATATTTTCATATGAAGTATTTAATTTCATAAGTTAATAATAAAATATTTATTAATTTGATGATTAAAGAAAATTGCATAATTTTTTTTATATGAAACAACTTATATTAATACACATCATATGTACAAGAGATAGAGGACCACCAATCCTCAAAGTAAAAAATAAAACAAAATTATATTAATACACGACATATGTATAAGAGATAGAGGACCACCAGTCCTCAAAGCACAAAATAAAACAAAACTCTCGAATGGAGAAAATAAAGAAATCACATAAAACTAATGCCACAAACTGAAGACCACGCAAGGAAAAATGAAAATAAAAAGTTGAAGCTTTAGTACCGAAGATGATTGGAGCCCTTGAATCATCAAACCCACCCCCACAAGGAAAGAAAATATGTAGGCCTATATGTCTAACCACCTCAAATGTATAAAGGACCTCGAATAACCTTTGAAGGGGGACATAAAAGATGGTCAAAATAGAACCATAAATTTGAGTCTTTTCCCATAATCATTCTTTATCCTCTTCTTCATCTTCAAGGATTTAATTATTTCTTCCCGTCCAAACCTCCTAAAAAATGACCAAAATTACTCATCTCTTAAAAATAGTTGACCCTAGTTATATGTCCAATACTACCTAACGTCATAAGCAATAATGCAACTTCATCTATAAGTAGTGCTCCAATAATATTCATCTCCATAAAAAATTTATTCCATAAAAGGCTAGAATAAGGGAAATGAATCAAAAGGAGACTCAAACTCTACAAATTAAGTTTGCAAAGACAACACCAATAAAGAGATAGACTAAAAGGCCATATGGTATGCAACATGTCACATGTATTAAATTTGTCGAGGGTTACAAATGAAGAAAAAATATGAATTTTCATAGGAATTTCGATAGCCCAAATTACTTTGAATGGTATAAATTCGGAACGAAATGGTTATAAACCATAAAACGAAAGAAAGGACAAGAAATGATGGAAATTCCTCTTAAAGTATTATAGTTTTTTTATTTTATTAGCTTTCTTTTACTTTTATTTCATTTTTAGTATTTGTATTATGAGGCTAGTGGGAAGCCTTCTAGAAGGGGCATTATTGGAAAGTTCTAGGAAAATGATGTGAAGGAGTGATCCTAGGTTAAGTAACTCCTCAGATGGAGACCATTACCATCAATACACGCTTCTGTCACCATCCCAGCTGCTCCAACATCTCTAACATCTATGTTCATCATTCCTATGCCACCATCTCCACCACTGAGAAAGCCCGTTATTCGTAAAGGGTGATTTTAACAAAAATAGCGACACTAATTTTAATTATGCTTAAATGAATTTTTAAATAGATTTTATCTTATTTATCCTAATCATGCAACTATGTGATAAAACAGATAAATCAAACTACGCAAATACGACACGATCAATATGAGGAAAAAAATCCCTTTCGGGTAAAACCTTTTATTTCACTATAATTTGTAAATTGCAACTTACACAGATTACAATGAAGTCTGCAATGAATTAACACGCAAAAAATCCACAAAAACCTCAGCTCTAAATCAGTAAGGAGAACCCTCGAGTCGTCCCAATGACTACAGTCGTCATCATCAGCCCAGTACCTCTCTCAAGTGGTACCTAGTCAGCCATGGAGTGCCTCTCCACACTATGTATGCAAATAGATACAAACAATCTATGGTTCTAAACTAATTCAAAAGAATCATATTCAAGGATGCTTTGGTTATGAATTAAAAATTGTTTTGAGACACAAAACTTGAAGAACTTTTTCCCAGAATTTGGCACAGCATTTTCGTTAAAAGTCTTGAGAAAAAGTGAACCACAAAATAGGTATTTATACCGATAAAAAATTTCGTTAGGTGGCGCGTCGTTTGAGTGAGACGAGCAGTCATTCGAGTGATACAGGATCTCATTCGAATGAGATGTCTATTTCATTCGTACAATAAGCACGTGTAGTTTGAATAAAGCAAACGTCAAAAACGTCGTCACCTCTTGACTTAGAAAAAATATGTTTACCCGAACGAAAAACATGTTGTTCGTATTTTTATAAAAACAAGCATCTTAAATATAATATTATGAATTAAATCAAAACTTTCAATACGTTTTATACCTTTTGGGATGTCGAGGAGTCTTCAAACTTTGGAGATCTTTGTGTTAGGGTCGTCTTGACATTGCATGACGATGTGTAACAGTATACCCCAAACTAGCCTAAAGTTATGCTATGAACATTGTTGAAAAACATGTTCTTACAAATCTTCCCCTTTGTCTATGGCAGTACAAAACAAACTAAATGTTTAAAACGCCAAATTAAAATTAAAACTCTCATATTACAAAGTTACTAATTGTGGCACCCCGACTAATTAAATACCGGGTAGCTACTCCTTTATTAAATTAATTCAAAATGCCAAGTTGGCTCAGTTAATAGAATCACTGTCGAAAACATTTTAATATTACTAACCACCTAGTATTTAAAAAGCAAGTTGCCAAATTTTAATTTAAGTCTGATTAACATGCAACAAATGTAATGAAGAAATAAATAACACCATTCACCATACTGAAGTAAAATGAATAACCATCACAATAGAGTAAATAAAGTCTGGAGGAAAACTCATCACTACAATCCCATAACTGAAATAAATAAACTGAAACAATACATGCTAAAGTCTGAAAACTGAAATGTAAAAGATGTCTCTAAGGAAATGGGCAACATGCCCTACAACTGATAGATGGTGACTCTGGAATCCAAAAGATAGAAGCGTCTACATGCAAATCCCTGTAGCTTCCACAAGCAGCTACAGCTCGTCACCTGAATGAGTATCCTATGCTTGGTGTCCTTGTGGCTCGGCACCTAAAAATGGTTTTACAAGAAAAAGATTTGAAAAGCAAACGGGTCAGAGCCCGAATGTGGAGTTATATTTTAAAAACCTGCAAGTGCTTTAAAATCATTTAAAACATTAAATGCAAAGTACATGTTAGGACGTGCACTCACATGATATTCTCACCTCTCGTCTAACTGTGCACTCCTAACGCAAGTACCCATCTACAACGATATAACCACTAGCGAAGTGACATCATAACTAGCTAGACTGTAATAGTTCCTACCCTTATTACCCGGTTCTATTAACATATAATGCTCGTAATTAAATAAACTCAGTTGCTAAATATGCCATATATATAAGTATCAGTTAACTCCTTATATAACTCGAAACAATACCGTAATATGTTCACAATATTAACAGGAGGATTTCCATTAATTAAATGTATATTATTCACATCATAAATATACGATACAAGCACCCCGCAATCTAAGATATGGTGCACACATACTCTGCTATCCATCCCGGTACATCACGTACATAAGGATCACACATTCCGAATCTCTCAGGAATAGTTCAGATAACACAAATCACAAATAGTGGAGGCGAACACAGTCACCATCACGTGGGTCACGCACATACCTACGCTCCCAAGGTCAGCGGACTTATTAATATCACAATAAGTCTTTCTATGACCTATGTTCATCAAGGTACCAGTCTATATCCCCCCCGTAGGCACACAAGGATTAGAGGGTCCTAAGAGAACGCAACCTCCCGTGATAGCAAGTATGGTAGGTATGTCATACACACAATCCATTTACCAATACCAAGTAAACACACATCTTAGTAATACCGTATTTTAATCGTAGTACATATTGCACTCTCGTACTAACTATAATTATCACAATTCATACTATTCCGGTTTATAATTATACGCGCCATAATTCATCCTCACGTCGTAGTAGGCACTCGCGTCTCACCCAAACGGTTCATTCTAATTTAACTCTCTTGTATATAATTTCCTTCTCATATATACCCAAATGTCCCAAACCTATCACTACGTCATCAAGGAAGGTTAACTAGATCTTCGAACAAGTTTTCGGGACTCCAAAATTCAAAACAGTCCAAAATAGCCCAAACTGTCAGCTCGTTTGAAGTCTCGTTCGAACGAGTGTTCGAACGAGTTTGGGCTGTCAGATCGTTAGAAGTCTCGTTCGAACGAGGCTGTTCGAACGAGATCCCAGTTCGTTCGAACGAACTGTTCCTTCTAACGATATCTCGTTCGAACGAGATATCGAACGAAATTCCTATTCGTTAGCAACGACTGGTCAACTCGTTAGAAGCTCGTTAGAACGAGTTCGTTCGAACGACCTGGGGACTGCTTCTAACGAGCTACCAGATTCGGCCCAGATTTTCCCCAATTCGTTTTTTCACCATTTTTATCACTTCTAATCTCTTCCAAAGTTCATCCCAATAACGTTTTAGGGTCTCTAATTCGTCCTAAACATATTTACATCATCTCCTAACATGTTTTCAAGGATTGAATCATCATAACATCAACTAGATTTACAAATCTCTACACTTTTCCCAATTTCTCTAGAACATGAACCCTAGGTTTATATCATCATCAAATCCCAGAATTTATTTCGTTTTAATTCCTTCAAATCACAATTATTATAAGGGAAATCATCTACCTATCATACTACATGCAATTCTCTTCACAATTTCTCAAGTTCTATGATCTAAACTACATGGGTTTTCATATTTATCAAGAACAAACCATAAATCCGAATTTTCTAACATGGAAAGAACATTTGCTGAAATTAAACATAATTAAACCACTTGCCTTGGTTTGATTTCTGACTTTGGTGTAGGTTTGGTGAAAATTCTGCAGAGTTTCCTCTCTCTCTAAGCTCCTTCTCCAATGGTGGCTTAAGGTGGCTAGGGTTTGATTTGGGGAAGATTGTAAACCTAATGACAACCTACGTAGCCTTCTAGGTTAATATGGGTTGGTTAATGGGCTTAATGGGCTTAATTCACATCAGATTTACATCTCTAATTTTCGTCACTTTTAATTCCTAAAAATGTAAAATTACCAAAATACCCTTTAAGTTACCGGTATGGCCTAAAAATACCCCGGGACCCAAACTATACCCCCGGCTAGTGTTTTCTGACTATCTCGACCCTTCCGGACGCGTTGGCGCACTCAAAACGACCATACGAATTATAGATTTTAAATTCACTTTTATTATCAAAATATTACCCCGTGACGCGGCGGTCCCACGCGTCTCGACAAAATTTCCAAATTGCCGTATATAAATCTCACGACAAATTTTATAATACCAAATACATATATAATCATATATGCACATAATCAAATACCAATTCGCATCTCATTAGTATTTATAACCCGGATTAATTTCCAATTAATACGCATTTAATTAATTAATCCCAAAAATAAATATAGCCGAAAATACGGGGTATTACACTAATACCCTTCCCAACCCTAGAAAAACAGAACGGTATAGTTCAAAACATCCATCAAGTGAACACGTGTAGTAGCAAAATGTGCAAAATCTCTCATGTAATCATCTGAAGCACCATGTGTGGGTGTGGGTGTGTGAACACGTGTAGTAGCAAAATGTGACACAACATAACTTTTAAAAAAAACTCCCTAAGGTGTCCTCTCTTCTTGTAGTGCGAACAAACATACGCATGCCTAAGACCACCTCTATCAAATCTTCAAGGACTTATTCTTCTAACAGGAACAAGATTCCTAGGTAGGTTAGGATAAGATCCATGTGAATCTATCACTAAAGTGAGAACCGGCTTAGGTTCAACAAAGGAAGTGGATCCACCGTCATGACCTTTTCTTAAACTCTCACCACTACCCAAAACGGGATTCAGAAGAATCCTTCCAACCTTATTAGATGTGTTCTCTAAAGGGACTTTGACCTCCTGGGCACGTTCAAGATCACTATCAAGTTAGGATACATGTGTCGTCATACTAATCACTCTTTTCCTGATCTAAAGCAATCAACTATTCACTCAAAGTTACTTTTACTTTTTCAAGTTTACTCGCTCTCTCCTTAAAAACCATCAAAATATCTAACTCTCTCTCCGAATCTCTTACCCTAAGACCTAAATCCTTATTAAATTTCTTAGTCTTTAAGGTATCGACGTACAAATCTCTAAAAGCAATTTGGAGCTCACTCTCATCTCCACTTTCACTATCACCCTCACTCAAAACAGTCAAATTATCATCCTTCTTGGAGGTCTCACATGCACAAGTATCCTCATCGTCATGGGACAAACTAGGTGTGCTCACGTGGCTATCTAAAAAAGCAACAAACTTCCTATGTGAAGACTCATCCTCTGAATCATTCACCTCATTCTCACTATCGCTAAGAGTGGCTGGCATGTCAATTTTCTCGCCATTTATCCTTAATCTAGTGGGACACTCAAACGCTCTATGCCCCTTACCCTCACACTCAAAACACTTCTCTTCTTCCTCTTTATCACCTTCCTTCTAGCCGCTCTCTTTGGGCTCATTTTTATTTTTCTCAAATAATGTTTTATTGGAAGAATTTTATTTTGAAAATCTGAGAAACTTTTTAAAAATTTACGCAAGCACGACCATATCAAAATTGACCTCACCCTCAGAGTTGAACTCAAAAACTTTCAGTTTCTTTTTCTCATCTCTCATGGATAATTCCTCTCCCTTCCTAGACTGGGCTCTAAGTGTTATCCCTTTATCCTTAGGCTTGACAGTGTTGGGAATCATGTCAATTTGATATGTCTAGAGGTCTCCTACAAGATCTTTTAATTTTAAATTGCTCAAACCACCTAAGGTATTCAAAACAGTGACTTTTTGGGATAAAAAATTTAGTCAGCGATCTTAAAATCTTTTTAACCATTCATGCATCAGGTATAGGCTCACAAAGATTAAAACTAGCATTGACAATGTCATATAAACGTGCATAAAAATTATCAAAACACTTAGATTCAAGCACGGTAATCGTTTCAAATTGAGTAGTTAAATTTTGAATTTTAGACTCTTTGAGTGCTTTAGTTCCTTCGTGGGTAAGTTCTATAATGTACCATGCTTCTTTTGACATTGTGCACGTCATAATACGTCAAAACTCCTCACGAGTGATGGCACCAGAAATTGTACTCAGCCCACACAAATTAAAAGTGCTCCCCGCTCCCTTTAAATTCGTCATCAGTCCAGGTATTCACAGATTTTAAAGATGTTACATTATTTACAGTGACAACGGGAGGCCTCCACCCTTTCTCAGAAACTACCCAATCGCGCTCATCCATAGCCTTTAACTAGGCATAATTAGACTCGTAAAAAATCGGCATCCGATTATATGATTACTCCATCGAAAAAATTGTGATTTTTCACAAAACAGATTTTTCAAAAAAAAATAATATTATACAATTTTGTAAAACATTGGAATTCACAATAAATTAGTAAAACCTACTATGATACCAATTTGAGAAAGCCCGTTACTCACAAAGGCTGATTTTAACAAAAATTGCGACACCAATTTTAATTATGCGAAAACAACTTCTTAAACAGATTTTATCTTTTTTTATCCTAATCATGCAACTATGTGATAAAACAGATAAATCAAACCATGCAAATATGACACGAATAATATGAGGAAAAAAAAATTCAGGTAAAACCTTTTATTTCACTATAAACTGTAAAAGCGTAACTTACACGGATTACAGTGAAATCTGCAATGGATTAACGCGCAGAAAACCCATAAGAACTGTTGATACCAAAATTAATATGCTGATGTGGACGAATAATACGAAGACACGTGTCAATCTACGTGGCACGATAGCACCGAGGAACTCTAGCACACCGAGGAACTCTGGCGCACCGAGGTACTCCAGTTCTCCGAGGAACTCCTGATCAGCGAACAGCTATGGCGGTCCGAGCTGCACCTCGGTCGTATCATTAATTGCCAGATAATCAACAGTTCAGATATTCATTGAATGCTTATATTCTTAACGCGCACGCTGCATTAAATGTATTACCCTTTCACATGTATATCATTTAATGTATCGAACCTTTCATGTACAGCCTCAAGGCTATAAATACCTTGTATCAAACCCATTGAGGGGGACCGGAATTTCTTGAGAGAACTTGTAATCAAGAATTCTGCAAACACTCAGCAATAACATAACAGTGGACGTAGGCTTTATTCCTAGCCGAACCACTTTAAAAATCTTTGTCTTATTTATTTATCTGTGATTGAATAATTAGAGCAATCTAGTTTTTTACATCAACAGATTGGCGCCGTCTGTGGGAAACGACTGTTACTATCGTTTTTCGCAAAAATCATTTGTTATCAATGGCAGATAATCCAGAATCCAGTAATCGAAATGCTGGAAATGCTGGAAATCCTCCAAATCCATCTGCAACTCCAGGTCTGGCTGGAATTATGACAAATCTGGCTCAAGGACAAACCGCCATGCAAGAATCTATGAGGCAACTCATTCAAACTCTTCAAGGCGGTACACCTACCTATTCAGGACAACGGAGTGATCGTGGGCAATCACGATCCAGATGTACTGCGTCATATCGCAATGGGGAATCTAATGATTCTTCTTATCAACCTGGGCGAACTTCATCGATACGGGCTACGGATACAAATCAACCTATATCTCTCTCTCCGGAGAGAACTAGCGCTTTGGAAAGATTAAGCAGGGCGTCTCCTTTCAGTCGATTAGGACCAAGGAGGAATATGAGTCCACTTAGAGCTCCATCAAGAAGTTTTCGGCCACCATCAGGTTTGAGAGAAGGATCAACACAATCACGACCAGCTACTCGTCGAGATAAATCTCAGGAAGCTACATCAGAACAATCAGTTGCTCGGACTAAGCGGCCTGAGGAAGGAAATGAAGCATGGAAAGGTTCCATTCAGCGATTGGAGGATAGACTGGGCGAAATGGCTAAGGCAAGAAACCCCTTACAGAGAACTTTTGTTCAAGGGACACCTTTTGTGCAAGCCATTGTGGATTTTCCTACACCATCGAAATTCAAAGCACCTGTGGTGACCCCCAAGTATGATGGAAAGACAGATCATGTACTTCATATAGAACAATACCAAGCTGCCGCCGACATATATGTCGTCCCCGACGAGATGAGGTGTAAAGCATTCTCGGGAACTCTTACCGGATCTGCACAGATATGGTATAACAATCTTCCTCGGGGTAAGATTTCAACTTTTATTCAATTAGCCGAGTTGTTCATTGGGAATTTTTGTTTTGGGGCGAAGCCGATAAAGCGAGTAGCACATTTGTTAAATGTTAGACAAAAATCAGGTGAAAGTACTAGAGACTACATAACTCGTTTTAATAACGAGAAGTTGGAAGTCGTAGATTACGAAGAAAAGACAGCAATCACTGCTTTGATGAGTGGTTTGCTGCCTAATAAGCTGTACTACACCTTGGCCAAAGATCCACCTAAAACTATGTCCGAGTTGATGGCAAAAGCAGCCAAAATTATGAATGCCGAGGAGGCTATGGCTGCGAAGAAGAATATGGATAAAGAAGTAAAAGTGGAGGTCGACAAGTCTAAGAAGAAAGATCAGAAAGGTAATGGTGGTGACAAGCATTACAGGAATAATAGGACAACGTTGGAAGTCCTAAAGAAGTACGATAATTATACCCCATTGAAAATGGGTATTAATCATGTTTTGGAAGAAATCAAGAACAACGAGGAAATCAAGTGGCCAGAGAAACTGAAGACAAATCCCGATCTGAGGAATAAGGCCAAATATTGCGAGTTTCACAAAGATCATGGCCATATGACTAAAAATTGCATAGCCCTTCAGAACGCGATTGAAACACTCATCCGAAGAGGAAAGTTGTCAAAGTATGTAGATCGTAGAGGTGAAAGGAAGAATGATGACAGAACTAGAGAGAGATCTAGATCTCCTCGTCGTGCAGAGGAGAAAAAGAAGAGGGATCATGAAGATGATCCAGATGATGACCCTGATCTTCCCAAGAAGCCAAGGCAGCCTGAACGAGATGTATTTTCCATTCGTTTTGGGTCATTTGATTGTAATGTTATTACAGGAGGAGATGCAGGAGGAGGAGACCTTACTGCAGAAAGAAAAGCTTACCTCGGAGAGGCTCAAGCTTGTTCATATATTCAGCGAATAAACCTGGCCGAGGATGAGCGTCCGAGGAAGGTAAACAAAGAGAAGCTAGTGATTGGTTTTTCAAAAAACGACCTGGCAGGTGTTCTTTACCCTCATGATGATCCTTTGGTGATCAAAATGAGGATGAAGGATGTGGTCATTTCAAGGGTGTTAGTAGACAATGGTAGTTCGGCAGACATCATGTACTATTCATGCTTTGATAGCTTAAATTTAAAATTATCTCAATTGGAACCTTATCATAGACCCCTTTTGGGTTTTGCTGGCGAGAAAGTTTTTCCACTTGGGACGATCAAGTTGGATATACTCATCGGAACTTGGCCTGCTTGTCGAACAGAAAGAATACGCTTCTTTGTGATGGATAAGAATGTGCAGTCAACCTACAACATCATCATGGGAAGAGTTGGATTGAAGAAGTTCGAAGCAGTTCCATCTACAGTACATCAGTGTTTGAAATTCCCAACGAATTTTGGAGTCGGAATTATGAAAGGTGATCAAAAAGTAGCTCGGGAATGCTATTATTCGTCTGCCGAGCAAGAGGAACTTGAAGAGTCAAGGAAAAAGACTACTACTTACCAAGTGGAGGAAGGTACAGAAATTGAAACTCTTGACCCTAGAGATGAATCTCAACTCGTAAAAGGGCAGGTGGTGGAATCTACAGAAAATGTTATTCTGGACGACGAGCATCCTGAACAAGTAACCCAGATAGGATCGTCGTTGGATGTTTCAATAAAACAGGAGTTGATAACTTTCTTGAGAAACAGGAAGAATACTTTTGCTTGGAGTCATGAAGACATGCCAGGAATAGATCCAAACTTCTTATGTCATGAGCTCAATGTGAATAAGGAGATCAAGCCTGTAAAGCAGAGAAGAAGAGTGTTTAGTCCCGAGAAGAACCAGGCCATACAAGAGGAGGTCGAGAAACTCCAGAAAGCCCAATTCATTGAAGATGTGAAATATCCAGATTGGTTGGCGAATGTGGTGATGGTAAAGAAGAAGAACAACAAATGGAGAATATGTGTTGATTTCACTGATCTTAACAAGGCATGCCCAAAAGATCATTTTCCATTGCCCAGAATTGATCAACTAGTGGATGCTACCTCGGGACATGAGCTACTCAGCTTTATGGATGCATATTCTGGCTACAATCAGATCAAAATGAAGCCTGAAGACAGGGAAAGTACTTTTTTTATTACCCCAAGGGGAACTTATTGTTATAATGTTATGCCTTTTGGTTTAAAAAATGCAGGTGCAACATATCAGCGGCTGATGAACAAGGTTTTTGCCGAACAAATCAGTTGCAATATGGAAGTCTATGTCGACGACATGCTCACCAAAAGCAAGAGAGCTACTGATCATCTAGTTGATTTAGGCCAGACCTTTGATCAACTGGATAAATACCAAATGAAGCTCAACCCGACGAAGTGTACCTTTAGAGTACGAGAAGGAATGTTTCTCGGATACATCGTCAATCAACGAGGTATTGAGGCAAATCCAGAAAAGATCAAAGCTCTTTTAGGGCTGCGATCCCCAACGACGAGGAAAGAAGTACAAAGTCTTACAGGACGAGTTGCAGCGCTCAACAGATTTGTATCCCGAGCAACTGATAAATGCCTCCCATTCTTCAAAACACTGCGAAAAAGTTTTGAGTGGACTGACGAATGTGAGAAGGCTTTTCAAGACTTGAAGAAATATTTGGGAGCACCACCATTGTTGTCCAGGCCAATAACCGGAGAGAGATTGTACTTGTATCTGGCCGTATCAGAGAATGCAGTCAGCTCTGCATTGATCAGGTTGGAGAATGGAGTTCAGAAACCTATCTACTACACAAGTAAAGCTTTCCGAGGTGCCGAAATCAGGTACCCAAAGCTAGAAAAATTGGCACTGGCACTAATCGAAGCAAGTAGAAGAATGAGGCCATATTTCCAGGCCCATACCATCATTGTGTACACCGACATGCCGCTAAGACAAGCCCTCCATAAGCCGGAAATATCAGGAAGACTGATGTATTGGGCGATAGAACTTGGTGAATATGATATTGTGTATGAACCCAGATCATCCTTAAAAGGGCAAGCTGTAGCAGATTTTATAGCAGAGTTCACATACCCTGATACCCCCAAGGAACAAAAGGTACTTGCTGACCTACCTGTGGACGATACAGGATCAACAGACACAGATCCAGACCAACCAAGGTTGGTAAAAGGACTTGTGGATGTAGAAAAATCATCATACCCAGACCAACTACGGTTGGTAAAAGGGCGCGAACAGCTGACCGAAGAGGAACGAAGGATACCCGGGGATGATGAAACAAAACAGCAGATATTTTACCGAGGAACTCTGACGGACAAGAAATTTGAAGACGAGGTACCTACATGGAAATTATATGTAGATGGATCATCGTGCACAGCTGGTTGTGGAGCAGGAATTGTTTTAAACACCCCAGATGATATTGACATGGAGTATGACTTGAGATTCCAATTCAAAGCCTCCAATAATGAGGCTGAGTATGAGGCTATGATAG
Organism: Sambucus nigra; assembly: GCA_949130495.1. NCBI lineage: Eukaryota > Viridiplantae > Streptophyta > Magnoliopsida > Dipsacales > Adoxaceae > Sambucus > Sambucus nigra. The sequence goes on from OX422220.1 coordinate 50,244,949, forward strand.
CAGGTTTTCATTTGGCGAAAGTTATGGAGGCACGGCAAATAATTGTTTTCAGTGATTCTCAATTAATTGTGAATCAAATGATGGGAGTATATGCAGTTAAGGGAGAATTAATGGTGAAGTACCATGCAAAGGCGATGGAGTTATTGGCAGAATTTGATGTTATTCAATTGGTGAGACTACCGAGGATGGAGAATGCTAGAGCAGGCGCATTGGCCCGATTAGCGTCAGCTACGCGCACCGAGCTGCGAAGAACGATACCAATTGAAGTATTAGAAAATCGGAGTATAGAGGAAGATCTGATGGTAAATATAATTACCCTTGATTTGGGACCATCTTGGATGGATCCTATCAGGGCATACATTGAAGAAGGAGAATTACCGGAGGACAAACTAGCTGCCAAGAAATTGAAGTATAAAGTTGCTCGATATGTGTTAACTAATGGTGTTTTGTATAAACGAGGAATTATGGCAGGTTTACAGAGATGTGTGCATCCATCAGAAGTCAAAGAATTGATTGAAGAAATCCATGAAGGATCTTGTGGAGCTCATATAGCAGGTCGGACACTTTTGCAAAGGGTAATGACACAGGGATATTACTGGCCGACGATGAGGGCTGATTGTATAGCCTATGCTAAGAAGTGTGACAAGTGCCAACGTTTTTCCTCCATCCGAAGAACTCCACAAGCATTGTTGACACCCATAACTTCACCTTGGCCATTTGCCATGTGGGGGGTTGATCTGGTTGGACCACTGCCGACGACCCGAGGAAGGTTCAAGTATCTCGTCGTGGCAGTAGATTATTTTACTAAGTGGGTGGAAGTTGAACCACTAATTGATATGACGTATGAGAAGGTATATCAGTTCATTTGGAAGAACATCATTTGTCGATATGGTCTCCCCCATGCTTTCATCACAGACCATGGAACACAATTCGATAATGAAGAATTTGCTGCCTATTGTCATCAGTCGAACATTTTGAAGTATCATTCAGCACCAGGCCATCCCCAAAGCAATGGACAAACTGAGGTGACAAACAGAACATTACTAAATGGTTTGAAGAAGAGGTTAAGTGAAGCTAAAGCAAATTGGATCAATGAGCTCCAATCAGTACTATGGGCTTACCGAACAACTCCCCGAGCAACAACTGGAGAATCACCATATATGTTAGCATTTGGAAGTGAAGCTGTGATACCTGCCGAGTTGGGTCTCCCAACTCATAGAGTGCTGAATTTCAACTCCCCAGTCAGCGATTTGATGAGAAGACTGGATTTGGATATGCTCGAGGAGGTTAGAGAAGAGGCAGCCATTAGGAATGCTGCTTACCAACAACGTACAGCTCTGTTCTACAACAAAAAGGTGAAGAAATGTGACTTAAAAGAAGGGGATTATGTGCTAAAGAAAGTCATTCAGAAGCAAAATAAGTTGGAAGCAAACTGGCATGGACCTTACCGAGTTACAGAGGTTGTTCGTCCAGGAACTTACAGAATAGCAACTCTAGAAGGAGAAGAATTTAAGAATGCGTGGAATGCTGAACACCTACGCAAGTATTATCAGTAATGTAAAATGTAAAGCATTCCCTTCATTATGAATAAAGCGAGGATGTTTCGCCATTTTCTTTCTGGTTGAAAGTTTTTCGGGGAATACTAGTGTAATACACTACGCACACAAAAAGTGCTCTAAGGAGCCAAAAAGTGCTCTAAGGAGCCAAAAGCTCTAAGGAGCCATAAAGTGCTCTAAGGAGCCAAAAAATACTCCTTTGGTTAGGAGGCGCTCTAAGGAGCCAAAAAATACTCCTTTGGTTAGGAGGCGCTCTAAGGAGCCAAAAGCTCTAAGGAGCCAAAAAAAAAAATACTCCTTTGGTTAGGAAAAACAAAATATTCCAAAATACACCAAGTATAGTTGGTCGGGGATAAAGACCCACTAACTGTAGTTGGTCGACGAGGACAAATTATTGACCTTAGTTGGTCGGACACATTTTTATATTTGAAATTGAACCAAGTATGGCTGGTCAGGGATGAAAATCCATCAACTGTAGTTGGTCGACAAACATTATTTATCCACCTTGGTTGGTTGGAAACAGTTTGAACAATTTATACTCATTACTGTATTATTAAGTGATTGGACAACCTTGATACTTGTAACTTTTTATTAAGTTGCTCAATGAACAATATTATTGTTATTTTTTTAACAGATACATATGCATAAGTGTAAAGTGTTTGATAAACACGAGATAATACCAATACAGATTTACAAACAAAAATGAAGTCTTTCATTAAAAATTCAAAATAAGTTACATATTACATGTATGTGCTAACTATTACATTAAGATTCCTATTCTATTGGTTTCTTGCCCTTTGCTTTTGAGACAGGCTCTTCGCCAGCAGGAGGATCTTCCAAGCAAAGAGGAGAATTAATAAAGTTCAAGTCCTTCAGCATTCTGACATTCATTATTGAAGGTGTATCCATTAGATGCTCTGGACGAGATACTTCGATTTGGGAGTGAAGGCTATAATCATCGAGGTATTTTGAAATTAGGCTACGAGGAATGGAACGAGCTGGGATCCAAGCCATATCCAATTTGAAAGGTGGTACAGGCAAGTCTAGTAATCCTGGAGCATGATAATCCCATAAAAAATGCCCTCGCTCTAATTTTAACACGCCCAGTGCATTCAACCACCCTTGCTTATAACCTTCATTGTTGGCATGTTCAATGCGAGCATCCAAGTGAACAAGAGATTCATTATAACCTGCCATCCAGAATTCCCTGGGCTGCTTGTGAAATTGAAAGGTTAATCTATCCAACTGTTCGAGAAGATTTTTGGCAAAAAGATCCTTGGTATGAAGAGCATATTTCGTTGCAGTAAGTTGATCTTCCAACGATAGATTTTTCTTGGACATTTAGGACAGAGCACGATCCTTAGCATTCAATTGAAACGCTTGAGTTTCCAAAGTGGACTGAGTACGAACCTCTTCAACATTGCGACTAAGAACTCTTGATCGGCTCCGAGAAGCGACTGGAGAACTTTGCTCCTCGGCAACATTTTGAGCAGCTCTTCCTCGCCCCCGAGAACCTCTTCCTCGTCCACGAGCAGTCGCAGAAACAGCAGATCTTCTTAAATCATCCAATTCTTGCCTTAATTTGGCATTTTTGACCTCTAAGAAAGAGAAACCTTCATCAGTAACGGGTACTAGAGCAGCGGAAGATGACGCTGCAGATTCATATTGAGCCAATTTTTTCTATAAATTATTATTTTCTTGTTCCAGGATCTCGGCAATCTGCCTGCAAGCTTCAACTTCACCTTTTAGGGTCCTTTCCCTAATATCATATCCAGCAATGATCTTCTTATGGCCTGTTTCAGAAGAAAGTTGTTGGTATCTATTTTCATAATCTTTGTGTAACAAAGCCATTGATTCATTGTGCTGACCTTGGAGATCCTCTATGGAACCATGAAGTTCCTCGATCAATTCGTAGTATGCCACATTGTTGGCCACAGATCTATCAAGTAAATATTTCAGGTACCGGTAAGCCTCAACTGCTTGTTCTGAGGCATCGTGACCAAGAATGTCAACAATCTCTGATACACTTAGGTCTGTATGACCAGCTTTATAATAGCCATTGCATTGTCGCATCAATTCAGTATCAGGAGCAGATATTAATTCCATTCTGGCCAAAAACTAATAAAGAAGAGGAAGCAGGAGTTAATAAATAAAAGCAGACAGAGTATCAATAAAGAAGAGAAACGAAGATGTATTTTATTAGATCATCAAAAAGTTACATTGTTCGATTACAAGTAATGAAATATAGAAATGATACCGAACAACTTCACACCTTTTCCTTGTCCCCCAAGACTTTCTCGGGAGGCTGGGACGAGGAGCTCGGTTGCTCGGTGGTAACAACGGTTTGATCAGCAGGAATCTTCTCGGCAGGAGGAGGCATGGAAGAAATGTCCTCGTTGACAGAGGGTTGAGAAGCAGAGACTGGGTCACCCGTAGCCATAGAAGATTCATCTGAGACAGGCTCATCTTCTTCTTCTTCCACAATTGCTGGAGGAGGACCAGGGAGGTGTTGTTGGAATAGCTCAGAATCGTCTTGGACCTTCAACTCTTGCAGAGCAGCTACCCAGCCATCGTGGAAGTATTTCAACTTCCCATATTGGACTTGGGATGTCATTGCAGCAATCCCTTTATCCCATCCTTTCTCCCAACCAGCACTGAAATGTTTCTTGATTGCGACCTTTCTCCTCAACTTCTCCGAGGAGAGCTTCACATCCAATTCCTCTTTTTTGACCTTGATATCTCGCAGGGTAGATAACTCTTCCTCTGCCTTTTTCAGCTGGCCATCATATTCCTGATGTTTAACCTCTAAACCTTTTACTTTCTCCTCCAAATTCTTGGAGGTTTCGGCCATTTTCACCTTCTCAGCTTCAGCCACAGCTAATTTCTTCTCCCAAACAGCTTTTTCGTTAACATACTGTTGACGAGATTCCTTTAAAGACTGGGTCAAACCCAACAGAGCATCCTCTACACCTGACGAGGAGCTTGAAGCTTTAAAAGCTTCATCCTTCTTCACAATATTATTAAAACAGTTCACCAACTGAAAGATGAGAGAAATAGTAAAGTCAATACAAAATGCAAGTATTCAGAGAAAGAAAGAAAAACCAGAAGTATGAGAAATTTACTGAAGCAAGGTGACGAGCAGCTAAGGATGTCAGCATATCCCTAGGAATTCTTTCATCAATACCATGGACCTCGGGTACGACCGAGCTCATTGCAGAACTTGGAAGAATGATGTTTGGAACATCAGTACCACCAGCAGGTAGAGAGGAGGCAGTTTCAGCCGGAGTAACCAAGGATGATTTCCTTAATCTCCTCAACGGGAGTTCAGAACCTTCAACCAAAGAAGTCTTGGTCGGTGAGATTGTAATTACATCTACAGGAGCATTTTTCTTGCTCGGAACCACTGGGGGCTTCTCGGTAGCTTTAGAAGACCCAGCATCCACCTTTTTAGTCCCCTCTGGGACATCAGCTTTGCTTTTCTTGGCCCCAACAACAGAAGTAACATCATCAAAGAGAGCAGGAGGAGCTCTTTTCTTACCCATCCTTTGACTTAAAGGAAGATGAGAATCTGAAGATGAACCTTCTGGAGTTGAAGCTGGTTCAACAGGGCGAGCAGTATAAGAGGTTGTGTAACTCTTATACTGTAGCAGATATGAGGCAGACCTGATGTGTTCGTCTGCAATGTTCTTGTGCAAACCCCAGATAAGTTTTAGATGCTTGATATTAACCTCTGATTCTTTCGGAGTTCTTCTTTTGCTATCAACTGCAAATAAATACATAATGAGATATCAGTCATACATTTTGTCAAACATGATGAAAGCATAATTTCATAAGTAAAATAAAATGAAAAATAAACCTATCCCATTGCCATATGGGGGGCATCTGGGACCGTTGTATACTTCATTTCCAGCTAAAGGGGCATATTGCCAATTTTTTATAACCAACCCATGTTCAAAATAATCTCTATTTGAGTCAGGGAGGTTAACTACAAGAGCCCTATTCAGAAACCTAGTTTTTAAGTAATAAATATTATCTAGAGTGGCCCACTTATAGCAGTACATAATCTCAGGGATCCCAATACGAGTCCCATGAGTTAGATTTAATTTTTGTACCCCATTAATTATTCTCCATGAATTGGGGGCTATTTTTGCAGGGACAAGATCGAAATACTGACAAAACTCAAGACACAATGGGTTTGGTGGAAAAGAAAATCCACATTCAGCAACAAAAAGACTGGGGAACCAATGTCCCTCAGCCAATCGAAAGTAATCTAAAGGCTCAGAAAGAACCTCTATAGTTACCCAAGAAGGAACGGAAAAATCAGAACGAAATTTTTCAACAGATTCTACAATATAAACCATATTGAATAAAAGAGATACAGAAGAAAGGAAGAAGATCTTACAGGAAGAAAGGAGGAATGTTGACAACGAACGAAAACAAGGATGAACGCACAAGAGAGAAGGAGAGAATAGAAAGCTTGAATGCAGAAAATTGGAAAACGTAGAAGACGGTATGATTACCCAAGAAGTTTAAATACTTTGCATTGGGAAGCGGCGAAAGAAATGATTACCAAAAAGAAATTACTGAACTTCCGGCGGCTAAAAGGACAAAAACTGCACGGAGATCGAAGCGCTTATAAATAATTCAAAAAAAAGGCGGAAGCTGCGAAATGAGAAGGAAATTTGAACACAATGTTCCTGAAACCCAGGAAAGTCATTTAATATTGCCATATACCGAGAAAGAATGTTCCATACTCCTCAAAGTTCGAAATATGAAACATTGGGGGCTTCTGTTGATACCAAAATTAATATGCTGATGTGGACGAATAATACGAAGACACGTGTCAATCTACGTGGCATGATAGCACCGAGGAACTCTAGCACACCGAGGAACTCTAGCGCACCGAGGTACTCTAGCGCACCGAGGTACTCCAGTTCTCCGAGGAACTCCTGATCAGCGAACAGCTATGGCGGTCCGAGCTGCACCTCGGTCGTATCATTAATTGTCAGATAATCAACAGTTTAGATATTCATTGAATGCTTATATTCTTAACGCGCACGCTGCATTAAATGTATTACCCTTTCACATGTATATCATTTAATGTATCGAACCTTTCATGTACAGCCTCAAGGCTATAAATACCTTGTATCAAACCCATTGAGGGGGGCCGAAATTTCTTGAGAGAACTTGTAATCAAGAATTCTGCAAACACTCAGCAATAACATAACAGTGGACGTAGGCTTTATTCCTAGCCGAACCACTTTAAAAATCTTTGTCTTATTTATTTATCTGTGATTGAATAATTAGAGCAATCTAGTTTTTTACATCAACAAGAACCGCATCTCTAAATCAACAAGGAGAACCCTCGAGTCATCCCAATGATCGCAGTCATCATCGTCAGCCCAATACCTCTCTCAAGTGGTACCTAGTCAGCCATGGAGTGCCTCTCCACACTGTGTATACAAATAGATACAAACAATCTATGGTTTTAAACTAATTCACAAGAATCATTTTCAAGGATGTTTTGATTATGAATTAAAAATTATTTTGACACACAAAAATTGAAGAACTTTTGCCCAAAATTTCGCACAGCATTTTCGTCAAAAGTCTTGAGAAAAGGTGAACCACAAAATAGGTATTTGTACTGATCAAAATTCCTTGAGGCGTCGCGTCGTTCGAGTGAGATGAGTTCTCATTTGAGCGATATATCATCTCGTTCGAACGATATGTCTATGTCATTTGCGCGATAAGCACATGTCGTTCGAACGACCGATACTTTCGGTTGAACGAAGCAAATGTCAAAAAAGTCTTCGCCTCTTCACCTAGAAAAAAATTGTTTTCCCGAACGAAAAAAATCCAGTTCGTATTTTCAGAAAAACAAACATCCCAAATATAATATTATGAATTAAATCAACACTCTAAATACTTCTTATACCTTTGGGGATGTAGAGAAGTCTTCAAACTTTGGAGATCTTTGTGTTCGGATTGTATTGACATTACGTGACGATGTGTAAAAGTATACACCAAACTAACCTAAAACTATGACATGAACAATGTTGAAAAATATGTTCTTACAACCACCCACTGTTTACAAACCCAAAACCCCGAGTCAAACCATAACCACCGAAAAACCCTTATTTGAACCTACTGTCAACTCAAACACTGCTTCAGTCTAGGTGCTGACCCGGTCAAAACCTATATCTGGCCTGAACAAACTCATCTCTACTGCACCTAAGAAGATCTAATGACCCACTCTTGACCTAACCAATGGCCCGATGTTGACCCATCGACACCCAGCTGGCCAAATCTAGTCCCATCCTACCTTTGCCCAAACCGGATGCTAGATCACACTCCAATAACCCAGGCGAGCTCTCGGCCATCAATAACCTCTTTTCGACGCCCACCTATCATTCCAACGAACCTCGCAACGTTTCCAACCCAGATTCGGCCCTACCCAATTCATTATCCGTCTAACAACTCAGATTTTCCCCGAACAACTTATCTCAGACTAGATTTGATCCATCCCCAGCCCCCATTCCCCATCCAATAATAACTAGCCATCTATGAACCTTCTTGACACTCTGGCTACACCCGTTTACTTCAGATATGGTCAGCGGTGTCCCTAAACAAACTGGCCTAAAGGTTCACAAATTTAGGCTTGTGTTTGACCCCAGAGGTTGTCATTTGTGTATGGGTGAGAGGGAACAGAAAAACCGATAAGGACAGATAAAGAAAAGGCTAGGAAAAGTGATAGAGCATCACAGCAAAGGAGGTTTATCGGTGAAAATTATATAGGTTGGGCCCTGGGTTGGGGTGTTGTGTTCTTTGATTGGGTCTGTTTGGGGCTTTTCATTTTCAAAACAAAATGTTGGGTTAAAAGTTGTTGGGTTTGTTTTTTGAATCTAAAAACAACTTGGGTCATTATATGGTCAAAAGAATTTAGGCAGTTGTATTTTCTCATTGAGTTGGACAACACATCCCACTTGATCCCATTTTTAGCGGTCGAATTTCTTCCAACTTCTCACGGATGAAAAAGTTTTATTAAAGTTTTAGCCCCTTTATAAGTTTGAGAAAATTAATTTTTGTACCATAAAGTTTTTCTTTCCTTCTTTGACCACATATTTTGGTACTTTAAATTCAGCTCCAACTTTAAATAATGCATTCTATGTTTCTTCAAATTGAGTATTAATCTTTTACTTGAGTGTCCTCTATCGCTATTAACGACTTTAATTTACATCAGAAAATCCTGGAGTTTTCAAAACCCAAAATCTTCAATCCTCTTCCCTATGAGATAAATGACACAACTCAGCTAAATTTAAGCATTAAACAAATTAAAAAGATCTTCATCATTCAAGTCACTCCTAAAATGAAGATTCCAAAAAATGAGAGATGTGTTTTCCAAAGAAACTATAGAAACAATCGACGAATTGTGATCCGAGAGAACTATGTAAAAACTTGAAAGCATCAACATAAAAAGAACTATAACCCCTCCAAATATCATCCTAAAACGTACTCTAAAACAATTCCCTACTCCAACACACTTCAGAACAAGACTTGGGGGCATTTGTTTTTACGTCTTAATGATGAATTGAGTTCCATTTAGCATCAAGAGGTAATATTTAGTGTTTATTTTTCCCTCTTAATGCTGAAAAATAACCTGGCAAAATAAGGAAAAATAAGCATTTGAAAAAACTTTTTCATTTTCATCTTGCATTTGAATTGTTTCATTTTTACAACATAGTATGAATAAATTACTAACAACCGGAAGTAAAATATGTATATTTATTTTTTGAATTAATGTCTTATAAGTTTGGTATTTGATAATCCATTCGTATCGACATTGTATCAATACTACAGATACAAATAATACTTTAAGGGCTCAACAAAATTATTCTTAAAACTTTAAGGGCTCAATAAGAAATTCCCTTATATATATATATATATATATATATAGGAGAAGGCTCACCTACATCATGCTCTATACATCACCCATGCATCACGCCTAATTCTGGGCCCTAAAAAACTTTTTTTTCAAATTTATATTTTTCCCTTGAAATTAACCTTCCAATCAACCCATATGCAAAAAATTAGGTCAAAATACATTTTGTAGCTATTTTTAAAAAATCCACAAAAACCTGCTAAAAATACCTTATTTTTAAGGGTCTGCGCCAACAGTTTTTTGTGGATTTTTTAAAAATAGCTACAAAATGTATTTTGACCTAATTTTTTGCATATAGGTTTATTGGAAGGTTAATTTCAAGGGAAAAATATAAAATTTGAAAAAAAAGTTTTCAAGGGCCTAGAATTAGTTGTGATGTACGGTGTGATGTATAGTGCATGATGTAGGTGAGCCTCCTCTCTCTCTCTCTCTCTCTCTCTCTCTCTCTATATATATATATATATATATATATATATATATATATATATATATATATATATATATATATATATATATTAAAAATCTTATAATAACCCGACTACGATATATTTATCCCAAAAATTAAATACATAAAATAGTACCTAACTAAATATATCATATTTAACTTTTGCATTCTGTATCATTCTTCTGTTCTTTATGGGGCTTCAAACATTGCTTCAAGTAGTTGGTGAACCTCGCACATGCTCACTGACGTCTGTTTGATAAGGTAGGTAGTAGATCAGAATGATTTATAGCAAAAACTAGGGTTTTCTTTTGTTGTCGCGATGAACGATTGAAGGGTTTCATGCCTCGAGAGGTGTTGTTGCGCTTCACAGGTGGTTGGACCCCCTTCAATCGCTACCCATAAGGGTTGTCAGAGGTCCATGAGTGGCTAGAATGTATCAGTTCCAGATATGGAGTTTCTTGGGTTGTGGGGCGTCTATGACATCAAATTGAGGGATTGTGAGCATAGATGACCTACTATAGGAGTTGAAGAGCGTAAACCACTGTTGTTGAATTTTGGCAAGGGTGCCAAGGGCTGGAAACTGGTTATTTTCGAATCTGTTTGGTGGTTTTGGTTGGTGGTATGAGGGTTTAGGTCCAAAACAGCTATTGTTGGGCAAGGTAGAGAGTTGGAGAAGTACTGGGGGTGTTGAGATAGGGGCGCTAAAAAAAATCCGATAAAGTGACGTCGTTACTTGGCCAAGGGCGATGGTGGTTGATCTTGTGTCGACAACAAATGTTTCTCTTATACCAATTTGATAAAATCGCAGCGGAATGACTGAGACCTTTAGTAATCTATAATTAGATTATATCATTGCTTCGTAACAAGGCTAAAGAAGAACTCCATTCCTTGATTGGACCACCCTTTTCTATCAACCCACCATGTCCACCTTTTCTCCTTAGCCAACCAAAGTCTTCGATGGCTATAACCAAGTTTGTTGTTAAAAGCAAACTAGTGCTCTCACATACATTTGGGAATAATAAAGGTTAACTCCTCATATATTAATTTTTAAAAAATGTAGTAGTACCCTACCAAATAGGTAAAAAAAATATTGGAGAGCTTTAGAATATAATGATGTCATCGACGATCTTACGTGTAGTGGCCATCAACCTTGACATTACTAGAACCTATCTAACTTAATCGAGAACATATCAAAGGAATATTCATCTATTTTGTTAATAATAAAACCTTAAAAAAATTACAAATATTTTCTCGAGCCCCACGTATAAAAATATTAACTCTGTTTTCTTTAAGAATATTTCGTGTTACATTTTATTCAATCTTATTTGTGTTAAATGAAAAATCTGGGCTTTTGAGTTATATTCATTTTAAACCGACTTAAGTGCATGTGATATTTTGAAAATATACTTAATGTGTGTATTTTAATATGTAATAATGTATCATTATTTGACTAAAATTTTAAAATATATTAAATATATAAAAAACACTTAAATAGTTTCTCAAACAATTTACTAAAATATTCTACATAATTAGATAAAACATAATTTACTACTTTATATTAAAATACACACATAAAGTATCCTCAAAATGTATCTTTATCTAATTAAATATTTAATATAATATGTATCATTATTTATTTATCCTTTAATGTGTCTTTATTTACTTAAAAATTCATTATAAAATTTTTCATTATTTATTTATCCTTCAAAGTTATCATTTATTAATAATTACTGAAATATATGTATTTATATTTTTCACTGAGTTGTTACTTACATAATTAATAAAAACCTTACCCCTCAAGAAAATCTAAGTACATAAACAGATATAATTGTTTTCTTGTATTCCCTATTTCGGCATTGGAATGTTCTGACCCTTGATAATAAGTACTATTTTTACATTTATGAAAAATACAAGTCGTGTCTAATATATTATAGTTCATATTCAATTAGATTGGTTTACTGGCTTATTGTAAATTATTATCGAATATTACAATTGACAAATATGACATGCACCATTTAAATCAATTAGATAATGTTATACATATGATGTGATGGGTTTCTACTTATCTAATTGATCCACATTATCATTTTTTAAATAAACGAATTCTATATTTTTTTTCGAATTTACTGAGCTCTTTAAATAGCTTATCTTTGAGTATTGCATGAAACCGCTATCGATTTGAAAATGGCCATTTAAGGCGTAGACTATGATTGAGATTATGAACTATGGGTCGCAAATAACCCCCTAAAACTAAAAGCATGGGTACCCTTCTGATTAAGGGTCAAAAGTAGCACTTGTCAAAATGTTGATCGTTGTTTTCTATTCATCGCCTCAATATAAAAACCTAAACTATTGAATACACTCTTTTAAGGGAGTATAACGTCTAGTTCGGGTATCGAAAATCCACAGAGACGAGTTGCTAGAATTAAATTGATTTAATACTTCTAAAATAAAAGTGTAAAAGTTATTTTGTTGACTAAAAAGAAATAAAAGATAAACTAGGCATTAGTGTATTTAAACTAAAGTTACAAAGAGAATAAAAACTATTGATTGCGTTCGATGTCCCTCACCCTAGGTTAATTAGTATAAAATGGTTACATGGATCGACGCGTTATTAAGATTGTGTCTCATTTCGACAGTTAATTAAATCAAGAGTTATCACACCTCTAAATTCCATAAAAGTCTAATAAGATTTTGGCGTCAACAAATACCCCGAAAATTACGCACGTAAGATCGTAAATACGAAGCATACATCATATACTTCGTTAAATCTCCTAGGCGTAATAACTAGGACCAGCCATTTGAAATAAACATGTAAAACTCCATCACCAAAGCAAAGAAACCAACCAACCCTAGGTGAGTTCAATCCGACACAACCTAGATTAAATTAAACCCTAAGAATATTAAATGACATTAACTAAATTAACTAATTAATTAAAGCAACTAATTAAATTAACAACAACAACAACTTAACTAGGCATGGAAATAAATGCAAGAAATTAAACCTAATTAATCAAAGCAAGTAAACTAATTAGACAGAAAGAAAAAAATAATGGAACAAGGTAAGAAATAGTATCCACTTACATAAATGGGTGTCAAACCACCAAGAAATGGAAGAGATGGGGTTATCTCCACAAAATCCCCAAAGGCCCTAGGTCTAAAATAAGAGAAAACCACTAAAAACTAAGATTCTGCACAAAAATACACCAAATGGTGTATTTATAGTAAGTTACAAATAAGGAAACAAAATAAAAGAAAAAGAAATAGAAAAAGAAGATAAGCCACCTATTAACTAAAGATAAAGAGAGAAAAAAAAAGAAATAAATAAATAAAGAAAGTAGCAGGTACAAATTTTGGCAAAAAATAACAGAGCATCGGGTCAACTGCGTATTGGGTCGGTCGATCGCGCTAGAATGGAGGAGCAGACTGTCTCGAGCCCAAGTAAAAAAAAATTAAAACCCGGTCGACCGGGGGCCCATGCACGGTCGAACGGTGCTAGTAGTACAACCCACGACAACTTCACAGCAACTGTTTTCTTATAAAACCAAAGACCCATATGGGTCGGCCAACTCGGATCCGCAGCGCTGCAATCCATATCCGAGACCTACTCGAGGTGCCAAAGACAAAAACCCCATGAAAAAAGCTTAAGGCCAAGACCCATCTCCAAAAATAGCCAAAAAGCTCCATCCCCAATAATGGCCAAAACAAGACCCATTTCGAGCTCGTGAGTGATTTGCGCAATCCAAAGCTCCATAATCGTGTATTCAATTTGGCCAAAAGCATCCCAATTTGGGACGAACCCAAAACTCGAGACTAGGTCCAAATCGCCATGTCCGAAATGGGTTTGCTGCAAAAAACGATTTAGGGACACAAGGGATATTATATGAATTGTTAATGAAAGAGAAAAGGGACATGGAGGTCATTAATGAAATTGTTATTTTTCTTATCATTCTTTTCCGATTAAAGGTCCATGTGTTCCTTCATTTGGACTCTGATTCGTGCACAGTTCGTGGCCACACGAAGCTTGGCAACTTTAGTGGACTTTGGTAAAAAATACCAATGTATGAAATTACAAAATGCCCCTGAATATGTGAATCGCGACGAAACTTTATCGGAACGCGCTCTAACTTCATACTAAGCAGCATAACACCTATAAAAGCTCAATAATACCTCAAATAACATGTTAGCATATAAAATGGAGGTTGTCTAATTAATGATCATATTTATAGCAATTATGGTACCCGAGGGGATTAAAATACATAAGTTCGAGGGTATAAATGTGCAAGATTCGATACAAATCACCTTCCTCCTTTACTTTGAACTATGGATTGAGGCCCCCATTTCTTGATTCTTATCTAGTACAAAGATCAACCATATATAAGAAAATGTAAGTGTTTCAAATGGAATAGCAAGTACCCAACATCACGGTCCTCTCTTACGCCCATGAAGAACCCTCGAGCACCACTAGAGAACCAAATGCATCCCCAACATCTCTTCGACGATGCCATTTTATTTTGTGTAATCAGGGACGTATGTCCCATTTGACACTAATTGATATCCTCTTAGCCCTCAATAATCGTAAATAACGCGCAGATCCTGCCAAGGGGATCACGATTTTAAGGAAAATAATGACTATTTACTGTTATAATTTATTGAACCTCGATGACTTCCTCTGTTTCCTCAATTGATCTAGGGTTGGATCCCTAGGGTAAGCCCCAGGATGTGGATTCAAGCTTGATTACCCCTTTTCTCATCTCCTTAACTTTTCCGTCACTAAATATGTGTTAAGTCTAGGTTTTGGGTAGGGGTAGAGGCACTGGTGGTAAGGGGTGGTGGTTCATGGTGGGGTGGATGTGTGGGTTGGTTGGATGAAATGATGATAGAGGGGGATATGGATGAAATGAGGTGATTATCATCATCAACAGGTGGTGCATAGTGGCGAGGCTGTGTAAATGTGAAATGAAGTCCACAAGCGTTGTATCCAAGGCAGAGAGTCATTATTCGAGCCTAATTTGGCTCGATTTTTCTGGGCGCAATTGATGTTTTCACGATTTGTACTTTATAACAATAACAACTTGAGAGCACTTACCTATTTAACGTAACATGAGAGAAAACACAAACACAAACATGAACTAATAACGATTTCTCTGTAATATCTCTCTATATAATGTCTACAATGTTGGACCTAGTTGTAACACCCCGTATTTTTGAGTAATTAGAATTTAATTAACTCGATTATTTTTGAATTACATGTGTGCCGCAAATTAATTGAATTAAATATTATGCATTGGATAAAGTATTAATCGGGAGAGATAATGATTAATGTTTATGAAATAAATAAATAAGTGAATAGTAAATAATCATTTTTTACATCATAGTGAGTGATATTGACGTGGCAGTGCTATATCTCAATCGGGAGTCGCGTGTAGACTATATGAGGCCGAGATAGAAAATTATTTTAGAATGACTAAAATTGGTGATTTCGAGGTTACAGTTTATTTCGAATGGGTCAAAATAGTAGGAATAGAGTACCCGAGTGTATAGATTGAGTCTCGAGGAAATTTTAGACCAGCCCGGCACCATGTAAGGGCTTTTCGATCATTTAAGAGTCTAGGGTAGATGGAACTCCAAAAATTAAAGAGGTATATCATCCCATTTGAGTGTGAGGCTAGGGTTATAACACTTTAGAGAGAGAGAGAGGAGGCTATAACAGAGGAAGAAGAGAAGAAACCTAGGCCAATCCATGCCATTTCGCACCACGAAAGTCACCGAAATCGAGATCAGAGCAAGGAAAGAACATCCTCACTATCTCAAAACATAAATCAGACCTGCAAATATAAGGCAAGTGTTTATCTTGCATTAATTTTAGCATATTATAATACCCATGCAGTGTAGGTTTTCAAATCGTGATTTAAATGATGATTATTGGGATTCGGTTGGGTAGTGATATGCCTAAAGTGCACCCTTTTTCTCTGAGTAACTAACCTCGACCGGTCTCACAGTCGAGGTGGCCAGAAGCTTATTACAACCATCAACAAGGTCGTCCCTCATAAGGTTGGCCCCTCATACACCAACCTCGAATGGTCAACAGCCGAGGTCAGTAAGGTTTCATGGGATCAATCATCTACTGACATCATCATCGGCACCATCCGACGTTATGGTCGTCACCCAAAATCAGCATCTCATGGGATCAATCATCTACCAACATCAACATCGGCCCTAATCGACATTACAACTACCTCATAATTAACCTTGACCGGCCCTCCTGACAGAGTTCATCATGAAGACAAAGAGACTTCATCTGTCCCCAATAACCTCATACTTGTCCAGGACGCGAATACATCAGTCAAGGACCAGGGGATGAGCATTTATAAGAACTTGCAAGGCTGGGAACACGTGGACAAACCTGTTATAACCGAATCATTCGCTCCACGTGAGGGAATGTTGAGGTCATCATTATTTACTTAAGATCAGCCATGTATCATTCTTATACTGGTTCGATCTTCATGCACATGCCCATTGCATGCTTGGGGGATACATTACACCCCCTAAGCACTATATATAAAGGTCATCCTCTACCTTGTAGAGGGATCGAGAATTACAACCCTAACTAAAACTCTGTCATCTTACACAGTATATAGAGAAAGCTTGAGAGATTGTACCCATGGCCATTAGTGCCTTCTTTTAGTGATATTACTCACACCCTCACAGTGGACATAGGCTAAATTGGCTGAACCACCTACATTCTAGTGTTCATCCTCTTTTCCTCACCTCCTTCTACTATATATACATACACTCTTGAGCTGCCATTGTTATCACTTACTTGAGCTTGTCAACACCTTACCTGGTGGTGCTATTCACAGTATCATCATTTTGGTGCCGTCTGTGGGAATGAGAAGATTCATCTCTTCCACTTTTATTGTTTAACCTCATCGGAGACTCTGGTGGTGAACCAGACCTCACCCTTCGTGTGAAGATGTTTCACCATTGAAAGAGATCCTTTAAGGTACCAAGCTCTCTAATAATTTCATTGCAAGATCTTCAGTCTACATAGATGGCACCGGAGTTACCACCATCTGGTCTTGGAGGACCCAGTTCAAGCCAAACACCACCCCAGTCCGAGATAGATGAGGTGGCAGAAGCCTTGAAGTCCTTGGTTGCCACTCAGCAAGTGATGCAGGAGTAATTTTCCCAGTTAAGTCAAAATATAATGAGACCACCTAGGGTTTCACCAGAGATAATTACTCCGGCAGTTGTTCAACCACATTCTGAAGCCAGAGGACCACCCTAGGCACCGCAAAAAGACCAACCTACTCCTCAACGGAGGAGGGATCTTGTTGACCCTGGGTGTTTACGTTTGGGGAGGCAAGGAAACCCTTTTCCCGAGGATAGGTACGACGACATTGAGGAGAAAGATGCTCCGGCAGACTGTTGGGAGCCATATGAGTTTTCAAACAACACAATACGTCCTATACAGTAGAGCCAAAGTTGTGGAGTAAGACGATCCGAGGTTGGTGATGCCCAGCAAAGAGGGTTTACTTTTGATCGCCTAAGTAGAGGGTCGGATTTTGAAAGGCTCGACCCATTTAATGATCTGAGGTAGAGGTTATCTAGGTCAATAAGTGCAGTCGGTTCATAAAGTGAAGGTGGTGAACATCGGACTCATCATGGTTGACCCCATCATGGTCGAGACTGTGGCCAGGAGGTCAATAACCGATGTTGTGCAGCAGCTTAGGAACCCTCGGTCCACCCCTTGGAGGTGGATGGGGATAACCTCGGTCAGGCCGATGTTGATAAACCATGGAATGACTCCATTCAACGACTGGAAGAGAAGATAGGGAACCTCATAAAAATTCGAGACCCACTACAATGGGGATTCTCAGAGGGTTCCCCATTTGTGGCAAGGATTGTTAACTTTCCAACCCCTGCCAAATTTAAACCACCGATGGTGTCTCCCAACTATGATGGTAGTACCAACCCTGTACATCATATTGATATGTATCAGTTTGCAACAAATATTTATTCAATCCCTGATGAGATGAGGTACCGAGATTTCTCAAGCACTTTAACGGGAGCTGCACATATTTAGTTCACTTCTCTTCCTAAAAATTACGTTGAGAACTTTAAGGGGTTGGCCGAGCGGTTTATACACAGCTTTAATTTTGGGGTAAGACCTCAGAAGAAGATAACCCATCTGATCTATGTAAAGCAAGGCAAGAATGAGAGCTTCATAGACTACATTGCAAGATTCAACAAGGAAAAATTAGAGGTTAAAGATTACGAGGAGAGCATAGCCATGACATCCCTCATTGGAGGACTTCAGAAGGGAAAGCTACTTTGGAAGCTTACTGAAGACCCTCCCAAGTCTATGGCTGAGCTGTTAGCAACAGTTAGAAAGGTCATGAACGCAGAAAAAATGATGGCTGCAAAGTATGAGGATGAGAATGGAAGTGGTAGTGGGAAATTTTAAAGGAAGAGTGATGGAAAGAAGAGGGTTGCAGATGATAAGTTTGCACACTATACTCCCTTAACTGTGAGTTGCGAACACATTCTCAATGAACTAAAGAATAATAGGTCCCTGAGATGGTCGAAGAAGCTAAAGGCTCCTCCACATAAGAGGAATAAAAACTTATGGTGCGAATTCCACTAAGATCATGACCATCTGATCGATAAGTGTTTCGCCTTGAAGGATGAGATTGAAAAGATATTGAAGTCTAGAAAACTTAAAAAGTACATTGACGGTAGAGCTCCTAAGGGTGGGAGATATGACCCTAAAAAGAAAAGAAATGTCAAGTGCTGGGAAGAGTCCCCTACCAGAAGAGCTGAGGACTCAGATGATGATGGCGATGACCCTGACCTCCCATCAAAAGATGACAACACCCCAGTAAAGAGGGTCGATATGATCTCTTTCGGTGTAAACATCATCTATAGAGGACTTAAAGGAGGTGGCTCAGAGGTAGAAGATCGCAAAGCTCATGTAGCAGAGGCTAAGGCAGTAACTAAAGCCGAGGTTGTAAACTTGGCATCCACGGAGATTAAGCACGAGAAGAGAAATAATGTAGATATGGACACCCTCATAGTTGGCTTCTCACGACTTGATTTCAAAGGTATCCTAGCTCCTCACGATGATCTTTTAGTAATCACCACAAGGGTGCATGGGTGCGAAGTTCAGAGGATCCTCGTTGATGGGGGAAGTTCAACAGACGTTATGTTTTGAACCTGTTTTAAGAGCCTATGACTCAGCAGAGCTAGGCTTGTACCTTATCATCATCCCTTGATCGGCTTCAGCGGTGAAAAGATCCATCAATTGGGTATATATGAGATGGATTCTAGAATGGGAGATGAGTGGCCTAAGAGGTTGACCAGAAAAATCAATTTCTTCATGATAGATGAAAACGTCTTCTCAGCTTACAACCTCATTATCAAATGAGTAGCCCTCAAGGAATTTAAGGACGTTCCTTCACGGTCCACCAAATGCTAAAATTATTGACTTCTTATAGAGGAGGGGAAGTGCAAGGTGACCAGACATTGGCACGAGAATGTTATTTCAACTCTACAGAAGAGAGAGAGGCTCATAAGAGGGCAACAACCACGTACAACATCTATACACTTGATCCTAGGGATAAAACAAAGCAAAAGAAGGGATAAGCCACGGAAAAGGTAAAATACATTATCCTCAATGAGGACGAATTGGAAAAAACCGTCCAAGTCGACAAAGCCCTAAGACCTGAGATCAAGGAAGAGCTGGTGAAGTTCTCAAGGAAGAGATAAAATGTCTTTGCCTAGACCCATGTAGACATGATAGGTATTGACCCTGAGATTATGTGCCACAAACTCAGTGTTACAGAAGATGCTAAGCCCATCAAACAGAGAAGAAGAGTATACTCAAGAGAGAAGTATGATATCATCAGAGAGGATGTCAGAAAGCTTGAAAAGGCCAAGTTCATTAGAGAGGTCATATACCCTGAGTGGTTATCTAACGCTATCATTGTGCCAAAAGCAAATGGGAAATGGAGGATGTGCATACACTTCACTAATTTGAACAAGTCTTGCCCAAAAGATAGTTTTCCCCTGCCCCGTATCGATCATATGATGGAGGCCACAACAGGACATGAGCTCATGAGCTTCATGGATGCATATTCCGGGTATAATCAGATCTTCATGAATGCGGAAGACTTAGAGAAGACAACATTCATCACAGACAAAGTGACCTATTGCTACAAGGTCATGCCTTTCAGGATAAAAAAATACAGGAGCTATCTATCAACGTCTTGTAAATAAGATGTTCGAAGATCAGATAGGCAAATTCATGGAAGTATATATGGATGATATGCTGACGTAGAGTCTGAAGGTCGACACTCACATGGCTGACCTTGAAAGAACTTTTGACACCATGGACAAGTATAAGATAAAGCTCAACCCATCCAAGTGTGTCTTCAGTATAGGAGAAGGAAAGTTTCTTGGATTCATCATCAATCAGAGGGGAATAGAGGCCAACCCTAAGAAGATCAAGGCCTTGCCAGAAATAAAGACACCCAGAACTATTAAAGAGGTTCAGAGGCTAACTGGAAGAGTTGTTGCACTTAACAGATTCGTCTCAAGAGCTACGAATAAGTGTCTTCCTTTCTTCAAAGTTCTTATAAAGGCATTCGAATGGGATGAGGAATGAGACAAAGCTTTCAAGGAGCTCAAGTCCTACCTTGGATCCCCTCTACTCATATTTCGGCCCATTCTGGGGGAAAAGTTATATGTATATCTATCTATCTTTGAATCATCCATTAGAGCTGTAATAGTAAGAGAAGATGATGGGGTACAGAGGCCAATATACTTTAATAGTAAAGCTCTTCAAGGGCATGAACAAAACTACCCTAGGGTGGAAAAATTAGCCTATGCTTTGATACATGCTTCTAGAAAAATGAAGGCATATTTTTAAGCCCACTCTATGGTCATCCTGACTGATTCCCTACTCAGACACGTCCTCTATAAACCTGAGAAGTCAGCCAGGCTGATGACCTGGGCCATCGAGTTGGGGGAGTATGACATCGCTTATCAAACCAGGGTTTCCATCAAAGGGGAGGCACTCATAGACTTCATAGCAGAGTTTACCTGGGAAGAGGTTGAGAGTGAAGATAGTCAAAAGGCTGCAGATGAACTAGATAGAAATGTCTTCCAAGATCCAGACGACGTTGAGTCAATCAAAGCCAGAAAAAGAGTCATTGAGAATGAGGAAGACAGGTACCTCTTCAGGAAAGGGACCCTGTCAAAGGGGAACTTCTGTTCAAATGAAGATGTTTGGAACCACTTTGTTGATGGGTCATCCTGTGAAAACGGAAGTGGAGCAGAGCTGATAGTTTCAACACCAGATGGTACCGATATTGAATACGCGTTGAGGTTCAACTTCAAAGCTTTGAACAACGATTCAGAGTATGATGCATTAAGAGCAGGTCTCTCCTTGGTAAAAGCCCTTAGTGTTGGCCAACTCCTAGTCCACAGTGACTCAAGGTTGGTCGTCAGCCAAGTCCTGGGAGTGTATAAGGCCAAAGATGAAAGGATGGCCAAGTACCTGAAGAGGGTGAGAATGATGCTAAAAATCTTCAAATAAGTGAAGATGAAGAGGATACCTCGACAAGACAACAGTCGAGCCGATGCACTAGCAAGGTTGGACTCAGTAACAAGGACCGACATAAGAAGAATAGTATCGGTTGAAATTCTTCTCAAGACGACCATAGAAGAAGAAGAGGTTGCTAGACCTTGCCTTAATTTGAATATGGGAGCCTCATGGATGGATCCTCTTATCAGATACATTATACAGGGATGCCTACCAAAGTAAAAGTATGAAAGAAGAAAGTTGAGGTTGAAAGTTTCCAAATTCTTAATTGTGTGAGATATCTTGTACAAGAAGAGGTTACTACTTCCTCTCCTCAAATGTTTCCACCCTTCAGAGGTTCCACACATCTTGCAAGATATACACGAGGGCTCTTTCTGTAGTCATATAAGAGGAAGACCTTTGGCTAAGAGGATAATCACTCAGGGGTACTGGTGGTTAAGCTTAGCCAAAGATGCAACTGCATATGTAAAAAAGTGTGATAAGTGCCATAGATTCCCCACCATCTCTCATCAACCTCATCAACCTATGATGTCAATCAGCTCACCTTAGACATTTGCAGTATGGGGTATTGACTTGGTAGGACCTTTTCCAAGAGCTGCAAACAACTATCGATTCTTAGTAGTGGCAATTGATTACTTCTCCAAATGGGTAGAGGCTGAGCCAATGATCACAATTACAAAAAGAAGACTTTCCAGTTCATCTAGAAGCACATCATATGTAGGTATGGTCTTCCAAACACCCTCATCTCAAATAATGGAACCTAGTTCAAGCATGTTTCCTTAGAAAAATACTGTGAAAGAGTGGGGATCAAGCAGTTCTTCTCTTCTCCTGGCCGACCCCAGGAAAATGGTCAGACCGAGGTCATGAACTGAACAATCCTTGATGGGATAAAGAAGAGGTTGGAAGAGGCCAAGGGAAGATGGACATAGGAGGTATATGTTGTGTTATGCGCCTACCGGAAGATAGCGAGGACACCAACGGGAGATACCCCATTTATGTTAGGAAATGGTCTCAGAAGCTGCCATCCCTACGGAGGTAGGACTTCCCACTCATAGAGTTATGACCTACGACTCTTATAGGAATGGAGAAGAGAGAAGACTTGATCTGGATTTAATTGAAGAAAGAAGAGAAGATGAGGAGATTAGACAGGTAGCCTACCAACAGAGAACTATGAGGTTCTAATACCAAAGTGTGAAATTAAGGCCTATAGTTGTGGGAGACCTAGTTCTAAAGAAGACGTTGCAGAAGGCAAATAAGCTCCACCCAAACTGGCATGGTCCTTACAGAGTAGGTGATGAGGTCGTTCCTGGTACCTACCGGCTAGAAACTCTCAAAGGGGAACCTTTCTCCAATCCTTGGAATATGAACCACTTGAAGAAATATTACATATGATGTTACAGTTGTTTCTTTGTAATGCATGTATCATTTTATGAAGATGATGTTAATGAAAAAAGTAATGTTGTGCTGATACTTTTGTTATATGCTTAAACATCATTAGTGTGGTGAGAATATGAGGTGAAACATCATATTATTGTGACCTCGAACCTTAAACATCATTAGTTTGGTGAAAATTTTGAGGGTAAACATTATTATATGGTGACCTCAGACCTTCAACATGATTAGTTTGGTGAAAATTATAAGGTAAACATCATTATTTAGTGACCTCAGACCTTAAATATCATTAGTTTGGTGAAAATTATGAGGGTAAACATCATTATATGGTGACCTCGGACCTTCAACATCATTAGTTTGGTGAAAATTATGAGGGTAAACATCATTATCTAGTGACCTCAGACCTTAAACATCATTAGTTTGGTGAAAATTACGAGGGTAAACATCATAATTTGGTGACTTCAGACCTTAAACATCATTATTTTGATGAAAATTGTGAGGGTAAACATCATTATATGGTGACCTATGACCTTTAATATCATTAGTTTAGTAAAAATTATGAGGTAAACATCATTATTTGGTGACCTAAAACCTTAAACATCATTATTTTGGTAAAAATTGTGAGGGTAAACATCATAATTTGGTGACCTCAGACCCTAAAAATCATTATTTTGGTGAAAATTATGAGACTAGACATCATTATATGGTGACCTCAGACCTTCAACATCATTAGTTTGGTGAAAATTATGAGGTAAACATCATTATTTGGTGACCTCGGACCTTAAACATCATTAGTTTGGTGAAAATTATGAGGGTAAACATCATAATTTGGTGACCTGAGACCTTAAACATCATTGGTGAAAATTATGAGGGTAAACGTCATAATTTGGTGATCTCAAACCTTAAACATCATTAGTGTGGTGAAAATTATGAGGGTAAACATCATAATTTGGTGACCTCAGACCTTAAACATTATTTATTTGATGAAAATTATGAGGGTAAACATCATTATATGGTGACCTCAAACCTTAAACATCATTATTTTGGTGAAAACTATGAGGTAAACATCATAAGAGGATAATCTCAGACCTTAAACAACATTCAAGAGGCAAGACATTCAAGCATAATATCGAAAGAAGCAATAAAATCTAAAAAATATGGGATTAATGATTATCATTAAAACATTCAAGAATTACAGATCAGATATACCAAGATACCATCATAGTTCACAAAAGCTAAGAGGTACAAACAAGAAAGGAATTAAAATTACAACTTTGAAGCTTTACAGGAAAAAAGGCCTAAGTATCTACAACTGCAGTCGTGTCATCATGGACGACGTTTGTCACATCGTCTCCATTATCCTGAGGATTATCATCTTCAGTCTCAGTGGCCTCTAGTGGAGCAGTCTCACCTGGAGCAACATAGGCTTCCTCAACCTCTTGCAGGGCCTGAGAAAATCGGGGGTGACCAAAGCCTTGACCCTCAAAGTCTGAGGCAGTCAGACTCCCTGACTCTTTCTCCTTAGAGGTTGCCTATTTACTAATTTCTCTGATACCTCTTTCAAGTTATTCAAAGCCAAAACTGATGAATTCATCAGAGACCTTATAGTCTTCAATAATCTTTTTTGTAACATCCTCTAAAGCATCCTTGACTGCAACATCAACCTTAGTCTGAAGGGCATCATTTTTAGCCTTCAAAGCTACATCATGGTCCTTCTTAATCTTGCCAATGTCCATATCCCTTTGCTGGATAACCTCCTTTAGCTCTTCCTTCAGCCTTTCAACCTATACGTTCAAAGAGGCTTGTACCTTCTCAGCTTTTAACCCTTCTCTATAAGGGGCATGTTCTTCAGGGTCTAATCGACAAAATGATGCAAGGGCAAGAAACCCTGCAGTATAAGGTCAGACGTATAAACATATGAGCTATGATTTCTAAAAGAGATGAGGTTACACTTGGGAAAGCAAATGAATAAAAAATAATACCTGAATGGATCTATGGAGGGTAAACTCGGCCAGCAACGGGACGTCCAAAGAGCGTAAGAAACATTTATCCTCTTCAGTCATTATTGCGCCGATATCATCAGCAGCCTTCAGACTATGGCCAATGAGGCTATCACTGATCTTTAGCTGAGACAGACGAGCATCTAAGGCATTATCTGTGGAGATGGGAATAGCCCGATCCCCTCTTTGAGTCTTTCCCGACCTCAGATGCTCCGGGTCAACTATGGTTTTCTTCTTCTTGGTGACATCGGCTGAGGATGTACCGACGTTCTTCTTGGTTGTAGATGGGGGAACATTTTTTCCACCTCTCTTCTGCATCGTCTTCACCAGGCTTGGAGAAGACATTTCCCAAAGGTCGTCCGATATGCCTTTAGGGAGCTCTGCAAGAAACAAGCATCTGAGTTAGTAAGTCAGAGATATAAAAAGTAAGAGGTATAACTTATGAAAAATGAATATTTACGAAGCTCTTCCAAGGAACCACCCCCTAAACCTGTCTAAGAGAGGAAATAGGGGGTCATCAGATGTTCATATTTTACAAGACGACCCTGCTCGCCCTGATTGTGAAGATCGTCAACTTTTTAGCAGTTGTCTTGGCTAAGTCCAGGACCGGCTTTAGCAGCAAGGGAGACCTTCCCCCATCTCAGAGGTGTCCTTGGAATCAACGTTCCATAGGCCTCATTTGGACCCAATTCCCATGCCCTGGAGGCAAAGAAATATCGAGATTTCCAGTTATGCTTTGAAGTCTGGGCAACTAATAGCATTTTCTTCTCTGATTTCCTAGCTAAGAAATGATAATAGTTAGGATGGTTTTTAGCAAAGGAGGGCACATAGCACCCGATGAAAACTCTAAATGGAAGGTCTGAGTGGTGGATAACCCTCCAAAGGACGATGTCCCCAATCATAACCCTCCGGGAATTAGGGGATAATTTTGAAGGGGCTATATTGATATGGGATAGTATAGCTCTGATAGAAAGATGGATAGGAAGATGAAATCCCAACTTGAACATTTGATCATAGACGTAGATCTATCCATCTCGTCCATCAAAGGCCCTCTCACCCCTCAGAGGTTTCCTAAGGATGATGGAAGTGTTTATCGAATAGAGGTGCCTAAAAGTAAGAAGGTCGTAATCACTGACGGAGTTCTCAATCTCGGTCGCCTTAGATGTATCAATATCACTCTCCTGACCATCATCATCATCATCATCCCCAGTAACATTAGCCTGAGAAGGTGCGGGGACACCGTCAGGAAACCTTTGAGAAAATTCAACAAAGGTGGCAACCAACAGAGGAATGACATCAATGGGTGGTGGAATGGCCACATTTGACCCAATAATTTTAACATCTCAAGATTTGTGAGAGGTACTAGCACCGTGGTGAGATAAGGCACGACTAGATACCTCGGCTTCCTCAGGGACCTCACCCTGCCCAGGAGAGTAATCCATAGCCTCTTGAAAAGAGTCTACAGACATGGGGTCTAAGGAGGATGACTCAGACTCAGACATCGGTGTTAGATCCTCAGGGACCTCAGTAGGCTCTGCTGACTCAGGGTAAATAACCTTCAGAAGTGGAGAATAGATGGGTGTGAGAGGAAAGGCCTCATCCCTACGAGCTTCCTCTTGGGCTAGCTCTATTTGCCTAATTTTCTCGAAGGTCTTTTCACGAAGAGATAGTAACTCTTTTATGAGTTGGTACAAGGGTCTGAGTATAAGTGGGATGACATTACACTTAAGAAGGACTCAAAACCACATACAGGTACTCAACTTCAAAGAACTTAAACTCAAGATCAAAAGGGAAAGTGGGAAAATTCCAAATGAAGAACACTCAAGAATAAGGTCTCCGAAAAATGCAAAGACTCGCCAAAAAATGCAAAGACTCGCCGAAAAATGCAAAAACCCTTGCTGAAAAATGCAAAAATACACCGAAAACTCATAAATAATGACTATAACTAAAAATGGAAGAAAAGGGATGAAGATGGTACCTGGATAATCTCAAAATAGAGAGGAAGAGGTTTAGAAGCAATGGAAACCTTCAATACAGCCAACACAAGAGGTTTGCAGTTGCAATTGCAGAGGTAGAGCTCCAGCGGGAAAATGGAAGAAAAGAGAACGAGGAGAGATAATAGGGCTATTAAACTTAAAACAATGAAGGGGAGCGAGTCCCAATGCCCCATTATTTCCTTGGGAATCCTAAAAGGTAGGACAGAATCACATCAGCTAGGGGAACACGCTTTACTTCAGTAAGTGACATGTGTCAAGATAATATTGGCACTTAAGGAAACTCAGCCTCGACCTTGAATACCCCTCAATCACCTACTCACATAGGTAACTAAGGGATAGGGGTGATTGATATGCCCCAAGTGCAGCCTCTTGCTCATAGAAACTAACCTCGGCTGGTCTCACAACCGAGGTAACCAGATTCTTATTACAACCATCAGTAAGGTCGTCCCTCATAAGGTCGACCCCTCATACACCAACCTCGGTTGGTCAACGACTGAGGTCAGTAAGGTCTCATGGGATCAATTATCTACTAACATCATCATCATCCCCAACCGATGTTGCGGTCGTCACCCAAAATTAGCATCTCATGGGATCAATCATCTACTGACATCAACATCGGCCCCAGCCGACGTTATAGCTACCTCATAATTAACCTCGACCTGCCCTCCTGGTAGAGTTCAT
The DNA here is from genome assembly GCA_949130495.1 of Sambucus nigra. Classification (NCBI taxonomy): domain Eukaryota; kingdom Viridiplantae; phylum Streptophyta; class Magnoliopsida; order Dipsacales; family Adoxaceae; genus Sambucus; species Sambucus nigra. Next base: position 50,272,567 of record OX422220.1, read on the forward strand.
CATGATGACAAAGCAACTACATGTGTCCCCAATGACCTCGTACTTGTCCAGGACGAGGATATATCAGTCAAGGACTAGGGGCCGAGTATTTACAAGCACTTGCAAGGTTGGGAACACGTAGACAAATCTGTTATAACATAATCATTCCCTCCACATGAGGGAATATTGAGGTCATCATTATTTACTTAAGATCAGTCAGGTGTCATTCTTATACTGGTTTGATCTTCATGCACATGCCCATTGCATGCTTGGGGGGTACATTACACCCCCTAAGCACTATATATAGAGGTCATCCTCTACCTTGTAGAGGGATCGAGAATTGCAACCCTAGCTAAAATTATGTCATCTTACAAAGTAGAGAGTGAAAGCTTGAGAGATTGTACCCATGGCCATTAATGCCTTCTTCTAGTGATATTACTCACACCCTCACAGTGGACGTAGGCCAGATTGGTTGAACCACTTACATTCTAGTGTTCATCCCCTTCTCCTCACCCACTTCTACTATATATACATACACTCTTGTACTACCATTGTTATCACTTGCTTGAGCTTATTGACACATTATCTGGTGGTGCTATTCATAGTATCATCAGGTAGACTGCATGATTTGGAGTAGGAATTCATGTAGAAAAAATCCTCGCATGTAGATAACACAAAATTAGTGAGAGTGAATGATTAATATGAATGAAATCTTAGTTAAATGATGAATGTGCATGAAGAACACGTAAACTAGGGTTTTAATGAAATAATGGGTTTTGATCCGAGTAGATTTCTTGTTATCTTGATGTGTTATTTACATTCATTATTGTCCCTACACATATATTTCATATTAGGGTATGTTGGATGGGTGATTGGGGAAGTTTTATGAAGTTTTGAAAGAATTTTAATGGAGTAAACTCGTAATAGCAAAAAAGGAAATTTTTAAGGCTTTTAAATCGATTCAGACCCTCTATCAAATCGGTTCGGTTGGCCAATCGGTTCGCCTGCATAACAGAACCGGTTTGAACTACTTGATTCTATCAGATTTGGTTTTTGTATTACTTCTTAGTAAATTAAATACAGGAAAACATTGGGTTAGTTTAATAATTGTACAAAGACTTATAAAAGGTCAGGAGGTATATATTTAAGGCTCGATTATTATTAATGAGGGTGAATTGGGACTTAGACCAATAATGCTTAAGCGATGGAGAGGCATACCGAGAATTTATGATTTGGGTTATGGGAAGAGTGAAAGATAACCTAAGACTTATACCAGTAGTATAATGATGTATAAACTACTGAAATAATGTAAGGGATAGTTGGGACCCTTCGAGTAGTGAGTGATACTCGAAAAACATGATATAAACATTATGTGATAATTATTATTATGTTAAGTATTTGAGAGAGATAAATATTAGGTACGGGTTTATATGATGGGTTGTGAGTATACCTAATAAATATAAAACCTTTATTAAAAATACCGGGCGATCAGTCCTTTATTAAATTAAACATCAAGGTGAACAGTTGGTTCATTCTTAGCATCACTGTCGTAAATTAAATTTTTTGAATTTAAACACCCTGATTAATTAAGCTAAGTGTCAAAACCATTTAAAACCTTATTTCCATTTTATTAAATCCAATTATGAAACCTTTGACTACTAACATTTTAAGAGTCCCACATTAAGTATAAGAATATAAGTGAACATTCAAGAGTTTAACCATTAATAACAAATTCCAACTTAAAACATTAAAGGAAAACATCCTGACAGTAATAAATCCCGAAGTAAAGATGCTGAATATAAAAGAATTACAATCTCTAACAAAACCAACTGAATAATGGAAAAGGGCGACACATGCCCCACTGGATAAAACTGAACTAGAAGTGGAGTCAACAATGAAGTCGTCTAAGCAATGGCCTGCAACTCCCACAAAAGCTACAGCACGTTCCATCCAAAGAATCCTAAGCATGACGCCCCTGTGGCTGGGCACCTGTAATACATATATATATATATATATATATATATATATATATATATATATATATATATATATATATATATATATATATATATATATATATATATATATATATATATTCACAACAGAGCAAAGATAACAGCAAACGGGTCAGAGCCCGATTGTAAAAAAGTTTTACATTAGTTTAGCAAGTATTTAAAATGCTTACCGGCTAATGCAAAAATCATATTAGTATGCGACACTCTCTTGAGAATTCTCACCTCTCATCTAGTGTGCATGTCTACCGTACTAATGAATCTCATATATCTCTCTAACTTATTCTCCCTAAGTCTTAACACGTGAAATTAAGGTTATGATATTCACTTTAGAAAATCTATCTCTTCAAGATTTCTTACGTTATTTAGAAAAATTCCGTATCGTTATAACGTTTTCGAATACTTATAGTGAAGTGAAACATTTATTCATTTCTTAACTACTTATACGCACAGTATAAAGTTCCCATTTAGATATATGTATATATATTAGTTACACATATAATATATATACAAACGGCACCCCACATAAAATCTATGGTGCAAAGTTTCCATAAATAAGTATATATATACAAATCACACATATAATATATATATATATACTAACGGCACCCCACATAAAAACTATGGTGTTGGCATACTCTGCTATCAAGTCCCTGTATCACACATATTTAGGGAAATGCTAGTTCGGAATCACTCTCGAACTGCATTAACATAAAACATATACAAATGGAGGCGAAGCATAGTTCCAAGTCACTAAGAGGTCAACACATACCCTCACGTCTCTTAGGACCGTCTGACTATCAATCAGATAGACTGTACAAGGAATCCTATGTTCTAGGGTACAAGTCAATATCCCCCATAAAGGTCCCATCGAGATAAGACTGTCCCGGCGCAGAAACCCCCGTGATAGTAAGTAGCCTGAGTATGATTTTTATACAGATATAATATATGCACAATCACACAGTCATATATATATATATATATACACACACACACACACATCCACATTGCTAAATTAGGCGCGCTCACGACCCATAATTATAATTATCCGTTATTATACATTTTACTCAATTATCTCATATAACGGACGCGTTCATTTTATTCTCGTAATTAAGTTATTCTAAACTCATTTCTCGTCGCTCGAAGTATTCTCTTTACCTAAGAACAATTTCAGTAGTCCCTCACTCACCATCTAATCCAACTTCCTAGACACTTCGATTATTTAATCAACGCACGTATGATTTCCTAAGTATGAATATCTCCCCATTTACCCATCATTTCCCTTTCACATTAAAGTCCCACTTAACGGGGTTTATCTTGACCCTCCTGGTCCTTTTTGCGTTTCATTATGTTCTAGCAACTCTAATCAAGATTTATTATGCATAAAATCAAATTAATCTAACACGAGAAAAAATGCAGTTTTCCAGGAGGGGTCGATCGATCGATGCTCTGGGTTCGATCGATCGATCAAGCAGTTATGGCGAAACTGCAGAAAACCCAGCTGCGAAAATCTTACCTCAAACTCATCCAAATCATCATGTTTTAGTCCCAAACTCCCAACCACTTATACTACAAGTGTTGTATACCCATATAAACAATATCCTACGTAAAACATGCGAGTTTTCATCAACTATAACAAAATAAAAGGGTAAAATCTATATAAATCTCAAGAACCCTAATATTTTTCTTTAACATAGTTTCTTCCATTCTTTTTCCCGATTTTCTATCACTAACACCATGGAATTTCGTGGTTCAAACTCTACATGTGAAATGAATTTCCAGAATATAATCTTTACCTCTACAACATGTAATTTTTGTCTCCAATTATTGTTTTCTTTCAAGAACACTAATTCTAATCAACCCTAGACTAATATAAAATAAGCATTAACTTGATTAAAGAAAGATAGATACTTGCTTGAAATTCAAAGTTCTGATTTGTGGAAGAATTTTGTGTGGTTGAGATCCTCGTTGTGCGATCTACCATTTGGCGGTGACGACGGTGCAACCGGAGGAGTTCTTGGCCTAGAACTCCTTGGAAAACTTCTCCTCTTTCTCTCCAATGGCCGTCATTAGTTTTTGGTTATGCTAACCCTAGAAGACAACACTTACCATCTGATATAACCCTAGCAAATTCGTGGGTTTAATTACCCATAATTACGAAATGTCCAAAATGCCCTCCTGGGGTACTAACTTAGTCTAAAAACGCCTCGAGATCTAAACTAAACCCCCGAATACATTATTTTGACTATCTCGACCCTTCCGGACACTTTGGCGCACTTGAAATGACCATATGGGCAACTTATAATTTATTCACTTTATATAATAATAATTTAGTCCTGACACGACACAGGCGCGTTCCGACTTAATTTCCATAATTGTCATTTTATTCACACGTGACAATTTTTATAAAATAAATCTCATATATTACTATACTCATCCAGTAACATTCAACAAATTTCCAATAATTACTAACTCTCGTTACGCTAGTAAATATTTAAAACAACTTTCTGGATTAAAATTAAATTACTTTATCTCAATTAAATTTAATAAATCCCTAAATTTAAAAGCCATAAAAATACGGGGTATTACATACTTCCCCCCTAATAACGGAATTTCGTCCCAAAATTCGGAAAACAAGGCTTACCTGGTAGAACAATTCTGGATATCTTTTCAGTACGGAAACTATCTACATAGTAAGGCGCTTAATCACTATAGCCTCCGCCTCACAGCAAGCTTGATTAACATTCTCATTGGAGACACTTGACATGGTGCTCCTAACCGACAACATTCACATAGGTCACGCATATACATTATAAATTCCCATTATCTCACTATCATTGGGAGGCCGCACCTCACTATATGACAACTACTCAGATTTATATACATACTAAACCCCCATTCTGAGCAAAACCATACGAAAATCTGACCACTCTTGTTCGCCTAAAACAATCATGGAATTCCACCATAGTCGTCGAATTATTCTCGACCGATCCAAAATTCTGATTATCCACTCACCTCTAAACATACACATGGGGAGAGTATTTAAGGTTTTTCCACACCAAACCTTCAATAAGCACCTCGTTCACGACAAAAAAGAACGAGTGCTTCCACGGAACTCTACCATTATGTGATATCCTCCCCCAATTACCGCACTGTTCCACTTGTTGGCTATCACCGTTGTGGAAACGAAATGATCACCAAGATTCTAAAATCACCTTCATGCGGCTCCACTACTCGTTAATCACCGTGTTCCTGCTCCTCGGCTATGGGTGATACCTCCTACTCGGAACGAAACGTTATTTTCGTTGTTTCCTGAAATCCCATATTGAAGGTGGGATTCACAAATTTTATCCTGATTCAGAAAAAAATACCGTGTAGGACTACGTACCGGTGCAATCCCTTCCCTTCAAAGGAAGACTGGGGAACACTGGTTAATATTGTAAATTACTCCAAAGGAATACCAACCACTTCCTTCTTGAGCGACTTACTCCACAAGTTAGGATGAACCCTTTATCTTTCCTTGAAGATGGAAACCCATCCAAGGACTTTACCGACCTCTTCCAATTACAGGAATTATCGATAAACACACAATTCTCTGGTTGATTCTCCTCTTCCAACCGAACCCTACCTATGGGCGGTGCATGTAGAGACTACTCACTATGTCCCACTAAACATCGATTTTTCCTTGAAATGTCTCACATTAAGTGACACGTAATACTCCCCTTCCTTCCTTGGTGTATGCCGAAAGTTCCGACTCGTGCTCTTTTCTCCGCGATGCGCACTTCTGGATCTTTTATACCATACTAACATCATCACTCTTTGTATGCGCAAGTCGCTCTCACACTTGACTAATAACAACTCCGCTCCGAGTGTTCTTCATAATAATTAAATTATACTCTATTCAAGGAATACCCCTTCTTAAATGGCTTCCCACAGCCTTCCAATTAAATTAGGGTGTGATATTCTAATTTCACACTTATGTATGTATTATCATCCCTCATGTGACGTTTAATCCACTCTATCACTTCCACTTAGTTATGCTAGTCCCACAAACATATATTTCACACGTCTATTACCATATCCCTTCAACTCAGACGATTTTAACATCAGCTAACCAAGATGCCCACATTTTGTAACACCCCGACCACCCTGGGAGAGCGAATGGTGCGCTACTCATCTATAGAACTAACTAAATCCAATAAAATATAAGGAATAGGGAATTAAAATTCCATGACAAAAAAAGAGGAACAACATATCTCAAACTTCTTCAGATAAGTACAAAAAATTTCCCAAATAGGTACAACATCCAAAATAAATCACTAACGCTCTATTCATCAAAATAAATACAAGTCATCTCTTTTGTATAATAAAAATTCTTTACAGATAATCCATGCTAAAAATCATCCCAACTCTTTATTTACCTTGTGTTCTGAACGCGGTTACAACACTTGGATACTCTCAATCACCCTAGAAATCAAAAATTTTAAATCCTCCTTATCATCGTTCCACCCCTCAACTCGTGGGGTTAACTTTCAATGCTTTCTTACCACATAATCGGCTCCACTGGCCTTAAATCATGATTTGACTTCTAACTTATAGATATAATTACCTACCCCTAGTACGACCGAGGCATCGAACTCACAGACTAATGACCAAACATCTCCCTAATTCTAACCTTACGCTAAGTTTCATGCGTGGGATGTCTCGCAAAGCGAAATCCAAATAAGGAACCCCCTCGATACACTACTACCTAGCATTGTCGGTTATCGAAATCCGTTAGGTCCTCCGTCCATATCATGTACCCCTTTATTCCATCCCTTGATAGAAAAGTTACATTTCCTCCCGTAGTTACACTTAACAAGGAACATCTCACCAATTGCACTATCGTTCAGTATTGGTTGGTGGTAATTGCATTCCATAAACCTCGAATACATACAATCAGAATTCTCGAAATCCCTTTCCCTAATAATAGGGGTATAACTCTTAACTCCCACATCTCTAGAGGATAGATATAAAAATGCACTATTCCTATCACCAAGTCCTGAGTGATAAACATAATACTGAGTTAAATCTTTTCGCTCAACAGTAAACCCGATACATACTGAATTATAATGACAAAGTCCATACATACATCGGTATCAAATATCTCGAGCCCACTATCCCCTCCGAAGTCTCTAGGATAGATAATATAAGTGCGAGTCCGACCTTCTTACAGGTGAAGCCTCGCCAGAACAAAAATATATTGCACTAATGAAACCACTCCGATAGCCTTGCAATAATTGCCCATATCGTACTAACCATTTCTATAACGTTATAACAAAGATAATATCATACTCGCATATCGCATCACTACCACAAGTAACCTCAATAAAGTACATAACACTGTTAATATACTCATTCATCGTCCGCGAATAGCACTAAAGAAAAATCCCGCTACACTAGGGAAAAATATTCACATAATAATAACGTTTATAATTATACGCATTAAACTCGTCTCACATGCTAATCTAGCAATGAACCAAATATAGTTACTCGTTCGTGTCACATAAACACGCCTCATCCTCTGAGGATACAACTTATACTCCCACCTTGCCAATCGTCTTGACTGCGCAAATGGTCTCCGAACGTAACACGTCTGTACAAACCAAAACAAAATTACTTTAATCGTTGTCTTTTACTAGGCACCGTATTCTCGTCCCTTTACTCACTTCGGAAAATATTATCGCGTGCAATCTCACTCCCCACAAAATACCTCAACACATAATCCACTTATCACCTGTCCTACTAACCATGTTAGGATTGTCCTTCTCTCGGACTTTAGTAGACTCGATTCCTGTTGTCTACCCCGGTTATTCCCTTAGCCTTTTAGGCCCTAAAGAACATGTCACTGTCTATAATAGTCCTTACTGAATTTACCATCACTTGGTAAGAATTCAACTATCCGAATCATTTAAATGAGTCCCCTGATGTGTATTCACACCCCTTTGTGGTGCTACACCACCACCGTTGTATTTAGTCTTATCCTTGACTAAATTCTTCGATTCTTTTAGCTTTCCACACAAAGGAGCATTATCATCTTTATTGACAAAATACGACATTGTCAACCTCTGAATCGGCCGTCCATCAGAATTTCCTCTTTGAGTGTTATCAACTATTATTACGAGTCGATCTCCCACTTGGAGTCATTTCCTCCACTTGTGTCTACACCTTTCGATACAAAATTTGCTAACGGTTAAGATTCATATTCACAAATGGACCTCTGTCACGTCCTCCTGTGATGAGTTCAGGAAAACTTTCACTTCTAATCTTGAACATCTGATGAAGGAACATACGGTCAACACTGTACCTAAGGTCCTCCTATAGACATAGCATTCCACTTCTATAATTGGTGGTTGACTCCCATCATTATAACTTCGTTCCGAAAGCCAAGAAAATTTTCTCTAAATTTTCACTTTCAGTTAGCCACACTCCGTCCTATATCTAAACCTTTGGATACTTTACCTCCTTTGGTAAACACACACAATTCCTACGTTTATAGAATTCCCACTGACAATTCTTTACACGTTTTGTAATACGTTAGGTGAGTTTACTCTCGCACCTCATTCGATTATAGCAGTATTTGGAAATCATAGCTGCGCCTTAGTCACCTTTCTAGTCTTGGCTTCTCGTGCCAAAATGGAGGTGACCTCGACTACGGTCATCATCCTCGAATATATTTTACAACCTCAACTGAGCCCTGCCTCCTAATGTCCTCTTAACGGTCCTCTTCTGACATCCGTCATCGCTTGGCACACGCACACATCCGAACGAAATTAGAATTCACTAATGTATATACATTATAGCAGGAGAACGAAATCTCATCAAAGAAAATCGATAATCCTAAACATAGGGCTCTATATCAAACAAAGCAACGCTGAAAGCATAATAAGTCGTACAGATCCTAAAGGACACTAGAACCTGATGCTCTGATACCACCTGTGACACCCCGCCTATTTAAATATCGGGCGAAAAATCCTTTATTAATTTAAAAATCAAGGTGAATAGTTGGTTCATTCTTAGCATCACTGTCGCAAATTAAAATTTTTGAATTTAAACACCCTGATTAATTAAGCTAAGTGTCAAAACCATTTACAACCTTATTTCCATTTTATTAAATCCAATTATAAAACCTTTGACTATTAACATTTTAAGAGTCACACATTAAGTATAAGAATATAAATGACCATTCAAGAGTTTAACCATGAATAACAAATTCCAACTTAAAACATTAAAGGAAAACATCCTGACAATAATAAATCCCGAATTAAAGATGTTGAATATAAAAGAATTACAATCTATGACAAAACCAACTGAATAATGGAAAAGGGCGACACATGCTCCACTGGATAAAACTGAACTAGAAGTGGAGTCAACAATGAAGTCGTCTAAGCAATGGCCTACAACTCCCACAAAAGCTACAACACGTTCCATCCAAAGAATCCTAAGCATAACGCCCCTGTGGCTGGGCACCTGTAATACATATATATATATTCACAAGAGAGCAGAGATAACAGCAAACGGGTCAGAGCCCGATTGTAAAAAAGTTTTAAATTAGTTTAGCAAGTATTTAAAATGCTTACCGGCTAATGCAAAAATCATATTAGTATGCGACACTCTCTTGAGAATTCTCACCTCTCATCTAGTGTGCATGTATACCATACTAATGAATCTCATATATCTCTCTAACTTATTCTCTATAAGTCTTAACACGTGAAATTAAGGTTATGATATTCACTTTAGAAAATCTATCTCTTCAAGATTTCTTACGTTATTTAAAAAACTTTCGTATCGTTATAACGTTTTCGAATACTTATAGTGAAGTGAAACATTTATTAATTTCTTAACTACTTATACGCACAGTATAAAGTTCCCATTTAGATATACGTATATATATTAGTTACACATATAATATATATACAAACGGCACCCCACATAAAATCTATGGTGCAAAGTTTCCATAAATAAGTATATATATACAAATCACACATATAATATATATATATATACTAACGGCACCCCACATAAAAACTATGGTGTTGGCATACTCTGCTATCAAGTCCCTGTATCACACATATTTAGGGAAATGCTAGTTCGGAATCACTCTCGAACTGCATTAACATAAAACATATACAAATGGAGGCGAAGCATAGTTCCAAGTCACTAAGAGGTCAGCACATACCCTCACGTATCTTAGGACCGTCTGACTATCAATCAGATAGCCTGTACAAGGAATCCTATGTTCTAGGGTACAAGTCAATATCCCCCATAAAGGTCCCATCGAGATAAGACTGTCCCGGCGCGGAAACCCCCGTGATAGCAAGTAGCCCGAGTATGATTTTTATACAGATATAATATATGCACAATCACATAGTCATATATATATATATACACATCCACATTGCTAAATTAGGCGTGCTCACGACCCAAAATTATAATTATTCATTATTACACATTTTACTCAATTATCTCGTATAACGGACTCCTTCATTTTATTCTCGTAATTAAGTTATTCTAAACTCATTTCTCGTCTCTCGAAGTATTCTCTTTACCTAAGCACAATTTCAGTAGGCCCTCACTCACCTTCTAATCCAACTTCCTAGACATTTCGATTATTTAATCAACGCACATATGATTTTGTAAGTATGAATATCTCCCCATTTACCCTTCCTTTCCCTTTCACATTAAAGTCCCACTCAACGGGGTTTATCTTGACCCTACTGGCCTTTTTCTTTTTCATTATGTTCTAGAAACTCTAATCAAGATTTACTACGCATAAAATCGGATTCAGCTAACACGAGCAAAAATGCAGTTTTCCAGGAGGGATCGATCGATCGATGAAATGGTGTCGATCGATCGATGCTCTGGGCTCGATCGATCGACCGATCAAGCAGTTATGGCAAAACTGCAGAAAACCCAGCTACGAAAATCTTACCTCAAACTCATCCAAATCATCATGTTTCAGTCCCAAACTCCCAATCACTTATACTACAAGTGTTGTATACCCATATAAACAATATCCTACGTAAAACATGCGAGTTTTCATTAACTATAACAAAATAAAAGGAATCTATATAAATCTCAAGAACCCTAATATTTTTCTTTAACTTAGGTTCTTCCATTCTTTTTCCAGATTTTCTATCACTAACACCGTGGAAATTCGTGGTTCAAACTCTACATGTGAAATGGATTTCCAGAATATAATCTTTACTTCTACAACATGTAATTTTTGTATCCAATTAATGTTTTCTTTCAAGAACACTAATTCTAATCAACCCTAGACTGATATAAAAGAAGCATTAACTTGATTAAAGAAAGATAGATACTTGCCTGAAATTCAAAGTTCTGATTTGGAAGAATTTGGTGTGGTTGAGATCCTCGTTGTGCGATCTACCATTTGGTGGTGACGGGGGTGCAACCGGAGGAGTTCTTGGCCTAGAACTCCTTTGAAAGATTCTCCTCTTACTATCCAATGGCCGTCATTAGTTTTTGGTTATGCTAACCCTAGAAGACAACACTTACCATCTGATATAACCCTAGCAAATTCGTGGGTTTAATTACCCATAATTACAAAATGTCCAAAATGCCCTCCCGGGGTACTAATTTGGCCTAAAAATGCCACGAGACCCAAACTAAACCCCCAGATACATTATTTTGGCTATCTCGACCCTTCCGGACACTTTGGCGCACTCTAAATGACCATACGGGCAACTTATAATTTATTCACTTTATATAATAATAATGTAGTCCTGACACGACACAGGCGCATCCCGACTTAATTTTCATAATTGTCATTTTATTCACACGTGACAATTTTTATAAAATAAATATCATATATTACTATACTCATCCAGTAACATTCAACAAATTTCCAATAATTACTAACTCTCGTCACGCTAGTAAATATTTAAAACAACTTTTCGGATTAAAATTAAATTAATTTATCTCAATTAAATTTATTAAATCCCTAAATTTAAAAGCCATAAAAATACGAGGTATTACACCTATTTTGTAATTTGTTATGTTTGTGAACATACCTACGCTTCTTGCTATCACGAGAGGTTTCGCGCAGAGGGTAATCCCACCTTTACGATTCCCGTGAGGTCTGGATATGTGACCCAGAATATAGAACTTAGGGCGTCTGTCTATGTGTTGTATATTAGTTGGACTGTTAGGTCATTTCGGTGTGTTAGGTGTGTACATATCCCAAAGTCTTAGAACTATGTTTGCCTCCATTTTGTGTGGTTTAATTTTGGGTTCGAGGAGACATTCCGAACCGGTAGCCCTTAATTTGGGACAAGAGGTACGTGGACACGATAATAGAGTATGGAAGCATGATGGTGGCCATTCTGGTGGATGTTATAGTTGTATATATTATAGTGTGATATATATATATATATATACAAGTGTGATTAATGCATTTATGTGTGATGGTTGAAATAATAGATAGTGTATATCTAAAAGTAGTTTAAGTAGAGAAACTTAATAAATTGATTCAATAATAATATGCAGGTAATATTAATTATTGATAGTACGATGGAGTATCGTAACGGTAATAGGGGGTGCTAAACCTTTTGTGGTTAAAAGATACGAATGTCTAGTCAGGTTGGACAGTATATCTAGGTAGGAGACATTAGGTGTGCACTTCAGTTGAGAGGTGAGGAAATCAAGAGAGTGTAAATGGAAGTAACATGTATATCTAATACATACTTTTAAGATGTGATTTAAATGATTGTAAAGTATTTTCAAAAGGTTTTAGGCTCTGACCATTGTCAAATCTATTTTTAAAACATTTTAGGTGTCCATCCATAGGACGCCAAGCTTGATGATTCATTCCAAGGATGCGTGGCTACAACACTTGTGGAGGCTTGTAGGATTGATGTAGACGCTTCAATTATTCATTCCGAGATTAGAATTGACATTTCATTATTTTATTTGGGCATATTGACCATTCAGTTGATACGGTCGTTTAGTTTATTTATTAGACTATGTTTTGGATTCACTTTATTCCTTTAGACTTGTAGTTAGATTCTGTTTTGGGAATTGATGGTTTATTCAGTACTGTTTAATTATCTATTTATTGTTTTATGGATTCAAACTATTATATTGTGTGGATGGTTTGGTTATTATATTTAAATTTCTCATGTTCTTATATTAATGAAAGATAAAATATAGCATCGACTTAATTTGACATAGGTGATTAGTAATTTAAAAAGTTTTCGACAAAGATGATAAGAATGAACCAAATGAGATTCCTGGTTATTTTGTTAAAGGACTGATCACTCGTGATTAAAATAGGAGGGGTGCCACAGATAGTATCAGAGCATCAGGTTCTAGTTATTTAAACATAGCGCTCTTTGATATAGAGCCCTCTTATTAGGATTATTGCATTCATATTTCATATTTAAGATTACATTCTTCTATTGTTATATTTGTATTGACTATGAACTCATACAATTTTATTTGGTTTGAGATGTCACCTAAGAGAGGATGACAAACGAGGGCAACGACGAGAGAAGATGAGAGAGAGGCTCAGCGAGAGCCACAAACACCAGAGCCACAACCACCACAGGGGATAGTGACAGCCATAACGGTGGAAGCTATTATGGAACAGACTGTTAATGCTACTATAACTACCATGGATCTCCACCTTCCTCAAGGACAGTAGCCACCGCAACCATACATAATCTTAGTTTTCCAATAGAAGAAGGATATACAATGCCACATTCACATCGTTGAGTATAGGGACGTGCAGAAAAAGATGCTGGCCACTTTTAGTCTTATTAGGTCAACTCTACAGTGTAAGAGTCTATTACCACTACCGAGGAGAGGGACACTATGTCCGTTACTGAGTTATGGGTGCGGTTTGAGCGAAATTATTTTTCGCCAGGCGTTGAGTCATAGATGTGGATGAGGTTCATTGAGGTGGTCCAGGGTGACCATTCTGTAGATGAGTATGAGGAAGAGTTCACACATTTAGCTAATGTTATTCTAGACTAGGTGAATAGTGAAGATAAGAAGAACTTGAAGTTCATAGATGGACTAGCATGGAGGATCAGACAACATTTGATAGGCAATACCACATTGAGGACTTACTCTGATGTCATCAATATCGCACTTCTGCATTTCTAGCATCATAACTTCTATTTTAAGGGAAGTAAGAGAAGATGTGAGCATAGACAACCATGTAAGGCAGGTGGGAACAGTGCCAGTGGAGCACTGCAACATCATATAAGTAGACACCAGGGGAAGGATTCCCGACAGGGGGATCCGGTCAAAAGTTTTAGATCTAGGGGTTACCAATTTGAGGGAGGTTTTAGACAGGGCCAGTAGGATCCTCGGTAGAAGAAGTAGGTTCTTTAGGGTCTCCAAGGCTAAGGGAACACTGGGGGAGGACAGTACGGTCAACCTCGACAGGGAAATCGAGGTTAGAGGCAAAGAAACTTCTCGGGTCAATGTTTTATTTATCGATAGATATGCCATAAGAGGATAGACTTCCCGTAAGAGGGAAGATCACCACAACAATAGGGTGACTAGCAAGGGAAATAGGTTCAATTACCACCTATAATGAACACCTCCACTAGCCCCACCGCAGTTGGGACAGTTATAGAATAGGCATGTGCACAACGTCAGAGATGCAGTTTATCGCAAGCACTACTGGCGTCACCAACAGTTGAGGGTACGTTTCTTATTCATGGGCGTAAGGGTAGGATTTTATTTGATATAGGGGAATAAAATTATTTTATAGGGACCATAGTTACACGAGTTGCTGGTCTATTAGAGACAATCGGTAGTCTCCTTATGTGTGTAGAGTCACCGTTAGGTAGTGGGTCGCTTATACATTTGACTTGTATGGGTGTGGACATTGATGTGGGGAGACTGTATTTAGTCACTGAACTCCAAGTTTTAGACATTGAGGGTTATGATGTCATTTTAGGGATGGATTAGTTAGCTGGTTACCGGATGATGGTAGATTGTATCGAGAGGACCATAGTGTTTTATATCCTAGAACAGGAGATGTTCCTTGTTCCGATGCCTCTTCCTGAGGGAGGGTCAAAACACACCTATATTACATTGAGGAGGAGACCTCACAGGAGGTGGTAGTCTCTTTGGATTTAATTCCAGTAGTATAAGAGTTCGATGATGTATTCCATGAGATACTCAGTCTTATGTCTAGCTTGGAGATTGAGTTCATCATAGACTTAGCATCGGATACAAGGCCGACTGACTGGGCATTTTATCGCATGGATCCTTTAAAGATGTGGGAGTTAAAGGAGTAGATTTAGTAGCTTCTGGGTCAGGGTTTCATTCGATGCAGTATATCACCATAGGGTGTGTTGGTGTTATTTTTCAAGAAGAGGTATGGGTTGTAATAGAGGGTGAAAAGTGGCGCGCGTCAAGCACCGATCGTTGTTTTCTGTTTCACCTCCTCAACACAAAAACCTAAATTATGACTGCACTTGCGATAAAGGTGTAGCGGTAAGTCGGGTATCGAAAATCCACAGAGACGAGTTGCTAGAATATTATTTGGTTTAGTACTTCAGAAATAAAAGTGTAAAAGATGATTATGAACAAAAAGGAAAAGATGCAAAAAGGGAAATGATTAATCTAGGCGAGGGAAAATAAAGCTAGACTAATAAAGCGAGTAAAAACTATAGGTTGCGTCGAATATCCCTCACCCGAGTTAATTAGTATAAAATGGTTACATGGGTTGACGAGTTATTACGAATGCGTCTCGTTTCGATAGTTAATTAAATCAAGGGTTGTCACGCCCCTAAATTTGCATAAAAGCCTAATACGATTTTGGCGTCAATAAATACCCCGAAAATTACGCACGCAAGGTCCTAAGCATGGAGCATACATGATATGACCCGTTAAATCCCCTAGGCATGATAATTAGGACAACGCACTCGAAATAGACATGTAAAATCCATCACCAAAGCCAAGCAACATGTCAACCCGAAATGACTTCAATCTGACACAACCTAGACTAACTTAGCTAGAAAGCATATTAAAAATGCGGTAAATGAAAGCGGTAAATAAACGCGGTAAAACTATACTACAAAGCAAGGAAACAAAGAAAGTAAAGCTAATTATAAAAGCAAGTAAATTAACTACAAAGTAAGAAAATAATGAAATACAACTATATTAATGGAGAGGGAAGATGAAAGTACCACTTACAAACCCTAATGGGTGTCAAACCAAGAGAGGAAGAAGAAAAGAGCTCTCAACCCCCAAACCCTAACCTAAAACTACCTAAAATCTAATATATCTATTGAATATATGATTATTACAACAAAAATGGTTTATATAGTAAGTGGAATAAAAATAGAAAAGAAAAGGGAAAAGAAAAGGGCAAAATATCTGCAGAAAACAGGGGATCGATCGATCGATCCCTTTGATCAAACGATCGATCGATCGATCAGATATGGACTAAATGATTCCCACGATGAATGAAAATTGGAGGATCGATCTATCGATCCTTCTGATCGATCGATCGATCAAGCAGGTCTGCATCAATCTGCCTCCTGTTTTGGTGTAGTTGGAAATCTCTTCCGTCAAAAGTGTCGTAACCTCTTTGTTAGGGATCAGAATAGCGCACCGTTTGCGGCCACACGAAGCTCGCACAGACGGATACAACTTACATGTAGATATTAGGCCTGATAACCAAGCTGTGAATTGACCGAATTGCCCTTGAATGTGCGATTGCGTACGAAAATTAGCCAAAATGCGTCCAAACTTCACACTTAGCATCCAAATACCTATAAAAGCTCAATTAACCCCTGCAAAGCATGTTAACATAGAAATCCAAGGTTTTTTTTGTTAACGAGCATAAATATAGGGAATAAGATACCCGAGGGGGCTAAAATGCGTAGGTTCGAGAGATGAAATATGTAATATTTATGTATTATCACACCCCCTAACTTACACATTGTTAGTCCCTAGCAATGAAATAGGATACAACAAGAACTACAATCAAACCAAAAGTAGGATATAAGTACAAAAATATTGTATAAAAGCATAAGGCCACTTTCGCGGACGATTCGATTGCATTTAGCGTATGCAATAAGCCGTTAAACCCCTAGGTTACCCTAGTGGACGAGTGTCGTCTCGTGAGGGTTTTCAGGGATGATACCCACAAACATCATATGGTTTCCTCAAAATATGCCCAAAACAACATGAGACAAGACCAACAATAGCGAACAAGATTTCATACGCACCATTAGCAAAATGAATGAATTCAAACAAAAGTCTGAATCATTAACATTATAGAATGCACCTCATAGAATTGAAACCTTAAAATGTGGGAGGGGAGAGAGCACATGCAAATTATGATTTAGAAAAAAATTATATAAATCGGATACTAAATAAAGCAAGCATATATTCAATCCTCACGGGCATTACACTCACCAAGTAAATTCACTCGAAACAGGGAGGTAACATACAGAACATGCGGGCTTAAAGAGTAAATGTAAATGGAAACTAAGCCGCACACATATCACAAATGAAGAACTCTATATAAGAAATTAAAAATTGTAATCTCAATGAAAGATACCGCACATTAAAGAGGCAAAATGTATTTTCACAGATTAGCAAAACTATTTAAATCTTTGAATTACATCTACTTAAGATCACATATGAATTTAATAAGGTTGTAATGTAGGTTTGGCTAGGGTGAGAAACGAAGGATGTATATGTACGAATTCAAAGCATTCGGAAATGAAAACTCGGAATAATGGGAAAATGAGGGAAATATCAAAAATTGGAAAATAAGTTTCATAAAAGGCATTGGATATATCATTTGGAGAGTAATTAAAGCTTATTGAACTATGTACACAACATTTACAAACTTCTCTTTCTTTTTCTTTTCTTCTTTTTCTCACTTTTCTTTTCTTTTCTTTTGCTTTTTTCTTTCTCGTTTTCTTCTCTTTTTCACTTCTTTCTTTTCTTTACGTTTCTCACTCTCACATGCCTAAATTGAAACCACAATACAACAACAACATTCAATCCCATGTAACATTCCAAACAAAGGTACGGGGGGTAATATGTATTGATTAAAACTCCAATTTGGAGTTGGTTATGGGATTTAGGTTATGAAACGAAAGATTAATATTTAGGCTCAAAGGGGTTGACGAGGGTAAACATATACGGTGAGGTCAAGGCTAATATGGGCGATATAACAAGGATGGCATATGATCATTTCCTAAAATTTATGCAATTCTCGAGTCAAAACATTATATGAAAATCATGCTCAAGTAATACATTTCATATATGAACTCAATTAATGAACGATCAAATGAAAGAATAGTGAGATTGCCAACGAATGTAACGTTTTCAAAGAGGAAAGAATAGTGTATACACTCACAAAAGATGAAAGTTACAAAGCTTACTCGGTGTAAGTATATACAATGTAACAAAAGATTACCGAGTTATTAAAATCTTAAACCAAATCAATAGAACAATAAAAGTGCATGTGCTCAAGGGATTAAAGTTTAATTCATGAAGTTATTCATAATATCAATGATTCGGGACTAAAGCCTAATAACTTCTAAAATCAAGAACATACATCGTTGAGTTGTCTATTGGATCGGGCATTTATTAAAATTTATCATCAAAAACAAAGGCAAAATGCCCAATAAAGGAAAAAAAAGAAAGAAAATCTTTTTAAATTTTTTCAATTTTTCTAAGAAAAGCATACTAAGTAACTAACATGTGAGCAAAACCATGGACTAAATAAAGAAATGGATAGAATATCCCACACCCCTAACTTAAAACCTAACATTGTCCTCAATGTTAATTAAGAACCAAGTCAAAGAGAGGAAAAGAGCGATATTACCCAAAATTGGAGCGATCCCCATAAGAAGAAATCCAAAGAATCTACAAACAAGTTAGTACCGAGCATAACAAAATAAATAACAAAAAGTTAACTAATTACGCTAGACTAAATTAAAAAGGAAAAGATAAAAAGAATAAAAGCTAACTATATACAACCTACTATTTAGGCTTCACACTAACTGTACATTAGAAGTCTAAATAGTTGAGGGTCCACCATGAAAATGATTTGACTTTGGAGGATAATCGGTGTACCCTCACTCTCAAGCATGCCTTCCAAAAAATATGAATTCCGTTTGAACAACGGAAGGAATGTGTAAGGCGGAAGAAAGGAACCATCGTCAATTAAAAGTTTTGGAGGGACGATGTGGGATTTGGATTGAACGGGTGACAAAACCATGTGGGGGCTGAGAAAAGCAGAATATCCTCCCAAGGATTTTGAAATTGGATTGGGAGGTGGCGCAGACGAAGGCAAAGATACGATCGTGGAAGGCGACTCGAGCAAGTACTCCTCATCAGCGAAAAAGGTTTAACACATTAAAGTTTGAAACCTATTCATCGGGTACTTGTGACGGTGTGATAATAGAGAATAAAAATGGGGAGGAAAGAAATTCAAACTCAAGAGAAGAGTCATCATCGTTTGAAGATTGCGTTTCGAAAGAAATAAGATCATTTTCAATGACATGTTCTTCTTTGGGGGGTAAAGAAGAAATCCTTTCATTGCAAATAGATATTACGTCATTTTCATCCTCACTTTCAATATCTGTTACACAATGGGAAAAGTCGACAATGATTTGTTCCAAAATAGGCACAAAGTCCTCATTTGGTTCAAAACATTCCTCGACTTCAAAAGTCTCGAAAGCAAAATCATCATCGGAATCAAATAATAAATCCAATTCATGTTCCCAACAATGATTTTCTTCCCGATAACGATTTTCAATTTTCTCATTCTCAAGCATACGCAAGCCCTCGCCAAAAGTCATTGGCCGAGGTGAAGATACTTGAAAATGGGAACTTTGAAAATTACCATCGGACTTAAACTTAAACTCATTATTATAACAATTTTGAAAACTATTGCAATTCGTTTCAAAATTCCTATTATAAGGTATTAGAGGCCCAAAATCATTGTCATCATCATCAAAATTCCAATAACCCAAATTTTGACTTTCGTTATACTCGCCCAAAGTTATTTTTGAATTCGTAAATTTTTGGGACTCTAAGTATACACCGAAATTCATAGGATTATGAGAATTTTGAGAATTATAACAATGATTACCGAAAGAATTGGAATAAGACATGCTTACCCCAAAAATGGCTAGAAGTGACGAATTCCACAAAGTAGATGCGCGCGGGAGATTCAAGCGTTCTTGGCGCTCAAATGTAGATGCAAAAAGGGAAATGATTAATCTAGGCGAGGGAAAATAAAGCTAGACTAATAAAGTGAGTAAAAACTATAGGTTGCATCGAATATCCCTCACTCGAGTTAATTAGTATAAAATGGTTACATGGGTAGACGAATTATTACGAATGCGTCTCGTTTCGACAATTAATTAAATCAAGGGTTGTCATGCCCCGAAATTCGCATAAAAGCCTAATTCGATTTTGGCGTCAATAAATACCCCTGAAACTACGCACTCAAGGTCGTAAGCAAGGAGCATACATGATATGCCCCGTCAAATCCGCTAGGCGTAATAACTAAGGCAACGCACCCAAAATAGACCCGTAAACTCCATCACCAAAGCCAATCAACATGTCAACCTGAAATGAGTTCAATCTGACACAACCTATAAAGCATATTAAAAATGCCATAAATAAACGTGATAAAACTACACTAGAATGCAAGTAAACAGGCCTAATTAAAAAATAAGTAAATTAACTACAAAGAAAGAAAATAATGAAATACAACTATATTAATGGAGAGGGAAGATAAAAGTACCACTTACAAACACTAATGGGTGTCTAACCAAGGAAGGAAGAAGAAAAGAGCTCTCAACCCCCAAACCCTAAGCTAAAACTATCTAAAATCTAATATATCTATTGAATATATGATTATTATAAAAAAATGGTTTATATAGTAAGTGGAATAAAAATAGAAAAAAAAAGGGAAAAGAAAAAAAAAGGGGAAAATATTTGCAGAAAATAGGGGATCGATCGATTAGATATGAGCCCACTGCTTCCCATGATGAATGAAAATTGGAGGATCGATCGATTGATCAAGTAGGTCTGCATCAATCTTCCTCGTGTTTTGGTGTAGTTGGAAATCTCTTTCGTCAAAAGTTTCGTAACTTCTTCGTTAAGGATTGGAAATCACGTACCGTTCATGACCAAGCGAAGCTCGCACAGAGGGCTACAACTTCCATATAGATGTTAGGCTAGTGTCCAAGCTGTGAATTGACCGAATTGCCCTTGAACGTGCGATTACGTACGAAAATTATTCGAAATGCATCCAAACTTCAAACTTAACATCCAAATACCTATTAAAGCTCAATTAACCCGTGCAAATCTTGTTAACATAGAAATACGAGGTTCTTTGGTTAACAAGAATAAGTATAGGGAATAAGATACTCAAGGGGGCTAAAATGATAGGTTCGAGGGATGAAATACGCAATATTTGCATATTATCTAGATGCTTCGCCTATGTATTGATTATAGGGAGATGAGCAAGGTCACGATATAGAATAAATATTTATTGCCTCGAATCGATGACTTATTTGACTAGTTGAGGGGAGAAACATAAATCCTCGAGATAGATTTGAGATCGGGGTATCATTAGTTGTGCATTCACGAGGAAGACGTTCCAAAGATCGCTTTCCTTACACGGTATGGATCATATGAGTTCATTATGATGCCAATTTGGCTCACTAATGCACTTGCAGTGTTCATGGATCTTATTAACTAGGTTTTTAGAGAGTTCCTTGACTATTTTATGATCGTATTCATAAAGGATATTCTGGTTTACTCTCGTTCGGAGGATGAGCATGTAGAGCATCTACATATGGTTATACAGACACTACATGACCATAAGTTGTAAACCAAATTTGAGAAGTATAGATTTTAGCTACATGAGGTAAGTTTTTGGGCCACATTGTGTCTGATAGGGGAATTACTGTTGATCCGAGTAATTGTATCATCGGTGAGGGAGTGGGGACAAGCGATGACACTCATCGAGGTTCACAGTTTTTTGGGGGTTGGTCGAATATTACCATCATTTCATTAAAGGGTTCTCAAGGATTGTGGGTTCGTTGAATAATATGACTCGCAAAGGGGTGTTATTTTTTTGGGACGACCATTGTCAGTTAGCTTTCGATCATCTAAATCTCAGGTTAACTTCTATACCTGTACTTGCATTACCTAGGGGAGGAATGGAGTACCATGTTTATATAGATGCATCCTTACAGGGACGTTGGGTGTATTATAGCAGGTGGAGAAGGCTATAGCTTATGAATCTCACAAGCTTAAGACTCATGAGACAAACTTACCTCTCACGTTTCCTTAAGCTGGCAGCGGTTGTGTTTGCCTTATCGATATGGAGGCATTATCTTCTAGGGAGCAGTTTATATTGTTCAAAAAGAACAAATTACTTCATTATCTGTTCATGCAGAAAGATATGAATATGAGGCAAAGGAGGATGCTAAAATATGTGAAGGATTACCAGTTTGATATTCAGTATCATCTTGGGAAGGCCAACGTGGTGGCAGAAGTGTTGAGCCGATGGTCTGTTGGGGAGATATCATAGGTTTAGATGGCAAAGTGGAAGTAGCTTCTACATGATGATAAGTTTGCAAGATCATGTATGTCATCTTTAGTTATCACTCCCAAGATTGTTATGTGGGTGGTGAAAGCTCAAGCAGGAGATCCGTTTTGCCAAGATAGAGTACTCCAGTTGCTAACATATAGGGAATAATCTTATTCGATTAGTTATGAGGGAGGCTTACGCTTTAATAGGAGACTTGCGGTTCCATAGGATGCAGATATGTGGCATGCAGTGATGATAGAGTATCACGAGTTGAGGTTTATAGTATATCTCGGTGTGGATAAGATGTACTAGGATATGCAGAGGTAGTACTGGTGGTGGGAGATAAAGAGAGACATAATTGAGTTTGTCTCTAAGTGAGCTACCTACCAGTTAGTGAAGGTATACCACCAGATACCATATTGCAGCCAATAGAGATTCCAATGTGGAAGTGGGAGAGTGTTTCCATAGATTTCATTACTGGGTTATCGACATCGTAGAGAGGTCGTAACTCTATTTGGGTGATAGTGTATCGTTTTAATATGGTTGCCCATTTTCTACTAATTCGTACGGGTTATGAGATGAGGGAGTATGCCCAATTGTTTATTATAGTGATAGTGAGACTGTATGAAGGTTCGATTAATATTTTCTCTAATCGGGATAAGATTTTGTGTCCCATTTTTAGCAGAGTTTTTAGGAGGCTATGGGTACAGATTTACGTTTGAGTACAACATATCACCTACAAACAGATGGGCAGATGGAAAGAGTTAATTAGATGCTAGAGGATATGTTGAGGATGTGCATACTTGAATTCGGGGGTGGATTGGAGCAGTACCTTCTTTTGGTGGAGTTTGCATATAATAACTCCTACTAGTTCATCATCGGCATGGAACCATTTAAGGCACTATACGGACGGCCTTATCATTCTCCCACTTACTCTTTAGAGGTTGGGGGACAACAAGTTATTATGTCCAAAGTTGATTAGGATATTACTGCCAAGATTGAGATGATTCGGGGATGTAATTTTATAGCTTAGGATAGGTAGAAGAGTTATGTCGATGCAGATATGAGGCACATCTAGTTGGAGATTGATGACTAGTTTTTGGTGAAGGTGTCACCTATAAAGGGAGTCATGAGTTTTGACAAGAAAGGGAAGCTTGTGCCAATATATGTAGGACATTTTTTTATCATTAAGAGGGTGGGACTAGTTACGTATAGTTTAGGCTTACTGGAGAACTTACAATGGATTCACGATATGTTCCATATGTCATCTCTAAAGAGGTACCAGAGGAGTGAGAGAGCTCATCGGCACGTTCGATTAAATAAGATCAACATACATCCAGATATCTCATATGAGAAGAGTTCGATGGATATACTTGAACGTAGTGAGTGTAGGCCACGGTTTAAGGTGGTACCCTTAGTTCGAGTTTATTT
Source organism: Sambucus nigra (assembly GCA_949130495.1). NCBI lineage: Eukaryota > Viridiplantae > Streptophyta > Magnoliopsida > Dipsacales > Adoxaceae > Sambucus > Sambucus nigra. The sequence goes on from OX422220.1 coordinate 50,296,594, forward strand.
GGGGTAACATAATGTGGATGAGTCGATGTGGGAGCAGGAGGATGACATGCGAGAGAAGTATACAGAGTTATTCACCACAGGTTTGTCTAAATTTTGAGGACAAAATTCCTTTGTAAGGGGGCAGTATGTAACACCCCGTATTTCTGAGTAATTAGAATTTAAATAATTCTAATTACTCTTAAATTACACGTGTGCCATAATTTAATTGAATTAAATAGTATGTGTTGGATAAAATATTAATCAAGAGAGGTAATGATTAATGTTAATGAAATAAATTACTAAGTGAATACAAAATAATTATTTTTACGTCATAGCGAGTGAGGGTGACGAGGCAGTGTTATATCTCACCCAGGAGGCGTGTGTAGACTATATGAGATCGAGATAAGAAATTATTGTAGAGTGACTCAGATGGTGATTTTGAGGTCATGGTTGATTCCGAATGGTTCGAAATAGTTAAAATAGTGTACCCAAGTGTATAGATTGAGTTTCGGGGCGATTTTAGACCAACCTGACATCACGTAAGGGCTTTTCGATCATTTAAGAGTCTAGGGTAGATGAAAATCTGAAAATTAAAGAGGTATATCAGCCCATTTGAGTGTGAGTGTACTCTTACAATACTTCAGAGAGAGATAAAGCCATAGGAGAGGAAGATGAGAAGAAACCTAGGCCAATCCATATCGTTTCGCATCACGAAAGTCGTCAAAATCGAGATCGGATCAAGGAAAGGACATCCTCACCATCTCAGAACGTAAATCAGACCTGAAAATATAAGGCACGTGTCTATCTTGCACTAATTTCATCATGTTATAATACCCATGTAACGTAGGGTTTTCAATTCATGGTTTAAATGATAATTGTTGGGATTTGGGTGGGTAGAACACATGATTTGGAGTATGAATTCATGTAGAGAAAATCCTTGCATGTAAATGACTCGAAATCACTGAGAATGAATTATTAATATGAAAGAAATCTGGGTTAAATGATGAATATGCAAGAAGAACACGTAAACTAGGGTTTTGATGAAATAATGGGTTTTGATCTGTTATCGATTAGATTTCTTACCTTATTGATGTGTTATTTATGTTGATTATTGCCCCTACATATATATTTTATCTTTGGGTATATTGGATGGGTGATTGGGGAAGTGTTATGGAGTTTTGAAAGAGTTTTAATGGAGTAAACCTATAACAGCAAACAAGGAGAACTACAAGGGCTTTGGAACCAATTCAGACCTTTTCTCGAATCGGTTCAGCTTGTGAATCGATTCACGTGCATAGCAGAACCGGTTCAGACAACCTGCTTCTATTAGATTTGGTTTTTGTATAACTTCTCAGGAAATTAATTAATAGAAAACTTTGGGATAGTTTAATTATTGTACAAAGACTTAGAGAAGGTCAGTAGGTATATATTTAAGGACCGATTATTCTTAATGAGGGTGAATTGGGACTTAGACCAACAATTTGCATTATTTTATATATTTTCGATGTCTCTTATTTTGCTCAGTAGGTGTTCTGGTGTGTAGAGTATGGCTTACACACATAGGATCAGATCACTAGTATTTGTAGAATATAACTTTTATCGTTCACAGCCTTAGATTGAATTAAACACACCATAAATAGGGTGGTAGCATAATATTTTAGTAGGTATATCTTGATTATAGGAAACCGTATAGTTTCAACTTATTGTGCTAGTACAATTTATGTGTATTTAATAGTACCACCTTGAGGTCATTGTCATTATAACGATTTTGTAAGACAGTGTAAACCTTGTGATTATTCGGTTTACATAAGGATCTTAATCCAGATATGATTAATTGACACACGCACTACTTATTTATTTCTTTGACCTATCGGGGGAGATTCATTATTGGATCAATAACCTTTATAAATTAGGTAATGGTCATTAATGTATGGTGAAAGCCTTTTATGGATTGAATCCATGTCTCGGTATAGAGACTAGTGATACCCCCTTGAGATGCTTACAACTTTTGTATGTGTCAAACCCTATAGGTGGATTATATTAATTCGATACTACAAATAAGTTAAGTTGGATCGCTCAAGGACTTAAAGAAGTTGATCAAATCAATTATCAGTAATATATTTTATTAATGTGAATCTGTTGATGATATGAAAAATCGTACACTAGTCGTTCTCGAGAATCATATTAAGTGTAGAATATAAGTAAAGAAAGCAATAAGGGAGAGAACACAAAATATAGAATGGTTCGACTATAAAAATGAACCTACATCCACTTTATTGCCATACTATCATCATATACGTTGTACAATACATTATGATTAGGCCTAAAGAGGCATACAAGTAAGAGATGAGAAGAGAATATATGAGTATAGTGAATCCAGTAAGACCAAATGCAAACTACAAGGTAGTTTTTGTTTCGATTGCATCCTAGTAAGCCCTGAGGTAGGTGTAGCTCTATAGAGAGATGTGGTGTAGATATTTTGGCAGGGCTTCCCGGGTAATTCTCTTCTCGATCCCCTCAATTATGACGTGATCACCTCTATTTATAGGAGATGTAAAGGTAATGTCACGTGTTTAGGACACGTGATAAATGGATAATCCTAGAGAATCAATCCTTCTGGATAACTGCCAATCGTGGCGTATGAATATGGGCTACGACTTGTTTGGACCTATGCATCAGCCATCTTGAGGAAGGTGTCGTGGACCATATGAGTCCACTCAGTGTCTAATTCTGACCATGGTTGGTATAGCTTTATCTGTATGGTGTCACGGCCTATATGAGCCTAGGCAAAAACCCCTTTATTAATGCCTCCACGACACTAGGGATAATGTTGGGCATATCAATAATCCCCCAAGTCGTATAGCTAAGAATTAGTGAGTTAGGGCTGCAGTTGAATTCAATGTTCTGTGGCATGTATGCATATGTTGTCGTGATAACTAAACGGTGATGCTTAAACTTATCATTCCATCTTATATAAATGGGTTCTGTCCGTGCCTATCATTGCCTTTTCTAAACCTTGATAGCATAACGAGAGTGAAGTTCTGCCCTTTTTATCTTTAGTTTTTTGACGATTGTTTAGCGGTGGTTCAAGGTTGTTTGAGGCTGCGTTCTTCTGAGCAACTGGTGGTTCTCCATTTCCAGGTAAACTTTCCTATTAAACTCTTCATCTTTTTGTAAACTACCACTTTAATCTAATTTTGCAAGAATACTCTAACTTTATCTTTGTATATTATATGAATATGCATTACTAAATTTATATTGAGACCCTTTTTCTTAATTATAAATTTTGAGTTTGATGATATTGAACCATTTTCTTTATCTTTCATAATAAAATAATAGGTAATTGAAAAGCCCTTGCTGCTATAATCTGACTGTTGGGTATTAATTCTGCATTTCTGGGTAGACAGAAATATGATTGATTAAATATATTAGGTACTGACAGATGTTAATATGATAGATTATTGTCTTGTTCTAGGTATTTGAACTGAATTTGGGTTAATCCATGCCTTGTTCCTATTTCGGATTTGTTTTTGGCCAAGAACACCAAAAAAAATGATCTTAGACAAAACCCTAGAATCACGGGTTTTCAATCTTTGCAAACACGTACTTCATCCAAAATACTGTTTTTGTATTTGGCCGTAGTATGACTTGTGCTATTTTTTCGCTGCCTCTTGCCCTTCCTTATCATGGTTGTAGTCTACAAATTGAACTTAAAAAATGGTCTTTATAGTAATCAATTACAGCCTTTAGGTTTTGTAGATTTTGTCTTTAGGCATTTAAATCAATTAACTGCAGCGTTTTAGAATTCGTCTGTTGCAGATGAGTTTTAATTTTTTTACACTTTTTATTTTTGCTGCGACCTCAAGAGGCTTCTCTAATAATAGTGGCTGTGAAAGCTAACAGCAGAGACCTTTTTCTTTTTAGGTCTTTCTGCTTCTCTATGAGTTGGAACCCTCAAGATTTTTTGGATGACTTTTGGAAGTCTCACTTTGGCATTTATCCTCCTGAGATCCAATTTGTAAAGCCTTCGAAGGCTGTTGGGCCTTATTTGCTTAAAAAATTCCCCAACTGCATCATCCTTGATTCAAAATATGAGGATTCCTTGTAGACTTTATGGAGGGGGATACAAACTCCAAGAAAAATCCTCCTGCCGAGGTAGTGGCTGCGACGACTGTTGGGATAACTGATGTCCCGCCTGAAACTAAGAATCCCCCAAGTAAAGCTTTTGGGCGGACAGTCTTCTGAGAAGGCCCATCCCGCTCTCGATCATAGATGTATTATGGATGAGGATTGTATTATTGATGTTGTTGTAGCATTTAATTTCCCTGAAGGGATAGTTTGTACACTTCCTTCCACGAAACAAAGGTCATGTTTCGTGGTTCCTGATGGCATTTGCTTTCCTCTCCATGCCTTTCTACTGGGGCTTTGGCTTCCTATTCCTGTTCCTATTAGGAGGATATTGAGTTCCATGAACTTGTCCCCAGAGTAACTAGATCCCAAATGCTGTAGGGTTATGCTTGCTAGTTTGGTGTTTTGGCAGAAGAACTTTTCCAAAGATATCACGCTCGTGGAGTTCTTCCAATTTCGTAGACCAAAAGAAAACTTTAAATAATTCTCGTGGTATTACTATTTCATGTTATGGATTAGGGATAGATATTTGTATACCGATAGACCTACCAGTGTTAAAAACTGGAAGGGTAAGTATTTCTTTGTGTCTAGGGACAGTTGGGAAATCTGCCCAGAAGAAACTGAAAGGGAAAAATCTGTTGAAATGCCACGGACTTGGGGACGTCCGTCCGAAAAGTATGCAGTTTATTTATCCCATACTAATATTTGTAATTTCATCTTTGTAGCCCATGCTAATACTTGTATAATCTTTGTAGATATTGACAATCTGAATCTTGATAGAAGGCAGAAGAAGAGGGTTGAGGATGTATCCCATTTACTTGACTAGGAAAAGTTCTCTGAGATGGTCACTTCTACCTCCATTCTTAAGCACGGACACTTTACATCCAAGGAACTTCCCAAAAAAATGATTGCAAAAGGTAAAACTTCATTCTTCTAATATTGCTTCTATGGTCTACCAATCACAAGTTAACAACTATTCATAATTTCAGGTGAGGAGATTGATCGTGATCTTCTGGCATTCTAAGTTTTAGAAATGGATGAGGATTTCGCGACCTTTAACTGCAGAAAAAGGGGAAAAGAGTAAGAGTTTACAAAAGGAGGCAACCCTTATAAATGAACCAACTGCTGAACCTCCGCATCAAAGTGCTATAATAAACTAGAGTAATCCCTTTAATAGAGAAGTCTGTGGTCGGGCTGCGATTGGAGAGAAGAAGATTGATGATAATATTGTTGATGAGCTTATCGCAATAGGATTGATGTCACCTGGGGATTTTTAGGGTGGGATCCACCCTATCCACGTCTCACCCACTACATTTTCTCCTTCGAGGAATGTTATGGCAGTCAATGCCAATTTTTTAGTACCTCAAAGTAGGGTAGGTGTTAGCCCTGATGGTTGTTCACATCGTCAATTGAGGGTGCCAAATACTTAATCTTCTCGGGACACAACTTCCATGGCAGTCCACGGAATGAGGAAGGGCCCGAACACCATTGATCTTGGCTGTCTGGTTGAATATGATCCTAAGGACTTAGAGGAAGCATCCCTACACAATTTACTACGGGTAAGTGCATTTAATTGTGTACTTTCTACATTTAATTACTTGGATACTAATAGAATTACCAAATTTTAGGCTGCAGACCTTGTTCTGACCCAAAGGTTAAAATATGAAGGTCTATATAAACTACATCAGGCCATGAAGTGAGTTCATAAGGTTGAATTGGAGAATGCTCGAGCGTCTTGCTTTGACGAAAGTAAAATATTCTCTACCGCAACACTTCAATTGGAAAACATGAACTTGGAGACTGCTACCAAGGTAAATGATGAGGCTGAATAAAAATTGACTAAGGCCGTAAAGTCCATTGCGTCTGCTAAGGCCAATGCTGAGGAAGCTTCTAGGCAAGTTGCCTCCTGTGAGCATAAATTTAGTGTCCTTCAGCAGAAGTATGACCAGTTAGAGCTTAATACCTCTTACACCCTCAAGTAGACAGATCTTGACCCTATTGCTGCCCTAAAACAAATGGAGGAGACCTATGTCGCAGCCATAACAAAAGATGTGAATGATGATGTAGATGCATGTAAAAAACCTAGGGACTTCTTCCTCACAAATAACAAAGCCATAGGCTGGTGAAAAACTTCCCTGAATAAAAAAAGCAAGTCATGTCCTGGAAGTTATGTGATGCTGAGTAGAATGACTGTGTGGCAGAGATCAGGGCAACAGCAGAAGCAAGAGCCAAGTAATTAATGGAAGAGGATGAGGATAATGAAGATGATGCAATCTCAGGCTTGTAATTTTTGTAATTTATGTAATCTTGTCCATATTGAAACAATCTTCCAGTTTTCTGAATTCAAATCTTAAATAGGACTGTGCCCCTTATGGTAAAGTTGCGGCCCTAAACCAGTGCTGAATAGTAATGAATATTTAACCTTTTGATTGGATGCTTCGTTTGCTTTGCTCTATTTTTATAAATTTTCAAGTTTTCTCTATCATCCTACGGGCTTTGACTGATACCACTTTCTACAATCTTAAATAATCTATGGTCTTTATTTTATTTGCATGCTCTTACCGTGATCTTCAGAATAGGCTTCATCTAGTGAGGCTGTATTTGTGTGAAATTATGGTCCACGAAGTTGTGGCCATAAGCTTCCCTGCAGAAATATAGGATTATTCACGAACAATTAAGTCCTCGGCCCCTCTTTTCTACAAAACCTTTGAGAGGAAATATTAGTGACTGTTGGACTTGTTGGCGATTAATAATTCCTTCCAGAACACCAGACAAATGTGCCCATGGTTCACATTCTTTGTCCATCGTTCGCTGATATTTCTTGGGGAACTATCAAGCCTCCCTAGTATGGGTTCACTATCAAGCCACCCATGGATTTATTTAGATATATATCAAGCCATCCATGGATGGGTATTATGAGCCCCCATGGCTAATTGAAGCATCTTGAAGCTGCGAAGGAGCATTATAAGCCCTCATGGCTAATCGAAGCATCACAAAACTAAGAATGGGCATTTTAATCCCCCGTGGATAATTGAAGCATCCAGAAGCTAAGAATGGGCATTATAAGCCCCCCTGGACTTGCATTGGGAGGGGTGCAAACAGTTAATCAAGGTTGTCTCCTCAATAGACTTTTCTTCCCGAAATAAGAAAATAATCTCCGGGATAATTTATCATTATGTTCCATTAAATTTATTTAAGACAAAAGTCTTTCATTAGATTTCTAAGTAAGAAAGAAATAATTAACATGTGACTAACGATTTCCATTTATTTACGTAAATATATCTACATATTTTTTTACTTTAACAAATTTAAAAAGTCTTGGAGATATAGCTACGAAGAGCTTTATAGATAGAGTTCAAAAGAGGAAAATGTGAACGAGTCGAAAAAAAGGCTAGTTACTGGTAAACGGCCACCTAGGTATCGACTTCACCCCTAACCATCCTTTTGGAATTGTTGAAGCGCTCCCTTCCTGATGAGCCTTTTGATCTTGTTCTTCATGGAGTGGCAATCGTTTATTTTGTGGCCATGATTGCTGTGGAAACTACACCATTTGGACCAATCCCTTTTATGAGGGGACCTCATCTTCTCAGGACAATGGATCAATTTATCTTCTCTGGTGAGCTTTAAAATTTCTTCAATTTGGTAAATCAACGGGGTGTAGGTCTTATATCCTTTTCTTGATTTTGGCTTCTCCATTTTCCTCTTTTAAACTTTGGTAGCGTCCATTGCTGCTTCTACCGTGGCCTTTTTCATGGATGTAAAGGTTTCATCTTCTGCTATTGTGACCTATCATGAGGTGAAGGCCGTAACCTCCAATGTTAGGACCCTATGCATCAGGAAGTTAACATGGTCTTGGAGTGTTGGATGTCAGTCATACAGGTGATCAATGTAGCTCACCAACGGATAACTTCTTCACTCTTCTATGTGCTTGTCTTTGAGGTTACTTCATGGATTTTCTTGTGTTATTCTTTTATGTATATATATTATGAGATCAACCAGACAATGGTTAAGGGTGCCAAGTAATTCAGGAAAAACTTAGCATAGTTTTGGGCATGCGTTCTTTTGTTTTCTATAATTTTATTCTGCTATGGCTGCTACTTGAGGTACGTATGCTAGTACTGTCGTGGACACATCAATAGGAGTTTCTAGGTGAACCGTTCATATGCTATAACTGCCTTAGGAATGCTACAAAATTTTGGCAATAAAACTGTCTAGTCACACACTTTAGGTAGCAATGAATGGTGTGATTCAAAAACAGGCTCATGACGTAAGATCAATTCACAGGATATACACATAATGTTTACCAAGAGCAAAACAACCTTTAGGTGTGAAAGTAGCGCTAACTTAGTAATAAGCCCTAAATCATAGGTGTAAAAAGTAAAAAATAAGTGAATAGAACTCTTCCCTAGTCACCCGCCTTTAAGAGGCCACTGCCTTTTGTATTTTCAACACAATATAGGTAAGGTAACATCACTGGGGTATAGAAAATAGTTCTATTATCATAAGAAAGAAGACTGACAAACAGATCTAAAATGGAGTAACCCCTTATCCGGGTTCTACACAAATGTAAGGGCTAGATAACCAAAATCTCACCCAAGGGATCATGAACCAAGCGGTCATGACCCAAGGGGTCCCCATAGATGAAATAAGGCATTGGGAACCCTAAATAAGAAGAAACAAGAAAGAAATACCTAGTTTCGCACAAATGATGCCAGAATGATGATACGAGAATTGGAACACTAGTCGTTCTCAAGCATCATATCAAGTGTAGAATATAAGTAAAGAAAGAAATAAGGGAAAGAACACAAAATATCGAGTTGTTCACCTATAAAATGAGCCTACATGCACTTTGTTGCCATACTCTCATTATATACTTTGTATAATACAATAAGATTGGGCCTAAAGAGAAATATAAGTAAGATAGGAGAAGAGAATAAATGAGTATAGTGAATTTGGCTAGTCTAAATGCGAGCTACAGGGTAGTTTTTGTTTCGACTGCGACCTAGCAAGCCCCCAGGTGGGTGAGCTCTGTAGAGAGATGTGGTGTAGAGATTTTGGCAGGGCTTCGTCGAGTAATTCTCTTCCCAGTCCCCTTAATTATGAGGTGAACACCTCTATTTATAGGATATGCAAAGTTAATGTCATGTGTTTAGGACACGTGATAAATTTATATGACTGGAGTATGAATCCTTATGTATAGCTGTCAATCATGGTGTACGAGTATGGGCTGCAACTTATTTAGACCTAGGCAGCAGCCATCTTAAAGAAGGTGTCGCGGACCGTCTGAGTCCAGGCACTAACCAATTCTGACCAAGGCTGGTTTGGCTATATCTGTATGATGTCGCGGCCTATACGAGGCCAGTTAGTGGTCCTTTTGGTAATATCTCTACGGCAGTAGGGACAATACTGGACATATCATTTATAACCTTAATGTGGGGAGAATTAATTAATTAATAATGAGGAGTTAGAAATATAATTTTGTGTTAAGGAGTGGACTTGCAATTATAATTATTTAGTTGTATTAATTATAATTAATGGACTGAGATTAGGATCTGGGAAGGATTAGGTTTTCCCAAGTTCATTAGGATCCACATCCTTATCTCTCCTTAGGGTCCCTACTGTAGCCTATATATATGCACCTAAATCTCATTTTTCTTAAGCCATTCGTCACTCTTTGATACTCAAAAGACAAAAAATCAAATTTATGAGAAAGAGAGATAGCAAAGAGGAAAAGTGAGAAGAGTAGGTGGTCACAAAGATAGAGCCCAGGAATACAGTAGAAGAGCGTGATGTACATTAATCATGCATTCTTGATCAATTGTCATCATAAATGGTTTGTGCTAACATGAGATAAAATCAAACAAATCTCGAAAGGTAAATCCTAATTCTTTCTTGTAGGATTTCACAAATGTGTATTTTTTTGTAGTTCAATATATACATGTATTTAATATATCCTTGGAATGTCGCTCCAACAAAGGGGTGCCTTTCAAAGTGAGGTCATGGAATTTACTTATAGGTATAAGGGGGTGGAAATATTCATGGCTCTAGAACTGCCTATCGGCATAGCCCCTTAGGCACACTACCAATAATCAAGGTCCCGAGGTTGACATTTTGCAGTCTAGGATAGGTTTTTTGACGAAATGGTCATAAAATGCAAAAACGTAAGTCATAATTTCGCACAAGGTAGACAATTTGAAAGGGTATTTGGAGCCCTTTAAGAATACATTATTCCACTCTCGAGTTCGGGAGTTGACTGAGCTCAAACAGGTCTCGAAAGCACCCGTTGGTCATTAGACATGATGGTTTCAGAGGAAAATTAATCTTTCATTCGTATTGTAAGGACGAATCGCATATGGGATGGACCATTGGAAATGGTATTTAGAGACCTTTGAGATTTCATTCAACTTCGTTTGGTATGGAGAGTTGACTCAAGTCAAATGGGGCCTGAAAATTCCCGATGATCATTCAGAGTAAAACGGGTCATTCGTCCACATCGTAAGGCTGATTCCCCCCATTGATGGACCGTCAAAAAGAGTATTCAATGCCCTTTTAGATTTAATTGAGCCTTGGTTAAGATGGAGAGTTGATCAGAGTCAAATGGGGTCTGAGTGCGCCTAGTGGCCTCTAGATCAATTTTCAGAGTAAAATGGATCATTTGTCCGAGCCATAAGACCAGATTATGCAAGGGGAAGACCATTGGAAAGGGGATTCAGATCCTTTCGAATATTCCTTAAGATTTTTCTTAGGATAGTATGTTGACCAAAGTCAAACGGGGACTTGGAGCTCCTAATGGCCCCTAGATCAGTACTCGGAGTGTGACCTAAGGTTTGCGTTTAATGAGTGCGTGATAGGGACCTAAGGAGGTGCTTACGGGGGGGGGGGGGGGGGGATAGGATGGTGTGTCTATTGTTTCTTTGTTGGGTCATACTTAAAATCAAGATGTAATAGTGTAAACAAACTATTCATTGTTAATTTTTGCAAGTATAACACAAACATATCAAATGCACATACAATAGAAATTAGGTAAAGAAAAAAATAAATTATACATTGGTGCGATGGAAAGTGACCTTGCTCAAGCTACGATTGTTCTCGAGTTCAAGACATGGGAGAACCCTCTCCATATATAGGGGTAATTCCATTCCACTGAGTACGACCTTTTTTTGTTAGAATTTATGGCATTTTATGGGTTTTAATTAAGTTGACCAAATTAGATTTAGGTCAACTTTAAGGTTAATTTAATATGGGATCCCCTCGTCTTTCGACACGGTTCAAAGTGGAAACGCGTTCAATTCCACAAGGAGTATAACGTGATATAGTCACATGCATAAAACCATACATTAATGAATTATAAATTGTAGCACAAAGTACCCACTTAGAACATGTAACTTGGTTGAAGTGTCATGTTAAAGCTCTTGTCTAATATAGGAAGATTGTGAAAATGGGTATAGTATAATATAAATCATTTTGGCTTAAAGGATTGGTGACCTTGGGGTATCCAAATCTTTGAAGGAGGGAGGACTTATTTGGGCTTGGGTGAACTTCCAAGTCCACGGGCACGCCACCGCCGCCTTCATGGTCGTGGGCTTTGGTCTTTAACTTGACTAAATTATAAACTTTTTGGGCCAATTTTAATGGGATTTTTATTTATTTTTTGTGAGTTAATTTTATTATTTCCACCTAATTTTTATTTTTATTTTTATTTTTATTTTCTTTATTATCAACTGCTAAATTCGACTTTATCCTAACAATAAACTGCTGGGATTTTTTCGACCGTTTTTAACTACCACTTATTTAATATAAATAAGTGGCTTGGGTCATATTATTTTTTACATTTTTAGATAGAATTAAAATGTCTACTCTCAGGTCTGAGCCCACATAAAATTTGAGAGTCCTGCTTTGTTGGTTCAAAAGTGACTTGAAATTTGAAGTACTGTTATTACAAGTGTAATTGTTGTATCCTGGGAGATGTTTGTCACACCCCTATTTTTTAGTATTTTAAATTATGCGCGTGCATTCAATTAAATTGAGAAATAACGTGAATTAAATAAAAATTAATTAGCAAATAAAAGGATTAATATTTATGTGAAATTATATTTACTTATGTTATAAGTAAATGAAAATATGTTAAATTACATTTCATGGTAAGTGAGTAAAATCGACGAGTTTGATTGTATCTCATTCGGGTGGAAAGAGAATGTTAGATAACTCAGATGGTGATTTTGAGAGCGTCAATGATCCGGAATGGGTCAAAATAGTTAAAAAGGTGCTCGGGGATTATATTTGGGTTGCGAGAGCTTTTTATGCTAAATAGGACCCATATAAGGGTATTCGGGTCATTTTACACATTCGGCCTGACTTAATTTCGGGATAAGTGGAGTTTAGGGTTATAATTAGGGTCATTCCACCATCCAAGAGAGCAAGCTTTTGAGGGACGAGAGAAAAGAGAAGGAACAATCCAAGAAAAGTGAAGAGAAAGGATCCGGGAGGGAAATTTGAATCATTCGAGGCATAAGATCATTAGGTAAAGTGTTTATCCTTCTATAGTTACTTTTTTGGTTTCAATCGTTCATGTGAAAATTTGGTTTAAAAAGCCACAAATTTTTGGGGTGGGATTAACATGTAAAATAAAGATTTTTGTCAATGGATTCATCAAGGAAAAATTGGAATATGATTACGTGTTAAATCTAATGTGAAAGAAATTATAAAGACGAAATCTTGGATGATCGAACCAATAATGAATGAAATCTTGACTTAGGGTGAAAAAATATATGATTCTTGATGAAATATTGATCGTCCCAATGATTTAAATGTTTTTAGGTTGATTCGTACGTAGAAATATGTGTTATTACATTTGGGATTGAAGTAGAATTCATAAATAGGGTTTAGTTGAAGTTCGGGACTCATATGGTCAAATAGAAAAAGACCAATCCCGTCAATAGAAATTTGGCTTACTTCCCATAATCGAATCGATTTGCTAGGGAGGGGAGAATTGATTCGCCAATTGAATCGGTTCCGTTGGGTTAGGTGAATCGATTCAGCCTGACCGATTTTCCTTCTTTGGTTCTTGTGGTTTCTCCGTGGACCATTTAGGGTTCGACTTTGGTTACGGTGTTTGATAGATGGAATATACAGAAGAGGTTAGAAAGTACCTTGGGTTAGACGAGGTGTAAATCTGGGTAAGAGATTATGGGTGTATTAGAGTGAATAGCACTCTGGTAATGATTATGAAATCGGTTTAGGATTTTGGAAAGAAATAGGGTACGGGCTATAGTAGCATAACATGGTGGGGCAGAAAAGTGAAATTTAAGAATTTATATCAAGTAAGTGAACACATGAAAAATTGGGAGTCAAGGTAGACTCAAGATTTTTAGGCTAATGCTGCGAGGGATATATGCACGATTAGCTGGTTGTACACACACAGACACACACACACACAGACACACACAAACACGCATATATATATATATGATAAGCACTCAAAAGTGTATATTTTATACCCCAAATAGTCTCTTTGTAATCGCTAGTTCTCTATAAAATTGGACTTACATTGATATTTGTTTGTTTTGTAGGCTTATAGGCATTTGCAGTTTCAAAAGCTTTATTTCAAGATGATTGTGACAAATTTGTGCTTATTCAGGGATAAAACAATCCCCTAACCTACCCTTAACCCGTATCTAAACCTATTCTACCTCTAGCCTGTCCTACAATTGCCCTGTGTGTGTGGCGTTATTTTATATTTTTTGAGTCATTTTTACTATTTTATTTCATTTTATTTTATTTTCAGTCTTATTTTACCATTTCATGTTAACATAATAGTGCGTGTGAGTATGTGTATTATTTTATATAGTACTAAGCCCTTGTTTGTAAATATTACAAGTGTGCGTTGATTTGATATTTATTTTTATTTTTATTTTTTATTATTAGTTAGTTTTATTAATGTTTATTTCAGTTAGGTTTATTTGTATTTTATTTTAGTCTTTTATTTTTTAGGAGCTTATTTTTCTAATTTTAGTAAATTTTATATTTTCTTTAGTTTTATTTTATTAGGTTGGGATTTTAATTTTTATTTTTAATAATTTATACTTTTGGTTGTATGTAAATATTTAGATACTTTATTTTTTAATTTTAGTTGTGTACATTAAATACACACACTTACTACTGTAGAAACTCACACACACCATTCCATACACACTACCACACCCCAGGGTTTACCTTCATCTTCTTCCCCACACCACACACTCTATCTCCATTTAGCTCCCTCCATTAAGACAAAACTCCATAACCAAAAGCTCCACAATTCAAATCTCCATTAAACCCCACACTTAAAATCCAACCTCCATAAAACTAGCTCGACCCACATCACCCATTTCAAATTCGTTTGCGACTAAACCCACCCCACTTACTTGCCAAACCTCACAACACGGATCCTAAAACCCTTACAATCTAATTACGATATCACAAACCACGAGCTCCGAACATACACCACAACTACGGCCAGTAGAAATCCATTGAAGCCAAATCGACCTTACCCGTTTACCACCATACCCGGCAACCCCGCCCATCACCAGCTCCGCCCGACCATCTTTAAGCTCGGAGCCATACCAGACCCGACCCGATCACCTCCTAAACCCTTGGCAGCCTTTACCCGAGTCCATCATGAACCCGAAACCCACTTCTGAACCCATACACCATTTAAACTTCCAAGACCCATTTCCCACAATATCCATTCCCCAAGCCATCTTACACGATTCTGTCCAAGACCCCAAATAAACCAAAAATATAAAACCCATGTGTTTAAAATTCCAACTTATCCCATTTTTTTCCAAAATACCCTTCAACCCCTCTTCCCACATGCACTTTTGCATGCTTCCCAAATCACCCACACCCAAATATGATAATTTCCGTTACTCGTAAAGTCAAATAAAATTACGACACCAATTTTAATAATGATAAATTGACTTTTTAAACGAATTTTATCTTGTTATCCTAAACATGCAACTATGTGATAAAACAGATAATAAAACCAAGCAAATACGACACGGTAAATATGAAGAAAAAACCCCATTCGGGTAAAACCCTTTATTTCACTATAAATAGTAAATCGCAACTTACATGGATTACAATGAAAACTGCAATGGATCAACACACAAAAAATCCATAAGAACCCAGTTGTATATTAGCAAGGAGAACCTTTGAGTCGTCCCAATGATTGTGGTCATCATCGTCAGCCTAATACCTCTCTCAAGTGGTACCCAGTCAGCCATGGAGTTGTAATACCCCATATTTTTATGATTTAAATAATTATGAGATTAATTATTATTCTGGGATTAATTGAGATTAATTGAATTAAAATGTGAGAATTTAATTGTTCATTAATTCGAATTTAAAATAAATATTAACTAGTGTGCCAAGGGTTAATACTTATTGATTGAATATTACTGTGTGATATGTAATATGGAACTATACATTTCGGTAAATTGTCAAGAATAAGAAATACAACAGTTTAGTAAATTAAGGCAGACGCGCGTGTGTCGTGTCGGGACTAATTTAATGGAATAAAATATTAATTAATTTGAGTTGCTCGTATGGTCATTTTGAGTGCGTCGTTGAGTTCCGAAGGGTCGAGATAGTTAGAATAGTATACCCGGTTGTTTAGTTTGGGTCCCGGGGCAATTTTAGGTCTAACCGGCACCCCGAGAGGGCATTATGGTAAATTGTATCTTTGGGATTAATTAATGGACGAAAATTAAGAGTTATTTTTATCGTCCAAAAGAATTCCATTAAGGTTAAGAGATACAAAAAGTAAGAATGGCCATAGAAAGTGTGAGGGAGAACCAATTTCTAAGAGGAAAGGCTCGATTAGCACCACCTTGCACAACCACCACCACCACCACCACCACCGTGTAGATCGGGACGAGGGGAAAACACCCATACCAAAAACACCAAGGAATCAGATGACTAATTCAAGGCAAGTGTTTATTACTTGTTGTACCTTAGCATTTATCATACTCATGTTAGTATAGGGATGTTATAAACCTGTTTTGGTTCATAAAAGTGACAAAAATTGGAGAATTAGGATGTATAACTTAAATCTACGATTTATTTAATTGAAACCCTCCATGTATGTAGAATAGAAATCACGTTTTGATGAACTTATGTGAAGAACGAATCTGGGAAACATGTGTTCTTGAATAAGAAATTAAAGAACTAGGGTTTTAGTGAATAATTTGGGGATTTCATAATTCTGTGATGATTCGTAATGATATAATGATGTTAGGATGTTAGAAACCATGTATAATTGTTAGAATTAGAGTTGGGATTGACTGGTTGGAGTTTGGGATGTTAATTTAGAGGTTTTAGGGTTAAAAATGGTGGAAAAACGCTGGAATTCTGGATAGAAGACAAAACAGTAGGTCTCGCGCAAAGTCGCGCGATGTCGTTCAAGCAAGATTGCATCTCGCGCGAAGTCGCTCGAGTGACACGTGGAAGTCGTTCGAACGACATGCCATCTGGTTCGAGCGACAGGGTGAATTTTTGAGAAATTTCTTACGGACAGTTTGGGAATTTTCCAGTCTTTATGAGTGAGAGAAATTACCAATTAATAGAATTGAAACGAGGCAGGCCCACAAGAAAGTATGTGAGTTTTATACTTAAATTAATTCGAAAAAAAGAGTTACTTTGGAGATTTACTAAAGGATTGTGGTAATTTAGTAATACTATAAATACGTAATTTTGAGAATAAAATACGTATGGAACATATAGAAGAAGGTTGGGAAGAATTCCTATAAATATTAATAGGATGTGTGAATACCTATTACTTGTTTAATATTATTTGTATGACATACCTAGCTACTTGCTATCACGGGGGGTTGTGTAGAGACGGTCTTATCCTAGGTGACCTTCTGGGGGATATTTGACTTATATCTCAGAACATAGTACTGTTAAGACTTATTTGTGAGTTGATAAGTAAGCTGACTATGGAAGCGTAGGTATGTGCGTGACCCATAGGTTTATGAACTATGTTTGTCGCCACCATGTGTGTTTTGTGTATATGGTTCGTGGGAGACTTTCGAACTGACAGTCCTTATTAGAGTACGAGATGTACCGGGACATGATAACAGAGTATGCAATGCACTACATGTTTAGCCTTGGGGTGCTGTATTAATATAAATATATATATATATATATATATATATATATATATATATATATATATATATATATATATATATATAACTTGTGTTATCCTACTGTGAGATAATTGTGGGCTATTGGGATAGTATAGTCTTAAGTGACGTAAGCTGTGAATACATAACTTAGTGTGATAACACTTAAAGGATTTAATAAATGATGGTATCAATAATGTGAAAAACTGGGAATCACGGGTTACTACCATGAGGTATAACAAGAAGTATAAATAGTTATCTAGTTGGAAGTGTTACGGATGTTAGGTGAGAATAGATGTATGTTAGGCGTGCACAATAGACGAGAGGTGAGAATCTCATGTGAGAGTTTGAACTAGCATGCATTTGATACTTGCTTTATTGTAAATTTTAAATACTTGCTAAAACAAATATTTTTACACATCGGGCTCTAAGCCGTTTATTGCATCTCTTCTCTACCTTGGTATATATATGTCTTATATTAGGTGCTCAGCCACAGGAACACCAGGTTTAGAGATTTGGATTACTCGGCGTGCTGTTGCTATTGTGGAAGCTGTAGGTCTTTGCATTGGACGCCTTCATCATTTCATTTCCGTTATGTTTAGACTTTCTATTTAGGGCATGTGTCGCCCATTCCTTAGACAATTATTTGAGATTGTATTCAGTTTATTTTCTTTTCTTTTCAGTTGTGTTTATTATTCCTATGGTATTTGATTTAGAGTTTTATAACTGGAATGTTTTATCGAATCTTTTCTATTTCAGCTTGTGATTCAGATTTAGTATTTACACTAATTAGTTGTGGTGAATGATTGATGTTTATATTCTCGGGTTAATAATTGAAAGATTTTTTTTAAAAAAGGAAAATATTTTGACACTAGATTAATTACTTAGTAGGTGGTTAATAAGGTTACTATGTTTTCGACAGTGATGCTAAGAATGAACCAACCGAACATTCTGTTTTAAATTTTATAAAGGACTAATCACCCGATATTTCATTGGGCGGGGTGTCACAGGTGCTATCAGAGCCAGGTTCTAGAGTCCTTTAGGATCTGTACGGCTTACTATGTTTCAGCTTTGCGTCCTTTGATATAGAGCCCTATCTTTAGGACTGTTGTGATCTTAATTTTTTCTATTTCGTCTTCAGCTATTTGAGATTTAGTAATAATTGTGGACTAATAAAATTCTTTCTCGTCTCAGATGTCTCCTCGACGTGCACCAAGAAACAGACAGGCCCAACCAGAACAGCCGGCAGCGCAGACTCAGGGGATAATGAAGGTAGCAGAGGTTGCCGCAATAGTTGCACAAGCGGTGAATGCAGCCATGGCGGTGGTACAACAGGCCCCACCCCAAGCTCAGGCAGTAGAACCAGTTCCAGTGTATCCATTTCCCACTGCATGGGAAAGAGTGAGAGAGTCCTTTCAGAGGGCATGTCCCCCAGAGTTCATGGGCAGTTCATATGTGGTTATTGCTAGTCAGTGGAAGAAGGACATATATCGACACGTTCGTATGTATGAGTGCACTAAAGTTCATAGGCAAGTTTTGGCTACCTTCAAACTGAGAGGGGAAGCCTTACAGTGGTGGGAATCCACTAGTACTACTGAGGAGCGAGATTTGATGACGATTAGTGATTTCTGGGTGCTGTTGAACCACAAGTACTTTCCTTCCGCCGTCAATACCGAGATGAGGCGAAAACTTTTAGACATCACCCATGAAGGGAGAACTGTTGCAGAATATGAGGGGGAGTTCACGCGATTGGCAAACATGGTACCGGATGTTGTGCCTACTGAGGATAAGCGCATTCAGATGTTCATGGATGGCCTCACCTGGAGGCTCAAACAACATCTTCTGGGTAACCTCGCATTACATACCTATTCTGATGTGCTTAATGCAGCACTGCTGCAATGCCAGGACCACCACTTCCATATGACTGGGAGCAGATGAGCGGGGGAGTCCAGCCAATCGGGCAGGACAGGAGGTAATGGTGCCAGTGGGACACAACTAGCTCAGGGTCAGTAGAGGCAGGTTGATCAGAGTTCCCAACAGGGGATTCTAGGCATTTCAGGTCAGGGGGTTTCCATCAAGGTCAGGGAGGTTTTAGGCCTGGCCAGCAGGGTCAGCATGTCCATTAGAGCCAACAGGGGCATCAAGGCCAGCAGGGCCTGCAGCAGTTTAGGCAGGGCCAACAGGTCCAAGGGGGAGGTGGGAATGGCCAGCAAGGCCGAGGACAGTAGGGGCAGTCAGGGGAAAACTTTGGTGGGAAGCATTTTATATGTGGAAAGACTGGCCACAAGAGACATGACTGTCGTGAGAGGGGAAGGGCCCCATAGTAGCAGCAGCAGGGTGCTCGACAGAAGCCCTAGAGACCGATTTTTCCCTCCACCCTCTTAGTACCACCTCAGATGCCAGTGTTGCCAGATATTCCAGAAATTCTAGTTCAGTAAGGGTAACTTCAATATGGACACGTTTATAACCTCCATCAAGCCGCAACCCCACAGGCACCACCCGCGGTTGAGGGTACGTTTCCTATCCATGGCACTATGGGTCAGGTTTTATTTGACACTGGGGTGTCGCACTGTTTTATAGCTACTCATTTTGCAAAGGCCTTAGGGTTATTAGACACAGCAGTGCGCACGGTGACATGCGTAGATTCACCACTGGGGAATGAGTTTTTGATCTTCTTTATATACCGGGGTGTGGGAGTAGAGATTGGTAGCCTAATTTACCAGATGACATGCTAGTCTCAGAGATGCATGAGCACGATGTTATTATTGGCATGGATTGGCTCGCTGCATACAGAGCCATGATAGATTGTTTCGGTGGGAGTATCATCTTTGCCATTTCGGGGGTAGGATATGTTTTTGGTGGCAATGCCTCACCCAGAGGGAGGCTCCTCCATCCATTTATACTTCATAGAGGAGGATACCTCTAAAGAGGTCGTGATTCCCTTAGATTCGATCCTAGTCGTTCGTGAGTATTCTGATGTATTTTAGGAAATACCGAGCCTACCCCCAGTTAAAAGATAGATTTCATCACAGATTTGATGTTGGGCACTCGACTGATAGCACGTGCACTGTATCGTATGGCCCCAATGGAAATGAGGGAGTTACGAGATCAGATAGAGTAGCTGTTAGGTCAGGGATTAATTCATAGGAGCACATCACCTTGGGGCACTCCAGTGCTGTTTGTGAAAAAGAGAGATGGTTCACTGAGGTTATTCATGGATTATCGAGAGTTGAACAAGGTCAAGATACAAAATAAATATCCATTGCCTCGAATTAATGACCTGTTCGACCAGCTAAGAGGAGCAACCTTTTTTTCAAAGATAGATTTGAGATCAGGATACCATCAGCTACGAATTAGGGAGCGGTATGTGTCGAAGACTGCTTTCTTAACGAGATATTGGTCCTATGAGTTCAGAGTCATGCCATTTGGGCTGACAAATGCTCCAGCCGTATTCATGGACTTGATGAACCAAGTGTTCATAGAGTTCTTGGATCAGTTTGTCATCATTTTCATAGATGACATCCTGATATATTCACAAACTGAGGAGGAACATGCCGATCACTTGAGGCAGGCTCTTCAGACTCTACGAGAGCATCAGTTGTATGCTAAGTATGAGAAGTGCAGATTCTGGTTATGGGAGGTATAGTTTTTGGGGCATGTTGTGTTAAAATTGGGAATATCAATTGACCCGAGCAAAGTGTCAACGGTGAGGGAGTGGGGATAGTCCACGACTCCGACGAAAGTGCGTAGTTTCTTGGGGTTAGCCGGGTACTACAGGAGATTCATCAAAGGCTTTTCAAAGATAGCGAGTCCATTGACGAATTTGACTCACAAGGGAATTCTGTATGTTTGGGATGATACTTGTCAATTGGCTTTTGATGCTCTGAAAGATAAGTTGACTTCGGCACCAGTTCTTGCTTTGACCAATTCGGGAGTAGAGTATCTGGTGTACACTAACGCTTCTTTACGAGGACTTGGGGGAGTACTTTAGCATTAGGAGAAGGCTATAGATTTTGCCTCCCGCAAGCTAAAGCCTCATAAGCAGAATTACCCCACCCATGACCTAGAGCTAGCAACGATCATTTTTGCATTGAGAATTTGGAGACATTACTTATTGGGGGAGAAATGTTTCTTGCTTACAGACCACAAGTCACTACAATACTTGTTTACTCAGCAAGAGCTGAATATGCATCAGTGTAAATGGTTGGAGTTTGTGAAAGACTACCAGTTTGAGATACAGTACCATCTGGGAAAGGCTAATGTGGTTGCTGATGCGTTAAGTCGTAGACCGGAGGGAGATGTAGCGGACATCTGGAAATGGAAGTGGAAAGATTTGGGTCACCAGGACGCGGTAGCCCATTCCTTTGTATCTATCATGAGAGTCACACCATAAATTGTTACGAGGGTGATAGAGGCACAGTCAGTGGATACATTTTGTCAGGAACAGATTGTACGGCTTTTAGCTGAGGGTGCTGAGTCCTACTCAGTAAGTTCTGATGGAGGTTTGAAATTTAATGGGAGACTGGTGGTCCCAGAAGGAGAAGACTTATGTTATGCAGTGATGATATAGTCTCACGGGTCCAGATTTGCTATACATTACGGAGGACATAAGATGTACCAGGATATGAGGCGGCAATACTGGTGGAGTGGGATGAAGAAGGACATTGTTGAGTTCGTGTCCAAGTGTTTTACTTACCAGATGGTAAAGGTAGATCATCAGAGACCGTCGGGGTTAATTTAGCCATTGGAGATACCTACGTGGAAGTGAGTGAGTATTTCCATGGACTTCATTACTGGGAAGCCTACATCACAGCGAGGTCACGACTCCATATGGGTTATAGTGGATCGGTTGACCAAGTTGGCTCATTTTTTACCAGTACGGACAGACTATACCACGGGCTAGTATGCACAGTTGTTCATTGCCGAGGTTGTTAAGCTACATGGGGTGCCCCTAGATATTGTGTCTGATAGAGACAAGATTTTTGTGTCGCGCTTCTGGGAGAGATTTCAGGAGGCCATGGGTACAGAGTTGAGATTGAGTTCATCTTATCACCCACAAATGGATGGACAAAGAGAGCGTACAAATCAGATGTTGGAGGATATGCTACGCATGTGTGTCCTTGACTTTAGAGGAGGATGGGAGTCGTATCTTTCACTGGTGGAGTTTGCTTACAATAACTCCTATCAGTTCACAATCGGCATGGATCCATTTGAGGCATTATATGGCAGGCCTTGTCGTTCCCTCGTTTATTGGCTAGAGGTGGGGGAAAACAAATTGCTCGGACCTGAGGTAATTAAGGAAACCTCTGCTAGGATATAGGTCATTAGGAGTCGCATTCGGGTAGCACAGGACAGACAAAAGAGCGTGATGCGAAGCGGTTCTTTCGAAAGTTTAGCATCGGGGACCAAGCATTACTGCGGGTGTCTCCTATAAGAGGGGTAATGAGGTTTGGCAAGAAGGGGAAGTTGGCTCTGAGGTACGTGGGACCATTTCCCATTATCGAGAGGATTGGGCCAGTGGCATACAGCTTAGGGTTGCCAGAGTATTTGCACCGCATTCACGATGTGTTCCATATCTCGTCATTGAGATGATATCTTGGGGATGACATGGGCCGTACTCACATCACGATAGATGAGATTTATTTACAGCCCAACAGCTCTTACAAGTAGAGACCAGTGGCTATCCTATACCATAGCGAGAGGAAATTGAGGTCGAAATTAGTCCCACTTGTTCGGGTGCAGTGGCAGCATCACAATGTAGATGAGTCTACTTAGGAGCGGGAGGCGAATACGCGAGGGAAATATCCAGACTTATTCTCACTAGGTATACCTTATTTTTTTTCGAATTTCGGGATGAAATTCTGTTATTAGGGGGGAAGTATGTAATACCCCATATTTTTATGATTTAAATAATTATGAGATTAATTATTATTATGGGATTAATTGAATTAAAATGTGAGAATTTAATTGTCCATTAATCCGGATTTAAAATAAATATTAACTAGTGTGCCAAGGGTTAATACTTATTGATTGAATATTACTGTGTGATATGTAATATGGAAATATACATTTCGGTAAATTGTCAAGAATTAGAAATACGACAATTTAGTAAATTAAGTCAGACGCGTGTGTGAGTCGTGTCGGGACTAATTTAGTGGAATAAAAGATCAATTATTTTGGGTAGCTCGTATGCTCATTTCAAGTGCGCCGTTGAGTCCGAAAGGGTCGAGATAGTCAGAATAGTATTCGCGGGTGTTTAGTTTGGGTCCCGGGGAAATTTTAGGCCTAACCGACACCCCAAGAGGGCATTATAGTAAACTGTATTTTTGGGATTAATTAATGGACGAAAATTAGGAGTTATTTTTATCAGTCAAAAGAAGTCCATTAGTGTTAAGAGATACAAAAATTCAGAACGTCCATAGAAAGTGTGAGGGAGAACCAATTTCCAAGAGGAAAAGCTCGATTAGCACCACCTTGCACAACCACCACCACCACCGTGTAGATCGGGACGAGGGGAACACACCCATACCAACAATGTCAAGGAATTAGATGACTAATTCGAGGCAAGTGTTTATTACATACTGTACCTTAGCATTTATCATACACATGTTAGTATAGGGATGTTATAAACATGTTTTGGTTCATAAAAGTGATGAAAATTAGAGAATTTGGATGTATAAATTGAATCTGGGATTTAATTAATTGAAACCCTCCATGTATGTATAATAGAAATCACGTTTTGATGAAATTATGTGAAGAAAGAATCTGGGAAACATGTGTTCTTGAATAAGAAATTAAAGAAATAGGGTTTTAGTGAATAATTTGGGGGTTTCATAATTCTGTGATGATTCGTAATGATATAACGATGTTAGGATTTTAGAAACCATGTATAATTGTTAGAATTAGAGTTGGGATTGATTAGTTGGAGTTTGGGATGTGAATTTAGATGTTTTAGGGTTAAAAATGGTGGAAAAATGCTTGAATTATGGGTAGAAGACAAAATAGTAGGTCACGCGCGAAGTCGTTCAAGCAAGATTGCATCTCACGCGAAGTCGCTCGAGCGACACATGGAAGTCGTTCGAATGACATGCCATCTGGTTCGAGCGACAGGGTGTATTTTTGGGAAATTTCTTAGGGACAGTTTGGGAATTTTCCAGTCTTTACGAGTGAGAGAAATTACCAATTAATAGAATCGAAACGAGGCAGGCCCACAAGAAAGTATGTGAGTTTTATACTTAAATTAATTCGAAAAAAAGAGTTACTTTGGAGATTTACTAAAGGATTGTGGTAATTTAGTGTAATACCCCGTACTTTTGACTATAATTATTTTTGGGATTAATTAATTAAATTGCGTATTAATTGGAAATTAATCCAGGTTATAAATACTAATGAGATGCGAATTGGTATTTGATTATGTGCATATATGATTATATATGTATCTGGTACTATAAAATTTTTCGTGAGATTTATATACGGCATTTTAGAAATTTTGTTGAGACGCGTGGGACCGCCGCGTCACGGTATAATATTTTGATAATAAAAGTGAATTTAAAATCTATAATCCGTATGGTCGTTTTGAGTGCGCCATCGCGTCCGAAAGGGTCTAGATAGTCAGAAAACACTAGCCGGGGGTATAGTTTGGGTCCCGGGGTATTTTTAGGCCATACCGGCAACTTAAAGGGTATTTTAGTAATTTGGTATTTTTGGGTAATTAAAAGTGACGAAAATTGAGAGTTGCAATCTGATAAGGATTGACCCAACCAACCCTTTATTAACCCCATAAGCCACGTAGGCTATCATTTAGTCTTCCAACTCTCCCAAAAGTAAACCCTAGCCACCATAGCCACCTTTGGAAGAAGAAAGCTTGGAGAAGGAGAGAGAGAGAGGAATTCTGCAGAGATTCTTCACCAAATCAACACCAAATCCGAAATCAAACCAAGGCAAGTGATTTATTCCATTTAAATTTCAGAGAATGATTCTTCCATGTTAGATTATTCAAAAAAAAAAACTTTGTATGTTCTTGGAAGATAATGAAAAACCCATGAGATTGGAGTTATTAGTTTGAATTTTGGGATATAGGTTGCATGTAGAATGTTACTGGACGATCATATTATGTGAATTACTGCCTTTTGTAATACCAAAAACGGATTTAAGATGAGGTTCATGACTGTTCTTGAGAAAAATCAGAAAAACTAGGTTTTTGATGAAGATTGATCCATATGTAGCCTATAGTTGTTGAAATATTGATTTATGGACGTTAATAATATTGTAGGATGGTTATATGACATTACTATAACGTTATATCTGAGAATCATACGTTAGAAATAAGTTTTGGGACGTTTTCAAATCTGCAGAACGAAGCAGTCCGTAGCCATACCTGTTCGATCGATCGATCGACATTCATCAGTCGATCGATCGACTAGATCGATCGATCGATATTCATAGGTCGATCGATCGACCTTCCCAGAATGAGTAAAATTTTCCTTAATTTGATTTTAATGGTGGAAACCCTCGGAGAATATGTTTGGAGACCTTATGAATACCCTCAACCTTAAGGAGACCAGTAGGAGTGATTATTATAGTGGACTTTAATTAGAATGCAATTCGGGGAATTATTCTAGGTTATTGAGATTCGTTAGAGAGGTAACGTTTGGGTTAATAGTGCAAAATTGTGTAATTCGATGAAATAAGGCTTAGAGCAGAAGTAAAGACCTTAGGAATTAAGATGTTATATTTGGGAATAATCGGAACCTAATAATCTATTATAGATAGGTTTTAAGGATAAGGGACTACGGCGTGAGACGTGTTGGTAATTTAACTTTATATTAACGGGAGACTTGAAATATATAAGTTGGGAATAATGGTATAATGATGTAGAAAATACCTTATTAATATGGTAATATCTAAGATGTGTGAATGCTTAGTATATAGTTTATGTGTATAACATACCTACCATACTTGCTATCACGGGGGAGGTTTGCGTTCGCTTAGGACCCTCTAATCCTTGTGTGCCTACAGGGGGGATTTAGACTGGTACCTTGATGAACATAGATCATAGAAGGACTTATTGTGATATTAATAAGTCTGCATGACCATGGGAGCGTAGGTATGTGCGTGACCCATGTGATGGTGACTGTGTTCGCCTCCATTATTTGTGATGTTGTTATCGGTAAACTATTCCTGAGAGATTCGGAATATGTAATCCTTATGTACGTGATGTACCGGGATGGATAGGAAAGTATGTGTGCACTACAGCTTAGATTGCGGGGTGCTTGTATTGTATATTTATGATGTGAATAATATACATTAAATTAATGGAAATCCTCATGTTAATGTTGTAAAAATATTACGGTATTGTTTCGAGATATATAATGAGTAGCTGATAGTTATATCTATGGCATATTTAGTAACTGAGCTTACATTAAACCTCTATTTAATTACGAGCGTTGTTATGTTAAATGGAACCGAGTAACATGGGTAGAACCTTTGGCAGTTTAGCTAGTTATGTTGTCAGTTAGCTAGTAATATGGGTCGTTATAGATGGGTACTTACGTTAGGAGTGCACAGTTAGTCGAGAGGTGAGAATTTAATGTGAGTGCACGTCCTAACATGTACTTTGCATTTAATGTTTTAAATGTTTTTAAAGCACTTGCAGGTTTTTAAAATGATTTCCACTTTCGGGCTCTGACCCATTTGCTTTCAAATATATTTTCTTGTAAAACCATTTTAGGTGCCCAGCCACAGGGACACCAAGCATAGGATACTCATTCAGGTGACGAGCTGTAGCTGCTTGTGGAAGCTACAGGGATTTGCATGTAGACGCTTCTCTCATTTGGATTCCAGTCTCAGCATCTATCAGTTGTAGGGCATGTTGCCCAATTCTATTAGACATTTTTACATTTCAGTTTTCAGACTCTAGCATGTATTGCTCAGTATTCAGTTTTAGTTATTTATTTCAGTTTACTTATCAGTTGTGGGATTTGTATTGAGGAGTTTTTCCTACAGGGTTTTATTTACAGTTTGTGATGGTTATTTGTTTCATTTCAGTATGGTGAATGGTGTTATTTAGTTATTCATTACTCTTGTTGCATGTTAATCAGATTTAATAAAATTTGGCACTTACTTTTTAAATACTAGGTGGTTAGTAATAATAAAACATTTTCGACAGTGATGCTATTAACTGAGCCAACTTGGCATTTTGAATTAATTTTATAAAGGAGTAGCTACCCGGTGTTTAATTAGTCGGGGTGTCACAGGTGGTATCAGAGCATCAGGTTCTAGTGTCCTTTAGGATCTGTACGGCTATTATGTTTCCGCTACGTTTCCTTTGATATAGAGCCCTATATTTTAGGACTGTTGTACTCTTTGTGTGTACGCTTCGTTCTTCAGCTATTTTAAAGTTTATAACTGTAGACTTATAAACTTTGTTCTTATTTCAGATGCCTCCACGACGTGCACGACGAGTTCCCAGGAATGCAGTGCCCGAACCCCAGCCCGCTCCAGTTCAGGGCATGTTGAACGCCACTGAGGTTGCAGCTATAGTAGCTCAAGCGGTGAATGCCGCGATTGCCGTGATTCAGCAGGCACCACCTCAGGCGCCGGTTGCCGCGCCCGTCCAGGTTAATGAATTCCCGTCTGCTTGGGAACGTGTACGCGACGCTTTTCAGAAAGCCCATCCGCCAGAGTTTGCAGGTAGCTCAGACGTGGTAGTCTCGAGCCAATGGAGGAAGGACATGCAGAGGCATTTGAGGATGCATGAGTGCACTGACGTTCAGAAACAGGTGCTAGCTACTTTCAAGCTAGTGGGATCTGCGCTACAGTGGTGGGAGTCTATCACCACTGCGGAGGAGAGGGATACCCTCACGATACAGGAGTTCTGGGTGCGGTTCGACCGCAAGTACTTTCCATCCGCAGTTCATACAGAGATGAGGAGGAAGCTGATGAGTTTGAAGCAGGAGGGCAAGACAGTGGCCGAGTATGAGGCCGAGTTCACTAACCTGTTGAATATCGTTCCAGACGAGATTCCAACAGAGAAGAAGAAGATAGAGAAGTTCACCGACGGGTTGAATTGGAGGATCCGTCAGCATCTGCTAGGGAACCTATCGTTGGCCACGTACTCTGATTTGGTTAACGCTGCACTATTGCACTGCCAGGACCACCGATTTCATATGGCCGAGGGCAAGCGGTCAGGGGAGTCTAGCCATCAGGGCAGGACTGGAGGACATGGTGCCAGCGGGGCACAGACCGGTCAGGGGCAGAGACAGACTGAGCAGGGTACCCAGCAGGGGGACAATAAGAGGTTCCGGTCAGGAAACTACAGGCAGGGACAGGGAGGTTTCCGTCAGGGCCATCAGGGTCCAAACGGCCAGCAAGGCCAACAGGGGCAGAATGGGCAGCAGTTCCATCAGGGCCAGTAGGGCCAAGGGAGGAATGGTAACGGCCACCAGGGCTGGGGACAGCAGGGGCAGAGGGGAGGAAACTTCCCAGGGAAGTGCTTCACTTGTGGCAAGACTGGCCATAAGAAGCAGGATTGTCCTGATAGGGGCAGGGCCCCACAGCAGCAGCAGCAGGGTGCTCGCCAGGAGCCACAGAGACCCATGTTTCCCGCCGCTCTTCCCGCACCGCCACAGATGGCAGCATTGCCACCCATTCCAGCAGTCCCAGCTCAGCAGGGGCAGCTACAGTATGGACGTGTCTACAACGTTCACCAGACTGCAGTTCCACAGGCACCGCCCGCGATCGAGGGTACGTTTCCTATCCATGGCACTATGGGTCGGGTGTTATTTGATACGGGTGATACACACTGTTTTATTGCTACACACTTCGCGAAATCTTTAGGATTGTTAGCTACGGCAGAGAGCACAGTGACGTGTGTCGACTCACCATTAGGGAGTGGGTCACTTATTTTCTTTATATGCCGGGGAGTGGGAGTAGAGGTTGGTGGTT
Source organism: Sambucus nigra (assembly GCA_949130495.1). NCBI lineage: Eukaryota > Viridiplantae > Streptophyta > Magnoliopsida > Dipsacales > Adoxaceae > Sambucus > Sambucus nigra. The sequence continues at coordinate 50,325,813 of OX422220.1, forward strand.
TGGTATTACCTGCGGACATGTTAGTGTTAGACATGCATGTTCACGATGTGATCATCGGTATGGATTGGCTCGTAGCATATAGAGCCATGATTGATTGCTTCAGCGGGAGCATTGTTTTTGCCATTCCGGGGCAGGAGATGTTTATAGTGGCGATGCCTCGCCCAGAGGGAGGATCGACCGCTCATCTGTATTACATAGAGGAGGATACCTCTAAGGAGGTTGTGATTCCTTTGGATTCGATCCCGGTTGTCAGGGAGTATTCAGATGTGTTTCAGGAGATACCAGGCTTACCACCCAGTCGAGAGATAGACTTCGTTATAGACTTGCTACCGGGTACGAGACCTATAGCACGTGCACCGTACCGTATGGCTCCGGCTGAAATGCGAGAGTTACGGGATCAGATAGAGCAGCTATTAGGGCAGGGCTTTATTCGCCGGAGTACCTCACCTTGGGGCGCTCCAGTTTTGTTTGTGAAGAAGAGGGATGGTTCACTGAGATTGTGCGTGGACTACCGAGAGTTGAATAAGGTCACGATACGGAATAAGTATCCGTTGCCTCGAATCGATGACTTATTCGACCAGTTGAGAGGAGCTTCTTTCTTCTCGAAGATTGATTTGAGATCGGGATACCATCAGCTGCGTATCAGGGAGGAGGATGTCTCGAAGACTGCGTTCTTGTCGAGATATGGTTCTTATGAGTTTCGGGTTATGCCTTTCGGCTTGACCAACGCTCCAGCTGTGTTTATGGACTTGATGAACAGGGTGTTCAGAGATTTCCTAGATCAGTTTGTCATTGTCTTCATTGATGACATTCTGGTTTACTCTCAGACAGAGGAGGAGCACGTCGAGCATTTGAGGCAGGTTTTGCAGACACTTCGTCAGAACGAGTTGTATGCAAAATATGAGAAGTGCGGATTTTGGCTGAAGGAAGTCCAGTTCTTGGGTCACATTATTTCCGACCAGGGAATATCTGTCGATCCGGGGAAGGTGTTAGCGGTGAGGGAGTGGGGACAGCCCACGACACTAACGGAGATTCGTAGTTTCTTGGGTTTGGCAGGATACTACATGAGGTTTATTCGGGGTTTCTCGGAGATAGCAGGTTCTTTGACACATCTTACTCGTAAGGGTGTGCCATATATCTGGAGTGATGCCTGTCAGTTGGCATTCGATGAATTGAAGGACAAATTGACCTCAGCACCTGTGTTAGCATTGCCGAGACCGGGAGTTGAGTATTTGGTTTACACCGATGCGTCTTTGCAAGGGCTTGGAGGTGTTTTGCAGCAGGAGAGACAGGCCATAGCTTATGCTTCCCGTAAGCTTAAGCCTCATGAGAAGAATTACCCCACGCATGATTTGGAGTTGGCAGCAGTGGTATTTGCCTTACGGATTTGGAGGCACTATCTTTTGGGGGAGAAGTTTCAGCTGTTCACGGACCACAAGTCCCTACAGTATCTGTTCACGCAGAAAGAGTTGAACATGCGGCAGCGTAGGTGGCTTGAGTTTGTGAAGGACTACCAGTTCGACATCCAGTACCACCCGGGTAAGGCTAACGTGGTAGCAGACGCGTTGAGCCGCAGGCCAGCAGATGAGGTGGCAGAGGTGTGGAAGGCTAAGTGGAAGGAATTGGGACACCAGGATGCAGTGGCCCGATCTTTCATGTCTGTGATGACCGTTACACCGCAGATTGTCACGAAGGTAGTACGGGCACAGGCCGATGACTCGTTCTGTCAGGAGCAGATAGTTCGATTACTAGCAGAGGGAGCCGAGTCCTATACCGTTAGCTCAGACGGGGGATTGCGCTTCAATGGGAGGTTGGTAGTTCCTGAAGGGGAAGAATTATGGCACGATGTTATGGCAGAGTCGCACGGATCACGGTTCGCGGTACATCCCGGAGGGGACAAAATGTACCAAGACATGAGACGGTAATATTGGTGGAGCGGTATGAAGAGAGATATCGCTGAGTTTGTCTCGAAATGCGCCACTTGTCAGCTTGTAAAAGTGGATCATCAGAGACCAGCAGGATTGCTACAGCCGTTGGAGGTTCCGGTGTGGATGTGGGAGAGCATATCCATGGATTTTGTCACGGGGTTGCCTACGTCGCAGAGGGGTCACGACTTCGTTTGGGTAATTATGGACAGGTTGTCCAAGGTCGCTCACTTCTTACCCGTAAGGACTGACTACACTACGGGACAGTATGCCCAGCTTTTCATTTCAGAGATTGTGAGACTTCACGGTGTGCCCCTGAATATCGTGTCTGACAGAGACAAGATATTTGTTTCGAGGTTTTGGGAGAGTTTCCAGGAGGCCATGGGCACGGAATTGCGGTTGAGTACGGCTTACCACCCGCAGACCGATGGGCAAACAGAGCGCACCAACCAGATGTTGGAGGACATGCTACGCATGTGTATTATTGACTTCGGGGGTGGATGGGAGCAGTACCTTCCACTGGTGGAGTTTGCTTACAACAACTCCTATCAGTTCACTATTGGCATGGCTCCGTTTGAGGCATTGTACGGTAGGCCTTGTCGTTCCCCAGCATGTTGGTTGGAGGTGGGGGACAACAAACTGCTTGGGCCGGAAGTTATTCAGGATACTTCGGCAAGGATTGAGTTGATTCGGAGTCGCATTCGGGTAGCTCAAGACAGGCAGAAGAGTTATGCTGATGCGAAGAGATTTTTCAGGGAGTTCCAAGTGGGGGACCAGGTTTTGCTCAGGGTTTCTCCGATGAAGGGGATTATGTGTTTCGGGAAGAAGGGGAAGTTGGCACCGAGGTATGTGGGGCCGTTTCCTATTATTGAGCGGATAGGACCGGTTGCATATAGACTTGGACTACCGGAGCACTTGCATCGGATTCACGACGTGTTCCATATTTCCTCGTTGAGGAAATACCTTAGGGACAATTTGGCTCATTCTCACATTGCTGTGGAGGACATCGATCTCCAGCCGGATAGCTCTTACGAGGAGGGGCCAATTGCTATTTTGGACCGAAGCGAGAGGAAACTGCGGTCAAAGATAGTCCCATTAGTGCGTGTTCAGTGGCGACATCACAATGTCGAGGAGTCCACATGGGAGCGCGAGGATGAGATGCGCGAGCGTTATCCAGAGTTATTTCTAGCAGGTACTTTCTAGTTTCGAATTTCGGGACGAAATTCAGTTATTAGGGGGGAAGTATGTAATACCCCGTACTTTTGACTATAATTATTTTTGGGATTAATTAATTAAATTGCGTATTAATTGGAAATTAATCCGGGTTATAAATACTAATGAGATGCGAATTGGTATTTGATTATGTGCATATATGATTATATATGTATCTGGTACTATAAAATTTGTCGTGAGATTTATATACGGCATTTTAGAAATTTTGTTGAGACGCGTGGGACCGCCGCGTCACGGTATAATATTTTGATAATAAAAGTGAATTTAAAATCTATAATCCGTATGGTCGTTTTGAGTGCGCCATCGCATCCGAAAGGGTCGAGATAGTCAGAAAACACTAGCCGGGGGTATAGTTTGGATCCCGGGGTATTTTTAGGCCATACCGGCAACTTAAAGGGTATTTTAGTAATTTGGTATTTTTGGGTAATTAAAAGTGACGAAAATTGAGAGTTGCAATCTGATAAGGATTGACCCAACCAACCCTTTATTAACCCCATAAGCTACGTAGGTTATCATTTAGTCTTCCAACTCTCCCAAAAGTAAACCCTAGCCACCATAGCCACCTTTGGAAGAAGAAAGCTTGGAGAAGGAGAGAGAGAGAGAGGAATTCTGCAGAGATTCTTCACCAAATCAACACCAAATCCGAAATCAAACCAAGGCAAGTGATTTATTCCATTTAAATTTCAGAGAATGATTCTTCCATGTTAGATTATTCAAAAAAAAAACTTTGTATGTTCTTGGAAGATAATGAAAAACCCATGAGATTGGAGTTATTAGTTTGAATTTTGGGATATAGGTTGCATGTAGAATGTTACTGGACGATCATATTATGTGAATTACTGCCTTTTGTAATACCAAAAACGGATTTAAGATGAGGTTCATGACTGTTCTTGAGAAAAATCAGAAAAACTAGGTTTTTGATGAAGATTGATCCATATGTAGCCTATAGTTGTTGAAATATTGATTTATGGACGTTAGTAATATTGTAGGATGGTTATATGACATTACTATAACGTTATATCTGAGAATCATACGTTAGAAATAAGTTTTGGGACGTTTTCAAATTTGCAGAACGAAGCAGTCCGTAGCCATACCTGTTCGATCGATCGATCGACATTCAACAGTCGATCGATCGACTAGATCGATCGATCGATATTCATAGGTCGATCGATCGACCTTCCCAGAATGAGTAAAATTTTCCTTAATTTGATTTTAATGGTGGAAACCCTCGGAGAATATGTTTGGAGACCTTACGAATACCCTCAACCTTAAGGAGACCAGTAGGAGTGATTATTATAGTGGACTTTAATTAGAATGCAATTCGGGGAATTATTCTAGGTTATTGAGATTCGTTAGAGAGGTAACGTTTGGGTTAATAGTGCAAAATTGTGTAATTCGATGAAATAAGGCTTAGAGCAGAAGTAAAGACCTTAGGAATTAAGATGTTATATTTGGGAATAATCGGAACCTAATAATCTATTATAGATAGGTTTTAAGGATAAGGGACTACGGCGTGAGACGTGTTGGTAATTTAACTTTATATTAACGGGAGACTTGAAATATATAAGTTGGGAATAATGGTATAATGATGTAGAAAATACCTTATTAATATGGTAATATCTAAGATGTGTGAATGCTTAGTATATAGTTTATGTGTATAACATACCTACCATACTTGCTATCACGGGGGAGGTTTGCGTTCGCTTAGGACCCTCTAATCCTTGTGTGCCTACGGGGGGGATTTAGACTGGTACCTTGATGAACATAGATCATAGAAGGACTTATTGTGATATTAATAAGTCTGCATGACCATGGGAGCGTAGGTATGTGCGTGACCCATGTGATGGTGACTGTGTTCGCCTCCATTATTTGTGATGTTGTTATCGGTAAACTATTCCTGAGAGATTCGGAATATGTAATCCTTATGTACGTGATGTACCGGAATGGATAGCAGAGTATGTGTGCACTACAGCTTAGATTGCGGGGTGCTTGTATTGTATATTTATGATGTGAATAATATACATTAAATTAATGGAAATCCTCATGTTAATGTTGTAAAAATATTACGGTATTGTTTCGAGATATATAATGAGTAGCTGATAGTTATATCTATGGCATATTTAGTAACTGAGCTTACATTAAACCTCTATTTAATTACGAGCGTTGTTATGTTAAATGGAACCGAGTAACATGGGTAGAACCTTTGGCAGTTTAGCTCGTTATGTTGTCAGTTAGCTAGTAATATGGGTCGTTATAGATGGATACTTACGTTAGGAGTGCACAGTTAGTCGAGAGGTGAGAATTTAATGTGAGTGCACGTCCTAACATGTACTTTGCATTTAATGTTTTAAATGTTTTTAAAGCACTTGCAGGTTTTTAAAATGATTTCCACTTTCGGGCTCTGACCCATTTGCTTTCAAATATATTTTCTTGTAAAACCATTTTAGGTGCCCAGCCACAGGGACACCAAGCATAGGATACTCATTGAGGTGACGAGCTGTAGCTGCTTGTGGAAGCTACAGGGATTTGCATGTAGACGCTTCTCTCATTTGGATTCTAGTCTCAGCATCTATCAGTTGTAGGGCATGTTGCCCAATTCTATTAGACATTTTTACATTTCAGTTTTCAGACTCTAGCATGTATTGCTCAGTATTCAGTTTTAGTTATTTATTTCAGTTTACTTATCAGTTGTGGGATTTGTATTGAGGAGTTTTTCCTCCAGGGTTTTATTTACAGTTTGTGATGGTTATTTGTTTCATTTCAGTATGGTGAATGGTGTTATTTAGTTATTCATTACTCTTGTTGCATGTTAATCAGATTTAATAAATTTTGGCACTTACTTTTTAAATACTAGGTGGTTAGTAATAATAAAACATTTTCGACAGTGATGCTATTAACTGAGACAACTTGGCATTTTGAATTAATTTTATAAAGGAGTAGCTACCCGGTGTTTAATTAGTCGGGGTGTCACATTTAGTAATACTATAAATACGTAATTTTGAGAATAAAATACGTATGGAACATATAGAAGAAGGTTGGGAAGAATTCCAATAAATATTAATAGGATGTGTGAATACCTATGACTTGTTTAATATTATTTTTATGACATACCTAGCTACTTTCTATCACGGGGTGTTGTGTAGAGACGGTCTTATCCTGGGTGACCTTCGGGGGAATATTTGACTTGTATCTCAGAACATAGTACTGTGAAGACTTATTTGTGAGTTGATAAGTCAACTGACTATGGGAGCGTAGGTATGTGCGTGACCCATAGGTATGTGAACTATGTTGGACGCCACGATGTGTGTTTTGTTTATATGGTTCGTGGGAGACTTCCGAACCGATAATCCTTATTAGAGTACGAGATGTACCGGGACATGATAGCAGAGTATGCAATGCACTACAGGTTTAGCCTTGTGGTGATGTATTAGTATATGTATATGATAGTGGTGAATGTACGTATATACTTGTGTTATTCCTACTGTGAGATAATTGTAGGTTATTGGGATAGTATAGTCTTAAGTGACGTAAGTTGTGAATATATAACTTATTGTAATAACACTTAAACGAATTAATGAATGATGGTATTAATAATGTGAAAAACTGGAAATCAATGGTTACTACCACGAGTTATAACAAGATGTATAAATAGTTATCTAGTTTGAAGTGTTACGAATGTTAGGTGAGAATAGATGTACGTTAGGCGTGCACAATAGACGAGAGGTTATAATCTCATGTGAGAGTTTGAACTACCATGCATTTGATACTTGCTTTATTAAAATTTTTAAATACTTGCTAAAACAAATATTTTTACACATCGGGCTCTGACCCGTTTCTTGCATCTCTTCTCTCCCTTGCTATATATATGTATTATATTCGGTGCTCATCCTTAGGGACACCAGGTTTAGAGATTTGGATTGCTCGGCGTGATGCAGCTGTTCTGGAAGCTGTAGGTGGCATTAGACTCTTCCATCATTTCATCTCCATTCTATTTAGACTTTATATTTAGGGTATGTGTCGCCCATTCATTAGACAATTATTTGAGATTGTATTTAGTTTATTTTCTTTTCGTTTCAGTTGGATTTATTGTTCATATGGTACTTGATTTAGAGTTTTATAACTGGAATGTTTTATCCAGTCTTTTTTATTTCAGCTTGTGATTCTGATTTAGTATTTACATTAATTATTTGAATCGAATGATTGATGTTTATATTCTCGGATTAATAATTGAAAGATTTTTTTTAAAAAGGAAAATATTTTGACACTAGCTTAATTAATTAGTAGGTGGTTAATAAGGTTACTATGTTTTCGATAGTGATGCTAATAATGAACCAACCGGACATTTTGTTTTAAATTTTATAAAGGACTCATCACCCGATATTTAATTGGTCGGGGTGTCACAGGAGTGCCTCTCCACAAATTGTATGCAAATAGATATAAACGGTCTAGGGTTTTAAAATAATTCACAAAAATCATATTCAAGGATGCTTTGGTTGTGAATTAAAAAGTGTTTTTAAACACAAGACTTAAGAACTTTTGCCCAGAATTTGGCACTGCGTTTTCATGATAAGTCTCTTGAACAAAATGAACCACGAAACAGGTATTTATACTCACGAAAAATCCCTTGATGGGGCGCGTCGTTCGAGAGATATTACATCTCGTTCGTACAAGATGTCTATGTCATTCAGACGACAAGCACATGTGGTTTGAACGATAGATACATTCGTTTGAACGAAGCAAACGTTAAAAAAAGTCTTCGCCTCTTCATTTAGATTTTTTTTTCACAAATGAAAAAATCCTATTCGTATTTTTATAAAAACAAACATCCTAAATATAATTTTATGAATTATATCAAAACTCTAAATATTTTTGATACCTTTTGGGATGTTGGGAAGTCTTCAAACTTTGGAGATCTTTGTGTTGGGTCGTCTTGACTTTGCGTGTTGATGTGTAACGATATACGACAAACTAGGCTAACGCTATGCTAAGAACAATGTTGAAAAATATGTTCCTACAAATCTCTCCCTTTGGCCATGTCAGTACAAAAGAAACAAAATGTCTGAAACACCAAATTAAAATGAAAGCTCTCTTATTACAAAGTTACTAATACCCTTCCCAACCCTATAAAAACAAAAGGATATAGTTTCTTCATCTTCAGAAACTTTATTTTCCCTTTTGCAAACCTGTCTTCATCCGTGTGTTTCAACATTTCATAATTAGGTATCTACACACATGAGATAGCAAACATATACCTTCGTGATGCATTGAGTTTGAGGTGAGATAAACATAAATCAAGATATCAATGAGATAAGTATCAAAGAGATAGACATAAATCGTATATCAAATCAAATCAAGTGTCCCCCATAATACGTGATTGGTTTTAGTTTCATCACCTGAAAAGAAAAATAAAAAGCATTATTATTTATGAGGGAGTTTGGATGGAATATAAAATGGGTTTTCACGTTTGACAAAATCATGAAAAAGCATTATATAGTTTTAGACGTTATTGGTATGAAAATAATGTTTGACTTTGATTTGTCGATTTGATTAAGACGATGTCATCTAAATTCATTTTTCAACACCTCAGGAAGATTTTGAGATTCATTCATTAGGAGTACACATATATATCATGCACATATGTTATGTGTGATAGCATTGAATTGCCTATCGAATTCTTCATACCCATTCATTCCATTCCACATGTTTGAACACATCGACTCTATGTTAGTGTGTACGACTTATGTACTTTGTGTCACGTGTTGTGATTGTTTGTATGATATTTTTGAAACTTTCAATTTTTTTAAAAAAAAATGACATATTACAAAAATATCATATAAACAATCACAACAAGTGACACAAAATACATAAGTCGTACACACTAGCATAGTATCGATGTGTTCTAACGTGTTGAATGGAATGAATGGGTGTGAAAATTTCGATAGGCAAATAAATTTAATCACACATAACATATGTGCATACATGTGTACTCCTAACGAATGAATTTCAAAATCATCGTTAGGTGTCGAAAAATAAGAATTTAGATGACATTGTCTTAATTAAATCGACAAATCAAAGTTAGACATAATTTTCACATTAATAACGTCTAAAACTATGCAATGATTTTTCATGACATTCTCAGGATGCGCAAACCCGTTTTATATTCCATACAAACTCTCTTATAAATAATAATGCTTTTTATTTTCCTTTTGAGGTGATGAAACTAAAACTTATTGGCCCACTTTATAGTATATTTTTCTTTTTATTGCCTTTAAATTTTCGGGGCTCTTTTCAACCTCTTTGGACCTTACCATCTGTTTTTGCCAAATTTTTATTTTGGTTCGATTTAAACGGTGGCTTAAATGCAAAGTATAAATGAGTACCTTTCGTAGCCCTTCCCCGTTTTTCAAATAAGTCACGCAAACTCATAAACAACGGTTCTTACGTGCACTACTTTCATTGTCAAGTTTTATCGCATTTGATTCGTTTTTAAGACAAAATCGAGATGAAAGCACCTCGACCAACATGTGATAGACAAGAACAATAGTGAAAAAAATCCATGTAAGTGTGCATTAGAGGAAATCATGAATGAAACATGTAGAAAATAACAGCAATTCACATCTCAATGACTCCAAATATTCTAAATGAAATGATGATGCATATCAAAACACTATCAAATAGTCACATGGATATAGAATGAAATTGTGGCTCGATAATCCTAAATGTCCATCCATATAAGGTGTAAAAAAATACAAAACTCTTTTTATATTTTTCAAAAGTTTTATCAAAAAGAAAATCTGAATACAAAACAAATATACAAATCATTACACTTAACAAGAATTTATCATGAAAGACAACTAGCGTATGGCAAACATGTGAAGACAATCATCTGTATGATATAGCAAGAGAAGAATCACGAGAAAACAACCGAGAATCAACTAGTATAACATCTTTCTGAACCCAAATAGGTGTCCAACAATGAATAGGGGTTTTCGGAACACTATATTTCAACTTCCTAGGACCTTTTCAAAGATCGAAATAATAACGCCTGATGTGACCTTTCCTACCACAAAGTGAACATTAAAAAACAGGTGGAATGACACCTATGGGTTGACATTTTCTAACGTCCTTGGGATTAGTTGACCATCTAAAACAAATAATGGGGTTGACTTTAATACTAGAAACATTAGAACACAACGAGTCACTACTATTTCTACCAACACTACTCAAATCTATTAAATCATTTTTCATCTCCGAAATTTTTTACTCAAGTGAAGAAATAGACTATTTCAATTTTAGGGACTCCTTTTATATATTTTCATTTCTTCCTAGAAGGTTATCACATTCCCCCATAAAATATGCACAATTATCCCTAAGAGCCTCTTCACGTGCCACAAACTCATCGATTAAAGTATTTTTATCCTCTTTGGCACAATCACAGATCCTAGAATTTTTAAAGTCCTCTAATTATTTTTCTAAAAATATTACTCTATCATCAGTCTCCTTTTTTGGATAATTTTAAAGCATTAAAGTCATGATCCAAAGGAATAAATTTCTCACGATAAAAATATCTTTGATTTTGAACCGTTTGCAGAAGATCCTAGAGGATTTGAAACAAGAATTTTCTTTTTTTCAAAAATTGAATTATTTTTGCAAACATCAAATTCAAACTATTTATATTGTCAAAACAAGAAGAATCCACCGGGAGAAAAAAAAGCGCAGGAGCGATGAAATTTTTTTTACCCAAAGAGTGATAAACAAGTTCTAATGCAATAACTTATCATAACCCACTCTGATACCAATTTGAGAATGCTCGTTAGTCGCAAATGGTGTTTTTAAATAAAATTGCAACACCAATTTTAATTATGCTAAAATGACTTTTCAAACCGATTTTTATCTTATTTATCCTAAACATGCAACTATGTGATAAAATAAATAAATCAAACCATGCAAATACGATGCGGTCAATATGAGGAAAAAAACCCTTTCGGGTAAAACCTTTTATTTCACTATAAATTGTAAATCATAACTTACACGGATTACATTGAAATCTGCAACAGATCAACACGCAAGAAAATACATAAGAATCGTAACTTTATAACAACAAGGACAACCCTTGAGTCATCTCAATGACCGCAGTCGTCATCGTCAGCCCAGTACCTTTCTCAAGTGGTACCTATTTGGACATGGAGTGCCTCTCCACAAGGTTTATGCAAATAGATACAAACAATCTAGGGTTCTAAACTAATTCACAAAAATTATATTCAAGGATGCTTTGGTTGTGAATTAAAAAGTGTTTTGATGCACAAAACTTGAAGAACTTTTCCCCAGAATTTGGCACTGCATTTTTGTCAAAAGTTTCTTGGGAAAAAGTGAACCATAAAACATGTATTTATACTAATAAAAAATACCTTGACTCATCACGCCGTTCGAGCGAGATGAGCGGTCGTTCGAGTGATATAGCATATCATTAGAACGAGATGTCTATGTCGTTCGGGCGCCAAGCACTTGTCATTCGAACGACAGGCACTTTCGTTTGAACAAAGCAAACATCAAAAAATTCTTCGTCGCTTAACTGAGAAAAAAATGTTTTCAAAAATGAAAAAATCATGTTCGTATTTTTATAAAAATAAAAGTCCCAAATATAATTTTATGAATTAAATCAAAAATATGAATACGTTTTATACCTTTTGGGATGTTGGGAAGTCTTCAAACTTTGGAGATCTTTGTGTTCGGGTCGTCTTGACATTGCGTGACGATGTGTAATGGTGTACACCAAACTAGACTAAAGTTTTTCTATGAACGTTATTGAAAAACATGTTCTTACAAAGTTACTAATACCCTTCCTAACCCTAGAAAAATGGAACGGTATAGTTTCTTCATCTTCAAAAACTTTGTATTCCCTTTGGCAAACATGTCTTCATCCGCATGTTTGAGCATTCTGTAATTACGTATCTACACATATGAGAAAACAAACATATACCTTCGTGATGCATCAAGTTTGATATGAGATAAACAGAAATTAAGATCGACGAGATAAGTATCAATGAGATAGACATAAATCGTATATCAAATCAAATCAACTTTCCCAAATAATACGTTATTGGTTTTAGTTTCGTCACCTCAAAAGAAAAATAAAAGGAATTATTATTTATGAAGGAGTTTAGATGAAATATTGAAAATATTGGCATAACCTGGAAAAGTCATGAAATAGCATTACATAGTTTTAGACGTTATTGGCGTGAAAATCATGTCTGACTTTAATTTGTCGATTAGATTAAGACGATGTCTTCTAAATTCATATTGTTCGACATCTGAGGACGAATATGAGATTCATTCATTAGGAGTACACATGTACATCATGCACATATGTTATGTCTGATCGCATTGATTTGCTTATCGAATTGTTCACATCCATTCATTCCATTCCATACGTTTGAAGACATCGATACTATGCTAGTGTGTACGACTTACGTATTTTGTGTCGCGTCTTGTTATTGTTTGTGTGATATTTCTAAAATTTTAAATTTTTTCAAAAAAATGACATAGTACAAAAATATCATACAAACAATCACAACATACGATACAAAATACATAAGTCGTACACACTAGAATAGTATCGATGTGTTTAAACGTATTAAATGGAATGAGTGGGTGTGAACAATTCGATAGGAAAATCAATGCAATCACACATAACATATGTGCATGATGTATACGCGTACTCCTAACGAATGAATCTCAAAATCTTCCTTAGGTGTCTAAAAATATGAATTTAGATGGCATCGTCTTAATCAAATCTACAAATCAAAGTTAGACATGATTTTTCACATTAATAACATCTAAAACTATGTAATGCTTTTTCATGACTTTGTCAAGACGTGCAAACAAATTTTATATTCCATCTAAACTCCCTCATAAATAATAATATTTTTTATTTTTCTTTTGAGGTGATGAATATTGCCTTTAAAAAATTTTTGGGCTCTTTTCAACCTCTTTGGACCTTGACTTCTGTAATGGTCAACTTTTTATTTTGGTCTGATTTAAACGGTGGCTTAATTGCAAAGGATAAATGAGTACTTTTAGTAGCCCTTCCCCGTTTTTCAAATAAGTCACACAAACTTAGAAATAACGGTTCTTACATGCACTACTTTCATTTTCAAGTTTTATCGCATTTGATTCGTTTTTAAGACAAAAATGGAGATGAAAATACCTCGACCAACATGTGATAGACAAGAACAATAGTCAAACAAATCCGTGCAAGTGTGCATTAAAGGAAATCACGAGTGAAACATGTAGGAAGTAACAACAATTCACATCTCAATGACTCCAAATATTCTAAAGCACAAAAAATGAAATGATGATGCATATCAAAGCACTATCAAATAGTCACATGAATATGGAATGAAATTGTGACTTGGTAATCCTAAATGTCCATCCATATACGGTGTAAAAAAAATACAAAACTCTTTTTATATTTTTCAAAAGTTTTATCAAAAAGAAAAATTCAATACAAAAAAAATATATAAGTCATAACACTTATCAAGAATTTATCATGAAACACAACTAGCATATGACAAACATGCGAACACAATCATCTATATTATATAGCAAGAGAAGACTCATGAGCAAGCAACCGAGAATTAACTAGTCTAACATCTAGTGCCTATAAAAGTTTTTTCTTAACCCAAATGGGTGTGCAACGACGCATAGTGGTTTTGGGAACCAAGGGTACACTAAATTTCAACTTCCTAGGACATTTTCAAAGATCGAAACAATAATGCTTGAGATGACCTTTCCTACCACAATGTGATAATAAAAAAATGGGTGGGATGACACCTATGGGTTGACCTTTTCTAACGTCCATGGGATTGGTCGACCCTCTAAAACAAATAATGGTGTTGGCTTTAATACAAGAAAAAGTTGAACACAACTAGCCATTACTATTTCTACCAACACTACTCGAGTTTGTCAAATCATTTTTCATCTCAAAATATTTTGACTCAAGCAAAGAATAAGACTCTTCCAATTTTGGGGACTTCTTTTCTAAATTTTCATTTCTTTCTAGAAGGTTATCACATTCTCCCTTAAAATATGCACAATTATCCCTAAGAGTCTCTTCATGTGCCACAAACTCATCGATTAAAATATTTGTATCCTCTTTAGCACAAGCATAAATCCTAGAATTTTTAAAGTCCTCTAATTATTTTTCTAAAAATAGGACTCTATCATTACTCTCCTTTTGGAGAATTTTAAAGCATTAAAGTCATGGTTCAAAGCAAAAAATTTCTCACGATAAAAATATCTTTGATTTTGAACCATTTCAAAAAGTTCCATAGGGGATTTGAAACGAGAATTTTCTTTTTTTGAAAATTTAATTCTTTTCGCAAACGTCAAACTTAAACTATTTATATTTTCAAAACAAGGAGAGTCCATGGGGAGAAAAAAAAACAGGAGCCATGAAAAAAAATAATCACCCAAAGAGTGATAAACAAGTTCTAATGCAATAACTTAGCATAACTCGCTCTGATACCAATTTGAGAATACTCGTTACTCGCAAAGGGTGATTTCAAATAAAATTGCAACACCAATTTTAATTATGCTGAAAGGACTTTTTAAATCAATTTTATGTTGGTTATCCTGAACATGCAACTATGTGATAAAATAGAAAAATCAAACCATGCAAATACGACACAGTCAATATGAGGAAAAAAACCCTTCCAGGTAAAACCTTTTATTTCACTATAAATTGTAAATCACAACTTACACGGATTATATTGAAATCTACAATGGATCAACACGCAGAAAATCCCCAAGAATCGCAACTCTATATCAATAAGGAGAACCCTTGAGTCGTCTCAATGATCGTAGTAATCGTTGCTAGCCCAATACCTCTTTGAAGTGGCACCTAGTCAGCCATGGAATGCCTCTCCACAAGGAGTATGAAAATAGAAATAAACAATCTAGGGTTCTAAACTAATTCACAGAAATCATATTCAAGGATGCTTTGGTTATGAATTAAAAAGTGTTTTAATGAACAAAACTTGAAGAACTTTGGCCCAAAATTTGGCATCACGTTTTCATCAAAAGTCTATTGAGAAAAAGTGAACCACTAAATAGGTATTTATACTAATAAAAAACCTTGAGGCAGTGCGTCGTTCGAACGAGATGAGCGATCGTTCGAACGATATAGCATCTCGTTCGAACGAGATGTCTATGCCGTTCGCGCGACAAGCACAGATCGTTCGAACGACATGTGCTTTCGTCTGAACAAAGAAAACATCAAAAAATTCTTCGCCCCTTGACTTAGAAAAAAATGTTTTCAAAAAAGAAAAAATCATGTTCGTATTTTTATTAAAAAAATTCCCAAATATAATTTTATGAATTAAATCAAAACTCTAAATATGTTTTATACCTTTTGGGATGTTGGGAAGTATTCAAACTTTGGAGATCTTTGTGTTCGGGTCGTCTTGATATTGCGTGATGATGTGTAACTATGTACGCCAAACTAGCCTAAAGCTATGCTATGAACGTTGTTGAAAAACATGTTCTTACAAAGTTACTAATACGATTCTCAACCCTAGAAAAACGGAACGGTATAGTTTCTTCGTCTTCAAAAACTTGGTATTCCCTTGGAAAACATGTCTTCATCCGTGTGTTTGAGCATTCCGTAATTAGGTATCTACACATATGAGACAACAAACATGTACCTTCGTGATGCATCAAGTTTGATATGAGATAAACATAAAATCAAGATCGACGAGATAAGTATCAATGAGATAGACATAAATTGTATATGAAATCAAATCAACTCTCCCCAATAATACGTTATTGGTTTTAGTTTTGTCACCTCAAAATGAAAATAAAAATCATTATAATTTATGAGGGAGTTTGGATGGAATATTAATCGGGTTGACACATCCTAACAAAGTCATGAAAAAACATTACATCGTTTTAGACGTTATTAGTGTGAAAATCATGTCTGACTTTAAACATGTCGATTAGATTAAGACAATGACATCTAAATTCATATTTTTCGACACCTGATGATGATTTTGAGATGCATTTGTTAGGAGTACACATATACATCATGCACATATGTTATGTGTGATTGCATTGATTTTCCTATTGAATTCTTCACAACCATTCATTCCATTCCATTCCACACGCTTGAAGACATCGATGCTATGCTAGTGTGTACGACTTATGTATTTTGTGTCGCATGTTGTGATTGTTTGTATGATATTTCTGAAATTTTCATTTTTTCCAAAAAAATGACATAGTACGAAAATATCACACAAACAATCACAACATGGGACACAAAATACATAAGTCGCACACACTAGCATAGTATCGATGTGTTTAATCGTATGGAATGGAATGAATAGGCGTGATAATTTCGATAGGCAAATCAATGCAATCACACATAACATATGTGCATGATGTCTATGGGAACTCCTAACGAATGAATCTCAAAATCGTCCTTAGGTGTCAAAAAATATGAATTTAAATGACATCGTCTTAATCAAATCGACAAATCAAAGTCAGACATGATTTTCACATTAATAACGTATAAAACTATGTAATGCTTTTTCTTGACTTTGTCCGGACGTGTAAATCCATTTTATATTCCATCTAACTCCCTCATAAATAATAATTATTTTATTTTTCTTTCGAGGTATTGAAACTAAAACCTATTGGCCCACTATATGGTATATTTTTCTTTTTATTGTCTTTTAAAAAAATTTGGGGCTCTTTTTTACCTCTTTAGACCTTGGATTCTTTTTTTACCAAATTTTTAAATTACGTCTGATTTAAAGGGTGGCTTAATTGCAAAAAAAAAAAATTACCTTTCATAGCCCTTCCCCATTTTTCAAATAAGTCACGCAAACTCACAAACAATGGTTCTTACATGCACTACTTTCATTGTCAAGTTTTATTGCATTTGATTCGTTTTTATTACAAAATAGAGATGAAAACACCTCGACAAACATGTGATAGTCAAGAACAATAGTCAAAAAAATTTGTACAAGTGTGCATTAAAGGAAATCATGAGTGAAACATGTAGGAAGTAACAATAGTTCACATCTCAATGACTCCAAATATTCTAAAGCACAAAAAATGAAATGATGATGCATATCAAAAAACTATAAAATAGTCACATGGATATGGAATGAAATTATGACTCGGTAATCCTAAATGTTCATCCATATAAAATGTAAAAAAATACAAAACACTTTTTATATTTTTAAAATGGGATATCAAAAGAAAAATTCAATACAAAAAAAAATATACAAGTCATAACACTTAGCAAGAATTTATCATGAAACACAACTAGCGCATGACAAACATGCAAACACAATCATCTATATGATATAGTAAGAGAATAATCATGAGCAAGCAACCGAGAATCAAATAGTCTAACATCTAGTGCCTTTCAAAGTGATTTCTTAACCCAAATAGGTATGCAATGATGCATAGGGGTTTGGGGAACCAAGGGAACACTAGATTTCAACTTCCTAGGATCTTTTCAAAGATCGAAACAATAACACCTGAGGTGACCTTTCCTACCACAATGTGAACATAAAAAACGAGTGAATGACACTTTTGTGTTAACCTTTTCTAACGTCCTTGGGATTGGTTGACCTTCTAAAACATATAATGATGTTGGATTTAATACTATAAACATTAGAACGCAATGAGCTACTACTATTTCTGCCAACACTACTTGAGTATGTCAAATCATTTTTCATCTCCATTTTTTTTTTCACAAACGAAAAAATCTTGTTCGTATTTTTATAAAAAACAAACATCCTAAATATAATTTTATGAATTATATAAAAACTCTAAATACGTTTTATACCTTTTGGGATGTTGGGAAGTCTTCAAACTTTGGATATCTTTGTGTTCGGGTCATCTTGACATTGCGTGATGATGTGTAATGGTATACGCCAAACTAGCCTAAAGCTATGATATGAACATTGTTGAAAAACATGTTCTTACAAATCTCCGCCTTTGGCTATGCCGGTACAAAACAAACAAAATGTCTGAAACACCAAAGTCAAATTAAATAGTACAAAGTTACTAATACCCTTACCAACCCTAGAAAAACATAACGGTATAGTTTCTTCGTCTTCAAAAACTTTATCTTCCCTTTGGCAAACATGTCTTCATCCGTGTGTTTGAGCATTCCGTAAATAGGTATCTACACACATGAGAATACAGACATATACCTTCGTGACACATCGAGTTTGATATGAGATAAACATAAATCAAGATATCGACAAGATAAGTATGAATAAGACAGACATATATCATATATCAAATCAAATCAAATCAAGTCTCCTCCATAATACGTCATTGGTTTTAGTTTCATCACCTCAAAATAAAAATAAAAAGCATTATTATTTATGAGGGAATTTGGATGGAATATAAAATGGGTTTGCACGTCCTGACAAAGTCTTGAGAAAGTATTACATAGTTTTAGATGTTATTGGTGGGAAAATCATGTATGACTTTGATTTGTCGATTAGGTTAAGACGATGTCATCTAAATTGATATTTTTCATCCCCTAAGGATGATTTTGAGATTCGTTTGTTAGGAGTACACATATATACATCATGCACATATATTATGTGTGATTGTATTGATTTGCGTATCGAATTGTTCACACCCATTCATTCATTTCCATATGGTTGAACACATTGATACTATGATAGTGTTTACAATTTATGTATTTTGTGTTGCGTGTTATGATTTTTATATGATATATTTGTAATATGACATTTTTTTTTGAAAAAAACTAAAAATTTCATAAATATCATACAAACAATCACAAGACATGACACAAAATACTTAAGTCGTACACACTAGCATATTATTGATGTGTTCAAACGTGTGAAATGGAATGAGTGGGTGTGAACAATTCAATAGGCAAATCAATGCAATCACACATAACATATGTGCATGATGTATATGTGTACTCCTAACGAATTAACCTAAAATTGTCCTCAGATGTCGAAAAATATGAATTTAGATGACATCTTCTTAATCTAATTGACAAATCAAATTCAGCCATGATTTTCACACCAATAACGCCTAAAACTATGTAATGATATTTCATGACTTTGTCAGGACATGCAAACCCGTTTTGTATTCCATCCAAACTGCCTAATAAATAATATTGCTTTTTATTTTTCTTTTGAGGTGATGAAACTAAAACCTATTGTCCAGCTTTATAGCATAGTTTTCTTTTTATTGCCTTTAAAATGTTTCGGGGATCTTTTTAACCTCTTTGTACCTTGGCTTCTATTTTTACCAAATTTTTATTTAGGAAGATTTAAACAGTGGCTTAATCACAAAGGATAAATGAGTACCTTTCGTAGCCCTTCCTCGTTTTTCAAATAAGTCACAGAAACTCACAAACAGTTATTCTTACGCGCACTACTTTCATTGTCAAGTTTTATCCTATTTAATTCATTTAAAGACATAATTGAGATGAAAACACATCGACTAACATGTGATAGATAAGAACAATAGTCAAACAAATCTGTGCAAGTGTGCAATAATGGAACTCATGAGTCAAACATGTAGGAAGTAACAACAATTCACATCTCAATGAATCCAAACATTTTAAAGAACAAAAAATAAAGTGATGACGCATACCAAAACACTATCAAATAGTCACATGGATAAGGAATGAAATTGTGACTTGATCATCCTAAATGTCCATCAATATACGATGTAAAAAAATACAAAACACTTTTTGTCTTTTTTTAAATATTTTATCAGAATAAAATATTTTTGTTTTTTTCAAAAGTTATATCAAAAATGAAAATCTAATACAAAAAATACACAAGTCCTAACACTTAGCAGGAATTTATCATGAAACAGAACTAGCTGATGACAAATATGCGAACACAATCATCTATATGATATAGCTAGAGAAGAATCATGATCAAGCAATCGAGAAACATCTAGTGCCTCTAAAAGTGATTTCCTAACCCAAATAGGCGTGCAACGACACATAATGGTTTGGGGGATCAAGGGAACACTAGATTTCAAATTCCTAGGACCTTTTCGAAGATCAAAATAATAACGCCTGAGGTGACATTTCCTACCACAATGTGAACATAATAAAACAAGTGAAATGACACCTACGGGTTGACAATTTTTTAACTTCCTTAGGATTGGTTGACCCTCTAAAATAGGTCTTGGTTTTAATACTCGAAATATTAGAACACGACGAGCGACTACCATTAATAGCAACAATAGTCGAGTCTATCAAATCATTTTTCGTCTCTAAATTTTTTACTCAAGCAAAGAATTAGGCTCTTCCAATTTTAGGGACTCCTTTTCATAATTTTCAATTCCTAATAGAAAGTTATCACATTCCCCCTTAAAATATTCACACTTATCCCTGATGAACTTTGCATATGATAATTAAAGGATGGTCATGAGAATAAAGAACCCCACTCAGATCAGTTTTGGAGAATCCAGTCACTAGTGTGTCTTTATTGACTTTCCTCGGCTGACTACTGGATTCAACCATATTAATTTGTCTGGATATTGGAGAAGCCTTAACTTCATTTAAATTAGCTTTTCTTTATGCAGTTGCATCTCCTCCTGTGATGAAGTGAATCCAAAAGATATCACACTGACCTCCACTTTTGGCTCATCAGGTTTCTTCGACAAGTCTGGATCTTTTTCAAAATCATTATTTTGTGCCCTTTTGTTGTCTTCCCTTGCTCAGGATAGATATTCAGACCTCCTCCGATTATCTCGGTTGCCATTCCGATCAATAAACTTTCACAATTTACCCTGAATAATATTTTCAATCTCATTCTTTAGTGCAATGTAGTTATTGGTTATATGCCCATGATCCCTATGGAAATCACAGTACTTGAACTTATCCCTTTTGTTGGGGGTGTCTTTAACTTTTCAGGCCAATTCAAGTCTCTGCTCCCTTTGATCTCCTCAAGAATATGGTCAACACCCTTATTGAGCGGATTATATTCATATACTTCTTGATCCGATCCAGCCTTTTGTCTTTCTGATCCTTTTTAAAAGAATTAGAATTATTTTTATGGCCTTCACCATTGGTCTCAGGAACTTCCTTGGCTGCCATAGCTTCCTTGGCATTCATTATTTTTCCATTTTTTTGCCATTAATTCTATCAGGGTTTTGGGTGGATTCTTCGCTAAAGCATAATAAAGATCTTTAGCGAGAAACCCACTCATAAGTGTTGCAATGCTTGTTTTCACCTCATAGTCAACCACCTCTAGTTTTTGATTCTTGAAAGGAGTGATGTATTCTATAGTAATGTCTCCCGATTTTTGTTGCACAGTTAAGAGATGAGTGACACTCTTGATCAACTTATCCCCAAAGAAAAAGTTATCAATGAATATTTCATCTAACTGATGAAAATTAGAGATTTTACCTCTTGGGAAATTATTATACCAAATCTGGGTTAGTCCTATGATGGAACTAGAGAAATCTCTACATCTTATTTCATTAGGCACTGAGTAGATGTTGATAGCAGCTTGATATTGCCCTACGTGAAGGACTGGATTAGTTTTCCTGTCATATTTGGGAGTGACCACTGGTGGATTGAAATTGGAAGGTGTGGGATATTCCACAATTACCGGGATGAAAGGTGATCTTTTGATAAAACTCTGTTACAATGGATTCTTGGTCTTGGCCATTTCACCTAACCGATCTTCAAATCATTACATAAATCGCTTCTAGGACTAATCCTCAGGCTTAGACTTGGTCGAGGTTGATCTAGAGGCTTACTATGTCTATGTGTTGAACTCTCCTCCTGAGAGGTCTGATCGGCACACATAGATCCCCTCATACTGGCCCTAGATCTTTTTGACCCTTCTCCATATTCACGACGACGCTCCTGCTCCATATGATGTCCTGTAGTTACTTGGGGGCTAGATGATCAAAACAAGACTCCCTAATTAGCCTTTCTGAGACACTTAATCTTTCTTTGGAAAAATATTAACAATCAAAGTAATTCGTTGACCGAAATGAAGAAGTTGCACTAGGATGGTATGACCTATCGTGAGAAGAACGAGAGTGATAACTTCTTTCATGTCTAGTTAGTGGTAGTGGTATATCTCTTCTAGAATTGGAGGATATAACATGCATTATTTGAGTCAATTGCTTAACGGATTTCTGTATGGCTTCCTGTCCTCTAGCAAGGTTGAGACGAACTCCTTATAAATCTTCGCACTAGGAGGAGCAGAAGGAATATGGGATTGTCTTCATTTCGAGCGCTATTTTCAAGATCATTCATTTCTTTGGAGATAAAGAAATGAAATAATTGGTAGAGAACAATGGCAGGTGAATGTTTCCACATACGGTGCTAATCTGTTGATGTCTAAAAATGGACTAACTCCAAATTTATAATCACAGATAAAAATAAGACAAGTAACTCCAACCACACACACAAGAGACAAGATTTTTAGAGTGGTTCAGTTGTTAAATAGACTACATCAACTATTGGTTTTTATTTAGTAGAGTTTATAATAGCTCAGTATGGTGTGAATATGAGTGATCCAAGTTCTCCCTTAATCTAAAGGAAAAATTTGTATTTATAGGGGTGTAAAACCTTTGAGATGGAGTGCCTTTATTTTGACAGAGGTTTACATATGTATACAATAAAATAAACCCTTGAAATTGAGTACTAGTTGGCATCCCATCTGTGTAACTATTATCATTACTATTGGTTGGCCTTTTGGAGTTTGTCAGCCTTATAGCAGACTAAGTATCTCTAAAGTCGATTAAGTAGGTTGGTTGGCCACATACGAGGATAAGTGTACATTCTTCATTGCTCCACATAAGAGAGTAATTTTTACATACAACACCAATATTGATCAAAATTTTGTCTCGCACTGGGGATCACTTTGTGATGGATGCTGGTCCCCCGGCGCGCAGTTAGCCAAAGAGATATGACTCTCACATTCCATTGGCCTTGTACCTTTGGTGTATATTGAACAGTTCCCCCTTCATCATATCTCCTGACCGAACTCATGACAGGAGGTATATAGAAGGGAACTCATTCACGTAAGTCGAGTATATCAAATTTTCTCTCACACCTACTATCCCCATGAGGCATATAGTGAGGAAATTCATGTACACTCGGGTATATAAAATAACTTATTTATACGTACCGATGAATGATTACCCTTACAGTGAAGAGGTATATCATGGAAGTCATGCCAAAAAGGGGAGCCCTTCCACTAACCCACCATATTTCATAAGCCTCATATAGGTGTCAAACCTAGGTCCCTCATATTTAGTTTTTCAATTATCATGAGAAACTCTAGCAAAATTTTGGGTCGGCATGGCGCCTAAATTTTTGTGCTATTTCATCTTTTTTCAAAATAGGACTTTGTCCATGAGCCTGGAAACAAGTCAAACTGTGTCTTACATATTTTCAAACCATATTTTCCTAGGCTCGGTTCCTGTCCGACATTATTTTTGCATTTAGGCAAACCTAATACAACTGAAAACCTAATAATAGCAATAATAATAATGACGGTGTTGAGATTCCCCTTCCTTTTCTCTCCTTTTTCGAAAACTAAAAATATCAAAACAAATTCTCTTCCTTACCAAAATACCAAAATTTTTCTCCCTCCTTCTTTTAAAAATAGATTCAAACCATTTTCCCTCTGAGGTTGATCGTATCCCCGATTTTGGCCTGGCTCCCTATTGGCTTTGGTCTTCCATCAAGCCGCCCGAAGTTCCTTCAACGTTTCTGCCACTTCATTCGAGTTTGGAATTTACCTTCACGATCTCTTTATAGAGAACATTGAACAAGAATCGAATGTGGAGCCCGATATGATGATTATCTTAGGCCAACTTCGTGCTAAGATCGATAACCTTCAAATTGAGGTCCATGAAATGCAGCGTCGTCGAGCCTAGATCCTAAAAGAAATCGAGGTTCTTTTTCCCTGTTCCATGGGTCCACCCACTCCCAAGTCTATCTCGGTCCCTGCTGAGTACCAATATGATCCACGTGCCCCACCTACCAATGGACCACTGCCAGTTTAATTTTATATGTCGATCCTTTCCCGATAGGGGGCTAACTTGCCAATATGCATGGATCCCAAAGAGGAGGAGCTGAACAAGGTTAAGGAAGATCTCATTGCTGTCAAAGAATTTTGACCAAGTCATGATATTCGGGAACTACATAGACTACACCCACATGTCTCCCTATCATATGCCTCCCTATCCTAAAGCTAGACTACCAGAGAAGTTTAAAGTGCAAGATGTCGAGAAGTTTGAGGGCAGTTGACCCCCGATTGTTGATCTTTGAAGCTGTAATCGAGCCATGACCCTCTTTGGTACCTATAAAGAGATAATGGCCCAGATGTTCCAGCAAACCTTGAAAGAAAGTTCCCTCCGATGGTTTCTGTCCCTTGAAGATGTCACCCGAGAATTCATGTTTCATTAGAAATACAATGAGGAGTTAAAGGTTACGTGTCGAGATCTAGAGCTTCTTAAGAAAAACCTTGGGGAAACAGTCAGTAGCTTCATAGGAATGTGGAGAGAGAAAGTTTCTACCATGACCAACAGACTCTCCGAGGGGGAACAAGTTAGTATTATGAAGAACTTATTGACTCATATCTAAGCATCCATAACACTTTCGAGCCCTTAAAGAAGATAGTATAGAAATTGAGGAAGGCATTACCAAAGTCAAATCTGAACCAAATAAAGTATCTGAACAGTTCAGTCCCCAAAAGTATGAGAAGCCTCCTAGTGCTATAGTCTCAACCACCAATATTTTCGAACCAGCTACCTCTTGGGCACCCAAAAGTTTCCCTAATCCTGCCAAGAAATAATACATAGAGCTCCATGCTCACCTATCCAAAGTCTACCAGACCCTGCTAAGCTTAAATCTCATCAAACTCGTGGCCCCCCATCCATTATAAAATCCACTCCCTGAAAGCTTCAATGCTGATGCCATTTGTGATTTTCACCAATCCACGTGTCATACCACCAGCCAATGCTTCCACCTTGGGAATGTGATGCAAGGCCTAATTAACCACGGTATCATTGCTCTACTAACTAATCCTAAACCTAATACCACTCACAACACACTGCCAACTCATATTCTTGCCATTTTTCTAAAAAGTGACCCATAATTTGACCCATCAACTCAAATGGTTCCCAACAAAGTACCCATCGTCCCTATAATTTCACCTAAACGACTCAAGGTTTGACCATAATTTACCTTACACCAATAAATATTTGTCACTCCTTATAAGGGCCTGTATTATTATTCACACCCGATCTGAGGGGAGAGACATGGTTTTACCGGCTGTGTTGAGCCAACTCCTAGATTTTTGGCTTAAATTTCCCACTGAGATGACTGTTGATTATAAAAAATTCAGTAGCTTTTTCATAAATGCTCAGAAGTGGTCTCAGAAATTAGATGAATGGGTAGTACCTGTTGAGGAAGTTAGTCTAGATGATGGGATACAGACCATGGCCGATATATTTTGGCAGACAAGTGAAATCTGCAGCATTTTTGAGTTATTCACCTATTTAAAGTTTCATGAATGGTCGATCCCTTCACTCCCACACCTCCTCAATGAGTGGGAAATATGTATGATGAAGCCATTGAGGTTGTTGAATATATTGATTACTCTTCGAAAGAATACATAGTCGTCGCCGGATGGAGGGATGATTTTGATTCGCCACCTTATTAATTTCCCCTAACATATCCTTTAAAGATATGTTAGGGGAAATTAATAAGGTGGTGAATCAACCCGAGGCAAATGAAGCCACGAGGTTCTTGTTCATCCCTACCTCAATGAACCGTATGGCTAGGTAAGGGAGGCACTTTAAATATCCAATTCCTCATGCAACTAAAACAGATAAAGGAAATGGAGTTTTCAAAGAACTTCCTATGCCAGAAATGACCATCGAAGAATCTAAAGTCCTTGATAATCTCAAGAAGACCCAATCCAATATCACTATATAGGGGATTTTCATGTCCTCTCAGTTGCACTAGAATGCCTAAATAAAGCTCCTCAATGGACCCACAGTTCTTCCTTCCACTACACCCAAAGAAGCGGTAAATATGGTTGGGTCCTTGACTTCTTTCATATTGCTCTTATTTTTCAAAGAAGAGATACCAAAGTTTGACCCTGATCATAATTATTACCTCAACATCTTTATTGAAGTCTTGGGAAAGATAGTCCCACTTTCAATTATTGACAACGTATCTACCCTCAATGTTTGTCTTCTCAAAACCTTCAAGTGTATGGGACAGAAAGTTAGTGATCTCACTCCCACTTACGCTTCCATACATGATTATGATAATACGTGTCGAGAAGTAATTAGTTATATAAAACTCACACTAGGGGCTGACCCTATCAATCCTGTCATCGAGCTTCAAGTCATCAATATACCTACATGCTTCAATCTAATCCTTGGTCATCCATGGATCCATATCATTCGAGGGGTATCTTCTTCTCTTCATAAAAAAATAAAAATTTTCTCTAAAGGTCAGGTTATCACCATTTTGGGGGACGACGACAGTACAGACAGTGCCAGCACTAGAAATCCAGTATTAGAAATTTAGCATGGGGTGGATGACACACTCCTCAAATGTTTCAGAATTAATCTACTTCCCCTCCCAATAAGAGATAACTTCAAAGACCAAGTCTATCCCGAACACAACCCTTATGTCAATGTCAATGTAATTTAAATGTTCAAGAACATGAACTTCATGATCGAAATGGGGCTAGGGCGATGCTAAGGAGGGATTATTGAACCCATAGTCCTAAAGGAGGCATTTCCCCCATATGGCCTGGGTAACCAGTCTTTACTAGATGAACTCAAAGCGCTCCATTGACCGAGATCGAAAATAAGTTTAGAAGATGAAAAGACTATTTTAAGAGAATTTTTGAATTAAAGATTTATTAAGGAGGGTTAAGACTTACCATTTTGTGGGTTACCAGAATCATCGTATGACCATGTTAATAAGATGATGAAACTAGGGCTAGAACTATTATTTCACGAAAGTAACTCTTGGGATGAAGACTGCAAATATGAAGGATAATGTCTCATTGAGAAATCTATGACAGTTACTGAAGAATCTGGAGAAAGTGATTTAGAGGAATCATTTGACCAGTTGACACTTGGGCTAAGTCTCTTCATGATCCACTCAGATGTTTCTCCATCGAACCTATCCACTCAAATCAAAGCTGCTGACACACCTCTCCTCAACTGGAATGCCATAGTTATCCAACCTAACCCTTATGTTTGTACTATCCGATTCTCTTCACCTCATGTTATTTTTCCTTTTCCTAATATTAATTTTACTGAGACCTCTTTTGACTAGGTTCTCAATGTTGTTTTTCTCGAAAATAAAATAAACAAAGATTTTGTATATCTTGTTGTGCCTTATATTAACCATCTTGATTCTAATCAAACCTTTGATGATGATGAGTTTAAAAATGAACAACTCTTAACTGATCTTAATAAGGAGAATAACAAACAACATAATTGCATACAAATTAATGATAATGAGACTATTTTTATTGATCTCGATTCTAGTAACCATCAGCTTAAGGTTAGGATAGGGTGAACCCCTAACGATCATGAGACTGAGAAATTTGAAGAATTACGGAGATAATTCATGGATGTTTTCGCATGATCCTACGATCATATGCCCGACATTAACCCAGAAATAGCTCAGCATGAGATCCCGACATTCCCAGAATTCAAGATAGTCAAACAGAAGATAAAGAAACTCCACACCAAATGGCTGCTCAAAGTCAAAGAGTAGGTGATTAAACAATTGAACATGGGCTTCATTCGTATAGTAGAATACCTAACATGACTCGCCAATATCATCCCCATGTTGAAGTTGAGAGGAAAGGTCCTTATGTGTATCGACTATCGTGATTTGAACAAAGCATCCCCCAAAGATGATTACCTATTACCCAACATCAACATAATTATGGATAATAAGGCTAGTCATGCCCTCAAATCATTTTTTGATGGATTCTTTGGATAAAACCAAATCAAGATGGACCCTGGCCATTAGGAGAAAACTTCCTTCATCACACTAAGGGGAACCTTCTGTTATAATATCATGCCATTTGAACTCCAGAATGCCAAGGATATCTACCAAAGGTCCACCACAATAATATCGCACAACCTTATTCACAAGGAGGTTGAAGTATAAATAAATAATATGATCCTTAAGTCTATGACTCGGGAAGGTTATATTCCTACCCTGCGATAATTTTTTTAGCAACTGCATTAATACTTGATGCATCTAAATCCACATAAATGTGTTTTCAGCATTATGAAAGGAAAACTCTTGGTATTCATAGTTAGTGAAAAGGGAATCGAAGAAGTCCCTTCCAAGTTGAAAGCCACACTTGAGATGCCACTACCACAGATGAAGAAGGAAGTTCGAGGATTCCTTGGTAAACTATAGTACATTAATTGGTTCATTAGCCAACTGACTTATATTTGTGAACCCATTTTTAAAATCCTCCGAAAGTATTAAACCAAAGTCTGGAATAAGGGTCGCTAAGAAGCCTTTGATAGAATCAAGTGATACTTCACCTGACCTTCGGTGTTGATTCCTTCGTAACCAGGTCGCCCCCTCCTCCTAAACTTAATCATTACGGATACTGTAGTAGAATATTTGCTATCCCAAATACATTGAAGAATTTAATAAGGAAAGATCCATTTATTATTCCAGTTATATTTTGTCCATATATGAGGCAAACTACTGCTTTAAACAAAGCGTATGTCCCCTGGTATGGGTCACACAAAAGTTATGACACTTTCCCATCAGACTAGTATCTTGTATGGATGCCATCAAATATATGCTAAAAAAACTTTCTCTATACAGTCGAGTGGCCCATTAGTTGATGATGCTAGCCAAGTTTAATATTGTGTACGTCACACAGAAAGCTATGATAGGGAGACCCATCTCCCACTACCTTACTGATTACCCTATGCATGAACCGATTTTTGGGTCTCTGAATTCCCAAATGAAGATATTCTATGTGCCTCTCAAGAAGACCTTAAATGGAAAATGCTCTTTGATGGAGGTGCTAACAAGAAATGATACTGCATTGGGATACTCTTGATCGCCCCTAATGCCTCTAACACCCCTATTGCCACCAAACTAGACTTACCTTGCATTTACAACACAACTGAGTATGAGGAATTTACTATAGGCCTTAAAATCACCCTCAAGAAAGGAATTTGACATGTTGACGTCTATAGAGACTCTGCCCTCATCGTCGGCCAAATCCTTAGAAAATGGAAAGTCAAAGACAAGAAGCTCCTACCCTTTCACGCCCACCTAAAAAAGTTGGCCTCCCAGTTTAAAGATATCACATTACATTACCTAACTCATAAAAAGAGAAACCTAGATGACTACCTTGCTACCCTAGCCTCCATGGTCAACATGTTTGAGGGAACAATAATGGCCCCTTTTGGTTAGATAAAAAGCTATGCCCTATCACTACTACAATATTAAATCGTAACTGAGGAACATTATGATATAGTTGGGTTATGGTACTATGAAATTTGGCACTTCCTCAAACATTGTAGGTATCCCCAAGATGCAGATAAGAAAGACTATGCGACCCTTCACAAATTGGATGCCCAATATATCATCTACAACAAGGGAATTTTTAAGAGAAACTACGATGAGACCCATTTGCACTGCATAGTAGGGGATGATGTTGAGGGGAATGTGAGATCCATATGAATGACCATATGCTTGCTAAGAATATCATATGTTAGGGGTTCTATTAGACCACTATGGTATAAGATTGCACTGACTATGTTTGAAGATGCCTCAAATATAAGCATTTTTCCAACCTATTGAGAAATAAATACCTTCCTTGAGAATCATGCTCGAAAGAAAAGGTAACGAAGAAGACTTTTATCTATACCATATGCATGGGTAACGTCGCTAAATAGTGCGATTATTCAAATGAAAAGTTACGGATCGTGGTGTCCAGAAAAGAGACCTTGCCCTTAAGGAGGTCATAGAAACCGTTTGGAACTCTTGAGGGAAATTCAAACCAAATTGGAGTGCCCCCTACATTGTGAAGAAAATTCTTTCAAGAGGCCTCGCTATGCTCGCAAACCTCTAGCACGTCCAGTCAACCTAGACCATCTCAAGAAATTTTACCCATAGTCTGAAATCTCGGCGCGCTACGCCTCTTCTCACCCCTTCTATTCTAAAAATAATTCTTCATTTCCCCTACCGAGAACTACGTGGGACCTGATCTTCTCAAAAAATGTTTTCTTTTAAAATGAGACTCATGAAAATTTTCAAAACCCCCAGAGGTACGTAGGCAGCCCATATGCCATACATGGGTACGGTCCCCTTCATTTTTATAAAATGCTATTATTTTCTAACCTCCAAGAACAACGTCTCATCTTATCATTTATATGAGCAAAAAGATTACGTATTCCTTGGAGATTGGTACAAATAAGTTAAATTCAAAGATAATCAATAGGCACAACAAAATATGATCAAAATTAATTTTTAGTTCTAATTAAAAAATACATTGCTGTTACATGAAGTATTAGTGAAGGGAGTTAAAAAAACCATTCCCTTCCATCGACTAAGCCATCTTTAGATAAAATTAACTCTTATCAAGCTATAAAAATATTATTTCAAACCCCAAAAACACAAAACAACAAAATTATCCTACATTCACAAAAATCACCCAAGCTGTATAAACATTGCCTTCAACTACCCGACGGTCCCGTTCTGTCATTATTTTGGACCCCCAAAGGTCCCTAAGTCTCCCACTCCTAGTTAATAATCCTTATGCCCTCCATGGAGAAGTACGCCCTGACGAGCATGGACAAAAACACAAAACCTTACTCCGTGGTGTCGAAGTCAATGAGCCACCTCTGGCCACTGTCTTCCTTTATTACTCGCTTCTATAACCACTTCAGGTAGTCCTCGGACGCATGACAGTGCCCTTTTACTACACGAAATGGGAGATTTGTGAGTGCTCTTAGCAGTCATAAATGAACTTTATAACTTCTATTTATCGTCATAATTTAGGGGATGACAAAAGAAAAATTGTAAATCTTAACCGCAGTCACAAATTTTTATAACCTCCATGGGGGTTATAATTGGTGACCCCAATTTGAAACTGATATTTGTAACTGCTGTCACCAGTTATAAATATAATATTTGTAACTGATGTTAGTAGTTATTAATCTAATATTTATAATTGTTGTCAGCAGTTACAAATCTTATATTTGTAACCGCTATTAGCGGTTACAAAAGTGACAGTAATGACAAATTTATTATTGCTATTAGCAATTACAAAAAATTAGTTTTGTTAAATGTGGTAAGAGTTGTTACAAATATCTTTATATTTTCACAAAACGATAAAATGATTAGAATAGAAAAAATATCATGAACATGTAACAAGTTAAAAAAATTAACAGCATTTCATTTATATTTCTGATATTCCAAATATCTGGTACATGTAAAACTTGTTTTTAATATCAAACAACCCCTTCTTGGGCACCAAGTACAAAATGATCATAGAATAAAAAAAAACTAAAAAAAACAAAACACTTTGATGACATGAAATGTCATGACATGTAAAAAATAATTCTAAACTTAGACCAAGGGTCACCACGCAGTGGATTTGCCTCGTGAAGTCCAGGTATATCAACCGCGGGGGGTATCGATATCCTCCCTCATGTACTCGGAGTGCGCCTACTGAGAAATTTTGACGGACTCAAATTTTAGTATCCACTGACTTGTGATTGTGTTGCTTGCCACGAATTGTTAACACCTGGATTTAGGCCTTTCAATGTTACGGATGCTATTTGTATGTCTACAAACAATACAATATAACTATGTTAGTTACACTAGTAGTAAATGTGGTCAATGGTAAATAATAGACCAAAAGTTCAGTAAACGAGGAATAGAAGAGCATCAAATTTTAACATCCAGTAGCTTGATATGAATGACTTTGAAAATTGACAGTAAATGTTTAAAATTTGACAAATTTGATTCATTTATATAGTAGAGTAAGAAAAGTAATTTGTTAAAATATAAATAAAACTTATAATCTAGTAAGTGAAGAACCTAGGATAGTTGTCCCTATATAACTCTTGGCTAATCTATGAAAAATAAATGAATTAGCATATATGGCTTTAATTACAAGAGGTAATTGAGATATAATTTGAGCTTTGAATGCCATGCCAGTGCGATATTGTGTTCCATTCATGGAACCCAAATTTAATGTACACATGACAGAAGGACAAAATTTGATATGAAATTATCAATTAAGGAATGGATTCTAAATAAGTTAATCGAGTAAATTATGCAGAACTCTTAATAAGATGATCGAGTAAATTAAACCTGACCCAATTCATTGTCAATTTCAATTTTTAGTCAGAGTTTGACATAAATACAGAAATTCATTTCAAAAAAGAAAAAAGTAATATTGAAAAGGTTAAGTTTCTAATTATGACTGTCCTATAATCATTCAAACTTAATATCATATTACTTAAAAATGATATTATATATATATATATATGTGTGTGTGTGTGTGTGTGTGTGTGTGTGTGTGTATGTAAAAACCTATTTGTATATACTTGTTGCTTCAATGGTGTTAAGGTCTCCAAATAAATCAGGGATGACCCATAATTGTGATAAGATGAATTCGTATTGGTTAGCAACTCGAGGGGCCCACACATTTATGTTGGCTTTTTCTCCATAATAATGATCTCCAGTTACATACCAAATTGCATGCTGTAATGAAAACAAATACAAGAATTGAAATTTAAGTTTATAATAATCCTTTTTAATTAAGAAAAATGAATGTATGAACTATGGACCTGCTAGAGTTTTGATTGATCAGAGTAGTTCTTATTTGGCATTAACAAATTATGTTTTTTTATCATTATGTGAGGATTTATATAACAGTTGTGTTATATAATTATACAATAGTTATAGAACGTTATATAATTATATAAAACTTTGTGAGGATTTATATAACTATTATATAACATTATATAACATTATGTGAGGATTTATATAACCATTATTGAATTCTAACAGTTTTGCATTGTATGTTGATTTGGTAACACTGTTAGAATCATCATAAATGGTCCTCAAAGATCACAAATACACAATAAAAGTAACCAAAACTTAATATATCTCAACCTCATCTCAAAGTGGTATTTGGTTTTGTGTAAGTAGTAATAACAGATCTATTAATTGACACAAAATTGAATTGACACAAGTTGAATAGATATGAGCTTGTACAAAAACAACTCATCTTATAGTTAAGTAGACATGAGCTACTACAACTTATTTAAAGTTGAATGGTCACAAAATTCAACTTATCTCGTTGAAGAATCCATTATTCCTATTTTGGTCATCCTAAATTAACTGTCTACATTTCACAATAGTGAACAAGCATCTGAGAAGATGGAGTAATAGCTATAATCGAAAACATATCCTAAAAAATCAGCAAATGGGTGGTAATACATATCAATGCGAGCTAAATATATATGAAAGGACAACACCTTATAAGTTTATAACTGAACCTTAGATGACTGCCACATGATTTGGTCACGTCCACAACTCAGATGTTTAACCTCTACAAAAGAATATTAAATGTTAAATAAAAGTACAATCACCACTAAGAGACCATAATAATGCCATATTCTACATATGTTAACTCACCCCTATTTTCTAGGTACAACAACTTCATGTGCAGATTGTCAGCAATCGTGGGGGAAAAGATGAACACATTTGCGACCATTGGATTCCTATACTTTAACTTCCATTTTCATCAATGCATATTGATTTATTTCACCATTATATTAACAATAGAACACCAACATATATCATCAATTCAAATCTGGATCAAGTATTCCTAATATTCAAATAGATTAACGCAATCAATCCAATACATTATATCACTTGAGCTTCAAAATTAAAGCCAACTAATCACATTGACAATTAACCACGGTATGTATAAAATTAGCATAAACAAATAAAACATGATCATATTTTAACAAGTGGATATTCAAAACTAGATCAGCTTAAGATGAAAACAGAGTAATATAATTAATTCAATCAAATGTTATAACTGAATTAGAAAGAAAAAATATGATATTATTTTCTGAGTAAAGCATAGTAAATCAACAAAATAGAACTGTGACTCTAAACTTATAATCAAATCAAATTGGCAATTGACTAATCTGAATGCAAACACAATACGATTGTGAAATTCAACCAAATTCGGCTTCATTAACAATCTAACGCAATCTCAAACTTGATTATAAGACCAACACAATGCAATGAATTTAACTCGATTATAATGATTGGAATACAATTCAACTGCCTAGTTGAATGTAAGAAACTGTTGGAATAACTTAATAGATACTGGACAACAATCTTGAACCTTAGGACATTGCACGATCACATTGTGTACTTTATTCAGTCAACTTGCTTAAGTACAAAAAATAGATAGCTGTAATAATATGACATTGGGGTGGACATGGATAATGGATTGGACAAACCTTATAACTCAAGTAGTTGAATTTGATAATGAATGGTATGGATAAATAATGAATGAAT
This sequence comes from Sambucus nigra, assembly GCA_949130495.1. Lineage (NCBI taxonomy): Eukaryota > Viridiplantae > Streptophyta > Magnoliopsida > Dipsacales > Adoxaceae > Sambucus > Sambucus nigra. The sequence goes on from OX422220.1 coordinate 50,360,601, forward strand.
AACGAAAAAGCATGGATTCATTGTAGTAGTAAATAAAGATATGGTACTATTTAATTGAGAGACCCTAGACCTTTAGAGGAGGCAGTTACAGGTGTCATCTGATATTTCTGTGAGGGAAGACTCTACACCTATCCCCTTGAACAGGTATTTTATGCACGAAGGCAACTTTGGAGGAAACCTTCTCTTAAGACAACAGAAATGGGGCTACATCCGTTACTCAGGTTACTGAATATTTTTTTCTAATATATAATTTAAGTGTGAATTTTCTAGTTAAATAAATTGGTAAGTGCCATTTTTCATTTATTACATGAAATTTGGAAGGCAACACATTTCTAGATATAAAATAAAAAAAGAATAAAAGTCATTTTCAGCAACTATATAGCAAGTAAAAGAACATAATTTAACATGAATATAAGAAGTATATCAACAACCGTACAATCAATATGTGTTTAGAATTGTTTAAGGAAACATGTTTCTATTCACAAGTTGTAACAAAATAAAACAAAAGAAAATTATGTCAATTGTTTACAAAACTTTATATATTTTGAGTAAAGGAAGTATGTTGAAGGGACATTTGGTTCCTTGATTATCATTCAAAAAAAGAAAGCGAACAATTATTTGGGACATTTTAATAAGTGGAACTATTAAATTGGGATGTAGGGAGTTTTTATTTTACACCTGGATCTGCCATCGTAAGGACTAGTGTTCATCGTACCTTTCACTTCTTGTTTTGTTATAATGCACTAGTATTCATGTCAGAAATTAATAATATATGATGAAATTGAAAAAGGTGTGTGTAATATAATGAATCAACATGGATAATAGTGGAGGAAATCTAGATATCAGGAGTATTGAGGAAATTAACATAAAATAGGTAGAAAACTATACAAGGACAACTTAAAAGGAAGTGAAACCAAACAATTTGATAACTGATATTTCACAAACCAAACCTGTTACTAATCTTTATTAGAAAACAAACTAATCGATATAATTTTGTAGAGAGTGTAGGATGACTCGATTCCTATATGGATAAACAAATTCCGTTATCAACTCAACATATTTGCATTTCATAACCTAGTTGGGCCGCCTTAAACCCATACATCATGCTACCCTTGCTTCGTTCATGTAAATAATCTAGTATGCACAACCAAAGCAAAAAGCTATAAATTATCAAACATATATAAATTTAATGCAATACACACCTTAACAATTTGAAAATAGTACCTAAAATTCCAGAAATGACATTGTGTCCACAAGGAGTAGTTCATATAATCATGTTAATTGTTTACAATACTTCCTGTAAGTCAACAAGAAGTTCCCCAAAGCACGTATCAGTAGACATGCCTCCGTTTTGTCAAATGTCCATCCTGCCCCCGACTCACTATAAGGATAAAATGGCTCTACTCTATCTTGAAGCCCGCCCACAGCATGCATAAGAGGCACAATCCCATAACTCATAGCATAAATCATGTACTAATAATTTGTACCTAACCAACAATATTTATTGATCTAACTTATTAATCCATATTGAAGGAGGTTAATACCCACATTACCACCTAAGCATTTATAGTCTAGGAAGTTAAAGTTCTTAGAAGTCAGATAAATGAAATGAAGGATTTTGTGACCTGATATGAAACCAATTTGATTTAGAGTGATAATTTTGTGAACAATTCTACTCAATATATTAGAAGAATCTTGGTAATGATCTTGAAGACACAACTAGCTTAAGCCATGGGCCTATATTGTTTGACAGAATAAACATCAATTGATTTGGGAATGAGAGCCAAGTGATTAGAGTTAAATTCAAGAAAAACCTAATTATTTTCAAAGATTCTAATACTGGAATTTCAAAACTTATTAACAATATCAAGACATTCGTGATAAAAGAAAACCCTAATGCCATATGGTCCTTGGTAATAGAAGAATGCATAGAGAAGACATTTGTTTTAACTTAATCCAAATAGGGAATTGACTTCAAAAAATCATTCTCTTCTTGGGAACCCAAATTAGGTATAACAACATTAATAAGAAGAATGCCTTATAAAGTTCTATTAGAGCTATAGATATTAGAAATGTATTGGATGATATGATCTTGAATTCCTTTAGGATTAGTAACATATCCCCAATGTTTATAAAGGCCTTTGAGGCTTACGCCTCGAGGCTTAAGCCTAAGGGTTGAATTTGAGTGTTATGCCTCAATGCGCCTTGAGGCTTACGCCTCAACGTGCCTCACGCCTTTTTGTTGAGGCGCGGGAGAAAAAAACTATTTTTCTTCTTCCATCACCAAGTCTGTTTTTTCAAAGGTTAAAGTTCTTCATTTTTCTAAAATTGAAGTTAACTTGAAAAAAATGCTGTTTTAATCTACTAACTCTTAGTCTTTTTCTCTTCTTTTTTTTGTTTTAAAATTGAACTTAACTTATACTATTTACTATTGTAATAACCAATATGTGAATAAAACTTATAAAACTGATTTTATCAATTTGATTTTGCATTGATTAATTTATTGCCATATTATAAAATAACCAATTTGAATGAAACTAAAAAAATGATTTGGTAAATTTGATTTTGCATCGATTAATTTGTTTTCATATTATAAAATTAACAATATGTAAAAAAGTCATCTCGAGGGAACAAAAAAATATTTGACTATGTGAGAAAGTCCTCCAAGATGGGTTTTTTTGCAGTTTTATTTTATATTTCTTTGTTACATTATTTTTTTATGGTTTTATTAGTATTTTTAATATTATTTTTTTGTTTTTGCATCTTTTTAAACATTGCGTATCCCACTTCATGTTTTCAACTAGAGATGAAATTAAATTCCATTCTTTGTTTAACAAACATATGGAAAGATGCAGTACACATATCACCACCAACGATCCACTTGAATCTAGATTTATCCTTCTAATAAGAATCTTTAATTCCCAAAGCTTGAAACAAATTCTTTTAGGCTACATTTTCAGCTTCATCTTTGACATGGGAATTCCCCACATTTTCAATGTCCATTTGAATTGTAGAGAGATGTGAAACCAAAGATAAATCTTGTTATTAACTTCGTGTTTGATGGGAATGCCCCAAATTTTCAATGTCCATTTAATCAAACACGAAGTTAATCAAGCACTAAATTAATCAAACACGAATTTAATAACAACATTTAACAATCCAACAACTATCGCATATTTCAAGATTTCACCGCAGATTTCAAGATTTCACCGGATAACAAGAAGCTAATCGAAGTATGTTAAGGAAAGATAGAGATGTAAAACCAATATATTTATTTACTATCTGACCGACCCATCTCCTACTGTCACACACTCAATAAATTTTGTGGTAGTCATTTTTTTATTTTATAAAATTCGTCAGTTATAAATAAAAAAAATCTGAGATGATGAAAAACCATGGATTTTGAGATTTGTAATATTAACGGTTGAAACTAAATGAAATAAAAATGAAACAATAATATTGAAAATGAAACAAAAATGAAACTAAATGAAACAATAATGAACAAATTGGAATTAGAGATCTGTAATATTAATGGAATGAGTTAATATCATAGATTGAAACTACATAATGAAAAATAATGCTTATGGTTTTATGAAACGAGTACTACAAAATGAGATCTTACCATGGAGAGATATTTGAGAGACCATGAAGATCTTGGAGAGAAGAGAAAGAAAAGGGAAATGGAAAACATAAATCGAGAGAGAGTTTAACCTAGGCCAAAATTATGTTAAGAAAGGGGCAGGAGATTGAAGAGGATTGACGGAGGGCGGGAGATTGAAGATCACATAGAAGAGAGAAGAGGGAAATTAAACCTAGGTTGAAATTTTGGTGACCCCTAATAACAATCGCGAATTAACTCTTATAGAAAAATTTGTGATCACTGCGAGATGTCACAAATTTGTGACCGCTCATAGTAGTTACAAATTAAATATTAAGCCAAAATTTGTGACGGCTGCGAGTAGTCACAAATTTGTGACTGCTAATAGCGGTCACAAATCTAAAATTTGTGACTACTTATAGCAGTTTCAATTTTGTGATTGCTCAAAAGAGTCATAACTTAAGCCTAGTGATAAATTTGTGACTCCCTGTTGAAGTTATAAACTTGTGACTCCTTATAGAAACCACAAATTAATTATACGGTAAGATTTGTGACTGTCATTAGCAATGACAAACCAATTGACTCAAATTTTTCATTACCCAATTATTTTATGACTCCTAATGGAAGTTACAAATAATTTTGTGACTCCTAATGGAAGTGATAAAGTTTATCACCCCTATTAGTAGTTAGAAGAAGGCAGTCACAAACGATCCTCTTGCACTGACTAAGCCATATTTAGATAAACCTAACTCTTACAAAGGTACATAAAAATTATTTTGAACCCTAAAAACACAAAACACAAAAATTACCCTAGCTTCACAAAAATACGCAAGCTTCAAAAACATTACTGTCAACTACCCGACGGCCCCATTTCGTCAATATTTTTGGCCCTCAAAGGTCCCAAAGTCTCCCGCTCCTTGTTAATAATCCGTATGCCCTCCATGGAGCGGTATGCTCTGACAAGCCTGAACAAAAGCACACCTTACTTCATGGTGTCAAAGGCAATGAACCACATTTGTCCACTGTCTTCCTCTATTATTTTCTCTACTATTCTCTTTTATAAGAACTTTAGGTAGTCCCCGAACACATGCCAGCCCCCTCGTACAGACTGTGACGAACGAGTAAACGATCGATAATGCTACTATACGGAGATTAAAATCATTCGTAAATATTCAGCTCCTCAATCGAAAATAAGTTCGTTATGCAAGGGGGCACAATTTATTGCTATAAAAATTGGTACAAAAATCTCCAGGGTAAATAAAAGGAAGTTTGACCAAGGCCAACCAATCTCACATACTGGTACTCTCCTAGATACAAAACAGGCTGCAAGTCTCCACACCATGGCACCGACCAACAAAGACATTGGTCTCTAAGCTTCATAAACTAGTTGATCCAGTTCTCTACAGATGGGCCGAAACTGAAGAAAGGCTAGAAAAAAATTAGACACACCTACCAAGAGAAACTAAAAAGGGGACACCAAACAAAACCTCTGAAGCCATATAAAAAAAATTACAGGACTCCCCCTCAGAAAGTTATAACGACCCTCCTTCCAAGCATCCAGACCATTCAATGTCTGAACCAACACCATCGCTATAGGATTATGCTCGTTAGACATCCATGACATTATCGTAGCCACTTGGGGATCAGTCATTAAGTCCTCAGTCACTAGTAAAAGCCTCACAGTAAGGCCTAAGGAAATGGCTCTGTCAAAGACAACATCATCAAAACCCCTCAGGCGCATGAAATACGTAACCACTTGAAGATAAATAATCCCTCTAGTGACCAACGGTCGATCCGCTGAAGGAGATATGGAGTAGCTTTGCCAGAAATTCCCGGGGAGAATCTAAAGAATCGGGCATAGCCACTTCCACACTAGGGCTAGCCACCGACATTTTTGAGAATTCCTTATAGGTAGGATAAACCTCGCCTAGCACAAAATGGAAGACATGGTCCTCGGGGTACCAAAATTGTTCCGTTGTTGTAAGGACATTATTTTACATTTTCCGTTCACAATTGATTATGTCATATACTGCTACAACTGTCGAAGAATTATTTAAGTTCATTCAAGCATGGAGACGAATCCGAATATCAAGCGTTTTCATTATTCAAACCTCTACAAGATAAGTTTTGGTGAGAACGTATTTAAGTCTCTTTACAATTCACTTAAAAGTATTTGTGATGTTTAAATGTTTTTGTTAAATATTTTTTGAATTCATACAATCTAAAGATTTTGTTCTCGGACCCTTTTCATAGAAAAATAATAACAAATTAAAAAAAAATCAGAAAAATACGAAACTGTCAGCCACGCGTTCATATCGAAATTATCTACCATCGTGGTTTGGAATCTCGTATGATAGGTCATTCGAACGACATCAGATCTTGTTCGAACGAAATATGATCTCATTCAAACGACGCACCGACTCAATTTTTTTTATATCAATGCGTTAAATCATTCCGTTTTGAATAAGGAGACTTGGAGATTTTCGATATCAGTAATCTGCTAACAGCAGAACACTTCATCTTATTCAATTTTAGGGTTATTTTTTAATTCACAAAACATCCCAATCTTTAGTGAATTGTTTTGGAACCCAAGATACAATCTTATTGAAGTTTACTCTTGTAGGTAGGATAACCTCATCGATATTTGGACTGCGTGTCCATGTTGATTCACTGTGTGTGGATTCGTTACAGAAAACTGTGGTCATTGAGATTCGTTGCGTGTGGATCTTTGCTGAAGATAGAATTGCGTGTTCTCATGGAGTAGCTGCAGTTATTCCATTGGTGATGACACCGACCGACACCTGAGGGTATTCGTGTGTCAAAAATCTATTTCATTATAACCGTTTAAGTTGTGATTTACAATTATAGTGGAATAAAAGGTTTTACCCCTGTGGGGGATTTGTCCTCATATTGTGACTATCCTGGTATATGGTTTCCTTTGCATGCTTATTGCTTTATGATTTTATATCGCTTAGATGCATGTGTTAGGACTGAATTAAAACTTGGGTTTCATTAAAATTTGTTTGGTTTCCACACAATTAAAATTGACTTATTTAAGAAGCCGCATTTATTCCATTGTAGAACTTTCAAATTGGTATCAGAGCAGGTTACGCTAATTTATCGCGTGATCTAGATTTTTGCACGCACTTTTATGTCAAAGCCCGTTTCACTAAGTTATCGTGTTTGATCTTCTTTTTCCTAAATAAATGGCTTTTGGTGGTTTTGATGATTTTCGATGTTAACTTTTTGAAAAGTTTATCACTACAAAAAAATTGCTTTTTACTACGGAGGCTTTTGAGACGGCTTAAATTTTAGTCCCTAAAGCATACATTTTGAGACGAGTAAAAAAAGCCATCTCAAAAATTAATATTATTTTAGACGGGTAAACATAGCCGTCTTATAAAGTGTGACTAATGAGACAGCATATTAAGAGCCGTCTCAAATAGTCAGCCTTAAGAGAGGGCTGAAATAATTTAGTTTCACACCTTAACAATTTTAACTCCCGCCTGCATAGAAATGAAACCTCATACCAAGAAAACAAAAAAGAAAAATTAAAGCAAAAGCATTTTATTTCTCTACCCGGACGAAAACACATCAGCCTGGCTCTCTACCACCGTCGCTTGCCCTATGATTCTACCCTGCCACCGTCGCTTTCCCTATCTCCCCCTGTGCTCAATACTGGTAAGTCGTGTTCCTCTTTCTCTTGGTTGTGGTGAGATTATGGTGGTGTAGGTTGATAGCTACTTAGGGTTTCAAAAATTGAGGCTAAGGGCAATTGGAAATTATTAAGGTGAGATTTTATGGTTGAAGACATCAAATTAGTTTTGTTATATATTGATTATCAATTTCCTTGTTTGGGTGCTATTAAAATGAAAGTAAAGGTAATATAAAAGAAATTTGATGTCTTGTTGATGTAATTGATTAGTTATTTGGATAGTTGGAGTTTTTCTTATAGTATAAATTACTTATAATAATAGAATAGTAATTTTTTCAGCATCATATCATAGGAACCCAACTTGACCACCTTCACTATGAGGTATAAAACACAAGAGCCAAAGGTCAGTTTATACTTGGGAATATGGCATATGGATTTCTAATTTTTTTGCCCTTAATGTTTACGAATATGTTTTATTTGGTATCATTAAGTATAACACTAAATGATTTTATTTAAATGTTCTAGTTTTGGACTTTCTTGAAATTCCAAATCCCCATCCATTTATATGACCTACTTAAAACTAAAAAGATCACTAGAAATTTCAAGTTTCTTAATAAAGAGTTAGATTTTGTAGGTTATGTTAAACTATTTGATGGAATTAATGCCAATTCATTTTCTCAAAAGGGTTTGATTTGTAGATATCAATTTTATTTATCAAAGCACTGACTTATGTGTGAACTTATTCATAATGGGATTTTAGGAAATCATAAAATATTGGGCAATTTCAATTTTTGGTTTTATATTTAACTTATGGTTGTAATGTTTGAGTCTAGATATCCTAGTGACCATGCCATGAATAAAGTATTGATTTTGGATTTTTTGTAAATAAAATCGTCACCAAATAGATTTTGGAATGTTTGTAAATAAAATCCTTTTTATCAACAAGGGCTAGGTCATCCAATGTGTTAATTTATGCTCGGACACTAACAATTTTAATGGCCTTTCCCCTATCTAAGTTTAGGGAACCTTATAGGAAACATTATTTTCTGTGTATAAAAGTGCAAAAGAAACCCTCCTGAGATGTATATTTTGCAAGAAATGTTTTGTTGAAAATACCCCAATTTGTTGCAAATGCCCTTCTTCCTAGAAATCAAAGCGTTTTGAAATCAAGAAGTGGAATGATGTTGCTCTTTAGACTTGGGGTCCATTATAATACCTAACCCTAACTTCAATTTACACAAAATACTTGGAACATGTATCAAATGGATAAACCTCTGCTTGAAACCAAATTTTGATAAAACTTGAAGATAATCCCAATTCAGAATGCCAAATGCTTTAGTGATGCCCACCTTTAAACTAAGATTCCCACCAAAATATTTGTTTTCCATGATATTAAACCCTTCACAGATAACTCCAATACAATCTATAATACTTCTACCGTTGATGAAAGCATTTTATTGAGGGGATATGATTTTGGAAGCAAGAGGGCTGATTCTATCCGAGCATTTTTGAAAAAAAAAACTTCAGAGAAGCCATCAGGACTAGGGGCACTTCTATCATCCATACCAAAGACTTCATCATGAACTTTTGCTTCTGTGGGGATTGAAGTTAAAAACTCATTTTCTGAATCAGAAATGAGAGATGGAATATTGTTAAAATTAGAAACAATAGAGTTAACTCTATCATAAGGATTTTCTTTGTAGAGATCAGAATAAAAGATGAGAATAAAGTTGGACATGAGGGCAGGGTCTGATTTTTTTTTTTAAATCTCAAAGTCAAAACTCTTCAAATCTATCCTCCACAAGCTTAACACGGGAAGAGTAGAGAATGTAAAAAAATAAGTACCAACATGGGCTCGCTTAAACCATGTAGAATTTATTTTTATAGTACAAAAACCACCAAAATATAAATAAAGATTCAAAGACTAAAAATAACCACCATGTGGCTCCTCACCTATGGCTTTAGAGCCAAAGCCAATCCAAACTTGGCAGTCTTGTCTATGGCCTTGGTGTCTACTTCTCCTGAAATGGTGAAAAGGGACCTGGGGCGCCACTCATGCTGGATAAGTGCATTCGCCATGCCAAAGTTGTTGACGCGTGCCTTCACAGTGGTTAATGGGTCCAATTCGTGCTATGTGCCGACTGTGATGGTGTTCTCATTGGTTGAGAAGCTGTGGGTTACCTCCGCACCAATAGCTGTTGGTCAAGGGGCTCACGGTATGGTAGTGGGAAGCATTCAAAGTGTCACCCGTGTCATTTAGGGTCATTTTAAAATTGGCCTCATTGTTGAATTTATGATCACTAAGGCCCTCTTCACTGATTTTCTACTGAATTTCCTTGAGATTATTCCTAACCATATCCATATTAAATTTAACATGACCAAAAGTGTTTTTATTCTAGATTTTGAGGTCTGTTTTAATAGCTTTGAGGTTATGGACAAGCTTAAACATAGGGCATCCAGATATATGAGAAGAATTCCAATAAGAAGATATCACATTCATGAAATTCGGATGAGAGGTCCGCATAACTTTGAATCTAAAAGAGGATGGGCCATTAGATGGTTCAAGGTAAGAGAGAAGGAGAGTTTAATGATTAGATATAGATCTAGGCAATACATTTACACAATAATTAGGCCAGTTATCAAACCAGTCTTTGGAGCGTAAAGTTTTAGCAAGTCTTTCCTCAACATAATTAGATCCATAGTTTCATCTAGCCTAATTAAATATAGAGCCTTGGATATTAGGATGAATGAGATGACAAGTGTCAATAAAATCTTGAAATTCAGTATATGAAGCTCTGGAAGGAAAAATTCCACCTATCTTTTCATGAGCTCCAAGGATACAATTGAAATTACCTATGATCATAAAAGGAGAGGTTATATTGGCTATATCCTTAGCCATATTGTACCACCGAGGTGTTCTTTATTTATAACCTTATTTATAACCAATCCGAGCATCACTTTTGAGACCATTATTTCAGCAGCTTGACATTTGTTTGTTTGTTCAAATTCCTTTCAGCAGTTCACTGGAAATGACTTTTAGAGGTTGAAAACAAGTTACAACCTGACTTACATTATTTTATTTTTTTAGATTAAGATTCTAATTTTCAGTCAATGATGCATACAGTGATAATATATATACATTTTGCTTTTGTAAAATGACGAAATTGAGTAGTTTTAGCATACATACACATTGAGCAAACCAGGTAGCCCCCCATAAGTAATAGTCACAAAACATTGTGGACTTAGATAAGAATGATACTGCCAAACCCTCACGACTGTAGGAGTCTCTCCATGCTTCCCTTGCAAACCTAAAAGTTTTGTGGCACCATGGATGAGCTTCCGTGAGTATCCCTTAATCCTCTTTGAAAACCATATATGTTGTAACCATCTCCGATGTGATATCGAAGAAAATGTCACATTGTTTCACATGCCTCTTATACTCCACGTCTTCAGGACGCGTCCATCAATGATAATCATTATGGGTTGATACTCTGACCCAACGTGTACATATATAACAGGTAAATAAAATATAGAATAGGAAATGGGGAACAATGGATTAATTGGAAGTTAGAAAAGAGTATACCTGATCCAATCTATCCATATAATATAAATGAGTATACCCTGACCAAAAATACTGTAATTACAAATTAGCATGTATAATCATCTATCCAAACGAATATTGATGATGCTCCTAATTGAGCCCGCACTCGATTGTTGCGTAAAACCCCAACTCTATAACCTTTGGTAGTTGACTTGGGTTTAATCATAGAGTAGTCAGCAAAATACATTCCTGGGGAAATATTGATGTATGTAATCTCTTCAACGATAGTAGAAATGCCACCACACTTACTCCTTTTGATAATACATCAGCAAATTCTTTTTATTTTTGCAATTCATTATTAAATTCTTCAGCTGTATTAAATTATGCTTATGCCCTTCGAAATTCAAGGGGTCGGCTATGTAGTTGCTGATTGAGTTTAATTGTATCTGTTTTACTGTCATCATTGATGCTAATGTTGTAGTGTAACTGGATGTCAATATAAGCACTATAATGGCCTATATCATCATAACAAGTCCCATTCAAGTAGGCTAGATAAGCGCCCTATACAAGTAGGCTAGATAAGCGCCCATCGTTTAGGACATCTTATCCAACACCATATGAGGAACAACAAAGGCCTATGAAAGAAAATAATAATGTGTCACGAATCAAGTCCCAAAGCAAGAATCGAAATAAAAAAGGTCTTTTTGAGATACCAAACATCCAAAAAAAGGTCTTCTTGAGATTTCATCTCATTTTTAGGCTTATCAAACCTTGAACTTATATTGCTACGTGAACTAAATTGGTATGCATACCAGCTACTTGAATTGGTTTACTTCATTGAACTAGTGTACTTGACCAATATGGTACTGATGTTGCTAATTGATACTTGAATTTACTTGATAGCATATATATACTTATAACATATATACTGTATATCTAGTAGCTATCCATATACTACTGATATGAACCGAACTAATATGGGATTGATGTTGCTACATACATTGAGATTGATAACTGCTACTTTAATTCAAACTTATAATTTATAATTGATAGTTGTTACTGAACTTCTATACCTGCCTTTAATTATATACATGAATTGGTCTGCCTTATTGAACTATTAAATACTTCAATTTACTGAATTTACGTGATAGGAGATACATACTTATATGTGACTGATATGAACTGAATTGCTATGGGACTGATGTTGCTACTTTCTACTTGAGTTTAGTTGATTGGATACATGAAATGGTGTACCTACCTTTAATTCTATAGGATTTAAGTATGTATACCTCCAAGCATGGTATTGATAGAAGCAGACTACTGAATTTATTGCATAGAATTTTTTTTCATTGGGATTGATAGCTGCATTTCTTAATTGATATGGTATTGATACATGAACTGGTATAACAGTCCTTAATTCTATAGGAGCTTCATTTTGAATATTGGTAGGTGCATTTAAATATTATATAGGAACTAGTATACCAAGTATTTTGAATATTGGCAGCTACCTTAAATTCTATAGGAACTGGTATACTAAGTATTGCTACTTGCTACTTGAATATTATGATCCAAGTATAGCTGCTATTGGTAGATGCATTTTGAACTGCTACTTGAATATTATGATCAAAGTAATGTGATAAGGATCCATATCTTTACTTTGAACTGATTTTGAACTTTGATTTGATTCAAGAATAACTTTGATTTGATCCAATTATAACTATGATTTTGAACTGATTCGTATCTTTATTTGTTGAACAACTATGGATCATAGTCAAAATCGCGCCCCATTTCGGCCGCCAGAACCAAACACAATCAATATGGAGTGACAATCTTCGCAATTTGAAGTGAACCAAAAGAAATCACATTTGCGATGGAGTGAGATAATGGACCAACTACCGTGCCTTCTGATCCTAAACAAAGCAACATTGCCAAAACCACCACAGGTACTTCCAAATAGAACTCGGTAAATAAATTGCATAATACTTGATAGTACTCAAAACTAAATTTCAATTCTAATTATGGGATGAAAACCCTTTTGTTTGTTTGTACACCTCTTTTCTAATTTTTCAACTTCTACTTTGATTTCATTTTTCAATCCATGGGCCATAGTATGATTTTAATAGGTTAGAATTGGGGCAGCCTTTGGTATAGCAGATGGAAATGCTTAGAAACAACGAAGTGTTAAATAGTTAAATTATCTAGGTTTTTAGTGTTTGGTCTTGTTTTATATTTATATAATCATGACATCTTTGGAGCTGGTTTTTGTATTGGGTTTTAAACAAGTATTGTCCAAGTATCTAAATCAAGTTAATGTTTCTTGACTTTTTCAGAATCATAGCTAATTGCGTTTTATATCCCATTAGTTGCAGGAAGTTTAATATACCACGAGGACTTGTTATACGTATACTTAAGCCTTTTACCGTTGGAACTTTTGCATCTATTCTCTCGAACAAAGACCTCTTCGCTTAAGTCCTCTTTAGTCTTGCTCTCAACCGCAAGCAGGGGTGAGACATATTCAAGTTAAATTTTGTTCATTATGTTGTCCAACGATAAAAGGATTAGTGATGTGTATTTTTATTTATATTAGTTGTTTAGATAGTTGTGCCTTTCTGTCGTTATTTTTGAGTTAATTTTTATGTTTAAATAGGTTGGTTTTCATGAATAAATAAAGGAGACTCTGTCGATTTTTTTTAAAATATTAAGTATTTTTAAAAGTAAATAATACGAAGATATACAAATTTGATAAGGTTTTTAAAGATTGTCATCTATAGGAACTATTAAAAAAATTATTTAATTATTTAAGGTAACTGACACTTAATAAATTTATTGCAGGTGAAAACCTGTTGTGGACAAGGCAAGATATTGGAGTTGTTTTGCTGGAGGTCGTATGCTTGAAGATTGCGAGTTTACTTTGCGTACATCATTTTATGTTAGGGATAGATGGTTTTTCATGTATATTTTCTAATGAGATGAGTGAAATTGTATAGAGAGATCTATGTTGGACACAATGTTTAAATTGTGTATTTTTTCTTTGTATACACTTTAATTATAATTGAATGGAAAATTATATGTTATATGTTAAAATGGGATGCAAAATATGTCATATTGTTTTTAAGAGGTTTTGTTTATAATTATATAGAGTATATTATGGAATGGATGAAATTATAATTTTGGTGCCAAAATTATTAAAGACTGCTCTTTGTTGTCTCAAAAGGGTTCCATAAATGGGGACTTTTTGAGACGGTTAAGTTATCATCTCAAAAAACTCTTTGGGGATGTATGTTGTCGTCTCTAAAAATAACTTGAAAAGACGATTTTTTAGCCATCTCAAAAGGGTTCTATAAGCAATGACCTTTTGAGACGGCGCATTTCCCCTCTAAAAAAAATGTTTTGAGATGGCTTTTGCCGTCTCAAAAAGCTTTTACTACGCCGTCTCAAATGGCGTCACAAAATACTTTTGAGATGGCCAAAGGACTTTTTGAGACGGCTGGAGCACCGTAGTAAAAAGCAGTTTTTTTTTGTAGTGTATTGGAAAATTCACACGAACCCCTATTTTATATCTTCAGTTGAAAAAAATTCTGAGAGGTATTCGGGATGTCAGGGAATCGGTCACATGATAGATGAGCTTCCCACAAATTTAAGGAAGAAATTGAAAAAATCGACGTCTCATATTTCTACCCTTAGTGAAAGTTATTCGAAAGAAGAAGTTTTTTACGCTTCTAGGTGAAAGCTTCCCACTCGTGTGATTAGTGATGATAGTGTGGGTGATGGGAATGAGGATGACATTGATTTGCAAATGGCTTTCAATGAACTTTATGATGAAGCTTTGAAAATAAAGAAATAAAATTTGAAATTGAAAGCTCAATTGTAAGAGAGTGCCTTAAAAATGATAATGATGTTTTGGTTGAAGAACTTAGGGCACGAGATAAATTTTTAATAGAGAAGCTTGGATACGTTGAGGGTGAGAGAGATAATCTTCGAGGTGTGATGGAAGCTATGAAAAAGGATCTTCTTGAGTTTGAGGATTCTAGGCTTTTACTTGAATTTAGAATAGGTGAGCTTGAGAAAAGTTTGAGAGATTTGAGTAAAGTGAAATTCGATTTGTAGTCTAGGTCGAAAAAGCTTGATAAAATTTTTGGGACTGTCCAAATTAAGGAGGATAGGGGTGGCATAGGATTCGATGAGAGTGTCGCACCCATTCCCAAATCCAACCCCACACGTGTGAGAAAGCCTCCTAGGGTTGTTAGGAGAGAGGCACCTAGCGTTATTAAGAGAGAGACACCGAGGGTTGTCAAGCGAGATCCACTTAGGAATTCGAGGAGAGAGACACATATAGGTAACGTTCACCGCCACATATACACGTGTACTCATTGAGATCGAAAAGGTCACCTTAGACATTTCTTTTATAAACTTAAAAACACTCCCATGAAGTTTAAAGAGAGAGTCATACCGGTTCCTAAAGCCCCCACCCCTCTTTACACATCAATTTGGGTTAGCAAATAGGATGTCAAGGCATATGGTCTAATTGTTCAAGACACTCGTTTGATTAGACGTGATTCATCCCATGTGAGATCGTTTGGTTGATTGTTCTTGTTATTTGTCATATGCTAGTTGTGCTCCATGATATACTTTTGTTAGTGTTATGACTCACTTTGTTGTAGCGCACATTGCCTTATTTATTGGGTTTATTATTTTTCTACTATTTTGACACTGTATTGGATTTGTCAGGCCCTTCATGGTACTATTTTCTGGAAAGTTTTCACTGGACAACACTACTTAACATTCTGGGGTGTATGTGAATTTTTTTTCTCGTTCGAACGAGATAACTGATCGTTCGAGCCATATCTTATGTCGCGAGATGATGTCGTTCTAATGACATACCACATCATTCAAACGGACTGTTCTATTTTAAGCAATTCACTATTTGTAATACATTGTGTTCAGCTGCTTAGGTTTTTGGTACTACTGGTTGCTTCTGGAACAGTTTATATGTAGTTATTCTTTGTTTTCATGCTTCATTGCTAATACTGCATTGTTCGTTTAGTAACACCTTCGTTGATTGATTTATCTATTTGTATGATTTCTGTTTTCTAGCATAGTATGACTTTCATGCTAATATTATGCCTATTGCTGATTATACTACATTTTCCATATATTTTTTTGAAAAAAAAACAAAAAAAAAAGATTTTTGATTTTGAAAATTTTTAAAAAGCCAAAAAGAGTTTTATATTTTGATTGAACCATATATGAATGGACACTTAAGATGACCGAGTCACAATTTCATTTTATTTATCCATGTGACAATTTGATAGTATTTTGAGACAATATATCATGTCATACATGTGCTTTACAATGCTTAGAGTCATTGAGATGTAATTAGTTGTTACTTCCTACATGTTTGACTCATTTGTCCTTCATTGCACACGTGCACGAATTTTTTTGATTATTGTACTTTGCTATCACATGTTGGTCGAGTGTTTTCATCTCAATCATGTCCTTAAAATGAACCAAGTGCGATAATATGAGAATAATAAAAGTAGTGCATCTAAAAACCATTGCCTGTGAGAAATTTATTTAGGCCCTAAAAAAGTGAGGAATTAAAAATTATCGGGGGTCCAGTAAGGTTTGAAAAGGGCCCGAAAAAATTGAATGGAAATAAAAAAAAATATTATTCCAATAATGGTCCAATAGGTTTTCTCTAAGTTGAGAATTTAGTACCTCATTAGATATAAAAACCTGCATTATTTTATATGAGGGAGTTTTGGTTGAAAAGTAATTAACGGGTTTGCACGTCCTTTGAAAAAATCTCGAAACGGCACTAAATTATTTTGGACGTTATTGGTGTGAAAATCAATTAGGCTTTGATTTGTTGATTTGATTTAGTCGATATCATATAAATTCAACAACTTTACACCTAAGGATGATTTTGATGTTCATTCATAGGAATACACGTATGCATCGTGCACATATGCTTGATTGAGTTTTATTACATATTGAATTTGTTCACACCCATTCATTCCATATCCATGATTTGGTTGTCTTAATGTTATTCATGGTGCGTTTATTTTTGTAAATTATTTTTGTTTGAAAAAATTGAAAAATTCAAAAATAGTTTGTGGATCCTTTGAGTATATTCTATACATGCGCTTGGTTTGATCCATATTTATGTTGTGTATTGTGAAACTCCATGTTTAGCTTTGTTTATTCTTTTCCTTATCTATTTCGGACAAATAAAAAGGGGGGGAACGAATTATGACTTTATGGGGGAGTTTGCATTAAAGGGGAGATTTGATTATATTGATTGATTTATTCTTATATCATTTCAAACTCGATGCGTCATGATGGTATTTGCTTTATTTCATGTGTGTAGGTGCAAAAGTGAAGATCATTATGTTGCACGCCCCGATGAGAAAAGCCTAAAGATTTGAAGTTTTGATGTTGAAGACTTTTCAAGAAAAATTGAAAGACTTGAATTTCAAGTACCTTTTCACTTTTGGGTTCATGGGAGGGTATTAGATTTGTATAGGCATTTTGAGTTGATAATTCAGATTGTTTTTATTTTGTACCGGCATAGACATAGGGGGATATTTGTAAGGACATTATTTTACATTGTCCATTCACAATTGAGTATGTCGTATAACACTACAACCGTCGAAGAATTATTCAAGTTCATTCAAGCATCGAGACGGATCCGAATTTCAAGATTCTTCAACATTCAAACCTCTGCAAGATGAATTTTCGTGAGAAAATATTTAAGTCCCTTTACAATTCACTTAAGAGTATTTGGGATGTTTAAATGTTATTGTTAATTTTTTTTGAATTAATACTATCTAAAGATTTTGTTCTCGGACACCTTTCCATAGAAAAATCATAACTAATTAAAAAAATTAGAAAAATACAAAACTGTCGGCCACACATTCGTATCGAAATTATCTACAATCATGGCCTAGAATCTCATTTGATAGGTCGTTTGAATGACATCTGATCTCGTTCGAATGAAATGGGATCTCGTTTGAATGACGCGCTGACTCAATTTTTTTATATTAAGCGCGTTAAATCATTTCGTTTTGAAGAAGGAGACCTGACGATTTTGAATATCAGTAATCTTCTAATAGGAGAACACTTCGTCTTCTTCAATTTTAGGGTTATTTTTCAATTCACAAAACATCCCAATCTTTATTGAATTGTTTTGGAACACAAGATACAATATTGTTGAAGTTTACTCTTGTAGGGAGGATAACCTACACCGATATTTGTACTGTGCTTCCACGTGCATTCGCCGCATGTGGATTCATTGCTGAAGACTACGATCATTGAGGTTCGCTGCATGTGGATCTTTGCTGAAGATAGAACTTCATGTTCTTATGGAGTAGCTGTCGTTGTTCCATTGCTAACGACACCGACCAACACCTGAGGGTATTTGTGTGTCAAAAATCTATTTCATTATAACCGTGTAAGTTGTGATTTACAATTATAGTGGAATAAAAGGTTTTACCCTTATGGGAAATTTTTCCTCATATTGTGACTATCCTGTTATTTGGTTTCCTTTACATGCTTATTGCTTTATGATTTCATATCACTTAGATTCATGTGTTAGGACTGAATTATAACTAGGATTTTATTAAAACTGGTTTTGTTGGCACACAATTAAAATTCATTTATTTGAGAAGTCGCAATTATTCTGCTGTAGCACTCTCAGTCGCTACTAGTAAGTTCCAATCTATGGCTCAATTATGCTGCAAAAAATATGGTACAGGTTGAAAGAATCATAGTCCACATTATATAGGCACAAGGCCTCCTGGCCGTCAATGTAAAAGGACAATTCTTCATACATGGGAAGATCCATCTAGGAATAACAAATGAGAATCAATAAGAGAAATGTGGGTATTGGTGGAGAAAGCACATCCCATGCCCCTCCTTTTGTACTCAAAATCCTTGGCAAAAAATAAAACCTCTGGAAACTCGATTAATTCTTAGCCCTATTGGATTATACTAATAAGAAGGAAAGTAAAATCAAAGCCTAGGGATGATTTGACTTTACACCCATGCCGATAGGCAAGTCAAGGGGTATGCTAATCAGCACTCTTTTATTTTGGAAATATTCCACCTTTCCTCTTTTACCTAAATCAATTTCCAGGAAAATCCTTATTTTGAAAAATTACCCCCTTTCAATTCCTTTTCAATTACTTATTTTCTCTATTTTATTCCCCTAAAAAAATCATTTTTATTCTCAAAATAAATTCTTCCTCAAAAATATTTTTTTAATTACTCCACGTTTCTTTAAAAATTAACATCTTGCCTTTCATTACCGTACTTATCTCTATCTTGGCATAAAATAAACAATCTCGGCAAAAAATTAAATGTGCATATATGATAAGTCACTAAATCAAGAAAAATTCCAAAAAAAAAAAGAAAATGCATATTTTTCATATATATTTTACTTCACTTGGTTACATGTTGCATATAGAAAGAAAATAAAAAATACAAGCGGGACATCATCCGACCCCCTAACTCTCTCTCTCAATCCCTTAATCTCCGTTCAAGACATGCTTTCCCCAGGGCCAAGCGATGGATCCTCCACTCCTAGAACCCGAATCCTTACCTGAGGTAGTAGGAGCCACAGAGAAAAAAGGAGTCAACTTTTTGAATAATTAGACATGGGGGCCATCGAGTCCTTGATATCCCTCAGCCAGTCAATTTCAACCCAAACATACTACAAGTAAAAAACCAATAAAAAAGACAAATTAGTCCATAAAGAATCAAATATTAATCAACATATAGAGAGAGAAAAGGATATACCTTGGGCCGAAGGGTCTCATCCGTAAGCCCTGTTAACCCAGACACCGACGCATGAGGATAGTGCGATATGCTCATTGACTCCCCTCTAATCAGTAAAAAATTATAGGAATGGGGAGTAACTTAAATGATCAGAGCCTCTTCTTCCTCCATCCCTACCAAAATGCCACAACCTGTATTATGGGTTGATCCTACCGGAGCGTTAGTACCCTTACCCGATGTCATAGAAGGTCATGTTCTCCATGGAATAAATGCATGAGGGAATCAACCATCTCATCACAAAGTCTAGATAATCAAAACTCTCTATTGTACCCATGTAGCGTGTATCTGTGTAGTCCATATAGGGCTCACCGATATTCACTGCATCTCGGGAATAATTTGAAATCTCCCTCGCCCGCCTCATATACATAGGGTGTCGATGGTGGGACCACCACCACATCCTCCTCCTCTATAATATACCTCACCACCCTCTCTCCCAGGTACAAGACGCACCCAAACTCGTGTGCAATCAACTAACACATATGTGAATCCATGACTGTCACCCCCGTATGTTGTAGAATCACCTCAAGGGGAAGAAGGTCACATGAAATACCTAACAGAGAATTAATATCTAATCATGACATGAGGATGCCAAGAAGAACTTAGAAAAGACGAAAGATAAACCTGATCGCTCATCAGGGCATTCAGATACTATCGCACGTTCGCCAAATATAAGGACTGATTTGACTGTCGCTTGGACTTATGCCACCAGAACATCCGTCAGAAGTCCCCCAGATACTCATCCTTCAGGTCCATTAATCCTACATTGTGACCAATAACTTTATAGAACCACGTCTACAAAATATAGTAATCAACAAAAAGAGCAGGAGGAAGAATGCAAGGAAAAGCATAAAAAAGAAATTGAATCCAAAATTACCTCCAAAAGATACGTGGTTCTCGTAAAAATTTATCGGCAGCACCGGATAAAAGTATACAAAAAAGAATGCAGGGATGCCAAAGTCAGGCTCTCCTAATCATATAGCCGAACATAAAAAATATTCCTCAAATACGGCAAGAACCAAAGATGGACGACATCACCGCTCATCGCCATTAAAAATCCATCTAATAAAATAAAAATAACAAACGGGTCATCTGTCTCACCTACCGCCCAACAGTTACGTCCACCATCATCCTCAAGAGAATCTCCTTCAAAGTAGAAATATGAATAGAATTTCCCAATATGATTCTATCCATGTCCCCCAATACTGCCTGCATTGCCTAATGTGTCACCCTCAATGTGCGGTCCACCACTATCTGGAACCCCTACGAGTAACATTTATATCCCTGAAGCTATGTGCGATCCACCACTATGAGTAACAGTCATATCCCTGAAGCTAAGATAAAATGTGTTGGTAGTGTCCCACCACCTCTCCCCACGAGCACACAACACCGCAGTAGAACGCGGTGTCTCATCCAAAGCCTACACCAAACTAATAAAGCCAGCATATGAAACCGTCCAACACACAATAGTAGGGAGATTCTCCCACACCTACTTTATCCGAGTTGTCCCACAAGATCTAATGCTCGAATGAGCTATGTTAGTTTGCACGAAGAAAAAAGGAAAAATCCTTCATTAGCATAAAGAACAAAGAGAAAAATAAACTGGAATACCAAAAATTACCATACTTACGTAGCCACTAGGGTTATTCACCCTAAACAAATGGTGGTATGCATGATTGTGTAACAAGATACGCTCATTATCCATGGGATTGAACAAATCAAAGGCATTTTCATTGCCCAATGCAAGGGGAACCCTAGACCACCACTCTAGGCCGACCCAGTCATCAATGAACAACCACTCATTATTGTACATCTCGCTTAAAGAATCAATCATTTGAAGTCTTAAATCAAAAGGACTTAGGAACGTTTTTTAGAGAGAGAAAGCAGAAGATTCAAACACTAAAAGGTCTGAAAAATGGGGAAGGATCGCCTCCATTTTATAGAAGGTTAAATGGTCTGCCTATCGACAACCCCCAGGACATACCAATTGACAGTCGCCTTTTATTTTTCCCAAGGAAGACCAGGAGTCCATTCCCTTGTCGATTGGAACCCCCTCAAGCCTGCCTATTAGCAGTCCCTTTTAAATTTTGTACAAAAAATGCAAGAAAACTCTAAAATAATCTAAAAATTGCCCAAAAAATTCCTATAAATCCTTAAAAAAATATGAAAAATCATTTTTCCCAAGAAAATCATTTTTGGAGTACTAAGCCACTTAAAAACTCTTAAAATCACCAGTTGGATTAATCTTACACTATTATCATCAGCTAACTACACAACAGAACCAATGACGGGCCCGCATCCAAGTTTACCACAAATTCCCCAATCGGAACCCCAAAACTAAATATTACCCAGTAGAGTCTAAAAAAAAAACTATTCCCAATGGAAATACAATTGCACTTCCACCCCCAAGATAATCT
Organism: Sambucus nigra; assembly: GCA_949130495.1. Lineage (NCBI taxonomy): Eukaryota > Viridiplantae > Streptophyta > Magnoliopsida > Dipsacales > Adoxaceae > Sambucus > Sambucus nigra. Next base: position 50,382,647 of record OX422220.1, read on the forward strand.
AAATCTCCCCAGAGGAGCTATTCCCCACGTTTCAACTTTAGGTCCTAATAATTGACCTTGGCCCTTAGAATTGATCATCACAACTTTCGGTCCGTGGAGTTGACCCCGGTCCTTAAAATTGGTCGTCACAACTTTAGGTACTCATAATTGACCTCGACTCTCAAAATTGGTCGTCACAACTTGAGGTCCCCAGAATTATCCTCGGCCCTCAAAATTGGTCATCACAACTTTAAGTCCCCAGAATTGACCTCGGCCCTCAGAATTGGTTTGTTGATCCGAGAAGTTAGACATAAGTCGTTATCATATCAACATACCAAGTATAGACTAAGCCTAAAGCAAGAAATAAATAAAGAAACATGGAATATAGAGTGGTTCGGCTATAAAATGAGTCTACGTTCACTTTGGTGCCCCACTCTCATTATGTATGTGTTGTAGTACATGTTTACAATGCCATTAATGGCATACAATATAGACAAGATGAGAGAATAGATGTTTAGAGTAGTTATGGGTCATTCGGAGAGAGTTTAGTAGGGCTTCGCCTAAGATGGCTGTCTCGAACTGTCTCGATTCGATCCCCCTTACTGAGGTATGTCCCTTATATTTATAGGGGTATAAGTATTCTAGAGGCAACAACTTTCAAGAAGTGTAAGGAGGGGATGTGGCCTATTTGGTGCAAGGAAATAGTCTTCTAGGTTCCGTGGCCTATTTGACATCAGGCGACGACTAAATACATTATAATCACTAGGTGATGGAGATGAGTCATTACTTATCTGAGCCCAGGCGGTAGCCAAGGATATTTTCTGCGGCAGGGAGCATATAGGGTTATACAATAACTGCAGAGTCGATGTCCTTAGGTAAAATATTGGCTACATCAATAAGTCCCCAAGTCGTAGTGCCAAGAATTAGTTTGTTGGTGCTGCGACTAAATTCAATGCTCTGCAGCTGTCGCGGCTCTGTTCTTGCAATTGGGAGGCGACGATTCAGTTTCCTGCGCCCCCATAGATAAATAGTTTTTGGCTATGGACCTCATTACCTTTACCAAACCTTAAGAGTGAATCAAAAGCGGAACTCTATCAACTTCACCCTGAAGTTTTTTGATGATCTTCCAAGGTGGCGTGTGGCAAATTTCAGGTAATCTTTAAGCTAGTTTTTTATTTTCTTCCATATTTTTGCAAATTGTACTTATTATGGAGTGTTTGATCTGCTGTATGAATATTCGATCAATAAACTATTTTGATCCATAATAAATGAATCGTTTGAATCCATGAATTAGTTAAAACCATAATACATGACTTGTATGAACTAAAATTCGTTTCTTCTCGAACTAGTTGTGTAGTTACTTGAATCCACATTTTGAAATTCTTCTTGATGATCTTTAGTAAAGGCCTTCGAATTCTAGGTTTTCAATCTTTAGGTTTGATAAATTCTAGCCAATAATGTCTATGCATTTAGACGCGGCAAGTAGCGCAGCCTGTGCAATTTTGCTGAGGAAACTTGCCAATACTTGCAGTAATAGTTCCTCTGCCCTTAGGGTTTTATTTTGAACCAATTTTTCGTAGCCCCACTCTTGAGTTATGGGTTGCGGCATGTAGAAACACACCTCAATTAAATGACAATTTATGGTATGACTCTTTATATTTTGGATTCTTGTAGCAAAACTTCCAAACTTCTGTACTTGCTATATGCTTTCCCTACCACGGCCTCTAAGAGGCCTACGACCATATTGGTCGCGACACCTAATAACGGAGTTTTTGCTTTTTAGGTCTTTTCGCGACCGTATGATTTGGAAACCAGACGAGTTTTTGAAGATCTTTTGGAACACACACTTTGGCACTTCTCCTCCTGTCATCCCATCTGAGAAACCTTTGAAAACTGTTGGTCCTTGCTTGCTCAAGGACTGTCCTGTGTCGTTATTAATTCTTACTCTACGGACTCTTTAAATTGTAGGACCATTAGAGAAACTGTGGACTTTATGGAGAGGGATACACAGTCAAGCACCCACCCCACTACTGAGGTGTCCGCGGGTGGTGAGACCTCTGCAACCCCATCGAAAGTTAGGAATACACCAGCCGGGCCTTCAAACCAAACTAGCGAGAAGGTTCCCGCGGTACTTAACATCCCATGCATAATGGATGAGGAGTGGATCTCTCAAGTTGCTACGGTATTTGAGTTTCCTTCGTCAACAGTCTGCTTCCTTCCATTCACCGAATAAATGTCATTTTTCACAGTCCCAAATAATGGGATATGCTTTACCTTACATGCTTTTCTTCTTGGGTTATAGTTACTAGTTCCCAGCCTAGTGAGGAAAATCTTTGGTGTCATGAACTTGGCCCCTTCTCAACTATATCCAAATGGCTGGAGGGCCATCTTGGCTGCCTTAATTCTATGGTAGAAAAAATTCAATAGGGATATCACACCCGCGGAGTTCTTCCATTTCTACAGATCCAAGGAGAACTCCGTGGACTTTTCGTGTTATTACTATTTCACCCTGTGAAATAAAGACCAATACTTGTACACTGACAGTCCTTTCAGTGTTAAAAACTGGAAAGGAATATTCTTTTACGTCTCTAGTGAGAGCTGGGAGATGCATCAAGATGAGTGTGATAGGTAGAAAACTTACATGATGCCGCGGATGTGGGGTCGTCTAGATAAGAAGGGTTTGCCCACTGCTTTTACTTTATAGTAATTCTACTTTCGTGGCTTTATTTTGTTTTCTGGATTGATGTGAATCTTTATTTCTGTAGCTTTTAACAAGCTAGGGCTTAACAGCAAAGCCAGAAAAAATGTTGAGGATGCGACACGTTTCTCTAATAACCAAAAGAAATTCAAAACTCCGGTCACTTTTGCGTCCATCTTTGATCAAGGTTATTTCTCAAGCAAGCAAGTTCTCAGGACAATGACCGCGGAAGGTAACTATGTCACTCCCTAAAATATATTTGTTGCGACCTCAAATTTTTTACCAACTTGATTATTCTTTTCAAGAGAAGAGATTAACCACGAGCTGTTAAAAGCTTGGCTTGTTGAAATGGATGAGGAAGCCATTACCCTCAACCAAGTCCCTAAGAAAAGGAGAAAAAGGAAGAGGTCAGCGAATGAAAAATCTCCCACGACTGAAGAAACTACTGCGACAGAAGACGATGTGGCTAATCCCACTCTTGGGAGATCCACGGCTCCTGTTGATGATGTCGCTGCTATTGGTGACCAAAAGCCAGTGGACAACGATATTGGGGCTGAGCTTGTCATGGCCGACATTTTTACTGGAGGGGAGGCCAACACTAGGTCTAGCCCCCCTCATATTTTTGTTTCTACATCCCTTCTTTAAATTCTGCGGACTATAATGGTAGTTAATGCCAACTTACCTCCTTCATAAAGCAGTGGTCATCCCCGACCTTTCTTGAGGGAGCCAAATCCACTCTCATCTTGGCACACACTGTCTTGAGCTATCCAAAGGATACGGTGGGCTCCGAACGTGATCGATTTTGACCGTTTGATAGATAAGGACCACGAGCATCTGGAGGAGTATACCCTCCACAGTTAGATGAGGGTAAGATCCATCCACCACATTTTTCTTTAATTCTATATATATTAATTTTCTCTCTTTTCTAACACATTCCTGAATTCAGGCAGTGGCCATGGTGATGAACCAAATGGTCAAGTACAAAGGCTTATACAAGATAAAAGAGGCAGCAAAGAGGATCCATCAGGCTAATATACAGAAGGCCAGAGATGTTTCTTTTAATGCAGGGAAACAATCATCTGCCGCGACACTTGAGGAAGACAAAATGGCTACGGATGCCCAAATTGAAACCAGCCCAAGCCTAAAAAGATGCTGAAGTCAATTTCAAGGCTGTCGCGGAGTCGTTAAAAGTTAAAAAATATCAAGTCGCGAAGGCTGCTAGTCGTGAATCATCTTTTAATAGCAAACTCCACCTTATCTAGCACAAGTAGAAAGAGTTGGAGAGGAAGTACACCCAAAATGCCCTGGATCATGCTGCAGCCCTCAAGAAAAAAGATGAAGATCATGCCACGACATTGATGGATGTTGTAGATAAGGCAGCGACATCGTATAAAACTTTAAGAGACTTCTTCATTACCAATAATAAGGCCTATGGCTTCTAAGAATTGAGGCACAATATCATCAAAAATTTCCCTTAATTCAAGGATCAAATCATATCCTAGAAATTGGGCGATGCTGAGCTTGATCGGTGCATAGCTGAGATCAGAGCTACCGTAGAAGAGAGGGCAAGGAAGAAGCTTGAAGACAAGGTCACGACTGATGATGATAAAGTCACAGAGACTGCATCTGGTGAAGATGGTGAAAATGATGAAGATGATGCGGCATCTTAACCCACCTTGTACCTTATTTTCTTTGGGATGTAATATGTAATACATCTTTTATAAAAAAAAATTGTAACATGAACTACTAATTCATTTGGGTTGCGTCCCTTTTTGGAAACTTGCCTCAATATATATCTTCCAACTACATGCTCATTTTATTTTACTTATTCTGCGGCACTATAATACTTATCTTGATCTTCTTTATGACCATAGCTTAAATACTTTCGTGACCGCTTATTATTTTGAATATTCTAAACATAGGGACGTGGAAACTTCTTATCTTGCCTTATGATTTTTCATTTTCCCCAATGAACCCTCAATCCGCGACCCCAAAGGCTTGAATTCTTCTATTTAAAAACTATTGATTGGCATAATCAATGGGCTAAAGCTACTTAATTTTCATGCTCCCTTTATCATGTCTTTCGAATTCTTGAATTGGGTTGCGACCATTTATTCTTTGTAGCTTTAATTGGATCCAAATACAAGTCATTACCGCAGTATCTCTATATTGCTTTAATAGCTGAACGAATTCTTTTCCACTGCCTTTTGAATAAATGAATGGTCTTCTTAATGGCTGTGGCCACTATCGTAACTTCATCATCATCAGCTGCTACAAAATTTGGTCAATGTCAGGAAAACTTGATTTGGTTGCTGCCACATTGATAAGGTTGCGGTATCTTTCGTTTTAATTGTAGATTGACTGGAAATGTTTCTGCAGAAGTTGGGTCACAGTCCATCAAACCTTTAGCCCTTGAGGATTTACTACTATAGAGGGGGACATTTTCATGCCTCCTCAGGCTGTTGTGTGGGACATTTTCGAGCCTCCCCAAGCTGCTGGGACGTTTTCAAGCCTCCCCAGGTTGTTGTGTGGAACATTTTCAAGACTCCCTAGGATGTTGTACGGGACATTTTCAAGCCTCCACAGTCTCATGTATGCATCCCAGGATCTGAGTGGAGGCAATTTGAGCCCTAGAAGTTGGTAGTAGCATATACTAAAGGATAGTTGGCCTTATGAATATAAGAATGTGTCATTGCACCAAGTGTGGCGTTGTAAGCCAATTAAGCTTGTCATTTTTGAACCATTGGATCATTCTCAAAGTAAATAGTATTTCGAGATAATTTGCCATATTTCCCTTGAAATATGTTTATTTAAGACAAATGGTTTTTTATGAGGGAATAACTAATGAAATCAATGAATCAAGATATGGCTAAGCACGCCTAATTTCATATATTTATATATTCGTTAAGACAATATAAAGTTAAAAAGGAACTATCAAAATAGAGTTTTTCATAGAGAAAATAGAAATATAGAGTATAAACTAAGGCAGATGTGAGGCATGTACCCTGCTAGTTAAGGCTACATCCCTTATACATCCTTCAAGAACTGTTGCAGCATTCCCTGCCTCACAAGACTTTCAATCTCATCTATCAACGTAAAAGATTTGTTGGTGTCGTGCCCATGGTCTTTATAGAAGTTGAAATATCTAGTTTTGTCCCTCTTATAAGGAGGGGACTCCAATATCTAGGCCAGCAAAGCAATTTGTCTTCTTCGATGAGTTCCAACAACTCTTCAATTTCGTAAATCAGTGGAGTGTAGGCTTCAAAGCCCCTTTCTATTTTTTCCACTTTCCAATTGTGACTCTTTTCCACGTCCAATGGTGCTCCGGAGGACTTGATGAAAAATTAAGGACTTGACTCTTCAATTTCGTAAATCAGTACTTCTTAAAACCCTAACCCTTTTACCAAAAACAAACCCTGAGTGCTTGAGAGTTTTTGAGTGTTGGTTTGAAAGTTGTTTAGTGCTGTAACCTCTTCGTTTTAAGATCTTGTGTACAACTTAGATATTAAGTTATATCTGCATTTTTATTTCATAGAAATCATAGATCTAGTCTTTTTATGTTATATTACACCTAGATCTACATTTATAGTTTCTCGCCTTAAGAAAATCCTTTGTTGATTATTTTCAGTAAATGTTTTCATCTTCAAAATCAACAAAATCATTTTCTCTTTCTTGTTCTTTTGAAACAAGACCTTTAACCTAGTTGGAATCACACTTGGCATTTTTCAATTTCAAAAACATTTTCAAAACCCTGAAATTGATTAAGATCTTGAAACTTCTTCTGAGCAAGATAGCCGTGGATTCTGGGTTTGTTTTAAAGGTCAAATAAGGTTCAAGTTTCCTAAGAAGAAAGAGACTAAAAATCACAACAAATAGATCTGATTTGTAATTTGTTAGGAGCGTGAGTGTGTGCATGTATGTGTTAGATCACTATTACAAACACTTACACACTGAAAGTGTTGGTAATAAAATCTTGAAATAAGAGTCAACGTAAAGACTGGAACGAAGTGGAAGTTAGCAAACTGGAAGAACCACATCAACAATCAAAACTACAGAAAGGTTAGAAGGATACCAGTGGGTACATTCCTAAACTTGTATAGGAATGATTTGTGTGCATGTGTGTTATATAGTTTGTAACTGTTATATTTTGTTTTAGTGATTTTTCTTTTTACTCCGTAGAGGGAGTCGTGGATGTTTCCTCAGTTGGGTGAGGTTTTACCAAGTTAAAAATCTTTTGTCAGTAATCTTTCTACTGGTGTGCTAATTTAAAACTGTTTTAGTTTTGTTTTTCAAAACTTGTTAACAAATCTTGAACCGATCTCGTGCATTTTTTTAAAAACATCTTGTGATTAACCTGATTTGATTTTTAGAAAAGAGTTTCTTAAAAAAATAGTTCGGAGTTACTTAAATAGTTTAATCTTTTATTAAACGACTTTAGTAACAGTTTTTCAATTGCTATCAGAGCTTTGGAATTTTTTTAAAAGATCTTGTGTTTTTTAAATTGTTTTCTTAAAATCAAAGCATTGGACGAGAAAAATGAAAGATTTGGTAACTTGACCAGACCCCCACTCTTTGATGGAAACAACTTTGCTTACTGGAAGGTAAGAATGGTTGCTTTCATACAAGGAACCTTAGGAGATGATGTCTGGGATATTGTTGAAAATGGATACACTTATCCTACTAAACCAGCCACTAAAGGAAGTAATGAGAGGATTAAGAAAGCATTAAGTGAAGTCACACAAGAAGAGAAGAAAACTTCTCGAAACAATAACAAAGGCAAGAATGACATCTTTATGTCCATAAATGAACATGCGTTCAAAAGGATCTCATCTTGTACCACTTCCAAGGAAGCTTGGGATACACTGATCACTGAAGATGAAGGTGACACTGGAGTTAAGGCTGCTAAAACTCAAATGCTTGTTCAGCAGTATAACTCCCTAATTATGTCAGATTCTGAAACCTTTAATGACTTTTACATGAAATTGACTGACATTGTGACCAAACTGCATGCTAATGGGATAACATATGACATACATGAAATTGTATCTAAAATTCTAAGATCACTACCACAGAAATTTGACAACAAAAGATATGCTACTGAGGAAATGTGTGATCAAAATCTCACTCATGAATTACTCAGTAGTAAACTACGAATTGTGGAAATAGAATTAGAATTTAAGAAACAAATGACCTAGTCCCATAGGAAACAGACTAGTTCCAACTTGAGTTTTTCCTCTAAGTTGATGAAACCTAAGTTTACTATTCCCACTTATGATTCTGATGAGAAATGTGATAGAGATAGTTTGGATAATCAAATTGCCTTGATGTCAAAAGAATATAAGAAAATTGTCAAATTTAGAAATAAATTGGCAAATAGACAAGGCAAACCAAATTGTCCAACTCAGTCTAACTACAAACCTCATGAGAAAGTTCAAGACAAACATCACAAGGACATGAGACCCAACAAAGGCTTCAAGAACATTGAATTTTTTAGATATGGAAAACTAGGACACATAGCTCAAGACTGTAGAGTGAAATTGAACACTGCCAATAAACTTACTAGGGTCAACATCTGCAAAACATGGGATGATTCAAGTGATTCTGAAAATGAGGAACTTGATTCTTTTGATTGTTTTGATCCTTGCATGTCTTTATTTTTAAATATAATCTACAATGATGATATGTATATGTATGAGAATGATGTTAGTAACTCTATTTCTGCAGTTATGAATCATGCTGCTACTGGTTTAGAAGCTTTAATTTATGAGAATATTGCTAGTTCTACCGCGGGGTATGTGGGTCAAAGGGACTGCGATAATGAAGAGGTCAATGGGTGCGTGAGTTCAAGAATTGAATCCTTAGGGGTCACTTCACACACTACACTTAGTGACTCAGACACTGAAGACCTCCATGACATTCACATACTTTATGCGAAAACCCTTAAGAAAAGCACTAGAGTAGAAAAGATAGTGAAAGATCTCACTAAGAAATTAGAAGACCTAAGTCTGATGGTTAAACTTAACGCTGAAGAGTATACTACCCAATGTCTAACTCACGAAAATGAAGTCAAAATATTTGATCAAAAATTGAAGAATTTTATTGAAGAAAATGAAACTCTAGAGAAAAAATATAAAGGGACATTATTAGAATTGGAACAATCTAAAGAAAAGACACAAATAATTTTCAAAAACTTTGCAAAATTTGAAAATAATTCAAACTGTTTTGATGGATTTGTTGCTGATTCTAAAACCAATTCTGATGATCGAACTGGAATAGGATTTTTCTCCAATTTGAAGACTCAAACTAAAAATTTTGAACCAATTAAGTTTGTGTCAGGAGGCAAAAGACTTATAGAAACTTGTCCAGACTTTCATCATCTGAAAACTGATTTTGATGAAAAATAATCAAAGATTGATATTAGGGAATCAAGTTGCTCTAAGTGTGATAGTCCATCTAAGACTAAATATGTCTGCCCCCGATTAGGAAGAGTGATTCTGCCTTTCAAACTATACTCCCTAGGAATAAAGTTCAACTCCAAAATGTCATGAAGCCTATGTTTAGAGACTTTCCTAAGGAGATACCAACTTAGAGAAACTTATTTTGCTCTTACTGTGGCTTATATGGTTATTCCTTTGAAGGATGCTATTCTAGACGCTTAGTTAACCCTGTCTACAGTACTCCTGTGTACCAAACCTTTAACAATTCTAGAAGAAGCCGTAATAATTACGTTATCCCTAAACAACCAGACAAAAACTCTAACTATAGAAAGAGAAAGACCAAACCTAAAAGATCATTTCCAAGGAGGATTCCTAAACACTTTTCTAAACCAAATGCTCACAGTTTCCATAAAATTCAACCTCATGCGCAAAATATTCTTCAACAGAAATTTAATGCTCGCAAATTTTTTCAATTGAGAGAAAAGAAGCGTAAAATGAAAACCAGAGCTATTTGGGTTAGAAAAGATGAGATACTACCCCAGATGAAGTGTCATATTGTTATTACTGCTTTAAAATCCGAACACACTCCCTCTGGTTGGTATTTAGACTCTGGATGTTCAAAGCACATGACTGAGGATGATACCAAACTCTTAAACAAAACCAGCTTTACTGGAGGAAAGGTTATTTTTTGTGATGGTGTATCATCTCAAATCATTGGTAAAGAAACACTCCAAGAAAAAGGACTACTTTTATTTGAAAATGTTCTTCTAGTAAAAGGTCTTAAGGCTAATCTACTTAGTATCTCGCAATTTTGTGACTCAAATCGTACTGTCACCTTTTCAAAGAATAATTGCAAAATTTTAAATGAAAAAGGTGAGTGCATAATTACAGGACTCAGGACTCCAAACAATTGTTATACTGTTCAAAACAGTACTGAGTTCTGTAACATTTCCATAATGGATGACAATGAGATTTGGCATAATCGAATGGGTCACATAAATTTACAAAAACTTAGTATACTGTCTTCTCAAGAAATAGTTAGAGGTACTCCTAAGATCAAACCTATTTCTAATATTGTCTATGGATCTTTTCAAGAAGGAAACATTATTAAGGCCCCTCATAAGAAAGTCAAAGATATCCTCACCTGTAAACCGTTGGAGCTCATCCATATGGGCCTAATGGGTCCCTTTCGAACTGTTAGTCTCTGTGGACTCAGTTACATTCTTGTTATGGTTGATGAATTCACCAGATTTACTTGGGTAGCTTTCTTAAAACAAAAGTCTGACACTTTCCAAACCTTTTTGAAGATTTTACTTCGTATTGAAAATGTGAAAGATACTCAAGTAAATAAAATCGTAGTGATGGAGGTGGAGAGTTCATTGATACTGGTGTTATAGAGTATTGTGACTATAATGGTTACAAACATGAATTTAGTGATCCTAAGAGACCTCAACAAAACGGTATTACTGAGAGAAAGAATCGTACCCTTCAAGGGATGGCATGTGTTATGATTCATGCTAAGAGTTTACCTAAGTATTTTTGGGTAGAAGCTATTCGTACTTCGTGTCACATTATCAATAGGGTCTATCTTAGAAAGAATTCTAAAGAAACTTATTATGAACTTTGGTATGGGAAGAAACCTAATCTTAAGTACCTTAGAACCTTTGGTAGTACGTGTTATGTCTGCAAAGACAGAGAACACTTATCCAAATTTGAGACTCGTGGAGATAAATCCATCTTTCTAGGATATTCTCCTAACAGTAGAGCATACCGTGTCTAAAATCTTCGCATTAAGACCTTAATGGAATCCATAAACGTTATTTTAAGTGACACTGCTGTAGAGAGTAAGACTGGAGAACCAACTGTTATGGAAGAGTTCGAAAATATTTTAGAAAAAGACTTTCCAGAAATAGATTATTCTTTACCAATTGAGACAACTGAAGTACCTAATTGGGTTTCTAAATACCATCCCATAGATAACGTTGTTGGTAATCCTAGTGAGCCTGTACGTACAAGATTCGAGTTAAGAAACTATGCTCATTATGCATGTTTTGTTTCCCTTGTGGAACTAAAGAATGTAAATGAAGCATTGAATGATCCTCATTGGATTTCTGCAATGCAAGAAGAACTTCTTCAATTTGTCATTGATGATGTTTGGTATCTTGTACCTAGGCCTGATTACAAAAAGGTTATTGGCACACGCTGAATATTTAAAAATAAATCTGATGAAAGTGGGATAGTCATTAGAAGCAAAGACAGATTAGTTGCTCACGTATACTTGCAAATTGAGGGAATAAATTTTAACGAGACTTTTGCTCCTTTTACTCGATTAGAATCTATTCGTCTTCTCTTTTCCATAGCTTGCTACTTACATTTCATGCTTTATCAAATGGATGTCAAATCTTCCTTCCTTAATGGAATATTGACTGAGGAGACCTATGTAGAACAACCAAAAGGGTTCATTGACCCTAAATATCCAAATCATGTTTTTCTTCTTAAAAAGACTTTGTATGGCCTAAAACAAGCACCAAGAGCCTGGTATGAGCGCCTTTCCAATTCTCTTAGATAAAGATTTTAAGAGAGGTGGAAATGATCAAACTCTTTTTGTCAAACATTTTGGCAAACAAATCATTATAGCTCAAGTTTACGTAGACGACATCATCTTTGGATCAACTTCTCCTACAAAAGTTAAATCTTTTTTCTGAAATCATGCATAAAGAATTTCAAATGTCTCTTATGGGGGAGTTGCAATTTTTCTTAGGTCTTCAAGTCAAACAGAATTCAGAAGGCTTATTTGTATCCCAATCAAAATACGCTTTAGAGATTGTTAAAAAATTCGGCCTTGAGAGTGCAAAAGATGCTAAAACTCCCATGAGTACTATGGTCAAACTGTTTAACGATGAAACTGGGAAATCCGTAGATCCAACTTTATATCGTAGTATGATAGGAACCTTGCTATACCTTACTGCCTCGCGTCCTGATATTATGTACGCTGTTTGCGTGTGTGCCCATTATCCAAACAATCCTAAAGAATGCCATTTATAGTGTGTTAAAAGAATTATAAAATACATTGAAGGCACTCTAAATTTAGGACTTTGGTACACCAGTGATACTCCTTGCACTATAATAGGATACACTGATGCTGATTGGGCTGGGTGTACTAACGATAGTAAGAGCACATCAGGCGCATGTTATTATATAGGTAATAATTTGGTAGGTTGGAGTAGTAAGAAACAAACCTACACTTCGTTATCTATCGCTGAATCTGAATACATAGCCGTTGGAAGATAATGTGCTCAATTACTTTAGCTTAAGCAAATGCTAAGTGATTATGGTATTAAAGAGGAATAGTTACATCTCTATTGTGATAATCAAAGCGCGATTAATATCTATAAAAATCCTCTTCAACACTCGCGAACAAAGCACATAAAATAAGACATCACTTTATACGCGAACTAATTGAGACTAAGGAATTAGAAATCAATTATCTTCCTACTGATTTACAACTCACAGACATGTTTACCAAACCTTTGGATATAATAGATTTATTTCTTTGCGTAAATAGATAGGAATGGTTTGTACTGAATAAATTCTTAGACTTACATAGTTTTTCCCTTTGTCCATTTGAGACAAAATGGGGTAGAAAATTGAGTCATGAGTTCATTTATTTTGTACATATTCTAAAGAGCTTGATCTTAGTAATTATTTGCAAGATTCTGTATAGTTATTCTCTGTTAATTCTCAACATTTGTAATAGGGTATTGAATTGTAATTAGTTGAGTTATGTAATTTTCTTTTCTAGGAATTGGGTAGATAGAATTTTTGTCTATGAATAGGTTTTTCCTTTTCTTTTTGTTGCCCTACGAGTCCAAGATGACTCAAAGGAGATTTTATCTCATATTTCCAAAGGGGAAGATTAAAGCACCTTATACTCTTGACTCATTTGAGTCTACATTGTATAAGTGCTCATCTAGTTTGAAAATAGAGACAAAATTGAGTCCACATCCTAGACACCAAAGAGCCTCAGACTCTTCCATACAATTCATTCCTCTTGTTTGATTGATCAAGGTATAATCACAAACACTCACACACTCTAGGACTGCATACTTTGTTCACATATTGTTTAAATTGCTCGTGTGTGTGTTGTGTGTTTTAATTTAAATTAAAATAATTTTTAATAAATTTTTAGGAATTTTTAATGGTTTTTAAAACATTTTTTTCTAATTAAATTTTGGAATTAAAAAGTTCTGGTTATTGGTTTTTTCCCTGAAATGTTCACTTGGGTAGGAACCGAAAGCGCTAGAGATATCAGGGTATCTTTTTAATTAAGTTTGGGACGCGCGTTTGTTAGCCGTTGTTTGCCTTACACATGTTGTCTCTTTATTGGCTGAAGGTTTGTTTCTTTTAAGAGACAATACCAGTGTTTATTATCAGCCCTTGGATTAGGCTTATCAACATTCTTCATGCATCCTTGTGCCAATCATTGTGTACATCTACCATCCAATCAGAAGCCTCATAACCAACCGCTTACCTATAACCGTTGGATGGAAGTCAATGTTGCAAGACTTAATCTCAGCCCTCGATTTTGAACCCCTTTCTCGATCCTTCTCAGCCCTATATAAGGAGGCTAACCCTCAGCCTTCAAAAATCTTTTGCCACTTCGTCAATTAGAGAGAGAAGAGAGGAGAGAAAAGAGAGAGAAGATATAGATAGAAACCACAGAGTTAGAAACCCTAACCCTAGATCGTTCCAGACACTTCTTCAAACCCTAACCCTTTTACCAAAAAGATTTTTTTACCAAACACAAACCCTGAGTGTTTGAGAGTTTCTGAGTGTTGGTTTGAAAGTTGTTTCATGATGTAACCTCTTCGTTTTAAGATGTTGTGTCCAACTTAGACATTATGTTAGATCTGTATTTTTGTTTCATAAAAATCATAGATCTAGTCTTTTTATGTTATATTACACCTAGATCTGCATTTATAGTTTCTCGCCTTGAGAAAATCCTTTGTTGATTATTTTCTATAAATGTTTTCATCTTCAAAATCAATAAAATCATTTTCTGTTTCTAGTTCTTTTGAAACAAGACCTTTGACCTAGTTGGAATCACACTTGGCGATTTTAAATTTAAAAAACATTTTCAAAACCCTGTAATTGATTAAGATCTTGAAACGTCTTCTGAGCAAGATAGCCGTGGATTCTGGGTTAGTTTTAAAGGTCAAATAAGGTTCAAGTTTCCTAAGAAGAAAGAGACTGAAAATCACAACATATAAATCTGATTTGTAATTTGTTAGGACTGTTTGAAAAAATAAGCGTGAGTGTGTGCATGAATGTGTTTGATCACCATCACAAACACTTACACACTACAACACTGAAAGTGTTGGTAATAAGATCTTGAAATAAGAGTCGACGTAAAGACTGGAACAAAGTGGAAGTTAGCAAACTGGAAGAACCACATCAATAATCAGAACTGCAGAAAAGTTAGAAGGACACCAGTGGGTACATTCCTAAACTTGTATAGGATTGATTTGTGTGCATGTGTGTTATATAGTTTGTAACTGTTATATTTTGTTTTCGTGATTTTTCTTTTTACTCCGTAAAGGGAGTCGTGGATGTTTCCTCAGTTGGGTGAGGTTTTACCATGTTAAAAATCTTTTGTCAGTACTCTTTCTACATCTCCTCGTCTCATTTTTACTGGTGTGCTGATTTAAAACTGTTTTAGTTTTATTTTTCAAAACTTGTTAGCAAATCTTGAACTGATCTCGTGCATTTTTTTAAACACATCTTGTGATTAACCTGATTTGAATTTTAGAAAAGAGTTTCTTAAAAAAACATTTCGGAGTTACTTAAATAGTTTAATCTTATATTAAATGACTTTAGTAACAGTTTTTCACTTGACGGTTGCGGCCGAGATATATAGGACACCAACTTTGGTGCTATTGCAGCTTCAAGAAATAGAACCCTTTGGGTCAGGAAGTTGACCTGTGTCTAGAGCGAGGCATGGCTATCATACAGATGATTGAGGTGGTAGTACAGCTGAGCAATCTCATTTTTCATCTCTACATTTTGAGTGAATTCTCCTTCCATTTAATCTTCGTTAGCCTTTAAAATATATATGTTCTGAGACAAAACTAGCAAGAGTGAGTGATGAAATAAACATAGAATTAACCAAGTACAATAAGGGTGTGGACTGCGGCAACTCACTAAGTTGTGCTACTATGGCCACGACATGCTGAGCGTGTGAGGTCACTATCGCGACCTCTCCAAGAGTATCAGAATTTAATCCATGGACAGTTTTTTCGTGTCCTCTCAGGTGATGAAATGTAGCTGTGCAATAGGGGATACGACACTCAGACCATTTCTTACCAGGCCGCATTCCACTTTCTGCTGCGTGATGTGGTTTTATTGACCCTGTAAGTTGGGTTTAAATAATCTAGAAATCATGAAAAAACAGGCCTACTAGGGGTCTACCAAGGACAAATCAATCCTCCAGTTACCTAAAAAAATGGTTGTAACCCTGGATCAGCGACTGAGAGAGTAGCAAACGAGCCAATATGACTCTTTCCTAGTTACCCAACTTTGTGAGGCTATTACCTTTTGCACTTTTCAACGTTATCTATGTGAGTTAATACCATCGGGGAATGTAAGACCAATCCAAGGTCATAAAAAGGAGAGCCATGAACAGATCTGAACATATACGATACCCATTTAAGGGTGCACATACAAAATACGAGCTCAATAGCCGAAATTCACCCATGAAATGATGACCCAAAGGATCCCTATGAATGAAATAAGGTTTTGAAGAACCCATAAAATATAAAGAAATAAGATAAACAAGATTAAAATACCTCAGTTCCCACAGATGGACCCAGATTGTTGATATGAGAAATCAAACATGGGTCGTTCTCATATCAGCATATCACGTATAAATTAAGAATAAAATAAGCAGTACAGAAAGGAACACAAAATATAGAGTGGTTTGGCTATAAAATGGGCCTACGTTCATTTTGGTGCCTCACTCTCATTATGTATGTGTTGTAGTACACGTTTATAATGCCATGAATGGCATACAATATAAACAAGATGAGATAATACATGTTTAGAGTAGTTATGGGTCATCCGGAGAGAGTTTAGCAGGGCTTCGCCTAAGATGGCTATCTCGAACTATCTCGATTCGATCCCCCTTAATGAGGTATGTCCCTTGTATTTATAGGGGTATAAGTCTTCTAGAGGCAACAACTTTCAAGCAGCGTAACGAGGGGCTGTGGCCTATTTGGTGCAAGGCAGCAGTCTTGTGGATGTTGCGGCCTGTTTGACATCAGACGACTGCTAAATACAATATAACCACTAAGTGATGGAGATGAGTTACAGCCTGTCTGAGCCTAATCGACATCTAAGGATATTATCCGTGGCAGGGAGCATATAGGGTTATGCAATAACTATAGAGTCCGTGGCCTTATAGACAATATTGGCCACATCATAGTCATCATAAATTTAGGTCCTTAGTATTGACCTCGGCCCTCGAAATTAGTCATCACAATTTTAGGTCCTCAGAATTGACCTTCGCCCTCGGAATTGGTCATCAAACATCAAGTTCCTCAGAATTGACACCACCCGATAAAATTATTTGTCCCAACTTACATTCCTCAAAATTGACCCCGACTCTTAGAATTAGTTGTCATAACTTTAGGTCCTCATAATTAATCTCGTCCTTCAAAATTGGTCTTCACAACTCAAGATTCTCAGAATTGACCTTGGCCCTTAGAATGGGTAGTCATAACTCAAGGTCCTCAGAATTTTTTTCGACCCTCATAATTTTTTGACCCACGTAAGGTCCTCAGAATTGACCTCAACCCTTAGAATGGATCGTCACAACTCAAGGTCCTCAGAATTGACTTCGGCCATCAAAATGGGTCACCATAGCTTTAAGTCCTCAGAATTGACCTCGGCCCTCAGAATTGGTCTGTATAAATTTAGGTCCTTATATTTGACCTTAGCCCTCAGAATTGATTGTCCCAACTTAAGGTCTTCAGAATTGATGTTGACCCTCATAATTGGTCATCACAACTTTAGGTGCACAGAATTAAACTCGGCCCTTAGAATTGGTTGTCCTAACTTTAGGTCTTCAAAATTTATCTTGGTCCTTGAAATTGGTCGTCATGACTTTAGGTACTTAGAATTGACCTCAACCCTCAAAATTAGTTGTCCCAACTTTAGGTCCTAATAATTTTCCTCGTCCCTCATAATTGGTCGTCACAACTTTAGGTCCTCATAATTGACCTCGACCCTCAGAATTGGTTGTCACAACTCAAGGTCCTCAGAGTTAACCTCGTTCCTCAAAAGTGTTCCTCACAACTTTAGGTCCTCAGAATTAACCTTGACCCGTTAAATCGATCATCCCCGACATCATTTCAGGTCCTCAAAATTGACCTCGACCCATTAAATCGATCATCCACATCATCCTTGGTCCTAAAAAACGATCTTGACCCTATGAATCGATCACCCTCATAATATAGGTCCACAAAATTACCAAAAATCCTCTTTCCTAATATCGATGTTGTGTCTATCATTCGACGTCCCTCATTGTTCCAAGCTCACCCGTCAAGGGGTTATCTATAGGCACCCCATCATAGGACCACCCTAAGCACCTCCTTAGGTCCCTAATACTCATTCATTCATCATAAACCCTAAGTCATACTACGTGTACAGATCTAGAGGCCCCGGGGTGCTGTCAAGGTCCATCTCACTCTGATTAACTTTCTAGACTGAGTGGATGATCAATGAATCCTCGAAGGGATCTAAATTGTCTTTCTAATGATCCACCTCATGTGCGAATGGGCCTTACAGTTTTTATGAAATAAAAACTAATCTGGTCATCACCGAATGCTCTCGATCCCCGTTTGACTACGATCATCTTTTTCAATTGAGAAAAAGCTCAATGAATCCTTAAAGGCTCTAGATCCCCTTTTTAACAATCCACCCTGTGCATAAATTGCCCTTATAATTTAGATGAATAATCAGATTTAAAATCAAAAACTAATATGGAGGTCGCGGGGTGCTCTCTGTTTGACTCCAATTAACTTCCTCTCCTGAGTAGAAGCTCAATGAATCTTTGAAAGGCTCTTAATTCCATTTCCAATGGTCCACCTGATGCGTGGGAATGGGCCTTACAGTTTGTATGAAACAAAAACTAATTTGGACATCATCGGATGCTCTCGGGCCCCTTTTGACTACGATCATATTTTTCACCTTAGAAAAAGCTCAATGAGTCCTTAAAGGCTGTAGATCCCCTTTTAAACAGTCCACCTCGTGCATAAATTGGCCTTTTTATTCAGATGGATAATCAGATTTAATATCAAAAACTAATATGGAGGTCACCAGGCGCTCTATGTATGACTCCAATTACCTTCCTCTCCTGAGTAGAAGCTTAATGAATCTTTGAAAGGCTCTGTATACCCTTTCCAATGGTCCACCCGATGCGTGAATTGGCTCTATGGTATAAACAAATGGTCTACCTCACCTCTAAAAAATTCTAGAGGCCAATGGACGATCCTGGGCCCCATTTAACTCTAGTCAACTCTCCAACTTGAGCGTAGCTCAAAGAATCTTTGAATGGCTCTGAATCCCCTTTCTAACATTCGTCCCCATATGCAAATCGACCTTATGGTACGGATGAATGACTTATTTTTCTTTAACAGATCATCGGGCACTTTCGAACCCCATTTGATCTTGGTCAACTCTCCGAACCAAATTAAGTTCAATGAAATATCAAAGAGATTAGAATACCCTTCCTAATGGTCCATACCATGGGCAAATTGACCTCACGGTTGGGATAAAAGATTCATTTTCCTCTGAAAATTTCATGTCTAGTGACCCACGGGCGCTTCCTAGCTCCGTTTGACCTCGATAAAATCCCAAAACCAGGAGTTGCTCAATGGATTCTTAAATGGCTCTGAATATTCTTTTCAATGGTTTTCCCCGTGCATGATTATAACTTATGATTCACATTTTATGATCATTTTTCCAAAAAAAAATCTATCTGCGACTGTAAAATGGCACCCCTAAAACCTTGTGTATCGATAGTGTGTCTGAGGTTATATGACGATAGGCAGGTCTAGGATCTTGCTGATCAGAACCCCCTTGGCCCTATAAGTAAAGGCCATAACCTCACTTTGAAAACCACCCCTTAACATCCCTCTCAGCAATTCAGAGATAATTCTCTCGAATTCAGAGGCATTCCCCTATTACAGAGCCCATTTACCACATTCATTCCATCCTTTTCATACTCCATTTAGTAAATTCCCCCCATATCCTTATGCAACCATCATCTCATTGCGAGATTAGTGCATCTATAATCGAGATCCATTTCAAGTCCTCACAAGGAGGTAAAAAGTTCCCGCCTTGTATTTAAATTCTCTTATTTTCGTATTAGTTGATTTATTTCTACTTTAGCGCTTTATTTCATTACATCACACACCTTAATCTAAAAAAATTGTTATTCGTATTTGCACATACTTTATTTTC
This sequence comes from Sambucus nigra, assembly GCA_949130495.1. NCBI lineage: Eukaryota > Viridiplantae > Streptophyta > Magnoliopsida > Dipsacales > Adoxaceae > Sambucus > Sambucus nigra. The sequence goes on from OX422220.1 coordinate 50,402,282, forward strand.
ATAAAAAAAAATAATAAGAAAAAGAGGGTTTGCTTATAAATTCCAAATGAGGGATTCCCACTACATATCCTCACACTTAAAAAAACATTTACCTATATGCACACATATAATAGAAATCCCCCATTTGGATTTATTGGTTAAACCACCCTATGTTATCTTAGAACTACGTGGACTTTGATGCCGCTTGGGATACATAGGCATCTTGGGTAAATCCCTAGACTCGAGTTCTCCCTTATGCACATTTGTTACCTTGTTTTCTCTCTCTCTCTCTCTCTCTCTCTCTCTATATATATATATATATATATATATATATATATATATATATATATAGAGAGAGAGAGAGAGAGAGAGAGAGAGAGTATATATATATATATATATATATATATATATATATATATATATATTATCGGTGGATTTCATATGCTTGCATGCTTATGTCTTGTCCAATATATACATTTTCTTTTGAATTATTATTTTGGGAACATTCTTAAGGATGAACTCACTTCGTCCTTTTAGATGATGCGAGTTAAGCAATTCAATTTTCCACTTATATTATGCACATAAGAACTAACATGAGAAGATTAATACATGACCATGCAAGATAAAAAAGACGGGATGCGAGCCTAACACCTTCCCATTCGGTAACTTAGTCCCCGAACCTTTGAACTACTTGGTTTCATAAGCATCAGTATTGTCCTTGATTCCATTCTCTTAAGGTGGTAACATTTCTTTTGACTATTTTGCTCAAAATAGGATAGTGACTCTCCCTCTACCTACTACCCCACATTGATTATGGCTGAATGCCTTGATAAAGGGCACAATCCAGCACGCATGCACAGAAAGAGGGGGTAAGCCCTCCTCAGCCCCCCTCGGAATGGCCACAATATATATGGGGAATAAATAGAGCGAAAAATGATTGGGTCCAGTATTTTTGAGTTCGAGAGAGGGAGAGATGGAAAAAATTATGTCAAAGAGAAAAAGGCGAGGTTTGCTATAGTGTGAAAGGGTGTAAATCAATTTAAAGAGGTGTGGGAAGAGGAAGAGAAAACGAGAGTGAGGGAGAAAAAAAAGAGAGTGGGATTGTAAATAGCGAAAAATTAAATGGATTATGATGAAATAGGTTGTGCCACGTGGATAGTCTGATAATAAGGAGAATTTATTGTTTTATTGCGTTTGATAATATATAATAGATTTTTTTTAAATCTATACATTTTTCAAATTTTTTTGACCTCTATAAATAGTATATCTTTGCATATACAAGGCTTACACAACCAGTAGCATGGCTTTGTTGAAAATTGAGCATCCCATTTGTAAAGTGGTACTGAGATTTGAACCACGGTAATCAGTTTATGACCAAATTTGTTTTATAATCAAGGCACTCAATTACAAATGGAAACTGATTTTTTTTTGGTTTTCATATCGCAGTTGATATTCAACTTTGAGGTTCCCCAATATACACACACATACACCTTAGTGATGAAAAATAATAAATCGGGTATGGCACTTGTCTAAAACATCAAATTGGCTAAGGAACATGCTGGAGTATTGCATAAGATTTAATTATGTATGTCAATGAGTCATGTTCATTAATAGGTAATTTTTATTCTTAAAGGAATATATGACAATAACACACAAATAAGAGATTCCCCTTTTAAATAATACTCATAGAAAAATGTGAAAAAAAGAGGTGACCTAACGTACCTTACTTACAAGCTAAAGAAACTAAAGTGCTAAATTAATAAAATAGCTAATAAATAATTAACTAATTTAATTAGGAGATAAATGTCATAAGATAATTAATTATGACACTCTATTATCTACGATATCACTTAAAAGTAATAAAATAAATAAAAATTACAAATTACATTTCAATCAAAATTTCAAAAATTACCCAAGGGTCCCACCACACCCATGCACATCACTTACACATAAACACGCACCCACCCACACATAAAATAAAGAATCATTTAAATTTAAAATGCTGATATGTCCCTTTTATAATCTTTGTATCATAAAAATACACACATGCATGCTTGAAGAAACACACACATATACCTTTATCCTGTCAACTTCAATTTAATAATGGATAAAAACTATAGATTTTAGAAAAGCAATAATTCTAGGGAGCTGATAATTTACTACCCCCTTAAGTAAACAAATTAATATAAGAACGTGGACATTGTTAATATACACAAAATAAAACTAATTACTAAATTTAACTTTGAAAAATGACTAAATATAAAGCCTTTGAATTAACAAGTAAAACCTAAAAGAAGCCATTAAAAGGACTGAGAATTATCTCACAATTATTAAAAATAATTGCTAAAAACACTTTGTAACATAAGTTATGAAGATTCCGAACATATTATGATTTCATAATATGACATTTTTGAAGGCATGGTAACACCAAACAAGTGCACATACCCACAAATCGTTCAACGATTCAATGACTGGAGGGTGTGACTCATTAAATAAAATAGTTTAGGGAAAATCCATCGGATCTTGAAACATCATGGAAGTTTAATGACCAAAATTTTATTTTTTGGTTGGGGATATTTAAAATTAACTTTAATTGTGTCCAAGATGTAAGGACACAAATTTCCAATTGAGTCTTAATGTAGTGTTGGCTCAATTCCGGACAAAAACATTTGCGTCATAGGATAGTAATCATGAGTATCCTTCAAGCCTATGAAGTTTAAAGTTCAGTTGAAGACGTAGCAGTTAATATTTCAAAGTGAAGATATCAAAGTGCCGAGTTTACATAGTGCCTAGTTTTGCATCCTCAACGGTTCATATTTCAAGTCTCCAAAAGGTATGAATGCACATTATATATATATATAGGAGACTTGGAATAATTTTTATTGGGTGCAATTTTTATTTAAAATAATGTTTTATGAGCTTAATATGAAAAATGCACATTCTTACTTTTTGTTCGAAATTGTTGTTCGAACAAAGATGTTATTCGAACGAGAATGTCGTTCGAATGAGTTTTGACAATGAGTTTCCCTTTTGAACATTGAGTTTTCATTAGAAAGGTCGTTCGAACGAAAAAGTCATTCGAACAAGATTTTTGGCGGGAACAGTTTTTGGCATTTTCCCACTACTTTGTCCCCACTTTCTTTTGACATATTTTAACCACTTCAGGACAACAATTTTTTATAGACTTTTGATCGTCCTTAGAGAGTTTTTGCGGAAAAAAATACTTCCAATTGAAAATTCATAATTTTTCGTGAGATAAATCTAAAAGGGAAAATTCTTTCATACACATGTATTTACACCCATAAATAAGTTTATTTTATCCAAGTACCTTTATGCGTATATATATTGCTTGGAGTTTGTTTTTGGCACCATTGGTTCATCTCTACCACAAGAAGGAGAAGTTTGGGCTTGCTTCTATTTCCCATAAAAGATGAAGTCTTGTTTTTGCCGCGGATTTCTCATATGATGTAAGGCACCGCGTGTGGTTGACGGCTTCCTAAAACGCTTCATTCATGGATTCCAAGGTTCCGATGGAGTCCGAGATTATCGACTGAGCCGAGGTTGTTTCAAGAAGACGCGTTATGGACTTGAAGGGAGTCGAGTCGAGTTGTGTAAGTCATCTGTCTTGTATTTGTAAAATTTTGTACTTAGTGGACTTAAGGTTAGGTCCGTCCGAGGTTTTTCCCATTCGGGTTTCCTCATACATCGTGGCGTAGTGTGTTGTGAATTTATTTTATCTTGTAAATCACCTAGAACTCACTATTAGGAATAAAAGATAAAATATGGTTTAATTCACTACTCTTGTTTAATTTGGTGAAAAAATTAATTTAGGAGTAATTTTGGATTAATTTAATTCAAGTCATTAATATAATTGGGTAAAATTTGCTTTGGCCTATTTTGCAAAAATGAATTAATTTGTGTAGGCAAATTTTAGGACTTGTATTGAGTTAATTTGTTTAAAGTGAGTATTTGTTAGTTAGTTATTGTTGATGTAAAAAATTAGATTATATCTAATTATTTAATCACAGATAAATAAATGAGACAAAGAACTTTTAAAGTGGTTCAGCCTTATAAGAATGGCCTACGTCCACTGTTTTTGTTATTGCTGACTGTTTGGAAATTCTCGATTACAAGTTTTCTCAAGAAATTCCGATCCCCACAACAATGAGGATAATACAATGTATTTATAGCCCTAAGGCTGTAATGTGAAAGGGTAATACATTCAATGCCCCTTAAGTGTATACATCTGTATGATAATAAGCATTTAATGCGCAGTCAAACCATAGGTTTATACTGCTATTAATGCTTTGTTCGAGGTGTAGCTCGGACCGCCTAAGCTGGTCGGACCGCCTAAGTTCCTCGGTACTCAAAAGTTCCTCGGTATTTCAAAAGTTCCTCGGAGAGTTCTTGTAGGTCGGAGTGTCTGAGTTGATCGGGGAAGCAGAGTTCCTCGTTGCAGTATGGTTCCTCAGAGTCAAGGTGTTGTTCATAAGTGTTTGTTGTTGCCACGTAGATTGCCACGTGTCTTCACCCAATTGAGCCATGTCAGCAGACTAAATTTGGTATCAACAGAAGCCCCCAATGTTTTATAGTTCAAAATTTGAGGAGTGTGGAACATTCTTTCTCGATATATGATGGTTTTAAATGGTTATCCTGAAATTTAGGAGTATTTTCTTTTGTATTTATTTCTTCTTCCAAATTCGTAGAATCAGTCTTTTTTGAATTTTTCTAACCGCTTCGATTCCCGTGCCCCTTTTGTCTGTTTAGCCGCCGGTAACGTAACCGGCTCTTTTTGTAATCATTACTTTTACCCTTTCCCAAGGCAAAGTATTTAAACACTGCAGAAAATCCCATCGTCTTCTACTTTTTCAAATTTATCTCTTAGATTTTTCCATCGTCTTTCTCTCTCCTGTGCGTTCATCTCTTCCATCGTTTGTTGTCAACAGACTCATCCCTTTCCTGTAAGATTTTCTTCTTTCTCTTTGATTTCCTTCTTTCATCATGGTTTATCCTGTAGAATCGATTGATAAGTTTCGCTCTAATTTCTCTATTCCCTCATGGGTTATTTTGGAAGAGCTTTCTGAGCCTTCAGATTATTTTCGTTTGGCTGAGGGACATTAGTTTCCCAGTCTCTTTCTTGCTGTGTGTGGCTTTTCTTTTCCCCCAAACCCTCTATGTCTGGAATTCTGTCAATACTTTGACGTGGTTCCTGCACGAATAGCCCCCAATACATGGAGAATAGTTAATGGTGTTTATAGATTAAATCAAATTCATGGAACCCGTATAGGAATTCCTGAAATCATGTTTTGTTATAGATGGGCTGTGGGTGATAATACTTTTTATTTAAAAACTGGGTTTTTAAATAGATCTTTAGTAGTCAATCTCCCAGATGCCAATAGTAACTACTTTGAGCATGGGGTTATTATGAAAAATTGGCAACACCCCCCATTAACTGGAAATGATGTTTACCAGGGTCCCAGATGTCCTCCCTATGGCAATGGGATAGGTTGTTTTTATTTTATTTTATTTTCAAAATTATGCTTCCTTTGTGCTTGATAAAATGTGCAACTGATATTTTAATTTTGATTTATTTGCAGTTGACAGCAAAAGAAAATCTCCAAAAGAGGCAGACGTTAATATAAGGCATTTAAAACTTATCTGGAGTTTGTATCAGACTGTTGCCGACGAGCATATTAGGCCATCTTCATATTTGCTTCAGTACAAGAGTTATACCTCCTCTTTTACTGCTCGTCCGGTGATAAGTGACACAGTCGCAATATTAGCCTCTACAAGTTCTTCACCTGAGTCACATATTCCTTTGAGTGATAGGATGAAGAAAAGAAGATCTCCTTCCCTTTTTGAGAAACCTGCCTCTGGTGCTGGAGAGGTAAAAAGAAGTAAGCTTGATGTCCCAGGAGAAGGGACAAAGAAAATTGATGCACCTCCCTCGGCTGCTCCAGTAAAGGTGGTCGAGAAGCCCCCAGTGGCCCCGAGCAAGGCTACTACTCCAGGCGAGGTGATTGTCATTTCTCCGACTAAGACTACAACGTTAGTCGAGAAATTTGATGCTCCTCTGAGGAGGCTGAAGAAAAGCTCCTCTGTCAATTTGGCTGAATCCATCTCTCAGCCCCCGACTAGTGGTGTTCCCACTTTTGTTCCCCCGGGCTCTGCTATGAGCTCGGTGAAGACTTAGATCATTCCCGAGATCTAAGGTATTGAAGAAAACCTTTCTCGGGACACGGTTATCACATTAGCAGCTCGTCACAGTGCTTCTGTAAGTCTTATAGTCTTAAATTTTCATTCTTTCCTTTTTTTATCTGTGCACTAACTTGCTTTCGTTTTCTTTTCACAGTTGGTGAGCTGTTTTAATATAATTTTGAAGAAAGATGAAGCTATTAAAGCTTCAAGCTCCTCTTCTGGTGTAGAGGAAGCTTTGGTAGGCCTGGCGCAGTCTCTGAAAGATTCTCGTCAGAAATATGATGATGATAAGGCAATTTGGGAGAAAAAGCTTACTTCGACTGAGCAGGAGAAGTCTCAGGTTATTAAGGTCTCCAAGGGGTTGGAGAAAAAAATGAATGACTTGGAGAAGAAGAATAAAGAGCTCGAAGGGAAGCTCAAAAATGCTGGGGAGCTTGAAAATAAGCTCAAGGCTGCTGAGGAGGAGTTGGGTCAACTTCGGGAAGTAGGCCATCAGAAGGAGGAAGTTGAGAATAAACTGAAGGCTGTTGACAATCTTCTTTCCGAGAAGCTTTCCTCGAAGAAGAAAAAAAGGAAATTGGCTGTGAAGAAATCTTTCAGCGCTGGCTGGGATAAAGGGTGGAACAAAGGTTTGGCTGCTATGATGTCGCAAGTGGAATATGGCAGCCTCAAATACTTTAGAGATGGGTGGGTCGCTGCTCTGCAGGAGATGAAGGTTGATGAAAATTCTGAACTCTTTCAGCGACACATCCCTGGTCCCCCTCCAACTCCTGAAGAAGAAGAAGAGGACGAAGCTGCCTCTGAGGAATCTTCCATGGTGATGGGAGATCAAATTTCTCATCCCCCAGCTATCCAGCCGACTGGCGAGGAACTTCAACTACCTGCTACTTCCTCCAAGCAACCTCCAGCACTTCCCGAGCAACCCTCTGCTCCATCCGAGAAACCTACCTCCTCGTCCCAGCCTCCCGAGAAAGTTTTGGGAAACAAGGAAAAGGTGTAGAGTTGTTCGGATTTCTCTCTATTTTGTTTTTCTTTGTCAAATGTAACTTCTGAACATGTAAATCTGAACTTTTTACTTCTGAACTTTGTGATGTAATAAAATTTGAACTTTTGCTTATGCATACTATTGATTATCTTCTTCATGCTCTGTTTGTACTCTTATTGATTATTGCTTTTTCTTCCTCTACTAGTTTCTGGCCAGGATGGAATTATTATCTGCTCATGATACAAAGCTGTTACGGCAATGCAATGAATATTTTAAAGCCGATCATACAGACATGAGTGTAGCTCAAATCACTGACATCATCGATCAAGGTGATTCAGAGCAAGCAATTGAAGCCTATCAGTATTTGAAGTGCCTACTCGACCGTGCAGTTGCTAATAATGTAGCATACTATGATATGATTGAGGATCTCCAAGGCAATCTTGAAGAACTTCAACAATAATATAAGGAATCCACTGCCCTTTTGCACGAGGGGTACGCGAAGAAGTATCAGCAAATCTGTGCCGATAAGGGATATGATAAACGGTTTGATGCTTACGACGTGCGGGAGAGAACGTTGAAGGCTGAGGTCGAAGAGCACAGACAGATAGCTGAGTTATTAGAGCAAAAAAATAATAACCTGCAAAGAGAGGTGTCTCAGTTGAAGTCTGCAGCTTCCACCTCTAATGCTTTGATCCCAGTGACTGACGAGGGATTCTCTTTCTTGGAGGTCAAAAATGCCAACCTGAGGGATGAATTAGAAAGCTTGAAGAGGTCTGGCCCTTCTACGTCTGCTCGAGGACGAGCAAGAGATCCTCGGGGATGAGCAAGAGCTGCTCGGATTCCTATCGAGGAACAGAGGACTCAATCTGCTCTAGAGAACCAGGCCTTCCAACTAATGGCAAAGAACCAGGCATTGACTGAGATGTCTAAGAATATCAGGGATCTGTAAGAGCAACTTTCTGCGCAGAAGTCTATCTTGGAAAAGAAAGAACTCTTTATCAAAAATCTCCACGAGCAGCTGGAAAGATTGACATATCAATTCCACAAGCAGCCCAGAGAATTCTGGATGGCTGGCTACAACGAGGATCTCTACCATTTGGATGATCGTATCCAAAATGCAAACAATGAGGGTTACAAATAGGGATGGTTGAATGCCTTAGGTGTGCTGCAACTGGAACAGGGTCATTACCTGTGGGATTACCATAATCATAGGTTGCTCGACCTACCAGTGCCACCATTCAAGCTTGATATGAGTTGGATCCCTGCTCGAGCCATCCCTCAATGTCTGATTTCTAAATACCTCGGCGATTACAATCTCCATTCCAATGTCGAGATATCTCATCCCGAGCACCTACTAGATCGACCACCTGTGATGTATATCAGGATGCTCGAAGATCTTAACTTCATAAATTCCCCTCATGCTTTAAATGATCCACCTGCTGGCGAGGAACCTGTTTCAAAAGCAGAGGGGAAGAAACTAATAGAATAGGAATCTTAATGTAATAAATTTGTATTTCATTCTTGATGTATTTTGTTCTACATTTAATGAAATAATTTTATTTACAAATCTTGACTGCCATTGTCTTATAATTATGAAACACTTTACATCTGTGCATGTATATCTGTTAAAAAGATAACAACATTGTGTTATTTGTCGATCAACTGGAGTTTGTTAAAAGTTATTGTCGATTGTCTTGAATTTGTGGTAATCATTTAATGACTAACCAAAAATTGATGATATTTTGTTTCTCGACCAACTTGGTAGTAATTTAAAAAGTCCCGAGTATCAAAATTTTGCTCGATCACTTTCTCGTACTCATAAAATGTTTCCGACCAACCAAGCTCGATAAATTTTTCTTTTCGACCAACTACAGTTACTGGGTTTTTATACCCGATCAACCATAGTTAGTGAATTTTTCTTACCGACCAATCTTTGTCACTTTTTTGGAATAGTTTTACTTCCCGACCAACCTTAGTTGGCGTTTTCGGGAATAGATTTACTTCCTAACAAACCAAGTTGGCATTTTTAGGAATATATTTACTTCCTAACCAACCGAGTTGGCATTTTTAGGAATAGATTTACTTCCTAACCAACCGAGTTGGCATTTTTAGGAATAGATTTACTTCCTAACCAACCGAGTTGGCATTTTTAGGAATAGATTTACTTCCTAACCAATCGAGTTGGCATTTTTAGGAATAGATTTACTTCCTAACCAACCAAGTTGGCATTTTTAGGAATAGATTTACTTCCTAACCAACCAAGTTGGCATTTTTAGGAATAGATTTACTTCCCGACCAACCTTAGTTGGCGTTTTCGGGAATAGATTTACTTCCTAACCAACCGAGTTGGCATTTTTAGGAATAGATTTACTTCCTAACCAACCAAGTTGGCATTTTTAGGAATAGATTTGAGTAGTCCGAGTTTTGCTGAGTAGTGTGTAGCACTAGTATTCCGCAAAAAAATTCCAATAAAAGGAAAGAACTGGGCAGAACATTGTCACTTTATTCATACTGATGAAACTGCATTACATGAGAGTTTACATTACTGATAATATTTGCGCAGATGTTCTGCATTCCATGCATTCTTTAACTCCTCCCCCTCTAAAGTTTCTATTTTATATGTCCCTAGTCGAACAACTTCCTTAACTCGGTAGGGTCCATGCTAATTTGCTTCCAGTTTGTTGTGCTTTTGAATCACCTTCTTTAGCACATAGTCTCCTTCTTTCAAGTCTCACTTCTTCACTCTCTTGTTGTAGAACAAAGCTGTTCGTTGCTGGTAAGCAGCATTTCTAATGGATGCTTCTTCCCTAACCTCCTCGAGGATGTCCAAGTCTAACCTTCTCATTAAATCGCTGACAGGGGAATCGAAATTCAATATTCTGTGTGTTGGAAGGCCCAATTCGATGGGTATAACAGCTTCACTTCCAAATGCTAGCATATATGGAGATTCCCATGTTGCTGCTCGGGGAGTAGTTCGGTAAGCCCATAACACTGATTGTAGCTCGTTGATCCAGTTTGCTTTCGCGTCGTTCAGTCTTTTTTTAAACCATTCAGCAGCGTTCAGTTTGTCACTTCGGTTTGTCCATTGCTTTGAGGATGGCCTGGTGCCGAGTGGATCTTCAAGATATTGGACTGATGACAATAGGCATCGAACTCCTCGTTGTCAAATTATGTTCCATGGTCTATGATGAAGGCATGAGGAAGACCATATCGACAAATGATGATCTTCCAAATAAATTGGTACACCTTGTCGTACGTCATATCAATGAGAGGCTCAGCCTCAACCCATTTAGTAAAATTATCCACATCGACTATGAGATACTTAAATTTTCCCCTGGTCATCGGCAGTGGCCCAACCAAATCTATTCCCCATATGGCAAATGGCCAAGGGGAAGTAATGGGTGTCAATAACGCTTGAAGAGTTCTTCAGATGGAGGAGAAGCGCTAACACTTGTCACATTTCTTAGCATAGGCTATGCAATCAGCCCTCATCATCGGCCAGTAGTATCCTTGAGTCATCATTCTTTACAAAAGTGTCCGACCTGCTTATGGGCTCCACAGGACCCTTCATGGACCTCTTCAATCAAATCTTTCACCTCGGTTGGATGCACACATCTTTGGAAACTTGCTATAATTCCTCATCTGTATAGAATACCATTAGTCAGTACATAACGAGCAACCTTAAACTTCAGTTTCTTGGCTGAAAGTTTATCAGTTTGTAATTCCCCCTTCTCAATATATGCCCTGATGGGATCCATCTATGATGACCCTAAATCGAAGGTATTAAAGTTTATCGTCAGATCTTCATCTATACTCCGACCAGCTAGAACTTCAATTGGGATTGTTCTTCGCAGCTCGATACGAGTAGCTGGTGCTAATCGAGCTAAGGCTTCTTCTCTTGCATTCTCCATTCCTGGTATTCTGACCAGCTGAATAGCGGCAAATTTCGACACCAATTCCTTTGCCTTTGCATGACATTTGATCATTAATTCTCCTTTAGCTGCATATACTCCCATCATTTGATTTATGACCAATTGCGAATCACTGAAAACAATAACTTGTTATGCCCCCATGGTTGTTGCCAAACTAAGACCTGCAATCATGGCTTCATATTCAGCCTCATTATTCCAAGCTTTGAATTGGAAATGTAGGGTGTATTCTATGTCGACCTCATCCGAACTGTTCAAAACTATCCCTGCGCCACATCCTGTAGTGCAGGATGAACCATCCACATACAGACTCCATATAGGCAACTCGTATTCAAATTGCTGATCTGACAGAGTTCCTCGATGGAAACTTTGTTGCTTCCTATCACCATCTCCTGATATTTCTTGTTGCTCGTCGATCATCTTTTCTTGCCCTTTTACCAACCTAAGTTGGTCTGGGCTTGAATTTGATGATCCTGTAACATCTACTTGCCCTTTTACCAAGCTAAGTTGGTCTGGGCTTGCATTTGATGATCCTGTAACATCCATAGGTTGACCAGCGAGCAACTTTTTCTCCTCGGGGGTATTAGGATAGGTGAACTCTGCTATAAAATCTGCTACCGCTTGCCCTTTTAGCGATGATCTGGGTTAATAAACTATATCATATTCACCGAGTTCTATTGCCCAGCACATCAATCTTCCTGATTTTTCTGGTTTATGAAGGGCTTGCCTCAATGGCATATCAATATATACTACTATGGTATGAGCCTGGAAGTATGGCTTCATTCTTCTACTTTCCTCGATTAATGCTAATGCTAATTTTCCAGCCTTGGATATCGGATCTCTGCTTCTCGGAAGTCCTTACTTGTGTAGTAGATTGGTTTTTATAGTCCATTCTCCATTCTTATCAATGCCGAACTAACTGCATTCTCGTACACTGCCAGATACAAGTATAATTTTTCTCCCATCACTGGCCTGGATAACAGTGGAGGTGTTCCCAAATATTTCTTCAAGTCTTGGAAAGCCTTCTCACATTCATCATTCCACTTAAAAGTTTTTCGGAGCGTCTTGAAGAATGGGAGACATCGATCAGTTGCTCGCGATACAAATCTGTTGAGTGCTGCTACTCGTCCTGTAAGACTTTGCACCTCTTTCTTTGTCGATGGGGATCGCAGCCCTAACAGAGCTTTGATCTTTTCAGGGTTAGCTTCAATGCCTTGCTGATTGACAATGTATCCGAGAAACATGCCTTCTCGTAATCCAAACGTGCACTTCATCGGGTTCAACTTCATTTGATATTTATCTAGTTGATCAAAGGTCTGGCCTAAGTCAACTAGATGATCAACAACTTTCTTACTCTTTTTCAGCATATCGTCAACATAAACTTCCATATTGCAACTGATTTGTTCTGCAAACACTTTGTTCATCAGCCGCTGATATGTTGCACCTGCTTTTTTCAAACCAAAAGCCATAACATTATAACAATAAATTCCCCTAGGGGTAATGAAAGAAGTACTCTCCCTGTCTTCAGGTTTCATTTTAATCTGATTGTAACCAGAATAAGCATCCATGAAGCTCAGCAGCTCGTGTCCCGAGGTAGCATCCACTAGTTGATCAATTTGGGGTAGCGGAAAGTGATCCTTTGGGCATGCTTTATTGAGGTCGGTGAAGTATACACACATCCTCCATTTGTTGTTCTTCTTTTTCACCATTACCACATTTGCTAACCAGTCTGGATATTTAACATCTTCAATAAAACAAGATTTCTGGAGCTTCTCGACTTCCTCCTGTATAGCTTGATTCTTCTCAGGACTGAATACTCTTCTTCTCTGCTTCACAGGCTTGATCTCCTTATTCACATTGAGTTCGTGACATAAGAAATTTGGGTCTATCCCAGGCATATCCTCATGACTCCACACAAAACTTTTCTTTCTGCTTCTTAGGAAAGTTATCAATTCATGTTTTAGTGAGGCTTCCAACGACGAACCTATTTGAGTAGTTCGTTCAGGGTGCTCGTCGTCCAGGATGATGTTTTCAGTAGCTTCCACCACTTGACCCTTCACGAGTTGCGACTCGTCTCTAGGATCCAATGTTTCAATTTCTGCACCTTCATCCACTTGATAGGTGGTGGTCTTTTTCCTTGATTCCTCCATTTCCTCTTGCTCGGCGGATGAATAATAGCATTATCGAGCTACTTTCTGATCACCTTTCACAACTCCTACTTCAAAATTTGTTGGAAATTTTAGGCATTGATGTACCGTAGATGGTACAGCCTCGAACTTCTTCAATCCTACTCTTCCCATGATGATATTGTATGATGACTGAATATTCTTATCCATCACGAAGAAGCGTATTCTTTCTATTCGACAAGCAGGCCATGTACCAATGAATATATCCAATTTGATCGTCCCAAGTGGAAATACTTTCTCACCAGCAAAACCGAGGAGGGGTCTATGATAAGGCTCCAGTTGAGATAGCTTTAGATTTAAACTGTCGAAGCACGAGTAGAACATGATGTCTGCCGAGCTATCATTATCTACCAGTACTCTTAAAATCATTACCTCCTTCATCCTCACTTTGATCACCAAAGGGTCATCATGAGGATATAGAACACCTGCGAGGTCATTCTTTGAGAAACGAATGACCAATTTCTCTTTGTTCACCTTTCTTGGGCGATCCTCCTCTGCTAGATTTATTCGTTGAATGTATGAGCAAGCTTGAGCCTCATAGAGGTAAGCTTTTCTCTCGGCAGTAAGGTCTCCTCCTCTTGCATCTCCACATGTAATGACATTACAGTCAAACGACCTAAAGCGTATTGAAAATACCTGGTCTCTTGGGAAGATCGGGGTCGTCTTCTGGATCAACTTCATGGTCTTTTTTCTTATTCTCCTCTGCTCAATGAGGAGATCTAGACCTTTCTCTTATTCGGTCGTTATTTCTTCTATCATTCCTCCGATCAACATACTTTGCCAGTTGTTCTCGTCTGATGAGTGTTTCAATCTCATTCTGAAGAGCTATGCAATTTTTGGTCATATGGCCATCATCTTTGTGAAACTCATAATATTTTGCTTTGTTTCTCCTGTCTGGGTCTGCCTTCATTTTCTCTGGCCAGTTTAATTCCTCATTGTTCTTGGTTTCTTCTAGAACATGGTTGATATCTTTCTTCAAAGGAGTATAATTATAAAATTTCTTCAATACTTCCCATGACGACCTTATTTTTGAGTGTTTGTCATTACCATTGTTCTTATGCTCTTTCTTCTTAGCTTTATCACTTTCCACCTTGGTTTCTTTGGCATCCATATTCTTCTTCGCAACCATAGCCTCCTCGGCATTCATAATCTTGGCTGCTTTTCCCATCAGATCTGACATGGTTCTAGGTGGATCTTTGGCCAAAGTGTAGTACAACTTGTTGGGCAGTAGTCCACTCATCAAGGCGGTAATCGCTGTCTTTTCCTCATAATCAATGACTTCTAGTTTCTCGTTATTAAAACGAGTTATATAATCTCTGGTACTTTCACCATATTTTTGTCTAACACTTAACAAATGCGCTACTCGTTTAACTGGCTTTGCCCCAAAATAGAAATTCCCAATGAATAACTCAGCCATTTGAAAGAAAGTTGAGATCTTACCCCGAGCAAGATTATTATACCATATTTGAGCAGATCCGGTAAGAGTTCCCGAGAATGCTCTGCATCTCATCTCATCTGGAACAGCATAGATGTCGGTTGAAGCTTGGTATTATTCTATATGAAGAATAGGGTCAGTCTTTCCATCATATTTGGGGGTCACAACAGGTGCTTTGAACTTTGATGGTGTTGGAGAATCTACAATGGTCGGGACGAAAGGTGTTCCTTGAACAAAAGTTCATTGTAGAGGGTTCTTGGCCTTAGCCATTTCCCCTAATCTACCCTCCAGCCTCTGAATAGAGCCTTTCCATGCATCATTTCCTTCCTCAGTCCTGTTGGTTCGAGCAACTGATCGCATTAATGTGGCTTCCTGAGATCTATCTTGACGAGCAGCTGGTCGCGACTGGGCAGATCCTTCCCTTAAGTCTGATGGTCGTCGAAAACTCCTCGATGCTGCTCTAGGAGGAGTTTTGCTCCTCCTAGGACCTAATCGATCAAAAGGAGATACTCTGCTTAATCTTTCTAGTGCACTAGTCATTTCTGGAGAGAGAGTGATACGTTGTTCAGTATCTGTGGCTCGTACCGACGAAGTTCGTCCAGGTTGATAAGAAAAATCTTCAGACTCCTTAGTACGATATGAATCGGTACGCCTAGTACGCGAAGAAGGTAAATGGGTATTTCTTTGAATACTTCGCAATTCTGAATGGGTTGGTGCACCGCCATGGAGGGTTCGTATGAGTTGTCGCATAGTTTCTTGCATGACTGTCTGGCCCTGGGCCAAATTTGTCATTATTCCAGCCAGATTTGGAATATTGGGCGGAGCAGATGGATTTGGAGGGCTTCGAGCGTTTCGTTTGCTGGGTTCTGGAATATCAGCCATTTGTGATGAGTTATTTTTTATGAAAAACAATATTACCAGTCGTTTCCCACAGACGGCGCCAATCTGTTGATGTAAAAAATTAGATTATATCTAATTATTTAATCACGGATAAATAAAATGAGACAAAGAACTTTTAAAGTGGTTCAGCCTTATAAGAATGGCCTACATCCACTATTTTTGTTATTACTGACTGTTTGGGAATTCTCGATTACAAGTTTTCTCAAGAAATTCCGATCCCCACAACAATGAGGATAATACAATGTATTTATAGCCCTAAGGCTGTAATGTGAAAGGGTAATACATTCAATACCCCTTAAGCGTATACATCTGTATGATAATAAGCATTTAATGCGCAGTCAAACCGTTGGTTTATACTGCTATTAATGCTTTGTTCGAGGTGCATCTCGGACCGCCTAAGTTCCTCGGTACTTAAAAGTTCCTCGGTACTCAAAAGTTCCTCGGAGAGTTCTTATAGGTCGGAGTGTCTGAGTTGATCGGGGAAGCAGAGTTCCTCGTTGCAGTATGGTTCCTCGGAGTCAAGGTATTATTCGTAAGTGTTTGTTGTTGCCACGTAGATTGCCACATGTCTTCACCCAATTGAGCCATGTCAGCAGACTAAATTTGGTATCAACAGTTATTTTGATGTCAATTTTAGATTAGTTTATTTTAATTTGTAAGAAATTAAAATTTGTAATTTGTGTGGTGTTTGAACCATCTTATTCCGCACTTTTGGAAAATTCATATTTAATTTTAAAATAAAATTTAAAATTGGGGGTTCCTATCATTTTGAAATTGGTACCAAAGCTAGAGCGCTAATTTATTGAGTTAAGGTCCTTTATTTCTTTTTACTTAAAAATGGAATTTTCATCGTTTTCAAAATTTTCTGTTTTCGACAGTTCCAATTATGCGTATTGGAAGGCGTGTATGAAATCGACACTGAAGTCCATAGACGAGAAGGTTTGGTTGTCATTTTTTAACGAGTGGTCCCCATCCACATGTTCGATAGAAAATGAGTGTGTCCCCAAACCCGTAGATAGATGGAGTGAGAATGAATTTAAACTTGCTAACTTTAATTCTCGAGGTTTAAAGGCTTTGTTTATTGCGGTCACACCGGATGAATTCCGACGTATCATGACGTGTGAAACCGTTAAAGAAGCTTGGGATATTTTATAACTCACTCATGAGGAACTAGTGTCGTTAAGGATTCGAAACTCCAAAACCTCACCACTCAATTTGAAACCATTAAAATGCTTGAAAATGAAACCTTTGATGAATTTTATGCCAGACTTTTCGATATAGTTAATTCATCATTCAATTTGGGAGAGAAAATACCCAACGATTGAGTAGTAAAGAAAATTTTAAGGTCCCTACCCGAGATATTTATCCCTAAAGTGACTGTTAATGCAAAATTCTCCATCTACGAGTACCAATCAGAAAAGGACACATGTCATCCTATGTGGCAATATTTATACTTATTCGTCACCCGAGGAGAGTTATTCGGCACCCGAGGAGAGTTAGTCGGCACCCGAGGAGAGTTGGTCGGCATACCAACCAACACATAGCATACCAAGCAACTCAAGGAAGACCAATCACCATAGAAGGCCAACAGTTATATTCATTGTATATAGATATAAATGTCTGAATGTATAAACACATTGTATCTCTTTAACTCCCATCTCTATAAGTACATGGATTCCCTTAGCCAAAGGGAGGGACAACTAAGAGACACCATACACAAGATACACACTCTTTCTCTCTCTACCCCATATTATGCTATTGTAAACCCATGGGAATAAAATAACGATGGACGTAGGCTTTATTCATAGCCGAACCACTTTAAAAACCTTTGTCTCTTATGTGTTTGATATGATCACCGATTTATCTTTAATCATCATCTTCATACCTTCATTTTCATCTGTTGTTGATGCCGATAAGATAACATAGATGTTATTTCTAGTCATCAACAGATTGGCGCCGTCTGTGGGAACGTGTTACAAGCATTGTTCTCCATTAAAAGCTAAGTTTTTTTTCCTCTACGTATAACTAATTATATGCACGCATCTTTTTGTTGTGTTCAAATCATGATTCTCATATGTTTATATCCATAAACTTAGAGATCAATTCAATTATATGTTGAAGATACATCTTCTGATTTGATCATGATTCTTATATGAATAAATTCATTGATTGATTTTAATTTGGAAATATGTAAAAGAGTAGATTTCAAAATTCTATAAGTTTTGTACGAATCTTAAAATATAGGGATTCTCAAAATTTTGTGGGTATACATGTTTAAAACATCGGTTAAATCAATTCATTCAAACCCAACATGTATCTGAATCTCATAATATGAAAAGACAGCTTCAATCAAAAGTTTTCTTTGTACATCAAAAGTTTTTTTTAAATCCTCCGAAGCGACACATCTGTTCCATGAATTATATCTGATATGTTAGTTTCCATATATGATATTTTCGACAAAAAATAAACGTTTAAAACAGTTATTTATTTGAAGAGATGGTAACCACAACGTTTCGTTCATTTTAATGCACTGTATAAATTTTACTCATCCATCAATCTATTGTGTTAATTATACACAATTTTTGTTGTTCATTTTGTGATGAATTTTGTGATAAAAATTCTTCAGTGAATCAGATGGAATAGCCTACGAAAAGTGGAAAGTGATACAAACTACAACTTTCTCTCCCCTGATTTATTTTCTGCACAATGGAAAAATAAGAAGTCAGAAAGATAGCTATTTAGAATTTTTTTTTTAAAGAAACTTCCTTAATTGGAGGACCGAAGCACAAATTGGAGATGGAAATTTCTTCAAAATTAGTGATTCAGCAACATCAATGAAATTATACATCAACGAATTTCTCTCATGATAAAGCTTTCCTGCATCAATTTGATTCTTGTGTGTATTTGTCATCAAATATGGATTATTTGATTTGAAACTCTCATCAATTTCATTAATTACCAATAAAAATAAAAATGATTTCAAATCGATTCTGGCAGTAGAGAATGAAAAGACCCAATTCTTGGAAACAAAGATCCAAATAAGTGAAATCTGAAACACCCATAGCAGTTATTCAGGTGTCGGTGCGAATTCAGAAGTCTGGGTTCGAGCCCTGACCAACCACTATCAAGAACCGTCTTTAACACCATTTGAAATTATCATCACAGAAGAAAAAAAATAGGTCGGCATCAAGGTGGAGATCTCAACCCACGAAGAGGGCCGACCAATGTTTGAAAATCATTTTCATTTCATGGAGAACAAAAGAAATAAATTAGACTCCTATTTCTTGATCGGTAACAATTGGCATCACCAGATTGGTCGGCTACCAGAAGAAAAAATATATAAAACTTTTGAAGATCAGACCTATAGCTCGGAGGTATACTACTCTGACCGGCGACAGATATCGCACAGATGAGGGCTAGTCTGATCTCCTAGTTATTGGTCAATAACCAAAAAATGAAGATCGTCTTCCTTGTATCCGGAGTTTTTCTTCCACGGGAAAATCGGCAACAACTGTACGACGAGCAGATGAGGTTGAAAGCTGCTTTGCAACAGGTCAACGATCATCTACTTCTTGGTCGACAACGTCTAATGTTGGTAGGTGATCATGCAACATACCCTTGGTCCTCAACATCCATAGATGGGCGGCAACAAGCTTGAGGAATTCCAGACTTCATATTTTTTTTAGTCGGCGAAATCGTCAACTTTACTGGACCATATTATCTTGATCGGCAAAACACCTTAATGGTCGACAGCCTCAGTCATTGATCAGAGACGGATATCAACCTCCTACCTGTTCGTAGAAATACCAAATTATCCATGGCCATCAACATATGGTATTATATGTTGATCGACAACTTCACTTGATGAACTTTAACTGGTCGGCGTTACCTATTTTCTGGTTGGCAGTACCCATCAGTTGGTCAGGGGGAAAACTATTTTTGGCCGGCAATTTCATTTGACCATTCTCGTTGGTCGACGGTAAAATTCACAATCGTATATCACTGATCGGAGACAACTATTGTTGCTCGGCAATATCATTCATTGATCGGAGGCATTTCATTATGATCGACGACGGATATTATGCAGTTTAAGGAGTTCCCGAGCTCTCATTCGTTGATCGGCGACATCTATTTCTACTCGGATGCACCTATTCTTGGTCGGCGTATATACATAGTTGGTCGGGAAAATCAATTGTTGGTCGGCGACATCTCAGCCTTGGTCGGAGGCAGTAGAAAGCTAATACCAGAATTGAAAATTAACGATTCCTTTGGTTCTCTCATTTTGACTTTGACAAAATCACTACTTTGCTGCCAAAGGACAAGACTATCCCCTTATTCTTATCCTTATCCTTTATTAATTCAAAACATGAAACTCCTAATTGAAAATTTTCATGGATAAAAATTAAAGTGCATACCTGATTATTTTCTGATTTATTAAATCACATAAACTTCATGTGAAAAATATTTCTAGACCAAAAAAATTATATTTGAGCATTTACTGAATTTCAAATAATTCCTAGAGTGATAAATGATTTCTAAAAAATCAACTTATATTTGGTCTTTTTACTTAAAATTAAAATGTCTGGCATTTTTTATAAAAATTTTCTCACAATGACATACAACATAAGATATTATTTTCAGTTGAAATTTTTATCACCTTATTGCCCGAGCAAATACATATCATATATTGATTATATTTATTAGATTATTCATGATAACTAATCAATTTAGCCTACACATATGGTAGGGCAAGTTATTACTTTTTACATTATGAAATTTTATCTCAACAAGGCACTATTCATTGTATTATTGCTCCGATATCTGCTCAAGTTCGAATTATTCTATATATCCATTCGGATTCATATTCTATATTCATCTCAACATGGAGCTCGACGAGATACTTATTATTATATTCAACTCCGAGGAGAACTAGAGCAGTTATTATATTTCACCCCCAACGGACAGTTGGTCTGGGTCATTCTTATTTATATTTAGGCCCAATAATGTTCTCGGCCATATTCCTATGTTCTGGAAAGTATTATTCTTGTTCGGTATTATGCATTTTTGCCTCGACAGATCAGCGAGACACTTTATTATTATTATTCTGAATCATTCTTTATATCTATTCGGGCGCATATTCTATATTTATCTCAGCATGGAGCTCGGCAAAATATTTATGATCGTATATTCATCTCCAAGGAAGTCTCTAGCATTTATTATATTTTATTCCCAATGAACTGTTGGTCAGGAAAAATCTTTTCTCTATATATATATTCAGCTTCAAGGAGGTCTCCAGCATTTATTATATTTTATTCCCAACAAACTGTTGGTCAGGAAAATTCTTTTCTCTATATATATTCAGCAAACCAACTAAGGTTGGTCGGCATCAGCAACCACCAACTCCGGTTGGTCGGCAATAACCACCAACTCCGGTTGGTTGGTAACAATAAATTTACCCAACAATGTTGGCATCACGGGTGACTTCAAGGGACACCCCAAACTAGGCAAGAAGATGGGTGACCTCCCGGGGCATCCATTGTCTAGGCAGCCAGGTAATCGTAACGGGATTACTATAACTAAGTAGGAATATGGGATGAAAATCATTCCATTGCTTAGGCCCAAAGAGTGACAAGTCACTATAATTAAACAACAGGTGGAACAAGTTCCATTATCTATGCAAAACAAGACAATTTGTCCTTCTATATATATATTCATCAGCAAACAACAAGGAAAGCATCTTACAAAGTATTTCTAAGAAAATGAAACTGCAAACATGCAAAGATCTCAGGGAGTCATTTCAGGGAACATTTCCTCGGCCTTATTTTTCTAATAAGACCAACATAGTTCAAGGCCAGGAAAGCATTCAAAGTTCATGTTACACACTGGGGGGCTTCTATTACAGATATGGTTGTTCATTCGGTGGCACATTCTTATAACATCACACAGTCAAGCATCAAATTCAACTCCACAAACTTACATGGTCGGGGCCCCGACCAATCATCATTCAGGAGTTGTTTCTTTTGCTCAGGAATTAGTTTTGATATTGAAGTTGAGGAGGCATATTGAAGTTCAGGAGGCATATTCAGGAGTTATTATGCACATGTTATTGAAGTTCAGGAGTCAAATTCAGCATCTACAGCACTGAGATCTTTAATACTATCGTCCCGACCAACATTGAAGAAGAAGTTATATGAAAATGTTTCAAAGTCCACCACTAGCTTGGTACTAATCAAATTGAAGAGTTGGGTTCAAAATCTAGTATGTTACTCGAGAAACTATTCAGAGGAGCATAAATCAGAAAAATCAAGCACGTGAAGTTAACACTCAATTTCTCGGCACAGGAGGCAGTTGGTTGGCTAGAAAACCAATAAATATACTTGAAGATTATGACAAGCTACAAGCTGCATACTATGGCATGAATGCATCAAAATTCCCAAGGGTGATACATAGCACACGTTCACTTGACGAATAGAGTTCCTCAAAAGAAAGATTAGCAACCATCGATCAGCCTGCATCATATGTCGTCTAGGAGATAACGTACTTTATGTTAAACAAAGCAAGAAGGAAGATCAAGAATTTCACAAGCACCGAGCAACACTGAAGAATAAATACTCCATCCTTTCAGTAAACCATCAAGTATGGAGAATTTGGGGCTTTTGTTAATGCAAAAATTCTCCATCTACGAGGACCAATCAGAAAAGGACACATGTCATCCTACGTGGCAATATTTATACTTATTCGTCACTCGAGGAAAGTTGGTCGGCATACCAACTAACACATAGCATACCAAGAAACTCATGGAAGACCAACCACCATAGAAGGCCAACAGTTATATTCATTGTATATAGATATAAATGTCTGAATGTATAAAGATATTGTATCTCTTTATGTCCAATCTCTATAAATACATATATTCCCTTAGATAAAGGGACGGACAACTAAGAGACACCATACACAAGATACACACTCTTTCTCTCTCTACACCATATTATGCTATTGTAAACCCCTGGGAATAAAATAACAGTGGATGTAGGCTTTATTCATAGCCGAACCACTTTAAAAACCTTTGTATCTTATGTGTTTGATGTGATCACCGAGTTATCTTCAATCATCATCTTCATACCTTCATTTTTATCTGTTCTATGTTATTTTATCGACATCAACAGTGACCTTTTTAAATTCTTTACCCACCTTGCACTCTACCAAACTTGAGGAATTAGTAGATGATTTCCAAGCCTATGAGCTAGATATGTTTCCTTCCAAAAATGATAAGAAAATAGATAAGGGCATTGGTTTGAAAGCCTAAAAGGAGGAAAAACAAGTTGTGGTTGATGAGAGTGATAGTGACTCGGAGGACATAGCTATGTTTGCCAGGAAATTTTGACAATTTGTTAAATTTAATAAAGATAAGTTTAAAAATGATTTTAAAATTTGAAAATTCTAAGCATGACAAGGCCGAAAAGATCCCTAAATCTTATAATGAAAATCTCAATAGGGACGAATCAAATAGGTTCTATGGTTGTGAGGGTTTTGGCCATAGGGCAAGAGAGTGGCCCATTAAACTAAGGAGAGAGGGCAAAACAACCAATTTCCTATAATGCACCCTTACTGATGAAAGTGAAAAGGAAGAAGGACCCAATTCCCCCATTGATCACAACTTTACGTGTTCATGGCAAGTCATGTTAGCACCGATAATGAATCTTCCCATGAGGATATACATTTATACGACTCTTCCGAGGCCTTTGTTTGTGAATCCCCAAAATATGATGGTAGTGAGATTGGAGAACAGAGAGAGTAAAAGTGATGAAGAGGTTGATGAGAGTGAACTTCAATTTACATTTAGAGAATTATATGAATAATCTATTAAATTAAAAAGAGAAATTTGAAGTTAGAAGCTAGTTAAGGGAGCATGCCAAGGTCGTTGTTGAGAGTGTGTTGGTTGATGACTGTAGGACACGTGAGAGAGATCTTTATAAGAATCTTGAATATGTCAAAGGCGAGAGAGATAGACTTAGAGGTTTAATGGAATCAATGAAAAAGGATCTTCTTATGTTTGAAGATAGGAATGTTTTGCTAGAGTCTATAATTTTAGAGTTGGAAGAAAAATTAAGAGACTCTAGTGACGTCAAATTTGATTTGGAATATTGGTCCGCTAAATTAGATAAAATATTAGGAACCATCCAAGTAAAAAATGACACTTGTGGTTTAGGCTTCGATTCTTGTGATGATTACACTAATAAAGCCAAAACCAATGTTCTGAGAGAATCACCTAGGAACACTTCAAGATGTCAATCCTTAGGTACTACTTTTCGACGAGTCTTTTCTTGCTCACATTGTGGTCGAAAATGTCATCTTAGGAAGTTTTTTTTTATCTTAAAAGAATATCTAGGAAATCCAAAGGTAATTTAATCGAGGTAAACAATATCCCAAAATCTCGAAAGTGTCAATCTTCATTAGTTTGGGTTAGTAGATCCGACTTGGCTGCTTTACAAAACATGATTTTTTATTCTCATTTACTTTCACACGACACCTCCCTTACTAAATCTAAAG
Source organism: Sambucus nigra (assembly GCA_949130495.1). Taxonomy (NCBI): domain Eukaryota; kingdom Viridiplantae; phylum Streptophyta; class Magnoliopsida; order Dipsacales; family Adoxaceae; genus Sambucus; species Sambucus nigra. Next base: position 50,426,444 of record OX422220.1, read on the forward strand.
GTTGAATGTGTTAGTTGTTTGCATACTCTAGCTTTTATTACTTTATATCATATATCCTTTCTAGTTGTATGCATGTTTATCATTTTATAGTCATTTCTTTATCACATATCTCATGCTAGAATTATGATTTTTGTTTATCTTTTGAATTATAGCCCATTCATTTTAGTTTGCATTAAATGAAAAATACAAAAAGATTTTGTTTATCATTTGTGTTTTACCTTTCTAGTTACTTAAACTTAATGAAAAATACAAATGATTCTTGTTTGCCTTTTGAGTAAATATTTTTGTATGTTTGGTTAAAAATTTCAAAAACTCAAAAACATTTTTTTGTGTGTATTTTAGTTTCACACACTTTATGTGGCATATACTTATGTTTGATTCCTTTCCTTTTCGCTTCCATATGGCTAGAACTTTTGGTTAGGATTGTCAATCCTTAAAATGTTATTTTTTATGCATGCATGGAGTAGTTGGATTTTGTGTTCCTTAATGGATTCTATTTTTATATGCCTCAATTCACACATGCACAAGCTCACTTGAAATTTAATCGCCACCTGTATATTTTGAGCTAAGTGAGATGTTCTCCCATCAATTTAGTCATTTATATTTTGCTATGACTATGGAGGATTTGTGCATGTAATAACCGTTTCCCGTATTTAAATATAGAAACTATATTTATCCGATGTAGTATTTTATCAATGGAATCGGGCTGCGAAAGAAAAACTTACTTTGCGTGAAAAACAACCATTGAATTTTGGGCCTTAAAAAATGTGGCATTAAAAAGAATATTTTCCAAAGCCAAAAATAGTTTAGTCAATATGTTCAAAAGAAAAGAATAGAAAAATTATGAGGAATTTGGTTAGATATATTAACGGGTTTGTACAATGACTTTGTATCCTAGTTAAGCGTTTATTGTCATGACTCTATTGTTTATTAGAATCATCAAAATTCTAGGCTTATGTGCATTGTGTATGTTTGTTCATTGAGTTCAATCTATATTGTCACATGAGGCTATATCTAAATGTGATCAAGTTTTGCAATCAAATGAGAACTCTGTGAACATGTTTTAAGTGATTGGGTCGAAATTTAATTGTTACTAGTTCACACCCCTACACTTCCGTTTACCACATGTATTTGGACACATTTTTTCCATACGAGTGTGAAAATATTAATGTATTTTATGTCATGTGTCGTATTTATACCTATGTATATGTGCGTGTGCGTTAGTGATATTCATTATATATACATATATATTGTATTTTTTATGTTTTTGAGTCTTTGCCTTGCTTGCTAGTCCATCTATGCTCAAATTCATAACTGGTATCTGTTTTGTTGCGTATTCTATTTGATATCATATGCTTAGTATCTTATCTGTCAAATTGGTATCATTTTTTCGCATCATAAGTTGGTATTTGTTTATCCTTGTTGTGGATTAGTCCTTTTATTGTTGTCCATATGCTTTCATGTTCTTATCACCTTATGGACCATCTTGTTTACTTGCTTTTCCATATTTATATCCCTTATGCAGTTTTTAGGGGGAGACATAGTACTTAGTTACATTGGGGGAGTAAGGAGTATTTAATTAATTCCATCACCTTTGTCTATTCCTGAACAAAGGGGGGGGGGGGGGGGGGGGGTGGTAACTAAACCTTTAGTTTAGGAGTATTTCTAAGTGGGTCTTTTATTTAATAAAGGGCAGAATTAATTTAGGGGGAGTATTTATTTTAATTTCATTCAATGTTTTGATATTCCCTATGAGTTTAATGTGTTGCTTAAGTGTGCAAGAATTTATTTTGCGGCAACTTCATTAGGCAAAGCTATTTATCCTTGGGTTTTAAGTTAAGCATTGTAATTTTTTATTTCGGTGGGATGTTTTTTAGTCTAGTTGTGCTTGACGGCCCTTTAGGATTTTTGTTTGATTTTTGTCCCAGAATAGCCAAAGGGGGAGATTTGTAAGGACACAAATTTTGAATTGAGTCTTAATATAGTATTGGCTCAATTTCGGACAAAAATATTTGAGTCATAGGATAGTAATCATGAGTATCCTCCAAGCCTATGACGTTTAAAGTTTAGTTGAAGACGTAGCGACCAGTACTTCAAAGTGAAGATATCAAAGTGTCGGGTTTACATAGTGCCTATTTTTTCATCCTCAATGGTTTATATTTTAAGTCTCCAAAAGGTATGAATGAACATTATATATATATATATATATATATATATATATATATAGGAGACTTGGAATAACTTTTATTAGGTGTAATTTTTATTTAAAATAAATTTTTATGATCTTTATATGAAAAATGCCCATTCTGACTTTTCATTCGAAATTGTCGTTCGAACGTAGATATCGTTCAAACGAGTTCTACCAACGAGTTTCCCTTTTGAACACTAAGTTTTCGTTAGAAAGGTTGTTCGAATGAAATGTCGTTCAAACAAAAAATTCCTTTAAATGAGATTTCTGGCGAGAATAATTTTTGGCATTTTCCCACTACTTTGTCCCCACTTTCTTTTGACAGATTTTAACCACTTCGGGAGAATAATTTTTGTAGAGACTTTTGAGCATCCTTAGAGTGTTTTTGCGAAAAAATACTTCCAACCAAAAAATTCTAGTTTTTCATGTGTTAAATCTAAAGGGGAAAATTCTTTTATACACATGTAAAATTTGTAAGTTATGTAAGTTATCTGTCTTGTATTTGTAAAATTTCGTACTTAGTGGACTTAAGGCTAGGGTTGTCCGAGGTTTTTTCCATTTGGGTTATCCTCGTACATCGCGACGTAGTGTGTTGTGAATTTATTTTATCTTGTAAATCATCTAGAACGCATGCTTAGGAATCAAATATAAAATATGGTTTAATTCACTACTCTTATTTAATTTGGTGAAAACATTAATTTGGGTGAAATTTTGGATTAATTTAATTCAAGTCATTAATATAGTTTGGTAAAATTTGGTTTGGCCTAATTTGCAAAAATGAATTAATTTGTGTAAAAACATTTAGGACTTGTATTGAGTTAATTTGTTTAAAGTGAATATTTGTTAGTTGATTATTTTGATGTCATTTTTAGATTAGTTTAATTTTAATTTGTAAGAAATTAAAATTTGTAAGTTGTGTGTGTTGTGTTTGAACCATCCTATTCCGTACTTTTAGGAAATTCGTATTTAATTTTAAAAGAAAATTTAAAATTGGGGGTTCATATCGTTGTCACAAGAAAAATCTAAATTCTCGTGGCTGCTTATTTGAATGGAACTTCTACCTATTCTATGCAGTCTTAATCCTCTCTTGAATTAACCCGAAATTCTAAATGGTGTCCTACACAAAGTCTTTACCCAATAACTTACTATCTTTAAGGTCTAACCAACAAGTAGAAATGTATATGATCGTCCATAAAAAGCTCGAATGGTGCTACGCCAATAGTCTTTTGGGTTTTGATATTGTAGGCAAAATCCGCCATAGACATATTAGTCTTTGAACTACCATTAAAATCGAGCATGCAATCTCGCAACATGTCTTCTATGATTTGGTTCACTCTCTCTTTTTAAGCACCGGTCAAAGGATATAAGATGTACTAAGATGCAAATTTATCCTTAATGGCATGAAAGCTAATCCAAAATTGAGAAACAATCTTATAATTTTGTTCTTGACATAGTGGATAATAAAATACCATGTAAATTAATGTGACACCCCGCCTAATAAAATACCGAGCAATCGCTACTATATCAAATTATAACAGGGGTCTCATATGGATCATTCTTAGCATCACTGTTGAAAATCCATTTATTTACTAATAACCTATTAGGCCGGTGTCAAAATTTTACTTTACTACTCTTTTTAAACATCTACTAAAATAAAACATCCACACAGTTTGCATAAATGAAACTGAAATGAAATAAAATAACCGAATACTCGGTCAAAATATACAACCATATCGAATGTTGTGCTCAAAGAATAAATAAATGCTTTTGGATCATTGGCCCGAATGTGTATGCAATACCTCCTATCTAGATTATAAGGATAGAAATCTCTACAGAGAATCCTGCACGCATCCACAGCTGCTGCAGCGGACGTCTGACTCGAACGATGTGTCATCCAGGCGACCCAGTGTCTGTACGCCTATATATATATATATATATATATATAATATAGCAAGAGAGGAAAAGTAGATAAACGGGTCAGAGCCCGAGTTTTGAAAATATTTAGCAAGTGCATAAATGCTTTTTTTTAGAAAAAATAGATTTTAATCTCATATTTAAATTGGTATCGCAGTCCCATGAGATACCCCTCACCTCTCTTCTAATAGTGCACTCCTAGCGCATCACTCTAAACCTCATAGTCAAGCTACCCTGCTAGACTAGTCTATTACCCAACTACAATCAACCCTAGATAGTCCAACCAATGTACTAAGGGCTAAACTTCTCCCCAGTCTCAACACTAAGCCATGTTCGAGCGTGAGGTGTCTCGCAAAGCGAAATCCAAACAAGGAACCCCCCGATACACTACTATGCAGCAAGGTCGATCGTCGAGATCCGCCAGTCCCTCAGTACATAATATTTATATCGATATATATATACACATATAATAAATCTCAATATTAGAGCACTAAGGATTAAACTTCTCCCCAGTCTCAACACATTTCCATATTCGTGCGTGGAGTGTCTCGCAAAGCGAAATCCAAAAAAGGAACCCCCGGGATATACATCTATGCGGGAAGGCCGATCTCGGGATCCATTAGACCCCTCGGTACTCGATTTAACCATATATATATTCATATTACAATATACATCCGGATCTATCTCCCGGAATGAGAATTCATTTTCATAATTATATCAAAACTTCCCATTTCCATTCTTATATCCAGGAAATGTATATAAAAGCCAATTCATTATCATGAATTGCTTCAACATATCATATAACTTTTTAAAATCCAGTTTTATTATCATAAAAATGCTTTTCCATTTTATAACATCTCATTTCCCTTCTTATATCTAGGAAATGTATACAAAAGCCATTTTTATTATCATAAAAATGCTTTTACCATATCACATGCTTCCATTTCCCTTCTTCCATCCGGGAAACGCAACCGAAGCCAAATCATTTATCCCATTTCCCTTCTTCCATCCAGGAAATGTATTTAAAGCCAATTCATTATCATGAATTGCTTTAACATATCTAAGACCGTCCCTCCGGGTTTTCCCACTGGACGCGGCCTTAAATGGCTATCATCTTCCACGGCCTATCAAATAAGACAACCTGGGAACCTACCGAAATGTCGGGAAGCGGCCATATGCCTGCGGGATAGTCATGACCACACCCAGAATCACCTAACCAGCGCAGAAACATATATAATCGCCCATATGGCCTATAGGACTATATCCACCCTGCATTCATTAGTCAGGGGGCTTCACCTCACGCGCGAACTTCCCTTATGATAGCATTTAGAGAGGTGTGTATCCATAAATTTGAAAAATCATTTATCTTTCCATTTTGAAAACATTCCTTTTTACATTTTCAAAAGTCATTTACATCATATCATATATACTTTAATCACATAGTATATATATACTATATATTCCTCCTCGAATATATATATATGGCCATAATTGCCAATCACGTAATAATATTTAAGTATTCACTCTCTTAAATATTACTCACCCGTAATCAATATTTAAGGACTTGTACATGAACCTGAATGTCTCTTGTCCCAAAACATTAAATAAATCCATACCCCGAATTACACTCTAAATTAATCCGACGTTTACTTATCCTCCTCAAATCATCATCTAGGACTCCTAATATTCCATGTAGAAACTCCTATAATAGTCTCCAAAACCATAATTTAAGTATCCCTAAACTTAAAAGGAGAAAACCTCAAAATTTTGCCAGGAACGAATCAATTCGGCATGTCCGAATCGATTCGCAAGCCACCGAATCAATTCGCCCCATCCAAATCGATTCGAAATGGTTCTACTTTCAAACTGTCTCTTACCAAATCGATTCGGCCTGCCCGAATCGATTTGGCTGGTCCGAAATTCCCAAATCTGCTTAGGGTTTTATATATAACCCAAAACCCAAAATTTAATCAACTCACCATTTAAATTATAACTCAGATTTATTCCAACAAGCCCAAAGTTTTCATGTCTTCTCAAGTCCTTTAGAGGTCCTAACACCGGATTTGAGAACCCCTAACATTTATCTCCAATTTATTATAGCCTTAAGTTCTAACTAACTATTTCGATCTTGGATAGCTTTCCGTAGAAAAATCACTATAAATCCAAAACTAATCAGAAAAATACCTGGTCGGTGCCCACGCGACCGTATCGAAAAGATCTACAAATTTTATTTTTTAACCAAGAGCCGAATCGATTTTCCCCTAGCTGAATCGGTTCGGTTAAGGCGCTGGTCACTATTCATCATCTTCAAAAAAAATCTAAACCTCCATTATTCTCCATTTTTGTTGTTTCTAAGTTCATCCAACAACTCAATAAACATCTAATCTATGTTTTATAACTAACACATAAATTTATTTGGGGTATTAAACTATTTCTCTTAGATTTAAACCCTAAAACCATTAAAGCCCCAACTTATGATTTTAACCCATTTCAATCCATTTCTTCACTCCATTTACATGGATTTAACACTAGAAATCATTAAGAGTTTACATTACATCAATATGTAAACTCATATTCAAGTTTTCCCAATTTTACTTTAAGGGTTCTAACCCAAAAATTATATTTTTACCAACTATGATATGAGATAATTGCACAAAATGAAATAAAGCAAGTAAACACTTGCCTGGAGGATGAAATTCGACGACCTCGAGTCGAATCCGGCGGAGTTTGGCCCGAAATCTCCATTTCTCTCCTCTTTCTTCCTTCCTCTCTCTCTTCTTTCTTTTCTTTCTCTTTTCTTTCTACTCTTTCCCTCTCTCCCTCCTTATATAAGGAGAAAAGGGTTTATACCCCTTTAAAACCCAAAAACAACTCGTTTACTCAATTATGAGCCCGTTTAACTCTAAAATTTCCTGAAACTCAATTGCGATAATCGGACACTCTTTTTCGACTACCTCGGACATTCCGAGACTCACGACGTAGTCAAAATTTCCATCCAAGGTACTTGTCCGCAAATCTCTATTCTAACCCAAAAAAACTTAATGCGGGGTTTCCAATCAAAATCATACCTCTTTTGCCGCTTTACTCAACTGCGACATATAATTAAAATACTTCGACCTATTTAAGCCCAAAAGTAATCACAACACCCATCGAAAATCATTAAATCCTCAAAAATCCCAAAAATCACTATTTCAAGAAATTTCCCAAAATTCCAATTCATACTTAGTTATGAAATTTAAGTGTCTCCAAAAGGACGGGTTGTTACATACTCCCCCCCCCCCTTACAATGGAATTTCGTCCTTGAAATTCGGATACAACCTACACCACAATTCCTAGAATCACTCCAAATCCTAACATCTCAAAGGGGAGCGATACTAACCCCATGGCTCCCAACCATATTCTATACGTCTACCACAGTCGTAAAGTGACTCCCATAACGTCACATTGCACCCAACATTACTAGTGCCTTACGGCGTAATTTCAACTTTATATACCACGCCCTTTCTATTTCAGGCGGTATATAAACCTACTTACTAAGGTGCCCATAAACCTTTTTAACCCGTGCACATCTGCACATCCATTTTGAGTGTCTAACACTTAACACTCTCTCTAAATAAGGGTCTTCTTTCCTCGGTGTAATACTCACATATGGGTCGTCCCAACCCGCGAAATTCAATTCTCCTAACCTCGGCGCCACTAACTCTACTAAACTTACATCCTAAAAATGCTACGATCTAAGCGTTACCCTACCTACGCGAAATGAGTGCAATCCTAAATATATCCCTAGTGCCCAAGGCCTCTCTCAACTTCCGACAATTGCTTGGTTTCATGCATGGGACGTCTCGCCAAAGAGAAATCCAAACAAGGAACCCTCCCGTTATACTACTCCCTCGCATTGTCAATCATCGAGATATAGCAACCTAAGGCACACCAGCGGGACGTCCTAAATCATACCTTACTAATCTACGAACGCATTTCTACTATTCTATCCTTCCATCCATACGAAAGGAAATCTAACTAATCGAAGTGCCTACTTTCTATAAAAGCACTATGTACATCATACCCAAAACATATTTCATCAAAGTTTGCCTTTTCATTAAGGCCTGACTATTATCCTCAAATCAATTTCTCTAAGTCCTACTTCACCCACCTACTTGTGGTGAGAGGATCGCTTTAGTGATTTTCCATAGCACAATATTTCCAAAAGCATACCATCATCACATGGCTCATAGTCTATAGTGGTTCATCCACACTATAAGACTTATAAAAAAAACCATATCCTTGCATCCTATAACATCTCTCCACCCCCGACGCTGTTAAAATTCATGTGTGGAGCGTCTCGCAAAGCGAAATCTAAACAACGAACCCCTCCACACACTCCTACTTAACTTTGTTAGTCATGGAGGTCCGTTATTTCAAACATGCAATTGGGATAACCCTATGCCCTTTTCCAACCAAATGTGGTCTGAACTCCTATCTCTAACTAAAAGTCACACCACCCAGCGCTCGTACTAATTTTAAGTCCTTGCGCAATCAATAATGAGATTAATCTTACAGCTCAACAATAATCTTGCGGCCTTAAATCATATCTATAAGGTCGCCATATACTCAAATCATGATAATGAAACATCTGCTCATCGAAGTTCCATCTACCCATAACAATAAAGGCGAACTTAACCTGTATCCAGGTGAGACACCGCAATAACAACCCGTTCCACCCTGGAAATGCGGACACGATATTCTTGCCATCATTAGCGTGCTATCGCTTTGAACAACCAATAACATCATATACTCACCAAACCACCATACTCGTATAAGCATATAAAACGAGTATCGCAAACCATATATATATATATATATTGAATATATCAACACTCGCCTCTATGGAGAATGAAGGAAAATAAAACTCCGCTACCGCGGACAACACATAGACATACATGATATAATGTTATCGATACCGCCATAACTCAAATTACACACATGAGTCTAGGGCTAACAAACACCGCGACTTTATCTGGCCACGCCACTTATACCTCTTCCTTCTAAGGTAAAACTCATAACTACTATTCCGTAGTAGTCACATCCAAAATCCTTAAAAATTTCCACAAGGGAGTGACCTCTACGACGGTCCTAGTCCCCAACTTCTACCAGCTGCTCCAGCTAAGCCCCGCCTCCTGCTTCCATCCAAGCCCAGCACACGATTCTCAAACGAGCGTGCCAAAGATCACTATAATCTTATAATATGGCAGGAGAACGAAATCTCACAAGAGAAATCAACAATCCTAATCCTCAGGCTATATAACAAATCGAGAGCAACGATGAAAGTGTAGTACATCCACACATATTCCTAAGGACACTAGAACCTGATGCTCTGATACCATCTGTGACACCCCGCCTAATAAAATATCGGGCGATCACTCCTATATCAAATTATAATAGGAGTTTCATATGGATCATTCTTAGCATCACTGTCGAAAATCCATTTAATTACTAATAACCTATTAGGCCGGTGTCAAAATTTTACTTTACTACTCTTTTTAAACATATACTAAAATAAAACATCCACACAGTTTGCGTAAATGAAACTGAAATGAAATAAAATAACCGAATACTCGGTCAAAATATACAACTATATCGAATGCTGTGCTCAAAGAATAAATAAATGCTATTGGATCATTGGCCCGAATGTGTATACAATAACTCCTATCTAGATTACAAGGATAGAAACGTCTACTGAGAATCCGGCATGCATCCACAGCTACTGCAGCGGACGTCTGACTCGAAAGATGTGTCATCCAAGCGTCCCTGTATCTGGACACCTATATATATATATATATATATATATATAATATAGCAAGAGAGGAAAAGTAGATAAACGGGTCAGAGCCCGAGTTTTGAAAATATTTAGCAAGTGCATAAATGCTTTATTTTTAGAAAAAATAGATTTTTATCTCATATTTAAATTGGTATCGCGCTCCCATGAGATACCCCTCACCTCTCTTCTAATAGTGCACTCCTAGAGCATCCCTCTAAACATCCTAGTCAAGCTACCCTGCTAGACTAGTCTATTACCCAACTACTATCAACCCTAGATAGTCCAACTAATGTACTAAGGGCTAAACTTCTCCCCAGTCTCAACAGTAAGCCATGTTCGTGCGTGGGGTGTCTCGCAGAGCGAAATCCAAATAAGGAACCCCCCCGATACACTACTACGCGACAAGGTCGATCGTCGAGATCCTCCAGTCCCTCAGTACAGAATATATATATCTATATATATATATACACATATAATAAATCTCAATATTAGAGAACTAAGGATTAAACTTCTCCCCAGTCTCAACACATTGCCATATTCGTGCGTGGGGTGTCTCGCAAAGCGAAATCCAAACAAGGAACCCCCGATACACTACTACGAGGTAAGGTCGATCGTCGAGATCCGCCAGTCCCTCAGTACAATATATGTATATATATATATATATATATATATATATATATATATATATATATATATATATATATATATATATATATGTATACACATATAATAAAACTCAATATTAGAGCACTAAGGATTAAACTTCTCCCCAGTCTCAACACATTGCCATATTCATGCGTGGGGTGTCTCGCAAAGCGAAATCCAAACAAGGAACCCCCCGATACAGTACTATGCGACAAGGCCGATCATCGGGATCCATTAGACACTCGGTACTCGATTTAACCATATATATATATATATATATATATATATATATATTCATCTTAAATATAAATTCGGATCTATCTCCCGGAATGAGAATTCATTTTCATAATTATCTCAAAACTTCCCATTTCCCTTCTTATATCCAGGAAATGTATATAAAAGCCAATTCATTATCATGAATTGCTTCAACATATCATATAACTTTTTAAGACCCAGTTTTATTATAATAAAAATTCTTTTCCATTTTAGAAATGTATATAAAAGCCATTTTTATTATCATAAAAATGCTTTTACCATATCACATTCTTCCATTTCCCTTCTTCCATCCGGGAAACGCAACCGAAGCCAAATCGTTTATCCTATTTCCCTTCTTCCATCCAGGAAATACATTTAAAGCCAATTCATTATCATGAATTTCTTTAACATATCTAAGACCGTCCCTCCGGGTTTCCCCACTAGACACGCCCCTAAATGGCTATCATCTTACAGGGCCTATCAAATAAGACAACCTAGGAACCTACCGAAACGTCGGGAAGCGACTATATGCCTGCGGGATAGTCATGACCACACCCAGAATCACCTAACCAGCGCAGAAACATATATAATTGCCCATATGGCCTATAGGACTATATCCACCCTGCATTCATTAGCCAGGGGGCTTCACCTCACGCGCAAACTTCCCTTATGATAGCATTTAGAGAGGTGTGTATCCATAAATTTGAAAAATCATTTATCTTTCCATTTTGAAAACATTCATTTTTACATTTTCAAAAGTCATTTACATCATATCATATATACTTTAATCTCATAGTATATATATACTATATATTCCTCCTCGAATATATATATATAAATATATATATATATGGCCATAATTGCCAATCACGTAATAATATTTAAGTATTCACTCTCTTAAATATTACTCACCCGTAATCAATATTTAAGGACTTGTACATAAACCCGAATGTCTCTTGTCCCAAAACATTAAATAAATCCATACCCCGAATTACACTTTAAATTAATACGAGGTTTACTTATCCTCCTCAAACCATCATCTGGGAGTCCTAATATTCCATGTAGAAACTCCTATAATAGTCTCAAAAACCATAATTTAAGTATCCCTAAACTTAAAAGGAGAAAACCTCAAAATTTTCCAGTACCGAATCGATTCGGCCTATCCGAATCGATTCGCTGGCCACCGAATCAATTCTCCCTGTCTGAATCGATTCGAAATGATTCTACTTTCAAACTGTCTCTTATCGAATCGATTCGGCCTGTCCAAATCGATTCGTCTGGTCCGAAATTCCCAAATCTGCTTAGGGTTTTATATATAACCCAAAATCCAAAATTTAATCAACTCACCATTTAAATTATAACTCAGATTTATTCCAACAAACCCAAAGTTTTCATATCTTCTCAAGTCCTTTAGAGGTCCTAACACCCTATTTGAGAACCCCTAATATTTATCTCCAATTTATTTTAGCCTTAAGTTCTAACTAACTATTTCGATCTCGGACAGCTTTCCGTAGAAAAATCACTATAAATCCAAAAAAATCAGAAAAATACCCAGTCGGCGCCCACGCGATCGAATCGAAAAGATTTACAAATTTTATGTTTTAACCAAGAGTCGAATCGATTCTCCTCTATCCGAATCGAATCGGTTAAGGCGAAGGTCACTATTCATCATCTTCAAAAAAAATCCAAACCTCCATTATTCTCCATTTTACAATAAACATCTAATCTATGTTTTACAACTAACACATCAATTTATTTGGGGTATTAAACTATTTCTCTTAGATTTAAACCCTAAAACCATTAAATCCCCAACTTATGATTTTAACCCATTTCAATCCATTTCTTCACTCCATTTACATGGATTTAACACTAGAAATCATTAAGAGTTTACATTACATCAATATGTAAACTCATATTCAAGTTTTCTCAATTTTACTTTAAGGTTTCTAAACCAAAAATCATATTTTTACCAACTATGATATGAGATAATTGCACAAAATGAAATAAAGCAAGTAAACACTTGCTTGGAGGATGAAATCCGACGACCTCGAGTCGAATCCGGCGGAGTTTGGCCCGAAATCTCCATTTCTCTCCTCTTTCTTCCTTCCTCTCTCTCTTCTCTCTTTTCTTTATCTTTTCTTTCTATTATTTCCCTCTCTCCCTCCTTATATAAGGAGAAAAGGGTTTATACCCCTTTAAAACCCAAAAATAACTCGTTTACTCAATTACGAGCCCATTTAACTCTAAAATTTCTCGAAACTCAATTTCGATAATCGAACACTCTTTTTCGACTATCTCGGACATTCCGAGACTCACGGCACAGTCAAAATTTCCATCCGAGGTACTTGACCGCAAATCATCATTCTAACCCAATATAACTTAATGCGGGTTTTCCAATCAAAATCTTACCTCTTTTGTCGTTTTACTCAATTGTGAAATATAATTAAAATACTTCGACCTATTTAAGCACAAAAGTAATCACAACACCCATCGAAATCATTAAATCCTCGAAAATCCCAAAAATCACTATTCCAGGAAATTCCCCCAAATTCCAACTCATACTTAATTATGGAATTTAAGTGTCTCCAAAAGGACGGGTTGTTACACTTAATAACCTGAGCTACATATAAACAACAGTACTAATATACTGAAAAATTTGTTGATACTGGGAGAAAATGAGTTGCCTTAGTCAAACGATACACTATTAACCATATTGCACCATGACGTTACAGCATCATCAAAAACCCTATGATAAATTCCAATGAAATTCTATCCCATTTACTTTTGGGAATGGGAAGTCGAAGCAATGAAAATCCTATACTACAAGGGATTCTAATATGGACAGGGTAAAAAACAAAAAAAATAACGATTTAAAAAAAATTCAATTAAACAAATTAACCTGAATTAAACTTAGCAACATTCTAACGAATTATTATGTTAAACAGATTAGACAATTTCATCTTATCCTAAAATATGCATCTCGATTATATAGAGATAAAATAAAATCAATCACACACAATTCCCAATGTACGAGAAAACCCACAACGAAAAAAATGCGGATGGCCCATCCACGCAATTTTACTATATTATGGACACGATAATACACTTCCATAAAGACCTTGGTGCCCTTATAAGCTGTGACCCTCTTTGTTCCTCAACCTTCACTACAATGACACACAGGATTTCACCCATGAAGTAGCCACAATGTGTGAGTCCATACATGCCTACGTATCCATAGAATAGGCACAACGGCCATCTATGTATCTGAACATAGGTACATTGCTTCTTTACCGCAACATTACAACACGAGGTTCATCATGTGTTTATGGATTCCATCGTACGACAATACCTTCATTATTATAGGAAGAATAAACCTTCTTCGTGGCCACAAACAAGATCTCAAAGCATATATAATTATATAACTTGAATCTTAAACGCATGTGTGTAAACTAGTGTTTGCGTTTGAAAAACTTGGAGAGCTTTTTGTAAGAGTTTAGTGACTCAAAAGGCATGAAAATGATTAAATTAAAATTGCTTCTCCATAACCCTATTAATAATAAGTTTTTCGAAAATGAGATAAGGATGAAAAAAGTGAAGAAAACCTATTTTTTTAAAACACGCCACCTCGTTTGAACGAAGTCAGAAGGATCGTTCGAATGAGGTGCCTATTCCTAATTGAACCAACTTCTAATGAAATATCCAATGAAAACTAGTATAGGGTAAATTTTCCTCGTTTAAAGTTCGTTGTATCTTGGTTTCAACAAGTTACTTTTGCTAGTTTGAATGACATTTCTATTGTCATTAAAACGACTTGAAATTTTTTGAAAATACTTTTTTTAAAACCCTCAATAATATATATTCAAGGATCTAAATATAATCATTCATACCTAAGAGATACTTGGACATTGAAGACAAAACGTGGCATGAAAATAAAACACACTCAAGTCTAACCTATGAGTCAAAAGTCTTGTTCAAATATGGAATAAGCCAAAGCATACAAATTGACTCTATTAATAAATTTGTCCTTACAAATCTCCCCCTTTAACTGTTCCAGAACAGGACACAAAACTAAAATCCTATGGACCTTTAATCTCTCTAAAATACTAAATCCCCAACTCTAGAAGAAAAAACTATAGAGACTTGGCACATAAAAACGTTAAGTAGTTTTGCTCTAGTGTAAATTTTGCAAGATCAATGATAAACCCCCACACATAAATACACCTTCAAATTCAAAGATGATATATAACAATATAAATCCACATATGAATAAACCATACCCCTCTGTCTAACATTCTCCACATAAGATGGGACGTCTCCCCCTAAAGAACAAATTTCCCCCAAACTATAAGGATTTAGCTACCGTTTCTCCCCCCATTTTTTTCAGGAATAGACAAAGGATAAGGTGCATAATAAAAATCATTTCTCTACCATATTAACCATTTATTCCCAATAATATAAAATATGTAAAGATGAGAAAAGTAATATTATCATGCAATGATGTGTAGTGAAACATACAACAAATAACTTCACAAAACAAGCACAAATAATACAAGCAATGACTAATTAATACAAATTTTGATGAAAAATATGATATCAACTTGAATACAAAATGAAACACAAGATACTAATGTAAATAAGCAACAAGAGATACCAATATGGTCATTTGGCATGCCAATTTGAAACCAATTAACCTTAAGACAGAGAAAATGGCATACATGGGCAAAATGCAAGCACAAAGAGTCAAAAAAAAAAATCCATATATATAAATATGCAAAATATACCACCAACATATATATATATATATATATATATATATATATATATATATATATATATATATATATATATATATGTGTGTGTGTGTGTGTGTGTGTGTGTAAACACCATAAAAGACAGTAAACAAAAAATCTTTCCACACTCTTATGGCATAAAT
The DNA here is from genome assembly GCA_949130495.1 of Sambucus nigra. Taxonomy (NCBI): domain Eukaryota; kingdom Viridiplantae; phylum Streptophyta; class Magnoliopsida; order Dipsacales; family Adoxaceae; genus Sambucus; species Sambucus nigra. Next base: position 50,442,194 of record OX422220.1, read on the forward strand.
ATGTCAAAACACAATGTGGTAAACAAAGTGAAGGGACGTCAACTAGAAATAAAAGAAGTATGATTTAATGACTCAAAAACGTTCAAGGAGTTCTATGTGACTGCATTAACTTTATTAAACAAATATTTAGCTTAATGATAATAAATAAAGTAATGGACAAATAAGCACAATGTACACTCTCCTAGAAAATACTGATGATTCTTAAATCAAATATATCCAACAGGAATTAACTAGGACTCGTTATGCAAATTCATTGATTTTCATCTTATAACACCCTTAAAATATTAGATACTCAATTTTTTCTTTCTCTCTCATTTTATTTTAATGATATCAATTTTGGAGAATCAATGCAAAAATATAATTCTTCAAAATATTATCTTTTTTATATATGCCATTTAATTTTTTAAGCTCTTTCTAACGGTGGCATTTCATTCAACGAAGATTTCTCCCTTTGTAGCCATTTCCTATGGACACTTATATTTCCAATAAAGCAACTGGTCAGGGTAATAATTCTGACATGAACCAATCCCATAATTAAATATATATATAGGAGAAGGCTCACCTACATCATGCTCTATACATCATCCATATATCACACCTAGCTGTAGCCCCTTCAAAACCTTTTTTTTTTCTAATTTTTATTTATTTTTCTATTGAAATTAACCTTCCAATAAACCCATGTTAAAAAAATTAGGTCAAAATAAACTTTGTAGCTATTTTTAAAAAATCCACAAAAAATTGCTCAAAATAACTTATTTACAAGGGTCTCAGTTTTTTGTGCCTTTTTTAAAAATAGCTACAAAATGTATTTTGACCTAATTTTTTGAATATGGGTTGATTAAACGGTTAATTTCAAGGAAAAAATAAAAAAATTGGAAAAAAATTTCTTAGGGTCTAGAACTCGATGTGATGTATGGTATGATGTATACATCATGATGTAGGTGAGCCTTCCTCTATAATATATATATATATATATATATATATGACAAGATTTTTGGGAAAACACCTCACTTACCTCACGTAACATTAGAAGTAAAATCCCAAAGAGCTAGTGCATGTGTGTGATGAGGCATATGCAAATTGAATCAATCAAGAAAATCAAAATCTAAGTGCTCCATGCAAGCAAAATTATGAACAATCCAAGCGTTAAATAAAATGTTCTAAGCACATGGAAACATGGAATTAAGTGGGTTAAATCACACATATATGACAAACAAAATGTGTAAAATGAAATAACATATAAACTAATACCTTTTTGAGTTTATAACCATTTTTCAAAACAAAGACACCCCTTGAAAATAAAATTAACATGAAAAAAAAATATTTTATTATTTTTCAAATAGGACATAATAACGAAAAAAATCAAAATACAAACGACTCAAACATCATACAACTAGTCATAATATGTATATATATATATCATGAAGTGTAAAAGTTAGTGTATGAAAAAATGCAAACACAATCAACCATTCGATTTATCACGAGAAGTATCATGTACATGTTCGATAATCTATAAGTATAACATTTAATTCCTTCAAATATGATATCCTAACCCATATAGGTTTAACTTGATGCTCTCGGATTTTGGGAACCTCAGTGACTCTAGTGTTATATTCTTATGATCTTTTCTAAGATCAAAGTAAAAGAACCTAAGGTGGCCTTTCCCACCACAATGTGTGCATGTGAAGACATGAGGACTATTACGCATGTGAAGAGATGGTTTGGCACAATCTGTGCATGTTAACATATATGTTCGTGTATACGTATGTTAACATATATATGTTCATATATATATATATATATATATATATATATATATATATATATATATATATATATATATATATATATATATATATATATATATATATATATATATATATATATGTTACATATATATGAAAATTTTGGTAGAATCTAAAAAAAAATTCTCTCATTTTCTCTCCCTTTCCCTTCAAACTAAACTCCCAAACAAAGAAAATATGAAACTTTCTCCCCCTTTCCTTTCTTTTCTCTCCATTTTAAGACTCCCAAACAAGATCTAAAGGGATGTCCACTTGGACGCTCTCAGAAAGAAGTAGAATTAATTCGTGTTAAGCATTTTATAATATAGAATAGATATTCTCTTAAAACAACACACCCACCAACCCTAAAAACCAATCATTTGTATATAAAATATATTTTACCCCACTCTTGATTAATGCTAACACTAACGCTGAAGTCAACTTACCCTCATATTCTTCAAAAGCAATTTGGCACTTGTTGTCCCACATAAAATCCCCATCCTTCCTTTTTAACTCTGTAAAATTATCCTATATTATTCATAAAACTTGAATGGATCTCCACTAGTTTCTAACCAACCTTAAAAAACTAAGAGCCTTGTCAACACTGCACTATATCCTCAATCTAAAATAATCGATTCTTTGGTTGGATTAACAAAATTTTGTACTAAAAAACTATGTAGCCTAGGAATTGGACCTCCTTCTACCATGACTCAAAGTTTTTAAATGTAGAATAAAACAAATTTAATCCTAAAGTCTGAAGAACCATCCTCAAATGTTTGGCATGATATTCCTCACTAAAGGAATAAATTACTTTATCAATAATAACCATAATAAGATATCAGTCTTATAGTTGAAACACCCGGTTCATCAAATTCATGTAGACCATTGAGCACTTCTCAAACCAAATGGCATCATATGGAACTTTTACTAAATTGTTTCTCGTTAGGAAGGAAGTTTTGGGTATATCCTCCTATTACTCCCACAACTAATGGTTTATAGTCCTCAAATAAATCTTAGATAAATATGTTTCATCCCTCCATTGATAAAACAAAGCATTTATAATTGGTAATTAATATATTTTCATGATGGTCATTTTGTCCAATTTTTGATAACCTATATACAACCATAGTGAGCCATCATTTTTCTTCACAAACAAAACTAGGTATTAATAAAGTGATTTTCTCTACTTAATAAATGCTTGACTCTATGGATGTTGGATTTGTTCCTTTAATTCTTTCATATTTAACAGTATATTCAATATTTTGGCAATTAACGTAGTAGTTGGAGCCAAATTTATGATAAACTAGGTGTTAGTCCACATGATGCACATGCAAGACACACCACCTTGAAAGGCAAACTCACCATTTACGTATTTCTTTGGAACAATATTTAGAAGCCAAGTTCATATTCCAAAGCCATCTAATGACATCTAAAATCTTAATAATTAAAAATAGGAAATGTATGAACATATCTCAATGTTTCAGCTTCTTACAGAAATGCATGATCATATACCAAAACCTTTTCCCCCATTAGAAATTGAACCAAACCGATGGTATACATTTAGGAAAACTCATTAGATAATATTAGTTATGATTTATTTTTTCTTTCATATGTTTGATTATTTCCAAAAACTAAATTCATGGAACGAATATAAACCCAAAAAAATTCAATATTGTTGAACTAAGAAATTTCAAAGTAAAATTTTATATCATCAAATTACTATATTCAGATTACACGTAACAAGAATCCCCGTCACAAATTAAGTCATTTATTATAACTGAAATAAAACTATACTAAACCAAAATAAAACAGTTAATGTTAGACATATAGAAATATAATGAAGGTGATGAAAAATGATTTATGTTAGATCATATTAATACTAACCCAAAGTCCCCATTTAAAAAAAAAAGTAATACAAACCAATTCTTTCAATAGACTTTGTCCCATAAAACCCCATACTCACTTTCATTCTTCAAAGTGAACATGTCTTTCCTAGAAAAACGTCATGCCATGTAGACCACTCACTTTTAATTTTTAAACCCGAACAATGACACCCAACTATAATCTATGTTCTCTTGGCTTGACCATGTGAGAACTAGCTAAAATTAGGATAAACAACTTGACCAAAAATAATGGCTCCAAATAAGATCCAACTCGTAATCAATAGGACCCACCAAAATCCATCATTGAGTTTCCCTCTCAGTTCATCTTCGTGCAATCATGATACCAAAATGCACTATAAACAATGGTGATCTGAATTAATGCCACCCAAATCCATGTGTTGCAAAAAAAAAATTCTTGACAGTTTATACAAAAACATTATATCTAAAAATCCTAAATGTAATTGAAAATTTTCAAACTAGTGGAGTATGCCTTAAAAGCATGATTCAAAATATGAGAATCTAATTCGAGGATTTGATGAATGTTGCATATCCATTAATGAGTAAGTCAAACCTTCATAGATTCGTAATCATAATAGCTTTAAAACTAGACGGCGAGGACCCCACCATCAATGAGGTGAAACACCCATTTGTAAACATGAATTTTGTTTCAAATTGTGCACGCAAAGTTGAATCTGCTGCCATAAAACTTGATTTCACATTAATAATTGGATCAATCAACAACCAAAATGGATCTGAAATCAATGAATTGATGTTGTTTTCTGATAATCCACAAACCCATATGATGAGGTCTCTTTCTCCACAATCTAGAACCAAATTAATACTGTCATCTCTAAAAAAACCATAGATATTGAAAATCGATTCAATATGAATCAAATTTCCAAGACTCCTGAATAGAAATAATTACAAAAATTATTGAATCAAAAGGCAGCAAGCCCAAAAGAAGTATGTACTAAAATCCATATCTTAATTTCCCGATGCTTCTGATTGACAGGTTAATATGGTTTAATTATTTAGAGGAAGAGAGAGACTGCATTATGAATAGGGTTATAGGAATTTATGGAGAAACGAACAGAAGAAATTGAAAAGGGTTACAGAAATTTGTAGAGAATGGAAGAGACTAAAAAAATGACTCGTTGAAGATAAAATGAATGGGTTGCCAAAATATTTTGAACAGAGGCAGAGTTCGAATAAAGAGATCAGGAGGGGGGGGGGGGGGAGGAGAGAATGATTGGAAACTTAATGGTAAATTAAGAATTAGAAGTCATTGGAAGATGAATAGACATAATATAGATATGGGAATGTTGTGTATTTTAACTACTTCTAATTTAGTGTCCATGTGGACATGCTAGATGCAAAGAAAAAATAAATGCTTGTAAAACATCTTATAATAGGACTAGGTATAAACCCGTACTGTCCTCATAGTCATTTTGTAAAAATCGTATATATAATTTATATAAAAATAGCTAATACTTACATGTTTGAATTTTTTTATCGCACATATAGTAATGGATGAGATCTTTTAGATAAACTAAACTACAAAGCTAGTATTTAATATACAGTCAGAAACATACACACACATAGACACATATGTCTATTATTTCAAGCCTAAATATAGATATTCTTCAAATTATCATCGTGCTCATGGACTGGGGGTCCCGTGACCACGCGATCGGTTCCTACGAATTATATTGGTCCTGTGCAAGGTGATGGCGCCACTCATGGGATCATTTAGGGGGTGTTTTGCGGTCTCTCCCTCTAAGGGATTAGGTAAATTATGGGGGCATAATGGGTGTATGCAACTAATTCATAGGATCACAACTTAATTATGAGGTCTTAGGTTAATTCTAAGGAACTAAAAAGTGTATGGGATCGATTCGGAGGATTGCGGTGTAATTATGAGGGCCTAGGTCAATTTTAAGGACATAATATTACATTCGACTAATTCAGAGGAAAATTATGAAGGTCTAGGTCAATTCTGAGGACTTAAAGAGTATATGGGAGAGATTGAGATGATCACATTCTAGTTATGAGAGCTTAGGTCAATTGTGAGGACCTAAAGATTTATGCGACCAATTCAGAGGATCGTGACCTAATTCGGAGGGCCTATGTCAATTTCGGGGACTTAAAAAGTGTATGATACCAGTTCAGAGGACCATGACCTAAGTTTGTGGGCCTTAGTCAATTATGAGGACCTAAAGAGTTATGCAATCGATTAAGAGGACCGCGACGTAATTATGAGTAACTGATGAGTGTATGTGAACGATTAGAGGACCGCGATATAATTCTGAGGGAATAGGATCATTCTGATGACCTAAAGACTGAGAAGGTAGATTCTGAAGACCCAAAGGATGAGCATTTGTTTTGGAAAAAACACGAAGTAATGTGAGAATTTTTCTCGAAGGTTTTAGATTTTTCTACACGTCGTTACAATTTTTGATAATTTTTACACGATAATGTATTTCTTTATTTCTGAGGAGTTTTATTGGAATTTTTGTAAAATCTGGAATTTATGAATTTTCAGAATTTTTTTGAAAACTTTTTGTATATATTATAATGTTTATGATTTTTAAGTGCATATTGGAATATTAACATTAGTAATTTTTAATTGAAAATGTGATTTTGTTTGAATTTGAGATTTTGTGAACCTTGAAATTTTTGGAATTGTTTGCGCATTTTTGAGAATTTTTTTAAGTTTCTGTAATGAAATTTAAGGGGTATGTAGATAGGCACTGGTTGATGTGTGTCAGTCGATAGGGCACAAAAAATAAGTGGGTTTTGAGAGTTCCCAAGGGTCATTACCAGTAGTCATACCTAGGGGTGTGTTGACCGACATACCCTTTAGCCTCCTATAAGGAAGGGTTGAGAGGGGCGCCACTTGTACACCCCTAATGGATTCTTTATCTCGCTCTTGAAAATACTCAAGCGATTTTTGGGAGTTTTCAAAGAAAATTAGCAGTTAATATTACGGATGTTAATTACTAGCTTAACATCGAGTAACATGTGTTGCAGTCGTGACAATAAGGGTGGAGAGTGCATATCGCCACGCTAAGGCCATGGAAAATGAGAGGATTTTATTCTGGGAGCCCGAGATGCACCGTTTTGCTAGGGTGAGAAATCCTGAGGTCTATGTGAGTATTTTTGGATTTCTTTATTCTTTATTGTTTGGTTTTTAATTTTTAATTTTTAATTTTTTTAATTTTAATTTTTGGATTTATTAATTCTTTTGTTGTGGATTTTTGTTATTGGTTTGAATCTTATAGACAAATATCGCTTTATTGAGTGTTCACTCATAGGGTACTGCGGAGGTGAAGGTGGCATGCGAGAAGCTTCGTGAGGAGGTAATCCTGATGGTGGACATTAACAGGTTCGGCTACTTGCTGAGGCATTTAGATGACACATAACGATAGAATCCGGTAGTTTGTATCATAGGGAAATTGTAGTGTCACACCACCCACACATTAAATCTGGGTGTGGGTGAGATGACGACCATGCCCATAGATATGTATCATATTTTAGGGATGGATTGTGAGGGAGATAAAAGAGTGGTATACTGATCGCTCTGTTTGATCGAGGTGGAGATCCTAAAGGCACTGGATAAAATCGGATGAGTGGAAACATTAATGAGAAGGACGATAGATATCATGGACGTCTAGAAGCTGAGACATGTGGCTCGAATGTTTTTCTCACTCTTGCTTGGGGGCATTCTCATTGTGAAGAGTGGAGACGACATCCACTTACTGTTTATGCCATACCTCTAAATCATCTATGTGGTCGAAAATTATGACTGGAGAGGTCAGCAAGTATGACTGGGGATCATGACATTGGCTTCTATTTATGTCTCAATTCGCATCTTCAGTCGGTGTTGTTAGTCTATCTTCCTAAGATCCACATATCTTGTGTAGGTAGCTTTATTATTATGTATATTATTATTGCTTTTCTTTTTTGTTCTCCTTTGAATACGTGAATGCTTATTAGAGATCTATTAAGACATTATGTTTCTATTTCAGGTATAGTTCTACGAGGTGATTGGGAATAACAATGGATTGATGCCTTTTCTAGCGAGTGAGGTCGGGGATGATATGGTGGAGGAAGGTCAACGAGGTGTCTAAGGATCCCTTTGATCATAAGGGATGTGAGAATCATGAAAAATGAACTCACGAGTGTCCAGGTTAAACATTATTCTCTTTTCTGAATATTTTTCTTTTTTTTTTCAATTTGGTAATTTTGTTTTGATTAGGTATGGAAAATCAAATTTTTTGGGGAAAAGTGATGTTCGACCATTGGAGGCATGCTTCAAGAAAGGTCGGCAGCAAAGGCTTACATGCCCAGATGCGAAACTTGTTAACATATGAGTTCGGGTACACCCAATACAGGGGTTAGAGGGTGGTTAGGCAGGATATGGAGAGTGAGATGGAGGTTTCGTCGATGGTTCCCCTTTTCATATGAGGAGTGTAGGAAAAATTTTAGACGTAGAGAAGAAATGAGCGATATCAATCGAGGATTACATGATTAATAATTTCACTACATCTCCATACGATTGCCTGGAATTCGTGGCCAGATGGTTGATGCCATAATCAATCTTTGACATGATGGTATGCATCCTATGCTGACAGAGGCTAGGGGCGGTAGAAGTACACTAAGTTCTTTGACCGAAGAATTTGGGAGAAGTTTGAGGGTTGAGGAGGATCTTCCACACTAACATTATGATATGCCTTTGTAGGGGGGCCTGAAGCCAATCCCTGGATTAGAGGGAGATTCCTAAAATAGTATAAGAGACTCTAGGGAAGGAACCAACGAGGCAACTCAGCGATGCAGCTCAGTGAGCAAGCTCAGTTTATTTTCATTCTTACTTAGTCATGCTCTAACTTCTGTTTATATTGACTATGAGCTATAATGATTGTAATAACGCAATGATTATAACTATACAGTGCGAGGTCAAATGGTACTCGCGAGAGAACAGGCCTGGAAAGGCCTGGGAGAGCTTTCATGCTCTATCGAATGACCTTGTCGTGCGAACTTCAAAGGGACTTGGTTTGGAGGATTGAGAATTGAGACATCATTGGGGCTTGTCCTGACATCTTAGATACACCTGGTAAAATATCGAGAAACCTTTCACCGTGGAAGCTTGTGCTGAGAAGCCTTGAGTTCCATCGTATGTTGAGTTTTGAACCAAACAAACCCGTACCTAATGTCACATCTACTTTAGGTGATGTCATTAACCAGCTAAGCATTTTCCAATCAGTACTCCAGTAAACCACTATGGTACTGGGGCTATCAGATGATTTGGTGGGTCACCTTTGTGGCAACAGTCCTCTAACACATAGTGGTTAGGCAAAAGGCACGTCTTGGCATTTAATATTTAAGACGTAGAGCTGACTAGTCCATTAGGCATTTAATATTTGTGATGTAAAGTATGGGGGGACGTATGTTCACAGCTGTAAGGGACTAAGGCATCTCAGGAGTGGTGTGGGGGATATTTATTGGCCTCAACTACCTCTAAGAGAAGGGCTCTTTGTAGAAATTATTTTCTAGAGAGAGAATATACGAGAGAGAAGTTATTGCAAATCAGATCTCTTACTCACCCACCATTGTCATTTATTGCGAAGATTGTTATAGCTAATTAGAGATCTTTCAGGGGTTGTCGGTGTGTTTGGCTGCCTGCTAAGGTGTATCTAGTGTGCTTACTTATCTCTCCCTTTGTCTAAGTTACTTTTGAGTTTCCTTTGCTATTGTTTAAAATATACACGAGTGTCTTGTGAGTTCAATCTGAGTGTTGATAAAATATAATATTGTGTGTTAACTTTTGTTTGTTGAAGAGTTCTTGGGTTATCATTCATCACCACAGCTATAGGGGTAATACCTCAACTAGTATTACCACATTCCCAGGCTATAAGGGGACTACCCTTTTACATTTGGTGACTCTACTGGGGAGGTATTCTCCTAGAAGTATAGCATAAGATAATATTAATTGTATCATAGATTTTGAAGCCATTCAGTGTAATAAAGAACAAGCTATGAGGGAGCTTGAGGCTTCCAGGGATGGGGTTTCTTGGGTGGAGGTGCGCCCAGTTCAAAAGGCAACAGGTGTCCCAGGGGTGACACAAACTTCCACTGGTGCTGGGATGGGACAAGCACATATGGCCCTTCTCATGGATAAGTTCTTCAAGTTTCTACAAACTCCTGATGCTACAATAGTTTTGGGTGGATTTGACCCTAGTTCCTTTATAACACCAATGGAAGCTCCGGTAGCTCCTTTAAGCTCAGCTCCAACGAGGACTAGTCCCATGAGAATAGTACCCACTCTTGTCCCAACAACGGGTATCCCAGGTGTGACGGTCATTCCACCTGTGGTGGGTATGACAGGTACAACTAGTATTCCACCGATGATCCCTTAACCTATTGCTCCAACGATCGAGAAAACACTAGCATCTTCCTTAGAAGAAATTAGGAAATAGGTGCAGAAAGAGATAATGAAAATGATAGCAGCTTCCTCACAATCAGCCAACGAGATAGCATAGGTTTATGGATATTTTTGTACTCCTTATCCCCAGGATTATAATGATGAGCCTTACTAAAAGGACTGCATTCCTCCCATCTTTGACAAGTACACATGAAAAGGGGAGAACCCGAAGGAACATATCAAATACTTCATCGAACATCAAGAGGCTCACCGCAACAATAAGAATCTTAGGTTGAGGAAGTTTTCCAAATCCCTAACCGATAAAGCCTACACCTGGTAATCCCACTTGGCACCTAAAAGTGTCTCAACATGGGAGGAAATGCATGTACTGCTTGTCCAGAAGTTCTTTCTGGCAGAAAATGAGTTCACATTGACCCATCTAGGCAGGGAGAAGCAATGGTCGGGGAAGAAAGTGATAGAATATGTTCAAAGGTTCAGAAAGAGGTCTCTCGATGTAAGATAAGAAGCTAAGGAGTCCAAACTGCTACAGCTTTGTGCTGAAGGTTTGCTCCCAAAGTACATCTAAAATCTCATCAACGAAATGCGCGAAGGAACTTTCTAGGCTTTTCTAAAGGCGAAAAGAAATATATCATTGGTCGTTCGACCAAATCTCATCATGGCGCATGCGATGTTTAGGCAATCGATATAACTCATTGTTACACGGGGACAGCCCCCACGGGTAGGGTACATCGATGGAGGAGAATGGGCTAAGCAACCGAAGAAGGATAACAAAAAAAGTTTGGAAGGGATAGGGAGGACCCACCACCACTACCTTGCACTATCGAAGAGGCTATCAGTTATTATAATGCCATGCTCCAAGGGGGAATAATGTATGAACCCAAGGGCATTTCGACTGTGGAACCAGATGCAATAATGAGAGTTGATCCCAAATACTGCCAGATCCATCAAAAGGTGGGTCACCCAACAGGAACCTGATTCGCGCTAAGGAAAATCATCAACAATCATATAAAGACATGGTCTTTGCATATCCTTCAAGAGAAAGTTAACGCCAATCCCTTGCCAGCACATGGGGAAAATCTGATGGTCGCTTTTGATGAGGAGGTTGAACGAGAAGTGAGAAAATTGGAGATTCAATGGGAAGAATTTGAGGATGCCTTAGAGGAATGTACCTAGGGGACTGTACCAAGGGGATAGACAACGTGGTGATAGATTATGATGACGCTAGTGCAAGGGATGTGGAAGATGTGTACAAGTTAGGAGGAGAAGAGATGGACCAAGGGTTGGAGTACCAGGCTGTTTCGCAGTCACCTAAGTTCTTATGTTTTTTTGACCAAGTGGGGATGCCAAATGAGAGTCAATTGGAGATAACTCAATCGATTATAGACTTCACACTAAAGAACATAGTACCATCGCTGAGGTGGAGGGGCCCCTAGCCAGATTGGTGAGGAAGTTTTTATCTGGGGTAACCTTTAGTGACGCTGACAGGGCTGTGAGATTCCTACATAATAGGCCCCTATACATAACCGCTAGTATTAATGGGGTGAGTTTTTCAAGGGCCTTGATGGAAGGGGGAACTTTGATAAACATCATGCCGACCAGTTATTTCAATATGGTCAATATTCTGAAGGAAAGGTTGATACCAATGCCTCTATTAATTTCTCGCTATGATAACCAATCATGTAAGTCAATTGGATATGTGAACGTTGGTATTGTGATGGTGAATATTACTTCGCACATCAAATTCCACATGATTGAGAGCACTACTTCGTACCACCTTCTAATAGAAAAGGTATGGATGCACAATCACAGTTTAATCCCTTTGACATATCACCAATGCGCGAAGGAAAATGTGAATGGGATTGAAATCATTATACGTGTAACGAAGAAGCCTTTCACCACTGAAGAAGCTCACTTAGTTAATGAAACCTTCTACACAGAGCTAGAAGAAGATGCTAGGGTCTTAACGAGAAGGATAAAGGGGGAAAGAATTCCCACTATTAGAGAACGAATGGGGCCTGTGAATGGTCAGAACTACGAAGGAGCAAGAGTAAATAAAGTGACCGAGGAAGTTCACCGTACTGATCCTAGACCTCAGAATATCTTAAAATAGCTAAAAAATAGAATGAGGCCTAGAATGGATTCGATGGAGCACGAGGCCCAATGGTAGAGTGTGTTTAGCATGTTTTCGGGGAGCAGGCTGGCAGAGGCTTCTACAGAAAGGAAGAGGAAAGTTATTGTAAAGATAATTAGGCAGTACAAGAAGAAAATAATAGAGGATGGAAGAGTGATTTACCTCCTCTGAGGGTATGAGCGGGCAGTCGAAGAAGCTCGTCTAGAGGCTAGTGAGGAGGCTAACCCGTTGTATGAATGTTTCTTAGTAGACCAACAAGGGCAATGCATGGTCACTGATAACTCTAACATACAAGAGTTTGTAGAAGAAGTGAAAGAAGATACAAAATTTATAAAAGATCATGCAAAGCCATAAGTGCAAAAACTAGAACAACTAGGCTTAGTCGATGAAAGAGAAGACCTAAAGCCCATCTTTATTTTGAAAGATCTGAGCAACGAGAAAAGAGGGGCCCTGGTTAAGCTAATTCGGGAGTATAGGGATATTTTTGCATGTAAATACACAGAAGTGGAGGGGGTAGATGAATAAGTAAGTTTCCACAAACTTAACGTTATTCCTACAGCTATACCAGTGAAGTAAGCCATAAGAACTTACAAACTGGGGCTAGATTTGAAGATAAAAAAGGAGGTGGAATGGCTGCTAAAGGCAGGGTTCATCAAACCGATATAACACCCACTTTGGCTATCAAGCATCATCCTAGTGGGGAAGAAGGACAAGAGTCAGATAAGGATCTCTGTGTACTTTAGAGATTTGAACAGAGCCTTCTCGAAGAACGAGTTCCCTCTGCCCTCTATCGATATCTTGATCGATGCAACTGTTGGTCATGAGATGTATAGTTTTATGAATGGATATGTGGGATACAATCTGATCAAGATGGATCCAGTAGACATAGATAAAACGGTGTTTAGGACCCCATTGGGAAACTTCATGTATAAAGTAATGCCCTTTGGGTAAAACAATGCTGGGGCAACATATCAAAGGATAAGATGGCCATTTTTCATGACTTCTTTCACAAGTTTTTAGAATTTTATGTGGATGATTTAGTCATCAAGTTGATGAAGCAAAAGTCCCATCTAAACGACTTGGGAATGGTATTCATTCGCTACAGAAAGTTTAAACTTAAGATAAACCCTCTGAAGTGTGCCTTCGGGGTTACAAGTGGAAAGTTTCTTGGTTTTATGATAGATCGGCGGGGAGTGAAGATAGACCAGGACAAACAGCAAGCAATATTAGAAATACCATATCCAAGAACGACGAATGAGCTCAAGAGTTTCCTTGGTAAAGTCTCATACCTTAGGATATTTGTACCAGGACTAGCCAAAATAACTCATCCCCTAATGGAACTACTGTGAAAGGGAACGAAGTTCAAATGGGAGGAAACTCATCAGGAGTCTTTGACCAAGTTAAAGAAGATTCTCACTTCTCCATAAATAATGATCCCTCTAAGAGTAGGGTGACCTTTGCAACTCTAACTCACATCTATTATAAGGTCCATCGGAGCTCTCTTAGCACAGGAAGTCGATAGGCAAGAAAGGCTAGTCTACTACCTCAGTCAGATCACACATGGACCAGAGGTAAGGTACAATAGTGTAGAAAGACATTATTTAGCCTTAGTATTTGTAGCACAAAAACTTACACACTGCATGCTATCTTTCACAATCCATATAGTGACATGATATGACCCAATTAACTTTTTGTTAGCAAGAACCACTTTGATTGGAAGAGAAGCTAAGTGGATCCTCATCCTTTCAGAGTATGATTTAAAATGTGTGGTCCCTCGTGCGATAAAGAGCCAAGCATATGTGAATTTATTGGCAATTTTCCCGTTTCGGGCATTTGAGCCGACCCGAGAGAGAATTCCAAGGGATACCTTGCAGGCAAATTTTCTCAATACAAACTTTGAAGAATGGATGATGCAGTTCGATGGTTCTTCGACTGAAAAGAAAGGAGTAGTAGGGGTTATCTTTTTAAAAAAGGAAGGAAAAGTTTTGCCTTTCCCAAAAATTGGAATTCTCTTGCTCGAACAACGAAGCAGAGTATAAAGCGTTGTTACTAGGATTGCTATAGTCCCTCCGAAGGGGCATTCACTCACTATGCATCAAAGGCGCGAATTTAGTGGTCCAACAAGTGAATTGGGAATATGCGTTGAAGTACCTCAGCCTCGCCCCTATAGGACAATCATCGAACAACTGAGCAACTAGTTCCATCGGGTGAAGATAAAGAGGCATCCCCGAATGATGAATAGGCATGTTGATGACTATGCCACCATTGACCAAAATTTATCTATGAAAACTGACACAACTGCTCTGGTGATACAATAAAGAATATCCCCATTGGTTGTACAATCGATCCTACCAATGGAAGTTGATTCGGATTGGAGGGGAAAGATCAGGAAGAAGTTGGAGTATAGGGAAGGCAAGATGGAATTTATGGAGCTAGCACAATACTTTGCCAGCCATGGAAACCTCTACTTCAGGAACGTGGGAGGATGGTTGTTGAGATGCGTCGGTCCAGAAGAATTAGAACAGAGATTAAAGAAGACATATGACGAATAAAGACAAATAATTGAGACCCCCTATATAGAAGAATTTAGAGGGAGGGATATTTCTAGACCAGGATGCAGCAGAATGCCACTTCGTTGAATGCCTCTTCGTTAAAACTTAAGAAGACTAGAGTTAACGTTACATCGATTTTATCAAAGATGGAGTTATTCCTGTAGATAAAATGGATACGATGGGACTCAATCAAAGGGACCCATGGTTTTATGTCCAAGAGGATCATCTCTATCGGAGAAGTTAATTCAACAGACCGTTGAGATGCATCATGAAGGAGGAAGCAACAAATTTTTTGAAACAAGTTCACGATCCATCTCACATTGGAGGAGTGATCGAGAAAAAAATCGAGCATCCGTGTAAGTACGCTAATCGTTGTTATAGGCTTTCGACCACAATACAAAAAAAACTAAACTTTAATTACACTCTTATGGAGTATAGTGGCTAGTCTGGGTATCGAAACCACGGGGAATGTTTGATATATTTTAATTGATTTATTACTTCAAAAATAAAAAGTAAGAGATGATGATGGGGTGAGAAAGAAAAAAAGGAAAAACTAACGAAGTTAACTAAACCTAATTAAAACTAACAAAATATGGATTAATTAATATGAATGAGAGATAAGGTTGGACTACAATCCCCCAAACCTAGTAAATTTACCGGATACAAAAGAAATCGTAAATTAGATAATTGATCAAACCCATAATTTATTAATTTCAAGCATTACATATATGAGGGTACAATCCCGCATCATACATAATCAAGAATAGGAATAAAGCGGTGTCAGAATAGTTGGCAGGTGCTTCGCACTCTTAAACACCCCGGTTACTTAGGACAATCGAGGTTAAAAGTCCTACGACGGTTTCAACAACTACTTAACACGATTCAATCATTTATTTAATTCAGAGAATCACTTTTATATCCATCTAAACCACATCGGGTTGGGTTCATGCATCCCAACCCTTAGAAATCTTGTTAAACATGATGAAACTATGAATAAACAAGGAATATATGTTGCATGAAACAATAATCATGTGAAAAGTGAGATTAAACTGAGAAATAATAATAAAAGTGCTGGAAATAAAGGTTACCAAGATTGAAGAACAAGAACATGCAAGAAGAAATCAAAGCTTGAAGAAAAATCAAAAAACCTCTTGAATTAAAGGTGTTATATAAGTAAATTCTTCTCCTAGATGTTCCTCCTTGATTAGAAGCATTTACATTGAATGAAATCTCAGTTAAAAGACTCTTAATATGAATATATATAAGTTAGAAGTCGTTTAAAAGAGTCCCTAAACTCTAAAACTCATTTGGCTAAAAGATAAGGACAAAATAAAAATCCCGCTTCTGGTAATTTGTTAAGATTTTTAAACACAACTAATTTTTTTAACGGTTCAGGGGAGTGACTAATCCCGCTTCTCATCTTCAAACGTGCATAACTCCTTCACGTAACTCGGATTGAGGTGTCATTTTTCCACTGTTCTTAAAATTTCAAGATCTTCAACTTTCTAGTTGGCCCCACCTCCGGACTAAGGCTGTACAATTACAAAAATTCCCTTCAACTTCCTGTTTCTTGATTTCTTTCACTATTTCGAGTTCTCTCTCACATTTTCTTACATGAATTAAAACATATAATAAATACACAAAATAGTATATACTTGCCAAAAAGGGTTAGTAGCATAAATATGAGACAAATCCAAGTCAATTACAATACACGAGATCATAAAAATTCTTAAATTATGGTAATAAATGTGAAGAATTTATGCCTAATCAAATCCCCCTAGCTTAGAACTTTAAGGACTCTTTAAAAACTTTATTGGGATAGAATACCTTTTTTGTGGGCAAGTGATTGTATTTAGCGTATGCAACAACCCTTTAAACCCCTAAGCAACCCTAGTAGAATGAGTGGTTTCTTGTGAGGGCTTGTAGAGAATAAACTCACAAAGTTCATTTTCGAATCAAAGAAAAATCAAAATACCTGAAAATTGTACAATTTAAACTCCCCAAAAAATGGTCACTGCAAATTTATATTAACGAATGTCAAATCATATCGTGTGTGTGCTAAGTCGAAAATTAAACCGCTAATTTCTACCGATTGATCATTACGTCACTTTCCGAAAATTCTTTTTTATTCAATTCCTCACGAATGCACTCACAAATGAATCACTCGGGATGTGGCTATTTTCTCTCGGTATGCTTGATATAAAGAGTAAATATAATAGAATGCAAATCCAAGCACACAACTTGGAAAGACGAAATTTTTATGGTGAAAAGATCTCTTCATTGGAATACGGTTATTGGAAAACAAGAAATATCGCCTCTTATTCACACCAATTAATATCTCTTATTATCTTTTTGTTTCTTATCTCTCCACGCGGTAATTAATTTCGCAATTCGGACTCGGTTGGGACTTTTTTGCGTTTTAAGGTGTATTGGGTAACATTGGGAATGGTTGGGCAATTAGGAATTGGAAAATGTTCTCATGATGTCCATTAGTGCTTTTTCGGGCTTTTTGCTCATTTTTCTTTTCTTTTCCATTTTTTCACACTTTTCTTTTATTTTCTTACTATTTTTGTTGAGCATTATTCTTTTTTTTTTCTTTCCCCTCTTTATGCACTTTTTGGACTAAATTTTTGAATTTTCAATTTTCATGATTCTGGGCCAATTGTTTTTTCGAGTTATCAAGAGAAAAGGGAATATTTTTATTAGGCTCAAAGTTAGGTAGAAAAAGGATACTTTTTCATAACTTTTTATGGCTAATATTTTTGGGTAGGAAACGATGGCCTAACTTCATTATCCGAATTATTAATTCCATAACCATATGCGTCTCCAGATTAATTTAGTTTAGAGATATTTTTAGTGCGTTTTTCAAGACAACATCTCACGTTTCCCGTAACAGATAAAAAAAGGAGTAGAGATCCTCAATAACTTATTAAAACACTGAATTGAACTGTAACAACCCGCCTAATAAGATACCGGGCGATCACTCCAATATTAAATTAAAACAGGAGTCACATATGGATCATCCTTAGCATCACTGCCGAAAATCCATTTAATTACTAATATCCTATTAGGTGGCCGTTAAAAACTTTTACTTAACTACTCTTTTTAACGAATAAATTACAACATCCACAATTAAATGCGTAATGAACTGAAATGAAAATGAAAGGAACTAAAATAACCGAACACTCGGTCCAAATATACAACCATATCAAATGCTGTACTGAAAGAATAAATAAATGCAATTGAGCCATTGGCTCGAATGTTTATACAATATCTCCTATCTAGAGTACAAGGAGAGAAATGTCTACCGATAACCTGCAAGCATCCACAACTGCTGCAGCAGACGTCTGACTCGAAAGAATTTCCATCCAGGCGTCCCTGTGTCTGGACACCTATATATATATATATAATATAGCAAGAAAGGAGAAGTAGATAAACGGGTCAGAGCCCCGAATTTTGAAAATATTTTGTAAGTGCATAAATGCCTTATTATTTTGAAAAAGGTTTTATCTCATATTTAAGGTTGGTATCGCACTCCCATGAGATACCCCTCACCTCTCCGCTAATAGTGCACTCCTAGCGCATCTATCTAGAACATTCTAGTCAAGCTACCCTGCTAAACTAGTCTATCACCCCACCACTATCTACCCTAGATAGTCCAAGTAATGTACTAAGGGATAAGCTTCACCCCAGTCTCAACGTTATGCCATGTTCGTGCGTGGGGTGTCTCGTAAAGCAAAATCCAAACAAGGAACCCCCCCCCCCCCCCCCCGATACACTACTACGCGGCACGGTCGATAGTCGAGATCCGCCAGTCCCTAAGTACAGAAAGATATATAATAATATATATACCATAAGAATTAATAATATAAGAGCACTAAGGATTAAACTTCTCCCCAGTCTCAAAACACTGCCATATTCGTGCGTGGGGTGTCTCGCAAAGCGAAATCCAAACAAGGAACCCCCCCCCGATACACTACTATGCGGCAAGGTCGATCGTCGGGATCCATTAGACCCTCGGTACTCGATTCATCCATATATACATATTCATACTACAATATACATCCGGATCTATCTCCCGGACTGAGGATTTATATACAAGTATTTATCAATACCTTTATTTTCTCAAAAATTTCCATTTCCCTTTTTATACTCAGGAAATGTAAATATAAAAGCCAATTCATTATCATGAATTTCTTTAACAAATCGTTTACCTTTTTAAAGCCAATTTTATTATCATAAAAATGCTTTTCCTTTATATGTCATCCCCCAAAGCCATTTCCATTATCATGAAAATGCTTTGATCAAATCATATGCTTCCACATCCCTTCTTCCATCTGGGAGTGTTACCGAAGCTAAACCTTTATCCCATTTCCCTTTTTATAGTCAGGAAATGTAAATATAAAGCCAATCCATTATCATGAATTTCTTTAACAAATCTAAGACCGCCCCTCCAAGTTTCCCCACTGGACACGCCCCTAAATGGCTATCATCTTCCAGGGCCTCCAAGACAACCTGGGAACCTAACAACGTCGGGAAGCGGCCATATTGCCTGCAGGAAAGTCAGGACCACACCCAGAATCCCCTAACCAGCGCAGAAAAATATAAATAACCGCCCATATGGCCTAGGGACTATATCCAACCTGCTCAACAGCCAGGAAGGCTTCACCACAACGCGCGCGACTTCCCTTATGATAGCGATTTAGGGAGGTGTGTAACCATAATCCATAATTTATCAATTATGAAAATCATTTATCTTTCCATTTTGAAAACATTCATTTTTATATTTTCAAAATCATTTCCATCATATCATATATATATACATATATCACATAATATATACATATACCATACATCCCTCCTAGAATATATATATATACTTTATATAATGGCCATATATGCCAAACCATCTATCGATGACCAATAATCCCAAAGATTCTCTCAAAGAATCTTAATCATGCATTCATATATGCATAATACTAAACCCAAAGTATATTCTTACTTTAATAAATAAAACATACTTAAATCTCATCTACGGATTCATTTGGATATCTCCAATTATACTAATTCACTCTAAGTGAATACGCACATATATAACTCCCAATTTCTCAAGTCCTTTAGGACATAACCCTCCATAATCTCTAATTTGGAAGGCCCTCAAACATTAAACTCAAAAAGGAGAAATAATCCTAATCTCCAAAATCTTGGGCTGAAAATAGGGCACCGGTCGACCGCGGGTTGTAAATAAGCCTACGAAACAAAGCAGTAGGCCCTTTCTCCTTGACGCGGTCGACCGGCCATAGGGGCGCGGTCGACCGGTCACACCAGTTCCTCAAATTCTTAATCCAACAACCCAAATTCATTTTCGGGGTTTCTAAACTACCCCAAAAGTTATCCCGAACATCTATGCAATTAATCCTAGCCGTAATTTTTTCCAATTCCCGATTTGATTTTCGAGTTGACGATGTCAACCCGGAGCTGTCATCTTGTAAAAATCATATCAAATCGCAGAAAAATCAGAAAAATACGCGGTCAGTGCCCACGCGACCGTATTGAAAAGATCTACAACTTTCGTGTTTTGCCCGAAAGCTAAATCAATTCTATTCCTGGCCAAAAATGCCCCCAAAGGTGACGGGTTACTATTCATCGTCATCTCCGAGACAATTTCCGCCATTAAAGCTTCTCCCAAGCTTTTGTCGCCTCACCCAACGTCCTACAACCTCAACCAACTACAACTACACATATAACACGGGTTCTAAACATCCTAGAACCCGGAATCACCAATTAATTTGGATTAAAACCCTAGTTCCACAAAATTGAAATATTATTGGGGTTTAATTGTTTTAACTCCCAAAAACCCGTTTTAACCACGATAACCCACCCCAAAACCATTAGGGTTTGTTTATACCAAACTACGGTATGAGATATTTATGCAAAAAGATAAATAAAGCAAGTAAACACTTGCCTCGTGGATAAAATCCGACGACCTCGAGTCGAATCCGGCGGAGTTGGCCCGAGATCTCCCATTTTCTTCCTCTTTCTCCTTCCTCTCTCTCTTCTCTCTCTTTTCTTTCTTTCTCTCCCTCTTTTTATAAGAGAAAAGGGTTTTAAACCCTTAAAATCCAAAAACGACTCGTTTACCCAATTACGAGTTACTTTTACCTCTAAAATCACCCGAAACTTATTTTCGATAATCGGACACTCTTTTCCGACTATCTCGGACATTCTGAGAATTATGGCGCAGTCAAAATTCCCATCCGAGGTATTTGACCGCAAATCACTATTCCAACCCAAAATAAATAAATGCGGGTTTTCTACTCAAAATCTTACCTCTTTTGTCGCAATACTCCACGGCGACATATAATTAAATTATTTCGACCTATATAGTCCCAAAATAATTTATAACATCCTTCGAAAATTATTAAATCCTCGAAAATCCCAAAAATCACTATTTCGAGAAATTCTCCAAATTCCAATTTATATTTAATTATGGAATTTAATTATCTCCAAAAAGGACGGGTTGTTACATGAACTTTGAGTTAGCTATTAACTCGTGTTGATTTAATAACTCACAAATTGAAAGGCTCGAAATCTCACCGGGTTAATAATCTCCACACTTAATTGTTAAGTTGTCAATTTTCGCTCAATTTCCTTCGTTGGTCAATTTCGTCTTACTACATTTCATTTTTGACCATTTGGGAATTCAAGCAAAATTTTGTGACATTTTCAAAAAAATTAAATTACATTTTTTATTTATTTTAAGGAATTTTTATGGGGGGGTTTTCCAAAAAAAATTCAATTTTTTTTTGTGAATTTTTTGAAATTTTCTAAGATAGAATACTTGGAACGAACATGTCATCAAGACAACGAAACTAAACAATAAATGGGAAGAATATCCCACACCCCTAACTTAAATTTTGCATTCTCCTCAATGCAAATTAAGAACACAACATAAAGAGAGGAAAATAATGATATTACCCAAATGGATCGATCCCTGATATGTACGAGTCCATCGAATATACAAAACATGTTAGAACCAAGTATAACAAAAAGAATAACAAAAACTTTAGCTAATTACTCTAAACTATAATAAAAAAAAGGAAAGAAAGAAGATAACTATGTACAACTTGCGATTTGAACTTCTAATAGGTTATACACTAGAAGTCAAAAAATTTGAGGGTCCACCCAAATACGATATGACTTTGAGGGATAATTGGTGTACCCTCATTTTCATGTATGGCTCCCGAAAATAACAATTCCATTTGAACAACAGAAGGCATGTGTGAGGTGAAAAAAATGGACCATCACCAATTAAATTTTTTAAGGGATGATGGGGGATTTGGATGCAAAAGGGAACAAGTAAAATTGGGATCCACGAAATATAGAATCCTTTCCAAAGATTTTTCAAGCAGTATGGGATGCGGGGCACCCAAGAAGGAAGAATACACATTGGAAAATAATTCAAGCAAAGAGTCCTCATCAGTAAAATGTTTAAAAGTTTCAACCGAATCATAGGAATCTAGCGGTACCTGTAATGGTTCAATAATGGAGAACGAAAATGGTGATGAAATAAATTCAATCTCAAGTGATTCGTCATCACTTATAGATTGAATTTCAAGGGATCAAGACTCACTTTCAATGAGATGTTCTTCAAAAATTTGAGGTGATACACAAGTCTCAACCACCTCTTTGTTTTCCAAATAAAAACTAGTATCCTTGCAAAGTGTTTCAATTTCCTAATCATCACCAAGAATATTCGTCATGCCTTGCATGAAAGAAGGAAGGTTTCTTCCAAAGTCGGCTTCCTTCGCTCTAGCACCTCGAATTCCTCATTTGTTCGAAGACTTTCTTCAATTTCAAAAATATCAGAAGAAAAATCATCATTGGATTCGAATAATGCATCCAACTCTTACTCCCCAAAATTATTTTTTTCCCGATATTCGTTTTCATACCTTTCATTTGCAATAATTTGAAAGCCATCGTCAATGGTAATAGGTCGAGTCGTAGGCAAACAAAATTTTAAAGAACCATTCCTACACAAAAATCTATTTTCAATCCTTCATTCTCAAGAATTCGAAGGCCCTCACCAATGGTAATAGGTCGAGGCGCGGATTCTTGAAACTAAAAAGTTTGAGGACTATTCTTATATGAACCAATAGAATTACCGAACTCACTATAAAAACGCATGATTACTGAATGGTTTGTATATGGACAATCCACGTATAGAGGTGTGTGGTTGAGAATTTAACATTTATTGTCGCTCAATTGTGCAATCGAACAAAAAGGTTAAAATAAAAAACAAAAAAAACACGAAAGAAAAATATCTTACGAAATAGTAAATCAATTATAATCTATAACAAAACACTCCCCAACAACGACACCATTTTGATCGAGGAAAAAACAGAGCGTCCGTGTAAATATGATAATTGTTATTATCTGCTTCCGACCACAATATAAAAAAAAACTAAACTTTAATTACACTCCTACATTACATGATTCAATCATTTATTTAATTCAGAGAATCACTTTATTCCCCATGCAAACCGCATTGGGTTGGGTTCAAGCATCCCAACCCATAGATATCTAGTTAGACATGACGAAACTATGAATAAACAAGGAATCTATGTTGCATAAAATCATAATCGTGTCAAAAAGTGAGATTAAACATGAGAAATAATAATAAAAGTGCCGTAAATAAAGGTTACCAAGATTGAAGAACAAGAACATGCAATAAGAAATCAAAGCTTGAAGAAAAATCGGAAAAGCTCTTGAACTAAAGGTGCAAAATATGTAAACTCTTCTCCCAGATGTTTCTCCTTGATTAGGAGCATTTACATTGAATGAAATCTTAGTTAAAAGACTCTTAATATGAATATATATAAGTTAGAAGTCATTTTGAAGAGTCCCTAAACTCTAAAACTCTTTTGGCTAAAAGATAAGGATAAAATAAAAATCCCGCTTCTGGTAATTTGTCACGCTTTTTAGGGTCCGTTTGGTTCGTAGTGAAATATTTTTCACCGTGTTAAAAGTAAAAGGTGAATTATTAGCTTGGTGATTTTGTTTTCACCATCTCCGTTTGGATGGTCCAGTTTTTACTAGGCGAAGATTTTAACTTTTTCACCATATTTTATTTGGATGGTTAAGAGCAATATGGTAAAATGACAATATTACCCCCATACTTCAAATGCACACAAACTAGTTATAATTAACTATTTGATTTTCACCACACAAGTGTCATGATCATAAAAAATAAATTAATATCTTTTTACCTAATAAACTCAAATTTGACACATACCCCCTACCCCCACCCACACACTCTCACACATTTATCATGTTTGAACATTACATTTCCACAAATTTGTAACACGATAAAATCACATCGAACACATTCAAATAAAAACAGTCCCTTTGGTTGCAAAATAAATAAAAACAAAATGACAATTCCCAATAAAAATATATTTCCAATTAAAGAAATCCAAATAAAAAATAAAAGCTCGCAACTAATAAAAAATAGTTTCCGACTTAAGAAAATAATAGTTCCCAATAAAAAAAACATTTATCAAGTAAAAATAAACAAAAATATCAAAGTTCCAAACTAATGAAATAAACTTTCCATCTATTAAAAAATAATTGCCAATTAGAAAAAAAACATTTCTCGATAAAAAAAAGTAAACTAACATTTTCGAATTAAAAAACATTTCTCAAATTAAAATAAAATGACAGTTCTCACTTAAAAAAGACAGTTTCCAACTATAAAAGTAGTTCCCAAGCTATATAAAATGGTTCCCAACTAAACAACTATAAAATATATTTTTTATTACTGGAAATAATTTATTTTTGTGGGAAATAATTTTTCAGTAATAATTTTTTAGAATTTTACAGATTTTAAATATTTTTTTGGGTATTTTTCAGAATTTTTAAATATATATTCATATTTTCCAAATGTTTAAAAAATGGTAAATTTTTTCCATGTTTTTTTGATATTTTTTTTGGTATTTTCTTAATTTATAAATGTTTTTCCTGTTATTTACAGATTTTTTTCAAAAAGAGTTCGGTTTGGACAAAAATGCCCATGACCAACGTTTTTTTATCAAAAAATAACGGAGTTAGACCATATGGGGTTAATTATAACCATTTTTAAAGTTAAGGGTGAATGTGAAAATAAAAAAGAGTGGTGTTAAAGTGTTGGGGGGTCAAAGTTCAGGGCGCCTAAGTGTCATTAACCCTAATGTGTAATCATCGTGTGATATGATAGTTGTAAGTGGAAATAAGAAATGTTAGTTTGGTAGTAAGATAATTTCAAAATTTTCACCTGTTAAATTATTCACTTTACCCATGGTTTAAAATGGTGAAAGTTTCACCCCATTTTTCACCATATTCATTTTATTTCACCATGTTAAATTTCCAACCAAACACAAATTTTACTTAGGTAAATTATTTTTTAATACGGTGAAAAATATTTCACCACAGACCAAATGGACCCTTAAGCGTGATTAATTTTTGTAATGGTTCTGGGGCGTGAATAAAGGGTGAACATGTCTGGGTTCTGGGGCGAGTCGGTTCTGGCTTCTGTTTTCCTTCGTTTTGCCTATTTGATTCTTCTCATCTTCAAACGGGCATAAATTATTCACTGTTACTCGGATTGAGGTGACGTTTTTATCCAGTGTTCGTATTTTTTCAAGATCTTCAACTTTCTAGTTGACCCCATCTCCGTACTAAGGCTGCAAAATTATAAAAATGCCCTTCAATTTCCCGTTTCTTGGTTTCTTTCACTATTTTGAGTTCTCTCTCTCATTTTCTTGCATAACATACCCGTAAAACACATAAGAGATACACAAAACAGGAAATACTTGCCAAAAAGGGTTAGTATCATAAATATGAGATAAATCCAAGTCAATTACAATACACGGAATCATAAAAATATCAAAATTAAGGGGATAAATGTGAAGAATTTATGCATAATAAAAAAGCAAAGCTATATGACCAATTGATGACCTTGGGTTATTATTGGCAAACTATTGAGAAGGATTCTTCTGAGTTTGTACGAAAATGTAAGGCGTTCCAGATGCATGGAAACATGATCCATGCCCCTTCGTTGCACTTAAATTCTTTGGACACTCCTTACCCATTCCACACTTTGGTGTTTGACCTAGTAAGGGATATACACCCATCTTCGAGGGGGAAGATTTGGATACTCGTGGAAACATAATTTTTTACAAAGTGGGCTGAGGTGATACCACTCAAGAGTGCAACTGCATCTTTGGTGGCTAACTTTATCAGGGAGTACATTATTTGCAGGTGTGGGATTCTAAAGGTTATCGTCGTTGATAACGGGACCCTGTTTGTCAACAAATAAGAAACGATGCTTACAGACAAATAATCCATCGTCCATCATACCTCGACGGTGGCATATCCTAAGGGAAATAGTAAAGCCGAAGCAACTAACAAGACCTTGGTCAATATTTTTCCTAAAATGATGGAAGACTTCCCAGGATCATGGGATGCCAAGATTTCGGCAGTCCTGTAGGCCTATCGAATGACCAAAAGGAAGCCTTCAAGGTATATGCCATTCTCACTTGTGTTTGGGGACGAATCAATTCTGCTGGTAGAATTGGAAGTCCCCCATACCCAATACGCCCTGCGAAGTAGCATACTCCTTCAGAGTAGGCATGTACAGTTTGAAGATTTAGATGATCACAGAGATAACGCGATGTAACATTTCCAAATTTAAACGAAGTAACTCTCAAGAGCATATGATAACTTGGTGAGGCCTAGGAAATTTTTGGAAGGGGATTTAGTCTTTAAGGCAATGATAAAGTACATTCAGGGGCTCCCATTGCCTAAATTAGTTGTGAATTGGGAGGGACCTCTCATTGTAAAGGAGGGTGATGACTCAGGTTACTGTTTAATTTCTAAAATGGAAGAGGATAAACCTTTCAAGATTAACAACAAATGGTTAAAAGTTTATCATGTGTGGGCTAGTAACCGCAGTTAGAAATCGTTTGTTTTCGTTATGGTGCAATTTGTTGTATGAGTTATTTATTTTGTAATGAGATAAAAAAAAAGAGTTTGTTCGTAAATTATAAAGGTTTGAACTTTGCGATAAAGAGAGATATTTCCATAAAACAAATCATGATGACAAAATACTATATTTTTTCATTAATATGACTTGTAAAAATTACAAAAATTTAGGGGCTAATGCCCAAGGTTTACATATGAAGAAAAGACAAGTGGGGTGTCAGCCCAAGATGAACCATAAATCTGGGGAAGAAAAGAAATCCCCATGTAAGATCGAAGAAGCTACAAGGAATATTTGTTGTGCAGCGATGGAACCCTCAAGTCTGGCATGGGATTAAGCCCGTTGAATGACCAGGGCCTTACGTGCCTACATCGCCTTAAGCAAAGCATCTTTGACAGCCATGACTCTAAGACATCAACCTCATCAAAGGCACCAACATGAGTAATTTGTCATCCTCATCCCATTGGGCCTCCACCTGCGTCTCAAACAGTTCCCGCTGGTTGGTCAGTTGGGTGGAATTTAAAACTATCAAGTATTCAATGAGCCAGGAAAACTAAAGTCCATCCCTACCCAACTCCCTCAAATTGACCAAATATTGGTTTATAACGGTCCTTAATAAAGATGAAGTGGGAGTATTAATGACCTCAGCCATTATAGTCACCATACCCTGCAACCTATAACCAATCAAGATAATGTTTGAATGAAGGCACTCTGGGGTAAAGGTATTAGGGTGATGGGAGGCTAGTCACCCGATAATGGATCAATAGTAAGCAGAAAATTGAGGGGATTGTAGAAGGACATACAAGAAAAAGGCAAGAGGGGCCACATCAGCCTGAAGATTTTGTGTTAAACCTTGGTTATTGTGGCTTGACTCATCTGGGTTAGCTAGTTCCCGGTGGGGTGAAGTGACAGGCAAGGACTTCATTGGGCTTGGTCTTTCGCACGAACTGACTCTCTTGCAATCTGAAAAGATAAAGAGCAATGAGTTTTAGCAAAAAGCATAACAAGTGGTTTTTATTATTCAGTCACCGTTACTGGTGGAGTTTTAACATAACCTTAACAAGTGGTTTTCATTGTTAAGTCACCGTTAATGGTGGAGTTTTAACAAAAATCTTAGCAAGTGGTTTTTATTATTAAGTCACCGTTACTAGTTGAGTTTTAACAAAAATCTTAACAAGTGGTTTTTATTGTTAAGTCACCGTTGTTTTCATTGTTAAGTCACTGTTACTGGTGGAGTTTTAATAAAAATCTTAGCAAGTGGTTTTCATTATTAAGTCACCATTACTTGGTTTTAACGAAAATCGTCACAGTTACTGGTGGAGTTTGGTGAAAAATCTTAACAAGTGGTTTTCATTGTTAAGTCACCGTTTCTGGTGGAGTTTGACGAAGAACCTTAAGAAGAGATTTTAGTTGTTAAGTAACAAATTAGGTTGTTTCCTGTTTCTCGTTATAATAGGCATAATGATAACACTTATGCAATATAAGGGGAGAAATCAACAGTTACATCTTGAGAAATTGCCGAAGGAATAATGACACAAATGGCAGTTTTATCCTCCCTCAGTCTCTCAGAAGAAACTTTCGGAAGAGGAACCTCAATAGGAGCCGAAGCACCATCTCCTTCAAAAGGCACAAGGGCTAAAATTGGAGTTGTACCCACTAGAGTAGCCCCCATTGAAGAAGTACCCACAAGTGATATTAGAATTAGTGAGGGAACAAGCCCTATAGAAGCAAAAGGGACACTAGAGCTAGATGCACCAGTATCATCGACAGAAACCCGTGCAACCACAGGTTGGAACGGGGGAGTCAAAGATGGAGAAAGCTACAGACATAAATACAAGTGTTAAAATGTAAGAAATAATTAACAGAAAAGGGGCAAGGCTACCATTTGGCTTACCCTAATAACATTGGCAAAGGGGGAAAATCCAGAGATTGGCCTCGATAGAGGAAGTTTTAGAAGAGCGTCAACGAGGGATGAGACTAACGAGGAACTAACTTTAACCTGAAATATATCAGGTTACTTAAAAGCTATGTCAACAAAAGAAAGAAATAGATGAGAGATCTAAAATTCATTACCTCATGAATACTGGGTAAAATTGGAAGGATGTCCAGAGGAACCACAGATAAAAGGATGACTCAGAAGAAGCTAGGGGAGTCCCCTCTAGTTTAGAGGAAACTCCCTCAGATTCAACGTAAGAATTGGCCCTTCTGGAAGCTTCCTCTACATGATGGGAGGGAGAACGATGGTATTAGGTGAGCCCGATCATGGGAGAATGGTGAGTAGAGGAAAAGGCCTCAGGCTGACCGAAGCGTCCTTTCACGAAGGGAATTGCTGGAGTTGAATCCCATTTTTTAGAAACCTCCTAGCAAAGACAAATATATTTGAACAAGAGTTGAATATATTTTCATTAAGCCATAAATGGCTAAGTGTTGAAAAATTTACCTCATTCTCTAGAGAGGAGTGTAATGGGATGACCGCATACGAGGCAGGAGGAGAGTAATCGCCAGAAGACCTTTCGATAGGGCTAGGTTCAACCTGGGGACTATCACCAGTAGAAATGAGCTCAACGGCAGAAGGGGAGGATAAGTGTTGGGACTCGAAGGAGTTAATTTTGGACGCACTTCAAACTCCTGGTGTTCTCTTGTTATTTTCCCCAAAGTTTTTTTCCTTTTGCTAGAGACATCAACAACCTGTTGGAGCTGGAGAGGGAAAGGCCTCAGACTGCACTTCGTAAGCCCGTTTCCTCTGAGTCTTGGTACCTAGAGTCTTCTTTCGAGTGGCAGAAACACCAACGGTTGGTGGGGGGGACTCTGGTACTTTTTTTTGGCATTTTGACACCCCCTCTATTGGATTTATGATAATGCTAGGGAAAGCAGTAGGAGGAGGAGAGGTGGGAGTAGCCTCTTAAAATGCCTTTTGCACCCTCTCTAATTCAGCCTGACACTTGGATCTTATTTCTTCACTTAGTTATGCAGTCATGCTTGGTGGAATTGAGGTGATTGAGAATGCATCTAAAATTTCTTGGGACTCAGGTTGGAATTAGACTTGGAGGTAGTCCCACTCATGGAAGTTTTGGACTTCTTAGAGGGAGGCTTTGAAGGACCCTCGCCAAAACCACCTTAGGTAGTTTGTTTGGGTGTGGAATATTTTTTAGGCCCGATGGTGACAGTGGGGACTATGGGGGAAATAGGGAGGTAGCTTTCTCGGAAGATCCCTTGGAGTCTTTATCAAAGGGAACTCCACCCCAAGAATATAATTTCCATTAAGACCCAATTCCAAGGTAGGAAAAGAAAGAACTGGGGGATACACCGGAGGACCCTGAACGAACTCAGCAATCTTGGCCAGCTACATCGGCCAGTACTTAGTCACACACAAATAAGTAACATCCTTTTTCTTGTAATACTGGGAATGATGACTCGCCCAGCTAGTGATGAATTGACCCCCCAAGCAGCAGTATAAGTATAGAGAGAATAGACCACAATAAAGGTGGCCTTGGGATGGGATAGCTAAAAAATTGGGCGAGGGGCCCCTTGCTTAAAACCAAATTGACGACTGCACTGATTGGGGTTATAGTGCTCCGAAGTATATCCCCACTCGCTATAAGAGGGTAAATATCCTGGAGAAAATAGAAGGACCACGACCAGAGAAGGATCTCCAACAATAAGGTCCACAGTAGTTGCTTGGACCATCTTCGCTTCATGTTGAAATTTTTTCCAAGTGTGGACAAAAATTTCTTCACCGTAAGGCCTCATGACAAAGATGTCAGGTTTTCCAATACCAGGAAGTATCTCCTTACAACTCTGCTTTTTATGGTTAGGTATAAGCATGGGGAATGATGGTCTCCCCACAAGAAGTATGGATGGTATTGGTCGATATAGAAGTGAAATGTGCATAAAGGAATCATGTTAGGAGTATGGTGTTGGAAAAATTGGATAGGTAATAACGACCAGGGGATTGTTCCATATCTAGATGAGTCATGTCCATCCTGGTGTAGAGGGAGCCTAATGCTATGGCCACTAGAGGTATCTTGATACCTCTGGCCAAATGGATTGATATATTGATAAGGTCCCTCCTAAGGTGGTCATTTAGTTTCCTTGGCATCACGAAGTGGAAAAGAATAATAAGGATATAAGTTGAAAGATCAAAAGATGTACCTTGTCCTTTTGCAATAGTTGAGGAACCATCTTTTTCGGAAGAATCTCGAAAGAAGTAGTTGATGAGAAGAGTGAAGGTGGCTTTATTGGATGACCAAGTGCAGCTTCGACATATTATATCCAACTCAGAGAAATCAGCACATTCTTTGACATCTAGGGCCTCATCAGGATAAAGCACATCACCCATAGGCTCAAGCCCCAAATGCTCACAAACATCCTCCAAAGTAATGGTAAACTCACCCCATGCAACTATACAAGTATGAGTGGTAACGTTCCAGCGAGATACCAAGACTTGAAGGGTAGCATTGTGTTTGGAAAAAGTGAAATCTCCAAACCATTTGTGTCGATTAAGCCCGACCTTGGCAAGGGCTACATCATGAGAACTCTGTATATGGGCATTTCAAGCAGTTAAATGGGCTGGAGAGCCTCCAAGTCCCTCAAAGTCAGTCTGCGAACAAGGGAAGTCACCTCGATCGAGACAAAAAAGTATAGTTCCCCATTCGGTTGAGTCTTCATCTTCATCATCCAGAAGTAAGGGGTCGCACTTATCACTAAAAGTGCAAGTTTTGCAGAGGTCTGAGAAATCATCACCCTTGTCGAAAATGGGGGAACAATGGTAAAAATGCAGTTGTTCCTGGCGAGCTACCACCAGAGTGGTGGCATCAATAGGGGAAGTAGTAGCAGTAGTTATGGTGGAAGGTGGAGCACTGGTAGCAGGGGCAACCAGAAAACTTGTAGAGTCCATTCCATATGGTGGTAAGGGAAGAAATCTTTTAGAAAAGAAAAAGGAGGCTGAAAATGGTGGAACACAGTCACTGGAGGTGGAAAAAAGGGCAAGAAATGAGAAGAAAACATGGGGAAAGATTGGCAACAATGGCGATTTTCTCTTTTTCTCGCTCTAAAAAGAACTTTGAGTTGAAAAAGATAAAGGAAGCGTAAATAAGGAAAATGGCTAAGTGTTGGATAATAGTCGTTTGAATCTTCAAGTTGGCATTTAGGTATCCCACCAAAGCACATGCCAACCCTCTATAATCATTTTGACTTGACACGTGGCACCTCGGGGAATGCTCTGACAACTAAAAAGACATTCTCACGTCATTAATGAAGTGACACTTAGGAGAGAAAAGTTTTTCCTTTAAAAGAAGTTATGATTTTGGCGCTAGAATTTGGGGTCATATCGTAAACCCTAGGAGCTCAAACGATGATACAACAAATTGGAGAGCGAACGATAGAAAACATTTCATGTCAAACACACAATGAAGAAGATGCTACCACAGTTCAAAACGGTACAATGTCCCCTAGCCATAAGTCCAAACGGGGTTAACTTTCACTCAGGTGCATCGTGGAGAATTTTTCTTTTCGAATAAGATGAAATGGTGTTGGCCAAACTACAAGTATCTCTGGAAGAATTGACATACAAGCACAGTTAGGCCTGTATTTCGGCCGGATCGGATCGGAAAATGCCTCTTCGGAAAAAAATTAAATTTTTTTGAAAATAAAATAATTATTAAGATTTTTTATTCGATTTTTTCAAAAAATTAAAAAACATCCGAATTCGAAAAAATCCAAAAATCGGCAAAAATAAAAAAAATCAAAAAATCACAAAATATATTAAAAATATTGAAAATTTGAAATTTCCAAAATTTCAAAAAAATAAATTTTCAATTTTCGATTATTCAATATTCTCATTTGAAAGAAACAAAGAACAGGGTTTAACCCAACATGTAAATACATGAGGATTTAACCCATTTTTCATTTGTGTAGAAGTTAAGAGGATACTCTCCTTTTCTAGAGCACACTTTGGAGCCCTCTCACTCTCCCAACCGATGTGGAATATGGGATACTCTCCTTTTCTAGACACAACCCTAAGCAAAGCTCAAACTATCACAAGGACACCTCGTAAGTAGCCCAAACGCATTTAACTTTGACCTAGAAGTAATGGTAAGAATGCTAATCACTAAGGGGCAGTCCCAACGAGGCAGTACCTTCAATTTGGGATAATTTCCTTGGAAGAATTTACGGTGGAGAATCCAACTCTGAGTCGATAGAACGACCACAATATAAAAAATTAATCCGAAAAGTAATGATGTCCCCTCGCCATAAGCCCAGGGCATGAAGATCTTTGGTTAAGGTACATCGAGGAGAATTTTAATTTTTGATAGCACATATAGCAATAGAAGTTGCAAGGAATATGCCAATAGAAGAATTTTTCAACGCATCAGAACATGGCATGTCGGATTGAGAAGTATTTCGTACAGACATTTCTTGTTTGCCATAATAAATCTCTACACAGAGGGGAGAATGTAGAGGGGCTTGAAGCCAATCCCTAGATTAGAGGGAGCTTCCTGAAATATCATAAGAGATACAAGGTAAGGAACGAGGGAGGTAACTCAGTGACACAGCTCAGTA
The DNA here is from genome assembly GCA_949130495.1 of Sambucus nigra. Classification (NCBI taxonomy): domain Eukaryota; kingdom Viridiplantae; phylum Streptophyta; class Magnoliopsida; order Dipsacales; family Adoxaceae; genus Sambucus; species Sambucus nigra. Next base: position 50,475,566 of record OX422220.1, read on the forward strand.
AGCAAGCTCAGTTTATTTTCGTTCTTACTTAGTCATGCTGTATCTTTTGTTTATATTGACTATGAGCTGTAACGATTGTAATGATGTAATGATTTTAACTATTCAGTGTGAGGTCAAACAGTACTCACGAGGGACTAGTCCTGATAGAGCATTCATGCTGTATCGAATGATCTTGTCTTGGCAACTTCAGAGGGACTTGGTTTGGAGGATTGAGAATTGAGGCATCGTTGGGGCTTGTTCTGTCCATCTTATATACATTTGATAAAACACCGAGAGACCGTTCACAGTGGAAGCTTATGCGGAGCAGCCTTGAGTTCCATCGTATGTTGAGTTTTGAACCAAACAACCCCTGCCTAATGTCGCATCTACTTTAGGTGACGTCACTAACCAGTTTAGCACTGCCCAATCAGTACTCGAGCAAACCACTGTGGTATTGGGGTTGTCAGATGGTTTGGTGAGCGACCTCTGTGGTGAAAATATTTTGACACACAATGGTTAGGGAAAAGGCATGTCTTGGCATTTAATGTTTATGACATAGACCTGACTAGTCCATGAGGCATTTAATGTTTGTGACGTAAAGTATAGGGGACGTCTATTCATAGTTATAAGGAACTAAGGAATCTCAGGATTGGTGTGGGGGCTATTTATTGGCCTCAACCACCTCTAAGAGAAAGGTTCTTGCTATAGATTATTTGCTAGAGAGAGAATATACCAGAGAGAAATTATTGCAAACTAGAGCTCTTACTCACCCACCATTGTCATTTATTACGAAGATTTTTATAGCTAACTAGAGATCTTTCAGGAGTTGTTGGTGTGTTGGGTTTCCTGGAAAGGTGTATCCTAGGGTGCTTGCGTCTCTCTCCCTTTGACTGGGTTACTTCAGAGTTTCCTTTATTATTGTTTGAATTATACACGACTGTCTTGTCAATTCAATCTGAGTGTTGATCAAATATAATATTGTGTGTTAACTTGGGTTTGTTGAAGACTTCTTGGGTTATCGTTCATCACCATATCTGGAGGGCTTACACCTCAACTAGTATTACAATACTCCTAGGATACAACGGTGTATTATATTCAAATTGATGGGGGCCATTTAAAGGGTGGTTTGATTTCTACACTGCTCTTGATTTATGTTCTTTGATTTATAAGTTCCTGATTTCTATATTTTTTAGTGACTTGAACTTCCTTACTTGATATTTTCTTTTTAACAGATTATGACCTTATTGACGTCTTAGTTGCGGGACATCTACGATTGGATGGCCTCTATGGCTGAGTGCATGCATATGACAACTTGGACTTGCGTTACACTATCGGTGGCAGCTAATGATCAGGAGATTGACTTGAGTTATAAAATAGGGGGTCCAATACTTGTCTTAGAGGGGAGCTCTTTCGGAGAGGCCATTGAGGCTATTATTAGGATTAAACTTGGTTGTTTGGAATATCCGAGCTGTGGATATCCATTTTGATCATTTTAATTTGTTTTCTATCTTTTTTTACCTAGAAAATGTAAGAGCAACAACAAATATATATATATATATATATAATGATGCATTTTTATTTTTGATTATATTTAGTTAAGTGACTAATACTACATGGACTTTAGTTTTCCACTGGAGATTCTATTTGAAAAGCAAAAGAATATATTCAAAAAAACTTTAAAAATGTGTCTTTTATTTGTTTAGAGAAAGAACTGGTCGAGAGACTCTTTTATAAAAAGTTATATTTGAAAGGGCTTATTTGGTAATGAGGGAAACAAAAAATTAAAGGGGAATCTTTTCAAATAATGGGGTGCTGACCAACATACATCTTGGCTCCCTATTAGCATGGGCATAATTAGTTTTTAGCCTTTACTGTACTCTTTCTTCACTTTTGGTACTATGATCACTTCATTCCATATGTTGATTAATTAATTTCGTCATTTTTTGGACAGTTTCACGTATAAAAAGAGGTTGGGGTGAGTATTTGAGTCACATGTTAACTCTTTATCTTCTTAATATTAAAGATTTCTATTCTTCCCAAATGGCTATTCCCATGATAGAGAAGTTTGTTGACTTCCTCGAAGGTTTGGAGGCTATGTGCTTGTATAATGTCAACTATAAGTCTTTGAACTTGCATCCTTCTTATGTGTGCGATAAGTACTCAATCAACTAGAGTTTATTTAAAGCATATTTTCACTTTTCATACTCGGAGGACCATATGTTTTGCTTTGGGTTAGACGAGGTGTGCCCAAGCTACAAATAATTCTCTACTATGTTGGGTGTTGACTCTCAGATTTCTACCACTATGATCAATTTTTCTTGCTCTCCCATGATGACGCTGCCTAAATTACTGCAGATCTTCGCTTTTGCTGCTTGACCACTAATATGTGGCGGAGGTATCAGTCTCCCTATAATGTCGGACTTTGTTCTTCAAAGTGACATTATAGACAACAGATGTGTAGGCACTATGTCCATAGGCTTAACTGCCAAAATGCTGTTAGTGATAGGTGGTTTGAGTGCAATCCCCCAAGTAGATACTATAATACTGTGGATGAATTACTATTATAAACTGTTGTTACCATACTGGAAAATACATTGAACGGTCTTGATGACTAGAAAGAGGTCCGGTCTAGATTTTTATAAGGAAACCGTGTGATGTGATACATGTGGTTATCAGAGAATCTTTGTCTACTTGTACTCCTAACTAACCTTTAACTAGTGTTCCAAATTTCATCGGCAATCTCGCATTTATTTTGGGGTATTTGTAGAGAACTAAATTGATTGGCTCTTGGAAAATAGGTTTAGGTATCTTCGTTGGTTCATACCATGGTGGGGTATGGAAAATTTTATCCCATTTAGTAATGGGACAAATTCTGTTAGTCTCGACTCGTGGGTCTTCTCTATACCTACTTCTACTTTCCATGGATTCTTTTGCATCAAGTGGGATGGGAGAAAATTATTCTTCTATGTATAACCAATTTCCTTCTCGTTAAAGATTTGGTTGAATCGGTGAGGATGATTTTGGGGCTCTATGGCATCACCGTAAGCCATGTGTGCGTATAGCCTAATCTATAAGGGAAGGGGAAGTAGAGTCAGGGGAATATTTGAGATGGTTTTGGAAGAACATGGTCATGAAGTTTTATGCTGAGGACAGAGGGAAAATGTTGCTTATGATGGTTATGGCTTTGGAAAGGGGCGTGGTGATGCCATCTAAGTAATTCTAAGCGTACTGTCGTATTGAGTGCACGAGGATAAGTAACCATAATTAGGATTCCTAAGGACTTTCGAAGGATAACAATACCCTCATCAGTGATGATGGCGAGCCTTTTAGTTGAGGGAAGTTTGTGATATTTCCAGGAACCATCGATTTTGTATGTTTGGGTATTTGATGGTTTGACTTGTAGTTTTTATGTTTGGCAATGGATTTAGGTTGATATGTTATGATTTTAGTAGTTAGGTGGAAGTGTATGTGGTAGGTAGAGGTTTATGCAAGTATTTGGGACTTTTCTTTTTATGATACTTCGTGTAATAACCATGTGTTAAAAAAAGATATAATAAATGATGATTTTGATATATTTTGTTATGCTTTGTAAAAGAATTCCTTCATGTTTGAATTATCAATACTGATTGCTAAGGCATACATAATCCTATTGTTCATTTAAAAATGATGACAAAGAATAGTATCTCTGAATGTAAGGAAAGAATAACATTTTGTGAAAGAGAAAGGACTTTTCCCAATTATGGGTTGCCTATGTACCACTTATGGGGATTTAATTATTTCAAGGTTTCGAAACATTTTTTTAGAGAATTAGGTCTTACGTTGTTCCAGATAAAAGAGAAAATAAGAGGTTTTTTTTTATAAATTGAATGGACGTGGGAAATGTTATCATTATGAGACTTGAATTAAGGGTTAAATTTCATACGACAGTTTAGGTTAACAGGAGGTGCCATATCTTATCCATAAATGTCTGCGACCATATCGCTGCCACATGATGGGATTTTATTCACAAGTTATGGCCTACTCCAATTAGGCTTGAATTTTCCTATTGGATCCTAGATGGATTCCATGACTTCCTTGAGAGCGAGATCACCCTCTCGTACACCATAATATTTGGCTTCTCTATTGAATGACCATGCAATGTGATGGTGATAGCCTTGCATGTGTAATAAATATTTTAGTCTTTTTTCATCCAAGAGTGAGATCTCGTCATAACTACTATTTTTTTAATTAACTTCTCCGTCCTGACTTTCAATCATTACCCGTAGGGAAGGTATCTCAAGTTCAACAGGTATGACTGCTTTTTTTCGTATACCAGGGACTAGAGGTAGTCCCAATGGGAATTTTGACAATCTATGGTAGTTCTAGAGGTAATAAAGTATTTGTTCACCCCAATCCATGCAACTAGTAGTCATCTCGTTGATTGTGGATTTGCGGATTTTGTTATTAGCTTCAACAATCTCGACATTTTGTGGTCGATAGGGAGAGAACTTATCTCTCTGAATTTTATATTCTTTGAACACTTACACGACTTAATAATCAAAGCAGATCCCATTACCTAATGCCATATCATGAGGGACTCTATAGAGATAAATGATATTCTTTTGAATGAACTTGGATACTTTCTTAGCATTCAATATTATGTAAGATTCTTCCTCTACCCATTTGGTGAAATAGTCGATGGCTACAGGAATGAATTCATGGTAATTGGATGCTTTAGGAATAAACTTTCCAATTATGTCAATTCCCCAAATCAAGAAGAGCTAGTGAGAATTCATGTTGTACAACTCTCGAGGAGGAAAATATTCGATATTAGCAAATTTCAGGAATTTGGGGCACCTTTTGACTTAAAAAATAGTCTTAGACCATAATAGTCCAGTAATAAATTTGTCAAAAATCTTATTGGCAAGAATATGAATGCTCATGTGAGATCCACATTCCCTACTATGGATCTTCTACATTACTTCTTCCATGCCATCCCCTGCTATGCATTTCAAATGGGTGACACTAAGATTTCTCTTGAATAGGTATTTCTCACAAAATATATATTGAGCTTCTAGCTTGAAGATAGTCACGCAGTCTTTTTTATCAGTCCTTTTGGGATACTGACCATGCTTGAGGAGGCACTAGATATCATAATAGCATAATCCAATTTTATCTTAATATTCTTTTGTATCTAGCTTGATGTGGCAATAGTGAGTTTACATGAATTGCCTATGAACATAAAATGGGGACATTATTATTACCTTAGGCATGTAAATCGTAGAGGACAAGGTTTCTAATGCATCAATAAAGTTATTTCTTGAGTAAGAGAGGTAGTGGAATGTGACATCTTTGAATTGAGCGGTGAACTCTTCAAGGTGAGCGTGAAAGGGAAGGTGCTTTTTATCTTTAACTTTCCATTTACTAAGGATATCATGAGGTTGAGTCTCCATAGACATCGAGGTATTATATTCCTTTCTAGAGGGAAATCTTTAGGTCCACTGTGCATTCTTATTATTATATCATGTTGTCAGTGTAAGGGAGGTTTAATTTGATGTCAATGGGAGTCTGAGATTCTTCTAGAGCGATCAAGAGCATACCAATGCCATATCCCTTCTTTCTAGTCTCTCATCCAAGAACATTTTCCACCAGATCTCTTTAAGAGAGGTAATAATAATATCCCAAACCTAGAATTCAAAAATATATACATCGACTTTTACAATGGGATTTTTGTGTATGTAATCATAGATGGATATTTCTTTGAGGCCCTTCGTGTGATATATATGATGTTGAATTCGGCTAGAAATAGCAACCAGCGAGTCATGAATCTTAACAAGGCATGATTTTCTAGTATATAATTCATGTGATCCATTTTAGCCACCAATTTAATAGAAGAACTCTATCATGTAGTGTTGAAGTTTCTGAGTTAACCGAAATAGGGAGACACACCTCTTTTCCAATGTGGTATAGTTTAATTCATAACTTGCTAATTTTTTACTAGCATAGTATATGGATCTCTCCTTCCATGATTGTTCAATGTATTGGGCCATCACAGCCCCAGTCATAGTGTCTGTGACAATTGACTACATCAAAAGGGTAGGCCTGGTTATGATGGCTTGAACATAAGTTTTTGGTTAAGATATATTTTTATTTTGTTGAAAGGTTATTCATATGCCTTATTCTAGACTTTGGTTGAATCCTTTCGAAGGAGTTTGAATATATGATCATATATGGAAGTGAGTTGGCTGATGAATTTATTGAAGATTGACCAAGAAACCAGAAAATTCTTACTCCAACTGAGGCTTTGGAAATTTAACAATTTCTTTGAGGTTAGTAGGTTCTACTTCAATTGCTCTTTCATTGGCCATGAGAAACGTATTTTAAGCTTTATGACACCAAAAATGCACTTTATGGGTTTAGATGCATTTGGTATTTCTAGAGTCATTCAAAGAATATCCTCAAGGCAAGAATGTGACCTTCTCGAGTTTTGGAATTGATGATCATGATGTCGACGTAGAATTTGACTTCTTCCTGGATTAAATCATGCAAAATGATTGTAGATGCTCTTTGGTTTATATTCTCGACATTTTTAAGATCGAAATTCATGATAATATGGCAAAAGGTACCCCATGGGGTGGTGAAAGAATTCTTTTCTTGGTGGCCGGGATGCATCTTGATATGATTATATCCTGTAAAACTTCCAATAAATGCATAAGGTCATGATTAGTGGTGTTATCGATGATCCTGTTAGTATTGGACAAAGGTTGGCCATCCTTTCGAGAAGCTTTGTGTAAATCCTAATATTCAATGCACATGCAGACTTTTCCTCCTAATTTTGGCACATGGACAATGATGGTGGCCCAAGTCGGGCATACGACTACACGGATGAAACCCACCCATGTTCAACTTCTTAACAACTTCATTATTCACCTTGAGGGACCATTTGGTTCGGAGATTTCTTAGATTTTTCTTGATAGTTTTACATTCTAGGTAAGTTGGGATCTCATGGTGCATATCTATTCCATCCATGTCATAATAAGAGCACGCAAAGATATTCATTAATTCTTTTAAAATATGTTTTAATTGCAATCTCTCTTTCTCATTAAGGGTTAACCCTATCCTAATCTCACATAGAGTGCTACTTAAACTAATATTAATAAAAATAGTCTCATCACTATTAGTTTGAATGCAATTTTGTTGTTTTATTTTACCTTATTAAAATAAGTTAATAATTGTTTACCCATTGGATCATCTTCATCAATTTTTTTGATTAGAATCAATGCAATTATATATGGCACAACAAGATATTCAAAATATTCATTTATTTCATTAACAACATTTTTAGAGAATATAAGAGTTAGAATCTCATTAAAGGATGCCTCATTTACACTTTAATTAGTAATAGAAATGGTTAAATAAATTTACATTCATTATACAAGAGATACACAACATGGTTTTGGACAAATAAATATTGGTTGATTAGGACACTTGGCTAGTTGAGGAGATGTTTATCAATAGGAGAAATCTTTATAGAAGGGTTGAATGACTCACGTTCAGTGTGGATCATGTACAGGTCCGTTCCCAGTGAATAGAAGCCAAATGATTCGTCAATGTTGATGCTTTATATGATTTTAGTGTTAGAGAATCTTGAGTCATCATACTTGATAATTAGGAGTTTTACCTCATGCTTTGGTCCCAATTCCAAGTAAATTTATCATAGAAGAAGATATGAAATCTTTGCTTCAAATTCTCCTCAATTTTAGGTTCACCACCACAGCCGTTTAGGGATCGGAATCATCTACCCATTTGGTGGTGATATGTCATGATTCTAGGAAAAAAATATATTCTACAACTTCAATTGCTTCATTATAATTTTTTCTTACTTGGCAGAGAATTATTATGGTAAAAGGACCATGTATCCCTCGAGTTTCGTTGTCGTGAGTTGATTAGGGGGGTTAACATATTTTCTTCCTTATGATATACTCCTTTAGTAGGATTTCAACGATATTATCTGAGCTAAATTCCTCTATAGATACATACCAATTATTACAGTGACGGATCAACTTTCATGCTTCCATATATATAAACTAGTACATGCCCATGCCTAAAGGCACGACTCAAACTTTGTAAAAAATAGAACACATTATTGTGTCATGAATGGTATACGGACACCACGTGCCAAAATATTTGTTTATTGACTACATATCCAAAACACTGCATCAACTAAGACTTATAATCATATAATTGATTCCAACACACAAAAATGTGGGACAATTTAGAAAATTTGGGAACAATTTCCTCTATTTATTGGACTATCTACATGTTTTAGACACCAAAACTATTCCTCTATACAAATAGTCCATCCTGGAATTTATATAAACCAAAAACAATACTAATAGTCTATCTTGCACCTCGTATAAACATCATTAACATACATGGGAATAATACAGGCAACCTATACACTATTGAGCATATAATATAAATATGCGTATCGTCGAGAAAAGCCAAATCCCTATTAACTCCCCCAATAACAATTGATAGTTCACCACTAATATAAGATCAAATATGCATAAAAAATAATGAGACCATAAGTTGTAAATCCAATTAATAGATGTCGAAGCCTACTATTTGAAGCACGGAACTTAATTTTGCATATCTAAGAAACAAAACATTAAAATATTGAGGGGTGAGCAGTAGAGTTTTTTAATGGAGTGTTGTGAGTTTCTCAATGGCCTCATGAACTTCCATGACCACTTAACAAACAAATACTAAAATTAGAGAGAGGGATAGAAATTTATTGGCAAGGATTACAGTAGGGAACACGTAGTATGTATATTAGTTTACCAATATGAGTAATAGTGGTATAATAAAAATATATTATCAGGCTAAGGAGCCTATAGTTGGCCGTTTAAAACATAAATAATCCTTAACATCACTTCAAGACACGAAATTTCTGACCTTATAGACATGTTTAGTAGAACCAACTTCACCTTTTATTTTATTTTTTCCAAGTAAATTATTTTCACATAAATCACTTTCCAAGTAAAATAATTTATTCTCGATCTTTATAATCAAACGCACCCTATCTCATCCATTATCAAGATCAATGTTTAACAAATGAATAAATAGTATTGAGAATATGATTACATTTATCTCATATTCAGAATGTTTCACTAGCGATCAAGTCAAATTTCAATTGATTTGCTTATGATGAAAGCCATTGACCTTGAAAGAGTTGCATACCTATTTTACCCATGATCCACTCAACCCGGGAAGATGATAATAGCACATCACTGGCAGTAATAAACACTGCATCTTTTTCTCTTTTGTAACCACACTCGGGAACAACAAATGGGAAGTCACTTCCCCACATGACATGGTCAACACCAAATTCGAACACCACCTCTTGAGGATTTTATGTTAAAACTTCATCATTTACAAGAGGTTTGAAGATTAAGAAGTACAATTGTGGAAGGAAATTCAATGCAAAGATGTTTAATTTCTAATAGGTGCAGAGTAAGACCCTTCATACACATGAAACTGACTAGTACTCAAAGATTTACTGATTTAGAGAACATTTCCTTGCCTACTTCATTTGTCATCTTTTATCAAGAAGGACACAAAATATAATGTTAAAGTTGTTGGATCCATCTTCCATCCTCTGCAGCATTTGCAAGGCAACAACAGATAAATTTGGATGGATATTACTTCAAGACAATTATAACCAAGGAATGATCAAACTTATAATTAATGGGTTGCACTAAGATTAACCCTATTAGACTCATAAATTAAGTAGAGACTGGCAAAATAAAGGCTTTCATTGAAATGGTAACATGTAGAAAAGGAAACTTTAATTACGTTGAATGGATAGACAATGGTAAACTAACTGTTACACCCCGCCCAAATAAATATAGGGTGATCAGTCCTTTACCAAATTTTAAAACAGGATATACGGTCGGTTCATTATTAGCATCACTGTCGAAAATAATATAATCCATATTAATCACCGATAATATAATTAAGCTAAGTGTCAAAACTTTTTCCCTTTTTAGTAACACCATTTAACCACAACATTCCAAAAGTAAATTATAACCCTTTCACCATACATAGGAATAATAAGTGCTGAATAAGAATTTAATACGAAAATAAATAAGACTGGGTAAAACCACCCAGTTCAAAACTCCAAACCATGAAAGAAACTAAATACAATATCTATTATAAAAGACTGGAAGAAGGCGACACATGCCCTAAATAAGAAATCTAAGAGAAACTGAATGAAAAGAATAGATTGTGTCTACTGCAAGGACCTACAACTTCCACATTAGCTGCAGCACATCTGTCAATCCAATCGCTATTTCTAGTACCCCTGCGGTTGAGCACCAGGTATAATATATATAGAAAAAGAGAGAAAAGATGCAATAAACGGGTCAGGGCCCGAGGTTTAAAAATTATTTAACAAGTATTTAAAACTAGTTCTCAAAACAAGACTTGGACGCATGTTAGTTATCGAAATCTCACATGAGCTTCTCACCTCTCATCTATTGTGCACGTCTAACATACATATAATTTTCCCCCTAGTTATACCACCCAGTCTAACTAGTCTGAAGTCATTTTAATAGTATCTATACTTGCCAGTAGTATACCCGTATCCTCCATACAATATGCTTTCAAATTAGCCTATGTCGAATAGCTAATTATTACGTTTTCTTATTTTCATAATAAATGAATTATATTCTTAGGATTTATTTTATATACCAACATTTTCATCTCTACTAACTATACAGAGTAGAATGATTCAAAAGTTTACGTATATATACATATAGTCACATCTGCCCTATATATGTGAGTGTATATATATATATATATATATATATATTCTAATAATGCACCCACTAACCATAATAATGGTGCACCCCCGGATTATCATCCATTAGTGCACCTATAACCATAATCTTGTACCCGCGGGTTATCACCCATTAGTACCCTTATAATAATAATCTTGTACCCTCGGGTTATCACCCATTAGTACACTTAATAATGGAATCCCTTCACCCTCGAGTTATCACTCATTAGTGCACCTAACAATAAGATTCTTGCACCCCCGGGTTATCACCCATTAGTGCTCTTAACAATAATATCACATAATAGGCATACACACATCCTATTATAATTTATAGGTATTTCTCCAACCTACATATATACTCCTCATACGTATTTTAATCTCAACACTACGTATAGTATAAATATTTAGATTACTATCTCTCTCGTTATCTCCAAGGTACATTCTCTCTCTATACCAAAATAATTAAAGTATTAAGCCTCACATACTTTTATCGAAATCCTTTCTGGTTTAAGTTTATTATCGGACACTTTCTCTCACTCCAAGAACCTGGTAAACCCAAATTTGGACTCAAAGAAAATTCCCAAAAATTCTCTCTATCGCTCGAACAAGATGGCATGTCGTTTGAACGACTGCCACATGCCATTCGAGCGACTTCGCGCGAGATGCCATCTCGCTCGAACGACTTTGCGCGACTTCTCGCGAGATTTCACTGTTCGTCTTCCTCCCCAGATTTCCAGCGTTTTTCACAATGTTAGAACCTACAAACCTCTAAGATTCAATCCCCAACACCTCATCATCAATACCCATCAACACAAAACAGATTATAAGTCATTCCTAACATCCTAGGATCCTTAATTCGTCTTTAATCGTTATAATTATATAAAACCCCCAAATTTATTCACATGAACCCTAGTTTCCATAATTTTGATTAAGGAACCTAATCAACCCAGATTCTTCACCAATACATGATTAAATTTCATAGTTTAAGCTCTGCATACATGAAGGAATATCAGTAACTAATTAACCCAATCTCGATTCATTATTTAAACTCCAATTTTCACACAATTAACATGTAAATCAATGGTTAATTTCATTTACTCTAACATGAGTATGATTATTGCTAAAGAAAACAAGTATTAAACACTTGCCTTAAATCGAAGGTCTTAATTCTTGGTGATGTTGGTATAGACGCATTCCTCTCTTCTCGATCTACGCGTTGGTGATCACGATTGTGCAAGGTGGTGCTAATTGAGCCTTCCCTCTTGGAAATTGGTTCTCCCTCACACCCTCTGTGGCCGTTCTTGATTTTTGTATATCTTAACCCTAATGGAACTCCCGTAGTTGATATAATTATTCTATAATTTCCGTCCATTTAATTTTTCCAAAATTACAAATTATAAAACTACCCCTACGGGGTGCCAGTTTAGCCTAAAATCTCCCAGAGTCCAAATAAATACCCGGGTAGAGTTTTCTAACTATTTCGACCCTCCCAGACTGAACGGCGCACTCGAAATCACCATACGAGTTACATAAAAATTATTTATCTTTATATTGCATTCAATTAGTCCAGACATGACTCACACACGTGTTAGACTTAAATTACCAAACAGTCGTATTATTCCCTCTCGAAAATTTATTAAAGTCTATAGTTCCATATTATATATCACACGGTAATATTAACTCAATAAGTATCAACCCTTGTCACGCTAGTTAATATTTATTTTTAAATCCGAATTAATTAGAAATTAAATTCTCACATTTTAATTCAATTAATCCCACTATAATAATTACTCCCATAATTATTTAAGTCATAAAAAAATATGAGGTATTACATACTTCCCCCCTAATAACGGAATTTAGTCCCAAAATTTGGAAAATAAGGCATACCTAGTACGAATAAATCTGGATATTTCTCATGCATATTCGCCTCACGCTCTCAAGTGGACTCCTCCACATTGTGATGTTGCCACTGCACCCGAACAAGTAGAACTACCTTTGACCTCACCTTCCTCTCACTATAATCTAGGATACCCACCGGTCTCTCCTCATATGAATTATCGGGCTGTAACTCAATTTCCTCAATCACGATGTGAGTGTGTGCCAACTCATCCTGAAGATACCGCCTTAGTGACAAAATGTGGAACAAATCATGGATACGATGCAAGTGTTTTAGAAACCCACGCCTATATGCCACTGGTCCGATCTTCTCGATAATAGGAAATGGTCCTACATATCTCGGAGCCATTTTCCCCTTTTTCCCAAATCTCATTACTCCTTTCATCGGAGATACTCTCAACAAAACCTGGTCCCCTATGGATAACTCTCTGAAGGACCGCTTAGCATCGACGTAGCTCTTTTATCTGTCCTACACTACCCGTATGAGTCCCCGAATCATCTCGATTCTGCTCGATGTGTCCTAAATCACCTCTGGCCTGAGTAGTTTGTTATCCCCCACCTCTAGCCAACAAGACAGAGAACGACAAGGTATACCATACAATACCTGGAATGGGGCCATGCCAATCGTAAACTGATAGGAGTTATTATAAGCAAACTCCACCAGTGGGAGGTACTTCTCCCATCCTCCACCAAAATCAAGGACACACATGCGCAACATATCTTTGAGCATCTGATTAGTGCACTCAGTCTGCCCATCGATCTGCAGGTGACACGCCGTAATCAACCGCAACACAGTACCCATAGCCTCCTGGAAGCTCTCCCAAAAATGAGATACGAACGTCTTGTCTCTATTCGACATGATATTAAGAGGCACACCATGCAGCCTCACTATCCCTCTAATAAATAAATGAACATACTATCCCGCTGTGTAGTCTATCCCGACGGGCAAAAAGTAGGATACTTTCATCAATCGATCCACAATAACCCATATCAAATCGTGCCCCCTCTGTGAAGTGGGAAAATTGGTAATAAAATCGATGGAAATGCCTTCCTATTTCCACGTAGGAATCTCTAACGGCTGAAGCAAACCTCGTGGTCTCTGGTGGTCCACTTGCACTAACTGGCAAGTGGTACACTTAGATACGAACTCAGCGATATCCTTTTTCATTTCGCTCCTCCAATACTGCCGCCTCATATCCTGGTATATTTTGTCCCCACCGGGATGTACCGCAAATCGAGACCCATGCGAATCCTTCATCACTACATATCGAAGGTCCTCCTTGTCTGGGACAATGAGTCTCTCATTGAAGTGCAAACCGCCCTCGGAGCTCACCGAACATAACTCGGCTCCACCAACTAAAAGCTGTCTAATCCTTTCCTGGCAAAAAGAATATGTCGCCTGTGCCTGAACCACCCTCATCACTATTTACGGTGTGACGGTCATAACTGACATGAAGGACCTGGCAACTGTATCCTGGTTCCCTAATTCCTTCCATTTTTCTTTCCACACCTTGGCTATCTCATCCACCGGCCTACGGCTCAACGCATCAGCAACTACATTAGCCTTCCCCGGGTGATAGTGTATCTCGAACTGATAATCTTTTACAAACTCGAGCCACCTGCGTTGACGCATATTCAACTCTTTCTGCATGAAAAAGTACTGCAGTGACTTGTCGTCTGTAAATAGGCAAAACTATTCCCCTAATAAATAATGCCTCTAAATTCGAAGCGTAAACACGACTGCTTCCAGATCTAAGTCGTGGGTGGGGTAATTCTTCTCATGAGGCTTAAGCTTCCGGGACGCAAAATCTATAGCCTACTCCTCATCCAGGAGTACTCCCCCAAGCCCCTATAAGGATGCATCAGTATAAACCAGGTACTCCACCCCTGCCCTGGGAAGTGCTAGTACTGGTGCGGAAATCAACTTATCCTTCAGCTCATCGAACGCCAACTGACATGCATCATCCCAAACAAACGACACACCTTTACGAGTTAGATTCATCATCGGACTTGTAATTTTTGAGAATAGCTGAATAAATCGTCTGTAGTACCCGGCTAATCCCAGAAAACTCTGCACCTCCGTTGTTGTAGTGGGCCATCCCCACTCCCTCACCGATGATACCTTACTAGGATCCACGAATATCCCTCTCTCTGATACAATGTGTCCCAAAAACTGTACCCCCTGCTGCCAAAATTCACACTTCTCATGCTTGGCATACAACTAATGCTCTCGTAAGGTCTGCAGAACCATACGTAAGGGCTCAGAACGCTCCACCTCGATGCGGGAATAAATCAGGATGTCATCTATGAAGACAATGACAAACTGATCTAAGAACTTTCTGAATACTCAGTTCATCAAGTCCATAAATACTGCTGGGGCATTGGTTAGCCAAAATGGCATAACCTTGAATTCATACGACTCATACCTCGTTAGAAAAGAAGTCTTAGCCACGTCCTGCTCCCTCATGCGTAGCTGATGATGCCCGGATCTCGAGTTTATCTTTGAAAAGTGGGTTGCTCCTCTCAGCTGGTCAAACAAGTCATCGATGTGAGGCAACAGATACTTATTCAGTATCGTGACTTTTTTAAGCTCTCGATAATCAATATAAAGTCGTAAGGACCCATCCCTCTTCTTCACAAACAGAACTGGGGCACCATAAGGTTAGGTACTCCTACGGATGAAGCCCTATCCCAATAGCTATTCTATCTGATCCCGTAACTCCCTCATTTCTATCGGAGCCATATGGTAAGGTGCACGTGCTATCGAACGAGTGCCCAGTGTCAAGTCTATCACAAACTCGATCTTCCTACTTGGAGGCAACCCCGGTGTATCCTGAAATACCTCAACAAACTTGCAGACGACCAAAATTAAATCAAGTGGAACCACTAATGCAGAGGTCTCATCCTATATATAAAATAAGTGGGTGGAAGACCCTCCCTCAGAACGAGGCATCGCAACTAAGAACATCTTCTGGCCTGGAATGGCAAACACAATAATCCTACCGAACTAATCAATCATGGACCTATACTCGACTAGCCAATCCATGCCAATAATGTCTTCGTACTCAGACATATCTAGCACTAGCATATCAGCTGGTAAAATCAAACTCCCAATCTCTATGCCTACTTCCGACATATGAAGAAAATTAGTGACCCACTACCTAACGGTCAGTTTACACATGTCACTGTACTCTCTGTCGTGCCTAACAACTCGGTGGCCCGTGCAAAGCTAGTGGCTATAAAGGAGTGCGATGCCCCCGTGTCAAATAAGATACGACCCAAAGTACTATGGATAGAAAACTTACCCTCCACTGCGGGTGGGGACTGCGAAACTATGGTCGGGTGGACGTTATAGACACGTCCTTACAGTAACTTCCTCTGCTGCATCGGAACCGCGGGCAAAGCTGGAACTGGAGCTGGTACTGGTAGGACGGCGGGAAAAATGGGTTTCTGGGGCTCTTCGTGAGCACCCTGCTGCCGAGGAACTCTGTCCTTATCAGGGCACTCATGTTTGCTATGGCCAGTCTTGCCACGATTATAACATTTCCCGATGAAGTTTCCTCCCCTCTGTACATGATATCCTCGGCCCTGATGGCCGTTACCACCCCTACCTTGGCCGTGTTGGCCCTGCTGTTGGCCCTGGTGGCCCTACTTCCAACCCCCATGACCATGCCTGAAACCTCCTGAACGAAACCTCTTAGCTGACTCCCCCTGTTGGGAACCCTGCCTCTCACTCTTCTCAACTAGTGCTCCACTTGCATTACCTCCCTCTGTCTTGCCTAACTGGTTGGGCTCTCCCCCGCGCTTTCTTCCCTTATCATGGAAGCGATTGTCCTAACAATGAAACAAGGCTGCATTCAGAATGTCTGTATATGAGTGTAGGGAAAGGTTACCCAAGAGATGTTGGTGTATCCTCCATATCAAGCCATCCATGAACATATGAATGCGCTTCTTCTTAGTAGGCACCTCATCCGGTACCATGTTCGTTAATCGTGTGAACTCCTCCTCGTATTCTGCAACTATTCTCCCTTCCTGTGTGAGGTCTAAAAGTTTCTGCCTCATCTCAGTCTTGACGGCGGAAGGAAAGTACTTGTGGTCGAACCGCACCCAGAAATCACTAATAGATATCAAATCTCGTTCCTCAGTAGTAGTAGTGGACTCCCACCACTGTAAGGTTGCCCCTCTCAGCTTAAAGGTATCCAACACTTGCCTCTGAACCTCAGTGCACTCATACATACAAAGGTGTCATTGTATGTGTTTCTTCCAATGGCTAGCAATAACCACATCCGAACTGCCCATGAACTCTGGGGGGACATGCTCTCTCAAAGGACTCTCTCACTCTTTCCCATGCAGTGGGAAACGGATGAACCGGAACTGGTGCTACTGCCTGAACCTGGGGTGGGGCCTGCTGCACCACCGCTAAGGTTGCATTCACCGCTTGTGCTACTATCGCGACAACCTCTGCTGCATTCATAGTACCCTATGCCTGCACTACCGGCTGCTCTGGCTCGGCCTCTCTGTCTCTTGGTGCACGCCGAGGAGGCATCTGAGACAAGAAGAATTTTTTTATTAGTCCACAGTTATTATTAAATCTCAAATAGCTGAAGACGTAATCGCAAAATTAAGATCACAACAGTCCTAAAGATAGGGCTCTATATCAAAGGACGCAAAGATGAAAACATAATAAGCCGTACAGATCCTAAAGGACTCTAGAACCTGATGCCCTGATACCACCTCTTACACCCTGCCCAATTAAATATAGGGTGATCAGTCCTTTACCAAATTTTAAAACAGGATATACGGTCGGTTCATTCTTAGCATCACTATCAAAAATAATATAATCCATATTAATCACTTATAATATAATTAAGCCAAGTGTAAAAATATTTTCCCTTTTTAATAACACCATTTAACAATAAACATTTCAAACGTAAATTATAACCCATTCACCATACATAGAAATAAGAAGTGCTGAATAAGAATTTAATACGAAAATAAATAAGACTGGGTAAAACCTCCCAGTTCAAAACTCCAAACCATGAAAGAAACTAAATACAATATCTCTGACAAAAGACTGGAAGCGGGCGACACATGCCCTAAATAGGAAGTCTAAGAGAAACTAAATGAAAAGAATAGATCGCGTCCACTGTAAGGACCTACAGCTTCCACATTAACTGCAGCACATCTGTCAATCCAATCGCTAATTCTGGTACCAATGCGGCAGAGCACCTAGTATAATATATATATAGAAAAAGAGATAAGAGATGCAATAAACGGGTCAGGGCCCGAGGTTTAAAAATGATTTAGAAAGTATTTAAAACTGGTTCTTAAAACAATTCTTATACGCATGTTAGTTATCGAACTCTCACAAGAGCTTCTCACCTCTCATCTATTGTGCACATCTAACGTACAACTAATTTTCCCCTAGTTATACCACCCAATCTAACTAGTCTGAAGGCATTCTAATAGTATCTATACTCACCAGCAGTATACCCTTATCGCCCATACAATACGCTTTCAAATTAGCCTATGTCGAATAGCTAATTAGTATGTTTTCTCGTTTTCATAATAAATCAATTATACTCTTGGGATTTATTTTATATATCAACATTTTCATCTCTACTAACTATACACAGTAGAATGGTTCACAAGTTTATGTATATATACATATAGTCACATCTTCCTTATATATATATATATATATATATATTCTAATACTGTGACCCCGGGCTAAGACCCATTAGCGCAACTAACCCAAATAATACTGCACCCCCGGATTATCATCCATTAGTGCACCTATAACCATAATCTTGTACCCACGGGTTATCACCCATTAGTACACTTATAATAATAATCTTGTACCCCCGGGTTATCACCCATTAGTACACTTAACAATGGAATCCCTACACCCGCGAGTTATCACTCATTAGTACACCTAACAATAAGATTCTTGCACTCCCGAGTTATCACCCATTAGTGCTCTTAGCAATAATATCACATAATAGGCATACGCACATCCTATTATAATTTATAGGTATTTCTCCAACCTACATATATACTCCTCATACGTATTTTAATCTCAACACTACATATAGTATAAATATTTAGATTACTATCTCTCTCGTAATCTTCAAGGTACATTCTCTCTATACGGAAATAATTAAAGTATTAAGCCTCACATACTTTTCTCGAAATCCTTTCTGGTTTAAGTTTATTATCGGACACTTTCTCTCACTCCAAGAACCCGGTAAATCAAAATTTGGACTCAAAGAAAATTCCCAAAAATTCCCTCTGTCGCTTGAACCAGATGGCATGTCGTTTGAACGACTGCCACATGTCGTTCGAGCGACTTCACCTGAGATGCCATCTCGCTTGAACGACTTCGCGCGACTTCTCGCGAGATTTCACTGTTCATTTTTCGGCCCATATTTCCAGCATTTTTCACCATTTTAGAACCTACAAAACTCTAAGATTCAATCCCCAACACCTCATCATCAATACACATCAACACATAAAAGATTATAAGTCATTCCTAACATCCTAGGATCCTTAATTCGTCATTAATCGTTGCAATTATATAAAACCCCCAAATTTATTCACATGAACCCTAGTTTCTATAATTTCAATTAAAGAACCTAATCAACCCAGATTCGTTCACCAATACATGATTAAATTTCTTAGTTTAACCTCTACATACATGAAGGAATGTCAGCAACTAATTAACCCAATCTCGATTCATCATTTAAACTCCAATTTTCACCCAATCAAGATGTAAATCAATGGTTAATTTCACATACTCTAACATGAGTATGATTATTGCTAAAGAAAACAAGTAATAAACACTTGCCTTAAATCGAGGGTCTGAATTCTTTGGTGATGTTGGTATAGATGCATTCCTCTCTTCTCGATCTACGCGTTGGTGGTCACGGTTGTGCAAGGTGGTGCTAATTGAGCCTTCCCTCTTAGAAATTGGTTCTTCCTCACACCCTCTGTGGCCGTTCTTGATTTTTTTATATCTTAACACTAATGGAACTCCCGTAGCTGATATAATTATTCTATAATTTTCGTCCATTTAGTTTTTCCAAAAGTCCAAATTACAAAACTACCCCTACGGGGTGCCAGTTTGGCCTAAAATCTCCCGGAGTTCAAATAAAATACCCGGTTAGAGTTTTCTGACTATTTCGACCCTTTCGAACTCAACGGCGCACTCGAAATCATCATACGAGTTACATAAAAATAATTTATCTTTATATTCCATTCAATTAGTCCTGACACGACTCACACGTGTGTCAGACTTAAATTACCAAACTGTCGTATTATTCCCTCTCGATAATTTATTAAAGTGTATAGTTCCATATTACATATCACACGATAGTATTAACTCAATAAGTATCAACCCTTGGCATGCTAGTTAATATTTATTTTCAAATTCGGATTAATTAAAAATTAAATTCTCACATTTTAATTCAATTAATCCCACTATAATAATTACTCCCATAATTATTTAAATCATAAAAAATATGGGGTATTACACTAACTACGATAATAAACCCATATGTGAAGGTGTTTTTTCTATTAATATAATAAGTTCGGGCACAAAAGAGATTGAACACCACTATTTAACACTGGAATGGTCTTTAATTAAATTGAATTAATTGTAAAACCAATAACTTAATTATGTTATAAATAGATGACAGTCTAATTAATCAAGTGGGAAACTATAAGATATAAATCACGTATAAAATCAAGAAGGTTGGATAGGATTGAAAACATACCACTCTACTCTAGGACTCCTAGTTCAATAAACTCTAAAAACATGAAAAAGTAATTCACTGAGCAAGTTATCTTAGTTATTTCAGACTTCTTCTCATACAGAATTTCAAATAATACTTTCAAAAGGAATTTCAAGTGTTGTTCCTATATAATCTTTGAATTACATATATATGTTGTTGTGCATATATGCATAGAGCTGTTGCGTATATATTGTTTTATACATATATTCTATGTGTTGATGTGCATATATGCACACAACTTCTGCATATATGTTGTTTTATGCATATATGCATACTTTTCATATATTTGAGAAACATTTTCATATCTTTGCCAATTTTCTCAACCTTTTAATATTGGTCCATCTATTCCACCTCAGTGATCAAGTGAGATTCCAGAACCAAACTGAAAATCCACACACACGCATAGGTAAAAGTGTGTAATGAAAGGAACATAAAAGTTTTGAAAAATTGTCTAATAAAATGTGTTTGGAACCCCCTCAATGAAAAAAACTTCATTCAATATAATAACCAGCATAAAAGTTTCAAAAATTGCCATCAAATATACACATAAGTTTAAAAAAAAAATCTTCATGCTATGAATGATATATCCCATAGTAGTATTGAGATTCCAAAATATTAATGCAACACAACATTCACTTTAAACATTTAAAAATATAGCAATAACGTTCATTTATAATGAAGCTGAAAGAAGATAATCACATGAACCTTTATATAAATAACCACCCATATGTTTAGTACTTGAGAACCCAAAACCAAAGAAAAGCACCAACCATATAGTAGTTATGTTCTTTGTAACAGAGAAAAGCACGAGCCATATGATAACTTTTGTAACTTTAACCACAAAAATATTCGAAAAATAAATGCCCAAAAAAGACCAATTATATTAACGTATGCTTCCACAATAGCACTTCAATATTCAAGCAACCAAACCTTTTGAGTTAATGCTTTTTCAATGGTCCATGTAGTGCACAGAACATAAGTCAAAATAGAAATTACCAAACAAAGTGAAACACTTAGTTATGACTACTATCAAATAGCCAACAACCGAGAAAAAAAACAAAGTATAAGTATACCTCAGTGATTCCAAGACTTGTTTGCTAAAAAAAGAGATTCACCACCATCTCCGCCAAATTCATCAAAATGATAAACCTATAATTAAAAAATAAAAAGAGAATTTAAACATTAAAAGAAGAGTCAAACTCATATAACAAAGCCCTAAAAGTTTTTTTTCATTAATAGAGCCGAATCCATCACTGTAAATAAAAAAATCAAGCAAATTCAAATACATAGATAATTTAAAACCCCTGATACATTATACAACTCCATGTGAGTTAGCATAATCAAAAGAGAAATGTATTAATCAAATAATAATATGAAATAAATAAACAATAGAAACCAATATGACCCTTGGCTTGTGAAAAACCATCGAGTGCAAGGATATTAGGTTGATTTGTTCATATCAGAGCATACCATGTATTAGAGCTGGAAATGAACAAAACGATCAGAGTCTTACATGAGCCAAGTGCTAACTTCTTCAAACCCAAATCGATCAGAGTTGGAAATTAACAAACCTCCATGAGGATCCATAAGGTTTGCGAGAGGAGTGGGTAATGCGAAATGGAGAATGTGAGGCTGATTAGTGATTGGGAGAGAATGTGGAGGGGGGAGAGTTTTGGAGGCAGCATCGTGAGATGGAGAGAATGAGTGTAAGTGTAGGGTTTCGAGTTCTAGGGGTCATTTGTCTTTTTTTCCATGTCATAATTATACCCTTATGACATGGCATACTCTTATACCAATAGTATCTACCAGGAGAAATATTCACACTCGTTGGATCATTTTACTATTCAAACACCCTTATATATATTCTCATAATTCCTTTATTCAAGGGTCATTTATGAGGGAAATTTCATCTCGAAACATTTGAGTTATTCTAGGACAACTAATAGCTCCATCTTCTTATTTTCGAGCAAGTTTGAACTGTAATAAAAGCCTTTGTAACAAGAGGGAGATCTGGGTCGAGATAATTATCATTATATATGACTAAGGAAGGTAAAACTTTCAAATAAACTGGTGATTTGGGAGAGCTATTGGATGAAGTTATCTTAGTGATGGGTCAAATTCCAGTAGAAGGGTCGATATTTGGATCTTCATCTGTGAAGATGCCATTCACGCCATCTTAGTGCATTGGTAAATGATTTTGGGTAGTGTTTGGTTTTGGGTTTGTAGGAGGGGAGATGATATATTTATCGATGAGGCCTTAGACAAAATTCCTCATATGGTGGAACTAATTAGTGGTGTGCTCGACAGTCTGGGGAAAGTCACAATAGGCATCATGAGTGAAATACTTTGGAAGCAGGTTAGGAAGTGGAAACGGGTCCAAAGGTTTGATGAGGTTATGATATAAAAGATATTGGTACATTTTATAGAAGGGAATGTGGAGTTAGAGATATTCTTTCCAGATGCAAAAAGACGGGTGTCTGGTTCCCAATAGGTAGCAGGCTGAGAGGAAATATTACTCACAATAAAAGCAACATGCTTATCATACTCGTAAAGAGTAAAATCCCCAACGAGCTTCTTTAATTTAGACTCATCTTTATAATTGTTGGAATTTTATTTTATGTAAAACCAAACCTCCCCAAAATCTTTAAAATTGGGGTACAACTGGATAGCCATGGAAATTCGAATGTATAGAGGAAGTCTGAATGTCATGGTGCAACCCTTTTTCTCCACCTACTGATGAAACTATTAATAGGTTCCCCAGGGTTTTGCTTATGAAGTTCAATATCTTGGCATTAAATTTCTAACACTTCTTCATATTTATACTAATACCTAAACCTCCCTTCGATATCTTCCTAGTTGCAGATCCAAGAATCTTCTAGTGATAGGAACCAGTGAAGGGAACTTTCCTTGAATGTCTGTTGGATTATCTGAACCATTGTCTCCTCCCTATCCCCGAGTAGGCTCGTGGAACTATGGTAGTTGTAAAGATACATTATTGGAGGTCGAATTCCTTCGAACCTCTCAATATCATGAACATTGACTTGAAGACTATCAATATTTGTAGTGAGTTGAGTAAGTATTTCCATCAGAGCTAACTGAGCATTACTATTCTGATTAGGGTTATCTATTAGAAATCTTTGATAAGACCATTTTGTTTCTGCTAAAGTGGTTTATGAAGGTGTATAACTTCTAGGTGATTAAATAGCGGATCTGAGCCAATACGAAACCATGCCAATGAGTGCGTTCACACATGAGAGGGGAGGAATATTTTATTTTTAATGAAAATAATATTTTTGGTATTTTCAAGAAAAGGATAAAATATTTTTGATACTTTGATGAAGGGAGGAAAGAACTTAACTGAGTGCATTTGCTATTAACATTTTGGACATTGACCCGAGTCTAGAAAAGAATGTGCATGTGACACAAGACATAGTTTAACCTGTTTCCAGACTCAAGGACAGGGTCCTATTTTAAAAGCGAGAGAGATAGTGCAATTTTTTAGCGTTTAGACAACCAATTTTGGCAGTGTTTCATGGTTAAATCGATAATCTAGATATTTGTATCCTAGGATGAACATCTGTATAAGGTTTATTGGAGGTTAGTGTAAGGTTTCCCTCCTTTGGCAGGAATTTCACGATATACCTATTTCTTATAAGGGAAATCACTCATCAGTGTGTGAAAATTTTCTTTTGATATATGAGTTTACATGACTTTCCTCATGATATAACTCATCGTAACTTTATGTGTGGGAATGAGTTTGAAAAACTCGACGTATGTGAGTAAGTTCCTTTTTATATACCTCCCGTTGTGAGTTCAGCCAAGATGTACGATGTGGGGAAACCGTTCAATGTACAGCAAAGATAATAAGACATTGGAAGTTAGGAGTAATAATTCTTAGTTTAACCGCGTACTCTAGAACCATGACCCATCAGAAAGTGACTCTTAAGTACGTGACAAATATATGGTCAACTTATAATTCTCACGTGATGTAGTGTGAAAAATGCATGAGTTTTAATTAGTATTTTTATGAAAAGTTTTATGTATGCAAAAAGGAATATGTCTGAGAACATACATGAGTGGTATATGATAAAAGAGTTAAGTATACAAACAATTAGGTATGCGCATCTAACACAAAGAATGGAGTATGTACAAACGAATAAATCATGGTGATATGTGCAAAGTGTAGTTTATGTGGATATATAAAAAGTGAGATGGATAGATGTACAAAGGGAAATCACCATGGTGTTATGTGTAAATGAAGCAAAAGTGTATATGTGTGCAAGTGAGGAGAATATGGATATATACATAAGTGGTATGTGAAATGTGTGAATAAGCATGTGAAGCATGTGAATAGGCATCTAAGAATAAGAATGGGTATATACAAATGACATGGAATTTGTGATAAATGTGAACAAGTGGAGTGGAACATAGAAAATGTGTACAAGTGAGTGTGAAACAAGTGAATAAAACATGGGTATATACAAGGGATGTGAGGCATCCGATAACAAATATGTACATGTGTTAAGAAGATAAAGTATGGTGGAAAAAATAATACATATGTGAGAATGAGCGTATAAAGAAGAATATACATATGTAAGCATATATACAACTGTAGAAAAATAGATAAAGGAGAAAAAGGAAACTAAAGATATGTAAGAGTATATTCCTCTAACATAATTCCCCAGTGAAATCGCCAATATATCCATCTTGGACACGTGTTTACCCAAAAAAAAATGCAAAAATGGGAGTCAAGGAAGAAAATTCCTTTTCCATCACTCACGCGATGCCTATGGTGAAAAAATTTAGATATTGGAGTCACTAGCCTATTTCACTCAAACATGCAAAAGATGTTACTGTCTGATAGGAAATGATAAAAAAAACTACAGGTGCATACAAAATCAAATAGATCAAGGGTTCGGGGACTAAGTTACATAATGGAAAGGTGTCAGGAAACCATTCCACCCTTTTAGTTTCTCAGGGGAAATAGCAATGTTCCCCTTCTCCTAAAAAGTATAGTTCATTTGTATAATGTGTGTAAGGTGAAAATGTGCATATGTGTGGAAAGTGCGTGAAGAGTGAAATCCTGATGTTCAAATCATAAAGAAGATGGGAAGGAGTCATTCTGAGAACTACAAGTAAAAGAAAAAAATAAAAACATGAAAGTAGCCAGGATATGAGCGATGTCTTCGATCATAAGTCTCTATGAGAGACTGAATACGTGTGTCCAATGGGACTGCTAAAAAGTCAAATAACATTGAATAGAAAGGGTAATACTATCAGTGATACGTCGGATCATGACTCTCCTTGGATAAATGAGCATGCATATCAACGAGACCACTAGAAATTGAATATAGATAAAAAAACATCAGTAATACATAGACTATAATCGATGAATCATATCGTAATTCACTACGATACGGTGAATATGCGTGTCTAACATGACCGCTAAAGAATGAATATAGGTAGACTAATCTGTTCATAAAATATAAGTGAAAATTAAAGTAAAAATAGTCAAATAAGGAATTTGAGGAAAAAGGGCATGAATCCCAAGGTAAACATGAGATCGGCATCAAAGTCCACATAGTTCGAGGAGAAATAAATATGGGGTTTAACCCATAATTTCGAAACTAGAATTTTTTACTTTAATGAAAAATGTGTAGTTGTGTTGAATGTGTAAAAAAAGGAGCAGATAAATCTAATTTGGGATTTATGAGTTAAACCTTTTTTCTAGTTTATGAAAATAGGTTTCTGAGTGTATATACAATAAAAATATTATTAGTGGTGAGAAAACAGGAATTAGTTAAGAAATATGTTTAATGTAATCAAATGTAAGAAATAACGCTAACCTAATGAAGTTGGATGAGTAGAATTTGGACAATATAAGTAAATTTAATTTCGTTTTTTCTTGGAGAGATGTAGGCTGATTTTAATTGGTGGAGAGGTGGTAGCAATGTGGTGGTAAAAGGTGAGGTAAGGGTGAGATACGAGAATGTTTTGAAAGTGATGTAATGAAAACATGTCACACTGATTTCGAGATAAAATATCTTGAACATTGAGGTTTGGGTTCACTTAAGTAGGAATTCCTAAAAGACAAAAACACCAGGAGGCCCTTGGGGAGGTTCTAGCTAGCCTAGCCCTTAGCCTGCCTAATTGTAGACTTCCTAGACATGGTGGCCGAGTAAAGTATCACCTACCTGCAGACAAGATGGGGAACCTAGAGTCAAGCTGAGAATGTTTTTTCTTGTAAAATGATCATAAAAGGAAAATCATATGTGGCGCCCAAAATTCGGGTTTCAATATGGAAAACCTTTTTATACTCTGATAATATGCATAAATAATCATGTTAATAATACATATATACATATATCTTACATAATTTTATTAAAGCTTAAATATATTATAGAATACCCTACCTCTTGAAGATAATAATTACTTTGAAGAATAGGTAAAAAGAAAACCCAATAAGTTCCTATAAGCTCCAACTCAAGCTCCTTCTTCTCCAAAATAACACCCTATATTAACCCTTGATAATGGAAGGATGGAATGGTAGTCTTGAAAGATTGAAGTGTAGATGTGATTTGGAACTAAAGGAAACTGAAATGGGGGAATAATAAAACTAAAAAGTCTTTATTTTGGGCCTGAAATATTCTTCACGGAATTAAGAGAATGAATGGGAATGTTCCCAATTCTTATATCTTATAATGTCCCAAACTTTATTCTATTAAAACCCTATCCCTTAATGATGTACCATATATGTTTAATGTGTGTGAGGGGGGGGGGGGGGGTGGAGTCATATAATAAAGCCTAAAAATGTGGTAGGGTCAACTACCTTTACACCTCCAACAATCCAAAAGTTGACATTTTAAAAGGAAAGAAATTTGTTTATGTCGGATCAATTTGGTCCGAATCCGAATCAATTCGGATCTCGGAGTTACGAATTTTACTTTTAATAATTTTTTTAAATTTCATTATTTATCCTAATGATATTATAACACATATATCGATATAATTATATATTTTGTTTCATATTATTTATCAATCTAATTTAAAATGCGTAACATAATTAACATGCGTAACGAGGTATGCAACATTTTTTTATATTTTTCTCCTTAACTCCAGTTAAAATTAAACATAATTTATTTAAATTAATTCAATTAATTCATCATATACCCATATGCCAAATATAACGTGACTTTATTAATTTAATAAAACCATGTGTTACATCATTAGTCCTTTTCATGCATGGCCAAGACTATTGAAAAGAGGATTCTGAGCTCTCATTTGATTTCAATGGAGTATTGAAGGTCTATGATTTGAAGGGACTACTTTTAGACCCTATGGAGATGTACTAGTTGGTGGGGGTACTAAAATGGGGTGTCTACGGGAAATAAAATCTTACCAAAAGGAACTTCAAGAGGATCTTGTTATTGTTTTAACAAGTCTCCTACCAGTTGTTACGACCCCTTCCATAGATACATTTACCTTTTAAGAAGTCACTCTAATGGATATTCTAAGATGGCCAAGCCTTAGGATGATGAAATAAAGATATTGTATGACCGGGTGGGCCACTTTCATAAACAATATCAAAAGAACACACCTGAATCCATTGAGTAAGAAAGTAAAACATTACTATCTTACCTTAAAATGATAGATGACAATAATTTAGTTGTTTAGTGGGATAAAGGGTTACATCTAACACCTAGAGATATGCATGTCCGTTATGACGTTCTTGGACACCCGTAATGAAGTTTTGTGCATATTATTCCTAGCCCTAATGGGAATAACCAATCAAAAATTATTTCCAATAGCAATTAAGGAATGATAAATAACTTCGCTGAGTTGTCTATGACATTTGTTTTCCATTTTATAGGATCTCAAAAGATGTGCAGCCTTAATATTCTTCAATTTTAAGAAGAGATCAAGAGAAAACCTTAGAGAGTGTGAATAGAGGTTCAACCTTATGGCCCTATAGGTATATGATCAAAATGATCCTTCGTACATTAAAGGTTTCATAAACTTACTCTACTCTAAAGATTTGTTGAGGCCTTTTAGCAAAGTACCCTATCTATTAATAATTAAATAAGTTAAAAGAGCTCGAAAGTATATGAACATTAAACAAGTAGTGAGTCATAGAATTTTAAACCTTATTCCTTTTTACTAAATTCAAAAAAGAGGAAAGGGAATGACGTGTTCTCCCAAATTCGTTGGAAATTTTTCTAATTAAGAAGACTCCAATAAAAAGAAGGATGGATTACTAGAAGCCAAGTACTTCATTCCTCTCACTTCAACCATAAAAAGATATTATTAATAATTATCCCAAATTTATTGTATGAGTTCGAGCCATCTAAGTATTGACACTTCCATAAATAATGCCACTATAAACCAATGATTGTTATCTCCTAAAAGATTACTTAAAGGAGCTCATAAAAAGAGGGTAACTCAAGCACTTCTTCTTTAGGAAACAGGAAACCCAAGATAAAGGTAAGGGTAATGAAAATATGACTTTACTTTATGTTCATACCATTAAGGAAGGATT
Organism: Sambucus nigra; assembly: GCA_949130495.1. Lineage (NCBI taxonomy): Eukaryota > Viridiplantae > Streptophyta > Magnoliopsida > Dipsacales > Adoxaceae > Sambucus > Sambucus nigra. The sequence goes on from OX422220.1 coordinate 50,504,592, forward strand.
TTATTCAGGTTAACACTTCCTTAGGTCGAAAATATCGATTGAGAGAGATCCATCTGATGAATTACACGAGCAAATCGAAGGTCTAGGTCCTAATGTTGATTTTTCCAAAATCTTACCTCACTAGTGTCCCCTAGCCTATGATGAACCCTTAGTGGTCACTATGGTCATGATAAATGCCAAAATGTATAAGATAACCATCGACACTGTGAGCTCAACTAACAAAATATTCATGGATGTATACAAGTCAATGGGTCTTATAATGATTAACCTTCTTACCATTATGTACTAATTGGTGGAATATAATGGAAAGGCCCTATTCAAAAAGGTATATCTATTTATCACTAATAGCATGTGATTAGGATTTTTATATTACCATTTGAAGTATGATTATGTTGGTAGACCTACCCTAAAACTATGATTTCATATTGGGAATGCCTTTTCTCAATGAGTTAAATTTTATGATATCAATAACATGAATGATGATAAGCTACCCCACTCTAATTTAGGTGGGATAGGTTCATGGAGATTAAAAAGATGTTAAATTGTGCTAAAATGTTACTATAAGTGACATGAATATGTCCATAGAAACCCGTCAAACACTCATCCATGTTTCACACAAGTAATCCAAGGCACTAAGGCCCATAACTAAGCCTCCTAAAGTCCTTGTAAATGATTTTTAGGTCTCAATAAAGGTCCCAACATTGGAGGCAGATAGACCACTTACAAAGGATAACATAAACATTAAGTTATTAAATGTTAATACTCTAGATCCACAAGACGAGGATAAAGAGAAAACATAAGACCACTGAAGAGATCATGAGTATCGGTATTGATGAGGCTAAAATAGAGAAATCACTTCACTTCCTGGCTAACCTTAGCTCCGCCTAAAAGAGACTCTACTGTAGTTATTTAAAGAGAATAAGTTTGTGTGTGTTTGTTTTACTCATACATGACCGGGATTAACCGAATTATTATTATGGTCCATTACCTCAGTGTGGAACTTAACCAAAGGCCAATGCGACATAAGAAGTAATTGTCTTCTCCCAAGAGAAACCAAACCACTATAGGTGTTGCCAATAACCTCTTAAAGGCCAAGTGCATCCAAAAAGTCAAGTACCACGAGTATATATCCAATGTTGTTATTTTTTCAAACCCCCCCCCCCCCCAAAACAAAAAAAAAATATAAAAAAAGGAAATATTCTTGTAGATTTTATATACCTTAACAAGGTCATTCCAAAATATTTCCATCCTCTACTAAGTATAGACACCTTGGTCAACAAAATGACTAGACACGTGTTGTTTTCTTTCATGGGTGCATAATCTTAGTATAATTAAATAAATAAGGCTCCCTTCTATGTGGAGAAAATTTATTTTATCATAAATAAGGGCACAAATTGCTACAAGGTATGCCTTTTGTATAGAATAATGTCATATCCACCTATGAGAGAGTGGTTAATTCTATGTCTTAAGATTTGATTGGCATAACCATGGGCATTTACAAGGATAACATGCTTATTGATATACCCATAAGTACCCTCGGCCAAGCCGAGGGCACCCTTCCACAGGATGAGGCCCAGACGAACCTCTAGGGTGGCCGACCTCTGAACATATAATCAGTCGGCCCTCAGCATGGACCGGACGACCCTTCGAGAGGCCGACCCTTCATCAGGCCCAGACGACCCTCCGAGGGGCCGACCCCTCATCAGGCCCAGATGACCCTTCGAGGGGCCGACCCCTCGTCAGGCTCAGACGACCCTCTGAGGGTACGTCAGTACGAGGCCCAAATTGGGTCAGACTCATTACCGGAAGGAACTTTGCCCTCGGACTCATATCATAGGTCGAGGGTGACATCATTACAGTGCGTAGCTTGGGAGGTGCGTGGAACAGTGCGCGTCAGTCTCACATGGCACGTGGAAGACCGTTATAACAAAATCACCCCCTCACGTGAGGGAATATTATGTCATCATGTGGCATCTACAAGTGTCAACAGGAAATTGGATAGATCATCATTCACATGCACCATGCATATTTGGGGGGTACACTACAGCCCCTAAGACCCATATATACTTGTCACCTACAACCCTACAAGGGATGGATAATTGTAATCCTAGCAGAAACTCTGCTTGTACACACAGTAGAGAGAGAAAGTGAGCTCATGTAAATTATATCCAAGGCCATTAGTGCCCATACTTAGTGGATCACACACTCACAGTGGATGTAGGCCTAATTGGCTGAACCACTATACATCATTGTCTTATTCCTATTATACTCACCTCCTACTATATACTTATACATACATATCTCTATGGTTGCCATGGTTACTGCTGTTTGAGATCATCATCACTTATCTGGTGGTGCTGAATCTAAGCATCATCAGTTTGGCGTCGTCTGTGGGAACGAGAAGACATCTCTTCCTTTGTACAGCTTTACCTCACTGGGCACTCTGGTGGTTAACCAGTTCTCCCCCTGTGAGGAGATATTTCACCATTGAAAGAGACCCATTAAGGTTCTGAAGCTCACCAGTCTTTTCTTCAGTTCAGCTTTTCATAGCTCAAACACATGACATCGGAGATGCCACCACCACCACTTCCTCCATCGGATAGTGGAGTAGGACCCAGTTCCAATCAACCACCACCTCAGTCTGAGATGGCTGATGTGGAGACAGCCTTGAAGTCTCTGGAAGCAAGCCAGCAGATCATGCAGGAGCAGTTCGCAGCTTTAAGCCAGAACATACTAAGACCACCGGGGGTCTCACCTGAGATAATTACTCCGGCAGCGGCTCCAGGGCAACATGAGGCCAGGGGACCACCCCAGGCACCACGCAAAGACCTGCCACCCCCTCAGCGGTGGAGGGATGTTGCTGACCCCCGACTTCTATGCCTGGGGAGGCAAGGAAACCCTTTCCCTGAGGACAGGTATGATGATCTGGAGGGGGAGGAGGCCCCCATAGAATGCTGGGAGCCGTATGCGGTCTCCAACAATACTGTACGACCTCTCCAAGAGAGCAGAGGGAAGTGTGAAAGGCAAAATCCTGACGATCGCCCGAGAGGCTCTACTTTCGATCGCCTGAGCAGGGGGTTGGCCTTTGAGAGGCTGGGCCCAGTAAATGATCTGCGGGAAAAATTGTCTAGATCAAGGAGTGCTGCGAGGTCCAGAAGGGAGGCAGCAGATGGTCGACCCCATGGGGGCCGACCCCAAGGATGGGACGACGGCCAGGGAGAAGTAAACAGCCAACACAGGCATGCTATAACAAAACCCTTCGTCCACCTCAAAGAGGCGGCAGGGGATAACATCGGTCAAGCCGACCCTATGAGGCCCTGGAATGACTCGATCCAGCGACTGTAGGATAAGATCAGTGATATACTAAAAAGCCAGGACCCTCTTCATAGAGGATAATCCATAGGCTCACCCTTTGTGGCGAAGATAGTTAACTTCCCTACGCCATCAGAGTTCAAGCCACCTGCGGTCACCCCAAGATATGATGGGAGTACCAACCCAGTCCACCATATTGAGATGTATCAATCGGCGACAGACATATAGTCTATCTCGGATGAGATGAGGTGTCTTGCCTTCTCTGGTACTCTGATTGGGGATGCCCATGTCTGGTATATGTCTCTTTTAAAAAACTCCATTGAAAACTTTAAGCAGTTGGCAGATCGGTTCATCCACAACTTCTGCTTTGGGGTGAGGCCACAGAAGAAGACCACACACCTGCTCTATGTTAAATAGGGGAAGAATGAGAGTCTAAGAGACTACATAGCCAGGTTCAACAAAGAAAAGTTAGAGGTGGAAGACTATGAGGAGAGCATAGCCATGACCGCCCTCATTGGAGGGATCCAGAAGGGGAAGCTGCTATGGAAGCTTGCTGAAGACCCTCCGAGGATGATGGATGAATTGTTGTCGACAGCAGGGAAGGTGATGAACGTCGAAGAGGTGATGGCCGCAAAATAGGAAGATGAAAAAGGAGGCACCAGTGGGGGTAAGTACCCCAAGAAGAACAAAGAGGGGAAGAAGAGGTATACGAATGACAAATTCGCTGATTACACCCCTCTAACGGTCAGCCGTTAACACATTCTCAATGAGATAAAGAGTGACCGATCCCTGAAGTGGCCTTATAAGTTGAAGGCAGCCCCCAACAAGAGGAACAAAAACTTGTGCTGCGAATTTCACCAAGACCATGGCCACGTGACAAACAAATGCTTCGCTCTGAAGGACGAGATTGAAAGAATGTTCAAAAGAGGGGAAGCTGAGGAAGTACGTTGATAAAAGTGCCTTCAATAGGGATCGAGGGGACGAACCCAGGAAAAAGCAGGGCGATGCATGCCGAGAAGATCCTCCAAAAAGTCTGATGAAGAGGACGACCCTGACCTCCCCCCAAGAGATGACCTCGGCCCTGTCAAGAGACTTAACATGATCTCCCTCGGTGTGGGGATGATCTCTGGGGGCCTAACAGGAGGAGGGTCAGAGGTCGCAGATAGGAAGGCCCATGTAGCTGAAGCCAAGGCAGTGACGAAGACAGTACACTCAACCTCACTAGCAAAGTCAAAAAAGAGGAAGAAGGTCGGTATGGATACTCTGACAGTGGGGTTCTCAAGAATGGACTTCAAAGGCCTCTTAGCCCCACATGATGACCCTCTCGTCATCACTACCAGGGTGCACGGGTGCGAGGTGCCGAGGATCCTGGTAGATGGGAGTAGCTCTGCAGATGTGATGTTTTGGCCATGTTTCAAGGCCTTAGGTCTCAGCCGTGCTAGACTCATCCCATACCATCACCCATTGATTGGGTTCAGTGGGGAAAAGGTTCATCCCCTTGGAGTGTATGAGGCCGATGTCAGGATGGGGGACGAGTGGCCGAAATGGTTTACCAAGAAGGTCAGCTTCTTTGTGATTGATGAACATGTCTTTTCATCCTATAATATTATACTGGGGCGGGTAGCCCTCAAGGGGTTTGAAGCTGTGTCATCTATAGTCCATCAGATGATTAAATTCCCAACCCCTTATGGGGTGGGGGAAATTCAGGGGGACCAGACGACAACACGGGAGTGTTATTACAACTCCGCTAAAGAAAGAGAGGCACACAAGAAGGCTACAACCACTACAATATTGATACCCTATACCCCAGAGACGAGACGAAACTAAAGAAAGGAGAGTCCGCGGAAGAGGTAGAATCCATCATCCTCAATGAGGATGACCCGGAAAAAACCGTCCAAGTCGGAAAGTCTCTAAAGCCAAATATCAAGGAAGACCTCATTAAACTGTTAAGGAAAAGACAAAGCATCTTTACATGGAGTCATGAAGATATGCCGGGGATCGACCCTAAAATCATGTGCCACAAGCTCAACGTGGTAGAGGGTGAAAAGACGGTAAAGAAGAAAAGGAGAATTTACTCTAGAGAAAAATATGAGGTCATAAGGGATGAGGTTAAAAAATTAGAAGATGTTGAGTTTATCAGAGAGGTCATCAACCCTGAATGGCTGTCCAATGCAGTCATTGTCCCAAAGGCCAACAAGAAGTGGAGAATGTGTGTGGACTTCACCGACCTCAACAAGCACTATCCCAAAGATAGTTTCCCTCTCCCCCGCATTGACCAGATGGTAGACGCTATCGCAGGCCATGAGCTCATGAGCTTCATAGACGCTTATTCAGGATACAACCAGATCTTCATGGACCCTGAAGACTCGGAGAAAACAGCCTTCATTACTGACAAGGGGACGTACTGTTATAGAGCCATGCCCTTTGGCCTGAAGAATGCAGGGGCAACGTATCAGTGCCTGGTAAATCAAATGTTTGAAGATCAAATTGGGAAGTATATGGAGGTCTATGTAGATAACATGCTGACTAAGAGTTTGAAGGCAAAGGATCATGTGGCAAACCTGGAGACGACCTTCGATACGATGGACAAGTACCGGATGAAGCTTAACCCGGCCAAGTGTGTCTTCGGGCTTGGAGCAGGGAAATTCTTGGGGTTCATCGTGAATCAAAGAGGCATTGAGGCCAACCCTGAGAAAATAAAGGCCCTCCTAGAAATGAAGACCCCCAAGACCATTGAAGACGTTCAGAGGCTCACGGGGTGAGTGACTGCTTTGAATAGGTTCGTGTCTAGAGTCACAGACAAGTGTTTACCATTCTTTAAAATTCTCAGAAAGGCCTTTGAGTGGAGTAAAAAGTGTGACCAGCCCTTCAAAGAATTGAAATCATACTTAGGATCTCCCTTACTGTTGTTATGACCGGTACAGGGCGAACAGCTACATGTGTACTTAGCCGTCTCAGAATTAGCTATTAGCTCAGCCATTATGAGAGACGAGGATGGGATACAGAAGCCTGTGTATTTCAACAGTAAAACACTCCAGGGGGCAGAGCAAAGATACCCAAGCATGGAGAATTTAGTATATGCCTTGATCCATGCATTAAGAAAGATGAAGCCATACTTTCAGTCCCATACAATGGTCATCCTCACTGACTCTCCTCTTAGGCAGGTCCTGTACAAGCCAGAAAAATCAGGGAGGCTAATGGCCTGGGCTATAGAGTTGGGGGAGTTTGACATTGTGTATCAACCTAGGAAGGCCATTAAGGGGCAAGCATTGGCATATTTCGTGGCAGAATTTACTTGGGAAGACGATGAAACTGAAGATGAGAGCCACGGGAAGATAGATACCCTACAGGGAAGACTTATCGACACACCCGCAGACAAGGTAGAGACAAGCACCGCTAGAGAAAAAGTGGCCGAAAATGAAGAGGGAAGATATCTCTTTAAACAGGGGTCCCTCACTAAGGGAAATTTTTCAGAAGATACTGTGTGGAGCCTTTTCGTGGACGGGTCCTCTTGTGACAGCGGGAGTGGAGCTGGACTCATAGTATCATCACCTGATGGCATAGACATTGAGTACGCACTGAGGTTCAACTTCAAATCCTCCAACAACGAGTTCGAATATGAGGCCCTGATAGCAGGGCTCTCCTTATCCAAGTCTCTTAGTTTCGACCAGATTTTGGTACATAGTGATTCAAGGCTGGTAGTGAATCAAATACTAGGAGCCTATGAGGCCCAGGATGAGCGAATGGCCAAGTACCTCGAGAAGGTAAGATCATTGCTGAAGAGTAAAGTTAAAAAGGATACCTAGGCTCGACAATGGTCGAGCTGATGCCCTTGCTAGGTTGGCCTCGGCGACTAGGACAGATATCAGGAGGACAGTCCCAGTGGAAATTTTACTTTGATCGACTATCGAAGATGTCGAGGGAGCACTTGGCACTTGCCTGAATGTTTCTAAGGAAGCCTCATGGATGGACCCTCTGATCAGATACCTTAAAGAGGGGGAGATGCCAGAAGCAAGGCAAGAAAGAAAGAAGTTGAGATACAAAGCTGCAAAGTTCACTGTCATCGGGGACACCTTGTACAAAAAGGGGTTTTTTCTCCCCTTACTTAGGTGTGTGCACCCATATGAAGTCCTATCCATTTTGCAAGACGTGCACGAAGGGTCATATTCAAGCCACATTGGAGGCAGGTCACTTGCGAAGAGGGTGGTCACCCAGGGGTACTGGTGGCTGACCTTGGGGAAGGATGCCCTAGCATATGTAAAAAAGTGTGATAAATGTCAACGATTTGCCACCATCCCACACCAGCCCCATCAGCCTCTTACCTCCATTACATCCCCATGGCCATTTGCAGTGTGGGGGATCGACCTAGTAGGCCCCTTGCCTAGGGCCATCAATAACTATCGGTTCCTCATTGTGGCCATTGACTATTTTTCAAAATGGGTGGAGGCAAAGCCGATGGTCACGATTACTAAGCAGAAGACCTTCCAGTTCATCTGGAAAAATATTATATGCAGATATGGTCTCCCCAACACCCTCATCTCGGATAACGGTATTCAATTCAAGAATACATCTCTAGGGTAGTACTGTGAAAGGGTGAGTATCAAATAATTCTTCTCTACCCTAGGCCGACCTCAGGCCAACGGGCAAACGGAAGTCACAAACAGGACGATCCTAGTCGGGATCAAGAAGAGACTTGAAGAGGCAAAAGTAAGATGAGTGGAGGAGTTGTATGTTGTACTGTGGGCCTACAAGACTACGGTAAAGACCTCTACCGGAGAAACCCCATTCATGCTAGCATATGGCTCAGAAGCCGTCATCCCCATCGAGATTGGGTTTCCTTCTCATAGGGTCCAAATGTATGACCCCTAGAGAAATACGGAAGAGAGGAGACTTGACTTAGACCTGATTGAGGAAAGGAGGGAAGACGCCGTGATAAGGCAAGCCGCCTACTAGCAGAGGACCACAAGGTTTTACAACTAGAGGGTGAAGCAGAGGCAATTGCAGTGGGGGACTTGGTCCTCAAAAAGACTTGGCAGAAGCCCAACAAGCTCCATCCTAATTGGCAAGGCCCATACAGGGTCATCGATGAAGTTGTCCCTGGGACCTATAGACTAGAAAACCTAGAAGGGGAACCCTTTTCCAACCCCTGGAATGCAGATCATTTGAAGAAATACTATCAGTAGTGTTGTAACGTCCCGACGGACCATAATTGTAATGGATGTTGCTCCAACAGAACACCTGGAATATTAATGAGAAATATCAGTGTTTGCTCTCATCTTGTGTTCGTCAGTTCTAAGTATATCTGGGATAATTTTTAGGGAAAAGCAACCCTCGGCTATAATGAGGGTCAATGGTGGGGACGACCCTGCCCTTTACCTCAAGAAAGATGAGGGAATACTTAATTAAAAACCATTAATTTTTTAAAAGGAACCCTCGGCTATAATGAGGGTCAATGGTGGGGACGACCCCACCATTGCCCTCAAGAAAGACGAAGGAAGACTTTGTTAAAAACCGTTAATTTGGTAAAAACAACCCTCGGCTATAACGAGGGTCAATGGTGGGGACGACCCCACCATTGCCCTCAAGAAAGACGAGGGAAGACTTTGTTAAAAACCATTAATTTGGTAAAAGGAACCCTCGGCTATAATGAGGGTCAATGGTGGGGACGACCCCACCATTGCCCTAAAGTAAGACGAGGGAAGACTTTGTTAAAAAAACATTAATTTGGTAAAAACAACCCTCGGCTATAATGAGGGTCAATGGTGGGGACGACCCCACCATTGCCCTCAAGAAAGACAAGGGAAGACTTTGTTAAAAACCGTTAATTTGGTAAAAACAACCCTCAGCTATAACGAGGGTCAATGGTGGGGACGACCCCACCATTGCCCCCAAGAAAGACGAGGGAAGACTTAGTTAAAAACCATTAATTTGGTAAAAGGAACCCTCGGCTATAATGAGGGTCAATGGTGGGGACGACCCCACCATTTCCCTCAAGTAAGACGAGGGAAGACTTTGTTAAAAACCATTAATTTGGTAAAAAAAACCCTCGGCTATAATGAGGGTCAATGGTGGGGACGACCCCACCATTGCCCTCAAGAAAGACGAGGGAAGACTGTTAAAAACCATTAATTTGGTAAAAACAACCTTCGGCTATAATGAGGGTCAATGGTGGGGACGACCCCACCCTTGCCCTTAATAAAGACGAGGGAATACTTTGCTAAAAACCATTAATTTGGTAAATACAACCCTCGGCTATAATGAGGGTCAATGGTGGGGACGACCCCACCCTTGCCCTCAAGAAAGACGAGGGAATACTTTGCTAAAAACCATTAATTTGGTAAAAACAACCCTCGGCTATAATGAGGGTCAATGGTGGGGACTACCCCACCCTTGCCCTCAAGAAAGACGAGGGAATACATTGTTAAAAACTATTAATTTGGTAAAAATAACCCTCGGATATAATGAGGGTCAATAGTGGGGATGACCCCACCCTCGCCCCAAGAAAGACGAGGGAATACTTGAGCATCAATTAAAAATTGGTTAAAAACCCCCCTCGGCTATAATGAGCATCAATGCAGGGGACGACCCCTCATTCACCCTCAAGAAAGACGAGGGAGGGGATAGTGATATTGTTGATATAAAAAATTCACAATGCAAAAGAGACGAGTATGAAACACAACAAGATAGATGATATTATAAATAAAATATTATATAGGATGTTTGATCTCCAAAAAATAAAGTACAATCACGAGTTACATAAAGAGGGTATCGGCTACAAACAACCACCCTATTGAGCAGCATCAGAGGGCAGGGCCTCAACGTCAATGAGAGAAGTCTCCTCAATGACCATGACAGGATGATCCTCAGATGTGCCGACACCGTCGGCATGCACTGGCTCCACCTGTGCCAAAGCCTCAGCAATCAGAGGGTCGTCCAGTTGGACTGCTTCGATAGCGGGGCGAACAGAAGATACTGTGTTGGCAAACTTAAGAACGACCCACGGACAGGCCGTCCTAATCCCCCTCTCTAAGTATTCAAGGCCGAAGCCTTGAAACTCATCCGAGAGTTTGTAGGCCTCCACAGCATCGGCCTCGAATTTCTTGACAGCCGCCTCAAGATCGGTCTTGTGATAAACCCCCAAATTGGTCATGGCCTCGTCCTTCTCCTTTATAAGCGCATCCTTGGCCTGCAAGTCTGCATCATGCTGCCTCGTCAGCTCATCCAAGACCCTGGCATGTTCGGTCTTGGCACTCTCCAGTGTAGCCCTTGCAGTCTCTAGCTCCATCTGCAGACCAGCCTCACGTTGAATGGCCCTCTCGGCCTCATGAATTTTTTGTTGATTCTCCGCCATCCACTTGGTGGCCGAAGTAAAGGCACAGACAGACTGCAGAGAAATAATAAACAGTCTTTAAGAGGCTGAGGAAACCGTTAGAAAAAAATTCATCACAAGAAAAAGTATGAACAAGAATCAGAGCTAGAGTGTGCAGACCATAGTCATACACCTTCGCAGGGGGCATCTTGGATAAGAACTCGTAGTGGGCAGTCGAGGGGGCAGAAATCATCGATGCCTTTGTCGCCCTGAGGTTGGCAATCCGAGAAGACGGCTTGGCCTTCATAAATACCAAGTTTTGGGACCAGAAGGCCCCCATACTGGAAGAAGAGGCGGTCCCCCATACTAGCTCTTTCCTTTTCTGCCTATCGGGGTTCGGCTCAACATCCGTCGGCCCCACGGCCTTTGTTTTCCTCGGAGCTTACTGAGGTTCCTTGCCTTTTTTCTTGCCCAGGGCATATAGTAAGCTCGGGGTAGTCATTTCCCAAAGATGGTCTGATATACTTGAAGGACAACCTGAAAAGAGTACGACATGTTAGAAAAATGCAAAGGCAAAGATGAAACACTTGAAAAAAGTAAAGATTGGGCAAAAAATAATATAACTCACATAGCTCTGTGAGGGGTCGACCCTCAGACAAACTTCCTTGAGGAACTGAGGGGTCATCAGATCTTCAAACTTTGCAATTTCACCCCATTTCCCTCGTTCCCTCAGATACTCAACTATGTCTTTCTCATCCAGACTAAGTTTGGGATCTGACCTGGCCTTCATCAAGGGGTTAGACCATCTTCTGGGAACCCTCGGACCATCGTCCAAATGTTGAGCCTCGACGGCAAATTCCCACTCTCCAGAAACGAAGAAAAATCTCTTCTTCCAATCGTGGTTGGAGGTTTATGCCACGTGGAGAAGTTTTTTATCAGACCTCCTCGCCCCCAGGTGGTAGTACCCAGGATGTTTGGACGAGGAGGTGATATTATAGCAAGCCAAGAACACATCGGAGGAAGGCTCGTCAGTGAAGGCATTTTTTCATAGGGAGATGTAGCCGAGGATCGTCCTCCAGGAATTGGGAGGAAGCTGAGAGGGAGCAACGCCGAGGGCTGACAAGATATCTACAACGACAGGATGTAGAGGGAATCTGACACCGACCTTAAATGTTTGTTCGTATACCTCTATCTCTCCCTCTTCACCCTCAAAGACCCTTTGAGAATCAGAGGGAACCCTCATGGATATGTTGGGGGACACACCATATTCATGCCTCCACAGAAGGAGGTCACGATCCATGACTGAGGAAATATAGGATGAGGCCTGAGATGTGTCAACTGGGTCAACATCTGAGTCCTCACCATCATCCTCAGTCCCCTCTCCCTCGGCCTCATCACCTATCAGAGGTCGCTGAGGAAAAGCCATCTGGAAAGCGTGTGGGGTAGAGTTGTCACAGGGACAGCCTCGGAAGGGACCACACCCTCAGCCCATCGTCCTGGGCTTAGATCAGATGTCTCTCTCCTTCCAGAAGACCCAGCACCAGTTGGCGACGACGCTCTCTCATCCATCTCTCCTGAATGACTGTCGGTTGGACGACAAGACAACCCACAAGACTCAGATGGTCTTATTGTGGATAAAGGAATGGGGAAAATGGGTCGTACCCAATTAGGGTCGGCCCTCATCTTCTCTCCTCCTCTTCCTCTATTCGTCTGATCTCAACAAATAACTTCTCTCTCAGGGATGGAAACTCCTCGGCTAAACTGTAAAGCCTCCTAAGCATTAAGAGGAAGACCCTACACTTAGAAGAATTTGGCTAAGACAACTACAAATAATCCCATAATTGACCAGGTTGAACTTTTTGATCAAAACCAAAAAAATCAACGGTTTTGATCAAGAACACTCAAGAACCAGTCACCGGAGAAGACGCCGGAAACGTTACGAAACAACCTAAGGGAAATCCAACCCTACGACCCTAAAATAAGAAAGCAAATAGAAATGAAGATAAAGAGGGCACTAAGGCAGAGGGGTTACCTGAGAAGAAATAACAGAACTGCTAAACTCGAAACATCAAAATTGCAAAAATGTCTAGAAATATGGAAGATGGAAAGAGAGATTTCAAGCGCGAAGAAGAAGAAGAATGAGAAACTTCAAAAACTATTTAAGTACCTTGCCAATGAGTGGGCCCACTAACTAATGCAGAGCCTAGCCCACGAGGAGGGCATCATTAGGGCACAAAGTCCCAAGCAGTATGCAACCGCCATGCCTAGAAAACTAGAACGACAATGAATAATAATTTTAAAAGGTGTCATTCATCTAACTGACCATACGCTCATCTCAAAGGAAACACTATCCCTCAGCCATGTCAGCAACATCGATGCCTAAGGGCTGGGGGGTGATTGATATACCCATAAGTACCCTCGGCCAGGCTGAGGGCACCCTTCCATAGGATGAGGCCCAGACGACCCTCCATGGAGGCCGTGAAAAATGTTGCTAATGCTGTTTAACACAAGATTAAACTGTATAAGCAACTCCGAGATGTTTGTTGAAGAAACCCTTTTCTTTTGAAAATAAAACTTATAAACAACAAGTTGTGTTTACAAAAACTTATGTACGAGAGTAATCAAGACTTTGTAATCAGTTTTAAAACTAAGATAGTTTCAAAAAATTAGCACACTATAGAATGAGATGAGTAGATGAAGATAATCAGAACACATAATTTTTAACATGGTAAAACCTCTCCCAATAGAGGAAACATCCACGGTGACTTCTAAGTCACAAAAGTAAAAATCCACTAACAACAAATAGCAGTTACAAACAATACAACATACATGAACACAAATCAACATATTCTAAGTTTAGGAATATACCCCACTTGGTGTCCTTCTAACTTCTCATTGATCTGATTGTTGATGATGTTCTTCCAGTTTGATAACTTCCTTTTGCTTTAGCTTCCTTGCATCGACTCAATAATCTTTGATCTTATTCACAACACTTCCAGTGTAGTAGTGTGTTAAGTGTTTGTGATGTGATTCCTATCAACATGCATGAACTCACACACACTTAGATTTTACAGACAGTCCTAGAAAATTACATATAAAGACTATATGCTGTGATTTTCTTTTCTTTCTTTCTTACAGAACAAGAACCTTTTTTACCTTTAATATATCCCAGATTCCACGGAAATCTTACTTCAAAATCGGTCAAGAACTTAATCAATCTCTGTTTTAAAAATGTTTTTGAGATTGAAAATCTCCAAGTGTGAATCCAACTAGGTCAAGGTTAAGTTTCGTAAGAATAGAAACCATAAAATATTTACAAAACTAAATCAGTAAAGATTTTCTTAAATCGAGAAAGAAACATGAAGATCTAGTGAAATATAACATGCAAAGTGTAGATCTACAATTTCTATGAAAAAGAAATACAGATCTTCACACGAATGTTTAAGTTGGTAATAAGATCATAGATCAAGAGGTTACAGCTTCAATATGAACAAACCAGTAACACCACTCTCTCTCAAACACTCAAGGTTGTGTTTGGGGTTTTGTATATACGAAGGTTTGAATAAGATTTGAAGTGTTTAGGGCTAGGGTTAGGGTTTGGCTAACACAGTTTCCCTTTCTCTCTCTTCTCTCTTTTCTTTTCTCTCTTCTCTCTCACTTCTCTCTTCTCTCTATTTTTTTCTCTCAGAAATGACGACTGCCAAAAGTCTTGAAAGGTTGAGAATTAGAGGGCTTTTATAGGAGTGGAGGAAGGTTCTTGATAGTCGAAGGAAATCAAGGGCTGAGATTAAGTCTTCCTAATATTGACTTGATCCAAGGGTTATAATATAGCGGTGGTTAAGTTGAATGTGATTGGTTCACAGTAATAGCACATGGATAGGTTTAAAACACATGCAGGCCATCGATAAGGATTGATCTAACGATCAGCAAACCACCAAGCAACCCTCTCACATAACAAACACAAATTGATACATCAGGATCGTGACAAGTGTTGGCATATAAGTGGCTTGCAAACGCGCGTCAAAAATAATTACAGGCAACACCCTGAAGTCTCTAGCGCATTTACTTTCTACCCAATCAAACATTCCAATGAAAAATGAATTTTTCAAAATAGCATATTAACCTCCACAAAGTTTATAATCACACTTTTATTAATGAAAAGATTATTTTAAAAATGTTTAAAAATGTTTAAAAATTCCCAAAAAATTATTAAAACAACATTTTAAGGGGAATTTAACACACAATCAATTTTAAGCAATATATACACATGTAAGCACTTCTAATGTGTGTAGTGTGATTCAATTTATACCTTCTTGGATTATTGAAGAGGATTAGAGAGAATAATTTTGAGGTTCTTTGGATTCTAGGTTAGACAACCAATTTTGTCACTATTTCCAAATTAGTTGAGCACTTATACAGTATAGACTTAGGTAAGTCAAAGGTATAAGGTGCTTCAATCTCCCCCTTTGGAAATATGAGACAAAATCTCCTTTGAGTTAGCTGAAACTCTTAGGGAACCAAAAAAATAAAACCTAGTCCTGTACAAAAGATACTATTTACCCATTTCCTAGAAAGTCCAAAATTACATAACTCAACTATTTACAAATTTGTACACTAGAAATGGTAGACAATCAGAAGAAGAGATTCCTGTAAATATGCACACTAATATCAAGCAGTTTAGTTGAAAAGTGAACAAAACATTGAACCCGTAAGACTCAAAATTTCTCCCCCATTTTGTCTCAAATGGACAAAGGGTAAGAAATTATGGTCTTAAGAGATTAATCAGCACATACCATACCTATAGAATTTCGCAAATACAGAAATCTGTTATAGTCTAGAGGTTTAGTGAACATGTCTGCAAGTTGCAGATCAGTAGGCAAGTAGTGGATTTCTAACTCCTTAGTTTCAACAAGTTCGCATATAAAATGATGTCTTATTTTAATATGCTTAGTTCGCGAGTGTTGAACCGGGTTTTTAGATATGTTAATAGCGCTTTGATTGTCACAATACAATTTTAACTGATCTTCTTTAATCCCATAGTCGCTTAACATCTGTTTTATCCATAACAATTGAGCACAGCAACTTCCTGCTGCTATATATTCGGACTCAGCCGTAGATAAAGATGTGCAATTCTGTTTTTTGCTACTCCAACCTACTAAATTATTGCCGACATAATAACAGGCACCTGATGTACTTTTACTGTCATCAGTACAACCGGCCCAATCAGCATCAGTATATCCTATGATGGTGCTACAGGTATCATTAGTGTACCTAAGTCCAAGATTAAGAGTGCCCTTTATGTACTTTATTATACGTTTTACACACGATAAATGGCTCTCTTTAGGGTTATTCTGGTAACGAGCACACAGACATACATCATACATTATATCTGGTCGCGAGGCAGTTAGATAGAGTAGGCTACCAATCATACTACGATAAAGTGTGGAATCAACTGACTTTCCATTTTCATCTTTACATAATTTAACAGTAGTACTCATAGGCGTTTTGGCAACTTTAGCATTATCTAAACCAAATTTCTTAACGAGATCTAAGGCATACTTAGTTTGAGAGACAAATAGTCCATCAGAATCCTGTTTCACTTGAAATCCTAAGAAACGTTGTAGCTCCCCCATAAGGGACATGTGAAACTCCTTATGCATAATAGCAGAAAAAGATTTAACTTCAGATGTTGAAGTAGACCCAAAAATGATGTCGTCTACATAGACTTGGGCTATAATAATGTTATTGTCAAAATGTTTGACAAAGAGAGTCTGGTCATTTCCTCCTCTCTTAAAACCCTTATCCAACAAAAAGTTGGAAAGGCGTTCATACCAAGCTCGAGGAGCTTGTTTTAAGCCATACAAAGCCTTTTTTAGACGAAAGACATGGTCAGGATATTTAGGGTCAATGAACCCTTTGGGTTGTTCTACATACGTTTCTTCGGACAGAATTCCCTTGAGGAAGGCAGACTTGACATCCATTTGATAAAGTGTAAATTTTAAGTGACACGCTATGGCGAAAAGAAGTCGAATAGATTCAAGATGAGTGACAGGGGCAAATGTCTCGCTAAAATCTATCCCTTCTATTTGTGAGTAACCTTGAGCAACTAGTCTAGATTTGTTTCTAAGGATTACCCCATGTTCATCAGATTTGTTCTTAAAGATCCAACGTGTGCCAATAACATTTTTGTTTTGAGGCCGCGGTACAAGATACCAGACATCGTGAATGACAAAATGTAAAAGTTCATCCTGCATTGCAGAAATCCAGTGTGTGTCATTCAATGCTTCATTAACATTTTCGGTTCCACAAGGGAGACGAAACATGCATAATTAGCATAATTTCTTAACTGGGATCTAGTACGAACTGGCTCATTAGGATTACCGACCACGTTGTCAATGGGATGATCTTTAGAGACCCAGCCAGGTACTTCTGGACTCTCAATAGGTAATGAGTAATCTATTTCTGGTGAATCAGTTTTGAAATCATTTTCAGATTCAATTACAATAGGTGATTCAGATATCTTATTTTCGACAATAGTGTCGCTTACAATTACATTTATCGATTCCATAAGGGTCTTAGTACGCAGATTGTATATACGATAAGCACGACTGTTTGGAGATTATCCTAAAAAGATGGCTTTATCACCACGCGTCTTGAATTTAGACAAATGTTCTCTGTCTTTACAGACATAACACTGACTTCCGAAAGTTCTTAGATATTTTAGATTAGGCTTCTTACCGTACCACAACTCATAAGGGGTTTGCTTAGTGTTTTTCCTAAGGTAAACCCTATTAATAATATGACATGCAGTTCTAATAGATTCTACCTAGAAATACTTAGGTAGGGATTTGGCATGCAACATGACACGTGCCATCTCTTGAAGAGTTCGGTTTTTCCTTTCGGCAACACCGTTCTGCTGAGGAGTCTTAGGGGCACTGAATTCATGTTTGTAACCATTGTAGTCATAATATTCAACTATTCCTGTGTCTATGAACTCTCCCCCTCTATCGCTACGAATGCGATTGACTTGTGTGTCCTTCTCATTTTCAATTCTTAGTAAAATTTTCAAAAAAATTCTGAAATGTGTCAGATTTTTGTTTCAAGAAGGCAACCCAAGTGAATCGTGTGAAATCATCAACCATGACAAGGATATAACTGTGTCCACCAAGACTAACAGTTCTAGAGGGACCAATAAGGTCCACATGGATGAGATCTAAAGGTCTAGAGGTGAGAATGTCTTTAACTTTTTTATGCGAAGTCTTAACTATTTTTCCTTCCTGGCAATGACCACAGACAACACTGGAAATAGGTTTAATTTTAGGAATTCCTCTAACAATCTCTTGATTAGACAATCTACCAAGGATATCATAACTTAGGTGACCCATACGATTATGCCAGATTTTATTGTTATCCATTCTGACAATGTTACAGGTTTCAGAACCAGTCTTGACAGTATAACAATTGTCAAGTGTTCTAAATCCGGTAATAATGCATTTACCTTTATCATTTAGAATTTTACAAATTGTTCTTTGAAAAGGTAACTATATGGTCAGAGTCACAAAATTGTGATATACTTAGGAGGTTGGCTTTAAGGCCTTTAACTAAAAGTACATTTTTGAGAGTAGGCATTCCCTCTTCTTTTAGGGTTCCTTTACCTATGATCTAGGATGAAACTCCGTCACCAAAGACTACTTTGCCTCCAGCAAATCTGGTTTTCTTTAAGAGTTGGGTTTCATCTCCTGTCATATGTTTGGAGCATCCTGAATCTAAGTACCAACCAGATGAAGTGTGTTCAGCTTTTAAGGCAGTGATAACAATGTTACACTTCATTTGGGGTAAAAGATCATCTTTTCTAACCCAAATAGCTCTAGTTTTAATTTTGCGCAAGTTTGCCCTCATTTGATAAAATTTTCGAGAAACAGCTTTTTGTCGAAAAACATTTGGAGCAACAAACTGATTATTGTGGAAATTTTGAGCTTTTGGTTTAGGAAAGTTTATGGGAGCCTTTCTCTTAAATGAACTCTTAGTTTTGGTCTTTCTATTCCTGTAGTTAGAGTTCTTGTCAGGTTGTCTTGGAAGGACATAATGGTTACGATTTTGCCTAGAATAGTTAAAGTTCTTGTAGACAGAAGTGTTGTACACAGGGGTGTTTAGACGCCTAGCATAACAACCTTCAAAGGAATGACCACAAATGTCACAGTAGGAGCAATATTGATTGCTTGAGGGATGAACTTCCTTAGGAAAACTTCTAAAGATGGGTTTAACAGCATTCTGTTCAGAAGTCCTATTCCTAGGAGGGATGGTTTTAAAGGTAGATTCAGCCTTTCTGATCAAAGGACAGACGTATTTAGTCTTAAGTGTTGTGTCAGCCTTAGAATTACTGGACTCTCCAATGTCTTTCTGTTGTTGCTTTTGATCAAATTCCTTTTTAATAAAATGAAAATCTGGACATGTTTCAATTGGTCTTTTGCCCCCAGACACAAACTTAATAGGTTCAAGATTTATAGTTTGTGGTTTATTCTTAGGGCAAAATCCAATATCGGTTCTATCATCAGAATTGGTCTTGGAGTCAATAAAAAAGTCAGTAAAACAATTTGAATTGTTTTCAAACTTAGAATTTTTTTTGAAAACAGTAGCTGTCTTTGTTTTTGCTTCCTCCGGTTCTAATAATGTTCCCTTGTATTTCATTTCCAGGGTTTCATTAGTTTTAGTCAACTCTTTTAATTTTTGATCAAAAGTTTCAATTTCAGATTGATGAGACAGACACTGGTTAGTGTACTCTTCGGCATTCAGCTTCACAATAAGACTTAGATCATCTAATTTCTTAGTCAGGTCTCTAACAGTCTTCTCCAGTCTAGTGCCTTTTTGAGAGTTTTAGCATACAAAGTATGAATATCTGGGAGGTCATCTGTGTCCGAGTCGCTAAGTGAAGTGTGTGTAGTGGCCCCTAACGATTCAGTTTTAGTACTCACGCACCCATTTACATCGTCCTTATCGAGATCACTTTGACTCACACACACGGAACTAGAGCTAGCAACATTTTCAGATAATAGAGCATATAGGCCAGTCAAAGCAGTATTCACACAAGCAGGAGTAGGAGCATCATTATCACACACAGGCATATCATCATTGTAAATGATCTTAGCATAAAAGGACATGCAAGGGTCAAGTACATTTGATGACTCAAGTTCCTCTTCATCAGAGTCACTTGAATCATCCCAAGTTTTACAGACATTGGCTCTATTATGTGTGTTGGCTTTATTCAGATTAACTCTGCAATCGTGAGCAATGTGACCTAGTTTCCCACATCTAAAACATTCAATCTTTTTAAGGTCTCTGCTGGGTCTGGAGTTATTTTCCTTAGGATGTTTGTCAAGACCTCTCTCATGAGGTTTGGGATTATACACAGTTGGATAATTAGGCTTGCCTTGTTTAGATGCCTATTTGTTTGTAAATTTAACAATTTTCTTAAATTGTTTAGACATTAAGGCAATCTGATTATCTAGTTTGTCTATATCACACTCCTCATCAGAGTCAGAGTTAATCAAATTAGTCTCGAGTTTAGATATCTTAGAGGCAAAACTCAAGTTAGAGTTGGGTTGTTTTCTTTGTGACTGATTTAATTGTTTCTTAAAGTATAATTCCATTTCCATAGTCCTAAGTTTGCTATTGAGTAACTCAGGGGTAAGGTTTTGATCACTCATTTCCTCAATAGCATACCTCTTGCTGTCAAACTTTTGTGGTAATGATCTTAGAATTTTAGAAACAATCTCATTCCTATCATATGTTATACCATTAGCATGCAACTTAGTAACTATATCAGTTAAGTTCATGTAAAAGTCATCAAAAGACTCAGAGTCAGACATAATCAAAGAGTTTTACTGCTGGGTAAGCAATTGAGTTTTAGCAGCTTTAACTCTTGAGTCTCCTTCATGGGCAGTGATTAATGTGTCCCAAGCTTCCTTAGAAGTGGCACAAGATGAGATTCTCTTGAACTCATACTCATTAATAGACATAAAGATGGCATTCTTGCCTTTAATGTTATTTCGAGAAATAGTTTTCTCTTCTTGGGTAAACTCACTTAAGATTTTCTTTACCCTCTCATCATTTCCTTCAGTGGCTGGTTTAGTAGGATAAGTGTATCCGTTTTCAATAATGTCCCAGACATCATCTCCTAAAGTCCCTTGGATGAAGGCAACCATTCTTACTTTCCAATAAGCAAAGTTGTTTCCATCAAAGAGTGGAGGTCTGGACAGATTACCAAACCTTTCATTCTTCTCATCCATAGTTAGGATTTTTCAGAAAACGATTTCAGAAACACAAGATCTTTTTGAAATAAAAGTTTACAGGGCTCTGATACCAATTGAAAAACGTTGCTAATGCCGTTTAACACAAGATTAAACTGTATAAGCAACTCTGAGATGTTTGTTGAAGAAACCCTTTTCTTTTGAAAATAAAACTTATAAACAACAAGTTGTGTTTACAAAAACTTATGTACGAGAGTAATCAAGACTTTGTAATCAGTTTTAAAACTAAGATAGTTTCAAAAAATCAGCACACTATAGAATGAGATGAGTAGATGAAGATAATCAGAACACACAGTTTTTAACGTGGTAAAACCTCTCCCAATAGAGGAAACATCCACGGTGACTTCTAAGTCACAAAAGTAAAAATCCACTAACAACAAATAGCAGTTACAAACAATACAACATACATGCACACAAATCAACCTATTCTAATTTTAGGAATATACCCCACTTGGTGTCCTTCTAACTTCTCATAGATCTGATTGTTGATGATGTTCTTTCAGTTTGATAACTTCCTTTTGCTTTAGCTTCCTTGCGTCGACTCAATAATCTTTGATCTTATTCACAACACTTCCAGTGTAGTAGTGTGTTAAGTGTTTGTGATGTGATTCCTATCAACATGCATGAACTCACACACACTTAGATTTTACAGACAGTCCTAGAAAATTACATATAAAGACTATATGCTGTGATTTTCTTTTCTTTATTTCTTACAGAACTAGAAACCTTTTTGACCTTTAATATATCCCAGATTCCACGGAAATATTGCTTCAAAATCGGTCAAGACCTTAATCAATCTCTGTTTTAAAAATATTTTTGAGATTGAAAATCTCCAAGTGTGAATCCAACTAGGTCAAAGGTTAAGTTTCGTAAGTATAGAAACCATAAAATATTTACAAAACTAAATCAGTAAAGATTTTCTTAAATCGAGAAAGAAACATGCAGATCTAGTGAAATATAACATGCAAAGTGTAGATCTACAATTTCTATGAAAAAGAAATACAGATCTTCACACGAATGTTTAAGTTGGTAATAAGATCATAGATCAAGAGGTTACAGCTTCAATATGAACAAACCAGTAACACCACTCTCTCTCAAACACTCAAGGTTGTGTTTGGGGTTTTGTATATACGAAGGTTTGAATCAGATTTGAAGTGTTTAGGGTTAGGGTTAGGGTTTGGCTAACACAGTTTCCCTTTCTCTCTCTTCTCTCTTTTCTTTTCTCTCTTCTCTCTCACTTCTCTCTTCTCTCTATTTTTTTCTCTCAGAAATGACGACTGCCAAAAGTCTTGATAGGTTGAGAATTAGAGGGCTTTTATAGGAGTGGAGGAAGGTTTTGGATAGTCGAAGGCAATCAAGGGCTGAGATTAAGTCTTCCTAATATTGACTTGATCCAAGGGTTATAATATAGCGGTGGTTAAGTTGAATGTGATTGGTTCACAGTGATAGCACATGGATAGGTTTAAAACACATGCAGGCCATCGATAAGGATTGATCTAACGATCAGCAAACCACCAGGCAACCCTCTCACATAACAAACACAAATTGATACATCAGGAACGTGACAAGTGTTGGCATATAAGTGGCTTGCAAACGCGCGTCAAAAATAATTACAGGCAGCACCCTGTAGTCTCTAGCGCATTTACTTTCTACCCAATCAAACATTCCAATGAAAAATGAATTCTTCAA
Source organism: Sambucus nigra (assembly GCA_949130495.1). Taxonomy (NCBI): domain Eukaryota; kingdom Viridiplantae; phylum Streptophyta; class Magnoliopsida; order Dipsacales; family Adoxaceae; genus Sambucus; species Sambucus nigra. Next base: position 50,527,209 of record OX422220.1, read on the forward strand.
AATAGCATATTAACCCCCACAATGTTTATAATCACACTTTTATTAATGAAAACATTATTTTAAAAATGTTTATAAATTCCCAAAAAATTATTAAAACAACATTTTAAGGGGAATTTAACACAATCAATTTTAAGCAATATATACACATGTAAGCACTTCTAATGTGTGTAGTGTGATTCAATTTATACCTTCTTGGATTATTGAAGAGGATTAGAGAGAATAATTCTGAGGTTGTTTGGATTCTAGGTTAGACAACCAATTTTGTCACTATTTCCAAATTAGTTGAGCACTTATACAATATAGACTTAGGTAAGTCAAAGGTATAAGGTGCTTCAGGCCGACCTCTCAACATATAATCAGACGGCCCACATCATGGCCCGCATGACCCTCCGAGGGGCCGACCCTTCATCAGGCCCAGATGACCCTCCGAGGGTACGACAGTACAAGGCCCAAATTGGGCCAGACTCACTGCCGGAAGGAACTTTGCCCTCAGCCTCATATCATAGGCCGAGGGTGACATCATAACAGCGCGTAACTTGGGAGGCGCATGAGGCTCACATAGCATGTGGAAGACCGTTATAATAAAATCACCCCCTCATGTGAGGGAATATTATGTCATCATGTGGCATCTACAGCTGTCAACGGGAGATTGGATAGATCATCATTCACATGCACCATGCATACTTGGGGGGTACACTACACCCACCAAGACCCATATATACTTGTCACCTACAACCCTACAAGGGATGGATATTTGTAACCCTAGCTGAAACTCTGCCTGTACACATAGTAGAGAGAGAAAGTGAGCTTATGTGCATTGTATCCAATGCCATTAGTGCCCATACTTAGTGGATCACACACTCACAGTGGATGTAGGCCTAATTGGCTGAACCACTATACATCATTGTCTTATTCCTCTTATACTCACCTCCTTCTATATACTTATAGATACATATATCTATGGTTGTCATGGTTAATGCTGTTTGAGCTCATCATCACTTATCTGGTGGTGCTGAATCTAAGCATCGTCACTTATGAAAACCTTGAAGGCTCTAGACCATGCCCAGCACCCTAGGGAGGGCTTTGAAATCTTTAGAAAGAACAAAATTATCATAAACCCTAAGAAATGTGGCTTTGGTGCTTTAGGAGGCAAGTTCCTTGGATTTATGATATCGATAAAAGGCATTGAAAGGTTTTTTAAAAGATCAAAGAGCTATTGAATATGAAACATTCGAGAACCGTGTAAGGGGTGGAATGCCTAATAGTTTCCATGGTTGTCCTGAACCTAATTAAATATAAGTCTATAAACATGTTCCTACCTTTATTTAAATCTTGAAAATTCTATCTAGTGGACATTGAGGATGAAGTGATTTTTGAAAGCCTAAAGAAGTACCCCATTTCATTGTCTCTCTTTTCCAATACCATCATATGTGAAAACATCTTTCTATACCTGAACGGTTCTCCAACAATGATAATCCCAACCCTGATTCGAGAGGGATTTTAGTATAATATTAACTATCTCTATCAGAAGAACATTACTATGGGCTAAGAGTAGGCATCCAAAGGTAGAGAAATATGTTATTCTTCGTAGTTACTTCATCCCGAAATTTTAAGCCTTACTTATATGACCATTATATAAATATCATGATGGATCAGCCCCTCAAGGAGGTCCACCATAAGATTGAAACTTTAGACATGCTAGTGAAATGATTACTAAGGCTAAGAAATTTAACATCAAGTACCAACTAAGGGTGGACGTAAAAGTGTGAGTTTTAATTGACTTCATTATTAAGTTCAATAACTCGGGAGAAGGAGATAACAATTATTCAAGAATTGATAATTTAGAAGAGATCATCAAGGAGATAAAGCTTCCAAAATACCAGATCGTGGATCCTAGCAGTGTATAATGGGTATTGTACATGGATGGATCATCTAAAAACTTAGGAATTAATTTCTATTTGACAGATAAACATATTATTGAGATTTATGGGAGGCAAGTGGGACCACATCCCTAGCGATGTTGAGATAGTCGAGAGGTTATCCTTATAATTCCAATTTTAGCAGTATAAGGGTCCCCCCAGAGAGAGAATTCAATTGTTAACGACCTAACAAGAGTGCCCTCATCCAATGTGTAAGGATAAATTTCCAAATTATGTCAATTAGTACGTATTGGCATTATTCTAAACAAAAACCACTTTGAGTCATAAGATATATTATTCTTGTCTCGATTCTTATTATTTTTATGGCGTTGTGTTGAAGATGTAGTGGACAAGCTTCAAAGATAAATCATGTTGTAGTTTTGGTGCATGTTTCACATCTTCACTTGGTTTTTTGAGATTCTCTCAGGTATGGATGCCTATTCGTTTATGGATTCTCAGTATATATTTTCTAAGGATGTTATTTTATTTAAATATGAGTTAAAATGTCTTTAAAATGATTTTTCTGAGATATTCATGTTTAGAGTCGTATAGAACATTCCTTTAAGTTTTGATGGTCCAAACGACTTTAACAATCGTTCAAACAACATCATGTTGTCGTTCAAATGACATGTCATTCTCTTTCTAACGATATGCCTATATGGTTCAAATGACTAGCTAATTTCTTTCTAACGATGTGCTACCTCAAAATTTTTTACTTATGGTGTATTTCGCTCAAAAAATCAGGTGTGTAGAACATATATAATTACACAAAATCCATAAATTTTTTATAACTATTTACCAAAGGTTTCCAAAGCTAAAAACATCCTTTTGTTTACAAGATCCAAGTTTTACATAACCATAAGTAATGGAGATCTCGTGTTTGCACCATAGTTTTATTCTTCATCATTCGAAGAACCTATTTTGTGCGGTGGACTCCGTACTTGCTAATTAACAATTGTTGCCAATATCGATGGATATTAAGTTATGCATAGATTCATGTGTTGTGCACCTGGCATAGGTGGACTCCTGTGTTGCACTGTATAAGAGCAGTTGAAGAGAAGAAGAGGCTTCAAGACTTGTGGGGATCGAGTCGTCGAGTAAGTCTGTAATCTTCCTTTATAATATCGTATCATAATGATTGTCTAGCCTATGTCCTCCGAGATTTTTTCATGTTGTGGTGTCCTCGTACATCGACGTGTTTTTTGAGCATTCGTTACTTTATCTTGCTTAATCACACCAACTGCATGTTTAAGGTTAAGAAGATAAAACTAGCTTAATTGAAATTAGTTCACAGAATTGGTGCTTGATAAAATTGAAAAAGTTTTTTAAAAGAAAAATCATTTTCACCTAAAGCACACACATACAGGGACCGTCGCATTTACAAATTGGTATCAAATCAAGTTGCACTAAGCCATTGTGTTTGATCTTGTTTAACTGTTTTTTAGGTGGTTGTTTGCTCATCTCTCTTGTGTTTATGTTTTCTCTCTCGATGAATTCTCATTTGAATTTGAAGTTTGTCGAAAGAATTGAAGTTCTTGAAAATCACGTTAAAAATGTTTTGTAACTTTTGCAAACTGTTCAAAATTAAAGAGATATCGTTTATGAGAAGTTTGCTACCTTGCAGCATGATTTTAGTATTTTAAAAGTGGCCAAAAAGGAGAGTGATGATAGAGTCCTTATTTTAGAAAAGGAATTAGAATAATAAAAAAGCTTTAGGGTTAATGTTTGTGAGGTTGAGGGTAGTGTTTTAATTGATTATATTATGGAACGTGAGAAGACTCATAGAGATAATTTTTCTTTTATTGATGGGGAGGGTGATAACCTTCAAGGAATAAATGAAAATTTAAAGAAATAGTCCCTAAAATTGAAAGAGTCAAATTCTTTGCTTGACTTTAATATTTTGAAGTAAAAAGGCAATTTAAAAGACTCGAGTAGTTTGAGTAGTGATGGTAATTTTTCACATGTGTATAAAGCTTCGAGTATTAAATCCAAAACCATATTTTGTTTTAGAAGGTCAACCACATACAAGGACGTTAGAAAAGTTCACAACTTAGGTAACATTCCTTGTGTTTACACATGTTCACATTGTGGTAGGAAAGGCCACCTTAGGTGTTTTTGTTTTGATCTTAGAAGAGGTCCTATGAAGTTTAAGGATAATGTCCCATCGGTTCCCATAACCCCTCGAGTTAGGTATACACCGGTTTGGGTTAGCAAATTTGTCTTAGAGACACCAAATGTGAGGTTGGTTGATTTTCACATACTTGCACATGATGCATCACATGTTTTTTCTTGTGGTTGATTGCTTGCATGATTTTATTTGTCATACGTTAGTTCTTCTTCATGATATATATTTGATAGTGTTATGACATGTTTATTTCTTTGAATTATATTTTTCGTTTATTGAGTATTATTGGAAAAATAAAAAAAATTAATTTGATATACTTTCTGAAAATACAAAACAAATTATTTTGGGGTCAAAAATATTTTTTGAAAAACACAAAAAAAATCGGTTTATTTTTTGTGTCGTGAGTATACACTTGATGTGGAATATTGGTGTGCCTGAACACCAATCATTTCATCTTTCCACGTGACTAGTTCATTTGGTCATGTAGTAGATACATAGATTGATCTTAACCATTGTTTTAATGGGGTTGTTTTGAAGTTGACTTAAATTTAGATTCGACTATGTATATGACATTACACACATGCACGATCTTATATGAATGTTTAACTTCTCATGCATATTTGAGTTTGGTGAGATGTTCTCCTCTCAATTTTTTCATCTATGCTTGTAAAAGACTTAGATGGAGTTGTGCATGTAAGAACCGTTACCCGTGAGGATTTATATTGCATATTAAAAAATAATTAGTGAACACTGGAAAGGGATACGAGAGGCATGTGAACTCGTCGTAAAAGCCACCGTTTAAAAGAGCCCAAGAAAAAATTAAGGCAAATAAAAGAAAAGGCTAAAAATGGGGCCAATAGTAAATTTGTCAAAAAGAGAATATAGATCTTTAGAAGAAATATGAATAGAAAATAATTATCATATATATATATATATATATATATATATATATATATATATATATATATATATAAGGGAGATTTAGTTGAAGATAAACGGGTTTGCACAAACACGTCCTATGTTGAAAAAGTTGTGTTATGACGCTATTGCTTATAGTTGTCAAAATTTCTAGACTTGTGCGTGTGATGTTTGTTTAATTCATTAAGTTCAATAATTGTCACATATGTCTAAAATGTAGTTTGATGATATTTAGCGATAAATAAGAGCTTCTTGAATGTATCTTTGTGTTAGTATTTTGATTCATTTGTGTTAGTTACACCCATTCAATCCATTCCATTTTAAGCACATTGATATTATGTTAATGAGTAACTCACATGTTTTTTTTAGTTTGTTTTGTTACTGTTTTCATACTTCCAGTTGGTTTTATCAAATAATTGTTTTGCTGGGAAGAATTTACATATATTTTGAGCTGGAATTGAGGTTTTGATAAGTCTTTAGAATGATTCTGGCTATTATTAGAATGACATATCCATGTCATTGGATGAGTGGATCAAATGACCATTCAAACAAGCTACAGTTGACGTCAGGTATGGTCGTTAGATGGAACTTTCAAATGACATCACACTGTTTGGGTCGTTAGATTCATGGATCGAACGACATGCTTCAGTCGATTAAAAGACCTTGCATTATCGATTGAACGACCTATTTGGACTTTTGGCAATTTCAATATATTTTGGTCTATATTTTATCTATATTCTGATTGTACATTGATTTGGTACTTCTGGATTACTTTAAACAGTTTATATGCAGTCGATATTGATTATTCATGCTTTGATGATTACACTACAATGTTGTTTCAGATTTTTTTAATCACGTCATTTTATATTGATGATTGTTTTATGTGACTATTTACTAGGTTTGATTTGACATATATTGATCCCTTATAATCTAGTTCATCTTGTTTATCTAGATATGCTTGAGTTATACTCATGCTAGATATTCGTGTATATGTTTATTTTTCTCACTGGTAGTCTATTCGAAACAAAAAAGGGGGAGATAGATATGTGATGTGGGGGGATTTTTTCTAGTATTACTATATTGGTATCATATTGATTATATATCATTTGTTCCTCCATACTTCATGTGGTATTTGTTTGTTTCGTGTGTGTGGTGGTTCTTCAGCGATTCGAGATTTTGCGACTACATCATATGCAGACAGTTCATGCTCGTCAGTCGTTATACATTTGATAGCTACAAATTATAATCCATGTCTTGTATAATGTTTTTGGTTTATGGGATGGGATTTAGGTCATACGGCTGACGGCCCGACTTTGGAATTTCACTTTTTTAGTATTGTCCTGGAATAGCGAAGGGGGAGTTTTGTAAGGACAAATTTCCAAATAGTGTCAATTTGTATATATTGGCATTGTTTCGGATAAAAACCACTTTGAGTCATAGGATAGATTGTTCTTATCTCGATTACCATTATTTCTATGAAGTTATTTTGAAGTCATAGAGACCAAGCTTCAAAGATAAATCATGTCGTAGTTTTGGAGCATGTTTCACGTCTTCACTTGGTTTTTCGAGGTTCTCTCAAGTATAGATGCATATTGGTTCATCGATACTCGGTATATATTTTCTAAGGATGTTATTTTATTTCAATATGAGTTTAAAATGTTTTTGAAATGAGTTTTTTAGATAATTCATATTTAGATTTATATAAAACATTCCCTTGAGTTTTGATGGTTCAAACGACTTTAACATTCGTTCAAATAGCATCATCTTGTAGTTCAAACGACATGGCATTCTTGTTCTAACGAGATTCCCATATGGTTTAAATGACTGGATAATTCATTCTAATGACGCGCCGCCTTAGAGCTTTTTATTTAAGGCATATTTTGCTAAAAAAACCAGGTACACATAACCCATACATTTTTTATAATTGTTTACCAAAGGTTTCCAAAGTTAAAAGCATCCTTTTTGTTTACAAGATACGAGTTTTACATAACCATAGGTTATAGAGATCTTGTGTTTGCACCATAGTTTCATTCTTTATCATTCTAAGAACATGTTTTGTGCGGTGGACTTTATACTTGTTGATTCACGGTTGCTATTTGTATCGGTGGATACCAAGGTACGCGTGGACTCGTGTGTTGTGGACCTGGCATAGGTGGACTCCTGCGTTGCACTGTGGAGGAGTGGTTGAAGAGAAGAATACATTACAAGACTTGTGAGGATCATGTCTTTGAGTAAGACTGTAATCTTCCTTTGTAATTCCTTATCATAATGATTGTCTAGCCTGGGCAGTCCGAGATTTTCACCCATTGTGTTTTCCTCATACATCGACGTGTTTTATGAGAATTCTTTACTTTATCTTGCTTAATCACACTAGATGCATGTTTAGGGTTAAGAAGATAAAATTGACTTAATTGAAATTAGTTCACATAATTAGTGCTTGATAAAATGGAAAACGTTTTTGAAAAGAAAAATTATTTTCACTTAAAGAACACACATAGTGGGACCTTCATGTTTACACAATGAGTATGATCAAAATGTTTTCTTAAAAACCTTAGACAATTGAAGCATCATACCTCTTCAAATCAAGTTAATTTTTAATGAACAAGATTTAAACTAGACAAAACCCATGAGAGAATACCACAATAATGATTAACTCTCAAAGGAAAAGATTCAGGTGAGGTGCCTAAATTCTCTAGAATCACGATACTACCTCAACTAAGGGGTTTTCTTCGAACATGGGTTCATATCTTCTCCACAAAAGTTCTTGGACCTCAAGAAGTATAATATAACTTCAAGGACATCCACTAAGGAATTTTTGCCACACCTACTGGACTACTTAGTCATTAGGAAATGTCACTTATATCCAACTGATAGAAAGGAAGTTAAGTCTTTAGTTAAAGTGACAATGATTTTCCATTGTTCCAAAGAAACCATTAGAGGATATATACCCCAACCTAAGTCAATGAACATTTTCATAATAGGGTGGACTTGGTAGGACCTCTACCTCTTAATCGGGGTCAATTTTTTTCATAATGGCCATAAAAAAATTTATGTCTTGATTTGAGGCAGGAATATTGATCATCATAAACAAAAGGAAAATAATAAGATTATAATAACGTAATTTACCTCTTTGGATGACCCAAGGTGATCAACTCAAATAATGAGAAAAAATTCAACAGTCCATATTTAAAAGAATTTTTCTCCACTTATGGTATCAACAATCGCTACTCATTACTCGAGCATCTAAATTCGAAAGAGAAAGTATAAGTTACTGATATGACCATCTTTTGAATAATGTCAGAATGTTTATTGGTAGAGGAGTTTCCAATAATCTTATGCACTTACAAAACCACCATCAGGGTATCACGGAAGAAACTCTTTTATCCATATCCTTTGGAACTAAAATTGTGATCCCTATAGATATTGTGGCCCCTACCTAAAGAGGGGAAATTTTTTAAGTTAAAATAAATAAGGTCATGTGATCACCTTTTATAATCTTGAGGAAAATAAAGAAAGTAACACTAGTATTATTGGAAACCTTTAATCAAAATACAACCTCATACCTCAATAAAAAAGTTCACATAAAGAGTTTAAAGTGGGAGACTTATCCTTAGGGAGGTCCCCATTTCTACTAGAAAGTTCAGTGAAGTAAATGTAGGTACTATGTGGGAAGAACCATTTGTGGTCACAAAAATTACAAGGATTAGTTGTTATTACCTCAAAGACGAGGAAGGAAATGAATTTCCCCACTTATGGAACATTGAAAATGGTAACATATATTGTCAATATTAAAGTTAATCCTTAGCTTTAAGAAGTGGTAAGCTCTAAGGACCCTAAACTAAATATTTTTAAAGAATCTTTAAGGGTTTAAGCCTTAATTCCATTAACTCTTAAGGTTTGAAAATCCTAAAATTAGCAATCGTAAGAGTTATGATGCCATAATTTTTTTATCTACAAAAATTTGAGGTGTCATGACCCTTAATTTAACATTTTAATAATATTAAGAATTTAAGTCTTAGTTACATTGAGTCTTAGGTCTAATGACGTTATACTTAACAATTTTAAGAGTTATAAGGCTTTAATCCACGACTATAAGAATATGAAATTTAAGGATGCTTAACTTATTTTTTTAATGTTTTAAGGATTCAATCCTTTTTTATATAAATAATTTAAGGATTTAAGCCTTTGTTCCATCGAGTTTTGAGCTCTAAATGCCATAGAAATTGATAATTTTAAGGTTGATAAGGACTTAATTATGAGATTTAAGAGGTTATGAGGTCTAATGAACAAGATATTTAAGTATTTAATACAGGGTTCCATTGGGTTTTGAGTGTGTGCCTTTAGACGGTAACTACCTACATAAAAATTAATTTGCTTAATTCAAGAAAAGGGTTTACTAATTTGTAAATAAAAAGGGGATTTAACAATCCAAAAGTAAATATGAAAAAATATTTTACTATATTTTAGAATCCAAAATTTTATCTTCTTAGTTAAAATAATGTTTCAAATGCAAAAAGGGTAAATAAGCACAAAATCGAATGTACAAGGGAAAAACACACATACGGGAAAAACCTTGGGCCGATAAGAATGAAAAATGCACTATAGAGGATATATTATAGCTAAAAGAAAAATACCTACAACCACACTACACTATCACTGACTAGAAACTCTTTCACACCATATCCTCTAAGGATAACGTCGACCACTGCAGTACGCTGCATAGGTACCATCGATTTTGGTCCGCGACCAATGTCGTCAAATATTTAGCCCAAACTTTCTTATTTAAAGTTAAAGCAACTTATTCCATAAATGGAACCTTAAAGTAACCAAAAAATCTACCCCAAGGATTTTTAGGAAATTCTAAAAGGTTGTATTGATGTATTATGAGGTTCTGGTTATTTGATTCGTATTGAAGCTTGCACATTTATACCCTCGAACTTATGCATTTCAGCCCCCTCGGGTATCGTAATTGCTATAATTATGCTCATTAATCAGACAACCTTTGTTTTATATCCTAACACTTTATTTGAGGTATTATTGAGCTTTTGATAGGATTTACGGTGCTTAGTGTGAAGTTTGAGCACGTTCCAATAAAGTTCCGTCGTGATTCGCACGTTCAGGGGCAATTCGGTAATTTCACACTTCAGGATTTTCACTCCAAGAATTCACAGAGGTTGTAGCTCTCGGGCCAAGCTTCGTGTGCCCGTGAACGATGCTCGAATCAGACTCCAAACGAATATTCCGTGGATCTTTAATCGGAGAAGAAATATTAGAATACTTTTTATTACTATTTTATTTAATTAACTAACAATTCTAATAATTCCCTCCGCGTCTTCTTCTCTTTTACGGAATGCTACACAAATGGAGATTTTTGTTCCTAGCCCGGGTTTGGATCGATTTCGTGGTTCCTTTCAAATTGAGGGTTTTTGTTCAAAATTGGAGCATAGATTTTGGTCTAACTCGCAAATGGGTCGTGTGTGCCATTTTAAATTGGGTTTTGGTTTGGTGGTTGCCACCATTTTTGGAGATTTGAGGTTTTTGGCTTTGGAGGTTGGGTTTTGCCTGGGTCTCGATTCTAACATCTAAGTAGAAGGTTTCGGTTTACTATAGGAGTGGCGATGCGATGCCTTGGTTTTGAAGTTTTTGGTAGTGGGTCTTTGGTCACCATTGTTGACATCACAGCATACATGGGCGTTCAACAATGTGTAGCAGGTCTTACACGATGTGGGCTACAACTGGGGTGCTCGGTCGACCGGCGGCCAACTTGCGGTCGACCGGGGTTTGTTATTTTTACTTGGAGCCGAGGCAGTAGCTATTTCTCCTGACGCGGTCAACCGGTGTCCTATTTTTGTGTGCATAGCCGTTACCCACTTTCTTTCTCTTTTTTTCTCTTTTTTTTCTTTTTTTTTTCTTTTATTTGTTTAATTAGAAGACTTATCCCTTATTTTCATTTGTTTTCCTTTTTCTTTTATTCTATTAATATAACTTACTATAAAAGCAAATCTTTGTTTAGTTTTTAGGAAGATATTTTTTAGTATTTAGTTCATACTCTCTTAGTTAGTTTAGTTCTAGGGTTTGGGGAATTGGGGTTTATTTGTGCAGACCACCCCTCTCCATTTCTTGTTGGGTTTCCTTCACCCATTTTATGTAAGTCTTCCTCTACTCTTCTTCTTCCTTGATTTATTAATCATTTGTCTATTTATTTCCATGCTTAGTTATTATTCCATGCCTAGATAAAATAAGTATAGTTATTTATTTCTTGCTTTAATTAGTTTAACCATGTGTAGTGAGTAGTTAAATAGAGTTTGGATTGTGTGTCTTTCATTGATGGACGTCGAGATCCAAAAATTAGGTTTTGTGTAAAATCACATTTAATTGAAACAGCGTGTATTAAAATGGAATTATTATGCGTTTAACTTTCTTTGTCACGCAACGTTAGTGTTTATTGAGATAATTCAAATTTAATCCGCGTGTGACCATTTTAAATTATAAGTTTTATCTCATAACTTTGAGTTAAATTTCTTCTTGTGTAATGTTTATGATTAACTAAAAATGCTAGGTTAAATATTTTTGAACCAAAATTCTAATTATTAGTTGCTTAGCCCATGGCGGGGACACGATCCCGACTCTCGTTTTAATAACATTATTTAGAGTTAACTTCTTTATTTTTTCCCATTTCTTTTAAACCAAACCATCACATTTTACACTTTTATTCTTGAAATAATAAATCGATTAAAGTCTATCCAACGCTCCTTGTGGATTTCTTACAATACCTGACTTACAGCTATACTTGTATCGCAAGTGTAGTTGTAGTTCAGGTTTTTGAATTTAGTAGGCAAAACGAAAACAACGATTAGAGTTTTAACGCGACGCTACCTTTCGCGCTCGATCATTCTTTAAATATCTTAATGAATTTAACGTGCCAATGGAGATAAAATATCTACATGAACAGAACAGTTTAGAAAATATTTTTGAACACAAAGTGAGCATGTAAATCTATATGGTTTCCTCAATGAGAAAAACCCAACAATAATACCTTAAATAACTCAAAGAAGAGGAGTGAAAAAATGTTCTCTCAAATATATGAAATGTTTTGATAAGTCAAATAGTTTTTCAAAGATCTCACTTTTAGTTTTGAAGGGTATGAAACACTTAACTATATAGACATTTGATTTGAAAGTGCTTAAAAGAAATAGTCTAGGTGTTACATTCTTATGGAGTCAAGTACTCACCTTAAGGTCCATGTCAGTGAAAAGGTGTATCTGATACAACATCAAGAAGATCTTAGAAAAATATCTAGTGTAAAAAATTATTTCGGTGTCATCAAATGTTCTTTGTTGAAGCATTTTTGCGGCGAGGAGGTTCTTCATGTTGGCAATACTGATGCGATATATGATGCATAATCTTTAAGATATTTTGCATGGGACACAAAAATACCAACGAAGATCCATCACTACAACGAATAATATCTTCACCCAGGCATCACTGCGGTGAAGTTTCTCGCGAGAGTCCCTTGAGAATTTGCGCAGTTTTATCTTGAAACATTTTGAAAATAAGTTTTTAGAAAAACCTTAAGTATGCTTCTCCCAACTAAGAACACTTATTGTTATAACCTAAAACTACTATACTAAATGTGTTCTTGATAATAGTATATTAATTATAAAAAAATAACAAACAAAGGGATATAAATCGTATAAATGCTAATTTAGAGCAAACAATAGAGAGCGGTGAGAGAAATCGCAAAGAGTTTCCTATGTCCACATGTTCAGTGTTGAATGTATAGATTCAAATAGGCAAAAGCCATAGATGAGTAATAGCTATAAGCTCTCATGCTCACTCTAAAAAAGGAATATCATATTAATATGGAAAATATATATCGATACCTCTACAATGAGGTACATTATGTTGTATATGGGTTGTTATAGGAGAGAGAATGGAGAATGATAAGTGTCATGCCATTATAAGTTAGGTAGGTATACCTTTTACATGCAAGTGGGTGTGAGTAATCATAAGTTTGTTATGCATACATAGAGGAGAATATTTCCATATCTCTCGTATGTGTGTGTGATGTGACTACTGCTGACGTCATACAATCACGTGGTACATTCTTGATTTGAAGGTGTTATGTAACAATGTTAACTGTTGTGAGCTAGCTAGGTAAAGTTGACCACCTATGACACTGAAGTTGACCATAATTGCACTAGATGACCAGATAGATAGCTGAGCTGACCTCCTTTAAGAGATACGTGAGTCCAGTCCCCGTCTTTTAATTAGTTTCTTGGTTATACCATATTCATGGAACAACGAAATCCCCCAAGACTTTGCTCGCGATTGAGGTATTCAGTGGATTCTTTAAAGTATTACATTTTCTCGTTATGCAATAACCGAATTGAGTGAGTGATGTGTTAATCAATGAAAAGTCTCCAACCTTCGCAATTCAGGTCATCTTTTAATCTTCTCGGCGTGTGCCGATCAGAATGACTTATGAATTTTTTTGCTTAAATTTGAACAGGGCATGTGTCAGGCACTGGGCATGGCGTTTGGCATAACTATTATGAATGTGCCTAGGGTAGTAGTTATAAGTCTATGCTGTGTTAGTCCACTTTCCATGGCATAATTGAAAGCCACAAAATTTGAAACCAATGAAACCCAATCCATGAAATTTAGAGAATCTAAACCCCAAACCTAACCTTGATAGGGGAGCACCAATAGAGAGAAATAGAAAGGATCGAAGCTTAGAGGTCAGTTGGTGAGAGGAAACGGGAGTGAGGGTGGGAACTAATTGGAGGTTTAGAGTGAAGTGAGAGGTTTATGATGGTGGGTTTTGTAAAGTAAAAGGAAATGGTGTGAGGTGAGAGAAAAACTTTGAAAAAATTGGGGGAAAATAAAAGGCAAAAACAACATGGGAAATAAAGGAAAATTTGAAATTAATACATTTTGTAATAATGTGTAAGGATGTAGCATTCATCCTCGCTGTTAAAATGTGAAAATAATTCAAAAACTTCCTTAATATATATATATATATATATATGTGTGTGTGTGTGTGTGTGTGTGTGTGTGTGTGTGTGTGAACATATGGTATTTGACTCATGGGGAATCCACTGGTCAGGGTTTTGATTCAAATGGTTGTGAGCATATGACTCATGGGGAATCTATTGGTCAGGGTATTGATTTTTTAATCTACTACAACTACTTCTACTGCTGCTACTGCTCCTGCTACTACTCCTGCTCCTCCTCCAACTACTACTACTACTACTACTAGTATTAGTATTAGTATTGGTATTATTATATCGTGGATGGTTTTTTTACTATTATTTTTATTTATCGTTGATGCTAAGAATGATATAGATTGTATATTAAGCCTTATCTTCGGCATGTCGGCGTGATTATTTACATTTGTGAAAATAGGGAGTGTTATAGTGACACCTTTGTATGATGTTGTAATCACTAACTAAGACTCCCATTATCCGTTATGACATAATACAATTCTACCAAAATTGTCCAATTATTGTCCGAATAATCTCATTTACCAAAATTGTCCAATTATTGTCCGAATAATCTCATTCTCCCTAAAATTATATTTGGTGTTCGACTCATCAATTAGTGTAGATTCCGACGAATCCAAAAATAAAAAAATTATAATTACAACTAGATTTAATGATCTAAAACTAAAAAATTATTATTACAGCCCAATCAATGGAAAAAAATAACTATGCACAAATGATCGTAGGATCCAGTCATATAAAATAAAAAAAATCATTGGACCATAATGGAGGGACGAAACTTATGAATCTATGGAAAAAAAAATTCAATCCCATATCTAGCATTCATTGAAGATTCATCAAGTAATAAAATAAAAATCAATTAAAACCATTTTGATGGAAAAAATGGATTTCCCAATTACCATGTAAATCAAAATCTTACTCTGATACCAATTGTTGGAGGATTTAAATATACCGAAATATTTGATTTAAATAATAATAGGGTTTCCATAAAATATGTTTATGGTGGACTCATATAGGATATTCAAGACCTCATACCTTTGCGATTCATTCTAGCTTGAAGCATAGAGATTTGATCACTTTCATGTTAGATTATGTCGTGTTGTAAATCGGACGGCGTGGCTGCCAAAAAATTAAAATTATTTTTTAAAAAAATCTTAACAATATTTATATGACCAATACTATAACTCAGGTTGCGGAAGGCTTAAGTGTATTGTCATTGTCTATGGCTCACACAGGCTGCGGAAATCTATATTAAGAGGAGTATCTTGCTACTGCTTGGGACTCAAATAGGTCGCGACAGTCATCCGTATAATACCTAATGAGGCCATGGCTATATCCGAAGCCGACCGTGGCCACATACCCATCCGACAGTACATACTCTTTTGCAAAATTAGCCACATCAGCATGTACTTGCCAGCTGCCTAACTTCTTGAAAGATTCCCTACTTACCCAACTTATCCATGTGATGCCGAACTATTAAAAGGATTTCCTACTTACCTAACATATCCACATGTCACGTGCTCCATGCACGTGACACATCCTTGTGATTTCTATAAATTGAGGTGCTTACCTCACAATTACCAGGAAAAGTTTTGGCAGCGAAGTCCTGCCCAAATCTCTCATCACTCTCTATCTAGAAGATCCTATGTCACCCTTGATTCCCTGGACCACTATAGTCCGCAGTCCTTTATAGACCTTATCTACAGGCTGCATCCCGCACTGCATAAGGCTATATCTATCATGTATTCAATTCTCTCTCTCTCTTGTGCACGCCTATGATGGAAACCCAATATAGTATTAATAATTTCATATAACGAGAGTAAGGCACCAAAAGTGGACGTTTTCTCATTTAACAGTCGGACCACTCTATATCTGGCATTCCATTTCTCTTTATATACATATTTTTGCGTTTACACTTGATATGATGGTCGAGAATGACCTAAGTTTATTTCTTGCATCATAATTTTGGCGTCGTCTATGGGAAACGAGTTGTTTTATCAAGTTTCCTCTCAAATTGGGCTCGTAACACCTTATTTCATCCATGGGGACCCCCAGGTCATTATCCCATGGGTAAGATCTTTGTTATTAGACCCATATTTTATATATAAACTCCCATATTTTAGATATACCTTTTAGGCCTTTTTCTATGGTTTAAATTTTTTTTTTACCCGAATAATGTTACTCTACCTAGTTTGTGTTGAGAAACTAAAATAGGCCTTGGACTCATAAAGGTGTATAACTAAGGATACACCCATCTTCATCTATCTCTCTTTTTGTGCATCTTATGCCATTTTATTTCAATATTTAGATATTTTTGCCACCAAACTTGTGCTTTTAAACACATAAAGACTTTTATGTCTTGGGATAGATCTTTGAGGACCTTTTTATTCATGTCATTAGGGTTAAAACCTAATTTTTTGGTCTGTTTATGGTCAAAAAAACCTTCGTTGCATCTTGATGGATGTGGCCTGGCATGTTGAATGCCCATAGGCCGCATCCCCTATTCAACAAGCTTACTAATTTTGTGTGATTTTGGTATATTATTGTCTTCAATTATTAAAATTGTCATATTTGGGACTGAAGATGTCAGGACATTCTTGAAAAACTCCCACCACAGGACTTATGGTTTGTAAAGGGGATAATTTGCAAAAAGCTAGGTCAAATCGTTAAGAAACCGATGATTCGGCGGACAAAGTCCAACTCGGCAGTTTCCCTAAGGACCGATAAACTATCTAAGATAGATTATGATTCCCATTTTTACTAATTTTTCAGTTACTTTGCCACCCGGAGAAAAGAGATCAACATGTCATCCAATCTAGTGAAACCATGCGTGCTCAAATCACTTTTGGTGAACAATCCTTCATAAAGGCCATGACTGCATCCCTATTAGACCTAGAGACTGGAGCGTCACACTTATTGCCTTTGGAGGCCACTACAGTCTTCTCCATCTTTGACAGGTTGTAGCTGGTGATAAATAGGTTGCACCATCATGTTCATACATTACTTTTTCTTTTCATATCTTGGTTTTATCACCATGATTTAGTTTATCTCACAGAATATATTTCTAAATTATAACAGATTATAAGCTATGGAAGAAATCTCTAGATTAGGTCCTTAATAGAATGAAGATGTGGCCCAATTGTTGAGTTATATAGACCACTTATATGAAAACCATGCCTCACTCCAGGACCAGACACTACAAAAAAAATTGCTTTTTACTACGGTGCTCCAACCGTATCAAAAAGTCCTCTAGCCGTCTCAAAAGCCTTTTGTGACGCCATTTGAGACGGCAAAGGAGCGTAGTATTAGACCCCCGTTTTAAAAGCTTTTTGAGACGACAGATGCCGTCTCAAAAAGTTCTTTTGAGACGGGAAATACGCCGTCTCAAAAGGTCCTTGCTTACAGGACCCTTTTGAGACGGCAAAAAATCCGTCTTTTAAAGTTTTTTTTAGAGACACCAACATACGTCCCCAAAGATTTTTTTGAGACAATAACTTAACCGTCTCAAAAAGTTCCCATTTATGGAACCCTTTTGAGACGGCAAAGAAGCCGTCTTTAATAATTTTGGCACAAAAATTAAAATTTGATGCATTCCTTAATATACTCTATATAATTATAAACAAAACCTCTTAAAAACAATATGACATATTTTGCATCCCATTTCAACATATAACATAATTTTCCATTCAATTATAATTAAAGTTCATACAAAGAAAAAATACACAATTTAAACATTGTGTCCAACATAGATCTCTCTATACAATTTCACTCATCTCATTAGAAAAAAGACATAAAAAACCATCTATCCCTAACATAAAATGATGTACGCAAAGTAAACTTGCAATCTTCAAGCATACGACCTCCAGCAAAATGACTCAAATATCTTGCCTTGTCCACAAAGGGTTTTCACCTGCAATAAATTTATTAAGTGTCAGTCACCTTAAACAAAGAAGTAATTTTTTTTAATAGTTACTATAGATGACAATCTTTAAAAACCTTATCAAATTTGTATATCTTCGTATTATTTGCTTTTAAAATACTTAATATTTTTTTAAAAAATCGACAGAGTCTCCTTTATTTATTCATGAAAACCAACCTGTTTAAACATAAAAATTAACTCAAAAACAACGACAGAAATAACCACAATTTTCTAAACAACTAATATAAATAAATATACACATTACGATTCCTTTTACCTTTGGACAACATAATGAACAAAATTTGACTTGAATATGTCTCACCCCTGCTTGTGGTTGAGAGAAAGACTAAAGAGGATATAAGCGACAAGGTCTTTGTTCGAGAGAATAGATGCAAAAGCTCCAACGATAAAAGGCTCAAGTATAAGTATAACAAGTCCTCGTGGGATAGTAAACTTCCTGCAACAAATGGGATACAAAACGCAATTAGCTATGGTTCTGAAAAAGTCAAGAAACATTAACTTGATTTGGATACTTGGACAATACTTGTTTAAAACCCAATACAAAAATCAGCTCCAAAGATGTCATGATTATATAAATATAAAATAAGAACAAACACTAAATATGAGTAGACAAATAACATAGGAAAATATGAGTAACAGTCTCACCAACAATAAGGTCATGAGTGGAGTTCAAGGAGTATCACCAAAACCTTCATAATGTCAACTAATTGATCAACTCCACTGTCTCCAGGAAGCAGAGTCTGTACAATAATATGAGTAGACAAATAACATAGGAAAATATGGTCATGAGTGGAATTCCTCAGAAAAAGTGGTAAAAGAGATTCAGAGAAGTAAACTAATTGTTCAAGATGTAACTCAACCATCACACGAACTCTAGACCATATAGCTATAGGAGATGTACATTCATTGGCACAAAATACAGTATGAGTTCAGGGGCTCGGTAATATCTTGGACAAATGCAGGAATTTCCTTTCACCTTACAATATGATCATATAGATATAGTTGATGTACATTCACTGGCATTCAAGTGGCGAGAACACGTGGACCGTGGTCACCACAAAGTTTAGAATTTCATTTGAGCCCATTAGAATTCAAAGGACCAATATATGTACGCTGCAACGGTAAGAAAAGAGCACCAAAAAGACCACCACAGAAATACTATGGAGTTTAATTAGCCTCTTAAGCCTTCTGACAGTAGGCTTATTGCCAATACCTCTGGCATTCCAAAAAAGAAACATTATCTTTTAGTTATAAAAATCCGGAACATCTGCATGTTTCCACATAGTTATAAAAATATATCATAAGTGTGCAAGAGTGATAACCACTATAAATGACATATATTTGAACTGTTACAATGCCGTTATAATGTATGAACCCACGTCAATTAAGCATTCATAAAATCAAAGATGATAGCTCAAACCGGCATTATGATCAGACTGAAATTAAAGAGACGTTTATTCAGCATTTTCGAGATCAACTTACTACAGAACCTACTGGTAATCATCCCCAATTGTTGAACTATATCCCCCATGTGCTCTCGGAAGATCAAAATGTCATTCTCACTGCCTTTCCAACTGAAGAAGAAATTCTACATGTTGCAAAAGACCTCAATGAGGACAGTGTGACAGGTCCTGCTGCTTATGCTAAAAAAAAACTTATTTTTCTCTAATCTTTGAAGATTTCCAAACAAACAAGTGAATAACAACATCATTATTCTTACATATATCGTTTATGAGTCGTTGATCCTTGATCCGCTCCCTATTACATATCACTTCTTAAATCCTCTAAAATTTCTATAGACACCAACATATGTATATATTACCGGAGAACCCTTAGCTAAACCATTTGTATTAATTTTAGTCGATTTAAAGTGAGAAAGAGACCAATGCACTGGAGTGAAAGAATTAGGAGCTCTAAGAAGATGAGGAATGTAAAACACTATATATCACCGTAGAGATATTATATCTTGAAAGTGGTTTCTAATTAGGTACAAAAGGATTCTAATTATACCAAATGATATTCTGCTAAAGTTAAATTTGGCTCTAATTTTGATTGTTAATTTCAGAACTCAAAATAAGGAACAATGGAACAAAACATGTAAGAAAGGTAGAGGAACTCAAAATTAATATCCAACTAAAGTACTTAATTCTACTAAATGATATCTAGCTAAAGTAAGAAAGGAATAGAACATGTAAATACCTAATTCTACTAAACAATATCCATATAAGGTAAGAAAGGAACAAAGATATAGAACATGTTATTAGTTTTGATTGTTAATTTCAGAACAAAGATATAGTACTGTTATGTATGTTATAACATCTATATATGCTGTTATAACATATATAACAGTTGTGATATATGTTATAAAAATTGTGATATATGTTATAACAGTTGTTATAACATATATAACAGTTATAGCATATGTTATAACATTTATAGCATACTAAGTATATAATATATTGCAATGAAGCATACCATGCCTACAGTCAATTTCATAACATTATAAAGAACTAAGGGCGGAATAGCCACAAATAACCACACAAGATCCATGATAACATGTAAGAACATCTCTAATCACAATATCCAATGTCTATAAATTTCAAAATTAACAAAAAATGATATTACATCCATAAAGATACTCGACCATTCTCCTCCACAAGATATAACAAGTAAGCACAATTGGAATTTAAGTCCTAAAAATTATCAAACAAATATGTATCGTATGCAGTGATGTTAATGTGAACATAATCAACATCTACAACATCATAAATATAGGGAGGAACCGGAGAATATCGCTAAGGTGGAACATCTCTCGTAGGTAGAACATTAACATGTAGATATCGAGTCGGTAGTCTCTCTAGAAAGAAAGAACATTAACATGTAGATATCGAGTCGGTAGTCTCTCTAGAAAGAAAGAAATATGGAACATCTCTCGTAAGTAGAACATTAACATGTAGATATCCACCATAAAAGTCATATGCATCAAGATCATATACTGAATATCCATGATATATTCAAATTATGCCTGGCCAAATGCTCGAGTATGCTAATCGGTAGTATGTAAATAAATTATAAAAAATAAGGTGAGAAAAGAGAACTTAGGTGATTGTTTAATTAAATCATAAGAAAGTTAATTTTTTTCCCTCTTCCACAATTATATCCCATTTGAGCAATCATCATTAACTACTGCACAGTGGAAAATCCTCCTAACCCTCTAAGCCACTTTCTTGCCAATCTATTAGCTTGACCAACAGTTCATATAAGATAAATACTCTAATAACAATTAGTGTAGTAGTGCATATGTGCATATATATAAATAATTTTTGGGAAGTCTTTTATTGTTGCTTTGATTTCTAATTTCCCATATTCAGTTTCTTCACAGCTAAGAGTATAATGATAACATTGAAAAAGATTCAAACCCATTATCCTGCTATTTCAGCCTTTCTTCACAGTTCTTTCCTTTACCCTTGTGGTCTGAATGGTAGCCACCATTCAAAGCAAGCTCAGGGCAGAGCATGTGGAGCTATTAGACCGATGATTGACTGTTCAGTAACTAGCAACGAGGAGAGCTAATTGAAAACTCCAATACAACAACTCAAGGATGCTATTGAGAGGCTCCACAAACCATTTGATTTCTTAAGGCTCCAAGATAATCTCAAACAGAGCTTTTGATTCAACCTCAATATCAATGTTAGACATGTTATATGAGCTTAAATCTTCCATTTGAAGGCTTGTTCCAGAGATGATTGAAAAAGAAAGACGGAGATAGATTAGGCTTCTTCATTTTAAAACTCTTCATATAGCTGCTTGACTGATTGATTCATCCCCCGGTTTAATTAAGTAGCCTTGAGATATATCAGATATTATAGCTAATACCTTGTGAATAATTAAGTTTGATTTCATAGGAATACCCTCAAAAAGAGACTTATTCCTACTCAACCACAATTCCCACAAAATACTAACTGGAATAATGTTATGCAACCACAAAATACTAACGTATTCCTACGGGAACACATATAGACAGTGCTTTCCAAACAAAGACTATATTCAGTAACTAACATACCTTACATCAGCAACTAACATACCTAACATCAGCAAACCAAAAAAAAGTAACAAATAAGTAGTAGGAACTGTGTTCAGTAACAAGTAAGTAGTTCACTGAAGATGTTTAAGTTCCAAATGATATGAGCAATGCCAAGCATAGGCAAAAAAAACCGGACAATGTAATAAAGGACACTGCTCAAGTTCAGCAGTAATTGGTGGTCTCCTATCTTATAACAGAGTACACGAATCCCAAATTTACTCGTTAATTACTGAATGTTAATATTTCTCAACTCAAGTCAGTGGTTTATCAAAATGACAATTTTTTAATAAGATAATAGAGGAAGGTGAATTTCCAACTGATAACACCAGCTCCAATCCTGAGCAAACAAATGCATACACTGGGAAACAAAACACTTCTCGTGGGAGGCAGATAATTGAGACTAACACCTGCTAATCAACCTACTTAGACTCAAATTCTCTTTATGGGTAGCTTGCAGGATTGACAACACCATTTTCTTGTCCAAGATGGGTAGCTTGCATAATAAATATTTGATGTCACATCAACTGGATCTTCTACCTAAGTATTTCAGTGGCATTTTGAGATTAGATAGGCTCCAAACTCCTTACATTAGGAAGGTGTCCGACATAATTTAAAGCCGAAGTATTTGTTCACTGTTAAAATATTGTTTTCGACATAATTTAATAACCGAATTTATTTGATTATTATAGTATTATAAATAGTCTACAATATTTTTCATATTTGTAGAAGTTCTTAATTCATTTTCTGTTTGAGCAGATAACTGTTAAGGTTCCATATTATCATGTAGTTAACCTTCAAAGGGGAGTTCTGAGGACGGAAGTGGCATTGCGGAATAAGAACGAAGAAAATGTTGGTTTGAAACTAAATTATTATTGTACTAAACTTAAAGCATACATCTTCAATAGGTACTCACATGTAGATCAATGGCTCCTGAACCGTTTATATGTATGAATCATTTGCCATATAAGCTTAAAGTTATTATTCGAGGCAGTGTTATGTGGTTAACAGTACTATGAGGATACATTAAACAACAGCAAACATGACCTTGCTTATACATGTATGTGATTTCCAAATAGACAACTAGCTATTGTGAACCTTGTAGATGAATGGTTTCAAGAATAGGCGTCTTGGAAGGACTGAAAGACATAAGCTAAAGAAACTTAAATAAATTCCCTTATGCCTTTAACCTGTGATGCATCCACTGTTTCTATGAATAAACTAAGTCTTGCACTTGTTTGTGTTGAGTTGAAGTTATTGATGCCCAAACCTAAACAAGTATGGATAGGATGTGGGGAAGGTGGTTTTTGGTAAGATATTATTTATGAAGATCATCCACAGTTCTGTAGCCTTCGTAGGAAGAAAGGCCATAATGAAGGAAAGTGCATGTTCAATAACCCTAGTCTAACAAGAGGTAAAAGAAAATGTTGCAAAAACGTTTCATCCTGCTATTGAAGTGGTAAACCAGAAGAAGAAAGTTTCATCCTTTTACATAATTTATCCATTTCTATACCCAAAAATAACCATCACCATAGTAACAATGGGATGTAACTATAGGTGTCTCCTCCTCTGAACCTCGTTTCATTTTTGTCCAAGGAAAAGAAGGGAGGGAGTTCAACTTCAATAGCACTAGATTCGATTTGAATAATTCAATTAGCCTCAGTTAATGCTAGGGCGGTAATCTTATTTATAGAGATGTGAATTGCCTGCGTTATTGACCCAAACTAGTTCATACTTAAACTGTTTAGACAGTAGTGAGGAAGCCTATCTAGAATCTACAGCTCTTCAATGTGTGAAAATAAGATTATTTGATACATATATAGTAAAACAAGGCAAGAAGTTCACACTTAATATATGCTCAGGAGTGTGGACAGTAGTTTCATCACATGAGTTAATTTCAAAAACTAGGAGTCTGATGAGACTTTCCACTTCCTACAAGTTGCTTTGTAACTCTTGGGATGTATGTACCTCTATTCGGTCCACACAATTGTTGTTTTCAGTTTTTTCCACCTTAGTTCCATTTTTAATCCCAAAACAAATGTCTACTAGTCAATTTCGGACAAACGGGAGTCCGATGAGGACATAAACACTTCCTACAAGTTATGTTTGAACCTCTTGGGGATTTTGAGACTCTCTCCAAAAAGCATGGTTGCTATTTTTAGCTTTTATCCCTTAAATCATATTTTTAACACCAAATTAGCAACCATACTTTTTGAAACCATAATTAGTGTACTTATCAGTTTTGAAACTTGAGTCCGGCAAGGACAGAGTGACTTCTATTAGGTTACCTCAGTACCTTTTGGGGCATATGCATCTCTATTCGCGCTACTTCGTTATTGTTTTCAATTTTCACCCCTAAAAGCCTAGTTTAAACCCCGAAACAAAAACTTACTAGTTAATTTCAGAAAACGGGAGTTAGATGAGGACACAGATACTTCCTACAATTTATTTTTTTTACCTATGTGGATGCACGTGCCTCTATTTGGGCCACATGTTTGTTATTTTGAGTTTTCACCCCTAAATCCCAGTTTTAAGCCCAAAATGATAGTACACTAATTATTTTTAAATTCAGAAGTTTGATTTGGACACGGTCACTTCCCTTAAATTAGTTTTCGAGCATTAGATTCTCACCGATGTTTGCGTTACTCAAGCCGAAATTCTTGCTTCCGCTTCATCCACCACCTATCGCGCGAATGCTTCCCTCTAAGGCGAAATGCTCCTGAGATTCTCAATTATTCCATTTTTGATGTTAGCAATGTATAGCAGTCAAATATGATCATTTTCTTCTCGGGATCTTTTACTTCTTTTCATCATGTGGATCAGTTTATGGGTTAATAACGGATTTTTATCTTTGAAACCCGTTGGAAGGGGGAGTGCACAAGAAATCAAATCTTACATAAATGATCGAATCTGTGGACGCCCCGAAAATGCTATGAGGAGTTCAGAAATGGTCAAAGTAGTTAAATGGGAGGATTACTATGCTTATAGCCCTAGGTAGCACAAAATGTACTTCTATGTAATTGCACCATAGATCTTATATCTATTTATATGAAAAAGAAATCTTGTAACGAAGGGGATTCTTATTTGTACAAATGGTACTTCGAACTTGGAACGAGGGTGATCCTTTTATCGATGGATGCTCTTATTATACTCGTAGTCTCTGAAGGATGAGTACCAACTATGTAGCATCTACACCGAGAATTCAAGTATTGTATACATCATTAGTCCAATCCTTTATATGAAATATCCGTAATAACGAATTTTTTTTAATAGTAAACTCACACAAGCAAGTATAGACAATCAATAATTCTAACTTGAATGGCATGAACTACTTGATAACTACATGAATTAATTAACACAAACAAACATATCAATACTCTAACTAAAATTAACACAAACTAGTAAATAAAGATTATCTTATATTAATCTAAAAATATACAACAACAACCAATTGGCAATCCGGGTTTTCAATTGGCTCACCCTCAACCTCCTATCACCACTACAAGTCAATTCAAGTTTTCAATTGGCTCGCCCTCAACTACATATCACCACTACAAACCATATGTACAAAAACTAATGATATAGATCAATAATTAAGAATTAGAATTACCTCTTATTCGTACCAATTCAATGTTTTAACTTGAATGTCCGGGTTGTTTCAAAATGAATGTAAATGGCCACGCAAGCTGTAGCTCCCTGTCAAATACCCATAAATGAAAAACATGTGTATTAGGGATGGAGCCAAATGTGGAAAATAAATGGGTTTTTGCACAAACTACCATAATATACATGCTCGAACTATAACCAATGGAATAAAGCTAAATATATTGTTCAATTTGAAATTTCAAATACTAATTTGTGTACTATCCTTCTTTTATATAAGGGGGTTTTGGGGATGAGTTCTCATAATACTCAAAGTGTATAAAAATAGGACATTCCATGTAATTTTATAAATTTAGTCCCTGTACTAAAAACACCATGAAAAATGGTGCCACTGGCGCGGACCAAAAAAATGAACTCCTAACTCTAAAGGGACCACACAAACAAATGTTATTGTACCACAGTGACTAAATTTATAAACTTGAAAAGCATTGTCCTAAAAATCCAAATATAAGAAGGAATGTGACAATTACCATAATTCTCTATTTATATAATATTTGCATAGTAAGAATATGATAAATGGTCGTCTAACAAATGATTCACCAATACTACAATGATTTCATTATTTTTTTATTTTCCAATTACAAAATACAAATACAATCAATAGCATCTACGGAGGTGAATTCAAAAACAAAATATAAACAACCCATTATAATGGGTGATACATGATCAATTATGTAAAATCAACCTATAAGAGAAAATGAACAATTTACAATTGTTGCGAAACTTAATGTGACTGTTTGTTTGAAAATAAATACAATAGACTAAGATTCAAAATAAACAATTCACCTAATACCTTAAAAAACCAACAAAACAAAAATCAACAAAAAAATCTAAACGTTAAAGACACAAAACAAATTCAAAACTAAATATACGTAATTTGATCTTGAAATGAAAGGGTCCATTGACCACTTTGTCAAATTCAAACAAACCACAACTTTAAATCAAAAAGTTAATTGATTCTCATATTCATCTACTACAAAACTAAAATGCATAAACAAACTTAATTAGATCTTGAAATGAAAGGGTACATCGACCACTTTGTCAGATTCAAACAAACCACAATTTTAAATCAAAAAGTTAATTGATTCTCATATTCATCTACTACAAAGCTTAAATGCATAAATAAAGAAATACATTTGTAGATCTTAAATTACTTAACCTAAGCAGAATATTGATGGGAATCAACGTGGAGGCTGATGAAGAGAGAGCTGCGTGGAGGAGAATGAGAATCCCGAGGGGGGGGGGAGAGCAGAACGACTTGCGCTTGTTTTTGTTTGTCTTCTTTTTCCATTCTTTTTTCTATTTTCTTAGGCTAATACAAAGAAGCGGGAGGGGAAATCGATAAAGGGGGGAAACCAAAATGGGTTTAGCCGTCTTAAGAGGTGTTTCTCTTGAGACGGCGCCTGATATGCCGTCTTATTAGGTATACTTTTTGAGACGGGTAAAATTATCGGTCTTAAAAACTATAATTTTTAAGACAGTTAATTTTATCCGTCTCAAAAAGTGAGTTTTAAAGACCATAATTTTAGCCGTCTCAAAAGCCTTCGTAGTAAAAAGCAATTTTTTTTGTAGTGAGATTAACCTCTTTGAACAGAGGGTTATAATTCTAGAGTCTGCAACCTTCAATTTCTTATAGAAGATCGTAATCATTGAACATAAGGTCGTAACCATGGCAGTGAAGAGGAAGCAGAAAGAGCTAGATCCAGAAAAGACCTATAGGAACTAAATTCACCACTATTAAATTCTAGTCCAGAAAACATCCTCGAGAGCGTCAAGGAGAATAAAACTACTCAAGGGGCCGGGGAAGCTCAAATCCCCATCCCATAAGAGAGACATGACCAAATGGTGTGAATTTCACTAAGATCATGGCCACACCATCGATAGGTGCTTTGCTTTGAGGATTAAGATTTAAAGGACCATCCAACAAGGGATTCTTTGTCAACTCACTGGGAGTGCAACCCAAAACTAAGACATTTGAACACCTATCTTTTTCTTAGAATAATTATGTTTTTAAAGTTTTGCAAACAAAGAATACTTTTACTTTAAGTTTATATTATTTGTATTTCTGGAACAATTATTCATATATATATATATATATATATATATATATATATATATATATCATCTTTGAGTTCTCACTCTACCCATCTAAAGTCTTTCAAAATATTATCACCTTAGTAGGTTTAAAGAGAACCTAACGACTAATTATCTTAAAGATTGAAGTAAACGGGAGAAGGTGTCGGTAGAAGAAAATGGAGTGGCGGCCTTAACGGGTCTTTAACACCCCTCGTATAGCAAAGAATTTCAAATGAGCATGATGATTCCATTACCCTCGAGGGCTCATAATACCCATTCTTAGTTTTAAATGCGAAGGATGCCTCCATTTGCCTAAGGGGCTCATAATACCCATTCTATTAGTTGTGGGTGGCTTTATAATAAACCTATCCTAAGGAGACTTGAAAATGCCCCATATATAGTTATGGATGGATTTATAATGAACTCAGTCTAGGGAGGCTTTAAAACACCCCATATATAGCTGCAGGTGGATTTATAATGAACCCAGTCTATGGAGGCATGAAAATGCCCCATATATAGCTGTAAGTGGCTTTATAATAAACCTAGGCTGGGTAGGCTTGAAAATGCCCCAAAACAATAAAAGAATGGAACCTGATGAGAAAATCAATAGCCGAATTAGGAAGGTGGGCTACGGCCATTAATGTCTGTGATATGGGAAGCAGCTCCCAAACAACTATGACAATCCAACAACATTGTTGAAGCTAACACAACAGAAGTTATGGAAGAAAGCTATAGATCAGGTCCTTAATAGAAAGAAGATGTGGCTAACTTGTTGAGATGTATCGACCATTTACATGACGGCCATGCATCACTACAAAGCCACATTAAACTCCTTGAACAGAGGGTTATAATGCTAGTGTCTACAACATTCACTTTCCTATAGAAGACAACAACCGTTGAAGATAAGGTCGCAACCAGGGCATTGAAGAGGAAATAAAAAGAGCTTGATCCAGAAAATACCTATAGGGACATAATTCACTCTATTAAATTCTAGCCCAGAGGACATCGTCAAGAGCATCAAGGAGAATAAACTACTCAAGGTTCCGGAAAAGCTCAAATACCCATCGCATAAGAGAGACATGTCCAAATGGTGTGAATTTCACCAAGATGATGGCCACACCACCGATAGGTGCTTTGCTTTGACGAATGAGATTGACAGGACCATCCAACAAGGGATTCTTCAATAGCTCACGGGGAGTGCGACCCCTAACTAAGATAGATACACACCTATCTTTGTCTTAGAATAATTTTGTTTTTAAAGTTTTGCAAACAAAGAATACTCTGAGTTTAAGCTTATATGTTTTGTATTTTTGGAACGAGCATATATATATGTATTTCATCTTTGAGTTCTCACTCTACCCATCTAAAGTCTTTCGAAAGATTCTCATCTTAGTAGGTTTAAAGAGAACCTAACGACCAATTATCTTGAAGATTGAAGTAAACAAGAGAAGATGCATATAGAAGAAAATGGAGTGACGGCCTTAATGGTTATTTAACCCCCCTTGCATCGCGAAGTCTTTCAAATGAGTAGGATGCTTCTATTAGCCTTGAGGGATCATAATACCCATTCTTAGTTTTCAAATGCGAAGAACGCCTCTATGAGCCAAAGGGGCTCATAATACCCGTTCTATTAGCCATGGGTGGATTTATAATGAACGTAGCCTACGGAGGCTTGAAAATGCCCATATATAGAGGTGGGTGGATTTATAATGAACCCAGTCTATAAAGGCTTCAAAATGCCCCAAAATAAAAAAAGAAGGGAACCTGATGAGAAAATCAGTAGCTGGATAAGGAAGGTGGGCTATGGCCATGGCAAGGGAAGCAGCTCCTAAACAACCACGACAATCCAAAAACACTGCAATAAGAATTCTATAAGTTCCTAAGCCTATTCTATAGTCCGCGAAAGGGTAATTTGATACCCAACTGTTTTAATAACTATTGCATTTATGATCTCAAGAAAACCTACATCCAGAAGACCTAAATGTGTTTAATACAAATGATAACAACCTTAAAGACCCAGAGTTGCTCCTAAGTCTACACTACTATAGCCTGTTCCTAAAGGAAACTTGCTATAGCATATTCTTAGAGGTTGCGGAGCTACTATCTAAGGTTACAGCTTACTGCCTAAATCTAGAGTTCTAACATGCATTCAAGGCAAGCAATATAGAGGTTGCGAAAGTAAAAGCAATGGCAAAGACATTCCAATATGAAAATACATAAATATTTAATTACATGAAAAAAAAGGTTACAATTTAAATGTTGCGGAGGGCCCTAGCATTTAAAAAAAATCACATGGCAGAACTATGGTAAAAAATACAAGTTCAAAATTTTCAAGATTGTGGAAGGAAAGTACAAACTCTGATGTTTGAAAATCAAGTACAACTGAAGATGTCGCGTCCTCATCTTCATAACCTTCAATATCTTTAACATCTTTTATCTTTTCTTCCTATGCAACCGAAGCCTTCTCACGCTTCTTGAGGTCTAGTTCATTTATAGCCTTCATCTCTGCTATACAGTCAAGGTGCTCAGGGTCATTGAGCCTCCAAGCAATGATCTTATCCTTAGCCTTTGGGAAATTATTTATAACCATGTTCCCAATCTCCTTCTAGATGAAAAGGTGGGCCATATTATTGACGATATATAAATCTTTTAAAGTCTTGGATGAGGTAACAACATCTTCAATAACTTTCTTTATGTATACTACATGATCTGCATCCTTCTTTAAATCGGCTGTGGTAAGATGGTCTTGAAGTATCTTTAAAGCTATGACATTGTTGGTTATAAGTTGCTGATTCCTTGCCTCTGCAGCATCCAATGAATTTTTGAACCCTGACTTGCTGCCTACAGTGCTTTGGCCTCAGTAATCTTTTATGCCCCTGCATCCTAATTACAGTTTTGCTCAGCCTCACCTTGAGATTTGACTACGATCTCCACCTTCTCATATGCCTCGATCTTACAGGCTTGGAGGGATTCCTACTAAGACTTCTTGTCAGCTTCAAAAGATGAATACTTGGCTCTCTCCAGTTGAGATTGATAGATGGCCTTCGCAACCCTATATAGCTTATAAAACCCTTAATACTTGGCCCTTTGGGCCATAGCAACCTCTTTATCCTGAAAGAATAAAAGTGTTAAAGAACAAAAATGAGAAATTATCTACGAAAAGAAAAGAGTTAAAATTACAACATACCCTTAGAAAGCTATGTAAAGAATATTCCTCCAGACTCTCCTGATCCTCATCCACTAAATATTCAAGATCAGAAGTCTATGAACCTTTTGTCATCGTTAGGACTATGGTAGCCATTGTGTTCTAAGGAGATATGGGGTTTGGCTTCCTGAGGCGTGGCCGTGGATGACTTAAAATGTGGAAAATTCTCCGATATCAATCTGTGAATATGATTTCCTTGAATAATATGCTTTGATACCACTTGTTTAGAATTATATGCCAATTTTTAAATTCAAATACGGGATGGTTCACATAATATTCCAAATTTAAAATTCTTACACAAATATACAAAATTTTGATTTCTTCAAAATTGAAATAAACTTAAACACACAATTAAATTTTCTTTTAAATAAACTTGATTCAATTTATAAATTAGGACAAACAAAACAAACATGAATTTTGTCAAATTAATTAAATTCGACTTGAATTAAATTATATTAAACTTTACCCAAATTAAATTTTCACCAATTTAAACAAGTGTTTTGATTAAAATAAATTTATCTTTTTTAAACCTAAGCATGCATTTACGTGATTTTTACAACATAAAATAAACACAATCACAATGTCGAGATGTACGAGGAAAACCCACGATGGGAACAACCTCAGACGACCCATCCACAAGTCCATTAAGTAAGGTTTTCTAAGGACACGACAGAAAGACTTACTCTAACAACTTGACTCCCTCTCAAGACTTGATGCTTCTTCGTTCCTTCACCTCTGCTTAGTCGATAACTCAGGAATCCACCTTCGCCTCAGAGTCCATCGATAGGGCAAATTAATCGTCAACACACGAAGTTTGCCTCCATATGTACACCACGAACACAAAACGGAATCCTTCGTAGGAAACTATCTCTTTTGCGGTAGAGAATGATACCCGGTGCCTAAATGTTAATCTCAAAATATGTATATAATGAAACATGGATCAAATAGACTATTGGGTGTAAAAACTTTATTTTCTTCATGAGATTAAATCGTTCTGATTAACAAACACCAAGGGGACTTTTTGGAAAAGGTTTTTGGCTCTCAAGAGCACTTAGAAAATCTAAAAAAGTCACTCCAAAATTGTTTTTCCTGTACTCTTAATAGTAGGTAAGAAAGAAGTGGGGGAGTGGGTGTTTTCTGAAAAAGCTGACAAAAACTATCGAAAAACTATAATGTCGTTCGAACGACTTTTAAATCTCATTTGAACGATATTGCATAGTTAATGTCGTTTGAACGATAATACGGACAAGACTTTGAACTAGATAGCAGGAAAATAACTCGTTTGAAATCTCGTTCAAACAACTTTTCTAAAAAAAATGTTTTTCTTCATAAAATAAATAATCATTTTCAACTTAATTTTAAAAAATATGACAACCAAAATTAATTTCCAAGGCTCTATATATATCATATGCATTCATACCTTTAGAGACCATGGGAAACTTGAAAGGTTGATGACGTTAAACATGGCACAAAAATCGCCAATGATGATATCTTCAATTTTTGCTTGGCCTCATGCCTTCAACTCAAACGTCATAGGCTTGAAGGTCAAAAACTTCTATCCTACGACTCAAATAGTTTTGTCCGAAATTAAGCCAATACTTACAAATTGACTCAATAGAAATTTGTCCTTACAAATTTCCCTCTTTGGCTATTTCGGGACAAAACCATAACTAAAAATCCTATGGGCCGTCATGCTCATCTAAAAGGACACAATCCCACCGAAAAATAAAAATAAAACAGACGCTTGACTGACACATGGGATGAAAAGCTTTAATTGCTTCATAATGTTGTCGCAAAGATGAAAACCTGCGCACTTAAACACACCATCAAACGCATAGGGAATATAACAATATAAAGTGCATTATTCAATTCTCTCCCTAATTAAATTATCACCCATTGTCTAACAATGTCTACCTAAGAAAAGACGTCTCTCCCTAAGATAGATTTTACCAAATTAAAAGGTTTAGATACCATTTATCTCCCATTTTGTTCGGCATAGACAAAGGTTAAAATGCATGTAATAACTCATTTCTCCCCAATTAAACAAACTCTCCCCCTAAATATAACAAGGTATAAGCATAATGGAAAAACAAGTATATCGTGCAATGGTGTATTAAGTTACTAGTACACAAAGATTAATAGATACCAACTACGATACGATAGGAAAAAGATACCACTTAGAATGTACAAATATAAGCAATGGATATCAATGAAAATTCGTAACAAGATAGATCCCTATATCAACAAAAATCATACATAGATTAAATAGCAAGGCAAAGACACAAAAACAAATGATACCATGTATATAAATACTAAAAAATACCAATGACACACAAACATATATATATATATACCACACAAGACACAAAATACAATAAGCTTTCCACACTCATATAGCACAAATGTGTCTAAATAACCATGTGGTAAATGGAATGAAGGGGCGTGAACTAGAGACAAAACAATTATGACCCAATCACTTAAAAAATATTCAAGGAGTTCTATTTTATTGCAAAAACTTTATCATACATAGATTTAGCCTCATGTGACAAGATAAAGTGAACTTAAAGAACAAACAAGCACAATGCATATAAGACTAGAATTTTAATGATTCTACAAAGCAATAGAGTCATGACAAAATAAGCATAACTAGGATACATTATCATTGTGCAAACACATAAATATATCCATCCAAACTCCCTTATAAATAATCATTATTTTTCTTTTCTTTTTAATTAAGATACCAAACTAAACTATGTAGGCCATGGCTACTTTTTACAATGCTATAATTTTTTAGTCCCTTTTCAAACTATTTAGGTCTTGGCTACTTTTTACAATGACACACTTTTTTATACCCTTTTGACATGGTGGCTTAATCGCAAAGGACGTGCTTCTTTTGTAGCTTGTCCTCGTGTTCAGTCATCATTTTTTATATATAACCAAATTCCTCACGGGCAACAGTTCTTACATGCACAAATCATCCATAGTCATAAAGATATGTAGATGACAAAAATGATAGGCGTACATCTCACTTAGGTCAAATATACATGTAGAGTTAAAGTTCAAAGAGCTCGTGCAAGTGTGTGAGTTGTATATAAAAAGAGAATCCATTAAGCAACTCAAAAACAAACTTCTCCATGCAAGCATGATAAAGAACATTTTAAGAATTGAAATTCATAACCAAAAGTTCTAGTCACATGGAAGCGGGGGAATGTAGGATTCAAAAACAAGTATATGCCACAAAAAAGTCTGTAGAACTCAAATGTACACACAAAACAAAACAAAAAATCTTTTTGAATGTTTTTAATTTTAACCAAACACAAAGGACAACTCAAAAGACAAATAATATCTTTTTATATTTTTCATGAAATCTAATAAATGATCAAATTAAAATACAAAAGATAAACATATAAAAATTCAAGCAAAATTTACATGATGAAGCATAGACTGGAATATGACAAACAAATATACTACTAGCAAAAATCTATCATGAAGCACAAAAGCTAGTCTATGAAAACAAAGCTAACACAATCAACCTTTGGATCTATCATGAGAGGTGTCATGTACAAGAAAAATAGAAGCATAAAAAATATGAAATATCAAAAATGATAAATTTTCCGTATTATCCAAAAAAAACCTTAAAAATATGGATCACGCGATAAATTAGCGTAACCCGCTCTGATACCAATCTGAAAAATGTGGAAAATGCTCTGATACCAATATGTGAATGTGATTTCCTTGAATAATATGCTCTGGTACCACTTATTGGGGATTATATGCCAATTTTTAAATTCAAATGCGTGACAGTTCACACAATATTCCAAAATTTAAAATTCTTACACAAATATAGAAAATTTTGATTTCCTTAAAATTATAATAAAATTAAACACAAAATTAAAATTTTCTTTTAAATAAACTTAATTCAAGTTATAAATTTGGCTAAAAAAATGATTCTTTCCAAATTAATTAAGTTCGACTTGAATTAATTAAACTAAACTTTACCCAAATTAAATTTTCACCAATTTAAACGAATGTTGTGATTAAACCAAATTTTATCTTTTTATACCTAAGCATGCATTTACGTGATTTTTACAACATAAAGAAACATAATCACAATGCCACGATGTACGAGGAAAACCCACAACGGGAAAAACCTCGGACAACCCAACAACAAGTCCACTAAGTACAGTTCTACAAGGACACGATAGAATGACCTACTTCAACAACCTGAATCCCTCTCAAGACTTGACGCTTATTCGTTCCTCCACCTCCGCCTAGTCGACAAATCAGGAATCCACCTTCGTCTTGGAGTCCACCGATGGGGTGAATAAACCGTCAACACACAAAGTTTGCCTCCGTATATACACCACGAACACAAAATGGAAAACTCCATAGGAAATTGTCTCTTTTAGGGTAAAAAATGATACCCGGTGCCTAGATATTGGTCTCAAAATATGTATATAATGAAACTTGGTTCAAATAAACTATTGGGTGTAAAAATTTGGTTTTGTTATTAAGATTAAATCATTTTAATAAACAAACACCAAGGGGACTTTTTGGGAAAAGTTTTTGGCTCTCAAGAGCGCTTAGAAAATCTGAAAAACTCACTCCAAAATTGTCATTACCATACTCTTAATAGTAAGTAAGAAAGAAGTGGGGAAGTGGGGAAGTGGGTGGTTTTTGAAAAAATTGACAAAAACTGTCGAAAGACTGTATTGTCGTTCGAACGACTTTTGAATCTCATTCGAACGATATTGCAGAGTTAATGTCATTTGAACGACAATACGGACGAGACTTCGAACGAGATAGCAAGAAAATAACCCGTTTGAAATATCATTTGAATGACCTCATTTGAAAGAGAGAATGAAGTCGTTTCAACGCCTTTTCAAAAAATTATATTTTTCTTCAAAAAAATAAAAAATCATTTTCAACTTAATTCTAAAAAATATGACACCCAAAAAAAATTTCCTCTATATATATCATATGCATTCATACCTTTAGAGACCATGGAAAACTTGAAAGGTTGATGACGTTAAATGTGGCATGAAAATCGGCAATGATGATATCTTCAATTTTCGCTTGGTCGCGCTACGCCTTCAACTCAAACGTCATAGGCTTGAAGGTCACAAACTTATGTCCTATGACTAAAATTGTCTTGTTCAAAATTAAGCCAACACTTACAAATTGAATCAATTCGAAATTTTTTCTTACAACCATATACGACTCGTTCCTCCCTACTTTGTGGAGTTGGCAGGCTGGCATTAACAAGAACCATAGTCTGCGGAGGGGATGCAATGCTAGAAACATAAATGAGGCAGGAGCCTCCATAAAACTCCCACTAGAAAAATCAGTCAAACCAGTCACATCCAGTTCACTCCTAATGTCATCGTCATGTTGGGGGTCTGTAGTAGTAATCTCGACCTCAGGCACAATGGTCGTAACATCACTAGTGGGATCTGCCTTCGCAGTTAGAGGATTGGCCTCCTCATCAACTTTAGAGGTAATAGCTTCCTTAGTTTCCTTCTTCCTCTTCTTCCCCTTCCTCTTTGGTGATTGGTTAAGGCCTTGAATGACCTATTCTAACTCATTAAGTTGGGAAATTAAGATCTCCCTGTCGATCTCCTCCGTAGTACCATCTGAAAGAATAGATGTTAGTATTCTACGTTGAAAAGTATGCCACATAAATAATCAGAACTAAATGTCGTGAAACTATTTGAAATTATACCTTTCGTTGCAGTCATTGGAGCCCTCTGTGATGGGTAGTAATCGTATTTATATAGTGATCGCAGAGTCGTTATATCAAGAATTTTTTTTATTATCATAAATTGATACTACGGTCTTAATCTTTTCCCTTCGTCTATTGGAGGGTATCCGACATGCACAAACTGTAGCATGGGGTTAGCAAGGGCCGCATATATTATTAATAAAGGAAGTAAAAGTTGTAGCAGATAAAATAATTTAAGAAAAAACAAAGGTCGCGGCCATATTTATACCTTCTTTAGGTTGGCATCCTCATGTCCGTGGCACCCTAAACTCTCTCTCTCTCTCTCTCTCTCTCTCTCTCTCATTTTCTTCTGGGTGGATCTCCCAGCTATCCTCAGAGATGAGAAATAATTTTCCCTTCCAGTTTATAACACTAAAGGGTCTTCCCCTCATTTAGTACCTGATTCCACTCCGCAGACATGTGTAGAAGTACTAGGGGTTGTCTACAGAGTTCTCATTTATTATTTAAAAGTCGAAGAACTCCATATTCGTAATGTCTCTCTTGAAGTTCTTCTTGCAGACAAATATTGAAGTAAGGATGGGCCTCTAGCCATTGGGATCAACTTGGACTGGGAATAATTTTAAGGCACTTAGAATTTTTCTAACTGGAAATAGGACAGGTAGCGGGAGCAGACCCCATTATTTGGGACTACGGAGCATGATCTCTTCTCTAAAAAGAGTAGATTACAAATTGTTCCCTTTAGGAACTCACAAGCTTCAGCCAAGGAAGTTATCCACTCCTCGTTCATAATACAAAAGGTGATGAAGTGTCATAGGCTCTTTTTTAGACTCCTAGACGTGCCTAGAAGTACCGTCTTGATTATTTCTTATCTCTGCAGCAACGAATGACATATGAGTTGCTGCCACAAATCCACTTATGTAGGGGGATGGTTGTTGAAGAAAGTATGTTATCCATAGTGTCCACAGCCTGATTGTGATACCTACAGTTAGAAAAGTCTGCGGAATCAGAATCTACTTGGACATAGTTTAGGAAGTCCTTAAGCCTACAGTGACCACTGGTCTTCAAGGATTTTATGTGAATCACCATATGAGGAGGAACACCCAAGTATCTCTTCCAAAAGCCCTCTAAATACACCCAAGTAATATAATGCATAAGGCTACGAATAGAACCTATAAAAGCAGAAGGGCTTCATAGTTAGGTGTCCCAATCATCATGATTAAAAAATAAGGTAAAGGCCATTAACAAGGCCACAATAATATATGGGTAATTAGAAAAGCAAATATTTTAAGTTCAAATGTAAGTAAAGGATACGGCCAATTCAATTCGAAATTTTCTACCAGTTCGTAACCACGAGAACAAAGTCGAGATTCCAACACAGGAAGGTATGAAGTTTAAATGAGAGATCGTGGCTAATTAATCTAAAAATTATAACAAGCTACAGTCAGGGGTAATTAAACCCCAAGAATGAAGTTAAAATATAGGCTGTGGCTAGTTAGTTCAAATTCACTAAAAAGTCATAGCTAAGGTGATAAACAAGTAAATGATTAGATTTCCTAATTTCTAAGATCAAAAGCAAAAAACTGAGGGTTATTTCTAAGAACACCAATAATGGCCTATTGGAAATCTTGGCAAAAAATTCAATCCAAAGTAGGGCTACGCCAAACAATCTAAACCCTGAAGCCTTCAACCATTTTAATCCAGGAATTTCATGACAAAATCAACCATTTTAAGCTTGGAATTTCATGTCAAATTCAAATAACAAAACTCATTAAAACCTTACGATTATCTATCATTATCCAGTTAAATCTAGAAAGAAAAAAAATCCTAGAAATATCCAAACACCTAACTAATACGTACAATTTCCAACATTATTACATTAAATTAAATTCCAACAAATAGGAAAGACGTGAGTTTTAATGGTATCCAAGCAGAGATTAGAGGTTTAGAAATAAAATCAAGACAGAATAAAGATTCAGAAATCCAAGTAGAAATCGTAGCAAAAATTCATTTATATAAGAAATTAGGATTGAAAAAGGGGAAAAACAACGTGGAAAATTGAAGAATACGAATACAGAAGAACAAAATCCATTAAAACCACATTGGACCACCATGAACCGCTGTGAGAACCACCATAAATGAACTGCAACAGAATCACCAAAAATTTCCGACATAATATGCTCTCAAAGTGTGTTTGTAAGGTAATGAGTCCATGGCTATACCTCATTTATATAAGAAGGCGCTGGAATGTGAAATGTCAGAATAAATTGTCCGTGGTAGGCCTGTACATTCCATACAAAGGACTAGCACAATTAATAACATCGTGGCACATGGGCATAGAACACAACCATAACACCAACTTGCAACGTCTTCACATTGAGGCTTGGGGGCTTATCCATATGCTCAATACTGGAACTCAGGCCACGAAAGGCCTAAGTGTATTGTCGTTGCCTAGGGCTCAGACAATCTACAATAGTCCCTATTAAAATGAGCATCTTGACCCTGCATGGGCCTTTGACAAGTCGCGATAGTCATCCATACAATACGTAAAAAGGCCATGGCTATATCCTAAGATGGGCACAACTACATACCTCTCTAGTAGTACATACTCTTTCGCAGACTTAGCCACGTCAGCATGTACTTGCCAGCTACATAACTTCTAGAAGGATTCCGTACTTACCCCACTTTTCCAAATGTCACGTGCTCTATGAATGTGACACCTCCTTTTGGCTTGTATAAATAGAGGAGCTCACCTAATAATTACTGTGACAAGTTTTAAAAGTGAATCCCTACCCAAATCTCTACTGACTCTCTCTCTAAAATCTCCTAGGTCACACTTGGTCCCCTGGGCAACTACAATCCGCAGTCGTCTACAGGCTACATCCTGCACTACATAAGGCTACATTTCTCATGTATTCATATCTCTCTCTCTCTTTCTCGCGCGCGCGCGGGCATGTATGCCTCCAATGGAAAACCAATATTGTATTAATGATTGCATATAATGAGAGTAAAACACCAAAAGTGGACATTGGCTCATTTTATAGCTGAACCACTCTATATCTTGCGTTCTACTTCTCTTTATTTAATTATTTATGATTTTACACTTAATATGATGGTTGAGAATGATATAAGTATGATTTCTCTCATCATCAAGGATCAAAACAAAATATTTCATGAGTTTTTATAAATTTTGGCCTCTGTAACTTCCAGAAAACTTTTAACCCAATCCGATAAACAATTTTCAAGTTATGCCTCTGACAAGGTAGACATCGCGCCATGAAAAGAATATATTTTGGGAATATAAATTGTATGTTCTTCAA
The DNA here is from genome assembly GCA_949130495.1 of Sambucus nigra. Lineage (NCBI taxonomy): Eukaryota > Viridiplantae > Streptophyta > Magnoliopsida > Dipsacales > Adoxaceae > Sambucus > Sambucus nigra. The sequence continues at coordinate 50,567,180 of OX422220.1, forward strand.
TTTATTTCATCCCCAAAGCTTCATATCCGTGAACCCTAAAGTATTATATCAGGCTTTATATATATTAGAACATATTCTTGAATATTAAATCAACATTATTCATTTTTTCTTGATTTTATCCTCAATCTATTCCATTTTATAACTATATGTGAAGAGAACAAACAAAATGGTCTCTGAATGATTTGAAATTTAGTGTGCATCTTCATGTATATGTCATGAACCTCTTATTAAAATTTTAGAGTTTTTTAATGTCCCGGTTGTCCGAAATCAATTTTACGAGATAAGAGGTGTGGAAGAGATCTTGACATCTTCCATGTTATTCCTTTCAAGACAAGATATGCAACAAGGATCATGACCCTACCACTCCTTTTTATGTATTTTCTGATCTATAATGATCCCACACTTGTTAAGATATAATGGATTTCTTATATAGGCTAACATGGGGGCCACCCCAAGAGAAATAGGAGAATATATTCTTGTAGAATTGGGAATCCTAATTATACTCTATAATTAATTCCATAATTCCATACAAAAAATTATTAATTCCATTAAAGAAATAATAATGTCAGTATAGTAACTATCTTAAAAATAAATTTTGAGCTCGTTATTATTAAATGCTTAATAATCTCCTCACATTAATATTACATACACCCGTCGATGAAATTAAACTACTAACGCTTATATTTAATAAAACTCTTATAAATTACATAAGACCATTATCTTAACCTAATTGATATAGTGGAAAATTAAATACATTGTACAAGTTTGACATAATCAAAACGTATTAGCTACATCAAGAGGTAATCATCAATCTCTATACTTAGAAGTAGATTTTATTCATAATAAACTTTAAGTAGATTCTATTCATAATAAACTTTCGCCATAAATTAACCATCATTACCCAATCTACCAATCTTATTAATCCATAAATGAAACTCACTCAAAGGGTCAAAATAAAGAACAGTCAATGCAAGGGTCCCTCAATCGTGTTCGAATTAAGAGATTACGCACTCATAATAACCATGGGATATTATTAACTTATATATTCAGTATATAGATAATTGTCTCATATCAATACTATAAAAATGTCAATCTGGCATGCTTACAGACAAACAATCGGTATGATTTTAACCTGTGCCAAAATTTGGAATGGTTATATAAAAATTTGACACGGTAAAAAACGTCGTGCCTAAATCATACATTATTTTAAATCGTGCCAAATGGTGTCACGTTTCATTAAACCACCCACCCGAAAAAAATCATATCTAATAACCCTAACCCCTTTATCTCCTTTCTCTTGAATGCTTCTCGAACCCTCCCCCTCTCTCTTTCTCGTGTGCAACGAACACAAACTCATAACCACCAACACTAATTTGCAAACCCGCTACCACCAACACTACCTCCATCTCCCCAAACTCGCTACTATAAACCCACAAATCAGTTGTGGTATCTTGGGAAATGGGGAAATAAGGCGGTTGACGTTACTAAGAAAGTCGGGGATCTTGCTAGAAACGTATGGCAACACTATAAGTTTCAACGTCCAAAATATATCATCAATTTTTTGGATGGACAATCTTCACCAATATATGCATGCCCTATATATAATAACTATTTTTTTCAAATGAAGAAAGTTTCTTTATTCTTTATTAATATTTTGGGTTTGCTTCAGATAAACTTTTATCCTTTATTTTTTATTTGCCTTTCTTAGTTTAAGATAGTTGGGCGTGTTCATTTTGGATTGTGTCAAGAGAAAATATGGGGATGTTTATGGAATGGTCAGTTTTACAGTGGTTGATGGATGGTCTAAAAAAGGCATTGGAATTTTTATTTGTAATATGTGGTTGATCAGTGGAATTGGTAGGATTTTTATATTTTAAGAGTCCATTAATGTTGTAAAAGTAATTATATTTTTTTCTAAATTTTAAGATGTCGAAATTAAACTAGGTGAATTGATTAAGATATGCATTGTACTGTTCGCACAAACTTAGGTGGTTTCATTAGAACAAGTAGTATTGGTGAATCTTTTTCGATGTAATAGTTATATCTATTTAATTCTCCATTTCAGAGCTCGGGTCAATTTTCTATTTTTGTCTAATCTCAATGTTAATTTGTGATTGAACCAAACCCTTATTTTTGGTTAACTAATCACTTTTTTTAAATAAGATGTTGCGAATTCACATACATTATTTCCCTAATACATTAGAAGGTATCCATGCTTATTTCCAATTTAATATTATATTCACATCATGTTATATGTGTTTTTCCCTTTGCATGATCATCCTCAGTGTTTAGCTTTCATCATCAATAGTTAATGATTATTATATAGTTATATGTTGATTTTAAACTAGGGTTTTAGATTTTTAATTTATTCCATCAAAATCAAGTTCATTTATTCCTTTCTCTTTAGTTGTTGCTATTTTAGCCTATGTTCATTATTTAATCACCAATTAGGAAAAGGATTTTTTGCACTAAGTTTTGACCTATGGAGAATCTTAAAATCTCACTGAAGATATATGTTATTATAAGTTATTTATTCTTTTCTTATCATTTTATTACATACTAGGGGTAAACCCATGCGATGCATGGTTGATTGCATTATGGAGTAAAATCAAGCAGAGTTTACTAAGAGAGTATAAGTAAATTAGGGAAAAGGGCACTGTATTTTTGGGTATCAAGATTGTCACCTATTCTACAAATTAGAGAAAAGGGCAATGCATCTTAATCTCTCATGAAGGTGATGTGTACTATATTCTCTGTCCAAAAGATAAACACCATATAATAGATAGGAATTTGTAACACCATAAAATAAAAAATAAATGGAGAACATATCACCATAAAAGAAAAGAAAAAGAAAAAAGAAAAAAGAAGATCATGATATGAAACCTTACTAATATTGTTATAGTCATTAGATTGTCCTAACAGTTATGACACAATTAAAAAGTACCCCTAACATAATAAGAGGAGATGGAATAACAATTAAAAAGTACTTGTGTTTTCTAGAAAACAATTCGTAAATGTGTATGGTTTTTTTTATAGAGTTCACATTTATTGTATATGTTAAACAAAATTCGTCAATACTAATTACTTAATTATGTTTCCAGGTTTCTGGAATAATGTATTTTTAATGTTGATGCATATGATGCATATATTTTACTTATAAAAAAAAATGTTGATGCATATATCTTTTGTCTATTTCCATACAAGTGTGGTAACCGATTTTTGTTTTTTTCTGTCTTGGTTGGGATGGTGTAAGTATTTTAGTTTTTAAACTAAAATAATTATTCTTCAATTAGGTTCTTGATAATTATGAAATAAGTCGATCATAATGAATATTTTTCCTTTGATATGCAACACATGTCTGATTAATATTTCATTGTATTAATTTTTTGTAATTTATGCTTCTATGGTTTATGTTGATATGAGATATACTTGAAATTTTATTGTTATATTTTCTGGTGTTTACTTTAGTTTTGGCTCGATTATTTTCATTTCTTACAAGACTTCGTAATTACAGAACGTTTACTCACTGACGTAGTAGAGTAGCATCGGGTGTCCATTTCCTTATATTTATTTTTAACACGCTAATTTAAGTAAACTCCAAGTACGAATTGAACCAAATGTAATTTCATATTGGAGTGAAGTATATTTAATTACAATGTTGCTTCCCCTTTAAGTTTGAAGTTAACAATGTCTATTATTCTTTAGTTACTTTATTTTAGGTCACCTTTACATGTAACCAATCTCTTCAAATCACAAGTTCATTACATTTTTCCACACCATAACTTTTTTTCCAAACTATACATTATAGTAATTTTTATCAACTACGCAATAACATTACATAAGCCCGAGTTTTTAATATTATACCATGCATACTATGACTTAAGCCCGAGTTCACTGCTTATTTTTCCTTTATTTAGTAACTTCACCATGTCGATTGTGACTTAAGCCTGATTTCACGGCTTACTTTTCTGTTATTAAGAAACATGATTTAAAATGGGGGTTGTCGCATAGTGTCGAACATGACCATGAAGTAAAAGCCTTTAAATATTTAAATTTCAGTATTTAAAAAAGATATTGGCCCTATGCGTGCTATTAAAGCAACTTTATGATATAAACATGTTGTGCATGTACTATAAACATAAATCCACTCGCATTATCTACATCTAAACAGGGCCGGCTCTAAAATTTTAGGGGCTCTAGGCGAAGAATCAATTTGGGTCCTTTACATTAATTTCTTTTAAAAGAAAATGTGTTCTTCTAGCATTTTTGATGCAAAACTATAAATTAAATCATCAAATTCAATTATTGTTAACAAATCTTCTTCAATTGATAACATGGCTAATCCATTTAATCTTTCTTGTGACATGATAGAACGAAGGTAAGATTTAATTAATTTTAATTTTGAAAAACTTCTCTCGGCCGAGGCAATCCTAACGGGTATTGTCAAAATTATTCTATAGGCAATCCAAGCCTTTGGAAAAATACAATCCATTCTTTTAATATATTCTAACACCTCAATTGATTATCTAATTGTTCATTATCTAACTCTTATAAATATCTAGTGGTAAAGCTTCTACACATTCATTTTCTACTTGTTTATTATCTAATTCTTCTAAATTTTGATGTTCAACAACATTTTCATTATCTAAATCTTATATATTTTGATGTTCAACATTTATTTTGTTTGGTATATTAAAATATTTATTTAGTGAGCCCGCTAGTTTTGATGTTTCTTCTTCAATTTGTTTGTATTTTTCTTTTTTCGTGATCGGAGGGATATTTTCTAGTAGACATATTCACACAACAACAAGTGTAATTTGCGAAAACAAAAATTAATCACACAATCACAAGATTCTCAACAATATTCACAAACAATATTAAAGAAAAATGCTAAAGAGAAATAATGGAACCTGATTTGTAACCAATGTGAGAACCATCTCAAATTTTAATTTGTAAATGCTCAAATAACAAATTGGAATTTATAAAAAAAACATAAATATTAGTAGTAAAACAAACAAATTTATATATTGGGATATAACAAAGCAAATGAATCATATATACTTACACAAACAAGCTCCAATCAAACCCTAACTTTCTGAAATTGAAGAAATTGAAACCCTAGATTTTTAACCCTTATTTTGATGAGGTTAGTTCAAAAAACAAAAAGGAGGGGGGGGGGGGGGGGGGTTGTCGAAAATTGTTCTTTTTTGTGGGGAGGGAGGGGGGCAACGGCGACTAAGGTTTTTTTTTTGTGGGGGGTAAAGGAGGGGTTTATTCTTATTTTGGTTAGTAGAGAAAGAGAATAGTATGAGTGAGATAAAAGAAGAGAGGAAGAGAAGAAGAGTGAGAGAAGAAAGTGGGTGAAAGAAATGAGAGAGTCACTACACCAAAAACAGGAATCTGGCACGATTTAAAACTGTGCTAGATCAAATCTGGCACGGTTTTGAACTGTGCCAGAATCAGGTGTTCCAAAATGGCAATTTTTTATGGTACGGCTCAAAAGTGTGCCAGATTTGACCAAACAGGAACACTTCTGGCACACTTTTAAACCGTGCCAGAATTTGATATTTCTGGCATAGTTTTTAACTGTGCCAGATTCAGCACAGTTTAAAAAAATTTGGCACACTTTTAAACCGTGCCAGAATTTGATATTTCTGGCACACTTTTGGCACAGTTTTTAACTGTTCTAGATTCAACATAGTTTAAAAAAAATTGGCACAGCTCAAAACCGTGCCAAAATATGATACACTTTTGCCACGGTTTTGAACTGTGCCAAATTTTTTATAAAAAGAAAAAAAAATTAATTATTTGAAAGCACAAAATTCACAAATTAATAATATTGCACATTTTTAATAAACAAATGTACATACAAACTTCAAAATATTACAAGTCTTTAACAGTTCACGGGCCCAAAAAAAATTGGGCAGAGTTTCCTCTATTTTCTAGACATTCCAAAACCTGCTAATACAAAACCTGCCTAACATAAAGTCCGCACGGTCACAAAATATAACAAATTAACTTACAAAAGCCCGCACGGCCATAAAAGTCAACAATAAAACAACAAAAGGCCGCATGGCCATGATACAAAAAAATGGAATCATGAATAAACCCCTTATTATAAACCATTGAGTTCTCTATGTGTTCCACGTGAATATATGCCAACGATAAACTATTATCCTGCAAAAAAAATAGGATACAAAAAAGATACGATATAAGTAACCCACTAATTTACGAAAAAAAATTTACTCAAACTAAAAAATTACATATAGGAGTGGAAATTATCGTCATATTCTCAAACCGGGAGACCCGGGACTATGCGGCCACTTCCTACAAGTTACATTGGTCCCGTACGAGGTGTTCGTGCCTCCTACGGGGTCGTTTAGGGGCTGGTTTGGGTTTTCACCCTTTAACGGTTTGTTTTTAAGTCTAAGTGTGATTTTTGCAAATTATCATCATATTCTCAAACCGGGAGACCCGGGACTATGCGATTAGTTCCTACAAGTTACATTGGTCCCGTGCGAGGTGTTCGTGCCTCCTACGGGGTCGTTTTCGGACGGGTTTGGATTTTCACCCTTTAACGACTTATTTTTAAGGCAAAGTGTGATTTTTGGAAATTATCATCATATTCTCAGACCGGGAGACCCGAGACTACGCGGCCAGTTCCTACAAGTTACATTGGTCCCGTGCGAGGTGTTCGTGCCTCCTACGGGGTCGTTTGGGGGCTGGTTTGAGTTTTCACCCTTTAACGGCTTATTTTTAAGTCTAAGTGTGATTTTTGCAAATTATCGTCATATTCTCAAATCGGGAGACCCCCGGGACTATGTGGTCAGTTCCTATAAGTTACATTGGTCTCGTACGAGGTGTTCGTGCCTCCTACGGGATCGTTTGGGGGCTGGTTTTGGTTTTCACCCTTTAACTGCTTATTTTTAAGTCTAAGTGTGATTTTTGCAAATTATCGTCATTTTTTCAAATCGGGAGACCCGAGACTACGCGGTCAGTTCCTACAAGTTATATTGGTCCCGTACGAGGTGTTCGTGCCTCATACGGGGTCGTTTGGGGGCTGATTTGGGTTTTCACCCTTTAATGGCTTGTTTTTAAGTCTAAGTGTGATTTTTTCAAATTATCGTCATATTTTCAAACCGGGAGACCCGGGACTATGCGACCAGTTCTTACAAGTTACATTGGTCCCGTGCGAGGTGTTCGTGCCTCCTACGGGTTGGTTTGGGTTTTCACCCTCAAACGGCCTTTTTTTAAGTCTAAGTGTGATTTTTGCAAATTATCGTCATATTCTCAAATCGGGAGACCCGGGACTACGCGGCCAGTTCCTACAAGTTAGATTGGTCCCGTGTGAGGTGTTCGTGCCTCTTACGGGGTCGTTTGCGGGATGGTTTGGGTTTTCACCCTTTAACGGTTTAGTTTTAAGTCTAAGTGTGATTTTGGCAAATTATCATCATATTCTCAAACCGTGAGACCCGGGACTACGCGTCCAGTTCCTACAACTTACATTGGTCCCGTACGAGGTGTTCGTGCCTCCTACGGGGTCGTTTGGAGGCTGGTTTAGGTTTTCACCCTTTAACGGCTTGTTTTTAAGTCTAACTGTGATTTTTGCAAATTATCGTCATATTCTCAAACCGGGAGACTCGGGACTATGCGGCCAGTTCCTACAAGTTACATTGGTCCCGTGCGAGGTGTTCGTGCCTCCTACGGGGCCGTTTGGGGGCTGGTTTGGGATTTCACCCTCAAACGGCCTTTTTTTAAGTCTAAGTGTGATTTTTTTAAATTATCGTCATTTTCTCAAACCGGGAGACCGGGAATATGCGATCATTTCCTACAAGTTGTATTGGTCCCGTGCGAGGTGTTAGTGCCTCCTACGGGGTCATTTGGGGGATGATTTGGATTTTCACCCTTTAACAGCTTGTTTTTAAGTCTAAGTGTGATTTTTTCAAATTATCACAATATTCTCAAACCGAGAGACCCGGGACTACACGGCCAGTTCCTAGAAGTTACATTGGTCCCGTGCGAGGTGTTCGTGCCTCCTACGGGGTCGTTTGCAGACGAGTTTAGGTTTTCACCCTTTAACGGCTTGTTTTTATGTCTGAGTGTGATTTTTGAAAATTATCATCATATTCTCAAGTCGGGAGACCCGGGACTACACAGTCAGTTCCTATAACTTACATTGGTCCCGTGCGAGGTGTTCGTGCCTCCTACGGGGTCGTTTGGGGGCTGGTTTGGGTTTTCACCCTTTAATGGCTTGTTTTTAAGTCTAAGTGTAATTTTTGCAAATTATCATCATATTCTCAAACCAGGAGACCCGGGACTATGCGGTCAGTTCCTACAAGTTGCATTGGTCCCATGCGAGGTGTTCGTGCCTCCTACGGGGTCGTTTGGGGGCTGGTTTGGGTTTTCACCCTTTAATTTTTTATTTTTAAGTCTAAGTGTTTTTTTTAAATTATCGTCATATTCTCAAACCGGGAGACCCGGGACTATGCGGCCAGTTCCTACAAGTTGCATTGGTCTCGTGCGAGGTGTTCGTGCCTCCTACGGGGTCATTTGGGGGCTGGTTTGGGTTTTCACCCTCAAACGGCCTTTTTTAAGTCTAAGTGTGATTTTTGCAAATTATCGTCATATTCTCAAACCGGGAGCCCCGGGACTACGCGGTCAGTTCCTACAAGTTAAATTGGTCCCGTGCGAGGTGTTCATGCCTCCTACGGGGTCGTTTGTGGGCTGGTTTGGGTTTTCACCCTTTCACAACTTATTTTTAAGTCTACGAGCACACGCACACACGCGCCCCCTGCCCCGTCTCATTCACTTTGTTATTTTTGGTTTCAAAATCAAGATTAGATCACCTTGATTTATAATCTAGGTTTGTTATAAATTACAACGGTTTTGCCCACATTCGATTTTGACCAAAGACCAATAATTGGTTTCCATCTTATACGCCATCATTTTAACCGTTGAATCACCCACAGTTTTTGACCCCTGGTTTTTTTACTGAAATGAAAAGCAGCTCTTCCCTTTTACTAAACGACTTCGTTTTCTCCAGGGACTCACATTTTTTAAATGGTAAAATACTTATTCCTATATAATGCTCACGGTTTTGATTTAATCGCTTAAAGTTGTGCTACAAGTGTCGATCGAATTAGCTATTGTTTTGTGTTTCTTTGGCACTCATTGGATTGAAAAGAATATCAAGAACTGTTTTTTTATGCTGGCCTATACAATGTTGGAAATAGCTATTGTCGATCAATCTATATATATATATATATATATATATATGCATTTTCATATATATGCAATTTGCATATATATGCATATGCTACATATATATGCAGCATCTGCATATATAGGTAGTGGCATATATATGCAATCTGCATATATATGCAGCTGCATATATATGCAGAGATCTGCATATATATACAATCTGCATATATATGCAGATATCTGCTAATATATGCAACTGCATATATATGCAGATTGCATATATATGCCAATGCATATATATGCAGATGTTGCATATATATGCAACTGCAACTGCAACTGCATATATATGTTGCATATAGCTGTAGATAAACTATTTATCTCATCCTCTCAATGTTAATGTCTAGACTATATGTTCATTTTGTTCCATCACTTTACATAAATAAATTGGAAATTAGTATGTGTTTAATTCATCGATTCTAGAGTGATTCGTTTGTTCAGATGAGTATAGTGATTAGTAAGTGTTTACTTTAAGTTTGCGGGTTTCAAATATTTACGATTTGAGATTCTTAAAATGACTATTATATTGAGTGTTCAAAACAATATCCTTTTCATTTGGTACTCTACCTCTAATATGATCTCTTCCTCACGTCTTTTTTCATTAGTTAATTTCTTTATTGTTTTTACCTTTTTAAAGGTGGGTTTTGTCACCCAATGGCTCGCACTATCGATTTCAGGTACTCGGATGAAGGATTTGGGGGAAAATGCGTTGGGTCTATTGTTTTACGTTTTCACCCTGCGATGGCATGTTTTTATGCTTAACTCTAATTTTTTGCAAATTTACGTCGTACACTCAAATCGAGAGCGCCGTGACTACGCGGCCGGTTCCTACGAGTCACATCGATCCCGTGCGAGGCGTTCGTGCCTCTACGGGATTTTTTTGTGTTGTTTTACGTTTTCACCCTTAGATTGCATGTTTTTATGCTTAAATCTAAATATTTTGCAAATTTACATCGTACACTCAAACTGGGAGCCCCGTGACTACGCGGTCGGTTCCTATGAGTCGCATTGATCCCGTGCGAGGTGTTCGTGACTACGTCTGTCTCATTCTAGTATGTTTATTAGTTGTTTTATGTTTTCATTCACCAATGTTCAATTTTCAAATGTTGTATGCTCGCCTTAATCAATTTAGAACACTTACTTATTTCATAAAATTTCGATAGAGATTCCTTTGTTTATTCATGAAATCCAACTTATTTTAATATTAACATAAGCCCAACAACAACAACAAGCACAAAAGCCGCAGCTAAACCACCAATAAATCCCTTCCACCGATTTAACATCTAAAAATAGTATATAAATCCATATAGACCCTTCCTCCATGTCAACCACTTATTAAGGCCTTAAGACACATCTTACACAACACACACGCACACACAACTAAATGAAGAATTTACTTTGGTAAATGTGCACTACATTATAAAATCTTCTATCATCAATATAAAATACTTACCAAATTTATTCGCAACTTGAGATCCTCCGAATAAGCTCCCTCATTCTTGATCCTTGCGTATTTGTGCAAACAACTTGAGATCTTCCCTTTTCCAATCACTTCTTCGAGTTTCGCTTTGGCTTTCACCAGTGTGCTGATGTTGTATCAGTCCCGACACAAAGAGGTCCTGCAATACCAAAATTATATTTTAAAAAGATATATTAACCATTATGTAGGGAAAGTAGTCATTTTACAACATGTGACATAATTTTCTGACTTGTGAAATGTTCTTGGTTTTTTGTTTTATTTACCAGTTTTTCAATTTTGGCATACATGAAGAATTAGTGAAAATGAGTAAGTAATTGAGAAAGGCCACAAACCAAGCACATGTGTTCGATGTGGGTCCTATCGATTTGTCGATTTATTCTGAGTCCTATTGTGAAATATTGAGTATTGTCCTCACCCTGGGTCCTATTCATTATACTAAATAATTGCGAGTGTACAAAATAAATAAGACAGTCATAAAGTCTATAAGCATGAACTATAATGTTACCATAGAAGTAGGATCTTACTTGAATTGGTGAAATTAACAAAGGCATATCCCTATTGCCCTCTGGGGTCACTCGCGCAAACCAAGTATAGTCTTAGATCATCCCAAACCTACCTTAACACGACAAAGCGATGAATCACCACGTATACCCATCGCTCATATATTCTACCATACCCAAGTCTATATGATGAAATATCCCCATCAATCCATCTCTGATACAGGTAGCTATACATGTGACGCGGGGGTTATATGACCAAGTCTTACTCATCTACTCAAGAAGGTGCCATCACGGTGTGCGTCGTACGTGCCCCGATAACTAAATCCCCCTTGGTACGATATCCACGAGTACACATGTAGTGTGCATTTTACACATGGAAGTCTAAACAAAGTTTAGGAATTATTCACTCTGGTATCATTACAAAGTTATGTAAATAATGAACTTATCACATACAATAAACCTATGAATCACCCTAAACTTAATCTTACCCAACTCAACAAAACTCAAACCAAAACTCCATTAATGACCCCTAAACCTCCCATAAATCATTCATATAGCATCTAAATAAAGTAACTATGATTTAAACATGCTTAAAACATCAAAAACACAATATTAATTCAAGATTTAACGATAAAACCCAATTCTGTATCAAGAACCCTAAAAATTCAATCTTAATCAATTTGATTCCATCTCTAAATATTTACGCATATATTCAAGGGGTTTATGAACGATTCATAGTAGAAGTCAATTCATATACATAATCTAAAAATTTCAAGCCATATTGAAATACAAATAAACCAAACCAAAGAAAATTGACACCAATTACTACTTAATCACTACACAAATTGACATCAATAACTATATCTCATATAAACTAAGGTTGTGCAAGTAATGTAAATGGTAAAATATTAAATTACCAAAGAAAGTGGGGTTTACAAGGTTGTGCAAGTAATGTAAATGGTTAATTTTGGATCTTTTAGAGGTTTGATATCAAGGTTCAATGGATCTTTGGGGTCGGATGTGCTCTTTAACCAAGCCATTGAGGATAGTGGATTATCAGACTTAGGCTATAGGGGACAATATAAACTTGATGTAACAACAGAGATGAGGTAAGTTTGGTAATGGCCAGGCTAGTGTTAAAACCAAGCACTAAAAGCTTAGGATTCACTCCATTAAAGATGAAGAGGGTAATACTTGGGAGAATAATCAAGACGTTATTAATCATATTGTGGGATTATTTAAGAAACAACTTACAAAAGACCAAACTACCATCTTTAGTAGTGTAACTGCAAACCTTATTCCTTCTCTCATTTCCACTCCAGAGCTAAGAATCTGAAAAATGTATGGGCACATTATGATATTCAATTGCAGTTACGATGATTTCAAGCCATGAGATGAAAAATAGATTAAAAAACTAACACAAACTTGAACTTTTAAAAATTGTACTAAATTGAAAACATAACATTCTGAATAACATCCTTAAACTTACCGAAGGCGGTCAACAAAAGGTTTTAGGGACATTATCTTTTTCTCCTTGATCCGAGGCAACACATTGCAATGTAGAACTGTGATGGAGCATACTTGGGAATGTTTTTTACTGTCCGTCTAGTATGCATAACACAATATTGTCCCAACAAAATACATGTCAAATTACAGAACATCTTGTAGGTTAATAATAAGTGAAAGAATAAAATACATGTCAAATTAGTTAGAAATTACATATCATGGGGTAAAAACTAAAAGAGAAAATGGAATATTAGTAGCTCTAGAACCCCGGGCACCATTGTTAGGCTTTTAAAGTGGAATATTCAATCAAACCTAAGATTAGTTTTATGCCATAAGGGGCTTTGGAAAACAACATGTCGAAGTTCATGATGGGTTCAACAATCTTCCTTATAAAATGTTTTAAGAATGTGAAATCCCCATGCCCCTCTATCGATAAGTTTCATGCAATTTCAATCATATAAAGACCTAAATTGTTCTCCTCATTGCACCATCATATACTAAGCTACAATGAATAATCTAAATACAATAAAACGATTTGAGTGTCACCCCCTTGGTGCCAAATTTTTTTGAGGTTATTTTTAGAGATTAAGAGTAACAAGACATGGCTTTTTTTAAAATCTCCATAAGTTAACTTTTTTAACAAAAAAAATAAATTCAACAAACTCAAATTTAAACCAAATTAAAACCAACAATATCTTTAAAATTAATCATAAAATTGACCCTGAATATTAAACCAACAATAACTGTAAAATATTTCTAATAAATATCAACCATTTACCTAATATGAACTCTAAATTTAACATCTAACATAAATGGAGGGTATCAAACATAAATTAATATACAATCTCAACTAGTTTCAAACAAGAAGATCTTATAATCAAAATAATAATAAAAGACATGCATTAGATTTAGATTAGACAAAAGAGAGAAGAATTTACCAATCTAGGGGCTCCCTGAAGAAAAGGGAAGAAACATTTATGTTGGGGAAGTGGAGATTCCATCGTTTTGGGGAGTGGTCTGAGATTTGATCGGAGAGTGGTCTGAGATTTGGGCATTTGGATTTGAGGGCAAACCAAAATTTTGTGTGTATATTTCTGGGCACAAAGGTGTGTGGAGGCTACGGAGGTGCGTGGGTGGGGGAGGATGTCTACGCAGGTGGGTGGATGGTCGAGGATGGTGGAGGATGGAGACAGAGGTGCGTGGATGGTGGATGGTGGATGGTGGAGGATGACGGAGGTGAGGGATTGAGCGTGTGAGAGGGAGAGGGAGCGAGAGCGAGAGAGCTGGGGGCTGAGAAGAAGAGAGCGGGAGCTTAAAAAAATCAAGGGGCTAATTGTTTGGGGGGTATTTATATTTTAATGAAGTGTACTTAATTTTGGCACACTTTTAAACAGTGCCAAAATTTGGCACTGTTTTAAAGTGTGCCAAAATTCTATTAAATCGTGCCAAAATCTAGCACAGTTTTAAGCTGTGCCGGAATTTTAATATCAGGGTGTGCCAAAATGTTGTTTTTGGTGTAGTGAGTTAGGGTTAGAATAGAATAAGTAAATGGGCTGGGTTGCTTATGATGGTGGGTTTATTGTGTGGATTTATTTTTAGTGGTTGGGTGGGTTATTATGTTGTTACATGGTTTAGTGTGTGGGTTTATTTTAAACAGAACAAATTTTATTTTTGGGGGGCCATATTTTAAGTGATAACTCTAATTTTTTTTCATAACTAATTTATTTTGGGAGGCCTTTTTTTTACAACAAATTTTTTTTAACCTAATTTTTTTTTATACCTAATTTTTTTTCGAAAGGGGCCCCAATTATTCGAGGACCTGGGTGGAGGCCTAACCCGCCTATGCCTAGAGCCGTTCCTGCATCTACATGAGCATTACATAAGTCTTATATTCCACTCAATTGGCAGATGGACTCTAGAATAAAATCCGGTCTCATCATTCTAGTTATATGGGTTTTACATGACGAGAGCTGGATTCTCTAGAGATGACCAATACTATACATCTGACCTAGTTGGAATTTAGCTTTTGATGTTGGAAATTAATATTAAGTGTCAAAATTAATTATTTAATTTTAATTATATTAAATTCTGAATTTCTCATTTATGTGGTCTTGATAAATGTCAGATAATTAATTAGGAATGTGATAAATAAAGATATTAAAAGATTGGATAAATCTTATCCGTTAGTCACATGATGGTTAGTGGCATTAGTGGGAGACTTGAAAAGAGTCCCACTTCCACTAGGATTTCGACCCTCTTCCCCTTATAAATAGAGACCTCTACACCATCTAGAGTCATCTCATAACACACTTTTTCCTAACAAGGGAGAGAAAATCCGAAATTCCATTTATTCGTATTTTCTCACAAAAGTTATGGGCACATAAGAAAGCAATTTTCGACTGTTCAAGAAGGGAGTCAAAGGAATATTTAATAGGAGCATTCAAGTCACCTTATTCCAATTAATTACAATGGACAAAGGTTAGTTTTGATCATAGTTATAAAGGACTTATGTTTTGTGATTGCATGAAGATTGAACATCCTGGATTCATGACAAAACTATTTTAAACAAGATGAAAAATTATGGTTTATACCAGGTTTTATAATTAACAAAATAGTCTTGATTAACATGTGGTATTAGAGCTTTCGGTTTATAATCTCATGTTTTCCTTTAATGAAAAATTTCCTTTTTGATCTTTTGCATCTGGAAATCTGGATTTTTTTCCCTTTTTGATAAATCTGGAAATCTGAAAATTTTGTTTTGAAAAAAACTGGAAATCTAGAATTTTAAGCAATCCGGTAATCATACACTAATCTGGAATCAGTAATTCAAATTTTTGTTATGTATGATATTAAGAACAAAACTGCTGCATACAGTCCTTAATCTTATGATAACTGTTCCATTATTGTTCAATCTCTTTTCTTATTATTAGAACCCTAATATGCCGTTAGCATGATTTTTAATGTTTCAAGTTGTGTAAGCGTTCTGGAAAATATTTTATTAAGCAGGATAAGAAAACGAATCTGTTTTAAGATTATTTAAGTCAAAACTGTGATTTGACGCAAAACTGGTTTCGAGAGAAATTTTTTTTACGTAGTGAATAGTGTTTTTCAAAATTTTTGGTGCCCGATTGACTTGAAACTTGGTGAGTGACTGAAAGCGGGTCAATGGTCGAATTTCATCGCCTTTGGCTGTGATGTAATGTGTTTTTCGGCAATTCGAATCCATTAAGGCCCTCAAAACCCAGTTTTTGCCATTTTAGGAAATAATCTCGAGCTTATAAATCTTTACAAAAAATTGATATTAAGGTTCCGCAAAATTTTTTGGTTTTCTGGCATGTTTTACTTCGAATTTATGGTGAAAACTCATTTTTTTCCATTTTTGGCAAAATTCATGCATTATGTGTTTTTACTATACCTAGGCAATTCTGTTTTGAGGCATTTAAGTTGCTATTGGTATCTTGGTAATTATTTGTAGATTACGTATTATAATTAACAAATAATGTATGATTAACTATATTTAAGTTGGGACATGTAAGATATTATTCATTTGAGTTAAGTCAAAGGCCAAACACAGGCTCAGACTGCATGTACGAATAATACACTTATATTCATTAAAGGTTTTTTCTAATGTTAGTTATAAAACTGGATTGAGGCGCAACACATGTTAATATATGAATTAAATAACATTATAAATGGTTTTGTGAAAATAGAATAATTGATATTAAGTCCATTAATCATGGTATTAAATGTTTAGGCAACAAAAATAGATGCAAAAATTATGGGACCATGATAAATGAATTATAGGGTAGTATCTCTTTACAATCTAAACTTTATGTGATGATTAACACAGATTCTGTGATATTCAGATTGTAAATGAAATCCGCCAAAAAATATTTTTGTCAATAATTCAATATTCGACCCTTGCAATTTTTGTTATGTATAAAAATTTAATTTGTGAACATTCTTATTAATTGCAGTTCCCCTTAATCTGTATTCGCAAGCTCAGTCCTATTCCAAATTTGATGGAACTAATTTTTCTGAATAGAATGAGCATTCAGCCTAGGGGTTCTTGACCTGGACATGGCAATTATGTGTGATTAACCCGCTACTATTACTGATGCCAGTAGCGAGGATGAAATTACTGTCCATAAAGCATGGTCTCGATCCAATAGGCTGGACTTATGTTTATGAGAATGTGCATTGCTGCTAAGATTAAGACCTCCCTCCCTAAAACTATGAAAGCGAAAGAGGATTTGAACAACATTAAGGAACGCTTTCGCAGTGCTGATAAATCCCTTGCTGAGAAACTGATGGCTGACCTGACCACTATGAGGTTCGATGGTACTCGAACCATGAATGAGCACATTATAGAGATGACCAATCTGGCTTCTAGACTTAGATTTTTTGGCATGACAGTGGATGAGTCTTTTCTCGTCCAATTCGTCCTAAACTACCTACCTCTTGAGTATGGGCCTTTCCTAATCAATTACAACATTATAAAATATAAATGGAAAGTAAATGATTTACAAAGCATGTTGGTACAGGAGGAAGGAAGACTTAAGCAGCAGAATGGCCATGTGACAAAGGGACAGGTGGCAAATCTTACAATCAAAGGAACTGGTTTTAAGAAGAAGTTCGGCAACGACATTAAGAAAGATCGTGGCCCGTCTCATCAAGATGAACCATAAACTGCTTCTGTGAAGAAGGAAAAGAACGATAATTATCACTTCTGTAAAAAGAAGGGCCATTTCCAGAGGGATTTTCATAAATGAAAGGCATGGTTAGAGAAAAAGGGTAAGCCCTTTATTTATGTTTGCTTCGAATCAAACCTTATTAACGCTCCTTCTAACACTTAGTGGATTGATTCTGGCTCTATGTGTCATGTCTCTAATTCGATGCAGGGTTTCACTTCGATCCGCAAAACAAATCCAAATGAGCATTTTCTCTACATGGGCAATAAAGCGAAGGCTAAAATAGAAGCTATTGGAGTCTTTTCCCTGATTTTAAGCACTGGATTTATTTTAGATTTGTAAGAAACTTTTTATGTTACCATGGTTCCTAGGTATTTAATTTCTGTTTCCAAACTTCGTTAGACGGTTTTGCGATTAAATTTAAGTACAATAGTTTTGGTTTGATAAAAAATTCTAATAATGTTGGTTCTGGATTTTTATTAGATGGTTTATATCAATTGAATCTTGAAAAGAATTTTTATGAAACCCTTGTGACCCTGTATCCTAATGTTGGTACGAAGCGTACACTTAATAATGAAAAATATGCTTACTTGTGGCATAAAAGATTATGGCACATATCCAGGCTGAGAACTGAAAGGCTCATTAAAGATGGAATACTCCATAACCTAGATTGGGCCAATTATGATGTATGTGTGGACTGTATTAAAGGAAAACAGACCAAACATACAATGAAAGGAGCCACAAGAAGCACCCAACTACTTAAAATAATACATACATACATATGTGGACCTTTTGATATTCCATCCACTGGTGGAGAGAAATACTTCATCACCTTTATAGATTATTTTTCATGTTATTCCATTTTGTATATGTTGGATGATAAATCTCTGTCGGTGAACGTCGTTGAAATATACATTAATAAGGTTGAGAGGCAACTAGGTAAAAAGGTGAAAATTATTAGGTCTGATAGAGGTGGTGAATATTATGGTAGATATGATGAGTCAGGGCAACGCCCTGGCCCATTTGCTAAACTCCTTGAAAAAGTTGGTATTTGCGCCCAATACACAATGCTAGGATCACCTTGGCAAAATGGTGTAGTTGAAAGGCATAATCGTACCCTTATAGAAATGGTTAGAAGTATGATAAGTAGGACCCAATTGCCTACATTTTTGTGGACAAATGCATTAAAGACCGTTGTACACATCTTAAATAGGGTTCCTAATAAGTCAGTATCGAAAACCCCTTTTGAACTTTGGAAAGGATAGAAACTCGATTTAAGGTATTTACGTGTGCGGGGCTGCCTAGCGAAGGCTAGAATCTATAACGCACATGAAATGAAATTGGATCCTAGGACATTATCTTATCATTTCATCGGGTATCCGGAAAAGTCGAAGGGATATAGATTTTACTGTACAAATCATACAACTAGAATCATAGAAATTGGAAATGCTAAATTCATTCAAGAAGGTGAAGTAAGTTGGAGTATAAAAGAAAGGGAGGTAATCATTCGAGAAGTCAGGGTACAAATTCCTATACCCAGAGTTCATAACATACCTGTTGTTCCTAACGTAGTTATTGAATCGGTCATTGACCTAATCAATAATAATGAACAACAACTGAATGATCAACCAACTGAACAACCACATAATGAGACTATAATCGATGAAACTTTTGAAGCACCACATGAAGTGCCATTAAAAATATCTCAAAGACAAAGGAGATCGGCAATTCCGGATGATTATGTGGTATACCTTCAAGAGACCGAATTTAATATAGGGAATATTAATGATCCAGTTTCTTATGAAAAAACTGTAAATAGTGATGATTCAGATAAATGGGTTAACGCCATGAATGATGAAATAAAATCTATGAATGACAACAAAGTTTGGGAGTTAGTCGAATTTCCAGAAGGACAAAAACGAGTTGGGTGCAAGTGGATCTTTATGACCAAACTTGACTCAAAAGGCAATATCGAACGACATAAAGATAGACTTGTTTCCAAAGGTTTTAATCAACGAGAAGGGAATGATTATGATAAGACATTCTCTCTAGTTTCAAAGAAGGACTCATTAAGAATCATATAGCATTGGTGGCTCATTATGATTTGGAGTTGCACCAAATGAACGTAAAAATAGCTTTTCTAAATGGGATTTGAGAAGAAAAAGTCTATATGGCACAGCCACAAGGCTTCATAAAGGAAGGAAAGTAAAACATGTTATGTATGTTTAAGAAGTCAATATATGGTCTAAAGCAAGATTCTCGTCAATGGTACATTAAGTTTCACGATACCATTACATCCTTTGGGTTTAAGGAAAATACTGTTGATCGGTGCATATACCTAAAGATCAGTGGGAGTAAGTTTATTTTTTTATTACTATATGTTGATGAGTTACTTATTGCCAATAATGTGATCTTGGAGTGTTAAGTGAAACCAAGAAGTAACTTTCTAAAAACTTTGAAATGAAAGATTTAGGTGAAGCATCCTTCGTGATCGAGATAGAAATATCTCGGGATAGATCACTAGGAACGTTGGGCTTATCTCAGAAAGTTTACATTAACAAAGTTTTAGAAAGATTTAGCATGCAAAGTTGCAATCCCGTTAATGTTCCACTACAGAAAGGGTATAAGTTCAGCATAAGTCAATGCCCCTGAATTTATTTAGAAAGGGAGCACATGAAAGGCATGCATTATGCTTCGCTCGTAGGGAGCTTGTTGTATGCACAAGTCTGCACTAGACCGGACATCAATTTTTCTATTGAGATACTAGGCAGATATCAAAGCAATCCGAGGATTTACCATTGGAAAGCTGCAAAGAAAGTACTGAGGTACTTGCAAGGGACCAAAGATTACATGCTCACATATCGAAAGACTGATCACCTTGAGGTGATTGGTTATTCAAACTCAGATTTTAGGGGATGCCTTGACAGTAGGAAGAGCACTTCGGGTTATGTCTTCCACATGTCTAGAGGAGCCGTTTCATGGAAAAGTTCTAAGAAAGCATCATTGCATCGTCTATTATGGAGGCTCAATACGTTGCTTGCTTCGAAGCTACAAATCATGGATTATGGATGTGAAACTTTATTTTAGGACTTAGAATTATGCGGTCAATATCTAAGCCGCTAAAGATTTATTGTGATAATGTCGTAGAAATCTTCTTCTCGAAGAATGATAGGTATACTAAGGTAGCTAAGCATATTGAGATGAAATACCTATCAATGAAAGAAGAAGTTCAGAAACAAAGAGTGTCAATTGATCACATTAGCAAGCGTGATAACATAACAGATCCTCTTACAAAAGGACTATCTCCGAAGACCTTTATGGAACATTTTAAAGAGATGGGTCTCGATTAGTTAGATTATGATTGCTATTTAGCTTAGTTGTTTGACACTATTACTTGAATTCAATAAAAGTGTTTCTGATTTCAATTATTTCTGTCCTTTGTGAATGCATGCATATGACTATGAATTATTGTTGACAAAAATAGTCCTTATTCAAAAGAACATGATGAAGCCATTATGATACTCAATATTAAAGGCTTAGTTGAATGAAACATTGGTGTTGTGGTACATGGAAGGAACCATGCTCTTGAATAGCATGGAACCGCCATGACTCGCATCCGTGAATCATTTGATTTAACAAACCATATTTATTAAATGATTGTGCACCTTATGATACCTAATCTAATTAAACGAATTATTAAGACCAAGTGGGAGACTGCTGGAAATTAATATTAAGTGTCGAAATTAATTATTTAATTTCAATTATATTAAATTATGAATTTCCCATTTATGTGGTCTTAATAAATGTCAAATAATTAATTAGGAATGTGATAAATAAAGATATTAAAAGATTGAATAAATCTTATCCGTTTGTCACATGATGGTTAGTGGCATTAGTGGGAGACTTGAAAAGAGTCCCACTTCCACTAGGATTTCGGCCCTCTTCCCCTTATAAATAGAGACCTCTACATCATCTAGAGTCATCTCATAACACACTGTTTCTAAGAAGGGAGAGAAAATCCAAAATTCCATTTATTCGTATTTTCTCACAAAAGTTCTGGGCATATAAGAAAGCAATTTTGGGTTGTTCAAGAAGGGATTCAAAGGAATATTTAATATGAGTATTCAAGTCACCTTATTCCAATTAATTGTAATAGACAAATGTTAGTTTTGATCATAGTTATAAATGACTTATGTTTTGTGATTGCATGAAGATTAAACATCCTGGATTCATGACAAAACTGTTTTAAACACGATGAAAAATTATGGTTTATATCAGATTTTATGATTAACAAAACAGTTTTGATTAACATTTGACTGATATTGCTAAGGTTAGATATACTCTTAAGAACTGAAGGCTTCATTCTATTTCATTTAAAACTGTATCCAAAAATCAAGTTCGTGTAAAAGTACTCTTAAGAACTAAAGGCTTCATTATGTTTCATTAATCGCACTGCAATATTTAACATTTATTGAATGAGGCTTATATTAATTATGGTTGTTCTTGTTTCTAACACTATTACAAAATAAAAAAAAATCTCGTTTATCAATTTCTAAAACTATGTCTATCAATGATGTGATGAGTTCCATTTTCTATACTGACTATACCTAATAAGTTCTTCATTATAGTCCACTACAATGACAAACATAAAGTAAATTTCTTTACATTTACAATATGATTACAAATTGACATGGATGAAGCTGTAGAATTCTTAATGTGCCAAGAATTACAACATTGAAATAAAGGAAGGTTGTTAAGGCACCATGAATGTGATTTCCCTTAGGTTTTTGAAGGCTGCTAAGGTTGTGGTGTGTAATCATGGTATTATACAAGGGATAGTTGAAGTTAGTGGTTCCTACAAATACCCCCCCCCCCCCAACCCACCCACTAATTTATTATTGCCTTTGTATGTTCCCTTTTCAATTAATTCTTCTAACATAAGGTCTAGTTGTACTAGTTTTTTTAAGTAGAAATATAAAAAGAAATTATAATAGATATAGTGGTAATATTGCAGTAGAAAAAAAGAATTGGTCATTTATCTTCACAACCTACCATGTTCAATATGAAATTCATTTGACATAAGACTCTTAATGCTTAATGCCGAATTTTAACAATTTTCAGCTTTAAAATCCAAGAACAAAAAATAATATTACATCTTAATGGAACCAAATTCAACATTAAGAGGTAAAAACAAACACCCCTTAAGTGAAGGTGTTTAAGATAGACTTACATAGAATAAAATATCCATTGTCCTTAATCTTGTGCATTTTCCCTCTTATCTGTACTAGTAGCAATATACGACACACCTTGTCACCATGGCAACTTGATGGTACTTGGTAATGCATGCTGAATGTCAACCCAACACTGAAGGTAGAGTATAAAAATGTGACTTAATTTAACATCGAAGGGTATTAAAATCAAAAAATGTGTGTTCATATGGATGGATAAGTCTTTACTCCTTTATTAGAAGTAGACAGAGATGAAAACAAAATATTTCAATGTCTGAGTACTTATGCTAAATACTAGAATTTGTTGCGTATTTTAAAGACTAAAATTTGATGCGTATTACTAACAAATTATTTTATTTCTTATGAGGTACATACTGACAAGTAGGAGGGATAAGGACAAACATTAATGTTTATCTTTGTATCAAAGATAATATATATTTTAGTTCCCTCTTTATTTGATGCTTAATATATATTTTAGTCCCCTCTTTATATTATGCTCATTGTAATGCCTAATGTTAAAAATGGAATAAACTTCTCTATAATAATCACACATGTGCATAAGAAAATAACCATGCCCTTATCAAACTCCCACTTGAAAAAATTTTAATATAATCATGTCCTTATCAGAATCCCAGTTTAACAAAATAATAATTATAGCCAGTTTTAGCTTAAAAAATGGGCATTGGGGGAGAAATATCAAAACATAAACCAAATGGCCCAGAAAGAGGAACAAACAACTCGAAAGGGACCATTGCAACGGTGTGAACTGACCTTATCCTTATTGGACCCTCGGGTTTTATCAAAATGACAAGTATACGCAAGTTTTAGGTTAAATTGAGGCGTTGGGGGGGTGAAATATCAAAACAATAACCAAATGACCTAGAGAAAGGCACGAACACCTCGAGATGGATGATTGTAATGTGTTTGAACTAACTTTGTCCTTATCAGACTCTCGATTTACAAAAATGATAATTATACACAAGTTTTAGGTTAAAAATGGAGCGTTGGGTGGTGAAATATCAAAACAACAGCAAAATGGTCCAAAATGTGGCAGAAGCACCTCGATATAGACCATTTCAACGTGTGTGTATTCACCATTCCTTATCGGACTTTTGGTTAAACAAAATAACAAGTATATGCAAATTTTAGGTTAAAATGGGGCGTTGGGAGTGAAATATGAAAACAACAACTATATGACCCAAAAAGAGTCACAAACACTTCCAGATGGACGATTGTAATGTGTTTGAATTATAATTGTTTCCTTATCGAACTCCCGATTTAACAAAATGACAATTATATCAAGTTTTGGGTTAAAAAATGGCCTGTTTGGGGGTGAAATATCAAAACAACACCTAAATGGCTAGGAAAGAGGAACTAGCACCTCAAGATGGACCATTTGCAATGTGTGTTAACTGACTTTGTCCTTATCGGACCCTCGATTTATCAAAATGACAAGTATACATAAGTTTTAAGTTAAAATGGGCATTGGGGATAAAATATCAAAGCAGTAACCAAACAGTCCTAAATGAGGTACTAACACCTCGATATGGACCATTACAACATGTGTGAACTGATCGCATCCCTATCAAACTCTCTATTTAACAAAATGATAAGTATACGCAAGTGTTAGGTTAAAATGGGTCGTTGGGCTGAAATATAAAAAAAATAACCAAATGACCCACAACGAGTCATGAAAACCTCATTATGGATGATTGTAACGTGTTTGAACTAGTCGTTTCCTAATCGGACTCCCAGATTAACAAAACCACAAGTATAAGAAACTTTTAGGTTAAAAAATAGCACGTTAGGGTGAAATATCAAAATAATAACCAAATAGTTTGGGAAAAGGCATAAACACTCGAGATGAATGATTGTAATGTGTTTGAACTAATTGTGTCTTTATTGAACTCTCGGTTTAATGAAATGATAAGTATATGCAAGGCTGAGGTTAAAAAATGGGGCGTAGGAGGGTGAAATATCAAAACAACAACCAAATAACCCAAAAAGAGTCACAAACATCTGGATATGGATGATTATAATGCGTTTCAAAAAGTCGTGTCCTTATCGGACTCCTAGTTTAACAAAATGATAATTATACATAAGTTTCAAGTAGAAAATGGGGAGCAAGGGTGAAATATCAAAAAAGCAACCAAACAGACCGAAATGAGGCATAATCACGTCGATATGGATCGTTCAAACGTGTGTGAACTAATCGTGTCCTTATCGGACTCTCAGTTTAACAAAATAGCAAGTATACACAAGTTTTCGACTAAAATGGGGTGTTGAGGGTGAAATATCAAAACAACAACTAAATTACCCAAAAAGATTAATGAACACGTCGAGATGGATGACTTAAACATGTTTGAACTAGCCTATCCTTATCGAACTCCTAGATTACCAAAACCAAAAGCGTAAGAAATCTTTTGGTTAAAAATGGGTAGTTGGGGGTGAAATATTAAAATAATAACCAAATGACCAAAAAAGAGGTACGAACACTTGAGATGAATGATTGTAACATGTTTTAACAAACCGTGTCCTTATCAGAATTTTGGTTAAAATAAATGGCAAGTATACGCAAGGTTGAGTTTAAGAAATGGGGCGTAAGAGGGTGAAATATAAAAACATCAACCAAATGACCCTGAAAGGGTCACAAATACCTCAAGATGGACGATTGCAACGTGTTTGAACAAGACGTGTCTTATCGGACTCATAGTTTAACAAAATGATAATTATACGCAAATTTTAGATCAAAATGGAGCATTGGGGGTGAAATATAAAAACAACAACCAAACGGCCCGATGAGACATACAAGCAGCTCGATATGGACCATGTATGTTGATGTAAAAAATTAGATCGTATCTAATTATTTAATCACAGATAAAATAAATGAAATAAAGAGATTTTTAAAGTGGTTCAGCCTTATAGGAAATGTTATTGTTGAGTGTTTTGGGAATTCTCGATTACAAGTTCAATCACGAAATTCCGGTCCCCTTACAATGAGGATTGTACAATGTATTTATAACCCTGAGGCTGTAATGTGAAAGGGTAATACAGTATCTAATTTTTTAATCACAGATAAAATAAATGAAACAAAGAGATTTTTAAAGTGGTTCATCCTTATAGGAATGGCCTACGTCCACTGTTATGTTATTGCTGAGTGTTTTGGGAATTCTCGATTACAAGTTCAATCAAGAAATTTCGGTCCCCTTACAATGAGGATTGTACAATGTATTAATAGCCCTGAGGCTGTAATGTGAAAGGGTAATACATTAAATGATGTACATATGAAAGGGTAATACATTCAATGCCCTTTATGCGTGTGCGTCTGAATGATAAGCATTTAATGAACAGTCAAACTGTTGGTTATCCTGCTATTAATGCTTTGTTTGAGGTGCAGCTCGGACTGCCTGAGTTGCTCGGACCGCCTAAGCTTCTCGGTAGTTAAGAGTTTCTCGAAGATTTCTTGTTCCTCGGAGCGTCTTAGTTCCTCGGAGCGTTTGAGTTCCTCGGGGGAGCAGTGCTCCTCGTTGCAGTATGGTTCCTCGGAGCGTGTGAGTTCCTCGAAAATGTTTGTTGTTGCCATGTAGATTGCCATGTGTCTTCATTCAATTGGGCCATGTCAGCAGACTAAATTTGGTATCAACAGAAGCTCCCAATGTTTCATAGTTCGAAATTTGAGGAGTATGGAACATTCTTTCTCGGAATATGGCATTTTTAAATGGTCATCCTGAAATTCAGGAGTCTTTTGTATTTACTTCTCCTTCCAAATTTGTAGAATCAGCCTTTTTTGAATTTTTATAACCAGTTCGATTGCCGCACCCTTTTTGTCCTTCTAGCCGCCGGTAGTGTAATCGTTTCTTTTCGTAATCATTACTTTTTCCTTTTTCCAAGGCAAGGTATTTAAGCGTCACAGACAATCCCATCGTCTTCTACTTTTGCAAATATATATCTTCAAGTTTTCCATCGTCTCTTTCTCTCCTGTGTATTCATCTCTTCCATCGTTCGTTGTCAACAGATCCACTCTTTTTTTGTAAGATCTTCTTCCTTCTTCTTCATTTCCTTTATTCATCATGGTGTACCCTGTTGAATCTCTTGATAAGTTTCGCTCTGATTTTTCTATTCCCTCCTGGGTTGTTTTGGAAGATCTTTCTGAGCCTTCCGACTATTTCCGTTTGGCTGAGGGACATTGGTTCCCCAATCTCTTTGTTGCTGAGTGTGGATTTTCTTTTCCGTCCAATCTTCTATGTGTGGAATTTTGTCAATACTTTGACGTTGTTCCTAGAAGAATATCCCCCAACACATGGAGAATAGTTAATGGGGTGCATAGGTTAAATCAAATTCATGGAACTCGCATAGGAATTCTAGAAATCATGTTTTGTTATAGATGGGCAGTGGGTGATAACACTTTTTATTTAAAAACAAGATTTTTAAATAGGGCTTTAGTGGTCAATCTCCCAGATGCCAATAGGGACTAGTTTGAGCACGGGGTTGTCATAAAAAATTGGCAACATGCTCATTTATCTGGAGATGAAGTTTATCAGGGTCCCAAATGCCCTCCCTATGGCAATGGGATAGGTTATTTTTATGTCATTTTATTTATTTTGAAATTATACTTCCTCTGTATTTGACAAAATGTGTCACTGATATTTCAATGTTTATTTATTTGCAGTTGATAGCAAAAGAAAGTGTCCAAAAGAAGCAGACGTGAATATAAGGCACTTAAAACTTATCTGGAGTTTGCATCAAAGTGTTGCTGACGAGCACATTAGGTCAGCTTCATATCTGCTGCAGTACAAGAGCTACACCACCTTTTTTACTACTCGTCCGGTAATAAGTGACGCAGAGCCAGTACCGGCCTCTACCAGTTCCTCGCCTGAATCTCACGTCCCTTTAAGCGAAAGGATGAAGAGAAAAAGACCTCCCACTCTCTTCGAGAAACCTGCCTCTGCTGCTGGAGAGGCCAAAAGAAATAAGACTGATGTCCCAGAAGGGACAAAGAAAGCTAATGCACCTTCCTCGGCTGCCGTTGTAAAGGTTGTCGAGAAGCCCGAGGTGGTTCCGAGCAAGTCTACTGCTCCAGGAGAGGTGATTGTCATATCACCGACCAAGAGTTTCTCCTTGGTTGAATCAATTCCTACTCCTCCGAGGAAGCTGAAGAAGAGCTCCTCGGTCAATTTGGATGACACCATCACTCATCCCCCAGCTACTGGAACTAGAGTTCCTACTTTTGTTCCCCCGAGCTCTGCCATGAGCTCGGTAAAGTCTTGGATCATTTCCAAGGTCCAAGGTACTAAGGAAAACCTTACTCGGGACATGGTCACTTCGTTTGCTGCTCACCATATTACTTCTGTAAGTCTCATTACTTTGAACTTTTCATCTTTCCTTTGTTATATTTGTCTCTAACTTTGCTTTCATTTTCTTTTCACAGTTGGTGAGCTGCTTCAATACCATTTTGAAGAAAGATGAGACGATTAAAGCTTCATGCTCCTCGTCTAGTGTGGAGGGAGCTCTGGAGGAAGCTATTAAGTCTTTGGAAGATTCTCGCCAGAAATATGCTACTGACAAGGCAATCTGGGAGAATAAGCTTGCCTCCAGTGAGCAGGAAAAAGCTCAGGTTGTTGAAGTCTCCAAGGAGTTGGTGAAGAGAATAAAGGACTTGGAGGGGGAAAATAAAGAGCTCGACGAGAAGCTCAAGAATGATGGAGAGCTAGAGAATAAGCTCAAGGTTGATGAGGAAAAGTTGGGCCAACTTCAGGAAGTAAGTCGGAAGAAGGAGGAGGTTGAGAACAAACTGAAAACTGCTGAGAACCTTCTGTCCGAGAAACTTTCCTCGGAGAAGTTGAAGAGAAAGATGGCTGTGAAGAAGTCCTTCAGCGCTGGCTGGGATAAGGGGTGGAACAAGGGATTGGCTGACATGGTGTCACAAGAGGACTATGAAAGCCTCAAGTACTTTAGGGATGGATGGGTCGCTGCTCTACAGGAGATGAAAGTGGATGAAAATTCCGAATTCTTTCAACGACACATCCCTGGTCCTCCTCCAACTCCTGAAGACTTAGAAGAGGACGAAGCTTCCTCTGAAGAGTCTTCTATGGTGATGGGAGATCATCCCCCAGCCATCCAGCCTGCTGCCGAAGAAATTCAGCAAATCATTACGTCTTCCGAGCAACTGCTGGCGCTCCCAGAGTAACTTTCTACTCCTTCTGAACAACCTAGTTCCTCGTCCCGGCCTCCCGAGAAGGTTTTGGGAGACAAGGAAAAGGTGTAGAGTTGTTCGGGTTTATCTTTATATTTTGCTTTTGTCAATTGTAACCATGAATATGTAACTCTGAAATCTTGTACTTCTGACCTTTATGATATAATAAAACTTAAACTTGTGTTTATTCATACTGTTGTCTCTTCTTCATACTCTGTCTTGATTCTTATTGATTATTGCTTTTCTTCCTCTGCTAGTTTCTGGCCAGGATGGAATTATTATCTGCCCATGATACAAAGCTGCTGCGACAATGTAACGAATACTTTAAGGCTGGTTACACAGACTTGAGTGCAGCATAAGTCGTCGACATCCTCGGCCAAGATTCTTCAGAACAGGCAGTTGAAGCATATCAATATCTGAAGTATCTACTTGATTGAGAAGTGGCCAATAATGTGGCCTATTATGATATGATCGAGGATCTCCAAGGCACCCTCGAAGACCTTCAGCTACAATACAAAGAATCCACTGCTCTTTTGCATGAGGGGTACGAGAAGAAGTACCAGTAGATCATTGCCGATAAGGGCTACGAGAAGCTTTTTGCTGGGTACGATGTAAGGGAGAGAACCTTTAGGGGTGAGGTCGAGGAATGCAGACAAATAGCCGAGTTGGTGGAGCAAGAAAACAACAACCTGCAAAGGGAGCTGTCACAGTTGAAGTCTGCAGCTTCCACTTCAAAAGCGTTGATCCCAGTGACTGATGAGGGATTTTCGTTCTTAGAGGTCGAGAACGCCAACTTGAGGGACGAGTTGGAAACCTTGAAAAGGTCTGGCTCTTCTTCTTCTTCTCGAGGACGAGCAAGAGAAGCTCGGATTCCTATCGAGGAACAGAGGACTCAGTCTGCCTTAGAGAACCAGGCCTTCCAGTTAATGGCGAAGAACCAGGCATTGGCTGAAATGTCAAAGAAGATCAGGGACCTAGAAGAGAAGCTCTCTGCAAAGAAATATACTTTGGAGAATAAGGAAATCTTCATCAAAACTCTCCACGAGCAGCTAGAAAGACTAACATATCAATTTCACAAACAGCCCAGGGAGTTCTGGATGGCTAGATACAATGAAGCGCTCTACCACTTGGACGATCGTATCCAGAATGCCAATAATGAGGGCTACAAGCAAGGCTGGTTGAATGCCTTAGGTGTGCTGCAACTCGAACACGGTCATTACCTGTGGGACTACCATGATCCTGGGCTGCTCGACTTACCCGTGCCTCCATACAAACTGGATATGAGTTGGATCCCTGCCCGGGCCATTCCTCGGAGCTTGATTTCCAAATATCTCGGTGATTACAATCTTTATTCAAATGATGAGATATCTCGTCCTGAGCACCTCTTAGATCGACCATCCGTGATGAATATCAGGATGTTAAAGGATCTCAACTTTATAAATTCTCCTCTGGCTTTAAATGATCCGCCTGCTGGCGAGGAACCTGTGTCAAAAGCAGAGGGAAAAAGACCAGTAGAATAGGAATTTTGATGTAGTAGTTAGTATACATTTCAATGTCAATGTAACTTTCATTTCATTATCAATGTAATTTATTTTGAATTCAATGAAAGACTTTCATTTTTGTTTGTAAATATTAATTTCTATTGTCTTGTAATTATCAAACACTTTATATTTGTGCATGCATATCTGTTAAAAAATAACAATATTGTGTTGTTTGTCGATCAAGTTATTGTCAACTAGCTTGAATTCGTGGTAGCCATTTGGCAAAAATAATATTTTGTTTCTCGACTAACTTAGTAATAATTAAAAAGTTACGAGTATCAAAAATGTTTAAAATGTTTCCAACCAAACAAGGTCGTTAAATTTTACTTGTCGACCAACTACAGTTAATGGGTTTTTATCCCCGACCAGCCATAGTTAGTAGATTTTTCTTTTAAATGTTTCCGACCAACCAAGGTCGGTAAATTTTCCTTCTCAACCAACTATAGTTGGTAGGTTTTTATCCCCGACCAGCCATAGTTAGCCTTTTTGAAATAATTTTACATCTCGACCAACTCAAGTTGGCATTTTCGAGAATATATTTAATTCCTAACCGACATAAGTTGGAATTTTTAGGAATACTTTTATTTCCCGAGAAACATATAGTTTTATTTCCCTTAGGAATACAAATTTTATTTCCCGGAGGAATACAAGTAGCTTTACTTCCCGGAGGAATATTGGTAGCTTTACTTCCCGGAGGAATATTGGTAGCTTTACTTCCCGGAGTAATATTGGTAGCTTTACTTCCCGGAGGAATATTGGTAGATTTACTTCCCGGAGGAATATAGGTAGCTTTACTTCCCGAAGGAATATTGGTAGCTTTACTTCCTGAAGGAATATTGGTAGCTTTACTTCCCGGAGGAATATAGGTAGTTTTACTTCCCGGAGGAATATTGGTTTCTCGACCAACCTTAGTTGGTGTTTTCGAGAAAAAATTTGAGTAGCCTGGGCTTTACCAAGTTTTGCCCCGAGTAGTGTGTGGGACTAGTATTCCCCAAAAACTTTCAATAAAAAGAAAGAATTCGGCAGAATATCTTCATTTTATTCATCACTGATAATACTTGCGCAGGTGCTCTGCGTTCCATGCATTCTTAAACTCCTCCCCTTCTAGAGTTGCTATTCGGTAAGTTCCTGGTCGAACAACTTCTGTAACTCGGTATGGTCCATGCCAGTTTGCCTCCAGCTTATTGTGCATTTGAATTACTTTCTTCAGCACATAGTCTCCTTCTTTCAGGTCGCACTTCTTCACCCTCTTGTTGTAGAACAAAGTTGTTCGCTGTTGGTAAGCAGCATTTCTAATGGCTGCTTCTTCTCTAACTTCCTCGAGCATGTCTAAATCCAATCTTCTCATTAGGTCGCTAACAGGGGAATTGAAATTCAGTACCCTATATGTTGGGACGCCCAACTCGGCAGGTATCACAGCTTCACTTCCAAACGCCAGCATATATGGTGATTCTCCAGCTGCTACTCGGAGAGTAGTTCGGTAAGCCCAAAGTACTGACTGTAACTCGTTGATCCAGTTTGCTTTTGCATCATCCAATCTTTTCTTCAAACCATTCAGCAGCGTTCTGTTTGTCACTTCAGTTTGTCCATTGCTTTGAGGATGGCCTGGTGCTGAGTGGACCTTCAAAATATTTGACTGATGACAATAGGCAGCGAACTCCTCGTTATCAAATTATGTTCCATGGTCTGTGATGAAAGCATGAGGAAGACCATATCGACAAATGATGTTCTTTCAAACAAATTTGTACACCTTGTCGTACGTCATATCGATGAGAGGCTCAGCTTCTACCCACTTAGTAAAATAATCCACTACGGCGACGAGGTACTTGAACCTTCCTCGGGTCGTTGGCAGTGGCCCAACCAAATCAATTCCCCACATGGCAAATGGCCAAGGGGAAGTTATGGGTGTCAACAATGCTTGTGGATTTCTTCGGATGGAGGAAAAGCGTTGGCACTTGTCACATTTCTTGGCATAGGCTACACAATCAGCCCTCATCGTTGGCCAATAGTATCCCTGCATCATCATCCTTTGTAAGAGCGTCCGACCTGCTACATGTGCTCCACAGGACCCTTCATGGATCTCTTCAATCAAATCTTTCACCTAGGAATGATGTACACATCTCTGCAAACCTGCCATAATTCCTCATCTATACAAAATACTGGTACTTTTACTTCCCGGAGGAATTTCCCGGAGGAATATTAGTAGCTTTACTTCCCGGAGGAATATTGGTAGCTTTACTTCCCGGAGGAATATTAGTTTCTCGACCAACCTTAGTTGGCATTTTCGAGAAAAAATTTGAGTAGCCTGAGCTTTGCCGAGTTTTGCAGAGTAGTGTGTAGCACTAGTATTCCCCGAAAAACTTTCAATAAAAAGAAAGAATTCGGCAGAATATCTTCATTTTATTCATCACTGATAATACTTGCGCAGGTGCTCTGCGTTTCATGCATTCTTAAACTCCTCCCCTTCTAGAGTTGCTATTCGGTAAGTTCCTGGTCGAACAACTTTTGTAACTCGGTATGGTCCATGCTAGTTTGCCTCCAGCTTATTGTGCTTTTGAATTACTTTCTTCAGCACATAGTCTCCTTCTTTCAGGTCGCACTTCTTCACCCTCTTGTTATAGAACAAAGTTATTCGTTGTTGGTATGCAGCATTTCTGATGGCTGCTTCTTCTCTAACTTCCTCGAGCGTGTCTAAATCCAATCTTCTCATTAAGTCACTGACAGGGGAATTGAAATTCAGTACCCTGTGTGTTGGGAGGCCCAACTCGGCAGGTATAACAGCTTCACTTCCAAACGCTAGCATATATGGAGCTTCTCCAGTTGCTACTCGGGGAGTTGTTTGGTAAGCCCACAGTACTGACTGTAACTCGTGGATCCAATTTTCTTTCACATCGTCCAGTCTTTTCTTCAAACCATTCAGCAGTGTTCTATTTGTCACTTCAGTTTGTCCATTGCTTTGAGGATGGCCTGGTGCTGAGTGGACCTTCAAAATATTTGACTGATGAGAATAGGCAGCGAACTCCTCGTTATCAAATTGTGTTCCATGGTCTGTGATGAAAGCATGAGGAAGACCATATCGACAAATGATGTTCTTCCAAATAAATTGGTACACCTTCTTGTACGTCATATCAATGAGAGGCTCAGCTTCTACCCACTTAGTAAAATAATCCACTACGACGACGAGGTATTTGAACCTTCCTCTGGTCATTGGCAGTGGCCCAACCAAATCAATCCCCAAATGGCAAATGGCCAAGGGGAAGTAATGGGTGTCAACAATGCTTGTGGAGTTCTTCAGATGGAGGAAAAGCGCTGGCACTTGTCACATTTTTTGGCATAGGCTATACAATCAGCTCTCATCGTCGGCCAGTAGTATCCCTGCATCATCACCCTTTGCAAAAGAGTTCGACCTGCTACATGGGCTCCACAGGACCCTTCATGGATCTCTTCAATCAATTCTTTCACCTCGGAGGTATGTACACATCTCTGCAAACCTGCCATAATTCCTCATCTATATAAAACACCGCCAGTTAATACATATCGAGCAGCTTTAAACTTCAATTTCTTGGCTGCGAGCTTATCAATTGGTAATTCTCCCTCCTTAATATATGCCCTGATGGGATCCATCCAAGATGGTCCTAAATCAAGGGTGATAAAGTTCATCACCAAATCTTCATCTATACTCCGACCAGCTAAAACTTCAATTGGAATTGTTCTTCGTAGCTCGGTACGAGTAGCTGATGCTAATCGAGCTAGGGCATCTGCTCTTGCATTCTCCATTCTTGGTATTCTGACCAGCTGAATAGCAGCAAATTTTGATACCAACTCCATCACCTTCGCATGGTATTTGATCATTAATTCTCCTTTGGCTGCATATATTCCCAACATTTGATTTATAATTAATTGAGAATCACTGAAGACAGTAATTTTCTGCGCCTCCATAATTTTTGCCAAATTAAGACCTGCAATCATGGCCTCATACTCAGCCTCATTATTGGAAGCTTTGAATTGGAAACGTAGGGCGTATTCCATGTCGACCTCGTCCGGAGTGATTAAAACTATCCCTGCCCCACTTCCTGTCATGCAAGATGAGCCATCTACATATAGCCTCCATATAGGTAACTCGTCTTCAAACTTCTGATCTGACAGAGTTCCTCGGAAAAATATTTGTTACCTCCTTTCATCTTCCCCTGATACTTCTCGCTCTTCGTCGACCATCTTTTCTTGCCCTTTTACCAACCGGAGTTGGTCTGAGCTCGAATTTGATGATCATGTAACATCCACTTGCCCTTTTACCAACCGGAGTTGGTCTGAGCTTGTGTTTGTTGATCCTGTAACATCCACAGGTTGGTTAGCGAGCAACTTTTACTCCTCGAGGGTATCAGGATAGGTGAACTCTGCTATAAAATCCGCTACAGCTTGCCCTTTTAGCGATGATCTGGGTTCATAGACTATATCGTATTCTACGAGCTCTATTGCCCAGTACATCAACCTCCCTGATTTTTCTGGTTTATGAAGGGCTTGTCTCAACGGCAAATCAGTATATACGACTATAGTATGAGCCTGGAAGTATGGCCTCATTCTTCTACTCGCCTCAATCAGCGCCAGTGCTAACTTTTCCAGCCTTGGATATCTGATCTCTGCTCCTCGGAAGGCCTTACTTGTATAGTAAATTGGTTTTTGTACTCCATTCTCCACTCTTATCAATGCTGAACTGACTGTATTCTCGGACACTGCCAGGTACAAGTATAGTTTTTCTCCCATTACTGGCCTGGATAGCAGTGGAGGTGCTCCCAAGTATGTCTTCAAGTCTTGAAAAGCCTTCTCACATTCATCATTCCACTCAAAAGTCTTTCGGAGTGTCTTGAAGAATGGGAGACATCGATCAGTTGCTCGTGATACAAATCTGTTGAGTGCTGCTACTCGTCCTGTAAGACTTTGCACCTCTTTCTTCGTCGTTGGAGATCGCAGCCCTAATAGAGCTTTGATCTTTTCAGGATTCGCCTCAATACCTCGTTGGTTGACAATGTATCCGAGAAACATGCCTTCTCGTACTCCAAATATGCACTTCGTCGGGTTCAGCTTCATTTGGTATTTATCTAGTTGATCAAAAGTCTAACTTAAGTCAACTAGATAATCAGCAGCTTTTTTGCTCTTCGTCAGCATATCGTCAACATAGACTTCCATATTGCAATTGATTTGTTCAGTAAAAACCTTGTTCATCAGCCGCTGATATGTCGCACCTGCATTTTTCAAACCAAAAGGCATAACATTATAACAATAAGTTCCCCTAGGGGTAATGAAAGAAGTACTCTCCCTATCTTCTGGTTTCATTTTAATCTGATTGTAGCCAGAATAAGCATCCATGAAACTCAACAGCTCGTGTCCCGAGGTAGCATCCACCAGTTGATCAATTTGGGGCAGTGGAAAGTGATCCTTTGGGCATGCTTTGTTGAGGTCGGTGAAGTCTACACACATCCTCCATTTGTTGTTATTCTTCTTCACCATCACCACATTTTCTAATCAGTCGGGATATTTAACATCTTCAATAAAGCAAGCTTTCTGGAGCTTCTCGACTTCCTCCTGTATAGCTTGATTCTTCTCGGGACTTAATACTCTTCTTCTCTGCTTTACAGGCTTGATCTCCTTATTCACATTGAGTTCATGACATAAGAAATTTGGGTCTATCCCAGGCATATCTTCATGACTCCGCACAAAAGTTTGCTTTCTGTTTCTAAGGAAAGTTATCAATTCCTGTTTTAGTGAGGCTTCCAACAACGAACCTACTTGAGTAGTTCGTTCAGGGTGCTCATTGTCCAGAATGATATTTTCAGTAGCTTCCACCACTTGACCCTTCATGAGTTGCGACTCGTCTCTAGGATCCAATGTTTCAATCTCGGCACCTTCATCCACTTGATAGGTAGTAGTATTTTTCCTTGATTCCTCCAGTTCTTCTTGCTCGGCGGATGAATAATAGCCTTCCCGAGCTACTTTCTGATCACCTTTAACAACTCCTACTCTAAAATTTGTTGGAAATTTCAGGCATTGATGCACCGTAGATGGTACAGCCTTGAACTTCTTCAATCCTACTCTTCCCATGATGATATTGTATGATGACTGAACATTCTTATCCATCACGAAAAAGCGTATTCTTTCCGTTCGACAAGCAGGCCACGTACCAATTAATATATCCAACTTGATCGTCCCAAGTGGAAATACTTTCTCGCCAGCAAAACCGAGGAGGGGTCTATGATAAGGTTCCAGTTGAGATAGCTTTAGATTTAAACTGTCAAAGCACGAATAGAACATGATGTCTGCCGAGCTACCATTGTCGACCAGTACTTTTGAAATCATTACCTCCTTCATTCTCATCTTGATCACCAATGGGTCATCATGAGCATATAAAACTCTTGCGAGGTCGTTCTTTGAGAAACCGATAACCAATTTCTCTTTGTTCACCTTTCTCGGGCGATCCTCCTCAGCTAGATTTATTCGTTAAATGTACGAGCAAGCTTGAGCCTCACAGAGGTAAGCTTTTCTCTCGGCAATAAGTTCTCCTCCTCCTGCATCTCCACCTGTTATAACATTACAGTCAAATGACCCAAAGCGTATTGAAAATACCTCTCGTTCTGGTTGCCTTGGTCTCTTGGGAAGATCGGGGTCATCCTCGGGATTAACTTCATGGTTTCTCTTCTTGTTCTCCTCTGCTCGACGAGGAGATCTAGACCTCTCTCTTATTCGGTCATTGTTTCTTCTTTCGCTTCCACGATCAACATACTTTGACAGTTTTCCTCGTCTGATGAGTGTTTTAATCTCATTCTGAAGAGCTATGCAATTTTTGGTCATATGACCATGATCTTTATGAAACTCGCAATACTTCGCCTTATTCCTCTTGTCAGGGTCTGCCTTCATTTTCTCTGGCAAGTTTAACTCCTCGTTGTTCTTGATTTCCTCTAGAACATGGTTGATATCCTTCTTCAAAGGAGTATAATTATCATATTTCTTCATCACGTCCCATACCGACCTATTTTTTGAATGTTTGTCATTACCATTGTTCTTATGCTCTTTCTTCTTAGCTTTATCACCTTCCACCTTGGTTTCTTTGGCATTCATATTCTTCTTCGCAGCCATAGCCTCCTCGGCATTCATAATCTTGGACGCTTTTCCCATCAGGTCCGACATGGTTCTAGGTGGATCATTGGCCAAAGTGTAGTACAACTTGTTGGGCAATAATCCACTCAACAAGGCAGTAATTTCTGTCTTTTACTCATAATCAATGACTTCGAGCTTCTCGTTATTAAAACGAGTTATATAATCTCTGGTACTTTCACCAGCTTTTTGTCTAACACTTAACAAATGTGCTACTCGTTTAACAGGCTTTGCCCCAAAGCAAAAATTTCCAATAAATAACTCGGCCAGTTGAAGAAAAGTTGAAATCTTACCCCGAGGAAGATTATTATACCACATTTGAGCAGATCCGGTAAGAGTTCCCGAGAATGCTCTGCATCTCATCTCATCTGGAATAGCATAGATGTCGGCTGCAGCTTGGTATTGTTCTATATGAAGGATAGGGTCAGTCTTTCCATCATATTTGGGTGTCACAACAGGTGCTTTGAACTTTGATGGTGTTGGAAAATCTACAATGGCCTGGACAACAGGTGTTCCTCGAACAAAGGTTCGTTGTAAAGGGTTCTTGGCCTTAGCCATTTCCCCTAATATATCCTCCAGCCTCTGAATAGAGCCTTTCCATGCATCATTTCCTTCCTCGGGCCTGTTGGGTCGAGCAACTGACCGCGTTGATGTAGCTTCCTGGGATTTATCCTGACGAGCAGCTGGTCGCGACTGGGCAAATCCTTCCCTTAAGTCTGATGGTCGTCGAAAACTCCTCGATGGGGCTCTAGGAGGACTTTTTCTCCTTCTGGGTCCTAATCGATTGAAAGGTGATACCCTGCTTAACCTCTCTAGGGCACTAGTCCTTTCTGGAGAAAGAGTGATACGTTGTTCTGTATTTGTGGCTCGCACTGATGAAGTCCATCCAGGTTGATAAGAAAAATCTTCAGATTCCTCAATAAGATATAAATCAGTACGCCTAGTACGTGAAGAAGGTGCATGGATATTTCTTTTAATACTTCGTGGTCCTGAATGGGTTGGTGCACCGCCATAGAGAGTTTGTATGAGTTGACGCATGGTTTCTTGCATGACGGTCTGGCCATGAGCCAGATTTGTCATTATTCCAGTCAGATTTGGAATATTTGGCGGAGCAGATGGATTTGGAGGGCTTCCAGCGTTTCGATTGCTAGATTTTGGAATATCAGCCATTTGTGATGGATTGTTTTTTATGAAAAATGATATTACCAGTCGTTTCCCACAGACGACACCAATCTGTTGATGTAAAAAATTAGATCGTATCTAATTATTTAATCACATATAAAATAAATGAAACAAAGAGATTTTTAAAGTGGTTCAGCCTTATAGGAATGGCCTACGTCCACTGTTATGTTATTGCTGAGTGTTTTGGGAATTCTCGATTACAAGTTCAATCAAGAAATTCCGGTCCCCTTACAATGAGGATTGTACAATGTATTTATAGCCCTGAGGCTGTAATGTGAAAGGGTAATACAGTATCTAATTTTTTAATCACAGATAAAATAAATGAAATAAAGAGATTTTTAAAGTGGTTCAGCCTTATAGGAATGGCCTACGTCCACTGTTATGTTATTGCTGAGTGTTTTGGGAATTCTCGATTACAAGTTCAATCAAGAAATTCCGGTCCCCTTACAATGAGGATTGTACAATGTACTTATAGCCCTGAGGCTGTAGTGTGAAAGGGTAATACATTAAATGATGTACATATGAAAGGGTAATACATTCAATGCCCTTTATGCGTGTGCGTCTTAATGATAAGCATTTAATGAACAGTCAAACTGTTGGTTATCCTGCTATTAATCCTTTGTTCGAGGTGCAGCTCGGACCGCCTGAGTTTCTTGGACCGCCTAAGCTTCTCGGTAGTTAAGAGTTCCTCGGAGAGTTCTTGTTCCTCGGAGCGTCTGAGTTCCTCGGGGGAGCAGTGCACCTCATTGCAGTATGGTTCCTTGGAGCGTGTGAGTTCCTCGAAAATGTTTGTTGTTGCCATGTAGATTGCCACGTGTCTTCATTCAGTTGGGCCATGTCAGCAGACTAAATTTGGTATCAACAATGTATGAATTGATTGTGTCCTTATCGGACTCTCGATTTAACAAAATGACAAGTATACACAAATTTTAGGTTAAAATGGGGAATTAGGAGTGATATATCAAAACAGCAACCAAATGACCCAAAAAGAGTCATGAAAACCTTGAGATGGATAATTGTAACATGTTTGAACGAGTCGCATCCTTATCAGACTCTCGATATAACAAAATGAAAATTATACACGAGTTTTAGATTAAAACGGAGCATTGGGTGATGAAATATCAAAATAGCAACCAAATATCCCGAAAAGAGGTACAAGCACCTCGATATGGACCTCGTGTCTAATAAAAAATCTGGCACGGTTTTAAACCATGCCAAAGTGTACCATATTGTCATGCTTATGTCAAAATCTGACACGGTTTATAATTGTGATAAAAAAATGATAATCTGGCTTGCTTGATTTTGAGACGGTTTTAAACCTTTCCAGATTTGGTTTGGCATAGTTTAAAACCATGCCATATTAGCCTTTTTGGTATAGTGCATTGGTCCTGTTCAATACACACAAAGTTTAGTATCATAATAAGTCAAATTTATACTATTTTTCATAATCAAGATATATCTACTAAAATATTGTGCTAAAATCTTATCGATGGTGTGTTCATCTCCATCTAAAATTATGAACCGTACTTGTGTTATACAAGAACAGATGATTTGATCCTTCATGTGAAGCCTAACTTTACACATTAAATCATCTACTATGTATAATAAAAGAAAAATATGCATCCATATATAAATAATATAATGCAAACATTGACTATGAACATTCTCATGAAATTGACATACTAAAATTCACTAATGAACCATGAATTATAGTATACAATCCCAACAATGATGACTCCCACTCATCATGTCCAAGCACCTCTTCTTCATTGAAGTTGGTTTTGAATTCTCATTCACCATTCACATCTACCACATGTTAATAATATTCGTGGGTTTACATTTTATGATAGTTGTTTGATTTGTAAATAGGTTCATGACAACTCTAACATTTCTTGGAGTTTGTATATGGGTAAGTGGTCTCGTTTGGTAAATAAGTTGTTCATCTAGTAGTGGGGTTTGCGGTATTAATCAAATATGAACCAAATGTAGCACTTTTCCCTATTGTTTGTGCATTATGGTTTAGGATATATCTACCCCTGTCATGTATAGGAGGTGTGGATTGTTTTAGTAGTGGTTGAAACTTTTTCCTTATTCTATCAATGACTTTACTCTTCAGACATCGTAACTATTTCAGAGAGTTTGAATAGTGGTTGCAACACCACCTTGTGCTCAATATCCCATCGTAATCCACCTTTAAAGTTTTCCACGGAGCTAAATTTAGGTTCTAAAATGTTGTTGTAGAGTATAATTGGTAAAAATATTTATCATACTCAACGACTAATATGCCCCCTTCTTAGTAGGTTTTTTCATTGTTGATAAAAACGCCATTCTTCAAC
This sequence comes from Sambucus nigra, assembly GCA_949130495.1. Taxonomy (NCBI): domain Eukaryota; kingdom Viridiplantae; phylum Streptophyta; class Magnoliopsida; order Dipsacales; family Adoxaceae; genus Sambucus; species Sambucus nigra. The sequence continues at coordinate 50,608,241 of OX422220.1, forward strand.
TTATAGGTGAATAATTCAACTTACCTCTCCTTTTGGGTTCCTCATATAATATCATACTTATTTGGTCTATATGATTCAGTTGAAGAATTCCTCAATATAAACCCTGAATAATGGGTAGATTAAACTTTATATGAAAATGCCTAGATTCTTCATCTCCCCATTGGCCTTGATGATTTATCAATGTTTTTACATTGCGATTATCTTTGATGCTAACAATTTTTTCATAGGTTGGTTGCCTGACTGGGGGGTTTGGATTGATAATACAAGAAACTTTCCTACAACACCATAAATTGGCACCCTATTGTTCTGTCGATTAAGTTTCATCAATGTCACTTATGCAAGAATGTGTTGTATTTCATCATGCACACCCTGCAACATTTGTTTAATATTGGTTTGGAACTAAATAAATCAATTCCTCAAAAGAGCCACTCCTTCATGACCACTGTTGTTATAAAGGTTGCTTCCATATTGTGAATGAGCTAGTGAAAAAAATGTGATCTTGGATATCATCTAACTTAAGACAAATCACGAAAATAAAGAACAACCCTTGAATCCACAAGGAACTCACTCAAAATTGAGAGAAAATACAAATATTTAAATGTTGTTGATAGCTTGATTGATTTCCTATGGGTTGGAAGGTGCCCATTTATAGTGTTAAATTACTTGGAGAATACTTTTCTTGGAAGATAACCGATACAAGTTGTATGTAAAACAACTTATATTTTAGTCTTTACAATGTTTCCTGGAGACTACTTTGCTTAAAACCTATTCAATCCAACTAGTAGGACAAACAATATTGCATGGAGACTATTAATACTTGGTGGTTAAGCAATCTACATCCACAGTACGCATAAAAAGTTATTTTTATACCCCCTATTAAAATAACGAGTGGTTAACCCCCTACTAAAATAAAGCAAGAGTCTCATATGGCTTATTCTTAGCATCACTATCAAAGTTCAATTAATTGCAAACCACCTATTAGTTTAACAAGTTGTTCCAAGTTTTGATCTTAAAATTATCGTACCAAATAAAAAGCCAGTCAACATAAACCTATCCAGTAAACTATATAATCAATCACACCAGAAAATAATCTGAATACGGAAGTAAATTAAAACCAATACCGAATAAACCATCGGTTACTAAGATCCAATACAATAATCTGAACTAAAGTAAATAAAACTAAAAGTAAATAAATCTGATAATGGGACAACATGTCCAAATAATAACTGAAAAAAGATCCTACTTTAGGATAGAAGTAATGGAAGCGTCTACTCTAAATCCTGTAAACAGCAACACCAGCTGTAGTTACTTAATCCCTGAAAGTAAAGTCATCCTTGGCGTCTCTATGGATGGACAGCTAAAAGTTTTTGAAAATTATTTAACACGGGTCAGAGCCCAAAACCTTTGAAAATATTTCGCAAATGTATAAATTGCAATAATGAATATGTAAAGAATTATATTTAAATTGGCAGAACACTCATATAGATAATCCTCGCCCCTCGTCTAATATGCACACCAAACATATACTCATAACCCTTCTAGTTATGCTACCCCGTCTAACTGGCCTTGTCACTAACATTAATGCTATACTACTAAGATCCGAATATAATGTCTACCCTTAGTTCATTAATTATCTTTCCCAACCGCTTAATTAATATCTCATTATTTCATATATAACTTTACTCCGGTTATTTCATGCGACAATCACATTCATAATCTATTACTTTATTTCCAATAACTGTGATTAGTGGTTTAAATCCTAACCGCTTACTGTTAACTTGTATATTTGTCCATACATAAATATACGTAAGTAATATACTACAATAAGCACACATATGACGCATACAACTACCATCCGACAAAGTAATAACAAACTATATGTGGTTCTCTAAAATGTTATCATTATCGAGGGCATGCACACGTCATCCTGGTTACCAGATATTGGACCCTTACACTGACTTGGTAAAGTCACAAATGTATTAGAGGCGGTCATAGTCCTTCGACGGTGAGTCATAACCATACCCATAATTATCTCACTAAGAATAAATCACCTAAACATAAACATGGCCTTATGACCCAGGGTCGATACTTAGCCTGCAATAATTCGCCAGGGAAGATAACCCACATTGCGCAACCTCCACTAATAGCACTAGAGGGGTATGTTTCACATAAATATTATACACACAGATTGAAAAAAATATTATACACACAGATTTTATTAACCATATATATATATATATATATATAGTCCGTCTACTACGTGCCTATCACCCAAAGCACTATCATAGTTATCCTAAATTCATACATTAAATATTGCATCCATTGTTCATCCTAAACACCCTTCCTAGTGTACTCCGAACTTTATCCAACACCTCCTCATATTTAATTCTCGTTAATAATAAATTTTTTGAAGTCCTCTTTCCATTAAAGAACCTCCTAAAAAAATTTAGACTCCAAGTTAATTTACATGACAATTAAATAAAACAATCAGAAAAGGCAACAGAATTGAACCGGTTCCACCAGGGGACTAAGCGGTTCGCCCCTGCGAATCTGACGCGGACCAGCTACATAAAATATGAATTTTCCCCAATTTTTCCATCCCAAAGTGTTCCTAAACTTCAACCCAAGATGAAATATCCTGACCCATCAACTATTAACATGAATATAGGTATAAATTGTCCCGAATTCATCCAAATTAGATTAATTTATGAGATTCACATCATACTCGGTCCAACATCACTTATGTCACATTTTCTAATAAAGATCCAAATTTCATGATCAAGGTTTCATCTTTTTAATTCAAGATAGTGTTTATTAAATCAAGATCCATATATCTAACATTTATTCATAATTTTGTCTAATCATTAACAATTTTCATGTAATGAAATCATAAGAGCACGGTCATATTTATCATTCTAAAATCCTTTTTTTTCATAAAAATCCCGCCCTAAAATTGTTTTATTCCTGTACCACTTTTGATATGGATCATAATACTCAACAAAAACATAAAGAAAGTTTACACACTTGCCTTTCTATCCAGAACAGATATGGGTCTTCTTCTTCTTAGGGTGGATCAAGTAAAGAACTTAGATGATTGGCCTTCAAATCAAGCCTCCTTCACTCTCCCCTTGTATTTTTCTCATCTTCTCTTCCTAAAAGGACTCTCATAGGTTTTTGTGTGTAAAATGGCTACTTTCTAGTCCTAATATCTTATTTAAACCTCTTAATCACGAATTTAGGTTAATCCCTTATTATAAAATGACTTAAATCCCCTCAAATGGTCTCCGACTAGTCTAAAAAGCTCCTAGTAACCAATCTCTTCCCCCGAGTACTTGATTTTGACTATTTCGACCCATTCTGGGTCAACCGTGCACTCGAAATCACCATTCGAGTCAACAAACATCAATATTCTATCTCAACTTAAAAATAGCCTACCTGAATGCTCTGGTAGAGATATCGTGAATTCCTGTCATTATTACCAACTACGACTTACTCATAATTTACCGAATTTAATTTAATACTAACACTTATAAATTTTATTTCCACATAAATATTAATTTCATCTCACGAATTAATATTTACCAATTAAGCAATATTATTATGAGCACGCATGTAATTAAAATACTAAAATTAATTATTCAAAAATACGAGGTGTTACATACTTTTCCCATACAAAGGAATTTCGTCCCCAAAATTTGAACGTACCTGCGATAAAAAGCTCTGAATACTTCTCCAGCATATCAACCTCCCATTCCCAAGTTGACTCGTCTACATTATGGTGTCCCCACTGAACTCGAACTAGGGTCATAGCCTTTGACAGCAGCTTGCTCTCACTACGATCAAGAATAGAAATCGATTTCTCCTCGTACGAGATGTCTAGCTGCAAATCAATCTCCTCTAGTGGGATGTTCCAGAAATCCCTCTCACTCATATGATATCTCTTCAGCGGTGACACGTTGAATAGGTCGTGAATTCTCTATAAATGCTCCGGTAACCCCACCTATAAGTAACTGGCTCTATTTTCTCAATGACTGGGAAGGGCCCTACATACCTTGGCACTATCTTCCATTTCTTCCCGAACCTCAAGACTTACTTCATGGGAGACACGCATACAAGAACCTAGACCTAATCTCCAGCTCTATATGTCTCATATTGCCAACAACGTAACTCTTCAGCCTATCTTGAGTTATCTGTCTGCATATACGAATGGGATCAATTTTGGCAATGGTATCTTGAATCATTTTCGATCTCTGCATTTTTTTATCCCCAACCATTAATCAATAAGTGGGTGAACAATTAGGCTATCCATAAAGTTCCTAAAACGGTGCCATTCCAATGGTGAAGTAGTAGGAGTTGTTATAAGCGAACTCCACCAGTGGAAGGTACTGCTCTCAACCTCCCCCAAAATCAAGTATACAAATCTTAAGCATGTCCTTTAACATCTGATTAACCCGTTCAGTCCGTCCATCAGCCTATGGGTGATATGCCATACTCAATCGTAAATCAATGTCAATAGCCTCCTAGAAGCTCTAACAAAAGTGGGACACAAAAATCTAATTCATATCAGACACGATATTAATCATCACCCCATGTAATCTCACTATCTCAATAATAAATAACTGGGCATACTATCTCGTCTCAAAATACGTACAAATTGGCAGGAGTAGGCCACATTGGTTAGGCTATCCACGATAACCCAAATGGAATTGTGAACCCTCTGTGACGTCAGTAACCCTATAATGAAATACATATAGATGCGCTCCCATTTCCATATCGAAACCTCCAATGGCTGTAACATCCATATCGGTCTCTGGCGGTCTATCTTTACTAACTAGCATTTAGTGCAGTTCAAGACAAACTCTAATATCTCCCGTTTCATCCCCAACCACCAATAATACCTACGCATATCCTGGTACATCTTATCCCCATAGGGATGAAACTTGGTCATCACTGCATGCCTTAAATCATCTTACCAAGAAACAACGAGTGTCCTATTAAAGCATAAGCCTCCCTTAGAGTTGATCGAGTAGGACTCTGCCCCATCCGCCAATAAATGGTGCACCATATCCCGAAAGAACTGATCCCCAGCATGTGCTTTCACCACTCATATAATGATCTCGGGAGTGATAACTAATACCGTCATACATTCTCTGGCAACCTCGTCATCATACCAAAGCTCATACCATTTCGCCTTCCAAACCTTCGTTATATCTCCCATAGGTCGTCAGCTCGACTTCTTTGCAACCACATTTGCCTTCCTAGGATGATAATGAATATCAAACTGGTAATCCTTCATGAACTCTAACCATCTCAGATGATGCATATTAATATCCTTCTGCGTGAACAGATACTATAGCGACTTATGGTCCATGAATAAGCTAAACCACTCACCCAAAAGGTAGTGCCTCTAAATCCTCAAGGTAAACACAGCGGTTGCTAACTACAGATCAAGTTTGGGGTAATTACCCTCATGGGGATTGATATTACGAGATGCATAAGCTATATCTCTATCCTACTGCTTCAATACACCCCCAAGTTCCATGAGGGTTGCATCTATAAAACATTGTACTCCTCTCCCCCTCTATGAAGTGCGAGCATAACTACTGCAATCAATTTATCATTTAGCTCATCAAAAGCTAACTGATAATAATCATCCCAAATTAATAGTCCCCCTTAAAATTCAGATTAGCCAACGGATCCGTAATCTTCGAGAATCCCCTCATGAAGCAATAATAATACCAGACCAAACTTAATAATCTCTAAACCTTCGTTGGTGCCATGGGATATCCCCACTCCCTTATTATTGATAGCTTACTCGAATCCATTGTGGTCCCTCTATCCGATATAATATGGCCTAAAAATTTTACATCCCGCATCTAGAAGTCGTACTTCTTGAACTTGGCATAAATCTGATGGTCCCATAATGTCTGTAAAACCATATGTAGATGCTCTGCATGCTCACCTTTAGTCTGGGTATACACCAGAATATCATCTATGAACACCATCATAAACTAGTCAAAAAGTCTCTAAACACCTTGTTCACAAGATCCATGAATATAGCGGGCACATTAGTCAACCCAAATGGCATCACCCTGAACTCATATGATCCATACGACGTCAGGAATACGGTATTAGGAACGTCCTCCTCACTGATACACAACTGATGATACCCCGATCTTAGGTCAATATTAGAGAAGTATGAGGCTCCTCTTATCTGGTCGAATAGGTCATTGATTCGAGGAAACACATACTTATTTGGTATCATGACCTTATTAAACTCCTTATAGTCTACACACAGACGAAGAGACCCATCTCTCTTATTCATAAACAATATCCACGATGATGTACTCCGCCGGATCAAGACCTGTCTTAAGAGCTGATGAATCTAATCCCTCAATTCTCGCATCTCCAACGGGGTCATGTGATACGGTGAACGTGCAATCAGCCTAGTCCCAAACACCAAGTGGATAATAAACCTTATCTCCTAACTAGGTTGTAAACTGAGTATCTCCTAGAAAATATCTGCAAACTCCCTCACTGTAGGAATCGAATCTAAGGAAATAACCGCCTCCTACGAGGTCTCCTCCTCAATTTAATAAAGATGCGTGGTCAACCCTCCCTCGAGAAGATGTATCGCCACGAGAAACATTTACTGTCCTAGGATAGAGAAGACAATGGTCCTAGTGAAGCAATCCACTATTGCCCGGTACCCTGCTAACTAGTCCATGCCCAAAATGACATCGTACCCTAATCAAGTCGGTCTCTAAATATAACCTCCTGAAGTTTATATCTACTCCCCTTCATATGAAGTGTATAAGGGCTCCATTACCCAACGATGTGTCAACATACATAACGGTACTATTGGTTGTCTCTACTAGGCCAGTTGTGCATGCAAATCTGGTATATATGAATGAGTGAGATGATAACATATCAAGCAACACCCTACCCATATTTCCATGAATAGAAAACCTACCCTTAACTTTTGAAGCAGTATATTATGCCTATAGTGTGACTACATCCCATAAATTTTATACACATGCATATTATAATTGCCCTTATGGCTATAGGGTTGGTAGAGTCGGTACTACCGATGGTATTTGTGCCTGCTGTCCCTGCTAGGCACCCAACTGTGGTCCACGGCTTGGCTACGGTTAGTTCTTCCTCTGTTGGCCTAACTCACCTCAAGTGAAATAACGACCACTGAAATCTTCCTGCCTCTGGCCCTGATGGCCCTGTCTAGGTTTTCTTGGTCTCTAGCCCTACTGGCCCCAGCCCTAGGATGGCATTGGGGAAGATGCTTCTAGTGATGTTGGTGCCGAGGGAACTGCTGACCCTGCCTAAATCTACCACTATCTAGTCGAAAGAACCTCTATTGAAATATCTTAGCTGGATCCCCCTGTCGAGAATTTTGAACATGATGTCTACTCAAGTGTTGTTACGGTGCCCCACTGACACCGTTCCCACCTGCTCTGCTTGCTTGGCTAGTATCTCATACTCTCTTACTTCCCTTTAGATAGAAGTAATGGTCCTGGAAATGAAGTAATGTGGTATTAACGACCTCCGAATAAATGGTCAACGTTGGGCTACCAAGCAAATGGAGCATGATCCTCCAAGTGAGTACATCCACGAATTTTAACATCCTTTTCTCCTTCGTTTTCACCTCATTGGGTACAAGGTTGTCCAAAAGGGTTAAAGCCCCCTCTTATTCTTCCACTGTCTTATCTCCCTGAGTTAAATCTAGAAATTTCTACTGCATATTTGTCTGAATGGCTAATGGAAAATACTTTCGATCAAATCGCACCCCAAACTCCATTATCTTCATAGCATCTCTCTCTTCTATCGTAGTAATTGAATCCCACCATTGTAATGTTGTAACTAATAGCTCGGATGTACCCAGTATTTGTCTCTGGATCTCACTGCACTCCATACAACGAAGATGGCATGTAATGTCCTTTTTTCACTATGCGGCTGCCACTACATTTGAGCTGTCCTGAAACTCTAGTGGATCCCCTTTCTGAAAGGCCTCCCTCATTTGTTCCCAAGATGACATCCCTAGGTGGGCATAGATGACAGGTGCAACTGGATTTTGTGGGTGGGTCTACAAAAAATGATGTGCCACGACGTCATGGTGACATTAACTATCTGGGCAATAATAGGGGCCAGCTCTACGACTATCACCATCCCATGTGGCTCCTATTGGGTCTCTCACTCATTAGGCCTCCTGGTGGCCCTGGTTGGTTTTCCCCCAGATTGAAATTTGTATGAGTTCACAGTCAAATACAAAATAATCAACAGAAGGATGTAAATGCGTGTAAAGATGAAAACAACAATCCTATAAATAGTGATTTATATCAAATAAGTATACGTTGAAATCGTCGTAAGTCGCACATATTGTAAAAGACTCTAGAACCTGATGCTCCGATACTATGTGTGACACTAAGCCTATTAAAATAATTGGTGGCCAGCTCCCTACTAAAACAAAATAAGAGTCTCATATTGCTCATTCTTAGCATCACTATCGAAGTTCAATTAATTACGAACCACATATTAGTTTAACAAGTTATGCCAACTTTTAATATTAAAATTATCTTACCAAATAAAAAACCATTCAACATTAACCCAAGCAGTAAACTATATATTCAATCACACCAGTAAATAATCTATATACGAAACTAAATTAAAACCAATGCCGAATAAACCGTCTGTTACTAAAATCTCATCTAAACCGATGTAAATAAAACTAAAAGTAAATAAATCTGACAATGGGACAACATATCCAACTAATAAGTGAAGAAATATCCTAATCTAGGATAGAAGTAATGGAAGCCTCTACTCCAAATCCTGCAAATTACCACACCAGTTGCAAATCCCGGAAAGAAGAGCCATCCTTGGCATCCCTGTGGTTGGCACCTAAAAGTTTTTAAAAAATATTTGACACGGGTCAGAGCCCAAAACCTTCAAAAATATTTAGCAAGTGTATAAATTTCAATAATGAATATGTAAAGAAACTTTCCATATTTAAATTGGCAACGCACTCACATGAGATAATCCCCGCCCCTCATATAATGTTCGCCCCTAACGTATACTCATAACCCTCCTAATTATATGCTACCCCATCTAACTAGCCTTGTCACTAACATCAAATCTATATTACCCTCACCATAATATAATGTCTACCCTTAGTTCAGTAATTAGCTTTCCCAACCGCTTAATTAATATCTCATTAAATTATCACTGTTTCATATCTAATTTTACTCTAGTTATTTCATTCCACAATCATATTATTAATTTATTACTTTATTTCCAATAACTGTCATTAGGGTTTTAAATTGTAACCGCTTACTTTTAGCATGTGTAGTTGTTCACACATAAATATACGTAAGTAAAATACTACAATAAGCACACATATGTCGCGTATAGCCAACATCCCTCAGAGTAATAACTCACTGGATGCGATTCTCTACAATTCTATCATTTTCCAGGGCATGCTCTCATCATCCTGGTTAGTAGAGGTCGGACTCTAACACCCACTTGATAAAATCACAAACATATTAGAGGCTGCCATAGTCCTTCGACAGTGAGTCATAACCATAACCACAATTACCTCTCTCAGAATAAATCACACAAACATAAACATGGCGCTATGACCTGGGGTTGATACTTAGCCTGTTGAGATTCGCCACGAAAGATCATCCACATCGCGCAACCTCCACTGATATCACTAGAAGGATATGTTCTACATAAATATCATACACATAGATGTTATTAACCATCTCTCTCTCTCTCTCTCTCTCTCTCTCTCTCTCTCTCTCTCTATATATATATATATATATATATATATATATATATATATATATATATATATATATATATATAGTGAGAGTCTCCTGTACATACCAAATGGTACATGCCAACGGTGCATATCAATTTTTTAAAATAGTAAGAAAAATATTTTCCAGCTGAATTTTTTTATATGATTTTTAAACATTTCAATAGACCCATATAAAAAAATCCACTCAAAAAACATTTTTTTGCTATTTTAAAAAAATCGGTCAAACTTTCGCAACTTTTAAAGCACTTTAAAAGCTGCAAAATTTTGACCTATTTCTTAAAAATAGCAAAAAAACTTTTTTGTCCTGATTTTTTCAAATGGCTCCCCCGAAATGTTTAAATACCACATAAAAAAAACTCAACTCAAAATTATTTATAAAATAGGCCCGTGCTAGCGGTATGCACCGTTAGTATGTATCGTTTGGTATGTACAAGAGCCTGATTCTCTCTCTCTCTCTCTCTCTCTCTCTCTCTCTCTCTCTCTCTATCTATATATATATATATATATATATATATATATATATATATAGTTCTGCTCTTGTGCGGACTAGTCCGCATTTTAAGAATGCGGACCGGACATGTGTCACCTGGCGGTGTGCCAAGAAAAGAGAGAGAGTGCCTATAATTTAGGCAATAATTTCTAGGCGCACAGTTAGGTGACACATGTCCGGTCCGCATTCTTAAAATGCGGACTAGTCCGCACAAGAGTATTATTATTATTATTATTATTATTATTATTATTATTATTATTATTATTATTATTATATATATATAAAGTTCAGCTACTACGTCTCTATCACCCAAAGCACTTGCCTAGTTATCCAGAATTCATAGATCAAATATTTCGTGCGTTGTTTATCCTAAACACCCCTCCTACAGTATTAATATTTTATAGTACACATCCTTATGTTTAATTCTCATCAAAAATAAATTTCCCGAAGTCCTATTTCCATTAAAGAACCTACTAAAAAATTTTGGACTCCAAATTAATTTACATAACAATAAAAAAAAGAATTAGAAATGGCAGGAGAACCGAACCAGTTTGGCTAGGGGGTGAACCTGTTCGCCCCTGAAAATCTGACACAAACCTGCTACACAAAATACAGATTTTCCCCACTTTTTCCATCCCAAATTGTTTCTAAAGTTCAACCCAACATGAAATATCCTGACCCCATCAACTATTAACATGAATATACGTATCAATTTTCCTGACTTCATCAAAATAAGATTTAGTTTTTGGGATTCACATCATACTCGATCCAGTATCATTTATGTCACAGTTTCTAATAAAGATCTAATTTTCATGATCAAGGTTTCATATTTTCAATTCAAGACAGTGTCTTTCAAATCAAGATCCATATATCTAACATTTATTCATGATTTTCTCTAATCGGTAACAACTTTCATGCAAAAAAATTATAAGAACATAGTCATATTTATCATTCTAAAATCCCCTTTGTTTTCCATAAAAATTCTTTATTTCTCTATATCTTTTGATATGGATCATAATACTCAATAAAACATAAAGCAAGTTTACACACTTGCCTTTGTATCCAGAATAGACGTGGATCTTCTTCTTCTATGATGGTTCAAGTCAAGAACTTTAATGATTGACCTTCAAATTTAGCCTCATTCACTCTCCCCTTGTGCTTTTCTCCCACTTCTCTCCCCAAAAGGATTCTCAGAGGTTTTTGTGCCTAAAGTGGCTGCCTCCAAGTCTTAATCTCTTATTTTAACTTAATAATCCTGAATTTAGGTTAATCCCTTAATATAAAATGACTTAAACACCCAACTAGTCTAAAAAGCTCCCGATAATCAATCTTTACCCCTGTTTACTTGATTCTGACTATTTTGACCCGTTCTGGATCAATTGTGCACTCTAAATCACCATCCGAGTCACCAAGTATCAATACTCTATCTCAACCTAAAAATAGCCTACCCGAATGCCCCGGTAGAGATATTGTCAATTCCTGTCATTATTACCAACTACGACGTACCCACAATTTACCAAATTTAATTTACTACTCGCACTTAGTAAATTTTATTTCCACATAAATGTGAATTTCATGCTCACCAATTAATATTTTTCAATTAAGCAATATTATTACCAAATAAGCAATATATTTTAGACTTTGTAATGTTGCTTGGAGACTACTTTGCTTAGAACCTAGTCAATCCAACTTGTAGGTCAAACAATATTGTGTGGAGAATAATAATACTAAGTGGCGAAGCAATCTGCCTGCTTAGTACATATATAAAGTTGTAGCTTCAGTTATAAGTTTTAACTCGGATATGCTACGTGTATTACATTAATATCTCATTATTTTTCATATTTGGAGACCGGAACAGACTTCAATTATTAAATAAGTGCACCTCTTTGTATCTCTCTTTAAATAAGGCCCTTAATTTGAACGAAACATGATAAACTCTAACAAAACTATAGGTGACATCCATTCTCCTATAATCTCCCTAGTTTATACATACATATGACACAGAGAGAGAGAGTGACAGAGAGAGGCTCAAAAGTGAACGCTAAAAAATAAACATTTTAATAAACATTAACAAAAAAAACATCTAAGAACCAATTAATTGGATTTCCTATGTTGTAATTGGTATGCGCCAGTAGCAACGGACATGTGTATGAGACAAGTGTATTTTATTACACACACACTCCTACCCCAACCCACCCACCCACCCCCACCCCCACCTACCTCTAGCTACCCATAAGCTACACCTACTAATTCACGACAAAGACCTACCTCTTATACCAACGAAACTGTTTAGTCCAATGGGTTTAGGCAGGTAGAGGGGTGGGTCTACGTTAAACTCGGGTTGGATGGGTAGAAGGATTCGAACTTAGGTGGGTTAGGATCGGGTAGAAGCTGAAGCAGCAGGCTTGGATTAGATGAATATGAAAATGGATCGACTGGTGTTAGGATTTCAAAGATGATTAGGTCGGAGGTCGGGTTATTGCTTATGGAAGCTGGGTCATAGGATTTTCAAGCAGTGGGTTCAAGTTTGAAATCTAGTTCAAAGGTTGTCTGACGCCGGGTTAGCTATGGGCTCGAACAGTAGGTTAGGTCAGGAAGATGGAAATGGGTTTGTCAGGTTTTAATTCGGGAAGAAGGTTTCTCGCCAAAGTAAGGTAACTGAGTCTGATTCGTGGCATGTCCGATGGGGAAGGAGGAGATATGGCCGGAGATGGGGCTCTATGGCAGTGAGGAAGGAGCAGATTAAAGGGAGTAACTCTGATTTTAGGACAGCGGGTCATCGGTGAAACCCATATACCTGTTTAGTCCAATGGGTTTAGGCATATAGAGGGGTGGGTGGGTGGAGGGTGTGGTGGGGGTGGTTAAAAAAATAATCAGTCGATATGAGTTTATGTTACCACTGGCGCGGACAAATTACAACATAGAAATTAAAATTAATGAGTTGTTAGATTTTTTTATTAATGTTCATTAAAATGTCCATTTTTAGCGTTCACTTTTAAACCTCTCCTCTCTCTCTCTCTCTCTCTCTCTCTCTCTCTATATATATATATATATATATATATATGTGCTCTTGCGTGGACTGTCATGCATTTTAACAGTGCGGAGCGGACATGTGCTGCCTAGGGCTATAAATCGGGCTGGGTGAGCCGGGCTTGGGATTGCTCAGGCTCGGCCCGAACTCACTTGCCCATGCTCAAGCCCGAGCTCGGCCCGAATTATGTTTTCCCACCTAGGCCCGAACTCGGCTCACAAGTATTACGGGCTTCGGGCCCGATTTCGGGCAGGCCCGATTTCAATTTTTTTTGTTCAAAAAGTTTGAATTAATTTTTTTTTCTTGTATTTCCATCATGGACAAAATTACACATTAAAATATAATTGATATTTCATGAAATAAAATATATAATTATGAAATGTATTAAATTAAAACAAGGGAAATAAGAGTGAAAATCTACAAATGCCTATTAAATTTCATACATTTAGCAAAATTTGATCACTACCAAAGGCCTATTATGACTTGAGCAATTATTAAATCAAATACCCATAATGAGATGAGATTAACAATAAAATCACAAAATTAAAAATCACATGTAATCTAATGTATTGTAACAAATATTTTTTTTTTAAAGTACTAAATGAAATAAAAGAACGAAACCTAATTAAACAATGTTAACAAAAATATGTTATATTATATAAATTCTTTATTTATTTATTTATAAATATGAAGTTCGAGCTTCGGGCCCAATTCGGGCTTGGCAAAGTTCGGCTCAAGCTCGGCCTGAAATTAATTCGGGCTTGAAATTTTGGCTCAGGCTCGGCTCAGCTCAAACTCAAATAAAGCTCGGCCCGAAAATAGCGCGCCGAACGGGCGGGCTTCGGGCCTCGGGCGCTCAATTTACATCCCTAGTGCCGCCTAGCGGTGAGTTTAAAATTATCGCCTAAATTATAGGCGCTTTCTCTCTCTTTTCTGGGTTCACCGTCAAGTAACACGTGTCAAATCCGCACTGTTAAAATGTGGAACAGTCCGCACAAGAGCAGTACTATATATATTGTGGTGACAAAAATCACAACACAAATAATAATGAAAGAAAACAATCACCAAGAAAATAAGAACAACAAACAATCACAATCACAACACAAGAATCTACGTGGTTCGACAACTTGCCTACGTCCACAGAGAGGTCTACTATTTTGATTAAGTAACTCTCGAGATGATTTTTTACTACCTGCCCCTATGCCCCGGTCCAGGGGTACAATATATATTCAAGTAATTGAAAATGTTGGTAACTAACACGTTGAACCTGTATCCCTTAAATATCTCTCCGAGATTTTGGGGGGTAGACTCAGTCATGTCATCAAATGTAACTGCTTAACAAAGGCTCATAATTTGGGCTGGAAACCTTATTAACTCATTTGGGCTTGGCCGACTACTTTTATGGACTTGATCAACACAATAGGCAGCCACAATTGCCCTTAAAAATTTTGGTGCCTTAGGGCTCATAAATTTTAAAAAGCATCTTCTCGTCTCCCTTTTATGGCACTGTCGTAGTTCAAGAGGAAAATCTTCTTTGATCAGTGTGCGCTATCACTGATTAGTTTAAACTTAAGTGTTGGATTATTCTATCGTCATTTCAACTCTTTGCTTCCTCCACTTCCAAGTTATCTCTTGCTCCCAAGCTGTCGTTTGATCTTCATATTTCAAATTTGTATTTTTTCATCACACCAAGCTTCATTCTTTCCTCGTAAGTTCGCAATCCATTCTCTTTTTGTATTTCCTTTCGTCATTGCTTTTCTTTCTACTGTAGCTAGGATTTTCTCATGGCATAAATATACAACAAGTCTCAGGTTGAATTCAGGAAATGCTACGATATCCCCAACTCGGTGGATATTGAGTGTGCTCCTATTCCTCGCAATGTCCGTGACATTGAGGATGGACACTGAATTCAGATTCTTCTAATATCTCAAGGGGATTTAACGTTTCCCCCAAATCGTATGTTCTTGCATTTCTTTCAATACTTCGATATAGTTTCAGCTCAGTTTGCTCCAAATGTTTGGAAAATTATAAATGGCGTCCACAGAATAAATCAACTTTACGGCTCTAACTTAGGATTGGTTTAAATTTTCTTCTGTTATATCTTTTCTCACACGATATTTGATATTCTTTATTTGAAAGCAAGGATTCCATACAGGGTATTGGTAGTGAACCTACCTGATTCCCATAAGGACTACTGGCTTGAGGGGTTCATTGCTAGGAACTGGCAATTCCCTCCCTAAGTAGGGGGAGTAAGGTACAAGGGACCTCGAATCCTTACATATGGGGAGGAGTACATATGTTATTGTCCAAATTTACTTCTTTTTGCTCTAATGTGTTCTTCCTCTAATATTTTTTTCTTTTTCAGTGAAGTCTAAAAATTAAGAACCTTCTCCTCACAAGATTCGCGTAGCTGAGTTGATCAAAGATTGGAAGATAAGGGACTCCATTGTAGAAGTGAGCATCCCAAGTTGGCTGACTTCTTATTGGAATACAATAACACTACCATCAGCTCCATCGCCCGTTCAGTTGACTCCATTCCCCATCTTGATATCCCAGAGGAATAAGAAGAGGAAGAAGGTGCTCCCAAACCCATCGAGCTAGACGACGAGGAGGATAATAGCTTAGAGACTTATTGTAGGTGGAATATGTAGTAGTGGTGAGGCAGAATCCAGTGAGGAGGGATCTAGCAAGGAATAATCTAGTGGAGATAAGTCCAGCGAAGAAGGTTCTACTTCAGGAGATTCCAGGTCAAAAAGTTCTACTTCAGGAGATTCCAGGTCAAAAAGTTCTACTTCAGGAGATTCCAAGTCAAAAAGTTCTAGCAAGGAAGATATGGATCCCCTAGAAGAAAAAAACTTGATCTGTAATGATGATGATGATGATGTCCTGCTATCCAACAGGATAAAGATCCAGAAACCAAGGTCTGGGGATACTGCTAGTTGTTCCCAGATAATAGCTCATGAGAAAGAGATGGAGAGTAGGAGGAAAGAAGAAGAGAAATGAGAAAGAAAGAGGAAAAGAGGAAGAGAAAAGAGGGGAAGAAGAAAAAATAGGCTGAGAAGAAGAGAGAATATGAGAGGAGGCCATTTGTGCCTAGGGCTATCCCAACTAAGAGGACCTTGGTGGCTCTGATCCCTCATCTCACTCTAATGATGCTCGAGAGAGTTATGCTCATGGCGGACCGTGAGCGATCTTCGAACATGGGCCCTGACCAGTTGGACCTGAAAGCAGATTAAGGGCTTACTAAGGCCACTTACCCTTTTCTCTATTTCTTTGACTTGTAATTCCTTCATGTTTTGTTTACTAACTTCGGCCTCTTATTATAGTTTGTGTTCGACTGCACCGTCCTTCGAAATTAACTGGCGAGGAGGAACTCTGAGCTCGAGGAGAGCCTGAATTCTGCCCAAGAGGCCCAGAAGTCGTTCGACAAGGCTCTCATAGAGGATGAGGCTTCTTTTTCTAAGGAGAGGGATGAAGCGGCCTACGAGGCCTATGAGCTAGTCGTGATGAGAAAACTGGCTATCACAGATGAAAATAAAGGACCTGTTGAGAAGGTGAAGAGCCTGGAAATAGAGGTGGCTACCGTCAGAGAGAGTGGATACAATGAGGGCTGGGAGGCAGCATATGAAGATGCCAAAAAGCAGATCGATTACATCAGTCGAGCAAACTTTAAGAAAGGCTAGGCTCAAGCCTTAGTTACTGCTGGAGTTACTGTCGACTCCTTTCTACTCGACGAGCATAGCCCTGGTCCTAAGTCATTCATTCATAAAGAAGTCCCTACTTCTCGGACTACTATAGAGCCTACTGCTCCTGCTGCTGATGTCCCTATTGGAGACCATGGAGTGAATCTTACCCCAACCGAGGGAGGTATACTTGGGGTTGAGACGCGCGACGTTTTTGCTGATAAGGGGAAGGAGTTAGCCTCCACCGATAAGGTTGAGGTTGCCCAGTAGACTTCTAGGCATTTCTTTTATTTTTGTATTTTTTATTCTTTCATCTTATCATTTGATGTATCTATATGTAGTCAGTGCTATTTTTTAATGAAATGAAGAAATTATATCTTTGTATTCACTGATATATGGGTTTGTGTGTTCGATGTCTTGTAGTTTGTTTATCATGATGATTACATTCCTGCCACTTCTCGTCTAAGAAAAATCCTTGGTTCGAATGTAAGTAACAAAGTTCATCGGCCTTTTATTAAGATTTGTAAATCCCTTAAGAAAAGGAACCACGACTACAAAGATCAGTCTAAAGTAGTTGCCAGACTGAAGGACAGCTTGTAGAGATGGAGGAGATTAGTGCATCTGTTTAAGAAGAGATGGATGCTCTGAAGGCGAAGTTGTTGTACACGTCTGAGATTAATTAGGTTGGGGAGGCGCTGTAGCAAGAAAATAATGCCTTAAGGAGGGAGATTACGCGCCTTAAGGAAAATGCTCCAAGTAGTGATCCCCAAGTTATTCAAGGTTCTTCATCGTCATCCACTCGATGAGCTAGGAGAGATAATGGCAGTTCCAAGAGGGAGATTACTGAGCTGAAGGGGGACGTTCGGTGAGCATATGTAATTTCTTTCAGACTACAAAGAGATGTCATATGTCTACGGCATTTATTTCAAAAGGGTCCTCAGTAGGTGTGGTCTGAGGTCTATGATCAAGGCTAGATATATGCCCCCACCAAGATGAAATAAATAGAGGAGCTGGCCTTTATTAGAGGGTGGCTAAGTTCCCTCGGGGAGTTAATGGCCCCCAAAAACTCTCCCATATGGTATAGGCTTTTGATCACTCCCCCAATCTTGGAGCCAAATCCCTTTTGAAGGGATGATCGTTAGATCCTTATAGATGCTATTCCAAGGGAGCTATTAGAGCCGATCTCAGAGGAGGCTGTGGAGAGCTTTTCCCATCACCCTGATGATGGTCAAAGATCTCGAGTAGTGAACTAGCTTGCCAGCGACTTAGATCCTATTAGGGTTGATTTATTTCGTTATTGTTGTACATGTAACTATGTAATTCTTAGTAAGAAATAAAATATATATATTTTGGGCATAGGCAGACTGAACATATGTTGCTTGCTTTTGACTTATTAATAAACTCTAGTTATTTTGGGCACATCAGCAAACTAAACATCATTTAGAGTTTAATTTCCATTGATAATTGCCCCAGTCCAGTATGCCTTAGCCATACCATTCCGTCCACTTTACCTTTTAGGTCGAGTCGTCACACTACCTTAGGCCTAAGTACGGCAATGGCGAGAATACACTTGATTAATGGGAGATCTACCCAAGCAGGATTTTGGATCCAAACTACGTTGACGACCAACCTGAGTTGGTCGTATTTACTAAGGATCCTTTATAGTTCTTTATTTGTTGCCGGATCAACCTAAGAAGCCAATTATGTTTTGGAATAAAGGCATGAGGAAGGCTATCACTCGTTGACCCTGCTAATTATGCTTTGAACAAGTTGAGCTAGGATAGTCCTAACCACTGTGTTGCAATCATAAGAGGTTGGTTCAAAAGATCCTTTAACTGGAGTAATCTAGCTAACTTACTATAATCCAAGAGTTCTATTATACTCACAAAAAGAGTAGGGCCTATAACTTGGAAAGGGTGTATCTAACAAAATACATTCGAGATAACCAATACATGTAGAATGCCTAGGCCAAACGAGTTTTATTAATCGAAGTTATAAACAGAGAGCAACACTAGTTTGTAAAATAAAAATTTGCCTAAACTAATAGTATTGGATAGAGAAATCTAGAACTATAATTTCTTCAGGTTGTCCGCATTCCAAGACCTTGGTATCTCCCTTCCCTCCATCGTTTCCAAGTGATAGGCTCCTTGTAAGTCATCCCTCACTACCTTGAAAGGTCCTTCCCAGTTTGGTCCCAGTTTTTCATCTGATGATTTCACAGCACTGCCAAGGACTTTCCTCAGGACATAGTCCCTAACTTGAAATTTCTTTGGATTGACTTTCTGGTTGTATTGTTTAGCTAGTTATTAATGGTAGGATACTAGTTTAACTAGAGCCCATTCTCGTCGTTTCTCATCTAAGTCAAGTTCACTGAGCAATGTTTCATCATTGTGGCCTTGGTCGACCAACGTAGACCTAATGGTAGCGAAACCATATTCTAGTGGGATAATTGCTTCCATCTATATGTGAGTACAAAGGGTGTTTCCCCATTTTCTCGCCTTGGCTAGTTGTTGATGAAGGTTTTTATAGGGATGACAATTGGTTCCCATAGACGGCGCCAATTTTGGTTACAAAAATCACAACACAAATAATAATGAAAGAAAATAATCACCAAGAAAATAAGAACAGCAAACAATCACAATCACAACACAAGAATTCACGTGGTTCAGCAACTTTCCTACGTCCATGGAGAGGTCTATTATTTTTATTAAGTAACTCTCAAGATTATATTTTTCTACCTGCCCCGGGCTAGGGGTACAATATATATTCAAGTAATTGAAACTGTTGTTAACTAACACGTTGAACCTGTATCCCTTGAATATCTCTCCGATATTTTTGGGGGTAGACTCAGTTATATCATCAAATGTAACTGCTTAACCAAGCTAAAAATTTGGGCCGGAAACCTGATTAACTCATTTGGTCTTGGCCGGCTACTTTTATGGGCTTGATTGACATAATAGGCACCCATATATATATATATAGGTCATTTACTATCTAGGATACATTTATTTATAATGTTTTGTGCTTGGAGTACGCTAGTTTATATTATTATTAGATGGGTGTTATTTTAACTATTTGAACAAACGGTTGTCTAAAACCGATAACATTACTCAAATACCATCAATACCCTCAGGCACACAATACCATAAAGCGTCTTTTGAGCCCGCCTCTTGTAACACCCCACTCTTCCACTACCAATATTGTCCCCACTTTAACCACCGCACCCAGCGGTATGGGATTTTTATTATCTTTATATCCACAAATTGGTGTCAGTGGGATTCAAATCCCTGACATGTGCATCATCAATCACATGCGCCTTACCAGTGGAGCTAAAAGGCATCTATGTTAGAAGAGTGTGAATCTACATATATGAACCATTACTTTTCCTCACCCAGGCATTGTGAGATGTAACTCTCTGACTATCAAATCAACCATGGCCCAGTCTGTTACAATCCACCCCCATTAGGGAGCCCAACGTCCTCGTTAGGATGAAATCAACAATCACCTAATATGTTGGCACACTTATTCCGACTGGGTACTGTCTCTGATACCATTCTATAACACCCCACTCTTCCACCACTAATATTGTCCCCACTTTAAC
Organism: Sambucus nigra; assembly: GCA_949130495.1. Lineage (NCBI taxonomy): Eukaryota > Viridiplantae > Streptophyta > Magnoliopsida > Dipsacales > Adoxaceae > Sambucus > Sambucus nigra. The sequence continues at coordinate 50,628,878 of OX422220.1, forward strand.
CACCGCACCCAGTAGTATGGGATTTTTATTAGCTCTATATCCACAAACTAGTGTCAGTGGGTTTTGAATCCCTTACATGTGCATCATCAATCACACGCCTTACCAGTGGAGCTAAAAGGCCTCGGTGTTAGAAGAGTGTGAATTTATATAGATGAACAATTACTTTTCCTCACCCAGGCGATGTGATATGTAACTCTCTGGCTGCCAAATCAACCATGGCCCAGAACAATCCAATGTAATACCCTGCATTTTTCTCTTAATTAATTAGTGGAAAATATTCCTTTTTCTAATAAATAACTAATTTTAGAAAATTTAATCTAAATAAATATCTTATTCGGATGTGTTAAGTGGAAGCTTATTATTTGGTATACTTGTGTGTACTATTCATTTTGTGCACGAATATATTATTTGCATATCATAAAAGAAAATTATATAATTTATGTGCAACATAATAAAAAGTAATAATTTTGGTATAAATAATTCGGAGCCCGTTTTGGAACTTATATGAACTTTTTTAAGTGGTTTAAACCTTTAAAAATGGTCTTGGGTCAATAACATATGGGTTGGGAGAGTTTTGGACTAAATAGAAAAGGAATTTGGGCTCATTTGGGGGAGCAAAAGTTGGGTCCATAACCCAACAAGAGATTACCACTTAATTTAGTGGTTTAATGGGAGTAAAGCACTCCCCCATTATCACAACTCATAACTTAAGAATGTAGGCACGGGAGAGAGAAAAGAGAAACACCTAAAGGAAGGGAAAAGAAGAAGAACAAGGAGGGATCAAAATCTTTCAAGAGTTCTCCTCTAAAAAATTTAAAGGAAAGAATATTCTTGCATAAATTATGCTTTTAATGTATTTCTCAATGCATAATTCATTGCTCTTTTTGATTTCTAGAAATTAGTGTTGCTTATATTTGATTTGATGATAAAAACCCACATATATAGGAAAAATATACAGGTAGAGTTATTCTAGAAATTGGGGATTGGAAACCTATATGTTGATGATTAGTTTTCCCTTATGTTTAATGATTATTGGAGAAAAATGGTATATAATTATATAGTTGATTGATGATTCGTTTATGGGTTGATTTCTAGATTAAAATTTCTCCAAATAAATACCCTCCTTATGAATTAATCACGATTGAATGTTAAAGAGTTAATTTCTTAAGCATCCGAGTATATTAATGATTATAACTAGTATTTTTGTTTGAAATTTTACTTAAGAATGTAAATTCCGTGTTGCTATTAAGAGAATTAAGAAGGTTGAAAAAATCTGGGAAACCCAAAAACTGTGAAAGGCGGAGGTAGAAGAAGACGCCTCGTTCGAACGACGTGGCAGGCCATTCGAACGACATCTCTTGTCACACGGATAGGACCTCCAGTCGTACGAATGATGGGCCAAAATCTCTAACTTTTCATCCTCTTGTGCCTTTCCCAATTCGGTACCCTGCTCATGTCGCTGTTATACCCTGTGCGTTGTTGAAATACAAAAATATTTAGGACGAAGTGTTGGTACATTGGGTTGATTTACTTAAGGGACTAATGAATTCACCCGCACCTAAATTAATAATAATTACTCTTAGCTAGGATGCTCAGTTATTATTTATGGATTGGAATTAATAAAAATATTAGATATTAAGTTATTAATAAAAGAGAAAATTTTATGAATGATTAATTGAGGAATATTATTGGTGATTGTAGAGAAAATGTCCTATGCATATTATAGAGATATATAATACGTATTATTATGTATTTGTGTGGACATACCTTATTCATGGACCGTCCTATCGGCTCAGGAGTTCGCGCTTTCGAGCCACTTACCAAAAGTCGGCACAGGTGGGCTTGACGATGTGTAGGCCATATAGGTACTACGTGTAGGCTCCACCCACTAGAGGTAGGATTAGCGCTGATCGTTCCTGTATTATCGCTAAGTATGGGCCGTATACTGGTGTCCTACATAGGGACCGCCCCCAACATATGTGTTCTTTGTGTTGTCCATTTTGGAATAAAAGAATTCCTCCGGACATGCCGATTAAGCATAAATAGACATCAACGGTAGATGCCCTTGTGTGTCACATATATGAAAGGACATATATTATTAATTGACCGGACATGAAATTGAATAAATTGAATTGTCTAAGGAAATAGACAATGATTATATATGATGTTCTTTAATGCATAATAGATGCTTATGCCCTTTTTAAAGATTTATGAGACTTGAATAATTGAATGTTGGAAATTTAATGTGGAAAGTACATTCAAATAATATATTACTATTGTCCCCGTTTATAATTTGAGACATTTTCACCATTCATTATTTGAGAATTGTTGCGGAACGAATGATATTTCCTTAGATGAGGGGTGAGGTGTCACACGTATATGAGTGACGAAAAGGGGGAATAATTATTGCGCTTAGATTGTATAATTACATTAATATTTTATTCAAGTTAATTCTTACACACCTCGGGCTCTGACCCAAATATAAATGTTTTCTCCCCCCCCCCCCCCCAACGTGCTCCTAGACAGGGATAGTTGGGTTGTGTTGTGACAGTCCTGCGATCTCACTTACTCTCCAGATCCAAATTCATTTATTTCTATCATAGGTGATTTTCATATTCAGTCTTTTACTATTCGAAACTTTTGTAAGGGCATAAGCCCAATACTCTTTTATTTTATGCCTGTTGGGATTTTATCACTCTAGTTGGATATTAATATTTGTATTATTGCTATGGTGGTTTGGAATATTGGACTATTATGTATGTGATCCTTATCTTACAAATGCAGAAATTTTGAAAAATAACTTATTTATAATTACTTTGTGCTAAGGATGGTATAAATTGACAAACAAGCCCTATCTTCGGCCTATCGTGCTTGGCCAGCCTTTACGTGAGAAAATAGGGGTTGTTGCAGTTGGTATTAGAGCACAATTATAGTGTCCTTAGTATTTGTGATTGCGCTTATTACGTTCTGTGTTACATCCTTTGATATATAGAGCCTATTTTTAGGACTCATTGTATTCATGTGATTAATACTAATTCGAATCTTGTTTGCTTTCATATGGAAAACAGACATAGGGGCAGACCCAGGAGAGTAGCTCCGCCAGTTGGGGAAGAGGAAGATTGTCAGGAGCCACTCCAGCCACCGTAGCTACCACAGGGCCCACAAGTTCCGCAGGTCCCACAGCTGATTACTCCGACGGAGATAGCCACTATAGTATCCTAGGTAGTGTCCACAGCGATGGATGAAATGCTACAGTATTTTTCGCCACCTCAGACACCACAGCAGCCACCCTAGCAGGTGGCTATTCCAGTGCAGGCATCGGGATACGCATGGGACCGCGCAAGGGAGGCCTTTATTAAAGGACAGCCTCTAGGGTTTACAGGAGCGTCTGAAATTCTGATTTCTAGTCATTGGAAGAAATATATTGAGAGGCACTTAAGGATGGTGGAATTCTTCCCTATTCAGAAGCAGATGTTATCATCCTTTAGGTTAGTGAGGGTCACCCTTCAGTGGTGGGAGGCAGTGACGACGGTTGAGGAGATGGACAGCCTCACGATAGACCAGTTTTGGGAGAGGTTTGAGGGGAAATACTTTCTCGTAGCTATGTAATCCGAGATGAGGAGTAGGTTTATAAATCTGAAGTTGGAGTGACGTAGAGCTGAAGAATACGAGGAGGAGTTCATCGCTCTCTCATATTTTGCAAAGGAGGATGTTCGTACAGAGAAAATGAGGATGGAGCATTTCATCTAGGGGTCAACTTGGCATATTAGGAAGGATATTTTAGGAAATCCATCTCTCCTGACATACAACCATATGGTTAACGCTTCACTCCTTCATTATCAGGATCAGAGGGCATTTCTGAAAAGCAAATGGGGAAAATGCCATGGGGGAGAGTAGTCTAGCCAGAAGGGCAAGGAAAGTGGGAGTAGTGGGTCTGGGGCCCAGCAGCACAGGGGCGGCACCCCACCCACCGATCAAAGTAAGAGATTCATAGGTGCAGATGATAGGTAGAGGTAGGGACAGGTTCAGACAGTACAGGGACAATAGGGCTGATAATATAAAGGCCAGCAGGGCCAACAGTATCGGGGCCATTAGGACCAAGGACATCAATGAAAAGGCCAGTAGGGCTGAATGACCAATAAGGGTCCCTTCACAGGGAATTTTTACACTTGTGGCTAGAGGGGCCACACCTTGAGGAGTTGCACGAGAGGGGACCAAGCAGCCCAGGAACAGGGAGGACAGTAGAGACATCACCCACCATTTCAAGACCAGGGATCCGCAACACCAGCCGCTTCAGCACCCGCCGCCCCACATCAAGGGCAATAGCCGTTGGAGTACGACCGGGTCTACCATAGAGTAGCAACAGATGGACCCGCACCTCCACAGGTGGTTGAGGGTATGTTTCCCATCTTTGGTCATGTTGGTCGCGTACTTTTTGACACGGGTGCATTGCACTCTTTTATTAGCATGGTATTTTCACGGGAGTCGGGTATGATAGACTTTACCTCAGATGTAGTTTTTCATATAGACACACCAGTGGGTAAAGGGGCACCAGTACGGTCAATGTGTCGGGGGATCAGCATTGAGATAGGCCAATTTACTTTTGTTGTGAACTTATTAGTACTAAATATGCATGAGTATGACATCATTTTGGGGATGGACCGGTTAGACACTTATAGGGCATGTGTATATTGCTTCGGGAGGTCCACCATCTTCTTTATTCCGGGGTAGGAGATATACGATGCCTCACCCCGGGGGTGGGTCGAGCACGCATTTATATTATATTGAAGAGGATACTTTTTCGGAGGTTTTGGTGATTCTAGATTCCATTCCAGTGGTTAGGTATTTTTCATATATTTTTGGTTACCACCGAGTTGGGAGATCAACTTTGTGATATATCTGATTCCAGGCACCAGACCTATTGCTCGCACTCCGTAAAGGATGGCTCCATTGGAGATAAGGGAGCTACAAGAAAAGATTGAAAAGTTATTAGGTAAGGGGTTCGTTAGGAGGATTGCTTCACCCTGGGGTGAGCCAGTGTTGTTCGTCAAGAAAAGGGATGGATCTTTACGACTTTGTGTCGACTACAGAGAGTTAAACAAAGTCATTATTCGAAATAATTACCCATTGTCGCACATAGATGATCCGTTCGATCAGTTGAAGGGTGTGGCCTACTTTTCAAAGATTAACTTGAGGTCGGGATACCATCACTTGAGAGTCCGGGAGCAATACGTCTCAAAGATAGCTTTTCTTACGCGTTATAGGTCGTACAAGTTTTTGGTGATACCATTTGGGCTAACCAACGCACCGACAGTGTTTATGGATTTGATGAATCGAGTTTTCAAGGACTTTCTAGATCAGTTCATTATAGTATTCATAGATGACATTCTGATATATTCTCGGAATGTAGAGGAGCATGCAGAGCATCCACTGGTGGTCTTGCAGACACTTAGGGATCACCAGTTGTATGCGAAGTTCGAGAAATATAGATTTTGGTTGAGGGAAGTACAACTCTTGGGTCATGTTGTGTCCTATCGGGGGATACCCGTGGACCCAGGGAAGGTTTCTACCATGATGGAGTGGGAACAACCCACTACAGCCATCGATGTGCGCAACTTCTTGGGATTGGTCGGGTACTACCGTTAATTCATTTAGAGGTTCTCGAAGATAGTCGGGCCTTAATGAATTTGACGAGTAAAGGGGTACCTTTTTTCTGGGACGAGTCGTGCCAGCAGGCATTTGAGGAGATAAAGACAAGATTGACTACATCACCTATTCTAGCATTACCCCGGGCGGGAGTTAACTACGGGGTTTATACTGATGCATCCTTGAGGGGACTTGGAAGGGTTCTGATGCAGGAAGAGAGGTCGATAGCTTATGCTTCCCGGAAGCTTAAGCCTCACGAGGGCCATTACCCCATCCACGACTTGGAGTTAGCATCCGTGGTTTTTGCCTTACGAGTGTGGAGACACTACCTACTGGGGGAAAAGTTTCAGCTTTTTACATATCGTAAGAGCTTGCAGATTTGTTCACTCATAGAGAACTGAACATGCGTCAAAGGAGGTGGATCGAGTTTGTAAATGACTACTAGTTCGACATTCAGTACCACCCGGGGAAATCAAATGTCGTAGCGAATGCGTTGAGTCGTAAGCCATTTTTGGAGTTGGCAGCAGTGTGGATGGCAAAGTGGAGGTCACTTCGTGGAGATGATGAGTTGACCTAAGCATTTATGGCAGTTCTCACCATTACCCTTGAGATTATTATTCGGGTGGTAAAAGAACAAGCGGAGGATCATCTTTGTCAAGAGCGAATGAGATAGTTGTTAGCCGAGGGGTGGAGCATTTTTCTATCGGGTCTGATGGCGATATGAGGTTTTAAAAGAGACTGGTTGTTCCGAATGATGCTGAGTTGAGACGAGGCGTTATGTCAAAGGCGCACAATTCATTATACATGGTGCATCCTAATGGGGATAAAATGTACCACGACATGCACCGTCAATATTGGTTGACCGGTATGAAGAGAGATATAGCAGATTTTGTGTCCAGATATGCCACTTGTCAGCTGGTGAAGGCAAATCATCAGCGTCTTGCGGCTACCCTGCAACCCTTGGAGATCCCGGTGTGGAAGCGGAAAATCATATCTATAGACTTCATTACGGGGCTACCTACTTCACAGAGGGGGCATGATTCGATCTGGATTATTGTCGACAGATTGACAAAAGTGACTCATTTCCTACCGGTTCGTAGAAATTTTAGCTCCGAGCAGTACACTAAAATTTTTATTACAGAGATCGTTAAGCTACATGGGGTACCTCTTAACATAGTATTAGATAGGTACAGGACATTTTTGTCCCACTTTTGGAGGAGCTTCTAGCAGGCCTTAGGGGTAGAGTTGAGACTGGGCACTTCGTATCATCCTCAGACCAATGGCTAGATGGAGAGGGTGAACTTGATGCTAGAGGACATTCTGCGTATGTGTATTTTGGACTTTAAAGGAAGCTGGGAGAAATATTTTTTGTTGGTGGAGTTCGCCTACAATAATAGCTACCAATTCACTATAGGGATGGAGCCATTTGAGGCACTCTACCGGAGACCCTGTAGTTCCCCCTTCATGCTGATTAGAGGTGGGGGAGAACAAATTTCTAGGGTCGGACTTCATTCAGGATACCTCAAAAAAGGTAGAGATGATTCGAGCCAGGATACGGATTGCTTCAAGATAGGTAGAAGAGCTACATAGATGCGGGTATGAGATACTTAAACTTCGATGTTAGAGATCAGGTGTTGATTAAAGTGTCTCCCATGAAGGGGGTGATGAGATTCGAAAAGAAGGGAAAGTTGACACCTCGATACGTGGGACCGTTCTCTATCTTGGACAGTATTGGGCCCGTAGCATACCGATTGGGATTACCAGAACACTTACAGTGGATGCATGATATCTTTCATATATCCTCACTGCGGAGATTCCTAGAGATGAGGTGGCATACTAGCACATCGATGTCGACGAGATTGAGATCCATCCAAATGCTACTCATGAGGAGAGATCGGTAGCCATTTTGGATAGACGGGAGCCCCGACTATGGTCTAAGATTGTTCCTTTAGTTCGAGTGCAGTGGGGGCACCACTGGGAGGACGAGTCGACTTGGGAGAGAGAGGACGACATGCACGCAAAGTATCCAGAACTCTTGTAGCAATTTACGTACTTTATTGATACCGAGGACGAAATCCTATTATTAGGGGGAAAGAACGTAATACTTCGCATTTTTTCTTAATTAATTAGTGGAAAATATTCCTTTTTCTAATAAATAACTAATTTCAAAAAATTTAATCTAAATAAATATCTTATTCGGATGTGTTAAGTGGAAGCTTATTACTTGGCATACTTGTGTGTACTATTCGTTTTATGCATGAATATATTATTTGCATATCATAAAAGAAAATTATATAATTTATATTCGACACAATAAAAAGTAATAATTTCGGCATAAATAATTCGGAGCCCGTTTTGGGACTTATATGAACTTGTGTAAGTGGTTTAAACCTTTGAAAATGGTCTTGGGTCAATTACATATGGGTTGAGAGAGTTTTGGACTAATTATAAAAGGAATTCGGGTTCATTTGGGAGTCTAAAAGTTAGGCCCATAATCCAACTAAGGATTATCACTTAATTTAGTTGTTTAGTACCACTCCCCCATTATCACAACTCATAACTTAAGAAAGAAGCCACGGGAGAGAGAAAAGAGAAACACCCAAAGGAAGGGAAAAGAAGAAGTACAAGGAGGGATCAAAGGCTTTCAAGACTTCTGCTCTTAAAATTTAAAGGCAAGATTTTCCTTGCATAAATTATGTTTCTAATGTATTTCTCAATGCATAATTCATTCCACTTTTTGATTTCTAGAAATTAGGGCTGCTTATATTTGATTTGATGATGAAAACCCACATGTAGAGGAAGAATATACATGTAGAGTTATTCCAGAAATTAGGGATTGAAAACCTATAAATATAGATATAGAGTTGTTCCAGAAATTAGGGATTGAAAACCTATATGTTGGTGATTAGTTTTCCCTTAAGTTTAATGATTATTAGAGAAAAATGGTATATAATTATAGAGGTGATTGATGATTCTTTTATGGGCTGATTTCTAGATGTAAATTTCCCCAAATAAATACCCTCCTTATGAATTAATCACGGTTGAATGTTGGAGACTTAATTTCTTAAGCATCTGAGTATATTAATGATTGTAACTAGGATTTTTGTTAGAAACTGGACTTAAGAATGTAAATTTCGTGTTGCTGTTAAGAGAATTAAGAAGGTTGGAAAAATCTGGGAAACCCAGAAACTGTGAAAGGCGGAGGTAGAAGACGATGCCTCGTTCGAACGACGTGGCAGGTCGTTCGAACGACATCCCTTGTCGCGCGAAGGAGACCTCTAGTCGTTCGAACGACGGGCCAGAATCTTTGACTTTTCGTCCTCTTCTGCCTTGCCCAATTCGGTACCCGCTCCTGTCACTGTTATACCCAGTGCGTTGCTGAAATGCAAAAAAAATTAGGAGGAAGTGTTGATACATTGGGTTAATTTACTTAAGGGAGTAATGAATTCACCTACACCTAAATTAATAATAATTACTCTTATCTAGGATGGTCAGTAATTATTTATGGATTGAAATTACTAATTTATTAGATTTTAAATTATTAATAAATGAGAAAATATTATGAATGATTAATTGAGGAATATTATTGGTAATTGCAGAGAAAATTGCATATGCATATTAAAGAGATAAATAATATGTATTATTATGTATTTGTGTGGACATAGCTTATTCGTGGACCGTCCTATCGGTTCGAGGGTTCGCGTGTTCATGCCGCATACCACACATCGGCACAAGCGGACTTGACGATGTGTAGGCCATATTGGTACTACGTGAAGGCTCCACCCACTAGAGGTAGGGTTGGCACTGACCATTCCTGTATCACCGCTAGGTATCGGCCGTATACAGGTGTCCTATGTAGGGACCGACTCCAACGTATGTGTGCTTTGTGTTGTCCGTTAAGGAATTAGAGAATTCCACCGAATATGCCGATAGAGAAAAAATAGACACCAACGGTAGATGCCCTAGTGTGTCATATTTATGAAAGGACATATATTATTAATTGTTCGAACTTGAAATTGAATAAATTGAATTGTCTAAGGAAAATAGACAATGATCATATATGATGTTCTTTAATGCAAAATAGATGCTAATGCCCTTTTTAAAGATTTATGAGACTTGAATATTTAACTGTTGGAAATTTAATGTAGAAAGTACATTCAAATAATATATTACTATTGTCCCAATTTATAATTTGAGGCATTTTTACCATTAATTATTTGGGAATTGTTGGGGAACGAATCATATTTCGTTAGATGAGGGGTAAGGTGTCACCGTATGTGAGTGACGAAAAGGGGGAATAATTATTGTGCATAGACTGTATAATTACATTCATATTTTATTCAAGTTAATTGTTGCACACCTCGGGCCTTGACCAAAATATAAATATTTTCTCCCTTTAGGTGCTCCTAGATAGGGATAGTTGGATTGTGGTGTAGCAGTCCTGCAATCTCGCTTACTCTCCAAATAGAATAAGTGTTTTTTATCTTCAATCTTTTACTATTAGAAACTTTTGTAAGGGCATAAGCCCGATACTCTTTTATTTTATGTTGGTTGGGATTTTATCGATGTAGTTGGATATTAATATTATTATTATTGCTATGGTGGTTTGGAATATTGGACTATTGTGTATGTGCTCCTTATATTACAAATGCAGAAATTTTGGATAATAACTTATATATAATTACTTTGTGCTAAGGATGGTATTAATTGACAAACAAGCCCTATCTTCGGCGTATCGTGCCTGGCCAGCATTTACGTAAGAAAATAGGGGTTGTTACATCTCTCTCTCTCTCTCTCTCTCTCTCTCTCTCTTCTCTCAAATAGCATAACACCGCCTCACTCTATGCTCTCAAATACCACAGCTAGGAGTGGCACACGATGTGTTCGTCTTCTCCTTCTCATTTTCTCTATTTTCAACTTTTTCCTCTGAAATAACGATGTGTTCCATATGTGATCTATTTTATGGAGGTGTTCCATTTGGGTTTGGGTTATTCCATTTTTGTTCTAAATAACGATGTGTTCTATTTAGGTTTGGGTGGTTCAAGCTCCATCTGTTGTTCCATTTGTGATTTGTTGTATGGAGGTTTAGGTTTGGCTTTAATGGTCCGAGGTTTGGGTTTGATGGTCGGAGGTTTGTTTTCAATTTCGTTGGCTGTAAATTTTTTTTTGGAAATATATTTTTTTTGGTAGAAATTATTTTATCTTTGAAAAACATTTTTTTCTGAAAATAATTTTTTTAAATGAAAACAAATTTATTTTTATACTGGAATTTATTTTTGTTACATTTCGAAATCATTTTTTTCTAGAAATATTTATTTTAACACAAATTAGTCTTATTTTTTTATTTTTTGCTAAATTTTTTTTATTTTGTCGAAATTATTTTTTTGGTGGAAAACGTTTTATTTTCAGAAGATAATTTTTCAAACTGAAATTATTTTTATTTTCATATATTTTTATGCTGAAAATTATTAATTTTATAATTGGAAATTATTTTTGGCGTGGAAAATATTTTTTTTTGTTGAAAATCATTTTAATTGGTAGAAAATATTTTTTTTTCAGGATAGATATATATTTTCTAACTGAAATTGTTTTTATTTTTTACTTCTAGAAAATGTTTTTTTTCTGGAAATAATTTTTTTAACTAAACTCAATTTTATTTTTTATTTTTATGCTGGAATTTAATTATTTTTATTTACAAAAATTATTTTTTTGGATTTGTTTATGGCACGAGGTTGGATTTTGTATATGGAAAACACTATTAGTGCTGAAATTTTTATTTATTTTTTATTTTTATGCTGGAATTTATTTTTTTAAATATATAAACAGTTTATATGTTTTTTAAATGTTTAAAAAATCACCTTATATAAAAAATCATTTCATTTTATTTTTATATAAAAAATATAGAAAAAATTAGTTTATATATTTTTTATTTTTATATAAACAGTTTATATATAAATGTTTTTGTTTTGGGGGTTAAAGTGGTATTTTTAGTGGTCATACATATATATATGATCATTTACTATTTGGGGTAATTGGTTGGATCCAAAACCAACAGAAAACGTTAGTTGACTCACTTAACCGTTAGTTGACCATCTTTTTTAACTAAAAAAAATCACTTTAGCCTATATATCAACTAACGGTTAAGTGAGTCAACAAACGGTTTCTGTTAGTTTTGGACCCAACCAACTACCCCAAATAGTAAATGACCATATATATATATATATATATATATATATAGGGGGAGGATCACAAGTGAACCTAAAAAACGAACTTTTTAATATGCCTTAACAAAAAACACCAAACAACCTATTAATTTTAATTCTTATAGTGTAATTGGTCCGCGCCAACGGCAACGGATGCGCGTGTGCCCCGAGACTCCCTTACCCCCTACCCCACCCCTTAACGCGTGTACAAAAAATATTCGATCGACACGCGTGTCCGTTGCCGCTGGCGCGGACCAATTAGAACATAGGAATTAAAATTAATGAGTTGTTAGGTATTTTGTTAAGGCCCATTAAAAAGTTCGCTTTTTATGGCCACTTGCGATCCTCTCCCTATATATATATATGGGAATGATCAAGTGTGGTCGCTGAATGAAATCCATTTTTTAAAACATTTTTTTTAAATAGTAAAAAAAAAAAATTGGGCTGATTTTTTTATGGTTTTTAAACATTTCAGTAGGACCATAAAAAAATTGTCAGCTCAAAATGATTTTTTTTTTGCTATTTAAAAAAAGCGGTCAAACTGTATCAGTTTTTGAGTTATTTTTAAGCGTTTAAAAACTGATAACGCCTAACCGATTTTTTTAAAGTAGTAAAAAATTCATTTTGGGCTGACTTTTTTTATACGGTCCTACTGAAATGTTTAAAAAGCATTAAAAAAATCAAACCAAAAATATTGTTTTACTATTTTTAAAAAAATGGACGTCATTCAGGAACCTCAAACTGGGGATCTGATGAATTCCTCTCTCTCTGTGTGTGTGTGTGTGTGTATATATATATATACAGTCTTGCTTTTGTGCGATGTAGTCTGCATTTTAAGAGTGCGGACCAGACATGTATTACATGGCGGTGACCCAGAAAAGAGAGAGAGTGTGCCTATAATTTAGGCGATAGTTTCTAGGCGCACCGTTAGGTGACACGTGTCCGGTCCGCATTCTTAAAATGCGGACTAGCCCGCACAAGAGGATTATTATGTCCAGTTCGCATTCTTAAAATGCGAATTAGTCCGCACAAGAGCATTATTATAACTGTGCGCGTAGAAACTATCGCCTAAATTATAGGCACACTCTCTCTCTTTTCTTGGTCACCGTCAGGTGACACATGTCCGGTCCGCACTCTTAAAATGCGGACTACTCCGCACAAAAGTATTATTATTATTATATATATATATATATATAATAAAAATTCAACTTAAAAATATTTTTTTTACTATTTAAAAAAAATGATGTGCAAATTTAGTGTGCAAATTTAATATGCACATGAACCTGACTCTATATATATAATATTTCCTCTCTATATATATCTATCTGAAATGGGTCGAGATTTGTTTATATAATCAGGTTTAATGGGTTGGCGTTTTTGGAGAAATGGAGGGGGCCGAGGATCATGTTTGTGGGTGACTCACTGAGTTTTAACATGTGGAAGTCTTTAAGTTGAAGGATTCACGCACGCGTACCAAAAGCTAAAACCAACCTCATTAGGAAGGGCTCACTTGCTGAACTTACATTTGAGATGAATTCATTTTTGCTTTCATCATCTTAATTTTACTTTTAATGTACTATATGCAAAATTGATTGTTTAAGAATTTAGAAGTATTATAGACCAAGACCTTACATGTTACAATTATGAGGAGTGTAAGCATTGAAAGTGAATTTTGTCAAGTTGGCCCCGTTTTTAGCTTATGCAGTTTTGTTTGTTACGATGTAAATGCCTTCTAAAATATACCCATTTGCAACAAAACACCCTATTTTTAGCTTATGCAGTTTGATTTGTTAGTTTATAAAAATATTTTATTTAAAAAAATATTTCTACCATTTAATTCACTTGCACTCTACATCTTATGTTTATTTTAATGATATAACTTAGGGGTGCACATGATTCGGTTCGGTTCCACTACGAAACCAGAACCAGAATCAGAACCGAAATTGATCGGTTCTGTGGTTTTGGAACCAGAACCAGAAACGAAATTAGTTGGATCGTTTCGAAACCGAACCATCGGTTCTCAGTTTGGTTCGGATCGGTTCATGGTTCTGGTTTGCGGTCTGAATCGAGGTTCTGGTTTGCGGTTCTGGTTCGTGGTTCTGGTTTGCTGTTTTCGTTAATGGTTCTGGTTTGCGAGTTAGTTCTCGGGTTGGTTAATGGTTCTGGTTCACGGGTCGGTTCTCGGATTGGTTCTTGGGGTCAGTTCTTTGGTTCGGTTTTTCGGTTCGGTTTTTCAGTTTGGTTTCATGGGTTCGGTTCGGTTTGGTTCAGGTATAAAATCGAGAACCGAATCGAACACTTCGGTTCTCAATTTTTTGAAACCAGAACCGACCCATGAAAAAAAAAACCGAACCAACCCAACCCACGAAGGTCGGTTTGGTTCGGTTCTTCGAGTTGTCGATTTTTTTGCACTCCTAATATAACTTGTGAAAAGGTTAATTTTGATTTGAACTTATGCTCTTTTAAGATGATATTGATGCTTCTAAGATAACATGGATGATGATATTTCTAGGCATAAACATATGACTTTACATATCTATTTGGACATTAAAATTTAAATGCACAAACTTGGTGTTCTTCACGTATTTTAAAATACCTAATTAATAATTTTTATCTCATAATTTTAGTTCTAAAAGGACTTATAATTTTAATTATTAAATTAAATTACTTCAATGATTGAAAATAATTATTTTTTTTAATTTAGTGATCATAAAATTGAATGGAAATTGAGTTATAATGTACTCTCAAAATTAAAAATATTAGTTCCACTTATGGAACGTTATTCGTATGCCTTTTGATACTAATTTAAAATTCAATCTCATTTCATTCATAGAATATATTATGTGAATCAGGACAATAACAAAACAATACAGTTTAAATAAATTCGATCACACATCGCATAGTTTGCACGCTAATTATTTATAAAATTAAGAGATAATTAACTAATAATATACTCTAAATGACCTTTATTTTCGTTTTGACTTCTCGCATTGACAATGGTCAAATGTGCCCTAAAAATTTTCCGAGAAGTGTTCTACATCAATTATTTGTAATGCCAATTTTTTTTTTTTTTTTTGACCACAAGTTCAAGCCTCCTGGGGAGACTTGGGTCCGTTTGGTTGTTAGTGGGCAAAAGCGTGGGCATTGCAAAATTTGCCTAGGCAAAATTTGTCTAGGCAAATTTTACCTAGGCAAATTCTGATGACGCTATCAAACAACATTAGGCGAAATTAAAGTCAATCCAATTAATTTATTTAAAAACAATTTTTATATTATATTCAAAAATGATAAAACTAGTTTTTCCAATATTTTTATATTACAGTTTTTATATTATATTAAAAAATGTTAAAAAATTTGTAAAACATTCTCTTAACAATTTTTTATAATATCAAAAACAGTTTTTAAAATATTACAAAACAAATTTTAAACATTCACAACAGTTTTTTTAAACTCTTTAAAACAGTTTTAAAAAATATTTTTTAAAACTTTAAAACAGTTTTTATAATATATCCAAAACAGTTTTTAAAAATGTTAAAAACTGTTTTACAATATTTTTATATTACGTTTTTTCAAAAAATTTGTAAAACATTCTCTTAACAATTTTTTATAATATTAAAAGCTGTTTTTAAAACATTACAAAACAGTTTTTAAACATTCACAACAGTTTTTTTAAACTCTTTAAAACAGTTTTTATAATATATCCAAAACAGTTTTTAAAAATGTTAAAAACTGTTTTACAATATTTTTATATTACGGTTTTTCAAAAAATTTGTAAAACATTCTCTTAACAATTTTTTATAATATTAAAAGCAGTTTTCAAAACATTACAAAACAGTTTTTAAATATTTATAACAGTTTTTTTAAATATTTAAAACAGTCTTTAAAATTATTTTTTAAAACTTTAAAACTGTTTTTATAACATATTCACAACAGTTTTTTAAAATGTTAAAAAACAGTTTTTACAATATTTCGTTAATACGGTTTTTTAAAAACAGTTTTTTTTTTACAATATTTTGTTAATACGGTTTTTTAAAAAAATTGTAAACATTTTCTTAACATTTTTTTATAATATTAAAAACAGTTTTTGAAACATTACAAAACAATTTTTAAATATTCATAACAGTTTTTTAATTATTTAAAACAGTTTTTAAATTATTTTTTAAAACATTAAAATCGTTTAAGAAGTTGGCAAATTTGTGGGCAAATATTTCCCACTCAAATAGGTAAGCAAAATTTGCCCACAGATTGTGCATAGGAGGTGTTGTACATTGGCAAATAATGCCTAGGCAAATTATGCAACCAAACAGTCAAAATGTGGGCAAATTTTCATATTTGTCAACTTTTTGGCATTTCCCTAGGCAAATTATGCCAACCAAACGGACCCTTAGAAAGTTAGACCTCTTGCCAAGCAAGGGTCTTGGTAACCATTGGAGGAACTCCTTTGGTTATTTGTAATGCCAGTTAACATTACAATAACTGTAACAAAGTGACATAGCAGTCTGGGTCTCTTAACTTATTTTTTTTTTTCCAATCTCTTAACTTATTGATTCACCTAATAAACTAAACGAAAGGGTTCCCATTAAGAACAATGTGAACTTACCAACATATTACATACAATTATAAATGATTCGTTTATTGATTGAACAAAATTTGTCAAGACAAGACTCATTACCTTTCTTATCCATAAGATAAGATTAGATAAATGCACAAATATATATTAATTAGAATTAGTTTATAAAAGCAAGGCTGTCTTTTTAGCTGCATACACAAGTAGGATGGATGGCCAGCTTGACTGTTTGCTGTGGATGGACATTCTGGGTCTCCATTTGATGCCTCTACCAAACATGGAGCTACAATTAATATTTATAAACAAACAATTACGTCCACATCATTTGGATTATGATGGCAAAAAAAACAGTATAAAATTATTAATGACAATAACTAATGAGAAAGAGAAAGGCTAGAGAGACCCACATATTATACACACTATAACGACCCACTGATGTGGCCAATGCCACATCACTCAAAACACACGCTCAAGTGCACGGCACTTTTAAATAATCTCTTATCTTTCTTTTTATACCACATTTTTCTTTTTACTTTTTTCTAAATAAAGTATAAATAACTCATAAAATATAATTTTAGTTAAAATAAAATTTATATATTTGCACTCCTTTCAACACAATCAATCAAATGAGACCAACAACTATAGATAATTTCAATTTTTTTAAAATGTTATTTTTATGAGTTATATTTTATTTTTCGACGTTAAAAATTAAATAACTCATAAAATTAATTCCGTTGAAAACGCATTTTATATATATGGACTCTCCTCGAGGCCAGGGCCGGTCCTAAGATTGGGAGTGCCATGTGCAAAAATTAATTTAGGGCCCTTTTAAAAAAATATTGTACAAAGATATTAAATATCTAAAATGGCCTCCTAAAAAATTAAACTTATTTTTTTGGGGTCCATTTTAGTTGCGTAAGATTTTTGTGTAGTTGAATCATTATTTGTACAAATTGTTTTTGGGTAGTTAAAAAAATGGGATTTGGGTGAGATTTTTATGTAGTTGAATCATTATTTGGACAAATTGTTTTTGGATAGTTAAAAAAATGGACCCCTAAAAAATTAAACTTATTTTAAAAATCGACATTTTTAATATACATGAAATATTTTTGAACTCCTAATATATACATATATAGGTGCATACTCTAAAATGGGCCCTTTGTCATTGCCCATTTGGCACATGGCCGACCAGGGCCGGCCATGCTCGAGGCCATCTATCAAACGAGACCAAAAACTATAGGTAATTTTAAAATTTTGTTTTTACACTTAATGGTTTATTTTTCAATGTTAAAAATCACGTCTCTCACAAAATAAAAATCTATTCAGCACAAAATTTATATATTTTAAGTCCTCTAAATGCGATTTTTCAAACGAGACCAAAAAACATCGGTAATTTCAATGTTTTAACAATTTTATTTTTTACACCGTTTTATTTTTCCACGTTAAAATTACACATCTCACAAAAATTATGTTTTTAATTATTTTCAACCTATTTAGTCCCTCAAACACCCATTTATCCAATATTCTCTTATTTTTAAAGGTCCGCGCCAGCGGCACTCGTTATTTTTGACCTTTTTTTTAATTTTACAACATTTAAAATAATTTTTGTATATTTGTATTAAAAAACTAATCTAATAAAAAATTATGTTTTTTATTATTTTCAACTTATTTAGTCCTTTAAACACCCATTTAACGAATATTCTCTTATTTTTAAAGGTCCGCGCCAGCGGCACTCTTTATTTTTGAACTTTTTTTTTAATTTTACAACATTTAAAATAATTTTTATATTTCTTAAAACTGTTTCAACATATAAAAAAAAATATTTATATTAAACAACTTTTCTTTTTGGAAACAGTTTTAAGAAGAAAAAAAAAATCTTTTAATATTAAAATAGTGTTTTTAAACAATACATTTTTTTTAGTTTATAAAAAATATTATTTTTTAATAAAACAGTTTTTTTAAATTAAAAAAAATCAAATAATGTTAATAAATCACATAAAAAACAAAACATAAAACAAAACAAAGAAAAGACCCTTTAACAGATTTCATTTTCTCTTTCCTACGTGGACAGTTCCACGTAGGTGTGTCCATGAATTGTGTATAATTGACGGGTCTCCGTAGCAAAGCTCAATGAGAAAATAACAAAAATGATTCGACAACCTTTTAAATAAATCAACCCTAACTGTATCAGCCTAATAAAACTATAAGAGCATAAAAATCGTGTCATCACTTCTCATGCATGACTTCGAATAAATAGCACTAACCATTCATACAAAGGGGCAAGTGGTTAATTTTCCCCAACCCATCAAATTTGATGATAATTTTTATTTAATAATCTTAGGTAGTAGTAATATTGCACGATTACATAACTTTTAGCCAGATGTTCTGATAAAATTATATATGAAATGCTCATCACAATTAGGAAAGACGTGTTTGTTATTCAAGGTCAATCATGTCACTATGTCTAAAAAATGGCAAATCTTTATAATCAGGGGCGAAGCCAGCCATTTCCAAAGGGGGCCATGGCCCCCCTTAACTTCTAGAAAACTTCAAATAATAGCCTTGAAATTTTTGTAATATATAACTTTTATTGTCTAGAAATTATTAAATATCTATATATGGCCCCCCTTAACTTCAATTCCTAGCTTCGTTACTGTTTATAATAATCGTTTAAGAATATTTTATACAGTAATAGATATGCAATTTTGAGAGTTAAATAATCGTTTCAATGAGGCATATACAAAGTTGTTTTCTGTATGAAATTTCTTGATCTAATTAATTTGGTTCACCATGTCAAAACAATGGCAAATCTTTGTTATAATCGTTGAAAAATATTTTATACAGTAATAGATAAGCAATTTCAGGCGTTAGATAATTGTTTTAATAAGATAAATACAAAGTTGTTTTATGTATGAAATTTCTTGATCTAATTAATTTGGGCGTTAATAACACATAGAACTCCTGAACTTTGACTCCCCTACACTTCACCACCTAAACTTTCAATTTCTACACTTAACCCTCCAAACTTTAATAACGGGTACATGTAATCCTTTGTCGTCCAACTCCGTTAATTGAATTAAAATAAGGGCATTTTTGTCCTCACATAATTTTTTAAAAAAAATAACAGCAAAAACATTTAAAAATTAAGAAAATACTAAAAAATATTTTTAAAATATCAAAAATCCTTGGAAAAATTAACAAAATTTATAAAACATTTGGAAAATACTAATATATATTTAAGAATTCTGAAAAATTACCAAAAAAGCATTTAAAAACTACAAAATTCTAAAAAAAATAATTCAAAATATATATTTAAAATAATTTATGAAAAGTACATCAAAATAAAAAAAAAGGACATTTAAAAATATTGAAATTCGTAAACAATTAAAATTCTAAAATTACCAAAAAAACATAAATTGGGAAAAATATTTTAAAGAAAAACAGAAAATACAAATATATATTTAAAAATTATGAAAAATAGCAAAAAATTATTTAAAATCTGAAAAATTCTAAAAAAATAATTCTGAAAATATATTTAAAATAATTAGTAAAAATGAATTGAAATACAAAAACAAAGGCATTTGAAGAAAAAAAGAGGAAAATATAGAAAATATTGAAAAAAAGGAAAAATATTTTATAGAAAAACAGAAAATTTACAAATAGAAAAATACATAAAATAGAAAAAATATTTTAATGAAAAATAGAAAATATTAAAAATAGATTTTTTTTTTAGAAAATCTGAATAAAAACATATTTCCAATAAAAAGATAAATTTCTAATATAAAGATAAAAACCAGAAAAAATACATAAAATATTGAAAATTCATATAACATAAAATAAAATAGAAAAATGTGTCGAAAATTTGCATAAAAATGATTTGGAATAGAAAAGCCAAATTTCAAATAAAAAATAAAAAACATAACAAAATACATAAAAACAGAGAAATACACCAAGCCTCCAAAACAACAAACCTCCAAAAAAATATCACCAAACCTCTAGATCAGTGGCAACAAGGGGAGGGGGGGGGGGGGGATGGGAGGGGCGAGGGCACGGGCAGCAACAAAGGGTGGGGGGAAGGGGGAAGGGGGAAAGGTGAGGGGGCAAGGGCAGTGGCAGTAAGGGGTGGGGTGACGGGCGGAGGGGGAATGTAGCAGGGGCGGGGTGGGTTGGCTTGGGGTGGGGTGGGCAACCGTGGTTGAGGAAAAGAGGAGAGAGAGAGAGAGGCTTTTACGATTTTGAAAATAAGCATAAATGATCAAATTTTCCTTTAAAAGGTCATGTGCCACTCACATGCTTAACATTTTTTGTCAAAAATTGACAGAGTTAGACGACAAGAGGTTACTTGCAGCCGTTTTTAAAATTTGGAGGGTTGAGTGCAGAAATTAGAAGTTTAGGTGGTAAAGTGTAGGGGTCAAAGTTCAGGAGTCCTAAGTTTAATTACATCGATTCGTAAAGTTTGACTAATATGATTTTACAACAGTAGAGTTTATGGCACTTGAAGACTCACTCCAAAACTTTATAAACAATGTACGCAAAGATGAAGCATTCCCTAAAGTGACAGAGATTAGTGGCTTGTTCAAAAATTATTTTGTGCAAGAATAATTAGTTGTACCCACTGTTGTATTTGCCCGTAAACTTCTACATGTTGCAACTGTAACAGTTGAAATAGCATTTTTAATTATGAAAAATGATAGGCCAACACAAAAGTGGGACACAATTGTCGTGTTGCACCCTCATTAGCTCGTGTCCGAGCTTCACTAAAAGTGTATCCATATGGAGCCCGGACAAGAGCCAATGCGTGTGGGACACGTCAAATGTGTCGCACTATTGTGTCGCGTTTTTGTGTCGGTATAGCATTACTCGTTAGTTATACTGGAGATGATTGTATGAATGATTATTTTGGAGACGTACGCTAAATAAAAAAAGTAATAAAGAAATCACTAAAATTGACATTGAAGATAACTCCAAAAAAAATTCCGAATATGAAGGCTCGCACAAAGAGAATTATTGCAGACAATTACTTATGCTTTATTTATTTTATTTTTGGTTAAATATGAAATATGAAATATGTTATATGAACATGTCATAATCTTAGTATTATATATTTTTTCCAATTATATTTTTACAATTTTCTTGATTAATAAATTTCTAATATATTCCATCTCCTCAACAAGAATCTTGATTCGCCATAGTATATTAGATTCCAAAATTCAAAAGAAGCTTAAAATAAGAGAACAGTAAGAAAGTAATAAAATTAGAGGACCGAGTTTGAAAAATAATATATGTGTGTGTGTGTGTGTGTGTGTGTGTGTGGAGAGAGAGAGAGAGAGAGAGAGAGAGAGAGAGGTTCAAAAGTGAACCTAATATGACACCCCGCTTAATTAAATTTTAGGTGATCAGGTGTTTATTAAATTAAAAACAGAATATCCATATTGGTTCATTCTTAACATCACTGTCAATTTTTTTTAATATTTACTAACCACCTAGTATTTGAAAAGCAGTTGTCTTGTATAAAGGTCTCTGAACTAATATATGAATAAGAATGAGTCATATGTCTGACTGGAACAAAGGTAACTCATAAGAAAGATATGAATGATATGGAGGCGTCTACTACTGAGGTCATGCAACTTCCTAAGTTTGGCGTTTCTGTGGCTGTACACCTAAAATGATTTGTACAAAGAAAATAGATTTGGAGAAAAACGGATCAGAGACCGAGTAAAAGTAGTTCAAAAATGTTTAACAAGTTTTTAAAATACTTAGAAGCAAATACAATATACATGTTAGCTTTATGAACTCTCACTTGAGATTCTCACTTCTCAACTAATGCGCACACCTAACGTACTTCTAAACTATTTTAGATACCGTTATCCCGCCTAAATAGTTTGAGTTCATTAAGCTTCCAAACTAATAACTCATAATGCCCACCCGTATTGCCCATACATTAACTCTTGAATTTTTTTATGTCTATTGGGCAATTATGAGTTTCTCATTTTAAGTCAACTTTCCACATTATAAAACGAATTTAGATATCACAATTCTTAATCATCTACTAAGTATACACGGTAGAATTTAATCAAAAGTGTGTGTGTGTGTGTCTATATATATATATATATATATATTAATTATATATATATATATATTAATTATATAAATATTAATATACAAGACAACATGCCCAACCTTCTTTCAGGTGATGCCTCGTAAAATAATATATCTCACCCTAGAATAACAAACATGATAGCCTTATCATAAAACCTACTACCACTCAAACCTTCGGTATCCGGTAACTACAAATGACCATAATAAATTTTTACTTTCATAACTCAAAAGTAGTCAAACTAATTACACAATATAAACGCCCTCCTAGTGTACACACTCTTTCCCCTGCAGGCGACACCGAAAAGTTCCGCTATCCAACGGTAAATATATTCATCATAAGGCTGATACCACCAATGAACCCACTAAACATGACTCTTACTCGAATTTTAGTGTTAACAATCATGTGTTGTGATGCACTCATGTCACGTGAACTAATCCCGCCTTCGGATGAAACAATAATATTAACTCCTTTTGCCATCTTTCTTACCTAATCGTCGGGTACCTGAACGTAACTCTCACGTCGGAACTGACCCATGATCTATTGTAATGGTTGTATATTCAGGATCTCATCCAGTAGTTACCCCTTATCTCACTTTGGGAAAACTCCTTCATGTGGTATCCCTTCCCACAAGAAATATGAATGCTAGAGAATCTCTCTTGCTTCTGACACTGGACCTACTGGTCTCCCCCGTTATTTCCCTAGCTCCAACGATCCTGAAAGGCGGACGTTCTTGAGGACTTTGCTGGTCCTACTTGAACCTACCATCCTCGTGTTTGTAATCTTTGGACCTAACTCTCTTAGTCGTATTCTCCCGCTAGAAGGCTCACTCTTACCGCTATTGTGCCCCACGGATACCATTTCCACCTACCTTCTTAATCTAACCAATATCACTTTCTCACTATGGACACATTCAATACAGGTGCCCCTAATCTTCACACATTAAGACACTTCATGTTCCATCCCCCTGTCTCTGGTCCTCCTGACCATGTCGGGGTGTCCTTATCTCGAACTTGGTAGTCTTGTCCCTGGTTTTCTACCCCTAATCGGTCCTTGGGCTCTATTGGCCCTATAGAACTCGTTATTGGTTTCGGTGGCCCTGACTGAGTCCACCGTTATTTGGTAGGAGTTCGATTTAACATGATCATTGAAATGGGTCCCCTACTGGTTATACCCTCCTATGGTGCTTCACTAGCACCGTTTACTCCAGTCATGCTTTTGGGCTAGATACTCAACACTCTTGGCTCCCTTATCATGGAAGTGTTTATTTAAGATTATAAGAGTACGTCCTTGACGACATCAACACTAGTCATCCTAGCCGGATGTTCCACCCACGCTTGTGGATTTTACCCACGAATCCATTATTAACTTACGGACCCTTGCATATTCTTTGTACCCCCTTCGACGGGCACACAATATGGTAAACAAGTCAACCTCTCGACCACGATCAGTCTTAGCTTAGTCCTTTTGTGATAAGTGTTGAAGCTCCACCTGCATCTCTGTCTGAACAGCAGATAGAGGGTCTTAGGATCTAATCTCACCCAACTTTCTCATTTTCTTCATATATGCTTCTAGATATGTGGTGACTGACTCTCATCACCCAACGTTACTTTTATGAGCTAATAATTTCACCTTAAATCTAATCCTTGGTGTTGTTGCACTCCACCCCACACAATTTTCATTGGATTATCTCCTTCATTGGCACACTTCCTCTATTCCCTGAATTTTTAAAGATGGCTCTTCAAAAGAGTCCTTTTGACTCCCTCTGTACCGACTGCGCTGGGTGAGTCTGAAGATGTACAATCATTACTTACGGCAGTGTTTAAGGAAACTACTGTTCCTGAGCGATTATCCTATTATAACCTATCTGAATAATAACCATGGTGCCTTCTATCACGATCACCATTTCCAGAATACTCTATGTCTTTTGCTGAGCCTCTCTTCCTATAATCCTCCTAACGACCCTCGTTGGTAGTCCTATATTGTTCCTGGTCGTCCTATATTGTTCAGTGTATGAAGCCCGATCGAATTCGCATATGAATCATATCACTAATTCAATAGCAGAAGAACGTAAGTCGCATACGTAGACGAATACAACATTCTATAATAATAAGGATTTATAACAAAGAATGATAAGCTGTAACCTGAAAAATCTCACAGATCCTAAGGACTCTAGAACCTGATGTTTTGATGCCATCTGTGACACCCCGTTTAATTAAATACCGGGTGATCAGGACTTTATTAAATTAAAAATAGAATGTCCAGATTACTTCATTCTTAACATCACTGTTGAAAAACTTTTCAATATTTACTAACCACCAGGTATTTGAAAAGCTTATGTCAATTTTTATTTTTTATGATTAACATGTAATGATATAAAACAATTAAATAATTTAATAACGCATTCACCATCATAATTTAACCAACGATATAAATACTGACATCATGAAAGAAAAAAGATATGACTGGAATTAACATTTCCAGCCTGAAACTCTAATACAATAATCTAAAAGGGAAATCAAATCCAACATCTATTAATAACACTAAAATATAACTGTCTTTGAACTAATGTCTGAATAAGAAAGGGTCATATGCCTTACTAGAACAAGGGTAATTTATAAAAAAGATCTGAAATATATGGAGGCATCTACTACTGAGGTCGTGCAACTTCCACACCAGCCGCAGCAGGTTAAATAATTTGAACTCATAAGTTTGGCATCCCTGTGACTGGACACCTAAAATGATTTGCACAAAGAAAATAGATTTGGAGAAAAATGGGTTATAGCCCAAGTAAAAATAGTTTTAAAATGTTTAGCAAGTATTCAAAATGCTCATAAGCACACACTATATACATGTTAGCTTTACGAACTCTCACTTGAGATTCTCACCTCTCAACTAATGTGTAAGCCTAATGTACTTCTAAACTATTCTAGATACCATTATCCCGTCTAACTAGTTCGAGTTCATTAAGCTTCTAAACTAATAACTCATAATGCCCATTCGTATTGCCCATATATTAACTATTGAATTTTTTGTGTCTAGTTGGAAATTATGAGTTTCTCATTTTAAGTCAAGTTCCCACATTATAAAATGAATTTAGATATCACAATTCTTACTCATCTACTAAGTACACGTAGTAGAATTTAATCAAAAGTATGTATATATATATATATATATATATATATATATATATATATATATGACACTCTAATTATATATATACTAATATAGCACCCCTAGGCTCAGCTGCAGTGCATGCATACTCTGCTATCAAGTTCAGGTACATCTCATACTCAATAAAGAACAATCGGTTCGGGATCACCCTCGAACCATAAACACAATTCACACACAATTAGAGGCGAACATAATTCCAAGCTTATGAGATATGCACCCATATGATCGTCAACACTACCGTTTTCACAGATAGCTCGTAGAGGCACCAATCTAAAATCCCCCCAATAAGCTCATCAGGATAAGACTGTCCCCTTTCTACGACCTCCTGTGATAGCAAGCAACGTAGGCACGTCAGATAAAAATCTTACAATAGGTATACACACAACCCATATATTTTTATTATCGGTATAGGTATACGAACGTCTTATATCATAAGTCCCATACATAGTATATTTATATCCCGAATATCTCACGTATTAGTAAATTTCAACTATACTTCTTGTCATACGTTCCCGAGTATCTCTCACCACTCGAAGTGTGTTCATTATTCTATACATAATATTAGTAGGTAAGTCACTCATATCCTACGAGTTTAAGTCGTCATTTTTTTGGCAAATTCCTGTGACTCAAATTAGCCTTCAATTTAGATTTTTTCTCTCGATTAAGCCTAATTAATTTAGCCCTTAAATTCCCCTCATAGGGCCAAGACTAAAACCTAACCTAGGCCTACTGGTACATCAATATAATCCCCATTATATTTAAATTTTAATCCAACAATTGAATCCAGAAAATTTCTGAAAAATTCTAAACAAAAAGAGAAAAGTGGCAAAAAATCTGGGCAGCCGAATCGATTCGGCCAGGAACCGAATCGATTCTCCCCTACAAGTATCATTTTCTACCTTGTCTATTACAAGTTTTCTCCATTTTTACAGCTGCAAACCATCATTATACTATCCCAAACTCCCAAACAAAGGTCTATAACATTGTAGTAACATGTATGAATGATTTTTAACGTAGGATAATCATTCATCTCTTAGAAAACAATCCCAAATAAGATTTAATCCAAAATAATCTTAGAAACCCTAGAATTTCCTATTTCTTTAAAACCTCATTAAAGACTCCAGATTTCTTCACCAAGATTGAATGTAAATTTATGGGGTTTATACTACATGCATGAGGGAATTATCCTATATCAATTTCACCCAAGATTATGATATATGTCTTCCAAATTCATCCAAAACACATGAATTTCATAGGTAATTAAACCTAATCTAACATGTACATCATATATACTTATAAATTCGCAAGTTTAAACACTTGTCGTTTACAGTAGGTCTGATCCGTTGAAGATGATGGATATGGTGGTGTTCCTCTTGCCCCAATCTATGCGGTGGTGGTGGTGGTGCAATTGGAGTAGGAATTTGTGGTTCTAGCCTTTGGAACCCCCTCTCTTCTACCTCGTATGGACTCTTTGCAACTCTATGAATTATAACCCATGAAGACTCCTATTCCCAAATGATATAAACATATAAATTTCGTAGGTCATTTTCCCCAAAAATACAAATGACTAAAATACCCTTTCGATGCCAGTTTGGCCAAAAAGTGCTCAGGGACCAAAACTCTCGGATAGACTTTTCTAAATATTTCGACCCTTTCGGATACTTTGGTGCGCTAAAAATAACCATATGTATGATTTAAAAATAAATTACTTTTTATTTCCTTAAATTGAGTCCCGACATGACTGACACGCGCGTCCCGACTAAATTACGGTAACTGTCGGATTTTTCACTCACGATAATTTTAATATTTGCATAATCATATTATTTTATTCACTAAGTAATGTTCAATATACTTCAATTCAATAAATACTAACCCTTATCTTGCTAGTTGATATTTATTTTAATACAAATTAATTTCTAATATATTTTTCATATTTAATTTAATTAATCCCAAATTTAAAAATCATAAAAATATGGGGTGTTACAATTAAAAGATGAACATTTTAATGAGCCTTAATAAAAAAAATACCTTAACAACCCATTAATTTTAATTCTTATGTTGTAATTGGTACGCGCCAGCGGCAACGGAGCATGTGACACGTATGTTATTTAATACACACAACTTAACCCCCTCTCGCGCATGTCACACACGTGTCCATTATTGATGGCGCAGACCAATTACAACATACGAATTAAAATTAATGGATTGTTAAGGTATTTTTTTGTTAAGGTTCATTAAAATGTTCCTTTTTTAGTTTCACTTTTGAAACTCTACCTATATATATATATATATATATATATATATATATATATATATATATATATATATATATATATATATATATATAGCATTTTTAACGCCCTATCTCTCATGGTTTTAACTGTTTTTGTACAAATGGTATGTAGGAAAATGATATTTGTACAATATGATGTTCTAAACTAAAATTAACATTTTTTATACATAAATCGTTCGTTGAAAAGCCGAAAAGCAACTTGATTTTTAGTGGTGGTTGATGATTTCAGTGGAGGTGGGAGAAACTTTTAGTGAGTGATGGATTTCGTCACCAAATTTGCTCCATGTTTTGTGAGGGATGGCAAATCAGCAGAGTTGACCCACAAAAATTCAGCAAATGTCTATTTTGTGTCTTGTATTTTAAAGTAGAGAATAATTGTGTTGAGTGAAAATTTAAGAGTTCACTCTTTTGTGTAAAATTAGTTATTTTTGGAATTAATTTTGGGTATTCTCTATTGAGGATTTGGATAGAATATTTGTGAGGAGATTACTATTTACGTGTTCCAATATTTGTGTGAGGGTTATTTTATTTATGAGAAGAGATATTATTAGTGTGTGAGAAAGGAACATATTGTCCTTCCATTTGTAATCTTCTTTTATTAGTGTTGCGGATCGCCTGTGGACGTAACCAAATTGGTGAACCACGTAAATATTATGTCTTTCCTTTGTGTGTTTTCTATCCCATATTTATTGTGTGTGCGCCACTTTATTTCTGGGAATATAGTTAAGGTCAATATTATTTGTTGACATACTTACACGCAATAAATATGTATCAGATCCTAAGTCCCGCGATCTAGGGGTTTTGTATTTTGGTGAAGAAATTTTCTTAGGTTTAGTATTCATACGGTAGTGTTCATACATACGGTATAAGTACGGGGGTACTGTTCATACGTATGGTTACTATTTACAGCCAAAAAAATTAAATTTGAAACCTTTTTTAACTGTGATCATTTCAGTTATGACGTCCAAGATGAGGTATGATATGGAGAAATTTGATGGGAGGAACAATTTTGGCATTTTTCAAATAAAGGTGATGGGCACCCTTGTCCAAGAGGGATTTATCGAATATTTAGAGGGAAAACCCGATACATTAAAGGATGATGAGTGAAAGAAGATAGATAGGGAGGCTTGTTCCATTATTCAGTTGTGTTTATCTAAGGAGATTAAACATAACGTTGTGACAGAGACTTCCACTAAGGTGACTTGGGTAAAGCTTGAAAATCTTTATTTGGAGAAGTTTTTGACAAATCGAATTAATCTTAAAAATAAATTCTATCGATTTGGTATGGGCCTGAGTACTTCATTGCAAGACCATCTAAATGAGTTTAATAGGCTTCTCTTGGAACAATTAAACATGGAGGTGAAGACGGATGAAGAGGACACGATTGTGGTTTTGTTGGCTTCTTATCCCGATAGGTACGATCAAGTGGTGACTACGATGATGTACGAGAAGAAAATTATCTTTTTGGATGAGGTCACGTCAACACTTATCTCTAACGAAAATATGAGGAAAGTGGTTGAGGGTCACGCTGATGCCGTAAGCCTAGTCATTCGAGAAATATTAGAGAACCGGGGTTCCAATATCTAAAGGTCCAAGTCAAAGGGACATAAGAATCGAGAGTGTTAATATCGTCATGAGGTTGGGCACATCATTTCCTCTTGTTCCAAACATAAAGGCAAGAATGGAATATGCAAAGAGAAGGTTCAAGATACAACTATAGCAGTGGCCAGTGAAAGTGATTTGGAAGATAAGAGTTATGCTTTCATAGAAACCCAATTTAGTGAGTCATTTCATGACGTTTGGATTCTTGATTTTTGTTAGAATTCATGTGTCCCAATAGGGATTATTTCTCATCCTACAAAGAGGTGAAAGTTGGTTCTACTTTGATGATGGGAGTGCCTTCAAAATTTTAAAAATTGGCTCAATCAAAATCAAGACACATGATGGATTAGTGATAACTTTATATTGTGTGTTACATGTTCCGATTATTAAGGTAAACCATATGTTGGTGGATGTGCTAGACTCTATGGATTACAAGGTGGTAATATTAGGTAGAGGTATGAGGGTCGTCGTAGGGTCTCTTGTGTTATGTCGGATCGCCAAGGTAAACTTGTATCTTCTCTAAAGGAATACGGTAAGAGGTGGAGCTTTGTGGGACCTTCCATTATGGCGAGTGAAAATCTCATTTGAAACATAGCAACGGAAGAGTAGGAAAATAGCGCTTGCATTTCGGGAAGACTAGTGATCTTTACTCTCATTCGAGTTGTGAGGGGACTACATAACATTCTGGGAGGGTGAAATCCGTTTTGAGGTGGAAATCAAAATTTCAGAAGTCCTTAAATAGAGACAGACCTATGAGGACGGACATGATGTTGACTTGTAGTAATATTGATGGGAGTATGATAGTCTATTGAAGTGCCATTAATATGCGTGGGAGGCAAGGAGTTGGCCTTGATAAAGATGCGAGGGAAAGTCGATGACGTCCTATTCTCCATAGGGGGAGAAAATGTATTTCAGTTACCAGATGGTGGTTACAGGGCGGTTGGCGCAAGTTGCTGGATGTGATATCGAACTGGTGTTATAGACTATTGTGGGTTTGACAGAGATGGTAGAAGAGTTCTTGTGGCTACGCAAGATATGCATTGGTTAAAGACTAAGCCAAGGGTTAGGTTTGAGGAGACCTTATTCCTAGTCAGAAATTCTCATTAGTATTTTTGGTGGTGACAATCGTGTATTTTGGTGATATCCCTCACTTTTTGTGGGTTATGTAGAAGGCTCGTTTTAGTATGGTGGTTGTGTTCGTCAAAGTACGGGTGGAGATTGTTGATAAGCAGAAAATAAACTTTCTTTTCGATAGTGGGTGGAAGCTTTCGATGCAGGTGGGAAAAACTCTAGGTGAGTGGCCCATTTCCTCCCCAAAATTGCTCCATGTTTTGTGATATTTTGCCTCCTCCTTCGCCCTATATAAAGGATGGAAATTCAGTAGAGTTAATACACCAAAACTCAATAAGTGTTCATTTTGTATTCCAAAGTAGAATATAATTGTATTTAGTGAAAATTTAAGAGTTCACTATTTTAAGTAAAATTGGTTATTTGGAGAATCAATTTTGGGTATTCTTTATTAAGTATTGGGGTAAAATATTTGTAACAAAGTTACTGTTTGTATGTATTTCAATATTTGTCAGATGGTTAATACATTTGTGAGAAGAGAGATTATTAGTGTGTGATGAAGGAACATATTGTCCTGCCATTTGTAATCTTCTTCTATTGGTGTCACGGATCACCTATGAACATAATCAAATTCGTGAACCACGTAAATATTGTGTTTT
This sequence comes from Sambucus nigra, assembly GCA_949130495.1. Classification (NCBI taxonomy): domain Eukaryota; kingdom Viridiplantae; phylum Streptophyta; class Magnoliopsida; order Dipsacales; family Adoxaceae; genus Sambucus; species Sambucus nigra. The sequence goes on from OX422220.1 coordinate 50,660,187, forward strand.
TCTATGCGTATGTTCTCGACCCTATATTTATTGTGTGTACGCCACTTTATTTTTTATATTACACCTTCAATCAATACAATTTGTTGATATTTGTAAGGACACAAGTCTCCGATTGAGTCTTGATGTAATGTTGGCTCAATTCCGGATAAAAATATTTGAGTCATAGAATAGTGTTCAAGTGTATCCATCCAAGCCTATGACGTGTTAGTTGAAGACGTAGAGGCTAAGATTATAAAGTTTATTCATATGCCGGGTTTATTGTGCCTCGTTTCTACGTCAACAACATTGGTTCCAATGCTCCTAAGGTATGAATGCATTTTATATATATATAAGAGCTTGAAAATTTATTGGGTGTATTTTATAAATTTTTTATAAATAATTTTAACGACTTTGTTTTACTCAGAAAATATTTTATAGAACTTTTCATAAAAAGTTTTGGACTTAAAATGAAAATTGCATTTTCTGACAAGTTGTTCGAATGAACTGGAATCTCGTTCAAATGAGATTCCCAGGTCGTTCGAACGAGACTTCTAACGAGATTTCTTTTTTCTCATTGGAACATCGTTAGTAAAGTTGTTCGAACGAAAAAGTCATTCGAACGAGTTTGGCGGGAACAGTCTTTTGGCAATTTTTTATAGTGTTCTCCATGTTCCCACTACTTTTTCCCCATTACTTTTTGACATAATTACTAAGTGCGGAAACCAACCTTTTGAAACTAACTTTTTCATATTCTAAGAGCCTTTTGAGAGAAAACCTTTGAAGAAAAAATTCCATGTTTTGTGTTGGATTTTTATGGATTAAATTCACCAAAAACACATACACACCCATTTGTTTTATTTGTTCCAAGTACCTATTGATATATATTTGCTTGGAGGTTTGGCACCGATTTTTCTCTACACCTCAAAGAAGAGAAGTTTGGGTTTACTTCTACATCCCTCAAAGAGAAGTTTAGTTTTTGGCTGCGGCATTCTCATACGATGAAAGGCACCATGTGTGGTTGACGGTTGTTCCCTAAAGCTTCATTGGTGGATTCCAAAATTCCGGTGGACTCCGGGATTGTCAATTAAGCGGAGGTAGTTGCAAGAAGACACGTCAAAGACTTGGACAGAGTCAAGTTGAGTTGTGTAAGTCATGTGTCTTGTAATCATAAAACTATACTTAGTGGACTTAAGGCTAGGGCCGTTCAAGGTTTTTTTCCATTTTGAGTTTTTCTCGTACATTGCGACGTAGTGGTTTTTTTATTTTATCTTTTGCAAAATCACATTAGATGCATGCTTAGGTAAAAAGATAAAATTCGAATATTTAATTTGGGTAAATATTAATTTAATTCAAGTCATTACTTTGGTTGGATAAAATTTGGTTTGGCCTAATTTGATATTTGAATTAATTATTTGTTAGGCAAATTTCTAGGACTTTGGTTAAATTGATTTTGGGGCTTAAAGTAAAAATTCACAAATTTGATTTTTAGTATAATTTTAATTTTGAGCAAATTAAAATTTGGTTTACATTAGTTTTAATTTGTGGAAAAATTAAATTTAAGTTTATGCAGGTGTTTAGTTGAACCATCTCTATTCCGCACTTGTTAGGAAATTAATCATATTTAATTGAAAGCAGAATTTTTTAAAATTGGGGTCTTATCGTTCTTCAAATTGGTATCAGAGCATTGATTCAGAAAATCTCACGTTTTCAGATTGGTATCAGAGCCGGAGCACTAATTTATTGCGTTAAGGTCCTTTCAAATATTTTTGGCTCAAATGAAATTTTTTCCATTTTCAAAATTTTCTATTTGCGATGGTTCCAACTACGCGTATGAAATCGGCACTTATGTCGCTAGATGAGAGGGTTTAGTTGTCAGTTGTTAACGGGTGGTCCCCACCTATATATTTAGTTGAAAATGAACGTGTTCCCAAACCTACTGCTAAATGGAGTGAGAATGAATTTAAACTTGCAAACTTTAATTCCCGAGGTTTAAATGTCTTGTTTAGAGCGGTCACACCGGATGAATTCTGTCACATTATGACGTGTGAAACCACTAAAGAAGCATAGAATATTTTACAACTCACTCATAAAGGAACTAGTGTTGTAAAAGCTTCAAAACTCCAAAACCTCACTACTCAATTTGAAACTATCAAAATGAATGAAAAATAAACATTTGATGAATTCTATGCAAGACTTTTCGATATAGTTAATTCATCTTTTAAATTGGGAGATAAAATACCCGACAATCGAGTAGTAAAGAAAATTTTAAGGTCCCTACCCGATAGATTTATTCCTAAGCTGACCGTGTTAAATTTTTTACCCACTTTAACCTCTACAAAATTAGAAGAGCTCGTAGGTGATTTATAAACCTATGAACTAGACATGTTTCCCTCTAAAACTGAAAATAAAATAGATAAGGGCATTGCTTTGAAAGCCCGAAAGAAGGAAAAATAAGTAGTAGAGAGTGAAAGTGAGAGCGAATCGGAAGATATGGCTATGTTTGCTAGGAAGTTTCATAAAATTATTTAATTTAACAAAGATAAATTTAAAAATTATTTTAAGAAATTCGAAAATTCTAAGCATGACAAAGCCGAGAAGATCCTTAAAACTTTTAATGAAAATTTAAACAGGGACGAGTAAAATAGGTGTTATAGTTGTGAGGGTTATGGCCATAGGGCGAGAGAGTGCCCCACTAAACTAAGGAGAGAGGGTAAGCAATCAATTTTCTACAATACAACGCTTAGTGATAGTGATAAGGAAGAGGGACCCGATTCCCCCACTAAGCCCAACTTTGTGGCTTCTATGGCAAGTCTTGTGAGTGAAAGTGAGCACTCCTTTATTGATGAAATTTTAACACGTAACACTTCCAAAGACATTCTTTGTGAATCTCAAAGAGATGATGGTAGTGAGAGTGGAGAAGAAAGAGAGAGTGAAAGTGAAAATGAGGTTGATGTGAGTGAACTTCAAATTTCTTTTCAAGAATTATATAAAGAATCTATTAAATTAAAAAGAACAAAATTGAAGTTAGAAGCTAGTTTGAAAGAGCTTGTCGAGGTCATTAATGAGAGTGTTTTAGTGGAAGACCGTAAGACACGTTAGAGAGCTCTTCGTGAGAAGCTTGAATATGTAGAAGGCGAGAGAGATAGCCTTCAAGGTTTAATGGAATCCTTGAAAAAGAAGATTCTTGCGTTTGAAGAGCGCAATATTTTATTAGAGTCTCATATTTTAGAAAATAAATTAAAAGACTCTAGTAAAGTCAAATTTGATTTGGAGTGTTGTTCGAAGAAATTAGATAAAATATTAGGAACGGTTCAAATAAAAAATGATACTTGTGGTTTAGGCTTCGATACTTGTAAAGAGTCAACTCTTAAAGCCAAAACCAATGTTTGAGGAGAATCCTTTAGAAACAATGTTATAGATCATTCCTTAGGAAAGTCTTTTCACCGAGTCTTTAGGTGCTCACACTGTGGTCGAAAAGGTCATCTTAGGAAGTTTTGCTTTGATCTTAAACGAGATCCTAGAAAATTCCAACGTAAGGCAATCGAGGTAGCCAAGATTCCTACACCCCGTGATCTTCATTCTTCATTAGCTTGGGTTTGAAGATCTGACTTGGTAGCTTTGCAAAATAGGATTTTTGATTCTCATTTACTTTCACATGCTTCCTTCCTTACTAAATCTAAAGGTTGAATGTGTTAGTTGTTTGCCTACTTTAGCTTCTGTACTTCATGCTAAATTATCATACTAATTGAATGCTTCTTTATCATTGTTCTAGTCTATACTTTATGCTTTATCACATGCTGAAATTATGATTATTGTTTATCTTTTGTATTATAGTTCTTTCATTTTAGTTTGCATTCAATGGAAAAAAAACTTCTTGTTTATCATTTGTGTCTCACCTTTTTGTAATTTGGGCTTAATAAAAAATACAAATGATTTTTGTTGTCTTTTGAGGAAATATTTTTTTTTTGGTTTAAAAATTTCTTAAAAACTCAAAAAGATTTGTTTTTTGTGTATTTTTGTTTGACACACTCTATGTGGCATATACTTGTGTTTGAATCCCTTCTTTTTCGCTCCCATATGGCTAGAAATTTTGGTTAAGATTGTCAATCCTTAAAATATTTCTTACCATGCTTACATGGAGTAATTGGATTTTGTTTTGCTATAATGGATTCTATTTTTATATGCCTCAATTCACACATGCACGAGCTTATGTATATTTGAGCTTTGTGAGGTGTTCTCCTACCAATCTTGTCATCTATATGTTATGTAACCTAGGAGGACTAGTGCATGTTAAAATCCGTTGCACGCGAGAATTGAGCGATAAAAGATTATATGTATATATATATAAATGTACACAGAGAAGGGCTCCGAAAGAAAATATCATCATTTGCGAGTAAGCCACCGTTTGCTTGGACCTAAAAGAAATACGTGGTCCAAAGGTCTAAAAGAATAATGGCATTAAAAGAAAATGTTTGCCAAGGCCTATTTGTGTAGTTGATTTATTCATTTAAAAGATTAAAATATATGTGCTTATTTTGAGGGAGATTGGATGGTATATCAACGGTTTGCTCAATGTACGTTTATCCTAGTTGTACTTTCAATGTCATGACTCAATTGGTTTGTAGAAACATCAAAATTCTGGGCTTGTATGCATTGTGTATGTTTGTTCATTGAGTTCAATCTATATTGTCACATGAGATTTTATTCAAATGTGATAAAGTTTGGAATCAATTGAGAACTCCGTGAACATGTTTTAAGTGATTGAGTCTAAATTTAATTGTTACTAGTTCACACCCCTACACTTTCGTTTCCACATGACACATTTTTTGCCATACAAGTGTGAAAAGCTTATTGTATTTTTTGTCATGTGTGGTGTCTATTCCTATATATATGTACATGTGCATTTGTGATAGTCATTATATCTACATATATATGGTATTTTTTTCTTTGCCTCCCTTTCTAGTCCATCTATGCTTCAAATTCATAATTGGTGTCTATCTTGTTGCATATTGTTGTTGATATCACATGCTTAGTATCTTATGTATCACATTGGTATCATTTTTTTTGCATTTTCGTTGGTATCCGTTATTATTTGTATGGATTAGTTATGATTTTGTTGTCCATATGCTTTCATGTTATTATCACTCTACGCTTCATCGTATTTAAATTAGTTTTTATCCTTTGTTTATTTCTGAACAAAAAGGGGAAGAATGATAGGGGGAGAAATGGAATCTAATCCTATTGTAATCGTATCTTAATTTGGGAGATTTTAACTTCGGTGGAGACGTCTTTCTAAGTAGGTCATTTATTTGATAAAGGGGAGAATTAATTTAGGGGGAGTATTCATTTTATATGCATTTAATATTCTTATTCCCTATGCGTTTGATAGTCTGCTTAAGTGTGCAGGAATTCTTCAAAATGATAACTTTCTTCGGCAAAGATATTGATCCTTGAGTTTTGAGTCAAGCTATGTAATTTTTCATTTTGGGTGGGATATTTTTTTATATCTAGTAGATCTTAACGGCCCTTTGGGATTTTTGTTTGGTTTTTGTCCTGGAATAGCCAAAGGTGGAGATTTGTAAGGATACAAGTCTCCGATTGAGTCTTAATGTAGTGTTGGCTCAATTTCGGACAAAAACATTTGAGTCATAGGATAGTGTTCAAGTGTATCAATCCAACCCTATGACGTATTAGTTGAAGACGTAGCGGCCAAGATTATAATGCTTCATCATATGCTGGGTTTATTATGCCTCGTTTCTACGTCAACAACATTGGTTACAATGCTCCTAAGGTATGAATGCATTATATATATATATATATATATATATAGGAGCTTGGAAATTTATTGGGTGTATTTTATAAAAAAATTATAAATAGTTTTAACGACATTGTTTTACTCCGAAAATATTTTTTAGAACTTTTCAGAAAAAGTTTTGGACTTAAAATGAATATTGCATTTTCTGACAAGTCGTTCGAACGAACTGGAATATCGTTCGACCAAGATTCCCAGGTCGTTCGAACGAGACTTCTAATGAGATTTCTTTTTTCGCACTGGAACATCGTTAGCAAAGTCTTTGAACGAAAAAGTCGTTCGAACGAGTTTGGCGGGAACAGTCTTTTGGAGGTTTTTGGCAGTTTTCTCCATGTTTCCATTACTTTTTCCCCACTACTTTTTGACAGAATTACTAAGTGTGGGAACAAAACTTTTGAAACTAACTTTTTCATATTCTAAGAGCCTTTTGAGAGCAAAACTTTGAAGAAAAAGTTCCATGTTTTATGTTTGATTTTTATGGATTAAATTCACCAAAAACACATACACACCCATTTGTTTTATTTGTTCCAAGTACCTATTGATATATATTTTCTTGGAGTGTTTGGCACCGATTTTTCTCTACACCTCAAAGAAGAGAAGTTTGGGTTTACTTCTACATCCCTCAAAGAAGAAGTTTGGTTTTTGGCTGCGGCATTCTCATATGGTGAAAGGCACCGTATGTGGTTGACGGTTGTTCCCTAAAGCTTCATTGATGGATTCCAAGGTTCCGGTGGACTCCGGGATTGTCGACTAGACGGAGGTAGCTGCAAGAAGACGCGTCAGGGGCTTGGGCGGAGTCAAGTCGAGTTGTGTATGTCATATGTCTTGTAATCATAAAACCATACTTAGTGGACTTACGGCTAGGGCCGTCCCAAATTTTTTTCCGTTGTGGGTTTTTCCTCGTACATCGCGGCGTAGTAGTTTATTTATTTTATCTTTTGCGAAATCACATTAGATGCATGCTTAGGTAAAAAGATAAAATTGGAATAATTAAATTGGTGCAAATTTAATTTGGGTAAATATTAATTTAATTCAAGTCATTACTTTTATTGGATAAAACTTGGTTTGGCCTAAATTGCAATTTTAATTAATTATTTGTTAAGCAAATTTTTAGAACTTGGGTTAAATTGATTTTTGGGCTGAAAGTAAAAGTTTACAAATTTGATTTTTAGTATAATTTTAATTTTGAGAAAATTAAAATCTGGTTTACATTAGTTTTAATTTGTGCAGAAATTAAATTTTAGTTTATTTAGGTGTTTAGTTGAACCATCTCTATTTCGCACGTATTAGGAAATTAATTATATTTAATTAAAAAAAGAATTTTTTAAAATTGGAGTCCTATCATTCTTCAAATTGGTATCAAAGCATTGATTTAGAAAAACTCACATTTTCAATATTCTTCCGCACAACAGCATTTAATATTAAAAATGGCATTTTCCTATAAAACTACATTCCATCAAACTAAAACTAGCATTTTTTTATACAATTTGTACAAACTCTCTCGCTCATTTGTGTCATTATACAATAAAATATGATTTGGAAACTAAAACGACCCATCTCTCATAATAGTGGTTCCGCCATAGCTGTCCTATGGCCCTCATAGAAAATAATTGAACATGATATGTACGAAGGCAAAGTTTGAACAAGTCTGATGAATATTTAATTGTTGTTATAGGTTTATCGAACTGTTATTAACTCAAATGTCTTGTCTAGTCATTTTATTCACATAATGTTTAACTTGGTTATTTTTTATACATATAAAACTATATTATTGTCGCATCATTGTATCCTATCCGTACATTATCTTAATATCAAGTGTGTTACAGGTATCCAAATCCTCTCTCTCTCTCTCTCTCTCTCTCTCTCTCTCTCTCTCTCTCTCTCTATATATATATATATATATATATATATATATATGATTTTGTACATGCTAGTTCACATTTTAAGAGTACAGATCGGATATATATCACCTGTCGGTGAGCTCAAAAAAGTGAGAAAATGTGCTTATAATTTAGCCAATAATTTTTGGCTCACCGACAGGTGACACATGTCCGGTCCGCACTCTTAAAATGCGGACTACTCCGCACAAGAACATTATTTTATATATATATATATAAACTATTTGCAAAAAATATATTTTGAGCTCATCTGGTCATCCTTACAAATACAGTGATGGAATATTGGGAAATCTTATTCGAAAAAGACCAAAAAAGTTATGTAATACAGAATTAATTTAATCTCATTTTCACATTTATACACAATACAACAATTATCTGTTTAGGACCAACAAAACCGTTTCTTTATGCTTTTGTAAAAGGTGTTAGAATTCTCTCCGTTATGGGATTTCTCAATAATTTAATAGATCATTGTCGCATAGCGTAAACGTTTCTGTAATAAATCATACTGATGAAATTAAAAGGGAGGAGCTTATGTGTGTGTGTGTGTGAGAGAGAGAGTACATATGATCTTTAATTCAGTCTCATCCAAACCCTTGTTCACTGTCTAGAAATTGTACACTCCTATGTCTCCAATGCCTTTGTCATCAAGTCAATATCATTCATCAACCCTTCGTAGATAAATACAAATTCTTACATACTCCTTGATAACCACGGATCTAAATTAAACATCCAATCACTAAACAACAAACATAAAGAAACAACCTACATATAACCCGAAGCTTCATTGAAACCCCAATTTCCCATTTTGTTCACAAACCCCACATACCGTCATTGGTCCAAACCATCCTCTTACTTCTACTTTCACAAACTCGTATACCTGACCAAATTCGCCACTCAATAACAAAAAACATATAGGGTCTCCTCATCAACTACATATATACTCTGACCTCCTCCTGAACCCTAATTTCTCATTTTCTTCACATACCATCATGGAGACACTCCAAACCACCATCTTATCCCACCCTCACAAACTCATCAATAAATAACAAAAACTTAGAAATCCCCCCGACCCCCCTAGCCACACACGCCACTACATATTTACAAACCCTAAGTTCCCAATTTTTCACAAACTAAAATATACTATCAAGGGTGACCACAAATAACCCTGGTACCCCACCTCCATCCCCACAACAAAAATCCAACATGCCCATGCTATACTACGGCCTCGTCGTCGTAGGCACAGCCGCCATTGTCCTCATGATTTACAACCTCATCGTCGTACGCTGGTGCAGTCGCAAACAACGGCGATCGCTCCAGCCAATGTTTCAAATGGCTGAGCCCACATCAAGTCGGAGCTTCGATAACCCTAATATGAGCATAGTATCGAATTTTAAGTATATGAAAGAGGGAGAGGGAGTAAATCAAGTAGGGCAAGACTATGAATGTGCAGTTTGCTTATCGGTTTTCGAAGAAGGGGAGGAAATGAGGCAGTTGACAAGGTGCAAACACTCTTTTCATGCTCCGTGTATAGATATGTGGTTATACTCTCACTTAGATTGCCCGCTTTGCCGTTCTCCGGTGGGACCGCCACCTCTCCGGCTACATCTTGTTGAGACACACTCAGAGAATTCTAGGGAAGTATTGATGGATCCAAGCATGTCAGTTTGATTATTTTTTCTCATGTATCTTTTTTTTCTCTTGTTACACCCCTTGTTAAGTTTTTGACAAAAACTAACCTTTAGGTATTATAAAGTATTTGGGTACAAAAGTAGTTGGGTACAAATGTTTCATTCTAAATGATTATGAAAATTTGAGAAAATTTAATTCCAAGTCTGGCAAAGGAATATTTTTGGGTTATTCCATAAATAGTAAAACATATAGAATTTTCAACAAAAAAACGTATCATCCAAGAAACCTGTTGGAAAATATGTATGCAATGGTAGAAATGAAACTTTTCTATATATAAAAATAATGTCAACTTCAATACAACAATATAAACTTCTAAATACAACTATATTGAACTTCAAATTAAATCTGAAAATTTCAAGGCATGATGTCACTTTCCTAAATACAGTCCTGCCAAGATCATTTGATATACAAACGGGAATTCGTAAATCCGTACTCAAGATACAATGAAGCAATTGTACTGTCTACAAATTATATGTTTGAAGACAGCCCTTGTATGTAGCAGCGAAGAACAGACAATCAAGTTTCTATTCTGTTTTTGTACATAAAATAGAATAAGATAATTTTGTATCTCCTGAAAATTTTAAGTGAGTAATTGCAGGGGTTAAAAATTCTAAAACTGGGCTAATATAAATTGTGTGCATTTTCGAAATTGATAGCCTTTATTTATAGGAAATGAAATGTTATATTTCAAGAGTCATGACTATTGAATTTAACAGTCTAGATTACTTCTGAAATTGTATGACTATTCATTACCAACAGTCATAAGCCATTTCTGAACAGGTACAATTAAACCGAACCGATTTTACACGGACCAACCCAAAATTGACCGCGCCCGAGCTACCACAATTCGACCCGAACGAATCTCGACAACCTGCTACCACTGCGGACACGCGACATGCGAAGCGCAAAGTGCGCCACTAGCGCCTCTACAGCCCACTGCCTCGTGCGCCCGCAAATGCATGTGTGTGTGTACGGTGCTTCACAACGTATTGGAGCTCTCTTGAATAACCCTCTTAAATGCTTGATGAAGTAACTCTTCATCTTCAATTCCTACTTATTAAGTGCACACTTTCTTTATATTTTTTCAAAGTCGGACACAAAGGTTGCCCACTTCTTTTATAGTTTAGTGGGTTTCACTTAGCTTTGTTCATTTTTCAATGTAGGATTCTCTCCCTTTTATATTGGGTTTATTTCCCACTTTTCTCCACACACTTTCAATGTGGGACAAGGTTTCACACGCCACTTTTACTCACTTATTTTAACAATCTCCAGCATTCCTCCACCATTTTAAAAATAAATTTTGTAAATCTTTAATTGTCTGTAAGACTGTGTATAAGTTCTGGTGTTTCACGACTTGAACCAATACCCTGTGAAGATTCGTCGAGGTTAACCATGAAAGTGTAGTAGACTTGTCTTTGAACTACCAATCTATATAGATAACCCGAACTTGTCTACACACACAAATCTTTTAGTCACTGATTATCCATATAAGCCGACACATGTATCAGGCCTTGTGTATGTACCTTGATTTCATGCGTGCTTTAGAGTTGAGCCCAATTCTCATAAGAAGCGGCACCAGTTCCACACGCTTATAGGTAGACTATCATAGGTGTCCATGTAACTAAAACCATAACTCTATTAAGATCAAACTCGTCCTCATTCATTATTCATTCCATCTACTAAGCCCTTATCTTTGGGATGTTTGTTTTTATAATGCTTACAATCACGTTATATGATGTACTTTAATCATTGCACTTGAGATTTGCATATGCCAAGTATCAAGTTGAGTTTCCATTAAGAGTGATTATTGTTAATGGGCTTTAGCCCCATCCCCAATGATGTCTTAAACACTAGTCCTCTTGCAAGACCTTTTGTAAATAGATCAGCTAAGTTTTGACTTGATTTTACATAATCCACTATGATTATACTATCTGTAATCATTTGTCTGACATAACTATATCTCAGGCCAATATGTCTGGATTTGCCATTGTATACTTTACTATAAGCTCTGGAAAGTGTAGACTCACTATCACAATGTATGGATATTGGAGGCATTGGTTTTGGCCAAACTGGAATTTCAATTAACAAATTCCTTAATCATTTCACCTCTTTACAAGTTGCAGCTAATGCTACAAACTCAGCTGTCATTGTAGAATCAACTATAGAAGTCTGTTTCTTTGATCCACAAGAAACAGCTCATCCACTAAGAGTGAAAATCCATCCACTTGTTGAGGAATAATCCTCCCGCTCAGCTATCCTACTGGCATCAGAAAAATCTTCTCATACTGAAGGATATCCACTATAGTATATACCATAGCCCATAGTTCCTTTTAAATATTTTAATATTCTATTGACAGCATGCCAATGCAATAAACTTGAATTACTATTATATCTACTTAATTTACCAACAACATATGCAATATTAGGTCGAGTACATGTCATGGCATACATTAAACTACCAATTACTCGTGCATAATCCAATTGTGAAATAGCTCTACCAGTATTAGGGATAATCTTTTGTTGTGGTTCAAAAGGTATACTAGTAGGTGTGCAATCAAACTGATTAAATTTCTTTAATATTTTCTTAACATAATGAGATTGCGTGAGAATTATATTTTTATATTTCCTTATTATTCTTGATGATGCTGAAATCTAGCACCACCAGATAAATGATGATGAGCTCAAACTGTAAGTACCATGACAGCCATAGAGATGTATATGGATATGTGTGTAGAAGGATATGAGTATAAGAGGAATAGGACAATGATGTGTAGTGGTTCAGCCAATCAGGCCTATATCCACTGTGAGTATGTGATCCACTAAGTATGGGCACTAATGACCTTGGATACAATGAACATAAGCTCACTTTCTCTCTCTACTGTGTGTACAAGCAGAGTTTTTACTAGGGTTACAATTATCGATCGATCCCTTTGTAGGGTTGTAGGTGACAAGTATATATAGGTCTTGGTGGGTGTAGTGTACCCCCCAAGTATGCATAGTGCATGTGAATGATGATCTGGCCAATCTCCTATTGACACCTGTAGATGCCAAATGATGACATAATATTCCCTCACGTGAGGGGGTGATATTATTATAACGGTCTTCCACGTGCCATGTGAGCCTCACGCGTACTGTTCCACGCGTCTCCCAAACCACGCGCTGTGATGATGTCATCCTCGGCCTATGATATGAGGCCGAGGGCAAAGTTCCTTCAGGTAGTGAGTCTGGCCTAATTTAGGCCTCGTACTGTCTTACCCTCAGAGGGTCGACGGGATCGGATGAGGGGTCGGCCCCTTGAAGGGTCATCTGGGTCTGATGAGGGGTCGGCCCCTTGAAGGGTCGTCTGGACCATGATGAGGGGTCGGCCCCTTGGAGGGTCATCTGGGGCCTGATGAGGGGTCGGCCCCTCGAAGGGTCGTCTGGGCCTGATGAGGGGTAGGCCCCTTGAAGGGTCGTCTGGACCATGATAAGGGGTCAGCCCCTTGGAGGGTCGTCTGGTGCCTGATGAGGGGTCATACTGGCCTCGCCTAGGTGGAGTACTCCCTCGGCCTATCCGAGGGTATATGCGGGTATATCAATCACCCCCCAGCCCTTAGCCATCGATGTTGTTGAGATGGCTGAGGGATAGTGTTTCCCATGAGATGAGTGTATGGTCAGTTAGACGAATGACACCTGTCAAGCTGATGTGACACCTAGGCAGATATCCACTGTTATTCCATTTTCCCAGGCATGATGGCTGCACACTTTGCTTGGGACTTTGTGCCATAATGATGCCCTCCTCGTGGGTTGTGTTCTACCTTAGTTAACGGGCCCACTCATTAGCAAGGTATTTAAACAAATTTTGAAACCATTTTCTTTCTTCTTCTTCTTTGCGCCCTAACTCTCTCTCTCTCTCTAGCTTTCCAACAGCTTCCATAGCCACTTCTGCAACCTCTTATACCAAGCTTCATTCGGCCATTGCCTTCGTCTTCAGGTAATTTTCTTTGTCATAAATTCCCTTTTTAATCTTCAATTTCATTTCATGCATTGTGTTTGACGCCCCCTTGTAGCGTTTCTAGGGCTTCTTTGTGTTTTTCGGTACCTTTTTTGGCGAGTTGAGTTCTTCCCCTTCTTGAGTATACTTTATCAAAACCCTTTAATTCTTTGGTTTTGATCCAAAAGTCTAACTTAGTCAACTGTGAGATTGTTTGTAGTTGGCTTAGCCAAATTCTTCTAAGTGTAGGGTCTTCCCCTTAATACTTAGGAGGCTTTACAATTTAGCTAAGGAATTTCCATCCTTGAGAGAGAAGTTCTTTGTAGAGATCAGACGGGTAGAGGAAGAGGAGGAAAGAAGATGAGGGGCCGACCTAATTCGGTACGACCCATTTTTCCCATCCCCTTAGCCACAATATTACCATCTGAGTCTTGTGGCTCGTCTTGTCGTCTAGCCGAGAGTCATTCATACGAAGGAGAGATGGGTGAGAGAGTATCGTCGCGAACAGGCGTTGGGCCTTCTAGGAGGAGAGAGACATCTGATCTAAGCCCAAGCCGAGGGTTTGAGGAAGTGGTCCCTTCCGAGGCTATTCCTGTGACAACTTTATCCCCTTATGCCTTCCAGATGGCCTTTCCTCATGGACCCCTAACAGGTGATGAGCCCGAGGGAGAGGGGACTGAGGATGATGGTGAGGACTCAGATGCTGACCAAGTTGACACCTCCCACGCCTCGACTTATGTTTCCTCCGTCAGGGATCGTGACCTCCTACTATGGAGGCATACATTTGGTGTGCCCCCCAACATAAGTATGAGGGTCCCCTCTGAGTCTAAGAAAGTCTTTGAGGGTGACGAGGGAGAGATCGCAGTATATGAACAGATGTTTAAGGTCGGTGTTAGGTTCCCTCTGCACCCTGTCATAGTCAATATATTGTCAGCCCTCGGCGTTGCCCCTTCTCAGCTTCCTCCCAACTCCTGGAGGACGATCCTCGGCTATGTCTCTTTGTGGAAGAATACCTTCACTGACGAGCCTTCAGCCGATGTGTTTTTGGCTTGTTATAATATCACTTCCTCGTCCAAACAACCTGGGTACTATCATCTGGGGGCGAGGAGGTCTGATAAAAAACTTCTCCACGTGGCACAAACCTCTAACCACGACTGGAAGAAGAGATTTTTCTTCATATTTAGGGAATGGGAATTTTCTGCCGAGGCTCAGCCTTTGGACGATGGTCCGAGAGTTCCAAGGAGATGGTGTAACCCCTCCATGAAGGCTAGGTCAGACCCTGGACTTAGTCTGGATGAAAAGGACATAGTCGAGTATCTGAGGGAGCGAGGGAAAGAGGGTGGACTTACAAAGTTTGAAGATCTGATGACCCCTCGGTTCCTCAAAGAAGCTGGTCTGAGGGTCGGCCCCTTGACAGAGCTATGTGAGTTATCATTATTTTTTGCTCAATCTTTGCTTTTTTCCAAGTGTTTCATCTTTGCATCTGTATTTTTCTGATGTGTCATCTCCTTTTCAGGTCGTCCTGCAGGTATCTCTGATTATCTTTGGGAAATGACTACCCCAAGGTTATTATCTGGTTTAAGCAAGAAGAAAGGCAAAGAGCCTCAGCAGGCTCCGAGGAAGTCAAAAGTCGTGGGGCCGACGCATGATGAGCCGACCACTGATAGTCATAAAAGGAAAGAGCCTGAAGTCCCTGCTAACCCTCGACCGAATTCTAGGACGAGGGCGAGGGCGAGGGTAAGTCATTTGAGGGGACTGGTTCCTCTTCCAGCATGGGGTCCTTCTGGTCCCAAAACTTAGCATTTTTGAAGGCTGAGCCGTCTTCCCTGATAGCCAATCTGAGGGCGGCCAGAGCTTCTATGTTCTCTGCCCCCTCGGCTGTCGACTATGATTTCCTGTCGAAGATGCCCCCGGCCAAGGTGTATGACTATGGTCTGCATACTCTGGCTCAAGTATTTATTTTCATTTCATTTAGTGAATTTTTCACCATTTGTTTCCTTGACCTCTTAAAAAGTGTCTTTTTCTGTACAGTCTGTCTGTGCTTTTACCTTGGCCACTAAGTGGATGGCTGAAAACCAATAAAATTTTCATGAAGCCGAGAGGGCCATTCAGCACGAGGCTGACCTGCAGACAGAGCTTGAGACTGCAAGGGCTGAATTGGAGAGTGCGAGGACTGAACATGCAAGGGTCCTAGACGAGCTGACGAAGCAGCATGATGCAGACCTGAAGGCCAAGGACTTGCTTATAAAAGAGAAGGATGAGGCCTTGATCAACTTGGGGGCTCATTTCATGACTGAGTTATCTGAGGCAGTGAAGAAGGCAGAGGTCGATGCTGTGGAGGCCTACAAACTCTCAGATGAGTTTCAAGGCTTCGGTCTTGAATACTTGGAGAGGGGAATTAGGACGGCCTATCGGTGGGTCATCCTAAAGTTCGCTGATGCAGTGTCTTCTGTCCGCCCCTCTCTTGAGGCAGTTCAACTGGACGATCCCCTTATTGCTGAAGCCCTAGCTCAAGTGGAATCTCAGCATGTAGAAGGCACAGGAACGTCTGAGGCTCGGCCCGTCTTGGTCATAGAAGAATCTCCCATAGATGTTGAAGCCTTGCCCTCTGACGTTGCTCCATAGGTTGGCTGTCTGTAGCCCATACCCTCTTCATGTAACCAATATTTTTGTACCTTACTTTTGTTGAACAAATATTAACATTCTGTAATATAATGCCTCTTGTTGTCTTCCATACTTGTCTCCTGTATGATTTGCATTGTGATGTTTTTATATTAACAATATCACTAACCCCTACCTCGTCTTTCTTGAGGGTAAAGGAGGGGTCGTCCCCACCATTTTCCCTCATCATAGCCGAGGGTGGCTTCCACCAACTTAACGATGTTTTCAATTAAGTCCCCCCTCGTCTTTCTTGAGGGCAAAGGAGGGGTAGTCCCCACCATTGACCCTCATTATAGCCGAGGGTGGTTTTTACCAACTTAATGGTTTTTCAAGTCCCCCCTCGTCTGTCTTGAGGGAAAAGGAGGGGTCGTCCCCACCATTGACCCTCATCATAGCCGAGGGTGGTTACCACCAAACAAATGATGTTTTAATTTTCAAGTCCCCCCCCATCTTTCTTGAGGGTGAATGAGGGGTCGTCCCCACCATTGACCCTCATCATAGCCGAGGATGCTTTTTCACCAACCTAATGGTTTTTCAAGTCCCCCCCTCGTCTTTCTTGAGGGCAAAGGAGGGGTCGTCCCCACCATCCTCATTATAGCCGAGGGTGGTTTTCCATCAATTTAATGATGTTTTCAATTAAGTCCCCCCTCGTCTTTCTTGAGGGAAAAGGAGGGGTCGTCCCCACCATTGACCCTCATTATAGACGAGGGTGGCTTTTCAAGTCCCCCCTCGTCTTTCTTGAGGGTAAATGAGGGGTCGTCCCCACCATTGACCCTCATCATAGCCGAGGGTGAACTTGGAGATCATCACCTCAATCATACTAGAATTAATCGAACATAAAATGAGGGATCAATGTGACATTCTCATTAACATTCCAAGTGTTCTGTTAGAGCAACACATTCATTACAACTGTGGTCCGATAGTTCTTTACAAAATTATTGATAGAATTTCTTCAAATGATCTGCGTTCCAAGGGTTGGAAAAGGGTTCTCCTTCTAGGTTTTCTAGTCTATAGGTCCCAGGGACAATTTCATCGATGACCCTATATGGGCCATGTCAATTTGGGTGGAGCTTGTTAGGCTTTTGCCATGTCTTTTTTAGGACTAAGTCCCCCACTGCAATTGGCCTCTGCTTCACCCTCTGGTTGTAAAACCTTGCAGTCCTCTGCTCGTAGGCGGCTTGCCTTATCTCGGCGTCTTCCCTCCTTTCCTCAATCAGGTCTAAGTCAAGTCTCCTCTTTTTCATATTTCTCTGGGGGGTCATACATTTGGACCCTATGAGTAGGAAACCCAATCTCGGTGGGGATGACAGCTTCTGAGCCATAAGCTAGCATGAACGGGGTTTCTCCGATAGAGGTCTTTGTCGTCATCCTATAGGCCCACAGTACAGCATATAACTCCTCAACCCATATTCCTTTTGCCTCCTCAAGTCTCTTCTTGATCCCATCTAGGATTGTCCTATTTGTTACTTCCGTTTGCCCATTGACTTGAGGTCGACCTGGGGTAGAGAAGAATTGTTTGATACTCACCCTTTCACAGTACTTCTCTAGAGATGTATTCTTGAATTGAGTCCCGTTATCTGAGATGAGGGTGTTGGGGAGACCATATCTATAAATAATATTTTTCCAGATGAACTGGAAGGTCTTCTGCTCGGTAATCGTGACCATCGGCTCTACCTCCACCCATTTTGAAAAATAGTCAATTGCCACGATGAGGAACCGATAGTTATTGATAGCCCTAGGTAAGGGGACTACTAGGTCGATCCCCCACACTGCAAATGGCCATGGGGATGTAATGGAGGTAAGAGGCTGATGGGGCTGATGAGGGATGGTGGCAAATCTTTGACATGTATCACACTTTTTTACATATGTCGTGGCATCTTTCCCCAAGGTCGGCCACTAGTACCCCTGGGTGACCACCCTCTTCGCTAAAGATCTGCCTCCAATGTGGCTTGAACATGACCCCTCGTGCATGTCTTGCAAAATGTGCGGGACTTCAGTGGGTGCACACACCTAAGTAAGGGGAGGAAAAACCCCTTTTTGTACAAGGTGTCTCCGATGACAGTGAATTTTGTAGCTCTGTATCTTAACTTCTTCCTTTCTTGCCTTGCTTCTGGCATCTCCCCCTCTTTAATGTATCTGATTAGAGGGTTCATCCATGAAGTTTCCTTAGAAATATTTAAGCAAGTGCCAAGTGTTCCCTCAGCATCTTCAATAGTTGGTCGAAGCAAAATTTCCATTGGGACTGTCCTCCTGATATCTGTCCTAGTTACCGAGGCCAACCTAGCAAGTGCATCAGCTCGGCCATTATCGAGCCTAGGTATCCTCCTCAATTTCACTTCTCTGAAGCTCTTCAGTAATGACCTCACCTTCTCAAGGTACTTGGCCATCCACTCATCCTTACCCTCGTAGGCTCCTAGTATCTGGTTCACTACTAGCCTTGAATCACTATGGACCAAAATCTGGCCGACACTAAGAGACTTGGCCAAGGAGAGGCCTGCTATTAAGGCCTCATATTCGGACTCGTTGTTCGAGGCTTTGAAATTGAACCTCAGGGCGTACTCAATGTCTGTGCCATCGGGTACAGATACTATCAGTCCAGCCCCACTTCCGCTATCGCAGGAGGACCCGTCAATGAAGAGGCTCCACAGAGTCTGTTCTTCTGAGAAATTTCCCTCGGTGAGGGACCCCTGTCTAAAGAGATATCTTCCCTCTTCGTTTTTTACCACTTTTCCCCTAGCGGTGCTTATCTCAGCCCCATCTGCGGGTGTGTCGGTGAGCCTGCCTTGTTGGGTATCTATCTTTTCGAGGCTCTCATCTTCAGCTTCATCATCTTCCCAAGTAAATTCAGCCACGAAATCTTCCAATGCTTGCCCCTTAATAGCCAACCTAGGTTGATACACAATGTCGAACTCCCCCAACTCTATAGCCCAGGTCATTAGCCTCCCTGATTTTTCAGGCTTGTGTAAGACCTGCCTAAGAGGAGAGTCAGTGAGGATGACCATTGTATGGGACTGGAAGTATGGCTTCATCTTTCTTGATGCATGGATCAAGGCATAGGATAACTTCTCCATCCTTAGGTATCTTTGCTCTGCCCCCTGGAGTGCCATACTGTTGAAATACACTGGCTTCTGTACTCCGTCTTCGTCTCTCACGATTGCTGCGCTGATGGCTGATTTTGAGATAGCTAGGTACACATAAAGTCGTTCACCCTGCACGGGTCGTGACAACAGCAAGGGAGACCCTAGGTATGACTTTAAATCATTGAAAGCCTCATCACATTCTTCACTCCATTCGAAGGCCCTTCTGAGAATTTTGAAGAACGGTAAACACTTGTCTGTGGCCCTGGACACGAACCTATTCAAAGCATCCACTCGCCCAGTGAGTCTCTGAACGTCTTTAATGGTCTTGGGGGTCTTCATATTTATAAGGGCCTTTATCTTTTCAGGGTTGGCCTCGATGCCTCTTTGGTTGACAATGAACCCCAAGAACTTCTCTGCTCCGACCCCGAAGACACACTTTGTCGGGTTGAGCTTCATTCGGTACTTGTCCATTGTATTAAAGGTCCTCTCAAGGTCAGCCACATGATCCTCTGCCTTCAAACTCTTAGTCAGCATGTCATCTACATAGACCTCCATAGACTTCCCAATTTGGTCTTCAAACATTTTATTTACAAGGCGCTGATACGTTGCCCCCGAATTCTTCAGGCCAAAGGTCATGACCCTATAACAGTATGTCCCCTTATCGGTAATAAAAGCAGTTTTCTCTAAGTCCCCCAGGCACATAAAGATCTGGTTGTAACCTGAGTAGGCATCCATGAAACTCATTAGTTAATGGCCTGCGATAGCATCTACCATCTGATCAATGCGAGAGAGAGGGAAGCTGTCTTTGGGATAATGCTTGTTGAGGTCGATGAAGTCCACACACATTCTCCACTTCCCGTTGGCCTTTGAGACAATGATTGCATTGGATAGCCATTCGGGGTAGATGACCTCTCTGATAAACTCAGCATCTTCTAGCTTTTTGACCTCATCACTTATGACCTTATATTTTTCTCGAGAGAAAATTCTCCTCTTCTGCTTTACTGTCTTTGCACCCTCTATCATGTTGAGCTTGTGGCACATGATTTCAGGATCGATCCCCGGCATATCTGCATGACACCATGCAAAGATGCTCTTTCTTCTCCTCAATATCTTGATGAGGTCTTCCTTGATGTTTGGCTGAAGAGTTTTGCCGACTTGGACGGTTATTTCTGGCTCATCCTCATTGAGGATGATGGATTCTACCTCTTTCGCGGCTTCTCCTTTCTTGAGTTTTTTCTCATCCCTGGGGTCAAGGGTGTCAATATTGTAAGTGGCTGTTGCCTTCTTGTGTGCCTCTCTTTCTTCGATGGAGTTGAAATAACATTCCCGTGCTGTCGTCTGGTCTCCCTGGACTTCCCCTACCCCGTAAGGGGTTGGAAATTTAATCATCTGATGGACCGTAGACGACACAGCTTCAAACCCCTTGAAGGCTACCCGCCCTCGTATAATGTTGTAGGCCGAAAAGACACGTTCATCCATCACAAAGAAGATGACCTTCTTGGTAATCCATCTCGACCACTCGTCCCCCATCTTGACATCGGCCTCATACATTCCAAGGGGATGAACCTTTTCCCCACTGAACCCGATCAATGGGTGATGGTATGGGATGAGTCTAGCACGGCTGAGACCTAAGGCTTTGAAGCATGGCCAAAACATCATATCTGCAGAGCTACCCCCATCTACCAAGATCCTCAGCACCTCGCACCCGTGCAACCTGGTAGTGATGACGAGAGGGTCATCATGTGGGGCTAAGAGGCCTTTGAATTCCATTCTTGAGAATCCCACTATCAGAGTATTCGTGTCGACCTTCTTCCTCTAATATAACTTTACCTCCAAAGAGATTGAGTGTACAGTTTTCGTCACTGCCTTGGCTTCAGCTACATGGGCCTTCCTGTCTGCGACCTTCGACCCTCCTCCTTCTAGACCCCCGGAGATCATCCCCACACCGAGAGAGATCATATTAAGTCTCTTGATAGGGCCGTGGTCATCTCTTGGAGGGAGGTCAGGGTCGTCCTCATCATCGAAAGGGTCGTCTCCTATTTTTGGAGGACCTTCTCTACATGTATCACCTCGCTTCTTTCTGGGGTCGTCCCCTCGGCCCCTCTTGAAGGCACTTTTATCAACGTACTTCCTCAGCTTCCCTTCTTTTAACATTTTTTTTAATCTCATCTTTTAGAGCAAAGCATTTGTTTGTCACGTGGCCATGATCTTGGTGAAATTCACACCACAGGTTTTTGTTCCTCTTATTTGGGGCTTCCCTCAACTTCTCAGGCCATTTCATGGATCGGTCACTCTTTATCTCATTGGGAATATGTTCACAGCTGACCGTTAGAGGGGTGTAATCAGCAAACTTGTCGTCCGTAGACCTCTTCTTCCCCTCTTTTCTCTTCTTATGGTACTTACCCCCACTGGTGCCTCCTTTTTCATCTTCGTATTTTACAGGCATCGCCTCTTCGGCGTTCATCACCTTTCCTGCTGTTGACAGTAGTTCAGCCATCGTCCTCGGAGGGTCTTCTGCAAGATTCCACAGTAGCTTTCCCTTCTGGAGTCCTCCAATGAGGGCGATCATGGCTATGCTCTCCTCATAGTCTTCCACCTCTAACTTTTCTTTGTTGAATCTGGCTATGTAGTCTCTTAGACTCTCGTTCTTCCCCTGCTTAACATAGAGCAGGTGCGTGGTCTTCTTCTGTGGCCTTACCCCAAAGCAAAAGTTATGGATAAACCGGTATGCCAGCTGCTTAAAGCTTTCAATGGAGGTTTTTGGAAGAGACATATACCAGACGTGTGCAGCCTCAGTCAGTGTACCAGAGAAGGCACGACACCTCATCTCATCTGAGATAGAGTATATATCTGTCGCTGACTGGTACATCTCAATATGGTGGACAGGGTTGGTACTCCCGTCATACCGAGGGGTGATCGCTGGTGGATTGAACTTGGATGGCGTGGGGAAGTTGACTATCTTCGCCACAAAGGGTGAGCCTATGGAGTATCCTCTCTGAAAAGGGTCCCGGCTCTTTAGAATATCGCTAATCTTATCCTCTAGTCGCTGGATCGAGTCATTCCAGGGCCTCGTAGGGTCGGCCTGGCCGATGTTATCCCCCGCCCCCTCTTTGAGGTGGACGGAGGGTTCTGTGGCGGCAGGCGTGTGTCGGCTATTTACTTCCCCCTGACCATCGTCCCGTCCTAGGGGTCGGCCCCCGTGGGGTCGGCCATCTGTTGCCTCCCTTCTGGACCTCGCAGCACTCCTTGATCTGGATAATTTTCCCGCAAGTCATTTACTGGGCCCAGTCTCTCAAAGGCCGACCCCCTGCTCAAGCGATCAAAAGCAGAGCATCTCGGGCAATCGTCAGGATTTTGCCTTCCACACTTCCCTCTGCTCTCTTGGAGGGGTCGTACAACATTGTTGGAGGCCTCATACGTCTCCCAGCACTCTATGGGAGCCTTCTCTCCCTCCAGATCATCATACCTATCCTCAGGACAAGGGTTTCCTTGCCTCCCCAGGCGTAGACGTCGGGGGTCAGCAACATCCCTCCGTCGCTTTGGTGGTGGCAAGTCTTTGCGTGGTGCCTGGGGTGGCCCCCTGGCCTCATGCTACCCTGGAGCCACTGCTGGAGTAATCATCTCAGGTGAGACCCATGGTGGTCTTAGTATGTTTTGGATTAGAGCTGTGAAATGCTCCTGTATGATATGTTGGCTTGCTGCCAGAGACTTTAAGGCTGCCGCCATATCAGCCATCTCAGACTGAGGTGGTGGCTGACTGGAACTGGTTCCTACTCCACTATCCGATGGAGGAAGTGATGGTGGTGGCATCTCTGGTGCCATGTGTTTGAGCTATGTAGAGCTGATCTGAAGAAAAGACTGGTGAGCTTGAGAACCTTAATGGGTCTCTTTCAATGGTGAAACATCTCCTCTCAAGGGGAGAACTGGTTCACCACCAGAGTTCCCAGTGAGGTCAAGCTGTACAATGGAAGAGATGTCTTCTCGTTCCCACAGACGGAGCCAAACTGATGATGCTGAAATCTAGCACCACCAGATAAATGATGATGAGCTCAAACTGTAAGTACCATGGCAGCCATAGAGATGTATATGTATATGTGTGTAGAAGGAGATGAGTATAAAAGGAATAAGACAATGATGTATAGTGGTTCAGCCAATCAGGCCTACATCCACTGTGAGTGTGTGATCCACTAAGTATGGGCACTAATGGCCTTGGATACAATGCACATAAGCTCACTTCCTCTCTCTACTGTGTGTACAAGTAGAGTTTTTACTAGGGTTACAATTATCGATCGATCCCTTTGTAGGGTTTTAGGTGACAAATATATATAGGTCTTGGGGGGTGTAGTGTACCCCCCAAGTATGCATAGTGCATGTGAATGATGATCTGGCCAATCTCCTGTTGACACCTGTAGATGCCAAATGATGACATAATATTCCCTCACGTGAGGGGGTGATATTGTTATAACGGTCTTCCACGTGCCATGTGAGCCTCACGCGCATTGTTCCACGCGTATCCCAAACCACGCGCTGTGATGATGTCATTCTCGGCCTATGATATGAGGCCGAGGGCAAAGTTCCTTCAGGTAGTGAGTCAGGCCTAATTTAGGCCTCGTACTGTTGTACCCTCGGAGGGTCGTCTGGATCGGATGAGGGGTCGGCCCCTTGAAGGGTCGTCTGGGTCTGATGAGGGGTCGGCCCCTTGATGGGTCGTCTGGACCATGATGAGGGGTCGGCCCCTAGGAGGGTCATCTGGGGCCTGATGAGGGGTCGGCCCCTCGGAGGGTCGTCTGGGGCCTGATGAGGGGTCGGCCCCTCGAAGGGTCTCGGCCCCTTAGAGGGTCATCCGGTGCCTGATGAGGGGTCATCCTGGCCTCGCCCAGGTGGAGTACGCCCTCGGCCTGTCCGAGGGTATATGCGGGTATATCAATTCTCATTCCTAATATGACATCAGCTACACCAATATCTTTCATATCCAATTTAGAAGACATAAAACTCTTTGTATTATTAATGCTTTCTGAAACAGTACCAAGAATTAACATGTCATCTACATATAAATTAATGATCACACCTTTATCGTTAGCAAATTTACTATAAACACACTTATCAGATTCATTAATTTTAAAACCGTAAGAAATAATGACTTTATCAAATTTTTCATGTTATTGTTTAGGTGCTTGTTTTAGGCCTTATAAGGACTTAATAAGTTTACATACTTTATGTTCTTGTCCAGGCATAACAAACCCTTTAGGTTGTTCCATGTGAATTTATTCTTCTACGTCACTATTTAAAAAGGCAGTTTTCATATCTATTTGATGAATTTCAAAATTATATATAGATGCTGATGCAATTAAAACTCTAATAGTATTTTTTCTAGCAACTGGTGCATAGGTATCAAAATAATCAATTCCCTCTATTTGTGTAAAACCTTTAGCAATCAATCTAGCCTTGAATTTATCAATTGTTTCATCTATTTTTATTTTATTTTTAAAAATCCATCTACATTTGATGGGTTTAGATCCTGGAGGTAAGTCTACTAACTTCTAAGTTTTATTTCCCATGATTGAATCCAGTTCATCATTTATAGCTTCTTTCCAAAATGCTTAATCTATCGACTTAACTTCCTCATTATAAGTTTGTGGGTCTGTTTCAACATTAAGAGTCAAATCAAATTGATTATAAGGTGTGTCTCTAGTTCCTTCAACAAGATAGACTATAAAGTCAGGACCAAAGCTCTTTTTTTTCTAGGTCTTTACTTTTTTCAATATCTTCTTGTTCTACTCGTGGTGTATCATTTAATTATGAAGGAGTATTTACTTCTTTTCTTTAGTTTTACAGGTATCCTATTCAGAATATGACACGCAATTAAAAGTGCTTCTCCCCAAAACCCTTTATTTAAACCAGAATAAAGCATAGCATTAACCATTTCAATTAGTGTCCTATTTTTTCTTTGTGCTACTCCATTTTGTTGTGGTATATAAGGGTGCAGTAACTTTATGTATAATACCCATATCTTCACAAAATTAAGGAAAGTGATATTCACCACCTCTATCAGATCTACGACATTTGATTTTAGTATCACATTGATTTTTAACTTCATTTTTATATGTTTTAAATCTATTAAGCACGTCATCCTTAGAGTTTAAAAGATATACGACATAATATTTTGAAAAGTCATCGATAAATGTAGCAAAATATTTACTACCACCTCTAGTAGGTGTTCCATGCAAATCATAAACATCACTATGTACTAATTGCAATAAATATGTAGTTTTTTCTATTTTTGAAAAAGGTAATCTTTTTATTTTTATTTGCATGCATATTTTACATTTTTCATTCATATCATTCTCATATCTAGGAATTAAATTTAAATTAACCATGAAATGCATTTTCTTTATATTAACATGTCCTAAACGACTATGCCATAATGAAATAAAATCAATTATGTAAGAAGAAGAATCTTTTTCATTGATGTTGAGCTTAAACATGCCCTCATACAAATAACCTTTGCCTACAAAGGTACCATTTTTAGTCAGAATAAATTTGTTGGACTCAAATACAAGTTTAAAGCCAAACTTGTTAAGAAGACTTCAAGAAACTAAATTTTTCCTAACATCAGGAACATGAAAAACTTTGGTGAGAGTAAGGATTTTTTCGGAAGTGAATTCGAGATCCACTGACCCTTTGTCTTTAATCGCAACAGTTGAAGAATTTTCCATATGGATAACATCTTCTTCCAAAGTTTCATAGGCAGAGAACAAGCTCTTGTCCTTACATGCATGCCTTATGGCACCATAATCAATCCACTAAGAGTTATCTTCTCCAAGCATATTAGCCTCGGATATCATAGCAGCAAATTTTTGCTTTGTGTCTGATGACCCTCATTTTTCTTTTAGTTTCTTGAACTCACAACAATCCTTCTTGAAGTGACCTGGTTTATTGAAATGAAAACAATTTCCTTTCTTCTTTTTGTTTTCTTTAGAATTGTTTGAAAAATTCTTTCTCTTGTTATTCTTTCCACGATTGACAAATTTTTGTACCTTTCCTTCCCCCACCATATGGACCTTAGGAATAAAATTTTCATGTTCCTCTTTAGCATCTAAAATTCGAGACCCTTGTTCAATTCTTAAATGAGTCTCTAATTCTTCAAATGAAACATCTTCCTTTTTGTGCTTGAGTTCTTTTTTATAATCTTTCCATAAAGGAGGAAGATTTCCAATTATGGCAAAAATAATTACACTATCATCCATATTTAAAATTATAAGTTTGCGGTGATTTAAGATACGTTGGATGTCATGAAATTGTTCTAGAAGAGGCCTATTATCATGCATTTTAAAACTTAAAAACTGACAGATAAGGAACTTCTTACTTGTAGCGTCTTCCGTAAGATGTTTAGTCTCCAATTTGTCCCATAAGTCTTTTGCAGTACCAATATTTTGGTACAGGTCGAATAAATTATCACCAAGTTCAATGAGAATATGACCACGACAGAGGTAATCATCGGTCTGCCATTTTGTGCGTTTCCTAGTATGTTCCATGATTTCATTTTCTTCTTCATTTAGTTTATCTTGTGACAAGACATACACAATTTTTAATGTTGTCAGAAGAAAGTGAACCTTTTTCTGCCAACGCAGAAAATTACCACCATTAAAACGGTCCAACTTGATAAAGCCTTTTGTTATTTGTCGAAGTGATTTAGAAGAGTCTTCCATTTCAAAATATTGTATTTAGATTGTTGAAAAATATGTCTGCAGTGGCAGAAATGAAACTCTTATATTTATAACAATAATGTCAACTTCAATACATGAATATAAACTTTTGAATACGATTATGTTGAACTTCAAATTAAATCTAAAAACCTCAAGGCATAATGTCACTTTCCTAAATACATTATTTTCCCCACCAAGATCATTCGATTTACAAACAAAAATTCAAAAATCCGTACTCAAGATACAATGAAGCAATTGCATTGTCTGCAAATTGTATGTTTGAAGACAACCCTTGGAAGTAGCAGTGAAGAACAGAGAATCAAGTTACTATTATGTTTTTGTACACAAAATAGAAAAAGATAATTTTTGTATCTCCTAAAAATTATCAGTAGGCGCTCATCATCTTAACGTCTTTTATGACTCAAGGCTGGTATCAAACCAAATATCATGAAACTACAATGCTAGGGACAAATGTATGGCTTCATACCTTAAAGAGACCCAAAATTTGGTCGTTCAGTTCAGGCATGTACAAGTGCAACATTTCCTTAGAGGGAACAACAATCATGCAGACTCACAAGCCACACTCATTTCAGCTGTTAAGGGAGATATGAAGCGAATGATCCAAGTAGAGTATCTGAATCAGCCCAACATCAACAAAGGAATATTAGCTGCGAAATTTATAACCATTGAAAGGGCCACAAGATGGATGGATTCAATAGTGTGTTACCAAAGGAATATGTCATGCCAGACGATAAGAAGGAGGCGCACAAAATTCAAGAGAAAGTTTCCCCTTCCACTTAAAGACAGATCAAAAGATTTATCGGTGATCTTTTCTAGGCTCTTACCTTTAATGAATAACCCTTGTGATGTTGATCAGACCCTCTTTAAGTTCCATGAGGGTATATGTGAGAGCCATGAAGTGGGGCATTGATATTTAGCTCCATAAAAGAAGGGTACTAGTGATCGAATATGTAGTAAGACATGATCGCCTACGTTTAAAAGTGTAAAAACTTCCAACTCTTCTCCTCGGTAGTGCATCATTCCGCCAGTGGCCTCAAGTCCCTCTTAAATCCTTGGCCTTTTGCATAGTGGAGGTGTAACAACCCGCGTAATTTTGGGCTATTTTAATTATTTTTTGGAAAATGGAGGAAAATAAAGTTTTTGATAAAATTATTTTTATTGCTCAAATATGTTGGTTATTATTTTTAAAGGCGATAATTTCAAACGATTTCGAAAATGGAGTTAAAACGGATTTTAAATTGATTTTTAAATGTTTTTAAGTCTTGGAGTTGTTTTAACTTCCAACTCTTCATTTATTTGCCTTATTTAAAGGAGTCTTTTGGATTTCAACTCTTCATTTCTTTGCATTATAAAAGGAAGTCGTGGGCAACCCTTTTAACCTACTTTTGGCACAAATTTTGGCAGCAAATATATTTTATATTCCTCTCCTTTTTATATACACATTAACCCTTGAGATTTGTGAGTTCCAACCTTAGATTAGAGGTGTTCTTGGGGCTATTTTATTGGAGGTTCTTGGAGAAGATTTTGTAGATATTTTGTATTGATCTTGAGGATGTGATCGTTGGATTCTCATCATAGTTTGAGGTATGGGATTTTACACAATATGCTCCTTAAATCTCGCGAGTGTCATTCTCTTTGAATTCTTGTTAATTGAACCCATATTTGAATTGATAAATTCATTGAAATCTGGAAAATAATTTTTGAAATTATTTTGATTCGTGTGGTATCATTATATTGTTGATGAGCACGTTGTCATGAGATTTAATATGGCATGGATGTTGGGCACCCGCCAAAATTCCTGTTTCCCATGCTATGGCTTGATAAAGCATATACGGTTTTGGTGAGGCCTGGTGACTCGGTTAAAGTGTTGTTGAGAAATTATAATGATAAATGCTTTGAGCTTTTCATTTCGATTTGAATATTCGTACTCGTGTTGTTACGTTTTATTCATCACTAATATATATTTATTGAGCATCTTTCCTGTCGTATTGTGTACTTCCCCATATTTTCTTTTAGTGACAGGTTAGCGCGAATTTTGGGGTGCTATGGAGATTGATTTTAGCAAGGATTGTTTGGGAAATATTTGTATTATTTTGATGTATAGAGCTTTGGAGATTTGTATTTTATTTTAGAGTTAGTTGTTGTATTTAATTCGAGAGACTTGTTGTAATTAAAGAGATTGAGATTAGTGGATTTATATTATTGTGGGTTTATTTAGATGCTCTATACCTTGTCACTTGTGGATTTAGTTATTTTATCGCATTAGCGCTCCGTTCGCTCTCCCCGGGCGGGCGGGGTGTTACAAATGGTATCAGAGCTTAGGTATACGGCAACCCTCGGGTCTTGGATTTTGGGTTCATTGCGTGGTTAGCAATTTTTGGAGATAGGAAATTTTAGGTGATATTTGTGATAAGTTTCGAGATTAGAGGTGAAGAATTATTTTTGGAGACGAGATTATTTTGGAGATTATTGGCCTGATTTTTTAGAGTTAGGCATTCGGCGAATTTCGAGGGCAAAATTCCATTGTTAGTGGTGAAGTGTAACAACCCGCGTAATTTTGGGCTATTATTTTTGGAAAATGGAGGAAAATAAAGTTTTTGATAAAATTATTTTTATTGCTCAAATATGTTGGTTATTATTTTTAAAGGCGAGAATTTCAAACGGTTTCGAAAACGGAGTTAAAATGGATTTTAAAATAATTTTTAAATGTTTTTAACTCTTGGAGTTGTTTTAACTTCCAACTCTTCATTTATTTGCCTTATTTAAAGGAGTCTTTTGGATTCCAACTCTTCATTTCTTTGCATTATAAAAGGAAGTCGTGGGCAACCCTTTTAACCTACTTTTGGCACAAATTTTGGCAGAAAATATATTTTATATTCCTCTCATTTTTATATACACATTAGCCCTTGAGATTTGTGAGTTCCAACCTTAGATTAGAGGTGTTCTTGGGGCTATTTTGTTGGAGGTTCTTGGAGAAGATTTTGTAGATCTTTTGTGTTGATCTTGAGGATATGATCGTTGGATTCTCATCATGGTTTGAGGTATGGGGTTTTACACAATATGCTCCTTAAATCTCGCGAGTGTCATTCTCTTTGAATTCTTGTTAATTGAACTCATATTTGAATTGATAAATTTATTGAACTCATAGTTGTGACTTCAGGATTTATTTGTTTAATAAGTGAGGATCATTTTTCCCAAACTTTGTCACGAGGACGATATAGGGAAGATTGGGTAAAGTTTATATTCGATTCAGTTGAAACTATATGGTGAGGCTTGGCGTATAACATCAATAGGGATTTTTGATGATGTACTGTATGGGCGGTACTACTTAGATTTCTTGCGATGTGAGATTTATACTCGGAGTTGACCTTACCGGTATGACTTATATTCCTGAATTTCGGGATGAAATTCTATTGTAAGGGGGAAGTATGTAATACCCCGTAATTTTTATGACTTTTAAAATGGGTTATATTTTAAATTAATGGATTAATTGGATTTTATCATTAATTAATTCATTTGGGTTTTATCCGAATTGTGGATATATCTATGGATGATTCTGAATATTACTTAAAGATATTTAGGTAATATATGAATGTGAGGTCATTGATAATACGATGTGATATAAATTCGGTAATTTGAACTTTTAATCAGACGCGGTATGGGACGTGTCGGGACTAAATTATGAGATTAAAAAGGAAATTTATTTTCCATCAACCTTATAGTCGTTTTGACTGCTTTGTTGCATCCAGAAGGGT
Organism: Sambucus nigra; assembly: GCA_949130495.1. Taxonomy (NCBI): domain Eukaryota; kingdom Viridiplantae; phylum Streptophyta; class Magnoliopsida; order Dipsacales; family Adoxaceae; genus Sambucus; species Sambucus nigra. The sequence goes on from OX422220.1 coordinate 50,690,761, forward strand.
TGAAATAGTCAGAAAAAGTCTATTTGGATGTTGGATTTGGGTCCCGGGGCATTTGGAAATGAAAAGATAACCCAAAAGGGCATTTTGGTCATTTTTCTAGGGGGGATGAATAGTAATTTTGGGGTTTATCTTATTATAAATATTTGGAGATTAGTGTATGTAGGTTCATTTCATCTCTTCTACACAAAATAGAGAATTAATCTTCTTAGAGAGAGTGAAAGGTTGCTTGGAATAAAAAAGCTTGCTTGGAAAGGAGGAACCAAAGACCAAAGGTCACCACCACCATCCACCACCGGAAGTTGACTGGAGAAAGGGAGAACCACTAGTGATACACAACCCCAAAGGATCAGATCTTCATTAGAGGCAAGTGTTTGATAATGGCAATATAAGTTTGTATATTGTCCATGTTAGGATAGTTATAAAAAGATGAGATTTTACATGTTTGGAAGATGAAAAGATAGAGTTATTAATGGATTTCTGAAAACTGAAAATATATAGGAATCAAACTCATGTTGTAGGTAGATAGTAAAAATTGAAATAATCATAAATCTGTTGAAGAAATTCTGAGAATCAATGGTGTGTTCTTGAAGATATCATGTATATAATTTTCTGGAAAAAAGAGGTTAAACATATGCTTTTAATTCAAACTCTTGATGATTCTAGGATGTTTAGAGCATTAGAAATCATTCACATATGTTACTATATCATGTAGTTAGGTTTATAAGGAATTTGGGTAGTTAATATGAAGTTTTGGATGATCAAAAGGGATGAAACCCGTAGTAGAAAAAATGCAGAAAATTGGGCTGTTATCTGGGCGATCAATCGATCGACCCCCTGCCTTCGATCGATCGACCTCCCCAGAATTCCTAAAGTTGTTTTTTTTAATGTTGATTTTTATCCCAAAGCTTTTGTAGATATTTGGTGACTATTAATTGTATATTATGGGACTTAGAGAAGATCAATAAGGCCTAGTTAAGATTTAAATTAATTTGATTGGGATTTAAATTGATTAGAATGATGATAATCAAATTGAAAGGAATTTCAGTTGCTAGATTCATTTGTTGGATTATTATTGGTATGCATGAGGATTAAGGATAGGTCTAGTAGGGGAGATTTAATATAATACCTGGGTAGCCTTAGGGTTACAATTTGAGCATCAAGGACTGAGTTTAAGATCATTATTGATTGCGCAAGGACTGGGTGTAGTACGAGCACTTAGTGGTATGGCTACTGGTTAGAGATGGGACTTCAGACCACATTTGGTTGAAAGAGGATATGAGATATCCCGGTTGCGTATTTGAAGTTGATGGACCTCCACGACCGACAAAGTTAAGTAGTAGTGTATTGGAGGGGTTCCTTGTTTGGATTTCGCTTTGCGAGACGTTCCGCGCATGAACCTTAACGACGTCGGGAGTGGAGAGATGTTATAGGGTGCGAGGATGTTGGTTTAGTTGATAAGTCATGATATTTTAATACGCAGGATTTGAAAGATATAATGCTACGTATGGGAATAATCTAAGGGTAATGTGAGTACCTCGTTGATATTATATTATAGGTATGATAATGCCTATTTGATTGGTTGATTATTTATGTGTATGATATACCTAGCTTACTTGCTATCGGTGGGAGGTTTGCACATGAGGGCAATCATATCTTGATGAATCCATGGGATCTTTGATTTGTCGCTCGAGAACATAGGTCTATGAAAGACTTATCGGGGAGTTGATAAGTCCGCTGACTATGGGTACGTAGGTATGTGCGTGACCCATGGATACGAGAACTATGTTCGCCTCCAATTTGTGTGTTGTTGTTTGTGGTTCGAGGAATCCTTACCGAACCTTTAGTCCCCTATTCGGCGACCAGCGATATTGGGACATGATAGCAGAGTAATGCATTGCACCGCAGCTGTGACTCGGGGTGCCGTATTATATATGTATATATATATATATATATATATATATATATATATATATATATATATATATATATATATATATATATATATATATATATATATATAATTAATTAAATGTATGTATGTATAGTGGTTGAATCAACCTACTGTGTGATAATTGTACATAACGATGAATTGAGAAAAGAATTGAAGTAAGATAATGAATATTTATTGAAGAGCTTATTTCATATTAATGAGAAATGATTCATGTTAATGAGAAACGATTCATATATATGAGAAATGTATAAGAAAAATTGTATAACGTATGGTATGGGACATACGGGGTTATGATATGGGAATGTAATCATATTATGAAATCAGTAATGAGGAACCATTAACTAGGAGGTTAATAGGAAACGTTAAGTGTGCACTCTAGTTGAGAGGTGAGGTTAGCAAGTGAGTGTGGGATGCTAACATGTATATAATAAATGCTTCATTGCACTTGTTAAATACTTGCTGTTTTGAAAATCATTTTCACAATCGGGCTCTGACCCGTTTCCTTGCATATTCTCTATTCTATTGTATCTTCTATATCAGGTGTCCAGCATTAGGGACGCCAACCTTATGGAATTATGATGAGCTATGGAGCTATGGAGTATTGCTTAAACGCCTATATTCATTTGATTCACAGTATTATTTTAGTTAGGGCATGTCGCCCAAAGGATTCAGTTATCTCCTTTCTATCAAGGTCAAATTATCTTGTAGTCGTGTTGTTTTAATAGATTTACTATTGTTGGGATTACTGTATTGGATAATTATTTGGGAATATTTATTCAAATTTCATTTAAATTCTTTTGAGTTATCTGTTCATTTATTAGTGTTGTAGAATAATATGTGTTGTGTTATTGGTAAAAGAAAAAAATGGATTTTGTTGAAATTAAAATTTGGAATTTTTTTAACACCAGCTTAATTGGGTATTGGGTGAGTTGTAAATATTTTCGACAGTGATGATAAGAATGAGCCAACTGTATATTCTGTTTTAATTTGGTATGGGACTGGCCACCCGGTATTTAATTATGCGGGGTGTTACAGGAGGATGGACATCTTCGGTCTACTACCCCTTGCATCTGGTAGAAAAAAGCATTTTTTGGTCAGAACGGATTATTTCTCTAAAGGGTTGAAGGAGAACCCTTAGCAAATATCCGAGATGTCAACAAAACCAAATTTATATGAAAGAACATCATAATGCGATTTGTAATCCCTCAAATCATCATTATAGAGAATGAGACTCACTTCGAAAATAGCCTTTTTCAAAGCTTCTATGACAAGCACAACATTGGGAACTACTACTGTTCAGTGGCCTATCCTAGGAGCAATAGGAAAGTAGAAGCTTCTAACAAGACAGTACTCGAAAAGATAAAAAAATTATTAGAAAAAGCAAAAGGCACATGGGTCAACCATATCCCCCACGTTCTTTGGACATTTTAAACTACGCCTAAGAAAATAACGGGGGAAGCACCCTTTGTGATTACTTATGGAGTGGAGATCGTCATCCCTCTAGAAACATGTTTATCGACCATGAAGTCCACCTTAGCCTACCAAAACCTCAACAGTGAAGCAATAAGAGTAGAGCTTGACCTAGTCGAAGAAAAGAGGGAATTATCTCTTTTCAACCTTACCTCCTACCTACAAAAGTTGGTCAAGCAGTACAATAGGGAGTCGAGGCAAGGAGCTTCAAGGTCGGAGACTATGTACTCAAAAATATTATCAGCACTGCCAAGAATCCCCCACATAAAAAACTTGAGCCCAACTGGGAATGCCCATTGAAAGTCATTCGGGATGACTTAGAAAAAATGGATGGCGGAGAGGTTACCCGAGAATGGAACGCAACCAATCTCAAGAAGTTTTACTTTTATGTATAAGTTTATTTTAATTTTCAATTATTTTTCAAACATTCTTTTAAATTTCTTGCACATATTTATTTATGTCAGAATTTATCTCTATGCATTTTTCAAAGTGATTAGTTAATGATTATTTTTTAAAAAGATCGATTAGTCAAATAAGTTTTTTTTGGCGTATTACCTATCATTGTGATCATTATCTTCTTTCAAATGTCTTACTTTAAGACCGTTTAACCGATCAATTTACACATATACTGACTGGCTAGTCGACTAATGACCGACTAACCCCAAGATGTTTTGACAAATAAAAAAACATCAAAAATTGATCACAATCGATGAAACTCCTACTAGGAAACCGTCGTCGCCATGACCGACCAGGTTAAAAAAAATCCTAGCTTGGAGACAAACCCACAAACAGTTGCATTTTTTTCTTTTCAGGCTTTAGGCCAAAGGTTTGATGTGACGACATCACGTAAAAGGTAAGACTAGGGACCATACAACGTAAAGGGAATCAAAATGAAAAAAATCCATCAGCAGTTGGAATTTATTATAAGGAAATTGAAAAGAGAATAATTTAAGTAACAAGCTCAGCCAAGCTAATAGCGCGATGTGCATTCTGAGATTCCAAATTGACAAGGCGGAACATCAAGAACATATGGGGTAACATTTTCAAACAAATCTATGATTCTCGATGCCCCTCCAGCATTCGCCATGTCCACTAAGTTTAGGGGTCGATAAAGTTCGTCATCTCGATTCTAGTCGCCAATTTACTTTCTTATTAAGCTGAAAGGAATCGATCCATCAGGATCCACAAAATATTAAGCTTATAAGGAGGCTTTAGCTGATCAAGAAAACCAGGATCTTGCCAGTACCATAATTCAGAGTCCTTTTGTACTTTTTCCACTGCCAAGGCATTTAGCCAGTCATTCACATTGCCAACATTTTGATCATCATTTAAGGTAACATCCATATTGAGAAGAGACTTATCATAACCATCCATCCATACTTGGTAAGGTTGCTTTTGAAATTAAAATGTAAGGAAACCAAGCTTCTCGGTGAAGCTTTTGATGGTCGTCACTTTAGTGTGCAAATAATTCTTGGTCTTCCTTTGCTCTTCGGTTAGAAGACCACTCCCTTTATCTTGGGAGGAAGATAAACCTCTAATGGTCACATCATTTTAATCAAAGAAGTTTGGTTCGTCTCCAGCTCTGCTCTTAGTTGGGCATTTTCTTATTCAAAAAATGAGGATCCTTCTCCCTCTAGCTTGCTTAGTAGGGACTTGCTAGATCTCCTCAGCTCAGCCCTCAAATCATTGTTCTCTTTTTCTAGAAAAGCATCGACCTCTCCTGCACCTATGAGGTTGGCATGTAGAGCGAAGATCTTCTTCGCATGGATAAACTCAATGTCGTCCAACTTTTTGTCAAATCTTCTTCCTTTAGTCGACTCAACCACCTCTTCGTCAAATTTATCCCTTAAATCGTTCAACACTTCCATCATGACCACTCTGACTGGTGATAACTATATCATGATAGACTGCGTTGTCATCCATAGCTTGATGGAAAATTCGATACAGATCTAAGTAAGCCACTTTTGCTCGTATGAATGCATCAGGGGTCAAAATCATCATCTCCATTAAGGGCGACAATGAAGATTCTTTCAGGTCTTTCTTGAAAGTCGTGTTGAGTAGTACGAAGTTCTTCAAGTCTTATATCAAACTGCAAGGGCGTGTGGTCAGTCATATGATCTTGGTAAACTGAGGAAAATATATGAAATATTATAAAGCAAATGAACAAGAAATAGTTGAATTAAACTTTGAATTTCATTAGAATATAAAAGATGGGGAAGTCACCTACATCATTGATTGAAAGAAAATGAAATACAATTCTACCTAAAAGACCCTAAGGGACATTATCGTCGATGTTGTTTTTATTGGTGGCTTCAACAGTAGTTATAACTTGTAGTTGGTCGGTCCCGATAGCAGTAGTTTGTCCTTCGAGCACTACTCTTCCTCATCATCGTCCTCCTCCTCGATTTGAGGAGGGTAACCAACTTCATGCTCCTTGAAAAGGTCGGAGTCCTCAACAATGTCGATTCGGACAAGGGCCTCATTCCATCCCCTCTTGAAAAATACACTATAAGAAAACTAATTTTTTCCAACACTTTTGTCTCGGTATTATTTAAAAATGCTAAGAATTTTCTTTTTACCAACATTTATTTATAAGTATGGAAAATTCATAGCATTTATATTGATGTGCCACATAAATAGAGCATTTTTTAAATAATACTGAAATAAATGTGGTATTTTTTAGGCATTTCATAACTAATGCCGCTAAAATTGGTAAAAAAAAGTGTCTCATCTTGGAGTTTTTGGCGGGTACTTGTTTTTTCTTAAATAAAATACGCATGTTTCCTTCTTCTAAGCTACCACCTCAATACTCTCTCCCATCACGTCTCTTCTTCTCCTGAAGAATCTCCTCAATTCTAATCCTCCCCAAACCTCTCTCCCCCTCAATTATTTTGAGCTTATAATCCTCTCTCTTATTATTCTCCACATGTTCGTGGTATTAAGCATACCCAATTGTTGATTCTCCATGCCCTGTTTGTGGTATTGTTTCGAAAGTTTCAATTGACTATGAACATAGTTGTTGGGACCATTGGTGTTGTTGGATTTTGATCTTTGAATACTTTCTTGGACCTGAACCTGTTCGTCATTAGTAAGTTACGTTTCTTTTTTTTATTGTAGTTTTCTTACGCTTTGTCACTTTCTCGGCCATTGCTGTTGTTTTTTTCTTTTCTTTTATTTTTATTTTAGTGTATATTACTTCTAAAATTATCATTCATTTGCATATTTGATTGAGTTTTCAATGGTTGAGGTGTTAATACATTTGAGTATTTCAGGCTACTATCAAGTATTGAAGTAGTTAATTGATTGGGTGGTGAAAATAGCATCAACGATCTATATTTTGTGATTAAATTGCAACTGGTAGTATATATCTAATAATGTTAATGCGTGGTTATATTATCTATATAAGATGGATAATTTGTAAGTTTTAAAGAAGAATTCAGTGTTGGTCACTTATTCAGATGGAAGACTACTGAAATGAAAAAAATTATGTAATATATAAATTTAATACCACATATCAGTTTTGGAAAATATAAAATCAATTGGCAAGATATATTTAATACCACAAATGAAATATTGAAGGGCTTTCTATACTAGTTGAATATAATAAGAATTGGTTGAAAGACATATTTCTCGATCTATTTAATATTTGCCAAAAAAATATTATTTTTGACACTTTCTTATGAAAGATGTCAAAATTTTAAAAAAAAATTGACAGCACATGGATAAGTTTTTTAATGACCTTCTTCCTCATTGTTAGAAATTATTTAGGACATGAAAAAAAAAATTTGTAGCACATCAAAAGAAATATTATTGGAATTTTTACATCTTTCTTCTTCTGTTAATGTTTATTATTTAACTCTTTCTTATTTTTTTTTCAGATTTGAGATTATATAATCATGTATATGAAATAGTGTTATATTTATTTTTAATTGATGTGTGAGAGAAAAAAAGTGCTGGAAATTTGAATGCTTAACTGTATTGATGCTAGATCACATACTCAAGTGTGTGTTTGCCTAATTTTTTATTGATATGTACTCGAAATTTTGTTATATATATATATATATATATATATATATATATACACTATGGTATGCCCGTGCCTGAAGGTACGACGAAAATTTCCAAAGTACATAATCGTAAATCGGCGAAATTTTTTGAAATATAATTGCAAAACGGAAAAAATTTCGTTCTCCAACATAACAAAGTGTAATTTAAAAAAGTCATAATTTTCAAAGTCGTGCTCGTCAGGACTCCAATTCGCATGCCTACGAAACTTCTTACATCGTTGCAGGACTAATAAATATTACGCACGAAGATAAAAGTTGTACGTAAATAAAATAATATCACACATTTATTTTATATAAATAAAATAATACTTGACATTAGTATGGTAAAATTTCTATAAGTGAACATTCCATTCATCAATTGATTAATTATTGGCAACAGTACGCATTGATTTGAGACAATAATTCTTATCCATGTGGCACTAACAAAGTTATATGGTAAAGTAAGAAATAGTTTTTTAAATAACCTATGGTACAAACCTATTAGTTTAAGAAATTCGACAAATGTATTTGAAGGCACGACGCTAATTTTTAAAAGTGTACGTTATTAATAGAACCATACGTTGTATTTAATTCGCAATATAAAAACAATTTTCAAAATAACCTATGGTACGAACCAATTAGTTTAAAAAAAATGGAAAATTTTTTAAAGTTTTTTTTTCATACATACATATATACAACATGTTTATATACACACATACATACCTATCAAGTCAAAAAGTATTTTTACAACTCATAATTGTGAACAATTTAAAAACCTTGGTCCTCTTCAAACAATTTTCATTCATGCTTGCATTTTGTTGTGTTGTGAATCATCGGCTGAACTGTAATCAAGCTTACTGTCAAAGATGCCTATTTCATTTTTGGGATAGGCATCACTTAATAATTAAATTGGTCCTCTTCAAACACAGATTGATACAACCTGAGATTTATGAAGCACAACACTTATGCCTTGTACACAAATTGATAAAGGGTATATAAATTTCTAATATGATTTACTGGTATTAGTAGAACATCATGTTCACGTCTCCTCTACCTCCCCAATATTTGAGAAACTGAAAATTAGGAATCATTAGGATTTTTCCCAGGTACTCAATTTGATAGATCACCGAAGGAAAAAAATATTAAGAATATAAGGCTTCTCAAAGGAAATGATAGACTTGTTTTGATGCAAGGTAATGGTGACTCATCCAAGTGTAAAAAGTTTAATAACTGTATCAAATAATCATCAGCAAGTGTAAAAAGTTTAATAACTGTATCAATAGGGAGATAAGACTCATGCGTGGGTAAAACCTTAGTTGTAGTAAAAATTCAATAAACATTACTACGAAACAAAATAATCTCCACAGAAATTAATGTGAAACTTGCCAAGTTCTATGAGGTCTTTAGTCCTGAACATTTTGAACATATTATTAATCTACACTTATGAGGTCTTTAGTCATGAAATCCCCCAATATATTTTGAACATATTATTAATCTGCACTTCAGCCTTCATAAATGGCTAGCTCAATCCACCTTTATGAACACCAGATTTTCTATCTTGAAACTGACCAAAAGAACCAGCTCCATGGACCACAACAAAACTGTTAGTGTTCAAAACCTATGGATCTCTGAAATCTTCAACACTTGGGAGTTTCTAAAATCCCAAGGCGCTTGCTCCAATCCATCCCCAGAACTTTCAAGTTCAACGATGCAATGTATTGGTTTGGTTAGGGTAGGTTGATGTTGGTGGTGCTTTGTTGCTCCGTCGGTTCAGCTCAATTTTCATAAGCTTAAATTCAAATCTATTGCACAAACATACACAAAAATTAAAGAATCACTTGTGGGTATGTATTCAAAGAAAGAAAGATAAATTAAAAAAATGATCCACGTCTGAACAAAGAAAGATACATTAAAAAATATAAATGTAAAATAACTCAAAAAAGTAAAGAGCACCCGCTGAGTGTGAGTAATTTTCTTAAGAGTGGAATACTACTATGTGCCTGCTCAAAAACATAAATATCTTGCATCATCATTATATACCATAAATACTACTACGACTGCTTCCTATTCGCATCACCAGGAGAACTATTGAGCTCCAAACACTCCCTTATAAACTAAACCAATTATAATCTTGATGATTGATTCTTCACACTGTTATATTCTTACCAATATGTCATACACTGTTAGATTCTTCAGTTCAGACAATCAACAATCCTATCACTCCATATCAGCTGACTTTGGCCTTTGATTCCATTTGTTGCAAAAAGATAGAATCTGCACTTGATCAAGGATAAAGTTAGAAACCATACAAATAAATCTAGTTACATCTACATCAACCAAAGCGAACGATAGTGGCATGAATAAACTGAGGAAGTGTATGTCCCACCATTAGATTGGCCTTCTTCTCATAGGAAAAAAATCTCGCAATCTTAGTCGTAAAAACATAGCCTAAAGGACTCTTGTAAACCCTATTTCATAGAAATCCATCTCACGTTGTAATCGATGTCATTCGAAAATAAAATCCTACAATCTCAATCCTAAAAAGACGTGATTAATTGACTTCATATAATCATTTTCAATCTCCCTGAAGAACTCATGCACTTGGATCATGAATATTCAAACATAATTTATGTAACCAAGATACAGGTGGCCCAGGTAGTACACCTAGAACTAAAATAGTGTTTTGGATATGGGGAAATTTGGATATAACAACAATTTTTTGACTACTACTGATGTAACCAATATGCTTGTGATACAGATGAATATATATTGACTAATTTAAATGTAGTCTATTGTGAAACCACTAATTTCTGGTGCGTCTTAGTAAATCATGTTCTCTATCTGAAGTCCTTGAAGGTCTTGTGTCATTGGGACTTCTTTTCACTCATTCTACTGACCTAGGAAGTGCAAGGAACATCCCCTTCTTTGGGAAAACATGTGTTTCAACCTCATCGTTAGTCAAACAATCAGTTTCAACGTTTGGCGACTGACCAAAAATGTGAGAATGTGACTCAAAATATTTAAGATAAGCAGAACTCAAAAATTTTGCCTTGTTCCATCTAAGAGATTGAACCATTTCAGTTTCCTAAAACAGCAGTGCAACACAGGAGTAGGAAAATAGATATGTATCATTCCTAATGTATAAAATGAATCATAAACACATGAACACATTAAACTTTATAAAACAAAATCGAATTGGTCAAAAAGATCAATTCTTCCACTCTTACTTTTCATTCTTTCAATTGAGCTTGTATGAGCCACCGAGTAGACGCTTTTTCCCATTAAAAATTAAAAAAATCCTTAGAGGTGCCATCCCCAAAAATAATTGGTCAAAAAGAGTTCAACAAAGTGAAGCTCCATAAAACAAAATCGATTGTATGTGACTACTAAATGACTATGGTATATGAGTAGTAAAAAAATAAATAACAAACAATTTTCAACGGTATAAGAATGAAATTTAATAATTTTTTTATATTTAAGCTTGAACATGAGGTTAATTACTACTAAATGAATACTCGTTTTATGTGAGTATTAAAAATAGGGGTTAAAAACATTAGTTGCTCAATTACCAGCGCATGCTGGTCAAACATATACAAGGCATGCTGGTCAATTAGTAGCTAAATTTCAAAACTCGTTGAACATGCATATCACAATTGAACTGTGAATCCCATTTACCGAAAAAATTGAATATAACAGGACCTATTATTAGTGATAATCAGTGCCATATCTTCAGAGGTTTATGTTTGGAAGTGTCATCAATCTTCACTTTCGAGATAAGTTCTCATTCAATTGGAGTTATAAATTTGTTGATACTCCTTTAGTGAGGCTGAACATGACCCTCACTCCCTAATTGTTGGAGTATCAAAAACCGAAAGACCCTCTCCAATAACTTTTTTGCTATTTTAATGCACCAACCAATGAGGTGTGAGGGTTACGTTGACCCTCACTAAGCGAGGGTCAACAAATTTTCATATAACATCCATTGAAAAATATATAAAAACTTAAAGAGATAGTTGTAGGAATTCAAATTTGTTTGTCTTGATTTAGCGAGGGCTAATAAGACCCTCACACCCTATTAGTTGGAGTATTAAAAACTGAGGGATCCTGCCATTACTTTACGGGTTGTTTGTACTTTAGGGTCTAGTAGGTATGGGTAATTTTAAGTTGGGGCCCGAGGTTTTGCAATACTTGCACTTTGGGGTCCATTTTCACCTTCTCCGAAGTTTTTCAAGACAAAAAGGCATCACAAAAAATGAATATACAATACTTGCGCTTTGGGGTCCAATCCATGGTTAAAAATAGGGGTTAAAACATGAGTACTAAATGAATACTCGTTTTGTTTGTATTTATTTGTGGGAGAAGTTAGATTCTCACACTGGATTGGACATACTCCACAGGGCGGTCATCAATCAAGGTAGGTGGTAAGTCGATCTACACACCACGGAGTGGTCATCATGCTCAATATAGTTGCAGCGCCGACAATCATCTTCATCAAACTTCCTTCTCTGCAGTGATGGACAGAGATCATCACCAATTCGATAAAGAAATATTCCATATACTCATTTTAAAATACAAAAAACATCAATAAAAAACTCATTAAAATTAATAGAAAGATTATGGACTTTGGCATCCTCTACTTAAAAGATGATATAGTCCAACCTATGTCCAAATAAGGGTCCCTCCTTAAAAGTATCGGGTGCATCGAAAGCCCATTTGTAACAATGGTTGCGATCCAACGAAGTAAAGGTTAAATACAAAGACACTGTTGAACATACACAATCTAGTATAAGTATACACATTGCATATCATAGATAATCATATATGAAAACAAATCTATAAGTATAAGAAACCTATCTAAAAGGTAAAAAAAAAAGGGCCCCCAATATGAGTTTTAGCGACGCAAAAAGTGTTGCGCAAACACTGGACATAGTTTTTTGGGCATTCCATTTCTAAAAGCCATTAGGGGCACACAAAAGAATTAAAATAACGGGGTTTAGAAATGAATAGGATCCAAACTCAAAAGAATTAAAAATATTGAATTAATGCAACCTTAATATAAAGTTATTCATAGGTCTGTCCATTACCTAATTTTTGTGTTACACCCAATGCCAATCGAAACGTTCCCCTCTGCCATAAACTACAAATGTACAAACATCACCACACCAAGTGAAATAGCATTCAAATTATATTGGTAAAAAGTTACAACTCATAATCAAAACCCACACTTTGAACTACAAAAGTTAATATTATGTTAATCTGTTAAGAAAAAATAATCAAAACTTAATCAAATATCTCATAATTTGCAATCAATGAAATGGAAAACAAATAAAGAGCAGTTGATCAAATTTTGGAGTGCATCTCAGAATTAAGCAACCAAGAATATCATGTGGCATAAGTACATTCTACGTGTAATAACTTTATAGGAAAATCTCAAAACGTCTTCAAATATGAAGTTAAATGGCAGTATGAAATTTATTTAAATACAATTTCCAACTGATAAATTAGTGTTAAAACCACACTTTGAATTAAATTAAAATAAAGAAGAGATCAAACCTAACATTTGAACTCAGAAAATTGATGTCTATGTGAGTACCCAACAATGAGCTAACCTTCTTGGAAGTTTCATTAAATTTTTTGGAAGCATTATCAAATCAAGATTATTTTATAGTTACAAAAAAAACTAGAAAAGTTTGATCTGAACAAAACTCATTATATACGTGAATAAAACTCAAATTATAAATATGTGTCACATTGTTAGTGTTTAAGGATAGAACAAAACACTGTTATATCCGTGAACACTAATAGCGTTTTCTTCACTAATAAAAAAAGGGGCTTTAACGGTCTAGTCCTTGGACTAGCAATTTTGGACAAAAAAACCCGGCCCAACTAATTTTAAACGATTAGGTCCAACATATAAATACCCCGAAATTAAAACAAACACGCACTATTCAGAAATCGAAGCGCCAAAAACACTGTATTCTCTCTTGAATCAAAACCTTAATCGTACCATCTCTTCGATCAAAACCCCAAAACGAATCCATTTCTCAATCAAATTTTGGTCAAGAACAACATATAAATACTCCTGATCGAAGCTCTAGAAACTCTGTTCGATCAAAACCCTAACTCTCTTCTGTGACACCCCGACTAATTAAATATCGGGTAGGTACTCCTTTATTAAATTAATACAAAATGCCAAGTTGGTTCAGTTAATAGCATCATTGTCGAAAACATTTTAATGATTACTAACCACCTAGTATTTAAAAAGTAAGTTGTCAAATTTTAAATTAAATCTGATTAACATGCAATAAAAGAATTATGAAAGAATAACATAACCATTCACCATAAAGAAGCAATAGAATAACCAACAAATAATAACAAGTCTGGAGGAAATACTCCTCACAACAATCCCACAACTGAAATGAAAAAATAGTGTATCCTGAATTAATTACATGACAAAAGATCTGAATAACTGAAATAAGAAATGTCTCTAATAGAAATGGGCGACATGCCCTACAAATGATGAACACTGAATAGAGTCAAGACAAAAGAAGCGTCTACTAGCAAGGCCCTGTAACTTCCACAAACAGCAACAGCTCGTCACCTGAATGGAAATCCTATGCATGGTGTCCTTGTGGCCGGGCACCTAAAAGGTTTTTACAAAAATAGATTTGAAAGCAAACGGGTCAGAGCCCGAAAGTGGAGAGTATTTTAAAAATAGCAAGTGTTTTAATAACATTAAAACAATGAATGCAAAATACATGTTAGGACGTGCTCTCACATGAAATACTCGCCTCTCGACTAATTGTGCACTCCTAACGTACCGTACCTATACACGTGATATCCATATCTAACTAAACTGACATAAGTTCTAACCTTTCTACTCGATTCATAATATAAATTCCCAACGTCATCACTTAAATAGGTAGCCTTACTTAAACTCGGATTCTCAATTATTAGCAAAAACATTTCACAGCAGGTTATCCCTTTTTATTTTTATCAAGACGTTACTACAATTATACTCGCAATTAAACATAACAATTCCTTTTCATTTAACCGTATATTATTCACATCATAAATATACAATATAAGCACCCCGAGGCTAAGCTGTGGTGCACACATACTCTGCTATCCATCCCGGTACATCACGTACATAAGGATTACAAATTCCGAATCTCTCAGGAATTGTTAGAATAAGCACAACACACAAAAATGGAGGCGAACATAATCCAACATATCCATGGTCACGTACATACCTACGCTCCATAGTCAGTTGACTTATTAACTCACAAATAAGTCATTCTCTTGAACTATGTCCTCGAGGTACCAATCTAAATCCGGGCACACAAAGATTAGATGGCCCTAAGCGAACGTAAACCTCCCGTGATAGCAAGTATGGTAGGTATGTCATACACATAAAATCATATACATATACTAAGCATGCACACATCTTAGTAATTACCATAATTTATTAGTGGTATACTTCTCATTTTTTTTTTACCAATACACATGTCCCCGGTTTATATATACACATCATCCATCATCCTCACGTCGTAATTAGTTATTCGCGTCCTAACCCACAATTACCATTTGGTTCAAATCATTCTTCTATATTTTACTCCTCAATATATCCCGAATATCCCAACTATATCAATTAGTCATCAAGGTAATGTTATCTCTACAATTAAACAAGGTTACGGGACACTAGAAATCAAACCAGGCCAAAAAGGCCAATCTGTCAACTCGTTAGAAGTCTCGTTCGAACGAGGTCGTTCGAACGAGAGTTCGTTCGAACGAAGTGGGCATCTAACGAGATCTCGTTCTAACGAAAGGCATCGAACGAACATCCAACTCGTTAGAAGGCAAACTGTCAGCTCGTGAAAAGCTCGTTCGAACGAGCTCGTTCGAACGACCTGGGCAGGTCTTCTAACGAGGTGACAGTTTCGAGCCCAGAATTTTCCTATCTCATTTTTCTCAATTTTCTTCACCTATAATCTCATCTAAAAGTCGTCCAAATAGTATTTTAAGGTTTCTAATCATCACTAAACATTCATAGATCATAACACAACATTTATATAAGGACAAATCTTCCTACACATCATCTAATTATCATAACTCCCCAATTTTTCCCAAACCTTATGAACATGAACCCTAGAAATTTAAAGTCATCAATTTCCATAAATAAATCCGTTTTTGTAACATAAAAATAGTAATTCTTTTAGTCTAATCACCCAATAACAATTCTACATGAAAACCTATATCCAAATCTGAATTTATAACTCCAATTTCATGGGTTTTTATAAATCTCCCAACACAATGCAAATATATCAATTTTCTAATCATGGAAGAAGCATTCGCTTGAAATTAACGAAATTAAACCACTTGCCTTGGATTATTCTCTGAATTTGCTGTTGAATTGATGAAGGTTGGTCTCTCTCTTTCTCTCCCAAGGTTGAAGGTTGAAGATGGAGGTTAAGGTTTTCTCTTTGGGAACTTTGCTAACTTTTTCCTTTAACTCCCGTTGCCCTCTAATCACTTAAGTGCTGGTAATGGGTTAGTGGGTTATTAAATTCCCTATTTTTAATTCCCAAAATTCGTTGGTCATAAATCCAAAAATTTCAAAATTACCAAAATGCCCTTTTAAGTTGCCGGTATGGCCCAATAATGCCCCGGGACCCAAACTAAACCCCCGACTAGTGTTTTCTGACTATTTCGACCCTTCCGGACACATTGGCGCACTCAAAATGACCATATGGTTGATACAAATAAAATTTACTTTTTAATTTAAACAATTATATTCCTGATGCGACTGTCACGCACGTCCCAACAAAATTTCCCAAATTGCCGTATTTCAATCTCGCGACAATTTCAATAGTTTCAATATTCATATAACATCATATGTATACACATTATAATCAACTACATACTCACATCTCGTTAGTATTTTATCCGGATTAATTCTCAATTAATTCACAATTAATTTAATTAATCCCGTAAATAAATATCAATAAAAGTACGGGGTATTACATCTTCGATCAAAACCCTAACTCTCTTCGATCAAAACCCTAACTCTCTTCTTTCAAACCCTAACAAGGTCTACATTTTACATTCCAAATCAAATTCTTCCAAAAAGCACTAACAAGTATGTATACATTCTCTTATCACCTTTTTGTCCTTGTGTATTTTGTGTTCTCATATGTATAAATTTGTAGACATATGGACTGATGAAATCACATTCTTCTTTTTCATGATATGTATTTCATCATATATTTGTTTCCCTGATTTTAATTGCAAAACACACTTTTTCCATGTTAGATATATGTATTTCATCATTGTACTTTTCCTCATGTATACATCATTTATCGAGGATTTATCAAGGACTAGGATAATATATACATGATTTGAATATGTACATCTACAAGCTCTGTGTTGCGTGTACTATGTTTATTTTGCGTGTACTTTTTAAAAGTACACGCAAAATAAATAGAGTCCACGCACATTGAAAATGAATTTCTCAATTCATTATGCGTTTACTTTTATGTTTTATACGTGTACTCTATAGAATATGTACATGTACAAGCCATGTGTTGCGTGTACTATGTGTATTTTACGTGTACTTTTCAAAAGTACACGCAAAATACACAGAGTACACGCACATTGAAATTGTATTTCTCAATTCATTATGCGTGTACTTTTATGTTTTATACGTGTACTCTATAAAATATTAATTTCAAATCCATATTTGATCAATCCTATGTTATTTTGGTCCGCGCCAGCGACATTTGAATGATATTGCATGAGTTTTTAAGAAGTATTATTATTTTGTTAATATTTAGGAGTGTTTTTTGTCCAATAGCCAGCTGCATTTGAATGATATGTTATTAGGTAATAATTAGTTTTATTGCGTGTACTTTTTCATTTTTTGCGTGTATTTTGTTGAAAGTACACGCAAAAAATTCATAAAGTACACGCACATTGAAATTCAATTTGTTCAATCCAATGTCCATGTACTAATGTGTATTATGAGTGTACTATTTTGTATTGTTGTGTTATTGTTTAGGAATCGTATGATCAATCATGTTCAACTACAAAACTGCTGCTTGCACGTTCAAAGATCTTAATAATACAAAACCTTTCACATTGACAGTGAATAGTACTAATGCTGACGAAATTCATTTTTTCCTTCGCATCAATGATAGAGCTAAAAGGTTACTTGCTTTCTACTACTACTATGAAGACATTTACTGCACTTTTGATGTGCAACAGGTTCAAGTAACTGAATCAAAAGCGAAGGATTTAGCTAAACGAATTGAGCAGTATTGCTTAAGGGGTTTTGATAATGTTGGAGCTTTTAGCATTCAGCTATTGTATCACTTCTTTACTGAATATGTTAGGAGTAGAGAATCTTGGTTTTTGACTTGTCGAACAACCTCTGTTAGGTATTACCATGAAACTGACGATATATATTATCTCCTTTAGCATGTATTTTGATGAGACTTGTATAAATTGTTTGTGAGAATATTGCATGTACTTTTGTTAAATACGCTTGTATTTTATTGTTTTAGTCTATGTTTTATTCTAATTCGCATTTATTTATTTTTTGTACATATCATTATAGGTTAGTAATTTAAATTTTGTTTATAGATCAATATAATGGGGATGAAGATGAAGGCAAGAAGAGGAAAGAAACAAAAAAAGAGCAGTTCTGATGATAATTCTTCATCCAGTTCCGGTTCTAGGGTGGCATTGAAAGCTAAACGTCCTGCAAAGAAGAATGACCCATATCGGTCAAATTTTGTTAGCTTTCTCCATGATTTGCATCATATTAAAGATAAAATAAATAATAGCCATATTGAACTTCTTAAGAAGACTCCATTTTGGGAGCTTTTCAATGCCTACTACAGTGAGAAAGTAGTAGAAGTGGACCACAAGAAGACGGATAAAAATATTTTGTCAATTATTGAGCTGTACAACACGGAAACCAAAAGTTTTCGTATGAAGAGTAGTATTCCAATAATGCCAATAGATATAAGTGAAATATTTGGCATACCCCTGGTTGAGGGTTTAATATCAATAGAACTGAAAAAGCGACCGAATACTGCTCAAAAATCTGGATTACAAGCACGATACTTCTCAAAAAGAATAGGAAAGTCAGAAATTTTGAATGGTTTGAAGAAATCAGTTGAATTGGAGACAGATGAAGGAATTGCTGATTTTGTTAAAATTGTCTGTCTCCACTTCTTGAACACGTTATTTTTCTCCAACTCAAACTTCACCCTTGGAGAATTTTGGATGAAATACATTGAAAATATTGAGGAAATGAATAAATATGATTGGGCATCTACTGTGCAAGAGTTTCTCATACATTCACTTGACAAATCAGCAAGTTCAAAACCTAGCACAATTACTGGATGTGTCATTTTCCTACTGGTGAGCAATAAAACATTTTGATATTTCAAAATTTACATAGCAATACTCACGTGTAGTTTCAAAATACACGTGATATTTTCACGTGTATGTTGAAAATACACGTTTATTTACACGTGTATTTTCAAAATACAAGTGAAAAATTCACGTGTATTTTGAAAGTACACGTTTATTTTCACGTGTATTTTTAAAATACACTTGATATTCCTGATATTTCAAATTTACATACCAATACTTACCTGTACTTTGAAAATATTACGTGTATTTTCAAAATACATGTGATTTTTTCTCTTGTTCTTTCCAAATACAATTGATATTTAACGTGTATTTTGAAAATACATGTCTTATATCACGTGTATTTTGAAAATACACGTTAAATATCAATTGTATTTTGAAAATACACGTCTTATATCATGTGAAAGTACACTTGTATTTTACAAAGTAAACGTGTACTATGTTTTGTAAATATAACCAGTGTACTCTCAAAATACTCTTGTTATATCTTCTGTCAATATTATAAATGTACTTTAGAAAGTACACGTGAACTTATATTGACAAAGTATAAGTGTAATTTGAAATGGTAACGTGTACTTTCAATATACAATTGTAAAATTTGTAAAGTACACGTTTAATTTTGCGTGTATTTTGAACAAATCTCTTGTACTTTCGATTATGAATCCCTAGGTAACACAAGTATTAAATTCATTTTGTTTTTTGTATGATCTCAGTATTGGGCATGTGAGAAATTTGAAATTATTTCTCCTGTTGAAGAATATAAAGAAAATACTCCAAAATTCCTGAAGTGGAAGTTGTCGTCTTTGAAACAATGGTTTGTGAAGAATGACATCGCAACAGCAACTTTGAAGCAGGCTACAAGTAAACCAGCTTGTAAGGACTGTCTTGTACAAAAGGAATCTCAGTTTGAAGGGACAAGTTACTCTTTGAACATATTTACAGAAAGTCCTATACATGCTGATTCATCATCAAATAATGTTGCTGAAGATATTGATGACAATGAGTTTTCACATGGTTGGAATATTCCCCTTAAAAACATTGTGACTCCAAAGAAAAAGAAGGGAAAAGATCAACCAAAGGTTAATTTGGAGGAACAAATTGTTGTTTTGAAAAGGGAATTGTTGGAAAAAAATAACCAACTATCTAAAGCAGCTGAAGACATTAATGTTGCACTTGAGAAGGTGACCTCTTTACAGGTGGAGAGTGCCATTTTGAATGTACAGTTGCAGGTAGATCGTGATTCACTTTTTGATGCCCATGAGGAAGTGAAGAACTTAAAGGTGGAGAATGCCAACCTTTTGAAGGAAAAAGAGTTATTAAATAAGTTGAAGGTAGAAAATGCCCAACTAGTTGAGTTAACCAATTCTTTAAAAGAAAAGCTTGATCAAGTCACAATGAGTGACTCAGATAGAATTAAAGAATTGGATGAATCATTGAAAAAACAAGCAGAATCAACACGAATTTTGGAACAAAAGAATGGATATCTGTCTCTGACTAATGAAGATCTCAAAAGAAAGTATGATGATACATTGCAACAATGGAAAGATGCTGACATAGAAAAGATGACTTTGAGGCAGAATCTTGAGGAGTCAGAGTGGAAAAGAACTCAACAGGTACTTTTGAATGCAGAGTACACGCAGTTTTCCTAAAGTACACGCAATTTTCCTATGTACACGTTTAAAGTACACGCAGTTTTCTCAAAGTACAGGCAGTTTTATTTCATAGTATTTTTAATGCAGTTTTATTTGATATTAGATATAATGAAGAGTACATGCATTATTTTATTAAAAATAATGCATTGTTTAAAATGTAACATTTTTTTTGTATTACAGGAAACCAATAATAAAATCCTTAATGACGAAATTTCGGAGTTGAAGAAAATGCTTGAAGAATCAGAATTGAAAAAAACTGACCAGGTATCTATAAAATACAATAGATATTTATTACACGCTACACTTTCTTAATTTTATTATAAATTTTATGTATATTATAAATTTTATAAAGTACACGTATTTTATAAAATACACGCATGTATTAAAATACACGCGTGTATTATATAAAATACACGTAAGAGAAAATCAATCATTGTTTCAAAAAATGCTTACAATCCAACATTCCTTGTTAAATATATCAGGAAAATATTAATAAACAACTCCTTGACGAAATTTCGAGTTTAAATATTGAATTAGCCTCAAAGAAAGTTGAGGGCAGCCCCAAAATATCCAAAACCAAAGGACCTCTTACTAGAGGTCAGAAGAAAAGAAAAACTGACGGCGAAACAGAAAAGCTTGAACCAATTAAGAAACTAAAAGAGTCAAAGCTTAGAAAAGGCCCTACAACAATAACTGAAAAAATGAAGGAAACTCGCGTCAAGCTTGAAGCAATCGAAGCATATAAATATCTCGATGAAGCTTCGAAGAAAAAGATTGAAGAGTTTATTAAAATTGCTGAGCCAGGGTAAAGTTTATTGTTTTATGATTTATCACTTCGCTAATTTATATTTTTTTTGGTGCAAAAGAATAAGGTTATTATTATACAATTCTTATTGATTATATAAAATGCAGGGAGTTTATTTTCCAAGGGATGGTTTCGTATGTCCCATGGGAAGATTTACTTGAAGTCCTCAACAATCAAGAAATTTCAAGCCAAGTATGTAGTCCAAATATTAGACATCCATTAAATTTCAACATTATTATTTCCTCACCATTTTATATTGTGTGAAACAGATAATACTTGCCTTTTGCGAAGTATTGAGATTAAAATTGTCAGAGGAAGGGCTCTCCTACTCACACACTTTTTCTGATTATTGTTGGGTAAGTACAAATAAAACGAAAGTTTTGATAAACAAAATTTCAGTTTTTTTTATTAACACTATGTCTATAATTTTTATTCAGATGGAAGCTTGTAGAACAAACGGAGTCAATAAGAAGGGGGAATTATACAAGGATTTATTTGAATACTTAGGCAGTTATAATAATTTGTTCATTGTACTTAGACATAGTATAGGACATTTCACATTATTTGTGATATACACTAAAGAAAATAAAGTGGTCCACATGGATCCTCTCCGACCGAATGACACGGAAAAGAACACAACATTCTTCGATGATGCAAAAAAATTGGTTAGTGCCTAAACTTAATTAGTAATGTTACTTGTACTTATATTATACACTTGTACACGTGCATTATATAATGCGTGTACTTTGTATTAGTTGTACATAATTACCCAGATTATCAAAGTACACGCATCATATTTTAAAATACACGTGAAATTAGGGGTGTGCAAAAAAACCGACCGAATTGAAAACCGAACCGAACCGGCCCGAACCGAACCGAAATCGGCGGTTTTTTTTAGCTCGGTTCGGTTTGCGGTTTAAGGATTTAAAAAACCGACAATATCGATTCGGTTGTCGATTTAGACAAAGAAAAAACCGATTCGATTCGAACCGAACCGAACCGACATCAATATTATATATTAAAAAACCCTTAAATATCTTTTATTTTTATATCCAAAAACCATTAACCATCCTCCAAAACCGAAAACCAACCTACAAAAAACCGACCAAAACTGAAAATCGGTTAAAACCGAACCGAAACCGACGGTTTTTTTCATCGTCGGTTCGGTTTCGGTCTGATTTTTTCAAAAACCGAACCGATCGGTTCGGTCTGAATTGCGGTCCAAAACCAAACCGAACCGACCCGTGCACACCCCTACGTGAAATGAACCAATACAAGTTACGTGTACTTTAATATTATGCGTGTACTTTTAACTCATTAGGCAAAGTACACGCATCATATAATAAAATACACGTGATATTTTAAAATAAAATATGCGTGTACTTTAATATTATGCGTGTACTTTTAACACATTAGACAAAGTACACGCATCATATTTTAAAATACACGTGATATGAAAAAATAAAATATGCGTGTACTTTTCACTCTTTAATCTTCATATACTCTTTTATTTGTATACACTAAATATTTGTCTTCTTAACAGTTTTCTGTCTTCCAAAAAACACTGTCCCTATTGAAGACTGAAGCAGAAACAATGAAAAACAATGGTTACAAAATTCAGAGGAAATTTGAGGAAGGTACCCCAAATGAGTTTATAATGGATGATGATCCATTGACAGAGCAAGAAAGAAGGACTGTAGATTTCTTGCTGGAAAGTGATCTCAAATTTGACCTAATAAGAGATCATGAATGCCCTAAACAATATAATGGGTAAGAAAAACTTCATTTCTAAAAATTACTAATTTGTATCCTTTCAAAAAATTTCATCACATCATACTAATTTGTATATTTGTTTTATTGTAATTTCAGGGTTGACTGTGGGGTGTTTTACATGTACTACATTGAACAAATAAGCAAAAACAAAGAAATGAAAAAATTCTTTCAAGACCCTGACATGCTAAAACAAAGAGCATATGTACTCAGGGAAATTCTTCTGTCAAAATATTTCTTCCCCCGAAAGGAGAAAAAACATCTATAAATTGTGATTCAAATTCAAAAAATATATTTGTAATTTGTTTTGTGTTATATTGGTTATTGTTTACAATATTTATTACACCAAAATGGTTTTTTCCCGCTGGCGCGGACCACAATCCACGTAAGGTTTAAACAAACAATGCATCTGATTGTTATGAAACAATGTACAAGCAGTTTTCACAAAAAATACAAGTCATAATTACTAAGTACACCAATGAATTCTTCAAAGTACACGCATTTTTACTAGAGTACACCCAGTGGTTAATATAATAATTATTTATTATTTTAATTGAAAACTACTTTGAAGAATTCATTAAGGACACAATAACCAAAATCAATTTATTAAGCTCAACTACTCACTTCCCAACTACTTCTGGTCAAGAAATAAATAACTTTCACTTTTCCTATAAAAGAGTAATATTTGTTCCTTTCTTATCCATTACATCTAGGGCAAAGATAACATAATGGCTATTCCAGCAGAAAACTTGCGAGAAACTCTTGAGAGAGATGAAAGAAATAAAAAAAAAATAAGGCAAATTGAGGAAAATATTTCCTCATATGAAACTGCCTTTGAGCAGTTTCAAACATATGTGAGGGAAGGCTATTCTGGACTTCCACCCAATCCCATAGATTTATTTGATGTGGATGAGGACCCTCCTCAAACACATGAAGAACTCATGTCTTTCTATACACAAGAAGTTCCCCTGAAAATCGCAAAGCTGAAGGAGAAGAAGGCTATCCATGAAGGCCTTGTAGCTGTCATAGAAGAAGAAATTTGACACTGGTCGAATTTCATTGACTCTCTCCCTGACACCCTGGATGCCTTTGACAAACATCCCTACTAGAAGCCTTGTTTAGTTTTTTCAGCTTTCGTTATTTGAAAAAATTGTACTTTATTTTTTGTTTTTAATAAAAAATTTATTTCTTTCATGAATGTGTTATGAGTTATGTCATACACCCAATATAGTAAAGTACACGTGAAATCTTATAAACATGATCACGTGTTTTGTTAAAATTTTTAACATTAATAACATTTCATCCAAAAAAATTATATAAATGCGTGTACTCTATATATTACACGTGTACAATATAAAGTACACGCATAGTCTATAAAGTACACGCCTATTGAAATACTTGTATAATAATGCGTGTACTCAAGATATTGTCCCAAAAGATTATATAAATGCGTGTACTCTATATATTACACGTGTACTTTATAAAGTACATGCAGAGTCTATAAAGTACAAGCAGATTAAAATACTTGTATAATAATGACGCTGGCGCGGACCATAATACCCATAGGAGTTTAAGAATATGAGTGACCCAAATATCTTTTATAAAGTACAAGCAGATTGTAATGTCAAAAACTATTTTTCAAATAGTACATGCATTTATATACGTCTACTTGATAAAATTACATGCAGAATACGTAAAGTACACGTATATTGAATTAGATTTTTGTCATATCAATATGCGTGTACTTTGCTAAAACATGCATGTACAATTATATTTAAATGCGTGTACTTTAATTATCAATGCGTGTACTTCATAAAGTACACTCACATTTCATCAAGTACACGCACATTATATTATATTATGCGTGTACTTCATGCATGTACATTAAGTAAAGTACACGCATGCTTTTATAAAGTACACGCATATTGAACTGACCAAATCCATTTTTAAATGTGTGTACTTTATTCATATACTTGTACTTAATAAAGTACACGTATATTAATATACTGTACATAACATGCGTATACAAAGGTAAAGTACACGTGAACACAAGGAATAATGATCATGTATGTTTTATGAAAAATATGTGTACAGCAACACAAAAAAAAAAAACTAAAGAATGAGACTTAAAAATAAATTACATTCATTTATGTGAAACAAATGGTTTATTAATTAATTTATTCAATCAAATGGTTAAAATGAATGAATTCAACAATTTTAAAAATAGTCAAATGGGTTCTTTACAAGTAGACCTGTAATGACCCGTTTTACTACACCTCGAGCAAGTAACTTCCCTTACTGTGATCTCACCAGAAGACTTTATTCTCTTATTTCTTGGCCTGCCTGTCGGTCTCTTAGTCATTGGTGGAAGGATAGATGGATTTTTCAGGAATAGGAATATTTAAGGAAATCAAATCAGGAAGAGGAACTATAGGTATCGAGTATGATTTTCTGTAGAAAGATACCTTATAGTACTCCTCAATATAATCATAAATACTGGTCCCTTTCCTCCGCACAACACAAACAGCATGAGAACATGGAAAACATCTAATCTGCCAACTCTTACAAGAACAAGTCCTTTCTCCTAAGTCAACTGTTGCTCGTACTTCTGAATGAACTTCAAATACATTTTGACTTGAGCGACTAATAGTCCAATGTCGTCTTTTATTCCAATTTTCATTCAGTAACTTTTGAAAAAAAGGACATAGCTCATTTGTCCAAGTGTCAGACTCAACAAGTTTGTTTGGATTGAAATTCATAATCTTCACTCTCAATTTATCAAGCATATTCATTACTAGTAAATGCCTTTCCTCCAATATCCATGAATTGAATGACTCCGCAACACTACATGCCATGTCACCATACCGTTTACCAGGGAAATATGCACAGGACCAATTCTCGAGAGGCAAACTATCAATGAAATCGGCAATAGCAGCTCCTCCTTCCTTCTTCAATGCTTCAATATTCTTGTGAAATACATCTACTGAGACAGCATATGCACAAGACAAAACAAAGCATAAAAATGTACCGTACACATGATAAAATGCACGTTTACTTTCCAATCTTTTGCTTGGCTTTATTATTAACAAGACTAACATCAACATACACGCATAAAAATGTAAAGTACAGGTGAACTAAACAAAAACATTCAAAGGTACTTTACATTTTTAACATGTACTTTGCTTTATTATTTCTAAATAACAACACCTATCATCAAAGTACACGCATAAAAATGAAAAGTACACGTGAAATTAAGAAAAACATTCACGTGTACTTGACATGTAAAATGCGTGTACTTTAGTTTGTATTCAACATAACATCATCATCAAAGTACACGCATAAAAATGAAAAGTACACGTGAAATTAAGAAAAACATTCACGTGTACTTGACATGTAAAATGCGTGTACTTTACTTATTACTACACATAAAGTCATCATCATCAAAGTACACGCATAAAAATGAAAAGTACACGTGACATTAACAAAAACATTCACGTGTACTTTACATGCACTATGCATGTACTTTACTTAGTATTACACATAATAAGACATATCATGACAATACACGCAGAAAAATGAAAAGTACACGTGAACTAAAACAAAGACCTTCAAAGGTATTTTATATTTTTATGCTTGTATTTTGATGATATGGAATGGAACAAACAAAATTTCAATGCAATACATAAAATAAAATATTTAAAATTCATTTACCATTGTTCCCATTCCTTGCAGTAGCTGATAGTATTGTTCCACGGTAACGGCTCTTCAAAAAGGCACCATCAAGAAATAAAACAGGTCTGCAGTATTGAAATCCATAAATACATCCTCTAAACATTACAAATATTTTCTTGAATTTTTTACTGTCATGTTCCACGTCAAGGATGCAATGCGACCCACGATTATACTGCAATAAAAGGTCACGATAATTATTCATTAATGCATAAGAAACCTTTTCATCACCATGTATATCAACAGCAGCCATCTCTTTTGCACGCCATGCATGTTGATAAGCTGTATCAAGACCATAATTCTTCTTCATATCTCTAACTACATCAATTGGTCTCAATAGCGGGTTATCTCTAAGATCATCAGCTACCAATGTTGAAACCAACTTGGAGGCTATCATTTTGGTTGACGGACTACGAAAGACACCTCTACATGTATGCTCATTATTCATTGCACGTATGTAAAAATATCCATTAATTGTAGATAATGAAGCATGAATTCTCCACATGAAATTCTCAGTAGTCTTTTTAGAGCATTCAGCCGTCACTCGAGTTTTATCATTCTTTAAATACACATACTTGAACCCAACCTCAACGGCATACTTTCGCAATTTATCCCGAAATTCCACTACAACTCCTTCAAAACCCTGTTGCTCATGACTTATATAAGTCTTCCAATCATTCAAAAGATAGACTTTCGACTTACTTGACTCCACACCTCCAAGATAAAAGTCATTTTCAATGCAACTATTAAATTCATTTTTAGTGCTTGATGATAAAGACTCTAACCTCTGTGTATTTGTATCACCACTGTCAACCCTCTCAGACCTTGTATTACTGCAGTCAACCCCTTCAAAAATTCGATTAGAGAAGTCAACCCGTTCACGACATGTATTACATGGAAATGGTAATGAATCAATGACATATATCCAAATGAAATTAGCTTTCACGATCAATTGGGACCGCAACATACAACAAACATCGTTGTCACAAACCAACATGAACCGACATTCATCACCAAATGAATACCTCAATGAAAAACTCCCACTTCTCAAATTAGTAAACCTAATACACAACTCATTGCATATGAAATCTAATGAGCTATCTTCAAATATTTCAATACAAGCCATATTATCCAAATAACAACACCTTGCTATTACACTACTTACCATAATGTCCTGCAGTAAAACAGAGACGAAAAACATTTACTTCAAGGTCAACAATTCTAAAAATGTGTGCAATAATTTAATGCATGAAATATCAAAATATTTATTTATAATTAATATAAACTTACAGGCACTTTTTAAAAACCTATACATGAAGCAATAAACCACACACATATTATCAAATAATCAATCACGTGTACTTTATAAACACTGCGTGTACTTTGAAAACTGATATCGAACTGGTTATTTCCGCTGGCGATGACCTATATCAATAAGTGATTCAATACCAAATCAAAATCAAGGACTCTTAAAATTAGAATGAAACATCAATAATATTCATTCAGCACATTCAACTAACAATTACAAATATTGATAAATATAACTTATTTATTAAGAATCCAAACATAAATGCATAAAAAACACAAATTAAAAACATAAACATATATAACGTATTAAAAGCTATTCAATCACATGGATGAATATTACAATGAGTCTCTTGAATTAAAACAAAGGACATATACTTATTGTAATCGATCGAAAATAGAAAATCAACTGCTGATAAAGATTAACTTACAAATGATAGAACCAAGTGATACAGGTAGAATCGATTAAGAACATTATAATCGATTATAGGATAGACGATCAAAGCATAAGATTGATGTTATTTTCGATTTCGGAGAATAGTCGTTAGTTGCAGAGAAAACTCCAATAGCCGATTAGGTTTATGATTTTCTTAAATTTGGGGTATTTATATGTTAGACCTAATCGTTTAAAATTTGGTTCACCGGTTTTTTTGTCCAAAATTGTTAGTCCAAGGACTAGACCGTAAAAACCTAATAAAAAAACTAGCAGCATTGTGATTAGTTTTGTGGTCTCGCTGTTATACTAAGCCTTTAGATCACATACTTTCAATTTTCAAATACCGCACAATTAACTGCCTTCTCCAGTGGTGCCGCCAACAATCTCCGATTCTTTTTCACTTTTAATATGCATGTTCACCAAGGAAGCATAAGCCTTTAGATAAAATCTGAGAGATTTTATGGTTTTAAAAAGAAAATCAAATGTGAGTCTCACAGGCCATGTAGGGTTTAAAAAAAACTAACACCCACAACTACATTTTTATTTTATATTTTGAATGAATTAAGTGGACTATATGAACTAAATGAATAACTCTACATTCCACATAACAACAATTAATGTATGAAGCAAATGTCAGTCTCCGTGATCACTTGACCTGATAGACTAAAATAAAATTAAAAAAGAAACATGTATATTAAGTGTTATATACATTCCTATGCATAAACAAAAGACATAGGAATAAGTAGAAAATGCATAGGTTGTAAATATAAGGCTAGGTTGTATACCTGAAAGAGGAAAAATATATATTTGTGAAATCAAATATTCCGGGATGGATTAGATCTGCAAAAAAAAAATACAATGCAAAAAAATTTGTCAGATCTTATCTAAACCCAAAAACCCAAATTTAAAACCTTAGATCTGAAGTACCCAACGTTAGATCTGCAAAACAAAAACTCGTTAGAGCTAAAAATTAAAATCCCACACTGAAAATTAAAACCCTAAAACACATAATACTTGAACTCGATATGTGGTGAGGGCGGCAGCGTGGGAGGACGAGGGTAAGGGTGAGGGCGGAAGCGTGGGAAGACGAGAGGGTTTGGGATCTAAATCAGCACCCTTGGACCATCAAAACCAAGGTTTGATAAGAAAGAGGGTTTGTGGGTTGGTTCCTCAGTTTATCAGATCATCCGAGTTGGAGAATAAAGACTTGAGTTTGGGGGTAGGGTTAGAGAGGGTGAGAAAGAGGGGGCCGTGTGAGTTTGAGAATGAGAGGTAGGGTTTAAAGTTGAGTTAAAGTGGGTTTACCAAAATACCCTTGTGTGTTGAATTAAAGTGAAAGAGGGGTAATTAAGTAGTGAGAAAGAAAAGAGGGAGAAATCAAATATTTGAGAGGCAAAATAGGTAGTGCTAGAAAAACTTATCTAGATGATATCATTGTCTAAGCTTATGACATACATAAGTTTCCTACTTTCTTATGTATATATATATATATATATATATATATATATATATATATATATATATACCATTCTTTAATTGATGTGTATGAGCGAGAGATTTTTTTTTGTGAGTTCTCTACTGAAATTTTTTGTTTAATTTTTAAAGAATTATAATTGGGTAGTTTCAAATCAATCTATATATCTCATATGCTTGGATATAATCACCTGATAAATAATTGCTATTGTTTTAGTGCATTTGTGTTTGAACATTTGGTGGCTTATTTTTAATTTTTTTTTAGTGAATGGTTTGCATATTATTCAATGCATTTTTTTTCTTTTTTGTTATCAATCAAAATTAGCCAATTCACTACTTTTTTGGTTCAAGTTGGTGAAAATTATACTCATTTTTAATGACCACATTTATGGATTTTTTGTAATTTTCGTAAAATATCTAGAATTGTTGCCTTGAATCTTGAAAAATGTCAAAGTACAAAATTATAGAAAAATTGAATTAATTATTATATTATTATTATTGTTTACACTGGTCTTGTTTCTTGGCCGCTGTTTTATTGGTTCTATTTATATAATTAGATGAAATATAGGCAATATGAGATTTATCCATGACCTAGCGTTTTTAATTGAATTTTCTAATTTATTTTTGTAACTACCAATTTTTTTCACTCTTTTATTTATTTCAATTGATTAAAAAAGTACAATTCAACGTAGTTAAACGTAAATTATAATCACTCCCTATGATATCATCTTTGGGTAACTCTTACACCCCTGTTATAATCAATTAGTATTATTTTAATCATCTAAATCGATGCGGTCTTCTACAATAAGGGGTTATATACATATTTTTCTCATGTTTATGTATATGTGCATTCATGTGCGAGTATATATGTGTCACATTAGCCTTTTAGTTTGATATGTACATATTATTTCTCATGTTTTTATATGTGTGTATTCATGTGCATGTATATATGTATCACATTAGCCTTTTAGCTTGATATTACAAAACTTAGCAACTTTAAATAAAAATTAGACATGTCTACATGTCTTTATTCATTTTTTTAAACTATTTTATAATTACTAGTTTATCTTACTTTTATATGATAATGTCCAGGCTGTAAGTTAGAGCTAATCGCCAGAGTTCGATAATATACTTGTTGCTCGAGCACATGTAAGAATTTTTTTTACAATGTTTTTAGTCACTCAACTTCATTTGTATATGTTCCGTTTTGTGATTAATGTTGTTGTGATGGTATCTTTACAAAATTAGTTCTTTATATAGTAGTTGAATTTAGTAAGCCCCTTTATTCATGCAACATCTGTTGAATTTTAAGACAACAAACAAGTTTTAATATTACTTTCTAATATTAAAATTTGCTTTAGTAGTGTTTCCATCTAGATTCGATGATTTAATTATGTTATCTCATTATTGACAAGGAGATTTGTTTTCGTAATATTTATTTTCTACTAAAGTTATTTTTTTAAGCGACGACCTTATGCATTATTTTGTATTTTATCTTTTTAGCTTTTAGAAAATTAAGTCTTGATGTGAGTTGTTGTGTTGGGTATTCACTGGTTGTACATTGTTTTTGTTTAAGCTAAAATGTTTAGGCATTAGATGCAGTCTTCTGCTTAATGTGTCATGATTCAATGCTACATATATATCTTTGACTAATTGATTATGTTATGAGTGAGTTTTTTAATTGTTATTAACTAATTAAGGTTAAAATATATTAATAATTAAATTCCCCTATTTTATATCACAAAATATTGGTAGCTTTCATAAAAGGCCATATCTAAATGGTGTTATAATTAAAGTCTTACTATTTGTAAATTTACATAGTTTTGAAGGGGTATATTAATGATTTATCGTTTAATATTTTGTTTATTTATTGTATTTTTTAATGATTTTTTCCTAATGAATCTAACAACAATTTTGTGATAGTGTGAAGTAATCAAGAATCTTTTCAAATGGATAGCAATAAGAGTTGGATGGAATAGTCAAGAGTTTCTCAACCTTATATTAAAGGAGTTAATAGGTTTCTTGATTATGCATTTTCCAATAAATATCCTGAGCTATTGATCAAGTGCCCATATAAGAAATGTCGAAATACCATTAGCCATATAAGAGAAATTGTTTATGAGCATCTCATCATACATGAGTTTGTTAAGAATTACATTAGGTGGATTTATCCCATATACAATGGGAATTAGTGGTGCGGATGAAGTGCATGACTCGAATACAAAAGATGATATATGTGGACTCCTACAGGATATATTTGGAAATCAAAGTGAAGAGGGTATGTGATGTAACGACCCGTATGAAGACCAGGATGGGATGGATGAAAATACATTAAGATTTTTCAAGTTGTTAAAATATGGGGAACACAAGTTATACCCTGGTTGCAAATCTTTCTCATCACTTTCATTTATTGTTCGTCTCTTTCATATGAAAACACTTTATAAGTGGAGCCACACGTCATTTACAACATTGCTTCAATTCTTAAAAGAGGCACTTCCGGAGGGTGAGAAATTTCCACGTTCATACACTCAAGAAAGACGGTTAATGATCTGGGGTTTGATTATCAAAAAACTTCATGCATAAAAATGATTGTATGTTGTATTGGAAAGATAACAAAGATTGTAAGGATTACATAATATGTCATACATCAAGATGGAAGCAATTTTCGTGTGAGTCTGATGATGAAGAAACCAGGGATCGAAAAATTCCCGTAAATATTATTAGGTACTTTCCAGGGTAACCAAGGCTTCAAAGATTATTTATGTCATTGAAAGCATCCTCCCTCATGAAATGGCATGAAGAGGAACACGGTGACAATGGAATAATAAGACACCCCGGTGATTCTAAATCATGAAAAACCTTCGATCAATAAAATCCAATTTTTTCTAGTAACTCGCACAACGTTAGGCTCGAACTAGCTGCTGATGGCTTCAATCCTTTTAAAAAAAATTAGCATTTCTCATGGCATGTGGCTCGTTGTTTTGATGATATACAACTTGCCTCCGTGGATGTGTATGAAATAACCTTATCTTATATTGTCTACGTTGATTAATGTTCCATACAGCCCAGGAAATAATATTGGTGTTTACTTACAGCCTCTCATTGACGAATTGAAGGAATTGTAGAATGATGGCATACTTACTTACGATGCATCGATTGAAAAAATGTTTTGTATGTGTGCATCATTAATGTGGACAATTAGTAACTTTCATGCGCATGCAAACTTGTCAATTTTGAGTACAAAAGGGAGATTGGTTAAAGAATGGTGCAAAAAGAAATAATCAGAAGAATGGGAAAAGGAACACTTGTTCTTAGTGGTTAAAGAATGGGAAGAAATTTTTCTATATGGGCCATCGTCTGTGGTTGGATCACAACTATAAATTCATAAATGATATTATTTCTTTTGATGGGAAAGTTGAAAGAGAAGTCAAGCCCACTTAAGTATCCAGGGATGATATCTTGGAGAAATTAGAGGTAATGAAAAGAAATAATGAGAAGGGTCACTCATTGATGACGAAGAAGAGAAAACCTAGTATCTGCTGTGAAGGGAATGGTGATAGTTCTCTAAATTGGAAGAAAAAAGCATATTCTTTTAGCTGCCATACTGGAACAATCATATGATTCATCACAATCTTGATGTTATGCATGTAGAGAAAAATGTGTGTGATAACATACTTTGTACATTATTAAATGTTGATGGAAAATCAAAAGATAATATAGAGTCTCGTCAAGACCTTGAGAACATGGGTATTCGTAAAGCATTACACCCTAAAAGCTTGCCAATTAACAAAGTATATTTACCACCAACATGCTTCACAATGAGTCAAAAGTGATAAAGACATATTTTGTAAGGTTTTAAAGAATATCAAAGTCCTAGATGGTTATGAATCTAATATTTCATGGCGTGTAAACATTAAAGAGTGGAATATTTCTGAACTTAAGAGCAATGATAATCATATCATAATGCAACAATTACTCCCGCTAGCAGTATGAAAATCATTGCCTACGAATGTAGTAAGGTCTTTAATTGAATTATGTAATTTCTATCGGCAGATCTATTCAAACACAATAACCTTCAAAGACTATGAACATTTGCTAGATCATGTTGCTCTTACACTTTGTCATCTTGAGAAAATCTTCCCCCCAACATTTTTCGATGTTATGGAGCATTTGACAATCCATTTAGCTCAGGAGGCAATGATTGCTGGACCAATATAGTTTTGAAGGATGTATCCCATTAAGAGGTACGTTTCGTGTATGAATTATGTCTGTGTCACCTAAATTAATGCATATGAATACTACTTTAATTTTTTTACAATGACGAACAGATTTTTATTCACATTAAAAGAATATGTTTGTAATCGAAGTCGTCCAGAAGGTTCTATTGTTGAAGGATACCTAGCAGAGGAATGCACGACACTCTTTACGAGGTACCTGGGTGATGTTGGGAGTAAGTAAATCGATCTTTACGAAATGATGAAGCCGATGACAACTCAAGTTCAGTAGATCGTACATTAGGTAAAGGAGTAGCATTTATGCTTGATGACACTTCGTTTTCACTAGCACATCGGTACGTGTTATTCGACTCTGCCGCAGTGAAGCCTTTTTGTGAGTAAGATAACATTTGAATGAAATTTAAACTTTATGTAATTAAATATCCCTTGACGTTATTCGGTTTATAGATACATGTTTTTACAGGAAACATATAGCATTACTAAAATGGGAGAGACCTCATGTAGAACACTACGAAATTAACCGCATTCACAACGAAACGTTTCACAAGTGGTTTGGGGATCATGTAAGTCATCTTTGTATTTATATGTAACCACATTTTAAAATCTTAATAACATGTTTAATTTTTACACGTCTAGTTTTTATTACCCAATTATATTAAAAAATTTAGGTACGGAATCTAAATGAGGGTGAGGTATCAAAGGAAGTTTCAATTTTGGCTTTTGGCCCCTCCCAATGGGCTAGGAGATACAAGGGATATATTGTAAATGGGTTTAGGTTTCTCACAAAGCAGCGTGAGAGATGATTGAATACTCAGAATAATGGAGTTATGCTTAATGCTACCACCGAAAGTTTTGCAAGTGCAAAGGACAAACGACCTGTTTCGAGGGGATGTAACATATTATGGAGTATTAACAAATATATTTGAATTGCACTATTTAGATGATTTCAAGTTTGTGTTATTAAAGTGTGATTGGGTTGATACCCATTCAGGGACGGCAAAGGATGATTTTGAGTTCACATTAGTGAACTTCAAACATTCACTATACAAGCATAATCGACTTCTATTAGCATCTCGGGCCAAACAAATTTGTTATATGCGAGACCCGATTGAAGAAGATTGGCAAGCTTTCGTGAAGATAACACCGAGTGATTTATATGACATATGGTAAAGATACTTATGGAGATGACACAATAGATGCATAAGTTGAGCTATACAACATCCAACAACTGGATGACACTCTAATCAACCATGATGGGGATATTACACTGATTAGGGCGGGTGTGGAGGGAACGACTGTTAACAACATAGTTGATATAGATGGAAGTGATGATATATATGTTGATATTGGTGAGGATTGAAGTGATGAGGATATTTCTAAGACTTATGATGACGATTCAGAGGCGGACGAGGAAGCTAATGAGAGTGATATAGATGAAAGTGATGAAAATGAGGAGACTAGTGATGATTATGATACATGGATGAAGATGACAATTGACATGAATATTTTAGTTATGCATGGTTTTATTTTAAAGATACTTAGATGTTCACGAAATTTGACATTCTTTTCTTAGTTTAATATACTAATGACTGAATGCATTTTATTTTTTTCACATCATATGTATGAATGGATAAATAATGATGGACAGTCAAGTTCTTTTTGTTTTTGGTTTTATTTATGTATTTATTGATGATTAATGAATGACTGCATTTTATATAACGTGCCTTTTGTTGATGATTATATCTACTATTAAAATAGTGATTCACGAAGAAACTTCATCATCATTATTTCTAAATACGATTACTTCATTTGTTCTTTTACTTATTTAGGCCAATTAAGAACTATTCAGCTCCATCAGGGAATTTTTAAGGGGATAAATTTAGTTGAAGAACCATTTGTTTCTTAGGATTAACAATGTTAGTTTATCTCCCTCCTTCTCCCATTTTTTATTAGCTTTCTACCTCAAGAAATATTCATCCACCTTAAGATGCTTTGCCAGAGATGACATTACAAGACTCATGTTCTGCCTATTTTAATTGTTAGGGTGATTTTAAAAGTTAATTTTAGCTTTTGGGACTTAATCTTCTACATTAATAGTGTTTTGAAAAATATTTCTAACAGTAGCATAAGACCATTTGCTAAGAACCCCCTTCAATCATTTCAAATTATTGCACAAAGCATACATGGGATTACCAGTGTAGAAAACTTCCCAATTATCCTTAATAGTAGGAAGAAAAGAGGACTGATTCAACCAGAAATTTTGGAAATCAAAGTGTTTATGGGCATCCCCTGTGTTGGTATCAAGTGAAAGCAGAAGAGAGCATGGTCAGAGTGGGATTCACATCAGTTCTACAAAAGATAACATCTCAGAAATCCAACAACTTTAGTTGCAAAGAGATCTATCAGAGATGTGTGGGTATGTGTGTGTGTGTGTGTTAGGGGGTGGCTTGGTATTGATAAGTCAAAAATCGATGATTAGTAATGTATTAAAGTCAAATTATTATTATTATTATTATTATTATTATTATTATTATTATTATTATTATTATTATTATTATTATTATTATTATTGTCATCATCATCTTATTTTGGTGTCAATTATCCCATCAGGTTTTTGTGCATTTGGAACAACAAGAGTTTATAAAGCCATGATGCATATGATTTTATTTTATTACTTGTGATTGCATTCTTATATCCTTTTAAATAAGGACCACAGTTTTGTGCGGATGGCTACCCAATGTTATGTTTATGGATATTCTTTCGTTGGCATCCAAGCTCGTCATATGGACATAAGCAGTACTGTTCATATGTTCAAATTGTGCCTATTACTGTTATCACTATTATATCTTCAAGAATGTACTTTAATTAAGTTGGTAGATAAAATAGTTTGAAGTGTATGAGATTAGTCATATACTTATTATGTTTATTGCTTGTAGAAAAATATTTCGTGGTGCATGAGATTAGGCATATACTGACTCTGTTTATTGCTTGGAATCTTGCAGTACTGCATAGTAATTTCTGAATGGATGTCTTCTTGTATAATCATATTGAAAATGTGAATGTGTAGCAGGTTGTGTTTGTTTGCAACTGCTTGAAAAAATTGGCAAACATTTTGGACCAGGACAGTAGTATAGTGATTAGTCCAATTTGTGGCTGCTTATTCTAAACATATGTTTTGTTAACAATAAATAAGAGATTTCTACTGTTGGTTTTCGCAAAGTCGGTCAATGAGTATGGTAGATCCAAAGGTATCACCCGTTTCAACTATTTCCTTACTACTTTGAAATGTTTCAATATATTTTAAGTTTAAATGTTTTCTTAGTTCATTTTCCACCATCCAAAATTAGGATAAAGATGGATAAAAATGAAGACAAGTAAATGGTAAAATGTAAATAGTTATATAAGCAGTCCACTAAGATAGAGATACTTAATATATTTACGTGGAGCTTAAAGCATGTGAGAATAATTTAAAGGGGTAGTGTTGATCCATTATTATTCTTTCGAGGTCCATCTTATTGTTTTTCCAGATTAGCTAACTCTTGAATCTCGACAAATATTTATTGTTCAATGATTAACTATCATTATTTCTTATGTGTATCTTGTTAGCATAAGAAGTTATCACGTCCTATTGGATTGAGGCATTTATGTTGTACGTCATTTATATTCTGATAATGATCTCTGATGTACTGGAACGAATTCCTGTTGAAGAAGTCTTTGATGATATTGGAGCATAGTACACCCCATTTAAATCAAGGAAACATATCCATTATTGAACAAGGATGATTTTCATCTTTCTGTTATTTTTATGGTTAGTTAGTTTGCTGAGTTGTAGATTCTGTTATTTGTTTTTTTTCTTTTGCTGAGGTGTATAGAGGGAAAAATATGTATTTTTCCTTTTATAGTCTGTTAGAAGATTCCCTTGTAATAGTATATTAGCTAGGGTGTACAGCTTTTCTAAGATAACAATCAGAGAACATTATCCCCTCATTTTACTGAGTGTTATTCTTCTCTGGCATTCCTCTGTTCTTCATTTTCTTATAGATGAGTTGAAATGTGCACGTGAAGGTCTTTTATCTAATGAATGAGACAATTGACTTCAATTTTTTGGACCAAACAAACAGGAGGAGAAGAGAATATGTCTTTTTACTTTTCTTCATTTCATTTCAGTTAAATAAATATTATTTATTCTATGATGGTTCCATATATCTCAAACAAGACAGTTATTCTGATAGTTATTCTTTAATATACTCACGCATTTAACGACCATCTTGGATAATTACAAAACTTGTTGTCAGTTCAATGTTCCTTATTTTGTTCAATATAGAAATGTTGCGCTAAAGCAAGACTATCTCTAGCGACCAAGACGATAAAACTCACTCGGGAATTTTATCAAACACTTGGTGTGCGGAAAACACCCAAGACCTTGTTCCCAAAATGAACTAGTGTGCAAACTCCCAATCAATTCAACCAAGCATCAATGAAGAGACAATAAGAACATACAAGCAATCATCAAAGCAAAACAACAACGATATACCGTGGTTCACCCAAATTTGGGCTACATCCACCAAGGAGGATTTCTTCTTTCTATAGATAAATGGAGGAACCCAAAGGTTATACACACACACAATTTATCTCTCTTAGAAAGTCACTCACAACCTCACAAGAACTCACCCCTCAAATGGGAGCTCTATCTCTCTTTAGCTTTGATAACACACAAAATAGCTCTCAAACTTGTCCTCTCTCAAAACCTAGAAATAACACTTGTATTTATAGATTTGAGCCAAAATGGCAAATTTGTAAATAAACCAAAACTGAAAATAACACAACACAAAGTTGCCTCAATCTCAGTTCTGCCCCAAGCATCATAGGAGAGCCAAAACCAACAAGAAATAGAATGAGTACCTTTCCACAAGCACTCAAAACTGAAATGAATGTGATGTGAGTGGGATAGACTAAAAGCCTCTTCAATGATTCAAACAGTTTTAGAGCCTCAACTGCGAATCCATGTGATGCATATCCACCAATAATAGCATTCCGTGAGATTACATCTTTCTGAAATTTCATCTCATCAAAAATGGTCCTTGCTTCAATTATTGCTCCGCATCTAGCACACATAGTAATTAGTGAGATTTTTAAACATAAAACATTATCCCACAAAAGTGTCATGCATGCAAATATAAAATCCACTAATATTGCTACCAGAACGAAATTAATTAAGCAACTTGGGAAAACATAATTATAGCACTAGGATATGATCTTAGAAAGCTTGACAATCTTTGAGTATGGTGGAGAAATGAAGGTGTCATCGCTTCACAACCAACAGTTCCTCGATTAGTAACCAACTTATGAAGCACCGGTGCACTCTCAAGCAGAAATTGTACAAGTGCAAGTTCCAGTTCACAAGACTCTTTTTTCAAGGCAAATACTTCAACAGCTTTTAGATGCTGCAATGAGCATTTGAATGCACTCTCTCTCTTCTGTGATTCCCAATAGATCTCTACAACAAAATCATGAGAGTTGACAAAATTTGACCCCAAGCAAAGCTTCTCAAAGCTGTCAGACTCAAAGTCTATAACCAATATTTGTGAGTAGTGTTAGAGATGTGCACTCGAACAATGGAAATGGCAAATTTTTCACCTCTAATATCGATAAAACCTGGATACACCAAGACCCTAAGGTAAGGTTGTTAATGTGGTTAAGGATGGAAAGGACATCCATGACCATGTCTCCTATGGCTTTAAAATCATCATCTCTGTCAGAACATGGAATAGCAATGCAGAAGTCAATCTTTACTTCAGCCAAAGATAATACATTTAGTAGTTTAATCTTCATATGCTCTAAATACCCCCTAATTTCTAATGACAAGATAGTAGGTGCTAAAATTTTCAAGCCAGTCTCATTGTCTCCATAGTATGGATTCCTATAACCTCTTATTATTAGTTTCTTCAAACTCCCAGAATCAAGGGTTAAACTGTATCCTGATTTGTCGGCATCATAACAACGGGTAAGGTGACACCTATATAATTCGAGAAAGTCCAGAGCAGGGCTACCCTTGAGAATTTTTCAGATCATAGAATGAGTTTACTCTGAATTTTTTATGGTTAAGAACCTAAGTGAAGTCCAGTCAAGTATGTTTGGGGTCTGATTTTGTATTTGGATAATTTCGCGACCTCCTTTCTGGTCATTAGAGATGACCCGTGTGATGCATGGTCATCCAGGGTATCTATCATTAGTAAGGGATATTAATCCTATTAACATAATTTGTTGAGGGAAATGACGTCTACACACATTCTCCATTTCTTATTGGAATATGTAACAAACATAACATTTGATAACCATTATGGGTTTTGTACATCTCCAATGAACTTGTCGTTTCGGCATTTGTCTACCTCATCTTCTACACCATAATTACTTTCTAGGTGGCAGAGAACCTCTTCTTATTTTTTACAACCCTATGGTTGGGGTTTACACTAGGGTGGTTAACCATAACTGTCGAATCTAACCTTGTCATGTCAGAGTGCCACTAAACAAATATGTATTTTCATTATTTCAGGAATTTAATTAGCATTTATCTCAATAAGAGTTGAGATTTCACCAATTTATAACACATGGGTAGGGTTAGTCTCATTGATGCAAATGAAACTGAAGTCCTTAAAAGTTTATCCCACTCTAATATTTCTCTTCCTCATTTAGGTTCAAGTTATCCACATTTAACAACTCAATATTTGGGCTATTTTCATAGTCTTGCTTTGTTTGCATCCAACAAAGAATGAAGGACGAATTTTTTGTGCCAACTACAGACCCTTGGAGTCTTTCGCATAGACAAAGGCTTGAGATCCTTTAAGTATACTCTTATTTATGGTGTTTGGTGGCTTGTCCATTCCCCATATTTTCCTCTTCATCCCCATGCACTTCTCTCACCTGGAAGGAGTAGCAAAACAATAAAAAATCTCCTGGTTATTATCTCAATGTCAGGTTTATTGAGAGAAGGTATTCATTTAATGACATTGTAGGTTGATAAGAGATACACCGCTAAGAAATGGATCAATATAATTGTGATGGAATATTCAACCTCTACAATGACTGGAAATGTGATGTAACATGTCATATGAGTCCTCTCTCCATTATATGCCATAGGAGGAGTCACAATAGATATGAGGTTATTTATTTCCAATCCACGAATCCATATGCTTTCATGAAGATGATGTGAGATGAACTCCTTATGTCAATGTGTATCTTGTGCATCTTTGAATTTTGCATAATCAATCATGAAAAATAAGGTATCACCATAAGGAAATATGATCTTGGCGATGTAATATTTTTTAAATAACACCATAAAAATCTCTACTTTGGTGTGTCTCACAAAGTTGATCGGTGAACTTCCCTCAGATGGGCCTTCCAGGCAAATCCAGCTGATATGGTTTGAACATCAGTTAAGGTATTTTTTTTCACTACCTTTACTTTTTCCTGAGCTTATGTACCTTCGTACACAAATTGTTAGATGGTCCTCTCTTAATATCCGATTAAATGGCTTCTTTGAGGCTAAAGCAATCATTTGTGCTATGGTCGTGGAACTTATGGAATTTAACATATTTGGACTTATTTTTATTTTCTATAAAGGTATTTAAGGGGAGGGCATAGGTTCAGGTAAAAATTTATGAAGTTTTAATTTTAAAAAGACCTCCTCTATAAATTTAATGAGAGTGGTGAAGTTCTTAGCTTACAGAGTCCCTCCTTTCTCACCCTTCTTCTTTTTAACTTCATCTTTATCAAGTGAGGCCATTTTAGGTAAATGAACATAACCTTCCTCTTTACTTAATATTAAGAGGGAGGGTTAAGGTTAAACATACTTAATAAAATGGTATCTTCTACATTTCTGTACTTGTGTGGTTTGTAGAAAAATTTCACCAGAGGAGTTCTAGGTGGGATGAGGCTTTTTGTAGAGTAGCGGCATTGCTAGACAATAAAAGATGAAGATGGTTTCAACAGAGGTTCAGAGATATTGCCAGCGCATGGAGAATGTACCTGTTTTGACAACGTTCTTAATGGGCAACAAAGAGAGGATGTGGAAGAGTATAGAATCAGGCAAGGCGCTGAGTAAATCAGGTTGTGTTATTTCATCTGTATTTGTATAGGTATCTTGATAAGAGAATTGGAATTATTTCTTTCGACGTTTACGAGATAGCAGGGGTGGGGTGAGGGAGGTTGGTAAGGGGTTTATTCATCGTAATCAGTTTTTTAATGTTGAAATTGGTAAAATTGGTGACCTGCTGGTGAACCTGCATACCCAAATGTAGTGCCAAAACTCTGCACAAATGCTCCAAAGTGATGACAAAGTGAGTCTATCCTTTGTGTTCGTATTGAATAACTGACTTGATGCATTTAGTATACACTAACGACACTTTTATATTAGTATACACTGGAGAAACTTTAATATTAGAGGGACTGACTTGATGTTTACACTTATAGTTATACATTGGTCCATTTGGTACGACTTCAAATTCAGTTCCATAAGAGAAGAAAAAGCAAATTGTGTTAACAGAGTTGGCCTCAGCTTTATCATACCCGAGCTTCCTCCTGAATTCATCCAGTCTACTGCAGTATACCTTTGGTTCTAAACAAACAAGATAGATGGTATGGTGATTGTAATGAGTTAAAAGTCCAATTTTTTAAATAGATTATTTATGTCTATTTTTGTTAATAGGTACACCTTTATTCAATTTACAATTTATTTATTTGTTTGAGTGTTTGGCATGGTATGGTTACCTTGGACATAACCACTATGTCAATATATTTTTCCCTCAAAGAATATAAGATATAGATACATTGATGTTCCTAGAACTAGTATGAAAACGGGAAAACTAAGCTGAATTTATATATATGATTGGATTGTATACCTGCTATAGTATTTCTTTACAATTTACTTGGCGTTCTAGTTATGTGCGCATTATGTAATTATAATGCAAAGTGCGAAATCCTTGCCTTTTTAGGTAAGTCCCATATGTAGTAGTTAGCTATAATTGGGTGAACACTCCCTCCGTCCCAAATTCCCTAGGTCCCTTAACTAAAGGCTATCCGAAAGATACTACATGCAGACAATCTTGATAATAAATAATTGTTGGTGTTATGTCATACAACTCTAAAATTGTAGATGTTCATTTTGTACTCTTCTAAAGGTAATTCTTTGTTCTATAATTATGCTCATTTCTAGACAGTGCAACCTTCTTTTCTGAACAGTGCAACCTTCTTTACAAATATTTTTTTTTATCAAGTTTTGTTTTGACAATGGTATTACAACCATCATATAATTGTTCTTCTATATTGAAATACAAAAATAACAATTTCACCTATTTGATCATATTGTAATGAATTGTGTTATAGTCAGACTTGGATATGATTAAAATTTTAACTACTACGTATTCTTTAGGAACAAACTATATTTAAAATCACACATTACTCTTGTAAACTCAGTGGTGCATTTTTATTATTACAGGTTGGTATGACATTGTAGCGGCAGAGTAAATCCCTCTCACAGGTATATTCTTGTTCACAGTCTCTCTTTCACTCACAATGCAATCTCAGTCCAGTTCTCATTCTCCTTCGGATTCTAGCTCGACCAAATGATCAAATTCAAGTGATGGTGAAAGCGATAGTAGCTCGACAGAGAGTGAGCCTTTACATAACCAAGACACCCATTCACATGAAGAAGGAACTCAAAGTTATTTAATTCGTATGTGCTTAATTAACTATGTAGATTGAAGTTAACCTGTTTTTTCAATTTTTATGGTTCAGCTTCAGCACAGTATGCCACTAAACGTCGAGGCACTGC
This sequence comes from Sambucus nigra, assembly GCA_949130495.1. NCBI lineage: Eukaryota > Viridiplantae > Streptophyta > Magnoliopsida > Dipsacales > Adoxaceae > Sambucus > Sambucus nigra. The sequence continues at coordinate 50,734,901 of OX422220.1, forward strand.
GAAGTTGGATGAATTATGGGGTACTAGAAAACGCTTAGAGCTTCACTTCAATGATTTCTATCAACCAGGAGATACCGCAGATAGAGTTTTAGTTCGTGATGGGAATATGTAAACTTTCTTTTGTAAATTTCCGTATAACACAACTCTTATTAGAATACTTTTTCTAATACTATATGTTATCTCGTGACTATTTAAAGATGATTATTTAAATGATATAAGAGGTTACTAATTCACTACAAGAAAAATATCATTTCGTAGCAATTTTATTAGTGGCTAATCATTTATTGCCACTAAAACATATATTTTGTTGCAAAATTTATGTTTGCCACAAAAAGATAATGCATTAGTAGCAACAAATTAAAATCGCCACTAATTTTGCCACTAAATGCTAAGTGGGAAGAATTAGACATTTAGCAGGAACGCAAAATTTTAATTAGCTGGAAGTTTCAAATATTTGCCACTAATGTATGTCCATTAATAGTAAATATTCTAATTTGCCACAAAAAAACTCCTTTACCCTCCAAAATTTCATAAACACTCCTTTTACCCTTCAAAATTAATTTCTAAAAATAAACATTTAGGAGCATTCCCCCCAAATAAAAAAATCGTGACTTCTCCCATTCATCCCCCAAATCCTCTTCATCTTCCATTCATCCCCCAAATCCATTAGCCATTTGTGTTTTATCTCTTCCATTCATCCCCGCTCGCCCACTCATCCTCTCTGCTTAGATTTCACACGCTTAGATCTGAAAATATTTAGGTATTTCATGAATCTCTCTCCTACACACACGTGCACACACACACACATTCGATTTTCGGCTATTACATGTTGATAAATTTAGGGCTTTGTAATTGAGGGCTTTCTATACATATTTTTTTTCATTTTGTTTAAGATTTATTTATGTTCATGTTCATGTTTATGTTTATATTTGGGGATTTAATTATTTTTTGTTGTTTATTTTTCATCTTCAGTTCAAAACCTGTTTATGTGGGTTTTTATATTTATATCAGGTATACACTTTCTCTCTACTTCTAGATTTATATTTTGAGGTTTTTGTTTTGAAACATTACGATTTATGTGTGTGACTATAAAGGAAAGTATTTGGTTCAAAATAATTCGATGGCAATTTGGGTGTAGTGTGAATTGGTGCTAATGTACACCATATATTGTTTGATTTATTTGTAAATTGATTATTAGTATGTTTGATATTTGACTACTGATAGTTATGTGTTGGTATATGTGTTTATTTAGATCTGTTAAGTGGTATTATTTTGAAACTTTGTTTTTTTTACAGTGATTGGATGTCAAATGGGGGGACATTAGGTATGGAATTAGGTATATTCTTGATGACCAAGCCCAAGCTCTGCCAATAAATTGGTTGTATTGGTTTATGATTTGTAATGTTTTTGGGCCTCTTGATTTCCATATCTTGAGTGAAAGTTCAGCAAAAAGTACTGAATTTTGTGTATCTCTACCTAATATAAAATGTGAATTCCTTTTAATTTGTTGATTTTGGATTTTTTTTTTTTACATTATCAATCGAGATGTAAATAATTGTTCAAGGAAAAACATTTTTCTTCTTCTTTATAGAAAGTAGGGGATAATTTACATTTTGGATTTCGTGTGTACTTTTGCTTTCATAAATCATGTTCTTGGCTTCTTATTGGTTCACACCAAGCCAACCCATAATCTATTGTGGTTAGACATTATAATGCAAATATATCTATGTTTCTTAATTTTTCCATGCTTTTGTTTGACATTATGATATGAGGTTGTAAAGACAGATAGAGAAAACAATTCTTTGTGATTCTTAAGTGTGTTTCTGTTTGTTTTTAGATACTTTTTGCATTTAATTAGAATCTAGGATGTCTGTTTTTTTTAACAGTTTGGTATTTGGAATCTATTAAGAACCCGAGTTTATTGTTCACACCTTTTATAAAATTTCAAAGCCTATGTTCTATAGCTTTACGACAAAATCCAACAAATGGGGGTTACAGAAGGCAGCTCTTACAGAGTAGATCAAATATTTGTAACTCATGGTACAACAATAGGTAGATTCCAACTCAAAAAATGGAAGAGCTACTTGTAAGAGCTGGAATCATTATCTTATACATTATCTTAATGTTAAAAAACTTCTGATCGGAATATACCTAAACTTCTGATCCGAAACTGATCAGAAACATGAAACATACCGTGCCAAAAAACTACCTACTGATGTTGGTTTGAGAAATATTCTATATGTAACTCTAATAATAAAGGTCAATACGCTATAAACATGAGCTTTAAACGAGCCGAACTCAAATCGAGCTCGAGCAAGTCGGTTTTAAAAGGCCTAATCGAGCTCTTTTATACCTTAAAACTCGAGCTCGAGTCAATCACAACGATCATATCTTTGGTTTGGGTTTGACAATGATATGGTATCATGATATCCCACAAGCCACCGTAAGTCTCCGCAAGTCACCGTAAAGTCCCCGCCTCGTTGTCGCAAGCCTTTGGACAATCGCATCAGGTATGTTATTTTACATCTACCCTAGCTCTGTTTCCTTAAATTTGCATTCTAACTGTAGTTAAAATTAGTTCCTTTGCATTTGTAATTTCCTAATCTAATCAAATGATCCTTGCAATGGCTGAGTAGATTAATAAATAAAATTATTGATATTTAGAATAATTGAAGGTCCTACATGAATTCAGATAAATATATGTTGTTGATGAATGTTCCCCTAATTTCTATTTGGTGTATACTAGTCGTCGGGGATCCAGCTCCGCTATATATCCACTGTAGCTGCACAGTTTGAAAAAGTGTATGAACTTCGTTTTAAATTTATGTTTCTATGAAAAATTATATTTTATTTTGAATTGAATGAACTGAATTGTGTGTACTGAATTAGTTATATATTTATGTTACTAGTTTCTGAAAATATGTTATTTGGTAAACAATGAGTTGATTCGAAAATATGTTAGTTACACTAAGAGCTTCTTGGAACATTTGAATAAGAACTTAGTTATAACAATAACAATAAATGAATAGGAACTATAAAATGAATTACATAGAAACATTTGAATTACATGCAAATGTTTCTATGTAATTACATAGAATGTAAGATTATAATTACATAGTATATAAACAGGTATTTAATCTTGCATACTATGTAATTCAAATGTTTAATTGGACTGAATTCATATACTTTTGGGAATATTTTAAGTCTCAAAGAGGTGAAAAAAAGTGCCTAAAGAATGGAGACTCCTGCTTTTGAGCTAGAAGGATATGAACGGCCCCTTCCCATGGTGAAAAGGTTCGTACAAGTGAATCATAATGCTATGGAAGAGAGTTTCACATCACAAGTTTTTGAAGGGGGGTCTTTCTGCTAGGAAAGGGTAAAATATAGTAATATCAGGTCGTTGATAATTTATGAGAAGCAGAAAAGAAAATTCTCGACTTCTAGGAGACTCTCGAAAATTCAACGGAATTTAAAGAGAAAATCGTCACGCATTTAACTAAATCAAACCCGTGATAGAAAGAAGCGAAAGATGGGAGACATTAATGGGGTGGAAGGAGTAGTTAATACATCAGATCGAATATCAGAATTGCCTAAACATATTATCCATCACATTCTCTCTCTCCTCCATTGCCCAAAAGATGCGGCTCAATCTATAGCGTTGTCCAAAAAGTGGAGAAGCATATGGTATTCATTCCTCAGTTTTGATTTTGATCAAAAGAGCTTTCAAGAACAAAGAGGGGAACAAGAAGAGACATTCATAGATTTTGTTAACAAATCATTACTAGTTAAACTTGAGACGATGCTCCATATACTGAAACTCAGGCTGGGTATTTCTTCACTTGATATCGAATTGGAGCATGGAATGAGTGATTGGATAAGACTGACCGTAGACAAAAATATCAAAGAGCATGAAATTCATGTGAACATGAAGAACAATGGATTTTACCCTTTGCCGCAGACCGTCCTCTTGTCAAATACAATTACCTCATTGAAGTTATATGGATGCAGATTGGATAATTATAGAGACATAAAATTGTTTAACTTAAAAATGCTATCTGTAAAGAATACTTATGTAGGTGTTGATTTAATCCAAAGCTTCGTCTGTAGCATCCCTATGATTGAGGATCTGAGATTTTTATACTGTGATGGCTTGGAAGTTCTACACATTTCAACTTTTCTCAAACTAAATCGGGTTGAGTTACATGAGTGCCATGATCTCACGTCAGTTGAAATCAAATTACCAAATCTTTTGAGTTTTTTGTTCCATGGGAAGGAATCTAACGGCCAATACAAAATAAACTTGGCAGGTTGCGATAATCTGAAATTTTTGGCGTTGAGAGATGCAAACATGACAGATAAGTTGTTTCAAGATCAGATTTCTAAGTTTCCGAGCCATGAGAAGTTCGTACTGAAGGAATGTAACATCCTGAAGAGGATTACAGTTTTGAGTAGAAGACTCAAGGGGCTAACACTAATACGATGCAAGAGTTTAGAGGAGGCCAGTATAGATGCTCCAAATCTAGTTACATTTGAGTATACGGTATCAAATGCCCTTTTCTTCCATGTATATCCCAAGTCTGAATGAAGCAAAGCTTAATTTAGAATCCATACGGAGAGGAGAACAATATCAATTTGTTTTGGATGAAGTACACAAATTTATCAGGAAGTTTGATCAATCTAAAGGTTTGAAACTAGTGGTATGCACTGATAACAATGTGGCTATATATGAAGATCCAGCTTCCCCTATTTAATGCTCTTAAGCTAGAAATCACTAAATCATCTTTGGTATCAAAAGATCGTGTTGATAGTTTGTTATGGGCGTGTTTCCCAAAGTATCTATTCGTGGCATCGTCTCCCAGCAGTGAATCCTTACCTAATGCCATCAACTCACCACACCCATAATAAAATTGAATGGATAGATACACTTGCAGTGTTGTGAGAAGAAAAAAATTATTCTTTTGCCTTCTATTGAAAAGATGTACATCTGGTGTGAAAATAAAAGTTAATCGGATGGATTATTATCAATGATACAGTACAGATAGCTCGCTATAACTAATTTAATTTGGTTATCGTATTTGCTTAAAAAAATTTGCTTTTGGATTATGGGGTGTACTACAAAGAACAGAGAAGTTAAATGTGTTTTTTGATGAGATTTTTTTCTTGTCCAATTTATAATTATTAAGAATCTGTTGGCCGTTTATCTTCAGTTCTCTCAGAAGTAGATAAAGAAATAAAAATCGGCATGTGTTGAGGTTTCTTTTGACATGCCAATTAAGTGCAATGATGTTTTAAAAGATTTAAAATTGATGCATACGTATTTCCTTTATACCCGTTCATTTTTATATGTATTATAAATCTTCTCTGGTAGGATCAGCTACACTGAAAATTTATGAATTGAATATAATGGAATTTACTATTGCCTCTCGTTTTACGGAGGCATGAAGAGCGTGTAATCATCATAAGTTCTAAAGACAACGATAACGCGTTTTGTGATGCTGAGAATGCCCTTCATCAGATAGTCACTTTGATCCTTCAGGTGATCTGATATTATAGAACTCGAGTACTTGTTTGAGGGAAATGATTGTGTATTTTTGAAATGGATGACTGATGCAATGAAAATTTTCCCTGCCATTGTTTAGGATGACGGCACTACTGAAGCACATAAATTTGGTGATGGCCACGTTGCAGCAAATGCAATAAGGCTTTTAATAGCTGGTTCCCAAGCAGGTGGTTTTATTGGAGTTTCTGGTCACAATATAGAGACATTGAGGAATTCCTCGGATGCCACTATCACGGTTCTTGATCAAAATTAGTTGCCTTTATGTGCATCTTTCTCATGAATCTGATCGAGTTGTACAGGTAATAACATCCTTGTTTCATCTACTAAGTGAGGACAACATTTAGCCCCCCTTTTGTTGGGGTAAAACATTTTTTACCTAGGCGGAAAGTACTTTCACACATTCAGAATTAAATTTTTTCACTATATGTCCAAAATCACTTAGCTATACCAATTACACATATTTTCAGTTTTATATAAATATGAAGAAATGTTTCGACTCCAAATAATTGAATTCTTTGCACTATTTCTATTATACACCGAGGTTGAATATTTCACCCTGAACCATATAGGATGTTACAATTTAGATGTTCATTTTTGTTATTCTGCCTTTTGTTTTGCTTCTGCAGATTTATAAATTTCTAGAAAGTGTGATTGAGGAGACTAATGCCAGGGTGCATTGGATAGAAGCAAATTATATAAAATCTACTAAAATACTTGTAAAAAAGAAGGTACTGAATTATTTTATTGAAGCAATCATTCACTAGCAAGTAGCTATTGTGATTTAAATTTCACATCAAAGCTAAGTAGAACTTTTTACAGATTCGTGGTTTGGTCACTTAACTTATCGATTAAGTTTGTGCGTGTTTTAGTTACGGCTCCTATAACTTTGGTCAAATTTGGGGTTGGGAGTGCTCTTACGCTGATGTCCAGATAGATATGTGTTACCATATGCTCATCCCCTCCCACTCTGTGTTACTTATATAAAAAATAGGAAAAGGAATGAAGCATCCATTATTTTTTCAATCTGCAAATTATACCCTATATATGATTAAAAAAAAATAGATAGAAGAATTGTTGTGCTTTTTACATGATGACACAGAGTGAAGTTTAAGTGGATACATTGTTAATAGCATTGTCTTGATATCAAATTTAAATGTAAAGATGCATAAGTTTGGATTGAATTCTGTAGCAAAATGATGAATTTGATTGTTAGGAATATACGATATAATTGTTAGTTGATTGTTATGTCTACTATTTATAAATAACAATTGTACAGAATTATGAACAATGACAGAATAGAAACAGAATTATAGAAATGAAATACTTACTAGAATTTGCAGAAATAATAATAATTAGAAAGAAATCCGAGCCCTGTTGAACAGTCTCCTTAAGACAAAATTATTCCTCCAACGTGCTTGAGTTTAATGAATAATTGCCTCCCAAGATAGAATGGATTTTCGAATTTAATCAAGCAGCACAGCAATGACTAATCCCAGCGAACACAATTTATGTGTTTTGTACTCAACACAACCAAGAACATGCAATGCAAAAAATGAAGAAAATATTTTCTGGGCAGAGGAAATAATGCAGTAGCAATTTCGGAATTTTGGAGGGTTTTAATTTTTCAGTAGTAAAAACTGAGGGAGAAACATTTTATTTATAGTAAATGTCTTGACTGTTGGGAACAGTCAAAACCGAAATTAACTGTCAAAGCAGTTAATTTGGTTAACTGCTGACTCTTGGAATTAACTGATTATCAGTTAATTAAAGATTAATTAATTCCGTAATTAATTAATTAAAGCCCAGAAAGTTAATTAGATTCGGCCCAAAAATTTAAGAATTTTTATAAGCCCGAGCCGAGCCGAGCCGAGCCGAGCCGGCCGGACGGAAGGACGCGCGCGCGCGCGCGTGTGGACTTTTGACCGAAAGTCAACCCGAGCATAGCTTAGGTCATCTCCCCTTCAAAGAGTTGGGATACCCCCAAGGCATCTAAGCCTTAGTCCATACTTGGGGTGTTATTAACTCATCAAAATTCCACTACTCTTCCAATGTGGGACAAGAGTTAAAACACACCCAATTTATTAACTTCCATTACTTTGTGAGTCACTTTGGGGACATAATTATCATTCATAACTTATTGAAATTGGACATATGAATATACTACGTTAATCTCCTTGCGGAGGTGAACGTGTTCGTATATGGCCCCACAATTTCCGTAGTGTGGGTCCCACCTAAATTTGAGCTCAAAGTTGCTCAAAAATCTGTCCAGAAAAATCTGGACAGCTTTAAATATCCATTTAAGTTCTAATTTTCCAACAATCCCCCACATGAATGATATATCGCTATAAATAAAATAAAACAGATGCTGATGCAGATGCAGACACAGGTTGAGTAAAACTGAAAACTTATTGCATCGGGAGAAGTAGCCTAGTGGCCTTGAACTTTCCTTAGTGATATACTATCGGATTTACTTGGTTAATCAGTAGACTTCACGTCCTTGAACCGTCAACCGTTTTTGTAAACCTAGACAACAGTATTCACACAACAATTCTTCAACACAGTTGGTTCTCACATTTGTGTTCATTTTGGCCGTGAACACCACTTGGTTCCGCAAGTATTTTAGAGAATATGCCTTTCATTATTCTCATAGAAGTGGCCCCCTTCTTACTCACGTAGGTGACTTCCATAAAGAGTATTTTGCAATACCCCATTTAGACGTACTAAGATATAAATGTCATTAAAAGCATAACTTATCCTAATTTCGCGGCAGATATGCACTGTCTCATCTTTGGAATGGATAGGATTAAATATCCTCCAGTGCTTACTGAATACAATGTAGTTCGGTTTGCCCATTGAACCTAGATCTTGGGATCTCCAGTCAGCTAGGTTGGGTTGCCACTATATTGATTCTTATTTATTTATAGGCTTTAGACTCATTCCTCTCGATGATCTTTCAACTTGCTCTCGGTTTAAACCTTTCGTTAGTGGATCCGATATATTATCTTTGACTTTACATAGTCAATTGTGATAATTCCGTTTGAGAGAAGTTGTCTAACGGTATTGTGTCTACGACGAATATGTCGTGACTTTCCGTTATACATGTGATTTTGTGCCCTTCCAATCGCTGATTGGCTATCGCAATGTATACATATTGCGGGCACAGGTTTAGACCAATTTGGAACATCCTCTAAGAAATTTCGAAGCCATTCAGCTTCTTCTCCAGCCTTGTCTAGTGCAATGAATTCAAATTCCATTGTCGATCTAGCAATGCACGTTTGTTTTGAGGATTTCCAAGATACGGCTGCACCTCCGAGGGTAAACACATACCCACTCGTAGACTTAGAGTCTTTTGTATCAGATATCCAATTTGCATCGCAATGTCCTTCAAGAACAGCTGGATATTTTGAGTAATGCAATCCATAGTTTTGAGTATATTTTAAATAACCCAAAACTCTCAATATTGCTTTCCAGTGATCTCTTCCTGGATTACTTGTAAATTGACTTAGCTTACTTATTGAGTATGCTATGTCCGGTCGCGTACAGTTCATGATATACATTAAACTGCCGATAATTCGAGAATATTCTAGTTGAGATATGCGTTCACCATTATTTCTTGCTAGATGTAAATTTACATCTACAGGTGTCTTAGCAGGACTAATATCATACTTCTTGAATTTTTCAAGTACTTTCTCAATGTAATGTGATTGAGATAATATAAGTCCATCCGATGTTATAGAAATTTTAATTCCTAATATAACATCGGCGATTCCCATATCTTTCATGTCAAATCTACTTTTCAACATTTGTTTTGTAGTTTTGACAATATCCAAGTTACTACCCATGATAAGCATATCATCAACATAGAGGCATACAATGACATATCCATTTTTAATGTATTTAAAGTAAACACATTTATCGCATTCATTAATTTTTAAACCATTTGATAACATTGCATTATCAAATTTTTCATGCCATTGTTTAGGTGCTTGTTTTAATCCATATAGTGATTTAACAAGCTTACATACTTTTCCTTCTTGTCCGGGAGCTTTGAACCCTTCAGGTTGCTCCATATAAATTTCCTCGTCTAGTTCACCATTTAAGAATGCAGTTTTTACATCCATTTGATGTATTTCAAGTCCATTAATAGCAGCTATTGCTATTAACATCCGAATGGACGTTATTCTTGTTACCGGTGAATATGTGTCGAAGTAATCCAACCCTTCCTTTTGCCTATGGCCTTTAGCTACAAGTCTAGCTTTATATTTGTCAATTGATCCATCGGCCTTCAATTTCTTTTTGAAGATCCATTTATAACCTAATGGTTTTGATCCTGGTGGAAGATCCACTAGTTCCCATGTATGATTTTGTAATATGGATTCAATTTCACTATTAATTGCTTCTTTCCAATTGGAAGCATCGGGTAAGGATATAGCTTCTTTATACGATTGAGGTTCATTTTCTAACAAATATGTTAGAAAATCCGGACCGAAAGAAGTCGAGGTTTTTGCTCTTTTACTACATCTTGGTTCATCCTCTATTGAATCAATAGGTTGATAAGTACCACTTGTAGTAGCTTGATTTGTTCTTTTAGGAGGACCAGATTCTCGGGTCATGTTATACGGGAATTCATTTTCAAAAAATGAAGCATCCCTCGATTCAATAACCGTATTTACATGAATGTCCGAAATCTCAGATTTACAAATTAGAAATCGATATGCACTGTTATTAGTAGCATAACCGATGAATACACAATCCACGGTTTTTGGCCCTATTCTTACCTTTTTAGGTTTAGGAACCATCACTTTGGCTAAGCACCCCCACACTCGTAAATATTTATAAGAAGGTCTCCGACCTTTCCATAATTCATAAGGTGTCTTGTGAGTCTTTTTGTGAGGTACTTTATTGAGAATGTAATTAGCAGAAAGTAAGGCTTCCCCCCACAAATTTTGTGGAGCTCCTGAACTTAATTACATTGAGTTCATCATTTCTTTCAAAGTACGATTTTTGCGTTTAGCAACACCATTCGATTGAGGAGAATAAGGAGCGGTTGTTTGATGAATAATCCCATTTTCAGAACAAAATTCCTCAAATGGATATTCATATTCACCTCCTCTATCACTTCTAATAGCCTTTATCGTTTTGCTTAATTGATTCTCAACTTCATTTTTATATTGTTTAAATGCATTAATAGCCTCATCTTTACTATGTAACAAATATACATAGCAATATTTTGTGCAATCGTCAATAAAAGTAATAAAATACTTTTTTCCACCTCTAGTTTGAACAAATTTTAAATCACAAATATCGGTGTGAATTAAATCTAAAGGTTCAGTTATCCTTTCAATAGAATGGAAAGGTAATCTAGCTAATTTAGATTCCACACAAATTTCACATTTATGATTTTTATCAATATTGAATTTGGGCAAAAATTCCAAGTTAATTAATCTACGCAATGTATCAAAATTAACATGTCCCAATCTAGCATGTCAAATATTACATGACTCAATCAAATAAGAAGAACTAGCAACTTCATTTATTGAAACAGATGTTTTAGGGGTTACAGTAAGAACATTCTGTTTAAAGAGCCCCTCATTTAGGTAGCCCTTTCCTACATACATGTCATTTTTAGACAACACAAAGCGATCAGACACAAACACAAGCTTGAAACCATTCTTAGTAAGGAGAGATCCAGAAATCAGATTCTTTCGGATATCAGGCACGTGAAGAACATTGTTGAGAGAAAGTTCCTTTCCACAAGTCATTTTCAAAGCAATCTTCCCTTGTCCCACCACCTTAGAAGTGGAAGAATTTCCCATAAAAAGGTTCTCCTCATTTTCCAAAGGCTTATAGGTGGAGAACTTCCATTTGTTTGCACAAATGTGTCGTGTGGCTCCAGTGTCCACCCACCATTCCTTGGTATTTCCAACCAAGTTACATTCAGAGACAACGGCAGAAAGATTCATATCCGCCAAATCATTGGTGATATTCTCACCCTCAGTCACATTTGCTTGAGAGTTATTTTTATTTTGCTTCTTAGGCTTACGACACTCACTTGAGCGGTGTCCCGGTTTACCACAATTGTAGCATTTGCCTTTGAACTTTTTCTTGTTATGTTTGGAAGTGCCTTCCCCATCATACTTTCGTTTGTTCTTTTTAAGACCTTCAACGACATGGACCTTTGTTTCCATCGGATTCTTCCCACTTTTCTTTTGAGACTCACGGTTGTCTTCTTCGATTCTTAGCCGGACCACCTACTCCTCCACATTCATCTCCTTACGCTTGTGCTTGAGATAGTTTTTGAACAAAGTCCAAGAAGGTGGCAACTTTTCAACAATTGCAGCAGCTTGGAAAGTTTCACTAATTGACATTCCTTCAGTATGAATGTTGTGAAGGATCACTTGGAATTCTTGCACTTGCGAGATTAGAGATTTAGAATCAACCATTTTGAAGTCCAGAAAATGCCCACCGATAAATTTCTTCATCCCAGCATCTTCAGTTTTATACTTCTTTTCCAAAGAATTCCATAATTCCTTGGAAGTTTTGATAGTGCAATAGACATGGTACAAAGTCTTGTCCAAGTAGGCCAAAATATAATTTCGGCATAGGTAGTCCGAATGCTTCCAAGCATCGACAACAGCAACCTTTTCAGCATCATCTCCCTCTTGAATGGAGGGGCAATCTTCATATACAAACTTGCCCAGTTGGCAGGTAGTGAGATAGAAGTACATTTGTCCTTGCCAACGTTTGAAGTCAGCCCCAATGAACTTTTTCGGTTTCTCCCCGTGTGGCATAGATAGGGGTGCAGTCACATTTGTGTTGGTGACAATCAGTTTCGTAGGAGTAGTGTTCGTACTTTGTGATTCCATTTCTGTTACAAAAACAGAATTTTTATCAATGATAAAATTCATATATAATGAATTAATCAAAACAGAATACAAAATTCTGTGCACCAATTTCCTCCAAATGTAATTCACAATAAATGAATTCCAAAAGAATTCAAATAATAATTCAGTATAAAAGTATAATATAAACAGAATTCCGTACAAAACAGAATTAAATTATAAAATCTGTGTCACACTAATTTTTAATAATAAAAAGAATTCCGTACAAAACAGAATTATAATTTAAGAAAAATATAGATAAACAGATTTTAACAAGAGTACAAAAATTAAATTTTATTTTCTAAAACAGAATATAAAAACAGTATAGAAATTAATTTCTATATCAAAACTGTTTTACTAATTTTATAATAAAGCAGTAAATTAATTCATTTTATTCTGTCAAAACAGATTTATTTCCAATAAATAAATTTCTGTAATAAAAAAAATTATGTACACTAAAAACAGTAGAACTATAATTTTGTCTTAAGATTGTTATGTCTACTATTTATAAATAACAATTGTACAGAATTATGAACAATGACAGAATAGAAACAAAATTATAGAAATGAAATACTTACTAGAATTTGCAGAAATTATAATAATTAGAAAGAAATTCGAGCCCTGTTGAACAGTCTCCTTAAGACAAAATTATTCCTCCAACGTGCTTGAGTTTAATGAATAATTGCCTCCCAAGATAGAATGGATTTTCGAATTTAATCAAGCAGCACAGCAATGACTAATCCCAGCGAACACAATTTATGTGTTTTGTACTCAACACAACCAAGAACATGCAATGCAGAAAATGAAGAAAATAATTTTCTGGGCAGAGGAAATAATGCAGTAGCAATTTCGGAATTTTGGAGGGTTTTAATTTTTCAGTAGTAAAAACTGAGGGGGAAACATTTTATTTATAGTAAATGTCTTGACTGTTGGGAACAGTCAAAACCGAAATTAACTGTTAAAGCAGTTAATTTGGTTAACTGCTGACTCTTGGAATTAACTGATTATCAGTTAATTAAAGATTAATTAATTCCGTAATTAATTAATTAAACCCAGAAAGTTAATTAGATTCGGCCCAAAAATTTAAGAATTTTTATAAGCCCGAGCCCGAGCAGAGCCTGACGGACGGACGGACGCGCGCGCGCGCGCGTGTGGACTTTTGACCGAAAGTCAACCCGAGCATAGCTTAGGTCATCTCTCCTTCAAAGAGTTGGGATACCCCCAAGGCATCCAAGCCTTAGTCCATACTTGGGGTGTTATTAACTCATCAAAATTCCACTACTCTTCCAATGTGGGACAAGAGTTAAAACACACCCAATTCATTAACTTCCATTGCTTTGTGAGTCACTTTGGGGACATAATTATCATTCATAACTTATTGAAATTGGACATATGAATATACTACGTTAATCTCCTTGCGGAGGTGAACGTGTTCGTATATGGTCCCACAATTTCCGTAGTGTGGGTCCCACCTAAATTTGAGCTCAAAGTTGCTCAAAAATCTGTCCAGAAAAATCTGGACAGCTTTAAATACCCATTTAAGTTCCAATTTTCCAACAGATTTGATGCATCGCAGGAAGGTCATTGCTGCAGAAAATTACTGATTATTAATAACTCGTCCACTATGATTAAAGGAATTTTTGTTTTAGAACTATACTGTTTTAGTCTTACTATGTTTATGGGTTTTTTGCTCTAGTGAGAAATGATGAATGTGGGTAAATGCAGATATCAGGCGATATTCCTGCAGTACTGAAGGCCTTAGTAGAGATTGGATGTCAACTAAGGTTTGACATTAGATTTTTAATTGACATAGATTGTAACACACCAAGCCAAGTAATTTAATTCAGCCCAACATATGATCTTCCTGTCCATCGAGCACCTCAGCAAATTGTGGACCCAAATTCAAGTTATTTAATGCTTTTCATATCAGATATTAGCAGTTTTTGAACTGCTGCATTCTGCTACTTATAAAATATTTAATTTATTTTCTTATAATGACATCATCTTTTGAATAACCAATCTTGCAGCTGAATATGTAACTCTGGTGATGATGATTTTGAAAATAATGGTTGATGAACTGATTGGAAGGTCTGGCTCGAACATATAAAGTGTGTAGTGATGGATCAATTCCATACTCAATTCCGTAACTTGTCAAAAATGCATTATGAACACTTCAAACAACACGGGTCTTTAGAACGAGCTCTATCGGCAGATGATAAATGGATTGATCTTTGTGGGACATTTGTTGATGCAAAGTACAAGGTAATATTAAATTTTATGAAATTCTTTTTTCATGTGAATTATTTTATTGAAAATAAATGCTTTATATTATTTTCAAAAAAGAAGTGAAATTAACTCGATTAATAGATGTAAGCAGCAGATTCTACATTGCAATGGATATAAAGGATTTCGTCAAGTGGAGTATGAGATGGTAACATATATTTCTTAAAAACATTATGGTGGGTAATTATTTAATTTTTCTTCGTTATTGGTTATGATACGTGAAATATCATAAGATTTGAATAGCGTGAGAAGGAAACTGGAGATCCCGCGCCTATGACAAAGGTGTGGTATGCGACTCATTGGAGTAAAAGAAAGGACAATTGGGTTACTCCAAAGGCTAAAAGTGTATATGTAAGATGTTTCCAAGTTTTTTTTACTATATTTTTTTATAATAACATTGTGTTAAATTATATATTGTTTACAATTGTTAATAGGATGAGGTGAAAGAAATACTTGCATTACAATCTGAAGATGGTGTGAAGATGGATGATGCAGAAGCATTTCAAAATGTTTTAGGGTATTTCTCTGGTTATGTACTTGGACGAGGGGTTGGTTCTAAGACCAATAAATTTGAAGCTACGCAAAGGGAGAGAGATATTGAGAGGGATATATAAGTTGTCGAGGTCATGAGAGAAGCTGATGAGGCGAGAAGGGAAGCTGACGAGGCGAGGAGAGAAGCAAATGAAGCTCGAATGGAGAATGCTGGTATGAAAGAACGAATGGATGACCTTTTTGGAAGATTTGAGGTGATATTTAATCACATAGCTCGTAATAGTACATGAGTAGCAGAAAAGATGCATGAAGTATAAACGGTCAATTATCTCATATCTATTTCTTATGCACTTGTTTTTTGGTGAACGATGAAACGATTTATGTAATTGATGTACTTGACTTGACTTTGATGTGGAATATAATAAATACATTGAGTATATAATATTATAAGTATATTTTGTCAAACAATGAAGCATAAAAATTCTTACTAGACTGTGTATTTATCTCAAATATTAAATAAGAAAATTGAATTCATTTAGTATTATTGGGTAGTTATTTTATGCATACAACATCTTGACCTTAAGCAAAATCTTAGTTTTGGTAGCAAGTATTATAATTGCTACAGAAAGAACCTTTTAGTGGCAAATGTGAATTGCCATAGAACTATCTTGACCTTAAGCAAAAATTTAGTTTTTGTAGCAAATCATATATTTGCTACAAAAAGAACCTTTTAGTGGCAAATAACATATTTTTAGTGACAATTTTGATTGTCTTCTGTAGCAAATAATTTTCCACTAAAAGTACATCATTTAGTAGCAAAATCTGTTTGCCTCTAAATGTGTAACATTTAGTGGCAAACGTCAAAACAATTGCCACAAAAGGTATTAGCAGCAGGTCTTTAGTAGCAAAATTCTGACAAATTTTTTTTTGCCACTAAATGATTTAGTGGCAAATTTTTAATGATTAGTCAAAATTTGGTTTTGCAACTAAAAGTATTTTTTCTTCTAGTTATTTAATATTATATCAATGCTAAATAGGTTATCGCTAGCTTTCAAAGATAGGTGATGCAAGGACTTATGCCCATACAAGGACCCTATTTGGTGAGAGGTGAAGGTAAAATCAAATAATGCCATGATTTGTGGCAAATGAATTGAAAATTTTGAATTCTTTAGGTACAAGTCACTATGTATGAATTATCTTTTCAATCACAACAAAGTCAATAATAACTAAAATCATAACTTTGAAAATGATAAAACATAATCCAAGCTAAAATCATATGTGTAGTAGATGACTTATTTTTCTATACATTGTAATTATATAGGAGAACAGTGATGCTCCTAAAGAATTTAAAAAAATGTGGATGAAGAAGGTTAGAAAGATATGGAATAATTGGAAAGCATATGTGAAGAAACATTATTGTTCCTTTCATACCAACAAAGAGATATTGAAATATTGTCCACCTAGAGTAAAGCTAGAGCAGTGGTCGCAATTTGTTAAGTATTGGGGAACTCGTGAGGCAAGGGTATGAATATATTAATAGCAGTGAAATTTTATAAATTCAAGTTAAACATATATTTTAAATATATTTTGTAACAAAAAACGAGTCAAAGAAATCTTTGAACTCATAAGAAGAAAATAACACCACATACTTCCGAAAGAAAGAGTCATACGAATATTGCTCATAAGGTGTTTTATAAAAGATTTTTATTGTGAATATTATTTTATGTTATCAAACTTATTTATATAACAACTTACGAGTCATTAGGTTTATGCATATGGAGGTTGATCAAGGGAAAAACGTTTCGTTGGTTGATGTTTACATCAAAACACACGAGAGGAGTGATGGCTTAGCCATCGATAAGGATTCCGTTGAAAAAATGGTACAAAAATATTATGCGTGAAATTAATATGTGAAGCATTTAAATTAGTGGTGGGGAGATATTGGGATCTTTATTCTGTTTTGGTTTTGTTAATGAATGACTATAATTTTTGTTTTATATAACAAGAATCGTTTCATTTCAGTAAAAAATGAGGCAAAAGTAGATCAACTTCTGCTAGATTGTAATAAATCTCTCAGTCGTAAAGATGAGATATTTTATGAAATCATGGGACCTGATAAACACGTTCATTGTCGAGTTTATGATCATGGACCATCTCCAACTGATGTGCATGGAACTAAGCGATTGAAGGTAAATAAAAAAGAGTATGAACGACTACGATCTGAGATTTGATATGAATTTCAGGGTAAATTCGATCATTTAGAGGCTCATCTTGAGTTGATACGCATACACATGATGACTTGCCCTTCCGTTTTATCCAAACAGGTTAATAAGTACACACTTTTATTTTTTGTGCTTAATTATCATGTATATATATAAATGTATGTTCTAATATTAAGTCATTCTATTAACAGGTTCCTTAATCCTCTAACGAGCAAAACATACCATCATATAGGTTTATTTTGCAACTCAAGCAATAATTAGAAACCAATTTCAACCTATAGTGGTACCACAATCAAATCACTATTTAGCTTCGTCTCAACAGGAAAGTAGATAACTACTTTTTTAAATCATAATTTAAGACTTTATGTCTTCATGACTGAAATAATTCATTTTTTTTAGATTGCAAATTCTCAACACTTGGCTGCCCCCAAGATTGTTGCTCATATTAGTGAATATATGAATTCTACTTTAATTAAGGTATGTTACTAATTTAAAGGATTTTAAAGGGCACAATATATCTGCGCTATTTCTTGGGGAGTTTATTTATACTTGACATTGGATTGTTGGTTTATTTGGTTGTATATAGTCTTAAAAATTTTGGGATGTCTTAAAAATAAATAAAATCTTTTGATTTTTTTCAGAAATATCTGGGTGATGGCATATTCATCTTGTTTTTAGAAAGAACCATCAAAGAAGAAGAAGCACCATCAACCACGACAAAGGGTCTCAAATAATGTGCTTCCTAAAATTGTAGACCTTATTACTTTTGGACTTCCAAAAGTGGTTGTGGCAGGTGGATTCATTGTGATCAAAGGCCCTTTAACAAAAGTAGGTGGTATTCCACTCGGTGAAGACTTTTGAGAAGTATATATTGAGAAAACATTTGTAATAAATGAACCATTGCCTAGACCTTATGGAAACAAGTCCATAATTGGAGATGCATATCATTCAACCGTAGCGTGGCATATTGCTAAAATACTAATTTTTAATTTTAATTTTTTAATTAAAATACTAAAGAATAAGTATCAATGACTAACGATTGACTTTTTTATTTATAGGTCGAAGAGGATGTTTGACTTTGATGGATAAGGATCTTACATTATATAAAATTTTGTTTCGCTTCATGTTTCCCCGCTTTTTCTTATTGGACATGTAATACATTTTCTTTTATGGATGAATAATTATTCCAAGCTTAATTATATTTATTTACGATGAATGCTATTGGTTTTAATTTAATGACGTTTTAATTTGATTACTGCCCTTTTAATTTAATGTTACGGTAGTGTATTTGCACATATATACAACACTTGTTATAACTGATTTTTTAACACTTGTTCCCAGTCATATTGCAAAATAATATGAACATTTTGTTTAATGTCGTTACTATCATTCTCGACTTTTTTTAGTGCTGCCAAAAGTATGTTCAACATTTAATAGGTGTTACAAAAGGTTATTCTCAACATTTTTTAATGTTGCGAAAAGGTTATTACTGTCATTAATATAAATGCCCCCAAAAGTTTTTTTGTAGCAATTTAAATAATGCTGCTAAAATGCCGCTAACTTTTCGCGTCATTTTTCAAAATGTCATTGTTCTTTTATCACATTGGCTATTACTGCACTTGTGAAAATGCCGCCAAAAGTATTCCCGATATTTTTAGGGCTTTTATCGGCATTTAATTTGTGTAGAAAAAAATCATATTCCTGTAGTGATATCTACCTCGGGTATCCGATCTTCTCTTAGGCCTTGGCGATGGCCCTGTCCCAACCACAAGTGTAGGCATCAGACTTATCATGTTTAACCCTGGAAAAGGCCTCAACTGCCTTGGCCTTACTATACTTAGCTTAAGCCTTAGCCTCCATGGCATCCTCCTATGTCTTCTCAATAATAGAGACTAAGTTAGTTGACTTGTCGACTTTCTTCTGGAGGTTAGCCCTCTTAACCTCTAAAGCCTTACCCTTCTGATCAAGCTCTTTCTTCTCAATTAATGTGACTGATTGAGCAGACCGAGATACATCTAGGGATTTATTCACCTATTTGAAAATTACATTCATGTCCTAGAAGGACTTCTTCAACACGTCATTTCTCTCTATCAATTCATCATAATCAATCATGAACTGCAAGGCAGAATAAAGAAAAAACATAGTCAAATGCCAACAAAAAAGAGCACAAGAAGATATAAGTATGAAAAGGAGATTTATGAGATAAAAGTTATGGTTGGCAAACTCCACCAATCATTTATGATATGGCAGCATCAGCAACCCGGTGAGAAGTAAGTACTACCAACTGGATCAACCCCCGAGCAATCTCAGGGTGACTAACAGCAGATTAGGCAATAACCTCACCTTTGTCGGAAACATTCTTACCCCCAATAGCAGGTGGGGGAAGAAGGGTGTGATCCGTCTTCATCCTCTAAAGGAAGGCCCATACTCTTTGGAGAGGGCAATCCTCAATGTTCAAGGGGTTGCTAGAACCCCCAGCTTTAGATTTTTTGCTCGCGGGTCAAGCAAGATCTTTATCTTTACTCGTTGGGCGAGAAGGAGGAGATTTGGTATCCAAGTATGTAACAATCAAGTTTACAACTTTCTTCCACGAGGCCATGGCACCTGGAGAAGTTTAGTAGTTGGGGCAAAAGAAATATCCAGATATTCAAAGGAAGATGATATTCCTTCCTCTTTCGATCCCTCCCCTTATGAGTCTTGGGAGTTAGAAGCTTGTGAGTCGTCTAAAATAATAGGAATGATCAGAGTTTGCTCGAATGGCCTTGTGACGAAAGAAGTAATCATACTCTTATAGTCGAGGAGTACAGTAGCCAACCTAGGATGGTAAGCAATTTAAGCCTCTATTAGATTGTCCAAACCTTCTGAAGGTTTACAAAGTTCACTTCATTGTCACGAGGATGTTTTTTCTTACTTGTAGTTGTCCCAAACAGGTGAAAAAACTATTACAATCAGCCAAAGAAAAAAAGAAGAAAAACAACAACAACATTACAAACTGCGACCTAACCTATTCCTTACCCCTCTTGAGGGAACCTTAGCCCATGTTGTATTTCTCCCTCAAGAAGGACGGGGTGTTGCTAATCTTTTATAATGGCGCCATGATTCGAGTAATCTTTGTTGGAATTAAGAAAATTCACCACCAAAGACTGATTGTCCACCCTCGTGTTCAAGTAATGAACACCTTCATAGGTTATCGCCCAATGACAACAGTACCTGATGTTCGTAATACTAAGATGGGTCCCATATAATTTAATAATACGGTTAAACCTACTCAAAGATTTTTGTCTTGTCTATATAGATGATATTCTTATTTTTTCAAAAACAGTGGAAGAACAATGACATCATTTAAAAATTATTTATGAAAAATTCCAAAAATATGGAATTATTCTATCACTAAAGAAAATTGATGTTGAAAAAATAGAAATTAATTTTCTTGACATAATCCTAAACTAGGATGGCCTACA
This sequence comes from Sambucus nigra, assembly GCA_949130495.1. Lineage (NCBI taxonomy): Eukaryota > Viridiplantae > Streptophyta > Magnoliopsida > Dipsacales > Adoxaceae > Sambucus > Sambucus nigra. The sequence goes on from OX422220.1 coordinate 50,755,800, forward strand.
ATTACAAGATCATATCATCTCTAAAATAAGAGATTTTAATGAGAAAATTTTGGATAAAAAATAATTACAAATTTCCTAGGAATTCTTAATTATGGAAGAAATTTCATAAAAGGATTATCTCAAAAAGAATACCACTTCTTGAAAAACTTAAAAAGAATAAAGTTTTTACATAGAGTGATAATGACACTCTTGTTGTTAAACAATTAAACAAGAGATAATAAATAATGTCCAAAAGTTTATTTTCCTAAAACAGGAGATAAATTAATATTATAAACTGATGCTTCAGATAATTGCTGGGGATGTGTTCTCAAAGCAATTCCTACAAAATATTGGAATGAAAACAATCCTTTCAATAATTTTGGTATTCGTGGTAAGAAAACCACTATCCCAAAATCAATTCAAAAACATGAATTGATATGTGGATTTAACTCAAAGAAATTTAAACCAAATGAACTGAATTATATTATTTTTGAAAAGGAATTATTAGCAATAAAGCTTGTTAGTAAAAAATTCCATATTTTCTTAGCACCCGAAGACTTTATTGTCAGAACAGATAATAAAGCTGTAAAAGACTTCCTAATAAATAAAAGAAATATTTTAGAAGGAAGAAGACTTAAATGGTTCAATCAAATTGCTATTTATACTTTTGAAGTTGAACATCTAAATGATACTAATAATTTTTTTGCAGATTATCTTAGCAGGAGCTATACCAAAGACCCTATTAACCAAGTAGAGTTTTTAGAAAGCCACTAAACAAGTGGACTATTTTAATAAAAAAAAAACCACTAAACCAGTGGAATGTATATTATATAAACCCACTAAACCAGTGGAACATATTTTATAAAACCCACTAAACAAGTGGATTATTTTTATTACAGGATGGCAGATAAGCATCCAGGCAAGCACCCAGGTGAAGTAAAAGGAAATTGGGTTACAATTGCTAAAAGGGAAAAAACTCAAGCCTCATCATCATCATCATCATCATCATCATCATCATCATCATCATCATCATCATCATCATCATTAACTACATAGCCTAAACCAAGCCATGTGTATGTTGTATTCAGTGGAAGGGACCCAGGCTTCTATGATAATTGGAACCAATGTTTTATGCAAGTAAATAAATTTCCAGGTGCATGTCACCAAAAATTTAATACTATGACAGAAGCCATAATTGCATGGAAAAATTGGATGAAACAATTAGGACCTCCTAATATGATCTACCAGCTTTCAAAACTTCAGACCAAGGAAACCCTCCTTGATACTGAAACCTATGATTTTCATAACCCAGGAATCCCCTGTGAGTTTTATACACCTTTGAATGAAGCATGAAAATCTCATCTTCTAGACGAAAGAAAAGATTTTAGAAAAAACATGAGTATCCCTGTTGACAAGATTGCTGAACAAACAGCAACCTTAGATAAATTTAAAAATCTTAGTCTCAAGATTTTTAAAACTTTAAATTATGAAAATGAAGACTTTTCTCTGGAAAAAATGAAACTTTTTTGGACTTTGCAGAATTGTTGGAAAATGATTTTTCAGATAAAATCTTCTACACTATTCGGAGAATTTGGCAATTTGAAAAAGCAAATGCACTTCTTCCACGACCATTATTTCAAACCGAAATTTTGCGAAAAATTGAGGATCACAAGAAAAAGATAAAAAGTTTTATACTCCACTTTGATAAAAAGTTTAAATTATAGTGATGAAATGTCAAAACTGCATTTTGTTACTGAAGAAGCTTATCCATACTGGGATATTGAGGCCATTGAGTGGGGATTAGTAAACAAACTAATCTTCTCTAGTGTATGTTGCTTCAATAACTTTGAATTTTTACCCATGATGATCAAAACCCTGGTCTATCATGTTTTGACAAAAAGCAAGTATAAATATACCCGCTATTTTTCATTCCATATAACTAGTATAATTAGCTGGCGGTCTTGAAAAATTTTCTACCAACCTTACCAAATCTGGTACCTCAGAGCCACTGAGGATTATGAATGGGATGAAATTGAACAAAATTAGGAAATTATGCAACCATTGGACCAGTTGGACACAATAAGATATTGGTCACAAAACCTAATCAATATTTCCAACCTAGCAGATTATTATTATTATCGTGAAACGACTTTAAAATTCATGGTAACTGATGGACGAAAGCTATTTGTTACTGATTTACCGATAAATTATACAACCTCTCTTGAACAACGAGTGGCTGTAAGGGAGTTTCTAAATAATTTGAAAAACAAAAATATTTTAGATGTTCCCTATGAGCAATTAAGCCATGCATACGAATATGAGGCATCATAACTTCATGGTCCTCCTCATGATAGCCCTAACGATAGTATGTCATTTGGTTCTGTTGCTGAGGCCAATATTACAAATGCCATGAACGGATAATCGACTATGTGAACGATTGCAAAATAATCCAGCACACGATATATGGTCCCTACAGTTGAAAGCAACGTTAAAACAAGCAAATCTTTCTTTATTTAAGTTTTCTTTAATAAAGTAACTTTAATAAAGTAAATAGTGTTTTACTATTTCCTTTTTGAAAACGGGCGAAACCAACGTCCCTTTCTCTTTTCTTTCTTTTTCTTTTAACAACCCACATTTTTATTTTACCTTATCTTGTATTCAATTAGTTTTAAGAAACTTTGGAATCCAGTTGCTATAAAAGGAGAGCTCTGTGACACCCCGCCTAATTAGATACCGGGCGATCAGTCATTTATTAAATTAAATCAAGGTAAACAGTTGGTTCATTCTCAGCATCACTGTCGATAAAAATAAATTTTCCAATTTAACACCCTAAATAATTAAGCTAAGTGTCAAAAACATTTTTCATACAAACTTTCCAAATTTAATTAACGAAAAAGATTTATTTAATTAAAACAACATTTCTACAATTAAGAATCACACCACAATAAACCAAATAACATAAACCATTCGTCAATCGAATGTCAACATATGAAACTAAAATCACAAATCCATCCTGAATAAATCCCATAGAACAATACTGGGAATAACTGAAATATAAATGTCCCAACAACAAATGAAACAATGGAAAGGGCGACACATGCCCAATAAATGAGAATGCTAGCAGTGGAGTCAATAAAGGAAGTCGTCTACGCAAGTGACCTGCAACTCCCACCTAAGCTGTAGCACGTTCCTCTTAAAGGATCCTAAGCAAGACGCCCCTGTGGCTGGGCACCTGAAATATATACATATATATACAAGAGAGAGAGAGGAAAAGAAACGGGTCAGAGCCCGAAAGTGTGTTTGATTTAAAATACGTTTAGCAAGTATTTAAATTGATACAGGCCAATGCAACGACATATTAGTGCGTCACTCTCTTGAGAAATACTCACCTCTCTTCTAATGTGCACACCTATCGCACTAATCTTCCCAACGGTTTATTTTATCAATTATCGCACTAGTCTTTCTAAAAGATTAACATATCTTAGATTACTCGTAAGATTTACAATTCACTATTTCCACTTTAAAAGAGATGTTCCAATCTGTAACCAAAGTTCTCTATTTTTAACTTTATAAAAACACTAAAGTTTCGAGTGACATATTATACTTTCTCAAAACAATTATTTATAATTTGAGCCAACGACCCTGCCCTACTTATCAAATCTCAGTAGGCAGTTTCAAATATCATAATCTCATACATATATTAACTACTCGTATAATATATATATATATATATATATATATATATATATATATATATATATATATATATATATATATATATATATATATATATATATATATATAACAGCACCCCGAATAAAACTATGGTGCGTGCATACTTCCACTATCCAAACCCCATACCACTCAAATCAAGGGGAATACAAATTCGGAATCACTCTCGAATTGTATTAACACATATACAAATAATATCGAGGCGAAGCATAGATTCCAAGTCTCTAAGAGGATGGCACATACTCGCGTCTCTTAGGACCGTCTGAACTATCAATTCGATAGCCTGTACCAAGGATATCTATCTTCTAGGGTACAAGTCAATATCCCCCATAAAGGTCCCATCGAGATAAGACTGTCCCAGCGCGGAAACCTCAAGGATAGCAAGTAGCGCGGTATGTTTTTCACATGTATATAATATATGTACACACAATCATATAAACATACCACTTTATCATATTAACATAGGTTCTTCACGTTACCCATAATTATACCATTTATCCTTAATTTCACATTTATAGAAATACGTATAAGGTTTCGTTCCTAACCTTAACTCGAAGGGTTTTCTCACTTATTACCTAACACTCGTGGGCTATATCCTCACAAATCTAAATTTCAGTAAGTGTCTTTATTAGGTTCCAACGTAACTATCTTACGCACCTCACCCTTTAAATTCATAAATCTACCAACCTAAAGTAATTATCCCATAAATACCATTCTCGCTGAAGATTAAAGGTTCCAACATCTATTCATATACCCTACTGGTCCTCAATGTCTCCCAAATCAATTTATCAAGAATGCCCAAGAATTATATCACGACAATTCGAATTTAACGCAATTAAAGAGGGAATTAGGAGTCTTCCAGGAGGGGTCGATCGATCGAAGCTTGGGGCTCGATCAATCGAACCTTCGATCGATCGAAGCTCTAGGCTCGATCGATCGATCAAGCAGGTCTGGGCAAAATTCTGCAGAATGCAGTTACGGGTTTCACTAAACTTATTCATCCAAAACTATGTTTTTCCATTCCAATCATCCGAAAAATTCTACTAACATCATTATAACGTTATACCAGGTGTTTATAACGTAAAGCATGCGTTTAACTATCATTAAACATGGATAATTAACTCAATATCCCATCTAATCATCAAGAACCCTAAAGTTTTCCTAAAACAAGGTTCTAATCTGTTTTTACCAGAAATTCCTTCTAATTTAACATCAAAATTTCGTGGGTCATATTCCTCTACATGGCAAGGGTTCCAGAATTTCCATATTATCAAAACTACATGCATTATCTTAACACAATTTGAGTTTTCTTCCATAGTTTCCATCTCTAAACAATCCTAGACTAATATAAAGATTGCATTAACGAAAATACGCAAGTCAAATACTTGCCAGGGATTTTTGGTAGGCAAATTTTCGGATGATTTTGGTATGGCTGTGTTCCTTGTCTCGCGATCTACGCGGTGGTGGTGGTGGTGGCGGCGGTGAAATCCGGTGGCTTTTTGGCCTTGAATTTGCCTTGGAGCTCTCTCCTCTCTTCTCCAATAGCCGTCACTTGATTTCTGAATGTTCTAACCCTAAAAGGCTAACCTAATGGCTGGTATAGGTGGCTGAAATTCGTGGGTTTAATTACCCAATTATGTAAAATGACTAAAATGCCCTCCCGGGGTACTAATTAGGCCTAAAACGCCCCGAGACCCAAACTAAACCCCCGGGTACACTTTCCTGACTATATCGACCCTTCCGGACGCGTTGGCGCACTCAAAACGACCATACGAACAACTTATAAAATATTCACTTTTATTTAACAAAATTAGTCCCGACGTGACACGGGCACGTCCCAACTTAAATTTCCGAAATAGTCATTTAATTCACTTATGACATTCAATATAACCAATATAGTATATCACTATGCTCATTAGTAATATTCAACAAGTTTCCCATAATTACTAACTCTCGTCACGTTAATAATTATAACATAATTAATTTCTGGATTTTTATTAAATAATCATTCTCATTAAATTTAATAAATCCCCAAATTAATATAGCATAAAAATACGGGATATTACAAGCTCCTCCTTCAGTGTAAGACATTCGAAAATAATCCATCTCTCTCCTGTAATATTCTCTTTACTTGTAATAAAAGTAAAGTTTGTATGAATATTATTCCGATCATTTCCGCACTTGTGTAATTGGTATCAGAGCCTTGTTATCAAAGGTTAGTATTCAAAATTATGCTTATGTTGATCTTTTAATATGAATGTTAAGGTAGAAAATATTATAATCCATCATAGAACTTATGTTTCTGGGGAAAATTTTAGAGTGAAATATAAAAGTATTGGAACTAAGTGTCGTAATAATTGTTGTATGAAATATCGTTTGTACTTAATATTATACAAATAATTGTATGTCTATCTGTTTTGTCATTAAGGTGAATTAAACATAGTAATAATATTATACTATTTTGAGAATCTTTTAAGTTTTCATAAAAGCCATATACCTATTATTGTTTCAAAGCCCATACTTTCATTTACCAAAAAGCAATTGTAGTTAGCAATCGGCGTTAGGAAAATCGGGTATTAGGCACCTGAAATAGTACATAATATGAGGTTTTAGGTATTAATGGAATCTGATAAGGATGATCAAAATAATAATATTAATTTACAATGTTTGGCACCATGGCTACAAAAAGATAAGTCTACGAACAATCATAATTTGCATATTGCTAAAAAATTAGAAAATGATATTAGTAAAATTAGAACTACTTTAAATACTTTAACTGATATAGTCTTTAGTTGGGTAAAACGAACTGAAAGACATCAGGTCGTTAATCAAAATTATGTAGACAGAAAACTATATAGTATTGAATTCAACTTAAACAAAATTGATCAAAAAATTAGTCAACTCGAAATAGTTTCAAACTTAGATTTAAAAGAGGAGACTAAATAAAAAATAGATAATCTATTAAACAAAATAGATAATCAAAACCCAGAACAAACTGGAATGAATAACCCAGGGGATAATAAAATTCCTAGGTTATATTGTGGTTCGACAGAAATTAAAGCTCTTCAAATAGAAGAATTTAATTACACCGAATATATAAACGTTCGTGAAATATTAGATTATTGGAGACATCTATATAAAGATCCAATATAAACTATTTCAGAACGTAATAAACTCATTGAACAAATAAAAACCACGTATTTGGAAAATGAAAAATTATTACAATATTATCAGTATGAATTAAACCAATATTCATCTGATGAAGAAGAAATTTCATCACATGTAGTAAATACTAGTGATGGAAAAAGGAAGTCTGAAGAACCACTTCAGGAATTCCAAAATTGGGAAGCTTTTGAAGATTTATGCAAACCCCTATATATGAAAAAGAAAAAGAAGATTTTGTTAAAACAGGCAATACTTCTACAGCTTCTACTAGTAATACTAAGAATGAGGACAAACCAAATCCTTTTTTCTTAAGAAGAGATAATTTGAACAAACAAAATATATCTCAACATGGTATTTATCTTGCTTTAAGGCATGTACCTTTTAAAGATCAAGAACAAACTATTAATGACTGGGCACAATCCGTGTCTATACTCATTACTAATTATAAGAGTACTTGGTCTAAAGAAAATTTTTTAGACTACCTTGCTGCAAGACTTCAAGGTGATGTTTTACAATGGTTGTAACAATGGGAAAACTCAGAAAAATGAACTCGGCAAAAATCTGAGCTCCTACAAAACATCAAATCTTTTGATGAAATACTAAAAGTATTTGTTGATATAATTAAAGAAAATATGATTGGATATACTGGAGAACCCAGAATCCAAGAAGATGCGTGTTACATAATATCTAGACTAGAATTATGTAATATTTGTCAATTTGAAGAATTTGTTGAAATATATAAAAAGTATTATTTCAAACTAAAGCATCTAGAAAATATTCATTGGCTGGATCAATTCTTCCGCAAACTCCCAAACCCATGGGATGAAATGTCTTTAAAAACTTATCCTGCTTGGTTAAAAACTATCGAGAAGGAAGACAATCTTGGTTTTCGCATTAATTGGGTATTAAGATAAATATCTGATAAATGTATTGAAATAAAAGCTAAAAGAAAGTTAAAAATCAAATCAGAAATTCTAAAGCTGGTTATAAATGTTGTGATAATATTTTTAAAGAAAATTGGAAGATAGGATGTAATCCACTTCCTAGAACTTTCAATCATTCTCGAAAGTGAAAATTTATATGGAAACCTCGGAAAAAGAAATCATCTTTTTCAAAGAATAAAAATTGTATTAGAAAAAAGAAACCTTCTAAAAAATCACCTTTAAAAAAGAAGTGTCGTTGTTAAATTTGTAATGAAGAAGGCCATTATGCACCTGAATGTCTCAAAAAAAGGAAAAGTGCAAGTAAAACGATAAAATTTCGTGAAGAACAAGAATTAGAATTATTCTGTGGGGAAGATTTATCTGACACTGATGTTTTTAATAATTCTAATGAAATTTTATATGAACTTGAATCTGATTCGGAATCATCCGATGAAGAACTCGTATTTATGTATAATACTATAGAAGTATAAGGAAGTAGCGAAGATGAGCTACAAACAATAGCCCTTCGTAAAATAGTTGGAGAAGAAATCACTTTTACCAACAAGCAGTTACAAGAAATTGATAATCAAAGACAACTTATAAAAAAGGAAGATGTCTACAAATTATCAAATTTCAAATTATTCTCAATAAGAATATTTGAACAATTTAATGGTAATACTACTGCTGGATGAAAAAATGACGAGACAGCAGATATAAAACTTTTTGATTTAAAAAAGATCGAAAGATGGAAGAAAAAACATCCAAATATAAAATATATTCATATCGGGTTTATTCAAATATGTATTACTGCCTTATTTAGACAAGGTATGGATACTCCCGTAGCTATACTGGTCTTAGACAAAAGATTCAGTAATCCTATGAATGCCATAATTGGAGGAATCCAATCCAATTTGGTAAATGGAGTTATTTGGTTTAACATAAAACTAAATTTCTTTATATCTATTGATGATCCAAATATTGAGGAATCTGTCATTATAAAAATTCAAACCAAAGGGATAGGAATGAAAGATACCTCCAGAAATATGTCAATACATTGGAAAAAAAATTCATGAATTGATAACTCTACCACATACCAATACACAGAATGTGGATAGAAATATTATAGAAATATTCGAACCTCGACCATTTGATTCGGCAATACAACCTAGATTAATCAATTGGAGAGATTTGGAAGTGCCAAAACAATGGATTTTACCCCAAATAACAGAAGCACCACCTGAAAAATAACGAAATAGCGTTGAATTACAGGTATCTGGAAATAATTTTTATTTTAAAAATAAGCAATCAGAAAATTGGCAAAAGAATTTTCTTGACAATGATTCGAAAAAATTAAAAGGAAAAAACCTTTTAAAAGGCGAGAGTAGTAGTAATAGTAACCCCCCTATTGCTATGAAAAATATACAAGTAGCAATTTTACCTGGAACAAATTATCTAAAAGAAGATAATATAAAATCCAGTTACATTTATCATTTCCAATTAGGAAAAGAAGAAATTATCTTTTCACCAAGCCATGGATAGAAAAGGTATACCTATGTATTAGGTTATTTCAATTTTGCAGGCTATAAACCATACAGTCTGTGCACATTAATTGATACAGGAGCAACAATATATTCTTGTAGACCTAATGCTTTACCACCTAAAAAATGGATAAAATTGAAAAATTCTATTGCAGTAACATGCATCAATGGAACACAAAAGTTCATTGATTTAAAAGCCAAAAAAGTGGCTATATGGTTTAATGAAAAGAAATTCATTATTCCAAAAATCCTATGCTTTCCAGAAATGCATGGAGATTTTATTTTAGGCAATAATTTTATCTTAAAATATTTGCCTATAAGTATTGATGAGGGAACAATAAATTTAACCCTCGATAAGGATGCAACAAAAATTCCTTTACTGCAACAACATAAATATAAGTGTGAAAGAGATTTTCGCCCTACTAAAAAAGGAGATATGACTCCAATTATTAAAGCCCTTGAAGAAACTCATTGTCTTCACACTATTTTAAATGATAATTTTAGTGAAAACCCATTAAAATTATGGGATAAAAGCCCAAGATATTATAATCTCAAATAAAGAGATCTCAATGTCATTATAAGAGTAAAACCAATGATCTATACCAGAAATAATATAAATGAATTTGATAAACAAATCAAATAATTATTGGAAATAAACCTTATTGAAGAAACAATAAATCCACACTCTACCCCCGCCTTCATAGTGAGAAAACACAATGAAGTCACAAGAGGAAAAGCTAGAATGGTTATAAATTATAAAAGATTAAATGAACAATTAGAATTTGATGATTATTTCATCCCAAGAAAAGATGTATTAATTAACCAAACTAAAGGAAAAAAGTTCTTTAGCAAATTCGATTGTAAATCAGGATTTTGGCAGTTAAAACTAACTGAATAATCCAAACCATTGACAACCTTTAGTACTCCTAGAGGACACTATCAATGGAATGTTATGCCCTTTGGACTAAACACGGCTCCTCAGGTATATCAAAGATGGATGGACAAATCTTTAAGGACCTTAAAGATTTTTGTGTTTTCTATATAGATGATATTCTTGTTTTTTTCAAAAACAGTGGAAGAACATAGACATCATCTAAAAATTATTTGTGAAAAAATCCATAAACATGGAATTATTCTATCACCAAAGAAAATTGATGTTGAAAAAACAGAAATTGATTTTCTTGGCATAATCCTAAACCAGGATGGCCTACAATTACAAGATCATATCATCTCTAAAATAAGACATTTTAATGAGTAAATTTTGGATCAAAAACAATTACAAAGTTTCCCACGAATCCTTAATTAGGGAACAAATTTCATAAAAGGATTATCTCAAAAAGAATTACCACTTCTTGAAAAACTTAAAAAGAATGAAGTTTTTACATGGAGTGATAATGACACTCTTGTTGTTAAAACAATTAAACAAGAGGTAATAAATAATTGTCCAAAAGTTTATTTTCCTAAAACAGGAGATAAATTGATATTAGAAACTGATGCTTTAGATAATTGTTGGGGATGTGTTCTCAAAGCAATTCCTGCAGAATATTGGAATGAAAACAATTCTACCAATAATTTTATATTTCACTCAAAATTTTCTCCGGAAACATAAGTTCTATGATGGAGTATAATAGTTTCTACTTTAACATTCATATTAAAATAACAAGATAAGCATAATTTAGAATACTAACCTTTGATAACAAGGCTCTGATACGAATTACACAAGTGCGGAAATGATCGGAATAATATTCATACAAACTTTACTATTATTACAAGTGGAGAGAATATTACAAGAGAGAGATGGATTATTTTCGAATGTCTTACACTGAAGGAGGAGCTCTCCTCTTATAACAACCGGATTCCAAAGTTTCTTAAAACTAATTGAATACAAGATAAGGGAAAACAAAAACATGGGCTGTCAAAAGAAAAAGAAAGAAAAGAGAAAGGGACGTTGGTTTCGTCCGTTTTCAAAAAGGAAATAGTAAAACACTATTTACTTTATTAAGGAAAACTTTAATAAAGAAAGATTCGTTTGTTTTAACGTTTCTTTCAACTATGGGGACCACATATCATGTGATGGATTATTTTGCAGTCGTTCACGTGGTCGATTATCCGTTCATGGCATTTGCAATATTGGCCTCAGCAACAGAATCAAATGGCATACTATCGTTAGTGTTGTCATGATGAGGACCATGAAGTTGTGCTGCCTCATATTCCTCTTCATGGCTTAATTGCTCATAGGGAACATCTAAATTATTTTTTTTTTCAAATTATTTAGAAACTCCCTTACAGTCGCTCATTGTTCAAGTGAGGCTGTTTAATTTATCGATAAATCAGTAACAAATAGTCTTTGTCCATCAGTTACTATGAATTTTAAAGCCGTTTCCCGATAATAATCTGCTAGGTTTGAAATATTGATCAGGTTTTGTGACCAATATCTTGTTGTGTCCAACTGGCCCAACGGTTACATAATTTCCCAATTCTGTTCAATTTTATCCCATTCATAATCCTCAGTGGCTCTAAGGTGCCAGATTTTTTAAGGTTGGTAGAAAATTTCTCGAGACCGCTAGCTAATTGTACTAGTTATATAGAATGACAAATAGCTAGTATATTTATACTTGCTTTTTATCAAAACATGATAGACCATGGTTTTGATCATCATGGGTAAAAATTCAAACTTATTGAAGCCACATACACTTGAGAAGATTAGTTTGTTTACTAATCCCCACTCAATGGCCTCAATATCCCAGTTTGGATAACCTTCTTCAGTAACAAAATGCAGTTTTGGCATTTCATCACTATAATTTAAACTTTGATCAAAGTGGAGTAAAAGACTTTATCTTTTTCTCGTGATCCTCAATTTTTGGCAAAGTTTTGATTTGAAATAATGGCCGTGGAAGAAGTGCCTTTTTTTCAAATAGGCAAATTCTCCGAATAGTGTTGAAGATTTTATCTGAAAAATCATTTTCCTACAATTCTGCAAAGTCCAAAAAAGTTTCAATTTTTCTAGAGAAAATTCTTCGTTTTCATAATTTAAAGTTTTCAAAATCTTGAGACTAAGATTTTTAAACTTATCTAAGGTTGCTATTTGTTCAGCAATCTTGTCAGCAAGGATACTCATGTTTTTTTCTAAAATCTTTTATTTTGTCTCGAAGATGAGCTTTTTATGCTTCATTCAACGGTGTATACAACTCACACTGGGTTGTGAAAATCATAGGTTTCAGTATCAAGGAGGGTTTTCTTGGTTTGAAGTTTTGAAAACTGGTAGATCATATTAGGAGGTCCTAATTATTTCTTCCAATTTTCCCATGCAGTTATGGATACTGCCATAGTATTAAATTTTTGGTAACATGCACCTGGAAATTTATTTACCTGCTTAAACATTGGTTCCAATTATCATAGAATCCTGGGTTCCTTCCACTGAATACAACATACACAGGGCTTGATTTAGGCTGTGTAGTTAATGATGATGATGAGGCTTGGGTTTTTGCCTTTTTAGCAATTGTAACCCAATTTCCTTTTTCTTCACTTGGGTGCTCGCCTGGATGCTTATCTGCCATCGTGTAATAAAAATAATCCACTTGTTTAGTGGGTTTAATAAAATATGTTCCATTGGTTAATGGGTTTATATAATATACATTCCACTGGTTTAGTGTTTTTTTTAATTAAAATAGTACACTTATTTAGTGGGTCTAAAAACCCTACTTGGTTAGCAGGGTCTTTGGTATAGTTATTGCTAAGATAATCTGTAAGAAAATTATTAGTACCATTTAGATGTTCAACTTCAAAAGTATAAATAGCAATTTGGTTGAACCATTTAAGTATTCTTCCTTCTAAAATATTTCTTTTATTTATTAGGAAGTCTTTTACAGCTTTATTATCTGTTCTGATAATAAAGTCTTTGGGTGCTAAGAAAATATATAATTTTTTAATGGCAAGATTTATTGCTAATAATTCCTTTTCAAAAATAATATAATTCAGCTCATTTGGTTTAAATTTCCCTGAGTTATATCCACATATCAATTCATATTTTTGAATTGATTATTGGAAGGATTATTTTCATTCCAATATTCTGCAGGAATTTGCTTTGAGAACACATCCCCAGCAATTATCTAAAGCATCAGTTTCTAATATTGAAATCAACCAATGGGGGGGGGGGGGGGGGGGGTATTATCCCACACTCAGCTATGAAGATCGAAATAAACCAATGGTCTCCAGGAAGCGCACAGAGCTCACAAGGGGCCCTCTAGTAATTCTACTTTAACCCAGTATGGAATATGGTAATCAAGTTTGAATTTTTCAATAGTGCTCTAGTTAATAATGTACACTATTGTTGAAGATAGAAACTCAAAGGAATAATTGAAAATAGAAATTGAAGAAATCCAGTACAACAACCGAATTGGGGTTAAGTGCTTACAGTGAAGATCGGATTTGTGAAAACCCTTCTCCAAACTACAGAGGTTTTGAAATGAGAGGGAAAGAGAGGGAATGTTTATTTGGTGATGAAAAATATCTTTACAATTCCCAAGAAAGTAATCATTACACACATGTGGCATCTCCTAAAGACATGACCACACTTCCCCACGCCTAAATAAATACATCGTATGTGGCACCCCGCCTAATAAAATACTGGGTGATCTGTCCTATATCAAATTAAACAAGAATCTCATCTGGTTCATTCTTAGCATCACCGCCGAATTTTTTTTAAAACTTACTAACCACCTAGTATTCAAAAGACACGGCACCAAATTTTTATCTTTCGATTAAACAGGATAAATAACTAGTTCAAAAACTAAAACAACATTCACAATATACTAGAGTCCAAACCATCATGATATGTAAATGAATCAAAGTCATGCCAAATAAACTATCGGCCAAAAACTACTAAACCAAGTAATAATCCAAGCCCAAACTGCAAAGTAAAACTGATACAAAAATAAAACTATAATACCGACAACGGACCACATGTCAAAACATGATATACATGAGTGAGATCCTATGCTAGATTAGAATGAAAGAATCGATTACTCAAAATTTTATCAGCATCCATAGTGCTACAACTCCGAGTCCCTAGAATGAAACCATCAAGTATGGCATCCCTACGTCTGGACACCTAAAAGGTTTAAAAAAAATTATTGCAAGAGTTAGTTCTCAAAACAATTAAAAACATTTAAGAAGTAATTTTTCGCAATTAAAATCGGTTATTGATTACACTTGTCAGGTTCACGCACAATCCCTTGAGTTTTCTTACCTCTCATCTAATGTGAACACCTAACGTTCTTATACTTAGTTCACCCAGCTACCATACCCAAGATATCTTGACTAAAGTATATAACCGATCTTATCAAGTCTACTCTCATGTACCGCCCATATAACACGGTTCATTATTAACATTTCTCGCATGTTATTCAGTTTTCATATAACATTCACATATGTTATGTTTACTCATCAAAATTAAGTCTCACTACTTAATTCATATAGCATTTCAAATCTAATCATCATTCAACTTTCATAATTAAGTTTCACTACTTAATTCATAAATCATTTCAACGTTACCATTCAACTTCCAAAATTAAGTGTCACTACTTTGTTTATTATGGATATTCCCAATCTATTTTAAATCTTAAAATTTAGTTTCTCTCTACTTAATTTATCATTTAGATGTATATATATATCATCTACATGTATACTCGCGTATATAAGTAGAATATCATGAAGTGTATATTTCACACATAATATATACTGTGAGGATATTGGTCTGGATAATCATCGGCCCCAATCATCCTATCATTTACATTGGTCCAGATCTCCCTCAACCCCAAGGTAAATGTTATGCATATGTATATTGGTCCAGATACCCCTCGACCCCAGTATCTTTCATCTTCGATTTGGTTCGGATACTCATCGACCACAAATCAAGCTTTCATGTATTGGTTCGGATAATCGTCGATCCCAAAACATAATTAAGCACACTTTATATATATATATATATATATATATATATATATATATATATATATATATATATATATATATATATATATATATATATATATTTCACACAATATATATACTGTAAACGCATACTATATAATCACTTCCCTGTATCACATTTTAGGGGTTACGGGCTCGGAATCCTCCCTCGATCACCAATAGTGATTTATATCTCTTGGCTCGGAATCATAACTCGATCACCAATATATATATAGTATACTTTAGATATTCACACAACCTAAGTAGTACTATGCATCAATAGGTATTCACAAAACCCGATACTACATGTTAGTATGTTGTATATATCTCTCGCATACTCGTCGTACAATTTACTTTACGATTTATCTCACTATTATATATATAAGAGTGTTCACCCAACTCTAAGGGTCCTAGTTACCCCTCCTTATATAAATTCATTAGTTACCATCTTTAACCTACTGGTATACACGTTAAATTGATGTCTACTATCTCTATCTCTCTCTCTCTCTCTCTCTCTCTGTCCATAGATCAATTTTGAAATTTCCCGATCTATCTCTCCATCGGTTATCCCTTCCAGTCCATTCTCTAAGTCCTACACCCAATGACCTTAATGAACCTTAACTATACCCTACTGGTCTTTATCAAGTCCCTACATAGGTATAATATCACTCCTAAGATCCCCTTCCATCATTGGAAATCCTAGAAAATTCATCCAAGAAAAGAACCCAAAATCTGTCAGGGTCAATCGATCAATCGAATAGGTGTAGCTTCGTCTCCTTCAATTTTCACCCTTTCTGACTTTCTCAAATTCCAAGATTCTTCACCAAATTCACATCCGATTATTCCTAACTATTTATACATGAGTTAGGATGATTTCTAATGTTTCAAACACATTAAAACTTCACTGAAATCAACCAAGAATTAATCAAACCCTCAAAACTCTTTCATAATCTAGTTTTGTGTTCATCCATTTCATTCAATTCAAAACCCAGATTTAAATCCATAGTAATAATTAAAGATCTTTTGATTTATCATTGTCTACAGATATAAACACTGGCTACATGAAATTTCATCCAAACATCTAATCAATTGGTACTTTTCATCAAAGATTTTTCAATAAAATTAATTTATTCATGAAAACCTTACACATAGGTATTACAACTTTAATTCAATTTGAAATAAATACTTGCCTTAGATTGATTGATCTGATTTCTTGTTTCTTTGTTGATGATTGATTGTTTCCTTCCCCAATCTTCCTTTCCAATTTCCTTGGGATACAAGATTTCTTCACCATCTTCAAAATCCCTATTTAAGCATTGAAAATTGGTTCTCTCTCTTCTATCTAATGGCCTCTCTAACATTTTTGTGTTATGATCCCTAAACCCAATCCCTAAATATCAGATATATGGCTCTAAATTTCGTATGCCCCTTTACCTCTTTCTGAAAAATGACTGAAACGACCTTAATAGGTGTCGGTTTGGTCCCAAATTGACCCCGGACCCAAACTATAGCTCCGGGTACCCTATTCCGACTATTTTGACCCACTATAAATCATTAATGACCTATAAATTATCATCCAAGTCACTTAAAATATATTTCTCATTCCTCACCTCAAAATAGTCTACACGCGACTCCCGATGAGATAAAATAAAATATGCAGATATCACTCGTTATACCGTATAACCAAAATTATCAATTATTTATTATTCACACTTAGTAAATATCATAATGAAATATTGATCCGTATCTATCCCATGATTAATATTTAACAGTCGCAATTATCATCTAATCGTATTAAATTACTTCACTCGCGTAATTTAATTAAAACGTATTTTTCCAAATTAATTCCTCAAATTAATTAAATAAAAATACACATAAGTACGGGGTATTACATTGTACTTACAAACGTGCCCCTAAGGAACTCAGCAGGAATTTTTTTTTCATTTTCTGGTGGCATTTTCAAGATTACCCTCCGACCAACACGAAAAGACTTCAAACAATTCTCAACCTCCGACCAACGAGGAACCTTGTTTCTAGTATTGAGCAAAGGCTTACCTAACATCAACAGCCGAGCATAAGCACAAAGCCCAGTGACCTCGAGCAGACCTTGGACTTTGGAGGCAATTATGTGGTTAAGATTCATATTGGCACGTGCTTGGACACGTGCGACCAGGTCACGTGCATTTCAACTCATATGAAGATTCCAAGATGGAAAAGACTTCTTCAACTTAATTAATTGTAACGGATGATCATGGTAAATGATATGTCCAAACTCTTAAAGATAGTTATCAACGGGGCTTAGGACTCTCTAAGTTGTCTTATAAATGTAAAACCGCCCCACATGAGAGAGGGGTTCAATATTGGGACATCGAGCAGTATTACAACTCTACCGACCAGTTCTCTTGAGCAATAAAGAACAAACCCTAACACCCTATGGACATAGACACATTGCCGAACCATGT
Source organism: Sambucus nigra (assembly GCA_949130495.1). Lineage (NCBI taxonomy): Eukaryota > Viridiplantae > Streptophyta > Magnoliopsida > Dipsacales > Adoxaceae > Sambucus > Sambucus nigra. The sequence goes on from OX422220.1 coordinate 50,773,569, forward strand.
ACATCTTGAGTTATGTGTGATTTTTTTACTTTATGTCTTATTTATTCTTGTTCGTCTTATGTGAATTGAATACCATCACCTGTAGAAAATTACCCCCTACAATACCATTTTGCCTTCATTCCAAAACACACGAGATCATGGAGAACATCATCACAAGATCAAATATCCTTTTGCATAGCTTTTTTATTCTTACTTTATTAACAACGTATATAGTATAGGGTTTTCTCGCTTGTTTAGTAAAGTTAAGCTTTGGTGTCGCCCTATTTTACTGTGGCAGGAGTGACCTAACTAGTTTTGGGAGTGGGCCTTCGTTGATAAATGACATGGATAGATTCGACGCTTGTGTCAGACCATTCTTGAGTTTTCTAGTGAAAGAAACATAGACCCATTTCCAAAAGTGTGAGATTTAAATCCAAATATACATTGAAGCAAAGCTCCAATCCTAAAACCCATTTAAGCCAAAGCTTATCCCCCTAACCCTCTTCAGCCAAGCTCCAAAACATTTGAGCCAAAGCTTCTTCTCAAACCCTCTTTAGCCATGTTCCAAGCCCAAAACCCATTTTTGCTAAAAAAAATCAAAACTAATCACTCATATGAGCTATTAGAAGATTTTCAATTCTAGATAGAGAAAGCTCCATTCTTTTACAATTTCACGTATTATCAATGTTGTTCCTGATAATACGATTTAAAAAGTCATTGGATCTTCACAACTGGTAGTGATGTTATTTTGAGAAGTCAAGGCATAATAAGACCCTGACCTTGCTTTTGTCGTCTTGGGAAAGAAGGAAGTAGTCTCCTTGTTGGTTGCAGTTTGTAAGGTATTATAATTTCTTATTAGTTTTTTTCCCGTCTTTAGTGAATCGAAGAAAATGAAGTTACTCAAGTACCGTCTCGAGTGTAGACATAAGAAGGTCGAGCCACATTAAAACCCCAGCTTGAAAGTTTCTCTAAACCCTCTCCTTAATATCTTTAATATTTCTTAATTAATTATTTTCTCATATATTGATGTATCATATTGTAAATAATTCAACAAAAGGTTATAAAATTGCCATTAATCTTCAAAAAGAAATCACCCCCCCCCCCCCCCTTCTTGGGTTTATTTTTCGAGCCAATAAGTAAAATACCAATCAAACCAACAGATAACCATCCCAAGTGCGACACCCCGACTAATTAAATACCGGGTAGCAACTCCTTTATTAAATTAATACAGAATATCAAGTTGCTTCAGTCTTAGCATCACTGTCGAAAATATTTAGTTACTTACTACCCACCTAATAGTTAAAAATAGACAGATGCCAAATTTTATTAATTAAATTAACAATTAATCAAGTAATTAAATCATCATTCATCAATCGCATAAGAAATCTCGCATGAATAACCAACGTAATGAAATAAACTGAGTCTGGAGTAAACACTTCAATAATAATACTAGAGTAAAATAAAATCCCAATACAAAAGTCTGAATAAATAAACCAACATCTGAAATAATGAAAGTCTACATCTACAATCTTTAAATAAGAATGGGAAACATACCCTAACTAGCATGAATGACTCTGAAGGAATCAAGGATAAATGTGGAGGCGTCTAATACCGAGATCATGTAGCTTCAACAGCAGCAACATCACGTCATCAGAGTAGAACTCCTATGCTTGGCATCCCTGTGGTTGGGACCCTAAAAGGTTTTTTTTACAAAATAAAATAGATTTGGAGGAAAATGGGTCAGAACCCGAGGTGAAAATAGTTTAAAAACAGCAAGCGTTTAGTTGCATTAAACAGTAAATATAATATACATGTTAGTTGTGTACTCTCACATGAGTTTCTCACCCCTCAACTAATGTGCACGCCTAACGTATACCCTTAATCCATCCTAGTTGTGCCACTTTCTAACTAATCCGTACTAACTCCTGTTTTCGCATTCAAATATAGGGTGTCTATTCGTGTTACCCAAATAGGTCATACTTATATCTCACATTTACATTAATCAAATTACTTATCTCAAGTTCTATATAAATTCTCACATTTTTAACCCATTTAAATATCTTAGTTATTAGCATACCAAGCAACAATGGATGTATGACAAGTATATATATATAAGTCACTAGCATGATATATATAAAAATTCGGCACCCCAAAAGGCTGGAACCTGCGGTGCACACACTATGCTATCAATCCCGATACATTACGCACGTAAGGATTTACAGGTTCTGAATCACTCAAGAACCGTATCAATACAATTCACACATATTGGAGGCGAACATAGTCCACATACCTATGGGTCACGCACATACCAACGCTCCCATAGTCAGCTGACTTACAACTCACAAATAAGTCTTCACAGTCCTATGTTCAAGAGGTAACAAATTTAAATCCCCCCGAAGGCACACAAGGCAAGATTGTCCTCTTCCAAAAAACAAACCTCCCGTGATAGCAACTATGGTAGGTATGTCATACACATAGCCATTCATATACTAGGTAATTACACAACCTAAATATTTATCAACATTTATATAGGTAATATCTATCCTATATTACAAGTCACATACGCATTTTAATGCCATCCCAGATATTCCACATAATATGTTTAGCGTGACAGCTCTCTCGTCGTATAGATTCAAATACTTAAACCTATCTCAAAAGGTTAATAAGTCACCCACTTTCCTCTAAGGTTATTTCACTAATTAAAATTACCTCTTCTACTGTTCCAAACCTTAAATTAACATTCATCTAATTTTAATCCCAATTTTAATAAAATTTATAATCGTACCTCACTCGGTAAACACCCGTAAGTATTCCATTCAATCCCATAAGGTCTGCCATATTCCGGGCATTAACTACAACCCTATTGACCTTAACCAAGTCCCATAATATCCTATTAATCCACCTAAGAGTTCTTACACACTTGGGATTTGTCAAACCTTAAGGGGAAGATAGTCTACAAAAATTAAGAGGAGTTGATCGATCGAGGGAAAGGGGGCGATCGATCGATCGACATTCATGGGTCGGTCGATCGATCCAATAGGTATTGCGATTCTGCATAATTCTGCCTACGGGTTTCATCAAACTTAACCCTCAAATCCTCTACTATAATGTCCCAAACTCCCAAATATTTATTTCTAACATAATACCAACATAAAAGACATTAGTTCCAATGTTTTAGAATCGTCAAATAATAATGGGGAATCAATATCTGGGATCAAATCATATATTTTTCATAAAAATCCTAGTTCTCCTATTTTGTTCAAGAACATTATATAACTCAATGCAAATTCATAATTCTTTACACATGGATCATAATTTCGTGGCTGCTCTATTCCCAAAAGTTAAACTACTTGCAAAACCTACTAAGATTAAGGTTTTAATTCTTCAAATCCATTCATTCATCATTTTTCAAGGTTATTCTCCAATTCTAAACTAACATGGATGATGTATGCACTGAATTATTGCAAGTTAAATCATTTGTCAGGAAATAGAAGTTCTGATCCTTTGGAGAAGATGATACGGGAGTAATCCTCTCTTCTCGATCTATCCGATGGTGGTGACGGTGGTGCAAAAAGCCTAAAGGTGGTGGTTCTCCTTTGGTAACTTCCTCCACTTCTTCTCTAATGGTCGTCTGTGAATTCTGGTGATGAAAACCCTAAGGATCCTAAGTGTTGGCTGATATAACCCACTTAAAATTCATGGGTCACTATTCTTTAAATAGTAAAAATGACTAAAATGCCCTTTTGGGTTGCCGGTTAGGCCTAAAATGCACCGGAACCCAAACTAAATCCATGGCTAGTGTTTTCTGACTATCTCGGCCTTTACGGACACGTTGGCGCACTCAAAATGATCATATGGATGACATAAAAATAAATTACTTTTAAATCCATTAAATTGGATCCTTACACACGCATCCCATCTTAATTACCGAAACTGTCGAATTTTCAACCCGCGACAATATTAATAAATCCATAATCATATATTACTATACTCACTCAGTAATATTCAACATAATTATCATAATCAAATACTAACTCTCGTCTCGCTAGTATTTAAATTCAAATTAGTATTAAATTAATTTATCCCAATTTTATTTAATTTATCCATAATTAAAGGCCATAAAAACACGGGGTATTACACCAAGTAAATTCAGACATAATAATTTCTCTCAAAATACATTACCTTTCGATTTTTCTTTGAAAAGTAAAGTTAATACTATTGCCCAAGTTGATAAAATAAAAATGAATCTCTTATTGAAAATTTTTAATTTCTCAACGTAGTATCTTTCAAGCATTTTCATAAACTACAGTTTCTCTATTGACTTTCTAAATATACAACATTCCCAAAAAAATGTATTTCACTACTGAAACATACATTCGAAATGAAACTTTAAACAATGCTAGTCCAAGTCTCGTGTTTCCTTCCCACTTTTTAACAAGAAGTAATATGCAACCTAAATTTCATTTTTACATAATAATATTTTTAAAATATATAATAAAAGGATGCAACTATGGGGCAACATTATGATATAAATAGTTCAAAGTTTGGGTTGTATAATGAGTTTTTTCTCTACATCTTATTTAATTTTGATTAGGCAGAATGACTATTTTGCAGTGTTGGTTATTGATTTTAGTTTTCTTATTTATATTCAGATTTAATGACTCAGACATTGGTGTGATAATTAATGTTTAATCCTTAAGAGATAAGTATACTTTTCATTTAGTCCACTTTTAAAAAGTCCTTGTCCATTTTTTTACGAAAATTTTTTATTTTGGAAAATGGTCATTTTTTATTTAGCCCACTTTTAAAAAGTCCTTCACACAAGATCCATCACAAACAATATAAGGTCATTTTATCAATAAAGCCCCTCAAAACCACTAGGGGCTAGGGTTTTACCCTCATACAGGAGGTTGATAGTTCGTTTATTCATTCCCCCTCTTTTCAGGATAATGTAGCCCTCAACATATTTTATGCAACTTTTAGTCAAACTCGTCTTTTTAAAGTCTCTTGCCATATTTTTTAGTTTATTTGAGAAGAATATAGGAAGCTTGATAAATAAGTCTTATTTACATAAGAAATTTCTCCATTAGTCCTATCAAAACAAATTTCGTTCAATAGGTCTTATTCATACATGTAGTAAATATTCATTAGCTATTTTTTAATAGGACCAATTAGAGAAAAAATATTTTTACTTTCACTTGTTGGAGCCAAATAAACGTAAGATCTATTTGACTACATACTTACTAAACCTGACTAATTGATAAAAATTCCAAAAATGTAAGGCATTGTTTATAAAAGTTCAATAGGATGAAAAAATGATAATTCTGTATTTGTTTGACTTTAGTGCATTAACAAGTTTCAATTTTAGACTTTCAACAATTTAATTAAAAAATTAGAGTTTGCCCAAAATCGTAAGAAATATTGTTACATTTTGAATTAATATAATTTAAATCTGCTTAAATATTTTAAAAGGAAAACTAAAAGGATAATAAGCATAAAGATTATTCAAAAGCCCAAAGAAATTAAAAAATATATATAATAGTAAAATAAATTGATTTCAACAACCTCCTATTACCACATATGACACTTTACACTTTGAATTATAACAAAGAAAAAAACACCACCTTCTACCATAACATCTACCACCACAACCAAAAACCCTTTTCAACAAAACCGAATAAAAATCGACCACCTTCTGCACCACACCCAATCACCGCCACCAAATCGAACAAAACTCGGCCATTTTTAACAAAACCAAAACTGATTCAAATCAAAATCCTCAAAATCGATTCAACAAATCAATTCAAACCACAACTAATGTACGCAGGCGAACGAGAATCATTGGTATTTTTTCTTTTATTATTTTTCACCTTTTAGTTGTAGTTGTAAGATTTAGTGATAGCTAGAAGAGGTATTTTGTAAAGGGAATGTTCTAGTTCATGTGATGTCACTCATAACATTACATGTGACCTAGGCATTCCACATTCTCTTAGCCCTCTAAATACTGTACTCCCCATTTGGGATGAGGAATTCAATTAATATATATATTAAGAGATGAATTAAATAGAATAATTTGGGGATTTGGCCTCTAAATATTGTTGTTCTCGTTGTTGTTGTTTAGTTTTTTTTTATTAAATAGTTTTCACTTTTCGCTACTCATCAAATTGGTATCAGAATTTCGTCATCTATGGATGTGGTCGCCATAATTGTTATAGAGATATGGGTAGGGCTTGGAGGAATCAAAGATCCACTCCTTCAAACTATACCCCTGCTGCCAGTAGTCAAGTTTGAATTCTACCTTCTCCTCTACCACCATATCCACAAAATCATAATCTAAACCCCAAAATTATAGATATAATTCCAAAAAAAAAAAATTAACCCTAGCCCCTCATTTTGGACATATATTCCCCAACCATCAAATCCGTCCACTATCAGAGCTCTATGTTGCCTGAGTTTCATTTTTGGCGGTCGGGAAAGCGGGGAGAGCCACCAGCACTTGGCAGTCACTGGCACGACCGCGTAACAAAAACAAGAGCATCCCAACACATGAGAGACAAATATTTTTAAAGTGGTTCGGCTATAAGAAAGAAGACTACGTCCACTGTTATTTTATTCCCAGGGGTTTACAATAGCACAATGTTGTAGAAAGAGGGAGAAAAGGGGTGTATCTTGCGTATTGTCTCTCATCATTGTCGGATCTCCCCCCCCCCCCCCCCCCCCCTTTTGGCTAAGGGAATACATGTATTTATAGTAATGGGAGATAAATAGATACAATGTCTTTATGCATTTAGACATTTATGTCTACATACAATGAATCTAATTGTTGGCCTTCTATGATGGTTGGTCTTCCTTGAATTGCTTGGTATGCTATGTGTTGTCATCTATTAATATAGTAGAAATGTACATTAAGGCTCATTAAATACGTTGTCATCTTCATTAATGCACATTAAATGCATAGTTATCCTTTGATCTTCTTGGTTGGTATGCCGACCAACTCTCCTCGAGTGCTGACTATCTCTCCTCGGGTGCCGATCAACTCTCCTCGGGTGTCGACTAACTCTCCTCGAGTACCGACCAACTCTCCTCGGATGTCGATCAACTTTCCTCGGGTGCCGAATATTGCCACGCGGGATGACATGTGTCCTTTTGTTATTGGTCCTCGTAGATGGAGAATTTTTGCGTCAACAACCATATTCAATCTCAATTAGGCCTAGTCTATCTCTCAAGGCATCACATCTATGTATCAAACCACACCAATCTAAAACAATCAACAAATATGATAACTACCCTACTCAAGGGATTTTAACCAAATCCTAATCTCCCCTAAAGAATATAACCCAATATGACCATCACCTCCCATACCTCCTGGTAAGCAGCCCACTCCTCTATAACATCATTATTCCTAATCACATCCCATTTTACTCTTGGGTTCACAACAAAAGGCCTCATTCTCAAATTGACCCCTTTAAATCAGCAATTCTCCCCAATGTCTAAATACCCCAAATGCCAATCTCTAACAAGTCACTTCCTAAGAATATATCTATATTCTATGAGTATACGAAAACTATATTTTAACAAATCATAACCCCAGGCCTCAAAACCAAAATTCCCAACTAAATACATCAAAACCATAAACTAGGCTATATATGTTGCCATCGGTCAATCAGTGGCCTGGAATCGATCGATCAGTCAGAACCTCCCAATATTTCCCTCATTACGGGATTCTTCATCTTCAACACCCATTTTTCTTTCTGTAAACTCCATTAATGAACTATAAACCCGAACCTATTCCTAACATCAAATCTCAAATCTATACCATATTCAAAGTTTACACACAAAATTCACTCATGAACCCTAGGTCTATTAATTTCACACAAAAATATTGTATTTTCATGAATTTATTCAATTAAACATAGCGCTTTTATAACATTCTGAACATAAAATAAATTCAAATCATTATCAATTAGTTTTAATCCTAGTTAATGAAGAAATCAATCCATATGATGGGGAAATAACCTAATTTACATCTAGATTTGGTTAATTATGAAAATTAATAAATTAATTTCCTAAAATTAGATTTATAACATAATTTCATTTAGATATCCAATGAATAGAGACAATATTGACACACATACAATCATAATAATATTTTACATAAACTCGTCTTATGGATTGATTAGGAAATCAATCTAAAATTCTTCCATTCATCTTGGTGCTTTCTCTCTCTAGTCCCTTTAGTGCTTCCCCATTGGGTTTTATGATAAATGAGATATTTAATATCTTCTTAAACCCCTTTAATCCTAAAAATGGATTTGGGCACCAAATGGGCCTCACCTAAAAGAGCCCTAAAATAACTCAAAATGACTTCAAACATAACATGAGCCTTATACTAATCCAATAGACCTTTAAGCCACCTGTTTAAACTAAAAATGGAAATTGTACACATCCCAAAAATACCCAAAACAATTAACTAATAACTCAGTTATGTAATAATTATCTGGTACAAGTCCAAATATTAATTTAATTAACTACTGCGTCTTAAATCCAATTTGAATAACACATAAAATATAAATAGTGACATCTCATGTCACTACAAGCACGAGTAATTAATATTTTTTTTATTCAATTCAATAATTCCCATAAAATATGGGGCATTACATCTCCCCCCAATCCAACCCTCGGCTTAAATTGGGGATTTCATGCTCGAAATTCGAATGAATTATATTACTAGTAAAAAATATAAGATTATCTCACCCGTAGCAACTTTACACTATTATAAATGAATATATCCACTATGATCTAATACACACCTAGATCTCTCTCATCACAAATCTAATTCAATTATACTCCCAATCAAACAAATATAACCTTTGAAACACCAACTTTTCACTCAAGTACTCCCTTGGTCATGTCCCCGTAGAAACGCACCATGCACACTAATGGTGATAATGTGAGGTCAAATAACACCAGCCTCACCATACCTAAACCTTTGAGAAGGAACTTCTCATTTAGTTTCTTACCCCCTTTAGGAAACTGGACTCCACAATTCACATACCGGAGGTCACTAACAATATATGACCTCCTTCTTAAACTTATGAATCAAGCCTTTACCCATCCTCTACTTCACTTCGATGTTCTGGAAAATCTTCACTCTCAATTACGGACACACTATCCTCCAAGGTGTCCTAAACACAACCTAACATGAATGGCTTACTAAACTTATAACTATAATCAACTTAGTTGTTCTAACTCTCATAACCCTAAATGGTCCCAAGTCCTTACTGAGATGTAGAGTGAGATGCCAAACATGTGCCTTGGTCTTAACTGCCTCACTTAGTTTGAAGGACCCCAGGTAAAAAACTTCCCCAAAAAGATGACCCTATCGTGTCCTTAAATGGAGATCGGACCTATTCCTAATACTATTTGCTTACCCGTTGTTGGTAAACATCAACGTTGGGATATAAACCACCCCAAACATAGACTGGGGTGTAGCGGACACCACTGCTACACCATTTCCTCTTCGACATGATATCGTCACAAATCATAGTTAACTACCCCTTCATGTGGTAAAAATATCCACTAATGATGCTCCCATACCATATAGTGCTAGAAAGTTGCCTTTGGGATATTCTCCTCCCAATTTTGTCATTGGTGATAACGAGTTCCTATTTCAGTTGTCATAAGGAGGCACTCTCCTCGATCGATCCAATCGATCATTGATACATAACAATAAATACTTGTCACGTATCTTGACCTTATCCTTCTCCTGGTGGTTCCCACATCCTCTTAGTGAAGCATCCATCTTTGGGAGCTATAACACAATAATGTCATCCCTGAGTACTCAATTGACTTAAGAAATTATGGTGTTTTCTGCCACGACACCTCTACTAACCATGACAAAGTCAATACCATAAAATGCCCTCATGAAGAATCCAAAGCTAGTACCCACTCCAAGGAAAAAACTAATTTCTTATGTAGATGATAACTCGACACCTATCCCAAGAAAACTAAAAAAAATATCAAACTATCGGTGACATCTCTATGCAACCATAATCCTCTCTAATGTACCCACATATATATACTAAACAAGTGTGTCAGGCCTTCTCCCAAGACTAAGCAAAACTCAACCAAAAAAATGGCATATAAAAGCCTGCCCTCGGTAGTCGGTATGAACTTAAAACATAGTTATGCACATTAGGTCACTAATTACATGATAATATATCATCTAAAATTCAACAAAGCAGCTAAAACGAAGTAAAAAAAAACTTCCACGTCTTTATAATCATGACATAAGGTATCCCCTTCCCGAGTGGGGGTAACCACAAATACATAAAGCTCAAAGGGAGTCTATGTACCTCATAATCGGAGTACACACATTAAAAAAATGACAAATCCTCGATATCTAAACAAGAATCATGCGCGCAAGCCATAAATCTACCCATAGCCATCCCCCGAGGTATCCCAAAAAAGTTGGTTGACACTAAAACATCTAATAACTAGGAGGCCTTGCTTTCCACGGGCGTACAACCTTCTTTAAAAAGGAATTATTGAAATTACGACCCCACTGGCGGCCTTGCTGGAATTATTTCTTTGGTCAATTCTAATGACATTTGCCTCGTTTGCCCTGTTCTCATAGGTTATGGTTCCACTGTCTATAATTCCCCTAACCCTACTAGCCAAAATAGATCACATCATCTACTATTAGAAATCTCTTGGGGTCATCTCCCCCTATGTGGTTCCTTCTACTGGTAAGGTCTACCAACTTGGGTCAACACTACACCATATCAACTTATTAGACATACTATGGCCTCGGTCTCCAAAGTCTTAAGTACTCTATCCCTATAATAGTTATAATGCTCCTACATAAGTAAGAGGGAAACTTTAATAACTTGAGCACAAGTGGTGAAGAACAGGTTATCCTCTAACACCTACCAAACCCTTCACATAAGGTTTCTGCCAATGCTAGAAAGTATAACTCGCACTGTAATTGATAACACAAATATCCTTCTTCACTTTCGTATCAATCTCTCCCGGTGTAGAGATAAAATATAGTTAAACTCCTCCTTATAATGTCCACTACACAGCTGTATAGAAGAGGTCTATGAAAACTTAGTTCTAATGTCGTTACGGGTGATGAGTGAAACATTTTTCTTTGAACTATACGCTAAGCACTTGCTAAAGGTCTCACGTCAAAAGCCCTTAAATCTTAACCGAAGTCGACCTTATGCGTAGGACACCTCTCAAGTGAAATCCAAATAAGGATCTTTCCCGCTACACTATGGCACGAAACCTCCAAAATGGTCGTCATTATAAAGAATACAAATCCAAACTGATAAAGCTCTAACATAGTCAAAGAACGCAATACAGAAATGCAACGGACGCACTCAAGATCCCTAGGACACTAGAACCTGTAATGCTCTAATTCCAAATACGACACCCCGTAAAATTCAGAACTAGATTGATCAATGCTAATAAAAAATTATGGGAATAAAAAATATTTGGTAATATTATCAACATAAGAAATAGTAAAAAATCTAATAAAAAAGACAAGATAAAGAAATATTAATCAACACAAAACTTACTCTGATACCTATCACTGTCAATATTGTAGCCTAAAATAAGTAGATCACGTGGACTAATAAAAGAGTGACACCTGTCGTCATGATCAGTGAACCCTCAAAAAGCACATGAATGTGGTCGGCTCAATTATCTTGTGGGTCGGCTATCTAGCCGAGTAACGCCATAAAAATGAATAGTCAATTATATGAACAAACACACATGTGGAATCTTAACAGGCACCATGCACGTGAATAATATTCAGCTGCCTATTATCCTATAAAGATGTAAATACCTAATATATAAAGATAAACCATCTATTTAACTTCCAACTAATATAAATAGATCACGACCTCTCTCGGCTAAGGGCAATTGAAATACTTTAGTCAAACCCTAGAGAACTCTTGAAACGATTGTACTAAATCGTAAAAATGATAGTGTCGTTGCACGAGTTGATGTAGGCACCTCCTTGGGCTGAACCACGTAAAAATATTTGTGTCTCCTTCATTCTCTCATCCCTCTCTATCTTATTATTTTATATATAGTTATATTTTTTGGTTTAATTGAGCTAAGGGTATTCCAAATCAGTAAACCAAATTACGACACCAAGAGATTGGATCCGTTTGTGGAAAATGACAAGTTATTGTTATTTTCTACCTATTTTATTTAAGAAACCATTTCTCAACCACGCCGTTAAAAAAGGCAGACGTTTTAGAAAGTAGCCACACCATTGATAACACTTCCAGTTCTCTTGCTCCTCAGGGTATAGCATATATTCAAGGAATCCTATTAAACATAGCCAAATGTCAAGAGGCAATGTAAGAGATAGTGAGACAAATTACTGAGACGCTTCAAACCAAGTAAGTTTTTATCCAAGACACTAGGGGAGATATGCTGCCCTTAGCACCTAGGAAATAAATAAATAGATTTATATATTCTAAATCCTCTAATGATAGGTCTTATTTCCCCTGTGCGACCTATTTCCTCAGATCCATTGATTACTATAATGGGGTATCCCTCTTTCACGAATGGCCAAGCGCCCTATACAAACTAAGAAAGGGATCAACCTTTAATCATATAGGTCCCCGAGAAACTAGAGGCCACAATCATAAGGAGTTTCCCAGATCAAGAGATTACTGAGAAGGTTCTGTCTGGTTAAGAACCAGTGTGCAAGGATTTGTGCGTGCTTAGCAGACTTCCCAAGAAGAGAGCTCAACATAAAAGCATATTCGAGTCGTTAAAACTGCTTCCAAAAAAATTAATCCAGCAGAGCATCCCTATAAGGGTTCCATTTAATGGTGGGAAGATCAATTGGGAGAAATGGCCAAATCTAAAAACCCGTTGAACTGGAGTTTTATGAAGGGATAACCTTTTATCCTGATAATTGTCAATTTCATAACACTCGTGGTCAATTCAGAATATGATGGTCAAAATGATCATGTCCTTAATGAGAAATAATACCAGGTTGTCGCCGATATCTACCCAGTCCCAGACAAGATATGTTGTCTAGCATTCTCAAGCACCATTACTGGGTCGGTGCAAATATGGTATAATAATTTTCCTCATAGGAAAATCTCCAGTCCAATAGCTTTCCAAGATGTTTATAAACCATTTCTACTTTGTATCCAACCCAATCAAGAGAGTAGCTCACTTTGTGAGTTTTCACCAACAACCGAGGGAAACCACTTACGAATAAATCATTTGTTTTAATCGCAAAAAATTGGAGGTGGTGGAATATGAAGAAAAGAAAGCAATCACTGCCTTAATGAGCGATTTGCTTCCTGCGAAGTTATATTATACTCTATCCATGGATCCCCCCAATACCATGGCTGAGATAATAGCTAAAAGTGGTATGAACGCCGAGGAGGCTATGGTTGTAAACAAATCTCATAGCTCTAAAGCCAACGGCAACAAGAGCTCCGAGAAAAAAGATCAAAAAGATAAGAAGGTCGAAAAACCTAAGAGTTACGATGAATATACCCCCTCATTGTAAGTGTACACCATATCCTAGAGGGGATCTAAGGAAGTACGAATCTAAAATGGCCTAAAAAACTAAAGTCTCCTCTAAACAGGAGAGATAAATCCAAATATTGTGAATTTCACAAAGACCACAAGCATACTATAGACCGTTGCATAGCTCTGAAAAATGAAATTGAAAGTCTAATTCAAAAAGGCAAGCTTTCAAAATTTATTAACAGGGAAGGCATGATAGAAGGAAGAGAAATCAGAATACGATCGAAATCCCCATGTAAAGGAAGAGATGATAAGAAAATAGGCAAATATGATGACTCGAATTTTATCCAAGCTTGTCAATGAAACATAGAGATCCTGAGATCAAGGTGAAAATAATTTCTTTTTGTTGTCATTTCGCTGCAGGTGGTGATGCAGGTGGTGGCAATGAAATAGCCAAAAGAAAAGCATACCTAAATGAAGCCAAAGCGTGTTCATACATTCAGCAAAATAATTTGTCTAATGAAGTTGATGAAGAAAACTGAATAAGGACAAGCTGGTGATAGGAAACTCGAAAAATGACCAGCCTGGGGTGCTTTTTCTCCATGATGATCCGATACTCGTCATAATGAGAGTACATGAAGCAAGAGTGTCTAGAATCTTAGTGGACAATGGTAGCTCAAACGACGTTATGTTTTACTACTAGTTCAAAGGATTGGGGTTACCCGACAGTAAATTAGAACCATATCATAGACCCCTCATAGGATTCTTCGGAGAAAAGTTTTATCCTTTGGGGATTGTCAAACTGGAAGTATTAATAGGCACTTGTCCAGTCAGTTAAACTGAGAGGGTCTGATTTTTTATCTTAAACATGAACGTTAGATTGGCCGATAACATAATCTTCGGCAGAGTTGGATTAAAAAAGTTTGAAGCAGTGACATCTACTATCCATCAATGCTTGAAATTCCCTACACAATATGGGGTCAGCGTTGTTACTGGGAATCAAGTTGAATCCAGAGAATGTTATTACACCTCAGCCGACTAGGAGAAAGTTAAAAAACTTACCACCTCTTATTAGATTGAGACCTTAGAATCTCGAAAAGACCCTGATTTGGTTAAAGGGCAAGGTATGGAAGACATGAAGACCATCATCCATGATGACGATCGCCCAAAAATAATTACATAGATCGCCTCGTCCATAGATCCATTTATCAAATAGGAATTAAGAAAATTCCTTAAACAATGAAAGAGTGTGTTTGCTTGGAGCCACAAAGATATACCAAGGATTGACCCATGATTCATATGTTATGAACTGAACATTTTTAAGGATGTTAAGCTGATCAAACAGAATTTTCATGTATTTAGCCCTGAGAAGAACATGGACATCTAGAGAAAGGTGGAAAAACTGTAGAAAGAAAGTTTAATTGAAGATGTCAAATATCCTGATTGGTGGGCGAATGTGATAATGGTAAGAAAGAAGAATAACAAATGGTATATGTGTGTGTTTGTTTCTTATATCTCAACTGGGCTTATCCAAAAAATCATTTCCCCTTACCTAGGATTGATCAAATGTGTCGATGCCACTGCTGGGAGTGAATTACTCAAATTCATGGAGGCTTATTCAGAGTATAAACTGATTAAGATGAAATTAAAAGATAAAGAGAAAACCTCATTCATCATCAGTCGAGGTACCTACTGCTACAACTTTTATGTCCTATGGGTTCAATAACGTCAGAGCAACATACCAAGGGATGATGAATAAGGTTTTTAAGGGTAAAATTGGCAAAAATATGAAACTGTATATGGATGACATAATCACCATTAACAAAAAAGCATATGACCATATCAAGGACTTAGGAAAAATGTTCGATCATTTGGTAAAGCGTTCGATGAAGCTCAATCCGACCAAGTGTGTGTTTAGTGTGCATGGAGGGATGTTTCTGGGGTTCATAGTAAACCAAAGAGGCATGGGGACGAATCCATACATGATAAAAGCGTTGATAGACTGCAGTCTCCCACCAATAAGAAGGATGTGCAAAATTTGACTGGAAGAATAACAACCCTTAATAGATTTGTATCTCGAGCTACTAGTAGGTGCTTACCTTTCTTTAAAGTATTGAGAAAGACTTTTGAGTGGAATGAGAAGTGTGAGAATGCCTTTTTATAATTGAAGAAATATTTAGGATCTCCACCATTACTTTCCTGACTAATCATGGGAGAAATGTTATATTTATATTTGGTGATATTTGAGTCGAAAATTAGTGCGGCGCTTATTCGACAAGAGAACGGTGAAAAAATACGTGTAAACCCTTTCGAGGTGTGGCGCTTAGTGCGGAGCAAGTCTATTATACGTGCAAACCCTTTCAAGGTGAAAAAATTCATTACCTAGGTCTAGAAAAGCTTGCCTTAGCCCTCATCGAAGCATCACAAAGGATAAATCCATATTTCCATGCCCATATTATTGTGGTTTATACATATTTCCTAATACACCAAGCCATTAACAAGCCAAAAAAATCAGGGAGATTAATGGCATGGGTCGTAGAGCTTGAGAGTACGATATACATTATGGACCCATGACTTCATTGAAAGGTTATTTAGTAGAAGATTTCATAGATGAGTTCACTTATGAAGAAAAATCAATCGAGCAGACTCTGAAAGGATACAACTCAGTAGTGAAGCTAGTCAAGCAGACTTCTTCGAAAGAAAGCTCAATGACAAATAGACTAGAGACATCTACAACGAGAGAACCCATCGCGCGATACATAGAGAAAAGCCAAAAAGCATTCAACTATGCGTTCTTGGTTAAATGATACTTCATAGAAGAACTGCCCATATGAAATATGTACGTAGATGGATCATTGTGCACAATAGGTAGCATCTTTGGGATGATAATTAAAACTCTGTACGATATAGATGTTGAATACGCACTCAAATTCCAATTTAAGGCCTCTAACAATGATACAGAATATGAGGCATTGATCTTAGGTTTTGAATTAGCTCTATCATTGGGTGTCAAGCAGATATTGGCTCACAGTGATTCCCAATTGATCATCAATCAAATGTTATAATATACGGGGTCAAAAGAGAATTTATGACAAGTTATTTGGCCAAATCTTAAGACAAAATATCTAAGTTTCTAGCGATTAAAATGGTTAGAATACCTAGAATAAGAAATGCTCAAGTAGATACACTTTCTCAGCTCACTTTTGAAACCAGGACGGAGTTAAGGAGATCCATTCTAGTAAAAATCCTAAAAAATTGGAGAATATTAATTTTATTGAAGTAGGTTTGGTTACATCATAGATGGATCCCATTAAGGGGTATATTAAAAAAGGTTCCCTACTAGACGATCCAAAAGAAGCTAGAAAGTCGAGGTACAAAGCACCCAACTACATTGTACAAGGAGGAGTCCAGTATAAGAAGGATTCCATTATCTCATTGCCCAAATATGTTCACACCTCAGAAGTGCAAGTCTGATTAAGAAAGTGCACGAAGGATCTTACGGAGCTCATTCGACAGGAAAATCACTGGTCCAACGAGTGTCCACCTAGGGATATTACTGGCCAACTATGGAAGAAGATTATGTTGTATATGTGAGATGATGTCACAAATGCAGAAGTTTTTAATAATCCACGGGACCCCTAGACCTATTTGGTCGACCCATTATCGAAGACAATAGGAAGGTTCAAATAGCTATTCTTTGCTATAGATTATCACACCAAGTGGGTGGAAGCTGAACCTCTTGTTGACATCACCTACAAGAGATTCTTCCAATTCATATGGAAGAATGTCATATGTCGATATGGTATGTCATACGCCTTTATCACTGACCATGGGACTCAATTTGATAACTAAAAGTTCAAAGATTATTGTTCCAAGATCCAAAATTTGCACTCTGCTCCTGGACACCCTCAGTGCACTGGACAAATAGAGGTAACAAATAAAAATCTGCTTGATGGCCTAATTAAAAGACTAGATGATGCCAAAATGAACTGAATCAGTGAACTACAAAGTATAACTACTCCGAGGACAGCTACCGGCGAAACCCCATATATGTTGACATTCGGGAAGGAAGTTGTAGTCCCCTCCAAAATTGGTTTTCCCAGTTAGAGAGTACTCAATTTTAACTCCCCTAAGAGAGACCTCATGATAAGACTAGACTTAGAATCGGTTGAAGAAATAATAGAATAGGTGCACCACGTGTGGTGTCCTACCAGTAACGTACTACCCGGTCCTATAATCGAAAGATAAAACTGCGCAATTTGAAAGAGGGAGACTATGATTTAAAAAAATTACTTCAGTAGGGAAACAAGTTAGATGCCAATTGGCATTGTCCATACCGTATTTTTGCAGTTATCCAATCAGGTACATATCGCTTAGAAACCTTAGAAGGAGAATAATTCAAGAACCTATAAAATGCCAAGCACTTGAGGAAATTATTAGGACATATTTTTATAAGCTCGTTATCAATTTATTATGTCTTATACCGCTACACTGTCTATGAGCATTCAAGAACATTGAAGCATCAAAGACGGATCCGAATATCAAGTTCTTCATTAAAAAAACTCCGCAAAGTTTACTTTGATAAGGTTGAGTTTTAATTCCTTAGCATTTCACTTAAAAGTGTTGGGATATTTTTATCAAATATTTTTCTAAAGATTTTGTTCTCGGGCACCTTTTCGTAGAAAAATCATAACTAATTTATAAAAAATTAGAAAAATACGAAACTGGCGGCCACGCGTTCGTATAGAAATTTTATACAGGCTCGCATGGAATCTCATTTGATAGGTCATTCGAACGACCTGGTTTTATTCTTCAAATGACATAGCATCTCGTGAGATCTTATTCGAACGACATTTGTCCTTCGTTCGAGCGACTTTCTGATCTCATTCGAACGAGCTCTATTTTTAAGGCAGCGTGTTTTTCCTATAAATACTCATTATTTGGTTCCGTTTTTCTTAAGAAGTCACAGTGTTTTGACCAACAAAAAAACTGCGAAAACATATGCCTTTTTGGCTTCTTCCTTTAGGGTTTTAATCCCTTTTTATTTTCAATTCACAAAACTCCCATATGCTTTAGTGAATTGTTTTGGTGTTTAAGAACACAACTTTTGCCCTTGTTTATTATTTGTGGGGAGAGCCGTACAACCGACAGCTGCGTGCTATTGTGGAGGGATTCCTTGTGAAGAGAAGACTACGTGTCTAGGACTGTGCATCCTTGTGGTATAGCTACATGTGAACCACTGCAGATTTCTAGTCGTTGCTTTGAAGGTTTAACGAAAACACCGTGCATTACTCTTGTGGACGAAAACAAGATGGTATGTAAGTCAACGGTCTTGTAAACTTTTCAAAGTTATAGAAATAAAAGATTTTGTCCTACAGGGATTTTTCCTTAAGCTTGTGTCGCATGCTTTATTTATTTTATGGATTGACACACGCACACATGCAGTTGAATGATTTGGGGCTGATTTATTTTGGTTTAAAAATAGACACTAATTAAATAAGTGTGCAAACATGGAATCTTGTGAATTTAATTTAATCAATTATCACACAATCGCACTCTTCAGAAATACTACCAGTGATTGTTAGGAATGCAAACTTTCAATATCTATGTAATGCATCTTTTTCAGCTTCAATAAGAATCATCAAGTTCATAATAGATTGATTTCCTATTCGATTTTTGTTTTTTAAGGGAGTGCAAGAGGTACAAATCTCAAACAAAATAAATTGTTGCACAGTGTCCCACAAAAATCTAAAAAACTTTAAGAAAAAACTCCAACCTTATGTATGGCTTCATATTTGAAAAGACAAGAATAAGAAGTACCAAAGCCTAAAACTTCATGTATGACTCCTTAATGTTAAGAACAAGAAATTTTACCAGACTTTATTAAGGAAAAATCCTAAAACATTTGGTCGCCAATGCTAACTTACATCTTGGTCAAAACGAAAAGATCTAGTTGCACGACCCTAAATGCGTTAGCAAAACCTAAGTCTAGACAATTTATATTCTTCCAAAGTGGTCACCTGTAAGGATAATTAGTCGGCTAAAAGTCGACCACATAATCATAATGCTAAACTACTGGTAGGCCACAACCATGCATAGTAACAATGCTAATTTTATTAAAAAAGAAAATTTTGTTTAAAGTTCTCATTATTATTACAATATTCATCACACCATTTCATTACAAGTAAGTTGTAAAAGCTTCTCAGATAATTGGAGGCTTCCCAAGATCCTCCATTATTCCTTCAGGGGGAATGTCCAAAGCCAAAAATGCCATAATCCCTATAAATGCCTATTTTTTCTACTGGAGCTAGGCACTAATCCCTTTAAGCCTATTTTTTCTACTGGAGCTAGGCCTATCCATCCAGTCCAGTGATCGGTTGAGTGTGTCATTCCTATAAATGCCATAATCCCCAAGATATTTTCTAATCAAGCTAATGGGGATTGTATTGATACTTAATGTCCAATTTAAAATGAGGAGTAGGATGCTCTAATCACCCTTGATCATGAAAATAACATAAAGAGTCTTTATCTAACACCTTTAAGACTGTAAGGGCATTGAGCCACCCCCATTTGTAACCCTCTGCTATCATGCTCTAATTCTTCACCCCTGTGTGTCAAGGCTTGGTTGTAACCATTCATCAAGAGAGTGCGTGGCTGCTTATGGAAATGGTAAGTTAGATAGTCAACCTTCTCATTCAGTCTCTTGATGGTGGCGGATTGGTTCTTTATTAAGTTGGCTTAGTCAACAAGAGTCTTTTTGGGCCCTCTCCTCTTCAACAGATATGAAAGCAATAATGACTTGTATAGGAAACTAACCACCCTTAGATTTCTTTAAGCTTTCAATATCCCCCATCAATAGAGCATTTTCCTGCTCCAAAAATGTGGGTCCCCACTAATCAGCATTGTCGGACTTCTTCTAACCTTCCAACTCATCTCGTGGCATATTATTCTAATGCTCTAATAAACTAGCTACCTACCAAGCACTTATCACCTCGAACTTTAGTACATATTCCTTTTCAGCAACGGTTGAGGAGACTTCTTACAATTTCTTATCAAAGCCACTATCACTATTGAGCAAAGAAAACTTCTTCTCATAATCGACTGACAGGATGAAGAGGTATTTTTATGGTCTTTTTGCATTTGGAGTATCATCTCACAGTAAGAAGCATTGGTCACCATTGCTTGGCTAAACATAATTTATGAATGAAGATCTGCCACTTTGACTTATCTAGAAAAACTTACGCTGAGCAGTTCTTCTAAGTTTTCTTTATTAAGTTCTTCATAACCATCCCTAAATAGTTGAATACTCCTCTTATACAGGTCTCTCTCGACAGCTGCCAGAACAGCCTTCCTGGAATTAAGCTGAAAAAAAATAACGAATGGCATAAGTATGGAAAGGTCAAGAAAAGTTCACAATGGACAACAACGTTACTGGAAAAGAAAGGCAACTTTATTAAAATTATAAAGGAAAGTTAAAAAAATCGGTTCAGATTACAAAAAACAAAATTACAAGTCAAAAACCCACAAAAAACAACCCAACACATCTACACCTTCTCTTTTACCCTAGGTGTCTTCCTCCTTAGGAAGATTAGAAATTACAGCCATCTCTTGTGGCACTGACGATTCAGCCATCGCCTCTTCATCATCAATCTCCTTTTCAGTCACTGGAGGAGTTCCAGGGTTGTGTTAGAGCAAGACTTTAAATTTAAGGAAGTGGTGACCTGGGTCAGGGAGGCATTCCATCCTCCTTTGAAGGAGGATTTATTCAGATACTCGACCTGCATAGCTACGGTGGAGAATGGATTAATCTAATTCCTGGTATAGGCATCATCCTTCTCATTCTTTGAATTTTCCTTTAATTCTTGGAATGCCATCGGTATCCAGAGTATCCTTCTCAGCCTCCTGAACCCTCTTATCAGCTTCACCAATGGTCTTCTCGGTAGCATTCTTATCCTTCTCCAACTTTTCCACCACATCCTTTTACTTCTTTTGACCACTACATGGGCCTCCTTGGAAGTATCCAGTGACTCCTTCAGGCCTCAAAAGGTAGCCTTAACATAAACAAAGTAACCCCTCAATTGGTCATCCATTCTCAATAGTTAATCATAATCAACTAAAAACTCAAAGTCCAAAGAAATTACATAAGTCAATAAATGGATAGCAAGAATGCATGTAGATAAAAAAGAATAATTAAATAAGCAATTACTAGTGCCAAGTTATTATTATCTCTTTCTAATAATCTAGCCCTAGAGAGGGAAGTAGCAGAAGCTTCATCAGTAGGGAGATGCCCTAAACCAATCAACCCCCGAGCAAGACCGGGGGTCGTTGCCACAGAAAGGAAACCTCCCGGACACTGGTCGGCCTAGTACTTCCCTGGGAGCTCTAGACGAGCAACAAGCCCTTTCTTTAGCCTTTTGAATTGAGGTTCTCAGGTCTTCATCTCATCACTCTCCACAACCATAGGAAATTTAGATCTTCTCTCCTTAATGTTCCTCTTCTTAGATGGGGGTGGAGACTTGGTTTTAGTAAGGAGATTAAGGATCTTTTCTCACCATCTCTGGCGAAGGATTTCTATTTAGCACAAGGATGATGTCTAAGAATTCAAAGGAGGAAGATTTACCTCCAATAGTGAAATCTCCTTTCAATTGGGGAGAAGATTATAAATCAGTGGCCGAGGAAGATGAGGTTAGATCATTTAAATTAATTGGGGCTAGGGAAATATCTTCGATTGGTCGAGCAATAAATGATGTGATGGGACTCTTGTAATCTAATAAGATGAATAACGAATGAGGAAGTCTTCCCCTAATTCTTTCTTGAATAGACCAGACAATCTTCAAGTCAACGAAATTGACCTTCAGATAAGCGGGGAATATCTTTCTTCCTTTTCTCTGACAAACATAGAAAATAGAAATGTTAATCAGTAACTGAATAAATTGAAAGACTAAAGTAGTGAAACATATATGAGGATAATAAAAGGGTGACGATCTATGTCCTGTCCTTCCTGAGGGTACCAGGGCCCAATGTACTCCTCTCCCTGAGGAAGAGGGAAAAATTACTAATCCTTTACTATCAGTCCATAATCCCAACAATATATATTGGAATGAGGAAAATTGACTACTAAATCCCTAATATAATATTTTGTCTTCAAGTAATAAATCTTATTAGTTATGGTCCCCTAGCTATAGAAATACATCAATTCAGTTATTCTTATCTGGGTTCCATACCGCTTGTTAATACAGTTGACCCCATTTACTACTCTCAAAGTATTAGGTGCCATTTGGGCGAGGACCACATCAAATTATTAACAAAATTCAGGGAATAAGTGATTGGGTGGGAAATTAACTCCACACTATGCTATGAAGATAATAGGAAGCCAATGACCCTCTTTTAATGAACATAGGTCACAAGAACATGTCACCACCTCTATTTTCACCCACTCATAGATGTTATGTATTGTTCAAAATTCATCCCAAAAACTCCCATCTACGATATACACTATTATGACAAAGAAGAAAGGAAGAAATAATAAAGATAGAGTTCTTACAGTGAAAGCAAAGACACATTAGCAATTCTCTCAAATGGCGAAGTAAAAGCTCGAAAGTGAAGATTTAAGTTTGAAGTTCAAGATGAGAAAAGACTGAGAGGGAAAGGAATTTAATTTTATGGGATTTGTGACATCTCTTGGGTTACAAATTTTGAAATGATTAAGTGTACCGCTATTTCAGATATCGACGACATCTCGTTTCCCTAAAAAATTAAATGACTAGCGTACCCCTGAACGGTTTCCTATTTTTCTAACTATTTACAAAATTTCCATCGCCTTAATACGGCTGTCTGAGATTTAAAAGTCTCTGAGGTCGACGGATGACTAAGCTCTTCCAGATAGCCAAGCAATTCCAGACTAAAATTACTCCATCCTTGCACTAATTATATCAATTAAATTGAGAATAAATTATTGGGGGCTTTTGTTGTAGCCTAAAATAAGTAGACCACGTGGACCAATAAAAGAGTGGCACTTGTCATTATTATTAGTGGACCTTCAAACAACACAAAAATGTGGTCAAATCAATTATCTTACTAGTCAGCTATCTGGCTAACCAGCCATATGAAAATGATCAGTCGGGGATATGAACAGACACACATGTGGAATCTGAAGAGGCACCATACACACGCACATGAATAATACCCACTTACCTATTATAACACTCCACGCATTTTTGCAAGCGAGATAGCCAGCCACCACGGCCGAACTATGCCGGATATCATTAAATAAGTTATCATTACCAACATGTGACAGATTTATGAGACATTTAAATCGTTTCTACAAGAGAACAATCAAATTTATCCAACAAATATAATCATTCATGCAATATTAAAAGAGGTCTAAGTCTTAGGGACCAATTATCAAATTATCTCCATGCTATCTCCAAATTATGACCATTCATTTGGGCTTTATATCTATTTGGAGTGGGATTTATTTTGGAGATAGCATGCTGTCAGACCTGCCCATACTCGCGATGAAAATTCATTTTTAACACCCGTTCTAAGTTTTAGGCATTAATTATCAAATTATGTCATATTCTCATTATTTTCTATTATCTTTACCCTTTAATCGGTCATAAATCCTCAAACCACTTCTAGTCCCTTGCCTAAAGGTCTCTAAAACACAAATATATCCTAACCTATCATTTAGGAAGAATACCTTCTAGAATCACTACCTAGCCTCGCACCTAGGTTAACGATCCAACGAAAACAACGTAAAAATCAGCCCCACCCCTAATTAAAAATCTTATTTCGTACTAAAGATTTTCATAAAAAAATCACAAATTTAGTTTTGCTTTCCCAAATTATTGTCACTAATTTATTTTACAAAATTATTAGTGTTTAGGAAACATTTAAAATGCATAATACTAAAGGGGAACAATAGAAGTATTCATGCATGTAAAAGAACCATTTGAAAATCTGATTGGATGGTTGTGTTCCTCTCGAGAAAATAACAAAAACATGTTCTCGAATGATCTTGAGAAAATTCGGTTTAAACCTTCAAAACTTGGGTTGAATCTTGCTTTTAAATGGGATTAGGATTTACAGATAGAAGGAGACGTAAATAAGGGAAGTTGTTTCCCGTAGGTTTAATATGAAAGTGTTTGAAAAAGTGTAACCCTGAGTTAAATTTATATCAAAAGATTAGAGAATTTTAAACAAATTCAAACTCTAAAAAATTTACTAAACCCGTCGGCAATGCGAGGGGCGAATCGCCCTCCTGGCCGAATCGATTGGGACTGAACAAGTGCCCAAGTCACCTCAGAAATTTATATAAGTAAATAAAAGCCCAAATTTTCCCCCGATTTCAATTATGATTAAAATCTCATTTTTCCAATAATAAAACCAACATTCTAAATGCCAAATATAATTCAATTAAACAAAATATTTTTCCTAAGTTTTTATTTACGACGAATTAAATTAAAAGGTCTAAAACTAAGGGGTGTTACATACTTCCCCACTAGGATAGGAATTTCGTCTTCGAAATTCGATGAAGCGTAAAAGCGCAAATTAAAATAAGGCACACATATGCCTACCCATAGAATGCCATGATTGGGTGCTGACGCGAATGTAATTGTGTGTCTCTAGTGCGTGTAAATACGGTTCAAGTGTAAACTGATCAAATAAATAATAATTCGATCAAGTCGGGTATCTAACTCCGGGACTAAGACGTCAAACGTAACAACTACTAAGAAAGATGACTAATCCTAACGATCGACTCACAAAAAGAAAAGGAAAATATGATGATGTTATAGAATCTTCTACAGAACTAATGCAACTTAATCAACAAATGCGAAATAACTAAAATATGCAAAGACTGAAGACTTTTGATTTTAAATTATGCGAGAAAAGTCGGATTAGAATACACTCCCCCGAGCCGTAAGCAATTATGGAAGATATGAATATTTCAAGAATCAAATATATAATTGAGATAATATCTTAAATTCATTGACGCATTATATATATGAGTATATTACTCCGCACAATAAATACTCAAAGATAAATCTAAAGCGAATGACAAAATTATTAACACGCATATTGCACCTTTAAATACTATGGTTACGTACGACAAACGAAGTTAAAAGGCTTGCAATACTCGTACCGATAAAGTATAAAGCCTCTAATTATTTTTTTAATTCAATCATGTTTTATATCTATCCATAATACCTAGGTTGGGTTCATGTATCCCAACCCGCTAAAAATCTAGCCGGACATGGAAATTTTAACACTACACATGAATCCTATGTCTCTTGTAAACATAATGAAACTATAATAAAAGTGCTGGAATTTAAGGTTACCAAACATGGACGAAGAAATCAAAGCCTAAAGAATAGCAAGAAAAACTATAGAATTGAAGGTGCAAAACTTATAAATTATTCACCTAAATGTTCCTCCTTGATTAGGAGCTTTTCAGTGAATAAAATTTATTTTAAACTAAACTTAATGACTAAATATATAGGTTAGAAGTCATTTAGAAGAGTCCTCAAAACATAAAACTGTCTAGGCTAAAAATTAGGGACAAAATAAAAAATCCCACTTCAGATTATTTGTAACGGTTTTAAAGCGTGGCTAATGTTTATCACATATCTAAAGAGTTACCAATGTCAAAATGATTTGTCTAGGATCCAAACCGGTTCAGTTTTCCAGTGTTTCCCAAGTGATGCCTTATGTGCTCGAAGTTCTCTTATTAACAATTCTTCCACTAGATTTTCTTTTCAACTTTAAACGGTCATAACTTCTTCACCGTAGCTCGGATTGAGGAGCCGTTTCTTCAAGTATTCTTGTGACTTCATGATCTTCAACTTTTCAGTTGGCACCTCCTACGGGTTTTGGCTAAAAAATTATGAAATTGTCTGTTTATGTAAAAAATTAGATTTTCTCTAATTAATCAATCATAGATAAAATAAAGAAGACAAAAGGCTTTTAAAGTGGTTCAACCTTGAAAGAATGTCCTACGTCCTCTGTTTTTGTTATTGTTGACTGTTTGTTTAGAATTCTCGATAATGGAGTTTACCAAGAAATTTTGAGTCCCCTTATGATGAGGAGGTTACCGTGTATTTATAATCTGTTGATGTAAAAAATTAGATTATCTCTAATTAATCAATCACAGATAAAATAAACAAGACAAAAGATTTTTAAAGTGGTTCAGCCTTGAAAGAATGGCCTATGTCCACTCTTTTTGTTATTGCCGAATGTTTGTTTGGAATTCTCGATAATGGAGTTTACCAAGAAATTCCGAGTCCCCTTATGATGAGAAGGTTACCATGTATTTATAGCCCTCAGACTGTACAAATGAAATGATAAATGCGATATTATATGGTAGACATGTGCATCTGTATGATAATAAATGAGCATTTAATAAGCAGTCGTTTCCTTGATTATCCTGATTAGAATGTTAAGATGCTCGACACGCTTGAGTAGTTCGGGGCCCTTGAGTTCCTCGTGGTTTTTTTAGTTGCTCGGTACAATGAAGTTCCTCGGAGAACACTTGCTGCTCGGAACTCCTGAGTTGGTCGGGGAGATTAAGCTCCTCGGAGTCAATGTGTTATTCAAAAAGTGTTTGTGGGTGCCATGCAGATTGACACGTGTATCCACATAATTGATCCACGTCAGCGGACTAAATTTGGTATCAACAGAAGCCCCAAATGTTTCATAGTTTGCTGTTGAAGAAAAGTTTGGAGCATTCTACTGCTTAGATTTTTGGTTTTTATTGATTTTAGGCAAACTTTCGTTGTATATAACTCCTTTTTTGAATGCATAGTATCAGGCTTTTAAAGTATTTTGAATTTCCATAACCGCTTCGTTTTTTGTGCCCTTTCCTTCTTTTTAGCCGCCGGATACGCAATCGTCCGTCCTAGTAATCATTGTTTTTCTCTATTCCCGAGTTAAAGTATTTAAGCACTATAGAAAATCCTATCATCTTTTACTTTTCAAATATGAATCTTAGAACTCTTCACTTCTTCTTCTATCTTATGCGTTCGTTTCTTCCATTGTTCGTTGTCAACTGATTCACTCCTTTCCTGTAAGAGTTTCTCCCTTATCTTTTATTTACTTTGTTCATCATGGTTTACCTTGTTGAATCGCTTGACAAATTTTGCTCTGAATTTTCAATTCCTTCATGGTTCATATTGGAAGAACTTTCTGAACCTTCTGCTGACTATTTTTCTTTGGCTGAGGGACATTGGTTCCCCAGTCTCTTTGTGGCCGAATGTGGCTTTTCTTTTCCTCCAAATCCTTTATGTTTGGAGTTCTGTCAGTATTTTGATGTTGTTCCTGCAAAAATAGCGCCAAATACTTGGATAATAGTTTCATAGGTTGAACCAACTCCATGAAACCCATTTAGGGATTCCAGACATAATGTATTGCTACAGATGGGTTGTTAGCGATAGTACTTTTTATTTGAAAACTATGTTTTTGAATAGGGCATTAGTTGTCAATCTTCCTGATGCCAACAGGGATTATTTTGAACATGGAGTGGTAATGAAAAATTGGCAACATCCTCCACTAAATGGAGATGGTGTATATCAAGGTCCTAGATGTCCTCCGTATGGCAATGGGATAGGTTGTTTTTATTTTTGCTCTATTTTTGAAATTATATTTTCTTCATGTTTGATAAAATGTTTCACTGATATTTGATTTTTGATTATTTGCAGTTGACAGTAAAAGAAAGTCTCCCAAAGAAACTGATGTTAATTTAAGGCATTTGAAACTTATCTGGATTTACACCAATCTGTTACTGAAGAACATATCAGATCAGACTCTTACTTGTTGCAGTACAAGAGATATACTTCCTCCTTCATTGCTCGTCCAGTGGTGGTTGACATCGACCGGCTACTGATACTAGTGTGGAAGGTTCTTCTTCAGAGTCAAATATTCCAATTGGTGATATAATGAAGAGGAGAAAAGCTCCTGCTTATTTTGATAAGTCTTCCTTTCCTGCTGTGGAGGCAAAGAAAAGTAAGAAAGATATCCCAGAAGTGGGGGTGAAAAATGTAGAGGTACCTCCTTCTGATGCTACCAAGAAAGTTAGTGATAATCCCTTTGTTGCCTTGAGAAAGATCGTTGAAAAGCCCCCTGCGGCTCCGAGCAAGGTTGTTGCTATCTCTCCTCCAAGTGAGGTTATCGTTATATCTCCAGCAAAGACATCATCTTTAGTTGAAACTGTTCCTTCTCCCCCGAGGAGATTGAAGAAAAGTTCATTTGAGAGACCTGTTGGGCTTGTACTTCAACCTTTAAATGTCGAAAGTGGTGTTCCCATTTTTGTTCCTCCGACCTCTACCATGGGCTCTGTGAAGTCTTGGGTTATCCCAGAAATCCAAGGTATCAAAGACACTCTTTCCCATGACAGGGTCACTGATTTGGCAGCTCAACATATTGCCTCAATAAGTATTACTAGTCTAAGTTTTCACTTTTCACTAAAATGTTCCTGTACTGACTCAAAATTATTTCCTTCTTCAGCTGGTAACATATTTAACAGCATTCTGAAGAAGGATGAGGCTATTAAATCTTCAAGCTCCTCGGGAGGTGTAGAGGAAGCTTTTGTTGGTCTAACTCAGTCCTTAAAGGACTCTCGTCAGAATTATGAAGAAGATAAAGTGGCTTGGGAGAAACAACTCAAGTCCATTGAGCAAGAGAAAGATCGAGTTGTGGAGGTCTCCCAGGAGTTGGAGAGGAAAATGAAAGAGTATGATAAGAACAATAAAGAGCTTGAGGAGAAGCTCAAGAATGCCGAAGAGCTTGAGAATAAGCTCAAAACTGCTGAAGAGGAAGTTGGTAAACTTCGTGAGGTTGATCGCCAGAAGGAAGAGGTGGAAGGGAAGTTGAAGGCTATCGAGGAGATCCTTAGGGGAAAGACCTCCTCGGAGAAAGAAAAAAGGAAAAGGGCTGTCAAAAAGTCCTTTAGCGCTGGTTGGGACAAAGGTTGGAACAAGGGCCTAGCTGCCATGTCCTCTCAGATGGAGTTTTCTAGCCTTAAATACTTCAGGGATGGATGGGTTGCAGCTCTGCAGGAGCTAAAGATTGCTGAGAATTCTGAACTGTTCCAGCGATATGTTCATGGTCCACCTCCCTCTCCTGGAGAAGAAGAAGAGGACGAAACTGCCTCAGAGGAATATTCCATGATGATTGGAGATCAAGTTCCTCCTATTCCAGTTGTTCAGAATTTCTACGAGAAACTTCATCCCACCAGTAATTCAGCCGAGCAACTGCCACTATCTGTCAAGCAACCAACCTCCTCATCCTAGCTTTTCGAGGAAGTTCTAAAACACAAGGAGAAGGTGTAAAGTTGCTCGGGTTATAATTTTGTTATTTCTTTTGAATGTAACCTGGACCTTTGTATTTACCTTTTGATGAATAAAAATTCGAACTTTTGGTTATTCGTATTGACTTTCTTCTTCTTGCCATGTATTTATCATTATTGATCCTGTTTATGGCTTTTCTTTGCTTGTTTATGGCCAGGATGGAGTTATTATCAGCTCATGACACAGAATTAATGAAAAAATGCAATGAGTACTTCAAAGCTAGTCATGCAGATCTGAATGAAGCTCAAATCATTGACATCCTGGGTCCAGATACTTATGAACGAGCAGTCAAAGCCTACCAATATCTGAAGTGCTTGCTCGACCTTGCAATTGCCAATAATGTGGTATATAACGAGATGATTGAAGATCTCCAGAGTACCATCGAGGAACTCTAACAACAATATAAGGAGCCTTCTACCCTTTTGCATCAGGGGTATGAGAAAAAATATCAGCAACTAAATGCTGACAAAGGATATGATAAATTCATCGCTGCTTACGAGAAGAAAGAGAGAATTCTAAGGGTTGAGGTTGAGGAGCATAGGCAAATCGCTAAACTGTTGGAGCAGGAAAATAATATTTTGTGAGAAGAGATATCCCAACTAAAATCTGAGCATCTTCCTCGGGAGCCTTAGTCCCTGTCAATGACGAAGGTTTTTCTTTCTTAGAGGTAGAGAATGCCAACTTAAGAGATGAGTTGGAAACTTTGAAGAGAGTTGGACCCTCCACTTCCACTCGTGGTCGAGCAAGATCTTCTTCTTGGGCACGAGGACGAGCAAGAGCTGCTCGGATCTCAATTTAAGAGGCGAGGACCCAATCAGCCTTAGAGAATCAAGCATTCCAGTTGATGGCGAAGAACCAAGACTTAGCATAGATGTCCAAGAAGATTTTGAACCTCGACGAGCAACTTTCCACACAAAGCTCTGCCTTGAAAAATAAAGAAATTCTGGTAAAAATCCTTCACGAGCAACTGGAGAGGTTAACTTACCAATTCTATAAACAGCCTAGAGAGTTTTGGATGGCTGGTTATAATAAAGACCTCTACCATCTTGATGATCGGATCCAATAGTCAAATAACGAGGGGTACAAGCAAGGATGGTTGAATGCACTGGGTGTGCTGAAATTGGAGCGGGGTCACTACTTATGGGATTATTATGATCCTGGATTGCTTGAGTTGCCCGTGCCTCCTTTTAAGCTTGACATGAGTTGTATTACTGCTCGGGCAACTCCTCAGTGCTTGATCTCAAAGTACCTCGGCGATTACATCCTTCATTCAAATTTTGACATATCTTGCCCAGAGCATTTGCTTGATCGGCCAACAGTGATGAATGTTCGAATGCTTCAAGATGTAAATTTCATAAACTCTCCTTATGCCTTAGACGATCCTCCTGCTGGAGTAGAACCTGTTTCAAAGGCAGAAGGGAAAAAACCAATAGAGTAGGGTCTTTGATGTAACAACTTGTAATTTTTACAGCATATGTAATTCTTCTTAATTTGAATGAAGAAATTTTTTCATCTTTTGCTATTTTATTTTTTTCTAAGAATTTTGTAGAATGTCTTTGTTTGTGAATATATACATATTTTGATATGCCATTCTGTTTTATCTTTTTGATTATAGTGACTTATCACTCTTTGGTTTTAAGCAATGAAATGACTCACATCCCATGATCCTACTTAGTTTAACCAACCGGAGTTGATTGAAATTGATTTATCGGCCAACCGAAGTTGGTGGACATTTGTTCCCGACCAACCGGAGTTGAATGAGATTAATTTATCGACCAATCGGAGTTGGTGGACATTTGTTCCCGAACAATCAAAGTTGGAGGAGATTAATTTATCGACCAATCGGAGTTGGTGGACATTTGTTCCCGACCAACTGGAGTTGGAGGAGATTAATTTGTCGACCAATCGGAGTTGGTGGATATTTGTTCCTGACCAACTGGAGTTGGAGGAGATTAATTTGCCGACCAACCGGAGTTGGTGGATATATGTTCTCGACCAACTGGAGTTGGAGGAGATTAATTTGCCGACCAATCGGAGTTGGTGGATATTTGTTCCTGACCAACCGGAGTTGGAGGAGATTAATTTGTTGACCAACCGGAGTTGGTGGATATTGATTCTGAACTTAATGCATAGTGAACTTGATGCATAGTGTGTAGGACTAATACTCCAAAAAATTTCAACAAAAAGAGAGAATTGGGTGAAACATTCAACACTTTATTCATACTGAAGAAAACTTCTTTTACATAGTAATCCCAACTACTGATAATACTTGCGTAGATGCTCTGCATTCCACGCATTCTTAAATTCTTCTCCCTCCAATGTTTCAATCCTGTATGTTCCTAGTCGAACAACTTCTGTTACTCTATAGGGTCCATGCCAGTTAGCTTCGAGTTTATTGTGCTTTTGAATTACTTTCTTTAGCACATAGCCTCCTTCCTTCAAATCACACTTCTTTACCCTCTTGTTGTAAAATAGAGTTGTTCGTTGTTGGTATGTAGCATTCCTGATTGCTGCTTCTTCTCTAACTTCTTCGAGCATATCTAGATCTAATCGCCTCATCAAGTCACTAATAGGAGAATTAAAATTCAGCACCCTGTGTGTGGGGAGGCCCAACTCGGCCGGTATAACAGCTTCGCTTCCAAATGCCAGCATGTATGGAGATTCTCCTATTGCTGCTCATTTTGTAGTACGATAAGCCCACAGTACAGAACGTAGCTCGTTAATCCAATTTGACTTCGCATCATCCAGTCATTTTTTTAAACCGTTCAGTAGCGTTCTGTTCGTCACCTCAGTTTGTCAATTGCTCTGGGGATGGCCTGGTGCAAAATGGGTATTCAATATGTTTGATTGATGACAATATGCAATGAACTCCTTATTCTCGAACTGAGTTCCATGATCTATGCTGAATGCATGGGGAAGACCATATCTACAAATGATATTCTTCCAAATAAGATGATACACCTTGTCACATGTCATATCAATAAGAGGCTCAGCTTCTACCCATTTAGTAAAATAATCTAGAGCGATCATGGGGTATTTAAATCTTCCTCGGGTCATTGGAAGTGGCCCGACCCAGTCTATTCCCCATATGACGAATGGCCAATGTGATGTGATGGATGTTAGTAATGCTTAGGGAGTTCTTCGGATAGAGGAGAAACGTTGACATTTATCACATTTCTTGGCATAAGCTACACAATCAGCTCTCATCGTCGGCCAGTAATACCCTTGAGTTATCATTCTTTGCAAGAGTGTCCAAACTCCTACATGGGCTCCACAAGACCCTTCATGGACCTCTTCAATCAAATTTTTCATCTCGGATGGGTGGACACATCTTTGCAAACCTGCTATAATTCCTCGTCTATATAAAATGCCATTAGTCAATACATTAAGAGCAGCTTTAAACTTTAGTTTCTTGGCTGCGAGTTTATCAGTTGGTAACGCCCCCTCCTCAATATAAGCCCTAATGGGATCCATCCAAGATGACCCTAAATCAAGGGAAATGAAATTCATCACCATATCTTTGTCAATGCTCCTGCTAGCCAAGATTTTTATTCGTATTGTTCTTCGTAGCTCGGTGCGTATGGCTGAGGCTAATCGAGCTAAGGCATCTGCTTTTGCATTATCCAATCTCGATATTCTAATTAAATTAACTGCATTAAAGCTCGATACAATCTTCATAGATTTCGCATGATACTTGATCATTAATTCTCCTTTTGTTGCGTATACCCCCATTATTTGATTTACGATCAACTGTGAGTCACTGAATACAATAACTTACTCTGCCTTCATGGTTTTTCCTAAACTAAGACCCACAATCATACCTTCATATTCAGCTTCATTATTAGAAGCCTTAAATTGAAAGCGCAGAGCATACTCCACATCTATCTCATTCGGGCTGTTTAAAACAATCCCTGCTCCACAGCCTGTAGTGCAAGATGATCCATCCAAATATAGATTCCATATAGGTTCCTCATCCTCAAATTTTTTATCGGATAAAGTTCCTCGGTGGAATATTTGTTGCTTCTTTATATCCTCCTTTAGCATTTCTTGTTGTTCGTCGACCATCTTATCTTGCTCATCAACCGACTTAAGTTGGTCGGGGTTTAAATTTAATGATCCTGTAACATCCACAGGCTGGTCGGTATTCAACTTCTGCTCTTCGGAGGTGTCAGGATAGGTGAACTCTGCGATAAAATCAGCCACTGCCGGCACTTTAAGGGACAATCTAGGTTCATGAACTATGTTATATTCACCAAGTTCTACTGCCCAATACATCAATATCCCTAATTTTTCTTGTTTATGAAGATCTTGCCTTAACGGCATATCAGTATACACGACTATGGTATGAGCTTAGAAGTATGACCTCATTCTTCTAATTGCTTCGATCAACGCTAGTGCCAACTTTTTCAGTCTTGGATATCTGATTTCTGCTCCTCGAAAGGCCTTGCTAGTGTAATAAATTGGTTTTATCACTCCATCCTCCATTCTTATTAACGCTGAGCTCACTGTGTTTTCTAAAACTTCTAGATACAAGTATAGTCTTTCTCACATCACTGGTCTGGACAACAATGGAGGCCACCCAGGTATTTCTTCAATTCTTGAAAGGCCTTCTCACATTCGTCATTCCATTCAAACGTTTTTCGGAGTGTTATGAAGAATGGGAGACATCTATCAGTTGCTCGTGACACAAATCTATTAAGTGCGCCAACTCGCCCTGTGAGACTTTGCACTTCCTTCTTCGTCGTTGGAAATCGTAGCCCCAATAGAGCCTTCCTTTAAATCCGAGAAACATGCCTTCTCGTACTCCTAATATGCGGTTCAACTTCATTTGATATTTATCTAATTGATCAAAGGTCTAGCCTAGGTCAATTAGATGATCAAAAACTTTCTTGCTCTTCGTTAGCATATCATCGACATAAACCTGCATATTGTGACTGATTTGCTCTACAAACACCTTGTTCATCAATCGTTGATATGTTGCACCTGCATTTTTAAGTCCGAAAGGCATAACATTATAACAACAAGTTCCCCTTGGGGTGATAAAAGAGGTACTCTCCCTGTCTTCAGGTTCCATTTTAATCTGGTTATAATCAGAATAAGCATCCATGAAACTTAATAGTTCACGCCCCGAGGTAGCATCCACCAGTTGATCAATTCGGGGTAAAGGAAAATGATCCTTTGGGTATGCCTTGTTGAGGTCGGTAAAAACTACACACATCCTCCACTTGTTCTTCTTCTTCTTCACCATCACCATGTTTGCTAACCAGTCTGGATATTTGACGTCTTCAATAAAACAGGCTTTTTGAAGCTTCTCGAGCACTTCTTGTATAGCTTGGTTCTTTTTAGGGATGAACATTCTTCATCGCTGCTTCACTGGCTTGATTTTCTTGTTCATATTAAGCTCGTGACACAAGAAATTTGGGTCTATCCCTGGCATATCTTTGTGACTCCATGCAAAACTCTGCTTTCTGCTTCTTAAAAATTCTATCATCTCTTGCTTTATTGACACATCTAGTGACGCACTGATTTGAGTTGTTCGTTCTGGATATTCTTCGTCCAGAATGATATTTTCAGTAGCTTCCAAGACTTGACCCTTAACGAGCTGAGACTCATCTCTTGGGTATAAAGTCTCAATCTCCGCATCTTCTATCTCATCTACCTGATAAGTAGTAGCCTTCTTCCTAGATTCTTCGCGCTCTTCCTGCTCAGCAGATGAATAGTAGCATTACCAAGCTACTTTTTGGTCACCCTTCACCATTCCCACTCCAAAGTTAGTTGGGAATTTTAAACATTGATGCACCGTGGATGGTACTGCTTCGAGCTTCTTCAAACCTACCCTGCCCATGATGGTATTGTAAGGTTATTGTATATTTTATCCATCACGAAAAAATGCACTCATTCTGTTTGACAAGCAGGCCATGTACTGATGAACATATCCAATTTGATCGTCCCAAGTGGAAAAAATTTCTCGCCAGTAAAACCGAGGAGGGGCCGATGATATGGCTCCAACTGAGATAGCTTTAGGTTCAAACTATCAAAACATGGGTAGAACATAATATCTGTCGAGCTGCCATTATCCACCAATACTCGTGAAATCACTACTTCTTTCATCCTAATTTTGATTACCAATGGGTCATCGTGAGGATATAGCACACCTGCGAGGTCGTTCTTAGAGAAATCGATGACCAGTTTTTCTTTTTTCACCTTCCTCGGGCGATTATCTTCAGCCAGATTTATTTGTTGAATGTATGAACAAGCTTGAGCCTCATTGAGGTAAGCTTTCCATTTCTTCAGTAAGGTCTCCACCTCCTGCATCTCCACCTGTAATAACATTTCAATCAAATGATCCGAAACGAATTGAAAATACCTTAAGTTCTGGTTGTCTTGGTCTTTTGGGGAGATCGGGGTCGTCTTCTGGGACATCTTCATGATCTCTTTTCTTGTCTTCTTTTGTTTGAAGAGGAGATTTAGACCTTTGCCTTCCTCGTTCTCTGGTTCGACCACCGTTTTGACGATCAACATACTTGGTCAATTTTCCACGTCTAATGAGCGTTTTAATTTCATTTTGGAGAGCTATGCAGTTTTTGGTCGTGTGACCATAGTCCTTATGGAACTCATAATATTTTGACTTATTGCTCTTGTCAGGATCTGCCTTCATTTTTTCAGGCCAGTTTAGCTCGTCGCTGTTCTTGATCTCTTCCAGAATGTGGTTTATATCTATCTTCAAAGGAGTATAATTTCCAAATTTCTTCAATTGGTCCAATGCATACTTTGCTTTTAATTTCTTTTTGCCACCATTGTTCTTCTGCTCCTTCTTCTCAACCTTGTCGGCCTCAACTTTGGTCTCCTTAGTGTCCATGTTCTTCTTTGCAGCCATAGCTTCCTCGGCATTCATGATTTTTGCTTCTTTTGCCATCAGTTCTTCCATGGTCCTGGGTGGATCTTTGGCCAAATTGTAGTACAATTTATTGGGCAACAATCCACTCATTAGAGAAGTAATTGCAGTTTTCTCCTGATAATCAATTACTTCCAGTTTCTCGTTATTGAAACGAGTAATGTAATCCCTGGTGCTTTCTCCTTCCTTTTGTCTAACACTCAACAAATGTGCTACTCGTTTAACAGGTTTCGCTCCAAAATAGAAATTTCCAATAAAGAGCTCAGTCAGTTGAAAGAAAGTTGCAATCTTCCCCCGAGGAAGAATGTTCTATATAAAGGACATGGTCAGTTTTCCCATTATATTTAGGCGTCACCACAGGAGCTTTGAATTTTAATGGTGTAGGAAAGTCCACAATCTCTTGTACGAATGGTGTTCCTCGGACAAAAGTCCTTTGTAGAGGATTCTTGGCTTTAGCCATCTCCCCTAATCTATCCTCCAACCTTTGAATTGAGCCCTTCTATGCATCATTTCTTTCTCGATCCTATTGGTTCGAGCAACGGATCGTGATGAATTTGCCTCTGGGGATCTTTTATGACGAGAAGCTGGTCGTGATTGGGAAGACCCTTCCTTTAAATCAGATGGTCGTTGAGAGTTTCTCGACACAATCCTAGGGGGACTTCTATTCCTCCTAATACCCAAACGATCAAAAGGAGAGAACCTACTAAACCTTTCAAGAGAACTTGTCCTCTATGGAGATAGAGTGATGTTTTGTTGAGTGTCTGTAGCTCGTACTGAGGAAGTCCGTCCAGGATAATAAGACAGATCATTAGAACTCTCAGTACGATATGATTCGGTGCGTTTGGATCGAGATTCCTATGGGAATGACGTTCGCTTAGAAGGTAACCGGGTATTTCTCTGAATGCTTCGCTGTCCTGACTGGGCCAGCGCTCCACCTTGGATAGTTTGCATGAGTTGTCGCATGGTCTCTTGCATGGCTGTCTGGCCCTGGGCCAAATTAGCCATTATACCAGCCAGATCTTGGACATTTGGAGGAGTGGATGGATTTGGAGGAATCCCAGCGTTTCGATTACTGGATTCTGGATGATCAGCCATTAATGATGAATGGTTTTGATAAAACACGATAATTACAGTCGTTTCCCACAGATATCGTCAATCTGTTGAGGTAAAAAATTAGATTATCTCTAATTAATCAATCACAGATAAAATAAACAAGACAAAATATTTTTAAAGGGGTTCAGCCTTGAAAGAATGGCCTACGTCCACTATTTTTGTTATTGCTGATTGTTTGTTTGGAATTCTCGATAATGGAGTTTACCAAGAAATTTCAAGTCCCCTTATGATGAGGAGGTTACCATGTATTTATAATCTGTTGATGTAAAAAATTAGATTATCTCTAATTAATCAATCACAGATAAAATAAATAAGACAAAAGATTTTTAAAGTGGTTCAGTCTTGAAAGATTGGCCTACGTCCACTATTTTTGTTATTGCTGACTGTTTGTTTAGAATTCTCGATAATGGAGTTTACCAAGAAATTTTGAGTCCCCTTATGATGAGGAAGTTACCATGTATTTATAGCCCCCAGGATGTACAAATGAAAGGACAAATGCGATGTTATCTGGTAGACATGTACATCTGTATGATAATAAATGAGCATTTAATGAGCAGTCGTTTCCTTGATTATCCTGATTAGAATGTTAAGCTACTCGGACCGCCTAAGCTGCTTGGACCGCCTAAGTAGCTCGACACGCTTGAGTTGTTCGGGGCCCTTGAGTTCCTCGTGGCTTTCTTAGTTGCTCGGTACAATGAAGTTCCTCGGAGAACACTTGCTGCTCGGAACCTCATGAGTTGGTCGGGGAGATTAAGCTCCTCAGAGTCAATGTGTTGTTCAAAAAGTGTTTGTGGGTGCCATGCAGATTGACACGTGTCTCCACATAATTGATCCACGCCAGCAGACTAAATTTGGTATCAACAGTGTCCTTCAGCTTCTTTTCCTTTGTTTCAGTTTCGCTCCCATATTCACTTAAATGAAATACTTGTAAGACACACGAGAAATACTCAAAATAATAAATACTTGTCAAAAAGGGTTAGTAGCATAAATAGGAGATAAATTCGAGTTAAATGAAAGGCATGGGACCATGAAAGCACCAAAATTAAGGGAATAAATATGAAATGTTTAGGCCTAATCAGACGTCCATACACCCAATGCAACATGCACCTACCTCGCGAACAAAATTCAATATATTAATCAACTATATATATAAAGATATCTACACAAATAATACATACCGTGAACCCCCACTAGGCACACTTTGGCTCCTTCTGAGCCTGTCTTACCTAAATCTCTTGAGTCAGAAGTACATAACATCTACCCATTGCTAGTAATGCTCGTGCTCCCTGCGCACCGAGTGCTATTGGTGAGGGAGGCCATTGGCCCTGCTGGCCTTATGCACCTTGACCCTGCTGGTCCTACGCCTTCGAAAACCTAAAATCATGGTGCCCTACTTAACCACAACTGAAACATGCGCCTTTAAATTGCCTATATTATCTAGTTAGCCCGCGCTCACTCTATTGTCGCTGCCCATGCCCCTGAGGGACCTATGGGACACTATTACCTTATTGAAAGGCTTGTTGCTATTATCCTACTCGTTGTCTCTTCCACGGCTGATCAATGAGACCCTTCTTCTCCCCTTCTTGACCATTTGAATCCTATCTCTTTCCTAACTTCTTTTGGTAGTTCACTTTCTCTTTCCATTATAACAGTACGATGTCCACCGCATGGGTGTAAGTAGTGTAAGCCAGAATTTGCAACATTATTTACTTAATACACCATGATACACTCTTAACGAAACATTCCACCCTCTTCACCTTAGTATTCACCTCCTTCGATAAAAACATCAAAAAATTGGTGAACTCCTACTCATACTCTTCTAAGTCTAAAAACTCTCTCTTCTTTACACTCTTAATCGAATACGAAAAATTATTGTCATTAAACTTCACCAGAAAGTCTCCATAGTTTAGCCGATCCCTATCATCAGATGTGGTGACACTCTCCCACCATTGTAACGCATCTCCAGTCAGATTGAACGTAGCTAATATCTACTTCTGCACATCCGTACAATCTACCATCCTCAAGTGTCTCTCCATATCTCTACTCCATTGGAGAGAAACCGTTGGGTTAGATCCCCCTGTGAAGGTGAGAGGATTTTCCTTTATGAAAATTAGCTTTCACCGTGTCCCATACTGAAGCGGGTGTACCCTGCTGCTGTGCCTTTAAAGTCACCCACCTCTGCCTCCCCATCTTAATAGTGATCGTTGTGGCCTCACAAATGATCGTCGCTAACTCCTCAGCACCCAAAACAAACTATCCTGCTTCTCCTAAATTGTGGGACCAGAAATTGACATCTCAAGATCTCCTGGGGTTCGTCATCTAAAAAGATGGGAACAAATAATAATCAGACCCGAAATAACTAAGAGAAAAAATCATTAAAAGTAATCAAATATTGGCAACGCAAAAGCTAAAACGAACTCATAAGCTACAAGACCTATGACCATGCTCTGATA
The DNA here is from genome assembly GCA_949130495.1 of Sambucus nigra. NCBI lineage: Eukaryota > Viridiplantae > Streptophyta > Magnoliopsida > Dipsacales > Adoxaceae > Sambucus > Sambucus nigra. The sequence continues at coordinate 50,813,861 of OX422220.1, forward strand.
CCATCTGTAACACCTCGCGTATTCTGGCAAGTGAGGTGCCCAGTCGTCACCGCCAAATTTCATCGGGCCATGAGAGAATAATCAAATGTATCCAATAAATATAACCATTCATGCAATATTAAAATCCATCACCATGTTATCTCCAAAAAAATATAAAGCCCAAATGAAATAATCTAACTATAAATATTTGACTAAAATCATAAACAACTGTGGAACCGATTGGCCCACCAAGTCCATAAATAAAAGTCTCATAATAAAAGAGATGGAATGGAAAGTAAATCTAAACTTCTAAAATAACTAAAAATAAATCTCCAACTGCATCTCTAAAAATATCTCCAATCACTCATATGCAGTTACTCCAGCACTATACATAAAATGTCCGTCAATGCCATGGGTCAGAGCCCACCATATGAATACTATCTACTCCTCCCAATTAGGGTCCGTAAACCCAGACGATAGCATTGTACATGATAAACATCACAATAGAGTATTTTAAATTAAACGAGATATATATTAACATGCGAGAAAAAATAAACTACCACTATCTACCCATATAACTAAGCCACCTCAATCGTTTAAGCCAATTATTCCATGTCAATTATAATTTAAACATTAGTTCTTATTCTTACTTTATTTTGTTAATCGATTATATTTTTATTCATGCGGCACTACTATGGTCATCGACCCCTTATCAGTTCTGCACACACTCCTGGCGCGCTTAAGGTTCTACACATCACACCCATTCGCCTGACTATAGAAAGTCAACCCATTTTCTGTCTTCTCTACACATACTTTTAAGGTTCCATGCATGACACATCACTTTAGCCAGTCAACCCGTATTATGTTATCTCTTCACATACTCGTGATACCAACACACGCCAATGCGGCTATAGTCAATTGACATGTATTCTGTCAGCGTTGCACATACTCGCGATGCAAATTTATTTTCAATACCCGTTCTAAGTCTTAGGGATTAATTATCAAATTATCTCATTTTCTCATTATTTTCTATTAGCCTTACCCTTTAATCGAGCATAAATCCTCAAACCACCCCTAGTCCCATAACTAGAGGTCTCCAAAATACAAATATATCCTAACCTATTACTTAGGAAGAATGCCTACCAAAATCACTACCTAGGCACCTAAGCTAACGATAGAGCGTAAATCCTCAAGCCACCCCTAGTTCCATACCTAGAGGTCTCCAAAAGACAAATATATCCTAATATATCATTTAGGAAGAATACCTACCAAAATCACTCTCTAGCCTTGCACCTAGGCTAACGATCTAATGGAAACAACGTAAAAATCAGCATCACCTCGGAGTCCTCCCTACTTAAAAATCTACACTAACTAGTCACATACCTAGAAAGTGTCACCAATAATTAATGCCTACCTACTGGTCCCATACCTAGCAAGCAACCAAAAATAAGGTGTGAGCACTAACTACCCCAACAATCCCGTCGTCCCTGCGGTGTCAATTATTAATAAAATTAACAATCACATATGGCCGACATATTTTCAACTTATCCCGACAATTCTTTCAATTAATTGCAAATTCACTACTTATCCAAATTATATCTATTTAATTATAATTTTTTAATTAAATAACTTATTTCCCCACAACTTATATAATTTCTAATCACATACATAATTCAGGGCATAACAATAACAAATTTCTATTCTACAAGTAACATATAAATCATGTAATTTTATGAGTCAAAATTTATTTTATAAAGTTCATACGATGTATTCTAACATGCGAAAGTCATAATTTCTCACGGAATCCTGACTTCTAATCTAAGCATGCAAGGCTTTTGAGTCTGATTTCTTATTAAAGATTTTCATAAAAATAGTCCCAAATTTATCTTCATTTTTCATAATTAGTTTCTCTAATTTATTTTACAAAAATAACAATTATTAGTGTTTAGACAACATTTAAAATGCATAACACTAAAGGGGAAGAATAAAAGTATCCATGCATGTAAAAAAGTTATTTGAAAATCTGATTGGATAACCACGTTCCTCTCGAGAAAATAACAAAAATACATTCTTGAATGATCTTAAGAAAATCCGGTTTAAACCTTCAAAACTTGGGTTGAATCTTGCTTTTAAATGGGACTAGGCTTTGTAGATGGAAGTAGATGTAAATAAGGGAAGTTGCTGCTCTTAGGGTTAATATGAAAGTGTTTGAAAAAGTCTAACCCCGAGTTATATTTATAATAAATGATTAGATAGTTTTAAACAAACTCAAACTTTAAAAAATTTACTAAACCCATCGGCACTGCTAGGGGTGAATCCATTCTCCCTCCTGGACGATGTGTTTCGGACCTCAACAGGTGTCGAGGTTGCCCCAAAAATTTATATAAGTAAATAAAATACCTGTTTATCCCCTGATTTCAATTATGATTAAAACCCCATTTTTCTAATTATAAAACCAACATTTAAAATGCCAAAAAAAATTCAATTTAAAAAAATATATTTTTCCCGCTTTTTGTTTACGACGATTAAATTAAACAGTAAAAAACTATGGGGTGTTACACCTGTTATCGTGTAAAGATGTAAATACCTAATATATAAAGGTATTTCTTCTCTTTAACTTCCAACTACTCTAAATCGATCACGGACTCTCTCAACTAAGGACAATTGAAATACTTTAGTCAAACCCTAGAAAAATCTTGATTGGATCGTACTAAACCCTAAATATAATGGTGACATTGTACTCGTGGACGTAGGCACCTCCTTAGACTGAACCACTTAAAAATATTTGTGTCTCTTTATTTTTCTCATCCCTCTCTAGCTTATTATTTTTATCTCTAGTTATCTTTGTTAGTTTGATTGAGCTAAGAGTATTCGAAATCAGTAAATCATATTTAAACACCAACAACAACATAAGCCATTTGTGGAACATAAAATATCTCCATACAAAAGTACAACTTTGAAAATAAATATTCATTCACAACCTAACTAAAAATAAAAGAGTATAATAATAGTGAGCTACATTTGCTAAATTCCTACAATCCTAAGTGTAAGAAATAGGATGTCGCTAAAGATGCTCTTCCAACAAATTTGTCTCCATAGAAATTATCGCAAAAATAACCGATAAAAATACTTTTTAAAAGAAAATATAAGCAACAAGCCTACGTAGAATATGATTTCAATTGAATTTGGGCCATATTATAACTACGCATCTTCCTCTCGCGTTTTAACCTAACAACCTAAAATATCATGTGGTTCTAAATCCCGAATCTATATATAGCCCATGTGATTAATGTCTTAAAACATCATTATTTAATAATTAGTTTCTCATCTTCAATTTTATCTCTTTCATTATAATACATAAGTGGTGTAGTTTTCTCAAACCTACGGTACGTCTCACCAAATAATCAATATACCAATAACATGCTTACAACTCAAGTCTATATATATTTTACTATCCCATGCCAATAATACAATATACACGTCCCTAGTATATGTAATACACAAATTTGAAACATAAGTATGTAGGTTGACATCCCTATTATAAGTCATATACAATTCTAGTATAGCACATAAATGGGTACAAATAGCTCTAGCGTGTGAAAAAAATAATCACATATGGTAGGAGAAAGACTCGGTCACATCTAAGATCCCTAAAAAGGTACATCCCCGACATGTACAAATAAATGGACTATTCTCACTCCCGCACATAATGAAGGTTTATCTTTATTACCTTTTGGGATCACTCCCTCGTACTAGGAATAATCTCAGGTTATCGTAACCCTGAGACCACATCACGATCTAAGGATAAGTCATAACGTCTACCCATCATCCATATGGCCCACCATACCAAAGTCCATATCATGAAATCTCTCTGTGAACCCTCTTGGTACATAGATAGTTAGACATAGGACCCTGGGGTATAATGACCATGAGAAAACTCATCTACTCACCGAGGCCCCATCGCAGTCCGCATCGTAAATACCCCATAGTGGAATCTCTCCTAGTACATCACTGCCAGTATTTACAAATGTTATTTATAGCATATAAAACATCCATTTAAAAAATATAACCCTCGGTAACGGGTTGAATCATATAAACATATAAATATAGTGAACTAATATTTTTAAATTACGTATACAACCCTCACCAAAGGAATAAATCAACAGAAACACAACCCTTACTAACGGATTAAGATAAAATACATACACATTTTGATCCAATGCCATTTGGTCATACTAAGCATCTCAATTTATAAAAAAGGTTTAACACTTCTATAATCTTATATCATTCTAAGATACAACCCTAACACTTTCGGTTCCCAAATCTAGGTATAATATCACCTTAAGATACACTAAGCTACACGCATCAACCATACTCAATCTCAATTAGCCATATTTTATCTCTCTAGGCATCACATCTATGTTTCAAATCACAACAAACTATAATAGTCAACAAATATGATAACTACCCACCCCACTCTAGGGATTTTAGCCAAATTGTAATCTCACCCATAGAATATAACCCAATATAACCATCAAAATGACTCCCATACATCCCGGTCAACATCCCACTTATCTATAACTTCCCAATTCTTAATCAAATCCCATTCTACTCTTAGGTTTACAACCAAAGGCCTTCTTCTAAAATTTACCCTTTATATTAACAAATATCTATAATGTCAAAATATCCCAAATGCCAATCTCTCACAACTCACTTCCTAATAATATATCTCTATTCTATGAGTATATGAAAGCTATAGGCAAAGAAATCCTATCCCTAGGCCTCAAAAGAAAAATTCCCAACCAAATACGCGAAAGCCCTAAACTAGGCCATATATGTTACCACCGACCAATCAGTGGGTTGAGACCAGTCGATCGGTCGACACAGAACCTCCTAATATTTCCTTTATTACAGTTTTCTTTATCTTCAACCCCTAATTTTATCTCTCAAAACTCCATTTATGAACCATAAAACTTCATCTAAGCCTCCAACCTACATCAAACAAATAAAAACACATCTTATAACCAATCAGAACTTATTTTAAACATTAAATCTGAAATCTACATCAAGATTCAATCGAAACACCCAAAATTCACTCAAGAACCCTTGCTCTATAAATTTCTACCCAAAACCTTATATATTCATGAATTGATTCAATTAACCAAAGAGGTTTTATTCTATGCTCAACATAAAATAGATTTAAATCATTATCTATTACCTTTAATCAAAGTTCATAAAGAAATCAATCCATATGAAGGTGTAATTAATCTAATTAATATCTATATTAGGTTAGTTATGAAAATTAACAAATAAAGAATCTGAAATCAGATTTGTAACATACTTTGATTTAAAAATACAATATAGACAATATTAACACTAGTACAATCATAATCATATTTTACTTTAACTTACCTTGTGGATTGGTTAAGAAATCAATCCCCCAAATCGTCCTTTCCTCTTGGTGCTCTCTCTTTCTCTAGCCCCTACGGTGCTTCCTGATTAGTCATGAATATTGCATTTAGTACCATATTTTCTTGCACATTGTAGTATTCTCGTATCCATTAATTCCTATATTTTATGCTCATATATTGTGTAACCTATATTATTTCGTTTATATGTTTTGTGAGGTATATTTGAGCTTTTATAGGTATTATGTATGCGTAGTATGATGTTTGATATATTTGGGGAAACTTTTATCACAAGATAAAAATTTAAGGGCAATATGGTCTATTTAAAATCCATATTTTGGATTGCATAAAATTACTTACATGTATATCATCAAATCATCTTTCCTTGGGCGCTGACTGTGCATCATTCTGATTCTGAATGTGGAAGTTATATCTATTTTCAAAAAGTTTCAACATGTTCTTTTACTTCAAGGGTATTTTGATAATTTTATATTTCATAATTTAAAGAGTTTTAGAACACCAACATGTAGATAACTAAATTATATTTGTGTGGGTTCCAACCATGCAATATTTTGAGTCTAAATGAAGATTTTATAGCCTTTATCGTGCTACGTATTAGAATTAGATCGGAGTGAGAAGAGGCCTGCTAAAAACCCAAGGCTTATTTTCAATACGAGTTCGATCAGTCCCTTTTTATAGTTCAAACCCATGGTACTTTATACTTCCACAAATAGATATTTTTTGGTTATTTTGCTTTATTTTTTGGTATTTTCATTTCAGGGTATAATAGAAATGGAAGGCTTATATATATATATATATATATATACACATATATATAAGGGATATTTTGAGGGGGAGATTGTCTCTCCTAGGTTTTGATTCCAAAGATTTTGTAAGTACACTATTCATCATCTTCCCCATTAATATAAGTTGTATTTCTTATTTTCAAGATTTTGTAACTAGTTGTCTTTCTTTGATAATTAGTTTTACTTGCTTATTTATTACTTTCCTTTCAGTACATGTCATTTAATATGCTTCCTAGCTAATTTATTTTAGGTTGATATTGATTAAACTCACCTTGGATTAATGTCTTACTTTGCTTTGGTGACGAATTAAACTAGTTTTAATGGGTTAGTTCTTCTTGATTTTATTCTTAGGAGATTTAATGGTATATATCATGTGTATGCCGCATTTATGACCTTGCATGCGTAATTTTAGGGATATTTATTGATGCCCTATAATAATTTAGGGGGTGACAACTCTAGATATTATTAATTGTTAAAATGAGATGTAATCTTGATAAACTTGTCTTCCCATTGTCTTCCCATATGACCATTTATACTAATTAACCCAAGGTGAAGGATATTATTCTCAATCTATAATTTTTATTCATTTTGAAAATCTTATTTAAATACATGCCTAGATTAATATTTTGTTAAAACAATCACCTTTTACACTTTTATTGATAAGTAAGAAATCAATAAATGTCTAGCAACATTCCTTGTGGATTTAATACTCAAACTAACCGTTATACTCCCGTAAGAGTGTAGTTGAAGTTTAGATTTCTGTATTTCAATGAGAGCCGATAACAACGATAAGCATAAGTAACACGGACGCTCGATTTTCCTATTTATCAAATGGCGCCATTTTTGGGAAATTATTTCTTTTAGAATTTAATTGATTTAGTATTTCGTAGTATTTTTCTTTCTATTTCTATCCTTTGTTAACTAGTTTTGTAGCACTTGTTTATTTGAGTGCCAAGAAATGCTTGAATCTACAAGATGCACATCACGTCGTGAAATTTACCATCTTGAGCTTATTGGGGTAAGCAAGTCTTATTTTAATATTTTTGATAATCACAATGATAATTCTCAAAATCCCCCTAAACCTATGATTTTTGGTGAGTACTTGTGAAGGAAAAAACTTAAAACAATTAAAATGTCTTTGGGTGAGTATTAAAAAAGCCAAGTAAAATATGATAGGAATTTTAAGAATGATCTTTTCGATAAAGGGTCACAAGATCCTTATAATAAGCATGATGAAACTAATTGCAATAAGTTTCAAAAAATTTATAATAGTAATTTTGATTGTAGTTTCGAAAATAGTTTTCAAACATCTCATTTTCAAGAATCTGCGCCTCCACCTACGATGTTAAGTGAGGGAATTCGCCTTATTGAGAATAAAAAGCTTGAAAATCATTATTGGGAAGAAAATTATAGTTGGAAGAAATAATGGAATACATTATTTGAATCGGCTAATGATTTTTCTCCTGAGACTTTTGACGTTAAGGCAAGCTTTGAACTAAATGAAGAATCGATGCCTACTTAGGGACAAACCATTCTTCTCTTTGCCCAAGGCAAAAAAAAGAATGAAAAAGGTGAGAATGTGAAAATTGAATCACTTTGCAATGAAATTATTTCTTTTTTGATAAATAAATAGGAGGTTGAGACTTTTTTTTCTCCTCAAACTATTTTGAAAGAACATTTCATTGAAAGTGAATTCCTATCCTATGGAATTCAATCTTCAAGCTATGATGAGTTATCTCTTGAGAATGAATTTATTTCTTCCCATCTACATTACCCATCGTCAAATCATTACAAGTATCTAATGAATTGGTTCAAAACTTTAAAATGTTTAATCTTTTCACACAAATGAGGATTACTTTATTGAGTCACTGTTCATTAAGGTAATCTTACCTCCATGTGTGCCCCCGCTCATTCCATTTACAAAATCTTTGGTAGGAAATTATTTTTTTCTCGAATCCCATACGTATTCATCACCCATTAAATCCAAACTCCTTATCATCCACCAAAAATTTTTAGTTGGTAATGGCTCATTTCTTACGCCTTCCATTATTCAAACAGAATTCATATTTTCCAGAAGATGTGCAGTCAAATGAGGGAACTCCATTAATCTCTCGAAGCCAAATTTTATTTTGGGTTAAATAATTTTTACTTCTAGTGTATAGTTACCAAGAAGCTAAAATTGTAGGTTAAACATAGTAATGTATTTCATTTTTCTTCCTTTTTTACTTATTGCCCAGTGTAATTAGTTAAGTTTTTACGATTTTTTTATTATGCTTGGAGCTAACATGCTTTGTATAATCTTTGGAATTTTATTTTCTGGATATCTCTCTATTTTGGGTAATGTTATTTTTTTCCTCTCTTTAACTTGGTTCTTAATTCACATTGAGGACATACATTATATGTTCTTACCAAGCATCATTTTATTGTAAAAATTAAAAATATTTACCTTTTTTTCTCCTTTATTAGGCATTTTGCTTTTGTTTTCGATTATAAATATCAAATAAATATTGATCCAATAGATAATTTAATGATGTATGTTCTCGATTTTAGAAGTTATTAGACTTTTGTCCTCAAATCATTGATATTATGAAAAACCACATGAATTAAACTTTAAACCCATGGGTACATGTTCTTTTCTTATTTAATTGATTTGGTTTAAGTTTTTATAACTCGATAATATTTCATTGCATTGTAGATACTTACACCTAGTGAGCTTTGCACTTTTCATCGTTTGTGAGTGTTTATACATTACTCTTTCCTTCTTAAAAAAAGTTAAAATATCGTTAATCTGACTATTCTTTCATTGATTGATCATTAATTGAGTTCATCATAAAATTTGTTACTTGATCACGATTTTCAAAGTTTTTTGGACTCAAGAATTTGTAAACTTTAGTAAAGGATCATAGGAACTCTTTATTATCTAACCCATATTGTATTTGACCTCACTTTATATGTTTTCCCTCGTCAAACCCTTTGAGCCTAAAAACAACCTTTCGTCTTATAACCCAAAATCCCATAATCAACTCTAAATTGGAGTTTTAAACCATACATATCAACTTCCATACTTTGGTTTAGAATGATACGTAGGATTTTATTATATTCTTGTTATGTGGTTATAGTTAAGCACGTGAGAGTGAAAAGAAAATAAAAAGCAAAAAACAAAAGGAAAGATTAAAAAAAAAGAGAAATGGAAAAAAACAAAAGAAAAGGAAGTGAAATGGAAGAAAAGAAAAGTAAGAAAAATATTTGTATATTGTACATAATGTTTAATAATATTTATCATTTTTCAATGTTATATCTAATGCTTGTTATGGATATCATATTCTAATTTTGAAATTTCCCACAATTTTCCATTATCCTAAGTGTTTCACCCCCGAACACTTTGAAATCATAAATATCCCTTTCATTTCATAAACCTTAACCCCAAACTTACTTTCTAACCCTTTAAAGTCTCAAGTGATCCTAGAGTGAGTGAGATTATAATGTCATAATAGTTTTAATAATCTGTGTAAATTCATTTCGCATCTTTAATGATGATAACTTCTTTTGAGATTATAGTTTTTCATTTTATATATAGCATTTTTCTTTGACGATATGTGCGTGGTCTAGTTTTCATTTATAATTACTCTTTATGCCCCCTTGTGTTACACCCCATTTCATAAAGATTTCATTTTTTGAATGTAAACAACATAGATGATTGATATCATGCTACGCTTTAATATTTATCCAGTTTATAAAAGTTTTTTCAAATCAAACTATTTTTAAGTTTTCTCTCTTCCTCCCTTATTTAAGGTTTCAATATGATGAAGTTATTATAATAATATTAATGATTTTTATACTATTGGGTAAATTCTCATTAGCTTTATTGATAACTAGTTAAAATTCTTTTTCGTATTATTAAGCATGTTTTCTATTATTGTTTGGGCATACTTTTTTAGGAAGAATGATACTTATGGGTTTCATCCCTAAAAACCCTCACGGGATAATACTCATCCACTAGGATAACCTAGGGGTTTAACGGCTTATTGCATATGCTGAATACAATTCTGTTACCTAAGAATGTGGCTTTTATTATTGGTGTGTGCATATATATATATATATATATATATATATATATATATATATATATTCTGGTTGGTCTACCTACTTTGATCACTTCCATTCATCTATATTGGTAGGGACTAGCAATGGGTATTAGGGAACGTGATTAGTCATGAATATTGCATTTTGTACCCTTTATTCTTACACATTATAGTATTCTCGTGTCCGTTAATTCCCACATTTAAGCTCATATATTGGATAACCTATATTCTTTCTGTTTATATGTTATTTAAGCTTTTATAGGTAGTATGGATGCATAGTATAAAGATGGATACATATCGGGAAAGTTTCATCCCAAGATGAAACTTCAAGGGCACGTTAGTATTTTCAAGCTCCATATTTTGGATTGTATAAAATTACCCATATGTATATCATCAAATTATTTTCACGTAGCCATTAACCGTTCTTCATTTTGATCCCGAATGAGGAAGTTATGGCCATTTTAAAAAAGTTTCAGCATATTCTTCTACTTCAAGGGTATATAAGTAATTTGTAATACCCCATATTTTTATGGCTTTTAAATTGGGGATTTATTCAATGTAATTGAGATAAATTAATTTAATATTAATCCGAAAATTTATTTTAAATATTTACTAGCGTGACGACAATTAGTAATTATTAGAAATTTGTTGAATATTACTTAATGAGTAAAGTAATATATAGAATTGAATTTATTAAAATTGTCACAAGTGAATAACATGACAATTATGGAAATTAAGTCGGGATGCGCCTGTATCATGTCGGGACTATATTATTATTATAAAAGTGAATAAATTATAAGTCACCCGTATAGTCATTTCGAGAGCGCTAACGTGTCCAGAAGGGTCGAGATAGTTAGAAAAGTATACCCGGGGTTTTAGTTTGGGTCTCGGAGCGTTTTTAGGCCTAACCGGCACCCCGGAAGGGCAATTTAGTCATTTCCAAATTAGGCCTTAGTTAAATGACGAAAATTGGGAAATTAATATCAGATATTAAGAGATTCTTCTAGGGTTAACATTCCCAAAAGTTGAGAATAGCAGTGAGAGGAAGGAAGGAAAAGCTTTCCAAGAATCCAAGGCCTAGAACCAACCCAATTGCACCACCACCACCACCAAAACGTAGACCTATACCTATCAAACTTGTGGAATCAGATCTAGTATCTAAAGGCAAGTATCTATCTTGCTATATTTCTAGTTGATATTTCACCCATGTTAGAATAGGATTGATAAATATATGTTTTATTGAAGAATTTCATGAATTAGGAGATTTGAATCACATGTTTTAGGAGTAATACATGTAATCTGGAAGCCTTGTCATATGTACAGGATTACCCACGAAATTGTAATGGTCTAGAAGAGAGAAATATGGAAAAAGAATTAGAAGGTTTGAAATTTTAACAAAACTAGGGTTCTTGATAAATATTATGAATTGAGCCTTTAATCCTATGTCCTTGATGAATTTCGTACATGCTTTAAATAAAAAATCATGTAGATAGGTATATATAATCATTAATTTAATTGGTTGGGAGTTTGGGACTCGTTTATAAAGTTTTATTTGAGTTTTAATAACTAAACCCGTAGTTAACAATGGCATAATGTGTTCTATACCTGATCGTCGATCGATCGACCCATTCTGAAAACTGCAGGTTATTCGCCTTTTTGTTTAGTTCGGATAAAATGTGTAGGAAACCGTGAATATCATTTAAAGAGTATAATGGGTCATGAAGAGACCAGAGGGTCTAAGTAGATTCCGTTGAATGAAATTTTATATGGGAGGTAACTGTGGGTTAACTAGGGGTTTCGACACATGTTGAAAATTGTGCATACGTTAACTAAGGAATGGAGAGATTCGTGAATGACTTAGACCAGTATGTTAGAGACGGTGTACGTACTTAATTTACCTTTAGGAGGAGAGAATACTTCAAGGGACGAGAACTAATTATGAAATCATTTTAATTGAGAATAAATAGAGATGAGTGCTTTATGCGTAAGAATTGGGTAAAAATTGTGTTACGTACGGCTAAAATATTATTATGGGTCATGGGCGAACCTAATTGGAAAACAAGAATATTTATATATATAACCGAGTGAATGTGTATATCTATCTATCTTATTTTTGTGTATAATCATACCGGCGCTACTTGCTATCACAGAGGTTGCCGAGCCGGGATAGTCTTATCTCGATGGGACCTTTATAGGAGATTTTAACTTGTACCCTAGAACATAGGATTCCTTGGTACAGGCTATCTGAGAAGGATAGTCAGACGGTCATAAGAGACGTGAGGGGTATGAACTGACCTCTTAGTGACTTGGAACTATGCTTCACCTCCATTTTTGTGTGTATTATGTTAATACAGTTCGGGAGTGATTCTGAAGTAGTATTTCCCTTAGTACGAGAGATACGGGGACTTGATAGAAGAGTATGCCAACACCATAGATTTTATGTGGGGTGCCAATAGTATATATATTATATGAGTGATTAATATATATATGTATATATGGAATTCTTCTATTGTGCGTATAAGTACATAAATATTAAATAAATGCTCCAAAATTATAGTAAGTGTTTGGGAAATTTATAACAGTATTGAGAAATACATAAGTAACATGAGAAATCATTAAGAGAATAATCTCTAAACTAAAATCATAGTCTCGTGACTTCTTGAAATAAAATCTATAGGAGATAGGTTAGATAGACTTATGAGGCATTTAGTAGTACGGTAGGCGTGCACACTAGATGAGAAGTGAGAATTCTCGAGAGAGTGTTGCGTACTAACATGGTTGTTATATTAGCCGGTAAGCATTTTAAATACTTGCTAAACTATTTTTAAAACTGTTTTACACTCGGGCTTTGACCCGTTTCCTAACATTTCTCTCTCTTGTATATATATATATATTACAAGTTCCCAGCCATAGGGGCATCAGGCATAGGTTCTTTGGATTTTACGTGTTGCAGTTTATGTGGGAGTTGCAGGCCCTTGCTCTAGACGACCTCTTCCTTGATTCAGCTCTTGATTTAGTACTGCATAGCTAGGGCATGTGTCGATCAATTTCCTATTTCAGTTTAGACTTATTAGAGATGTTGTATTTAATTATGTTTTCAGTATTCACACTCATTGGGAGTTATTTGGTGTCGTGATGATGTTACTTATGGTTATTGACTTGGTTTGAATAATATAGTTGGCATGTTTTTTTTGGATGATTGGTATCCTTAATATTTATGTTATTCTGAAAATGATTTATACTTAAATAAAGTTTTTACGTTGGGATTTAATAAATGAAATAATCTTCTAAATGTTTTGACACTTAGCTTAATTAATTAGGGTGATTAAAACGAAAAATTATTTTCGAGAGTGATGCTAAGAATGAACCAAACCATTCACCTTGATTTTTAATTTAATAAAGTACTGATCACCCGGTATTTAATTAGTCGGGGTGTTACAAGTGGTATCAGAGCATCAGGTTCTAGTGTCCTTTAGAAACTTTACGGCTTATTTCGCTTTCAGCTTAGCATCTTTCATATAGAGCCCTATTTGTAGGATTGTTGCATTCTTGTGTTTACGCTTACGTCTTTAGCTATTTGGGATTTAATAATAATTGCAGACTAATAAAATTCCTTCTCGTTTCAGATGCCTTCGAGATGCGTACCCCGAGACAGTAATGCCCAGCCTGAGCAACCAGCAGCTCCGTCTCAGGGAATGATGAATGCAACTGAAGTAGCTGCTATTATTACTCAGGAGGTGAATTCCACATTAGTGGTGGTGCATTAGGCTCCACCCCAAGTTCAGGGAGTAGAGCCAGTACTAGCACAGCTTCCCACTACGTGGGAGCTAGTCAGGGATGCCTTTTAAAAGGTGCATCCCCCGGAATTCTTGGGTAGTTTGGACATTGTGATCGCCAGCCAATGGAAGAAGGATATCTATAGGCATCTGCGCATGTATGAATGCACTCATGTGCAGAGATAGTTACTGGCTTCCTTCAAGCTAGTAGGGGTCGCTTTGCAGTGGTGGGAGTCCACCACCACCTTGGAGGAGAGGGACAGCATATTGATTCAGTCGTTTTGGGTGCAGTTTGACCGTAAATGTTTCCCATCTGTCGTGCATGCTGAGATGAGGTAGAGGTTACTGAATCTTAAGCAGAAGACTATAACCGTTGTTGAGTATGAGGAGGAGTTCATGAGACTTCTCACTATAGTGCCGGATGAGGCACCTACTGAGGAGAAGAAGATATTGTTATTTTTATATGGATTGGCATGGAGGATTCATCAGCACCTCAGAGGTAATCTATCGTTGGGTACTTACACTAACGTACTCAACGCCGCTCTGTTGCACTGCCAGGGTCACCGCTTCCATCAGCAGGGAAGAAAACAAGCAGGGGAGTCCATCCAGCAGGGCGTGACAGGGGGAGTAGTACTGGTGGGGCGCAAGCACCCCAAGGGCAGACCCGTCACAGTGAGCAGAGTTCCCACCAGGGGGACCCTGCCAAGCGATTCTGATTTGATGATTCCAGTCACAAATTTGGGGGCTATAGACAGGGCACACAAGGCCAGTCTAGTCAGCAGGGCCAACACTACCAGCAGTAGGGCCAATAACGTTTTCAGCAGGGCCAGTGGCGGGGTGGTAATGGCCAATAGGGCCGTGGTTGTAAGGGACAGAGGGGAGGAAACTTCAGGGGCAGGTGTCTTGGATGTTGCTAGAATGGCCATAGGCGTCAGGATTTCCCGAGGGGTTTATGTCCCTACATCAACAGGGTGCTCGTAATGAGCTATAGAGACCACTCTTTCTAGCTTCCCTCCCAGCTCTAGCTCAAATGCTAGCCTTACCATCCATCCCAGCAGCCCCAGTTCAATAGGGGCAATTGCAGTATGGACGTGTCTATAACGTCCACCAGGCCTTAGCACCTCGAACACCACCCGCAACTGAGGTTACGTTTCCTATACATGGCTCTATGGGTTGAGTTTTATTTAATACGGGGCATCTCACTATTTTATAGCTACAAACATTGCATGTGCCTTAGGGTTATTAGGCACGGTAGAGAGTAGAGTGACATGTGTAGACTCGCCACTAGGGAATGGTTCTTTGATTTTCTTTATATGACAAGGTATAGGTATAAAGATTAGTAGTTTGATTTTACTTGAGGACATGCTAGTATTAGATATGGATGAGAAAGACGCCATTATTGGCATGGATTGGCTCGCTGCGTACATAGTCGTGATAAATTGTTTCGGTAGGAGTATTATCCTTTCCATTCCGGGTGAGGAGAAGTTTTTAGTGGAGATGCCTCTCCCAGAGGGAGGATCTTCCACCCATTTATATTACATAGAGGATGATACCTCTAAGGAGATTGTGATTCCTCTGGATTCGATTCTAGTTGTTCGTAAGTTTTCAGATGTATTCCAAGAGATACTGGGCCTACCTCACAGTGGAGAGATAGACTTTATCATAGACTTGATGATGGGAACTTGTCCGATAGCACGTGCACCATAACGTATGGCTCCAGCAGAGATGAGGGAGTTACGGGATCAAATAGAGCAACTGTTGGGCTAAGGATTCATTCGTAGGAGCACCTCGCCTTGGGGCACTCTAGTATTGTTTGTAAAGAAGAAAGATCATTAACTGAGGTTGTGCGTGGATTACCGAGAGTTGAAAAATGTCACGATAAGGAATAAATATTCATTGCCTCGAATTGATGACCTGTTCGACCAGCTGAGAGGAGCAGCCTTCTTTTCGAAGATAGATTTGAGATCGAGATACCATCAGCTATGGATTAGGGTGCAAGATGTGTCGAAGACCATTTTCTTGAAGAGATATGGGTCCTATGAGTTCAGAGTCATGCCTTTTGGGCTGACAAATGCTCCACCCGTATTCATGGACTTGATGAACCAAGTGTTCAGAGAGTTCTTGGATTAGTTTGTCATCGTCTTCATAGATGACATCTTAATTTATTCACAGACTGAGGAGGAGCATGCCGAGCACTTGAGGCAGGTTCTTTAAACTTTATGAGAGAATCACCTATATGCTAAGTATGAGAAGTGCGGGTTCTGATTATAGGAGGTACAATTTTTAGGGCATGTTGTGTCAGAATTGGGGATATTGATTGACCCGAGAAAAGTGTCGGTAGTGAGGGAGTGGGGACTACCCACGACACCAAAAGAGGTGCGTAGTTTCTTGGGGTTAGCAAGGTACTACAGGTAGTTCATTCGAGGCTTTTCGAAGATAGCGGGTCCATTGACGAATCTGACTCGCAAGGGAGTACCGTATGTATGGGATGATGCTTATCAATTGGATTTTGACGAGCTGAAAGATAAGCTAACTTCAGCTCCAGTTCTTGCTTTGCCCAGGTCGAGAGTGGAGTATCTGGTGTATACTAACGCCTCTTTATAGGGACTCGGTGGATTACTTTAGCAGGAGGAGCAGGCTATAGCTTTTTCCTCCCGTAAGGTTAAGCCTCACTAAAAGAATTACACCACCCATGACCTGGAGCTAGCAGCGGCCGTATTTGCATTGCGGATTTGGAGGCATTACTTGTTGAGGGAGAAGTTTCGCTTGTTCACAGACCACAAGTCACTGCAATACTTGTTCACTCAACGGGAGTTAAACATGCATCAGCACGGGTGGATGGAGTTTATGAAAGACTACCAGTTTGAGATACAGTACCATCCGGCAAAGGCTAACGTGGTTGTTGATGCGTTAAGCCGTAGACCGGTAGGTGACGTAGCGGAAGTATGGAAACAAGAAGTGAAAAGATTTGGGACACCAGGACACGGTAGATCGTTCCTTTATATCTGTTAGGTTAGTCACACTCGAGATTGTTACGAGGGTAACACAAGCACAAGTAGCGGATACTATTTGTTAGGATCAGATTGTACGGATTTTAGCTGAGGGTGTTGAATCCTATTTAGTGATTTCTGATGGGATTTTGAGGTTCAACGGGAGATTGGTGGTCCGGGGGGAGATGATTTACGTCATGTAATGATCATACAGTCACACGGGTCTAGATTTGTGGTACATCCCTGGATAAGATGTACCAGTATATGAGATGGCAATACTGGTGGAGTGGGATGAAGAAGGACATTGCAGAGTTCGTGTCCAAATGTTCTACCTATCAGATGGTAAAGGTGGACCACCAGAGATCGCTAGGGTTACTTCAACCGTTGGAGATACCTACGTGGAAATGGGAGAGTATTTCCATGGACTTCATTACTGGATTTCCTACATCACAGCGGGGTCACAATTCCATATGGGTTATAGTGGATCGGTTGACCAAGGTAGCTCATTTTCTGCCAGTATGAACAGAATATACCATGGGCCAGTATGTGCTGTTATTTATTATCGAGATAGTTAGGCTACATGGGGTGCCCCTGGATATTGTGTCTGATAGAGATAAGATTTTTGTGTCGCACTTTTTGGACAGCTTTCAGGAGGATATGGGTGGCAGAGTTGATATTGAGTTCAAATTATCACCCACAGGCGGATGGACAGACGTGGCGTATGAATCAGATGCTGGAGTATATGCTACGCATGTGTGTCCTTGATTTTGGAGGAGGTTGGGAGCCGTATTTTCCACTGTTGGAGTTCGCTTATAATAACTCCTATCGGTTCACGATTGGTATGGCACCATTTGTGGCTTTGTATGGCAGACCATGTCGTTCTTCCGCTTATTGGCTAGAGGTGGGGGACGGGACAGAGGTGATTCAGGAGACGTCAGCTAGGATTGATCTAATCAGAAGTCACATTCGGGTAACCCAGGTCCATAGAAAAGCTACGCCGATGCAAAGCGCTCCTTCTAAGAGTTTAGCGTGGGAGACCAAGTATTACTACGCGTGTCCCCTATGAAAGGAGTAATGAGATTCGGGAAGAAGGGGAAGTTGGCTCCGAGGTATGTAGGACCATTTCCCATTATCGAGAGGATTGGGCCGGTGGCATACAGATTAGGGTTACCAGAACACTTGCACCGTATTCACGATGTATTCCACATCTCATCGTTGAGACGATATCTTCGGGGTGATATGTCACATACCCACATCGTGATAGAGGAGATTGACTTACATCCCGATAGTTCTTATGAGGAGAGACCAGTGGCTATCCTAGACCATAGCGAGAGAAAATTCAGGTCGAAGGTAGTTCCACTTGTACGGGTTCAGTGGAAGCATCATAACGTGGAAGAGTCCACTTAGGGGCACGATGTAGATATGCGCGAAAATATTCCGATTTATTTTTACCAGGTATGCGTTATTTTCTAAATTTTGGGACGAAATTTCGTTATTAGGGGGGAAGTGTGTAATACCCCATATTTTTATGACTTTTAAATGGGGGATTTATTAAATGTAATTGAGATAAATTGATTTAATATTAATTCGGAAATTTATTTTGAATATTTACTAGCATGACGAGAGTTAGTAATTATTGTAAATTTGTTGAATATTACTCAATGAGTAAAGTAATATATAGAATTGTATTTATTAAAATTGTCACAACTGAATAACATGACAATTATGGAAATTAAGTCGGGACGCGCATGTGTTGTGTCGGGACTATATTATTATTATAAAAAGTGAATAAATTATAAGTCACCCGTATAGTCATTTCGAGAGCGCTAACGTGTTCGGAAGGGTAGAGATAGTTAGAAAAGTATACCCGCGTATTTAGTTTGGGACTCGGAGCGTTTTTAGGCCTAACCGGCACCCCGAAAGGGCAATTTAGTCATTTCCAAATTAGCCCTTAGTGAAATAACAAAAATTGGGAAATTAATATCAGATATTAAGAGAGTCTTCTAGGGTTAACATTCCCAAGAGTTGAGAACAGCAGTGAGAGGAAGGAAGGAAAAGCTTTCCAAGAATCCAAAGCCTAGAACCAACCCAATGGCACCACCACCACCACCAAAATGTAAATCGGAGCGTGGGGATCAAGCCTATTCCTATCAAACTTGTGGAATCAAACCTACTATCTTAAGACAAGTATCTATCTTGCTATTTTGCTAGTTGATATTTCACCCATGTTAGAATATGATTGATAAATATATGTTTTATTGAAGAATTTCATGAATTAGGAGATTTGAATCACATGTTTTAGGAGTAATACATGTAATCTGGAAGCCTTGTCATATGTAGAGGATTACCCACAAAATTGTAATGGTTTAGAAGAGAGAAATGTGGAAAAAGAATTAGAAGGTTTGAAATTTTAACAAAACTAGGGTTCTTGATAAATATTATGAATTGAGCCTTTAATCCTATGTCCTTGATGAATTTCGTACATGCTTTACATAAAAAATCATGTAGATAGGTATATATAATCATTGGTTTAATTTTTGGGGAGTTTGGGACTCGTTTATGAAGTTTTGGTTGAGTTTTAATAAGAAAACCCGTAGTTAATAATGGCAGAATCTGGGCTATACCTGATCGATCGATCGATCGACCCAAGAATGTCGATCGATCGACCCTTTCATCGATCGATCAACCCCTTCTGAAGAATATAGATTTTTCCCCTTTTTGTTTAATTAAGATAAAATGCGTAGGAACCCTTTGAATATCATTTAAAGAGTATAATGTGTCATGAAGAGGACCAGTAGGGTCTAAGTAGATTCCGTTGAATGAAATTTTATATGGGAGGTAACCGTAGGTTAACGAGGGGTTTCGACACATATTGGAAATTGTGCGTACGTTAACTAAGGAATGGAAAGATTTGTGAATGACTTAGACTAGTATGTTAGAGAGGGTGGACCTACTTAATTTACCTTTAGGAGGAGGGAATACTTCGAGGGACGAGAAGTAATTATGAAATGATTTTAATTGAGAATAAATAGAGATGAGTGCTTTATGCGTAAGAATTGGGTAAAAATTGTGTTACGTATGTCTAAAATATTATTATGGACTATGGGAGAACCTAATTGGAAAACAAGAATATTTATATATATAACTAAGTGCATGTGTATATATATCTATATTATATTTGTATATAATCATATCCACGCTACTTGCTATCACGGAGGTTACCGAGCCGAGATAGTCTTATCTCGATGGGACCTTTATGGGAGATATTGACTTGTACCCTAGAACATAGGATTCCTTGGTATAGGCTATCCGAGAAGGATAGTCAGATGGTCTTAAGAGACGTGAGGGGTATGAACTGGCCTCTTAGTGACTTGGAACTATGCTTTACCTCGATTTTTGTGTGTATTGTGTTAATACAGTTCGAGAGTGATTCCGAACTAGTATTTCCTTTAGTACGAGAGATACGGGGACTTGATAGCAGAGTATGCTAACACCATAGATTTTATGTGGGGTGTCGATAGTATATATATTATATGAGTGATTAATATATATATATGTATATATAGAATTCTTCTACTGTGCGTATAAGTAGATAAATATTAAATAAATGCTCCAAAATTATAGTAAGTGTTTGGGAAATTTATAAGAGTATTGAGAAATACATAAGTAACGTAAGAAATCATTAAGAGATTAATCTCTAAACTAAAATCATAGTCTCGTGACTTCTTGAAATAAAATCTATGGGAGATAGGTAAGATAGACTTATGAGGCATTTAGTAGTACGGTAGGCGTGTACATTAGATGAGAGGTGAGAATTTTCAAGAGAGTGTCGCGTACTAAAATGGTTGTTATATTAGCCGGTAAGCATTTTAAATGCTTGCTAAACTATTTTTAAAACCGTTTTACACTCGGGCTCTGACTCGTTTCCGTTACTTTTCTCTCTCTTGTGTGTGTGTATATATATATATATATATATATATATATATATATATTACAGGTCCCCAACCACAGGGGCGTCTGGCGTAGGTTCTTTGGATTGGACGTACTTCCTCTTGAGTGGGAGTTACTGGCCCTTGATCTAGATGACCTCTTCCTTGATTCAGCTCTTCATTGAGTACTGCATAGCTAGGGCATGTGTCGCCCGATTTCCTATTTCAATTTAGACTTATTAGAGATCTTGTATTCAATTGTGTTTTTAGTATTAAGACTAATTGGGAGTTATTTCGTGTCATGATGATGTTACTTATGGTTATTGACTTGGTTTTAATAATCTAGTTGGCATGTTTTTTTTGGATGATTGTTGTCATTAGTATTTATGTGATTCTTAAACTAATTTATACTTAAGAAGGTTTTTACGTTGGGATTTAATAAATGAAATAATATTTTAAATGTTTTAATAATTAGCTTAATTAATTAGGGTGATTAAAACGAAAAATTCTTTTCGACAGTGATGCTAAGAATGAACCACACCGTTCACCTTGATTTTTAATTTAATAAAGGACTAATCACCCGATATTTAATTAGGCGGGGTGTTACATAATTTAATACTACATAATTTGGAGTGTTTAAATACATCAACATGTATATAATTGAATTATCTTCACATGGATTATCATCGAGCATCATTCAGAGTCCGTGTGAAGACTTTATAGCATTTTCTATGCGACGTGTCAGAAGTGGATCGGAGTAAGAAGAGGCCTGCTAACAACCTAAGGCTTATTTTTAACATGAGGTCGACCGATCCCTTATCATAAGCCGACCTCAGGATAGCGTACACTTCCAAATATATTTTTTTTGGTTATTTTGCTTTGTTTTCATTGTATTTTCCTTTAGGGGTATAATAGAAAGGGAAATGTTTTATTTTAGAGATATATATCAGATTTAGGAGGGTTATTTTGACGGGGAGATTCTCTCTCCTAGGGTTTTATTTATATGAAATTAAACTAATTAATAGAGATAATATTGACACACATACAACCATAATCATATTTTACATATACTCGCCTTATGGATTGATTGGAAAATCAATCCTCCAATCTACCTAATCTTCATTTCCTCTTGGCTCTTTCTCTCTCTATCCTCTCTAGTTCTTTCTCATTATATTTTGTGATAAATGATATCCCCAATAGCCTCTCAAACCCCTTTAATCTTGAAATTGGTTTTGGGCCTTAAACGGACCTCACCTAAAAGAGTACAAAAATAACTCCAAGTAACTTCAAACCTTGTCCGAGCCTTATCCTATCCAATAAACATGTAAACCATTACTTTAAACTAAAAGGTGGCATTCTGCATGTTCCAAAAGTCAATTAGCAAATATACCTAAAACAAATAAATAATAACTCAATTATTCAATAATTATTCAGTACAAACCCAATATTAATTAATCACCGCATCTTCAACCGAATTTCAAATCCAATCTAAATAACACATAAAATATAAATAGTGACATCTCTAGTAACAACAAGCGCACGTAATTAATTAATTTTTTTATTCAATTTAATAATTTACAGAAAATACAGGGTATTCGAGGTAATCTGATGAAAAGTCCCTTAAAAATATTTTAATTAACGTTTAGCCCAAGATTTTTTAACATAAAAACCTTATTAACATTTTTTTTCCTCTTACCCTAAACTTTAAGAAAAATTACCAAAGAATAGATAAAGGACATTTTGCGAAATAAAAAAAATAAGGTGAACTAAATGCAAAATATACTTTGCTCCTAGGGACTAAACATTAATTGTACCAACAAAATAACGTGCATTACTTATAAGTAAAAGTTGGGAAAGTACATACTCTTTTATTTTTAGCTTCATAGCTAAATAAAGTTATGTGTTTTTTAAAAACATATGTCATTTTTATAACTCTCTCTCTCTCTCTCTCTCTTTATATATATATATATATATATATATATATGTGTGTGTGTGTGTGTGTGTGTGCGTGTGTGTGTGTGTGTGTGTGTGTGCATTATTTAAGGGTGTAATTGAATCGTGTCGAGTTTAAGATTGCTCAAGCTTGGTTTGAAAATGTAAGTGAGCCTAAAAATATGTTCAACCGTGCATATTAATCTTTAAAGTAAAGCTTGAATGAGCTTCTAAGAAAATGAAAACAACTCGAGCTAGAGAAGATTTCTTTGTTTGTATTATTTTAGTATATATAATGGTAATCGAGTCGAATCTGAGTCAAGCTGTACAAAAAAAATGAACTTAGAAATGTGCTCAAACTTATCTCTTCTGTTTTATGAAGTTGTCTCGAACAAACTTTTTTCCAAACGATTATGAGTTAAGCTAGAGTAGCTTGGTCATTTTACAACCCTACTGTTATATATTTAAAAAAAAAAATTACAATTTTTATAGATAAAAAGTATTGATTATTTTTAGCATTATATATATATATATATATATATATATATATATATATATATATATATATATATATATATATATATATATATATGTATGTATTTTTAACTATTTTTATTGAGGAAAAAAGTTCTACGTTATTTATAAAAAAAAATTATTAACTATTTTTTAGAAATAAAACTTCAAAAATTGCTCGCTTAGAAGGATTGTTTTTAAAAACAATCTAAAATTAGAATGAAAAAAAATCTCTAGATTTAAAAAGAACAAACTATTTATTTTTGCCTCTCTTTAAAAAAATTATTTTATTGTTATTTAATAGAGAAAATGAAAGCAATGAAAACAAAGTAACGAGTTTTATTTTTAAGAAAAAAATGGAAAAATAAAATATCTTTTTATATACAAAAATTTATTTTTTGATATTTTCTTATTTTTTTTTACAAAATGGGCTAAAAATTATTATCTAAAAACTTTTGTGCATCTAATGAACTAGTGTAAATATTGTTGTTTACTGAAAACATTTTTCGTTATATTTAATATTTTTTATTTTGAGAAAAAAAGTACGCAATAAAAAAAATTAACGTTTAGCAACTTCTTTTTGGAAATATTGTTTATTATAAAAATGATTTCGTTTTTTATTTTTTTAGTTTGATAAAGAAAAATCATTTATCATTATAAACAAGATTTAGTAATTTATTCATGATATATCAATTTAATAAAGCCTTTAAAGTATGTAAATAAAATAAAGAGTGGATTGGGTATTGGATATTGTACAATAAGGGTAAGTTGGGATTTTTTTAAGAATATACCATGGTTTGAACAGTCGTAACGGTTTCCATCCATTTAATGGCAAAGTCCAAAATAAAATAAAATAGTGGAAGAATTATATTTACGGAAAATAAATGGGTGGTATAGTCAAAATGCTCCTAATTTATAGCTAGATCTATATTTTATGGGAAACAAGCTAAAACTCATTTTGTCATTAAGTCCATAACAATATATATCTACATCATTTCTTCGTCTCTATAATTATAATGTATGTATATATTTTTTGTAGGTGGTAATTTACTATAATGTTTGTATCAAATGCGCACAAGCTAAATTAAGAGAAGTGTTTAAGGAAAAAGATAAAAAAAACACAACGGAACATATACATGGTTTGACAACGTTCCTACATCCACGGGATTTGGGATTTTCTCTTTTTTTAACACAGAGAACTGGTTGATAAAGTTATAATACTACTCGGTGATCCAATATCACATGCCCCTCTCAATGAGGGGCGGGATTACATTTATAGAGTATCTTAGGAGAGTCCTAATCTATGTTCATAAATATCCCTAGAAGGTCAAACCTATCCCTTATCATTTTTAGCCGTTCCAAATAATATATACAAAGGAGTCTTTTATGACTTGGACTCTTCATTAATTTGATGCGCAAGAAGTCCAGAGGCTTGTGCGAAACACGTGCAGGTCATATGCTACCGTAATTCTAGTCCTCAAAATTCCCCCTAAAGCTTAAGGTATTTTTGAGGTCACTGGGCTTTGTCGTTTCTAGGTTGGCTATTGACTCTAATAAGTTTTTATGCAAGAATTTTTGTTAGTTGGTCAAAGGTCCATTTTGTAAATATCCTTAAAATCGGAGGATTTTGTCCCATTGTGACCCACTCCAACCCAGTTACTTATAATTAAGTTTGAAAGTCAAAGTGAGTGTAATACCCCGTATTTTTATGACTTTTAAAATTGAAGATTTATTAAATTTAAATTGAAATATTAATTTAATATTAATCCAGAAATTTATTTTTTTATTTACTAACGTGATGTGAGTTAGTAATTATTGGCAAAATTGTTGAATATTACTAGGCGAGTAAAGTAATATATGAGATTAATTTTATTACAATTGTCACGAGTGAATAAAATGGCAATTATGGAAGTTTAAGTCGAGACGCGCCTGTGTCGTGTCAGGACTAAATTATTATTATATAAAGTGAATAAATTATAAGTTTCTCGTATGGTCATTTTGAGTGCGCCAAAGTGTAGGCAAGGGTCGAGATAGTCAGAAAAGTGTACCCGGGGGTTTAGTTTGGGTCTCGGGGCGTTTTTCGGACTATTTATCATCCCGGGAGGGTATTTTGGACATCTTGCGTTTTTGGGTAATTAAACCCACGAAATTAATTAGGTTATATCAGCCATTTGGAATTGTCTCTTAGGGTTAGCAAACTCAAAACCTTAGAACGTCCATTAGAGAGGAAGGTAGAAAGCTTTCCAAGCAATTCAAGGCCAAGAATTCATTCGGTTGCACCGCCACCACCACCACCACCAAAACATAGATCGCGCGACGGGGAACACTATCATACCATTTCATCCACGAAATCAGAACCTTGAATTTCAGGCAAGTATCTATCTTGCTTTAATCAAGTTAATACTTCATTTATATTAGTCTAGGGTTGTTTAGAATTAGTGTTCTTGAAAGAAAACATTAATTGGATACAAAAATTTACATGTTTTAGAGATAAAGATCATATTCTGGAAATCCATTTCACATGTAGAGGTTGAACCACGAATTTCCATGGTGTTAGTGATAGAAAGTCTGGAAAAAGAATGAAAGAAACTAAGCTAAAGAAAATATTAGGGTTCTTGAGATTTATACAGATTTTAGCCTCTTATTTTGTTATACTTGATGAAAACTCGCATGTTTTACGTAGGATATTGTTTATATGGGTATACAACACTTGTAGTATAAGTTGTTGGGAGTTTGGGACTGAAATATAATGATTTGGATGAGTTTGGAGTAAGATTTCCGTAGCTGGGTTTTTGCAGTTTCGCTATAACTGCTTGATCGATCGATCGACCCCCTTTCATCAATCGATCGATCCCCTTTCATTGATTGATCGATCGACCCCTCCTGGAAAACTGCATTTTTTCTCGTGTTATCTTAATCCGGTTTTATGCGTAGTAAATATTAATTAGAGTTGCTACAACATAATGAAGCCCAAAAAGGACCAGTAGGGTCAAGATAAACCCCATTAAATGGGACTTTAATGTGAAAAGGAAAGGAAGGGTAAATGGGGAGATATTCATACTTAGAAAATCATACGTGCGTTGATTAAATAATCGAAATGTCTAGGAAGTTGGATTAGAAGGTGAGTGAGGGCCTACTGAAATTGTACTTAGGTAAAGAGAATACTTCGAGAGACGAGAAGTGAGTTTAGAATAACTTAATTACGAGAATAAAATGAACGAGTCCGTTATACGAGATAATCGAGTAAAATGTGTAATAAAGGATAATTATAATTATGGGTCGTGAGCGCACCTAATTTAATAATGTGGATGTGAATATATATATATATATATATATATATGACGGTGTGATTGTGCATATATTATTTCTGTTTAAAAATCGTACCCGAGCTACTTGCTATCACGGGGGTTTCCGCGCCAAAACAGTCTTATCTCGATTGGGCCTTTATGGGGGATAACGACTCGTACCATAGAAGATGGTATCCTTGATTACAGGCTATCTGAGTGATAGTCAGATGGTCCTAAGAGACGTGAGGGTATGTTCTGACCTCTTAGGACTGGGAACTATGCTTCGCCTCCATTTGTATGTGTTTTGTGTTAATAGAGTTCGAGAGTGATTCCGAACTAGTATTCCCTTAGTACGAGTGATACGGGGACTTGATAGCAGAGTATGCCAGCACCATAGTTTATATGTGGGGTGCATATAGTATGTATATATATTATATGAGCAATGGGTATATATATATATATATATATATACTTATATATGGAAACTTTGTACCATAGATTTTATGTGGGGTGTCGTTTGTATATATATTATATGTGTAACTAATATATATATGTATATCTATATGGGAACTTTATATTGTGCGTATAAGTAGTTAAGAAACGAATAAATGTTTCACTTCATTATAAGTATTCGAAAACGTTATAACGATACAAAATTATTCTAAATAACGTAAGAAATCTTGAAGAGATAGATTTTCTAAAGTGAATATCATAACCTTAATTTCACGTGTTAAGACTTATGGAGAATAAGTTAGAGAGATATATGAGATTCATTAGTACGCTAGACGTGCACACTAGATGAGAGGTGAGAATTCTCAAGAGAGTGTCGCATACTAATATGATTGTTGTATTAGCCGGTAAGCATTTTAAATACTTGCTAAACTATTTTAAAACTGTTTTACAATTGGGCTCTGACCCGTTTGCTGTTATCTCTGCTCTCTTGTGTGTGTGTGTGTATATATATATATATATATATATATATGTGTGTGTGTGTGTGTGTGTGTGTGTGTGTATTACAGGTTCCCAGCCACAGGGGCGTCATGCTTAGGATTCTTTGGATGAAACGTGCTGTAGATTTTGTGGGAGTTGCAGTCCATTGCTTAGACGACTTCATTGTTGACTACACTTCTAGTTCAGTTTATCCAGTGGGGCATGTGTCGCCCTTTTCCATTATTCAGTTGGTTTTGTCAGAGATTGTAATTCTTTTATTTTCAGTATCTTTACTTCGGGATTTATTACTGTCAGGATGTTTTCCTTTAGTGTTTTAAAGTTGGGATTTGTTATTGATGGTTAAACTCTTGAATGTTCATTTATATTCTTATACTTAATGTGTGACTCTTAAAATGTTAATGGTCAAAGGTTTTATAATTGGATTTAATGGAATGAAAATAAGGTTGTAAATGGTTTTGACACTTATCTTAATTAATCAGGGTGTTTAAATTTGAAAATTTTAATTTACGACAGTAATGTTAAGACTGTTCAGCTTGATTTTAATTTAATAAAGGATTGATCGTCCGGTATTTAATTAGGCAGGGTATCACAGTGAGTCAAACCATGATTAATTTAACCAAACCATAAACACGAGTTTTAATTTCAGAGTCATCATTGTGAATCCATATAACTAAAAACCTTTTTACAACATTAGAGTAGTCATGACCATAAAAACTTGCTTGAAGGATAAGTAAAATTAATTACATCATTTACATTAAACCAAATCTTTGTTTCTCCCATTCCTGACTAACCCAACCCGACCTAGATTTGGCAGTGACATCGCGTTACCTGAAAAAAGGTGAACATAGGAACCGTGAGCCAAATAGCCCAGTGAATGCATCACTACTATACAACTGCATAAATTTAAATGCAATAAATCATGTCCATATAATTATGTATTAACTTATCCGGATCATTTATAACGAATGACCAACTTTTCTGAATCATGATTCACATATCCTGTCTAAATAGACAATTCTCCCCCATTCCTGGTTGAGGAGTAACCCCTTGTCACTAATAGACAAATCTCCCCCATTTCGGGTCGGGGGGCAACCTCCCATTTCGGTAAACCAAAATGAACAATTATATATTCATAACATTATGATCATATTCGTAACAGTATATAAATACATCATTCCAGTGAGTACACTCACCCTAGGTTGTCAACTATGTATTTACGTTTCCTTCGGGTGGAGCCGAACTGGGTTGATTAGATATTACACCTATCAATCCAACTAAATCAGTACTGAATCTCAATCATAAGTATTATTCTAACATAATTATGTAACTTTACATGACTATACAACAACAATATAATTCCACTTAAGTCACATTCCATAAAACATGAGTAAAGACAAAACAATGGTACACATATTAATAAAGTTATGAACATTCAACAGTAGGAAATACCTCTTAAGGGATTTATAACTAAACCCAAGTAAATATGAAAACATACTTCTCAATGTATATACACATGAAACATGTACTGAAAATACTCTTTCGAAAGAGGAGATAACAATATTCTTTCATGGGGTATCCAGTATGGCCTCACATTATTGTTCTACATACTTAACCATCCTATATTTATAAATTGTACAACTATAGGTATCCAATATTATCAATATGAAATCATATTTGAAAATACTTTCCGTTACAAGTAACGATGTAATTTTTCAAGCTTCCTAGAGCAAGTTATGACCATTTATTTACAGCACAAGAAATCTTCCCTACAAGCTCCTGTATTGTTCCTTCGACTTCCAAAAAATTTCATAATTTTTCTACAGCATAACTCTCCATTATTTTCACCCCATTTTCAGTACACTTACTGAATAGTACAAATTAAATTTTCATAAATTTTTGACTTCATTTTCTATGTCAAAATCTTGACCAAACTCAGGGCATACCGAAATAAAATATACAAACAACAATTATCTACCAACTTGAAATCGTCATTAAGGCCTAACCACAAGGAGATAAATTCTAATTTTTGGATATGACATGAATATATGAGTTTAGTTGATATCCAATTGGAATATCTCAATTATAGTAAGCACACAAAAATATATTCAAGTTTGAATGCAAGGGGTTTCAATACAAAGCAATTTTAAGGGTTTGTACATTCAACTTAACTTAAACTTGCATCTAACGATACATTTATATATAAAGGGCTGAAATTTTAGTAAAAAAATGATGATTTATATCATATAAATCAGTAATATAAGAAAAATAACAAGATTTGCGATTAGGATTACCTTCGGGACTTTTACGTAATTTCTACGGATTTTTCTACACTTTTTCTCCTCATTTTTTCTTCCTAAACTTCCTAATTCTCTTTCCTCAAGGTAAAACTCTTTCATGGCTGCTTTGGCAGAAGGATAAGGTTATTTAAAAGGTATAAGGTCGGCTAAACCAATCTACACCTCCAACCGATCACTTTAAGACACTTGTTGGGTATGGAGGATAAATTACCACTTCAACGGATGGACAGATTTGCCCTTGGTTAGTAATTTCGGTATAACTTCTTACTCGGACCTCCGTTTCACACACCGTTTGTTGGGTTACAAACCTAACCCACCTGTATACAACTATCTAGTTTTCACCTGAAGTAAATTGATATTTATAAAGGTCAAAACTAGTCTTAAAGATGAATATTTCTTTCGAAAATAACAAAATTTTGTGTTCGTACATAACTCGACATTTTACTATTTATGAACGTATGATTAGGCTAAACATAATCACTTAACATTAGATATACTAATAAAACATTATTCATATCACATAAGATAAGCTTAATTTAAATATAATTTATCATAATTATATCCGAGTAGTCACAACTTCCCCCCTAAGAAAATTTCATCCCCGAAATTTAATATAAAGGTCACTTACCAAATAAATGGGGATACTGTTTCTTCATGCTATCCTTCGTTTCCCAAGTTGATTCTTTAATTCCATGGATCATCCACATAACTTTAACTAAGGGAGTAACTTTATTTCTCAATACTTGCTCCTTACAATAAATAATTTCTACCGATTCTTCTATATATGACAAGTCTTCCTTCAGTTCAATAGGTTGTGTTTTCAATTGAAGAGATAGATCTGCCAAATACTTACGAAGCATCGATATGTGAAACACATCATGTAAACGGGATAAATCTGGAGGTAAAGCTAATCTATATGCCAGGGTCCCAATTCTTTCAAGAACTTCAAATGGTCCAATGTATCTTGGACTTAGTTTCCCCTTTTCCCCAAATCTCATGATGCCATTCCATGGTGAAATACGTAGGAATACAAAATCTCCCTTCTGAAATTCCAATGGATACTTCCTTTTATCTGCATAAATTTTTTACCTCCTTTAAGCTATTTTTATCCGCTCCCAAATTATTTTAATCTTTTCTGTTGTCATATCTATCAATTTAGGACCCAAAATTTTCCTTTCACCTACTTCATCCCAACACAAAGGCGTTCTACATCTCCTCCCATATAAAGCTTCATACGGAGCCATACCAATGGTGGACTGATAACTATTATTATACGAGAATTCCATCAATGGAAAATGATCATCCCAACTACCATTGAAGTCAAATACACAAGCTCGTAACATGTCTTATAATATTCGAATCGTCCTTTTCGATTGTCCATCAGTTTGTGGATGAAATGCGGTGCTGAACTTCAAACTTGTGCCCATGGCATTCTGTAGACGAGGCAAAAACTTAAAAGTGAACGTTGGATCTCTATCTGATACAATTTACACTGGTGCCACATGTAAACGGATAATCTCATCAACGTACATATGTGCATACTTGTTAATAGTGTAGGTGGTCTTAACAGGAAGAAAATTATTTGACTTCGTCAATCGGTCTACAATCACCCAAATAGAATCATGCCCCTTCGGTGATCGGGGTAATCCTGTAACAAAGTCCATTGTTATATGTTCCCACTTCCATTCCGGAATATGCAATGACTGTGATAATCCTGCCAACTTTTGATGCTCCGCCTTTACTTACTGGAATACTAAACATTTAGCTACGAATTCTGCAATCTCACATTTCATATAGTTCCACCAGTAATACTCTTTTAAATCTTTGTACATTTTGGTACCTCCCGGATGCATAGAATAAATAGAATATGTGCCTCTTCTAATATATCCTTCTTTAAGGATGGATCATTCGGTACACAAATCCCATTTTTATAACACAACGATTCATCATTCTTAATCTCAAAGTCACTCTTTTTGCTAGCCAGGACATCTTGTTTCTTTTTCTCAAGGAATGGATCATTGGTCTGCAAATTTCTTATTCGTTCTGCCAATAAAGGTCTCACTGTGACATGTTCCAATAAGCCTCCCCTTTTTGAAAACCTTAATTCAACACCTATCGATGCCAAGTCAAGTATATTTCCCACACGTGCACATTGTATGCAACCAAGAATCCCAGATGATTTTTGACTCAAAGCATCTGCCACTACATTGTCCTTACCATGATGATGATGATGAATGGTACAGTCATAGTCTTTAATCATCTCTATCCAACGCCTCAGTCTCAAATTCAGTTCTTTTTGTGTAAACAAGTATTTCAAGCTTTAATGATCTATATATATCTCACAAATTTCTCCATACAAGTAATTTCTCCATAACTTCAATGCAGAAACAATAGCAGCTAACTCCAAATCATGCGTATGGTAGTTTCATTCACATGTCTTTAATTATATGGAAGCATATGCTATTAACTTCCCATTTTGCATAAGAACACATCCTAACCTATGAAATGAAGCGTCTGTATAGATTAAAAAAGACTCATTCCCACATAGAATAGTAAGTATAGGAGTTGCAACCAACCGCTTATTTAATTCTTTAAAACTCCATTTGCATTCTTCACCCCACACAAACTTCACTTCTGTACAGGTCAACTTTGTCAATGGTAACGCTATTGCTGAAAATCCCTTAATGAATCTGTGATAGTAACCAGCCAATCCTAGCAAACTCCTAATTTCTGTCACATTCTTAGGACTCTCCCATTCAACGATCGCTTCTACATTCTTTGGATCAACATATATCCCATTTCCCGAGACAACGTGCCCTAAAAATATAATTTCATTCAACCAAAACTTACACTTGCTGAATTTAGCAAGCAATTTCTTCTCTCTCAAAATCTGCAATACAAGCCTCAAATGTTTCTCATGTTCCTCCATGCTACGCAAGTAAATCAACACATCGTATATGAATACAATCACAAATGAATCAATGAAAGGGTAGAATACTCGTTTCATCAAGTCCATAAAAACTACTAGAAGATTTGTCAATCCAAATGGCATCACCAAAACTTATAGTGCCTATATTGAGTCCAAAAAGTTATTTTGGGAATATCACTGTCCTTTACTTTCAATTGGTGGTAACCCGATCTTAAATCAATCTTTGAAAATACAATGGACCCCTATAATTGATCAAACAAAACATTAATACGAGGCAGAGGGTACATGTTTCTAATGGTCACCTTATTCAATTGTCGATAATCAATACATAATCGCATTGTCCCATCTTTCTTTTTCACAAATAACACTGGAGCTCCCTATGGTGACAAACTAGGCCGAATGAAACCTATGCTTATCACATCTTGTAATTTCACTTTCAATTCCTTTAACCCTATTGGTGCCATTCTATATGGAGCAAGGGAAATTGGACCAGTGCCTGGAATTAATTCAATGGAAAACTTTACTTCCCTATTGGGTGACAATCCTGTCAACTCCTCTGGAAAGACATCAGAAAATTCTCTAACCACAGGTATATCTTGATTTTTTACTGTCTCTTTACAAGTATCAACAACATAAGTTAAATACCATGTACAAACTTTACTCAACAATCTCCTGCTCTTAATTGCTTATATAAGACAATTAGGAACAACATTCCTTTCCCACGTAAACTGGAACTCGGGTTCACCAGGCAGATGAAATGTAACTTCTTTTCGAAAATAATCATTGGAAGCATGATACGATGATAACAAATCCATCCCTAATATAATATCAAAATCCCTAATGGCCAACGATATCAAATCAACACATAAGTCTCATTCCCCCATTCGTATGACACAATCTTTATAAACATGCTCAGCCAGAATTACACTTTCCATTGGGGTAGAAATATATAAGGCACAATTGAGAAATGAACATGGTCTACCCAAATGGGAAATAATATGCAATGCTACGAATCAATGCGTAGATCAAGGATCAATGAGTGCATATAAATCTTTATTTGCAATAGAAAGTTTACTTGTAACCACTTCTGGTATAGCATGGTCATCTTGCAATATCATCGCAAACACTCTTCCTCCTGCCTTCGATCCACTTGTTCGTCATGTATCTCTTCCCCTAGTTACACTCCTCGAAGAGGATCCTTTATGAGGCCCCACACTACTAACTGAAACTGTTCTGGCTAACATAGAACAATTCTTTCTTAGATGACCCTTCTAGTGACAGTTAAAACATTCTATAATCAATAACTGTGGGAAATTTCTCTTTATATGACCCGATATCCCACAAAATAAATAAGCATTTGGATTCCCTTGTGCTGAATTCCATGGACCTCTTCCTCCACTAGCTTCACCCCTTTGTAAACTAATTCCACCTCTACCATGTTGGAATTTCTTCCCTCTAAACCTTGAATATTCGATATCACTCCCCTTTTGATAGTTTGGATAGAATCTACTTCTCTTTGCGCTTCGTTCTCATTTTCCCCTTGCTTCGTTCACATCATTTTTTTACAAACATTGCTTTATTCACCAAGGATGAATAGTTAACAGTCTCTAAAGCTGACAACCTTGATTTAATAACTAACTCTAGTCAATCGAGAAATCGGCTGCACATATCTTCCTCATTCTGTATAAACCTCGAAGCAAATCGAGATAAGGCTGTAAGCTTAGCTTCGTATTCTCTAATTATCATGCTTCCCTTATTCAACATGAAATATTCCTTCTCCTTTTATTTTTGATACATTAGGGGAAATAATTGTCATACAAGGCTTTAACAAAAGCATCCCATGAGATCACATTCCCACCTCCTGGAGTAATCAACAAATGTTCTGTGGCATCCCACCAATATTTAGCTTCTCCTTTCAGGATATACGTCACCAAGGTCACTCGTTGATTTTTAAGGTTTCTCATTACCCCCAAAATAACTTCAATCTCTTTAACCCATACTTCAGCCTCTGCTGGATCAACTGATCCTTCAATTGAGGGTGAATTCATTTTAATAAATTTATCATGTGAAGTACTCATTTCTTCCCGGTGTATCACCTCCTCAACCCTCGCCAATGCTTGTACCTCTAGTTTCCTGTCTTGTTGTTCTTCCATCTCATCCATAAACCTAGCTTGTTGCTCTACCATCAAAATCATAGCACGTGCCATTTTTTTACATATATGTCAGTTGTTCTAGCTTATGTTCCACATTTATTTGAACAGGTTGCTCAACATCCGCTTCTACTGGAATATTTGAAGCCTCATCTTTAATTCCCACATTTACATTACCACATTCCATTCTTTTATATTTGAAATGAATCAAATGTATAACAACATACATATGTACATATTTTTCCTAACATAATCGATAATATCGGACAAAATATATTTCTAACATTCACTCCAAAATCTAGACTCTTCCAACTCCAAAACCACTAAAACCTAGGATCTGATACCAAAAGCTAACACACCCCAACCCAGTTACTTATAATTAGGTTTGAAAGTCAAAGTGAGTCAAACCATGATTAATTTAACCAAACCATAAACACGAGTTTTAATTTCAGAGTCATCATTGTTAATCCAGATAACTAAAAACCTTTTTACAACATCAGAGTAGTCATGCACATAAAAACTTGCTTGAAGGATAAGTTAACTTAATTACATCATTTACAATAAACCAAATCTTTGTTTTTTCCATTCCTGGCTAACCCAGTCCGACCTTATAGATTTGGCAGCGACATCACGTTACCTGAAAAAAGGTGAACATAGGAAACGTGAGCAAAATATCCTAGTTAATGCATCACTAATATACTACTAAATGAATTTAAATGCAATAAATCATGTCCATATAATTATGTATTAACTTATCCGGCTCATTCATAATGAATGACCAACTTTCCGAATCATGATTCACATATCATGTCTAAATAGACAATTCTCCCCCATTCTAACCCCTTGTCACTAATAGACAAATCTCCCCCATTCCGGGTCAGGGAGTAACCTCCTATTTCGGTAAAACAAATGAACAATTTTATATTCATAACATTTTGATCATATTCATAACAGTATACAAATACATCATTCCAGTGAGTACACTCACCTTGGGTTGTCAACTATGTATTTACGTTTCCTTCGGGTGGAGCTGAACTGGGTTGATTAGATCTTACACCTGTCAATCCAAATAAATTAGTACTGAATATAAATCATAAGTATTATCCTAACATAATTATGTAACTTTACATGACTATACCACAACAATATAATTCCATTTAAGTCACATTCCATAAAACATGAGTAAAGACAAAACAATGGTACACATGTTTATAAAGTTATGAACATTCAACCGTAGGAAATACCTCATAAGGGATTTGTAACTAAACCCAAGTAAATATGAAAAAATAATTCTCAATGTATATACACATGAAACATGTACTCAAAATACTCTTTGAAAATAGGAGATAACAATATTCTTTCATGGGGTATCCAGTATGGCCTCACATTATTGTCCTACATACTTAACCATCCTATATTCATAAATTGCAAAACTACAGGTATCCAAGCTTATCAATATGAAATCATATCTGAATATACTTTACATTACAAGTGACGATGTAATTTTTCAATCTTCCTAGAGCAAGTTATGACCATTGCTTTACAACACAAGAAATCTTCCCTACAAGCTCCTTTATTGTTCCTTCAACTTCCAAGAATTTTCATAATTGATATACATCATAAATATCCATGATTTTCACCCCATATTTAGTACACATACTTAATAGTACATAATTAAAGTTTCATAAATGTTTGACTTCATTTGCTATGTCAAAATCTTGACCAAACTCAGAGCATAGCGAAATGAAATATACAAACAACAATTATGTACCAACTTGAAATAGTCATTAAGGCCTAACCAAAAGGATATAAATTCTAATTTTTGGATATGATAAGAATATATGAGTTTAGTTTCATATACAACTGGAATTCTCAATTAAAGTAAGCACAAAAAAATATATTCAAGTTTGAATGCATAGGGTTTTAATATAATACAATAAGGGTTTGTACATTCAACTTAACTTAAACTTGCATATAACCATACATATATATAAAGGGATGAAATTTTAGTAAAAAATGATGATTTATCTCATTTAAATCAGTAATATAAGAAAAATAACAATATTTGCGATTAGGATTACCTTCGGGACTTTTACGTAATTTCTACAGATTTTTGTACACTTTTTCTTCCTAAACTCCCTAATTCTCTTTCCTCAAGGTAAAACTCTTTTATGGATGCTTTGGCTGAAGGATAAGGTTATTTCAAGATATAAGGTCGGCTAAACCAGTCTACACCTCTAACCAATCACTTTAAGACACTTGTTCGGTATAAAGGACAAATTACCACTTAAACGGATGGACAAATTTGCCCTTGGTTAGTAATTTTGGTATAACTTCTTACTCGGAAATCCGTTTCAAACACCGTTTGTTGGGTTACATCCCTAACTCACCTGTCTACAAATATCTAGTTTTCACCTCAAGTCAATTGATATTTTACAAAGGTCCAAACTAGTCTTAAACCTGGACATTTCTATCGAAAATAACAAAATTTTGTGTTCGTACATAACTCGACATTTCACGATTTATGAACGTAGGATTAGACTAAACATAATCACTTAAAATTAGATATACTAATAACACATTATTCATACCACATAAGATAAGCATGATTTAAATTTAATTTATCATAATTATATCCGGGTTATCACATGTTGAGTTCCCCTTGGACACGCCGGTAAATAAAGTTTTTTTCTTGGAGGAGAACCCTTGCTTCTATAGTTCTCACATGCACGTGTAATCATTGTACTTTTGGGTAATCGTGAGGGTGATTTTCACCACAAGACAATGATTTCCACACTGTTCCTCACTTTACAATTCACTTCATAAATTTATAATCTTTCAAAGGAGGGCTTTTTATTGTCTTCATTCTCTATTTCAATCTATAATAACTTTTTGAAACTCTTTCTCCATTTCGATCTTTTTCACTTTCTCTTTTTTTCAATTCTTTTATTGAGCGGTCATTTTTTACCATGGTGTACGTTATTGAAGAAAACATCGTGAAAAATTCAAACTTTGCCAACAAATCCACCTATGGATATCAGTAAGGTTAGTTGAGGGTATTTGTGACCTTTGTTCCCTTTTTGAAGGCAATTTGTTGCCTTCAACTTTTGTTGCTGAGTGTGAGATATCATTTCCCCTAAATCGCTTATTTTTGGAATTATGTCTACACTTTGATGTGGTCCCAACCCAAGCTGCCCCAAATATATAGAGGATCATTAACATGGTGAATCGTATTAACGAGCTATATGGGACCCATCTTAGCATGGATGAAATTATATATTGTTATCATTGGGTGATGACCAGTGATAACATTAACTACATGAAGACGAGAGTGACTAATCGAGCCCTGGTTGTGAACCTACCTGATTCCAAAAAAGATTATTGTGATCATGGGCTAATTGTGAAGAATTGTCAATTGTTTCCCCTTCCAGAGGATATTGCGTATAAATGTACAACATGCCCTCATGAAAGGTAAGGAATAGGTTAGAAATCCATTTTGCTTGCTTGTGATCTTCTCTTGGTAGAGGCGAATGTTTTGTTCTTCTCTCTATTTCTTTTTACTGCAAATAGCAAGAAGGATATTCCTTACGAAAGTGATGTTAACTTTGTCGATCTACGGATCATTTGGTCTATTCAACAAAGAGTGGAACTGTTTAGCACCCAAGGTCCGCCGCGTTTCTTCTTGGATATAAGACTTCTACCACTTATTTGGCTACAAGGCCAATAGAAAGAAGGTCGATTATCCCAATTACTTTAGATAAATCACCTAAAGCAATCATGTCATCTTCCTTTGAACCTATTGATGTTTCTTTGATTCCATCCACTTTTTCCCCTAGAGTTATGTCTAAAAGGATGGTTATGAAATTGATTATTGCTAATTTTTGCACCAGGTCCCCTTCCTTACTGGTTCATTGCGCAAAGAGAAAAATATTTCTCGATTGATGAGCAATAAAAGGGAGGTTGGGGGTTACACTAACCCTATGGACATTGAGGATTACCTATTAAAGGATAATGAGATTATTTCAAAGAGGTTAAAGAAGGATTGTCTTCCTCATACCCAAATGGATATTATGGGGAAAAATATTATTGATAAGGGCAAGGGTGTTGCCTAGTCTGTTGTTTCCTTCCCCGACCTAGCTCGAGACTTGATTCGATCTGGGGGTTTTTATGTAGATAGAGCAGCTGATTTTTCCTTTACTTATTATAGATTATTAGAGCTTGCCAATCACATCCTATCCCCTATAAGTTGACCATTTTTACATCATTCTACTTTTTGCTCCCCTTTTTACTTGCTTCTTATTAATATTTATTTGTTCCTTGCCCCGAAGTTTATGAATGATTACGATCAATTGTTAGAGAGGAGTGCTGCAGCAAAAAAATCTTATGCTAATGTGGAGGTGCCTTTTGAGGATTTAGGCAAGTCTTTAAAGTTTTCTCTGAAGTTTAATGCTGCTCGAGCGACTGAGAAACTAAAGATTAAAGAGATATAAAAGGGCCTAGAGGATGTAAAGACTAAGCTTCAAAAGAAGATTGACAATTCTACTACGCTAGCGGCTGCTATCGAATATCAAAAAAATATGACAAGCATGCTAAGGTTGAGGCCGACCTCGTCAAGACATAAGTAATTGAAGCTAAGGCCAAATATAAATAGGCCTTGGCTAGTGCGTCAAAAATCAAGGATGATGCCTTTACCTATGGATAGGACAAATCTTTTGCTAATATTGAAATTCATATTGCATATCTTAAAAAGGTATATTATAAGAGAGGCTATAATGAAGCTCTTATTAAGGTTAGCACAAGTGAGGGCTCAGACCTCTTCCGAGACACCATACAGGTTCCCCCTCAATTTGAGAAAGAGGTTTATGATGATGATAATGATGATAATGAGAATTATTTCGATCAAAATCAAATGGTTGTTGAGAAAGCTGGAAAGATAGAGAAGGCTACTAATTAAAATCAGACGAGTATTGGGCAGGTTGTTGACAAGGATAATGTCGGTAAGATATTCCCTGAAGGACTTGATTAGGGAATGTTGTATTTCTTTTTATTCCCAAATGATGTAAGGGATACCCCATTTGTAATCCTTCTTAATGAAATTCATTATTTGATTCGATTATCGTCATTTTTTCTGATTTTTACAAGTCTTTTCTTTTATTTGTCAAATTTTATATCCGATCACTTGTTCATGCAGTTTAACGTAAAACTTGTAGTATTAGTCGCTACTCAGATTGATTTTTAAAAGAGATGTGGAAGATTGTTCACTGTTGGTCATAATAAAGATGATGAGGATGGTAGTCTTAACCAAACTTAGGTCTTGATGTGCCTGCTCAAGTAAAAGAGGCATACTTGCATCTTTATTGTCTGTTTTATTGGGCAGTTAAAGACAATACCTCATTTCATGACATGACTTTTACTGCCTAACCCAATCATTAGGAGTCTATAGGAAATCTAAAGGTCGACTTCGAACAGAAGCTTATCGAACTGGGTAGTGATGGTGTAATTGCTAAGAGACTGACCACCATTAAATCTAATTATTTTAGAAGAAATCTTATTATGCCTGCTGATATGGTGGGTTTAGAGAGGTCACCACTATTCATAAAAAAGAGGACAATGATTTATGGGTTTAGCTTGAAGGACTTAATAGGTTTAAATCAAGTGAGCAGGCAGAAGAGGGAACTTTGAATAATAAGGTTATGAGTGCCAAGGGCCAATCCCTACAATAGAAAGGTCATTTAGTAGAAGAGCTGGGGAAGAACAAGGAGACATTGATTAATAAAGTATCAACTATCAAAATTCAATCGAGAAATTAATTATCTCACATTCCTGTTCTATAAACAACCTCACAAATTATGAATTCAGGATTATGAAAAGGGCCTTCTCAATATGGGTTTTACCGTGAACGATTCTCAAATTTTAGATACAAACATGATTGGCTTACTTCCTTCATAGTGGAAAAGGTCGCACATGATTCTGAGTTATGGTATTGGTATGACCCATATTGCCTTAATCAATAAGACCCTCCTTACAATCTTAATGTTGAGTGGATCTTTATGGATGTGATTTTTATTAGCCTTATAAGGAAGTACCTTAACCATTATAGCCTTAATGGAGATCATAAACTCTACTAACCTTAATACTTGATTAACAAGGTGAGTGTAGGGGGTCGTCAAAGATCAAGGATATAATTGTGGTTGTCACTACTCATGCGTTGGATGTTTCACCTGCTGGAGTTGGGATTTCAATAAATGAGCCACCCCGGTTGTGCAATTAAAATAGCAAGAAATACATTTGAATTTATCCTTTTGTTGTAAATTGTTTGCTTTCAATTTCCTTATAGTAACTTAAGAGTTTTATTGGATTTGTTTTCATTTTTTCTTCCCTAAATTATGTGTAGTCTTATAATCTTACCTTTTAGGTGACGTTGTCACATCTAACCTTAGGCCTAGATTCAGAAACAAAAAAATTCACCTAATTGTGGAGTCGTTCCTGAGCAAGTATTTGTGTGACCCAATTGGTCATAGGTTCCTAGGGTTTCCCCGTAGGCATTTCATCAGAAGTAAGCCATTGTTTGTGTTTTTTATTCACTAAAACTCTCTATGTTGGCCGATCGACCATTTAGTCTGTACATAAACCTTTTATTCATTGTTGGCTTATGGTATCTTAGCTATTCAATCATAAAAGAAGACATTTGAGAGATAATAATCACCGGAGTGAGAAGTAGTATGTTGAAGAGAACTCATTTAACTAATTCATCTTCTTTATTGAATACTCATTTGTTTGCCACTTGGAACAAATAATAGAGATATGTACAAGAAGTTTGAAAGAAACTAAATAAGCTTAGTCATAAATTAAAAAAAAATGAAAGTAAAACATCTTTGGATTGGGTGCATTCCTAGCTCAGGGAACCAATTTTCCCTCCATTGTTTCTAAGTGGTATAATCCCATTAAGTCATCTCGAATGACTTTGAATGGTCCTACCCAGTTGGACCCAAGTTTCCAGTGTGAGGGATCTTTTGCATTGCCCGCAATTTTTCTAAAAACATAGTCCCTAAACCTAAAGACTCTATCTTTTCACACCCCAGTTATGTTGGATAGCCAACTGCTGCTAGTAGGGCATAAGTTTTATAAGAGCTAATTCACTTTTTTCATTGGCTAAGTCAAGCTCTGATCTGATTGCTTCATTATTGATATCTTAATCGACTAAGGTGGACTTAATGATTAGCAGACCCTCTTCCAGCGAGATAACCTCCTCTATTCCATAAGCCAAAGAAAATGGTGTTTCCCCATTAATCGCCTAAGTGTTATTAAGAATGCCTGGAAAATATGGGAAATTTGGTCGAGCCAAGCGCCTTTAGATTTTTGCAAATGTTTTTTAATTCCTTCGAGGACTATCTTCTTGGAAGATTTCGCTTGCCCATTGCTTCAGGGGTAGGATACTGAACAGTAGTAGTCCCAAATACGGATCTCATCGCAGAAGATTTGAAATAGGTTGCTCTCGACTGAGTTTTGTTATCTATGATAATTATTTAAGGTATACAAAGCTGCGATATGATATTTTTCCATACGAACTTGATCACAACGATATCTCAAATTCTTGCTAAGGGTTGGCCTACAACCCATTTAGAGAAAATGACTACGAACTTATGAGGGACTTGAGGTCGTTGGTTGGTTAGTGTACCAATGATGAGAAGAGATAATAGTTCTTCTATTTTCTAACGTAGGAAACGTCATCCTTTTGCATATATGGCCACCAGTATTCCTCTTTTATAACCCTAAATGCTAAAGACCTACTCCTTACGTGGCTAGTAAATATCCCTTAATAAAGTTCATAGAGGTTCTGCTTGACGTCATCTGGGTGCATGCATTGGAGGTAAGGTTTTGAAAAATAGCACCGATATAGCTTCTGATTTGTCACTATATGGAAGTGAGATGATTTCACACGTATCCTATGAGGTTACTTTTTATCAATTGGAAGATAATCTTACTATAGGTAGTGCATGATCAAATCCATCCAACTTAAAGTATTATTGAAGATAATAACTTACATAGAAAATTTTCCTTTGTTGATACTGGGTTGGTCAAGGTATTCCACTTTAGTTTTTCATTTCATATCCCCCTTAACGACTGAAGCGAGTGTGGCCAGTTCATCGACGTGACTATTGTTTCATCTTGGGAATTGGGTGACCAAGTTTTAGTCTTATATAAGGTATGCGATCATGCATTAATTCCTAGCATTGTAGTATCCTGATATCTGATTTGAATATATTCTTGAGTCACAGAAGACATCAAGGTGATAGTCTCCTCGAGAGAGTGGTTTTTGTAACCTGTAGATAAGGCTTTATACCCAGCTTTGCTATTAGAGGCTTTGAATCCAAATCGAATTGCCTGCTCGAGAACTACTTTCTCTAGGGATGTAAGTAATATCACTAATCTTGAACCCTTAGAATTTAGGGAACCATCAACGTATAGTACCTATATATCACCTTCTTTGATCGGCTGTAGGACATATTCTTAGCTTATGTTACCAATCCCTATCGTTTCTTAGTCTTTGGAAAATTCGGCGATGAAGTATTCTTTAACTTTCCCTTTGATCAAGCTTTAAGGCTGAAAATAGATATCAAACCTTTTGATTTTGATCGACCACTTGGACATCCTCCCGAATAGGTCAGCCTTCCTAATCATTGCTTTCATAGGGAAAGAAGTTAAAACATGGATAGTGCACGCCTCGAAGTAATGTTTTAAATTCCTAGAGGTTATCACCAGCACGCATGCAAGATTTTCTAACAACATTTATCTTTTTCAGCATCGAGCAACATTTTGCTTGAATAATAAATAGATCCAGACCCCCATTCTTCCCGCAAAGCAAGGTTGAACTTACAATGACATTGGACACTTCCTGATATAAGTACAAAAGGCCTCCATCATTTGGAATGGACAACAGTGGTTGTTTTCTTAAGTAATTATTTATTTATTCAAGTTCCCAAGTGCAATCTTCATTCCACACTTCCTTCATTTTTTTCTTAAATGATTGAAAGAAAGGTTGGCACCTTTTTAGGATCTAGATATGAAACGGTTGAGGGTGGCAAACATACCAATCATTTTTTCTACCTCGCGTAAAGTCTTAGGGGGATACACCTTTTTGATGGTTTTAATCTGGTCGGGGTTTGCCTCGATAACGCGTTGACTAACTAACTATCTGAGGAACTCTCTCGATTGTATTGCAAAGGATCACTTTGTCACATTCAGTTGCATCATCTAGTAACGAAGGACTTGAAAAGTTTTTGCCAGGTCTGCAAGGTGATCCCCCTTCGTCCTACTTTTTATAAGCATGCCATATATATACACCTCGATCATGTCTCCCAATTTCTACTTGAACATCTTTGTTATAATCTTCTACTAAGTCTTCTCGGCATTCTTCAATCCTAATGGCATCACCCTGTAGCTATATAGACCCAACTTGGTGACGAATGAAGTCTTTTCTTAGTCGGGGGTGAACAACAAGATTTTATAATACACTAAGTAGGCGTCGAGGAAGCTCATATGTTCATGGTTAGCTATTGCATCAACTAACTGATCT
This sequence comes from Sambucus nigra, assembly GCA_949130495.1. NCBI lineage: Eukaryota > Viridiplantae > Streptophyta > Magnoliopsida > Dipsacales > Adoxaceae > Sambucus > Sambucus nigra. The sequence goes on from OX422220.1 coordinate 50,858,467, forward strand.
ATCTTAGGAAAAGAGAAACTATCCTTTGGGCATGCACGGTTCAGGTCAGTGAAATGTACGCAGACTCTCTGCTTCCCATTATTTTTCTTCACGGCTACTGGGATTGATAGCCACTTGGGGAATTGAACTTCCATTAGGGATTGTGCCTCCATAAATTTCTCCACATCCTCTTTAATAGCCTTGGCCTTATCGAGTGCGATTCATTTCACCTTTCAGATCACTGGTGGATGTAGTTGTTCCATATGGAGCTTGTGACACATCACTTTCAGAGTTATTCCTGACATGTCATAGCCTCTCAGAAAATACTTCTTGGATTGTGCCTCCAAAACCCCCTTTATTATCTTCTTCCTTGAGTGAACTGCCGATCGAGAAGTTCTTTTCAGGCTTATTGTCATCAAATGCTATCTCTTTAAGGGGTTCCATAAAGCGATGAATAGGGGCAACTCTAGTTTCCTCAACACCAGATCACCCATACTTTCACTTATATTTGGAGGGTATAAAGCCTTCCTATAGCTCTAAAACCTTTTCCTTCTTCTTCTCCTACTTAGGTTGGATAGCATCCATGAATCACTTTTTGCCCAAGGCTTAGTTCCCCCTATATCTCCATAACTCCCTTGTTAGTAAATCATTTTATTTCCTAGTGGTAGGTGGATAGTATAACCATCTTGGCGTGCAACCACCCTCTGTCGAGGATAGGGTTATACAAAGAGTATATATCCACCACAAGTTACTCAATAGGCTTAGAGATCCCTCCTACCCGGATAGGGAGAACTACCTTTATTAGGGGTAAGGTCATATTTCTTGCAAATCTGAAAAGAGGAACAATGGCTTCCTACAGGTCTTTGATATTCAAGTTCAACTGATTGAACATATTAAGGTAAATAACTTCTCAGGAGCTCCCCTGGTCCACTAACATGTTGTCCACATATTAGTTTGCAAGTCCGAGAGTGATGATATGAGCGTCATAATGAGTAGTCCATACTCCGACCAAGTCATCATTATTAAAGAAGATGTCTTTCGTACAGTCAATATCTTCAAATCTTTGGCATTTTCCCTCAATGATCTTAGCGGGGTAGGTGTGGAAGGCTTGCATGCCGATTCTGAGCGTTTTAACTTCCATCCTAAGGGCTTTTTCCTTGATTTGGTTTAGGTATGATGCACCATGAATCACTGTGAATTCATGACCCAAACATTCATCCAAGATGTTATCATGTCTTAGGCCCTATGGATTATCGCAAACTCGTGCCCCATGTCATCGTTCAGGAGGTTATCTGGAATCCGTTAATGAATAGGTTGTGTTGTTCCTTCTTTCTTTTCTAAGAAGTTGTTTAGGTTCCTAACTTAAATCAGTTCCTCAAGGTGGGACTTGAGTGCCTTGCAGTTTTTGGTCTTGTGACCTTGATCTTTATGGTATCGATATTTATGTGCCTGGTTCCTCTTCTTTGGATCGTTGAACATCTTTTCGGGCCATTTGAAATATTATTAACCTTTAATCTTGTAAAATATCTTGTGGATTAGTTCAAAGAACACTGTGCTAACTGCCTGGAATGATTTTTTGATATCCTTGTTCTTATCTCCTTTTAGCTTCCCATTTTCTTTCTCCCTACTTTTAATTCACCCCCTCCTTATCCCTTTTCTTCGGATGCTTTTGTCACTTTCTAACCCGACCAATTTGGTCACTGTACCTCTAACCTTGGCATCTTTTTCAATCCTTACCATGAGATCGTCGATCGTGACGGCCTTTCGCTTTTTGATGGATTGGTAGATCATGGAACTAATCGACTGATCAATGTTCAAGGATGCTACTGCCTTATCGGTGCAATCCTCTATCTCATTGCACACCTCCCAACACCTTCTAGAATACTCACGGGGAGTTTAATAGGAATTTTTCTTCATCATTAGAAGTGAATTCATCATCTTAGGATGGGTGCTTTTAGTAATGAATTTGGTCATGAAGAACTCAGCCAGTTGCTTACAAGAGGCTATCGATAGGTGTGGAAGTTTTTAATCCCTAAGGCTAGAAGGGAATATTCGGCACATTAATCATTTGTTAGTGTTCCAAAGAGCATTAGCCTGGCGATATTACTTGATATTAGTGGTTAGATCAGTCTTCTCATCATAGATATGAAATTTTTGGGGGGGGGGGGGGAGGGAATTTTTAGGAGGCTCAAACTCTTCTATAGATTGGCTAAATTGTGACTTCATCTTGAAGATGAGTGCTCTTTTGATGAGCTCATTGGTATTACAAGCCCCTTGAAAGTCTGTATGTCTCTCTACCACCCTTCTAATAAAGTCACAGGGCTCCATGTCTCCTTATTGATCATTGGGGCATGGTGTCCCCTTATGAGACCTTCAGTGAGGATAACAACTCTTGTTTCACTAAGTACTCCTTCCTCAGCTGCAAGCACTACTCGTCCGAGGGCTAGGAGTTCGTAAGTGGTAGCCACGCTTGTGCTTCTTGTTGAAAATTTATAAAATACAACAAGTGAGCTATATAGTATAACTTATACAAGTACAGGTTGAACCCACAAAAATTTGATCAATTCCTTAAATTAAACACTTTCCAACTAGATAATACTGTGTAAAGATGAGAATTACAATTAAAACCAAACTAAAAGAAATTAATTGAAGCAACCAATAATATGTAACTAATAATGGAAGAAACTATGATTTCGGATCCATTTATCAATTTTAACTAATATTACGCATTAATTTATTTTTGTCATTCTCGATCTTATAACTCAAATTAAACTGATTTTGATTGCATTTAATTCAGAAAATGAAATATTTAAGTTCACACAAAATTTAATGACTCTATTTTAGAGAGTTGAAATTCTTATTCCCTTAAAGATATCAATTTTAAGTTTTAAATGTAGTATTTAGGCATGGGCTATCAAAACAATCGAGTGCAAGCATAACCCATCAAAAAGTACTCAAACCAAAAATTAAAATATGAATTATCAATTTTAAGTCTTAACGTTATATTTAAGCATGAAATATCAAACAATTTAATGAAAGCATAACCCATAAAAAATAATATACTTTAATTCTTAAAATATGAATTAACAATCACTTTCGAAGGTTTAAAACACACTCTCGTGTCGTTTTAAGTGAATACCAAAATTTTAAAATATTTAAAACATGCCAGGAATGAACACAAAATTTAACTAACTATATAATACGAATCAAGCATGATAAATTTCACCTAGTCCTAGTAGAAAATTAATGCTAACATAATGATAGACATAATAAAATTGCAAGCAAGAACAAGAATTTTCATCAATGATTCTGCAAGAGAAAAATATATAATTGCTTCTTATATTTTTATTTGGATTATCTTGTTACACCCCACTACACCTTCATAACCATTCTTAAGACTTCGAAGAGAAGAAATGTAAGATCCGCAAATCGATAACTTGTCTAGGTTTCGACAATACATGTATGTACGTATAATTTAAAGTAATTGATAAACTTACTCTATTAAACAATTTTTGAAACCAAAAAACCTTGAATATTAACTAGAAGAATCGTAGAAAAACGTAAATTAGAAAGTAACCCTAAAACTTTAAATATTACAAACTAGCCCCTAAAGTTTTTATTTGACTTTAAAACTTTCTAAATGAGTTATAAACCTCAGACTTTTTTATAATTAACTTTACAACCACCTCAAATTACAAATTGAACCTAAACATTACTCCACTAATTTTTTAAAATTACATAAAGCCCCCAAAGTTTGGAAAAACATAAGAAATTAACTTAAAACTCAACTAAAACTTTCCAAGGACCTAAACCTAAAGCCCAAACTTCATCCTTATCAACTAAGCTGCTGAGAATGCTTACAAGCATCCATTAGAGGAAATGGGAACCAAGGAAACATATGCTTTCATGTGTACACAAAATTACTCAAAAAATATCTTCCATTAAACTAGCTCAAACTCTATCTTTTTTTCGAGCAATCAACCCTCCCTAACCTCACCTATAAAAGGCACACCTTAGGACATAAATAATCATTGAATTAGTAACATAAAAACAAGCCCAAAATTTTGTCATTCTTAGGTATACCTATATTTCATATATAGACCTCATTTCTTTTGATTCTACTTAGTTTCTATAGTAGTTTAGGATCTATTTATGCTTTTACCTACTTTACTTAACGTAGAAATACATAGCTAAGGGTCAATTTTCAGAAAACACCATGGAAGCCTGAGCTTTAACGGTGAATTATGTGTTCCTGAGTTTGAACTAGTTTTGAAGTGGGAATAATTGTCCTTATACTTGTAGGAACTCAACCACAATGTTTAATTTGATTATAGTATATCTGCATATCTTAAAATCGAGTTTTCTTATTTCGACAGTTAAGATTTCAAAGTTCCAGTTCTCTTTGTATACAATGAATTAAAACCTCAAATCAAAACCATTTTGTTCCAAATTCACACAAAAACAAAACAATATCACTACCATGGTACGAATATTACTAAAACTCTGTGAATATAGAACTAAAAGTTTTGAAGTTTTCCAGTCTCTGGAGAAGAGGCTATAGTTCATCTCAACTCATAAAAGTCATATTCTTGAAATCCTTACGAAAAATTAGGAAGAATGACTTTTGAATCATATCAAGTGGTATTATGTGATGAATTTAATTGAAGGTAAAAGTTTATAACCCTAAAAGTTAAAATTCGAAGGTTGAAGATGAAGTGTGCAACATGCGTGCAAGTAGGGTCAATTCCAGCATGTGATAAGAGTGACTGAGCGCGTGAGGGCACATGTCCAATAAGAAAATTCTGAATTATTTTCCAAAATTTTATTTTATTTTTATGGTCAAAATGGTATTTTACAACACGTTGTTTGGTCAACCAGAAAGAAAATTCGAAGAAACAACTAAACTTGAATTTTAAAACTTTAAATTATTTCTACACTTAAACCCCTGAAGTTTTTCATCTTCTAAATTTCCATCCCAAACTTTTTCTACTTATTTTTTACACCCTTGGAGCAAAAAATTATGTTACTACTAAACTTAAAAACCTAAGGAAGTATAAGAAATAAATTCAAACTTTATTTATGTATTAAACCCCCCAAAATTTATTTATACGCGATTTAGCTTTTGTTTATATCTCAATTTCTTTTAAGACCCAACCTTACTATAATATTTTTCTTATTCCAGAATTTCACGGACCCCTGCCCTAAACCAACGGAACATATTTCGAAAGTCCAAAATACCAGTAGGCTATTCTTATTCAGTCTTAATTTCACAAAATACTATTGTGCACGCCTTTTGTTGATATCATCATATGATAGACCCAGTATATCATATTCCCATTGATGAACTCATTTGAGTAGTTAAACCATTTACGTATGATTGATTCATATATCAATGATGATTTTATGTAATTATATTATTTCATATGATGTTGTTCTACCCGGTTCTTTTATAGTATACATTATGACTAGGGATCTTTTGTTATACCCACGGTCATATTATTTGGCCTGTAGGACTAAAAGGATTGAGGGCTAGTTATTGCTACCATATGAAATGTCGGTGATTTATCACGGTTACTTTATCTCCACTTTTATGGATTGATTATCTCCGATTTATTTGGATTAAGTTGTGAGAGTGTGCTACAACGGAATAATGCGACTTCTCAAATAAATCCAATTTTAATTAACCCAAAATTTAGTTAAACCCTAACACATGCATCTAGGTGATTTGATAACATAAAATCAATAAGCATGCAAAGGAAACCAATTTCAGGAAAAAAAACCAAAGGGAAAAACCTTTTATTTTACTATAATTTATAAGTAACTTACACGGATTACAATTAAATAGCTTTTGACACACGAATAACCACAGGTGTCTGTCGGTGTCATCAACAGTGGTTGTCACACAACTATACCACAAGAACCAAAGTCCTATCTTCAGCCCAGGAATACCACAGCTCTCCCTATGAACCTCAGTCCAAATTAGCAAAGAATCTTCATGCAGCAAGATCCTCAATGACACACATTCATATGATGTAGATTTACCCTCTTTAAAAGAGAAAGATTAGCAAGATCGTATTTTGGGTTCCAAAATAATTCAATAAAGGATTGGGATTTTTTTGAATTGTAAAAATAAAGGATTAAACCTCTAAAGTGAGAAGAAAAATTCATACTACTGTTTGCAGAAAATGTAGACAGTTTTTGCACGAGTCTTCTTATCAAAAATGGAGTTGGAAAGTCCTATTTATAAAAGTCTTAAGGCGGCGGCTCGATCAAACGAGATTGGATTTCGTTCAGACTAAATCCAATGTCGTTTGATACATCGCGTGACAAGCCATGTCGTTTGAGCGACATAGGCTATCGTTTGAACGAGACTAAAATTAAATATTTTTCTCTTTCTAGATAAATGCACGGCCTCAAAAACTCCAAAAATTATATTTTTGACAAACAACGTTAAAAACTCCACTCCAACACTTAGAAAATATTTTATGAAAAATAATCTCAATACTCTAAGTGAAATGCTAAGGTACTTAAACACAACCTTGCCAAAATTAATCTCGCGGAGACTCCTTTGATGAAGAACTTTGATATTCAGATCCATCTTAATGCTTGAATGACCATGAATAATTCTTTGATGGTTGTCGCGGTATACGACATAAACTAATGTAAACAGGCCTTATATAATTTATAAACGAATAATTATGTGTTAATTGTTTAGAAACAGTCCACATACGTTAACCAGTTCTAGCCTTGATATTTTTATTTATAGCAAATATCATTCTATATTTTCATGCCATCTCACACTCACTGATGAATTTACATTGTTATGATATTCTTGATATTACTAATCCTTATTTTGAAAGTTTTTTAGAATAAGAATTATATACTAGTCAATTTTTTCTTATATTCATAAATTTCTAGATGGACCCAAGGGATAAAGAAGGAAACAATTTCCATGACCCCGCAAATCATAATGCATCCTCTCGTGTATCTCTAGCAATCATTACTCATGGAAAATCAGTAGCGATTCTGGCAAAACCGTCATAATTTCATATGTTGCTACTCATAAGATGATGTAACTTCATGTTGTCGCGTCATGTTATAGCTTTGTGTTGTACCTGTCATATGTTGCGTTTTTCTTTCGTTTCCTTTTTTAGTTTCATTATGTAATGTCAGAACAACCCTAGTATGCGTGTAATGAATAAAGTTCCTCATGACTATGACTAGCATGATATAATAACGAACTTTATTATCTTCTTTCACATATTTTATTTATTCCCTAATTCCTTAGACACCCCAAAAACCTAGGATATGGCAACATGGTATCAGAGCGATGGCCAATTTTATTACTCTTTTACGGCACTTATTTAGGAAATATTATTATTTTATTTTTCGTAACTTCTTTAGATTATCTCGATACTAATATTTATTTTTCAACAACGAATGTGTGGGACAATGTTTATCTGAACCCCGATGGAACCAACCAGGCCCAGTGCAGCCAAATCATTCGAGATGAATCATATAAGACACTATGTAAAACAATTCGTGATATCAATCAAGAGTGGTTAATTGCAACCTTGAACATCAAACATCACTTGCTAACTTGTCAACTGATAGGTGAGGAACATGCGATAAATCATGCTCGCTAATTCGCTGAAGATTAAGAATTTCTCCAACATGTAATTCATATGGCACGAACCTCAGTATCGAAAGATGAACTATGTGCAACTGCCCCAATATCTCTTGATGACTATGGACCAGAATTACCATATCTAGTTGCTACCACTTTGTCATCCGGATCAAATACTGGAGGTTTTGAAGAAGGATTAGAGGAAGAAAACCATCTAGTGCCACAAGTGGAATGAATACAATAACCAGACACAAGAATAGTACATAACTAAACTCGTAGGAGTACGTGTGACTATAGCATGCGAAAGGGTGGTGGAAGGATAAATGGGGTGTTACGCTAACTAGTAATATGGTGTGATAACTTTTGTAACTTAAGTAGGTTAATTTTGGAAGCAAGTGGGTTAGACAAAAATCCTGATATTTTATGTGCTTAGGGAACAGTTGTACATGTTTAAAAAAATCCTATATCATAACTATGTTTGATATAACTCCTTTTATATGTTATCCTTTAATTCTTAATTTATTCCTATAGGATGGTAAGAACACGCAACGTCAACATGCCAACACTAACCGCATCATGATCAGAAATGACTCTAATAAACCCATCCACAACTATGGACAATATAGCCTAATGGATTAAAGAACTCACGTTGTTAAACCAAGCACGTCAAAATCCTTTGCCTATGCCAGGAAAAAAAGCCACATCTGAAACTTAAAGCAAGAATGCTTTTAAGGATTTTTTGTGCCAACGCCCCAGATTTCACGGGAAACCTAGATCATGCGAAGCCGAGCGATGGTTTCAATACACACTAAAGTATTAAATGGAGTAGGAATATCATTATAACTTCGAGTAGATTTAGCCACTTACCTGCTCAAAGGTGAGGCTGGTCACCAGTGGTAATCAGTGAAACTTACCCAACATATAGAGAATTTAACATGGACACAATTTTAGGACATATTCTTCAAAAAGTACTTTTCAAAATCCTCGCGTGACCAACTGACTATGGAATTTCTGGAACGATGATAGCATAATATGATCGTGGCATAATACGAGGCGTGATTCATTGAACTTTCTCGTTACGCTCAGAAATATATAGACACGGATATTAAGAAAACCAAACATTTTGAGCATGGACTAATAGTCAGTATCAATACCTCTCTTATTCCCTTACAAACTCGCGATTTTGGTAGAATGATCAAGGTAGCAATTCTCATTGAAAATAACTGGAGTGGAAGTTCTCGAAACATTTCCCGAGTTTCTCGAAATAACTTCAATAATTATTCACCAAACATTCCAATCTAAAATCTTCCTACATTAAAAAATAACGAGGGTCGAGCATACAGTCAAATCCGTCATAGGAATAGTGGTGCCATAATTCATTGCCATGAATAGGGCTATAAATAGGGCTGGGTGAGTCCGACTTGGGGTTGTTCAGGATCGAATCGAACTTCCTTACCCACGCTAGAGCCTGAGCTCGGCCAGAATTAATTTTTTCCACCTAAACCTGAACTCGGCTCATAAATATTACGGGCTTCGGGCCCGATTTAAATTTGTTTTGTTAAAAAAGTTTGAATTAATTTTTTTTCTTCTATTTGCATCATGGTAAAATATATAAACTAAAATCTAATTGATATTTCATAAAATAGAATATATAACTATGAAATGTATTAAATTAAAAAAAAAGTGAACTAAGAGTGAAAACCTACAAAATTAAAATAAATATGTTATATTAAACAATGTTAACATAAATATGTTATATTATATTCATTTATTTATTGATTTATTTATATTTCAAAGTTCCGGCTTCGGTCCCAATTCGAGCTTGGTAAGGTTTGGCTCAAGCTCGGCCCAAAATTTATTCGAGCTGGTAATTTTGGCTCAAGCTCGGCTCAACCTCAACTCAAATAAAGATTGGCCTGAAAATAACGCGTTGAACGGGAAGGCTTCAGGCCTGATCGTCTCACTTTACAAGTCTATCCATGAGTGTAATGTTCCTGGACACATTAGACCCCAATGTCCCAAGCTTCATAAACCCAATTTTAATCAATGACCAGCCGTGAATTAGAAAGGAACACCGAACGTCGACCACCTTTAGGGAGACTCCAAGCTCCTCGAGGAAAAGCTACATATAATTCACCCCCCAGGAATTTCAACAACAAATGACCAATATCAAGTAATATAACCCAAGGCCAAAAATTTTCTCTTCTGAGACAATCTGATAGTCATGATGTTATTAAAGGTAATATATTTTTTAATAATCCTATGGCTCGTATAGAAATTGATTCAATATCCTCTCATTCGTTTATTAGTTCTACATTTATGATTTTTACAAATCTTACTACCTCTATATTAGATTACCCAATAGCCATAAGTATGCCTACTGGTATTATCGCAAGAACACACAAGGTTTGCAAAAATTGTGAAGTAAAACTTGATCTGGGTACTATTGTCATTGACTTAGTAGTTTTAGATATAGTATGATTCAACATCATCATTGGAATAGATGCGTTATCAAGAAACATTGGCTACATTAATGGTTACTCAAGGAAGGTGATTTTGAAAATTCCCAAACAAGAAAGTATCAATTCCAAGGGCAACGTTTAGTGAATACTCCTGACATATCTTCATATTCTCTTTCAATTATTGATGATTATGAAGATGTATTTCCCGAAGACTTACTCAGCATTCCTTCATCTAGGAAATAAAGTTTGTAATTTACCTTTTCCCCAACACTTCACCTATTTCTATACCACCATATGGAATGCCCCCCTTAGAACTATGAGAACTTATAACTCAATTAGATGAATTACTAGCCAAAGGATTCATTTGACCAATTACATCACTATGGGGAGCCCTAGTTCTATTTGTGAAAAATAAATATGGATCATTTTGATTATGTATCAATTACCGTAGATTTAACCAGGTTACTATCATGAAGACATATCTGTTATCCAGGATAGGCGATTTATTTGATTAACTACGAGGAACATGGGTATTTTTAAAAGTCAATTTGCGATCAGAGTATTATAAACTACGAGAAAAGAGGAAGACATATCGAAAATAACTTTTAGAACTCGGTATGAAAAAATTTTAGTTTTTAGTAATGTCTTTTGAACTTACTAATGCTCTAACCGCATTTATGGATTTAATGCACGAGTATTCCAACCATTTTTGGACCAATTCATAATCATATTCATTGGCGATATATTAATATATTCGTAAAACAAACAGGATCACGAAACTCATCTACAGATAGTACTAGAAACATTATAAAATAATCAATTGTATGCTAAAAAAAGTAAATGCAACTTTCTGATGAAAAAAGTAAAGTTTCTAGGACATGTTATTATGGAACTCGGAATCAAGGTAGATCCAGTGAAAACTGTTGCTGTTATTAAATGTCCACAACCTACTACAATAATAGAAGTTCATAGCTTCCTCGGATTAGCTGGATATTACCGAAGATTTATAGAATGATTCTCCACCATTGCATTACCTCTCAAGAAGCTAACTCAAAAAGATGTATGCTTCGATTAGAATCAGGAATGTACCCAGGAATTTCATACTTTAAATGAACGCTTAACTACTACCCCATACTCACTATACCATCCAACAATGTTAGCTACAATGTATACACCAATGCTTATTTACAAGGGTTAGGTTGTGTACTTATGCAGTTAGGGAAGGTAATAGAATATAGGTCTCAATAATTAAAAATTCACAAGAAGAATTACCCAGTTCACGACCTAAAATTAAGCACTATAGTCTTTGCACTAAAGATTGGGCGATTTTACTCGGATGGAGCGAAATTCCAACTCTTATATTATTACAAAATTTTGAAGCACATATTTACCCAGAAAGATATGAATTTATATCAACGACGATGGAATGAATTTTTGAAAGATTATAAATTCATATTACAATACCATCCAGGTAAGGGTAATGTAGTAGCAGACTCCCTAAGTCGTAAAATTAGTGGAAAATCAGTCGAGATGTTTGCTTACTACACCAAAACAACTCTTGATGACTACAATTTGTAAAGTGAAACCTCTACAATTCTTCGCAACATAATAACTCATCCATCATTACAGAAAAGGATAATAGATCCAGCGTCGAAAAATTAAAACAAGAAAGACTAGTAAGGATTGGACATATCACCCTGCAAACAAAATACGAAGTAGAAACTGAATATATGTACCTTTTAACTCCGCGTTAAAGGAATAAATCTTGCAAGAAGGTCATCACTCCAAGTTTATCACACATATAGGCAACACCCAGATGTACCATGACCTTAAAAGGCATTATTGGTGGTTAGGAATGAAGTATGTCATTTTAACTTTTATTTCCAAATGTCTAACCTATCAACAAGTTAAAATTGAACCACACCCAGGTGGATTATTACAACCTCTTCCAATTTCAGTCTGGAAATGGGATCACGTTACCACGAATTTTGCGAGTGCACTACCCCCAAAAACTCAAGGATACAACTAAATTTGGGTAATCATAGATCGACTAACTAAATTGGAATATTTTCTTAAAGTACACACTACCGATTCGTTTTAGAAACTTAGTACCTTATATATCCAGGAAATCGTTAGATTACACGGACTACCTTATCTATCATATCCGATCGTGACCTACAATTTGCAGGATGCTTTTGGAAAGCTTTACAAAAAGCCATGGTTACCAAGTTGCTTCTTAGCACTATATTCTATCCTCAAATAGATGGACAATCCGAACGCTTATTTTAAACACTCGAAGATATGCTACGTGCATGCACACTAGATTTCATAGGAAACTGAAGCGATCGCCCAGCTTTAGTTTAATTTTCTTATAATAATAGCTACCAAGCCAGTATCCAAGTCACTCCATATGAAACACTATATGGAAGACCATGTAGTTCTCCACTCTGTTCGAACGAATCAGGGGAAAACTGTATTTTTGGACCTGAAATAATTAAAGATACTACCGAGAAAATACTCTTGATTAAAGGAAAAGTTACATGAAGCCCAAAGTAGACAAAAAAGCTAAGCTGATCATCGTAAGCAACCCTTAGAGTTTAGAGAAAGAGATCAAGTTTTATTAAAACTTTTACCCATGAAGGGAGTCGTAATATTAAAAAGAAAAGGAAAACTTTCACCATGATATATCGAACCCTTTACCATTATCGAACGTATTAGACAAATAGCTTGTTGATTAACTCTACCTCCAGATTTATCACAAATTCACAAAGTGTTTCATGTCTCTCAACTTTGAAAGTATATTCCCGATCCAAATCACATAATTTCATTGGAAGGACTTTCTATCCAACCTAATCACAATTTGAAAGAGAGGCCTTTTCAAGTTTTGGATACACAAGATCGAATTCCTTGCACCAGAACCATTCCCTTAGTTAAAATTCTCTGGCAACGTCATGGAGCCGAAGAAGCTACTTGGGAACTTAGAGATGTTATGAAATAACAATACCTCAAATTATTTGAAGGTAATTTCGAGGACGTAATTTTTTCGTAGGGAGAATTTTAAGATCCATTGTTATTTCTCTATAGAAAATATCATTCTATATTTTTTTAGTAGGGAGAATTGTAAGATCCATTGTCATTCGTAGGAAATTTCCAGCCTTGATATTTCTTTCTATAGCAAATATCGTTCTATATTTTTATACCATCTCACACTCACTATATCCATTGTTATGATACTCTTGATATTACAAATCCTTATTCGAAATATTTTAAAAACTGTAAAGAATAAGAATTATCTACTGGATAATTTTTTCGTATATTTTTTAAATTCCAGATGGACCCAAGACATAAAGAAGGTAACAATTTCCCCAACCCCACAAATCATAATGCATCATCTCATTTCGATATCATTCATTTACTCATGGAAAATCGATAGCGATTTCGGAAAACCCGTCATAATTTCATATGTTGCTACTTATAAGCTGAAGTAACTTCCATTTGTAGCGTTATGTTGTAGCTTCACGTTGTACCAGTCATATGTTGTATTTCTATTTCTTTTCCTTTTTCAGTTTGGTTATGTAATGTAAGAATAACCCTGATGTGCATGTCATGAATAAAGTGCCTCGTCTCTATGGATATCATGAGGTAATAACAACCTTTATTATCTTATTTATATTTTATTTCAAGTCTTTTCTTTATTACATAATTCTTTAGGCACCCCGAAAACCCGAGATGTGATAAAAAAACGTTTGTGATATTTGCAATTTTAAAGATCAATAGATACGAGGTGGCTTGGTAAGTGTAATATCCCATACTTTTATGGATATTTAAATTACATGACTGGGTGTAATTTGGAAATTGGAGGAATTATTTTGAATAATCATTTTGGACTTTATGAGTGTTAGATGTTTACCGATATGTGTTACATTTACTTTTGGGACTATATAAATGATTCGGAATATTTTTATGTCATGTCGTAGTGGGGTAAAGCGACATGTACTATTTCACTTTGATGAAAACACGTGTTGACAAGTGTTTGGTCCAAATAGTGAATTTTAGTTAAGTTACTTAAATGGAGATTTCAAGTGCACGATTGGTTTCAGAATGGTCGAGATTGTCATAATATATTACCCGGGGGTAATGTTTGGGTTTCGAGGATTTTTGGACTAGTAGGGACTCGCAATTGAGTAAACGAGTCCTTTTTGGGTTTATAAGGGACAAGCCCTTATTTATCTCGTACAAGTCATGAGAGATGGGAAGAGAAAGAAAGAAAAGAGAGAAAAGAAGGAGTAAAGAGAGGAAAAGATGAGAGAAAAGGGGAGATCTAACCAAACTCCGCGGGATTTAACTCGAGGTCGTCGAATTTTATCCACGTGGCAAGTGTTTACTTGTTTTATTCATTTGAGTGTGTGTATCTCATATTATAGTTGATAAACTATATGATTTTTGGGTTGAAAGCCTTGAAATAAATTTGGGAAATTTGATTTTGAGTTCACAGATTGATGTGTTGTTAACTCCTTATGATTTCTAGTGTTAAAACCATGTTAATGGTGTAAATCTTGTTTAGAAATTGGAAGAAATGAAAATGGTGGGTTAATTAAGAAAGGGGTTTAATTTCTTGATTTATAGGTTGAATCCCATAAAGATATTGATGTGTTGGTTATATCATTATGTATAGATGATTATTTTGTTAGTTGTTGAGGTAGAAATCATGGGATTGGAGTTGGGATTGTGTTGGATTAAAGAGAAAATTGGAGAGGATAATGAATAGTAACTGAGTGTCCTTTCCGAATCGATTTGGCCAGGAAGCGAATAGATTCGGCGATTTATCAAAAAATAATTTTCTATATCATTTCGATACGAACGCATGGGCGCCGGCCGCATATTTTTCTAAAATTTTTTTAATTACTTACAATTTTTCTACGGAAGGGTGTCCGAGATCGAAATCATTAGTCAGAAATCAAACCTGGTAATGGGAGAAGTAAGACTAGAATTTTTTGGAGATAAATATTAGGGGTTCCTAAATAAAATTTTAGGACTTGTAAATGACTTGAGGAGATATAAAAATCTTGTGTTTGTAGAATTAAATCCGGGTTATATTTTAAATGAATGTTTAGAATGAGTAACATTTGAGAGAAATCTCAACAAGTGTGTTTATATATTTATGCGTAGAGAATAAATATGGGCCGATTACATTTGAGTAAATCCTAGGATGCGAGTAGGATGGAATCTAGGATATGGGCCAAAGAGGATTGAGCGGCAATCTGGTACGTCTATTAATGACTATTATCATAGGTGATGCGATGCCTATGGAATTAAGATAAGTAGCTTGTATACTTAATGAAGTATTACGAATTGGAATGTTCGGGATTACATATTTTTACCCTTAAAGGTGATTAAGTTAAGTGAATCATAAGTGATAGAATACTTATAGGTTTAGTAATTTAAGTGTGTGAATACTTATATACTATTACGAATGGGTACATTCCGGATTTTGGCTATCGCTGTGAGAGTTTGGCAATTATAGCCAGGATATATTGAGGAATGACATGTGATATATATACGAATGTGTTACAATATATATATATATATATATATATATATATATATATATATATATATATATATATATATTTGTGTTAGAAATATATCGGTATGTGAATGATATATATGTGTGCTACATACCCCTCTATTGCTATCATGGGAAGTTGCGCGATGGGGGTGGTCCTACTAGCTTGAGGAGCAGGATAGTATAGTCCCTAGGCCATATCATCCGTTTATTTATATTGAGCGATTCTTATTAGGGGTGAGACATCTTAGGTATTATTCGTCTCACTTTTGGGGTTTGGAACTATGGTCGCTTCCCATATGTTGTGATTTGTTTTTACCAAGTCGGTGTGACAGTCCCACCACTAGTAACCCAGGATGATATGTGAGTGATTCCCTAAAAGATGATATCATTGTAGAGACTGCCCGAGTTATATCTTGGTGGGATGGTTATTATACTAATGATTGTAATATAGGTATAAATATACTTGTTGTGTATAGTATATTGCTTATGCATGAAGATGAGATATCATATAACTTATACTTGTGTAAAGTGTAAAATGAATAAAGGTTTATTCTTCTTACAGGAGATTTATATCCGGATTTATTCAAATATGAATCGTATATTAAAATGGGAATTAAATATACGGGATTTTTTTATCAGCTCCAGTGAAATTGGTATTTTAAACTAGTGAATGTTTTGGAGAATGAATGGTATATATATATATATATATCACTATTCTAAAAAACCCTCCTAGGCACGCCTAGGCTTGAGGCTTGGGAGAAACGCCACGACTTACGCTTTTTACACCTTATTCTGGGTAAAACCCTTAAGGCGCACTTTTTTCTAAAAACAACAATGCTTTAGTGAAATGATATCGCCTTTTAAAGAATTGTTTTACAAACAGAACTGTTATCTCGTCCAAAATAATTAAATAGTATTTTAATTTGCATATATTCAAACATATTTTTATGATATGTACAATTTTAGTATTTTAATAGCCTTCTTATAGTTGAAATATATTAAGAAGGCCTAAACGCCTTTTCACGCCTTTTTACGCCTAAGGCCCGCCTATGCTTATAAGGCTTAAGGCTTGGCCTCCATGCCTCGATCATGCCCCGCGGTTTTTAGAACCTTTATATATATATCAAATCGATGAATATGGTAACTAAATCTTAGGTGATAGTTAGGGTATAATGTATATTATATCACGCAGGGTAGGTGATAGTTATGAGGACTTAAAGGATGGACGAAAGAAATTTGTTAGGTAGGGTAGCTTAACCGGGGTGTCTAAAATGTATGCGATAGGTGTGCACTATTAGAGGAGGGGTGAGGTGTATCTCATGAGAGTGCTATACTAGTTTACGTATGAGAGACTTCATATTTTAAAATATGGCATTAGAGTTCTTGCTAAATATTTTCAAAACTCGGGCTCTGACCCGTTTCTATATTTTCCCCTCCCTTGCTATATATGTATATATATTAGATGTCCAGACACATGGACGCCTGGATAATGATTCTTTCGAGTCAGACACCTTCTGCAGCAGCTATGGATGCAAGAATGTTTATTGTAGTCACTTTTATCCTTGAGATATAGATAGGAGGTATTATAGAAACATTCGGGTTGATGGCCCAACTGTATTTATTTATTCTTTTACTGCATTTTAGATTGCGGCATTTCGATTTGGTTTTATTATTTTGTACCGAGAGTTTATTTATTTTATTTCATCTAATTTGTTGTATATAAACTGTTGTGATTGTTTTACTTGGTTGGTTTGATTAAAAAGATTAGTTATATAAAATTTTGATGCCAGCCTAAAAAGTTATTAGTAATTAAATTTGTTTTCGACAGTGATGTTGAGAATGAACCATATGAAATTCCTATTTTAATCTGTAAAGGATTGATCACCTAATATTTTATTAGGCGAGGTGTCATAGATGGTGTCAGAGCATCAGGTTCGAGTGTCCTATTACGCTTTCAGCATTGCTTTCTATTGGATATAGAGGCTTATCATTAGGATTGGTCATTCCTATTGTGAGATTTTGTTCTCCTTCTATTATGTAAGATTATAGTAAATCTTTTACACGCTCGGGTGAGATTCATGTGCTGATCGACGAAGGGCAACCAGAGAGGGCCGTTGTGAGAGTGGGAGGAGGCGGGGATTAGTTGGAGCGGTATGTTGAAGTTGGGAATGAGGACCGCAGTAGAGGTCACTCCCCTTGTGGCATTATCAAGGATTGCTGCAACGACTACTAAAGTATAGTAGTTATAATTATCCATGTACCGTAATAGTAGATAGTGGTGCTAAGCTTGATTTACCTAATGAAGTTAAATGGGAAAAAAGTTTGAAAGGTCTTCAATAGAGAACATATGTTGAAGTTTAAGTTATGCAAAGAAGGTGTATCATTATCCAATGGAAGTAAGAGTCTCATAAGCTTTGGCTTTAAGCAAGGCATAGAAATACCCAGATGTGAAAATTTGGGGAAAAATTTTCACTCGTTGGAGCAATGTTGAAATAGTGGGAATGTTGGACACCACATTTGAAGGAGCAGGATGTTTTCCTCATAGAGTAATCATACAGATGATTTTAACCGCGAATTCCTTTAATTTACCAGACTTGGGGAGAATGCAGTTTCTAAATTATTCACATAAAGGAATGTTAATTGCTTCCATGAGAGTGGAGCTAGAGGAGTTGAAGAATTAAGTCCAAGGGTAAAGACTGAAATTGTTTGATTCGTGAGACCCCACAGGTGGGAATCCGCCTAGGGATTCATTGAAACAGGGTTATTGAGGCCGGTAGTGTAGTTTCCTTTTGACGAAGAAGTTAAGGGAACTATGAGGGCGATTTTCACGATCGAGGCTATAGAGTTCGAGATACTGATAAGCTTAACATGGTCAGGGTGGCCAGAAATAGGGAATGCTATAATGTGGATGGTACAACCACACGCTTTGATCTTGCCCGGTATGATTTAACGGACAAGAGTAGGGTGCCTAGATGGGGTATTGATTAAGAAATTTTTGGTTCGGTTAAGACAAGTGTACTATGTCTGGGAACCATTTGGGACAGCTAGGGTGATTGGAAATAATGTTATTATGAATTTCACCTTGGATGAAGGAGGTATATTTTGTGTGGCATGATTGAGTCACAGTATTTTGTTAGACCTAGATTCGTGTGTGTGATTCGAGTTTAGTGGTAGTATCGGTAATATTATGGAGGCTATATCTATATGATTTTTCGCGGTAGCGGGGTTCTATTTTTCTTCATTCGCTGTGGAAGCGGGTGTTGGTACTTTGAGCTTATATTTGGTCTGCACTACTCATTTTGTGTGTGTTATACGGGTATAGTACTATCATGAGTATATTATGTTCTTGTATCGGAGAGATAGTAGGCTAATGATTGCAAGGCTATTGTATCCGCGGTTCGAGGGAGGAACTGGTTGTTTTGCGATATCTCACTTGGATACTGATTGAGCTCTCCTTTTGTTATATGTTTAAATCGAACTTCGATGAGTAGATATTTTATTACCATGATTTTTGTGCATGGGGACCTTATAGATATGATTTAAGGTATGCAGGATTTATAGTTAAGCTATGAGTTTAAGCTCCTTGTTGTTCGCGCAAAGGACTTAGTGTTAGTACAAACGCATGTGGTATGGCTCCTTAAAAGAAGTAGGAGTTCAGACCACATTTTGTTGATAGATGGGATGGGATTATCCCTGTTGCATATTTGAAGCTGACAGACCTCCATGATCGACAAAGTTAAGTAGTAGTGTATCGGAGGGGTTGTTTGGATTTCGCTTGCAAGACACTCCACGCACGAACCTTAACGACGTCGGTAGTGGAGAGATGTTATGGGATGCAAGGATGTTGGTTTAGATGATAAGTTACCTAGTGTGAATAAAACACTATAACTGAGAGCCATGTCATGATTGGAGGCTTATGGAGATGGAAGTGCTATGGAAAAGCATTGAAATGGTTCTCACACCATAAGTAATGGGTGAGGTCAGATTTAGAGAATTAATTTGAGTCTTACAGCCAAGCCTTGATTAAAAGGAAAATTTTGAGGTAGTATGCTTTGGTTATGATGTTAGTAATGCTTGTGCAGAGTATAGGCGCCCCGATTAGTTAGACTTTCCATTTCGCTGAATGGGAAAGACATAGTGGTAGAAACACGTTAGTGTGTTTATGAGGTAGGATTTAGAACATCCCGCTTGTGTATATATAGATATGATTTGGTTATAAATATATCGGTATGTGAATGACAAACTTGTGTGCTACATACCCCTCTAGTGCTATCATGGGAAGTTGCGTGATGTGGGTGATCCTTATGGCTTGAGGAGCATGAGAGTATAGTCCCCAGGCCATAGCGTTCGTTTATTTATATTGTGCGATTCTTATTAGAGGTGAGGCGTCTTGGGTATGATTCATCTCACTTTCGGGGTTTGGAACTATGGTCGCTTCCCGTATGTTATGATATTTTTTTACCAAGTCGGTGTGAGAGTCCGACCGCTAGTCACCCAGGATGATATGTGAGTGATTTCCTGGAAGATGATAGCAATTTCGAGACTGCATCCCCAAGTTATAGCTTGGTGGGATGGTTATTATACTTATGATTGTAATATAGGTATAAATATACTTATTGTGTATAGTATATTGCTTGTGCATGAAGATGAGATATCATATAACTTAAACTTGTGTAAAGTGTAAAATGAATAAAGGTTTATTCTTCTTCCGGGAGATTTATATCCGAATTTATACAAATGTGAATCGTATAATAAAATGGGAATTAAATATACGGGATTTTTCATAAGCTCTAGTGAAATTGTTATTTTAAACTAGTGAAAGTTTTGGAGAATGAATGGTATATATATATATATATATATATATATATATATATATATATATATATATATATATATATATATATATATCAAATCTATGAATGTGGTAACTAAAGATTAGGTGATAGCTTAAGGTATAACGTATATAATATCACGCAGGGTAGGTGATAGTTATGAGGACTTAGAGGATGGGAGTAAGAAATTAGTTAGGCAGGGTATCTTAATTAGGTTGTCTAAAATGTATGCGATAGGTGTTCACTATTAGAGGATGTGTGAGGTGTATCTCATGAGAGTGTCTTACTAATTTAAATATGATAGATTTCATATTTTAAAATATGGCATTTGAGCAATTTCTCTGACCCGTTTCTCTATTTTCCCCTCCCTTGATATAAATGTATATATATTAGGTGTCCAGACACAGGGACGCCTGGATGATGATTCTTTCGAGTCACATGCCTGCTGCAGCAGCTGTGGATACAAGCAGGTTTATTGTATACGCTTCTATCCTCGAGATCTAGATAGGAGGTATTGTAGAAACATTTGGGTTGATGTCCCAACTGTATTCATTTATTCTTTTACCGCATTTTAGCTTAAGTCATTTCGATTTGGTTGTATTATTTTGTACCGAGAGTTTGATTATTTTATTTCATCTCAGCTGTTGTATATAAACTGTTTTGATTATTTTACTTGGTTGGTTTGATTAAAACCACTGTTCTAAAAAACCCGCCTAGGCTTCGCCTAGGCTTAAGGCTTAGGAGAAACGCATCGTCTTACGCTATTCACGCCTTATTCTTGGTAAAACCCTTACGACGCACTTTTTTATAAAAACAACAATGCCTTAGTGAAACGATGTCGCCTTTTAAAGAATTTCTTTACAAACCGGACCATTATCTTATCCAAAATAATCAGATAGTATTTTAATTTGCATATATCAAGACATATTTTTATGATATGTGCAATTTTTGTATTTTAATAGCCTTGTTATGGTTAAAAAATATTAAAATATATTAAGAAGGCCTAAACGCATTTTCACGCCTTTTTACGCCTAGGCCCGCCTAGGCTTCTAAGGCTTAAGGCTTGGCCTCCACGCCTCAATCATGCCCCGCATTTTTTAGAACCTTGATTAAAACGATTAGTTAAATAAAATTCTGATGCCAGCCGAATAAGTTATTAGTAATTAAATTAGTTTTCACAAGTGATGCTGAGAATGAACCATATGAGATTCCTGTTTTAATCTGGTAAAGAATTCATCACCCGATATTTTATTGGGCGGGGTGTCACGATAAGGATTTAAATTTCTAGTTTTTTTTAAAAGAGTTTGCATCTAAAAGTTTTCAAAATGCTTTTAAAGAATATTTTGAAAAACTCACTAACTCGTTAGAGCCATAATGACATTTCGTTCGATCGAGTTGAGTAGGGTCATTAGAATGAGGTCCCACGTTCGAACGCGATCTGGAATGACGCCTTTTGAGTTTCCTCTGAGATGTCATTCGAAGTTTTGCTGGAAAACGTTCGAACGAGATAATTACATCATTTGAAGGAGGGGGAAGTTCGTTCGAATGAGTACACATGTTTATATTTTTTGAAACAAATATTTTCTAACCTTAATCCCTATCTCTTTGCAATAACTTTCCCTATAAGTATAGATGCGGGATTAGACTTTTCAATAAGCCTTTTTTGAGTTATTCTTGTGATCAGACTCTATAGTTTTTCCATCCAAACTCCTTGGATTTTTTAGGATCAATTTTCTAAACCAAAGAGAACACATTCCAAATTTCTAAACCCTTATAGATATTTTCTCTACTACTGATTTATGGAGTCGAGGCTCTAGGGCTGAAGAAGAAAGGAATTGAGATTCTTAAGGCTGATCAGTGGATATCGAGGGAAAATCTACTTATTATGGGTAGTGCTGGATTGCATCATTTTCTGCTGAAGATTTGAAGACATCTCCATCTTATACTTAAGAGGATCTCTAAGTAGTCTGTAAGTCATCAAGGGTCTATCAATTCTGATACAGTGTTGAATTAAACGTTTTTCCCAAAAGGATTTTTTTCTGCTATTTCTACTTCATTATGTTTGGTTTAAAAAACTAAACTCCCCCTAAATTTGTTCTCCCCCTTTTTCTCTGTAATAGATAAAGAATAGGAAACAAAGAATGTATAATAAGCATCACGTAGATCCAAATAAAGGAACATCATAAAGATAATCAATAAAGTTCATGCGATAAGATTTCAAAGAGGCAGAGAAACTATTTTTGAAAATTTAAAATTTTTCGAAGTAAACTATAAGTATAAAAAATTACATATTGGTACAAATACCTCACACCATGGAATAACACTAAAATATTCGAATCATGAAAGCCGAATGTAATTTTGTGAACATTTTCTGCTTTAAAATCAACCAAGGCAAACATAATATAGGTGCATGGCGTATATGAGATGCTTCTAATTAAAGAACTCCATTTCTTTGTCCACGGCGAGGGTCGAGTATATAGCCGCTAGCAGTTATTGCACACAACTCTTATGGATGAAGAAAATGTTTGAAGATTATGGGATTTTCCAAGGCACAATGACTATTTCGTGTGATAATACGAATGCAATTCATATATCCTGTAATCCAGTCGAACATTCTCGCATGAAGCACATTATGATATATGAGAATTTCATTCATTTTCTTATCGAGGAAAAGATCGTGTCCTTGAGCTTTGTGAGCACCGAACTCTAATTAGTCGATATTTTAACTAAACCTTTAAATGCACTTAGATTCGAGAATCTTAGGAAGCCTTTGGGAATTTATTTTATTGATTGAGCTCGTGAATTTTGTCTAGTGTAGGATGATTACCATGTTCATATCATTTGTCTGTATTACTAGATTGTACTTCTATTTGTTTATATGCTCTTATTGTGGAAAAATATTGACAATTCCAAAAAGAATATCATTTTTTACAAGAAGTTTGAAAAATTCAAGAAATATTTTAATTTTTATAAATTTTTGAAAAAGGAAAAAAGAGTTTTGTATTTTTAATTTTCACCATATACGGATGTGCATTTAAGATGTACGCGTCACAGTATTTCTTTTGTCTCATGTGTGTAGGTCATTCCGCCTTGACAATGATTTCATGGACCACAAAAGATGAAGACTCTTCAGTTCAAGACTTATACATTTTATGCTTTTCCATTTCTTGGTTTGGGAGGGCAATAGATGTATTTGTCTTAGGGGTCAATTTTACTTTGGTTTGTATTTCGTATCGGAATAGCCAAAAGGAAAAATTTGTAAAATCAAAATTTATTATTGCTCCTTTTATTTTTATATGGCTTTTCCCATTACACCCCACTTCACCTTCATGGCCATTATCAAGACTTCAAAGAGAAGAAACATTGGTGACATTTGCAAGTTTGAAAATCGTTCATTACATCTTTACCCCCAGAAGAGTTATGAGGTGGTTTGGTAAAGCTTTAAACTTTCAAGGGTTGTTTTTAAAAGAGTTTGCATTTAAAAGTTGTTAAAATATTCTAAAATGATGTTTAAAGATTTTTTGAAAAACTCGCCAGCTCTTTAGAATGAGATTGACATATCGTTCAAACGAGTTACGTATGGCCATTAGAATGAGGTTCCCACATTCAAATGACATCTAAAACATTACCTTTTGGGTTCGCACTGGATTATCATTCGAAGTTTCACTGGAAACCGTTCGACCGAGATATGGTACATCGTCTAAACGAGGTGGAAATTCGCACGAATGAATATGCGTGTTTTTTTAAGCAAATATTTTCAAATCTTTAATCCCTATCTATTTGCAAAAACATTCCCTAAAATTAGAGATGGGGTATCAAATTTTTCAAGAAGCCTTTTTAGAGTTCTTTTTGTGATAAAACTCTATAATTTTTCCATCAAAACCCCTGAATTTTTTAGGATCACTTTTTCAAACAAAGAAAAACACATTTCAAAGTTCTAAACTCTTGTAGAGATTTTTTACTGCTGATTTGTGGAGTCAAGGATCTACGACTGAAGAAAAAGGGAATTAAAATTCCTGAGGTTGATCAGTCGATACTGAGGTAAGATCTGCTTACTGTAGGCGGTGGTGGACTGCATCATTTTCTGTTAAAGATTTGACAATAACTCCACGTTACACTTAATGGATCTCTAAGTAGTCTGAAAGATGCCAAGTGTCTGTCAATTCTAATACAATGCTAAATTAAAGGTTCTGACCAAAAGGGATATTTCCTCTATTTCTTCTTCATTCTATTTGGTTTGGAATTTGGCTCCACAATTTATCTTGCATGTTCAATTTAATTTAAATCGTGATAAATTTGGTAAAAAGTAAATTTATGTGTTTGGCCTAAGATATAAGTAAAACTATATAACCCTTGGACATGCTTTATAATATTCAAACATACAAATAATTACATCTTGTATATAATAAATCTTGATAAAAATACTCCCCATAAAAGTATAGTTCTTGACCGTCTAATAATATAAATTGTCTCAAAGTTTTCTCTCCAAAAACTATGTCTAGAAATTGACTCTAAAAATTGTGTGTGATGGTGAGCCCAAGGGTCCTTTTTATAAGTTCTGAGGTGAGGTATTTGGGTTGTGATGAAACTCTTTCATTTGGTTACATTTGGGTTAGTAAATATGTCATGGGGTCACATTTTTTACCCCCAAGACTTTAAAATATATTTTTCATCTGAACTTCAAAGTTGTGAGTCTTTAAAAGAACTTTTTGAAAATTTATGGCAGTGTTTCAAGAGACATGTCGCAGCGTATCATAACAATTTTTGCATATCAACTCCTTTGTTTTCCAAACTCCCGAGGTACTTGTAAAATGAAATAAAAATTATTAATTCACATTTAGGGGTATATTTTTTAGAAAATTACATAATTACCTCTTAATTTCATTTTGGCCCTTGAAATTCATAAGTTACTCCTTTTAATTCGAAATTGACCAAATTTCAAAAAGAAATTTATTTTGCCCAAATAAACTTTATTAAATAACTTTTCGGCCATTAAGATTTTTAAAATTATGATTTCACCCTTGGGGTTGCTAAAATTGTATTTTAACTTGAATTTTATTCAAACTTGTATTTTTCTTTTAAAATACTAAAATGACTCTAAAAAATTATTATTTATGATACAACAAGCCTAACAAGGCCTAAATTTGGGCATAAATAATACAAAATTAGGCATTCATCAAATATCCTCAAACCTAAACTTTTTTCCTCTAGCAAAACTAAAATCTAATTCACTTTCATAGGAATCACGATTGTACTTAGCATGTGCAACAAGCCGTTAAACCCTTAGGTTGTCTTAGTAGATGAGTTTTGTCTTATGAGGGGTTTTAGTGGATATACCCACAAAAATTAAAAACTTGACTAATTAATATAACCAAGTTTGAAAGCAAACTTTATAAATATAGTAGAACTTCACTTCTCAATATTAACTTATTATTGTGTGTGTATGTATGCATATTCAATATAATCATCCATTTGATAAGATTAATTCATTATGTATCGTATTCGAAAGTTCATTTCGATTTTAAAATCTCATGGAATGCACTCATAATCGAACCCTCAGAAGTAGATTATTTTCTCCCAGTACATTTACATAATAAAAAATGAACTTTTCTTTAATGAATGAATATGATCTGGTGCACAAAAAATCGATTACTTTTTGAAAACATTGAATCACATAATAGATCCAATGCATCTTCTCTCCGCACTTTAACGAACTTTACTTGAGATCGATTTGAAATTTCTTTGGTTATATTATAGGCTCGAGTCTTGGTTAGGAAGAAGTGTTTTTCAGGTTCAAAATTTCTGAGAATATAGAGGTTTTTCAGTATTTTTAATTTTAGGTACTTTTTTCAAGCTATATTTCTCTTTTTATCTTTTCTCTTTTTTCTCGTTCTTTTTCCTTTCAAACTCACATATATTTCCTTTTACTCTTTCATTTTTTTTCTATCCTTTTTTCATTCTTTTCTTTTCACCCATCATTTTTGCAAATTTTCTTTTCTTTTTGGCTTTTTTCTACAGTAATTTTACACTAGTATTCTTAGAAAAATTGGTCTAGCTTCTTTTATGGGCATTAAAACACCGAGTTGGAGTTGGATAGATAATGAGTTTTTCAAATAAAAAAGGCTTATTTTTTGGGCTCAAACGAGCTTGTAGCGAAATAATATAAAAAGGCCGGCTTATATATAGTTTTGTGCTTTAAAATGATGGCATAATCTCATTTCTCAAATTCCGTTAAGTTAACGTGTGTCTCAAAATGACTTATAAGACTTTTAATGCTTAAGATTCACAATTTTGACTTTTTATTTTCAATAATTGAAAAAATAAAGAATTTGATATGATTAACGAATTTATCATTGAAAGGAATATTTGAGTTATTTTAACTCGGATTGATTTAAAATTTCTCGAAAACGAAGAATGGTATAAAATCTCACCGGGTTAAAGTCTTCATATTTATTTGAAATTTTTTTTTACTTTTGCCTCAATATCCATTTTCAATCATCTTATATGGCTAATGTGTAAAAAAATTAACAAGATGAGATATTCATGAATTAACTCTATATTAAGCAAATGTTTCAAACCTTAATTATATTGAAAATATTTTTGGATTTTGGATTTTTTTCTATTTTCTCATTTTTTTATAAAAATATCATCCTTACTCCCAAACCTAAATTTTACATTGTCCTCAATGCATGCTCAAATAAAATTATGAACAAAGAAAATAAAGTAAAGAAATAAAAGGATGATATTACCCATGAAGGCCACATTTGCTATCAACATCCGAAGTTAACGAAAGCATGTCAACTAAAGAAACCTATATAAGAACTTAAAAAATATTTTTTTTAAATTCTAAGAAAAAAACTAATAATATACAAAGTCGTGACAATTATCATCATTAGCATAGATTAATAATCAAAATAGTTGTGGGTCATTCCAATTAATACAATTTACAACACCAAATCCGAAAGGATCATAAACTTGAGTGTATGACAACGCAACAAATTCACATATTTAAATTCATGGTTATATTGGTGCTCCCTGACATCATCAATAATAAAGAATTCTAATTCATACGAATCATATGTCGATGCATCACATGAGGGTAATAAATCACAATAACGATCGAAATATTTACTATCCCTTTTTTTAAAATACTCACGTAAAATCAGGAATGCATATTCCACTCCTAAATGTGAGACTTTACGAAATTTTCATGAAGAAGAGGTATGACGTGGGGATACATTTTCTTCGTTAAAAATGGGAGGACCGTCATAATTACTATAATTATCACTAAAATTCGATGACAAATTACCAAATAATTTTTTTCTCTTATAAGACAAAGTAATATTTTTCATAACTAAATTATCAGAGAAAACCTGATGAAACTTAGCATCCAAATCATCACAAGTATTACTTGTGTCAATATTAACAATTTTCTCCTCACAAAATTGATTATCCCCATTTAATTTATGACTACTTTCTGAAATAATATTATTATAACGTTTGTTGACCTCTTTCCAATTAATATACTTTGGTGGATAAATAGTGAATAAAGGAGTTGGACTCTCATCCCTGCCTTCTTCAATTTCTTTAAAAATGACTATTGACCCATCAAACCCAAATAAAAATATGTAGTTATCTGAATTATAAGTATTTTGTAGTCTCGCATCCAAATGATCAATAGAGGAATACGAGAATGACGACGTGATAACAATATGAGGATCACCCATTTTGGTTTATTACTCATCAATATATATATATATATATATGTGTGTGTGTGTGTGTGTGTGTGTGTGTGTGTGTGTGTGTGTGTGTGTGTGTGTGTGAAAAGAAAAAGGAATTAAAATTGACTCAAAACCACGTAAATTAATACAGAATAATTAGATATATCTAATTTAGGTGAGGAAAGTTTCAATTTTGAAATCTAGTTTTCTCAAGATTAATCAACGACAGCACAGTTCCCTAAATTAATCTCCCTAATTAGACTGCTCCTACTCTTTGACCAAGGATAGTTTAATAGGCGACCAACAACGATTATCGCCTCTAATCTTGATTTCACCTCCAGGTAGGTGGTCGGTACGAAGACACATTAACAACCATCAATCCTACACATGGTAAAACGAAACCAATTTGACAAGTTCGCATTGGAGTACATTTTAATTCTAGCCTCGTTAAGAATTTTTCTACGAGCTATGTAATACTCGAGGGCCAAAGTCTAATTAATTTTAAATTAAAAATGATGGCGCGAGATATGAAAATACTTGGTTAATCAGTGATTTTTGGGCCAATGAAGGTTGATGAAATCCCCACCTTATCTTTCACACGTGTTTTGCCCTTAAGTCAAATTAATGCAATGTGCTAATTAACAATATGCAAAAAGAAAACCATGTAAAAGTACCTCTGATGTGGAATTTTTACGATCATTTGCTTATGTCGAGCCAAAGTTTAATTTCACGTCAATCGGGGGAACGTCGCCTATGTTTCAGTCATCCTGAAAAGTTCTATGTGATCGGGGAAAGATTGCACAAGTGTCCTTCATGTTCCAACACCATTGCTTGCTTTTCAGGTTTTCATCTTTTTTTGTCATTTTTTCAATTCTTTTTTTTTCTTTTGAATGTGCTACTGAAAAGTAACACAAAACAACCACACCAAGCGTAAAGTGCAATAAAAAAAACAAAAATAACGCGAGCACTAACGATATAGTTAACATCAAAAAAATAAAAAATAAAAACATACAAGCACACTTATGAAACATTTTTTTAATATTCTGAAAATAAATAAATTACTACTAGGAATAAAAAATTAATTTTAAAAGGATATATATTTATTATTTTGATTTTTCTAATTTTTTTATTTTCAGTTTTTATGGAGTTTTGTGATAAAGCAAAAAAAAAATTAGTCCGAACGTGTAATACCCCGTAATTTTAATGACTTTTAAAATGGGTTATATTTTTAAATTAATGGATTAATTGAATCTTATTATAAATTAATTCATTTGAATTTTATCCGAATTGTGGATATTAAAATGGATGATTCTGAATATTACTTAAAGATATTTAGGTAATATATGAATGTGATGTCATTAATATGACGGTATGATATAAATTCGATAATTTGGATTTTTTAGTCAGACGCGGTATGGGACGTGTCGGGACTAATTTATTAAATTAAAAAGAAAATTTATTTTCTATCGACCTTATAGTCATTTCAATTGCGTCGTTGCGTCCGGAAGGGTTGAAATAGTTAGAAAAGTCTATTTGGATGTTGGATTTGGGTCTCGGGTCATTTGGAAATGAAAAGACAACCCAAAAGGGCATTTTGGTTATTTTTACAAGGGGGATGGATAGTGATTTCGGGCTTTGTCTTATTATAAGTATTTGGAGATTAGTGTATGTAGGTTCATTTCATCTCTTCTACACAAAATTGAAAAGTCATCTTCTTAGAGAGAGTGGAAAGTTGCTTGGAAAGAAAAAGAAGTTTGCTTGGGAAGGAGGAGAACCAAAGGTCAAAGGTCACCACCACCATCACCACCTGTGTTATTCAACTCCAAAGGATCAGATCTTCATTATAGGCAAGTGTTTGATCATTGCAACTTAAGTTCGTATATTTTCCATGTTAGAATAATTATGAAAAGAGATAATTTTTCATGTTTGGAAGATAAAAATGGAGTAGTAATGGATATCTGGAAGTATGAAATATATAGGAATTAAACTCATGTTGTAGGTATTTAGTAATCCAAGAAATATTCATCAATTTGTGGAAGAAATTCTGAAAATCATTTTGTGTTCTTGAAGATAATATGTTGATAATTTTCTGGAAAAAGAGGCAAAAACGAGTGGAATGAGAAGAGCCAATTTGGCATGTTTAGATCTCATTTTCGAGTGCATTTGGATGAGATTTAAGAAAAAACTCAAAACACATACCTGACTCAATTTTTCGTGTAGAATCCAAATCTGAAGTCGGATTGATGATTCGAATACTTTTTGGATCTGATTTTTCTGAGTATTTAAAATATGAGAATTCATGATGTTGTTTCTTTTTAATGTTGGTTCTTATCCCAAAACTTTTGTGGATCTTTGGTGATTATTAATTGGATATTATGGGACTTAGAAAATATCAGTAGACCCTTGATAAGATTTGAATTAATTTGATTGGGATTTAAATTGATTAAAATGATGATAATTAAATTAAAGAAATTTCAATTTCTAGATTCATATGTTGGATTATAATTGGTTTGCTTGAGGATTAAGGATAGGTCCAGTAGTGGTGATTGGATGTAACACCTGGGTAGCCTTAGGATTACAATATGAACATCAAGGACTGAGTTTAAGCTCATTATTGATTGTGCAAGGACTAAGTGTAATACGAGCGCTTAGCAGTATGACTCCTTGATAGAGATGGGAGTTTAGAACACATTTGGCTAAAAGAGGGTATGAGGTTATCCCAATCACGTATTTAAAGTTGACGGACCTCCTCGATCGACAAATTTAAGTAGTAGTGTATTGGAGGGGTTCCTTGTTTGGATTTCGCTTTGCGAGACGCTCCGCGCATGAACCTTAACGACGTCGGGAGTGGAGAGATGTTATAGTATGCGAGGATAATTAAATTATGAAGTAAAGATATGATATTTTAATACGTGGAATTTAAAAGAGATATAATGCTACGTATGGGAATTATCTTAGGGTAGTGATATTACCTTATTGATATTATATTAAAGGTATGATAATGCCTATTTGATTGATTGATGATTTATGTGTATGACATACCTAGCTTACTTGCTATCGGTGGGAGGTTTGCGCGTGAGGGCAGTCATATCCTGATGAATCCATGGGATCTTTGATTTGTCGCTCGAGAACATAGGTCTATGAAAGACTTATCGAGGAGTTGATAAGTCCGCTGACTGTGGGTACGTAGGTATGTGCGTGATCCATGGATACGAGAACTATGTTCGCCTCCAATGTTTGTGTTGTTGTTTATGGTTTGAGGAATCCTTACCGAACCTTTTGTCCACTATTCGGCGACCAGCGATGATGGGACATGATAGCAGAGTAATGCATTGCACCGCAGCTGTGACTCGGGGTGTCGTATTATATATGAATATATATATATATATAATGAATTAAATGATTGAATGGTTATATTGTGGTTAAGTCATCTACTGTGTGATAATTGTAAAGGAGAATTGTGAAAAGAATGGAATTAAGTTAATGAATGTTTATTCTTATAGAATTGAAAAGCTTAATTCATATTAATGAGAAATGATTCATGTTAATGAGAAACGATTCATATAAATGAAAAATGTATAAGAATGATTATATAACGTATGGTATGGGACATACGGGATTATGATATTAGGATGGAATTATAATATGGAGACTAGAAAAGAGGAACCATTAACTAGGAGGTTAATAGGAAACGTTAAGTGTGCACTCTAGTTGAGAGGTGAGAATGGCAAGTGAGAGTTGGGTCTAACATGTACATAATAAAAGATTTATTGCACTTGTTAAATACTTGCTGTTTTAAAAATCATTTTCACAATCGGGCTCTGACCCGTTTCCTTGGATATTTTCTTTTCTATTGTATCTCCTATATCAGGTGTCCAGTAGCAGGACACCAACCTTAGCGGATTTTTTACAGGCTATGGAGCTATGGAGTTTTGCTTAGACGCCTATTTTCATTTGATTCACAGTATTCTCTTAGTTGGGGCATGTCGCCCAAAGGATTCAGTTATCTTTTTATATCAGGGTCAAATACTATTGTATTCGTGTCTTTTTAATACCTTTGATATTGTTGGGATTATTGTAATGGATTTATATTATTTGGGAATGTTTATTCCAATTGCATTTAAATTCTTTTGTGTTATCAATTCGGTTATCAGTGTTGTTGGATAAAATGTGTTGTGTTATTCTTAAACTGGAAATGGATTTTGTTAAATTAAAATTTGGAAAGTTTTTAACACCAGCTTAATTGAGTATTAGGTGAGGGGTAAATGTTTTCGACAGTGATGCTAAGAATGAGCAAACTGTATATTTTGTTTTAATTTCGTATGGGACTGGCCACCCGGTATTTAATTAGGCGGGGTGTTACAGAACACTAATAACTTTAAATTGAAAGCAAATCCCCTGCAAAGATGCCAAAAACTTGTTGTCAACTTATAAAATACTGCAAGTGCATGGGCTATTATATTATAGCTTATGCAATTACGATTCGAAGACACGGAGATTTTATCAATTTTAAAAATTAAATATGTTCCAACTAGACGATAAACTGTAAATATAAGAATTAAAATCCGAAACTAAAATAAAAGTAATCAATGAGGGCATCCAAGAATATGTAACTATTTATGGGAGAAACTAGAATATCGAATCCATTTATAAATCTTAACTAATATTACGCATTAATTTCATTTCGTTATTCCTTATTTTATAACTCAAATTAACCGACTCGCACCACGTTTAATTTGAAAAATAAAAAAATAAAGTTTAAGTGAAATTTAAAGTCTCTAATTCAGACAGTTGAAATTCCTATTCCCTTAAAAATATCAATTTTAAGCTTTACATGTAGTATTTAAGCATGGACTATCAAACAATCGAGTGAAAACATAATGTAAGGACATTATTTTATTGTCCAACTTACATTTGAGTATGTCGTATACCCTACAACCATCGAAGACTTATTCAAGATCAATCATGCGTCAAGACGAATTCGAATATCAAAGTTCTTCAATATTCAATCCTCCGCGAGGTTAATTTTGGTAAGGTTGTGTTTAAGTACCTTAGCTTTTAAATTAGAGTGTTAGGATATTTTTACAAATATTTTCTAAGTGTTGAAGTGGAGTTTTTCGTCAAAGGTATTTTTTAAAGTTTAGAGGCGGATTTTTTAAAGACAAAATAAAAAATTATTTTTTATTTAATCTTGTTCAAGAGATAGAGGAGATTGTTCGAGCGACATGGATATGTCGCACAGAGCTCGTTCGAGCTACGCATGTCAACGTTCGAGCGAGATGCCAATTTCGTCCGAGCGATTCGCCGCCTTAACGTTTTTATAAGTTAGGTGTTAAACCATTTCATTTTCGATAAGAAGACCCGATTTTTTAGTTTCTGCAAACACTACAAATCGGCATAACACTTTGTCTTATTCATTTACGGTCTAATCCTTTTTATTTTCAATTCACAAAATATACCAATATTTATGTGAATTATTTTGGAACCCAAGATACAACTTTTGTGAAGTTTTTCTCTTGTAGAGAGGGTAAATCTAAGGCTAATGGCTTCATGTCGATTAGGAGTGCTCGATGGTGTTTCTAGCTGATTTAGACTAAGTGTTCGTGTAGACTATTGCGATTGTTCCATTACTGACTCAAGACCATGTATCTTTGTGGATTCTTGCATGATTTCATTGCATATTTCATTGTAATCTTTGTGAGTTGAGATTTACTATTTTATAGTTAAATAAAGGTTTTACCAGAATGGGGTTTTTTCCGGAAATATGCGTGTTAGAAATTATTTTTGTTGGTTTGATTTATCCACACGTAGTTGCATGTTTTAGGGTATAATAAAATTGGATTAAAAATTAACACAGTTTAAATAATGTTAACTTGGAAATTTGTGAATTCGGTTTAATCAGTATCACACACCCATTTACAAATTGGTATCAGATCCTATTGCACTAAGTTATTGCATTTGATCCGTTTTCGACAAATTTGTGTGATATTTATTTATTTTTGAAAAATCTATTTTGTGAAAAATCGCAATTTTTCCAATGGAGCACTTGTGTAATCAGATGCCCCTCTTTGATGACACGAGTCACAGTTTTGATGATTTAAATAGTTTGAATTTAACGTTTGCTAAAAGAATTGATTTTTTGGAAAAAAAAAATTGTCATTTTAAATCCACTATGGATCTTTTGCAAACGGTTCAAAATCAAAGAGATTTTTATCATGAGATATTTTTTTCTTTGGACCATGAATTTAACGCTTTAAAATTGTCCAATAAGGAAAGTGATGATACAGTCCTAGTTTTAGAAAAAGAATTGGAGGACTTTAAAAATTCTAGGATTTGTGTTTGTGCCAAAGAGGATAAAAATATTATACTCGATGAGTTTGTGTCACGTGAGGAGACTCTTAGGGATAAGTGTGCGTATTTTAAGAAACAACAAGATAACCTTGTAGAAATAATTGAAAATTTAGAGAAAGAGTTCCTGAAATTGGAAGAGTCTAATTATTTGCTTGAGTAAAAAAATTGGGAGTTAAAAAATGATTTGACGGACTCGAGTAATGTTGGTAGCAATGGTAGTGGCTCATCGTGTTCTAATGTTTCAAGTGTTAAAGCCAAGACCATTATTTTTTTTAGAGGGTTAATAAATACCAAAGACGTTAGAAAAGGTCAACCCATAGATATCGTTCCACCCGTTTACATGTGTTCACACTGTGATAGGAAAGGTCAACTTAGGCGTTTTTCTTTCAATCTTCAAAAAAGTCCGAGAAATTTGAAGTCTAGTGTTCCCTTGGTTCCCAAAACCCTTATGCATCATTTCACACGTATTTGGGTTAGGAAATCACTTTTCGAGGCACTATATGTTAGACTAGTTGATTCTAGATTGTTTGCTCATGATTCTTCTCTTGCTATATCATATAGATGATTGTATTCGTATATTTGTCATAAACTCGTTGTGCTTCATGATATATTCTTGCTAGTGTTATGACATGTGTACTTCTTGTATTAGATTTTTTTTATTTTGAAAAATACGAAAAGATTTATTTTGATAATTTTTTCAAAAAATCCAAAAAGAGTTTTGTATTTTGTTTACACTGTATATGAATGGACATTTAGGATGATTGAGTCACAATTTCATTCCATATCCATGTGATGATTTGATAATGTTTTGATATGCATCATCATTCCATTGATGTCTTTACAATGTTTGGAGTCATTGAGATGTGATTAGTTGTTACTACCAACATGTTTGACTCATGATTTCCTTTTATTGCACACTTGCACAAATTTATTTAATTATTATACTTGTTTATCACATATTGTTCGGAGTGTTGTC
This sequence comes from Sambucus nigra, assembly GCA_949130495.1. NCBI lineage: Eukaryota > Viridiplantae > Streptophyta > Magnoliopsida > Dipsacales > Adoxaceae > Sambucus > Sambucus nigra. The sequence goes on from OX422220.1 coordinate 50,893,984, forward strand.
ATCTCAATTTTGTCTTTAAAATGAACCATATGCGATAAAAATTGATAATGAAAGTAGTGCATGTAAGAACCGTTTACTGTGAGGATTTAATCGCAACAAAAAATGATGAGTGAAATACGAGAAAGGGTTGCGAAAGTACAAAATTAACTTGTTGTGAAATCCACCGTTTGAAAAACTCCCCAAAAAATTAAAAGGCAATAAAAAGATAAATATGCCAAAAAGGGGCCACCTCAAAAGAAAAATAAATTCACAATTATTTATGACGGATTTCGGATGAAAAGTAATGAAAAACGGATTTGTACATCTTGACAGTATCATGAGAAAGCATTTACATAGTTTTAGACATTATTGGTGTGAGAATCATTCTTGACTTTGACGTGTTAATGGATTAAGTCGATGTCATTTAAAATCAATAGATTTGACACCTAAGGACGATTTTGAGATTTATTTGTTAGGAGTACACATATTCATGCACATATGTCATGCGTGATTGAATTGATTATCCTATTGAATATATTCACACCCATTCATTCTGTTTCCATGATTTGGTTGTCTTAGGGTAAATTCATGGTGTTTGATTTTTTTTAAATTATTTTTACATTTTTGTATCAAATATTGAAAAGTCAAAAATAGTTTGCGGAAGCTTTGGGGTTACTCCTTTGAAGAACTGTAGGATGATTCATATTTGCTATGCATATTTGTCGTGTCAACTCCATGTTTATTTTGTGTATTCGCTTCCTTGTCTATTTCGGACAAATTAAAAGGGGGAGAACGAAATATGGGAGAGTTTTTTCATTATGGGGGAGATTTGATTATTGATTAATTTATTCTTATATCATTTCAAACTCGATGCGTCACGAATGTATTTGCTTTGTCTCATGTGTAGGTACAAAATTGAAGATTCAAAGATTTGACGTTGAAGATTTTTTGAAGAAAAGTTTTAGACTTACATGTTTAGTACCTTTTCAAATTTGGGTTCATGGGAGGGTATTAGATTTGTATATGCATTTGGATTTGATAATTCAGATGTTTTTAGTTTGTACCGGTATAGACAATGCGGAAGATCTGTAAGGACATTGTTTTATTGTCCGTATAATGCTACAACCGTCGAAGACTTATTCAAGATCAATCATGTGTCAAGACGGATCCGAACATCAAATCTTTTCAACATTCAAGCCTTCGCTAGATTAATTTTGGTAAGGTTGTGTTTAAGTACCTTAGCATTTCAATTAGAGTGTTGGGATATTTTTTACAAAATATTTTCTAAGTGTTAAAGGGGTGTTTTTCGTCAAAAGTATTTTTTAAAGTTTTGAGGCGGATTTTTTAAGGACGAAATAAAAATATATTTTTTATTTAATCTTGTTCAAGCGACAAAGGAGATCATTCGAGTGACAAGACAATGTTGCGCGAAGCTCATTCGAGCAACGCATGTCAATGTTCGAGCGAGATGCCACTTTCGTTCGAGCGAGATGCCGCCATAAGAAGACCTGACGTTTTAGTTTCTGCAAACACTGCAAATCGGCAGAACATTTTGTCTTCTTTGTTTACGGTTTAATCCTTTTTGTTTTCAATTCACAAAATATCCCTATCTTTATGTGAATTCTTTTGGAACCCAAGATACAACTTTGGTGAAGTTTTTCTCTTGTAGAGAGGGTAAATCTAAGGCTGACGGCTTCATGTCGATAGGGAGTGCTCGAGGGTGTTTCTAGCTGATTTGGACTGCGTGTTCGTATAGACTACTAGGTTATTCCATTACTGACTCAAGACCACGTATCTTTGTGGACTCTTGTAGGAGTTCATTGCAGATTTCATTGTAATCTTTGTGAGTTGCGATTTACTATTTTATAGTGAAATAAAGGTTTTACCCGAAAGGGGTTTTTCCTGGAATCTGTGTTTCTGCAATTATTTTTATTGGTTTGATTTATCCACATGTAGTTGCATGTTTTAGAACTGAATAAAATTGTATTAAAAATCGACACCGGTTAAATAAGGTTAACTTAAAAATTTGTGAATTCGGTTTAATCAATATCGCGCACACATTTACCCATAACCCATTAAAAAAATTCTCACACCAAAAATTAAAATATGAGTTATCAATTTTAAGTCATAACGTTGTATGAAAGCATGAGATATCAAACAATTTAATGTAAATATAACCCATAAATAATTACACACTTTAATTCTAAAAATATGTATTAGTAATTAGTTTCGAAAGTTTGAAACACACTCTCGTGTCGTTTTAAGCGAATACCGAATTTTTAACATTTAAAATCTATCGAAATGAACACAAAATTAAACAAACTACATAATATTAATCAAGCGTCATAAATTTCTCCTAGTCCCACTCGAGAATTTACACTAATATAATAATAGACATAAAAAATACAAACAAGAACAAGAATCTTCATTAATATTTAAAACTTATAAATAAGTGTGTCTTGTATACAATTAATCTTTACAAAAATCCGCCCCACAAAAGTACAATTCTTGGCTCTCAAATAATATAAATTCTCTCAAAGTTTGGTGTCCAGTAATTGTGTCTAGAAATTATCTCTAAAAATTATGTGTGATGGTAACCCAAAGGATCCTTTTGCAGGCCATGAGGTGAGATGTTTGGGTTGTGGTGAAACTCTTTAAACTGGTTGTATTTTGGTTAGTAAATATCTCATGGGGTCTTGGAAAGAGTTGTAAATAATTGGGAAGGCTTTCTTTTTATCCCAAATATTCGTCACTATTCACAGCACCAGCTTTAAAAGCATTTTTTATCACCAACACTTCAAAATATCATTTTTTTCGAACTTCAAAGTTTTGAGTATTTTAAATCACTTTTCCAAAAACTATGCACCACTCAATGAACACTCGAGAAATTTTATAAAAATCATTTAGCACAGTTGTGTCAACCGTAACATGTTGCGAGGTATCCTAACAATCTTTTCGTATCAACTTCTTTGTGGTCCAAACTCCCAGGAGTGTCGATAAAAATGCAAAATAAAAATAAGTAATTCAAATTTAGGGTCATAAAAATTTTAAAAATTACATAATTGCCCTAAAATCATAAGTTACTCGTTTTAACTCAGAATTCAACCAAATTTTAAGGAGATCGTTATTTTGCACAAATAACTTTTAGGCCATTAAAGAGTCTAAATTACGATTTCACCCCTTAAAGTTGCTAAAATTTCATTTTGACTCAAAATCTCTTCAAACTTGTATTTTCTTCTAAAATACTAAAATGACTCTAAAATTCCCAAATGATTCAAAATGAGAAACTTATCACTTCTCTTTGTCGACTTTCTTCTCTAGTTTCTTTAGATGCCACTAGAGCACGGCGTTCTGCTATTACTTGAGCATGTTGGTAGCCTTTTCATCTCGGAGGCTCTTCTCATAGTTATCAATGAGTCTTGAGATCTAGTTGGATCATTCAAGCTTATTATTGTTCACCATGATATCCTCCTGAGGATGGTAATGAGCATCTGAATATTCATAATACTCACCAGTGTTAGATCTAACCATCTGATAGGGAGGGGCTAATTGGAGAGCTTCTTGGTCGTCGTTATCTTCATAGTCAAGGAGATAACCAACGGGGACTCCACAACTATGTTATTGATAACCCTCCTGGTCATTTAGATTCATATGATGTTGGTTGGGTAAGTGAGACGTCCTAAGAATTCAGCTAGTGGTAAAGAACACAGATTGTTTCACTAACTTTTTCAATAAATGAATAAAATCATAATTTACTTCTTCATATAATTTTACTAACTTTTTCAATTAATTAAGTGTTGTCTTGAGACAAGTAATTTATATATTTTCTTTTGAAATTACTTAAAGAAATGAGTTACAAACATTAAAAATGAAATAAAAATTCAAGTATATATATTAAATAAATTTTTGCAAACACAATTTCTCATCGCTCATGATAATATCTCACGACATCATTAATTTATTTATTTAATTATTATATGCATACACATTTTCAGTTGACATCTATATTATGACAAATTATAATTACTAATCCACACAAGAAAAAATTAATTTTATTTATTATTTTATTAATCACTTAATAAATCATAATTACAGTTTGTGAAAATACGGGGTATTACATTCTTCCCCCTAATCATGGAATTCTGTCCTCGAAATTCACTGAAGCATAATACCAAAGCATAACCCGCACAAATATCATAGTCTTATACACAATTAACCCGTACCCATATCCCACAAGATAAAAGAAAAAGGCTCGCATACGCCTACCATGGTGTGCCACGACTAGGGCGCCCATACACCCTATACCACATGTACACATGCACAAACATCACATATGAATGACACATATACATCTAAAAATTAACCACATATACCATGCCAAACAATAAGGTAGAGGTATACTTTAATATCCTACTAATCCTGACTCAATTCTTCTCGAGATTGTCCCACTTACTCAACTAGTGGTGCAAACATACCTAAGTGCTCTCGACGCTGCACCCCTTGGCCCTATTGGACTTAAATCATATAATAGCTTGTCACTTGATGAATTATATCTTCACACACATAATGTCTAAAGTATCAACGTCCTAGAGCTTAAGCGTCTCTCAACTCCCGAAACTTACTAATATTCATTCATGGGACGTCTCGTAAGCAAAATCCAAACAAGGAACCCTCCCGATACACTATCGCCTAGCTTAGTCAATTATAGATATTTATAGTCCCGAGAAAAAACACAAAATAATGCGATAAGCACATAAATATCAACTTGCGACAATTCCAACAAAAGGTTCACCCCGTCCAAGAGTGATATAAAACCATTTAAGTTGATCGATTGAATAATGAAAAAAGATCATTATTTTCTCAAAAATATAATGGACATCTTAGGCCTATCCTTAAAGCTAACAGACTGCTTAATCACTCATAAGCCTTTAAATATCCAACCATGCCAATAAGGGTCTACTGTTGCCAGTCTTTCCAACATGTCATCATATTAACACCATACGTGATTATACTTAACTTCATTTAACTGAGGCCATTACAAGACATAAAGTTCTCAAAATATTCCAAAACTTTTACAATACAAATGCTTCCCATCAAGCATAGCCTTACATACTAAGATAAATTTAACACCGGCTAACCATCCCACTTATTCATCCTTTAAAGTATGCCATCACTAGTATATCGTCCATGTCAGTATTTCAATTTTAAAAATCATTATATCCGTAATCCAAGAACTATGTCAGTATATAATTTAAAATCCTCACATTTTTTCATCTATTCTCGACAAGGTGATACTTCTTAAATCATGCGAAACCCGCGGCTATAACCCCAATTGTAGTAGAAACGCCCCCCATATAAAATTTATGAAACCTAAACCAAACTATCCTTGGTTCTAAACTACCATACACAGAATCCACATTCGATCGCCTACCAACCACTTGGTCGTACTTCACACGTCATAAAAATCATAATCACAATTCATCTTAGGAGTTCTCTCTCTCGGTTCAACTCGCTATTTTAGAAAATACTTTTCCATTATCCCCTAATTATATCTAATAGGGGTACTCAAAATCTTACCTTCGCAATTAGAACCCTCAATCAAAACACACTGTTTCTTTGAACTTCTTGGAAATTACTTGTCCATAAACCTTATTCATTACTAGAACATCAATAAAACACGTAACTATAATGCACAAGCAACTCCATCCTCATACAAATTTCTAATTGAGTCATCTACACTCAGATTTTGTAACCAAACGGTGAACCTATTCCTAAGTCTAAACACTCTCATTTTATCATCACAAACAGTTTTACCACATAAATGAACGTTCCTCCAATATGAGTGCAACACTAATTCCACTCTTTAATTGGAATTAATCCATACCTAATCTATCCTCAGAATTCTCTTAATTATTAAAAGGCATAAATACATTGCCTTTTCTCTTAAGTGCAAAAAAATTCATATGGTCATTATACTAGCCAAAACTTCCATCGCAGTCTATGTTACCATAACTAGAACCTATAGTCCAATAAGCTCCTAAAAACAAAAATTCCTTAATATCTCCAAAAATGAACACAATAAAGAAGACATCTACCAACTTATGCCTTCAGAAGTCTTCAAGTTGCAGACCTTACCCCCAAACACAATAATTTCCCATAATAATTCTCACAACTATGGTGAATACCATAGTCCAAGCACTCTTTCCACACTTAACCACTAACTAGCAACGATCGTCATTCTCATGCTTCTCCAAGCTCGAATATTTCTTAAGTATTTCCAATGCACAATTATTATGAATGATGTTAGCACACATGTTATCACGGCATCATAGTACAAAATCTTATAACAGGACACATCAAAGAACGCTCAGTAGAAAATGAAATGGATGCAACACAGATCCAAAGGACACTAGAACCTGGATGCTCTGATATCAGTAGTAATAACCTGTAATTTTTCATGCTTGGTTGATCAGGTCGCACATGAAATATCGGGGATATCCAAATAATGTATATTTTTCTTAGCCTAAATGTAAACTAAAAACAATAGTAAATTAAAACCAACACAATAAATGATTCAATAAAAGATGATGAACATAAATACTAAATTGTGAAAAACTAAATCTACTATATTAAAACCTCTGATTACGATTGTTCAACTGAATAAAAAAGTACAACTCAGTTTCCTCTAACTAAAAAATCCCAACTGAAATACAAATAGACCAAAATGGTAACCTTTCCACGTATATTAGAATATGCTTACAGCTATAATGAACCAGTGACTCCAACTCTACGAATATTGAGGAGAGTGCGCTTGCATTCAAATAAGGAAGTTATTTAATTAAACACATTTTTTACCACTTAAGTCCTAAACATGCATCTATATGTGATTAAATACGATGATGAAACATGCAAGAACACATATATGAGGAAAAATCCCCCAAATGGGAAAAACCTTTTATTTTCACAATAATTTTGTAAGAGAACGGCTTACAAAGGATTACAATGAAAATACGGTGACACAGAAATACCCTCGAGTGTCGGTTCTATTGTCAGCGGCTGGAACAATCCCTTTCCAGTAGGGCAACAGTGACGAAGAGAGCGACTTCCTCACAAATTACTCCAGATGAGTAAATGATCTTCTTGAAGGTTTAAGGATTCACACACATATATGAGAATGGTTTTGTGAATCAAAAAAGGTTTAGAAAACCTTAAAAGGTGAAGTCTTATTCTGGGCAGTTTTCGCAGAATTTCGAGATTGCAAAAAGACTTGAAAAACGTATAGAAGGAGATCAGATATTTATACAAAAATTGAGGCGACGGCTCGTTCGAACGAGATAGCCATATCGCTTGAACGAAGGACAGAAGTCGTTCGAATGATATCGCGCGACATCCCTATCTCACGCGAACGACTTTCAAAGTCGCTTGAGCGAGATCGTCGATTGAGGCCATTCGCTTCTACACTTAGAAAAATTTTGCTTTTGATAAAAAATAAATCCAGACTTCAAAAATAATTTTCAAAAACAATTCCCAAATATTTATGCAAATATTTAAAAATCCAATAAAGCATTTTACTGATAGAGCGTAGTGGAGTAGTGGGAATGAGCTGAGCAGCACGTTGCATGTAGCATGATGCACGTGAAGAAAGTGAATGCATTGAATTCAGATACAGGCCGTCGAGGATGATCGTGTTGGCGTGCTGAATGTAGCGGTATCAGACATATGAACTGTGATCTAGGATAAAATAGAAAATTCCTAGATTCTACCCCGAACATTTATAGAATTATCTCCTTACAATTCTCCCCCTATGTCTATGCCGGTACATACATAAAAAATCCGAATTATGCAATCAAATGACATACAAGATAATATCCCATTAAACCCTCAAACTGAGAATACTAAATGACATGTTTTCCAAATCTTCAGCTCTCCAAATTTTCCAAAGCTTTTCTCATCAGGGTGTGTAATCAAATAATGAGCAATGTTGACGTGCTGAATGTAGCGGTATCAGACATATGAATTGTGATCTAGGATAAAACAGAAAATTCCTAGATTCTGCCCCAAACATTTATAGAATTATCTCCTTACAAATCTCCCTCTATGTCTATGCCGGTACATACATAAAAAATCCGAATTATGCAATCAAATGACATACAAGATAATATCCCCATTAAACCCTCAAACTGAGAATACTAAATGACATGTCTTCCAAATCTTCAGCTCTCCAAATTTTCCAAAGCTTTTCTCATCAAGGTGTGTAATCAAATAATGAGCAATGTTGTACCTACACACATGAGAAAAAGCAAATACCCGTGACAAGTAACAGATTGAAATTGTAATGATATGCAAAAAATTGATGATCAATTAAGCTTAAGAAAATCATTTATGTAGCAACCAAACATCAAAACAATTCTTCTCCCCCATAATTCTTCTCCCCCTTTTTATGATGTCCCCAAATAGACAGATATGAGAAGCAAAAATGAATGCACATGGAGAATGACACACGAGAATAAAGTGCTATTTTTGTATCTTTCAAAAAATTTCATACATAGTAAACAACAAAGAATCACACCATTAAATATCACAAAAACAACCAAGTCAATGATAGTGAAAATGAAGGGGTGTGATCAAATTTGATAGGAAAATCAATGCATACAAACATGACATATGTGCACGATGAGTATCGAATACTCCTAACAAATGAACTCAAAGTCTTCCTTTGGTGTAAAAAGGTGGTAATATGAGACATTGACTCAATCAAATCAACAAATCAAAGCTCAAAGTGATTTCCACACCAATAAAGTCCAAAACTATTTCATGCTTTTTCAGGACTTTCAAGGAAGTGCAAACCCGTGTATATTCTCCAACCAAACTCCCTCATATCTTTATTTTTTGAATAGAGGCTTTCTAAATTCTCAAACTTTGGAGAATTGATGTTGAAACCTAAATGGCCCATATGTGGCATGAATTGCTTTTTATTGCTTTTAAATTTTTTGGGCTCTTTTAACCTCTTTGAACCCCGGATAATAAAATTCCTTCATTTTTTAGGTCCTTTTGAAGGGTGGATTTTGCGCAAAGAGGTGATAATTACCTTTCGCAGCCCCTCCCCGTTCTTAAACAAACACTCAGTCTAATAAAAATGTTTTTTACATGCATTCCAATCTTGTCAAGTTTTATCGAATATTGTAAGTTATATAGACAGAATTGAGATGGAAACACTCAAGACAACATGTGATAGACAAGTACAATAATAAAATAAAGTCGTGCATGTGTGCAATAAAGGAGATAGGAGTCAAACATTTAGAAAAGATATCACGAATCACATCTCAAAGAATCCAATCAGTGTAAAGCACATGGATGAAATGATGTAGCGTCTCAAATCTCTATCAAACAGTCACAGGAAACAATGGAATGAAATTGTGACTTGGCCATCTTAAATGTTCATCCATAAAAGCTGTAAACAAGATACAAAAATCTTTTTGGGCTATTCTGAAATTTTTATATACAAAAACAAAACAAAAATCTTTTTGGTTTTTTCAAAAGAATAAATAAATAGTTGTACAACAAAGTAATGATACATATAAAAAAAACTTGCAATAGGAAGCATATGATATGAACATGAAAAAGCATCATATTCTAGATATAGACCAACCCCTCAGTCAACTGTACAAATCCCCAAAGACTTCCTAAAATTCTCAAATCTAAGGGCATCTAAAGGTTTCGTGTAGATATCGGTTAACTGACGGTCGGTGGGAACAAAACTCAGGGATACAACTTACTCCTCAACTAACTATCGTATAAAATGCTCACGTATCCTGATGTGCTTTGTGCGCGAATACTGGACTGGATTACGGGATATGTGTATCGTGCTCATGTTATCACAGGAAATGGCCATGGTGTCCTCTGAAATCCCATAATCCTCCAGCATTTGCTTCATCCACAACAGTTGAGTGCAATAACTTTCGGTGGCTATGTACTCAGCCTCCGCAGTGGACAAAGAGATGGAATTTTGCTTCTTGCTCATCCAGGAGACAAGAGCAGAAATAAAATAGAAACACCCACCAGAAGTGCTCCTACAACCATCTACATCCACGGCCCAATCGACATCTGAATAGGCGGACAAACGGTCATTAGTATCAAAGGAATACCAAATACCATATGAGAGAGTTCCACTCACGTATTTAATAATACGTTTTAGAGCAAGTAAATGTGACACTTTCGGGGATGCCTGATATCGTGCACATACTCCAACACTAAAGGTTATGTCGGGACGACTGGCAGTCAAATTTCAGAGTGTTTTGAATAATGGGAGACATCTATCAGTTGCTCGTGACACAAATCTATTAAGTGCTATAACTCGCCCTGTGAGACTCTGCACTTCCTTCTTCATTGTTGGAGATCGTAGCTCTAATAGAGCCTCGATCTTTTTCTGCGTTTGCTTCAATACCTCGTTGATTGACAATATACCCGAGAAACATGCCTTCTCGTACTCCGAATATGCATATGGTAGGGTTCAACTTCATTTAATATTTATCTAATTGATCAAAGGTCTGGCCTAAGTCAATTAGATGATCAGCAGCTCTCTTGCTTTTCATTAGCATATCATCGACATAAATTTCCATATTGTAACTGATTTTCTCTGCAAACATCTTGTTCATCAGCCATTGATATGTTGCACCTGCATTTTTCAATCCAAAAGGCATAACATTATAACAATAAGTTCCCCTAAGGGTGATAAAAGAGGTACTCTCCCTGTCTTCAGGTTTCATTTTGATCTGGTTATAACCAGAATTAGCATCCATGAAGCTCAACAGCTCGTGTCCCGAGGTAGCATCCACTAATTAATCCATTCGTGGCAAAGGAAAATAATCCTTTGGGCATACCTTATTGAGACGGTGAAGTCTACACACATCCTCCATTTGTTGTTCTTCTTCTTCACCATCACCACATTTGCTAGCAGTCTAGATATTTGATGTCTTCAATAAAACAAGCTTTCTGAAGCTTCTCGACCTCTTCTTGTATAGCTTGATTCTTTTCAGGGCTGAACACTCTTCTTCGCTGCTTCACTGGCTTGATTTCCTTATTCACATTGAGCTCGTGACACAAGAAATTTGGGTCTATCCCTGGCATATCTTCGTGACTCCATGCAAAAGTTCGCTTTTTGCTACTTAGAAATGCTATCAAATTTTACTTTATTGACACATCTAGTGACGCACCGATTTGAGTTGTTCGTCTTGGATGTTCTTTGTCCAGAATGATATTTTTAGTAGCCTCTATGACTTGACCCTTAACGAGCTGAGACTCGTCTCTAGGATCTAATGTTTCAATTTCTGCACCTTCATCCACCTGATAGGTAGTAGTTTTTTACCTAGATTCCTCCAGTTCTTCCTGCTCGGCAGATGACTAATAGCATTCCTGAGAAACTTTTTGGTCACCCTTCACAATTCCTACTCCAAAATTGGTTGGAAATTTTAGGCATTGATGTACAGTATATGGTACTACTTCGAACTTATTCAAACCTACCCTTCCCATGATGATATTATAAGCTAATTGGAGATTCTTATCCATTACTAAAAAGCACACTCTTTCAGTTTGACAAGCAGGCCATGTACCGATGAACATATCCAACTTGATCGTCACAAGTGGAAAAACTTTCTCACCAGTAAAATCGAGGAGGGGCCTATGATAAGGATCCAACTGAGACAACTTTAGATTTAAACTGTCAAAGCATGAGTAGAACATGATGTCCGTCGAGCTTCCATTATCCACCAGTACTCTAGAGATCATTATTTCCTCCATTCTCATTTTTATCACCAATGGGTCATCATGAGGATATAGCACACCTGCAAGGTCGTTCTTAGAGAAATCGATGACCAGTTTGTCTTTGTTCACATTCCTCGGGCGATCATCTTTAGCTAGCTTTATTTGCTGAATGTATGAACAACCTTGAGCCTCATTGAGGTAAGCTTTCCTCTCTACAGTAAGGTCTCTACCTCCTGCATCTCCACCTATAATAACATTACAATCAAATGATCCAAAACAAATTGAAAATACCTCTCGTTCTGGTTGTCTTGGTCTTTTGGGGAGATCGGGGTCGTCTTCTGGGTCATCTTCATGATCTCTTTTCTTATCTTCTTTTGTTTGAAGAGGAGATTTAGACCTCTTCCTTCCTCGTTCTTTGGCTTGACCACCGTTTTTACGATCAACATATTTGGACAATTTCCCTCGTCTAATGAGTGCTTCAATTTCATTCTGGAGAGCTATGCAGTTTTTGGTCGTGTGACCATGATCGTTATGGAACTCGTAATATTTGGACTTATTCCTCTTGTCAGGATCTGTCATCATATTTTCAGGCCAGTTTAGCTCCTCGTTGTTCTTGATCTCTTCCAGAATGTGGTTTATATCTACTTTCAGAGGAGTATAATTTCCAAATTTCTTCAATTGTTCCAATGCTTGCTTTGCCTTTGATTGCTTGTTGCCCCTATTATTCTTTTTCTCCTTCTTCTCAACCTTCTCAACCTCAACTTTGGTCTCCTTAGTGTCCATGTTCTTCTTTGCGGCCATAGCTTCCTCGGCATTCATGATTTTGGTTGCTTTTGCCATCAGTTTTGACATGGTCCTGGGCGGATCTTTAGCCAAAGTGTAGTATAATTTATTGGGCAATAGTCCACTCATCAAAGCAGTAATAGCAGTCTTCTCCTCATAGTCAATTACTGCCAGTTTTTCGTTATTAAAATGAGTAATGTAATCCCTGGTGCTTTCGCCTACCTTCTGTCTAACACTTAATAAGTGTGCTACTCGTTTAACAGGTTTTGCTCCAAAATAAAAATTTCCAATAAAGAGCTCGGCCAGTTGAAAGAAAGTCGTAACTTTCCCCCGAGGAAGATTGTTGTACCATATTTGAGCAGATCCGATAAGAGTTCCTGAAAATGCCCTGCATCTTATCTCATCTGGAACTACATAGATATCAGCAGGCTTGGTATTGTTTTATGTGGAGAATAGGATCAGTTTTTCCATCGTACTTTGGTGTTACTACTGGGGCTTTGAATTTTGACGGTGTGGGAAAGTCCACAATCTCTTGTACGAATGGTGTTCCTCGGACAAAAGTCCTTTGTAGAGGACTCTTGGTTTTGGCCATCTCCCCTAATCTATCCTCCAACCTTTGAATTGAGCCCTTCCACACATCATTTCCTTCCTCAATCCTATTGGTTCGAGCAACTGATCGTGTTGAATTTGCCTCTTGGGATCTTTTATGACGAGCAGCTGGTCGTGATTGGGCAGATCCTTCCTCTAAATCGGATGGTCGTTGAGAGTTCCTCGGCACAATCCTAGGGGGACTTCTATTCCTCCTAGGACCTAAACGATCAAAAGGAGAGACTCTACTCAACCTTTCAAGGGCACTTGTCCTTTCTAGAGATAGAGTGATGTTTTATTGAGTGTCTATAGCTCGTACCATGAAGTCCATCCAGGCTGATAAGAAGGATCGTAAGATCTCTCAATACGATATGAATCAGTTCGTCTGGATCGAGATTCTTTTGAGAATAATGTTCCCCTAGAAGGTAACCGGGTATTTCTCTGAATGCTTCGTTGTCCTGAATGGGTCAGCGGTCCACCTTGGATAGTTTGCATGAGTTGTCGCATGGTCTCTTGCATGGTCGTCTGTCCCTAAGCCAAATTAGCCATTATTCTAGCCAGATCTTAGATATTTGGAGGGGTAGATGGGTTTGAAGGAATCCCAGCATTTCGATTACTGGATTCTGGATGATCAACCATTGATGATAAATGGCTTTGGTGAAAAACGATAATTACAGTCGTTTCCCACAGACGACGCCAATATGTTGATGTAAAAAACTAGATTGGATCTAATTATTTTAATCACAGATAAAAAATGAATAAGTAAATAAGACAAAGGTTTTTAAAGTAGTTCAGCCTTATAAGAATGGCCTATGTCCACTGTTTTTGTTATTGTTGACTGTTTGTTTGGAATTATCAATAATGGATTTTACCAAGAAATTTCGAGTCCCCTTTCATGAGGATGTTACAATGTATTTATAGCCTTGAGGCTGTACATGTGAAAGAATGATACGCTGTATTTTTGTAGACGAATATATATGTATAGCATTAAATGTACATTAATGCGTAGTTATCTTCTGGCATACTTGACGCGCACGCAACAAGCATTTGAGTTGCTCGAACCGCCTTGACTTGCTCGGACCGCCTTGAGTTCCTAATATAGCTTTGAGTTGCTTGGATCTCTTTAAGTTACTCGGACCTGTGGAGTTCCTCGGACTTTATTCATCAAAAATCTTTGTATTTACTATGTAAATGGACACGTGTCTTCATATGATTAATCCATGTCAGCAGATTAAATTTGGTATCAACAATATGTATAAGTAATTACTCTATAATTACCTCCTAGTTGATCCGTGTGATTTTCCATAAGAAATCCTGCATTAGTAATCGACCATCTATTTAATTATTATTTCTCTTCCTTTTACAAAAATTTTAACAATCTAGTTACATAAAATACTCCATTTAGTATTTGTGTCATGAAAACATTTTTAATAAAATCTCCATTAGTCCAAACACCATCCCATTAACACATATGGATTCCTAAAAATACCCCAGATCAATTCTCGATCTCACCTCAACCTACCTCAGAGGACGAATCGATTCACTTCTAGAGTACGAGCTGGTTCACCTGGCCAAATCAGCTCACTTCCAGTAGCCGAACCGGTTCGGACCTGGGCGGCAGTCAATATCTGTTATGATTTCCTCACTACGGGAATTCCAATCTAAATACCAAACTTGTAAGTAATGGTTTATACATTTGTACTAACATCAAAACAGGTCCCCATGACTTAGTTCTTCATCTTAGAGTAATTATTTACATAAATTAAGATTAAGAACATTCCCCAAATCCCAAAATTTATCCCCATTAACATATATCCCGAAATTAACTTTTTCACTTCTTAATCACATAAGATCTAACCATATACAAGGGTTCTAATATCATAATTTCCAGATTCTAAGCATGAATGATAATCATGTATACATGTACCAAGATTTTCAATTCATTCAAGATTCCTAAGGCATGATTTCTATTTTCCAATTCAAAATTTACATCATTATAATATCTGGATTTAACTACCATATTTCAGATTTATATTCTCTACAGGAATGTGATTAAACCCTCTTTATATCATCAAATCTACAATTAAAATCGAGAATTTTCATGGGAGAACACTACAATGAATTAAGAAATAATTTCAGCATTTAAATTATGTAAGAAAATTCTTACCTGGATAGATTGGTTTCATGATCTTTGATTGAATCTCCTAGCCTCCTTCTTGAGTTCTTCCCCTTGGATCTGTAGCCACCTCTCTCATTTAGCCTTCGGTATCCTCTGACTGCTAGGTTTAGATTTAGGTTAAGTGTGGGGGTTTCTTAATCTCCCCACTTAACTTATACTAATCTAATTCTTGAGTTGGACTTAAAGTCCCATACTTGGACCCCCAAATGGGCCCAAACCCATAGTCAAAATAGTCCAATAACCTCCCAACTTATATACATACACATTGGGACCATTTTTAAAGGTCTAAAACACCTAAACGAGTTCATAAAACCTCCCGAGACGCATCCCAATTATTTTTTATTCAACAAGTATATTTTCAATTGTGTTCCACATCATATATCAATTATTCACTACACATGCAATTATTTTCTACCAAAATTATCAAACATGCAAGGTCAATCTCACATAACATGAAATAATAATTAATTAATCAATTCGTTCACACTTAATTTATTAAATTTACCGATTTAATTTAATTCCTAATAATTTTATTTTATTATTATTAAAATACGGGGTATTACACTTAATGGTAAGTAACTCTTCAGTTTTACATCCCCATCAATTGTATAAACTTATTAAAAATCCACTTGCTATCTGATGGGTTGAGATCACATATGAATATGGTTGTCCACATGATTTCGGGTGATGTTTATAGCAGTGTTGATTCCCTTTTTTGGTTTCCTAATATATTTTGTCTCAATTTGGCGATCAAATTTACATTTGGTTCTGCACATTGGAGGTGAATTTTAGTTAGAATGATGGCTATTAAACATATGTTATTCCTAAAAGGGTATATGAACTTTTAGTAAGGCATGTACATAATTTGTATTGCAGTAGTTCGTTGGTATTTTTTTGTAATACACAATCAATCATGTCCAACCACACGTCAATACAGGTGCAACACGTTAATGTGTCAGCCCAATCTATATACTAATCTAAAGTGCTCTTCACCCGCTCTACAAATATTAAAGGCATCTACTCATTGAAGTTATACACGTAGGATTTTCTTACTTATTCTCATTTTTCACCACGTCAATGCGGGTGCAACATGTTAATGTGTCAGCCCAATATATATACTAATCTAAAGTGATCTTCACCCGCTCTACAAATATTAAAGGATCTACTCATTGAAGTTTTACACGTAGGATTTTCTTACTTATTCTCATTTTTCACCAAGCCTCAGACCTTATGTATTCCTTTATCCCTACATCTAAAGACTACATGTCTAATACCAAGTTAAAGATGTTAAATCTCCCTCACTGTTTATGTCCATATCCTTTTAATCTCATCATTTATTTTTCCCTCATTATATATGGTTTTTCACAAATGCAGTGATTAGGCATAAATTCTTCGTATTTATCCCCGTAAATTAGAGCCTTTTAACATTTCGTGCGATGTAACTCGAGTTGATTTATCTCATATCATTGCTAATGACACTTTCTAATGAGTATGCCGACTTTCGTGTATTTCTCATAGCTTTTGTAGGTATTTAGTTCATACGAAGAAAGAAAGAAAGAGGAGAAAAAAAAAAGAAAACTCAAAGGGCAAAATAGTAATTTTCATTTAGAACTCGAATGAGAAGCCTAAAGAAGAGTTGAAAACCTCAATACAACGAGCGCATAGGAAGGAACATAATTAAAATTTGAGCCCCGGAGCACGAGTTACGAAGCTTCAAAGTTAAGAGAAAAATCATAAAGAAGGGGAAATCATTGTAAAAGGCAAACCAAACCCATGGTGAAGAAAAAGAACCGATCCGATTCCGGGGAAAACTTTATGTAGATGTATAACCGAACCTATGGAGGATAAAAGGAACTAATCTGAATACTAGCTAAACTTTTTGTGAAGACAGAACCAAACCCTTGGAGGATAAAAGGAACCAATCCGAATGCTAGATAAACTTTCAGTGAAGATTGAACCGAACCGATAGAGAGAAAAACTAACTAATCCGGTAGTGAAGAAACTTTTTGTAATAGGAGAACCGAACCGATGGACCTGACCCGGATCGGTTCGGATGTCGAATTTCATCATTATCCTCTTCCAAAATTTGAGTTGTGCATGGTTTAAACTCTTGTAAAAATGTATTCTTTTTATTCCAACGTATTCCAGACTTAGAGGAGCTCCTTTGATAAGTTCTTCAGCATAGTTTTAGAGGAGAAAGTAATAAATACCCTAGGAGCACAAAGTTACAAATTTGTGATTCCCAATTCAGATTTCTTTAGTAAAGTTTGTTTCTTCTTCTAGTTTATTGTGTAAGTTCTGTAATCATTGCATGGTTTAATTGTTTCCAATAGTTCATAGATTATCTGTTTCTTCTAAGCATAAATTTCATCATGGTTTTAATCTCATGCATAATAGAAATTATAGTTGCAGTTAATCGCACCATGCTAGGCTAATTAAATACCGAGTGGCCAGTCCCATACAAAATTAAAACAGAATATACAGTTGGCTCATTCTTAGCATCACTTTCGAAAACATTAACTAATCACCCAATACCCAATTAAGCTGGTGTTAAAAACCTTCCCAATTTTAATTTCAACAAAATCCATTTTTCTTTTACCAATAACACAACATATATTATTCTATAACACTAATAACCGAACAGATAACACAAAAGAATTTAAATGCAATTGGAATAAACATTCCCAAATAATTATCCAATACAGTAATCCCCACAATAGTAAATGTATTAAAATGACACGAGTACAAGACTATTTGACTCCGATAGAAAAGAAAATAACCGAATTCCTTTTGGGCGACATGAATCAAATGAAGATTGGCGTCTACGAAATATTCCATAGCTCCATAGCTCGTCATAATACGCTAAGGTTGGCATCCCTGCTGCTGGACAACTGATATAGATGGTACAATAGAAAAGAAAAAATGCAAGGAAACGGGTCAGAGCCCGATGTGAAAATTATTTTGAAAGCAGCAAGTATTTAACAAGTTCAATAAAGCATTTATTATGTACATGTTAGTACCCAACTCTCACTTGCTATTCTCACCTCTCATCTATAGTGCACACTTAACGTTTCCTATTAACCTCCTAGTTAATGGTTACTCCTAACTAGTTTCCATAATATGATTCTATCCCATATCACAACCCCGTATGTGCCATACCATATGTAGTATAACCATTCATATACGTTTCTCATTAATATGAATTAAGCTTTTCAAATCAATAAGAATAAACATTCATTAACTTAATTCAATTCATTATCTCTATTCCCCGTTATCTACAATTATCACATAGTAGAATGAACTAACCACAATATACATTCATTTAATTCATTACATATATATATATATATATATATATATATATATATATATATATATATATATATATATATATATATATATATATATATATATATATATATATACATATATAATACGGCACCCCGAGTCACAGCTGCGGTGTAATGCATTACTCTGCTATCATGTCCCAATATCGCTGGTCGCCGAATAGGGGACTAAAGTTTCAGTAAGGATTACTCGAACCACAAATACCAACACATAAATTGGAGGCGAACATAGTTCTCGTATCCATGGGTCACGCACATACCTACGTTCCCGTAGTCAGCGGACTTATCAACTCCCCAATAAGTCTTACATAGACCTATGTTCTTGAGCGACAAATCAAAGATCCCATGGATTCATCAGGATATGACTGCCCTCACGTGCAAACCTCCGCATCAATAGCAAGTAAGCTAGGTATGTCATACATATAAATCATCAATAAATCAAATAGGCATTATCATCTACCTATAATAAAATATCAACAAGGTACTCACATTACCCTAAGATAATTCCCATACGTAGCATTATATCTTTCGAATCCTACGTATTAAAATATCATGACTTATCAACAAAACCAACATCCTCGCATCCTATAACATCTCTCCACTCTCGACGTCGTTAAGGTTCATGCGCGGAGCGTCTCGCAAAGCAAAATCCAAACAAGGAACCCCTCCAATACACTACTACTTAACTTTGTCTGTCGTGGAATTCCGTCAACTTTAAATACGCAATCGGGATAACCTCATCCCCTCTTTCAACCAAATGTGGTCTGAACTCCCAATCAGTTAAATCCTAATTTCAATTTAATTATCATCATTCTAATCAATTAAATCCCAATCACATTAATTCGTTTCTTACCTAGGGCTTACTGATCTTCCCTAAGTCCCATTATATTCAAAGTTCATATACTTTTCCCAAAATTCTTTCCTATTTGAATTTACTATTTGGCAATTTTTCTCACTCCAATAAACCGGCAACTCAAAACTGGACTGTGATAAAATCTCCAAAAATTTCCTCTATCGCTCGAACCAGAATGATTTTCGTTTGAACGACTTCCATGTGTCGTTCGACCGACTTCGCGCGAGATCACGCGAGATGTCATTGTTCATCTTCTTTCCTAGAATTCTGCGTTTTTCACCATTTTTGAACCTAAAAACCTCTAAGACTCAACACCCAACATCTCATCATCAATACCTATTAACACCTAGCAGGTTATAAATCATTCCCAACATCTCATCATCAAGAGTTTGAATTAAAAGCATATATTTATCTTATTTTTCCATAAAATGATATACATGATATCTTCAAGAACACACCAATGATTTTTAGAATTTCTTCAACAACTTAAGGATTATTTTGTGGATTACTATCTACCTACAACATGAGTTTGATTCCTATATATTTTCATATTCTAGAAGTCCATTAACAACTCTATCTTTTCATCTTCCAAACATGAAAAATCTCACCTTTTTATAACTATTCTAACATGGATAATATACAAACTTAGATTGCAATTATCAAACACTTGCCTCTAATGAAGATCTGATCCTTTGGTATAGTATATCACAGGTGGTTCTCCCTTTCTCCGGTCACTTCCGGTGGTGGTTGGTGGTGGTGATCTTTGGTCTTTAGTTCTCCTCCTTTCCAAGCAATCTTCTTTTCTCCCAAGCACCCTTTCACTTTCCCTCAAAAGGTGACCTTTTAATTTTGTATAGAAGAGATGAATGAACCCACGTACAACTAATCTCCAAATATTTATAATAAGATAAAACCTGAAATCACTATTCATCCCCCTTGTAAAAATAACCAAAATGCCCTTTTGGGTTGTCTTTTCATTTTCAAATGACCCGAGACCCAAAACCAACATCCAAATAGACTTTTCTGACTATTTCAACCCTTCCGGATGCAACGACGCAGTCGAAACGACTATAAGATTGAAGTATAAATAATTTTCCTCTTTAGTTTCATAATTTTGTCCCGACACGTCCCATACCGCGTCCAACTAAAAATTCAAATTACTGAATTAATATGACACAGCCATATCAATAACATCACATTCATATATTACCTAAATATCTTTAAGTAATATTCAGAATCATTCATTTTAATATCCACAATTCGGATAAAATCGAAATGAATTAATTTATCATAAAATCCAATTAATCCATTAATTTAAAATATAACCCATTTTAAAAGTCATTAAAATTACGGGGTATTACATGTAGTTTGCACGAATAGAAAATTAGTGCTATGAATTAAATAATTATTGAATTGTGTGGTGTAGTGATCACAACCGTCGTAGATCTTTTAACCTCGTTTGCCCTAGGTAACCGGTGGGTTTAAGAATGCGATGTGCATGTTAGCTATTGCAGCACTGCTTTATTCTTACTCTTGATTACGTATGATGCTTACTTTTACCCTCATATATGTAATGCTTGAGATTAATAAAGATAGGGTTTAATCACTTATCTAATTCATAAACTAGTTTTATATCTGGTAAACGTACTAGGGTTCGTGGGATTGTATTCCAACCTACTTTTATCATTCATACTTAATCAATTTCATTAGTTTTAATTATTCTCACGTAATTCAGTTAGTAAGTTTAATTTAGTTCGCATTTAGTTAATAGAAAGCAGTCTCCAAATTAATCACCTTTTCGCTTCTTTCCAATAGTCAATTTAGGGTTAGTTATCTTTCCTATTTCGTCATGAGCATTCATCCTATTTCCATAAGGATTTGACCCCGTTTTGCCGCGTTATTACTTAAGCGACCGGTTTTCACTTTAACCAAGATAAGAATGCACTAAAGACATATTTTCAGTCGCATCAAGTTTTTGGCACCGTTGCTGTGGAATTAGGCAGACTGTTAGGTTAAGTCAATTTGATCTAAAATTTAACTCCAAAAGTTAAAAAAAAAAAAAAAACAAATTGGAAAGTAAAATATAACTTATCTCATAACCCTTTCATGCAAAATTCACAACAAAACCCTCAATCTACTCCTACACGCATTCACGATAATCCAATAGTTGAGTATGACCCCAATAGCAGGGACGTAGCCAGGATTTGAAGAGAGTGGGGGCTAATTAAATGGCAACTTTCGGGGGCGGGAGCCCCCTAGCCAAATTTTTTTGAGGTTATTATAGAGTATTTACCAAATAATTATTAAAATATTTATTTAATCTAATGAAAAGAGAAAAAAAATCATTGATTAAAAAATTTAAACCCTAAAAATAGAAGCGCAAATAAAAACTGCGCCAGAGAGTAGTGGGGTGACTTGAGTCGTGGGTGGGTGTGGGTGTCGACTGTAATTTTCTTTAAAAAAAACTCTACATAAGTTGACTGATTTGACAAAAAAAAAATTAGTGTCATTAATATCCCCTAACAAAAAGTAATAGCATATACAATATCCTCTAAAATTGATAGCATAATAACATGATGAAATTATATTAACCCCAATTTTAACTTTAAATATTAACTCTAATACCCCTAAAATTAAAAACCCTAACTAAATACAAATTTAAAAACCCTAAATAAATATATAATTAGGTTCATTAATATCCCCCCAAAAAACTGATGGCATAAAATTAATACAAACACAATCACCAATCAAATAAATTTAGCATATATACTAAATAAACAAACTTTGAAAAATGAGACGAGAGGAAAACAGGTGTGCTTGCCGTGATGCCGCATCTCTATTTCAAACTTTGAAAAATGAGAATTTTTTAGGTCTTTAACAATTGGCTGATACTTTGTTTATTTGTGAAAATAACCCCAAAACTTTACTATTTCAATTTTTACCCCAAATATTTTTATATACTTACTTTTCTATATAAAAAAAAATTATGGGGGCTCGAGACCCCTCTCGGCCTCACCTAGCTCCGTCCCTGCCCAATAGCCCCCACACTCCTAACGTACCGTAGTTTTGGATTCCAGCTCCTACTCCGCCCAACTCTATTGTGAGTCACACTTCTAGGACACCGACTGAGGATTTCAAGTCACTAGGAGAGAGAGACATGCCTGATAATGCTAGTCTTAGTACGGGTGAAGGAGACCTACTGTATCGTCCCATGAAAGAACTTTCATATCCTAAGAGAATTTTCACTTCTGGATGCATTCTAATCCCGTACAATACATGATAGTTCTATTTTCATAATGGGACGATACAAATCCTACACACGTTTCACAGCATGGATTCAGAGAAACCATACCAAAACATTCGCGAGTTCAAAGAGGCATGCGACACATTTAGTGACCAAGCTTGCACGTAAGACATCGTTCGCCTGAAACTATTTCCTTTTTCCTTAAAGGGTAAAGCGAAGACCTGGTTGTGGTTTTTATCACCGAACTTAATTACATCATGGAAGGATATGCAATCAAAGTTTCTCTCGAAATTCTTTCCACCACATAAAACCAACTCCGTCAAGGCTCAAATTTAGGCCTTTCAACAACAAGATAATGAATTAGCTGATCGGTGTTAGGAACACTTCCAAGAGGTTGCTAACGCTTGCTCACATCATGGATTTGAAAAGCATCATCATGTCTCTTTGTTCCATAATGGGCTAACTATAGCGTCAAAGCAACTCATTCAAACTATTGTGAAAGACCATTTTGGGAGTTAGATGCCAACGATGTTGATGATCATCTTAAGTATGTCACCGACACTACTCAAGCATGGGACAAATCTGACCCAAATGCCAAAAACCGGGTCCGACAGATGTCCCCTACTCCTTCCGCGTACAGAATTTACAATTTGGACAAGGATGTTGAGTGGAATTATAAGTTTAATTAACTTGTTAAATAAATAGAGGATGATTGTGGATCCCTCTCAAGAGAAACTATCGGATCCACCCGAGCCGTAAAAGAAAAGGTGTGTGCTATTTGTGAGGCGGGCCATTCAAGAAGGGAATGTACAAAGATACTCGCCTACAAAGTTATGCTTAACGAGCAAGTGGAAGCAATTGGGGAATTTAAGGGAAATTTTAATGCCCCACATGGGAACTCTTACGCCCTTCATGGAGAAACCATCCTAGTTTTAGCTATGGGCAACAACATGCTTCCTTGAATCCTAATTCACACATTGCCCCTCCTCCACCTCCACATTTCCAACATGATCCACAGATGCAAATACATATGCAAGCACCACCTCCCGCACCATACATCACCCCATCGCGGAGGACTCTCGGGGATAGTTTAAATCAATTCATCCAATCTCAAAACGCAACTAACGCTAAGCATGAGAGAATGTTCACTGAGATCCACACTAGTATCTCTAGGTTGCAAAATGCTTTAAATATCTAAGAGAAGGGCAAGTTTCCGGCCCAAGGCAAAAGACCTCCTCAAAGTCAAGATAATGTTAGCTCTACTTCCCATGATCAGCAAGAGCAATGTCAAGCCATCACCACTCTACGTAGTGGGAGATTCGTTGATTTATCACCGCCCCTACACGACACACCTAAAGACAAGAAGGTTTCACCCAGTACGAAAGAGGCCGGAGATACCCCCTTGAATGAGAGTGACAATGTTGACACAAGCGAACTGGATGTAGTAGTGAAATAGCCCACCGTCGCACCATTCCCTCAACGGTTGGATCCACCCCCAAAGGGAGCCTCACGTGAAGATGTGCTAGAAGTTCTTGAGGAAGTAAAGCTGAATTTGACTTTTCACGATGCCACCCAAAAAATTTCCTCTTATGCCAAAGTCATTAAAGATTTATTGACGGTGAAAAGAAGGCTAAAGGTGAAAAAGAATGTCTTTCTAGCACAAAATGTGAGCTTCGTTCTACTTAACGACCTCCTTCCAAATTTAGGATCCAGGTGCATGTAACAACCCAAGACTTTCGGAACAGTAGTTTATTTATTTTGGGAGAAATAAATAATATTTTATTGGAGAAATAATTAAATTGGCAATTGAAGTCAAAATTTGGATTCGTTAAAAAGTATGTCTAATGGCAATTCTGAGGGTAACATCATTTCTGGAAGGGTCGAGAAAGTCGAAATGACTGTACTTGGGGTCTGTTTGGGTTCCGAAATAAATTAGGACCGTTTGACTCGAATTAAAGTCACCGAGTCATTTAAAGTGTGTATTATCATTTAAAGATGTGTACATTGGGAGAAAAGGCTTAAAAATCCTACGGGAGATTTATTCTCCATAGAGAGAAAGAGAAATAGAAAGAAAGAGAAATAGAAAGAAAGAAAGAAAGAAAGAAAGAAAGAAAGAAAGAAAGAAAGAAAGAAAGAAAGAAAGAAAGAAAGAAGAAGAGAAAGAAGAAGAAAAGGAAGGAGAAAAGAGGGAGAAAGAAGATTTTCCGGCGGATTCAGAGCCTAAGAACCGGAGGCAAGTGATTAAACTTGCTAAATAAATATTGTGTACATTTATTTCATGATTTGTGGATTGATATTTTGGGTTTTAGGTTAAATTTGTCAAAACCTAACTTTTGGGTATAATCTTAGATTTAATAGGTAGATCTTTGATTTGAGGATAGAAACTAGTTTATATGTATTCTAGGATAATTATTGAGGTTATATTTGGGATTGGGTTGAAGAGAAATGGAGAGAAAACCATTAAAATGGATTTTAGGTATTTTGGCTTACTAAAAAGTAGCCATTTTCGAGCCTCCAGGTAGGCCGAATCGATTCGGCCCCCTAGCCGAATCGATTCGGAAATATGCAGATGCCCAGGTCTGAGTGACCGAATCGATTCGGACTCCAGCCGAATCGATTCGGCCTGAGACAGAGTCCTAGGTCTGATGACCCGAATCGATTCGCCTTCCTGTCCGAATCGATTCGCTGGGCCGAATCGATTCGGAATAGTCCCGAATCGATTCGGAAACAGGGCTTTTGAGGGATTGTTTTTCTGTAAAGAATTTCATCCCGTTTTGTTCGAGGTTATCGATTGGGGATCTCTATAGGAGATATTTGGAGCATGTTTTGGGGACTTTTAGCGAGTTTCCCCTAAAAGAAATCTTGGAGTCATGTTGACTAAATTTGAGGAATACCGATTAGGGACTTTGGCATTTTCCTAAGTGGGGAAACCCACTTTTATTTGAGGTTTGTTTGGTGATGATAACAACTTCACAATTTGAAAATGAGGTTGATTTAGAGGTGCCGGATCTTAGGATCCAATCCCCTTTGGGATAACTTTAATGGTTCATAAAATAAATTGAACCCTATAATGGATGGAGAATTATGAATGATATTTTATGTGCATATGGATATAGAAATATCCTTATTAATGATTGATTTGGGAGATATCTCATACAACGAGAAATGCTAATTGAGGTGCATTAGGATATAGAATATCCTTAACTTAAATAGAATTGAAAGACAATTCATACTAGAAGCGACATGAGAGCTTCAAGCGAGAATTAGTATAACATATACTAAGCGGGATTAATGTGTGAGGTTGGGCATTTGTATATCTTGAGAGAAATATACTAAACAAATGATGATAATCAAATTTCGCCTAAGGGCGTATTATAAACATGAATATGATGTTTCAGGTATACCTTATATAATGGTATATTTTATGATGAGGGATGTATGTATACCTTATATGATGGTGTATATACATGTTAAGCATACCCCCTCCTTGCTTTCATTGGGAAGTTTCGTGCGTAGAGGGTGAGCATTCTGACTAGAAAAGCAGGATGTGGATATTCCCCAGGTCATGGTCATCCTTTGTGGTCAACAAATGACATTTATGATATCTATTTATTTATTTTGGGGGTGAGAGGGCGGGGGTATGTGTCGCTCTCACTTGCCGGTTAGGAACCATGACCGCTTCCCGGACGTCGTGTGCGTGAGTTGATCACGAGGTGGGTGTCGTTGAACCCCACCAGGTGGCCCCAGTTTGCTACGTATATGGGCTGCTGGAAGATGATAGCATGTGAGCCTGCGTCCTTCGAGTTATAGCTCGGTTGGATGGTTATTATTACTTGTGCTTGTACTTTGGGTTTCAAGGGCATAATGGACCTCAACGACCTACATTGCCAGGATTAGTGTATCGGGAGGTTCCTTGTTTGGATTTCGCCTCGGCGAGACGTCCCACGCACGAACCGCAGTGTAATGTTGGAACTTAGGGATAAGTTTATTCCTTAATGCTCATAATTATATATATATATATATATATATATCACCTATCCCGACAATCGACAGCGCCAGGAGTAGTGTAATGGGGGGGGTTCCTTGTTTGGATTTCTCTTCGACGAGACGTCCCACGCATTAAACGCCGTGTATTGTTGAGAATTGGGAATATTAATTAATTAAAATTGGACAATAATCAATTGGGTTACATGCATCTTGCATTGAGGGCATAATGAGCCCCGAGGATTGATACGGTCAGGAGTAGTGTAACGGGGGGGTTCCATGTTTGGATTTCGCTTCGGAGAGACGTCCCACGTACGAAACTCCGTGCCGTGTTGAGAATCGGGAGGAGTTTAGTCCTTAACTCTTGATGCTAATAACTCATCTATAATAATTATATATATGGTTTCATGCCTTATACGGGCATCACTAGAATATAAATTCTAGTAAATGAGATTGTGGATGTATTGTGATGTTGTGGACAGGATTGGATCATGTAACTTTATATGTTCAACATATGAACATTATAAAGATAACTATAACAATTACATTAAAGATAATGTATATAACTTAAAGAATATAGTGATAATGTAGAATTGGGAGATAGGTTAGATGGTTTCACTTAAATACTTTATTTAGGTTTAAGTTAGAATCCTCTTACCTAATTAGAATCGGACATCCATTTGGAGACACGTGCATACGCTTAGTGCGCGCTTTAGATGAGAGGTGAGTTAAATTGTTATGGAGAGTTCGATTCCAACTAAATCATGTAATAATGCATTTATAATTATTATGCATTTTAATACACTTGCTATAAACTGTTTTTCAAACTCGGGTTCTGACCCGTTTATATTTTCCTCCTCCATGTATATATATTGTATTACTTCAGGTGTTCCTCCGCAAGGACGCCTTTGATATTCCTCCATTCAGGATTTGTGGAGTTGTGGCAGTAGCGGACTGTTGCGGCACTTTGCTTTAGTCGATTCCTACCTCTTGTACATCTAGATTAGGATTCAGTTGTATTGAGTTAGTATTCAAGTGTTGTAGATTAACACTTTCATATTTTATTTATCAGATTATTGTATTTGTCTGTTACCCGACAGCATATTTAGGTATTTCATTGTTGAGATTTTATTGTACAATGTATTGTACTCTTTCATATTTGGAGCATGCACAGTTCACTCATCATAGTTAGATGTATATTGTTGGTTATGTGCATTATTGGTTTTGTTGTTGTTGTTTTAAAAATAAAAGTTTTAAATTTTTGGCAATTCTCACTAAATGATTGTGGGTAGTTAGCCTTATATTATAGTGTTTAGTTGTTGATGTTGAGACTGTACCATCTGAGATACCTGATTTATGTAGTATAGGGTTGGCCACCCGTTATTATTTGGAGCGGGTTGTCACAGGTGGTATCAGAGCATCAGGTTCTAGTGTCTTTAGGATCTGTGTGCGTTACTATGATCTTCCGTAAGCGTTCTTGATATAGATCCCTATTGCTAGGACGATTACATTCACACGTCCATATCTTTCTGTGATTCAAAAATATTTGAAAGGCGTTCTGATACAATTGTTCTTGTTTCAGATGCCACCGAAGGGAGGTCGTTCAGTCAGGGCAAATAAAGGGAATGTGCAATCCCAAATGCCTCAAAGGAACATGACTACGGATAATGTTGCCAATATAGTGGCACAAGCAGTAACTGATGCCGTTTCTATGATGGTTCAGCAATCTGCCGCTCGAGCAGCCCCACCCCATTTAGGATTGTCTTTATGAGAGAGAGTGAAGGAAGATTTTAGTAAGGGTCATCCTCCCGAGTTTGCAGGGGGAGTTGATGCGATGGCTGCAAGTCAATGGAAGAATAGTATGCAGAGGCATTTTCGTATGGTTGAGTGTAGTGAGGTGTAGAAATAATTTTTAGTCACCTTTAGGTTGTCGGGTGCAGCTCTTAAATGGTGGGAGTCTGTCACCACATCTGAACAGAGAGATACTCTACCTATAAAATAATTTTGGGAACTTTTTGATCGAAGGTATTTGTTTTCCCCTACTCAGGATATGGGGATTATTCTTCAAGCAAATAGAACGGTGGCAGAATATGAAGAAGATTTTTCTTTATGGGCGAGATTAGTACCTAATGAGGTAAATACGGAAGAGAAACGTATATAGAAGTTTGTTCGAGGTTTAGATTGGAAAATCCAACTACATTTATTAGAAAGTCCTAAGTTAATGACTTTCGTCGAGGTTGTGAATGCGGCACTATTAAAGTGTCATGAACATCGTTTTCGTTCTCAAAAGAGTAAGAACTTTGGAGATTCGAGTTCATCAAGTAAGTTTGGCAAAGAGAGTTCCAGTAATACGAGTGGACAGAAAGGATTTGTGGGTAAGTGTTTCTTTTGTAAAGAAATAGGTCATAAAAAGAGAGATTGTCCTAAAAGAGGTGAAGGACCACAATTTGATGAAATTTTGGAAGTGCAACCCCTACAGCAGATTCGAGGTCGCTTTAGACCGGGGGACTATGTTTGGGAGCCCATTGATGAGGATGGGCAATCGGACTAGAGATGGATGTTGTAAGAAATTTTTCCTTTATTAATAGGATAATTAATATGTAAAGTTTTGGAATATCATATGAGAGATATGTATAAATTGGGTAGTGCTTTAGCCCTTTTTGTTTATGTGTGGTATGAAATGACCCTAAGGGGAATTTTGAGCAAAATAGGCTCTTATTCTATGATTTTATAAAGGAATAGATGGTTTTGCAAGGTGCTCAAAAAGAGCTTTAAACCTTGTAGTTAATGTAAGAATGGTTGTGGTGGTGAGTAGTAATGATAAAAGCCACTTCTTTTTATATAGTCATGATAGACTATTATAATTGTTGTATTCCAGGTATGGATTTGCCTTATAAAAAGGCTATATATTAAAATGATATGAGATGTTGTTTATGTTTGAAAGTTATGTTGTGGATTGATGAAACGCATGTAAAATTTTAGCTCATGAGTATGATAATATTTCTGAGCTACATGTTATATAGATGATGATCTATAAAGACCTTGTGTTGGACATAAGGAATTTTATATTATATTATAGTTTATAAACCGTTTTCAAAATAAACTATTTTCAAAATAAAACTTTTATTGACCTTCGGGCCCTTTCAAACTAAAATTTTTCACTAAAATATTTTTAAACTCTAGTCCGGATTTAACAAACTCTCTATCCCAGACGTCGTCGTACAGTAGTGTATTGGGAGGGTTCCTTGTTTGGATTTCGCTTTTGCGAGACGTCCCCCGCACGAAAGTGGCGATTGTCAGGAATTGAGAGGAGTTATTTCTTTGGACCATTCAAATTTTTGTTCTATTAAAATTTTAGTATTACTTATTGTTGGAATTGTGGAACTTTCGAGGCAAATAAAGCCTCATTATGATTGCTATGAGCACAAAGCTCAATTCTAAAGGGTGTATGGCGCCCTTGTTGTGGAAATTGGTCTTATTTAATGCATAATTGACTTAAAAATAAAATAAATTAAATTAATTCGTCGTGGGAGGTTAGAAGTTTGGAGATAAGATTAATTGATGGGTAGATTAGAAATAGTTGAGCTTTGGGAGAATTAGGCTTAGCTAAATTTCGAGGATGAAATTCTTGTAAGTGGGGAACTTTGTAACAACCCAAGACTTTCGGAACAGTAATTTATTTATTTTGGGAGAAATAAATAATATTTTATTGGAGAAATAATTAAATTGGCAATTGAAGTCAAAATTTGGAGTCGTTAAAAAGTATGTCTAATGGCAATTCTGAGCGTACCATCGTTTTCAGAAGGGTCGAGAAAGTCGAAATGACTATACTTGGGGTCTATTTGGGTTCCGAAATAAATTAGGACCGTTTGACTCGAATTAAAGTCACCGGGTCATTTAAAGTGTGTATTATCATTTAAAGATGTTTACATTGGGAGAAAAGGCTTAAAAAGCCTACGGGAGATTTATTCTCCATAGAGAGAAAGAGAAATAGAAAGAAAGAAAGAGAGAAATAAAGAAGAAGAGAAAGAAGAAGAAAAGGAAGGAGAAAATAGGGAGAAAGAAGATTTTCCGACGGATTCAGACCCTACGAACCCGAGGCAAGTGATTAAACTTGCTAAAAAATTGTTGTGTACATTTATTTCATGATTTGTGGATTGATATTTTGGGTTTTAGGTTAAATTTGTCAAAACCTAACTTTTGGGTATAATCTTAGATTTAATAGGTAGATCTTAGATTTGAGGATAGTTTATATGTATTCTAGGATAATTATTGAGGTTATATTTTGATTGGGTTGAAGAGAAATGGAGAGAAAACCATTAAAATGGATTTTAGGTATTTTGGCTTACTAAAAAGTAGCCATTTTCGAGCCTCCAGGTAGGCCGAATCGATTCGGCCCCCTAGCCGAATCGATTCGGAAATATGCAGATGCCCAGGTCTGAGTGACCGAATCGATTCGGACTCCAGCCGAATCGATTCGGCCTGAGACAGAGTCCTAGGTCTGATGACCCGAATCGATTCGCCTTCCTGGCCGAATCGATTCGCTGGGCCGAATCGATTCGGAATAGTCCCGAATCGATTCGGAAACAGGGCTTTTGAGGGATTGTTTTTCTGTAAAGAATTTCATCCCGTTTTGTTCGAGATTATCGATTGGGGGATCTCTATAGGAGATATTTGGAGCATGTTTTGGGGACTTTTAGCGAGTTTCCCCTAAAAGAAATCTTGGAGTCATGTTGACTAAATTTGAGGAATACCGATTAGGGACTTTGGCATTTTCCTAAGTGGGGAACCCCATTTGAGGTTTGTTTGGTGATGATAACAACTTCACAATTTGAAAATGAGGTTGATTTAGAGGTGCCGGATCTTAGGATCCAATCCCCTTTGGGATAACTTTAATGGTTCATAAAATAAATTGAACCCTATAATGGATGGAGAATTATGAATGTTATTTGATGTGCATATGGATATAGAAATATCCTTATTAATGATTGATTTGGGAGATATCTCATACAACGAGAAATGTTAATTGAGGTGCATTAGGATATAGAATATCCTTAACTTAAATAGAATTGAAAGACAATTCATACTAGAAGCGACATGAGAGCTTCAAGCAAGAATTAGTATAACATATACTAAGCGGGATTAATGTGTGAGGTTGGGCGTTTGTATATCTTGAGAGAAATATACTAAACAAATGATGATAATCAAATTTCGCCTAAGGGCGTATTATAAACATGAATATGATGTTTCAGGTATACTTTATATAATGGTATATCTTTATTATGTGGGATGTATGTATACCTTATATGATGGTGTATATACATGTTAAGCATACCCCCTCCTTGCTATCATTGGGAAGTTTCGTGCGTAGAGGGTGAGCATTCTGACTAAAAAAGCAGGATGTGGATATTCCCCAGGTCATGGTCGTCCTTTGTGGTCAACAAATGACATTTATGATATCTATTTATTTATTTTGGGGGTGAGATGGAGGGGTTATGTGTCGCTCTCACTTGCCGATTAGGAACCATGACCGCTTCCCGGACGTCGTGTGCGTGAGTTGATCACGAGGTGGGTGTCATTGAACCCCACCAGGTGGCCTCAGTTTTCTACGTATATGGGCTCCTGAAAGATGATAGCATGTGAGCCTGCGTCCTTCGAGTTATAGCTCGGTTGGATGGTTATTATTACTTGTGCTTGTACTATGGGTGTCAAGGGCATAATGGACCTCAACGACCTACATTGCCAGGATTAGTGTATCGGGGGGGGTTCCTTGTTTGAATTTTGCCTCGGCGAGACGTCCCACGCACGAACCACAGTGCAATGTTGGAACTTAGGGATAAGTTTAGTCCTTAATGCTCATAATTATATATATATATATATATATATATATATATATATATATATCACCTATCCCGACAATCGACAGCGCCAGGAGTAGTGTAATGGGGGGGTTTCTTGTTTGGATTTCTCTTCGGCGAGACGTCCCACGCATGAAACGCCGTGTATTGTTGAGAATTGGGAATATTAATTAATTAAAATTGGACAATAATCAATTGGGTTACATGCATCTTGCATTGAGGGCATAATGAGCCCCGAGGATTGATACGGTCAGGAGTAGTGTAACGGGGTGGTTCCTTGTTTGGATTTCGCTTCGGCAAGACGTCCCACGCACGAAACGCCGTGCCGTGTTGAGAATCGGGAGGAGTTTAGTCCTTAACTCTTGATGCTAATAACTCATCTATAATAATTATATATATGGTTTCATGCCTTATACGGGCATCACTAGAATATAAATTCTAGTAAATGAGATTGTGGATGTATTATGATGATGTGGACATGATTGGATCATGTAACTTTATATGTTCAACATATGAACATTATAAAGATAACTATAACAATTACATTAAAGATAATGTATATAACTTAAAGAATATAGTGATAATAAAGAATTGGGAGATAGGTTAGATGGTTTCACTTAAATACTTTATTCGGGTTTAAGTTAGAATCCTCTTACCTAATAAGAATCGGACATCCATTTGGAGACACGTGCATACGCTTAGTGCGCGCTTTAGATGAGAGGTGAGTTAAATTGTTATGGAGAGTTCGATTCCAACTAAATCATGTAATAATGCATTTATAATTATTATGCATTTTAATACACTTGCTATAAAATGTTTTTCAAACTCGGGTTCTGACCCGTTTATATTTTCCTCCTCCATGTATATATATTGAATTACTTCAGGTGTTCCTCCGCAAGGACGCCTTTGATATTCCTCCATTCAGGATTTGTGGAGCTGTGGCAGTAGCGGACTGTTGAGGCACTTTGCTTTAGTCGATTCCTACCTCTTGTACATCTAGATTAGGATTCAGTTGTATTGAGTTAGTATTCAAGTGTTGTAGATTAACACTTTCATATTTTATTTATCATATCATTGTATTGTCTGTTACCCGACAGCATATTCGGATATTTCATTGTTGAGATTTTATTGTACAATGTATTGTACTCTTTCATATTTGGAGCATGCACAGTTCACTCATCATAGTTAGATGTATATTGTTGGTTATGTGCATTATTGGTTTTGTTGTTGTTGTTTTAAAAATAAAAGTTTTAAATTTTTGGCAATTCGCACTAAATGATTGTGGGTAGTTAGCCTTATATTATAGTGTTTAGTTGTTGATGATGAGACTGTACCATCTGAGATACCTGATTTATGTAGTATAGGGTTGGCCACCCGTTATTATTTGGAGCGGGTTGTCACAGTGCACCCACAATTTCGTGCGTTATTGGAGAAAATTGAATAGAAAAAGCCTTGCTTGATTTAGGGGCGAGTGTCAACATTTTTCCCTACTCTGTATATAAGCAACTCAATTTGGGTGACCATAAGCCCACACGAATCACTCTCCAACTAGCGAATCACATAGTAAATATACCTTAAGGGATTGTCGAGGACGTGATAGTCCAAGTGTACACATTCTACTTCCCGATAGACTTTGTCATTTAGGACATGGAGCCCTCCATCCATTCTAGCAACCATGTTCCCATTATTCAAGGTTTCCCATTCTTATCCACGGCTAACGCTTTAATCAATACATGCAATGGGCAAATGCAACTCACTTTCGTGAACATGACCCTCGAGACGAACATCTTCAACATTGCTAACCAAGTGGGTGAAGAAGATGAAATTCATGCGGTCGATCTCATAGAGGAGATAGTAGAGGAAAACATTGAGAAAACCATTGGTGGGGATGCCTTAGAAACATACCTTGCGAGAAGTGATGAGAGTGAGGGTACGTATACCGAGCTTGAGCGAGAGGTAAATGGGTTAAAATCTCTATTAGACGAGGGAGCGTAGACTGATGACTTGAGAGATATTAACTGGGTTTCTAGATTCGAGGAGCTACCCCCGAGGGAGTCATCTATGATCCCCTCCGAAGAAATATTTCCCACCCTCGAATTAAAGAAACTACCCTCTAACGTAAAATATGCTTATTTAGGAGAGGATAAGACATTTCCTATTGTTGTCTCCTTTAGACTAGATAAATAGCAAGAGGATAAGTTATTAGAAATTTTTAGGAAGCACCGATGTGCTTTTGGTTGGATCATAGAAGATTTGAAAGGTATAAGTCCCTTGATTTGTACCCATAAAATCCACCTCGAGGAGGATGTGAAGCCCTCGAGGGAAATGCAAAGAATATTGAACCCCATAATGAAAGAGGTTGTATAAGCTGAAATTATTAAGTTATTGGATGTCGGGATCATCTACCCAATCGGGAATAGCAAATGGGTGAGTCACATCCAAGTCATCCCGAAGAAGTTGGGAATGACTATGGTCGAGAATGCCAAGGGTGAGTTAATTCCCCAACGTACCACCATCAGGTAGCACGTTGATGACGTAGCTTTTGCGTGTATGTCATTGTTGAAAGCCAAGTTAGTCAAAATCCTCGAATACCTACAAATATAACAAACTCAAGTGTAGAGGTAAGTAAGGGTATCAATCCACTTTCAAGGTTGTAATGCAAAGTGGAACAAATTCAATTGTAACTCACTTTTTATTTTCTTTTTGTGCTTTTTCACTTTTTCTAATTTTTTAAGCGTTTTCAATATTAAAACAATAGTGTGAGGTGATGATTTAAACTAAACTAAACTAAATGTAATATGATAACAACTAACTAGAAAATGACTAAAATGAAAAATAAAGTCTAAACTAAAAATAAGAGATAAAGTGAGGTAAATAATTGTGAGAACAATCAAGGAGTGGGATTAAACCACAAATTTTAGTTATTCTAATTAATTAATTTAATTATTTGAATTCTCCCAAATTAATATCAAAATTACAAACCAACTCTCGTTGCAAGTGTAATTTTAATAATAACATTTTAGAAAATTAAGTTTAACACCCCACAACTCTAGAAAATTAGATCTACACTCCTTTTAATTAATCACCCGCTAGGATTGATCAATTAAAATTTATGTAAATCTTAGAAAATAAATTTAGAGTTGAAATTCAAGTTATAATACCCCACTTAAGAAACCCCTATCTCTAGTTCGAATTTAAAATGGGTATTATAACGAGAAATTCAATTTTCTCTCGAAAATCATTTACCCTCTCTCTAGGCGTAAATTTAAATGTGTGGGATTAAAATTAACATTCAAAGGGAAATTCCAAGTAATTAAACTAATTAAACTAAAATAACATCAAATAAGAGTTTCACCCCACCCCTTGAAAGGGAATTTAGCCTAACATGGTATCAAACATAATAAACAAATATTCAATAGGCATTTAATATAAAAGAGTAGAGGGAAGTATAATCAAACCAATCTCTTGAATTCAATAAACTTCAATCCTTGAATGAGAAGCATACAACCCTCCAATTGAGAATCCAATTAATTTGAAAATAAATGAACACTCAATTAAATCTCAATCAATATTTAACCTCACAAATATCTAAAAAAGAATAAAACAAATCTATTTACAAAAGATGTTTTTCTCTACAATTCTCTCTCTAAAATTTTCCTATCTAAAACTCCTCTTTGAATTGGGGTCTTCATCTATATATAGTAGATGCATGGAGCATGAGGGGTGTGCACATGGGGGTAAATTGGGTAATGGAAGTGCACATATGGATATTGTGTGAGGAGCCTGTGGGTTGAGAGGTGTGAGGTCACAAAAATCTGATTTGGGTGAGGGTATTTTGGAAATTGGTTAAAAGAGGTAGTTGGAGATTTTTAAGGGTATATTGGGAAAGGGGTTTTATTGGCACATGGGGAATTAAGTTTCATTTTTGGCTTTGGTTTGGTTTGCATTTGGCAGGTAGGAAAACCGTGGAAAGGCTTGGGAGTTAAAATGGGTCTTGAAATGTGCATGGGGGTTTTCTGGTTGAAGGGTGGTTTAGGGTCCGGTTAGGATGGAGGTCGGGTCGGACTCGGTTCCGGTTGAAGGCTCAAAATGGGTTGTGGCCCGAGGTTGTGATGGTTCCGCCGGAGTAGGTCGGAAATGGAGGTTGGCTCCGGGGTAGTTCGGCGTCACCGGAGGTAGGAATGGAAGGGGCTGCGCCGGCGGGTCAAGGGCCGGAGAGGAGAGGGGAAAGAGGCGACTGGAGTGGTCGGACCAGGGGGCACTGGCGGCTGGGCGGGTATGGGTTTCACGCAGATGAAGGATTGGTGATAGCTCCGGTGTGGTGTCGTGTGATTGGTGGGCTAGTAAGGTTTTGGTAGCTGGGTTTAAGTGATTGGGTAGGAGCTCTATGGGGAGTATGAGGGTATGAGAGAGGAGAGAGTGTTTGGTAATGGGTTTTGTGTTTGTTAATGGAGGTTGTGGATGTTGGTGAGAAGAGAGAGAAAAAGGTGTAGGGAAGAAGATGAAGGGGGGTTTAGGTGTTTGAGGGTGTAGGGTGGTAGGTGTGAGGGTGAGTTGTGGATTTAGTTTAAGTGTAATGGAATATAGGTTATGAGTGTGTGTGTTTAATTTGGACACCTAAAAATAACATAACTAAAATTAATAAAATAAAATAAAAACCTAAAAAAAATGAAATCCTATTTATAAAATAAAATATAGACTCAAATAAAATGAAATTAAAAAAATATAAAATAAAAATAAAATCTAATAAAACTTAAAATTAAAATCCTAAAAAGAAAATGTAAAAATTAATAAATAAATGAAATCCTAAAAATTAAAATCCTAATAAATTAAAATAAAACTAGAAACTACTAAAAATCAAAATTAAATAAAATTATACTAAATAAAAAAGAAAATAGAAAAATAGAAAATGAAACTTATAAAATACTAAATAAATCTAAAATAAATTCAAAAAATAAAATGACTCAAACTAAAAATCTAAAAATTAATAAAAAGGAACAAAATCAACACACACACAGGTCGGGGAAGGCTAAGGCTAGGATGGGCTAGGTTAGGGTCAGGGAATTGGGTATTTAATTCCATTTTAATGCAAATTGTCTTGAAATATAGCTTTTGACTCTGCAACACTGTTCTAAAAAACCCGCCTAGGCTTAAGGCTTGGGCGAAAAGCCTCGCCTTAAGTTTTTTACGCCTTATGCATAGTAAAACTGTTAAGAGACATTTTTTTCTAAAAACAACAATGTTTTAGTGAAACGATATCGCCTTTTAAAGAATTTTTTAACTAACCGGACCCTTATCTCATCCAAAATAATCAAATAGTATTTTAATTTTCATATATTCAGGCATATTTTTATGATATGTATAATTTTAGTATTTTAATGGCCTTGTAATGGTGTAAACATATTAAAATATATTAAGAAGCGTAAACGCCTTTTTACGCTTAAACCCGCCTAGGGTTCTAAGGCTTAGGGCTTGACCTCCACGCCTCGATCACGCCTCGCGTTTTTTAGAACCTTGCTCTGCAATGCACATTTTGACCTGCATAATTAACATTTAAGCACATAAGACCCAAATTGTCGAGAATTAGCAACTAAAGTACATCTATTTGGGGAATAAATTGTACAATTTTGGTGCTTATCACACGTTTGCATTGATTATCGGAAACTCAATGCGAGCACGAGGAAAGATCATTTCCCTTTACCATTCATCGATCCGATAAAATCTAGAGCGTGTAGAGGGACACCCATATTATTGCTTCATAGATGGTTATTTCGGATATAACCAAATAGAGGTAGATGTGTTAGACCAAGGGAAAACAACTTTCATATGTCCATTTGGCATGTTTGCCTACAAATGTATGTCGTTTGGTTTGTGCAATGCACCTGCGACTTTTCAAAGGTGTATGCTTAGCCTCTTTAGCAACATGGTTGAAAGAGGCCTTGAAGTTTTCATGAATGATTTTAGCATTTTGGCCCTTCTTTCGACCATTGTCTTGTGAATATTAAGAAAGTTCTAGCCCGATGTGTGAAAAAGAACTTAGTGCTTAATTGAGAAAAATGTCATTTCATGGTAACGAAAGGAATAGTTCTTGGCCACATAGTGTCGTCCAAGGAAATCGAAGTAGATAGGGTTAAAATATAGTGCATAGCTGAGTTATCCCACTTAAATAACTTAAGGATGTGTGCTCCTTCTTAGGCCATGCGGGGTTTTGTAGAAGGTTTATCAAGGATTTTAGTGACATCGCTAGGCCCTTTAGTAACCTCCTTATGAAGGATGCCCCCTTTGAGTAGCATGCCGATATGCTTTTGATAAATAAAAAAGCATGATCGTTTTCGCTCCCATCATGCAAGCTCCGGATTGGTCCCTGCCATTCGAGCTCATGTGTGATGCGAGTGATTACGCGATTGGGGTTGTTTTGGGTCAAAGAAAGAACAACAAAACTCATGTCATCTACTACACTAGTCAGACTTTAACAGGTTCGCAACTCAATTACTCCACCACGAAGAAGGAATTGCTAGCGGTAGTGTTTGCCCTTAACAAATTTCACTCGAACCTCATTGGTTCACCCATCGCATGCTTTACTGACCACGCGACGATGAAATATATCCTTGCTAAAAAAGATGTTAAGTCACGCCTCATAAGGTGGATCCTACTCCTACAAGAGTTTAATTTCTCCATTAAAGAAAAAAGGGGTAGAAAACGTTGTTGCCCATTATTTATCCCGGCTCTCGTCTGACTTATCTCTAGTGATCCCATACCCATAGATGAGTATTTTATGGATTAGCAACTTTTTGCCACCTCTTCCCTTCCTTGGTTTGCGAACATAGTTAATTATCTTGTCACGGGTGTCGTCCGTCCCGATTGGACACCGCAAGAAAAGAAGAAGTTCATTACTTGGATGAGCATGTTTTTCTATGACAATCCATTCCTATTTAAATTTTGCGCGAACCAAATCATCCAACTTTGTGTACCAGATGACGAGACTCATAGCGTTATCCCTTTCTGTCATACGGAAGCACGTAGAGGCCACTTTTTCACAAATAAGACATCTGTTAAGATCCTTCAAAGCGGACTCTATTGGCCCAAAATCTTTTGGGATGTGAACGCTTATTGTAAATCGTGCGATAGGTGTCAAAGGATGGGAGATATTACCTGATGAGACATGATAACATTAACCCATATACTCATCATTGAGAAATTTGATTGTTGGGATACTGACTTCATGGCACCTTTCCCTTCATCCTTTGGCTTCTTATACATCCTTGTTGAGGTAGATTACGTGTCTAAATGGGTAGAGGCCAAAGCTACCAAAACGAATGACAATAAAGTGGTGATTAAGTTCTTGTAAGAATACATACTCTCTCTCTCTATCTCTCTCTCTCTCTCTCTCTCTCTCTCTCTCTCTCTGTCTCACACACACACACACACACACACACACATTTCCCAACAGCACCAAATTTTCACATGGCCAACCGAGTTCCACCCGTCAATTACACCTCCACCGAGGTCCTCCCTAACAGTAACGAGGACTACTATTCCCATATTGAATGCATATGGTGCGAACGATTTTTCATCCCCTCCTGTAAACTCCATATTGAGTGCCTCGTTAAATGGGAGGAATTCCACAACACTGTCACTACCCTTTTCAACACTAGGGGTGGTGTTAATTCTTCAACGAACCCCAGTAGGTGGTCTGGGAGGCACAAGTCTAGTCCTTCTATGGCTCACTCGTCCGCACAGGAGAGTTCAAGTCCCAAGCCCTTCTTGATGACCCGCCCATTCCCTTTTCCTTGGACATTCTGTCCCACAAGCTTACTACCAAGGGGGTTTCGATCCCAGAATGATTTGACTACCCAAGTGTCGTTGCACCCGTTCTTAAAAGTACATGCATAGCTCGACTTGCACCTGGCGAGTATGATGCATCGCCTCCAAGCTGAGTTGTATCGACTGCATATGGGTGTTCCTCCACCACCCTATTTTTACGACCCATATGACCCAAATGCTCCTGGCACATCCCACCCACCCCCTCAATAGAAAGTTGTCATTTTTTTTATATATTTTGTAATTTTTCACATTTTTTGTCTTTAAATGTTTATATCTTGTAATGAAGAACTTTGGACTTCTTATCCTTGCATTTCATATACTTGCTTGTGACTTTTATTGCATTTTGTCCTTTGTTCATATTTATGAATTATCTATTTAATTTTGATTTTAGTCCTTTTGGATCGAAACTTTGTGTAATACCCCGTATTTTTATGCTATATTAATTTGGGGATATATTAAATTTAATGTGAGTGAATTATTTAATAAAAATGCGGAAATTAATTATGTTATAATTATTAACGTGACGAGAGTTAGTAATTATGGGAAATTTGTTGAATATTACTAATGAGCAAAGTAATATATTATATTGGTTATATTGAATGTCATGAGTGAGTTAAATGACAATTTCGAAAATTTAAGTCGGAACGTGCTCGTGTCGCATCGGGACTAAATTTTGATAAATAAAAAGTGAATATTTTATAAGTTGACGATATGGTCGTTTTGAGTGCGTCAACGCGTCCGGAAGGGTCGAGATAGTCAGAAAAGTGTACCCGGGAGTTTAGTTTGGGTCTCGGGGCGTTTTTAGGCCTAATTGGTACCCCGGGAGGGCGTTTTGGACATTTCACCTTTTTGGGTAATTAAACCCACGAAAATACCAAGGGTTATATCAGATATTTGGATTGTCATCTAGGTTTAGAAACTCTAAACACAAGTGACGGCCATAGGAGAGGGAAGAAGAAAGCTCCAAGGCAATCCAAGGCCCCAAAAGTCATCCGTTCGCACCACAACCACCACCATCGCGTAGATTGCGCAACAGGCTACGCAAACACACCAAAAACATCTGCAAATTAGAACGTCGAAAATCCTAGGCAAGTGTTTAACTTGATATTTTCGTTGGTGCAATCCTAGGCAAGTTGTCATTCTCTTTTATATATATGTATGTATTACAGGTGCCCAGCCACAGGGGCGTCTTGCTTAGGATCTCTTGGAAGGAACGCGCTGCAGCTTAGGTGGGAGTTGCAGGTCTCTTGATTAGACGACTTCGTTTATTCGGATCCACTCTTAGTACTTTTATTTAGTTGGGCATGTGTAGCTCTTTCCATTATTCCGTTGTTATTGGACATTTGTATTTCAGTTATTTCCAGTATTGTTACTATGGGTTTTATTCAGTTTGATTGTGTTACTTTATATTTCGCATGTTGACATTCGATTGACGAATGTTTTAAATTAATTGGACTATGTTGCAGATATTTAATGTGTTGTGATTCTTACTTATTGAATGTTGTTAATAAAATAAATGATTTTCTTTAAATAAAATTTGGAAAGTATGTATGAAAATGGTTTTGACACTTAGCTTAATTATTTAGGGTGTTAAATTGGAAAATTTATTTTTATCAACAGTGATGCTGAGAATGAACCAACTGTTTACCTTGATTTAATTTAATAAAGGAGTGATCATCCGGTATTTAATTAGGCGGGGTGTCACACTTTGCAAAAGTCTAAGTTAGGGGGGGGGGGGGGGTACGCATGTGTTTCAAAATTTCACAAAGTTCAAAATGTCCAAAAAAAACAAAAAATAAGAAAATTTCCCAAAAAATTGAAAATTTTAGAATGCCAAAAAATATTTTCTTCAAAATAATTAAAACTTGGAATTTAAATTTTTCAAAAATGTCACGAAATTTTTTTTGAAGTCTCAAATTGAAAATTTTCAAATGCACGAAGCCGAAATTGACCAAAGATGGAAATTGAAAAAAAGATTAATCTACCGAGTGAGATTTCGAGTCTATCACTTTTTGTGAGTTTTTAAATCAATCCGAGTTAATGATTGACACAAAGTTCAATGCAGCGTTTAAAAAGTCGTTGAAGATCTCTATTCCTTTGTTTTGATCGGTTATGGGAAAAGTGTGAGATGTTGTCTTGAAAAAGGCGCTAAAATATCTCTAAACTAATTTATTCTCGAGACGCATATGGCAGTATAATTAGTAATTCGGACAATGAATTAGGCCCTCGTTTGTCACCCAAAAATATTAGCCATAAAAGTTGTAAAAAATTATCCTTTTGCTACCCAATTTGAGACGAATAAAATTTTTCCACTTTCATTTGTAACCTGAAAAAAAAAACATACATCCCGAAATTGTGAAAATGAAAATTTCAGAAATTGAGTCCAAACTGTGCAATACAAATGGGCAAGAAAAAAATGGTATAATGTTCAACAAAAATAGCAATAAAAAGAAAAATGCAAAGAAAAAAGAGAAAAAATAGCAAAACCCCGAAAAAGCACCAACGGAAATCATAAGTAAATTTTCCAATTCCGAATTTTTTAATAAATCTCACTTTTACCCAATACACCTTAAACCCGAAAAACTCTTAACCGAGTCCGAATTGCGAAATTCATTACCGCGTGAAGAGCTAAGATACAAAAAGATACTAAGAGAGATTAATTGGTGTGAATAAGGGACAATGTTCCCGTTTTCCAATAATCGTATTCCGACGATGAGATCTTTTCACCATAAATATTTCGTCTTTCAAATTTATTTCCGTGAATTTGCATTCCATTACATTTACTCTTATGAATCACGCATACCGGGAGAATAAGCCACATTCTGAGTGATTCGTTTGTGAGAGCATCCCGTGACATTTTGAAATCAAAACGAATTTTTGAAAAGTAACGTAATGATCAATCGGCGGAAATTGGCGATTTAGTTCTCGGCTTCGCACACACGTACGAAAAATTGAGACTCTTGAATAATAATTTGTGGTGACTATTTTTCGAAAAGTTTAAATTGTACAATTTTTAAGTATTTTGATTTTTTCTTTGAGTCGAAAATGAATTTTGTGGGTATATACACTGCAAACCTTCACGAGACAACACTCGTCCTACTAGGGTAACCTAGGGGTTTAAAGGCGTGTTGCATAAGCTAAATGCAATCGCTTGCTGACGAAAGAGGTATTATATCCCAATAAGACGTTTGATAAGAGTTTGACCTTGTTTTGATTCTTTTACATTGCTGGGGACGCATGAAGTTCTAAGTTATGGGGTTTTGATTAAGTATAAATTATTCGTATTTATCACCGTAAATTAGAGTCTTTTAACATTACATGCGATGTAACTCGAGTTGATTTATCTCATATTTTTGTTAATGACACTTTCTAACGAGTACGCCGAGTTTCATATATTTCTCATAGATTTCGCAGGTATTTAGTGCATGAGAAGAAAGAAAGAAAGAAAGAAACCAGAAAAAAA
The DNA here is from genome assembly GCA_949130495.1 of Sambucus nigra. Lineage (NCBI taxonomy): Eukaryota > Viridiplantae > Streptophyta > Magnoliopsida > Dipsacales > Adoxaceae > Sambucus > Sambucus nigra. The sequence goes on from OX422220.1 coordinate 50,937,846, forward strand.
AAAAAAGTCAAAGGGAAAAAGAGTAATCTACATCTGGAACTCAGACGAGAAGACTAAATAAGAATTAAAGACCTCAAGACTACGAGTGCATAGGAAGAAACTTCATCCAAATTTGAGCCCCGGATCACAAGTTACGAAGCTTCAAAGTTGAGAGAAAAATCACAAATAAGAGGAAATCACTGTAAAAGCCAAACTGAACCCATAGGGAAGAAAAAGAACCGATCCGATTCTGGGGAAAACTTTCTGTAATATAAAACCGAACCCATGGAGGATAAAAGAAACCGATCCGGATGCTGGCTAAACTTTCTGTGAAGATCGAACTGAATCGATAGAGAGAAAAACGAACTAATCCGGTAGTGAAGAAACTTTTTGTAATAGGAGAACCGAACCGATGGACCTGACCCTGGTCGGTTCGGCTGTCGAATTTCATCATTATCCTCTTCCAAGATTAGAGTTGTGCATGGTTGAAACTCTTTTAAAAATGTATTCTTTTTATTCCAACGTATTCCATACTTAGAGGAGTTCCTTTTGATAGTTCTTCAGCATAGTTTTACAGGAGAAAGTAGTGAAGAACCCTAGGAGCACAAAGTTATAAATTTGTGATTCTCAATTCAGATTTCTTTAGTAAAGTTTTTTTCTTCTTCTAGTTTATTGTGTAAGTTCAGTAATCATTGCATGGTTTAATTGTTTCCAATAGTTCATACCTTATTTGTTTCTTCTAAGTTTAAATTTCATCATGGTTTTAATCTCCTGCACAGTAGAAATTATAGTTGTAGTTAATCGCACCATGCTAGGATAGATTTCTCAGGCTTGGGATGCATGAACCCAACCCGATGTAGTTTGCACAAATAGAAAATTAGTGTTATGAATTAAATAATTATTGAATCGTGTTGTGTAGTGATCATAACCGTCGTAGGTCTTTTAACCTCGTTTGCCCTATGTAACTTGTGTGTTTAAGAATGCGATGCGCATATTAGCTACTGCAGCACTGATTTATTCTTACTCTTGATTATGTATGATGTGGTCTTGTACCCTCATATATGTAATGCTTGAGATTAATAAAAACTGGATTGAATCACTAATCTAACTCAGAAACTATTTCTATATCCGATAAACATACTAGGGTTCGGGAGATTGTATTCCAACCTACTTTTATCATTCATACTTAATAAATTTCATTAGTTTTAATTCTACTCACGTAATTTAGTTAGTAAGTTTAATTTAGTTTTCATTTAGTTAATAGAAAGCATTCTCTAAATTAATCACTTTTTTGTTACTTTCTAGAGTCACTTTAGGATTAGTCATATTTTTTACGTCGTCACAAGCATTCGTCCTATTTTCCTGAGGATTCGACCTTGTCTTATCGAATTATTACTTACGTGACCGGTTTGCACTTGAACCGAGATAAAAATGCACTAGTGACGCATTTTTAGTCGCGTCATGCAGCACGAGAGAGTTTACCACCTCACAAGCTTTGGGTGGCTCTTATAATGGCCACAAACAAAAGAGAGTCATCTCGAAAAGTAGACACTACGGTCAGGGGCGAAGCCACCCCATGGCAGGGGTGGGCCACGACCCAGTCCAAGGTTCTGAAAAAAAATAGCCTATATGTGTTATATCTCACCCCAAAAGCCCAAGCCCAACTCCAACCCATTTATTCACTTCAACCTAATTTACCCTAACTCTTTCTTGCCTTGTAAAATCACGGCTGCTGCTAGCACTGCACTGCCAGCCAACAAAAAGAAAGGTTCTCATCTATCTTCATTTTCAAAGCCAAATCAAAGCCAAACCAAGACTTCTTCATTTTTAAAGGTATCTCTCTTCTCTATCCATGTTATTACTCAAAGTAGTATTAATTAGTTTAATAATAACTAATAATAACTGTAATTAATAAATATAGTAAATTTTAATTAGTTAATTATTGGTTAATTTAATTGTTAATTTTAAGTGTTCTACTAAATTCGTTTAATAATTAATTTGCCTACATGATTTAATTTGAAAGATCGTCGTGTGCGATTCTGATATATCTCAGCATGTGATTTGCTAGAATTTTGTATTATGTTCCAACAATTACTTTATAATATTGGATCTTAGTTATGGAGAAAATATGAGTTTTGTATGTGGTGCAACTTTTGTATTTTGATGGTGTATAAATAAGATATTGTTAGAAAAAATGCTTATCGTTAATATATTTTTAGTGCTAAAATATTGCATAAAAATACAAGTAACTCTAAAAAAAATAGCCCCCCGATAAATTGTGGTCCCCCCAACATACAATCCTGGCGTCGCCCCTGACTACGGTAAACCCAGATTTTGGTTCACAAGTTAGAGTCAGTGATTCACAAGTCCTCATACAAACCTTGGTCATTTCCGGGTTATGGTTTTGGGCACCATGGTTCAACTATTGGTGGATCCTAGGAGTCTAATCGTAATCTCCCCTTATAAGTACCATCCAAACCACCACCACCACTATCCCAAACCAAACCCTCCCCAAACCCACCATAAAAATGGTTTTCAATGTTCATAACCCTCTTCTCCTTCTTCTCACTATGTACTCCATCATCCCATTACACTTCCTCTTTAATTTCTCCTCTGTTTCTGAAGCTCGAACCGGTATCCTTCTTAGCGGTTGGCAAACATTTAAAGACTTAAATGACCCCACAGTTCAAGAAATTGGAAACTTTACAATTAATCAGTACAATAAGCAAACTAAAGAAAGGCTCAAGTTTCAAAACGTGATTAAAGGTGAGACCCAAGATGTTGTGGAAACTAATTACAGGCTTGTAATTTCAACAAAAGACGGGGCTGCTTTGAACAATTACCAGGAGATGGTGTGGGATAAATGTCGTGGGAACATTTCAAAAAAATTAACTTCTTTTAAACGTGTTTGAAGGGCTATTTTGAGATACATGTACTACTCTTAAAATGTGATTGCTGTGTTTTTTTCCAATGATATATGTCATGTAATAACTATATGTCTTTTTTTTATTGTTTGGGCTTAATGGTTTGGTTTTTGTGGATTTCACCATTGAAATAATTAATATGTTTTGGGTTCTATGGTGAATGGTGATTGTGATGGGTTTTGAATTTTTGATTGCTGGTTTTTGGGTTTGTGATTTATATAATTCAAATTCAAATTTTTCTTTCCTTTTCTTCTTCTTTTCTTTTATTTTGTTTTCCTTTACTTACTCAAGTTTCTTACAGGAGACCCACTCCCAAACCTATCTATTCACCACTGTCATCGAATGTACGTTCATCTCAGACATTTCAAACAACTTTATACATTTGAACATGTAGCCATATATAAAATTTGCGTCCAAAAATTTATATACTACTTTGGGTTTTTTCTTATGAATTCAATTGTTTGACCCACGACGGTTTGATCGGAGACGATTGAGATTTGATACAATTAGTGTAAATGATTCAACTTTAGATTCAAGCTACTAAAGATTAAAAATAGAATGGGGGATCTTTGGATTGTGCTATTTATTTGGCTACTGTCTTGCATTATAATTAGATTTTATATCTGGTATCCACACAAATTAAACATATTAATATATTAGAAAGATCCAACTGATGTTTATTATTATTACTATCATTATTATTTTAAAAATGTGAATCATGTAGAACTTTGTTTTATTCGGAATTAAAATACCGTTTTAAAGTTAGAAAAACGTTTTACGTGTTTAATATAAAAAAATTCAATTAATTAAAAATTATTTTACCGTTCTTTTTTAATAAATTATGTACAATATATCTTATATATAAAAATAGTTTTTTATGTTTTAAAACATTTCTTTTTTATTTTAAAAAGCAAAATTATAAAAAAGTTATTTTTTAATAAAATAAGAATTATTTTAAGGGTTTTTTACATATAAAAGAACAATTTTTTAAATTTATTAATAAAAAAATTTATAATACAGTTAAAATGTTTTTTTTTTAAATTAAAAAAAACTATTATTTAAATATAAAATATTGTATGTAATTTATAAAAAAACAGTAAAACAATTTTTATACTTATTGGAAAAAAACTTTTTAATACCAAAAATTTTAAATGTTTTTTAACTTTAAAACAAATTCCTTTCATATGTTGCAATTCTTCGAATCTTTTTCATACAATAACGAATAATTCGCGCATAGAACACGTTTCTCAATTTTGGGTATCAAACATCATTACTTTACATTTATATCAACAAATTTAATATTTTTTAATTCCACCACCTTTATTCTTAAAGGACCCTTACAAAATTTTAATTTTTAATTAAGAAGCCTTTCGATATTTAAATATTTTAAAGTTCTCATAAATTATTGATAAGAAAGAATCTCATTAAATGATATGTGCTTTTCTTTCTTAATCCACTTCAGATGGTGAAAAATTAATGGGTCTGACAGTTTGAGAGAGAGAGAGAGAGAGAGAGCACGTGAGCGCACGTGCGGTCCTGTAACAGCAGCACACGGATGGACAAGCCAGGTGATCACGTACGGTTGTCTCTCACATTTATGAGTTTACACAGGCCTTTCATTAACACGCTTATGTACCATCTTATTCCATTTAATTACTATTTAATTACTTTTTAAATTAGCTTCAGTCTGCCAATTCCAGCCCCGTCAGTACACCCACCACCACCCACTGTATACTCCTTTCCAAACAAAAATTAAAGACATTTCTTCTATAACTTTTTCAAGCATAATTTCATCCAAATGCTAAAAGGTAGAATTAGTATTATAAATTCTTGAAATAGTACCTTCAAAATTATTTATTTGATAAACAAACTATCGTATCGCAACTATAATGACTCGTGCCCGAATTCTACATTAATGCGACACCGGACAATGGGAGACGACATGTCGATGTATTGAACAAAACTATGTCGCATTTTTTAGTCGGTCATAGTGTACAAGTTATTTAAGTATATAAGCTAAGCTACTTCAAAAGATAGGGTTGATTAATATTCGGTCACAAAAAATTGTAATACTTAATATTTATAGTGCTTGATAATAACGTTAGCATAGAGATAGTGATATTAACCGGAGGCTTTGCTAATGACACTATTTAAGTGCTAATGTTACTATCACGAGTTACAATTACTTTTAGAACTATATCTATATAAAAAAACTCACGAGATTTTTTGGTAAATGCTTTTAGAATTTATAGAAAATATTTATGTGCAAATTTTGTGTAAGTCAAACTTAAACCAACGAGAAATTACATACTAAATGCAGTAATATTGATTGTACAAAATCCTAAGCCATTTCGATCCAACTTGGATCTCAACATTTGGGATACGGGGTGCTCATAAAATGAATGTACTTATAAGTTTTTTTTTATGAAAGTCATTTGACCGTACGTCCTAGTTTTTAATATAAAGTGATATGTCATATCATTATATATTTAAAGTGTGCCTATAATTTATGCGATAACTTCTAGGCGCACCGTTAGGTGACACATGTCCGCTCCGCATTCTTAAAATGCGGACTAATTCACACAATAACATTATATATATATATATATATCAAGGTTCTAAAAAATGCGGAGCGTGATCGAGGCGTGGAGGCAAGCCTTAAGCCTTAGAACCCTAGGCGAGCCTTGGCGTAAAAAGGCGTTTAGGTATTTTTAATATATTTTAATATTTTTTTAACCATAACAACGCTATTAAAATACTAAAATTGTACATATCATAAAAATATGTCTGAATATTTATAAATAAAAATACTATTTGATTATTTTGGATGAGATAATGGTCCGGTTTGCAAAAAAATCTTTAAAAGGCGATATCGTTTCACTAAAGCATTGTTGTTTTTAGAGAAAAAGTACGTCTTAAGGGTTTTACCAAGCATAAGGCGTCAAAATCTTAAGGCGGGATATTTCTCCCAAGCCTCAAGCCTAGGTGTGTCTAGGCGGAGCGTAGGCGAATTTTTTAGAACAGTGATATATATATATATAACATTTCAAATATTTTCACGAGAAATATCATACATTTTTTTTTGTAAAGTTAAATATCATATATTAAACACACCATTATGAAATACCCATATAGAAATTGTTTATTTTCGATTAAATTATTAATATTTCAATACCCTAAATATGATTTTCTCTAATGCGTCAGATATTTTTAATGATATGCGACCCACTATGTCAGCACACCGCCACTTGCTAACCACAAAATGCACTTCGATTTTATGTTTATAAAACATGATACTCCAAGTTACCAAGTTGAACATATTTCACTTGACTAGCAAAATATCTCACCGTAAACCATACAAATGTTTACAGCAAACAATTTAGAAGCATATTCAAATAAAACCATAAATGGCTTCTACCAAACTAATGTATCATCCTCTAAATATACTGGGATATTTCCATTTAGCGGTCCAACAGTTATGCATAGTTGTAGATGCAGTCTAAAATATTATGTATTTCCGTTTTGGAGCTATTTTCATTTTGAGTCCATGTATCATTGGAGAACAATTTTAATGGAACACATCCACTCAAGTTGTTCACCAATGACATGCAAATACATGTCTTGTGTATTGAAATCATGTTCCAAAATCACAGTCTTCATAATACTTTTCCTTTCATTTTTATGTTGTTTTTTAAGGTAAAAATGTTGAAAAAAAATATTAAAACTATCGTAATAAATGCTTTGGAAAAACTTCAAACCCCAACTTGAAATTATTTATAACCGACAAACCCTATAGTATAAATAATATTCAGTGCTTACCCACTTTGAAAATAGCATCTCTCTATATATACCTACTTTAGATTAAGGATTCTTCTACTTTGTTAATTAGTGAATTAAACTTCTTTTTACTTTTGTGTAAGTGAGGATGATTTTTTCTAGTTGAATCTTTATAAATGACCTTTTGGGGTGTAATTAATTATTGATGCTCAGTAAAAGATGCGAAGGGGGGGACCTCCAACACCAAGAGAACAATGTTGATTTAGGTGTTTGCAGATCAATTAGTCTATATTTACATGAGTGGAAAAGTTGGTTTTTTTCCCTGTGCAAATCTCACCTTTTTTTCACTTTGGTGCAAAAGTTGTTTTGCATGTGCGCTATCATGTCTGATTCTGCTTTATTTTGACTTGTGAGATTCCCCATGGGGTCCCATATGTGTGTCCACCCACTCTAAAATTCCAATACCATCATATATGATATAAACAATGTCTCTTTTGGTGCATGTCTACGTCAAATTATGTCCTTAGATATTTAGCCCTTTTCTGGTTGCTGCATATATGCCCCTCTTATGTCACTTTTGTATAGTGCTAACAAGCTGATGTTATACATATTATTTTTTTTTTTATCAAAAGTGATTTACTAAATAAAATAAAATGTTGTACACTATTATAGTATTTGATAAACAACTTTTGATTTAAGCACTCCGTGCATGTAGCATTTTTCGTGTTAAGAATCGTATTTATTATTTATTTATTTTATTATAATGTATAAATGACTTTATAATATACGTTGAATAGTGTTGTGTATTTATATTTTTATTGATTTTGTATATAATTATATTTTGTTGCTTCTTTAAGATATAAACTCATGTTTAGAGCTAAACCTAAGCACCTAACTCGGTATTAATGTTTGTCTCTGATTAGTGAATATTGTTAACCATTGTCATTCTATTTCTAAAACAAATGTGGAAGTACATAAAAAAATGTGTTTGAAATAGTGATTGTTTATTACACCGTAAAGTACATGTTAACGCAAAATATTTTAAAATTAATAAATTATCAAAAATCAGGTTTAGCTTAATTATGCTTTAATAAAGAAGTTTAACTTCCCTATAGTAAAATGATGTAATAAGTAACGACTTTTACGAGCGATATGCTTCTTGTTGGATATTGAAAACATCAAGATTCTAAATTGTGTCAAATGTGTTATGAAATAAAAGAAAATGATATCATGTACTCTAATGACACGTGTTTTGAACCTCAAACTATTAATAATATGAGTCATGATCATATTTGTCTTGTTAAATACAAGGGTAACAATTTTAGACACCATATATCATGTTTGTGCAATCATTTTCTCATACAAAATCATATTATATTAGTGTCAGAATTATGACTCGTGTTATGTCATGCTATTTGCGTTTTTGAGTATTATTGTGATTATTTGTGTATAAAAATCATTAACCTTGTAAGTTATGTTAGGCCAAACACGGTCCTAAAACATGAATTTTCTTTTGTAAATTCATATTTTTATTAATAACCTATAATAAATTAGGAATTCTACATCAACGTTTCAATTCACACTTATGTGTTTATAGAATTTCAAACATTATAATTTTTACTAGTTTTAAGCTGTATTCACTATACTAAAATAGGTAGATGGTCATGATTTTGGACCGTGATCATATTGAAGGTGATAAAATCATGGATCACGGTCCAAAATCGTGACTCCAAATGGGGGTCACGATCTAGTAGTGACATCTATATTGATTGACTGGTCACGGTCCAAAATCGTGACCTAGTGGTCACGGTCCAAAATCGTGACCCCCACTCTGACCATTTAAAAAAATGTTGTTATTGGTCACGGTTTCAAACTAACCCCTAGTGTGACCATTTAATATTATAAAATATATAGTCACGGTTGAACATTTAAAATTATAAAATATATAGTCACGGTTCAAAACAGTGACTATATATTTTATAATTTTAAATGGCCACACTAGGGGTCACAGTTTTGGATTATGATCAAAGTTGTGACAAAATTTAAAATAAAAATATTTGGTCACATTTTTTAACCGTGACCAAATATTTTTTTATTTTGTCACAGTTTTGCTCACGGTCCAAAAATGTGAACAAATTTAAAAAAAGTATTTTTTTCCATCGAAAAAAAATCTGTACATTTTTTCAAACATGTTTACATTTTTATAAATAAATATTTAGCAACCACGTCATTCATAAATCAAAAACTAATAATACAATAGAAATTAATTAACTAAAGTCATCAAATTGTTCAACACACATAATAATACAACGCATGCTAGAATGAATATGATAATAACATCATGCAGTAATTGTTTCCTTCCATGAAATAAGACTTCAAAATGTTCTTTCTCCAACTACAAAGTACATGAATCCCAAAATAACTTACGGACACCTACGTAGCCAAAAATAGTAACAAAGTGTAACACCTCGTAAATTCTGGATTATTATTTTTATTTAGTTAAATTGTGTACTTAGTAATTCACTTGTGTTGTAAATTAATGGGAATATTTAAAAGTGAATATATTTAAATAAGTTAACGGGTGAGAGTTAATTTTAGAAATTTATTCTGAATGACGATATTAAGTGCGCAGTTGAGTCCGATAGGGTCGAATTAGTCCAAGGTGAGTGGTTACATGCATATAATGGGTATTGAGACCTAATTAGACATATGTGAGTTCCATATAGAGAGTATGGGCCCCTTTTATTAAGGCCCATAATGTGAATAGTGTTTTTAACCCCAAATGTGTAAGGGATAGGCAACATCAAATCACATTAGAAGACTAAAGAGGGAAAAAGCTAAGGGAGAGCCAAAAAGAAGAGGAACTTGGGGATCTTGGAAAGATTGCTTCAATTCCAATTCAACACCTTCATTCAAGCCTAGCTCTTCATTGTTGAGGCAAGTGGTTAAAATTTTGATAACTAAATTGCATCTATTTTTTCATATTAAAAGATGTGGAATCCAATTGAATTCTAGAGTTTGTTCTTGAATAAAATGGTTTTTTTATTTTAATGAGGGTTATAAATCTGTAGAGTATTTGATAATTGATGCAATTAATGATTAAATTGGTGAGATTGTTAGGGCTAGATTTGTTATAACAACAGAATGAACTTAGGATGAATCTTAAAAAGTTTTGATGAAGAAATCTGTACAAAATTGAGGTATTTACTATTCTAATGGAGATTCTGTTCGTCTGGCCTGTAGAAAATCGTGTTTTCTAACTTTTATTTTCTAATACGTTTTCTCCAAAACGGTTTCAAAATTACCCAAAACGGCATTTTAAGAATCTTGGCAGATTCGTGGGGCAAATTTTAAGAAATATTTTTTATTTGTGATTTCGTTTAAGATTGCCTAGATTGATAGGTGTGATTAATTATCCTTGGATTAATTAAATTGAAGAGGTAAGTTTATAATTTATCATATTGTAATCTCGTTGTTTAAGCGATTAGACTTGAATGCATGAAATTGAAGATGTATGTTCGTGATTTAGCATATTGTCATCTTATTGTTTAAGTGATTAAACTTGATTGCATGAAATTTGAAGGGTGGATTAAAACTATTAAATTTCGCGCCGAGAGATAGAGAGTCCGGGTATACTTGAAAGGGTTATGCCAAAATAATGATTAATTAATTAGTGAATAATTAATTGGAATAAAGTCGGACCATAGACTTATATGTTTTAGGCTTATGTATGGGTATAGTACACCGGTAGCCTAGATTTCTAAATATATACGGTGATGTGTACTATATATATAATTTATAAATATTGGTGCGAATAATATTTATAAGAAAGCATACCCACCCTAGTGCTATCAGGGGAGGTTGCGCGATGTAGGTGAATCCCCTGGCCTGAGGAGCAGGGCGAGTATAATCCCCAGGTCATAGCGCTCGGGTTCAGGAATGAGACGCTTTGGGTATAATTCGATCTCATTATCGTGGGAAACAATGGCCGCCTCCACAGCGTTTTTACATTTTTCTGAAACGGGGAGCTAACCGTATCAAGATTTGGGTGGATAAGTATCCCGATTATGATAGCATCTAGAGGATACCCGATGAGTACCTACTCGGGGCATAGTATGTATCTACGACATGTATATGTTAAGGTTGAGTTATGATACGTATATATAGTGCATAATTATATACGAGAATTTATATATATACATGGTGTGAAATGTATAGATAATATAACTTGTGAAATGGTTATATGGTATCAAGTTGGATATGGATATAAATAAGTTAGTGTGAAATATAACTTATAACTCGTATACCTGATGTGAATGGTGTGAAGGATATAACTTGTGAGAATGTTATATGGCTGTTGATGTAAAAAACTAGATCGCTCTAATTATTCAATCACAGATAAATAAAATGAGACAAAGATTTTTAAAGTGGTTCAGCCTTATAAGAATGGCCTACGTCCACTGTTATGTTATTGCTGAGTGTTGTGGAATTCTTGATTACAAGTTCTCTCAAGAAATTCCCCTCCCCCTTGAATGAGGGTGATACAAGGTATTTATAGCCCTTAGGCTGTATATGAAAAGGTTGATACATTAAATGATATACATATGAAATGGTAATACATTTAATGCAGAGTGTGCGTCAAGATGATAAACATTCAATGAATAATTGAACTGTTGATTATCTGGCAGTTTATGCTACGGTCGAGATGCAGCTCGGACCGCCTTAGTACCTCGGAGTGCTAGAGTACCTCGGAGTGCTGAAGCTCCTCGGTGTATCCTCGTTGATCGGAGAGAACATGAGTTGGTCGGGGAAATGAACTTCCTCGTTGTTATTGTGCCACGTAGATTTGACAAATGTCTTTGTATTATTCACCCACATCAGCATATTAATTTTGGTATCAACAGAAGCCCCCAATGTTTCATATTTAGAACTTTGAGGAGTATGGAACATTCTTTCTCGGTATATGGCAATATTAAATGACCTTCCTGGATTTTAGGAGCATCGTATTTGAATTTATTTCCAAATTCACAGAATCCGCCTTTTTTTTGAATTTTTACGAGCACTTCGATCTTTGTGCCCTTTTTTGTCCTTTTAGCCGCCGGAAGTTCGACAGTTTCTTTTTGTAATCATTCCTTCGCAGCTTCCCAAGGTAAAGTATTTAAACTTCTTAGGTAACCATACCGTCGTCTACCTTTTCCAATTTTCTGCATTCAAGCTTTTCGAATTCTCCAGTCTTTATTTCTCTTGTGCGTTCATCCTTGTTTTCGTTCATTGTCAACAGACCTCCTTTCTTCCTGTAAGATCTTCTTCCTTTCTTCTGTATTTCTTTTATTCAGTATGGTTTATATTGTGGAGTCTGCTGAGAAATTTCGTTCCGATTTTTCCATTCCTTCCTGGGTAACTCTGGAGGTTCTTTCTGAGCCTTTAGATTATTTTCGATTGGCTGAGGGACATTGGTTCCCCAGTCTATTCATTGCTGAATGTGGATTTCCTTTTCCGCCAAATCCCTTATGCTTAGAGTTCTGTCAATACTTTGACGTTGTTCCTGCAAAAATAGCCCCCAATTCATGGAGAATAATTAATGGGGTGTATAAATTAAATCTAACTCATGAAACTCGTATAGGGATTCCTGAAATTATGTTTTGCTATAGATGGGCTATTTTAGATAATGTTTACTACTTAAAAACTAGGTTTTTAAATAGGGCTCTTGTAGTTAACCTCCCTGACGCAAATAGAGATTATTTTGAACATGGGTTAGTTTTCAAAAATTGGCAGCATGCTCCCTTAGTCGGAGACAGAGTGTATGAAGGCCCCAAATGCCCCCCATATGGCAATGGGATAGGTTTATTCTCATTTTCCTTTACTTATGAAATTATGCTTTCATCATGTTTGACAAAATGTATGACTGATATCTCATTATGTATTTATTTGCAGTTGATAGCAAAAGAAAAACTCCAAAAGAATCAGAGGTTAATATTAAGCATCTGAAACTTATCTGGGGTTTGCATAAGAACGTTGCAGACGAGCACATCAGTTCTGCATCATATTTGCTGCAGTATAGGAGCTATACGACTTCTTATACTGCTCGTCCTGTTGAGCCAGCTTCAACTCCAGAGGATTCTTCTTCAGATTCTCACATCCCTTTAAGTCAAAGAATGGGCAGGAAAAGAGCTCCCCCGACTCTATTTGATGACACTACTTCTGCTGCTGAAGCCAAGAAAAGCAAAGTTGATGTCCCAGAAGGGACTAAGAAGGTGGATGTTGCACCTTCCAAAGATGCCGAGAAGCCTCCAGTGGCTCCGAGCAAGAAGGTTGCTCCTGTCGAGATGACTGCTATCTCTCCGACCATGAGCTCTTCCTTGGTTGAAACTGCCGAAGTCCCTTTGAGGAGATTGAGGAAATCATCCTCAGTCAATTTGGCTGAAACTGTCTCTTCTCCACCATCTGGTGTTGTTGGTGTTCCAACCATCATTCCTCCGAGCTCTGCAATGAGCTCGGTAAAAACTTGGATCATACCCGAGGTCCAAGGAATTGATGAAAATATTTCTAGGGATATGCTGACATCCCTAGCTACTCGTCACCTTGCTTCGGTAAATTTCTCACATTCTAAATTTCCTTTCTGTCTTTGAATACTTGTATTTTTGCACTGGCCTGTCATTTTTTCCTTTGTTTAGCTGGTGAATTGTTTTAATAACATTGTGAAGAAAGACGAAGCTATTAAAGCTTCCAGCTCCTCGTCAGGTGTAGAGGATGCTCTGCTGGGTTTAACCCAATCTTTGAAGGATCCTCGTCAGCAGTATAACGAGGACAAAGCTGAATGGGAGAAAAAGTTGTCTATAGTTGAGGCCGAGAAGGTGAAGTTGGCTGAGACCTCCAAGAGTTTGGAGGATAAGGTGAAAAGTTTAGTGGTCGAGCATCAGAAATATGACGACAAGCTCAAGAACTTTGGAGAGCTTGAAGATAAGCTGAAAAAGGCAGAGGAAGAATTGTCCGCCCTGCAAGATATCAAGGGCCAGAAGGAAGAATTGGATGTGAAGCTCTCCTCGGAGAAACTGAAAAGAAAGTTCGCAGTTAAAAAATCCTTCAGCACTGGCTGGGATAAAGGATGGGACAAGGGGATTACTGCGATGACGTCCCAAGTACAATACGGGAAGTTGAAATACTTCTGAGATGGCTGGGTAGCTGCCCTGCAGGAATTGAAGATCAAAGAAGACTCTGGGCTATTCCAGCTACACCTCCCTGGTCCTCCCCCACCAATTGTAGAAGAAGAAGAAGATGAGCCTATCTCTGACGAATCTTCCATAGCCATAGGTGATCAAGTCCCTGCCTCTCTTCCTTATGCTAACGAGGACATTTCTTCCATGCCTCCTCCTCCTGAGAAAATTTCGACTCCTGCTGATCAGACTGCTGTTACCACCGAGCAACCAAGCTCCTCGTCCCAGCCTCCCGAGAAAGTCTTGGGAGACAAGGAAAAGGTGTGAAGTTGTTCGGTATCATTTCTATCTTTAATTATTTGTAATCAAATAATGTAATCCTTTTGTGATCTAATAAAATACATCTTTGTTCATCTCTGTTGTTGATGATTTGTTTTTTGTTGATTGTTGTCTTCTTCTCATCCTTAGTTTGTGGCTAGAATGGAAATGATATCTGCACATGATACAAAGTTGATGCAGCAATGTCATGAGTATTATAAAGCTGGTCATACAAATTTGAGTGTATCAGAAATTGTTGACATCCTTGGCCATGATGCCTCAGAACAAGCAATTGAGGCTTATCGGTACTTGAAGGATTTACTCGACTGAGCTGTGGCCAACAGTGTGGCCTACTATGAATTGATCGAGGAACTTCATTATACCTTAGAAGATCTACAACATAAACACAATGAATCAACTGCTTTGCTGCAGAAGGAATATGAAAATAGATATCAACAGCTTTCTTCTGAAACAGGCCATAAAAAGATCCTTGCTGGATACGATGTTAGGGAAAGAACTCTAAAAGGTGAAGTTGAGACCTGCAGGCAGATTGCTGAGTTTCTGGAACAAGAGAACAATAATTTGTAGAAAAAGTTGGCACAGTATGAATCTGCAGCGTCATCTTCCACTGCTTTAGTGCAAGTTACCGATGAAGGTTTCTCGTTCTTAGAAGTTGAGAATTCCAAATTAAGGCAAGAGTTGGACGTTCTGAGAAGATCTGGTATTTCCTCTACTGCTCGGGGACGAGGAAGAGGATCTCGTGGGCGAGGAAGAGCTGTTCAAAATGTTGTCGAGGAGCAAAATTCTCCACCTGCTCGGAGTCGATCAAGGGTTCTCAGTCGTCATGTTGAAGAATATCGTACTCTGTCAACATTGGAAACTCAAGCATACCAATTGAACGCCAAAGATCGGGCTTTATCTGAAATGTCCAAGAAAAATCTATCTTTGGAAGATCAACTTACTGCGACGAAGTCTGCTTTGAATGATAAAGATGTTTTTGCCAGGAACCTTCACGAACAATTGGATAGATTAACCTTCCAATTCCATAAACAGCCCAGGGAATTTTGGATGGCAGGATACAATGAAGCCCTTGTTCATTTAGATGCTCGTATTGAACATGCCAATAATGAAGGTTATAAGAAGGGGTGGTTGAACGCCCTGGGTGTACTGAAATTGGAGCAAGGGCATTTTTTATGGGATTATCATGCTCCAGGGTTACTAGACTTTCCTGTGACACCTTTCAAATTGGACATGGAATGGATCCCAGCTCGTTCCATTCCTCGGAGTTTAATTTCAAAATATCTTGGCGACTATAGTCTTCATTCTCAGACTGAATTATCTCGTCCCGAGCATCTCTTGGATACACCTTCTGTGATGAACGTCAGAATGCTCAGAGATATTAATTTCATCAATTCTCCTCTTTGCGTGGAGGATCCTCTTGCCGGCAAGGAACCTGTTTCAAAAGCTAAAGGAAAGAAACCAATAGAATAGGTTTTTCAATGTAATAATTAGCACATATATGTAGCTTGTAATATATTTTGACCTTAATGAAAGAATTTCATTTTCTGTTTGCAAATTTGTATTGCGATTGTCTTGTGTTTATCAAACATTTTTACATTTGTGCATATGTATCTGTTAAAAAGATAACAATATGGTGTTGTTCATCAACCAACTTAGTAATCAAACTTACAAATATCAATGTTGCTCAATCACTTAATAATAAAGTAATGAGTATAAAATGTTTAAAATGTTTCCAACCAACCAAGGTTGTTAAATTGTGTTTGTCGACCAACTACAGTTGATGGGTTTTTATCCCCGACCAACCATACTTAGTAAACTTTTTCATAAAATGTGTCCGACCAACCATGGTCGATAATTTATCCTCGTCGACCAAGTATAGTTGATCACCGACCAACTATACTTGGTTCAGCTTGGAATTCTTTGTATTTTCTGGAATGATTTTACCTTCCGACCAACTTGTTGGCCTATTTTCAAATCAAATGATATTGTTCTTCCCTCAACCGTAGTTGATTATTGAACTATCAGGTTCTTTCGAACTATCTTGTCCACTAGTTATCTTACCAACCTTAGTTGGTCACGCTAGTGTACGCCTCCTAACCAAAGGAGTATATTTTTTGGTTCTTTCAAACTATCTGTCCACTAGTTATCTTACCAACCTTAGTTGGTCACGCTAGTGTACACCTCCTAACCAAAGGAGTATATTTTTTGGTTCTTTCGAACTATCTGTCCACTAGTTATCTTACCAACCTTAGTTGGTCACGCTAGTGTACACCTCCTAACCAAAGGAGTATATTTTTTGGTTCTTTCGAACTATCGTCTTCTTTTTGCTGTCGAGCAGCGTAGTGTACAACACTAGTATTTCCCGAAAAACTTTCAAACAAAGGAGAGGAAAATGGTGAAAACATCATCGTTTTATTCATATTGATGGAACTGTTGTACATTTTACATCATTGATAATACTTGCGAAGGTGTTCAGCATTCCAAGCATTCTTGAATTCTTCTCCTTCTAGAGTTGCTATTCGGTAAGTTCCTGGTCGAACAACTTCTGTAACTCAGTAAAGCCCATGCCAGTTTGCCTCCAATTTATTGTGTTTCTGAATTACCTTCTTTAGCACATAATCTCCTTCCTTTAAATCGCATTTCCTTACCCTTTTGTTGTAGAAAAGAGCTGTTCGTTGTTGATAAGCAGCATTCCTAATGGATGCCTCTTCTCTGACCTCCTCGAGCATATCCAAATCCAGTCTTCTCATCAAGTCACTGACAGGAGAATTGAAATTCAGTACTCTATGCGTTGGAAGACCCAACTCGGCAGGTATTACAGCCTCACTTCCAAATGCCAGCATATATAGTGATTCTCCAGTCGCTGCTCAGGGAGTTGTTCGGTAAGCCCACAATACTGATTGTAGCTCGTTAATCCAGTTAGATTTAGCTTCACTTAGCCTTTTCTTCAAACCATTTATCAGTGTTCTATTCGTCACTTCAGTCTGTCCATTGCTTTGAGGATGGCCTGGTGCTGAATGAACCTTCAAAATGTTCGACTGATGACAATAGGCAGCAAATTCCTCGTTATCAAATTGGGTTCCATGGTCTGTGATGAAGGCATGAGGGAGACCATATCGACAGATGATATTTTTCCAAACGAACTGGTATACCTTCTCGTACGTCATGTCGATAAGGGGTTCAGCTTCTACCCACTTAGTAAAATAGTCTACTGCGACGACGAGGTACTTGAATCTTCCTCGGCTGGTCGGCAATGGTCCCACTAAATCAATTCCCCACATGGCGAATGGCCAAGGGGAAGTTATGGGTGTCAACAATGCTTGTGGAGTTCGTCGGATAGAGGAAAAACGTTGGCACTTGTCACATTTCTTAGCATAGGCTATACAATCAGCCCTCATCGTCGGCCAATAGTATCCTTGAGTCATTACCCTTTGTAAAAGTGTTCGACCTGCTACATGAGCTCCACAAGACCCTTCATAGATTTCTTCAATCAATTCTTTCACCTCGGAGGGATGTACACATCTCTGCAAACCTGCCATAATCCCTCGTCTATATAGAATACCATTAGTTAATACATACCGAGCAGCTTTATACTTCAATTTTTTGGCAGCGAGCTTATCCTCTGGCAATCCTCCCTCTTCAATATATACCCTGATGGGATCCATCCAAGATGGTCCTAAATCAAGGGTAATAACATTCATCGTCAAGTTTTCATCTATGCTCCGACTTTCCAATACTTCAATTGGTATCATTCTTCGCAGCTCGGTACGAGTAGCTGATGCTAGTCGGGCCAGTGCGTCTGCTTGTACATTCTCCATCCTCGGTATTCTCACCAATTGAATGGCATCAAATTTTTTCAGTAACTCCATCACCTTTGCATGATACTTTGCCATTAAATCTCCTTTAACTGCATATGTTCCTGTCATCTGATTTACAATTAATTGAGAATCACTGAATACAATTACTTGCCGTGCTTCCATAACTTTTGCTAAGTTTAAACCTGCTATCATGGCCTCATACTCAGCTTCATTATTAGAGGCTTTGAATTGGAATCGTAAAGCATATTCCATGTCAATCTCGTCTGGGGTGTTCAAAACAATTCCTGCCCCGCAACCTGCTGTGCAAGATGAGCCATCTACATATAATCTCCATATGGGCAACCCATCTTCAAATTCCTTATCTGATAGGGTTCCTCGGTGAAATATTTGTTTCTTCTTTTCATCCTCCCTTGACACTTTTCGCTCCTCGTCGACCATCTCTTCTCGCTCTTTTACCAACTGGAGCTGGTCTGAGCTCGAAGTTGACGATCTGTCTTCATCCATAAGCCCTTTTACCAACCAGAGTTGGTCTGGGTTTATGTCTGTTGATCCTGTAACATCCACAGGTTGGTCAGCGAGCACCTTTTGCTCCTCGGGGGTATCAGGGTATGTAAACTCTGCTATAAAATCTGCTACAGCTTGCCCTTTTAATGATGATCTGGGTTCATACACAATATCATATTCACCGAGTTCTATTGCCCAGTACATCAGTCTTCCTGATTTTTATGGCTTGTGAAGGGCTTGTCTCAATGGCATGTCGGTATATACGACGATTGTATGGGCCTGGAAATATGGCCTCATTCTTCTACTTGCTTCAATTAATGCCAATGCCAATTTTTCTAGCTTTGGATATCTGATTTCTGCACCTCGAAAAGCCTTACTTGTGTAATATATGGGTTTCTGAACTCCATTCTCCAATCTAATCAATGCTGAGCTAACTGCATTCTCTAATACAGCCAGATACAAGTACAACTTCTCTCCTATTATTGGCCTGGACAACAATGGAGGTGCTCCCAAATACTTTTTCAAGTCTTGAAAGACCTTCTCACATTCATCAGTCCACTCAAAAGTTTTTCGAAGTGTTTTGAAGAATGGGAGGCATTTGTCAGTTGCTCGGGACACAAATCTGTTGAGCGCTGTAACTCATCCTGTAAGACTCTGAACTTCTTTCTTTGTTGTTGGAGATCGCAACCCTAAAAGAGTTTTGATCTTATCCGGATTTGCTTCAATGCCTCGCTGGTTGACAATGTATCCGAGAAACATTCCTTCTCGTACTCCAAATGTGCACTTCATCGGGTTGAGCTTCATCTGGTATTTATCCAGTTGATCAAATGTTTGAGCTAAATCAACTAAATGATTTGCAGCTTTCTTGCTTTTTGTCAGCATATCATCGACATAGACTTCCATGTTGCAACTGATTTGTTCGGTGAAAACCTTGTTCATCAGCCGCTGGTATGTCGCTCCTGCATTTTTCAAACCAAAAGGCATAACATTATAGCAATAAGTTCCCCTAGGGGTAATAAAAGAAGTACTTTCCCTGTCTTCAGGTTTCATTTTGATCTGGTTGTAGCCAGAATACACATCCATGAAGCTGAGCAGCTCATGTCCCGAGGTAGCATCCACCAGTTGGTCAATTCTGGGCAATGGAAAATGATCTTTTGGGCATGCCTTGTTGAGATCAGTGAAATCAACACACATTCTCCATTTATTGTTCTTTTTCTTTACCATCACCACATTTGCCAGCCAGTCTGGATATTTCACATCTTCAATGAATTGGGCTTTCTAGAGCTTCTCGACCTCCTCTTGTATGGCTTGATTCTTCTCGGGGCTAAATACCCTTCTTCTCTGCTTTACAGGCTTAATCTCCTTATTCACATTGAGTTCGTGACATAAGAAGTTTGGATCTATTCCTGGCATGTCCTCATGACTCCATGCGAAAGTTTTCTTCCTGTTTCTCAAGAACATTATCAACTCTTGTTTTATTGAAGCATCCAACGACGAACCTATCTGGGTTACTCGTTCAGGGTGCTCCTCGTTCAGAATAACATTTTCTGTAGATTCTACCACTTGTCCTTTTAGAAGTTGGGATTCATCCCTGGGATCAAGAGTTTCAATTTCTGTACCTTCCTCCACCTGGTAGGTAATAGTCTTTTTCCTTGATTCCTCAAGCTCCTCTTGCTCGGCAGATGAATAATAGCATTCCCGAGCTATTTTTTTATCACCTTTCACAACTCCTACTCCGAAGTTTGTTGGGAATTTTAAGCATTGATGCACTGTAGATGGAACTGCTTCGAACTTCTTCAAACCAACTCTTCCCATGATGATGTTGTAGGCTGACTGCACATTCTTATCCATCACAAAGAAGCGTATTCTTTCTGTTCGAATAGCAGGCCAAGTTCCAATGAATATGTCCAACTTGATCGTCCCAAGTGGAAAAACTTTCTCGCCAGCAAAACCCAGAAGGGGTCTATGATAAGGTTCCAATTGAGATAATTTCAAATTCAAGCTATCAAAACATGAATAGTACATGATGTCTGCCGAACTACCATTGTCCACCAACACCCTTGAAATCACCACATCTTTCATCCTCATTTTGATCACCAAGGGATCGTCGTGAGGGTAAAGAACACCTGCCAAATCGTTTTTTGAAAAACCAATAACTAGCTTCTCTTTATTTACCTTCCTCGGACGATCATCCTCGGCAAGATTTATTCGTTGAATATATGAGCAGGCTTGAGCCTCTCCGAGATAGGCCTTTCTTTCTGCAGTAAGGTCTCCCCCTCCAGCATCTCCTCCTGTAATAACATTACAATCAAATGACCCAAAACGTATGGAAAATACCTCTCGTTCAGGCTGTCTTGGCTTCTTTGAAAGATTGGGGTCTTCATCTGGATCATCTTCATGATCTCTTTTCTTTTTCTCCTCCGTCCGACGAGGAGATCTGGAACGATCTCTAGTTCTATCATCATTCTTCCTTTCACCTCTGCGATCTACATATTTTGACAACTTTCCTCTTCGGATGAGCGTTTCAATCTCGTTCTGAAGGGCTATGCAATTTTTGCTCGTATGGCCATGATCTTTATGGAACTCGCAATATTTGGCCCTATTCCTCAGGTCAGGGTTGGTCCTCAGTTTATCTGGCCACTTGATTTCTTCGTTATTCTTGATTTCTTCCAAAACATGATTAATACCCATCTTCAATGGAGTATAATTATCATATTTCTTCAGGACTTCCCATGACATCCTATTATTCTTGGAGTGCTTGTCACCACCATTACCTTTTTGCTCTTTCTTCTTAGATTTGTCAACCTCCACCTTGGTTTCTTTATCCATATTCTTCTTCGCGGCCATAGCCTCCTCGGCATTCATGATTTTGGCCGCTTTTGCCATCAACTCCGACATAGTTTTAGGTGGATCTTTGGCCAAAGTATAGTATAACTTGTTAGGCAGCAATCCACTCATCAAAGCAGTGATCGCTGTCTTTTCTTCGTAATCTATGACTTCCAACTTCTCGTTATTGAAACGAGTTATGTAATCTCTAGTACTCTCACCTGATTTGTGTCTAACACTTAACAAGTGCGCTACTCGCTTTACCGGCTTTTCTCCAAAACAGAAATTGCCAATGAACAACTCGGCTAACTGAATAAAAGTCGAAATCTTACCCCGAGGAAGATTGTTGTACCATATCTGTGCAGATCCGGTAAGAGTTCCCGAGAATGCTCTACACCTCATCTAGTCGGGGACAACATATATGTCGGCAGCAGCTTGGTATTGTTCTATATGAAGAACAGGATCTGTCTTTCCATCATATTTAGGGGTCACTACAGGTGCTTTGAATTTCGATGGTGTAGGAAAATTCACAATGGCCTGCACAAAAGGTGTCCCTTGAACAAAAGTTCTCTGTAAGGGATTCCTTTCTTTAACCATTTCTCCAAGTATGTCCTCCAATCGCTGAATGGAACCTTTCCATGCTTCATTTCCTTCCTCGGGCCGCTTAGTCCGAGCAATTGATTATTCTGACGTAGCTTCCTGAGATCTATCTCGACGAGTAGCTGGTCGTGATTGTGCTGATCCTTCTCTCAAACCTGATAGTGGTCGAAAGCTTCTCGATGGGGCTCTAGGTGGACTCATATTTCTCCTTGGTCCTAACCGACTGAAAGGAGATACCCTGCTTAATCTTTCCAGGGCGCTAGTTCTCTCCGGAGAGAGGGTGATATGTTGATCTGTATCCGTAGCCCGTATCGATGAAGTTTGCCCAGGTTGATAAGAAAAATCATTAGATTCTTCATTATGATATGACCCAGTACGCCTGGATCGCGATTGCCCACGATCACTCCTTTGCCTTGAATGGGTAGGGGCACCGCCGTGAAGAGTTTGAATGAGTTACCTCATTGTTTCTTGCATGGCGGTTTGTCCTTCAGCCAGATTCGTCATAATTCCAGTCAGATTTGGAGGTGCAGATGGATTTGGAGGATTTCCAGCATTTCCAGCATTTCGATTACTGGATTCTGGATTATCTGCCATTGATGATAAATGATTTTTAGTGAAAAACGATAGCAACAGTAGTTTCCCACAAACGGCGCCAATCTGTTGATGTAAAAAACTAGATCGCTCTAATTATTCAATCACAGATAAATAAAATGAGACAAAGATTTTTAAAGTGGTTCAGCCTTATAAGAATGGCCTACGTCCACTGTTATGTTATTGCTGAGTGTTGTGGAATTCTTGATTACAAGTTCTCTCAAGAAATTCCCCTCCCCCTTGAATGAGGGTGATACAAGGTATTTATAGCCCTTAGGCTGTATATGAAAAGGTTGATACATTAAATGATATACATATGAAATGGTAATACATTTAATGCAGCGTGTGCGTCAAGATGATAAACATTCAATGAATAATTGAACTGTTGATTATCTGGCAGTTTATGCTACGGCCGAGATGCAGCTCGGACCGCCTTAGTTCCTCGGAGCGCTAGAGTACCTCGGAGTGCTAGAGTACCTCGGAGTGCTGAAGCTCCTCGGTGTATCCTCGTTGCTCGGAGAGAACATGAGTTGGTCGGGGAAATGAACTTCCTCGTTGTTATTGTGCCACGTAGATTTGACAAATGTCTTCGTATTATTCGCCCACATCAGCATATTAATTTTAGTATCAACAATGGCATTAAATAGGAATTTATTTGAATAAGCTAATGTGGATAATAAATCATAAAATGTATACGACACTCACTCAAATTGGGATAGTGGGAAATAGTGATATATACGAGACAAGGCTAGTTGTGGAGGGTTAGCTAGATGGGGCGTTCATAGTTTCGGTAGGCGTGCACATTAGTTGAGGGGTGAGGTGAACTCAAGGGGGTGTGCAACACTAATTTAAATATGGAGAGCATTTGCATATTTACTTCTCGCATTTAAATTCACTTGCTAAATATTTTCAAATATTTTGGGATCTAACCCGTGCTATAAAATATTTTCAAATATTTTGGGATCTAACCCGTGCTATAAAATATTTTCAAAAACCTTTTAGGTGTTCTACCACAGAGCATCAGTCTTGATCTTTCCTACAGGGTGCGCAGCTGCAGCTTATGTGGATTACTGCGGGATCTTTGTTTAGACGATTCTCTCATGCTCTCTTTATATAGGGACTTTTTTAGTTGTACTATTGAGTTTATACTTTCATATTCAGTCTTGGCATGTATCGGTATTCTTTTATACTTGCACTTTGTGGATAGCTTGTAGTCGATGTTGCTCGACAAACACTTGTACTTATTTTATGGCATGTTTAGATTCCTTCTTGTATTAGTTCAATTTATTTCATATTATGTTAGTTGGGTTGGATTAATAAAGATAAAATTTAGCATCAGCTTAATTTAAGACTAGGTGATTAGTAATTAAAAAGTTTTCTACAGTGATGCTAAGAATGAACTTGATGAGATTCCTGTTTAATGTGATATAGGACTGATCACCCAGTATTTTATTAAGCGGGGTGTTACAGATCATATCAGAGCATCAGGTTCTAGGGTCCTTAGGATCTATGCGGATTTTCACATTTCAGCATAGCGTTCTTTGATGTAGAGCCTTATTATAGGATTGTTGTATTCCTTCATGTATGCGATTTACATTCTCATACTATAGGGTATAGTTCATGTGATTCATATACGGTTTCTATCGAGCGTGGTAGATCGAACATTTTAGAACAACTAACTTAGGACGTTATATGGATTGCAGGAAGGAGGACTTAATAGAAGCCACGGGTTATTCTAGAAATAGTGATGCGATAGGAATCACCATGATAATTATTCGAATAATTGAAGTTGGAGAAACCGATGGGTGCAGTAGTTTCCCCAAGAACCGATAGGAAGGACGATGGTGCAAAGTTAAAACCCCAAGTGTAAACGACAAGGGGTGAGGGCTGAAGAAAATTTCATTTTGAACAATCCTCTAGGATTTGAGGAAGGTGCGGATGAGTGATTTACTAGTGGGTAGAGAAAATCTAATTGGGATGACATGTGGGGAGAGTAGTGTCATTCAAGTCAAAATTTCGAGCAAGGAAGTTTTCTATTAGTAGCAGTATAGGGTAACAAGAGACAGTCACCACATCCAGCGGGAGGTACCGTGAAGAACAAAGCATGTGAGGTGAAGATTATTATGAATCCTCTCACTAAAGGTTAAAATTGAGAGGCAAGGGAAATTTCAGTATTTTTCCAAAATGGTACGATCAATGACCGGATGGTAAGGAAAGCTGTCGAAATTCGCAAATTTCATAACCGATGAGAGAGATATGAAGAATTAAATAGGGTCTGTAAGTTGATATTAGACCCGTGGGTAGGATATACAAGCTTGGATAGGATATCTAGCTAGGATAGTTGGTGTCATTGTCGTCAGGCAAACTTATTTGGTTTGTTGCCTTCCCAGAATTTGTTTGTATGCTAATTTTTACCCGTTAGAGCTTGGATAATGATCATAGGGAATTTTGGGATAGAGTGGGACTACGGGGAATGCTTTTTAGGGTTTGGTATGGGTGATAAGCCAACGTGTAGATGGGTTCGGGTGAGATGAATTGAGAATTCAAGTAAGTGAACACATATATGTATAATCGGGAAGTCAGTTCGGACTTCGAGATCGGAGATTAGTAAGCGGTGGGATTTACATATGAGGTCAGCACTTTACATATATACGTATTGGGGTGACTTACCCATTTCTTTTAATATAGTAAAAAAAAAATATTTTTGAACCAAACTCGGTATATACGATCTACATATTGAGGAGACCATCTACAAAAATAATTATCAAAATATTCAATCCGAAAATGGGTGAAATGAAAAGTAGGTATATGTGGGTATATATGAGCATTTTTCGGGCGTTCAAATTTTTTCCATCATCTCATCTACTTCCAGATTGAATTTTTTGATGCTCTTTTTTCTAGATGTTCTCCTTACTATGTAGATTATAGATACTGAGTTTGGTTAAAAAAAATACATTTTTTTAGTATTATAAAAAAAAATGGGTATGTTCATAGGTATGTTAAGTGAGGTATCTTAGAGAGCCTGATTGTATATATATATATATTGAACATGCCTACTTGGTAGTGCTATCGTTAGGAGGTTGCACGTAGTGGGAAATCTATCCCGGCATTTCTCAACAGGAGTTGGATCGATTCCCCAAATCATAGTACTGTTGCATGATCGTTATCCATGTGTGATGATTGGTGTTGGTTTGGAGACTGGTTGGGTGTGATTTGGTATGGTATGGTTATGACCCCCGAACGTATGTTTATAACTGCCCCCGTTGCTGTGTTTTTATTTTGGGTTCGGTGGTGAGATTTCGTCCCAGTGGTTTAGTATGATACGTGATATGCCGGGAGCATAATAGCACATGAGGGATGCATCCACGAGGTTCTAGGGATGCGACTATATTGTGTGAATATTGGTTTATAACGTGAGTATAGATATGTTATTATATCGTGAGTACATTTATTTATATCAAGTGTATAGATATTTATTGTTTTTGAAAGGATACCTGGTAAGGGTAGTATATGATTGGCTAACGATGACTATGAGTGGGATTGGGCTTGGATAGTGATTATTGTCCTAGTTAAACTGGGTAGTATAATTAGGATAGTAAAATGAATGTGTTAGGTGCGCGCTGTAGATGAGATGTGAGGCTTGGTCGCATATGAGTGCGACCGGTAAATTAATTGTGAAAGTAATACACTATGCGTTTTATTGATTTAAAGCATTTAATTACTTACAAAATATTTTAAAATGTTTTCAACCAGTGGTAAAATATATTTTCTTATTTATGTTTTAAAACTCCTGGTGTGCAGGGACCGCAGGGGTAGATCTTTCATACCATTGTGATTAGTAGCTGTGGATGCTGCTAAATTTGATTGTAGATGCTTCAGTCGTTTCTATATAGATAGGATGCAATTTCATTTCCATCTTTCCTTTTAGGCGTGTTGCCCATTGTTGGTTAGGGTTTTATTTATATCAGACTTTATCAACTTATCAATATTCAGTTACATTAGATGATATATTGTAGTGACTGGTGGTTTATTCAGTTCATGATTATTTATTTATGTATTCCTTTATTTTATATATTCAGTTGTATGCATGGTTTTATTCGATTTTAGATCTTATTACTTGTTGCGATAGTGATGTTGAGAATGAAATCATACTAGATTCCTGTTTTATTTTAATAAAGGATTGATCACTCGGTATTAGAATAGGCAGGGTGTCACAAAAGTTTGTATAGTTCGTAAGATTAACAAGGTTGGGGTCTAACCTATAATCCAAATCTAGGGTGTCCTTTTTAATTTATGAAAGTATATGTAAAATGGGTTGAAAGTCTAGAAAATTATGGGAACACTCTAAATTGGGAATTGTGGTATAGGCTCTCCTTTTTGAATTTTGTATTTATGAAAATATATGTGAATGTATATATGATTATAAAAAGAGTGGGATTAGTGATACAAGCTAAAAATGTTGCGAGTAGTACGAAACAAAGTAGGACTAATAATTGAAGATTATAAGAAGATGGAATTAGTGTTACTAATAAGAGATTTTAATGTCGTGTGTCTCGATGAGCATCACATAACACAAACCACAATCAAGGCAACCACACAAACATTGAATATCAACAGAATCTTGGACCATTTATGTGGCTACCTCAGATAGTCAGTTTGTTATCGGTGTCGCATTCAAAACTTAAGAAGATCTACAGAATGATATTTTGTAAACTGTGGACGATGGGAATCAATATGTGTAGAAGATACACAAACGTAAATAAATAGAAGGATTGTTCTAATACATACTATACAAATAGTGTTGTCATACAGGAGTTAACTAAATGACAACAATATAATATAATATTTCGAAACTTAATCTTTGTATAAATCAATTAAAGAACGGTCAAATTAGGATTATCATTAAGATCAGACTAAAACGATGTAGGAGCCTTTAATGTGTGAGCTTAAGTATTCAAACACTTTGGTGTATGCATAACAACAGAGCAATTGTCATAATTTATGCACTTAGAGTATAATACGTTATTAACATTTTGGAAGGCACATATAAAAGGCTCGTCAATTCAGCGATCTTTACTCTTCATCTTACATAAATCTACCATTACAAGTTTTGAAAGAGTATCAAACTTATAACCATTTGTAGTGCCTTCCAAATTCACCCAATCATAATAGAAGACGATTTATTTGAAGTCTACGTCATCTAGTTCTAGGATTTATTGGATAATACCATAAGAGGTAAGCACCATGTCCTTTGGATTTTTATCGCTTTTGCTAGCTACATAAGATGTCAAGGAAGAAATTAATATTTCGCTATTTTACGTCAATATTTTTTCCTCATAAGGGTATGAGACAAAATCAAAACCATTGATGCGAATTTTTTTAAACTCCTTTGCATGGAAACTAGGACCTTTGGCTAGGCGTGCAAGCCTTGAAGACATATCACATTTTTTTTTTAAAAATGCAATTTTTAATGGATCTTCATTAGGGCATGTTTTTCAACACATACATAAATAATCGCAATGCAACAGGTGGGTATTACCTCTTTTGATACCCATGCCCTAAAATCACTTCTAAACTTATTTCTGGCCATTTTACGCTCAGCTTCCTAAATGTGTTCATGAAATTGTAAAGTTTAGAGGATAATATAGAGAATACAAGTAATCAAACAAAATAAGTTATATACATAGTTACTTATTCTCTTAAATCTTCAACTTCATCTTGGTATTCAAAGACATAATGAGCTACTTGCTCGTATTAAAAATCAGTGAGCCTCCCCTCTTTAAGGTTCCTGAAAGGAAATTCATCCTCAAACTTGTCAACTTCCTCGATCACTCGTTCTCCACAAGGATTGAATCTCTTAAGCCCTTATTTAGGCATATGTTCCCAGGAGTATAATAATGATTCTGCTATTATGTATTCTTTCGCAATTAATGCTCTGTATTGTTAGCGTTGTCTTTAAAGATTTTCATCAATCGCTTAATAAGATAGATCGATCGATACCTGGAGGGTCCACACAACAAACTCATCGCATAAATGCACAAGGAGGCGGACATTGATGTCAAAGAATGACAGAGGAAAATACTTCCCCGAGAAATAAGTTACCTCATCTAAAGTGGTTTTCATAACATTAATATGCATCTTGTTTACCACTTTTTGCACACAGTAAGGTGAAGCATAAACTAATTTGCATAATTTCCATGCAGAGAGCTTTGTGCACTAAAAATCAATGCCTAAACAATAGAGAAATTAATTGAATGATGACGTGCTAGTCATGCGACTTGCACTATTTTAGGTCATTTAAGCTTACAACCCTGTGAAATTACCTGAATAACCATTCGGAGTCTACAAGTTGAACAACTTGTCTACGAGGATATTTTTATCACTAGTATTCAAAGTGAAAGCTCCCACGGGAATCGAACTTCTTTCAGTTGTGAGATCAATTTTTAACCATAATTTTTCGTCTCATTTAGATTGTGGCACATCCTATCTCCATCTTTCGAATGATATATATCCTAATATGTTCCTATTAGATTATTTACAAAATTATTCTCCGTGTGCATCACATAAATTACATGCCTTATACGGTACTCTTTCCAATACAACAAGTCAAATAAGATTGGTTATCTTGACCATGCCTTCATTTCAATAGGATCTTACGAATTATCCCTAGATTTACGCTTTTGGACTGAAAACAGAGGGTGTTGACCTATAAACATATTTCCCGATGTACTAGACTTCGCCTTCTTCTTAATTTGATAATCGAAAAGCTGAGCAGGTTTCGCCCCACACACTTGACCTATAGTTAAAAAGTTTGACATGTCATTCCTAAAAGGGTGGTTGCTCGACAAAAATCTAAGATGACTAACATAACTCATCTTTCCACTATGGTGTACCCAAGTGGATTCAGTTTTCTGCCCTCATATGGAACCTCCATAATAATTATGAATATTACTACTAGATAAGGTCCCATAGATAGGAAAGTCATGGATCGCCTACATAACACTTTCTTCAAGTGTAAAATCTTCACCCTTGTGAGCGTCAAACACCCTCATTCCTTCATTCCATAACTCTTTTAACTTCTTCGGTTAACTATCGAAGAAATTATAAATATCGTCACTGGGAGCCTTTGGTCCGGGTGAGGGTTGATGAGAACTGGCTAATAACTCTGAGTAGTGCTGAAATTATGAAAAGAGTTAAACTTGTCGGTTGATCATGCAAGACGGACAATGATTAGTTCTTTTGTAAATTTAGAGTGTCGTGCATTTGAAAGCTTCTAAATTAGTGAATTAACCGAATGACGCATAAGATTTCCACCCACCTCGGCTCCACAATGCCATCTCATGGCCTCTATTAACCATGGTACAGTGAAAAATCTTTTTAAACATGGCCCGAGTGAGAAAATACTTTAATGCCTTTTTTTAAACTTGCGAGCACTTGTGAATTTTTTTTGTACCGTCTTTTCCACTCTCATAAATCAAATATCTTGGGTCCTTGTGTACAGTACATTCATTCTTCAGTTCGTATTCGTTACAATACAATATAAAATCATATTTGCATACATGAATAGAGTTGTACTTCAAACCCAAACCCTCAAAGCTCTTTTTCAAGCTTAGATAACTATCTGGTAACGTGTTCTTTTAAAAAATGTCGTGTGTGATAATGATTCAAATAGATGCGCAATTTTCAATTCAGACTTATTTAATTAGACGTCTAAATTTACTCAAACCAAATACCAAATAAATCAGCCCCTAAACATGCATCTATGTGTCAATTCAAATCTCAATTTAAATCATACAAAGAACAAGCTGACAAAGACATATTTCAGGAAAAAAATCCCCATAGGGTAAAACCTTTTATTTCCACTATGATTTGTAAAGGAACATTTTACAATCGAATTACACCGAAAATACAATTTGACTTACAAAATACCCATAGGTGTCGGTTCCTAGTCGTCAACCCAGGAACACCACAACACTCCCTATGACACGCAGTCGATGATCAGCCCAGTACCTCCCGCAAGTGGAACCTATGGTCAGCCTAGTACCTTTCCAAGGCACCTAGATTCAGCGGCAAAACTCTCAGCAAAACTATGCCTTAGGTTCCACAAATAACTCACACAAAAAGTCTGGGATTTTTGAATTGTAAAAACAAAGTTTTGAACCCTAAAAAAGATGGAGAATAAACAAAAACTCTCAAAATCGTATTCCGTTAAAACCAGTGTTTTATCCACACGAAAAACAGTAGCCTAACACCCTTCAAATACTAAAATTGCAGGCGGTGACGTGTAGGCTAAAAACACTTGTCGTTCGAACGAAACACAACGTCGTTCGAGCGACACTCCATCTCGTTCGAACGAGATATGACGTTGTTTGAACGATACTCACTGATCCTCTTTATAAATCTTTTAAATATTAAAAACTTGGAATCCGTAAAACCAAAACTGTTTACAGGATCAAGAGCATATATCCCAAACTTTTATGATTAAAATCATTTAAAAATCATTTTCCATAAATAGAAACATATTTTATTATTTCCAAAATATCCCAACACTTTTTATGTAAAATGTAAATGGAATAAAAACACATTTTACCCAGTATGTCCTTGTTGGGCATGATTGTTGAAGTCGCCTTAAAATTCGAATTGCCAATTGTAGATGTAAGCTTCCCAATTCTTCGACAAACTTATAGCAGTATATGACAAACTAAATGTGGCGGACAATGTCCTTACAAATCTACCTATATGTCTATGCCGGTACAAAATAAAACTATCTGAATTATCAAACTGAAATGACCTATACAAATCTACCCTCTCAAAAACTCAAACATGAAAAGATAAACTGAACAAGTCTTCAAATTGTGCTTCAATAATGAAACTTTTTAAAATTCCAAGATTTTCTCATCAGGGTGTGCAATCCAAAAGCTTCAATCGTACCTACACACATGAGACAAAGCAAAAACCTCGTGATGTACCGAGTTTGAAATGATATAAAGCATAAATATGAAAGCATAATCAAATCTCCCCTATACTTAAAACTCCCCCATAATATCAAAATTCGTTCTCTCCCTTTTCATTTGTTCGAAATAGACAAGGAAAAGAATAAATCACATAAAGCAAATCGGGGTGTCACGAAAAACCAAGCAAACAAACTATTTTTGAATTTTTCATATTTTTCATAAAAAAACAAAAATGATGTTACAAAAATCACACACTATGCATTTATCCTAAGACAACCAAATCGTGGAAACGGAATGAAAGGGTGTGAACAAATTCGATGGAAAATCAACCCAACCATATCATATGTGCACGATGCATAAGTGTACTTCTAACGAATGAACATCAAAAATAGTACTTAGGTATAGAATTATTGAATTTAGATGACATCATCTTAATCATATCAACAAATCAAAGTATAAATGATTTCCACACCAACAACATCCAAAACTATGTGATGCTTTTTCATGACTCTCAAGGACGTGCAAACCGTTGAAAATTCCATCCAAACACCCTCATGAAAAGATAATGCTTTTTATTTTTTCTTATGAGGTGATGAAATTAAAAACCTATTCGCCCATTTTTGACATATATTTCTTTTTATTACCTTTCAATTTTTTCGAGCTCTTTTTAAACCTCATTGGACCCCGAATAATTTTCAATTCCTCATTTTTTAGGTCCTTTTAAACGGTGGCTTAATTGCAAAGGATAAATGAGTACCTTTCGTAGCCCTTCCTTGTTTTTAAAATAAAACACACAGAACTCACAAACGATTTATAACATGCACTACTTTTTGTTAAGTTTTATCGCATTCGGTTCATTGTATAGACAGAATTGAAGCGAAAACACTCAACCAACATGTGATAGACAAGAACAAAAGTCAAAAAAATCCGTGTATGTGTGTAATAAAGGACAAAAGAGTCAAACATGTAGGTAGTAACACTATATCATCTCAAAGACTCCAAACTTTGTAAAGCACATAAATGACACAATACATTGTCTCAAAACACTATCAAATAGTCAAATGGATATGGCATGAAGTTGTGACTTGTTCATCCTAAGTGTGCATTCATATAAGGTGCAAACAGAATACAAAACTCTTTTTGAATTTTTTTAAATTTTTTCTAAAACGAGATAATCTTTTTGTATTTTTCAAACACTGTTCAGAAATAACCCAGCAGTACTAATAACATATAGCAGGAAGAAACAAGGACTTCAAGCAAAATCCAGGGTCCTACGAACGAGATATCATGTCATTCGAATGACACGCAATCTCGTTAGAACGAGAAAAGTCAAATTTTCCCAGAATACACAGAATGACATGCAGTTTTGTCCAGTGAGAAAATTTTATAAAAATTACCAGTTCCTGGATTGGGCAAGCAGATCTAAAAGAGTGCTAAAATAGTACCAAAAATAAGAAAAGCAATTAAAAATTCTCACTAAAATAAAACAAATGGTACACACTAGCAATAGGCAAAGATTTCATCATGTAAATCACCCTATGCTAGAAAACATGTCTAGACCTCAACCGGGAAGTACGGTGGAGTATTTCAAAGACGATGACATCTTTTAAAATAACTCCATCAAATCATGTGAAGTATTGACCTAAATCTTTACTTACTCACGAATATGTGCAAACTCTCTATCATTATGTGCAAGCAAAGTATCATGAGTTGGTGCATGTGTACGAAAATGTGTAGAACGCGTGACACATTACCCAACTAAAAGCAAAATTTCCTAAGGTGTCCTCACTTTTTGCAACGGGAGCAAACATAAACCGGCCTAGGAATTAATTTTTCAAAAATTCTAGAATGTGTTCTCCTAATAGGAATGGGACGCCTAGGTGAGTTGGGATGAGGATCACGTGAATCAATCACCAAAGTGGGAATCGGCTCGAGTGCAACAAAAAAAGTGGATGCACCGTCATGATCTTTTACTAAACTCTTATCACCACCCAAAATGGGATCGAGAACCATCTTTTTAACTTTTTTAAATGCGTTCTCTAAAGGGACTTTGACCTCCCGGGCACGTTCAAGATCACTCTCAAGTTGGGATACACCTATCGTCAGACTAGACTCCGTGTCGATTAAGTCACACTTTTCCCTCCTTAAAACTTCCTTCTCTCTCTCTAAATCTAAAACTCAAAGACCTAAATCTCTATTACACTTCTTTCTTTTCAAGGTCCCGGTGTACAAATCCCTAAAAGCTTTTTGAAGTTCACATTCATCTCCACTCTCAAACTCGCTCCCATCTTCACTAGAAACACTCGAGTCATCACCGTCACTCTCATGAATACTATGATCGTGAGGCAAAGTGGGTGTGATCATACGACTCGAAAAAGATAAACACTTCCCTTGTGAAGACTCATTTTTCTCATTATTTCCCTCACTATCACTAGGAGTGGCGGGCATGGCTACTTTCTTCCCTTTTATATTAAGCCTAGTTGCACACTCAAAAGCCCTATACCCTTTCCCTTGACATTCAAAACAAATCATCTCATCTTCTCTACTTCCTTCGTCTTTTTCTCTCTCTCTCTTTTTCATTGCCCTTTGTGGCTTTTTCTTTATTTTTAATTTTCTCAAATGACTTTCTATTGAAAGCATTATTTTTATTCAATTTGAGAAACTTTTTAAAAAAATTTGCAAATAAGGCAACATCGTCAATGCTAAACTCTTCCTCATAATCAGACTCATACACTCTCTCTTTCTTTTTTTCCCTAACTTGAGTCTTTAAAGCAACGCCTCTATCCTTAGTCTTAATGGTTTGTGGAAACATGTCAATATCATAAGTTTGTAGGTCTCCTACGAGCTCTTCTAACTTAAGTGAATTTAGCCTTCCCAATGAATTAAAAATAGTGACTTTAGGAATGAAATATTATGGAAGAGAACTCAAAATCTTTTTAATGACACGCATGTTATCAATAGTCTCACCTAAATTAAAACTCGAGTTAACAATATCCGACAAACGTGCATAAAACTCATTAAAACATTCACACTCAGACATGGTAATGGTATCATATTGGGTGGCCAAATTTTGTAATTTAGATTCTTTAATTGCGCTCATACCCTCATATATCAATTGGAGGACATTCCATACCTCTTTAGATGTGGTGCACGTCATAATTCGGCGAAACTCGTCGGGGGTAACGGCTCCCGAAATAGCACTTAAAACACGGGAATTAAATTAAACATTTTAAAATCATGTTCGGTCCAAACTGACATAGGTTTCAAAGAGGTGACGTTATTAGTAGTGACAGTGGGAGGAGTCCACCCTCTTTCACAAAGAAACTAGACTCGTTCATTAATGGCTTTTAACTGGGATTTCATACTAGCTTTCCAATAGGTATAATTGGACCCGTCAAAAATAAGCATTCGATTATATAAGTTCTCGTTTGGAAACATTGCGACAAACTTTCAAAAATCATATTTTTCAAACAAAAATCAATATCACACAAGTTTGCGAAAAATAGGAATACGCGATAAATTAGTGTAACCTGCTCTGATACCAATTTGAAAAATGTCATGTGCGATAATGATTCAAATAGATTTGTAATTTCCAATTAAGACTTATTTAATTGGATGTCTAAATTTACTCAAACCAAATACTAAATAAATCAGCCCCTAAATATGCATCTACGTGTCAATTTAAATCATGCAATGAACAAGCTGACA
The DNA here is from genome assembly GCA_949130495.1 of Sambucus nigra. Classification (NCBI taxonomy): domain Eukaryota; kingdom Viridiplantae; phylum Streptophyta; class Magnoliopsida; order Dipsacales; family Adoxaceae; genus Sambucus; species Sambucus nigra. The sequence goes on from OX422220.1 coordinate 50,973,020, forward strand.
AAGACAGCTTTTAGGAAAAAATCCCCGGAGGGTAAAACATTTTATTTCCACTATAATTTGTAAATGATCGGTTTACAATCGGATTACAGCGAAAATACAATTTGACTTATGAAATACCCGCAGGTGTCGGTTCGTAGTCGTCAGCCCAGGAACGCCGCAGCAATCCCTATGACATGCAATCGATGATCAGTCTAGTACCTCCTGCAAGTGGCACCTATGGTCAGCCCAGTACCTTTTCAAGGCACCTAGATTCAATAGTAAAGCTCCCAGCAAACTATGCTTTAGGTTCCACAAACAACTCACACAAAAAGTCTGAGATTTGTGAATTGTAAAATTAAAGTTTTGAACCCTCAAAAAGATGGAGAATAAACAAAAATACTAAAAATTGTATTCTGTTAAAACCAGTATTTTCTCCACACGAAAAATAGTAGCCTGACACCCTTTAAATACAAAAATTCTAGGTGGTGACGTGTAGGCTAAAAACACCTGTCATTCGAACGAAACACGACGTCGTTCGAGAGACACTCCATCTCGTTCGAACGAGAAGTGGTGTCGTTTGAATGACAGTCACTGATCCTCTTTAAAAATCTTTTAAGTATTAAACACTTGGAATCCTTAAGAACCAAAACTGTTTACAGGATCAAGAGCATATCCAAAACTTTTATGATTAAAAACATTTTAAAAATCATTTTCCATAAATAGAAACATATTTTGTTATTTTAAAAATATCACAACACTTTTATGTAAAACGTAAATGGAACAAAAACACATTTTACCCAGTATGTCCTTGTATGGCATGATTGTTGAAGTCGCCTTGAAATTCGAACTCTCGATTGTAGATGTAAGCTTCCCAATTCTTTGACAAAATTATAGCGATATACGACATACTACATGTGACGGACAAAGTCCTTACACTTTTTTAGAAGAATGTCTTTAGACCACATAAAAATTACATTTATGTTATTGCCCAACAAACCAAATTGACTCTTTAAATTATGTAAATTGATCACTGCGTACAATACCGAGTGATCTTCTTCGTAATTTTTATACAAAGGTCTAGTCGCATCGACTTTCAACCATATGTATTACTGATCTTCAGGTAATTCGGTATCGACCTGTTCAATGACTTGGTCATAATGCATATATTCTCTATCCATATGTTGGTGATTTTGATGGTGGTGGACTCCATAAGTATCATCAATTAGATCGGTCAAAGGACGATGTGCTGACGAATCATTCACCATTTCCATCGGGTGGGGTTCTATCACACGATCATGTATTGGTAATTCTTTTAGAACATATGGTATATTATTTTCCCAATTTAATGTCCATATCTTATAGTCTTGCATGATACCTTACATTAGTAAATGTAATTTAACGTCTTTTAAAGACTTAAATTTTGTATTTATACGATAGTTGCATGGACATGGAATCTTATCAGTGTTAAGATTTTTATCTGCATATTTATTAAATTCTCGAACGCCATTTACATGATTATTAGATACTCTGTGACTCTCTCCCATCCAGTCTTTGTGATGTAAGAAAGCCATTGAGTACTCTTCAAAATTCAAGTCACCTATATAAATAGGTTAAAATGAAGGTCATTGGATACAATAACTCTCGATTTATAATTCAAGAAAATTCGTTCAACCCAAGCAAATTCATTTGACTCAATCATTCAGTAAATATGAAATAAAACCAAACACATGTCCCATATAATTAAAATATTACAAATTTGTTTAAAAAGAAAATTTTTCTCAACGCCTAATCTTGTCAAAGAAATGAACTTGCGAGGTACTAAAATAATTTTGATAGTTTTTAACAGAGGCCCATACCTGCGATCAAAGTAAACAAAGTAATCTTTATAACCATCGTTTACTGTATCGACCAATATATAAGCATCATCCAGCGCCAAAGGGAGATTGTGGACATGTGTTCAAACATTCATGGAAATAATAGTGCACAATATAATGTGACTTGCTATAGTCACCGTTCATGAATGATGATGATCCAGACATGTTGGAGGAGGCATTTAGCAGGGAGAATGTTCAAGGAGGAGGCAATTGGGAGGGGAATGCTCCAAGAGGATTCTTTGGGAGGGGAATTTTCCAGGACGAAGCATTTTGGATGGAAACCCTTGAGGCGTAGGATAGGAGAATATTTGAGATGCATCTGAGAGGGGTAACCCATATATTGAATGAATAATTGAACCAACCCATGGATTTCATTCATCAAGATTGTCAAGTAACATTTCCCATATCCCTCCCATGCTCTGCCACCTCTCTTTTAGTCGTAGTATTATCTTTCACCTATCTCTACACCTGACTCCTCACCAAAGAGATCTCGTCCAATAAAGGTGCAATGTGTTGTAGTTTATTACTTGTTATATGTGAGCCCATACCTCTTTTCCTCCCCTTATTTTCCCTCCCAATTACCTTGATTAGATCATCTCCTTCAATGTCACAGGGGCTACACTCGAACTAACTACTTGACATGCCTTTTATCAATTTCTGTAAAATAATAATATATATTGGACTATTATTTTATAATATTTTATTACAACGAGTATATATATGATAACTAAATTCAAACTCACGAGAGTCGAAGCTAATTTGTTTGGAAATTTATTAACTCCTTTTTCCCCATCGGGAATGCAAGTACAAGTTGATCCAATTAGGTCTTTTTGCCTTCTTTAGGAGTCCCATTTATCCGTTCCACCCATTCACCCCTCATATCATCATAAGATTTTTCCCCAAGGTTGTGGACATTAAGTTTCTTTGACATGTTTCGTTTATTTCCCTCCCTCTCAGTTAGTTTTCCCTCCCTATCCTCATTCTCCAAGAATTCGTTCCATTAGTCAGTGGAATTTGAATATTTTGGGAAACTATGTCTTTCAACCCTAAAATATTAAAACTCGTTATCCCCTTCGATAAAATATTCTTCTAAAGTTTCTTTCGATAGATTTTCAATTGATCAGCTACTCGGAATAGAACCTTTGCATTCGAACCGGTTAGGAATGAAAAGGTCTTATCAAGTTGTTCCCACACATCATCCTTTATGGCAGGGTCAACATTCTTCTAATTGGTTGCACCCTCGATGCCCACATTCATCTTTCTGAGAGACAGATAACGGTTTTTAAAAATCTTAAGATTAAGTTTATTACCGGTAGGATGATTTCCAACCAAGGATAACCTAATGGACTTCCTAGAGTTTTCTTGGGATTCCTCGATAACAAGAAGTGTGGTGTTGTATTTATAGGAGTTTCTTGAGTTTGATAACTCAGAGATAGAATAGTAGATTGAATCTCCATCAGAGTAGAGTATTGATAACATAGAGGAGATACTAATTGAGGTTAAGGTGTAGGAGAGCACCCATTTGGTGGTGTTCCGCTATTTGGCTGATTATATATATTCATGTTTGATATTTTCTACAATTAAATAAAATTAGCAACGTATGTAATAAAATCATGTTTGAGACTATATATATATATATATATATACCTTTTCAATAACTTTTAAAACATGCTCGAAGTGACTGATTTCCATCCAATTAGTATTTCTTGACATGAACTCGGAATCATTTATTCTTCAACTTATTTTCAAGCTCTTTTTCAATATGCATATGTCGCGAGCCATCGCAATCTGGGTGAATGCTCTCTTTATAGAGTTGTATCCACAATGGTTGAATATTTTTTAACCTATTCCAACAACGTCTCAAGCGCCAGTGCCCTGTAGGGATTACGAAGGTGAAATATATATCTACTGCCTCATGCCAGTATTCTGGCAAGGAAAATAGAATATGATCGAACCTGTACTCTTGCGAGAGCTCGGCTCCACGATTTATAAGGTAATTAAATTATTCAAGTTTTTTATTTCCATACTTGTAAATAGAAGTTGCCTCTATATGGGGCGCATTAATGAAAGATGTTTTAGTGCGGTCAAATTGCACCTTCTAGTATTCTTGTTGAAATTAATTACTAATGTGACTCATTTTTCCTGAGAAAATATATAAAAGGGTATGAATATGATTCATGTAGGTAATGGTTATAATTAATCCTAAACTAATATATAAAAGGGTGTGAATATGAGTCGAGTCCAATTCAATTTCATTTTAACTAAATTAAACCTAAAATTACTATTTGTCTAGTAATTGTGTAAACCCTTCCACCAATTTGTGTTCACCCAAGGGGTGATCATGACCACAACAAGTTAACCAAATGACTCTATTCTAAACATTTAATGTATATATGTGCATGTGTGAGTTTGTATGTATGGATATGGCTATGTATATGTGAATGTGTGTGTGTGTGTGTAGTCATTAAGATAGGGTAGTCATTAAGAAAAATAATTTGATAAAGTTTTATTATGAAGAATTAATAGTGAGATTTTTAAGTATCCATTTTCTGATCCAACCATGATCATTCAACACAAGCCACAGCAACCATCAACCCAACAATCTAACACAAGTTTATTTCATACTCCTTTTAAATCGTCTACTTGATTAATTCCCTTAAGGAATAAAGTGCCTTACACAATTATTCCATTTCTCAATTCAAGAACATAATTTAAAAAGAAGTTTAAAATAATTTTTCAAGAGTGTATCATGGGGTATTCAACCATAAAATCTCCTCTTATTTTCACACTTATTGTTTCATTAATCAAATATTTGGTATCAATGGTACTACTCATGGAGTTATAGGAATAATGATGACTAACATGAAATTTCTCATATTTTAATTAAACTACTATCTCTATTATTCAATATATATTCTAATTATTAAAATCTAATAACAAGTCTAAAAGCTTAATATGTCAATTCTATATCAAGGGTTGCATATGCAATTTCTAATAATAAATAACGTTACATTTAAATATAAAACATGTTAGAATAATCGCACACACACACACAAGTTCAAAAAATTAGATCAAAATATATTTTCTAGCTATTTTTAGAAAATTTACAAAATTCTACCGGCCCTTATAAATTATGTATTTTCAGTAGTTTTGGGTTGGACTTTTAAAAAATAGCTAAAAATTATATTTCGACCTATTTTTTTAACATGTGTTAATTGAAAGGTTAATTCCATGGATAAAATAAAAAAATTTAGAAAAATGTATTCTAGGGCCTAAAACTAAGTGTGATGTATGGGTGATGTAGGAAGCATGATGTACAAGATCTCTCTCTCTCTCTCTCTCTCTCTCTCTATATATATATATATATATATATATATATATATATATATATATATATATATATGTTATGTACATTGACAAGGATGGATGTTTAACCGTGTAAGTCAACCAACAAACTCATTTTTATATTCAAATGTTGTGAGCTCCAAAAAATTTTCAAATAAAACATATTAATCAACTAAGTAATAACCAAAATAGTGTATACCTAGTTGGCCACGTTTCGATCCATTCAAGTCGCGACTCGAGCTCCGTCCTCGGCTGCAAGTGTTGCTCGCCTGAGGACTAGGAGTCCTTGCACAATGCTTCTAATTATTTTCATGAAGCTCTCTCTCTCCATTCTTTCCAGTCGCCTCTGAAGGCAGGTGTTGTCTTCCATCTGGAAGCATGTGGCCTCCTCTTATTCTTGAAGCCTAGCTTCATATGCTTCGACCAACCTGGAGATCTGCGTAGACCTAGATGGGCCGTGGATCTCTTCATAAGGTAATCTCTCTTGGCGAAACCTTAGATTTGGCTCCTGATGAATCTGAGACCAGACTTTAGGAGTGGGTCAACCTATACATCGCCGGTCTGAGGTAGGTTACTACTGTGGTGAGACATTGTGGAACTTTATTTTAGTGGTTACTTTCATAGGAACAGAGAATGGATTCTCACAAACGATGCCAATTGTGAATGCAAGAATAATCATAATGAATAATCCCAAGAAAGCAAGTAAATGAATAAAGTAAATCAATATCACGTGCAACGCAGAATATGCGTGATTTGGCAACTTACCTACGTCCACAGAGAGGCCACTGTATTTTATTAGTTTGTCTCTCAAGATTACAAAGCTCCGTCCCCGTGACCCTAGGGTGAGGGATTCCATTTATAGTAACGTCCAAGAGGTTGAAGAAACTCTTTCGACTTGAAAGTATCTCATGAGGTGTCCCTCAATATAACTCCGAGATTATTAGTAATCGATTTTATCTTATCAAGATGTATTTAATCGCATGTTAAATACACGTGTGAAATTAATCATTTGAGTTGGCCCGGACGCATCTTATCTCTTGTTGGCTGGTCGGCTGAAATCGGGGATGGGCCTAGCAAATTATTTTAGTCCCCACAATATATATATATATATGTGTGTGTGTGTGTGTGTGTGTGTGTGTGTGTGTTTTAAGATGTGGGTTCTTGGAATACTATTAGTATCAAGTCAGGCGTAACCCCTTATCAACACCGTGATCAATGCCTAAGACTATGTGTAATAATGACAATAAATAAGAGTAAGAGGGAATAATATTCAACACTTAAGATTGTATTAAATGAGATCTTTTTACACTATAAATGCACTGTGAATACAATAAATAAGTGTAACGAGCAGGTAACTTGGTCGGGGGGAGAAAGAGCAAGCACTATTATCACAATAAAGGCAAGGCAAGAACTTCGGGACGAGTTAATACTCATGAATGGTGGTATTAATGGAAGCAAATGGAATATTCAAACGATCGATGTTCTCACAGAAGCTATTGTGTATGGGGAAAATCCCGCAGCAATTCTAGGTTTGAATTGTCGTCCTTGTAAACTATTTAGCTAATCTATTTATATGAAGGCACGGTCACTCGAGTGACCTTGCTGGCATTAATTGTGATTGATTATCATTAAATGCTACAGTACTGCGGTATTAATGTTAAAGAAATTATATTAAATGCATGAGATGTTTTGTTTTTGGCAAGAAACTGCTTAACTAATTAGAAGCGTGGTGGCACTAATGGGGATATTACGTGGCAGCTCAAAGGTTTACCTTAGAACGTCTATGAAATCAGACGTGATTAACTTGGCCTACCATCCTAAGGAAAAAACTCACTTGAGTGTTGTTATTTAGAGTCCCTAAATGCCAAGTGTTATGACGTCAAAAAGTAAATGAATAGTGACCCCCACCAGACATGTAGTCACATCAAACAAAGGGGATAGTGCATGAAGTTGAAGTTGCTCGAGTGGAAGTAGCTCAAACATTAAGTGTGTCGTTTATTTTTTAGGAATTATCTCCAGGAGATATAGAGGAGGTTCCCCTGAGTATGTACTGAATGAAGTGGCTAGAGGTGGAAGCGGCTCGAGCACCTGTTTGTGCTAGATGAAGTTTTGTATAAGTGTGACAAGAGGGTTGGCTATTGCTGTCCCAATGTTTTCTTTCTCCCAATCCTCCAAATCAAATCCTTACGAGGTTCTCAAGAGGAGATCGCTCGATAGAGCATGTGAGCTCTCCCATTCCCTAGCAGGCATGGTCCCTTGAGGGTACCGAACATACTCGCCCATATTACAAAGAAATTGTGCAACAAGTAAAATACAAGATCAAATATATCATGTTTCTTATTATAACTACCCTCACTCGAATAATCATTATCTTTATAAGGAGTCCTTCGAGAAGTCTCTGTGGAGGGCCTTCGTGGGGAGGTCTTTCAAGGGATATTTATCTTCATTCTTGTGTTAGTCTTTTACTAAGCATAGAATCATCTCAGCTAATCAACCTTTAGTGAAGACTCCCCCTAGATTTTGCCCTTTAGTAGAGATACTTATTTACTTCATGAAGAAATATCTGTATGAAATATTCGATCAGTTCTTCGAAGTATCTACAAAAAAGAGGGATTAATTTCAATAGTCAAATCTTATCATAAGTAATGTTTATTTGTCACCAATTTTCCTTGTGACTTATTCCAGTTTCAAACCTATTGGGACCCCATCTAGTTGGGCCCTTTAGAAATGGAACACCATGATTGCCTTTGAAGTGTTTTTTGTCTACGATTTGAAATGATTATGTTTAAAAAATTTCCCAAAATGATTCATCTCCCCAGACTGGATATGTTCGTGTTTGTCATTATGGCTTTGGGCACTTCTCATTTAATGTGACTACTGCTTACTTCTCCCTTTTACACATGAGGATCAAGGGTTTGCGCGTGTTTCTCAATCGGGGCATTCAATGCATCGCCTTTATTTTGTCATTATAATCGTTTTTTATTATGTGCCCTTATGTGCATGTGCAATCCTTGTGGGTTACTTCAAATGTTGCCATTTGTTTGCAAACCGTCACTCTTGATCCGTCCTTTATACTGTTCTTGCCCCTATAAAAGGTCACATTCAGCCACTCCAACTCTTTATCGTTCTATTTCCTTTCAATATGTGTTTTCCCTGAAAGAGAGAGATTATCAACATCATCCCCTGTTTCATCGCCTCTGAAACTAAGCTCTTATTTTATTCTATATTCATGGGCCCTGTGTTAAGAGAACTCAACCATCCAAGGGTGTGTCCCCTCGTACTCTTGCCCATTAAAACCAATGGGCCCGTTATCACCGTGCGCCCTACTTTGGTGAGCCTGATCATTTTTGGATCATTGGTGAGCATTTTCCTGGGACAACTAAAACAACAACAAAGGCGAACTTATTGATGGATGAGAGCGACGATGCCGGTGACTTCTCTTACATCCCTACGGTGACTGTGACCCACTTTAGGATTGAGTTCGGGGATTATCCCTACTCTAAAGTGGACTTTGAATCCACTGTAGGAGCTTGCGAGGGTCTAGGGGCTTGGTCCGACTATATTCATGGCAAGTATGCCACAAAGTTATATCTAGTGGGTTTATCATCGACATATTGGTTAGATGGTATCAACCTTGCCAAGAATAACCCCACTCATCGAACACATACTTTTGTAGCATCTTGGGATGAATTTACGATCACTCTTGAGGATGTTTACGAACTTATAGGGTTAGAAGCTATTGGGTTTGAGCCATACTATGAGGAGGTCATTTTTAGTGCTGAGTGGGCCTCTTGAACAGAGTCGGAGGTTTCAGTGAAAGATTTTATGGTCACTTATAACAAGTGTAACTACTCAGAAGTTATTCGTTATTTCTTCTACATTGAGGACAAAGCAATCGCCAAGGCTCACGAAGTTGTGAAGAAGAACCTGAAGGGGAAACATATTATGGAGATTCCCCCCACTGGCAATGGTTATGGTTCCAAAGTCAAGTTGGTGGGGTATATTTGGGTCATCATTTCCAAGGTTTTCCTTCTTAGAAAGCCCCATGATTGCCCTCGAAAGGACTTGATAAATATGGTTGTTCTCATGGCTCATGGCGTCAAACTTCCTTTGGCCTCCATGACTTTGGGGTCTTCGTACACCTGGTTTGACCGAGTTCAGGCAGACTCTGCTCATAGCATCAACTTCTTTGATGTCTCAAATTATGCAAACCACGTTCTTTTGACAGCCTTTCTTTATTCCCACTTCCCCGAATGTGCTCCGACTGGTAACTATCTTAGACCATCCTGTTTAGGTACCTCGTGTGTGTTGTTGGAATCGCAAGCTTTCCAAAAATCCTTTTCACTCCTTACATGATAACGTTAAGAAGTTTATTTGTCACCCGTACGTGGTTGTTGACCAGTTTTTTACCAATATTTTCTTTGCTGAGGAAGCTCAACCCATTGTTCCCATCGAGGAAGTATTTGCAAAGAATATTCCTTCGAGCAATGTTCCTCTGGTCCTTGTCCCCTCATACTTGCGATCTTATACGAAGTGATCGTCCTTCTACTTGAGGTATTGTCCCAACCTAGTAGTGATGCAATTTGGACACGACTAGGGTGCCTTCATGCTCATCCATTTTACTCATGAGAAGCCAACCGGATTTTCTTTTGCCTGTGAGAAGTTTTTAACTTTAACTCTTGTTAAACTTTGTTCCAATTACACTTCCAACCCTGTCATCCCCGGTAAAGCTACTCGAGGGAAAAGATCGAACATGTACCTATCCATATTTTAGATGCATCAACTAGGTAGGTTTGAGACCAATGTCCTTAAAGAACCTCATTACCCTGTTGTGGAGATATTTCCCCCCCCCCCCCACCACCACCACCACCACCGACCTAGTATTGAGGACTTGTACTACTTCTAATTCTCAGTTTCCCCTTAGCACCAGAAATGGTTTCGATCCTATCGAGCTGCCACTTTTGGCCCCTTTAGATGATGTCTTTAAGAAGAAAAAAAAGGCTCTCGACCCTTGAGCCTGAGCGAAGAGGTAGATTTTCACCTGGTGCTTCGAGAGTGGCTGAAGAGGGGGACATTCCCCATGCTGCTTCTACTGGGGTAGCTGTTAGGGCCATTAGGAAGGCCCCAAAGAAGAAGCCCAAGGTTACTCATGAGGTTTCTCATACGTTGACTCCTTACTCCAAGTTATCTCAACAGGTTAACCAGTGGTTTGAGCATCTTCAATAGACTTGGGAATTTTTTTTGTGGAAGATAGGGCCTATATGTCAGCTTAGATGATTGCACGAGGTTTTTCTTATGCACCCCCAACTACTGAAGGTGGTAGAAAACATATCAGATCTTCAACTGGATTGACTAGTCCTGTTAAGATTATTTTTAAGGAAACTGATGAGTCAAGTGATGAGGAACAATCTGGAGAGGAAGGGGTTGATAATGAGGAGGAGGAAGGTGATGATGAAGGGGAGGAGGAGGGAGAAGGAGGAGGAGGGAGAGGATGAAGAGGAAGAGGTGGTTAACTCCCCCCTGTTCAAAGGCGTAGACTTCATAAGATGGCTTCTTCCTCAAAGCCCTATTCGCCTCCCCATTACTACGAAGTCTTGTAAGATATCCCTGAAGAAGAGGTATAGCCCAATTTCTTTTCCTTTTACTTGTAGCTTCCCCCATTTCTTCTTTTAATATTAACTTTTGTTCTGTATCTTCAAGTTGGTGTGTGAGGTGATTCCCAGGAGGATGTTAGAGCAGGTGATAGGTTTAGGGGGCCTCTTGTGGACTTGGAGATGATTAAAGCTTTGTCTCCTTCTCGGGGTGGTATCCCCAAGGATGCAAATGTCCCTTACTCTTTTAAAGGTAACCATAAATTTCTCCCTAGAGGTTATTGGTAGCCTTGATGTTGTTCAATCCAGTAGTGGATATTATCTTAGCTCTGCTTTCTTATGTAATCAGACTACCCTCCCGAAACGTCCCCATAAAGGGGTGAATCTTTTGAAATGAAGTCCCCGTGATTGTACCCCCTATGATGCTAGTCTCCTCTCTTTTCTTTCTGAGTTCCATATTTTATATTGAAAAATTTATCATCCTGCTCTTTGTTAGTCTTCATAGGTTTCATTCTCCGGGTGAACTGCCCTATTGGCACCTCCTCCCTCGAATGACCAGGTCCTAGTTACTCTTTTTGGTCTGTATATCCTCCATCTAGAGAGAGACGAGGTTATTGCTGCTGACTAAGCGAGAGTTAGGCAAGAAAGAGTTTCTGAGATCGTTGGTGTACTATTATTTCCTTGGATCAGCATCCCTTGGTGGCTCCAAGAGGTCCTCATAAGGAAGAAGATGTGGTGCAGATGGCCGCCAAGCAGTTCACCTATGTTCCTCAGCCAGAGGTATGATATTAAGGTTTTATTTGGGAAGGTTAATCTACATATTAGCGATGGGTTTTTGTTATCTTGGTTGGTCAAACTCTTGCGTGACTTCAAGAATGTTGATTTACCTGCTCTTTATGCTCTGTTACAAGCCTCTCATTATTCCCAGGTGTCCATCTCTGAGGAGTTGGTGTGTTTAGAAGCCAAATTAGTTAGGTCTGAGCAAGAGGTTGAGGTTGCTCGTGAGGCCACTATCAAAGCGAAAGTCAAGTTAAATGATATTCAGTAAAGAATAGAGTGCCATCAAAAGTATCTGGATGATTGGGCTGCTGACCAGAGTAATCTTGAGAAGATTCTAGCCTAGCATCATCACCGCCTTTTTGGCTCAGCCAACTTATGGTTCAAAATGGATGCCCCTACCAACTAGCCTATCTTCCTAATTTCCCCATATTTTATTTTTTTATTACCTTGGAACTTTTGTTAAATGTAACTCAGTAAATATATCTTGTTCGAATATATTGCTTTGCATTTTGTTCACCTCCTTTTCTGTTTTTACTAAATGTTGAATGAGGTGACACATCCATACAATATACATTACGTTATGCATGAAGAAAAGAAATTGGACCATAGTTTTTTAAATAAAGATGTCTTTATACTTCTATGTAAAATAGGTAACTTGTGGGGAACATTCTCCCAAACAAGTACCAACAAAACGTAACCAAACAAATCGATATGTTGGAATCAAATTAACTTATACATTTAAACATAGTAATTTTTGAGCCATTTATTGATCAATTTCAAAGTGACATCATCCTCGACCTTCGATACTTTGCAGTAGCCTGAATCATGAGTTACTCAAACAATATAGGGCCCTTCTCAGTTTTCTTCAAACTTAGGTAACAAAAGTCCCCTGATGTGTCTCGTGCAAGATTTTAGGACTAATTCCCCCTCTTTAAACTTCCTCGGACTCAAAAGTTTGTCGTAGGATATGGACAACTGCTTTTGGTACATCTCAAAGTGTCTTACCGCATTGTCTCTATATTCTTTTAGTGCCTCAAGTTGCACGTGGAGCCTGGGGGAAAGCATGGCAATTCTTAAGTTATATCGAGCAAAGGGTACTTTGAGCTCTACCGGTAAAACAGTTTCTACACCAACGACCAAAGAGAAAGGAGTATACCTTGTGGGGTTCCTCTTAGTTGTTCATTAAGCCCACAACACCTCAAGTATTTGTCATCCTATATTCCTGGAAAGTTTTCTAGCATTTTTTACAAGATGTTCACCAAAGTCTTGTTAGTAGGTTTTGCTTGCCCATTTCACTTTGGGTATGCAACGATTGACTTGTGATGAATGATGGAGTACTTGTCTGTGAGGAAACTTACTTCACTATTTACAAAGGGAGTACTATTATCTGAGAGGAAGACCTTTGGGATACCAAAACGGCAGATGATGTGCTCTTTCATAAATCTAGTGAATACCCCCGCTATGGCTTTCTTCAATGGTATAGCTTCTGTACATTTGGTAAAACATTCAGTAGAAACAAGTATCCAAATCTTTCCATGCAAGGAGGTATTTATCTCCCTTACTAGGCCAAACGCCTATGTGTGGAATGTAAAAGGGGTAGAGAGAGAATGAAGGTTCATTGAAGGAGCTTGGATTGAATTCCCATGTAACTGGCAAGCCTTGCACTTATGAACAAACTCCACAGATTCCTTTTATATCATAGGCTAATAGTATCTTAAAGTCATGAGTTGGTCATAAAGTTTACCCCCTCCCAATATGACCCGGCCCGTGGTCCTGCTTCAGTACTTCATTTTCTTCTTCTTCTACCCTGATGCACCTCAAATCCTGCCATGATAGCCTCTTCGGTATAACTGCCTTTCTTGGATGTAATATCTAGTCACTTGCCTCTTTAGTCTCGTGGCATCATCTTTGTCTGCTTGCATCACTCCATCAACTGGCATATCCATGTACGGTTGCCTCCAATCTTGAGGTGATCGATAAAGTTGCACTCTATCGCTTGGTAAAATAATTGACATTTCCCATGGTCCCTCTGTATCATCGCAGCATCTTGCCTTATCGAAGGCCAGAAGTATCCTTCTCACTGGACCCTTCTATACAAAGGGATCACGGTGGTTTCGCAACTGTCTTCATAGACTTCCATCAATCTTCTCTTAGCCTTTTCGGGATCCACACATATGGATAGCCAACCACCTTTGTTTTTGTAGTATAAGTTTCCCCTAGCAACAAAATAATACGCAAGGTTAACTAAACTCAGTGACCCTATACTTGTTTCTGGATGCTTCCTTATTTCGCCTCTTCAATCATTGTTGTCGTCAGTGGGTAACATTTCAAGAATTATGGAGGGAGTTGTCCTCTTGGTAATTCTAACCAATATTGACTCCCCTTCAAAAATCAATCTTTTGGGAAATTATAGCATAAGCATCAGTGTGCCTATTCATCGTTCGTTGGTGCCTCTTGATCTTTACCACTTTGAATTTCTCGAGCAACCTTTGTATGATTATTCGGTAGGGTGCCAAATTCATGTGCTTCAAGGTAAATTTGCCCGTCATTTATTTAACTACCAAGTTTGAGTCCCCCTTTATTATGAGCACCTGGATACCCCTTCTAAAATATTCAAGCAATCCTAACACCAGTGCCTCGTACTCAGCTTCATTATTCAAGCATCTAAAGTCCAACTTGAAGGATAGTAGAACTTATTACCCATTCTTTCTTAAAATCACACTTGCACCTCCTTTATTTTCGACTAAAGATCCATAAAATTCAATGCTCCATTTGTCCAAACTGGCTGCCAAAAATTTATCCCAAAGATCATCGCCCAGAAGCTCTTCCACAGGTGGCTCGAATGTCTCGAAAGGAAAAATGGCTACGAGATCTGCGTAAGCTTGACTTTTAATAGCTCGAGGAATTATGCATTTGAGGTCATACTCTGAGAGGATTAGAAACCATTTGGCTGGACTGCCTATTAGTACAATTCTAACAAGCAAAAACGTTATAGGATTACATCTTATAATAATGTGAACTATGAATGACAACAAATAGTGCCTAAGTCTTATGCTACGAATACAAGGGCCAAATAATGCCTCTCGATGCTGATATATCTGGCCTCTGGCCCATATATAATCTGGCTTAATTAATAAACAGGTTCTCTAAGCCATCTATCTCTTGGGCTAACAATGCCCCAATAGATCGTTCAGTAGATGTAAGATATAGACGTAAAGGAATACCTGCCTTCGAAGGGATCATCTTTTGGGGGGATATGAGGAGCATTTTTATCTTTTCCTCATATTATTGGTGCATATGCTCCCATGCGAACTTGGACCTTTTATGCAATAGCTCCATTAGGGGATGGGTCACCTCGATAAGTTCGGGCACAAATCGTCTCAAGTAGGAGACCTTTCCCAGGAATCTCTTCAACTCCCTCGCTGATTTTGGCCTTGGAATGTCAAGGATAGCTTGCTACTTGTCAACATCCATCTGCACTCCTTACCTATTCACCACAAACCCAAGGAACTTGCCACTTGTCACCCCAAATTCACATTTGAGGGGATTTATTTTTAGTTGTCACTTCCTATATTGGGTAAACACTCTCCTTAGATCTTCCAAGTGAGTAGCCCCCTTCCTGGATTTAATCACCAGGTCATCAACATAAAATTCCATGATCTTGTGGAAGAGGTGATGGAATATGTCCATCATGGTCCTCTGTTAAGTTGGTTCTGCATTTTTTAAATCGAAAAGTATGACCGTGAACATGAAGTTCCCTAATGGTGTTCGAAAATCAGTCGTCTCAGCGTCAGTCGAATCCATCTTGATCTAGTTATACCCCACATAACCATCCATGAAGTTTTACATCTCGTGCCTAGCAATTGCATCTTTCAAGATGTTTATAGAGGGCAATGGAAACTCATCTTTCTAGCATGTACGGTTCAGGTCCTGAAAGTCACGCAGATTATGATATGGATCTTATCTTTCTTTCCTACTAGCATAATGCTAGACAACCAAATAGGATGCTGAATATGGATTATAAAACCATCTGCGAGCAGCCTTTAGACTTCTTCCTTAATCTTTAAGTCTAACTCTTATTTATATGTTCAAGTAGGTTGCTTCACTAGGATGGCTAAAGGCAAAACATTCAGCTTATGGCTGAAGGCAGAGCCATATTCTTCTTAGCAATCTCTAAGATAACTCGCGTGACTTCCAATTATGAGTGCTCGGGGATCCCAACTTGGTCAAAGAACCAACCAAACTTCTGTGAGCGTCCTACTGTTGCACATTCAATCCAAAGGTCAGTTTGATCCTCCTCAAGCTCATACACTTCTTCCACATCTCTATAGGCAGACTCACTAAAAGCTTTTATAACATTTTCACTACCTCTAGAGAGCAAGCCTCCATCTGTCTGCTCAAGCTCTCGATGGGGTTTTCTTCATCTTTGGGTTCGTCTTCCTCATCTGTCTCATCTTCCAACTGCAACTGATCCAGTTCGAAGATACATTCCTTCAGAGATTCTTCAAAGTTTTCCTCAAGGAGCCACTATTCCCTCAGTAGTTGTTCGGCTTCTATATCAAAGGCACTAGCCATGTGTGCCCGTTGAGCTGGTAGAGGGTTATCATTCATATTATGTTAGGCAAGTTCAATATCCCATTTTTTCATGTGATGGTCGATAAACCTCCTCAATGAAAAACATACCCTAGTTGGGTGGTTCACTTTGTTATGGATTTCATAAAAGTTTAGCTTTTCTCTGTCTTCTCGAGATGCTTGTGTCGTACTACCATTGACTGGTCTACAAACTTTATCGCGAACCATGAGGTCATAAAGTTTTAATGTCTGCTCCACTATTCATGACAGCTCGGGAGGGTCTGCTTCTCCCTCAAACCTCCTCTTATTTCCCCTATTTCTTCTTCCTCAGCCAGCACTTCCTTCCCCTCTTCCTCCATCATCTGTGTAGTTTACCCTCAGAGGTACTCGCCTCCCCGAGTTTGCTGATAGCCTTAGCAACAAGCTTGCCAAGGTAGGCGGGGGTGGTGGGGGGTTTACCACTAGAGCAATATTCATTGCTGCCTTCAAAAACGCAGCAAACAACCCTTCCCATGACACATTTATTAGGTGGCAAATAAACTCGGGTAGTAGCCCTTTAGCACAAACTTGTAAGAGTTTATCTTCTTGCATTTCCTCTCTCACATCTTGAGAGCGTCCGCGAAATCTTCTAATGTAAGCAACAACATGATCTCCCGGCTTTTATTTCTCGCGATCTAGTTATATGAGTGTAAACTAGTCTTAAGCCAAAAAGAATTTTTGCACAAATGCAATTCCTCCCAAGAGGCCACACTGCCTGGCGCCAAGTTGGAATACCGAGCATAAGCCTTTTTCGTCAAGGATTTTGAGAACTACCTCAATCGTAGATTTTTGTCATTATAGTAATCCCCCAGGCTCTTGGTGAATCTTTTCACATGTTCCTTGGGATAGCACCTTTTCCCGTGTATTTATAAACGATGGGTGAAATATACCCTATTGGGTAAGGCTCATTATTTTACTCCTCCGAGTACAGAGTATGGGAGTCATCATAAATTGAGGAACTATCTCCTCAAGCCTTGGACACCGTTATGAACTTCAAGATATATTTCTCCATTCCATTCATGCTAGAAGGTTGAGAACTGGCCGGCGTGGCACCACAGCGACAGGAGTTATTGGCGCAATTGGTGCACTCCCTCTTACGCTAGTGGTCGTTATCAACGTTTACCTGTCGATCCTACACCTGGTACAGTTGTTCCCATAGCCAAGGTTGGGTTAACCATTGGTGGAGTGGTGGGGGAAACATTATTAGTAGTTGGCGTGGAAACTCCTCCTGTAATAGAGGGGGATGGTATTCCTATTAGCAGCGTCAGGAAGGAGTTTGGTCCTTCGGTGACTCCCAACAAAGCCTGGGCCCCGGGGGTTTTAATGAACTCTGCAAACAAACCCATGAGCCCTATAATTTGCATTGAGCCTATTCCTATTGCCATGTTGGCCATATCTGTCACACTCGTATTGATTAAGCTAGGTTTTACTCACGCTACTCTCGCTCCTTCAGGAAATATAGTGAGATTTGCTTCCTCCTCATGCTGCATGGCATCAAAATCAATGGTCTTAGCAATGTTATCCTTTGGCATCTTTTCAAAATAGAATACCTCCCCAACAGAGTCTCCAAACGTAAGATGTGGGTTCTCGAAATACGGTTAGAATCAAGTGAGGTGTAACTCCTTATCAAGACCGTGATCAATGCCCAAGAATATGTGTAATAATGACAATAAATGAGAGTAAGGGGGAATAATATTCAACACACAAGCTAGTATTAAATGAGATCTTTTTATTAAATGATATATTTTTACACCATAAATGCGCTGTGAACACAATAAATAAGTGGAACCAACAAGTAACTTGGTCGGAGGGAGAAAGAGCAGGCACTCTTGTCATAATAAAGGCAAGGCAGGAACTTGAGGCCGAGTTAATACTCATTTAATGGTGGTATTAATGGAAGCAAAGAGAATATTCAAACGATCAATGCTCTCACAAAATCTCTTGTATAAGGGGAAAATCCAGCAGCAATTCTAGGTTTGAATTGTCATCCTTGTAAACTGTTTGGTTAATCTATTTATATAAAGGAAATGTCACTCGAGTGACTTTGCTGGCATTAATTGTGATTGACTGGCATTAAATGCTACAGTCTTGTGGCATTAATGTCAAAGAAATTACATTAAATGAAACATGGAGAGAGAGAGAGAGAGAGAGAGAGAGAGATGTACCCTTGTGGTGATCACCGATAGAGAGAGAAAAGGAAGGCCTGGTAGTGGTTGACAGTGGAGAGAGGGAGAGTTTGACAAGAGAGAAAGAGAGAAATATAATCGGTGGGTGAAATCTGAGATCTAATTTATAACCCTAAAATAGTCACGATTCAAAATCGTGACCCATACTGTGACTAATGGAATACTAAAACTTGCTCATAGCTCTAGACCGTATCCCCTACTGTGACCAATTCAATATCATAATTTGATCAGGATTGTGGATCGTGACTATATTAACGTGTCCATTTTAAACTAGAGTTAGGGTTCACGGTCTTAAATTGCGAACATAATTCATTTGGATTGGTCACGACTGGGTCAATGTCCAGAACCGTGACCATCAGTGTGTCTATTTTGGCAGGAACTTTGGCGCCTAAAAGGTCACGGATTAGTGATGGTCTAGAGTCATGACAATTTTTATCACGATCCATAACCATTACCAATCTCGCGTTAGTGTCACACTTTTCCCTGGTCACATGATTAGTTACGAGTTTTGGTAGTGGGTCACACTTTTACACCGTGACCACATGATCATGGTTCTGGACCGTAACCAATTGATTTTGACAATATGTCTATTTTGGTGTAGTGATTGGAAGTCGATTTTAGATTCATCATATACAAACATGAAAGTTCTATGTACAAACATGACAGTTAGGATATCCGAGAAAGCTTAGAATTTTCTTTTCTTATTCATGTAAAGAATATTGATATGAAGTATTTTTTTGTTGTTCAAAAAAAAGAAAAAAGTATTTCTTTGATATATATAAAAAAATGCAAACACTATATGTTATTCAGTAACACACTATTATTACTCTGATCACTATGAGTAAGTATCTAGTTCATTATTTTATAAAACAATACAATTAATGTGACGGTTGTGAAGGTTGCACATGTTGTCTATAACATAAACCACAATAAAAATAATTAAGTTACTTTTTCAAAATGATAGTGACTAAAACACAAAACCACATACACATTTTCAATGGGTTTAGGTAAAATCTTAACAAATCATGTGTTTTAATGGTGTCCTAACTAAAAATGACAACTTAACGAAGTGAGTTTGGGTATTAATATTTAATAGATATACAGGACACCACTCATTTATATGCTACTTAAAGATGACCAAAACTCGGCACAAACCGTAAATACATAATAAGCACCAAAGCCATAACGGGTTAGGTTTAGTTGGACTTGATTTTTATCCAATCCCGATAAGATGTGATACAAAAACCTAATCGACACATATCAAATTGAGGGGAACACAATACGGTACAAAGTAAAATTTTTGAAAGTACAAATTACACTAATACCAAACTTTTCCAAAATTATTACAAAAAAATCATTATACATTATAAAATCTAATGTATATATCACTGAACGGTCTAATATATACTAATGGTGTCCTTAAATATCTAAATTACCCACTAATGAGTAATGCAAATTAAAAAGAAATAATAATAATAATACCCATATAATTTCATATAAACACGTAGATAGAAGTACAATAAAATGGAATTATCGCATTTTAATACCATTTCTTTTTTCTCATAAAAAAACTCATATCACAACCAACCATCTAAAGAAAATAATATAGCTATCACCTAGGATATGAATCTTCTAGCCAAAGCTTTTGTCTTGCATCAGGAAACAAATTTGAGCAACTTTACAAATCCCATCCTTCAATTCCATTTGATTTGGTATCTGAAGAAACATATAAATCTAGTTTGCAAGATAAAATAATATAAGTGCAAATAGAGAAGTATAAAGAACACATCCATATTTTTTAAACTGATAGACCAGATGCAAAATGCATGTCTAACCCTCTGCATTTCAATAGTGTTAAACGTTTCATAATGGTGAAATATGTTTTCACATATTTATAGTTAAATTTTATTCAATATTTTTTATTTAAAGTTGCATAATTATAGAATGTGCATTTATTCACAATTTCATTTCAACAAAAAATTAATTTTAAATATATGAAAAAATATTTTTATCATATTACTTTTCACCGCAGTTAAAAATATTTCACCTCGAACTAAACGGACCCTAGACCACATGTTTGCATTAGGAGCTTCTCTATTCATGAATCCCAATAAGATCTACTGCACGCAATTTTTGAACCCCCCAGAAAAATCAAGCAAATTACTAAATTATTAAGAATTCCGTATAAATACAAATTCTCACGTTCTGCACCCAGGGAAAAAATAGCATGTTCTCACCCCGTATGAGAAGTGTAAACATAATCAAATGAATACGTAATTAATAATTTTATATGGTTCTATAAATCTAATATATAAATATCTAATTATATATGTTATTTGTTATTTGGTCATATAAAACGTTGTGTATTATATATTTAACGTTAGGATCTTAGATCAGCATGATTATTATAGATTGTGTAAACTTAAAGATCAAAAATCGTAACTTGATCCTATTTAGAAGTAGAATATCAAGAGTCATACCTTGATCCAAATTTTTTTTAGAGGAAGAAGTTGAAAATAATATCCTCCACTTGAATATGGAATCATCATTTTGATAGTTGAAGTTGTTGGTGTTATACTCCACATGAATTAGTAATCATTGATTCGTATCGAATATTGTATATTTCCGCCCGTTATCCTTATGCATTCTAGCTCTTTTATGGTCCTAAATGCCTATAATTATGCTCAATAACCAGACAACCTTGGATTTGGATATATACATGCTTTGCAGGGGTTATTTGTGCTTTTGTAGGTATTGGAACGCTAAAAGTGAGGATCCGTTGCATTTCAGAGAAGTTTCGTCGCTGGACGCTACTTCAAGGGCATTTTAGTCAATTCACATTTCTTATTCGGCTCATGGAAATTCGACGGATGCGTAGTTCATTGAGTTAGCATCGTGTGGCCACAAACGGTGCATCGTTTGGAGTTCGGACGAAGAAGCTAGGCTCGTTTCCGTAATGGACCTTTTCCCCCTCATCATGGACTAAATGCAGCCTGAAAACAGAGTACCGGTCGACCGCGTCCCTGGGACCGATCGACCGCGGTTTTAACTTTTTCCGTGGGAAGGAGACAGTATGCTTTGGCTTAAGGGGCCGGTCGACCGCGCCCCTGCGACCGGTCGACCGGTAGTGCCAAATATTTTGGGCTCTTTCCTTCTTCTTTCCTTTTTCCCTTACTTTTTCCCACTTACTATATAAACCCATTTTTGGTTTTAATTCAGATACTTAGTTAGAATAGATTGTAGAGAGTGGTAGTTAGGGTTTGGGTGGTTTTGGATGGTTCTTCTTCATTTATACTTGGTTTGACACCCCATTTGTTGTGTAAGTTGACTATTCATCATCCTCTCCTTTTAATTTAAGTTGTATTTCCTTTGTTTCCATTGTTGTAGTATAATTTACAAGCTTTCTAATTTAGGTTTTCTTGCTTTATTTACATGCTTTGATTTACACGCTTTCTAGTATAGATTTACCGCGTTTATTTACCGCTTTCCATTTATCGCGTTTTTAACATGCTTTCTAGGTAATTTAAATTAGGTTGTGTTTGAATTGAACTCACTCGAGTTGACACGTTGCTTTGCTTTGGTGATGGAGTTTACGGGTTTATTTCGGGTGCGTTGTCCTAGTTATCATGCCTAGGAGATTTGACGGGGCATATCATGTATGTCCCGTGCTTACGACCTTTCGTGCGTAATTTCCGGGATATTTGTTGACGCCAAAATCTTATTAGGCTTTTATGATGATTTAGGGCGTAACAACCCTTGATTTAATTAACTGTCGAAACGAGACGTATTTGTAATAACTCGTCGACCCATGTAACCATTTTATACTAATTAACTCGGGTGAGGGATATTCGACGCAACCTATAGTTTTACTCGCTTTCATAATCTAGTTTCAACATATTGCCTAGATTAACTTTTCCTTTTAGTTTGTAATCATCTTTTACACTTTTATTTCGGAGTATTAAATCACTTGAATTCTAGCAACTCGTCTCTGTGGATTTTCGATACCCGACTTACCGCTATACTCACCCGTTGAGTGTAGTCGTAGTTTAGGTTTTTGTATAGTTCAGGTGAGCCGAACACAAAACGACCGGCGCGTAGGTGACTCTCGCACCGCGGCAAAACCCTGTCTATCAAATGGCGCCGTTGCCGGGGATGAGTTTGTTTTAGACTTTATTTGATTTAGTATTTCATAATATTTTCTTTCTATTTGTATTATTTGCTAACTTTTTGCAGGACTTCCACATTTGAGCACTTAGAAACGCTCGAATTTCCCGCGTGCACCTATTTTGTGGAATTCGTCACTTGAGCCATTTTTGGGGTAAGCATGTCTTATTCCAATTCTTTCGGTAATGCTTGTTATAATTCTCAAAATTCTAGGCCTATGACTTTCGGTGAATACTTAGCATCCCAAAGTAAAAAAAATTCAAATATTACTTTGGGCGAGTATAACGAAACTCAAAACTTAGGTTATTGGAATTTTGATGATGATGATAATGATTTTGGGCCTTTACCTCCTTATAATCGGAATTTTGAAACGAATTGCAATAGTTTTCAAAATTCCTATAATAATGAGTTTTCGGTTAAGTCCGATGGTAATTTTCAAAGTTCTCATTCTAATGCATCCGCACCTCGACCTATGACATTCGGTGAGGGCTTGCGTATGTATGAGAATGAGAAAATTGAAAATCGTTATCGGGAAGAAAATCGTTCGTGGGAACATGAGTTGGATTTATTATTTGAGTCCGACGATGATTTTGCTTCCGAGACTTTCGAAGTCGAGGAATGTTTTGAACCAAACGAGGTACTTGTGCCTACTTTGGAACAAGCCATTCTAGACTTTGCCCATTGCGTAATAGATATTCAAAGTGAGGATGATAATGACGTAATATCTATTTGCAATGAAATGATTTCTTCTTTGGCCCCCAAAGAAGAACATTTCATTGAAAATGATATTATTTCCTTTGAAATTCCAACTTCATGCGATGATGATTCATCTCATGAGTTTGAATTTCTTTCATCCCCGTTTTCATTCTCTATTACCCCACCGGAACAAGTACCCGATGATTCGGTTTCAAACTTTAATGTTTTAAACCCTATCGCCGATGAGGAGTACTTGCTCGAGTAGCCCTCCATGATCGCATCTTTGCCTTTGTGTACGCCGCCTCCCATTCCAACTTCAAAATCCTTGGGAGGATATTCAGCTTTTCTCGGTCCCCACTTGTTTTTGTCACCCGTTCAATCCAAACCCTCCATCGTCCCTCCAAAACTTTTAATTGGCGATGGTTCATTTCTTCCGCCTTACACATGCCTTCCGTTATTAAAACGGAATTCATATTTTTCGGAGGGCATGCTTGTATGTGAGGGTACACCGGTTATCCTCCAAAGTCAAATCGTTCTTATGGTGGACCCTCAGCTATTTAGACTTCTAGTGTACAGTTAGTGTGAAGTCTAAATAGTAGATTGTATATAGTTATCTTTTCATTTTTTATTTTTATTTTTTTCCTTCCTTGTTAATTTAGTCTAGTGTAATTAGTTAACTTTTTGTTATTTGTTTTTGCTATGCTCGGTACTAACTTGTTTTGTAGATTCTTTGGACTTGTTCTCATGGGGATCGCTCCACTTTTGGGTAATATCGCTCTTTTCCTCTCTTTGACTTGGTTCTTAATTAACATTGAGGACAATGTCAAGTTTTAAGTTAGGGGGTGTGGGATATTCTATCCATTTCTTTATTTAGTCCATGTTTTTGCTCACATGTTAGTTACTTAGTATGCTTTTCTTAGAAAAATTCAAAAATTTCAAAAAGATTTTCTTTATTTTTTCTCCTTTTTTGGGCATTTTGCCTTTGTTCCCGATGATAAATTTCAATAATTACCCGATCCAATAGACAGCCCAATGATGCATGTTCTTGATTTTAGAAGTTATTAGACTTTAGTCTCCATTGTTGATATTATGAATAACTTCATGAATTAAACTTTAATCCCATGAGCACATGCACTTTTATGGTTCTATTGATTTGGTTTAAGATTTTTATAACTCGGTAATCTTTTGTTGCATTGTATATACTTACATCGAGTAAGCTTTGTACCTTTCGTCGTTTGTGAGTGTATACACTATTCCTTTCTCATTGAAAACGTTGAATTCGTTGGTAATCTCTCTATTCTTTCATTTCACCGTTCATTAATTGAGTTCATACTTGAAATGTGTTACTTGATCATGATTTTCATATACTGTTTTGATTCGAGAATTGCGTAAACTTTGTGAAATGATCATAGGCCCTCTTTGTTATATCACCCATATGAGCCGTGACCTCACCCTTATATGTTTACCCTCGTTAACCCTTTTGAGCCTAAATATAGCCTTTCATTTCATACCCCATTCCCATAACCAACTCTAAATTGGAGTTATAAACCATACATGCACTTTCCATACCTTTGTTTGGAATGTTACTTGGGATTGAATGTTGTTGTTGTGATGTCGGTTGAAATTTAGGCATATGAGAGTTTGATAAGTAAAGAAAAGAAAGTAGTGAAAAAAGTGAAGAAAAAGAGAAAGCAAAAAGCAAAAGAAAACAAAAGAAAAAGTGAGAAAAAGGAAGAAAAGAAAAAGAAAGAGAATTTTGTATATGTTGTATATAGTTCAATAAGCTTTGATTACTCTCCCCGGTGATATATCTAATGCCTTTTTGAAACTTGTTTTTCCAATTTTGTTATTGCCCGCATTTTCCCATTATCCCGAGTTTTCATCCCGAACACTTTGAATTCGTACATATATTCCTTCGTTTCGTACCTTTTCCATACCTACATTATAACCCTATTAAAGTCCTATGTGATCTTAGGTTGATGTAATTTAAAAGTCATAATAGTTGTGATAATCTGTGAAAATGCATTTCGCCTCTTTTAGTGTGCGGTATCCTTTCATTGAGATTACAATTTTTCAGTTTATATATAGCGTTCATCTTTTGTGACATGTGTGCGGCCTAGTGTCCATTTACATTTACTCTTTAGCCCGCATGTCCCGTGTGTTACCTCCCTGTTTCGAGTGAATTCGCTTGATGAGTGTAATGCCCGTGAGTATTGAATATATGCTTGTGTTAATTAAGTATCCGATTTACTTAAGTTTTTGCCAAATCACACTTTGCATGTGCTCGCTCCCCTCCCACATTTTAAGGTTTCAATTCTATGAGGTGCATTCGATAATGTTAATGATTTAGACTTTTGTTTGAATTCATTCAATGTGCTAATAATGTGTATGAAATCCTTTTCGCAATTGTTGGCTTGTCGCATGTTGGGTTGGGCATATTTTGAGGAAACCATGTGATGTTTGTGGGTATCATCCCTGAAAACCCTCACGAGACGACACTCGTCCACTAGGGTAACCAAGGGGTTTAACGGCTTATTGCATATGCTAAATGCAATCGTGTTCCCTACGAAAGTGGCAATTATATTTCGATGCATATATACATTTTGTACCGCCCTCTGTGGTCTAGTTTTCTTTGTTTCATTACTAGGGACTAGCAATGTGTAAGTTAGGGGGTGTGATTCGTATCGAATATTGTATATTTCCGCCCGTTATCCTTATGCATTCTAGCTCTTTTATGGTCCTAAATGCCTATAATTATGCTCATTAACTAGACAACCTTGGATTTGGATATATACATGCTTTGCAGGGGTTATTTGTGCTTTTGTAGGTATTGGAACGCTAAAAGTGAGGATCCGTTGCATTTCGGAGAAGTTTCGTCGCTGGACGCTACTTCAAGGGCATTTTAGTCAATTCACATTTCTTATTCGGCTCATGGAAATTCCACGGATGCGTAGTTCATTGAGTTAGCATCGTGTGGCCGCAAACGGTGCATCGTTTGGAGTTCGGACGAAGAAGCTAGGCTCGTTTCCGTAATGGACCTTTTCCCTCTCATCATGGACTAAATGCAGCCTGAAAACAGAGTACCGGTCGACCGCGTCCCTGGGACCGATCGACCGCGGTTTTAACTTTTTCCGTGGGAAGGAGACAGTATGCTTTGGCTTAAGGGGCCGGTCGACCGCGCCCCTGCGACCGGTCGACCGGTAGTGCCAGATATTTTGGGCTCTTTCCTTCTTCTTTCCTTTTTCCCACTTACTATATAAACCCATTTTTGGTTTTAATTCAGATACTTAGTTAGAATAGATTGTAGAGAGTGGTAGTTAGGGTTTGGGTGGTTTTGGATGGTTCTTCTTCATTTATACTTGGTTTGACACCTCATTTGTTGTGTAAGTTGACTATTCATCATCCTCTCCTTTTAATTTAAGTTGTATTTCCTTTGTTTCCATTGTTGTAGTATAATTTACAAGCTTTCTAATTTAGGTTTTCTTGCTTTATTTACATGCTTTGATTTACACGCTTTCTAGTATAGATTTACTGCGTTTATTTACCGCTTTCCATTTATCGCGTTTTTAACATGCTTTCTAGGTAATTTAAATTAGGTTGTGTTTGAATTGAACTCACTCGAGTTAACGCGTTGCTTTGCTTTGGTGATGGAGTTTACGGGTTTATTTCGGGTGCGTTGTCCTAGTTATCATGCCTAGGAGATTTGACGGGGCATATCATGTATGTCCCGTGCTTACGACCTTTCGCGCGTAATTTCCGGGATATTTGTTGACGCCAAAATCTTATTAGGCTTTTATGATGATTTAGGGCGTAACAACCCTTGATTTAATTAACTGTCAAAACGAGACGTATTTGTAATAACTCGTCGACCCATGTAACCATTTTATACTAATTAACTCGGGTGAGGGATATTCGACGCAACCTATAGTTTTACTCGCTTTCATAATCTAGTTTCAACATATTGCCTAGATTAACTTTTCCTTTTAGTTTGTAATCTTCTTTTACACTTTTATTTCGGAGTATTAAATCACTTGAATTCTAGCAACTCGTCTCTGTGGATTTTCGATACCCGACTTACCGCTATACTCACCCGTTGAGTGTAGCCGTAGTTTAGGTTTTTGTATAGTTCAGGTGAGCCGAACACAAAACGACCTGCGCGTAGGTGACTCTCGCGCCGCGGCAAAACCCTGTCTATCAATCATCATTTGGATGATTGTAATTTTTTTATTTCTCTTCTTTAACCCAATTTCATCAATGTTATAATTTTGTAGTATCTTATTGATGGATATAGGTCACTTATATATAGATGGAGAGAGGACTGAATCTCTAAAAGTCACTCAATCTGAATATTTCAACAAGGTAGATACCCAAAAGTCCTTTGACTCTTGGTATTTGGAGTACCCTTTCATTAACTAAAGTGACTCTTATATTAATGTAATTATGGAACATATTATGGAGAATTATTATTTCAAATAATTCTAACATTCTCACACTTGATCCATAATTATCATAAGGTGCGCAATAGTATTTGAGTCGTCCTTAAATGGTTTTTCATAAATTCCTTAATCAAACAAGCCATTAATGCAAGTCATGGTGCTCACATACTAATTCAAGAGCATAATTTCTTCCATGTACCAAAACATTAGGAACTCATCCAACAAGGTCTATAAATAGGATTATTCAATAATGGCCCACTGATGTCTTATAAAAAAAGACTATTTCTCTCACTTTCATCCATTCACATGCATATAACAAGATAGAAATTAAAATGTTCAGAGAACATCTTAATTTATATCAGAATATGTGTCAACTAAATAAGCACTAAAATATCCACAATCTTATTATTTTTAATGACAACACTCGAGACTCATTCGCTCAATATGTCTAGCAATTTCCTCAGTGGTAGTCCTTTAGTAAGTGAATTTGTTATGTAAACACCCGTACTTATGTGTTTAAGTGACACCAGTTGTTACTGAACTTATTCTTTGACAAATAGGTATTTTAGTTTAATGTGCTTTAGTTCCTTAGAATTTCTATCAATTCTTTATAAAGAATGCAACAGTAACATAATATTTCAGTGACTTGGTAATAGTGTTGACAACACCTAGTCCTGAAATGAAATTTTGTAGCCATAATTCATACATTGTTGCATCAAAGCATGCTATAAACTCAGTTTTCATAATCGATAAACCATTAATATATTACTTCACACTCTTTCATAGTTTTGGCTATTAAGCCAAAATAGATACACATAATAAAGACTGAGATAAATACATCCATAAGCTATTAAAATTTTATATAAAATAACTGATCATCTTTAAATGAACTGTCTTTATAAGTGTGAGCATATATGGTTTTAAATATCTCATTCCTAAATACTCATGAAATATTCTATTTCTATAACATATCTTTAATTAGTAATGTATAGAGAAGTACAAAATGTATAAACTTACTCCCACTGGCCTCAAGGTATATATATACTAACATAAATACATAATATATCCTTAAAATATCATTGGTGGAAAACTGACATAAGTTTATATAGTGATTTCTTAACATATACAGTTCTTCTCTTAAACTCTCATAAGTTCACACTAACTCTTAATCAAAAGGAGCTACTAAAGCCATAAGAATTTCACATTTTAAGATACAGGTGAAAATATTTATTTACACCCTTTTTCTATTCATAATGAAAACTTTGACCATAATTCTAGCTTTATGTCATTGATTATCACCACGGTCGTATTTTAGTCTTAAAGACGCATTTACACTCGACTCTAGTATGTCAGTTGGGTAATTCAACGTGATCCAAAACTTCATTTTGGGAAATTAATGGCATTATAATTTTTTAAAACTTGTGAAATCAAAATCTAATATTTTCTTACTCATCTGTCATATTCACATTTTTGTGATAAATCTCATAATCATTCAGAATAGTAAACTCATTTAAGAGCTTCTTAAAATTATATATATCTACCAACTAAAAGAACAATTACTTTGGATGTTAATGGAATGACACGAGTATCTTAACTTCTTTTAACCACATTAGGTGATTTGATACACCCACTAATTTCACCATTGTTTAGAGAATTTGATATTTGACATTTTCGATTTCATAAGTAATTAGTGTACCCTCATGAAATTGTGGACATAATTATAAATTTTAATTCTTTTAATGAATTCTAAATCCATGCATATATTAGACATTACCAATCATATGGGCGTGTCAAATTGGGTAAAGTATAATTTATATAGTACACTTTTAACCATATATAATCATTTTCGTGTGAATAACTCTTGTGGCTATATCGACGTTAGTGTATTTGGTTGTTTGTTTTATATTGACGTGGTCTATGTAGGCCCACTATCCAAGAACTATTATCTCTCACTAGGGCCACATAGATTCTTCTAAAATTATAAACCCTTAAAATCTCAAATGTGAGTGTCAATATTCATAACTGACAGCTCAAGGACAATCTAGTTTATTAAATCACCAGAGTAACTCTAGAGTTAAAAGAGTCTGATATTCAATTATGTCACAGAATTTTAGAGTTTTAATAATAAATCTACCTTTAAGTTCAATATTATGATATAGGATCAAAATCATTTTTTTTTGTAAAAGTTTCATCAAAAACATAATTGTACAAATAATCAAGGAGAATATCATAATTAAGAAAAATATATTCTCATATAAACGTAAATATCTTTTGGTATACTCAAGATAAATTCCTCTCTATCAAATTTAGAAAAAATAAATAAAGGTCATCAAGGGGTTTTTATGATTTCAAAATAACATAATAAAAGAAATCCAAAATTTTATGGTTTGTTTTATGGTTTGTTTGGTAAGGATCCTCACATCGATTTAGAACTATTTTTTGTAGCACTCTAGTTTTGAAACATAAAATAAATTATTTTATTAATATCGAATGATACATTACAATTCACACAATATAGCTTAAAATATCTATGCTACATTATGGGTACTCATATTTTAATCTCTAACATTATAGGATTTTGTATAAACTTTATACCTAATCCATTTAAGAATTCTTCAAATTGTTAATAGAGTGTCATGTAATAATTTATTCTTTAATAGTAAGTTCCTAGAGAAAAACTGAATTATAACGATTTAGTACTTTTACGTAAAATTTAAATTATTCACTTCATTTTAAGAAGTCAGTATTGAGAGCATTGAGATGGATAAAACATGCAATTTTAGATAAATAAAAATATATATAATTAATGAGATAAATAGCTTACTATGTTAATGCTATGAATTGGCAACACTTAAATTAATAACATTTTATAAATATAGGCTTTCTTTCGTAATAATTTTGAATATTTATACATGAATTTATTGGGTACCATTTTATGTAATTTAGATGGATATGTTATCTAGGATAACCTTTCACCACCTAATTGCGTAATTTCTTAATATTTATTTCAGTTACTCAAAATCAATTTTCTTTGGGAAATTGCTTGACGAAACTAACCAAATATAACCCATTAATGTTTTTACATATATAAGCCTGATGAGTTATTACTACCACTTTAATCTTTAAATTTAATATTCACAAGAATTCTAATTTACTCGCTTTAATGACTACCGAACTATTCATTATATGAATATTACGTTATTTTATGAATTATATAATGATTTCAATAAGCATTAATGTTTTTGAAAGGCATAAATGAACAGTTTGCTTATAAACTAAGGAATGATATGAACTCTTTTGAGTAACTAATATCAACCTTAATAAATAAATATATTGCCCCTTTACTATTAACTTCACCATTGCAACTGGACTCATTGGAGCAATCAATTCACAACGGAATAATCATAACGAAATCACTAATAATCTGAATACTAGAAGTCATATTCGATTGTGAAACCCAGCCTAATTAAATACCGGATGATCAGTCCTTTATTAAATTAAAATCAAGGTGAACGGTTGGTTCATTCTTAGCATCAATGTCGTAAAATAATTATTTCCAATTTAAACACCCTAAATAATTAAGCTAAGTGTCAAAACAATTTAAAGTCTTATTTCTACTTTATTAAATTCCGATATGAAAACCTTTTTAGTAAACAACAGTTTAAGAATCACATAAATGCTAAGGATGGGAATTAACACACAAGAATTAAATCATCTAGATAAACCAAACCAAGTTTATAAATGAAATCATCGTGACAAGAGTTAACTCCCAAAGAGTACTGAATACTGCAAATGTAAATAAACATAAATCTCTCGCAAATCCAAAAGGAATAGGAAATCGGGCGACACATGCCCTAACTATGAAGAACTAAAATAGGAACTGAATCAATGAAGAGGTCATCTAAAGCAAGGGCCCACAACTTCCACATAAGCTACAGCACGTCCAATCCAAAGAACCTATGCATGATGCCCCTGTGGCTGGGCACCTGTAATACATACATATATATACAAGAGAGAGAGAAATGACTAGAAAACGGGTCAGAGCCCGAGTGTAAAACAGTTTTAAAATAGTTTAGCAAGTATTTAAAATGCTTACTGGCTAATTTGACAACCATGTTAGTATGCGACACTCTCTTGAGAATTCTCACCTCTCATCTAGTGTGCACGCATACCATACTATGGATCTCGTAAGTCTATTTAACTTATTTTCCATAAAGTTTTATCCCGAGAAGTACTAAGGCTATGATATTTAGTTTTAGAAAATTAATCTCTTCCATTTTTTTACGTTACTTAGAACCACTCAGTACCGTTACAAAATTCACAAACACTTGTGACAAAGCTGGAGCATTTATTCATTACTTAACTACTTATACACACAGTAGAAAGTTTCCATATATATAAGTATATATATATATATTAATCACTCATATAATATATATACTATCGGCACTCCACATAAAGTCTATGGTGCTGGCATACTCTGCTATCAAGTCCCCGTATGAATCGTAATAAGGGGAAATACTAGTTCGGAATCATAGTCTCGAACTGTATTAACACGATACACACAAAATGGAGGGGAAGCATAGTTCCAAGTCACTAAGAGGTCAGCACATACCCCTCACGTCTCTTAGGGCCGTCTGACTATCATTCTCAAATAACCTATACCAAGGAATCCTATGTTCTAGAGTACAAGTCAATATCTCCCATAAAGGTCCCATCGAGATAAGACTGTCCCAGCGTGGCAACCCCCGTGATAGCAAGTAGCACGGGTATGATTATTCGCAAATATAATAACTAATATATGTAGACAGTCACACGGTTATATATATAGCTATTCATATTTACCAAATTAGGTTCGCTCACAACCCATAATTATTATTATCCGTACTTGGTACAATTTTACCTAATCATCTCGCACAAGGGATCCATCTCTTTTATTGTTAATTATACACATTTCACATTTACTTATCATCTCTCGAATTACTCTCTCTTACTAAATATAATTTCAGTAGGCACACCCTCTCTAACCTTCTGGTCTAAGTCTTTCATGAATCTCAATTCTTTAGTGAACGTACGCACAATTTCTAATGTGTGACGAAACCCCCCATTAACCCGTAATTTCATCCCGTATCAAACTTCATTCAAAGGAGTCTACAAAGATCCTACTGGTCCTCTTCATGCCCCATCATACTATTTAAAGGATATTCAAGGGTTCCTACGTACTTTATCCAGATTAAACAAAAAGGGAAAAACATGCAGTTTTCCAGGAGGGGTCGATCGATCGAGGAATGGGGTTGATCGATCGAGGCTCTTGGTCGATCGATCGATCAAGCAATTATTCTTAATTCTGCCATTGTTATCTACGGGCTTCCTTCTCCAACCTCACCCCAAACTCCATTATCGATTCCCAAACTCCCAAACAAAATTACTACTGGTCATATATACCTATATACATGACTTCCTACGTGAAACATGTACAAATTCTACAAATGTATTGAATTAATGGGGTAAATTAACATAATTATCAAGAACCCTAATTTTTAATAAAACTTCCATTCTTCTAATTCTTTTCCAGATTTCCTACTTCTAAAATAATATAATTTCGTGAGTAATCCTTTACATATGTTGAGATGTCCAGAATTTATGTATTTCCTCTAAAACATGTGATTTAAATTCTCTAAGTCATCAAATTCTTTCATGAAACATATTTTTAACAATCCTAATCTAACATGGGTGAAACATTAACTAAAAACAAAGAAAGAAAGATATTTGCCTGGGATTTTAATGTTTGATTTGATGATGAAGAGGATATGGTTGCGTTCCTCGTCTTACGATCTATGTTTTGGCGGTGGTAGCGATGCAATCGAGTGAGTTCTAGGCCTTGGATTTCTTGAAAAGCTCTCTACCTTCTTCTCTAATGGCCGTTCTTATGTTCTGTGTTTGTTAACCCTAAAAGACAACTCCTAATGGCTGATATATCTTAGAAAATTTTGTGGGTTTAATTACTCAAAAATACAAAATGTCTATAATACCCTCCCGGGATGTCAATTAGGCCTAAAAACATCCCAAGACCCAGGGTACACTTTTATGACTATCTCGACACTTTCGGACACTTTGGCGCACTCGAAACGATCATACGGATGACTTATAATTTATTCACTTTTAAAATAATAATTTAGTCCCGACACGACACCGGCGCGTTCTGACTTAAATTTTTATAATTGCTATTTTATTCACTCGTGACAATTTTAATAAAATCAATCTTATATATTACTTTACTTTTCTAGTAATTTTCAACAAATTCCCAATGATTACTAACTCTCGTCACGCTAGTAAATATTTAAAATAAAATTTCGGATTAATATTAAATTAATTCTCAATTAAATTTAATAAATCCCCAAATTTAAAGCCATAAAAATACGGGGTATTTCATCGAATTCTTTGGAGCAACAAAAATATAGTATTTGAATGTTATCACAAAATTCAGTAATTACAGTTTATTAGATTAGACTACTATGATGGAATTATAAGCTAATCATGATATAAATACTGAGATGAAAACTTTAAAGCATGCTTCTAATATTCCATTATTCATATTGGACATTATAAGCATATACAGATTAATCTAATATTTACAATTTGGGAGCAATTTTGAGCACCGAATTAAACTTCATGTAAATATTAGTTTTAAGAAAAAATTTAAATCCTTCGAGGTTAAATTGATGCAAAAGAAAATTACTCATTAATGTTCATTCAATAATCGTAATTATCCCTTTGAGCGATCTTTTAATGAACAAGTCACGTCATCATTTAACATTCATAATTGTATTTGAACCTACGAATAGCCAACTTTATGCACATTAATTTAATATTTACAATTATAGACTAGGGCATTTTGATGGACACCTAATCAAAATAATATAAATATCAATGTAAAAATCTTAATCATAATTATAATAGTTATAACAATATTTGGCGTATATCAAAAACATTGCATAATATGAATATTATGACATCCAAATAAAGTTGAACAACTAATGTTGTTATTAAAACAAATAAAATGGAGAAATTCAAAATTTTCAATAAAAAAATTTTGAGTAATCACTGCAAAAGTATTAACAAAACTCTTGAAATAATCTCCAAAAAATAAAATTTAAAAACAATTTGAAGAAATAAATAGTTGTCAACTTTATTATCAAATATGACAAATTTAAGATTTTAATGGCTTAAACATGCTCAAATAGTAAAAACAGCGTCCATCACCAATATGATGAGGGTTTTTTTTATCATTAGGCCATTTTAGATTGACATAAAAATTTTATTAAATTCCGAGTAAGTCGGCAATTTTAATTTCAATTATTACTTATTAGAGGCCTAAGAAAAATATTACTGAAAATGTCTCAAAATTTCATCTTTATAATTTTCTAAAATAAGTAGATTTAAAGTAAATAATTAAATTTTCACAAAAGAAAATCATAATAAGGGAATGAAATCTAATTTTAATTTGGTCAAAAAATTTCATCTTATGATTTATCATTTATGTGATTATACAGATATATCAATTAATTCATTTGGTTGCATTCATAGATATCATAAATTGGTTTGTCCTTAATTGCGCTTCAAATATTTAATTCATAAAGTGTGCAAAAAAAATACCTTCATATAACATACATTCACACACATAGTGTAAAACAATATTTTATGAAACATACATGTACACACATATTACATAATATATGTAAAAATCAATGCCCCAGAAAAAAATATTATACGCAAAACTTAATGGATAATTAAGGGTCCAAATATAGATTCATACACAATAATCTAATATTTATAACTATAGATTAAGGCACTTTGATATCTTATATTAGAACATTTGGACAACCAATTATAGATTATACACAATAATATAATTTATTGAAAATGTTATTGACAAACCCATAATCATACATCTAATATTCAAAACTTTATATTGAAACTTTTAGTCAATACCAAATAATACATAACATGAATATTAGAATAATCATTTAATAATAATAAAATATTTGCAGTGATTATACCATAAAATATGGAAAAAAAAAAATAGAAAGTTTGAGTTACCACGACAGTAACATAAACAATCTCTTTAGAATCACTCTCCAATTAACGAAATCATAAAATCATTTTTTAAGCGAGAGTTATTAGCATTGACATTATTACCAAAAATAGCAAAAAACGCATTTTTAGGGGTCTAAACAACGTCAAATCGTCGAGATAGAGTGATGCTCATTTTATACAACGGATTTTTCTTGTTTCGACATTTCCAGGTGACCTTGTAACTTTCGTAAAATTTCGAGTAAGAATACAAAATTGTCGTTGAAAACGTCGCTAAAAAATTCAGTAATACTTCAATTTTTTATCCAAATTCCTTTTGTAGGCAAAACCTCTTAATGCACAATCATGAGATTAGAAACCTAAGCTCTGATACCACATATAAACATAATTAAAAAAAAAACACATAATTAACAATTTTATATGAATCTATAAATCTAACACATATATAACCAATTATATATGTTATTTGTTCTTTAATCTTACAAAACGTTGTGCATTATATATTTAATATTAGGATCTTAGATCAACATGATTATTACAAATTGTGTAAATTAAAAGATTAAAAATCATAACTTGCTCCTATTTAGAAGTAAAATATCAAGAGTCACACCTTGCTCTAAATTTGTTTGAGAGGAAGAAGTTGAAAATATTATCCTTCATTTGAATATGGAATCATCATTTTGATGATTGAAGTTGTTGGTATTATACTCCACACTAATCAGTCATTATCATTTAGATAATTTGAGTTATGATTTCATTGATGTTGTAATTTTATAGTGTCAGGTTGATCAATATGAGTCAATTATTTATAGGTAGGGATCAGGGCCGGCCCAAGGGGTAGGCCAATGAGACAACCGCCTTGGGCCCCCAAATTTGACATAAATTTTTAGGCCCCAAAATTTTTATTAGTATGCTGTATAAATTTTTAGGCCCAAATTTTTTATTAATATGCTGTATAAATTTTTAGGCCCAAAATTCCTTAAACTAAAAGCCCATTAACACCCCTTTATTCTTTATACCCAAAGTAAACCCTACCTACCTTTTCTCATTCTCTTCTTGGCAGCCGTCTCTCTCTTCTCTCATTCTCTCAAGAGGTTTGTTTTTTTCTTCCATATAATGTTGTTAATTTTTTTATGTTTTGTCTTTTAATAAATTAGTTAACTTAATAAAATTTGTTAATAAAATTAGGTTGCATTTTTTTTTTTTAGTTAACTTAATAAAATCTGTTATTAATAAAATCTGTTAATAACATTAGGTTGCGTTTTTTTTTTTTAGTTAACTTAATAAAATCTGTTAATAAATTTAGGTTGCGTTTTTTTTTTTTAGTTAACTTAATAAAATCTGTTAATAACATTAGGTTGCGTTTTTTTTTTTTAGTTAACTTAATAAAATCTGTTAATAAAATTAGGTTGCGTTTTTTTTTTATAGTTAACTTAATAAAATCTGTTAATAAAATTAGGTTGCTTTTTTTTTTTTTAGTTAACTTAATAAAATCTGTTAATAACATTAGGTTGCGTTTTTTTTTTTTTTAGTTAAATTAATAAAATCTGTTAATAAAATTAGGTTGCGTTTTTTAGTTACTTTTTTTTTTATCCGGTCTTATTTAATAAAATCTGTTATTAATATGTAATTAACTAAAAAAAATATTAAAAAAGAGTACAACCTGATTACGAATATTTTTAAAGTTAACTAAAAAAAAAAGAGTACAACCTGATTTATGTTTGTTTTTTGTTCTAAATGTTGTTTATTATTATTTATTTTTTGTTCTAAATGCTGTTATGTTTGTCCTAAATGTTAATGTTTTTTGTGTAATAAGTTCATGATGTTAATTTTTTTAATGTATTTTCAGGATTTTTTTAGCGAGGAAAGGCTTTCAAGTTTGATTTACAAATTCAGCAAATCAGGTTCCATTGTTCCTTTATTTGGTTGCGGTTGGAATTTTTTAGATTGATTGTTGAATTATTGTGTATTTATACCATGCCTCCTAGAAAGTATGTTTCTGGATGGGAAAAATTAAAGAAGAAGCAAAAGATAGAAAAATTTATGCAATCCCAAACGGGAGCTCTTGATAAATTTATTTTTAAATTGAATGAAACGGGAAATGAACATGAGAATGAAAATGAAGAAGAAGAAGCTTTGATTGAAGATGAAAATTTGGTGCATCAAGACGATATTAATGAGAACGATAATGAAGAAGGTTTAAACAAAGAGCATGAAAATTTGGTGAATGAAGAATCTAGTAATGAATATGGACCGTTAAATATTTATGATCCTGGAAATTGGGATAAGATTGGTAGAAACCATAGAGAGCTTTTAGTGGAATGAGGGCCCATAAGAGTTGTTGTTGATTTTCCTAAAGATAATGATGGTAGACATTTCTCTCGAGTGCACTACACTCGACAATGGTTGAATGGAGAGAAGCGTGATAGAAGATGGCTGGTATATTCACTTTCTTTAAATAGGGTATTTTGCTTTTGTTGTAAATTGTTTAGGTCGGATGAGAACAAGACTCAATTGGCTACTGACGGATTTAACAATTGGAAAAATATTAGTCAGAGGCTTTTAAGTCACGAGGGGGGTAATGAACATATTTCTTGCATGAAAAGTTGGCTTGATTTAGAAATGAGATTGAAAAAGAATGAAACAATTGATTCAGAAGTACAACAAATGATAAATAAAGAGAGAGAGCATTGGAAAGAAGTGTTAGTGAGGATAATTTCTGTTGTTAAAGCACTAGCCAAGAACAGTTTGGCTTTTCGAGGAGATAATGAGAAGATATATCAAGAAAATAATGGAAATTTCTTAGGTTTAATTGAAATGATTGTGGAGTTTGTTCCAATAATGAAAGAGCATATTCGACGTTATCAAAGTGGTGAAATCCACAACCATTATCTTAGCCACAAAATCCAAAATGAAATTATTGAATTATTAGCGGGTGAGATCAAACGTGAAATCATTAACACAATCAAAGAAGCTAAATATTTCTCTGTCATACTAGATTGTACTCCAGATGCAAGTCACGAGGAACAAATGATTTTAATTATACGTTGTGTTGATATTTCAAAAGGTCAAATTAATGTGGAGGAGTTTTTTCTAGGATTTCTAAAGGTAGATGATACATCGGGATTAGTTTTTTTTTAATGAGCTTGAAGAAGTGTTGGCAACTTTGGGACTTAATATTTGTGATGTAAGAGGACAGGGTTATGATAATGGATCTAATATGAAAGGAAAAAATAAAGGTGTTCAAAATAGGTTACTTGAAGTAAATCCAAGAGCATTTTACACTCCGTGTGGTTGTCATAGTCTTAACCTTGCACTTTGTGATATGGCAAACTCTTGTTCTAAAGCTGTTTCTTTTTTTGGTGTGGTACAACGACTTTATACTTTATTTTCTTCTTCTACCAAAAGATGGGATATTTTGAAAGAACATGTTGAAGGTTTAACTCTGAAGTCTTTGTCA
This sequence comes from Sambucus nigra, assembly GCA_949130495.1. Lineage (NCBI taxonomy): Eukaryota > Viridiplantae > Streptophyta > Magnoliopsida > Dipsacales > Adoxaceae > Sambucus > Sambucus nigra. The sequence goes on from OX422220.1 coordinate 51,012,236, forward strand.
CAAACACGATGGGAGAGTCGCATTGACAGTGTTAAAGCGGTAAGATTTCAAGCTAGAAAATTAAGAGATGCGTTAATTCACTTAGCAAATGTGGATCGGGAACCGAAAACAAAAAGCGAAGCTGAATCATTGGCAATTAATGACATGGAGAATTTTGAGTTTTTATTAAGTATGGTTATTTGGCATAATTTATTGTTTGCTGTCAACACTGTTAGTAAATTTCTACAAAAAGAAGATATGCAAATTGATATTGCCATTGATCAATTGAAAGGACTAATTAAATACTTTCAGGACTACAGAGAGAATGGGTTCAAAAAAGCCATGATTGAAGCACAACAATTAGCAATGGATATGGAAATTGAAGCGGTGTTTCGTGAAAAACGAGTCATTCAAAGAAAGAAGCAATTTGATGAGAGTGTTACTAAAGAGGTGGAACTTTCAGGCGAAGAATCATTTCGAATCAATTACTTTTTACATGTAGTGGATCAAGCTATTTCTTCACTCAAGAGTAGGTTTGAACAATTCGAATGTTATGAAGGGTTTTTTGGGTTTTTATTTGATTTGAAGAAGCTTAAGTCCATGGATGATGATAGTTTGAAGACTCAGTGTGACAACCTTGAAGAAAAACTTAAACATGGAAGCCATTATGATATTGATGGTAAGGACTTATTTTTGGAGTTAAAATTGTTGAGAGAATACTTGCCAAAGGAAGCGAAAAAAGCCGTTGATGTGTTGAATTATTTGCATACAATGGATTGGACTTTTCCAAATGCGTGGATAGCTTATAGAATATTATTGACTATACCAGTCACCGTTGCAACTGCAGAAAGAAGCTTTTCAAAGTTGAAATTAATCAAATCTTACCTTCGATCAACAATGTCACAAGAGAGGTTGAATGGACTAGCATTATTATCAATTGAAAAGGATATGGTGAAAAAACTTGATTATCCAAGCTTGATTAGTGATTTTGCAACAAAAAAGGCGAGAAGATCATATTTTAATTAATATTTTCAGTTTATTATCCTTGTTTTGTTTACTTTTTTTTTTAGGGGGGAGGAGGAAGAGTACTTGAGTGATAATTGTAGGTCTTTTGACCATGGTGGGTTGTTTAAAAATGATACATTATATTTATCATTAGTATTCTGACAGCTTATATATTTGAGTCATTTCCTATTATCTTGTAAAAATACAAAAATATATATTTTGCATAAAAAAAAATTATTATATAAAATGCCCCATTTTACAAGTTTGCCTTGAGCCCCAAAAACTATGGGGCCGGCCCTGGTAGGGATATCACTCAATCTCCAAAAATCACTCAATCTATACTCATCATCAAAGTAGAAATTCAAGAGTTCTTTTGACTCCCTTTCATTAATAAAAGTATTTCTTAATATTAATATAATTATGAAATACATTATGAAGAATTATTATTTCAAATAATTATAACAAGAACCACACACCAATAGAAACATTTCAATTCAAGATTGTCTACTATAATTCAATCCCTAGAATCATACCCAAAGCTCCAATTGAAGTCTAGAAACTAAATATTTTTTGTTCTTCAAAAGATCCCGTTTATTGTTGAGTTGTGATGGAATTTGAAGGCTCTAGAAAAAGGAAAAAGTGAATTTCATTTTGTTTTCCAAATAAGGTTATTACTGTTGTTCTGGGAGGGGAGGGGAGGAAATGAAAGGAAAAGAGATGTGATAGTTACTGAATAACTAACACGTGTCAAAATAAGAAATGCTATCTTAATTTGTTGACCTTTTTAAGAAGTTTAAATGATAAAATATAGGATCAATTATTAAATAGTCCTTACTATAAATATATATTTTTTAAAAATGACATATATTTTTAGTTTAACTCATTTAGTCCCTCAAGCACTCAATATCTTTTTATTTTTAGAGGTCCGCGCCAGCGGCACTCCCTCTCCAAAATATGTGGCAAAGGACTTTTTGAGACAAAATAAAAAAGTTTGGACTAAATGGGTATTAAAAAATGTCCGAGGGACTATTTGGTATATGTCCCTAAAATATATGGCTTTTCAATTAAAAAGTATATAAAAATTAGACACATCATATAATATTATAAATTTACTCATTGTATTAAAAAAATCATGAAAAATAATCAATATATCATTTAACAACTCATACAAAAAAAAATTCATCAAATATTTAAAAATACATAACTGTAAATCTACAAATCTAAAATTCAAAAAATTTATATATTTGAAATTTACTCTTAAGATCTATTTAACAAAATTCATATTCGATATTTTTTGACAAAAAAATCGAAACAAATAAATTTACTACTTTATTAAAAACTCCAATTTCGGAGGAAAATTCTATTTTTTTCGACAAAAAATCTTCTTCTCCAGTGTTGGCAATGGGAATGAACCAAAAAAATGAAAGAATGAGAGAGAGAGAGAGAGATGATGATGATGAGAGAGAAATAATTCGGCGAAAATTCTGGTGTTTCGACGAAGATTTCGATGGATGAGTGGGGTGAAATTATGTGTTTATTTTTAGAATGAGTATGAGTAAAGATATAAGCATAAATATCTCTTTAAATAAAACAAATAAAATTACTTGTTTTATTTGCTTACTCCTAACATTAATAAAATCACATAATTAAATGTTATTGGATCACAAATATTATATTTATAAACTTAAAAATAAATGTTATGTATTAACATGATATTGAACCTATTTCTCAATAAAATGTATACAATTCATTAAAATTATGAAAAAGAGTAACGAGTTGCTGATTTATTCAACCAAATTGTATATGGTAAATAAATTTGTACTCTTTTACCCAGATAAGATGCGTTCGCATTTCTAACTTTATTATTTCCACGTAAGCAATGCAATGCAGATTGAAACAAATTAGGCATAAAAAGGATAGTATTAATAAAGATCTACCAAACTTTAACATAGAAAATTATACATTGATAACTCTTGTTCAAAATCCAAATTTTGAACTAAAGTATGAATCCACTAGCAATGGCTAAATTTGCTCTCAAACTAGTAGTTCCATACACCGGCAACTCCTCAGTGTACGTTCCAATCCCCACCGGACCAATATTCTCAAGCTCAAACAAATCAGAACTCGCACAACTCTCAACCTCATCATCATCATCACTATCATCGTCTCCAAATTCTCTAAACTCAAACCTATTAATATTCTTCACTTGAAAACCTCTAAACCGATCTTTTTCTCTATTCTTCTTCGCATCTTCGTACACAATTTTTTTATCACACGAGCGATACTCTTGGTCAAGATAGAACCGAACAGACCGCTTCATTCCGTTGCCACTGGAGTGAGTTTTATTGCTCAGACACGATCTCGAAAACGGAGAGACTGATGAACAGGTAACTGAATCCTTCACTGATCTTGATTTTCGTATTGAATCGTCAACTTTTTTATTCGGTTTCGAATTTCTTGAATTGAAGAGCGAATGTAGAAAACTAGAAATTCTACCGCCGGGTGAGATCGGCTGTTTCGCCTTCTTTAAATCACCGTACATTTTCAACGCTCTCGATTTCGTTGTTTTCATAAAACGTGTTTCGCGTTTCGGAGTTTGCTCGAAGTTTTTCACTTTCTCCGATCGAGAAAAACCGCAGCTCCGAGTTTGTTTCGGTTTCGATTTAGATGAGTCTGTTTCGGACGAAAATATTGAGTCCGAAGAGCTCGAATTTGATATAGTAACAATGTTTCTCCGATTTTCGATCCATTTATCGATCATGATCGCTCTTCTAAGACTCGGAATCTCGTCTTCACGTTGTCTGTTGATTTCTCTCTTCTCATCGACGTTTGATTCGTCTATAGAGCGGTAAATCGCGTCGAGGAGAGAGGACGAAAACGACGGCGTTTTTCTCCGCCTGTTTTCACGTAAGTTTATGTCCATGCTTTGAAATATGAATGAGAGGGAGCTGAGGGTGTGATTGATGGTTTGGTTAGAGAGAGAAAGAGGAAAAGCCAAATGCTACGGCTAGAATTTTGGGGGGAGTGAGACTGATAGAGAGAATGTGTTTTTTTGTTGTGGAGACAGAGTGGGAACTTATACAAAGGAGGGTGGGGGGCAGTAAACGCGTGCGTGTGATATCTGTCATAGAAATTGAGCACTTCCACACCCACTATTAAATTTGTGGTACTTGATTAGACTTGTAACTTACAGTAATTATGTTAATTTTGTGACTGTTAAACTTGGCTAAGGTTATCCATGATGGTGTTGTTAGTAAGATATATTCTTAATTACACGAAAATTACTTGGGAGACATGATTCCGACGCATAATTTAATGATTCGAACACATGCTCGAATCATCAAATTATGTTTCAGAATCGAGTCGTTGTAGCAAGACTTTAATTATAGAAGATGAGATTCTAAAGTCCCAAATTTACCCTAGCCTACCATGTCTGGGTAAAATATTGTCAAAATGCCATGTTAAAATTACGTCGAAGTTCTTGGCATAATATTGACCAATGGTAGTGCTAAAATTGATTGGGGTGGTTGTCAAATAATATATGGGTCAGAATTAACAATAGTTGAGAAATGAGGGGGTTGTAGAAGTAATTAATTGTTTTTTATAACTATTAAAATGGTGTCGCGGGAGGTTGTTTAAGGTATATTCACCCTTTTATCCCCTAACATGTATTCAAATATACATTATCCATTAGAGTTGCTCTAATTTATATTTCATGGTTGTGTGTGCTTTTATTTCTAGTCCGTCTAAAACTAATAATCGTGTTTTCAGAAGTAATATATATAAAAGTAGGTGAAATTACAAAGTTACTCACCTGAACAATACTTATAAGGGAGCAACTATTTTCACAAATTAACTTAAGGAAATTATAAAATTTTGGGATGCACTTTTTTACCTTTAAAATTATTCTTTTGAATCTGAATTCAGTCATTCATGTATTCTTCTTCTTTATTTAACAATATAGTCATAAGAACTTATTAAACAAAATAAAATGGGTCTAAGTGCACAGGGGCGGATCCAGCCCGGGCCGAAGCGGGGCGGCCGCCCCAGTTCATTTTTCAAAAAAAAAAAAAAAAAAAAAAATTTTTTTTTTTTGGTAAAACATTAAACCTGGAGGTGACTTGTAATTATATTAAAAGTTCAGGGGAAAATCTGTAATAAAAAAAAAAACATAACTTAAAATGGTGCTCTCTCTTCTTTCATACCAAAGTAAAAGAAAAATCCTATATATTTTTACTACTGAAATTATACTAAAATTATTTATACTAAAATGAAATTAAATTTATAATATGAATTTATAAATTTATTTTGTGTATTGTTTATATGTGTCTGTTTATTTATTTTTGTGTAAATTTATATAAATTTATATGTGAAATTAAATTAAATTTGTAAATATTGGGAATCAATAGAGAAATTTTTTAAACGAAAAAGAGAAAACAATACACCAACCGTATCTGAAGCTGAGGTTAAGTCATCTCCCACTTCAATCAGTGTTGAAAATGAACATAATCCCCAAAAAAGTAAAAACAGTCCAAAAAATGCTCGAAAAAACTCGACCCCCCCAAAAAAAATCGCCTCGGGGGCTCCCGCCCCCGAACCCCCGGCAATTATCAAAACTTTCGCCCCAGTTCACACAAAATCCTGGATCCGCCACTGTAAGTGCATATCTTCCATTCAAAGGTATTTATCATTTTCACAATATAAATTTTGAAAGTAGAAGTTTTTCTTAAAATGTTTGACTTATAAACGGAGACGATCAATTTGGGACGAAGGAATAATTTAATTTATTTAGGTAAAGTTTAAATTTTGACTAATTATTTTTAGTCATTTTACTTTTGGTTTGCTTACTAATAAATATATTTTATTAAAATACTATTCGTTAGTGTAACATGTGTTTGGGACAATTAAGTTTTACTCCCTCAGAGAGCTATGTACATTTTGCACTTGATTCACCTTAATTTTTTATGTTCCAAAAAGTACAGTCTATTATTTTGACAAATTTTTCTTAGGAATTATGGAAAAAATAAAATCCTTTTGTGAGATTTTTGTATGGTAAGGAACTTTTTGGAAGAAAATAAAAATAAAACTTTGGCTAAATGTTAATTATAAAATATCGAGAAACTTTTCGTCGAATGACATTATGTGTTTCATAGAATTTCTTATGTCCCTGAAATTATGGAGTCCGAGAATTATTAATATATCAATTAAAATAAAAATTAATTGTATAAAAAAAGACTCCAAGAATTAGATTTGTGAAAAATAAATTGTATTTGATAACATATTATCAGTCCAGTTAGCTCCATATTCACTCTTTTTCAAGTTCTCAGAAAAAATAATCATTTTTCTTCAATCAAATGCCCCCTTATTTGTAACTGAACTCTTTTAACAGATTAACACAACAATGACGAAGATTGAGTTACAAAATAAGTCAATGGCTAACACTATCTCTTGAATTATGATTTTCCTTTTTAAAAGCCTCTATCTCAGGACTATACTCAAGTAAAATCGTGTGGACTTGGCACAAGTATCCACTTTGAGTCGAAAATAATTCTTACACAATATATACTGTGAATCGCCGAACTCCTATCTTGTTCTTGTTAAATTGATGTACATATTAGCCATGGGTGCAGAATCACTAACCAACCAGTCACTTCTTACAGGTTTTGACACTTGACAACATCTCGTTAGATATTTAAGGGAGAAGGAGATAAACAAAAAAATCCCCAAAAACTGTAATTTTTACAAGAAATCGTATTAAATTATTTTAATTCTAAAAAAATCTTAATTATGTATTTTGTAACAAAAATTATCCATACCATTTTATTCTTGGCATTTATGACATTAAAAAAAGTATCATTCACAAAAACATTTTTCTTTAAAAATAGAATAAGAAGCTTTCTTAATGTACATAGTACAACTACTGCATTTATAAGGAAGTCAATCTCTTCAGGACAGTGTAAGTATGAAAATGATAACACGAGTCTTCGGAGCACATAATTTGAATATCAAAATAGTAACAAATGTGTACACGAGTATTTATGCAATACTAATTGTTCGTTCAATTCTTATAGTATGCGCTTAGGACACATCATTAGAACTCTACAAATGTTACCATTCATTATACAGGATGTTTCTTTGATATTCAACCAGTTTGACATTACATGGGTCTTGCACATATGTACTTGGAACCCATAGCTTTTGCCCGGGAAGAAATGACAAATGAGTCGTGATATCGAGTTTGTTGTGTGTACTCAGGTGTGTCAACTCATTTCATAAAATATTAGTGCCTCAACCTATAAAAATATTGGTAATAAATATGGAATAAATACAGAACCTGTTTAGGGTCCTTTCGTGATAATGTTCTGTCAGTGATAATGAGGTGGTGTTAATTTTTCTCCCTTAAGGTCTTGTTTTAAGGTCAAAGTCACTATGCAATCAAACTAGGAACACAAAGCTGGTCCCTGAAAAGCAAATTTTTGCCATACATGATAACAACCATAAAAAGAAGATATTTTTGTCCACTTTTTCTTTTAAGAAAATTGCAGTTGCCTCCAGTGACTTTAAATGGAACCTGTCGTGTTCATATAGATTCCTGATATTACACAGTAGTTGATTGTCTAGCAGGAAAAAAGAAGAGACAAGTGTCACATAGCTTATCACATAATATTCCCAACAGATCACCATAATACTCCACATCTTCACATAAAACCTTGAGGATTGTCTTTTTATGGAAGAATTTAATTGGTTTTACTGGAGTCTAGTCTTTGAACATCAACCAGCTGGTACAAATCCCCCCTCCTTTGCTTCTCAAGAGGTAGGTATGTTCTGCACACTCGAAAATTAAATGACTCCAAGTTAAATAAAAGGGTAAATTACAGTAACCCCCTTTCAACTATTACTGTTTTTCACTTTGCCCCCTAAGTAAAAAATCGGACAGTGAACACCCAAAAAACATATCAGCTTGCAAGTTTGGACATAAAGTTGGCCCAAATAGACAAACAGCAAATAATAGTAATAATAATAATAAAAAAAATAAATTTTCATTGCTGCATCTACAATCATTTCATAAAGGACAAAATGGTTGAAACTTGTCTATCTAAATTCTAATTTCAAAGAATGGAGGTTTATGGAATGATAATAATTTTAAAAAGTGTAACATAATGATTGCATAGTTAAGGTTAATTAATGAAGGTAATAAACAGAATTACAAAACAAGATCAACTTTTGGTCAATGGAGTTATTACTGTGTAAAATTTCCCTTTTTTTAATTATTTTTATTAAAAATTAAACAAAAAAACCCAAAAAAAAGTATACACTTTCTATGTTGATGAGAATCTCACCTTCTTTGCACAATTAGTGAATAGTCAACGTCTGCTATGACTATCGCCTCGTCATGCTCTGTTGTTGCGAGCACTTCACCAAACTGCCATATTTTATTTCCTTTTAGTCAATTCGTATTGTTGGCAAAATGTAAAGGGGAGCTTATTTACATAATACATTTCTTAATAGGCCCTATCAAAACATTTTTTTCTCAATAAATCCTATTTATACATGTAGTGAATATTCAGTACATGTTTAATAGGACCTATCGGAGGAAAAGAAAAATCATGGGGCATGTTGACGCAAAAAAAGATCGTAGGACCTATTTGATTGCGTAATTAGTAAAAGGTACTAATTGGTAAAAAAAAACGATATAAAATTAAGAGTGTTTTTGAGTTGGGTACCTCAATAATTGACGTAATTATACAAAGGTACCGATTTTATTTTATCAGATTTAGCACATATTTCGTTAAAGTTCCATCAATGTTAACAGTAACATTCAGCTTCGACACTGGTTTAAGGAAGAATTCCACTACGAGAGGTTGTGTTACCAAAAATGTTTCCATTAGAAGTTTTTGCATCGTTCAACAGATTTATTATAGATGGACTAAGTCTAATATAAATTAATAGAGGTACTTAGTTTTAGTTTTAATACACCAATTATCAAGGTACCCCTAACAAAATACACAAAATATAAACAATGAGGGCTTATTTAGTGTATATATATAGCAAGATGAGAGGTCTATACACTCACTGGCCCAACTAGAGTAGAGTGTCCCCAGGCCACATAACCAGAACTAGTATCGCGAGCAGGTGAACAAGTCGCCACAAACAACTGTTGGATTTGTGCGGACACCAAAGAAGTCCATGCAAAACAAGTTTCATCAGTGATTATGTCTAGATAAAATAGTCCTTACATGATAAAACATTAAATCACACAAATAGTCCTTAAAGGGATTGTCCCCAGCAAGGCCATAGCGTACCTTGAGAATTCCATAAATTTGTATTCGTGTAGTTGACATGCAAGGGCTGCACTATGGGTCACACAAATTGGGTCCATGAACATAAGCATATTTTTATTTTATTTTTAATTGCATTTACCTAGGAAAAATAAAGGATATTCATGTGGAATATTCCATAATTATAGGTTAGTTTAAACTTTTGTCCTTTAGGTAACTTGGATCCCAAGTCCCTTGACTCCTACATATATTCTCTTTGTATTCTCTTTGGGGTTGTTTGTGAGTATTGTTAAGGTCTTCGTCTCTGAGTAGTAAACCAAGTTGGTTTTAAGGTGACGGTGTGCTCTTTATGGTCTAGTATATGATTGTGGTAGTAATATGTGAGTATCACGATCAATCAGATTTTGATAATTTGGCTCCGGAAACAATTTGAGTGAGTGGTTGGAGAATAGATAAAAATGCAAGAAGTTGATGGCGCTACAGAGGGCTGTCAACGAATTCCTCGTTCTGCCCTAGCATTGCTGATTCAAGCTTGAAGCGTCTCCAACCACCGCTGTTGGTCACAAACCCTGGCCCTCTAACATCATGTCAACCGTAGGTCTGTTAATGAATCGTATTTAAGTTCGAATCCAATATGGATTGGTGTTATGTGAGTTGATAACCTGATAATCCAATAATTCGTTTATCCGATTAGTAATGGACCGGATATGGATTGATACTTACATGATCCGATTTGGTATATAAGCAGAAAATTATATATTATCTTCTCTATACTTTGATTGTCTACCTTAATTTATTTCTCCTCATGTTGTTACACATGCAAATAAATCACATACTTATTATTTTTATAATTTTAGTTCTACTGTAAAATTATAGTAGTTATTATTACAGTGAAAATAGTTATTTGATATTTGAACACTTTCGGAAATATCCGATTCGATCCAATTCCGTTAAAATTCGGATTTGGATTAGAGGTTTGATGACCTGTTATATGATCCGCAAACTTGGTCCAATATTTTCTTAATAAATGGATTTCGAAATACCTTGATCCCAACTGATTGATGGGAATGGATCTCATATTAGGGCATATTAGTCATTTTAATAAGTGTTATTAGTTTTCCTTTATTTTAGTTCTTTTTATTTCCTTTTATCTCTTTCAATTGGTCTCCAAGCATATTTGGGACTAATTAGGTAGTTTTAGCTAGTACTTGTCGTTTTTTATCATTTGGGTCATTACTTAATTAGCAAGTAATTTCCCTCCTATAAATACGCACATTTAATACAAGACATTCTTAGATTCGCTCTCTAAATTTGTTGTTTGTTAGTTTTGTTTTGGGCCTTTGACGTATAGTTTACGTCAAATTGATATCAGAGCGAGGTGTCGTTCCCTAATTGGTGTATTGAGAATCAAATATATTGTACGCTACACTTTCGGTGGCCCCAAAGAAATCAAACCGTAATGAAGATTTTCTTGCCCAACAATTCCAACAAATCGCCGAATTAAACCAAAAATTTGAAAATCTAATTCCTCCCTTCACCGAATCTCCACCCAAAACACTACCACCACCTACTACCGCCTCTGATCCACCGGAACCGGTCTCCCGTAGCGCTGGAAAAGAACCCCTAGCTGAAACACAGCCCCGACCAGCGATCCCGAGCAAGTCAGCCCCTCATTGATCTGCCCTACTCCTCCACCTGAACCGCTGCCCAAAACAGCCTGCGGCTTCCACCGCCTAGGTTTCCCCCATTACCCGACACTCCCGATAGCCTCGCCACCTCCCATCCCTGTCCACCAATTGAACCCTCCATCCATTTAAACCCTAATCCACCCCAATTAAACCAAAAACAAACAGATTTTCATAAATTTTCCACCCGAGATCCAAATTCCCCAAATTCATACGGTTCCACCACCTATTTCCCCAATTTACACCCAATTTGCTAACCCTGGCAATTCACCCAACAAATATTCCCTGCCACCATCCGCCCCCAACATATATATCCACCAATCTCACCACGGTCTCCCTACTTCAAACCCTTACGCCACCAATCTTGGGCATACTCACACTTCTGACTACCCTCTCACGGTGACCACCCCCTTTCCCCAAACAAACCATAACCCGTATGCTTCTCAAACCCCTAATCCACCACCATATGTACCTCCCACCCGATACTCTCTCATTATCCACTTGCTTCGAGTTCTCTTCATCCTCCGACGCTGCTGGAGACACCCACTACAGCGTGTTGGAGTGGATAGCTCCCCCTCCAGTTGGAGTGGATAGCTCCTCGCTTTGTGCCACTACGGGACCGCCAGTGTTTCTATTGTGGTGAGCGCGACCATTTGATTGGCACTTGTTCATATTACCCCGCGGCCCTCCTGCACCTCCATCAGCCCAGTATGTACCTCCTCATCTACCACTAGTTCAGATGCAGCCCCTGCCTGCTGATTACGCTGCGCCTCTGCCAGGTGATGTGATGGACTTTGACGCACATCAGGATGGAGACCCTTTATCTACGGCACTTCACCTACTTTCTCTGAATCTCCACGGTGATATACGCATTGATGTCCCGATGTTCAATGGAAGATTCTCACCCAATGCCATGATCGATTGAATAGCTCCTAAGGAGACGGTCATTGATTATAAGAGGGTTCAGAACCGCTCTTGTTGGTGTGTATGGGATCTCTAGCGACATGTGGCGTTGTGGTTGTGCCTACGGGAGAAGACTATCTTTTATTTTGCATTTTTAGTTTAGGGTTCAATTGTAATTTTTCTTTTTTTTTAGTGTCTAATTAGTTTCCAAGTATGTTTGGGACTAATATGTCATTTTTAGTTAGTAGTTGCCTTTTTTAGTCATTTTGGATAATAGCTTGATTAGCAAGCTAATTTCTCTTACAAATAGGCCCCTTGGCCCTCATTTGTACTTAACCTTGAATATTGAGAATTGAGAGAGAAAAAAACTCATTTCATTTCCTTAGTTTAGTTGTTGTTGTTGTTGTTGTTGTTGTTGTGTAGTGTAGTGTAGTTAATAGTTGTGTATTGATGTAAACAGATGTAAATAAGATGTAAACCGATCTTATAAACAGAAGTAAACAAGATGTAAACAGAGCCTATAAACCGATGTAAACAGATCTGTAAATAGGTAGAAATAAAAAAAATAAACAGATAAAAATAAACTAGAAAAGGCTTACCTATGTTCGAGACTATAAGGGTCGGACGATGTAAACAAATATGCGCCGCCGAAAGTAGAAGAAAGGGGTTGGACGACCGTATAGAGATTGGGTCGAGAGAGAGAGGTGAGAGATATGCACCGCCGAAGAGAAAGGGGTGAGACGAGAGAGAGAGAAAGATGTGAGAGATATTTTAATAAGAATATCATACAACCCTAGTTGCTCTCTACTAACAGCATATATAAATATATGGGGTAAGGTAAAAAATAAAGAAAATCTAAATTGTACACATTCTTATTACGTAAGGATATAACTTATAAGGTAAAAAAATATATATAGAAAATATTCGGAAAAAATATTCGAAATATTAATCGGAAGATATATTCGGAAAAAAGATTCGGAAATTATATCGGAAAAATCGGAAAATCGGAATTTAAAACATAGTTCCAATTTCCTATCCAATTTAATTCGGAAAAATCGGAAATTGGAAAATCGGAAATCGGAAACCTTATATATGTTCCAAAATCGGAAAATATCGGATCGGACATCGGAAAAATCGGAATGTTCGGAAAAAAAACACAGCCCTAATTGTAACAATAACGCTTCAGCATTTGAAGATTTACATCAAATTGGTATCAGTGCTCGGTTTATTCTCAGTGTTCGTCGGGGTGCGTGAAGCGGGTCACCAGTGAAGATTCCAACTCCGGCAATCTTTCAATCGAAAGATTGATAAATGTCGAAAAGAGAATCGGATGAATGGAAATCTTAAATTCCATCACCACTAAAAGAGGGGATACCACCTCTTTTAGCTCTTCCAACTCCATCTCCACCTCCTACCGCCACACAACCACCACCATGTCTATATGAATCTCCGTCTTCAAATTTTTCCAAACCCCAGCCCAAGAAAGCCCACCACCCCAAAATTGAAACCCTAACCATCAAGAACTCAAGACCCTACAAACGCTAGCCCAAAACCCAACAAACCCTAGCCCCACCCCTACCGTCGACACCCCAGCAGCCCCTAACCACCGCTAACCTTAGCCCCCCCTTTTCCGGCCACCCCTTTGACCTGTTGACCTCACCGACAACTCTCACACACCCCACCCCTGTTCGCCCCTCCCCCCCCCCTTTTCTGATTCCCGTCCATTTTCGGTGTCGGCACACCACCACCAAGACCCCTAGCCATGGTCGAAACCCTTATTTCCCTACAAACAATCACCGGAGCTTCACCCCGCCTCCGATCCAAAACCCCTAGCCCCGATCTAATCCAGAAGTACCCCCAGGCGGTCGTCAACCCTTTTCCCTCCAATAGCGACCCCAACCCACTAGGGTTCTGCTCTGGTGGTCGGCGGCGGCCACCCGAGGCAGCCCTACCACCTGCGATACTCCTTTCCCTTGCCGAAACCTCCTCCCAGTCTCCGATCTATTTCCCCCTACCCCGATCCAGTCCTACTACACCAAGAAACCCCTATTTGACCTCAATCCACAAATACCAAACCCTGACCTTTTTTTTTTTACCCCCAAACAGCCCCACCCCTATTTTAACCCTAATTTCCCTTTTCCCACTCATTAATGCCCAAACCACAAGTCAATTCAACCCAAAATGGGTCTGCCCTACTTCAACCCGATCTCACCCACCCTCTTGACCTCTATTCCGGTCAATTTTTAACACAACATATAACTTCCATGAGATATGTACCCACCGAGGATACATTTTTCAACTATTTGCCATTTTTGGGCTCGGCTTTCCGGGATGTCGCCATCTTCATTTCTCTTATTTTGCCATCGTACTCACAAAGGTGCAGTCGCCGGAGTTACCGTCCGGTCAGATTCAAGGGTCCACCAAGCCAAGTTGCAACTATGTGCCTCTGGTGTTGATAAGGTGGAGTGGTTGTCAGTTTTTGGTTGCTCGAATTCTGTAGGGAGGCATTGTTGAAATTTTGGTATATTAGCCCATTTGTTGAAGGTCCATATGGGTCTAATCGCAGCTCAACCGGTCCATTTGCGTGTTAGATTTGATTTGGGGTTTTGCTTTATTTTGGAAGATAACACTTGTACCGACACGTGTTCATGTGGCATTGATGACTCACCCTCCAAGCTCGAGGACGAGCTTTTTCGAAGAAGGGGAGAATGATGTGTATGAGATCTCTAGCGACACGTGGCGTGTGGTTGTGCCTACGGGAGAAGACTACCTTTTATTTTGCATTTTTAGTTTAGGGTTTAATTGTAATTTTCCTTTATTTTTAGTGTCCAATTAGTTTCCAAGTATGTTTGGGACTAATGTCATTTTTAGTTAGTAGTTGCATTTTTTTGTCATTTTGGGTAATAGCTTGATTAGCAAGCTAGCTTCCCCTATAGGCCTAATTTGTACTTAACCTTGAACATTGAGAATTGAGAATAGAGAGAGAAAGAAACCCATTTCATTTCCTTAGTTTAGTTGTTGTTGTTGTGGTTGTGGTTGTGGTTGTGTAGTGTAGTGTAGTGTTGTGTAGTGTAACAATAATGCTTCCGCATTTGAAGATTTACATCGCTTGTGTTCTTCTTGCTGCCACCAAATTTCAAGGATTCACTAGAGTTTGGTGGAATGATCTGTGTTATCGTTGAATAGTAGTAAGACTACCCCCTATTCAGATATGGCCAGAGCTGAAGGCCACCCTTCAGGCCTCATTTATCCCCCGACATACGAGTGAGATCTTTTTGCTCGCATACAGTCAGCTCCTTTGCACCAGGGCTCGTCTTCCTAAGACAGATGATCAGCGGATCAACCGCTATATTTTGGGTCTCTAGCCTTACATTCAGCTTGATCTAGGGTTGCGAGAGATACCGACATTTCTGAAGGCGGTTGAGTATGCTACTAAGGTAGAGGCTTACCACCTTACACAAGAAGCTCTAACTTGTTCCCGAACTCCACCATCTTTGATTCCAGCTACTGCACCTACTCCTGTATTTGCATCCACTACTACCACCCCAGTCACCTCTACTACCCCCTCGGTGACACCTCCAGGCCCTCTTACATTTAGATGCTATAATTGTGACACCGTTGGGTATCAAGCTTCAGACTGCTCTCTTCCACATCGTTGTGCCCTGTTAGCGATGAAGTACCCTCCAAATTATCTCGATGAGACGAAGGAGCCCCCTCGCCATGTGTTAATCACCATTTTGGAGCCTGACTCAGTGGGCCTCCCTCTCTGAGTTCGTGGACGAACTCTTTTTGAGGAGGGGAGAGTGATGGGAATGGATCTCATATTAGGGCATATTAGTCATTTAATATTTGTTATTATTTTTCCTTTATTTTAGTTCTTTTTATTTCCTTTTATCTCTTTCAATTGGTCTTCAAGTACGTTTGGGACTAATTAGGTATTTTTAGTTGGTACTTGTCATTTTTTGTCATTTGGGTCATTACTTGATTAGCAAGTAATTTCCCTCCTATAAATACCCATATGTACTCCTCATTTGAGGACACTTCTACATTTTTTAATTCAAGACATTCTTAGATTCTCTCTCTAAATTTGTTGTTTGTTTTGTTTTGAGCCTTTGACGTGTAGTTTACGTCATTGATCCTCTGATAGGCCTAGTCAACCAAAGTGGCTCGCGTCACTCCCCCCTCCTTTTGCGTATTCAGTTCACTGGAAGCCAATGCTTGGAAAAACTAAAAGTGTCCTCCAAGCATTTTCCCCTGCTTTGGCAAAGGCTATAGCTTCGAGCTGGACTGAGGCGTGGGTTCTAAATTTGCCCTGTGTTGCTATAGCCTTCCCATGCCATTATGCCAACTCATGGTTTGGTCTCGAGCAGGGCCTTTAGGAGATAGCCTCAAAAGCTATATTGAACATTACTGGCAGCTGCTCTGGCACACCATTTCCCCTCAACCACGAAGCACATTGCAAATCAAGAGAAGACGCAATGACTCGATCAGATCAGATAAATTCGACCCTATTAACTGTATTAAATATACTATAGTAACTTTAAGTGTAGTAATAGCTAATATAAAACATAACTGCAATGAAAGTTGTGATATAACTACAAATGAAATTAAGACGATAAAACCATTGAAAATTTAATAGTTTTTTTACCAAGTTTAGTAATACCTGTGATAAAAAAATAAATAAAAGATTTTGATTAAAAGTACCAAGTCTAGATAATAACAACTTTCTTATTTATTGTGTACAACATCCAGTCAGATTCTTAATAGACCAAACTAGTACCAGTCCATATCTGGTCGGTCCATTACCTAATGGGACAATCAGAAAATCGGATTACAAAATATCAATCCATATCTGATTATATAAACCAGATTCGGATCAGATTCATACTAAAATCCAATCCATTGAAAATGCCACCTCCATAGTGAAGAAGTGAATGGGCGTAAAAATTTTACCTAAACGCCAGAGACCCACGCCACCATGTGGACTAGTTTTCTCTTCAACCCTTTTCACCCCTTGTCATCTCACCGCAATCTGATAGAGCGCGAAGTCTATGGCCGTCACCACACCCCCTTACTGGCAACGACTGCCAGTCTAGAGGTAGCGAGCAAGTTCATCACAAGAGAGGGATTCCCGAGTGAGTAAAGGTTTTTTTGGGCATTGATTTTGTGGCGCCGGCTACGGAGACTGTTTGGTGCTCTCCACTCCAGCTTGTCTCGGATGGAAAACTTTAGCGTTGATCTGTTGATTCATAATCCCTGTGAGTTTGGAGTTCTCTTTGGCCGAGCATATATGCGGTGCGAAAGGGATATGTCTGTTTATTTAATGGGGCTGGGGGGTTCTAGGGTGGTTGGGTTCATTGCAATATGTGGCAGTATGTTAGCCCAATCATTGATTTCCCCATGTTTGAAAGTGATGGTCTTGTTCCATGATACGACGCAAATATTGCGTATTTCACCCGTTAACCTACGCCTTATTAGCCCCTTTGGGTATCTTAATCCCTATACTTATGCTCGTTAACCAGACAACCTCGGATTTCTATGTTAACATGTTTTGCAGGGGTTAATTGAGCTTTTGTAGGTATTTCGATGCTTAGTATGAAGTTCAGACGCTTTCCGGAAATGTTTCGTCGACTTTTGCAGCTTCGGGGGCATTTTAGTAATTCCAGCATTCGGGTTTGAATCCCGAGCTCTTCACGGAAGTTGAAGCCCTTTGATTTCTCTTCGCGTGGCCGCTGACGGTGCATGATTCCGAGTTGTATCGATGGAGTTATGGCATTTTTAGGATGGTTTTGACATGAAAAGTACACTTAAGTTCACATTCAAGGGCATTTTAGTCATTTCATATTTTGGTTTTTTAGCCTAATGTCTTCTTGGATGTTGTAGTCCTCTGAGTTATCTTCGCGTAGCCTCCGACCGTGCCTCATTCCGAGCTATGACGAAGAAATAGCGGCATTTTCCGTAAAACAGGACAAAGCTGCAGAATTGCAGACCTGTAGGGCGAATCGATTCGCCCCAAAGCCAAATCGATTCGGCCCTGCTGATATTTGGCAATTTTCCTTTTATTTACAATTTTGCCATGGGATATTTTGTATTTAACCCTTATCTCTTCATTTTGAAGAGGAGACATCTTCATATCTTCATTTTTGATAGGTTTAGGGCCTTTATAATTGGGAGCTAAACCCTATCCCTCTTGCTTTGGATGCTTGTACTCTTTGCTTTGTAAGTTGTACATTAGTTTTAATTACATTAATTTAGTTGTTTTCCTTAATTCCCATGCTTTCATTTACTTGATTTCTCTACTTTCTTGCCTAGATTAATTTATTTATTGTTGTAATTAGTTTAATATTAGTGTAAATTAGTTTATTTCCATGATTTGTCCGTAGATAAATAGGTTCGGGATTGTGTTCCGCCATTTACGGGTTTAGAACCTCGAAAGTTAGGTTTTCGTGTGAAATTGCATTTAATTGAAACCGCGTGTATTAAAGTTGGATTATTATGCGTTTAACTTTATTTGTCATGCAACTTTAGTGTTTATAGCGATATTCCGAATTTAATCCGCGTGTGACCATTTTACGTTAAATGTTTAATCTCGCAACTTTGGATTAAATTCCTTATTGTGTGATGTTTATTCTTAATTGAAAATGATCGATTAAATTGCTTTCGAGCCTTCACTCTAATTAGTAGTTGTTTTGATCGGTGTGGTAGAATGCGATCCCGATCCTCGCTTTCCTTTAATTTAGCGTTAACTTATTCTTTTCTTTTGTTACCACAACCAACCTATCATCTTTTCATTTATTTATTTTACACTTTTATTACTGAAGTAATTAAACAATTAAAATCTAATATTCAATCACTCCCTGTGGATTTCTTACGATACCCGACTTACCGCTGTGCTTGCTTGTCAAGTGTAGTAGTAGCTTAGGTTTTTGCATTGAGTAGGCGAAACGAAAACAACGATTAGCGTACCTACGCGACGCTACTTTTACCGCTCGATCAAAATGGCGCCGTTGCCGGGGAGTGTGTTTTAGATTGTAATTGTTTTATTATTTCGTAGTATTTTTCCTTTTGTATTTGTATTCTTTGTTTTAACCTTTTTTGCAGGATTTGCATACTTTGAGCGCTAAGAAACTTTGATTCGCGGTTGCTCACTTTCTGGCTCGGATTCTCCATCTACAAACAACGAGGTAATCATGTCCTACTATTATAGTTATTGCGGTCATTCTAATGATTCTTACTTTGGGGATAGTTTTCAAGTTTTTCATTTTCAAGATTTTCTTGAAAATGAAAGACTTGAAAACATTTATCGGAATGAAAATCGTTATTGGGAGCTTGAGTTGAATTCATTATTCGAATCCAATGACGATTCTTATTTCATTACTTTCGAAGACGAGTTTCAACCAAATGAGGAGTCCGAGGCTCTTGAGCCGAGGAAGCCTACTTTGGAAGAAACTTTGCTTCTTTACTCCCAAGGTTTGGAAAGCTTAAATGATGCTGGAATGAGACTCGGTGCACTTTGCGATGAGATGAATTCTTTTGCACAAAACAACGAGGAGGTGGAAACTTGTGTTTCACCTCAATTTTTCAAAGAATTTCTCATCGAGTGTGCATCTTTCTCCCCCGAAATTCAATCACCTTCCGACGATGAGTCGATTGAGATTGAATTTGTTTCATCACCATATTCGTTTTCCGTGATCGAACCATTAGAATTACCGGTTGATTCCTATGAGTCGGTAGAAACTTTTACAATTTCTACACAATTTGCCGACGAGGACTCTTTGCCGACTTTGTTTGCTACGATGGAACCTATCCCCGTGTGTGCACTATCTCCCATTCCACTTGAAAAACCTTTGGGAGATGAGTCGATTTTTCTTGAACCTCTAGTGTACCTTTCCCCCTTATTATCCAAATCCCCCATCGTCCGCACAAAATTTCAAAATGGCGATGGTTCACTTTTTTCACCACCCACATGCCTTCCGTTGTTCAAACGGAATTCATATCTTTCGGGAGGCATGTTTTCTTTGGAGGGTCCACCGTTGATCTTTCAAAGTCAAATCCCTTTATGGGTGGATCCTCAACTATTTAGACTTCTAGTGTATAGTTAGTGTGAAGCCTAAATAGTAGGTTCTAAATAGTTAGCTTTTTAATTTTCTTTGTTTCCTTTTTTTCTTTCCTTTTTAATTTAGTCTAGTGTAATTAGTTAACTTTTTGTTATTTGTTTTTGGTATGCTCGGTACTAACTTGTTTTGTAGATTCCTTTGGACTCGCGCTTATGGAGCTCGCTCCAATTTTGGGTAATATCGTTCTTTTCCTCTCTTTGTGTTCTGTTCTTAATGCGCATTGAGGACAATGCAACATTTAAGTTAGGGGGTGTAGGATATTCTATCCATTTCATGTGTAGTCCATGGATTTGCTCACATTTAGTTACTTAGTATGCCTTTTGTGAAAAATTTGAAAATTTTCAAAAATATTTTCTTTCTTTTTTCTCCTTTGTTGGGCATTTTGCCTTGTTTCCAATGACAAATTTCAATAATTGCCTGATCCAATAGACAACTCAATGATGCATGTTCTCGATTTTAGAAGTTATTAGACTTTAGTCCTCAAATCATTGATTTTGTGAATAACTTCATGAATTAAGCTTTATCCCATGAGCATATGCACTTTCCTTGTTATATTGATTTGGTTTAAGATTTTTATAACTCGGTAATCTTTTGTTGCATTGTATATATTTACACCGAGTAAGCTTTGTACCTTTCATCGTTTGTGAGTGTATACACTATTCTTTTCTCATTGAAAACGTTGAATTCGTTGGTAATCTCACTATTCTTTCACTTGACCGTTCATTAATTGAGTTCATACTTGAAATGTGTTACTTGAGCATGATTTTCATTTCTTGTTTTGATTCGAGAATTGCGTAAACTTTGTGAAATGATCATAGGCCCTCTTTGTTATATCACCCATATTGACCTTGACCTCACCC
This sequence comes from Sambucus nigra, assembly GCA_949130495.1. Lineage (NCBI taxonomy): Eukaryota > Viridiplantae > Streptophyta > Magnoliopsida > Dipsacales > Adoxaceae > Sambucus > Sambucus nigra. The sequence goes on from OX422220.1 coordinate 51,033,064, forward strand.
TTATATGCTTACCCTCGTTAACCCCCTTGAGCCTAAATACTAGCCTTTCGTTTCATTACCAAAAATCCCATAACTAACTCCAAATTGGAGTTTTAGCCCATACATACACTTTCCATACCTTTGTTTGGAATGTTACTTGGGATTGAATGATGTTGTTATGATATCGGTTGCAATTTAGGCATATGAGTGTTTGAAAAGCAAAGAAAAGAAAAGAGAGGAAAGTGTAGTGAAAAAGAAAAAAAAGCAAAATGCAAAAGAAAAAAAAAAAGAAAAAAGAAAAAATGAGAAAAAGAAGAAAAGAAGAAAAGAAAAGAAAAGAGAAAGTTGTATATGTTGTGTATATAGTTCAATAAGCTTTGATTACTCTCCCCGATGATATATCTAATGCCGTTTTGGAACTTGTTTTTCCAATTTTGTTATTGCACGCATTCTCCCATTATCCCGAGTTTTCATCCCAAAAATTTTGAATCCGTACATACATTCCTTCGTTTCGCACCCTAGCCATACCTACATCATAACCCTATTAAAGTCCTATGTGATCTTAGGTTGATGTAATTCAAAAGTCATAATAGTTGTGATAATCTGTGAAAATGCATTTCGCCTCTTTTAGTGTGCGGTATCCTTTCATTGAGATTACAAGTTTTTCATTTCCTATATAGCGTTCTTCTTCTGTGACATGTGCGCGGCCTAGTTTCCATTTACATTTACTCTTTATGCCCACATGTTCCGTGTATTACCTCCCTTTTCATAGTGAATTCATTTGTTGAGCGTAATGCCCGTGAGGATTGAATATATGCTTGCTTTGATTAGTATCCGGTTTATATAAGTTTTTCACCAAATCACACTATGCATGTGCTTTTCCCCCTCCCACTTTTAAAGTTTCAATTCTATGAGGTGCATTCAACTTGTTAATAACAACGGACTTTAGCTTGAATTCGTTCAATATGCTAATAACATGTTTGAAATCTTTTTCATTGTTGTTGGGCTTGTTGCATGTTGGGTTGGGCATATTTTGAGGAAACCATGTGATGTTTGTGGGTACCATCTCTGAAAACCCTCACGAGACGACACTCGTCCACTAGGGTAACCTAGGGGTTTAACGACTTATTGCATATGCTAAATGCAATCGTGCGCCCGCGAAAGTGGCCTTATCTTTTTGTTACTTTTTCATCCCATTTTGTACTTGTATCCTGCTTTTGGTTTTCTGGTAGTTCTTGTTGTTTTCTATTTCATTGCTAGGGACTAGCAATGTGTAAGTTAGGGGGTGTGATACGACGCAAATATTGCGTATTTCACCCGTTAACCTACGCCTTATTAGCCCCTTTGGGTATCTTAATCCCTATACTTATGCTCGTTAACCAGACAACCTCGGATTTCTATGTTAACATGTTTTGCAGGGGTTAATTGAGCTTTTGTTGGTATTTCGATGCTTAGTATGAAGTTCAGACGCTTTCCGGAAATGTTTCGTCGACTTTTGCAGCTTCGGGGGCATTTTAGTAATTCCAGCATTCGGGTTTGAATCCCGAGCTCTTCACGGAAGTTGAAGCCCTTTGATTTCTCTTCGCGTGGCCGCTGACGGTGCATGATTCCGAGTTGTATCGATGGAGTTATGGCATTTTTAGGATGGTTTTGACATGAAAAGTACACTTAAGTTCACATTCAAGGGCATTTTAGTCATTTCATATTTTGGTTTTTTAGCCTAATGTCTTCTTGGATGTTGTAGTCCTCTGAGTTATCTTCGCGTAGCCTCCGACCGTGCCTCATTCCGAGCTATAACGAAGAAATAGCGGCATTTTCCGTAAAACAGGACAAAGCTGCAGAATTGCAGACCTGTAGGGCGAATCGATTCGCCCCAAAGCCAAATCGATTCGGCCCTGCTGATATTTGGCAATTTTCCTTTTATTTACAATTTTGCCATGGGATATTTTGTATTTAACCCTTATCTCTTCATTTTGAAGAGGAGACATCTTCATATCTTCATTTTTGATAGGTTTAGGGCCTTTATAATTGGGAGTTAAACCCTATCCCTCTTGCTTTGGATGCTTGTACTCTTTGCTTTGTAAGTTGTACATTAGTTTTAATTACATTAATTTAGTTGTTTTCCTTAATTCCCATGCTTTCATTTACTTGATTTCTCTACTTTCTTGCCTAGATTAATTTATTTATTGTTGTAATTAGTTTAATATTAGTGTAAATTAGTTTATTTCCATGATTTGTCCGTAGATAAATAGGTTCGGGATTGTGTTCCGCCATTTACGGGTTTAGAACCTCGAAAGTTAGGTTTTCGTGTGAAATTGCATTTAATTGAAACCGCGTGTATTAAAGTTGGATTATTATGCGTTTAACTTTATTTGTCATGCAACTTTAGTGTTTATAGCGATATTCCGAATTTAATCCGCGTGTGACCATTTTACGTTAAATGTTTAATCTCGCAACTTTGGATTAAATTCCTTATTGTGTGATGTTTATTCTTAATTGAAAATGATCGATTAAATTGCTTTCGAGCCTTAACTCTAATTAGTAGTTGTTTTGATCGGTGTGGTAGAATGCGATCCCGATCCTCGCTTTCCTTTAATTTAGCGTTAACTTATTCTTTTCTTTTGTTACCACAACCAACCTATCATCTTTTCATTTATTTATTTTACACTTTTATTACTGAAGTAATTAAACAATTAAAATCTAAAATTCAATCACTCCCTGTGGATTTCTTACGATACCCGACTTACCGCTGTGCTTGCTTGTCAAGTGTAGTAGTAGCTTAGGTTTTTGCATTGAGTAGGCGAAACGAAAACAACGATTAGCGTACCTACGCGACGCTACTTTTACCGCTCGATCATTCCACATTTTCAATTGGCGAAAAATACAATTTTTGAGGTGGAGAATTGCGGCGCAAATGATTTTGGACAAATATTGAATAGCCCAACATATTTGTCTAATGGGAATGGGGTCTCCAATTCGCTTCCAAAGCTTGTGATTGAACTTTCTTCAAGGACGAGAATCATGTATACGTGTTTGGCCCATAGGTCGTGCACATTGGGTCCAAGAAGAGGAACTTTCTTCAAGGAAGAGAGAATAACGTATATCTGTTGGCCCATGGGTCGTGCACAATGGGTCCAAGAAGAGGAAGTATATTTTAATTGTAATTTTCATTGGTTTTTAGTTAGGGAAGATATTCATTAGGAACTGAAAGAATTTCCAAGTCCACATTCCTTTGCTCCCATATATATTATATTCTCTTTGTAGTCTCACTTGAGGCACTTATTAGATGAATATGAATAATATGAATCGAGAGAATTATTTGGCTGTTCGTAAGTGATGTCTAAGCCTTCTGCTATCATAGTAGACACCAGTAATGCATTAGTAAACTTTGTAGTAATCAACCTAAGACCCCCTTGGTTCGGGTCAAACATTAAGTCATCGAAGTGAAGTATTTTCATCATAGTTGTCATAATCATATTTGCTTCGATTCGATTAACATACAAATCGATTCGAATCAAGAAGAGAAACGGAGGGGTCAACAAAATCGGAGTGAATCACCCGATTCGGTGAGTAAATCGTGAATCGCACCAATTCACGATTCGGTTGCAATTCAGTGTATTGGCTATATTTGGTTTTTCTTTTTACCCGACATAAGGAAACGTGTTAGTTCTCTTCTTTTAATTTTTATTTTAATATAAGCCTCTAACAACACAATTTTATTAATAAAAGAAAAGAAAACAGGTAAAACCAAACATAAAGGTTACGAACAGAGAGAACAGAAGGTCGAAAACTCTACATGTAGGGCTGCAATCTCTATTTTTCTCTTTTCTACATGCATCGATCTCTTCTTTTTCTACCTTCGATCTCTTTTTTTTTTCTTTTACTACTTGCTGTGTTTCTTCTCCTCTTGAATACAAAGGCTTTGGAGAAGAAATAGGTAGAACAAGGGTTTCTCTACATTGTCTTTTTCTGGGCTTTGAAAAGTGAAGTGTAAGGCTCTATTTGATCCTATTTTCAGTGGTCATACCTTGTGATTCTTATTTTGTTACTATATTCAAAATGGTTAAGATAAATAATAACAACAAAGATCATGATCCTACTTGGCTCATTATACCAAAGTAGATAATAACAAAGAATGTATTTAGGATGGAACTATGATGATGATGAAATGGAATCGAAAACGTTAAAAGACAAATCTTTATCTTAGTAATGCAAATGGAAGTTCATTTTGTTATTTATATTTCTATGAAATCATGTCCATAAATTGGTTTTAGTTCATAATATGTTTTTATTACATATTCTAATGTGTTCTCTATGCGTTTATATATTATTTACTACATTTCTACATTTAAACCGATCCTTACGATTCAATTCACGATTCATAATTCATAGGGTTTTCTATTTACGATTCGATTCACGATTTGACAACTATGATTTTCATCTATTCGGAGTTAAATTTTGTTCACAACCAAATCACTATAGCTTGCACACTTACAAATTTATTTTATACTCCGAATAGGTGAAAATAATTTTCTCCATTTACCTGTCACCCGGTAAGAAATGTTTCACCCCAAAACAAATGGGGCCTTAAAATGTATCCATTAGCTTTACCAGCAGATATGTAATTGTGCTTTCTAAAACTGGAAGCTAGTGCATCAGCAATATAACCTATGCATACTCTACTTCCATGCATACTGGCCATGAGTTCTTTCTTTTAAAAACTTAAACAATAGCAACTACAAATTTATTGATAGAGAAGTCATTTTAAGACAAATTAAGTAACGAATATTTAAATGCTACAGTGGCTGCTAGATTCAGATGTTTCACAAAATGTGGAGAAGTCAAAAATAAAAAATAAAAACAAAAGACAAGCCTGCTAATGGCATTTTAGAAGGTCAGCATTTTATTAGTCAATTTTGACCGTTTAATTACTTCTCTCCAAAGGCACTATATATACGGAGTGTCAAGTCACTTCATTATATTGGTGCCAAAGAACATTGATTTTTCAATTGTGAATATAATAGTTATTAAGTTCAATTCTTAGCCTAACAATTGAACTATGAAAAAAGCGTCAAATAACCATAAGCTATTTAACATAAAAATTTGCAACATACAGTGAAAAAGAATACCTGACAATCTACACCCCTGCATGTCAAGAAAGAAAAATAAGTTAGTAGGAATTATTTTGAATACAGTTTTCCCAATTCAACAACAATTTAGAGCATCATGTGGTGAATATTATATCAAAAAGGATAAATATGAAGGATATAAATTAACTGAGAAGACGAGAAATAAGTGTCTTTGATAAGTAATTTTACAAGGGTAAAGTCATCTGCTAGACCGAAAACTATCTAGAACAATTTAGCCACATAGAAAAGGAACAATAATCATTGTGAAATAGGTGGGAATATTAGCTCTAACTTGTTACTATCATCATAATGGTTCTTTGAATGAATTGTAGAGTGACAAAAACTAAGGACTGTCAGAGTATATGAGGTGTAGCCATTGCTTAGCTGAGTTGCCCCCTCTGTTCCATTGTTCCCCTCTACAAGTGATTTCGCAACGCACGTGGCTAGTACCCGTGAATATGTTTGCCCGGGGTGGCAAACGGGGGGATCGGGCGGGTTGTGAGCAGGTCACTAACGAATGACGATCCCAAACCCACTCAGTAAAGTAATCGTCCAGAGTGGGTTGGATAGGACCTGGCTCGAGCCGGGTCCGAGTTAGCCAAGTTGCCCCCTTTTTTTTACAATAAAAGATCAATCTATTTCTCCCTCTACAAATATTTCTCTCTAGAATTCTAATTACTTTATAAAAAAAAAATTATTCACTAAGATTCTAACATTTTATCCCTGAAAAAAGGAATATCTCTAAAACACAAAATGTCTCTCTTCTAAAAACTTATTTTCTAAAACTCTATAATGGAAATGGATCTCATAATTAGGGTTTATTTGTCATTTTGTATTTGTTATTAGTCTTCTTTTCTTTTATTTCCTTTTAAGTCCTTTAATTGGTCGCCAAGCACGTTTGGGACTAATTGGTTATATTTTATTAGTATTTGTCTTTTTTAGTCTTTTAGACAAGTACTTGGCCAGCAAGTAGTTCCCTCCCTTTAAATACCCATGTACTGAGAGGAGAGACTTGATTTTGAATACAAGTGATGTGAATCTATGAATGCAGAAGCGTTATTACTATAATACACACCAACTACTAACTACACAAACCACCACCAACAAAAAAATAAAACTAAACTAAGAAAATGAGTTTTTCTCTCTATATATTCTTTTTATCAATATTCAAGTGTGATTACAAATGAGCGCCAAAGGCCTATTTATAGGAAGAGTTAGCTTGCTAGCCAAGTTATTACCCAAAAAGACAACTAGTACCTAAAAATGACTCATTAACCCCAAACATGCTTGGAGACTAATTATACACTAAAAATAAAGGAAAATGACAATAAACCCTAAACTAAAATAGAAAATAATAGATAGTTTTCTCCCGGAGGCACAACCCCACGCCACATGTCGCTATAAATTCCACACATTAACAAGAGGCTCTTAGTTTCTCTCTCTAAAGCTGGTGTTTGTTTTAGTTTTTGGGCCATTGACGTGCACTCTAATTACTCTCTCTGTATAAAAATTTATAAGACATACTGCGATGAAATCGGGAATCCAGACATTGCAAGGTAAACCATTAGTTGACAATGGAATTGGTTCCGCCAGGTGTACTCTGACAGAACACCACACTCAACAAGGAACCATTATATGTAGACTTCTACCAATATGTATAGCTTTGAAAACCCATTCAGTATCTTTATTACTGGTTCATCTAACAATTGTCAAATATAATAACACAATCAAATTACCTATAACTATTGTGAATGTATTATAAATCTTTAAAATTAAGAAATAATACATACTTGCTTCGCGCATTCACGAATAGAAATATGACTTCATGTCAGAATTTGAATTTCACAATGATAAAGAGCCTGACAGACACAAAAGATAGTAGACCTGTTTCTTTGTTAACTTCAATAAAGGTTTTGGTATAGTCCAAAAGTGTTTCCGATGCATCCAGTGGTCAAATAGATTAAATTTTAGAGAGAAACGTTTTTAAAGGGAGAAAGAGGATGGCATTTTAGAGAGAGAGAGAGAGTGAGAGAGAGAGATTACAATTTTAGAAAAGGAATTTTTATAGCGAGAGTAAGTGATTAATGGTCAGCATCTTAGAGAAAAAAATAGGGAGAGATTGACATTATAGTTATAGAGAGTCAGTTCACATGATTTAGTGGGGTTAATGGATAACTCAATAAGAACCCAACCCATACCATTATTAATATGGGTCTTAGTGGTTTGGGTTGATTTTTAATGGGTGGGTTGGGAGGGTTAAATGGGTGGGTTAGCTTATGCCACCCTTAGTGCTCGCTCTTGGTGGATGTATGCCTGTTACGAGGGACAAGTGGATGATGACCCACGCTCTGTTGCATTGTAGCTGAGTGATTTGATGATGGTGTACTTTCTTTTGGAGTGACGGCATGGTATGACAAGATGTAGGCAACATCTATCAGCTCGATCTTCTTCTGACTTTAGGGCACAACACACTTTTAATCACATGTCTAATGTGTCTGACCTTACATCATGTGTAAGTATATCTAAATTGTTGTGTTGATTTGCTTACATAATTTTACGTCGGAAAGCCTCAACAATTGCATTTTGTGGCATCCAATAATTTCAAATTACATTTTCTTCCCAAATTTATACGACTTGAAGATCAAATTTGTAGGGGAAATAACTCTCAGTAGCCACTAGGAAGGGACATATATTACCTTGCCCTCTGCAATAGCTCCCAATGCAATGGACCAGTAGTCATGTTAAATGCCCCAGGATAGCAGAGCAAGTGAGCACCTGATATTCAAATTAGGCATGAATATCTTAAGATGATGGATATGTTGGAATGACTAAATAAATCTAACTATCATATTACTCAATCCCATATCAAAATTAAGAGCCATTACTCGACTTTCAAACTTTTTAAGAAAGTTGACTTTTATGTAATCAATGGTTGAAATCAAATTATTTAAACACCATGAGATTTGGAACATTAATTTGTGCAACGTGACTCTCAACTGGAGACATCCTAAGAAAGAAAACGCGACTTATAAGATGAAACATATGGAGTGGATGACAAGAATTGGTGGAATGCTAAAAACACAAGCTGTTACAAAGATGTCAGAGTAAGAATAGCACACCTCTCGCTGCATATAATGCTGCAAGTTCCTGAAATCGGATGTCATAGCATATACCTATACCAATTCGCCCTACATCTGCAAATAAATCTTGCTCATTAAATCCTGATGCATAGACTTGTGGATAGAAAATTAATGGATTAATAAAAATTCATACTAAGAGGAGAACAAATTAAAAAATGAAATTTACAGAATTTATTATTTAACACAGTCAAAGAAAGAAAGAAATCAGTACAGGGGTACGACAGTCCTAGAAACTGAACAATATATATAAGCTGAATATTCTACTTCATTTGTTTCCTTTTCCATTTACAAAACTCACTTGACAAGACAGTACATAAAATTAATGAAGCGAGGGGAATAAAATCATAACTAACAGACTGTATATTAAGACTTGGAAGAACTATTTGCATGGCTCTGTCATTTGATCCTATGATGGGTCAAAACCAAGTTGATAAAGAGAGAAAATAACCTTGGACGTCCATGTAAATTCTTTAACTCCATGTTGTATACAGTGATGTCACAAGATGATTATGAAAAATTTAGTTTACACACACACATAGTGAAAAAGGCAGACAATGAATCATCAGATAAAATAACTGCAACTACCCGAAGAGTGTGTTATTTATATCACATTATCGACAATGATTAAATGAATTTCTGTAAGACCTTTGAGCATCTAAGAACTGGTTGAGGGAGTACTACATACAACTTTGTCACAATTAAAATAGATATTTCATCATGTAGAGGTTGATCCAGAGTTCTATTTTAAGAGATTGTTCCCTCCCCTCCCCTCCCCTTCATAGTCCCCTATCATCGAAAGCACCGATAATCCTCAATCCCAATTACAAAACCACCATATATTGAGAGGGGCTGTGGCACATCCCATAAACTATATCTATGGTCAAGGCATGAAGCTCAAGGGGTTCCCTAGGCTCTGCTCGCAGCCCGAGTAGGCATCACAATATTATATGCTCTTTGGTGGTGGGTGCACCTCGAGACAGTGTACGTAGTGGAGACCTAGACACCATGAAGAGCTCGGGAGGTGACCAAAACAGAATTATCAACAGGAGAACCATAGGAGATAAGATCAGGACGTAACACTAGCCATAAAATGAGGATAACACGAGTAGCCCGAGTCTTGGGAGGTAACTACAATAGAGATAGCTTGGGTTCTACCGGAGTATCTGGGGGGATGGCATGCATATACGATTCATGTAACGGTATTGATACTCTTAAAGGTGTTTTATTTGATCATAGCTCCCGTTTGATACCGGATAAAGCAAATCTTGGTTTTCGTTTTTCTTGTGATGGACCTGGAAGAGAGGGGACGTGTCAAGTATCGGCTTGGGATCATGTCTTCCCGGCCCTTCAAAATTCTCAAATTTGTAAAATTCATACTAAAATGTTTGGTTTTTACAAGAAAAAATTGTATTTCAATATATTTAATCAATACTTAGAGACATCAGACTCTGAAACTTGTGGAACTATCACCCCAGCCTCAGACTCGTTTAATGAGGAATCCACAAGAAAACGTAAATTTGGTGAGAACCGAATTTCTGGAACACTTTCCCCTTTGGTGCTATTTCGTCTTTTTGGGTATATACTTTGAAATTAAATCTCTCAATATAAAAATCATTTAACGCAAATTAGAATTCCAAGAGATCTCTTAATGAGATCTATCGAAAGGGTATAGGTAGTTCCTGACGTAAACTACACGTCAATGGCAAAAAAAAAAAAAAAAAAATACAAATTTTGAAGGGAGAAACAAAGAATTTCTTAAATTCAAGAGGGAAGCTATCTCCAAATGATGAGCACATGGGTATTTATAGGTAGGATATTACTTGCTAGCCAAGTAATTACCTAAATGACTAAAAAGGACAATCATTAACAAAAATATACCTAATTAGTCTCAAACATGCTTGGAAACTAATTAAAGGACATAAAAGGAAATAAAAAAACTAAAATAAAGGAAAATTAGTAACAAATACTCAAATGACCAATATGTCCTAATATGAACCAATTTCCATCACTCTCCCCGACTTCAAAAAAAGTTCGTCCTCGAACTTGAAGGGTAAGCTGTAACGCGGTTAGGCTTCCTTCCATGAATCCCTCAATTTGAAACGGGAGGCGCCCTCGTACGTGACATACGTACCTACTTGCAAGAAACTCAAGAAATATAGGCAAGAAATGCAAGGGTTTAGGTTTTCTTGATTTGGGGTTTGGTTTTATGGGTATTTGGCTAGGGCTCATGGGTTTGTGGTAAGGAATTTGAGGGAGGCTAGGGTTTCTAAGTAGTGGAGCAGATAGTAAAACGGAAGATGAAACCCTAGATTTGGATTGTTGTGAATCTTGGGTTGGATTTTGGTGTAAAGAGGCCAAATTAGGGTTCAAAAATTCGGTGGGGTTAATTGGAGAAAGCTGAGCTTGAGTCGCGCTCCTTGGGATGATGGTGGGTGGATGAAATTTTTTGGAGAAGAGATGCTATATGGTATCAAATTATTATAGTTGTTTTTGTGCTAATTCTTCCAATTTTTTCATTCTTTGTCTCAATTCTTAAATCTCTTCTTCTTGTTGTTTAGATTTCTTCGGAGCCATTGAGAATGTAGCATACGATTTCTTGTTAATCTACACATCAATACACTAATGTTGGAGCGACACCCGCTCTGATACCAATTTAACGTAAACAACACATCAATGGCCAAAAAAAACAAAACCAATACAAATTCTAAAGAAAGAAACAAAGAATTTCTTATATTCAAGATGGAAGCTATCTCCAAATGAAGAGTACATGGGTATTTATAGGTGGGATATTACTTGTTAGCCAAGTAATTACCTAAATGATTAAAAAGGACAATCATTAACAAAAATATACTTAATTAGTCCCAAACATGCTTGGAGACTAATTAAAGGACATAAAAGGAAATAAAAGAACTAAAACAAAGGAAAATTAATAACAAATACTAAAATGACCAATATGTCCTAATATGAACCCATTTCCATCACTTCTGAAATCTTCGAAATTTCTCTTAGAGATTCTCATTTCGTCTGAACAAAATATATGCTTGCATAAACGTTCATTTTCCGTAGCATGTACATTTGGAAATAATATGCGGATATCTATCATGTGAAATCAAGGCCAATGTGAAAGTTTTGAAAAATAACACAATTAAAAATGAAATTTTAAAATGCGGTTCAAAATATGACATTGCAATGAGAAAGTTCTCGATACGAAACTGCACAACGAGAAAATTTCCAAAATTCTCTGTTTTCGGAACATGTAAAGGAAGTAGCCGGTTGGGTAGTTCAGCACAAAAAATAACGATCCGAGTGGTGGAAGAGAGGATGGGCAGTGACCTGATAACTGACGCGTCGGTGGCGTGTAGTTGGTAGCGCACCTTTATTCGTTCTTCTCCGTATTTTGGTTGGCAGTCATGGCCTGAGTGGAAACACAGAAGACGGTGGTGTTGTGATTGTAGAAGACGTGTGAAGGTAGTGTGGGCGTGAAGCAACCAAGATGAAATGATATTGAAATGATATTTTAGTCTCTTAGTCTTAGAGCTTAACCTCTCATTAAATATATTTTTTGAGTTGTGCCAGAACTGTCGCAAATTTCAGATTAGGTGTATCTGAGTGAAAGCCTCAAAAAACTTGTATAATCTTCGGGTCCCCCGTTATCCATATCCTGGATTTACCACTGCTCAGTTCCATGGCTTGAGAACAGGGTGTTTGATGTGTAGCATGGATGTAACCTTTTTTGAAAGGTATGTAGTATTAATATTTTCGGGTACAAGATAGTATTTTGTACAAAGGATTTGATGCAAACACCAAAAATTGGATCCAAAGAAGAGAGAAAAACACAAGCACAAATCTGAATTTTTATTTAGTCAAAGATCTCTTTCCTATGGGGAATAATTACATTTATAGGCATAGGGAGAAGCTTCTAGAAAGGTGCCAACTAAGTATGAGTTGTCATGAGGCGTCATTCATGACAATACTAATTGAACCTTCTCAAAGCTTTAATCCTAACTATAATATCTAAGCGCTAAACTAGGACAAGTGTGACAAAAGAAAAGCTTACAAATTGACCTCCCATTATTATTTACGTCACTCTCCCCTACTTTGAAAAAGTTCGTCCTCGAACTTTGAAATGACGAATTTGAACAGTCCGGGTTGCACGAACAATTCTTGTCAAAATTGTGCCCAACCATGCCACACAAACAAATATTTGGAAAATGTTATTTTCTTCTCTTTTGAGGGCTCAGATAAATTTCTTCAAATTGGCACAATTGCAATATCTTCAATTCCTCAAAAGCTGGAGGTGGTCCAATGTCCTCAAACCCAATAAAATCAATTTTATGATATCTTGGTCCGAAATGACTCAAGCCACCTTCTTTAGTCTTATTAAAGACATGGCTAAAAAAAAAATTTCAATAAACCCAGCCAAATAGCCTCTTAATTTAGCGCGACCATTCCCAAATCAGCCCCAGACATACTTCATAGCTACATAACAACCCATATTCATGTTCAACTATAATTAAACCAATGTCAAACAAACCTAGACCAGTCCCAACTCCAAACGAGTCCTTAGGCCCATCCCCAAACAAGTCTCTACGTTTTTCCAAGTAATACCTAACCTCTTCAAACATTAACTTCTAGTGTGCCTCCCTGTCTAACCCCATCGACGAGAGCATCAATGGCAATTATTTTCCTACCATTATCTCCGATAGTAATCCCACCGACGATGAGGATCACTCGTTCCAAGGTCATCATCTCTCCTCTCGTATTGGATTCGACCTTCAGCCCCAACGAGGATACCATCAGTTGGTCCCCTTTGTTCGTCGCCTCTTCTCTTCCCCTTGATGTCCTTTTGATGAATCTCAATATGTCTCATTCTATTTTTGATCAGTTGTTTGTTGAGAACCACCACCTCACCATCGGCGATGACGGAGCTCTCCTTTTTGGATCGCCTCATCAACCGGACTCTCTTCTTTGTTATATGAGAGATCAATCGGTGACGTAATGGCGTTGGACCGGACCGGACCGCAGGAGTGAGATTTGATGTTCACTGATTGGGATTAGGGTTTTTTAGGGATAAATTAGGATCAAACGGGAAGCAGTTGGGGTTTGCGAGAGCCCATGGGGCAAAGTTGGTTGTGTGGGATGATTAAGGTGAGACGTTTGAGGCGATCGTTGGTGGTAATCAGTATATGGGACAATAACGAACTGTTTGCAACAGATCCTTATCGGTCGGTAGTCGTGTGACATAGGCTGGTTGATTCCCAACAAACCACTCGGCGCGTTCATTGCAACGGCGGCCCCGAACTCATAGAACGGTGTCTAGCCTACGCAACAATTTTTCATCAAATTCAGTCGTGTAAATCTTCTTTAATGAAATTAGTTAATTGAGATTATTCGGCCTAAATCAATTACCTTGCAGACCCTTTTCCAAAGAAAAGTTAATTTTCTTATATTAGCTTCACAAGTCAATTGATTTAGATTTCTACAAGATAAATTCCTTTCTTTTTGACTTAGTTAGTTAACTTGATCAATATAAAGTCCTTTTTTTTTCAAGAGGCAAACAAGAACCCTGTAAGAAGAAAACTCCACTATCTTTCTCACAATCACCTGACCAATACAGCTGATTTCAAGTTGTCCCTTGGGAAGTTGATGTTCCACATTCTTTGGACAGAGGTTACCATCCCGCATACCCACACAAATCCAAATTTTAATTTTAATTTTTTTGGGTCTACGCTCGGTAAATTTTTTTTAGTTTACTGCTAAACAAATACATGCTCAAGAAACTACTGTGTCAAATAATTCTTCCATGTGAACCAATTAACAGAAAGGGTAGAAAACAGATTGTGAGATCAAGAACAGGAGCAATTTTTATTGAAGTCAATTTATACGGGTCTTCATGACAGACAAGTTAAATTGCACCAAACCTGTGTCCACAATAGTTGGAGTCTCCCCTGCTGTAAGAGTCTTTGATTCCTTAAAAGTCATTTGGCCCGGTATATCGATGTCAAAAAGATGTATCTATAATCATGTGATGTCACCAGGAAACTTTGTTAGACACCTTAATCACAAAGAGAACTTGTCCAAGCAGATGAATGAGAATTTTATACATCAATTATTTATCTCTGGTAGCATGCTGACTAATTTTACAGGAAATAAGGTTAAAGATTGATAGAAATTTTCATACGTCCAGGTGAGCAACTTCTAAACACTCTAGGACATGATGTTAAAGTTTAAAGGATAGAATTCGTGATGAAGTGAAGGAACCTCAATAAAATTGCCACATAGGATATAAAGAACTTAAACACACCAACCCACAAACCCATCATTTTAAAAAGAAAAAAAAAAGCAGACCCATCTACAATTCATCATCACCACCAACAGTCAACAGCCCACGTCCACCATCACAACCACATTTCCTCCATCACCACCCATGTCCAACAACACGGATCGACCGGCCCAGTCTCCAACACCAACGGAACCATCTCCCATCGACAAGCAACATGTCTAAAACCATTTCCACCACCACCACCCATACCCCAAAACACACACCCAGATCTAAGAACCACCGCTCTCTCTCTCCCTTCACTTCACCTTCCCTCCCTCTGTCCACCTCCACAGTCGGCCCCCTCCCTCGCACCGCTTCCCATCACCAACCACCACCCCTACATCCCTCCCATTCCCGCCTCAAAACTTTTTTTTTCTCTCATTGATTCTACAGAAATGAAGATCCATCATTCATGTGTCTGTAATTTTTACAGTGGAAGCGGTGGAGAAATTGTCAAGGTGTGGTGGAGGTAGTTCAGGATTGATGGAGATGGTAATTGAAGGGTGGGAATGGCAGTGCTGGTGGTGGCAGGGGAGGGGCCTGTGGTGGGAAGGAGAAGGGGAGGGGTGGGATAAAGAGGGGCCAATGGAGGGAGAGGGAGGGGTGGGGAGGGCCAAAATTGTAAGGGTGAGGGAGAGATGAGAGAGAGAAGAAGATTTGGGTTTCCTTTTAGCTTGTATATATGTTAATATTATTTTTTATTTATTAAATTTTTTAATGTTAAAAGGAAGTATTTAAAGATTAAAAATAGGTGCTACGTGTCAAACTTTTATTTGACCATATAATGTTTTTGCCACATGAAACATTGAATCATCATTTCCATTATATTTTTTACGGTAATCTAACGGCGGGTTTAATTGAAGCAGTTTTCAAAATTCAGGGTGGCTTCCAACACATTCGTGCACATCATGTATTTTTAAAATTCTATAGAAAAGATGTGTAAAATAGTGAAAGCACACATATAAAGCCAAGTAAACATAACATTTATCAATGTGAAGTATGTAAAATAAGGTATATACGTAAAAATAAAGTATACATGACATTTTGTAACTTATATAAATGAATTTCAGAAAGTATATGTAGAATTAACTTTAGCTTATGCCCCAGGGACGGCTTTGTGAAACATTACAGCTTCAGGGTTTATGGGTAATTATTTATGTGGAATGGACTAAATCATAAAGCTCCCAAAGATTAACTAAGGAGCATACCTTCCTGTGCTTGGCTATAAGCTTTCCATTGGTATCAAAGACACAGCAAGTATTATACAGCTTATCACCACTACGCTCTGGTATAGAGCCACCAACTATTGTTATCTGGTGCCTCTGAGAAAGTTCAGACAACATTGCAGTTGAAGGAGAAGCATCACCGCCAGCATCAATATCCTCTGCGTATACTGGAAAACTATCATTCGAATATGGACTATTCCATATTTCCTGACATGGGAGGAAGCATTTTGCAAACTTGAATCAGAAAGTAGAAAAGTACAGGAAAAGAAAAATTCAAATATTATTTTTCGAATTCCACAAAATTCAAGTAAATTTGCAATTGGCTATTATTATGCTAAAAATATTTTTTTCTTAAAGTTCGACTTGCAAACTTGGACTCTTAACATGGGACGGAGAGAGTATTGATTTAAGAACAGATAAACAAAACATTATGTCACTGCACCTATACATCTACCTTAAGTTCTATTAACTTACAGGAAGAAGAACAAGCTGGACACCCTTCTCTGCAGCCTCCTCAATCGACTTTCGAGCATGAGCAATGTTTCTCTCCTTGTCAGCAGTCACTGACAACTGGCACAGAGCAATCTTGAACTGAACAAGAGGAAACACACTGTTTAGACGCGTATCACATACAGTATAACCTTAGAAACAAATGCAGGATTTGTTTCAACTTCCACTGCTTCACATGGTCAAAAAATATAGTAAGAGAGTTTGCACGGATAAGTTCCACTGTCAACCTTATATGAGGAAAAATGCCTTGTAGTGCCTATAAGATTATGACCAGTACTTCGCATTTCTAACACCAAACAGCCTAAAATATTATAGGTAATCTGGACACTGTCACAATGTGTGCTATATGTGCCACCAGGCAAATAGGCTGTTAAGCAACATTGACCATGTTGGTGGGCTCAAGCGCTCGGCAATCTGTCTTGGCAAACCTCTTACACTAGTTGTCATATAATTACATCAGATTTCCCTAGAGCTTAAAAATCTAACTCACACTTAGTGTGGATATGTGAGTCGTAAATCTTAAAAGTAGGTAGGTGAATAATTGGGAGGAAGGGTTGAGAGGGTGCTCCTCGAGAGCTAAGAGTAACCCGTCTTAAAGAACCTGAGCATAATACTGTAGAGACAATGAGAGTAGTGAGATGGAGAGAGAGCGAGATGGAGAAATACCATTCGGGTAATATTTCCAAAGGGGTTGCAAATGGATCCGCCTTTTAGAATGTTGTGAACAGTAGCATGCATTAAATCAGATTTTAATGATTAAATGGTAAGTAATAAAAAATCAAATTGATAACTGAAATGGGTGTTGTTTGGGACTGTTTGTGGGCTAGGTAAATGACATTTTTGCAGAGGCATTATGGTCGGTGATTATGGTGCTTTGGGAAGTAATGCTGTTATCGAGAGTTCAACAAGATGGGGGGTTTCAGTGTGTATCGAGATTAAGTTCTATGGTCCTGATAATTTACATGGGGAGCTTGGTATTCTCTCATGATGAGGTGGGTGGCAAATGAAAACCCAACGAACCCTCTCAGTAATCTCCGAACCACATACCGTCAAGGGGACATCGACTGGCCCACGGCCCCTTACAGTCCCTTGAATTCTGCACAACTCAAGCAATTTGAGATACTGCAGTCCAGAGACCCTCAAGTAAATAATTATAAGAGTGCATGCCTGCTTTTGCCTCTCGATGTTGTCTGTCTTGAGTGGCACTTGATGGGGATCGAAGTTCATCTTGATGCCCGCATAGAGGTGATAAGATTCGGATGTGTGTAACTTGGGGGACTTGGTGTATTTGGGTTTCTATTATTGTGAGAGGCTTATTTGTAACATTTTAATTGTCATTTAATTTTGTTGGTACTTATATGTAAAACTTTATGTTATAAATAGAATGTGGTGGGAGATGAATGACCTAATTCATTCATTCATTCTTCTTTGTTGATCTCTCTCCTCTCTTCTTCTTGTTCTCTTTTCTACTCTTCGTCTTCCTTTATTATGTGAACTAGTTATCTCATAAATCAAACATGATATCAAAGCATGGTGTGTAAAGCTTAAGGGATTTTCTGAAGAATGATAAGTGCTAATCCCATCCACAGCTTCCGCGGACCCAAAAATCTTTTGTCACCCGTTTTTTGAATCGCAAGTTCTAGATAGTTATATTTCGACCGGATCTGCACAGATCCATATGTCTTCCCATGGATTCTCGTTGTTCTCGCACTATTCAGGTAAGGTCTACTTCGTTGCTAGTTAAAAGTTTAGATATGCCTCGTTCTTCATTTTGGGTCATTAATCTGATGTTTGGATACCACTCATAGTAGCTATTGTGTGTTAGTGGTTCTTGTGTGGGTGTTAGAGAAGTGGTTCTCTGCACAGCTGGTATTTATTGTTTCTTGAGAGGTATGTGCCGAAAACTGTTTGTAAAAATGTCTACCTCAGAAGATAAATCAAGAACAAATAGTTCTTTTCCCGGTGTGATTCCCGTGATGGGAAATAATAGTGATCATCATTCAGGCATGTGTATTATGACTGTTAGACTAGATGAAACAAATTATATGCAGTGGGCTCCATCTACTCGTATGTACCTTACTGGCCGTAAAATGATTGCCCATGTTAACGGAACTGTACCTTACCCCCCCCCCGAACGACCCTAAGTAATAGTGACTTGGGAGCTGAGAATGTCTTGGTTATGATGTGGTTGTTATAGTCAATACAACCACAAATTAGTAAGGGTTTTTAATTTGTGAAAACAGTAAGAAAGTTGTGAACTGCCATAGAAGAAACGTATTAATCTGTTGAAAATTTTGCCAAACTGTATGAACTTAGCAGAGTATTGCAAAATTTAAACAGGAAGACCAAACTCTTGCTATGTATTATCATTATCTGCGAGGCAAGTGGGAAGAGTACGATCACTTTCAAGACTATGTACCTGTTTGTGCACCTGACGTTAAGGCTTATCGGGCTATGGTAGAATGGAGCCGTATTTATGAATTTTTGGTGGTCTACCCACAACATGCAAGGGTGCAAGTGTTGGGTAGGTATCCTGCCCTACTTCTATTCGTGAGGTGTTCTCTACAAGAAAAAGGTTATGTTTTAAGGCTGAATAAAAGGTACCTCTATCTGAGAGGTCTACTCTTACCACCCAGTAATGGAATAGAAATTTTTCCTCCAAGGGAAGAAGGTAACATGACATAGCCACCTGAAGTGTGACCACTGTAGTCACATCGGTCACACCCAGGAAATTTGTTGGGATCTTCATTGGAAATCAGCCTCAGCCCTGCTAGACAGAGAACCCCTCCAATTGGGGGGCCACCGACGATGGCAGCTGTTTCGTGTAACAGACCTCCCTTAGCACACAACGCGACAAATGAGCCTGCCATTACTGGTCGTACCTCTCCCGGGCCGTCAAGGAATATGCCCATTCAAGATGCTCATCATCTCAAACAAGATAATGCTTATCTTCGACAAAGGCTAGCTCAACTTGATCTTCAATCCACTTATGATGCTCCATCCACCTCTAATTTTATTCGGACAGGTATTTTTCATTTGGCACATCATGTTTTCGCACTATCCGGTGTGCTCCCTTGGAACATTGACGCTGGAGCTACTGATCATATGACGGCATCTGATTTTTCTTCATACGGGGAAAGGCACGATTTCGACCTCTCCAAAACTTACCAATCATCTTCTTTATGTCAGTCACATTACCAAAAGTTCGAATTGTAGTGTGACATTCTTTTCGTCTCATTATATTTTTCAGGACTTGATTACGAGGAAGACGATTGGGAAGTGGGCGTGAGGACAACGGCTTGCACTTGTTGGACGTCAGGACAATTTCTTATTGAGTTTCTAATGAGTCTAGTGTTAGGGTTAGTAGTGTGAGTAAAGATTTGTTAATGTAATGGCATAATAGACTAGGTCATGTCCCCATTCCTGTATTGAAGAGTGCGCGTCCTCAGAATCTGTTGATTTAAATTGTGAACCATTTGTTCTTGCTAAACAATGTCATGTACCTTATCCTACTAGTATTAATGAAACTACAGCTCCTTTGCAGCTTGTTCATTCTGATGTGTGAACTTCCTTACTTGGTTTTCGATAATTTGTGGTATTTGTTGATGACTTTAGCCGTCATACTTGGCTCTATCTCATGAAGCATAAAAGTGAACTTCATTTCATTTTTAAGAACTTTCATAAGATGGTTTGTACTCAGTTTGACTGTCCCCTAAAGATACTTCGATATGATAACGGAGGGGGGGAGTTTGTGTACGATGGTCTTGCCTCATTTTTTTAAGGTAGTGAGATTATCCATCAAACCTCGTGTGATGATACACCACAACAAAATGGTATAGCTGTAAGAAAACGCAGCCATATTACAGAGGTAACTCGTTTTCTTCTTATGGGTATGGGAATGCCTAAACCATATTGGGTTGATAAAATCTTAACTGCAGTTTATCTCATTAATCGCATGCCGTATCGAATTATTGGCAACCAATCTCCCTTCTCTGTTTTACATCCTAACTCTTCTTTGTTTAGTGTTTCCTCCAAAAGTCTTTAGGTGTTTATCATGTTCACCTTCATCACAGAACGGATAATATAGGCCCTAAGGCAGTCTGATGTGTGTTATTAGTATACTCCGCCACTCAAAAGGGATATCGTTGTTATAACCCACCACTTGTCGCATATTGTCTCCATGGATATTACATTCTTTGAGGCGGTTCCTTTTTTCTCTGCCACACGGATTTTCTACAAGGGAAACTCCTCTTAGTATAGAGAATTCGTCTTCCACTTAAACTTAATGTCCTCTTTTATTGCATGTTCCTATTCGGGGGAGTTTGTGCCGATGTCTAATGCTACTAATACTAATGATTTGCAGTAGGGAAACGAGCCACTTGTTTATACTAAAAGAGCAAAACAAACTATTGCATCAACCCAAGACCATGAAGTCTCCCTTAATCCAAGTAATCCCTCAGCTGATATTGATGTGCGTGTTGCCCTTCGTAAGAGTGTTCGTGATTATACGAATTACCTTATTTCTCAGATTATCTTTTATAATGCCTTATCTCAAACATATCGTGCCTTCACTTCCTCTGTATTCTGTACCTACTAACCTTTCAGATGCGTTTCGTCAAATCTAATGGAAGAGAGCCATAATTGAAGAAATGGAGGATCTTGAGAAAATGGTACATGGGATATTGTTTAATTGCCTAGAGAAAAAAAGGCAGTAGGCTACAAATGGCTCTACACAATAAAGTATCAAGCTGATGGAAAAATTGAGAGGTACAAAGCCCGGCTAGTTGCAAAGGGCTTCACTCAGACTTATGGGATTGAGTATCATGAGACATTCGCTCTGGTTATCAAGATGAACTCTATACGTGTCCTTATTTTCTTGGCAACAAATTTATCTTGGCCACTACATCAGTTAGATATAAAGAATGCCTTCCTTTATAGTGATTTGGAGAAAGAAGTGTACATGATGGTACCTCCAGGATTCAAGTTTGCTAATGGTGCAAACTAGATAAGGCCTTGTACGGACTGAAACAGTCTCCACGTGCCTGGTTTGAGAGGTTTAGCACAACAGTGAAGAGGGTGGGTTACACACAGAGTCAAGCGAATCACACTCTTTTCATAAAAAGGTATCAAGGCTGCACCATTGGCCTTACTGTATATGTGGATGATATTGTTATCACTGGAGATGATCCTGAAGAGATACAGTGCATGAAGTTTTTCTTGGGAACAGAGATAGAGATTAAAGATCTTGGATTACTGAGATACTTTATTAAAATCGAAGTGTGTAGATCAAAGAAAAGAGTTTTATGCCAGTTGAAACAGGTCAACCTGGAGCTAGACCCGTTGATACTTCCATTGAGCTAAATGACAAGGATAGCAAGTTGCTTGATGATGTGGAAAATTTCAGCATTTGATTGGGAGACTAATTTACTTATCTCTTACTCGTCCAGATATAGCCTATGTTGTTAGTATGATTAGTCAGTTTACGCATGCTCTGCAGTCTTCTCACCTCGAGGCAGCATATCATGCTCTTCGTGACCTCAAGAGTTCCCCTGGTAAAGGGATATTATTTGGAAGACATGGTCACTTGTGCGTCGAAACTTATACCGATGTTTGATTGGGCAGGTCTGTGACTGATGGACGATCAACTTCAGGATATTGCACAATTGTTGGTGGTAATCTTGTTTCCTGGCGAATTAAGAAGCAGTCTGTAGTAGCTATATCTACTACTGAGGTTGAGTTCAGATTCATGGTTACAAACTATATTAAATGAGTAGGGATATCCAGTACAGGAGCCAATGAACTTGTATTGTAATAACAAAGCTGCCATTAGTATTGCCCACAATCCAGTTCAACGTGATAGGAGAAAGCATGTTGAAGTTAATCAACATTTCATCAAGGAAAAACTTCGTCTTGGGCTCATTTGTCCTCCGTATGTCAACACAATTGACTAAATGGTTGATGTGTTGATTAAGGGTGCGAGTAAAGCTACCTTGCACAAAATGTTAGTCAAGTTGGGTATGATAGATATCTTAGCCCCAACTTGTGGAGGAGTGTTGTGAGAGGCTTATTTGTAACAGTTTAATTATGTCATTTACTTCTGTAGGAACCTATGTGTAAATATTAGAACTTTATGTTACAAATAGAATGTGGTGGGAGATGAATGACCTAATTCATTCGTTCATTCCTCTTTCTTGATTTCTCTATTTTCTTTCTTCTTCTTGATCTCTTCATCTTCCTTTATTATGTAAATTGGTTATCTCATAAATCTAACATCTCTCTCTATTGCTTTTAAATATAAGGTTCGGGGGATCAAGAGGGTAAGTGGATCGAGAGGTTTTGGTTTGACGACTCGCTACATTTGAAATTATACAAAGCTCAAACTATAGAGTAGCTCGATCCGGTGGTTAGGGCTTTGGACCCTGACTTTGACTTAAGGACTTGTATGCACTTGTGTGCCCCTTTGTCCGTGTTTATTCCTAGTCACCATATTGGATGCAAATTAAGGAGCAATGATGCGCACAATGGTATCAATTCATTCAATGTGGGTCTTGTTGCTCGTCTCCCACCTTCCCCTAATTCAAAGGATGAAATTGAAGACATGGGGGCTATCAAAAGTGTCTTGTCAAATGGAAGGGGTGTTTGTTATCAGATTGTACATGAATTACCGCTAACGAGTTTCAGCTTTTAGTCCACAAGATGTATATGAAATTCCATGGCTTTACCTCGTTGGGATCGAGTTCTTTCAAGTTGGAAGGGGGATGGAACTAAGTGGCAGCAGCCTTTTGAATATCTGCATAAGGAAGAAGGGCTCCAAGGCCCAAGCTCTGAATTGGCATATGTTAGATGATGCTAGCCCAAGTTTGGATCTTGTATAATTGGGCTTAGTCCTTGTTGGGCTTAAAGAGTATTTATTGTAGAGTTATTATAATTTCTTTAATGACGAAGTCTAGAAAGATCTTTAGTAAATAATAGTATTGATTGAATGCCTAGGTGCATTTACTGGTCTAAAGTCAAAATGTCTAAGGTGCATGTAATAGTCTAAAAGTCAATCAACATATTTAATAGCATTATTAAATATGCCGATTGATGTACTTTATTATTTATTAAAGAAGATTCTAGAAGTCATGAAGTTGTAAGGTCAATGTAAAATTTATTTAAAGGCATGTAATCTTCTTTTATCGGGCATGAATGAATTTACAGAATTTCAGCAACGTATACTTCTCTTTTAGGATTGTGTGATGCACACCTAACCCTAACTATGATTCCAAGGCCTCTAGGATTGAATCCTAGAATTTTATTAGTGTGACGTTAGTATTTTCTTATCTTCGATATATCCTATCATTATTTACCGTTGCCAATTTTCCTTTTTTCCTCTGCATTTTTCCAGCAGCCTTATACTTCAGGAAATGAATAAATAAGCCACAAACATATTTCCCCTTTTCGTACTACATCATAATGGGTATCAAAACAACGGTTGACATCATGTCAGCATAAGCGGAAGGACTTATAAGGGAAGATTACAGAAGATTGCATGATATACGAATAATGGAGCAACTGGAGGCAATGAACATTAAATTGACTAGCCTTGACATAAATAGCAAACGCTAAAAAAAAAACAAGAAAACTCTCAAAACAATAACACACAGAATCGAGAACAACCATCAATGAATCAAGCGAATCCGGTAAGGAAGCCAGCCACGTTTGAAACGGCTACAAATTTGGTTGAAACATGTAATTAACCACGTGATAGAGCTAGAGATATTACCAAAGAAAGCAAGGATGAAGGTACCAGATTTTGAACCAATGTTTTAAATCGCGGTCGCGCAGGGTGTCGCGTTCTGGCTCCTAAGTAGCGTCGCGCTAATCGCGTCGCGCATCGCGCAAGCAATTCATGCATTCCCGCTTTTTAATTAAAAAACTTATAAAAAAAATATAAATAAAAAAATAACATTTTAAAATGAAATTGTAAGAAAGTAAAATTTTAAACTGAAATTGGTAAAAAAAGTTATAATTGAAATTGATTTTTTTTAGTTTTTTCTAAATTTACTTTTAAATTGACAATTAAAATAATAATAATAATAATAACATTTTAAACAGAATTCTGAAAATAAGTAACATTCAAAGCTAAAAATAATAAAATAAATAAAAAAAATTTCTAAAGTTACTTTTTAAATTGCCAATTAAAAAAAAATAATAATAATAATAATAACATTTTAAACAGAATTCTGAAAATAAGTAACATTCAAAGCTAAAAATAATAAAATAAATAAAATTTTAATATGAAATTTGTAAAATAAGTCAAGTTTAAACTTAAAATTATAATATAATAACATTTTAAACATAAATTTATAAAACAAGTAGTATTTTAAATTGACAATAATAATAATAATAATAACATTTTAAACAGAAATCTGAACAATAAGCTGAAAATCATAAAATAAATAACAATTTAAACAGATATTTATGACACATGTAGCATTTTAAACTGACAATTATTAAAAAAAAAAACATTTTGAACTGAGATTTGAAAAATTAGTAACATTTAAAACTGGAAATTATAAAATAAAAAACATTATTTACTGAAAAATGTAAAATAAGTAAACCGAGAGTTTGGAATAGAAAATATTAAATAAAAGTAACCTTTTAAGCTAAACTTTTAAAAAAAAGCAAATAACATCATTGAGACCTTCGTAAATAAGTAAATTGAGGGTTTGGAACAAAGAATACCTCACCCAAACAAAGTCCGTACGTGAAATAAGGTAACACTTTTCCCCCTCCTTAACTAAACTGTGATTTCTAAAAAAAACATGAATAGCGTTCCTGTTGCGCCAAATAGCGCCAAATAGCGCACGCTTTTTGAGCATCCCAAATAGCAGCCTTGTTTGCCTTGCTTTTTTCCACCGCAAAACGCAATAGCGCGCTATTGCGTTCGCAATAGCGCGCTTTTAAAAACACTGTTTTGAACTAAAGGTTGATCCTCCTATATTTTAGGCTTGCCTCAATGGGGGATTACTTTTATTGATATGACACAAACGATGGAAGGAAATGAAAGGAGAGTAAGAGTTGTCAAGATCAAGCTTGTGGACTTAAAAAGGTGGCGTGGACTGGCATTGAAGGAGATTGGTCGACACATGGCAAATGGAGGCTAAATTGTAAGAGAAATACATG
This sequence comes from Sambucus nigra, assembly GCA_949130495.1. NCBI lineage: Eukaryota > Viridiplantae > Streptophyta > Magnoliopsida > Dipsacales > Adoxaceae > Sambucus > Sambucus nigra. Next base: position 51,058,538 of record OX422220.1, read on the forward strand.
CCTCTGAATTATTATGATAAACTGTATGCTCAACTAAGCAACCTAAAACAGGGCAATATGTTAGTGGCCGGATGTTATGCAAAAATTTGATTAGTTAAAGACTACAAACTCACGCTCATTTCAAAGCTGGTTTGGGGCAACATATAAGGAGGGAGTTGCTTCATCAACAAATATAAATCCTTGAACATGCTTTCCATGGAGGAGAACTTAATATTCCCTAAGGGATACAAAACCAACGGAGTTTAGTGAAGTTAATCATTGTGCACAAACAAGCCTAGCACAACTTTTCAAGTGGCATAATGAATCTAAGTCATCTTCTTCCAAAACAACCAAGCCTAAAAACAAGGGAAACTAGTGGTACAAAAGCATAGAGTTTGACATATGGCATATTAATGTTCAAAAAGGACTTTAAATATTGGAGAGCACAATGAAGAATCAAAACTACAAAATAAAGAGGATGAGGAAATTAATTTGACTACTATAATCCCGATTATTTGGACGAAGAAGGCATGGAACTTCACTTAATTCCACTGTTAGACGCATCCTCACAGCACCCTTTATATTTATTTCTAATTAAAAAACTGAATTGCACGAATTGCTAGCGCGATGCGCGACACGACCTCGGAACCAATACGCGACACCTTGGGCGACCACGATTTAAAATATTGATTATGATTAAGATGTGAATCACTGTATGAGATAGAACACATACTTTCTTGTTCAACAACAAAAATATTGTACTGAAGCCAATGCAAGACATGGAAAAATATAAGGCAAACAAACCCAAGATTGAACCTGCAGAAATGAAAAACACCCTCCACATCCTTACCAAAAAGAGATTTAAATCGGAAAGTAAGGAAACTGGAGTTGAGTAGTAGGTTGAAGTAGGTCAAGAATACAGTCGCTATCTCTGATACCAGAGATCACGTAGTTTTTGTTCAACTTCTCTAGAGAGCTAACCAATAAGCTTCCTCCTAAGCATACTTATCCAGCATATAGCCAAGTTAGCATGCGGAGTTTAAAAAGACAGGTAGATGATGACATGTGTCCAAATGTCTTGTTCTTGATAAGTCCTTGCATTGTTCCTTCTTGTTAACACCTAAAAAGGACTGTTAAGTAACAAGATTAGAATCAAGTATCGATTCCCTATTCCTCATTTCCGTGATATGTTTGCTGGTTCGCATGTATTCTCAAAGATTGATTTGAAAAGTGTTTATCATCATATATGTACAAGACCGTAGATAAATAGAAGACAGCGTTCAAGAAAGGGGATGGTCAGGTGCTCAAAGAAAGACCTCAGATGTTGTTCACATTGCTAAACTCTTCTTTAACAAGGTTGGTAGACTTCATGGTAATCATGATGTAAAGTTCATGAGTTTTTTCAGGTGCACACTGTAAAAGTTCATAGATACCAGTTGAAGTTCTTTTATATCCACCCACAAGCAGATGGTCAAACAGGAATTTCTGTTAATAGAAATTTAGGTGACTTGCACCGCTGCCTAATTGGAGTTCATGTTGGAATCAGATCCAATAGATGAATTTGCATATAATTGATCTGTAATTAGGTCCACAAATCACAGTCCCCTTGAAATAGTCACCGCGTTCCTTCCTCGAAAGTTGATTTGGTTCCTTTACCCATTAGGGCTTGTCCAAGTGTTGATGTTGAAACCTCTAGAAAGCATATTTATGACATACACTATGAAGTTCGGCATAAGATTGCCATAACTAATAAGCAACAAGAAATTTAAGGAATGATTTATTAACTTTATTTAATGAGATTTATTAACCTTATTTAATGAGACGGTTTGCTGAATTTTATGAAGAAGACATAGTTATGGTAAGGATATGACCTGAGCGATATCCTAAAGATGTTTAGAGAAAGCTTCTTTCAAAGTTCTCCAGAAAATCTAATCTAATGCTTAGGTCCTTGACTTACCGGAAGGCATGGGCATAAGTGAGGTGTTTAATATCGAGGATCTCACTCGATATTCTGGACATGTTGATTATTCATTCAACAAGGGTCTTGTTGCTCGTCTCCCGCCATCCCATCGTTCAATGGATAAAATTGAAGACATTGTTGAACATCAACTTGTTTCAATGAGAGGAGGGGGCTATCAAAAGTATCTTGCCAATGTAATACCCCGTATTTTTAAGGCACTTATTTAATTGTTTAATTAATTATTAGTTGTTTGTTGATTAGATATTTCATATGACATTCAGTATGTCATTCATTAGCTTTGTTTGTTGCATATGTAGTGTTAGTGATTTAGTTACGTGTTGATTTGTGAGATACTGTTATAGTAATTGGCAAACTCGTAATAATTCATTATGTTACATATTTAAGTGACTTAGTATTATGGGCGGCTATGGAATGGTCATGGAGCAGAGTGTCAGGGGTTTCCTTGATTGGATTATTTCCTTAGCATTGAGTCCCACCAATCATGAAGTAGATTGTTATACTATTGAGTAACAATTAACTAATTTATAATTAACATTGTAAAGTAAGTTGTGCATACCGGCAAATTATTATACTTGATAAAATAATTAACTCGCAGAACATGTTAATTTTCGAGTTGATTCGTTGGACGTTTAGAAAGTCCATATTGAATTTAAAATAGTGGAGAAATGGTCCATTGGGTTAGTATATGGTTTGGGCCAAGTTTTAGACTATTGGGGGCATGTTTTGTGCCTTTTATGTTGAGGGTAATTTGGGGCCTAAACTTAATTACGAATTTAATTAATATATTAGACTAATTAACATAACCTTAAACACGTAAAACATACTGGAGAACTCCTAGTTTGCTAAGGAGAAAGAGGAAGGAACCCTAACTTTAGAGATTTGGGAATTTGGGGATTGATTTCATATAATCATCCTTGAGGCAAGTATATGATTAGATTTGTGTTATCGTGGTAGTTATATGTTAGAATCTGTAAATATAATCATATAATCTGCTTTAGTCAATAATCAAACATAAATTCGTATTTATAATCAATTAAATTAAGAACCCTAGTTATATTATTGATGAACACATGATATTGGTTATTGAATAAGCAGATTAACATATGAATCCTTGTAATTTGTATTAGAGATTATTAGATCTGTTTTACTCATGTTTTAGTCTTCAAAAGCCCTAAATTAATTGTAGAAATTGAACTAAGATCCTAAGTTGATTCAATACATCACATGGAGAAGGTGAAGTTAGGTTTAACTGGCTTAATCATGAAATTGAAACCTTAATCTTAATATAATCACTCTTAATGTTATGAAAACTTGTTATAAATCTTAATATGTTGTTTATATAGTTGGAGGATAGGTTACTGTTGTGTTCTAGAGGTTTTAGCTTGGTTTGAGTTGGGTTAAAGCCACCGTGGATGAAATTGGGATGAAGCGTGTAAGCTACACGAGCAGAATCGATTTTGTCTTAAAGGAGAATCAATTCTGCCTGGGGAGAATCGATTCTCTTCATCAGATTTGGCCTAGTTTGGTTATTTTAGGGACTTTTACCTTAAATTATGAATTAATTTCCTCTTAGGGACCTTAAGATAAATTAAAATAAGTAAATATACAGTAGGTTTGAGGGAAGTCTACCTAATTTAGGAACCTTGGGGTTCGGGTTAAGTTTATGATGCCGGTTGATATTAAATGATTGTGTAAATCATGAAATAAATGAGGTTGTCTTTATAACCCATGAAGTAGCGTTTGTTATTGATTTATTTGGATAATGTGAATCATACCAGGAGTGTGGCAGAGTAACCTACTAGTAGGAATTTGATGGGCCACATACGACATGACAGCATGTAGTATTCCGGTGAGCGTACAGGCTCTACCCAAATCTTAACACCCACACCCTACGTGCTGAGGCACCCCATCTCCTCAGATCCTCTTGTTTAGCTTTGGGTATGGGGTCATACGTTTGGTGTGACGGCGTAGTGCTTTCCCTTTAATGTTATTTTGAGGCTATAGGGTATGGGGCCATACGTTTGGCGTGTCACACGCGTGTCCGTTGCCGCTGGCGCGTGTCACACGTGTGTCCGTTGTTGCTGGCGTGAAACAATTACAATATAGGAATTAAAATTGATTGGGTGTTAAGTGTTTTTTTTGTTAAGGTTCATTAAAATGTTCATCTTATATATATAAAACATTTTTATTAGTTCCGAATGAATCATGATTGTCAAAACGCAGCCATTCATATACAATGCATATTTAACAGCAGTACGACACTCTTTTGATCACTCTCTTAAAACAAACACCAATGACTATATTCTTCGATTACTTGGTTTGTATTAAATATTAAAATCCAACCCAAAATCAATTGGCAATGGATAGATGGACCCCAGGATCCTTATATACATTCTTATATAAGGTGGTGTAAGCCTTTAATTTTCTCGTGTGGGACCTTATACTCTCAATACGCTCCCCTCATGTGATGGAACTTAAGCCTAACACACCGACGTATTTATATTGGGTGACGCAAATTAATTGAGTCATTGGGCCATTCATAGCCTACTCTGATACCATATTATATATTGGAGCATCCAACCCAAAACCAATTGGCAATGGGTGGAGGAGCCTCGTGTAGTGCAAGTCTTAGTTTTCATTATACACTCGAGAAAGAGTGATTCAATATGTCATTGTCAACTAAAATTATGTGATACCACCTAAATATGCGAGATAATTCCAAACAATAATTCTTGGCAGACTCTCACTTGGAACACAATGGGTGCGACTCGCTGACGTGTAGCATCCGTATTAGCTCTTGTTTGGACCCATTGGTGTTGGATCCGGACATGAGCCAATGCGAGTGACACGTTAGCGAGTCGCACTTATTGAGTCTCAAATGAGAGTCCGCGTAGAACTACTCAATTCCAAAACATTCTAAAGAGACGGTCAAACTATAATAGTGGATTTACTAAGGGATCACCTCAAAACAATGTAGGTTTTGGGATGTTTTGAATTGAAGTTATGGAATTTTTTGTAATTTCACCTTCATTTTCACACCAAAACTATGTCATTTTGAGGTGGTTGGGGATATTTAAAAATTTTGGGCCTAAACCTATAAAAAAATATTTGAGTCAAGTTTACCTCCCAAAATGAAAAATTTCCAAACACCCCTTTCCCTATCAAATGGGACCAAAACGCAGACCTAGGCATGGCATAAAACAAAGTTGGAAATTTGAGTCCCAAAATGAAATAAAATACGTATCATAAGCGATCAAAAAAAACAAAAGGTAAAAGAGGTGAAACTATATGCGGATGAAAATTGAAAAAAGATTTAACACTGGCCTTGTTGAGAGGAGGAGTTGGCAAGGGAACAGCAGATGGAACCCTAGCTTCCTCGGGTTTAAAAGCAGATGCCATTGTTGTAGTTGTAGCTGTAGAGAATCTCACAAGCTTCTTGTTGTTGTAGTTTTTATGATGTTTTAGAATACAAGGGAATTGGAGTTTGAGATGAGAGAGAGAGTTGTGTGGAGATGAAAGCAAGGTTGGGGCAAACAACATTCTCCTCAGCATATAGCGGTTTGGTTTGGTGGGCCAATATGGAGATTAGCCGGAGAGATAATATCAGTGGACGTCGGAACTGTTTTCTCTTGTCAATATCACTGGCGATTGATTACTACATGTATTAAGTCGAATTATAGAAACTTTCCATTTTCTATCAACAAAATTAGGTAAACCTTAAATTTGGATTAATTTGCGATTCTTATTATTTCAATATCATCGATTCTATGTGACAATGGAGACTAATTATATACTATAAGACTTAGACACAAGTTCATAAACACATCAACGTGTCAAGTTTATATTGATTAATGATTAAGATTCATTCATTATTATTTAAAACATCATTCAATGCAAACATGATACGTCAGTATCTACAAAAATCTATATATATATATATATATATATATATATATATATAAAATAAAAGTTAAGATGTGTATTACTGCTCCATGTGGCGGTCCTTAATTAGTTTTGTCCCCCAACTTTTCTCACATGCATTCTTCTTATTTCCAACAGGTATTCAAACGAGCATTTTGAACGAAAGGAAAAAAAATCTCCTTCGTTTCCAACAGGTATTCGAACAGGGCATTTTGAACGAAAGGAAAAAAAAACTCCTTCATAATCATATTGCCCGTTCCGGTTTTAAAATCCTTTAACTTCTGCCATTTTCATAAAAGCTTATTACAATGTGAAACGGTTGGTTTAAGAACCATTCATATTCACCCAATCTATATATACATGAAACGGTAGAGGTCTCTGAATATCCAGTGTCCCTCTTCAATCGTTACATAGGTATGAAGTGTTGCTTCTTACATCTTTGTATCTGACTCTACTTTTTTCAATTTAATCGTGCATTGTAGTGAAAATTACTGATATTCTATTAATTCTCCAAATACATACTTCGTAGGTTTTAGTTCATTTCTATTTTCCCATTTATCAACTTCAAGGTAGCATATTAGAATTTGTAATTGTTAACTTTGCATAGTCAATGTAAATCCAATTTGTTCTGCTTTATCCGGTTTTACAACTACCCTCCTAATGCAAAGTAATTTATAGTCGTTGTGTTTTGCCCCCTTCGTCATACATGTGCTTCAATTAGCAACATTTTGGCATTTTATTTTTCCACGCAACGGGCTATTTTATTTACAAAAACAAATTTATTTTATTACTTGTTACATTGTTGAAGTACTGTTATGTGTTAATTTTAAGGCATAAAAGATGTATCTATTGATAATTTCCTAAGATTAAAAATAGGTGCAAAATTTTTTATTAGCCTTTTTTATCTCTACGTGTAGTTGAATTGCCAAAACAGTAGCTCATAAAATAAATATGTATAAATAATTTCATAAGAATAAAGATCTTATGAAAATTTTGAATTGCAAAAATATATGGATTTCCATTATTTATATACGTTCTCTAACTATTTCAAAAATTTGTATATGAAAATACGTATGTTTATTCATGTTCGATCGATTCCTCTAATTAGATTGCTAGAAAGGTAACAATAAACAATATATTAAAAACCAATTTCCTCCATTTCCTTATTCCCCTATGTTCATATACATGAAGCACCGTTGCTTTCATTTATAGCATAATAAAATGAGTCTAACTTATTTTTACCCTTTTTAAAAATTATTTAGAATAATCATAGTTCGCACCAAACGTGAACATCATCTGAATTGCCAAAATAGTAGCTCATAAAAAAAATACATATACATAATTTCATAAGAAGAAAGATCTTATGCAAAATTTGAACTGCAAAAATATATTAATTTTCATTATATATATAACTGTTTCAAAATTATGTATATGAAAATGCATATGTTTATTCATGTTGGATCGATTCCTCTAGTTAGATTGCTAGAAAGGTAACAATAAATAATATATTAAAAACAATTTCCTTCATTTCCTTATCCCCCCATGTTCATATGCATGAAGCATCATTGCATTCATTTATATCATAATAAAATCAGTCTAATTTATTTTTACCCTTTTTAAAAATTATTTAGGATAACCATGTTTCGCACCAAACGTGAACATCTTCTGAATTGCCAAAATAATAGCGCATAAAATAAATATGTATAAATAATTTTATAAGAAAAAATATCTTATGCAAAATTTGAATTGCCAAAATACATTAACTTTCATTATTTATTTATGTTTTATAACTATTTTAAAAATCTATGTGTATGAAAATACGTATGTCTATACATGTTGGATCGATTCCTCTAATTAGATTGCTAGAAAGTTAACAATAGACAATATGTTAAAAAACAATTTCATCTGTTTTGCTAATCCCCTATGTTCATATACATGAAGCACCTTTGCTTTCATTTATATCATAATCATATTGGTCTAACTTACTTTACGCTTTATAAAAATTATTTAGGATAACCATGGTTCACACCGAACGTGAACATCTGAAGTCGGACTTGATGTTCTCAAGGAGAGAACATATTGACGTTGACATCCCAAGTACTGGGGAGAAAAGATGTTTATCACGTCGACATTTACGGAATTTTGAGTCAGCCATCTTTTGATAAAAAAAACAAGCTAAAAAAATCACGGGCTAATAAAAAAATTTATATCCTGAATGCCTTAGAAAGTAATCGTCTGATGCAAACTTGCACTAAAGAAGGCAATGTCGTTAACTCTTCATACGTTGACAAGACAAAGGTAACTATACGCCATTCTGTAATTCACAATCTTCATACCTCAACTAATGTGACTATTGAAGTACAATGTCCTACTCCCTCCACTTTTATTAATTTGGATCCCACTTCTGGGGATGAAACTAATGGAGTGCACATTATTGTCTCTGATTATGAAGATTCATTCATGGACCCATCCCACTTGGATCATTCCTTAAATCATCTTCAAAATTTTGACTACAATGACTATGATAAACCATTTGCCAGTTCTACCTTTCATCCTTCCTACGAAGAGGATCCCTCCGAGGAATGAGCACCTTCTTCCAAAGTTTTGTAGATCTCAACTTCGGATCCACCGCTTTGCCTTACAAATAAATATGTGTATTAGTTTTTTTACACATTTGTGTATGTTTTCCAGTTATTATAAAATTTCAATCACTAAATATGTGGTTCGTCAACAAGAATGTCGTGCTGCAACTATGTTTTCTTTGTAATAAATGTTTTATTAATAATAGGTGATGGTTTTATCTTATATTGTTCTATTGTGGTATTACTATATTATGGAAGAAATGGATCTGCCATTTAATTCATGTGAGTGCATACATTAATTATGTTATTTTTTTATTATTTACCCGTATATATAATTGTTGATGCAAAAAACTATAACAAATCTAATTATTTGATCACAGATAAATAAGTAAATAAAAGAGACAAATAATATTTTTAAAGTGGTTCGGTTGAAAGGACAAGCCTACATCCCCTGTCTTATATTTTTTTATTTTTCACTTAGATTGTATTCCGGTCCCTTTTGTTGTAGGATTACAATGTATTTATAGTCCACTAAGGGATCAAGTGTCGGAATGCCTTTATAAATTAGGCATTTACATCCGTACATATTGCTCATAATGCATATGACTGTTGACGCTTTGCTGACAGTGTTGTTCGAGCTTCTTGGTGTTGGTCGATATCCTAGTATAATAGTCGGGCTTCCAAGCCTTGGTCGATAATTACTCCTTGCTGACTAGGATTATTACCATAGTGGATGACACATGTTTATTATTGAATGTGGGTTTACTTTTCCCCCAAAGCACTTTTGTCTTGAGTTTTATCAATATTTTGACGTTGTACCAGCTAGAATAGCCCCCAACACTTGGAGAGTTATAAATGGGGTTTATAGATTGAATCAGATCTGTGGGACCCATATAAGCATCCCAAAGATTATGTTTTGCTATAAATGGGTTACCAGTGACATCACGTACTATTTAAAAACTAGGGTTATAAATAGGGCTTTAGTAGTTAATCTCTAAGACTCTAACAGAGACTTTTTTTATTATGGAGTGATTGCCAAGAATTGGCAATATGCACCCATGACAGGGAATGCAGTATATCAGGGGACGAGATGCCCTCAATATGGACATGGGATAGGTTGCAACACTATTGTATAGCTTTTCTTGATAATTTCATTGGCTACAATACTAACTGTATTTATCTTCTTTTTATTGCAGTTGATCAGAAGAGAAAATGTCTTAAGGAGAGTGATATCAGACTTACCGAGCTAAAATTTATTTGGGGTATTCACCAGAAAATTGGTGAGGAACACATTAGGTCGGCATCATATCTGTTGGAGTATAAAAACTCCATTACTTCCTTTGTTGCTTGCTCAACTTCTGTTGCTCCCTCCTTGGTGATTAAGCTTGACCAAGACCCGGTCTCTACTTCTTCTACTACTGTATATGGTAGTGGGGAAGCTGCTACAGGCCCCTCATCTTCAATTGACTCAGATTTACCTCTTGTCACTGCCATGGTGAAGAGAAAGTTCCCCAACATTATGGAAGACATTATCACTGCTAGCTTTATAAAATTTGTTGTTGGTGGGGTTAGCAATAAGGATGAGATTGGGAAGATGCCCCTAGCTAAGAAGAATGATGAAGACCATCTCAAGCGCTTGAAGACGGGCCTTCCTTATAGGCTAGCTGAAGGAACTACTTCTGGTGCCGACCAACGAGACTTGGTCAATTTGCCTGATATCGGCTCTCCAGTGGCTATTGGCCCTGGTTTGGCTAGGCAATTAATAAAGTTTGGTACTCTTCTAGACCATAGGGATGCTGCTTCTGCAATGACCCGCTCTAAAATATCAAAAAGGGCTGCTCAAAGCCTAACTTTGGTAAGAGTTATGATTTTTTCCTACTCACTTATTTGACAGCTCTCTTGTATTGACTTGCTTTGATATTTCTTTTTACAATTCCTGGTTGATTTCAACCAGATATTAGAGAAGGATGACATCCTCCGTTCTTCTTCAAATGAGGTGGAAGAGGCATTTGAATGCCTAAAGAAGTCTTTGCTTGAATCCCAATAGACATTAATAAATGAACAACAAAAATGGGAAACCAAAATAAAGACTATTGAGGGTGATGTTGCAATTACTTGGGGGCAGGTTACCGAGCTACAGAAAGAGTCTGACTGTTGAGAAGGCTAAGAGATTAAAGGCCAAGGAATCTGCGTTCAATAGAGGTTGGGAGAAAGCTATTAGCGCTGCTTTGCTCAGATTGAATTTGCAAATAAGAAATGCTTCAAGGATTGTTGGTCGACAGCACTCACGGAGGTTGGTATACGACAAGACTCTTAGTTGTTCCTTATGCATGGTTCTGGTTCTCCTCCCAACTTAGATAAAGATATTGAGGATGATGGAGGATCAGAGGATTCTACTCTTGTCTTGAATTTTATCGATCAATAACAAGCAACAGTAGTTAGGTCTTCACTCCCCCATTCTTTTGAGCAAGTCACTCCACCTATCTCTACTCATTCCCAAACTGGGGCCACTTCTGACAGAAATAATGTATAGACTTTCTTGGCGAGAAACGTTTGTTTTCACTTTTATTTTTACTTTCTGCTTCATATCAATGTACTTGTAATTTGATTTCCATTAATAAAAATGAACATTTATTTGCACTGGTCTTCCTCTGTTTTAAATTTTATTTTTCATTATTAATTGGAGATTTTTCTTACTATTTATAGTTCATGGATAAACTGGATCAATTTTCCTCCAATGGCTCTGAGCTACTCAAAAAATGTAATAATATCTTCAAGGATAGTCATATGAATTTATTCGAGGAAGACTTATGCAACTTGCTCGGGGTTAATGCCTCAGATCTGGCTAAAGAAGCTTACCTATATTTGAAGTGTCTTCTTGATCGGACGGTAGCCAATAATGTTGCATACTTTAAAATGATAGAAGAACTTCAAGACGATCACAAGGAGGCTAAAGCTTTTTCGCATGCAGACTACGAACATAAGTACAAAGCTCTGAGTGAAGGTTGGGGTTTTGAGCAGAAGTTAAAAAGGCATGCATCTTTCTTTAGAAGGTAGGAATTTATGCTTAATCGTGAGATAGAGGAGGCTAAGGCCATCACTAAGTTATTGGAAGAAGAGAATAACAATTTAAGTGATTAATCGAACTCATTGAAGGCTTCTTCTACTACTGTTGTTGCTGTCGATGATGGGATTTCCTTCTTGGAAATTGAAAATGCCAGACTAAGGGAATAAGTAGAAGCACTGAAGAAAACTAAGTCTACCTCTTCTTCTCGAGCAAAAGTTAAACCTGCTCGAGCTACTATAAATGAGGTTAGGACCCAACAAACTCTTGCTAACCAGTCTGCACAATTGAAAGCAAAGAATTTTGCCATTGTTGATATGTCCAAAAAACTCTAAACTCAAGCCGAGCAACATCATCTAAACTTCCCAATTGCAAGTTAAAGATAGAGTACTGAAGAAATTACATCATCAGGTTGAGAGATTGACTTTCTAATTTCATAAACAACCTAGGGAGGTTTAGATGGAGGGATATAATGAGGCCCTTGGTTATTTTGATGAATAATTTAAGCAAGCCCAATGTGAAGGTTACAAGTGGGGCTGGACCAACTACTTGACAGTTATGAAGGTGGAGTAGAACAATAAACTTTGGAACTGGTATGATCCTGGTTTGTTGGATTGTCAAGATCCTCCGTTCAAATTGAACGTTAGTTGGATCCCTGTCAACACTATTTCCCAATACTTGATTTCAAAATACTTAGGGGTTTATGGCCTTCATGACGAGTTAGAGATCGTTTGTCCTCCTCATTTATAAGAGACCCCGAGCAGCAGTAATAGAAGGATACTTTAAGACTTTAATTTTATCAATTCCCTTTACACATTAGATGACCCTCCAGCGGCCTTGAAACCAGCACCGAGCTCCTCCAAAGCAGAGGGGAAGCGTCCTATAGAGTAGTTTTGTTCCTATAATTCAGTTATAAGTGACATTATGTAATGTTCAATTAAATGAATGAAATATTTGATTAACTTATTTTGTCAATATATGGATGTGAATGGGTTTTTGCTTCATTAGTTCTATTGACACACTCAGGCTTTTACCCAAGTTTAGTACCAATTACCAATGAAATTATCATTATAGGTTCTACTAGTATACTTATATTAAAATCAAAGTTTAACACTAATTACCCATGTATTCCCATAGGTTATACTAATACACCTAAATTTTTAGGTTTTGCATTAGTTACCAGTGGTGACCAAGCGTATGTGGAATATGTGTATGCATTCCTTTTTAGAAATCTTCACAACGTTCTTCCTTCATTTTGCCCAGTTGGATAATATCTATTATTTTACCCTTAACTGTATTGACCAAGTTTCTTGAGGACTTGAGATCCTGTCTTACTTGGGTTTTTGTTTGATGCCGATTAAATCTTGCTTGTGCCGACCAACTATTAAACAGTACCAATCAATCAACTATGTGGGCGTTGTTCTGAGCTCCGACCAAGTATGTGGTTGTTGTTTCGAAGGATCGGTATTTCTAAGAAACTTTTGAAGAAAGTGCATAAAGTATGTAGTGCATAGCACTGGTACTCCTAAAAAAATCAAAAAAGTGAGGAAATCATCATTTTATTAAAAACTGAAGTGACATGATTACAAAGATTTATCTCATTACATTACTGGTAATGTTTCCTGAGATGCTCAACATGCCAAGGATTTTTTAACTCTTTTCCTTCCAGAGTCTCAATTATGTAAGTACCTGGTCGGACAATTGCTAAGATACGATATGGTCCATGCCAATTAGCTTCAAGTTTATTATTCTTCTGGATTACCTTCTCGAGCACATAATCTCCTTCCTTCAAGTTGGTCGGCTTCATTCTTTTATTATAAAAACATGATGTCCTCTGCTGATAAGCATCATTTCTCAGGGCTGCATCTTCGAGTACTTCCTCCAGTATATCTAAATCTAATCTTCGCATCAAATCATTAACGGAAGAATTAAAGTTTAACACTCTATGAGTGGGCAAACCCAATTCAGTTGGTATCACTGCTTCAGTTCCGAATGCCAATATGTATGGAAATTCTCCTATAGCAGTCCTCATAGTTGTTCGGTATGCCCACATAACATAGTGTAATTCATTGATCCAGTTCCCGTTGGCATTGCCAAGTCTTTTATTCATTCCATTGAGCAAAGTCCTATTTGTGACTTCGATTTGCCCATTACTTTGAGGATGGACTGGTGCAGAATGAAGCTTTTGAATGTTTAACTGGGAACAATAGGCAGCCAACTCCTCATTGTCAAACTGTATACCATGGTCTGTAATGAAAGCATAAGGCAGACCATATCTCCAAATAATGTTTTTCTAGATGAATTAGTAGACTTTCTCATAGTGTTTGTCTATCAATGGTTCTGCTTCGACCCATTTGGTGAAGTAATCTACAGCTACGACCAAGTATTTAAATCTTCCTCGAGTGGTCAACAATGGCCCGACCAAGTCTATCCCCCATATAGCAAATGGCCATGGTGAAGTAATTAGAGTCAGAGAATCTTGTGGAGTTATACGAATGCTGGAATACCTTTGGCACTTATCACACCTCCTGGCAAAGGCCATGCGATCTGCTATCATAGTTGGCCAATAATATCCATGTGTATTACCGCTATATGAGCTCCACAAGACCCTTTGTGGACTTCCTCTATCAAGTCTTGAACCTCTATTGGGTGAACACAGCGGTGCAGGCTAGCTATCAATCCTCTCCTATAAAGTACCCCTTTGTCCATCACATATCTTGCTGCTTTATACTTCAATTTTTTAGCTTCGATTTGGTATGCTGGCAATACTCTTTTTTCAATATAACCTCTGATGGGATCCATCTAATATGGACCCATGTCTACTGTGATGAAGTTAATCATCAAGTCTTTATTAAAACTCCTGTTAACTAGAATTTCAATGGGAATAGTTCTTCAGAGCTCAATTCTAGTTTCTGATGCCAACCGAGCAAGCTCATTAGCTCGGGCGTTCTCCATTCTTAGAATTTTGCTCATCCGAACAACTGGTAACTCTGCTATAACCTCCAATGCTCTGGATAGTTATCTTGTCATTAATTCTCCCTTAACCCCATACAAATTCAGTATTTGATTCACCACTAATTGAGAATCATTGTGTGCCATAACTTTCTCAGCATTCAGCGATTGAGCCAAACTCATGACCACAGTGAGAGCTTCATACTCTGCTTCATTATTTGAGGCCTGAAACAAGAATCGTAGAGCATATTCAATATCTATCGCATCAGGAATGTTGAGTATTATACCTGCTCTACTTTCGATTGCACAAGAGGATCCATCAACATACAAGTTCTATACGGGGAGATTGTTATCAAATGCTTGATCTGTCAAAATCCCATAATAGAATATTTTGTTGATTGCTTCCTCATACGTCTTGGACATCTCATGTGTTGTGGTGGAAAATTCTAGTAGGTCGGCAATGATAGCCCTAGTTGGACTATCCCTTCCTAGGTCTTATTCTGCCTGAATTCCCTGCTGCTCGGGAACCTCTGGATAAGTGAATTCGGCAATATAAAGTGTGCCACAGCCTAGACTTTTAAGGAAAACCTTGGTTCATACACAATAGTATACTCTCCCAACTCTACTGTCCAATACATCAATCTCCCAGACTTCTCCGATTTGTGCAGGGATTGCCTAATAGGCATATCAGTGTACACCACAATTATATGGCTTGGAAATAGGGCTTTATTCATCTGGAATCCTCAATCAGTGCCCACGCTAATTTCTCTAGGTGTGGATATATGATTTCTGCTCCTCGAAAGGCCTTACTCGTGTAGTAAACTGGTTTTGAACTCCATTTTCTTCTCGAATCAAGGCAGAACTTGCAGCTGACCTAGAGACAGCCAAGTATAAGTACATTTTTTCTCCTAAAATTGGTCGGGAGAGCAATGGGGGTGATCCCAAGTACTTTTTCAAATCCAAAAAGCCTTTTCAAATTCGTCGTTCCATTTAAAGCTCTTTTAAGTACTTTAAAGAATGGGAGGGACCTGTCAGTAGCTTGAGACATTAATATGTTTAAGGCTGCCACTCGCCCAGTTAGCCTTTGCATATCCTTCTTGCAAGTGGGGGACTACAAATCAATCAACGCTTTGATCTTATCTGGGTTTGCTTCAATTCCCCTCTGGTGTACTATGTACCCGAGAAACATTCATTCTTGAACACCAAATATGAACTTGGTCGGATTCAACTTCATTTGGTGCTTCTCCAGTTGATCAAAGGTTTGGCTAAGGTCAGCAATGTGGTCGGATACTTTTTTGCTCTTCGTCAGCATGTCATCTACGTATACTTCCATATTCTTGCCTATTTGATCCTCAAAGACTTTATTCACCAATCTATGGTAAGTAGCACCTGCATTTTTTAAACCAAATGGCATAACATTATAGAAATAAGTTCCTCGGGGAGTAATAAAAGAACTGCTTTCCCCGTCCTTAGGCTTCATTTTAATCTAGTTATAACCAGAGTAAGCATTTATGAAGTTTAGCAGCTCATGCCCTGACGTAGCATCAACGAGTTGATCAATTCATGACAAAGGGAAATGATCATTTAGGCATGCCTTGTTCAAATCTATAAAGTCCACACGCATTCTCCACTTGTTATTTTTCTTTTTTACCATAACAATATTGGCCAACCAATCTAGATGAATCTTCTCAACTTGCTCTTGCATATATTGATTCTTCTCAGGGCTGAACACCCTATGCCTTTGCTTCACATGCTTGGCATTTTTACTAACATTAAGCTCATGGCAGCGAAAGTTAGGATCAATCCCAGGCATATCTTTATGACTCCATGCAAACACCTGCTTTCTTTAGCTTAGGAAAGTCACTGGCTCCTATTTAAGAACAAGGTCTAGTGTTGTTCCTATTTGAGTAATTCGTTCTGGCTTATCATCATCTAACACAATGCTCTCCGTTGTTTCTACTATCTGACATTTCACCAATTATGTTTCTTCTCTTGGATTTAAGGTTTCAACCTCAGATTCGCTATTAGGTTCAGAGGTGTCCACTTGGTAAGTGGTGGTCTTTCTCTTTATTTCTTTAAAAAATTCTTTCTCGGCAGATGAGTAGTAGCATTCTCGAGATACTTTCTGGTTACCTTTTACCACGCTTACCCCAAAGTTGGTCGGGAACTTCAAACACTACTGTGGACTATAGACAGCACAACTTCGAATATCTTTAATCATACTCTTCCCATGATCATATTGTAGGCAGAATGAATATTTTTATCCATTACAAAGAAATGCATCTTCTCTTTCCGACTTGTTGGCCATGTACCGATCAACACCTCTAATTTCATTGCCCCTAGAGAAAATACCTTTTCAATAGAAAAACCTATTAGAGGCCTGTGATAAGGTTCTAATTGGCTGAACTTCAAGTCCAGACTGTCAAAGCAGGGGTAAAACATGATATCCGTCGAGCTGCCGTTATCAATCAACACTTTGGAAACAGTTATATCCTCCCTTCTGACTTTGATTACTAAAGGATCATCATGGGGGTATAGCTCCCTTAAAAGGTCATTTTTAGACAAACCAATTACCAGCTTGTCTTTGTTAACCTTTTGTTGATACCAAAATTTACCACCTTACGTGGACCAATTATAAACCAACACATGTCATTAGGTGTGGCTCAAATCCAAGTCAGCATAATGCGAAAGCCCGACCAATAAGGAAGACCGACCAATAAGGAAGCCGACAAACTGGGAAGACTGACCAACTGCCTGAAATCCAACCTATACAGCCAACGAAGCGACAGTAGTCATACAACCTGTGTAACCAGTGAAGCGACAACAATAGTATATTTAATTCTCATTATGTATTGATGAAAAGGCCTAACAAATGAATGCATTCCATCATTTCACACGACAACTATCAGTACTCTTCTTGGGCTATAAATACATTGTATCACCCTCATTGCAGAGGAACGAAAAACAAATCAAGGCAATTAATACATAATAGTGGACATAGTCTTTTCCATTGAGCCGAACCACTTTAAAAATTTTTTTGTCTTGTTTATTTTACTTATTTTATCTGTGATCAATTAATTAGGCCTAGTCTAGTTTTAGCATCAATAAATTGGTGCCATCTGTGGGAACATATTGCTAAATGTTTTCACTCATTCATCATCCATGGCTAAAATTCCTGAATCAAGCACCCGAAATGAGGGAATTCTGCCTACTCTCTCTGTCCCTCCAAATAACAAAGATTTAACTGGAATTTTGGCTAGCTTGGCCAAAGGTCAAGAGGTTATGCAAGATACCATACGACAGTTGGTCCAAACTCTGCAAGATGGGGTCCCTGCATAATTTAATCAAAGAAGTATGCCACCACCCTCAATAAGGAGTGTTGGACATAACCATTCCAGAACTTCAAGGGATCCTTTGTACCTTCCTGGAGTAACTTCTTCTATCAGTATTACTAATTCCTCTGATGGATAGTCCCTCATCCCAGAAAGATTGAGTGCCTTAAAAAGGCTAAGTAGGGCTTCTCCTTTCGATCGTTTGGGACCCAAGGGAAATGCCCTACGGGTTACGTCGGGAAATACTTGACGACCAAGCGATCTGAGAGAAGGTTCAACCCAATCCAGATTGAATACCCGATGAATTGCTCGATCCAATCAAAGAGAAGGTTCACAAGAAGAAAGCTCAGCATGATCAGTTGGTCGGCATAAAAAAACCGTCACCCATAGGTTTGGTGCTGGTAGTGATGCTTGGAAAAGTTCCATTCAACGCTTGGAAGATAGGTTGGGAGAAATATCTAAGGCCAATAATCCCCTCCATATAAGTTTTATTAAGGGATCCCCATTTATGCAAACCATTGTAGATTTCCCTATACCAACCAAGTTTAAAGATCCAGTGATCATTCCCAAGTATAATGGGAAGACTGATCCAGTCCTTCATATAGAATAATACCAAGCAGCAACTGATATTTATGTTGTTCCTAACGAGATGAGGTGTAGGGCATTTTCGAGAACAATCACTGGATCTGCTCAAATCTAGTATAATAGTCTTCCTCGGGGGCAGATTTCTTGCTCCTAATAACTCATCGAGCTATTCATTGGTAATTTTTGCTTTGGAGAAAAAACAGTGAAGCGAGTAACTCATTTGCTTAGTGTGAGACTGAAGGTGGGAGAAACTATCAAGGATTACATCACTCATTTTAAGAATGAGAAATTAGAAGTCATTAATTAAGAAGAGAAGACTGCAATCACTGCCCTCATGAGTGGTTTGCTACTTGACAAACTATATTATACTTTGGCAAAAGATCCCCCGAAGACGATGACAGAATTGATGGCCAAAGCAGTGAGGATTATGAACGCCGATAAGGTTATGGTTACTAAAAAGAATTCAGATGCAAAGGCGGAAGCGAAGATAGAAGGAAAGTCAGATAAGAAGGAGCACAAGAATCACCGTGAGTGCAGGAATTCGAAAGTAAAAGAAAGTCTAGATCGACTCAAAAAATTCACTAATTACACTCCCTTAACGGTGGTATACATCATGTGTTGGCAAAAATCAAGCACAACAATGGTTTGAGTTGGCCTGAAAAGTTAAGGTCACCTGTTGATAAGAGGGACATGACCAAGTATTGCGAATTTTATAAAGATCATGGTCATATGACCAACCGGTGTATTTCTCTCCATAATGAGATAGAAACACTCATCCGAAGAGGACAATTGGACATATTTATTAATCGGCAGGCTCGTGGAAGAACTGGAGGTAGAGGTCGATAGAGATCTAAATCATCTGTTAAGCCTAGAGAAGATAAGAAGAGGAACCATGACGATGATCCAGAAGACGACCTTGATCTCCCCAAGAAGCCTAGACAACTTGAACGAGAGGTATTCACACTCAGTTTTGGATCCTTTGATTGCCATATGATTACAAGTGGAAGTGCAGGAGGAGGAGATCATGCTGCTGAATGGAAGGCTTACCTCAATGAGGCTCAAGCTTGTTCCTACATCCAGCGAATCAACCTCGTTGAGGAGGACCGACCAAGGAAAGTTAACAAGGATAAGCTCGTAATTAGCTTTTCTAAGAACGATCTATCTGGACTGTTGTATCCTTATGATGATCCTTTAGTGATCAGAGTCAAGATGAAATAAGTACTGGTAGCAAGAATATTAGTGGATAACGACAGTTCGACAGATATCATGTTATATCCCTGTTTTGACAGTTTGGGTTTGAAACTCAGCCAACTGGAGCCTTATTACAGGCCACTTATTGGATTCTCTGGCGAGAAAGTATTTTCCATTAGGAACAATTAAGCTAGATATGTTGATCAAGACATGGACAGCAAGCAGGATAAAGAAAGTGAGATTCTTTGTAATGGACAAAAATATTCATTCTGCCTATAACATGATCATGGGAAGAGTAGGACTGAAGAAGTTCAAAGTTGTACCTTCTATTGTTCATCAATGCTTGAAATTCTCGACCAACTTTGGAGTAGGAGTAGTAAAATTAGATCAGAAAGTAGCTCAGGATTGCTATTATTCATCTGCTGAAGAGGAAGATACGTTAGAAGTAAAAAGGAAAATAACCACTTATCAAATGGATATATCCGAGCCAAGCAACGAATCTGAAGTTGAAACCTTATATCCAAGAGATGAATCTGAGCTCGTAAAAGGACAAGTGATGGAGGCAACTGAAAGCATTGTTCTGGACGATGATAAACCAGAATAAACTACTCAAATAGAAGCGTAATTGAAATCGATTCTTAAACAGGCGTTGGTGGCCTTCTTGAGACAAAGAAAGTAGGTGTTCGCATGGAGCCATGAAGATATGCCCGTCATAGGCCCAAAACTTCCTGTGCCATGAGCTTAATGTTAATAAGGAGGTTAAACCTGTAAAGCAACGAAGAAGAGTTTTTACCCCGGAGAAGAACCATGCTATACAGGAAGATGTGGAGAAGCTTCAAAAAGCTTCCTTTATTGAAGATGTAAAGAACCCGAACTGGTTGGCCAACGTAGTTATGGTCAAGAAGAAAAATAAGTGGAGGATGTGTGTGGATTTTACTGACTTGAATAAAGCGTGCCCAAAGGATCATTTTTCTTTTGCCATGAATTGATCAACTGGTGGATGCTACTTCGGGGCACGAGTTGCTGAGTTTTATGGATGCATATTCTGGTTATAACCAGATCAAAATGAAGCCAGAAGACAGAGAAAGTACTTCCTTTATTACTCCCTAAGGAACTTATTGCTATAATGTTATGCCATTTGGTCTAAAAAATGCAGGTGCCACTTATCAGAGACTGGTGAACAAAGTATTTCAGGAGCAGATAGGTAAGAACATAGAGGTGTATGTTGATCATATACTGACTAATAACAAAAAAGTTACTGATCATATTATCGACCTCAATCAGACGTTTGATCCGTTGGAAAAACACCAGATGAAATTGAACCCGACCAAATGCATCTTCGGAGTTCAGGAGGGAATGTTCCTCGGGTATATAGTAAATCAAATAGGCATTGAAGTTAATCGAGGTAAGATTAAAGCCTTGATAGAAATTCAATCCCTGACTTGTAAAAAGTATGTTCAAAGGCTAACAGGGCGCGTAACAGCACTCAACAGATTTGTATCCCGAGCAACGAATAGGTGTTTGCCATTCTTTAAGGTACTCAGAAAAACCTTTTAATATAATGATAAATGTGAAAAAATATTTCTGGAATTGAAGAAGTCTTTGGGAACACCACCATTACTCTCTCGACCAGTCTTAAGAGAAAATTTATATTTGTATCTGGCTGTATCTGAATCAACTGTTAACTCTGCCTTGATCAGGGAGGAGAATGGAGTTCAAAGGCCAATTTATTACACTAGCAAAGCTTTTTGAGGAGCAAAAGTCAGATATCCCAGACTGGAGAAATTAACACTGACCTTAATTGAGTCTAGTAGACGGATGAAGTCATATTTTCAAGCTCACACCATAGTGGTATATATTGACATGCCACTGAGGCAAGCTTTGCATAAGCCAGAGAAATCTGGGAGATTAATGTATTGGGCTGTGGAGTTGGGGTAATATGACCTTGTACACGAACCAAGGTATGCTTTAAAAGGCCAAGATGTTGCGAATTTTATTATGAAATTTACTTACCCAGAGATTCTCGAGCAATAAGGGACTCACGCTGAGCAACATTAAGTCAATAGACTTACTGAAAATATTCCCGATCAAATCCAAGCAAGAGAAACTACAGAAGAAGTTACCACCAATCAACCAAAACCCTCCAGTGGAGTACAAGAGATGAAAAAGAAATATGAGGAGGTAAAGGATAAAATCTTCCATAAAGGGAATCTGACAAATCAAGCATTTGATAATAATATTCCCATATGGAGCCTATACGTTGATGGGTCATCCTGTGTAATTGGATGTGGAGCTGGAATCATTCTCAATACTCCAGATGAACTAGATATAGAGTACGCTCTACGATTCTAATTTTAGGCCTCCAATAATGAGGCAGAGTATGAAGTTGTGATTGTTGGGTTAAATCTATCCAAATCATTGAATGTCGAGCAAGTTATGGTATACAGTGACTCACAGTTGGTGATAAATCAGGTGTTGAACTTAGATGCAGCTAAAGGAGAACTGATGTCTAGATACTTAGCTAAAGCTTTAGAGATAATTGCCCCTTTTTTAGCTGTCCAGATGATCAGAATTCTAAGATTAAAAAATGCCCGAGCAGGCGCACTTAGTCGACTAGCTTCAGCCACCAGAACTGAGTTATGAAGAACTATTTCGATTGAGCTACTAGCTAATAGGAGCATTGATGAAGATCCGATGGTCAATTTTATCGCAGTTGATATAGGTCCATCCTGGATGGATCCCATAAGAGCATATATTGAAGAAGGGATTATTCCAGTCGACCTACTTGAAGCTGAGAAGTTGAAATACAAAGCCGCGAGATATATGCTAGACAGTGGTGTGTTGTATAGAAGAGGATTAACTGTTAGTCTACAACGATGTGTGCATCCAGCTGAAGTAAAGGATTTGATTGAGAAAGTCCATGAAGGGTCCTGTGGAGCCCATGTAGCAGGGAGAACATTATTGCGAAGAATCCACACACGGGGGTACTACTGGCTAACTATGTGAGCAGATTGTGCAGCTTTTGCCAAGAAGTGTGATAAGTGTCAGAGGTTTTCCAGCATACGCAAGACTCTACAATCTCTCTTAACACCAATCACTTCACCTTGGCCCTTTGCTATGTGGGGAATTGACTTGATAGGGCCTTTATCGACCACCCGATGAAGGTTTAAGTACCTGGTTATAACTATTGATTACTTTACTAAATAGGTGGAAGCTGAACCATTGATCGATATGTCCTATGATAAGGTTTATCAGTTTATTTGGAAAAATATCATATGCAGGTATGGTTTGCCCTACTCCTTTATCACTGATCATGGCACACAATTTGACAACGATGAATTTGCTGCTTATTGTGTTCAATCCGATGTCTAAAAAATCCACTCTGCTCATGGCCATCCTCAAAGCAATGGCCAAATAGGGGTAACTAATAGAACTTTGTTGAATGGGTTGAAGAAAAGGCTGGAAAATGCTAAAGAGAATTGGATCAATGAACTGCATTTTATCATGTGGGCTTACCGAATAAACCCTAAAATAGTTACTGGAGAAACTCCTTACCCGCTAGCATTTGGTACTGAAGCCATAATTCCTGTCAAGATAAGTTTACCTACGCACAGAGTTCTTAACTTTAATACCCCGACCAGTGATTTGAGGAGAAAGCTGAACTTAGACATGCTGAAAGAGGTATGTGAAGATGCAACTTTAAGGAATGCAACCTATCAACAACGGGTTGCACGTTTCTACAACAAGAGGGTACGAATGAGCAACTTAAAAAAAGGTGATTGAATTTTGAAGAAGGTGACTCAGAAGAGCAATAAGCTTGAAGCCAATTAGCATGGGCCTTATCGCATTACAGTTGTCATTCGGCCAGGCACATATCGAATTTAGACTTTGGGAGGTTAATAATTCAAGAATTCCTGGAATGCAGAACACCTGAGGAAGTATTATCATTGATGTAGTCATGTTGTACTTAGTTCATTTCAATATTAATGAGAATATAATTTCCCCAAAATTGTTATTTTTTTTGGAGTATTAGTGCTATGCACTACATTGCAAAGGCACCAACAATGTAGGTCGGTATCAATAAAGGCACCAACAATGTTGGTTATCAACATAAAGGCCAGGCCACCAACAATGTCGGTCGGTATTAATAAAGGCCACCAACAATGTTGGTCGGTATCAATAAAGGCACCAATAATGTCGGTCGTCAACATAAACCACCAACAATGTTGGTTGGTATCAATAAAGGCACCAATAAAGTTGGTTGTCAAAGCAACATAAACCACCAACGATGTTACTTGGTATCAATAAAAGCACCAACAAAGTTGGTTGTCAAAGCAACATAAACCACCAACAATGTTGGTCGGTATCAATAAAGGCCACCAACAATGTTGGTCGGTATTAATAAAGGCACTAACAATGTTGGTTGGTATCTATAAAGGCACCAACAAAGTTGGTTGCCAAATACATAAAAAATCATGCAAGGTAAAATTATAAGTCCCAAATTCTTGGTTAACGAAGACCTGGATGAATAATTTTCATCTTAACTAGGCTAAACGATGGACAAATATTCCACTCGAGCCTGGGAACCAAGGTAAGTAATGAAATTACCTAAAATTTTAGGTACATTAGTAGAACCATAGTGAAGCATTGGTAATTGGTATAATGATTAGGATAATTCTAAGGATATCAATAGAACTGGTGAAAAATTAGAGATTAACTAAAAGTTAATCCATTCATAGTCAAAGGCTAAGGAGACATTCATATATGTAAAGATTGACTAAAAGTTGATCCATTCATAAAATAAGATTTTCATTAAATTAAAAGATTACATATTGTTGCTTAAATATACATAAACAAAATACAAAGCCTTATTCTACAGGACGTTTTCCTTCAGCCTTGGAAACAGGATCCATGTCAGCTGGAGGATCATTCAAAGTATAAGGAGAGTTGATGAAGTTAAAATTATGGATCATCCTGGTATTGTTGCTACTAGGATGATCAAGCAAATGAGGAGGTCGGACAATCTCTAGTTCATCATGCAACTCATAATCTCCTAAGTATTTTGAAATCAAACATTGAGGAATACGATGAACAGGAATCCAGTTAACATCTAACTTATATAGAGGACTATTAAGCTCCAGCAAGCCTGGGTCATACCAATCCCACAAAGAGTTGTTTTGATCCACCTTCATTATGGTTAAAGAGTTCATCCAACCCCATTTATAGGACTCATTCTTAGCCTATTAAAGTCTATCATCAAGATGCCCCATAGCTTCATTATACTCATCCATCCAAACCTCTTTTGGCTGCTTATGGAATTGAAAGGTTAATTTATCAACCTACAATTGCAGCCTCTTAAATACTCCATCCTTAACCTGTAATCGGGAAGATTGAGTGGATAATTATTCAGACAAGGTCTGCAACTTCTAGGATATCTCAACAATAGCTCGGTCTTTAGCTTTTAACTGCGCAGCTTGATTAGCAAGGGCCTGTTGAGTCCTAACTTCTTCCATGGTTCCTCGGTCAGGCTTATTTCTTGCTCAGGAGGAAGATGCAGGCTTAATCTTTTTTAAGGCTTCCAATTCATCCCTTAATGTTGCATTTTCAGCCTCTAAAAAGGAGTATCCCTCATCAGTAGTAGCAACAATAGCTCCAAAGGCAAACTTCAAAAGATTCACTTCATCCCTCAAATTGTTATTCTCCTCTTCTAGGAGTTTGGCAACAATTATAGTTTCTTTAACTTCAAGATTAAGTAGAGCTTCCTTTTTATTGTAAACAGAGATAAATTTATCAAATCCCCGACCTACATTTAAGCTTCTATATTTCTGCTCGTAGCTCTGGTGCAACAATGCAGTTGATTCTTTATGCTGTTCTTAAAGTTATTCTATAATATCATAATAGGCAACATTGTTTGCTACCGCCCGATCAAGTAAGTACTTCAAATACTTGTAGGCTTCTTTAGCTTGCTTTGATGCATCATCACCGAGCAACTGAATAATTTCTTCTCTAGACAAGTCCGTTTGACCTGCTTTGAAAAAAGCATTGCACTTCCTCAGTAACTCGGTATCATTGGAAGACACTTATTCCATATTCGCTATAAACTAGTAAGAAGAAATAACCACCAATCAACAACAAGAATGGAGAACATGTATAATAAACAAGAGATAAAAAGGAACAAAAGGTTCTTTTATTGATAACAAAGAGTTTAAGTATAATAAAAATAAAGAAAAAGAAATAAAAAAAGTAAAAGGAAAAATACCGAACAAATTTACACCTTCTCCCTATCATTCTCGACCCTCTTATCATGCTCAGAAGAAGGGATTATAGACTGGAGTTGCTCGACTGGAGGAAGATAAGATTCAGTGATTTTAGGTTGATCGACAGCAGATTCAACCACTAGAGAAGGCTCTCCAGAACCAGCTTCATCTTCAACCTCATTCTCAATGACTGGAGGGGGACCATGAATATATCTCTGAAAATTTTTAGAGCCTTCAACTGTGTTCAACTCTTGAAGGGCAATAACCCAACCCAACCATCTCTGAAATATTTTTGCTTTGCATACTCAATATGAGCAGAGGCAGCATAAATGGCTTTTTTCCAGCCCTTATCCCAGCCAGCATTGAAGGACGCCTTTACAATAAAGTTTCTCTTAGATCTGGCAGAGGATACAAGCTCTTCAACAGTCTTAGCCATGCGCTCAGCTTCCTCTGCCCTGCGCTAACTTCCTCTGCCCTACTCTCAGCTTCCTCTGCCTTACTCTCAGCTTCCTTAGCCCTGCGCTCAGCTTTAAGGGCACTTTCATCAGACGTCTACTGAGCAGTTTTAGCTATCTTCAGTTTATCCGCCCAAGTACTCTTCTCAGTCTCCAGGGCTTGCTGAGATTTGAGTAGAGACTTATTCAAACCAGCCAAGGCTTCCTCCATATTGTTTAAAGAAAAAGCCCTAATTGCATAATCCTTCCCCAACATATTATTGAAGTGTACCAAGAACTGTAAGAGATGAAGATCAAGATGATTATATGTGTAAGAGGATAGTTTAGATTAGATGGAGGCGTAACATCTTTTGAGTATAGTAATGGTAAGTTAATCGAGGACACACTTGATTAATTACAAGACACACAATCATGATCTGGTGAATATGAACTCAGTTTGAACTCACAAATCTCTCGTGTATAACTCAAAAGATAACAATGAACTCAGAAGTAACTCATTTAGAGGGAGAGAGAAATACGCATCCTAGATACACCTTGGCAGGCAACCGAACACACCAACTTTCAAGGGTTCCCAGTAAAATATTAAAAGCTTCGTAATAAATGACAATGGTGGATGGGTAAAAGCTCTGAGTTTTATAATAACTTCTTTCTCACTCATGATAAAATCTCTCTCTCTAGCCAAAAAAATTATAAAAAGAACTCTCTTCTCTCAAAAGTAGTTGAGGCCAATAAATAACCCCCATACACCACTCCCGAGATGACTCTGTCCTTCACAACTGTGAATGAGATCCCTCATAATTTATGTCACAAACATTAAATTCCTGATGGACTAGTCAGCTCCACGTCATGAACATTAAATGCCAAGACATGCCTTTTGCCTAACCATTGTGCGTCAGGGGGCTGTTGTCACAGAGGTGGCTTACCAATTGTCTGACAACCCCAAATACCACGGTGGTTTACTCAAGTGTAGATTTGACATTACCTAACTGGCTAGTGATATCATGTAAAGTAGATGTGACATTAAGTAGAGGGTTATTTGCTTCACAACTCAACGCTCGATGGAACTAAAGGCTGCTCTGCCCAAGGTTCCACGGCCAAGGTCCTTTGTGTTTTACCAGGTGTATCTAAGATGGTCAGGACAAGCCCCAATGGTTCCTCACTTCTCAATCCTCCAAACCAAGTCCCTCTGAAGTTCTTATGGTGAGGTCGTTCGATAGAGCATGAAAGCTCTTTCAGGCCCTGCCAAGCCTGGTCTCTCGTGAGTACCGTTCGATCTCACACTAAAAATTATTATAATTGTTACAACTCATAGTCAATATAAATAAAAAAGATTCAACAAGACTAAGTAAAACAATATGACTAAAGGATCATCTCTCTTGGTCAGCTTTTTTGCCGGGAGATCCCTCTAGACTGCCACGCTGAACTACCTCGCTTGAGCTGCCTTGCTGAGCTGCATCGCTTGCCTTACTGAGCTGCATCGCTTAAGATACCTTGCTAAGCTACATCACTACCTTAATACCTTGAGTCTATTGGATTAGCTGGGGGGATTAATTCTAATCTCGAGATTATCTTCAAGCCCCCTACATTTGCCCCTTCGTGGAGAGATTTGTTATGGGAACAAGAAATGTCTGCACAAAAACTTCTCGATCCGATGAACCTTGGTGTCTTTGTCTTTGTTACGGCCTTTACCGTTATTACTGCCAGGAAAAAGTAAAATTTTCCCCGATGTACCTGAACCAAAGTGCTGCGAATTGTCGTCGATTGACGAAGGGACATTGCCACTTTTTCTTGTTTCTGAGCTTCAACACTTTTGTCTTTATTTCTTTGGCTAATTAAAATTATTTCGAAACACCTGCTGACTTTCTCAAATACCCGCTTTGACTATTGGGAAGTGAAATTCTCCTGTTTGTCCTGTTGTGGAGTATAGTTATAAGCAGTGGGTTTTTTCGTTAGGACTCCCCCTATCGTTGAGACTTGTGGAATTCTCCCTTATAAACTTCTCCTTAGGAAATTCTCCCTATATGAAGGTGCTACTTCGTTTGGGCTCTGTTGTGTCATCATTTCTTTATGTTCGAAAAAGTAAAAAAAATCTCCCCGATGTATCTGAGTCACAATTAAACAACGTTTGGACTTGTGACGTCGTAGCTTTTTGAACCGTTGGGATAACTTCTGTGTTGGGAGCAATTGGATATGTTTGACAAAAATTCTGGCGCCAAAACTCAAACTTGCCTAAGAAGAAAACCCTTTCTAATTCCCCATGCATCACTTCATTAATTACGTGGTACTATTTTTTCAACTGTCAGGACACTCCCCGAAGTGCCACGTGTTCACTTGAAATGATTATAGGCGACTTTGCACGTGTGGTGGTGGGAAACTCAAAAGGCGAACCCAGAAATTTCAAACGGCTATTATTCAAACACTTAGCCATTTTTTCTTTACTTTGCATTCGTCGTCTTCAACACCCATCATTTTTAGAGAGAGAAAAATTCTCAGAGTGCCATTGTTGTTAAGATTTTCCTTGGTTTCCTTTCTTCCATCGTCTCTTACACCACCACTTGTGGTTGTACTCCTCTATTTTTATCCATAGCCCTTCCTCACTAAGCTCCGTCTTTCATCAGCACTCGTTATGGCTTTTTCAAGCGTCCCCAAGTCTACCACCATCGCTACTCAACCAACCTCCACCATTACCACTTCTGATGTCGCTGCCACTGTTAGCGCCATTGCCTTGGATATTGCTCGCCGAGAACAACTATGCTTTTATCGTTGGTCTCTTATTTTTAGCAAAAATGACGAGTTCTCCGATACATGTAAGACCTACCATTTTTCAGCTAAGTATGACCCTTTGTTGTTGGCTGATGAAGATGAGGATTCATCTAACTGGGGTTTTCTTCCTTCAGAGGGGACTCTGCATTTCAGGTTGGATCGTGGTGACTTCCCTTACTCCTAGATCAATTTCGAAGCACTTGGGGGGTCACCGGCTCATTTTGTCGCCTGGCATGCACCCATGCAGAGCTCCCACACTGCAGCTCTTGCCAAGGTTAGTCTTCACCGAGATAACTGGTTTGGGAAGTTCACTCTTTCTAAGCACAATACTGCACTCCAAGTGTTGGTTTCCAGATGGAACGTCACAACTCACATATTCTTCGCTGCTTAGGGGGAGTTCACCATTTCCCTGGAAGATGTCTGTGAGCTAATTGGGCTTGAACCTATGGGTGAGTTTACTTATCTTGATGAGGCCTTGGATGCCAAAAAAACTACTGACCAAGCTGAGTTAGATCGAATTTGTCACAGTTGCACTAGGTCTTCGAACAAGGCTACCTTCACTCCCCTTATCAGTTATTTCTTCAAAGCTCCTACTGTGAAGGACGTCACTTATGTTACAGGCCATGGTAAAGGTACATCTTTGGAATTACCAGCCTATATTCTTGTGTTGCTTTCCATTTTTTATTGGAAAACCCAATGACCAGCCTAGAAGGGACCTTATAAATATTTACATCCGTTTAGCTAGGAGTTTAAATCTTCCTCTAATCGCCATTGCTTTGGGGTCCCTCTATACTTGGTTGGATAAAACTCACCTCGACATGGCACGACCCTTTGGATGTTACAACCTTAGTCTCAAGCTCCTTTAGAGGCATTCCCGATTGCCTTCGTTCCTCCTCTTATGTCTGCCAAAGTGAGTGAGGAGTTAAAGAAGAAAATTCAAGCTGAGGTGGAGCGAATAAATTCTGAGTTTTAGCGACACACTCCCATCTTTCCTCCTCCTTCTGCCTTCCCACTATCTTAGTAGATCCATTTGAAGGGGGGTCAAAGCGAAAGAAGAGCTCAAAGGTTCATCCAAGTGTTGGTGCTGCTGGTGCAAGGAAAAAGACTCTAGGTACGAAGTCCCAGAAGAAACGGGCTCCTGATGTACATCTCACCCCAACTCCTTCTATTGCTTCCCTTCATTCCTCGCCAATGGTGATATTATCTCATTCTCCCCCTGGATCAGAGGTATACATGTGTTTTTTCTTATTTTTCTATAACAAACTGCATCTGTCTAACTCTTAGTAACTTTGGTGCATGAAGCTGAAGAAGAAAGGGCCAGCCCCCCTGTAAGTCCCTTCATGGGGGACTCTTGGGAGTAGGTCCATTGGTATAACTCCCCCCGTTATCCCATCACCGGGCTCACTTATTCTCGCCGTTTAGTCTCCCAACGCACGATGGAGGCTTCTAAGGCGGTTATTTCCCCTGTTGACCATATGGGAGTTTCCTCTCGGCCAAAGGAGACTCCCTTAGCTTCATCTGGTTCACATTCTTTGCATGTGGTTCCTCTAGACATCGTTCCCATTGTGCAAAGTTCTCAACCTTATTATCATACTCAGAAGAAGGGACTATAGACTGGAGTTTCTCGATTTGCTCGACTAGAGGAAGATAAGATTCAGTGATTTTAGGTTGATCGCCCCTATAGAAGACTTTTCAGAACCAACTTCATCTTTAACCTCATCCTCAATGACTGGAGAGGGACCATGAATATATCTCTTAAAAATTTCAGAGCCTTCATCTGTGTTCAACTCCTGAAGGGCAATAACCCAACCATCTCTGAAACATTTTTTCTTTGCATACTCAACCTGAGCAAAGGCAACATAAATGGCTTTGTTCCAGCCCTTGTCCCATCCAACACTGAAGGACGCCTTTACAACAAACTTTCTCTTAGATTTGGCAGAGGATATAAGCTCTTCAGCAGTCTTAGCCCTACACTCAGCTTCCTATGCCCTGCGCTCAACTTCCTATACCCTGCACTCAGCTTCCTCTACCTTACGCTCAGCTTCCTTTCCTTTGCACTCAGCTTTCTTAGCTCTGCACTCAGCTTCAAGGTCACTTTCATTAGATATCTGCTTAGAAGTTTTAGCTATCTTTAGTTTATCCGCCCAAGTACTCTTCTCAGTCTCCAAGGCTTGCTGAGATTCGAGCAGAGACTTCTTCAAGCCAGCCAAGGCTTTCTCCACATCATTTGAAGAAAAAGAATCCCTAATTGCATCATCCTTCTCCAGCATATTATTGAAGGGTACCAAGAATTGTAAGAGATGAAAATTAAGATGATTATATGAGAAATATAAAAAATGACCAAACCAAGAAAATGGAAATCACTTACTGATGCAAGGCTCTGAGTAGCCAATTCAGAAACCTTATCTCGGGGGAGTATGACATCCACCCCCTGTGGTCTGGAAGAGTATCAGACTTGATTAACTTCCTGGCCAAACCAGGGGTAATAACTGGCGGAGGAATAATATTAGAATAAGGTAATTCAACTAAGGACAGCTTATCAGTCACCTGGTTGACCTGCTTATCTGCAAGCCCTCTCCTAAGTCTCCTCAAAGTAACTTCAACATCTTTGGGAGCTTCATTCTTAGAAGCTAGGTCTTTGGGAACTGGGGACTTTATAACATCCCCTGTTTTCTTCTTGGCTCCTTCAACAGGTGCTTGGGAGACAAAAGTGCTACCACTGAGAAGGTCAGGAAACTTTATATTCTTCATAATTTCAGATAGAGGAGTGTCTGAATCAATAGTAACCTCTTGATCAAGATCAATTACCAGAACAGGACAAACAGAAGGTCTGGAAGTAAAGGAATAAACAATATTTCTGTATTAAAGCAAATAGGAAGCGGACCTAACATGTTCCTCGGCAACTGTCTTGTGAAGTCCCCAGATAAACTTCAATTCTTTTAAATTACTTCAATCTCTTTGGGGGATTTTCTTTTCTGGTCAACTGCAATTCACTTTACAAATCAACAGTCAGTATGACATTTTATCAAATATAAATAGGTCAAAATTACTAAAACACAAAAGAACCTATTCCATGTCCAAAAAGCAGACATCTAGGTCCTTGATATTTAGCACCTCCAACTAAAGGAGCATGTTGCCAATTTTTTACAATTACCCCATGATCAAAATAATCCGTATTATAATCAGGGAGGTTAACTACTAAAGCTTTACTAACTGCCCTAGTTTTCATTTAAAAAGTGGTATCACTAGTTACCCATTTATAACAAAACACTATTTCTGTAATCCCTAAATGGTTTCTATATATTTGATTTAAACTATATACTCTATTCACTACTCTCCATGTGTTAGGAGCCACTCTTGCAAGAACAACGTCAAAATATTGGCAAAACTCCAGACACAGGGGATTAGGAGGAAATGTGAACCCACATTCAACAGTAAAGATAGAAAGGAACCAATGGCCCTCAGTAAGAGAGAAAAAATCAGAAGGAAAAGTGGGATGTTCCAGTACAACCCAAGATGGAATGTTAAAGTCAATTTTGAACTTATCAAGAGACTCAATAGAATAAACCATGATGAAGAAAACAAAGAAGAAAAGAAGAAAAATTCTTATAAAGGTTTAAGGATTCAGCAAGAACTGAAGACAGAAAACAAAATAATCGCAAGAAATATCAAAGAACACAGCAGCAGAATCAGAAATAAGAGGTAGAAAATGATCAAAGTTTTATCACTCTTTTTATAAGTCGCATAAAAAACTTGGAAAAGTAATGATTAAAGTGAGCGAGGGTTGAGTTTACGACGGCTAACAAGGGAAAAGACCAAGATACCTTATAAAAATTCACTAAAATTTAAAATATTTATAAAATTGCCATTCGTGCTAAAAAATTATCAATCAAGTGGATAAATTTCACAAGTCTGGAAGGTCTGCAGCTGATCAAGCAGCCCAAACTATTGTTAAAGCATAATATTCCACACTTTCGCATCAACTCCAAGTATGAAACATTGGGGGCTTCTGTTGATACCAACATTTACCACCTTACGTGGACCAATTATAAACCAACACATGCCATCCGGTGTGGCTCAAATCCAAGTCAGCATGATGCAAAGGCCTGACCAATAGGGAAGACCGACCAACAAGGAAGCCCGACTAACTAGGAAGACTGATCGACTGCCTAAAATCCATCCTGTACAGCCAACGAAGCGACAACAGTCATGCAACCCGTGTAACCAGTGAAGTGACAACAATAGTATATTTAATTCTCATTATGTATTGATAAAAAGGCCTAACAAATGAAGGCATTCCATCATTTCACACGACAACTATCAGTACCCCTCTTTGGCTATAAATACATTGTATCACCCTCATTGTAGAGGATCAAAAAACAAATCAAGTCAGTTAATACATAACAATGGATGTAGGCTTTTCCATTGAGCCGAACCACTTTAAATATATTTTTATTTTATTTATTTTACTTATTTTATTTGTGATCAATTAATTAGGCTTAGTCTAGTTTTTTGCATCAACACCTTCCTTGGTTGATCTTTCTCGGCTAGGTTAATCCTCTCGACATAGGAATAAGCTTGATCCTCATTGAGGTAAGTTTTCCTCTCAACAGCATGATCCCCTCCTCCCGCATCTCCACCTATAATTATTTAACAATAAAAAAGATCCAAAACTGAGCGTGAATACCTTGCGTATTGGTTGTTTAGGTTTATTGGGCAGGTTGGGATCATCCTCTTGATCGTCTTCATGAGTTCTCTTTTTCTCGTCTCTGGGCTTGCATGGAGACTTTGACCTTTGTCGAGCTCCACTACTATTCTGTCGATCAATAATTGCATGGAGATTTGTTGTATATCCGCGATCCCTGTGAAATTCATAGTATTTGGACCTGTCTCTCTTGGCAGAAGGTGTTCTTAACTTTTCAAGCTAATGTACATCCTTATTGTGCTTTATCTCCTCCAAAACATGGTGGATGCCCATTGTTAAGAGATTATAATTATTGTACCTTTTGAGCCAGTCCATATTCCCTTTTTTCTTCGATTCCCTGTGGTCCTTAGGATCTTTATGCTCCTTTTTATCAATTTTACCTTCAGCCTTTACTTTCGAGTTTTGCTTGGCTGCCATAGCTTCCTCGGCGTTCGTGATTTTGGTTGACTTTACCATTAACTCTGTCATGGTCTTTGGAGGATGTTTAGCAAGTGTGTAATAAAGCTTCTCGGGGAGCAACCCACTCATAAGGGCTGTAGTGACTATTTTTTCCTCATAATCAATGACTTATAACTTTTCATCGTATAAATGAGTGATGTAATCTTGGGTACTCTCTCCCACCTTTTGCCTTACACTGAGCAAATGAGCCACTCATTTCACTGGTTTAGCTCCAAAGCAGAAATTACCAATGAATAGCTCAGCAAGCTAATGAAAACTAGAAATTTGCCCCCAAGGAAGACTGTTATACCATATCTGAGCAGGTCCTGTAATTTTCCCTTAGAATGCCCTACATCTCATTTCGTCAGGGAGGGCATAGATGTCAGTTGCTTCCTGGTTCTGCTCTATATAAAGGACGAGATTAGTTTTTCCATCATATTTAGGAGTAACTACAGGAGCTTTAAACTTTGAAGGTGTAGAAAAATCCACAATAGCTTGTACGAAAGGAGGTCCCTTCACAAAGCTTCTTTACAAAGGGTTCTTGACCTTTGCCATTTCTCCCAATTTATCTTCCAATTGCTGGATGGAACCCTTTCATGCATTGTTACCAGCATTAAATCTATGTGTTGCAGCTCTTTCATTCCGACCAACTATTTGTGATGAACGCTACTCCTATAAATGCTGATTGACACAAGTAGTTCGTCGAGCATCTGATCTAGATTGGGCTGAGCCCTCTCGTTGATCAATTGGTCATCGAGTATTTCTCGACAATGCCCTGAAAACATTTCTATTCCCCCTAGGTCCCAAACGATCAAATGGAGATGCTTGACTTAGCCTTTCTAAGGCACTCAATCTTTTATGAGTAAAATACAGTTCGTCATAGGGCTCCGATGTTCTGAGCGAAGAACTTACTCTTAGAGGATAGGAAGTATCTCTAGTAGTCATGGATTGGCTATGTCTACTGCTCCTTGGAGGCGGTGGTGGCATATTTCCACTACCAGATAAAAAAGGTGGCCTGGCTTGCAGGGGCTAACTGCCTTATGGTATCTTGCATAGCCTCTTGTCCTCTGGCGAGACTAGCCAATATTCTAATCAAATCATTGTTAGTTGGTGGAGTAAAAGGAACAGGCGGGATGCCATCATTCTTGGTACTTGACTCAAGAATATCAATCATGTTTGGTAAATAGATAAGTGAAAACATTTAGAAACACATTCCCACAGACGACGCCAATCTGTTGATGTAATAAACTATAGCAAATCTAATTATTTTATCACAGGTAAATAAGTAAATAAAATAGATAAATAAGATTTTTAAAGTGGTTCGGCTGAAAGGACAAGCCTACATCCACTGTCTTGTATTGCTTATTTTTCACTTGGGCTGTATTCCGGTCCTTTTTGTTATAGGATTACAGTGTTTTTATAGTCCATTAGGGGATCAAGAGTCGGAATGTTAAAGGATGGAATGCCTTTATAAATTAGGCATTTACATCAGTATATATTGCTCATAATGCATATGATTGTTGGCATTATGCTGACAATGTTGGTCGGGCTTCCTAGTGTTAGTCGGTATCCTAGTATGATGGTCAGGCTTCCAGGCCTTGGTCAACAGTTACTCCTTACTGACTAGGATTATTACCACAGTGGATGACACATGTCTATTTCTGTTTGGTCCACGTAAGTGGGTAAATTTTGGTATCAACAGTGACATTTATATGTTGTTATTGACGAAAGGGAAAATATATTTGTATTGCGAAAAGATGCATTGTTTAATCACAAATATATTTTCACTACTACTATACCCTCCACATACTCACATATTGGATTAAATGTTAGTGGATCCACAATGACGAGGACCGTATACAATCCATTTCTTCAAGATTAAATGTTAATGTTGATGGTTCAATTATAACCGTCACTTCAATAGAGAATTGTGAACCTTATGCACCCATAGGACATTAATGTGGATACAGGTTAGAGTAGGCAACACGTGTCGTGATAGCAGCAACTTCCTCAACAACCATAATCAAGCGACCCGCGATAAATATAGAAACACATTGCCCGGTATGATTTGAAATATTTAAAATCAACTTTACACTCTTAAAAAAAGCATAAATGATTTTAATAAAATATATATTTACATAATAAATAATTTTTTTATTACAACAAGTAAGCACAAAAGATCTAACTCGAGCGCCCATCGTAAAAGTGACCCATCAACCGCATGCAAAAATAGTAAGACCATACGAGTTAATAAATTTTTAAAGGATTTATTGATATTTATATAATAGAAAATCGTCTTCATTACAACTAGTCATCATAGATGATGTAGCTCTAATGCCTATCGTAAAACTCACCCATCAAATGCATGCAATAATAGTAAGACAATATATATTACTAAATCTTTAAATTATAATACTGCAAACTTTTAAACAATTTTATGAGATTCATTCCTTTGAATATTACATTATAGGTACCAACTCCATTACATGGACGTTTGAACCTCCTTCAAAGAAATGTAGCTTTTGTTCCGGTATTATGTGGTACGAAGAACGTACTGAAAAAATAAGCAAACAAAATTTCCTAAACTCTCCCTATGTCGTGTAACACCTCGTATTCAAGAGTAATAAATATTTAATTAATTCGGCTAATTTAAATTACATGTGTGACGTAATTTAATTTAATTAATTATTATGTGGTTATTAAAATATTAATCGGTAGAGATAATGATTAATATTTATGCAATATAATTACTAGGCAAATAGTAAACAATTATTTTACGTCATAGCGAGTGATAATGACGTGATGGTACTATACCTCACCCGAGAGTCAAGTGTAGACTATATGAGATCGAGATAGGAGATTATTGTACGGTGACTCAAATGGCAATTTCGAGATCACTGTTGGTCCCTAAAGGGTCAAGATATCAAAATAGTGTACAAGGGGTAGGTCCCGAAGCCTTTTTAGACATAATCGGGCCCACACGTGGGTATTCGGGTCATTTGGGCTTGACCCATCAGCCTAATTTCGGGATTTAGATCATTAAACCTAAGTTATGGAATTAGAGGCATCCATAACTCAAATTGAAAACCCTATAAATTGAGCTAAGAGAGAAGGAAGAAAATAGGGGGGCTTTAGAGACCAAATTAAAGGAGGAATTGGATGTGCTTTGTCAGATTCGTCATCTTCTACGTGAGATCGGACCCTACAAACTCTATAAGGCAAGTAATTAACTTGCTTTTGATTTGAATAGAAGAATTTCATGTTCATATTATAGTATGTGTTGACAAAATTCGTTATTGGGAGGGTGTCACATGTTAAATTTGGATTTTGGGGCATTTAAACATTATGTGTGAAAGTGATGTTTAATTAGTGTCGAGATACTATCATGTGATGTTGGGATGTGATTTAGAGTCGAAATCCAGTAGCTAACGTTGTTGAATTCAGATTTGTGAATTGAATTGAATATGAGATTTAATGAAATTAAGAAAAACCCAGTTTGTGAACCCTAGGAATTTTAATGGGAATCAGTGATGACTGATAATATATATTTGTGTTAGAATCTGCTTACAGATGTAATAAACATGGGATATTAATTGGTTGAGGTCTGGATTGGAGTTTTGGAGTTTTGGAGTTTTAAGGTTTAAAAATGATGGTAAATAGATTTGGGGAAGAAGACTCCTCGTCAGTCGATCGATCGATCGGGATCATCGATCGAGCGATGACCTCAGAATGTTGGCAGTTTTGCTAGTTTTTTTAATTAAAAGCCTAATTTAAGTGGAGTTTATTCTAGGCTTAGTTATTTAGTGAAAAATAAAGAAGGGGCCTATTTCCTAGTGATTTTGGATGGATATAATGGCGATTTGAAAAGTGAGAAAATGTGAGAAACCTAAATAATGAATTGAGTGAAATAAATTCATAAATATTTAATTACGGGCCGATTGGGTGAGTTTGGGTATATTAACAAGTGAAGCTACATTAATTTATTTAATGGACATGAAATTAAATAAAATAAGAGTCTGGATAGAGACTCGGGTATTATGGGCTAGTGCAATGGGAGTTAGGCACGGGTTAGTCGAATTTCATTTAATTACATATATATACTGATAGTATAATAGTGTGTGTGTGTGTGTGTGTGTGTGTGTGTCTATATATATATATATATATATATATATATATATATATATATATATATATATATATACTAGCCAAATGCCCGTAGGTGAAGGCACAGAGAAATTTTTCCAAAGTATTGAATATGTAAACAATTTAAGTCCAAGTTTTTTTTACAACAGGAATGTGATTTTTTTTAATTTGGGCATAAATTCATTTGTTTGTAAGACTATCCACCCTGTTAAAAAACAAAAATAGTCCACAATAACAATCTTAATAGGCCATCTTGGACCTCGCACAAACATCATAGCCATTAAATACAAATTTAAGTCTGTTTTTATGACAACACAGAAGTAAACATCATGGCCCTCAAATACAAATTCAAGTCATTTTTGTGACAACACAGAAGTATACACATTTTAGAACTACACATTAACACTTAATCCGTAACTTCCCAACAAAAGTCACACTTCTTTAACCAGAGTCCACATAACTCATGGGACGAAGAGATTGAAACAACTCAATAACACAAACAAATTATACACAAAATAAAATCGAGTTTGTCATTGCTTAAATAAAATTACAACACACCATTTTTTATTAAAAGATGATTGGCTTGCACCACCATCAATAAACTAACTATGCAGCTGCATCAAGGCCTGTTTCCCCCCTATTTTGCTTAGTGCCAGCTATCGCTCGTAATCTGCCAGGACAGCTGCTGAAAATCCCGGCATTTGTGCAGCAGTTAGTTAGGGTAGAATGGTGGAGCTGGTAGCGGGGAAGTTTCTACCCAATTTATTTACTATTGAGAACAAAGAAATGCATGGAGAGTTTAAAATCCAAATTACAACTATAAATTACAATTTTATGATATACTGAAGTTGTCGGTTTACATGACAAAAAGATTGAAAACTCATTTGCAACAATTGAATGCGTAACCCAACACATATGGGTTGTATTCGGTGTGAATTGTTTGGTTAAAGGACACAACATATAAGTATGATTTGAATGGTTAGAATAAAGCGTGTCATAGTCAGATATATGCCTAATTACTATGGGATCAGATGTATACCTTAGCCTACTAAAAGCAGGAACAATAGCCTAAGAATGACTTCACTTAACTGACAAAGAATCACTTCACTTGATAACAGATAAAACTTAACTTGAATATGTGATGTTCAGAAGTAAGAAACCATATATATCTATTGGTATCTGAAAAAGTAAGCATACAAAATTCAATAACATCTCAACAATAATATAAGCATTACTATTCTTCAATCAAAAGTTAGTTGAAATATATTAAGAATATGTACTTCCCTTTTTTCATAATGGAATAAAGCAAGGGATTAGAGAGTGCCAACAGTCTTGCAAAAAATAAAAAACATAAAGAATAAAAAGCTCATTAGTTTTAATACATAAAGAATCAAAAACTCAATTAAACATAAAAAAAAACCTCTCATCATTCATCCATTAGTTTAACGGCAGCTGCATCATTTGTGATATATTAACGGAATAAAATGTCCCAACAAATTCCCACAACTGCATGCGCTTCATATCCAGCCGCAACATGCCATGAGTAGAATAGGAAAAAGGCCAAATTGCCATCTGGGAAATCCACATCCAATCCAAAGAATTCCTGAAGCAATGGGAGCCCTCTAAAATAATCGAGGATTCCTCTGAAAGTGAACATCAATAAGGCCAAAATTATGGCTCTGGACCGGTCTTAAATTAGCCGCGCCCACAATATGTAGGAAGTTGGCCTCCTAGTATGATCCATAACTAAATAAAGAAAGATAAATTAATAAAATATAAATGCAAATTAACCTAAAAAACAGGGGAAACTGAATTTTAAAATGTTTACCTCCGATAAAAAAATTATGTGGATCATCGATGGAAACTTCATCACCAGTGATTTCAACATAAACTGAAAATAGTATTCATATTAAGGTGATGTGACTGTAAAATGTAAATGTAGAGAAACCATCTCCAACACTCATAGATAAATCAATCGTGTAGTGACCTCTCGTGCACAACAACCTCATCACCTGTAATATATTTACGGCATCGAATGTAAATGGGGTGGATAATAACTGTAACATATCAAAAATAAAGTTCACGATTGAGCAAGAGTAAACTGAGCTCATTTTCCTCTCTTGTAGACTACAACGTGATCACGTAGATAGCTCTAGGACCAAGGAAGTGTTAACGAAAGCATATATCAAAACAAAAATTATTCAGTCTACTCAAAATGAAGAAATTGAAGAAAATAAAAACTTCATTTTTTATACCTTTATTTCAAGCTTCAAGCCTTAATATCCAATATATTTTCATTCATGTAGCAAACACATGTAAGTCCATTAATAATATCAAACTTACTTACAGAATCTTTACTACAACATGCCCATGCCGTTCTTCATGTTACTCCCAGTCCTAAATAGAGAACAAAAAGAAATAAGTACACCAAGAGGAAAAATAGCAAGTAATACCATGTAATTCGAGTATATCTATATTTTATACAATTTTCAAACCGAGAGAATTATTTAATTTTTTTGAAAAACTGGATTGCAAATAGAGTAGGGCTCTATCCTTTTCAATCTACCAAATGACTTATCTTGGAACTAAGTCAATTTTCATCTTCAAGTTCTTTCCAAACTGATTTGAAATCACTTACGATAGTTTTCTTACCCGAACCACTGAAGGACCCATTGTTGATGATAAAAATTGTGGGAAATTTCATTACATGGCACCAAAAATTTATTGCTATGGAGCAGGGACTGCTTCTGATACAGAGGTAGTGACAACCACTATCAACTATCAACTGAAGCTGCACCGATATCATAATGGTCGGTAGTGCCCAACGGTAGTTTTTAAGGATTTACCTCACTATGGTTGACTTAAAAGGTTCTTCTTGAAGGGTAACTTTATAGAAATCCTTGCCTAAATTATCGGTAGCAGTAGGAGTGTCTTTCCCCATTGTTGCATCTGTCACCACACCACCAACCACTGGTGCACTAAATGCAGCAACGGTCAGCTCGGGAATCGCGATGGGACCTGTTGCATCCAATGCTACTTCTTAGAGGGCCCCAGATGTACTTGCTCCCACTCCAGCAGCCATTGCAAAGAAAAATCATTAACCATAAAGTCGTACTATTTACAATTTAGTAACTAAATATTGGAATCGTTATATAAAACATTAAGTACTTACAAGTAAAATGGTTTAAGACAAAAAGTTAGAGACAATACAATATGGATCTTCTACAACTAATTCTTCCATAAGGAAGTGCTTAAGAAAACGAAGAAAATAAAATAATAGTCCCACTCATACATCTTAGTTCAAACACGTATTTTTTTTCTCACAGCTCATTCTATGCTTCTGTAAAATATTTGAAGTATTCATAAGACCAAAAGCAACATTTCAGGATAAAAAACCACCATAATTTCGACTTTACATGTAAAGAATTCCTTTTTTCAACACGTAGGGGTAGCAGTATGAACCTTAGAAACTGAATTGAATATAAGATAATAGCTATATTATCAAAGAAATTAATAAACTAAGATTTTATAGTCAATCATCACTAACTTGGATATCAAATAAGGATCATCCATATAATGTGAAGATCGTTAAAACTCCATACGAAAGAAAATCAACACATCTATTACCACAGATCTGTAGATAGACTCTCTTTTCTTATTTGACCGAGCTCCAAAAATGGACTCTATTTTCTTATTTTACAGATAGACTCTGTTTATAGAGTTATGGATAGACGCTCTTTACGTTTTGTTGTTTGGGTGTTGTTGTATCCAATACCGAATTCACGTATGCCATAGGACTCCAATAAAAACAATCCATAAATCTGCCCTATAAAGACTGCTCGTACACATTTGCCATGAAATGAATATGATGAATCTGGTCTATAAAGACTGCTTGTACACATTTGCTTTCACGGCCCAATGTTATATAAATTAAGATTGTATAACATCAACTCAATGCTATATAAAATAATATTGTTTAACATCAATTCAATACAATAAATGTTAGGAGTAAACCCCAATATAATAATGAGAGAATCTTTAGTGGTCAAGAAAGCCATATGGTCATTATAATTTTCAACGGTAAGCTCTGTCATTAACACATAATTCAAACCTCTCACAATGTTCCTAAATGAAAAAGGAACTTATTGAAATATTTACAAACATTGTAAGGATCTCAAGCATGTCATCGTCCTGTTAATGAAGTTCAAAAGGGAAAATAGTAAAAATCTTTTAAAAAATCACCAAAGCAAATTTCACAAACTAACGGTCATATTTTGAATATAGTAACACAATTTTTTAGATTCTTTTAGTGTTGACAAACATAACTATTTATAATGCATCTAATTACCCCTCAACTTTTTTTATATCTTGGATGGAAAAAAGTGTGAAACGGAACTTAAGCACAAAATATTGAGGCAAGGGGGTTTAATACCTTGCAAGCTAGGGCCCATGCTGTCATGAATGGTAACTGCGTTGTTGGCACTAATTATTCCATATCCTTCACAATAAATGGTGATACATAATGGTGGCGCGATTTGTGCATTTAGATAGAGGCATATGGACACTGATTCGACTTTGACCTCCTATTGCCCCTTGAGAGTGATGTCACTATATTAATATGACATAATACGTTCATAAATAAAATGATTTGAGTTAATAATGAATCTTATAGCTATGACACCCCG
Organism: Sambucus nigra; assembly: GCA_949130495.1. Classification (NCBI taxonomy): domain Eukaryota; kingdom Viridiplantae; phylum Streptophyta; class Magnoliopsida; order Dipsacales; family Adoxaceae; genus Sambucus; species Sambucus nigra. The sequence goes on from OX422220.1 coordinate 51,101,571, forward strand.
CCTAATAAAATACCGAGCGATCACTCCTGTACCAAATTAAAACAGGAGTCGCATATGGATCATTCTCAGCATCACTGTCGAAAACCAAATTAATTACTAATAACCTATTAGGCTGGCATCAAAATTTTACTTAACAAATCTTTTTAAATAATTTTTAATTAAAACGATCACACAGTTTGAATAAATAAAACTAAAATGAAATGAAATAACCGAACACTCGGTTTAACATAATACAACCATAATAAATGCTGCACTCAAAGGCCGTAAAAGAATAAATAAATGCAATTGGGATTTTGCCCGAGTGTTTATACAGTACCTCCTATCTAGATTACAAGGATAGAAGTGTCTACAGTGAACCTGTATGCATTCACAGCTGCTGCAGCAGACGTCTGACTCAAAGGAATCATCATCCAGGCATCCCTGTGTCTGGACACCTATATATATATAATATATATAGCAAGAAAGGGAAAAAAAAAAAGAAAACGGGTCAGAGCCCGAGTTGTAAAAATATTTTGCAAGTGCATAAATGCTTTATATTTTTGAAAATAGGTTTTATCTCATATTGAAGTTGGTAGCGCACTCCCGTGAGATACCCCTCACCCCTGTTCCAATAGCACACCTAACGCATTCGTTTAAAACATCCTAGTTAAGCTATCCCGCCTAAATAATCTAATTCACCCGTCTTCTAGAAACCTTGACAACCCGGGTACTAAGGGCTAAAATTCTCTCCATTCTCAACACTGCACTGCATTCGTGCGTGGGGTGTCTCGCGAAGCGAAATCCAAACAAGGAACCCCCTCGATACACTACTGCTCGGCAGCGTCGATCGTCGAGATCCATTATACCCTCAGCACATAACGTGTATATAAGACTCATATAAACATACAATAATAATGTATATATTCATACTAAAACTCCATATTCATCGTTATATACATCCGGATCCAAATTTACCGCAAAGGAAAAAATACACCTTATTAGGCTTTTCACTTATATACGTGAGTTTACTATATGATGGCTTGTCTTCATATACAAACAATTTACTATACTCATCGACTACATAATTATACCTATTGCACACATAAGTATAATAACCATCCCAACGAGCTATAATCGAGGATGCAGTCTCTCAATGCTATCATCTTCCAGGGCATCGCTCATATACCATCCTGGGGACCAGCGGTCGGACTCAATATCACCGACATCGCGGTCATAAATCACAACGTCTGGGAAGCGGTCATAGTTCCTAACCAACAAGTGAGAATGACTCATATCCAAGACTCCTCACTCCCAAAATAAAACCACACAAATAAAATGGATGACTATGACCTGGGGACTATCCACACCCTACTCCTCAAGCCAGGGGATCATCCTCATCGCGCAACTTTCCATGATAGCATTAGAGGGGGTATGCTTCACACACACACACACACACGCACACACACACACACATATATATATATATATATATATATATATATATATATATATATATATACATACCATTCACACATAGATATATATACATATCCGTATCATATTATATATATACTTTAATCATATCGTATATACATATACATTTATATTACATCATTCCTCAAATATATACATGGCGAAAATTGCCAATCTCATAATAATATTTAAGTATTTTCCTACTTAAATATGCCTCACACCTTAATCGCTGTTGGGAATTTATATACTCTCCAAATATCCCGATTCATAACCGTATGATAAGTATACCCTCAACTTATCTTTAACCTATAACCCAATTTCCATCCTAGTCACCTCGTAGGAGTTACTCACTAATTCCATATGCACTTACTTTTTCCTACTTGCACGATTATTTAGCTATAGTCGCTCGCAAAAATACTCCCTCGGGTGCCACTCACTTCGAACATCCATAATTAAACTAGTCTTGGATTTTACCCAATTAATCCAAGGTATACATTTCACTCTAATAATGATTATTTAAAAGTACCCTCCTATATTTATGGAAATCCCAATTGTCTAATCCCTCAATTTATTTATTTTCTTCGAAAATATACCTTAGTGCCACACCATTATAGCACCCTCCTAGCCCCCATAAGTTTCCCCCAAATAGCTAGTGATAAATTACTAGATAACTACTTATTTCCTCAAACAAATAAACTAGGAACAACTAAATCGAAATTTCCCATATAATTAACCCTAGGTAAAATTGCCAAAAATCCTGAAGGGTCGATCGATCGACCCTTGGCCCTCGATCGATCGACCCTTGGCCCTCAATCGATCGATGGCTTCGGACAGCTTCTTCTCCGAGAAGCTGTTTTGGCCATTGAAGCTTCCCCAAGCTTTTGTCTCCTCACTTAATGTCCCCTAACCTCAATTAACTATATATACACAATCTATGAGGGTCCTAAACATCCTAGAACCCATTATCAACAATAATTATTAACTAAATCCTAAGTTTTCCAGTTGGGATATTTTCCGGGGTTAATCCGTTAAACTTTTCCAAAAACCCATCCCGAAAATCTTTGTGGTTTATCACTACCAACTACAATATGAGATTTATGCTTTAAACGAAATAAGCAAGTAAACACTTGCCTCGTGGATAAAATCCGACGATCCCGAGTCGAATCCCGCGGAGTTTGACCGGAACCTCCCTTTTCTTTCTCTTTTCTCTCCTCCTTTCCACTCCTCTTTCTTTTCTCTCTTTTCTTTCCCTCTCCCGTGCCTTATATAGGGAGAAAAAGGGTTTATCCCTTATTAAACCCAAAAATGACTCGTTTACTAAATCTTGAGTCCTTATAAGCCCAAAAATTCTCGGAGCCTAAACAATACCCCCGGATACTCTATTCTAACTATCTCGGCCATTCCGAGACCAACCGCACAATCGGAATTTCCATCCGAGGTACGTGACCGCATTCACTATTTTAACCCAACACTATTTAATGCGGGTTTTCCCATTAAAACATCATTCTTTGTCGCTTTACCCAACGGCGACATATAATAAAATACTTTGACTCATTTACTTAATCCTAAAAGTAAATATAACATACATCGAAAATCATTAAATCCTTGAAAACCTCAGAAATTATTATTCACAATAATTTCTTAAATTCCCAAATTGCACTTAATTATTAAATTTAATTTCCCATAAAAGTGCGGGGTATTACAATAGCCTAACATCACACTTAATTATTTCAGTCATTTGATCAGTAATTATGCCTATATGCCTTTTAAGTATTGATATCATATCTTTAAAATAAGAGTGTAAATGTATAGTAAAAAAAATTAACATCGTGTTGTGGCAAAACCACATGAGCCAAATGCAAAACAATACGATTGAATTGTTCTTGCTTCAAACTTTTTGATTTTATCTTATCAAATCTGTATTGCACCAAATAAAAGTTCATGAAATCACAAAAAAATGTTAAAAATAAAGCTTTAATGTTGGAACAAATTACCAATTGCCTTATGTTGGTTTAAATGTAAGAAGTAACTAAATAACTGTCATGTTTCTCCACTAGAGAACCAAATACATATGCTGAAACCAAATATAACGATGAACCAAATATAACTCTGAACCATGTAATGTTGAACCAAACATAAAACTAAAACCCTAGTCATTCAGTGGTAACCAAATTCAGAAAAGTCATACCACTCAAATGAATTAATGAAACCCTAAGTCAACCAGTAAAAAATGCGATTTTTTTCTATAAAATGTATCCCACATACAAACAAATTCATATATATCCCACTCAATCAAAAAATAAATAATAGATTCAAATGTATCCCACTCAATAACACAACGAATCAATCAAATGAGCATTTTAAAGTCACAAAACTCCAAACCCAAGTTGGAATCAACAACAAAAAGAGATACAAACTGAGTATTTTCAATCAACTGAGCATTTTCAAGAACCGAGAATTCAATCAACAACAACAAAAATACAAAAATGAGAATCATAGAGAACATGGGATTCAAAAAACTAGGAAAAAATGGATACCTTCATAGCTTCCGGATGGAAAATTGTATACCCAGTAGTAATTGTTTAATACCCAAAGTAATAATGATCCGCAAAAAATTATGACTTGGTTCTCGAACCTGTGATAAATTTTGACGACATAAATCACATGTGATTACATTTTCAGTATATTAAGAAATTAAATCAAACAAATAGACTATGTTTAGCCTCCTCCATATCACTTCCCCAAGAAGAGGAGTCACTGGAGCAAAAAACACATACCAAAGGGGCTTTTTTTCAAGAGAATCAAAATAAATACGAAAACTTTAAACCTTTAAATAACCAAAAATTTATTGCAGAACAATATATATATATATATATATATATATAAGAGAGAGAGAGAGAGAGAGAGAGAGAGAGAGAGAGAGAGAGACTCGATACCTTTGGATGTTTTCAAATCTATCAAGGAGAGTGAGAGATATGTGTCATACAAATGATTTTTTTAAGATTAATGATTCAAAAAACCTTATTTCACTAAGCACAAAGAGAGAGAGAGAGAGAGAGAGAGAGAGAGTAATACCTTCAGGGCTTGGGTGGAGCTAATATGAGTGGTTTCGAGTAGAGGTGGCCAACCGGGTGAGGGGATCCCAGAGAGAGAGGGAGGTTCATCTTGGAGAAAGTGAAGGGTTTGTACGGGTGTCAGAAGTGTTTGAATTAAAGTAGTAGTTAAAATCCAAATTTAAGCGGGAACAATAAGAATGCCTCCCACCCTCTTCCAAATCTCATTTCAACCCTTCATTTCATACCTTGTTGGCACTATCTAGACCCCTAATTGTCTTATAACTTATGAAATAGTAAACTATATCCTACTCCTTATATATATATATATATACACACATACATATATATACTTGTGTGCTATATAAATATCGGTGTTAGATATTTATGTGAATACATACCCCACTAGTGCTATCATAGGAGGTTGCGCGATATGGATAACTCCCATGGCTAATGAATGCATGGAGAGAATAATCCCCAGGTCATATCGTTCGGTATATTTTTATTGTGTGATTTATTTTCGAGGGGGGACGTTTTGGGTATGATTCGGTCTCACGCTTGGAGAAATATGATCGCCTCCACTACGTTTGTGATTTTTATACCTATTTTGGTGTGAGTTAACCGATTTATAGTAATAGTGTTAGAGTGAACCTACTTGGAATGATAGCATTTTAGAGACAAGCATCATGTGAGTTATAACTCGGAAGGATGGTCACTATACGTGACATGTTTGTGAATGTTGTAGCACACTACTAGGTATATAATACGAGTAAATAATTATATACTGGATAAATACATAATGTGTGAATATATTTCATATAACTAGCGTGAAGGTTATATAAGTACTTAAAGTTGAATTGATTAAATAAGTTAATGAGTAGAACAACTTATAAATCAAAATAAGGAATTCAGGGGTTAGAGTAACTGGATAGAAAGAGTGTACCAAGGCTAGTTAGGTCGGGTAGCATAACTAGTTGGGTTAGAAGGCAAGCGACAGGTGTACACAGTAGTTGAGGGGTGAACTATATCTCAAGAGAGTGCGGCACTAGCTTAAATATAGAAAGTGTTCATGCATATTTAAATTATTGCATTTTAATTACCTGTTAAATATTTTCAAAAGGTTTTCTTGGGCTTTGACCCATGTCAAAATATTTTCTAGATTAATTTTAGGTGTCCAGCCATGGGGATGCCCAACTTGAGGATTCTTTCCAGGGACGTGTAGCTGCAGCATTGTGGAGGCTTGCAGGATTTGATTTAGACGCTTCAGCTTATTCGTTCCTAGTTAGGAATTTTATTTCAGTATTTTCTTTGGGCGTGTTTCCCTTTCAGACTCTTCATTACCTTAGTTTATTTATCAGATTGTCTTGAGATTTAGTTTTATTTAATTCAGATTGTAGTTGGATTGATTGGTTGGGAACCGATGGTTTATTCGGTCTTATTTACTTCTATATCTGTCGTGGATTATTCAGACTATTATTGTGTGTGGATGGTTTGGTTAATTTATTTTAGATTTATCTCTGCATGCTGTTAAGTTAATAATAAGATAAAATTTGATATCGGCTTATATTAACATACGTGGTTAGTAATTTAAATATTTTTTGACAGTGATGTTAAGAATGAACCAAAAGCAATTCCTGCTTATTTTGATAAATGACTGATCACCCATGATTAAAGTAGATGGGGTGTCACATATGGTATCAGAGCATTAGGTTCTGATGTCCATAGGATCTGTGTGGCTTACTATGATTCCAGTATTACATTCTTTGACATAGAGCCCTATTATTAGGATTGTTGCATTCATGATTACGCATTTGAGATTACGTTATTCTGTTTTTATATTTGTACTAACTGTGATGTCATACAATTCGATTTGTTTTCAGATGCCACCCAAGAGAGGACGAGCAGCCAGAGCAACGACTAGGGATAATGTGAGGGAGGCTCAGTAGTAGCCACAGGCACCACAGGGGTCAGTGTCAATAATAAAGGTGGCAGAGATTGTGGCGCGAGCAGTTAATGCAGCGATGAATGCAATGGCTCACCATTTTCCTTAAGCCTAGTAGCCACCGTATCCAGTGACAGCGATTGTCCAGACCCATCCGGGGCCATCAGATTGGCAGAGAGTTAGGGAGGATTTTCAGAAGGACCACCCAATCGAGTTTCAGGGTAGCTGAGATGTGATTGTGGCATACCAGTGGAAGAAGGATATTCAGTTCCACCTGCGCATGGTTGACTGGAGTGACGTACAAAAGCATATGATAACCACTTTTAGGCTTGTTAGAGTGGCGTTATAGCGGTAGAAGTTGGTTACCACCGTGAATTAGAGGGACATGATGGCCATTATTGAGTTATGGGTGCGATTTGACCTTAAATACTTTCCGCTAGCCATTGAGACAGAGATGTGATAGAGGTTTAGGGAGGTGGTTCAGGGAGATTGATCAGTAGCCGAGTACGAGGAGGAGTTCACTATTTTGGATAATTTCATGCCGGATGAAGTGAACGGTGAAGAAAAGAAGAAATATAAGTTTATGGATGGATTAGCCTGGAGGATCAGACAACATTTGATTGGTAACCCTACATTGGTGACTTATACAGATGTCATCAATGGGACACTTTTACATTGCCAGGTCCATCGCCTCCATGTGAAGGGGTACAAGAGAAGGGGTGAGCCTAGACAGCCGGGCAAGGCAGGGGGAAACGGTGCTAGTGGAGCACAACAGCAGAAGCAGTCAGCCAGGCATCAGGGGCAGAATTCTCGACAGGGGGATTGGGCCAAGATATTTAGATTTGGGGGTTACCGACTTGAGGGAGGTTTCAGGCAGGGCCAACAGGGTCCTCAATAGTAACAGTATCACGTTCCTCAAGGCCACGGGAACAAAGGGGGAGGCCACCAGGGCCAACTACAGGGATAACCTTGACAGGGCCAGAGGCAGGGTGACTTCCAGGGATGTTATTTTTTGTGCGGGCAGATAGGTCACATGAAAAGAGAGTGTCCCCAGAGGGCGTGAGGACCACATTAACAGTGGGCCCAATAGAGGCAACACGCAGTTAACCCCGGTGGCACTAGTACCACCATCCCCACCGTAATAGGGGTAGTTACAGTACGAATGTGTCTATAACAACTGATAAACATCCATACAGTAGTCCCTATAAGCACCACTAGCAGTAGAGGGTACGTTTCCTATTCACGGGCTTGAGGTTGGATTCTATTTAATACTGGGGCATCACACTCTTTTATAGCGATTAGATTTGCAAAAGCTGCCGACCTATTAGAGATATGTAGTAGTCTCCTTGTGTGTGTGGAGTCACCGTTGGGTAGTGGGTTTCTCATCCACTCAATCTATAGGGTGTGTACATTGACGTGGGTAGATTGTGTTTAGCCTCCGACCTTCTTGTGTTAGATATGGAGGGGTAGGACGTCATTCTGGGTATGTATTGTCTAGCTGGATACCGGGCGATGGTGGTTTGTTTCGGGAGGACTATTGTGTTCTTTATCCCAGGGTAGGATATGTTCTTAGTAGCGATGCCTCTTCCCGAATGAGGGTCGATCACACATCTACACTACATTGAGGAGGAGACCTCACAAGAGGTAGTTGTATCTTTAGACTTAATTCATATGGTAAAGGAGTTTGAGGACGTATTTCAAGTGATACCCGGGCTGTCGCTTAGCCAAAAAATTAAGTTAGCAAATGTAGGGAGAGTATAATATCCAGGTCATATCGTCCAGTATATTTTTATTATGTGATTTATTTTTGAGGTGGGATGTTTTGGGTATGATTCGGTCTCACACTCAGGTAAATATGAACGCCTCCACTACGTTTGCGATATATTTACCTATTTTGGTGTGAGTTAACCGATTTATGGTAACCATGTTAGAGTGAGAATATATGGGATGATAGAATTTTAGAGACAAACATCATGTGAGTTATAACTCGAAAGGATGGTTACTATATGCGACATGTGTGTGAATGTTGTAGTACGCTAGTATGTATATAATACAAGTAAATAATTATATACGGGATAAATACATAATGTGTGAATGTAATTCATATATAACTAGTGTGAAGGTTATATAAGTACTTAAAGTTGAATTGATTAAATAAATTAATGAGTAGAACAACTTATAAATCAAAGTAATGAATACTCGGGTTAGAGTAACGGGATAAAAAGAGTGTACCAATTCTAGTTAGGTGGGGTAGCATAACTAGTTGGGTTAGAAGGCAAGCGATAAGAGTGCACATTAGTTGAGGGGTGAGATATATCTCAAGAGAGTGCGACACCAGCTTAAATATGGAAAGTGTTCATGCATATTTAAATTATTGCATTTTAATTACTTGTTAAATATTTTCAAAAGGTTTTCTTGAGCTCTGACCAGTGTCAAAATATTTTTCAAAACAAATATTAGGTGTCCAGCCACAGGGACGCCCAGCTTGAGGATTCTTTCTAAGGACGCGTAGATGCAACATTATGGAGGCTTGCAGTAGTTGATTTCGAAGCTTCAACTTATTCTTTCACAGTTGAGAGTTTTATCCAGTATTTCCTTTGGGTGTGTCGCCCTTTCAGACTCTTCATTACCTTTGTTTATTTATCGGATTGTATTGAGATTCCGTTTTATTTAGTTCATATTATAGTTGGATTGATTGGTTGGGAACTGATGGTTTATTCGGTCTTATTTAGTTATATATCTATAGTTGATTGTTCAGACTATTATTTTGTGTGAATGGTTTGGTTAATTTATTTTAGTTTTATTTTTGCATGTTGTTAAGTTAATAACAAGATAAAATTTGACATCGACTTATATTAACATAGGTGGTTAGTAATTTAAATACTTTTCAACGGTGATGCTAAGAATGAACCAAATGTGATTTCTATTTATTTTGATAAAGGAGTGATCACCCATGATTAAAGTAGGTGGGGTGTCACATGCTATCAAGAAGAAAAATTAAACTACCATTCGTAAAGAATCCTCCTACATTCCTTATCGATTTGCTATCATATAACGGAGGTTTGCGCTCAATAAAATTCAGAACTAACATCCGTGCATACAACTCTTTGTTTTCCTTCACTTCCATATGGGGTAAAGTAGACAATAGTTGCAATAATGGTTATGGACCATATGTGTATCGAATTAGTGGGAAAAATCATCACGAAATTGGGTCATTTCTATCGATTGAAGGCGAGGGACTAAAATTTACCCAATTGTGCATCTACGACACTGAATCAAAAGTCTCAAATCGTATAGTAGCTATTCAATCATCAAACAGTCTTGATAATATAGACCCGATCATTGTGGATGGTCTTATAAAAATGTTTAATGAAAGCAATGAACTAGCAAAAGTTTTTAGAATGGACTGTGATCATTTAAGAGATTATGATTTTGTGAACATTCGTCTCTAGTTGTTGGGTATAAGGCGTGATGACTCCCCCATTTATAATGTGCCACAAGCCTTTGAGGTTGCTGGATTGATAGTTGGGGACTTTTCAGATACTAATTATATGCGTGACATTATCATTGATCATAAGTCCATCGGATTGCAACATATATGCGAGCTACATACCTCCTTTATGGATATACAATATCCAATACTTTTTCCATATGAGGAAGATGGATATCAATAAGCAAATAATACTGGCCGCCGTCATATAAAGAGGGAATGCATAACTATGCAGGAGTTTTACTCCTACAAGCTGCAATAAAGATCAAAAGCGTTACACCTCTATGGACATTTATTTCAACAATACATTGTTGACTCACACACATGTATATAGAAAGAGAGGCCATGATGGATACGCCTAAATCAACCTTAATTGTGCTATGAGCTTTACAAGGTCTTAAGGATGCAGTCTTAAGAGGGGACATAACACCCGCATTCGTTGGTAAATGCATTATTCTCCCCTCTTCTTTCACAGGTATCCCAAGGTACATGGCTCAAAGCATCTAGGATGCTATGGTAATTTGCATATGGTTTGGCAACCCATACCTATTCATCACTTTCACAGCGAACCCCAAGTGGTCGAAAATTAGCCATTTTTTATCACTAATTCTTGGACAACAACCTGATGAACGACCTAATATTATTGCGAGATGTTTTAGAATAAATCTTGATAATTTCATGAAATATTTGAAAGAAGAAAAACGATTTGGCTATATTTTAACATGTAAGTACATTTGTATTCTTTTTCTTATTCTCGAAGCTATTTACATGATTGAGTTCTAAAAAAGAGGATTGCCACATGCTCATATCATATTATTTTCGCATCTTGACAACAAACCTTAAACATGGGCACAAATTGATTCGATTTTACCATAGGAGGAAGACGATCGTATTGACTTTAAAGTTGTGTCACAATTTATGATGCATGAGCCATGCGGTGAAGCAAATAGTAACTCATCATATATGTCAAATGGAATTTATTCCAAAAAATTCCTAAACCATTCACACATGAGATATCTTTAGATGAAAAAGGTTTCCCTATTTACAAAAGGAGAGATAATGACATTGTTATTCCGAAAAATGGTATTAAACTCGATAATAGATTTGTTATACCTCATAACAATGACATAATCGTTACATGCGATGCAAATATTAACGTGGAGTTGTGTACAAAGTCTGGAGCTAATAAGTATCTCTTTAAGTATGTAAACAAGGGTGCTAGCAAAGCAAGGGCTATATTACAAGAATTTTTTTCCAAAAATGACAAGATATGTAAGGATAATGTTATACCTATTGATGAGATTACATCATTTCTTGACTATAAGTACGCATCTGCCTGTGAGTTTGCATGGAGGATATTTAATTTAGATATTTAACACCCTAGCATAGCAGTCGAGAGATTAACGTTCCACTTACCAGATGAGTAACATATAACATTTAGAAATTCAGAAAGATTGGACAATGTTGTCAACATTATCAATGTAGAGAAAACAATGTTCACTGAATGGATGATGATGAATTCTGAAAATACGGATGCCCCTGAACTTACGTATGTGGAGTTCCCAACTAAATGGGTATGGCAATCAAAGTACAAAGAGTGGAAAAGTAGAGAAAGGCAAGATTGCATAGGTCAGATCGTGTACGCACATCTAACATCCGAAGAGAAATTTTACTTGCGAATGCTATTTAACATTGTGCAAGGATCCCGTAATTATGAGGAAATCAAAGCAGTAAATGGTGTTACGTATCCGACCTTCAAGGTAGCATGTTATGCATTACGCCTACTAGATGGAGACAAAGAATGGCACATTGCATTATCCCATGCTTTAAACTGGTTATCCGATTAATTATTTGTTGCGATGCTAATTTTTGTGAGGTTACTGACCCATTAGCTCGTTGGGAACCAAAATGGAATATTCTTTCTGAAGATGTTCTATACACGCAGAGGAAAAAACTTCAATTTTCAGAGTTGCTCGTAACCGATTCTCAGCTCCAAAATTACGCACTTTACGAAATTAAACAAATTATGTGTTCTAATAACATAAGTTTGAAACATTTTCCATCCCTCCCAAATCCTGATGATTATTTGTTAAGGGATAAAGGAAACCACTTGATTCGTGAGGAAACATTGTACAATATTACTGAAATGGATTCCCAACACAAAAAACTACGCGAAGGATTAAACCAAGAGCAATTACTGGTATATAAAAATGTCAATGATTTAGTTAATGAGCAAAATAGAGGATTGTATTTCATTTATGGGGTAGGAGGAACTGGAAAAACTCATTTATACAAGACTATCATTACACGATTAAGATTTGAAGGTAAGATTTTTCTTGCCCTAGCATCCTCTGGAATCGAGATGTTATTGCTACCGAGCGAAAGAACAACTTATTCACGTTTTACAATTTCGATTGACATATGTGAATCGTCGATATGTGACATACGAGACGGAACCAACCTCTCTGAACTCACCCATAGATGATCACTAACTATTTGGGATGAAGCTAATATGGATCATCGTCATACATTTGAAGCAATCGTTAGAGCACTATGCGATATCCTTCATTTTGACGATCCAAACTCTAACGATTAACTTTTTAGAGGCAAAATTGTGCTTCATGGGGGAAATTTTAGACAAACATTACCAGTTATGTAAAGAGGAACAAGACATGATATCGTTTGGGCTTCACTAAACATGTAACCAATTTGGAAATGTGTCAAGTCTTCGCACTCAAATAAAATATATGAATAGAAAACACATTCGAATTTTTAGATTGGGTTATTGGGATAAGAGAAGGGATGATAGGCTCAACTTTTTTTAATGACGAATTAGATTAGACATGGATTGAAATTACCAATGATCTGCTATTTCAACCTACCAATAATCCAGTGGCAGCAATCATGGAAAGCACGTACCCTAATTTGGTTGACAAAAGAACGAAAAATACTCGAGATCATCAGCAATTTTAACACTACCGACGATGTGGTAGACGATATAAACCACTTTGTTCTTAATAAAATTCACCATGAGGAACGTACATACCTAAGTTCTAACTTTATTTGTAAAGCATCCGCCAGAACAATCGACGAAGAGATGCAACTCCTGTGGAGTTGTTGAATAGCTTAAATTTCAATGGGTTACCTAGCCACAAGCTTCGTCTAAAAGTTGAAGTCCTAGTGATCCTACTGTGTAACATTAGCCAAAGTGCAAGCCTTTATAAATGAACACATTGTGACACCCCGCCTAATTAAATACCGGGTTATCAGTCCTTTATTAAATTAAATCAAAGTGTCCCTGGTTCATTATTAGAATCACCGTCGTAAAACAATTTTCTTTATTAATCACCTAATAAACAATTAAGCTAAGTGTCAAAATATTTAATTTTATTTATTAAACTCCATTCTTAAAATCTTATATGCATAAACCAATTTATGAATATTGCTAACGATAAAAATCAAACCTTTCAAGTGAAATGAGCCAACTAAATTAATCAATCTAAATAAGTATCCACATCTAAGGCCAACTTAATAGATGAAACAATCCCAAGTAAAAACTGAATACTAGAAACATAAAAGAGTACAAAATCTCTATCATGTCTAAACAAAATCTGGAAATGGGCGACACATACCCTAACTAAAAAAACTAAATAGAAGGCTGAGAAGTCAAATGAGGAATCGTCTACTGCAAGGACCTGCAACTCCCACACAAGTTGCAGCATATCCACTGACCAATGAACTACGCCTGAAGCCCCTGTGGCTGGGCACCTATAATATATATATATATATATATATATATATATATATATACACACACACACACACACACACACACACACACACACACACACACACACACACACACACACACAAGAGGAAGAAAAGATGACAAGAAATGGGTCAGAGCCCGAGTATAAAACAACTTTAAAATAGTTTAGCAAGTATTTAAAATGCTTACCCGTTAATAATACATACATGTTAGTACCTCGACACTCACTTGAGAATTCTCACCACTCAACTAGTGTGCACGCCTAACGTACTATCGAATTAACCTAGTTAAATCTAACCCAGTTAACTGGTCTAACCATATCTTCATTCACTAGGCCTAATCCAAGTGATCGCATAACCATATATTATATCTTATGACCCTTTTATTAGGAATATTTAAGCTAGTTATATTCATCTCAATACAGACTTAAGTCCTCAAACACTTAATTCATTTAATATTAATTATTCATTTTTGTATACTTACAAGCACAGTAGATTAATCACAGGTACATATATTTATCACTCATAATATATATACAAATAAGGCACCCCACATAAATCTATGGTGCTGGCATACTCTGCTATCAAGTCCCCGTATCTCTCGAAAAAAGGGAAATACTAGTTCGGAATCACTGCCAAATTGTATTAACACAAAACACACATATTGGAGGCGAAACATAGTTCCAAGTCACTAAGGTCAGCACATACCCTCACGTTTCTTAGGACCGTCTGACTATCATTCTCGGATAGCATGTACTAAGGATGCTATGTTCTAGGGTACAAGTCAATATCCCCCATAAAGGTCCAATCGAGATAAGATTGTCCCGGCGCAAAACCTCCGGGATAACAAGGAGCGCGGGTATGATTACACACAAATATACCATGTTATATATATATATACACCCATACATATATTCACGTAATTCAGCTAGGTACACCCACGACCCATAATATGTTTTAGCTATGCGTAGCATATAACGCTCGAGTTCTACGTACAGTTAAATTATTCTTTTCCTTTTCTCAATTACTGTAATTCCGTAAGTACTTCTCGACTCTCGAAGTGTACCCTCTCGATAAATATAAAATCAGTAGGTGTACCCTCACTACCCTACTGGTCTAAGTCTTTCTAGATTATTCCAAGACCCACTTTAACGTATGCACGATTTTTCACTCAATTTATATCCCCGAAACCTCACGATTAAATTTACCATAAACTCGTCTAACCCGGACTCTACTTATTCCCTGTTGGTCCTTCTCATGTCCCATTATGATATTCAAATAATGTCCAAGGGTCCTTAAACATTTGGAATTGGATTAACATAAAAAGGGGAAGACGTTTCAGTTTTCTGGAGGAGTCGATCGATCTATGAAAAGGGGTCGATCGATCGATCATGTCGATCAATTGACATTCTTGAGTCGATCGATCGATCAAGCAGGTGTTGGCCCAATTTCTGCAATTCTAACCTATGGGTTTCATCCAATATAAATCCTCATACCTCCATTAACATGTCCCAAACTCCTAACCAAACATCACTAACGTTATATAAACCAATATAGAAGATTTCTAACATAAAACATTCACAAATTCATCAAGAATCGTCATCAACGGGGATTAATTCAAGAATTTTTCATTTAACCCTAGTTCATCCAATTTTTTTCAAGAATTCATTTAATTTCCAGATTTTTATCTCTACTGGGCATCAATTTCGTGGATAATATTCTACATATGACAGATATCCATCCTAACATGGTTTCTACCCCAGATTTGCAATAAAAATCTCCCAAACAACATTTTATTTTCATGAAGACATAAGAGAATTAATTCCTACACTAGCATGGATTTTTATCAACTATAGAAAAACAAGTTATATACTTACATGGAAATCAAGGTTTGGTCCGACGGATTTGAGTGGTATAGGAACATTTTCCTTCTCCCAATCTGCGCGTTGGTGGTGGAATTGATGAACGTGGTGTAGGGTTGATGGCTCTCCTCCTTGGAAGCCTTCTCTCTTCTCTTTTCCTTAGCCTCTCTGCAACTCCAAGGTTTCTAACCCTCGAGGGATATAACTCTCATCAGATATAACACTCCAATTTTCGTCCATAATTAAGGCCTAAAATGGGATGTTACTAAAATGCCCTCCCGGGTTACCGATTAGGCCTAAAAACATCCCGAGACCCAAACTAAACCCCTAGGTACACTTTTTTGACTATATCGATCCTTTCGGACACATTGGCGCACTCAAAATGACCATATGGGCGACTTATAATTAATTCACTTTTTATTCCATTAATTTAGTCCTGACACGACACTTGTGCGTTCTAACTTAATTTAGGTAATTGTCGTATTATTCACTCGTGACAATTTTAATAAATTCAATCTCATATATTACTTTACTCATATAGTAATATTTAACATTATTATAACCAATAATTACTAACTCTCGTCACGCTAGTAAACATTTATTTTGAAATTCGAATTAATATTAAATTAATTTATCCCAATTTAATTTAATTAATCCTATAATTAAATGCCATAAAAATATGGGGTATTACATACTTCCTCCCTAATAACAAAATTTCGTCCCGAAATTCAAAAAATATGGCATACTTGGTAAAAATAATTTCGGATACTTTTCGCGCATGTCTGCCTCGCGCTCCCATCTGGACTCCTCTATATTATGATGCTCCCACTGAACCCTTACAAATGGGACTACCTTTGACCTCAATTTCCTCCTGCTATGGTATAGAATAGCCACTGGTCTCTCTTCATAAGAACTATTGGGTTACAAATCAATCTGATCTATAACAATATGAGTACGGGCCAAATCATCTCGAAGATACCGCCTCAACGACGAAATGTGGAATACATCATGAATACAGTGCAAGTGCTCCGACAACCCAAGTCTGTATGCCA
Source organism: Sambucus nigra (assembly GCA_949130495.1). Lineage (NCBI taxonomy): Eukaryota > Viridiplantae > Streptophyta > Magnoliopsida > Dipsacales > Adoxaceae > Sambucus > Sambucus nigra. The sequence continues at coordinate 51,118,190 of OX422220.1, forward strand.
CTAGTCTAATTCTATCGATAATGGGAAATGGTCGTACATACCTCAGAGCCCATTTTCCTTTCTTCTCGAACACCATTACTCCCTTCACAGGAGACACTCACAATAGTACTTGGTCTCCCACGCTAAACTCCCTGAAAGAACGCTTTGCATCAGTGTAGCTTTTCTGCCTGTCCTGGGCTACCCGAATGCGACTTCTGATAAACTCAATCCTGACTGACGTCTCCTGAATCACCTCTGGCCCAAGTAGCTTGTTGTCCCCTACCCGTAGCTAACAAGTGGGTGAATAACAAGGTCAGCCATACTGCTCCTCGAAAGGGGCCATGCCAATCGTAAACTGGTAGGGGTTATTATCAGTGAACTCTACCAGAGGAAGGTACTGCTCCCATCCTCCTCCAAAATGAAGGACACGCATGCGTAGCATATCCTCTAACATTTGATTAGTATGCTCAGTTTATCCATCTGTCTGGGGGTGATATGTCGTACTCAACCGCAGCTCGGTACCCATGGCCTCCTGAAAGCTTTCTTAAAAGCGTGGCACAAAAATCTTGTCCCTGTCGGACATGATATCCAAGGGCACCCTATGCAACCTCACTATCTTAGCAGTAGTGTAGTCTGTCCATACTGGTAGAAAATGTGCTACTTTGGTCAAACGATCCACTACTACCCAAATAGAATCGTGACCCCGCTGTGATGTACGTAACTCAATGATGAAATCCATGAAAATGCTCTCCCATTTCCACATAGGTATCTCGAGCGACTGAAGTAATCCTGGCGATCTCTGGTGGTCTACCTTTACCAGTTAACAAGTGGCACACTTGGACACGAACTCCGTAATATCCTTTTTCATCCCACTCCATCAGTACTGCCGCCTCATATCTTGGTACTTTTTATCCCCTTCGGGATGTGCCGTAAATCTGGACCCGTGCGACTGTGTCATCACTGCATAACTTTATTATTCTCTATCCGGGACCACCAATCTCCCATTAAATTGCAAACCCCCATCTGAACTTACTGAATAGGACTTAGCACCCTCAACTAGGAGCCATACAATGTGATCCTGACAAAAAGTATCAGCTGCTTATGCCTCGATCACCCTTGCAACAATCTCTGGTGTGACCGTCATAACGAATATAAAGGTTCAGGCCACTATATCTTGGTGTCCCAACTCTTTCCACTTCGCCTTCCACACTTTTGCCACCTCATTTACCAGCCTACGACTTAGCGCTTAGGCAACCACGTTAGATTTCTACGGATGATACTGTATCTCAAACTGATAGTCCTTCACAAACTCTAATCACCTGCACTGATGCATGTTCAACTCCTGCTGAGTGAACAAGTATTGCAGTGACTTGTGATCTATGAACATGTGGGATTTCTCCCCCAATAAGTAGTGTCTCTAAATCTGCAAGGCAAACACGATTACCGCTAGATGCAAGTCATGGGTGGGTTAATTTCTCTCGTGAGACTTAAGCTTACGGGAGGCATAAACTATCGCCTACTCCTCCTGCTAAAGTACTCCACCGGGTCCCTGTAGAGAGGCGTCAGTATACACCAGGTACTCCATTCCTGGACTGGGTAAAGCAAGAACGGGCACCGATGTCAACTTATCCTTTAGCTCATCAAAAGCTAACTGACAAGTGTTATCCAGATGAATGGTACCCCTTTGCGTGTCAAATTTTTTAATTGTCCTGTAATTTTTGAGAACCCACATATGAACCGCTTGTAATACCCGGCTAACCCTAAGAAGCTACGCACCTCTGTCAGTGTCGTGGGCTGTCCCCACTCCCTCACTGCCAACACTTTGCTCGGGTCCACTGATATCCCCAATTCTAACACAACGTGCCCCAGAAATTCTACCTCCCGTAACGAAAATCCGTACTTCTCATACTTGGTATATAACTGATGCTCTCGTAGAGTCTGAAGAACCCGTCTTAAGTGCTCGGCATGCTCCTCCTCAGTCTGTGAATAAATCAGGATGCCATCTATGCAGACGATGATAAATTGAGCTAAGAACTGAATACGGCTGGGGCATTTGTTAGCCCAAAAGGCATGACCCTGAACTCGTAGGACCCATACCTCGTCAAGAAAGCAGTCTTCGACACATCAATCCATAGCTGATGGCATCCCGATCTCAAGTCTATCTTCAAAAAGAAGGCAACTCCCCTCAACTGGTCAAATAATTCATCGATTCGGGGTAACGAATACTTATTATGTATCGTGACCTTGTTTAACTCTCGGTAGTCCACGCACAACCTCAATAAACCATCTCTCTTTTTCACAAACAACACGGGAGCACCCCAGGGTGAGGTACTCCTACGAATAAAGCCCTGTCTGTCCTAACAGCTGCTCAATTTGATCACGCAACTCTCTCATCTCAGCAGGAGACATACGGTATGGTGCGCGGGCTATCGACCGAGTGCTCGACATCAAACCTATAACAAAATCTATCTCTCGGCTAAGAGGCAGTCTCAGTATCTCTTGGAACAAATTAGAAAACTCTCGAACAATCGGAATCGAGTCCAGGGGAATCACTATCTCCTTAGAGGTCTCCTTCTCTATGTAATATAAATGAGTGGACGATCCTCCCTCAGGGCGAGGCATCGCCACCAAGAACATCTTCTGGCCTGGTATGGCAAAGATAATACTCCTACTGAAACAATCTATCATGGATCCATGCAAATAATGGCGTCATGCTCATGCATATCTAAAACTAGCATGTCTGTAGGTAATATCAAGCTACCAATCTTTATACCTACTCCCCGGCATATAGAGAAAATTAAAGACCCATTTCCTAGTGGCGAGTCTACACATGTCACTGTAGTATTTTTCGTGTCTAATAACCCCATGGCCCGTGCAAAGCTAGTGGGTATAAAATAGTGTGACGCCCCATTATCAAATAAAACACGCCCCATAGTGCTTAGATAGGAACCTTACCCTCAACTGTGGGTGGTGCCTAAGGTGCTGCTGGACGTTATAAACACGTCCATACTGTAATTGCCCCTGCTGAACGGGGACTGTTAGGATGGCTGGTAAAGCTGGCCTCTGAGGTGGTGCTGGGAGGGCGGCTGGGAAGAGGGGTCTCTACGGCTCCTGACGGGCACCCTGTTTCTGTGGGACCCTATCCCCATCTGGGAAATCATGCGCGTATGACCATTCTTACAACAATCGAAACACTTGCCCTTAAAGTTTCCTCCCCTATGTCCCTACTAACCTCGGCCCTGATGGCCGTTACCACCCCTCAATTAGACCTACTGATAATGATGTTGGCCCTGCTGGTAACAATGTGGGCCCTGCTGGCCATGCTATCTAGACTGGCCCGGCTGACCCTGTCTAAACCCACCATATCCCTGTCTGTAATCACCGGATCGAAATCGCTTGGCAGGGTCCCCTTGATGGGACTGCTGCTCACTATGACGGACCTTTCCCTCAGCTGCTCGTGCCCCACCGACACTACTACCTCATGTCCGACCCTACTGGATGGACTCCCCTGCTCGCTTGCTTCCCTGCTGATAGAAACGGTGATCCTAACAATGCAACAAATCAGCGTTGAGTACATCAGTGTAAGTACCCAGCGACAGATTATATATGAGGTGCTGACGAATCCTCCAGGTCTGCCCATCCATGAATATCAAGATTTTCTTCTCCTCGCTAGGTGTCTCATCTGGCATTATAGTGAGAAGTCTCATGAACTCCTACTCATACTCTGTAATTGTCATACTTTCCTGCTTAAGATTCAGTAACTTTTGCCTCATCTCAGTCTGCACAGTGGAGGGAAAATATTTGTGGTCGAACTGCACCGAAAAATTTTGAATCGGCATACTGTCTCTCTCCTCTAAGGATTTAGTGGCCTCCCACCTCTGTAAGGCGAATCCTACTAGCTTGAAAGAATCCAGTAACTGTCTCTAAACGTCTGAGCGCTCATAGATGCGTAAATGCCTCTAGATGCCCTTATTCCATTGGCTAGCCATGATAATGTCGAAACTGCTCAAGAATTTCGGAGGATGAGCCCTTTGAAAGGCATCCCTAACCCTCTCCTATGCCGTGGGAAGCTATTCTAGCACTGGCGCCACTGCGTGAACCTGGGCTGGGGCTTTCTGCACCACCGCTAATGTTGCATTCCCCACTTGAGCAACTATAGCGGCGACCTCAGTTACGTTCATCATTCCCTAAGCTTGAGCTGCTGGCTGCTCGGGCTGGGCATTTCTGTCTCTCGGGCATATTCTTGGAGGCATCTGAAATGAGAAGGAATTTTATTAGTCCATAGTTATTATTAAATCTCAAATAGCTGAATACGTATTCACAATAGATAAGAGTACAACAATCTAAAAGATAGGGCTCTATATCAAAGGACGCTAAGCTGAAAGTATAATAAGCCGTACAGTTCCTAAAGGACTCTGGAACCTAATGCTCTGATACCACCTGTGACACCCCGCCTAATTAAATACCGGGTGATCAGTCCTTTATTAAATTAAATCAAAGTGTCCGGTTGATTCATTCTTAGCATCACTGTCGTAAAATAATTTTCTTTATTAATCACCTGATAAATAATTAAGCTAAATGTCAAAACATTTAATTTTATTTATTAAACTCCATTGTTAAAATCTTATATGCAAAAACCCACTTATGAATACAGCTGAAATGAGCCAACTAAATTAATCAATCCAAATAAGTATCCACATCCAAGGCCAACGTAATAGATGAAACAATCCCAAGTAAAAACTGAATACTAGAACAATAAAAGAGTAAAAAATCTCTATCAAGTCTAAACAGGATCTGGAAATGGGAGACACATGCCCTAACTAAAAAGACTAAATAGAAAGCTAAGAAGTCAAATGAGGAATCATCTACTGCAAGGACCTGCAACTCCCACACAAGCTGCAGCATGTCCACTAACCAATGAACTACCTCTGTGGCTGGGCACCTATAATATATACAAACACACACACACACAAGAGGAAGAAAATATGACAGGAAACGGATCAGAGCCCGAGTGTAAAATAACTTTAAAATAGTTAACAAGTATTTAAAATGCTTACCAGTTGATAATACGTACATGTTAGTACCTCGACACTCACTTGATAATTCTCACCTCTCAACTAGTGTGCACGCCTAACGTACTACCGAATTAACCTAGTTAAATCTAACCCAGTTAACTAGTCTAACCATATCTTCATTCACTAGGCCTAATCTAAGTGATCACATATACATAGATTATATCTGATGTCCCTTTTATCAGGACTATTTTAAGCTAGTTATATTCATCTCAATACAGACTTAAGTTCTCAACCACTTAATTGATTTAATATTAATTATTCAATTTTATCTACTTACAAGCACAGTAGATTAATCACAGGTACATATATTTATCACTCATAATATATATACTAATAAGGCACCCCACATAAATCTATGGTGCTGGCATACTTTCCTATCAAGTCCCCGTACATCTCGTAAAAAGGGAAATACTAGTTTGGAATCACTCCCAAACTGTATTAACACAAAACACACATATTAGAGGCGAAACATAGTTCCAAGTCACTAAGAGGTCAGCACATACCCTCACATATCTTAGGACCGTTTAACTATCACGCTCGGATAGCATGTACCAAGGATGCTATGTTCTAGGGTACAAGTCAATATCCCCCATAAAGGTCCAATCGAGATAAGACTGTCCCGACACAAAACCTCTGTGATAGCAAGTAGCGCGGGCATGATTACACACAAATATATATATATATATATATATATTCACGTAATTCAGCTAGGTACGCCCACGACCCGTAATATGTTTTAACTATGCGTAGCATATAACGCTAGAGTTCTACGTACAATTAAATTATTCTTTTCATTCTCTTAATTACTGTACTTCTCGACTCTCGAAGTGTACCATCTCGATAAATATAAAATCAGTAGGTGTACCCTCACTACCCTACTGGTCTAAGTATTTCTAAATTCTTCCAAGACCTACTTTAATGTACGCAAGATTTCTCACTCAATATATATCCCCGAATCCCCACGGTTAAATTTCGCATAAACTCGTCTTACCCGGACTCTACTTATATGCTACTGGTCCTTCTCATGTCCCATTATGATATTCAAATTATCACTACACCAAAATGGTCAAATTGTCACCTTTCAGCCGGCCACCCTTGTCAAGGTCATTGACCGTGACAAAAAATACGCGTTTTGTGTCACGGTCATTGACCTTGACACGACCGTGGCAAGCCCGTGACAAATTTACTTGTCACGGTCAATGACCGTGACAATTCTTTAAATAATTGTCACAGTCAATGACCTTGACACGACCGTGACAATGTTTACAGCAAAATCCCTTTCCTCCTTCTTTTTCCCTCCCGCGCCGTTCCCTCCCTCTCTCTCTCTCTCGACGCGCTCTCTCTCTCTCTCTACTTTCAGGTTTAATTCTCTCTCTCTCTCTCTCTTCCATTTATATATATGTTTGTGTGTATATATATGTGTGTATGTGTGTATATATGTGCGTGTGTGTGTGCATGTGTGGGGGGTGGGGCAGGGTGGGGTAGGGGGTGGGGGCGGGGTGGGGGCAGGGTGAGGGTAGGGGGTTAAAAATGTAAATAAATAAGTAATTTTCTATAAATTTCCAAAAATAATATCCAAAAATGTAAATGTAAATAATATCCAAAAATGTAAATTTGTAGTAATTGTCATCCGAAGTTGCTAAAAGCATCCGAAGTTAAAAAAGCATGAAAAATAAAATATTTTTTAAGATTTGTGGTGAATAACTAAAGTTAAAAAAAGTATTACTTTAGTCATTAAATTACTTTTTGAATTCGGGCGATGCGCGTAAATTTGTAGTAATTGTCTTATAATAAAGATCAATTAGTCTATGTTGTTGAAAATTTTGATCAAATTGGCGAGCCCTTCATATTTTAAAAATGTTGTTTTTATTCCTATAGAACAGCTTAGATAGTGTGTGTGTGTGTGTGTGTGTGTGTGTGTATGTGGTCAATACATGAATTTATTTTTGTATTTGAATTAACCCATGAATTTATTTTTGTATTTGAATTAACCCATTATATGAAACATACTTGAAATTAAATATAGTGCGCATAGATACTAGCATTCTAGTTCTTATGCGTACGCATTCAATAGCCCTTAGACCCGTTCGAGAGTCATTACCCCTGTAATGAGATCTCTCGAATTGTCCCGTTTGGACAGTTTGAGACTGTGTAATTTCTGTATAATATTCTTATTGGCTTAAAGTTGTTACTTTTGGAGGAAGTTCTGCAGTCGTATCTTAATGTTCTCTGGGTACATACTAGATTGACAAGTGTGACTGTTATTTCAATTGACCAATTGAAATAACACTCACACCTGCCAATCTACGTCGTGTACTTGGAGAACTAAGGGGATATGCTGTCGAATTTTTTTCAAATCGTAACAATGTGCATGAGCTGTTAAGTATATTACAGAAAAATGCAGTCTTGAATGGGATAGGACCACTTACCCTTTAATAGGATAATTAAATTATGGGATAGTTAAATTAAACATACTATAAATCTAAGTTTTGTTTACCTTTAATAGGTGTTTAGTTGTGGTAGCTGTGATGGGATATCCGAAATACAAAGAGTGGATTGGTGAGACTAATAGAATGGGGGATGTGTTTCGCAGAGGTGCTAACGAATTTGTGAAATATGCAAAGAGATGTCGTAATGATGAAGAGTTTCCGTGTCCGTGTGCTAGGTGTAAGAATGGTAAGGTGTTTGAGTGGAAAACAGTTGAACTACATTTGTTAAGATAGGGTATGCAAGATAGTTATCGATTTTGGAGTTTTCACGGTGAATTGAAAGTTCCTCTTGTCCCCGACCAACCTTCACAACAACCTTCAACAAGTAGAATAGATGTAGAAGGGGACGACATAGATCATAATATGTTAGAGGATTTAGTTTATGATGCGTACAAAGTTTATGAAGCTGAGGAGAATGAGGTTACTGATGATGTAGAAGATTCAAGTGCTCGTGAAGATAACACGATAAAACTTGACGATGACTACCAAAGTTTAAAATTTAAGGCGGCCCAACCGTTATACTCTAGCTGTGAGAAAGATCAAACAACTTTACATGCCATGGTTGGTTTGCACAGTTTGAAGACGCAGTACGGTTTGTCTGGCAATAGCGTGACGGGAATTCTGAAATGGGTGAAGGGCTTATTACCCAAGGTGAATACACTTCCAAATAGCTATCCTGTTATGAAGAACAGTTTGAAAGGTTTGGGAATGAAGTATAAATCAATTCATGCTTGTGTGTATGACTGCATACTATACCGAAAGGAGTATGAAAATCTTGATCGTTGTCCGGTATGCGATGAACCTAGATATGTCCAATCTACTAGTAAGGAAGGCACAAGCTCAAAAGTGCCTCAAAAAGTATTGAAATATTTTCCCGTTGGGTCTAGATTAAAGCGATTTTTCACAGTACCATGGATTGCAGAGGCAATGACTTGGCATGCTAGGGCAGAAGTAGGGGTAATATTATACGTCATCCTATTGATTCTACTGCCTGGCGGAGGATGAATTTTGAGTATCCCAATTTTTCTCGAGAACAACACAACATCCGTTTGGCTATATCAACATATGGTTTCAATCCATTTGGAAATCTAAGCACCAATCAGAGTGTATGGCCAGTGATCCTAGACCCACTCAACCTCCCTCATTCACAGTGTATGAGACCTGAATTTTCGATGATGGCTTTAGTGATACCTGGGCCAAAGGCACCAAGTGATGACATTGATATCTACCTGGCTCCTTTGGTAGAAGAATTAAATGAGTTGTGGGAAGAGGGTGTGCTATCATTTGACTCTTTTAGAAAAGAAGAGTTTACGCTGAAAGCTATGTTGATGTGGGAAATTCATGATTTTCCAGCTTATGGGACATTATCCGGATGTGTAGTACATGGTTATTTGGGGTGTCCTATTTGTGGAGAGGAGACTGAATCTCTTCGTCTATCCTCTAGCTTAAAAAATGTATACCATTGCCACAGGAGGTTTTTACCCCCAACTCATAGTTTCAGATTTGAGAAATGTTCCAATTTTTTATTGGGCGAAGTTGAACATAGGCTACCGCCGAGACAACTTTCGGGTTCAAAAATTAAAAGTAAATCTTCTAAATGTGGCCCAAATATGCCAGGTAAGAATCCCAAATTTAAGAATGTCAAGCATAAGAAGACCCCAACTGGGAATGAAACTGAGATAAGAAAGGCATGGTCTCGGAGGTCAATTTTATTTGACTTGCCTTATTGGAAGAAAAACCCGGTGCGCCATGTATTGGATGTGATGCATGCTGAGAAGAACTTCGCTGAACATATTGTGGGTACTTGCCTTGGGGGGAGTCATTCGAAGGATGGAGAAAATGTACGAAAAGACCTTAAAACGTTAAAACTTAAACCACAACTATGGTTGAAAGAAGATAGTAGGGGAAGGACAATAATTCCCCCTGGTGCGTTTACTTTGACGAGTGAGGAAAGGAAGGTGCTTCTAGACACAATATATAATTTGAAGGGCCCATCTACTTTTTCGTCCAACTTGCAAAGGATTGTGAATTATGTTACTCATGATTTACATAAATGTAAGTCCCACGATTGGCATTTGATCATGCAATTGGTTCCTCTATTGTTTAAGCACCGTTTCTCCAAGCACAAGGATTTGCGTAGGGCTATTATGCAAATTAGTATTACCTTTTCCCTCTTGTGTGAGAAGGTAGTGAATCGAGAACACATAGTGGCCGCAAAATTGGCTGTGAACGAAGCGATTTGTGTATTGGAGAAGTACTTTCCCCCAGCATTCTTTGACATAAGTGTTCACTTGTTGGTACACCTATGAGACGAGGCACTTCTTTGTGGACCAGTTAGATATCGGTGGATGTATCCGTTTGAAAGATTGATGAAAGTTTTTAAAGATTACGTCAAGAATACGCGATATATTGCAGGATCAATTGCAGAGGAATACATCACCGTGGAGTCATCAATATATACTCGGGAATATATGCCTGACTCGACCAGCGTTGATGACACTGATGAATTCCTCGATGATGGTGGTAATGTGATGGGAAAACGAGTGAAATTAACGAATTTGCAACATGAACAAGTAGCTCGTTATCTATTTGACACACATGAAGATGTCGAAGAATGGAAAAAGTAAGTTTCGAATATTATAATGTTTAACATTATTTTAGATTATTTTATACATGATTAATTTTGTAATATGCAGTAAATATGAAGCCTGTGAGAACAATAAAAGACGAAAAACAATGGTACAATCAGACAGCGAATTTAGGCTATGGTTGACACAAGAGGTAATTATAATGAAAACAGTCATTATATAACGTTATATTACACTCAAATTTTACCACTAATATAATTAATTTATCTATATTCTCAGCTCCTAAAGATGGGTGATGTGACATCAAGGCTTGCTCGTCTAGCCACTGGACCCTTGTTCGTGGCACAAGAGTACAAAAAGTATCGATTGAACGGTTACATTTTCGGCGCTAAAGTGTACGAGGAAAGTACAAATGTACAGAACTCGGGAATTTCATACAAGGCTCTTACTTTCTTTCGAGCGAGCGCAAAAGATAAAAACCTCGTTGAAGATGAAATGACTTACTATGGTGTAATCCAAAATATATTTGAATTGGATTATATAAGCTTCAAAGAGGTTGTATTTTACTGTGAATGGGTAAGAGTTGAGGATAAAAATGCTTATAAAGTTTATCCTGTCACCAATTTGATCATGGTTGACTTGTCCAAGTTGAAGAGCAACGACCACGTGAGCGATGAGCCGTTTGTTTGTGCATTTCAAAAGGTTAAGCAAGTGTTTTACTCGGAGTATATCAACAACGAGCCGTGGTCAATTGTCCAACACGCGCCAAGGCGTCTAAATAGTAGTGTGGATGACTTGGCTGCTCCTACCGAATATCAATCCATTTTTTATGATAACCCGAATTTGAAACAATTTTTCAATTTGTAATAAATATTTCAATTTGTACCGAAACATCCATTTTTAATGCTTTTACTTGATCTGCACTTTATCATTTTCACTCTTGTGTAGTGTGCGTGTATGGAGAGGAGATTAATACATAAATATTCCAACTACATCTAAGTTTTGTTTATACTAATCCATGAATATACGCTTCTTACCTTTAATAGGTGATTAGTACATAGTTATTTGGGGTGTCCTATTTGTGGAGAGGAGACTGAATCTCTTCGTCTATCCGAACACTAAGAAATGCCATAATCCTATGGAGCAATGCTCTGCAAATTCCTCCCAACCGTTATGTAGCCAAACATCACCAGTTAAAGTTGTCAATTCCACTTTCTATACCCCACCACTTGGAACTTCTAGCAAAACATGGGCGACCATTGAAAGGTGGAATTGATAACTTCAACTGCTGATTTTTGGCTACACAACGGTTGGAAGGAATTTGCAACGCATAACTCCATAGGATTATGGTATTTCTTAGTGTTTAGATATGAAGAGAATTATGTTTGACACGATTGCCCGGGGTACATTAGTTAGAAGGAGGTGCCATATGAGCTCAAGTTAGCTGTTTGAGTGACACTACATGTAATGTATTTATATTTATATGTCAATTTCAATTTCAATTTCGATTTCAATTACGATTTATATTTATCTATATTTGAGGGGCGGATACTAATTTTATTTTATTTCAATTCAGGGGACAGAGAGTGGCCCTAAGGGTAGGCCACATATGCTCTATACTTATGTGGCTATTCGAATGAGAAGGGAAGGATAAGGAGGTGTTCCCGAGCGTCGCGGTACAAAATCTCTTTTCCATGCAAATAGTTTGTAGATTTGAGATAAAATGATGGTGATGTTGTTTCTTCTTAAATAGTTTCTTATTTGAATATATATTTGCATTATCTTTAGTTTGTTCGGATATATGATGTTTGGAACAGGTACAACGTTGCTATAACAGGTACAAATATACTGCTGGGCAGTGGCAGTGGCCATACTGCCCAGCAGATTTTTTTTAAATTCTGCCCAGAATTGTCACGGTCATTGACCGTGACAAAAAGTTATCACGGACGTGTCACGGTTAATGGCCGTGGCAATTTTTTTAAAAAGGGTCACGGCTTTATCACGGTTATAAACCATGACAAACGTGTCACGATCATTGACCGCAACACGGCCGTGACAAAAAAAGTTGTCTCGCCTCGAAATGTCACGGTCATTGACCTTGACAAGTTGGATTTGTCAAGGTCAATGACCTTGACAATTCGACAGATTTGGTGTAGTGTATGTCCAAGGGTCCTTACACATTTGGAATTAGATTAACATAAAAAGGGGAAGAAGTTTCAGTTTTCTGGAGGAGTCGATCGATCAATCCAGTCGATCGATTGACATTCTTGAGTCAATCGATCGATCAAGCAGGTGTTGGCCCAGTTTCTGCAATTCTAACCTATGGGTCTCATCCAATATAAATCCTCAAACCTCCATTAACATGTCCCAAACTCCCAACCAAACATCATAAACGTTATATAAACCAATATAGAAGATTTCTAACATAAAACATTCAGAAATTCATCAAGAATCGTCATCAAAGGGGATTAATTCAAGAATTTTTCATTTAACCCTGGTTCATCCAATTTTTCTCAATAATTCATTTTATTTCCAGATTTCTATATCTATTGGGCATCAATTTCGTGGACAATATTCTACATATGACAGATATCCATCCTAACATAGTTTTTACTCCAAATTTGCAATAAAAATCTCCCAAACAACATTTTATTTTCATGAAGACAGAAGAGAATTAATTCCTAGACTAGCATGGATGTTTTATCAACTATAGAACACCAAGTTAGATACTTGCTTGGAAATCAAGGTTTGGTCCGGTGGATTTGAGTGGTATAGGAACGTTTCCCTTCTCCCGATCTGCTCGTTGGTGGTGGAATTGATGAAAGTGGTGTAGGGTTGGTGGCTCTCCTTTTTGGAAACCTTCTCTATTCTCTTTTCCCTTTTCCTTAGCCTCTCTGCAATTCCAAGGTTTCTAACCCTCGATGACTCTAACTCTTATATAACACTCCAATTTTCGTCCATAATTAAGGTCTAAAATGGGTAATTACCAAAATGCCCTCCTGGGTTATCGGCTACGCCTAAAAATGTTCCGAGACCCAAACTAAACCCCCGGGTACACTTTTATGACTATCTCGACCCTTCCGGAGACATTGACACACTCAAAATGACCATATGAGCGACTTATAATTAATTCACTTTTTATTCCATTAATTTAGTCCTGACACGACATATGTGCGTCCCGACTTAATTTCTGTAATTGTCGTATTATTCACTCGCGATAATTTTAATAAATTCAATCTCATATATTACTTTACTCATCTAGTAATATTTAACATTATTATTACCAATAATTACTAACTCTCGTCACGCTAGTAAATATTTATTTTAAAATTCGGATTAATATTAAATTAATTTATCCCAATTTAATTTAATTAATCCCATAATTAAATGCCATAAAAATACGGGGTATTACACACGTATAACAATTACTCAACTGAGTGAATGGATCATTGAAGCTAGAGTTCTTACTTGATCACACACTGGTACGAAAGTTTTCATTCTAGGAATTGTGATGACATTAACAGATAAGAAATGGTCGTTCATACTAAAATTAAGATAATTCCCATTGCGCTTAAATTGATTATGACTATAAACAAGAGTCAAGGATAAAATTTGTCTTTACTTGCCCCAACCAGTATTCTATCATGGACAACTTTACGTAACTGTGTCAAGAGTGAAATCAAGATCGAGTCCAAAAATACTAATATGAAATGATGATGCCATACCTCAAAATTACACTAAGAATATAGTCTTAAACGAGATATTTCAAGACTTAGACTCTGGTAAATAAACTTTACTATTCTTACACAAATTAAAATTTAAATTACATTCTCATTGCATTAATAAGGACATGACCATTACCCCATTATTTTGACCTTTGGCATATATATCTCATCTTAATGTAGATCCAATATGAATCACTGTCATACTTCGACGTCAGATTTAACCATGGAATAAAAAAACCGTGTGATCATTGACCGAGTAACAAGAAAATGGGATATCGTGAATTTTAAGAGGAACAACGAACGTATATCTATCGACTGCGTTCTTCTTGATGAAAAGGTACGCATTTGTAGCTTTTTTCCTTTATATTATTATACTAATAAAACATTTTCCTTCACAATCCTACAAACACATTATAATCTAATTAAGTCATCACTTATCTGCCTTCTTTATTCCCTATGAAATTAATGACAAAATGCTATGTGTAATGAAATCATACCCAACCTTTTACTATAGAGTTTAATTAATTTAACATCACGCATTACTACAACATATACACCTATTTGGAGATCAATGCAGCACTGTTCTATTTACAGCTAAAATAATGAATAGATACTCCTTAAAACTGCCTAATGTTACAGAAACAAGCCTAAGGTTGTTTAAACTGACTGGCAGCCTTTAAGAGCTAAGAAACATAACAGTTTCTTATATGAATTACGATAGTCATATGCGGCTATTGATTCCTGTCCTTCCCTGAATATATTTTATTATATGAACAAACATAAAATCATTTATGATTAATAATTTCGGGAGGCAGTATAAAGAAAGAGTAAATACTCTAACTCCTTAAAATAGTAGCAATGTTTGTATAGACCAAATCGATTAAGTCTATGCATTTTTGGATCCCAAACCTAAGGGTACACATTTTAAAAACAAGATTTGATTGAAGTAAGTTATCACACTTAATAATTTCTAAGAATAGGACATCAAAGTTAGGATAGTAAACAAGATAGAATAACAATAGAAAAGAAAAGGTCTATAAGGCTTTGAAAATTTTATATAACAGTTGTTAGGCTAGCGACCTGTATGGAGCAGAGTGTTAGGCGTTAATAAAAAAAACATGAACAACGTCTCCATGTTAGTGAGGTGAGGATGCTTCGGTGGATGATAGGAATTACTAAAAATGACAAAATTAAAAACCAATACATGAGAGAAAAGTTAGAAGTAGCTTCCATTAGCGATAAATTAAGAGAAAACAGACTTAGGTGATATGGACATGTGTTGCATAGACCGGTAGATGCACCTATAACAAGAGGAAGATTGTTGGAAATAGAGGGTAAAAGAAAAAAAGGTCGCTCTAAGCTATCATGGGAAGAAATTATTAAGAGAGATCTTAAGGAATTAAACATGAATGATAATAATGCATATAATATATTAGAATGGAAATGGAGAATCCATGTGGCTGACCCCATATGGTGGTATTAAGGCAAGGATGATGATGATTATGATGATGAGGCTTTAAAAGCCATTCAAATTATTTATACACTTTTTGAGATTGAGATGTAACAAAGGAAAAAGTAGAGCCAAATTCATATACCATATCACATCAAAGGGAGTATATAAAAATGCTACAAGAACAAAGGTAAAAACTCACGAGTTCTATAAGACTTCAGAAGCCATTCGATATGCTTTATACCCTTTCTCAGCTTCAGATACAAGAAAGGAAAAAAAGGAGAGCGATATTCATAGAGGATCCAAACAAACAATTAATGAGATATATGATGTCTCTGAAACGTCAAATTAGATATTGAAACTGATAAACCAAATAACAGTAAGAAATCAAGCATCCATAAGGAATATAACCTTGGGATGGTGTAAGTGGTTACGTATTTCATTTACCGCGTGCTGGGTATATATACTCGAGCACTACTCACAAAACGATTGACTTACCTAGAGACAGAGTATTTACACCTGGTCAATGTACATTATTCCATATGGATATTTACAAGTGAAAAAAATTAATTTCTTGACATATCATTAGTATCCCAATAATTGCTTAGCAGACTTGATGGGCAGTTAGGATTTTCGCTTTCTTAAAACTAATGTGATCTTTGAGATTTCTTAATTCGATATCCCTAATAGTCAGCACTAGGATTAAACTATGTACACCATAAATTATAATGATTCTTTATTATTCTAATAAGCTTTGGAGTTTAATTGAATAATATGATATCAAATCTTCTCATTTTACCTTCTTCGCCATCATTTCTTAAACACTACTGCCACATCTTCTATCCGCAATCAATTTAAAAGTGATTCACGATTATGTTCTAACTCTTCTTAAATTCATCTAAGAATGATAGATTACGTCCAATTCATACGAAATAACACACAATTAAATGTCTTTCCAGTTGGGTTATCCCTTTCATCATGTGTTGGAAACTGTGGAGACCTTGGTATAGGGTTGTGTTTGATCATATCATTCATTATGGTTCAATTAAGATTAATATTCTAATGTACATAAATCCGTGATTCTCATTTGTAGGGGTGTAAAATGGAAGGATACGGAGAGGATACCATAGTATCCACATCTGTATCTGCCAACTCCCCATACTATCCTTATCCATATCTGCGCGAATAATAATTTCAGCTATCCTTATCCGTATCCTCTCGAATTTACCGGATTCGAATAATATCCCTATCCATTTCTACTATTTAAGATACATTGAGACACCCACAACTTATTAAACACTAATTTAATCAATGAACTAAATATATAATTTTCCATGTAAAATATAAAGAATGTGTAAAACATCCAATTAAATTATGAAAGAAGTTTTGAACATAAGTACTAACCTTAAATGTGCATTTTCTTATTCAATTGTGATAATCCATTGAAATTTGTATCCTCTTCAGTTTCTTTAATGTTTGAACAAAAATGAAGTGAAGCATCATCTTACCTGAAAAATATAACTCAATTAAGATATTAACTGAGAAAACAAAGAATATTACAATAAATAAGGGATGCTATTTTTTACCCCTTAAGTTCCTTGTCAAATTAAGCATTAAGGTAATCATAACTCGCAAGTTAGTAGTAATGCATAATGATAAAAAAACAGGATAAAATATACCAGTTTTACTACATGAAACAGGATAAAAAACATAAAAAGGATAACCAGTTGGTTCCATTACATGTAGTCATCGAAATATACTAGTTCTCTTAGATACAACTGAAAAGGACCAACGTTCCATTACATGTAGTCATCAAAGCAGTTGGCTCAATCTTATTAAAGGAATAAAACATACAAGTAAACGACAGTCGTTCGGGTATAAAACCCATAACAAAAATCTAGATAATCTCTGTCAACATCTGAAATTTTTAGAAATTAACATCTGAAAGAGGAAAGAGGGAACTTTCTTTCTCCAGAAAATGATCTTACTGTATAAAACCCACAACAAAAATCCAGAGCAAAAATCGAATTGACCAACATACATACAGATAAATGTTCGTGTATATAACCCACGACAAAAATCGTTAGGGTATAAAACAGATGTTCGTTCAATCAACAAATCGACCAACATACATACAGTCTACAGATAAACGTTCGGGTATAAACCCCTGTGATTTTCACAAAAAAGAATCGACAAACATTTCTTATCGGCGCTGAAGCTGGAGCTGTGGTGGTGCCACTTGGGTAGGGTTAAGGTGGGTGAGTAGAGGCGTGCGTGTTTATTTTGTATGTGTGCAGCAGCGTGTGAGTTTTTGTGAGAGGGGAAAAAGAATAGAAGACTTAGAGGCGTTTGTTTAGTTTGTGTGTGTGTAGCGTGCGAGTTAAAACATATGAGAAGGGGTTAAAATTAAATTTAATACATTTTATTTAGTTGGGGTGGTAATAGTACATAAATATTAATAGTAATTAATAAATATATATTTATGTTAAGGATACGGATATCTATTGAAATGGATATCCACTAATATGAATAATCTTCCTCGGATACGGATTATCCTCCACGAATACTATCACTATCTGTATCCACATCTGTTTTTTCAGATACTAAAAATGGTTATCCGTATCCTCTCTTTTGAATATTTATTCGAATAAATACCCGCTAAATTCGGATACGAATAGCGGGTAAATTCGGATTTTCGAATATCCGTTTTCACCCCCACTCATTTGTTACTAACAAAATCCTATTACATCGATAACCAATTATTATTCTATTGGTAGAAACCTTACTCTTTACTCTGTAGAGAAGTTATATGCACTTCCAATCGTAGAAGAACATACCAGCAACATCAAAATCTCAATTTTCAGTTGGATATTAATTACAGACATTATTCCTTTAGATTATAATCTTTCTAAGATTGGAGTGAGAGGTCCCTCCAAATGCTCTTTCTTTAGACATATTGGTTCATATTGTGTATGAGGTAGTGAACATCAATCGATATCATATAATATGTTATACAAATTCACTCGCAACGCATCACTGTCAGTAACTAACCCTGATTGCAAACTGTTACATAATTTTTTTTGACTTTGGACTTTAGCGATAGAGCACTACACCTAGAATAATTCATCTTTCTTTTTACTTAATTAATTATCTTAATTACATTTAATTTAATACTATGAATGCACTAATCTATAGAATAACTATATACACATTAATATTATTTGGCGGTATATGCAAACATGTTCTTTTGTCAATGAATCGATTCATCATTTCAATACCAAACAAGATTCTGTTGAGGCCTTCTTCTGTCCAAAATGAACCTCCATTAAAGGCAACTTAAACATTTTATTTTTATTCTAACTCTGTCAATAACTCTGCAACAAGTTGCATTTCTTAACCGGAACGGTGCGAGAAATTTATTCCTGTGTATTTATAAATAAATTTAAAGATTCAGGTTGGTTATTCTATGCTGATACTGATTTCCATTCATTAGTTTATCGACTATCATGCATTTGTTTACATCTCGCGAAAATGTAAAAAAAAAATTGTATCCTCAATCATATTATTTATCACTGTTGCATTTTTATGATTACCATACATCATATAAAACTAACAACATTATAAAAATATATGTATTCATCAACGTAATATGACATTATGCCTCCCTATAAAATTTACAACTTTCATTATCATACACATTGGATTATTATCAATACAAAATTAAATTAAACATCTATATTATACGAATTTCATTGTCTAAAATGATTTTATCATAACTTTGGCAGGATGACCATATTCACGGAATTATTTCGAAAGATGAAATTGACGAATATGTTGCATTGCTTGAAGAAGGAAACATATATAAAATCTCAAATTTCAAGTTCGTTACTAA
Source organism: Sambucus nigra (assembly GCA_949130495.1). Classification (NCBI taxonomy): domain Eukaryota; kingdom Viridiplantae; phylum Streptophyta; class Magnoliopsida; order Dipsacales; family Adoxaceae; genus Sambucus; species Sambucus nigra. The sequence continues at coordinate 51,137,388 of OX422220.1, forward strand.
CAACAGAGGATGCAAACCTGTCACACATTCATGTGTACTAAATTTCGAAGCCGACACAACTGTAGAAGAATTGAAGGACGACATACCAAATATTTCATTCATAAATTTCAATCCGTTGCCTACAATACACTCAGAGACAGAGTCATTAACAAGGTTAACTTTGAACCATACTCATATCTTTTATAAGCTTATTGATCATTACCAAAACGTATATCATATAAAATAAATATAATATCGATGTATATCGGATGAAGCGAAGTCGAATACATGAATCTCAGTGGGAAAAAGGTAAAGAAGTTAGACATACAAATATCTCATCCAAGGTAATAAATCATTAATTTCAATTCTCAAGTATCTTTTTAATTCGTATATATGTTAATCTTATACAATATTCGTTTATTCCAACCTACATATACTACAACAACAACAAACTGAAAATCACTTTGTGGGGATATTCGACAATTAAGCTCAACGAGAATCTCCCAGACATTGAACAATTCTCGATTACAGTTGTCATTACGTCGCTTGATGTCAAATTGTTAAGAGGTACGCAAATATTTTTAATCATAAATTTAATTTTTTTCGCAAGTTCATAAATTTCTTTTTCAATGCTAGATATCTATCTATCTTCCACAAATGAAACAAAGATGTACACCAACAGCACCATACCCGAGGTTCGGGCGTTAATAGATAGGTAATTAGTTAAATTATTACATCGAAAATTAACAGTATTCACTAAAACTCTTTATTGCCCAAACGCTTCATTTTGGAATCTCAAATACTACACAGTTTCAACCAATGGAACATCTAACTTCATCTCCGAATTTGACATCGAGTAATGTGACCCCTAATGTGGAAAACATTTTCGACATTAAAAAAAATAATCTCAACATCGGAGAACGAGTTATTGTTGGTTATTTTTAAAACATCTTATACCATTATTTTTTTAAAAATAAATATATAACTTAGATTACTTTTACAGATAAAGATTGTATCGGTTCAAGCATCGATTATTCGTGTCAACGAAAAGTTCGGATGGTCATACGTCTCATACAAAATTCGTAACACGATCTTGACAAAGCTTGGATAATCATACAAATGTAAATTTTACAACACAGATTGTTCGTTCCCCGTTCCTAAGTAAGAACTAATAAATTGTTTTTACAAAATAATATCTATTAGGCTAAAGTTAAAATATACTTATTTAATTGACAAAATTTATTGGATATAAACTTCAAATGGATGTATAAGACTACACTGGAGATACAACATTTGTTCTCTCCGACTAGGTCGCTGAAAAATTATTTGGGTTCCCACTATCCCAAATTGACACAACTAAAAATAAGGCACAATAACAAATTATTAATACTTATATTTATTTCTATTCATATAACCAATTCAATAAATTATATATAATTTATACAGGGAACTACAAAGGATGCAAACCTTGGAAAAAAATACAAGTTCATTCTCAGGATCAATAAATATAATTTGATAAGGGGGAAGGAGTACCACACAATTACAAAATTCGATAAGACTCCTACATACATTTCAACCACCGAGGATTGCGAAAGCTCATCAAAGGTAATATATTATACATATTGGTTTAACTAATGTATGATAATTCTCTAATAAAACATAACTTTATTATATCAGATACAATAAGAAAAGAAAGTACATTGCCACGGTTGAAGAAGACGACTGAATCAGGTAACGATACACAAATTCATATCTTTCAATATGTCAAATATATACAATCGACTTTAAACAATATTAACACATTAATTCATATCTTGCAGTATGGAATATATTATATCTTCTCTACATCATCATACCATGTAAGCTACATCAAAGTTATGAATTCATCTCCAAAGCTCATAACTTACTTCTGAGATTTTAAATTTTCAGGAATTTATTGTTTTCAATACAATGTTTGTCATATATTAACATATAATTTCTTCAAATATTGGATAAATAATTTTGTTGTTTTTAAATGACTATATTCATTCTCAACTCATTCCTGAAATATATTGCACGACAACACATAGAAGATACAAATAGATATCCAAGCTATTAACATACTCAAATTTAAATTTCGAGAAATTGTTGTTCTTACTAAAATGTTTATCATAAATTATTTCACTCTTTCTAAATGACTATATTCATTCTCATTTATTATCCGACAACAAAATAAAATAATAAACAATAATTTATAAATTTTTGGCCACGCATCGCGTGGCCTGAATGCTAGTATGTCTAAATCTTGTGTCGCCGTAAAATTACCCAACAGCTTATATGACGAAGGATATGGCACAAGTTGACAACGCACCCAATAAAATGATGTTGTGTGAAAAATAACAAGAAAAAATAGAAATATTACAATAATAAAAAATATAAAAAAATTATTTTAAAATTATGAAAATTTATTTAAAACTCCAAAAAAGAAGAAAATAAAAAATAGACAAAAATATTTTTTTAAACTAAAAAAAGGAACACACACACATATATATTTATATATAACTATTAGAAAAAATTAAAAGTAAAAAAAAAAAACTATAAAAAATGTGTGTGTGTGTGTGTGTGGGGGGGGGGGGGGGACTAAATATTAAAAAAAAAATACTAAAAAAGCAAAAAAAAATTATAATACAAGAAAAAATATTTTTATAACAAAAAATTATAAAATTATAAAAATGTAATTTAGAATATAAGAAAATATATTTAAAAACAAAAAGAAAAAAATTTACCAAAAAAGCAAAAAAAAATCGAAAGACAAAACAAAATGAAATATATTAAATTGGGAGGGAAATTGAAACTGTTAAAATAATCTGAAAAGCAAGAAAGTTTTTATTATTGAAAAAAATAGATCGTAACCCATCCCCTCAATCCCCTCTTTTCCATGCTTACCCCACCCTAATCCACGACCACTATCCCCATTTTCACGTGCTCTCTCTCGAACCCACCCACCCATATACACTACGATTTAATTTAAAATTTTAGGGTTTTGTTGGATCATGATCTATACATTTTGTTGAAATTAATTTGTCGATTTGGAAGGAATCAATGGTGGAGTGGTGGGTGGTGTCGGTTGACTTGTTGATGGTTTTTTATGGGATTATTATATTCAAGTCTTATTTGAAGAGTTTTTTCTTATTTAAGTTGTATTGACTAGTCAATCATTAATTAAGTCATATTTTTTAATTTATCTTTACTAATATACCCCTCTCCCCCTATTCCCTCCAAATTTAAAGTAGCGGTTATTTTTTTCCTTTCAAGATTTAAAGAACTATAACTTTCAATATACAGACCCAAATTTTACAAAATTGATATTTTTGAAAACTACTAATCAAGCCCTGTAAAATAAGATCCATATTCAATATAATGTATTAAAAAATACAAATTACAATGTTTTTATTTTTATTTTTATTTTTAGGCATATAGTAAATATTTACTGTTTGTGTAATATTAGCACAACAAATGTTTACTGTTTGTGAAAACGTCCCAGATATAAAATTGTACCATTTTTCGATGAACATAATAAATATTTATTGCCTATGTAATTTTTTTTATTTAGAATTTATAGGGTTTATAGATCTTGTTTAATAGATCTCAATGTGTATATTGCAGAAATAGTAATTTTGTAAAAAATGGATTTGTAAATCAAAAGTTATAGTCATTTGAATATTAAACAAGAGATATATATTTATATGGATTGTGGGTTTGTTTGAGTGTGTGAAATATATATTTACACACACACACACACACACACACACACACACATATATATATATATATATATATATATATATATATATATATATATATATATGGGGAGAGAGAGAGAGAGAAGTGGGGATGCATAGGTAGTAACTGATGTGAAGGTGGAGCCGAGTGGTGGTGGTGGGTGGCTTTAAATTCATTCTGCAAACTTCAACTAGCAAAGTTACCCTTGAAGATTTTGCATTACTAAATGTACTTCAGGGTTTACGAAATAAAATTGAAACATTGGGATAAGAATTGCAAATTACCTCAAACTTTGGGGTTTACAATAACTTTTCCCTAAAATTAACTAATACGTGTCATATATATAAAGGCTCAAAGGCTCAAGATAGGACCATTACTTGAGGGCAATTTACGGTGCTTTGCTTAAAACTTAATTTTTTGTATGGTATTTAAATATTTTGGGAAATTCCTCCTAAAAGAGTTTTTTGGCTTTAGTCTCATCTTCAGAGATTTGAGAGGCTCATATCACATGTATTTTTAATATTATAATACGTCCTATAACTAGGGGTGTTCACGGGTTAATTCGGTTCGGTTTTGGACCATAATTCAAATCGAACCGATCAGTTTGGTTTTGAAAAAAGTCATACTGAAACTGAATCGACGATGAAAAAATCGTCGGTTTCGGTTCACACCGATTTTGGGTCGGGTCGGTTTTCGTTTTGGTCATTTTTTTAAGGTCGGTTTTCGATTTTGGTCGATTTTTTAGGGCGGTTAATGGTTTTTGGATATAAAAATAGAAGCTATTTATGGTTTTTTTTAATATAAATATTGGTTTCGGTTCGGTTCGGTTTGAATCGTTTGTTTTCTTGTCCAAGCCGTCAACCGAACTAACATAGTCAATTTTTTAAATCTGTAAACGGTAGACTGAACCGAGCTAAAAAAATCGCCGATTTCGATTCGGTTTAGTTTTCGGGCCGATCGGTTTTTTTACACCCCTACCTATAACCACCCAAAAACGTACATTACCACCCTCTAACCGTTCATCTTCCTTTCTATAGAGAATGACATTTGTCTCATAGTTGTTACAATAGGAAAAATAACTAAAAAAAAACTAAAATATGGGAGTGGGCACAAGTGAATCTTTAAAAATGGGAGTACATACTTAAGATCTAAAAAAATTTAACTCAAAATTATTATTTTTTTTATTAAAAAAAAACAGTCTATCTATATGACATTTTAAAACTGCTTAAAAGTGACATATTTCCATTCATATATTTTAAAATAGAAAAAAAAATATTTTGAACTGATATTTTTTTAGGGGTTTCGTAAAATGTTAAAACATCATATAAAAAAATTAGTTATTTTTTTACTATTTTTAGAAAATAACTCCGTAGACTGCCCTCAAGAATGGGTCCTTACCATTTTTAAAATGAACTAAAAATCCTGAAAAAACTGTAATAATAATTAAAAAATAAAATAGGGAGATAAAAATAAAGAATCACTTTCTCTTTCCTCTTTCAACTCACCCCCATCATTCTCTGCTCTCTCTCTCATACACATAAACATACAATCGACTGCTTAAAAAATAACACATGCTAGTAGTACCCCCCCCCCATTTGTGAACCCATTATCGGCCCTACAAACCCATTTTAGAGCATCAAATCAACCACAACCACCCAAAATCAAAACGGCCACCCACCACTACCACTAGCCCCAAAGCCATCATCACCACTCAATAAAACTTAAATAGAGCATCAAATCAGACACCCGTATAACATCAAATCCCCAATTTAACACCACCACTATCATCTCGATTTGATCTAAATCAACAAATTAACCTTGTAGGGGATACAATAATACTAATTACCAATCTGGGCTGCAAATATGAGTGCAATAGCAATAAGGAATACAAAAATCAACAAGGTTCGACAGGTCAGACTGTCTACCACAAAAAAAATGGAGGATTATAATAAATAGGGAAAAAGGTGACTTGGTAGAGGATACTAACTGAGAATCCAAGCCATCGGTATTAGATTTACTATATGCATTTTTTACATTAAGGTTATTATATTTATAGATACAAGAGTCTTAACAATATTAATTGTCGATTGGAGCCTTTTTGTGTTATCATTCTCTTCTATTAGCCTTATATCTTGGGTAGTTGAATCAAAGTAGTATTATATATAGTCACATTATCTAGATCTTTTGGGAAGGTCGTCCATATTTGATTTGTGATCATCGGGCAACTTAAACTTGTACTGATATGTAATTTCTTTAGAGTCCACGTGTTGTGCCGCATGGACTACCCGAATTATAATCCCTTAATTTGCCCCCAGAATTAGGGAGGTCTATCTTTAATCCTGGTCGGACTAATTTTGCCTTTATATATCGTCCAAGTGTGATGCGGAGTTTCCAATTTGGCCTCATAAACTGCCACACATCCCACTTATTCTGAATGGGAATGCAATTATGGTCATATGTGCATGTAGTCCTCATGTTTAGGGTTTTGTGTGTCGTATTTTGTGCTCCTCGAGGTAATCATTGTGCGTGATGCGCATTACCTGAGGGCATGTGATACTTTAAAAATTAAGTTTGATTCAAGTTCAAATCAATCGCAAAAGGTAATAGAAGAAACAAGGCTGAAATCGGTCTCAATGGGGATTGAAAACTTTAGAATGAACACATTCGGGTTATGAAAAATTACTATATATCTTAAATAAAAGTGTACAAGATAATATAGGTGAGTTTGGTGGATTAAACTAACAAGGAACCTAACAATTGTGAAACTAGTGAATTATGTGATAAACAACTATTGGTGAAATGATTAAACCAAAGTTCAACTTAATTGGAGAATACAAATTAGGGATCATACCCCCAACTTGAACTAGCTAAATGAATAATGTAATTTTATTCAATTCACATTTAAATGATCATATCCAATTGAGACTAAATATCAAACATGTAAAGTGCAGACTCAATAATGTATCAAAGATGTAACGTGCAAACTCAATAATGAAAGATTAAAGTTTCACTTGATTATGGTGACAAATGGGTTAATGCTGTAGTAAAGCCTTAAACACTATTGCATGACAAAGGAAGTTAAAATTTTATGATACTCCAACATCAACACATAAGCTTTAATAGATACTCTTGCATGACAAAGGAAGTTAAAAATGTTATGATACTCCAAACCCCATTGTTAATACCAAAATTTACCCACCTACGTGGACCAATTAGAAATAGACATGTGTCATCCACTATGGAAATAATCCTACTCATCAAGGAGTGATCGCTGACCAAGGCCTGGAATACCGACCAACATTTCGAATGCCGACCAACACTAGGAAGACCGACCAGCATGGTTAAACAAAGCGCCAACAGTCATATACTTTATGAACAATATGTACTGATATAAATGCTTAATTGATAATGTCATTCCATCCTTTAACATTCCGACTTTTGATCCCCTAAAGGACTATAAATACATTGTAATCCCTACAGCAAAGGGGACAGAATATAATCCAATAAGCAAACAAGACAGTGGACGTAGGCTATTCGTTTCAGCAGAACCACTTTAAAAATATTATTTGTCTATTTTATTTACTTATTCATCTGTGATCAAATAATTAGATCTATTTTAGTTTTTTGCATCAACAGATTGGCACCGTCTATGGGAACATTTTTCTAAGCATTTTCACTCATCTATTTACCAAACATAACTGATATTCCTGAGTCAAGTATCAGGAATGATGGCATTCATCCCGTTCCTTTTGCTCCAATAATAACTAATGAATTAACTGGGATTTTGGCTAGTCTTGCCATAGACCAAGAGGCTATGCAAGATACCATCAGGCAATTAGCGCAAACCCTGCAAGCGGGATCACCTGCCTTGTTCGCTCATGGAAATATGCCACCCTGCCTCCAAGAAGTAGTAAACATATTCAATCCAGGACTACTAGAGATATTTCCTATCGCCTAGGGGAAAATTCACTTCTCAGAGTATCAGAACCCTATAATGAACAATCTTTCTCTCTCGAAAGATTGAGTGCCTTAGAAAGGCTAAGTCGGGCATCTCCTTTTGATTGTTTGGGACCCAGGGGGAACATAAATGTTCCCAGGGCATGTTCAAAAACACTCAATGACCAACCAATCAATGAAAAGGCTCAGCCCAGTCTAGATCAGATGCTTGATGAATTACTCAAACTGAACAAGAATCGCAGGAAGAAAGTTCATCAAATAATCGAGCAACAATGCACATATCTGACGCTGACAACAATACGTGGAAAGGCTCTATCCAGCGACTGGAAGATAGATTGGGAGAAATGGCTAAGGCCAAAAATCCTTTACAAAGAAGCTTTATGAAAGGATCTCCGTTCATACAGGCTATTGTGGATTTCCCCATTCTTGCAAAGTTCAAAGCTCCTGTGGTTATCCCTAAATATGATGGGAAAACTGATCCCATTCTTCATATAGAGCAATATCAGGCAACAACTGATATCTACGCCATCCCCGACGAAATGAGATGTAGATCATTCTCAGGGATAATTACCGGCCCTGCTCAAATTTGGTACAATAACCTTCGTCGGGGGAAAATTTCTAGTTTCAATCAACTGGATGGGCTATTTATTAAAAATTTTTATTTTGGGGATAAACTAGTGAAAAAGGTAGGTCATTTGCTCAGTGTGAGACAAAAGGTGGGGGAAAGTACCAGAGATTACATCACTTGGTTCAATAACTAAAATTTGGAGGTTGTTGACTACGAGAAAAAGATAGCTATTACAGCTCTTATGAGTGGACTACTCCTCGAGAAACTCTAGTACATGCTTGCTAAAGATCCTCCAAAGATAATGAAGAATTAATGGCAAAAGCAACCAAGATCATGAATGTCGAGGAGACAATGACAACCAAGCGGAGCTCAGAGGAAAAAGTTTAAGCTAAAGGTGATAAAAAGGGAATCAAAGAAAAAAGGGATTATTGATCGGCTCAAGAAGTATAACAATTACACTCCATTGATAATGGTCACCCATCATATTTTGAAGGAAATCGAGCATAATAAGGATGTACATTGGCCTGAGAAGCTAAGGAGTTCCCCTACTAAGAGGGATAGATCCAAATATTGTGAATTTCCTAGAGACCATGGCCATACAAGAGATCGTTGCATTTTTTTTCAAAATGAAATTGAAACTCTCATCCGAAGAGGAAAGTTAGACATATTTATTGATCGGCAGAACAAAGATCGAGCTTGACGAAGGTTAAAGTCTCATCACAAGCCTATAGACGAGAAAAAGAGGACCCATGAAGATGATTAGGAGGACGATTCTCACCTACCTAAAAAACCAGAATGTGAGGTATTCATGCTCAATTTTGATTATTTTGATTGTCAAATGATTACAGGTGGAGATGCAGGAGGAGGAGACCATACTGCTAAATGAAAGGCTTACCTCAATAAGGCACAAGCTTGTTCCTATGTACAGAGGATTAATCTAGCTGAAAAAGATCGATCGGGGAAGGTCAACAAAGACAAGCTGGTGATCGGCTTATCTAAAAATGACATCTCAGGGGTACTTCACCCCCATGATGATCCTCTCATAATTAAAGTCAGAAAGGAGAATATAATTATTTCCAGGGTGCTAGTTGATAATGGCAGCTCAGCAGATATTATGTTCTATCCTTGTTTTCAAAGTTTGGACTTTAAGCTCAGCTAGTTGGAGCCCTAACACAAACCTTTACTAGTTTTTTTTGACAAAAAAGTATTCCCTTTGGGAACAATTAAGGTAGAGGTGTTGATCGGCACATGGCTAGCCAGCCGAATAGAGAAGATATGTTTATTTGTAATGGAAAAAAATATTCATTCTGATTATAATATGATAGTAGGAAGAGTAGGGTTAAAGAATTTTGAGGCTGTACCATCTACAGTCCATCAATGTTTAAAGTTCTCGACCAACTTTGGAGTGGGAGTTATAAAAAGCGACCAAAAAGTCGCTCAGGAATGCTACTAGTCATGTTCCGAGTAAGAAGATTCAGCAGAGATGAAGAAGAGAACCACTACTTACTAAGTGGATACCTCTGAACCCCATGATGAATATGGGGTAGAAAACTTAGACCTAAGGTAAGAAACGAAATTGGTGAAGGGACATATAGTTGAGGCAACGGAGAGCATTGCGCTGGACGATGACAAGCTATAATGCACCACTCAAACAAGATTAAAGCTGGATCCTGTTATTAAACAGGAACTAGTGAATTTCCTTAGAAAAAGTAAGCATGTGTTTTCCTGGAGTCATGAAGATATGCCCGGGATTGATCCCAACTTTCTTTACTATGAGCTCAATGTTAATAAGGATGTGAAGCCCGTGAAGCAGAGGCGAAGAATGTTTAGCCCCAAGAAGAATCAAGCAATCCAGAAGGAAGTTGAAAATCTTTAAAAAGCTGATTTTATTGATGAAGTGAAGTATCCTGATTGGTTGTCCAATATAGTAATGGCCAAGAAGAAGAATAACAAGTGGACAATGTGCGTAGACTTCACGGATTTAAATAAAGTGTGCCAAAAGTATTATTTTCCTTTACCACGAATTGATTAGCTTATTATGCCACTTCGGGACATGAACTGCTCAGTTTCATATATGCGTACTTTGGTTATAACTAGATCAAGATGAAGCCCAAAGATAGGGAAAACACTTCTTTCATTACTCCCCGAGTAACTTATTTCTATAATGTTATGCCATTTGGTTTGAAAAATGCAGGTGCTACTTCACTTCATCTTGATCTAGGAGCAAATAGGCAGAAATATGGAAGTTTATGTGGATGATATGTTGATGAAGAGAAAAAAAGCAACTGATCATATTGTCGATCTCAGCCAAACTTTGGACCAGCTAAAAAAGCACCAGATGAGATTAAACCCGAACAAGTGCGTGTTTGGAGTACATGAAGGAATGTTCCTCAGGTATGTAGTAAATCAGAGAGAAATAGAGGTGAAGCCAAATAAGATCAAGACACTAATTGAAATATATTCCCCTAGTTGTAAGAAGGAGGTATAAAGGCTAACTGGGCGAGTCGCAGCTTTGAACAAATTTGTGTCCCGAGCTACAGATAGATGCCTGCCATTCTTCAAAGTGCTCAGAAAGAGTTTCAAATTATGATGAGTGTGAAAAGGATTTTCTGGAACTAAAAAAGTACTTGGGATCACCCCCATTACTCTCCCGACTAATTTTAGGAGAAAAATTATACTAATACTTGGCAGTCTTTGAGTCAGATGTAAGTTCTGCCTTGATTCGAGAAGAAAATGGAGTTTAAAAACCAATCTATTACACGAGCATAGCCTTTCGAGGAGCAAAAATCAGATATCCACTCCTGAAAAAGTTAGCGTTGACACTGATTGTGGCTTCCAGATGAATTAAGCCCTATTTCCAAGCCCATAAAATTGTGATGCACACTAATATGCCTCTTAGGAAAGCCTTGTAAAAATCGGAGAAGTTTGACAGATTAATGTACTGGGCAGTAGAATTGGGGGAGTATGATATTGTGTATGAACCAAGGTCTTCATTAAAAGGCCAAGCCGTGGCAGATTTCATTGCTGAATTCACTTTTCCCGGGGTTCTCGAGCAACAAGAAGTACTTGCAGAATAAGATATAGGAAGGGATAGTCCAACTAAGGTTGTCATCGACCAACCATCAGAGCAGTCCTCATCAGAAAAAAGTCAGAAGAAATCACTACCGACCTGTAGGGTTCCTCTTCTAGAGCTCAAAAAATGCCAGGGAAGTATGAGGAAGCGAGGAGAAAAATATTCCATCATGGGATTCTGACAAACCAAGCGTTTGATGATAATCTCTCGATATGGAACTTGTACTTTGATGGATCATTTTATGCAATTGATAGTAGAGAAGGTATAATACTTAACACTTCGGATGGGATAGATATTAAATATGCTCAGTGATTCCAGTTCCAAGCCTCAAATAACGAAGTAGAGTATGAAGCTCTCATTATGGGTTTGGGTTTGTCCCAATCACTGAACGTCGAGCAAGTTATGGCACACAGTTATTCCAAATTTGTGGTGAACCAAATATTAAACTTGTATGGAGCTAAAGGAGAGCTGATAACAAAATACCTGTCACAAGCATTGAATGTGATGGCCAAATTATCGACTGTTCAGATAAATAGAATACCAAGATTGGAGAATTATTGAGCAAATACACTTGCTCGGCTCGCTTCAGTAACAAGAATTGAGCTCGGAAGAACTATTCCTATCGAGATTCTAGCAAATAAGAATATAGATAAAGACCCGATGATTAATTTTATCACATTAGATATGGGGTCATCTTGGATGGATCCCATTAGAGCTTACATTAAAGAAGGAACTTTGCCAGCAGATACAATTGAGGCCAAAAAGTTGAAGTACAAAGTAACAAGATATATGCTGGATAAAGGACTGTTATATAAGAGAGGATTAAAATATAGTTTACAGCGTTATGTTCATCCAACAGAGGTTCAAGACCCGATCTAAGGAGTGCATGAAGGATATTATGGAGTTCACATAGCAGGCATGACAATACTACAACGGGTTAGAGGGATTTTATTGGCCCACTATACGAGCGGATTATGCAGCCTTTGCTAAGAAATGTGACAAGTTCCAAAGATATTCCAGCATTTGTAAGACTCCACAGGCTTCTCTCATTCTAATCACTTTACCTTGGCTGTTTGCTATTTGGGGAATAGACTTGGTCGGCCCATTATCGACCACCCGAGGAAGATTTAGGTACTTAGGCATTGTTGTGGACTACTTTACAAAATGGGTGGAGGCAAAACCCTTGGTGGACATGCCGTATGAGAAGATCTACCAATTTTTTTGAAAGAGTATCATTTGCAGGTATGGGTTGCCTTATGCCTTTATTACCGACCACGACACGCAGTTCGATAATAAAGAATTTATAGCTTATTGTGCTCAGTCCAATATCTAAAAGTTGCATTCTGCTCCAGGTTATCCTCAGAGCAATGGGCAAACTAAAGTTATAAATAGAACTCTGCTTAATGGGTTGAAAAGAAGACTTGATGATGCCAAGGGAAACTGGATTAATGAGTTGTACTCTGTTATGTGGGCATACCGAACAACTCCAAGGAGTGCTACTAGAGAATCTCCATACATGCTGGCATTTGGGACTGAGGCAGTAATACCTACTAAATTGGGCTTCCCATCTAGAGTATTGAACTTCAATTCTCCCGTAAGTGATTGAAAGCGAAGATTGGATTTGGATATGCTGGAGGAGGTACGTGAGGATGTTACTTAAGAAATATAATGTACCAACATAGAGCAACCCATTTCTACTACAAAAGAATAAAGCCGACTAACTTGAAGGAAGGAGATTATGTGCTGAAAAAGGTAATCCAGAAGAACAACAAACTTGAGGCTAATTGGCATCGGCTAGATCGCATTTCAGCAGTTGTCCGACCTGAAACTTATAGAATTGAGACATTAGAGGGAGAAGAGTTCAAGAATCCATGGCATGTCGAGTATCTTAGGAAGTATTACCAGTGATGTAATGAAACACATTATACTCATATCATTTCAGTATTAATAAAAATAATGATTCCTTCCATTTCTTTTTTAATTTTTTGGGAGTACTAGTGCTATGCACTACTATATACTTGATTGACGAAAGTTGAAAGTTGCTAAAAAAAACTTCAAAAGTGGATCAGACAATAACCATACTGTTAATCGGCGCCCGTAATAGGTCCTTCGCAACAACAACCACGTAGTTGATTACTGATGTTCGAACGTTGATCGGTATAAGCAAAACCTGATCGGTAGCAGACAAAAACCCAAGTAAAGCGGGATTCTAAGTCCTCAATAACCTTGGTCACTGGAGAAAATGATAAAAGAAGATTTTATCCCAATGAAGTTAAGGATAAAATAAGATTTTATCCAACTGGGCAAAGTGAAGGAAGAACGTTGTGAAAATTCCCAAAAAGGAATGTAGACATATTTTCCACATATGCCTGGTCACCACTGGTAACCAATGCAAAACCTAAACATTTAGGCGTATTAGTAGGACCTATGGAAATACATGTGTAACTAGTACTAAACTTGAATTTTAATCTAAGTGTACTAGTAGAACCTATGAGCTCATTGGTAATTGATGCTAAACTTAAGCAAGAGCTTAAGCGTGTTAATAAAACTAATAAAAAAGAAGAAGTCATTCGCATTCAAAGATTAACAAGATATGTTAATCAAATATTTCATTCATTTAAATAATCATTACATGATACTGCTCACAACTGAATTACAAGAATAAAATTTATTCTAAGGGACGCTTCCCCTCAGCCTTAGAAGAGCTTGATACCGGTTCCATGCCTACTGGAGGTTCATCTAATGTATAAGGGGAGTCGATAGAATTAATTAATGATTCAGGCTTTGTATTGGTTGATTTTAGCATTCGGATTGCTGTGAGGTGTAATCCTCCAGATTCAGTTTATTTCATGGTTATTCTTTTGTGACTATGTTGTAGTGGTTACGTTATCATTTCATAATCTATATTGTTGCATGTAATCTACATTTAATTAAAATTAACAACTGACTTTTTAAATATTTGGTGTCTAGTAATTGTTAAAATGTTTTCGACAGTGATGATACAAACTGAACCAACTTGACATTTTGAATTAATTTGAATAAAGGAGTAGCTACCCGGTATTTAATTAGTCGGGGTGTCACAGGTGGTATCAGAGCATCAGGTTCTAGTGTCCTTAGGATCTGTACATCTTGTTATGTTTTCGCTGAGCTTTCTTTGATGTAGAGCCCTATATTTTAGGACTGTTGCATTCTTTTGTGTATGTTTCGCTCTTCAGCTATTTTGAGATAATAACTGCGAACTTATAGACTTTACTCTCATTTTAGATGCCTCCACGACGTGCATAGAGAGTTCCTAGGGATGCTCAGCCCGAGCCACAGCCCGCACCAGTTTAGGGCATCATGAATGCCGCAGAGGTTGCAACCATTGTAGCCCAAGCGGTGAATGCCCCCCTCGCAGTTGTACAGCAGGCACCACCTCAAGTGCCGGCAGTAGCTCCAGTTCAGGCTAATGCACTCCCGTCTACTTGGGAATGCGTCCATGATTCTTTTCAGAAAGCACACCCTCCAGAGTTTGCAGGTAGCTCCGACGTTGTGGTATCCAGTCAGTGGAGGAAGGACATTCAAAGGCACGGATGTTCAGCAGAAGATACTGGATACTTTTAAGCTAGTAGGATTAGAATTGCAGTGGTGGGAGTCCATTACCACTGCGGAGGAGAGGGACGCTCTCACTATTCAGGAGTTCTGGGTGCGGTTCGACCGCAAATATTTTCCATCAGCTGTTCACACTGAGATGAGGAGGAAGTTGATGAACCTCAAGCAGGAGGGAAAGACCATAGCCGAGTATGAGGCTGAGTTCATAAATCTTTTGAACATCGTTCCCGATGAAATTCCAACCAAGGAGAAAAAGATTCAAAAGTTCACAGATGGATTGACTTGGAGGATCCGTCAGCACTTATTGGGGAATCTCTCGCTGTACACTTATTCTGATGTGGTTAACGCGGCACTACTTTACTGCCAGGATCACCACTTTCACATGTCTAAGAGTAAGAGATCAGGAGAGTCCAGCCACCAGGTCAGGACCGGGAGAAATGGTGCCAGCGGGGCACAATCTGCTCAGGGTCAGCACATGCAGGGTGATCAGGGTTCCCAATAGGGGGATCCTAAGAGATTCAGATCTGGGGGTTTTAGGAATGGTCAGGGAGGTTTCAGACATGGCCATTAGGGTCAGAACAGCCATCAGGGCCAGAATGGTCAGAAGTAGCAGTTTCAGCAGGGCCAGCATGGTCAGGGTAGGAATGGTAACATCCATCAGGGCCGTGGGTATCAGGGACAGCGGGGGGGAAACTTCCCGGGGAAGTGCTTCGTTTGTGGAAAGATTCTCCACAAATGCCAGGATTGTCCTGATAGGGGCAGGGCCCCACAGCAGCAGTAGCAGGGTACTCGACACGAGCCACAGAGGCCTATGTTTCCCGCCACCCTCCCAGCGCCACCATAGATGGCAGCATTACCACCAATTCCAGTGGTCCCAATCCAGCAGGGACAGCTTCAGTATGGGAGAGTGTATCAGCTCCAGCATGCCGCAGTCCCACAGGAACCACCTGCTATTGGGGGTATGTTCTCTATTCAGGGGACTATGGGGCGTATTTTATTTGATATGGGGGCCACACACTGTTTCATTGCCACAAGATTTGCACGCACTTTGGGGTTATTAGACAATGCATAGAGCACGATTACTTGTATAAATTCACCGTTGAGTAGGGGTTCTGTGATTTCCCTTATTTGTAGAGGTGTGGGTATAGAGATCGGGAGGTTTACTTTACCCGTTGATATGTTAGTGTTAGAGATGACTGAGTATGATGCGATTATTGGTATGGATTGGCTAGTCGCGTACTGAGTCATGATTAACTATTTCAGTAGGAGTATTATATTTTCCATTCACGGGCAGGAGATATTTTTAGTGGCAATGCCTCTCCCTGAGGGAGGATCGTCCACTCACTTGTACTATATAGAGGAGGAGACCTCTAAGGAAGCGGTGATACCACTCGATTCGATTCTAGTTATTAGGGAGTTTGCTGATGTATTTCAGGATATACCTGGACTACCTCCGAGTAGAGAGATAGATTTTGTGATCGATTTGACGCCGGGCACTTGGCCAATTGCTCGCGCACCTTACCGTATGGCTCCGGTAGAGATGAGAAGACTACGGGATCAGATAGAGCAGTTGTTGGGTCAGGGGTTTATCCGGAGGAGTACTTCGCCGTGGGGTGCCCCTGTGTTGTTCGTAAAGAAGAGGGATGGATCGTTGAGGTTGTGTGTAGATTACACGGAGTTGAATAAAGTCACGATACGAAATAAGTATTCGTTGCCCCGAATCGATGACTTATTCGACCAATTGAGAGGAGCTTCCTTCTTATCAAAGATTGACTTGCGATCAGGATACCACCAGTTGCGAATTAGGGAACATGATGTCTCGAAGACTGCTTTCTTAACGAGATATGGTTCCTACGAGTTTCGAGTTATACCTTTTGGCTTGACCAATGCTCCAGCTATGTTTATGGACTTGATGAATAGGGTGTTCAGAGAGTTCCTAGACCAGTTCGTTATCGTCTTTATTGATGACATACTCCCAGACAGAAGAGGAGCACGCAGAGCATTTGAGACAGGTTTTGCAGACGCTACGTCAGAACGAGCTTTATGCAAAGTATGAGAAGTGTGGGTTTTGGCTGAAGGAGGTTCAGTTTTTGGGGCATATCATTTCAGACTGGGGGATATCTATTGATCCGGGGAAGGTATCCGCGGTGAGGGAGTGGGGAAAGCCCATGACACCGACTGAGATCCGTAGTTTCTTGGGCCTAACAGTATACTACATGAGGTTTATTCGGGGTTTCTCAAAGATAGCGGGTCCTTTGACACATCTGACTCGCAAGGGTGTGCCATTCATCCGGAGCGATGCCTGTAAGTTGGCATTCGATGAGTTGAAGGACAAGTTGACCTCAGCACCTGTGTTAGCATTGCCCAGATTGGGAGTTGAGTATTTAGTCTACACCGATGCGTCCTTACAAGGACTTGGAGGTGTACTGCAATAGGAGAGTCAGGCAATAGCTTATGCTTCTCGTAAGCTTAAGCCTCACGAGAGGAATTACCCCACCCACGACTTGGAGTTAGCGGCAGTCGTATTCGCTCTTCGGATTTGGAGACACTATCTCCTGGGGGAGAAATTTTGATTGTTCACAGATCGCAAGTCTCTACAATACATCTTCACGTAGAAGGAACTGAATATGCGTCAATAACGGTGGCTTGAGTTTGTGAAGGATTATCAGTTTGATATCCAATATCACCCGGGGAAGGCTAACGTGGTAGCTGACGCGTTGAGCCGTAGGCCAGTAGATGAGGTGGACGAGGTGTAGAAAGCCAAGTGGAAGGAGTTGGGATACCAGGATGCAGTGGCTCGATCATTCATGTCTGTGATGACTGTTACACCTCAGATTTTTACGAGAGTGATAAAAGCCCAGGCAATTGACTCGTTCTGTCAGGAGCAGATAATTCGATTACTAGCAGAGGGAGCTGAGTCCTATACCGTTAGTTCAGACGGGGGATTACGCTTCAATGGGAGACTGGTTGTTTCGAAAGGGGAAGACTTACGACACGAGGTAATGGCAGAGTCGCACGGCTCACGATTTGCTGTACACCCTGGTGGGGATAAGATGTACCAAGACATGAGACGCCAGTATTGGTGGAGCGGGATGAAGAGAGATATGGCCGTGTTCATTTCTGAATGCGCCACTTGTCAGCTAGTAAAGGTGGATCATCAGAAACCGGCAGGACTTCTACAGCCGTTAGAGGTTCCGACGTGGATATAGGAGAGCATATCCATGGACTTTATCACGGGGTTACCTACGTCACAGAGGGATCATGAATCCATATGGGTAATTGTGGACAGGTTGACCAAAGTTGCTCATTTTCTTCCTGTGAGGACCGACTACACTACGGGACAATATGCCCAGCTTTTCATTGCGAAAATAGTGAGACTTCATGGTGTGCCTCTAAATATCGTGTCTGACCGAGACAAGATATTTGTTTCACGATTTTGGGAGAGTTTTCAGGAGGCCATGGGTACGGAGTTGCGGTTGAGTACGGCTTATCACCCACAGACTGATGGGCAAACAGAGCAGGTAAATAAGATGTTGGAGGACATGTTGCGTATGTGCATCCTAGACTTTGGAGGTGGTTGGGAGTAGTACCTTCCACTAGTGGTGTTTTCTTATAATAACTCCTACTAGTTTACCATTGGCATGGCTCCATTTTAGGCGTCGTATGGTAGACCTTGTCGTTCCCCAGTATGTTGGTTAGAGGTGGGGGACAACAAACTCCTTGGGCCGAAAGTGATTCAGGACACTTCGACAAGGATAGAGATGATACGTAGCCGCATTCGGGTAGCTCAAGACCGGTAAAAGAGCTATGCTGATGCCAGGAGGTTCTTCAGAGAATTCAAAGTGGGGGACCAGGTGTTACTCAGAGTATCTCCTATGAAGGGGATTATGCATTTTGGGAAGAAGGGGAAACTGGCACCAAGATATGTGGGGCCATTTCCTATCATTGAGCATATTGGGCCAGTTGCGTATAGACTTGGGTTACCGGAGCACTTGCATAAGATTCATGATGTGTTCCATATTTCCTCGCTAAGGTAATATCTGAGGGATGATTTGACCCATTCTCACATTTCTTTAGAGGACATCGATCTTCAGCCAGATAGTTCCTACGAGGAGGGGCCAATTGCTATTTTGGACAAAAGCGAGCGAAAACTGAGGTCAAAGATAGTACCATTAGTACGTGTTCAGTGGCGGCATCATAATGCCGAGGAGTCCACATGGGAGCGCGAGGATGAGATGCGAGAACGTTATACAGAGTTGTTTTTATCAGGTTCAATTTAGTTCCGAATTTCGGGACGAAATTATGTTATTAAGGGGAAGTATGTAATACCCCGTAATTTTATTGATTATTATTTAAGGGATTAATTGAATTAAATGAGAATTAATCCGAATATAAATACTAGCGAGATGTGAGTTGATATTTGATTATGATGTGTATGTATGGTAAATTATGAGTATTGAAAATATTAAAATTGTCGCGAGACTGAAATACGATAATTTGGAAAGTTTAGTTGGGACGCGCGTGTCAGTCGCGTCAGGAATGAAATTATGTAAATTAAAAAATAAATTATATTTTTATCAACCGAATGGTCATTTTGAGTGTGCCAACGTGTTTGGAAGGGTCGAAATAGTAAGAAAACACTAGCCGGGGGTTTAGTTTGGGTCCCGGGGCACTTTTAGGCCAAACCGGCAACCTAGAAGGGTATTTTGGTAATTTTAAAAATATGGGAATTAAAACCCACGAATTTTAGGAGTTAATTTTATATTATTTAGGAAGCCACTAAGGCCATTACTAGCCAAAAACATTAGAAGTGGGCTACGGGAGTTAGAAAGGAGTTACCATAGGGTTCCAAACCAAAAACACGCACCACCATCAGTTTGGAAGAGATTTGTGACCGAAAAAAGGAGAGAATCAACCTTGGAACATCGACAACAATCTGAAGAACGAATCTAAGGCGATTGATTTGATATTTTTAAGTGCATTGAATATTTCTTCCATGTTTAGTGTAGGAACTATTGTGTTTGAAAGTTTTGAGGAAAAATCTGATGAAATTGCTATAGAGATTCTAAATTTGGGATAGGATTTGCATGTAGAATGACTAAGGACAAATTTAGTATTTGAAGACTTAAATATGATGATTTAAAAATGGATTTATGATAAGTAATTGGGCACAATAAAATTATGGGTTCATGTTCATAGGGTTTGGGGTAAAATTTGGGGATTTATGATAATTATATGTTGTTTAGGAAGATTTAACCGCAAAAATATGTTAAGAAACGACCTAAGAGGGTGTAGTGAAGTTTAAGAACATTAAAAATACTATTGGGATGATCTTAGGATGGGTTTAGAGAAGAGAAAAATTAAAAAAAACGAAGTGGAGAATTTCTGGGCGTAAACTGCCATCTCGTTAGAAGACCTGCCCAGGTCGTTCGAATGACCTCGTTCGAACGAACTTCTAAATAGATGAAAGTATCCCTTCTAACGAGTTGGTAGTTCGTTCGAAGCTTTTCGTTCGAACGAACTCGTTCGAACGACCTCATTCGAACGAGACTTCTAACGAGTTGACAGAATGGCCTTTTAGGCCTGATTTCATTTCAAATGTTTCCGTATACTTATTTAATGGAGTAATAACCTTACCTTATTGACCAGTGGGTATAATTGAGAGATTGGAGTACGTGAGGAGTAAAACTTAGAATCTTGGAGTAAACAGGATGACAATTGTGGATTAGAAAACGAGACCTAATTACAACGTGAGAAGAGTTGACAACGCTAATATATATAAATCGGGGACCTGTAAACGTATAACACTAAAAGACGGTATAAGAACGAGAAGTATACCTATATTAATAATTCAAAATATCTAAGATGTGCAAATTCTTAGTATATATAGTTTTATGTGTATAACATACCTACCATACTTGCTATGATGGGAGGTCTGCGATCGATTAGGGCCATCTAATCTTTGTGTACCTACGAGGGGATTTAGATTGGTACCTCGAGGACATAGGTCAGAGAAGGACTTATTGAGAAGTTAATAAGTCTGCTGATCATGGGAGCGTAGGTATGTTCGTGACCCATGTGATGTGAACTATGTTCGCCTCCATTTTGTCTGATTGTTGTTATTTGAGAACGATTCCTGAGAGATTCGGAATGCGTGGTCCTTATGTACGTGATGTACCGGGATTGGATAGCAGGGTATGTGTGCACCACATCTTAGTCTCGGGGTGCTAGTGTTGTATATATATGTTGAGAATAATATACTGTTAAAGGAAATGAACTGTCATGTATAAATGTGAGTATAAATAATAGTAACGTTTTGTAAAGATAAAATGGAAGATCTCTAGTAAGTAGTATTACTTATACGGGAAACTGTGAAGTAAAGTAAAACTCTCTGTTTAAATGAAGATGCCGGGGATTAAATCATGAATCGTATAGTAATGTTAGATTTTGTATTGGATTAGTCAGATATGGGAATAACTAGAATGGGTACGGGTACGATAGGAGTGCACACTTAGTTGAGAGGTGAGGAACTCATGTGAGTGCAAACATTATCATATACTTTATATTCACTGTTTAATGATATTAAACACTTGCTATTTTTAAACTGTTTTCACAATCGGGCTCTGACCCGTTTGCTTTCAAATCTATTTTTGTAAAAACCTTTTAGGTTCCCAGCCACAAGGACACCGAGCGTAGGAGTTCCATTCAGGTGACGTACTGTAGCTGTTGTGGAAGTTACAGGACCTTGACAGTAGACGCCTCCACTTTCGATCTTGACTTTATATTATCAGATTTTCTCATCTGTAGGGCATGTCACCCCATTTCTCTTAGATGCTTTATCTATTCAGTTATTTCAGATTTTGGGTTGTAATTAATTAATGATTCAGGCTTTGTATTTGTTGATTTCAGCATTCGGATTGCTGTGAGGTGTAATCCTCCAGATTCAGTTTATTTCATGGTTATTCTTTTGTGACTATGTTGTAGTGGTTACGTTATCATTTCATAATTTGTATTCTTGCATGTAATCTACATTTAATTAAAATTGACAACTCACTTTTTAAATATTAGGTGGCTAGTAATTGTTAAAACGTTTTCGACAGTGATGCTACGAACTGAACCAACTTGACATTTTGAATTAATTTGAATAAAGGGGTAGCTACCTGGTATTTAATTAGTCGGGGTGTCACAAAAAAATGAAAGCACTCAGAATGGAGTGTAACAGACTCGAGACTTACGGGCATTATAAGTAATTGTTATAAAGAGAAAGGCCTGGCAAATGTCAATAATAAATAACACTATATAAAAAAATTTATAACTCCCCCATAATCAAAAAATTTATGACTATGATAAGATTTTTGGTATAACACCTCACTTAGCTCACGTGACATGTGAAGTTAAAATCCAAAAGATCCCGTGCAAAGTGTGTGCGGAGGCATATACAAAGTGAATCCATCATGAAAGTAAATTTTGAATGACTCTATGCAAGCATGATTAAGAACAATACTAAGCATTGAAAATCATAATCAAAAGTCCTAATCACATGGATACATGGAAGAAAGATGATTCAAATACACCAATATGCCACATAATATATGTACAAACAAACTACACAAAAAATATTTGTGAGTTTTAAATATTTTTCAAAACGACTCAAAAGAGAAACAAGATCTTATTTTATATTTTCCTCATAAGTCCCCCAAAAATGGAAAATCAAAGTATAAAAGATAAACATCATATAAATAGCAAAATCATATAACATGAAGCACACACAATAGTGTATGAAAACATGCAATCACAATCACTCATAAGATATAGCATGCGAAGAATCATGTGACAGCATGCGAGAATCAACAAGTCGAAGTGCCTCCAAATCGGATCGCCTAACCCACATAAGTGTAATGTGACGATATAGTGTTTGGAGAATCTTATTGACACTAATCTTAAACTTCCTAGGACTATTTCTAAGATCATAAAAAAAATTCCTGAGGTGACCTTTCCTACCATAATGTGTGCAAGTGCATACACGAAGAATGATACCTTTGGGTTGACCTTTTATAACGCCCCTAGCAACGGTGATTCTCTCAAAATTTTGGTCTCGGATTTAGCAATGAAAATATTTATATCATCAAAGACAATCCCACAGTTTTCATCTTTGATTCGGATAGTTCCTAACATTTTATCAAACTTTTACAAATTAGATTCCAAATCAAATTTGACAATACTCGATTCTCTCAATTTCTCTTCTAACACCACACTACTAGACTCGAGCAAATGCTTAGACTCTTCAAACACAAGAAGCTCCTTTTTCAAAACCTCGATCAAACCATGAAGACTATCTCTCTTTCCCTTAACATACTTGAGATCCAGCTTAAGAGTCTTCTCACATGCCCAAAGATCCTCAATCAATTTAGCATCATCATTTCATATAGCACATTCCTTTATCTTAGCTTCTAAACACAAGTTGGCCTTTTTCAACTTCAACGACATAATGTATAATTCCCAAAAGGACACTTGAAACTCACTCTCCTTATCACCCTCTTCTTCTTCATCACTCCTCTCCTTACTAACACAGGAACCTAAATAATGGACCTTAAACTGTCATGCTCATAATTATCCTCATCGGGGGAATACACTTCATTTAATCTCCCATGACTAGGCGTGAACGCGTTGTAGTTTCACTCTACAGGGGAATTAATTTCCTCTTCTAACTCACTATCACTAAAGGTGTATTATATACCTTCGATTTCTTACCCTCCTTCCTTAGTCAAGTGGGACACTCACGAGAATAATGCCCAAACCCTTGGCATTAAAAATATATGTTGCGGTCATCTAACTTCTTAGGACCATCCCATTTCTTTCGATCATGGTCATCAAAGTTCTTAGGTTTATTCTCAAAATTGTTATATTTTCTAAGCTTAAGAAACCTTTTAAAATTCCTAGCAAACCTAATAATCTCCTTAGTATCAAGCCCACCACCATTATCAGAATTTGAAACATCCTTTTTTTGGTTTTTCAAAATAATGCCCTTATTTTCATCCATTTTCTCTAGAGAACACATGTTCATATTATAGGTTTGAAGATCAAGTACAAGCTTTTGGACTCTCATAGAGTTGACACCACCAAGGGAATCTAGGACCGTGACTTTATTATTAAATCTTTTAGGTAATGACCCTAAGATTCGTCACATAAACCTTGACTCGAGGATAGGCTCACCTAAGTTAAACGAGGAATTGACAATATCTGATAAACTGGCATAAAACTCATCAAAAGAATCATTCTCTAACATGTTGATTATCTCAGACTTAGTCATCATATTTTCTAACTTGGAAACCCTAACATTATATGTTCCTTCATGTATGGATCCTAAAATATCCTAAGCATCCTTCTCGCTCTCGCAAGTCCTAACACGTCTAAACTCTTCAGCGGGCACAGTGCAAAAAATAGCATTTGTTTCCTTGGAATTAAAAGTTGAGGCATTATTTTCAGTTGTTATCCAAGAGATATATGCTTTAGGAGTAGCATTTTCAGTGGGAGGAGTTTAACTGAACTCAACCGAGTTCTAAACGTTCTCATCTAATGATTTTAGGAAAAATCGCATTCGCGCCTTCTAATAAGGATAGTTTGACCCATCAAATAATCGAGGTCGGGAAATGAAACTACTCCCTGGGTTAAACTCCATCTAAACCCTAAACAAGCATAAAACAAGGATCTAACATGGCAAACTAGTTCAACCCACTCTTATAAGATATGCGAGAAAGCTAAATGCCCAAGGGTTTGTAGAGAAACAACCACTAGATTTTATTTTTCATAATTTTTAATTTACTTGCACCAATTTAGAAAACCACAAGTGTTGTGCAAATAATTTTCCAATTTTAGTCTTGACCTAAGCATGTTGAGTATAATCAAGAGTGAAATAAGTAAATCACATCACAACGATGTATGAGGAAAACTCACAATGGGAAAAACCTCGGACGATCCAGCGACACAAGTCCACGATGATATAGGAAGTTTACAAGATTAATTTAGACTTACTCACAGATTCGATGCCTTAAAGCCATGGCGCGCTTCCTTGATCCTTATAACCATCTCACAGTCACTATTGGATTCCTTCAACCAGCCATAGAACGTAGGTGCTTTCCCATATCTTGGTATCCCACTAACCTTACTTGTCTCATGACCAGGCTAGCCGTCACATAATACCAAATATGATACCCACCGTAAAAAATGCTCACATTATAAAGATCAAACCATTTTGATGCAAAACAGGGAGGTCTTAAAAAGACATATATATGTATGATCCTTGGATCTCAAACATTGGTGTAAACTAGGGTTTTTGTTTTGAAGAATTTTTCTTAAAAAATACTTAAACTTAGAGAGCTTTTTAAACAAGTTTAGGAACTTAAAAAGCTTGGAAAGTTCTCTCTAAAATCTGTTGCTTCGTACTACTATTTATAATAGGTTTTCCAAAAATGAGATAGCTTTAAAAATGAAGTTTACATTAGAAAATACATCAGCTCGTTCAAACAAAATTGGATCTCATTCGAACAAGGATACATATCTCATTCGAAAACATTCTAACGATATTTCTAAAGACATTCAAAAGAATGCTAGAAATAACTCATTTGAAGTTTATTGGATCAATGTTCTAACGAGGTGCATAAACTCGTTCAAATGATAAAAATAAGGTCGTCCGAATAACATGCCAAGTTTTTAAAAAACATTTTAAAACTCTTATAAAACCTCTTTGGGAACTAACACCCAAAATCCAATCCAAGGAACAAACATAAACATGTATTCATACATCGTTGAGATCCCTCAGATGATGAAGATGAAAATCATCTTGAAACACGATGTATAATCGATGTCGCTTTATATTTAGCTACTACAATCTTCAATAACACGTCACATGCTTGAAGGACAAAGAACTCAAGTCCTAACCTATGACTCAAAAAAGTTTTGTCCAAACATAGAATTAAGATAATTCATACAAATTGATTATATTTCGACATTTTATCCTTATAATATGGACATTTCATGGGGAAAATAATGTACCATATGTTCCAAAAGAATTATCGGTACCCGATCGGGTGGAAGTGACAAATAATTCACCAGCACATCGTCCTTTGACTGACCTAATTGATAACGCTTACGGAATCCACCACCATCTAAACCACCAACCTATGGATTCAGATAATGTTTATTATGGCCAAGTCAATAAACAAGTTGATGATGAATTTCCTAAAGATCGGGAATATATACAGTTGAAAGTCAATGCGACTAAACCTTTATATAAAAATTACGATGAAGATCACTCTCTATTGTATGTAATGATCGATTTTCATAATTTGAAGAGTTAGTTCAGTTTTTTAGGCAATAGCAAAATCGAAATTGTTAAGTGGGATAAAGACATTCTCCTAATAGATAACACGTTAACAAATAATTATAGTACCATGAAGAAGATCTTGAATGGCTTGGGTTTATAGTACAAATCTATTCATGCATGCTACTATGGTTGTATTTTTCATCTCAGCGAACACGAAATGAAGGATACATGTCATGTATGATATGAGCCAAGATATATAGTTAATGAAAGTGGAAATGACAAAACCACTAAATTTCGCAAGTGCTCGCAATTTCCATAGAAGGCGTTGAAGTAATTTACCCCCGGGCCACAGTTGACATTACACGCTCGAGCCGAGGTGGGTGGGAATATCACGCGTCATCCCATTGAATCGATCATATGTTAACTTTTAAATGCACGACATTTTGATTTTTCAAAGGAACCATGTAGTGTCCGTCTTAGATTATCAACTCACGGGTTTAACCCTTTTTATAATTTAAGCACTAATATGAGTTATTGGTGAGTTCCCTTGGTGCTTTTAGGTCTCCCTCCAACAATATAAATGAGAAAAAATTTCACATTATTTTCATTATTGATAACTGGGCTAAAGGCTCCCAGAGACAATATTGATATTTTCTTAGCCTCGTTAATTGAAAAATTTAAAGAGTTGTGGATGAAAGCATGAGTGCGTTTGGCACCCATAATGGTGAAGAGTTCACACTTAAAGCAATGGTGTTGTGGGCAGTTCACGACTTTCCTGTCTATGGAATCTTATTCAGTTTCAATGTTTATGGTTATTAAGGATATCTCATATGTGGGGAGGACACTAATTCGACTTGGCTACATCAGAGTGGGAAGATAAGTTATGCCGATCATCATATATTTCTTCATAATAATCACCTTTTAGGAATGAAAAGTCTAACTTTTTACTTGTCGGTCACAAGCATAGGATGCAATATGCTCGTCTTTCTGGTTATCAAATTGAGGAGATTTTAAAGGCTATGACTTTGGGGATTAAGTTTATAGGAAAAAAACCTCAGTTTATAGGCCAAAAGAAAAAAGTTATAGAGGATTCGAAAAATCGTAGTAAAGTGAAGGCATGGTCCAAATGGTTAATCATATTTAACTTTCCATATTGGACAGAGCATCGTGTAAGGCATGTAATTGATGTGATATACCGAAAGAAATTTTTTGCGAAACATTTGATAGGTAAATGTTTGCACGTATCTCATTCGAAACATGGATAGAAGACGCATCCTATCTAAAGGAGATGTAAATCAAGAAAAAAATTATGGTTAAAAACTGATCCCCAAAATAGGAAGAAATTCAATTCCCGTGGGTGATTTCACTTTGACTATTAGACATGTTGTTTAACTTGAACATTCCGACTGGTTATTTCAATAATTTGCACAGGTTTATAAACTACCAAATAAATGACCTTAAATAGTGCAAGTCTCATGACTGGAACATCATCATTCAATTAATTCCTTTATTGTTTTGGCATTGGTTCTTTTAGTACAAAGATCTCTGCGGGGAAGTTATGCAGATTAGATTATGCTTCACCGCATTATGTGAAAAAATGGTAAACATAAAGTACATTAAAGCTACGGAATAAACTTTACCCGAGGTAACTTTGTCTTAGAGAAATATTTTGCTTCGTCATTATTTGACATCATCGTCCTGCTGCTTGTGCATTTATGTGATGTGGATGTATCCATTCAAGTGCTTGATGAAAACCTTCAAAGATTACATTAAGAATACATAACATAAGAATACATATCATAACATAAGAATACATAACATAAGAGTCATCGTTATATGCTCAAGAACATATTTCGAAACAAGGGATTATGAGGTTTAACCCTCATGGTGAATTAGTGGTCAAGGAATATGATGAGATGAATAGGCTTTCGAGAACCTTAAATAGGCGAGACTCATCAATATGTAATACGAGCAAGTAACTCATTATGTCTCGAATTTCAAGATGAAGATGAAGATGCGAGAGACTACGTACCTACATATATAAGATATTTTTATTTGATTTTCTGTATTCTCTATATTACCATCTAAATTCTACAATTTCATGAACACGTATAAGAAGTATGAGAGAGAAATTTCCCTAAATCAAAAGAAAAAAGGTTCGATAGGAGCAGTGAATGATTTTTGGGCATAGGTATTAAAATAGGTAATTGTTACCTCTTTTTTTTGTTGCAGTTACTTATGTATGTATTGTAAAACATGCCCTAATAGAAATCAACGAATAAATGTATTTTATAAAAAGATATAATGTCTCTTCAAGTCTTTCACGCCTAGACAAAGGTCCTAATTTTTGTGTGAAGGAGTTTAAATAATTCCATGGCAACGGTTTTGATTTCGTCTCATACCCATATGAGGAAAAACTAAAGCAGCATAATTTTAGTTTTCGCCTTGACTTCTTATGTGGCTAGAAAAAGTGATAAAAATCCAAAGGATACATTGCTGATCTATTTTGGGATTTTTTAACAAATCCTGGAAGATTTTAATAAAATCATCTTCTATTGTGACTAGGTGAAGGTGGATGACACTATTAATGGTTATAAAGTTGATTATGCCTCAAAAACTTGTCATGGTATATTTATCTGAGATGAAGAGTAAGGATTGCATGGTCGAAGAGCCTTTGGTTTATTCCTTTCAAAACTCAAAGAATTTATTTTACTCAAAGTACATAAACGACGACAATTGATCTGTTGTTATGCATGAACCAAAGGGTTTGACTACTTAAGCAATCGCATTAGAGGCCCCTACAGATTTTTAGTTTGATGTTGATGACAATCCTAATTTAAAGGATCTTTTACTTGATTTAGACGAAGAATGAGTTTTGAAACATTATTTTATTGTTATTTACTTAACCATATTTCTATCATACATATATGAATAAAAGTTGGAACAAAACCCTTGTATTTATTTACATTTATGTATGTATGCATGGCATTACTCGTTAGAACAACCCGTTTATGAATGGAACAACACGACACAAAATTAGAAGTTTGTGTCCGATTATTAATTGGGTTAATGTGTCCACTGATCAAAATAGTGAAACGAAAATCTTGCTAGGATTGACAAAGTGTTGTCAAAAGGGATTAACCTTTTAAAGCATCAAGAGTAGTTTTAATCGACATTGTATGGAACCCATCGGTTGAAATACACACTATTATTCGGTCTTATAGGATTATCAAATTATAGTTATGCACAACCTTCTATTAGCCAAGTCTCTTTTCCCTACTAATAGCACGTGTTTCACCCTACGAGTTCCACAAATTGGGAATTTGATTATTTTGTTGTGAATATTGATATTGATAAAGGTTACACACAAATTTAATTTTAGTTTTGTATGTGTACTGTTAAACATTTTTACCAAGAGTAATTAGTCAAACTCATCGGTGTTTCAAGTGTGACAAGGTTATGTCGTAGTCTTATTATGAATAAAGGGATCACCTGGTGAGAATGACTGGTTATACCTTGACGACAAAGTTCAAGTGTGCTGACACAATACTAAATTTAGATTTGTGAGTAGCCTAGACCAATACCAATATTCACAATACAAAAATATTATTTGGGCTTATAGCCTTGGTCAAAATAAGGTCGTGTATAGCTACAATTTGGACAATCCTATAAGGCCGACTAATAGCATGCGCTTCAATCGATGAGTTCCACACAATGTCGATTAAAACCACTCTCGATTCCTTAACAAGTTTAATACCCCCAGAACAACACTTTGTTGATGCTAGCATGATTTTCACTTCACTGTTTGGATCACTCAACACATGAATCAAATTACCAATATGACATTAACATTATAATTTTGTGTTGTGATAGAACTACGTGGATATGCCAGTTTCTTTGGCTACACAGGAGTCCTGGAGTCAAATTGGGATTCGAGTCCTTTCTTACGTAAACTTATTTCTCTACTCTTTATTATTGTGTGTACTCACTCTTTGTTGCTCACATCAAAGCATTATGCTCAATAAACTTGTTAAGATAACGATTGAGGTTTGGTAGTTATGATACAACTAACACGATAACATGTTAAGTAACACTGTTCAAAGTGGATTCAAAATGGTCATACATGGATATAACGTGGGGTTTGAGATGGTTGGGACTGATTCAAGGCTGTAAATAGATGTTAAAATATATATGTAAACATATAGATTATATAGTTATCGAAGACAGCGCGCGACTCGAGTTTGTTATATTAGAATTAATATAAAGGAGGCCAAGTGGTGAATATATTTGAACTGCCAAAACAGGGACTAAATTTCAAAACGTGGGGCCCAATGCAAGCTAGTGATAAGACTACCCAAAGATAAGTAAGATCTTAAGGGTTTACCACGTCAACTATCTAAGGCATAGAAATTTACATGGGGGAGTTGCAAGAAAGAGATGTCACTTACATATTAAAAAAATCATATCTGATTTGTAACAAAATTTTATAGCGGTAAACGCATATGTATAGTATAATTATATGTGCATGAAACCACGATTATATATATATATGTATGTAGCAAGTATAAACTTTTTAAGGTATATATATATATATATATTATGATTAATAATTATACACATGTGTAAAATGATAACTATAGTAAAATTTGCTTAACTAGTAATAGTATACAAATAAAACATAATTATATGTAAATTATAAATTACTTACATAATCACTTAATAAAAGTTTGATTGGAATCATCAAATTTAATATATTATACTAAATTAAAATGTAAATTAATTATAATTTCGATAAATTAAATATTACTTAAAGGGTTAATTACATTTTCGTTTAACAATCTCTCCATTTTTGATGATGACAAACAATGATTCACAATAATCAAAGAATGAATAAATTACGAATAATTAGCGAATCACACATATTTCTCCCCTTTTGACATTATCAAAAAGATTTTGCATATAAATTAAGTCTCAACGGTA
This sequence comes from Sambucus nigra, assembly GCA_949130495.1. NCBI lineage: Eukaryota > Viridiplantae > Streptophyta > Magnoliopsida > Dipsacales > Adoxaceae > Sambucus > Sambucus nigra. The sequence continues at coordinate 51,168,621 of OX422220.1, forward strand.
AAAAAAACGAAGCTCCCCCTATCAAAAATAATTTGTGCATGGGATCCAATACATTACACCAAAACACGCCATTAGTAACACAATTTTACCATTACTAAATATATTAGTAACACAATTTTTCTGTTAGAAAAAAGGTGTGGGGCACGAAGCTAGTAACGATAAAATTCTGTTACTAATAGTAACGAAAAAATTAAAATTAGTAACGGTAAAATTCTGTTACTAATAGTAACAGAAAAAATTAGAATTAGTAACGGTAATGTTCTGTTACTAATAGTAATGGTAAAATTCAAAATTCGTAACGGTTAAATTATGTTACTAATAGTAACGGTAAAATTCAAAATTAATAACGCTATAGTTGTGTTACTAATAGAAACGAAAAATTCAGAATTAGTAACGGTAAAATTATGTTACTGACAGTAACAGAAAGATCAAAATTAGTAACGGTAAAATTATATTACTATTAGTAACAGTAAAATTCATAATTAGTAACGGTAAAATTGTGTTACTAATCTTAGTACATATTTAAAAAAAAATATAATCCAAGGGCCCTCCCCAAATCCAGAACCTTTGGCCAATTCCTTGCCAATTACACTAGATTAATGGCAAACTCATTGATTTCAAACCACTTTAGACAAATTCGAAAACAAATATAGATCAATCGCACCAGATAAGAAATCAAAGCAATTTTAGAGTGAAAAAAAATACAGCAATAAAATGGATCATAAACTTCAATCTAAAGCACCCTCATTTTAACTTTTTAATACAACCAACTTAGAGGTCTTCACATAGATTTTGTCTTGTTTCCAATAGTGCTTCTCTCACTATCTTCACATAAGGCCCTACTCCTATGCTAGAGCCACCTGTACACATAACACCAACTCAATTATTTCATTTCTACAAACATTCTGTTGATGGGAAAGGAAAACAATTATATTTATTAATCTTACCTCCGGAATTCAAATCGGAAAAATTCAATAGTAAATATCAAAACGATCCTACTCAAACAATCGATAATAGGGAAAGCCAAATTGTTCTACAATATAGGATCAATTTGAAAAATCTAATTCTTTTACGAGTATGCTCTAGAGTCACCTGAAAGACAATGTTCAAAATTTTCCAAATATGGTTAAACATGTAGGAATATCTTTTGACATTAGCCTAAACTTTAATGTTCATTTTGATTATTTTTATAATAGTTAAACTTTAAAATCCCTGACTTTTATGATAACAAAACAAAAAAATTAGGACACCCCAACAATGAAGGCGTGGGTGGGGGGTTTTGGTAGGCTGCCACAGGTTGTAACCTGAGTCATGAGTTTGACAAAAAAAATTGTAGCAATACTAATGTGAATAGTCCACCCCACTAGTGGCATCCTCAAAATTAGTAACAAGAAAATAAAGTCAAATTATGAAACCAGCACCATATTAAGACCTCTTATTATGTCCTTTTTCCATTGTTACAATATACACATATGGTCCAAACAAGCCATGATTTCATTTTTTCAGAATCACCACTCAAGTAATCAATATTTAGAAGTACCTCTATTGAATGTCAGAACTCCATCACAGCTTTTGCCAAGGTGTGAGCTACTTCTTTTTGCTTCCAATGTGAATTTTGTTCTTGGATTCTTAACTGAGAAAAAGCATCTCGACGACATATTTGTGCAGCAGCAGTTATCTTCCAAAGACGCTCCTAATTGAATGAATATACGGTTTATATAGGAAGAAAATTGCAATAAATAAGCCTTACAATACCTACTTGAATAAACACAATCAAAACAAATAGCGACCGAAGAATATAAGGGAAGAACCCATCTTCTTTGTAGAAGATCGGATCGTTAAGCCAGTGTAGAACAAATAGAGACCGAAGAATATAGGAGAAGAACCCATCTTGCATAAACCCAATATGGATGTATGAAAGCCCTTAGATACTACTTGTATTATATAGACTTCATTTTTAAAGTATTTATATCTGAACAATTCTGACTTCAAATGTATAAAATGATATTTGTGTATTTAATTCAGAAATTTACAGTTATTTTCTCCTTTTAAGACCATCTCCAAAGCATTTAGGCATTTTTTCCACACCAAAGTGCCCAAATGTTATTTTGTCACACCAAATATTAGTTCAATCTCATGAGCTATGGGTATAGGATCGTCGCCAGGTACCCCTCCTGTGGTATTTGAACTACTGTGGGACAAACATTCAAAGCCACATGTTAACTTCAACATGCGAATAAATGGAGGGAAAGAGTTATGCGACATTAAGTTTATTAAATGTATATTTTTCCAGACTTTATGTTTAAAAGCCTTTAAATAAAAGGTATTCCTTGCGGGATACCTCAACTACTCGCGACTATGGGGGCAAGAGTTATATGTAACTTCTTTTCCTTACGCAACCTGATGTGGAAATGAAGGGGAAGGAATGGGATTATATATGGAACGACTTAAGCCAGAGTCACAAATCAATAATACGTCTATCCATTCCTTTCGATGCCAAGGAACCTATGAACGAGGACTACATGATGCAAATGTAGTGTACATTGGGGTAACAAACTTTCTCCGAGTGAGCAACGAATGTGCTACAGATGCGTCAAGCTGCAACATATTGACCCCAATGTTCGGTCCCTAACCACTCCTTAACTACTCGTGATTGTGGGGGCCTATTGCGACTCTAGTTACCCCTTAAGACTAGTTGGATGATCCATGTCCTATTGCAGGCCCGTGGTACTCTGCTGAGATTGTTATGTATTTTGGAGAAAAAAAAGCATGGAGAGATATCCCAAACTATGATGGATCTATGTTCATGGTAAGTAAAGTGAAGGGTGTGGTTGATTAGAGTTTAACTGGGGCACTCTCATAATACAGAAATTAAAGAAGATTTCAATGACAGCTATGCTGATTAACGGTGGAGCAGGTGAATAATTGAATAAGCAATGTAGTGTGGGAAATGAGGAAAGATAAGAACTCATTAAAAAAATGGTTGTTGAACAAGTCTAATTGAAGGATAACAACTCTTTAGTGGATAATAGATAGAATAAACTACGTCTATTTCATGAATTAAAACAATAATATTATTTAATAATAATTTTATTGCATAAAACCAGTAGGATTTGAGGGTCACTATTATCCTAGTTTTTAGAGGGCAAAACATATTTAGACTCAGTTTCTATACCCAACTCGCTCTCGAAATATCAATTTTCTTGATACCTGCATTCAGAAACCATATTTAGGACATAAGTTAAGAGATTAAGGTTAAGGTTCAACAAGTTCACATCATTATGTAAATTGGAGACGATTTACTACCCACGATTTATATAGATGTATAGATGCTTACAGTATAGTGTAAGTGCAACTTTACGACTCAAATCAAAACAAATATTGAAGATAGCATGAAATGTTTGTAAATTGCACGCTTTCACCAGGAGAAGGTTCCATCAAGTAAATACTATACATGATATCAAAGTACACTCAATAGTGACGAATAATACTGCATTATAGGAAGATTTCTAGCATTTGGAACACTTATAACCAGATTTTAATAAAATAAGTATACAAGGCACAAGTTGTAACAGTTGGTTGATAATTGGCAGTACTAGGCAACCCTTATGTGACATTAAGTAATTGAGTAATCAAAAATGAAGGATAAACACCAATGAGCATGTTATAATGTACTATAAAAAATAATTGAACTCACCAGCCTAGGTGGTTCTGAATATAATTGAACTCACAGATGAGCATGGTTGAATTTTTCGATAAAGTTGGTGGAGAAATTTCTTTCCACCAAGTTTTTCCTTGGGACTGTCTTTTTTTCCCTTATTAGGAGAATGGGGGTCATTTTTTTCCATTCTTAAAACAGCAGTTCATTTTATGAGGTGGACTGCATAGTAGTAAGATCACGCATAAATAAATAAAAATATTCAGCGGTCTCTGGAGACTCACACATTGGGATGACTAGGCTCCATTAAAACGGTTCCAGTTTTGGTATCGATCTTGGCATCAAGCTTTGAGGTCCGGATAAGATTCACAATCCACCTCTCAGCCTCCTCATAGTTCAAATTTAGTTTCTCAGCAAGCACTCTGCCAATAAAAAAACAAAGGTTTTAACTTTCAAAACAACGAACCTTGGGGTATATATATCAACATTGCTGTACCACCAAACAATTAATGATTGGAAATCAATAGTATTACAACGCAATCAGAAAATTCAACACCACAAATCAAAACTGGTTGAAAAGAGTTTCAATGATTTCTTTTTCAAAAATAGCCTCACTGAATGGCTGGCACATAAACATGCTTTGAAGTTCAACGAAAGGAATTTAATCTAATATAAATGGCTTTAATTTTTATCTAGTATAAAAAACAAGTTGCTGAAAAAGAAGAATAGCATGGACAATTTAAGCTAAATTTATAAACTTCAATCATTCTATATCCCATCAAAATATCGAAGAACCAGTTATAAAGGCAGGGGTAATGGAAGATGGTGTATATATGAATTTCGATAGTAACGATATACTTCAGAAAGCAGGTACGTACCCCATGTCAATGCCCTGATGTATCCGACAGTAGGTCTCAAAGATGAAAAGGCGGGCATTTTCTAGAAACTCTTCCCTCAACGGTACAGTTGAAAAGTTGCTTTCTACAACTCGTTTTCCAAGAAATGGGTCGTTCAATATTACCTGCATTACAGTAATCATGTTCAACAAAAGGGGTGTACATGCTAAAGGGCAAACACTGAATTAAACCTCATTGAAGGGATTTTTACTCAAAACTAGTGTCAACAACCTTTGACGATAATGGGGTTTTTTAAAAAGTGCTACTTTCATGAGTACAATAAAGAAAACATTGAAACAAAATCAAGAGAATACATGTGAGCTCTAAGGTAGACAGACCATGTCTGGGCAGGCTTGAATGTAGGTGTGTCCTTGTCATCATCCTGATAAAGTGTGTCCAATAATGTCTCCAAATCAAATCTCAAGAGAAACTAATTGTGTTCTTGTGAGTGAGGCACCAGGCTATAGCATAAGTATGAGCTAACCAAACAGTGGCCTTCATTTCAAAGTAGAGAAACATCTAAATGCAATGATGTGTTCAATTGGTCTAGAGAGATAACCATAGCATGAGCGACAGACCTGTACAAAGGGTATAAAAAACAAAACTGTATGAATGAGCATCAAGGTAGACAAAATATTGATCCTCAATCCAGTAATGAATAAAATAAGGGATAGGAATAAAACAGAACCAGAATCAAGGTCTACATAAGGCATGTGCAAATTAAAATTGCTAAAATACCAGTGCCATAATTTAGAATCATGAGAGCATTCAAGAAAAAGGTGACTTACAGTTATGCCACTATTACGATTTTGTGCAACCATCTCTTTCTACTATTAGTTTATAAGCTTGATAATAGGATTAATCCATACTTACATAAGACCTCTATCTTGAATGAAATTATGTGAGCTATATATATTATATTGACGCATATTAGAAATCTGTATTCGAAAAGTATTGAATGATGTGGTCTTAAATGGCCTTTGGATTAGAAATCTCTTATCCTCCTTCAGTGGTGCTAAAAAAATTGTGACTAAAAATAAAAACTGAGCATATAAGTGATAGTTTAATACCTTGGATCTGGTTCTGTTTGAGGATGTCAACTTCATTTCCTGAGCATTTGTTTTCTAAATCAGACCAGCAAGAATAGAAGTATTCTCTGCTCTGTTTGGGCAATTTAAAAACAAAACCACAAGAAATTTAGAGAATAGCTAATAGGAGCACATTCAGAACAGCAATAAAGAAAATGAAAGACATGGGCAGTAATTTCTTTTGAAATCAAGAATAGCTAATAGGAGCACATTCATAATAGCAATTACCGATCACGCACAGTAGTTTCTTTTGAAATCAAGAATGCATAGCTAAGCAGGGAGCTAGCTGAAGTTAAAAACAATGATTAGTTCCCAAATCGGTTCAGGAGCATCATTGCAGGTTTATAATGAGTCATTTAAGTGACAAGAATTCTCTCTATATGAACATATCTCTTATTTCGAAACTGACCAAGCAGCCCATTTGATTTCTGAGTCCCTGCATAAAGAAAAGCAAAATGAATGACATTTGTTAAAGAACCTTAGAGCACCTTAGAGCACAACATGTTAAAGAATAAACTTAATTGTTGGATTGCTCTTCTTAAATCTCGATGTTTCGGAAAGGCATGTTGGAGCAACACAGGTAGCAGATGTTCAATTATGACATGATAATCATGCGACTTTAAGGAGTGCAAAGATGGGGGACTAAGACTTACTATATTGCTCAAGTTAGAGGAAAAACTGGTAGGAAGCTTTAAGTCCTTCAAAATTTGGCAGAATTGTTTTTTTTCTTCTTTATCCAAGATAAATGGTGCTGTTGGTTTTATCGTTTTTTCGGTGCGTCCATCAACTTGAAGCCATTGACCGCTGTGTATGCCCATACCCTTCATATCCAATCGGCCCTTTTCAGTATCCTTTGTTTTATTATCATCAAGAATTGTGTTTATCAAATGCTCTGCAACATTCTTTTCGATGTGCATCACATCAAGGACATGTCAAACTTGATGATATGGCCAATATTCCAAATCAAAGAAAATAGATTTTTTATACCAAGCTTCTTTAACTTCAACATTAGCACTCCCATTAACATTATTAGACTTTCTCTTCTTAGCGGGAACTTTTGAGACTTTTCCAGGTACATACTTTATATTTCTTAACTTCTCCACAAGTGCATCTCCGTTTAGTCGAATCGGGGTACGTCCAACTTCTTGTGTCCTAAGTCCCAAACCTCTACCACTCCTAAAAGGATGATCGCTTTTAAGAAACGTACGATAGTTTGTGTAAACTATCTTCATGCTATGTTCTAGCCAAATGGATGGAGTGTTATCGCCACAAATAGGACATGATTTGTAACCATGTGTACACACCCAGATAAGTTTCCATATGCGGGAAAATCATGAATCCCCCACATCAACATAGCTCTCAACGTAAAAGGTTGCATTTTGTGCATGTCAATAGCTGGAACTCCTTCCCATAGTTGTTTCAACTCATCTACTAATGGTTGAAGAAAAACATCAATGTTTTGACCCGGGGCCTTTGGCCCAGGAATCAGCAAAGATAAAATTTGGAACTCACGCTTCAAGCATAAAGAAGGCTCCACATTATAAGGCGCGGTCATGACAGGCCAGCAACTATAACTACTAGACTGAATACCATGGGGATTAAACCCATCTGTTGCTATTGCAAGCCAAACATTGCGCCCTTCCTCAACGAAATCAGGCCATCTACTTTTTAGCATTCTCCATTGGGATGAATCACAAGGATGTCGCTGATAATCCCATGAACTTGTTGCCCGATGGTGCCATGTCATTTCATGCGCTATCCAAGGAATAGTGTACAATCTCACTAGCCTTGGAATTAAAGGGAAATGTCTCAACACTTTCATCGGTTCTTTGCATTTCCTCTTCCCTTTCTTTGAGGTCACTGCATATCTCGGTTCTCCACACTGAGGACATTCCTCCAATTATTCATTCTCTTTCCAGTATAAAATACAGTTGTTAACGCAAGCATGAATGTAATTTGCTTTCATACCTAGGTCTTTTATCATTTTCTTCATGTGCGGATATTTTTCTGGTAATGTGTTTCCTTTTGGAAGCCACCTCTTTAAAACCGATAAGAGAGAGGTCACGCTATTTCCTGACCAACCAAACTGCTTTTTCAAATTATGCAATTCAATAATTGCAGAGAGAGTAGTCTCAGAACCCTCACATGAAGGGTACAATTTCTCCATCGCTAATTTATTATAGTGATCATACTTCTCATTGTCGACATACGATTTTTCAGAGAATCCTTCCTGATTGGGTTCTACACAATGTTGTTCGTGCACTCCGTAACATGCGTCAACTAAGTTTCGCAACCTTTCATTCTCATTGTTATCACCTTCATCATGTCCTTCACAATCAATAGTATCTACTACGGGACATGTTAGGTCCGATGATAGTGTTTCACCATGTAAAACCCACTTAGTATATGTCCTGTCTATACCGTGCATTATCAAATGACCCTTGATATCTACCGCAGTAAAATGCTTCTTATTTTGGCACTTAACACACGGACAAGGAAAGGTCGAGAATTGATGGCCATTGTTTTCAATTGCAAAATTAATAAAAGACGCAACTCCATTTGTGTACACCTCACTTATTCTATTCCTCTCATTCATCCACTCTTTGTTCAATGTTTGTGACATTTTGCACTACCAAAAAAATATGGTTTACACACAAGTTATATGATTATATAAAAAAAATAGAATTATTGATACACATAAGAAAAATCACAGTTACAACATGTAATTTTGTTAGAACAAACCTTAAAGTTCAGGGGAGGGGTGCAATTTCCTTAGTTATATAAAATTATGTGTTTTAATAGTATAAATCAGTGTATACAATTATGTGTTTTAATAGTATAACAGGGTATTAAATACCAGGTCTAGTGTATACAATTATGTGTTTTAATAGTATAAATCAGTGTATACAATTATGTGTTTTTTATAAATCAGTATATAAAAAACATTCTAAGCTTTGGATTTAATACAAAATAATCAAAAACTTGAACCAAAAAAATAAAAAGTATGTACCCAACAACAATAACAAAAATACATTGCATTTTACCAAAAAAATAAACTTGTAACCCAACAACAAATCTCTTATGAACAGTAAATCGCTTAGAACGTTTTAGACAAATATCGTATGAATGAGATAATTACCTTATGAAAGCAAATCACAATTCCCAAACCCTAGGTTATGATGTGAGCGCCGAATGCTTCCAAAACCCTAGGTCACGCTAACTGAGACTTCTTCCAAACCCTAGGTCACGCTAACTGAGACTTCTTCCAAACCCTAGGTCACGCTAGAGCATCGTGTATTGGAGAAGAGGAAGAGCATTTTGGAGAAGAAGAAGATCGCGTATTGGAGAAGAGGAAGACAATTTCAAACGCTAGCTTTTTGGAGAAACCCTAGGTCACGCTAGAGCATTTTGGAGAAAGACAATTTCTTTGTCGGGGATATTTTGACGCTAGGTGTATTGTGTTGTGAGAATGTTAGTTAATTATTTTTTTTAATTACTTTTAAAATATTTAAATAATATTAGTAACACTTATCAGATATTAGTAACGGTATGGTGTTGTGAGAAATAGTAACAGTATAATACTGTTAGTAAACCAAAAAACAGTCTGTTACTAAAAGCTTGTTTTTGTGTAGTGATATAAGAGACAAATATGAAATATCATAAAATTTTCAATCAACACATATTTCATCATAAATTCTCATAACATGTATTTTAATTTTGAGATAGACATGAATATGATCAAATAAAGCATAAGTCACTAAGATGATAAAATCAATAATTCAAGCACATAGTGGTGAATATTTCACAACTCTATGTTTTCAAATAGTTTGAATGAAGCACGCAACACGAGTTAAAACATATCGATATGTATAGTGATATAAATTTGCATTTTGTTTATTCTATTACTATTATCGATATATGATCTAAAATTCTCAAATTTATCAATCATATTGCAATATCAATAATAATGCAAGTGAATATATCAAAATTCAAGATCAAGAAATTTTTGAATAAATAATTTTCAATTAACATTTTCTATGCCTAAGGGATATCAATGAAGGCATAAATGCATAACAAATAAGCTGCATCTTTTTTATGAGACAAGATATTTCAATATTTACTTCCGTAAAATTATTTTCAATAAATCTCAATATATTCACAAATCAATTAATTACCAAAAAAATCATAAGACTTTTTCATTTAAGCATAAACCTCACAAATGTTACTTTCTTTCATAAAATTATATTCTTCATGGAAGTAAATAATATTCAAATAATGGGTCTAATCATGTAACATGCCATGTAGCTGAATCATAATGATAAAAAAGTTCATATTATCAAAATCAATAAATGCATATCTCAAAATCAACATATAGCTCATATAACTAATTGAGTGGATACTAGCAAATTAAAAATTTCTTTTCGAATTAATATACATGAAAGTCAAGAATTAATTCAATATCATTAACAACAAATACATGTCTAGATGTAAATTTTTTTTATGAATTTTCAACTCAAAACTTTGATCATCGAAATATAGAGTATTTCTTACAAAATAAAATAAGCAAAGGTAATAAATATACAATTGATCATGTGAAGGCTTAATTATCAACTACAAATTAATATACAAAAAATATCTAAGCATAAAATGAATAATATTAATTTTGATCATATTTTAAATCATTAAGAAGCATAAGATATGAAATTCAAGAAAGATGTTCCTTACCACCTTAGTACCAATACCGATGATTCTCTAATTATGGCATTTTCAAAGATACTTAAAATTTGAATTTTGATTATGATACCAAATTATACTCTTTAAAAATTCACAACCGCCCTCAAAATGCAATTTACATAACTTTAAAGATTTTCTCTTTTGGTACCTAAAATATGATAGGTCCATATGGGTTAGTATACATCATTGTTCCTTTAGGAACCCAAGCTAATTTTCTCATTTCAAATTTATATGGATAGGAATCTGAAAAATGTGTGTGTCTATCACAATATGTACATAATGAGTTATCTTTATGATTAGAATAATTTTGAAAACATTTCTCATTTTCACAAGTATTGTAACCAATTACAGTTTTATTAAACACCCACCTTTGACTACCTAATAACATATCCAGATTTTTCTTTCCATTTACAAATTTTTCAAGACTGCATGTCAAATCCTAAACTTGAAATTCAGTTTATTACTTTCAGATTCAAGAATTTGACTTGGGGGATCTTTATTTTTAAGTATTTCAAATTTGATTTTTAAAAATTGATTTTCTGATTTTAAATCATTTATAATTTTTGAAAGATAATCATATTTGATTGCCATTAATGAATGATTCTTTTTAAGATTAATAAATTTTGTCTTAAGTTCATTAAAGCTAGAGTATAACTCATCAAAAGCATTTTTAAGTTCTTCATAGTTATTATAGAGTTCATTTTCACCATCAGAATCTAGGTTAAAGAGTACGACATCATCCGTAGCCATGAAATAATGAGTATCAACTGCATTTACGTTAGAATCGTCATCGAAAGAGCCAGTGTCCGAATGACTTCAAGAGGTGGCCTTCAATGCCTTCTTTCCTTTGCTCTTCTTATACTTCAGAAAATTAGGTATAATATGTCTAGATTTATTGCAATAATAACATGTTGGTTCAGATTTGGAATATGTATCATCATTGAGCTCTTTTGAAGAATGTTTCCTTCTTCTTTCCTTGGCTTTCTTTCTGGAAGTAAGATACTTTTTGAAATCTTTAGCCAGTAGGGAAACATAAGCATTATATTCTTCTTCACTTTCTACAGCCTTGCTTGAAGATTTAAAGGTAAAAGTTGTATCTTTTGATTTTTCTTCTTCTTCAAGCGCTTTCGTCTCCATTTTATAAGTAATGAGATAACCCAAGAGTTCATCAAGTGTAATGGGCATTTCTCTTAAGGCTTCTTTAATAGCAAGCTTTTTCTGCATCCACTCCATTGGAAGAGACCTAAGAATTTTTCCTACATTCTCATTGTTAGTAAAGACTTTTTCAAGAGACTTTAAACCATTTAAAATATTTTTAAATCTAGTAAACATATCATTAATAGATCCATTCGGTTTCATTCTAAACAACTCATAACTATGAACAAGCATGCTAATTTTATCTTCTTTTACTTGACTCATTCCTTCATAAGTAACTTCTAATCTATACCTCATTTCTTTAGCGGATTCACAACAAGAAATTCTATTATACTCATTTACATTTAAAGCACAGTGTAGCTTTAGCATTTATTTGAATTTTCTTAATATTTAATTCATTCCATTCATTTTCATCCTTAGGAACATAAACATTATTTACCATTTTCATTAGAATAAGGGGACCATTTATTACAACTCTCAAAACATCAAAGTCACGTGATTGAATAAAAAATTTCATTATATTTTTTCAATAATTATAATCATTTCCAGAAAACAATGAAGGTTTATATATAGATTGACCTTCACTAAGGGACGTTGAAAAGTTTTCCATGACCTTATGACTCTAGGACTGTTAAGTCAGAAATAAATTAGATCCCTTGCTCTAATACCAATTGTTGCCCAGAAAAATACCCCCGGAGGGGGGTGGGGGTGGGGGTGGGGTGGGGTGGGGGGGTGAATTGGAATTTTGCAAACTTTTGGGTCAAAATAAAATTTCAAAAAATATTTAATTTAAAAAACATAATTAGTTTTTAAATTAATAAATCTTTAATAATGAAAACAATGAATATCAAATAAATATTACCAATTGATTAAACACGTTAAAGTTACATATTTTAACACCCAATAAATATATGATCAATCTTCGTATTTAATATTAATATTCTGGAATTAATTATTTATTTCAAAAATAATTATTTTAATCTTAATTTTTTTTTACCAAATTTCGAAATTAGTTTATTTGCAAGTTTATGTACTGAAAATATAAATTCAAGCAGACATAAGTAAATAAGTAAATAGAGTGTAGAAAATAAATGACACTGAAATTTATCGTGGTTCGGTGAAATCGCGGCCTACGTCTACGCCCCTAGCGCCCCGTCTCCTTTGCGCTTCACTACCATGATCCACTTGCGGGTAGGATCAAATCACCGTGTACAACCGATCATCAAAACCACGCTACTTGTACAATCACTTGAAGTTAAATCACAACTTCAAAACCGTGGTCCTATTTACGGGTAGGAACCAATCACCATTATAACCGCAATCCATTTACGGGTAGGACCGAGGACCGTTACAACCGAAGCTTCAACAAAGCTTCAACATAAATTTGAGTTTGTAGTACAAGGTTGAATAATAAAATTCTTTAAAATACAAATTATAATATGAGTTTCTTTTTCAATGAGACTTCAAAATAATTCTAATTTTTAGCTCTAGTCTTCTCTTGATGCATATGAGCATAATGTAATATTAAATGCTCTTTTGTTAATGTTAGGCTAATAATAAATTCAGATACTCTTAATAAATTCTCTAGTCTCATATTCTTCAATGCAACACTTGAATGCTTAAATAGTATTTGAGTATAAACCCAAAAACTACCTGTTAAACACCACTTTGAGCATTAAATGCTCCTGATTTGCTGAAGTAGCTTGAAAAAATGATATGCAAATCCCATTTGTCTTCTCAATAAAAATATGACTATTGAGATATGAAAATGTCATGTATATCTCTTGAATCTTTTTGTAGTGAAGATTGAGTCTAAAAATAGAGTCCACTTATTTGAGTACAAGAGATGCTAGTTTCTCTGCAAAACAAAAAATAGTGGAACCAAAGAAAGAGAGATAAACTGATATTATAAAGTTACATGAGCTGATAGCTAAAAAACAAATTGACTTGCAATTGTATATTGCAAAAATATTAATTTTTGAACTCGTGCCAAGTAATAACTCTGTTTAAGACGATTTTTATATATAAAAAAATTACACAGAATAGTTGTGAATTCATAGAAATTGCGAGACCCAAGAATTTTATAAAAAAAATATACTGCTCTTAGACAAGATATGACTACTAAAAGAAAAATGTTCAAAGTGGATTCAAAATGGTCATACATGAATATAGCGCGGGGTTTAAGATTGTTTGGACTAATTCAAGGCTGTCAATAGACGTTAAAAAATATATAGATTATATAGCTGTCCTGTCCAAGACAGAACGCGACTTGAGGTTGTTTTTTTAGAATTAAAATAAAGGAGGCCGTGTGGTGAATATATTTGAACAGCCAAAACAAGGACTAGATTTCAAAATGTGGGGCCCAAGGCAAGCTAGTGATAATTTCCCAAAGATAAGTAAGATCTTAGAGCATCAGTACCGGAGGCATGCCACGAATGGTAAAGTTAGCAAATGAAAAAGTGAGTTACCTTTCATCCAGAAGCAGTCTACACAATGGGGATTGGTATAAAAATATAAGCATGAGTTCCTACGAACATATGATGTTCGTAGGAAGTAAAATACTTTTCTTACGAACAACATTTGTTCGTAAGAAATTGTTACGGACAAATGTTGTTCGTAAGAATCCAAATATATTAAGAAAATAAATATTTATATTTCTTACGAACTTCTGAAGCTCGTAGGAACTTCTTACGAACAAAAGAAGTTCGTAGGAAGTTGCTATGAACTACACAAGTTCGAAGGAAAATTTTACTGATTCAGTAGCCATTCCGTAACTTTGCAAATCGTCTACCTTTTTCTCTACCAAATTTGCCAACTACCACCCACCAGTGCATCCCTCCCAATTTGTAACTTTGCCAATTTCTTTAGTTATACTTCCCACCATTGTGGATGCTCTTAAGGGTTTACCACCTCAATTATCCAAGGTGTAGAAGTTTACATGGGCGAGTTGCCAGAAACAGATGCCACTGACATATTAAAAAAATCATATAACAAAATTTTATAGATGTAAATGCATATGTATAGTATAATTATATGTGCACGAAACCATAATAACATATGTATATAATAAAAAAACGTAAATAAAAACATATAAATTTATATGTATATTATGATATATAGCGAGCATAATTTTTTTTAAGTAGAGTATGTGTATGACTTATATATGTAATTAAAAAGTATATATATCTACATCTATAAATTTATATGCAAAATTAAACAGGTATACACACACACACACACACACACACACACATACACAACTAAATATATATTATGATTAATAATTATACACACGTATAAAATGATAACTATACTAAAATTTGCTTAACTAATAATAGTATAAAAAATAAAACATAATTACATATAAACTAAAAATTATTTACATAATTACTTTGTAAAAGTTTGTTTGGAATCATCAAAATCAATATATTTTATTAAACTAAAATGTACATTAATTACAATTTTGATAAATTAAATATTAATTAAAGGGATAATTATATTTTCGTTTAACAAATTCTACTCCTTTTATTATCATATATACATTCACATATATTTTCATATATCAAACCCCCCAAAAGGGGGATTCTACCACAATTATCATTTTAAAGTTTTCTCACAGGTTTCACATTTCACATATATTTTTATAAATCAAAAGAGACGCCCTATATTTGGATTATGGGTTAGACCCCAACCTTGTTTATCTTACAAACTATGTGGATTTTGATGCCATTTTTGGCTACATAGACATCCCAAAGTCATTTTGGGATTTAAGTATTTTCTTACCATTTGGAACATTTTGAAATATTTGCTAGTCCAGTTGGGGAAGGAACATTTTGAACATCTTGTATATGCTTTGGGGAAGGAACACTTTGAAGATTTCAATATTTCTTTATGTTGGAATAATGTAATTAATTTGATGGCTTAATAATTTTGTATTATTGCTTTTTGATTGATGTATTAGTTAGTTCAATTATGGAATTGTATATAGGTTTGAAAACGTGTACATAATTTTTTTTGGAAGCAAATAAATAAAAAATATTTTTTTGAATAAATTTATTATTAGTCATGGTCCAAAACCGTGACCATGACAAGATTTCAATGGGTTAACTATGCTATTGATTGGGGGTTACACTTTACGACCATGACCAACCAATCAAAGTTCATGCTAGGTTGTCATAGTCAAGAACCGTGACCATTCGACATATTTTCACGGCAAATGGTCATCGTTTTCCCTATACTATGGTTATGGTTTTGGACCGTGACCCCGAAAATGGCCACCCTTGAAATTATCACGGTTTATAAATGTGACCCGAGTCGTTGGTCACGGTCTAAAATCGTGATGATATCTAGTATTTAGCATAGTGATAAGAGAGATAAATAACAAGCAATGGGGACCACTAGAGGGTCCCGATGTATTGGGATCACAATGCATATATGGGTCTTAAAAGCACGGTAGTGGCACCACATCATCCCCAACCTGAAACCTAAACATCACTAGTTGCATCTCTTGCAGTATCCTAAAGTCCTACTGACGCTCTTCTTGATCCTGGGCTTTATCGCGGGCGTGGTGGCCTAGAAATCAGCTAACTACTGGCCCAAAGTCACTAAATCATGTAACCCAGATGCTCGTGATGGCTCTCCTCCTCTTCCTCCTCCTCCTCTTCCTCCTCCTCATCTTCATCATAACCTTCCATATCATCGTCATCATCATTGTCGTCCACTCTCAGCCTCTTCACCCATAGGCAATTCTCATATGTGTTTGTTTCGGTTATTTTCACTATTTGATAGTTAATTAAGATTGCGAGAGTTCTAGACAAGATTTGTGATCATGTTAACCAAAGATTTTAGTCTAGTGAGAATCATCAGGCAATTGTGTACCGTTTGATGCCTCAATTAAGAGGACTTGTGCTTCCCTTAGGGAAGACTTTGAAGTATGCGCTAAGTAATTGACTACGATAAAAATAATAAGTTGCATGAATTAAAAGAAGAGTAAAACTTTTTAAATAAGAGAAAAAAATGCGATGAAATTAAATATTTATAAGAATGTAAATTGCAAGTAAAGTAAAGATTTACAAAAAAGTCAATAACAACAAATGTAAAGGAAAGAAACTTTAATTAAAATTGGAAAGAAAAGATTACAACTACCTTACAATCTACTTGTGAAAAATTGAAAGCAATGCAATAAATAAATAAATAAAAATTAAATAAAAGGAAAAAGAGGATAATTGCGAAGTAAATGCATTTTTAGTGAGGGAGTCCTCTCTTCTATGTTGGGTTCGCTGCTCATTTATAGTGTTTCTTGCCCATGCAACGTAACTGTTTGGTAATTGCTGGGTGATTACTCACCCATTTAAGTTTTTTCGCTTTCTCAGCAATAACCGACTCTTATTTGGCTCAATATAAGTGCCAATTTGAATTTGGATGACTTCTCTGCAATAACTGCTTCTCTTTGCCTCCAAGTAACTCCTAGTTTGAATTCAAATGAATTATCTGCAATAACTAATTCTTATGTGGTTCTAATTAACTGCCAATTTGAATTTGAATTAGTTCTTTGTAATAACTAATTAATATTTGGCTCCAAGTAACTGCCAATTTGAATTCAAATTTCTTCTCTATAATAACTACCTCTTTTTTCGTCCTAATAACCTCTAATTCGAATTAAAATAATAACTACATTGAACCACCTAAACTTCTATTTAAATTATTGCAATAACCACCACATAACCACCTTATAAATGCCTTTTGCTTCTCCTAAATCCTATCACGTGTTGAAAAATGACTAGATAATAAACCCAGTAAAATATGGTGCAAACATACCCCCGGACTTCTTAATAAAACTAATGTCCACATTTCTAAGAGGTGTAACCTTTTTATCATGTGATAGGATGGAGCATACACTACTAACTCATAACAAGTCGGGCAAAGGGTTGGGAAGAAAGATGATCGATCTTGAATATCGATGTTGCTATGGCATCAAGGACAATCATAGGGAAGCTAATCTGGCCTTCCCCTGAAAACACATTAAGGAAATTGCAATGATTATACCACACTTATGTTGGTTGGTATGTGAGAAGGATATTTTTGATGTTAACGAGATGAAACAATATGTGAATAGCGGGCATCATCTTATCTCGAAGTTTTTCAGTAGTACCAGTGCGTCCAGGGCTGGTACGTTTCACGATTGAACTAATGTGTCTAGGGCCGGTATGTTTCATTGAACTAATAATAGGTGTCGTTACCTCCAGGTCGAGAATGGAGAAGGCAAGTTTTTGGACGTTTACAATCCCAAACATTGTATTGGAAAGGATAACATGGTTAACAGTAATGCGCTTCCCACATACATAAGTGTAATATCCTATAATTTTATAGGGGATTCATAACTACTTAAAGGAAAGATAATTAGATCAATCAATTGAAATTTAGGATTAATTATAATTTAATTTTTGAATCTAAAGTTAATTTAAGATAATTTAAAGTTAAAATGGATGAAAATGGAATTTTAGAATTTCATTGGTAAGTTGTTAAGGTTTGGTGGGATTTAGTTTAATAATTATAAAGTTTAGAGCTCAGACTATAATTTTAATAAACTGCAAACTGAATTGGACCTATGGGGGAATTTTGCGAAATACCAAGGGTAAATTAATACTTTTGCACTTTCTTGGAGGATAAGTTTAGGGCTTTAGGATTTTAAAATGTGGGAAAATATAGTATCCCAAACCATACCTAGGTTGCTCATAGGCCTGAGACCGTATGCTTAACCACCGCTATCACGGTTGGACCACAAGTCAGGTAGAAGGTTTGTTTTTAATAAATCTATATAAGTTTTCTTTCATTTCAACTCATAAACCCTCCTATTTTACTCATTTTCTTTCTAAAACCTTCCCCAAGTAATCCATTTCCAAACCAAATCAAAGTTTTTTCCAAAGCAATTTCAAGTGGGAATTCAAGAGAAGATTCAAAGCATTTCAATTAATTTTTAAGAGGTTTCAAGAGTCAAGGGTAGTTTTTCAAAGACTTCATCTACATCATTTAAATCAAGTTTTTGTCCATTTTTAAGGCAAGTTGATAATGTACTCCTTCCTTTTACATATATATATGTTAATTTCACCTAAATTTTAATTGAAGGCTTAAAATTGGTTAGTAGTCATTAGGGTTTTGAGATCGCTTATGCTATTAACTTTTTGTGATGAAATTGGATGATTTCACATGGTTTAAATTAAATTTAACCTTGGTTGATTCATAAATTGTGAAATTGGACCATTGGTCAGTAGACTTGCATATTAGGGTTTGATCTTTAATAATGATCTTAGGTTGATTTGGACTTAGTATTGAGTAATTAATACGAGATTATGATTTAATTATTATTAAGAATGCATGTGCTAAATAGGGTTGTACATTTATCTTGATGGGTGATACCTTTAGGTAAAATGCCTAATTAATTTAATTTAAAGCATTATGTTTAGTAATTAGAGTTTAATTCCACGTGTAAATGCATGAATAGTGAATAACCCCGTGTGTATGTTTTTGAATTGCAATTAGAACCCCTTTAATTGACTTATGGTATTGAAAATTGGAATTTTGACCTAATTACATTTGAATTGGAGTTAATCCTACATTCCTCGTGTTGTTGGAATTGAAATACTTGAGTAGTTGGATTAGAAGGAGTACGGGATAAATGTTGTTGGCTTATGTTGGCTTATTGTTGTTGTTGGTTTATGATGGGTGGTTGTAGTTGTAAATGGAAATTTGTTGCCTATTTCATTTAATCCTTAAATGAGTTCATATTAAAATTTCCTTAACTAATTATAGGGTCTCAATGAATACCCTACCCAGATGGAAGTGTATCAGGGGGTTCCTTGTTTGGATTTCATTTAAGACATCCCACGCATAGAGTTTAGATACAGGTAGGAGTGTGGACTTTATAAATCCTTTAATTAACATCTCGCTTTTATTATAATGCCTAAATTATTGAGTAGCCCCCATTAGTTATGTTCCCATAAGAAGTTGGATAAGTCCTTTGGAAGTTAAGGAAATAACGTAACGAGTCATTTAGAGGCCAATTTAGAATGGTACAAAGTGTGGGATTAATGGAATATATTAATTTATGATAAGTAGTAAGCTAATATTGGATATGAAATCGGTAATAAGATGATAATGATATATTGAATATATTATGAGTGTATATATATGTGAGGAGTGGAGTCATCATATCCACACCATGGAAAATATGGTAAAGAATCCTCTTCAGGAGATAAACTAAGTAAACATAAGAAGAATGCTAAAAGAACTGTATGTAAAAAGGCTAAAATATGAGCGAAGCCCAAAAATCGCAATATCACAATGGAATAGTGAATATGAGTAATATAACACTGCTAAAGAGATAAATAAATTCTAGAAAATAACTACATTAGTAAAACATGCTAAATATATGAATAAAATGCTAATATATGACTGTACACCAAAATTAAACAAATAAGGAAGGACTTAAATTTCAAAATGACTTTGGGATGCCTACATAGCCAAAAACGACATCAAAGTCTATGTAGTTTATAATAAGAACAATGTTGGGGTCTAATCCATGATCCAAATTTTGAGTATCTCATTTGATTTATGAAAAGTGGGTGACATGTGTAGAAAAAGTGTGAGAGAACTTTAAATTGGGAATTATGGTGTTAACCCCCTTTTTGGGTTATGAAATCGACTTGAGGATATATATGTAATAAAAAGGATGGGGTTAGTATGAAAATGAATAAAACAAGTTATAAATATGTTAATAACATTAAGGTATGACATTCATCAGGCTAATACAATGGAAATGGGTTTGGAGCTTCAAGTGCTATTGAATTTTGTTTTGAGATATTTTTGGGATGACTTTTATTGCATGAACGATATAGGTGGAATGGTGGGGCAAGGTGATGTAAGGTAATGTTGGATATAATATAGTGAAAGTGATGTATGCTAAATTCAAAATGGTTATCCCACTAAAATCGAGGTCTTTTTCAAATGAGTTTAGGATTTCCTTAAATAGGAAAACCCTGAAAATATCAAAAGAAAAACTTGCCCCAGGGACCCATCGGTCGACATGGTCCCAGACTTGCTGGACGAGTAAGGCCTAACCTACCAATAAGCAACTGATGTATAGTGCCAATAGGTAGGCATAAATGGTTTTTTAGCTATAAAATGAAAATCATAAGCCCGATTTGTGCACGGACAAGACCGCTAGAAAACTGATTCGGAGATATATGATTTTATGATGGCTGACTACTGGGTTCAAGATCTTGCTAAAGTCAAACAGGGCTTAGAGAGTGTATAGTTGTTCTTTGGTTAGGGTTTGAAAGAGGATTGGGGTTTCAAAATCGAAATGTAAGGACAAATTTCTGATAGAGTCAATTTGCATGTATTTTGGCATATTTCATGTTTGGACAAAACCTTTGAGCCATAGGTTCGGACTTGAGTGTGTTGACTTTTCAAGCCTATGTTGTGTTTGATTGAATACGTAATGACCAAGATAACATGTTTGCACCATGGTACCAAGTTTTGTGTCTTATTTTCGTCTTCATGTTTTGAGGATATCTTAAGTATGAATGCATAAATATTTTGATCCTTAGACTCGGGTGTTATTTTTATGAAAATATTTTAAATGGATTTTGAAAATATTTTTAGATTTTTTCCAGGTTATCCTAATGACATTACTTATTTCATTCAAACGAGCCTTTATACCTCGTTAGAATAGGTTCTAACGAACTTCAAACGAGACTGCTTTGGCCTGCTCTGTTTTCTCGTTGGATATGTCGTTAGAAATTGCTTCGAATGAGATCAGGTGCTTCATTCGAATGAGGTATACCTCATTCGAGTTACCCAATGAGTTTTTTAATGTTTTAAGATTTTTCATTAAGATTTTTATCCATATCTCATTTTTGAATAACCTATTATAAATAGGGTTATGAAGCAGTAGTTTTAATTGCGACTTTTTCATGCTTCTTTAATTTTCAAACTCTTTCAAAAAGCTCTCCATGTTTATGTGATCATTTATGATAAAGTTTTTCAAACCCAAACATTGTTAACACCCTAATGTTTAAAGATCCAAGTGTTTTATTATATGTATGCTTGATATCTAGTTTGTGGGCACTATGGCTTATTCTCTCCATCTTGTTGAGAATCGTTTCATACGATGGACTTCGTATTTACTGTTTGCATACGGTGGAATCCATGTTATGGTATTTTGATGAAGAAGTGGTGAATTCCATGTTTTACTTTATAAATGGTTGTTGATCCTTTTTAATGGATACCAAGTCGTGTGTGGACTCACACGTTGTGGTAGTTACGAGGGTGGACTCCTGTGGGCCATTGGGCAAAGGTTGAAGTAATGAAGAGCATCAAAGTGTGCGAGGGAGTCAAGGTCATTGTGTAAGTATAATGTCATGTCCTTTGTAAATCCATACACACTGAATTTACGTGGCTGGGCCATTCAAAGTTTTTCCTGTTATGGATTTTCCTCATACATCGACATTTTATGTCGATTAATTTTTTTTATCCTGCTATCACCTAGATGCATGCTTTAGAATAAAGATAAAACTGGTTAATACATTTATCACAACAATTGATTTAAAATTGGTGCTACTTTTTAATTTGGGTTAATTGTTTATTGTTTGAATTATATTTAAAATTTTAAAAATAGTGGTTTGTTAGTATTTGAACCTTTTCATATAAAATGCTATAGAGATTTTATAAAGGGACTTTGTTTGGACACTATGGAGGAGTATATGGGTATTAGAATAGGGTATCTGCAAATCCCCTTGATGGGTGAGCTTAAGATAAGCAAAAATCCATAGAAAAATATACCCCCGATGAATGTTTTGAGTGCTGAGTTTCTATGTGTCGAAACTCTGGTGGTATTGATAGTTAGGACTTTTAAGAGATCCTAAGGGGAGTTATGACCATGTCGAGGGAAAAGTTTTGATTTTAAGGGATGGGGTGCGATTCTGAGGACCTAGGTGGGGTATGCTAGGGTTGTAATCTGATTGTGGGAGTTTTGGAATATATGAGGAATGTAGCCTAATTCTAAGGGCTAAAGAGGTGTCATGATTGTGGACTAATTCTGAGGGCCTAAAGAGTGGATGGTAATGATTATTGTCTGATTCTAAGGGCTTAGAGAGTGGATGGTAATTATTATGTCCTATTGTAAGGGCCTAAAGTGTTTGTAGGAATTGTAGCCTTATTTCGATGGAAGGCCTAGAGTGTGTGCAAAATGTGGCCTGATTCTAAGGGCCAATGTCTATTATGAGGATATAAGAAGTGTATGCGACCAATGCGTGGATCGAGGCCTAATTCTGAGGACCAAGGTCTATTCTAAGGACCTAAGGAGTGTATGCTACTAATATGAGGATCATGGACTGATTCTAAGGGCCAAGGTCAATTATGAGGACCTAAAGAATGTGTGATGATTTTAGAAAGGATGTGTGATGATATAAGATGGTTCTGAACTTTTTGAGATATTTGGACTTTTTTTAATACTTGTATAATCTTGAATTTTGATGATTTTTATAACAAATGTGCATTTTCTTATGGATATGAGTTTTTATCATTTTTTGGTAATTTAGAAAGACTTTTAGAACATTTTGAGTATTTTTTTTTAATAAAATTTGATGGAGGGTGTCTGTGAGCAAGGCCTGGCCTTTGCTTGTCAACAAGGGAACAAAGTTTGAGGGGGTTCACGGATTTCCAGGGGGTACTTGACCACTAGGCATGCCTGGGGGTGGTGGCTAGTAGGCCTCTTGGATTTCTACTGTAAGCGCGCGAACCCCCCCCCACCCTCAATTTTAAGTTCTTAAAATTAATGTGATGGTTTAATTAAATTCCCAACTAAAATAACAATACAACTTTAAACAAAAACAAACTTTAAAGTTAAATTTCTTCAAAATTAAAATTAAGTTAAATTTAAAGTGAAATTAAACTACTCAAACATATTAATTCAACCTAAGTCCTAAAATTTTCCTAACAACGATTTATTCTAATTTTCAATATAGGCCAAACAAAATTTTATCAAATTAAATTCTGGATATGAATTAAATTAAACTTACCCAAATTATCCAAGCTTACATTAGCACCAAATTAAACAAGTGTGATGATTTAAACCATTTTTTAACTTGTTTATCCTAGCATGCATCTATGGTGATTGTAGCAAGATAAAAATAAACACAATCACACTACACGACGATGTACGAGGAAAACCCACAATGAGAAAAACCTCGGACGACCCTGCCTAACAAATCTACTATGTACGGTATGTTTACAGAGACAACGACAAAAAGACTTACAACACTTGACTCTACTCCTTCAAGCCCCAACACTTCCTTCGCTCTTCAACCTATGCCTTGTAGATAACTCCGGAGTCCACCAGAATCTTGGAGTCCACTAATGGAGCCACAACCCACCATCAACCACACATGGTGCCTTTCTCCATGTGAGAAAGATGAAACACAAACTTCTTTTCCTTTATGGGTAGATAATGAACCCAAACTTCTCTTTTTGTTGGTGTAGAGCAAACCCGGTGCCAAATAAACTCTCCAGGCAAAATATATATATGAAGGAACTTGGATTTAAACAAACATATGGGTGTATAAGTTTTGGTAGGATTTAATTCATGAAATCAAAACACAAAACTTGTAATTTTGAAGGAAACCTTTTTTCTCTCAAAATCTAGAGTTAATTATGTCAAAAGTTAGTTTCCAAAAAGGTTTTTCTCGCACATAAAGTCTAGTGAAAGGTAGTAGAAAAACTGGAGGGAAAAGGAAAAACTGCCCAAAACTGACGACATGCTGTTCGAACAATAATTCTCGATCGAACGAGATCGTTCGAACATCTTCTAACAAGAATTCAGATATTAAGGAAATTTTTTGTTTGATATCTCGTTCGAACGAGTTCGTTTGAATGACTTCATTCGAACCAAACTTCTAACGAGAAAATAGAAAAATGGAAATCATTCTCATTAGTAATGTCGTTCTAACGACTGGGAATCTCATTCGAACGAGACCCATGACTTTTCAGAAATTTTTATTTTTTAAGCCCAAAACTTTTATAAAATAAGTCTAAAATGATTTTTTGAGAAAATTAAAAGTGGTTATGACAAAACGTTATAAAACTAACACCCACAAAATATTTTCCAAGCTCCTATATATATATAATAATGCATTTATACCTTTGGAGACTTGGAATCCTCAAATGTTGATGATGTGAAACATGGCACTAGAACCCGACAAGGATGAAACATTAACTCTTGGACCCAACGTCATCAACTTCTTCAAACGTCATAGGCTTGATAGGAATAAACTACTATCCTATGACTCAAATGGTTTTATCCGGAATTAAGCCAAAACTATATATGGGCTCAATTAGAAATTTGGGTCCTTACATCTACAAAATGGTGTGAAGAGTACCCTCATTCTCACAATTCTCTTTTGATATAACTCTCTATTTATAGAAAAACTCATTTTAGATGTTGATTTAAGATTTTTTTTTCTAAAAAAAGACTTTTTCAAATGCGACCCACGGTGATGATTGGTCCAAGATCGAGTTGGTGACTCAGGGGTGATGTCTGTTGGGGTGTAAAATGTGCACCATGGTGATAGGTCCATATAGGATGAGCATATTATTTTGAGGGATCCTCAGACGTAGTCTTCAACTTTCGTACCAAACCCTAGTGGATATGTAAGTGTTTCTGTAAGTGCAAGTTTATAATTTTTTAATATACCTTTTTTTTTGGCTTAATTCTGTAAGAACATGATTTTATAAATGTCCGTTATCAATTTAGTATGTCATATACCGATACACCGTCGAAGAATGTTCAAGATTAAATATGCATTGAGACGGATCCGAATATCAAGTTCTTCAACAGTCAAGACTCTGCAAGATGAATATGGTAAAGATTATGTTTTTATTCCATAATTATTCACTTTAATTTTGGGATATTTTTCATAAAATATTTTCTAAGTGTTGGAGCGGAGCTTTAAATGTTTTTATCAAAATATATTTTGAGGAGTTTTTGAGGCGATGCATTTAACGAGGAAAAGATAAATGAAAAAGTTTTATTTTTAACAATCTCATTTGAACGACACCGTATGTCGTTCAAATGACTGTGTGTCGCGCGATGTGTACCTGTCGTTCAAACGACAGTGTATATCGTTCAAACGACATGCTGTCTCGCTTGAACGACCCACCGCCTTAATTTTTTATAAAAGAGTCTTTCCAACTCCATTTTTCATAAGAAGTCTTTTTCATTCTGCAAACACTGAAAATTGGGAGAAATCTTTTGGCTTCTTCCTTTAAGGTTTAAAACACCTTGTTTTCAATTCACAAAACCGTCCCAATCTTATGTGAATTGTTTTGGAATCCAAGAACAAAACTTTGTTATTGTTTAACTCTTTGTAGAGAGGATAAATCTACACTGGACTGAGGTCAAATTAGGGAGTGCGGCGGTATTCCCTGGCTGAAGATAAGACTGCGGTCTCTGAGGTTCGCTGCGTGTGGATCTTTGCTGAAAACAGAACGGTGTGTTCTTGTGGAATAGCTGCGGTTGTTCCTTTGCTGATGACACTGACAGACACCTGCGGGTATTCTGTGTCAAAAATCTATTTCATTATAACCGTGTAAGTTATGATTTACAATTATAGTGGAATAAAAGGTTTTACCCCTGTGGGGGATTTTTCCTCAGATTGTGACTATCTTGTAATTTTGTTTCCTTTGCATGCTTATTGCTTTATGATTTCATATCACTTAGATGGATTTGGTTGGATTGAATTAAAACTTGGGTTTAACTAAAATTTGGCTGACACACAATTAAAATTGATTTTATTTGAGAAGTCGCAATTATTCCGCTGTAGCACTCTCAAATTGGTATCAGAGCTTGTGCACTAAGTTATTATGTTTTGATCCTGATTTTTTTATTTTTTTTGAAATCTCGATTTTCCTAAATATGCCTTTTGGGGGATTTGACGATTTTAGATGTCACGTGTCTCACAGAACTATTTGGAAATCTAAGTTGAATCTGCCTTTAAAACTCTCGTTAAAAAGAAAGAGTCTGAGAGATGTCTTTGTTGTGAGGGGATTGGCTATAGCATAGATGAGTGCCCCACCAAAGTTAGGGAGAGTTTTAATAAACCAATTGCTTTTGTTGCCACCCTTAGTAAGAGTGACCTGAGTGAAGAAATTTTTTGTGCAAGTAAGCGTGTCCTTCCCAACAGCGTGTCCACTCATGAGAATGATAATGATACTTCTTCCACAGCCACTTATAGTGTATCCCATGAAAGTGAGGGTGATTGGAGGGAGTCTAGAAGTGGAGATGAGTGTAACTTGAGAATGGCTTTCAATGAACTTTATGCTGAAGCTTTCAAAAGAAAGAAAGAAAATTTAGAATTAAAAGCTCAATTGAAAGAGCGTGCCTTGAAAAATAATGATGTTTTAGTTGAAGATGTTAGGGCACGTGAGAAAATTTTAAGAGAGAAGCTTGAGTCTGTAGAGGGAGAGAGAGATAGTCTTCAAGGGGTGATGGAGGCTATGAAAAAGGATCTTCTTGAGTTTGAAGATTCTAAACGCATACTTGAATCTAGGATAGGTGAACTTGAGAAAAGTTTGAGAGATTCAAGTTAAGTAAAATTTGATTTGGAGTTTACGTATGAAAAGCTTGATAAGATTTTAGGCACTGTCGAAATCAAAAAGGATAAGGGTGGGATTGGTTTTGAAAAATAGGTTGCTACCATTCCAAAAGCTATCCCCACACGTGTGAGATAGACTCCTAGGGTTGTTAAGAGAGAGGCACTGAGGTTGCCAAGTGATAGCCACGTAGGATCATTAGGAGAGAGCCACCTAGTAATTTGAGGCGACGACCACCTTTAGGTAACATTCACCGTCCAGTTTACACTTGCACACATTGCAGTAAGCAAGGTCAACTTAGGCGTTTCGATTACAAGCTTTTAAAAGGACTTAGGAAGTTTAATAGAAAGGTAAATTTTCTTCCTCAAACCCCCACTTGTCATTAAAAATCTATTTGGGTTAAGAAATCGAATTTGGAGGCTTTTGGTCTAATTTTTCACGACTCTTGGTTGCTTGCACGTGATTCACCCCACGTTTGGAGTTTTGGTTGATCCCATTGGATTTTTTCATACACTAGTTGTGCGTCTTGATATACCTTGTATAGTTTTATGACTTAATTATTGAGTTTGCTATTTCGCTACTGTTTTGACTATGTATTGGATCTTTCAGGCCCTTCCTGGTACTGTTTTAGGGAAATTTTTGCACTGGGCAAGACTGTTTAATATTCTGTGCAAAATTGTAGTGCTATTTGCTCGTTCGAGCGAGATTTAATGTCGTGAGAAAATGTCATTTGAACGACAAGCATTCTCATTTGAGCAACACTATACTTCGTTTGAACGACATGTTTAGTTTTCTGCACTTTTCTGTTTACAATACCCTGTGTTCATCTGCTTAGGTTTTTGGTACTGCTGGTTGCTTGTGGAACAATTTATATGCAGTTATTCTTATTTTTCATGCTTAATTGCTAATACTGCATTGTTTGTTTAATCACACCTGCTTTGACTGATGATTCATTTGTGTGATTTATGTTTGCTAGCATATGATGACTTTCATGCTGATATTGTGCCTATTACTGATTGTACTACATTTGTCATATATTTTTTTGAAAAACCAAAAAGATTTTGAGTTTTGAAATTTTTTGAAAAAGCCAAAAATATTTTATTTTGATAAAACTTTTAAAAAACAAAAAGATTTGTGTGTTTTGTTTTACACCATATATGAATGGCACTTAGGATGAACAAGTCAAAAATTCATTCCATTTATCCACGTGACAATTTAATAGTGTTTTGAGACAATATATATTGTGATTTACGTGCTTTACAATGTTTGGAGTCATTGAGACATAATTAGTTGTTACTTCCTACACGTTTGACTCATTATGTCCTTTTTTGCACACATGCACGAATTTATTTGATTATTATGATCGTATTATCACATGTTGATGGAGTGTTTTCATCCCAATCATGTCCTTAAAACGAACCAAGTGCAATAATATGAGAATAATAAAAGTAGTGCATGTAAAAACCATTGCTCGTGAGAATTTTTTTTTAGGACCTATAAAAGTAAGGAATTATAAATTATCCATGAAAATCACTTACGCTTTGATTTGTTGATTTGATTTAGTCGATATCATCTAAATTCAACAATTTAACACCTAAGGATGATTTTGATGTTCATTCTATAGGAGTACGCGTATGCATCTTGCATATATGCTTGATTGATTTTTATTACCTATTAAATTTGTTCACACACATTCATTCCATATTCCCGATTTGGTTATCTTAGTGTAATTTCATGGTGTGTGATTTTTGTAAAACTAGTTTTGCATTTTGTATGAATATTATAAAAAATCAAAAATAGTTTGTTTGCCTTGATTATCGTGACAACTCCATGCTTTAATTTGTTTATTCTTTTCCTTGTCTATATCAGACAAATAAAAAGGGGGAGAATGAATTATAACTTTATGGGTGAGTTTTTACATTATGGGGGAGATTTGAGATTTGTATGGAGATTTGAGATTTTATATATGTTTTGATTTTATCTCATTTCAAGCTCGATATGTCACGAAGGTATTTTTGCTTTGTCTCATGTGTGTAGGTACGAAGAATTGATGAATACTCAGTTGCACACCTTGATGAGAAAAGCTTATTTAATGTTAAAGATTTTGAAGAAAAGTTATAATCCTTCATGTTTAGTACCTTCTCACTTTTGGGTTCATGGGAGGGTATTAGATTTGTATAGGCATTTTATTTGATAATTCAGATATTTTTATTTTGTAGTGACATAGACATAGGGGGCGATTTGTAAGGACATGATTTTATAAATGTCCGTTATCAATTTAGTATGTCATATACCGATACACCGTCGAAGAACGTTCAAGATCAAATATGCATCGAGAGGGATCCGAATATCAAGTTCTTCGACAATCAAGACTCAGCAAGATTAATATGGTAAAGATTATGTTTTTATTCCATAATTATTCACTTTAATTTTGGGATATTTTTCATAAAATATTTTCTAAGTGTTGGAGAGGAGCTTTAAATTTTTTTTTTATCAAAAATATATTTTGAGGAGTTTTTGAGGCGGTGCATTTAACGAGGAAAAGATAAATGATTTTTTTTAATTTTAAACAATCTCGTTCGAACGACACCGTATGTCGTTCAAACGACAGTGTGTCGCGCGATGTGTACCTGTCGTTCAAACGACATGCTGTCTTGCTTGAACTACCCACCGCCTTAATTTTTCTATAAAAGAGTCTTTCCAACTCCGTTTTTAATAAGAAGTCTTTTTCATTATGCAAACACTGAAAATTATAAGAAAGCTTTTGGCTTCTTCCTTTAAGGTTTAAAACACCTGGTTTTCAATTCACAAAACCGTCCCAATCTTATGTGAATTATTTTGGAAACCAAGAACAAAAATTTTCTATTGTTCAACTATTTGTCGAGAGGATAAATCTACACGGGACTGAGGTCAAATTAGGGAGTTCTTCGGTATTCCTGGGCTAAAGATGGGACTGCGATCTCTGAGGTTCGCTGCGTATGGATCTTTGCTGAAAATAAAACTGCGTGTTCTTGAGGAGTAGCTGTGATTACTCCTTTGCTGACGACACAGATCGACACCTTCGGGTATTCGTGTCAAAAATCTATTCCATTATAACCGCGTAAGTTGTGATTTACAATTACAATGGAATAAAAGGTTTTGCCCATGTGGGGGATTGTTTCTCAGATTGTGACTATCTTCTAATTTGGTTTTCTTTGCATGCCTATTTCTTTATGATTTCATATCACTTAGATGCATGTGGTAGGACTGAATAAAAACTTGTGCTTAACTAAAATTTGGTTGACACACAATTAAAATTGATTTTATTTGAGAAGTCACAATTATTCCGCTTTAGCAGTCTCAAATTTGTTACACCCCACTACACCTTTATGATTACTTCCACATACTCGAAGACAAGAAGTTGATAACAATTGGAAGATTGAAGATCATTTCTCACAATAAAATAAGCATTATGAGGTGTTTTGGTAAAGTCTTTAATTTTTCAAGTGGCATTTTAAAAAAGTTTGTATTTAAAAAGTGTTCAAAATATTTTTTAAATAAAATTTTGAAATCTCGTTAACTCCTTAGAACGAGATTGACATGTCGTTCGAAAGAGTTTACACAGTGTCGTTAGAACGAGAGCCTTCGTTCGAATGAACTCTGGGACGATGCCTTTTTAGTTAGTGATGATGCTGAAATCTAGCACCACCAGATAAGTGATGATGAGCTCAAACAGTAGTAACCATGGCAGCCATAGAGATGTATATGTATAAGTGTGTAAGTGTGTAGAAGGAGATAAGTATAAGAGGAACAAGATAATGATATATAGTGGTTCAGCCAATTAGGCCTACATCCACTGTGATTGTGTGATTCACTAAGTATGGGCACTAATGGCCTTGGATACAATGCACATAAGCTCCCTTTCTCTCTCTACTGTGTGTACAAGCAGAGTTTTAGCTAGGATTACAATTTTTGATCCCTCTCCTATAGGGTTGTAGGTGACAAGTATATATAGGTCCTGGGGGGTGTATTGTACCCCCCAAGTATGCATGGTGCATGTGAATGATGATCTAGCCAATCTCCTATTGATACCTGTAGATGCCAAATGATGACATAATATTCCCTCACGTGAGGGGGTGATATGGTTATAACTGTCTTCCACGTGTCATGTGAGCCCCACGCGCACTGTTCCACGCGTCTCCCAAACCACGCATTGTGATGATGTCACCCTCGGCCTATGATATGAGGCTGAGGGCAAAGTTCCTTCTGGTAGTGAGTCTGGCCTAATTTAGGCCTCGTACTGTCGTGCACTCGGAGGGTCGTTTGAGCCTGGTGAGGGATCAGCCCCTTGAAAGGTCGTCTGGGCCTGATGGAGGGTCAGCCCCTTGAAGGTTCGTCTGGGCCTGATGAGGGGTCGACCCCTTGAAGGGTCGTCTGGACCATGATGAGGGGTCGGCCCCTTGGAGGGTCGCCTGGGCCTGATGAGGGGTCGGCCCCTTGAAGGGTCGTCTGGACCATGATGAGGGGTTACGAGACCATCTTGGGCACGCCTATGTTAGAGGGCACCCTCGGCCTAGCCGAGGGTATATATGGGTATATCAGTTAGTTCCGGAATGTTGTTCACAGTTTCATTCAATATCTTTCAAATGAGACTGGGTACATCGTTTGAACGAGTTTCCCTTGTTCGAATGAAATCTGAAGTGCCGCCTTTTTGGTCAGCTCTGGAATGTTGTTCGAAGTTTCATTGGAAACCCGTTCGAATGGAAAGGGGTACGCCATTTGAACGAAGTGCCAAGTCGTTCGAACGAGCATGTGAGTTTTTATTTTTTACACAAATCTGATCCAAATCTCTATTGCCTATCTCTTTGTAACAATCTTCCCTATAAATAGAGATTAGACTACTTTCTAAGCCATTTTAGAGACCTTTTTGTGATCAAACTCTATCGAATTTTCATCCAAACCCCTTGGATCTTTAGAGATCACTTTACCAAATCAAGAAGAATAAATGACTTATTCAAACACTCTTGTATATATTTTCTCTACTGCTAATTTGTCGAGCTGAGGCTCTACTACTGAAGAAGAAGGCTGATCGATGGATTCCAAGGGAAGACCTCTTTTTGTGGACTATGCTAGATTGTGACGTATATGTAGAAAACTTGAAGAACTATGCATTATAATTAGTGAGCTAAGTAGTCTGTAAGTCATCTAGTGTTTGTCAATTTGATATAGTGCTGAAATCAAAAGGTTTTGCTTGAAAAGGGTCTTTCCTTAGTTCTTTGCATGCTTGTTTGTTTTCTCTTATTTAATATAGACTTCATAATTAAATTCACACTAATTTAAATCAAGATAAAATTTGTTAAAATTTGAATTTGTATGTGTTTGTCCTAAGATACCAATAAATCCATATAATCAGCATTCTCAGTTTTTCTTTGTGTCCTTTTTTATTTTTATTTTTTTGTTTTAGATTAATATTTTATATGGGGGGAGGGGGGGAGGAGGGAATATATTTGGACTTATTTGGGATGTGCTCTTTGCTGGTAGGGATATATTTTTCGTATATCCTAGTGCAAGGGTAGACAGGGCTGTAGAACGTCTAGGAGCATCTTCCTGATGAGGTGTGAAGTTTGGTGCAGGGCGCGGGCTTTGGAGACTTAGTGGGTGTGTTGAATGAGATGTCGAGGTCTTCGGTGATCCTATGTGCTGTGGGGGAAATATAGTGCGATACCACCTACAATTCCATTTTGGTGTGGGGGAGATGCCGGTGATGCCGGTGACATCTATCAGATTATGGGTTTTCCATGTGAAAGGACACATGTAATGGTTTATCGATCTCTCTATCTCACAAATGAGGCGATAGAGGCCGCACTAGCGCCGATGGAGCGAGTCGGATCAGGAGAGTCAGCGAGTGTGGCATATTTGAAGGAGGTTATGATAAGGTAGTTTGTGAATGTAGCGAATGCACAACAGGTGCGACAAATTGCATGATTATTAATCTTATTTTTCCGAAGAAGAGTAGCGATGATGTTCTTATGTAATTTTATTTCCGTAGGACTTTATGTATATTCGCTTCTAAGATTGGGGGAGTCTAACGCTAATGCAACTGTATGATGCCTTTGATGCCTTGCCAACCCACTTTTATGGGGCATCATTGTAACACCCCGTGCCCCCAAAAAACGGACATGCGGCATGCTATTACGATAAAAATAAACTAAAACCGTCCACAAAAAGTATAGAGCATATATATTCCATAATAATTTAAATGTAAAAAATCCATTATTTGTTACACTTTCACAATAATTACAATAATGTTTCTCTCAAATTACAAAATTATCCTACTAAATTACCCCACTAATTTATACATCAAAATACATCTTCCAAATCTATGCTCTAAAACAATTCTCCAAAATAGTCCATAGCATCCCAATCCACTCTTAACTTCCACTAAAAGGAAATACGGGGAAGTACACAATATGACAGGAATAGTAGCTCAAAAATAGCTAGTACGATGAATAAACCGCAACAATACGAATGCGCATATACAAATCAAATGCAATACTCAAGCATTATATCAATATTACTTTCTCAACAACACATCAATGGGTCACCGGGCTTCACTTCACCTCCCCTAGGCATCTCAAAGCCATATAACGATTTTTGGACTATTGGCGGGTGCCCATTCTCCGTGCCATATTAAGATCTCATGGAACTATGCTAAAATCAATAATATAATATATCTCAATGAATCAAATAATATATTCCAACAATTTTTTTCAGGATTCCAATGAATATCACAATTCAACATGAGTGCAATTGACATAGAAAACAAACGGAATACTCTCGAGAGAATTTAAGAGCATATTGTGTAAGTACCGTACCTCAAAATCATCACATAAATTTTAGCCTTAAAATCTGATTGCACCATCACGTTCCTCTTGCAAATATAATCAAAAATCGTTCTAGCCCAACCTCGAGAAAACACCAAATAAGCTTTCAAATATTGAGTCAAACACTTGATTAAGCTTGGGGCTAAAGTTTGTAGATGAAAGGGAATAATTTTGGAGAGGTGTTCCAGTGGAAAATTTGATGAAAAAGTGATTTGAAAAGCCTAGCCACGAATTTTTTGTGATATATAAAGGATTAAGAGTTTGATTAAGAAAAGAGTTCTAATCAGATACAAACACTAAAAAGAACATTTTGGACGATCGGACAACTGGAATTGACTGAAATTTGGGGGCGTAGTAGATGAAGATGAGAGCAAGCCGTATAATAAATTTTAGCTCGATCGGACGCTCGAATATTTTTATATATTTTTTTCTAGAGAGTTTTATATTTTGAGGACTCTTAGAGAGTTTTATGTTTTAAGGATTCTTCTAAACGGCGGCCCAAGACTGGTATATACTCATATTAAGATTCTTTTAAGATAGCTTTCCGAATTCCAGATATAAAAACCAACATATTTAATTAAAAAATAATTAAATCCAAAATTTTATTTTTCTCCGATTTCCAAAATAAATTTAAAAATTCCCATTTAAAAAATCCGAGTTGTTACAATTGTACCTATTGTAGATAGATTTATTTTTGTGCTTTTGTATTATTTTTTAATTCATTTTATGATTTTACAATAGTTTTTGAATATTTTTGAATTTGTTTCTTTTCAAGTATGGTTTTACGAGGTGATTGGGTATAGTACTTGACTGTGGACTGCTACATTTAAAAGAGTTAGATGATCATGTGTGGCCTCAGATAACAAGGTGGAGGAAGGAGAACATGGTTTCCAAATCCCCGCCTACTCTCTAGATTGTGAGGAGGGTCCTAAATGCCATCACGAGCGACCAAGTCAGTTTATTATTATTACTATTATTATTATTAATATTCTTCTTCTTCTTCTTCTTCTTCTTCTTCTTCTTCTTCTTCTTCTTCTTCTTCTTCTTCTTCTTCTTCTTCTTCTTCTTCTTCTTATTGTTATTATTATTTCTAGATTTTTGTATTTTTTTTTATTGGGATTGCATTTTGATGAACGAGCCTCTTTTGACAAGTGATGTTCTTTCCCTATAGTTGATCGATGGATGAGATGGAGATCACCGACCTGCATACTCAAATGCTCTAGTTCCTGTCACATGATTTCGAGTACGACTAGTACCAGGGAGAGAGGGTGATTAAGTAGGCGATGGCGGGAGAGATGGTGTTCCCTCCGATGAATCCACCTTTCTACTTGAGGGATCTGAAGAGGATTTTTAAGGAGGCAAGATTAGTGGCGATGACAAAGGATCACTACTATATCTATATTGATACGATATCACCACATGATTATCTTAACTTCATGAGGAACTGATTGGAGTCACCCTCTATCTATCACGTGGATGGGTTCCACCCACATCGACTAGGACAAGAGGCAGTTGGGTTTTTATGAGATGTAATTTATTTTGAAATTTTTGAATGTTGTTTGATAATAAATGCTCGGGAAAATTTTAGGTGAAAAATCATTTATTGGGGGACTTATCTTGACAAAAAGAGGAACAAAAAAGGGAAAAAATTATTTCCCTAAAATGGGGGGGTGTCGATCGGCATACCCCCGCTTGCCTGTCGGCATGTCAGTGTTAAGTACTTGGCCTTGCAACCTTTGGTACTCTCTTGATATAGCATTGGTATAATGGTTCTTTCATTAACTACGGTAGATCAGTTGCCTTGTTGTTTTATGGAGGATTTTGACTATAAGAAGGGGGTTTAGTGTGGGATTTAACATCACCAATTATGGTGTTACATGCCACAAGTAGTGATGCGCCCGGGGGAGACTTGTGTGTTTAAACGGTGGATGCCTGGGAGTGCTTGTCTCCAATTCCACTATGTCCCATCGAGGTCGGGTTATCATTCGACGTGGGTCTAAGGACTTTTCCCTTGGTAGATGTTTGACGCCATATCCAGTTTTTGGTGCATGCTCCTGATTCTTAGGCCCAGGTCTCAGTGTGTATTCCGTGCGGGGGAAGGGGGTATTTATCGATTGTTCAGAGTCACCAGTTTATTTTACATAAAAACAAACAAAAGATTAGAGTTATCCCTTTTAGGTTAATTCTAAGGCAGGTTTAAGTCTGCGGTTGGTCCATAGATTCTTGTTGTACGGGTTCGGGAACCATGTTAAGAGCGGAGAAAGTTTTAGGTACCCTGCTTATTCTTTATTCTTCCTTAATTATATGTTCCTTATCTCTCTTTACATTGTTTGATTACTTTTTAGTTATTTTTAGAACTGGTTTAGAGACCTTTGGTTGAGAATCCCTTAAAACATGGGTGGTTGCTTAGGTATGAAAACGTTATTAGTGAGAGGTGTAGGAACGTCTCCTAATTGATGCAAGTACATAAGGGGGCTTGTGTACGACTTCGTGCTTGTACAATGGGCTGTCGTTAGTAAGTATGTAAATGTGCGATAAGGCTCAACTTAGGTGACAGATGGACGTTAATATGTGTGTGAATGTGTCCTGGAGAAGTCATGGCTCTAGATAGTTTGATATCTTATTGGGAGTACAAGAGGTAAAAAGTAGGTATAAGATATGGGTGCATCTCGGTGCATACATCAAATCACGAGATATGTTATCGAGGGTAGTGCTCGCGAGAGGGACTCGGTATTTAGCCTATGTACTCGTGTTGGAACAAGATCAAAGTCTACATAGTTTGGTTGTACACGTGTTCCAACATAATATGTGTATTGTGTAGGGCTTAGAAAGTATATTTTATGGAGGTTCATAATGAGAGTGGACCCAAATGCATCGACAAGGGCATACATTTTATGATTATTGGACGATCACTAGTAGGAAGGGATTTCCCTTCAGACTAGTTTGGGGGTGTAACTGAAAGGACGCAATGTTTTATACATACTTTGCTATGAAGAGAATTGGGTTTGGAGTGGGGATATATGCATCCCCAAGAAATAATATATTGAGATTTATTACGAGGCTTAGGATTCACAAGTTTAGTTAAGTATAATGCCTACGTACACAAGGATACTTGGGATCAAATCCAACGTAGTTATAAAAAATAGGATATATTTACAGCTATAGGCGATGGGATTTTGGGTATAAAATATACAACATTACGATATTTATGGAGCCAAGTCCTTAATATAACATTTTCGTTGCGTTGGATTCATATATTTATATGTTAAAAATACATTAATCAAAGGTCAACATTTGACAAGTATTGATATGAAAATACATATTCGAGGATGATGCCATGGAGACTGGTTTGTTCGCTCAGAGAAGCGGTGGGAATAGACGAATTTTAGACTTTGGCTTATGCAAAGTCTCGAGCTGACTCGACTCACTAACACTTTCTTGAGAACAGTTTTGAAAAGTGTGTTCTGATGTTTGTATTTAGTCGCTGCGATATTCGATTAACATTTATTTAACATCTGATCATGTCGATTCAATTAACAAAGGGGTTGGGTTAAAAACCAGGCTTTAAAATGTAAATGTTGTAAAGTGCATATTCGGTCCCTTAAATAGGGGTTGGGTTGAAAGAGATGAACATATATGAATAGTTTATCATAATATATAGGTTGTTTGACCCAATATTTGGACAAAGTTTCCTTACCTTTGTAGCGTGAATCAAATATTTTACCGGGGGAGTGTACCCATTTGAGCTGCCCGAGGTGGTTTGAATCTATTTTTCTCGGAGGTGACTTTCAAAAGTATGAACCTCGTTCGGGACTACGGAGGAAGCGACTTTTCAGAAGTACAAACTTCTCTCAAGGAGAAGCGACTTTTCGAAAGTACGAATTTTTCAAGGGACTTTTTAAGAATGAGCTTGAGGATGTCGGGTTATCGAGATTAAAAAAGTTAGAAAATTGAATAAATGTTGGGTTTTGGGGTACTTTGAAAGGTTTGTGGGGACCTCCTTTTATAAGGCCTAGGTATGTCCTTTGACTGCTCGGTCAAAGGGGCCTTTAACCACGTGGTTAAAATGCAGGACACATGTAGTGTGAAAAAGGGGGTGGGAGGCACGTACAAGGTAGAGAAAATATCATCAAAGATTTTATAATGATCATAGTAGAAGGGGATGACTGCGCGGTCAATGCCTTTTAGCCACACGATTAAAGGGTTAGGGGCCTTCAATCGAGTTTTTAAAGCACCCCCAAAAGGTCTTTCAATTTTTTATCTTATTTTCATTTTTGTCCCCAGGGTTTTGTTTCCAGCTTTTTTTTTGCGTTTTTTAGTGGGTTGTGATTTTAAGTGTATTTTTACACATGAGTTAAACATAATACACACCTTGGTTGCAA
This sequence comes from Sambucus nigra, assembly GCA_949130495.1. Classification (NCBI taxonomy): domain Eukaryota; kingdom Viridiplantae; phylum Streptophyta; class Magnoliopsida; order Dipsacales; family Adoxaceae; genus Sambucus; species Sambucus nigra. The sequence goes on from OX422220.1 coordinate 51,207,045, forward strand.
ATCGAAGTGTCCACAGAGGTGATCGACTAAGAGGGTGAGCGTGTGGACAATCTTTGTTGAAATTCAAAGGCTTAAAAAAAAGGTTTGCCAATTTTTGGGGAAGTGTGGGGGTAAGGGGCAACAGGTAGAAAGGGTGGCGTAAAATGGGGATTTTTAAAAACTGGTTGGATGGTTAATTACGCGATTAAATTGCATTTGATTGCGCAATCATGGAATTTGAATCATTTAACTGATCAGATAAATACTAGGAAACGTTTAACCATGCAGTTAAATGTTTCAGTGCCCGAAACCTATAAACAAATCTTTCCAAGGATGTTTCCTCATTCTTCCAATAGTTTTCTTCTCCTATCTCATTTTGTCTCTTTCTGCACTTACTTGTTAGGATTTTTTCTGGTATTTATGGATCATTTGAAGCCCATTATGGTAGATGAGGATGAGGTTCAGGACGTGGACCTAAACCTGGTCGGGGAGGGGGGCATGGGCGACGATGGGGGACCAATGGTTCTCATCGGGCCAATGAAGGCAGAGTCTTGGATGATGTAGTTTGTTACGGGGCCTATAGGGTTTCATAGTGTGACCCCTCATGATGATGATTGGGCGGGGATAGTGTGGAAAGGTGGTGTTGCGACGCCTGGGGTGCAGGTGTCTTATGACCCTCCCCTACTGGGGGATAAGGAGGACACGGAGATCCTCCGGCAGGAGTGAGACCATCATGAGGCTCTAGGGGATCATTCTTTGGATGCCCCACACGTAAGTTTATCTTTCTCTTTGTATGATTTTATATGTTTTGTCATTTTTTTAGGTTTACTATATTTGCAAATGCTCGACTTTGTGACGATATTTTTATATGTTTGAGATAAAATATGATAACCAGATACTTATTGTGTTCTTAAAAATGAAAAATGAGAAATAACTAAAATAATGGATGGTAGAGTAAGAGTGAGGAAGGAGATAATAACAATAGAGAGTTTATATACAACATAGGAATAGGACTAGTCTTACGATAAAAGAAAAAATAAAATAATAAAAATAACAAGGGGATAATAATAAAAGGCATAATAGTGATATTTTAATTAGACTAATAATAGTAATAAAAGATAAGCATAATAATAGTAATAAAATAAATAAATAAAGATAACATATAAATAGGTGGGGGTATAGTCCCTATTAAGGATAATATATAAATACGTGGGGGTATAACCTATACTAAGGAAGTAAATTGTAATGTGGAAAGTATCATGACGGATATGTCCTGTATGTCATGCATGTATGCTTACATGATAATAATATATAGGGGATTTATGGTCACCTCATGAGTGGTTATCCTTTAGGGTTAGTGGGAATCGAGGGTAGGGAGATTAAGTGTGAACACGTGGTAACCTAAACTTCGGGGGGATTTTTTCTCACTTCATAACTGGTTATCCTTCTTGGTTAGTGGGAACTGAGGGTAGGGAGATTAACTGTGGACATACGATTATCCAAACTCCAGGAGGGAGAAAACTCCAGGGGAATTTTTATCCACATCACGACTTGTTATCCTTTCTGGTTAATGGGAACTGATGATAGGGAGATTAAGTGTGAACATACGGTAACCCAAACTCCGGTAGGGAGAAATATACTTTTTGGTCACCTCATAATTGGTTATTTTCCTGGTTAGTGCTAACTGAGGGTAGGGAGATTAAGTGTGAATATAGGGTAACCCAAACTCCTGAAGGTAGAAATATCAAGGGGAGTTTTTGGTCACGTCACGACTGGTTATGCTTCATAATTAGTGAGAACCAAGGATAGGGAGATTAAGTGTGAACATACGATAACCGAATCCTTTACAGAGAAAGTCTATTTTCATACTACTGATATATTCCATGTTTTCATTCTTGCAGCCTGATGATAATGCTTGAATTTGGTGTTTTGTAGCCCCATTGGCCAGGGTCTGGGTGAGAGCTCCTTGTTGTTTGTGACTTTGTGAATGTTGTTGGGTTCGACATGCTACTAGATTGCCTCTTCGACATGCACAATATAAGGATTTGGTTGACCCCTACGGCCTTGAGAGAGCACTGGTAGGATACTTCTAACACCTTTCACTTGTACGTGAGGGGGATGAGCATGACTTCCTTGGATTTATTCTTTTATAGGTATTTATTTCATCGGGGTTCCCTTGATGATAGATTGGACCCGTACCATTACTGTTGTGGGTCTACATACAGCTCTAGGGATACAATTGGGTATAATGCGGGGGGAGTTTCTTAATGTCAGTGCCCTAACTACCAATTTGGAGGAGGTGCATGACCCAGGGCTTGACATGGCCATGATGAGATGGTATGACCAAAGTTTGCTTTTATTGGTTGTGGGAGTGATTTTCGCGCTAGGTGGTTCTGGTGGGATCCTTTTGTGGTTATTTCCATTTTTGATGGACTTTCACTACACCAAAAACAGGAATCTGGCATGGTTTAAAACTGTGACAGATCAAATCTGGCACGGTTTTGAACTGTGCCAGAATCAGGTGTTCCAAAATGGCCATTTTTTTCTGGCATGGCTCAAAAGTGTGCCAGATTTGGCCAAATAGGAACACTTCTGGCACACTTTTAAACCGTGCCAGAATTTGATATTTCTGGCACACTTTTGGCACAGTTTTTAACTGTGCCAGATTCAGCACAGTTTAAAATTTTTTGGCACAGTTCAAAACCGTGCCAAAATATGATACACTTTTGCTACGGTTTTGAACTGTGCCAAATTTTTTTATAAAAAGAAAAAAAAATTAATTATTTGAAAGCTCAAAAATTCACAAATTAAAAATATTGCACGTTGTTGATAAACTAATGTACATACAAACTTCAAAATATTACAGGTCTTTAATAGTTCACAGGACAAAAAAAAATTGGGCAGAGTTTCCTCTATTTTGTGGACATTCCAAAACCTGCTAATACAAAACCTGCCTAACATAAAGCCTGTACGGCCACAAAATATAACAATTAGCTTACAAAAGCCCGCACGGCCATAAAAGTTAACAATAAAACTACAAAAGCCCGCACGACCATAACACAAAAAAATAGAATCATAAATAAACCCCTTGTTGTAAACCATTGAGTTCTCTGGGTGTTCCACGTGAATAAATGCCAACGATAAACTATTATCCTGCAAAAAAGATAGGATATAAAAAAAATACGATATTAGTAACCGAATAATTTACAAAAAAATATTTACTCAAACTAAAAAATTACATATAGAGTGGAAATTATCATCATATTCTCAAACCGGGAGACTCGGGACTACGCGATCAGTTCCTACAAGTTATATTGGACCCGTACGAGGTGTTCGTGCCTTCTATGGGGTCGTTTGGGGGATGGTTTGGGTTTTCACCCTTTAACGGTTTATTTTTAAGTTTAAGTGTTGATTTTTGCAAATTATCATAATTATCATCATATTCTCAAATCGGGAGATTCGGGACAACGCGGTGAGTTCCAACAAGTTACATTGGTCCCGTGCGAGGTGTTCGTGCCTCCTACGGGATCGTTTGGGGGCTGGTTTGGGTTTTCACCCTTTAACGACTTGTTTTTAAGTCTAAGTGTTGATTTTTGAAAATTATCATCATATTCTTAAACCGGGAGACCCGGGACTATACGGTCAGTTCCTAGAAGTTACATTGGTCCCGTGCGAGGTGTTCGTGCCTCTTACGGGGTCATTTGGGGTCTGGTTTGGGTTTTCACCCTTTAACGGCTTGTTTTTAAGTCTAAGTGTGATTTTTACAAATTATTGTCATATTCTCAAACCGGGAGACCCGGGACTACGCGGTCAGTTCCAACAAGTTACATTGGTCCCGTACGAGGTGTTCGTGCCTCCTACGGGATCGTTTGGGGGCTGGTTTGAGTTTTCACCCTTTAACGGCTTGTTTTTAAGTCTAAGTGTTGATTTTTGTAAATTATCTTCATATTATCAAATCGAGAGACCCGGGATTACGCGGTCAGTTTCTATAAGCTACTTGGTCCCGTGCGAGGTGTTCGTGCCTCCTACGGGTCCGTTTGGGGGTTGGTTTGGGTTTTCACCCTTTAACGGCCTGTTTTTAAGTCTAAGTGTTATTTTTGCAAACTATCATCGTATTCTCAAATCGGGAGACCCGAGACTACGCGATTAGTTCCTATAAGTTACATTGGTCCCGTGCGAGGTGTTCGTGCCTCCTATGGGATCGTTTGGGGGCTGGTTTGGGTTGTCACCCTTTAACGGCTTGTTTTTAAGTCTAAGTGTTGATTTTTACAAATTATTGTCATATTATCAAACCGGGAGACCTGGGACTATGAGGTCAATTCCTACAAGTTACATTGGTCCCGTGCGAGGTGTTCGTGCCTCCTACGGGGTCGCTTGGGGGCTGGTTTTGGTTTTCACCCTTTAATGGCTTATTTTTAAGTTTAAACGTTGATTTTTGTAAATTATCGTCATATTCTCAAACCGAGAGACCCAGGACTGCGTGGTCTGTTCATACAAGTTACATTGGTCCCGTGCGAGGTGTTCGTGCTTCTTACGGGGGCGTTTGGGGGCTGGTTTGAATTTTCACCCTTTAACGCCTAGTTTTTAAGTTTAAGTGTTATTTTTGAAAATTATCATCATATTCTCAAATCGGGAGATTCGGGACGACGCGGTCAGTTCTAACGAGGTACATTAGTCCCGTGCGAGGTGTTCGTGCCTCCTACGGGGTCGTTTGGGTGCTAGTTTGGGTTTTCACCCTTTAACGGCTTGTTTTTAAGTCTAAGTGTTGATTTTTGTAAATTATCATCATATTCTCAAACCGGGAGACTCGGTACTACACGGTCAGTTCCTACAAGTTACATTGGTCCCGTGCGAGGTGTTCGTGCCTCTTACGAGGTCGTTTGGGATCTGGTTTGGGTTTTCACCCTTTAAGGGCTTATTTTTAAGACTAAGTGTGATTTTTGCAAATTATCGTCATATTCTCAAATCGGGAGACATGGGACTACGTGGTCAATTCCAATAAGTTACATTGGTCCCGTACGAGGTGTTCGTGCCTCCTACGAGATCGTTTGGGGGATGGTTTAGGTTTTCACCCTTTAACGACTTATTTTAAGTCTAAGTGTTGATTTTTGTAAATTATCGCCGTATTCTCAAACTGGGAGACCTGGGACTACGCGGTCAGTTCCAATAAGTTACATTGGTCCCGTACGAGGTGTTCGTACCTCATATGGGGTCGTTTGGAGGCTGGTTTAGGTTTCACCCTTTAACGGCTTGTTTTTAAGTCTAAGTGTTAATTTTTACAAATTATCTTCATATTCTCAAATCGAAAGACCTGGGACTACGCGGTCAATTCCTACAAGCTATATTGGTCCCGTGCGAGGTGTTCGTGCCTCCTACGGAGCCGTTTGGGTTTTCACCCTTTAACGGCCCGTTTTTAAGTCTAAGTGTTATTTTTACAAACTATCATCGTATTCTCAAATCGAGAGACCCGGGACTACGCGGTCAGTTCCTACAAGTTACATTGGTCCCGTGCGAGGTGTTCGTGCCTCCTACAGGGTCGTTTGGGAGCTGGTTTGGGTTGTCACCCTTTAACAGCTTGTTTTTAAGTCTAAGTGTTGATTTTTGCAAATTATCATCATATTCTCAAACCGGGAGACCCGAAACTACGAGGTCAGTTCCTACAAGTTACATTGGTCCCGTGCGAGGTGCCCGTACCTCCTACGGGGTCGTTTGGGGGCTGGTTTTGGTTTTCACCCTTTAACGACTTATTTTTAAGTTTAAGTGTTGATTTTTGCAAATTATCGTCATATTCTCAAATCGAGAGACTCGGGACTACGCAATTAGTTCCTACAAGTTACATTGGCCCCGTGCGAGGTGTTCATGCCTCTTACGGGGTCGTTTGGGGGCATGTTTGAGTTTTCACCCTTTAACGGCTTGTTTTTAACTCTAAGTGTGATTTTTGCAAATTATAGTCATATTCTCAAATCGGGAGACCCGTGACTATGCGATCAGTTCCTACAAGCTACATTGGTCCCGTGCGTGGTGTTCGTGCCTCTAACGGGTCCGTTTGGGGGCTGGTTTATGTTTTCACCCTTTAAGGGCTTATTTTTAAGTCTAATTGTGGATTTTTGCAAATTATCGTCATATTCTCAAACCGGGAGACCTAGGACTACGCGGTCCATTCGTACAAGTTGTATTGGTCTCGTGCGAGGTGTTCGTGCCTCTTACGGGGCCGTTTGGGGGCTGGTTTGAGTTTTCATCCTCTAACGGCATGTTTTTAATCAATTTAGAACATTTATTGATTTTAGAAAATTTTGATATAGTTTCGTTTGTTTATTCATTAAATCCAACCGTTTTAACATTTGAAATAAACTCAACAGCAGCAGCAAATTCCAAAACCAAACCACCGGCAAATCCCTTCCACCAATTTAACTAAATAATCTCATTAAGTTAGCCATTTTACGTTTGGCTACTTGTCGCTATTTCAGACCATTTTTCTATTTAATGCTACTACAAATTTTAAGAGAATTTGAGACTAACCAGATTTTATTTGCATTTTGATAGCCACCCGTTGAACTCTTCGTGCCATGACTTCGTGCTCCTGAATTCAAAATCAATGAATGAAAGAATATAACCATACTAGTTGATGATGCGGGTAAAACATGTCTAATATGCACAATGTCAAGAATATTATTGTGACACATAAATTGAAATCAAATTTAGCATGGGTAAAATCAATTTGATAACTATATAACAAATTGTGCTTCGGTAAGATAAAATATTTGGTGTCAATCCCAAGCTTCTTAGTCCCCTCATAGTGTGCTGTGTCGGCTTTGTTTTCTGAACAAAGAAAACATAATTATTTCACTGATATTATAATTCTCATTTTAAATAGAAGTATCACACCCTGTGTTTATTTATGTACGTATTATTACACGTGTATATAACTTACCAACGCAATATGAGAATTGTACAAGAGCATCAATAAATGGCATCGACTCAATAAATGGCATTGACTCAATGTCTCCTGCTTCAAGCAAAAGTCCATTTTAACCCAACAAAAGTATGAATCCCCTCATTGTGCCACATGTTTCATATAGTTATTAATTTACCTATAGTACCAATTCTATGACACAAACATCAGGTGGAGATTCTTCCCAGTCCACCAGTATAGCTGTTACACGTTCAATACAATCTTGAATGGCATTCGTGATATGAGGTGCAACCTGAACAAGGGAAGTAACATGTGAGGACAAGAATATAAGTGATTGAACAATATAATAGATACATTTCAGCGACAGTGAAAGAATCGGAACAGTTTTTCAAGATAATCCCCCTTTCTCTCTTTATCAATGACAGACTAATAGAGAAGAAAAGTAGTCAATACAATAAGTCAAAAAAACATCAAGCCTATTGATCTTAAGAATTTCTATCAACATAGATTATAGATTATAAGGTAAGAGTAAGAAGACTCTCAACTTAACCCACTTGCTTTATTATTAGGAAAAAAACATGTAACTCGCTTGCCTGGTAAATCTTTCCAGTTGTGATATTACTGTCACGTGTCAACTTGATATCTAGGAACCGCTCATAGTTCCCAAGGTCCAAGTCCACCTTCAGACACTTTCATTTCTCGGAATGCCCCCACCCCACCCCCGGATAGTAAAGATGGGTGAGCCATACATATTGTTTGATAAAATAACTCGACAACATAAAAAATAAGGAAAACTTATATTGGTGTAGACACCCAACATCTAATTTAATAACTAAATTTACATTACCAGTAAATAATTGATGGGGGAAAGAATGTAAACAAAGTGTATTTTCTTGATTCTCTCTCTAGACTACCACCCAAACCACACTAAAAATTTGGATTCGACTATTTTATGCCTAAAATGAAGCTCTTTAGGCATGTATTAAAACAGTAATCTAATGCTACGATTATACACATTAGAATATTCAGTATCCTTCCCAGACATGATATTCAAATTAGTAAAAGAACACCTTAAATTTATTGAAGATCCAAATTCGAACTCGTAGCTATGCAAACGTTAACACCAAATATAGATATCCAAAACATAAAACATATGATAATTTCTTACCAAGATTGCAGTTATGCAAGCGTCAACACCAAATTTTTTTCCACTAAACACTTGAATTGTAGCTTATGTTAGTATTAATTAAAAGCACAATTAACAAATTTTGCAAAAGACAAACATGCAAATTAAAAACAAAAGCAGATAACCTTCGTCATTCCCTAAAAATAAACATACCTAAGTAAATACGATATCCATATGAACAACCCAAAAGCCATTCCCTAAAATGGCATTTAATTCAAAAAAAATATGAAGACAAAAAACACATCTTATAATGAATTCGCTATGTTACGCCGTATTCTCTATCCAATGTCGTGTTGTCTATATTACGCTAGTGTGAAGTCGTGTATGAATTATGACAGCCAAGGAAGAATCTGCCATAATAGCTATCATAATCACCTCCATCACAAAAGAACTTGGTTTCAAGTCACTGAGAATTATAAGAACCTGCATTATATGGCCCTCAATCCCAAACTGAGTGTTCCCTGGTTTCTGTTGCTTTCTTCAGATTTTTCATCAATTACTTATCATAGCACTACTAGGCAAGAGATTTAAATGAGTTGAAGAATCACAGAGTATATTTAAGTGAAAAATTAGAGGAGATTTAAATGAATTAAACAATATGAAATCTTCCATATTTCTCATTGTAAATATTGCAAATTAAACACTCAATTTCATACTTTCCAACTTTTGGTAGTGTTTGATACCACATTTTTATAAAAATTGTTTCACCTCCCCTTGGATACAACTTGGTAAAGCTTCACTTTTTCTCATTTTCAATTGATAAAATTTCCTAACTTCTCCCACCCCAACCCAATAGGTTTATTTTTTCCAATATGTGTTAAAAACATAATTTTCACCACTACAATCAAACACACAAAGAGATGAAAAATAGTGAAAACAACAATTTCTGTTAAGTGTTTTCCTTTTAATTTTCTTGGTATACCAATAAAATGCACCATTAATTTTTAATATATATATATATATATATATATATATATATATATATATATATATATATATATATATATATATATATATATATATATATATATATATACCTCAAATTCACCAATACCAGGATATTTCCAACCATGTTTTGCAGGATACGAGGGATACCGTAACTCCCCACATGGACCCAATCCAATTTCAATCTCAGATGGCCTTTTTCTGTATAACCCATAAATGGAGACATATAAAGATAAAAGGGCATAATTAGAAAACATATCTTTCAATGCACGCAAATGTAACCTAATTTCAACTTCTCAGAAAATGAACAAAGATATTTGATCAAAATCAAATGAAAAAGAAGTCAAACATGTTCGCTAGTAGAATCGAGTGGAAAGATTATACCAAGCATAGAATAATAGTTGATGGATTGGTTAGTTTACTTTATATCGCCATTGCAATCAATATATGAAGAATTTTAGTTATTTTTGTAGCGTATGTCTAATCTCTTCCTCTAGTGACTGAAAACCACACAAAATTATAGATTTACTTGATGCTAATTAATCAATGAAATGATCAAAACTAAAAATCGAGCAGCCAATGTAATCTATTTAGATACATATATACAAGTTGGATATCAATTGGCAACAAGAAAGATTTCGATAGCTTATTCCCAAACTTTAAAGAAATAGAAGTAGAAGCAATAGACAAAAAATTACCCGAGAAAGCAGAAATATACATTGCTTTAAAAAAAATACACTCATTGCTTTTTAAAATAATTACTTGAGCCGGAGAGGGAGATCTGAGCGGAAACAGATATCTGACCGTAGAGTTGTGCGTGGAGAGAGAGGGAGAGACCTGACACGTTCGCAGTAAACGAGCTGGATCGAGCAAGTAGGGCCGACTGAAATGGCAGATGATGTGTAGGAAGAGGGATGAGGCAGTGGCTCTAGGTGGTGGTTGTAAATCAATCAGTTAGATTGATCGTCGATCGAAGTGAGGAGAAGAAGAAGAAGTGGGTGACACCGGATGGGGAGGGGGAGAGAGAGAGAACGAAAGGTCTCGGGGAACTTTGAGAGAGAGAGAGAGAGCGCGCAACTGAGAAATGGGGGGAACTTTGGGGAAAAAATTGTGGAAAAAATAAAATCTAAGGGTATTTATATTTTTGGAAGTGTCCTCAATTTTGGCACATTTAAAAACAGTGCCAAATTTTGGCACGGTTTTAAAGTGTGCCATATTGTTATTAAACCGTGCCAGAATTTGGCACAGTTTTAAGCTGTGCCAAATTTTTAATATCAGGGTGTGCCAAATTGCTGTTTTTGGTGTAGTGTTTTCTTAGATTTAGGAATACTCATAGGGAAGGATGGGGCTTGCAGAGATCTACCAGTTTATGTACCTTTTTTCGAGATACCGTACAAATAATTTCATAAGATTTGCATATTTGTGGCAGGTCTGTGTAATTTTTAGATTTATTTATTTATTTTGATTAGATATTAGTTTTCTCTTGTTATTCATATCGTACCTTTTTTGTACATTATGAAAATGTGTTGTTTTGCATATGTGGCTACGTATTCTTAGCTCTCATGGGTCAGGGTGTCCATGGACGTAGTTTTCCCCTTATTCAGATGGTATGTGCAGGTGAACTTGAGAGCAGAATCATCAATGTCGATGGAGGCAGCCATGACGCTTTTGAATAGGATGACTGCGGAGGCTGTAAGTAATTTAGGACATTTATATTTTATCACCACGTTAACTACTTATATATTACTCATGAATAATTTTTGTTCATGTTTTTTCTTCAAGTGCCCAGGTATTTGACCCCCCAGGGGTCGGGGGCAGGATTTATAATGCGTGAGTTGTCAGGGTGGAGGTTTCTATTGGAGGAACCTCATCGGGACCTATTTTATCTGAGAAAGAGGGTGACTCTCCATTATATATGGGATGCTCCCATCAGGTTTGCGTTTCCTCCCCCTATCGTATGAGGAACACTAAGGGTTTAACTGAGGTGTATATGAAGATGTTTTTGGAGGGTGTGACTATCATTAATCTTCTTCGGGAGGACTTTGACTATCAGGGATTGTTAGAGTTCAAGTGATGGGGATGCCCTATCTTGTGCTTAGGGAGATTTTTTTGGCCCAAGTTTTGGTGGATCTGGTGAAGGAGGGGTCCGTGGTAGCTAATAAAGAGTTGATGGTTGCAGAGGAAGATCCAGGGGTGACAAATAGTGATAGAGAGGACCTTGAGGTTGAGCAAGAGGAGGAAGGTGTTACACCTGAGGACGACACTGAGGTTCAGAGGTTGGTTCTCCTGAGGGGGATATCGGTGCTTAGGGTTAGGTTCTTTATGGGTCAGTTGGGGGAGGTGGTGATGAGCCCCTCGGAGATGCAACATGGGGTTATCTAGTTGCTGTAATACCCCGTATTTCTACGTATTTAGAATTTAATTAATGGAGCGATTAAATAGAAAATACGGACCTTATATTTAAATTACGTGAGTAGAGTAATTTAATGTAACCTTATATTTAAATTACGTGGGTAGAGTAATTTAATGTGACCTTATATTTAAATTACGTGAGTTGAGTAATTTAATGTGACCTTATATTTAAAATTACGTGTGTAGAGTAATTTAATGAGACCTTATATTTAAATTACGTGAGTAGAGTAATTTAAGATGATCTAAATGTTAAATGGGGTGATTTAATATTTTAAGTCGAGTTACTGAAAATGACTTGTGAATAACTCATGAATTTACCTTACGTCATAACGAGTGATATGGGCGTATATGATTTAAATCTTAATCGAGAGCCAAACATGGGCTAACAAGAGTTTGAGATAAGAAATATTATATGAGTGACTCAAATGACAATTTAGAGGTCACGGTGAGCTCCGAAAGGGTCAAAATAGTCAAAATAGTATATCTAGGGGTACTAGTTGGGTCTCGGGACATCTCTGGGCTAAGTCGGGACCATTCAGGGGTATTTTGGTCTTTTAAAAGATATGAGTGGGAAGACCTACGAATTTTGGAGTCTCTTATCATCTGATTAAATAAGGAATTAGGGTTTGAAACCTCATAACTCACGGAGAGGCCATTAGAGAGAAAAGAGAAGTTGTTCTCAAAGCATAAAAAGAGAAGTCTGAGAGATTCAAAGAAATCCTTGAAACTCAAGCAATTGAAGAGTGAAGATTGAAGGAGACAAACAATCAAACTCTACAACAACCATGAAATCAGATCATCTCTGAATCAAGGCAAGTGATTATTTACAAAATCTAAATCTGAGTTATAATATCCATGTATAAGATGTGTAGAATAAATGGTTTTTAATAATTCTTGAAGAAAGATTTGATACATGTTTGGGATAGGACTTTCATGTAGTTAGATTTACATCTGTAGAGGGTTGAATTACAGAAGAAATATGATTCCTATAATGAAATATAAATCTGGGTATATGATGATTTAAGATAAAGAAACCATATGCTTGGGGTTTTGAGAAGTTAAGAATAATTGTGATCCTTGGATGATTTTCGTGAAGATTTGGTCATATATTACGTTAGGAACAATCCATATCCACTTAAAAACTAATTGGTAATGTTGGTAGAGAGTTCCAGAAGGTTTAATGGAGTTTTGAAGGGTTAAAACTTAAGAAAAACGTAACAGGTAGAAGCTTCCCAGAACGATCGATCGATCGACTATGAAGATCAATCGATCGATGTTCATCAGTCGATCGATCGATGATGAAGGTCGATCGATCTACCCCTGCTGTTTTCCTAAAAAATTTTATTAAGTGAATTTTCTTCGATGGCCGTCACTTATTGGGAAGTTTAGAGTGATTTTATACCTATCCTAGGACTTGATAAAAACCAGTAGGTAGAGAGTGGAGACCCATCATAGTCATTGAGAGGAAGACTTAGAAGATAACTAAATAAGCAAAGAACAAACAGGTCGAGTATTGGAAATGGTGAATTTAAGTTATGAAGGGGGTTAACATGAATTCAAAATAATTATCAATAGGGTAGAGATGAATTAACTACTGAATTAATTAGAGGGGTAACTAGGGCCCTTAGAGTAGTGCATATACTCAATTAAATGCGATAGTGAAATAAATCGTAAATTAATAAGTACGATGAATATAAGAGAATAAAATATTACGTACAAACATGATTGATAGGTCGGGTGTGTAGCTACTTAATTGTATGAACTTTTAGGTTAAGAGAATTATACCTAAATTGGTTATGTTAGGGTCGATGAGATATTCCGAACTAATATAGAGTTATTATATGTTTGGGGTCGATGAAGAATGCCGAACCAAAACTTAAAACTGGTGTTGTGATGAAAGGGTTCGAGCCAGAATATGTGTATATATAATAATAGTTGTGGTTGATGTATCATTCCGAACCAACTCTTACTTGGGGTCGATGAGTCATTCCGAACCAAGAGTCCTTTATGTGTGTTATAAGGACATATTAATGATAACTAATAATTAGTATATGTTGTGTGATAAATGTATACTGTATGGATAATCTACTGACACGTGGTAATAGATAAAAAGATGGACTGATAATACTTTACTAATAGTTAAGTAGTGAGATTTAATTATAAAAAGAACAAGGATAACAAGAGATGAATAAGTTATCTACATGTATAACATATGAGTTATGGACTATTAAAATACTGCGTGTATGATATGGAGACTTAGAGAGTAGATAAGTCCAGTGGAGTATTCTAGTCTAGTTAGCTTGGGTAGTATAGATAGATGGGCTAAGTACCAACGTTAGGCGTGCACTATAGGAGAGGGGTGAGGTAACTCAAGAGAGTGTACGAAATCTTAACATGTATAATCAATAACTCACATTTGTGATAGCTGCTTTCAAAATATTTTTAAATGTTTTGAGTATTAACTCTTGCTATGTAAAATCTTTTTAAAAACCTTTTAGGTGCCCAGCCACAGGGACACCCAGCATGACTTCATTCCAGGGATTTTGGAGCTGTAGAACATGTGAATGTTGCAGGTCTTGATTTGTCGAATCTTTACTTTCAGATCTAGTGTAGGATCTCAGTTTTTAGTACTCTCGGTTTGGGGACATGCTGTCTAATCTTTACATCTATAGTTTTTATGATATTTTGGACTTAAAGTTAGTTTTATTTCAGCCATAGTTTTTAGCGAGACTTTATTTCTTTCAGTTATTTATGATGATTGTGTAGACACCCCATTCCGTTACCCCCAACTCTCCTTAGGTCCCAAGTACCTCCCTTCATCACTATAAACCCAAGTCATGTCCCGAGTACTGACCTAGAAGCCATCGGGCACTCCCGACTTAGTTTGACCAAAAAGTCAAACTCTTCATCTCGACTGAGACTAAATGAATCTTTGAAGGGCATTGAATACCCTTTCCAATGGTCCGTCCCGTACGCGATTCCGACTTACCATGCGGACGAACGATCCGTTTGCGTTCGAAACTTGACCCAGAGGCCACCGGGCAGTCCCGAGCTCTGTTTGACCTACTTCAACTCTTCAGCTCATCCAAGGCTGAATGAATCTTCTAAGGGAACTGAATACCCTTTCCAATGGTCCATACTGTGAGCGATTCTGACTTACCATGCGGACGAACAATCCGTTTGACTCCAAGAGGTCACCGACTACTTCCAGGGCCCGGTTGATCAAAGTCAACTACCTAAACTGGGTCAAACTCTTTGGAATGTTGAAGTACATCTCCTAACCTTTCCAACGGTCTACCCCGTGCGCGATTTGGACTTACCATGCGGACGAACGATCCATTTGCGTCCGAATAATCCCCCGTCCAATGGACCGACAAACGCTTTCGAGCCATATTTGACCCAAAGTTAACTCCTGAACCCAGGAGCAGTCCAAAGGACTTTCAAAAGTAACTGAATTACCTTTCCAATGGTCTACCCCTTGCACGATTCTGACCAACGGTTTGCCCTCGGCAACCAATTTCCCAAAAAGGCCTGAAACACACTATCAAATGGCAGGTTCCAGACCCTGCCTATCGGCAGGTGCCGATAGGCAGGATCAGGTCTATGCTGATCGGCAGTGACCTGAACCTATAAAAGGAGGCCTTCACTTCATTTGCAAGGGGATCCCAGATCTGATAAAATTCACTCTCAACGAATCCCAGAAACCTCTCTCGAAGGTAGCGTGATTTCAACCTCCAAATCCCTTTTTTACTTCCACTTTTCGTCATCCTTTTCATTAAACTTGGTGAATTAGCCACTCTCCGTCATCATCCAAGTACAAGGTCTTCTCCCCAACATTCAGGATCAAGCTCAAGATCTTCAAGAAGGTCCAACTTTCTCAAACTCTCTCTTAAATTCTCAATAACTTTTTTTCTTACTTAGCATTTTTATTATCTCATCTCGCACATCATAATATACTTTTTATTTAGTATTATTGCACATCTCTTATTTTAATATAAATAAAAACCCAAAAAAATAAGAAAAAGAGGATTTACTCATAAATTCCAAATAGGGATTCTCATACTTTTCCTACACTTTTCTCACCACTAAAACACTTTTTCTACACACACACACACTCACAAATAAGAGATCCCCCCATTTGGATTTATGGGATAAACCCCACCCCTCATTTTGTATGCAAACTACGTGGACTTTGATGCCTTTATAGTCTACGTAGGCGTCTCGGGGTAAAACTCGAGACTTGAGTCCTTTTTCTCACTTTTTCTCTTACTTACTATTTTCTCTAAATCTAATCTTCTTATATTCTATATACTTGCTCTTAGTGACGTATTACTCCATATACGTTATCGTTCCATTATAGCGATCAACGTAGGGGTAATCGTGTAAATCTTAGTTTTTATAATATTATTCTTATATATTCCCACGGATGACTCGCTTTATCTTTTCCATGATACAAGTCGAGGATTCCTATCTCCATTATATAAATACACATGCACACATAACACGGGAAAAAATAAAGGAAAATAGCAAATATCCATGAGAGATCGAAAGGGTGGAATGGGTGCCTAACACCTTCCTATTTCGTAACTAAGCCTCCGAACCCTTCTCGAATCATTTTGGCTTTGCATGCACCAGTATGTATTTGGATGCCATCCTTCGGGATGGCTTCACCTTTTTCTTTTGTCTGTTTTGAGTAAAATAGACTGGCGACTCTGAATCTCTCTATATTTTTACACCTCATCTCAAATGACGCCGGTCGAAGCGCTCCCGAGAGGGATGCGCGGGACCCGAAGGATCCTTTCCCTTCGCGTGCCCGCCTGCACGGTGAGGATCGGGGATAGCCATAGTGACGACTCTGCTGGGGATATGTGTATTTTGAGGGCTTGACTCTATTTGCATGAATGCTATATTTGTTTATGTTTCCCCCCATATCTCATGTTCCCCATTTCCATGTGTATCCCGTGCTTATGCTTATGTTCACACACTTGTAGAAAATTCTCCATGTACACTTCACACCACATGCACCTAGGATCACATATATCCGCATGTTGCACGCATCACCCATCCATACTTGGTGTACCTTTGGTACTTGAACTTTGCTCCCTGTTTGGCATAATCAAGAAAGGCATTCTGATCATAAGATACTAATAAGAGAATCATGCATGATTCACACGACATCACCAAAGAGCATTGTTATTGACCAAATTTTACCCAGTAACTGGAGGATCACTTCGTGATGGGCGGTGGTTCGGCAGGTCGCAGTTAGCCTAAGAGATATGACTCTCACCTTCCATTGGCAAAATACCTTCGATGTATATCGAACGGTTCCCCCGCATCGTCCTGCTTTACCGAAGTCATAACGGGAGGTATATTGCAGGGAATTCATTCACGTATGCTGAGTATATCGAATTTGCTCTCACACGTACCGTTCCCACGAGGTATATAGTAAAGCAATTCATATACACTCGGGTATATCAAATGGCTTGTCCACACGTACCGATTGCCTGCAAGAGCAAGACGTATATCGTGGAAGTCAAGCCAAAGGGGGGAACCCATGCCGATTCACCCAACCAATTGCATACCCGCATATAGATGTCAAACCTAGGACATGCACTTTAGATTGCCGATTTCAACCCGAAACTCTGCCAAAATTCTGGGTCGATCTGCCACCCAATTTTTGAGCATTTTTAAAATGGGACCCTGTCCCCGAGCCTGGTTACAAGTCCGAACCGTAGATTTGCTTATATTAAAAACCCCACTTTTCCAGGCTCGGGTCCCGTCCGATATTGCATTTAGAATAATTAAATACAAGTGAGAACATAATAATCATAATAATCATGCTGAGTTCCGTCTCCAAAAACATTTCTCCCTTCTTTATTAAAAATCCAAAAACATTTTTCCCTTCTTTTTCAAAAATCCAAAAATATTTCTCCTTTCTTTATCAAAAAATCAAAAAAAAAAAGAAAAGAAGAAAAATAGTTTCTTCCCTTTTTCTCAAAAATAAACCTCATCCTACGCCTTCTCAGGTCGATTACAAGCCCTTGGCCTGGCTCCCTATTGGCTTTGGTCTTCAGTCAAATCACCCTGAAGTTTCGTCCATTCCTCTACTACTTCTTTCGAATCCAAAATCCATTCACTTTCCATGGAGAATACAGATCAAGCACAAGTCATACAGCCAAATCTGACGACTGTCCTAGTTCAGCTCGTGTCCAAGATTGACAACCTCCAAACCGAGGTCCGAGAGATGCAATGAAACTAGGTTCCAATTCCTTAAGAGCTCGAGGCCCTATTACTTCGTGATATGGGTCCACCCGAGCCTATCTGGGTTCCCGAAGAATATCAGCACACTCCACGTGCCCCTCCTGTCTATGGGCCGCCGCCTGCCCAGCTTCCTATGCCAAACATTACCCAACCTGTGGCTAACCTTCCCATGGTCGCTAATCCAAAAGAGGAGGAGTTGAATAAAGCCAAATAGTATCTTAAGATGCTCACCAAGAAATTCGACCAAGTCAAGATCTCAGGGAATTACATGGACTACACCCACATGTCTCCTTATCCTAAAGTGAGGTCGAGAAGTTCAAGATGCCAAATATCGAGAAGTTCAGAGGGAGTGGAACCTTGATTGTTCATCTTCGTAGTTATCATCGTTCTATGACTCTACTAGGGGATTCTGAAGAAGTGATGGCCCAATTGTTTCAGCAAACTTTGAAAGATAGTGCCCTCCGATGGTTTTTATCTCTCGAGGAATCCAGAATCCGTAGCTGGGAGGATGTAGCCCAAGAATTCATGTCGCAATATAAATACATTGAAGGGATTGAGGTCACCCGTCATGATTTAGATCTGCTCAAATAGAATTCAGGAGAATCAGTCAGTAACTTCATAACTTGGTGGAGGGAGCAAGCAGCTACCATGACCAATCGGCCATCCGAGGAAGAACATGTCAACATAGTGAAGAAGAACTTCTTGCCCCATGTTCGAGCGACGATGGGAGGACAATACTATCCACAATTCCGAGCTCTCAGAGAGGCTGGAGTAGAAATCGAGGAAAGCCTCATTAAAATAGAGGTTGGACCAAAGAAGGTGTCCGGACAGTTCACCCCTAGAAGGTTTGACAAGCCTGCCAGTGCTATAGTATCAACCATCAATAACATATCTCAACCAACCACATTATGGGTACCAAAAAGCCGCCTTGCCCCCGTTCGAAGGGAATACACTGAGCTCCATGCTCCCCTCCCCAAAGTTTATCAAGCCTTGTTAGTCCGAAACCTCATCAAACCCTTGGATCCCTGACCATTGTCAAATCCAATCACAAGAAACTTCAAGGCCGATGCTCATTGCGCCTTTCACTAAACTGCCGGCTATACCATCGACCAATGCTTTCACCTTCGAAACATAATCCAAGTTCTCATTGATCGGGGTACTATCACCCCACCTGCCAATCCTAAGCCAAACACTACTCACAATCCACTTCCAAATCATGCCAATGCCCTCTTCTTAGAAGAAAACCCAGATTTTGATCCATCAACTCAAATCATACCCATATACTCACCTAAACCTCTTCAAATTTTCCCACATTTCCTCCTACACCCTATTAGCCTCGCTGACCAGGCACTGTCACTCCTTACCAGAGCATGCATCGCTGTCCGTACCCGTTCTGAAAATGGAAATATGGAATTGTCAGAAGTGTTGAACCAACTCCTAAAGTTTGGGCTGAAATTGCCCTCACAGATGGTCATCGATTGCTAGAGGTTCAGCACACTGTTCTTGGAAGCACGAAAGTGGGACCGAGATTCAGACAGGTGGGTGGTACCAACCGACGAAATCAGCCTAGATGATGTTGTCCATATTATGGAAGAATTATTCGGGAAAACCAATAGCATTTGTAGTATCACCGGGTTACTTGACACTTTGAAGCTACAAGGGTGCTTGGTCCCTTCAATTACACATATCCTCACAGAATGGGAGGACCTGTATGAAGAAGCCGTTGAAGTTGTGGAATACATTGACTTTACATGGAAAGACAGAATTATTGCCACCGGATGGGGGGGAAGAATTCGAATAATCGAGCGAAGAATAAACTTTAGGAAGATTTGGCTCTGTAGCCGACATATGTGGGATGATATCATTTAAAGAACTCCTCGGATAAATATATAAGGTGGCAGAACAACCTGAGATTAACGAGGAAATGAGATTCATGTTCTTTTCTTCTTCGGTAAATCACATGACCAGATCAAGGAGACATTACCAGGTTCCAAGCTCACTACCAGCAAATAACAAAGGGAAGGGCGTTGAAAACCTTCCTATGCCAGAGATGACCATTGAGGAGAGCAAGATCCTCGATCAGCTGAAGAAAACTCAAGCTAACATTACTCTATGGGGACTTTTCATGTCTTCCCAGCTACACAGAAATGCTTTAATCAAATTGCTCACTAGACCCACAGTTCCTCCCTCTACCTCACCAGAAGAAGCGGTAAATCTAGTCGGATCCTTGACCTCTACCTGAATTCTATCATTTTTTGAAGAAAAAATCCCCAAAATTGGGCCAAATCACAATCATGCACTCAATATCTCCGTCGAAGCTATGGGGAAGGCCGTGCCACTCTCCCTTGTTGATAACGAATCCACCTTGAATGTTTGCCTTCTGAGAACCTTCAAGTGTTTAGGCCTGAAAGAAAGCGACATCGCTCCAACCTCCGTCGCTGTACGTGCCTACGATAATACCCGTCGTGAGGTGATGGGATCCATAAAACTTGTAATAGGAATTGTCTCTATGAACCCCGTCGTTGAATTCCAAGTCATAGACATCCCAGCTTGTTTTAACCTATTGCTTGGACGACCTTGGCTCCATAGTATCAAGGGTATTTCTTCCTCACTCCATCATAAATTTAAGTTCTTCACTGACGGGTGAGTCATCACCATTTTATGCGACGACAAAAATGTCGAGGGTGCAAGCACCAGCAGTCTAATCCTTGAGATACAGCATGGGTAAAATGATATGCTCCTATCAGGATTCCAAGTTGAGCCACTCCTACTCCCGGTAGGGGACAATTTCAAAAAAAGGGTTTATCCGGAATATAACCCTCATGGAAATATCAATGTGATTCAGATGTTCAGAAACATGCACTTCATGCCCGGATTGGGGCTAGGGCAAAGGAAGCAAGGGATACTTGAGCCCATCAAATTGAAGAAAGCTTTCCCTCCTTGTGGCTTGGGGCATCAACCATCAGAACGACAGCTCAGAATGATCCACCAGTCTCGACCAAAGAGAAGATTAAACTGCATCCTAACTATCCCAGGAGATTCCTTGAATGGACAATTCATCAAAGAAGGCGAAGATTTCCCTTTTTGTGGTTTTCCAGAACCATGGTATGACCACACAGACAAGAAGATGAAGCCAGGAATGGAGATCTTTTTCCAAGATAGCCACCCATAGGTCGAAAGTTTCCAACACCGCATACAACCGCTCATCAAAGATACCGAAGAGACTGAGGATAGTGACTCCGAAGATTCCTTTAACTTACAAACACTAGGACTGACACTCTGCATGGTTCATTTAGGCACTACATCAATGGATCCATCCCATCCAATTAAAGCTGCTGATACACCCCTCCTTAACTGGCATGCTGCGCCAATTCTACCTCTTGAAATCTCACCTAACCCCAATGTTTACCCTATTTCTTCTTCTGTTGTCTATCCTTGTTCAAATGTAATCGATACCTCTTTTGATAAGGCTCTCAATGGTGTTTTTCCTATCAATGAAATAAACGAAGATTTTGAGTATCTTGCTGTGCCTTATATTAACTGCTTGGACTCTAATTAAACTTTTGATGATGATGATTTTGCAAATGAACAATTCTTAACTGATCTAAATAAGGTTAATAATAAACAACATAACCACGTTCAAGTTAATGAAGAAGAGATTGTTGTTATTAATCTCGGTTCTAATAGCCAACTACGCGAGATTAGGATAGGGGCCACCCTTGACGAGCATGAGCGTGCACAACTCGAATAATTGCTGAAGGAGTTCGTGGATGTCTTCGCATGGTCCTATGATGATATGCCCGACATTGATCTTGAAAAATCTCAGCACGAGATTCCCACTCTGCCAGATTACAAGCCGGTTAAACAAAAATTGAGAAAACTTCGCACCGAATGGTCGCTCAAGGTCAAAGAAGAGGTGGTCAAATAGTTAAACGTGGGCTTCATTCGGGTGATCGAATATCCCACATGGCTAGCCAACATAGTACCTGTGCTGAAATTTAGAGTGAAGGTTCCAATGTGTGTAGACTACCGAGATTTAAACAAAGCTCCTCCAAAGGATGATTATTCGCTACCCAATATTGACATGATCGTGGATAACATAGCCAGTCATGCTCTCAAGTCATTCGTCGATGGGTTTGTCGGATACAACCAAATCAAGATGCACCCCGACCACCAAGAAAAAATCTCATTCATCACCCCATGGGGAACCTTTTGCTACACCGTTATGCCATTTGGTCTCAAGAATGCTGGGGCGACCTACCAAAGGGCTTCCACAACCATCTTGCACTATCTGATTCATAAAGAAGTCGAGGTTTATGTGGATGATATGATTATCAAGTCCAAAATTAGAGAAGGTCATGTTCTCGCTCTCCGGGAGTTCTTCGAATGACTGCGACGGTATCAGATGCGACTTAATCCACATAATTGTGTCTTCGGCATTACAAAGGGAAAACTCTTGGGATTTATGGTTAGAGAAAAGGGGATAAAAGCAGATCCTGCAAAGCTGAAAGCCATACTTGATATGCCACCACCCCGAACAGAGAAAGAAGTCCGAGGTTTTCTTGGGAAATTACAATATATCAGCCAGTTCATCATCCAGCTAACCTCCATCTGTGAACCGATCTTCAAGCTCCTCCAAAAGGATTCAACCAAGGTTTGGAACGAGGCCCGCCAAGAAGATTTTGACCGAATCAAACAATATCTGACCCAATCTCCAGTGCTCATGCCACTACAGCTTGGTCTCCCTTTACTCCTATACCTAACTATAACCTACACTTCAGTTGAGGCTTTGTTAGCCCAATACCTTGAAGTCTCCCGCAAAGAAAGAGCCATCTATTACGCCAGTCACAAATTGGATGGGTATGAGGTCAACTACACTGCTTTGGAAAAGGCGTGTGCCACACTTGTCTGGGTCACCCAAAAGTTGCGACATTATATGCTCGCCTTCCCTATCAAACTTGTATCACGAATGGACCCCATCAAATACCTACTTGAGAAACCCGCCTTATCCAGTCGAATGGCCCGACGGTTGATGCTCCTAACCGAGTTCGATATCGTGTACGTCACACAAATGGATGTTCAAGGAAGAGCCATCTCTGATTACCTCGTCGATTACCCTGTAGAAGAAGCAGATATCCGGATATCCAAATTCCCAGATGAAAATATCCTCTGCACCATTCAAGACCACCTTCGATGGAAAATGTTCTTTGATGGCACTGCCAATAAAAAGGGATATGGCATTGGAATACTTTTGATCGCCCCAGATGACTCCCACACTCCCATCGCCGTTAAATTGGATTTCCCTTGCACCAACAACATGACGTAAAACGAGGCATGCACAGTAGGCCTCAAAGTTTCTCTCGATAAAGGTATTCAATACCTTGATGTCTACGGGGATTCTACCCTTATCATCGGTCAAGTGCTCAGAAAGTGGAAATTCAAGGACAAAAATCTCCAACCCTTTCATGCCCAATTAGAGGAGTTTGCCTCCCGATTCTGAGATATCACCTTCCATTATCTACCCCGAGAAAAGAATAACCTAGCTGATGATCTCGCTACCTTAGCCTCCATGGTCGACATGCCCGAAGGAATAACAATGACTCCCTTCCTAGTCCAAAAGGAAGACAAACCAACCCAGTGCTATCATATTGAGCTCGTCTCTATCGAAGACCTTGAACTAGACGACTGCTGGTAGTATGATATCTGGTGCCTCCTCAAACATGGTAGGTATCCTGAGGGTTCCAACAAGAAAGCCCGATCAACCCTCCGAATACTGGCCGCCCAGTACATCATCTGTCATAAAGCTCTACTCAAGAGGAACTTCGATGGAACTCTTCTACACTGTATCGCAGGGGCTGAGATTGAGAAGAAAATGCAAAAAATCCACAGCGAGGAATGCGGACCCCACATGAATGGTCACATGCTTTCCAAGAAGATTATCCGACACGGCTACTACTGGACCATCATGACCCAAGACTGCACCCCCTATGTCCAGAGATGCCTCAAATGCCAATAATTCTCCAATCTTCAACACCTACCTCTGCGAGAATTATACAACATGACCTCTCCCTGGCCGTTCTCCACCTGGGTTATCGACATTATAGGTAAGGTTACACCGAAGGCTTAAAACGGACATGAGTTCATCCTAGTTGCCATTGATTACTTCACCAAATGGGTCAAAGCTGAGTCATACGCAGTGTTGAACGCCAAGAAAGTAGCCAAATTCCTTAAGAAGAATATCATCTGCCGATATGGGGTCCCGCACGAGCTAGTGTCAGATAACGGGTTGCATTTTGAAGCATAAGTCACAGAAGTATTCAACGAGTACGGGTTTCAGAGACACAAATCTTCTCCCTACCGACCTCAAACCAATGGTGCAGTTGAAGCCGCCAATAAGAACCTCAAAGTTATCATCAACAAGATGACCGAAAGTTGTAGGGATTAGGCTGACCGAATACCGTTCGCCCTCTGGGGTATCGAAACTCAATCCGAACCTATACTGGGGCTACCCCTTAATCCCTAGTCTACGGCATGGAAGCAGTCCTACCTATGGATCTGGAAATACCCTCACTACACGTCATGCTAAAAAAAAAAGTTAGCGAAGAAGACTGGTGCCAAAGCCGTCTTGATGAGCTTTCCCTCCTAGATGAAAGAAGATTAACAAGAGAGTCAAGGATCGCGGTGTCCGGGAGGGGTATTTATCCCTCAAAGAGATAATAGAACCCATATGGGACCCCAGAGGGAAATTCAAGCCCAATTGGGGCCGCCCCTACATTGTGAGAAAAATCTTATCCGGTGGTGCCGCCAATGTCACTGACCTAGATTGGGAAGAGATGGCTCGTCCAGTTAACCTGGACCGTCTCAAAAAATTCTACCCCTAGTCTGAAATCTCGGCGCGCTACGACTCCTCTCATCTCCCTTCTATTAAAAAAAAACTCTTCATTTCCCTCTACCCAGAACTACGTGGCCCTGATCCTCTGCAAAAACTATTTTCAAACAGATAAAAAACATTTTCAAAAAACCCCAGAGGTACGTAGACAGGTCATACACCTCACATGAGTGCGGCCCTTTATTTTTCATAAAATACCATTATTTTCTTATCACCGAGAACGGCGGTTCATTCTAAGGAATACTTGAACAAAAGGATTATGTATGCCTTAGCGATCAGTATAGATAATTCAAAATACAAAACTCATCGAAAGGCACGGCTAGATGATCAGAAACTTGTTTATTTCATTAATAAGAAATTACAGCACGGATTAAATAAGAAAAGGAATGAATAACTCCCTTCCCCCTACTACTATAAAAAAGCCAAATAAAATCCCCGCATCTATTACACAAATAAACTTTCCAAGAGTCCTACCCACAGCTACTAAAAAAGCCTTCACCCTCATTATTTACATCCTGAGGTCCCCAAGTTTCCCCTGACTGAATAGAGTGCCGTAAACACTCCATGAACCGATAAGCCTGAACCATCTTCGAAAAGACCACAACACCCCCTTCCATGGTGTTAGATAAAACAAACCATCTTTATCCAGTCTCCACTGCTAACATCTTGCTGACTAATTTCCTCCACAACCACTTCATATAATCTTTGGGGACATGTCAAACTTTCCCGATAGACTGGGAGGGAAGGGTCGACGGGCGCCGATTTTCCCACAGAGATCCAAGCAACAGACGTAGGCGCTCAGTCAAATCTTCTATCGGAAAGAAATTTTATATTTGAGGTGGCGCGAACTGGGCCCAGCCAAATTGGCGCAGAAGCTGCCAACGGAAATAAAAGGAGGTCTGCCTGAGAGCAACCAACCGCACATATGAATACTCTCATAGCTCCAGAACAGGCTGCAACTGCCCCCTCCAAGGCACTGACCAATACAGACCACAAGCACCATGCTCCATAAGCCAATGCTCCCAGTTCTCAACATACAGACCAACACTGATGACGTAGCGTGAAAAGAAGTTGGGTACGACTGACAATGGATGTTCTGGAAGGGTCGCAAAGCAGAATATTTCAGACAACCACATGAACAGCATCACGGGGCTACCTCTCAAAATGTCAGAACGACCTTCTCTCCGGCATCCAGGCCATTCAGGGTCTCAGCTAGTATCACCGCCGCATGATTACGACGGTAAGACATCCATGAAGTAATGGCTGGAAGTTGCGGGTCCACCTGCAGTTCTCTAGTCACCAGCAATAATTTTAAAACCAGAACCAGAATAATGGCTCCAGTATAGCCAGTATCACCTACTTCCCATAAATGCACAGACTGTAGCACCGTCGGGAGGGAGATCATTCCTCCAACAACCAATGATCTGGCCGCCGAAGGCGAAACATGAAGAAACTCGGCCAACAAATCCCTAGGAAAATGAGAAAATTCGAGCAAAGCCGCAGCAACACTAGGATTTACACCCAGCATGGCAGAAAATTCCTCATTGGTAGGACAAACTTCATGCAACCCAAAGTAGAATACGTGGTCTTCGAGGTACCAGAATTGTATCGCCACCATCAGTACATTCCACTCAAGAGCCCGATTGCGCCACAGGGAAACTCGACGCACGTTAAAAGCATCATAGTCGACATTATAAGAGCACATTGCTTCCAAGGCTTCAAGGTAATTGGCAAACTCAATGCTACCAGGGAGAGCCATCTTGCAAGGCTAAGAAATAATGGGCAAGTAGTCGAAAATGCAAAGGTGTGATGAAAACACTCCACACTTACCCCTTTTTATACTTGAGAACCCTCACAAGAGGCATAATCCTTACAGAAATCGGAGGGAATCCTACCCCACAAGGTACCAAAGGCTGAAAAGGTTACCAATCAAAGCTTTGAGTTGATGGGACTGAACTGCCAATAGGCAAGACAAGGTGCTTGATCGATCGACAACCCCCCATTTTTAGAAATTTCCCTTTTTCCTCTTTTGTCAAACCATAAAACTCAATAAAAATAAATTGATATTCTCAACAGTATTTCAAAAATCCCTTTTCCTCCTTATATAATTTTCCCTTTTAAATAAAAACTTTCCTTTAAATTTTTTTTCTCCAAAAATACTCCTTTTTACGCTCTCAGCAGCAAAGTAAAAAGCGCATGCGCATGCATTCATTCATCATTAATAAGAGATAATAAAAAACTCCATTGAATTGCATCTATCTGTTTTCTGTGTTACATCATTTTTGCAGGAAATAAAAAAAAAAGAAGCAAAAACGATGGGACTCAGCCCGAACCCACATTCTACCTCTCTCTCTCTCTCTCTCTCTCTCACTAAGAGCTTCCACCCCCACGACGTGATCTCTTTCCCCTACGACGAGACGATGGACCACCACTACCCGAGCCAGATTCATCTCCGGAAGAAGCAGAAGGCACCAAGAAAGAAGGAACAGGAACCGCGTCCCGAATATGGGCAGGAGGCTGCGCAGGTGGCACCTGTTCCTTAGCCAAATGGTCGACACCTGAACTTGCTGCAAGAAAAGGCGAAATCAGTATCAAAACAGAGATGACCAAAATAGAAAAGAAAGACAGAGAGGAACAAAAAGGTAAACCACAAGTCGAAGGACCTCCTCTGTCAAACCCAACTCCTCTGGATCCATCGCATGAGGACGGTTGCAACATAGGCACCATCCCTCCATCATCCCACCGAATGTTGTACGAGGGGGTATGCAACCGCACAAAAGGAACCTATGAAGTCGCCACCGCCGTAGATGCCATCGGACCACTGCCACTATGGAAAGATCCCACCGCCCAACTCGAACCCGCAGGAGGGAAAGGTAGGGAATCATATATACTGGGCACCATCAACCAGCTCGTCCCAAAGTCCATATAGTCATACGGCACAGCCGTATCGGTATACAACAAGTAGGACTCGCAGATCATCGCCGCGATCCTCTCATCCTCCAACATCAGTCGCTCCTGCCTCATAGACGCAAGAGGCTTCGCAGGTGGCACCACCACCTCCTCCTCAACAATCTGACAAACCTCCCGCTCCCCGAGGTACGAGGAATGGCCGAACTCATGCTCCAGCAAATGCCTCATCCTCTCATTCACCCCAGTCACCCGCGTATCCTGAATGGCTGTCCCCCAGGGATAAAAGGTCACCTGAAAATCTCCAAGAAGGCATAAATCAATACAAGATCAGAAGGTGCAAAAACCAAGACTGAAACGGAAGGAGTCTTACCCTACCACTGGTCAGGTCATTCAAAACTTGACGCACCGCCTCCAGAGAGAGAGATCCCTTCAACTGCCGATTGGCCTTACGCCATCAATACAATCGATAGAAGTCCCCAACAGTGTCATCCTTCAAAACGATCAGCGAGGTATTGCACCCAATCACCTCATAGAACCACATCTGAATTCACTAAACAAAAAGAGGCGCAAAATGAAAATGTGAATGCATGAAAAAAATGCGCAAACCAAAGAATACCTCAAGAAGGTACGTGGCCCCAGTAAAGGTCTACCGGCAACATGGGCTGAATGCATCCAGAGAAGAAAAAAGGGTCGCCAAATTCAGACTCCCCCAATCGTAGAAAGGGATGTTTGAAAACATCCTCAACTACGGCAAGAACCACAGATGGACGACGTCGCCGCTCGACACCACCATGAAACCTCCCAACACCAGAAAAATGAATAACCGAGCCATTTGCCTCACTTGCAGCCCGTCCTCCACATAAATCACCCTGCTTAGCAGAACATCCTTCAATAGGGACAGCCGGATAGAATCCCTAAAAACTAGCCTCCCTACATCACCAAGTGCTGCACGCACTGCCTCCGGTCTCACCCATAAAGAGCGATCCACCTCTATATGCTCTCTGTTATAATCCAGCCCCAATAACTGCTGCACATCTATAGGAGTCACAGCCATCTCCCCGAAGCCGAAATGGAAAGTGTGGGTAGTATCCCACCACCTCTCTCCCAAAGTGCACAGGACTGCTGTCGAACGAGGCGTCTCATTTAGAACCGATGCCAACCGCCCAAAACCCGCTGATGATACCATCCAACACACCACAGGTGGGAGATGCTCCCATACATCCTTGAGCCCTATCGTCCCGCGGGCGCGCATGTTCTTCAAAGAATTATCAGACTGGCAAAAAAGGAAAAATCTCAGCAGAGATCAAGAAAGAAAGAAAAATCACCAAAAAGAAAAGAATGCCAAAGGTCAGGTTACTTACATAACCGCCGGGACTCACTCTCGAAGAGCGATGGCTCCCGCTGCAAGGTTCGCTCATCTGTAACAGGCTCAAATGCATCAAAGGAGTTATCACTCTCCAAACTAAGAGGCGCCCAGGCCCTCTAATCCACATTCGCCCAATCATCAATGGTCAACCACTCCTGGTGGATTGTAGTGCTCACAAAAGCGGCCATTTCTTGAAGATTGGAATTCTAGGACGATTTGCAGAGAAATCATAGAAAGAGAGAAGGCAACGAAGCTATGAAAAAAAAATGAAGGGATTCGCCCCCTTTATATAGGATGCCAAGTGCTATGCCGATCGCCACTTCCCCCAACATACCGATCGGCACTAACTCCTTACCTTCCCAAGGTAGCCCAAAAGTCCGTGCCACTACCGAATGACACCCCTCATACCATGCCGACCGGCATCCCCCCTTAAATTTCGTATAGAAATTCCTAGAAAATACCAGAAAGCCCCAAAAAATCCTCGGAAAATTCCTAAAAATCCTAGGAAGGATTTATAACATTTTCACCAAGAAAATTTTGCATTCCCTCAAGCGAAACCCCTCTTTCCCAGCGAAATCCTCAAAAACCAAGTGAATATCCTCCCGACAAAGCACCAGAGGATCTGTAAGGATCGCCTGATCACTTCCCTAACGGAGTTTTTACAGCACCAAAATAGGTTGTTCCCCCCCGCGAGGTCTCCTAAAGAAACAAAATCTTCCCCAGCTCAAATCAAAATCAAAAGGCACTTTCTCTAGCGAAATCAAAATCCAATCTTTATCCACTCTTAGGTCAGAATTGACCTCGGTCTTGGATCGTCACCTGAGTTGGGTCAGAATTAACCCCGGTCCTCGGTCGTCCCCACTCTTAGGTCAGAATTAACCTCGATCTTGGATCGTCACCTGAGTTAAGTCAGAATTGACCCCGATCCTCGGGCGTCACCACTCTTAGGTCAGAATTGACCTCGGTCTTGGATCGTCACCTGAGTTGGGTAAGAATTGACACTGTTCCTCGGTCGTCACCACTCTTAGGTCAGAATTAACCTCGAACTTGGATCGTCACCTGAGTTGGGTTAGAATTCACCCCGGTCCTCGGTTGTCACCACTCTTAGGTCAGAATTGACCTCGATCTTGGATCGTCACCTAAATCGGGTCAGAATTGACCCCGATCCTCGATCGTCACCACTCTTAGGTTAGAATTGATCTCGATCTTGAATCGTCACTTGAGTTGGGTTAGAATTGACCCCGATCCTCGGTCGTCACCATTCTTAGGTCAAAATTGACCTCGGTCTTAGATCGTCACCTGAGTTGGGTTAGAATTGACCCCGGTCCTCGGTCATCACCACTTTTAGGTCAAAATTGACCTCGATCCTTGGTCGTTACCACTCTTAGGTCATAATTGACCTCGATTATTAAATCTTCACCCTAAGCCTGCAGATTCTACTTTAACCCACAAAATTGGTCATCCCCCAACACCACTTCAAGTCCTCAGAATCGACCTAAACCTTTGATCATCATTCCATCCCCATCACGCTCCTTAGGTCCTCAGAATCGACCTCGACCCTCTGAATCGGTCATGCTCCCTCAAAAGCATCATGTGGTGTCTATTCGATAGTTATCATTTGTTCCAAAATCACCCATTGAGGGGCTCTATAAACAACCCATTCCGTTACCCCCAACTCTCTTTAGGTCCCTAGTACCTCCCTTCATCACTACAAACCCAGGTCATGTCCCGAGTACTGACCAAGAAGCCAATGGGCACTCCCCAGCCCAGTTTGACCAAAAAGTCAAAATCTTCATCTCGACTGAGACTAAATGAATCTTCAAAGGGCACATAATACCCTTTCCAATGGTCCATCCCGTGCGCAATTCCGACTTCCCATGCGGACGAACTATCCGTTTGCGACCAAAACTTGACCCAGAGGCCACCGGGCGCTCTCGGGCTCAGTTTGACCTAAGTCAACTCTTCAGCTCATCCGAGGCTAAATGAATCTTCGAAGGGCATTGAATACCCTTTCCAACAGTCCATCCCGTGCGCGATTCTGACTTACCATGCGGACGAACGATCCGTTTGACTCCAAGAGGTCACCGACTACTTTCAGGGCCCGGTTGACCAAAGTCAACTCCCCAAACTGGGTCAAACTCTTTGGAATGTCGAAGTACATCTCCTAACGTTTCCAACGGTCCACCCCGTGTGTGATTTGGACTTACCATACGGACGAACGATCTGTTTGCGTCCGAACAATCCCCCGTCCAATGGACCGACAAACGCTTCTGAGCCATATTTGAGCAAAAGTCAACTCCCGAACCCAAGAGCGATCCAAAGGACTTTCAAATGTCTCTGAATACGGTCTACCTCCTGCGTGATTCTGACCAATGATTTTCCCTCGATAATCGATTTCCCGAAAAGGCCTGAAACACACTATCAAATGGCAGGTTCCAGACCCTTCCTATCGTCAGGTGCCGATAGGCAGGACCAGGTCTATGTCGATCGACAGTGACCTAAGCCTATAAAAGGAGGCCTTCACCTCATTTTCAAGGGGATCCCAGATCTGATAAAATTCACTCTCAACGAATCCTAGAAACCTCTCTCGAAGGCAGCGTGATTTCAACCTCCAAATCCCTTTTTTACGTCCACTTTTCATCGTCCTTTTCATAAAACTTGGTGAATTAGCCACTCTCCATCATCACCCAACTGCAAGGGCTGCTCTCCAACATTCAAGATCAAGCTCAAGATCTTCAAGAAGGTCCAACTTTCTCAAACTCTCTCTTAAATTGTCTTAAATTCTCAATAACTTGTTTTCTTACTTAACATTTTTATTATCTCATCTGGTACATCCTAATATACTTTTTATTTAGTATTATTGAACATCTCTTATTTTCATATAAATAAAAACCCAAAAAAAAAACAAGAAAAAGAGGGTTTGCTCATAAATTCCAAATAGGAATTCTAATACTTTTCCCACACTTTTCTCACCACTAAAACACTTTTTCTACACACACACACACACACACTCACACTAACAAATAAGAGATCCCCTCATTTGGATTTATGGGATGAACCCCACCCCTCATTTTGTATGCGAACTACGTGGACTTTGATGCCTTTATAGGCTACGTAGGCGTCTCGGGGTAAAACACGAGACTCGAGTCCTTTTTCTCACTTTTTCTCTTACTTTCTATTTTCTCTAAATCTAATCTTCTTATATTCTATATACTCTCTCTTAGTGATCTATTACTCCATATACGTTATCGTTCGATTATAATGATCAACGTAGGGGTAATCGTGTAAATCTTATTTTTCTAATATTATTCGTATATCTTCCTACGGATGACTCGCTTTATCTTTTCCATGATACAAGTCGAGGATTCCTTTCTCCATTATATATATACACATGCAAACATATCACGGGGAAAAATAAAGGAAAATAACAAATATCCATGAGAGACCGAAAGGGCGGAATGGCTGCCTAACACCTTCCCATTTCGTAATTAAGCCTCCGAACCCTTCTCGAATCATTTTGAATTTGCATGCACCAGTTTGTCTTTGGATGCCATCCTTCGGGATGGCTTCCTCTTTTTCTTTTGTCTGTTTTGAGTAAAATAGACTGGCAACTCTGAATCTCTCTACATTTTTACACCTCATCTCAAATGACGCCGGCCGAAGCGCTCTCGAGAGGGATGCGCGGGACCCGAAGTATCCTTTCCCTTCGCCTGCCTACCCGCCTGCGCGGCGAGGATCGGGGATGGCCATAAATTGGTTTAGTACTACATAAATTATATTATTTCGCATGAGTTGTTTTATCTGTGTAATGAAGATAAAATTTGGCATTAGCTTAATTTCACTTAGGTGGTAATTAGTAACTAAAAAGTTTTCGACAATGATGCTAAGAATGAACCATTTATGGATCATGCTTTAGTTAAATTAAGGCTTGATCACCCAAGGTTTAATTGGGGGGGGGGGGTGTCACAGCTGTGAGGGAGGAGCAACCCATACGGGGTGCCGCGAGTGGTGGTTGGTCCAGGAGGTATCCTACGGATTTGATGACATCTTTCCCCTGAGGTGCCAACAGATTTGATTGAGTTGATAGGGGTGATGGAGGCGGGTTTGTGCTTGGGGTTTGAAGTGGTGGGGAGGGGGGTACATTGAGACGTTATCCTAGGAGTACATAAACCCCTTCCATTGTATAATAATGGATTTTGAGGGTTTGTCGTAGGGATCTAGGATGGGCGAGTGCTCCTACCCTCTTCCTGGGTAGGGATTAAATGATTTTGAGGTTTGGAATCAACAAATGGATGCCAAGGATACGGAAAGGGTGAGGGTCAGGGAGGAGGGCTTAGCCTAGGGTAGGGCGGATGTGATAACCCCCCATTTTCCAGGCAAAAGTCGTCGTGGCTAATACGCCGAAGATAGGGCTTGTCGAACAATCTCTATTATGGTCAACATCAAACCATAAAGTAAAAACGGTATTTAAACCATCCACGCATGTGAAATAGAACTGAAATGGCATAATCACATAAATATATAGATCTCTACCCAGCTAATATATAAAATATCTACTCATCTAAGCCCTGAATAAAAACTAACTGAATAATAAACCATGCTTATGACCATACAAAACTCTGAAACGAAATCAATTGAAACTGAAATAAATAATTACTTATGGTATATTCAAAAGACTAAAATCTACTATGCAAAGTGGAGTTGCAAGTCTGATCTTTTCTCACGCTTATCTTACCTAAGTAAGCTTTAAAAATATTTTTATGATTTTTGGTCAGAGCCCTAAATTTGCAAGAATTAACTTCAATATCAATAAATAATCATGCGGTTAATTTACAATACATGCCACCCATCAGTTTTCGCATGCAATATGTATCTCATCCCACATCTAAGTGCAATAATACGCGCATTACCCGACCCAAGTCATATTTTGATAACTAGTTTCTATACTATCATAAAAATTTAATTACAACTAACTATCACATAACAAGTATGTAACTATCTATGCATGTATGAATATAACCCCAATACTAACCCCAATAATATCACCCCTAAAGATACACATAAAGCACATTGTGTATTTTACGTAACATCGGGTTTATTATCAATTGTCTACATTTAGATTATATTAGTTCTCCCACAATAGTTATTACATCACAATAAGGTCACTAACTTTGGTGTCTATCTCATGCCTATATTGGTAAGTCTGTAGGAGTCCATCACCTAACGGGTTTAAGCAAAAACACACAAATTAATAGTGGGGAGATCACAATACAGTAGCACCACTAATGGGACTATACCTAACCCGACTAATGGATCCAGTAAACCAACCATCTCTCATAACTAAGGGGTGATGCCCCTGAATGCACGATCTAAAATAATGACCTCCATTACATCCAGCACATCTCAGCTGATGCATGGTACACGATCCCGATGTCGAACGCGAACCCCCCAGTCGATAGATTCACCATGAGTAGGTATGTTCACATAATTATAACATACACATATATACAACACATAATATATGTAACTACCACATAGGATATCGCACCTCTCACGTGTCCATCCAATCTAGTCCAATTCACGTAACATCGGATTATGTGAAAAGTAACTATTCTCACTTATCAACTTTCTGTTATAATTATAATAATTTATTTCTTTAGGTTAATGATATAAATATCCACTTATGAATTATATCAATCATTACTTAAATGGACAACCTCTCATATACTCTAATCAACTCAAAATAACTCCACATTCCAATTCCCAAACATGACCCAGTTCGACTCAGGGGCCGAATTGATTCACAACTAGGGCCGAATTGATTCACGTCGAGTAGTAGCCCAAATTTGCCTAAAACGAATTGTTTTCTTTTCCAGCCTCCATTAACGATTTCTAAAGATCTTAAACCTCAAATAAAAAATTCTAGAATTAAATCTAAATATAGGAATAAGGTTATATTGATTCCCAATCATCATAAACAGATTGATTCATCCATTTCAAGGGTTAATTAATAAAGGTCACCTTTTTTCCTACAACATCAATGGTTTACAATTTCTCTTTAAATTTCAGAATAATCCTTCAAGTTAATAGATGGAATCGATTCAGAAACATGAATGGATCCTAGAACATGGATTCTAACACGATTTCTAATTATTATACTATATCAATTTCAAGTCTTATCACCAAAATATCAACTTTCAACATAAGATTAATTTCTAACTAATCCTAATTAATCCCAACAATAACATAATTCAAATAGTACGAATTAAATCTCCAAACATAATCCAAAACCTGAAATCAGCATGGAACGAACATGATTCTATGTTAAGTACATATTATTTAATGATGTTGCAAGAAAATTCTTGCCTTTGGTTTGAAGATTGAAGAATCCCTTCTTGAATCCTTTTGATTTCCCTTCTGCAGGCTTTCTGTAATTCTCCCAGATGCTTATGGATGCCCGAGTTTAGTTTAGTTGGTAATATAACATTAATATAAGAGTTTTAGGCCCTTTAAAAACTATAATTAACGTATCCTTAATGATGCCTAATTTCGATCCCTTAAAAGAGCCTAGAATGCTACCTGAAATATCCCAAAATCTCCCCTAAGGGTATACGTACCCCCCGGGATCAACGTAAGACGTTTAAAACACATAAATAGGCTTCCATATCACCCCGAAGTTCACTTAAAACAAATATACCTCAAATTGCATGGTGAAACCTCTCGCGTAAAATAAAATGACACACTTAATTATTTTACGCATTAATTGCATATAGTTCATTTCGTTAACTACACTTATTAATTATAATACCATGTGGTATAAACAATTCATATAACATACACACTTAATTATCATCTAAATATGAAAATCATGAAAATAAACAGATCACATAATCATGCACAATGTAAATTACACAATATCCCAAGTAATTATTAATTCTCGTTTATTATTTTCTATTAAAATAAATGATGTAAAAGTACGGGGTATTATATCTGAGATGGAGGAAGATGTTGCAGATCACATTGATACCCTAGAGGCTAGGGTGAGGTGATTAAATGAGGAGGCCCCACGACGGGAGTAGAGTCGTGTGCCTCCTCCCGCTCAACCGGGTCCCAGTCATCTCGAGGATCCAGATGCAACAGGTTGTGGTGGTGTTGATGATGAGCGGGGTTAGAAGGACCGTCATGAGTAGGCTTCAATTTTATTGTCTAGGTGGAGGGACTGTATCCACTGATCCACACATTTGATTGTTTCTCCTTTATTCTTTAATTTAATGCACATATATTGTGCCTCACTTAGTGGATGCTAGGGATTTTTGACATTGTTATGATTTTTATGACATTATTTTGATTTTATACATGCCTATGCATTTATACTTTTCATGAGAAAATATTATCGATGATGTTTTAATATAGTAGGTGCCATGTTACACTTATTTACATGATAAATAATGCCAAATATGTGTATGAATAAAGCGAGTTTAAACACTTTTATTAAAATTGAGGTGACTCATATAAAATAAAAGATACATGTACACATGGGAACAAAAGTGCCCCATATTTTTGAGTCTTTTATCTTAGAGAGAGACAATCTTTTATCCATTTGATGGTGCTAAATTTGTCTGTGCTGACGTCATAGTGGTGAGGGAAGGAAGTTACCTTTTCTTTGCTTGGTGATCGGGAAAAAGACTTTTAATATAACTTTGGAATCAGAGTGATGGTCCTTGCCCCCAGATAAAGTGACATTTTACGGGGAGTCCTTAGTGAGTCTGCATGTTTGATGATCTGTCCCACGATTTAGGGTAATTTGAAGAGGGCATGTTTCTGGGAAGAAGGTTGCATTGTATTTTACCATTTAGTTATCTTTTTACCACTGCTTCCATAAAATTAGCCCTTATGTGTTGTTACTTAAATAAGGATGACCCTGTAGAGTTTTTTTAAATGCCTTAGAGCACTGTCTTGTTACTTGACATTTAGTTTACTTGGGACGCGTCGACTCTTTTGGAGGGAGGGCTTAATGACCATAAGTATGGTTTTCATGTAAAAGTATTTTTCGGTGCTTATTTAGACTGGGCCTGGAGTGATATCTTGGGTTGCCTACACATCTCCAATTCAAGGACAACAAGATGTTTATCTTTTACTATTTGTAATAAAAATATAGGGGAGAGTTAGTCCTACGTAGTTCTTTCGAATTGAAATGATGGGGGCTCAAAGTATTATAGCTGACTTTAAGCGAAAGGTTATTCGCACAAGTGGGATTTTTTGTGTTGGGATGGGAATGCATATGGGCTTGCATAGTCTTTCCTTCCCATTACGATTGATTGTTTCTATAGTAAATTGACATTTTCCTTATTACCACTAATGTGCATAAGGAAATAATTTCTTTAATCGCTCGAGATTGAAGGATTGGGAAAACATGATTCCATCTAGATTGGGTAAGGTAGCCGCCTCGTCGAAGTTTATTTTGGTGACGAGGAAGGGTCCTCCCCAGTTGGGTAATTTTTTTCTTACAGAAGTCCAGGAAGGTTTGAGATTATCTTTTAAGACTAGGTCACCCAATCGCAAGTTTCGATTTTTCATCATCTTATTGAATGCTCGAACGATAAGTTGCTGGTAGCCCTAATTATGATAAGCGTCCTTTAGTCTTCTCTCAACTAGGAGAGCTAGTTTGTTATAGTGTGGTTGGACCTAGTTAGTTTCAGCCACTTGGCTTTCGATAATTATCTGTAAGGATGATATCTCAAGTTCTACAAGCAATATTGCTTCCATTCCATAATCCAAAGAGTAGGAGGTGGACCCTATTGAGTTTCGTTATGTAGTTCAGTACCCCTTGTGGTCATATGGGAGTTTGTTTAACGAGTTGCTATAAGTCTCGATCATCTTGATGATGATGATTTTTACATTTTTGTTAGTATATTCAACTTCTCCAAGTAATCCCATATTTGTATAGTAGGATTGAGACCCGTTATCTGACACCAGCTCGTGGGGTACACCGAAACGATATATGATGTTTCGACGTATGAATTTAGCGGATTTCTTAAAATTTATCGCTGCGTAAGGTTCAACCTCGATTGATTTAGTGAAATAATCGATGGCGACTAGGATAAATTCGTTCCAGTTGGAGGCCTTAAGAGTTACCTTCTGTGACAACCCGAATACAATTATGATAAATTCTATTTGAATCATGCTTAACTTATGTGATATGGATAATGTGTTATTAATATATATATATATAATGTAAGAATATTATATTTAGTCTAATCCTACCTTAAAAAATAGTGAAATATCGAATTGGGTACAAACATAAAATTTTGAAGTTTTCAGTAGGAAGTTTAATGTTGGAGAATAGTTTTGACCCTCATAACATAACAATTAACTCAAGGTCAAAACTAGTTAGTTGTATTTATATGAGCTATATTTGTGACACAACAAACAACGCATCAAACGGATGTTTGAGTGAGAAGTTATGTCGAATTTATGAAGAAGGGCAAATCTATCCATTCCCTTTAAGTGGTAATTTGTCTTTTATTAAACCAAATGGTTTAATTTGATTGGTTGGAAAGGATGGATGCATTTTCCAACTTAATCCTCTTCATTTAACCTATTTCTTCAGTAAATTTATCCCTTGGTTCAGTTTTGAGGGGTTTTAGCTTGAGGAAAGTGAAAGTAGAAGTTTAAGGAAGAAAGAATTCCAAGAAAAGCTAGAAAAAATTCCAAGAAAATCCTTAAGGTGTTTCCAAGGTATAATTATGTGTTAATATTATTTTAATCATGGATTATAATTATTTCAAATTATATAAATCATTAATTAGTGATTAAAGTTCTATCATCCTTTGTGATAATAAGTATTGGTTCATATGTGAGATAAGTAGTGTTTGTAGGCTATATTGCTTTGTATTGAACCCCTTATATTCATACTTGCATATATTTTTGTGTGCTTACTGTAATTGATAAATTTCAATTGCATATATTTTTGTGTGCTTACTGTAATTGATAAATTTCAATTGCATATGAAACTAGGCTCATATATTCATATCATATCTGAAAATTAGGGTTTAACTCCTCGTGGTTAGGCCTTAGTGATGGTTGCAAGTTGGTACATAGTTGTTGTTTGTATATTTCATTTCGATATGCTCTGAGTTTTATAAAGATTTTGACATAGAAAATGAAATCTAAAAATTATGAAACTTTAATTTTGTACTATGTAGTATGTTTATTGAAAATGGGTGGAAAATCATGGAAAGTTATGATGTAAAAAAATTATGAAAATTCTTGGAAGTTCAAGGAACAATAGAGTAGCTTGTAGGCCAGATTTATTATGTTGTTAAGAAATGGTGATAACTTGCTCTAGGAAGCTTGAAAAATAACACCATCACTTGTAATGTAAAGTATATTTAGATATTTTTCCATATTGATAAACTTCGACACTTGTATTTGTACAATTGATGAATATAGGATGGTTAAGTATGGAGGATAATCAATTGAGGCCATGCTGGATACCCCATGAATGAATGTTTGTATCTCCTCATTCCAAAGGGTATTTTGAGTAAATGTTTCATGTGTATACACATTGAGAAGTACAATTTTATGTTTACTTGTTGTTAGTTATAAATTACTTATGAGGTATTTGATACGGTTGAATGTTCATAACTTTATCAACGTATATACCATTGTTTCGTGTTTACTCATGTTTCATGGAAAGTGACTTAAGTAGAAGAATTATATTGTTATTTTATAGTCATTTAAAGTTACATAAATATATTAAGATAATACTTATGATTGAGATTCATTACTGATTTAGTTGGATTGATAGGTGTAAGGTCTAATCAACCCAGTTCGGCTGCACCCGAAGAAAACGTAAATACATAGTTGACAATCCAAGGTGAGTGTACTCACTAGAAAGAGATATTTGTATACTGTTATTGATATGATCATAATATAATGAATATGAAAAATTTCATTTCGGTTTACCAAAATGGGAGGTTACTCCTCGACCCGAAATGGGGGAGATTTGTCTATTAATGACAAGGGGTTACTCCTCGACCAGGAATGGGGGAGAATTGACATGATATGTAAATCATGATTCGAAAAGTTAGGTCATTCATTATAAATGAGCCAGATAAGTTAATACATAATTATATGGACATGATTTATTGTATTTAATTTTATGCAGTAGTGTGGTAGTGATGCATTCACTGAGCTATTTTGCTCACGGTTCCTATGTTTATGTTTTTCAAGTAACGTGATGTCACTGCCAAATCTAAGAGGTCGGGTCAGGTTAGCCATAAATGGGTGAAACAATAATTTTGTTTAAATTTAAATGATGTAATTAAGTAACTTATCCTTCAAGCAAGTTTGTGTAAGCATAAGTACTTTAATGTTGTAAAAACTTTTTGGTTGTATGGATTTATGCTGATGAATCTATAATTAAGACTCATGTTTATGGTTTGGTTAAATTAATTATGGTTTGACTCACTTTCGCTTTCAAACTTAATTATAAGTAACTAGGTCGGGGTGTGTCTACTTTTGGTATCAGGGCCTAGGTTGTAGAGGTTCTGGAGTTAGAGGAGTCTAGATTTGGCAGTGAATGTAAGAAATATATTTTGTTTGGTACTAAAAATAATGTTAGAAGATATGTATATCTGCATGTTGTTATATCTTTGATTCATTTAGAATATAAAAGAATGGAACGAGGGAATGTAAATGTGAGAAAAGAAGACGGGTCTCCAAATATTCTAGCAGAAGTGGAGGTTGAGCAACCTGTTCCCATAAATGTGGAACCCGAGCCAAAATAACTGGCGGATATGCAAAAAATGGCACGTGCTATGACTTTAATGGCAGAATAATAAGATAGGTTTATGGCTCAGATGGGAGAACAACAGGATAGGTAACTGGAAGCACAAACATTATCTAGGGCTGAGGAGGTAATACATCAGGATGAAAGGAGTACTTAACAAGAGAAATTTATTAAGATGAATCCACCGTCGTTTGAAGGAGCAGTTGATCCAGTAGAGGCAGAAGTATGGGTTAAAGAGATTGAACTTATTTTTGGGGTAACGAGAATGCCTGAAAATAAACGAGTGAACTTGGCAACATATATGCTGAAAGGAGAAGCTAAATATTGGTGGGATGACACAAAACATTTGTTGATTACTCTAGGAGGCGAGAATGTGATCTCACGAGATGCTTTTGTTAAAGCTTTGTATGATAAGTATTTCCCCCAATGTATCAAAAATAGAAGGGGAAAGAATATTTTATGTTGAATCAAGGAAGCATGACATTTAGAGAATACAAAGATAAACTTACAGCCTTATCTCTGTTTGCTTCAAGGTTTGTACAGAATGAGGAAGACATGTGTAGCCAATTTCTCGATGGACTAGAGTTAGTTCTTAAATCACGGTTGTCGATTTTAGAGGCTGCTAATTATTCAACCTTAGTGAATAAAGAGATGTTAGTAGAAAAGGATGTGAATGAAGCAATAGGAAAACGAGAACGAAGCGCAAAGAGAAGTAGATTCGATCCAAACTATCAAAACGGTAGCGATACCGAATATTCAAGGTTTGGAGGGTAGAAATTTCAACATGGTAGAGGTATGGGAAGTAGTTTAAAAATGGGTGAAGCTTGTGGTGGAAGAGGTTCAGGAATTTCAGCACATGAGAATCCAAATTCTTGTTTCTTTTATGGGACGTCAGGTCATATAAAGATAAATTACCCAAACTTACTGAATATACTGTCACCAGAAGGGTCATCTGAAAAAGAATTGTCCTATGTTATCAGGAGAAGTTTTAGTTAGTAGTGTGGGTCCTAGGAAAGGATCATCTCCAGGCAGTACAACCAGGGGAAGAGGTACATGATAAGAAAGTGGATCTAAGGCAGAAGGAAGAGTGTTTACGCCGACATTGCAAGATGCCCCTGCTACACCAGAAGTGATTACAGGTAAACTTTCTATTGTAAATAAAGATTTATATGCACTCATTGATCCTGGATCTACGCATTCATTCATATCATTACATATTGTTTCATATTTGGGTAGACCATGTTCATTTCTTAATTGTGCCTTATATATTTCTAACCCAACGGAAAGTGTAATTCTGGTTGAGCATGTTCATAAACATTGTGTCTTACGAATGGGTGAACGAGATTTCTATGTTGACTTTATACCGTTGGCCATTCGGGATTTTGATATTATATTGACGATGGATTGGTTATCATCGTATCATGCTTCCATTGATTATTTTCGAAAAGAAGTTACATTTCATCTACCTGGTGAACCCGAGTTCCAGTTTACAGGCGAAAGGAATGTTATTCCTAATAGTCATATATCAGCAATTAAGAGACGGAGATTGTTGAGTAAAGGTTGTACATGGTATTTAGCTTATGTTGTTGATACTAGTAAAGAGACATTTAAAATTCAAGATATACCAATGGTTAGAGAGTATTTTCTAATGTCTTCCCAGAGGAATTGTCAGGATTGCCGCTTGATAGGGAAGTAGAGTTTTCCATTGAATTAATTCTAGGTACTGGTCCAATTTCCCTTGCTCCATACATAATGCCACCAACAGAGCTGAAAGAATTGAAAGTGTAATTACAAGATCTGATAAGTAGAGGTTTTATTCGGCTTAGTATTTCGCCATGGGGAGCCCCAGTTTTATTTGTGAAAAAGAAAGATAGAACAATGCGATTATGTATTGATTATGGGCAATTGAATAAGTTGACCATTAAAAATAAGTACCCTCTACCACGTATTGATGATTTGTTTGATCAATTACAAGGGGCCAAAGTATTTTCGAAGATTAATTTAATATCGGGTTACCACCAATTAAAAGTCAAATATAGTGATATTTCCAAAACAATTTTTTGGACTCGATATGGGCACTATGAGTTTTTGGTGATGCCATTTGGATTAACTAATGCTCCAACCATTTTTATGGATTTGATGAACCGGGTATTTCACCCTTTTATTGATTCATTTGTGATTGTATTCATAGACGAGGTGTTGATTTACTAGCATAACATGGAGGAACACGAGAAAAAGATTTGAGACTTGTATTGCAAATTTTGAGAGAAAAGAAGTTATTTGCTAAATTCAGCAAGTGTGAGTTTTGGTTGAATGAAATTGTGTTTTTGGAGCAGTTTGTCTCGGGAAATTGTACATATGTTGATCCAAAGAAGGTGGAAACAATCGTTGAATGGGAGAGTCTAAAGAATGTGGCAGAAATTAGAAGTTTCCTAGGATTGGCAGGTTACTATCGCAGATTCATTAAGGAATTTTCAGCAATAGCATTACCATTGACAAAGTTGACTCATAAAGAAGTGAAGTTTGTATGG
Organism: Sambucus nigra; assembly: GCA_949130495.1. NCBI lineage: Eukaryota > Viridiplantae > Streptophyta > Magnoliopsida > Dipsacales > Adoxaceae > Sambucus > Sambucus nigra. Next base: position 51,250,231 of record OX422220.1, read on the forward strand.
GTTGAAGAATTCTAGATGAGTTTTAAATAAGTAAAGAATCGGTTGGTTTCAGCCCCTATACTTACTGTTCCATGTGGGAATGAGTCTTTCGTGATCTATACAGACATTTCATTTCAGGGGTTAGGATGTGTTCTTATGAAGAATGGGAAGGTAATAGCATATGCTTCCAAACAATTAAAGACACATGAATAAAACTACCCTATGCACTATTTAGATCTAGTAACCATTGCTTTTTCTTTGAAGTTGTGACGACATTACTTGTATGGAGAAACTTGTGAGATATTTACGGATCATCAAAGCTTGAAATACTTATTTACACAAAAAGAACTGAATTTGAGACATAGACGTTGGATAGAGCTGATTAAAGACTATGGTTGTACCATCCACCATCATCCTGGGAAGGCCAATGTAGTAGCAGATGCTTTGAGTAAAAAATCATCAGGGATTCTGGGTTGAATACAGTGTGCACGTCTTGGAAATATTCTTGACTTGGCATTGATGGGAATTTAATTAAGTTTTTCAAAAAATGAAGGATTATTAGCACATGTAACAACGAGACCTTTATTGGCAGAATGCATACGAAAATTGCAGATCAATGATCCTTTCCTTGAGAAGAAGAAACAAGAAGTTCAGGATAGTAAAGAGAGTGACTTTGAGATTAAGAATAATGAATCACTGTGTTGCAAAAATAGGATTTGTGTACCGAATGATCCATCCTTAGAGAAGGATATATTAGAAGAGGCACATAGTTCTATTTATTCTATGCATCCTGGAGGTACCAAAATGTATAGAGATTTGAAAGAGTATTACTGGTGGAATAATATGAAATGTGAGATTGCAAAATTTATAGCTAAATGTTTAGTATGCCAATAAGTGAAGGTGGAGCATCAGAAGCCAGCGATTATTACAGTCATTGCCTATTCCAGAATGGAAGTGGGAACATATAACGATGGACTTTATTACAGGATTTCCTCGGTCATCAAAGGGGCGTGATTCTATTTGAGTGATTTTAAACTGATTGACGAAGTCAGCTCATTTTGTTATAGTTAAGACCACCTATACTGTTGACAAGTATGCACATATGTACATTGAGGAGATTATACGTTTACATGGGGCACCAGAGTCAATTGTATTAGATAGAGATCCAACGTTCATTTCTAAGTTTTGGCCTCATTTACAGAATGCCATGGGCACAAGTTTGAAGTTCAGTACTGCATTTCATCCACAAATCGATGGGTAATCAGAATGGACGATTAAAATATTAGAAGACATGTTACGAGCTTGTGTATTTGACTTCAAGGGTAGTTGGGATGATCATCTACCATTGATAAAATTCTCGTATAATAATAGTTATCAGTCCACTATTGGTACGACTCCTTATGAAGCTTTATATGGGAGGAGATATAGAACGCCCTTGTGTTGGGATGAAGTGGGTGAAAGGAAAATTTTGGGTCCTGAATTGATAGATATGACAACTGAAAAGATTAAAATGATTCGGGAACGGATAAAGATAGCGCAAAGCAGGCTGAAATTTTATGCAGATAAGAGAAAGTATCCATTGGATTTCAAAAGGGGGATTTTGTATTCCTACGTATTTCATCGTGGAAAGGTGTTATGAGATTTGGGGAAAAGGGGAAACTAAGTCCAAGATACATTGAACCATATGACGTGTTGGAAAGAATTGGGACCCTGCCATATATATTAGCATTATCTCCATAGTTGTCTCATTGACATGATGTGTTCCACGTATCGATGCTTCGTAAGTATTTGGCGGATCCATCTCATCAATTGAAAACTCAACGTATTGAACTAAAAGAAGACTGGTCGTACATCGAGGAACCGGTGGAAATTCTTGATCGTAAGGAGAACATATTAAGGAACAAAGTTATTCACCCAGTTAAAGTTATGTGGATGAGCTATGGAATTAAAGATGCAACTTGGGAAATGGAGGATAGCATGAAGAAACATTATCCCCATTTGTTTGGTAAGTGATCTTTATATTAAATTTCGGGGACAAAATTTTCTACGGGGGGGGGGGGGGGGGGGGGGGGGGAGGAGTTGTGACAACTCGGATATAATTATGATTAATTTTATTTGAATCATGCTTAACTTATGTGATATGGATAATATATTATTAATATCTATCTATCTATCTATCTATCTATCTATCTATCTATCTATCTATCTATCTATCTATCTATCTATCTATCTATCTATCCATCTATCTATCTATCTATCTATCTAATGTTAGGATATTATATTTAACCTAATCCTACCTTCAAAAATAGTGAAATATCGAATTGGGTACAACCATAAAATTGTGAAGAAGGTTTCGTTAGGAAGGTTCATGTTGGAGACTAGTTTTTACCATCATAATATAAAAATTGACTAAAGGTCAAAACTATTTAGTTGTAGGTATGTGAGTTACCTTTTTGACACAAAAAACGACGCATCAAACGGATGTCCGAGTGAGAAGTTATACTGAATTTACGAAGAAGGGGAAATCTGTCCATTCCCTTTAAGGGGTAATTTGTCTTTTAGTAGGGATGCATTTGCCGACTCAAGCCTTTCCATTTAAACTATTTCTTCAGAAAATTTGTCCCTTGGTTTAGTTTTGAGGTTTTTTAGCTTGAGGAAATAGAAAGTAGAAGTTTAAGGAAGAAAGAATTCCAAGAAAAGCTAGGAAAAATTCCAAGAAAATCCTTAAGGTGTTTCCAAGGTATAATTATGTGTTAATATTATTTTAATATTGTATTATAATTATTTCAAAGTATATAAATCATGAATTAGTGATTAAAATTCTATCCTCCTTTGTGATAATAAGTATTGGTTCATATGTGAGATAAGTGGTGTTTGTAGGCCATATTGCTTTGTATTGAAACCCCTTGTAGGCCATAATTTTTATGTGCTTGCTAGAATTGATAAATTCCAATTGGATATGAAACTAGACTCATATATTCATATCATATCTAAAAATTAGAATTTAACTCCTTGTGATTAGGCCTTAGTGATGGTTTCAAGTTGGTACATAGTTGTTGTTTGTATATTTCATTTCGATATGCCCCGAGTTTGGTAAAGCTTTTTGACGTAGCAAATGAACTCTAAAAATTATGAAACTTTAATTTTGCAATAATCGGTATGTTTATGGAAAATGGTTGGAAAATTATGGAAAGTTATGATGTATAACAATTATGAAAATTCTTGTAAGTTGAAGGAACAACAAAGGAGCTTGTAGGGAAGATTTATTATGTTGTAACGAAATGGTCATAACTTGCTCTAGGAAGATTGAAAAATAACACTGTCACTTGTAATGGAAAGTATATTCATATATATTTCCATATTGATAAATTTGGACACTTGTATTTGTACAATTTATGAATATAAGATGGTTAAGTACGGAGGATAATAAATTGAGGCCATGCTGGATACCCCATGAATGAATGTTTGTATCTCCTCCTTACAAAGGGTATTTTGAGTACATGCTTCATGTGTATATACATTGAGAAGTATACTTTTTTATTTTCTTTTTGTTAGTTATAAATTCCTTATGAGGTATTTGATACGGTGGAATGTTCATAACTTTATCAACGTATATACCATTGTTTTGTCTTTACTCATGTTTCACGAAATGTGACTTAAGTAGAATTATATTGTTGTTGTATAGTCATTGAAAGTTACATATATATTAATATAATACTTATGATTGAGATTCAGTACTGATTTAGTTGGATTGATAGGTGTAAGTTCTAATCAACCCAGTTCAGCTCCACCCGAAGGAAATGTAAATGCATAGTTCACAATCCTAGGTGAGTGTACTCATTGGAAAGAGATATTTGTATACTGTTATTGATATGATCATAATATAATGAATATGAAATTGATCATTTCGGTTTACCGAAATGGGAGGTTACTCCTCGACCCAGAATGGGGGAGATTTGTCTATTAATGACAAAAGGGTTTCTCCTCGACCAGGAATGGGGGAGAATTGACATGATATGTGAATCATGATTCGAAAAGTTAGGTCATTCATTATAAATGAGCTGGATAAGTTAATACATAATTATATGGACATGATTTATTACATTTAATTTTATGCAGTAGTGTGGTAGTGATGTATTCACTGAGCTATTTTGTTCACGGTTCCTATATTTATGCTTTTCAGGTAATGTGATGTCACTGCCAAATCTAGGACGTCGGGTTAGGTTAGCCAGGAATGGGTGAAAAAATAATTTTGTTTAAATGTAAATGATGTAATTAAATAACTTTTGCATGGTAGTCTAGTAGTATGACTGTCCGAGGATTTTCCTGGAGAGGGTATTCCCACTCATGTGTGGGCCACATTTTCCATTATGGATTTTTTCCATGATCTCGAGGGTCTTATCTTTGGTGACCCACCATAAGTGTACTCCTTCGAACCCTTTATTGTAGAGTTTGCTGTCACAAATAATAAATTGGTCTTCCAATTGTCTTAAGGTGATTCGGTCACTTGGAGAGGTGTCTGGTGGGTAGTGGTTCTTGTGGAGCAAGTAACATATGTCGTAGTACCATAATGTAGGTCCCACTATTGTTTGATTGATAAGATTGATCTCAAAGCAATAAGAAGGGGTGCTTCGTCTAGTCATGGTAAACATAATTTTCGTAGTTCCTTTTGGCATGTCTATTAGGGATTCTAGGGTAGAAAATGCGTTTTTAAAATTATTTTTAGCCCTGGGAGGAAGTCAAATTCGAGATGCTCGAATCACGAGGCTACCTCTTCTAATTAGGCATGGTACTATTGAGGTTGATCACTCCAAATTTTCCACTTGCCCAATATCTGACTAATGACCTGGCTTGATTCTCCATTGGCCTTTGGTCGGTGATTCCTATTTATAAAGTAATTTCAAGACCCATGATTCATGCCCCATACTCGACCATGTTGCTGGTGCATTCCTAGGTGAGTTTAGTAGTAGTGGGGAATCATCGTGAGTCAAGAGAGATAAGGATTTTTCCGATGTCGAATTCCATTTTATTGGAGTCCCCATTAAAGTAGAGTTCCCAATTTACTATATAATTTAGGGCGAAGATATCCTTATCAGTTTAGAGATGGCTCGTCCTTTGGTGGATTTTTATGTGACTTATATGATCTCAAACTCGGATAGCATCAGTAGCCATTTGGCCATTCAGATAGAGATAATGGGTTTATCCAAGAGTTATTTCAAGGGTTCTATCTTAGAGATGAGTCATATTCTGAAGGACATCATGTAATGACCAAGCTTGAGGGTGATCCATACGAGATATATACAAGACTTTTCCAAGGCGGTTTTCTTGAGCTCACAAAAGACTAGCCTTTTGCTGACATAGTAAATATCCCATTCCTTTTAGGAACTTTCCACGTATTGGGTCAACATGGATCCAAAGTCATTTCGGTTATGGTCATGTATAACATAAGAAGTTGTCCTGGTTGGGGAGGTACTAACACCGATGGGTGAGTGAGGTACTATTTTATTTTCTTGAATACTTCCTGGCACCGAGAATTTCATTCTTTGAGGGAATCCTTCTTGAGTGTTTGGAATATGGGTTCACATATGGTGGAAATCAAGTTGATGAAATGACTTATGAATTGTAATTTTCCTAGGAAACCTTTGACCACTTTCTGTATTTTGGGTGGTGGAATTTCTCATATGTCTTTGACCTTGGAGGGGTTTACCTCGATTCTATCCTTGCTGATAATAAATCCTACAACTTTCCCTTTAGTGACTCCGAATATACATTTATAAGGATTTATCCTGATTTTGATGAGGCGTATCCTTCAAAATAATTTCTGGAGTATCGAAACATGTCTTTCTTGATATTTGGATTTGATGATCATATTTTCTGTATAAACCTTTACTTCCTTGTGTATGAGGTCATGTGGGATGGTTGTGGGTGATCTTTAGTAAGTGGCACTGACATTCTTGAGATTGAAGGGCATGACTGCATAACAGTACATCCCCCAGGTGGTAATGAATCCGATTTTCTCTTGGTGATAAGGGTGCATTTTTATTTGATTGTAGCTTGCAAATCCATCTATGAAGGATTTGAGCACATTAATGGTTTACTATCTACCAATATGTAGATGTGGGGTAGAGGAAAATTATCCTTGGGCCAGAAGAAATTAAAATCTTTGTAGTCTATGCACATTCGAACTTTGCCATTAGTTTTAAGTACCTGTATAATGTTTTCTAACCAAGTGGGATATTCTACTACTCACATGAAACCAATACTAAGATGTTTATTTACTTACTCCTTTACTTTCAATGACTATACAAGTATCAACTTAAAGAGTCTTTATTTTATAGGTTTAACATCAGGGAGTGTGGATATCTCATGCTTAATGATAGTCAGGTTGATGCCGACCATGTCAGCATGAGACCAAGCGAATACATCTAGGAAGCTGACTTGGAGATCGATGAGCTCCTTTTGTTCGTTCTCATCTAGGGAAGACCCTAGTTGTAAATGTTTGGGGTTTTGGGGAGTGCCCAAGTTTATGGTTATTGTGTCATCCTCATTGAGACGTATATGTCTATTTTGACTTTGGTCAAGTTTTTGTAAGTGTTAAGCATTTGTGGTCCGCGGAGTTATTATTATTATTATGTGTGAGTTCTAATCCATTATTGTATTTATAATCATCACATGCAACACACGTAGGCAAATACTGAAAATCACTATTTATTATACCATCAAAATAAGGAAGGATAATTTTAATAAAGAAAAAAATTCTGCCTTATTAAGGGATATTTTGGGAGAGGGATAAGGAGACTCTTCTGCTAACATGACAAACTTAAAGGGCCTCCAGATGATAGGCACTGAGATTCATCTGATAGAAGTACAATAATGAGTATCGCAACTCCCTTGATGTTGGCGATGAGGTGGGCTAGATTCTATCAAGGAACTTTTGGAGTGGCCTTAGGGTGATTTGGAACTTTATCATGGATTTCATATTAAGGCGGGCAATGTTAGTTGAGTTGGGTTATTTTCTCCTCAAATTTTATAGCCGGATCCTTCGCCAGGGCTTCCACGGGGTCCGTATAGGGGATTATTTTAGAGAGGGCTTACAATAAGAGTGGGTGACTTTCTTCACTCCATTAGTAGTCCCACTAGGGATGGTAGGTTGCATCCTGAGGCTCGATCGAAGGCAGTGTCTGGAATGGTGGGCTATTGAATGTGACACACAAAGGTAGAGATTGAGTTTATGGATGTTGACTAATCATCCCTTATCTGTAGTGATATTACTTTGGGAGGAGGCAGTGTACCAATCGTGGAAGATCTTTACAGGTCTTAGATCATAGGACCCCAACATGGCTACTAGGGAAAATTTATCAGGAAGTATCATGGATAATCCCCATTTATGTTTTGGCTCGGGGACCTCTCTGTCTTCCTCGGTGACCCATGATATTTTGAGCCAGTTCTGGGTGACCTTATAGATCTTACTAAAATCTACGTATAGTCCTTCCTTATAGAGGATCTCCATCCCTGATTGCAAGTATTTCTTTACTTCAACCAACCATGGTTTGGGGAGTCTGTGATAGGAAAAGTTCTCTTTCAGAGATGAAAATGACCGTTCCATCCTTGACGAGGGTCTTTTGTACTGGGGCTAGAGCTTTGCTATTAAGCGTATACTCATTACTAAACTTTCCCTTATATTCGGTGGCCATGAAGGCTTCGAGGTATCCTTTTTAGTTCATTCCAAGATCGAATCTTGACATGTATACCATTTTGTGGATGATTCGAGTGGCTACACTGTGAATAACCGACTCCTCTTCTATTATATGAGCAGGTGGGATGACTCAATATCTACTAAGGCAGATATTGCTACTATCATGGTTGGTATCCAAGAGGGGAGTGCTACTAGTGGTGGTGAATGTGGCTCGGTCATCGTCCCCTAGATTGTGATGACCTCCATGTCGAACGAGAATTTTATGTAAAGTGATGAGGGTAATTCTCCCATGGAGTGTACCAAGCTCTTCCGAGCAAGGGGTTGAAGATGGTTGGAACGTCAAGTACTTAAAACACCACATCACACTTGATAATACCTATTAAGAGAGTAAGGATGATGGACCTTAGGACTTCTCAGCGAATGTTATTATAGGATTCGATGGCTGTAGATGATGGTGTAAATTCCCATGTGGTATATCCCAGATCGATGGCAGTGTAGTGATGGCATACATTGATGGTGAACCCCCTCAGTGGTGATGTGCAGAGAAAATAATTGATCACGACCTTGCACGGGGAGGTCCTTATCAGATAAGCTGATATGCTGTTGCATTACGTTGGACCCGATGGTAGCTAATATCTTAGTCAGAGTCAGATTTGTAGGAACAGAAACTTGGGATAACAGATGGATGAGGGTGGCTCGGTGCTCTCGAGATGTAGCTAATAACTCCCAGATGGTGATGTTACTTGATGTCGGATGGAGTTATTCCTGAATTTTGTTATTTTCCCGAGGAGTCGGTGCGATAACTTTTTTGGGGGACCTTTCTCCTTACTAACTGGGTTCGAAAGAGTGAAGTGTCAACTCGACCTAGTGAGGAAGTCGATTTCTTTATCTATAAAGAGTATAGTTTCGTCTTGAGCATCATTTTCTGCTTTCTTTAGATAGAGCAGAAGGTCAACCAATCATGCAGGGCTAGCGACAAGCAGTGTTGGCTTTGGGGACATCACTTTAGTCTAGTCCATGACAGGGGATAGTTTTGGATTTTAGGAGACTTGTTATGAGTTTTGGAGGAAGTTTGCAGTCGGGAGACATCTATCCATCATATGGCTACATTAGAGATCTGGGTAGGGGTGGGGATTTTACGCTACTGTAGGTAGGACTTGTCCGTCTGTCATGTCAGGTGATAATTCTGTAGACATGGATAATCCTAATCAGATGTCATTATCGGAGGCGATCTCCTAGTGCTCTTTAGAGGTGGAAAATGGGTCAATGGGTCATGTTTTCACACGACCCAACCCGACATGATAAGAATCGCACTTAATAAAACATAATAGTGTCCTAAACACGACACGTTTAAAATGCGACACGACACGATAACATGATAAGTAAAAAAGGTTTGATTGGACATGATTAGACCCAACATGACACGATTGGACATGATCATACCAATTAGTGAGGAATTAAAAAAATAGTAGGTTGATAATGAGTTTAAATGGGGTCGATAGTGGGTCTACATAGGGTCTATATTGTGTCTTTGGGTCACTATAGTGTTCTTATCTGGTTTTTTTCATGGAAAAAATTGGCCACAAACATGGAACGACCCGATAGTGGGCCCAAAAACCCAAACCCAAACCCAAACGTGACTGATCATGAAAGACAGTGTAAATTTTGTGTCAATTTCATTTCGTTTCTTATCGTGTTATCGTTTTGTTTTCAAAATGGCAACCCTTAGTGGTCTTTCTTATCGGAGTAGGTTTTAGGTTCTTCTGGGTTTATCTTTCTCAAAATGCTGAAGACTTTGCAAAAGATGTCTCCATAATAGTACTGCAATTTAATGTATTCTAGTCCCCATAGTAAGATATCTTTGATAAATCTGGCACGAGTTAGTGCGGATACTACATATTTTAGGTTGTCAAACTTTTCTCATGTATGGTCATAGGGAACAGGGTTTGACTACATCCATCTCGGCGGTGTATAAGTACCTTCGGGAGGGGGGACCTTCCTGCAGTGGACGACCTTAGTGGGTTATCTCAACTTGCAGTTCGATTATACCAACTATGTGAGGGACATCCAGGTAAGCTTTAGAATAACTTCATCCTATATCAGTGCAATGGTGGGTTCAGGGCAATACTCCAACTATAAAGGGGTCAAATGCTAGCTGTAGAATGAATAGGTCAAGCTCACTATAGGTATCAACATGATCTTTTATGGGTAGACTGACTTCGGGAGTATTATAATTGATCTCTATATCACTGCGTATGGTATTATGTATTTCCATGGGTAAATCCTCCCATCTAGTATGGTGGATGATTTGGTTTGTGTTGACATTAGGATGTCCGAGATCTCTATTGCTATTGAAGAACTGGAGGGGTGGGCCTACATATGAGATAATCGACTGTAAGCTATATGTATTATAGCCTCACTTTTTCATATAACAGGTCCAGTGCTCGTGCTGCTTAAGTTGGTTAAGCTCTTTTGTGGTAACTCTGTACCTGATCCCATACTTGTAATCTTAGATGGTAGTAGCCTCTAAGGATGCAACCTTTGCTCGTGAAGTCCAAGTCCTTTCCCTGGGGAGTGATTCCATTATGTCATCATCTCCCAAATTTGGAGCTTGGGGAGATGTGTTGCCATCGGTGATAAAGATATGGTCAAAGCAATACATAATCCCCTGCTCAAACAGGTGGGTGTAGTATATCTGTTCGGTTTTGGAGGTTTAAGGTCTTAGAGTAGGCTCCAATTTTCCCAAGGCAGTGTTTCTAATGGTGGGGTTAATCCCATGCTTCGAACCTATCAATCGATAATGATCTATGTCACCTTAGATATCTGTTCGTATCATGTGTATGGTAGCTATGCCCAAACATAATGTTCAACTTCCACGGAAGGGGTCGAGGGAGAATTCCTCGCTGCCTTTCATATTCAATATGGAACATTACTTGGGTGGTCATGAGTCATTGGTTTTCTTAAAGTTGATACCATCTTTATGTGGATATCTTATGTGAGAGATGTATTTTTCCAACCCGGGGTTAGCTCTTAAATTTGCATCCCACGTAGCATCCCCACGAGCGTCAGGGGATCTCATTCTTTCTTCCTCTTCGTACAAAAATAGTGATGAGGTCGGTACCTCCAAGTAATGTGAACGTCTACCTTGATATGTCTATCACATTATCTCATATATACAGGAGGGATAGGGTATTGAGAGACTCGAATAAAAGGTTCTTCCATCTGGTGACTTGCGAATGTGGTGCTTCTACTATTTTTTGAAGGACTGACAAAGAATGAGTTTGAGGTATTGGGTAAGTGGTTATTGTTACTTGCGTCAGAATCCGATAGGTCAATTAGAGGTTCCTCAGAATTTGACCCTCCCGATCTGGTAGATTGGATTGGTATAACACCGGTGATATATTCAGTGGTTTGGTGGGTTTAGTCTCCTCCAATTTGGCTGAGTGGTCCATTTCATGTACATAAGGAGAAATGAATCCTGGCTCTTTTGAGGGCATGAATTATGTGACTAGGAGCACGTCTCGGCTAAAGTGGTTAATTTATAGGAAGCGTATGTCCATAATGAAGAATTTCTTATGGTCAATGGTAGTCTTAGTTTCAACGATGATTTTCACAGGGACAATGGCCTGCCAAGAGGGTGGCTATTTGGAAGTGTAAATGTGTCCTCATCCTCGATTTGTGATGTATGGGTAATATTAAAGTGGATGGGTTGGTGTTTGGAGTGGGCGTGTCTGATAAGGCGTTGGTACCAAGGTTGGGATGATATAGTAGGGGTTGTTGGTGACATTTGGTTTTGGAAGGATGAGGCTCCCGACATCAATTAGGTCTTAGATGAAAAATCTCAGGGCCCAACAATTATTTATACTGTGACTGGTTCCTTAATGGAACTCGCAATGGGAGTCAGCCCACCATTTCGTGTCTGGGAATACGGTAGGTGGTCTAAGCTTGAAAGGTTTTAGGTCACCAACCATTTTAATGGTGGTGTATAATCGATTGAGGGGAGCTTGAAGATCTATGATTTGTCTTAGTCGGGATCTGAACTCTTTGGGAGGAGATACAGATTGATAGTTTTTGGGAGGGGTCCCGATTAGAAGGGAGCAGTGGTGGTTGCCATAGCTTGGGAAATATTAGCAATGGGGTGAGTATCTAGTAGTGGACTGACCACGAGAGTGGTGATGTGAGATATGGAAGATCTAGGAGAGTTCTTATAGGAGGAAAACTGAATTGCAGCTTAGTGAGGTTCCTTAGCATATTTGGTAGCTTTTCCATCCAATTTTTCCTCGGTCTTGTAGCCTATGTGGTTGAGTACTAAGAAATCTGGGACCCAAGTGAGCCCGAGTTCATTATGTACTTCCTTTCGGAGGTTCTTGATCACAATTTCTATTTGATCATATTCCAAGGGGAGGTTGACCATCCTATAGAATTTCTCTCTCGAGCGAGTAATAAAAGTGCCAACTATCTCTCCCTTGTCTTTCTTCAACATTTTCCAAGTCTTTATGTATGACATATATCTATTCATTACATTCATACTGCTTAAGGAAAACACGACATACATCATTCCATATTTTGGCAGTCCCGTCACATTTCTGATCCATATACTAGGTAAGGTCTTATCCGAGCAGAGTGGAGGCGAACATCTTCTCTAAAAATCCTAGGCCTACGATTTGGAACTTTATTTGAAGGTGGTAGTTGGATAATTGGGAAAATGGGAGCTAATCCTTTGTATATTTTGAAGACTGTCATTTTAAATTTTTTAAAAAACTAGGATTCATGATAGAGGGCCATCCTTTTGATGTTTGTAAGCTTATTCCTGGTTTGCATCTTGCTGATGGTTTCTTAAAGGAGGTACAATTCGTATTGGATTACATTATCTACTAGTTTGGAGGTGGGGGAACAACTTCATTGGCTGGTAGATGAGCCACAAATTAGGCTTGTGGGGGCATGGGAAGGCGGTATGTGGGTACTCGGGGTATTGCTGGTAGGGTTCAAAGTATCCATGTGGGGAAATTGGTACTTTAAAGTGAGGGGTGTTGTCATTAGCAGGGGAACTGGTATTGGATCTGGTGCAGGAAGATCATGGGGATTTATTGGTACTGCCTCAACAGTCATCGCAAGTGGTGTACCAGTGTTGGGGATGGGGGATAAAACGTTTTCTCTCATTTTCTGATCGTAGAGGCGGCCTACTGCAAGCAGACTTATTCTAAACCCAGTGCCCTAATTTTTAATTGCATGGTATTCTGGGAGGTGGTGATATTCTCCAGCCATCTCAAAAATTGGTCTATTATGGATAAAGCCTGATCTTTTTTGAAAGACATGAAGCATACTACGGAGAAGACTTGACAATCTTGTGGGGGAATTCTATTTTGGTGATAACTTACGAATTCATACCGTTTATCTTCCATTAAAATTGGAAAGACATTCAACTAGGAATCTGAGGGGTTTAAACCAGCCTCCGATCGTCTGATAATTTTTTTTAAAATTTTCGTCAAAGCGAATGGCCTACAAGTATTTGTACTTTGTGTGCAATGGTGTGTGTTCATAGGGATTTTTTTATATGCAAAAAGGCGATGTGACTTGGCGATCGGTGGATCACTTTTCACGGATCATGATATACTGGGCTGCTTGGGCTGAAAAACCTTTAAGGCATGTGTGAAACCACTTTACCCTAGTACTTAATAACTTTGAAAGCCTACTCGATATACCCCAGTATTGAACAAACTTCAAACATTCCCTATCACTGGTACTTTGGGATTGAGAGAGAAGTTTCTCGATATACCTGACGGGAGGATGAAAATAATGATAATATTCATTTGCGACCAACCTTTCGAATGATCGCTTTTGGCCTCGAGGTTATAAGGTTTAAACAATTTGAAAATCAAGATTATGTAGTGCGTGATGCAAATAGGTAATCTTTGTTTGTATGTACTCTGATGGTTATTTTATCGCGAGGTCCTTCGCGCATACCTATATGTTTAGAAGAATGTAAAATACTCTACATGGGGACCTAAGCACGTCACTACGTTTTTGAGGGAATCTAAAACTAAGGCTGATAAACAGTTCTAAAATTTTCATAAAGTAGTTGTGTGGGGAGCTATATAAAGCATATTAGGAAGGAATCATACGAATAGTTAGGTTCTCTTAACTTATCCTTGGCGGAGTCGTCGCTATGACGTAGCTAGAAGATCCAGCTACAACAGACAATACTGATTTTCGATGGTGGAAAAATTATCCCCAGCGGAATCTCCGTTGTGGCATTACAAGCCCCAAGCGGTGATACACCCGGGGGGAGACTTGGTTGGTTAAATTCTAGATTCTCGATGGTACTTGTCTATCGATTCTCCACGTCCCACCGAGGTCAGGTATCATTCGACGTGGGTCAGAGGAATTTGTTCCTTGAAGATGTTTTATACCATATCTAGTTTTTAGTGCATGCCCTTGATTCTTAGGTTTAGGCCTAAGTGTGTATTTTGTGTGAGGGGGTGTTTATCGGTTGTTCAAAGTCACTAGTTTGCTTGATACAAAAACAAAAAAAAGGTTCAGGTTAGCCCTTTCAAAAAAATCCTAAGGCAAATTTTTAAGTCTTAGGTTGGTTGAGAGGTTCTTATTATGCGAGTTTGAGAATCAGATTACAAGTGCGAAAGGTATTAGACACCCACTTGTTCTTTATACTTCCTTAATTATAGGCTTATTATTTCTCTTCACGTTATTTTATTACTTTTTAGTTATTTTAAGAAATAGTTTGGAGACCTTACATTGAGAATCCCTTAAAACGTGGGTAGGTGCTTAGGTAGGAAAACAGTAGCAGGGATAGGTGTATGAACATCACTTAATCGATTCAGGTACACAAGGGGGCTTGTGTGTGACTCCATACTTGTACAAAGGGTGTCCGTTAGTGTGACACCCCGCTTAAAATAATAACGGGTGGCCAACCCTATACTACATTTAATCAGGAATCTCAGATGGCTCATTCTCAGCATCAACAGACTATTCTAAAATAAATAAGGCTAACTACCCAAAACTATAAAAGCGGATGCTAAAATTAAATAAAACATACAATGGAAATCAAACCAACAATGTAAAACTACCAGTAAGGGTCGAATGTACACAATTACCATGAAAAAAAGTGCTAACATTAAAATAAAATGAGTACACAAAAGGAAATATACCCGAATAAGCTGTCGGGTCACAGACAGTACAACAACCATAAAGAAGAAATATAAATAGATACAAATAACCCTTGGGTGTAAACTCGATATGCAAAAGAGTCCTATCTAGATTTACAAATAAATAGGAAGCGACTACAATATAAATCCCGCAACAGTCCGCATCTGTTATTGCTCCCAAAGACACTAGATAGGAAGGCATCCACGACATCCTTGTGGTGGGACACCTGTAATAAAATATACATACATATATATAGCAAAAGAGAAATACAAACGGGCAGAGCCCGAGGTGTAAAAATGTTTAGCAAGTGTGTTAAGCGTGCATAATAAATATAAATGCAATATTTCATAATTAGAGTGGAGTCACGCTCTCGTGAAACCCCAAACTCACCTCTCGTCTACAGTGCGCACCTAATCGTGTCCTGAAACCTTAATTAAGTTACCCGATACAATTTAGGACAACCAACACAACTAACCTCATGGCCTATACCCGCATGACCTGGTATCCTAACATAACTCAAGAATCCTTTCCATTCTAAACACACGTAAATATATGTATACATGTATTCCTCACTAGGCTCTAGTGGTTCCAATTATTAACTTAAACCAGTTATAAGTCTTAATACGTCACACAGTAACATTAGGATTCAATATAAAAGTTTATTCTCTAAACAACTTACATTCTAGTACTAAAGGCATAACTTCTCTCCACTACTAACATTGTACTACGTTTCGTGCGTGGGGCGTCTCGCAAAGCGAAATCCAAATAAGGAACGCCCCGATACACTACTCCTTGACAATGTTGATCGTAAGGATCCATTATGTCCACACAAATCCTACTACTGCAACTACCTAATTATTGAATACCATCACTAAATACACAATTAAATCTCTATTTAAATCCTTAGGGTCGATATAACCGCAATAGTCTCTAAGTACGATCCTTCGACCCTGATAAACTAGTACATCGAAATCACACTAGATGTACCTCCTAGAAACTCCATATCCTCTTCACATATAAGATATATAAATATATATATATTTACTCTAAATATATATAAGCAATAATTCATTCCTATAACCACGTATACATATCACACATAATGTACACTTTGCAATACACATAACATAAACGGTTATAGCTATCGGGGTCACCACCTATCGGACTATTATCACACCGCCATGGGGACAAAATCAATC
This sequence comes from Sambucus nigra, assembly GCA_949130495.1. NCBI lineage: Eukaryota > Viridiplantae > Streptophyta > Magnoliopsida > Dipsacales > Adoxaceae > Sambucus > Sambucus nigra. The sequence goes on from OX422220.1 coordinate 51,266,269, forward strand.
CTAACGTATGAGAAGTGGTTATAGTTCCTAACCGGAAAGTGAGAACGACTCATACCCAAGACTTCTCACCACCAAAATAAAATCACACAAATAAAAATGGACGACTATGACCTGGGGACTATCCACATCCTACTCCTCAAGCTAGGGGCTCACCCTCATCGCGCAACTTCCCATGATAGCATGTGATGGGTATGCTTCACACCATAAGTATATATATCATTCACACTATATATATATATACATCCATATGATCACATCATATAATCAAACCTTCACACATGGTATAGATATCCACGCCATAAGTACATACATATATACGTATCTTTACATATATATATATATATATATATATATATATATATACTATCTCTCGTTCGTATGTATGAAAATTTATAAACTCGACTATAAGTGTACATAATCCTCATTATACTAGACGTTGTTCCAAGCGTATTAACTTAATTCATTATATAAATACGATCCCTCACTTGAAGCATATTCATCCATTGTACCTATGATATGAATAGTCCTCCAATATATCCAATATTAAGGTTATTAACCCAAAGTTTAACGCATGTAATAATCACTATACATCCCATCTAAATTCGAATGCACATCGATATATCTAATAATAATCCCGACTATAGGTATACCCTTAACTAATAATATCTTTTTCCATTCATAAACTTTGGAGCATTACAAAATTGGGAGCTATTGCCCAAGAATTACATGAGAAGAAAAAAAAAATATATATATACAAGTTCACTAGCCTAAGAGGAACCACAGATCTGGAAAAGAGATAAAATCTCCGGGGAGGCCCGAAGAAGCTGCTTGGCAAGACCGTTGAGCGTTGATAGAGACCTCCAACCTTGTTTGTGCCTGTGTATGCTCGATCAGGAGTTTCTCTCATTTCATCTTTGCCAGACACAGAGCTTCTTCGATGTCCTCCACCTCCTTATCAACGATTAGAAGAAGAGGTTCTAACTCGGCCAGCCTAGCTTCCTCGGCCTGCTGATCCTCCTGATATTTTCGTAAGAGTTCACTCTGGTTATCCACTCATTGGCTCTTCAAGGTTTTCAAATGCGTGATAAGCCAGCCAAAATTAAACCCATCACGACCAAACTCCCTCAGATAACCCAGAAATTAGTTATGGAGTGGTCAGGTAATGCTTAAGGTCGGAGTGTTGATAATTTTAGCAACGACGGTGGCCATGCCTTGAGGCCTGTAACTCATAACGGAGATGTTTGAGCGCAGGCAATCCACCTGAATGTCTCAGGATGATGATTTACAAGATGTTCAATGATCAGAAGATGGTTGGCAGGCATCTGAGGAGAACACTGAAGTACCATCAGGCAGAAGGCATGTGGAGCTAGGTCAGGCAGAGGAAGCTCATAGCCAGATTCACTCTTCGCAGCAGCACCAGTCGTGTAACCTTGATCATTATGGCTAGATTAATCTGAAGCAGAAGGTTCCCGATGGGGTGAGGCAATAGGCGAAGGAGCTGGTGGGGAATCCTCTCGAGCAACCTGAGAACCGTTAGAGGAAATATGGAGTTTATGAAAAAATATTAACAAGTGTTTTCGTTGTTAAGTCACCGATATAGGTGGAGTTTATGAAAAATCTTAGCAAGTATTTTCGTTATTAAGTCACCAATATAGGTGGGTTTTTTTGAAAAATCTTAACAAGTGTTTTTGTTGTTAAGTCACCGATATAGGTGGAGTTTATGAAAAATCTTAACAAGTGTTTTCGTTGTTAAGTCACCGATATAGGTGGAGTTTTTGAAAAAATCTTAACAAGTGTTTTCATTGTTAAGTCACCAATATAGGTGGAGTTTATGGAAAAATCTTAACAAGTGTTTTCGTTGTTAAGTCACCGATATAGGTGGAGTTTATGAAAAATCTTAGCAAGTGTTTCGTTGTTAAGTCACCAATATAGGTGGAGTTTATGGAAAAATATTAACAAATGTTTTCGTTGTAAAGTCACCGATATAGGTGGAGTTTATGAAAAATCTTAACAAGTGTTTTCGTTGTAAAGTCACCGATATAGGTGGAGTTTATGAAAAATCTTAACAAGTGTTTTCATTGATTAAGTCACCTACATAGGTGAAGTTTGAGAAGCTGTGAAATACAAAGAAATTAGCGAAGTACCTCAACAGCAGTAGGAGAGAGAATGGGAGTCACTACGGGGACGTAATGGTAGAAACCGTTGGAGGTGGGATCATTGCCTCAATAGCTCCAACGGGGCCCTTGGCTGAAGAAGCTTCAACGGTAGGTAAACTTCTCTCGCTAATATACGGCTCTAAAGCCAACACGGGCGCATCATCGAAAGAAGACATTGGACCTTCAAGAGATGCCCCATCGAGAGCAGTAGCACTAACATGGGCCTGGGAAGGGAAAAAGCCACTAAGAGCAAAGGGTGGAGAGAGACTTGGAGAAAGCTAAAAATGTAAAAACTAATTGTTAGCAACAAGGAGTAAACACAAAAGAATAAGGGGCAGGAATTCATCTAACTTACCCCCGTTATGGCACCAAAAAGAGGAACTACAGTAAGGGGTCTTATCAATGCAGGAGGAAGGAGAATGTTAGCTATCAGTGATGCCACTTCCACATAAAATAGCCCAACATATTAGAAATGATAAACAAAATAATGGGACAAATAAAAGATGTAAGACTTGGCAAGAAATTTACCTGCCGGGGACTTTCCTCGACCACAACAAGGGGCAGAGGGACATCTTGCTCTGATGGTAACTCAGAGGAGGCTATAATAATTGCCTCTGGTTGGCCAGGCATTTTAGCAGAAGCAACGGTAACAACCCTCGTAGCAGCTTCTTTGACCCGTTGGGAGGACAATCTCCGTGAGTAGGTAAGGCCTGTTATGGGGGATGAGGAGGAGTGGTATCAACTTGAGAAATACCGCAACGCCCCCCCCCCCCCCCACCCACGAAGCGGCTTACAGGGGGACTGGGAGGATTAGGCCTTTCTTCTCAAACTCCCTGCACCAAAACATGTTCTTATTAAGAAATGAGTAGATGCAACACAACTTTAGAGAAGTGGAATAAGAAATAAAGAATACACACATACCTTAGATCCAGAGGGAGAAAGAGAAGGTATAACAACTGGTGAAGGTGGTGAGGAGGCAGTAGTAGAAAGAGCTATGGATGGAGGTTTCTCAAGCGTCTGTTTCTTCTGGGACTTGGTACCCAGCATTTTATTTCTTAAGCTCGTTGCACCACCACTTTCAGGTACCCTCGACCTTATTCTCTTTTTTGCTGGTGGCTCACTTGGATCAACCACGATCATTGGAAAAGCAGTCGAAGGAGGAACGACGATAGCGCGCCATTGGAATTCAGCATGTATTCTTTCGACCTCAGCTTGCACCAGCCTCCTCAGCTCTTCAGCTACCTCTGGAGACATAAGAAGGGGAACAAAGGCAATAGGGAATGCCTCCAAAGGAGTTTGTGTTTGAGCTTGGGATTTAGACTTCGAGGACTTGGATTTCTTGGCCTTCTTAGTGGGTGGCTGAGAAGCCCCTTCTCCTGCCATTGCAACTTTGGTCGAAGGGGCAGGTGGTTTAGGGGTTGCAACGGTCTTGGGTTTGGGCATGGCAACAGGGATCAAGGGGAAATATAGAGGAAGCTCAGAGGGAGGTTCTTTAGGGGTATGGCTTAGAGGGAACTCAACCCCGAGAACGAAATTTCCCTTAAACCCCAACTCGAAGGCAGAAAATGAAAGAACTAGAGGATACACGGGATCCCCCTCGATGAATATAGAAATTTGGGCCAGTTACCTCAGCCAGTACTTTATTACAAATAGAGGGGTCACATCCCCTTACCTTGTGATACCGAGAAAGGTGACTCACCCAACCAGTGTAGAACTCACTCCCCACGCAACAGTTGAGGAAAACAGAGAACACGCCTCGCTAAAGGAGACCTTGGGGTTGGATAATCGAAACATCGGGTGAGGGGATCCTTGATCAAAGCCAAACTGACGGCTGTAGCGGTTGGGATTGTAGTACTCGTTTGTGTATCGCCACTCGATTTAAGAGGGCAGGTAGCCTGGTGAAAATAGAAGGACCACGGCTAGTGAGGGGTCTTCATTAATGAGGTCTACAGTAGTCGACCTGGACCACTCTTGCCTCATATTTGAAAACATCACAAGTGTATAAAAAAATATCCTCTTCATAGGGACTCATCAGAAAGCTCGAAAAGTCATCGATAAAGGAGGTCAGCTCCTTTCGGATTTGTCTCTTGTGAAAAACAAAGGAGCGAGGGGGAAGGATTGCTTCCCCCAAAGGAGGGCGGTTAGTCTTGGCTGTTACGGCCGAGAAATGCACATAGAGGAATCCTGTTAGGAGGGCGCAGTTGGCAAAGTTGGCCAGGCTGTAACGGCCCAGAGATCGCTCCATATCAAAAAAAGGCTCTATCAAGCTATGTGTGGAGGGATCCCAAGGCGATTGCGTACAGTGGAAGCTTGATACCCCGGGCCAAACATGAGGGATATGTTGATGAGATCCCTTCGAGGCTGGTCGTTGGGCTTCCCCATTTAAAAAGAAGCGAGAAAGAATGACAAGGATATATGCAAGAAGTTTCAGTGATATACCTTGTCCAGGGGCAGCCTCAGAGGAACTACCTTCAGAATGATCCTTAAAGAAATAGTTGATAAGAGGAGTGAAGGTAGCTTTGTTTGCAGTACCGATGAACCTTCGACATATACGGTCAAACTCCAAGCGATCAGTAGTCTCTTGGGCATCTAGGGCTTCATCGAAATAGGCTCATGGCCTGTTGCCTCAAGGCCTAGGATCTCGCACACATCCTCCAATGTTATTATAAATTTTCCTCACGTAGCGATGAACGTATGAGTGGTAACGTTCCAATAAGATACGAGAATGGGAAGGACAACATTATTTTTGGACAGGGTGAACTCACCAAACCACTTGGCCCGATGAAGCCCAATCTTAGTGAGGACATCAGTATGGGAACCCTGCATATAGGAGTTCCAAGCAGCAAAATGAGCAAGAGAGACCCCAAGACCTTCAAAGTTGATGTGGGACCATGGGAAGTCCCGTCGCTCAAGACGAATTCTAAGAGTCCCCTCAGGAGGCAGAAAGTCCCAGTCATCAGAATTCTCATCTTCATCACCAAGCATTATGGCATCATACTTGGCATTAAAAATGTAACTCTTACAAAACGCAGCGAATTCACCGCCCTTGCCGAAAATGGGGGACTGGAGATAGAAACGCAACTACTCTTGACGAGCAGCAGTCAATAAGACGACAGAGGGGGCGGTGACAATGGGGGCAACAGTGGAGCACTGGTGGCAGGTGCGACAGGTTTGCTTGAAGAGGCCATTACAGACAAGAACGAAGTGCAAGAAATAAAGCTTGATAAAAGAAGAGTTGGGAATAAATATGGAGAACCACAACCACGGGTGGTGGCGCAACAGATGAGAAAGGGAGAAGAATGAGTAAAGAACTGGACAACAATGGAGGTTTTCGCACAGGTTTCTCTCTCTAAGGAATACGGGAGCTTGAAGAAGAAGAAGAAGAAGAAGAAGAAGGAAAGAGAAGGGTTTAAAATAAAAGAGATGTTAGAAGCCTTTTAAACCTATCTTTTGAGTTTCCCACCATCGCATGTGCAAGGCCGCCTATAATCATTTCAAATGAACACGTGGAACTTCGGAAAGTGTTTTGACAGCTGAAAAGACAGCGCTACATCACTTACGAAGCGACACCTGGGGAATAGAAAGGATTGCCTTCCTAAGCAAGTTTGAGTTTTGGCGCCAAATTTTTTTCCAGACATATCCACTAACTCCCAACGGAAAATATGTCCCAACGATTCCAAAAAGCTACGATGCCCCCTCGCCACAAGTCTAAACGTTGTTTAAATGGTGACTGGGCTGCATCGGGCAGAATTTCTACTTTTTTTAACATAGTGAGGCATTACGAGGGAGAATTTCACTTACCAGGAATCAAAATGAATATTTGAGAAGGTTAGCAGGCTTTTCGAGTGAATTTCAAATAGTAAAAATCTAGAACGGTTGAAGCGCAGTATAAGGAAAAAGTGGTGATGTCTCTTCGTTAAAGTCCCAACAATTCGTAGTGCTTCGTCTCAGGTATATCGGGGAGAATTTTACTTTTTCCTGGAGATTATAATACTGTGGTTCTAACAAAGGAAAGGAGGCCAAATTTTTTTCACGCAGAGAAGGTTCATCGGTTTGAGAAGTTTCGTGCAGACATTTCTTGCTCTAACAAACCTCTTCACGAAGGGGTAAATATAGAGGGGGCTTGAAGGTAATTTTGGTATTAGAAGTAATTCTACATTAGCAATAGTGTTTTGGGGATTAAGGCACCGTGGTAGCTCAGCGTGACAGCTCAAGCGAGGCAGCTCAACGTGACAACTTGTATTTTAGCTTATTGTATTACTCATATCGTATCTTTGTCTATATTGACTGTAAGATATAATGGTTGTAATGATGTAATGAGAATAATAATGAGTTTTAGTGTGAGGTCAAACGGTACTCGCGAGAGACCAGGCTTGGCAGGGCCTGGGAGAGATTTTATGCTCTATCGAATGACCTCACCTTGGGAACTTTAAAGGGGCTTGGTTTAGAGGATTGAGAAGTGGGGCACCGTTGGGGCTTGTCCTTACCATCTTAGATACGCCTGGTAAAACACCGAGGAACCTTATCCATGGAACCTCGGGCGGAGTAGCTTGGAGTTCCATCGGGCGTTGAGTTCTGAACCAAACAACCCTTTACTTAATGTCACATCTACTGTAGGTGATGTCACTGTTCAGCTAAACAATATCAGGCAGGCACTTGAGTAAACCACCATGGTATTTGGGGCTGTCAGGCTGTTGGTGAGCCATCTCTGCCACAATAGCCCCCCGACAAACAATGGTTAGGCAAAAGGCATGTCTTTGCATTTAATGTTTATGCTGTGGAGACAACTAGTGAATTTGGTATTTAATGTTGGTGACATAAAGTATGAGGGAGGTATTTCAGAGGCATTGATGACTGAGTTTCCTCGGGGGTGGTGTGGGGGTCTATTTAAGGATCCCAACCACCTTTGAGGAAGAGAGACCTTTTTGAGAGTTTAAGAAGTTATTACTAGAGAATATACATCAGAGAGAGTTATTATAAATTAGAGAGTTCTTACTCACCCACCATTGTTATTTATTACGAAGCTTTTAATACTTGACAGGGATACTTGAAGGAGGTTGGTGTTTGGCTGCCTGCCAAGGTGCATCTAGGGTGATTACTCCTCTCTCCTTCTCTCTAAGTTACTTCTAAGTTCAATACTACCTTCTGAGTGATACATGAGATATTTTTGAGATCAAACTGAGTCTATCTTCACTGAGTTGTGTTTGTAGGTCTTGTTGCTAATAAATAATGTTTCTAGTTAACTTATCATTACTATACTTCAAAAGGGGTTACGCCTCCATCTTATTTAGACTACCGTCTTACAAAGAACAAACATACTTAGAGTGTTTTGATAAAATATTTGCATAACCTTTGGAAGAAAAATACTGGTTCAGATTTTTTAGAGAAGGGTGCGACGTGCCTCGCCTTAGTTTTATTGCAGCGAGGCTATGCTCGCTGTAACGAAAGATTATCGCTAGTGCCTTTTGTTTAAGACCAAAAATATCTAAACAAAGGTGCGACCCGCCTCACCCCAGCCTCACTGCAGTGACTTGTCTTGTTAAAGCAAAAGTCTGTTGCTGGTATCCTTTTCCATGTCTAAATTTTCCTAGCTTCTTGGTGCTACATAGGTCATTTCTGGTTCTTCGTAGAGACGAAAGATCTCACTATAGTTACAACATCAGATATGTCCAGAAAGAAAATCTGACCAAAATCTTTCATTATAAAATGTGAGATTATATTTTTCTGCCATATCTTTTACTGCCTTAAAGAAGCAACCTATTTTCGTATGGTTGAGAATGAGATAGAAGGTTTGGAAATTTGTGTCCACCCTTTTGAAATACCAAAAACCTATTTAACTCACTCTCTTCTTCCATACAAAATAAGGTGAAGAAATTTTTGAAAGGTTTTCATTGTTTATTAAGCTAAAAAAATCATATTTTTTAAGATGAAAAACCTTCTTTGTATTTTTGAAATATCCATTATTATCACTCTAATTTAAAATTCTTGAAGTTTGATAACTCCTCTCAAGTTTTGAACAAACATTTTGCAAAACTTATTCTTGATAAACTTTACACATATTTGATATCTCAAAAATATTTTCTGAGTTTGATTAGCGAAACACTCTCAAACTTTTCAACCTTTAGGACCCTCACATCCCAGGAAATTTGATATTCATAAGAGGCTTTTCACTTGTTCCATTTTGGAACACAAATGTTTTCTCTTTAAACTATAAAAGAATAAAGTTCTCATTTTAAACTATAAATGACGAATCTTAGTTTTTGCAAATGTGGCATTATCAATGGAAGTTGACACCTACGACGTGGTGAGTGGTTAGAGAGCGATCTGTGCTTTCTCTTCCATCTAGGTAGTTAGAGAGTGTCTTCTAGAGGTTGTGAGTGATTGAGTTCATGAGAAGTTAAAGTTTGTAAGTCGTTTCTTCCTTTTGAAAATCTTTACCTGTTTAGTGGCAGTCGTCTCTTTGGCCCGAGGTTTTTCCCGAAAGGGTTTTTCCCTTGTATAAATCCTTGCCTCAAGTGCATGATTTAATATTCCGAATCTTGATTTATATTATATGCTTAATGAACATATATTGATTCTATTCAGGTAAGTTGAATTTGAACATTGTCTTGATTTCTTTTACACCATCTCAATATGTGTGAATTATCAAGACTTAGCTAAATGTTATGGCTGCATTTGTGCTTCATCTAGATAAGCTTGGTCTTGTCTGTGAAATTGTTGCTAAGGTAACTGTCTTATAAGAAAATAAAATATATCTTATTCTTTACTTTCTATCAAACGGAACTTATAATAAGCTTCCTCAACTTGTGGTGTTTACACTTGCTAGGTATGATGACAAGGCACAAGTAACTCCTTCCACTGAGGTTGCGCAAGCTTTAGAGATCGTTGCTTCTTCGATGAGAGAGAGTGAAATGCCCTTAGTTTAACCCACTTCTGTGGTTGGTGAGGAAACTACAATATTTTAATCTCAATTTCCCTCTTAGAATCTGGTGCTTCAATCTCCCCTGGAGAATATAGTGCTTCCCTCCTCCTTAACCACTGTTCCAACTGTTGATGAGGTAGTTTTCTCAACTCTTAAAAATTCCCTTTATAACTTATCTCAACTCTAGATATGGTTTTGTAAGGTAACTTAACACAAAATTAACTAAGGTTTATCTCAAATTTACATTGTGTAAATCAATTTAGCACAAATCTAGCTAAAGTTTGTTTACATTTTTTAAGGCAACATAACACAAAACTTGCTAAGATTTTTTTATACTTTGTAAGTCAACTTAGAACAAATCTTGATAAGGTTTGTTTATGATTTTTAAGGCAACTTAGCAAAAAATTGTAACAACCTGCATAATTTTGGGCTATTTTAATTAATTTCTGGAAAATGGAGGAAAATAAAGTTTTTGATAAAATTATTTTTATTGCTCAAATATGTTGGTTATTATTTTTAAAGGCGAGAATTTCAAACGGTTTCGAAAACAGAGTTAAAACGGATTTTAAAATGATTTTTAAATGTTTTTAACTCTTGGAGTTGTTTTGACTTCCAACTCTTCATTTCTTTGCCTTAATTAAAGGAGTCTTTTGGATTCCAACTCTTCATTTCTTTGCATTATAAAATGAAGTCATGGGCAACCTTTTTAACATACTTTTGGCAGCAAATATATTTTATATTCCTCTTCTTTTTATATATACTTTAGCCCTTGAGATTTGTGAGTTTCAACCTTAGATTAAAGGTGTTCTTGGGGATATATTGTTGGAGGTTCTTGGAGGAGCTTTTGTATATCTTTTGTGTTGATTTTGAGGATGTGATCATTGGTTTCTCATCATGGTTTGAAGTATGGGGTTTTACACAATATGCTCTGTAAAGGAGAGGAACCCCGATATTTGAAATTTTCTTTTAATTAAAAAAAGATTTCCTTTTATATTATATCGAGACGCGGAAGCGTTAGAATGTGATGGTTCAAATTAAACATACAAGTCTAATTTTAATTTCTATTTCAAATTAAAATAAAACTGAGTGAAATTAAATTAATCCATTAAAATCAATTTCACTAAAATCAAGTTAATTCAACCAAGCCCTAGAATTTGCCTAAATCATATTTTGTAATTTTATGAAATTAGGCCAAACCAATTTTAACAATTAAATTAATTCACTTGAATAAATTAACTACACAACCAAAATTAAACACGTAGGGATTAAATTCAACCAATTTTATCTTTTTTACCTAAGCATGCGTTCTAGGTGATTTTGCAAAAGATAAAATAACAAATAATCCACTACGCCGCGATGTACGAGGAAAAACCCAAGACGGGAAACAACCTCGGACGGCCCTAGCCACAAATCCACTAGATAGGGAATTCACAAAAACAAGACAAAAAGGCTTACAACACACGACTCGATCCCTCTCAAGTCCCGATGCTTCTTCTCGTAGATACCTCTTCCTAGCGAATAACCATGGAGATCCACCGCGGTTTCAGAGTCCACCGATCGGACTTTATATGGTCACCATCACCCGAACATGGAGCCTTTCTCCAAGTGGGTAAAGCCACAACAAACAACTTCTTCTTTATTTGATGGATGTAGAAGCAAACCCAAAACTTCTCTTTGAACGGAAGAGATGACCCCGGTGCCAAACTCTAAGCAATATATATGAATATGGGAACTTGGAAGAAATAAACAATTGGGTGTAAACTATAGTGTTGTATATTTTTCTCTTTGATAAAAACACACTCAAAACAAGAACATTTTCCTTAAACAATTTTTCTCTCAAACTCTCTCTAAGAGATGAACTAGAATGGAAAAGTTAAGTTGGAAAATGTTATTCCCGCACATAATAAAGTCTGGAAAAAGTTGGTTAAGAACCAAGTGGGGAAGTGGGAGAAAAACTGCTTAAAACTGCCAATAACTGTTCCCGCCTGACATTTCGTTCGAACGAAATATCGTTCGAACGAGACTTCTAACGAAGTTCCAGATTGAACTCGTTAGAAATCTCGTTGGATATTTTGTTTGAACATAAGGTTCATTCGAACGACATATCAAACGACATTTCAAAGGCCTATACTGGGAACTCATTGGCAAACTCGTTCGAACGACATTTGGTTCGAACGAAAAAACTCGTTCGAACGACATATCGAACGAACTTCCAGAAAGTTTGGAAAATTTGATTTTATCCCAGAAACTTTATATAATTTATTTTAAAGTTTGATAAAATCTCTCTGAAATTAAAACAACAGTTTTATATAAACCTAACACCCAATAAGTAAGTTCCAAGCTCCAATATATATAGAATTGCATTCATACCTTGGGAGCATGGAACTATGGTTGGTGACGTATAAACGAGGCACGAAACCGGCATGATGATGAAGCTTTATACTCTTTGCCGCTACGTCTTCAACAAACACTTCATAGGCTTGAGAATATTACAAATAAATACAATCCTATGAATAAATGTTTTTATCCGGAATTGAGCCAAAACTATATATGGACTCAATTGGAAATTTGTGTCCTTACAAATCTCCCCCTTTGGCTATTCCGGGACAAAAACCAAACAAAAATCCTAAAGGGCCGTCAAGATCACTAGACTAAAAAACATAACCCAACCAAACTTGTCTCAACCCAAGGATCAAACGCTTTACCATTGAAAGATGCCGCTTTAGAAGAATTCTTGCACACTTAAGCAAACTCATCAAATGCATAGGGAATATCAAAGTATTTAATGCAATTAAAATAAATACTCCCCCAAAAATACTCTCCCAAAATTAATTCTCCCCTTTATCAAAATGATTAACCCAAGAAGTTAGCTACTCCCCCTAAGTTAAATGTCCTAAACTTAGATAAGATAATAATAGGGTAAGATACTATTTCTCCCCCTATCATTCTTCCCCTTTTTGTTCAGGAATAGGAAAAGGATAAAGAACAAATATAAAAACATGTTGAAGCATAAAGTGAGAAGACATGAAATCATATGGCCAACAAAAGCAGAACTAATCCAAGATAGATACCAAAACTAAGGTTTAAGCATAGAAGGACTAGAAATCAAGGCAAAGGAAAACCAATATATCATATATATATGTACTAAAAATATATCAAGAATGCACACTCACATATATATATAGATATAAACACACACATGACACAAAATACAATAAGTTTGCACACTCGTATGGAAAAAATGTGTCATATGGGAACGGAAGTGTTGGGGTGTGTACTAGTAACAATTAAATTTAGACCCAATCACTTAAAAACATGTTCACGGAGTTCTCAATTGATTGCAAACTTCATCACATTTAAATATAACCTCTTGTGACAATTTAAATTGAACTCAATGAACCAACATACACAATGCATACAAGCCTAGCATATTGATGATTCTACAAACCAATAGAGTCATGACATGAGATACGCAACTAGGATAAACGGACATTGTGCAAACCGTTGATATACCATCCAATCTCCCTCAATAAGCATTTATATTGATTTTGAATGACTATATCAATCAAACATAGGCCTTGGCAATTGTTTTTTCTTTTTAATGCCATATTTTCTGTTTTTAGGCCTTTGGACCACGTATTTCTTTTAGGTCCATTCCAAACGGTGTCTTACTATCGCAAAGGATCACTTAGTCCTTTCGGAGCCCTTCCCCGTGCATATTTTTATTTATCATGTTTTCATTTTTCACACAAATCTCACATGCAATGGATTTTGACATGCACTAGTCCTCCTAAGTCACAAATATGTAGATGACAAAATTGGTAGGAGAACACCTCACATAGCTCAAATATACATATGAAGTTAAAAATTCAAAGGAGCTCGTGCATGTGTGAATAGAGGCATATAAAAATAGAATCCATTTAAACAATACAAAATCCAACTACTCCATAAAATATGGTAAAGAACATAATAAGGATTGATAATCTAAACCAAGAGTTCTAGCCACATGGGAGCGTAAAATATGGAATTCTAACACAAGTACATGCCACTTAAAGTGTGTCAAACCAGAATACACACAAAAACAAAATCTTTTTGAGTTTTTGAAATTTTTAGCCAAAAATAAAAAATATATATACTCAAAAGACAAACAAAAATCATTTGAATTTTTCATTAAGCTTAAATTACCAAGAGATAAAATCCAAATGATAAATAAAAACCTTTTTGTATTTTTCATTTAATGCAAAAAAAATGAAGGAAATATAATACAAAAGATAAACAAAAATCATTATTCTAGCATGTGATTAAGCATGGGGCATAACCTAGAAAATGATTAAACAAGCATACATTTAGCATGTGAATATAGCATGAAGTACAAACGCTAAAGTATGCAAACAAAACTAACACATTCAACCTTTAGATTTTGTAAGGGAGGTTTCATGTGAAAGTAAATGAGAATCAAAAACCCTATTTTGTAAGGCAACCAAGTCGGATTTCCTTACCCAACTTAATGAAGAATGACTATATTGGGGTTTAGGAACTTTAACTACCGTGGTTACTTTACGATGGGATGTTCTAGGAATTCGTTTAAGATCAAAACAAAATTTCTTAAGATGACCTTTTCGACCACAATGTGTACAAGTAAAAACATGTCGAAAATATTTACCTACGGAGTGATCTTTAAAATCTTTCCTAGTAGATTCTCCTAAAACGATAATTTTGGCATTATGAGTAAATTTATTACAAGTATTGAAGCCTAAACCACAAGTGTCATTTTTAATTTGGATCGTTCATAATATTTTATCTAGTTTTTCCGAACGACACTCCAAATCAAATTTGACATTACTAGAGTCTTTTAATTTATTTTGCAATTCTAAAATGTTAGACTCTAATAAAATATTTCGCTCTTCAAAAGCAAGAAGCTCCTTTTTCAAGGATTCCATTAAATCCCTAAGGCTATCTCTCTTGCCTTCTATATATTCAAGCTTCTCTAGAAGAGCTTTCTCTCATGTCCTAAGGTCTTAAACCAACATACTTCATCAATCGATGAGTTCTCACTATCACTCACATGACTAGCCATAAAAGCCACAAAATTAGGCTTAGTGGGGGAATCGGGTCCCTCTTCCTTATCACTATGACTAAGGGTCGCATTATACGCAATGGGTCGTTTACCCTCTTTCCTTAGTTTAGTGGGGCACTCAGAAGCCCTATGGCCATAACCCTCACAACCAAAACACCTATTAGACTCGTCCCTATTTAAATTTTCATTAATAGGTTTAGGGATCTTCTCGACTTTAGAGATCTTTTCGGCTTTAAGGATCTTCTCGCCTTTGTCATGCTTAGAAGTTTCAAATTTCTTAAAATCATTTTTAAATTTATCTTTGTTAAATTTAAGAAATTTTCTAAACTTACGAGCAAACAAAGCCATGTCTTCCGAGTCACTATCACTCTCGCTCTCTACTACTTGTTTGACCTCTTTTTGGGATATTAAAGCAACACCCTTTTCAATTTTCTTTTCAGTTTTAGAGGGAAACATATCTAGTTCATAGGTTTGTAAATAACCTACAAGCTCTTCTAATTTCGTAGAGGCTAAAGTTGGTAAAGAATTTAAAACGGTCACTTTTGGAATAAATCTATCGGGTAGGGACCTTAAAATTTTCTTTACTACACGGTTGTCGGGTATTTTCTCTCCCAAGTTAAAAGATGAATTGACAATATCGGATAGTCTAGCATAAAATTCATCAAAAGTTTCATTATCGTTCATTTTGATAGTTTCAAATTGAGTGGTGAGGTTTGGGAGTTTCGAAGCTTTAACGACACTAGTACCTTCGTGAGTGAGTTGTAAAATATCCTAAGCTTCTTTAGCGGTTTCACACGTCACAATGCGTCAGAATTCATCCGGTGTGACAGAGCTAAACAAGGCATTCAAACCACATGAATTGAAATTTGAAAGTTTAAACTCATTCTCAGTCCATCTATCGACGGGTTTGGAAACACGTTCATTTTCAACTAAATAAGTTGGTGGGGACCACCCGTTAACAACAGACATCCAAACTCTCTCGTCGATAGATTTTAGTGCCAATTTAATTCGATCTTTCCAATACGCGTAGTTAGAACCATCGAAAATAGGAAATTTTGAAAATGGGGAAAATTCCATTTTAGCCTAAAATTATTTAAGGGATCGTTAACGAAATAATTTATCGCTTGGGCTCTGATACCAATTTGTAAAGGAGAGGAACCCCGATATTTGAAATTTTCTTTTAATTAAAAATGATTTCCTTTTATATTATATCGAGATGCGGAAGCGTTAGAATGTGATGGTTCAAATTAAACATACAAGTCTAATTTTAATTTCTATTTCAAATTAAAATAAAACTGAGTGAAATTAAATTAATCCATTAAAATCAATTTCACTAAAATCAAGTTAATTCAACCAAGCCCTAGAATTTGCCTAAATCATATTTTGTAATTTTATGAAATTAGGCCAAACCAATTTTAACAATTAAATTAATTCACTTGAATAAATTAACTACACATTACCCAAATTAAACACGTAGGGATTAAATTAAACAAATTTTATCTTTTTTACCTAAGCATGCATTCTAGGTGATTTTGCAAAAGATAAAATAACAAATAATCCACTACGCCGCGATGTACGAGGAAAAACCCAAGACGAGAAACAACCTCGGACGGCCCTAGCCACAAATCCACTAGATAGGGAATTTACAAATACAAGACAGAAAGGCTTACAACACACGACTCGATCCCTCTCAAGCCCCGATGCTTCTTCTCGTAGATACCTCTTCCTAGGGGATAACCACGGAGCTCCATCGCGATTTCGGAGTCCACCGATCGGACTTTATATGGTCACCATCACCCGGACATGGAGCCTTTCTCCAAGTGGGTAAAGCCACAACAAACAGCTTCTTCTTTCTTTGATGGATGTAGAAGCAAACCCAAAACTTCTCTTTGAACGGAAGAGATGACCCCGGTGCCAAACTCCAAGCAATATATATGAATATGGGAACTTGGAAGAAATAAACAATTGGGTGTAAACTATAGTGTTGTATATTTTTCTCTTTGATAAAAACACACTCAAAACAAGAACATTTTCCTTAAACAATTTTGCTCTCAAACTCTCTCTAAGAGATGAACTAAAATGGAAAAGTTAAGTTGGAAAATGTTATTCCCGCACATAATAAAGTCTGGAAAAAGTTGGTTAAGAACCAAGTGGGGAAGTGGGAGAAAAACTGCTTAAAACTGCCAATAACTGTTCCCGCCTGACATCTCGTTCGAACGACATTTTGTTCGAACGAAATATCATTCGAACGAGACTTCTAACGAAGTTCCAGATTGAACTCGTTAGAAATCTCGTTGGATATTTCGTTCGAACATAAGGTTCGTTCGAACGACATATCGAACAACATTTCAAAGGCCTATACTGGGAACTCGTTGGCAAACTCATTCGAACGACATCTGGTTCGAACGAAAAAACTCGTTCGAACGAAATATCGAGCGAACTTCCAAAAAGTTTGGATAATTCGATTTTAGCCCAGAAACTTTATATACTTTATTTTAAAGTTTGATAAAATCTTTCTGAAATTAAAACAACAGTTTTATATAAACCTAACACCCAATAAGTAAGTTCCAAGCTCCTATATATATAGAATTGCGTTCATACCTTGGGAGCATGGAACTATGGTTAATGACGTATAAACGAGGCACGAAACCGACATGATGATGAAGCTTTATACTCTTTTCCGCTACATCTTCAACAAACACTTCATAGGCTTGAGAATATTACAAATAAATACAATCCTATGAATAAATGTTTTTGTCCGGAATTGAGCCAAAACTATATATGAACTCAATTGGAAATTTGTGTCCTTACACGCTCCTTAAATCTCGCGAGTGTCATTCTATTTGAATTCTTGTTAATTGAACTCATATTTGAATTGATAAATTCATTGAAATCTAGAAAATAATTGTTGAAATTATTTTGATTCATGTGGTATCATTATATTGTTATTGAGCACGTTGTCATGAGATTTTAATATGGCACGGATGTTGAGTACCCGCCAAAATACCTATTCCCGGGCTATGGCTTGATAAAGCATATGCGAATGGAGTGAGGCCAGGTGACCCATTGATGTGTTGTTGAGAAATTATAATGATGAAATGCTATTGAGATTTGCATTTTGATTTGAATATTCGTACTCGTGTTGTTACGCTTTATTCATTGCTAATCCATATTTGTTGAGCATCTTTCCTGTCATATTGTGTACTTCCCCATATTTTCTTTTAATGGCAGGTTAGCACGGATTTTGGTGTGCTATAGAGATTGATTTTAGCGAGGATTGTTTGGGAAAGATTTGTATTATTTTGATGTATAGAGCTTTGGAGATTCATATTTTATTTTTGAGTTAGTTGTTGTAATTGTAGAGATTGAGATTAGTGGATTTATATTATTGTGGGTTTATTTAGATGCTCTATACCTTGTCACTTGTAGATTTGGATTTATTTTATCGTATTAGCGCTCCGTTCGCTCTCCCCGGGTGGGTGGGGTGTTACAAATGGTATCAGAGCTTAGGTATACGACAACCCTCAGGGCTTGGGTTTTGGGTTCATTGTGTGGTTAGCAATTTTTGGAGATAGAAAATTTTAGATGATATTCGTGTTAGGTTTCGGAATTAGATGTGAGGAATTTATTTTTGGGAGACGTGAATTATTTTTGGAGATTGTTGGCCTGATTTTGAGAGTTAGGCATTCGGTGAATTTCGAGGGCGAAATTCCATTGTTAGTGGGGAAGTGTAACAACCTGCGTAATTTTGGGCTATTTTAATTAATTTCTGGAAAATGGAGGAAAATAAAGTTTTTGATAAAATTATTTTTATTGCTCAAATATGTTGGTTATTATTTTTAAAGGCGAGAATTTCAAACGGTTCCAAAAACGGAGCTAAAACGGATTTTAAAATGTTTTTAACTCTTGGAGTTGTTTTGACTTCCAACTCTTCATTTCTTTGCCTTAATTAAAGGAGTCTTTTGGATTCCAACTCTTCATTTCTTTTCATTATAAAAGGAATTCATGGGCAACCTTTTTAACATACTTTTGGCAGCAAATATATTTTATATTCCTCTTCTTTTTATATATACTTTAGCCCTTGAGATTTGTGAGTTTGAACCTTAGATTAAAGGTGTTCTTGGGGCTATATTGTTGGAGGTTCTTGGAGGATCTTTTGTAGATCTTTTGTGTTGATCTTGAGGATGTGATCATTGGTTTCTCATCATGGTTTAAGGTATGGGGTTTTACACAATATGCTCCTAAAATCTCGCGAGTGTCATTCTCTTTGAATTCTTGTTAATTGAACTCATATTTGAATTGATAAATTCATTGAAATCTAGAAAATAATTATTGAAATTATTTTGATTCACGTGGTATCATTATATTGTTATTGAGCACGTTGTCATGAGATTTTAATATGGCACGGATGTTGAGTACCCGCCAAAATACCTATTCCCGGGCTATGGCTTGATAAAGCATATGCGAATGGGGTGAGGCCTGGTGACCCATTGATGTGTTGTTGAGAAATTATAATGATGAAATGCTATTGAGATTTGCATTTTGATTTGAATATTCGTACTCGTGTTGTTACGCTTTATTCATTGATAATCCATATTTGTTGAGCATATTTCCTGTCGTATTGTGTACTTCCCCATATTTCCTTTTAGTGGCAGGTTTGCACGGATTTTGGGGTGCTATGGAGATTGATTTTAGCGAGGATTGTTTGGGAAAGATTTGTATTATTTTGATGTATATAGCTTTGGAGATTTGTATTTTATTTTCGAGTTAGTTGTTGTAATTGTAAAGATTGAGATTAGTGGATTTATATTATTGTGGGTTTATTTAGATGCTCTATACCTTGTCACTTGTGGATTTGGATTTATTTTATCGTATTAGTGCTCCGTTCGCTCTCCCCGGGCGGGTGGGGTGTTACAAAAATATGCTAAGGTTTATTGACGTTATGAAGGGAAACTTAACATAAAATTTTCTACGATTTGCTTACACTTTGTAAGGAAGATTAACAAAAAACTTACTAAGGTTAGTTTAAACTCTGTAAGGTAACTTAGCACAAAACTTGCTATCGTTTTTCCTAAGCTTAAACTTCTGTATGTGAACTTATCCCTTAGCAAAAAACTTTCTAAGGCTTGTTTACACTTTGATAATTAACACAAAACTTGCTAAGGTTTGTTAATTAACTCTTATGTCCTTTACCTCTATAACATGTGATGTAAAATAGTGCCCTCGAGGAACCCCAAATGGTTGTGCCTACAATTGAAGTTGATCTAGGTACTCTAGCATAGTCTGACTTCCTCCCAAGGTGATCAAGGTTCCACTCCAGCATATATGGGGAGGAAAGTGAATCTAGTTTTGAGTCTATTATGAAAAATATATCACTAACACAGTTCTGTCTACAAATGATTAAAAAAAAGTACCATCATTCTAAGCTCACTTCGTTTTGTGCTTGATCGACTTCTGACATCTCACCCCGAAACCTTTACTACTAAGTGCATGATGCCTCGCAGCTTGATGATGACCTATCTTTTTCAATGGCACGATGTTGTAATGTATGAGATTGAACATACTCCTATAAAATGTTTTTCAAAAATTTGTGCTTAATCTCTATATGGTCAACCTCATGGCCGTGAAAAGCATGGTTTTGACTTCACCTGGCTCATCAATAAGTTGAGGAACTTGAAGAATCCCCAAGTAATAGCCCGTAATTCTAGTTATCTTAAAGTTGTGGAAGATCTGAAGGTTAAAGAGGAAAATTGAGAGGTCACATTCTTCAACTTGAAGAATGTGAACAAAAAATAGCAGAAACAAAAGTGGCTTTAGCTAATGTGCAAGGATAAAATTTCCAATTGAGTTCATTGTAGTATTTGACTTATTCTTGGAACAAAAAATGTTTTTGAGTCATAGATAGATTTTTTTATTATCACGATCCCGCACAATCTATGACATAGAGTTTATTGAAGACTTGCGGCCAAGCTTCAAAGATTTATCTTCCAAAGATTATTTTGGTGCACGTTTCACGTCTTCATTGCATTCCAATATCTCAGGTATTTAGGTCATTTGGGTTTTTCCCTATAGTGACATATTTTTAAGCCTAAGTTTAGGTATTTACAAATTTTCATCATATTTTCAAACCACGAGTCACGTTACTTTGTGATCAGCTCCTATGACTTGCATTGGTCCCATGCGAGGCGTTCATCTCTAATGGGGCCATTTTGGGTTGGTTGGGATTCTCATCCTCTAGTGGCATGTTTGTAAGACAAAGACTATATATTTGAATGTTTTTGTCATATTCTCAAACTGGGAGCACCGTGACTACGTTCTTAATTCCTACGAGTTACATTGTCCCCGTTCAAGGTGTTCGTGCATCTTACAGGACCATTTGGGGATTGTTTTAGGTTTTCACCCTCTAGCGGCATGTTTTTAATCCAAAGTCTGTATATTTGGAAGTTTTTGTCATATTTTCAAGTCAGGAGTTCCGTGACTATGCTATCAATTCCTACAAGTGACATTGGTTCTGTGCGAGGTATTCGTACCTCTTATAAGAGCGTTTGGGGTTATTTTTTATTTTTGGCCTATAACGACAAGGTTTTTATGCTAAGTTTAAATATTTATAATTTTTAATAATATTCTCCAATCGAGGATCCCGTGATTACGTTATTAGTTCCTACAAGTTACATTGGTCCAGTGTGAGGTGTTCGTGTCTTTTAAGGGTCCGTTTCGGTATTGTTTTGGGTTTTTCCCTCTAGCAGCATGCTTTTAAGACCAAGTCTAGATATTTGAAAATTTTAGTCATATTCTCAATCGAGAGCACCGTGACCATGCGATCAGTTTGTACGAGTTATGTTGGTCCCGAGTGACATGTCCATGCCTCTTACGGGGCCATTTGCGGGTTGTTTCAGGTTTTCCCCCTCTAGCGGTATGTTTTTAATCCGAATTCAGGATATTTTAAAATTTTCAACATATTCTTAGACGAGAGTCCCATGACTACGCGATCAGTTCCTACGAGTTATATTGGTATCGTGCAAGGTGTTCGTGCCTCTTACGGGCTATTTGGGGGTTATTTTGGGTTTTCACCCTCTAGTGGCATGTATTTTAGCCGATGTTTGATATTTGAAACTTTTAGTCAGATTGTCAAATCAGGAGCATTGTGACTGCATGGTCTGTTCCTATGAGTTACACTGATCCCATTTGAGGTGTTCGTGCCTTTAACGGGGATATTTATGGTTTTTGCACTCTAGCGGTATGTTTTTATGCCTATGTCTAGATATTTTCTAGTTCTTATCATATTCTCGAGAAAGGGGTCCATAAATACGCGAGCAGTTCGTACAAGTTACGTTGGTCCCATGCGGGGTGTCCGTGCCTCTGATGGGGCCGTTTGGGGGATGTTTTGGGTTTTCACCCTCTAAAGGCATATTTTTACTCTTGACTATGATTATTTACAAATTTTTGTTATATTTTCAAATCGAGAGTCCTATGACTATGTGATCAGTTCCTCTGAGTTACATTGGTATCGGGCGAGGAGTTTTTGCCTCTTACGGGGCCATTTGGGGGCTGTTTTGGATTTTTTCCCTCTAGTAGCATATTTTTAAGGCTAATTCTAAATACTTATAAAATTTTGTCATATTCTCAAATAGAGAATCTTGTGACTATGCATTCAGTTCTGACGAGTTACATTAGTCTCGTGCGAGGTCTCTGTTCCTCTTACGGGGCCGTTTGGGGGATAATTTGGGTTTTCGCAATCTAGCGACATGTTTTGAATCTTGAGTTTTTATATTTGCATATTTTCAATACGAAACTCCAGTGAGCACGCGGTCAGTTCCAATGAGTTACATTGGTCCCGGGCGATGTTGTTGTGCCTCTTACGGGTCCATTTTGGGTTTATTTTGCATTTCTCCCTCTCGTGAAATGTTTTCAAACATAAGTATAGATATTTATAAATTTTCATCATATTATCAAATCGGGAGAACCATGACTACACTGTCAGTTCCTACAATTTACATGTCCCGTGCGAGGTGTTCGTGCTTTTTAAGCGGCCGTTCGGGGGGTATTTTGGGTTTTCACCCTCTAGCGGTATGTTTTTTAGCCCATATCTTGATATTTGAAATTTTTCATCACATTCTGAAACTGAAAGTGTCGTAACTTCATGGTCAATTCATGCGAGTTACAATGATCACAAGTGAGGTGTTCGTGCCTCTCACAAGGAGGTATGGGTGCTATTTTGGGTTTTCGCACTCTTGAGGCATGATTTTAAGCCCAAATCTATATATTTGCACATTTTAGTCATTTTCTCAAACTTGAATTACCATGACTAAATGGTCAGTTCCTACTAGTTACATTGGTTATGTGCGATATGTTTGTGCATCTTCAGGGTTGTTTGGGCGATGTTTTGTGTTTTTGCCCTCTCGAGTGGCTTGTTTTTAAGTCTAAGTCTAGATATTTGCAAATTTCATCATATTCTCAAACTGAGAGTTACGTTGTTTCAAATGCGAGGTATTCGTGCCTCTTTCGGGGCCGTTTGGAAGATGTTTTGTGTTTTTCCCCTCTAGCGGCATGCTTTTATAGGTAAGTCTTACTATATATAAATATTCGCCATATTCTCAAATCGTGTGCCGTGTGACTATGTGGCCAGTTCATACGAGTTATATTGTTTGACATGCGAGAGTTCATGCCTCTTACGGGGCCGTTTGGAAGATATTTTGGGTTTTCATCCTCTAGAAACTTGTTTTTAAGCCTAAGTCTAAATATTTTCAAATTATCATCATATTTTAAAAATGGGAATGTTGTGAGTTCACAGTCAGTTCTTACGACTTACCTTTGGCCCGTACGAGGTGTTTGTGCCTCTAATAGGGCCATTGGGTGGCGTTTTTTATTTTATCCTTCAAGAGGCATGTTTTAAGGTTATTTCTAGATATATTAAAACTTTAGTCATATTTTAAAATCGAAAGCACCATGACTATGCGATCAGTTCCTATGACTTACAATGGTCCCGTGCGAGGTGTTCGTGACTCTGATGGGCTGTTTAGGGGCTATTTTGTGTTTTTGCCCTCTAGCGGCATGTTTTTAAGCCCAAGTCTAGATATATGAAAATTTTCATCATATTCTCGAACCGTGTCCCCCATGACTACGCGATCAGTTCATACGAATTACATTGTTTCACATGAAGATGTTCATGCCTCTTATGGGTCTGTTTGGAAGATGTTTTGGGTTTTCGTCCTTTGCTGGCCTATTTTTAAGCCCATGTCTAGATAATTTAATCATATTGTTAAACTATGACTAGACAATCAGTTCTTACGAGTTACATTGGTTCCGTGCGAGGTGTTCATGTTTCTTATAGGGTCGTTTCGGGAATGATTTGGTTTTTCGAGCCCTAGCGACATATTTTTTATCCTAAGTCTAGTTATATACATATTTTAGTCATATTCTCAAATCGGGAGTCCTGTGGCTATGCGATTAGTTCCTACGAGTTACATTAGTCCTATATGAGGTGTTCGTTCCTCTCATGGAGCCGTTTGGGGGATGGTTTGAGTTATTGCCTTCTAGCGACATGTTTTTAAGAACTAGTCTAGATATTTGAAAATTTTAGTCATATTAGTAAACTAGGAGCACCATGACTACATAATCAGTTACAACGAGTTACATTGGTCTCCTACGAGTTGTTCATGCCTTTCACGCAGCCTTTTGGGAACTCTTTTGGGTTTTCCCCCTCTAGCGTCATGTTTTAGGACTAAATCTCTATATTTGCATTTTTATCATATTCTAAAACTGGAACCACCGTGACTATGCGGTTAGTTCCTACGAGTTACATTGGTCTCGTGCGATGTTTGGGTGCTATTGGGGATTTTCGCCCTTTAGCGGCATCCTTTTAAGTCCAGCTCTAGATATTTGAATTTTCTTATCATATTCTCAAATCGGGAGCGCCGTGACTATGCGATCAGTTCTTACAAGTTATGTTGGCCCCGTGCGAGGTATTTGTGCCTCTCATGGGGCGGCTTTGGTGTTGTTTCTTGTTTTTTGCCCTCTAGAGTCATGTTTTTAACCTAACTTTAAATGTTTGCAAATTTTTGTCATATTATAAAGTTGGGAGTCCTGATGCAATTAGTTCCGATGAGTTACATTGGTCCTGTACAAGGTGTTTGTGCCTCTTATGAGGCCGTTTGGGGGTTATTTTGTGTTTTCTTTGTCAAGCAACATGTTTTTAAGATTAAGTCTAGATATTGGAAAATTTTTATCACATTCTCAAACATGGAGTCTTGTGACTACGCGGTCAGTTCATATAAGTTACATTAGTCCCATGTAAGGTATTCGTGCCTCAAACGGGGTCGTTTGTGGGTTGTTTTAGCTTTCGTCCTCTGCGACATGTTTTAAGTCCAAATATAGATATTTGTAAATTTTTGTCATATTCTCAAAGCGGGAGTCTCATGACTACGCAGTCAGTTCTTACGAGTTAGATTGGTCCCGTTCGAGGTGTTCGTGCCTCTAACGGATCCGTTTGAGTGTTATTTTAGATTTTCCTCTTCTAGCTTCTTGTTTTTAAGCCTAAGTCTAGATATTAGCATATTTTAATCATATTCTCAAGCCAGGATCCCATGACTATGCGATTAGTTCCTATGAGTTACATTGGTACCGTGCGAGGTGTTCATGCCTCTTAAGGTGTCATTTGGGTGATGTTTTGGATTTTCGCCCTCTAACGGCATGTTTTTAAGCCCAAGTGTAGATATTTCCAAATTTTAGTCATATTCTCATATCGACATCATCGTAACTATGTGGTCAGTTTCTATAAGTTACATTAGTCCCGTGTGAGGTGTTCGTGACTCTAACATGGCTATTTGGGTGTTATTTTGCCATCGAGCAACATGTTTTTAATCTTAGTCTAGATATTTGCAAATTATTATCGTATTCTCAAATTAGGAGTCCACTGGTTATGCGATGAGTTCCTATGAGTTATATTGGTCCCCTGGGAGGTGTTCATGCCTTTAACGGGGCCGTTTGTGGGTAGTTTTGGGTTTTCTCCATCTCGCGGCATATTTTTAAGCACAAGTATATGAAAATTTTAGTCATATTCTAAAACCAGGAGCTCCGTGACTACGTGGTCTGTTCCTATGAGTTACACTGGTCATGTGCGAGATGTTCGTGGCTCTTAATTGGCTATTTGGGGCCTATTTTGTTTTTTTCCCTCTAGCGGCATGTCTTTAAACCTAAGTCTAGATATTTACAAATTCTAGTCATATTCTCAATTCGAGAGTCCCGTGACTATGCAATCAGTTACAAAGAGTTATATTAGCCCATGTGAGGTGTCCGTGCCTCTTACAACTAGGCCTGGCAATTCGGGTTGCCGTGTCGTGTTCGGGTCGTGTCGAGACCTGATATTTCTAGATATACCGTTGACACGAACACGACCCATTTAAGTAATCGTGTCATTGTACCTGACTCGAACACGAACTTGTTTATATATAGGTTACACGACACGACCCGTCTAACCCGTTTAATAAACAGGTCGTGTCCAACCCGCTAACACGACACGACCCGTCTAACCCGTTTAATAAACAGGTCGTGTCCAACCCGCTAACACGACACGACCCGTTTAACCTTCTTATAAATATGTCATCTGCAAGGGGAACCTGTTTACATGATCCACAATGACCTGTTTATGAGATTAAATAATTTTCACTATTTATTTCCAAACACAATTTAACAAATAAACATCACAACATTAATCAAAAAAATAATTGTCATATCTAATAAACATAACATAATAATACCAACAACATTTAGTCAGTATCCAAATAACATCATCCAACAAAGTCTAATCCATTATCTATTACAATCATTCAAAATTTCAAGTTCAAATTACAATTTGAAAATCTTCAACCAAATTGCAAAAATATGTCATGCTCCACTCTATCCAAAAGCTAGTCTCCTTCCATTTCATTCCATACCTACGAACACAAAAAGTAATGAGTACAACGCACAATAAGATTAAAAAAACAAATAGGATACTTAATTAAACTATATATTAATATGCAATATTTACCTCATCTGCAATTGATTGATGTTTTTTTGAAACCGATCTCATTTTTTCGCCCCAAGTGCTATACAAAAATATACAATATCAAAATATATAACTCATAAGTACACAATAACTTATCACATGAATTTAACATAACAATTTGCTCACCGGAAATAGAGGTCGAGCATTGAGCATCAGATGATTGACTTTCTTCTTTGTTAATATCCAAATTCAAGATATCCTCGGTGAGATCGTCAATTTGCGCTTGTGCCGCTTCTACATTCATAATTATTAAGTATATCAAAAGTTGTAATGATAAAACAACTAGAACAATTGTATTATAATTTATATTAACCATTAATAATTACCAATAGCACCAAAAATCCAATCTTTTGTGCAAAGCAACGCCTCGGCCACCTCCGGTTTCAATGAACTTCTATATTGATCAATTATCCTCCCACCCATGCTAAAGGCCGACTCTGAAGCCACAGTTGATATAGGAATGCTCAATACATCTCTTGCCATTGATGCGATTTGGGGATACCTAAATTGATTTGCTTTCCAAAATGCCAAAATGTCCAAATTGGTACTCCTTTCAATCCTTGGTTCGTCCAAATAAAGTTCAAGTTGTGACTTTTGAGAACAAGAACTAAACTCCGTACTTTCAAAATCATCAAACTCCTACAAAATAAGATGAAAAAAAATATAAATATGAATTAAAAAAAACTAAATTTGAAGTCAATAGAACTTAACAAATGTACTTAATATTTACCTTCAAAACATCACATGTATCATCCATGGTAAATGAATCATGATTAAAGTTATCACCCGTTTTGTTTTCTGCCGAGGTAAAAGGAAGCTTAACATCATATTCACCAAAGAGGATGAAAAAATTTTCTCGTACTTTCGCAAATTCAAGTGAGGCCATCCCATACACTTTCTTGTAGCAAAAATCCACAAATTGAATTTTGTACCGAGGATCTAATATCACCGCTATAGCTCATATCAAGCTAAAATCTGCCCAATACTTCTCAAACTTTGCATACATCATCACGACCATGTTTTGTAAGTATGGATCACTACTTTCCATGTGTTTCTTTACTGTCAAATGCGCCATAAACACTAAAGGGAAGTACAAGTTTGCAGTAGGATATTTCGTGCCAGAGAAAATACAAGTTAAACTATAAAAAACACTTAGGAACTTGCCTATTTTCTCAATCTTCGCCCACTCACTCTCCGAAGGACAATGCTTATAATTAGAATCACTTAATTCCAAATGGGAAAACACATCACGAAAAAAAATGCACTCTCAAGCATTATAAATGCGGAATTCCATCTCGTGGGAACATCTTGTCTTAAACCTCTTTTAACATCAAGTAACAACAATTTCGCGCATTCAACAAAGCTTACTTTCCTCGCTTGTGAGCCCTTAATGTACTTACAACTTTCACGAATTTTTTGCACACCCACATCAATTTCTTTTAAACCATCTTGAACTATCAAATTGAGGATGTGTGCACAACATCTAATATGAAAGAAGTCACCATTGCATAGAAGTGATTTCCTAGCATTCAATTGTGTACCACACATACTAACAAATGTATCATTTGATGAAGCGTTATCAAGGGTCACGGAAAACAATTTTTTTTCTATCCCCCAATCCCTTAAAAAGGAGAAAATTTTATCACACAAAGATATACCATTATGGGGCGGAGCCATGTATGAAAAATTTAAAACCCTTTTTTGTAACACCCAATCCTTGTCAATAAAATGTACCGTGACACATATGTACCCATCTGTTACAACTGATGACCACAAATCAGAAGTTAAACGCACTCTACCGGGAGCTACATCCAACATTCTCTTAATATTGACCTTCTCTCTATGAAACATTTTCAAAACATCTGCTTTTGCGGTGTTACGGGATATGAGTGGTGGATCCTCACGTAGATAAGAGAAAATTGCTCTTATACCCTTGTATTCAACAAATGAAAAAGGTAAACCATGCATTATGATTGAGGAAATTAACATCTCCCTAAATAATTCGGGACTAAATTTTGGGGCACCCAAAGATATTGAATCAGAACCAATTTGTTGTTGAACAATTAACTGGCCAATATCACGTGTAGTAATTTTTTGACATTTATTCTTATGTCGCGATAAATTACCGGTTCCGTACATGCTATCGCAAATGAAGACGGACCCACATTTCTTACACTTACATCTTTGCTTGCCATCAACGCCATTTTGTTTGAGAATTTCAAAGAATGGCCACACGTTAGAAGTGCATCGTCTTTTGCGCTTTCCACCCTTAATTTGTCTTTTAGCAGATTCTTTATTCAGATCCACAACATCATCGTCCTCCTCCTCATCCATTATTTCATCAACATCAATAGAATTGTCAACTAAATTAACATCAACTCCATCAGATTCCATCTGCAAAGAATAAAATAAAATGAATTTGTATGTCCTGTCATAAAATGAGTGTGTATATTCTGTCAAAAAACTAAAATGGAATCTAAAGTGAATGTGTAGAAAAATTGAACTTAGTTGTGTACAAAATGGAATCTGAAATCACTGTGCTGAAAAAAAAAATCAGTACTAGAAATCGATAACATAAATCTAATTACCTGCTGAAAAAAAAAATCAGTACTTGAAAAAAAATGAGTACCCGAAAAAAATCAGTATCTGAAATCAATGAGGTGTGTTCAGTGTTTGCGTGTGTGTTCAGTGTGTGCGTAGTGTGCGCGTGTGTGTGTTCAGTGTGTGCGTGTGTGTGTTTAGTGTGTGCGTGTGTGTGTTCTGTGTGTGTGCTTGTGTGTGTTCTGTGTGTGTGTGTGCGTGAGATCTGTGTGTGTTCTGTGTGTGTGCGTGTGTATTGTGTGCGACGTGTCAGGTGGCCGGTGGGAGAAGAATTACCTGTGTACGGTGGCCGGCGGCGGTGAGCAACCACTACTTTGGCTGAGAGGCGAGAGAGAAGAAGAGGTGACGAGAGAGAAGAAGAGAGATGTGGTGGGCGGTCCTTTTTTTTTCTTTCTTAAGTTAGGTTTTCTTTCAATTAGGTTTTTCAATTAGCCCCTTTGCTTTTTCATTTTTCTGACCGTTAGATTAAAAAATCAACGGTTTATAATTATTCGTGTCTAAACGGGTTAATAGGTTTTTTTGACCCCGAAAGTGACCCAAAATCAACCCGAAAATAAACGTGTCAATTGCGCGTTAGGCGGGTTGACCCGAAACATGACCTGTTTAATAAACGGGTTAAGCGGGTCTGACCCGATTTCGACCCGGACCTATTAAGCCATGACCTGACCTGCAAAAATCGTGTCGAGTTCGAGTCGGGTTTTCGGTTCGTGTCAAAAATTGCCACCCCTACTTACAACGCGGTTTGGGAGTTGTTTTATGATTAGTTCCTACTTGTTGCATTGGTCCCATGTGAGGTGTTTATGACTCTCATGGGGCCGTTTGGGGGCTGTTTTATGATTTTCACCCTCAAAAGGCATGTTTTTAAACCTTGGGATGGAAATTTGAAAATTCTAGTCATATTCTCAAATTGGGAGTCCCGTGACTACGTAGTCAGTTCTTACGAGTTACGTTGGTCCATGCGAGGTGTTCATACCTCTTAAGGGGCAGCTTGGGGATGTTTTTTTTTTATTTTCGCCCACTTGCAGCATGTTTTTAAGCCTACGTCAACATATTTAAATATTTTCATCATATTCTTAAACCCGAAGTTCCATTATAATGCAAATAGTAACTACAAGTTATATTTGTCCCGTACGAGGTGTTCGTGCCACTTAAGGGGTTGTCTGGGTTATGTTTTTGATTTACGCCCTTTAGCGGTGTGTTTTTAAACCAAAGTCTAGATATTTTCAAATTCTAGTCATATTCTTAAATTGGGAGTCCCGTAACTTCACGGTTAGTTCTTACGAGTTACATTGTCCCGTGCGAGGTGGTCGTGCCTCTTACAGGGTAGTTTGGGGTTGTTTTGCCTTTTTACCCACTAGCAGCCCGTTTTTAAGCCTACATCTAGATATTTAGAGATCTTATCATATTCCCAAACCGAGAGTCCCATGACTACACGATCGGTACCTACGAGTTATATTTGTCCCATGCGAGGTGTTCGTGCCTCCTAAAGTCGGTTTGGGTGGTGATTTTGGTTTATGCCCTTTAGCCGCATATTTTTAAGCTAAAGTCTAGATATTTATAAATTTTATTCATATTCTTAAACTGGGAGTCCCTTGATTACGCGGTCAGTTCCAACGATCTACATTGGTTCCGTGAGAGTTGTCATGCCTCTAATAGGGCTATCTAGTGGCTATTTTAGGTTTACCCCCCCTCTAGGCACATGTTTTTAAGCCAAAGTATAAATATTTATAAATTTTAGTCATATTCTCAACCCGAAAGCACCATGACTGCGTAATCCATTCC
The DNA here is from genome assembly GCA_949130495.1 of Sambucus nigra. Classification (NCBI taxonomy): domain Eukaryota; kingdom Viridiplantae; phylum Streptophyta; class Magnoliopsida; order Dipsacales; family Adoxaceae; genus Sambucus; species Sambucus nigra. The sequence goes on from OX422220.1 coordinate 51,296,853, forward strand.
TACGAGTTACATTAGTCTTATGCGAGGTGCCCATTCCGCTAATTGGGCCGTTTGAGGGTTGTTTTGGGTTGTCATTGTCTAATGACTTGTTTCTAATTTTAAATCTATATATTAACAAATTTTAATCATATTCTCAAACTGGGAGCACCGTGACTACGCGACCAGTTCCTACATGTTAAATAGTCTCGTGCGAGTTTTTTATGCCTCTTACGGTTTTTTATTTTTATTTTTTCCCTCTAGCAGCATGTTTTTAAGACTAAGTCAAGATATTTATAAATTTTTGTCATATTCTCGAACTGAGATTCTAATGACTATGCGATCAGTTCTTACGAGTTACATTGGTCCCATATAAGGTGTTTGTGTCTCTTAGGGGTCGTTTGGGGGATGCTTTTGTTTTGCCCTCTAGCATCATGTTTCTAAGTCAATATCTGGATATTTGAATTTTTTATATCATATTCTCAAACCATGATTCCCGTGCTACTCGATCAGTTCCTATTAGTTACATTGGTCTCCTGTGAGGTGTTCGTGCCTCTTATGGGGCTTCTTTGGCTTTTCACCCTCTAGCGGCATGGTTTTAAGACCAAGTCTAGATATTTGAAAATTTTAATCACATTCTCAAGCCAGGAGCACAGTGACTATGCGGCCAGTTGCTATGAGTTACGTTGGTCTCATGCGAGGTGTTGTGTCTCTAATGGGGCTATTTTGGGATTTCTCCCTTTAGTTGCATGTTTTTAAGCCTAAGTCTTTATATTTGAAAGTTTTTGTCATATTTTCAAATCGAGAGCATCGTGACTACATGGCCAGTTACTACGAGTTACATTGGTCCCATGCGAGTTGTTCGTGATTTTAACAGGGACATTTGTGAGTTATTTTTTTCACCATCTAGCTGCATGTTTTTAAGCTTAAGCCTAGATATTTTTAAATTTTCATCATATTCTGAAATTGAGAGTCACATGACTACGTGGTCAATTCCTATTAGTTAGATTAGTCTCGTGTGAGGTATTTGTGCCTCTAACCAGGACGTTTGGCGACGATTTTTGGGGTTTTCCCTCTGGTCGCTTGTTTTTAAGCCTAGGTCTAGATATTTACAAAAAAAATCATATTAGAAAATCGGGAGTCCAGTAACTACGCGGTCAGTTCATTCGAGTTACATTATCCCATACGAGGAGTTTGTACCATTTAACAGGCGGTTTGGGGATTGTTTTGGGTTTTCGCCCTCTAACGACATGTTTTAAGCCTAAGTTTAGATATTTTTAAATTTTTATCACATTATCAAATTGAGAGTCCATGAATACTTAGGAAGTTCCTACTACTTACGTTGGTCCCGTGCGAGGTGTTTGTGCCTCGAACGAGGCCGTTTGGGGGATGTTTTGAGTTTTCGCCCTGTAGCGGAATGTTTTTACGCTTAAGTCTACATATTTACAAATTTTTTTCATATTTTCAAACTGAGAGTCCTGTGACTACGCGGTTAGTTCATATGAGTTACATGGGTCCCAAGTGAGGTGTTCATGCCTTTTATAAGTCCATTTGGAGGCTATTTACATTTTCTCCCTCTAGCGGAATATTTTTAAGCCTAATTATAGACATTTGCAAATTTTAAACATATTATAAAATTGAGAGCACCGTGACTACAAAGTTAGTTCCTAAGAGTTACATTGGTCTCGTGGGAGTTGCTCATGCCTCTTATGTCATTGTTTGGGGTTGTTTTGGATTATCACCCTCTAGCGACATGTTTTTAAGCCCATGTCTAGATATTTGTAAAATTTTGTCACTTTCATAAATCAGGAGCATCGTGATTACATGATGAGTCCCTACGAGTTACATTGGTCCCATGTGAGGTGTCCATGCCTCTTACGGGGCAGTTTGGGGGTTATTTTGGGTTTTCTCCCTCTAAAGGCTTCTTTTTAAGCCTAAATCTAGCTATTTAAAAAATTAGTCATATTCTCAAATTAGGAGTCTCGTGACTATGCATTCAGTTCCTACGAGTTACATTGGTCCGATGCGAGGTGTCCGTACCGTTTAAGGGGCCGTTTGGGTACTATTTTAGTATTACTCCCTTAGCGGCATGTTTTTAAGACCAATTCTAGATATTTGAAAATTTTAGTCATATTATCAAGCAAAGTACCGTGACTGCGCGGTCAGTTCGTACAAGTTACATTGGTCCTATACGAGGTGTTCGTCCCTCCTACGGGGCCATTTGTGGGTTATTTGGGGTTTTCACCCTCTAATAGCATATTTTTAATTCAAAGTCTAGCTATTTATATTTTTTCAACATATTCTCAAACCGAAAGTCTTGTGACTACGCGGTCATTTCCTACAAGTTAAATTGGTATCGTGCGAAGTGCTCGTGACTCTTACGGGGTTATTTGGGGGTTATTTTGGATATTCACCCTCTAGTGGCATGTTTTTAAGTCGAAGTCTAGATATTTGCAAATTTTAGTCATATTGTTAAATCGGGAGCACCATGAATACACGGTTAATTTCTACGAGTTACACGAGTCCCTTGTGAGGTATTTGTGCCTTTAACCGGACCGTTTGGGGACTAGTTTGGGTTTTCGCACTCTAGCGGCATGTTTAGGGTTGTGTTTCTGTCAGATCGGATCGAAAAACACCTCTTTAGAAAAATTCCGATTTTTTTGAAAATTAAATAATTATTCTAATTTTCGATCCGATTTTTTTGAAAAATTTAAAAAATATTGAATTCGAAAAAATCGGCAGAAATCGAAAAAAATCGGAAATTCACAAAATATATTGAAAATCCAGAAATTTTGAAAATTCCAAAATTTCAATAAAATAAAGAGGTAATTATATCTAGGTCCCATTTATCGGGTCAACAAGCTTATAAGTCCTATTGACTTTTTAATAATCCCATAGGTCCTATTCCAACTTTTTAGGAATTTTTTTCACAATTTTACCCTTTTAAAACCAACCATCCGTAACTTCCTTGAGGAAGTTACATAAGTGGTTGGACTTTTTTTTTAATCTTTAAATGATCATAACTTTTGATTCACAAATCCGTTTTTCGCAAAATCACTATTTTTGAAATCTGTTCGACGAGATCTATCAAACAAGATCCATGAAGACTATAAAATTCCAACGAAATTTTTTTACACAAACAGTAAACTTTATTGTATGCACTAGAATATGAAATAGTTTTATATATGTGACATTTCACAAATAGACAGTAACATTGGCTGTGGTAATACTACACAGTATATATATATATATATATATATATATATACACACACATCCGGTGGATCCAAACCATCTCTTTTCAAAAATACCTTATATTTAAAGGTTCGCGCTAACGGCATCAATTCCTTACCACCATTGTTGGAGCTTCAACGACCTTCGTCAGAGCTCCGATTTGGGGTGGGTAAGGGTGGCATGTGGTGCCGCTGGCGCGGACCTTTGAAAATAAGAGACTTTTGAATAAATGGGCTTTGGATCCACCGGAGTATCATGGGGTGCCGCTGGCGCGGACCTTTGAAAATAAGATTGGATAAATGGGATCGAGATCATTTGGAGCGCCAATTTGGGGTGAATAGGGGTGGCACAAAACTTTAAAAATAGGAGCATATTGGATATATATATATATAATTTGTAAAAATGTCATAGATATTAAACTTTATTGTATACACCAGAAAATGAAATAGTTTTATATCTGTGACATTTTCACAAACAATAACATTTACTGTGATAATATATTTATGAAATAGTTTTATATATATAACATTTTCACAAACAGTAACATTTACAGAGTTAATATTACATAATATATATATATATATATATATAGAGAGAGAGAGAGAGAGACGGTAGATCCAAACCACTATTTTTTTTTCAAAATTACCATATTTTTAAATGTTTACACTAGCGACATTCAATCCCCACTACTACCCACCCCCATTGTCGGAGCTTCAACGACTTTCATCAGAGCTATGATTTGGGTTAGTAGTAGTGGCATAGGGTGCTGCTGGTGCGGACCTCTGAAATTAAGAGAATATTAGATAAATGGGGTTTGGATCCACCGAAGCTCCGATTTGGGGTGAGTAGGGGTGGCATTGAGTTAGGTTTATATCTATAACATTTTCACAAGCATTAACATTTACTGTGTTCATATAACACAGTATATATATATATATATATATATATATATATATATATATATATATATTCAAACCTCTTTTTTCTGATATTATCTTATTTTTAACGGTCCGCGCCAGCGGCATCCAATCCCCACCCCCTTTATCGGAGCTACAACAACCTTCATCAGAGCTCTGATTTGAGGTGGCATGGGATGCCGATGCAACATTTTCACAAACAGTAACATTTATTATTTGTGAAAATATTACAGATATAAACCTAATCCAATGCTACCCCTACCCACCTCAAACTGGAGCGCCGGTGTATCCAAACCCCATTTATCCAATATTCACTTATTTCCTAAGGTCCGCGCCAGCGGCACTCCATGTCACCCCAAATCAGAACTCTGATGAAGGTTGTTGGAGCTCCGACAATTGGGGTTGGTGGTGGTCAGGATTAGATACCGTTAGCGCGGGCCGTTAAAAATAAGACAATATCAGAAAACAGAGGTTTGGATCCACCGTATATATATATATATATATATATATATATATATATATATATATATATATATATATATATATACACACTGTGTTATAACACAGTAAATGTTAACGTTTGTAAAAATGTTATAGATATAAACCTAACCCACTATCACCCCTACTCACCCCAAATCGGAGCGCCAGTGGATCCAAACTCCATTTATCTAATATTCTTTTAATTTCAGAGGTCCGCGCCAGCGGCACCCTATGCCACTACTACCCACCTAAATCATAGCTCTGATAACAGTCGTTGAAGCTTCGACAATTGGGGTGGGTAGTGGTGGGGATTGAATGTCGCTAGCGTAAACCTTTAAAAATATGGTAATTAAAAAAAAAGAGGTTTGGATCTACCGTGTATATATATATATATATATATATATATATATATATATATATATATATATATATATATATATATATATATATATATATATATATATATATTAACTCTGCAAATGTTACTGTTTGTGAAAATGTTATATATATTGTGTAATATTAACTCAGTAAATGTTACTGTTTGTGAAAATGTTATATATATAAAACTATTTCATAAATATATTATCACAGTAAATGTTATTGTTTGTGAAAATGTCAGAAATATAAAACTATTTCATTTTATGGTGTATACAATAAAGTTTAATATCTATGACATTTTTACAAACTATATATATATATATATATATATATATCCAATATGCTCCTATTTTTAAAGTTTTGTGTCACCCCTATCCACCCCAAATTGGCGCTCCAGATGATCCCGATCCCATTTATCCAATATTCTTTTATTTTCAAAGGTCCGCGTCAGCGGCCCCCCATGATACTTCGATGGATCCAAAGCCCATTTATTCAAAAGTCTCTTATTTTCAAAGGTCCGCGCTAGCGGAACCACATGCCACCCTTACCCACCCCAAATCGGAGCTCTAACGAAGGTCGTTGAAGCTCCAATAATGGTGGTAAGGATTGGATACCGCTAGCGCGAACCTTCAAATATAAGGTAATTTTGAAAAAAAAGGGTTTGGATCCACCGTATATATATATATATATATATACTGTGTAGTATTAGCACAGTAAATGTTACTGTTTGTTTGTGAAAATGTCAAATATATAAAACTATTTCATATTCTAGTGCATACAGTAAAGTTTACTGTTTGTGTAAATTTTTTTCTTTGGAATTTTATAGCCTTCATGGATCTTGTTTGATAGATCTCGTCGAGCAGATTTCAAAAATAGTAATTTTGTGAAAAACGGATTTGTGAATCAAAAGTTATGATCATTTGAAGATTAAAAAAAAATTCAACCACTTATGTAACTTCCTCAAGGAAGTTACGGATTGTTGGTGTTAAAAGGGTAAAATTGGAAAAAAAGATTCAAAAAATTAGGAAAAGGACTTATATGTAAGAGAAAAACATGATGGGAATAGAATGTATATAAGAACGTCTAATAGGATCTAAACGTAAATGCCCCTAAAATAAATTATGGATTTTCGTTTACTCGAATTCGTATTTTAAAGAAACAAAGAAAATGGCTTATCCCAACATGTATATACATGAGGATTTAACCCTTTTTTCATTTGTGAAGAAGTTAGGATGATACTCTCCTTTTATAGAGCATATTTTGGAGTCATCTCCCTCTCCCAACTAATGTGGGATATGGGAAACTTTCAAAAAAAAATCGAAAAATGTTTTCGAAAAAATCAGAAGTAATTCGAAAAAAATCCAAAAAATCCAATCGGCATAATTTCGAAACAATTGGATCAAAAAAATTGAAAAATTGAAAATTCATAATTATTTCCTATTTGCAATCCGATTTTTTTTTGAAAAAATGGAAACTCGTAAAATCAAAAATCGACATACTAAATTTTATTCCTAATTCAGAAAAAATCGGATCAGAAATCGAAAAAATTTAAAGTTTGGAAAAAAACATAGCCCTAGTCATGTTTTTATGCCTAAGTCTAGATATTTTCTATTTTTTTATCTTATTCTCAAACTGGGAGTCCATGACTATGCAGGAAGTTTCTATGAGTTACGTTGGTCCCGTGCGAGGTGTTCATGCCTTTAACGGAGCCATTTTGGGGGATTTCTGGGTGTTTGCCCACTAAAGGCATGTTTTTACGCTTTAGTCTACTAATTTGAAAATTTTCTTCATTATTTCAAATCGGGAGTCATGTGACTATGCAGTCAGTTCTTTTGAGTTACATTGGTCCCGGGTGAGGTGTTCGTGCCTCTTACGAGGTCATTTGGGGTATGTTTTGGTATTTTCCCTCTGGCGGAATATTTTTAAGCCAAAGTATAAATATTTGCAAATTTCATCATATTATCAAATCGGGAGCACCGTGACTATGCGGTCAGTTCTTATGCATTTCATTGGTCTTGTGTGCGGTATTGAAGCCTCTTACGAGGCTGTTTGGGGGTTGTTTTGAGTTTTTGCCCTCTAGCAGCAATTTTTAAAACCATGGCTAGAAATTTACAAATTTTTCTCATATTCACAAATCGGGAGTAGTGTGACTACGCGGTCAGATCCTATGAGTTACATTGATCCTATGCGAAGTGTTTGTGCCTTTTACGGGGCTGTGTGGGGTCTATTTTTTAATTTTTCCCTCTAGCGGCTTCTTTTTAAGCCTAAGTCTAGCTATTTGAAATTTTTAGTCATATTCTCAAATCGGGAGCCATGTGACTATGCATTTAGTTTCAATGAGCTACATTGGTCACATGCGAGGTCTTTGTGCCTCTAACAGGGCCATTTGCGGGATAGTCTTAGTTTTCACCCTCTAGTGACATGTTTTTAAGTTTGAGTCTACATATTTGCAATTTTTCATCATAATTTTAAACCGGGAGTCTAGTGAGTACGCGGTCAGTGCTTATGAGTTACATTAGTCCCAGGTGATGCGTTCGTGCCTCTTATGAGTCTGTTTGGGGTTTGTTCTGGCTTTTCACCCTCAAGTGAAATGTTTTTAAGACTAAGTATAGATATTTGAAAATTTTCATCATATTATGAAATCGGGAGCACCATTACTACGTGGTTAGTTCCATACGATTTACGTTGGTTCTGTGAGAGGTGTTCGTTCCTCTTACAGGGTCATTTGCGGTCTATTTTGAGCTTTCACCCACTAGCGGCATGTTGTTGAGCCCATGTATAGATATTTGATTTCTTTTAATCACATTCTCAAATCGAAAGTGTCGTGACTACGCAATCCGTTCCTACAATTTACATTGATCACGGGCGAGGTGTTCATGTCTCTGATGGGGCCTTTTGGGGGATGTTTTTGGTTTTCACTCTCTTGCGACATATTTTTAAGCCCAAGTATAGATATCTGCAAATTTTAGTGTTATTCTCAAATTTTGATTACCATGACTACGCGGTCAGTTCCTACTAGTTACATTAGTTATGTGCGAGATGTTTGTGCCTCTTCAGGGTTATTTGGGGGATGTTTTGGGTCTTTGCCCTCTAGCTGCTTGTTTTTAGCCTAAGTCTAGATATTTGTAAATTTTTATCATATTCTCAAATTTCGAGTCCTATGACTTCTCGATCAGTACCTACAAGTTATATTTTTTCCGTGCGAGGTGTTCATGCCTCTTAAGGGGCTATCCGAGTGACTTTTTTGGTTTAGGCCCTCTAGCGGCATGCTTATAAATTAAAGTCTAGATATTTATAAATTTTAGTCATATTCTTAAACTGGGAGTCCCTTTATTATGCAGTCAGTTTCTACGAGCAACATTGGTACCATGTGAGTGTTCGTGTCTCAAACGGGGTTGTCTAGTGGCTATTTTAGGTTTTACCCCTCTTAAGACATGTTTTTAAGCCAACATCTAGATATTTGTAAATGTTTGTCATATTCCCTAATCAGAAGCACCGTGGCTATGTGGTCTGTTCCTATAAGTTACATTGGTCTCGTGCGATGTGTTCGTGCCTCTAATGGGGCCGTTTGGGGGTTGGTCATCTAATGGCTTGTTTCTAAGCCTAAGTCTATATATTTATAAATTTTAATCATATTCTCAAATTGGGAGCACGGTGACAACACGATTAGTCCCTATGATTTAAATTGCCCCGTGTGAGGTGTTTATGCTTCTTATAGGGTCATTTGGGGTATGTTTTTGGTTTTTTCCCTCTAGTGGCATGTTTTTTAGACTAATTATAGATATTTATAAATTTTTATCATATTCTCAAATCGAGAATCCCATGTCTATCAATCAGTTCCTGTAAGTTACATTGGTCCCGTGTGATGTGTCCGTGCCTCTCAGGGTCCGTTAGGGGGATGTTTTTGTCTTCACCCTCTAGCGACATGTTTTTATGTCTAAGTTTGGAGATTTGCAAATTTTTATCATATTCTCAAACTGTTAGTCTTTTGTCTACTCGATCAGTTCCTACAAATTACATTGGTTCCTTAAGAGGTTTTCGTCCCTCTTATGGGGTTATTTAGGTGATGCATTGGCTTTTCACCTTCTAGTGGCATGTTTTTAAACCCAAGTCAATATATTTGAAAGTTTTAGTTATATTCTCAAGTCGTGAGCACCGTGACTACGCGATCAGTTGCTATGAGTTACATTGGTCCCATGCGACGTGTTCGTGCCTCTAATGGGGCTATTTTCGAGTTTCTTCCTTTAGTTGCATGTTTTTAAGCCTAAGTCTTTATATTAGAAAGTTTTCATTATATTTTTATATCTAGAGCACCATGACTACGCAGTTAGTTCTCACGAGTTACATTGGTCCCATGCGAGGTGTTTATTGTGCCTCTAATGGGGCCATTTGTGAGATGTTTTGGGTTTTTGCCCTCTAGATGCATGTTTTTAAGCTTAAGTCTAGATATTTTTAAATTTTTGTAATATTCTGAAATCGGGAGTCCCATGACTAAGAGGTTAATTCCTACGAGTTTGATTGGTCCCATGTGAGGTACTTGTTCCTCTAACTGGGCCATTTGGGGATAATTTTTTATTTTCTCCATCTAGCCGCATGTTTTTAATCTTAGGTTTAGATATTTGCAAATATTTTTCATATTTGAAAACCTGGAGTCCAGTGACTATGCGGTCAGTTCGTTCAAGTTACATTACCCCATACGAGGAGTTCGTGCCATTTAACGGGCCGTTTGGGGGTTGTTTTTATTTTCGCCCTTTAATGGCATATTTTTTAGCCTAAGTTTAGATATTTTTCAATTTTTATCATATTCTCAAACTGAGAGTCCATGACTACATGGGCAGTTCCTACGAGTTACATTGATCCCGTGCGAGGTGCTTGTGCCTCCAACGGGGCCATTTGGGGGATGTTTTGGATTTTTGCCCTCTTGCGGCATATTTTTACGCTTGAGTATATATATTTGCAAATTTTTGTCATATTTCCAAAACAGGAGTCCTGTGATTACGCAGTCAGTTCCTATAAGTTACATTAGTCCCGGGCAAGGTGTTCGTGCCTCTTACGGAGCCGTTTGGAGATTATTTTATATTTTCGCCTTCTAACGGAATATTTTTAAGCCTAAGTATAGATATTTGAAAATTTTAATCTTATTATGAAACTGGGAGCACCGTGACTACACGATTAGTTCCTACGAGTTACATTGGTCTCGTGTGAGGTGTCCATGCCTCTTATGGGAATGTGTGGGGGTTGCATTGGGTTATCTCCCTCTAGCGGCATGTTTTTAAGCTCATGTCTAGAAATTTGTAAATTTTTGTCATATTAATCGGGAGCACCGTGACTACGCAGTGAGTTCCTATGAGTTACATTATTCCTATGCTAGGTGTTTGTTCCTCTTACATTAGTAACATGCTAGGATTTCTCCCTCTAGCGGCTTCTTTTTAAGCCTAAGTTTAGCTATTTAAAAAAATTAGTCATATTCTCAAATCGGGAGTCCCGTGACTATGCCTTCAGTTCCTACGAGTTACATTGGTCTAGTGCGAGATGTTTGTATCTCTTAAAGGGTCGTATGGGTACTGTTTTGGGTTTCGCCCCCTAGCGGAATGTTTTTTAGTCCATGTCTAGATATTTGAAAATTTTAATGAGATTCTCAATCAGGAACACCATAACTAAGTGATCAGTTCGTACGAGTTACATCGGTCACATGCGAGGTGTTCATTCCTTTTACGGGGCCATTTGTGGGTTGTTTTGGGTTTTCACCCTCTAGGAGCATGTTTTAAATCCGAAGTCTAGATATTTTCAAAATTTTATCATATTCTCAAACTGGGAGTCTCGTCACTATGCGGTCAGTTCCTACGAGTTACATTTGTAATGTGCGAGGTATGAGGTGCTCGTGCCTCTTATGGGGTTGTTTAGGGGTTATTTTCTCCATCTAGTGGCTTATTTTTTAACCAGAGTTTAGATATTTCCAAATTTTAGTCATATCGTCAAACCAGGAACACCGTGACTATTCGATCAATTCCTACCAGTTGTATTGGTCCTTTGTGAGATGTTCATGCCTTTAACGGGGTGGTTTGGGGGATGCTTTGGAATTTTGCACTCTAGGAGCACGTTTTTATGCCCAAGTCTAGATATTTTCAATTTTTATCATATTCTCAAATCGGGAGTCCATGACAATACGGGCAATTCCTACAAGTTACGTTGGTCCCGTGCGAGGTGTTCGTGATTCTAAGGAGTCTATTTTGGGGAATGTTTTGGGGTTTTGTCCTCTAGAGGCATATTTTTACGCTTGAATCTACTAATTTGTAATTTTTTGTCATATTTTCAAATCGAGAGTCCTGTGACTATGAGGTTAATTCCTATGAGTTACATTGGTCTAGGACGAGGTGATCGTGCCTCTTATGGGGCCGTTTGGGGTTGTTTTGGGTTTTCTCCCTCTAGCGGAATATTTTTAAGACAAAGTATAAATATTTTCAATTTTCATCACATTATCAAACTAAGAGCATCGGGACTACACGGTTAGTTTCCACGAGTTACATTGATCTCGTACGAGGTGTCCATGCCTCTTACATGGCTATTTGGGGGTTGTTTTATGTTTTCGCCCCTAGTGGCATATTTTTAAGACAATGTCTAGGAATTTGAAAATTTTCTCATATTCTCAAATTTGGATCACCATGACTACCCGGTCAGTTGCAACGAGTTACATTGGTCCTATGCGAGGTGCTCTAGCCTCTTACGTGGCTGTTTGGGGGTTATTTTGGATTTTCACCCTCTAGCGGCTTCTTTTTAAGCCTAAGTCTAGCAATTTAAAAAATTTAGTCATATTCTCAAATTGGGAGTCTGCTGACTATGCTTTCAGTTTCGACAAGTTACAATGGCCTCATACGAGGTCTCTGTGCCGGTCAATGGGATGTTTGGTGGATGATTTGGGTTTTCACCCTCTAGCGGAATTCTTTAAGTTTGAATCTACATATCTGTAAATTTTTATCATAATTTTAAACCAGGAGTGTTGTGAGTATGCGGTCAGTTCCTATTAGTTATATTAGTCCCGGGCGAAGTGTTCGTACCTCTGACGGGTCTGTTTAGGATTTGTTTTGGGTTTTCACCCTCTAGTGAAATGTTTTTAAGCCTAAGTATAGATATTTGCAAATTTTTGTCATATTATCAAACAGGAAGCACCGTGACTATGGGGTCAGTGCCTACGAGTTATGTTGATCCCATGAGATGTGCTTGTTCCTCTTACGGGGTCATTTGGGGACTGTTTTGGGTTTTTACCCTCTAGCGGCATGTTTTTAAGCCCATATCTAGATATTTGAATTTTTTAATCACACTCTCGAAACCGAAAGTTCCGTGACTATATGGTCAGTTCCTACGAGTTACATTGATCACGTGCGAGGTGTTCGTGCCTCTCACGCGACTGTTTGGGGGCTCTTTTCATTTTGGCACTCTTGTGGCATGTTTTTAAGCCGAAGTCTAGATATTTGTAAATTTTAGTCATATTCTCAAACTGTGATTACCGTGACTACGCGGTCAGTTCCTATTAGTTACATTGGTTATGGACGAGATGTTCGTGTCTCTTCAAGATTGTTTCAGGTGGTTTTGGATTTTTTCCCTCTAGCGGATTATTTTTAATCCTAAGTCTAGATATTTGCAAATTTTCATCATATTCTCAAACCGCAAGTTTCGTGATTTCTTAGTTAGTACCTACAAGTTATATTTGTCCCATATGAGGTGTTCATGCCTCTTATAGGGGCTATTTGGTGATTTTGGTTTACGCCCTCTAGCGGCATATTATTAAGCTAAAATGTAGATACCTATAAATTTTAGTAATATTCTTAAACCGGGAGTCCTTTGATTATGCAGTCAATTCCTGCGAGCTACGTTGGTCCCGTGCAAGTGTTCGTGCCTCTATTGGGGTTATTTTAGGTTTTCCCCCTCTTGGGACATGTTTTTAAGCCAAAGTCTAGATATTTATAAATTTTAGTCATATTATCAAATCAAAAGCATAGTGATTGCACGGTTTGTTCCTATTAGCTTCGTTGGTCTCGTGCGAGGTGTTCGTGCCTCTAATGGGACCATTTGGGGGTTATTTTGGGTTTCTCCATCTAATGGCTTTTTTCTAAGCCTAGGTCTATATATACGCAAATTTAAATCATATTCTCAAATCGAAAGCATCGTGACTACGTGATCAGTTCCTACATGTTAAATAGCCCCGTGCGAGGTGTTTAGTCCTCTTACGGGTCATTTGGGGTACGTTTTTGGTTTTTTCCCTCTAGCGACATATTTTCAAAACTAAGTTTAGACATTTACAAATTTTCATCATATTTTCAAGCCATGAGTCCCATGAGTATACGATCCATTCCTATGAGTTACATTGGTCTCATGTGAGGTGTTCGTGCCTCTTATGGGCCATTTTGGGGACGTTTTTGTTTTCGCCCTCTAGTGGCATGTTTTAAAGCCCATGTTTAGATATTTGAATTTTTTTATCACATTCTCAAACTGAAATTGACATGACTATGCGGTGAGTTCCTATGAGTTACATTGATCACATGTGCGTGCCTCTCATGGGGCCGTTTGGAGGATATTTTTGGTTTTTGCATTCTAGTGGCATGTTTTTAGGCCCAAGTATAGATATTTCCAAATTTTTGTCATATTCTCAAATTGGGATTATCGGGACTACGCGGTCAGTTCCTACTAGTTACATTGGTTATGTGTGAGATGCCCGTGCTTCTTCGGGGTTGTTAGGGGGCTGTTTTGGGGGTTTGGCCCTCTAGTGGCTTGTTTTTAAGCCCTCTAGTGGCTTGTTTTCGGGGTTGCAAGTTTTCATCATATTATCAAACCGTGAGTCTCTTAACTATGCAGTTAGTTCATACTAGTTGCATTATTTCACATGCGAGGTGTTCGTACATATTGCGGGGGCCAATTGGAAGACGTTTCAAGTTATTGACATAGGGGATGGCCATATAAATCCCATCACTGAGTTTCAAGTTATTGACATAGCCACGTGCTTCAACCTGCTACTTGATTGACCGTGGCTTCATAACATCCACATGGTATCTTTTTCCCCTCATCAGAAGTTGAAATTCTTCGCCAAAGGGAAAGTCATCACCATTTTGGGGGACTATGATGGTACAAAAAATTCCAACATCAGGAATCTAATACTAGAAATACAGCATGGGACGAATGACATGTTTCTCTCCGTCTTCAGGTTTGATCCACTTCCCCTTCCATCAGGGTTTAGTTTCAAAGACCTATTATGTCCAGAGTACATCCATCATGACAACTTCAATGCGGTACAGATGTTCAAGAATATGTATTTCATACCCGGACTGACACTAGAGTGACCTCAATAAGGGATATTGGATCCCATAGTCCTAAAAAGGCCTTTCTCCATGTGGCCTGGGCTATCGTCATTTACCAAAAGAACCCAAAGCGCTCCACCAACCATGACTAAAAAGGATTTTAGAAGATGCCAAGACTGTTTCGAGGGATTCTCTTAATGAAAGATTCGTCAAAGAGGGTGAGGACTTCCCCTTCTGTGGCTTTCCTAAACTGTGGTATGACCATGCCGATAAAAAGATGGAGTCGGGGATGTAAATCGTCTTTTAAGACAAATACTCCTGGGTCGAAGACTGTCAGCATAAAGTGAAACCTTCCATCAAGAAAGAGATATCCATTGTCGAGGACTCCGAGGAAAGTGATTTCTAAGACTCTTTCAATCTACAGATACTGGAGCTGACCCTCTGTATGATCCATTCAGGTGCTACATCATCAAATAACTCCACTTCGATTAAGGTCTCTGATGAGCCTCTTCTCAACTAGAATGCTATAAAGTCCCACCTGCTGAGATGCAACCTAACCTTGTTGTTTACCATATCTCTTCACCTATTATTGTCCTCCTTTTTATGATAATAATGTAATTGAGACCTCTTTTGACGAGGTTCTCAATGGTGTTTTTCGCAAATCTGAAATAAACGAGGATTTTGAGTATCTTACTAGAATGCTATTGATGATGATAATTTTGAAAATGGACTATTCTTATCTGATCTTAATAATATTAATAACGAACACCATAACTGCATTCAAATTAATGAGGATAAAATTATTGTTATCAATCTTAGTTCTAGTAGCCAACAACGCAAGATTAGGATAAGTTCCACCCTTAATGAGCATGTGTATGCACAATTCAAAGATTTACTAAAGGAATTTGTGGATGTCTTCGCACGGTCTTATGACGACATGCCCAACATCAATCTCGAAATAGCTTAACATGAGATCCCAACCATTAGGAGAAAATTGCATTTGCACCCCCTAGGGAACCTTTTATTACATAGTTATGCCATTCGGGCTCAAGAACACAAGGGCTACCTATCAAAGGTATACCACAACTATCTTGCATGATTTGATACACAAGGAGGTCAAAGTTTACGTAAACGACTGTATTATTAACTCTAAGATTTGGTAGGTCACGTGCCCACCCTTCGAAAGTTCTTCGAATAACTACGGCGATACCAAATGCGGCTAAACCCATAGAAATACATTTTCGGTGTCATAAAAGGAAATATTTGGGCATTCATGATCAGTGAAAACGGAATCAAAGCAGACCCTGCCAAGCTGAAAGCCATACTCAAAATTCCACCACCCTGAATGGAGAAGGAAGTCTGGGGATTCTTGGGAAGATTACAATACCTCATCCGGTACATCATCCAGTTGACTTATATTTGCGAACCCATCTTCAAACTCTACCATAATTTCTACCAAAATTTGGAATGTGACCTATTAAGAAGCCTTCGATAGAATCAAGCAATATCTTACCTGACCTCCGGTACTTATGCCTCCTCAGCTAGGTCTCCCTCTACTCTTGTACTTGATCGTAACAGATATTATAGCAAGGGCATTGAAGAATACCGTAAAGAGAGGGCAATCTACTACACTAATTAAAAATTGATCAGGTACAAAGTAAACTACACTGCCTTTGATAAAGCATATGTCTCCCTAGTCCGGGTCACTCAAAAGTTACGACACTGCATGCTCAATTTTCCATCAGACTTCTGGCCTGAATGGATCTTATTAAATACCTGCTTGAGAAACCCGCACTATCTAGCCGAATGTCCTAATGGTTGATGTTACTATCTGAGTTTGATATCGTTTATGTCAAACAGATTACCATGAAAGGGAGAACAATGTCCGACTACCTCTTTGACTACCCCATGGAAGAGGTTGACGCTTGGATATCTGAATTCCCGGACGAAGATATCCTATACGCCTCTCAGGAAGACCTCCGATGGTAAATATTCTTTCATGGTGCTGCCAATAATAAAGGATATGGCATTGGGATACTTCTAATCTCCCTTGATGACTCTCACACTCCTATTGCCATCAAGCTAGATTTTTCCTGCACCAACAATATGACCGAATACGAGGCATGCACTGTAGGCCTCAAAGTCGCCCTCAAGAAAGGTATCAAACACCTAGATGTCTACGGGGATTCTGCCCTCATCATCGGCCAAGTCCTTAGAAGATGGAAAGTTAAAGACGAAAATCTCTTACCCTTCCACGCCTACCTAGAATAGTTGGCCTCCTAGTTCCAAGAAATTACCTTCCACTACTTACCCCGTGCAAAGAATAATTTAACTGATGCCCATGATACCTAGCCTCCATGGTCGACATGCCCGGGGGGATAGTGATGACCCATTTCCTAGTCCAAACATAAGGTATGCCAACCCATTACTACCACATTGAGCTCGTTACCGAGGAAGATTCCAATATGACTAAGTTTTGGTATTACGACATTTAGTCCTCCTCAAGCACGGTAGGTATCCCCAAGACATAGATAAGAAAGACTATGCGACCCTCCTCAAACTGGCTACCCAATATATCATCTGCGATAAAGCACTATTTAAGAGAAACTTCTGTGGAACCAATTTGCACTACATTGCAGGAGCTGAAATTAAAGAAATGATGCAGAATATCCATAGTGGGGAATGCGAGATCCATATAAACGTTCATATGCTTGATAAAAAGATTATTTGTCAAGGTTGTTGGACCACCATGGTTTAAAATTGCACCACCGATGTTCGAAGATGCCTCAAATGCTAACAGTTCACCAATATCCAACACTTACCTCCTCGGGAATTGTATAACATGATTTCTCCCTGGTCGTTCTCCACCTGGGCCATTTACATCATAGGGAAAGTCATACCCAAATCTTCAAACGGGCATGAGTTTATCTTAGGCGCCATTGATAACTTCACCAAATAGTTCAAAGACGAGTTATGTGCAGAACTGAATGCCATAAAGGTGGCCAAGTTTATTCGAAAGAACATCATCTGCCAGTACAGTGTTCCCCATGAGTTAGTATCAGATAATGGGTTACATTTCAAAGCTAAGGTCACTAAATTGGTCGACGAATACGAAATTTAGAAGCATAAATATTCTCCCAACCAACACCAAACCAATGGTGCAATCGAACCACCAATAAAAACCTCAAAGCCATTATCAACAAAATGATCAAGAGTTCTGAGATTGGGATGCTCGGATCCCTTATGACCAATGGGGTTGTCAAACTTAAGTTAGGAAATCTGTTGAAGCTACCCCTTACTCTATAGTATACAACATGGAAGAAGTTACACATTGAGAAAGAAATACCTTCCTTACGCATTATGATCGAGAACAGAGTCAGTGAGGAAGACTAGCATCAAATCCTCTTTGACGAACTGTCACTTTTGGACGAAAAGAGGCTAAAGGATCTATACCACATAAAAGGGTACCATCACCGGACAACGCGATCATTAAACCAAAGAATCAAGGACCGTGAGGTCTAGGAAGGAGACCTTGACCTTAAGGATATCATAGAACTTGTTTTGGACCCCAGAGGGAAATTCAAATCGAATTAAAATGGCCCGTATATGGTAAAGAAGATTCTCTTTGGAGGCGCCGCTATGCTCAATGACCTCGATGGATAAGAGATGGCACATCCATTCAACCTTGACCATCTCAAGAAGTTTTACCCTCATTCTGAAATCTTGGCGCGCTATGATTCTTCTCATCTCCCTTCCATTCTAAAAAAAAGCCTATCTTCATTTCTCTCTATCTAGAACTACGTGGGGCTCGATCCTCTAGAAAACCTTTATACTTTAAAAATGAAACTCAGAAAACCCAGAGGTACGTAGGCAGCTCATACACCTTACATGGGCATTGTACCCTTCTTTTCATAAAATGCTATTCATTTCCAATCTCCAAAAATGATGATTCATTTAATTATTTACATAAATAAAAGGATTATGTATGCCTTAGCAATTAGTATAGATAACTCAAATGCAAAACTCATCAAGAGGCACAATAATATGATCAAAATATCTTTTATTTCAATAAGGGGAGTTCAGTACCATTACATGAAGTATTAGTGAAGGGAGTCAAACCAACTACCCATCTTCGTTGACCAAATTGTTTCTAAACAAGCCTAACTAATCCCAAATAGAAAAACATCCCATTCACCAAAAGCTTCACATAAAAAAATCCCAACTTCACAAAATCCTATTCATAACTACCGAAATACCCTGCCTCATCATCATCAGACCCTAAAAGTCCCCGAATTTTATCTGCCTGGTTGATGTTCCAAGTATGCCCTGACTATCGTGGAAAAAATCACTACTCCACCTTCTATAGTGTTAAAAAGGACAAACCACCTGATGATGGTCTCTTTCGCCAGGATCTTCGCCACTGCTCGCTTCCACAACCATTCAAGATAGTCCCCAACACACGTTAGGCCCTACCTACAGATTGAGGTTAACGGGTTGATGGCCGAAGACTTTTCCATAGAGAACCTAACCTCATGCGCATGGATTTAGTTACATCCTCCACCGAAAGAAGTCAAGTTTCTAAGGAGGCACTATTTTCTCCCATCCAACTTGACACATAAGTCACCAAGGGAAATAGAACGAAGTCTACCGCGGGCTAACTAATCACGCATATGGATACTCTCCTAGCTATAGTTCTCCCCACCATGGCACCAATCAATGAAGGCACCGAGCTCCATTCTCCATGAACTAATTAACCCAGCTATCTACAGATGGGCCAAAATTAATAAAGTATCGAACGAAGAAATTTGACACGCCTACTAAGAGATACTCAGGAGGAACCGCCAAATGGAATCTCTCAACCAGCTACATGAACAACATCATCGGGCTACCTATTAGAAAATCTAAGTGACGTTACCTCCAATCATTAATACCATTCATAGTATCAGCCAGTATCCCCACTACAGGATTGCGATGGTAAGACATCCACACTATTATCGTAGCCAACTAGGGATCCACCATTACAAACCCCATCACCAGCAAAAGCCTTGCAGTAAGCCCCAAAGCAACAGCTCCGATAAAGCCAACATCACTAAACCGTTCATAATCAATCCCCAATAGCTGCTGGGTGTCTATGTGAGTGACATTCACCTCCCCAAATCCAAGATGAAAGTATGGGCAGTGACCCGCAACCTCTCTTTCAAAGCACATAACACTATAGCAGAACGCAACGTCTCATCCAAAGTAACAGCTCCAGCAAAACCATTATCATTAAAGTCTATTCAACACACTAAATTCAGCACAATCTAACGAAGGTGACAATGCCCACTTTACAACAAAGCTTTCTATCCCCTCATCCATATACCAATCAAGCCACCAAGACCGTCCTTTATTAAAACAATTTCCAAAAACGCATTTTTCCTACTTTTTCTTAAATTAAATCCCTTCAAAAGGGAAGCACTTTTTCAGCCAAGCCTCTGAAGCCATCTTTTGCTCAAACATGACAAAAACATATTCAAAAAGTTCTAAAAAAAACACTTTTCCTAGTCTTTCTCAAAGCAAAATCTCAGCATCAAATTAAAATGCATGTATACTAAGGCACTAAATCAAGATAATAACACAAAATATGCATCTATTTTTGCTTTGTTTTAGTCTCTTTTCTGGTACAATGCCGCTACATCAAGCACACAATATGTCCAACGTCGAGCTCCCCCAGTCAACAATGAATCTATAAGAAAATTCCAAAGGGAAAGAATAAGAATTAAATGTCACCTCATCTTCCCCACAAACCTCTCTCCTAGGTACCAAAGGTACGCAAACTCATAAGACTATAACCTCCTCATCTGCACCTGCATGCCTATAACCCCTGCCGAGTCATCCCGGAAGGATAGAAGGTCACTTGAAATCCCCAACAAAGAATTAACATCTACTCAAGAGACAAAAATGCCAAAAAAAATGCTAGGACAATCCAAAAATTTCTCGAAAAAATCCTTAAAATTCCAAATAAATATTGGAATATTTCTTCATCGAGAAAACCATTTTTTGGAACACTAAATCCCTTACAAACTCCCGAACTTCCCAGAAGAACTAATATTATGCTTTTATCCCCAACATAAACCATAACCTACCCTCAACATATTTTGTGCCCGCATCCCAAATCTACTATAATTCCACAGTGGCATCTTAACCTCAAAATAAACGATTCCCCGGTGGAATCTCAAATCTCAAGCCTTCCCCAACGGAATACAAACATAAAATCAAATTCTAGCCGGTAGGATTGCAAGATAATACCTTCCCACTTTCCTAGCGTAATCTCCAAGCAAAACTTTCTCCCAATCCATCCACCATTGGAATTTCAAGATACGTCTGCAATCAAAATCCCTCACGGCTTCCCCAGCAAAGTTATCCCCTTTTAAGAAATCCCCAGTCGAATGTCTCGAGGGTAAAACCTTCCCCAATAAAGTCTCAAAGCAATAAAATCCTCAGAGGAACAAGTGCATCTTCATCCCCAATATAATTTAAAATTTTTCCAAGACATCAACTCCTCGCATTATAAACTTAGGTCCTCAGAATTAACCTCGACCTACCGAATCGATCTTTATAACTTTATGCTCTCAGAATTGATATCGACCTACAAAATCGGTCTTTATAACTTTAGGTCCTTAGAATTGACCTCAACCCGCAGAAACGATACATACAACATTAGGCCTTAGAATTGACCTCGACATGCAAAAACGGACCCTACAACTTTAGGTCCTCCAAATTGATCGACCCGTAAAATAGGTCTCTACAACTTTATGTCCTCAAGATTGACCTCGACCCATAAAATCGTTCTCTACAAACTTGAGTCCTCATAATTGACCTTGACCCGCAAAATCATTCACCACAACTTTAGGTCCTCAGAATTGACCTCGACCCTCAGAAATGGTTGCCACATCTTAAGGTCCTCAGAATTGACCTAGACCCACAGAATTGGACATTAAACTTTAGGTCCTCAAAATTGACCTTGGCTCGCATAATTGTTCACTATAATTTTAGGTCCTCGAAATTGATCTCGACCTGCAGAATCGATCTCTACAACTTTTGGTCCTCACAAATGACACCAACCCACAGAATCGGTCCCCTTAACTTTTGGTCTTCATAATTGACCTCAACTCGTAGAATTGATTATCCCCAGTAGAACCTTAGGTCTTCAAAATTGACTTTGACTATCTGAACCGATCATCCTCGTTCCTTTGGTCCGCATAATTGAACTCCCCTAAAATTTTAGCTAGAACGAGTCTGAATTAATATTTAAAGTCTTTGGATATCTTTCCAACCATCCACCCCGTGCATAAATCAGCCTTACGGTATGGACGAGTGATTTGTTTTACTCTGAAGGGTCGCTGGACTCTTTCGGGCCCTATTTGACCTAGGTTAACTCTCTGAACCGATCGAAGATCTTTGGAACACTGAAGAGCCCTGCATAAATTTTCTAATGATCCACCCCTTGAGCGAATCGATCTTACAGTTCAGATGAACAATCCATTTCCCTATTGTCTTAAAGATCGTCGGGTGCTTTTGAGCTTTGTTTGACAAAAATCAATTCCCAAAACTAGGAGCGACCATGGAACTTAAAGGGCTCTGAATACCCTTTCTAACGGTTCATCCTGGGCACGATTCAGACTTACGGATTATATTTTACGATCGTTTTTTCAAAAACTCTGCATGAGACTACCGAATGGAAAACCCATTTATCTGCCTATCGGTAGTGTGTCTGGACTTCCTGTCGCTAGGCATGTCAAGGACAATGCCGATCAGTACACCCCTTGACCCTATATACGGAGATCATGACCTCACTTAGAAATAAACCTCAAAAACATCCGTCTCAGTGATCTCAGCAATATTCTCTCGATGTCAGCGTAGTTTTCATATTAAAACCTTCCCCCCACATTCCATTTCCATCCTTACCTTACCCAACTTGGCAAATTCCCTTCTCTCTCCTCTTACCACCTTCATCCGCTTGCGCTGCCCTTCAACAATCAAGATCAACCTTAAAGATTCCAAAGAAGGTCCAAACCTTTCACTCTCTCTTTAAATTCTCTTATTTTCGCATTAGTTTTTAGATCACGCATATTAATATCCAACCTTTTTATTAATAGTATTGCACATACTATATTTTTCATAAAAAACCCAAAAATAAGAAAAAAAGGGTTTGCCTATAAATTTCAAACGGGCATTTCTCACTACATTTTCTCACACTAAAACATCCTTTTTCTATACACACAAATATAATAAAGTCACTTCTTGGATTTATAGGATAAACCCCACCCCTCTGTTTCATGCTAACTATGTGGACTTTGATACTTTTTATGCTACGTAGGAATCTCGGGTAAAATCCGAGATTCGAGTCCTCCTGTCCTATTTTTGTTCATATATTATATTTGTAATCCATTCTTGCATTTTAGATAACCTATACCATTGTTCTCTCATAAACAATCGGTGCCCTGACAAACACACACATTATATTTTTAATTATTATTTTGGGAACACTCCTATGTATGGCCTCATTTTTCCTCTATCGATGACGTGAATTGAGTGATTCCTCTCTCCATTTACATATACACGCACACACTTTAAGAAGTTATTAAGGAGAAGAATAACACATGCTCATGAGAGACCGAAAGGGCGGGATGGGTGCCTGACACCTTCCCATTCCGTAACTTAGTCCCCAAATCCTTGAATTAATTGGTTTCGCAAGCATCAATATGTCTTTCATGTCATTCTCTCGAGGAGGTAACAATTATTTTGCCTTTCTTGTTGAAAATAGGTTGGCAAATCTGTCTCTATACATCACCCTAATTGATGACGGCCGAAGCGCCCCAAGGAAGTGAGCAAGACCCCTGCATGTGAGTGTACCGATCGGGATAGGATGGCCACGTGATCCAATACCTCTCTTCCTCCCTATTTTGTCAATTCCAAAGGTCTGGGCAGGACATTAATTTCATTGTCATTATAAGGGCTCAAAGTGGACTGATTGCTAATGGCTTCGATCAATTTCTGTAGCATGAAATTATATTTAGTCATATGATTTTAACATTATTATTATATATATATATATATATATATATATATATATATATATATATATATATATGAATAATTGGTCATACTCATCGGAGTCGAAACCAAGTGTGGTGGGAATCTTCATACAATTTAGAACCCAACCTGTGGATATAAACTTTTTTCGCTCTATTTTTTTGTCCCTCTAGGCCAATTTTTTTTCCATCACCTAATTTTCCAAAATGTTGTTCCATTGATTGACCGATATTTTAACATTTGGAGGGACTCTATCGTTCAGAGCCAAAATGCAAGAGCTCGATGCCTCATTAAGTGTGAAAAGTAGCGTCGCGTCAAAATGCTAATCGTTGAATTTGTTTCACCGCATTAATACAAAAACCTAAATTACAACTTCACTTACGATAAAAGTATAGCGGTAAGTCGGGTATCTATTTCAAGAATAAAAATGTAAAAGGTGGTAGGTGGTTATGAAGAAAAAGGAAAAAGGGAAGAAGTTACACTATGCAAAAGTAAAGCGAGGATCAGGATCGCATTCACACCACATGGGCTAAACAACTACTAATTAGAATTCTGGTTCGAAAGAATTTAACCGAGCATATTCAATTAAGCATAAACATCATGCAACAAAGAAATTAACTTAAAGTTACGAGATAAAACATTTAATAAAAAATGGTCACACGCGGATTAAATTCAGATTATCACTATAAACACTAACGTTGCATGACATAGAAAGTTAAATGCATAATAATACGACTTTAATACGCGAGGTTTTGATTAAGTGTAATTTTTCGCGAAATCTAACTTTTAGAGCTCGACGCACATTAATGGCAGATACATAACCCCGCCCCTATTTAACCAGGTACTAGGCATGAATTAAACTACAAACTAGACTAATTAAAGCAATAAAGGAACACAAATAAAGATTAACTAGGCATGGAAATGAAATACACAAATGAAATGAAGCTAGGACAATAAATACAATAAGGAAGAAGATGAATAGCAGTACAAAACATACAAAATGGGCGAGGCCCAAAGGAAAATGGAGGAGGGGGAAGCTCCTAATAATGAAATCCCCAAATCTTCTAAGCTAAAATGATGATATATATGATGGTCATCTTTAAAATGAGAAGAAAGTATATATATACACAAACCCTAATGGCATAATTGCAATTAAAAGAAAATTGAATCTGCAGGGTTGAATCGATTTGGAAGAAACCGAATCGATTCAAAAATAGGGGAAATTAAAAAAGTAGAATCTATGGCAAAATTAATCGATTCACACTTTAGCGAATCAATTCGCACCTCACAGTTTGGTTGTTTCAGCTTTGACCAACTTTACAAAAAATGTCGTAACTTCTTCATCATAAGTCGGAATGAGGCACGGTCAGAGGCTACGAAAATATAACTCAGAGGTATACAACATCCAAGAAGACATTAGGCCAAAAAATAAAATGAAGAAATGACTAAAATGCCTTCGAATGTTCCCTTGAGTGTGATTTTGAAGTCAAAACCATCCTTAAAATGCCATAACTCCTTCATTATACATCAGAATCATGCACCGTCGACAGCCATGCGAAGAGAAATCAAAGGCCTTCAAGTTTCGTAAAGAGTTTGGGATTATAACCCAAATGCGAAATTTACTAAAATTCCCCCAAAGCTGCAATCTTTAACAAAACTTTTCCGAAAAGCATCCAAACTTCACACCATGTACCATAATACCTACAAAAACTCAATTAACCCCTGCAAAGCATGTATATATAGAAATCCGAGGTTGTCTGGTTAACGAGCATAAATATAGAGATTAATATACCCGAGGGGGCTAATAATGCATAGGTTAATTGGTGAAATACGCAATATTTGTGTCGTATCACACCCCCTAACTTACACATTTCTAGTCCCTAGCAATGAAATAGGAAACAAAAAGAACTACAAGTAAACCAAATACAAGAGATAGTACAAAAAGGGATAAATACATAAATAAATAAATAAATAAATAAAGGCCACTTTCGCGGGTGAACGATTGCCTTTGGCGTATGCAATATGCCGTAAAATCCCTAGGTTACCCTAGTGGACGAGTGTCGTCTCATGAGGGTTTTCAGGGATGAAACCCACAAACATCATTTGGTTTTCGTAAAAAAAGCCCAATCAACACGAGACAAACTAAAAAACAATGAAAAATATTTCAAACATGTCATATACCAAAGTGAATAAATTCACAGAAAAGTCCGTAGTTATTAACATTATACAATGCACCTCATAAAATTGAAACCTTAAAACTGGGAGGGGAGCGAGCACATGCAAATTATGATTTGGACAAAACTTAAATAAATCGGATAAAAATTCAAGACGGCATATATTCAATCATCACGGGCATTACACTCATCAAATTAATTCACCTGAAACAGGGAGGTAACACACGGAACATGTGGGCATAAAGAGTAAAGGTAAATGGAAACTAGGCCGCACACATGTCACAAATGAAGAACGCTATATAGGAAATAAAAACATGGAATCTCAAAGAAAGATACCGCTCATTAAAGGAGGCGAAATGTGTTTTCATCGATTATCAAAACTATTATGACTTTTAAATTAAATTCAACCTAAGATCACATAGGACTTTTATAGGGTTATAATGTAGGCTAGGCTCGGGTACGAAACGAAGGGTATGTATGTACGTATTCAAAGTGTTAGGAATGAAAACTTAGAATAATTGACAGAATGCGAGCAATAAGGAAAATGGAAAACAAGTTCCATAATAAAGCATTAACTATAACAATTGGAGAGTAACAAGTATTATGTAACTATATACATCACATATACAACTTTCTTTTTCACTTTCTTCTTTTTCTCATGTTTTCTTTTCATTTCTTTTACTTTTTGCTATTTCTTTTCTTTTTCATTACTCTTTCTTCACCATTCTTTTCTCACTCTTTTCATATGCTTAAATTGCAACCACACTACGCAACATCATTCAATCCTGAAATCCCATAACCAACTCGAAATTGGAGTTTTAAACCATACATATTACCGTGTGATATGACACAAATATTGCGCATTTCACCCATTAACCTACGCATTATTAACCCACTCAGGGACCTTGATCACTATAATTATGATCGTTAACTAGACAACCTCAGGTTTTTATATATACATGCTTTGCATGGGTTAATTGAGCTTTTGTAGGTATTCTGGTACATGGTATGAAGTTTAGACGCTTTTCGAAAATGTTTCGTTAAAGATTGCAGCTTCGGGGGCATTTTAGTTATTTCAGCAATTGGGGTTTAATCCCAAACTCTTCACGAAAGTTGAAGCCTTTTGATTTATCTTCGCGTGGCCACCGACGGTGCATAATTTTGACGTGTAATGAAGGAGTTATGGCATTTTTAGAATGGTTTTGACTTCAAAATCACACTCAATGGAATATATAAGGGTATTTTAGTCATTTAATCATTTGTTTTTTGGCCTAATGTATCCTCAGAATTTGTATCCCTCTGAGTTATCTTTCACTTAGCCTCTAACCGTGCCTCATTTCGAGTTATAACGAAGAAGTTACGGCATTTTCTGTAAAGTTAGCCAAAGCTACAACAATCAGACTGTCAGGTGCGAATCAATTCGCTAAAGTGTGAATCGATTCGTTTTGCCACAGATTCTACTTTTTTTCATTTCCCTTATTTTCGAATCGATTTGATTTATACCGAATCGATTCAGTCCTGCAGATTCATTTTTCTTTTAATTGCATTTATGCCATTAGGGTTTGTGTATATATATACTTTCTTCTCATTTTGAAGATGGTCATCATATATATCATCATTTTAGCTTAGAAGATTTGGGGATTTCATTGTTCGGAGCTTCCCCCTCCTCCATTTTCCTTTGGGCCTTGCCTATTTTGTAAGTTTTGTACTATTATTCATCTTCTTCCTTATTGTATTTATTTTCCTAGCTTCATTTCATTTGTGTATTTCATTTCCATGCCTAGTTAATCTTTATTTGTGTTCCTTTATTTCTTTAATTAGTTTAGTTGTAGTTTAATTAGTTTAATTCATGCCTAGTCCCTAGTTAAATAGGGTCGAGGTTGCGTTTCCGCCATTAATGGGCGTCGAGCTCCGAAAGTTAGATTTCGCATAAAATTGCATTTAATCGAAACCTCGCGTATTAAAGTCGGATTATTATGCGTTTAACTTTCTTTGTCATGCAACGTTAGTGTTTACAGTGATAATACGAATTTAATCCCCGTATGATCATTTTTTATTAAGCGTGAAAAGTAGCGTCACGTCAAAATGCTAATCGTTGAATTCGTTTCCCCGCGTTAATACAAAAACCGAATTTAGACTACACTTGAATACAAGTATAGCGACAAGTCGGGTATCGATAATCCACAGGGAGTGTCATATATATATATATTTTAATTGATTTATTATTTCAAGAATAAAAATATAAAAGGTGATAGGTGGTTATGGAGAAAAAGGAAATGGGGAAGAAATTACACTATGCAAAAGTAAAGCGGGGATCGGGATCGCATTCGCATCACACGGGCTAATCAACTATTAATTAGAATTCCGGTTCGAAAGCATTTAACCGACCATATTCAATCAAGCATAAACGTCATGTAAGAAGGAATTTTTTTATTAAGTGTGAAAGGTAGCGTCGCGTCAAAATTCTAATTATTAAATTCGTTTCACATCGTTAATACAAAAACCCAAATTACGACTGCACTTGCGGTACAAGTATTATGATAAGTCGGGTATCAAGAATACACAGGGAGTGTCATATAGATTTTAATTGATTTACTATTTCAAGAATAAAAATGTAGAAGGTGGTAGGTGGTTATGGAGAAAAGGGAAAGATGGAAGAAGTTACACTATGCAAAATTAAAGCGAGGATCGGGATCACTTTCGCACCACACGGGCTAAAAAACTACTAATTAGAATTCCGGTTCGAAAGCATTTAACTGAGCATATTCAATTAAGCATAAAAATCACGCAAGAAAGAAATTAACTTAAAGTTGCGAGATAAAAAATTTAATAAAAAATGGTCACACGTAGATTAAATTCGGATTATCACTATAAACACTAATGTTGCATGACAAAGGAAGTTAAAAGAATAATAATCCGACTTTAGGACGCGAGGTTTCGATTAAACGCAATTTTATGCGAAATCTAACTTTCGGAGCTCGACGCACATTAATGGAGTAAACGTAACCCCGACCCTATTTAACTAGGGACTAGGCATGAATTAAACTAATTAAACTACAACTAAACTAATTAAAGAAATAAAGGAACACAAATAAATATTAACTTGGCATGGAAATGAAATACACAAATGAAATAAAGCTAGGACAAATACAAGAAGAAAGAAGATAAATAGTAGTACAAAACTTACAAAATGGGCGAGGCCCAAAGGAAAATGGAGGAGGGGGAAGCTCCCAACAATGAAGTCCCCAAATGTTCTAAGCTAAAATGATGATATATATGATGGTCATCTTCAAAATGAGAAGAAAGTATATATCTACACAAACCCTAATGACATAATTGCAATTAAAAGAAAATAGAATATGCAGGATTGAATCGATTCGGTAGAATCCGAATCGATTTGAAAATCATGGAAATGAAAAAAGTAGAATATGTGGCAAAAAGAATCGATTCGCACTTTAGTGAATCAATTTGCACCTGACAGTCGTTTCTGCAACTTTAGCCAACTTTACGGAAACTACCGTAACTTCTTTGTTACAACTCAGAATGAGGCGCGGTCTGAGGCTACGTGAAGATAACTCAGAGGGATACAACATCCAAGCAGACATTAGGTCCAAAAACTAATTGATGAAATTACTAAAATGCCCTTGAATGTGCCCTTGATTGTGATTTTAAAGTCACAAACATCATAAAAATTACATAACTCCTTCATTATACATCGAAATCATGCACCGTCAGTGTCCACGTGAAGAGAAATCAAAGGGCTTCAACTTTTGTGAAGAGTTAGGGATTAAAACTCAAATGATGAAAGTACAAAAATTCCCCCGAAGCTACAATCTTTAACGAAACTTTTTCGGAAGGCGTCCAAACTTCATACCATGTACCGAAATACTTACAAAAGCTCAATTAAGCCCTGCAAATCATGTATATATAGAAATCTGAGGTTGTCTAGTTAACGAGCATAAATATAGAGATTAAGGTACCCGAGGGGGCTAATAATGCGTAAGTTAACGGGTGAAATACACAATATTATCGTCGTTTTAATGCTCCCTTCAGGAAATGTCTCTTTCGAAGGTTTCTCCTATATGTTCTCGGTTATTAAACAACCCGGGAAAAAAACTTTTGCTTTGAAAGGTCGGGGAATGAAAAACACTTACAAAGTTTGTATAAATTTCATACTTAATGGGTTAATCAAATAAGTTCCAGTTACCTATTGCCCCGACTCCCACATTCATTTTTCCAAGCGACAAGCACTGGTATTTAAAGATATGGAGATCATTTTTGTTGCCATAGGATTATTCTCGAGAAGGGAAAACTTAATGGTCTTCTGCTCATTTGCTCAGGAGGTGTCGGGAGCGGGGGTAGGGCGTTAGAGTAACTGGCATTTGTTGCCTACTCCTATATGGAGTGGTAGTGTGAACCAATGGTGGAGAAGATAATTTTTCACCATGTGGTTATGAGAATCCTTGTTGGGGTGTCACGTCATCACTTGATAGGTTCTATCTTTTACCGCTCGACATTATCTACAATAAAAAAACAATAAGCGTTGAAATCATTATACTAGCATGTTTATCACTTACTAATCATGTTTACGACTATATATATGTATATACATTCTCATAATAAGACTATAAAATATGTTCAATGTGTCTGATATCCATCTATTCGGTATTACTTTATAAAAATCTATAGATTTTTACATATGGCCAACTAACTAGAAACGTATCAATGATTTATGTGTAGATGTCCGCGACATAAACACAAAATTCTTTCTTCTTAAACTTATATGCAAGATTCAATTTAACGTGCATATGTCTCAAGACATCAAAATCTTGGTCAGTGGTCTCTTTATGTAGTTATATCAACAATGGGTAAATGTTTTTTCTGGCTTCTCTAACAGCGTAAAGAATGTCAAGGTTAAGTCGAAATTATGTACGTGACATATATTCTCTACAGCCTTATCCCATATTTCTAGTAGGGAAAGAATAATACAACCGAACAGGTACTCTTGTGGGAGATGAACTCCACGATTTGCAACTTAGTTAAAATATTCAATCTTTTTATTCCCATACATGTAAATATGAGTACCCTCTAAATGTCATGCACTAATAAAAGATGTATAATTGAAATCCAATTGCAACCGCTCGAACTCTTGTTTCCAGTGATTATCATCTTGCCTTATTTTTCCTGAGAAAAATATATGAGGGTGTGAATATGAGTTCTACAAGTAATCACTCTAATTAATCATTAACTATTTATTATTTTTCAACATATCCATTAAATTTATCATATTTTATTTAATCCTAACATTGTTATGTGTCCTTCCAAGAGAAAACACGTGTAAGTATATATATGAGTGTGCGCATAAACCTGGCTTAGACCGATACAAATTGAATCCCATATTCTCAATCTCTTCAAAATCCCTTAAAACTTTAGGGGTTAATATCCAGTTATAGCATTTCACTGTTTTCACATTTGGATTTGTTTAATTTGGGTATTCTCACATTTTAGTCTTAGGATTTGTTTTGTTTAGATATTTCACATTTTAGTCTCTTTTGGGTATTTTAACTCCACGCATACATACACATACACATACACACACATATACACATACATACACATACACATACACATACACATACACATAGACATAGACATACACATGCACATGCACATACACATAAACATGCACATCATGCACATACACATACACATACACATACACATACACATGCACATGCACATGCACATGCACATGCACATGCACATGCACATGCACATGCACATGCACATGGACATGCACATACACATACACATACACATACACATACACATAAACATACATATACACATACACATACACATACACATACACATACACATACACACACAATACATTCACATACATAAACACACATAATATATTAAATTGAAATATATTACTTTGTGGGTATATGAACTCATATTCAAATTACATGAACTCATGGTGGATTATTTAAACCAATCAACATCAAACCTTCCCTAGTTCATTACTTTTTTATTAAGGCTTAAACATCCAAATAATCATATTATGAAAATTAGGTTATAATGTGATTAAAATCCGATTTCATGAATTAAGTCCAAATTCCGATTAACTAATATATTTTAACATAAACTTAATTTATTTATAATTAAAGTAATCATGGCTTAGAATAATAATAATCAAATTCCTTATCCTCAATCTATTCAAAATCCTTTAAAACCCTTAGGGTTTAAAGCCCAACTACAAAATTGTAGTATTTTCACATTTGGGTTTTTTAATTTAGGTATTTTCACATTTCGGTCTTAAGGTTTGTTATATTTAGGTATTTTCACATTATAGTATCATTTGGGTATTTTAACCCCACACATACATACACACAAGAACACACACTCCTATAATTTCATTAGAAAAAAAGTTAAGAAAGAGGATACCAGAACTAGAGAAGGTCGTCGTAGGAGAGAGGTGCCGCCGAAGAGAGAGAGGGTAACAGTGTAGATAAATTTAGTTTGCATGAAATGAGAAAATGATGTGGGCTACTGATTATATGTATAGGATGTGGTCATGGCCCTAATCTATGAACTACCTATTGTGACCATTTATTTTTTTAGACATCAGCTACATGGCCACAGTCTTGGATTGCGACCATATTGTGTGGCATGTAAAACATAAATGGTCATGGCAAGTGGGACACAGCCTAAATCCATAAATATTTTAAAATGGTCACGGCCTAAGATTGTGACCAAACTTAACTAAAACCATTATATTTCTCACGCACCTTGTCACGGTCCGGGACCATGACCCACTTTGGCAGGAGTTTGCCACCTATTTGGTCATGGGTTGGTTATGGACCATAGCCATGATCCCCATAGTCACGGTCTACATCCATGACCATATCCATTGGATGTCATCCTTTGACTTGGTTATGGTATGTGTCACACGAGGTTTTATTATGATCATGGTCCTGGGATATGACCACCTGGTCATGATCATGGGCCATGACCCATCTGTCATGACCATTCTCAATTTGTGGTGAAGTTCTTATGGATGTGGTTGCAAAGGTATTTCTTATATTTTTTTCATTTATATATGAGTTGAGTATTTGAGAATTAGCGCATCGTATTCATATCTGGTCACATTGCTTCATTTGATCAGCACATTTATGAAGATTATTAGTTCACTTTTGAGTTAAATAATTTTGACAATTGTATATTTTGATATTCGAAAGTGATAAACCTTAATAGAAAAAGATACCGTTTGTTTACAGTTGGTATAAGAGCATGGTCTTAGTCCTCAAAGGTTATAAGTTCTCTTAGACTTCTGTGTAATGTTATTTGATAAGTGACTTTCTTTATACTCTCATTTATGTTTTGTTACTGATAGGAATTTGTCTTTAATTTTAGATACCGCCAAAGAGGAGAGCACTACCAGTTAAGGAACGTGCGGGATACGCTAACCTTGCAACCCCCGTTCAGCATGCACAAGCAGCACCGACACCAAATACATAGGTTTACCCCTAGGATCTAGCCAAGCTCGTTCACCACTCTATGGTGGCAGGGTTGATAATGGACCACCACGAGAGGACCCATGGAGTAGTTGCTCATTCAGTAGTTTAGACAATGACTTGGAATAATATAAGGGTTTC
The DNA here is from genome assembly GCA_949130495.1 of Sambucus nigra. NCBI lineage: Eukaryota > Viridiplantae > Streptophyta > Magnoliopsida > Dipsacales > Adoxaceae > Sambucus > Sambucus nigra. The sequence goes on from OX422220.1 coordinate 51,330,037, forward strand.
TTTCATGAAGACATTCCACCTACCTTTGTTGGTTCACAAGAACTTATAATGGCATATCAGTGTCGACAAAATATTGAACATCACTTGAGGTTATTGAACTGCACAAATGTGCAAAGGCAGGTGTTGGTGACTTTTTGCCTTATCAAAGACACACTCGAGTGGTAAGAGAGTGTGATTAGTTAGAGAGAGTTTGACTTAGGAGAATCTCATGGTAATGTTCAAGGAGAAGTACATTCTTTATTCGTTGTGGGTTCAAAAGAAGAAGAAGAGTTTCTTTTATTGCAATAGGGATCACGCACTATAGTCCACTACAAGAGGGAGTTCATGGCATTATCAATGTTTGATCTAGAAGAGATGAGTACGAAGTATAACAAGATGGAGTGTTTTATTTAGGGCTTGATATGACATATCAAGTAGGTTATTATGGGGAACCCGATGTATGCCACCTACGCCAAGGTGGTGGGTGTCGTATTGAGGCGTTGTTAGGATCATAAAGAGCACAAGAGGAATCTTAAGAAGATGATCTATTCTGGTGGACCTAAGGTAGAGAGTAGAACATGATGACATAATAGAGGATTTTAGGGCCATCAAGGCCAGGAATAGTGGAGGTGATTTAAGTCGGAGCAATAGAGATCCCAACAGTAGCTGTAAAGACCCCATCAGGTAGGACATGTGTAATAGGAGTAGTAGTGGAGGTAAAATAGGGCACCTTCAACCCCATTTTCAAAAGTTTTCTTCCGATGTGACATAGGGGACATAAATGTCGAGTTTAACTATGTGCGAGGACGTAGGGGAAATAAAGGTAAGGACATGGCTAAAATCACGAACAATGCCATCAGGGCTAAAATAATTTCAGGGCCAATTAGTTGCAACATCTATATCTCCCTTAGCAATTCCCTGTGCTGAGGCTACAACTGATAACAACACTTCCATTCGCACAACAACCACCCCAATTTTAGTACACCAAAGTTTATTAAATTGCACAGCCACAACAGTGAGGGGTGGATTTAGGTAGAGGGCGATACATTTTATGTTTATGGAACCCTAACTAGAGTTTTATTTAACATCGGTACCACATAATCTTTTGTATCACGTAGTTTTGTGGAGACTTTTGGTTTATTGCCTAGACCATATGATAGGGCTTTATCTATAGAAACTCCTTTGGTTGTGTCAACTCATATTTCGGAGACATGTGAGGATATTGGGATATGCATTCGTAGGCTTTATTTTGTAGTCGATTTGTTGGTTTTAGATACCGACTCTTATAATCTGATATTGGGTATCGAATGGTTGGTTAGATAGGAGGCTCATATAAACTGTAGGGGTTAAGTGATTCTTTTTCGGATACCGAGTTAAAAGATGTATACAGTGCCTATGGCTAGGCTGGAGGGTGGTGCCATAATGTAACAACCGCATATTTTAATGGTGTAGTTGGTCAAGTAATAAATTCACAAATCTCAATAATTTAAAATATCAATCATAGCATGTGATGACAATATGATAAATTTAAAACCTTTTCCCATAATATGCGGTGCTAGAGAGAATAATATGAATTATCGTCAAATATAAAGTCTAACTACAAAATCCTCCAATAATCCAACGATATACACAAGCATCAACATAACATCCCAAATATAACAGTGGAGTCACAAGGAACTCAAAAATCAAAAAAACTATCTCATATGAAATACACAACGGAAAGGAAACTAAACTTTACATAAAATAAATCTCCATAGTCTAGCCTGCTCTCCAAGATCTAATCCGCTCCTAAAATCTCAAACCTAACCTGAGATGTTATTCAACACAACAAGACAGTGCCCACTTCAAGAATACTAGTTATGCTCCAAAAATTGGTAACATAACCCAACTAATATTTCCAAGTGAAATAAATACCACAATAAAGTCTATTATATAACATTAAAAATTAAAGTTTATTTTTATCAATATTCGTCAGATAATACAACAAGTTCATCTATATTAATAATAATAGGATTTACTAATGTTTCATAATATCAAGAGTATAAAGAGTTATTCAACTACTAAACAGCGTATAACAACTATCCATATATTATCGAGTCAATCACAGCTATCTACTCATTAATCAATATTAATAATATCTCTTTATAAAGGAAGGTCTCAACAACTATCTATTTATCAACCAATACAAAATAACTCGTAACATTCAACTTAAAATATCGTTAAAAGCCTTTCAACCACCTTACAATTTCACGAAGCCTTATCAATATCACATTTAAATAAACATAACCAATTATCTCTTTCTTACTTAATTTATGCCATTTTTATCTCATTAACTTCATTTTAATTATCTGACCTCTCTCATGTCCCTAAGTATCACAATACATTCATTATCTCATTAGTTTCATCATTTAATTAACCTATTAATAAATTACGATGTAACTGACATGCACACCTTATCCACGTCCATCTCACGAAACATGGGTACACCAATACAAAAACTATCACACAACCCATAGCCACCTGCTTAACAGTGCCTAAAAACATTCGCCACCCTGCTACATAGTGTTGAAACTCAACAACACTGTGTGATGAATAATCATCCCATCATATATCATGTTTCCACCTTTTGTTCACATGTAAGGAATTCCACAACATGTTTAATGCACCAAAAGTTCATATCAAACAATACTCTATAAATAATCTCCACACAAATCGCAGCCACCTACTTTATAGTTCTTGAGAAATCATCTCCACCTTGTACGCACTGCTAGATTTCAACCACACTGTGTGTTTCACAAATATCCATATCAAACCGATTTTTTGATTATGCAAGCATAAAAGTAAACGTTCTCACTCCACAACCAAAATAAACTTTCATTAATTTTCTGTAGGAAATTTAAAGCATCCTAAATTCCCAACTTCCAACCTTCTCAAGAATTCAAGCGTGGGATGTCTTATAAATGAAATCCAAATAAAAAATAATAAACTTCTATCTAGATTATGTAGAGAGCAAACAACTACAAAACCATCATTATAAATACCAAGGAATCTAACTCAAATCATCAATCACGTATTATGCAAAAACCACAGCAAATTCATTTCATTACAATTGCCCTAACTAAATTCCAATGCACTTCACACAATTGTTTTACATCTCATAATTAGTAATTATACTGTACTCACCAGTTACACATCCCAACAATCAATTACCCATTACTTAGAATCTTAACCACTAATATTTCTTACATGACTTACCAAGCCTAACTCGAAACTTATACTTTCTTTATACTCTGTGTGTGGGATGTCTCATAAATTAAATCCAAGCAAAGAAACCCCTGATACACTTTTGTCCAGATTAAGTTGTTGCCGAGAGTGGACAAACACTAAACTTATGCTCTTATATCCACCACTTTAACTTCATTCAATTCAATACACATAATTCACATAAAAACTATAGCCCACTCTATGATTACCAATGCACCTCAGTACATAGACTAACCTTAGAAAACTTATCACACTCCTAACAATCTGAATTCCTCTAAAATTCCACACTCACCTCAATTGTACCTTTCTCTCAATACCGTTCCTCCTAATAATTTTAGTAGAAGTTTCTACATTAAATTCTCAAGTCAATAAGTAACCTCAAACATCATTACATTCATTCATTTCAAAACCTACAAGTACATATTCTATATAATAACCCAAAATTCAACATTAAGTAACCCCCAGTGTCATAACTCCTAAAGACAAACATCGTAAGCTATCTATCACCTCTGCAATATCGTATAATAAAAAATATAAACCATATCCACAACCATCACTATCTAGTGATAAAAATCCCATCAATAAAAATCATCATCCAACAAACCAAAGTCCCATCAACAAATTAGAATCACGAACTATCAGTATAAATCCTCTATTCATTGTTCCCAATATCCCTATTTCCACCATATTACTACTAAATACTCATAAATCACTCAAAGATAACAAATAGTTAATAACTATAAACCTTTTAAGAAAAGTCAATAGTCACCACATATATTCTTCAATATCAATAATTAATGAACAATTTAGTCCTAACACTAACAATATAGGGCTAAAATAACAATCCTCCCGATAAACATATATACAATTTATAATCTCAAATTATATCTTCTTTTATACAAAACATTTATTATTGCCGATTCCCGTGCAAATTATCTTGATTCCCAATGGTACACTTATTATTTCATACAATGATGATTTACATGCATTTTGAATGGGGTTCACATTATTTTCCAATAATTAAATATTACCGAAGAAGTATACTCATATCTCATATTTCAATTCTCGAGTTCATAAGACATATAACTCAATTCTTTTCCATTTAACATCTTTACTTTCTCATTTATACAATGATTGAATTATTTAACCCACATAATCATTTCCTAGGCATTCTCATTATATTAGGGATTCCCCAAGGTTTAATAGAAAATAATTACAATAGTAAATTAATCAGGAGTATCCTTCCATAATTAAACCTCTAATCACTTTTTATTTTGCAATACCCATTGTTTAATTAATATGTAAGTCATAAAGAACTAAAGGGGAAAAGTATAGTATTCTTTCCTTTTAACTATCTCACGATTCTAACTTTGAATCTTTGTTATCCACTAAATTTTGACAAAGGAAGCACATGTAAATTCCAAGCATTAAGGTCCTCAGATAGGGGTTTGAAGGCGATGGTTAATACGGGGTTTAGGGTATTGACGAAGCAAAGAAAAGGTAAAAGATATGGGCCCTCCTTAAAAAAAGACCTTACGCACCGCATCAAATAGGTTACGGTCATTATAGCGGCCAAGGACCACTTCTATAGTGTCCATGGTCCATTGCTATAGTTGATCCCCTGTCTACCACTTCCCTTATTCTCTTTCTCTCATATTTTCCTTATATTTCATCTTCGTCTTCTCTAGGGTTTCTTTCTCACCACTCAGCTTTAATCAACATATCACACCTCTAATACCTAACTTGGAACTTAAGTCTTACCCAAGGACTCTTATGCCCCTAAAAATCAAACCAAAATCCAAAATTTAAGCGAGTTAAATAATAAACCATTTTCACATTAATTCGTACAAAAATGACCACAAATTCTATTAATTCAACAATTATCATTTAATTAAAATTTCTCTCATTATAATTAACCCAATACGTATATTCTCATTCGACAAAAAATATTATTAAATCACTTAAATTTTTTTATTATTACACAAGACCCGCTTGTAATTTATAAATGAAGAAACTCGGGAGGACCGAACCATTCCTTTAAAATCATTAACGATTATTTAGGATGTTTTTGATGTATTTGAGGAGGTGCCACGGTTGTCACTAGCTCGACATTTAATTTGTAATTAACTTGGCTCTCAGCACTAAGACGGTTTCCAAGGCACTTAATTAAATGGATCCTTTGGGGATGAGAAAGGTATGATAGAAAATTAAATAGTTCTTAGATCAAGGATTCATTCTACGTATCACATCACTATTAGAATCTCCAATCCTTTTTGTGAAGAAGGTGACAATTCATTATGGTTATGCATTGACTACCTTGAGTCAAATAAGATAAGGGTGAATAACAAGTACCCATTGTCAAAGATCGAAGATATGTTTGATTAATTATAGGGTGCTTCATTCTTTTCAAAGATGGATTTGCATTCGAGCTATTATGAATTCAAGGTGCGGGAGGAAAAGGTACCAGAGACTTCCTTCTTGATTCAATCTGGGTCATATGAATTTAGGGTCATGCCATTTGTATTGACCAATGCCCCATCTCTGTTTATATATTTAATGAACCGAGTGTTTAGTCCGTATTTAGATAAATTTATCATAGTCTTTATTGATGACATCCTGATTTATTTACAAACCAAATACGAGCATGTCGAGCACCTGAGGATTGAACTTCAGATGTTGCGAGAGTGTAAATTGTATGTTAGGTTTAAGAAGTGCTAGTTTTGGAAGCATGAGGTGAAGTTTCTAGGCCATTTAGTCTTAAAAAGGGATTTTTAGCGGATCCGAGGAAGGTCTTAGCCATGTTAGATTGGGGATAACCCACGATACCTACAAAGGATCATAGCTTTTAGGGATTGGACAGTTATTACAAGAGGTTTAATTTAGGATTTTCAAAGATAGAGGGGACGTTGATCGATTTGACTTAAAAGTGGGCTCAGTTTTTATTGACTGAGAGGTATAAGTAGGACTTAATCATTCTGAAGGAGAAATTAACTCCAACTCTAATTTTGGCTCGTCCTAAGAGCGGGGTTAAGTATTTAGTATACATTAATGCTTCCCTATGGGACTAAGTGGGGTAGTGAAGAAGGAAGATCACCCCATCGCCTATGCATCTCAAAAATTAAAGCCACGTGAGGTTAACTATCCAACCTATTATTTGGAGTTATAAGTGGTAGTGTTCACATTACATGTTTGGAGGCACTATTTATAGTGTGAGAAATTCAGACTCGTCTGCGATCGTAAGAGCCTTCAGTATCTATTCATGAAGAATAACTTGAATATGAGGTAAAGATGGTATTGTGAGTTGATTAAGGACTATAAGTTTATGGCTTAATAGCACTCGACGAAGGTTAATATGGTTCTAGATTGTTTGAGTAATGGACTGAGTGGAAATTTTTTACTCTTCAGTTGACGGATGTGGGTTTATTTCAGGTGATTGGTGAATTACATGATGCCTTCAAAGGGATGATCACAGTGACTCCTAATATCTTTATGAGGTTAGCTTGAGAACATACGAATGATATGAACTGTACCAAGAAGGCGGGTGAAGTTTGACTATTATTGTACCTCCCTTTACATAATTTGCTCAGATAGTGATTTATGGGATAAGGGGAGGTTGGTGGTACCTTCGGATGAGAAGTTGTATAGCGTGGTCATGTAAGAGGCCCAGGATCACAGTTTTTAGTACATATGGGTAGGAATAAAATGTAACAAGATATGCAAAGGTAATATTTGTGGCTAAGGATAAAGAAGGATGTTCCTATGTTTGTGTCCCAATCCAGTACATATCAGATGGTCAAGGTGGATTTGGTGTGACCATTGGAAACACTTTAGTTCTTGCCCATTCTCAAGTGGAAGTGGGATAACATGTCGATAGAGTTCATTGTAGGATTGTCATTGACGCCTAAATATCATGACTTCCTTTGGGATATAGTGGGACGCTTAAGAAAGGTTAAATTTTTCTTGCTCATTTGTACGAATTTTAAAGAAAAATAGTACGCATGGTTATATGTATCAAAGATTGTTCGGTTGCACAATGTACTTTTATCGATCATATTCGTTTGGGATCTAACTTTCGTGTAACACCCCGCCCGCCCGGGGAGAGCGAACGGAGCGTTAATGCGATAAAAAAATCCAAATCCACAAATAACAAGGTATAGAGCATCTAAATAAACCCACAATAATATAAATCCACTAATCTCAATTCTTAAAATACAACAAGTCTCTCGAATAAATACAACATCTAACTCGAAAATCAAATACAAATCTTCAATGCTCTATACAATAAAATAATACAAATCTTTCCCAAACAATCCTCGCTAAAATCAATCTCCATAGCGCCCCAAAATCCGCGTTAACCTTCCACTAAAAGAAAATATGGGGAAGTACACAATACGACAGGAAATATGCTCAACAAATATATGTTAGCGATGAATAAAGCGTAACAACACGAGTACGAATATTCAAATCAAATGAAAATCTCAATAGCATTTATCAATAAATTCCTCAACAACACATCAATGGGTCACCAGGCCTCACCCCATTCGCATATTCTTTATCAAGCCATAGCCGGGAATAGGTATTTTGGCGGGTACTCAACATCCGTGCCATATTAAAATCTCATGACAACATGCTCATCAACAATATAATGATACCACGTGAATCAAAATAATTTCAACAATTATTTTCCAGATTTCAATGAATTTATCAATTCAAATATGAGTTCAATTAACAAGAATTGAAAGAGAATGACACTCGCGAGATTTAAGGAGCATATTGTGTAAAACCCCATACCTCAAATCATGATGAGAAACCAACGATCACATCCTCAAGATCAACACAAAAGATTTACAGAAGCTGCTCCAAGAACCTCCAACAAAATAGCCCCAAGAACACCTCTAATTTAAGCTTGGAACTCACAAATCTCAAGGGACGATATAATTAAAAAGGAGAGGAATATAAAATGTATTTGCGGCCAAAATTTGTGCCAAAAGTATGTTAAAAGGGTTGGCCACCACTTCCTTTTATAATGCAAAGAAATGAAGAGTTGGAATCCAAAAGACTCCTTTAAATAAGGCAAATAAATGAAGAGTTGGAAGTCAAAACAACTCCAAGAGTTAAAAACATTTAAAAATCCGTTTTAACTCCTATTTCGAAACCGTTCGAAATTCTCACCTTAAAAAATAATATTCAACATATTTGAACAATAAAAATAATTTTATCAAAAACTTTATTTTCCTCCATTTTCCAAAAATTAATTAAAATAGCCCAAAATTACGCGGGTTGTTACATTTCGTATCTCATTTTTGGTTAACTTTTTGGAAGTCATTGGGACACGATTACACTCGAGTAGGTCTTATCATCCTCTGAAAAATAGGAATACAGGGCGATTGAATCAAATTCTGGAGGTTATGTTGTGAGCCTACATTTTGGATTGTATGAGTAGTTGGGAGGTGAAACTTACCTTGGTGGAGTTTGTCTATAATGATCTCCATCAGAAGTCGGTTAGTATGGCATCATATATGGCATTATATGGAAAAAAAACTATAGACCACCTGCGTCTTGGTTAGGACCAAGTGAGAGTAACTTGTTGGAACCCGAGTATGTTCAGGAGATGACCGAGAAGATTAAGACAATTTTTGAGTGGATCAAGATTACCCAGAGTAAGAAGAAGAGTTAGGCATATTTATAGAAGAATTATGTGCAATTTCAAGTGGGTGACAAGTCTCTTCTCAAAGTATCATCCATGAAAGGGGTGATGCATTTTAAGAAGAATGAGAAGTTGTCCTCGAGGTATATTGGGCCATTTATTATCACGGATTGTGTTGGGATGCTCAGGTATCATTTAGCACTTTCACACCACTTAGATCGAGTACATAATATTTTCCATGTATCCATACTTCATCGATTCTTATATGGTGAGGCTGCCGATTAGAATATTAACTTAGGGGAAATTTAGTTTGAGGTCGATGCTTCATATAATGAGGAGCCCAATGTGTATTTTAGACCGTAGGGTCCACATATTGAGGTATAAGGATATCCTCTTAGTTTTTGTTTAGTGTAGTAACTATAGTGAGGCTGAGTCCACTTGGGAGCATGAAGATAAAATGAGACAATATTATCCGCATTTATTTTGAGGCATTTATGTGGTATTTTTTGTCAATTCTGAGGACACAATTCTTTTTGTTAGTGGGGAAGAATGTAATATCCCATATTTAAGGGTGATTGATAATTAATTAAATGAGAGATAATTAAATGAAAACCTGGATCAACTATAATTTAATCTGTGAATTTAAAGTTAAAACGGGTTAAAATGGAATTTTATAATTTAATCAAAAACTTGTTAAAGTTTTGTGGGCTTTAGTTTAATAATTATAAAGTTTGGGCCTAAATTATAATTTTGATAAACTGTAAATTGAATTGAACGTTTGGGGAATTTTGGGGAAATCCCAAAGGTAGATTTATCTTTATGAATTTTTTTGGAGGAGAATTTTAGAGATTTAGGATTTTAAAATGTGGAAAATATAGCCTCCCAAGCCATACCTAAGTTGCACCTAGGCCCGTAATGACGGGTTTGACCACCGTTGAGCAGGATACAAATTCGTGACTACAAGTTATGAAGAAGACCTCTTTTTGGTTTGTGAACCTATACGATATTTCAATCAATTAAACTTACCATCCCTACTATTTCAATCATTTAATCTCTAAAGAAACCCTAAATTCTCTCAAGATCCTCCTTAAGCAACTCATTTCCAAACCAAATCAAAGTGTTCTTCAAAGAAATTTCAAGTGGGAATTAAAGAGAACATTCAAAGAATTTCAACCAAGTGTTTAACAGGTTTCAAGGTCTATTTATAAATAAATTTATTTACACCATTTAAATCAAGTTTTTGTCCATTTTAAAGGCAAGTTACTAATCTATTCCTCTCCTTTTATATATACAACTTTTATTTTCACCTAAATCTGAATTGTAGTCTTAATATTAATTGGTAACCATTAGCGTTTTGAGGTCCCTTATTCTATCACCCTATTTTGATGAAATTGGATAACTGTAGATGGTTTAAGTTTATAATTTTACCTTGGTCCATTTATAAATTGTGAAATTGGATAATTAGTTAGTTGAGTTTCATATTAGGGATTGATCTTGAATATTGGCCTTAGGTTTATTTGTACTTAATCATGGGTAATTAAGACTAAATTAGGATTTAATTATTGTTGAGAAAGAATGTTTTAAATAGGGTTGTACATTTGTCTTAATGGCTGGTATCTTTAGGTAAAAATGTCTAGTTAATGTAATTCAAAGCATGATGTTTAATAATTAGAGTTTAATTCCACATGTAAATGCATGGATAGTTAGTAACCCTATGTTTATAATATTTAATTGCAATTACAACCCATCTAATTGATTTATGGTCTTAGAGATAGAAATTTAGACCTAATTACAACTGAATTGGAATTAAGCCCTTACTTACCTTCCTTATGTTGTTGGAATTGAAATGATTAAGTAGTTGGATTAGAATTAGTAGGGGATAATTGTTATTGGTTTATGTTGGATTATTATTTTTGTTGGTTTAGGTTTTGTTTAGAAATGGGAATTGGCTGTCTATTCCATTATCCATAAATTAATTCACGATAATGATTCCGTAAATAATTCTAGCATTTCAACGACGACTCTATCTGGTATTTGTTTGGATTTTATTAATGAGACTTCAATGCACATTGAATATAGAGATAGATATGAGTGAGGACTTTTGGAAATTTTTTAATTATCCTATCTCTTTTATTATAATGCATAAATTTTTTAACTGCCCGCATGGGTTATATTTTCGCGAGTAGCTAGAGATGTCCTTTTGAAGTTAATGAAATAATCTAACGAGTGATTTAGAGACTAGCTTATAATGGTACAAAGGGTGGGGTTAGTGTAATATAATGATGTTGCGATAAGTAGTAACCTAAATGTGGAATCCAGAATCAATAATAAGATCATAACGATATTGATTAAAATGAGATGGATAGATGGATAAATGGATATGAATATGGGTGTTCACCGAGAGAGAACACTCTTAGTTATTGTGTGATGAGGGAGCACAGTTTTATTTATTTTCCATGCCAGATATTATTTTCCTTAGCCATGGTATCATGAGGTGGTTCCCGATCGGCGTGCGATATCTTATTTTGGTGCATCACATGAATTATTCATGTTTATAGCTTCGGCCTTGTGAGAGAAAGGTGGTGGCCGATTGTTTGATAGGAATTATTTATTCATTATAAGATTTTATTCATGTGTGTAGCTCGGCCATGCAAGAGAATTATGCTGCCCGATTGTGTGACAGTCTATGTTCGAGGAGATATGGCTCATATTAATTATAGTTGAATTAATTAAGAGATTAATTAATTACTGAAACTAGTGATATTATTAAAATGTAATGTGAGGTCTCGTGGTATCTGGTTAATTATAAAAGTAGGGTAGATAAATGTGGGCTTATCACCTGTAAATATAACTGCTTTTGAGTAACGTATCTTTGGTAACCTGTTATTTTTTTACCCATTTATATTCGTGGAACCTTCTAGGTGCTAGGGGTGGATCATGCGAGTTGATTCTCATTTATCTAGAACATATCTGTGACACCCCGCCTAATAAAATACCGGGTGATCAGTCCTATACCAAATTAAAACAGGAATCCCAGTTGGTTCATCCTTAGCATCACTGTCGAAAACTTTTTAAAACTTACTAACCACCTAGTATTCCAAAAGATGGTGCCAAATTTTAACTTTAATTAAACAAAACAGTACATGCAGAAATAAATATAAACCATTCACATAACTGAATAAAACTCAACTGAATATATAATTACACAACTTGCCGAATAAACCATCGACCACCAAAGTGAAATAATCCAATACAGATATTCAACGTCGGAATAAAACAAATCTGAAAACTGAACTAAAAGTCTGGGCGACATGCCTTAAGTAAAACTGAAACTGATACATGATTCCTACTCTAGGCTTAAATGAACGATGCGTCTAATCAAAACTCCTGCTAGCTTCCACAAATGCCGCAGCTCCGTGTCCCTGGAATAGAATATAAATCCTGGCGTCCCAGTGGCTGGACAACTAAAAGGTTTTGAAAATAGTTGTATAGCAAGGGTTATAACCCAAAACATTTTGAAAATATTTAACAAGTGAATTAACTCCAGTAATTTAAAATGCATGAATGCGCTTCATATTTAAGTTAGTGTCGCACTCCATTGTGGACATTATCACCCCCCCCCCCCCCCCAATTTTGTGCACACCTATCGGTTACCTTAACCCCCACTTAGTTGTACTAACCCGTCTAACTAGTCCTGGTATAACCTCCCCCTTGCCATATTACTCTAACCCGAGTATAATGATTCTTGAATTATAAGTTATCTCACAATTAACTTAATTAATTTCTTCTTAAATAGTAGCATATAACCTTGTCACAAGTTATATAAAGTAAATACATCACACACTGTATTATTACCTGCATATAATATTGAATACCATTATATACGTACCTTTACTAAAACATCCACACATATAACATACGTATATCCATCCCTCCGAGTATACCCTCGTCGGATGATTCCCTCTAAAGTGACATCTCACTAGGTGTGCTCACATAACCTAGTTACCCAAGTTGGAATCGCTCACCAACTTGGCCCAAAACATAAACGAAGTGGAGGTGGTCATATTCCTTCCCCGAAAGTGAGATAAATCACTCACCCATATACCGGACGCTATGACATGGGGATATACTCATCCTACTCCTCAAGCTAGGGGATTCACCCACATCGCGCAACCTCCCTTGATAGCAGTGGAGTATATAAATTGAATAAATATCTAGTCACTGATATTTAATATCACACACAATATATACACTTATATATATACTATCACTATACCGTATATATATAATATAAACCCCGGCTTTACCGTGTACTCAAAATCTCGTACACTAGCCTGAAATTTCCTGAGTCTGCGGCCCGACTCAACATAATTAATGTTCTCACTTAATAATTTCCATCTTACCGAGTCTATGGTCCGACTCTAATATATTTAATTCACACCTCAATTAACATAATACTTTCCCCGAGTTTATGGTCCGACTCAAATTAAATTAATTAATACACCCATTAATTTAATACCTCCCCGAGTCTATCGTCCGACTTTAATTAAATTAATTAACACACTTATTAATTTAATACCTGATGATACAGGAAACTGCACCACCCTTCAAGGTGTTTATGAGCTCAATTCAGTGTTAACAATGACAGTATAAAGGTACAATATATATATAGTAGAAGGAGGTGAGGAGAAGAGGGATCAACACCGGAATATAAGTGGTTCAGCCAATGAGGCCTACGTCCACTGTGCAAGTGTATGATGTGTATCACTGTATAAGGGCTCTAATGGCCATAGATACAATCTCTCAAGCTTTCTCTCTCTACTGTGTATTTGAACAGAGTTTTAGCTAGGGTTACCGGTCTTAGATCCTTTACAAGGTAGAGGATGACCTCTATATATAGTACCTAGGGGGTGTAGTATACCCCCCATGCATGTGGTTTGCATGTGTGTGTTAGCCTCACCAATATGGGAGAGCCACCTGTCGCTGTCACATGTAAGGAATGATGATGAAATATTCTTCCTAGGTGTGGGAAATAATCTTGTTACAACAGATTTGTGTCCACGTGTCCTTATCCACATGTTAACAGATGCTCGGCTGCCATACTTGTGCATGACCTCGGCCTGGGAGAGGTCGAGGTTGACAAGTCTAATTCGTTTGATATGAGATGAACCATAGGAGTCTCGGCTTGGTCCCAGCCGAGATGATAAATAGGGGTCGGCTCTGACCGAGGCTGGGCAGGCTTATGCTTGGAGCATCAACAGACGCCCTGATGGAGTTGTTTTTGGGGCTTCTTGCGTGCTCGGCCCATATCCGGCCGAGGTTACCTTTCCCAGATATACGAGAGTGCTGCTGACCCTTATGATGCGTGCAGTGTCCTTTGGAGAGACTTGTGGTAGTGTCGTCCTGGGCCGACCTTGCTATGGCCGAGGGCTGATATCGCGTGCCCAAGGCTTGTCCAGAGTCCTCCATTACCTCGGCCGAGGTTGGTGTCTCTAGGCCGAGGTCACACTTGGGGCATATCAATCACCCCCATCCCTTAGTCGTATGTGAGAGCAGGTGACTAGGGGATTATCACACCTCCGAGGCCTGTCTATTACGAGATAATACTTGCTTGGCACTTGTCCAATGTTGGAGCATGCTTGCTTGGTTGGCGTGTGCTGTCAGCTGCCCTTTGGGGCTCCCAAGGAAATGATAGGCCTTGGGAATCGTGCCTGTATATTTAAGGGTTTTGAACCCTCATTTCTTCTTCCTTCTTCAATTCTCTCTCCTGCAAATGTTTTCTCCCTCTAAAAGGCATTTCGAACAAGATTCCACTGCAGAGGTCTTTGTTGGTGGTTTTTCCCGAATTTTCTTCACTTCCCCTTTTCGTTTCATTTCCAGGTATCTTCTCCCCTTCATTTTCTTTGCTTTTTCCTTCTGGTTTGCATTATCCAGCGAGTTTCTGAGTTTTTCGGCGAGCACCATTATTTCAGGCGAACTGTGTTTGCTTTGAATTTCTTGGTTTGATCTTTAGATTCCTTTGTTTTATTAACCGGTCTTATTTGTAGTTTAGGAAGTTCCCCAAGTGTAGTGTCGTCCCCTGATGCTCAGACCCTTATACCAGCTTCTTGAGGAGTTCCCCTCCCTTAGAGAGAAGACTTTAGAAAAAATTAGACAAATAGAAAGAGCACAGGAGGAGGCTCGTAGGTCACAATAATTTCCCATTAGACCTATCTTTCCACCACCTCTTAAGGTGATATATCCTGATCCCCCGGAGTTTTTCTATCAGACAGAGGTCCCTGCCGATCCCATATCGATGTCTGAGTCTGAATCTTCTACCTCAGACCCCTTGTTTGTGGATTCCTTTCAGGAGGTCATGGACTTCACACCTAGACCTAATAAGGCCCCTGATCAGGCCGAGGTCTCCAACCGAGCCTCATCTCATAGTAGCTCAAGCACCTCAGCCTATTCCTCAGAGGTTGAAATTATTGAGCCAAGTGTGGCTGTACCACCTATACTTGACGCCATTCATCTGTCGACCGTCACCGGGGCAGAGTTCACTCAGGAGTTCCCGAGTAACTCATCTACATCTGTTCCGACCGACATCGAGCTAGATGACGATGATGATGTTGAAAGCGATGTTGATGTCTCTGAGGCGACCGAGATCGAGAGCACAGTTACTGAGGTAGACCTTCTCTGCTTCAGATATTCGTACTCCATTAGTCCCTTCATAAAGCTAAGAAGACCTCTGAGGGAAGAGAGGGCTTATCACGGCTGAGACGGCGTGATCTTCTTGTATGAGCAGATGTTCAAGTTAGGGTTTCGTCTACCCATCAATCCCATTATCAAGTCCATCCTCTCCTACATCAATTTGGCCCCTTCAGAACTATCCCCTAATGCCTGGAGGGTCATAATAGGGACCATAGTCTTGTGGAGGGAAGTCAACCACTCTGACCTCCTAGTTCAGGTCTTTGTAGGTTGCTATGTCCCTTCCTCGGCCAAAAATCATCCGAGCTAATATCATTTTGTAGCTCCGAAACCTGAGAAGAAAATTCTTTAAATAACTCAGACTTCCAATCATAACTGGAAGCCTCGGTACTTCTTCGCTTCTGGGCCATGGGAATTTGGCCCATGTGTTCCCTCATCTATTTTAGAGCCGAGGATGCCCCTGAGGTGGGGTAAAGTCACGATGTCTGTGAGGGCTGACCCTGGCCCGAGTCTACAAAATCTTCAGAAGGTGAAAGCCCTTCAAGATAAGGGGGCACACGGTCTGTTTGTCAAGTTCGAACACTTGATGACCCCCCACTACCTCTTAGGGACAGGTCTAGGTGGAAGTCCCCTTGCCGATCTTGGTAAGCATTTTTATTTTAAGTTGACCCTCTGAGTTTATTCATATCTGATTATCTAATTCAGATCTACTAATTTTTTACAGAGCGACCACACGATATCTCGGACGAACTCTGGGAGATGGCTGCACCCATTTTGACGAGACTTTCCAAGAAAGTTGGTCTGAACGCTCCTCCCCTAGCTCCCTCTACCTCCAAAAAAAAGAGGGCCCCAGAAGGTCATGCCCCTGAGGATTAGAGGACGAAGAAGAAGACTGCTGACACTGCCATCCCCATCTCTTCAGTTGACGCCCTGTCGGCTCGTCTGGATCAGTTAAAGATAACTGACAGTATAGTCAGCCATAGTCTTCAGTCCCTAGATGCCATCGGCTCTGTAATGACCGAGGCTGACAAACGCTTCTTCAGGTCTCTAGACACCCCATTGCTGGTTAAGTTCGGCATTCACAGAGCCGTTCAGGTATGACTTGATCTTTCTTCAGAAATTCTCTTAAGTGTAGCCTCTGATTATTCTTCAACTCATTAATGATAAAAAAATATGCAGGGCCTGGCAGCTATGCACCACTTATCCAACTGGACTCTGAGGAAATTGCCCCTCATCCAAAAGGGTCAAGAGGCAGAGAAGGTCCAGAGCACTCTGAACGCAGAGATTGATCGTCTGAAATTCAAGCTGAAGGACTCTGATGAGTTCATGGGTTTCGGATTTGAATACCTTGAAAGAGGTATCAAAGCCACTATTAAATGGGCTGACGTCGGGGAGAGGGAGGCTGGCATTTTGAAAGCCTCAGATTTTGTAGGCCTCGACTTTGCTCACCCTCAGTTTGCCCAGGCTCTTCAGGAGGTTGAGGAAGAGGCTGCCGCTGCTGTCGAGACTGCTACGTTGGAAGGCACCGAGGTTGGAGGGGCAGACCATCGTGATGATGTGGCCGAGGTGACCAATGTGGTTCAGCCCAATCAAGCCGAGGATGTCAACATTCCCCCTTTAAACCTTAGAGGATTTTTTTTATCATTGTTTATAACTTTTTAACATTATGGAGCTTGTCTGTAATCGTTAAACATTTGTTATTTCTGAATATATCGACCTCTGAGGAGGACTGTCTTCACTTGCTTTTATTGAATATCATGTGATATTTCTCATTCCCTGTTTTGTTGTAATGGTGTCTTGTTTAAAATTCAATCAATGGTCCTGACCTCAGACCTCGTCACCACTGAATGGTGTTGTAAAGGTCTGAGGTCATCACCTAAGATGTTATCCCCATAATTACTCACCAAATTAATGATGTTAAGGATCTGAGGTCATCCATTATGGTGTCTGAGCTCAGACCTCGTCACCACTGAATGGTGTTATGAAGGTCTGAGGTCATCACCTAAGATGTTATCCCCATAATTAATCTCACCAAATTAATGATGTTAAGGATCTGAGGTCATCCATTATGGTGTCTGAGCTCAGACCTCGTCACCACTGAATGGTGTTATGAAGGTCTGAGGTCATCACCTAAGTTGTTATCCTCATAATTACTCACCAAATTAATGATGTTAAGGGTCTGAGGTCATCCATTATGGTGTCTGACCTCAGACCTCGTCACCACCGAATGGTGTTATGAGGATCTGAGGTCATCACCTGTGATGTTATCCTCATAATTAATCTCACCAAATTAATGATGTTAAGGGTCTGAGATCATCCATTATGGTGTCTGAGCTCAGACCTCTTCACCACTAAATGGTGTTATAAAGGTCTCAGGTCATCACCTAAGATGTTATCCCCATAATTTATCTCACCAAATTAATGATGTTAAGGGTCTGAGGTCATCCATTATGGTGTCTGAGCTCAGACCTCGTCACCACTGAATGGTGTTATGAAGGTCTGAGGTCATCACCTAAGATGTTATCCTCATAATTACTCACCAAATTAATGATGTTAAGGGTCTGAGGTCATCCATTATGGTGTCTGAGCTCAGACCTCGTCACCACTGAATGGTATTATGAGGGTCTGAGGTCATCACCTGTGATGTTATCCTCATAATTAATCTCACCAAATTAATGATGTCAAGGGTCTGAGGTCATCCATTATGGTGTCTGAGATCAGACCTCGTCACCACTGAATGGTGTTATGAGGATTTGAGGTCATCACCTGTGATGTTATCCCCATAATTAATCTCACCAAATTAATGATGTTAAGGGTCTGAGGTCATCCTGCTATGGTGTCTGAGCTCAGACCTCGTCACCACTGAATGGTGTTATGAGGGTCTGAGGTCATCACCTGTGATGTTATCCCCATAATTAATCTCACCAAATTAATGATGTTAAGGGTCTCAGGTCATCCTGCTATGGTGTCTGAGCTCAGACCTCGTCACCACTGAATGGTGTTATGAGGGTCTGAGGTCATCACTTGTGATGTTATCCTCATAATTAATCTCACCAAATTAATGATGTTAAGGGTCTGAGGTCATCCTGCTATGGTGTCTGAGCTCAGACCTCGTCACCATTGAATGGTGTTATGAGGGTTTGAGGTTATCACCTGTGATGTTATCCTCATAATTAATCTCTGACATAAGAATGAAGCAAGAACCGTCATAGGAACTGATCTTTTATTAATAACCTCTTCATAGCAAGATGGTACATTTACATAAACTCTATGCAACATTATATGTAATATTTCTTTAGGTGATCATCATTCCATGGGTTAGCGAAAGGTTCTCCTTCTAATTTTTCTAGCCTGTAGGTGCCAGGCACAACCTCTTCTGTCATTTTGTAGGGGCCATGCCAGTTTGGGTGAAGCTTATTTGCCTTCTGTAAGGCCTTTTTTAGCACTAAATCTCCCACTGCAATGGGTTTTGTCTTAACCCTCTGGTTGTAGAATTTTGCTGCCCTCTGTTGGTAGGCTGCTTGTCTGATTTCAGCGTCTTCTCTTCTTTCTTCAATCAGATCTAGGGCTAACCTCCTCTCTTCCCCATTCTTATCGGGGTCATAGGTCTGAACCCTATGAGTTGGGAGTCCTACTTTTGTTAATATGATAGCCTCTGAGCCGTGTGCTAGCATGAACGGTGTTTCTCCTGTCGGTGTCCTTGCCGTGGTTCTGTAGGCCCATAGCACAGCGTAGACCTTTTCAGTCCATCTTCCCTTCGCATCCTCTAACCTCTTCTTGATCCCATCGAGGATTGTTCTGTTCGTAACCTCAGTTTATCCGTTCGCTTGAGGTCGGCCAAGAGATGAGAAGAACCTCTTTATCCTAACTCTTAGGCAGTACTTTTCTAAAGAGGAGTTCTTAAACTGGGTCCCATTATCCGAGATGAGAGTGTTTGGGAGACCGTATCTGCATATGATGTTTCTCCAACTAAATTGGAAGGTCTTCTGTTCTGTGATTGTTATCATCGGCTCTGCCTCCACCCACTTTGAGAAGTAGTCAATGGCAACTATCAAGAATCTATAATTGTTGGCAGCTCTTGGCAGAGGTCCTACTAAGTCAATTCCCCATACCTTAAATGGCCATGGAGAAGTTATTGACGTCATAGGCTGATGGGGTTGATGAGGAATAGTGGCGAACCTTTGACATTTATCACACCTCTTCACATAGGCTGCAGCGTCCTTGGACAAGGTTGGCCACCAGTACCCCTGTGTGATGATTCTTTTGGCCAAGGGTCTTCCCCCTATGTGGATAGAGAAAGAACCCTTGTGAACTTCCTGTAAGACCTAGGGAACTTCCGTGGGATGCACGCATCTGAGGAGAGTTAATAGAAATACCTTTTTGTACAAGACATCTCCTATCACCGAGAACTTGGCATCCCTATATCTCAACTTCCTCCTCTCTAGCTTGGACTCCGGTAGATCTCCCTCTCTTATATATCTGACGAGGGGGTCAATCCATGAGTCTCCTGGTTTCAAATTGTGACAAGGGTTACATACCTCTTCTTCCTCGATGGTTGCCTTTCCCAAGACCTCGATCATAATGGTCCTTCTAACATCTGTCTTCGTTGCTGAGGCCAGCCTTGCCAATGCATCTGTGTGACTGTTACTTTATCGAGGCACTCTCTTCAGTTTTGCCTCTTCAAAATATTCCAACATCTTTCTCACCCTCTACAGGTACTTCGCCATCCTTTCATCCTTGGCCTCATAGGCTCCCAGTACTTGATTGACAACTAACCTTGAGTCGCTGTGGAGTAGGAGTCACTTTACGCGAAGAGTCTTTTCCAATAAGAGACCTGCTATCATGGCCTCATACTCGGACTCGTTATTTGAGGCTTGGAAGTTGAATCTCAAGGCATATTCAATGTTGGCGCCATCTGGAGTCGAGAGTATCAGCCCCGCACCGCTCCCACTGTCGTAAGAAGAGCCATCAACGAAGAGGCTCCAAATGTCTGTACTCGATGAGAAGACTCCTTATGTCATGATTCCTTGCTTGAAGAGGTAACGATCCTCTTCGTTCTCTTCTACTCTGCCCCGGACCTTGCCTGAGGTGACCTCTTCCCGATCTCGAAAGACGTTCGGTGTCGTCTCTTCTAAATTTCGGAAGACACTTTGGTTTGTCTCTTCGACGTCCTCTAGGCCATTCTCTGCCTCGGCCTCTTCCCAGGTGAACTCTACAACAAAGTCCGCGAGGGCCTTCCCTTTGATGGCTGTCCTAGGCTGGTAGGTAAGTTCATACTCTCCCAACTCGATGGCCCAGGTCATCAATCTCCCGAACTTCTCAGGTTTATGCAGGACCTGCCTTAGTGGGGAGTCGGTGAGGACGACCATGGAGTGAGCTTGGAAGTAAGGCTTCATTTTCCTTGAAGCATGTATTAAGGCGTAAGCCAAATTTTCCATACGAGGATAGTTTTGTTCAGACCCTTGAAGGGCCTTGCTGTTAAAATATACAGGCCTTTGGATCCCATCGTCTTCCCGTATTATGGCCGCGCTGATGAATGATTCAGAGACTGCCAGATACACAATCAACTTTTCTCCTGTGACAGGCCGAGATAGCAATAAGGGAGATCCTAAGTAAGACTTGAGTTGGTTGAAGGCTTTTTCACACTCTTCGTCCCACCGAAAGGCCTTTCTTAAAACTTTGAAGAATGGAAGACACTTGTCCGTTGCCCTAGAGACAAATCTGTTAAGCGCAGCCACTCTCCCCGTGAGTCTTTGGACATCCTTGATATTCCTAGGAGTCTTCATGTCAAGCAACGCCTTAATTTTCTCAGGGTTCGCTTCAATTCCTCTCTGGTTGATGATGAATCCCAGGAACTTCCCGGCTCCTACTCCGAAGACACACTTTGCTGGGTTGAGTTTCATTCTGTATGAGTCCATTACATCGAAGGTCTTCTCAAGGTCTGCTATATGAGTGCAGGCTTTCAAGCTTTTTGTCAGCATATCATCTACATACACCTCCATGGTCTTACCTATTTGCTCTTCGAACATCTTGTTAACAAGACGTTGGTACATTGCCCCTGCATTTTTCAGACCGAAGGGCATTACTTTGTAGCAGTACGTTCCCTTGTCGGTAATGAAGGTTGTCTTCTCTGAGTCTTCAGCATCCATGAAGATTTGGTTATAGCCTGAATAGGCGTCCATGAAGCTCATGTCCTACTATAGCATCCACCATCTGATCTATCCGAGGTAAGGGATAACTGTCTTTTAGACAAGATCTGTTAAGGTCAGTGAAATCAACACACATTCTCCACTTCCCATTAGCCTTGGGAACAATGACTACATTTGATAACCACTCCGGGTATGTGACTTTTCTTATGAACTCAGCCTCTTCTCACTTTTTAACCTCTTCACGGATGACATCGTATTTCTCCCTGGAATAGACTCTTCGTCTCTGTTTGATAGGCTGGGCATCTTTGGTCACGTTGATCTTATGACTCATCACCTCAGGGTCGATTCAGGCATGTCTGCGTGACTCCATGCGAAGACACTCTGCCTCCTCCTGAGGAAGTTTATCAGCTCTTCCTTGATTTCTGAATTAAGGGCCTTGCCGACCTGGATGGTTTTTTTTGGCTCGTCCTCATTGAGGACGATGGATTCTACCTCTTCCGCGGCCTCTCCCTACTTCAATTTTGTTTCATCTCTTGGATCAAGGGTATCAATGCTATAAGTTGTGGTGGCCCTCTTATGGTCCTCCCTCTCTTCGGTCGAGTTTAAGTAACATTGTCGAGCTATGACCTGGTCACCTTGCACTTCCCCTACCCCGTAGGGGGTCGGGAATTTTAGCATCTGATGGACCGTCAACGGTACAGCTTCGAACTCTTTAAGGGCCACTCTTCCTATGATAAGGTTATAGGTCAAGAAGACACTCTCATCCATTACAAAGAAATTAATCTACCTGGTCAACCTCTTAGGCCACTCATCACCCATCCGTACGTCCATCTCATACATGCCCAAGGGGTGGACCTTTTCGCCGCTGAAGCCTATCAAGGGATGATGATAGGGTATCAACCTTGCTCTGCTAAGACCTAGGCTCTTGAAACAAGGCCAAAACATCATATCTGCCGAGCTCCCCCCGTCTACCAGGATCCTCTGCACCTCGCACCCATGTACCCTTGTCGTTATGACCAAAGGGTCATCCTGGGGGGCTGTGATACCCTTGAAGTCGAGTCTGGAGAATCCTAATACAAGGGTGTCCATGTCCACCTTCTTCCTCTTCTGTGCTGTATTGGAAGACGTTAGGTTCACAACTTCAAGTTTGGCCACCGATTTGGCCTCTGCCACATGAGCCTTCCTATCAGCTATTTCAGAGCCACCTCCTACAAATTCCCCACATATGGTGTCTACACCAAATGAGATCATACCAACCCTCTTCACCGGGGCATTATCATCTTTCGACGAAAGATCTAGATCGTCTTCATCATCACCTTCTGAGTCATCGTCTCTTCGTGCTGGGACGTTGTCACAGCATCTGTCATTTCTCCTTTTCTTAGGATCATCTCTTCCACCCTTAGGAGCCTTACGATCCACGTACTTCCTCAGCTTTCCAGATTTTAACATCTTTTCGATCTCATCTTTCAAAATGAAGCATCTATCCGTGACATGACCATGATCCTGGTGGAACTCGCACCATAGGTTTTTGTTCCTCTTGTGTGGTGGGGCTCTTAGCTTCTCTGTCCATCTCAGAGTTCTGTCATTCTTAATCTCGTTGAGGATGTGCTCACAGCTCACAGTCAGAGGAGTATAGTGGGCGAATTTGTCTTCGCTTGACCTCTTCTTCCCATCTTTCTTCTTTTGGGACTTTCCACTACCACCACGGTTTTCATCCTCATACTTGGCGGCCATTACCTCTTCTGCATTCATTACTTTCCCTGCGGTTGCTAAGAGCTCTGCCATAGATCTTGGGGGGTCTTCCGCGAGTTTCCATAATATCTTCCCTTTCTGCAGACCCCCTATGAGGGCAGTCATGGCTATATTCTCTTCATAATCCTTGACCTCCAACTTCTCTTTGTTGAACCGGGCTATGTAGTCCCTTAGGCTCTCATCCTTGCCCTTCTTGACATACAGCATGTGAGTGGTATTCTTTTGAGGTCTCACCCCAAAGCAGAAATTATGGATGAATCGTTCAGCCAATCCCTTGAAGTTTTCAATTGAGTTCTTTGGAAGAGAGGTAAACCAACTGTGTGTTGCCCCTGTTAAAGTCCCAAAGAAGTCTCTACACTTCATATCATCGGTTATCGAGTAGATGTCTACTGCCGATTGGTACATCTCGATGTGGTGCACCGGGTTGGTGCTGCCGTCATACTTGGGAGACACCACAGGAGGTTTGAACTTAGCTGGGGTTGGGAAGCTCACTATCCTAGCCACAAACGGTGAGCCTTCTGAGTAACCCCTCTGCAATGGATCTCTACTTTTAATGAGGTCTCCTATCATCTCCTCGAGGCGCTGAATGGAGTCATTCCATGGTCTTCCGCCTTCGACCTGGCTGAGGTTATCCCCAGCCACTTCCATGGGATGGACCTAGGGTTCCCCTGCAGCGGCACGTCATCTATTGACCTCTTCCTGCTCTCTACCTCTTCTGTCACAGGGTCGGCCTTGGTCAGGCCGACCTGGTCTGTCTCCTCTTTGCGAACCGGCAGTACTCCTGGACCTGGACAACCTGTGTCTTAAGTCATTCACTACACCCAACCTCTCAAAGGTCTATCCTCTGCTCAACCGATCAAAAGCTAACCCTCTCTTCTGAGCCTCTTCATCTCTTCGGCGGACACATCCTTGACTCTACCGAAGAGGTCGTACGGTGTTATTCGACACCTCATACGGATCCCAGCAGTCTTTCGGCGCCTCTTCCGCCTCTAGATCATCATACCTGTCCTCTGGGCAAGGGTTTCCTTACCTCCCCAGGCGCAAGCGCCTAGGGTCAACAACATCCCTTCTCCGCTGGGGTGCAGGCTGATCCTTTATGGGTGCCTGGGGTGGTCCCCTGGCATTTGGCTGAGGCTGAACAGTCGTCGAAGTGATCATATCCGGTGAGACTCTAAGTGGCCTCATCATAGTTTGGCTGAGCTGTTCGAATTGCTCCTTCATTGCTAGCTGCGTTGCAGCCAAGGATTTTAAGGCTGCAGCCACTTCCGCCATTTTGGACTGGGGCGGTGCCTGGCTGGAACTAGGCCCTCCTCCGCCAGGCGGTGGAAGAGGCGATGGTAATTCTGGTGCCATGTGTTAACGATAAAGATCTTAGGTAGCAAGTGAGCTTAATACCTTAAAGGACCTCTTTTAATGGTGAAACAGCTCCACGCAAGGGGTGGTGACTAGTTCACCACCAGAGTCTCCGGTGAGGTTAAGCTGAAGAAGAGGAATAGTTAGCTTCTCGAGTTCCCACAGATGGTGCCAAAATGAAGATGCAGGAAACTGCACCACCCTTCAAGGTGTTTATGAGCTCAATTCAGTGTTAACAATGGCAGTATAAAGGTACAATATATATATAATAGAAGGAGGTGAGGAGAAGAGGGATCAACACCAGAATATAAGGGGTTCAGCCAATGAGGCCTACGTCCACTGTGCAAGTGTATGATGTGTATCACTGTATAAGGGCTCTAATGTCCATGGATACAATCTCTCAAGCTTTCTTTCTCTATTGTGTATTTGAACAGAGTTTTAGCTAGGGTTACAGGTCTTGGATCCTTTACAAGGTAGAGGATGACCTCTATATATAGTACCTAGGGGGTGTAGTATACCCCCCATGCATGTGGTTTGCATGTGTGTGTTAGCCTCACCAATATGGGAGAGCCACCTGTCACTGTCACATGTAAAGAATGATGATGAAATATTCTCCCCACGTGTGGGGAATAATCTTATTACAACTGATTTGTGTCCACGTGTCCTTATCCACATGTCAACAGATGCTCGGCTACCATACTGGTGCATGACCTCGGCCTGGGAGAGGCCGAGGTTGACAAGTCTAATTCATTTGATATGAGATGAACCATAGGAGTCTCGACTTGGTCCCAGCCGAGACGATGAATAGGGGTCGGCTCTGACCGAGGCTGGGCAGGCTTATGCTTGGAGCATTAACAGACGCCCTGATGGAGTTGTGGTTGGGGCTTCTTACGTGCTCGGCCCATATCCGGCCGAGGTTACCTTTCCCAGATATACGAGAGTGCTGCTGACGCTTATGATGCGTGCAATGTCCTTTGGAGAGACTTGTGGTAATGTCGGCCTGGGCCGACCTTGCTATGGCCGAGGGCTGATATCACGCGCCCAAGGCTTGTCCAGAGTCGGCCATTACCTCGGCCGAGGTTGCTGTCTCTAGGCCGAGGTCACACTTGGGGATATAAATACCTACCCGACTCTATCATCTAACTCTAATTAAATTAATTATTACACCCATTAATTTAATACCTACCTGAGTTTACAATCCGACTCTAATTAAATTAATTAACACACCTATTAATTTAATACCTTCCCGAGTCTACAATCCGACTCTAATTAAATTAACTAACACACCTATTAATTTAATACCTTTCCGAGTCTGTGGTCCGACCCTCCTTTAATTAATTTACACATTAATTAATTAATACAAATCCGAGGCTGTGATCCGACTCTAATATAATTAATTTACACATTAATTAATTAACGCAAATCCGAGTCTGTGGTCCGACTCTCATTTAATTAATTAACACATCCATTAATTAACACAAATCCGAGTCTGTGGTCCGACTCTCATTTAATTAATTAACACATCCATTAATTTAATAACTTGGTGTCACCCAGCCATTATTCCCGGACTCGCTCACTTGGTCTATGCCTTAATACTTCCCGAGTCTATGTACGGACTCCAAATTAATTTACTCTCTCAATAATTAATTTAATACTTTGGTGTCACTTAACCAACATACCCGGACTCACTCACTCAGTCCATTTTTACATCTCATAATTTCATTCCCACATTTTTGCCCACAATGTGTCACACATTCATATCCATAATTTCCCTAATTAAATTTACCTATAATTACCAACACACCCGGACTCGCCCACTTGGTCCATAATTAAATATTTCACCTCAATTCCTTTAATAATGTAGCGTCACCCAACTACAATACCCGAATATTATTTATCGGCCCAATATCAATACTTATGAATTATTTCTCTAAATTCGTTCATCTCATGGCATACCGTTCACACCCACCTAAACCCAATTATATCACCCTATAATTGTTAAGGAATATATGCCTCACGTGAATTTATCACTAAATAAAAGTAACGAATTAAATCTTAAATAAATTTCTCTTTATAATCAAAATTGGCCGAACTGCCAAGATTCCTGTACCATCGATCGATCGACCCCCCTGGGTCGATCGATCCAGACTTCGTCTTCTCCAGACCACTGTTTGGCCATTGACGAAAAACTAAGGTTCTTTTCTCCAATTTCCAACCTCAACCCAGTCTGTTAATCATCTTATTATATTTCTCATGAACTATAAACATCATCTAAACCTTTTAACACCGTTAATACTACGAATATTTACCCACTACAGAACACAAATCATTATGGTAAAATCCCAATTTCAGATTCAAATTCCACCGTTTTCGGTCCCATGTTTTCTCACTCAAATCCGATAATCATACTCAGAAATATACAACACAACTAATTCTTACTTTGAATCTCATTCAATAGTTCCATGAACAAAAACCCCATTTTGTACCCATTTATCCCCAAAACGAATTTTGATTTACACATCACTATGATATGAATTGATTATCATCAATTTAGAAATCACAACAGTTAACCACTTGCCTGGAATTGTTCGTAGAGTCTGATCCATTGGTGTAGTCCCATAATTTGGCTCCAAAATCCCCAAATTAGCTCTTGATTTGCTTCCCCCCAATTTCCCTCTCAATCCCTAGGCTTAGAATTTGTGTTTACTGTAGTTTAACATTTATCCATTTAGGTTAAAAACCTAAATCCCGCTTTTGGCCATCTGGGCCTAATTAAAATGGCCCAACTCACCCCGTGTGGGCCCGACTATAACCAAAAATACCCAGAGTCCCAATTACTACCCTCGAGCACTCTTTTCTGACTATCTCAACCCATCCGGACTCAACTACGCACTCAGAATTGCCATCGAAATACTTTTCGACATTTCCCAATTTCGACCTCAAAATGCGACACACGAGATTTCGAACCATTAAACTTAAAAGTTGCCAATTATAAATAATTTGGCTCACTCAAATAAATTCTCCAACTCATGAATTTAAGTTTCTCTAATTTGAATATTTTTATAACTCCCAAAAATAATTAAATATTAAATCCTCAAAAATTAAGAGGTGTTACATACTCCCCCCCCCCCCCCTCCCCCCCTTACAAAGGAATTTTGTCCTCGAAATTATGATGAGCATAATGTTCCAAGCTTCACATATTACTCTCTAGTCATGTGCCTCTAAGCCTGTTATAACTATCCCATCCGCTTCTAAGCATATGTTATACAAGTATGCATTTAAATTAACCAGGGCTCTCATACACCCTATACCCGTGCTTAACTGCACAAAATTTTCCTTAATTAACCCGGGTGCCCATACACCCTATCCCCGTGCTTTACCGCACGAAAGTTACCCGACTATGCTAGTCGTAACCCGTAATATAACTTCGAACCCGTAGTCATATCACACACACACACACACACACACACACACACACACACACACACATATATATATATATATATTTACTGCCCGGGGTACCCAACCCATATACTAATGACCAAACATCTTCCCACTTTCCAACATTGCGCTAAGTTTCATGCGTGGGATGTCTTGCAAAGAGAAATCCTAACAAGGAACTCCCTTGATACACTACAACCTAATATTGTCGGTCGTTGAGATCCGTTAGACCCTCAGTGCATAGCACGTACCCCTAAATAGTTGTATCTTAACACAAAAGTATGTACGCTTACCCTCATGCTACCAAAGACAACATAAAATACCGCTCCCTTACTATCACTAGTTCTTGAGAAGAATAAAACCCGAGCTATCTCTCTTTACTCGAACATAATTCTAACTACCCTGATTCACTTTAGTAAACACCCCTACTTACCGGGATGAAATGTGAGAACACAAAACCTCACTTTGTGTTTATCGCACCACAAAATATAACATATATACACACATATACATAGGCTAAACGTCCTCTCAGGTGATACCTAGTACCAATCATATCCTGGTGTCGCGAACACCAAAACTTACCCCCACTATTCACAATAGTTCAAACCCAATGCTATCCAGACGATATTTAGGAAATATTATCAACCCTACTCCCATAATTCTCTAAAGTAGTAACTCTTCGTATAATTCAAACCTTCACTAAATGTACACCTCAACTCTCCCGTGAAGAACACCACAGAACTCCGCAACCCCACGAAATTTTATCCACATACTATGGCTACTACAGCCAGCGCACCCACTAAATTTGACTCAACCGCGAACTCTAGTGAAAATAAGTCTTATATTGTGACATCCTCCTTGTCGCTCAAAAATATATCCCATGACCATAGGGTAAAAATAATTACCTCAATACTCCAACTAAAATGGTTGATCCTCGGGTTCCGGAGCATCTTCTCCCTGCCCGAATGCGCCCATGACTTACTTTAGTGGTTGTACATCCAGGACCTCCCTTGCCTCGCTTAAGACAATCTCTCTTCATGTGTCTCGCTTCCCCCATAAACGAAACACCTTCTAATACATTCACCCTGCCACTGGTCCCTTCTATGCCGACCTTGTTGGAATTTCTAGCCATCCTGTCGATAGCCTCCAGTTTTAAATCGTTTGGCATGATTTCCCTGTCGAAATCCTGCCCCTGATCTCCCCCTATCTGCTACTGGGATACCCCACTGGTACTGTTCCCTCCAGCTTTATCCGACTGGCTGGTTTCCACTACCCTCTTGCTTCCTTTCATGTGGAAGTGATCTTCTTGATCGTGCAAGAGTGATGCGTTAACGACATCAGTATAAGCTACTAATGCGTAATTAGCAATTAAATGTTGTCTGATTCTCCAGACTAACCCATCCATAAACCTTACTTTCTTTCTCTCTTCATCGCTTACCTCATCCGGTACCAACTTTGCAAATCAATTAAATTCTTCCTCGTAATCGACCACTGACGGTCTCCCCGAATCACCTCTCTAAATTTTCTCCTCATTTCGGTCTCAACCGCTGAAGGAAAATACTTGCGATCGGACCACACCCAAAACTCTGCAATAGCTAGCGTATCCCTTTCCTGAACTGTGGTGATTGACTCCCACCACTGTAGCGCTGCGCCCACTAAACTAAAAGTGGCAAGCATTTGCTTCCGCACCTCATCGCAATCTCCCATGCGTAGGTGACACTGGATATCTCTCTTCCTTGACACGCTAGCACTACACCTGAACCCCCTCACAACTCTGGTGGATGCCCACTCTTGAAAAAATCTCTCTTACTTGCGGCCACGCCGACGACCCCGTGTGAGTCCAAACATCCAGTGCCACTAACACTTGTGGCTAATCCCGTGAAAAGTATCCTTCCATTGCGACCATCGTCGCTTCAACTGCCTGTGCCACTAGTTCAGTTATATGTGCTGCCAAAATCATCTCTGGCCATTACTGCGGTAACTCTTGCTCCTGACGAGTCTCCCTAGTCTCATCTCCCCCTGCTGCCCTAGCTGATCTCTCTCTCCTGGGCGGCATCTGGAATGTGAATCGAATCGTACGAGTTCACTCTCAAATATAAATTTGGTAGAAGAATGTAAATGCGCATACGTATAAGAATACAACAATCCTATGATAGGGCTCAATATCAAAGATTGCTAAGCTGAAACGTGAAAAACCATACAGATCCTAAGGACACTAGAACCTGATGGTCTGATACCATCTGTGACACCCCGCCTAATAAAATACCGGGTGATCAGTCCAATACCAAATTAAAACAGGAATCCCAGTTGGTTCATCCTTAGCATCACTCTCGAAAACTTTTTAAAACTTACTAAGCACCTAGTAATCCAAAAGCTGGTGCCAAATTTTTACTTTTTAATTATACAAAATAATACATGCGGAAATAAATATAAACCATTCACACAACTGAATAAAACTCAACTGAATAAATAATTACACAACTTGTCGAATAAACCATCGGCCACCAAAGTGAAATAATCCAATACAAATATTCAACGCCGAAATAAAACAAATCTGAAAACTGAACTGAAAGTCTGGCGGCATGCCCTAAGTAAAACTGAAACTGATACATGATTCCTACTCTAGGAATAAATTAACGATGCGTCTAATCAAAACTCCTGCTAGCATCCACAAATGCCGCAGCTCTGTGTCCCTGGAATAGAGTATCAATCCTGGCATCCCCGTGGCTGGACACCTAAATGGTTTTGAAAATAGTTTTATAGCAAGGGTTAGAACCCAAAACATTTTGAAAATATTTAGCAAGTGAATTAACTGCAGTAATTTAAAATGCATGAATGCGCTTCATATTTAAGTTAGTGTTGCACTCCCTTGTGGACATTCTCACCCCTCCACTATTATGCACACCTATCGGTTACCTTGACCCCCACTTAGTTGTACTACCCCGTCCAACTAGTCCTTGTATAACCTCTCCCTTGCCATACTACTCTAACCCTAGTATAATGATTCTTGAATTATAAGTTATCTCACAATTAACTTAATTAATTCCTTCTTAAATAGTAGCATATAACCGTGTCACAAGTTATATAAAGTAAATACATCACACACTGTATTATTACCCGCATATAATATTAAATACCATTATATACGTACCTTTACTAAAACATTCACACATATAACATACGTATATCCATCCCTCCCAGTATACCCTCTCCGGATGATTCCCACTA
This sequence comes from Sambucus nigra, assembly GCA_949130495.1. Lineage (NCBI taxonomy): Eukaryota > Viridiplantae > Streptophyta > Magnoliopsida > Dipsacales > Adoxaceae > Sambucus > Sambucus nigra. The sequence goes on from OX422220.1 coordinate 51,361,537, forward strand.
AAGTGCCATCTCACTAGGTGTGCTCACATAACCTAGTCACCCAAGTTGGAATCGCTCACCAACTTGGCCCAAAACATAAACGAAGTGGAGGCAGTCATATTCCTTCCCTGAAAGTGAGATAAATCCCTCACCCATATATCGGATGCTATGACCTAGGGATATACTCATCCTACTCCTCAAGCTAGGGGATTCACCCACATCGTGCAACCTCCCTTGATAGCACTAGAGTATAAAATTGAATAAATATCTAGCCACTAATATTTAATATCACACATAATATATACACTGATATATATACTATCACTATACCGTATATATATAATATAAACCCCGGCTTTACCGTGTACTCAAAATCCCGTATACTAGCTTGAAATTTCCTGAGTCTGTGGCCCGACTCAACATAATTAATGTTCTCACATAATAATTTCCATCTTCCCGAGTTTATGGTCCGACTCTAATATATTTAATTCACATCTCAATTAACATAATACTTTCCCCGAGTCTATGGTCCGACTCTAATTAAATTAATTAACACATCCATTAATTTAATACCTCCCCGAGTCTATCGTCTGACTCTAATTAAATTAATTAACACACTTATTAATTTAATACCTACCCGAGTCTATTGTCAACTCTAATTAAATTAATTATTACACCCATTAATTTAATACCTACCAGAGTCTACAATCCGACTCTAATTAAATTAATTAACACACCTATTAATTTAATACCTTCCCGAGTCTACAATCCGACTCTAATTAAATTAATTAACACACCTATTAATTTAATACCTTCTCGAGTCTGTGGTCCAACCCACCTTTAATTAATTTACACATTAATTAATTAACACAAATCCGAGTCTGTGATCCGACTCTAATATAATTAATTTACACATTAATTAATTAACACAAATCCGAGTCTGTGGTCCGACTCTCATTTAATTAATTTACACATTAATTAATTAACACAAATCCGAGTCTGTGGTCCGACTCTCATTTAATTAATTAACACAACCATTAATTTAATAACTTGGTGTCACCCAACCATTATTCCGGGACTCGCTCACCTGGCCTATGCCTTAATACTTCCCGAGTCTATGTTCCAACTCCAAATTAATTTACTCTCTCAATAATTAATTTAATACTTTGGTGTCACTTTACCAACATACCCGGACTCACTCACTCGGTCCATTTTTACATCTCATAATTTCATTCCCACATTTTCTCCCACAATGTGTCACACATTCATCTCCATAATTTCCCCAATTATATTTACCTATAATTACCAACGCACCTGGACTCTCCCACTTGGTCCATAATTAAATATTTCACCTCAATTCCTTTAATATTGTAGCGTCACCCAACTACAATACCCGAATATTATTCCTCGGCCCAATATCAATACTTATGAGATATTTCCCCAAATTCGTTCATCTCATGACATACCGTTCACACCCTCCTAAACCCAATTATATCACCCTATAATTGTTAAGGAATATATGCCTCACATGAATTTATCACTAAATAAAAGTAAGGAGTTAAATCTTAAATAAATTTCTCTTTATAATCAAAATTGGTTGAACTGCCAAGATTCCTGTACCATCGATCGATCGATCCCCCTGGGTCGATCGATTGATTGATCTAGGCTCATCTTCTCCAGACCACTGTTTGGCCATTGACGAAAAATTAAGGTTCTTTTTTCCAATTTCCAACCTCAACCCAGTCTGTTAATCATCTTATTATATTTCTCATGAACTATAAACATCATCTAAACCTTTTAACACCGTTAATACTACGAATATTTACCCACTACAGAACACAAATCATTATGGTAAAATCCCAATTTCAGATTCAAATTCCACCGTTTTCGGTCCCATGTTTTCTCACTCAAATCCGATAATCATACTCAGAAATATACAACACAACTAATTCTTACTTTGAATCTCATTCAATAGTTCCATGAACAAAAACCCCATTTTGTACCCATTTATCACCAAAACGAATTTTGATTTACACATCACTATGATATGAATTGATTATCATCAATTTAGAAATCACAACAGTTAACCACTTGCCTGGAATTGTTCGTAGAGTCTGATCCATTGGTGTAGTCCCATAATTTGGCTCCAAAATCCCCAAATTGGCTCTTGATTTGCTTTCCCTCAATTTTCCTCTCAAGCCCGAGGCTTAGAATTTGTGTTTACTTTCGTTTAACATTTCTCCATTTAGTTTAAAAACCTAAATCCCGTTTTTGGCCATCTGGGCCTAATTAAAATGGCCCAACTCACCCCGTGTGGGCCTGGCTATACCCAAAAATACCCTAAGACCCAATTACTACCACCGGACACTCTTTTCTGACTATCTCGATCCATCCAGACTCAATCGCGCACTCAGAATTTTCATCCGAAATACTTTCGACATTTCCCAATTTTGACCTCAAAATGCGACACACGAGATTTCGAGCCATTAAACTTAAAAGTCGTCAATTATAAATAATTCGACTCACTCAAATAAATTCTCCAAATCATGAATTTAAGTTTCTCCAATTTGAATATTTTTATAACTCCCAAAAATAATTAAATATTTAATCCTCAAAATTACGGGGTGTTACAATATCACTATCTTCTTTCCCTTCCAGTCATCAATATCATATCGGTTTTTTCACGTAGGTTTATCTTCATAATGTAATATCTTTCATTTTAGTTATGTTAATTGAGTATTTTGGATTTATTTGGCTTGTATATCGACAGGGAAAGAGTCATATTTTAGTTGATGCTTGTGGATGTGGTTGTAGAGATATTTCTTATATTGTTTTAGTTGATGATGCATTTATCAGTTGACTATTTGAGGATTATGACCTCGTATTCATATCTTATCACACTGTTTAATTTGACTATGTACATGATAAGAATTATTTTTTAAATTGTTTTGATAAGTTGTATATTTTAAAATTAGTAATTGACCAAACCTAAAATTAAAATATACATGTTGTTACAGTAAGCCTTATATGTAATGCAATCGGATATGCACACAAGAATGCCATTGAAAAATCACGTGAGGTCTTCATTAGCTGCATCCCGGTAGCAATTTGGGTCTCCCTGTTGAACTTCTACATATAACTACGGGCAATATTTGGAAAGTCATCTAACACCACGACTTGCTAAAAAAATATGGGACAATTTGAAGAAAAGTGGATTTTGTACCAATCATGCTCTTTCTTAGAGAAAAAATTCCTTATAGCCATGTCATTATTTTACTACAGTAAATGTGTACTTATTAAAAACAATGTTAAACTATAAGCAAAAAACATATGCAAAACACCATTAATGGTTAATACTAGGAAAAAATTAATGTAAAATGAGAATACTGACTAAAAATGGGTAAGGGTACAAAGTGTGATAATTAGGCGGCCAATAGGTGATCGAAGTGCATCACATACTCAATTATAGTGAGAGAATGATATGGAGTGAAAATGGTGCAAGGTGTCCCAAAAATAAATTGAAAATACCTTTGTGGCATTATGACAAACACCTTGTGGTTAAAGTGTGAAAATGGGGTGGGGGTTAGGGTGCCATTTGAACCAACAAACTACTCCCAAAAATCAACAACAAGAATAATACTACAAAAATGTTGCAAATGCTGAAAATAATGGCATGTATTAATCATTTGTAAGCCATGTTTGTAAGTTGATACAAAGTGAACAAAAATTATCACCAATCCCTAACTATTGAACAAACACCAAAATTTAACCATTAAATTCCAAGTATAAACAATTGAAACATACCTTAGAGTGTAAAAGTTAGATTATAGTGGAGGATTTTAGTGTGGAATTTAATTTTGGGAAGCTAGGGCTTAGATAGGATAATTTTCGACCTTGGGAGTAGTATAGAGAAATGGAGTGTAAAAGTGTTTTTTAACATGAGTGTAAAAGTTAAAATACTTCATTTGTAAAGGCATTGATCGTTCACTTTGAACGTAGTGTTATCTTTTGGATTCTCAATCTCAAATTCTCCATGAGGGAATAAGTTTCTAACAATGTACAACTAGAACCATCACAACCTCAATTTGCCCGAAAAGAGGTGCAAACAAGATTTATATAAGAGCATCTTTTAAGAGGGGTGGAAGGACTTTAGTGAGATACTTTTTTATGCGTGTCCTTCACTCGTGCCTTATATACCTGTGCATTCTTGTATGCATTATACCAAATCTTTCGAACTCATTGAATTGGAAAATTATTTCTCTCCCATGAGTTAGAGCATTATCTTCCTACCGGCCTTGTCCAAATCGAAGTTCATTCTTTAAATTTCCTAATAGGCCTAATGTTAAAGCTCTATAATTGTGCTACAATTTAATTATCTTAGAATTATTCGAATAAAGAGGCCTTGTTTGCAATTTTGGGTAACACTTAATATGATTCCCCATGTAAAGAATACATTATCCTCTTGGTGAAATTAATTTTGTCACTAATCGATTTTTACCAACATTTTATTTATTCCTCAATTTTTAACATAAATTACGTGATACTCTACTTGATTATAAAATCCACTCATGGAATTTACGGTTAGAATCAAAACTTATAAGTTTATCAAGAGTATCAGAATCCAAGATATCTCCTAGACATTGATTCCTCTGGAATATGATCTCAGATATAACCACACAATGATTCCCAAACTTGTGGAGCTTTAGATCCAATAAATTGAATCACATCGATAACAATCAAAGCAATAATTATATTCATACTCTAATTTTAATAATTATTAGGATTAATAATCTATGCACACTTTTGCAAACAATATGAGATTGTGAAAGTCTAATCTACTTAGCTCCTAGACTTGAATCTCATGAATGATCTTGTTCAATACATTCCCGATATGTAGCAATATAATCCTCTTTAAACTCTCAGACAAGTTCTTGAACCATCATACATGTTCCTATATTCAAGATAGACTATTAATACTGTACATGCAGCTTTATCGATAGGATTTCAACTATCTATTTAGGATGTGAATTCTTCAGTTGAACTAGAAATGAAATTTCGATTTTCTACAATCATGTTGAACCCAACTTACCAGAATTCCTAGTAAGTCTAATTAACCGACATACATACAATATATTGAAGACAAACATAAGGCATTCTCATAAAAAATTATTATTATTTCACAATGACCCCGACACACCTATATTTAAAAATATACATCATTCATGATTTTAAGAATAAAAAACCCAACAATCATTAAATGGGGGTAGTTGGAGAGTATTCCCCTTAATGATTTTTGTATCCGATATAGGCTATATGAGTCGTGTAATTCCTTGGTTAGTCCTTGTTTACCTTCCGTTATTTTTCCATCTGAGAAGCTAATGGAAGTCAACATAAGGTAGTGAAATGAAGACCCGCCAATCTAGGTGGACTTGGGTAGCATAAAATGAGTCATTTTCCTTCCAAACATAACCAACAACCTATGTAGACATCTTATGTATCTATTGCATGATCCAAATACAAAAAGAAAAACATAGAGCTTTTTCTCCATTAATGGTTGGATATTTTTACCATTGTTCAATAACTGCACAAGTACGAATTACATGGACTGATCCAAACCCGAAAGGAAGGTTTCATTTATGTCCATACTTTGAAGAAAATTCAATTTAAACCCTAGAAATTTACTTATTTCATTAAAATCCTAACCTTTTTGTTTTTTGCACAATGGTGGTGGGTATAGATTTTTCAATGGGTTGACCCCCCCACTTTGTTCTTAGTCAGGGAAAATAATTTATGGGCTCGTAAGAAATATTCGTAGGCTTGATGATGAAGCTATGAAAGCTCAAATAAGGCATAAAAATGTCTCTACCAATGCTAATTCTAGCCATTGAGAAGACACCGCCACGTAAAAATGTCAAAAATCTATACGTATGTCTACATTTGGTGAGAATCCACAGAATGTAAAGGTACATTCAGTGATGGCCCACCCAATGTATATAGGCAACGACTGGGATTACAATTTCAAAATTTTCGGTATATTAGGATTGTAATTTTTTATTTTATTTCTAAAAACTTATTTTATTTGAATAAAAAAAGTTTAAGTTAAAATGGTTGTGATGGTGGGTCGTGAATGGTGAAAAGAGTTAAAAGTAGAAATATAAAGGGTGGCGGTTGGTGGTGATGGTGGGGGCGAAGAGGTTAAGGTTAAAAGTAGTCGTGTTTATAGTGGAGAGGTTAAGATTAACGTGATAGTGGTGGTGGTTATGATGGGTTAGGGTTAAAATAAAATGGGCCATGTTGATTTTTCATTCTAGACTTTAATACATTTCTATTCAAAAATTAGACTTTCTTTAAAATCGTTAAAAATTTTGTTAACTTCAACTGCCAAGTGAAATTTTGAATTTAAAAAATCTATAAATATTCTTAAAAGAAAATAAATTTCGAATTCAAAAACCTCAAAAATATAAAAAAAAAAACTTAAAAACAAAATATAAAAAACCCTTTGTCAACACCTTGCATCAACATCTTCCTCCACCACCACCCGTCATCTTCTTCACCATTAGCTAATCGAGCCCATTATAGCTACAAGTCAATCCCCATCTCCACCACTATGAAACCCCCATCTCCACCAACACAACCAGCAAACACAAACATACCACCACCTTTAAATCTCAAATAATCAAATCACAACCTCAAACCTTCAAATCAAGATATATATATATATATATATATATATATATATATATATATATATATATATATATATATATATAGAGAGAGAGAGAGAGAGAGAGAGACATTATGTAATGGTAGTGGAGGAGGTTTTCAAATCTGAAACTTGATTTGGTGGTTGTTCATAAATAGATATTGAGTGTGGTGGGTTGTGAGTTGGCCGGAAGGGGAAGGCAAGTCTGGTGGTAGAAAGAGTGGGGATGGATGGGTTGACGGGGTGGCGATGGTGGGGGACCTAGGATTGAAGACGAAAGGTTTTTCATTTTTTTCATTATTTTTATCGTATTTTAAAGGTTTTTAAATTTTTTCAATCAAAATTTATTTGCATTTTTTTTAAAATTTGAAATTATTTTATTCTAAATTTATATGTGGAAGGTAAAGTTAAGAAATAATCTATCAATTTTGGGCAATGCCAATTTTTAATCTAATATAAAAGCATAGTAATGTATTGAAGTTAGAGTGCATGTGCTCGAAACCGAGATGGACAAACAATACCCGATTAAAATTTCATGTTAAAAGGAGACAAGACTTTCCTTTACTTTCTTGTTAAGGATAAACAAACAATACCTGAGGTCTATGTGAAAAATTATTTACCTAATAGATTACAACAAATTTTATCTTCAAAATTAAATGATTTGATCTAAGTGAGAAAAGGTAAACAATATAGCATAACACCAAGGCGTACAAGGAAAAATCCACAACAGAAAACAATCTCAGATCGACATAATGATAAATGTACTATTCTAAAGTTTTACAATAAGAAGACAGAGACTTACACCCTCTCGATGCTATGGATGACTGTACACTCTTTTCCACTATATCCACCATAGATAGCACCAACAGATAGAGTACGCTATACAACCACAACAACTTTTGGTCCACAACAAATGACGTAAAGTCTTCTAGCCAATAAAATCTTCTTCAAAGTAGAAGCAACTTTTTCATTTTAAGTTTGAAGGGAACAATGTGTTTCATGAATTGGAATAAATATGAGAAGCCACAAATATATTTCTACTTCCTAGGATGTGAGAGTACTAAAGTTTGATGGAATTTTGAGGTATTTGGCTAAGAAAAAATATACTCAGAAATATTTTTTATAGTCAAGTCTTTCAAGAACAAATTTGTAAAATTTTTGTTCAAGTCTTGAGAAGAAGTAATAAAACTTCAAATGACTTCAAATAGCAATAATAGCCATGGATATCTCAAGAATACTTAAAGGAGCTTGAAGAAAAACTCTACTGAAAAGTGATTTTGAAAATATATTTTCTCTCTTTAAAACTTAAGCTTTCATTAAAGCAACTGATAACTAAAGGCAGTATGGACAGATGGTCTAGGCAAAAAAAGTCACTTATTAATTTTTTTTTCAAATTAAATATTAACAGAATAAATAATAAGCACCAATTTTAAATGAATGCTATGATAAATGATTTACCAAATTTTATCTTGTCCTAAAATATTCATCTAGGTGAGTACAAGAATAAAACTGCAACCTCATTCGAACAAAAGAAAAACTCATTTGAATGAATAACTATTCTCGTTTGAACCAACTTCAAACGAGCTTTAAACGATTTTAGTTATGTAAACAGAAAAATCTCAATCGATGTTCGTTTGAAGTTCATTCGAAAGAACCGATAAAATCGTTATAATGAAGCCTATAAAGTGTTTACACATAATCAAAATCATATACCTTCTCGATGAGTGTAGCGATGATCTCAACCCTTTCGATCTTTGATTGTTGCATTCGGTCACTAAATTGTATTCACTTGAAGCTCCTGAGAATGTATGTGATGATGAATATGTAACGGAATATGCCAAACTAAAATAGATGGGTATGAAAATGCATAATTTCTTAAAATTATGAGTTATGATTTGATACCACTTGAAAGGGATGGTTCACCGAAAAATTCTAAATTTTAAATTTCTTCAAATTTTTCACTTCTTAAATTAAATTTCAATTCAAGTTCAAATTTATACAAACCAAACTAAACATGAATTTTGAAAAATTAATTTTTTCTTAAACATGATTTAAAGTAAACTAAATTACCCAAATTAATTAAGCACCAATTACACCATTTTTGTGATTAAACTAATTTTTATCTTGTTAAACCTAAGCAAGCTATTACGTGAGAATTTGTAAGATAAAAATGGACAGGCACAACACCACGATGTCCGAGGAAAACCCACATTGAAAAAATCTCAGATGGCCCAGCCACAAGTCCACTAAGTACGGATTTAATACAAGGACACGACAGAAGACTTACTCAATGACTCAACGCCCTCATAAGCATTGACACTCTTCGTTCCTTCCACCTCTACCTAGTGACAACGCAGGAGTCCATCTACGTCTCGAAGTCCACCGATAGGGAATTTCTACCTTCACGCATACGGAGTCCACCGTATGTACATCAATGAACACGGTGCCGAAACTATGATCTCAAAACATATATTATGTAGAAGCTTGGATCATGAAACTATTTGGGTGTAAACATGTGTTTTGTTTGAAGGATTAAATCATAAATTTTAAACAAAACTCTCTTGGACTTTTTAAAGGTTTATCTCCTTTGGAAAATGGAAAAAGTCACTGAAAAAACTGCAATCCTAAACTGCATAAATGTTTGGGAAAAGTAGGAGGAGGTTATGGATAAAACTGCATAAAAAACTATCCCATTTAAAAATAATTGCTTCGGTCATTCAAACGACATTCATTCTCGTTCGAACGAGATTCAATATCCTTCGAACAATGTAGACATATAGCTCGAACGAGACAAGAACAAAACTTCAAACGAGAAAGCAACACAACCAAAAAGTGACCTCATTAGAAATCTCATTCGAACGACCTGAGAAAGTCGTTCTAACGACCTGGGAAAATATGAATATTTTTCTTAAAAAAATATAAAGCCACTTTAAAATAGTTTAACAAAAATATTAACTCCCAATAATAAATTTCCAAGGCCCAACATAATATAAGCATTCATACATGAGAGATCCTTGGACTGTTGATGACGAAAATGAGGCACAAGCCGCTACGTCTTCAACAAAAGTGTCATAAGCTTAAAAACCACAAATATAGCTTCTATCCTATGACTCAAACAGTTTTGTGGCCAGCACATACAAATGGACTCAATTGAAAATTTATCCTTACAGATGATCAATTATAAATCCTTCTCTCACAAATCTCCCTCTTTGGATATTTCGGTACAAAACACAAACAAAAAATAAATAAGCCATAAGACAAGTACAACTAATGCCTTCCAAACCCGAAAAGAAAAAGACACCTGTGACATTGTCTCCAATTAAAAGTCTACATCATGTAGTCCATGAAATCATCAAGGTGAAAAAGACATACACACATGAAGAAAAAGATATACCGTGAAACATGGAGTTTAAAGAAAACATAAAAACTCCCCCTCAATATGTTCTCCCACGTTTTGTCCATAATATGTAAAGGGACAAAAACTAATCCTGAAATGTTAGCATCACGTGAATCAAAGTTTGAAATATCATCACAAAGGATAAATAAGAAATCATATGAGATGAAACTTTAATGAAGAATAATCTATTTTATAAAAAAAATCAAATTTTTTGTGTATATAAATATACATATAAGTACAAATACAAGCAGTCACACCGTGGAGTACCACGAAAATATACGAATCATGGAAATGAAATGTAATTATGTCAACTTAAAGAACAAAAAAATAACATAGGCAAACAAAGAAAAGGTGCAAGATGTCAAAGAGATACTTATAAAGAAATAACTCAATTCAACTTTGGGTGTAAGAATGTTGAAGGAAGTGAAATTGACTCGACTTATTTAAAATGCTATGAATTTGAATGCTTCTCAAATCAATAACACCAAACAACTTAATATTTTTGAAGAAATTTTTTCGTGAAAACCCATTAATCTTTAACTTATTACGCTCTTAAAATATCACATTTTAAGCATAAACTCTCAAAATTTTTAAAGGAATCATATAGCTCATTTTTATGAAGCATCAATGAAACAAAAAAATAGGCCTTGGCACTTATGTTTTAATGTATCGAACTCATCTTTTAGGCTCTTTCCAATGTTATCCTTCTTGCAAAGGAGATTTGCTCCTTTCGTAGCCTTTTCCCGTGAATCCTCATACATTTTTCAAAAAATATGAAGCAAACTCACGGACAACGGTTCTTACATGCACAAATTCCCGATGGTCAACAAATATGTAAATGACAAAATTACAGGGAGAACATATCACTTAGCTTACATATAACATGTGAAGTTAAAATTTATAAGAGATCGTGCATATGTTTATGGAAGCATATACAAAGTGAATCCATTAAGCAAATCAAAGTCAAACAAATCCATGCAAGCATGATTAAGAACACTCTAAGAATTGAAAATCATAATCAAATGTTCTAGCCACATAAAGCATGGAGTGAAGTGGATTTAAACACACCAATATACCGCACAAAATGTGCAAAACTAAACTGCACATAAACGAAAAATCTTTTTGAGTTTTTAAACTTTTTCAAAATGATACCAATTTAAAAAAAAAATCAAAAGGCAAACAAAATATTCTTATATTTTTCTCATTGAGACCAAGAAAATGGAAAATTAAAACATAAAAAAGGATAAAAATCATACAAATAACAAGCATATATATCATGAAGTACAAAAGATAGTGTATGAAAAACATGCACACAATCATCGACAAGATATAGCGTGTGAAGAGTTATGTGCAAGCATACGACAAATAAATTAGTCCAACATTCATGCCTCCAAAATCTATTTCCAAACCAAATAGATGAATACTTACAACGTTAGGTTTTGAGAACTACGGGGACACTAGATTTCAACTTCCTAGGGTCTTTTATAAGATCATAGAAAAAATGCATAGGGTGACCTTTTCTATCGTAGTGTGTGCATGTGTAGACGCGGTGAGGAATGAGATATGTGGGTTGACCTTTTCAAACACCTTGAGTTATGGTTGACCATATGAAATAAATTATGATCTAGGCTTTATAATTAGAAGAATTCGAATCATAGAAGCCAATAGCAACACTACCCGGGTCTCTCAAATCATCTTTCAACCACAAAATTCTAGACTCAAGCAATGAATTAGACTCTTCAAATGTTAGGATCTCCTTCTTTAAATTTTTCATCATTCCTAGAAGATTATTTTAACACCCCACGCAAAACATGAGGCACTACTATGATTAAAACTAAACTAAATCCTCAAAAATTAGTATAGAGCACCTATATTCCACAAAAATAAATATAACGAACCAAAATTTACACTTCCAAAAAAAATCACAATTAAATTCCACTCGAAAATAATACTAAGCTCTCCAAATAAATTACACTACCAAGCTATACAAAAAATAAAATCCTCCAAACTTCAGGCCATAAAATCCTTCAAAAATCCGTAGCGTCCAAATTCACGCTAACCTGTCACTAAAAAGAAAAATATGAGAAAGTACAAAATATGATAAGAATAGATTCTCAAAAAAATAACGGTGAATAAAATGCAACAATACGATTCTAAATTCAAGTCCAATGCGACATTCGAGCATTATACCAATTTATTTTTAAATAACGCATCAATAGGTCACCGGGCCTCATCTCACCTCACCTAAGCTTCGTAAAGCCTCATCTTAACTACTGGACTTTTGGACTATTAGTGGGTAATAATTCTCCATGCCATATAAATATTTCATTACACCACGCCCATCAACAAATACAATATCTCAATCGAATCAATATAAGTGACTACTCTTGAGAGATTTAAGGAGCATATTACGTAAATCCTGTACCTTAAAATCATCACAAGGAACTTATAAGATTCTGCCTCAAAATTCTGATCATAACCCTGCCTTCCTCGTGCGAAACAACAAAAACTCATTCCAGCCCAAACTCAAGAAAACAACAAATAAGCCTTCAAGTCAGGGGTTGAATCTAGGTTTAAATGGGGATAGGGTTTGTATATGGAAAAAGATGAAAATAAAGGAGGCTATAAATTTTTAGGAAGGCTAAAATGTATCTTAAATGTCCTAAACCTGTTACTTTATTTTTATATACAAAAAAAAAATTGAGTCCTATTCAAACACAAGCACTAAAAAATTCAACTTGATTTTATTTTTATTTTTCTTAGGGCAGATCTTCCACCTATTTTTATGCAAATATTTATAATTTCCAAATTTTAATCCCAATTTAAATTCCGTTGAAAATCGTGTTTTATATATAAAAAAATCAACAATATTACAAACCAAAACGAAATAGATTCTAAAAATTTATTTTTTCAAAATTTTTAATTTATCAAAGATTTTTACATCTCAAAAATCTCGGAGTGTTACAATTATCTCCCTCCCCCTCAATACAAGAGAACTATCCCTAAGAGTTTTCTCACGTGACCTCAAAACATATATCGATTTAATTAATCTCAATGGCACGTTCATTAACCTTAGAAATTTTAGAGTCCTCTAATTCATTTTCTAAAAATCAAGCTATACCTCACTCTCTTTCTTATACAGTTCAAAAGTTTTAAAATACCAATTCATGTCCATGAGCTTCTCACCTAGGATATATCTTTGAGTTTGAACATTTTGCAAAAATTCAATTTTAGTTTTAAAATAAACAAGTTATTTTACAAGAATATTAATTCTTTTTGCAAACTTAAAATTCATAATAACTAATTTTTCATCACGGTTATGAAGCTTATCATACTCATCTTGAATATTAAAGTCGACGTCATCGCTAAACGCATCAGAAAATTTATAACATTGATAACTCGTTAAGAGAAAACAAGCAAACAAACACGAGAGATATAGAGGCAAATAAACCACCTTAAATAGAACAAAAGGCGAATCTACATGATAACTTAGTGTACCCGCTCTGATACCAATTTGAAGTCCCGAAAGAAAGTATGGAGGGGTGGTCTAATCAATAAAAGTTAATTTTTAATTTTTTTTCAAATTAAATATCAAGAATAAATAGAATAAACCCTAAACACTAATTTTAAATGAATGTTGTCCTAAAATATGCATCTACATGAGTACAAGAATAAAAAAGCAACAAACTACAACACGTCAATGTACGAGAAAAACCCGCAAAGGAAAAAACTGCGGATGACCCAGCCATGCAAATCACTACGATACGGATTTACACAAGTTGACAGATGATTTACTCAACGACTCGACTCCCCACAAGCCTTAACGCATCTTCAATCTTTAACCGCTCCTCCACAGCGACAATGCAGGAATCCATCTATTCAAGTTTTCAAAATGTGTGACTCCACACATGCCTCGATATCCACCGATCCAAGTTCAGCAACCGTCTACAGATATGAAGGACGGATGCACCACTTCTTCACCGCAATACCACACCATGTAGTCCACCATGTGTAAAAAAAACTGAATACGGAATCCTCTTCACAAAATAATTATCAACAAAGATGAAGATAATAAACATATTGGTGCCCACAAAACAAGATCTCAAAGAATATAAAATATTCAAACTTAGATCTTAAACACTTTGGATGAAACTAGGGTTTGGAGGCTTATTATTTGTGATTCGAAAGTGACTTTTGCCAAAATTCTCATTGAAAACTGATGCCGACACTCGTATTTATAGAAAACACTTTTTTTAGGTAAAACCTTTTTCAACTCAAGTTCATTTGAAAGAAAATAAGACCTCATTCGAACGAAACCACAAACTCATTCGATCAAAAGAAAAACTCATTAGAACAAGCAACCAATCTCGTTCGAACAAGCTTCCAATCATCTTAAATTGATATTAGTTCTGTAAATAGAAAAATCTCATTCAATGTACGTTTGAACTAACTGCGAAACTTGTTCGAACAAAACCCATAAGGCATTTACGCATAATCAAAACCATATACATTCTCAATGACTATAGAGACGATCTTAACCTTTTCGATCTTTAATAGTTACATTTGATCATGAACTTGTCTTCACTTGAAGCTCTTGAGAATGTATATGATGATGAATATGTAACAAAATATGCCAAACTAAAATAGATGATGAGAAATTATAAATCTTAATTTTACAACGACCTCTATTTTGTGTTGGAGAAGAATACCACTTAAATAGCCAACAATATCTAAAAGAACTTACAGATACAATCTTTCAAAGATTTGGAGTCTTCTTCTCCACACAAAAGAGGCCAAAGCAAATATACACAAACGATATAGTTAGAAAAGGGATTTACACAAAGTTCGAGGCCAAAAAAATGGTTTAAAGAAGGCATTAGATATTCCTTAGATTTATCGCGGGTATACGTGCGGCCAGTGGGATTATGTCACTATAGCGATGAAATTCCCCGTTGCAGCAATGCACCTACAACAGAGGTCGCACCAATGACTAGATTTTTAGTTGATTGAGGCTTTGCAGATAACGCGGCCAGTGAAGTAAAATTTTGCTACAAAAACCCAAGACAAGTCTTTAAAGATATTTTAAGGTTATAACAAGTATTTTAAGTATACAATATGATCTTTTCAATGTATGTTTATATAAGAAACTATATGGCATATGTATGAAAAAAAAACTCAAAGCACCACCTCAAACACACACACACAATGGTTTAACACATTTTCCAATTTAACAAAATTCATTTTGAGTTATTTTAGTGTTCTATGTCATCTAAGTCCATTTACTTTTTCCTAAAGTGTCATTCTTATGAATGTGTAAGTGAATGATGCCAAGATGAAGTTGAAGAAGCCCGGTGAATACGTCTTCACTTGAAGCTTTCCAGAATGACCTATAGGACTAGGGACATAAAATGGGTTTTGATCAACGAAATACGACAACCTAATATTATGGGGAACTTTAAGTATATTTCAAAATCTTACAATCTCCACAATTGTCTATTCGGTGATAAAACTCACAAAAATAAAGATTATAAACAAATGAATCAAATGTATCACCTATGACCTGACACGCCTGACCAAAGTCATATAATGGAAAAGAGAGACACACTCGAATGAATCACAAGAGCCTCCACAACTATTTGTAACTCTTGTACCTATTTAATGCCTACCACTTAGCAAACTTATCAAACTACTAGTGTGTAATAAAATGACATAAATTATAACCTAAGATAACGAACTTTCTCTCCATGTATTTTATAGCTAGATTTCTTTTGTCACAAATTGAATCTCCCCCTTAATCAAGTCTTCTATCCCTAAAGGAAATTTCTCCCCATTTAGTAAAGATAGAGAGATTAAGAAACCGAATCAATTAGAAAACAAGGAACATAGTTATATGACATAATTAGATAAAATAATCTTAGAATGTGAAAGAATGTGATATGTATCATAATAAGCGCAAGGATATGATAGGAATATGGGATGTGAATCACATGGTATAACATAAATAGGCACAAACGATCGACCTTGATATAATAAGCCAAGTATATAAACCATCATCAATATTTTATCATAAACACTCAAAATGTACAAAACATCAAGCTAAGCACAATGAGCAAACAGTATTGGATATAAAAGACACGAATTTATGTGACCAATCCTAAAATTGAAAACATAAACACAATTATATATACCAAATGATATATCATGTCAAAGCAAGTAACTATGATATATGTTTAAGAAGCATTAAAAGGTGAAGCATGGATAAAACAATGTTTAGTAACCACCATGGATATAGGATACACAAAAACAAGATATAATAATTTATCCCAGCATCATATAAAATCTAATCAAAACAAGGAGTGATCAAAACAACATTTGGATGTAGTATATTTATTCAGAATGTAAGACAATGATATCAACATATATGAAAATTTTGTATCAATATCAAAGTTAAAGGTAATACCATATACCCTCATGATATGAATAAGATACATCAAGTCTAAAGATAACTAAGACTATACAAGAGAAAGTATATACCAAAATTTATTACTTGATAAAGAGCAATAACCCTAAACATGCATTTCGAATAAATCTTTAGAAAACTTGCAGGATATACTATATAGGGAAAATGAGAATAAGACTAAAAGCAAATGGTACAAAAAATTCTTCTAGCAACTTATCTCAAATAAATTTTAATATAAGAAAAAATAGGCAATATTATCACGCTAATCATAATTCGAGTACTACGTCCAATGCGCATAATCAATAAAAGATTATCCATAAAAGGCTAAAAACATGATGAGGACATTAACCAAGAACATATCATATCTTAATTGTGAAAATTTCCAACACCTTTTTGAATATTTAAAACTAACACTTTTCTCTTCCACAATGAGGGATTTTGTTTAAACCTTCAATTTCACATCCTTGATGTTACCCAATTTTTTATGGATACATGTCTTTGAAACACCACTTTTTTCAAAATACTTTTTCATGTGGTGACTTTTAATCATTTAATACTAAGATGGGATATTATTTCCAATTTCCAAAGGTAGAATCATCCATAAAATTTATAGCCCTAATCACATCTTCTCTCATGATTTTTTATATAGCATATAGCTTTTCAACTAATTCAAATTATGATAAAATCTCACACATACACATTTGAGGATAATGGAATCTCTTTCACAAATATTCAAAAATTTTAACCATTTATAAAAGATTGTGTAACTTTGCCATTCCTCATAAAGTGACGTATATACAATGTGTAAAATGCAACATGATATGATATATATTCTCAAAAATAAATTTTCTCCAAGTTTATAAAACTTAAAAGAAATTCAAATTCATGTTATAAAGAACATGACATATTCCCAAATAAACGAAAAAATGATCAAATAAGATATTTTAATATACAAACATATGTCATGGAGTATATCATCTGAAAAAGCAAAAATGTGATTGCACCAAAAGAAATCTATTTTAAAATTTCGTTGAAATATATGTACAACCACAAAAAGGGAGCATGGTATAGGATCAAAAGATATATATGAAGCACATTCCTACAAACTCAATTAATCATGAACATAACAAATGAAGTCGTAATATAATCAGTCTAGAGAAATCACAAGGTTAAGATCAAAAGAGCATGTAAAGCCTAAGAAAAAAATAATCAACCTAAGGATAATAAACATAAGAAATAAATATATATCCAAGGTATAATGAAAACACTTTTAATATGCATAGTAATAAACATACAGGGAACAACAAAAGATAAACTAGATATGAAAACCCTAAACATATTTTTGGAAAACCAAAGCAAAGTATTAATAAAATTCTTTTTGAATTGTTCAAGATATGAAGCAAGGACAAATTAAGAAGATATGAAATTCGCATATGTGTTATCTAACATGATATAAATGAAATATCAACTCACATACGAATAAAAGTACATAACCTAGATTAATATATATTAAATGACGTGCAAATGAAGGTTATGACCAAAACCCAAACAACCTTTAACGTTTAGAGTTGGTGCGGATCAATTTCAGAATCTTCTTATTCTTAATTTTAATTTCTTCCAAAATGTATCTCCTAAACAATACACTATTTACACAAGGGTATTTGACATTAGGTGAGCCATGAGGTACATTTTTCTTCACTTTCCCTCTCTTTCTAAGGTCATTTTCCCCAAAAACTCTTTAATTCTTATTAACCCACATTATACTTTTAACGGGTTGTGATAATTTCCTTGAATCAAAAACCTTTTTTTCTTCGTTATTTCTCACAAAAATCTTACCATTCTTACCATGATGAAGGGGTAAGGTTGGTTTGAGTAAAAAGAAAAACTCCCTCAAATGACCAAATTTGTGACAATGATCACATTTAAAACTTTTTGGTCTAGTCATTTGATTTTTTCGTTTAGGAACAGCCTTTTCAAAATGTAGAATATTATTCAACTTGTAATAAAAATATCTAAGGCGACTTTTTTCTTACGATCATAAGAACAAACAAAGTCATTTTTAGGTCTCTTATGATTAAGTGTATGATTTTGATTTAGCACAAATTGGAGGAATGATATTCTTTCCCTTAATATGACTGACAAAATGTTACCCTTTGTTTTGAGAAATTTTGGGAACACTTTCAATAAGCATTGTCTCATTTGATTAAGAAGGTGTGACAAAAATTATCTTTCCTCTATAAATGTCTAGTTTAATAGAATCCAAGTTTTTTATGAAGTTTATCATTTTATTAAAAAATTAACATTAGATTCTACACAAGTTTGATATTCCATTTTTAAGTTGTCCAATGAGTTGGTAAAATCATCTATTTCTTTTATCAATGTGGAAAAACATTTATCATCTTCTTTAGGAACTTACTTTTGGTATTTTAACTCATCAAGAAAATCTAGGAGGTTACTAAACTCAACATCAAGAGCTTTGATGTTAGAAAAGGGGGCATTGACCATAAGTTTCAAAAACTTGTAAAAAATATTTCTTCTTTTATAAAAAGAAGCTCATTAGAAATTTTGATTTTCTCATTTTCAATGGTTTTGATTTTTTCTAATAAAATATCCCTTTCAATGGTCAACCGGGATGAGGAATCATCTTCACTCATCTTAACGATATTGTATTCTTTAAATCTTTTTAACTTAGAAGATAGATTCACATTTTTTTCAATAATCTTTTGAATTCTATGTGAAGCTTGTCGTAAGAAGTTTGGAGATCATTTTATCTACTATAACTATCACTACTACTAACATAAACATCTTCAATGTTGAAAACAAATTGATTCAAACATTCGGATACGATTTCAGGTCCGGAAAAAGCATGCCAATTTGGTGCACAAATTAAATCAAAAATACTATCGCACAATAACACCTCATGCATTCTAGCGTTGGCCTCTACCAACACTACGGAGGGCGTTGCTAAATTAAATACCATTCTTAACATGTGATAGATATATGAGACATATAAAAAAATTTCCACAAGATAATAATTAAATTGATCCAACAATTATAATCATTCATGAAATATTAAAATCCATCACCATGCTAATATCCAAAATAAATCCAACTTCAAATAAATATAAACTCAAATGAAATGATCCAACTATAAATATCTAGAAAAAATCGTAAACAACTGTGAAACCGATTGGCCCACCAAATCCATAAATAACAGTTTCATAATGAAAACAACGGAATGGAAATCAATCCTAAACTAATAAATCATATATATAAATCTCTAACCGCATCTCCAAAAATATCTCCAATCACTCCTATGCAGTTACTCCAGTGCTATGCCTGAAATGTTAGTCAACGCAATTGGTCAGAGCCCACTGTATGAATACTGGCTACTCTTATCAATTAGGGTCCTTGAACCCAGACACTAGCATTATACATGCTAAACATCACAATAGAGTATTTTAATTTAAACGAGATGTAAATTAACAAGAGAATATAAATAACTATAACTATCTACCCACATATCTAGGCCACCCCTTTATTCAAGTATAAATTATTTCATTTCAATTTACTTAATTTAAACCTTAGTTCTTATTATTACTTAATTTAATTATTCAAATATTTTTATTCATGCGACACATTTATGGCTAGTCAATCCCTTATCGGTTCTGCACACACTCTTGGCATGCTTAAAGTTTTAAACATCACACCCATTACCCTCACTATAGTCAGACAACCCGATTTCTGTTATCTCTGCACATACTCGTGAGGTTCCAGGAATGACATGTCACTTTAGGCAGTCGATTAGTATTCTATTAGCGCCGCACATACTCGTGACACCAACACACACCCACGTCGTTGTAGCCACTTAGCCCATATTTTGTCAGCCTCGCACATACTCGCACCACATATTCATTTTTAATACCCATTTATTATCTTAGGCATTAATTTTCAATTTTCTCAAGTTCTCATTATTTATATTAGCCCCACCCTATTATAGAGAATAATTCCTCAAACCTACCTATAGTGCCATACCTAGAGGTATCTAAAACACAAGTACGTCATACTCTATGATAGGATGAATCTTTAGCCTTAATTTCCTCTTAGTCTCGCACCTAGACTATCGAATCAACGGAACGACACAAAAATCAGTCCCACCCCAGAATATCTCATCCGTAAAAATCTACGCTAAATTAGTCTCATACCTACAAAGTATAAACCACTACTAAGACATACCTATTAGTCCCATACCTAGCAAGCACTCCTAAAATAAAGGTGAGAGCATAACTACCCGAAAACCCCATCATTCCCCTGGTGTCAAATATGATTAAAATCAATAAGTCGCATGAGACATTTTATCAATAATTCTACCAAATTCTCCTAAGATCACAATTAAACATAATCTCATCCGTTTGATCAATCTTCGTAATTAAACCACTTATTTTATGCAAGTAATATAATTTCATCATCACACAAGTTTATGGTGTATAGAACAATAATTTCTCTTCAATCACACTTACATAATTTTTTGTGATTTCACAAGTCACTCTTAAATTAATAAGGCTATTATGATTTTCTACATGCAAATCTACATCCATATTAACAAACATCCAACCTCTACCCTAAACACACAAGGGTTATAAGTCTTAATTCATATTAATATTTTTCATAAAAACAATCCCAATATAGATTTCACTTTTTCTAATTAAGGTTTCTAGTTTATTTTAAGAAAAATATGTAATTTAATGTTTAGGAGATATTTAAAATGCATAATACTAAAGAGAAAGAATAGAAGTATTCATCCTTGTGGAAAAGTTGGTTGAAAATTTTGATTGGATGTTTGCGTTCCTCTCGAAAAATCAATAAAGACTCGTTCTTGAGAAAACACGGTTTGAAACTTAAAAAATTGGGTTGATTCTTGATTTAATTTGGGGCTAGGGTTTGTAGATGAGAGGTGGTAAAGATATGGGAGACTTATTGTTTAAGAGTTGGTGAAAAAGTGATTAGAAAATCCTAACCTAAAGTTTCTTTAATATGGAATTTTTTTAAGAGTTTTAATTAGTTGAAAGTCTAAAAAAATCCAACAAACTACCGACATTGTCCCAGGCAAATCGATTCTCCCCTAATGTCGAATCGATTCGGACCTGTTCAGGCCGCCATCTTGCCCCCAAAAATGTAAATGTATAAATAAAAACCCAATTTTTCCCCGATCTCAATTCCGATTAAAATCCTATTTTCTATAAATAAAATCCAACATATTAAGTTGCTAAAAATAATTCAATCCAAAAAATTTTAACTTTTCGAATTTCGAAATAAATTAAATTATTATAGGTTCAAAATTACGGGGTGTTACACGCACATACTAAGATCCATTTAAAAAAAACTAGATCTACCTCAAGGTTATTAAACCTATAAAGTGAGGTTTATCTCTGATACTAGTTGAGAGTACGTGTGCTCGAAACCGAGATGGACAAAAATATCTAGTTAAAATTTCTTCTTAAAATGAGACAATGTTTTCCTTAATTTCTTGCTAAGAGAAAACAAACAACACCTATGGTCTACGTGACAAATTATTTATCAAATAAATTACACAAAATTTGTCTTCAATACTAGTTTATTTAATCTAAGTAAGGAAAGGTAAATAATATAGCACAACACCAAGGCGTACGAGGAAAAACCACAATAGGAAAAACTTTGAACCGATAGAACGAAAAATGTATTATGGTAGAGTTTTACATCTAGAAGAAAGATACTTACAACCTTTCGACTCTATGACCAACTAGACACTATTTCCAACCATATCCTCCATAAAGAGTGCCAACTGTAGGAGTATTCTACACAATCGCGACATGTTTTGGTCCGCAACCAATGCCATAAAGTCCTCTAGCTAAAATAATCTTCTTCAAAGTAGAAGAAACTTCTTCACTTCAAGATTGAAGGGAACTATGTGTTTCAAGTCTTGGAAAATATATGAGAAGCCACAAATGTATTTCTACTTTCTAGGATGTGATATTCCTAAAGGTTGATGGGATTTTTAAGGTGTTTGTCTAATTAAAAAAATACTCACAAGTATTTTTTAGATATAAAAAATAATAAAGTCTCTCAAGAAAAAAAATTAAAAGTTTGTTCAAGTCCATAGAATAAGTAATAAAACTTCAAATCACTTTAAATGGCAATAATTGCAATGGACACTCAATAACACTTAAAGAATCTTGAAGAAAAACTAGAGTGAATAGTGATTTTCAGCTAATGTTTTTCTCTCTCTAAAACTCAAGTTTTCATAAAAACAACCTCTATTTTGTGTTGGATAAAAAGACATCTTAAGTAGCCAAAAAGATGTAGAAGAACTTGTGAGAAAAATCTTTCAAAGGATTGGAGGCTTCTTGTCTACACAAAAGAGTCAAAAGCAAATCTACACAAAAGATATAATTGAAAAGGTTTTTATACAAAGCTCGAGGCCAAAAACTGCTTTAAATAAGACATCAGATTTTCATTATATTTATTGTTATTCATACGCGCAATTTGCAAGACTCTTTCACTGCAGTGACAAAATTTATCGCTACAGTGATGCTCCTGCGACAGATCTCGCATCGATGATAATTTTTTTCGCCGGCTAAGTTTTGGCACATAGCGCGACCAACGAAGTACAATTTCATGGCAAATACTCCTAATATTTATCATTGGTCATATGCGCTATCTACAAGACATTTTCATTGTAGTGATTAAATTCCTCGCTACAGCGATGGACCTGCAAAAGAGGTCGCACCGATGGCCAGATTTTTTATCGACTGAGCTTTTGAACATAGCGTGGCCAACGAAGTACAGTTTCGCTACAATGGCCTAAGAAAAGCCTTTAAAGGTATTTTAAATTATAAAATAAGTCTTTTAAGTATACAATATGCTCCTTTCAAAATATGTTTATATAAGAAACTATATGGCATGAGAATGCAACTTCATGATGGAAGTGTAGCTGAATGGACAAAAAATTAACTTGAATGCCTAATTGCCAAAGGCCTTATTTTTTTTCTAAAATATGAATATTTTTCTTACATATATTGTGGATACACATAGGTTGGTTAGACAACAATTTAATTTGAGGTTCATCATGAGGATGTTCCCTCAAGAGTATCGTGCTCTTCCTTTGGGAGCTAAAGGTGGTTCCTAGTTGAAACATTTGTTTGTTAAGAATATCATTATAACATCCCTAATTATAACTAGGGATGTCAAATGGGCGGGTTTCGTGGGTTGGATGCGGGTCACTAATAGGTTGAGGTTTACTGAGCCGGGTCCAAACCCACCCAATAATACAGTTAGGTCAAATTATTTAGGGTGAAATTTGGTTTTGGACAATCCTGGGTCAACCCATTTGATTCGTTTATAGATAAAAGATAAATATATGGACCTATTTACAGCCAAACATAAAACATTAAATCAAGAATATTTTTCGTTGTCGTTTGAACTTTCAACTTACGAATCATAATTGCCATATGGTAGGTGAAATCAATTCTTAATAAGACTTTTCACAATAAATAAGCATGTAAGCTTGGTTGGTTCCATTTGAAAATATAGAGATAAAAAAGATTAGGTTATCTCCAAAGAATTCAAAAAATATGCCTAATGTTTTTTTTCCTCCCCGTTTGGTTATTGCTAAGTGCCACGGGAGAGGTGTGCGCGACAGTTGGATTTTCGTCGTAGCAAAAACCAAATCCTTTTTTCATCTTACTTAATTTCATTGCCACAAATTGTATTGGGCACTAAGGGGTTTTTACTTGGAATTTACGACAACGTCCGCGAATTTATGCAATTGTTTATATTAATGAACTTGTACAATAATAAAAAATATTAATGAAAACATATAATTAAAAAGTATTCAATTGAAGAAAAACACTACATGGGTCACAAAAGATCTTGAAATCGTAGTGAAAAACCACATTTGTTGTGAAGTCGTGAAGAGAATTTCTAAAAATATTTGGGCGTTGCGATTGAGCAACTTCATGAACTCTGCCCCCATGATTTAAAATCAGGTTTGATTTGTTCCTTTTCTACGATCTTGTTATGAAGAATGATATAGATCATGATGCGAGCATGATACCAGAAACGTGTTGAGATTTTAACAATGGAGAATTGAGAATTCAAAATATCGTTCCACGTCACTCTAAGGTCCCTCTTGACACTGTGTGAAGTATTTGTGCTTTTTGGTCTGCAACTATGCAAATGCTTGAATGAAAGTCAACCATTTCGGGTAAATACCGTCAACAAGGTAATACTTTATGTTGTACGATCACCCATTGATAATGTAATTGCATTTGAGGGCTTTATCGTGTGTGAGCTCCTTGAAAAGGCCCTGTTGATCAGGAACGTTCAAATCGTTGTTTACGCCTAGTGTTGGGTTTCGATCGGTTTGGTCAGTAATGGAACATACCAATAGCAAACCAACTTTGAAAGCATCAAATCAAAATTACCAGTTTTACCAGCTGGTACACCAGCCTCTAAACTAAAACCAAACCGCACGCTACATCGATAAAATCATTTTTTTGCTGTAAAATCGATTTTTCATAAAATACGGTAAATTTATCTTTACGTTGATTTTGGTAGTACTCGGTAAATAATGTACCACTCATATAAATATGTTTATATCGACATTTTAGAAAAATAATAAGAAAATAACCTACATAAGTATCTCGTCTCCCACTACACCAAAATGGATAAATTGGCACCCTTCCAGCGGCTAGCCTTGTCACGGTCATTGACCGTGACAAAAAAACACGCATTTTTTGTCACTGTCAATTATCGTGACAAGTCCATGACAAGGTATTATCACAGTCATTGACCATGATAAGACCGTGACAACTATACTTGTCACGGACTTGTCACGATCAATGACCGTGACAATCCTTATAATATTATTACAGTCAAGAACCGTGACACGTCCGTGACAAATGTCCCAGTAAAAAACCCTTTTCCCTTCTTTTTTTTCCTCGTCGATTCTTCCCTCCTTTTTTTTTCTCTCTCTCTACGCTGCTCTCCCCCCCCCCCTCTCTCTCTACTTTCAGGCTACTTTTTCTCTCTCTCTCTCTCTCTCTCTCTCTCTCTCTCCCATTTATATATATATATATATGTGTGTGTGTGTGTGTATATATATAGTATGATAATTAAATTAACATACTTGAAATTATATATAGTACGCATAGATACAAGCCTTCTAGTTCTTATGCATACGCATTCAATAGACCTTAGACCCGTTCGAGAGTCATTACCCCTGTAATGAGATCTCTCGAATTGTCCCGTTTGTACAGTTTGGGACTGCATAATATCTATATAATATTCTTAGTGGCTTAAAGTTGTTACTTTTGGAGGAAGTTCTGCAGTCGTATCCTAATGTTCTCTGGGTACATACTAGATTGACAAGTGTGACTGTTATTTCAATTGATCAATTGAAATAACACTCACACTTGTCAATCTACATCGTGTACTTGGAGAACTACGGGATATGCTGTTGATTTTTTTTCAAATCGTAACAATGTGCATGAGCTGTTAAGTATATTACAGAAAAATGCGGTCTTGAATGGGATAGGACCACTCACCCTTTAGAGGAGATGGAGGAAATAGAAATTTCTATTATAAATTGAATTTGAATATAAATAAGACACAATTAAATGAAACATACTATAAATCTAAGTTTTGTTTATATTAATCCATGAATATACGCTTCGTACCTTTAATAGGTGATTAGTTGTGGTAGCTGTGATGGGATATTCGAAATACAAAGAGTAGATGGGTGAGACAAATAGAATGGGGGATGTGTTTCGCAGAGGTGCTGACGAATTTGTGAAATATGCAAAGAGATATCATAATGATGAAGAGTTTTCGTGTCCGTGTTCTAGGTGTAAGAATGGTAAGGTGTTTGAGTGGAAAATAGTTGAACTACATTTGTTAAGATCGGGTATGCAAGATAGTTATCGATTTTGGAGTTTTCACAGTGAATTGAAAGTTCCTTTTGTCCCTGGCCAACCTTCACAACAACCTTCAACAAGTAGGATAGATGTAGAAGGGGACGATGTAGATCATAATATGTTAGAGAATTTAGTTGATGATGCGTACGGAGTTTATGAAGAAGAAGAGAATGAAGTTACTGATGATGTAGAAGGTTTAAGTGCTCCTGAAGATATCATGATAAAACTTGACGATGACTACCAAAGTTTAAAATTTAAGGCGACCCAACCGTTATACTCTGACTGTGAGAAAGATCAAACAACTTTACATTCCATGGTTGGTTTGCACAGTTTGAAGACGTAATACGGTTTATCTGACAATAGCATGATAGGAATTCTAAAACGGGTGAAGGGCTTATTACCCAAGGAGAATACACTTCCAAATAACGATTATGTTATGAAGAACAGTTTGAAAGGCTTGGGAATGAAGTATAAATCGATACATGCTTATGTATATGATTGCATTCTATACCGAAAGGAGTATGAAATTCTCGATCGTTGTCCGGTATGCGATGAACCTAGATATGCCCAATCTACTAGTAAGGAAGAGAGAAGCTCAAAAGTGCCTCAAAAAGTATAGAAATATTTTCCCGTTGGGCCTAGATTAAAGCGATTTTTCACAGTACCATGGATAGCGGAGGCAATGACTTGGCATGCTAGGGCAGAAGTAGGGGTAATATCATGCGTCATCCTATTGATTTTACTACCTGGAGGAGGATGAATTATGAGTATCCCGATTTTGCTCGAGAACAACGCAACATTCGTTTGGCTATATCAATAGATGGTTTCAATTCATTTGGAAATCTAAACACCAATCAGAGTGTATGGCCAGTGATCCTAGCCCCACTCAACCTCCCTCCTTCACAGTGTATGAGACCTGAATTTTCGATGATGGCTTTGTTGATACCTGGGCCAAAGGCACCAAGTGATGACATCGATGTCTACATGGCTCCTTTGGTAGAAGAATTAAATGAGTTATGGAAATAGGGTGTGCAATCATTTGACTCTTTTAGAAAATAAGAGTTTACGCTGAAAGCTATGTTGATGTGGGCAATTCATGATTTTCCAGCTTATGGGACATTATCCGGTTGTGTAGTACATGGTTATTTGGGGTGTCCTATTTGTGGAGAGGAGACTGAATCTCTTCATCTATCCTTTAGCTCAAAAAATGTATACCATTGCCACAGAAGGTTTTTACCCCCGGCTCATAGTTTCAGATTTGAGAAAGGTTCCAATTTTTTATTGGGCGGAGTTGAACATAGGCTACCGCCGAGACAACTTTCGGGTTCAAAAATTGAAAGTAAATCTTCTGAATGTGACCCTAATATTCTAGGTAAGAATCCAAAATTTAAGAATGTCAAGCATGAGAAGACCCCAACTGAGAATGAAACTGAGACAAGAAAGCCATGGTCTAGGAGGTCAATTTTATTTGACTTGCCTTATTGAAAGAATAACTCGGTACGCCATGTATTGGGTACGATGCATGCAGAGAATAACTTCACTGAACATATTGTGGTCACTTGCCTTGGGGGGAGTCATTCGAAGGGTGGAGAAAATGCATGAAAAGACCTTAAATCGTGGAAACTTAAGCCACAACTATGGTTGAAAGAAGATAGTAGGGGAATGACAATAATTCCCCCTGGTGCGTTAACTTTGACTAGTGGGGAAAGGAAGGTACTTTTAGACACAATATATAATTTGAAGGGCCCATCTACTTTTTCATCCAACTTGCAAAGGATTGTGAATTATGCTATTCATGATTTACATAAGTGTAAGTCCCACGATTAGCATGTGATCATGTAATTGGTTCCTCTATTGTTTAAGCACTGTTTCTCCAAGCACAAGGATTTGCGGAGGGCTATTATGCAAACTAGTATTACCTTCTCACTCTTGTGTGAGAAGGTATTCAATCGAGAACACATAGTGGCCGCAAAATTGGCGGTGATCGAAGCGATTTGTGTGTTGGAGAAGTACTTTCCCCCCAGCATTCTTTGACATAAGTGTTCACTTGTTGGTACACCTATGCGACGAGACACTTCTTTGTGGTCCAGTTAGATATCGGTGGATGCATCCGTTTGAAAGATTGATGAAAGTTTTTAAAGATTACATCAAGAATACGCGATACATTAAAGGATCAATTGCATAGAAATACATCACCGTGGAGTCATCAATATATACTCGGGAATATATTCCTGACTCGACTAGCGTTGATGACACTGATGAGTTCGTCGATGATGGTGGTCATGTGATGGGAAAATGAGTGAAATTAACGAGTTTGCAACATGAACAAGTAGCTCGTTATCTATTTGGCACACATGAAGATGTCGAAGAATGGAAAAAGTAATTTTCGATTATTATAATGTTTAACATTATTTTAGATTATTTTATACATGATTAATTTTGTAATATGTAGAAAATATGAAGCCTGTGAGAACAATAAAAGATGAAATAATGGTACAATCAGACAACGAATTTAGGTTGTGGTTGACACAAGAGGTCATTATAATGAAAATGGCGGTTATATAACGTTACATTACACTCAAATTTTACAACTAATATAATTAATTTATCTATATTCTCAGCTCTTAAAGACGGGTGATGCGACATCAAGGCTAGATCGTCTAGCCACTGGACCCTTGTTCGTGGTACAAGAGTACAAAAAGTATCGAATGAACAGTTACATTTTCGGCGCTTAAGTGTACGAGGAAAGTACAAATGTATAGAACTCGAGCATTTCATATAAGGCTCTTACTTTCTTTCGAGCGACCGCCAAAAACCTCGTTGAAGCAGAAATGACTTACTATGGTGTAATCCTAAATATATCTGAATTGGATTATATAAGCTTCAAAGACGTTGTATTTTATTGTGATTGGGTAAGAGTTGAGGATAGAAATGCTTGTAAAGTTGATCCTGTCATCAATTTGATCATGGTTAACTTGTCCAAGTTGAAGAGCAACGACCACGTGAGCGATGAGCCGTTTGTTTGTACATTTCAAAAGGTTAACCAAATGTTTTACTCGGAGTATATCAACAACGAACCGTGGTCAATTGTCCAACACGTGCCAAAACGTCTAAATAGTAGTGTGGATGATTTGGCTGCTCCTACCGAACATCAATCCATTTTTTATGATAATCCGAATTTTAAACAATTTTTCAATTTGTAATAAATATTCCAATTTGTACCGAAACATACATTTTTAATGCTTTTAATTGATTTGCACTTTATCATTTTCACTCGTGTAGTGTGCGTGTGTGTGGACAGTAGGGGTGGGGGTGGGGGTGGGGATATTTCGGATTTTTAGTAATTGTACATATTATGAGCTAGAGGATGTCATTTTGGAATTTAGAATTGAGGTGTTTGACAGTAACAATTCATTATGGCAAATTGGGGATGTCCATCAAGAACAAGTCGAGGCTATTAGCGAGATCCCTCGAGCTGGTAAAGACTATCATCGGCCCGGGGTACATTAGCTGGAAGGAGGTGCCATATGAGCTCAAGTTAACTGTTTGGGTGGCACTACAGGTAATGTATTTATATTTATATTTATATTTATATTTATATTTATATTTATATTTATATTTATATTCATATGAATATTTTAATTTCGATTTCAATTTCATTTTATATTTATATTTATTTGCAACTAACATTGTATTTGTTGGACATGAACAATTCAGCCTGGATCCAAAGCTACGCGATTCCATCTTGGAGCAGTTGAGGGAGCAACACAAGACGTGAAAGAAAAATATGTGGACCCAATACTTTGGAAAGACATGAGAGTTCATTATCCAAAGGCGTGAATCCGTCCCGTCGAAGGAGCTGATCTCATTGGCACAATGGAAAAAGTTCGTTGACAATGAGATCGGGGAGCGACAATTGGCATCTTGCCAATTAGGGAGGGAAAATCGGGCGAAAAAGACGGACGTGCACTACTCCGGTCGGATGCCTTACGCCGAGGTGGAGCATAGGATGATGGTAAGATTTAATTTTTCTATAACTACAGAAATTTATTATTCTGCATTATTTTACTTTGTGGGGCCGATACTAATTTAACTTTATTTTATTTCAGGGGACAGGGAGTTTCCCTGGGGGTAGGACACATAGGCTTGATACTTATGTGGCTCTTCAGGCGAAGAAGGGGAAGGACAAGGAGGTGTCCCCGATCATCGCGGCCACGATTGTAAGTAATCCGACACTTTACTTTTTGTTAATTACGTTATAATTTTTTAATTTACTTATTTTACTAATCATGTGCTTTTTGTCGTTTCAGAAAAAGCTTAAGGAAGTGCATGAGTTGCAGTCTGATGCTGACAAGGCGTCTTTGTCCACAGACGCACTCAGCCAAGTGCTTGGCTCTGATCGCAAGGGGAGGACAAGGGGGTGAGCTCGCGGGTGGCCAAATCTAGGATCATCGGATTCGAGACGAGCGACACCGGGTTGGCTCGAACGGTGGACTCTCATGACCCGAAGCTGTCCCGTTTGGAGGCGACGATCCAAGATATGTTCTCATTCATGAAGCGTTCGTTGGGCGGCGGAAAACGCAAGGGGAAGGGGAAGGGGAAGGAGAGGGTGGTGGGGGAGGAGGAGGTGCAGGATGACAAGGATGTGGACCTCGTTGCTTCATCGCCGACACGTGCGGACTTTGATGATCCACTTCCCTATTTCTCTTCCTTCGACCGACCGATGTCTACACTTGGTTGGCCGAACGTGTTTATACTAGACATATTTGATGGCCATCGGATATGGCCGGGGTTGAGGGACCCAAATATCATCCAGGGTGGACTAGTTCATTGATGTGAGCTTTAAGACATCGAGTCCAAGGTGCTCGTCACGCATGTGATACCCGGGAAGGAGAACTCCCCATTGTGGTTGCGCGAACAATGCGGCACGATGTACATTAGTGGGTGTGTCAATTCATATATCGTGTGGCCTACTCACCTCCTCGGATTTAACCTTACCCAAGACATGTAGTGACATTATTTGAATTGAATTGTATTATTTTTAAGTTGGTACATTTGAATTGTTTTTAAGTTGGTACATTTGAATTATATTTGGATTATATCGTGATGCATATTGTCTCTATTTTGAATGTATATTTTCACTATCTCTATTTTATTTGGATATATAATGTTTGAACAGGTACAACGTTGCTATAACAGGTACGTATATACTGCTAGGCAGTGACAGTGGCAGTGGCCATACTGCCTAACACATTTTTTTTCAATTCTGACCGTGACAAAAAAGTTGTCAAAGAATTGTCACAGTCATTGACCGTGACAAGTCTTTGACAACTTTTTTGTCACGGACTTGTCACAGTCAATGACCGTGACAATTTTTTATTAAATGTCACGGGTTTGTCACGATCCTTAACCGTGACAAAACTTGTCACCATCAAGGACCGTAACAAGTCCGTAACAAAAAAAATTATCACCCCCAAAATTGTCACGGTCATTGACCTTAACAAGTCCAACTTGTCAAGGTCAATGAGTGTGACAATTCGGCAGATTTGGTGTAGTATCCATAACTACATAAAAATATTAAATTCCAAAATAAACATCACAAATTGCAATTCAAGTTATACTATTGTCCAAATAACTCAAAGGGTTATAAAATCTATGATGGTATTCTTTTGTAAGATGACAGAGAGCCGTAATTTATGATTTTGAACCTCAATCATTAATTGTAGTGTTGTTATAAATTGTGTTGTTCTTGATCCAAGGGTTGTAAAATCTTGGATTGATACAATAGTTACTAAAGGGTTTGGCTACTTAAAAGAAAAATACAGAATATATAAAATATTTAAGAGTGTGGTTGTGTTTGAATTTAGTCATTGGCTATTCTTTAATTTGGTTAGTTTGGTAATTTCATTTTGACATTTTCGATATTTATTTTGGTACGGTACATTCGGTAAATCGATTTTTAAAATGTAAAAATAAAAACCAACTACAAAAAAATCGATAATTTTAGTTTCGGTAGTTTTGATTTTCGGTAAGTAAAAAATGTAAATCATTACAACTATTTTTTGGTACAAAACGATACGGTACGGATTTTTACCGTACCGTGAACAACCCTATTCACACCCAATATATAAAAAATACATTTCAAAACCAGATTTCATGGTCAGCTACGACCTCTAGTATGATCGTAGCCTTCTTGTGATGACTTTGATGTGTCCTCTATGATGCCATCGAATATCTTTTCCACTCCCGGTACATACGGTCTATACTATCTAGGATCTGGGAAACCACGTTGCTCTCTTTTTGTGAGCAATCAACGAACATCCAAGGTTGTGGTTGCCCTCATATACTGGGTCGAATACACGACATATACATCGTTGCGTCTCAATGGAAGTGGTCTCCGCAATTCGTACATACTCGTCCATTAAATTGACATAGCACCCATACGCGAGAATTCGAAGAGCCACAGTCATTTTTTGCATACCGAAAAACTCCATTTTCCGCATGCGTCTCTCTTCCTTACGAATAATCACTGTAAAAAGATATCTACTCAAGGATACAGAGGAAAAATGACCGTCGCATGTGGAAATGACGTCGGAATATTTCAACTTCGTACGTTGGGGCAACATCAAAATAATACATTATTATCGTTGATGTCCTCCTCTCCTATCTATTTCGATGAACTCTCTCTTGAATCTAGAGCCCCAACAATGGGATCGCTTTTGTTTCCCGTCAATTTCTAGAAGCCGAGGAATTTGAAGCATTTATTTTCATCACAACTCAATGACCCGTCAAGAAG
The DNA here is from genome assembly GCA_949130495.1 of Sambucus nigra. Lineage (NCBI taxonomy): Eukaryota > Viridiplantae > Streptophyta > Magnoliopsida > Dipsacales > Adoxaceae > Sambucus > Sambucus nigra. Next base: position 51,394,825 of record OX422220.1, read on the forward strand.
TTTATTGAGGAAATCGTCGGATGAAGAAGATATTTTATATCGAGAGAAATCATAAAAAATTTCACAACTAATAAATACAAGTTAGAAATTCGTAATGAAATTGATTACAAAGGATGTTGCTATTTGGAAAATGATATTGGAACCGATTTTTTTACCGAAAGTGGAGATACCGAATTAGGTGGCGGGTTTTTATTGATTAGTTACCCACCAATAACACGCTGCCACGTGTAGTTTCAGTCAAAAATTCTGTCAAAAATTATGTTCCAATAGAAGTGTTCTTACACTAATATAAAAGTTAAAAAAATAATGATAAAAGAGAAAATGTTCCTGCAACACTCAATAATGGGGAAACCGGAAACCCACCGTAATCACTCTTCTACCCACGATCTTTAGGCAAAATATGATCTTGGGGGTATCAAAAAAAGTAATTCTAGGGGGGCTTACTAGTGGAACCTAGTAATAATCAACCAATAAAAAGCATCTACATCAGTTTGTTACTCAAACTATGTCAAAAAACTAAGTCGCACTAGTATTTTGTATCAAAAATATTTTTGCATTTTAGGAGTGCAAATTTGCACAAATGCCTAGGAAATGATCTTCGATTGGTTCTTTGCTCTCTTGGTTTGAGAATGTTACCTCTTGCATATTATACAGAGCCACCCCTTGATGTAAAAGAATTCATGAATTAATTTGCCAAGAAAATAACTCAATTTGACTTTAAGTGATTTTTGGAATTTAAATTAATAAATTCAAGTCTAAATATTTATATAGAAATCCAATGTTATCTATTACAAAAATCCGTCCAAAAATCAACGAGAATCTCATGTGGAGAAAGGGAGAGAGGGAGAGAGAGAGAGGGGTAGCGAGAGGTATAAAAAGAGGGGGGAGAGAGAGAGAGAGTAATTAGGGTTTTTTTAATTTTTGAGTGGAGGCTCATTGAAATACTGGGTAACCCAATAATAATCCAGCCTACCCCTTCCATTAAATGGGTGTAATTGGGCCAATTAAACTCTTATTTTGCCACTCCTACTTACAACCAAGGACCTCATCAAGAGGTTCCTACTTTGAGTGAACAATTGATCCTAGTTTTTGTCAAATACCTTTATCAATTGCTCGCACCCTTTAACTTTAAAAATAACCATATTGCTCAAAGAAAATGTGTCATACACTTGGTGCAATAATTGTATGATTCTTTTTCTCATACTACTCAGGCTTCTTTTTATTCAACTGACAACTCTAGCTGAAGATGCCATTACACCTACTTTTGCTCCTTGTGTTGGAACTGGCGGTGGTTAGTTTGGGCTAAAATAAACAAGCTTATATTCTTTTCAGCGAACCTAGAATGAGACCAGGCCCCTAATGCGACTTATTTTGCCTTCTGGTGAATAAAATATACAGGTATTCCTTTGTATGTATTATCTGTTTCATTTAGAAGTGTTTAATTTTTGTTTTCAACTTAATGACAACAATGTTAAGCATGCCTTTCTTTCCTTTCCTCGTAAGTTTGAAATCTGAGTTATCTTAAAGCCTTATTACGGTAACATGAAAACTGCCCGCTCTTTTTATACCTTATCATGGTAAGGTGACAACTTTAAATCATTAATTTCATTTGATCAAAAGTTTGTTATTACTTCGGTCAGATTAATTATCAATTACAAACTTGATTGTCAACCATTTTTTGTTGTAGGCAGTTGCGGAAATTATTGAGTTTGGTTCTCCTGTTGATGAGAAACGTCACCCTGTAATTCTTAATCCATTAAAAAGATCATTCAGTTGCTTCAGCTGGAACAAGTCATCGTAGTGATGACACATCAATTTTGAGCTCCACCATGGTGCACTTGGACTCATGCCTACTGTACCTTAGAATGGATACATGGCGCATCCAGACTTCACCCAGTCTAAAGTTCGGGTGCTACCCATTGACAATCCTTATCGAATTATCGGCTCCGAACTCATTGTTATGTCTGAGACCCACAACAATGTCTATAACTTAACCACTTGGCTCAGGTCCAGGAGTGGGGTTTTTAGTCAAAAGGCCTTGTGCGTTAGACGTTAGATTCTAACACTGTAGGACAATTGTTTGATACGCATGATGCTTAATAGAGTTCATCTAGAGTGTGTCGGTTTGGTTAGTGTGTTAAAAATTGTTGTTTTATAAACAGTTTTAGTTAAATTTATTAAATAATTGATTTATGTACTCCAATTTTGTATCCATTTAAACGTGTAAAGGTTAATTCTCATTTCTTTATCTTTTATAAAATTCATCCAAATGCTATATAATGTTCCGTTTTCAGCACATTAGAAAAGGAGAGAGAAAGTAGGGAAACGAGAAATTTTCCCTCAAGTTTATATTAACAACATTTCCCATTCCTACATACAACATTTGCCAATTTTCAACTTCTATACCCACCAATTCCAAATACAAATCCACCATAAATTTACGCAAATAAATTTAAAAGAAAGACAAAAAAACAAAACCTCCATATAACTCAGGAGGATATTTTGAAGCAGTCGCAAAGCCGATACATTTCCTATAATAGTAGTGCAATTCACTTACCCCAACCCCATATATCTATAGGCATCCTGCAAGGATATATTTCATATTTCTGAAGAAGAAACAGAAATTGTATGGTAGATTAACGAGGAGCAACGCTATAGTAGGCGCACCTCCAGAATCAACAAATTGGACCTGCAGAAACTATTTGGGCGATCACAAGTATTGTTTATGTATCCTGGCTCGGTTTTCTTCCCACCACACTCGGGCGTGCATCTCCCCGAACATCTCTCGGCTGCACATTGGGCAACAAAAAAAGTTTGAAAAAGTAAAAACAGAATCCGTATGAAGATGAAGTTTGTACAAGTTCATCTTCAAAATGGTCAACCAAAACAATTGAAGGGCAATAATGTTCTTTGTGTTTATATTTTCTTCTATGCTTATTACATGCGAACAAAGGAAAATAGTTAGATGGAAAATAATTTCAAGCTAGAGCCAAAATTGATTTCAGGGTACAGATAAGGAAAAAAAAGTGAGCTATGCAAATTTTGTAAGAAACACACTGAACAATCTTAATGCGAAAAAACTCTTATTAATTATGTATTTAATTTCATAACCACCCTATGTCGCTACGACGCCAGTATAAAGTCCACATAAGGGGGGGATCTTTGCAACAAATCGCACTTTTTTTGTTTTATTATCTTTTATTGAAAGAAAACAAATAGATTGCACTAGTGCGGGTAACCACCTATTTTAAGTAGCCTCGGAATGGTACAAATTTCTTAACTTTCCTGCTAGGAATGGTTTCTACCCTAAACCCTCTCGAACATGACAACTGTTAAGGCAGACCCTTGGGGGGGGGGGGGGGGGGGGGGGGGTCGAACCCTCAACCTCGTAAACGAGGATGAGGGGTCTGGACATTAGGCTTGCGTAATGGTTGAACACTGTTTATAATAATAATAATTATAATAATTTCTAACCATCCAAAATTTGCTTCTTATTTCTTCTTAGTTTTTTTTCATAACTACTCATTCACTGCAATGAAGAGACACTACATGCAAATGGCATTTTAGTAAAAAAAATTGAGGCATCATGTAATCAATTGCTTGCAACCAAATAACCCAAACAAGTTCAAAGATGGGGCTAAAATGCAAGGTCATGATGAGACACCTATTGCTGTTCAGCTGATTGCTATTCCAACAAGCTGCATAATCAAGCTTTGTCTAGAGTGATTTATTGTCCCTCTTAAGGTCACTAGCCACATGTAGAGGTGGACAACAGGCCACCCGTGGACCTAGTTTGCATTCATTTTTTTTGGATCTCATAGTCAAGTTTATTTAAAATATTTACAATTCATAAGCCCAAGCCCGGCCCATGTTCAGCCCTAGCCACAATCAATATGTGCTTTTTATGGGTTTTTCTTTCTTTCTTTCTTGGATTATCTAGACTTTGGCCCCCAAAAGTATTCCTGGTTTGATAATCAATTACTCGAATATTTATTATTGGGTAGGGGGTATGGGCTTTGGAGAGGGGGAGAAGAGGGATTGAAAGTAGGAGAGATCAAGAGATTAGGGAAGGGAAACTGGGGAGTGGGGACTGTTAACAGAGGCAGGGGGAGATTGAGAGATAAGGAGAGAGAGATATAGCAATCTTATTTTTCTCCTTTTTCCTTTTTTTTTTTGTGTGTGTGGTGGGGGGGAGATTATATTTTAACTCAAGTTATTAAAATGGGGGCATATTTGTAATATACTGCTAAAACAAACGGTAAATTGGGGGCAGCTCCACAATTTTGAAAACCAGAGCTATTAATGTCCAAACGAGAAAACTAACCTGAATCTGACATTATTTCATTCATCACTTTAAGATTAAGTAAACAAGCAAGAAAACTAACCTGAATCTGACACGTCTGAGTTCACGTCCACCACCTGGCAGAGCTCTGATAGTAATGTACACCCCCGGTTCATCTTGTTCGACCCATTCAGTCTCGAGATCACTAGCATTGCTGATCGAAAGCTCTCCTGAGCGATCTGCATCTCGCGATGAGCTAGTCCTTATAGAGGCATCCATTGACGATATTTCCGTCTTGGTGCCACTAATGCTCGAGAGTTTAGGGGTCGCGGTGAGACCACATGAGTCGTAGTTAATGCGTGACTGCATTGAGTGTTGTTCAAGTGAATCTGAGGAAGAATATCCCATTCCCGTCCCGACTGGACGATATAAAGTACGAGGTAGACGTTCTCTACTCAGCGGCGGTGTTACAGGGCTATCTTGAGCAGATTCTATTTTCAAACTCTATAGAAGTAAAAGAAAAGAATATTACCGATAATTAAAATTCTAAGAGTAATTCTAGGGCGACACACAACAGTTTTTGGGGTGCAGTTTGATTGACAATGATGTATTTGAACTTTAGACTTTAGTGCGTTACACTGACAATGATTCACTAAAATGATTCACTAAAAATAACTTTATCAGGCTGACACATAACGTGCATAGGAGACATTGATTTCAAATAACTGTTAGCACAAACTTAGTTTTGAACATAAATGACTTGCAGCAGAAAGTGAGATAACATACGAGCACTTTGTACTCAAATTGCAATAGTCCTGATTGTATAATAAAATTGAAGCTCACCTCATGATCATCTTCGGATCTCGGAGGGGTTGGAAGGGGAAAAGCTTGGCGGTTTAACCTCTGAACATTGTAAAGTTCCATTACTTTCTCATAATTCTCGGCCCACCATCTTTGAGCTTGCCATTTGTTAAACATTTCTCGACTGGTAAAAAAAAAATCCAATCAAAAGTCTTGACGTTGTCAAAATAATATAGGCGAAGTGACACCACTCTCTCACAAGGGGCGTGGGTGGGGGCAGTCGCCCCCTCATTTTTAGGGTAAATGTAAAAATAGAAAAATTGACTCTGCAATTTTTGTGATAAACTCCCCTTGTAATGGAGAAGAATATTCTCAATTATGTATAGTTGCAAATACCCCTTATGTGTGCAAGAAAGAATGTCCTTAGAAAGACCCCATAAGGGGATCTTTTCAATTGATGCATAGTTCAAAGGGAGTTTGTGTATTAAAAACTGCAAAAACATATATTTATATATATTTTTTCATAAGCAAATTTTGATGCCTTTCAAATTTATAAAAATAAATACTAGTACTAAACCTTTAAGAATCCTAACCCAACCCCTTACCATGGTTGCTATGTATTCAAATCAAGTAACGGGTGTAAAACAATTATCAAAAAAGGTCTATTAATTCTGTTCCTCAGTGTGAAGATAATTTTAGTGAAACTCACATATTATTTGCACTTTATTGTGCGGTCTCAGCCCACAAATATAGGTTAACAACTTACCGCAAATATATTTTTATGCTCTTACAAAATCAAGTATCACACATTCAAGTTTTAAAAACACTTACAAAAGCAAGTATCACACATTTTAGTTTTTTTGGCCAAGTTGACCAAATCTAAATGACCTAAGACTAAATCTTTGTTATCAAAAAGGATAGTTTGCATGATATTAGAACATGGCATCTGCTATCCAAGTGAAAAAAAGTCAAGCAATCAAGATGTTGACAATGTCATGGCAAATACTTTTGCAGAGGTAGTAGCAGGAACGTCCGTCATTTTTTAAATTTAAAAACATATTCATGAGTAAGTTATACTTTATGGTACATATTATAAACAGGAACTACAAGCCTAGTGCTCGAAGGCAATAAACCCGTGATTATTTAAATACCAAGCATTGAAGAAGAGGTATATTTATTACTGTTATTATTATAGTAGGGTATCTTTCAAGAAACTGTAGTTAAAATGCTATGCTTGCCACTCAGTTGGAGGGTCCTCACATTGTCATTTTAAGAATTCTGAAAAGTCAAAACTACCCTTAGTTCATCAATAAAGTAGATTACATTGACTTTACGTAGATAGAGGTATCCAATTCATCAACGAAGGGGGAATAAGTGTCAGTAATCAACAAGTTGATTAGACATGGCACTCACGCAACCCATTTAATAATTGAAATCATTTCACGGGAACAAAATTTGGGTCACATTTTACCCGCAAGACCATGAAAATAAATAAAAAATAAGAACAAAATCAGACCAATAAATTTTTAATGGGATTCAGAGTTATATTTTCAGTTTCACGTCATATTTTCAAGATTATCAGGCGGGGTCTTCAGCAGTGAGCCTACATTTGAGGTTTCACCATCCCACAAAACAAGGAAAAATAAGTGGAAAAAAACAAAAGAGTATCTACTTTAATAAAAATATTTTGGCATCATACAGTTTACTCATTCAGAATATCTCCAATGTATCTTATTCTAAAAGTGGTGGAATACAAGGGTACAAAATCCACCTTAATTACACCCCATCACATGAGTTTCTCTTACACCCAAAATGAGAAGCTATATTGTTTTTTAAATATCAGAATATTATAAAATAATATTGTTAGAAATCATTTGTCAAAATCAATCAAATACATTCTTCATATGCAATATTAAATTTAAAAGTAAGTGTTGACACAAAATAAACACTTTTGATGTGATTGTGTCCCATTGACTTTTTCAATTTCTACAAAATAAATGTGGAAAAAGAAATTAATGAAGTAAAAAATGATATAGTATTTTGTGTTTCCTTGGTGCTTTAATTTTTACCCACAGAGTAGTGAAACATTCATCACAATTAGTTTAGCGCCACCAACCGAGAGTGCTTTTGGTGCATATAATTTTATTTAAAATTTAGAGGAAATTATTGAAGTACAAAATAAAGTAATATCTAATTTTAAAAGTAAAACTTACTTTTCAGATAAAATTTATACAAAACTTATTACGAATGCTATCAAAACAAGAAAGTGAAAGGCTGAAAAATGATGGAGGCTTGTTCCTTGTTAAGGGCCAATTTTAAGTTTTCACATTTTGTCATCACTCAGATTTGTATGGCAGATAATGTACACATGTTACAAACAAAATGACACCAAATAGTAACAAGATGACAAATCAAAGAATAGGCGTGATAAAGATTGAAAAAGAAACGAAGACCACACCCGACAAGACATCAACACTCATTAAAAAGCTTTACCAACACAATCAAACCAGGCCTACTAACACAGTCTTTATGAGCACCCCTTTTGGACTTTTGATAGCCATATTTTGGGTGCCTTTCAATGATGGAAGGGTATTATTACTGTCAACACTGCGAAATTTTTCAAACCAACCTAGGTTACTTCCTAAAAAGTAAGGCTCTGGGTGGAGCTGAAATTACTTTAAGATGCTTGCTGTAATAATTGCAATTGACTCTCTTGATGGACTATTAGTAACAGACATAAAATCCCAGTCTCAAAAACCTAACCAACATTTCATCATTTGGAAGACAATTAACCAACACTGCATTAGCATATTCAATGTATTAAGAAAATAATGCTAAAAAGAAATTTGAGAAACTCATATTATTTACTTTATTGACTTTTACTCAATGATAGAAGTTTCTTCTCAACACTAAATATAATTTTAATTAAGCATTGAACAAAAATCAACCGCCAAATTACAGTGAATATAGTCTTTTGAACTTCTACAATTCATAAAATAGAAATGGCATTTTTTTACAAAACAGAAGAAAACAGAAATACAGAATAAAAGAGTGATTCATGGACCCACATAACAAGTGGATATCAAAGTTCAAATCATCTCATATACTGAGTCAGGGGAACCATGAAAAAAAGTAAACAAATAATTAAATGAAAATAATATATGTATTAATTTTAAGTGAATGTGTTCGTTTAAAGTGTTCATCTATAAAACAGAAACACAAACATGTATTTAATGTCTTCAAAATATATCCCCATCTGATCACGAGGTGGCAATTCGGGTTAGTCATGTTATTTTCGAATCGCGTTAATTTTGATTTGAGTATAAGTTTTGGATACTCTTAAATCTATACAAGTTATTCGTGTCATGTTCGGATCATTCGAATTATTACCGTAAACGGATTATCGTGTCAAAAATTGTCAGCCTCATCACCATAGCACTACCCATATGCAAATGCTACATAGGAGGAATAAAAAAATGGTATAAGAAGAAAAACACCCTAACAAGCATGTTGGACAGAGTACTTTATGAATACTTTCCACTATGTATTCTACACTTTTTTTTACATGATCATAATTTAAAATTTAATGTGAAAATGTCTAACACCCTCCTTAAATATCAAACATGACAAAAAAAAAATCGACCATCACATGACAAAAATACGTAGCATATTAAATTTACTTGTTATAAAAAAAGATGTGTTATTGGTATTTTACCATGTATTTCAAACATACATATATATATATAGTACTGTTTTTGTACGGATCAGTCCGCATATTAACAGAACGAGTTGGACATGCGTCACCTGGGGATGAACCCAAAAAAAAAGAGCACGCCTATAATTTAACCGATAATTTCTAGGCTCACCATCAAGCGGCACACGTCCGCTCCAGTCCACACTATTAAAATGTGAGTCAGTCCGCACAAAAGCATTATATATATATATATATATACATACAGGAGAAGACTCACCTACATCATGTTCAATACATCACACCTAGTTTTAAGCCCTAATAAACTTTATTTTTCAAATTTTTTATTTTTTTCTTGAAATTTCCCTTCTAATCAATCTATACTCAAAAAATTGGGTCAAAATACATATTGTAGCTATTTTTAAAAAATTCACAAAAATCTGCTCAAAATACCTTATTTATAAGAGTCTGCGCCAACTATTTTTTGTAAATATTTTAAAAATAGCTACAATATGTATTTTGATCTAATTTTTTGAACATTGGTTTATTGGAAGGTTAGTTTCAAGATAAAAATAAAAAATTTGGAAAAAAAAAATTTAGGACCTAGAACGAAATGTGATATATAATGTGATGTATACATCATGATATAAATGAGTCTTCCTATATATATATATATATATATATTCCATATTTTCCCGGATGCTAAGTAAATAGTGATGTCAACATGGAATGAAAAGAATTGTTAGATTAACTTTAAGCCCCACTTTTATTGTCGTTTTTTGAGTTACATCCTCAAAACAAAATATAAAAAATTTCATTAACCCCCCCCCCCCCCCCCCCCCCCCGCGTGTCAGTCGAAGATAAGAAGATTACACAAGATTTTGGCAACATCTTAAGGAGACAATAAAAAATATTAACAAAAACGCAATCTTAAACAAACTTCAAAATTTAATCCTTCACCTATAAGATAGTTTGGATTTAATCCACTAGCATACATTTTTAGTGCTAAGATCCTCCACTCCTTATATATATATATATATATCTTATTATATGTTAGGGTACACATAAACTCAACATGTGTACATTATGAAATTGCACTCTTCTAAAAAACTTGCCTACGCTCCGCCTAGACTTAAGAATTGGACGAAACGTCTCGCCTTAAGTTTTTTACGCCTTATTCTTACTAAAACCCTTAAGGCGCACTTTTTTCTAAAAACAACAATAGGATTACAAGTTTTTAGTCCTACTTTTTTGAATATATGTGTGTTTAATCCCATATCATTATTTTTTTTTTTTTGGTCCTCCATTTTTATACTTGTCATTCTCTATAAAAAGAGATATGAACGGTTAGGAGAGGTTACATGGAAGTTGAGGAAAGTTGAGAGCGGTTATGGGACTTAAAACAATTTAAAAAATACATGGAATGGGAGACAAACAAAACTTAAAAAATGGGACTAAACTCAAAAAAATTAAAACAACAATGCTTTAGTGAAACGATATCGCCTTTTAAAGAATTTTTTGACTAACCAGACCATTATCTCATCCAAAATAATTAAATAGTATTTTAATTTTCATATATTCAGACATAGTTTTATGATATGTACAATTTTAGTATTTTAATAGTCTTGTTATGGTTTAAAAATATTAAAATATATTAAGAAGGTTTTCATGCCTTTTTACACTCAAACCCGCCTACGCTTCTAAGGCTTAAGGTTTAACCTCCACATCTCGATCACGCCTGCATTTTTTAGAACCTTGTGAAATTGTATACATTTTTGGTTCCCCAAGGGGCTGGGCAGTTCCAGAACTTTTAATTAAGGTGGGCAGAAGGTAATATTAATAATTTCTTCAAATATTAAGGGGGCAATATGGTATAATTTTCAAATTTTGATATGTTTTTCTCTAAAATTTTCAAACTTCATAGTAGTAATGTATAAAATTTGCCCGATAAGCCAAAAAAGTGGTAAAAATGCTCATGCGACAGTCCAACTATCCGCGGGAAGTGCAAAAATCAAATAAAAATTGTCGAAATAATGCTAAAAGACTGGAAAAAAACGCTCTCACAGCAATCCAACTACGCACGAGCATGAGGTTTGCAACATTTTGCTCCCAATTTTGCCTCTTCCCCGAACATAAACTACACTTTGCTACTTGCTCTAAAGAGCCAAAATCACAAAATCAAGAGAAAAACAACATTTTGCAACTATGCAGATTGTATTGAAAATGGATTATAAAATTTGACAAACACAAAAATATATGAATAAATATTACAAAAATTTGTGTATGCATTACAAAATATTTTATGCATACATTATCTCAACAGAACATGTATACACTATATGCAAACCTCGCTTTCTTAAAAACCTATCTATAAACAAAAAAAAATTAGCGTATCCAACTGTCCTATATAAGAAGAAAGCAACATTTTTGTCCGACTTTCATTCCTAAATGACTGAATCAATTAACAATCATTCTAACTCGACTCTCATTTTCGATTTATTAATTGCGATTCAATGACGTGTTGCGGCTCGTATTTAATTCTCATGTCAGTGGGATTCAGTGAGACTCAAATACGATCTATACGATACATTACTGAGTCGCACACAATGAATCAACGTGAAAAGATTTTTTTAAGTAAATTTATCAAAATTTCTCATACTAACCCCTCACATTGACCTTTGATTCTTTCTCACGCTCGTATCCTTTTCCAAAATCGTGTCATAAACAATAATCAATTTGAAAACAACCAACGGTCTTAATCCTAAGCAGAGTGGAGTAATAAAGCAAAAGTTACCTGAACCGAATCCTCTTAAGATCATTACCCCCACGCGGTAACGACACAAAAGTGATCAACACCCCGGGCTCCACCTGAGCCACCCACTCTTTCGGCTCAACCTCCTCCACCAAGACCACCGGATCCACTCGCCGCCGGCCACTGGCCGACGCCGGTGTCCCCTCCCCGCTCGAAATCCCCTTCAATCTGGCCTCCATTTCTTTTCCCCAAACCCTACCGCTCGAATTAGAACTAGCTGTTCGCTTGTACGACCACCGGAATCTCTCCGAAACTGAAGCAGATTCTGACTCAGTGTAACTTTTTTGTCTGGGTTGAATTGATGGACCTGTACATGGACTGCAGGTCCTATAAGCTCCTGATGCCTTCAATGCTATGTCCTTTAGCTGAAACAACCACAAATTTCACCTAATGTCAATACACACACAGATATACATGTATGCTAATTTTCATCAATAAGCACACACTTCTATAAATTATCCTAATTTCCATTAATGTATGCCAAAATTCACCAATATCACCGAACCTCGATGTTTGTGTGTTTAATTTCCACTAATTTCTATATGTGTGTTTATATATATATCTTTGTATGTGTACTTTGGCCTAATATCCATTAATATTATATGTATATTCACCTATTTTCCTTAATTTTCACGTGTGTGTGTGTGTGATTTCCCTTAAATTCCATTAATATATATATGTATATTAACATGTTTTCCGAATTTCTATATATATATATATATATGCAATTTCCAGATATGAAAATTTGTGTTTGTGTTTGTGTGTGTATTTACACAATTTCGAAATGTGTGCGTGTTTGTGATTTCTCCAAACTTTATATTCACCTGTTTTGTGTGATTTCTCCTAATTTCACCTATTTTTCCTAATTTCCATGTCTGAGTGTGGGCGCTTGATTATGTGATTTCTCGTAATTTACATTTATATAGATAGACACAATTTTTTCCTAGTTTGTGTTTGTTCATAAGAACGTGTTAATTGAGGAGAAATGATACCTAATGATGAGTTGGTGAATTTTAGTTGAGAAGTGAGAGATTTGATAGTTTGCTTAATTTCCGTGTGTGTGTTTTCATAGAAACACATCAATCACGGAGATGATGAAATTACCTGAGAAGTGAGAGATTTGATATTTTGCTTATTGTTGTTTACTTCATCACGTTGGTCAATCGACTCCTCGCCTGGTTGCTTTGAACGTGCCATGCATGTAAGCATTTTCCTTCCTCCACTTACAAATCAATATAAATATATATATGTATGTATATGTGTATCTATATATCCACTCTATGGCAAGAGAGAAAATAATCGCTGAAATGAACACCTGCAATGAAACATCAAAAACGATATGAACAAACACAAGGTTGATATATATATATATATATATAAATATGTATGGATATGAGGATATGAAATGAGACCTGAGGACTTGGGATGAGATATGGTGGAGTGAGTGAGAGAGTATGAAAGTGAAGATAAAGAATTAAAGAGGAAGTAAGTGGAAGTGCTGAGCCACTTTTAATGGCTCCTTAAATTACGCCATCACACAGATTCCTGTTCATTTAATTACTAAAAGTCAAAAAATGAAACTGCAACCCAATATACTATGTTCAGTTGGGTTTTAAACAATAAAAATGTTATGTGTTTCAAACAACTCCCTCAAATTATCCTTCAAATAGTTTTAAGTTTTATATCTTATGGTATGGATTCCGCCAGGGCACAACTCATCAATACTATTTAGAAGAGATTTGAAAGAGTTATTTAATATCCATAGCACCACTCTTTAAACAGTGAGCGGTGATGTTCACTTTTGTTTACGCTAGCTTTCTTTTTATACATTCCCACCCTTTTATTTTTTGCTTCTGTCGCTTTTTTTTTTTTTTTTTGCTTTTCTAAAGCTCGCTATAGGTGTTTACACATTTTAATCGGATCATATCGAAAGATGGGTTTCAACCACCGTAAGTTTCATTCAAAAGTTTTATGGCGTTTTGTAAATTTATGATTTATATATAATATGTATTTTAAAAATAGGATAATAAATATTTTATTTATAATTTTAGTTTTTATTTTTGAATAAAGTCGCTGACGCGAACCCATTTTCATAAAATGTCAATCAATCACAATATGTCACGTGTCCCTTTAATTTGAAAATAGCAATTAAAATGGAAACGAAATGTTTGTTGTCCTATATTCATAATCAATATTATTTTAAGTCCTAAAAGTACATACTCTAAAGTTTTATTACCATAAATCCGGTAATTTTTTGCATGAATTTTTTTGATGTCATTAATTTTTTAAATGGAAAAAATGAAGTATTTAATAATATTCATGGTGACAAAAATCGATAGCTTTTAATAAAATATTTTTTTTTAAAAGCAGCTTATAATGAATAAAATGTTCTTTAAACTAAAGAAAACAATTTTAACAAAATAAACGGTTTAACAAAAAAACATTTAAAAAACAGTTTAAAACGAAAAAATAATTTATTCAAGAATATATTTTTTACAAAAAAAAAATAACTACTTTTAACAAAAAAATAGTTTTAAAAGATGATCAAATATCAAAAAGTCCCTCAAATATTTTTTAATATACATTTAGTCCAAGCCTTTTATTTTGTATCAAAAACTTTCTCATTCTCTTATCTTTAAAGGTCATTGTCAGCGGCATGGTAAAGCGTTTTTGACATGGTGAATGACTTTTTTGTGTAAAATAAAAAGACTATGACTATACATGTATTAAAATAAATTCAATGGACTATTTGGTATATGCCCATTTAAAAAAAGGTTTTACCAATATAAAAACACTTATTGATGTCTAAAAATGGACTAGCTTCAATTTTGTAATCACAAATAAAAATAAGAGAAGTAACTCAAACCACATACCCAAGAGACAAGGATTTTAGAGTGGTTCAGTTGTAAAACACTCTATGTTCAATGTTGTTGTTATTCAGTAGGATTTACAATAACTCAGTATGGTGTGCATATGAGTGATTCGAGTTGTCCCTTGAGCTAAGGGATTAATTTGTATTTATAGGGGTGCAAACCCCTAAAGATTGTGTGTTTTTATATTGCCAGGCGTTTACATCTGTGTATAATAAATAAAATTCTTGGAATTCAGTATTGGTTGGCATCCCTTCCGAGAAACTATTGATGTTCCTACTGGTTGGTCTTTTGGAGTTAGTCGGCATTCCAGCCGACTAAGTGTCTATGAAGCCGATCAAGCTAGCTGGTCGATCACATTGGATGAAAGGTGTTCATTCATCACTGGTCCACATAGGAGTATAATTTTTACATATAACAAAAGCTCCCAATGCTCTGTAACACCCCGCCTAATTAAATACCGGGTGGCCAGTCCCATACCAAATTAAAACAGAATATACAGTTGGTTCATTCTTAGCATCACTGTCGAAAACATTTACAACTCACCCAATACCCAATTAAGCTGGTGTTAAAAACTTTCCAAATTTTAATTTAACAAAATCCATTTCCAGTTTAAGAATAACACAACACATTTTATTCTACAACACTGATAACCAAGTAGATAACACAAAAGAATTTAAATGCAATTGGAATAAACATTCCCAAATAATATTAATCCATTACAGTAATCACAACAATATTAAATGTATTAAAAAAAACCATAATACAATAGTATTTGACCCCGATAGAAAAAGATAACTGAATCCTTTGGGCGACATGCCTTAACTAAGAATACTGTGAATCAAAAAGATAAGCGTCTAAGCAATACTCCATAGCTCCATAGCTCGTCGTAATCCGCTAAGGTTGGCGTCCCTGTTGCTGAACACCTGATATAGAAGATACAATAGAAAAGAAAATATGCAAGGAAACGGGTCAGAGCCCGATTGTGTAAATGATTTTTAAAACAGCAAGTATTTAACAAGTGCAATAAATCTTTTATTATGTACATGTTAGACCCAACTCTCACTTGCCATTCTCACCTCTCAACTAGAGTGCACACTTAACGTTTCCTATTAACCTCCTAGTTAATGGTTCCTCTTTTCTAGTCTTCATATTATAATTCCATCCCAATATCATAATCCCCATATGTCCCATACCATACGTCACATTATTATTCATTTACATTTCTCATCGTTTCTCATTAACATGAATCATTTCTCATTAATATGAATTAAGTTTTTCAATTAACATTCATTAACTTAATTCAATTATCTTTCTCTATTCACCGTTATCTACAATTATCACCGTAGATAGATTTAACCATAATAAATATCCATTCATTCATTTAATCCATTATATATATATATATATATATATATACTAGGGTATGCCCGTGCCTGAAGGCACGCTGATAATTGTAAAAAGGCAAAAAAAATAGTTTGCTAAGAAAACAAAATGCAATTTCAAAAACATTAGTCATGATCTTATTTGTTTATATGACTAACCACCCTACTTAACAAATAACAAATAGTCCAATAACGTTCAGATAGTTTAAATTCATCACTCGAATTAACAAAGTGGGAATTCTTAAAAAATAGGCATAGTCTCCTTTGTATTGGACTATCCACCCTTATTAAGGGGAACAACCAATCGTTAGCAATCATAATAACAACAAAATAATGGTTACCTGATTTAAGGTATAAACAACACTTCAATAACAAAATAGCCCTACCAGACTATACAAAAAAAGCCTAGGCAGACTATACAAAAAAAACTTAGCAATCATCCAACAACGTGTAGTAACTCTAAGCCTAAGCTTTACAAAAAGTCGAAAATGTCGACATCCCAAAAAATTATCCTTTTGATAGTCAATCATAGATTCGCAGTAAACATCCTCGTAATAACTCTGCGAAATGTCCGCGTATCTAGCTCGACGTACTTCATATGAAGATTGGCACAATTTACAACCACCTATAAGAAATATTTATAGTTAAGACTAATTTTTAAAAATGAATGAAAAGAGGAAACATTTTAAAGACGAAGTACCTTGTTGTGAGAACCCCATGTAAGCAGCGTGCGGGTATTTATCCGCTCTTGATGCCTTACCATTGGCTCCCAATCCTAAGAATAATTGCGAAAAAATTATCAAAAGATGATATAAAGGGGTCATATGTGTAGTTTATATGAAAAATAACACTACTTACTTTATAGGAGGACTCCCGGATACACAATATTTGTTGTCGAAAGTGAACAATCATTAGAAAGAAGGGTAATGTGATTTGCACTTGTGCATCGAGATAATGCTACATATAACTGGCCATGACTAAAAACCGGCGTGCGCAAGTCAATTCCCACAAATTTTACAGATTGACCCTGTGATTTGTTAATGGTCATTGCATATGCCAGTCGAATTGGGAATTGGCGTCTCGTCATTTTTATAGGGATCTCCGCCGATGAAGGAGATAGTGAGACTCTGGGAATGAATACTAAATTTCCACACTTATCACCAGTTAATATTTGGGCCTCAATAACATGCTCTCCACATTTTGTAATGACTAATCGGGTGCCATTGCAAAGACCATCCTTCGGAGCAATGTTTCTCAAAAGCATAATAGGAGAACCCACCTTTAATTCCAACTTAAAAAGGGGTAAACCAGAAGGACTAAGAGAATTCAAAAATTCATTTGGGTATTGGCTGTGTACATCTCTACCTGACTCGTCGTCACACATTTTATCGGCACCAAAATAAGTTTTCGTATCACCCGGGAAGATATTCAATGCCAAATTATTTATAGCAGTCACATCGTCATTTCGCGCTGAAAGAATTGTCCGTTCGGTGAGGAAGGTTGGTGTAACAGTACCGACCACATTCAATAATGGATAGACCTTCGCAGTTAAATCATGGACATCATTACACTTTTGAATTGAGGAAGGCAATGATACCATTTCAAGAGGATTGGACCCAATCTACAAAATAAAATAAAAAATCAAATGCATATAGTAGGTGGAGCGGAAATTATTAAAAAATAGAAAAGAGTAAATAGCGATACCTGATTCAAGAATGTAGAGAATTGAATTGTCTCAGGCTCCAATGGGTTTAGTCGCATGTTTAGATGTAAGGTCAAAACATGGATGTGCCTCCAGAGTACAGACCTCCTTAATGAAGCGGAAACAATTTCTTCTCTAACTCCTCTAGGGATAACTGGTAAGATTTGTCGAAAATCACCTCCAAGAACTACTTTAATTCCTCCAAATGGCTTTTTAACATCACAAATATCTTGCAGTGTCCTATCTACAGCCTCAATACAATGCCTATGTTGCATAGGAACTTCATCCCATATTATAAGCTTAGCTGATTTAAATAACTCTGCATGTATCGATTGCTTTGTAAATCCACAGTTTGAGTTTTCAAGAATGTCCAAAGGTATGCAAAATGTTGAATGTACAGTCCGACCACCAACCAACAAAAAAGAAGCAATGCTAGACGAAGCGACTGTAATAACTGTATGACCCAAACTACGACATAAGGTTGCAATTGTATTGTACAAAAATGTCTTTTCGGTGCCAGCACCTCCATTTAAAAAATATGTAGTCCCCTTATTCTCGAAAACAGATGATGTTATCGTTGAGTAAGCTATACGTTGTCCCTCATTAAGGCGATCAACATCTGACTGTGCGTCACCTTGCTCTGCTAATGATTGTAACTGATGATGTTCTGAGAGTAATCTGTTCCCAACCGTAGTCGTCCAATTAAAATTTGGCAAAGGCATTGGAGGGAAATCACTTAATGTCTTACCAGACTCTTGAAGAACCTCATTTAACAGATACAAACCATAATCCTCAATTTGGATGTCAGTTGGATTTGGGACGGAAAACAATGTGCGTAACTTATGAATCAGATCATCACATATATGAATGGAAAATTGTTTCCATAATAACTCCGGATGCAAAGGAAAACATCGTGTAAGTATAACAGCAAACAGCCGTCGAAGTTGATATCCGGTGCGCATGATGGACGCTTCCTGTAAACATTGAACCCACTCATTATCATCTTCAAGCAATCCCCTCGCTATGCACGCTGATTTGAAAGTCTCGTGTAATACACAGTTCACCGTGCGTAAGCACTCGAACGATGTGGGTCCTTTAACAACGGTCAAAAGCAATCGCAAATAAAATCTTTCTCCAGAATTAGGGCTAGCATAGTACATTCGCCCAATAGCAGACTCAGATGATTTTTGTGCAGTCCAAAGCTTTGTTTTAGAGCTCCATGAATAATGTTGGGGAAACTCCTGGTAGGTATACTCTCGTGCAGAAGGATTCAATGCACAAAAAGCAAAAAACCCAGTTAACGAACTCATTTGACCCCTGGCTCTTTGAGCAATCGTAGCTGACGAATTTGAAGGATCAAACACAACATGATGCATTCCAGGTAAATGTAAATCTAATCGAGTAACATGAGGTTTTTCCTGATGCATGTGATTACCATAAATTCGCCAAGCTGCCTCAGGAGGTCCAATGTACCTGGCATCCAAATATTGTTGTATTTCATCAACACCCCCCAAGACCATAGTTGTGCGATCATGACCCTTATATATTTACTTATTTATATATTTAACGCATCGCAACCCAGCACAAACCTCGGCATTAATGTGACAATTGAAAAGCCTAGACAAATATGGATTATAGGGGACAACATCTTTATTTGATACCTTTTTTCCACTGGCAGTAGTATATTCCTTACCATCATCACGACGACGATAAATTGGATATCCATTGTTGTGGCTTCTGCAAATGCTCGAGGGTATTTCTTCGTGCATATACCGTTCTCCATGCAAGGGGAATTTGGATTCTGGGAGCCACATGGGCCGTGTACCATGCAACTTAATATAGTTTGGAAGAGTGTAGGATCATTAGTGGGATCTGGAAACTCAGCAGAGACAACATTATCTACTTGGGCGCATGTTTTAATCTTGCTTTGACTATCGAGGAAAAGAAGAGCGTGCATGTGGGGCAACCCCCTTTTTTGAAATTCGATTGTAAACACATGGGCCACTTTCTTGCCAAAAATATTTTTTTCCTTAATCTCCTTCATTAGTGCTTTTCTCTTTAGTTCAAAAACACGTGCAATCAAATCTGAACGGTCGAGAGCATTTTGATCCGGTAGAAGTTCCTTACTGATTTCAGGCCATTTAGGATTGGCGGTCATTGTGAGAAAAATATCAGGGTGTTGATTGTACCGAGTGATAGCCATTGAATCTTGGTAAATCTCAAACATATTTTGCGCACTACCAGTAAAAGAAGACGGTAAAATCATTCGCCTACCAATTTGTAATGGTTCAACACCCTCAGACATACAATTGGTAAGATCTTTGTATAATTCTACCCGAAGTTTGCTTTGATTAAGTCTGAAATAAGTCAAACGATTTTGTTCCGTTGAAGCCCATGCATCCACAATGAACTCCTGCATAAGTTTACCTCCTCTCAAAATTGTAGAGTACTCAGTGCCATGTTGAAACAAACGATAACTATAATAATCAAGTTGAGTTAGTCGATGATCCTGATCAACACTGTTTGCCACATCCCATAGCTTCATGTCGGGGTCCCAACCAAGTTGACCCTGAGGGTATAAAAGAACGTAATGTAGAGGTAGGTAAGCTGGGTGACATTCATTAACTCGCATCAATTGATCCCCCCCTCGAAGGCGAACAATAATGTCTCTCATTGCAGACGAATTATGGCCATCGCCGGGCAAAATAACAGCAATCTCATCGGTCGAAGGCAAATTATACCTTCTACGATCTGCTGCTGAATTGTAATGTAGGTATGCTGGCAAGTTCTGGCCAGATCGAGAGGATTCATTCAAAATAGAAAACGCCTGGCGATATTTGTGGATAAACGGATTGTTCACCTCCAAGCAACCTTGAATTATTTGAAGTACATCACTTCGTAATTGTGGATTCCTACGTTCCCTAACACTCAGAGCCACACTGGGATCATAAATGTATAACTGGGCATATGAAGCTTCTTCCTCGTGTCCCGGTTCCGGTAATAAGGATCCAGTACGATGACGTAGTTCGCCATGAATGGTGAAAGATGATGGACCCCTACCTCTGAGGACCCTATCATCCATTTGAACACCAAGACTTGTAAAGGCATTTGAAGCATTATACTCTCTAATATGACTCTGGAAAGATTTGCATTGAACATCATTACCATCAAACAGATGTTTAATTTCAGGTGGGGGTTCAAGTAGATGTGGTAATCGAACTTGTCCTTGTCTACAACACTTCCCAAATAGAGGGCGAATCTTTGATGAGGTCGATAATCTTTCATCTATCCAATGTAAAGCTAAACAATAAGGGCAAGGAACATCCATGGGCCCAAGAAAATGCCTACCTAATTCGACATGTGGTGCATGAATTGAACTCGTACTTGCAATGTTGCTTACACACGATGTATCAGTAGGTTGAATATTAGGGGTAGGTATAGCAACCCCTGCAGTTGATACTTGTAGGACCTCAGTAGATGTGTGTGTTACTTGAATATCATTCTGTTCAATAGCGTTGAAATCATCAAAAAGGTTTCTAGGGAAAATATTGGGGGGAATATAATCAGGTGATTGTGGAGTTGGTAAACTATTGGTAAGAGGACTACGGTTTTGAAGAGGAAAGTCAAAACAATTAGGGGTTCTCAAATGTGTAAATTGGCCAGATGCCGGTGACGGGACTTCAACAAATGCATCTTCCATTAATTGTGACACACGTGAATGTACATGAGGAGTAGTAGGTGGTTGATTATGAAGTGGATTTATCAATGCAAATGTTTTTTCTCTATCACGACGTTGTCTTTGGGCTAGCGATTGTTTAGAGGATGGTAAAAGGGGGGTAATTTGTTGGGACAAAACATTTATGAGCCGTGAAAGATTAGGATGATGTTCAGTGCTTCTGAGGTTAAGTTCCTCGATTGAATTGCACTGGAGAGCGGGAGTAGATGGTTGATCAAGAAGTGCTTCTGAGGTTAAGTTCAATGAGATCTCCCTTTCTCGATCACGTCTTTGCCGTTGGGCAAGAGCACGTAGGGTAGGAGGTTCTTGAGGCAAAACATGCGTTGAGATTAAATTTTCTCGTTCACGACGTTTTTGTTGAGCCAAAACACGCTTTGAGAGGAAATTATCTGCATGAGGTTCATGTCGCTTTCTCTGTGTGGAGGATAAAGATTATTAATTAGGAATATTAATTCAAGATATATATAAAGTCTGGTTATAAGACTGGTGCATTGGATTGAAGATATATATAAAGTCTGATTTGAAAATTGAAAAATACGAAATAGGAAACATATTGGTCCGCAATAAGCTGGCTCCTCCCCCATCCAGATTGCCTACAAAAATAATATGATAATATATAATAAGATGGCGAATATTAATCTACAATATATTTCAACATGAACTACGAAAAGTAGTTGAAAATATCTCTAACCCGTTTACGCGTGTCAGATCCTTTTTCGAGCATTTTTTCTTTGCCTTTGTCGTTTGTGTTGCTCAATTTAGTGCGAGGCTTAGAAATATAATCACATATATAGTGTTAACTCAATGACAAAAAAAAATAGAGAAGCAATTCTAAAATAAAAATCATGTAGTGGCGAATAGGTACCTCAATAGCTGTAGCATTAGGTTGGACAACATCACGAATAACAATACCGTTATATTTCCTACGCGAGATATGATTCTATACAAAAAATTAAAAAAAAAAGTGAGGAAAAAAATATAGCCTTCCAACGTATAACATGTTAATACGTAAACTTTATAATAGCCTTCCAACGTTAATATGGCAAAACTTACCGACTGTGAGGAGATATTCTCCTTCCCTTTCCCTTTATCCTGAAAAATAAAAGGAAACATATAAAATCCAAAAAATATAAATGAAATAGAAAATGATTCAAGACATGACATGAATATTAGAAGAAATTAGTACGTGAGTCGGTGGTATGTTTTCCTGTCCCTTTGACCGTTGGTTGTTATGTTTGTCGCTATTAGTTGGTCGACCCTACAAATATGAAAAATGAAATCTATATAAAAAATGAGGATGTTGATAAGAACTTTACACACAAATTTGATGAACATGATTACCATATATTGAATAGTATTTAGTTGATTTTCATCCTGGATAAGAACATTGATATTATTGTTACGCAACCTTTCAATCTGTGATTGTAAACACAACCATGTAAGTTAAAAGCTAAAGGTATTATTGTAATATATACAATTAGAATATAGAGAAGTGGTTGGTACAGCATATGATGCATCGTCGTCCACCTATAAAAAATGAATGTAACAAAAATCATAAATCAGTTTAAAAGGTTATAAGGAACACTGAAGGACATAAGAATGAAAAATAACATACAATGCCGTATATAGTAATGTTCTCCATGTGAAAGAAGATCGACCAGAAACTAAAACAGATCAGTATAAACCTGCCAAAATTAAATGAAAATGACCATAAAATTAAAAACTAAAACACAAACAAACGCAGTAATAAATAATAAAACTGAATCTATTTTATAGCAACTAAAACTCTACAAAACTGAATATGTTAAAATTGAATCACCTATAATTCTTAACCCATCTCATTTCATTTTTGGCTTATATTTGTTTCCAATATTTATTTGTTTCCTTCCGAATATGAACAATCAATGATTGATGAAAGATGGAAAGTATAGTTGGCAGAAAAAGGTATTGTTTGTATGGTGTATTATATATAGACATAGAACGTTACATATCTGTTTGAGGGTATAAATACCAATCTCATTTCAAAAGCAAACTGTTTTTAAGACCCATTTTTATACATGTCGTGTCGTATTTCAAAGTTCGTATTCAAAAGCAAACTGTTTTTAATACCCATTTCAAAAGTCAACCATAATATCAAAACGGCAAAAAATTTCAAAGTTCGTATTCATGTCGTGTCGTATTATTTTCTATTCGGATCGTGTTCGTGTCAACTAAAAAAATACGAAGTCGTATCGTGTCCGAAAAAAACACGAAGTCGTGTCGTGCACGATGATAATTTTTCAAAGTATGTAATCACAAAATGACAATAATTTTCAAACTACATAATTGCAAACGAAAATCTAAACCACCAATTTCTCATCTAGAATAAATTAGGAATAACGATATCCTTACCCATTCATCCTTACCCATTTCATACAAAAGCCACCTCAACAGTTCATCTATATCCCCAATCTTTCCTTTTACCTTCTTCAAGTTAAAACATGAACTTTCTAATAAATAGTTATTTTGGTTAATAATATTTTTTTAAATAATTTAAATTGATATCTAATTAGAATCAAAGTTTTTTAATAATAAAGTATTAGCTAAAGTCACAATTCATCTATATCCCCAATCTTTCCTTTTACCTTCTTCAAGTTAAAACATGCACTTTCTAATATATAGTTATTTTGGTTAATAATATTTTTTTAAATATTTTAAATTGATATCTAATTAGAATCAAAGTTTTTTAATAATAAAGTATTAGCTAATAAAGTGCCAAAACAAAATTAAAGGATATTCTCTTAATTTTTAAAAAACTTATTTTAAATTGTTAAATTATTAGAATTATCATTTATTTTAGGATCAAGTATTAAAAAAGTCATACAAATATTTTTTTATACACATTTAGATCAAGTATTTTTATTTTGTTTTAAAAAATCACTCAAGCACCCATTTAATCAATATTTTCTTATTTTTGAGGGTCAGCGTCAGCGGCATTCCCGCCCCACCTCCCCCACTGTCGGAGCTCCGACGACCCTTGCGTTTTTTTTGTCGTGTTCACATTAGGAAAATAAAATAAAATAAAAAATAGTAATTGTAGGTCGACTCAGGAAGCCGACTCATTTTCTACGACTCACTAATGTGTCGTGTCTACATTGATTTGTTCTAATGGTCCTCTAGTGTGGCTCCCACACGTCAATACATCGCTCAAAATGAGTCGGATTTGTGCATCACTATAGGTCAAAAAACATTTCACAAAAAAAATTTCTCTAAAAATATTAATACATATGTGGCGTGTCGAACTCAGACATGTTCAGCGTGTCGCAGCCGACAAATACTCTTATTTTTAAAGGTCTGTGCCAACGGCCCTCCCCCCTCCCCCCCAATATTCTCGTATGATAAAAAAAACTCGTATCGCACCGAACTACCTAAAAAAGATATAAAATTTGTTTTAACCAAAAAAAATATTATCTAAAAAAATTTATGCCGTGTCATATCTAAAAATGAATACTCACAAAATGACAAAATGACAAAGTATGTAATCACAAAATGACAATAATTTTCAAACTACATAATTGCAAACGAAAATCTAAACCACCAATTTCTCATCTAGAATAAATTAGGAATAACGATATCCTTACCCATTCATCCTTACCCATTTCATACAAAAGCCACCTCAACAGTTCATCTATATCCCCAATCTTTCCTTTTACCTTCTTCAAGTTAAAACATGCACTTTCTAATAAATAGTTATTTTGGTTAATAATATTTTTTTAAATAATTTAAATTGATATCTAATCAGAATCAAAGTTTTTTAATAATAAAGTATTAGCTAAAGTCACAATTCATCTATATCCCCAATCTTTCCTTTTACCTTCTTCAAGTTAAAACATGCACTTTCTAATATATAGTTATTTTGGTTAATAATATTTTTTTAAATATTTTAAATTGATATCTAATTAGAATCAAAGTTTTTTAATAATAAAGTATTAGCTAATAAAGTGCCAAAACAAAATTAAAGGATATTCTCTTAATTTTTAAAAAACTTATTTTAAATTGTTAAATTATTAGAATTATCATTTATTTTAGGATCAAGTATTAAAAAAGTCATACAAATATTTTTTTATACACATTTAGATCAAGTATTTTTATTTTGTTTTAAAAAATCACTCAAGCACCCATTTAATCAATATTTTCTTATTTTTGAGGGTCAGCGTCAGCGGCATTTCCGCCCCACCTCCCCCACTGTCGGAGCTCCGACGACCCTTGCGTTTTTTTGTCGTGTTCACATTAGGAAAATAAAATAAAATAAAAAATAGTAATTGTAGGCCGACTCAGGAAGCCGACTCATTTTCTACGACTCACTAATGTGTCGTGTCTACATTGATTTGTTTTAATGGTCCTCTAGTGTGGCTCCCACACGTCAATACATCGCTCAAAATGAGTCGGATTTGTGCATCACTATAGGTCAAAAAACATTTCACAAAAACATTTTCTCTAAAAATATTAATACATATGTGGCATGTCGAACTCAGACATGTTCAGCGTGTCGCAGCCGACAAATACTCTTATTTTTAAAGGTCTGTGCCAACGGCCCTCCCCCCTCCCCCCCAATATTCTCGTATGATAAAAAAAACTCGTATCGCACCGTACTACCTAAAAAAGATATAAAATTTGTTTTAACCAAAAAAAATATTATCTAAAAAAATTTATGCCGTGTCATATCTAAAAATGAATACTCATATGAGTAGCAGTGGTGTTCATACAGGAAGAAAGAAAGACCCAAAACTCATACAAAACTCATACTCATATAAACTCCTACGAAATGAAACTCATATGATTCTTGTATATAAACTCGTACAAAAAAGAAACTCCTACGAAAAATGATTTTTATTACTCGTACAAAAAATGAAACTCCTGCGAAAAAAGAAAGACCCAGTGCCGTATATAAACTCCTACAAATAAGTAGTCGTGTACAAAACTCATACCTAGTTTGTAATATGTTTGTAAGAAGTTGTGTTCATGGAGATAAAAAAGACGGTTATGAACAGTTGTAAGCAGTTGTGAAGTCATGTACAAAACGTGTATAGAAAGACCCAGTTCAGTCGCATATAGAAAGACCCAGTTCAAGAGGACTTATGGGTATTGAGGAAGGCAAGGCGTAAAAAATGAAACCCATTTCAGTCGCACATAGAAACACGGTTATGAACAAACAAAATCAAAACTCATACAAAATGAAAAATGCTGTAGACGGCTGTATGAGTACTCATATAAAACCATAAAAAAAAAAAAATTTGATACAGTCGTGTAAACCCATGAACCCAATCCATGGTAGAAACTGAAAACTCACACACCCAGTTAAAAAAAAGAAGATTTTTAACAAATAATGAAGGGCATAAACTCACCTTGAGGAGCAGAAATGTAGGCAGCTTGAGCGACCCAGTTCAGTCGCATATAGAAAGACCCAGTTCAAGAGGACTTATGGGTATTGAGGAAGGCAAGGCATAAAAAATGAAACCCATTTCAGTCGCACATAGACACACGGTTATGAACAAACAAAATCAAAACTCATACCAAATGAACAACGCTGTAGACGGCTGTATGAGTACTCATATAAAACCATAAAAAAAAAAGATTTTTGATACAGTCGCACGTAGAAACTGAAAACTCATACACCCAGTTTAAAAAAAAGAAGATTTTTAACAAATAATGAAGGGCATAAACTCACCTTGAGGAGCAGAAATGTAGGCAGCTTGAGCTTTCCTGTTTGATGCTTTGGCTCGTTACCCAGTCCGTGCATGTCCGATGCTGTTATGAACTAAGAAACATAGTCATAAACCCATTCAACCATAAACCCAGTTCAGAATAAACTCAGTTACGAACAAACAAAATGAAAACTCTACATTTTATACAAAACCAAAAAAAACTGTATCCATAAACCCCATAAACCCAGACCGTGCTGTAGACGACTGTATAAGTAGTCATACAAAACTGAAAAAAAGAATTTTGATACAGTCGTGTAAACCCATGAACCCAATCCGTGGTGAAAACTCATAAACTGAAAACTGAAAACTCATAAACTCAGTTAAAAAAAGAAGATTTTTAACTAATAATGAAGGGAATAAACTCACTATGAGCAGAAATGCACGCAGCTTCAGATTTACTGTCGGTACAGATTTTTTCCTTCGATGCTTTGTCTTGTTGGTTGTGGAGCAGATGTGTGAAGTTGTTGGTTGTGGAGCAGATGTGTGAAGTACATGGTTGATGGGAAGATATGGAGAAAGGCCATATCATAGGATGTACGATCAGCCGGTCTAACATTTTGAGTCCCCATGTGAATCTGGCGACAAATTTTAGCCTGAACCATTGATGTTTAAATGATTCTCAACCATTAGATTTAAACCCCACACATTCAATCTCAACCATTAGTTTTAAACCCCACACATTCAATTCCCATGACATCATCTTTGAAGCTTGTGACATACACAAGTTTCATACTTTATTATATATATATATATATATATATATATATATATATATATATATATATATATATATATATATATATATATTCATATATAATACGGCACCCCGAGTCACAGCTGCGGTGCAATGCATTACTCTGCTATCATGTCCCAATATCGCTGGTCGCCGAAAAGGGGACAAAAGGTTCGGTAAAGATTTCTCGAACCACAAATAATAACACAATCATTGGAGGCGAACATAGTTCTCATACCCATGGGTCACGCACATACCTACGTACCCATAGTTAGCGGACTTATCAACTCCCCGATAAGTCTTTCATAGACCTATGTTCTCGAGCGACAAATCAAAGATCCCATGGATTCATCAGGATATGATTGCCCTCACGCGCAAACCTCCCACCAATAGCAAGTAAGCTAGGTATGTCATACACATAAATCATCAATCAATCAAATAGGCATTATCATACCTATAATATAATATCAATAAGGTAATATCACTACCCTAAGATAATTCCCATACGTAGCATTATATCTCTTTTAAATTCCACGTATTAAAATATCATATCTTTACTTCATAATTTAATTATCCTCGCATCCTATAACATCTCTCCACTCCCGACGTCGTTAAGGTTCATGCGCGGAGCGTCTCGCAAAGCAAAATCCAAACAAGGAACCCCTCCAATACACTACTACTTAACTTTGTCGATCGAGGAGGTCCGACAACTTCAACTATGCGATCGGGATAACCTCATACCTTCTTTCAACCAAATGTGTTCTAAACTCCCATCTCTATCCAAGAGACATACCACTACGCTCTTGTATTACACTCCGTCCTTGCGAAATCAATAATGAGCTTAAACTCAGTCCTTGATGTTCAAATTGTATCCCTAGGGCTACCCTCACTCAATACACAAGATTCAAATAGGTTTTTCCTCAACATATATTCAGTAAGAAGTCACTAATATCCTACTGGTCCATAACATTATTTCTCCCGAACTACTACGAGTTTAGTTCTCCTTTTAATTAAGGTTAAAACCGATAGTTTAAAATCTATTATAAACACATATTCTTTCACTTAGGATTAAACCCTCTTGTAAACTTAAGGATACCCAGGTGTTATATTAAATCATCCCTACTAGTCCTATCTTTAATCCTCATACATCCCCATTTGGAATTTAACAAATGAATCTAGCAACCGAACTTCCATTCAATATAATTTTCATCATTTTAATCACTTAAATCCAAATCAAATTAATTCAAATCTTATCAAGGGTTTACTGATATTTTCTATGTCCCATAATATCCAAATAATAATCACCAAAGATCCACAAAAGTTTTGGGATAAGAACCAACATTAAAAAGAAACAACATCATGAATTCTCATATTTTAAATACTCAGAAAAATCAGATCCAAAAATTATTCGAATCATCAATCCGACTTCAGATTTGGATTCTACACGAAAAATTGAGTCATGTATGTGTTTTGAGTTTTTCTTAAATCTCATCCAAATGCACTCGAAAAGGAGATCTAAACATTCCAAATTGGTTCTTCTCATTCCACTCGTTTTTGCCTCTTTTTTTAGAAAATTATCAACATATTATCTTCAAGAACACTAAATTAATTTCATAATTTCTTCCACAGATTGATGAATATTTATTGGATTACTAACTACCTACAACATGAGTTTAATTCCTATATATTTTTAGATTCCAAAAATCCATTAACAACTATATCCTTTCATCTTCTAAGCATGAAAATGATCTCTTTTTATAACTATCCTAACATGGACAATATACGAAATTAAATTGCAAGTATCAAACACTTGCCTCTAATGAAGATCTGACCCTTTGGAGTTGAATAACACAGGTGGTGATGGTGGTGGTGACCTTAGTTCTTGTTCTTCTCCTTCCCAAGTAGGCTTTTCCCTTCCCAAGCACCCTTTTTCTCTCTTTAGGAAGATGACTTCTCTACTTTGTGAAGAGGAGATGTATAACCCACGTACACTTAATCTACCAATACTTATAATAGGACAAAACCCGAAATCACTATTCATCCCCCCTAGAAAAATGACCAAAATGCCCTTTTGGGTTGTCTATTCATTTCCAAATGACCCGAGACTCAAAATTAACATCCAAATAGACTTTTCTGACTATTTCAAACCTTCTGGACTCAACGGCGCAGTCAAAATGACTATAAGATCGATAGAAAATAAATTTCCTTTTTAATTTAATAAATTAGTCCCGACACGTCCCATACCGCGTCTGACTAAAAATTCAAATTACTGATTTTATATCACACTGTCATATCAATGACATCACATTCATATATTACCTAAATATCTTTAAGTAATATTCAGAATCGTACATTTTAATATCCACAATTCGGATAAAACCCAAATGAATTAATTAATAATAAAATCCAATTAATCCATTAATTTAAAATATAACCCATTTTAAAAGTCATTAAAATCACGGGGTATTACATGCTCCATGCTTAATGCTTGTGTGAAAGCGTGGAGTATTTAGCCCAGAAAGTTGCTCGACATTTTGTTTAAGTGTTTGGTCCGCAGTCGAACTCTCATACTTGTAAAAATTTATGTTGGCACTATTTGATGATGGCATTTTTTGTAAATAATTTAAACTTTTTTGAATCGCTAAAGGACACAGTCATCTTTTGACACTTCGAAAAGCGTGCAATCGGCGGTAGTGATAATACGCAAATATTGCGTATTTCATCCCTCGAACCGATGCATTTTAGCCCCCTCGGGTATCTTATTCCCTATATTTATGCTCGTTAACCAGACAACCTCGAATTTCTATGTTAGCATGTTTTGTAGGGGTTAATTGAGCTTTTATAGGTATTTGGATGCTAAGTGTGAAGTTCGGACGCATTCTACTCAATTTTCGTACGCGGTCACACGTTTAAGGGCATTTTAGTCTTTTTACAGCTTGGACACCTGGCCCAACATCTACACGAAAGTTGTAGACCTCCTCGCAAGCTTCGCGTGGCTATGAACGGTGCGCGATTCTAATCCAGAACGAAGAAGTTATGGTGATTTTAGCGGAGGAGAACCATTCAAATCAAAACAAAAGGAAGAGTTGCAGACCTGTAGCTATCGATCGATCGATCATTCGGTTTTTGCCCTCGAGCTGAGATAATGGGCTTGATTTTTTGCCATCGATCGATCGATCACAAGGGATCGATCGATCGATCCCCTATTTTCTATAGATATTTTGGCTTTTATTTTATTTTCTTTTCTCTTTTCTTTTCTAATTTAATTCCTTTTACTATATAAAGGATTATTGTTGTAAAAACAGATATTCGTTTTAGATAGTTTAGTTTAGAGTTTTGGAGGTTTGAGAGCTCATTTCTTCATTTCTTCTTGGATTGACACCCAATTGGGTTTGTAATTTGTTCTTTCATCTTCCATCTCCATTAATAT
The DNA here is from genome assembly GCA_949130495.1 of Sambucus nigra. Classification (NCBI taxonomy): domain Eukaryota; kingdom Viridiplantae; phylum Streptophyta; class Magnoliopsida; order Dipsacales; family Adoxaceae; genus Sambucus; species Sambucus nigra. The sequence continues at coordinate 51,426,011 of OX422220.1, forward strand.
AGTTGTATTTACTGATTTCTTTCTTTGTAATTAGGTTTACATGCTTTCATTTAGTTGCTTTCTAGTGTAGATTTATTGCATTTATTTACCGCGTTTTTAATATGCTTTCTAGCTAATTTAGTCTAGGTTGTGCCGGAATGAACTCATTACGAGTTGACATGTTGCTTTGCTTTGGTGATGGAGTTTACGGGTCTATTTCGGGTGCGATGTCCTAGTTATTGCGCTTAGGAGATTTAACGGGGCATGTCATGTATGTTCCGTTCTTATGACCTTGCGTGCGTAATTTTCGGGGTATTTGTTGACGCTAAAATCTTATTAGGATTTTATACAGATTTAGGGACGTGACAACCCTTGATTTAATTAACTAGTCAAAACGAGATGCATTTATAATAACTCCTCGACCCATATGATCATTTTATACTAATTAACTCGGGTGATGGATATTCAACGCAACCTATTGTTTTACTCGCTTTCCTTAATCTAGCTTTATTTTCCCACGCCTAGATTAACATTTCCCTTTTATGCATCTTTTCATTTTTAGTTTGTAATCACCTTTTTCACTTTTATTTCTGGAATATTAAATCCTATAAATTCTAGCAACTCGTCTCTATAGATTTTCGATAACCGACTTATCGCTATACTTGTATCGCAAGTGTAGTTGTAATTTAGGTTTATTTGTATTATCGCGGTGAAACGAAAACAACGATTGTGTCCTTACATGAACACACCTTTCATGCGTTAGTCAAAATGGCGCCGTTGTCGGGGATGAGTTTGTTTTAGAATTTATTTGATTTAGTATTTCATAGTATTTTCTTTCTATTTGTATTATTTTCTAACCTTTTTGCAGGACTTCCACATTTGAGCACTTAGAAACGCTTGAATTTCTCGCGTGCGCATATCTTTGTGGAATTCGCCACTTCGAGCCATTTTTGGGGTAAGCATGTCTTATTCCAATTCTTTCGGTAATCATTATGATAATTCTCAAAATTCTCGTAAACCTTTGACTTTTGGTCAATACTTAGAATCCCAAAAAATTGCAACATCTAAAATGACTTTGGGCAAGTATTGCAAAAGTCAAGCTTTCGAGTGCGTGTATTTTGATGATGATGATGATAATGATTTTGGGCCTTTACCTCCTTATAATAGGAATTTTGAAAGAAATTGCAATAGTTTTCAAAACTCCTATAATAATGAGTTTTCGTTTAGGTCTGATGGTAATTTTCAAAGTTTCCATTTTCAAGTATCCGCACCTCGACCTATGACTTTTGGCGAGGGTTTGCGTATGCTTGAGAATGAGAAAATTGGAAATCGTTATCGGGAAGAAAATCGTTTGTGGGAACATGAATTGGATTTATTATTTGAATCCGGCGATAATTTTGCTTCCGAGACTTTTGAAGTCAAGGAATGTTTTGAACCAAATGAGGACTTTGTGCCTACTTTGGAACAAACCATTCTTAACTTTGCCCATCGCGTAATAGATATTGAAAGTGAGGATGAAAATGATGTAATATCTATTCGCAATGAAGTGATTTCTTCTTTGGCCCCCAAAGAAGAACATTTCATTGAAAATGATATTATTTCCTTCGAAACTCAACCTTCATGCGATGATGATTCATCTCATGAGTTTGAATTTCTTTCCTCTCCATTTTCATTCTCTGTTATCACACCGTCACAAGTATTCGATGATTCGGTTTCAAACTTTAATGTTTTAAACCTTTTCACCGATGAAGAGTACTTGCTCGAGTCTCCCTCCACGATCGCATCTTTGCCTTTGTGTGCGCCAGCTCCCATTCCAATTTCAAAATCGTTAGGAGGATATTCTTCTTTTCTTGGTCCCCACATGTTTTTGTCACCCGTTAAATCCAAATCCCCCATCGTCCCTCCAAAACTTTTAATTGACGGTGGTTCCTTTCTTACGCCTTACACATGCCTTTCGTTGTTAAAATGGAATTCATATTTTTCGGAGGGCATGCTTATATGTGAGGGTACACCGGTCACCCTCCAAAGTCAAATCGTTTTCATAGTGGACCCTCAACTATTTAGACTTCTAGTGTATAGTTAGTGTGAAGCCTAAATAGTAGGTTGTATTTAGTTAGCTTTTTATTCTTTCTTTTTATTTTTTTTCTCCCCTTTTTAATTTAGTCTAATGTAATTAGTTAACTTTTTGTTATTTATTTTTTCTATGCTCGGTACTAACTTGTTTTGTAGATTCTTTGGACTTGTTATTATGGGGATCTCTCCACTTTTGGGTAATATCACTATTTTCCTCTCTTTAACTTGGTTCTTAATTAACATTGAGGACAATGTCAAGTTTTAAGTTAGGGGATGTGGGATATTCTATCGATTTCTTTATTTTAGTCCATGCTTTTGCTCACATGTTAGTTACTTAGTATGCTTTTCTTAGAAAAATTAAAATTTTCAAAAAGATTTTCTTTCTTTTTTCTCCTTTGTTGGGCATTTTGCCTTTGTTTCCGATGATAAATTTTAATAATTGCCCGATCCAATAGACAACTCAATGATGCATGTTCTCGATTTTAGAAGTTATTAGACATTAGTCCTCAATCATTTATATTATGAATAACTTCATGAATTAAACTTTAATCCCATGAGCACATGCGTTTTTCTTGTTCTATTGATTTGGTTTAAGATTTTTATAACTCGGTAATCTTTTGTTGCATTGTATATACTTACACCGAGTAAGCTTTGTACCTTTCTTCATTTGTGAGTGTATACACTTTTATTTCCTCTTTGAAAACGTTGAATTCGTCGGTAATCTCTCTATTCTTTCATTTGATCGTTCATTAATTGAGTTTATATCTGGAAATGTGTTACTTGATCATGATTTTCATATATTATTTTGACTCGAGAATTGCGTAAAATTTTGAAATGATCATAGGCCATCTTTGTTATATTACCCATATTAGCCTTGACCTCACCCTTATATGTTTACCCTCGTTAACCTCTTTGAGCCTAAATATTAGCCTTTCGTTTCATAACCCAATTCCCATAACCAACTTCAAATTGGAGTTTTAAACCATACATACACTTTCCATACCTTTGTTTGGAATGTTACTTGGGATTGAATGTTGTTGTTGTATTGTGGTTGCAATTTTGGCATATGGGAGTGTGATAAGTAAAGAAAAGAAAAAGTGAAAAAGAGATGAAAAAGAGAAAGAAAAAAGAAAAAGAGAAAAATGATAAAAAGAAGAAAGGAAAAGAAAGAGAAAGTTGTATATGTTGTATATAGTTCAATAAGCTTTGATTACTCTCTCAATTGTTATATTAAGCCTTTTTGGAACTTGTTTTCCAATTTTGATTTCGCCCGCATTTTCCCGAGTTTTCATTCCAAACACTTTGAATCCGTACATACATATCCTTCGTTTCGTACCCTAGCCTAGCCTACATTATAACCCTATACAAGTCCCATGTGATATTAAGTAGATGTAATTCAATAGTCATAATAGTTTTGATAATCTGTGAAAATACATTTCGCCTCCTTAAATGAGCGGTATCTTTCATTGAGATTACGATTTTTTATTTTAAATATAGCGTTCTTCATTTGTGACATGTGTGCGGCCTAGTTTCCATTTACATTTACTCTTTATGACAGCATGTTGATTAGGCATAAATTCTTCCTAATTTATACCTTAATTTAAGTACTTTTAGCACCTCGAACAACGTAATCAATTTGACTTTATCTCATAATCTTTCTACTGACTGATCCTAATGAGTACACCGAGTTTCTGGTATTTCGTAGTGATTTTACAGGTATTTGATGTCAAGAAACGGAAGAAGGAAACCGGAAGAATCAAGGAAGAAAGAAGGAAAGTCAAAAGGGCAAAAGTATAATTTCCACTCGAAATTCGGATGAGGTACCTAAAGAGAAGTTGAAGATATCACATTCACGAGCACATAGGAAGAAACGACACCTCAATCGGAGTCCCGAAACAAAATTTATGAGCAGTCACAGTTGAGTAAAAAGTCAACAGGCAGACTGGTCTGCCCCTACCCCGGACCGGTCCGCTTTGCCAAACTCTAGTAGACCCCGGATCACAAGCAAACCGAAGGAGGGTGAAAAATAAAAGAACCGGTCCTCCCCAAAATAAAAAGAACCGATCCGCTTTAGAGGCAGACCGGTCCGCCTAAGGCCCAGACCGGTCCGGGTATCGAGATTTGCAAAATTTGATCTTCTCCTAAAGAGTCCTAGTGCAGCTGAAATTCCTAAATTTTTGGAGGGTATAAAAACCCGTTTTATTGTTGTTATTTGGACGGATTTTTACGAAGAATTTTACTTAGTTTTTCTCTCTTTTTCCAGAAACCCTAGTTTAGATACAATTTCCAGTTTTAATTCCAAGATTCAAGATTTATTCAGAATTAATTTGATTATCAGTTTTACTCATTGCTGCAATTACTGCTTGGGTGATATTAGTGAGTTATTTCTTCTTCTCAATTCTATTCTACATCAATTTACAAGTATCCTTAGATTAATCATGAACTCCTGCACATTAAACACTGTTTTCATCACTTTCATCATGCTAGGCTAGATTTTCAAAGGCCGGGATACATGAACCCAGCCTGATGTGTTAATTGCGCGTGTATAACATTAATCCTCTGAATTTAGTGATTGAATACGACCGTATTGCGTAGGAACATAACAATTGTAGATCTTTATATCTCATTTGCCTCTGGGTAACCGTGATGATTTAGAATGAAATTCGAGTGTTACTATCGCGATACCGATTTACTCATCCTCAGATTAAGTATGACGCGGGCTTGAAACTTGTATACGTAATGCTTGGGAGTACTAAATTCTGGGTCGAATTAATCAGTTAAATTTACGATTAGTATTATAACTGCAATTCACTAGGGTTGGGGGATTTCATTCCCGTCTTGTTTTTCTCATCACTCAGTTCAAAAGTTTTAAACCAGTTTTCAATTATATTTTAGGTAGTTTAGTATAATTGCATCTTCTCATAATTTCATATTTGCATCTAGCATAATCATTCTCAAAACCAAATCATTTTCCTATCTTTTTAGAGTCAGAGTTAGGATTCTTTCGTCTTTTCCCGTCGTTACAACTTCGTTGTCCTTTTTCCCTGTGGATACGATCTCGACTTGCCGGGTTCATTACTAACGCGACAGGCTTGCACTTGAGCCTAGAGTGAATGCACATTAGAGACACATTCAGACTCGTGTCAAGTTTTTGGCGCCTTTGCTGGGGAATTAGGTAGAGTTAGGATTAGCTCGAGTCAATCCAAAGCTTTGACCAAAAGTTTTCAAAAAAACCAAAAACATAAAAAAACTTCAAAAAGCACAAAAAGATTCACCATCATCTCTCATAAGCCATTAATGCAAAATTCTGAACTCACTCCCACACCCCATAATACTTCAACCAGCATTCACGAAAATCCAATCGTTGAGTACAACCCCGATAGCCCCCACACTCCTAACGGCCCACAGTTCTGGATGCCACCTCCCACACCGTCACACTCAATCTCCAATAACGCTCCGTTTTCCTTCTTTGGACACACCTCCGAACACACTTCGAGCACACCAAGTGAGAGCACCGAGTCGTTAAGTGAGAGAGAGATGTCACAGCACAGTAATGCACCTGCTGGTGAGGAAGAGGCCCCATACCGCCCGCTGAGAGAAATCTTATTTCTCGAGTGCATTGTCACTCCAAGATGCATTATACTCCCGTATAATTTCGAGAAATTCCGTTTAAAAAATGGTATGATCCAGATGTTACCTCATTACCATAGTATGGATTCTGAAAATCCATATCTTCACATTAGGGAATTTGAGGATGTGTGCGATACTCTCAATGATAAAACTTGCACACAAGAGGTGATCCGCCTCAAACTCTTCCCCTTATTGCTCAAAGATAAAGCTAAGACCTGACTATGGTCTTTGCCACCAAGCTCGATTCCATCTTGGAACGAGTTGCAATCGAGATTTCTCAAGAAATTCTTCCCACCACATCAAACAATCTCCATAAAGGCTCAAATTCAAGGATTCAGACAATCTGAAAATGAGCCATTTCATCAATGTTATGAGCATTTCAATGAGTTAGTCACTTCGTGCCCCCATCATGGATTTGATTCAGCGCAAATCATTTCTTTTCTCTATAATGGGCTGAATCTTAACTTCAAGCAACTTGTTGAAACCATGGGAAGTGGTCCCTTTATCGACTTAGACGCCCACGATGTTGAGCTTCACCTGAGGTATTGTGACACCCCGACTAATTAAATACCGGGTAGCTACTCCTTTATTAAATCAATACAAAATTCCAAGTTGGTCCAGTTAATAGCATCACTGTCGAAAACATTTTTAATGATTACTAACCACCTAGTATTTAAAAAGTGAGTTGCCAAATTTTAAATTAAATCTGATTAACATGCAATAAATGAAATATAGAAATGTAACACAACCATTCACGATAAAGTCCAACTATAATGAATCAACAATTAAAGATGAGTCTAGAGGAAATACTCCTCACAACAATCCCAATATGAAAGGAAATAAAACAAGTCTGAATCCTGAATTAATTACAAACCAAAGTCTGAATAACTGAAATATAAAATGAAATGTCTCTAAAAGGAATGGGCGACATGCCCTACAACTGATGAAATCTGAATATAGAGTCAAGGCAAATGAAGCGTCTACTACCAAGGCCCTGTAACTTCCACAACAGCTACAGCTCGTCACCTGACTGGAAATACTATGCATGGTGTCCTTGTGGCTGGGCACCTAAAAATGGTTTTTACAAAAAGATAGATTTGAAAGCAAACGGGTCAGAGCCCGAATGTGGAGAGTATTTTAAAAATAGCAAGTGCTTTAATAAGAATTAAAACAATGAATGCAAGATACATGTTAGGACGTGCTCTCACATGAAATACTCACCTCTCGTCTAACTGTGCACTCCTAACAATCCTGTACCCATTCATGTGTTATTTATCTAACTAAACCATCATAAGTTCTAACCCAACTACTTGATTCCCAATATGAATTCCCAATGTTATTACTTAAATAGATAGCTTTACTTGAACTCGGATTCTCAATTGTTAGCATTACCGTTTACTGGAGGTTATCCCCTTATTTATCTTCTCAAGGAGTTACTATAAATGATTCTCATAAATAAATATCACAATTCCTTTTCATTCAACCGTATATTATTCACATCATAAATATACAATATAAGCACCCCGAGGCTAAGCTGCGGTGCACACATACTCTGCTATCCATCCCGGTACATCACGTACATAAGGATTACAAATTTCGAATCTCTCAGGAATTGTTAGAATAAGCACAACACACAAAAATGGAGGCGAACATAATTCAACATATCCATGGGTCACGTACATACCTACGCTCCATAGTCAGCTGACTTAATAACTCACAATTAAGTCATTCCCTTGAACTATGTCCTCTAGGTACCAAACTAAATCCGGGCACACAAGGATTAAAAGGCCCTAAGCGAACGTAAACCTCCCGTGATAGAAAGTATGGTAGGTATGTCATACACATAAGATCATATACTAAGCATGCACACATCTTAGATATCTCAATATTAATAAAGGTATTTTCTACATCCTTATACCATTATTCCAATTGTATACATTTTAAGTTTTCCGATAATATATAATGTAGACTGTCGACACAACTCACGTCATAGATTTTTATACTTAAAACCTATCTCAAAAGGGGTTATTAAGTTTCCTATTATTCCCATATATTACATCATTATTCTTAAGGTCCTTACTTCTGCCCCAAACCTCAATTCATCAATTTATTCAAAATTACTCTTTCAACCCTAATATTATCTCACTCACCGAGCTTCATTAGCTTTTAGAATAATTCCTTAAAAATTAAATTCTAATTATGGTCCAAATTTTATGACCATACCTACTGGTCTTCCTTAAGTCTAAGGATATTCATAAGGTCTCCAATAATATTTTCCAAGGGTTAACATCATTAAAATTTAACTAGAGGAAATTTTACTCTTTCTAGGAAGGTCGATCGATCGACCTTGGCCTTCGATCGATCGATGGTGGTCGATCGATCGACTGATGAATGTCGATCGATCGAACGCACTAGGTAGGCTACGGATTGCTTCGTTTTGCAGTTTTCAAATCATCTCAAAACACCATTAAAAAGCATGAAACTCTAAGATAACGTTATAATATCATCATACAACCATCCTACAACAGTGTTAACGTTCTAAAACCAATAATTCATCATTCAAGGGCTTTGTTTGGATCAAAACTCCATCACGAATTCCAGTTTTCTATTTCTTTCAAGAACATTAATAAACTTCTTCTAAAATCCGTTTTTAGATCATCAATGGTTATGTTTTGAATGCATAATTCGTCCAGAATGTTTCTACATGCAATTCCTAACATAGTTCATAGTTTTAATCCTCAAATTCATGGGTCTAATCAATCTTCGAAGATAAATTTGATGATTATCCTGAACATGGAAAAGCATAGCATTGAATCAATTATAATTAAACCACTTGCCTCTAATCTTTCTCTGAATTTGATGTTGAATCTTGAAGGCTGAGTTGTTCTCTCTCTCTCTCTCTCTCTCTACAGAATTCTCTTCTCTCTCTCTCTCTACAAGTTCTTCTCCAAGGATGATGACAATGGAGGTGGGGGTTGGTTTTTGGCAAGTTAGAACTATTTCTTAACTTCTCCCGTAGCCCATTAAGTCCCTTAGTGTAGTTAGTGGGTTTAGTGGATAAAGAATAAGTCAGATTTTTATTTCTAATTTTCATGGGTTTTAATTCTCAAATTTCCGAAATTACCAAAATGCCCTTTTAAGTTACCGGTATGGCCCAATAATGCCCCGGGACCCAAACTTAACCACCGGCTAGTGTTTTTTGACTATTTCGACCCTTTCGGACACGTTGGCGCACTCAAAATGACCATACGGTTAATAAAAATAAAATTCACTTTTTAATTAAATAATTACTTTCCTGACGCGACTGTCACACGCGTCTCAACAAAATTTCCCAAATTGCCGTATTTCAATCTCACGACAATTTCAATAGTTACAATATTCGTATATTGCCATATATACACATTATAATCAAATACTAACTCACATCTCGTTAATATTTTATCCGGATTAATTCTCAATTAATTCACATTTAATTCAATTAATCCCATAAATAAATATCGATAAAAATGCGGGGTATTACATACTTCCCCCCTAATAACAGAATTTCGTCCCGAAATTCGAAACTAAAAAGTACCTGGTAAAAACAACTCTGGATAACGTTCGCGCATCTCATCCTCGCGCTCCCATGTGGACTTCTCGACATTATGATGTCGCCACTGAACACTCACTAACGGGACTATCTTTGACCGCAGTTTCCGCTCACTTCGGTCCAAAATAGCAATCGGCCCCTCCTCGTAGGAGCTATCAGGCTGGAGATCGATGTCCTCCAAAGCGATGTGAGAATGAGCCAAATCGTCTCTAAGATATTTCCTTAGCGAGGAAATATGAAACACATCGTGAATCCGATGCAAATGCTCCGGTAATCCAAGTCTATACGCAACCGGTCCAATCCGCTCGATAATAGGAAATGGTCCCACATATCTCGGTGCCAACTTCCCTTTCTTCCCGAAACGCATAATCCCCTTCATAGGAGATACTCTGAGCAAAACCTGGTACCCCACTTCAAATTTCCTGAAGGACCTTTTCGCATCAGCATAGCTCTTCTGCCTGTCCTGAGCTACCCGAATGAGACTCCGTATCAGCTCTATTCTTGTCGAAGTATCCTGAATCACTTCCGGCCCAAGTAGTTTGTTGTCCCCCACCTCCAACCAACATGCTGGGGAACGACAAGGTCTACCGTAAAATGCCTCAAATGGAGCCATGCCAATGGTGAACTGGTAGGAGTTGTTGTAAGCAAACTCCACCAGCGGAAGATACTGCTCCCATCCACCCCCGAAATCAATGATGCACATACGCAACATGTCCTCCAACATCTGGTTTGTACGCTCGGTTCGCCCATCGTTCTGCGGGTGATACGCCGTACTCAACCGCAATTCCGTGCCCATGGCCTCCTGAAAACTCTCCCAAAACCGTGAAACAAATATCTTGTCTCTGTCAGACACGATATTGAGGGGCACACCGTGAAGTCTCACTATCTCTGCAATAAAGAGCTGGGCATACTATCCCGTAGTGTAGTCTATCCTTACGGGTAGAAAATGAGCGACTTTGGTCAACCTGTCCACAATTACCCAAATGGAGTCGTGACCTCTCTGTGACGTAGGCAACCCCGTGATAAAGTCCATGGAGATACTCTCCCACATCCACATCGGGACCTCTAATGGCTGTAGAAGTCCTGCCGGTCTCTGATGGTCCACTTTTACCAGTTGACAAGTGGCGCATTTAGAAACAAACACGGCAATATCTCTCTTCATCCCGCTCCACCAATACTGTCGTCTCATGTCTTGGTACATTTTGTCCCCACCGGGATGTACCGCGAACCGTGAGCCGTGCAACTCTGCCATCACCTCGTGTCGCAGTCCTTCCCCTTCCGGAACTACCAATCTTCCATTAAAGCATAATTCCCCGTCAGAGCTAACGGTATAGGACTTGGCTCCCTCTGCTAATAATAGAATTATCTGCTCCTGACAGAACGAGTCATTTGCCTGTGCCTTTACCACCTTCGTGACAATCTGCGGTGTAACAGTCATCACCGATATGAATAATCGGGCCACTGCATCCTGGTGTCCCAACTCCTTCCATTTGTCTTTCCATACCCCTGCCACCTCATCTACTGGCCTACGGCTCAACGCGTCTTCTACCACGTTAGCCTTCCCCGGGTGATATTATCAAACTGATAGTCCTTCACAAACTCAAGCCACCTTCGCTGCCGCATATTCAACTACTTCTGTGCGAATAGGTACTGTAGGGATTTGTGGTCCGTGAACAATCGAAACTTCTCCCCCAAAAGGTAATGTCTCCAAATTCGAAGGGCAAATACAACTGTCGCCAACTCCAAGTCATGAGTGGGGTAATTCTTCTCGTGAGGCTTAAGATTATGGGAAGCATAAGCTATGGCCTGACTCTCCTGCTGCAATACACCTCCAAGTCCTTGCAAGGACGCATCGGTGTAGACTAGATACTCAACTCCCGGTCTCGGTAATGCTAACACAGGTGCTGAGGTCAACTTATCCTTCAACTCATCAAATGCCAACTGACAGGCATCACTCCAGATGAATGGCACACCCTTACGAGTCAGATGTGTCAAAGGACCCGCTATCTTCAAAAATCCCCGAATGAACCTCCTGTAGTATCCTGCTAGGCCCAAGAAACTACGGATCTCAGTCGGTGTCGTGGGCTGTCCCCACTCCCTCACCGCGGATTCCTTCCCCGGATCAACAAATATCCCCCGGTCGGAAATAATGTGTCCCAAAAACTGAACCTCCTTCAACCAAAACCCGCACTTCTCATACTTTGCATACAGCTCATTCTGACGTAGCGTCTGCAAAACCTATCTCAAATGCTCTGCGTGCTCCTCCTCTGTCTGGGAGTAAACCAGAATATCATCAATGAAGACAATGACAAACTGATCAAGGAATTCTCTGAATACCCTATTCATCAAGTCCATAAACACGGCTGGAGCATTGGTCAAGCCAAAAGGCATAACCCGAAACTCGTAAGAACCATATCTCGTTAAGAACACAATCTTCGAGACATCCTCTTCCCTGATACGCAACTAATGGTATCCCGATCGCAAATCAATCTTCGAGAAGAAAGAAGCTCCCCTCAACTGGTCGAATAAGTCATCGATTCGGGGCAACGGATATTTATTCCGTGTCATGACCTTATTCAACTCTCGGTAATCCACACACAACCTCAATGATCCATCCCTATTCTTTACGAACAACACAGGGGCATCCCACGGCGAAGTACTCCTCCGTATGAACCGCTGACCCAACAACTGCTCAATCTGATCCCGTAGCTCTCGCATCTCTGCCGGAGCCATACGGTACGGTCCGCGTGCTATAGGTCTCGTATCTGGTAATAAGTCTATGACAAAGTCTATCTCTCGACTGGGGGGTAGGCCTGGTATCTCCTGAAACACATCTGAATACTCCCTGACAACTGGGATCGAATCTAGAGGAATCACAACCTCCTTAGAGGTATCCTCCTCTATGTAATACAAATGAGCGGTCGAGCCTCCCTCTGGGTGAGGCATCGCTACTATAAACATCTCTTGCCCCGGAATGGCAAAAAAAATGCTCCCCCTGAAGTAATCAATCATGGCTCTATAAGCTGCGATCCAATCCATATCGATAATCACATCGTGCTCATGCATATCTAATACCAACATGTCTGCAGGTAATACCAAACTACCAATCTCTACCCCCACTCCCCGACATATAAAGAAAATAAGTGACCCACTCCCCAATGGTGAGTCTACACACGTCACTGTGCTCTCTGCTGTGGCTGATAACCCTAAGGCTTTCACAAAATGCGTAGCTATAAAACAATGCGTTGCCCCCGTATCAAACAAAACCCGACCCATAGTGCCATGGATAGGAAACATACCCTCAATCGCGGGTGGTGCCTGTGGAGATGCTACCTGCTGAAGCTGGTATACTCTTCCATACTGCAGCTGCCCCCTGCTGAACTGGGACCGCTGGAATGGGTGGCAATGTTGCCATCTGTGGTGGCGCCGGGAGGGCGGAGGGAAACACGGGTCTCTACGGCTCCTGTCGAGCACCCTGCTGCTGCTGCGGGGCCCTGCCCCTATCAGGACAGTCCTGGCGTTTATGGCCAGTCTTGCCACAAACGTAACACTTCCCCGAGAAGTTCCCCCCTCTCTGTCCCTGCTGCCCCCGGCCCTGGTGGCCGTTACCGTTCCTCCCCTGGCCCTGCTGAAACTGCTGTTGACCATTCTGACCCTGCTGGTTCTGATGGCCGTTCGGACCCTGATGGCCCAGCCAGAAACCTCCCTGTCCGTGCCTGAAATTTTCCGATCTGAACCTCTTGTGATCCTCCTGCTGGGGACCCTGGTCACCCTGTCTCTACCCCTGAACAGATTGTGCCCCGCTGGCACCATGTCCTCCAGTCCTGCCCTGATGGCTGGAGTCTCCCAATCTCTTGCCCTTAGCCATGTGAAAGCGGTGATCCTGGCAGTGTAACAGTGCAGCGTTAACCACATCAGAGTAAGTGGCCAACGATAGATTCCCCAACAAATGCTGACGGATCTTCCAAGTCAACCCGTCTGTAAACTTTTGTATCTTCTTCTCTTCTGTCGCTATCTCATCCGGAACGATATTCAACATATTGGTTAATTCGACCTCATACTCGGCCACAGTCTTACCTTCCTGTCTTAGATTCATCAACTTCCTCCTCATTTCCGTATGAACAGCCGACGGAAAGTACTTGCGGTCGAACCGCACCCAAAACTCCTGGATCGTGAGAATATCTCTCTCCTCCATGGTGGTAATAGACTCCCACCACTACAGTGCAGACCCCACTAGCTTAAAGGTAGCTAGTATCTATTTTTGGACATCGGTGCACTCATACATCTTCAGGTGCCGCTGAATGTCCTTCCTCCACTGACTCGAAACCACTACATCGGAGCTACCTGCGAACTCCGGTGGGTGTGCTTTCTGAAAAGCATCACGTACACGTTCCCAAGCAGACGGGAATGCATGTGCCTGAACTGGCGTGACTACTGGCGCCTGAGGTGGTGCCTGCTGAACTACGGCTAGTGTGGCATTTACCGCTTGGGCCACAATGGCTGCAACCTCGGCGACATTCATCGTGCCCTGAACTGGTGCGGGCTATGGTTCTGGCGTTGCATCCCTGGGAACCCGTTGTGCACGTCGTGGAGGCATCTGAAATAAAAATAAAGTTTATAAGTTCGCAGTTATAAACTTAAAATAGCTGAAGAACATAGCATATACAAAAGAATACAATAGTCCTAAAATATAGGGCTCTACATCAAAGAAAGCTCAGCGGAAACATAATAAGCCGTACAAATCCTAAAGGACACTAGAACCTGATGCTCTGATACCACCTGTGACACCCCGACTAATTAAATACCGGGTAGCTACTCCTTTATTAAATTAATACAAAATGCCAAGTTGATCCAGTTAATAGCATTACTGTCGAAAATATTTTTAATGATTACTAACCACCTAGTATTTAAAAAGTGAGTTGTCAAATTTGAAATTAAATCTGATTAACATGCAATAAATGAAATATAGAAATGTAACACAACCATTCACGATAAAGTCCAACTATAATGAATCAACAATTAAAGATGAGTCTAGAGAAAATGCTCCTCACAACAATCCCAATATGAAAGGAAATAAAACAAGTCTGCATCCTGAATTAATTACAAACCAAAGTCTGAATAACTGAAATATAAAATGAAATGTCTCTAAAAGAAATGGGCGACATGCCCTACAACTGATGAAATCTGAATATAGAGTCAAGGCAAATGAAGCGTCTACTAACAAGGCCCTGTAACTTCCATAACAGCTACAGCTCGTCACCTGACTGGAAATACTATGCATGGTGTCCTTCTGGCTGGGAACCTAAAAATGGTTTTTACAAAAAGATAGATTTGAAAGCAAACGGGTCAGGGCCCGATTGTGGAGAGTATTTTAAAAACAACAAGTGCTTTAATAAAAATTAAAAAAATGAATGCAAGATACATGTTAGGACGTGCTCTCACATGAAATACTCACCTCTCGTCTAACTGTGCACTCCTAACAATCCTGTACCCATTCATGTGTTATTTATCTAACTAAACCATCATAAGTTCTAACCCAACTACTCGATTCCCAATATGAATTCCCAATGTTATTACTTAAATAGATAGCTTTACTTGAACTCGGATTCTCAATTGTTAGCATTACCGTTTACTGGAGGTTATCCCCTTATTTATCTTCTCAAGGAGTTACTATAAATGATTCTCATAAATAAATATCACAATTCCTTTTCATTCAACCGTATATTATTCACATCATAAATATACAATATAAGCACCCCGAGGCTAAGCTGCGGTGCACACATACTCTGCTATCCATCCCGGTACATCACGTACATAAGGATTACAAATTTCGAATCTCTCAGGAATTGTTAGAATAAGCACAACACACAAAAATGGAGGCGAACATAATTCAACATATCCATGGGTCACGTACATACCTACGCTCCATAGTCAGCTAACTTAATAACTCACAATTAAGTCATTCCCTTGAACTATGTCATCTAGGTACCTACCTAAATCCGGGCACACAAGGATTAGAAAGCCCTAAGCGAACGTAAACCTCCCGTGATAGCAAGTATGGTAGGTATGTCATACACATAAGATCATATACTAAGCATGCACACATCTTAGATATCTCAATATTAATAAAGGTATTTTCTACATCCTTATACCATTATTCCAATTGTATACATTTTAAGTCTTCCGATAATATATAATGTAGACTGTCGACACATCTCACGTCATAGATTCTTATACTTAAAACCTATCTCAAAAGGGGTTATTAAGTTTCCTATTATTCCCACATATTACATCATTATTCTTAAGGTCCTCACTTCTGCCCCAAACCTCAATTCATCAATTTATTCAAAATTACTCTTTCAACCCTAATATTATCTCACTCGAAGCTTTTAGAATAATTCCTTAAATTAAATTCTAATTAAGGTCCAAACTTTATAACCATACCTACTGGTCTTCCTTAAGTCTAAGGATATTAATAAGGTTTCCAATAATATTTTCCAAGGGTTAACATCATTACAATTTAACTAGGGGAAATTTTACTCTTTCTGGGAAGGTCGATCGATCGACCTTGACCTTCGATCGATCGATGGTGGTCGATCGATCAATTGATGAATGTCGATCGATCGAACGCACTAGGTAGGCTACGGAATGCTTCATTTTGCAGTTTTCAAATCATCTCAAAACACCATTAACAAGAATGAAACTCTAAGATAACGTTATAATATCATCATACAACCATCCTACAACAGTGTTAACGTTCTAAAACCAATAATTCATCATTCAAGGGCTTTGTTTGGATCAAAACTTCATCAAGAATTCCAGTTTTCTATTTCTTTCAAGGATATTAATAAACTTCTTCTAAAATCCGTTTTTAGATCATCAATGGTTATGTTTTGAATGCATAATTAGTCCAGAATGTTTCTACATGCGATTCCTAACATAGTTCATAGTTTTAATCCTCAAATTCATGGGTCTAATCAATCTTCCAAGATAAATTTGATGATTATCCTAAACATGGAAAAGCATAGCATTGAATCAATTATAATTAAACCACTTGCCTCTAATCTTTCTCTGAATTTGATGTTGAATCTTGAAGGCTGAGTTGTTCTCTTTCTCTCTCTCTGCAGAATTCTCTTCTCTCTCTCTCTCTACAAGTTCTTCTCTAAGGATGATGACAATGGAGGTGGGGGTTGGTTTTTGGCAAGTTAAAACTATTTCTTAACTTCTCCCGTAGCCCATTAAGTCCCTTAGTGTAGTTAGTGGGTTTAGTGGATAAAGAATAAGTCAGATTTTTATTTCTAATTTTCGTGGGTTTTAATTCTAAAATTTTCGAAATTACCAAAATGCCCTTTTAAGTTACCGGTATGGCCCAATAATGCCCCGGGACCCAAACTTAACCCCCGGCTAGTGTTTTCTGACTATTTCGACCCTTCCGGACACGTTGGCGCACTCAAAATGACCATACGGTTAATAGAAATAAAATTCACTTTTTAATTAAATAATTACTTTCCTGACGCGACTGTCACACGCGTCTCAACAAAATTTCCCAAATTTCCGTATTTCAATCTCGCGACAATTTCAATAGTTACAATATTCATATATTGCCATATATACACATTATAATCAAATACTAACTCACATATCGTATATATTTTATCCGGATTAATTCTGAATTAATTCACATTTAATTCAATTAATCCCATAAATAAATAGCGATAAAAATGCGGGGTATTACAGGTATGTCGCCGAGACTACCCAATCCTGGGATACATCTGACCCTAATGCTCAAAATCAAAATCGTCAAGTGACCACCAATCCGTCATCGTCCGGTCTATTTCATGTAGAAAAGAGTTCTATAGCGGACAGTCGGGTCGATATACTTGAGAAGGAAGTGCGAGACCTACGTGGGATATTTGGAAGAGGATCAACTGGATCCATACCGAACCCGTCGAAAAGGTGTGTGCGATTTATGAGGCGGGTTATTCAACTGAGGAATGCTCGACTATACCCGCCTACAAAGTGATGCTTCAAGAGAAGGTTAATGGTATAGGAGGTTTTAAGGGTAATTTCGGCGCATCGCACGAAAATTCTTACAACCCTTCATGGAAAAACCATCCTGGTTTTAACTATGGTCAACAACATGCTGCGATGAACCCTACTTCTCATGTTTCCCCTCCTCCACCACAACACTTTCAACAAGATCCACACATACAAGGATATATGCAAGCACCACCACCTCAAGGATCTTATATCCCGCCACCGCGGAGAAGTCTCGAGGATACTATCAACCACTTTATCAATACCCAGACTGCAACTATTGCTAGGCATAAGCGCATGATGAATGAAATGAATGCGAACATTTCACAGTTGCAATCATCGTGGAGTATCCAAGAGAAGAGCAAGTTTCCTGCCCAGGGCCAAAAACCTCTCCAAGGTCAAACTAGTGTTAGCTCGACACCCGATGACCATCCTGAGCAATGTAGCGCAATTACCACTCTACGTAGTGGAAGAGTAGTTGACTTGTCACCTCCCCCACAAGACGTACTTAAAGACAAGGAGATTTCCCCCTGTACGAAAGAGGCCGAAGATGTCCCCTTGAATGAGAATGATAAAGACGACACTAGTGAGCCCGAGGTAGTAGTGAAACCACCCACCGCGGAACCGTTTCCTCAAAGGTTGATTCCTTCACATAAAGGAAACCCACGTGATGACGTGCTAGACATATTGATGCAAGTAAGGCTAAATTTACCGTTCCTCAATGCCATTAAGCAAATTCCAGCCTATGCAAAAGTCATCAAAGACTTGTTGACGGTAAAGAGAAAAATGAAGGTAAAGAAGAATGTTTTTCTAGCAAAGAATGTGAGCTCCATTCTACTTAACGATCTACCGCCTAAATTTAAAGATCCCGGTTCACCCACCATTTCCTGCATTATTGGAGAAAATAAAATCGAAAAGGCCTTACTAGATTTGGGGGCAAGTGTCAATATCCTCCCTTACTCTATTTATAGGCAACTTGACTTGGGTGATCTCAAGCCCACAAAAGTGACCCTCCAATTAGCGGATCGAACCATGAAGATCCCAAGAGGCATAGTCGAGGACGTGATAGTCCAAGTTGACATTTTTTACTTCCCGGTAACCCTCCTTCAACTCGAGCAACCATGTTCCCATCATCCTTGGGCACCCATTCTTAGCTACGGCTAACGCAATCATCAATACTCGGAATGGGAGAATGCAACTCTCCTTTGGGAACATGACCTTAGAGACCAACATCTTCCATGTCTCCCAACATACGAGGGAAGAAGATGACCTTCACGCAGTGAGCTTCATAGACGAGATCGTAGGGGAGTACTTTAAGGAAAATGATTGTAGAGATGCCCTAGGGTCTTGCTTAGTGTCGAGCCATGAGAATAAGGGGTCCCATAAGAGAGAGCCGTGAGGGGTGTACCTTTTTTCATCAAGTAATAGCGGTAGTTGTGACGATGAGAGAGAAGCGGGGGGGATGGGTGTAGTGACCGCGATTGAGAGAGAGAGAGAGAGAGAGAGGGGTTAGAAGAGAGAAAAATGGTGGAGTTAGAGATCGAGCAAGTAAGAGAGGACGTAGGCACTACTCGAGAAAGAGAACTAAGGGACATGAGCATGGAAGAATTTGAAAGAGAATTCGGTCCGGTGGATGAGAGCCTTAACGACGAAGTCCAAACTCTATTGGACTCTTGTAGTCACTTAGAATAAAGTGAATTGAAAGAAACAATTGATGAATTCCTTCGTTGTGACAATCCACCCACACCACTAGAGGCCCCGAAGGCAAGTGAGGAGAAAAGTTGTGGTTCATATGACTTAGAGACCGACCCATGCATCTTAAAAATTGAAAGAAACCTAGGTGTTCTCTCCGAGTCAGCGCACGCAGACTACACTTTGAGCCAACATCACGAGGATCCCTTTCCAATTAGTCACGATGAGTCTCCCGGTCTATCATTTATCTATGGGCGAGGTCACAACTTATTCCGATTGTTGGATTATAATCCTAGGAAGGGAGAGACGAGGAGAGCATCGAACCCCGCGAGTGGGGTCGGGTGAGTTTGTGGAGATATGAGAGGTCGTCGCATCCCCGACGCGTATGGGGTGATTTTTAGTGTAGTATTGAGTCACGTGTTAGGGTCATTTAGTGTCTTTATGCATTTTAAATATTTGTTTGTTTTATTTTTTCGCACTTTTCGTTCGCTTTGAGTTAGATTTTAGTCCTTTTTGCTTGAGGACAATGCAAAGTCTAAGTTAGGGGGGGTCACAAGTGCGTATTTCTAAAACTTCACAAATTTTTCAAAATGCCCAGAAATTTCCAAAAAAAAAAAATCATAAAATTTTGAAAAATCCAAAAATATTTTTGTTCAAAATAAATGAAAATTGGAATTCAAAAATTTCAAAAATATCATTAAAAGTCGAATTGAAATCTCAAATTGTAAAATTCAACATGCACAAAGCCGAAATTGACTAAAGATGGAAATTGAGCGAAAATTGACGACTTAACGAATAAGTGTGGAGATGAACAAACCCGGTGAGATTCGAGCTTATCACTTTTTGCGAGGTTTTAAATCAATCCGAGTTAATTGTTAACTCAAAGTTCTTTTCAGCGCCTAAAAAGTTGTCGAGGATCTCAATTCTTTCATTTTGATCGATTTTGAAAAATATGTGTAATATTGCTTTGAAAAATGTGCCAAATTGATCTCTAAACTTAAATTCATCTCGAAACGCATATGATAACACAATTGGCATTTTGGACAATGAAATAGGCCCTCGTTTGTCACCCAAAAATATTGGCCAGAAAAAGATGCGAAAAATCACCCCTTTTGCAACCCAAATTTAGCCGAATAAATTTTTTCTTTCGTTTGACAACCCGAAAAACCCAAATAACCCGGAATTGTGAAAAATGAAAAAATTTAGAATTAAGTCCGGAAAGTGCACATAAAGGGGCAAGAAAAAAATAAATATGCTCAACAAAAATAGTGAGAAAAGAAAAGAAGTGAAAAACAAAAAAAATAGAGAAAAAGAAGAGAAAATGAGCAATAGCCCGAAAAAAGCACAATTGGACATCATATATTAACTTTCCAATTCCAGCCTTCCCTACCTCTTTCATTTTACCCAATATACCTTAAAACTCAAAAAAGTCCTAACCGAGTCTAAATTGTGAAATTGGTTACCGCGTGGAGAGCTAATACACCAAAAGATAATAAAGGAGATTAAATGCGCAGAAAAAGAGGCAATGTTCCCATTTTTAAAACCGTAATCCATTGATGAGATCCTATCACTTTGAAATTTTAGTCTTTCTACTTGTATGCGTGACTTTGCGTCCATTACATTTACTCTTTATATCACGCATATCTAGAGAATAGCCACATTCTGAGTGATTCGTTTGAGAGAGCATTCCATGCGAATTTGAAATAAAAATTAATTTTCGGATAAGTAACGTAATGATCAATCGGTGGAAATTGGCCGTCATATTTCCGGCTTCGCACACACACACACACTATGGTTTGAGACTTGTAAATATGGCTTGATGATGAATATTTTCTAGGAAAGTTTGAATTGTACAATTTTTGAATATTTTGAATTTTCTTTGAGTCGAATTTTGTGGGTACATTCTCTGCAAACCCTCACAAAACACCACTCGTCCTACTAGGGTGACCTAGGGGTTTAAAGGCTTGTTGCATACGCTAAATGAAATCGCTTGTCCGCGAAAAAGGTATTCTATCCTAATAAAATATTTTTCAAGAATTGAGCCTTGTTAGGATTCTTTTACATTGCTCAGGACGCGCAAAGTTCTAAGTTAGGGGGGTTTGATTAGGCATAAATTCTTCCTAATTTATCCCTTAATTTAGGTACTTTTAGCACCTCGAACAACGTAATCTATTTGACTTTATCTCATAATCTTGCTACTGATTGATCCTAATGAGTACACCGAGTTTCTGGTATTTCTTAGTGATTTTACAGGAATTTGACGTCAAGAAACGAAAGAAGGAAACCGAAAGAATCAAGGAAGAAAGACGGAAAGTCAAAAGGGAAAAAGTGTAATTTTCACTCGAAATTCGGATGAGGTAACTAAAGAGAAGTTGAATATATCACATTCACGAGCACACAGGAAGAAACGATACCTCAATCGGAGTCCCAAAACAAAAGTTATGAGGAGTCAAAGTTGAGTAAAAAGTCAATAGGCAGACCGGTCCGCCCCTACCCCGGACCGGTTCGCTTTGCCAAACTCCAGTAGACCCCGGATCACAAGCAAACCAAAGGAGGGTGAAAAATAAAAGAATCGGTATGCCTCCGGACCGGCCTGCCCCAAAATAAAAAGAACCGATCCTCTTTAGAGGCAGACCGGTCCGCCTAAGGCCCGGACCGGTCCGGGTATCAAGATTTGCAAAATCTGATCTTCTCCTAAAGAGTCCTAGTGCAACTGAAATTCCTAAATTTTTGGAGGGTATAAAAACCCGTTTTATTGTTTTTATTTGGACGGATTTTTACGGAGAATTTTAGTTAGTTTTCCTCTCTTTTCCCAAAAACCCTAGTTTAGATATAATTTCCAGTTTTAATTCCAAGATTCAAGATTTATTCAGAATTAATTTGATTATTAGTTTTATTCATTTCTGCAATTACTGCTTGGGTGAGATTAGTGAGTTATTTCTTCTTCTCAATTCTATTCTACATCAATTTACAAGTATCCTTAGATTAATCATGAATTCCTGCACATTAAACACTGTTTTCATCACTTTCATCATGCTAGGCTAGATTTTCTAAGGCCGGGATACATGAACCGAGCCTGATGTGTTAATTGCGCGTGTATAACATTAATCCTCTGAAATTTAGTGATTGAATACGACCGTATTGCGTAGGAACATAACAATTGTAGGTCTTTATATCTCGTTTGCCTCTGGGTAATCGTGATGATTTAGAATGCAATTCGAGTGTTTTTATCGCGATACCGATTTACTCATCCTCAGATTAAGTATGACGCGGGCTTGAACCTCGTATACTTAATGCTTAGGAGTACTAAATTCTGGGTCGAATTAATCAGTTAAATTTATGATTAGTATTATAACTGCAATTCACTAGGGTTGGGGGATTGTATTCCCATCCTATTTTTCTCATCACTCAGTTCAAAAGTTTTAAACCAGTTTTCAATCATATTTTAGGTAGTTTAGTATAATTGCATCTTCTCATAATTACATATTTGCATCTAGCATAATCAATCTCAAAACCAAATCATTTTCCTTTCTTTTAAGAGTCAGAGTTAGGATTCTTGCGTCTTTTCCCATCGTTACAACTTCGTTGTCCTTTTTCCCTGTGGATACGATCCCGACTTACCGGGTTTATTACTAACGCAACAGTCTTGCACTTGAGCCTAGAGTGAACGCACATTAGAGACACATTCTGAGTCGCGTCACATGTTCCTTGTGTTACCTCCCTATTTTGAGTGAATTCACTTGATGAGTGTAATGCCCGTGAGGATTGAATATATGCCTGCTTTAACTTTTATTCGGTTTATATAAGTTTTTGCCAAATCACACTTTGCATGTGCTCGCTCCACTCCCACATTTTAAAGTGTTAATTCTATGAGGTGCATTCTATAATGTTAATGATTCGGACTTTTGTGTGAATTCATTCACTTTGCTAATAATGCGTATGAAATCCTTTTCTCTATTATTGGGCTTGTCGCATGTTGGTTTGGGCATATTTTGAGGAAACTATTTGATGTTTGTGGGTTTTATCCCTAAAAACCATCACGAGACGACACTCGTCCATTAGGGTTAACTAGGGGTTTAACGTCTTATTGCATATGCTAAATGCAATCGTTCTCCCTACAAAAGTGGCATTTATATTTTGATGCATATATACATCTTGTATTACCTTTTGTGGACTGGTTTTATTTGTTTCATTACTAGGGATTAGCAATGTTTAAGTTAGGGGGTGCAATTCGTATCGAATATTGCATATTTCTTCCCCTTATCTTTATGCATTCTAGTGCTTTTACGGTCCTTAATGCCTAAATTTATGCTCATTAACCAGACAACCTTGGATTTGGATATATGAATGTTTTGCAGGGGTTAATTATGCTTTTGTAGGTTTTGGAGCGCTAAAAGTGAGGATCCATTGCATTTTGGAGAAGTTCCGTCGTTGAACGCTACTTCAAGGGAATTTTAGTCAATTCACATTTCTTCTCCCGCTCTTGGAAATTCCACGGATGCGTAGTTCATTGAGTTAGTGTCGCGTGGTCGCAAACGGTGCATCGTTTGGAGTTCAGACGAAGAAGTTGTCCGTTTTCGTTTGTAACCATTTCCCCTCATTCATGGACCAAAGGCTGCCAAAAATAGAGTGTCAGTTGACCGAGCTTGGTCCCCCGATCGATCGCGGTTTGAAATTAAGCCTACGAATTAAGACAGTGGGCTGGGACTTGTTCGATCAATCGATCGATGGTTTTGATCGATCGATCGATCATACCAGATATTTGGCAATTCATTCCTTTTCTTTTCTTTTTTCTTTATTTCTTTTGTAACTTACTATATACAGGAATTTTGGTTTCATTTTCAGATATAGTTAGATATATTAGATTTTTGAGAGTTGTTGGTTATGGTTTTGGGAATTTGAGAGTTCTTCTTCTTCTTCATCTCTTGGATTAACACCCTTTAGAGTTTGTAATTGGTACTTTCATATTCCCTCTCCATTTATATAATTTGTATTTCATTTATTCTTGCTTCGTAGTTAATTTACATGCTTTCTAATTTAGGTTTACATGCTTTCTTTAGATGCTTTTATTTAGTTGCTTTCTAGTGTAGTTTTATCGCGTTTATTTATCGCTTTCTTTATCGTGTTTTTAATATGCTTTCTAGCTAAGTTAGTCTAGGTTTTGTCGGATTGAACTCATTCCGGATTGATGTGTTGCTTTTCTTTGGTGATGGAGTTTACGGGTCTATTTCGGGTACGTTGTTCTAGTTATTGCGCCTAGGAGATTTGACGGGGCATATCATGTATGTTCCGTGCTTACAACCTTGCATGCGTAATTTTCGGGAAATTTATTGACGCCAAAATATTATTAGGCTTTTATGCGGATTTAGGGGCTTGACAACCCTTTATTCAATTAACTGTCGAAACGAGACGCATTTGAAATAACTCGTCGATCCATGTGACCATTTTATACTAATTAACTCGCGTGAGAGATATTCGACGCAGCCTATAGTTTTACTCGCTTTCCTTAATCTAGCTTTATTTTCCCACGCCTAGATTAACATTTCCCTTTTATGAATCTTTTCATTTTTAGTTTGTAATCACCTTTTTCACTTTTATTTAGGAGTATTAAATCCTATAAATTCTCGCAACTCGTCTCTGTGGACTTTCGATATCCGACTTACCACTATACTTGTATCTCAAGTGTAGTCATAATTTTGGTTTGTTTATATTATCGCGGTGAAACAAAAACAACGATTGTGTCCTTACACGAACACACCTTTCACTCGTTGATTAGGTAGCTGTACGGTTCATTCAGTTAATCATTTATTTCCCATTTCTCAAGGCAACCTATAAATAGGTACGAAGTTTCCCTCTTTCTTTCTACCTCAAATCTTCTGAACTTTATTTATCTCTTTGCTTTTGAGTTTACCTATGTGCGATCGTTTCCTTCTTCAGTTCGTTCCATCGCCTCAGATTCCCTATAAGTCTCCCTTTCCTTTCCTCTGTTTTATCATCTTTTCCTCTTTTTCACCATGGTACACATTGTTGATGAGAACTCTTTAGATGAGTTTAGAGAAAAAAGGAAAATCCCATATTGGTTAGACTTAAAGATACCTTGTCTACCCATGGATCCCATTAACGTTTATTCTCTTTCTGAGGGTCACTGGATCCCAATCTTGTTTATTGTTGAGTGTGGTACAACCTTTCCACCAAATCCCCATTTTTTTCAATTTTGCCAATATTTTGACGTAGTACCTACTAGAGCATCCCCCAACACTTAGAGGGCTATGAATGGGGTTCATAAATTAAACGAACTTTATGGTACCCATATTGGAGTTTTGGAGTTGATGTTTTGGTACAAGTGACTTACAATTGGAAAGAGTACCTAATACTTGAAGACTAGACAAGCCAATAGGGCTTTAGTAGTAAATTTACCTGATTCCAATAAAGATTATTGGGAATATGGTATTATTGTCAAGAACTGGTAATATGCTCCTCTCCCAACTAGGGTGGCTTATACTGGTCCTCGATGTCCCTAATCAGGACGTGGCATAGGTTATCACTCTGTTAATTATTTTTTCTCTTTTGATTTTCATTTTTGATATACGTCAACTGTCTTTGTTGTTTCTTTTTTATGCAGAGGAAAGTAAGAAAAGGTGTCTAAGGGAAAGGAAAATCAACTTCAACGATCTCAAGTTTTTGTGGGGCTTGAACCAGAAGGTTAGAGTTTAACGTCCTAGGGTTGCATCATTGTTGCTACAATATAAAAGTTCCACCACATCTTTTTGAAGCCCAACCTACAATTGCTCTGCCCCCAGTTGCTATCAACCTTAAAGAGGATCATATGCTAACTTCTTCAGCCACTAAGTTTGTTGGTACTAAAGTTATTCCAGGAGGAACTTCTTCCTTGTTTGAGTCTTTAGACGTTTCTGAAATTCCTCTTTCTCTTTTTGTATAGATGAGTCAGAGGAATATGCCCAACCTTATGGTTCCATTATGTCCTACTCCCAAGAAGGTTGGTGATACTGGCAAGAAGCTAGTTGAAAAGAAGTCTAAGGCCAATGACAAGAGTCCTATTGGTATGTATTTCCCCTAACGTAAATATATACTTTGTAAAAAAAATACATATTTTTAGTTTAATCCATTTAGTCACCCAAACCCTCATTTACACAATAGTCTCTTATTTTTTTAAAGATCTTCATCAGCGTCATCCACCCCCCACCCCACCCTACCCCCTCTGTCGTTGGAGCGTCGACGATACCCACTTGATCTGGCGAGGACTGTCGAATTTCGACAATGCGGTGGGGTGGGTAGTGGTGAGTAAGTTTGTGTGGTCATTGTTTTGAATTTTTTATGTCGTGAGTATCTTTTTGGAACAAATAAAAAAGCTTGGACTAAACGTTTATTAAAAAATGTTCAAGAACTATTCACTGATTAACAAAAAAGTAGTTTTAACGAAAAAATAGTTTTAACAAATATATAAAAAACATTTATTTAAAAAGCAGACAAAAAATATTTATTTAAAAAAACAAGTTTTTATAAAACAAAAGTAGTTTTAACAACAACAAAAGTCCTTTTAAAATAATATTTTTTAACAAAATAAAAACATTTTTTACAAATAAAAAAACATTTTTAAAAAAGATGACAAATTTGTTGAAAATTTCTTTACTACATAGGTAAGCAAAGTTTGCCAACAAAAATTGAAAAAGGATGGCAATATGAATTTGTCCATGGGTACCCATGAAAATTTTTACATAACAAATAAGAGCAATTAAACACACAAAATAGTGGGCAAATCCTTCATTCACCATGGAAAATAAGAGGTATCAAACGAACCCTTAATATTTTTAGTTGTGGGATTAATAAGAGGATTATAAAATTTAGTACTTCATCTAAGTAAAAATTAATATTGAACTGGATATATTTTGTAGAACAATATTTGTTGATCATGATATATTTCATAAAATGATGACACTAATCGAAAAATGTGACCTTAAAATTATCTTACATTTGCCATATTATTTGCATGAGTCGTGATATGGTAATGTCATAACAATGTCTTGTCATGTTCATAAATATTAGAGTCACTATACTGGACAAAAAGTTGAACGAATGTTTCCTAGTTATGGTTATTAGGTGGTTATAAATCATAATTACGCGAATTATAATTTTCTCCTGAGGTTTTGTTTGTTTTCAATGTTGGACCAATTCTTCTAATTTTTTCAATGTTATCCTCGAAGTACTTTAAGTTGTGAAATTTACAACAACCATTAAACCATCTTAACAGACTTGACGAAAAATTGTTGAGTTATTGCTTTGCACATATGTCACATTATTGTCCCATTTCCATGTGATTTTGTACATGATCTGAGGTAAACTACACGTCAGTGGATAAAAAGAAATACCAAAGAGATAGAATCAAAGTTGTCTTATATTTCAAGAATGATAAAAATAAATACAAATGATAATACAAGACGTATTTATATGGGATGAATTACTTACTAATCAAGTAATTAGGTAAAATGACTAAAAGGACCTGTTAAAAATAAAAGAATGTCTAATTAGTCCCAAACATGATTTAAGACTAATTAAGAAAATAAAATGCCTAAAATGAACTAAAAAGAAAATAGAGATAAAACGAAAAATAAAAGGAAAATTACAACGGATTCCCATCACTCTCTCCCCTCAAAAATAGTTCGTTTACAAAACTCAAAGGGAAAGACTTATAGAGTCACCCTCTAAAACTATAATCAATACATGTTCAGGAGGAGGCTCGATGTCATCAAGGTAATCTGGTGTCTGAATGATCGCCAAAATGGCCCGCTGATGTAGGAGGGAGCAATCTGAAGCTTGATGTCCCATGTTGCAGCAATTAAAGCATCGGAATGTGGGAGGACCTGGATGTGTTGCAGCAGGAGTAGTGGCGGTTGAAATAGTGATAGACGATGTCGATGATGATACTATTATGGGAGAAAAAACTAATGAAGGTGAAGGTCGGGGTGATGGAAGAGCTGGAGGTACCGCATAATAAGCCTCGACCTTAGTAGCATACTCTACCGCCTTTAGAAAGATCGGTATCTCTCTCAACCTAAGATCCCACCAAATATGTGGCGAAAGACCCAGAATATAGCGACTGGTCCGCTGATCCTCAGTCTTGGGAAGATAATCTCTCGAGCAAAGGAGATGAAACTACTCCATGTACTCTACCACTGAGGATGTATCCTATTGGAGAGACTGAATGCGCATAAAGAGGTATCGCTCGTATGTCAAGGGTACAAAGGAGGCCAGAAGAGCGGCCTCGAGATCGAGCCAATCCTGAATAGGAGGGAGTCCTGCAGGCATCCTATTGTAGCAAAGATTATTGCACCAAACTTGGGCAAAACCCTGAAATTTGGTGGTGGCTAGAAGAACACATGAGCCACCCTGAACCCGCTTGTAATCGAAAACTCTCTCCATAGCAGCGAGCCAATCAGTCATATCATTCGGGAAGAATCTACAATCGAACATAGGAATATCAATGCGGATATCCCCATTGAAACTCCTAGATAATATCTGAAGTGATAATGAAAGGGGGTCTCCATCCTGATGAGCTCCTAATCACATCACGTCACCCGACATAGGTGCAATAAGGCCAATCGGAGTCGGAGGTACCTAGGTAGGTGGTGGATAAAGAGGATGATTATATGGGACCATGGGAAGTACTGGGGGACCGTGGTGAGGTCATGTGTTTATCAAATGGCTATGCTCTCCACAATAGTAGCGTTGATAGTTGCATAGGGGTACAAAACGAGGGACATCGGGTGGTGTGGGGGGAATCTAATCTAGGATGATACAACGGGTATCCCCAATGTCATTGGATGAAGAAGAATCCATGTAAAATAGGGGGATCATGGTGGGATGGGGTATGATGTGAGGGAGGAGGGAGTGTTACATATGGTTGTGGGTGAGGGTAAATGTGTTAGGAACCAAAAATGCCAGTATTTCTATCAAGATAACATGTTTGTGCATAACACTACACCAAAAATAATAATTTGGCACACCTTGATATATCTGGCACAGTTTAAAACTGTGCCAAATTATGGCACGATTTAATGATAATCTGGCACATTTGAAAACTGTACCAAAATTTGGCACAATTTAAAAGTGTGCCAAAATTGAGGACACTTAACTAAAATATAAAATGCCCTAAAATATACTAATCTTTCCATTTTTTTGTCTCCCACCCTCTCCTCTATCATTCTTATGTCACTCATTCTCTTTCGCTCCCTCTCACTCCCTCTCTCCTTGAAAATACATGTGAACCCACTGGTGGCGCCTCTCTTATACAAAGAACGTCTCAACCAACTACCGACGCCAGAGGATTGAGGCGGCAGCGGTAGTGGCTTCGTGCACTATTCATGTACTCTCATCTCTAGTTCATACGATATACTCTAATCTATGGTTCGTGTATATATATATATATATACATGCGCACACACACACATATGCAGATGTTTACATATTCATTCTGTTTTGAGGTAATGATGGAAATTTATGAGATCCTGACGAGTGATTAAGATTTAAATTTGATAACCCACTATAGATTTTCACATCATTAAATGATTAACAAAATCATTAATTGAAGATGGCAACACAGTAGAAACTACTGAAGAGATTTCTAATAGTTGTTAATCTAATTTTCATTCTTTATTTATTGCAGGTAACTCTACTTCATTTGAGTTGTTTGATTATATCCCTTCTTTGGTGACTTCTGATATGACTAGTGCCTTAAAGATTATTCCAGAGGAGAAAAAGATATTTAAAGCAGTCAAAAGTATGGACCCAAACAATGCAGCGGGTCCGGATGGTTATAACAGTTATTTCTATATCCAGTGTTAGGAGATCATTAAAACAGATATAGTGGCAGCAGTTTGATTAGGCATAAATTCTTTCCATTTATCCCCTTAATTTAGAGGCTTTTATCGCTCCGCAAAGTGTAATTCGAGTCGATTTATATCATATCATTGCTATTGACAAGTTTCTAATGAGTACGTCGAGTTTCGTGTATTTTCCATCTATTTCGCAGGTATTCAGTGTTTAGGAAGGACCAGCATCTCAATCCGAGTTCCGTACCAAAATCTTCAAGGAAATACAAGGAGGAAAAAGTTCCTAAAAAGATGGAAGCAAACCTAAGTGAAGGGAAAAGAATCGATTCCATCCTGGGAAAGCTCTTGTAAAGAACTACAAAGATGGAACCGAATCGAAGTGGATGGAAAATGAACCGAACCTATACCTAGAAAACTTCCTGTAAAGAAATGTCAAGATGTAACCGAACCGAAGAAGAGGAAAAACGAACCGATCCTATGCTCGAAGAACTTTCTGTAAAGGCTGTCAAAAATGGAACCGAACCGAACCCCTTAATAGGATTGGTTCTGCTTTAAGAAATTTGAACTTATCCACTTGTAAAATTAGAATCCTCCATGGTTTAAACTCTTAGAATTCGTACCTTATAAATTGTAAACTCATCCTAGACATAGAGGAGGCTTCTAATTCTTTAGGGAAACTTTGTAATCAGTTTAGAGAAGAAGAACAATAAGAAACCCTAGTTTGCTTATAGTTTTGCAATTCAAGTAATACCATTCTGATTCTTGTTTTAATTATTGCAGTAGTTACTTTTCTAAATAGAAACTTCATCACTCTTCATCTTCATTCAGTAGTAAAAATGTTTTCTTTCATTCCAAACATGTTTTCTTCCCGTTTTCATATATCTGGCTAAGTTTCGAGGGTTGGGGTGCATGAACCCCACCCGATGTAATTCACAATAGTGGAAATAGATGTCGGAATTAAAACATTGGATGAATTGTATCGTAGTTCATACGATACTAATTTATTTCAGCCTTTGCTTACATATTATGCGGGCTACAATCCCTTATATGTGTAATACTTAGGAGAAATAAAGACCAAATTTTAATTCAACCTTTGCTTACGTACTGTGTGGGCTACGATCCCTCATATATGTAATGCTTAGGAGTATTAAAAAGTCGGATTCATTTAAAGATTTAATTCTGAACCTAGTATCCTACGAAGTGAATTACTAGGGTGTGGGGGATTGTAACCTAACCTACCTTTCTCCATTCATAGTTTAAAGTTTTAGTCATATCGTTCTTAATTCTGTATTAGAGTAATTGCATCGCATTCTTTTTCATAATTTCATTAGTTAATCATTTTCAAAAGTGCATATAATTGTAGTTATTTCGCAAATCAAATCACCTTTTCCTTTTCTTAAGAGTCAAAGTTAGGTTTCCTTCATCTGTCCAACGTCGTTACGCTTCCATTCGTCCTATTTCCCTGAGGATCGATACCCGACTTATCGGATTATTACTTCAGCCATAGGCTTGCACTTGAGCCTAGAGAGTACACACTCCTGAGATACATTCTTAGTCGTGTCAAGTTTTTGGCGTCATTGCCGGGGATTTAGGTAGACTTAGGATTAGATCAAGTCAATCAAAACTTTGACCAAAAATTTTCAAAAATCCAAAAACATATAAAAAAATAAATAAATAAAAGCAAACAAAAATTCTTCATCATCTCTCATAAGCCTGTTAATGCAAAATACTGAACTCACTCTAACTCCCCAAAATACTCCAACCAACATTCACGAAAACCCAATAGTTGAGTACGACCCCGACATCCCTCACACTCCAAACCTTCCACAATTATGGGTCCCACCTTCCAGGCCTCCACACTCAATTGCAAGTAACACTCCGATATCCCTCTTAGGACACACCACATAGCTCGCTCTGAGTATACAAAGTGAGGATACAGAGTCATCAAGTGAGAGAGACATGTCACAACACGGTAGTGTAGCCACCGGTGAGGAAGAGGTCTCATACCTCCCTTTGAGAGAAATCTTATATCCCAAGCGAACTGTTACTCTGGGATGCACTTTACTCCCGTATAATGCAAGGAAATTTCGTTTTAAGAATGGGATGATCCAGATACTTCCCAACTACCATGGAATGGAGTCAGAAAAGCTATATCTCCACATCTGGGAATTTGAGGAGGTGTGTGAGACCCTTAGTGATCAAACTTTCACAAATGATGTGATCTGCCTCAAACTCTTCCCATTCTCACTAAAGTACAAGGCTAAGACTTGACTATGGTCTTTACCTCCAAACTCGATTGCATCATGGAACGATTTGTAATATAAATTTCTCAATAAATTCTTTCCTACACGTCGAACGAACTCCATCCAGGCTCAAATTCAAACCTTTTGACAATTAGAAAATGATTCGTTCGATCAATGTTATGAGCGTTTTAACGAGTTAATCACTTCGTGCCCTTATCATAGACTTGAGAAACTGCAAATCATTTCCTTCTTCCATAATGGGCTGAATATAAATTCCAAATAACTCGTTGAAACCATGTGTGATGGTCCCTTTGTCGACCTAGATGCCAACGATGCTGAGCTTCACCTGAGGTATATCACCGAGACTACCCAAGCATGGGATACATATGACCCTAGTGCTCATAATCAAACTCGCCAAATGACCACCACTTCATCGGTGTTCATCATATTTCACGTAGATAATAATTCTATGGCGGACAATCGACTCAATCTACTTAAGAAAGGAATGCGATAAATACTTGAGATATGTGCAAGAGGACCAACTGGATCCATCCTGAACCTCATTGAGAAGGTGTGTGCTATTTTTGAGGCGAGACATTCAACAGAGGAATGCCCGGCAATACCCGCCTACAAAGTTATGCTTCAAGAGCAAGTGAGTGGTATATGAGGATTTAAGGGTAGTTTCGGTGCACCGCATTGGAATTCTTACAAGCCTTCATGGAAAAACCATCATGGTTTTATCTATGGGAAACAAAATGCTATGATGAATCCTAATTCATATGTTGCCCTCCTCCACCATCGTACTTTCAATAAGAACCACACATGCAAGGACATGTGTAGTCACCCCCACCTCCGGGGCCATATATCACTCCACCACGAAGAAATATCGAGGATACTATAAACGAAGTCATCACTGCCCGGAATGCAACCACTGCTAGATATGAGTGCATGATTAATGACATAAATGGGAATATTTCAAGGTTGCAATCATCGTTGAGCATCCAAGAGAAGGGAAATTTTTCTTCCCAGGGTCAAGGACCTCCCCAAGGTCAAACTAGTGTTAGCTCCACCTTTTCAGAACATCAAGAGCAATGCCAAGCTGTGACCATTCTTCGTAGTGGAAGAGCCATTTATTTATCACCTCCTCCACACGACGTAACCAAAGACAAGGAGATTTTGCCCGGCATGAAAGAGGTCGAAGATGTTCCCTTGAAAGAGAGTGATAAAGAAGACACTAGTGAACCTGAGGTAGTAGTGAAACCACCCTCCGCAGCACCATTTCCTCAAAGATTAGTTCCTGCCCATAACAGGACCATAAGTGAAGAAGTGCTAGAAGTACTTAAGAATGTAAATTTGAATTTACCTTTCCTCGATGCAATAAGGCAAATTCAATCCTATGCAAAAGTCATAAAAGACTTGTTGACAGTCAAGAGGAGGATGAAGGTAAATAAGAATGTGTTTCTAGAATAAAATGTGAGCTCAGTCCTTCTTAACGATCTCCCCCCAAAATATAAAGATCCCGGTGCCCCCACCATTTCCTGCACCATTGGAGAATTTTTTTTTGAAAAAGCCTTACTCGATTTGGGAGCAAGTGTCAACATTCTACCTTATTCGATTTATAGGAAACTTGATCTGGGTGATCTTAAGCCCACAAGGATCACTCTCTAGTTAGCAGATCGAACCGTGAAGATACCAAGGGGTATAGTTGAGGACGTGATAGTCCAAGTGGACACTTTATACTTCCCGATAGATTTTGTCATTTGGGACATGGATACCTCCTTCGCCTTGAAAAATTATGTTCCTATCATCCTTGGACGTCCATTATTATCTACGGCTAATGCAGTATTCAATACTAAAAATGGGAATATGAAAATCACTTTTGAAAATATGACTTTGGAAACAAACATCTTCAACATAGCCCAACAAGCAGGGGAAGAAGATGATCTTCACGCAGTGAGTTTAATTGAGGAGGTCGTAGAAGAACGCTTTGAGGAAAATTACAATGAAGATGCCTTAGAAGTTTGCCTAGCTTCTAATCATGAGAGTGAGGGCGCCTATACCGAGTTTGAGAGGGAGATAGAGGAGTTGATAGGTTTACTTGATGAGAGAGCGTTAGAAGAGGACGCGAGAGATGTTAATTGTGTTTCTCGATTCGAAGAGTTACCGCTAAGGGAAGCATGCATGGTTCCCTCTAGCGACACATTCCCGACTCTTGAATTGAAGAAATTACCCCCCAATGTCAAATATGTTTTCCTAAGTGAAAGTGAGACATTTCCTGTTATTGTCTCATCTAGCTTAGATGAAGAGCATGAGGGTAAATTATTAAAGATTTTGAGGAAGCACCAAGATGCTTTTGGTTGGTGTATAGTTGATCTAAAAGGGATAAGCCCCCTAATTTGCGCCTATAAGATTCATCTCGAAGAGGATGTTCAGCCATCAAGAGAAATGCAAAGACGGTTAAACCCCACGATGAAAGATGTGGTGAGAGCTAAAATTATAAAGTTATTGGATGCCGGTATTATCTACCCAATCTCGAATAGCAAGTGGGTGATCCCAATTCAAGTTGTCCCAAAGAAATAGGGTATGACTGTGATTGAAAAGGCCAAAGTAGAGCTAGTTCCCCAATGTACCACCACTGGATGGTGCGTTTACATTGATTACCGGAAACTCAATGCGGGAACTAGGAAAGACCACTTCCCCTTGCCATTTATTGATCAAAAGCTTGAAAGAGTAGCGGGCCACCCTTATTATTGCTTCCTAGATGGTATTCTGGGTATAACCAAATTGAGGTAGATGTACTTGATCAAGAAAAAACAACATTCACTTGCCCCTTTGGAAAGTTTGCCTATAAACGTATGCCATTTGGCTGGTGTAATGCACCGACAACCTTTCAAAGGTTCATGTTGAGCTTATTCAGTGACATGGTTGAAAGAGGGCTAGAGGTGTTTATGGAAGACTTTAGTGTTTTTGGCACCTCTTTCGACCTATGTTTAGCCAATCTTGAGGAAGTACTAGCCCCATGTGTGGAAAAGAACTTAGTGCTGAATTAGAAAAAATTCCATTTTATGGTAATCGAGGGTATAGTTCTTGGGCACATCGTGTCATCCAAAGGGATCGAGGTTGATCAAGAAAAAATTAATATCATAGCTAATCTACCCCCACCTAAATCGCTGAAAGACGTGCGCTCCTTCTTGGGCCACACGAGGGTTTATAGACGGTTTATTAAGGACTTTAGCACCATCGCTAGACCCTTAAGAAACCTTCTTATGAAGGACATCCCATCTGAGTGGACGGAAGAATGCCAAAGTACTTTTGAAAAATTGAAAAACATGCTTGTGTCCGCTCCTATTATGCAAGCTCCGGATTGGTCCTTGCCATTCGAGCTTATGTGTGATGCTAATGATTATGTGATAGGGGATGTTTTGGACCAAAGAAAAGACAATAAGTCTCATGTCATCTACTACGTTAGCAGGACTTCAACTAAATTACTCCACCACGGAGAAGGAGTTTCTAGCGGTAGCATTCGTGCTTGACAAATTTTGGTCCTACCTTATCGGTTCTCCTATCACTTGCTTCATCGACCACGTGGAGTTAAAATATCTACTTCCAAAGAAGGATGAAAAGCCGCACCTCATAAGGTGGATCCTACTCTTACAAGAGTTTAATCTCTCCATTAAAGACAAAAAAGGAGTAGAAAACGTCGTTGTTAATCACTTATCACGGCTTTCATCCGGCGTACCTAGTGATCCCAAACCCATAAATAAATGTTTTCGGATGAGCAACTTCTTACCACCTATTCTTTGCCCTGGTTTGTGGATATAGTGAACTATCTTGTCGATCACCGTAAGATAATAAGAGGTTCATCACTTGGTCACACATGTTTTTCTATGATGATCCATTTCTTTTAAAATATTGCATCAATCAGATCATCTAACGTTGCGTACCAGATGACGAAATCCCAAAGGTCATCCAATTCTTCATTCGAAAGCATTTGAAGGCCACTTTTTCGTGAAAAAGACAACCGCTAAAATTCTTCAATGCGGTTTGTATTGGCCCATAATATTCCGGAATGTGAGCAATTATTGCAAATCTTGCGATAGGTGTCAAAGGATGGGAGAGATTACTCAAAAAGAAATGATGCCATTAACCCCGATACTCATTATTAAGATCTTTGACTGCTGGGGTATTGACTTCATGGGCCCTTTCCCCCCATCTTTTGGTTTCCTATACATCCTTGTTGCGGTAGACTACGTTTTTAAATTGGTGGAAGCTATAGCTACCAATACTAATGATAATAAAGTGGTGAGAAAATTCCTACAGGAACACATACTTTCTCGCTTTGGTGCTCAGAAAGCGATAATTAGTGATAATGGCACGCACTTTTGCAACATGGCATTCGATAAGCTCATGAGAAAGTATGGCGTCGTTCATAAGGCTGGAATAACCTATCACCCAAAAAATGAATGGGCAGGCCGAACTAGCACATACTAGAGAAGACCGTCAATCCTGACCAAAAAGATTGGTCCCTTCGATTAAATGATTCGCTATGGGCCTACCGTACCGTATACAAGAACCCACTTGGAATGTCCCCATTCCGCTTTGTGTATAGAAAACCTTGTCATCTTCCCGTTGAGTTGGAGCACAAAGCATATTGGGCCATTAAGAGATTAAATTATGATATAGACAAAGTCGGTAAAGTTCGCAAGCTGCAACTGAATGAGTTAGAGGAGATACGCAATGATGCGTATGAGAATGCCAAGATTTCAAAAGTCCGGATGAAACTAGCACATGATAAGATTATACGACGAAAAGAGTTTCAATCGGGACAAAAGGTACTCCTCTATAACTCCTGGCTTTATCTATTTTCGGGTAAATTACGGTCCTGATGGACTGGTCCATTCGTTGTGAGAAGCGTATTCCCCTATTGAGCAGTAAAGTTGGAAGATCTAAAAGGGGGGAATGCGTTCAAAGTTAATGGACAATGCCTAAAGCTATATATTGAGGCATGCGTAGAAGAGATCGACACCATCTGGTTGTCGGACCCCGTTTACGGGGTTAAATGAGCTTGAGTTGAGAGGTCATCGCACCCCCGATGCGTATGGGGTGAATTCTTGTATATAGTAGTTGAGCATCGGTAGAGTAGCTTAAGTTCGTAATTGGTTACATAAGGTTAGGGATAGGATCACGCGCACCAACACGCGCTTCGTGAGGGCTTCGAGAAATCCAAGTGGGAGAATAAGTGAGAAAGTGTCCAGAAATTCAAGGGTGTGAGATTCTAGTCATCTTGCTAAATAAGATGGTTCTGTCTGAGATGGAACCGAACCGAATTCCCTAACTGGATCGGTTCAGTTTTGATATTTAAAAAAATAAAAATAAAATAGAACCAAAACGAATCTCCCCTGAACCGGATCGGTTCGGGTTCTGTGATTTTGGTTCTTTCTGAGGTGACCATTCCTCCCCCATATCCCCTCCATTCATTCCCCTCTTTCCCTCCAAATTCCTTCCCTCCATCCCTATCCACCACCTATAAAACCCTCCTCCACCTTACTATTTCCCTCACACCTCCACTTTATCCTCCTCTCTACAACCCTATCTCTCTCACTCCCAATATTCCCCGATCTTTCCATGGCAAATCCTGCTCTTCCCCCGAAATATATGTCCATCGAGATTCTGCCCAACGGCAATGGGGAATACCGCTCCCACATGGAGCGCGTATGGTGCGAATTTTTTTTCAGTTTGTCCCGCCAACTGCACAACGATCGCTTCGTCAATTGGGACGAGCTTCCCCGCTCAGTCACCAACCTTTTCAGCAGGAGGGGGTGGGTGCAATACCTCCAAGAACCCCACAATGTAGTGTGGGCGGATGAAGTCCGATCTTTCTATGGCTCTCTCGTCTGCACGGGCGAGATCGAGTAACAAGCCTTTGTCAACGGACGACCCATTCCATTTTCCTTGGCCATTCTCGCTCGCAAACTTGCTACCAAGGGCGTCCCCCACCCGAAAATCTATGACTACCCAACCAATGCCCCCACCATTCCAAAACAGCAATACGTCGACCACCTCACACCCAACGATATTTGAGAAAGGGGTACCTTCCTCATGGGCCGCCTAAATAATAAGGCGCGCATCACCTTCCATATAGTGTGCGCCAACTTGGATCAAACCACAAACGACTCGGCGATGCGCCCTCGCCAATCGAACCTCGTGTACCACCTTTTCAACCCAAACTTCACCCTCAATCTGGGTCGTATGCTTTATGCCGATATTCTTTACCCAGCCTGGGAGCAAAAATGTGCGGTGCCCCTCCTTTATGCATGCCTCATAACCTCCCTCCTTGTCTACCCTGGTATCCATCCACCTCACGCTTTCCTATGACTCTCGGAACCCATTGGGAAGGTGTCACGCACTCGGAGTGCCCAGCAAAGGGCTGCCCTTCGAGCATCCGGGGAGGTGGTTAATTTAGAGGCCAAGGAGGAGATCCATGTTAAAGAGCCCGCGGCTGAGGACGTCGAGATGGGCGGGGCTGAAGAAGAAGAAGAATACGACGAGGAAGATAACTCGGATTTTGAGCCCCCGGGTGAGGTTTTTGATAGGAGCCTTGCAGCGGTAGAATCACGTTTTGATAGGTTCATCACTTAATACAATCGAGACCAAGCAGCCTATCAAAGGGATTAAGACGCCTACCGAAGGGACACGAGCATGATGTATCAACTCCAAGCCCATCTATATGGGCTCAACTTCGGTGGCCCACCCCCAACTTTCTTCTATGATCCCTATGATCCCAGTGCACCCGGTCCCTCAGGTGTCCAGCTGCAGGGACGTTTCCTTGCATATTCTCTTTTCTTGCATATTCTCTTTTCTATTATTCCTCCTATATCAAGTGTCCAGCAGCAAGGACGCCAACCTTAGTGGATTATGACGAGCTATGCAGCTATGGATTATTGATTAAACGCCTATCTTCTTTTGATTCACAGTATTCTCTTAGTTAGGGCATGTCGCCCAAAGGAACTCAATTATCTCTTTTCTATCTAAGTCAAATAATTTTGTACCCGTATCATTTTAATACATTTGTTATTATGGGGATTACTGTATTGGATTATTATGTGGGAATGTTTATTCCAATTGCATTAAGTTCTTTTGAGTTATCTGTTCAGTTATTATTGTGGTATAATAATTTGTGTTGTGTTATTCGTAAACTAAAAATGGATTTTGTTGAATTAAAATTTGGAAAGTTTTTAACACCAGCTTAATTGGGTGAGTTGTAAATATTTTCGACAGTGATGCTAAGAATGAGCCAACTGTATATTCTATTTTAATTTGGTATGGGACTGACCACCCGGTATTTAATTAGGCGGGGTGTTACAGGTGGTATCAGAGCATCAGGTTCTAGTGTCCTTTAGGGTCTGTACAACTTACTGTGTTTCCAGCTTAGCGTTCTTTGATGTAGAGCCATATGTTTAGGATTGTTGATTTCTTTGGTAAGATTCTGTATTTATTAGTGAACCTTATTTGCGTACATATGGGTTCGTACAAGAAGTATGGCAGGTGAGGGCCATTGGACGGATAACGGAGGTCGTACTTAGGAGGTTATGAAGTATGTTCTAGTATGATGACCGTAGTCGAGGTCACCCCTATTACGGAAAATTGAGGAGAGTCATGAGTAGAACTTCTTGAAATGGGGGAATTATGTGTGTTACCTAACGAAGGAAATATATTCAAAGGCTTGGGCAAAGAGTGGAGTGTGGTGAACTAGAACTGAAAATTTAGGGTAAATTTTTTCTTAACTCATCGAAACAAAGTTATAATAGTGGGAGTCAACAACCACCACCCGCGAATGAGGGTATGTTTTCTATCTAAGGAATTATGAGGTGTATACTGATTTTTGTAGCGATTAATATTGTGTGGGTAAGAGGGTTGCTAAACTTAGCCTATAGCACTGTTATTTACGTAGACTCACCGAGGGGTGTGGGAAACCTATATTTTACATGTTATCACGTGGGTTTGATTTTTATCATGGCATTACTTACTTTGGGCATGTCCGAGCATGATGTGACTATCGGCGTGGATTGACTTGTGGTATATGAGAGCGTATGTATTACTACTAGCTAGCATCTTGTCTTTGACAAGTGTGTAGATGAGTAGACTTTATTTGAAATCGATAAAACCTATTGTGAGGTTATAAGCTATTGACTAAGGACCTGAGGAGTTTCGATGACCGACTACTTTAGGTAGTAGTGTACTAGGGGGTTCCTTGTTTGGATTTCGCTTGCGAGACACCCCACGCATGAAACTAATAACCGTTGGGATTCGAAATAAGTTAGGCCTTTAGGATATGAGTTTATAGCCTTTGCGATATATATTATAATGAAAGTTCTACGATAGGGTGTATGGGCGCCCCGGAGGGTTGGATTGTAGTATTTTTCATAATTGTGAAATAGTAAGTAGTTGTGACTTCAGGATTTACTTGTTTAATAAGCGAGGGTCATTTTTCCCAAACTTTGTCACGAGGATGGTATAGGGAAGATTGCGTAAAGTTTAAATTTGATTCAGTTGGAACTATATGATGAGACTTGGCGTATAACATCGATGGGGATTTTCGTTAATGTACTGTATGGGCGGTACGACATAGATTATTTGCGATGTGAGATTTATACACGGAGTTGACCTTACCAGTATGATTTATCTTTTGGAATTTCGGGACAAAATTCTGTTATAAGGGGTAATACCCCGTGATTTTAATGATTTTAAAATGGGTTA
This sequence comes from Sambucus nigra, assembly GCA_949130495.1. NCBI lineage: Eukaryota > Viridiplantae > Streptophyta > Magnoliopsida > Dipsacales > Adoxaceae > Sambucus > Sambucus nigra. The sequence continues at coordinate 51,466,858 of OX422220.1, forward strand.
TATTTTAAATTAACGGATTAATTGGATTTTATTATAAATTAATTCATTTGGATTTTATCTGAATTGTGGATATTAAAATGTATGATTCTGAATATTACTTAAATATATTTAGGTAATATATGAATGTGATGATTATTGATATTGCTGTGAGTTATTAATTCAGTAATTTAAATTTTCAGTCGGACGCGGTATGGGACGTGTCGGGACTAATTTTTTAAATTAAAATGAAAACCTATTTTTACATCGATCTTATAGTCATTTCGACTGCGTCGTTGTGTCCGGAAGGTTTGAAATAGTCACAAAAGTCTATTTGGATGTTGAATTTGGGTCTCGGGTCATTTGGAAATGAAAAGACAACCCAAAAGGGCATTTGGTCATTTATACAAGGGGGATGAATAGTGATTTCGAATTTTTTCCTATTACAAGTATTTGGATATTAGTTGTACGTGGGTTCATTCATCTCTTCTACACAAAATTAAAAGGTCATCTTTTTGAGAGAGTGAAAGGTTGCTTGGAAGAAGAGAAGTTTACTTGGGAAGGAGGAGAACAAAGACCAAAGGTCATCACCACCAACAACCACCGGAAGTTGGCCGGAGAAAGGGAGAACCACCTGTGTTATTCAACTCCAAAGGATGAGACCTTCATTAGAGGCAAGTGTTTGATAATTGCAATCTAAGTTTGTATATTGTCCATGTTAGGATAGTTCTATAAAGATGAGATTTTTCATGTTTGGAAGAAATAATGGAGTTGTTAAATGGATTTCTGGATAATGGAACTATGTAGGTATCAAACTCATGTTGTAGGTAGATAGTAATCCACGAAATAATAATAAATATATTGAAGAAATTCTGAAAACCATTGATGTGTTCTTGAAGATATTATGTTGATAATTTTCTGGAAAAAGAGGATAGAAACATGCTTTTAATTCAATCTCTTGATGATTCTAGGATGTTTAGAGCAGTAGAAATCATTTATCTATATTTATATATCATGTAGTAAGTTTTATAAGTCATTTGGATTGTTAATATGAAGGTTTGATTGATCAAAAATGGTTAAACCCGCAGTAGAAGAAATGCAGAAAAACTGGGTTGTTACCTCGGCGATCGATCTATCGACCCCCTGCCTTCGATCGATCGACCTCCCCAGAATTGTTAAAGTTATTTCTTTTTAATGTTGGTTCTTATCCCAAACCTTTTTTATATCTTTTGTGATTATTAATTGAATATTATGGGAGTTAGAGATGATCAGTAAGCCCTAGATAAGATTTGAATTAATTTGAGTGGGATTTAATCAATTAGAATAATGATAATCAAATTGAAAGGAATTTTGGTTGCTAGATTTATTTGTTGGATTCTAATTGGTATGCATGAGGATTAAAGATATGACCAATAGGGGTGATTGAATATAACACTTGGGTATTCTTATGTTTACAAGAGGGTTTAATCCTAAGTGAAAGAAGATGTGTTTATAAGAGATTTGAAACTATCGGTTTTAAACCTACTTAAAGGGGAGATTAATTCGTAGTGATTCGGGAGATATGATGATGTGGACCAGTAGGATATTAGTGATTTCTCACTGAATATAATGTTGAGGAAAAACCTATTTGAACCTTGAGTAATGAGTGAGGCTCGGGGATAATTAAATTAAGAAGTAAAGCCATAATATTTTAATGCGTAGGATGTTAGAGAGATACTGCTACGTATGGGAATTATCGAAGGGTAGTGGGATTACCTTGTTGATATTATATTATAGGTTTGATAATGCCTATTTTATTGATTAATAAATTTATGTGTATGACATACCTATCTTACTTGCAATCGATGGGGATGTTTGCGCGTGAGGGCGGTCATATCCTAATGAATCCATGGGATCTTTGATTTGTCGCTCAAGAACATAGGTCTATGAAAGACTTATCGGGGAGTTGATAAGTCCGCTGACTATGGGAATGTAGCTATGTGCGTGACCCATGGATACGAGAACTATGTTCGCCTCCAATTTATGTGTTGTTGTTTGTGGTTCAGGGAATCCTTACCAAACTTTTGTCCCCTATTCGGCGACTAGCGATATTGGGACATGATAGCAGAGTAATGCAATGCACCGCAGCTGTGACTTGGGGTGCCGTATTATATATGTGTATATATATATATATATATATATATATATAATGAATTAAATGAATGTATATAGTGGTTTGATTAATCTACTGTGTGATAATTGTAGATAACGGTTAATTGAGAAAAAGAATTTAACTAACTTAATGAATGTTTATTCTTATAGATTTGAAAAGCTTAATTCATATTAATGAGAAATGATTCATGTTAATGGGAAACGCATATGAATGATTATACTACGTATGGTATGGGACATATGGGGTTATGATATGGGATGGAATCATATTATAGAAATTTGTGAAGAGGAACCATTAACTAGGAGGTTAATAGGAAATGTTAAGTGTGCACTCTAGATGAGAGGTGAGAATAGCAAGTGAGAGTTGGATACTAACATGTACATAATAAATGCTTTATTGCACTTGTTAAATACTCGTTGTTTTCAAAATCATTTTCACATCAGGCTCTGACCCGTTTCCTTGCATATTCTCTTTTCTATTATTCCTCCTATATCAGGTGTCCAGCAGCAGGGACGCCAACCTTAGTTGGTTATGATGAGATATGGAGTATTGATTAGACGCCTATCTTCTTTTGATTCACAATATTCTCTTAATTAGGGCATGTCTCCCAAAGGAACTCAATTATCTCTTTTCTATCTAAGTCAAATACTCTTGTACTAGTGTCATTTTAATACATTTGTTATTGTGGGGATTAGTGTATTGGATTATTATGTGGGAATGTTTATTCCAATTGTAATTAAATTCTATTGAGTTATTTGTTATGTTATTATTGTGGTATAATAATTTGTGTTGTGTTATTCGTAAACTAAAAATGGATTTTGTTGAATTAAAATTTGGAAAGTTTTTAACACCAGCTTAATTGGGTATTGGGTGAGTTGTAAATGTTTTCGACAGTGATGCTAAGAATGAGCCAACTGTATATTCTGTTTTAATTTGGTATGGGACTTGCCACCCGGTATTTAATTAGGCGGGGCGTTATAGGTGGTATCAGAGCATCAGTTTCTAGTGTCATTTAGGGTCTGTACGAGTTACTGTGTTTCCATCTTAGCGTTCTTTGATGTAGAGCCCTATATTTAGGATTGTTGATTTCTTTGATAAGATTCCGTATATAGTAGTGAATCTTATTTGCGTGCGGATGGGTTCGTACAAGAAGTATGGCAGGTGAGGGCCATTGGACGGATAACGGAGGCCGTACTTAGGAGGTTATGAATTAAGTTCGAGTATGATGACCGTAGTCGAGGTCACCCCTATTATGGAAAATTGAGGAGAGTCATCAGCAGAAGTTCTTGAAATGAGAGAATTGTGTGTGTTACCTAAAGAAGGCAATATATTCAAAGGCTTGGGCATATAGTGGAGTGTGGTGAACTAGAACTGAAAATTTGGGGTAAAATTTTTCTTGACTCATCGGAACAAAGTTATAATAGTAGGAGTCAACAACCACCACCCGTGAATGAGGGTATGTTTTCTATCTAAGGAATTATGAGGCGTATACTGATTTTTCTAGCGATTAATATTGTGTGGTCAAGAGGGTTTCTAAACTTAGCCTATAGCACTATTATTTACGTAAAGTCACTGAGGGGTGTGGGACACCTATATTTTACTTGTTATCACGTGGGTTTGATTTTTATCATGGGATTACTTACTTTGATCATGTCCGAGCATGATGTGACTATCAAGGTGGATTAACTTGTGGTATATGAGAGCGTATGTATTACTACTAGCTAGCATCTTGTCTTTGACAATTGTGTAGATGAGTAGACTTTATTTGAAATCGATAAAACCTATAGTGAGGTTATAAACTATTTACAAAGGACCTGAGGAGTTTCGATGACTGACTACTTTAGGTAGTAGTGTTTTTTTTGGGAGGGGGGGTCCTTGTTTGGATTTCGCTTGCGAGACACCCCACGCATGAAACTAATAACCGTTGGGATTCGAAATAAGTTAGGTCTTTAGGATATGAGTTTATAACCTTTGCGATATATATTATAATGAAATTTGTACGATAGGGTGTATGGGCGCCCTCGATGGTTGGATTGTTGTATTTTTCGTAATTGTGAAATAGTAAGTAGTTGTGACTTTAGGATTTATTTGTTTAATAAGCGAGGATCATTTTTCCCAAACTTTATCACGAGGATGGTATAGGGAAGATTGCGTATAGTTTAAATTTGATTCAGTTGGAACTATATGGTGAGACTTGGCGTATAACATCGATGGGCATTTTCGTTAATGTATTGTATGGGCGGTACGACATAGATTATTTGCCATGTGAGATTTATAATCGGAGTTGACCTTACCATTATGATTTGTCTTTCCGAATTTCGGGATGAAATTTTGTTATAAGGGGGAAGTATGTAATACCCCGTGATTTTAATGATTTTCAAATGGGTTATATTTTAAATTAATGGATTAATTGGATTTTATTATAAATTAATTCATTTGGATTTTATCCGAATTGTGGATATTAAAATGTATGATTCTGAATATTACTTAAAGATATTTAGGTAATATATGAATGTGATGATTATTAATATTGCCGTGAGTTATTAATTCAGTAATATGAATTTTTAGCGGACGCGGTGTGGGACGTGTCGGGACTAATTTGTTAAATTAATAAGGAAACTTATTTTTACATCGACCTTATAGTCATTTCGACTGCGTTGTTGTGTCCGGAAGGTTTGAAATAGTCATAAAATTCTATTTGGATGTTGAATTTGGGTCTCGGGTCATTTAGAAATGAAAAGACAACCCAAAAGGGCATTTTGGTCATTTTTACAAGGGGGATGAATAGTGATTTCAGATTTTGTCCTATTATAAGTATTTAGAGATTAGTTGTACGTGGGTTCATTCATCTCTTCTACACAAAATTAAAAGGTCATCTTTTTGAGAGAGTGAAAGGTTGCTTGGAAGAAGAGAAGTTTACTTGGGAAGGAGGAGAACAAAAGACCAAAGATCATCACCACCAACCACCATCGGAAGTTGACGGAGAAAGGGAGAACCACTTGTGTTATTCAAATCCAAAGAATTAGACCTTCATTAGAGGCAAGTGTTTGATAATTGCAATCTAAGTTTGTACATTGTCCATGTTAGGATATTTCTATAAAGATGAGATTTTTCATGTTTGGAAGAAATAATGGAGTTGTTAAATGGATTTCTGGAAAATGGAACTATGTAGTTATCAAACTCATGTTGTAGGTAGATCATAATCCATGAAATAATCATAAATCTGTTGAAGAAAGTCTGAAAACCATTGATGTGTTCTTGAAGATATTATGTTGACAATTTTCTGGAAAAAGAGGATATAAACATGCTTTTAATTCAATCCCTTGATGATTCTAGGATGTTTAGAGCAGTAGAAATCATTTATATATATTGATATATAATGTAGTAAGGTTTATAAGTCATTTGGGTTGTTAATATGAAGGTTTGATTGATAAAAAATGGTTAAACCCGTAGTAGAAGAAATGTAGAAAAACTGGGTTGTTACCTGGGCGATCGATCGATCGACCCCCTGCCTTCGATCGATCGACCTCCCCAGAATTGTTGAAGTTGTTTCTTTTTAATGTTGGTTATTATCCCAAACCTTTTGTAGATCTTTACTGATTATTAATTAATATTATGGGACTTAGAGAAGATCAGTAAGCCCTAGATAAGATTTGAATTAATTTGAGTGGGATTTAATTGATTAGAATAATGATAATGAAAGAGTTGGCGCTTGCGTTCAAATAAGAAATAATATAATAAACACCAATTTTAACCCAAATTAACCCTAAGCATGCAACTAGGTGTGATTGAAACAATATGAAATCATGCACAAGATATTCAACACACAAAGTTTAAGGAAAAATCCCCCACAGGGGCAAAACCATTTGTATATCACTATAATTTGTAAAATACGGTTTACAATCGGATTACAATGAAATACAGATTGACTAAGAATTACCCTCGGGTATCGGATTCTGTAGTCGCGGCTGGAAGAAACCCTTTCCAGTAGGGGTGGCGGCTGGAACTATCCCTGTCCAGTAGGGCTGCAATGAAGAGGAAGAAGCGGTCCACTTCACAAAGGGTTGAACATCAATGGTGTTCTTGGGTTGCTTAAAGGATTCACAAAGGTTTGGAAGAATTGTGTGAATCAAAACATGAGTCTTGGGACTCAAAAATATGAAGACTAGATGTATTTGGACTCTCAAAAACGTCTTCTAAAGTCTTGCAAAACAACTCCCCCGAAGTTGGTATTTATAGGAAAAAATATGAAGAATCCCGCTTTGTTAAAACTCTTAAAAACTTATCAGCGTACAGGTACACCGAACCCCATCTGGGGTACACCGAACCGGTTTGGTGTTCCCATTCTGGTATGAGGTTAAAAAAACAGCATTCTTCAAGGAATTTTCTCCAACTTCAAAAGGTCATAACTTTTTCATCGTAGCTCGGATTGAGGTGCCGTTTCTTCCAGTATCTTCGTTGCGGCGAGATCTTCAACTTTCAAGTTGACCAGACCTCCGGACTATGGATGTGAAATTACGAAAATGCCCTTGAACTTCCCTATCAAGCCTTTTTTCACTGTTTTGACTTCCCTTGCGTTCCACTTGCATTCCGTGCCTAAAATCAAGGAACGTGAAGTCGTTGCGGCAGATGAGGGACACATTTAGGAGTTGTTGAATGCTTGATGCTTGGAATTCGGATAGAGGCCATCGTGAGCGATCGTGTAGAGACGTGCCAGATGTAGCCGAATGTAGCGGCGTATGACATACAAAACTGTAAGATAACGGACATGAGAATTATGTCCTTACAAATCTCCCCCTATGTCTATGCCGGTACATACATAAAAAATCCGAATTATCAAATATGAAATTGCCTATACAAATCTACCCTCCCATGAACCCAAAACTGGAAAAGGTATAAATGAATAGTCTTCATCGTTTGTTCTTCAAATGTTCAGGAATCTCAAATCTTTTCTCATCAGGGTGTGCAATTCAGAGATCATCATTGTAGTACCTACACACATGAGAAAAAGAAAAAAATACCAAGTGACGTATCGAGTTTGAAATGAGATAAACATAGATACCAATATATGATAAGCATAAGTCAAATCTCAAAACTCCCCCAAAATTCAAACTCACCCATAAAATGATAATTCTTTCTCCCCCTTTTTATGATGTCCCCAAATAGACAAATAAGAAGAATGAATCAAACAAGCAAAATCGGGGTGTCACGGTATAAAATCACACCATGAATGAACATAAAACAACCAAGTCGGTGATAGCGTAAAAGAATGTGTGTGATCAAAATTCGATAGGAAAATCAAAGCATACAAACATGACATATGTGCACGATGAATATTGGATATTCCTAACGAATGAACTCAAATGCTTCCTTTGGTGTAAGAGATAGGAAATATAAGACATTGACTATATCAAATCTACAAATCAAAGCTCAAAGTGATTTCTACACCAATAACGTCCAAAATGATTTTCATGCTTTTTCAGGACTTTCAAGGAAGTGCAAACCCGTTATCAATCTCCAACCAAACTCCCTCAGATTTATATTTTGAATAGAGGTATACTAAATTCTCAAACTTTGGAGAATTGCGTGAAACCTAAATGGCCCATATTTGGCAGGTATTGCTTTTTATTGCCTTTAAATTTTTTCGGGCTCTTTTAACCTCTTAGGACCTCGGATATTACAATTCCTCCATTTTTTAGGTCCTTTTTTTTTAACGGTGGCTTTTGCGCAAAGGATAAGAATCAACTTTCGCAGCCCCTCTCCGTTATGCAAATTATCACACAGTCTCACCAAAACGGTTTTTACATGCAATCCAATCTTGTCAAGTTTTATCGCATTTTATACATTGTATAGACAGGATTGAGATGGAAACACTCAAGCCAACATGAGATTGACAAGTGCAATAATCAAATATAGCCGTGCATGTGTGCAATAAAGGATATAGGAGTCAAGCATGTAGGAAATATCACTAATTACATCTCAAGGACTCCAATCAATGTTAAGCACATGGATGAAATGATGTAGCCTCTCAAATCTCTATCAAACAGTCACATGGATATATGGAATGAAGTTGTGACTTGGCTATCTTAAATGCTCATCCATAAAAGGCAAATCTCTTTTTGAATTTTTCAAAAATTTTATCAAAATAAAATCTTTTTGTGCTTTTCTGAAAATTTTTCTAAAAAGAAAATCTTTTTGTATTTTTTTTTTCAAAAGAAATATAAAAAGCAGAAAGAATAAAACAAAGTTGTACAACAAAGTAATGGTACATATAAAACAGACTAGCAATAGGAAGCATATGATATGAACATGAAGAAGCATCCTATTCTAGACATAGACCAACCCCTCAGTCAACTGTGCAAATCCCCAAAGACTTCCTAAGATTCTCAAATCTAAGGGCATCTAAAGGTTTCGTGAAAATATCGGCTAACTGACGGTCGGTAGGAACAAAACTCAGGATTACGACCTTCTCCTCAACTAACTGACGTATAAAGTGCTCGCGTAACCTGATGTGCTTTGTGCGCGAATGTTGGACAGGATTGCGGGATATGTGTATCGCGCTCGTGTTATCACAGGAAATGGTCATGGTGTCCTGTGAAATCCCATAATCCTCCAACATTTGCTTCATCCACATGAGTTGCGTGCAACAACTCCCGGCGGCGATGTACTCAGCCTCCGCAGTGGACAAAGAGATGGAGTTTTGCTTCTTGCTCAACCAAGAGACAAGAGCAGAACCAAAGTAGAAACACCCACCAGAAGTGCTCTTACATCCATCTACGTCCCCGGCCCAATCAGCATCCGAATAGGCGGACAAACGGTCATCGGTATCAAAGGAATACCAAATACCGTATGAGAGAGTCCCACTCACGTATTTGATAATACGTTTTAGAGCGAGTAAGTGTGACTCTTTAGGAGACGCCTGATAACGCGCACAGACTCCAACACTAAAGGCAATGTCGGGACGACTAGCAGTCAAGTAGAGAAGACTGCCTATCATACTCCGATATAAGGTTTGCTCTACATCCTTGCCTGAAGTGTCCTTACTAAGCTTGGTAGTGGTACTCATAGGTGTACGATCATGCTTAGCGGAGTCTAAACCAAATTTCTTCACTAGGTCTCTAGCATACTTGGATTGGGAGATGAACATCCCATCCTCTAGCTGACGAACCTGGAGACCAAGGAAGAATGTAAGCTCACCTACCATGCTCATCTCAAACTCACTTTTCATCTCCTCCTCAAAGTGGTGAGCATGCTGGGAGCATGTGGATCCAAAGACTATGTCGTCCACATAGACTTGGGCAACCAAGATAGCACCGTCATCTCTCCTGACGAACAACGTCATATCAACTCCCCCTCTCTTGAAGCCACGGGCTAAGAGATAGGAAGTAAGCCTCTCGTACCAAGCACGGGGTGCTTGCTTCAAACCATACAAGGCTTTCCTCAGATGGTAGACGTGATCAGGGTGCTTAGGGTCTTCAAACCCTTTTGGTTGTTCCACAAAAACCTCTTCCTGTAGAATGCCATTCAGAAAGGCACTCTTGACATCCATCTGATATACTTTAAAGTGCAGATGACATGCGATGGTGAGTAATAAGCGGACGGACTCAAGCCTCGCAACAGGAGCAAATGTCTCCCCAAAGTCTACACCCTCTATCTGTGTGTATCCTTGAGCAACCAACCTAGCCTTATTTCTGATTATGGTACCATTTTCATCCATTTTATTCTTGAAAATCCACCGGGTACCAATAACATTAGTATCACTAGGTCGGGGGACAAGTTCCCAGACATTGTTTTTCTTAAACTGAAGCATCTCATCCTGCATAGCAGATATCCAGTGTTCATCTTTGAGTGCTTCTTTGTGGTTCTTGGGCTCGACTTTGGACGTGTAGCAAAGATGGCTAACAACGTTCTCTAGCTGAGCACGAGTCTTGACCCCTAGAGTGGGATCACCAACAATGGCAGAAGGGTCATGACTCTTGCGAACCCAAGCAGGTGTGTCCCCTAACACAGGAATAGGGTCCACAGAGTGTGGGAGAGGAACAGGTAAATCACTGTCAGAATTGTTCTCATCCTCACACTGAAGGTTGGGATCAATAACCGTCGGAGGTTCGTCATCTTGCACAGTGACGTTTATTGATTCCATAACCTTAGAGCTCTTCAGGTTAAAAACCCGGTACGCTCTACTGTCCGATGAATATCCTAGCAATATTCCCTCGTCGCTCCGGGAGTCAAACTTTCCTAATTGCTCTCTATCCCGTAGGATGTAACATTTACTCCCAAAGACACGGAAATAAGCCAGGTTGGGTTTCTTGCCTGTCCACAATTCATAAGGCGTCTTAAGTGTGTGTGGACGCAGATAGACCCTATTCACCGTGTGGCATGCAGTAGACACTGCCTCTGCCCAAAATCTCCTAGAAATTTTACGACCTAGAAGCATAGATCTAGCCATTTCTTGGATCGTTCTATTTTTCCTCTCAATAATCCCATTTTGCTGAGGAGTTCTCACAGAAGAAAACTCATGTTTGATTCCAAGGCTATCACAGTACAAATCCACCTTTGCTTCCTTAAATTCAGTGCCGTTGTCACTACGTATTCTGTTAATAGTGACCCCGTGTTGATTTTGCAGGACACGACACTTAGTCGTTAAAAATTCTACAGCATCAGATTTCTCTCTTAGAAAACCTACAATGGAGTATCTAGAGAAATCGTCTACCATCACGAGAATGTATCTCTTACCACCTAGACTCTCCGTGCGAGTAGGACCCATAAGATCCATGTGAATCAACTCAAGAGCACGGGAGGTGGTAATGGAATTCAACTTCCTATGCGGGCTACGGATTTGTTTTCCCAACTGACAGGGTCCACAAATCATGGAAGTTGGCTTTCCAAGTGAAGGTAAGCCACGTACTAGGTCCTTTTTGACTAAACGAGATAAGTCTCTGACGTTCACATGACCTAGACGTTGGTGCCACAGATCCATAGGAGTGATCGTGGCGCTGTTGCAGACAAGTGAGGATTTGGGCTCAGTCCCATAACAGTTATCTTCTGTCCTCACCCATTGCACTAATAGTTTACCGGCTTGATCATAGACCTTACAAGTTTTCCGGTCAAACTTCACTTCAAAGTCATCGTCGCACAGTTGGCTGATGCTAATAAGGTTTGCTTTCAAACCTTTGACGTACAGCACGTTCTCTAGCTTTGGAAATCCTGGTAACTCTACTGTACCTCGTCCTACTATGCTAGATTTGCTACCATCTCCAAAGGTGACTCTCCCATCATTATAATCCTCAAGATGGGTAAAATATGAGGTATCACCTGTCATATGTCTGGAGCAACCACTGTCAAAATACCACTGTGAGGTATTATGGGCTTTGAGAGCGACATGGACAACAAGGGCCTTTTTCTCTTTCTTAGGAACCCAAGAGTAGGTACCTTTTAGTATTCCCTTGTTGTTGTTGGTTTTAGCCGGAATGCGGGGCGCATTCATTGATGGTAAGGTCATCCGTCGGAATTCCTCCATCAAGCTCTGTGATGTGGCGGCTAGAAACTCAACACGCTCTCTCAGACTGGCAAACTCATCAGTCTGAAGTGGTGGAGCAACCGTACGTCGTGTCCGACCCAACTTATAGCAATCATCCCTGAGGTGTCCATTTCTTTTGCAATGGGAGCAAAAGGGCACAATATTAGGAGAACCTTGGTTTGCTTTTCTTGGTCGAACTCTCCTTCTTGGTTTTTTATGACGGCCATAAGGAGTCGTAGTAAACTCAGGAATTGGTCCGGGTGCAATTTGAGACGTGGAGGCACCATCAAAACCTATTCCTTTCCGGTCACCAAAACCTAAAGCGGGACCGAGGAGCATCTTTCCCATCTTCCCAGATCTGTCCTCGATTTGTACCTTGACTTTCCTAGCTCTCTCAACGTCATAAGTAAGCTGAGCAACAAGGGCTTCAAGTTTCTTTCGAGTCTCCAGGGAGGAATGGAGCTCACTCGTAAGACTAGCCACTTGTTTAGTCAAGTCCGCTTTTTCTTTCTCAAAACCGCACTCTCTCTCTTTAAGCAAATTTTCTTTACTAACCCAGGCAGACTCTCTCTCTTTCATGGCGGTGCAGGTGGAGGACTCTCTCTCTCTCATCTTTCCTAACTCTTCTTCTAACGCGGTGATCCTAAGAACTAACGCCTTATTACGTTTTTTAGTTTTGAAAGACTCATCATATAACTCGGCGTAGGCGCGTTGAAGGCTACTCTCGTCCTCACTACCTTCCTCCTCTCCCTCACTCTCTTCGCTCTCGCTGTCGAGGTGTCCCTGTGAAGTAGCATCCTCATCGTCGTGAGATGCACTAGGAGTACTCACATCACTAGCCATGAACGCGGTGAAGTTACGCTCATGCGGTGACTCATCTCCCGAGTCCACCGACTCGACCTCACTGTCGTCACTAAGGGTAGCGTTTAGGACAGCTTTACCCTTTTCCCTATTCAGACGAGTGGCACACTCAAACGCTCTGTGTCCCTTACCGTCGCACTCAAAACACCTCTCACTGTCTTTAGGGGGTTCTTTGAAGTCTTTCTTTTCAAACTTATTTTTCTGAAAATTATTTTTATCTTTGAAATTCCCATTTTTCTTAAATTTCAGAATTTTCTTGAAGTTTTTAGCAAAAAGTGCCAAATCATCTAGGTCAAACTCACATTCAGAATCAGAAGTTTCTATCTTTCTAGACGACTCGACTCTCTTTCTTGCCGACCCCTCACTTTTTCTCTCTTGGGCTTTAAGGGCAATCCCCTTATCTTTTGGCTTGGCAGATTTAGGAAACATGTCTATTTCATAAGTTTGTAAATCTCCTACCAGTTCTTCCAATTTTAGAGTATTTAAATTACCCAAGGAATTCAGCACAGTGACTTTAGGTATAAAGCGCTTAGGAAGGGAACGAAGAATCTTTTTAACAACCCTAGCATTTGGAATATGTTCACCAAGATTATAGCTAGTATTAACAATGTCAGAGAGCCTAGCATAAAATTCATCAAAACATTCATTTTCATGCATGGTGATGGTTTCAAATTGAGTTGTTAAATTTTGCAATTTTGACTCTTTAACAGCATTTGTTCCTTCATGGGTAAGTTGCAAAATATCCCATGCTTCTTTTGACGTGGTGCACGTCATTATGCGTTTGAACTCATCAGGAGTGACAGACCCAGAAATAGCACTTAGACCTTTAGAGTTAAAAGACGACCATTTAAATTCATCATCAGTCCAAGTGATGTCAGGTTTCAAGTTGGTCACATTATCAACAGTCACGGTTGGAGGAGTCCATCCTCGTTCAACTAAAATCCAGACACGTTCATCAATGGCTTTTAAAGCCGACCTCATACGGGCTTTCCAATAGGCATAATTCGACCCGTCAAAAATAGGCATTTTATAATATGACTTCTCCATTTGAACACGCTCTTTTCAAAAATCAATTTATTTCAAAAATTGATATCTTTAGAAAAATTTTGCGGAAAAAGGAATACGCGATAGATTAGCGTAACCTGCTCTGATACCAATTTGAAAGAGTTGGCGCTTGCGTTCAAATAAGAAATAATATAATAAACACCAATTTTAACCCAAATTAACCCTAAGCATGCAACTAGGTGTGATTGAAACAATATGAAATCATGCACAAGATATTCAACACACAAAGTTTAAGGAAAAATCCCCCACAGGGGCAAAACCATTTGTATATCACTATAATTTGTAAAATACGGTTTACAATCGGATTACAATGAAATACAGATTGACTAAGAATTACCCTCGGGTATCGGATTCTGTAGTCGCGGCTGGAAGAAACCCTTTCCAGTAGGGGTGGCGGCTGGAACTATCCCTGTCCAGTAGGGCTGCAATGAAGAGGAAGAAGCGGTCCACTTCACAAAGGGTTGAACATCAATGGTGTTCTTGGGTTGCTTAAAGGATTCACAAAGGTTTGGAAGAATTGTGTGAATCAAAACATGAGTCTTGGGACTCAAAAATATGAAGACTAGATGTATTTGGACTCTCAAAAACGTCTTCTAAAGTCTTGCAAAACAACTCCCCCGAAGTTGGTATTTATAGGAAAAAATATGAAGAATCCCGCTTTGTTAAAACTCTTAAAAACTTATCAGCGTACAGGTACACCGAACCCCATCTGGGGTACACCGAACCGGTTTGGTGTTCCCATTCTGGTATGAGGTTAAAAAAACAGCATTCTTCAAGGAATTTTCTCCAACTTCAAAAAGTCATAACTTTTTCATCGTAGCTCGGATTGAGGTGCCGTTTCTTCCAGTATCTTCGTTGCGGCGAGATCTTCAACTTTCAAGTTGACCAGACCTCCGGACTATGGATGTGAAATTACGAAAATGCCCTTGAACTTCCCTATCAAGCCTTTTTTCACTGTTTTGACTTCCCTTGCGTTCCACTTGCATTCCGTGCCTAAAATCAAGGAACGTGAAGTCGTTGCGGCAGATGAGGGACACATTTAGGAGTTGTTGAATGCTTGATGCTTGGAATTCGGATAGAGGCCGTCGTGAGCGATCGTGTAGAGACGTGCCAGATGTAGCCGAATGTAGCGGCGTATGACATACAAAACTGTAAGATAACGGACATGAGAATTATGTCCTTACAGATAATCAAATTAAAAGGAATTTAGGTTGCTAGATTTATTTGTTGGATTCTAATTGGTATGCATGAGGATTAAATATATGACCAGTAGGGGTGATTGGATATAACACCTGGGTATCCTTAAGTTTACAAGAGGGTTTAATCCTAAGTGAAAGAAGATGTATTTATAAGAGATTTGAAACTATCAGTTTTAAACCTACTTAAAGGGGAGATTAATTCGTAATGATTCGGGAGATATGATGATATGGACTAGTAGGATATTAGTGATTTCTTACTGAATATAATGTTGAGGAAAAACCTATTTGAACCTTGAGTAATGAGTGAGGCTCGGGGATAATTAAATTAATAACTAAAACCATAATATTTTAATGCGTAGGATGTTAGAGAGATAATGCTACGTATGGGAAATATCGAAGGGTAGTGCGATTACCTTTTGTATATTATATTATAGGTATGATAATGCCTATTTGATTGATTAATAAATTTATGTGTATGACCTACCTAGCTTACTTTCTATCGATGGGGAGGTTTGCGTGTGAGGGCAGTAATATCCTGATGAATCCATGGGATCTTTGATTTGTCGCTCAAGAACATAGGTCTATGATAGACTTACCGGGGAGTTGATAAGTCCGCTGACTATGGGAACGTAGGTATGTGCGTGACCCATGGATGCGAGAACTATGTTCGCCTCCAATTTGTATGTTGTTGTTTGTGGTTCGAGGAATCCTTACCGAACTTTAGTCCCCTATTCGGCGACCAGCGATATTGGGACATGATAGCAGAGTAATGCAACGCACCGCAACTGTGACTCGGGGTTCCGTATTATATGTGTGTGTCTATATATATATATATATATATATATATATATATATATATATAATGAATTAAATGAATGTATATAGTGGTTTGATTAATCTACTGTGTGATAATTGTAGATAACGGTTAATTGAGAAAAAGAATTAAACTATAAGTTAATGAATGTTTATTCTTATAGATTTGAAAAGCTTAATTCATATTAATGAGAAATGATTCATGTCAATGGGAAACGCATATGAATGATTATACTACGTATGGTATGGGACATACGGGGTTATGATATGGGATGGAATCATATTATAGAAATTTGTGAAGAGGGACCATTAACTAAGAGGTTAATAGAAAACGTTAAGTGTGCACTCTAGATGAGAGGTGATAATAGCAAGTGAGAGTTGGATACTAACATGTACATAATAAATGCTTTATTTCACTTGTTAAATACTTGTTTTCAAAATCATTTTCACATCGGGCTCTGACCCGTTTCCTTGCATATTCTCTTTTCTATTGTTCCTCCTATATTAGGTGTCCAGCAGCAGGGACGCCAACCTTAGCGGATTATGACGAGCTATGCAGCTATGGAGTATTGATTAAATGCCTATCTTCTTTTGATTCACAGTATTCTCTTAGTTAGGGCATGTCGCCCAAAGGAACTCAATTATCTCTTTTCTATCTAAGTCAAATACTCTTGTAATCATGTCATTTTAATATATTTGTTATTGTGGGGATTACAATATTGGATTATTATGTGGGAATGTTTATTCTAATTGCATTTAAATTCTTTTGAGTTATCTATTCAGTTATTATTGTGGTATAATAATTTGTGTTGTGTTATTCGTAAACTAAAAATGGATTTTGTTGAATTAAAATTTGGAAAGTTTTTAACACCATCTTAATTGGGTATTGGGTGAGTTGTAAATATTTCGACAGTGATGCTAAGAATGAGCCAACTGTATATTTTGTTTTAATTTGGTATGGGACTGGCCATCCGGTATTTAATTAGGCGGGGTGTTACAGTGATATTGCCTGGAAAAACGTGCCAAAATAGATCTCTAAACTTAATTCATCTCGAAACACATATGGTAACGCAATTAGTATTTTGGACAATGAAGTAGTCCCTCGTTTGTCAGGCAAAAATATTGGCCAGAAAAAGTAGCAAAAAAAAAAAATTATCCCTTTTGTAACCCAAATTGAGCGGAATAAATTTTTCTCTTTTCATTTAACAACCCGAAAAACCCCAACTGGCCCGGAATTGTGAAAAAGGGATAATCCCATAAATTAAGTCCGAAAAGTGCAGAAAATGGGGCAAGAAAAAAAATAGCTATGCTCAACAAAAATAGCAAGAAAAGAGAAGCGTGAAAAACAGAAAAAAATAGAAAAATCAAAAGAACAAATGAGAGAAATCCGGAAAAAGCGCTAACAGACATTGTACGAAAATTCTCCAATTCCAGATTTTCGGCACCATTCTCATTTTACCCAATACACCTTTAACCCGAAAAAGTCCTAACCGAGTGTTTTATGAGAAATTGGTTACCACGTGGAGAGCAAATACACAAAAAAATAATAAAAGAGATAAAAAAATATGAATTAGATGGAATGTTCTCGCTTTCTTATAACTGTAATCCGATGATGAGATCCGGTTACCATAAAATTTTCGTCTTTATACTTGTATGCGTGAACTTGGTTCCAATATATGTACTCTTATAAATCACGCATACCGAGAGAATAGCCACATTCCGAGTGATTCGTTTGTGAGAGCATTTCGTGAGATTTTGAAATCAAAACGAATTTTCGAATAAGTAACGTAAAGGTCAATCGGTGGAAATTCGGGGGTTAAATTTTCGGCTTCACACATGGGCACTATGATTTGAGACTCTTGAACATGAAATGATGATGACTATTTTCTGGGAAAGTTTGAATTACAAAATTTTTGCGTATTTTGAGTTTTCTTTGAGTCGAATTTTGTGGGTATATTCTCTGCAAACCCTCACGAGACACAACTCGACCTACTAGGGTAACCTAGGGGTTTAAAGGCTTATTGCGTACACTAAATGCAATATCTCGCCCACGAAAGAGGTATCCTATCCCATTTTTAAGTTAGACCATGTTTTGATTCTTTTACATTGCTCGGGATGATCAAAGTTCTAAGTTAGGGGGTTTGATTAGGCATAAATTCTTCCCATTTATCCCCTTAATTTAGAGGCTTTTATCGCTCCGCAAAGTGTAATTTGAGTGGATTTATATCATATCAGTGCTATTGGCAAGTTTATAATGTGTACGCCGAGTTTCGTGTATTTTCCATTTATTATGCAGGTATTCAGTGTTTAGGAAGGACTAGTATCTCAATCCGAGTTCCGTACCAAAAGCTTCAAGGAAATACAAGGAGGAAAAGTTCCTGAAAATATGGAACCGAACCTAAGGGAAGGAAAAAGAACCGATCCCATCCTGGGAAAGCTCCTGTAAAGCACTACAAAGATGGAACCGAACCGAAGTGGAAGGAAAATGAACTGAACCTGTACCTGGAAAACTTTCTGTAAAGAAATGTTAAGATGGAACTGAACCAAAGAAGAGGAAAAATGAACCGATCCTATGCTCAAAGAACTTTATGTAAAGGCTATTAAAGATGGAATCAAACTGAACCGAACCCCTTAATAGGATCAGTTGTGTTTTCTGAAATTTAAACTTATCCACTTATAAAATTAGAATCCTCCATGGTTGAAACTCTTAGAATTCATAGCTTATAAATTGTAAACTCCTTCTAGACATAGAGGAGGCTTCTGATTCGTTAGGGAAGCTTTGTAATCAGTTTAGAGAAGAAGAACAATAAGAAACCCTACTTTGCTTATAGTTTTGCAATTCAAGTAATACCATTCTGATTCTTGTCTTAATTATTGCAGTCGTTACTTTTCTAAATAGCAACTTCATCACTCTTCATCTTCATTCAGTAGTAAAAATATTTTCTTTCATTCCAAACACATTTTCTTCCAGTTTTCATATGTCTGGCTAAGTTTTGAGGGTTGGGGTGCATGAACCCCACCCGATGTAATTCACGATAGTGGAAATAGATGTCGAAATTAAAACCTTGGATGAATTGTATCGTAGTTCATACGATACTACTTTAGTTAAGCCTTTTCTTACATACTGTGCAGGCTACAATCCCTCATATGTTTAATACTTAGGAGAAATAAAGACCAAATTTTAATTCAACCTTTGCTTATGTACTGTGCGGGATACGATCCCTCATATATGTAATACTTAGGAGTATTAAAAAGTCGGATTCCTTTAAAGCTTTAATTCTGAACCAAGTATCATATGAAGTGAATTACTAGGGTGTGGGGGATTGTAACCTAACTTACCTTTCTCCATTCATAGTTTAAAGTTTTAGTCATATCATTCTTAATTCTGTATTAGAGTAATTGCATCATGATTACAGAGCAGAAGACCTTCTAGTTTATCTAGATGAGCCTCTTATGCAGGCATGGTCTTCCGAACACCCTCATCTCAGACAACGGATCCCAGTTCAAGAATTTTTCCTTGGAGAAGTATTGCGAGAGAGTCGGGATCAAGCAATTCTTATCTTCTCTGGGCCGACCCCAGGAAAATGGGTAGACTGAGGTCACGAACTGAACGATCCTCGATGGGATCAAGAAGAGGTTGGAAGAGGCCAAGGGGAGATGGACGGAAGAGGTTTATGCAGTGTTATGGGCCTACAAAACAAAGACAAGGACACCAATTAGGGAGACCCCATTTATATTAGCATATGGCTTAGAAGTCATCATACCTACAGACGGTGGGCTCCCCACTCCCAGAATTCAGGCCTATGACCCCGACAAAAATGGATAAGAGAGAAGACTTGACCTAGGTTTGATTGAGGAAAATAGCGAGGACGCTGAGATCAGACAGGCAGCCTACCAGCAGAGATTAACTAAGTTCTACAATCAAATGGTGAAATCAAAACCTATAGCTGTAGGGGACTTGGTGCTGAAGAAGACGTTGCATAAGACAAACAAGCTTGATCCGAATTGGCATGGCCCTTACAAAGTGATTGATAAGGTTGTACCCGGTACCTACCGACTAGAAATCTCGAAGGGGAACCTTTCTCCAATCCATGGAATGGTGATCATCTGAAGAAGTATTACATATGATGTTGCAATTATTTCTATGTAAATGTATCATTTTATGAAGAGAATATTAATGAGAAGATCAGTTCCTGTGTCAATTCTTTGTTCATTATGCTTTAATAGTGAAATTTTTGGGGACAACATCTTAGTTTGATGACCTCAAACCTTAAAATATCATAATTTGGTGATAGGGTCTAAGGTGAAACATTATATTTGGACGACCTCAGACCTTAAACATCATTAATTTGGTGAAATTTATGGGGGTAACATCTTAGTTTGATGACCTCAGACCTTAAAACATCATAATTCAGTGACAGGGTCTGAGGTGAAACATCAAATTTGAACGACCTCAGACCTTAAACATCATTAATTTGGTGAAATTTATTGGGGTAACATCTTAGTTTGATGACCTCGGACCTTAAAACATCATAATTTGGTGATAGGGTCTGAGGTGAAACATCAAAGTTGGATGACCTCAGGCCTTAAACATCATTAATTTGGTGAAATTTATGGGGGTAACATCTTAGTTTGATGACCTCATACCTTAAAACATCATAATTTGGTGATAGGGTATGAGACTAAACATCAAATTTGGATGACCTCGGGCCATAAACATCATTAATTTGGTAAAATTTATGGGAGTAACATCTTAGTTTGATGACCTCAGACCTTAAAATATCATAATTTGGTGACAGGGTCTGAGGTGAAACACCAAATTTGGATGACCTCAGACCTTAAACATCATTAATTTGGTGAAATTTATGGGGGTAACATCTTAGTTTGATGACCTCAAACCTTAAAACATCATAATTTGATGAGAGATTTTGAGACTAAACATCAAATTTGGATGACCTCAGACCTTAAACATCATAATTTGGTGATAGGGTCTGAGGTGAAACATCAAATTTGAACGACCTCAGACCTTAAACATCATTAATTTGGTGAAATTAATGGGGGTAACATCTTAGATTGATGACCTCAGACCTTAAAACATCATAATTTGGTGACAGGGTCTGAGGTGAAACATCATATTTGGATGATGTCAGACCTTAAGCATCATTAATTTGGTGAAATTTCTGGGAGTAACATCTTAGATTGATGACCTCGGACCTTAAAACATCATAATTTAGTGACAAGGTCTGAGGTGAAACATTATATTTTGATGACCTCAGACCTTAAACATCATTAATTTTATGAAATTTATGGGGGTAACATCTTAAGTTGATGACCTCAGACCTTAAACATCATAATTTGGTGACAGGATCTAAGGTGAAACATCAAATTTGGACGACCTTAGACCTTAAACATCGTTAATTTGGTAAAATTTATGGGGGTGACATCTTAGTTTGATGACCTCAGACCTTAAAACATCATGATTTGGTGATAAGGTCTGAGGCAAAACATCATATTTAGATGACCTTAGACCTTAAACATCATTAATTTGGTGAAATTTATGGGGGTAACATCTTAGTTTGATGACCTCAGACCTTTAAACATCATTAATTTGATGATAAGTTATAAGGGTAACATCATAGTTTAGTGATGAAGACACTATTATATTGAGGCTTCAGAACTTAATACGAACACCATTGCATGACATATAAAACCATTCAAGGAACATTCATCAAAAGAAGTAAATCCCTCTTCAGAGGATGGTATAGCATGAAAAAGTTAAAATTACAACTCAAATTATGCAAGAGAATGTTATAAGAAGTTATAAAGTTACAGATTAACAAAAGGTACAAAGCTTCACAAATTATGGCCTAAGGGTCTGCAGCCACAGGGTTGGTAACCTCAGCCTAATCATTTTGGCCGACCTTGGTAACCTCGGCCCCATCATCTTAGGGGTTGACATACTTAGTCTCCGTGGCTTCCAGCTCAGTAGTCTCTACAGGGGAAGCAACTCCTTGCTCCTCCACCTCTTGTAGGGCTTGAGCAAATTGAGGGTCAACAAAGCCCAGACCAATGAAGTCTGAAGCTGCCAAGCTTCTGAATCCTTCTCTTTTACGACCGCCCATTTACCAGTGGCCTTAACACCTCTTTCGAGGTATTCGAAGCCAAAGCTGATAAATTCGTCAAAGACCTTATAGTCAGCCAAGATATTTTCTGAAGCGTCTTCAACTGCAGCTTTCACTACAACATTAATCTTTTGTTGAAGAGCATCATCATTGGCCTTCATGGCAGAGCTATGGTCCTTCTTGAGTTGGTAAATCTCCTTCTCAATCTGCCTAGCCTTAGTCTCAAACCCTTCAAAAGTAGCCTTCATAAGATCCACCTCAGCGTTCAAAGAAGCCTACGCCTTCTAGGCCTCTTTCCCCATCTCAATAAGGGGCAGCTTTCTCAGAGCCCAGTCAATAAACTGTTGCATGGCGATAATACCTTGCAAAATAGATACAGATATATAAGTTCAGGAGTTAATAAAATTCAAGGCTAAAATTACACTTGGAGTATAAAAGCAAAAAGTCTTACCTTAATTGACCTATTAAGACATAACTCATTCAGTAGAGGAGTATCCAAAGAACGGTAGAAGTGTTTGTCAGCATCGATCATCACAGAGCCTATGGAATCCATGGCCTTCATATTTTGGCCTATGAGGCTATCGTCGATTTTCAACTGCTCCAAATGAGCAGCTAGGGCGTTATTATATGAAATAGGGATGGAGCGATGTCCCTTAGAAGTTTTGCTCTTCCTCTGATCCTCAAGGGCAGCAGTAGTGGATTTCCTCTTCTTCGAGGCATCGGCCTTCGAAGAAGTTGAGGGATGAGGAGGTGCATTTAGGCCTACTTTCTTCACCAACCTGACAAGACTTAGGGCCGACATTTCCCAGATGTTGTATGAGATTCCTCCGGGGCATTCTGAAAAATAAAGGTCTAAGTTAAAAGATTAGAGACATAGTAAAATCAGAAGTACAACTCATTGAAGTAACTTACAAAGCTCAGTTAGAGGACTCCCCCCAAGACTAGTCTCAGAGAGGTAGTAAGGGGTCATCAAATGCTTGTACTTGACTATCTGACCAAGATCCCCTTGATATTGAAGGTCCTTGACCTTCTTAAGGTTACCCTGGCTTAACCCAGGGTTAGCCCTAGCAGCCATTGACACCTTTCCCCACCTCAGAGGTGTTCTCGACTCTAAAGATGAAGAGGTGGCACAAGGACTAAATTCCCATGACCCTGAGGCGAAGAAGTATCGTGGTTTCCAGTTGTGGTTTGAAGTTTGGGTAACCAATAACATCCTCTTATTAGACTTCCTAACTAGGAAGTGGTAGTAACTAAGATGGTTCCTAGCAGAGGAGGGCACGTAGCACCCTGTGAAGACCTGGACAGGAAGATCTGAATGATGGACTGCCCTCTATAATACGATAGCTCCAATCATCATCCTCTAGGCATTAGGGGATAATTGGGAAGGAGTCAAGTTAATGTGGGATAATATGGCCCTAATTATCGGATGAATGGGGAGACGAAATCCTAATTTAAACATCTACTCATGTAAGAAGATTTTACCATCTCGGTCGCTAAAGGCCCTCTGATCCCTCAGAGGTCTCCTAATTTTGATAGAGGGGCCTATGGAATAAAGATGCCTAGGAACTAGGAGGTCAAATTCATTGACAGAGCTCTCTATCTCAGCGGACTCCAAGGTGTCAATATCACTTTCGTGACCATCATCCTTATCCCTAAAAATGTTGGCCTGGGCAGGCGTAGGAGAACCACCAGGGAACCTTATAGCAAACTCAGCCCCTCTAGCAGCCGGCAGAGGGACAACGTTAATGGGTGGAGTAAAGGCAACACTTAGACCAACAACTTCAACATCTAAATAGGTTCGTGAAGAACTAGACTCATTGTGGGACGAGACACGGCTCGAAACCTCGGCTTAATCAGGGACCTGATCCTGCCTAATTGAGAAGTCCATGGCCTCTTGAAAAGAATCCACAAACATAAGGTCTGAGGTCGACGACTTAGACTCATACATTGGAGTAGGTTCCAACGGAGTCTCCACTTTCTCAGTTGACGCAGCTGACTCAGGGTATATCACCCTCAAAGGAGGTGGAAAGATTGGTCTAAGGGGGAAGGCCTCAACCCTACGAGCTTCCTCTTGGGCTTGCTCTATTTGCCTAATCTTCTCCAAAGTCTTCTCTCTAAGAGAAGGGAATTCTTCTAAGAGCTAATAAAGAGGTCCGAGCATAGGAGGACGACCTTAAACTTGGGACCCAAAATCAAAAATAAACAAATTAACTTAACTTAACTAAGGATCAAAACCTGGTTTTGATGTTTTTCCAAATAAATAATAATCAAGAATAATGTCACCGAAAAACTCATAAGCTCCCCGGAAAATGGGAACTGTCGTCGGAGTATGCAAGAAATAGAAAAATAAGGCTGAAAATGGAAAGACGAGATGAAAATAGTACCTAAAGAAATACGAGATGAAGAAAGGGAGGATTAAAAATCAAGAAAAACCCCAAAACCCGGTAGCAGTGGATCTCTTGAAGAGGAAGAGAGCATAGAAAACTTAGGCGAGAAAGTGAGAAAAAGTAAGGAGGAAAGAGAAGGAAAAGGGTTTAAACCCTCAAAATTTACTTACACGCATCCTAAGGCCCATCATTGCCTTGGGAGCCCAAAAGGCAATCATCATTGCACTTGCCAAGCATGCTACCTACTTCAGTAGTCGACACTTGTCAAAGGAAGATTGGCACAAAGAAAAAACAACCTCGGACATATTGTAACAACCCAGGCTTTTGGGCGGCTATTTTATATTATTTTGCCCGATGGGTTAATTTTATAAAATAGGGGATAATGGAGTAAATATTATTTCCCATGATATTAAGGGATAATATTTACTATATTTTGTCTATTTACCGTTATGAGAAGGTAAATAGCATTATATTGTGGTTTATTGCGTCGTTATATGTTATACGACGGTTATTACTCATGTTTAAATCGGAGCCTAATTAATTAAATAAATGAAATTTGGAACGCAAAAATAGTTCACATTTTTTCGAATGCCAAAATAGGGGGTGCGGTTGTTTTTAGAATTGTCGAGATAGTCAAAATAAGTGCCAAGGTGTATTTTTGAGTTTCGGGCAATTTTTGTGGGTTATGACTCAATTATGTGGTTACGAGTCATTTTAATGGTGTATTAGCAATTAAAAGAGGGGAATTAATGTTTTAAAACCCGGTTAAGTCCCCCACCCCCTTCTTATTTCTCATTTCTGGTATAAACCAAGAGAGAGAGAGAGAGAGAGAGAGAGAGAGAGAGAGAGAAGAGAAAGTTGGGAGAAATGGGAGAAAATAGAGAAAAATGGAAATTAGGAGCGAAAATTTGTTGCTACCGGAGGAGGATCTAAGACTACGAACTCGAGGCAAGTTTCTTACTTGCTAGATGTTGATTTAATGTGATAAATTGCATGTATAGTAAGCTTTTTGGATATTTAAACCATAAATGGGTTTTTGTTGATTTTGGTGATTAAACCCTTAAATATTAGTTTTAATTTGATTTGAGGAAAATAAATTAGTTTCTTGATGTGTAGGAATGATTGGGTAGCAATTTTTGTTGTTGTATTTGGGTGGATTAACGAATAAAATCTTGGAGGTTCCGTTAATGGCCGAAACAACTTCTCGGAGAAGAAGTTGTCTGCCAGGATTGATCGATCGAGCCTGGGGGATCGATTGATTGAACCCATCGATCGATCGACAGCCAAGGGTCGATCGATCGACCCACCCTATTTTTATGATATTTTTCTAGTTTTGTTTTAGCCCTTTTCTTTCAGGTTCAAGGTTTAGGAACCTTCCTTTGGGAAGTAATGGGGAGTCCTAGAGGGTTGTTTTGGGTAGACTAATGTCCTAGGATAAAATGGGATAATTAGGCTTACCCCGAGGGCTAGTTTGTGTAGGTTAATGTCCAAATGATATAGGAAGTTAACCTAAAAATAAATTGGAGATAAAATGTGAATGTTGAGACTTTTGGGAGTCAATTATTGAGGGAGACTCATTTTGATGATTGATGGTTTTGCGTTGAACTCTTGGAGACTAGTTGGAGGATAATGGAACTTCGGGTCTTAGGTCATTAATAAAATATGACACTAAGAATAAGAAATGCATATTATAAAATGTGGTACTAAATGAATAAGTACAAATGAATGATTTTGAGAATGTAAAAGTGAATGTTTTCAAAAGGAAAAAGTAATGTTTTTCATAAATGTTAATTTATGGATACACACCTCTTTAAATCGCTATCATAAGGGAAGTTGCGCGCGTGTGGTGAAGCCTCCTGGCTAATGAATGCAGGGTGGATATAGTCCCTAGGCCATATGAGCATTTATTGTATATTTTCAGCGCTAGTTAGGTGATTCTGGGTGTGGTCATGATATTCCCGCAGGCATATGGACGCTTCCCAACGTTTCAGTTGGTTCCCAGGTTGTCTTGTTTGATAGGCCCTGGAAGATGAAAGCAATTTAGGGGATCGTCCAGTGGGAAAACCCGGAGGGACGATCTAAGATATGTTAAATCAATTCATGATAATTAATTGTCTTTAAATACATTTCCTAGATGGAAGAAGGGAAATGGGATAAACGGATTGGCTTCGGGTACATTTACCGGATGGAAGAAGGGAGATGGAAGCATATGATATGAAAAGGCATTTTTATGATAATAAAAAATGGCTTTTGAATACACTTCTCGGATGGAAGAAGGGAAGTGGGATCTTATCATAAAGTAAAGAATTTTTATGATAATAAAACTTGCTTTTAAATATGTATTTTTCCTGGATGGATGACAGGAAATAAAATTTGTAAAGAAAGTTTTGAAATGAGATTGAATTGGTAAACATTTGATAAAATGAATTACCATATATGTAATTCCTAAAGAAATTAGGAACTGTGCCTTTAGATGGAGATGAAATTGTTATGTGTACTTAATTAGATAAATATGCATATATTGATTTCGTGCTGAGGGTTTAATGGATCTCGGCGATCAACCTTTCCTAGTAGTAGTGTATCGGGGGGTTCCTTGTTTGGATTTCTCTTTGCGAGACACCCCACGAACGAATAGGGCATAGTGTTGAGACTGGGGAGAAGTTAGCCCTTAGTACTTGGGTTAACTAGAGCATTTCATTTATATTGCACTAGGTTGTGATTGTAGATTGAGAGTTGAGAAATATTATGTTAACTGCGAGAGAATTACGCACTTAACTGTCATGCATTTTAGTCACATGGTAATCATATCAAATCGGGCCCTGACCCGTCTATATTTCTCTGTTTTTGCATATACTCCTTGTCGTACAAGTGCTCTACCGTATGGACACCTGTATTTACATTTCCATTCCGGTTGTCATGGAGCTAGAGCATATTGCGGATGTTGTAGGTTATTTGTATTAGACGCTTCTTTCCATTGTACTCTAGTTCTGTTCAGTTATATATTCGGACGTGTTGCCCATGCATTCCACTCATTTATTATAATGTAATATTTAATGTGTAATAATCGGTGTAAGTATTTATATTGGTCTGTTCATCGACAACTTATTCGGTGATTATTTATTATATTGTCATTCTTTATCCATTAATTTTTTTGATATCCACCGTTTTTACAAATGGGATCGTCTAAGTGTTTTTCTTTCATTTATAAAATTTTAAATTTGACAGTCCTTTTTCTAAAATGATTGGTGGTTATCTCATACTATTATTTTAATCAACAGTGATACTGAGAATGGACCATCTATGATTCTTGTGATTATTAGAGTATTGGGCTGGCCACCTATTATTTTAGGAGGCAGGTTGTCACAGATTGTATCAGAGCATTAGATTCTAGAGTCCTTAGGAATCTGTGCGGACGTATTGCGCCTTCTGCGTTACTTTTAATTTGACATAGAGCCTTAATATTAAGATCGTTGATTTCTCTTGTGAGATTTCGTTCTCTTTCTATGATATGAGAACCCCAAAAATCTTTTATGCGTTCGTGTGAGACGCGCAAGTCGATAGATGAAGGTCGTCAGGGAAGGTCGTTGTGAAGGCGTCATGAGACGGGATTACTAAGAGCTGTAAGTTGTAGTCGGGGATGAGGTCTACCTTAGAGGTTGCTCCCTTTATAGCATTATATTATATTGCTACCGTGACTACTAAGTATAGTAGATATGGTTTTTTAAGTACCACTAGAATTAGAGGGTGGTACTAAGCTTGGGATTCCGAACGACGTCAATCTGAAGATTGAGAAGTCCTTGACGAGGACCAAATGTTTAAGTTCGATCGATTGGAGGAAGTGTAATCTCATTCGGTGAGAGTATAAGGCCTATGAGTTTTGGCCTAGAGAGGGGTATAGAAGTGCCCAGGTGCGAAGATTGGGAGAAAATCTTTCACTCATAGCTGTAAGGTTGAAGTGGCATAAATAGTAGTCGCCATATTTTGATGGGGTAGGAAGTTTTGCCCATAGAGAAACCCGGTAGATATTTTCAACAGCGAGTTTCTCTGGGATATCGGGAATGATGAGAAAGTAGATTCTCAAATATTCACTTGAGGTTCGGTCAGAGGCCGACTGTGAATAAAGAGTTATAGGGTTAAGGAAACCTTGAATTGAAGTGGGTTGATGCAAGGAAGAGAGAGCCCTTTAGTGGAAATGACGGGCTCATAAGTAAGTGTTGTTAACACTTTTAGAGAAGTAGTGTTCATGAGACCCCATTGGTGGACATCCACATGGGGAAGACTCATTGAACTAAGGTCGGGGAGGCTAGTAGAATATTCTCTTTATTGAAGAAGTTAAGGGAACTAAGCGAATAATCGCTAGAGTAGCTAGAGATGGAAGTAGTGTGGTTTGGTTAAGACTAGAATATGTATCGAGGAACCATTAGTGGTGGCCAAAGATATTGGCAAGTATGTTGGCGAGAATTTCCACCTTAGGCGAGGGTGGAGTATTCCTTATGATAAGATGGAGTAGTATGGTATTTATCCTAGATTCGGGTGTGTAAACTGAGCTTGTGGTGCTATCAATATTATGATAGTGACTATATCTATATGGCTTCTATGGTAGGGAAGTTTTATATTTTCCTTCGCTCATTATAAAGCGAGTCGCGATATTTTAGAGGTATATGTGTGGTATGTGCTACTCGTATTATATGTAATATACGAGTGGAAATATTCTTGGTTGGGTTGGTGTGATAGCAAGCGAAAATATCACGAGGATATCCTATGTTTAGTTTTAAAATGGAACTAGTGGTTCTATAATATCTCTCCTGGATACATGTTGAGACTTTATAGAAGTGGCTTAAGGTATGCGAGGATTTTATTTTCATTTTATTTCATTCATCTTGCATGCATGATTGTTGCATTTTCTTTTCTTTTCCTTTTTTCTTTCTTTTTATTGTTGAGATGCTGGG
The DNA here is from genome assembly GCA_949130495.1 of Sambucus nigra. Lineage (NCBI taxonomy): Eukaryota > Viridiplantae > Streptophyta > Magnoliopsida > Dipsacales > Adoxaceae > Sambucus > Sambucus nigra. The sequence goes on from OX422220.1 coordinate 51,495,902, forward strand.
TTGGAAGGTTTAGCCGAGAATCACGTGATTGAGTGATTTAAGGGCTAAATTGATGTGCTATATATGAGCACTGTAATAGTTTTTCCTCTGATCGATGTGGGGAAGACTAAGATATGAAAGTCGGATAAAGACTTATGGTTGTGCCTTGATGAGAAGGCCATTTAAAAAGATATATGTGTGTATATTGGGATAAAGAATTTGTGGCATCTTACTGAAAGTAAATGCCAGATTAGTTTAATTTTTAGTTAATTGAGATAGTAAGACATTGAAGTATAAGTGCATTAGTAGAGTTATGAGTTAGGGTTTTAACGGTCTCGATCATGTGTCTTAGACCGTTACATCTTGATGACCGACGATGCGAGGTAGTAGTGTAACGGGAGGGTTCCTTATTTGGATTTCGCCTCGGCGAGACATCCCACGCATGAAATCGATCTAATTTCAGAAGTTGAGAAAGGTCTTGGACACTAGGGATATAATTAGTATAATATTTATACGACTTGATTAGGATATAGATATACTTTAGTATTACTAGGACCTAAGGCCCTTAGGCCATGTGACCTTATTTTAGGGAGGCGGTAGGGAGTTGACCACAATAGGTTTGTGGGTTAACTCTAAGTAGGATTAGGTCCCTAGAACGAAGAAGTATCGGATCTCGAGTGATTCGAAACGTTAGGCCATAGATGGTGGGGCCTCTCTTAGATAGAGCGTGGCGTCGGTAACTTAATTTTCGAGGAGTTGAAGTATGAGCTGACTTTTACTGCTGCACTCGTGTTATTAAGTTCGATAGTGGATTTAACATATGAGTCTTTGCCAGGAACGATAAGTATCAATACTGGAGCATGGACCCATTGTTTATGCGTCTCACAAACTTGAACCTCGTAAGAAGTATTATCCCCCGCTTGATTTAGAGTTCATAGCAGTAGTATTCGCCTTAAAGAAATAGAGGCACTACATCCTGGACAGGAAATTGGTCTTTTTACGAGCAATAAGTTGGAGTTCGTAAAGGACTATCAATTGGATATTCCCTTTTTTCTAAGGAAATGTGAATGGGATAGTAGATGCGCCGAGTAGAAAACTGTCAGAGAGATTAGTTGAGGCACGGAATGCCAAGCAGAACGAGCTTAACCGAGGGGATGCTATCGTAGGAACGTTCATGCCCGTGGTAGACCAATTCACCTACTAGTGTGAAGGGACTAGTGGTGGAACGAGGAAGGATGGGAGTAATAGCTTTTATGGATCGAAATTTCGTACAATAGATCGGATCGTTTCCTATAAGTATGGTGCCGTGTGTGTGGCCTAGTGTAGTCAGATGAGTAATTCGCATACTCATTGGATGGGACCAGCGGACAGTATATTTCTTGGACTTGGAGTGGTCCGAGAATATTTCTTTAATGACCGGTCTCAATGAGCCACATATTTTTAAGGGCTACGCCAATGCGAATAGGAGTAAGTAGTGTTGGGGTTTAGCAATTATAAGTTAGTGTGGTTATTCCCTAGCAAGGGTATAACGTGATTCGGGATGAAAGGCGAATTGTGCCAAGATGTGTAGGTATCTCCTTCCGTAGTAGAAAGGCAGGATCGATAGTTCATGAGGAACGATTTGGTGCTATGTTAGAGCACTAAGAATGTGGACTAAGATCGAAAGGGATGGCCTTAGTCCAAGTCCAAAGGGGACGCCGCACTGCCGAGGGGTTCGCTAAGGATGTTAGAACGATAGTTTAGTATATATTACCCTTTATATGATTAGGGGTACGCCTGAATTTTGAGGGCAACATTCCCTTCTAAGGGGGGGAGTATGTAACAACCCAGGCTTTTGGGCGGCTATTTTATATTATTTTGCCTGATGGGCTAATTTTATAAAATAGGGGATGTTGGAGTAAATATTATTTCCCGTGATATTAAGGGATAATATTTACTATGTTTTGTCTATTTACCGTTATGAGAAGGTAAATAGCATTATATTGTGGTTTATTGCGTCTTTATATGTTATACGACGGTTATGACTCATGTTTAAATTGGAGCCTAATTAATGAAATAAAATTAAATTTGGAACGCAAAAATAGTTAACATTTTTCTGAATGCCAAAATATGAGGTGCGGTTGTTTTTAGAATAGTCGAGATAGTCAAAATAAGTGCCAAGTTGTATTTTTGAGTTTCGGGCACTTTTTGTGGGTTTTGACTCAATTATGTGGTTACAAGTCATTTTAATGGTGTATTAGCAATTAAAAGAGGGGAATTAATGCTTTAAAACCCGGTTAAGTCCCCCACCCCCTTCTTATTTCTCATTTGTGATATAAACCAAGTGAGAGAGAGAGAGAAGAGAAAGTTGGGAGAAATGGGAGAAAAGAGAGAAAAATGGAAATTGGGAGCGGAAATCCGTTGCTACCGGAGGAGGATCCGAGACTACGAGCTCGAGGCAAGTTTCTTATTTTCTAGATGTTGATTTAATGTGATAAATTGCATGTATAGTTAGGTTTTTGGAGATTTAATCCATAAATGGGTTTTTGTTGATTTTGGTGATTAAACCCTTAAATCTTAGTTTTAATTTGATTTGAGGAAAATAAATTAGTTACTTGATGTGTAGGAATGATTGGGTAGCAATTTTTATTGTTGTATTTGGGTGGATTAATGAATAAAAGCTTGGAGGTTTCGTTAACGGCCAAAACAGCTTCTCGGAGAAGAAGTTTTCCGCCAGGATCGATCGATCGAGCCTGGGGGATCGATCGATCGAACCCATCGATCGATCGACGGTCAAGGGTCGATCGACCGACCGACCCTGTTTTTATGAGATTTTTCTAGTTTTGTTTTAGCCCTTTTCTTTTAGGTTCAAGGTTTAAAAACCTTCCTTTGGGAAGTAATGGGGAGTCCTAGAGGGTTGTTTCGGGTAGACTAATGTCCTAGGATAAAATGGGATAATTTGGCTTACTCCGAGGGCTAGTTTGTATAGGTTAATGTCCAAATGATATAGGAAGTTAACCTAAAAATAAATTGGAGATAAAATGTGAATGTTGAGACTTTTGGGAGTCAATTATTGAGGGAGACTCATTTTGATGATTGATGGTTTTGTGCTGAACTCTTGGAGACTAGTTGGAGGATAATGGAACTTCGGGTCTTAGGTCATTAATAAAATATGACACTAAGAATAAGAAATGCATATTATAAAATGTGGTACTAAATGAATAAGTACAAATGAATGATTTTGAGAATGTAAAAGTGAATGTTTTCAAAAGGAAAAATTAATGTTTTTCATAAATGTTAGTTTATGGATACACACATCTCTAAATCGCTATCATAAGGGAAGTTGCGCGCGTTTAGTGAAGCCCCTGGCTAATGAATGCATGGTGGATATAGTCCCTAGGCCATATGAGCATTTATTATATATTTTCTGCGCTGGTTTGGTGATTCTGGGTGTGGTCATGACTATCCCGTAGGCATATAGCCTCTTCCCGATGTTTCGTTAGGTTCCCAGGTTGTCTTGTTTGATAGGCCCTGGAAGATGATAGCAATTTAGGGGCGCGTCCAGTGGGAAAACCCGGAGGGACGGTCTTAGATATGTTAAATCAATTCGTGATAATGAATTGGCTTTAATTACATTTCCCGGATGGAAGAAGGGAAATAGGATAAATGGATTGGCTTCGGATACATTTCCCGGATGGAAGAAAATTATATGAAAAGGCATTTTTATGATAATAAAAAATGGCTTATGATTACACTTCCCGGATGGAAGAAGGGAAGTGGGATATTATCATAAAGTAAAGTATTTTTATGATAATAAAACTTGCTTTTAAATATTTATTTTTCCTGGATGGAAGAAAGGAAATAAAATTGGTAAAGAAAGTTTTGAATTGAGATTGAATTGGTAAACATTTGATTAAATGAATTACCATATATGTAATTCCTAAAGAAATTATGAACTGTGCCTTTAGACGGAGATGAAATTGTTATGTGTACTTAATTAGATAAATATACATATATTGATATCATGATGAGGGTCTAATGGATCTCGACGATCAACCTTGCCTAGTAGTTGTGTATCGGGGGGGGGGGGGTTCCTTGTTTGGATTTCGCTTTTCGAGACACCCCACGTACGAATAGGGCATAGTGTTGAGACTGGGGAGAAGTTAGCCCTTAGTACTTGGGTTATCTAGATAATTTCATTTATATTGCGCTAGGTTGTGCTTCTAGATTGAGAGGTGAGAAGTATTATGTTAACTGCGAGAGAATTACGCAGTTAACTGTCATGCATTTTAGTCACATGGTAATCATTTCAAACCGGGCCCTGACCCATCTATATTTCTCTGTTTCTTCATATACTCCTTTCCGTACAGGTGCTCTACCGTATGGACACCCGTATTTATATTTCCATTCCGGTTGTCATAGAGCTACAACATATTGCGTATGTTGTAGGTTATTTGTATTAGACGCTTCTTTCCATTGTACTCTAGTTCTGTTCAGTTATATATTCGGGCGTGTTGCCCAAGCATTGCATTCATTTATTATAATGTAATATTTAATGTGTAATACTCGGTGTAACTATTTGTATTGGTTTGTTCACCGACAGCTTATTCGGTGATTATTTATTATATTGTCATTCTTTATCCGTTGATTTTTTTGATATCCACCGTTTTTACAAATGGTATTGTCTAAGTGTTTTTCTTTCATTTATAAAATTTTAAATTTGACAGTCCGTTTTCTAAAATGATTAGTGGTTATCTCGTACTATTATTTTAATCTACAGTGATGCTAAGAATGGACCATCTATGATTCTTGTAATTATTAGAGTATTAGGATGGCCAACTGTCATTTTAGTAGGCGGGTTGTCACACATGCATACCCCTTATCCACCTACTCACGTGGGTAACTAAGGTCTAGGGGGTGATTGATATGCCAAAATTGTACCTAATAGCTCGGAAGCACCAACCTCGGACATGTATACCCCTTAGTCACCTACTCACGTAGGTAACTAAGGGCGAGGGGTGATTGATATGCCCAAATTGTACTTGACAGCTTGGAAGCACCAACCTCGGCCAGCAGGTTAGCTGAGGTAACAAGGGCCCAACATAAGGTCGTCTTCGGCCGACGTTGCTAGTTACCCGTACAATCAGGCAACTGTCAAGGTCTTCATAACTCATGGGGTCAATCATCCACCAGGTCGTCCATAGCCGACATCACATCTACCTCTACATTAACCTCGGTTGGGAATCAATCGAGACCATCAAGGACTCATGGGTTCAACCACCCTTTATCGTCATCATCGACCCAGGCTGACGTTCCAACTATACTTGCCTATCCCCGATGTAGGCTGACGTCCCAACTTCTTATGTCTTACCTCGGCCATCCTACCTACCGAGATCCTAATAAATAACCTCGAATAAAGTAATAGTCAGACTTAACCAACCTCATACTCTTCCAGGTCGAGGTCGCACCTATCAGGGAAAAAGCCAAGGTTTTACAAGCATATGCAAGGATAGGAACACATGGACAAAGTCAGTTGTAACCAAATCAATCTCCTTACGTGGGGGAATATTTCATCATTATTCTCTACATGTGACAGTGACAGATGTCTTCATTAGATTGGCTAGATCAACACACACATGCTCATTGCATGCATGGGGGTACATTACACCCCCCCAAACACTATATATACTTGTCTTCTCCTACCTTAAGAAGGATCCAAAATTAACAACCCTAGCTGCAACTCTGTCCAATTATAGAGTAGAGAGATAAAGCTTGAGAGATTTTATCCATGGACTTTAGTGCCTTATTCCAGTGACCTTGTTCAGTCACTTGCACAGTGGACGAGGTCTAATTGGCTGAACCACTTATATATCGATGTTCATCTTCTTCTCCTCATCTCTCTCTTATATTTAGTATGTACTTGAGCTTCCATTATTACCACTGATTTGAGCTTACAAACACCTTGAAGGGTGGTACTATTTCCAGCGTCATCAGTGCATATAATTGTAGTTATTTCGCAAATCAAATCACCTTTTCCTTTTCTTTAGAGTCAATGTTAGGTTTCCTTCGTCTGTCCAACATCGTTACGATTCCGTTTGTCCTATTTCCCTGAGGATCGATGCCCGACTTATCGGATTATTACTTGAGCGACAGGCTTGCACTTGAGCCTAGAGAGTACTCACTTCTGAGATACATTCTTTGTCACGTCATAGTTCAATCAATTTTTTGGAGGCTAAAATTCCTAAATCTTGAGGTGCTTCTCTGATTTTCCTTATTTCGAAATGTTCCATTCCATCATCTTGCAAAGACTATAGGCCTATTATTCTATGTAATGCTAGTTACAAAATTTACTCAAAATTCTCAATAATAGATTGTCATCCTTCATATATCCCTATCAATCAGGCTTTGTCTAGAACAGGAACATTCTTGATAATATTATTCTTAGTCAAGAAATGGTGCAACTTTTGGACAAGAAAAAGCAAGGGGGAAATGTGTTATTGAAGATAGACATAAACAAGGCTTATAATATAATATATTGGATGTTTCTTCTCAAGTCTTTAAGAAAGAATGGTTTCTTTGAAGTTATCATTGACCTGATGTGAAGGAGTATTTCATCTTCTTGGTTATCCATTGCAGTTAATGGTGAAGCTAGAGGCTTCTTCAAGCCATCTAGAGGTTTAAGATAGGGAGTTCCTTTGTCTCCCAGTCTATTCTTATTAGCTTCAGAATCCCTTAGCAGAGGACTCCATTATTTAATGAGTGAGGGTTCTATCAAGTCTTATTCTCATCCAAGAGGTTGTAATCTAATTAGTCATCCTTCTTTTGCAAATGACTTAATTATTTTTACATCTGGGGATAAGAGAAGTTTTCATAACTTATTGGTTTTCTTAAGAAAGTATGAGTATCAATTAGGTCAAGTTATTAATGTTGATAAAAACAGGGTTCTAATGAGGAACAAAGTAAATAGAAGAAGTGAAAAGAATGTTGTTGAGAGTACAGGCTTCAAACAAGAAAAAGGCTCAATCAAATACTTAGGGTGTCAGATTTTCAAAGCTAGGAAGAAAGCTATTTATTTTATCAAATAGTTTAATCTTTGAACAATAAAATCAATAGTTGGAAGTCTAAATTTTTATCCCTGGGAGGCAGAATTACCCTCTTAACCTTAGTTCTTCAGTCTATGAATATTTATACCATTTTTTCCCTTAGCCCCCCAAGAAAAATCTTTCTTTGATAAACATAATTCTAAGTAATTTTCATTGGGGTTCTCATAATTTTTTTGGGAAAAAGTATCATTGGAAAAGCTTGAATATTATATGTTTTCCAAAGTCTGAGGGGGGTCTTGGGATTTGAAACTTAAATAGTATGATAACCGCATCAAACCTTAAGCTAGCTTGGACATTCAAGTCAAGTAACTCTCTTTGGTCTTCTTTTATGAGGAAAAAGTACATCTCAATGCCTCAAATAGTTACTTCAATGTCTACTAAAAGAATTGCTCTCAAGTGTGGTCTATTTGTGAAGAAAAGTCTACTATTATAAGGGGTAATCATGTACAAAAACCCTCTAATTCGGGAGATTTTAGTTTATCTTCAGCTTATGAAATTGTGAGATCTCCTAAACTCCCTTCAATCTCTCATTCATTCATTTGGGATCCTAATATACCTCCTAACTTATCAACTTTTGCTTGGAGAATTCTTAATAATTCAGTTCCTTTAGACTACAATGTTAAAAAACTTAGCATTCAGATCACTTCTAGATGCTTCTACTCTCATAATTCAGAAAAACATATGTATCATCTCTTTTTTAAAGGTCCTATAGATTGTAAAATCTGGTCTATCTTTGAGAATTTATTGGGAATTTAGCAATCTTTCTTAGTCATTTCTCTAATCCTGAAATGGTGGCTTCATATGGGATCATGTCAGTTCTCAAAATGGATTCATAAGGTTATTCCTAGAAGCATCTTTTATATATTCTGGCTATAGAGAAACAAAGCTCTTTTTAATGGGATACAGACTTGTGTTAATGTGATAATTGAGAGATAAAGATAAGGCTTAGAGACATGGCTTTTATTGCTTCTTTCAAACATGGAACCTCTTCCACGTTATCTCACATTCTCCAATTTCTTCAGATAGAATCTCCCAAACCTTCTCTATTCATATTGTCTCATATAAGTTGGCCTCCACCCTCTAAGTCTTTTTTAAAGATGAAAATGGATGGAGCTTGTGATATTGATGGTAATATGGGCATTGAAGATGTTCTCGAAAATAAAAAGGGTTCTTTCATTTGGGTTTTAGCAACGTTTATTCCAAGAGGCTCTAGTATTCAGGCTGAAGTTTTGGCTTTAAAGAAAGGTGTTTATCATGGAATTTCATTATATGGTCACAACATGGAAGTGGAATCTGATGCTCAAGTAGTAGTTAACTGCCTTAATCTTAAATCTAAGCCTTCATGAAAGGCTAGAAGTTGCATTAAAGAAATTCACTCTATTATTTATTTTTGGAACACTAAGGTCTCTCATATTTATAGGGAAGCTAATCATGTAGCTGGCCTTTTGTCCAAACATGGCCTTAACTCAAAAATGAAATCTCAGTTTATTGTTTTGAAGACCTTCTTATGTTGACTAAGGGAGCTATTAAGCTAGATGCTTATAAATTGCCTTACATTAGAAAGATTTGTCTTACTTTATTGTAATTCCACCTAGAGAGGGATATTCTCTCTAAATATTAATAAAAATCCAGTATATAATTTCCACAAAAAAAACATCAGATTTATCTAATTTGGAGGATAGTGTTGTGTGCAATATATTAGGATATCAATTACGCTGTTATAATGTTGTGCGCAACTCTTGTCCACTGTTTGTGTCCAATGAGTTCTTGGGATTGTTATTAGTATCTTTAGTGATTCTGCTTACAATTTTTATGATAACCCACTTGGACAATTTTTATGATGACCCATCTTTAGTGAGTTTGTTTGTGTCTATTATTTTATTTGTTATGTAATGAAATCAGATCATGTGTGTGTATTCTAGATTATGTTTATTTGTATGTGTATATGATTTTCTGGGTGTTTAGGAAATTTGGATGGACAAGAACACGAGAGGGGTTAGCTCAGAGATTTCTTCCATGGCATAGACCATTGCAGGGATTGATGATTGGAGATACTAGAATCACATTCTAATTGACGACTCTAAGTGGGCACTTTAGTTTCGTAAATGGGTTTGATTTTTGTGATTATCTAGTTGATATAACTTTTTTTCCCAGGTGATGATAATATTTGTAGTCTTAAATTATTAGTTGAGTTGTGATTATGTTGATTCCTAGGGTGTGGAGAAATAAGGGGAATGGTAGTGTTTGGGAAATTTGAATTTGGTATTGGATAAATATAAGGGACTATTTCTCTACCTATTTAATAATTTTATTTCCAAGCATAGAGGATCTATTTGCACTGGACCATAAATAAGTACTAATGAACCCATGGTTGGATTGTGTGATAGAAATTTGAAATAAAATAATGAATGATACCTTCCTAGCCATGGTTTAAGTTTTCTAGCAGGTATCTTTTTAGATTTAGGTTTTTAGAGATATGAAATAGAGGGTCAAATAAATTTGAAATAAAAATAGTAGGTATCACACTACTTTTTACAAGGACGAATAAAATTTGTTCATGTTAACCCTCATTACAACGACCCTGCAAGTTGTCGATATTTCAAATGTTTTGCTGAAAAATACTTAAGCAAGTTATTGATTTTGTTAATATATATTGGTAGTGATTTTAGAATATTGGGTGCCAAAACTAAGTCAATCTACCCACTTGACGCGTTATTTGCTAAGTCTCCATACAGTGTTTCTAATTGTGCTATGTTCACCTCTAGTTTTGAAAGGATCATACAATTTAGTCCTTGGTTTTGAATTGGGAAAAAAATTAGAGGCACACAATTTATTTTGTATTGGTTTATTATTATTATTATTATTATTATTATTATTATTATTAATATTACTATTATTATTACTACTACTACTACTACTACTACTACTACTACTACTACTACTACTACTACTACTACTACTACTACTACTAGTAGTAGTAGTAGTAGTAGTAGTAGTAGTAGTAGTAGTAGTAGTAGTAGTTATTTGTTAGTGTTTTGTAATGTTATTTAGTTGGTGAATATAATTGTGCTTGACTAGTAAGTGGTTATAGTCTTTGTCATGGACCATCTATGCTTTCAGGGATATTTATGCCATGCTGTGTCGGTTTGTTTCATTTGATGGTGGGAAAAAGGGGTATACTTTGTACTCTTTATTTGTATGTGTGTATTCTAAATTATGTTTATTTGTATGTGTGTATGATTTTTGGGTGTTTAGGAAATTTGACTGGACAAGAGCATAGGAGGCAATTTCTTCCAAGGCGTTGACGATTACAGGGATTGATGATCGGAGATATTGGAATCACATTTCAACTGGTGAATTTAGGTGAGCACTTTAGTGTTGTAAATGGGTTTTAATTTTTTGATTGTTTAGTTAATATATTTGTTTCCCGAGTGAGATAATATTTGTAGTCTGACTAATATAATCCCATACTTACATTGGAAATAGATAGATGATTGATGTGCTATAGCAATGGAACCGTGGATAAAGGGGTAAATTTTGCCAACTATTTCTGCAACTTTGCCTTTCTCTATCACCAGAAGAAGATTCTTTCTGATTGTGTTTGCATGGATGCCTACTTTGACTCCATTTTCAAGAACAAATCTATGCCCTTTTAAACAAGGCATTACTACTACTACTACTATCACTATTATTCTATTCCCTTTTTCTTTTACCATATTAATGCTATTATACTCAACGTTTCATGTAGTTTTCTCTTACAATCAATGAGTATATGACACCTTTGTGGTTTCTTTCATGAAAGGTGTTATATTCTTCTCATTATTAAAATATATGTGTTCTCGTTTTAGTAGTGCTAATACTGAATCTTGTGATTATGATGTCCATTGACAGGTACAACTTTCATTATATTTTCTCGTCAAGAACTTTTTATTGGTGGATCGTATTACGAGCTCATGTGCCAATCAACCTCAATTAACTTCTTAGCCAAGTATTATTTCAAAGCGTGCATACACGAAGGTTGATCACTTTCCTTTCCTTTTCTATCTCGTTATTTTATTAGATCACATTATTGTCCAGGATAGTAGTGTTATTATTAGGCTTAAAAACATACCCATTTGTTGAAAATCCAAACTAGTCTCTAATCGGCCCCGTAAGAGGCACAAACACCTCGCACGGGATCAATATAACGTTTATGCACTGATCGCATAGTCACGGGACTTTCAATTTGATAATATGATGATAATTTGAACATATATAGATTTATGCTTAAAAACATGTCGTTGGAGGGAAAAAATGCAAAACAACCCCCAAACGGCCTCGTGAGAAGCACGAACACCTCTTACGAGACCGATGTAACTCTTAGAAAATTATCGCATGGTCACAGGACTACTAGGTTGAGAATATGATACAAATTTGAAAATATCTAGAGTAAGCTTTGAAACATTCCATTAGAAGGTGAAACCCCAAGCCAACACTCAAATGGTTCCGCAAGAGGCACAAACACCTCGCACTGGACCAATGTAACTCGTAGGAACTTACCGAATAGTTACGGGACTTTTGGTTTGAGAATATGAAAATAATTTGAAAATAGCAAGACTTTGGCTTAAAAACATGCTGTCAAAGGGTGAAAACCCAAAATAACCCCCAAACGGCCTCGTAGGAGGCACTAACACCTCGCACGGGACCCATGTAACTTGTAGGAACTGACCGTGTAGTCATGAGACTCTCGATTTTAGAATATGACGATAATTTAAAAATATCTAGACTTAGGCTTAAAAACATGTCGTTAGTGGGCAAAAAAAAATAAAAAGGCCCCCAAACGGTTCCGTGAGAGGTACGAACACCTCACACAGGACCAATGCAACTCGTAAGAAGTGATCGTGTGATCATGGGACTCTCGATTTGAGAATATGATGATAATTTAAAAATATCTAGACTTAGCCTTAAAAACATGCCATTAGAGGGCGAAAATTCAAAATAACCCAAAACGGTGCCGTGAGAGGCACGAACACCTTGCACAAAACCAATGTAACTCGTAGGTGATGATACGAGAAATCATCCACTTGTCGTTCTCATACCAGAAAATCAAGAGTAAAGTGTATAATAAATAAACAAAGAAAGTAAATACGGAGAAAACAGGATATATAATGGTTCAGCCTCTAAAATAGGCCTACATCCATTATGTTGCTCCATTCTCATTATATGCGTTCCATTATACAATATAATCGTGCCTAAAGATGCGTACAAGTATGAGAATAAAGGAGATTACATCGCAGTATTAAGGATTCCTTTGTGCCGAAGAGGTTACTGCGATGTAGATGAGTAACCCCCAAGCCGTATGTTGGGGTTGTGTAGAGAGAGTATGTATTGTTGAATCTTCCCCGGGCATGTGGAGTCCATCTAATCCCCCTTATTTTGAGGTGTGGTCCTCTATTTATAGGAGATATGTACGTCACATGCTCATGACCACATGACGTACATAAAATCAGGAGTTGCTGTAATGGAGAGGGATGCGGCCTGTAAGGCAAGCAATGTGAGTGCTGCATCCTGCAACAGGCTAGAGCCAAAGGTACCGCGCCCTGTACTGGGTAGCGCCGCACCCCGTGTTGAGAAGGGTCGCCCCTGTGTTGAGAAGATCTGCGGCATATAATCATATGCAGTGCAGAGTACCCTCCGTGGCAGAGTGCTCTATTTGTACTATCAGTAAGTCCCCAAGCCATAGAGCCAAGAGATTGCCATTGGGGTTGCGGCTTAGTTCAGTCTTCTTAGGTGTTGCGGTATTTCCAAGGCGATGATTCATCTTCCGTGCTTTCTTATATAAATTGTTCAGGTAATGGAGTTCATTACATTTTTCAAATCCTTGAGAGCGTTTCGAGAGCTGAACTTTGTTCATACGTCCTCTTGATTTTTTTTGGAGACTGTCCAGATAGAGTGTGGTGGAACTAAGGAGGTTTTGAGGCTGATAATTGCCATCTTCTTCATTTCCAGGTAATTTTTCAACCAACATCCTCTCCAACATCTTTTTTAGTTCATAATTTGTTTTCATGTCTTCTGATTTTGTGCATCATGTCTTGTTACTTTCCTGAATTCGTATTAGATTTTTCTATTTCTGAGAAAAGAACCCCAACTCATGTAACAAATATTTAGGGTTTTGATTGAATAATATGCTAGAACCCTAGAATCGAACACACATGAATGATAAATAATTGTAGTTGCTGCTGATTGGTTCTTTGAATCATATGGACTACGTTTGTGTCGAATCGTATTGAAATCAAATAGCTGTTCTTGATGTTCTTGGATGAACTCTTTGTATTCTGGGTCTTCGATCTTTAAATGAATAAACATTAGGTACTAAATTGTTTGAGTGAATGGTCAGGGCATGATAAAGTATCCATTTAGTAATCTAGGGCTGCATTTAATCCTTCAAATATTCTGATTTGATCCATAGCCACGACTTGTGGTGAGTAATGGCTGCAGCCCCTTAGGTTCTTAGATTTAGACTCCGCGACGATTTATCCCATAGCTGTCGTTGAGTGAGTAGCCGCGGTACTGTAAAACCAATCCACTCAATGTGCTATGGCGATATTTGTCTTTTGGGGATCAAAAACCCCACACTTGCCCAATCAGCCTCAATATTTCGTGTTCATCTTGATATTTCATTGAACATGTTGTGGCCTCTAAGAGGCCTCTATACCATACTGGTTATGGCATCTAACTACGGCTTGTGATTTTTAGGTACTGCTACAGCCATACGAGCTTTGACCCAAACGAGTTTTTAAAAGGCTTTTGGGCAAAGCATTTTGAATCCTCTACTCCTGAACTCCCTTTCGTGCCTCCTATGAAGTCAATAGGGCCTTGCCAACTGAAGAATTTCCCCAACTGCGTATTATTAGACTCATACTCCGCGAACTCTACTTCTAGGAAGGATTCTGAGACCACGTGGATGGAAGAGGAAGCCAACTCTAGTAACCGACTAACGGATGTGGAAGATGATGTCGCGGTAAGGGGTGGGTGCTGCTGATGTTAGGCACGAACCAACTGGTCCATTTGGGAGGGCTGAGAGACCCCTAACTTCGCTTAACATCCGTAGCATCATGACCCAAGACTGGGTTGACCAGGTAGCTGAGGCCTTCGAGTTTCTAAAAAACTTGATGTGCTCAGCACCTGCCGCGAACTAAAGACCGTACATGGAACTTACTGACGATGGGGTATGTTTCCACTTCATACCTTTATTTATGGGATGTGGCTGCCAGTCCCTGTTCCCATCAAATGAATTTTTTGAACCGTGAAACTAGCACCAGCCTAGTTAGATCCCAATGGCTGGAGGGTCATCCTTTCTGCGGTCGTGCTTTGGGAGAATCAATTCAAAAAAGACATTACCCCCACAGAGTTTTTTCACTTCTACCGCCCGAAGGAAAACTCCGTGAAGTTCACTAGGTACTACTACTTTTCCATCCGTGACAAGGATGAAACCCTTTACTCTGGAAGGCCGACTAGTGTAAAGAACTGGAAGGGGAAGTATTTTTACATCTACAGAGAAGGGTGGGAGATTCACCCTCAGGAGAACGAGAGGGAGAGGTCGTTTTGAATGTCAAGGTAATGGGGGTCCCCTTCTAAGCTAGGTATTTGATTTATAGCTGTGTCCCCTCTTTTTAGTTGCTTATTAATCTCTACTAAACTTTGAAGTGTTTTTCTATAGTTCTTGACAACTTGCAACTGAGCAGGAGGTAAGAGAAAAGAGTTGCCAAGGCCGCGACCATTCCTGCTGAAAAGAAGAAATTCAGCGCCCTTGTAACATCTGCAACTATTTTTAAAGCAGGGTTCTTTACCAGCAAGTCCATTCCAAAATAGATGGCCGTGGGAGGTAATAACCTGATCATCAGTCTTTATCCGCGATAATTGATGTCGAAACTTCAAATATCTACTATTGCTTTTCCTCTTTCAGGTGAGGAAGTTGATAAGGAACTATTGGCTGCCCATCTAGAAGAAATGGATGAGGATGCCACCGTTCTCAATAACACTGCAAGGAATAGAAAAAGGAATAGGCCCAAGATAAAGGCACCATCTTCGGCCCCTTTCGGAGATCAAAATGCTCCTACCGCGACCCCAAATCTGGCTGCGGAAAAAACCAACATTGTTGAGCCCCAAATTGAATTCGATGATGATATTGGAGCCAATCTGGCCGCGGTAGGTTTTATGTCCACGTCGTACGCCCCTATCCATTCAACTTCTCTGCCGCCGCCACCTATTATTATTGTTAATGCCAACTTGGTTCCTCCTCAGTGTCGCGACAGAGCTGGTCTTGACGATAGATCGCGACCATAGCTAAAACAGCTTGACCCTGAGTCCTCATGGGATACTACCGCAAAGGCTGCGTGAAGGATGAAGAGGGCCCTTGACGCCACGAACTTTGGTAATTTGGTGGAAGAAGATCATAACAATCTGTAGGACTGCGACTTCCATAGTTTTTTTAGGGTAAGTGAAAGTTATCTCTTAGTTTTAATTTTGCATTCCATACTTTTCTCCTAACTGTTTCATTTCAGGCAGCGGATGTCATGGTGGCCCAAAAGAGGAAGTATGAGGCCCTCTATAGACTGAAAGAGGCCGTGAAGAAGGTGCACGCCGCTGACTTGGAGTCTGCACGGAATTCCTCTTTTGAAACTGGGAAGCAGTCTACTATCGCGGCTCTTCAGGAAGCCTAGATGAACTTGGGGGATGCAATAAAATCCAAAGAGTAAGCGAAGGAAAACTTTAAATAGGTCGCGGAATCCCTTAAGGTCTCCCAGTCTTAAACTGCGAAAGGTGCACAGGCCATGAAAACTTCCAGTAATAGGCTTAGGCTTTTTCAAAAGAAATATGAGGAAATGGAGGCTAAGTCTGCTCAAGATGTCCTAGCCTATGCTGCAGTGATAAATAAAATGGAGGGGGACCATGCCAAAGACCTTCAACTGTCAATTGACAATACTGTGGAGTCATTCAAGGGCTCTAGGGAGTTTTATCTCATCAATAATAGGGCCTACCTCCACGGCTACCAGGCACAGGGTCATTAAAAACTTTCCTGACTATAAGGAGACCATTCTTGCCTGGGGCCTTGGTGATGCTGAGCATCAGGAATGCATCAATGAGATTAAGGACGTGGCTAAGGAAAGAGCCAGGCTGAGGGTAGAGGCTGAGGCAGCGACAACTGATGAATAAACTGAGACCGTCACGGATGGCGACAAGGGAGATGAGAATGATGATGTTGCTTCCTGAACTTGTGTTATTTTTTTGAACTGCATTAATACAGGGCTACATCCGTTCTGTTATTTTAACACCTTATAGTGGCTGCAGCCTCTTTATCTGTACGATAATATTAATCAAGGCTGCGGCCACCTTTTCTGAATTGATTATTTTTGCCTCTTTTCCTTGTAGTTTATTTGTTCTTCTACTTTGCTTTCTTCAATACTTTAACAAATGCCTTCTTGACCTTTCTACTTGAATTCCATTATTGTTGAACATAGATAGGTTTGAGGATGGTCGCGGCACCTTTAGGTGTTTTAATTGTACATGCTTTTTGAAAAAATGCACTTTAACGTACGGGTCATAGGAGGTAATGTGGATGGCCACGACCCTTTTTCCTTTTTCTTCCACTAATGACAGGATGGGGCTATTCTTGAACAGGGCTGCGGCAGTTTGATAATCCTATTTTTACTATCGCTTCTGAATAAATTTACTTAATGGTCGCAACCATGTTGCCAGGATGTCACTTTTAAATGTTTGAATTCCCTTTGTTGTAGCTTTAATTGGACCTAAATCCAAGTCATTACCGCATCAACCTTTAGTCGCTTTAACGGCTGCTACTGTATCATAGATTACCATAAGTGCACTTTACATAGGCCGCAACACCTTACAACTGGATCATTATAATAATGCTTCTTGATCATGGCTGCGACATTAACTATACTGCTTGCCTTTGTCACTTAATGGATTCATTTAATTATCGCGATCGTACATTTAGCTCTTAGGAGATTATGTAGCTTTGGCATGCTTTTGTGATTATAGTAAAACATCAATTACCTTTCATGGATTTCCTCTAGTCGCTTCAATTTCCTTTCACAAAATATGGATTTTATCTTCTTTAGAATCGTCCTCATGTATATAAATGGGATATTATCAAGCCTCCCCAGGCTGGGTTATGTTATTAAGCCACCCACAGCTAATAAATGGGATACTATAAAGCCTCCCTAGGCTGGGTTATGTTATTACGCCACCCATAACTAATAAATGGGATATTATCAAGCCTCCCCAGGCTGGGTTATGTTATTAAGCCACCCACAGATGATAAATGGGATACTATCAAGCCTCCCCAGGTTGGGTTATGTTATTAAGCTACCCACAGTTGATAAATGGGATACTATCAAGCCTTCCCAGGTTGGGTTATATTATTAAGCCACCCACAGCTGATAAATGGGATATTATCAAGCCTCCCAAGCTGGGTTATATTATTAAGCCACCCACAGTTCCTGATATATATATAAATCCATCCCTGGCTAGATATTATAAGCCTCTCAACTTGATGACGCATCCTGAAAGCTAAGAATAGGAATTGTAATCCCCCATGGCTAATGACACTTCCCGAAAGCTAAGAACGGGCATTGTAAGCCCCCATGGCTAATGACGCTTCCTGAAAGCTAAGAACGGGCATTGTAAGCCCCTGTGGCTAATGACACTTCCTGAATCCTTATATGCTTTCGTGAATATGATCATCATATAATAAGATATAGTTGCACATTGTGAGGGGAACTTATGAGCTAATTAAGAACCAATCCCTCTGCAGGTGCTTCCCGAAATAATAATAGTCTTTCGAGATAATCTGTTATTCCAGATCTAACATGTCTCCAATCGAGGTCTGTTTAAGACAAAATGGTCTTTTGTAAGATGACATTTCATAAAAATAAGAATCAAAACATGGAACTATAGAGTGAACTTGATTTCATATGACTATTCATATATATATGTGTGTGTGTGTGTATGTGTGTGTGTATATGACTTTGCAAGGCCAATACGAAGTTTAATTTAAAACAGCATAAGAAGAGTGCTCACTGTAAAGTAAAGACAGATGGAATATAAGGCATAAGTATGAAAAATGGGCATGCGGTATGTAAGATTAGACTTTATACCCTAAACATCTTTGAGGAACCTCCACAGCTTCCCTTGCCTAATCAGCATTTAAATTTCATCCTTTAGTGCATAGCACTGCTCAGTGTCGGGGCCATTGTCCAGATGGAACTTGCACCACTTGGATTCGCTCCTCTTATGGAGTGGAGCTTTGAGATTCTCTGGCCACATCAGCAGCTTGTCCTCCTTAATGGACTCAAAGATGTCTTTAATTGGGAAGGCCAATGGGGTATAAGCCTTAGAGTTCCCTTATACCTTCTCTGATTTACTTTTCTGGCTCCCGCTGACTGCTTCTGCGGACGGATCTTCCGGTACTGCCGCTGTAGCAAGGGATGTTAAAGAAATTATCCTAGGTGACCCGCCCACATTGGGTAAGGCCGCGACCTCTAGCATTAGGACCTTCTGAGTCAAATAGTTGACCTAGGTCTCGAGTGAGGCATGACTGTCATAGAGGTGGTTGAGGTGATTATACAGCTGCATAATCTCATCTTTGACTTCTGTGCTCTAGTTGGATTCTCCCTCCATTTATAATTTTGTTAGTCTTTACAAAGTATATATAATCTGAGATAAAACTAACAGATGTGAGTAATCTCAGGAATATTGGAGTAAACAAGTAGGAAATGGGAATACAGCGTATGCACTGCTACATGGTATTGCTACTGAGGCCGCGACCAATATAGCACATAGGTGCACTACCGTGGCCTTTGTATGATATTCACCAAGGTTGAGCTGGATACCACATGAGTCCATTCCTTGATGTTTTGAAGCTTTCGTAATAAAAATTCCCTAGTTGAGGCCATGGCATATAAGGTAGTAGAACTACCACGTCGCATCCCTACCTAGGCAGTGAAAGGACAATCCTAAAATTGATTCCCAAAATCTGAGTTTTTCTCTCGAAACTCGAGGAGAGCATACCTACTAGGGTCTATCTATGAGATAAGAACCCTCGGTGCACACAAAGTGACACAATTCTAATGATAGACCATAGATCATAGACGAAGAATAACAAAAAGAGAGTAAATATAACTCTTCCCTAATCACCCACCTTTACGGGGCCAGGGCCCATTACGATTTCCAGCTTTATCTAGGTGGGGAGATATCACAGGGGTATGTAAAATAGACCTGAGGTCATAAAATGGAGACCCGATAGTAGATCTGAAGGTACAAAATACCCATTTAAGGGTGTAAGTACAAAATAAATCTCCAAGCTGTATGTTGGGGTTGTGTAGAAAGAGTCTGTATTATTGAATCTGCCCCGAGCCTGTGGAGTTCATCTAATCCCCCTTATTTCGAGGTGTGGTCCTCTATTTATAGGAGATATGCTCACGTGCTCTAAGCACGTGACATACATAAAATCTGGAGTTGCTGTAATGGAGAGGGATACGGCCTGTAAGGAAAGCAATGTGAGTGCTGCATCCTGCAACAGGATAGAGCCAAAGATGTCGTGCTCTGTACTGGGTAGCGCCGCACCCTGTGTTGAGAAGGGCCACGCCCTGTGCTGAGAAGATTCGCGGTATATAATCATATGTGGTGCAGAGTACCCTCCGTGGTAGGGGGCTATATTTGTACTATCAGTAGGAACTGACCGTGTGGTTATGGGACTCACGGTTTGAAAATAAGACGATAATTATAACTCTTATACGTAATTTTTCATTTTAAATATGATTTTTTTTTAAATTACTTAGTTACTGACATCATCTCTTTTTTGTATCTTATTTTTTTTACAGGATATCATTTTATCGTTAGCTTTTATCCACGTGGAACACACGAAGAAGTCAATAGCTTACGAAAAGGGGTTGTTTATTTAGTGTAGTTAAATGTTCATCATTATATTTTTTTGTGTTATGGTCGTGTGGATTTTGTAGTTTTATTGTTAACTTTTATGACCGTGCTAGTTTTTACAATTTTATTGTTATATTTTATAGTCGTGCAGGCTTTACATTATGCATGTTTTATATTAGCAAGTTTTAGAATGTCTGAAAAATAGAGAAAACTCTGCCCAATTTTTTTTTTATCTGTGAACTAGTATGACGTGAAAATTTTTGAAGTGTGTATGTACATTAGTTTATCAACAACATGCGAGATTCTCAATTTGGGAATTTTCTTACTTTCAAATAATTAATTTTTTTCTTTAATCCAAAAATTTGGCACAGTTCAAAACCGTGCCAAAAGTCTATCAAATTTTGGCACAATTTTGAACTGTGTCAAAAGTGCACCAAAATATACTCAATCTGGCACAGTTATAAACTGTTCCAAAAGTGTGTCAGAGTTATCAAATGTTGGCACGGTTTACAAGTGTGCCTGAAGTGTTCCTGTTTGGCCAAATCTGACACACTTGTAAGCCGTGCAAAAAATGGCCATTTTGGAACCCCTGATTCCGGCACAATTCAAAATCGTGCCAGATTTGATCTAGCACAATTTTAAATCGTGCCAGATTGCTATTTTTGGTGTAGTGTAATCAAGGGGAACATGTGGTGTGGGTGGTCAAATAAGGTTGAGGTTAGGTGGTTGGTCGAGGGGGTAAGGGTTTGCATTTTGGTCATTGGGACACTTCTGTATGGTTTTTTTCTGGTTAGGTAACATTCTTGGGTAAAAACAAAGGTTATCGATTTTAAATTTTGGTCGAGGAATTGAAATGAGTCTCAGGCACTGATTGGGCCTTACGACCAAGGTTGGAGGGGCAGTTAGAGTGTCGGGATTGTACTCCTGGAAGACCAATAGGTTTAAGAGGATCAAACAGGTATTGACAATGTGTGTTTAGTGGTCAGAAGGACAAAAAAGCCGATTGGGATTATGGCAAATATCGTCGATAGGTTTATGATGAATTTTGGGGTTGGAAGTCGAAATGACCCCGTTGTTGATCTTGGATACATGATTCAACATGGGAAGTTGGGATTTAGGTGAATCAAGCACCAGAAGGGCAACAGGTGATGGATGGGGCTTCGCCCGACCCAATCGGGTTAATTTTGTCCGACTGAATTAGGAGCAAACCCTCGTTTTCTCCTTGGAGTGGGTTTTCAGAGATGATTCTTTCCAGCTCGATGGGAAAGGGTTTCTTACGGCTTCATTGTGTTGCTAGGGATTTAAAATTTAGAGAACTATCTTAAGAAAGCCTTGAACTGCTCTTGTTGTCTTTGAACCACTTCAGTCATCCTTCGATCGTTCATTTCCTCCATTCTTACTAATTGATCCTTCAATTATTGAATTTCCTCTACTTATGGCTTGGATTTATTTGGATCCATCGAGTTTGTAGCGTACGATTTTGATATTCTACACACCGATACACACTAAGCAATGTTTGGAGCAACACCCGCTCTGATACCAATTTTACGTAAACTATACGTCAGTGGCCAAAACGAAATATCAAACCCTAGTTTTAGAGAGAGAGTCAAAGTTGTCTTATATTTCAAGAATGGAAAAAATAAGTACAAACGAGAATACAATAACTATTTATATGGGATGGATTACTTTTTAATAAAGTTATTAGCTAAAATGACCTATTAAAAATAAAACAATACCTAATTAGTCCCAAACATGCTTGGAGACTAATTAAGGAAATAAAATGACTAAAAAGAACTAAAAAAAAGAAAATACAGATAAGTTTACATAATAATCAGGGATCAGAGACATGGGCTGTGACCACAGGAAATGGTCACGCCAGATTTGGTGACAGACCAAATCCGCGACCCACAGCTTTGGTCAAGGACAAAATTCGTAACCAATCGCCCAATTTGGTGTAGTGAAAAGGAAAATAACAAGAGAATCCCATCATGATCACATTACAAAAATTGATCAAATCGATAAAATTCTCATTTTATTTCATAAACTTACTTTCTCTTAACCAAATTCTCCCTCTCTCTCCCTAATCAATCTCTAAAAACCCTATCTTTGTCCACATATCAATTACAATCATTGAAGATGGTCCAAAAAATTAAGTATCTTCGTTATCCAATTAATAACAAGTCAACTTATAGTAAGTACTTGTTATGTTTGTTTGGATAGTGTGTAATTGAAAGTAGATGACTTATGCTATTTATTTTTTTACCTAGTTCTCATATTTGTTATGTTTGTTTGGATAGTGTGTTATTGAAAGTAGATGATTTAAGTACAACAATGATGTATTTGGACTGAGCAAATTTTAACATATATTTTTTGTGATTTTTAAAAAGAAAAATTGAACTTTGAAGATAATTGCCTGGTATTAAGAGGAATTTTACTTTCATCGAAGCCTTGTATGCAATTTAATAATCATATTTACCATTTTGGGTCTTAAACCAACATATTTTGTAATTTCACTTTATTCTAAAACTAGGCTTTGCATGTGTTTTGGAAATAACATATATTCAGGTTTACATTTGTTTTAATCTTTATTTTGATATTAACTTGCTTATACACATGTAATGAATGTCTTACTAATATTGGTTTTTCGTTAGTACATAAAGACGACTTATTCTTCACCTTTGTTATTCATCAACATGGAAGGTTTGAGTTTTTCCCATTTAATCAAAAGTATTTTGGAGGCAAGGTAAATTTCTTTGACTTTTGTTATATTCACCCCTTCTCATTGATTAAGCTCTTAGAAATTATGAAATATGTTGGTCATATTGAATTCATTTATTGATGTACTATAAGTATATAAATGGTTAATAGTATGATGCAAACTTTAGTAATACACTCATATCCCTTTTAGGAAAGTTAGCTAAGAAAAAGTAAATGGAATCAAAATTTGTCTTGATGTTTCTCCTCCCCCAATTAGTATCATTCTGAGTCAAATGGATTCAAACAATGTTAAACACCCAAATCTTGCTTAATAATTTTGCAATAATGTTGTATGTTAAGCACAAATTTTGACTCACATTTGATTGGTCCAAAGTTTTCACCATTGGAAAGAAATTTTAAAAGATATAAATAATTTATGTTTTATACATTTTGTAATTTAGAAGTTTTTCAAAGTCTAAATTATCTTGGAAGATGGGTGTAATGTGGCAGGCACAAGCTGATGCTTATTGTATCCCGTTTAGTTATGGAAATGAGATTTGCCTCTAATTAATTATTTTTGTCCCACCAAGCTCAACAAATTCAGGAAGAAATATCAACCAAACAAAATCATGTTAAGTTGCACTAAGGTGTTAAGTCTACTCTTTTAGGTTGTGCCGGTCAACTATAGTATATGGTCAGACATTCACTACAAGTGTCATTCGTTATGGGATAGGAATAGTGGGGTGTCTGTCCTGACATGATACTTGCATTTTCTATGACCTTTGGTTCGTTTAGAGATAAAAATTTATGGATGATACATCGTTGGTAATTTTATGTAATAAGCGACAATGTTGAAAATGTAACCTTTTTATTTGGGTAATGGGGTTAGAGATTGTGGTATCCACACCAGCCATGAGATCAATATGAGGGGACCTTAGGGTTTTTATTTTCAAGTTGTGTTTGTCATACAAGCTGTTTAGGTGGATAGGGCCCGAATATGTGTGTGTTTAGGAGAAGGCTTTTGGTGGAGTAGAGTTATTATTTAGTTAATAGGTGATAGGTGATAGGGTAGTATTATTCATTATCCAGGGTAAGAATGACATGATCGGTCTAATTTCTAAAAAGGTTACCTTTCCTTCTTGAGATATTCATAAAATTTGCTAGAAGCTGGAATAACTAAGAGAATGTACAATTTTTACTAAGGTATTTTGGAGCAACATACTGAGCTATGGACCAAGGGTACTTGGTAGTAGAAAAAAACAACATTGTATGGTGTGGTTGCTAGACCTTATTTATTGAGTTTTCTCACCAAGAATTGGATTTGCTTATAATTCTTGTAGACCCCGACGTACATATAATGGTTGTATAGTTTTGGCTCCATCTTACCCTTTTCTTACAAAATGGTTTTGAAATGAAGAATTTATTATAAGAGGACTTTATCCTAAAAAATGGGGAGTAGGTTTCGGTGCACCATATAAAGAGTCTCTTCCTTGGAAGGTCAGTTAATCATCTGGGATTTCGTACTCTTTCACCGACAAATATAGTCGCCCAAGCCTTTAGAGGGATCTAATACATTCATTTATAGGATTTTCCTCGTAATTTCCATATTATCGTTGTAATTGTAGTTCTTTATAAAATTCTTAGCATATGTTTTCCTAGTCATTGGCTCTATTATTCTATATAGAAAGAAACCATTGGTGATTGGTGAAAGACTTGGGCCTTGATATGATTTCTTTCCCCATGTACATGCAAGAAATGTATTTAATTCCTCATATACACTATGAGAATCTATTCCTTGGTGAATTGGTCAATGTTGGGCATCTTAAATTAATGCAATACTTTAGCATTTAGGTACAAAGAAGAGTCTTAGATGTCTACCACTTCATTTATATATTTTTGTTTTATAATTTGTAACTATTCTATCCCTCAAACTTTGGGGTGGGGTGGGGTGAAAAATCATCTACAAAGGGAGTAAGTAGTGCAGCAAGTTCCACACTAATAAGGAAATTGGATCAATGAACCGTGGGTGTGGAGGATTCCAACCACATAGCCTTAGACTTGTTTCATCGATGGATAACTAAAGGTTAAATGGGGACTGTGTGATACCACTAAGTAGTCAAGATATAAGATTTTATATCTTTAATAGTATTTATTCCTTTGTTGGCATTTTATTCTTAAAACCACGCATGTTGTTTACTTTTGAGTAAAGATGTTTTGGGTTAAGTTTGAAATAAGAATCATATTTCTGAGAATGTCTTATAACTGTCTTAAATATATTGTATAATGAGAAAATGCAAGTGCTACTAGGGTTATGGATTATCAAACATCAAATTTTTAATTTTCAATTTAATTAATAATCGAATGAAAAATTAATCCAACTTTAATCAACCCCCTTTTAAATTTATATTGTTTAAACAATTAACCAATTTTATATTGTCCTAAACATGCATCTAGGTGATTTGAAAGAATAGAATAAAGATCAATCACACAACATCGCGATGTACGAGGAAAACCCATAATAAAATAAAACTTAGACAACATAGCCTACGAGAATTTACTATGATATAAGATTTATACCATTGTGACAAACTGACTTAATCCACTTGACTTGATGCCATCAATCCTTAATATAGTTTTCACTACTTTAACCTTTTGTTGGCCCAGAAATATACCTAAGAGGGGAGGTGAATGGGTATATGGGATTAATGGAAGGTTTCAAACTTTCTTAACTTAATTGTAATGATTAATTGCAATTAGATAAATTAAAGTATCAATAAGAAATTAATCGATAATAAATATAAGTAGTTATGAGATAGAGATTAAAGAAACTTTATAAACCAAGATTTTAATGTAATTCGGCCTCTACCTATGTCCACACCGGAGATGGTTCTCAAGAACTCCACTATATTTAGTTCACTTATGGTTGAACCAAAACCTCACAAGGAACACTAACTTATAAACCGGAACCAACAAGATGATAACCTCATCCTTGCCTAAGCAGTACCCATGTAATAGCCCAAGGTCTTTAAGTGCCTTGACTACCTGTAATAACATTAACGTGACCACAAATGTGTATCTAGTGTTCATGCTGATATAGGCTCATGTGCAAGCCTGTCGCGTTAGTAATAAACTCGGTAAGTTGGGATCGTCTCCATAGGGAAACAGGACGAACGATGTCGTAACGACGTTGGAAATATTGAGAATCCTAACTCGACTAAAAAAAGAACGAAAAGGTGATTATGGGAGATGGACTAACTATACGTAGAAATAATAAGAAAATTACCTACAGAATTTAGAAATAAATTAAAAGTTTTTGACCTACTTAAGAAAATTGAAAACTATAGTGAAAAGTGCAAGTGAGAAAAATAAGTCAGGATACACTCCTCGAACCCTAGTTCATTTATCAATGTTAAAAACCTAATTCGGAATTGAAATATCTCAGTAAACCCGATATTTAGTACTCTCAAGCATTACATATATGAGGGATCGTAGCCCGCACCATACATAATTAAGAGATGAGTAAAGTAGTGTCGTCGTAGCTACACGCGCATTGCACTCCTAAGCATCCCGGTTACCTAGGGAAAATGAAATCAAAAGTCCTACAACGGTTGTGATCGCCATACAACACGATTAACTCAGTTATTTAATTCAAAATCAAATTTTATTCATTCATCAAGAACATCGGGTTGGATTTATGCATCCCAATCCTTAGAAAATTAGTCGGACATAGTAAAACAAGAAGAAAGCATGATTTTAACAAAAGAAGACATCTTAACTTGTAACTTAGAATTAAGAAGAATGAAATTATTAAATAATCAATTAACTAAAGCAATTATGAAAGAAAGAATGGAATGAATTTACTTTAATTGCACAAGCTTGAATCAAATCTTTACAGCAACTCTTTTAATGAAAACTAGTTTTTTTTATTATTCTCTCTCCAAAACTAAGTAAACAGTTCCTCTAAAAACTGATTAGAGGCTCCCCTAATGACTGGGAGGACCTTGAAATATATACACTACAAAGTTTGCAAGAGTTGGAGTCATGCAAGACTCTAGCTGGAACAGGATAAACTCAAATCTCAAAACCCAGATCGATCCAGCGGTAATATTTTGATTCAGTTCACTGAGACCGGATCGATCCCTTTATTTTGGAAAACGGATCGATCTGTTAAAATGGCCTTGATGCAGTGAACTTTAGGGGCCGAATCGATCCTTTTTTTATGAGGACCGGCTCAATCTAATAAATGTATCCTTAGACAGTGGCTTCTAGTGTCCGGATCGGTCCGAATTTCCTTCTCAATTTCTCTTCATTTTTTCTCCAATTTCTCATAATTATCTTATATCTTTAGATCTTCATAACTTCAAATCCAGAACAGATTGAGACACCGTTTCTTCCCACGCACTCGTAGACTCAAGATCTTTGACTTTTATTTTGAGTCGTTGACTGAATTCCTGGTGAAAATTACACTTTTGCCTTTTTGATTCGTCTTCTTACTTCTCTCTTGCTTCTTTCGATTTCTTTCTTTCTTTCATATATTAAATACCTGCAAAATCAATAATAAATACTCGAAACTTGGGAAACTTGTTAGACAAAGCCATTTGCAATGATATCTGATAAATTAATTCGTTTTACATTGTCTGAGGTAATGAAAGCCTCTAAATTAAGGGGAAAGTTTGGAAGAATTTATCCCTAATAAAACCTCCCTAACTTAGAACTTTGATCGTCCTGAGCAATGTAAAAGAATCAAAACATGGTCCAACTCTAAATGAGATAACATACCTCATTCGCGGGCGAGCGATTGCATTTAGCATATGCAACAAGCCTTTAAACTCCTAGGTTACCCTAGTAGGACGAGTTGTGTCTCATGAGGGTTTGCAGTGAATATACCCACAAAATTAATTATTGACTCAAAGAAAAAAAATCAAAAATACTTAAAAATTTTACAACTTAAACTCCCCAAAAACTGATCACTATAGAATCATATTCACGAGTCTCAAATTATAGCGCGTTTGCGCGAAGCAAAAAATTGAACCGATAACCTCCACGGGTTGATTACTACGTTACTTTTCGAAAATTCACTTTGATTTCAAATGCTCACGGGATCCTCTCATAAAGGAATTACTCGGATTGTGGCTATTTCGCTCGGTGTACGTAATATAAAAAAGTAAATAAGATGGACACAAATTCACGCACACCATTTTGAAAGACGAAATTTTTATGGTGAAAAGATCTCTTCTTCGGAATACGGTCATAGAGAAACATGAAACATCATCTCTTTTTCATGCCATGTAATCTCTTTTATTATCTTTTGTGCCTTAGCTCTCCACGCGGTAGACAATTTTGCAATTCGAACTCGGTTAGGACTTTCTTGGGTTTAAGGTGTAATTGGGTTACATGGAAATGGTTGGGAAATCTAGAATTGGAAAATTTTCTTATGATGTCGGTTTGTGATTTTTCGGGCATTTGCTCATTTTTTCTTATTTTTCTATTTTTATTCTATTTTTCACACTTTTCTTTTCTTGCTATTTTTCTTCAGCATTTTTCTATTTTTTTCTTACCCCCTTTTATGCACTTTTCGGACTTAATTTCTGGGATTTTCAACTTTCACAATTCCAGGCCAATTGGGGGTTTTTTGGGTTATCAAGTGAAAGGGAAAACTTATTTGGCTCAAAATGGTTAGCAAAGGAATAATTTTTTATGACTTTTTATGGCTAATCTTTTTGGGTAAACAAACGATGGCCTAACTTCATTTATCCGAATTACTAATCATATTACCATATGCATCTCGAGAGTAATTTAGTTTAGAGATATGTTAGCACGCATTTCGAGACAACACCTCACACGTTTTTCGTAACCGATCAAAACAAGGGTAAAGAGTTCACACCGACTTTTTAACATGCTGAAAAGAACTTTGAGTTAACCATTAACTCATATTGATTTATAAACTCAAAAAATCTTACCGGGCTTGTCAATCTCCGCACTTATTCGTAAAGTCGTCAATTTTCTTTCAATTTCCATCTTTGGTCAATTTTGGCTTTGTGCATTTGATTTTTACAACTTGAGACAAAATATTTGTGACATTTTTGAAGATTTTAAATTCCAATTTTTATTTATTTTGAAGAATTTTTTTTTGGATTTTTCATTTTTTTTTAAATTCCTGGGCATTTTTGAAAATTTGTGAAGTTTTAGAAAGACCCACTTGTGACCCCCCCTAACTTAGACTTTTGCATTGTCCTCAAGCAAAAAGGACTAAAATATAACTCAAAGCAAATTAAAAGTGCGAAGAAATAAAATGAACAAATATTGAAAATGCAGAATTGTATATAGAATAACCAACATCAGTTACAAGGAAAAGGGAGACAAACAACCAACTGTGATAACTACCAACAACTTCATAACCAAACTGCAGAAATGTCATCACTGGGGCGGGGCATGGGATCCACCGGGCGCATTCGAGTCATATGGGTCATAGAAATATGGCTGTGGTGGTGTACCCATAGTCATCTGATACATCTTCGCTTGGAGACGGTGCATCATACTGGTGTCGCACTAATAAGCCCTTTGGTCGGCCACCCTGTCAGTGTTGTATTGGTTTATGAACCCATCGAGTCGTGTTTCCACCCTCGAAATACGTTGATTAATTTCTGCATTTGCTGGCGAAAAATTAGAGTCCTCGTCACTATCATACTTCTCGTTACCTTCACCCATTTAGATATACCCCTCTTCTTCCTCGCTACTTTCTTCATCATTACTCGCGTCCTCTTCTTCATCACTATCCTCCTGTGATAGTCTGGCTTTGATGTTTGTCCGTTGGCTTTCATTTCTAGTCCGGGTGGTTGCCCCAAAAGGAGCTGGGAGGTGAGGGAAATCCTGTGGGGGCAATTTCGGCGTCCGCTAGCATAGACGTGATGAGCTGGGCATAGGGGGGAGGGGGTTCCCTTTTTATCCATGATTGTAAAGAATATGTCCTTATAAATGCAATGAGCCAGGTTGATGGGGGGATTGTGGTTGAAGAGGTGATATACAAGGGTGTCATGACGCGGGTGCATTGTTCAGTTATTTCCCGTTGGGAGAATGTTTGCGCTTATAATTTTGAAAGTAAGGCACGCTTTCTCGTTTAGATGGCCCACTGAGAATGTCTCGATGATCCGGTTAGTGTTGGGGTTAATGCGGGACATGCACATGTCTTTATCAAGAGGGAGAAGAGGGTTGGGATATGGGTATGGATGTGGGCTTGGGACATCTTTGGCAGCCAACTTCTGGAGCAGAAGGGCCAAAGATAACGAGACGCGGATGTTGCCTACATATGATTTAGCCTCGTTGTGCCCGGTGCGGACAAGTGAGCCATAGAATGCTCGCACTTCATTAGGCCACACCGCATCATGCGGCTCATTTAAGAAACGACACTAACCCCGTGCCATAAAAAGTGCAGTGACGGAGTTTGGCATGTCATTCCAAATGACTTGACGCTCCACTTGGAGCTTGGGAGTTTGCTCGAAGAAACGCTCAAACCAAACTTGTTCTTGAAGGGAACGATATCTGGCGGCTCCGTCATCGAGAATTTGGGTGGACTCATATTTTTGGGGAATCGGTTGGTTGGCCGTTGTACCTGGAGGTAGTAGAATTGCTGGATAGAAAGAAATAAAGAGAGAAAGAGAGTGAGTAATGGTGGTGAAAATGTGGTGGAGTGGGTGTGGTTTTTTAGGTGGTGAGTGAAGAGTGTAGGGTAGGTTTTAGATGGAAAGGGGGAGCATTTGGGAGGGAAAAGGTGGTTGGGAAGGGTGGTGGACAAAATTGGAGGGAAAGAAATGGATAGGGGGAAAGGGGTGGTGAACCTTGGGAATGTAAAGGGTTACAAAAATCGGATCTAGTGCACCTTTTTGAGGGTATACTCTTCTCTCATGAATTTCGGATGCTCCTACTAATGGTCCTACACACGTTTGACTTCGAAAACCTCTAACCTCGACACTGCGGCCCTAAATGTTCACTTCATAATGCATGTTGGTTCTCGAATTCCTCTCCTTTCATGTTGTCAACCTACGGACTCTACTACCCTAACCTATGTGCTGCTACTATACATAAGAATTTTCCCCATACACGTCGTGGGTGCGACGACTCCTCAATTTCAGCTCACTCTACCCCGTAAAAAGGGTCCGATAACCAAATAGTGTCGATCTCTTCTATGCACGCCTCTACATATGGCTTTAGGCGTTGTCCATTGACTTTGAACGTGTTCCCCCTTTTGGATCTTCCAATTCCACTGCTCCGTGGGGGAATATGCTTTCACAACGAATGGACCAGTCCACCAAGACTGCAATTTACCCAAAAATAGATGAAGCCGGGAGTTATAGAGGAGTACCTTTTGTCCAGGGTGAAACTCTTTCTATCGAATAATCTTATCATGCGCGAGTTTCATCCATGCTTTTGAAATCTTGGCATTCTCATATGCATCATTACGTATCTCCTCTAACTCATTCAGTGGAAGCTTGCGAGCTTCACCGACTTTGTCAATTATCATAATTTACCCTCTTAATGGCCCAATATGCTTTGTGCTCTAATTCAACGGGAAGATGACAAGGTTTTTTGTACACAAAACCGAACGGGGACATTCCGAGTAGGTTCTTGTATGCAGTACGATAGGCCCATGGCAAATTATTCAATCGAAGGGACCTATCTTTTCGGTTAGGATTGACGGTCTTCTCGAGTATGTTTTTGATTTCATGATTCTCCAACTTGGCTTGCCCATTTGTTTGTGGGTGATATGTAGTTGCAAGTTTATGAACGACATCAGACTTTCTCATGAGCTTCTCGAATGTCTTATTGCAAAAATGCGTGCCATTATCACTGATTATCGATTTCGGCGCACCGAAGCGAGAAAGTATGTCTTCCTGCAGGAAACTTATCACCACTTTATTGTCATTAGTCTTAGTAACTATAACTTCCAGCCATTTAGAAACATAGTCTACCGCGATTAGGATGAATAGGTAGCCAAAGTATTGGGGAAATGGGCCCATAAAGTCAATACCCAACAGTCGAAAACCTCAACGATGAAAATCGGGGTTAATGGCATCATGTCTCGTTGGGTTATTACCCCATCCATTGACACCTGTCGTAAGATTTGCAATAATTATTTACATCCCTGAACATTATGGGCCAGTACTAGCCGCTTTGGAGAATATTAGTGGTTGTCTTTTTCACAAAAAAGTGGCATTCACATGCTTTCGAAAGACATTATTGGATGACTCTCAGAATTTCATCATCCGGTATGCATCGTCGGATGATTTGGTCGAGGCAATATTTAAAAAGGAATGGATTGTCATAGAAAAACATGCGCGACAAAGTGATGAACCTCTTCCTATCTTACGGTGTCCAATCGAGTGGGACGGCTCCCGTGATAATATAGTTCACTATATTCACAAACCAGGGCAAAGAAGAGGTGGCAAAGAGTTGCTCATCCGGTAAGTACTCGTCTATGGGAGTAGGATCACTAGGTACGTCAGACGAAAGCCGTGATAAGTGATCGGAGATAACGTTTTCTACTCCTTTTTTGTCTTTAATGGAGAGATTAAACTCTTGTAGGAGAGGATCCACCTTATGAGGCGCATCTTTGCGTCTTTATTTACAAGGAGATATTTTAAAGCTACGTGATCGGTGAAATAGGTGATGGGGGAATCGATAAGATAGGACCAAAATTTATCTAGAGCAAATACTATCGCTAGTAATTCCTTCTCCGTGGTGGAGTAATTGAGTTGTGGTCCGGTGAGAATTCAGCTAGCATAGTAGATGATATGAGGCTTTTTGTCTTTTCTTTGGCCTAAAACAACCCCTATCGCATAATCTCTAGCATCACACATGAGCTCTAATGTTAAGGACCAATCCGGGGCTTGCATGATGGGAGAGAAAACAAGCACGCTCTTTAATTTTTCAAAAGCACTTTGTCATGCTTCATTCCACTCGAACGGGGTGTCCTTTATAAGAAGGTTTCTTAAGGGTCTAGCGATGGCGCTAAAGTCTTAATGAACCATCTATGAAACCCCGCGTGGCCCAAGAAGGAGCGCATGCCTTATAGTGATTTAGATGGGGGTAGTTCAGCTATGACATCAATTTTTGCTCTATCAACCTCGATCCCTTTAGATGAAACAATTATGGCCAAGAACTATGCCCTCAGTTACCATGAAATGGCATTTCTCCCATTTTAGCACTAAGTTCTTCTCCACACATCGGGCTAGTACTTTCTCAAGATTGGCTAAACATATATCGAAAGAGGTGCCAAAAACACAGAAGTCGTCCATAAATACCTCTAGCCCTCTCTCAACTATATCACTGAATAAGCTCAACATGCACCTTTGAAAGGTCGTGGGTGCTTTACACAAGCCGAATGGCATACGTTTGTAGGAAAACATACCAAAGGTACAAGTGAAGGTTGTCTTCTATTGATCAAGTACATCTACCTCAATCTGGTTATACCCAGAATAACCATCTCTGAAGCAATAATAAGGGTGGCCCGCTACTCTTTCAAGCATTTGATCGATAAATGGCAAGGGGAAATGGTCTTTCCTAGTTCCTGCATTGAGTTTCTGGTAATCAATGCAAACGCGCCACCCAATAGTGGTACGTTGGGGAACTAGCTATCCCTTGGCATTTCCAATCACTGTCATGCCCGACTTCTTCGAGATGACTTGAATGGGGATCACCCACTTGCTATCCAAGATTGGGTAGATAATCCCGCTATTCAATAATTTTATGATTTCTTCCCTCACCACCTCTTTCATAGTGGGGTTTAGCCTTATTTGCATTTCTCTCGTGGGTTTTACATCCTCCTCGAGGTGAATTTTATGAGTGCAAATTAGAGGGCTTATCCCCTTTAGATTAACTATACACCAACCAAAAGCACTTTGGTGCTTCCCCAAGACTTTTAATAGCTTACCCTCCTCCTCTTCATCTAAGCTAGATGATACAATAACAAGAAATGTCTCACTTTCACCTAGGAAATAATATTTAACGTAGGAGGGTAGTTTCTTTAATTCGAGAGTCGGGAATGTGTCTCTAGAGGGCACCGTGCGTGTCTCTCTTGGCGGTAACTCTTCGAATCGAGAAACCCAACTAACATATCTCGCGTCCTCGTCCGTCGCTCTCTCATCAAGAAGCTCTCTCAACTCCTCAACATCTCTCTTAAACTCGATATAAGCTCCCTCGCTCTCATGACTAAACACTAGGCAAGCTTTTAAGGCGTGTCCACAAAAATTTTCCTCAATATGCTCTTTTACGATCTCATCAATTAAGCTCACTGTGTGAAGATAATTTCTTCCCCTGCTTATTGGTCTATATTGAAGATGTTTATTTCTAATGTCATGTTCCCAAAAGTGAGTTGCATCTGCCTATTTTGAGTATTGATAAGTGCGTTAGTCGTAGCTAAGAATGGGCACCCAATAATGATGGGAACATGATTCTTCAAGGCGAAGGAGTGTCCCAAATGACAAAATCTACTAGGAAGTAAAAAGTGTCCACTTGGACTATCATGTCTTAAACTATACCTCTCGATATCTTCACGTATCGATCCGCTAACTGGAAGTGATCCTTGTGGGCTTAAGGTTACCCAGATCAAGCTCCCTATAAATTGAATAGGGGAGGATATTAACACTTTCCCCCAAGTTGAGTAAGGACCTCTCAATTTTGTTCTCTCCAATGGTGCAGAAAATGGTGGGTGCACCGGGATCCTTATATTTTGGTGGGACGTCGTTAAGAAGAACGGAGCTCACATTTTGTGAGAGGAACATGTTTTTCTTTACCTTCATCCTCTGCTTGACAGTCAATAAATCTTTAATGACTTTTGCATAATCTGGAATTTTCTTTATTGCATCAAGGAAAGGTAAGTTCAATTTCATGATTTTAAGCACCTCTAGCACTTCATCACTTATGGTCCCTTTATGGGAAGGAACCAATATTTAAGGGAATAGCGCAATGTAGGGTGGCTTTACAATTACCTCGAGCTCACTAGTGTCTTCATTTTCACTCTCATTCAAGGGGATATCTTCGGCCTCTTTCGTGTCGAGCGAATTCTCCTTGACTTTCGAAGTGTCGTGTGGGGGAGTTGATAAACCAACAAATCTTCCACTATGAAGAGTGGTTACCACTTGGCAATGCTCTTTCTATTTTGAATAGGTGGATCTAACACTAGGTTGAACTTGGGGAGGTCTTTGGCCCAGGGCAGGAAACTTGCCCTTCTCTTGGATACTTGACGAGGTTGCAACTTGGAGATGTTCGCATTCATGTCGACGAACATGAGATCATATCTAGCATTGGTTTCACTTTGGAAGTTGATGAACTGGTTTATTATATCCTCGAGGTTCCTTTATGGTGGAGTATTATACGGAGCTGGAGGAGGTGGTGCTTGCTGGAATTGAGGAGGCGGTGGAGGTGTGACAACTTGTGAATGTGGGTTCATCGCATCTTGTGATTGTCCGTAGTTAAAACCAGGATGGTTTCTCCGCAAAGGGTTGTACGAGTTCCCATGCGGGGCGTTAAAATTTCCCTTGAATCCTCCTATAGCATCCACCTGCTCGGTGTGTATGGCCTAGTAGGCAAAAATCATCGGGCATGCCTTTATGGAATGGCCCACCTCATAGATCGCACACACCTTTTCTTTTGACACACGGTTGGATCCATAGATATATCTCAACCGACTATCAAGCAAATCTTTCATATCTCTCTGAAACTGATCGAATATTCGGTCTATTAAGATATTACTATCCAAATGGTATAGACCGAATGCAGTTAGAGCGATAGATGCTTGTCTAGGCCAAACTTGGGTATTAGGATCGAATGTATCCCATGCTTGAGTAGTCTCTACGACATACTTAAGATGGGCATCGGCATCGTTGGAGTCTAAATCCCAAAAAGGTCTTTCACACATTATTTGCACAAGTTGTTTGGAAGCCATTATCAACCCATTATGGAAGAAAGAGATCAAATGATGTTTTTCAAAACCATGATGGGGTCATGCGCTTACCAACTCTTGGAAACGTTCCTAACACTTGTCAAAAGGCTCATTATCATGTTGTCAGAAACCTTAGATTTGAGTCTTGGCTGAGTTGGTCTTGTGTTGTGGATAGAATTTTGAGATAAATTTGGATTTCATATCCCTCCAATAAATCACGGAGTTCGGGGGTAGAGACCATAGCCAAGTCTCTGCTTTATCCTTTAAGGAAAAAGGAAAAATCTTTAGGCGAACGACATCCTACATGCAAGCTTGGTCACTAAATGTGTCGCACACATTTTCGAAATCTCTTATGTGAAGGTACGATTTTCCTGAATCCATGCCATGGAAAGTAGGGAGAATATGTATCATCCAATTATGGAAGTGGAACTGACCGACATTATATGGGAGTAAAATACAACCAGGGGTGACAATTCGTTCAGGAAAGAGTAAGTCTTTCATGGGACGATAGGGTGGATTTCCCTCTCCAGTGTCGAAACTAGTGGCGTCAGACATTGTTCCTTCTTCAAATGGCTCTAAATACTCACTCAGTGTCCTAGATGTGTGACTTGAGGATTGACTCAGGGTGTAACTAGCAATAGAGTGCTCAGGGGTGGGAGGTGGAACCTAAAACTGTGGAATGCGAGGTGTGTGGGGACTGACAGAGTTATACTCAATGATTGTATTTTTGTGAATTCTGGTTGGAGTATTATGAGGAGTTTGAGTTTGTTCAGGATTTTGCATTAAAGGCTTTTAAGAGATGAATTTTTTTTGGATTTTTTTTAAAATTTTTTTTAGATTGACTCTATCTAACCTAAGTTCGCCTAAATCCCCGAAAATGCCACCAAAAACTTGACGCAACCACAAATGTTTATCTAATGTTCGTGCTGATATAGGCTCAAGTGCAAGCCTATCGCGTTAGTATTAAACTCGGTAAGTTGGGATCGTCTCCATAGGGAAATAGGACAAATGAAGTCGTAACGAAGTTGGAAAGATTGAGAACCGTAACTCGACTCTAAAAAGAACGAAAAGGTAATTATGGGAGATGGACTAACTATACGCAGAAATAATAAGAAAATTACCAACAGAATTTATAAATAAATTAAAAGCTTTTTGACCTACTTAAGAAAATTAAAAATTGTAGAGAAAAGTGCAAGTGAGAAAAACGAATTAGGATGCATTGCTCCAACCCTATTTCATTTATCAATGTTAAAACCTAATTCATAATTGAAATATCCGAGTAAACTCGATCTTTAGTACTCCCAAGCATTACATATATGAGGGATCGTAGCCCACAACATACATAATCACGAGATGAGTAAAGCAGTATCATCGTAGCTACACACGCGTTGCACTCTTAAGCATCCCAGTTACCTAGGGCAAACGAAATCAAAAGTCCTACAACGTTTGTGATCGCTATACAACACGATTAACTCAGTTATTTAATTCAAAATCAAAATTGACCCAATCATCAAGAACATTGGGTTGGATTCATGCATCCCAACCCTTAGAAAATTATCCGGACATAGTAAAATAAAAAGAGAGCATGATTTTAATAAAAGAAGACATCTTAACTAGTAACTTAGCATTAAGAAGAATGAAATTATTAAATAATCAATTAACTAACGCAATTATGAAAGCAAGAATGAAATGAACTTACTTGAATTGCAGAAGCTTGAATCAAATCCTTACAGCAAACTCTTTTAGTGAAAAATAGGTTTTTTTTTTATTGTTCTCTCTCCAAAACTAAGTAAAAAGCTCCTTTAAAAACTGATTATAGGTCCTCCTAATGTCTTGGAGTACCTTGAAATATATACACTATGAAATTTGAAAGAGTTGGAGTCATGAAAGACTCTAGTTGGAACAGGATAAACTCAAATCTCGAAACCAAAATCGATCCGTTGGTAATATTTCGGATCGGTTCATTTAAGACCGAATCGATCCATTTATTTTGGAAAATGGATTGATCTGTTAAAATGGCCTTGATGCGGTGAACTTTGGGGGCCGGATCGATACCTTTTTAATGAGGACCGGATCAATCCGATAAATGCATCCTTAAATAGTGGCTTCTAGTGTCCAGATCGATCCTTTTTTTATGAAGACCGGATCGGTCTGGATTTCCTTCTTAATTTCTCTTCATTTTTTCTTCAATTTCTCATGATCATCTCGTATCTTTAGATCTTCATAACTTCAACTCCAATACTCGGATTGAAATGCCGTTTCTTCTTACGAACTCGTAAACTCGAGATCTTTGACTTTTAATTTGTGTCCTTGACTGGATTCTTAGTGGAAATTACACTTTTTCCCTTTTGATTCGTCTTCTTTCTTCTCTCTTGCTTCTTCCGATTTCTTTCTTTCTTTTATATATTTGATACCTGCAAAATGAACAAGAAATACACAAAACTCGTGATACTTGTTAGACGAAGCCATTAGCAATGATATGAGATAAATCAACTCGTTTTACATTGTCCGAGGTAATAAAATCCTCTAAATTAAGGGAAAAATATTGAATAATTTATGCCTAATCAAACATCACTACCGACCGCAAAGATATAATGTGGTTTAATTGTTAGTAACAACAATGAGATCTATAACTGAAATTTAAATCAATGTTTCTTTACTAAAAATAATGTTGAAGTGGGTTTATTTTCTCTCTCTAAAATATAAGCAAACAATATTCATAAGTATGATGTTCAAATGGGTTTTTGGGTATAATAGCTTTAGCAAAGGTGGGTATTAAAGAGATATTCATAACTTTCTTAAAGAGATATTGAAATGGAATCTTTTGGATCAAGTATTTTTTCTTGAATCTAAACCCTTAAAGGAGTTTTTGAAACTAAAACTCTCAAATGGATTTTGGGATTTGGTTTCCATCTCTAAAGGGCTTTAGGATATTGACACAAGCTAGGAAGATGAAACTTTATACAAGGGGAGGTTTTGTACGCTTATGTTTTTTAGAATGGAAGTGAGAGCCTTTATTTATCGGGCCAGGATGCAAAAAAATGTTTGTAAAAGGTTAGTAATCAAGTTGGTAAGGGTTTGGGTGTTAGGATAAAAGAGTGTAAAGTTTTACCAAAATAAATATACAAAATTTGACACTTTTAGACAACCAAAAGTGAGCTTTAGTCAACTCAAACTCCTTCTGGATTATATGTTGGCTAGGTTTAGTTGGCTATTAAAACGTTTAGCTAGATAAATTTTTATTGGCCTATTTAATTCGACTAGACCAAAAGTTTAGTCTACTAAACGTCGCAATTTTTATTCTATATATTGTTTGATTTTGGTCCATGCTTTACGAAAGGTTATGGATCTTTAGGTTAGGTTTGGGTGCGTAGATTTTGATCATTTAAAAGTTATAACATATTACTTTATTTTTGTTACAACATATAACAAAAATAAATTAATAATTAGAAGTAGTTTTGAACATTCTTTTGGACTTACTAGAGTCATCAAATGAGGGCTTTTGATATGTTGTATTCTTGAGCTTGAACACCTTAGGTTGTGGGATGTGGTAGTGAGGTTTCTTTTGTGATAGCTGATGTTAAACCGAAAATGAGGTTTTAGAAATGATATTTGCTAGAGGTCGATGTACGCTTTGAGTCACCATATGAATAAAATGTGATTTCCATTGACTTGATTATGATCTTCATTGTATTTATACATAAAAAAATTTGATACGATTCAATTTGTATGTATTGGCCTAATTCTACGCTTGGAAAAAACTTGTTTGAGTCATACGTTATTAGGATTTCGGTATGTCCTTCAATCTTGTGATGAGTACTTAAAATTGAGTGTCCAAGTTAAGGAAACATTGAGTACACATCGAGTCTTTATCTGAGTTTCTTCTTCATCATTCGAGGGATCTATATGAGGTATGAATGCATACGTATGTTTCATCCCTTGATTTTTTTGGTTGTGTTGTTAAAATCTTGTTTTAGACTATTTTAATAAAATGGGTTTTTAAAAGAAATATCTTTTTTCTATTTTAATGCCATTCTAACGAAATTGTTAGTTCATTTGAATGCGATAGTGAATGTCATTAGAATAACCCTTAAATGAAGTTAAAACAAGGTTTTTCTACTTGTTAAAAGAATCTATTTCGAAGCTCGTTGAAATCTATTCAAACGAGATATTCTAGTTCATTCGAATGAGAATGTTGTGTTCGAACGAGATTGTGACTTCTTTCAAACGAACCTATAATATTTGTTCGGATGAGATTTCATCACCTTGAAATTTATGTTTTCTATAAACAGGCATGCATAAAATGTTCTCACTTGAGAACTTTGGCAAAAATTTATTTCCTATTATTGATGTAAAAAACTAGATCTCTAATTATTTAATCACAAATAATATATGCAAATAAAATAGAGACAAAAAGGTTTTTAAAGTGGTTCGACTATAAGGGAAAAACCTACGTCCATTCCATTTCTTATTGCCTTGTATTCTGTTTTGTCTTTCGTACTTTTGAATGGCTTCAACCTCCCCTTGATGAAGGGTTTACAATATATATATCTAGTCTCATTAGGAGATAGAGATGTGGAATGTAAAAGGATGGAATGCCTTTATAAATTAGGCATTTACATCAGTCCATGGCATTCACAATATACATGACTGTTGATGCTTTGCTGACCCTGTTCGTCGGTCTTTTTATTGTTGGTCGGCATTCTGAATGCTAGTCAGCATTTTGCATATTGGTTCGCGTGTCTAATGACGGATTCTTACTATATTGGATGACATGTGTCTGTTTCTGATTGGTCCACGTAGGTGGATAATTTTTTGTATGAACAGAACCTTCAATATTACATGCTTGATGCTTGCTTGAAAGTATGGAGCATTTAGTCTTAGTAGTATCTTAGGCTATATTCCTGATGCTTGGTCAGTTACCGACATACCACATTTGTAAAATTTTATTGCTATGGCTGGTAGCGTGTATTGCTGATGGCATTTTTGTAAATATTCTGAACTTTAGCATACTGTCTCAGGGCAAATACATTTTTTTTCCACCTCGCCGCTAAAATTTCAATCATTGTTTCCCTTTTATCATTGCGCTCGCCTATTTTCGAGGTAATCTATAAAAGGCGATAAATTTTCGGTTGTCTCTTACCTCAAACCTTCTAAGTGTTTGCTGTAAATTCTTGAGCTTTTGTGCGATCGTTCTTCCTGTCTTCTAGTTCTTACTGAATCCTTAAGTTTTTATAGGAATTATTTCTCTTTCTTCTTTTTTTCATATCGAATCATAGTTTACGTTGTTGTCTCTCTAGATGATTATAGAAAGGAATGGAATATAACAGACTGGGTAGACTTAGAGTTCCCTACCCTCCCTATAGATGTTTTCTCTTTGTCTGTATGTCATTGGATTTATAGTTGAATGTGGCTTCACTTTTCCTCCAAATCATTTTTGCTTAGAGTTTTGTCAATACTTTGATGTTGTACCTTCTAGAGCAGCCCCCAAAACTTGGAGAATAATTAATGGTGTCCATAGGCTTAATCAAATCCATGGGACCCATATCGGTATCCCTTAGATCATATTCTGTTATAAATGGGTCACGAGTGACTGTACATATTATTTCAAAACTAGGTCTGTTAATAAAGCTCTAGTCGTCAATCTGCCTAATTCCAACAGGGATTACTTAGATCATCGAGTTATTCCTAAAAATTAGCAATATGTACCTCTTAAAGGGGAAGAAGTATATACTGGACCAAGATTCCCTTAAGAGGGTCATGGCATAGGTTGTACTAAATATATTTTATATGCTTATGCTGCTGAATTACCTGTTGAAATGTTAATTAACATTGGTTATTTGTTTACTTGCAGCTGATAGGAAGAGAAAGTGTCCCAAGGAGGGTGATATTAAGCTTGACAAGCTCAAGTTTCTCTAGGGCCTTCATCAAAAATTGGTGATGAGCATACTAGTTTGGCCTCATACTTACTGAAATACAGGAGCTTTATCACCTCCTTTGTTGCTCGACCTTCTACTGTTGCTCCTACCATTGTGCTTGACTTGGACCAGGACCTAATGTTCACTTCATTAGGTTATGGTGAAATTATTATTGGCCCTTATTACTCCCTTGAATCAGACGCTCCTCTCTCTGCGGCCATGGGTAAAAGAAATTTTGCCAACCTTCTTGGATATGATGATACTGCTGGGACCCACAAGCATGTGAATAGTTGGGCCTAAAAGAAAGATGATTCTAGGAAGAAGCCCCCATCCACCAAAGGAGATGATTCTCTCTTAAAAAGATTAAGGAGAGGTCCTGCTGCTAAGCAGGTTGAAATTTTTTTTAATGCCGACTAACAGAGCTTGGTTGGTGTAACCCATCTATTGTTGGTTCCTTTGTAGCCATAGGTCCTGGCTTGGCTAGGAAATTAATTAATTCTAGTACTCTTCCAGATTACAGGGGTATTGTTGTTTCAATGCCCCAACTTAAAATTTCTGAAAGGGGTGCTCAGAGCCTTGCTATGCTGAGAATTCTTCTTTTGCTCTTTCGTACTTTGTACTTTATCATTGACTTCTTATACTGATTTTTCCTTTCTTCTTTGCATATCCTTGTTGATTTTAACCAGATGTTGGAGAAGGATGATGCCCTTAGTTCTTCTTCAAGCGATGTTGAGGAGGCCTTTGTTGGTCTCAAGAAGTACTTGCTTAACTCCTAATAAATATTGGAGACTGAAATGAAATCTTAGGATAAAAAAATAAAAACTGCTTAGGAAGCTCAACAAAAGGTTGAAGATAAGGTTGCTAAGGCTCAGAAGCAAGTGGTTGAGCTGGCTAAGGGCCTAATTGCTGACGAGGCTAAAAGGAAGAAGGTTAGGGAAAATTCCTTCAATAAAGGTTGGGATAAAGCTATCACTGCTTCTTCTGCTCAGATTGAGTATGCAAAGAAGAAAATTTTCAAGGACGATTGGTCGGTTGAACTGAAAGAGGTTGGCACGACAGAAGACTCTGAGCTCTTCCAAAGACATGAACTTGTCTCTCCCCCCAACATGGATGATGAAGTTAAAAATGATGTTGGTTATGGGGAGTCATCTTTGGTGGTTGAGTCTTCAGCCATCTAACCT
Source organism: Sambucus nigra (assembly GCA_949130495.1). NCBI lineage: Eukaryota > Viridiplantae > Streptophyta > Magnoliopsida > Dipsacales > Adoxaceae > Sambucus > Sambucus nigra. The sequence continues at coordinate 51,538,635 of OX422220.1, forward strand.
AAATATGTTGTTGAGTTAGTCCTCCCATCCATCGAAAAAGTCACTTAAGTCATCCCCTATGCCAACCAAGCTGGAGTTGAAACTGATAGAGAGAAGGTGTATATTTTCTCGGTAGTTGGCTTCTATATTTTTTGCCTTTCTTTCATTTCTTTTCTGTTGTACTTGTAATTTCCCTTCATATCAATAAAAGAACTTTTTATTCATATTGTTTGTCATTTCTTGGTTGTTCATCATTTCTCGATTGTTGTCATATATTCCTTTTCTTGTTATTGATTGGATATATCTTTATTTTTCTAGTTCAAGGCCAAGATGGAACAACTCTCTTCCCATGATTCAGATCTACTCAAGCGTTGCAATAAATTATTCAAGGCTGGTCATATGACTTTGTTCGAAGAGGATTTATCAAACTTTCTCGGGGCAGATGCCAATGATTAAGCTAAATATGCGTGTATTTATCTTAAGTTTCTTCTTGATTAGGCTGTGGCTAATAAGGTGGATTTTTTTGAAATAATTGAAGAAATTTAAGAGGAGCATAATGAATCTCAGTCTCTCCTTTATGCTGATTTTGAGGCCAAATACAAGGCCTCAAGTGGCGCTTGGGGCTTTGAGGAAAAATTAGAGAAGCATATTTCTGCTTTGAGAAGAAGGAATTCCTACGTAAGTGTGAGGTTGATGAATCTAGAGATATTTCTAAGTTATTAGAGGAAGAAAATAACAAGTTAATTAGTGAACTGGACTCCGTGAAGGCTCCTTCTACTGATGATGAAGGGGTATCATTCTTGGAAGCTGAGAATACTAGGCTAAGGGAGGAACAAGAAGCCCTGAAAAAATCCAAAACTACTTCTACTTCCTGACCAAGATCTAGATATAGCCGACCTATAACTGATGAGACCAGAACTCAACAAATGCTTATAAATTAGGTTGCACAGATAAAGGCCAAGAACTTAGCCATTGCTGAGATATCTCAAAAGATCCAAAGTCAGGACGAGTAACTTTCCACCCAGTCTTCTCAGTTAAAAATTAAAGATGGAGTACTGAAGAAACTGTAACACCAGGTTTAAAGATTAACCTTCCAGTTTCACAAGTAACCCAAAAAAGTTTGGATGGAAGGGTACAATGAAGCCCTTGGAAAATTTAACGATCATTTTAGTCAGGTTCAGCGTGAAGGCTATAAATGGGGCTTGAACCAATTGCCTAACAGTTATGAAGGTTGAACACGACAGCAAACTATGGTTCAGGGTTGATCCCTTAGATTGTGACAAATGTCCCTTCAAGCTTAACGTTAGCTAGATCCCCGTAGAAACCATTCCCCAGTGCTTGATCTTCAAATATTTAGGGGATTCTGGCCTGCACGATGAGTTAAAAATAGTTCTTCCCTCTCATTTATTAATACTCAGAGCAACAATAACAAGAGAATGCTTCATGATTTTAACATTATCAACTCTCCATACACATTGGATGATCCTCCAGCATGCATGGAACTAGTGTCGAGTTTCTCTAAAGTTGAAGAAAAATGTCCAGTAGAATAATTGTCATGTATTTCATTTATACACAATATTTTCATGTAATCATCATTGATATAAATGAAATGCAATTTATTAACTTATCTTGTTAATTTTTGGATGCTTGAATGACTTTGTTGTTTCATTGCTTCTACCGATACACTTAGGCATTTGCCTACATTTAGTATCTGTTACCAATGAGATTATCATAGGTTCTACTGATATACTTAAATTTCTAAGTTTAATACCAGTTATAATTTATGTGGCCAAAGGTTCCACTAATTCACCTAGATTAAAATCCAAGTTTAGTACTAATCACCCGTAGTATTGCCATATGTTCTACTAATGCATCTAAATTTTTAGGTTTAGCATTAGTTACCAGTGGTGACCAAGCGTATGTGGAATATGTGTCTACATTACTATTTAGGAATCTTCACAGCGTTATTCCTTCATTTTTCCCAGTTTGGAAAAACTTATTGATTTTTATATAGAGTTTTATCCCTGATTTTTCTTGACCAAGTACTGAGGTCTTTAAGTCCTATTTTGTCTTGGTTTTTTTTTTTGCCAATCAAGTTTTGACCAAGTCTGACCAATTACTGACTTCCTCTGCACTAAGTATTGGGGGACGCATATCACAAAGGTTTGTGTTTTGCCGACTAAGTTTCGACTAAGTCCGACCAATTACAGAATTCCTGCCGACCAAGCATTGGGGGATGCATATCACTAATATTTCCCTAAAAAAATAAAAAAAATGGAAAAAAACTAACTTTTTATTGATACTGAAGTAAATTGATTACAAAATATTGTTCTTGCTATATTACTGGTCGTACTTCCTTAGATGCTTGGCATTCTAAGGATTTTTAAATTCTCCCCCTCCAAAGTTTCAATTCGATTAGTTCCTAGTCGAACAATTGCTGATACACGATAAGGCCCATGATAATTGGCTTCAAGTTTATTGGTCTTATGAATCACCTTTTTAAGTATATAATCCCCCTCTTTTAAGTTGGCCGGCTTCACCCTCTTGTTATAAAATCATATTGTTTGTTGTTTAGAAGAGGCATTCCTCAAGGTTGCATCTTCTCGCACCTGTTTCAACGTATCCAGGTCTAGCCTTCACATCAAGTCATTGACAAGAGAATTAAAATTTAACACTTTGTGAGTTGGCAACCCTATCTCAGCTGGTACCACTGCTTCAGTCCCAAACTCTAGCATGTATGGTGTTTCCCCTATTACAACCCTAGTGGTTATTCGGTAGGCCCATAATACTTAGTGAAATTCAATTTTCAGTTCTCTTTTGAATCATCAAGTCTTTTCTTCAACCCATTGAGTAAAGTCCTATTAGTCACCTCGATCTGCCTATTTCTTTGAGGATGACCTGGAGCAGAATGCAACTTCTAAATCTTGGACTAGGCGCAATACGCTACAAACTCATTGTTGTCGAACTGTGTGCCATAATCGGTAATGGAGGCATATACCAAACCATATCTACAAATGATGTTTTTCCAGATAAACTGATACACCTTATCATAGGGTATATCCACTAATGGCTATACTTCAACCCATTTGGTGAAGTAATTAATAGCTACGATGAAATACCTGAATCTTCCTCTGGTGGTCGGTAATGGCCCGACCAAGTCTATTTCCCAAATAGCAAATGGCCAAGGTGAAGTAATGGGAGTTAGATCAACATGTGGAGTTTGTGAATGTTAGAGAACTTTTAACACTTGTCAAATTTCTTTGTAAAAGATATAAATCTGCCCTCATGGTCATCCAGTAGTATCCCAATGTGTACATTTGCTATAATTATGATCTGCCTGCCACATGAGCTCCACAAGATCCTTCATGAACTTCTGTTATCATATCTTGAACCTTCATCGAGTGGACACATCGCTGTAAAATAATTGTTAACCCTCTCCTGTATAACACTCCTTTGTCTAACACATACCTCCTCGCTTTATACTTAAGATTTTTGGCATCAATTGGATCTGCTGGCAGAGTTCCTTCCTCAATATAAATTCTGATGGGATCCATTCGGGAAGGCCCCATATCTACCTCGATGAACTTAACCATCAGGTATTCATCAATGCTCCTACTTGCCAAAATCTCAATGGGGATTATTCTCCTGAGTTCAATCCTGGTTATTGATGCAAGCTGAGCAAGTGCGTTTACTCGGGCATTCCTTAGTCTTAGAATTCTGCTCATCCGAACAACTGGTAATTTGGCTATGATATCTAGCGCTTTGGCGATGTACCTTGTCATCAATTCTCATTTGGCTCCGTATAAACTTAAGATCTGATTAACTACAAACTGAGAATCACTATACGCCACAACTTTCTTGGCGTTAAGTGTTTTAGCTAAACTTAAACCCATAATTAAGGCTTCATACTCCGCTTCATTATTTGAGGCATGGAACTAGAATCTAAGCGCATACTAAATATCAATCCTGTCGGGGGTATTGAGTATAATACCTGCTCCACTTCTTGTAGCACACGAAGATCCATCCATGTATAGATTCCATACTGGGATGTTATTGTTAAAGCCTTGGTCTCACAATGTCCTATAGTGGAATACCTTTTTTCTTGCCTTATCATACCTTTAAGACATCTCCCGCATCTTAGTTGATTGTTCTGGTAGGTCGATAATAACTTATTCTGAGCTCTCCCCCACTGGGGTTTGCTCGAACTATTGATCGGTGATGACTATGATTGAGCTTTCCTCTATTGGGGTTTTTTCTGCCTGAACTCTTTGTTGCTCGAGGACCTCTAGATAAGTGAATTCTGTAATAAATTCTGCCACAACTTGGCCCTTTAATGAGGACCTTGGCTCATACACAATGTCATACTCCCCCAGTTCTACTGCATAATACATTAATCTCTCGGACTTCTCAGGTATGAAGAGATTGCCGAAGGGGCATTTCAGTATACACCACTATAATATGCGCTTAGAAATAAGGCTTCATACGTTGGGATGCCTCTATAAGCACCAAAGCAAGTTTCTCCAATCGTGGATATCTAATTTCTGTTCTTCGGAAGACTTTGTTGGTGTAGTAGACTAGCTTCTGAACTCTATTATCGTCTCGTATCAAAGAAGAACTTACAGACGACTCAGAAAATGGCTAAGTATAAATACAGTTTTTCTCCCAAAATTGGTCGGGAGAGTAATGGGGGTGATTCTATATAATTTTTTAACTCCTAAAAACATTTCTTACATTCGTTATTTTATTTAAGGTCTTCCTCGGCACCTTAAAGAATGGTAAACACTTCTCTGTTGCTCGGGGCTTGAATCTATTCAAAGCAACTACTCGTCTAGTGAGCCTTTGAACATCTTTCTTGGAAATTGGAGACTGCATTTCAATCAGTGCCTTTATTTTATCAGGATTTTCCTCAATTCCCCTCTGGTTCACTATGTCCTCGAGGAACATGCCTTCATGCACACCGAACACACACTTGGTCGGATCCAGCTTCATCTGGTGATTTTTCAACTGATTAAAGGTTAGACTGAGGTTGGTAATATAATTAGAAGCTTTTTTACTCTTCGTCATCATATCATCCACATGCACTTCCATGTTCTTGCCTATTTGATCTTTAAATAGCTTATTTACCAACCTCTGGTAGTTGGCACCTACATTTTTCCAACCAAAGGGCATCACATTATAACAGTAAGTTCCTCGAGGAGTAATAAAGGAGGTAGTTTCCCTATCTTCAGGCTTCATTTTAATCTGGTTATAACCTAAATAGGCATCCATAAACCTCAATAGCTCTTGTCCCGACGTAGCATCCACAAGCTGGTCAATCCTGGGTAAAGGAAAATAATCCTTTAGACATGCTTTATTCAAACTAGTAAAGTCTACACACATTCTTCACTTATTATATTTCTTCTTGACCATGATAACATTGGCCAACCAATATGGATATTTAACATCTTCAATGAATGAAGATTTTTTAAGCTTCTCTCCCTCCTCCTAAATAACTTGATTCTTCTTGGGGACGAACACCCTGCGCCTTTATTTCACTGGCTTGACATCCTTATTAACATTGAGTTTATGGCAGAGGAAATTAGGATCAATCCTAGGCATATCCTCATAAATACAGGCGAACACAGGCTTTCTTTAACTTAGGAACATCTCTAGCTCATGTTTAAGAACATGGTCTAGCATTGAACCCACCTATGTAGTTCACTTTGGTTTATCGTCATCTAAGATGATATTATCCGTTGCTTCCATAATTTTTCCTTTCACCAACTTTGTCTCCTCTCTTAGTTCTAAGGTTTCAACGTCAGATTCGCTATTTGTCTTAGTAAAGTCCACTTGATAAGTGGTGGTCTTCTTTTTTATTTCGTCAAGATCTTGTTGCACAACAGAGGAGTAATGAAATTCTCGAGCTATTTTTTTTATCACCCTTCACTCATCCAAAGTTGGTCGGGAACTTCAAACACTGATGGACTGTTGAGGGAATTGCTTCAAACTTCTTTAACCCTACTCTGCCCATGATGACGTTGTAGGTTGACTGCACATTCTTATCCATCATAAAGAAATGAATTTTCTTGGTCCGACTTACTGGACATGTGCCGAGTAACACCTCTAGCTTGATTGTTCCCAAAGGATAAACTTTTTCACCAGAAACATCGATTAGGGGCCTATGGTACGGATCTAGCTGATCGAGCTTCAAATACATCTTTTAAAAGTACGAATAAAACATGATATCTGTCGAGCTACCATTGTCAATCAACACCCTGTAAATGATTGTATCCTGATATCTGAATTTGACCACTAAAGTGTCATCATGGGGTACAGAATTCCTGAGAGATCATTTTTGGAAAACCCCATCACCATTTTTTCTTTATTCACCTTCCTTGGCCTATCTTCCTTGACTAAATTGATCATCTGGATGTAAGAACAAGATAAAGCCTAATTGAGGTAAGATTTTCTCTCTGCATTGTGATCTCCACCTCCCTCATTTCCACCTATAATCATATGATAATCAAAGGAATAAAAACCAAGTGTAAATACCTCATAATCTGGTTGTTTGGGGAAATCAGGATCATCTTCATGAGTTCTTTTCTTTTTTTCCCTAGGCCTGTATGGAGACTTTGTCCTTCGTCGAGCTCCCATGTCATCCTTTCAATTAATAAACTTGTCCAGTTTTCCTCATCGGATGAGGGTTTTACCTTATTTTGCAAAACAATACAATGATCTGTAGTATGCCCATAGTCCTCATGAAATTCACAGTATTTGGATTTATCCCTCTTCCCAACAGGTGCTCTTAGCTTCTCAGGACAACATACCTCCTTGATGCGCTTAATTTCCTCCAAAACATAGTGAATACCCATTGTTAATGGAGTGTAATTGTTGTATTTCATGAGCCCATCATCAACCTTCTTTTTTTCTTGAATCCTTCTGCTCTTTTTTTTTTGTTTTTCCCTCAGACTTTATGCTCAAGCCTTATTTTACTACCATGGCTTCCTCGGCGTTCATTATCTAGGTTACTTTGTCCATTAATTCAGTTATAGTCTTAGGAGGATCTTTGGCAAGAGTGTAATAAAGCTTCTTGGGAAACAGTCCACTCATGAGAAGTGTAATAGATGTTTTCTCCTCATAATCAATCACCCACAACTTCTTATTGTTAAAGCGAGTGATGTAATCCCTCCTGCTTTATCCTACCCGCTTCCTCACACTTAGCAGGTGAGATATTCTTTTTACCAATTTGTATCCAAAGTAGAAGTTTCTAATAAATAGTTCGGTAAGCTGGTTGAAACTAGAAATTTATCCCCAAGGAAGGCTGTTGTACCAAATCTGAGTAGGAACTGTGATTGTGCCTGAGAACACCCTGCATCTCATTTCGTTAGGAACAACATAAATATATATTATTTCTTGTTATTGTTTTGTATGAAGAATATGATCTGTCTTCCCATTATACTTAGGAGTAACCACAGGATCATTGAACTTTGAAGGAGTAGGAAAATCCATAATAGCTTGTAAAAAAGGAGACCCTTTCATAAACTTCGTTGCAAAGGGTTCTTCGCCTTTACCATCTCTCCCAACCTATGTTCCAATCATTGAATAGAGCCCTTCCATGAATTATTGCCAAAATCAGATATATACGTTACTACTTAGCTGTTATGACCAAATATTTGTGCTGAGCTCTTCTCCTATGAGGTCTGCTCGGTATGGATAGATCGTTGGGCTTCTGATTTGTATTGTGCTGATCCCTCACGTTGATCGGCTGGTCATCGAGTATTCCTCGACAATGCCCTGGGAACATTTATGTTCCCTTTAGGTCTCAAACGATCAAAAGTAGATGCTCTGCTTAACCTTTCTAAAGCACTTAATCTTTCGAGAGTAAAGGATTGCTCATCATAAGGTTCTGAAGTCCTAAGAGAAGAACTTGATCTTGGGCAGTAGGACGCGCCTCTATTAGTCCTACATTAGTTGTGCCTGCTGGTTCTAAGAGGTGATGGTGGCACATTCCTATTCCTGTTACTAGACAAGGCGGAGATCCAGCTTGTAGTATTTGGGACAATTACCTAATAGTATCCTGCATAGCCTCTCTTCCTCTGGAAAGACTATCCAAGATCCCTATCAGATCATTATTTATTGGAGGAATAGATGGAATACGTGAATTTCCATCGTTTCTGGCAATGGATTCGGGAATGTTAGTCATTTTTGGAATGCTGAAAAATGATTGAGTGAAAACATTTACAAATACATTTACACAGACGGCGCCAATATGTTGATGTAAAAAACTAGACCATGTTTAATTATTTAATCACAGATAATATATCTAAATAAAATAGAGACAAAAAGGTTTTTAAAGTGGTTCGGCTATAACGGAAAAGCCTACATTCACTGTATTTCATATTGCCTTGTATTTTGTTTTGTCTTACGTACTTTTCATTGGCTTCAACCTCCCATTGATGAAGGGATTACAATGTATATATATTCTCATTAGAAGATAGAGAGGTGGAATTTAAAAGGATGGAATGCCTTTATAAATTAGGAATTTACATCAGTACATGGTGTTCATAATGTACATGACTGTTGACACTTTGTTGACCCTATTGGTCGGTCTTCTTATTTTTGGTCGGCATTCTGCATGTTGGTCGGCCTCCCATGTATTGGTCAGGGAGTCTACTGACTAGGATTCTTGTAGTGTTGGATGACATGTGTCCGTTTCTGGTTGGTCCACGTAGGTGGATAATTTTTTTTATCAACACCTATCAAAATCCAAAAGCTTGCAAACCCCTTTTTACACCCAAGTTTAAGATCCAAGAATCTTACATGTATATGTCTGTTTGAGATCTCTTTTGTGTTGCACCTATAATCCCTCATATTTTCATGGAATATAATTACTATTTATTAAGTAATTAATATATTAATAAATAAAATTAATTATTATTTGTACGGCTTAGTAACTATAAAGTGGCACAATTTAGACGATAATTGAAAATGTGTACAGGTAGAATAATTAAAAGAATAAATTATTGGCGTCGTAATATATTACCATGAGTTAGGGAAAATATCCTTTATACTTGACTCTAGAATGACACGAATGTTCTTGTATTTATTTTAGTGCTTTAAATTCGTCCCGAGGGGTAAATATACCCTTAATAGAGATTTTGAGCTATTCCAGGTAGCATCCTAGACTATTTCAAGGGCTCAAAATTTGGCCTATGGGGATATACAGGATTAGGAGTTAAATTATGATATAATCCATCCTAATTAGGTTCTCTATCCATTTTTAATTAAACCTATCAGCCACAAACCTTCTGGGAGAAGTTAACAAGCTAGGAGAAGAGCAAAAAAGGAGAAACCAAGGGAAATTCAAGAGGAGTTCTTCAATCCCCCACCATAAAGCAACAATTTTCTTTCCATATCTTTAATAATGTCTTTCTTGATTTATAAGAATGCTTTCTCATATGATTTTAAGGTTTTTGATCATATTGGAGACAAATTTATATGATGACTTATGATTTAGGTTAATTTGGAATGACATGAATCTATCTTGCATTAATTAGTTGTACATTGATGATTAAAACATGAAATTGATGGATTACATGATGTAGATACGAAATATAATTGATTTTTTTATAATGAATCTTGATTATTACAAATTACTCCCATGTTAATTTGAGTTTTAGGTCTAGAATTGATGATGAACAAACCCTAAGTTGATATAAAGATGAGTTATGTTGCAAAAGTTGATTTTTTAACTTTTAATCTTGGATTTTATGTTCTTAGACCCATAAAATGGTGTTAAAAGGTTTAAAACCTTTTTCAATTACATACGTTGGATTAGGGTATCGACTGGGTACTGTTTTAGAGCTTAGTTTGGGCAATAATGCACATTTTGGAGGCTTCATCTTTGTCTTTTTCCCATTTTGGATTTTTTCTATAATTGAATTGATTCGGAATGAAATTGTATATCTTTTTGTTATAAACACATGGCCACGGGTTTCGTATTTTTCTGATTTTTTTAATTAGTTATGAATTTTCTACGGATGGGTACGCGAGACCTAGATCCTTATTGATTATAAAACCACATGGGTGTATTCTCTTAGTTATTATGAATCCATAGTTGATAAAATTTAGGTTTACAAAGCCTATAAGTCATTAATAGAGATTGCAAGAAGATGACCCATTTTATTTATAAAAAAACGGGCTCACTGCCCGACGTGAATCGATTTCGGTTTCAAGGGCGAATCAATTCGGCCCCTAGAGTTGGGTCAGGTAAGACCAAGGGAAATGTTCGCGGGATCTTTACTAACTCATCCGAGTATGTGGGAGGTTATCCAAACGAGTGATGGTTGGCGTAATTAGGATGTTAGGTTTATTAGTGTGTAAACAACAAGGCAAAGTATGCAATTTTAATTAAGGTAAAAGATTTTTTAGGACTTTAAATAATTTGTACTATCGAATGTTGAGGATTGGATTAGATTAAGTGGACGCATGAGAAAGAGGTACCCTATAGTCATGTTTATGCATTCTGCTTATAGAGTAAAGAGTTAAAATACTTAGGAGATTAGTTCAGGTCTTAAGATATTATAGGTTTTGAAAATAATTTAGTAATTAAACAAGGATTTATATATGTACATTACAAGAAAGTGTGTGTATATATAGAGAGAGATATATGCACTTATAATTTAGAGAGGCAATAAACTAAGAGTCGAGTTTAATAAGTATTAGAGTTGATGATCCTAAGAATGTAAGAATAATCTGATTTTTGGGGATTTAATTGATTTGGGGTAGGCTGGAGTATATACGATATGCTAACATTTTATACATGTTTAACTTGGTTTTAGAGATTTTAAACCGACTTTTAAATAAGGATCCAATGAAGTGGGGATTTAGATGGTTGGGTACGCTTGAGCGTACGCGTTATCCTATGGTTCTCTCTCTCTCTTTCTCTCCCTCTCTCTTTCTCTCTTTATATATATATATATATATATATATATATATATATATATATATATATATATATATATATATATATATATATATATATATATATATATATATATATTGTTATTATGTATACATACTTGTTCTCATGGTGAATCTATCAATTGGGGGATACGTTCGACATCGGACCGTGTACCATGCGTCGGCTGAGATGTAATGACGCAGTGGAGGCCGTTATTTTTTATCATAGGGTCCCCATTTCGTAATAAGAGAAGTAGAATGGATGGATCCATCTTCCTAGTCAGTGTATGGGCAAGGGGATGGTGTACTGCGTAGTGATCACCCCATTTATGTATGTTTTATTTAAGTCCATCAGGTGAGGGATGCCTCCAGACTTGACGATTGAGGCAGGAGATGGACACCGAGAGTAGCTACTTTTTCTGATATATATATACACTAGGGTATGCCCGTGCCTGAAGGCACGCTGATAATTCTTAAAAGTCAAACTTTTTTCTACAACACATATATAGAAAATTTGGGCAGATTTTACTTTCTCTGTTAGACTATCTACCATATTTAGGAAATAAAAAATACAACAACAATATTAATAGTCCTTCTTGAACCTCATATAAACAACATCAATTTAACTCAACTTATTTCAATAATAAAATTCATTCGCAGTAAAATATTCTCTTTCATTAATTACTAAAAATCTATTGAAATTTTGTCATATGAGTCTTTCATGATTCAAATTCATTCATCACGGAGTCTAGATCAATACTCAAAGCGAGGTCCCATTCAAGGAAGATAAATTTATAACCTAACAAAGGAACAAAGTAGTTGATTAATAAATTATAATCGTACAAAAATATTTACATATCTTATAAGTAATTTAATCATTAAGTGATTACAATTACCGAACAGAATCATCAATAGACTAATAAACAACGAAGTCGAAAAATTAAATTATAATCATAAATAAATGTGAGTCATCAAATCAACTTAAAATATTAAAATCGCAAAATTCTAACATTTCAGATAATATATCATCTTAAATCAAATAGTGAATTTATTGATTAAATGCATAAATTTGATAATTAAGAAAAAATTCACTAATCAAATTACAATAAAAATTCACTAATCAGATTGAAAATAAAATTGATATTAATATAATCTAATCTATACTTGAAACGAAAGGAAAAGCAAATAAAAAAAAGTCATAAAAAAGCAGGAAAAACAAAAAAAAAAACTTACTTGACTTGTGCTGACGGAGCTGGACAGTCGGTGGCCGGATGATGGCTGGACGGCGCTATCCCTAGTGACCGAACGACTGGAGAGAGAAAGGAGAGAGAGTTTATAGATCTGTTTGAGTTTCGTATGTTGTTCGAATAAAAAAATTGGTATGTTTCTCTCTTGGGTATTCATGTAAGAACACCAACAAAGCCATATGCTCAAAAAAATGTTCAAGCAGTCTCCATCGCCATTCAAACAGTAGAGAGAAAGAAAAAAATACCTGTAAAATAGAGAAATGCTCTTCTCTCAGTCATCGCTAACCGTCGTCGTCGCAGTCGCCCGGACCTTAAACCGTTTAGGGGACGAAACTGGATATTTGGGGAGATGGACGAAGGACTCGGGTAGGGAGGTCTTGCTGAGTGTTGCTGGTAGTAATCGTAGATAGTCTATGTTTGAGATGAACAACTGTGGATATGGATGAAACCCTCTTCTTTTTCTCTCTCTCTCAACTGATATCTCCGTTAGAGAGGGATGGAAGATTTCGGGTACACGTGAGAGAAGAGAGAACTGATATCTCCATTTAAACTTTCCTTAGCTGCTTGAAATTCCTTTACCAAATCTCTTAACTGATCACAACAAACATCTTCAGCATATTAATCCACGTGGATCTCTGGAGAAGAAATATCAGCCCAACCATTGGCCGAATTTTGTGGGATTTTAGTCAATTCCATTGACTGATTTTGATCCACCAGTTGAACAGTTATACTCAGAACAAAGCTCTTTTGATTTTGGCAGCCAATAAACGAAACTTGATTGGAATTAAGTTTTTGAATATTCAACTCAATGGGTTCCAATTCTTCAGTCTCACGAAAATTAATTCCGTGCTTTTCCAAGAACTGAGATTGATTTGGAGCATTTTTTTTTACATTTTTGATTTTTTTGCATCTACAAATAGCATGACCAGAGCAAGAAAGAGCAGTAACCTTATCAATGTTTAGCCAACGTGATATGGAAATGGTTGAAACAACCATTTGACCATTGTCCACAACAAAAAGACATGTGTTTGGCCTTGTGGCAAGAGGATTGTTGGGGGACATCTCCCGTGGGAGTGTGAAAGTACGATTTTACCCCTTTTTTTGAATTCTTATGAAGAGTGGGAAAATAAGTTGTGAGTTCTGTTTAGGGGGGAACTTAAATTTTGGAGGGATAAATTAGGTAGAGCATAAATAATTCATCTTGTGATGTCATAGTTGAATCTTATGACATACATAAGTTTTATACTTTATTTTATATATATATATATATGTATGTATGTATGTATGTATGTATTACGCAATAATTTATCTCATCTAATGATAGACTTTGATAATGAACCCTACGGCATGTTAGATACTTTATATGGTTTACTTGTATGTCCATTTTGAGTGACATTGTGGGGGTAGTTATTTGGGTTATATTTTTACATGTGTGGCTAGTTACTTTCCTTTGTCCATGGTAAGTAGTTGCGACCTATCCATTATGATAATTGGATAATAATTCATTTAATTAAAAGATATTTAAACAAGTAGAGCATTACGTTTATAAGGCCAAGAATACATTAATAAAAATATGTATGTGAACCTTTGGGTGATATCCTATTAATTTTACTAGTAGTATTCAATGGTGGTTGTTCTTTACGTGATAATACTTAATTGTATATAGATAGAGACTTTTAGAATAGTTAGGCCTCGGTTTGGAACATGCACGTAATTTTGATCTTAGGTGAAACGTGAGATACTCATTGTATATGAGAGCCGAGAGGGGACATGTATTGCAAAATGACTGCATTATTATATATTAGTATCGAAAGTTAATTCTTGCAACTTTAGGGCACTGAACCAAATTATAAAATCTCCCCCAAGTATTATTATTATATAAACAGGTCGGTGGTTTATTATAATTTCCACCATATTCGGAGATACGTTGAAGGGTTACTTTTATATCTATTTTTATTTAAGTTGGGATTTTTTAGTTAGAGGGAGTTCAGTTGTACTCTTTTATTCAGTTGAAAAATTCTAATCAGAGGTTTTTATATGGTGAATTTAGTTTTTCACAGTTGAGTTTTTCTGTTCAACATCTCTTATTGGATCCTTTATTGTGTTGGTTTTAATTTAATATGGTTTTTAGTTTACATTGATGTTGAGAATGGTATAAATTCTATAAACATTTTTGGTATTTCATGTGTGGCCTGATTAACCAGGTGTGGAAAATCTTGGGTTGTTACAACACCATAACTTTTTTCTCTTCATACTAAGAGCATTTCGAGCGGTGGAGGCCATGTTTCGTGTTGTGTGGCGGATGGACGTAACGTGATATGTAAGATAATGGGATACCAAGATGTGGGAAAAGCCTTCATTGTGTGTCTGTTGGAAGATCTCCAGCAGTAGTTGTAAAGGAATAAGGAAGTGCGTCAAGACTTGAACGCGGCGAGTGTTAGTACCTATATTGAAGTAGACTAGTGTAGTTGGGACGTCTTAGATTTTTTCCATTGTGGCTTTTCCTCGTATATTATTGTGTTGTGATTTACCTTTTTATTCTTTCTTAATATTGTGGTCATCCCCGATCCCCGCCGCGGAGGAAAAGGATCCTTCGGGTCCCGCGCGTCCCTCTCAGGAGCACTTCGACCGGCGTCGTTTGAGATGTGACGTAAAAATGTAGAGAGATTCAGAGTCGCCAGTCTATTTTACTCAAAACAGACAAAAGAAAAAGGGGAAGCCACCCCGAAGGGTGGCATCCAAAGATATACTGGTGCGTGCGAAACCAAATGATTCGATAAGGGTTCGGAGGCTTAGTTACAAAATGGAAAGGTGTTAGGCACCCATTCCGCCCTTTCGGTCTCTCATGGATATTTGCTATTTTCCTTTATATTTCCCCCCTGTGATATGTGTGCATGTGTATATATAGAATGGAGGTAGGAATCCTCTACTTGTATCATGGAAAAGATAAAGCGAGTCATCCGTAGGAAGATATAAGAATAATATTAGAAAAATAAGATTTAAGCAATTACCCCTACGTTGATCGTTATAATGGAACGATAACGCATATGGACTAATATGTTACTAAGAACAAATATATAGAATATAAGGAAAATGGATTTAGAGAAGATAGAAAATAAGAGAAAAAGTGGGAAAAAGGACTCGAGTCTCGAGTTTTACCCCGAGACGCCTACGTAGCCTATAAAGGCATCAAAGTCCACGTAGTAACGAGGGGTGGGGTTTATCCCATAAATCCAAATGGGGGATTTCTTATTTGTTAGTGTGTGTGTGTGTGTAGAAAAAGTGTTTTAGTTGTGAGAAAAGTGTGTAAAAAGTGTGAGAATCCCTACTTGGAATTTATGAGCAACCCTCTTTTTCTTGTTTTTGGGTTTTTATTTATATGAAAATATGAGATGTTCAATAATACTAAATAAAAGGTATATTTAGGATGTGTGAGATGAGATAATAAAAGTGCTAAGTAAGAAAACAAGTTATTGGGAATTTAAGAGAATTTAAGAGAGAGTTTGAGAAAGTTGGACCTTCTTGAAGATCTTGAACTTGATCTTGAATGTTGGAGAGAAGCCCTTGCACTTGGATGATGATGGAGAGTGGTTAATTAACCAAGTTTGATGAAAAGGATGATGAAAAGTGGAAGTAAAAAATGGATTTGGAAGTTGAAATCACGCTGCCTTCGAGAGAGGTTTTTGGGATTCGCTGAGAGAGTTTTTATCAGATCTGGGCCCTTCTGCAAATGGAGTGAAGGCTTCCTTTTTATAGGCTCAGGTGAGTGCCGATTGGCATAGACCCCTTCCTTTCTATCGGCACCTGCCTGTCGATAGGCAGGGTCTGGAACCTGCCATTTGGCAGTGCGCTTCACGCTTTTTTGGAAAATCGGTCGCCGAGGGCAAATCGTTTGTTAGAATTGCACACAGGGTATATCGTTGGAAAGATAATTCAGAGACCTTCGAAAGTCCTTTGGATTTCTCCAGGGTTTGGGAGTTGACTTTGGGTCAAATATGGCTCAGAAGCGTTTGTCAGTCCATTGGACGGGGAATCGTTCGGACGCAAACGGATCGTTCGTTCGTATGGTAAGTTCGAATTGTGCACGGGGCAGACCGTTGGAAAATTTAGGTGATGTACTTCGACATTAAAAAGAGTTTGACCCGGTTTGGAGAGTTAACTTTGGTCAACCGAGCCCGAGAAGCGTTCGGTGACCTCTCGGAGTCAAATGGATCGTTCGTCCGCATGAAAAGTCGGAATCGCGCACGAGATGGACCGTTGGAAAGGGGATTCAGTGCCCTTCAAAGATTCATTCAACCTCGTTTGAGATGAAGAGTTGACTTAGGTCAAACAGAGCCCGAGAGCGCCCGGTGACCTCTAGGTCAGGTTTCGGACGCAAACAATTCGTTCGTCCGCATGGTAAGTCAGAATTGCGCACGGGGCAGACTATTGTGAAGGGTATTCAGTGCCCTTCGAAGATTCATTTAGTCTTAATCTAGACAAAGAGTTTGACTTTATGGTCAAACTGAGACGGGGTGTGCCCGATGGCTTCCAAGTCAGTACTCGGGACATGACCTAGGTTTGAAGTGCTGAGGGGAGATACTAGGGACCTAAGGAGAGTTGGGGGGTAACATAATGGGGAGTCTATAGAGCCCCTCGATGGGTGAGTTTGGAACAAATGATGACCGTCGAATAGACATCACATGATGATTTTGAGGGAGTATGACCGATTCAAAGGGTCGAGGTCGATTCTGAGGACCTAAGGAGTGTGCTGGGGATGATCAATTATGCGGATCAAAGATGAATATGTGGGCTTAAGTGATGAGGGTGATCGGTTCTGCGGGTCAAAGCCAATTCTGTGGGCTTAGGGTGAAGGTCTAATAACCGAGGTCAATTCTGACCTAAAGAGTGGTGACGACCGAGGATCGGGGTCAATTCTGACCCAACTCAGGTGACAATCCAAGATCGGGGCTAATTTTAACCCAAGAGTGGTGAATACTTAGTACCGAGGTCAATTCTAACCTAACTCGGGTGAAGATCCAAGATCGGGGCCAATTCTGGAGCAAGAGTGGTGACGACCAAGGATCGAGGTCAATTCTGACCTAACTCAGATGATGATCCAAGACCGGGGCCAATTCAGAGCCAATAGTGGTGACGATCGAGGATCGAGGTCAATTCTGACCTATCTCAGGTGACGATCCAAGACCGGGGCTAATTCTGACCCAAGAGTGGTGACGATCGAGAACCGAGCTCAATTCTAACCTAACTCAGGTGACGATCCAAGATTGGGGCCAATTCTGCCCAAGAGTGGTGACGATCGAGGATCGAGGTCAATTCTGACCTAACTCAGGTGACGATCTCAGATCAGGGCCAATTATTACCCAAGAGTGGTGACGATCGAGGACCGAGATCAATTCTGACCTAACTTAGGTGACGATCTAAGACCGGGGCTAATTCTGACCCAAGAGTAGTGACGATCGAGGACCGAGGTCAATTCTGACCTAACTCAGGTGACGATCCAAGACCGTGGCCAATTCTAACCCAAGAGTGGTGATGACTGAGGACCGAGGTTAATTATGACCTAACTCAGGTGACGATTTAAGATCGGGGCCAATTTTGACCCAAGAGTGGTGACGACCAAGGACCGAGGTCAATTCTGACCTAACTCAGGTGACGATCCAAGATCGGGGCCAATTCTGACCCAAGAGTGGATAAAGATTGGATTTTGATTCTGCTGGAGAAAGTTCTTTATGATTTTGATCTGAGCTAGGGAGCTGATAGCTGGGGAAGATTTTAGGAGGCCTCGCAGGGGGGAACAACCTATTTTGGGTGCTATAAGAGAATTCCGCTGGGGAAGTGATCAGGTGATCCTTAGGGATCCTCCAGAGTTTTTCCGGGAGGAGTTTCACTTGGTTTTTGAGGATTATGCTGGGGAAATAAGGGGTTCCGCTTGAGGGAATGCGAAATTTTCTTGGTGAAAATGTTCAAAATCCATCCTGGGATTTTCAGGATTTTTTTGAGGATTCTGGTATTTTCTGGGAATTTCTGTACGAAATTTAAGGTGGGGTGCCGGTTGTCTTGGTATGAGGGGTGCCATTCGACAGTGGCACAGACTTTTGGGCTTCCTTGGGAAGGTGAGGAGTCAGTGCCGATCGATATGGTAGGGGGAGATGCCGATCGGCATGGCGCTTGGCATCCTATAAAAAGGGGGAGAATCCCTTCATTTTTTCACAGCTTCTTTTGCTTTCTCTCTCTCTGCAATTCTTCTGCAAATCGTTCCAGCATTCCGATCTTCAATAAATGGCCGCCTTTGTGAGCAATGTAGTCCACCGGGAGTGGTTGACCGTTAATGACTGGGCGAATGTGGATTGGAGGTACAGGGTGCCTCTTGCTTTGGGGAGTAAGAACTCCTTTGATGCGTTTGAGCCTGTTGCGGATGCGCGGACCTTGCTGCAGGAGCCATCGCGTCATCGCTCTTCAAGAGTGATCCCCGACGATTATGTTAGTAACTCGACCTTTGGCATTCTTATCTTTTTGGTGATTTTTCTTTCTTGACTTTTGATTGAGACTTTTCTTTTTGCCAGTCTGATATTTCTTTAAAGAACATGCGGGCCTGCGGGACGACGGGGCTCAAGGATGTCTGGGAGCATCTCCTACCTGTGGTGCGTTGGGTGGTCTCATCAGCGGGTTTTGGGAGGTTGGCATCTGCCCTGGATGAGACGCCTCGTTCGACAGCGGTCTTGTGCGCTCTGGGAGAGAGGTGGTGGGACACTACCCACACCTTTCATTTCGTCTTCGGGGAGATGACTGTGACTCCCATAGACGTGCAGCAGCTGTTGGGTCTGGATTGTGATGGAGAGCAGATAGAGGTGGATCGCTCTTTACGAGTGAGATCGGAGGCAGCGCATGCGGCACTCGGTGATGTAAGGAGGATAGTTTCTGGAGATTCTATCCAGCTATCCCTGCTGAAGGACGTTATATTGGGTAAGGAGATAGATGTGGAGGACGGGATGCAAGTGAGGCAGATAGCCTGATTATTCATTCTGCTGGTGTTGGGAGGTTTCATGGTGGCGTCGAGCGCTGAGGATGTTTTCGAACATCCCTTTCTATGATTGGGGGAGTTTGACCTTGGTGACCATTTACTCCTCTCTGGATGCATTCAGCCGGTGCTACCGGCAGACCTTTACTGAGGCCACGTACCTTCTTGAGGTATTCTTTAATTTGCGCATTTATTTTTCATGCATTCGCATTTTCCTTTCATGCATTCGCATTTTCCTTATGCGTCTCTTTTTGTTTATAAATTCAGACGTGGTTCTATGAGGTGATTGGGTGCAATACCCCACTGATAGCTTTGAAGGATGACACTGTTGGGGACTTCTGTCGATTGTATCGATAGCATAAGGCTAACCGGCAGTCGAAGGGATATCTCTCCCTGGAGGCGGTGCGTCAGGTCTTGAATGACCTGACCAGTGGTAGGGTAAGACTCTTTCCATTTCAGTCTTGGTTTTTGCACCTTATGATCTTGTATTGATTTATGTTCGCTTAGATATTTTAGGTGACCTTTTATCCCTGGGGGACAACCATTCACGATGTGGGGGTGACCGGGGTGAATACGCGGATGAAGCATTTGTTGGCGCATGAGTTCAGCCATTCTTGGTATCTCGGGGAGAGGGTGATTCGTTAGATTGCTGAGGAGGAGGTGGTGGTGACACCCACGCAGCCTCCTTCGTCTATGAGGCGGGAGCGACTACTACCAGAGGATGAGAGGATCGTGGCAATGATTGGCAAGTCTTACCTGCTATACACCGATACGTCCGCGTCGTATGACTATATGGACTTCTTGACGAGCTGGTTGATGGCGTCCAGCATATGTGATGTGTTGCCCTTCCTTCCTGTGGGTTCGAGTCGGGCGGTGGGTTCTTCCCATAGCGGCGGTGGTTCGTCGGTATCTGCGGCTGTGGTGACCTCAGAGATCCCTTTTGTGCGGTTGCATACCCCTTCGTATAACATCCGGCGAGCTGATGGAGGAATGGTGCCTATGTTGCACCGTCCTCACGCGATGGATCCGAAGGAGTTGGGTTTGACAGAGGAGGTCCTTCGACCTGCGGTATACCTTTCTGTTCCTTTCTCTCTTTCTTTTCTTCTTTGGTCATCCTTGCTTTGATACTGATTTTGCCTTTTCTTGCAGCAAGTCCGGGTATCGACCACTTGGCTCAGAGACATTAGAGATTGGATATCTTCAGCGACTGCCCATATTCGGGACGCGGTTCCCGTTCCTTCTTGATTGGTGCCGTCTACCTCATCTGGAGTGGACTCTGGCTCGGGTAGTGGTGGTGCGTCATCTCACCGTAAGGGGAAGAGAAAATGTCACAGGGGTGGAAGCTCTTAGTAAGAGATAGAGAGAGAGAGAGAGAGAGAGAGAGAGAGATAGATAGATAGATAGATAGATAGATAGATAGAGAGAGAGAGAGAGAGAGAGAGAGAGAGAGAGAGAGAGAGAGAGAGGATGTGAGTTCGGGCTGAGTCCCGTTGTTTTTTTCTTTTTCTTTTTATTTCCTGCAAAATTGATGTG
The DNA here is from genome assembly GCA_949130495.1 of Sambucus nigra. Classification (NCBI taxonomy): domain Eukaryota; kingdom Viridiplantae; phylum Streptophyta; class Magnoliopsida; order Dipsacales; family Adoxaceae; genus Sambucus; species Sambucus nigra. Next base: position 51,559,353 of record OX422220.1, read on the forward strand.
ACACAGAACACAAATATATGCAATGCAATGGAGTTTTTTATTATCTCTTATTAATCATGAATGAATGCATACGCTTTTTACTTTGCTGCTGAGATCGTAAAAAGAAATATTTTTGGAATTTTTTTGAAGGAAAGTTTTTAATTAAAAGGAGAAAATATAAGGAGAAAAGGGGATTCTTGAAATTCTGTTGAGAATATAAATTTATTTTTATTGAACTTTTTGATTTGAAAAAAAAGGAAAAAGGGAAATTTCCAAAAATGGGGGGTTAATAATCAGCAAGCACCATAACATGTCTATCGACAATTCAGTCCAGTCCCGTCAATTGAAAGCTTTGAATGGTACCCTCTTCAGCCTTTGGTACCTTGTGGGGTAGGATTCCCTACGATTTCTGCAGGGATTATGTCCCTTGTGAGGGTTTTCAAGTATAAAAAGGGGGAAGGGTGGAGTGTTTTCATCACACCTTTTCATTCTTATCTACTTGCCCACTATTTTTTAGCCTTGCAAGATGGCTCTCCCTAGTAGTACCGAGTTTGACAACTACCTCAAAGCCTTGGAAGCTATGTTCTCTTATAATGTCGACTATGATGGTTTCAACATGTGTCGAGTCTCCCTGTGGCGCAATCGACCCTTTGAGTGGAACGTGCTGATGGCGGCGGTACAATTCTGGTACCCCAAAGACCATGTATTTCGCTTTGGGTTGGAAGAAGTTTGTCCTACCTACGAGGAATTTTTTGTTATGCTGGGTGTAAATCCCAGTGTTGTTGCGAATTTGCCAGAATTTTCCCGCTCTCCTAGGGATTTGTTGGCCGGGCTTCTTCGTATTTTGCCTTCGGCGGCTAGATCATTAGTTTCTGAAGGAGTGATCGCCCTCCTGACAGTGCTGCAATCCGTGCATTTGGGGGAAGTAGGTGATGCTGGTTGTGCTGGAGCCGTAGTTCTCGGTCTAGTTTCTAAATTGTTGTTGGTGATTGGGGAGGTTCAAGTGGACCCACAACTTGCAGCCATTACCTCATGGATGTCATATCGTCGCAAACCTGCGACAGCGATACTGGCGGAGACCCTGAATGGCTTAAATGCCTGGAGAGAAGGCCGTTCTGACTTTTTAAGGGGTAGCCCTGTGATGGTGTTTATGTGGTTGTCAGAAAGATTTCATTTGGCGACTCCTCCAGAGTTTCCCTTGTCGGACGTACCCAACTTCTGTTCACGCTACTTCATCAGCGTTGGCCTGTATGTTGAGAACTGGGAGAATTGGCTTGTGGAGCATGGGGCTCGTGGGCTGTATTGGTCAGTGCCTTGGTGGGGACAGTTGTAGCCTGTTCTGGAGCTAGGAGAGTGTTCATATGTGCGGCTGGTTGGTCTTAGGCAGACCTCTTTTTATTTCCCTTGGCGGCTTTTGCGCTAATTCGGCTGGGCGCAGGTCATGCCCCCTCGAACCTTAAATTTTTTTCTGGTAGAAGATTTGTCTGAGCGCTTGCGTCGGGTGCTTGGATCTCTGTGGGAAAGTCGGCGTCTGTCAACCCGTCCCTCTCAGTCCATCGGGGAGGTTTGGCAAGTCCCCAAAGATTATATGAAGTGGTTGTGGAGATAAGTAGTCAGTAAGATGTTGGCAGTGGAGACTGGACAGAGATGGTTTTTTTATCTAACAACATAAAAGGGGGTGTTGTGGTCTTTTCAAAGATGTCTAAGGCCCCTCGGTCCATGGAATGTTTACGGCACTCTATTCAAGCAGGGGAAACTTGGGGACCTCAGGATGAGGGTGCAGGCTCCTCTGGTAGCTATGGGTAGGACTCTTGGAGAGTTTATTTGTGTAATGGATGATAGTTGTGGGGATTTTATTTGCCTTTTTATGGCAGTAGGGGGGAAGGGAGTTATCCGTTCCTTTTCTTACGTAATCCGTGCTGAATTTTCTTATTAATGAAATAAACATGTTTCTGATCATCCAGCTGTGCCTTTCGATGAATTTTGCATTTTGAATTATCTATACTGATCGCTAAGGCATACATAATCCTTTTGTTCAAGTATTTTTAGAATGAACCATCGTTCTCGGAGGTAAGAAAAGAATAGTATTTTGTGAAAAAGAAAGGGACGCACTCATGTGAGGTGTATGAGCTGCCTACGTACCTCTGGGGTTTTTGAAAAGTTTTGAAATAGTTTTTATTTATTTAGTTATTTATTTATTTATTTATTAAGTTATTTATTTATTTATTTATTTTATTTTTAGAGGATCAGGCCCAGTAGTTCTGGGTAGAGGGAAATGAAGAGAGTTTTTTTTTTTAGAATAGAAGGGGGATGAGAAGAGTCATAGCACGCCAAGATTTCGGACTTAGGGATAGAATTTCTTGAGTCAGTCCAGGTTGACTGGACGAGCCATCTCCTCCCCATCTAGGTCAGTGAGCATGGCGGCACCGCCAGATAAGATTTTCTTCACAATGTAGGGGCCGCTCCGATTGGACTTGAACTTTCCTCTGGGATCCCAGATGGGTTCTATTATCTCCTTGAGGGATAAATCCCCCTCCCGAACACCGTGGTCCATAACTCTCTTGTTAAATGATCGCGTTATTCGGCGATGGTACCCCTGTATGTGGTACAATGCTTTTAACCTTCTTTCATCTAGGAGGACTAGCTCATCAGGATAGCTCTGGCACCAGTCTTCTTCACTAACTTTGCTTTCGAGCATGACACGTAACGAGGGTATTTACAGCTACACAGGTAGGAATTCTTCCATGCCGTAGACCAGGGAGTAAGGGGTAGCCCCAGTAGAGGTTTGGATTGAGGTTCGATAGCCCCAGAGGGCGTACGGGATCCGATCAGCCCAATCTCTACAGCTTTCGATCATCTTGTTGATGATAGCTTTGAGGTTCTTGTTGGCGGCTTCAACTGCACCATTGGTCTGAGGTCGGTAGGGAGAATATTTGTGTCTCCGAATCCCATACTCGTTGACTACTTCTGTGACTTCTGCTTTGAAATGCAACCCGTTATCTGATACCAGCTCGTGCGGGACCCCATATCGACAGATGATATTTTTCTTAAGGAATTTGGCCACTTTCTTGGCGTTCAAAATTGCGTATGACTCAGCTTCGACCCATTTGGTGAAGTAATCAATGGCAACTAGGATGAACTCATGTCCATTTGAAGCTCTTGGTGTAACCTTCCCTATGATGTCGATACCCCAGGTGGAGAACGGCCAGGGAGAGGTCATGTTGTATAACTCTCGCGAAGGAGAGTGTTGAAGGATAGAGAATTATTGGCATTTGAGGCATCTCCGAACATAGGCGGTGCAATCCTGGATCATGGTGGTCCAGTAGTAGCCCTGTCGGATGATCTTCTTGGCGAGCATGTAACCATTCATGTGGGGTCCGCATTCCCTGGTGTGGATTTTCTGCATTATTTTCTCAATCTCATCCCCTGCGATGCAGTGTAGATGAGTTCCATCGAAGTAACTCCTGAGTAGGGCTTTATGACAGATGATATACTGTGCGGCCAGTCTTTGGAGGGTCGTTCGATCTTTCTTGTTGGAACCCTCGGGATACCTACCATGTCTGAGGAGGCACCAGATATCATAGTACCAGCAATCGGCTAGTTCAGGATCTTCGGTAGAGACGAGCTCAATATGGTAGCAATGGGTCGGTTTATCTTGCTTTTGAACTAGGAAGGGGGTCATTGTTATTCCCTCGGGCATGTCGACCATGGAGGCCAAGGTAGAGAGAGCATCGGCTAGGTTATTCTTTGCTCGGGGTAGGTAATGGAAGGTGATATCTCGAAAACGGGAGGCTAACTCTTCTAATTAGGCATGAATGGGTTGGAGCTTTTCGTGCTTAACTTTCCACTTTCTGAGCACTTGACCGATGATAAGGGCAGAATCCCCGTAGACATCAAGGTATTGAATTCCTTTCTTGAGAACAACTTGGAGGCCCACTATGCATGCCTCGAATTTTGTCATATTTTTGGTGCAAGGGAAATCCAATTTAATGGCAATGGGAGTGTGGGAGTCATCTGGGGTGATTAGGAGTATCCCAATGCCATATCCCTTTTTGTTGGTAGCACCATCAAAGAACATTTTCCATCGAAGGCAGTTTTGAGTGGTGCAGAGGATATTTTCATCTGGAAATTCGAAGATCCAAACATCTGCTTCGTCAATGGGGTAATCAGCGAGGTAGTCAGAGATGGCTCTTCCTTTAAAAGCTTTCTGTGTGACGTACATGATATTAAAGTCGGTTAGGAGCATCAACCATCGAGCCATTCGACTGGATAAGGCGGGTTTCTCAAGCCGGTATTTGATGGGATCCATTCGGGATATAAGTTTGATGGGGAAGGCGAGCATGTAGTGTCGCAACTTTTGGGTGACCCAGACAAGGGCGACACACGCCTTTTCTATAGCAATGTAGTTGACCTCGTACCCATCCAATTTGCGACTGGCGTAATAGATGGCTCTTTCTTTACGGGAGTCTTCAAGATATTGGGCTAGCAAAGCCCCAACTGTAGTGTCGATTATGGTTAGGTATAGGAGCAAAGGGAGACCAGACTGTGGTGGCATGAGAACTGGAGGTTGGGTCAGACATTGTTTGATTCGGTCAAAAGTTTCTTGACAGGCCTCATTCCAAACCTTGGTTGAATCCTTTCGGAGGATCTTGAAGAATGGTTCACAGATGGAGGTTAGCTGGCTGATGAACCGGCTGATATATTATAATTTCCCAAGAAAACCTCGGACTTCTTTCTCTGTTCGTGGAGGTGGCATCTCAAGTATGGCCTTCAGCTTCGCAGGATCTGCTTCTATCCCCTTTTCGCTGACCATGAATCCTAAGAGTTTTCCCTTTGTAACGCCGAAGACACACATTTGTGGATTAAGTCTCATCTGATACCGTCACAGTCATTCGAAGAACTTCCAGAGAGCGAGAACATGACCTTCTCTAGTTTTGGACTTAATAATCATATCATCCACATAAACCTCAACCTCTGTATGAATTAGATCGTGCAGGATAGTTGTGGCAGCCCTTTGGTAGGTAGCCCCAACATTCTTGAGACCGAGTAGCATAACTGTGTAGAAAAAGGTTCCCCATGGGGTGATGAATGCGGCTTTTTCTTGGTGGTCGGGGTGCATCTTGATCTGGTTGTATCCAACAAACCCGTCAACGAATGACTTGAGAGCATGATTGGCTGTGTTGTCCACGATCATGTCGATATTGGGTAGCGGATAATCATCCTTTGGAGAAGTTTTATTTAAATCTCGGTAATCTACACACATTCGAACCTTACCTCCTGATTTCGGCACAGGTACAATGTTGGCTAGCCATGTGGGATATTCGATCGCTCGAATGTAACCCACGTTCAACTGTTTGACCACCTCTTCTTTAACCGTGAGCGACCATTCGGTGCAGAGTTTTCTCAATTTTTATTTAATTGGCTTGAAATCTGGGAGAGTGGGGATCTCGTGCTGAGCTATTTCAGGATTAATATCGGGCATATCATCGTAGGACCATACGAAGATGTCCACGAACTCCTTCAACAATTCTTTGAGTTGTGCACTCTCATGCTCGTCAAGGGTGGACCCTATCCTAATCTCGCGCAGTTGTCTACTATAACCGAGATTAATAATAACAGTCTCTTCTTCATTAACTTGAACGCGGTTATGTTGTTTATTATTAACCTTATTTAGATCAGTTAAGAATTGTTCATTTGTAAAATCATCATCATCAAAAGTTTGATTAGAATTCAAGTAGTTAATGTAAGGCACAACAAGATACTCAAAATATTCATTTATTTCATTGATAGGAAAAACAACATTGAGAACCTCATCAGGTCTCGATTACTTTTAGCAAGGATAGACAACAGAAGAAGAAATAGGGTAAACATTAAGGTTAGAGGAGATTTCAAGAGGTAGAACTGGCATAGCATGCCAGTTGAGGAGAGGAGTATCATCATCTTTAATCAGATGGGATGGGTCCATTAATGTAGTGCCTGAATGAATCATGAAGAGTGCCAGCCCCAGTGTCTGCAAGTTGAAGGAATCTTCAGAATCACTTTCCTCAGTCTCTTCAGTATCTTTGAGGAACGGTTGCACTTGGTGTGGGAAATTTTCGATCCATGGGTAGCTATCTTGAAAAAATATCTCCATTCCAGGCCTCATCTTCTTATCTGTGTGGTCATATCATGGTTCTGTAAAACCGCAAAAGGGGAAGTCCTCGCCTTCTTTGATGAATCGTCCATTTAAGGAGTCTCCTGAGATAGTTCGGATGCAGTCTAATCTTCTCTTTGGTCGAGACTGGCGGATCATTCTGAGCTCTTATTCTGATGGTTGATACCCAAAGCCACAAGGAGGAAAATCTTTCTTCAGTTCGATGGGCTCGAATATCCCTTGTTGCCTTTGTCCTAGCCCCAATCCGGGCATAAAGTGCATGTTTCTGAACATCTGAATCACATTGACATTGCCATGAGGGTCATATTCTGGACACACCCTTTCTTTGAAACCATCCCCTATCGGGAGTAGGAGTGGCTCAACTTGGAATCCTAATAGGAGCATATCACTTGACCCGTGCTGTATCTCAAGAATTGGACTGCTGGTACTTGCACCCTCGACATTTTCGTCGTCGCCCAAAATGGTGATGACTTGCCCGTCGACAAAGAACTTCAATTTTTGATGGAGTGAGGAAGAGACACCCTTGATATTGTGGAGCCAGGGTCGTCCGAGCAACAAGTTGAAACAAGCTGGGATGTCTATAACTTGGAATTAAACGACATGGTTTATAGGGCCAACTCCTATTACAAGTTTTATGGATCCCATCACCTCTCGGAGGGTATTATCGTAGGCACACACAGCGGTGGAGGTTAGAGCGAGGTCGCTTTCTTTCAGGCATAAACACTTGAAGGTTCTTAGGGGGTAAACGTTCAAGGCGGATCCGTTATCGATAAGGGAGAGTGGCATGGCCTTTCCCATAACTTCGACGGAGATGTTGAGTGCATAATTGTGATTCGACCCAATTCTGGGAATTCTTCTTTAGAAAATGATAGCATTCGGGTAGAGGTTAGGGATCCAACCAGATTTACCGCTTCTTCTGGTGTGGTAGAAGGAGGAACTATGGGTACAGTGAGTAACTTGATTAAAGCGTTTCTGTGCAACTGGGAAGACATGAAAAGCCCCCATAGAGTGATGTTAACTTGAGCTTTCTTCAGTTGATCAAGGATCTTGCTCTCCTCGATGGTCATCTCGGGTGTAGGAAGGTTTTCAATGCCCTTCCTTTTGTCATTTGTTGGTAGTGAGCTTGGAACCTGGTAATGTCTCCCTGATCTGGTCATGTGATTTACTAAAGAAGGAAAGAACATGAATCCCGTTTCCTCATCAATCTCAGGTTGTTCTTCCACTTTTTTTATTTCTCCAAGGAGTTCCTCTAATGATATCATCCCACATATGTCGGATACTGGGCCAGCTCCTCCTAAAGCTTGTTCTTCACTCGAATCTTCGAATTCTTCCCCCCATCCGATGGTAACAATTTTGTCTTTCCCTGTAAAGTCTATGCATTCCACAACTTCAACGGCTTCGTCATACAGGTCCTCCCATTCTATGGGGATATGTGTGATTGAAGGGACCAAACGCCCTTGTAGTTTCAAAGTGTCAAGTAACCTGGTGATACTGCAAATGTTGTTGGTTTGCCTGAATAATTCTGCCATAGTCTGGATGACATCATCTAGGCTGACTTTGTCGGTTGGTACTATCCATTTGTCTAAATCTCAGGCCCATTTCTGTGCTTCTAAGAATAGTGTACTGAATCTCTGGCAATCGACAACCATCAATGAGGGCAATTTTAGCCCGAACTCTAGGAGTTGGTTTAATTCCTCTGAAAATTCCATACTTACATATTCAGAACGGGTACGGATAGTGATGCATGCTCTGGTAAGGAGTGACAGTGCCTGATTAGCGAGGCTAGTAGGGTGTAGGAGGAAATATGGGCAAATTTGAAGAGGTTTAGGAGAGTATATGGGTGTGATTTGAGTTGAGGGATCGAAATATGGGTTTTCTTCCAAGAAGATGGCATTGGTGTGATTTGGGAGTGGATTATGAGTAGTGTTTGGCTTAGGATTGGCTGGTGGGGTGATGGTACCCTGGTCAATGAGATCTTGGATTATGTTCTGAAGGTGAAAGCATTGGTCGGTGGTATGGCCGACAGTTTGGTGAAAGGCGCAATGAGCATCAGTCTTGAAGTTTCTTGGGAGTGGATTCGACAATGGACATGGATCCAAGGGTTTGATAAGGTTTCGTCTTAACAGGGCTTGGTAAACTTTAGAGAGGGGAGCATGGAGCTCAGTGTATTCCCTTCGGATGGGGGCAGGGCTGCTTTCTGGTTCCCATAATGTGGGTGGCTGAGAGATGTTATTGATGGTTGAGACTGTAGCACCGGCAGGCTTATCATACTTTCTAGGGGTGAACTGTCCGGACACCTTCTTCGGTTCAACCTCCGTTTTGACGAGACATTCCTTGATTTCTACTCCAGCCTCTCTGAGAGCTAAAAAGTGGGGATAGTTTTGTCCTCGCATCATTGCTCGTACATGGGGTAAGAAATTCTTCTTTGAAAGACCCCGGATTTTAATAATGTCAAATTAAAATAAATAATTTCCTTTTCAATAGATGCGGAAGCGTTAAATACAAGTGATGGTTCAACAACAAATAAACAAGGCCGAGTTTTAATATCTTTAAAACAAATCAAAACACAATATAATTCAAGTCCTAGAATTTGCCAAAGTCATGATTAACAATTATATCCAAAGTTAGGCGAAACCAATTTTAGCAAGTGACTTGAATAAACCAAATTTACCCAATATTTAATTTAAGTCCCAAATTAAATGAGTGTGATAATTAAACCGAATTTTTTCTTGAATTAAACCTAAAGCATGCGTTCTAAATGATGTGCAAGATAAAATAAACAATGTCACACTACACCGCGATATACGAGGAAAAACCCACTAACAGGAAAAAACCTCGGGACGGCCCTAGCCTCAAATCCACTAAAAACGGAATTACAAAATACAAGACAAAAGACTTACTTCCTAAACTCGAACCCTCTCAAGCCGTGATGCTCCTTCTTGTATCAACCTCCAATTAGCGGATAACCAACGGAGCTCCACCGTGGTCTCGGAATACACCGATAGGACTTTAAACGGTCACCGTCACCCGAACATGGAGCCTTTCTCCAAACGGGTAGAATCTCAACAAAGGTCTTCTTTGTGATGGGGTGTAGAAGCAAACCCGAAACGTCTCTTGAATTCGGTAGAGAAAACCGGTGCCAAAAACTCCAAGTAAGGATATGTATATATAGAACTTGGAATAAACAACAATGGGTGTAAACTAGAGTGTGTATGAATTTTCCATTAAAAATTAACACTCAAAACATGAACATTTTCCCTAATTAAATTTGTTCTCAAACTCTCTCTAAGAGTTGGATATGGAATGGAAAAGTTATCTTGGAAAATGTGTTTCCCGCACATAATAATGCATGAAAAAGTTGGTTGAAAACCAAGTGGAGAAGTGGGGAAAAAACTGCCAAAAACTGCTCAAAACCGTTCCCGCCTGACGTCTCGTTCGAACGAACTTGACTCTCGTTCGAACGAGACTTCTAACAAGCGACCAGCCTGGGCTCGTTAGAATCTCGTTGGATATCTCGTTAGAACGAAAACTCGTTCGAACGACATATCGAACGACTGACCAGATTAGGGTCGTTGGCAAACTCGTTCGAACGAACCTGGTTCGAACGACAAAACTCGTTCGAACGAAATCTGGTTCGAACGAAAAAACTCGTTCGAACGACATTTCTAACGAACGTCCAGAAAGTTTGTAAAATTCGATTTTGGCCCAGAAACTTTTATAAACTTTTATATACTTATTTTTTAAGTTTCTAATTGATTCTTTCTGAAAAATAAAATGCAGTTTTTATTAACCTAACACCCAATACATATTGTTCCAAGATCGTATATAAATATAATTGCATTCATACCTTGGGAGCATGGAACTAAGTTGATGACGTACAAACGAGGCACATAAACTACGGCATTACATCTTCAACAAACACTTCATAGGTCTTGAATATTACAATAAAATAAAATCCTATGAATAAATGTTTTTGTCCGGAATTGAGCCAAAACTATAAGAGGACTCAATTGGAAATTTGTGTCCTTACATTCTTCACTATGTTGACCTGCTCTTCCTCGAACGGCCGATTGGTCATGGCAACTGCTTGCTCCCTCCACCGGGTTATGAAGTTACTGACAGATTCTCTAGGATTCTGTTTGAGCAGCTCTAAATCATGATGGGTGACCTCAAGCTCTTCGTTCTATTTGTACTGCGATATGAATTCTCGGGCTACATTCTCCCAGCTACGGATTCTGGATTCCTCAAGAGATAAAAACCATCGAAGGGCACTATCCTTCAAAGTTTGCTGAAACAATTGGGCCATCACCTCCTCAGAAGTCCTTAGTAGAGTCATAGAACGATGGTAACTGCGAAGATGAACAATTGGGGGGCCACTCTCTCCGAACTTCTCGATATTTGGCATCTTGAACTTCTCGGGTAACCTCGCTTTAGGATAAGGAGACATGTGGGTGTAGTCCATGTAATTCCCAGAGATCCTGACTTGGTATAACTTCTTGGTGAGCATCTTGAGATCCTCTTTGACTTTATTCAACTCCTCCTCCTTTAGATCAGCGACCACAGGCAGGTTAGCCATAGACTGGGCAATATTTGGCATTGGAAGCTGGTCAGGCGGTGGCCCATTTGCAGTAGGGGCACGTAGAGCATGTTGATATTCTTTCGGAACCCTGATAGGCTCGAGTGGGACCATAGCACGAGGTAATAGGGTCTCGAGCTCTAGAGGAATATGAACCTAGTTTCGTTGCATCTCTCGAACCTCGGTTTGGAGGTTGTCAATCTTGGACACGAGCTGAGCTAGGAATGTCGTCAGATTCGGCTGCATGACTGGTACTTGATCTGTATTCTCCATGGTAAATTGATGGATTCCGGACTCGAAAGAAGTAGTAGAGGAACGGATGTAAATCCGGGGTGATTTGACTGAAGACCGAAGCCAGTAAGGAGCCAGGCCAAGGGCTTGCGATCGACCTGAAAAGGTGTAGGATGAGATTTATTTTTGAGAAAAAAGGAAGAACTATTTTTGGATTTTTAATAAAGAAGGGAGAAATGTTTTTGAATTTTTGATAAAGAAGGGAGAAATGTTTTTGGATACGGGACTCAGCATGATTATTATGATTATTATGTTCTCACTTATATTTAATTCTCCTAAATGCAATGTCGGACGGGACCCGAGCCTAGAAAAGTGGGGTTTTCAATATATACAAAGCTACGGTTTGGACTTGTAACCATGCTCACGAACAGAGTCCCGTTTAAAAATGTGCGAAAGTTGGGCGGTAGATCGACCCGAAATTTCGACAGAGTTTCGGGTTGAAACCGACAATCTAAAGTGCGTGTCCTAGGTTTGACACCTATATGTGGGTATGTAGTTGGTTGGGTGAATCGGTATGGGTTCCCCCCTTTGGCGTGACTTCCACGATATACGTCTTGCTCTTGCGGGAAATCGGTACGTGTGGACAAGCCATTTGATATACCTGAGTGTACGTGAATTGCATCACCATATACCTCGTGGGGATGGTACGTGTGAGAGCGAATTCGGTATACTCGACGTACGTGAACAAATTCCCTGTGATATACCTCCCGTCATGACTTCGGTCAAGCGGTACGATGCGGGGGAACCGTTCGATATACGTCGAAGGTACTTGTTCAATGGAAGGTGAGAGTCATATCGCTTAGGCTAACTGCGACCTGCTGGACCAACGCCCATCACGAAGTGACCCTCCAGTTATCGGGTAAAATTCAGTCAATATCAATGCTCTTTGGTGATGTTGTGTGAATCATGCATTATTCTCTTATTAGTATCTTATGATGAGAATGCCTTTCTTGATTATGCCAAACTGGGAGCAAAGTACAAATACCCCAAAAGATACACCAAGTATGGATAGGTGATGCGTGCAACATGGAGATATATGTGATCCTAGGTGCACGTGGCGTGAAGTGTACATGGATAATTTTCTACAAGTGTGTGAACATAAGCATAAGCATGGGATACACATGGAAAACGGGAACATGCGGATATGGGGGGGGGGGAATATAAACAAATATATCATCCATTTAAATAGAGTCAAGCCCTCAAAATAGACACAAATCCCCAGCAGAGTCGCCACTGTGGCCATCCTCGATCCCCTTCGCGAAGGAAAAGGATCCTTCGGGTCCCACGCGTCCCTCTCGGGAGCGCTTCGGCCGGCGTCGTTTGAGATGCGATGTAAAAATGTAGAGAGATTCAGAATTGCCAGTCTATTTTACTCAAAACAGACAAAAGAAAAAAAATGGAAGCCACCCCGAAGGGTGGCATCCAAAGACATACTGGTGCGTGCGAAACCAAATGATTCGAGAAGGGTTCAGAAGCTTAGTTACGAAATGGGAAGGTGTTAGGCACCCATTCTGTCCTTTCGATCTCTCATAGATATTTGCTCTTTTCCTTTATATTTCCCCCCGTGATATGTGTGCATGTGTATATATAGAATGGAGGTAGGAATCCTCGATTTGTATTATGGAAAAGATAAAGCGAGTCATCCGTAGGAAGATATAAGAATAATATTAGAAAAATAAGATTTACGCGATTACCCCTACGTTGATCGTTATAATGGAACGATAACGCATATGGAGTAATACGTTACTAAGAATAAATATATAGAATATAAGGAAAATGGATTTAGAGAAGATAGAAAATAAGAGAAAAAGTGGGAAAAAGGACTCGAGTCTCGAGTTTTACCCCGAGACGCCTACGTAGCCTATAAAGGCATCAAAGTCCACGTAGTAACGAGGAGTGGGGTTTATCCCATAAATCCAAATGGGGGATCTCTTATTTGTGAGTGTGTGTGTGTGTAGAAAAAGTATTTTAGTTGTGAGAAAAGTGTGGAAAAAGTGTAAGAATCCCTACTTGGAATTTATGAGCAACCATTTTTTCTTATTTTTTGGGTTTTTATTTATATGAAAATATGAGATGTGCAATAATACTAAATAAAAGATATATTTAGGATGTGTGAGATGATATAATAAAAGTGGTAAGTAAGAAAACAAGTTATTGGGAATTTAAGAGAATTTAAGAGAGAGTTTGAGAAAGTTGGACCTTGTTGAAGATCTTGAACTTGATCTTGAATGTTAGAGAGCAGACCTTGCACTTGGATGATGACGGAGAGTGGTTAATTCACCAAGTTTGATTAAAAGGATGATTAAAAGTGGAAGTAAAAAGGGGATTTGGAAGTTGAAACCACGCTGCCTTCGAGAGAAGTTTTTGGGATTCGCTGAGAGAGATTTTTATCAGATCTGGGCCCTTCTGTAAATGAGGAGAAGGCTTCCTTTTTATAGGCTCAGGTCAGTGATGATCGGCATAGACCCCTTCCTGCCTATCGGCACCTGCCTGCCGATAGGCAGGGTCTGGAACCTGCCATTTGGTAGTGCGCTTCACGCTTTTTTAGAAAATCGATCACCGAGGGCAAACCGTTGGTCAGAATCCCGCACGGGGCATACCGTTGTAAAGGTAATTCAGAGACCTTTGAAAGTCCTTTGGATCGCTATCGGGTTCGAGAGTTTACTTTGGGTTAAATATGGCTCGGAAGCGTTTGTCGATCCATTGGACGGGAAATCGTTCGGACACAAAAGGATCGTTCGTCCGTATGGTAAGTCCGAATCACGCACGGGGAAGACCATTGGAAAGGTTAGGAGATGTAATGTGACATTCCAAAAAGTTTGACCCGGTTTGGAGAACTGAATTTGGTCAACTGGTCCCGAGAAGCGTTCAGTGACCTCTCAAAGTCAAACGGATCGTTCGTCCGCATGGAAAGTTGGAATCACGCACGGGATGGACTATTGGAAAGGGGATTCAGTGACCTTCAAAGATTCATTTAGCCTTGGTTGAGCTGAAGAGTTGACTTAGGTCAAATAGAGCCCGGGAGCACCCGGTGGCCTTTAGGTCAGGTTTCGGACGCAAATGGATCGTTCGTCCGCATGGTAAGTCGGAATCATGCACGGGGAAGACCTTTGTAAAGGGTATTGAGTGCCCTTAGAAGATTCATTGAGTCTCAGTCGAGAAGAAGAGTTTGACTTTTGGGTCAAATTGAGTCGGGGAGTGCTCGATGGCTTCCAGGTCAGTACTCGTGACATGACCTAGGTTTGTAGTGATGAGGGGAGGTACTGGGGACCTAAGGAGAGTTAGGGGGTAACAGAATGGGGTGTCTACAAATATCACCTAGATGCATGCTTAGGTCAAGATTAAAATTAGTAAATCGTAAAATTTGTAAATCATAAAATTAGTAAATAGTTTTACACAACACTTGGTTTAATTAGTGCATATATACAAAAAAGGAAAAAATTAAAATGTGGTGGTATGTCCTTATAACCCTATGGAACTAGAATTTTTCAAATTAGTTACAGAGAAGGAACACTAAGATATCGTGTAAATCCCTATTTTTGTGAACATTTAGGGTTTAGATGGATTTTAAGTGAGAGGATAGTTTCGTTTTTGGACCTCCATTGTTTGATGGTAAAAACTATCCCTATTGGAAGGTGTAGATGCAATTTTCCTTTAAATCGGTAGACGAGAAAATTTGGAACTCGATTGAGTATGGGAGGACTACTCTTACTAAAGGTGGTTCTCTGAAAGCGTTCAACACTTTAACTACGAAAAAAGAGAATGGATCGACTTTGAATTCCAAGTGTGTAAACGTTATTTTTTATTTTGTGACCATCAAAGAGTTTAAGATAATTATGACTTGTAAGAGTGAAAAGGATGCTTGGGATATTTCACGGTCTACACACAAGAGTACCGTAACTATTAGGGTTTCTAAGTTACAATATCGGATGACTAATTTTAACATTATTAAGATGCTAGAGAATGAGTCTTTTGATGATTTTTATGTCACGTTATCAGATATTATCAATTCTTCATTTAACTTAGGTGATCCTATTCTCGAGCCTAGAGTTATATGAAAAATATTAAGGTCCTTGACAAAAATATTTAATGCCTAAGTCACGGTCATGGATTCGCTATGTGATGTCAATACTATGAGAGTCCAAGAACTTGGAGGTGATCTTCAAATCTATGAGATGAATATGTGTTCTCTAGAGAAAAAATGATGAAAATAAAGATAAAGGTATTGCTTTGAGAGCCCGAAATGAGTATGTCTCATACTTTGATATTGATAGTGAGCTCAATGCCAAAGAGAGAGTTAGGTTTGATAAGTTGTTAATAAGTTTCTCAAGCTCAGATAAGATAATAGTTTTGTGAAGAAACCTAAAAACTTTAATTACCGTGATAGGAAACGCTTAGGTTTTGGGCATTAGTCTCATGAGTATCCCACTCGACTAAGGAAGGAGGATAAGAAACTGACGTATAAATGACACACTTAGTGATAATAAATAGTTGGAAGTGGGATGTTATTCTCCTATTTAGCGTAAGTATGTCGTGTTCATGGATAATCATATGGTCTTAAATGAAAAGTCTTCTTTTGTTAAAGATCATCATCTTCATGACGATTGTGAGGTTTGGTCTTGCGATTCCCAAGTGAGGATCACTAAAGAAGAAAAAGATAAAGAATAAGATGATAAGGAGGAGAGTGAACTTCAAATGGCCTTTCAAGAGTTGTACACCGAGTCGTTGAAGTTGAAATGAACATATTGTATTTTGAAGCTAAGATGAAGGAACGTGTTATAGAGAACAATGATGCTAAATTAATTGAGGAGTTGAGGGAACGTTAGAAGAATCTTAGGGAACAAATCGAATATGTTGAGGGCGAGAGATATAACCTTCGTGGTTCGATGGAAGATTTGAAGAATGAGTCCCTTGACTTTGAATTAAGTCTAGGATTGTGGAGTTAGAAAAGAAACTTAAGAATTCGAGTCATGTCAAATTTTATTTGGAATCTAGGTCAGAGAAACTAGATAAGATACTAGACACCATCAAAATAAAATATGATAATTAACTTCGATGATACAAATACTTCCGCTACTAAAGCCAAAACCCAAGCTTTAAGAGAGTCAACCGTTATTAGGGGCATTTGAAAATTTCAACCCAGAGGTAGCATTCCTTATGTCTTCACTTGCACACATTTTGGTAGGAAGGGTCACCTTTAAATTTTTGTTATGGTCTTAAAAAGGTCCTAGGAAGTCTAATATTAGTGTCACTAAGATTTTCCTAATCGAAAATCATCATATTACATCCACGTGAGTTAGGAGATCAGATTTTGACGCACTTAATGGTAGGCTTGTTGATTCTCTCATGCTATCATATGATTCTTCATATCTTATATCTTATGAGTTATTGTGGTTGCATGTTTTTTATACACAAGATTTTGTGCTTCCTATTATACGCTTTTGCTAGTTGTATGATATTTATATTTTTTATTTTGATTTTCCATTTTGGGGGGTTTTTATTAAGACAACTACAAAAAGATTTAGTTTGAATTTTGAGTCACTTAAAAAAAACTAACTTTATATGTGTAGTTTAATTTTACACATTTGATGTGGAATATCGGTGTGTTTGACTCCTATTCTTTCCATGTATCCATGTGATTAGGCCATGTGATTATGATTTTCAATGCTTAGATTATTCTTAATCATAGTTGCATGGATTAGTTCAAAATTGATTTTTCTTTGATGGATTCACTTTGTATATTCCTCAACAAGCACTTTGTACGAGATCTTTTGGATTCTACTGACTATATTACATGAGCTAAATGAGGTGTTCTCCTATCAATATTGTTATATACATAATATTTTTAACTATTTGATTTTATTTGATAAAAATGTGAGCTTGTAATGGGAAAGGTCTAAGAAAGGATAAATCTCGAGACTTGGGAAGCGCCTACATTATGTGGTTGTTGGAGGGCATCTAACAGTGGATGTGAAGATGGTTATAAGGAACAAAATAAAATGTCAAGGCTTGAAGGGGTCGAGTCTGTGAGTAAGTCTAAGTTGTTCTTGTAAATGTACCTATATTATAGTGGACTTGTGTGGTTAAGTCGTTTGAGTTTTTTTCTATAGTGGGTTTTCGTCGTACGTCGTTGTGTTTTGATCTATTATTTTTAATTCTTTTTTAATCTCACCTGGATGCATGCTTAGATAAAGAGTTAAATTGGTATATCGTTTTTCACAACATTTTGTCTAATTGGTGTGTATATAAAAACTAAAAAAAATAAAACTTATTGGTGTTTCCATATGATCCTAGGGCACTAGAGTTTTTCAGTCTTGATTGAGAGCTTCATTATATTGATCAGGTATGATTGCATGCTTGCATGTATGATATATTCCTTATAACATATCTTATAATGTATTGAGTGCTTGTTTTAATCTCAAGTGCATTCAAGGATAAGATGGTGAAGTTATGATCTTATGGCGATTGTCTTATCATCATAAAAAACTCCTTTTAGTTGAAATTCATTTGGTTTCACAATCTCCCCCTTATATGATTACAATAAGTTTGATACAGTTTGAAAAATATTTGAAAGTCTACATCTTTCTTTGAAACTTGGTTTTTAGAAGAAAACTTATCTTACCCTTTGTTGTAGCATCTTTTTTTCTTATATCATATTTATCCCCCTTTGTTATTATCGAAAAGGGTGAGGGTTCTTTTAAAAACCATATTTTTGGTGATTCGTGGTCTGAACATCTTTCTTGATATCACATTACTTGTATGCTTTTTTTCTTTCTTGATTACTGACTGCAAAAGTGGGTTAATACATGTAGAGGAAATGGTTAAAAAAGGATAAGGCTAAGTCTCAAGTGCAATGGTTTAAGGGTTAAGAGAGTTCATATTCCTCAGTGGTAGTGAAAATTTCGAAAGGTGGGTCTTCTCATTACAAGTAGTTAGAATATTAATAGCAACGTGACCACTTTTTCCTATCATTAAAAGGAAAAATGGTTTTCCTATCATTAAAAGTAAAAATGACATGGTAATGTTTTTCTCTCAAAAGTAACTGCATGATTTATGGACCGGTCTAAAGGAACCTAGTATATAGACTCGCAAACCACAAAATTATGACTGCACTTATTTTTAGAGGTTTTAAAAAATAAAAAAAATACTTAAAAGAGAGATATTTCTCATAATAGGCAATATGAATAAGGCAATAGTATTAGCGGTAGGATGTCTATTTTATATTATGGTGAAGACATAAAGATAATGTATGTACTTATTTTTACAAGAAAAGTTATTTTGGTTTCTAAATTGGTTTTAAACAAATATTCGATTATTTTAATAAAATAACTTTTATCAAAATTAAGATATCTTTTGTTTATTCTGGTGTATTGGAAAATAATCTATACATTATAAGGTTTATCTCACCTATACTTTCGTATACTAAAATGAACATCATTAATGGATAATAATTAAAGATAAATATATAAATAATGGATAAGACTCTTTTATATATGATTAGGTTCATGGTTAGTTATTGAGGATTACAACTAGGGGTACAAATGGATCAGGTTTGTGTATATCCATATCCGATGCAGGTATTTTTTTAGCAGATCGGGTCTTACCCGATTACTCCTTGGGTCTCAAAAAATGGATCCAGACCCGGATCCATTAAGGACCCAAATACTCAACCCGAATACCTTTGAAAAACTTGCAAAAATAAACTTACTCTCTCTCTCTCTCTCTCTCTCTCTCTATATATATATATATATATATATATATATATATATATATATATATATATATATATATATATAGTCTTACATATTATATATATACACACTGACATTCGGGTCGGGTCCTTATCGGATCAGAGTCATGTATATCCAGACCTGGTCCATTAACTAATCGGGTAAACGGATTATTGGGTCTTTAAAATTCACTCAGATCTGTTAATTCAAGTCGGATATGGGTCGGGTCCGGGTTCAGACCCGATCCATTGACAGTCCTAATTACAACATTTCTGTTGAGATTATTCATTAAGAGACAGTTATAAACATTCTAAATTTAGTTCCATCGAATTAGGTCTCTTTAACTCCCATAAAACTGTGGAATGGGCACAATTTCATTCTAGGATATGTTCAGATATGGGGGTGCCTGACACTAATATTGCAGAAGGAGATAAGGAAGTTGGAATCAAGGAGAGAAGTATGCTTCTTTATTAGTTATCCCAAAGGTTATAAAGGTAGTTTATATCATATTTCTAAACATAGGAAGATCATTGATTGCATTAATGCCCATTTCTTATAATAGGATTACATAATAAACTACGGGCCTAAGAGTAAGCTATACTTACATAGTGAAAAAGGAATTTTAAAATATCAATGTTGCTAGACCACCCATAGAGGATGGAATAGAACCTGATATCGGTAATACACTTTATAGTGGTAATGGGAATATTGGCGATGATTAGGATACGCGTGTAATTTATAATGGATTACAAGTAGCATTTCAATGTAGTGGGAGCATCGGGAGTCATCTTGAATGGTAAGTTTTTTGGGGTGAACGTTTCAGTGAGATCTAAGGGAAAACGTATCGGGTCCCAAGAACTACAACGAGAAATTCTAAGACAAGGAATTTCACTTTGACTTAAGACTATGGATACCAAAAAGGATTCGATGTATTCAAATAAAATTTTGGGGACTTGTAGACTTATTGATTGGGTAAACTAATCGGGTGTGAGTGCTTCTACATGAAGTTAAAATATATATAGATAGGAAGATAAAAACCTTTAAGACAAGGCTAGTTATGAAAGGGTTTACTCATAAAGAAAGGGATTTACCATGACCAAACCTTCTCACCGACAGCCATGCTGAAGTCTATCGGAACTCTTTTAACGTCAAGATTGCGATATTAAATGATTGTCTTAACAAGTTCATAGTAGCAAGTTAGGAAAGAAAAGTACGTAATTTTATGGAGTCCATTTATGGATTTAAGATAACACCAAGGTCTTTTAACATTCTATTTGATCAAGAAATCAAACTTTTAATTTTAATAAAAACTCGGATGATACTTTCTTGTATAAGAAGCATGACATAAATTTGGTGATAGTTTTGGTAGATCTTGTGGATGATATTCTCTTAAATCGAAAGTAGGTGGGTATGAGTGCGGTTGCCCAGGTAGATCGATATTGAGTACTTAGGACGATCCAAACACATCCTTATGATTAAGTTTTTTCTTGATTGAACAAAATGGACGTTGGGATTATTCCACTTCACATATATAGATATTGTGCTTACATGATTAGCATGCGAGATTCTATGAAAGGATTTTCCTTTCAATTATGGAATCACTCTATCTAGGAATTAATTTTCTAAAATACTAAATTTGATGGAAAGAACGTGGAATATACATAATGCTTTGGCGGTGGGCAGCCTCATGTATGCTATGTTGTGTACTATTAAGCACCTTATACCTTTGCCTTACTTAAGTCTATATTGTATAAGTGTTCATCTAATTTGGAAATAGTGACAAAATTTGTTGTCTAACCTAGAATCCAAAGAACCTCAGACTTATTCTCTCTAATCCTCTTCAAAGATCCAACCAATGTATAAATTGAATCACACTACACACATTAGAAGTGCATACATGTGTATATATTACTCATAATTGATTGTGTGTTAAATTTCCCTTAAAATGTTGTTTTAATAATTCTTGGGAATTTTTAAACATTTTTAAAATAATGTTTTCTTTAATAAAAGTGTGTTTATAAACTTTGTGTGGTTAAAATGCTATTATGAAAACTTAGTTTTTCATTAGAATGTTTGATTGGGTAGAATATCAATGCACCTGAGACTTCAGGGTGTTGCATGTAATTAATTTGGACGCGCGTTTGCCAGCCAATGAAATGCCAACACTTGTCATGCTCTTGTTATCTCATTTGTGTTTGTTTTGTGAGAGAACTTCCTGGTGTATTGTGGATCGTTAGATCAAACCTTATCAATGGCCTGCATGTGTTTTAAGTCTATCCATGTGCTATCACTATGGACCAATCCCCTTCGTTTTAACCCACTTCTTTTTTACCACCCTTGGATCAAAGTCAATATAAGGAAGACTGAATCTCAACCGTTGATTGCTATCAGCGATCCAGAACCTTCCTTGGCTCCTATATAAACCCTCTCATTCTCAGCGTTTTAAGACTTTTGGCAGTCGTCCAACTTCAGAGAAAAAAAGAAGAAGAGAGAAATGAGAGAGAGGAGAGAAGAGAAAAGAGAGAAGAGAGAGAAAGGGAAATGAGTTAGAGAAATCCTAACCCTAACCCTAAACAACTTCAAACCATATTCAAACCTTCGTACTTTGAGAAATCCAAACACAACCTTGAGTGTTTGAGAGAGATTGGTGTTACTGGTTTGATCGTTTGTAGCTGTAACCTCTTGATCTGTGATCTTGTTACCAACTTTGACATTTTGGTGAGATCTGTATTTCTTTTTCATAGAAATCTTAGATCTACACTATTGCATGTTATATATCACTAGATCTGCATATTTGTTTCTCGTTTTAAGAAAATCTTTGCTGATTTAGATTTATAAATGTTTTATGTTTTCTGTTCTTATGAAACTAAACCTTGACCTAGTTGGATTCTCACTAGGAGATTTTCAATCTCGAAAATATTTTTAAAAACTAATATTGATTAAGATCTTGACCGATTTAGAAGCAAGATATCCGTGGAATCTGGGATAGATTAAAAGGTCAAAAAGGTTCTAAGTTTTGTAAGAAAGAAAGAAAACAAAATCACAGCATATAGTCTTTATATGTAATTTTCTAGGACTGTCTGTAAAAACTAAGTGTGTGTGAGTTCATGCATGTGAATAGAAATCACATATCAAACACTTGACACACTACCACACTGAAAGTGTTGGGTATAAGATCAAAGATTATTGAGTCGACGCAAAGAAAGCTAAAGCAAAAGGGAAGTTATCAAACTGGAAGAACATCATCAACAATCAGATCTACAAGAAGTTAGAAGGACACCAAGTGGGGTATATTCCTAAACATAGAATAGGCTGAGTTGTGTGCATGTATGTTGTATTGTTTGTAACTCCTATTTGTCTTAGTGGATTTTTACTTTCGTGACTTAGAAGTCACCGTGGATGTTTCCTCTATTGGGAGAGGTTTTACCACGTTAAAAATAGTGTGTTCTGATTAACTTCATCTCCTCATCTCGTTCTATAGTGTGCTGATATTTTGAAACTATCTTAGTTTTAAAACTGATTACAAAGTCTTGGTTATTCTCGTACATAAGTTTTTTTGTAAACACATCTTGTTGTTTATCATTTTTATTTTCAAAAGAAAAGGGTTTCTTCAACAAACATCTCGGAGTTTCTTATACAGTTTAATCATTGTATTAAACAGCATTAGTAACGTTTTTCAATTGGTATCAGAGCCCTGTAAACTTTTATTTCAAAAAGGATCTTGTGTTTCTGATATCGTTTTCTGAAAATCCTAACTATGGACGAGAAGAATGAAAGGTTTGGTAATCTGTCCAGACCTCCACTCTTTGATGGAAACAACTTTGCTTACTGGAAAGTAAGAATGGTTGCCTTCATCCAAGGGACTTTAGGAGATGATGTCTGGGACATTATTGAAAATGGATATACTTATCCTACTAAACCAGCCACTGATGGAAGTGATGAGAGGGTAAAGAAAATCGTAAGTGAGTTTACCCATGAAGAGAAAACTATTTCTCGTAATAACAATAAAGGCAAGAATGCCATCTTTATGTCTATTAATGAGTATGAGTTCAAGAGAATCTCATCTTGTGCCACTTCCAAGGAAGCTTGGGACACATTAATCACTGCCCATGAAGGAGACTCCAGAGTTAAAGCTGCTAAAACTCAAATGCTTACCCAGCAGTACAACTCTTTAATTATGTCTGACTCTGAGTCTTTTGACGACTTTTACATGAACCTAACTGATATAGTTACTAAGTTGCATGCTAATGGTATAACATATGATAGGAATGAGATTGTTTCTAAAATCCTAAGATCATTACCATAAAAGTTTGACAGCAAGAGGTATGCTATTGAGGAGATGAGTGATCAAAACCTCACCCCTGAGTTACTCAGTAGCAAACTTAGGACTGTGAAAATGGAATTAGACTTTAAGAAACAATTAAATCAGTCTCACAGAAAACATCCCAACTCTAACTTGAGTTTTTCCTCTAAGATATCTAAACATGAGACTAATTTGACAAACTGTGACTCTGATGAGGAGTGTGATATAGACAAACTAGATAATCAGATTGCCTTAATCTCCAAACAATTTAAGAAAATTTTTAAATTTAGAAACAAACAGGCATCTAAACAAGGCAAGCCTAATTATCCAACTGTGTATAATCCCAAACCTCATGAGAGAGGTCTTGACAAACATCCTAAGGACAACAACTTCAGACCTAACAGAGATCTTAAAAAGATTGAATGTTTTAGATGTGGGAAACTAGGTCACATTGCTCATGATTATAGAGTTAATCTGAATAAAACCAACACACACAATAGAGCCAATGTCTGTAAAACTTGGGATGATTCAAGTGACTCTGATGAAGAGGAACTTGAGTCATCAAATGTATTTAACCCTTGCATGTCCTTTTTTGCTAAGATCATTTACAATGATGATATGCCTGTGTGTGATAATGATACCTCTACTCCTGCTTTTGTGAATACTGCTTTGACTGGCCTAGATGCCTTGTTATCTGAAAATGTTGCTAGCTATAGGTCCGTGTGTGTGAGTCAAAGAGATCTCGATAACGACGATGTAAATGGGTGCGTGAGTACTAAAACTGAATCGTTAGGGGTCACTAAACACACTTCACTTAGCGACTCAGACACAGATGACCTCCCAGATATTCATACTTTGTATGCTAAAACTTTTAAAAAAGGCACTAGACTAGAGAAGACTGTTAGAGACCTGACTAAGAAATTAGATGATCTAAGTCTTATTGTGAAGCTGAATGCCGAAGAGTACACTAATTAGTGTCTGACACATCAATCTGAAATTGAAACTTTTGATAAAAAATTTAAAGAGTTGACTAAAACTAATGAAACCCTGGAAATGAAATACAAGGGAACATTATTAGAACTGGAAGAAGCAAAAACAAAGACAACAGCTGTTTTCAAAAAAAATTCTAAGTTTGAAAACAATTCAAATTGTTTCACTGACTTTGTTATTGACTCCAAGACCAAATCTGATGATAGAACCCGTATTGGATTCTGCCCTAAGAATAAACCACAAACTAAAAATCTTGAACCTATTAAGTTTGTGTTTGGGGGCAAAAGACCAATCGAAACATGTCCAGATTTTCATTTTATTAAAAAGGAATATGATCAAAAGCAACAACAGAAAGACATTGGAGAGTCTAGTAGCTCTAAGGCTGACAGTACACTTGAGACTAAATACGTCTGTCCTTTGATCAGAAAGGCTGAATCTACCTTTAAAACCATACCTCCTAGGAATAAGACTTCTGAACAGAATCCTGTTAAACCCATCTTTAGAGGTTTCCCTAAGGAAGTACATCCCTCAAGCAATCAATATTGCTCCTACTGTGACGTTTATGGTCATTCTTTTGAAGGTTGTTATGCTAGGCGTCTAAACACCCCTGTGTACAACACTCCTGTTTACCAGAACTTTAACTATTCTAGGCAAAAATCGTAACCATTATGTCCTTCCAAGACAACCTGACAAGAACTCTAACTACAGGAATAGAAAGACCAAAACTAAGAGTTCATTTATGAGAAAGGCTCCCAGAAACTTTCGTAAACCAAAAGCTCAACTTTTCCACAAAAATCAGTTTGTTGCTCCAAATGTTTTTCGACAAAAAGATGCTTCTCGAAAATTTTATCAAATGAGAGCAAACTTGCGCAAAATTAAAACTAGAGCTATTTGGGTTAGAAAAGATGATCTTTTACCCCAAATAAAGTATAACATTGTTATCACTGCCTTAAAGGCTGAACACACTTCATCTGGTTGGTACTTAGACTCAGGATGCTCCAAACATATGACAGGAGATGAAACCAAACTCTTAAACAAAACCAGATTTGCTGGAGGTAAAGTAGTTTTTGGCGACGGAGTTTCATCCCAGATCATAGGTAAAGGAACCCTAAAAGAAGAGGGAATGCCTATTTTCGAAAATGTACTTTTAGTTAAAGGCCTTAAAGCCAACCTCCTAAGTATATCACAATTTTTTTACTCAGACCATACAATTACCTTTTCAAAGATCAATTGCAAAATTCTAAATGATAAAATTGAATGCATTATTACCGGATTTAGAACTCCTGACAACTGTTATACTGTCAAGACTAGTTCTGAAACCTGTAACATTGTCAGAATGGATGACAATGAAATATGGCATAATCGTATGGGTCACCTAAGTTATGATATCCTTGGTAGATTGTCTACTCAAGAGATAGTTAGAGGAATTCCTAAAATTAAACCTATTTCCAGTGTTGTTTGTGGTCATTGCCAGGAAGGAAAAATAGTTAAGACTTCGCATAAAAAAGTTAAAGACATTCTCACCTCTAGACCTTTAGATCTCATCCATATGGACCTTATTGGTCCCTCTAGAACTGTTAGTCTTTGTGGACACAGTTATATCCTAGTCATGGTTGATGATTTTACACGATTCACTTGGGTTGCCTTCTTGAAACATAAATCTGACACGTTTCAGAAATTTTTGAAAATTTTACTAAGAATTAAAAATGAGAAGGACACACAAGTCAATCGCATTCGTAGCGATAGAGGGGGAGAGTTCATAGACACGGGAATAGTTGAATATTGTGACTACAACGGTTACAAACACGAATTTAGTGCCCCTAAGACTCCTCAGCAGAACGGTGTTGCCGAAAGGAAAAACGAACTCTTCAAGAGATGGCGCGTGTCATGTTGCATGCCAAATCTCTACCTAAGTACTTCTGGGTAGAAACTATTAGAACTGCATGTCATATCATTAATCGGGTTTACCTTAGGAAAAACACTAAACAAACCTCTTATGAGTTGTGGTACGGTAAGAAGCCTAATCTGAAATATCTAAGAACTTTCGGAAGTCAGTGTTACGTCTGTAAAGACAGAGAACATCTGTCCAAATTCGAGACGCGTGGAGATAAAGCCATCTTCTTAGGTTACTCTTCAAACAGTCGTGCATATCGTATATACAATCTGTGTACTAAGACCCTTATGGAGTCGATAAATGTAATAGTAAGCGACACTATTATCGAAAATAAGATATCTGAATCACCTATTGTGGTTGAATCTGAAAATGATTTCAAAACTGATTCACCAGAAATAGATGACTCATTACCTATTGAGAGTCCAGAAGTACCTGGCTGGGTCTCTAAAGATCATCCCATTGACAACATGGTCGGTAATCCTAATGAGCCAGTCCGTACTAGATCCCAGTTAAGAAATTATGCTAATTACGCATGTTTCGTCTCCCTTGTGGAACCAAAAAATGTTAATGAAGCATTGAATGACAAACACTGGATTTCTGCTATGCAGGAAGAACTTTTACAATTTGTCATTCATGATGTCTGGTATCTTGTACCGCGGCCTCAAAACAAAAATGTTATTGGCACACGTTGGATCTTTAAGAACAAATCTGACGAAAATGGGGTAATCCTTAGAAACAAAGCTAGACTAGTTGCTCAAGGTTACTTACAAATATAAGGGATAGATTTTAGCGAGACATTTGCCCCAGTCACTCGTCTTGAATCTGTTCGACTTCTTTTCGCCATAGCGTGTCACTTAAAATTTACACTTTATCAAATGGATGTCAAGTCTGCCTTCCTTAATGGAATTCTATCCGAAGAAACGTATGTAGAACAACCCAAAGGGTTCATTGACCCAAAATACCCAGACCATGTCTTTCGTTTAAAAAAGGCTTTGTATGGCTTAAAACAAGCTCCTAGAGCTTGGTATGAACGCTTATCCAACTTTTTATTGGATAAGGGTTTTAAGAGAGGAGGAAATGACCAGACCCTCTTTGTCAAACATTTTGACAAAAACATTATTATAGCCCAAGTCTATGTAGACGACATCATCTTTGGGTCTACTTCAACATCTAAAGTTAAATCCTTTTCTGCTATTATGCATAAGGAGTTTCACATGTCCCTTATGGGGGAGTTACAGCTTTTCTTAGGATTTCAAGTGAAACAGAATTCTGATGGGTTATTTGTCTCTCAAACTAAGTATGCCTTAGATCTTGTTAAGAAATTTGGTTTAGATAATGCTAAAGTTGCCAAAACGCCTATGAGTACTACTGTTAAATTATGTAAAGATGAAAATGGAAAGTCAGTTGATTCCACACTTTATCGTAGTATGATTGGTAGTCTACTCTATCTAACTGCCTCAGGACCAGATATAATGTATGTCGTATGTCTGTGTGCTCGTTACCAAAATAACCCTAAAGAGAGCCATTTATCTTGTGTAAAACGTATAATAAAGTACATAAAAGGCACTCTTAATCTTGGACTTAGGTACACTAATGATACCTGCAGCACCATCATAGGGTATACTGATGCTGATTGGGCCGGTTGTACTGATGACAATAAGAGTACATCAGGTGCCTTTTATTATGTCGGCAATAATTTAGTAGGTTGGAGTAGCAAAAAACAGAATTGCACATTTTTATCTACGGCTGAGTCCGAATATATAGCAGCAGGTAGTTGTTGTGCTCAATTGTTATGGATAAAACAAATGTTAAGCGATTATGGGATTAAAGAAGATCAGTTACAATTGTATTGTGACAATAAAAGCGCCATTAACATATCTAAAAACCCGATTCAACACTCGCGAACTAAGCATATTAAAATAAGACATCACTTTATACGCGAACTTATTGAGACTAAGGAGTTAGAAATTCATTACCTACCTACTGATCTGCAACTTGCATACATGTTCACTAAACCTCTAGACTATAACAGATTTCTGTATTTGCGTAATTCTATAGGCATGGTATGTGCTGATTAAACTCTTAAGACCGTAAATTTTACCCTTTGTCCATTTGAGACAAAATGGGGGAGAAATTTGAGTCTTACGAGTTCAATGTTTTGTTCACATTTCATCTAAACTGCTTGATCTTAGTGCATATTTGCAAGAACCGTTTCTACTGATTTTCTACCATTTCTCTCTAGTGTACAATTTTGTAAATAGTTGAGTTATGTAATTTTTGACTTTCTAGGAAATGGGTAGATAGTATCTTTTGTATAGGACTAGGATTTATTTTTTTGGTTCCCTAAGAGTTTAAGCTAACTCAAAGGAGATTTTGTCTCATATTTCCAAAGAGGGAGATTGAAGCACCTTATACCTTTGACTTACTTAAGTCTATATTGTATAAGTGTTCATCTAATTTGGAAATAGTGACAAAATTTATTGTCTAACTTAGAATCCAAAGAACCTCAGACTTATTCTCTCTAATCCTCTTCAATGATCCAACCAATGTATAAATTGAATCACACTACACACATTAGAAGTGCATACATGTGTATATATTACTCATAATTGATTGTGTGTTAAATTCCCCTTAAAATGTTGTTTTAATAATTTTTGGGAATTTTTAAACATCTTTAAAACAATGTTTTCTTTAATAAAAGTGTGTTTATAAACTTTGTGTGGTTAAAATGATATTATGAAAACTTAGTTTTTCATTAGAATGTTTGATTGGGTAGAATATCAATGCGCCTGAGACTTCAGGGTGTTGCATGTAATTAATTTGAATGCGCGTTTGCCAGCCAATGAAATGCCAACACTTGTCATGCTCTTGTTATCTCATTTGTGTTTGTTTTGTGAGAGAACTTCCTGGTGTATTGTGGATCGTTAGATCAAACCTTATCAATGGCCTGCATGTGTTTTAAGTCTATCCATGTGCTATCACTATGGACCAATCGCCTTCGTTTTAACCCACCGCTTTTTTACCACCCTTGGATCAAAGTCAATATAAGGAAGACTGAATCTCAACCGTTGATTTCTATCAGCGATCCATAACCTTCCTTGGCTCCTATATAAACCCTCTCATTCTCAGCATTTTAAGACTTTTGGCAGTCGTCCAACTTTAGAGAAAAAAAAAGAGAAGAGAGAAGTGAGAGAGAGGAGAGAAGAGAAAAGAGAGAAGAGAGAGAAAGGGAAATGAGTTAGAGAAATCCTAACCCTAACCCTAAACAACTTCAAACCATATTCAAACCTTCGTACTTTCATAAATCCAAACACAACCTTGAGTGTTTGAGAGAGATTGGTGTTACTAGTTTGATCGTTTGTAGCTGTAACCTCTTGATCTGTGATCTTGTTACCAACTTAGACATTTTGGTGAGATCTGTATTTCTTTTTCATAAAAATCTTAGATCTACACTATTGCATGTTATATATCACTAGATCTGCATATTTGTTTCTCGTTTTAAGAAAATCTTTGCTGATTTAGATTTATAAATGTTTTATGTTTTCTGTTCTTATGAAACTAAACCTTGACCTAGTTGGATTCTCACTTGGAGATTTTCAATCTCGAAAATATTTTTAAAAACTAAGATTGATTAAGATCTTGACCGATTTAGAAGCAAGATATTCGTGGAATCTGGGATAGATTAATAGGCCAAAAAGGTTCTAAGTTTTGTAAGAAAGAAAGAAAACAAAATCACAGCATATAGTCTTTATATGTAATTTTCTAGGACTGTCTATAAAAACTAAGTGTGTGTGAGTTCATGCATGTGAATAGAAATCACATCACAAACACTTGACACACTACCACACTGAAAGTGTTGGGTATAAGATCAAAGATTATTGAGTCGACGCAAAGAAAGCTAAAGCAAAAGGGAAGTTATCAAACTGGAAGAACATCATCAACAATCAGATCTACAAGAAGTTAGAAGGACACCAAGTGGGGTATATTCCTAAACTTAGAATAGGCTGAGTTGTGTGCATGTATGTTGTATTGTTTGTCTTAGTGGATTTTTAATTTCGTGACTTAGAAGTCACCGTGGATGTTTCCTCTATTGGGAGAGGTTTTACCACGTTAAAAATAGTGTGTTCTGATTATCTTCATCTCCTCATCTCATTCTATAGTGTGCTGATATTTTGAAACTATCTTAGTTTTAAAACTGATTACAAAGTCTTGGTTATTCTCGTACATAAGTTTTTTTGTAAACACATCTTGTTGTTTATCATTTTTATTTTCAAAAGAAAAGGGTTTC
The DNA here is from genome assembly GCA_949130495.1 of Sambucus nigra. Lineage (NCBI taxonomy): Eukaryota > Viridiplantae > Streptophyta > Magnoliopsida > Dipsacales > Adoxaceae > Sambucus > Sambucus nigra. The sequence continues at coordinate 51,589,558 of OX422220.1, forward strand.
TTCAACAAACATCTCGGAGTTTCTTATACAGTTTAATCATTGTATTAAACGGCATTAGTAACGTTTTTCAATTGGTATCAGAGCCCTGTAAACTTTTATTTCAAAAAGGATCTTGTGTTTCTGAAATCGTTTTCTGAAAATCCTAACTATGGACGAGAAGAATGAAAGGTTTGGTAATCTGTCCAGACCTCCACTCTTTGATGGAAAGGTTTGGTAATCTGTCCAGACCTCCATATTTCATTATAAGATTACAATAATTAGCTTTAGGAAATATATTGGATTGTGATACCCCCTTGATAATTTTTAAGTTTTGAATATATCAACTAAACTAGAAGATAGATTTTCTAATCTTATAAAGTATCAAGTAAGTTGATTTTGAGATCTAGGAATATAGAAAATGTTAGTGAAAGCAAGTAAAAGAAAATTGAATTTTACCAATTGGGTATGGTATGATTTATGCGAGGTATCTTATTATCCACTATCTATGTTTACAAACAAGACCTTATTATTCCAATTAACTTTAAGATAGTTAAATTATAGTGCAGTCATGATAATTTAGTGAAATTAATCATGATTAAATAGTGAAATAAAATAAATTACAAGGATGTAATTTGGGGTTTTGGCGTATTGATCTGGAATCCAATTTAATTATTTAGTCTTGGGTCCCTATTATAGTCCATTACCGAAGTAGTAAGGCCAAATTCTTGGAAACCCAGTTTAGCCTAAGCTAATGTCGTATACCTATATATATTGGTGTAAGCTAGGTTTTAAGATTCATATTCATTATGGAGGGTAAGAAAGGGAAAGAACACGTTTTTTTCAAGGGATGTGAAGACATATAGTGATTTCTCTCATATTTCACCAAGCTTTCATCTCCGGGAGTTCCTACACTCAAAGGATTTCTTTGACAGGGGGTATACTAGAAGATCTGAGGATTTTGGTAGATTCGATAAAAAAAAATTGGAGACCTTAGGAGGGAAATAATATCATCATCTTCATCAACATATGTCTCCTCATTTGGGTCACCAATACGATTTGCAAAGGTATCATGATTCGAAATCATAGGTTTATAATTTAAACATAGTTCTTGTTTTCACCTTCTATTATACGATCAATCGAAGTTTTAGGGATGAAATGTTTTGTCATTTTTTTTATCCCAATAGCCTTTACCTTTTGCAATCATAGTATGCAATCCGTTCTTAACAAACAACATATTTTCTCTATATGAGGTTAACGAACTTGGCCCAATTGGCATAGTTTACTATAAAAAAATTGGCTAACATTAATCATAAGTTATTTAAAGTTGAAGACTCATGCCTGAGACTACGCAGGATCTGAAAATTACAAAGAATGAGGTAAACATACCAATCAATCTTGCTCTTGTTCTTGATCGAAACCTATTGAGTTGAGCTTTCTTCAACACTTTAGAATTTTTATGTTTAAAATAAAATAATGATGAAAATAAGATGGGAAATGTTTTAAAAGGAATAATCGAACGAACCAATCTTTTATGGAAAAGGCATATGCATATTAATTGATATCCGACTCGCAATAAAAGTGCAAATTGTCTTGATATTGTAAAATAAATAGGGAGAAATAAATGGTATTTATGTTTTATAGTAAGATAATATAATTATAATTTAATCAATAAATTATTGTAATCTTATAATGAAATATGTGTCACATATATACTAATGGTATATGAAGCCATATGAGAACTTATCTCACGAGGTGATATCTCTCACTATAGAGGAAATGGGGTGTGTACTAACAATCATAAAGAAATAAGATACATAGTGGTTCATATCCTCATTGAAGGGGTCTATTCCCACTATAAATCTAATATATGTCTATAAACCTTATTATCTAGAGTTAGTTATCTCATCACAATGATGTCATCCTTACTTAAGATAAAAATTGAAGAAGTGGAGACTAAAGGAACTTTTAGGGGGGTGCTATAGGAGAAAGTGAGGGTGGAAGATTCTTAAACATCTAGGCAATTGCGATAATTTTCCATGGATTTTCATGAGAGACATCAACAAAATTTTAATGAATATCGAAAAAAGGTTAGTGGGAGAACTCGTGGGTAACACCCCATAAAATCCATAATAGATTTATCTGTTCCAATATATAAATAATAGGAGAAAAAAACAATTAGTAGCATTTAAAGTATGAACGAGATAACAATAAATAAAGACAATACTAAATAATAAAGAACTGAATAAATTAAAACATATGTGACACCATCCAACTGAAAAAAGAATAAAAATTTCAACTCTAGAATATAAAGAATCTCAAAAATAACAACTCCAAATAATTTCTCCAATAACAATAATTTATCAAGTACAAATGTTTGACTCGAGAAAATTGAAATAATATAACTGATGAAAAACTTACTATAAAAGAATATTGGAATGTAAATGAGTTACAATGCTCGATGCTATATCTTAAAAAATGATAAATTGAACTAGTGCTGGAGAAACTCCTTCAATAAGTAGCTCAAGTCTTTGGTAGAGACTATGGTTTAAAACCTGTCAAAACAGTTCAACGAAGAGGATTAAATCTAAAAGTCAATAATGCTTACGCGTATAACTATATTTGAGCCACAATAATAACACATATTCGTCCAACCTTCCTCCAATATTAAGAATATTTAAAGTTATTTAAATTATTCCAACCCAAAAAACCTAAATAATCATGTGATTTAAATTTCAAACCCAAATGAGTACCATGTGATAATTTTATCTTTTAATTAAGTATTCTTCACTATATCAATCTTAAGTTCATCTATTGAATTAAAAATCTTTTACTCTATGATAATCTCTTAAATTAATGTTATTTCACTTATTAAAAATTAATATCTTTCTTTAACCATCTTAATTTATAATTCTATTAGAAAATCTTGGGTGCATCCAACTTAAACATTCCTGAGTCACAGTTGATCATATACGTTTTAGTATAATTTATAACATTATTCCCGATCCATAATATCAAGTTTATACATCTCTAGTAGAATCATCACTGATATAATGATCTAAAAGTACAAAAATACATAATCACATGATCCAAAATACACATGGGTATGCTCAAGTCTGCAAATAAAAGGTTGAAGGCCAATCCTTAATGTCTTTGGGTATCGCTCGTGCACTACTAGGTATAGCTATATGTCATACCAATCTTATAACCTCAAAACATCAATAACAAAAAAAATCACAATGCCATCATAAAACAATGTATAAGCCCCATAGACAAGGCTATATGAGAGTATCCAGTCCCACTGTTCTTACTTAGCTGACGAATACCTCAGTACGTAAGACTGGGATAAATAGTGCCAAGGTAGAGCTTGTCTCTGTTACTAGGTGTAATAAGCACGATCAATATCATACAGCCCCATTAAATCCCCTAGTTGGTCACCCGTAGAGTAAGCACACACCCATAATATAATTACACATATAACATCAAAGTGCACCCCATCTCATAAATGGAATCGATTCTCTCCCTAAATGGAATCGATTCACCCTTATAACATCAAAGTGCACCCCATCTCATAAATGGTGGACTTAACTCAGTCGAAATTGACCTAAAAAACTCTATACAACTAAATTAACCCATCTCCTTCATTTATCATCATCATACAACTTCTAGCAACCTGTTTCCATAGGTTTTAGGTGATTATAACTCATTTTAAATATATAACTCAAAATTTATAAAAGAAACCCTAGGATTATGTTTTGTAAATGAATTTTTTAATTAACCTATGGATTTTCATCAATTAAAAAGACTACATATGGGGTTTAATAGCTTATAACAAGAATGATACACATCTAACAAAATCTAAGTCTATTTATAATTATTCAAGGTATAATTGGTTAATTCATTCAGAAATTTACATAGACTCTTTAATACAAAATGAAGGTTTTTACATCAGGTAAATCATAATTATGAATTATGGTTCGATTATGAATAAAATCAAATTATTATGTGATCTTTTCAGATTCCAACGCATTACTATCACTCTAACACAAATATAATTACATTATCAAACAAAGTAAACTTATCTTGAATTGATTAACGAATAATGTCCAATTTCCCTAATTCTTCAAGCCAAATCTCATGATATCCAAGATAGGGGTTCCTCCACATCTTCCTAAGTATCTAGGGATCTCCCATTATGCGTTATGATAATGATGTTATGTTTATCAGGCTACACTATACCAAAATAGTCAGATGGTTATGGTCTGCTAGTCACGGTCTAGGTCCGTAACTAGCTGGTCACGACCTAAAGCCGTGGCCCCAGACAAATAAAGTGTGACCATCTCCATGAATATAAACGTCTGTGACTTAAACTGGAGATGGTCATGGCCATAGATCGTGACCAATATGGGTTACCGCTGTGGTCAGTGACTAGTGTGTGGCCATAATGGAGCTAAAATTGCACTAAAATTCCCTCCAATTATGGTCACGACCCATTGCTAAGACCACATCAATAACCATTTTGATATTTTCATTTGACTGTGGTCAAATATTTAGGCCGTAACCAGCTTGAATTGGTCACGATCATGGGCCGTGACCAGTCGAATTATGTTGACATGGTCATGGATCTAGACCGTGACCAGGATGATGACATGGAGAAAAAAATTATCATGGCTAGTACTCACATCCCTTAGTCGTAACCAGTGTCTTTATTTCTAAACCCAAAACCCTTCAGCCATTTCACACGTAGAGTCGGTCTCTCTCTCGCAAAATGCAAACCTCTCTCTCTCTCCGACTTTCCTTCAGCCTTCCTTCGATTTTTCTCGCTCTTTACGGTTTCCTCTCTCTTACTTTCTTAGGTAACATTATCTCTCTCTCTCTCTCTCTCTATATATATATATATATATATATATATATATATATATATATATATATATCTACTATGTGCATGTGTATTCATTTGTATATGTATTTATTAGAGAGAGAGAGAGTGTGTGTGTGTGTGTGTGTATGTGTATATACCGTGTATGTGTGTGTGTGTGTGTGTGTGTGTGTGTGTATATACACACCCATGTGTATATGTGTATATATGTGTATGTGTATTTTAACTAATTTATAATTTTAAATTCTTAACCCCTAATTAGTGGAAAACTTGCCTTTTTTAAAAACTAAATTAGTGCAAAAATACCCAAAAATTTTTTTACTAAATCCTAATTTAGTGAGAAACTACCTTAAACCTTATGTACTAATCCCTTATTTATGAACCAAATTTATGAGATTACTATGAGATATTGTTATTATTGGTATGTGTTTTATCATGTAGATGATAGAAGGACTAAAGGATAATTATTGGTTATTGGTTTTGGCTGTTGGATAATAATGTTGGATTGCTTGGATTGATAATACACACAGACTTTCAAACTCTCCCATAATAAACCCTAAAAAAATGTGCCTTAACACTTATGGTGGATTCTTGATTGGATTTCACCTAGGTGAGATCCAACACACATGAGGTTTATATAAGGGTCATAATGAATCAAAATCTTAAATAAACTAATATATCCTTATACCTCATCTATTAAAATATGATAAACCTAAATTGGATCGGTTGAAAAAGAATAATTAGTTAATGATTAATTAGATCCATAATTTATAGGACTCATATTCATGGCCTTGTATATTTTTCTCTGACAAAATGTGGCACTATGATAATAACTGGCAACAAGTGTGCGAGAGGTTACAATTAGACCGCACTAATATCTCTTTTATTAGTGTGCACCTTTTAGAGGGTACTACTATTTATAGGTATAAGAATAAGAAGATCGAACAATTTAACTACCTTGCAAATCGTGGATTTCATTTCAATCAAGATTACCCGTTCGATCGTATTGTATTTTCCTTACCAGAAAGATAGGATGACCTTGTAACACCCCGTAATTTTGAGAATATTTAAATTACATGTGTCATAGTAATTTAATTAATTTGAGAAATAAAGTGAATTTATGTAAATATTAATTAGCGAGAAATATATTAGTATTTGTGTGATATTATATTTACTTGTGTGATAAGTAAATAAAATTGAATTATTTTATATTACGTGTAACTGAGTAAAAGCCTTATTCGGGAAGGGCGTGTGGGGTCGTATTGGTAATAAGATAGTAAATTGATGGGGGTGATTCAGATAATGATTTCAAGTGCATAGTTGATCCGTAATTAGTCAATATAGTCAAAATTAAGTACACGGGGTAGTGTTTGGGTCTCAGAAGCTTTTTAGACTAGTAGGGACTAGTATATGGGCATTTTGGTCTTTTTAATGGAACATGAAGAGGCAATTTTAGGATTGATGTTATAAAATGAAAGGTTTAAGAGTAACAAACAATTACTTTATGAATACAAAAGGTTTATTTGAGTAAAACAAAAGGTTAGAGAGAAAGTGAAGAGAAAAGAGGAGAAAAACGTAAGAGTCTGAAGGAAAGCTAAAGGAAAATTATAGAGAAAACCAAATTGAAGAAGAAAAGAAGGAACTTTTCAATCCAATTCAGATACTACGAATCTTAAGGCAAGTGATTATCTCGCCATTTATTTATGTGTTTAATTTCAATTCATATCATGATTGGGAATTAATTTTAGGTGGAATTCATATACAGTTGGGGTTTTTGACAAATGATTTTTGAAAAAATATATGTGTGATTATTTAAGAATGAAATTTAGAATTTGAATCTCGTATTGATAAATGGATTATGAACTTTGAAGATTGAAAGTGATAAATTATTATAAGATAGCGAGACTTTTATCATATGAAGAGAATTATTTTAAAGTCCATAAAGTGATCATATAGAGAGATGTATGTTCAAAATAAATTGATTTCATGTTTAGAATGTTGGTAATTGAATTTTATTAAAGAATATGATGTTAGGACTTACGGATCCGGAGTTGAACTTAATGAACAACAAATTTGGGAAATACTATCGCAGTCTATAGGGGCGAACAGGTTCGCCCTCAGGCCCAATCGATTCGGCTGCCCTGCTACGTACAAGTTTGCTTATTTGATGAAATACGTTCATAATTTAAATTCAAAAATTAGATTATGATGTCCGGGTATAAATTAGGACTTATGAAAATTTATATGAGTTGATATTATGGCTTAGATTAATTGTGAATTTTATTCAAGATGAAAATTGGAGTGTTTTCAGTGAACTATAGTTGGGGACTTATTAATGAATTTGTGATGGAAAATTCAAGAAAATATGGATGCGGGTTGATTGAGAGTTGCACGTGTCCAGAATTAATATTTTGAGAATCAATTAATTAATTAAGTGGATGATTAAGTAATTGAGAATGGAAGTGATATTAAAAAATTGTTAGGCTTGCGCCTTGATTAATAGGCACGGTTAGCCGAATTTATTTAGAAAATATATATGGGTATAGAGACAGTATATATATATATATATATATATATATATATATATATATATATATATATATATATATATATATATATATATATATATATATATATATATATATATGTGTGTGTGTGTGTGTGTGTGTGTGTGTGTGTGTGTGTGTGTGTGTGTGATATAATTATGTGAACATACCACTCTAGTGCTATCGTCGAAGGTTGCGTAATGTGGGTGATCTTAGCTGACAAAAAATAACAAGCTAAGTATGGACCCCATCTCATAGCGCCACGGTAATCTACGTATGGTTATAACTCACGATCGAATAACCTATGTCTGCCTTATATGCGTTTACAATTTTTATCAGGGTTTGGTGTGAGGGTCCGACCTCGTAGCCCAGGATGATGTGTGTATGCCATGGTGCATGATAGCATTTTCGAGATTCGCATCCAGTGAGTTATTATGCTGTGGGATGGAGGTTATACGGATATAGCGAGTTATATATATGTATGTTTAATGTGATATTGAACTACATCTATATATGTGCAGAAAAATATATAAAGGCGTACGATATTAAAGTGTGAATATTAATTTAATAACTAGTGAATTATTTGGAATGAGTCGATAAATTATAATTATTGAAAGTTATTAATTATAATTGATAATTATAATTATTAAATGAATGGAAAAATTAATTATAAAATACACGTGACTTAGGTTGCGTATGGAGTTAAGGATATTAGAGATAGGCGGGATAGCATAACTGTGTGTTAAAATGTATACGTTAGGTGCACACTATGGTTGAGGGGTGAGTATTATCTCATGTGAGTGCGATACTAATTTAAATATGAAATAATGCACACATATTTATTTAAGCATTTTAGTCACTTGTAAAATGGTTTTGGGCTCTGGTCCGTGTCAAAATATTTTCAAAAAATTTTAGGTGTCCAGCCATAGGGATGCAAAGCATGATTATAACTTCCGCGTCATTGAAGCTGCAACATTTGTGGAGTGTTGCAGGGATTGTTTAGTAATTTGTTACATTTGAGATTCTATATAGCATTTGGTCAATTGCTATCTATGCATGTCACCCAATCTTAGTTTTATTTAATTATGTTGTATTGGATTGTAAACCGATGGTTTATTCGGTTAATATATTTTATTATATTCCAGTATTCAGATGTGGTTATGTGATTGTGAATTTAATTATTTATCGGGCATAGTTGATGGTGAATGGTTTTGTTTATGTGAATTTAATTAAAGTGCTTAGTAACACACTACTTGATAAATTAATAAGTGCTTAGTAATAAATTAGATTTTCAACAGTGATGCTAAGAATGACCTATTTAAGATTCCTGTCTTATTTTAGTTGAGGGTTGGCCACCCATTATTTTAATAAGTGGGGTGACACAGATAGTATCTGAGCATCAGATTCTAGAGTCTTTAGGATCTGAGCAGACTTACTATGTTTGCAGCGTTGCTTTTCTTTGATATAGAGCCAAATGCGTAGGACTGTCGATTTATATTATGATTTACATTTTCATGCTATTGCGTATAGTTGAACTGAATCATATACGAGTTCGGTTAGGTTGCGTACGCCGAATATTGGAGGTCAACCAGCGAGGGCCACTAGGAGGCCTATAGAAGAAGAGGCTCATTTGGAGCTGCAGATTTTTCAAGAAATGGTTACAATAGCAGAGGACGCCACTATTGTTATTCATGCTGTTAATGCGAAGATCGCCATCGCGTAGCATTTTTCACAAGAGCCTCTACTGAGGATGATGGCTGTAACTCAAACTCACCGAATTTAGTCAGTATGGGAGAGAGTCAGCGGAACCATTCAGAAAGGCTATCCGTCGAATTCTCCAGGAAATGAGGACGTTGTATATACTAGTCAATGGAAAGGGAACATCCAAAGGCGTTTGAGTATGGTAGAGTGAAATGAAACTCATATATAAATTTTAGCAATTTTTATGCTCATAAGCACATCATTGCAGTGGTGGGAGTTTATCACCACATCTGAGGAAAAATATAGTATAAATATTAAGAAATTTTGGTTGCAGTTTGACCGCAATTTCTTTCATCTGTTGTTCAAACAGAGTTGCGAAGAAAGTTTCGAGTCGTATCACAGGAGGGTCGGATAGGGGCTGAATGTGAGGAAGAATTTGGTTGTTTAGAGAACTTTGTCCCCGACGAGGTGGATACAAAGGCGAATAGGGTCCCTAATTTGATTATGGACTCATGAATAGAATTCTCCAGCACTTACAAGGAAATCCAGGTTGGACGACTTATGCTATTGTCGTACGATTACCGTGTCAATATCAATGGTTCCATGTGAACGGAGCTAAGAGATTGGAGAGTCTAGTCAACATGAAAAGACTAGATAAGATTGGTTCTAATGGTACACCACAGGGGGAATAACCAAGGGTGGGACCCATTAAAATAATTCAAATCAAGTGAATTCCGATCAAGTAAAGGTGGGTTCATCTAGAGCCATCAAGTCCAACAATGTGTTCCATAGGGCCAGCGGAGCCAATGGAACAACTGGGTAGAAAATAGGACCAAGACTAGCAGGGCCAGAGAGTACGGCACCCCGACATGGCTAGTGGGGTCAGAAATAGGGGGATTATACGGAATGGTGTTTTATATGTGGAGAGCAGGACCCCTTGAATCGCCCTTGTTCTCAAAGAGATAGGGGACAGGAGCAAGGTTCCCATCAAAGGAAACAGTACCCGCAACTTCTAGTTTAGATTAAATGTGAGTACTACGTCAAAGAACCATTTGAACAGCCAGTTCCGTTGGAAATGGAAGGTACAATTTTTATCTTTGGGAAAATGGGTACATTTTACGTAACACGAATGCGTCACGTATTTTGCTAGAACTATATTCCCACGTGAGATGGGTCTAGTAGATGATAGTTAGCATCATTACTATGTGTTTATATTTACCATAAAGTAGTGGGGATCTCTTTGGTCTCATCTGCAGGGGAGTGGTTGCGAACACTAAAAGAATATGCTTTAGTAAATTTGCTCATATACGAGAGATATGTTATGCAAGAATGATGTTATCTTGGGTATGGACTGGTTGGCGATGGTGGAATGTTACAATAAGGCTATCGTATTTGCTATTCGAGGGAAGGATGTGTTATTTTTATGACGTCTCACTTGAAAGAGGGTCGAGAACGCATATAAGCTCTATTATAATGGAGACTTAGGAGAGTATAGTTGTCTCGTCTTATTTAATTTTGATTTGTAAGGAATGTACCGATGTGATTTAGGGTATATCAGGTTTACCGCCGAGCAAAGAGATTTAGCTCGTTAGTAGTTTAGCGATGGGGACTGAGTGCTAGTGCGATCGTCATATTGTAAGACCTTTCGAGATTTAAGAATTAATAATTAGTCTTATACATTGTGGGACACGATTTTGAGTGTCTCGATTATGTGTTTTGGGTCAAAAGACCTCTATGTAAAACACCGTGTTTTTATTAATTAATTCAAAAATTAAAGAAAAATAAAATTTTGAATTGAAATATTTTTTATAATTAAATATGTTTTTTATATTCAAAATTCGGAAAGCTAGATTACAAGACTCCTAATATGAGCATATATAAGTCTTGGGTCGTTTAGAAGAGTCCTCAAAACATAAAACTCTCTAAGAGTCCTGCAAACATAAAACTCTCTAGAAAAAAATATATGTAAATATTCAATTGTCCGATCGAGCTAAAAAAATTTATGCATCTTCCTCTCATCTTCAGATACTATGCCACCAAATTTTAGCCAATTACAACGGTTCGATCGTCCAAAATGTTTTTTTAGTGTTTGTATTTTATTAGAACTCTTTTCCTAATCAAACTCTTAATCATTTATATATCACAACAAATTTGTGGCTTGGCTTTTCAAATCACTTTTTCATTAACTTTTCAACTAGAAGACCTCTCCAAAATTATTCCCTTTCATCTACAAACTTTAGCCCAAACTTAATCGAGTGTTTAACTCAATATTTGAAAGCTTAATTGGTGTTCTCAAGATTGTTTAAGAACGACTCTTTTCTAATTTTTCGAGAGGAATCCAACTGTCAACTCAGATCTTCTTCATCTAAATTACAAATATGAATACTTTATTACTTTTCTTTAGTATTATGCGTTTAAGTGCCACATAACACTTAATTACATGTTTTTCTTAAAATCAATTAGTAACTTAATTAGAGAAAGTTGACACTTAATTATGGGACTGTTTTATGAAACTTTTAAATATGAATTAATCTTTGAAACCCTCGGATTCATAGGTTATATTATTGAGTTTTTATGGTTTTGGGTGTGGGTTCTCATGTTGAATTTTATGGAATTATTTATATGTTATATGGGACGCATACACACTTATAAAAAAATTCGATGATTTATAAAGAGAACGATTATGTCATCTTAAAGATTATTCCATGTTAATTAATATAACATTATTGAATGGATTTAATTGTGTTGAAATCAAAGACGGTGTTAGTAAATCATTTAAATTAAATTGGGACCCTTTTGATTAAATTATTATGTGGTGCTTATGAATTGTGTATTGTGTGATTTATTTTAGTCACTTTTTCCATTAAGGGGACGAGGGGATTTTGGGTAGTATGTTGCTCACCTTAATTATAGGATGCTTACTAGTTATGTGACTAGTGGGTAGACCTTGGTTATGATTTAGTCTTACTAGGTATAGGACTAGTTTGTGTAGATTCGTGTGGATTTTATATTTTGGGGGTGGGCTGATTTTTATGTTTTATCATCGTTGCGCTAGCGTGGGCATGAGACTAGGATGATATTTATGTTAAAAATCCATCATGTTCATAGGGTAAGATGTATGTGTAAATTGGGGACCCTTAAGTATGGGACTAAGGTATATTTTGAGGATCTCTCATCTATATTAAGGGTGGAGTAATTTGATAAATTGATAAAGTTTATAAATGAGAATTATTACCTAAGATAATAATGGGTATTAAAATTGGTGGCGACATAATGTGTGCGGATCGACAGTTTAAACGGGTCAGCTTGCGTTTATGTCGTGTCGTGTGTGGAACCTTGTCATATTGCTGGATTGACAGTTTAAACGGATCAACTGGCTATTGACAAGGGGAAGTGTAAGACTTTTGTGAGAATACCACTCAGGGCTCGAGGACCACTATAATAAAGTGAGAAGAATAATAAATTGGGTTAATTTAATTAAATTAACAACATGGGGCTTAATAATTTAAAATCATATTAGTGTGCATTGTGAATCACAATTACTGAGGGTAGTTAGTGACTTTTACTATCGCGTTTAATTATATTTTGTTTAATTAAAATATTCTATTGTGAATTTATCATGTATAATGCTATTGTCTGGGTTCACGGACCCTATTTGAGGGGAGTAGTATGTATTCATGCTCAGGGATCTAACCTCATGCGTTGATTAACCTTTTTTGGAATAAGTCTGGAGAAGTTGCATAGGATTATTTGGAGACTTTCTTGGAGGTGCAGCTGGAGTTATTCACTTTATGTGTAGTAGTTTAGTTTATCTCCCTTTCCATCTTATTCACATTGAGACACGGTTTATGGTTTTGATTGGGCCATTCGGTTCCAAATTTTTTATGGGTTTTACTCATATATTTCTTTATGGAGTCAATCGGAGATTAATCAGTTTTATATTATTGGAGATTGGATTATTATTTGGAGTTTTACCATGTGATGGCTATCTTATCGCATAGTTGGTTATTATCTTTTGGGATTAATTCAATTATTAATCTAGTGGATTGTTTTATTTATGTCTCATATATGTCTCATGCTAAGAATGGTATTTTATTTACTCGCACCCTACTTAGCTTTGATGATGGCCGATGCCAGAATTTAGCAAGGTGTGACACTCGATAACCGATAATGTCAAGGGATTAGACATTGGGGAAATTCCTTAATTGGATTTCAATTATGTGACATTCCATACATGACCCCTAATAAATACTGAGAGTTGGGAGACGCTGTTGTATGCTATAGTATCGACTTTGTACAATAATCATTGTACGAGTGGAGAAATTTTTACACCACGAGTAGATAGGTGGGACAATCTTGAGGATAATTAAGTCACGATTAGTAAGGTAACTTGTGACACCCCGCCTGATAAAATACCGGGTGATCATTCCTATATGAAATTAAACAGGAATCTCATATTGTTTCATTCTCAGCATCACTGTCGAAACTATTTAATTACCAATAACTTATTAGGTTCGGTGTTAAATTTTAAACTTTCTAATCTTTTTAACTTAAACGCACAAGTAAATCTATCCACAAAATGATATAAACAATAACTTAAATGAATAAATAATAATCGATAACTCTTGGTAAAATATTTATAAAATCATGACGAATCAGCGTAAAAATAAAAAAATCCGAAAATAAAATAAAAGACAACAGTTGGGCAACATGCCCGAATATAACTCACAATACCTCCTATCTAGATTACAAGGAGAGAAGCGGCTATACAATTTCCTGCCAACATCCATAAATGCGGAAGCAACGTCTGACTCAAAGGAAATTTCATCTAGGCTTCCCTGTGTCTGGACACCTAAAAGTTTTTAAGAAAAATAGTTGCAAGCGGGTGAGAGCCTAAAATATTTTAAAAAATATTTAGCAAGTGTTTAAAATACTTTAATATTTAAAATATGATACTTTCCATATTTAAATTGGTGTTGCACTCTCATGAGATACCCCTCACCTCTCATCTAACAGTGCACACCTAGCGCATGTGTTTTTAAACACCCTAGTTACGCTACCCAGCCTAACTAGCGTCTCACCGAACATCTAAATACCTAAAGACTATCTCATGTCCCGCATATATTATTCCAAGCTTTCGCCCTAGCTTATACCTTATAATTCTCGCTTATCATTTATCCATTCATTATGAAAAACCTTCACTAGTTATTACACTATTCACATTTTAGTGTTATTTATCTCGTATATAATATTCTTATCTTTATATACGTATATCACATATTTTATTCTGGAATTTATACTCCCGGATGATCTAGAAATTATATCACATTTTACAATATATATATATACAATATACTATACACATCAAGTATATCCATAATTATATATCACACACTATATAAGTATAACAACCATCCCTTAGAGCTATAAATCTATGGATGTAGTCTCTCAATACTATCATCTTCCAGGGCATACAGACAAATCATCCTAGGTACCAGCGATCGGAATCTCACACCGCCCTAGCAAAATCCATATCACAATGTAGGGGAAGAGGCCATAGCTCCTCACTAGAAATAAGACGAATCATACCCAAGACATCTTACCCATGATAAATATCACACAAGAAATAAATGGACGCTATGACCTGGGGACTATACGCAACCTACTGCTCAAGCCAGGGGCCTCACCCATATCGCACAACTTCCCATGATAGCACTAGAGGGGTATGCTTCACATAAATATATCATTCACACACAGACACTATCTCTATACCCGTATATATATATATATATATATATATATATATATCATCATCATCAAATCCGACTATTCATGCCTATCTCTCGTGGCATTATCCTAATATTCCGAATACATCAATTTGTATTAATTTATAAGTATGCACACAACTTATTTTAATCCCACAAGTATTTACTCAATTATGATATAATTATCACATTCATTATTTCCGGATAGTAGTTTATCATGCCTGGCTAGTATTCTTAAATCATCATACTCATACCTTAGGATTTACTCATATATATTTGGCATATATATATTGTACCCATATATATAACTGACATATGTATTCTACACGCATAAATTTATGTATACGAACCCGCCAAATAATTCTTCGAATGTCGTTCGTTCCAAACGTTCCTAAAATTTATACTCCAAATTTTAATCCCACAAACCCAAGGTTCATATATCATCCATCTAGTCATTTAAAAGTTCTAATACACATTTTAGGATCCCATCCTAATAATGTCCACGATTTAATTCTTATTTTAATCCTTTAAAACCAAGGGAAAATTTTCGTATCTGACCATGCCGAATCGATTCGCTTTGGGCCGAATCGATTCACCCAATTCCGAATCGATTCAGAAATTGCGTTGTGTTCCTATTCATCATCTTCTCCAACTTTCTTCTCATTCCAACACTCATCTCATCTAAGGTTTATGGCTTCCATCACTACCAAACATCAATTTAACATGTATACACTTAGATTTTCCCAACACCACAAAAAAACCATGAGATCCATCAATTTATTCAAGGATCAAACCTTTAAATTTTCTCAACAAAATTTACACCATTAACATGGATTCTAACTCAGATTTCATATGGGATTATCATTTCATCAATTTTATGTGGAATCATTCCCAAAAATCCCATTTTATATAAAAATCCCATTTTATATAAAAATCCCAAACCCAAAATTCATATCGTTTTCTCACCAACTAGATATGAATAATAAACACACTTAAATAATTAAACCAAGTTAAACACTTGCCTCATTGGATAAATCCGACGACCTCGTGACGGAATCCGTCGGAGCTTGGCCGAAAATCTAATACTTCTCCCTTTTCTTCTTCCTTTCTGTTCTTCTTTCCTTTCTCTTTCTCTTGGGTTGAAAGGAGAGAAATAAGGGTTATCCCCTTATTAAACCCAAAATTGACTCGTATATATAATTGTGAGTCCCTAGTACTCCAAAAGGTCCTTAGAACCCAAACACTACCCACGGGTAATCTATTCTGACTATTTCGGCCCTTTCGAGACGAACTGTACACTCAAAATTCCCATCCGAGTAACTTATCAAAAGTTCACCTTTATAAGTCCAACACAACTACGCACGTGTTATTTAATTACATATTATAACTTGTCACTTTACCCAACTTCAACATGATATAAAATAATCCAACTTCAAATTACTTATTCCCAAAAGTAAATATAACTCCCATTAATATTAATTCGATACTCGCCAATTAATATTTAACCCGCACTTAAAATTCTCTTTCACTTAAAATTCTCAAATCATTAAATTACACCCACTCATGTAATTTAAATATCCATAAAAGTATGGGGTATTACATAACTGAGTATAACCTTACGGTATGACCACATAGAGCAAGAAGGACTGAGTTTAAGA
Source organism: Sambucus nigra (assembly GCA_949130495.1). Lineage (NCBI taxonomy): Eukaryota > Viridiplantae > Streptophyta > Magnoliopsida > Dipsacales > Adoxaceae > Sambucus > Sambucus nigra. The sequence goes on from OX422220.1 coordinate 51,606,083, forward strand.
TAAATATATTAAATCTATGATGTTTGTGCAGATATGCATGGGATATAGCGTGTATGGGCGCCCTTCTTAGTTTGATTTTTATAATCGTTCGAAATAAGAGGACGTGGTAATAAATGTGTTGAATTGTATGCCTGTGGGATAATAGCAACAGATTTGGAAGAGCAAGATGGACTGAACTTCGATTAAGGAAGGAGATAGTTCATATATATATATATATATATATATATATATATAAAGAGAGAGCGAGAGAGACACACACACACACAACAAGGAGAGATATCACACTTGAAATGGGTTCAAAGACTCTGGAAACACAGGTAAAAGATATATTTTGACAAGGGAAGATCCAACCGTTTATGAAATAGAGCGGTGTCTTACTCAGTCAAGTGTTGAGGGTGGATGGCGTATAAATAGGATATTAATTTTAACATTTAAGGAGGACTAAGAAAGTGTTCAGTTTAGAGCAAACGCATATGTCAATATTTTTGAAGTACCCCATGAAAGGGAGTAAGATGTACCACGTGACATGGGATATTGAACTGGTGAATTAGTGGGGAGTGAGACAAAGTGAAGTTATCTCCAAGTGCACTACTCGTGGATGGAAAAAGGGTTGGTCCGAGGTGATCCACTAGAAATTTTCAATGATTGATGATTCAAGTGATGGAATGGATAGGTATATTGATTAAGTTCATTGTGAGTTACCAATATCATGGAATGGTCGAGATTCCCTCTATATTGGTGAAACTGGTTAATTAAGCGGGAGTAGTTATTATTAATTTGGAGGAGTTACCCTATCGAGAAGCTTATCCATCGTTTCATTAAAGAAAAGGGAATAATTCGCCACAAGGTGTCGCCCGAAATTATTATGAATTAGGTTGAGACCCTTTAATCCCACCTCTGATTGGAATTATCAGGAGCCGATGGGGGGAAATTTATGATTTAAGCAACATAGTACTGGTAGATCAAAGAGTAAATGGGAAAAGTGACAAGGATGTTGAAGAATGCATGAAATACATATTCTACACTTTAAGCTAATTGAGAGGAGTAATTACCATTGGTAGAGTTGCGTGTAATAACTTGACCAGCTATTATTAGCAAATTGACTTTTAAGGCTTGAGATAGGTTTCCTTATCGTTCGCCCAGGGATAGGTTAAGGGAGGGCAAATTATAAGTTTCACGGGTTATACATGATTTAGAGTGGCGAGGAGGGATTGAGTTAATCGAATTTATATTCGTATAATTAAGAAAGTCATAAAAGTTACGTTGTCACGAGACGAAGAGTTAAAGACTGACGTGCATGGTCAGAAATTATTGCGGGTGTCTCTCATAAAAAGGAATTATGTGATTTGGGTAAGAAGGGAAGTTAGAACTTAAGGAAATAGGTCCCTTCCCCAACACGGAGGTGGTGGAGCCAGTGGAGTCTAGGCTCATCTTATGGGAGTATTTTGGGCGGATTCACGACAGTTTTACATATCATAGTACAGGTGAGACCTCAAGAATGATGCATTATAACAAAATGAAAGGATTGAATAAACATGTCGATAATCTCGGGCAGTAGTGAGTAGGCCTTCAGTCAGGATGGTAACACAAGCAGGTGTATAGTGGCGGAACCAAAATGTTATTAAGAGATGATCTTGGGTAGGGATGTAAACGGTTATTCGAAAATCTGCATCCGTCCGATATCCGAATCCGAATTTGCGGATATTTATCCAAAAAAATGGAAACGGATACGAATATGGATACTCTATAAAAATATCTGAGAAAATGGATACGAATACGGATAGTATCAGTATCCGACATGGATTATCCGTATCCGATGCGGAGTATCCATTTTATCGGATATCCGTTTTACCGGATATCCGTATCCGTCAAACATATGTTTAAAATATTACTAATAATATTAGTATTAGTATTACTAATAAAATAATATTAAAAAAACCTTAAACCATATTTGTTTATTACATAAAACAAAACAAACACAATACTCCACTCAAAACAAAAGCACCCTACAGTTATTATTTTATTGGTTATATTATAAAATTCCATGTATTATTAGTTTATTGAGTATATTATCATGGAGTTACACTAAAGTTACAATACATCCTATGACACACAACATACACCCACTAAAGAACATATACTCCACTAAAAAAAACTAATTTCATTTCATTTCTCTTTCCCACAAAACATGAGAAAAGAAACCCTCATTTCTCTCCACAAAAAACTCTCAATCCTCACCTCCACCTCCAACCCGTCGCATCAACCCACAGCTGCTCATCAACCCCGCCACCGCTTCTCATTAACCAACCCATCAGTTAGTCATCAACTCTGTCTCTACGTCACTCCACATTCTCTCCTCCCGTAACAGAAAATTAGCAACAACAGGTACATACAAAAAAGAAAAAAAATATATAACTGTATTTATTTGTTGTTTATGTGATTGTTCATTAGTTTTCTTAATTATAAATAAATTTAGGAGAGAAACCAAAAATAAAGTGATTGTTTTGATTGTGATGAGAAGTGAAGTTAACAGCATGTATATTATATACAAAATAAAAATGTATACTTATTAAAATAAATATATCAGTATGTTTTGAAGACTAAAAGGTTCATGAGGTTATCATTCTCAATAAAATTTGATTTAATCTAAAAGGTGCATATGTATTTCTACCGTTATGGAATGATACTGCTATTTTTTTTTAATGGCTTGAAGCTTACATGTTTGTAAAGTATGGATGGATTTAATCCATATTATCATTATGGAATGTTACTATTATTATAGAAGCCAAGAGGGAGTAATTTTGTTATATATTTATTTGGATTGGATTGGATTTCATTGGATTGGATATTTTGATAGTTATTTTTTGCGATGGCTAATTAATGTAAATGGATACAGATATTATTCGAATCCAAGGTATCCGGGCGGATACAGATATGGATAGTTGTTTTAACTATCCGGCGGATACGGATACGGATGTGGATAGTGCATCTAGATAGCGGATACGGATATGGAAAACATGGTATCCGATCCGTATCCGTCCGTTTACCACCCCTAATCTTGGGTACCTTCGGATGCCATGTGTGTAAGGATTTAAAGTTTTAGTACCATACTTATTCAATTTTTGGGAACGAAATTCCTTTGTAAGGGAGGAAGTATGCAACACCCCGTAATTTTGAGAATATTTAAATTACACGTGTCAAAGTAATTTAATTAATTTGATAAATAAAGTGAATTTATATATATATTAATTAGCAATAAATGGATTAATATTTATGTGATATTATATTTACTGGTGTGATAAGTAAATGAAATTGCATTATTTTATATGATGTCGTAATCGAGTAAAAGCGATTGGTTAATAGTATCTTATTCGGGACGCACATGTGGAGTTGTGTTGGGAATAAGATAGTAAATGGATTATGGGTAACTCAGATGATGATTTTGGGTACGCGAATTATCCGAAAATGGTCAAAATAGTCAAAATTAAGTACCCGGGGATAGTGTTTGGGTCTCGGGAGCTTTTTAAGACTAGTCGAGACTAAGATATGGTTGTTTTAGCCTTTTTAATGGAACATGAAGAGGCAATTTCGGGATTGATGTTATAAAATGAAAGGTTTAAGGTAAAAAAACAATCACTTTACAAAAACAAAAGGTTTGAGAGAAAGTGAAGAAAAAAGAGGAGAAAAACTCAAGAATCTAAAAGAAAGCTAAAGGAAAATTGTAGAGAAAATCAAATTGAAGAAAAAAGGAAGAAACTTTTCAATCAAATTCAGATGGTACGAATCTTTAGGCCAGTGATTATCTTGCTATTTATTTATGTATTCAATTTCAATTCATGTCATGATTGGGAATTGATTATAGGTGGAATTCATATACAATTGGGGTTTTTAACAATTATTTTCCAAAAAATATATCTGTAATTATTTAAGATTGAAATTTAGAATTTGAATCCCATATTGATAGATGGATTGTGAACTTTAAAGATTGAAATTGGTAAATTATTATGAGATAGGGAGACTTTTATCATATGTAAAGAATTATTTCAAAGTCCATAAAGTGGTCATATATAGAGAGATGTATGTTCAAAATAAATCAATTACATGTTTAGAATTATTGGTAATTGAATTTTATTGAAGAGTATGATGTTAGGACTTATGGATTTGTAGTTGAACTTTATGAACAACAAATTAAGGACACACTATAATAGTCTGCAGGGGTGAACCGGTTTACGCTCAAGTCGAAGCAGTTCGGCTGCCCTACTACGTACAGGTTGGCTTATTTGATGAAAAATATTCGTAATTTAAATTCAAAAATTAGATTATGATGTCCAGGGTTAATTTAGGACTTGTACAAATTTACATGAACTTATATTATGTCATATATTAATTGTGAATTTTATTCGAGGTGAAAATTAGAGTATTTTGGGTGAATTATACTCGGGCATTTATTGATAAATTTCTAATGGAAAATTCAAGAAAATATGGATGCGGGTCGCTTGAGAGTTGCACATGTCCAGAATTTATATTATGTGAATCAATTGATTGATTGGGTGGATAATTAAGTAATTGAGATTGAAAATGATATTAAAAAATTGTTAGGCTTGTGCCACGATTAATAGGCACAATTAGCCAAAATTATTGAGACAATATATATATATATATATATATATTAATTATATATGTGTGCACGGTATAATAATGTGAACATATCACTTTAGTTCTATCGTCGGAGGTTCTGCAATATTGGTGATCTTCGCAGCAGAAAAATAACAGGCTAATTAATTATGGACCCCAAGTCATGGAGCCACGCATGTTCCCTTAGAGGTTTAAGTTCGAAGTGAGGTAATTTGGGTATGGTTTTGACTCACTATCGAAGAACCTATGAGTCCATCTAATACATTTACAATTTTTATCAGGGTTCAGTGTGAGGGTTCGACCTGGTTGTCCAGGATGATATGTGTATGCCCTGGGGCATGATAGAATTTTAGACATTCGCATTTAGTGAGTTATTACTCTATGGGATGGCGGTTACACGTACATAGAAAATTTTATATATGTATGCTTAATGTGATATTAAACTATATGTGCAGAAAAATATATATAAGGACATGAGATATTAAAGTGTGAATATTAATTTAATAACTAGTGAAAGTTATTTGCAATGAATCGATAACTTATAATTGAGAAAATATAATTATTGAAAGTTATATGATATGAATTGATTAATTATAATAGAGAATTATAATTATTAAACGGATAGGAAAATTAATTATAAAATACATGTGACACTGGGTAGCGTATGGAGTAAAGGATATTGGAGATAGGCGGGATAGCATAACTAGGCGTTAAAATGCATACGTTAGGTGCGCACTATGATTGAGGGGTCAGCATCATCTCATGTGACTGCGACACCAATTTAAATATAAAATACTTTATACATATTTATTTATGCATTTTAATAACTTGCAAAATATATTTAAAAGGTTTTGGGCTCTCGTCCGTGTCAAAATATTTTCACAAACTTTTAGTTGTCCAGCCACAGGGATGCCAAGCATGATTATCACTTCCAGCTCATCGGAGGTGCGACAGTTGTGGAGTGTTACAGGGATTGTTTAGTTTTTTATATTTGAGATTCTAGATAGGATTCAGTCTATTTTTATCCGAGCATGTCGCCCAATGTCAGTTTTATTTAATTCTGTTGTATTGGATTGTAAACTGACGGTTTATTCGGTTAATATATTTTATTATATTCCAGTATTTAGATTTGGTTATGTGATTGTGAATTTAACTATTTGTCGAGCATAATTTATGGTAAATGTTTTTGTTTATGTGAATTTAATTAAAGTTGAAATTTGACACACTACCTAATAAAATAATAGGTGGTTAGTAATAAATTAGATTTTTGACAGTGATGCTAAGAATGAACTATTTGAGATTCCAGTTTTATTTTAGTAGAGGGGTTGTCACCCATTATTTTAATAAGTATGGTGTCACAGATAGTATCAGAGCATCAGGCTCTAGTGTCCTTAGGATCTGTTTGGACTTACTACGTTTTCAGCGTTGCTTTTCTTTTATATAGATCCATATGCTTAGGACTGTCGATTCATTTTATTATTTACTTTCTCCTGCTATTGCTTATAGTTGAAGTGAATCATATAGGTGTTTGATTGGGTTGCATATGCCGAATACTAGAGGGGAACCAACGAGGGCCACTAGGAGGCCAGTAGGAGGAGAGGATCATTCGGAGCCACAGATTATTCAAGAAACAGTGACAGTAGCAAAGGATGCCACTTCTGTTGTTCAAGCAATTAGTGTGAGAACCTCCATGGCACAGCAGTTTCCCCAAGCACCGCCACTGAGGATAATAGCGCTAACGCAGACTCACCCAGTTTAGTCAGTATGGGAGAGGGGAAGAAGGGCCATTCAGAAGGGCTATCCACCGGAGTGTCTCTAGGACATGAGGACGTTGTATTAACTAGTCAAAGTAAGGGGAACATCCAAAGGCGTTTGTTTATAGTGGAGTGAAGCTAAATAGATTTTGGCAATTTTGAAGCTCAAAGACGCAACGTTGTACTGGTGGGAGTCTGTCACCACATCTGAGGAAAAATATACTATAAATATCGAGAAATTTTGGGTGCAGTTTAATCGCAAGTCCTTTCATCTGTTGTTCAAAAGTGATGCAAAAAAAGTTTTCGGTCTTGTTATAGGAGGGTTGGACAGGGGCTGAGTATGAGGAAGAATTTTCTTATTTAGTAAACTTCATCACCTACGAGGTGGATACCAAGGCGAATAGGGTCCCTAAATTAATGATGGACTGAGGAGTAAAATTTTCCAGCACTTATGGGGAAATTCATCTTAGACGAATTATGCTGATGTCATTAATTTTGTACTGTTACCGTGTTAACATCAATCGTTCCATGTGAAGGGAGCTAAGATATTGGAGAGTCAAGTTAATAGGGAAAGACTTTATATGATTAGTTCTAGTGGTGCTCCACATGGGGAATGACCAAGAGAGGGGCCCATTTAAAAGATTTAGATCAAGAGAATTTCGATCGAGCGGTCTAGCAACGTGTTCCACAGGTCCAGCAGAGTAAAGGGAACAACTGGGGTAGCCATCAGGATTGAGAATACTAGAGCCAAAGAGTAAGGAAGCCCCAAGATATCCAGTGGGGCCAAAAATAGTGGGATTATACGAAACGGTGTTTTATATATGGAGATCATGACCCCATGCATCGACCTTGTTCTCAGAGAGATAGGGAACAGGAGCATGGTTCCCAGTAAGGGAAACAATTGCCGCAGTATCTATTTTACATTAGATGTGGGTACTAAGTCAAGGAACCATTGAAACAGTCAATTCCATTGGCGATGGATGGTACGATTTTTATCTTTAGGCAAATAGGGTACATTTTGCATAACACTAATGCATCACATATTTTTTTAGCACTAGATTCACACATAAGACGGGTCTAGTAGTTGTATAGTTTGTAACATTATTGTGTGTTTATATTTACCTTCGTGTAGTGGGGATCTCTTTGGTCCCGTCTGCAAGGGAGAGGGTGCGGACACTGAAAGAGTATGTTTTAGTCAATTTGCTCGTATACAAAAGATATGTTAAATGAGAATGATGTTATTCAGGGTAAGGACTAGTTAGCGATGGTTTGAGCGATGGTGCAATGTTATAGTAAGGCTATCGTATTCGCTGTTCTAGGGCATTATGTGTTATTTTGCGATGTCTCATTTGAAAGAGGGTCGAGCCCACATATATGTTATATTATAGTGGAGATTTCAGAGAGTACAATTATCTCATATTTTTCAATCCCGGTGCGTAGGGACTATAGTGATGTGATTTAGGGTATATCGGGTTTACCAAAAAGTGGAGAGATTTATCTTGTTAGTAATTTAGCATTGGGGACTAAGTGCTAGTGTGATCGTCATATTGTAAGACCTTTAGAGATGTAAGAGTTAAGAATTAGACTTATACATATTGGGATAATATTTTGAGTGTCTTGATTATGTGTTTTGGGTCAAAGGACCTCGATAACCGATAACATCAGGTGATAGAATATTTGGGAAATTCCTTAGTTGGATTTCAATTACGTGACGTTCCATACATGACCCCTAATAAACGTAGAGAGTTGGGAGACATTGTTGTATGCAAGAGTATCGATTTTACACAATAATCATTGTACGTGTGGAGAAAACACTTTGAGCTAAGAGATATTATACGATATAAGGCCAGTGGAGTTGAATAGTTCTCTGTTAGAAGGACTGGGGAAATTTTTTCAACACGAGTGGATAGGTGGGACAATCTTGACAATAATTAAGTCGTGATTAGTAGGGTAACTGAGTATAACCTTACGATATATCCACGTCGAGCAAGTGGGGTTGATTTTAAGATAAATAGATTACATCTATGATGTCTATGTGGATATGCACGACATATAGGATGTATGGGAACCTTGCATAGTTTAATTTTCAGAACCGTTCATGATAAGGGGACGTGGTAATAAATGTGTTGAACCATATGCATGTGGGACAATAACAACAAATTTGGAAGATCAAGATGGACTGAACTTCGATTGAGGAAGGTGATAGTATGTATATATATATACACACACACAAAAAAATAAGGAGAGCTATCACACTCGAGATGGGTTCAAAATTGTGGTAACACGGGTAAAAGATACATTTTGACAAGGGAAGATCCAACAGTTTTAAGAAATAGAGCAGAGTCTTACTCGGTCAAGTGTTGAGGGTGGGTTTGATATAAATTGGATGTTGATTTTAACAGTTAAGGAGGACCCAAAAAGTGCGCAGTTTAGAGCAAACGCATAGGTAATAATTTTTGAAGTACCCCATGAAAGGGAGTAAGATGTACCATGTGACATGGGAAATTGAATTTGTGAATGTGTGGGGAGTGAGACATAGTGAAGTTGTCTCCAGGTGCACTACTCGTGGATGGAAAAAAGGTTGATTTGAGGTGATCCAACATAAATTTTCAATGATTGATGATTCTAGTGACATAATGGATAGATGATTCTAGTGACATAGTGACATAATGGATAGGTGGAGTTACCAAAATCGTGGAACGGTCGATATTCCCTATGGATTGGTGAAATTGGTCAATTAAGAGGGAGCAATTAATAATAATTTTGGGGAGTTACACTATCGAGTAGTGTATCCATCGTTTCATTAATGAAAAGGGAATATTTCAACACAAGGTGTCGCCCCACATTATTATGAACTAGGACGAGACCCTTAAATCCCACCTCTGATTGGAATTATTAGGAGCCGATCGGGGAAATTTTGCAATTTGAGCAAGAAATTTTACCCGTAGACCGAGGAGTAAATGGGAAAAGTGACTAGGATGCTGAAGAATGTGATAAATGCATATTCTAGACTTTAAGATAATTGAGAGGAGTAATTACCATTAGTAGAATTGCGTGTAATAACTCGTACCAGCCATTATTAGAAAAATATATTTTGAGGCTTGAGATAGGACACCTTGTCTTCTGCCCTATGATTGGTTAAGGGTGGGTATATTATAAGTTTCGTCATTCGGACGTGTTTTAGAGTCGGCCGACAGTGATTGAGTTAATGGAATTTATGTTTGTATGATTCAGAAATTCATAAAAGTTACGTTGTCATGAATTGATGAGTTAAAGACTGATGTGCATGGTCTAAAATTATTGTGGGTGTCTCTGATAAAAAGGAATTATGTTATTTGGGAAAGAAGGGAATTTGGCACCTGGGGAAATGGGGCATTTCCCCAACATGGAGGTGATAGAGCCAGTAGAGTCTAGGCTCGTCTTATGGGAGTATTTTTAGCAGATTCAAGACAGTTATACATATCATAGTATAAGTTTGACCTTAAGAATGATGATGTATAACAATATGAAAGGATTTAATAGACATGTTGATAATCTTGGACCGTAGTGAGTAGACCTTCAATCAGGATGGTACCACTAGCAAGTGTATATGGCGACACCAAAAAGTTATCAAGAGATGATCTTTGGTACCTTCGGATGCCATGTGTTTAAGGATCCGAAGTTTTAGTACCAAACTTATGGGTCAAAATTCCTTTGAAAGGGAAGAAGAATGTGACACCTCGTAATTTTGAGAATATTTAAATTATACGTGTCAAGGTAATTTAATTAATTTGAGAAATAAAGTGAATTTTTATAAATATTAATTAGAGAGAAATGAATTAATGTTTATGTCATATTATATTTACTTGTGTGATAAGTAAATCAAATTTCATTATTTTATATTACGTAGTAAGTCAGTAAAAGTGATTGGTTAATAATATAATGTTCAGGGCGCACGTGTGGTCTCGTGCTGGAAATAAGATGGTAAGTTGATGATCAGAACTCGGATGATGATTTTGAGTGCGCGGTTGATCCTAAAATGGTCAAAATAGTCAAAATTAAGTACCCGAGCATAGTGTTTGGGGTTTGGGTCTCGAGGGCTTTTTAGACTAGTCGGGACTAGTATATGGGCGTTTTAGTCTTTTTAATGGAATGTGAAAAGGCAATTTCGGGATTGATGTTAAAATGAAAGGTTAAAGGGAAACAAAAAATCACTTTACGACAACAAAAGGTTAAAGATAAAATAGGGAAAACACTCAAGAACCTAAAAGAAAGCTAAAGGAAAATTGTAGAGAAAATCAAATTAAAGAAGAAAGGAAGAAACTTTTCAATCAAATTTAGACAGTATGAATCTTAAGGCAAGTAATTATCCTTATATTTATTTATTGTTCAATTTCAATTCATATCGTGATTGGGAACTAATTTTAGGTGGAATTCATATACAATAAGGTATTTTGACAAATAATTTCCAAAATTTACGTGTGATTATTTAATATTGAAATTTAGAATTTGATCCCATATTGATAGATGGATTATGAACTTTGAAGATTGATGTGGATAAATTATTTTGAGATAGGGAGACTTTCATTATATGTAAAGAATTATTTCAAAGTGAATAAAGTGATCATATATAGAGAGATGTATGTTCAAACTAACTCGATTACATGTTTAAAATTATTGGTAATTGAATTTTATTGAAGAATATGATGTTAGACTTATGGATTTGCGGTTGAACTTGCTGAAAAGTCGAACTCGTTCGGCTGCCTTATTACGTATAGGTTGGCTTATTTGATGAAAAATGTTCATAATTTGAATTCAAAAATTAGATTATGATGTACGAGGAAAATTTTGGATTTCTAAAAAATTATACGAATTAATATCATGGCTTAGATTAATTGGGAATTGTATCTAAGGTGAAAATTGGCGTTTTGGGATACTTTGGGATTTACAAATGAATTTGTGATGAAAATTTCGAGAACATAGGGATGCGGGTTGATTAAGAGTTGTACGTGTACAAAATTAATATTATGAGAATCAATTAATTAATTAATTAAGAGGATAATTAAGTAATTGAGAATGGATATGATATTCAAAAAATGTTGGGCTTATGCCACGAGTAACAGGCACGGTTAGCCGAAATATTGAGAAAATATATATGGATATCGAGGCATTATATATATATGTGTGTGTGTGTGTGTGTGTGTGTGTGCGTGCATGATATAATTGTGTGAACATACCACTCTAGTGCTATTATCAGAGGTTGCGCGATGTGGGTATTTTTTCCTAGCGAAAAACAACAAGCTAAGTATGGACCCAAGGTAATAGTGACATGCATGTGCCCTTTGAGGTTTATGTTCAAAGTGAGGTAATTTGGGTATGGTTATGACTCACTATCGAAGAACCTACGACTGCCTCTATGACATTTACAATTTTTATCAAGGTACGTTGTGAGAGTCTGACACGGTGGCCCAAGATAATGTGTGTATGCCTTGGTGCATGATAGTATGCTAGTAATTTCGCATTCAGTGAGTTATTACTTTGAGGGATGGCGGTTATATGTATATAGAGAGTGATATATATGTATTCTTGATGTGATATTGAACTACTTACATATGTGTGCAGAAAAATATATAAGGGCATGATATATTAAAGTGTGAATATTAATTCAATAACTAGTGAAAGTTATTGCGAATGGATCGATAAATTATAACTGAGAATTATAAGTTGTTAAAGTTATCTGATATGAATTGATTAATTATAATTGGGAATTATAATGATTAAACGAATGGGAAAATTGATTATAAAATACACGTGACACAGGGTATCGTATGGAATTAAGGATATTAGAGACTAGTAAGGCGAGATAGCAAAGCTAGGAGTTTAAATACATACGTTAGGTGCACACTATAGTTAAGGGGTGAGTATCATCTCGTGTGAGTCCGACACCAATTTAAATATGGAATAATGCACACATATTTATTTATGCATTTTAATCACTTGCAAAATAATTTTTAAAAGGTTTTGGGATCTGAACCGTGTCAAAATATTTTATAAAACTTTTAGGTGTCCAGCCATAGGGACGCCAAGCATGATTATCACTTATTAGTCATCGGAGATGCAACAGTTATGGAATATTGCAGGGATTGTTTAATTGTTTTCTTCCTTTAATATTCTAAATAAGATTCATTCGGTTATTATCCGGACATGTTGCCCAATGCTAGTTTTATTTAATTCTATTGTTTTGGATTATTTTAATGGATTGTAAGCCGATGGTTTATTCGGTTAATGTATTTCATTATATTCCAGTATTCAGATGTGGTTATGTAATTGTGGATTTAGTTACTATTTTTTTCAGAATAGGGATAGTACCCCCACCCTTATTATTAGATTATTATAAAAATAGCCACTCTAGTGACATTTACAAGGTCCAAAGATAAAATTCTACTCAAATAGTTAGCTGTTGAGACTAATAAATTAACCTTGGAAAGCAATAAATGTGGGGATTTATAATAATCCCCATTATAAAGAGAAATAGGAATGGAAAATAAACTTGGAGATTTATATATAACTCCATTACAATATGCAAACATTGGAGGGTCTCATATAGTTACAAGTTTACAACCTAATATATCCAGCTTATAGGCACCTTTGACCATTTTAGGAAGCTCCGTAGAACTTTTAAAAATAAGAAGAGAAGAAAGGTTAATACCATGATTAGCCAAAGCATCAACTAGCATATTCGACTCCCTGTTGCAATGATTTAATGAAAACTTAATTTGATTTAGGTAGCTTTAGATTTCTTCATCACGTTTTCGTAGGCCCCAAGGTGGTTTCCAAGTCTTGTTTATCAGATTCACAACAAACATAGAATCTGATTCAATCAAAACCTCCTTATTGTAAAAATCAATACAAATTTAAATGCCCATTCTAAGACCTTTAATCTCTGCATTAGAATTATATGACACACCTTATGAATTAGTAAAAGCAAACACAATCTCCCCTCTATCATTTCTAAGAATTCCTCCATAACCACTTAATCCTAGATTACCTTTTGAAGCCCCATCAACATTTAGTTTAAAGCAATATTTTGGAGGGAAATTACAATTAATGGCTTTGACATACAGATTTTTCCTATTGCAATTGATGCCAAAAGCTTCTTGAATACCTTTGCCAAAAGGATTAATTTCATGTTTGAAACTTATCCCTTTGCAAATGCTAGATATCGAGTTTAAAGACTTGATAATAATAGATTTGAAATTGAAAATAAGCTTTGGTTTCTTGCTTTCCAAATTTCCCAAGAAACTATAATGGTAATGCATTTCCCCAGAAATTTAGAGAAATCTTTAGGGACTAATTTGATCCACCAGCTCTATATCAATGTCTGAATATTGTTTATGTTGATTTCAACACCCATTAGACTATCAAAGAATTGCCAAACTGGCTTAGTATTTGTGCAGAAAAGGAATAGATGATCCCGATATTCAGAATTAATATGGTAGGCCTTACATCTACTGCATAATCTCATTCCCACAGCTTGTATATTGTCATCAGTTGGCAAAACTTGATTTAAAATTTTCTACATGTTGATTGAATATTTGTTGGGGATATTACAATCCCAAATATTGCAAAAAACTCGAAAAATTGCATAATGAGCATTAACACACTCATAAGCTGAAGAAAAAGAAAAATAACTTGATGTCTCTGAAAGCCATATCCACTGATCATCTACATATTCCATTTTATCTAAACATTCGTCTTTAACTCCCATTATGTTTCTCCATGTAAGAGATCCTCCATTAATAGATTGGGAGTTTTTATATCTATTATTAATAAATTTTTCCCAAAAAGAGTCAACTGTGCATATTTTCCATATAACTTAATCACATAAGCTTTATACAAAGCATTAAAGTTCACTAGGTCAGGTTCTCCCTCTTTAATGCTTCTACATAGGTATTCATAACTTTTCCACTCGTATTTAGGACCATCAGCATCATTTCCACCCAAGAAGAATCGATTAAGGCGTATATGAATTTTAGTAATTACTGCCTTTGGAGGAGAGATGGATGCAAGCAAGTATGACGGAATAGATCTAAGAACATGTTTCAATAAAATTACCTTTCCACCGGTTGAAAGGAGTTTGGACTGCCAACCTGCTATTTTGCTTCTTATAGATTAAATGAGGCCTTCGTAATATTTAGCCTTATTTTTACCCCTAAAGAGAGGACATCCAAGGTATTTGAGAGGGAGATCCTTGTGTTTTAGGCAGGTGTAAGCTTCTCATTTAGACTTAAGTATAGGACGGCATTTTTTGGATACTGTAAAGATGCTCTTATATGTATTGATCTTTTGGCCTAAAATTTTGCAATAATTCAAGAGGGATTCCTTAGTTTTTTTTTAAGATAATGCTCGTCACCTCTACAAAAAATTATTATATCATCGGCAAAAGCAAGGTGTGATATCATTGGACTGCCACTTGGTAAATAAAATGGCTTGATTAGACCTTGATTCATTTGATTATTCAAACCTATACTCAAGTAATCTACTGCAATGATGAAAAGACTAGGGGATAAAGGATCCCCTTGTCTAAGGTTTCTTGTAGACTTAAAAACCCACTATTGATTCCATTAATGATAATTAAAAACCAGTTATGGGAAATTTATCTCCAAATGTAATCAATCCATGCTCCCCAAACCAAATCCTCTTAGAACTTTGATCAAGAAACCGTAGTGTAATCCGTCAAAAGCTTTTTCCATGTCTAATTTAAATATAACATTTCATCTATGAGATTTCTTTGCTAGATTATGGACCATATTCTTAGCCAAAAGAACATCATCTCGAATTGACCTCCCTTTAACAAATCCACTTTTATTAGGATAAATAATTAAAGGCAAAACTATAGACAATCTACTATTCAAAATCTTTGAAATAATTTTAGAAGAAAAATTACATAAGCTTATTGATCTCAAGTATCCACAAGTTTTTGGGACCTTGATTTTAGGAATTGGCACAATTGCAATGCTTGTCAAACTCTTAGAAGCTCCTGACCAGAAAAAAACTGTTGATAGCTGTTATAAGATCAAACTTTATAATATTCCAATATTATTTATAAAATGAACCTCCAAAACCATCTTGGCCAGGTGCAGAATCGTCATTTAGACCTCTTATAGCAGCTAACACCTCTTCTTCATTAGTAAAATTCTCTAGCATCTGATTGGATTCAATTGAAATAAGTTTAGGAAATGTGCCTTGAACATCCTCCAACAAAATTTTCTGATCTTAAATTAATTGGGCCTCAAAGAAATTAATTATGTGCTTTTTAATATCTTCTTCATCTTTCAAAAGCTGCCCATTGTTATCTAGGATTGATTGGATCATTAACTTTTGATGTTTTTCCTTCACACAACTATGAAAGTACTTTGTATTTGCATCCCCTATTTTTATCCCTTTTGATTGATGCTTTTTTCCCCAGTACTCCTCTTCTTTGATATAAGCTGACATCAATTTGGCCTTGCATTGTTGCATACTCACCCTGTTGAGATCACTTAAGTCCATCTCATATTTAAGTTCCCACTGAAGGTTTTCATCCTCTAGGTCTTTGACATTATGAAAAACATCTTTGAAATTGTATTTATTCCATTTTTAAGGACCCTTTCAATTTTTGGAGTTTAATTTCAAACCTTTTCAATCCATAACATTATATCTCCTCACTCCAAGAATTATGCACTACTTTTTGAAATTCTTTATGGTTGCACCACATCTTCTGGAACTTGACGTCCTTAGATAAATATTCCTTCTCATTATTAATTGTTAGAATCAGAGGAGAGTGGTCAGAGGTTAATTTGTTAAGGTGTTGGAATTTAGAATGAGGAAATTGCATTGAGCACTAATTATTGTAAAGGCACTTGTCTAGTCTTGCCATTATGAGGTCTTCCTCTTTTATATTGTTGCACCAGGTATATCAGGTACCAGCATAACCAATATCAATAAGGACACAACCTTCAATTGCATGGTGAAAGTCTTCAATTGAGTTAATATCAACATCATTACCTCCTAACTTTTCCGATTGATCACAAAAATCATTAAAATCTCTTAATATGTCATGAGGAATATTTGCATACATACCTGTTAAAGAGACCATATGATCCTAAAGAGGTTCCCTCTCTTCTATAGATCATTTTGCTTAAAATAAAGTTAAAAAAGACTGGAGTGTAAAGATGAATGAGAAATTTGAATAGTTAGGTGTTGGTCATGATCTCCTATGTATTGAACTTCCATGTTAAACCTCCAAAAGAGCCAGATTTTACCAGTGACATTACAACAATAGCCTTCAAAAGCACATTTTCTTCTATAGTTTTTATCTTCAAATCATCCACTTTTGGTTCTAAAAGAGATAGGAAAGGGATCTTATGAATCTTAGATAAAATTTTGAGTCTTCTATTTGAGGATTTTTCTGCAGCTCCTCCTATATTCCAAATAATTAAATTAATCATTGAAAACGTGAGGGGTGAGATTTAGTGAGACCTTTAGAGGAGGATCTTGTCAACCTTTTATATATTGGATCTGGCATCTTAGACACATTATGATGAATTCTAAGGCCTTCTTCTTGATTGGACTTCTTCTTTTCTTCTGTGGCTTTCTTCTTGCAGTTCCTCAGTTTACTATCAATTTTCTTTGCAAATAATTGCAATTTCTTAATAAAAGGAATATGGTTTTCCGCATCTTCAGTATTTGTTACAAATAAAGGTAGAGCATCTTGATTTTTTTCAAAGTCAGGGACCTCAGTACCTGTTAGTGATAATGAACTAGTATCAAAGATGGACAATTTTGCATTTGTAAATTCTTGATTCTGGATTTTATCAATACTTTTCTCTATCTCAAGATTGGTTGTAGTTTTATTTTGGATTGCAGGAACATATTTTGGCCTTTTTTTGTTGATTTCTTCTTCTTCTTCAATTGGTTCTTCAATGTTTTCTTTTTCCTCATTTGTAATCTCTACTCGAACTTTATTATCTTCACCTCCACTTAAATTGACATTTTGAGCTGGTATTGCAGGATCTTTAACAGGTCTTTGGAGGATAGTTTTTCAACTTCTTGTTTCTTCTTAGGCTGATCAGTAGTAGATGGGGTCAAGAACATACATGTCTCTTCGTCATGTCCTTTTTAGAGTAGTTTTTTCAGTACTTAGATTTGTTTTCAACAACTTCTTTCCAGAAACCTGAGTCACCACACCCTATCCAAATCCTCTTTGTAATTTTTTTGCCAAATTAACCTCCACACAATCTCTTGTAGTTTTAGATCTGTTCAGATCTAGTGTCAAGGCATCAAAATTCAATAGTTTACCAATCAATTGAGCAATGGAAAAAAAGTGAGTATTTTGAGAAAAAGTGTATTGGTAATTGAGGAAATGATATCCAAATGGGAGAGATACTACTCTCTTTTTAAGCCTGAAATTAGGTGACTGTTGATACCAAATTTAACCTGCTGACGTGGATCAAATATGTGGAGACACGTGTCAATCTACATGGCACCCAAGAATATTTTTTAACAACACCATTGACTCCGAGGAACTCATGTATACCGAGCTACTTAGGAGGTCCGAACAACTCAGGTGGTCCGAGCTGCACCTCGTACAGAGCATTTATATCCGGACAATCAAAAGAGAAACTGCGCATTAAATGATCATTATTATCACACAGACGGATACGCCTATTGGACAGATGTGTATTATTCTTTCATTTGTATAGCCTCAAGACTATAAATACATTGTAACCTCCTCATTAGCGGGGGACTCGGAATTTTTTGGTAAACCCTTTATCGAGAATTCTACAAATAGTCAGCAATAAAAAAATAGTGGACGTAGGCCATTCTTTCAAGGCTGGACCACTTTAAAATTCTTTTATCTTCTTATTTGTATCTGTGATTGAATAATTAGAGATAGTCTAATTTTTTACATCAATAGATTGGCGCCGTCTGTGGGAAACAACTAAAACTATCGTTTTTCACCAAAATAATTCATCTTCAATGGCTGATAGTCCTGAATCCAGTAATCGAAATGCTGGAAACGCCCCAAATCCATCCACTCCTCCAAGTGTCCAAGATCTCGCTGGAATAATGGCTAATTTAGCTCAGGGCCAGACCACCATGCAAGAAACCATGTGTCAACTCATGCAAACTATCCAGGGTGGAGCACCTACCCAATCAGGACAACGAAGAATTCAGAGAAATACCCAATTGCCTTCCTCACAAACTAGACGAACATTATTCCCAGAGGAATCTCGATCTAGACATGTCGATTCATATCGCACAGATAGATCTAATGACTTTTCTTATCAGCCTGGCCGAACTTCATCAGTATGAGCCAAAGACACTGAACAAAATGTCACTTTATCTCCATAAAGGACTAGTGCTCTTGAAAGATTGAGTAGAGTTTCTCCCTTTGATCGTTTGGGTCCTAGGAGGAATAAAATTCCCCCTAGGATGGTGTCGAGGAACTTTCAACAATTCTCTGATTTAAAATAAGGTTCTGCCCAATCCTGACCAGCTGCTTGTCGTGAAAGATCCCAAGAGGCAAATTCAACACGATCAGTTTCTCGGACCCACAGGCCCGAGGAGGCAAATGACGCATGGAAAGGCTCTATTCAGAGGTTGGAGGATAGACTAGGGGAAATGGCTAAGGCCAAAAATCCTCTACAAAGAACTTTTATCCAAGGGACACATTTTATCCAAGTAATTGTGGATTTTCCCACACCATCAAAATTCAAAGCCCCAGTGGTAACACCAAAATATGATGGAAAAACTGATTCTGTTCTACATATAGAACAATATCAGGCAGCTGCTGATATCTATGCTGTTCCAGACGAGATGCGATGTAGGGCGTTTTCAGAAACTCTCACTGGATCTGCTCAAATATGGTACAACAATCTTCCTCAAGAGAAGATTGCAACTTTCTTTCAACTGGCCAAGCTCTTTATTGGAAACTACTATTTTTGAGCAAAACCAGTTAAACGAGTAGCACACTTGTTAAGTGTTAGACTAAAAGCGAGTGAGATTACCAGGGATTATATAACTCGTTTCAATAACGAGAAGCTCGAAGTTATTGATTACGAGGAAATGACAACGATTACTGCTTTGATGAGTGGGCTGCTGCCCAACAAGTTGTACTACACTTTGGCCAAAGATCCACCTAGAACCATGTCAGAACTGATGGCAAAAGCGGCCAAAATCATGAATGATGAGGAAGCTATGGCTGCGAAGAAGAATATGGACACCAAAGAGACTAAGGTGGAGGTTTATAAGGCTAAGAAGAAAGAGCATAAGAACAATGGTGGTGACAAGCAGTCGAAAACAAAGCCATCATTGGAAATATTGAAGAAATTTGAAAATTATACTCCTTTGAAAGTGGATATAAACTATGTCCTGGAAGAGATCAAGAACAGCGAGGAGCTAAACTGGCCAGAGAAGATGAAGACAGATCCTGACAAGAGGAATAAGTCCAAATATTGTGAGTTCCATAAAGACCATGGTCACAAGACCAAAAATTGCATAGCTCTCCAGAATGAAATCGAAGCACTCATCAGACGAGGAAAGCTGGCCAAGTATGTTGATCGAAGAAATGAAAGAAAAAGCAACGACTGAGCAAGACAGAGGTCAAGATCTCCTCGTCGAGCAGAAGAAAATAAGAAAAGAGATCATGAAGATGATCCAGAGGACAATCCCGATCTCCCCAAAAGACCAAGACAGCCAGATCGTGAGGTATTTTCAATTCGTTTTGGATCATTTGATTGTAATGTTATTACAGGTGGAGATGCAGGAGGTGGGGACCTTACTGCAGAAAGGAAAGCTTACCTCAATGAGGCTCAAGCTTGTTCATACATTCAGCGAATAAATCTGGTTGAGAATGATCGCCCGAGGAAAGTGAACAAAGAAAAACTGGTCATCGGTTTCTCCAAGAACGACCTCGCAGGTGTACTATATCCTCATGATGATCGACTGGTGATCAAAATGAGGATGAAGGAAGTAATGATCTCAAGAGTACTGGTGGATAATGGTAGCTCGACGGATATCATGTCCTAGTCATGCTTCGATAGTTTAAATCTAAAATTGTCTCAGTTGGAACCTTATCACAGGCCCCTCCTCGGGTTTGCTGGCGAGAAAGTTTTTCCACTTGGGACGATCAAGTTGGATATGTTCATCGGTACATGGCCTGCTTGTCGAACAGAAAGAGTACATTTCTTTATAATGGATAATAATGTCCAATCAGCTTACAATATCATCATGGGAAGGGTAGGTTTAAAGAAGTTCGAAGCAATACCATCTACTGTACATCAATGCTTATAATTTCCAACCAACTTTGGAGTAGGAGTTGTGAAGGGTGATCAAAAAGTAGCTCGGTAATGCTATTATTCATCTGCCGAGCAGGAAGAATTGGAGGAATCTAGGAAAAATACTACTACCTATCAAGTGGATGAAGGTGCAGATATTGAAACATTGGATCCTAGAGACGAGTCGCAGCTCGTGAAAGGTCAGGTGGTGGAAGCTACGAAAAATATCATTTTGGACGACGAGCACCCGGAACGAACAACTCAAATAGGTTCGTCGTTGGATGCCTCACTAAAACGGGAATTGATAGTTTTCCTAAAAAGCAGAAAACAAACTTTTGCTTGGAGTCACGAAGATATGTCAGGAATAGACCCAAATTTCTTATGTCACGAGCTCAATGTGAATAAGGAGATCAAGCTAGTAAAGCAGAGAAGAAGCGTGTTTAGCCCCAAGAAGAACCAAGCTATACAAGAGGAGGTCGAGAAGCTCTGGAAAGCTTACTTTATAGACGATGTTAAGTATCCAGACTGGTTGGCAAATGTGGTGATGGTGAAGAAGAAAAATAATAAGTGGAGGATGTTTGTAGACTTCACCGACCTCAACAAAGCATGCCCAAAGGACCATTTTCCTTTTCCTTGAATTGATCAATTAGTGGATGCTACCTCGGGACACGAGTTGTTGAGCTTCATGGATGCTTATTCTGGTTACAACTAGATTAAAATGAAACTTGAAGACAGGGAGAGTACCTCTTTCATTACCCCTAGGGGAACTTATTGTTATAATGTTATGACTTTTGGTTTGAAAAATGCAGGTACAACATATCAGCGGCTGATGAATAAGGTGTTTGTAGAACAAATCAGTTGCAAAATGGAAGTTTATGTTGATGATATGCTGACGAAAAGCAAGAGAGCTGCTGATCATGTAATTGACTTAGGCCAGACCTTTGATCAACTAGATAAATATCAAATGAAGTTGAATCCCACCAAGTGCATATTCGGAGGACGAGAAGGCATGTTCCTCGGGTATATTATCAACCAATGAGGAATCGAAGAAAACCCAGAGAAGATCAAGGCTCTATTAGTATTACGATCTCCAACGATGAAGAAGGAAGTGCAAAGTCTCACTGGGCGAGTTGCAGCACTTAATATATTTGTATCACGAGCAACGGATAGATGCCTCCCATTCTTCAAAACACTACGAAAAACGTTTGAATGGAATGATGAATACGAGAAGGCCTTTCAAGAATTAAAAAAATATCAGGGAGCACCTCCACTGTTGTCCAGGCCAGTGATGGCAGAAAGATTGTACTTGTATTTGGCAGTGTCAGAGAATGAAGTTAGCTCAGCATTGATAAGAATGGATGATGGAGAGAAAAAATCGGTCTATTACACTAGCAAGGCCTTCCGAGGAGCAGAAATCAGATATCCCAGGCTGGAAAAGTTAGCACTGGCATTGATCGAGGCGAGTAGGAGAATGAGGTCGTACTTCCAAGCCCATACCATAGTTGTGTATACTGATATGCCATTGAGGCAAGATCTTCATAAACCAAAAAAATCAGGAATATTGATGTACTGGGCAGTAGAACTTGGTGAATATGACATAGTTTATGAACCTAGATCGTCGCTTAAAGGGCAAGCAGTAGCAGATTTTATAGCAGAATTCACCTATCCTGATACCCCGAAGAGAAAAAGCTAAACACCCACCAACCTGTGGATGTTACAGGATCATCAGATTCAAACCCCGACGAGCAGCAAGAAGTGCTAAAGGAGGATAAAAAGAAATAATAAATATTCCACCGAGGAACTCTGTCCGATCAAAAATTTGAAGACGAGGTACCTATATGGAATTTATATGTGGATGGATCATCTTGCACTATAGGCTGTGGTGCAGGGATTGTTTTGAACAACCCGGATGAGGTCGATATGGAGTATGCTCTGCGCTTCCAATTTAAGGCTTCTAATAATGAGGCTGAATATGAAGCTATGATTGCAGGTCTTAGTTTGGCAAAAACCATGGGGGCAGAGCAGGTTATTGTATTCAGTGACTCGCAATTGATCATAAATCAAATGCTGGGAGTATATGAAGCCAAAGGAGAATTAATGATCAGGTATCATTCAAAAGTGATGGAGGTTTTATCAAGCCTGATTGCATTACAGATAATTAGAATACCAAGATTAGAAAATGCAAGAGCAGATGCCTTAGCTCAGTTAGCTTCAGCCACACGCACCGAGCTACGAAGAACAATCCCAATAGAAGTCTTGGCTAGTCGGAGCATAGATGAAGACCTGATGATGAACTTTATTACCCTTAATTTAGGACCATCGTGGATGGATCCCATTAGGTCATATATTGAGGAAGGGAAGTAACCAATTGACAAACTTGCAGCCAAGAAACTAAAGTTTAAAGCTGCTCGTTATGTGTTGACCAATGGTGTTCTATATAGACAAGGAATAATAGCGAGCCTGAAAAGATGTGTAGATCCCACCGAGGTGAAAGACTTGATCGAAGAAGTCCATGAAGGGTCTTGTGGAGCCCATGTAGCAGGTCAGACACTTTTACAAAGGATAATGACGCAAGGATAATGTTGGCCAACTATGAGGGCTGATTGTATAGCTTATGCGAACAAATGTGACAAATGTCAACGCTTATCCACTATTTGAAGAACTTTTAAAGCATTGTTGACACCCATTACTTCCCCTTGGCCATTTTCCATATGGGGAATTGACTTGGTCGGGTCACTTCCAACGACCAGAGGAAGGTTTAAGTATCTCGTCGTCGCAGTGGATTACCTTACTAAGTGGGTGGACGCCGAGCCCCTTATCGATATGACATACGACAAGGTGTACCAATTTATCTAGAAGAATATCATTTGTAGATATGGTCTCCCTCATGTATTCATTACCGATCATGGAACTCAATTTGACAACGAGGTGTTTGCTGCGTATTGTCATCAGTCGAACATATTAAAAACCCACTATGCACCAGGCCATCCTCAGAGCAATGGACAAACTGAAGTGACGAACAGAACGCTGCTGAATGGTTTGAAGAAAATACTAAATGATGCAAGGAAAAATTGGATCAACGAGCTGCATTCTATACTATGGGCTTAGCGTACTACTCCACGAGTAGCTACAGGAGAATCTCCATACATGCTGGCATTTGGAAGTGAAGCTCTTATACCTGTCGAGTTGGCCCTCCCCACACACAGAGTGCTGAATTTAAACTCTGTACTAAGTGACTTGATGAGAAGATTAGATTTGGATATGCTCGAGGAAGTTAGAGAAGAAGCCGCAATCAAAAACGCTGCATACAAGCAACGAACAGCTCTGTTCTACAACAAGAGAGTAAAGAAATTTGATTTGAAAGAAGGGGACTAAATGCTAAAGAAAGTAATTCAAAAACACAACAAATTGGAATCTAATTGGCATGGGCCCTATAGAGTAATAGAGGTTGTTCGACCAGGAACATATAGGATTGAAACTTTAGAAGGGGAGGAGTTTAAGAATGCATGGAATGCAGAGCATATTCGCAAATATTATCAGTAGTTCAATCCCTATGTAATGCAGTTTCTCTTCAGTATGAATAAAAGTTTTGGATGTTCTGCCCAATTCTCTCCTTTTGTTGAAAATTTTTCAGAGTATTAGTGCTACACACTACGCATCAAAACCCAGAATCACCAACTACGGTTGGTTGGGAAGAAAATCCACCAACTAAGGTTGGTCGGGAATAAAAAATTTCCCAGAATCACCAACTACGATTGGTTGGGAAGAAAATCCACCAACTAAGGTTGGTCGGGAATAAAAAATTTCCCAGAATCACCAACTACGGTTGGTTAGGAAGAAAATCCACCAACTAAGGATGGTCGGGAATAAAAAATTTATCAGAATTACCAACTACGGTTAGTTGGGAAGAAAATCCACCAACTAAGGTTGGTCGGGAATGAAAAAAGCCCAGAATCACCAACTACGGTTGGTCGGGAATAAAAGAACCACCAACTCTGGTTGATCGGGAACAATTGTTTAGACTAAGCAGGATCATGGGATGAAAGTGGTTTCATTACTTAAAATTAAAAAAGTGATAAGTCACCTAATCGAAAAATAAAACAGAAATTTTTATATTTATGACATTTTAAATTACCACCGAAGTTGGTCGGGAAACAAAATATCAACAACTTTGATTGGTCGTTAGATAATTATCGTCAACTCAGGATAGTCAACAATAAATTTTCACCCGCTCTTGTTGGTCGGCAATCAAAAATAACACAAAATATCTTTATGTTTTTAACAGATATACATACACATTCAGAAATATTTCACAAAATAATGACAATCAAGATTGTAAAGGAAACTAAAAGTTCTTCATTAAATCCAAAACAAAATACATTGAGAACAAATTACATATTACATAAGAAAGTATTATATTAAAAATCCTATTCTATTGTCTTTTTCCCTTCTGCTTTTGAAAAAGGTTATTCCTCAGCTGGAGGATCGTCTAAGGCATAGGGGGAATTTATGAAATTCAAATCTTTAAGCATCCTGACATTCATCACTGAGGGTCGATCATGAAGGTGCTCCGGACAAGATATCTCGAAGTTAGAATGAAGACTGTAGTCGCCGAGATACATTGAAATCAGGCCTTGAGGAATGGCCCGAGAAGGAATCCAGCTCATATTAAGTTTGAAGGGTGGCACTGGCAACTTGAGCAACCCAGGGTCATAGTAATCCCACTATTAGTGACCCTGTTCCAACTGCAGCACTCCCAAATCATTCAGCCATCCTTGCTTGTACCCCTCATTATTCGACTGCTGGATCCGGTCATCAAGGTGATAGAGGGATTCATTATAACCAGCCATCCATAACTCTCTGGGTTGCTTGTGGAATTGGTAGGTCAACCTCTCCAACTGCTCATGAAGATTCTTCACCAGGTTTGTTTTATTCTCCAAGGCAGAATTTTGGGCAGCAAGTTGCTCGTTGAAGGTCTGAATCTTCTTAGACATCTTAGCTAATGCCTGATTCTTTGCCATCAATTCGAAGGCCTGATTCTCCAAGGCTGCCTGTGTTCTAGCTTTTTCAACAGTAACCCGAGCAGCCCTTGCTCATCCACGAGAAGCTCTTGCTCGTGGAGGTTTCCAATTCGTCTCTCAGATTGGAATTTTCGACCTCTAAGAAAGAAAAACCCTCATCGTTGACAGGAACCAAGGCTACCGAGGTAGAGGCTGCAGATTTCAGCTGAGATATCTCTCCTCGCAAATTATTGTTTTTTTGCTCTAAAAATTTGGCAATCTGCCTATGCTCTTCAACCTCGGTCTTCAAAGTCCATTCCTTTATATCATAAGCAGCAACCAACTTATCATATCCCTTATCAACACTTAGTTGTTGATACTTCTTCTTATATCCCTGGTGCAGAAGGATAGTAGACTCCTTGTACTATTGTTGAAGTTCATCGAGGGTACCCTAGAGATCTTCAATCATCTCATAGTATGCCACATTATTCGCAACCGCACGGTTGAGCAGGCATTCCAAATACTGGTAGGCTTCTACTGCTCGCTCAGAAGCGTCCGGACCAAGGATATCGATGATTTGAGCTTCGTTTAGGTCTGCATGACCAGCTGTGAAGTACTCATTACATTTCTTCATCAGATTAGTACATGGGCTGACAAAAGCTCCATTCTAGCCATAAACTAGTGAAGAAAAGAGATAGAAAGAATCAATAAAAATGCAGACAGAGCAATAAACAGGATTAATAAAGGAAAAGGGCAGAGCAAGACTAAGAAAGTCAACATGAACATCAAAAACTCGAAATTTTATTACATCACAAAAAGAGGTACATAGTTCAGAGTTACATTCAACAACAAAATAAAAAGCAGAGAGAGAGGACCGAATAACTCTACACCTTTTCCTTGCTTCCTAAGACTTCCTCGGGAGGCTTGGACGAAGAGGTAGATTGCTCGGAGGGCAGAGAAAGCTAATCGGTAGACATGTTGGTTGGTTGGGGCTACTTGTAGTGAAGTTCAACAGTAGGAACCTGATCCCCAACCATCATCGAAGACTCTTCTGAGGCAGCTTCGTCCTCTTCTTCTCCAGCAGAGGGAGGAGGACCATGAACATAGCGCTACAAAAGTTCAGAACTCTCTGAGACCTTTAACTCCTGCATAGCAGCAATCCACCCGTCCCTGAAGAATTTGAGGCTAGCAAAATCCAACTGAGAAGACATGGGAGATAGGCCTTGGTTCCAACCTTTGTCCCAGCCAGCGCTGAAGGACTTTTTAACAGCAAGTTTTCTCTTTACTTTCTCCGAGGAAATCCTCTCAGTAAGAAGTTCCTCGGCTACCTTCAATTTCCCTTCTACCTCTACCTTCTAACGATCAACTTCACGAAGTCTACCGATCTCCTCTTCAGCAGTTTTAAGCTTGGTATCAAGCTCTCCAACATCCTTGTGCTTTTCTTCAAGCTCTTCATTTTTCTCCTTAAATTATTTTATTTTCCTCTCCTACTCCTCAGAGGCCTCCACATCTTTTTCTCTCTCTTGCTCGAAAGATTTCATTTGTTTCTCCCAGGCAACCTTATCCTTTTCATATTTCTGACGAGAATCCTTTAAGGATTGAGTCAGGCCTACAAAAGCCTCCTCCACACCTCTCGAGGAGCTCGAAGCTTTAAGAGCTTCATCCTTTTGCAAAATTGTATTGAAGTAGGTTACCAGCTGGAAAGAGAAAAAATAACTTTGAATCAGTACAAGAATAGAACATTGAAAAATGAAAGTTTAGATTAGTTATACTTACTGAGGCAATATGTTGAGCTGCCAAGGTGGTAACCCTATCCTGATAAATAATGTCTTCAAGACCTTGGATTTCTGGGATAATCCAAGACTTCACAGAGCCTGTGGAAGAGCTTGGAGTAACAAAAGTGGGAACACCACTTCCAGCAGGCTGAGAAATAGATTCAGCCAATTTGTCCGAGGAACTCTTCTTCAACCTCCTCGTAGGATCAAGAACATTCTCGACCAAGGATAATGTCTTGGTCGGTGATATAACTATAACCTTGCTGGGAGGAGAGATAGCAACAACCTTGCTCGGAGCCACAGGGGTATTCTTGGCAACCTTTTTAGCAACAGAACGAGGGGGCGCATCAATTTTCCTTTTTCCTTCCTTTGGGACATCTTGCTTATTTCTCTTTGCCTCTATATTGGCAGAGTCTGAAGGAACCTTTCGTCTTTTCATTCTGATACTGAGGGGAAGATTTGATTTAGGAGAGGAACCTTCAGAAGCTGGTGCTGTTTCTATGTCACTTATTACTGGACGAGCAGTAAAAGAAGAAGTGTAACTCTTGTACTACAACAAGTACGAGGCTGATCTGATATGTTCGTCAGCAACAGTTTGATGCAAACTCCACATAAGTTTCAAATGTCTCAAATTGACATCAGTTTCTTTAGGGGATTTCTTTTTGCTATCAACTGCAAATAAAACAAAAATTAAAATGTCAATGACGCATTTTATCAAACACAAAGAAAACATAATTTCAAAAATAAAATAAAATAAAAACAACCTATCCCATTGCCATAGGGAGGGCAACTAGGACCCTGATATACAGCATCTTCAGGTAATGGAGCATGTTGCCAATTTTTCATAACAACCCCATGCTCGAAGTAATCCCTGTTGTCATATGGGAGATTGAAAACTAAAGCCCTATTTAAAAACCTAGTTTTTAAATAAAAAGTGCTGTCACTGACAACCCATCTATAACAAAATATTATTTCTGGAATTCCTAAACAAGTTTCATGAATTTGATTTAACCTATGAACTCCATTGACTATTCTCCAAGTGTTTGGCACTATTTTTGCAGGAACAACATCAAAAAACTGACAGAACCCCAAACATAAAGGATTTCGAGGAAAAGAAAAGCCACATTCATCTACAAAAAGGCTGGGGAACCAATGTCCCTCAGAGGGTTCAGAAAGTTCTTCCAATGTGACCCATGAAGGAATAGAAAAATTAGAGCGAAATTTGTCAAGAGATTCAATGACTTAAACCATGATGAACAAAAGAAATAAAAGAGAAGGAAGAAAATCTTACAGGAAAAAGATGAATCAGGTGACAACGAACAATGGAAACGAACACACAAGACAGAGAAGAGGTGAAGAAATTCTAAAGATGCAGATTTGAAAAAGTAAAAGACGATCGAGTTTTTTGAAGCGTTTAAATACTTTACCTCGAGAATGAAGAAAAGTAATGATTACAAGGATGGACGATTGCGTATCCGGCGGCTAAAAAGAAGAAAAAGGCATGAAACACGAAGCCTGATACTATGTATTCACAAAAGGAGTTATGTACAACAAACGATTGTCTAAAATTCATAAAGTTTAGGTGGAATAAATGTTCCATACTTTTCTTCAAACATCAAACCACAAAACATTGGGGGCTTCTGTTGATACCAAATTTAACATGTTGACGTAGATCAATTATGTGGAGACACGTGTCAATTTACATGGCACCCAAGAACATTTTTTAACAACACCATTGACTTCGAGGAACTCAACCTCCCCGACCAACTGTAGGCGCTCTGAGGAATAAGTGCTCCGAGGAACTCATGTATACCGAGCTACTTAGGCGGTCCGAGCAAATCAGGCGGTCCGAGCTGCACCTCGTACAGAGCATTTATATCCTGACAATCAAAAGAGATACTGCGCATTAAATGCTCATTATTATCACACAGACGCATACGCCTATTGGACAGCTGTGTATTATTCTTTCATTTGTACAGCCTCAAGGCTATAAATACATTGTAACCTCCTCATTAGCGGGGGACTCGGAATTTTTTGGTAAACCCTTTATCGAGAATTCTGCAAATAGTCAGCAATAACAAAATAGTGTACGTAAGCCATTCTTTCAAGGCTGAACCACTTTAAAATTCTTTTGTCTTCTTATTTTTATCTGTGATTGAATAATTAGAGATAGTCTAATTTTTTACATCAACAGTGACCATTTGAAGATTCTCATTGATGATTTTCCAATATACGAAGTGTCTCTCATCCATAGTCTAGAACAATCTTCCTTTGGATTCAATCGGATCAATATGTGTTGGTGATCAATCAAGCCTATATAGAAAATAGTCTTAAGGGAAAACGTTTGAAATACCTTCCTTATTACCTCCATAGATGGTTTGGGGTGAGAAACCTTTCCCACCAATGAGTGTTTGAAAGGTTTTGACAACATTTTAATGTCTTCTTTGGAAAATATGACCGGTGTCTCTCCTTTAGAGGTTGATGGTGATTTAATTCCAAGATCGTGATGGTGTGAATACCCTTCTGCAAATACTGATGCAAAGGATCTATTCCAGACATTAGGAGGATCAAGTGGTTTATGAGCAATGGAACTGGATGTGGGAGCTAAGGTAGGTTGCATGGCCATGCAAACCCTAATTAGGGTTAGATGTAACAAGAAAGAGAGAGGGAGAGAGAGTAGTTGTGGGTTTAATTATTTATCTGGCATAGTTGACGGTGAGTGATTTTATTTATGTGAATTTAATTAAAGTTTTAAATTGACATACGACTTGATAAAATAATTGGTGGTTAGAAATAACTTGGATTTCCAATAGTGATGCTAAGAATGAACCATTTGAGATTCCTGTTTTATTTTAGCAGAGGACTGGCCACCCGTTATTTTAATAAGTAGAGTGCCACAACCCTGTAGAGATTAACTTTTGCGCACATATTCCCGATGTAGCTCTAACCTTTCTTGTGTTGTTATAGAAGGCAGAAAAAATCACTCATTATGGATACAACTACTTACAAATATCATCGACTTATATTGTGATGGCTCGCTACATATGCACGTTAAATTGAATCTTGTAATAAGTTAAAAAATATGGGATTTCAAGTTCATGTCGTGGACATTTATACATCAATCATAGATTCGATTCCTCTTAGTTGGCCACGTGCAAAAATCCATAAGTTTTTAAGAGCTAATACCGAATTGATGGAGATCAAACACATTAAACACATTTAAAGTCTTACTCTAAAAAGGTAGATACATATATATGGTCATCAACTTGATTAACTAGTTATAATTTCATATTATTATAACTATTTAGTCACTTATTAATTTTTATTTTTATAAATAATGTCGAGTGACAATGGACAAAATGTACCAAGTGATGAAGTGATACCCTAACCAGAATTCTCATCTCGTGCACACCAACGAGAATTATAATCACCAATTACTGAGAAATTCTCAAATCCCACATTGGTTCAGTCCAATACTCCAAGTACGAGTAGGCGGCCAACCCTTGTTGCTCCAATGCCCCCACCCAGTGCTCCCGACACCTCCCAATCAAATGAGAAGAAGCTAATTTGGTTTTGCCTTCTTGTGAATAATCCTACTGGTGATAAAAATGACCTAGAAAGATTTAAATCCCACTGTTTTTCACTTAGGAAAATCAATGTGGGAGTCAGGGGAGCAAGCTAGTTGATTAAGCCATCAAAGATGAAATAAATGACAATCTCTATCAGCGCCTTTCATTTCCAAACCGTTCAAAGAAATAGGTTCTTTATTGAGTTGCTAAAAAACTGAGAACATATCGAAGAAACCTTCGGTAGAGATATTTCCTAAAAGGGGCATCGAGCTTTTATATTTGGACGTTGAGAGACAGAGTGCCTCCGAATGTTGAAATGTTGGTTGATCAGTGCAATGATTTTTTTAAAAATGAGGTGAAGGAAAGAAGTTGGTCCAGAGGGAGAGAAATAAACAAAATAGGGAAAAAATTGATGTCCACGGGCTGGGATCCAAATAATATGAAGATTTGAAGAATGAATGGGCGAATAGGACAAAGGAGGGTCCAGATGCCAACATACAACCAAATCTGGCCCAATTAAACATGCATGCCCGATGGAACAATGATAATAAATTTTCATCTTACTTAGCTAAGAATCGGGATTAAATTGAGGCCATTATCAATCAGTCAAGTTTGAGCCTTATGATGACATAAAAAATGATTCCCTGACCTAGACCTTTGGAAAGGATAAAAGAGGAAGGAGGAGATCTATCTGATCACATATGTTGAAAACAAAATTAAAACACACTGCACCTCGCATGGATAAGATTTCTTCAGTCAAGAATCATATCTCGATCGAAGAGGAACATCAGTCTAAGACAGATGGGGATGTTTAGGAGATTAGGGATGTCCAGGAGATTAAAACTAACCTGGGAGCCTTGACAAGTGAAACTAGAAAACTTGTGTTCGTTTTTACTCAAGGTTTTTGACCCCCAATGCCTCCTCAAGGTTTACCTTACCCTCCTTTTAAAGGTCTCCCCTTTCCTTCCTTTGCAAGTTTCTCCTCATAAATGTCACCTCCTTCAACATTCCCATCACAAATACCGTCTCCTTCAACTTTCCCCTTCCTAGTTCCCCCGCCTATCACAAGTCTTGGATCATCATCAACCACTCACAGTGACTATGGCACATAATTTTATTTCAGGGACCTAACCAATAGTAGGATTTTTTGTGTGTGAACACTCATCTTCATAATTATTGGAACTAAAGTACATAACCGACCTTTGTAGAAGGGTGAGTCTCAGGTAATGGTTAATGAAATATACATTGGTTGCAAAGATGTAACTATATACGTTGACAACGGATAAGGAAAAGAATTGAAGTATTATCTAAATTCTTTTATCACTTGGCTAGTTTTTCTGTTGGCCAAGTTGTAATTTTTTTTTAAGTTGTATTAATATCTGTAAGAGTGAAAGTTTCTAATACCACTTAGTGATTGTAGGACTAAACGTGCTCGGCAATGATGGTCACAAATAAAAATTCTCTTTTTATATCTTCATCACATTTATATAATTTTATCTTTTTATCCTAAGACATGCATCTTGGTGATAGCAGATAAAATAAATAAATCAAACATGCAAACAAACACATGACAAATAAGAAAAAAATCTCTTTCGGGAAAAACCTATTTTTCAGCACTTTAGAGAGTTAACAAGACTACCAGCTTACAGACTACTTAATACCCGCCCCAAGTATAATGTGTAGTGACTTCGTAAATTTCTAAAGAATATGGCTCAGTTCAGAGTCATCCACACACGGCCTTTCACGCTCGGTATCCATCGATCGACCTTTATCTTCAATAATGATCCCCTCGAGAATCACAAGGTAAGCTATGAAGAAACTCTTTCCATAAGAGTAAGGTATGAAAGGATACAAAGCTATAGGGTTCAAACTGAATCACACAAATATATTATACGGATGTGATATATGAATCAAAAAGGTTTCTAAACTCAAAAGGTTGAAAGCTTTTGCGAAGGATTGCAGAAATCGTTCTGGAAAAACTCTTAACGAAAATAAACACGAAACAGGTATTAATAAGACGAACATAAATTTCGAGGCGGAGACTCATTTGAACAAAAATGAGGCTCATTCGAACTAGAATAGAATCTCGTTAGAATGAAATCGAATCTCGTTCAAATGATAAACTATCTCATTTGAACTAGCTTCAAACGACCTTCAAACAATCCCAAACAGTATGTTTATTCGCCCTCGTCAGATATTCGTTATATACAGAGATCAAAAGAGCTTGGAATGACAAGGATAACTCGTTTGAATGAGAATATGATCTCGTTTGAACGAGAATATGATCTCGTTTGAACGAGATCAGCGAACTTTGAAAAAAATAAAGTAAAAATGCCTCGATTTTTTAAATAAAAAGTATGCCTCGATTTTAAAACATAAAAAACTCCTATTCATTTCAATAAAAAGAAAACATCCCAAAATGAATTTAGTGAATAAATTTAAACACTAAAAATCTTTATACCTTGTGGGATGTAGGGAAGTCTTCAAACTTGGAGATGCTTGAGTTCGGTTTGTCTTGATAGTGCGTGACGATTTGTAACGAGATATGCTAAACTCGCCTAAAATATAAAAAGTCCTACACTATGAACAATATCAGGAAAATTATTCTTACAATATCACTTGGAAAAAAATTTAATTTGAATTTAAGTTGTGAATTCTGTGTTCTTGTTTGCAACATGACATTTTTTTTATCCTATTAACACAGGACTGAAATTTAAAGATTATTAAATGGATTTCCCATAATATAAGGAGTGGATAGGGGAGACTAACCAAATAACAAATAATAATGTAAAGGGCATTCAAGAATTTGTTAAATACACTTATAAGAATCTTAAAAGTGGTAAGATTTCGTTTTCGTGCACCTATTGTATGAACGAAAAATATAAGTCATTAGAAGATGTTGAGTTGCATTTAGTAAAGTGGGGAATTTATCAAGACTATAAGATATGGACATACCATATTGAAAAAAATATACTTTCTGTTCGAAAGAATTACCGGTACCCGATCGCGTAACGGAACCCCAACGAGTGGAAGTGGTACATGATTCGCCAGCACATCATCCATTGATTAATCTAATTGGTGATGCTTACGGAGTCCACCACTATCAAAACCACCAATCTATTGATGCAGATAATGCGCATTATGACCAAGTAAATGTACAATTTGATGTTGAATTACCAGGAGATCGGGAATACATACGGTTGAAAGCCGATGCAGCTAGAATGATGTATAACGATTACGATGAAGATCGCTCGGTAGTATATACAATGATTGGTTTGCAGAATTTGAAGAGTCAATTTGGTTCGTCTAGCAACAGCGTAACCAAAATTCTTAAATGGGTTAAAGAAACTCTCCCAAAAGATAACACGTGTTCAAATAATTATCCTAACCTGAAGAAAAGATTGAAGTTTTTGGGTTTGAAGTGAAAATCTATTTATGCATGCAAGTATGATTTCATATTGTAACGCAATGAGCATGAAGAAAAAAATGAGTGTCATGTATGTAGTGAGCCTAAATATGCAGATTGTGAGAATGGAAAGGTCAATTATTGAAGAATAGGTTACTGTAGAATTAACTCTATACGCTCAAGAACAATATGCTAGAACAAGAGATGAGGACGTTCAGTCCTCATGGAGAATGAGTAATTGAGGAACCTAATGAGTTTGAGGATGAATTGCCTTTTGGTAACCTTAAAGAGGTGAAACTTGGAAATCTACAATACGAGCAAGCAGCTCGTTATGTCTTCGAATCGCAAGATGAAGTCGAAGATTAAAGAGAGTAAGTACCTACTAAATTATTTTTGTATGATTATACTATTTAATATATTATTATCTAAACTCTACAATTTACCTGTAGGAAGTATGAGAATGAAATTTCCCAAAATCAGAGGAGAAATTGCATGACAAATAATTTTAGGCCATGGGTATCAAAAGAGGTCATTTTCACCTCTTATGTGTGTGGTTATTTATTTAAGTGTGGCAAAATCATGCCTTAATATAAATATATTAATAAATGCAGCTTTTAAAAAAGAGGTGATGTCTCTTCAAGGCTTGCACGCCTAGCAAAATGTCTTAATTTTCGTGTAAAAAAGTAGAATTTCAATTTTTACCTTGACTACTTGTGTCGCCAACAAAAACGAGAAAAATCCAGAAGGTACGATGCTAACCAATTATGGGATAATTTAATAAATAATAAAACTCGATTACTTATATTTCACAGAAACCGTATTTTATTGCTATTAGGAAAAGGTGGAGGATACTATGAATGGTTGCAAAGTTGATCCTAACTGCAAACTTATTATGATAAATTTATCAATGATGAAGACTAGAGATCGCATAGTTGATGAGCCTTTTAGTTGTGTCTTTCATAATGTAAAGAAGGTATTTTACTCGAAGTACATAAACGATGGAAATTGGTCTATTGTTGTATAAGCAGCAAAGTGTATAACTACTTAAGAAAATGCATTAAAGGATCCAAATGAGTTCAAGTCAGCTCTTGATGTCAACTCTAATTTGAAGGATCTTTTAGTTGATTTAGAGTAAAATTGAGTATCAAAACATTATTTTATCCTTATCAATGTTATTTGTATCTTATTAAGATTTTGACACTATATTAGCGCTTTACTTTAATTTATGAATGTTTAGTTTAATGTATAAATATTTAGTTTGATTTCTGAATGTTTAATATGATTTATGAATGTTTAGCTTGATGTATGAATCTTTAATTTAATTTACAAATGTTTAGTTTGATTTATGAATGGTTACTTTAATTTACGAATGTTTAATTTGATTTATGAATGTTTAGGGGCAAGAACACCTTGCACAGGACGTTCAGTTTGAGAATAGAGTCTATGAGTTTGTGGTTGGACCAAATTGTCCCAACACAAATTCTACGTGTTCCTGTACATGTACAATTACTGATTAGTTTCATTAATACAATCATCATAAAACGAAGGAAAATTAACATCCCACAAGGGACAAAAATCAACATTACTAATACTTCAAAATTTGGAAACTCTAAGTTGGTGATGAGGTCGTTGTGTTATGAAAATTATCCTTGATCAAACTCAAGGATATTAGCGGATAGGCAATTTCAATTTTCAGAACAGAATAACCTCGTCACCAACTTCGAGTTTTAAAATTTTGAGGATATCAATAATGTTGATTTTTATCCCATGTGGGATGTTAATTTTCTTTCATTTGATGAAGATTTAATCAATGAAACTAATCAGCAAATCTATATGTACAGGAATAAGGATCAATTTGGTCCAATCACAAACTCGGAAGATTTTATTTGGGATCACCGAACTAGGTATTCTTTACTTTAACTTACATTTTTATATACTTAATATGCACAATCGGTTAAATGTTTTATTCCTATATAGGCACACTTAGGCTTGAACACCTTACATGTGACAACCATAACTCATTGCAACTGACTACGGAGTCACATGATTCCCGATGTGAGAATAGGACCAAAATTTGTATATAGGCGCACTTAGGCTTGAAAATGTGTCGCTAGTGGGTGAAAACTCCAAGAAGCCCCCCAAACGGCCTCGTAAGGGCACGAACACCTCGCATGTGACCAGTGTAACTCCTTCAAACTGATCGCGTTGTTGCAGGACACCTGGTTTGAGAATATGACTGAAATTTGTAAATAGGCACACTTAGGCTTGGAAACATACCGCTAGTGGGCGAAACCCCAAACTACCTCAAATCGTCCACGCAAGGGCACGAACACCTCTCACTTGACCAACGTAACTCATTGCAATGGACCGCGTAATTTTGGGACTCTTGATTTGAGAATAGGATTGAAATTTGGAAATAGGTACTATTAGGCTTGAAAATGTGCCGCTACTGGGCCAAAAACTTGAACAAACCCAAACGGCCTCAGAAGGGCCACAAACACCTCACATGTGATCAATATAACTCGTAAGAATTGGTTGCGTAGTCACGGGTTTGACAATATGACCGAAATTTTTAAATCAGCAGACTTAGGCTTGAAAACGTGTCGTTAGTGGGTGAAAATATCAAACACCCCCTAAACGGTTCGAGGGTCCATGAATAGCTCAAACATGACCAACGTAACTCTTAAGAACAGGTTGCATAGTCACAGAACTATCGGTTTAAGAATAGGACTGAAATTTACAAATAAGGAGACTTAGGCTTGAAAACCTACTGCTAGTGGGAAAAAAACCCGAATAGTCCCCAAACGGCCACAGGGGAGATAAAAACTCAATCATGACCAATGTAACTCGTAGGAACTGGTCATGTAGTATGGTAACTACCGGTTTGAGAATAGGACAGAAATTTACAAATTAGCATACTTAGTCTTGCAAACGTGCCACTAGTGGGTGAAAATCGAATAGCCCCGAAACAGCCCCAAGGGGACATAAACACCTCACACGTAATCAATATAACTCATAGGAACAGGACGCATAGTTACGGGACTCCCGATTTGAGAATAGGATCAAAATTTACAAATAAGCAAACTTAGTCTGAAAATGTGTCGTTGGAGGACGAAAACCCCAAATAACCACCAAATGGCCCCGGGGGGCCACGAACAGCTAGCATGTGACCAACGTAACTCGTAACAACAAACCATGTATTCGCGAAACTCCTGATTTGAGAATATGACCAAATTTTGAAAATAAGTAGACTCAGGCCTGAAAACGTGCTGCTAGTGGGCAAAAATCCCGAACAACCTTCAAATGTATCCGTAAGAGGTAAGAACACCTCGCACGTGATGACGGTAACTTGTAACAACTGAGCGCCTAGTCGCGAAACACCCATTTTGAGAATAGGATCAAAATTAGCAAACAGGAACACTTAGGCTTAAAAAGATGCTGCTAGTGGATGAAAACCATGAAAGCCATCCAAACGCCCTCGCAAGGGGCACGAACACCTCACAACAGACCAACGTAACTTATAGTAACTGATCGCATAGCCGCGGGACTCCCAGTTGGAGAATTGGACCGAAATTTGTAAATACGCACACTTAGGCTTAAAAGTGAGTCGCTAGTGGGCGAAAACCCTACACAGACCTGCAAGGGTCACGAACACCTCGCAGTGAACAACGTAACTCGTAGAAACTAATCACGTAGTCACGGGACTCCCAATTTGAGAATAGGAGCAAAATTTTCAAATTGGCACACTTAGGCCTTAAAACGTGCCGCTAGTGGGTGAAAACCCCGAACAACCCCAAAACGGCCCCAAGGGGGCACAAATGGCTCGCACATGACAACATAAGTCGTAGGAACTGGATGCACATTTGTGGGACTTCTGATTTGAGAATAGGATCGAAATTTTCAAATAGGCACACTTAGGCTTAAAAACGTGCCGCTAGTGGGCAAAAATCCCGAAAAGCCTCCAAACGGCCCCTGAGGAGCCAGGAACTGCTCGCACATGATAACGTTACTCGTAGGAACTAACCAGGAAGTCACGGGACTCCCTATTTGAGGATAGGTCAAAAATTTACAAATAAGAAGACTTATGTTTGAAAACGTGCCGCTGGTGGGTGAAAACCTCACAAGCTCCCAAACGGCCACGGGGAGCCAGGACACCTAGCACGTGACCAACATAACTCGTACGAGCTAGACGTATAGTCACGCGCCACTCAGTTTGAGAATAGGACCGAAATTTGCAAATAAACAAACCTAGACTTGAAAATGTGCCGCTATTAAGCGAAAACCTCTAACATCCCACAAACAGCAACGGGGGGGGGGCACGAACAGCTCACATGTGACCAACGTAACTGGTAGAAACTGGGCGCGTAGTCACGAGAATACTGGCTTGAGATAATAGAGAATTTTGCAAATGAGTAGACTTAGGCTTTAAAAAGTGTTGCTAGTGGATGAAAACCCCGAACATCCTCCAAAAATCCACAAGCAGCTCGCTTGAAAATGTGCCACTAATGGGCAATAACCCAGAACATCCCCCAAATGACCCCGGGAGGGGCCACAAATAACTCACACATGAATTACGTAACGCATAAGAACTGATTGCACAGTCATGGGACTATCAATTTGAGAATAGGACTGAGATTTTTAAATAAGCAGATTTAGACTTGAAAACGTGCCGCTAATGGGCAAAAATCTCGAATAACCTTAAAAGGCCACGAGAGGCAACGAATAGCTCGCACGTGACCAACGCAATTCGTAGGAGCTCACTGTATAGTCACGAAATTCTCAGTTTGAGAGTCGAACCAAAATTTACAAATAAGCAGACTTAGGCTTGATATAGTGTTGTTAGTGGATGAAACCCCCGAACAGCCCCCAAGCGGCCACGAGGGACCAAAAAAATCTCGCATGTGACCAACATAACTCATAGGAATATGTCACATGGTCGTGGAACTCTCAATTTTAGAATATCACCAAAATTTGCAAATGGTGGAAATAAATCCAGAATTGCCTCTAAACAGCCCCAAGGGGTCACGACACGTGACTAACATACACTACACCAAAAGTGGTGATTGGTCACGGCAAAAATCCCTGACCAAAGCTGGGGGTCGCGGACTTGGGTAGTGACCATTTCGGGCGTGATCATTTTTGTCACTTTTCGTGGGTCGCGGCCCAAGTCTGTGACCAAAAAATGGTCACGGCTGAGAGGGGTCACTGCAGATGGTCGCGGACTTAGGCCGTGGCCCATGCCGTGAATGGTCGCGGCCCTTATCCGTGACCCACAACCGTGACAAATTGGTCGCGGACTTTGGCCGTGACCCACGCCCGTGACAAAAAAAAATTAAAAAAAATTGGTCGCGGCTCTCATCCGTGACCCACAACCGTGACAAATTGGTCGCGACCAAAGTCCGCGACCCACGACCGTGACAAAAAAAATAAAAAAAAAATGGTCGCAACCCTAATCCGTGACCCATAACCGTGACAAATTGGTCGCAGCCAAAGTCCGCGACCCATAACCGTGACAAAAAAAATAAAAATAAATGGTCGCGGCCCAAGTCCGTGACCCACTACCTTGACGAAAAAATGGTCGCGGCCAAAGTCCGCGACCATTTTTATGCGTGACGAAAAAAATAAAAATGGTCATGGACAAAGTCCATGACCATATTTAACTATAATTTTAAAAAAAATGAATTTTTTTGGTCCAATGCTAAAATTGGGGGTCCTGTGAGTACACCGTGTGTTGCTACGTGTAACGTTGGACAGGTACGATGTGTTAGAAATATTTATTATTGGCAAAATAATAAAAAAAATCACAAATTGCGAATCAAGAACGTTGTTAATAAATAAATATATATACAAACTTAAAAATATTACACGTCTTAATAATTCACAGACCAAAAAAAATTGGGCAGAGTTTCCTTTTTTCTTGACATTCCAAAACCTGTAAATGTAAAATTTGCTTATTATAAAACCTGCATGGCCATAAAATTCAACAATCAAATTATAAAAGCCCACACGACCATAAAACTAAACAATAAAAGCCCGCACGGCTGTAACACATAAAAAACAAAATCCTGAATGTTCACAACATATAAACAATCTTCATGTTGTAGACCATTGCCTTATTCATTTGTTCCGGGTACAAAAATCCTACAAATGATAGGATACATAAAAAAAATATCAGTAACCAAGTAGTTTTACAAGAAATTTAATCAAGCTGAAAAATTGCATATATGAGTTAAAATTATCAGTAACCAAGTAGAAATATGAAAATTACCGTCGTTTTGAGACCCGCGGCTGCGGGGTCAGTTCCTACGAGTTACCTTGGTCCCGTGGGAGGTGTTGGTGCCACCCACAGGGCCGTTCGGGGGCTGTTTCGAGTTTTCACCCTCTAACGCCATGTTTTTAAGCCTAAGTTAAGAAATATGCAAATTATCATCGTATTCTCAAACCGGGAGTCCCACGGCTGCGGGGTCAGTTCCTACGAGTTACGTTGGTCCCGTGGGAGGTGTTGGTGCCACCCACGGGGCCGTTCGAGGGCTGTTTCGAGTTTTCACCCTCTAACGTCATGTTTTTAAGCCTAAGTCAAGAATATACAAATTATTGCCGTATTCTCAAATCGGGAGTCCCGCGGCTGCGGGGTCAGTTCCTATGAGTTACGTTGGTCCCGTGGGAGGTGTTGGTGCCACGCACGGGGCCGTTCGGGGGTTGTTTCGAGTTTTCACCCTCTAATGCCATGTTTTTAAGCCTAAGTCTAGAAATATGCAAATTATCATCATACTCTCAAACCGGGAGACCCGCGGCTGTGGGGTCAGTTCCTACGAGTTACCTTGGTCCCATGGGAGGTGTTGGTGCCACCCACGGGGCCGTTCGGGGGCTATTTCGAGTTTTCACCCTCTAACGCCATGTTTTTAAGCCTAAGTCAAGAAATATACAAATTATCGTCGTATTCTCAAACCGGGAGATCCGCGGCTATGGGGTTAGTTCCTACGAGTTACATTGGTCCCGTGGGAGGTGTTGGTGCCACCCACGGGGACGTTCGGGGGCTGTTTCGAGTTTTCACCCTCTAACGCCATGTTTTTAAGCCTAAGTCAAGAAATATGCAAATTATCATCGTATTTTCAAACCGGGAAACTCGCGGCTGTGGGGTTAGTTTCTACGAGTTACATTGGTCCCGTGGGAGGTGTTGGTGCCACCCAAGGGGACGTTCGGGGGCTGTTTCGAGTTTTCACCCTCTAACGCCATGTTTTTAAGCCTAAGTCAATAAATATACAAATTATCATCGTATTCTCAAACTGGGAGACCCGCGGCTGTGGGGTCAGTTTCTACGAGTTACATTGGTCCCGTGGGAGGTGTTGGTGCCACCCACGGGGCCGTTCGGGGGTTGTTTCGAGTTTTCACCCTCTAACGCCATGTTTTTAAGCCTAAGTTAAGAAATATGCAAATTATCGCCGTATTCTCAAATCGGGAGTCCCGCGACTGCGGGGTCAGTTCCTATGAGTTACGTTGGTCCCGTGGGAGGTGTTGGTGCCAGCCACGGGGCCGTTCGGGGGCTGTTTTGGGTTTTCACCCTCTAAAGTCACGTTTTTAAGCCTAAGTCTAAAAATATGCTAATATTCGTCGTATTCTCAAACCGGGAGTCCCGCGGCTACGCGGTCAGTTGTTACGAGTTACATTGATCCCGTGGGAGGTGTTGGTGCCACCCAAAGGGACGTTTGGGAGCTGTTTCGAGTTTTCACCTTCTAACGCCATGTTTTGTTTAAGTCTAGAAATATGAAAATTACCGTCGTATTCTCAAATCGGGAGTCCCGCAGCTGCGCGGTCAGTTCCTACGAGTCACATTGGTCCCGTGGGAGGTGTTAGTGCCACCCACGCGGCCGTTCGGGGGCTATTTCAGGTTTTCACCCTCTAAAGCTATATTTTGAAGCCTAAGTCTAAAAATATTCAAATTACCGTCATATTCTCAAATCGGGAGTCCCGGGGCTGCATGGTCAGTTCCTACGAGTCACATTGGTCCCGTGGGTTACCTGGATATTTTGTTAATCATAGGTCTATCCATTACCTGGATATTTTGTTACACCCAACGCTAATCAGAACCTTCTCTATGCCAGCAGCGATGCAATTTCAGATTATGTTTGATAGTAGTTCGACCCCAACATCAATGTATCCTATGACAGTGAAAAAATAATGAATTTTATGCAAATATTTATGTTCAATTAAAAAAATGGTAGAACCAAAAAAACAAATTCAAAACCAAAGGAAGAAAACCAGAGCTTGTTCTGTGTGTGTGGTGTGATTTTCTTGAGTCACTCACTGCCCCAACTTGACTCGTGGTAAACTTGTTTGAACTGAAATTCGTTAATCCTCATTGATATTTTCTTTCACGTATACAAGGCTTACTACTGAGAAAAAAATAAGATGCATGCATATTGAGAATATTACAATTGATTTTGATTACATTTTAAAATCCAATACCTATTCAATTTCAACAATAATATAAAATTGCATAACAGGTATATCATAATATAACCAACACTAATCTAATTAAACCAGGTATATATCTATTCCTTTTTTTTCACAAGGACAAATCTAAAACCAAATTGAAAATACCAAGGCCAAGAACAAAATTAACACTTACAGAATTCTTAAGGGACTATTTGTTGCTTCTAACCCCCAACCCAGTCTCCACCCGTCTCCACCGCATACTATTTAGGGTTTACTAAACCCTAATATTTTTTTGACATAAATATACACATACACATACATACAATCTATACATATTTTGTTGACATGGATCTATACATACACACACACACACATACAATCTATACATACACACACATACAATATAGGGTTTATTGACAAAAAAATAATTTATTTGTTCATAGTTGCACACATAAACATACATATACACATAAATATATCCATACACACACATATAAACATAAATCTATACATAAACACACATACACACATACAAACGTAAATCTACACATACATACATCGAAATTAGGGCTTTTGATATAAATCACAAAATCCAAATGAAATCAAAAGGAATCAATACATACCAGGGATTATTGGCATAAACGTCAAAAAATGCACATTAATCGCAAGATATGTGATATACTTTTTCATAGGCAAATCAAGAGATAACCTAACAAATTTAATAACATGTACATTTAACGACACTAGTATCAATTCAATAAATTCAACATTGTATCCAACAACCAAGCCAACAATATCTCATTATAGTGCAAAAAATCACGACATGTATATAACCCCCAATATAAAATGATGGCACGCATATAAACCCCAATAAAATCACGACAAGGTGGATATAAATTTTTTTACTCATTAAAAATCCATTTAATTATATTTTGTTAAAAAAAATACACACACACATATAATCTAGGGTTTATTGGTATAATCTATACATACACACACATACAATATAGGGTTTATTGACATAATCTATACATACACAGAGATAAAATTTAGGGTTTACTAAACCTTAATATTTTTTTTGACATAAATCTATACATACACACACATACAATATAGGGTTTATTAACAAAAAAATAATTTATTTGTTCATAGTTACACACATAAACATACATATACACATAAATCTATGCATACACACACATATAAACATAAATCAATACATACACACACACATACAAACATAAATCTACACATACACACATAAAACTTAGGGCTTTGAATAGAAATCACGAAATCCAAATGAAATGATAACAAATCTATACATACCGGGGGTTAATCACAATGAAATCCAATTGAAATCGCTTAGCCCTTAGAAATGACACCAAATCGCATGAAATCCCTCAGCCCTGATACACAACCCTTACAAATTGCAAATGACTAACCAACGTTTTTTTTTATTAAGTCATGAATCTGGTCACGGCCTAGAGCCGTGACCCATAAAGCGCGCGACCAATAAATGAAACTCAGGGTATTTCTGGCTTGCACCTGGTCACGGCCTAAAGCCGTGACCCCCCATTGACAACCCTTTTTTACCCTACTACCTTCATGAGGATTGGTCACGGCCAATAGCCATGACCCACACCATGAAATGAGGGTGTTGCTAGCTTTCACCTGGTCACGACCTAGAGCCGTGACCCACCATGCGCAACCATCTTCACATCAACCCTACTTCCTGAATGATCTTTGGTCATGGCCCATACCCGTGACCCACACCCAGAAATGGTCACGGTCTTAAGCCGTGACCCTCAATGTGTGTATTCTCTTCTTCGTCATGCCATGGGTCACGGACTTGGGCCGTGACCCAACCGCGACCAAGCTTGGAGAGAATTTTGGAGCGAGTTTGGCACCAAGATGGTCACAACCTGGTCACGGCCCAAGTTTGCGACCACTATGGTCACGGACTTAGGCCGTGACCACTTCCCGAGCATCAATAAT
Source organism: Sambucus nigra (assembly GCA_949130495.1). Lineage (NCBI taxonomy): Eukaryota > Viridiplantae > Streptophyta > Magnoliopsida > Dipsacales > Adoxaceae > Sambucus > Sambucus nigra. The sequence goes on from OX422220.1 coordinate 51,650,953, forward strand.
TTAGTGTGGTAATAAATATGGTCACGCCAAATATTGAGTGGGTCACGGCCCAAGTCCGCGACGAGATGGTCGCGGACTTGGGTCGTGACCCACTGGGCGTGACCATTCGCAGGATTTGGTGTAGTGATAATTCGTAGCAACTGACCGCATAGTCCCGAGACTCCTGATTTGAGAATAGGACTGAAATTTATAAATAGGCACACTCAGGCTTGAAAAGGTGTTGTTAGTGGGCAAAAACCTCAAAAAGTCCCCAAACGGCTTGGGGGATACACGTGACCAACGTAACTTGTACGAATTAGCCTCATAGTGACAAGACTTTTAGTTTGAGAATTGGATCGAAATTTGCAAATAAGTAGATTTAGGCTTGTAAACGTGCCCTTAGTGGGAGAAAACCCTGAATATCCCCTAATCATCCACCAGGGGGTCACGAATAGCTCACACGTTACCAACATAACTCGTAGGAACTAGTCGTAAAGTCACGGGACTACCACTTTTAGAATAGGACCAAAATTGACAAATAAGCAGACTTAAACTTGAAAACATGCCGCTTGTGGGAGAAAACACCGAACAACCCTCAAATGGTTGGGGGCATGAACAATTCGCATGGGTCCAATATAACTTATAGGAACTGTCTGTGTAGTCACAGGACTCCCGATTTGACAATAGGGCTAAAATTTGCAAATAAGAAGACTTCGGCTTGAACATGTACCTCTAGGGGATAAAACCCCGAACGGCCACCAAGAGGGTACGAACACCTTGCACGTGATCAATGTAACTCAAATGATATAGTGACATAATTATGGGACTCTCGGTTTGAGAATAGGACCAAAATTTGTAAATTAATAGATTTAGGCTTAAAAACGTGCCGCTAGTGGGCGAGAACTCCAAAAATCCCTGAGGGACCACGAACACCTCATATGTGACTAACGTAACTTGTAGGAACTGGTCGAATAGTCACAAGACTCCCAGTTTCAGAATAGGATCTAAATTTGCAAATAATCAAACTTTGGCTTAAAAACATACCACTAGTGGACGAAAACCCTAAACAACCACCAAAAGGCCCCTGGTCCACGAACAACCCGGGGATGATCAGCGTAACTCGTAGAAAATGACCTCATAGTCATGGGAGTTTCGATTTGAGAATAGGACCGAGATTTATAGACTTGGGCTTGAAAATATGCCACTAGTGAGAGAAAACCCTGAAAAACTCCCAAATGGCCACTGAGAGGCCACAAACAACTCGCACTTGATGGGCGTAATGATTAGGCATAAATTCTTCACATTTATCCCCTTAATTTCGGTATTTTTACGATCCCGTGCGGTGTAAATAGCTTGGATTTATCTCATATCTATGCTACTAACCCTTTTTGGTAAGTATTTCATATTTTTTTATCTTTTATGTGTTTTACAGGTATTTCATGCAAGAAAGATGGAAAAGAGAACTCAAAATAGTGAAAGAAACCAAAAATCGGGGAGTTGAAGGGTATTTTCGTAATTTTGTAGCCTTAGTCCGGAAGTGGGGCCAACGGGAAAGTTGAATAGCTTTCAATTACAAGAACACTGGAAGAAAAAGCACCTCAATCCGAGCTACGGTGAAAGAGTTATGATCCCTTGAAGTTGCGGAAAAATCATAGAAGAAAGGCTAGGAAGGCAAGTTCAAGGGCATTTTCGTAATTCTTCAGCCCGATTCCGGAGGTGGGGCCTTCTGGAAAGTTGAATATCTTGTAACAATGAGAATACTAGAAAAACGGCACCCTAATCCGAGCTACGGTGAAGGAGTTATGATCATTTGAAGTTGAGAAAAAATCCAAGGAAGAAAAGAAGAAAGTTGAAAAATATTCTAAGTGTTGAAAGAGGCCCAGAAACCAGCCAATTCACCCGAACCGGTACACCTAGAACCCGAACCGGTTCGCCCATTTGTCAAGCTCCAGAACCGTTACAAAATTAGTCACGCTTTCTAAGTGTGACAAATTGGCAGATACGGGATTTTTATTTTGTGCTTATCTTTTAGCCAAAAGAGTTTTATGTTTTGGGGACTCTTCTAAACGACCTCTAGCCTATATATTTAGTCATTAGGACTCTTTTTATTCAGATTTCATTCATGTAAAAGCTCCATAACAAGTAGGAACATCTAGGAGAAAGATTTACATACTTTCCATCATTAATTCAAGAGCTTTTCCGATTTTTCTTCAATCTTTGATTTCTTCTTGCATGTTCTTGTTCTTCAATCTTGGTAACTTTTATTTCCAGCACTTTTATTATTATTTTACCATGTTAGGATAGAATTTTCAAGGTCGGGATGCATGAACCCAACCTGATGTGATAGTTGTATGTACATAAAATTAATCCTCTAAATTTAATGGTTTGATTATGACCGTATTGCGTAGAAATACGACAATTGTAGATCTTTATATCTCGTTTGCCTCTGGGTAACCGTGATGATTTAGAGTACAATTCGAGTGCTACCATCGTGATACTGATTTACTCATCCTCAGATTATGTATGACGCGGGCTTGAACCTCGTATACGTAATGCTTGGGAGTACTAAATTCTGGGTCAAATTAATCAGTTAAATTTACGATTAGTTTTATATCATCAATACACTAGGGTTGGGGGATTGTGTCTCTACCTTAATTTTCCAATTAGTTTTAGTTAACTTCTTTATTTTCCCTTTTCCCTTTCTCACTCAATCATCATATTTTTATTTTTTTTTAGAGTCAAGTTAGGGTTAACAGTCTTACCTTTGTCGTCACGTTCACTCGTCCTAGTTCCCTGAGGATTCGATACCTAGACTCGCCACTATACTCCGCAAGAGTGTAGTTAAGGTTTAGGTTTTTGTATTGTGGTTGGAAGACGATAACAACGATTAGCGTATTTACACGGACACTCGGTTTTCCACCTCGATCACGTAACTTATAGGAACTAAGCGCATGGTCATAGGACTCCCGAATTTGAGAATAGGACCAAACTTTGAAAATAAGCAGACTTAGGCTTTAAAATGTGCCACGAGTGGGAAAAAACTCCGAAAAGACCCTAAACATCCCCGAGGGGCCATAAACACCTCGCACGTGACTAATGTAACTGGTAGGAACTGGTCGCATAGTCATTGGACTTCTGTTTTGAGAATAGGATCAAAATTTGTAAATAAGCAAACTTAGGCTTGAAAACATGCCAGTAGTGGATGAAAAACCTAAACAGTCCCCAAACGGTTCTGAGGGGCCTTGAACAGCTCGTACGTGACCAACGTAACACATAGTAACTAGCCTCTTATTCGCGGGACTATTGGTTTAAGAATAGCCCCAAAAATTCTAAATAATCAGACTTAGGCTTGAAAATGTGCCGCTAGTGGGCGAAAATTCCGAACAGGCCCCAAACAGGCATGGGGCCCATGAATAGCTCACACGTGACCAACGTAACTGATAGAAAATAACTGCATAGTCACAGGACTCTCAATTTTAGAATAGGACTAAAATTTATAAAAAAGTAGACTTAGGCCTGAAAATGTGCCGCTAGTTGGCGAAAACCCTGAACAACCACCAAAGGGCCCTAGGGGGCCACGAACACCTCGCACGTCACTAACGTAACTCATAGGAACTGGTTATATAGTCACAGGACTCTCGATTTAAGAATAGGATTGAAATTTGTAAATTATTAGACTTAAGCTTAAAAACGTGACGCTAGTGCGTGAAAGTCCCGAACAACCACCAAATAGCCCCAGGGGGCACAAACAACTCGCCCATGACTAATGTAACTCGTAGGACCTAGACGCTTTATCATGTATTGCCTATGTGAGAATTGAACATAATTTTTTAAATAAGTATACTTAAGCTTGAAAACGTGCCGCTAGTGGACAAAACCCCGAACAATGCCTTGCAAGAGTCAAAAATACCTCGCACATAACTAATGTAACTTGTAGTAACTGACCGCATAGTCATGGGACTCCCGATTTGAGAATGGAACCAGAATTTGAAAATAGTTTCACTTGGGCCTGAAAACGTGCCGCTAATGGGTAAAAACTCCGAACAACTCCCAAATAGCCCCTCAAGGGGAATAAGCACCTCGCACGTGACTAACGCAACTCTTAGCAATTGACTGCATATTCTGGGGACTCCCAGTTTGAGAATATGATCGAAATTTGCAAATATGCTTGATAACGTGCCATTAGTGGGCGAAAATTCAAACAGTCAACGGCCACTAAGGGGTACGAACACCTTGCATGTGACCAACTTAACTCATAAAAACTGATCGCATAGTCATATGACTCCCAACTTGAGAATAAGACCAAATTTTGCAAATAGACTAAATTGAGGATGAGATAGGAAATATACTTTTAGTGACTAAAATGATAATTTAGAGGTCACAGATAATTTCGAATGGGCCGAATTAGTCAAAATAGTATACCCGGGGGTACTAGTCGGGTGCCGGGACATTTTTGGGCTAAATCGGAACCGTACAGGAGCATTTTAGTCTTTTGGCATATGGGGGTGAGGAGACCTAATTTTGGAGTGTTTTATCAGCTGATTAAAAATGGAGTTTGGGTTAAAAACCTCATAACACAAAGGGAAGCCATTAGAGAGAGAAGCGAGATCACTCTCAAGGCTAAAAAGGAAAATTGTGGGAGATTTCAAGGAGTTCTTGCACCACAAGTGATTGAGGAGGGAATATTGGAGGAGAAAGCAACCCAATACCTTCTACAAACTCGAAATCAGATCATCTCCAATAAGGTAAGTGGTTATTTGCAAATTATTTTTAGTTATAATATCCATGCATAGGATTTATGAATAATTGATTTTGATGAATATTCTTGGAGAAAAAGAATTGATTAATTGCATGTTTGGGTAGGAATCACATGTAGTTAGATTTATATCTGTAGAGGATTGAAAATAATTGGAATTATAATTATTAACACGAATTAAAATCTGGGTTGATGATCGAAAACATGGGAGGAACATGTCATACTAGGGTTCTTGAATAATTACAAGATTTGAATTGTTCTGAGCTATATTGGAAGGATTTATAATGTTTAATTTGTTGAAAATCGTCCTAGAAAATGTAGGAATGGTTAGGTATCGTTAGTTACAAGTTTGGCGGATTATCATGGGAATTAGATAATTGAATATGGTGAAAAATTCATGAAGAAGAAGTGTGTCTGTCACTGTTCGATCGATCGATCAACCCTTGAATGTAGATCGATCGATGCTCAAGGTCTATTGATTAACCCGGGCTAATTTTGGGTTCTTCTGTTGGTTGAGTCCGATTCGATGGACGATGCTTGAGAGGAACCTTAGTGATGACTTTATACCTATATAGGTAATTGGAGATTACCAGTAGGTGTATAGTAGGGGTATTTTAGAATCATTGAGTGCAAAGATTGAAGTGATGGTCCGACGAGGGTAAACCGATCGAGTAGTGTATTGGGAATATGGGGTTTTAATTTTGGAGAGAGTAAACGTCATCCCAAGAAGTATACCAGTAGGCTAGAGATATCTTAACTACTGAAATGAATAGAGGGGTAACTAGGGTCCTTGGAGTTGTGTGTATACTCAATTAAAATACGATAGTGAGATAAATCGTAAATTAATAAGTACGGTGAATATTAGAGAGGAAATATTACGTACGAGCACTATTATTAGATTGCATGTATACCTACTGAATTATATAGATACTTAGGTGGAGAGAATACCTAAAGCATAATTTCTTATATTAGGGTCGAGGTAGGATTCCGAACTAATATTTGGAAATAACAAGTTAGGGTCGTAACGAAAGAGTTTCGAACTAATGCATGTATAAAGTTTCATTAGTGGGGTCGAGGTGATATTCCGAACTACTACATGAAATGAACTTGGGGTCAAGGTGACATTCCAAACCAAACCTTTTACTTGGTGTCGATGGACCATTCCGGTCCTTGATGTGTGTTAAAAGGACATATTAGTAATGAATGAATTTCTAAGTATATATTGCGTGTGAAATGTATATTGTATTAATAATCTGCTTATGCGAGCTAGTAGAAAATGAGATGTCGTGAATAGATCTAAAAGTGAATTAAGTAGGGAAACTTAAGTATAATTCGATTAAAGGTAATAAGGCATGAACAGTTATCTAAGTTTTTAAATCATGAGATATAGTTACTACTACATATTAAGTGGGCGGTATGGGAACTTAGTATGTAGATAAGTTCAGTTGGATACTATAGTCTAGTTAGCTTGGGGAGTACAGTTAGGTGGGCTAAGTATAGGACGTTTGGTGTTCTGTAGATGAGGGGTGAGGTAACTTAAGAGAGTGTGCACAAATCTTAATATGTGTAATCAATAACTCATTTTACTGTAATAATCACTTGCTAAATATTTTCAAAATATTTTGAGTACTAACTCTTGCTATAAAAATATTTTCAAAACCCTTTTAGGTGTCCAGCCACAGGGACGCCAGACTTGAGGATTCTGTTCAGGGACTCATAGCTGCAGCTTTGTGGAGGCTAGAAGGACTTTGCTTAGACGACTCACTTATTCTAATCTAGTGTAGGATCTCTTATTTAGTATTTTCTATTGGGACATATCGTCCATTGTCATTATTTCAGTTATTCAGTTTCGGATTATGTTGGTTTTATTTAGCAGTTTTGGTTTTTAGCCATATGTTGACTCGGTAAGATTTTATACTTTATATATTGTGTGGTGGTTTGAATTATAACACATTGTGTATGTTTAATTTATTTTCGCATGAGAAATTAATTTGGGTTAATGAAAGATAAAATTTGGCACCAATCTAATATCACTGAGGTGATTAGTAATTAAAAAAATTGACGGTTATTATGTGTCCATGATAAATACTTTTTACCAAAAGCAGAGTTACGAACAACCACAATCGTGGGTGCATGTTCATTTAAATAGGAATGGGGGAAACACTCATAGTATATCATTCATATGAAAAGAATGATAAACGAGGTCCTTTAGAAAAACCTATGAGATCAAAGCCTAAAAATAATTGAGATTTAAAATATGTGATATAAGATTAATGTATATCATGTAACTAAGATATGAAATATGAGACTGTAGTATATCATAAAAGGTGAGATATGAGGTAAAAATACATCATCAAGATTAAATAAGGTACGAGATTATTACCCACGATTCACTGGTCGATCGAACATATGAAAACTGACTAAAGTTGTTTCGTACATATAGTCGATATATTTCAGACATGTATCAATATATCAACTATATGTACGAGGGGGAAAATGTAGGAGGGGCTTAATGGTAAGCCTCTCTTTAAATTATTAAATGAGGTTATAGATGATTAAAATTGACAAAAGTCCATGTGTTTATGCGACTGGAGTGTTATTATGCGCGTCGGACATATCATGCGTATTTGTGTATTATTTACGTATTAACTAGACAATATTCTAGTATTGAGAGTTTTGACATATGTTACGGGACACATGCCACTTAAAATAGGACATGTGTCACCATGGGTCATTTGACATGTGGCGACCCACTTGGGTAAGTTTTTCTATAAATAAACCTCACACCCATACATTTGAAGGGGATCTTCTTGGGAGAGAAGAATGATTTTGTCTTATGAGTTTTTAAGAGAGTTTTTAAAAAAGAGTTTTGAGATGAGTTCTTTGAGAGGAGTTTCAACACCTCCCATCTCTCCAAAAAACCACCAAAATGAGTTTTCGATGAATAGTACAAACCCACGAACTATGCTAACTTTGATTCCGAGCATAATGGATACGTAGGCGCAACCGAAGTTTCTCATGTCAAACACGTGCTAAAATCCGATATTCGGGGTAGGGGCCTGTACCACTCTTGCTTCATGTTGAAAAAATTCACAAGTGTGAAAGAAGACTTCCTCCTGATAAGGCCTCATGACAAAGTTCTCAAAACGGTCAATCACAGATATTAGCTCCTTTCGGCTTTATCTCCTTTGATAAATAAAGGACCGTGGAGGCAGAATTGTTTCCCCCGAAGGAGGACTATTGGTTTTGGCCACTACGGCAAGAAAGCGAAAGTAAAGGAAGATGGTTAGAAGGAAGTTGTTGGAAAAATTGGCCAAGTTATAACTACCAAGAGAGCGTTCCATGTCGAACAAAGTTCTATCCAGCCAGGTGTAGAGGGATCCCAAGGCAATTGCAGCCAGTGGAAGTTTTATGCCTCGGGCCAAACGAAGGGACTTGTTAATAAGTTCCCTTCGGGGCTGGTCATTAGGTTTGCCCGTCAAAAGGAAACGGAATAGAATCACAAGAATATATGCAGGAAGTTCCAATGGTGTACCTTGACCAGGGGCATCTATTGAGGAACTGCCTTCGCCAGAATCCTTGAAGAAATAATTAATCAAGGGAGAGAAAGTATCTTTATTGGATGAACCGATGCAGCTTCGGCATATACGATCTAACTCCAAATGATCTTCAGTCTCTTGAGCATCAAGAGTCTCATCGGTATAGGGCTCATGACCTGTTGTATCGAGGCCCAAGAGCTCGCACACGTCTTCCAGAGTTACGGTGAACTCGCCCCATGCAACGATGAACGTATGAGTAGTAACGTTCCATCGAGAGATTAGGATGGGAAGAGCAGCATTGTTCTTCGAAAGAGCGAACTCACCAAACCATTTAGCCCATTGCAACCCCAGCTTGGTGAGAATATCAGCATAAGAACTTTGCATATGGGAGTTCCAGGCAGCAAAGTGGGCGGGAGATCCTACTGGCGCTTCAAAATCAATATGGGACCATGGGAAGTCCCCTTGCTCCAAGAGAAATCGCAAAGTCCCCTCTCGAGGAAGAAAGCCCCACTTAGAAGAATTCTCGTGAAAAATGCACAGCCTTGCAGGCAACAGCAAAGTCATCACCCTCCCCAAAAATAGGAGAGCGATGATAAAACCTCAGCTGTTCCTGGCGGGCAGCATCCAGGGCGGAGGCAGTAGTGGTGGTGGTAGACGGAGCACCAGTAGCAGAGATAGAAGGGTTACTTGAGGTTGCAATGAAAAACGATGATGAAGACAACAGAAAAACTTTAAGCAAGAGCGGTTTGAAGAACGAGAGTAAAAGACCACGACCACAGGTAGTGGTACAGAGGATGAGAAAGGAAGAAGGCGAACAGAAGCTTTAGCAACAATGGAGTTCTTGCAGGGTTTTCTCTCTCTAAAAATGGAAGTCTAAAGAAGATGGTAACAGAGTAAGAAAAAAGAAAGAAGAGGGTTGAAGCGCTTTGGATATAGCCATTTGAAAATTTCAGAGTTGTCGTTTCAGTCTCCCACCATCACACGTGCAAAGCCGCCTGTAATCATTTCCAATGAACACGTGGCACTTCGGGAAGTGCTTTGGCAGTTGAAAAGACAGCGCCATGTCTTTCAATGAAGTGACGCATAGAGAACATGAAACGTTTCCTTCTCCAACAAGCTTCAGTTTTGGCGCCAGAATTTTTTGTCAGACATATCCAATGAATTTCTAACGAAGAAGATCTCACGTGTCCAAAACGCTTCTCGAACACAACGAAGCACCATGGGGGATAATTTCATTTAATAGGAGTCCAAACGAGTATTTGAAAGGGTTACTAGGTCTTTCGAAAGAATTTCACATATTAAAGCTATAATGGTTGAAGACCAGCACGAAGAAAAAGCGACGATGTCCCCTCACCCTAGCCCCAATGAGGATGGTATTTTGGCTTTGATAAGGCTCATCGAATTGAGAAGTTTTCGTACAGGCATTTATTATTCCCACAACAAATCCCTCCACGAGGGGGCAAATGTAGAGGGGGCTTGAAGGTAATCTTGAGAATAGGGGTAAATCCCTAATTAGCAACAGTTTGAGATTAAGCAACCGAGGCAGCTCAAGCGTGACAGCTCAAGTGTGGCAACTCAGCGAGGGAGCTTGGCGCGGTGGCTCGTAGTTTAGCTTGTTGTATTAAGTTATATTGTATTTTCATTATTGATGACTGTAAGCTATAACGGTTGTAATGGCATAACGATAATAATAAATCAGTTTGTGTGAGGTCAAACGGAACTTACGAGAGACCAGGCTTGGCAGGGCCTGGGAGAGCTTTCATGCTCTATCGAATGACCTCATCGTGGGAACTTTAGAGGGACTTGGTTTGGAGGATTGAGAAGTAAGGAACCGTCGGGGCTTGTCCTGACCATCTTAAATACATCTGGTAAAACACTGAGGGACCCTGACCGTGGAACCTCAAGCAGAGCAACTTGGAGTTCCATCGGGTGTTGAGTTATGAACCAAATAGCCCTCTACTTAATGTCACATTTACTTTAGGTGAAGTCACTAGCCAGCTAAACAAATGTCAGACTTGCACTTGAGTAAACCACCATGATATTTGGGCCTGTCAGGCAGTTGGTGAGCCACCTCTGGGACAACAGCTCCCTGACACACAGTGGTTAGGCAAAAGGCATGTCTTGGCATTTAATGTTTATGACATGGAGGCAACTAGTGCACCAGGCATTTAATGTTGTGACATAAAGCATGAGGGATTTCTTTCATAGTCTTTAATGACTGAGTTGCCTCGGGGACGGTGTGGGGGCTATTTAAGGACCCCAACCACCCCTGAGAGAAGAGAGATCTTTTGTGAGAATTCTGGAGTTATTGATAGAGATACAAATCAGAGAGAGGGATTTATTGCAAACCAAAGAGTTTTTATCCACTCACCATTGTTATTTATTGCAAAGTTTTTAATACTTGACAGAGATTCATGAGGGTACATGGTGTGTTTTCTACCTGCCTACCAAGGTGTATCTAGGGTGCTTACTCCTCTCCCCCTCTAGCTAAGTTACTTCTAAGTTTCATTGCCACTTTCTGAGTTATACACGAGAGATTTATGAGTTTAAACTGAGTTCATCTTCATTGGATCTGTGTTTGTATGTCCTATCATTAATCCAAGGTTTTGGTCTAATTAACTTGGCATTACCATACTCAAAAGGGGTTACGCCTCCATCTATAATCTAAAGTACCCTCCTACAAGTAATTAAAAAAAATTGACGGTGATGTTAAGCATGAACCAACTGAGAAACCTATTTTAATTTGATTTAGGACTGATCACCCGAAATTTAATTAGGCAGGGTGTCACGGTTGTCTTACTTAATCTACGTCATAAGGAAATTTTTTGGGGTTATTATTTGAGTGCCTTATTTGGGGAAGATGAAATTACTGAGTTGACTTATGGTAAGAATAAGTTTGGACGAATTGTACTATCACTACTTATTTCTTTACTCTAGTGCACTCGTACAAAATCTCAATAAAGAACAAATAGATCTTAGATTGAGGTTGATAGTGCTGAAGCTAATCTTGATGCATTATTTAATGTCAATTTTATGAAGTTATTGAAAGATACTAATGAGAAAGAATTACAAGCATAGGTGGACTAATACTTCATGGAGCCATGCGAGGACCGTAGTGATTGGGACATAGATATATTAGTTTGATAGAAGATTAGTGTAATACCCCGTATTTTTATGCTATATTAATTTGGGGATTTATTAATATTAATGTGAATTAACTATTTAATAAAAATCCGAAATTTAATTATGTTACAATTATTAACGTGATGAGAGTTAGTAATTAAGGAAAAAATTGTTGAATATTACTAATGAGCAAAGTAATATATAATAGTGGCCATATTAAATGTCACGAGTGAATAAAATGACAATTTTAAAAATTTGAGTTGGGACGCGCCCGTGTCGCGTCGGGACTAAATATTGATAAATAAAAGTAAATATTTTATAAGTTGTTCGTATGGTCATTTTGAGTGCGCCAACGCGTCCGAAAGGGTCGAGATAGTCAGAAAAGTATACCCGAGAGTTTGATTTGGGTCTCGGGGCGTTTTTAGGCCTAATTAGTACCCCGGGAGGGCATTTTAGTCATTTTGTATTTTTGGGTAGTTAAACCCATGAAAATTAAAGGGGTTATATCAGATGTTTAGGTTATCTCCTAGGGTTAGATAACTCAAAACACTAGAACAGCCATTGGAGAGGAGAGGAGAGAGCTCTCAAGGCATTTCAAGGCTTAAAACTCACCCATTTGCACCGCCGCCACCGCCAACGCGTAGATCGCGAGACGGGGAACGCAACCACACCAAATTCAACACTAAACCAGATTTTTGAAAATCCCAGGCAAGTGTTTATCTTGCTTATTTCGTTGATGCATCATCCATATTAGTTTAGGAGTTATTAGGATGAGATTTATGGAAGAAAATCCCAATTTGAGATGGAAAATTTTCATGTAGTGTTGATTTATATGATATTCTGGAAACCCTTTGTCATGTAAAGGATTAAGAGTTTGATTAAGAAAAGAGTTCTAATCAGATACAAATACTAAAAAAAAATTATTTCGGACGATCGGACCGTTGGAATTGGATGAAATTTTACAGAGAATTAGCTGAAGACGAGAGGAAGCTACAGAAAAAAAATTAGCTCGATCGGACTGTTCAATATTTTTTAATATTTTTTTTGCTAGACAGTTTTATGTTTTGAGGACTCTTAGAGATAATAAAAATTCAATTAAACTCCATTTTAATTCCGATTTCGAAACCGTTTGAAATTCTCATCTTTGAAAATAAAATTCAAAATCCTTTAATGTAAGGCGAAATCTATATTTTTGGGATATTTTACACAAGGGATAATGTAAGTATATATTAAAGGGGAGAGACACGTAAGAGAGAGTTACGTTGGAACATAAATGGATATCTACTAAATTGTACATTTGGAAGAATGGAGTCCATGAGGGTTACGTAGTAAGTTGGAAAAACCCTTCGAATTAAAGTTAGATACGAACCATTATACTTGATAAATAATAATGGGAAAATAAGGATAAATGTTGTGAATGTGGGTTATTGGATAAACCTAAATTGATATAATAAAAGTGGTATATTTATATGATTGTGTATGCATATATTATATACTTGTGAAAATCATGCCCGCGCTACTTGCTATCCCTGAGGTTTCCGCGCTAAGACGATCATATCTCGTGTGCCTTATGGGGGATACTGACTCGTACCCTAGAAAATAGAAATCCTAGGTACAGGCTATCGAATCGGTAGTCACGGTCCTAAGAAACGTGAGGGTATGTACTGACCTCTTGGACTTGGAAACTATGCTTCGCCTCAATATTGTTTGTGTATGTATTTATACAGTTCGAGAGTGATTCTGAACTTGTATTCCCTTTAGTACGATTGATACGGGGATTGGATAGAAGAGTATGCCCGCACCATAAAATTTTATGTGGGGTGCTGTTAGAATATATATATATTATACGAGTATTTAATATATATATATATATGAACTTCTGAAATATGGGAAACTGCCTATTGTGTTATGGTAAGTAATACATGTATAATGACTCAAATTGGAAATACTTGTTTTGAAAAGTATAATATGATATTGAAAAAAAACTTTATGAATCAATAAATTTAAAATGAGCTTTCTGTACTAAATGAAATTATCCTTTTTAAACCATGATGTTGTTAAATCTTAAATTTTGAGAGTCACCTAAGATAAGTTAAATCCTTGGGGAAGGATAGTGTGATATATGATGAGATAAACCATTGGGAAGGTTAGTGCGATAGGAGTGCACATTAGAAGAGAGGCGAGAATTTCTCAAGAGAGTGTCGCACTAATATGTTGTTGCATTGGCCTGTATCAATTTAAATACTTGCTAAACAAATTTTTAAATCATATACACTATCGGGCTCTGACCCGTTTCTATTACTCTTTCTCTCTTGTATATATATGTATATATTACAGGTGCCCAGCCACTGGGGCGTCTTGTTTAGGATCCCTTGGAAGGAACGTGTTGCAGCTTAGGTGGGAGTTGCAGGCCACTTGCTTAGACGATTTCATTTACTTGATTCCACTTCTATCATTCTCCCTATTGGGCATGTGTCGCCCTTTCCACTATTTATCTGTTTTATTGGGACATTTGTATTTCAGTTATTTCTAGTACTGTTACTTTGGGATTTATTCAGCATGTATGTTTTACTTTAAGTTTTAAATGCTGGGATTGGATTGTTAAATGTTAAATTATTGGATTGATTGTTTAATAAAATAAATAAATAAAATTGGAAAGTAATGTTTAAAAAATGGTTTTGACACTTAGCTAAATTAAATAGGGTGTTAAATTTGGAAAAGTTATTTTTACGACAGTGATGCTAAGAATGAACCAACTGTTCACCTTGATTTTAATTTAATAAAGGAGTGACCGCCCGGTATTTAATTAGGCGGGGTGTCATAGGTGGTATCAGAGCATCAGGTTCTAGTGTCCATAGAATCTGTACGGCTTATTTTCGCTTTCAGCTTAACGTTTTTGCTATAGAGCCCTATTTTTAGGATTGTTGTATTCCTGCTTTTACGTTTACGTCTCCAGCCATTTGGGATTTGATAATGACTGAAGACTAATAAAATTCTTCACGTTTCAGATGCCTCCGAGACGTGCACCGAAGGATAGGCGTGCCCAGGCCGAGCATCCAGCAGCTCCGGCACAAGGCACTATGAATGCTAATGAAGCAGCCGCCATTGTTGCTCAGGCGATGAATGCCGCGCTAGCGGTGGTTCAGCAGGCTCCACCCCAGATTCAGGCAGTGGCGCCAGTACCAGCACAGCTTCCATCTGCATGGGAGAGTGTTAGGGATGCTTTTCAGAAGGCAAATCCCCCTGAGTTCTCTGGTAGCTCAGATATCGTCACAGTCAGCCAATGGAAAAAAGACATCCAGCGGCATCTTCGTATGTATGAGTGCACTGACGTGAAAAGGCAGTTATTGGCTTCCTTTAAGCTGGTGGGAGCCGCTTTGCAGTGGTGGGAGTCCACTACCACCTTGGAGGAGAGGGACACGGTCCCTATTCAGTCGTTTTGAGAGCGGTTTGACCGCAAGTACTTTCCACCCGCCGTGCAGACTGAGATGAGGCGGAAATTACTGAATTTGAAACAGGAGAACCCTACCATTGCTGAGTATGAGGAGGAGTTCACGAGACTTCTCACCATAGTGCCAGATGAGGCACCTACTAAGAGTAAGAAAATTATGTTGTTTGTGGACGGGTTAGCTTGGAGTATCCGTCACCATCTTATAGGGAATCTATCTCTGAGTACTTTCACTGATGTACTCAATGCTGCGTTACTACATTGCCAGGATCACCGCTTCCATCTGCATGGAAGCAGGAGAGCAGGAGAGTCCAGCCAGCAGGGCAGGACCGGGGGTAGTAGTGCTAGTGGGGCACCATCTCATGGACAGACTCGTCAACACGAGCAGAGTTCCCATCAGGGGGACCCTGCTAAGCTATTCCGTTCAGGTGATTCCAGGCAGGGATTTGGGGGTTATAGGCAGGGCCAGCAGGGCCAGCCTAATCAACAGGGCCAACAGCGTGCTAATCAGGGACAACAGGGCCAGTGGCGGGGAGGTAACGGCCAGCAGGGCCGTGGTCAGCAGGGTCAGAGGGGAGGTAACTTCAGAGGCCGGTGTTTTTTATGCGGCAAGCATGGTCATAAGCACCAGGATTGACCAGAGGGTAATAGGGCCCCATAACAGCAGGGTGCCCATAATGAGCCACAGAGACCACTTTTTCCAGCTTCCCTCCCAGCTCCAGCCCAGGTTCCAGCCCTACTAGCCATTCCAGCAGCTCCAGTGCAGCAGGGGCAGTTACAGTACGGACATGTCTATAATGTCCACCAGGCAGCATCTCCACAGGCACCACCTGCGATTGAGGGTATGTTTCCTATCCATGGTACTATGGGTCGGGTTTTGTTTGATACTGGGGCGACACATTGTTTTATAGCTACGCATTTTACAAAGGCCTTAGGGTTGTTAGCCACAGCAGAGAGCACAGTGACGTGTGTAGACTCACCACTGGGGAGTGGGTCGCTTATCTTCTTTATATGCCCGGGAGTGGGGGTAGAGATTGGTAGTTTGGTATTACCTGTAGACATGTTAGTCTTAGATATGCATGAGCATGATGTTATTATCGGTATGGATTGGCTCGCAGCTTATAGAGCCATGATTGATTGCTTCGGTGGGAGCATTGTTTTTGCTATTCCGGGGCAAGAGATGTTTGTAGTAGCGATGTCTCGCCAGAGGGAGGTTCGACCGCTCATTTGTATTATATAGACGAGGATTCCTCTAAGGAGGTTGTGATTCCTTTAGACTCGATCCCAGTCGTTCGTGAGTATTCTGATGTATTCCAGGAGATACCAAGCCTACCCCCCAGTCGAGAGATAGACTTTATCATAGATTTATTTCCAGATACGAGACCGATAGCACGCGCTCCAAACCGTATGGCTCCGACTGAGATGCGAGAGTTACGAGATCAGATAGAGCAGCTATTAGGACAGGGCTTCATTCGCAGGAGCACCTCACCTTGGGGCACTCTAGTCTTGTTTGTGAAGAAGAGAGATGGTTCACTGAGGTTATGTGTGGACTACCGGGAGTTGAACAAGGTCACGATACGGAATAAGTATCCGTTGCCTCGAATCGATGATCTGTTCGACCAGCTGAGGGGAGTAACTTTCTTTTCGAAGATAGATCTGAGGTCGGGGTACCATCATCTACGTATTAAAGAGAAGGATGTTTCAAAGATTTCCTTCTTGACGAGATATGGGTCTTACGAGTTCAGAGTGATGCCATTTGGACTCACAAATGCTCCAGCCGTGTTCATGGACTTAATGAACCGAGTATTCAGAGAGTTCTTGGATCAGTTTATCATCGTCTTCATAGATGATATTTTGATATATTCACACTCCGAGGAGGAGCATGTCGAGCACTTGAGGCAGGTTCTTCAGACTTTACGAGAGCATCAGTTGTATGCTAAGTACGAGAAGTGTGAATTCTGGTTGCGAGAGGTATAGTTCTTGGGGCATGTTGTTTCTGAACAGGGGATAGCACTTGACCCGAGTAAAGTGTCAACGGTGAGGGAGTGGGGACATCCCACGACATCGATGGAAGTTCGTAGTTTCTTGGGATTAGCCGGATACTACAGGAGATTCATTCGGGAATTCTCCAAAATAGCGGGTCCATTGACGAACTTGACTCGCAAAGGGGTACCATATGTTTGGGATGATGCTTGTCAATTGGCTTTCGATGAGATGAAAGACAAGCTTACTTCAGCACCAGTCCTTGCTTTACCGAAGCCGGGTGTGGAGTACCTGGTTTACACCGATGCCTCTTTACGGGGACTTGGGGGAGTACTTCAGCAGGAAGAGAAGGCTATAGCTTTTGCCTCCTGCAAGCTTAAGCCGCATGAGAAGAATTACCCCACCCACGACCTAGAGTTAGCAGCAGTCGTTTTTGCACTGCAGATATGAAGACACTATTTATTGGGGGAGAAGTTCCGTTTGTTCACAGACCACAAGTCACTGCAGTACATGTTCACTCAGCGAGAGTTGAATATGCGTCAGCGCAGATGGTTAGAGTTTGTGAAGGACTATTAGTTCAACATACAGTATCATCCGGGGAAAGCCAATGTAGTTACTGATGAGTTGAGCCGTAGACCGGTAAATGAGGTAGCGGACGTCTGGAAAGCGAAGTGGAAGGAGTTGGGTCACCAGGATGCAGTAGCCCGTTCCTTCATATCTGTTATGACAGTCACACCCGAGATTGTTACGAGGGTAATACAGGCCCAAACCACAGACCCGTGTTGCCAGGAGCAGATTGTACGACTTTTAGCCGAGGGTGCTGAGTCCTATTCTGTTAGTTCTGATGGGGGTTTGAGGTTTAATGGGAGGTTAGTGGTTCCAGAAGGGGCAGAATTTTGTCATGCAGTGATGACCCAATCTCACGGGTCCCGATTTGCGGTACATCCTGGAGGAGATAAGATGTATCAGGATATGAGGGGGCAATACTGGTGGAGTGGGATGAAGAAGGACATTGCTGAGTTCGTGTCCAAGTGTTCTACCTGCCAGCTGGTGAAGGTGGACCATCAGAAACCGTCAGGATTACTTCAGCTATTGGAAGTACCTGCGTGGAAGTGGGAGAGTATTTCCATGGATTTTATTACAGGGTTACCTACATAACAACGGGGCATCGACTCCATCTGGGTGATTGTAGACCGTTTGACCAAGGTGGCTCATTTTCTGCCGGTGCGGACAGATTATACCACAGGTCAGTATGCTCAGTTGTTCATTGCTGAGATTGTCAGACTACATGGGGTGCCCCTGAATATTGTGTCAGATAGAGACAAGATTTTCGTGTCACGTTTCTGGGAAAGCTTTCAGGAGGCTATGGGTACTGAGTTGAGGTTGAGTTCAGCTTATCACCCACAGACAGATGGACAGACAGAGCGTACTAATCATATGTTAGAGGATATGCTACGCATGTGTGTTCTTGATTTTGGAGGAGGTTGGGAGCCCCATATTCCACTGGTAGAGTATGCTTATAATAACTCTTATCGGTTTACGATTGGTATGGCTCCATTTGAGGCTTTGTATGGTCGGCCTTGTCGTTCTCCAAATTGTTGGCTCGAGGTGGGGGATAACAAGTTGCTAGGATCAGAGGTGATTCCGAAAACCTCCGCGAGGATTGAGATGATCAGGAGTCTCATTCGAGTAGCCCAGGACAGGCAGACGAGCTACGCCGATGCGAAACGGTTCTTCCGGGAGTTTAATGTGGGGGACCAAGTGTTACTGCGTGTATCTCCTATGAAGGGAGTGATGAGGTTTGGGAAGAAAGGGAAATTGTCCCCGAGGTACGTGAGACCATTTCCCATTATCGAGAGGATTGGGCCGGTAGCATACAGATTGGGACTACCAGAGCATTTACATCGCATTCACGATGTATTCCACATCTCATCGTTGAGACGGTATCTTCGGGATGATATGGCCCATACTCACATCACGATAGATGAGATAGACTTCCAGCCTAACAACTCTTACGAGGAGAGACCGGTGGCTATCCTAGACTATAGTGAGAGGAGATTGAGGTCGAAGATAGTTCCACTTGTACGGGTCCAGTGGGAGCATCATAATGTGGAGGAATCCACTTGGGAGTGCGAGGCCTATATGCGCGAGAGATATCCAGATTTGTTCTTACCAGGTATGCCTTATTTTCTGAATTTCGGGACGAAATTCAGTTATTAGGGGGAAGTATGTAATACCCCGTATTTTTATGCTATATTAATTTGGGGATTTATTAATATTAATGTGAATTAATTATTTAATAAAAATCCGAAAATTAATTATGTTATAATTATTAACGTGATGAGAGTTAGTAATTATGGGAATATTTGTTGAATATTACTAATGAGTAAAGTAATATATAATAGTCGCCATATTAAATGTCACGAGTGAATAAAATGACAATTTTAGAAATTTGAGTCGGGACGCGCCCGTGTCGCGTCGGGACTAAATATTGATAAATAAAAGTAAATATTTTATAAGTTGTTTGTATGGTCGTTTTGAGTGCGCCAACGCGTCCGGAAGGGTCGAGATAGTCAGAAAAGTATACCCGGGAGTTTGATTTGGGTCTCGGGGCGTTTTTAGGCCTAATTAGTACCCCGGGAGGGCATTTTAGTCATTTTGTATTTTTGGGTAATTAAACCCACGAAAATTAAAGGGGTTATATCAGATGTTTAGGTTATCTCCTAATGTTAGATAACTCAAAACACTAGAACGGCCATTGGAGAGGAGAGGAGAGAGCTCTCAAGGCATTTCAAGGCTCAAAAATCACCCGTTTGCACCGCCGCCACCACCAACGCGTAGATCGCGAGACGGGGAACGCAACCACACCAAATTCAACACCAAACCAGATTTATGAAAATCCTAGGCAAGTGTTTATCTTTCTTATTTCGTTGATGCATCATCCATATTAGTTTAGGAGTTATTAGGATGAGATTTATGGAAGAAAACCCCAATTTGAGATGGGAAATTTTCATGTAGTGATGATTTATATGATATTCTGGAAACCTTTGTCATGTAAAGGATTAAGAGTTTGATTAAGAAGAGAGTTCTAATCAGATACAAACACTAAAAAAATTATTTCGGACGATCGGACCGTTGGAATTGGATGAAATTTTACAAAGAATTAGCTGAAGACGAGAGGAAGCTACAGAAAAAAATTCAGCTCGATCGGACCGTTCAATATTTTTTAATATTTTTTTTTGCTAGACAGTTTTATGTTTTGAGGACTCTTAGAGATAATAAAAATTAAATTAAAACTCCATTTTAATTCCGATTTCGAAACCGTTTGAAATTCTCATCTTTGAAAATAAAATTCAAAATCCTTTAATGTAAGGCGAAATCTATAATTTTGGGATATTTTGCATAAGGGATAATGTAAATATATATTAAAGGGGAGAGACACGTAAGAGAGAGTTACGTTGGAACATAAATGGATATCTACTGAATTATATATTTGGAAGAATGGAGTCCATTAGGGTTACGTAGTAAGTTGGAAAAACCCTTCGAATTAAAGTTAGAAACGAACCATTATACTTTATAAATAATAATGGGAAAATAAGGATAAATGTTATGAATGTGGGTTATTGGATAAACCTAAATTGATATAATAAAGGTGGTATATTTATATGATTGTGTATGCATATATTATATACTTGTGAAAATCATGCCCGCGCTACTTGCTATCCCTGAGGTTTTCGCGCTGGGACGATCTTATCTCGTGTGCCTTCTGGGGGATTTTGACTCGTACCCTAGAAGATAGAAATCCTAGGTACAGGCTATCGAATCGGTAGTCACGGTCCTAAGAGACGTGAGGGTATGTACTGACCTCTTGGACTTGGAAACTATGCTTCGCCTCAATATTGTTTGTGTATGTATTTATACAGTTCGAGAGTGATTCCGAACTTGTATTCCCTTTAGTACGATTGATACGAGGATTGGATAGCAGAGTATGCCCGCACCATAAAATTTTATGTGGGGTGCTGTTAGAATATATATATTATACGAGTATTTAATATATATATGAACTTCTGAAATATAGGAAACTGCCTACTGTGTTATGGTAAGTAAAACATGTATAATGAATCAAATTGTAAATACTTGTTTTGAAAAGTATAATATGATATTGAAAAAAAACTTTATGAATCAATAAAGTTAAAATGAGCGTTTTGTACTAAATGAAATTATCCTTTTTAAACCATGATGTTGTTAAATCTTAAATTTTGAGAGTCACCTAAGATAAGTTAAATCCTTGGGGAAGGATAGTGTGATATATGATGAGATAAACCATTGGGAAGGTTAGTGCGATAGGAGTGCACATTAGAAGAGAGGCGAGAATTTCTCGAGAGAGTGTCGCACTAATATGTTGTTGTATTGGCCTGTATCAATTTAAATACTTGCTAAACGAATTTTTAAATCATATACACTATCGGGCTCTGACCCGTTTCTATTCCTCTTTCTCTCTGGTATATATATGTGTATATATTACAGGTGCCCAGCCACATGGGCGTCTTGTTTAGGATCCCTTGGAAGGAACGTACTGCAGCTTAGGTGGGAGTTGCAGGCCACTTGCTTAGACGATTTCATTTACTGATTCCACTTCTATCATTCTCCTTATTACGCATGTGTCGCCCTTTCCACTATTTATCTGTTTTATTGGGACATTTGTATTTCAGTTATTTCTAGTACTGTTACTTTGGGATTTATTCAGCATGTATGTTTTACTTTAAGTTTTAAATGCTGGGATTAGGTTGTTAAATGTTAAATTATTGGATTGATTGTTTAATAAAATAAATAAATAAAATTGGAAGGTAATGTTTAAAAAATGGTTTTGACACTTAGCTAAATTAAATAGGGTGTTAAATTTGGAAAAGTTATTTTTACGACAGTGATGCTAAGAATGAACCAACTGTTCACCTTGATTTTAATTTAATAAAGGAGTGATCGCCCGGTATTTAATTAGGTAGGGTGTCACAATTAGCTCATCCAAGAATAAAATTTTATCTTTAATTGTACAAGATGTTTTAGGTAATCACATCTTAACAATAGCTTGTTAATCTGCATTTAGTAATAGTGGTTGAATTCTTAATCCCTCTCTTTGTCTCCAAAGACCATGGAGGTGCTCACTTGAGCATAAAATTGGATGCATACAAACCTACTCTGGTACACGCGAATCACTAAAAGATGAAATTCCATGGATGTCTCTTATGATCTACCTACTCTAACTAGAAGGTGGCCCACTTATACACAAACCACGTTAATACCCACTCCACCCAGCTTAAATCAATTTCCCTTGAAAAAATTAACCTCTATATGAGCCAATAGAATAAAAAGGGAACTCCTCTCAATAATAGTTGTTGCACCTTCTCCTAACAAAAATATCTCAATGCTTGGACCTGAATTACCCTCAACACAATATCGGATGCAATGGTTAATGTGATAAAAAAACTCTGCTACATCGATTATAGGAAAGATGTCCCTCTACTCTGCTTGTAAAGTCGATAAACTATTTGTCAATCGACGATTCTAGATGACTTCTGCCACATTTGCCTTCCTTGAATGCTACTAAATGGAGACTTGATGCCCTTTCACTGCTCCAACCACCTCTTGTGAAGTATGTCGAACTCCCATTGAGTGAACAGATACCAAATGACTTTGTGGTTTGAGAGTAATGTGAATCTCCCATATAGGGACGAAAATGGGGCGGTTTTGGTGGGGTTTCACCCTTCCCCTACCCTAATGGGGGAATTTGGGATAACTAAATGGATCGGGGTTGGGGTCAGGTTTCCGAGTCGGAGAGGGGTCAATTTTTTTGTAAAACCCCCGAGCATGCCCCGTTTGAGGGTATTATTACAAATATACAATTATTATTATTATTATTATTATTATTATTATTATTATTATTATTATTATTATTATTATTATTACTACTATTACTACTACTACTACTACTACTACTACTACTACTACTACTATTACTACTACTACTATTATTATTATCATCATTATTATTATTTTATATATAGTGATGTTTAGTTTTTTTCCATTTCTGACCTTCCTTCACTTTCATCCCCTAAGTTTCTTACCTCTCCCTCCTTCCCTCTCATCTCTTTTTACTCTCTTCCCTCCCATTTGTTTTTCGGTCGCTCAACCCACCAAAAGCTCATCTTCTTCGTGCATCACTCACATCATAGATTTATTAAACCCTCTAGCAACTTCTCATCATGCTAGACCCTTCGACAGTCGCTCATCGTCTCTTGTCGCCGCTCATCTCCTTCAGAAAATCTGCTAGCACCAGTCACTTTGGAGTTTATCATTTGAGACTTTTAATTTAATGTTTATTATTTTGGAATTTTCATGGTTTTTCCATGGTTGTCAGCTTGTTTTATCTTCTCTCAATGCACAAATCTGGACAAGGAAATGCTAATAAAAATATAAATGCCCTTTGGACCATTTTCTTCTCTTATTTACTTGCACATTAGTTAGTTTAATTACATATTTAGTTGCTTTTTGCTACTTAATTACAAATTTAATTACATGAACTAATTAATTATTTTTTCAGGCCTAATATTTTTTGTTAGTTTGTAATGTATTTGTTATTTTATTAGAAATTTATATAAAAAATTACAGATTTACATATTTGTCAATTACAAATTTATTTAGACATTAGTTAATTACAAATATATTTTTTTATTCAAGGATTAAAAACAATGACATTTTTCAAGTACTAAAAAACCTAAAAAAAATTAAATCTATTAGAATACTTACATAAAGAAAGTTAAAAAAAACATCATATAGATGTTTGGGGTGGTTTCGGAGCCCCCGTGGGGTTTTTAAATGGAGTGAAGGCAGGGAGGATGCCCCTCGCCACATTTCCATCCCTTCTCTCGTCTAACAAGTAATGCCTTTAAACACAAAGAGCAAAAGTGAGGTTGTTAACCTCTCATTCAACTTCTCAAAAGTCCACTGGGAATGCTCATGTTGTACGAGTGGTACCCTTTCCAGGTGAGGTGGGTCAGTGGACCTATAATCTTCGAGAACCCCTGAATGAACCTCCTGTAGTACCTTAACAAAACCAAAATCTTATGACTTTAGTAGGTTCCTTTAATTATATCCACTCCATCTTTGTCAACACATTTCTAGGATTCATATAATCCAAACTTGTAATGCAATGTTCCCTAAAAACTCCACTTCTCATACTTAAAAATACACATTTAGATAACTTAGCATGTATCTTGTGTTCCTGAAGTGTCTTTGGAATTATCCTCAGATAAAGTTCATGTCCATCCTCGAACTAAGTGTTGACCAGTATGTCATCAATAAACACGATAATGAAAAGGTCCAGATACAATCGAAATACTTTACATATCAACTTCGTTAACACAATTAGGGCATCGGTCATCTTAATTGGCATGACCTGGATGCATATGCTCCATAACGTATCAGGAAAACTATTTTAGGGATAATCCCCTCCCGAAACCCTAATTGGTGATAACTTGAGCCTAATTCAATCTTCAAAAAGAAAAATTCTCCCCTCAACTATTCAAATGGTTCGTCTATACGCAATAATGAACACTTGTTCCATATCATGACCTTACCCAGCTTTAGATGGTCCGCACATAAACTTAGTGAAACATCAATATTTTAACAAAGAGGAATATAGATTCCCCACATTGACGTACTCCTTGAATAAACTCTTATCTCAAAATCCTTTATGCCTTCTCCCACAACTCTATCATCTTCAACGAATCCATTCAATAAGGTCCCTTTACTATGGGTCTATTATTGATGACAAAACTAAGAAAAAATCAATTTCTTGTGTAGGCGATAACGTTGGTACCCTTTTAAATACAATTGAATGAATATCGAACTAACGATAATGTCTCTTAAAAAATTTACCCTTCTAATGTGTTCGTATCTATTTAATACAAGTGTGGGTTAGACCATACCTAGAGCTGAGGAATAACTATAAGAATCATCTCGTGCTCGAGAATGGCAACATAATAGCCTACCCATTGCAGTCTCCATAAACCTAATACAACGTTAATCATTCTAAACCAAATAACAAAATTATGTTACCTTATGTCTAAATCAATAAATCGACTAAAAATAAAATCGACCAATCACAACTTCTACATCTCCATAATCACGACATAGAGAAGCAACTTTACCCACTATGGTATCCACGAGTAAAGAAAACTCGGTGCTAAAAGTATATATAAACTCATATCATAGCTAGAATACTACAAATAAAGGAATGAGACCCCTCGGTGTCAAAATAAAACTCGTGCTCTTGATTCATAAACATAAACATATAATTTCTTGGTGTTATCTCTGTAAATACCGAGGCATCTACTAACTAAGTGGTCCCTCTATCCACAAGTGTAACAATTTCCTCAAAAGGATCAATCAAAATGATGGCCCTAGTGGCCCTGTCTACGTTTTTTATGACTTGAAATTCCTTATGTGTATTTTTTATGATCCAATGGCAAAAGGAGAGGGGTTATGTCGGCTTAGTTAGGAGAAACTTAGCAAAGCCAAAAACCAAGGCAACTTAGGATTTAAATATTTGAAAGATTTCAACCTTGCAATTTTAGTAAAGAAAAATTAGGAGTTGGTCATAATCATTTGGAGAGGATTGAAGATTATTGTTAGAAAACTTATTGTAAGTTTGATTTATTAATGAAAATTTTTGCTCATTCTTGCAATTTGTTTTTGTCTTTCATTATGTTAGCTTAAGACTTCTATTAGGATTATGATGAAGATTTTCATAGTTAGCTAACATTTTCATGTTAATTTAATTATTTTTTATTCCCTGCTCATTCTAATTATTATTGAAAATTCAATATTCATTTAAAATGACACAAGAGTCCATTTTAAAACCTTCAAATTTTTTTCGTCAAATCAAGTTCTGAGATTTAAAAATAGTAATTATTAATGGATTATTCTTTCACTTTGATTATTTTGATAGTTCATGCTTAAATACATTTGTGAACTTTAAAACTTGTATTTTCTAAGGGAATGGGGATTTTAGCCATCTATTAAAGAAGTTAAAAATATTTTGAACATAACCATTATATTTTTTGAATTAAACGCGAAGAGAGTCAGTTTAATTTGAGTTATAAAACGTGGAATGACAACATTAAATCAGTTTGCAATATTAGTTACGTGATAAATGAACCCTGAATCCTAATTATTTTCATATTATTTACAACTCTCGTGTGTTGTTCGCATATTTAGATATTTTCTTTGATTTACTTTTGTTCATATTTGTAACCTTTATTCTCTGCTCTATTTAGTCTATTTGTACAATTGCAATTATTTTAAACGTTAAAACTAACAAATCTTAGTGGATTCGAGCCGTACCTACACTTGTTATTCTATAATAACTCATGCACTTGCAGTGATTTTATAATTTGACAAACAATCGGGACTAAGAAGTTTAGATTTGAATTAATTGGATAATCACTTCTTCATCCTTAGAATAGGATTTTTTTTATTTTACTTGGCATTCACTTAATTTCTTGTTCAGAGATTTTATTTCTGGGTTGAGGTAACTCCAATTTGTTTATATTTCAGTTAGAGACTATTTTTACTATGGAGATTTGTTATAGTTAGTTGATTCAGTTTTAGTGGAGACTCTTTTATATTATTCCATCTAAGTTACTTATCTTGTTCCTTACTATTATGTTGTGGATGGATTTGATTTATCGTCATTTTTTTATTATTGATGTTGAGAATGGTAATTAAATAGCATGCCCTATCTTCAGCTGCACATGGAAAATGTGGTGTGTTAAATTGATATCCAACCCAAACAATTTCGCATGACAAAGTTGTCTCCAGATAGAATACCTTTAAGGAATTTTAAACTGAAACATTATTTTGAAAGAATGGAAGACAAAAACACACTCACACAAAAATCTCCTTTAAAACCAATTAAGGTTTTATAAAAAAAAAGGTTACTTATCTCGATAATTGTGCTTTATAACTATTTATACGCATCAGGTGTTAGAGGGTCAACAAAACATGTTTCTTAATAATAAACTTCCTTCATTCTATCAAGGAGACCTTTCGTTTAACGAGGTCATCGTAAGAGAGGACCTCGTACGAATAAGGTTTCTTATGACAGGTTTTAAAAGTATTTCCATCTAATCGTTTAAATTTTCGTATAATGATAATTTCTCATACAAGATTATCTTCGATCAGGAATTTTGGAAAATATTAAAAAACTCTCATGCAAATTTGACATGTCAAGAGGACCTATCATTCGAACAAAATTCTTATTTTTCCAAATCTCTTGTAAAAAGTTTGAAAATCTAATGTTTTGATTTATATAAAAATGGGTTTTTACCATCATTTCTTAGTTTGAAAATAAACTCTAAAAGTACGAAAACCATCAACATTTATCAAACTTTGATAATCTCAAATTTTACGATCAGGTAACTAATGGTGCTTTATCTTATTCTTCAACGATCTTCAATTACAACTCAAATACAACTTATAATTACAAACTTGACTTTTGTTTTAGGGTAAATCCAAAACAAAAAATAAGAGGAGTTTAGAATCTTGTCCTTACGCAAACCATTTACCCATTATTATCCGATTCAACTCAATGGGGGAAAGAAAATGGGTAAAGAATAGGAAAGCCCGTGTCCATAGATTTGAGACATGGAGGGATAAAGAAAAGGACTATGACAACATTATCCAGGAATATTAGGACTATAATGGAGGGTAGATGTTGAATAAAAATCGAAATCATGTGAAGAAAAATTGATTGAGAGTGAAAATCAAAATAATTGCCTTTGAATAAGATTTTATAAGGAAAATAAGACTTGGAAGCTAAGATTATTACACAAGGGTAATCCCAAAATAGATATGAGAAGATATATAAAATATAAAAGAAGAAGAATTATTAGTTGGAAGCTAATTAATGAGTCATATTCAAATAGGGAAGGTGGGGTGTGTGAAAAAAGGATACAAAACACTAGTTAATTCCATGTTAAGGCCAACTAAAGGAAGGAAACTAATCTTATTAAAGAATTATGGGTCATACATGATGTATCCTTAAAACATCTAGATAAGATGGATTTTTTTATGGCGATCTATTTTTAAGATATATTTCAAGCCTTTTATCCACACTTAGAAAGCACACGAAAGCATCTGAGGAAAAATGAGTAGGAAAATTAACGACATGCTTGTTACAAAATTTATCACCTCTAAGGTAACTCGTGACCTTAATCAAATGTCACCATTTAATTCTTTAGGATCAGTGGAATTTAACAATATTTTTCCAAAAATATTGGCATAATGTCAGATGAGATGTTATAAAATTTGTGTTAGATTCTCTTAATAAAGTGAAAATAATTTATTAGGTTATTCACATATTCATTTATTCCCAATATATAGAATCCTAATTTTTTTTAATCAATTTAAGCATATTATTCTATGTAATTTCATTTATAAAAATATTTCTAAAGTGATAGCTAATACACTTAAATGGGTGTTGGATTATATAATTTCAAATAAGCAAAGTGAATTTTTCATGAGCGTATTATCATTTATAATACCATTTTTCCTTTGAGATGAATCATTCTATGAATAAAAGGACGAGTGGGAAATAAGTCCACTTTGCATTTTATATATATATATATATATATATATATATATATAAGATAGGATTTACGAAGAGGTGGGTGAGATTAATTATAATTTGTGTTTCCTTCGTTTCTGTTATAGTGAATGAGTACTCGAAGGGTAATTAAACATCACAAAGAGGCCTTTGCCAGGGCAATCGAATTTCTCCATTTACTTTTCTCCTTTGTGAGGAAGGGTGAATTTTGTGTTGAAGAAGTCACATAATTAGGGTAAATTCCTAAGGGTGGAGGCTAATAAAGGGGACCCAAAGTATCTCATTTATTCTTTGCACATGATAGTATCATTTTTTGTCATTTTTCGGAAGGACATACATGATGAGATATAGGAATTTCATATAATTATTTAAATTTACAAATTGGCCTCGTGCAATTCCCCATATTTTTAAGGGGTTAATTAACTAAGAGTGATTTAATTAGTTAAAAGAAACCTTCTATTAATTATATAATTAAAACTGATAAGTTGGAATTTATTTATGTGAAAATAAGTTAATTGGGCTAACTTGGAATTTTAAAGTTAAATTGATAAAGATTTAAGGCATAAAGTTTGATTTTATGAATTCTGAGGTTAAATTATAAATTATGAGAATATAAAATATTTTTAGACTCTTGGGTAACTTTATAATGGCTTGGGGGGAATATGGGTAATTATAGATTTCTTGAGAACCATGTAGGGTTTTCAAATATTGAATTTCTAAGGTTTATTAGCCGCCAAGAAAATTCAAGTTGCACATAAGGACCGCAATTGCAGCCTTTCAAGCCACAAACACGGAAGCAAGCACCACGACCGTTATATTAGTTGTCATGGCCGCAACCTTCCTCTAGTCATGGGTTATATGGGCTGGGGTGGTTTATTTCACCACTTTGTATGCTTAAGCCTCAATTCAACTTATCTCCTTCACCAAGAAACCTTAAAATACTTTAATTTCTCTCTCCATTAACCTCATTATGCCAAATCAAAAAAAGAATATTTTTTAATATTTCAATCAAGGAATTTTTTAGGGCAATCAAATAAAAAAAACAAGTTTTCAAGAATCTTTCAAATGGATTTTTCAAGTGGTTTCAAGCCTAGATTTTAATACATGTCACTTTCAAATTCCAAATAAGTTCTCTTTTAACTTTTGAGTCGGGTTGCTTTCTACTTTTATTCATTTATATAGGTTTATGTTCAATTTTAACTAAACCTATAGTGTAAAAACAAAAATGAGTTAGAAAACCATAGGATTTGAAAGGTTCTTAGTTTATGACATTTATTAGGTGGAATTGACGATCCTCTCAAGTTTTATATTGAAATTTAGCTTTTTTTATTATTAGATTTTATATAGGAAACCCTTGTTAATAGAATCAACATGTAAGGGCTTAGGACTTGTTCTTGAGTTTATGACATTTGGGATACTTGTGGAAAAATTGTAATATGATTATAGTCCAACTGAGAATTAAAAAGTGCATGTTAGGTCAAGTTGTACCTTTATATCCTTGAGTATTACCCTTGATATTAAACATTTGATGTGTGAAATTTTAAGTATGGAAATATATAATTGATTCATATTTATTCATGAGAAAATCTTATGCTTGTATACTCTATGCTGTAATTTGAAATGTTAGTTGAGTTCTCTTTTTAAATATGATTTTGCAATTTAGATATGCACAATTTCTATGAGATTTATATCAAGTCCCTTTTTTATTAAAGGAAATTAAGAAAGTATATGGTTTATAAGGAGTGAGGGATACATTTATGATTGGATTGTTAGGTTTACGGTTATTGTGGTTTCTCATGAACGAATTGATATTGGATATGGAGGCTCGATATGTAAACGTTTATTCTTTTAATCTATTTCCCCATAACAAACCCATAATTAATCAATTGTCTTACGGACTACCCTATCTAAATGAAAGCATATATGGGGATAAGAATTTAGATTTCATTTACTAGACGTCTCATGCATAGAGTTTAAAGACGAGTTGTAACGCCCTGACCCGAATTTAAGGGTTAATAAAGGATCAACCCGTCCGGGTTCGCGCTTTAATTGTGAAGTGCAATGGAACACCCTAAATAATGACTCTAATCAAGTTTTATTATTATTTAAAGTTACACTTATTAGCATGTGATACCAATTTTCATCAAACTATGCGATGTGACCCAGGGTAGTGTCCTTAAGGCCAAGTAAACAAAGCTAGCGTAATACAAATTAAGTACTTACCTATATAACGCTCTCAAAATACGGGACAACATATAACCTGTCGTAACAAAGGGAGGGAGTGAGTCGAATGTTCAGTGGGATCATATATAAATGCAGTATAGAAATGAACGACAGAAAATAATACTCACATATTATAACTACATTCATGTGAATATATATATATATATATATATATATATATATATATATATATATATATATATATATATATATATATATATATATATATATATATATATATATATATATACCTTTTTTAAAACATCTCTCAATGTATTCAACCGTTTTATTTCAAAATGTTATTTGTTGTCTTTTATTCTCCTTGTTTTTATAAAATTATCATTTTGTGTATTTATTCTTTAAACTAGAGTTGCTTAATCATTACTTGAGAATTTCTTTCACAATAATCATTTCGTTGACTTTCAAACGTTTATTACTCGATGTTAACTAACTCACCCCAGAGTTCCTTAATCATTACTTGAGACTTTCTTTCAACACACACCCACATCGTGTTAGAAAATATTCATTAACACTGAAAGCCGTATACAACACGCACACTTGTGTTATTATGGGTTTAAACCTCATTAGGTACCTAAATTACCTATTAAGTCACCTTACTTAACCATTTCGCTTTTCTTATAGACAATAATCATTATTCCCAAATTACTTGTCCAAATTACATTAATTGGAACCTTAAACATTCACACAAGTTAGGTTATTGCTATATTATAACTCGTTTCTTATCACCTTCCTCATTACATCATTACCTTTGGAATTTTGCCAACATATATGAATTTCAAGGCCGTTCACCACCGGTCTCCGCTGCCATATGCTACGGTAGTTACTTTTGAGTTTCAACACTAGGTACATCATGCTCTTCTTAATTATTTTTTCAACATCATCCGAATATTCCAATATCTTTTTAATGTGTTCAACATTATCCAATGTTCACATTAACCCAAATTTATGGGCCAAAGTCAAAGCCCCGGACTTAACCATATATACATTTATGGGCCAAAACCAAAAGCTCGGACTTAACCGTTCGTTTTTCCGTTAACACTTGGAAATTTATCTATTTCTCCTTTAAGTCCTTTATTTACAAACATGTTGATTTTATACTAAAAAACATTCACACTTTAGGACTTAATTCATTTTCACCCACGCTAGTGTAAAATATTCATCAACATTTTTCATTCGTAAAAATGTTTCACTTAAGTAAATTCACCAATTTACCTTTTTATTGCCAAAACTTGCAATTTAGTCCTTTAACGAGTGTCATTTTCCAAAAATGGTAATCTAAGTTTCCAACTCAATACTTCAACTCATTTAGCCATTTTTAACACTTGTTCAATACCTTATTTTACTAAACTTTCGCGTTTAACACTCCAACACCTTTATATATAATTTCACATATTTTGCATATTAAAGTCCCATTTGACACATAGTTGACATGTACACTTTCTTCTTGTTTTTTTTTTCCATTCTATTACCCATTTTGCCAATATTCAAAAATTTGACATTCTTACTTTTCACACTTTGATTTACACACTTTATTTATGACTTATTGTATTTCAACACCTACTTAGCCATATGTTTCAAGTTAACTTTGTTTACTTTCATTCTCAACTTTTGCACCATAACTTTATGGAAAATCTTACTTTCACACATTTACACACTAAACCCATTTTACTTTCTATATAAATTTCATCAACTTTAATTAACCCATTAAATTTTTATCATTTTCTCCGCTAATTTCATGTCGAAAGACATACTTTATTCTCATAAAATGGATTAATCAGGCCTAATACATTTCTTAACTCCAAAATCACATTATTTTTCCTTCAAAACATCCTTTTAACACATTTTATTTCATAAAATGTTTAAGACATATATTCTGAAATTTATGAATTTTGAAAACCCATTTTAAAACCTCTCTTTAAAACTCATTTTCACCCAAAAAGATGATAATGAAACTTATTAAACCATAGATACAAAATAACTAACATCCTATATATATATTAAGCCTAATATATGTAAATAAACATGCTGAAACCCTACTAAACTTTGAACCCGTATCAAAGTTGTTTTTTCCCACCAAAAATGTCTTCATAATGGTGGAATAAGTAGAGAATATGGGTGGCTCCTCCACCTCCAAATATGGCCTTAAAGGGAGTCACAATAGCTCATTTTTCCAAGCTCCAAAGGTTGCCCCATCAAGCTTTATAAAATTACTCTTCTTTCCCCTTGAAACCCTCTTCAAAACCCATTAATGCCCACTTTGGTTCATGAGATGATGAAATGTAGAGATGAATATGATAGATATGATGAAGATGATGAACTCCTAGATCCACACCAAAATGCTCGAAAGACCTTCTTCAAGCTCCCAAATGCCCTTTTCAAAAGCTCCTATAAGTTGTCCCACTTTGGAGTGAAGCTTTAATAAAGGTCTTAATAGATGGTCTAAAAGGGTGAAAAACTCTAACCAAGGTCTTCATGTCCAATTTGAAAGTGACCCTACACAACCACCACTTAGACCCATCTAAAACTTAAAATTTGCACCTTGACAGCTCGCCAAAATAGCGGGCGATGCGACCACTCAAAAAAAGTATTTTTTTCATTTTTTATTTATTTGGTATTTTTTTCATGTATTTTTAGGGTCTCGTATATATGGTCATATTATTTTTTTGATCTCCCGATTGTCCTATACAATTCGCGTAAAGTT
Source organism: Sambucus nigra (assembly GCA_949130495.1). Classification (NCBI taxonomy): domain Eukaryota; kingdom Viridiplantae; phylum Streptophyta; class Magnoliopsida; order Dipsacales; family Adoxaceae; genus Sambucus; species Sambucus nigra. The sequence continues at coordinate 51,684,391 of OX422220.1, forward strand.
GAATTTTCGTAGTGTCACGCACCGACAAAAAGTGTTATATTAACTTTTTATTTTATTTTCATTTTTCCTCTACATGATATCCTTCCTTTATTTTAAGGGCTAAAAATATGTGGTCACGCTATTTTTATCCCTCTCCAATTGTTTTACAAAAAATCGAGAAAAGTTACCTATCATGCGCATCACGTACCGTCCAAATTACTGCATTATTACTCATGATTGTGTCATAATCATTCCTTAGTATTTTTACATTAAACTTGCCAACATAGTGAGTAGGACTATTAGAACTTAAATACTTATCCATGAGAACCATGCTATATGGAGATTTTTCTCCTTAATTACTCTTCATAATGTGTTACTTTTCGTGCCATTTGACATAATTTCCATATATATTTATTCCCCAAATTTTTCTTTGAATAAAATATTTTGATTATCAATAAATACTTTTTTTAAGGCGGGTGTTGATACCAAATTTAGTCTGCTGACATGGCCCAATTGAATGAAGACACGTGGCAATCTACATGGCAACAACAAATACTTCCGAGGAACCATACTACAACGAGGAATGTTGCTTCCCCGAGGAACTCACATGCTCCGAGGAACTCACACGCTCCGAGGAACAAGAACTCTCCGAGGAACTCTTGAGTACTGAGAAGCTTAGGTGGTCCGAGCAACTCAGGCGGTCCGAGCTGCACCTCGAACAAAGCATTGACAGCTGGATAACCAACAGTTTGACTGTTCATTAAACGCTTATCATTCAGACGCACACGCTTAAAGGGCATTGAATGTATTACCCTTTCATATGTACATCATTTAATGTATTACCCTTTCACATTACAGCCTCAGGGCTATAAATACATTGTACAATCCTCATTGTAGGGGACGGGGGGAAATTCTTGATAGAACTTGTAATCGAGAATTCCCAAACACTCAGCAATAACATAACAGTGGACGTAGGCCATTCTTATAAGGCTGAACCACTTTAAAAATTCTTTGTCTCATTTATTTATTTGTGATTGAATAATTAGATATGATCTAATTTTTTACATCAACAGATTGGCGCCGTCTGTGGGAAACAACTGGTAATATCGTTTTTCACCAAAAATAATCCATTACAAATGGCTGATATTCCAGAATCTAGCAATCGAAACGCTGGAAGCCCTCCAAATCCATCTGCTCCTCCAAATATTCCAGATCTGGCTGGAATAATGACAAATCTGGCTCAGGGCCAGACCATCATGCAAGAAACAATGCGACAACTATACAAACCCTCCATGGCGGTGCACAAACCCATTCAGGACTGCGCAGTATTCAAAGAAATACCCGTCCACCTTCTTCGCGTACTAGGTGTACCAATTCATATCGCAATGAAGAGTCTGAAGATTTTTCTTATCAACCTGGACGAACTTCGTCAATACGAGCCACAGATACTGAACAACGTATCACTCTTTCTCCAGAAAGGACTAGTGCGCTAGAGAGGTTAAGCAGGGTATCACCTTTTGATCGATTAGGACTTAGAAGGAGTAGAAGTCCTCCTAAAGTCGTATCGAGCAGTTTTCGACGACCATCAGATTTAAGGGAAGGATCTGCCCAGTCGCGACCAGCTGCTCGTCAAGATAAATCCCATGAGCGACTAGCTGCTCGTCAAGATAGATCCCAAGAAGCCACTTCAACGCGATCAGTTGCTCGAACCAACATGCCCGAGGAAGGAAATGATGCATGGAAAGGCTCTATTCAGAGGCTGAAGGATAGATTAGGGGAAATGGCTAAGGCCAAGAACCCTCTACAACGAACCTTTGTTCGAGGAACACCTTTTGTCCAGGCCATTATAGATTTTCCAACGCCATCAAAGTTCAAAGCACCTGTTGTGACCCCCAAATATGATGGAAAGACTGACCTTGTCCTTCATATAGAACAATACCAAGTTGCAGCCGACATCTACGCTGTTCCAGATGAGATTAGATGCAGGGCATTCTCGGGAACTCTCACCGGATCTGCTCAAATATGGTATAATAATCTTCCTCGGGGTAAGATCTCAACTTTTCTTCAACTGGCCGAGTTATTCATTGGGAATTTCTTCTTTGGGGCAAAGCCAGTTAAACGAGTAGCACATTTGTTAAGTGTTGGACAAAAGGCTGGTGAGAGTACTAGAGATTATATAACTCATTTTAATAACGAGAAACTCGAAGTCATTAATTATGAGGAGAAGATAGCGATTACCGCCTTGATGAGTGGACTACTGTCGAACAAGTTGTACTACACTTTGGCCAAAAATCCACCTAGAACCATATCAGACCTGATGGGAAAAGTGTCCAAGATTATGAATGCCGAGGAGGCTATGGATGCAAAGAAGAATATGGATGCTAAAGAAACCAAGGTGGAAGGTGATAAAGCTAAGAATAAAGAGCATAAGAACAATGGTAATGACAAACATTCAAAAACTAGGTCGGTATGGGACGTAATGAAGAAATTTGATAATTATACTCCTTTGAAGAAGGATATCAACCATGTTCTAGAAGAAATAAAGAACAACGAGGAATTAAACTGGACAGAGAAAATGAAGGCAGACCCTGACAAGAGGAATAAGGCGAAGTATTACGAGTTTCATAAAGATCATGGCCATATGACCAAAAACTGCATAGCTCTTCAGAATGAGATTGAAACACTCATCAGACGAGAAAAACTGGCAAAGTATGTTGATCGAGGAAGCGAAAGAAGAAACAACGACCGAGCAAGAGAGAGGTCTAGATCTCCTCGTCGAGCAGAGGATAAAAAGAAAAGAAACCATGAAGTTGATCCAGAAGATGACCCCGATCTTCCCAAGAGACCAAGGCAACCAGAACGTGAGGTATTTTCAATACGCTTTAGGTCATTTGACTGTAATGTTATAACAGGTGGAGATGCAGGAGGAGGAGACCTTACTGCAGAGAGAAGAGCTTAACTTTGTGAGGCTCAAGCTTGCTCGTATATTCAACGAATAAATCTAGCTGAAGAGGATCGCTCGAGAAAGGTGAACAAAGAGAAATTGGTCATTGGTTTCTCAAAGAATGACCTTGCAAGTATTCTATATCCTCATGATGACCCATTAGTAATCAAAATGAGGATGAAGGAGGTTATGATTTCAAGAGTACTGGTCGACAATGGTAGCTCGGCAGACATCATGTTCTACTCGTGCTTCGATAGTTTAAATCTAAAGTTATCTTAACTGGAGCCTTATCATAGACCCCTCCTCGGTTTTGCTGGCGAGAAAGTATTTCCACTTGGGACGATCAAGTTGGATATATTCATTGGTACGTGGCCTGCTTGTCGAACAGAAAGAATAAGTTTCTTCGTGATGGATAAGAATGTTCAATCATCGTACAATATCATCATGGGAAGAGTAGGATTGAAGAAGTTCGAGGTTGTACCATCTACAGTGCATCAGTGCCTAAAATTTCCAATAAATTTTGGAGTAGGAGTTGTAAAAGGTGATCAGAAAGTAGCTCAGGAATGCTATTATTCATCCGTTGAGCAAGAAGAACTGGAGGAATCAAGGAAAAAGCCTACTATTTATCAAGTGGATGAAGGTGCTGAAATTGAAACATTGGATCCTAGAGAGGAGTCGCAACTCGTGAAGGGTCAAGTGGTGGAAGCTACTGAAAACATCATTCTGGACGACGAGCACCCTGAGCGAACTACTCAAGTAGGTTCGTCGTTGGAGGCCTCATTAAAACATGAATTGATAACTTTCCTAAGAAGCAGAAAATAAACTTTTGCGTCATAAAGATATGCCTGGGATAGATCCAAATTTCTTATGTCACGAGCTTAATGTGAATAAGGAGATCAAGCCAGTGAAGCAGAGAAGAAGAGTGTTCAGCCCCGAGAAGAATCAAGCTATATAGGAGGAAGTCGAGAAGCTCCAGAAAGCTTGCTTCATTGCAGATGTTAAATATCCAGACTAGTTAGAAAATGTGGTGATGGTGAAAAAGAAGAACAACAAATGGAGGATGTGTGTAGACTTCACCGACCTCAACAAAGCATGCCCAAAGGATCATTTTCCTATGCCCCGAATTGATCAACTAGTGGATGCTACCTCGGGACACGAGTTACTGAGCTTCATGGATGCTTATTCTGGTTACAATCAGATCAAAATGAAACCTGAAGACAGGGAAAGTACTTCTTTCATTACCCCTAGGGGAACTTATTGTTATAATGTTATGCCTTTTGGTTTGAAAAAAGCAGGGGCGACATATCAGCGGCTGATGAACAAGGTCTTTGCTGAACAAATTAGTTGCAATATGGAAGTCTATGTTAACGATATGCTGACAAAGAGCAAGAAAGCTGTCGATCATCTAGTTGACTTAAGTCAGACTTTTGATCAACTGGATAAATATCAAATGAAGCTGAACCCGACGAAGTGCATATTTGGAGTACGAGAAGGCATGTTTCTCGGGTACATTGTCAATCAACGAGGCATTGAGGCAAATCCTGAAAAGATCAAAGCTCTATTAGGGCTGCGATCTCCAACAACGAAGAAGGAAGTACAGAGTCTCACAGGACGAGTAGCCGCACTTAACAGATTTGTGTCACGAGAAACTGATAGATGTCTCCCATTCTTCAAGACACTCTGAAAGACTTTTGAGTGGAATGATGAATGTGAGAAGGCTTTTCAAGACTTGAAGAAATACTTAGGAGCACCTCCACTGTTATCCAGGCCAGTGATGGGAGAAAAATTATACTTATGTATTGCCGTGTCCGAGAATGCAGTTAGCTTGGCATTGATCAGAGTGGAGAATGGACTGCAAAAACTAATTTATTATATGAGTAAGGCCTTTCGAGGAGCAGAGATCAGATATCCAAGGATGGAAAAGTTAGCACTGGCACTGATTGAGGCGAGTAGAAGAATGAGGCCATACTTCCAGTCTCATACCATAGTAGTATATACTGATATGCCATTGAGGCAGGCCCTTCATAAACCAGAAAAATCAGGGAGATTGATGTACTGGGCAATAGAGCTCGGTGAATATGATATAGTTTATGAACCCAGATCATCGCTAAAAGGGTAGGCTGTAGTAGATTTTATAGCAGAGTTCACCTATCCTGATACCCCTGAGGAGCAAAAGTTGCTCGCTGATCAACCTGTGGATGTTACAGGATCATCAAACACTAGCTCAGACCAACTCCGGTTGGTAAAAGGGAAAGTAGATGTTACAGGATCATCAAAGTCGATCTCAGACCAACTCTGGATGGTAAAAGGGCAAGAAAAGATGATCGGCGAAGAGCAAGAAATATCAGGGGAGGATGAAAGGAAGCAATAAATATTTCACCGAGGAACTCTGACAGATCAGAAATTTGAAGATGAGTTACCTATATGGAGGCTATATGTAGATGGCTCATCTTGCATTACAGGATGTGGCGCGGGGATAGTTTTGAGCACTCCGGACGAGGTCGACATGGAATACGCCTTACGTTTTCAATTCAAAGATTCCAATAATGAGGCTGAGTATGAGGCCATGATTGCAGGTCTTAATTTGGCAAAAATTATGGAGGCGCAGCAGGTTATTGTCTTCAGTGATTCTCAATTAATTGTAAATCAAATGTTGGGAGTATATGCAGTTAGAGCAGAATTAATGATCAGATATCATGCAAAGGCAAAGGAGCTGGTGTCAGAATTTATCGCTATTCAGCTGGTCAGAATACCAAGAATGGAGAATGCGAGAGCAAACGCCCTAGCTCGACTAGCATCAGCTACTCGTACCGAGCTACGACGAACAATCCCAATTGAAGTTTTAGCTGGTCGGAGTATAGATGAAGATCTGACGATGAACTTTATCACCCTTGATTTAGGACCATCTTGGATGGATCCCATCAGGGCGTATATTGAGGAGGGAGAATTACCAATTGACAAGCTCGCAGCCAAGAAATTGAAGTTTAAAGCTGCTCGGTATGTATTAACTAACGGTATTCTGTATAGATGAGGAATTATGGCAGGTTTGTAGAGATGTGTACATCCCTCCGAGGTAAAAGAATTGATTGAAGAGATCCATGAAGGGTCCTGTGGAGCCCATGTAGCAGGTTGGACGCTTTTGCAAAGGGTGATGACACAGGGATACTACTGGCCGATGATGAGAGCTGATTGTATAGCCTATGCCAAGAAATGTGACAAGTGCCAACGCTTTTCATCCATCCGAAGAACAACACAAGCATTGTTGACACCCATCACTTCCCCTTGGCCATTTGCCATGTGGGGGATAGATTTGGTTGGGCCACTGCCAACGACCAGAGGAAGGTTCAAATACCTCGTTGTCGGAGTGGATTATTTTACTAAGTGGGTAGAAGCTGAGCCTCTCATTGATATGACATACGAGAAGGTGTACCAATTTGTTTGGAATAACATCATTTGTCGATATGGTCTTCCTCATGCTTTCATCACAGACCATGGAACACAATTTGATAACGAGGAGTTCGCTGCCTATTGTCATCAGTCAAATATTTTGAAGGTCCACTCAGTACCAGGCCATCCTCAAAGCAATGGACAAACTGAAGTGACAAACAGAACGCTGCTAAATGGCTTAAAGAAAATACTGGATGATGCAAAAGCAAACTGGATCAACGAATTACAGTCAGTACTGTGGGCTTATCGAACTACTCCCCGAGTAGCAATTGGAGAATCACCATATATGCTGGCGTTTGGAAGTGAAGCTGTTGTACTTGCCGAGTTGGGCCTCCTAACACACAGGGTACTGAATTTCAATTCCCCTGTCAGTGACTTAATGAGAAGATTGGATTTAGACATGCTCGAGGAAGTTAGAGAAGAAGTAACCATTAGAAATGCTGCTTACCAGCAGCGAACATCTTTGTTCTGCAATAAGAGGGTGAAGAAGTGCGACCTGAAAGAAGGAGACTATGTGCTGAAGAAAGTAATTCAAAAGCACAATATGCTGGAGACAAACTAGCATGGACCATACCGAGTTACAGAAGTTGTTCGACCAGGAACTTACCGAATAGCAACTTTAGAAGGGGAGGAGTTTAAGAATGCATGGAACGCAGAGCACCTACGCAAGTATTATCAGTGATGAATAAAATGAAGATTTTCTGTCGAATTATTTCCTTTTATTGAAAGTTGTTCGGGGAATACTAGTGCTACACACTACTCGACAAGGCTCAAGGCTCAGGCTACTCAATTTTTTTCTCAAAAACGCCAACTAAGGTTGGTCGAGAAACCAATATTCCTCCGGGAAGTAAAGCTACCTATATTCCTCCGGGAAGTAAAGCTACCAATATTCCTCCGGGAAGTAAAGCTACCAATATTCCTCCGGGAAGTAAATATACCTATATTCCTCCGGGAAGTAAAGCTACCTGTATTCCTCCGGGAAGTAAAGCTACCAATATTCCTCCGGGAAGTAAATCTACTAATATTCCTCCGGGAAGTAAAGCTACCTATATTCCTCCGGGAAGTAAAGCTACATGTATTCCTCCGGGAAGTAAAGCTACCTGTATTCCTCCGGGAAGTAAAACTTGTATTCCTACGGGAAATAAAACTATATGTTCCTCGGGAAATAAAAGTATTCCTAAAAATGCCAACTTATGTCGGTTAGAAAGTAAATATATTCTCGAAAATGCCAACTTGAGTTGGTCGGGAGGAAAAATTATTCCAAAAAGTGCCAAAGCTGCTCATTAAGAAAAAAATCTACTAACTATGGTTGGTCGGGGATAAAAACCCACTAATTGTAGTTGGTCGACAAGGAAAATTTACAGACCTTGGTTGGTCGGAAACATTTAAGAAAAAAAAAATCTACTAACTATGGCTGGTCGGGGATAAAAACCCACTAACTGTAGTTGGTCGACAAGGAAAATTTACCGACCTTGGTTGGTCGGAAACACTTTATGAAAACGAGAAAGAGATCGAGCAACATAAATGATACTAGTAACTTTTTAATTATTACTAAGTTGGTCTAGAAATAAAATATTATTTTTGCCAAATGACTACCACAAATTCAAGCTATTCGACAATAAGTTGATCAAGAAACTACACAATATTGTTATCTTTTTAACAGATATGCATGCACAAATGTAAAGTGTTTGATAATTACAAGACAATGGAAATTAAGATTGCGAACAAAGATGAAAGTCTTTCATTAAATCCAAAAATAAATTACATTGATAATGAAATGTAAATTACATTGATAATGAAATGTATACTAACTATTACATTAATATTCCTATTCTACTGGTCTTTTCCCCTCTGATTTTGAAACAGGTTCTTCGCCAGCAGGCGGATCATTTAAAGCAAGAGGAGAATTTATAAAGTTCAAATCTTTCAACATCCTGATATTCATCACGGATAGTCGATCTAGGAGGTGCTCGGGACGAGATATCTCGACATTTGAATGGAGATTGTAGTCGCCGAGATATTTTGAAATCAAGCATCGAGGAATGGCCCGAGCAGGGATCCAACTCATATCCAGTTTGAATGGAGGCACGAGTAGGTCGAGCATCCTCATAGAAGTCCCACAGGTAATGACCCTGTTCGAGTTGCAGCACACCTAAGGCATTCAACCAGCCCTGCTTGTAGCCCTCATTATTGGCATTCTGGATACGAATGTCTAAGTGGTAGAGAGCCTCATTGTATCCAGCCATCCAGAACTCCCTGGGCTGTTTATGGAACTAATATGTCAATCTTTCCAACTGCTCGTGTAGATTTTTGATGAAGAGTTCCTTATTCTCCAAGATTGACTTCTGCGCAGAAAGCTGCTCTTCCAGGTCCCTGATCTTCTTTGATATTTCAGCCAACGCCTGGTTCTTCACCATCAGCTGGAAGGCCTGGTTTTCTAAGGCAGATTGAGTCCGCTGTTCCACGACAGGAATTCGAGGAGCTCTTGCTCGTCCCCGAGGAGCTCTTACTCGACCACGAGAAGACGTAGAAGGGCCAGACCTCTTCAAGGTTTCCAACTCGTCCCTCAAGTTGGCGTTCTCGACTTCCAAGAACGAGAATCCCTCATCAGTCACTGGGATCAAGGCTTTTGAAGTAGAAGCTTCAGACTTCAACTGTGACAACTCTCTTTGAAGGTTGTTGTTCTCTTGCTCTAATAATTCAGCTATTTGTCTGCACTCCTCGACCTCGCCCTTCAGAGTTATCTCCCTCACATCGTAGCCAGCAAAAAGTTTCTCGTAGCCCTTGTCGGCAATGATTTGCTGGTACTTCTTCTCATACCCCTCATGCAAGAGGGCAGTGGATTCTTTGTATTATTGCTAAAGATCCTCGAGGGTGCCTTGGAGATCCTCGATCATGTCATAATAAGCCACATTATTGGCCACTTCACGATCAAGCAGACACTTCAGATATTGGTATGCTTCAACTGCCTGTTCAGAAGCATCTTGGCCGAGGATGTCGACGACTTGTGCTGCACTAAGATCTGTGTGACCAGCTTTAAAATAATCATTGCATTGCCTCAGCAGCTTGGTATCGTGAGCAGATAATAATTTCATCCTGGACAGAAACTAGCAGAGGAAAAAAAAAGCAGTAATCAATAATCAAAACAGAGCATGAAGAAGAGACAACCGTATGAATAAACACAAGTTCAAGTTTTATTATATCATAAAGGTCAGAAGTACAAGATTCAGAATTACATGTTCAGGATTACATTTGTTAAAGAAAAATAAAATAGAGAAATCCGAACAACTCTACACCTTTTCCTTGTCTCCCAAAACTTTCTCGGGAGGCTGGGATGAGGAAGTAGGTTGCTCGGATGGAGCAGATAGTAGCTGGGGAAGTGCTGGAGGTTGCTCGGAGGATGTTGCAGGTAGTTAAAGTTCCTCGTCAGCTGGCTGGATAGTCGGGGGAAGAGAAACCTAATCTCCCATCACCATGGAAGACTCTTCGGAGGCAGCTTCATCCTCTTCTTCGTCTTCGGGAGTTGGAGGGGGACCAGGGATGTGTCGCTGAAAGAGTTTGGAATTTTCATCCACCTTCATCTCCTGTAGAGCAGCGACCCACCCATCTCTGAAGTACTTGAGGCTGTCATATTCTACTTGAGACATCATGGCAGCCAAGCCCTTGTTCCACCCCTTGTCCCAGCCAGCACTAAAGGACTTCTTCACAGTTATTTTCCTCTTCAACTTCTCCGAGGAAAGATTCTCGGACAACAGGTTATCAGCAGCTTTCAATTTTTTTTCAACCTCCTCCTTCTGACGACTTACTTCCTGAAGTTGACTTAACTCCTCCTCAGCAACCTTGAGCTTAATCTCAAGCTCTCCAACATTTTTGAGCTTCTCGTCGAGCTTTTTATTTTTCCCTTCCAAGTCCTTTATTCTCTTCTCCAACTCCTTGGAGACTTCAACAACTTGAGCTTTCTCCTGCTCAGTTGAGGTAAGTTTCTTCTCCCAGATTGCCTTGTCAGTATCATATTTCTGACGAGAATCTTCCAAAGACTTCGTCAGGCCCGCCAGAGCTTCCTCCACACCAGATGAGGAGTTTGAAGCTTTAATTGCTTCATCCTTCTTCAAACTTATATTGAAGCAGCTCGTCAACTGTGAAAAGAAAATGAAATCAAAGTCAGAGATAGATATAACAAGGGAAAGATGAAAAGTTCAAAATAAGAAGACTTACAGAAGCAAGGTGGCGAGCAGCTAACGAAGTGACCATGTCCCGAGTAAGGTTTTATTCAACACTTTGGATCTCGGGAATGATCCAAGTCTTCACCGAGCTCATGGCAGAACTCGGGGGAACGAAGGTAGGAACACCAATTCCAGTAGTTGGGGGCTGGGAGATGGTTTCAGTCAAATTGACCGAGGAGATCTTCTTCAGCCTCCTCAGGGGAACAGGAACAGTTTTGACCAAGGAAGAACTCTTGGTCGGTGATATTACAATCACTTCTCCGGGAGCAACAGACTTGATCGGAGACACTTAGGGCTTCTCGACAATCTTCACATCAGCAGCAGCCGAGGAAGGCGCATCAGTCTTCTTTGTCCCCTCCCCTGGGACGTCAATCTTACTCCTTTTTGCCTCTACAGAACCAGAGGCAGGTTTCTCGAAAAGGGTGGGAGGTCTTCTCTTCTTCATCCTTTCACTTAAAGGAATGTGTGATTCAGGCGAGGAACTGGTAGAGGCTGGTACTGGCTCTGTTTCACTTATTACCGGACGAGCAGTAAAAGAAGTAGTGTAACTCTTGTACTGCAGCAGATACGAAGTTGACCTAACGTGCTCATCGGTAACACTCTGATGCAAACTCCAGATAAGTTTTAAGTGCCTTATATTTACGTTTGCTTCTTTTGAACACTTTCTTTTGTTGTCAACTGCAAACAAATCAAAATTACAATATCAGTGGCACATTTTGTCAAACACAGAGGAAGAATAATTTCAAAATAAATAAAATGAAATAAAAATAACCTATCCCATTGCCATAGGGAGGGCATCTGGGACCCTGATACACTTCATCTCCAGATAAAGGAGCATGTTGCCAATTTTTTATGACAACCCCTTGCTCAAAATAGTCCCTATTGGCATCCGGGAGATTGACTACTAAGGCCCTATTTAAAAATCTAGTTTTTAAATAAAAGGTGTTATCACCAACTGCCCATCTATAACAAAACATGATTTCTGGATTTAATATACGAGTTCCATGGATTTGATTTAATCTATGAACCCCATTGACTATTCTCCATGTATTGGGGGTTATTCTTGCAGGAACAACGTCAAAGTATTGATAGAATTCCAGACATAAGGGATTGGGTGGAAAAGAAAATCCACACTCAGCAATAAAGAGACTGGAGAACCAATGTCCCTCAGCCAAACAGAAATAATCAGAAGGCTCAGAAAGCTCTTCCAAAATAACCCAGGAGGGAATAGAGAAATCAGAGCGAAACTTATCAAGAGCTTCAACAGGGTAAACCATGATGAATAAAGGAAATGAAGAAGAAGGAAGAAGATATTACAGAAAAATAGTGGATCTGTTGACAACGAACGATGGAAGAGATGAATACACAGGAGAGAAAGAGACGATGGAAAACTCGAAGATACAAATTTGAAAAAGTAGAAGACGATGGGACTGTCTGTGACGCTTAAATACCTTGCCTTGGGAAAAGGAAAAAGTAATGATTACAAAAAGAAACGATTACGCTACCGGCGGCTAGAAGGACAAAAAGGGCGCGTCAATCGAAGTGATTATAAAAATTCAAAAAGGCTGATTCTACGAATTTGGAAGGAGAAATAAATACAAAAAACTCCTAAATTTCGGGATGACCATTTACAACTGCCATATTCCGCGAAAGAATGTTCCACACTCCTCAAAGTTCAAACTATGAAACATTGGGGGCTTCTGTTGATACCAAATTTAGTCTGATGACATGGCCCAATTGAATGAAGACGCGTGGCAATCTACATGACAACAACAAATACTTCCAAGGAACCATACTACAATGAGGAACGCTGCTTCCCCGAGGAACTCACATGCTCCGAGGAACTCACACGCTCCGAGGAACAAGAACTCTCCGAGGAACTCTTGAGTACCGAGCAACTCAGGAGGTCCGAGCTGCACCTCGAACAAAGCATTAACAGCTGGATAACTAACAGTTTGACTGTTCATTAAATGCTTATCATTCAGACGTACATGCTTAAGGGGCATTGAATGTATTACCCTTTCATATGTACATCATTTAATGTATTACCCTTTCACATTACAACCTCAGGGCTATAAATACATTGTACAATCCTCATTGTAGGGGACGGGGGAAATTCTTGATAGAACTTGTAATCGAGAATTCCCAAACACTCAGCAATAACATAACAGTGGACGTAGGCCATTCTTATAAGGCTGAACCACTTTAAAAATTCTTTGTCTCATTTATTTATCTATGATTGAATAATTAGATATGATCTAATTTTTTACATCAACAGCGGGGTATTACATTCTTTCCTCAAGAAATTTCGTCCTCAAAATTCATGGTCATCAACCTTAGAATCCAGTTACCTACAACCAGTTTTTAATCCTAGGGCATCCTCAACACTGTGGTCTAAAACCCAAAGATTTATTTTCATCAATTACATTTCTAACCCAATCATAGCGGACACTGAGGTTTTACTACTAGTCTCAATCGTGCATAACTCATCCATTAAAATAATTATTCCGAATAACTGGTATTCAGAAAATTACACGTTACCACCAATGAACTCATCATCATGAATCCTTCATACACTAGGATTTATAAGCCTACGTTTCCTCAATAATTTTATATCATACCTAGCCTAGGCTGATACAACCTCAACATTTCTAATCATACATGTCAATGATCATAAGAGAGTTACCTTTTCACATTAGTCTACTCGATCGATATCTCCTATGAGATTCTTATGCTAACCTAGAGTCATCCTAGGTATCATAACACAATCATACACGAGCGATCAAATCCTCAATCCCATAATTCAAAGCAAAGTACAACACTAACATCTAATATTTTATTAGGTTCTAATACTCACAATATCCTCGTGTCACAACCTCGAAACCCGTAACAAAGTACTAACTAGCTATACTAGTTATCTAACGAAATTTTTAACCTAAAGCAATCAAGTAACATAAGCAAACTATATGAAATAAATGCGAGACCACATGTACACACAAACTAATGTAGAATAAAGGTACCTCTGAAGAAGACTGCACTCATTTACCATGATGCATCAGCCACAATCGGCTTAACTCGCATCACCACAGAGCTTACGCAGCTCTATACCCGAATCACAACTGATTAACAGAGTCCCATTATCGGTATCAAATAAGACGTAAGGAATGTAACGAATCAGGCGACTGCCACGCCAAAAAAATCAAATTTTGACAATGAATTGTCCCACACGAAGCACGAACCCATAATATACACTCGAGATCTATAACTCTAACTGATATCTGCTAACGTCTTAGCCTTGCCGCATACCTTGGGTTGACCCATTAACCCTAAATGGTCCTAACCATGAATCATTTGTTCTTGCTGAATGAATGAACACAAAAGAAATTTCTTCGGGAAATTAGAAATCTAAGCTTCCCTTCTTAGGTCCAGTGACACCTGTCCCATAATTGGTAAGCATAATTATTCCAAATCAAGACGAATCTACATCTCTTATCGTTTATCGTTAGTCACTTATCATACCTAGGCCTCCATAATTTCAACTCACGATAACTAACCTCAGTTTTCCAGATCATTCTCATTAACTGAACACAACGCTCACATAGTTTCAAACATTCAACTCACGGACCACTGCTAAGCCTCTTAGAAACATCCTATAATATCCCAAATCATAACTATCCTAATAGCATCTCAAACTTTACCCATGACTAAGACCAACTGATTTCCCTCACTAGAGTTATACCAAATAATACAAGTAGCACACGTAGGTGCTACAATCAATCATAACACTCCATTCCAAGTGCGATCTCTAAAACCATGATGAATATCATCATTTTCTAGTCTCCCGAGTACATCACCTAGCACTTATCAACCTATTTTGACATTATCCTTAAAGTTCATATCATGGCACATGCGGACAAACCAAATCATAGGAACTAGCTCTAAGGCACTGCCACAAATCCACACAACTTAACCATACTGCAGTCATCAATGATCTACCATCACTATGTAAACTTTAATGCAATAATGATTCCCAAATGCTTTATAGGCAACGACATCAAAATCAGTCATCTCTCTAAACATCTTACACATCTATCACGAGAAATCATAAGTTATATCGTGATTTATGGTACACAACCTCGAATTTACCACTACGAAATGTTTATCACCCGCATTAACATAACATTAGCTAAACCTTGGTAGTTATCTCAAAAGAGTAATTAATGCAAAATCATGTGCCTATCCCAAAAGAAGTCAAATTCACTAGACCACATTATTTAATCCTCAATGAGTTTTCAACCACGATAATTAAATTTCCTCACTATGTAAACATCATACTATGTGTTAATCCACAAGCTAGCAAAAATATATATTTTGGTAGGATATGAGACATCGGGTATTGCCTATAAACACCAAGGCCCATACCATGGACGCCATGAGGAATCCTATTACTCAATACCATATTACTATCCCTAAACTATAAATTAATACCACCAGGGTTTTGGAAGGACGCATGACGTCGAGTATTGCTTAAAAGGAGGCTCACCCTAATGACGTCGCAAGAGGTCCTATCTAGAATATCACAACGCTAGTACTAAATTAAAAATATTTTCTAGGTTCATTCCTAGGTTACTTCAAATCACCACGATTATCTAAACCCATATTATTATCAAGATACACTAAATTCAAGTCCTCAACTAAGGGGACTAATACGTTTTAACCATATAATCAATACTTATGAACGCCACTAAGTCTCCTAACCTCCCTAAATGAAATATCCGACCTTTACAGCTAGGTCACAACGAACACTACTCGACGTTGCTGCTACTACTAAGGCTACTCTCATCACCAAAGTTGCCGCGCAATATATCTCACGTAAAAGATCACGGTATTGCAGCTATTGGTCTACACAAACACCCATGACTTATTAACATATCTACATCAGAAATGTCGTGGAACATGAAAGTCTACTAACTCAGTTGTTTATCATCTCATAAAGAGTTTCACTCGTGCTAATGTCCTTGACTTCACTGTCCAGGATACGAATCGAAACCATCACTAATCTAACGTGATCGGCCCAAACCAACATCGACATCGAGAAGATCTGCTACCGACCTCACCACGTCACACCCAAAAAGAACACTGAACCTAAGGCTCTAATACCAAGTTGTAACACCCCGACCCGAAATTAAGGGTTAATAAAGGATCAACCTTATTCGGTTCGTGCGTTAATTGTGAAGTGCAATTGAACACCCTGAATAATATTTTTAATCCAGTTTTATAATTATTTAATGTTACATTTATTAGCATGTGATTACAATTTTCATCAAACTATGTGATGTGACCCAGGGTACTATCCCTAAGGCTAAGTAAACATAGCTACTAACATAAATGCAAATTAAGTACTTTCATGTACAACTCTCTCAAAATACGGGACAACATACAACCTGTCGTAACAAAAGGAGGGAGTGAGTCGAATGCTCATTAGGAACCTATACAAATGCAGTATAGAAATTAACGGTAGAAAAGAATTCTCACACACTACAACTACATGCATATGAAAATACGTATATATCTACATATATTCCTTTTTAAAATACATGTCCTAAGGTGTTCAACCGTTATATTTCAAAACATTATTTGATGACGTTTGTTCTCCTTGTTTTTAACAAATAATTATTTTGTGTCTTTATGCTTAAAACTAGCATATTCTTTCCATAAACTCACACAGTCTAATAATTTACGATTTTTGTGAAAACCTTTCATTTACTGTCAAACCGTTTATTACTCAGCGTTCACTAACTCACACCAAAGTTGCTTAACCATTACTTAAGACTTTCTTTCAACACACACCCACATTGCATTAGAAAATATTCATTAACACTGAAGGCCTTATATAACACACACAATTGTGTTATTATGATTTTAAACCTCGTTCGGTAGCTTAATTACCTATTAAGTCACCTTGCTTAACCATTTCGCTTTTCTTATTGACATTAATCATTATTCTCAAATTACTTGTCCATATTACGTTAATTGGAACCTAAAACATTCACACTAGTTAGGTTATTTCTATATTATAGTCATTTCTCATCATATGTCTGATTACACCATTACCTTTGGAATTTTACCAACATACAAGAACTTCGTGGCCTCTCACCACGTCTCCGCCGACATATGCTATTACAATTACTTTAGAATCTTTCACCACTAAGGGCGTCATGCCCTTCTTAATTATTTTTTTGGCATCATCTAAATATTCCATTATCGTTTCAATGTGTTCAACAATATTCCATTATTCACACTAATCCACATTTAAGGGCCAAATCCAAAGGCCCGAACTTAACCATTCATTTTTCCATTAGTACTTGGAAATTTATTTATTTATTTCTTCTTTAAGTACTTTATTTACACACACATTGATTTTATACCAAAAATCATTCACGCTTTAGAAATTAGTTCATATTCACCCACGCTAGTGTATAAACATTCATCAATATTTTTAATTCATAAAAATATTTCACTTTAAGTAAATTCACCAATTTACCCTTTTATTTCCAAAACTGGAAATTTAGCCCGTTAACAAGTGTCATTTTCCAAAAATGGTAATATAAGTTTCCGACTCAACACCTAAACTCATTTAGCCATTTTTAACACTTGTTCAATACCTTATATTACTAAAATTTCACATTCAAAACCCCAACACCTTTTATATATAATTTCACACATTTTGCATATTAAAGTCTCATTGGACACATAATTGATATGTACACTTTCTTGTTGATTTTTTTCCATATTATTACCCATTTTGATAATATTCAAGCATTTGATATTCTTAATTTTCATACTTTGATTTACACACTTTATTTATTACATGTTAACACTTGCTTAGCCATTTATTTCAAGTTTAGGCTTCTTTACTTTCATTATCAACTTTTACACAACTTTATGGAAAACCTTACTTAATATTTACACATTAAACCCATTTTACTTTCTAAATAAATTTTACAAACTTTAATTAGCCCATTAAACGGTCTCATTTTTATTATTTTCTCCGTTACTTTCTTTTGGGAAGACGTACTTTATTCTCATATAATGGATTAATAAAGCATAATACATTTCTTAACTCCAAATTCACATTATTTGCCTTCAAAACATCCTTTTAACACATTTTATTTCTTCAAATGCTTAAAACATATATTATGAAATTCATACATTTTGAAAATCCATCTTAAAACCACTCTATGAAACGCATTTTCACCCAAAATGATGAGAATGCAACTAATTAAATCATTGACACAAAATAACTCATATCCTACATATATTAAGCCTAATTTATGTAAATAAATTTATTAAAATTATACTAAACTTTAAACCTGTATCAAAGTTGGTTTTTCCCACCTAAAACATATTCTAAATGGTGGAGAAAGTACAAAATATGGGTGACTCCTCCACCTCCAAAGGTGGCCTTAAAACGAGTCACAATACTCATCTTTTCAAGCTCCAAAGGTTTCTCCATCAAGATCTACAAAATTACTCCCTTTCCTACTTGAAACCCTCTTCAAATCCCATAAATACCCACTTTGGTTAGTGAGATGATGAAATATAGAGATGATGGTGATGGAGATGACGAACTCTTAGATCCACACTAAAATTCTCCAAAGAACTTCTTCTAGCTCCCAAAAACCCTTCTCAAAAGCTCTTATAAGCTATCCCACTTTGGAGTGAAGCTTTAATGATGGTTGTAGGCTAATTTAATGGAGTTTGGGTGGGAAAATATATGGGTGAAAGTGGAGCAATGAATTTGAGAAGTATTCTAACTTTAAAAAAGCTCGTGAGATGGAGAGGAAAGTGAGAAATTCGATATCTCAAGGAAGGCACAAACATGGAGCTCCTCCTCTCTCTCTCTTATAATCTATACAAGGAAAATGGGAGGCTTGACCCAACAAATCATATTTTAGATGGTATAAAAGGGTGAAAAACTCTAATCAACGTCATCATATCTGATTTGGAAAGTAATCCTACCCAACCATCACTTAGCCCCATCCAAAACTTAAAATTTTCATCTTGACAACCCGCCAAAATGGTGGGGGCTGAGACCACTAAAAAAAAATCCATTTTTTCTTTACAACATATTTTTCTATGTATTTTTAGGGTCTCATATATATGGTCATATTATTTTTTTTATCTTCCAGTTGTCCTAAATAATTCGTGCAGAGTTGAGTTTTTTCGCAGTGTCGCTCGTCGGTAAAAAGTGTTAGATTAAATTTTTTTTTACTCAACATGATATTATTCCTTATATTTTTAAGGCTACAAATATGCGATCACACTGTTTTTATCCCTCTCCAATTATCCTATGAAAAATCGCGCAAAGTTACTTATCCTGTGTGTCGCATACCATCCAATTTACTATTTTTTTAACCATAACCGTGTCACAATCATTCCTTCGTATTTTCGCATCAAACTTAACCAACATACTAAAAAGGACTATTAGAACTTAGATACGCTTCCATGAGAACCATGAGATGTGGAAATTTTTCTCCTTAATTACTCTTCGTAATGTATAACTTTTCGTGTCTTTTGGTGTAATTTCCTTATATATTTATTCCTCAAATTTTCCTTTGAATAAAATATTTTTAGGGCAGGGTGTTACATTCTTCCCTACACAACGGTCTAAAACCTAAAGATTTTTTTCATCAATTACATTGCTAACCCAATCATGGCGTACACCAAGGTTTTACTACTAGTCTCAAGCATGCATAACTCGTCCGTCGAAGTAATACCTTCGAATAATATATATTCAGAAAATATCACGCTATCACCAATAAACTCATCATCATGAATCCTTCCTACATTAGGATTTACAAGCCTACGTTTCCTGAACAATTTTGGATCACACCTAGCCTAGGCTGATACAACCTTAACATATCTAATCATACACATCAATGATCATAAGACTACCCTATCACATTGGTCTACCCAATCGATATCTCATATGATATCCTTATGCTAACCTAGAGTCATCCTAGGTGTCATAACACAATCATGCACGAGCGATCACATTCTCAATCCACACAATTCCAAGCAAAGTGCAACACTAACATCTAATGTTTTATCAGGTTCTGATACTCACAATATCTTCCAGTCACAACCTCCAAACCCATGACCAAGTAATAACTAGTTATACTGGTTAACTAATGAAATCACTTAACTTAAAGTAATCAAGTAACACATGCAAACTATATACAACCAACACGAGACCATGCATACACACAAACTAGTGTAGAACAACGATGCCTCTGAAGAATATCACACTCGTTTACCTTGACACATCAGCCACAACCAGCTTAATTCGCATCACCACTGAGTTTATGCAGCGCTATACCCAAATCACAATCGATCAACAACTTCCCATTATCGGGATCAAAGAAGACCCAAGGAATGCAAGGAATTAGGATATTGCTCCACAAAAAAAATAATCAAATTCCGACAACGAATCATGCTACACGAAGTACGAACCCATAATGTACGCTCGATATCTATAACTCTCACTAATATCTTCTAACATCTTAGCCTTACCACATACCTTGGCTTAGCCCATTAACCCTGATGGGTCCTAACCATAAATCATCCATTCTTACTGAACGAACGAATACAAAACCAATTTCTTTGAGAAGCTGAAATGATAAGCTTCCCTTCTTAGGGCCAATGATACCTCTCCCATCATTGGAAAGCATAATTATCCCAAATCAAGGCGAAGTTACAGCTCTTGTTGCTTATCGCTAGTCACTGACCTATCATACCTAGGCCTCAATAATTTCAATACGATATAGCTGACCTCACTTTTCGAGATCATTCTCATCAAGTTAAACACAACGCTCATATAGTTTCAAATATTCAACTCACGGACCACTGCTAAGCCTTTTAGCAACATCCTACTATAACACCTCGGAATTTCTGGGTAATTATTTTAATTAACTAATTCGGTAATTAGTGATCCTTAATTAATGATAATTAATTAAAAGGGATAATTAAAAGTGAATATATTTAATAAAGTTAACGAGTGAGGAGTTAATTTTAGAATTATAATTCGAATGGCAATTTTAAGTTCGCAGTTGAGTCCGGTAAGGTCGAAATAGTAAAAAAGAAGTGGGTACTTACACATATTGAGTATTGGGGTCCAATTACACATGTGTGAACTTAATAAAGAGAGTTTGGGTCATTTTAATTAGGGCCCATAGGCCCAAAACGTGAATAGTGTTTTAACCCTAAGATGTGTAAGGGGTTAGGCATCACTAAGTCATAATATAAGACTAAAGGGAGAAAAGAGAGAAAAAGCTAAAGGAAAAGTGAATTTGGGGATCTTGAAGAAGCAATTACAATCCAACTTCTTATTTAAAAGCCCTAGATCATCTTGGTTAAGGCAAGTGGTTTAAATTTTGAGTATTAAATTATATCTTGTTATTCGTATCATAAAAAGTGGAATCCAATTGAAATTCTAGGGTTAGTTCTTGCATAAATTGGGGTTTTCTCTTTATAAGGATTATAAATTTGTAAATGATTTGATAAATAATGCATTTGATGATTGAGGATCTGAAACTTTGTGAGAGTAGTTAGGTTTAGAATTATTGTAATAGAGGATGGGACTTAGGATGACTTGGGGAAAACGTTTCTGCAGAAACCTGTTCAAAACAGGGGTTTTAAATCCATCAATGGCAGACTGGGTTTATGCAGAAGTAAGAGGGAGGAGGAATTACCACTGTCGTTCGAACGACAGGGTAGTTAGTTCGAATGAGATCCATTGTCGTTCGAATGATAGGGCTCTTCATTCGAACGAGATCTGATGATTGTCAGATATCTGAAATCCCCTGATTCAGACCTGCTATGTTTAAAGTTTATAGTTTCTTCCCTAACTGAAATTGTGAAATTTAATATTGAAATAGGGTTAATTTGGAATTTCTTAACCTTGGGATGATTTGACTAAATTGCATGATATGAGAGATATAAGCTCATGATTCAGTATATTATAATCCTTTTATTGAAAGGGACTAAACTTAATTGTGGAAAATGAAATGGTGGAATAGAAACACTTAATTTTGGGCCGAGAGATAGGGAGCCCGGTTATACTTGAAAATGAGTTACATTAAGATAAGGGAAATTAATGTGTAAATAATAATAATAAGGAAGTCCGGGTGTAGACTTAAATATTTTAGGCTTGGGTATGGGGATGATACTCCCATAGCCTGGATTTCTATATATGTCAGTGTGTAGTACATATATGAGTTATATATATATGTGTGTGTGTGTGTGTGTGTGTGTGTGTGTGTGAATTATATATATAGTAAAGCTATACCAATGAATGCTATCATAGGAGGTTGCGCGATGTGGGTGAATCCCCTGGCTTGAGGAGCAGGGTGAGTATAGTCCTCAGGCCATATCGTGAGACGAATGGTGCCTAATTCGAATTCACTACCGTGGGAAAATATGGCCACCTCCACAATGATTATATGTTTTGTTCTGAAATGGGGAACTAGCCATATCAGGGTTTCGTGTGGATAAGAATACCCAGTTATGATAGTATCTAGCGAATTCCCGATGAGTGACTACTCGAGGGAATAGTATTTACATATCTACGGCGTATACGTGTGAATGTTGTAGTATGATTTCATATATATGGTAAAAGTATATGTGGGTTAGTATATAATGGTAATTGTGTTAATTATATAACTTGTGAAACGGTTATATGGTATTAAATGGGAAATGATGGTTTTATAAGTTAATGTGTATAATAACTCAATAAGTGAAATACTATACTCACTTGGGGTGTATCAGTGGGGTAATTGGTATAGTATTTGGGAAATGCTAGTTACGATGGAAGTGGCTAGGGACATTAGGTTTAATCCGTTAGGCGTACACATTAGTTGAGGGGTGAGGTGAACTCAAGGGAGTGAGCGACACTAATTTAAATATGAAGAGAATTTACATATTTATTTCTTGCATTTAAATTCACTTGCTAAATGTTTTTAAATGTCTTGGGTAGTAACCCTTGCTATAAAATATTTTCAAAAACCTTTAGGTGTCCTCCTACAAGGGCACCCGGCATGATTCCAACCTATAGGGTACAAGGCTGCTGCTATGTGTAGTGTTGTAATTTTTTTGATGTAGTCGCTTATCTCATTTTATCTTAGATAGGGATCCTTTCAGTTGTACTTTTGGACTTGTATCTCTATATTCAGACTTGGCATGTATTAGTACTCTTTTATTTTCGTATGTGTGGATGGCTTGTAGTCGGCGTTGTTCGACAGGCTATTGGGTTTATTTTATGGCATGTTCTAGTTTAATCTCATATTGGATTGGTTGTTGTTCTATCATATTGCATTGGTTGGATTAATAAAGATAAAATTTGACATCAGCTTAATGAAACACTAACTGGTTAGTATTTAATGAATGAACGACAATGATGCTAAGAATGTACCAGATGAGGTTCCTGTTTAATTTGATATATGACTGATCACTCGATATTTTATTAGGCGGGGTGTCACAAATGGTATCAGAGCATCAGGTTCTAGTATCCTTAGGATCTATGCGGCTTACTTTAGTTTCAGCATTGCGTTCTTTGGCATAGATCACTATTGTTAGGACAGTTGATTCATATTATGCTTATTGGTTATCATTCTTTTGCTATTTCAAGATTTGTATATATTGTGAACTAATACAACTCATTCTACGTTTTAAATGCTGCCTAAGAGAGTGAGAGGTAGACCCGCGAGGTCACCTGCCCCAGCAAGAGAGGTTGAGGCTCCTCAAGAGCCTCAGGTACTGCAGCCACAGCCACAGGGGTTTGTTCCTACCGAGCAGGTAGCGGGTATAGTGGCTCAGGCTGTTAATACCGGCATAACAGCGATGGCAACCACCTTCCTCAGCATCAGCCACCACAGCACATGGCCTAAGTAGGGTAGGGTCCCCGAAAGAGTGGCAGCGAGCGCGGGAGGCCTTACAGAAGGGTCATCCCCCAGAGTTCCAGGGTAGTGCGGATGTGATTACAGCTTACTAATAGAGGCATGATATACAGAGGCACCTACGGATGGTGGAGTATAGATAGGTGTAGAGGCAGACGCTTGCGACATTTAGGCTGACAGGATTCGCCTTGCAGTGGTGGGAATCCACTACCATAGTTGCAGAGAGGGATTCCATGACAGTTACAGAGTTTTGAGCAGGATTCGACTGCAAGTACTTTCCCCCGATCATCGAGACAGAGATGAGGAGGAGGCTTAGGGAGTTGACTCAGGGATATAGGTTTATTACCAAGTACGAGGAGGAGTTTACTCGTCTGGACACTCTCGTGCAGGATGAGGTAAATAACGAGTAAAGGAAGAAAGCTATGTTTATTGATGGGTTGTCCTGGAGAATCAAGAAACATTTGATAGGGAATTCGGCTTTTATGACGTATACCGATGTGGTTAATGCAACCCTTCTTCATTGTCAAGATTATCGCTTCCATCTTAAGGGAAGCAAGAGGGGTGGGGAGCCGAGCCAGCAGGGCAAGGCCAATGGAGGTTCTTCGAGTGGTGCACAGCAGGGGCAGGATAACCGTCACGGGAATCCCACTAAGAGATTCTGATTTTGAGGTCAGGGGTTTAGGCAAGGCCAGCAGGGCCCAAATCAGTAGTAGGTTCCTCAGGTCCGCCAGGGCCAGGGGAACAATGGGGGTGGCCATCAGGGCCAATAACTGAGGCAGCCTCTCCAGGGCCAACCTCAGGGGCCACAGTGTGAGGGATAGCAGGGTCGGTATTAGAGGAAGGGCCATAGGCACTACTATATTTGTGGCCAACTGGATCACATCAAGAGAGATTGCCCGCGGAGAGATAGGGTCCACCAGCAGGGTGCCCCGTAGAGATATCAGGCACGGGGACCTCAGGCAGCACCAGTACCCCAGATTCAGCAAAAGTTGGGACAATTGCAGTACGAACGTGTGTACAATGTCCGTGATGTTTCGATCCCTCCTTCTCCACATGCACCACCAGAAGTTGAGGGTACATTCCTTATCCATGGTCATGATGGTAGAATTCTTTTTGATACTGGTGCATCGCATTCATTTGTTATGACCCATTTTGATAGAGTGGTTGGGTTACTAGACATCGCAGATAGTCTACTCATGTGTGTGGAGTTACCGATAGGGGGTGGATCGCTTATTCACTCAATTTGTAGGGGGTAGACATTGTGATTGGGGGTTTGAGTTTTGCGGCGGATATTTTGGTATTGGATTTGGAGGGCTATGATGTGATCTTGGGTAGAGATTGGTTAGTCAGTTATAAAGCGATGATTTATTGTTACGAGACAGACATAGTGTTCGGTATCCCAGCGCAGGAAATGTTTTTAGTGGCGATGCCCTTTCCTGAAGGAGGATCGCGCACTCACTTATATTACCTAGAGGAGGAGACCTCATAAGAGGTGGTAATCCCGATACACTCAATTCTGGTGGTGAGGGACTTTAAGGACGTATTTCGAGACATACTGGGGTTACCACCCAGTCAAGAGATCGAGTTCGTCATTGACCTAGCGCCAAGTACTCGGTCGATAGCCCGAGCGCCTTACCGCATGACCCCTTCTAAGATGCGTGAATTGAGGGAACAGATTTAGCAACTCTTGGGTCAGGGATTAATTTGATGGAGTACATCTCCATGGGGTGCACCCGTGTTCTTTGTGAAGAAGAGGGATGGCACACTCCGTTTATGTGTTGATTATCAGGAGTTGAATAAGGTCATGATTCG
The DNA here is from genome assembly GCA_949130495.1 of Sambucus nigra. NCBI lineage: Eukaryota > Viridiplantae > Streptophyta > Magnoliopsida > Dipsacales > Adoxaceae > Sambucus > Sambucus nigra. Next base: position 51,709,752 of record OX422220.1, read on the forward strand.
AAACAAGTATCCACTGCCTAGGATTGATGATCTTTTTAACCAGTTACGAGGGTCAGCATTCTTCTCCAAAATAGATCTATGATCGGGGTACCATCAGATGAGGATTCGAGAGGAAGACGTTTCGAAAACTGCTTTTCTATTGCGATATTGCTCTTATGAGTTTCGGGTGATGCCATTTGGACTCACCAATGTACCAGCGGTATTCATGGACCTTATGAATTAGATTTTTAGAGATTTTCTCGATCATTTTTTCATAGTGTTCATAGACGACATTTTTGTCTATTCACGCATGAAAGAGGATCATGTCAAGCATCTTTGCATGGTCTTGCAGACATTGCAGGATCACTATCTTTACACAAAGTATGAGAAATCTGGGTTTTGGCTTCAATAAATGCAATTTTTTGGCCATATTATGTCGGAGCTGGGTATTTCTGTAGACCCAAGCAAGGTGTCAGCGGTGAGGGAGTAGGGTCAGCCCACGACACCGACTGAGATCAGGAGCTTTTTGGGACTAGCTAGGTACTATCGCCGCTTCATCCGAGGGTTCTCCAGGATAGCAGGGCCGTTAACCAATTTTACTCGAAAAGGGGTACCATTTGTATGGAGCGATCAGTGTCAGTTGGCATTCGACGAGTTGAAAGACAAGATAACATCAGTCCCCGTTTTGGCGCTACCAAGGGCATGAGTGGATTATCGGGTTTATACTGATGCGTCCTTACAAGAACTCGGGGGGTGTTACAACAAAAATAACGGGCTATAGAAGCTAAAGCCCCATGAGAGGAATTACCCCACCCATGATTTGGAGTTGGTTGCTCTCATCTTTGCCTTGCAGATTTGGAGGCATTACCTTTTATGGGAGATTCACCTTATTAATGGACCATAAATCACTCTAATATTTGTTTACTCAAAAGGATTTGAATATGAGGCAAAGGAGGTGGTTGGAGTTCATAAATAATTATCAGTTTGACATTCAATATCATCTTAGTAATGTGAATGTAGTTGTGGATGCGTTGAGTCGACGACCTAAGGGAGACTTGGCAGCAATTTGGAAGGCAAAGTGGAGCGAACTTAGGATCGACGATGAAGTCGCCAGGGTATGTATGGCAGTTTTAGCAGTCACACCTAAGATTGTTATGCGGTTTGTATGGGCTCAGGCGAATGATCCTTTGTGTCAGGACAAGGTGAAACAGTTGCTAGCAGAGGGTGCGAATTCCTACTCCATTAGCTCTGAAGGTGGGTTACGCTTTAATGGACATTTAGTCATGCCAGCGGACGAAGATTTAAGACACGCCGTGTTGATGGAGGCTCATGGCTCCAAGTTTGAGGTACATTCTGGTGGGGACAAAATTTACCAAGATATGAGAAGGCAATACTGGTGGACGGGGATGAAGAGGGACATTGCGGAGTTTGTCTCAAAGTGTGCTGTCACAACCCAAACCCAATATCCATACTAATCATTTGTTATTAGAATAATTGGATCATAATCTCGAGCCCATTGAAAATTTAATTCTTTTATCAATATTTGTTTTTGGCATAATGAACATAATATTGTTCTTGTGCCATAACGAAGTCAACATCATAGTCATAATTAGAGATTATACAATACTATTATTAATTATGATCAACTCAATCCATACTAAATCAATATATACAATGTGTGAGTATATCAAAATCTTCAGTGTGACAACGATAAAATCTCCATACTTAAACCCCATCTCTTCTAATGGTGCAACTCTCAAAGTTACCGGTCATATATTATCCTAGTTGGCAGCATACAAACCTGAAATTGTTAAAATATAAACCATAAGCATTAAGCTTAGTGAGGTACTCCTTCCCTGCAATAGAATAACAATTCTATATCGAATATGTGAATATAAAATCTGAACAATCCTGCCCATTGGAAATAACAAATCATGGATCATAAGATCCAAATAATTCTGCCCGTTGGCAATAACAAATCCTGGACCATAAGATCCAAATAATTCTGCCCATTGGCAATAAAAAATTCTGGATCATAAGATCCAAATAATTTTTCCCATTGGCAATAACAAATCCTGGATCATAAGATCCAAATAATTCTGCCCATTGGCAATAACAAATCCTGGATATTTGAATATCCAAACAAATCCTGAATACCGAAGTATTCAAACCAATCCTGGATCATGAGACCCAAACAAATACTGGATATTTTAATATCCAAACAAATCCTGAATACTGAAGTATTCAAACAAATCCACTCTTAGAGCTATATTCATATTTATATATGAAACAAATCATAAGTACACTCACCTTGACAGGTTAACTTGCTTTTCCCTTACCTTTATCTGGTACTTGTTCAATCAGCTCTTCTTCTCTTCCTATCATTCTTACAATATTAGTATCATCATAAGAATATTAATAGTCCAAAGAATAACTTTAATCATAACTCAATTCATAAACATCATATTATTCAATTCAAATCATTCATTATAAATGAAGTCCCATCTAGACTCAGGTTCTGATATCTAACATATTCAAATTACAGACCAAATCTTCTTTAATTATTCTTGGTAATCCAATCCTTATCATATCATGTTCCCAACACAAAAACAAGAACATAATTTTGAGTTTCCTAGAGCAAGATATGCCTATTTCTTTTCCACATAGCAAATCTGCCCTATAGGCTCTTTTATTGTTCATTCAATTTCCAGGAATTTTCATAATTTTTCTACATAATAAATTTATATGATATTTTACCCAACATCATTAAACATATTTAAAAATCCATAATTAAAGTTTCATAATTTTTAAGGTTCGTTTGCTATGTCAAGCAAAACATCGAACACATGGCGGGCGTACTTTCACCCTTAGGGCAAATTTCATACCCGAATTTCAAACTCTCACCAAAGACACATTTATTGGTATTTTAACATGATTTTCGGATATGTAATACACATATGAGTCTAGGTTAATCTCAAATTGGAATCAATCAATTGCAGTAAGTATAGAGAAATATATGGAAGTTTGAATAAACAAGGTTCCTAAACAAAACAATCTCAAGGGTTTACATATTCAAGTTTACTTAAACTTGCATCTATCCATAAGTACATATCAAGACATGGAATTTCAGTAAACAAATGATTATTTCAATCATTTAAATAAGTAATACAAATAAATAAACAAGATTTATGGATGGAAATACCTTAGGGGCTTTTACATAATTTCTACGAATTTTTCTCCAATTTTCTCCTCACTTTTTCTTCCTAACTTCCTAATTCTCTTTCTTTAAGCTTAAAATCTCTCATGGGGGAATTTGGATGAATAAGGAGATAGTTATAAGGGTTTGAATTCAGCCAAATCCAACCTCCACCTCCAACCAATCAATTTAAGATACTTATTGGGCATAAGAGACAAATTTCCACTTAAATGAATGGACAAATTTACCCTTCGTTAGTAATTTAGGTATAACTTCTTACTCGGACCTCCGTTTCACACACCGTTTGTTGTGTCACAACCCTAACTCACCTGTATACAAATATCTAGTTTTCACCCCAAGTCAATTATTATTTTATAAAGTTCAAACTAGCCTTAAAACATGAGCATTCCTACCGAAAACTTCAAAATCTCACATTTGTAACTAATTCATTTTTCATGCTTTATGAAGCTAGGATTAGACTAAATATAATGAATTAACATCATATATACTAATAACATATTATCCATATCACATAGTCTAATCATGATTTAAACATAATTTATCGTAATTATATTCGGGTTGTCACAATTCTCCCCATGTTAGGAAATTTCGTCCCCAAAATTGACATACCTTGGTTGTCTGAATCAAACAAATACGGATAATTAATCTTCATGGTATCCTCGCTCTCCTATGTATCCTCGTCCATGGAATGCCTTCGCCACACAACTTTCACAAGTGGGATCACGTTTGATCTCAATACTTTTTCCTTCCTATCCACGATAGCAAGTGGTTCTTCCACATAACTCAAGTCTTCTTTTAACTCAATAGGCTATTCTACCAACACATGTGAAGGATCCACTACATAATTTCTTAACATAGAAACATGGAAAACATCATGTAACCGAGATAACTCTGGTGGTAATGCTAACTTGTAGGCAACCATCCCGACTTTCTCAAGGATTTTATAAGGTCCAATGTAGCGTGGACTTAATTTACCTTTCTTTCCAAACCTCATAACTCCTTTCCATGGAGATATTCGAAGAAACACATAATCCCCTTTCTGGAATTCCAAATATTTTTGTCGTTTATCCGCATAACTTTTCTGTCTGCTTTGAGCTATTCTCATTCTATCTTGAATAATCTTCACTTTTTCAGTGGTAACTTCAATTAATTCTGGACCCTCTATCTTTCTTTCACCAACTTCACCCCAACATATCGATGTACGACATCGTCTACTGTACAAGGCTTCATATGGATCCATACCAATAGTAGACTGAAAACTATTGTTATATGCAAATTCTATCAAAGGCAAATATTCATCCCAATTACCTTTGAAATCAAGCACACAAGCTCTAAGCATATCTTCCAAAATCTGTATTGTCCTTTCAGACTGCCCATCTATCTGGGGATGGAAAGACGTAATAAACTTCAAGTTAGTACCCATATCATATTGCAAGCTATCCCAAAATCTGGATGTAAAAGTAGGGTCTCTATCTGAAACAATAGATACCGGTGCTCCATGCAATCGAATAATTTCATTAACTTACAATCTAGCATACCTGTCAACTGTATACGTAGTCTTGACTGCTAGAAAATGAGCGAACTTCGTCAATCTATCCACCACTACCCAAATCGAATCTGACCCCTTCTGAGATCGAGGAAGCCCAACCACAAAATCCATCGTTACATGATCCCATTTCCATTCCGGTATTGGCAATAGCTGAAGCAGACCAGTAGGTTTCTGATGCTCCACTTTCACTTGCTGACATATAAGGCACCTAGCAACAAAATCAGCTATTTCTTTCTTCATATTATTCCACCAATAATGCTCCTTTAAATCCCTATACATTTTAGTACTACCGGGATGCATAGTATAAATGGAATTATGAGCCTCATCTAAAATTTCCTCTTTCAATCCACCCACATTAGGCACACATAATCGTTGCTTATACAATAAAGAGCCATCATTCACAATATAAAAATCTTCAGACTTACCATCTCGGACATCTTGTCGTTTCTTCTCAAGAAAAGGATCTTGGCTTTGCAAATCACGAATACGGGTAGCTAATAAAGGCCTTACGCTTACATGAGCAAAGAACCTATCCCCATCTGCTAGCTTCAACTCTACTCCCATTAATCTCAACTCCATGATGTGGGAAACTCTAGCACACCAAATACAAGATAATCTGCCCGAAGCCTTTCTACTCAGAGCATATGCAACTACATTTGCCTTCCCTGGGTGGTAGTGAATTGTAAAATCATAATCTTTAATTAACTCCATCTACCACCTCTGCCTTAAATTCAACTCCTTCTGAGTAAATAAATACTTAAGGCTTTGATGGTCAGTAAAAATTTCACATACCTCACCATATAGATAATGACGCCATAATTTCAAAGCAAACACAATAGCAGCAAGTTCCAAATCATGTGTAGGATAATTACGTTCATGTGTACGCAACTTCCTAGAAGAATAAGCAATAACTCTACCATGCTGCATAAAAACACAACCCAACCCCTGGTGTGAGACATCAGTATAAATAACAAAACCATCTCCACCATGTGGAATTGTAAGAATAGGGGTAGTTACCAACCTCTTTTTCAATTCATCAAAACTATTTTCACAATCAGAATTCCATTCAAACTTAACATATTTCCAGGTTAGTTTAGTCATCAGTAAGGAAATTGAAGAAAATCCCTTTATAAACCTCCTATAATACCCAGCTAAACCCAAAAAACTCCTCACCTCAGTCACGTTATTGGGCCTCTCCCATTTTACAATAGCCTCTACCTTTTTAGGATCAACACATATACCATCTCCCGAAAAAACATGGCCTAAAAATGTAACTTGTGATAGCCAAAATCCACACTTTCTAAACTTGGCATACAACTTCTTATCTTTCAACAGATTCAAAATAGTTGTGAGATGATTTTCATGTTCAACCATATCACGTGAATAAATCAGAATATCATCAATAAAAACTATCACAAATGAATCAACAAAAGGATGAAGTACCCGGTTCATAAGATCCATAAATACAGCTGGAGCATTAGTCACCCCAAAAGGCATCACCAGAAATTCAAAATGACCATACTGAGTACGAAAAGTAGTTTTAGAAATATCACTCTCCTTGACCCTCAACTGATGATAACTCGATCGTAAGTCTATTTTTGAAACACTTTAGAACCCTGTAACTAATCAAACAAATCATCTATATGAGGTAAAGGGTACTTGTTCTTAATTGTAGCTTTATTCAGTTGCCTATAATCAATACACAAATGCATGGTACCATCTTTCTTCTTCACAAATAAAACTGGCGCACCCCATGGAGATACACTAGGCTGTATGAACCCCTTATCAAGTAAATCTTGCAACTGAATCTTGAGTTCTTTCAACTCAACAGGTGCCATTCTATACGGTGCCATAGAAATAGGGGTTGTCCCTGGTGCTAATTCGATACTAAATTCAACTTCTCTTTCTGTAAGTAACCCTGGAAACTCACTAGGAAACACTTCAGGAAAATCCCGTACAATAGGAACATCGACTAATTGTAAAGCCCCCTTCCTAGTGTCAAGAACATATGCAATAAAACCCTCACAACCCTTACTTAATAATTTCCTCGTCTGAATAGAAGAAATGATGCAACTGGGAACAATTTTCCTTTCCTCCACAAATTTAAATTCAGACTCACCAGGCATATTAAAAACAACTTCCTTACAGAAACAATCCATAGATGCATGATATTTAGATAACCAATCCATTCCCAGAATTATATCAAAATCAAAAATATCCAATGGAAGTAGATCTATAACTGTATCTCTAGACCCCACAGTCAAAACACAATCACGAAAAGCATATTCAACTACAACCATATCCCCCATAGGCATATAAATACCCAACCCCACATTTAAACGAGTACATGGTCTATTCAGGTATACAGCAAAAGCATAGGACACAAAAGAATGTGTGGAACCAGGATCAATCAAAACATAAGCACTTCTATCAGTAACAGAAAGTGTACCTGTCACCACATCTGGAGTAATCTGAGCTTCTTTCATCGTAAAGACTCGTCCACCTGGCCTGGAACCACTAGCTTGTCCTCTACCAACACTTTTCGCTCCACTACCTGGAGGTAACACTCTGCTTGCTGCTTCACTAGGTGCTTCTGGGGTCTCTGCCAACTGCGGACAATTCTTCTTAACATGCCCCACTTGATGACAATGGTAGCATTCCACTCCTTTAAGTTTAGGACACTCGGATTTATAATGCCCTTCCTCTTTACAAAAGAAACATGTAACAACTCTTGTCGGTGCCTCACCCTTTCCTGACCTCCTAACCAGACTAGAAGATTCTCCACCCCTAATATCTCTGCCAAATCTCCCCAAACCTCTACCACTATCTCTACCACCTCTCTGAAATTTATGAGGTTCCATCTTAACGCTTCCACCCTCACCTCCCTTAGAGTGAGATGCGTCAAATCTACTCTTCTTAAAACTTTCTCTACTCGTCGCCCCTTGGTTCATTTGCCTTTCTGCTATCGTGGCTTTGTTTACCAGAGAAGCATAATCTTCTAACTCATAAGTGTCCACTGTATTTTGAATAGTCCAAATCAATCCATCTTGAAACTTACTACATTTATCTTCTTCCTTCTGTACATACTTGGTAGCAAATCTAGACAAAGCAGTAAATTTAGCATCATACTCCCTCATAGACATGTTCCCTTGGGTTAAATTTATAAACTCCTTCAGCTTCTCCCTCCTATAGACCTTAGGGAAATACTTAACATACAAAGCTTTAATAAATTCATCCCAAGTAATAACATCAGTACCTTCCATCCTGGGCACCAAATGGTTGCTGGCTTCCCACTAATATTCCGTCGCTCCTTTGAGCTTAAACACAGCTAGATTCACTTTCTGGTTATCTGGAACCTTCATAACTGCAAAGATAGTTTCTTGATCCCTAACCTACATCTCAACTTCTATAGGTTCAACTGACCCTGAATATTCTGGAGGATTCAACTTTAAAAACTTCTCATGCATGGAATCTTTCATTTCCTTCCTTGCCTCTTTCTCAATCCTGGCCACAATCTTTGATTCTAGATATCTAGCCTGTTGTTCTGCCATCCTCATCATTGCCTGCGCCATTATTTTCATCTCTGTAGGCTGCTTGCTCTTTAGCCCTTCCAGCAACACTTTGCTCTACTTCAGTATTCTCTGTACGAGAAGCGACTCCCTCTTCTCTAGGTTGTCCATTCCCAGGTTTCATCTGGAATTATCTGTAATACAACAAAGTTCTAACATACAATATAAACAGTTTATGATACTAAACTATTGGTTAGTATATAAAAAATTCATAAATATAAAATCAACTAAATACTGCTATCTAATCGTCACACACGTCCAGAATTAATAACCACGCTCTGATACCACTAATTGTCACACCCCAAACCCAATATCCATACTAATCATTTGTTATTAGAATAATTGGATCATAATCTCGAGCCCATTGAAAATTTAATTCCTTTATCAATATTTTTTTTTTGCATAATGAACATAATATTGTTCTTGTGCCATAACGAAGTCAACATCATAGTCATAATTAGAGATTATACAATACTATGATTAACTATGATCAACTCAATCCATACTAAATCAATATATACAATGTGTGAGTATATCAAAATCTTCAGTGTGACAACGATAAAATCTCCATACTTAAACCCCATCTCTTCTAACGGTGCAACTCTCAAAGTTACCGGTCATATATTATCCTAGCTTGCAGCGTACAAACCTAAAATTGTTAAAATATAAACCATAAGCATTAAGCTTAGTGAGGTACTCCTTCCCTGCAATAGAATAACAATTCTATATCGAATATGTGAATATAAAATCTGAACAATCCTGCCCATTGGCAATAACAAATCATGGATCATAAGATCCAAATAATTCTGCCCATTGACAATAACAAATCCTGGATCATAAGATCCAAATAATTCTACCCATTGGCAATAAAAAATCCTGGATCATAAGATCCAAATAATTTTGCCCATTGGCAATAACAAATCCTGGATCATAAGATCCAAATAATTCTGCCCATTGGCAATAACAAATCCTGGATCATAAGATCCAAATATTTCTGCCCATCGGCAATAACAAATCCTAGATATTTGAATATCCAAACAAATCCTGAATACCGAAGTATTCAAACCAATCCTGGATCATGAGACCCAAACAAATCCTGGATATTTTAATATCCAAAAAAATCATGAATACCGAAGTATTCAAACAAATCCTCTCTTAGAGCTATATTCATATTTATATATGAAACAAATCATAAGTACAATCACCTTTATAGTTTAACTGGCTTTTCCCTTGCCTTTATCCGGTACTTGTTCAATTAGCTCTTCTTCCCTTCCTATCATTATTACAATATTAGTATCATCATAAGAATATTAATAGTCCAAAGAATAACTTCAATCATAACTCAATTCATAAACATCATATTATTCAATTCAAATCATTCATTATAAATGAAGTCCCATCTAGACTCGGGTTCTGATATCTAACATATTCAAATTACAGCCCAAATCTTCTTTAATTCTTCTTGGCAATCCAATATTTATTATATCATGTTCCCAACACAAAAGACAGGACATAATTTTGAGTTTCCTAGAGCAAGATATGCCTATTTCTTTTCCACATAGCAAATCTGCCCTATAGGCTCTTTTACTGTTCATTCAATTTCCAGGAATTTTCATAATTTTTCTACATAATAAATTTATATGATATTTTACCCAACATAATTAAACATATTGAAAAATCCATAATTAAAGTTTCATAATTTTTAAGGTTCGTTTGCTATGTCAAGCAAAACATCGAACACATGGCAGGCATACTTTCACCCTTAGGGCAGATTTCATACCCGAATTTCAAACTCTCACCAAAGACACATTTATTGGTATTTTAACATGATTTTAGGCTATGTAATACAAATATGAGTCTAGGTTAATATTCAATTGAAATCAATCAATTCCAGTAAGAATAGAGAAATATATGGAAGTTTGAATAAACAAGGTTCCTAAACAAAACAATCTCAAGGGTTTACACATTCAAGTTTACTTAAACTTGCATCTATCCATAAGTACATATCAAGACATGGAATTTCAGTAAACAAATGATTATTTCAATCATTTAAATAAGTAATACAAATAAATAAAAAAGATTTATGGATGGAAATACCTTAGGGGCTTTTACATAATTTCTACGGATTTTTCTCCAATTTTCTCCTCACTTTTTCTTCCTAACTTCCTAATTCTCTTTCTTTAAGCTTAAAATCTCTCATGGCTGAATTTGGATGAATAAGGAGATATTTATAAGGGTTTGAAGTCAGCCAAAGCCAACCTCCACCTCCAACCAATCAATTTAAGATACTTATTGGGCATAAGGGACAAATTTCCACTTAAATGAATGGACAATTTACCCTTCGTTAGTAATTTCGGTATAACTTCTTACTCGGACCTCCGTTTCACACACTGTTTGTTGTGTCACAACCCTAACTCACCTGTATACAAATATATAGTTTTCACCCCAAGTCAATTATTATTTTATAAAGTTCAAACTAGCCTTAAAACATGAGCATTCCTACCGAAAACTTCAAAATCTCACATTCGTAACTAATTCATTTTTCATGCTTTATGAAGCTAGGATTAGACTAAATATAATGACTTAACATTATATATACTAATAACATATTATCCATATCACATAGTCTAATCATGATTTAAACATAATTTATCGTAATTATATTCGGGTTGTCACATCTGCCATGTGTCATCTTGTGAAGGTAGATCACCAGAAACCATCGAGGATGTTACAGCCACTTGATATTCCGATGTGGAAATGGAAGAACATATCTATGGATCTCATTACGGGGTTACCTGTTTCACAGAGAGGACATGATTCCATGTAGGTCATTGTAGACCGTTTAACTAAGGTGGCCCACTTTCTATCGGTCCGTATGGATTTTGAGAATTTACAGTATGCAAGGCTATTTATCGCGGAGATTATTATATGACACGGGGTCCTGATCAATGTAGTGTCCAATAGGAACAAGATTTTTGTATCACATTTCTGGTAGAGCCTCCAGGAGGCTACGGGCACCGAGTTGAGGTTGAGTACCTCCTATCATCCTCAGAAAAATGGGCAAACAGAGAGGGTGAATCAGATGCTCGAAGATATGCTACGGATGTGAATTATTGATTTTGGGGGAGGATGGGAACATTACCATCCTTTAGTGGAGTTTGTGTATAATAACTCGTACCAATTTACTATAGGTGATATGCCCTAAATGTACCCCCTCGGCTCAGATACATCAACCTCGGCCATGGAGATGGCCGATGTTGGAAGGGCCTTAGATCAACAACCAGCGGTCTTGTCCCAAGCAAGGTCGGCCATGGCCGAAGTTACTAGTCACCTCGGTAGGTGAGGTCTCTGTAATCCACAGGGGCAGTTATTCATATGGTCATCCAAGGCTTGCAACCTCGGCTTGGTTCAGGCCGAGGTTTCCCCCCATCATCTTAACTAATATTGGCTGAGGATCAACCGACGTTCCTGCTACGCCACCATTACCTCGGATCAGGCCGACCTCACAACTCAACATACCGTACCTAGGCTCTCCCACTGAGCCAAGGTCACCACCTCGTCCTCTTCGAGGCTGAGGTTGGGACCATTCTCAGATGGTCGAGCCCTTATCAGCATATGTATTATTAGGAACACGTGTACATAATCAGTTATAACCGAATCATTCCCCTCACGTGGGGGAATATTGAGGTCATCATTATGTACATAAGATCAACCAGGTGTCATTCTCATACTGGTTCGATCCTTATGCACATGTTCATTGCATGCTTGGGGGGTACATTACACTCCCCCAAGCACTATATATAGAGGTCATCCTCTACCTTGTAAAAGGATCCCAAAATGACAACCCGAGCTAAACTCTGTCAAATTATACAGTAGAGAGAGAAAGCTTGAGAGATTGTATCTATAGCCATTAGAGCCCTCATATAGTGATATTAATCACACACTTGCATAGTGGGCGTAGGCCTGATTGGCTAAACCACTTACATGATCGTGTTCATCATATTCTCCTCACCTCCATCTTCTGTATATACTTACCCATGAACTACCATTGTTAACACTGAATTGAGCTTACGAACACCTTGAATGATGGTGATGTTCTCAGCATCATCATTTTGGCGCCGTTTGTGGGAATACCTCGACAAAACAACAGTCATGCAGACGCATTAGCAACGCTAGCTTCGGCAACGAGGACACATATCAGAAGGACAGTCCCTGTTGAGATCTTGCCCAGAGCAACCATTGAAGAAGAAGAGGTTAGCAAACCTTGCCTCAATTTGAACCTGGGGAACTCATGGATGGACCCCCTTATCAGATATATCAGAGAGGGGGTGCTATCGGAGTCAAAGTTAGAGAGGAGGAAATTGAGGTACAAAGTTGAAAAAGTTCTTAATAGTAGGAGATGTCCTGTATAGGAAGGGATTCCTATTACCTCGCCTCAGATGCGTTCATCCCACAGAAGATCCCCACGTCCTACAGGAGGTACACGAGGGTTCTTGCTCCAGTCACATAGGAGGGAGACCTTTGGCGAAGAGGATTATCACGCAAGGATATTGGTGGTCGACCTTGGACAAAGATGTTGCAGCCTACGTAAAGAGGTGTGACAAATGTCAGAGATTCTCCATTATCCCCCATCAGCCTCATCAGCCTATGATGTCTATTAGTTCCCCTTGGCCATTCGCAGTATAGGGAATTGACTTAGTGGGTCCCCCGCTAAGGGTTATAAATAATTACCAATTTCTGATAGTTGCCATTGATTACTTCTCCAAGTGGGTAGAGGCGAAGTCGATGATCACGATTGCAGAGCAGAAGACCTTCCAATTTATTTGGAAAAAAATCATATGTAGACATGGCCTCCCAAACACCCTCATTTCGAACAACGGAACCCAGTTCAAAAACTCTTCTCTGGAAAAATACTGTGAAAGAGTTGGGATAAAGCAATTTTTCTCTTCCCCAGGTCGACCTCAAGCAAACGATCAAACCAAAGTCACAAACAGAACGATCCTTGGCGAGATCAATAAGAGGTTAGAAGAAGTTAAAGGTAGATGGATTGAAGAGGTTTATGTTGTGTTATAAGCTTACAGAACTACGTCTAGGACACCAACAGAGGAGACCCCATTTGTGTTGTCACATGGCTCAGAGGCCGTCATACTGACAGAGGTAGGGCTCCCTACTCATAGGGTTTAGACCTATGACCCTGAGAAGAATGGGGAGGAGAGAAGACTCGACCTAGACTTAATTGAAGAGAGAAGGAAAGACGCAGAAGTTAGGCAAACAGCTTACCAGTAGAGAACAGTAAAATTCTACAATCAAAGGGTAAAATCAAGACCCATAGCTGTAGGAGACCTGGTGTTGAAGAAAACGTTGCAGAAGGCTAACAAGCTTCACCCAAATTGGCATGGTCCTTACAAAGTGATTGAGGAGGTTGTACCCGGGACCTACAGGCTAGAAAACCTCGAAGGGGAACCTTTCTCCAACCCTTGGAATGTTGATCATTTAAAAAAGTATTACATATGATATTACCAGGGCTTTCATGTAAATGTATCATCTTATGAAGAGATTATTATTGAGAAGATCAATTTCCATGTCAATTCTTGGTTCATTGTACTCGAATAAAAAAATTTGTAGGGATAACATCTTAGTTGATGACCTCAGACCTTATAACATCATGATTTGTTGATAAGGTCTGAGGTCAGACATCATGCTTGGATGACCTCAGACCCTAGACATCATTTTTTTGGAGAAATTTTTTATGGGGATAACATCTTAGTTGATGACCTCAGACCTTATAACATCATAATTTGGTGATAAGGTCTAAGGTCAGACATCATGCTTGGATGACCTCAGACCCTAGACTATGAATTTGGTGAAAAATTTTATAGGAATAACATCTTAGTTGATGACCTCAGACCTTATAACATCATAATTTGGTGACAAGGTCTGAGGTCAGACATCATGCTTGGATGACCTCAGACCCTAGACATCATTAATTTGGTGAAATTTTTTTATCGGGATAGCATCTTAGTTGATGACCTCCGACTTTATAACATCATAATTTGGTGATAAGGTCCGAGGTCAGACATCATACTTGGATGACCTCATACCCTAGACATCATTAATTTGGTGAAAATTATTTATAGGGATAACATCTTAGTTGATGACCTCAGACCTTATAACATCATAATTTGGTGATAAGGTCTAAGGTCAGACATCATGCTTGGATGACCTCAGACCCTAGACTATGAATTTGGTGAAAAATTTTATAGGGATAACATCTTAGTTGATGACCTCAGACCTTATAACATCATAATTTGGTGATAAGGTCTGAGGTCAGACATCATACTTGGATTACCTCAGACCCTAGACATCATTAATTTGGTGAAAATTATTTATGGGGATAACATCTTAGTTGATGACCTCAGACCGTATAACATCATAATTTGGTGATAAGGTCCGAGGTCAGACATCATACTTGGATAACCTCAGACCCTAAACATCATTAATTTGGTGAAATTTATTTATGGGGATAACATCTTAGTTGATGACCTCAGACCTCATAACATCATGATTTGGTGACAAGGTCTGAGGTCAGACATCAAGCTTGGATGACCTCAGACCCTAGACATCATTAATTTGGTGAAAATTTTTATGGGGATAACATCTTAGTTGATGACCTCAGACCTTATAACATCATGATTTGGTGACAAGGCCTAAGGTCAGACATCATACTTGGATGACCTCAGACCCTAGACATCATTAATTTGGTGAAAATTATTTATGGGGATAACATCTTAGTTGATGACCTCAGACCTAAATACACATTGCATGACAAAGAAAATCAATCAAAGAACACTCAGAAAATAATGAAGTGAAGCATGTATCAGAAGTTAATATAAACTAAGAGTTACAAGATATAAGGTAACTGAGTTTACAATCATAAGTTACATCTTGAAATCAAAATCAGAGAATTACATAAAGCTTCACAAAAACTGCCTAAGGGTTTGCAACTAGAGTATTAGCATCCTCGGCTTCATTCCCTTGACCGATGCTGGTCACCTCGGCCCCATCATCTTGGAAGTTGGCGCCTTCAGCCTCAGTAACATCCAAAGGTGCAGTCTTTATAGGGGCAGCATCTTCCTCTTCAACCTCTTGAAAGGCCTAGTTAAATTGAGGATTGCCAAAACCCAGACCAATGAAGTCAGAGGCTTTCAAGTTCCCTGACTCCTTCTCCTTTGCAGCCATAATTTACCAGTGGCCTTAATACCTCTTTCGAAGTATTCAAAACCAAAGCTGATGAATTCATCAGAGACTTTGTAATCATCCAGGATCCCTTCAGAAGCATCCTCAAGGGCTGCCTTCACTACAGCATGAACTTTCTGTTAGAGAACGTCGTCCTGAGACATTAAAACAATGGTGTGGTCCTTTTTAAGCTTGGAGATCTCTTTCTCCAGCTCCTTAACCTTCTTATCAAATCCCTCAAAGGTAAACTTCAGATGATCTACCTCTGCATTCATGGAGCTTTGCACCTTCTCGGCCTCTTGGCCTTTCTCGATGAGGGGCAACTTCTTCAGAGTCCAGTTGGCAAGATGGTGCATAGCAACGAGGCCCTGCAAATCAAGAAATCAAATGTAAAAGTTTAAATTAAAAATAGAGGTTACACTTTGGAATTAAACTGAAATCCAAAGTTATACCTGAATGGACCTGTGAAGGCCAAACTCAACCAGCAAAGGAGTGTCCAGGGAGCGACAAAAGCGTCTGTTAGCATCGGCCATAGCAGAGCCGATGGCATCCAACGCTTGCAAACTGTGGCCTATTATGCTATCATTAATTTTCAGCTGCTCCAAACGGGTAGCCAATGCATCTTTAGAGGATATGAGGATGGCCGACGTTACTAGTCACCTCGGCAGGTGAGGTCTCTATAATCCACAGGGGCGGTTATCCATATGGTCATCCAAGGCTTGCAACCTCGACTTGGTTCAGGCTGAGGTTGACCCCATCATCTTAACCAATCTCGGTTGAGGATCAACCGAAGTTCCTGCTACGCCACCATTACCTCGGCTCAGGCCGACGTCACAGCTTAACATACCATACCTCATCTCTCCCACTGAGCCAAGGTCACCACCTCGTCCTCTTCCAGACCGAGGTTGGGACCATTTGCAGATGGCCGATCCCTTATCAGCATATATATTATTGGGAACACGTGTACATAATTATTTATAATCGAATCATTCCCCTCACATGGGGGAATATTGAGGTCATCATTATTTACATGAGATCAGCCAGGTGTCATTCTCATACTGGTTCGATCCTTATGCACATGTTCATTGCATGCTTGGGGGTTACATTACACCCCCCAAGCACTATATATAGAGGCCATCCTCTACCTTGAAATAGGATCCCAAAATGACAACCCTAGCTAAACTCTGTCAAATTATACAATAGAGAGAGAAAGCTTGAGAGATTGTATCTATAGCCATTAGAGCCCTCATACAGTGATATTAATTACACACTTGCACATTGGACGTAGGCCTGATTGGCTGAACCACTTACATGACTGTGTTCATCCTCTTCTCCTCACATCCATCTTCTGTATATCCTTACCCAGGTACTGCCATTGTTAACACTGAATTGAGCTTACGAAAACCTTGAAGGGTGGTGTTGTTCTCAGCATCATCAATAGGCATGGCCCCATTTGAGGCGTTGTATGGTAGACCTTGTCGCTCACTGGCTTATTGGTTGGAGGTGGGGGACAACAAACTTTTGGGTCCGGAGATGATTCGAGACACTTCCGCGAAGATTGAGTTAATTCAGAGTCATATCCATATAGCCCAAGATAGACAAAAAAGTTACGCGAATGCGAATCGAAAGCATGTAGAGAGACGCCGAACCAGTTATCCTTTATGCAGTGAGCGATGCACCGGGACACGATTGCAGAGTATGCAAGGCACAAAGTGGTCCTAACCAAGGGGTGCAGGATCTGTATGTATATGTATAAGACCCCAATGTGTGAAATTAGCAAATAAGTAAATGTTGGTAAACAAAGTAACTTAAGGGGATAAAGAAATTACTACTAGAACAGTGAATATCAAATGTCATTAATTAGAGTAAAGTATTAAGTAACGTATTGTGTGGGTGATACGAGATTCTCTTGCGAGCCATAGTTAGTAGTATATGTCTATGACCTAGTTGGGACTATTATAGATGAATAGGTTAGGATAGACAAACATTAGGTGTACACATTAGTGGAGGGGTGAGGATACCATGTGAGAGTTCGGAACTAATATGCGCATAATAATTGCATTATTGCAGTTTTAAATACTTGCTAAAACAAATGTTTTTACAAATCGGGCTCTGACCTATATATATATATATATATATATTATACCAGGTGTCCAGCCACAGGGTCACCACCAGACTTAGACGCGGGGATCATTCGATGAGTTGCACCTGTTGTGGAAGTTGTAGGTTATTGATACTAGACGCTTCTATCTTTTCATTTAGTTCTTAGCTCAGACATTTCAGTTAGGGCATGTGTCGCCCATTTCCAGCTTAGTTATTTCAGAGATTATTTTTTCTTATTATCTTTTCTTTTCCTGTTGGATTGAACATTATGATTCTATTGGTTTTAGAGTTTGAACGGGAATGCTTTATCCAGTCTTATTTATTTCAGTATTTGATTCATGTTCACTATTTATTCTTGTGGAATGGGAATGGCTTATATCTTAAAGCATGGAATTTATTAATGGATTAATTGGGTATAATTAATTGGGAAAATATTTTGACACTTAGCTTCATTATTTATTAGGTGATTAACAATGAAAATTATTTTTCGACAGTGATGCTAAGAATGAACCAACCGAACACTTTGATTTAATTTAATAAATGACTGATCACCCAATATTTAATGAGGCGGGGTGTCACAGGTGGTGTCAGAGCATCAGGTTCTAGTGTCCTCTAAGATTTGTACGGCTTAACATATTTTCCGCTTAGCATTCTTTGATATAGAGCCCTATCTTTAGGACCGCTGTACTCCTATTTACGTGTTTACGCCTTCAGTTGTTTGAGATTTAATAATAATTATGGACTAATAAGAATCCCTTCTCATTTCAGATGCCTCCAAGATGAGCCCCGAGAAATAAAAATGCCCAGCCAGAGCAGCCAACAGCTCAGGCTCAGGGAATGATTAACGCAGCTGACGTTACCGCCATTGTTGCTCATACGGTAAATACAACTTTAATGGTGGTGCAGCAGGCCCCACCCTAAGTACAGGTTATGGTGACAGGTTCAATTCAGTTTTCCACTGCATGGGTGAGGGTCAGGGATAATTTCCAGAGGGCACATCCCCGAGAGTTTTCGGGCAGTTCTGACATCATCATAACGAGCTAATGGAAGAAAGATATCCAGAGGCATCTTCGCATGTACGATTGTACCGATATTCAGAGGCAGTTACTGGTTTCCTACAAGCTAGTGAGGGCCGCCTTGTAGTGGTGACTATTGACAGCTTTTGGGTGCAGTTTGACTGCAAATACTTTCCCTCCGCAGTGCAGACAGAGATGAGGCGAAGACTATTGAATCTGAAGCAGGAAGGTATGACAGTGGAAAAATATGAGGAGGAATTCACAAGGCTGCTTATTATGGTGCCAGATGAGGCACCTACGGAAGAGAAGAAAGTTATGATGTTCATGGATGGATTGACCTGGAGGATTCGTCAACACCTCATAGGTAATCTGTCGTTGGTTACTTTCATTAATGTACTCAATGCCGATCTATTACATTTCCAGGACCATCACTTCCATCAGTAGGGGAGTAAATGAGCAGGGAAGTATATCCAGTAGAGCCGGGCAGGAGGTAGTAGTGTCGATGGGGCACCATCAACTAGAGGGCAGGCCTGTCAGGGTGAGCAGAGTTCCCACCAGGGGAACCTTGCTAAGAGATTTCGATCTGGCGATCCTAGGTAGGGATATAAAGGTTATAGGCAGGGCCAGCAGGGCCAATCTAGTCAGCATGGCCAACAGGGCCAACATTATTCTCAGCAGGGCCAGCTGGGCCAACAGTGACATTTGTAGGGCCATTGGACAGGTAGCAATGGCCATTAGGGTCGAGGTCAATGGGGCAGTGAGGAGGTAACTTTAATGGCAGGTGTTTCTCTTGTGGCAAGACTGGCCATAGGAAGCAGGATTGCCCCGATAAGGGAAGGTTTTCCCAGCAGCAGGGAGCCCAATAGGAGCCTCAGAGACCCATCTTTCTCTCCACCCTACCAGTAACAGTGTCAGTCTCAGCTTTTCCAGCACCCCCGGTTCAGCAGAGACAGTTACAGTATGAACGTGTTTATAACGTCCACCAGGCAGCACCACCGCAGGCGCCACCAGTGATTGAGGGTATATTTTCGATCCATGGCACTAACGGGCATGGTTTATTTTATACTGGTACATCACACTATTTTATATCCACTAGCTTTTCACGGTCCATGAGGTTATTAGACACGGAAGAGAGTACAGTGACATGTGTAGACTCACTATTGGGAAATGGGTCTTTGATTTTCTTTGTATGCTGAGGGATAGGTATAGAGATTGGGAGTTTGATTTTGCCTGCTGATATGCTAGTCCTAGATATGCACGAGCATGATGCCATTATTGGCATGGATTGGCTTGCTACTTACAGATCTATGATAGACTGTTTCAGTAGGAGTATTATTTTTTCTATTCCGAGCTAGGAGATATTTCTGGTGGTGATGCCTCTCCCTGAGGGAGGATCGTCCACCCATTTATATTATATATAGGAGGAGACCTCTAAGGAGATAGTAATTCCTATTAATTCGATTCCTATAGTTCGTGAGTTTTTTGACGTGTTCCAGGATATACCGGGACTATCGCCTAGCCGAGAGAGAGAGAGTTAATTATAGATTTAATATCTAGCACTCGGCCGATAGCCTGCGCACTGTACCGTATGGCTCCAGCTGAAATGAGGGAGTTACGGGATCAGATTGAGCAACTGTTGGGATAGGGCTTCATCCGTAGGAGTACCTCACCTTTGGGTGCTCCCGTTCTGTTTGTGAAGAAGAGGGATGGTTCGTTAAGGTTGTGTGTTAACTACCGAGAGTTGAATAAAGTCACGATACGAAATAAATATCCATTGCCCCGAATTGATGATTTGTTCGACTAGTTGAGAGGAGTTGCCTTCTTCTCAAAGATAGATTCAAGATCGAGATACCATCAGCTACAGATTAGGGAGCAGGATGTATCGAAGACTGCTTTCTTGACGAGATATGGGTCCTATGAGTTCAGAATCATGCCATTTGAGCTGACAAATGCTCCAATCGTATTTATGGACTTTATGAACCGGGTGTTAAGAGAGTTCTTAGATCAGTTTTTCATCGTCTTCATAGATGACATACTGATTTTCTCACAGACTGAGAAGGAGCATGCCAAACACTTGCGATGGGTTCTTTAGACTCTATGAGAGCATCAGTTGTATGACAAGTATGAAAATTATGGATTCTAGTTACAGGAGGTACAGTTTTTGGGGCACATTATGTCTGAATTAGGGATATCAGTGGACTCGAGTAAAGTATCGGCGATGAGAGAGTGGGAACAGTCGATGACACTGACGGAGGTGCATAGCTTCTTGGGGTTAATAGGATATTACATGCAGTTTATCAGAGGGTTCTCGAAGATTGCAGGCCCATTAACAAATTTGACTCGCAAAGGGGTGAAGTTCGTTTGGGATGATGCTTGCCAGTTAGCTTTCGATGAGCAAAAGGATAAGTTGACTTCAGCACCAGTTCTTGCTTTACCCATGCCAAGAGTGGATTATTTAGTGTATATTGATGCCTCATTACAGGGACTTAGTGGATTACTTCAGCGGGAGGAACAACCTATAGATTACACCTCCCGCGAGCTTAAGCCTCATGAAAAGAATTACCCCACTCATGAATTGGAGTTAGTACAGTCGTGTTTGCCCTACAGATCTGGAGACACTACTTGCTTGGGGAGAAATTTCACTTGTTCACAGACCACAAGTCACTGCAATACTTGTTCACTCATCGGGAGTTAAACATGCGTCAGCGCAGGTGGCTAAAGTTTGTGAAAGATTACCAGTTTGAGATACAGTATCATCTGGGGAAGGCTAACATTGTTGCTAATGCGTTGAGTTGTAGACCAGTAGGTGAAAGGTCAGAAGTGTAGAAGGAAAAATGGAAAGAATTGGGACACTCGGATGTATTGGCCCGATCATTTATGTCCGTTATGACAGTCACTCCAAAGATTATTACGAGAGTGATCCAGGCCCAGGCCGCTGATTTGTTTTGCCAGGATCAGATTGTACGGCTTCTAGCGGAGGGCGTTTATAGTCTTAATCAGTAAGCTCAGATGGGGGATTGTGATTTAATGGGAGATTAGTGGTCCCTGAAGGAGAGGATTTACGTCATGCAGTCATGACACAGTCTCATGGATCCATATTTACGGTACATCCTGAAAGGGATGAAATGTACCGGGATATGAGGCAGCAGTACTGGTAGAGTGGGATGAATAAGGACATTGTGGAGTTCGTGTCCAAGTGTGCCACCTTTCAGCTGGTAAAGGTGAACCACCAGAGGCCTCCAGGGTCATTTCATCCACTGGAGACACCTACGTGGAAATGGGAGAGCATTTCCATGGATTTCATTACTGGGATGCCTACTTCATAACGGGGTCACGATTCTATTTGGGTGGTGGTGGATCGGTTGACCAAGGTTGCTCATTTTCTATCGGTGCAGGCGGACTACACTACGGGACAGTATTCCTGGATAGTTATTGCCGAGATAGTGAGATTACATGGGGTGTCATTAAATTTCGTGTCTGACAGAGACAAGACTTTTGTATCACGCTTCTGGGAGAGATTTCAGGAGGCTATGGGTATTGAACTGCGGTTGAGTATGCCATATCACCCATAAACAGATGGGCAGACTGGGCGTACTAATCATATGCTAGAGGGAATGTTACGCATGTGTGTCCTTAACTTTGGAGGGGGTTAGGAGTTGTATCTTCCATTAGTGGAGTTGGCTTATAATAACTCTTATCAGTTTATGATCGGCATGGCCCAATTTAAGGCATTGTACAGCAGACCTTATCGTTCTCCTACTTTTTGGCTAGAGGTGGGGTACAATAAGTTGCTCGAGCCAGACGTAATTCAAGAAACATCAGCCAAGGTTGATATTATTAGGAACTGTATTTGGGTAGCCCAGGACAGGCAGAAAATCTACGCCGACGCAAAGAGGTTCTTCAGGTAGTTCAACGTGGGGGATCAAATATTTTTCTGCGAGTGTCTCCTATAAAAGGGGTGATGAGGTTCGGGAAGAAGGGGAAATTGTCTCCAAGATATGTAGGACCATTTCCCATTATCCAGAGGATTGGACCGATGGCATACAGACTTGGGTTGCCCGAGCACTTGCATCGTATTCACAATGTGTTCCATATCTCATCATTAATGCGGTTTCTTAGGGATGAGTTAGCCCACACCCACATTGCGATTGAGGAGATTGATTTACTTCCTAACAGTTCATATGAGGAGAGGCTTGTGGCTATCCTAGACCGTAGCGAGAGGAAATTGAGGTCAAAGGTAGTTCCACTGGTGAGGGTTCAGTGGGAGTATCATAACATAGAGGAGTCCACATGGGAGCGAGAGGAGGATATGCACGAGAAATATCCAGACTTATTCCTACCAGGTAGGTTTACTTTTCGAATTTTGGGGCGAAATTTTGTTATTAGGGGGGAAGTATGTAATACCCCGGATTTTTATGATATTAAATAATAATGGGATTAATTATTATTATTATTAGATTAATTAAATTAAAAAGGTCGAGAAATTTAATTGTTAATTAATCTGAATTTAAAATAATTATTAACTAGCATGCCAAGGGTTAATACTTATTAATGGAAATCATTGATTATAACTATGGGTATATGTAATATGGAATTATATAAATTTTTATAAATTGTCGGAGTGCGAAATACGATAGTTTGGTATTTTAAGTCAGGACGCGCGTGTGAGTCATGTTGGGACTAATTGTATGGAATAAAAAGATAAATTATTTTGGTATAACTCATATGGTAATTTTGGGTGTGCCATTGAGTTCGAAAGGGTCGAGATAGTCAGAAAACTCTATCGGAGCATTTTATTTGGACCCGGGGTAGTTTTAGGCCTAACCGGCACCCCGTAGGGAAATTTTTGTCCTTTGGAATTTTAAGGTCATATTATGGACAAAAATTAAGAAATTAAATAAGGAGTTACATTAGTTAGAGGGGATTTATCATCTCTAAACCTATGTGAGATAAAAGACAAAGGCACAGAGGAAGGAAGAAGAAGATATAGGAGTTCTTGGTGCCTAACTCAAGAACACACCAAAAATAATATTAAAGTATAGATCGCGAGACGAGGAACGCACCCATACCCATATCAACAGCGGATCAGAAAGTCAATATTAAGGCAAGTGTTTAACTCTTGTAATTTTTAGCAACAAGCATGTTCATATTAGTGTAGGTGTATTATATTCACTATTTAATTCATGAGTTTTGATGAAATGGGAGGATTAATAGCATTTATTAATATCTGGAGATTAAAGTAGGATGAATCCCTCATGTAGATAGTTTAGAAATCCCAAATTGATAAGTATTGATGATGGATGAAATTGAAATTGATGTTCTTGTATGGAAAATTGATGAACTAGGGTTTTGAATTGTTAAATTGGGGATTTTGGATTTTATAACTGATTTATGACGAATTAATGGTTCAAAGTTAAGGAAACTTATTTATACATGTTAGAATATTAATTAGGATTGCTGTTTTGGTGTTGGGGTTGAGATATTTAGAGGTTTTAGGACTGAAATTTTGAGGAAGACGAAGTATGAACAGTAAAACATAACAGGTCTGGCCAAGCTAGAAAGAGACTTCTTCTTGTTCGAACGAGATGGAGTTTCGTTCGAACGAAGAGTCAGAGTCGTTCAAACGACCTGCTAACTCGCTCGAACGACAGGTCCCAGAAAAGCCCAGAATTTCCCATTTTTCCCAAATCATGTTACAAAGTTAATTGTGTTAGGAAATCTGCCATTTACTGATATTAGCTTAGTGAAGAATTATTTAGGAAGCATTCTTAGGATAATACCTTAAGTATTGAATATGTGAATTAACCTTGAAAATTTTGATAGTGTGAATAATCGAGCTAATTGCGTAAGTAGTAAAGAGAAATATACTACGTGTAGAAATATAAATATGGGTTGGGTGAATACCTGAATTTTTATAAGGCTTCGGGAATGACTATTATTATATGTTATCATTATTGTGTGTATAGAATACCGACGCTGCTTGCTATCGGGAGGAGGATTCGCGCAGTGGGAAGTCTTATCCTGGGTGACCCAATGGGGGGATATTTGACTTGTACCCAAAGCATATGAACTTGGATACGTGTTATATGTTATGTAGGATAGTTTAGACGGTTGAATGGGAGAGTATATATGTGCGTGACCCATTTAGTTGGTGAGTATGCTCGCCTCCAATATTTGTGATATGAGATTTATGGTTCGTGAGAGACGTCGAACCAGTTGTCCTTTATGCAACGAGCGATGCACTGGGACACGATAGCCGACTATGCATTGCGCCAAGTGGACCTAACAAAGGGGGTGCAGGATTTGTGTATATATATATATATATATATATATATATATATATATATATATATATATATATATATATGTATAGGGATGATTTGACTTCATGTTCATATTTTACATGCCTATTTCTAGATTGTACTACCATTGTATTATCATTGTATTTTTTTTTTTTTGATATATTTTTCAAAAAATTCAAATTGAGCTTTTTTTTTCTTGGAAAATTTTGAAAAAATACAAAAAGATTTCCGGTTTCTTTTTAGAAAAAGTGAAAAAGGCAAAAAGATTTTATTTTTGATAAAATTCAAAAAATCCAAAAAGAGTTTTGTATTTTTTTTACACCATATGTGGATGAATATTAACGATGTCTGAGTCACCAATTCATTCCATATCTACGTGGCCATTGAGACGTGACATCATTTTATTATTGTGCTTAATATTGTGTGGAGTCATTAAGATGTGATATGAGGACTACTTACTACATGTTTGAATCCTTGTCACCTTTAATGCACACGAGCACAGACTTATTTGAGTATTGCACTTACCTTTCACGTGTCGATTGTAGTGTTTTCATACCAATCTTGCTTTTAAAACAACCTAAATGTGAAAAAAAAGATAATTAAAGTAGTGCTTGAAAGAACCATTGTCGGGATTGGAAAATTGAAAATCATATCTCCGATAAATGTGTTATATTTAAATCAATGGAATCGGTCTACGAAAAACAAGTTGTCTTTGCGTGAATAGACACCATTTGCAAAAAGAAACGAGCCTAACGATTAAAGGCGCATAAAAAGGAAAAAAATATAAAGTGCCAGTCAATTTCAAAGAACATTGATGAATCGCTACATATGAGCATTGATTTCTTCAAAATATTTGAGAGAAAAATTCAATATGTGAGTTTACAGGGAGTTTAGTCGAAGATCAATGGATCTGCACGTCCTGAAAAATTCTCGTAAAAGCATTAAATAGTTTTGAGCGTTATTAGTGTGAAAATCACTCACGATCTTAATTAGTTGAAAAGATTGAGTCGATTTCACTTGAGTTTACCATTTTTACACCTAAGGTAGACTTTGAGATCTTTCGTTAGTAATGTTTCATTCCTTCGTGCATATATCATATGTTTGTCTACATTGATTTTCCTATGGAATGTGTTCACACCCCTACATTCAGTTTCCATGATTCGATTATTTTTGTGTTTCTCCATGGTGCGTTGTGTTTGTAAAAAAAATTACTTAAAAAAATTAAAAAATTTCAAAAATAGTTTATGGAACCTTTGAGATTATGATTGCATGCACTTAGTTGATATTTTTTTTAATGATGTCTTCTAATTTTTGGTGATGTTTCCTATATTCCATATATAGTTTCTACTCCTTGTCTATTTCAGACAAAATAAAAGGGGGGAAACAAATTAAGAGGGAGAGTTTGATTTATGGGGGATATTTTCATATAATTATACATTTTATTTGATATATTTCAAACTCGATGCATTGCAGGGGTATTTGCTTTGTTTCGTGTGTGTATGTATTTTGAAAGATCATATTTGGATTACACTCAATGAAGACAAAGAGACTAAAGGAAGTAAAAGAAGAAATGGAGGCTTAAAGGAGACTTGAAGACTTTGATTTGAAGATAACTTTATCTTATACCTATCCATTTTAGGGTTTGGAAGGGTATTAAGATATTGTATTTGTCTTAGGAAATTATTTTGTAATTAAGATTTCGGTTTTTTGTTTTAACCGGAATAGCAAAAAAGGGGAGACATTTTTAAGAGCATACTTTCTCTCATTGCTCAAATAGCTTAGGCTTATATTTAGTTTTTTATATATCCTGTTACCCTTTGATGCAAGCCGAGACGAAGTCTGAAGATCCAACATGTCCAATGTTCAAGAATCTACATACTTTGAAGATATAATTCTTTAGTGTTTGAATTTATTCCATAAATTTATTTAGGGATGTTCATTTTTATTAAAACTGGAAACGGGATTTTTTTTTCTTTAAAAATCGAGGTAGTTTTTCTGTATTTAAAAATAATTTTTGTTTATACATCTCGTTTAAACTACATGCTAATCTCATTCAAACAAGATTGGTATCTCATTAGAAGAGTTCGTTATAAGCTTTGTTGAATTGAACATCTCACGAGGCCATTCTGTTTTAGCTCGTTCGAAGCTCATCTGAAGCTCGTTCAAACGAGATTTGGATATCGTTTAAACGGCCTTGTTGTCGTTCAAATGAGGTTCATTTCTCATTCAAATGTATATATGTAGATACATACGTATTTTTACATGCATGAAGTTGTAACGTGTGAGTGTTCTTTCTGTCGTTCATTTTTATACTGCATTTGTATAAGTTCCCACTGAGCATTCAGCTCACTGCCTCCTTTTGGTACAGTAAGTCATATGTTATCCCGTATATTGAAAGCGTTGTACAGGTAAGTACTTAATTTGCATTTATGTTAGTAGCTCTGTTTTCTTGGCCATAGGGTCACTCCTCTGGATCACATCACGTAGTTTGATGAAAATCGGAATCACATGCTAATAAGAGTAACGTTAAATAATAATAAAACAGGATTAGAAACATTATTTATTGTGTTACATTGCACTTCAAAATTAATGCGCGAAACGGGTCTTATTAATCCTGTAATAACCCTTAAATTCGGGTCGTAGCTTTACAAGATAGTAATAAAGAATAAGGTTCAATGTTCCTTTCGGGTGTGACATGGTGCGGTCGGTGGCAAATCTTCTCGACGTCAATGTTCGTTTGGGCCGCTCGCGCTAGATTAGTGACGGTTTCGATTTGTATCCTGGACAGTGAAGTCAAGGACATTAGGACGATGTGCAGCTCTTTATGAGATGGTAAATGGATGAGTTAGTAGCCATTCATGTTTGGCGGCGTTTCTGATATAGATGTGTAGGTAAGTCATGGGTGTCAATGTAGACCAATAGTGGCAGCGCCGTGATCTTTTGTGTGAAATGTATTTTGTGAGAAATTTGATGATAAGAGTAGCCTTAGTATTAGTAGAAGCATAAAGTATTGTTCGTTGTGACCTAATTGTAAAGGTTGCATATTTCATCTATGAAGGTTAGGTAATTGAGTGGCATTCAAAAGTATTGATTCTATGGTAAGAACATACTGAGTCCCTTAGTTGCGGATTTCAATTTAGTGTATCTTGATTATAATGTGGGTCTAGATAATCATGATGATTTTAAGTAACCTGAGAGTGAACCTAGAAATATTGGTGATTTAGTGTTAAGTACTAGCGTTATGATGTTCTAGAATAGGACCTCTTCTAGCATCAATAAGGGGAGTCTCCTTTTAGGTAATCCCCGATGTCCTATGTCCTACCAAAACTCTAGTGGTATTAATTTATAGTCTTAGAGATAGTAATTTAGTATTGAGGAATAGAATCCCTTGTGGCGTTCGTGGTGTGGGCGTTGGTGTTTATAGGTAAAACCCGATGTCCGTATCCTAGCAAAATATATAGTTGTGTTAGCTTGTAGATTAGCACATAGTATGATGTTTACATAATGAGGCAATTTAGTTATTATAGTTTAACATTCATTGAGGATTAATAATGTGATCTAGTGAATTTGGATAGGCATATGAATCCATATTAATTTTATTTGGAGATGTATAGCATAGATCACGATATGACTTGTGATTTCTCGTGATAAATGTGTAAGTATTTAGAGAGATGATTGTGTTTGATGTCATCGCTTATGAAGCATTTGGGAATAATTGTTGCATTGAAGTTTACATAGCGATGATAGATCATTAATAATTGTAGTGGGTTAAGTCGTGTGGACTTGTGGAAGTGCCTCAGAGATAGTTCCATGATTTGGTTTATGATCTTGTACCATGATATGACCTTTAAGGATAATGTCGAAATAGATAGATAAGTGTTAGGTTATGCACCTGGGAGACTTAGAGAACAATTATGTTTATCATGGTTTAAAGATAGCACTTGGAATGTGGTGTTAGCCTTGATTATAGAACCTGAGTGTGCTATCCGTATGGCTTAGTATGACTCTAGTGAGGAGAACCATTAGGTCTTAGGCATGGATAATGTTTAGAAAAAAATTGAGGTGTCATTGTAACTAGTCCGATAGTTATGATTTGGGATCACATAAGACGTTGTTATGAATTGTAGCGATGGTCCATGGGGTAAAATTATGTCAGTGATATATTTCACTAGATGAAAAAGATCTCAAAATTTGAAAGTTAGCAATTACGTGTTGAGATTATGGAGACTTGAGTATGTTAGGCCAGTGATTAAAATAAAGCAATGAGGAATGTAACTTCGGTTTGATATGATGGATATAGAGTAATCTCAGTCTTAAGGAGGGAAGCCTAGAGTTTTAGCTTCCAAAGGGAATTGGTTTGCAAGTTAGTGTCCTTGGAAAAGGACAATCATAATTGATGATTCAAGCTAGGGTACGTGGTGAGGCTAAGGCTGTAGCATTTACGTATATCTATGAGAATTTTATACTTCAAGTGTATGTTGTGATTTGTACTCCACATGGCATGGTTCATTTTTTAAATTCGATTGTTTCATTCGAGCATGGGAGTCCCCTAATTCGTTGCATCTTCTTGTCACTACACCAAAATGGGCAAATTGTCACCTTTCAGCCGGCCAGCCTTGTCAAGGTCAATGACCGTGACAAAAAACACGCGTTTTATGTCACGGTCATTGACCTTGACACGACCGTGACAACTAATTGTCACGGTCATTGACCGTGACAAGACCGTGGCAAATTTACTTGTCACGGTCGTGTCACGGTCAATAACCGTGACAATAATTTAAAAAGTTGACACGGTCAAAGACCTTGACACGACCGTGACAATGTTCGCAGCAAAAACCCTATCCCCCTCTTTTTTCCCTCCCGCGCCGTTCCCTCCCTCTCTCTCTCTCTCTCTCTCGACGCTGCTCTCTCTCTCTCTCTCTCTCTCTCTCTACTTTCAGGTCGATTTTCTCTCTCTCTCTCTCTCTCTTCCATTTATATATATATATATTTGTGTGTATATTTATGTGTGTATGTGTATATATATATGTGTGTATGTGTGTGCGTGTGTGGGGGTGGGGCAGGGTGGGGGTAGGGGTGGGGCGGGGTGGGTGGGGAAGGGTGGGGGTAGGGGGTGGGGCGGGGTGGGGGAGGGGGTGGTGGAGGGGGCAGGGGGTGGGGTGGGGTGGGGGTGTGTGTGTGTGGTGTGTGGTGGGGGAGGGGGTGGTGGAGGGGGCAGGGGGTGGGGTGTGTGTGTGTGGTGGTGTGTGGTGGGGGAGGGGGTGGGGGAGGGGGGCAGGGGGTGGGGTGGGGTGGGTGGGGTGTGTGTGTGTGTGTGGTGGTGTGTGGTGGGGGATGGGGTGGTGGAGGGGGGCAGGGGGTGGGGTGGGGTGGGGTGTGTGTGTGTGGTGGTGTGTGGTGGGGGAGGGGGTGGGGGAGGGGGGCAGGGGGTGGGGTGGGGTATACACAACACTAAAAGTAGACATCAATTTTATAAATAATTGATAATAGTTGGATAATAATTGTATAATAAACATCGGGAGGGGGTGGGGGTGGGTGGGGTTTTGAATATTATTTACATTCAAAATAAATAATTGATAATAGTTGGATAATAATTGGATAATAATTGTTTTTATACCTATAGAACAGCTTAGATAGTGTGTGTGTGTGTATGTGGTCAATACATGAATTTATTTTTGTATTTGAATTAACCCATGAATTTATTTTTGTATTTGAATTAACCCATTATATGAAACATACTTGAAATTAAATATAGTGCGCATAGATACTAGCATTCTAGTTCTTATGCATACGCATTCAATAACCCTTAGACCCGTTCGAGAGTCATTACCCCTGTAATGAGATCTCTCGAATTGTCCCGTTTGGACAGTTTGAGACTGTATAATTTCTGTATAATATTCTTATTGGCTTAAAGTTGTTACTTTTGGAGGAAGTTCTGCAGTCGTATCTTAATGTTCTCTGGGTACATACTAGATTGACAAGTGTGACTGTTATTTTAATTGACAAATTGAAATAACACTCACACCTTCCAATCTACGTCGTGTACTTGGAGAACTAAGGGGATATGCTGTCGAATTTTTTTCAAATCGTAACAATGTGCATGAGCTGTTAAGTATATTACAGAAAAATGCATTCTTGAATGGGATAGGACCACTTACCCTTTAATAGGATAATTAAATGATGGGATAATTAAATAAAACATACTATAAATCTAAGTTTTGTTTACCTTTAATAGGTGTTTAGTTGTGGTAGCTGTGATGGGATATCCGAAATACAAAGAGTGGATGGGTGAGACTAATAGAATGGGGGATGTGTTTCGCAGAGGTGCTAACGAATTTGTGAAATATGCAAAGAGATTTCGTAATGATGAAGAGTTTCCGTGTCCGTGTGCTAGGTGTAAGAATGGTAAGGTGTTTGAGTGGAAAACAGTTGAACTACATTTGTGAAGATCGGGTATGCAAGATAGTTATCGATTTTGGAGTTTTCACGGTGAATTGAAAGTTCCTTTTGTCCCTGACCAACCTTCACAACAACCTTCAACAAGTAGAATAGATGAAGAAGGGGACGACGTAGATCATAATATGTTAGAGGATTTAGTTGATGATGCATATGGAGTTTATGAAGCTGAGGAGAATGAGGTTACTGATGATGTAGAAGATTCAAGTGCTCGTGAAGATAACACGATAAAACTTGACGATGACTAGCAAAGTTTAAAATTTAAGGCGACCCAACCGTTATACTCTGGCTGTGAGAAAGATCAAAAAACTTTACATGCCATGGTTAGTTTGCACAGTTTGAAGACGCAGTACGGTTTGTCTGGCAATAGCGTGACTGGAATTCTGAAATGGGTGAAGTGCTTATTACCCAAGGTGAATACACTTCCAAATAGCTATCCTGTTATGAAGAACAGTTTGAAAGGTTTGGGAATGAAGTATAAATCGATTCATGCTTGTGTGTATGACTGCATACTATACCGAAAGGAGTATGAAAATCTCGATCGTTGTCCGGTATGCGATGAACCTAGATATGTCCAATCTACTAGTAAGGAAAGCATAAGCTCAAAAGTGCCTAAAAAAGTATTAAAATATTTTTCCGTTGGGCCTAGATTAAAGTGATTTTTCACAGTACCATGGATTGCAGAGGCAATGACTTGGCATGCTAGGGCAGAAGTAGGGGGTAATATAATGCGTCATCCTATTGATTCTACTGCCTGGCGGAGGATGAATTATGAGTATCCCGATTTTGCTCGAGAACAACGCAACATTCGTTTGGCTATATCAACAGATGGTTTCAATCCATTTGGAAATCTAAGCACCAATCATAGTGTATGGCCAGTGATCCTAGCCCCACTCAACCTCCCTCCTTCACAGTGTATGAGACCTGAATTTTTGATGATGGCTTTATTGATACCTGTGCCAAAGGCACCAAGTGAAGACATTGATATCTACATGGATTCTTTGGTAGAAGAATTAAATGAGTTATGGGAAGAGGGTGTGCAATCATTTGACTCTTTTAGAAAAGAAGAGTTTACGCTGAAAGCTATGTTGATGTGGGCAATTCATGATTTTCCAGCTTATGGGACATTATCCGGATGTGTAGTACATGGTTATTTGGGGTGTCCTATTTGTGGAGAGGAGACTGAATCTCTTCGTCTATTCTCCAGCTTAAAAATGTATACCATTGCCACAGGAGGTTTTTACCCCCAGCTCATAGTTTCAGATTTGAGAATGCTTCCAATTTTTTATTGGGCGGAGTTGAACATAGGCTACCGTCGAGACAACTTTCGGGTTCAGAAATTGAAAGTAAATCTTCTGAATGTGGCCCAAATATGACAGGTAAGAATCCCAAATTTAAGAATGTCAAGCATAAGAAGACCCCAACTGGGAATGAAACTGAGATAAGAAAGGCATGGTCTCGGAGGTCAATTTTATTTGACTTGCCTTATTGGAAGAAAAACCCAGTGCGCCATGTATTGGATGTGATGCATGCAGAGAAGAACTTCGCTGAACATATTGTGGGTACTTGCCTTGGGGGGAGTCATTCGAAGGATGGAGAAAATGCACGAAAAGACCTTAAAACGTTAAAACTTAAACCACAATTATGGTTTAAAGAAGATAGTAGGGGAAGGACAATAATTCCCCCTGGTGCGTTTACTTTGACGAGTGAGGAAAGGAAGGTGCTTCTAGACACAATATATAATTTGAAGGGCCCATCTACTTTTTCGTCCAACTTGCAAAGGATTGTGAATTATGCTAGTCATGATTTACATAAGTGTAAGTCCCACGATTGGCATGTGATCATGCAATTGGTTCCTCTATTGTTTAAGCACTGTTTCTCCAAGAACAAGGATTTGTGTAGGGCTATTATGCAAATTAGTATTACCTTCTCCCTCTTGTGTGAGAAGGTAGTGAATCGAGAACACATAGTGGCCGCAAAATTGGTTGTGAACGAAGCGATTTGTGTATTGGAGAAGTACTTTCCCCCAGCATTCTTTGACATAAGTGTTCACTTTTTGGTACACTTATGCGACGAGGCACTTCTTTGTGGTCCAGTTAGATATCGGTGGATGTATCCGTTTGAAAGATTGATGAAAGTTTTTAAAGATTACGTCAAGAATACGCGATATATTGCAAGATCAATTGCAGAGGAATACATCACCGTGGAGTCATCAATATATACTCGGGAATATATGACTGACTCGACCAGCGTTGATGACACTGATGAATTCCTCGATGATGGTGGTAATGTGATGGGAAAACGAGTGAAATTAACGAGTTTGCAACATGAACAAGTAGCTCGTTATCTATTTGACACACATGAAGATGTCGAAGAATGGAAAAAGTAAGTTTCGAATATTATAATGTTTAACATTATTTTAAATTATTTAATACATGATTAATTTTGTAATATGCAGTAAATATGAAGCCTGTGAGAACAATAAAAGACGAAAAACAGTGGTACAATCAGACAGCGAATTTAGGCTATGGTTGACACAAGAGGTAATTACAATGAAAATAGTCGTTATATAACGTTACATTACACTCAAATTTTACCACTAATATAATTAAGTTATCTATATTCTCAGCTCCTAAAGATGGGTGATGCGACATCAAGGCTTGCTCATCTAGCCACTGGACCCTTGTTTGTGGCACTAGAGTATAAAAAATATCGATTGAACGGTTACATTTTCGGCGCTAAAGTGTACGAGGAAAGTACAAATGTACAGAACTCGGGAATTTCATACAAGGCTCTTACTTTCTTTCGAGCGAGCGTAAAAGATAAAAACCTCGTTGAAGCTGAAATGACTTACTATGGTGTAATCCAAAATATATTTGAATTGGATTATATAAGCTTCAAAGAGGTTGATTTTACTGTGAATGGGTAAGAGTTGAGGATAAAAATGCTTGTAAAGTTGATCCTGTCACCAATTTGATCATGGTTGACTTGTCCAAGTTGAAGAGCAACGACCACGTGAGCGATGAGCCGTTTGTTTGTGCATTTCAAAAGGTTAAGCAAGTGTTTTACTCGGAGTATATCAACAACGAGCCGTGGTCAATTGTCCAACACGCGCCAAGGCGTCTAAATAGTAGTGTGGATGACTTGGCTGCTCCTACCGAATATCAATCCATTTTTTATGATAACCCGAATTTGAAACAATTTTTCAATTTGTAATAAATATTTCAATTTGTACCGAAACATCCATTTTTAATGCTTTTACTTGATCTGCACTTTATCATTTTCACTCTTGTGTAGTGTGCGTGTGTGGAGAGAAGATTAATACATAAATATTTCAACTACATCTAAGTTTTGTTTATACTAATCCATGAATATACACTTCTTACCTTTAATAGGTGATTAGTACATAGTTATTTGGGGTGTCCTATTTGTGGAGAGGAGACTGAATCTCTTCGTCTATCCGGACACTAAGAAATGCCGTAATCCTATGGAGCGATGCTCTGCAAATTCCTCCCAACCGTTATGTAGCCAAACATCACCGGTTGAAGTTGTCAATTCCACTTTCCATACCACACCACTTGGAACTTCTAGCAAAACATGGGAGACCATTCAAAGGTGGAGTTGACAACTTCAACTGCTGATTTTTAGCTACACAACGGTTGGAAGGAATTTGCAACGCATACCTCCATAGGATTATGGTATTTCTTAGTGTTTAGATATGAAGAGAATTATAATTGACACGATTTCTCGGGGTACATTTGTTGGAAGGAGGTGCCATATGAGCTCAAGTTAGCTGTTTGAGTGACACTACAGGTAATGTATTTATAATTACATTTATATGTCAATTTCGATTTCGATTTCAATTACGATTTATATTTATCTATATTTGAGGGGCGGATACTAATTTTACTTTATTTTAATTCAGGGGACAGGGAGTGGCCCTAAGGGTAGGCCACATATGCTCTATACTTATGTGGATATTCGGACGAGAAGGGAAGGATAAGGAGGTGTTCCCGAGCGTCGCGGTACAAAATCTCTTTTCCATGCAAATAGTTCGTAGATTTGAGATAAAATGATGGTGATGTTGTTTCTTTTTAAATAGTTTCTTATTTGAATATATATTTGCATTATCTTTAGTTTGTTCGGATATATAATGTTTGGAACAGGTACAACGTTGCTATAACAGGTACAAATATACTGCTGGGCAGTGGCAGTGGCCATACTGCCCAGCAGTTTTTTTTTTAATTCTTCCCAGAATTGTCACGGTCATTGACCGTGACACGTCCGTGACAAAATTGACACGGACGTGTCACGGTCAATGACCATGACAATTTTTTTGAAAAGGGCCACTGCTTTGTCACGATTATAAACCGTGACAAACGTGTCACGGTCATTGACCTTGACACGACCGTGACACAAAACGCGAGTTTTGTGTCAAGGTCAATGACCGTGACACGACCGTGACAAAAAAAGTTATCTCGCCTCGAAATATCACGGTCATTGACCTTGACAAATGGGCAGATTTGGTGTAGTGTGTGTCTTCGTTTATCCCGATAATAGGAAGTTGTTATTTCAGTTGTGGGCCTATATTCAGGTGTAGCGTTGCATAATCTCAGTAGTGATGCGTGATAGGTCGAGTTGAGGCTGATGCATTACGGTATATGAGTACGCTCTTATTTGGAGGCATCTTTGTTCTACACTAGTTTGTGTGGACGCATGGTCTCACGTTTGTTGCATGTAGTATATATGTGTTATTTGGTTGCATTAGGTTAACATGTTTCATTAGTTAACTGGTATAGCTAGCTACGAATTGGTCGTGGGTTTTGAGGTTTTGATTCGATGATATTGTGAGTATTAGAACCTGATAAAATATTATATGTTAGTGTTGCATTTTGCTTGGAATCGTGAGGATTAAGGATGTGATCACTTGTGTATATTTGGGTTGTGATACCTAGGATAACTCTATATTAGTGTGAGGATCTCGTAGGGGATATCCGTCGGGAAGACCAATGGGATTAGATGACATTCTCATGATTGATGATGTGATGTCTAGTGATATTAATGTTGTATCAGCCTAGGCTAGGCGCGATCCAAGATTATTTGAGGAAACATAGGTTGCGAATCCTAACGTATGAATGATCCATGATAATGAGTTCATTGGTGATAGTACGATATTTGGTGAGTATCGGTCATCTCGAGGTTTTATTTAGATGGACGAGTTAGCCATGCTTGGGATTAGTAGTAAGACCTTAGGGTTCGCCATGATTGGGTTAGCAATGTAATTGATGAAAATAAAATCTTTGCGTTTTAGACCATAATGTTAAGGATGCCTAGGATTGGAAACTGATTGTAGGTAACTGAATTCTAAGGTTGATGATCATAAATTTCGAGAACGAAATTTCCTAAGGAGGGAAGAATGTAATACCCCACCCTAAAAAAAGTATTTAATTATAATTGAAATATTTTATTTAAAGGAAAATTTGAGGAATAAATATATAAGGGAATTACGCCAAATGGCACAAAAAGTGACGCATTACAAGAGTAATCAAGGAGAAAAATCTCCACATTAAATGGTTCGCACAAATGCATATTTAAGTTCTAATAGTCCTAGTAAGTATGTTGATTAAGTTTGAAGTGAAAATACTAAGGAATGATTGTGACACGGTCATAGTTAATAATGCAGTAATTTGGGAGGTACGCAACGTGCAGGATAGGTAAATTTACGCAATTTTTTTATGATACATTGCGATCCCAAATATCGAAATGACCAATTTTATAGGGTCCGAAAAATACATATTAAAATACTATGGGGTTAAAAGTCAAAATAAATAAATAAAATTATTTTTCGTCAAAATATGAAAGTGCTCCAAAAAATCTGAAATTCAACCACAAGATGTAAAATTAAATTCTGAGCAATTCCTTCTTTGACATCTTCAAAAAAATCTTTTAGACGAATTTTTATCAGCGCGCGCCGCATAGGACGTGAACTGGCACGATTTTTGTGAGACAATTGGAGAGGGATAAAAATAGTGTGACACTATATTTGGAGCCCTACAAATATAAGTAAAAATACCATATGAAGGAGGAAAAAAAATTAATTTGTACTTTTTGACGGTACGCAACACTGCGAAAATTCAACTTTGCATGAATTATTTAGGACTATTGGGAGGTCAAAAAAATAAAATGACCATATATATGAGACCGTAAAAATACATAGAAAAATACCATGTGAAGAAAAAATGAAAAAAATTACTTTTTTTTAGTCGGTCGCCTCCCACCCCCAGCAGATTTTTGCATCTTAGTGAAATGGGTCTTGGGGTTACATGTTGTTTGTTTGTGTTGTCCTTGTCCAACTCAGATTTCTAAGAATTGGAGTTGTGTATACATTTGGACACACTATTTTGTATTATTGCGTCAAGCCTTTATAAGAGAGAGTGTGAGAGGAGCCATTGTGGGGCATCTAAGTTTTTAGATTTTCATTACTCTTCCCTCACTTAAGCTCTTGCAAAAATTAAATTTCTTCCAAATAAATTCGTAGATCTTCATTCTCACAAAAATATCTCCACCCAAACACCATTAAAGTGTGATAAAACTCCATAAAAGCTTCACTAGGTAGGTGGGGCAGCTTGTAGGGGTATTTGAAAGGGTTTTTGAGAGCTAAAATAGCTCTTCCATGGTGTTTGAGGAAGAACAAGATGATTGAAGTATAAAGGGGGTTTGATTGGGTTAAATTTGGAGCATGAAATTGAAGCTAATGTGACTCCCCTTGAGGCCACCTTTGAAGGTGGTAGAGTCAACCATCTTCCATAAAAACCACTTTCCTCCATTGAAGACCCTGGGATGCAAAAACTCATACCCTTAAGTAGTTTAAGTTGTTAATGATATTAGCATGATTTATTGCATATTTAGGGTCTTAAATGCGAGGTGGTGTTCATCCATGCTTAGTTGTTAATCTCTCTATACTAAAGATCAAGATTAAAGTGGATTTTAAGTGAGCTTAAAGTTTATGAAAAAACCATAATATTGTATCAAATATTTAGTGGGTTAAAATGTGTCAAACTCATGTTTTTAAGTTGAAAAATGACTTTCATGATAAATGGTTTATTGGGTTTAAATATGTTCTTTTTATGAAATCAATATAGTAGTTTTCATGTTGATAAATTGAAACAAACTTATGAAATGGAATTTCTTGTAAAAAAGTCTTCAAAGTAAGTTTGTAATACTTAACTTTCGAGTAAAAAGTGTATATATGTAAAACTAAGATTTTCATCCAAACTTTCGGGTGTAAATGTAAATAGTGATAATAAAGAAGGATAAACTTGAAATAAATGGCTAAGTAGAGGTTGAAATGCAAACAGTCACAAATAAAGTGTGTAAATCAAAGTGTAAAATGTAAATATGTCAAATGCTTGCATGTTGGTAAAAATGGGTACTAAGTTGTGAAAACTCATATTTCAAGTATGAGACCCAAAACATGAGAAACAAGACTATAATATATAAAATGCATAATTTTATATATTAGAGGGGTTAAAATTCTAAATTTGAAAATTTGACGAAGTAAGAAGTTGAACAAGTGTTTAAAGGACTAAAATGCCTCAATGTGGAGTTGGGAACTTAAAAAGGGTATTTTTATAAATAATAGTTGAAAGAGAGCCAATTTACAAGTTGTGACGAAAAAGGGGTTAATGTGTATTTTCACACAAATGCGTTGGAAAATAATATATGTCCTTCAAACGAAAATGATTTTTGGTGTATAAATCCACGTGGTGTGATATAAGGACTTGAAAAGAGAATAAAATGATTTTTTTAGGTGTATAAAGGAAAACAAGTGGTTAAATATGAGTTTTGACTTCATCTCGTAAATGTGGATTAATGTGAATATTGGAATAATGTTGAACACATTAAAAAGATAATGGAATACTCGGATGAGGCCGAAAAAAATTAAGAAGGGCATGACGTCCCTATTGGTGAAAGACCCCAAACTCACTATGGAATTGGCATATGGTGACTGGAACCAACGGTGTGGAGCCTATGAAGTCCAGGGATATTAGTGGATTCTGAGAAAAGATAATGGTATTAATTGGAACATGATAAGTGATTAGGCATAAATTATTCATATTTATCCCCATAATTTAGAGGCTTTTATCACCTCGTACGATGTAAATTATGTTGATTTATCTCATATACTCGCTATTGACATCTTCCATCAAATACATCGGGTTTCGGGTAATTCTCTTACATTTTGCAGATATTTTATACAAGTGATGAAAAGAAAAAAACTAAAACTCAAGAAAGAAACAAGTAAAGGAAAGTAAAGGGAAAAATAGTAACTTTACACGGAAGTCGGACACGAAACCTTAAAGAAAAGTTGAAGATCTAGAGTCCACAAGCATGTAGGAAGAAATGGCATTCAAATCCGAGTACCGGTTGAAAAGTTATGAAGTTTCAAAGTTAAGAAGAAATCAAGGGAAAATCAAAGAAAAAAATCCTAGTCGAACCGAACCGATAGACAAAGAAGTGAACAGATCCAGCACTCTATTAAGCAACGGACCGGTTCGCCCCATTAAAGAAGCCAAAACCTGACCTGTTCGCCAAGGCATAATTTCTATTTTTTATTCTAAAAGTTAGAGTTGTGCAAGGTTGAAACACTTAATAAAACGTGGTAGATATATTTTACGGTATGGCCAGACATGGGAAGAGCAGTTTTTACATAGTTTTTGGAGATTCTTGAAGGCAAGAACCTTAGGATTGTTTATTTTCAACAATTTGTTCCTCTTTTGGCATAGAATTCAAGGTTTGTTTTCAAGACAAGTAAAGTTCAATATTTTTCTTTTGTTTCTCTCTTTGGTAATTCATTGTTTCTTTGATAAGAGCTACTCATACATGTTTAGATCTAAGTTCATCATGATTCTTATTACATGCAACATAGAAATCATCTTTTTTAGCACTTACGTTATGTCTGGATAGAGTTTCAAAGGTTGGGATGCATGAACCCACCCCAAAATGGTTAGCATGGATATAAAAATGCGTCCTTGAATTAAATAATTAGTTGGAACGTGCCATACAGCTAATATAAACATCGTAGGACTTTTAAAGTCGGTTGCCCTAGGTAACCAGGGTGTTTAAGAATGAGACACGCGTATTGACCATCTCGTCCCCTATTTTATTTGGATTCTTGATTTCATATTGTGTGGGTTCATTCCTTCATATGTGTAATGCTTGAAAGGAATAAAGTTTGTCCTTAATTAATTGTTTAATTATCTACTATTTTTGTATCCGGCGAATTCTTAAGGGTTGGGGGATTGTATTTCGACCTTGCTTCCCATTCATAGTTATCAATCCATAGTTTATTAATTCTTGCATGCGTAGCTAAATAGTAGTTTAATTTAAATCGTTTTAGTTGGTAGATATAATCACAAAATTTCATCATCTTTTCTTTCCTTTATCTTAGTCAGTTGTAAGGTTTCGCATCTTCCCTATTCGGCATTGCGTGTATACATCTTAGTCCCTGTGTTCGATACCTGGTTTACTGGGATATTACTTGAGCGATCGGTGTATACTTAAACCGTAATTAGCACGCACTAGAGACACATTTTAAGTCGCTTCAAGTTTTTGGTGTCGTTGCAGGGAACTAGGAAGACTTGTAGGTTAGGTCGAGTTAATCTAAAATTTGACTCGAATTATGAAAAAGCCCAAAAAAATTATAAAACAAAAAATTCAAAAATCTTTAGAAAAATAAAAGGCCAAAAAGATAGAACATCTATCAAAGTCCTTTCATTCCAAATCCTCACCAAACTCCTCAATCTACCCCGACTAGAATTTACGAGTATCCTATAGTTGAGTACAATCCCGATAGCCCACACACTCCAAAGGCTCCTCAATTTTGGGTTCCACCTCCTACACCGCCTAACTTTATCACAAGTCATACATTGAGTCACATTCAAACTGTGTCGAGTGAGGAATTCGAATCAATTGGAGAGAGAGCCATGTCGGATAATGCTAGTTTTTGTACGGGTGAAGGTGAAATGTCGTATCGTCCAATGAGAGAACTCCTATATCCTGAGCGAATTGTCACTCTGGGATGCATTTTACTTTCGTATAATGCGGGACAATCACACTTTCACAATGGGATAATCCAGATTCTTCCCACATTTCATGGTATGGATACGAAAAAGCCTTACCTCCACATTCGTGAGTTCGAATAGGCTAGAATACCTTTAGCGATCAAGCTTGCACATAAGATGTCGTTCGCCTCAAACTTTTTTCTTGATCTTTGAAGGATAAAGTAAAGACATGGCTATGGTCATTATCATCAAACTCAATTGGATCATGGAGGGAAATGCAATCCAAATTTCTCTTAAAGTTCTTTCCCCACCATCAAACAAATTCCATCAAAATTCAAATTCAAACATTCCGATAACAAGAATATGATCCATTTGATCAATGTTACGAACGTTTGAACGAGCTAGTTAGTAAATGCCCACATCATGATTTTGAGAAGTATCGTCTCGTATCTTTTTTTAACCAAGGGCTAAGCATATATTCTAAACAACTCATTGAGACAATGTACTAGAGACCATTTTGGGAATTAGATGAAAGAGATGTAGATGCCCACCTTAAGTTTGTCACCAAGACAACTCAAGAGTGGGACACATCTGATCCTAACACCCAAAATCGGGTTCGATAAACTCCCATCAATCCTTCAGCATCCGGTCTTTATCATGTGGGAGACGTGGTTGGTTCAAGGCTAAGAGAA
This sequence comes from Sambucus nigra, assembly GCA_949130495.1. NCBI lineage: Eukaryota > Viridiplantae > Streptophyta > Magnoliopsida > Dipsacales > Adoxaceae > Sambucus > Sambucus nigra. Next base: position 51,751,935 of record OX422220.1, read on the forward strand.
TCAATCGGATACACTCGAGCAAAGAAAGAAAAGGTGTGCACTATTTATGAGGCGGACCATTCAACAAAGGAATGCCCAACGGATGCCCTACGATACCGGCCTATAAAGTAATGCTACATGATCAAGTGGATATGATAGGAGGATTTAAGGGTAATTTCAATGCCCCGCATGGGAATGATAACAACCCTTCGTTGAAGAACCATCCTAATTTTAGCTATGGGAAACAACATGCTGTGTTGAATCCTAATTAACACATTACCCCACCTCCATCTCCACATTTTCAACAAGCACCACAATGAAAGCACCACCTCCCACACCATATATCACCCTACCGCGGAGAAATTTTGAGGAAACTGTGAACCAATTCTTCAATGATTAAAATGCAATCAATGCTCAAAATGCTCACATGTTTGCCAAATGAATGTGCTAGTCCTCGAGCAAAAATTAAAGAGAAAACAGAGATAAGTAACCAAAAGTGTGCCACTTTCGCAGGCACTGGCGATTGCACTTAGCATGTGAAATAAGCCGTTAAACCAGTAAGTTGCCCTACAGGACGAGTGGTGTCTCGTAAGGGTTTGCAGTGAATATACCCACAAAATTCAAAACATATTTGAGTGCAGTATCTGTAGATGATGAAATGCTGTACAACCCAACTTTAAAAGGACATCAAGGAACATCGTATTCAACTATTAAAAGAAGATATAAAATTTATTAATACCAAAAGCATAATCCTTCCTAAACTCAACATGTGTAGTGTGAAACAATCTTAAGTATCATTAGAGTAATTCCTAGATTGCCTTTATAGAATGAACGCTTTGACTTCAATTCTCACTGGATGTATCTCTCTGAATCGAACTCTCTGAGAATTGGGTAAGTGTATCTCTCTAGTGTGTGAGAATGTGAGTAAATGTAAACGAGTTCAAACGTCTCACACACTTCATAAAGAAGGACGGATACGTGAAAAAAATCTGATCTCATGAAGGAATGGTAACCACTATGTCAAGAATGTCGAGTTATTCACCATATAATCTTTTCGTTTGCCCGAACACATTACCAAGAGTGAAAATGTGGTTTATGAATGGTATGTAGGGATAATGAATTGAAGAAGATGAATGACAGGGTTTTTGAGAAGAGTGTGACACACTTTGATTGACTATTGTCTTCATCTTTTGAATTTATGATCGCATGCTTTTCTTTTTCTTCTTTTCTATTTTTATTTTCTTTATTTTCTTTTTTTTCTCTTTTTTTTTATTGCGATACATTTTTCTTTTCATAACACAAATGAAGACAATTCACATGGAAAATTTCAAACACTCTTTTTCTCAAAAATTATGGTAGTGATGGGAAATGACATATAGATGGTATCTGGGATATATATGGATAAGGAAAATAATGATAGAAAATGTAGAGTGAAGGGTAAAAATGGTAAGTGTATCGAAAAATAGGTTTAGTGCTCGGGACAAACTACAAGACACATGTTTCTTACAACTCGAAAGTAATGTCATTCTCAGTGATTAAGCCAAATTTAAAAAATGATGAGATCATGCAACGACTAAATGTAGTACCCAAAGAAAGTTGAGTTAACTTGTGACTCAGAGATACGTAAAAACCCTCAAAAAGGTGAAAAGCTCAAATCTCACGGGTTTAAGTCGCCACTAGTGATCTTTTAAGGGTTTCTTGAGAATATAGTTACTCTTCAACTTTTGATTGTAAAAGTGATAGTGCAAATCGCCAAGTTTAGGAATTCATGGTGCAAGTACACTTTAAGAGGTATTAATTAATTTATTGTAAAAAGTGCAATTTTTGGGTTCGAACACGGGTATTTAGAAATTTCTAAAAGAGGGATGATAGACAATTCATATCATAAAAATTTATTTTTTACTGCACAAAAAGTTTTAAATCACTTATTTCTGAAAATTTTCAAAAGAGGTACGATTTTGATAAATTTCCCACCCCCAAACAAAAGAGAATATCGTCCTCGATGTTTAAAACGATATATAAAAATGAAAGCACAAGGGAGGAAAGATATTACCATAAATGACCACTGGTGAAAATGTACCGCCTGAGGGAGTAGAGATGAAACCTGAAGAACATAAGCGATACAAAAGTATGCACAAGTATATAAAGCATGTGAAAATCATTGGGTGATGTGAAACACCACCCCCAAACAAGATAAGACTCATACTCAGAAACAATGAACGACGGGTTGCCTCCCGGTAGCGCTAAGTTTAACGTCTTCAGCCAGACCGAACCAATATCACCCTAAGGATAGGAACTAGGAAAGCACGGGAGGCAGAAAAATTGGGTGATGAGAATCACCCCCAAACAAGACTGAAGCGTCAGTCTTGTTGGATAAAGGCAAAAACGGGTCAATGAACCTGTATAGCAAAGTGCATCACTCGATGCAAAGCATAGGTGGACCAGGGGTGGGTGGGTATTAGGGTAAAGGTGAGAAAGGCATAGGAGAGGGTGAAGAGGCACCGATCACGGGCTTTTTTGAGCGTAAATGTGAGGGAAACAAGGTCCCTATAAGAATGGTGCTCAATTTGGTGGGGAGGCAAAATGGTTTGGCAATCGTGAAGGGGCGAGCCTCATAGAAAGTGCTCGACCGTTCAATAAAGGAACGGTGATAAAGGTCGCGCCGTGACATGCCAGGGAGCGGTAGGTGGAAAAAATCAACACCACAAGGAAGTGGTGTGAATAGAGTAACAAGCTCAGTGACACGGATGGTGGGGTCGATGAAAATGGCACAAATGGGATTGTGGAGCGCTAGGGTGGAGGGTGGGTATAGGTGAGTACCTAAAGACGTAGATGGGAACAGGTGAGGTGCAATAACAAGGTCTAAACCAAGTGGTGGGATGGAAGGGACAGTGGGTGGATCGGGTGGGAAAAAGGGTGGGGGAAGATGATCTAACTCACGAGTAGGGGAGACACACTCCTCATGAGACGCGGAGTGATCCTCAAGGGAACTCGCAGAAGGAGGTGTGGAAATAAATGAGGGAGTGATCAACTTAGCCACCATTACGTCACCATCCGAGGTCGTGAAAGGGTCTAATGAGGCTTTAAGATCCGAGACAAATGAATCTACATCAATATTCGGCTCAAGGGGAGCCAAATATGATGCGGTAGTATCCATATCAAGAGAGGTAGAAACCGTCTCGGATTTAATATCAAGAGAAGGGTGAGCACTCGTAGCCGGAGCTAACCTATGATGAAGTGGTTCCTCGGGAACACACACAGTGGGCACAATAGGTGTAGGCTCAGGCATAAATAAGGATTCTATGGAAGGGGAAAGGTGAACCTCGATGATGGGTTCGAGAGGGTAGGGTGGTGTGGGATCAGTCTCACAAACAGTGGATATGTCAACACAATTGTCAACTTGGGGCTTGGACCACGGGGTGGTCGCAACTTCAAGATTCTCAGGATGACAGGGTTGGTCACACTCAAAATCGGTGGCACAAGATGAAAAATCATCGTCCCACGGAGGTGTAATAATAGGTTGACTTGGGGTGGAATCCGTCTCGTTCGCACACTCAAAATCATATAATCGTTGTTCAAGCCTTGAAGTGATTCAGTTTGAGATTAAAGTGTGTGCACTAACTTGTGCAAGAGGCTATCGAGAGCGGATGTGCAAGGGGGTGGGTGAGGTGGACACAACTCGCTAGAAACACCAGGATGTGGAGAATACTCATATGAAGTGTGTGGAGCAGGGTCAAGTGCAGCATTCACGGGAGAAGCATATCCATGAGGGACAAAAGTGTAATCAGCATGAGGAACATATGAAGGGGACTGATAGATATGAGGTGCACAAGGTGGCGATGACGACTGTTGGAAACCGTAAGGATCCACAACAAGGCGTTGGGATTCATATGGCATGGAAGGATGATCAGGCCTCCATGAATAGCTCAGGTACTCATACCCCTTGACATTAGATATGTCGGGATAATACGTCAAGGGCGGGTCCAAAATAGTGTCATAGGGATACACATGTTCCAAGGTGGATTCAGATGGAGAGAATATAAATGGACACTCATGGGACAAGTGATCACTAAGGAAGCAGTGTGTGCACGGCGAAGCATGTGATGGGTTGACACTCGTCATCGGAGGCGGTGGAAGATGAGATGTGTGCATGGACGATATAGGAGTATTAACGGTGTGCGTTTGAGAGTTAAATCCCTGAATTAATGAATCAAGGGTCGATCCAGGCTTATCATCAAACAAACTTCGAGAGAATGTGAAATGGCCAAAATATTCCCGTAAAGGACGTTCTTCGGCCATGACAAGAGGAATATTTTTTGGTTTTTAAATATTTTTCAAAAGAAAATAAAATCTTTTTGTGATTTTTGAAAATAAGAAAAGGAAAATCTTTTTGGTATTTAAAAAAAAATATTTTTGGGATTTGTGAAAATATTTTTAAAAAAGAAAATATTTTTGGTATTTTTCAAAAAATGGGAAAAATTCGACTCTTGATTTGAGTGAACTAACTAAAATCGACTACCTAAAGAATGGAATTGGACACACACAAGTCAAGAAAAAATCCTAACGAGCATGTAGCCAATTATTATCTTCAAAATTAGTGAGAGGGGCAGTCAAATTTTAATTAAGTCCGCGGGCGACAAAATTTACGGAATTTATCTTTGTGATCGCCTATTGCAAAAATGTGCTCCTATGGGGCTAGATAGTTGATTGATTTTAAATTTAATGATAGGTAGGGTAGCACACAATGGGTAAGCGAGTGAGTCAGGTGATGAAATCCCTTCTCGTTTCAATGATCGGGTCCAAGTCTTAGGTAAATTAATTCATCAAACCATTCAATTTAAGTGCGATGCAGAAATTAAAAGCACATAGGAGTAATAATCACACAAAAAAAGAACTCGCTTGCAGGAGAGTCGCAAGGGATAAAAAATTACACCTCCCCACGGATTTTACACACGTGGGGTGAAGACCGAGTTGAGTCGATCGGGGGGAGATCTCGCCTATCTCAGTCGTCCCCGGGAGTCCGACCGATCCAAAGTAGAGAGGCTTCAAAAATCCTCGCCTTGGACGCCCTCTCTCTACCTTGTCCGGTTTCCCTTTTCGCTTTTTTTTATGGAATAATTATTACAAAACAATATGGTGACAAAATGCACCATAAATAAATACACAATCTTAAAAAAGTAATCCTATACAACCAGTCTAAGAGGGAGGGAGGAGGAAGAACTATACTAAAAAGGATAAATAAAATTACAAGTCTTCAATCATGTCTCCAGGCCAAAAAAGCAACAACGGCGCCATTTGATAAGTAGCTTTTGGGGTATGTATCGTTGTTGTGCAAAAGCCACTCTCAAAATTTCCTTGAGTACCTACAAAACTTGTCTAAAAATAACTCGTATTGCGGTAATTACGGGTATCAATCCAACTTTCAAGGTGAAACAATTAATGTGAGAACTTGAAATTCCAAATTTTTTATTAAAATATTTTTTTATTTTTTTTATTTTTAAAAACAATTTCAAGGGAAAAATTAACTAACAAATGCTAAAAATTATAAAATGACTAAATAATGAAAAAAAATGTGCAACCGAGTGTGATAAATGTGAGAAGGTCAAGAGATGGGATTACACTGCATTTTCAATTATTTTAATTTCTCAATTTATTAATTTGAAATATTTCGAGATAATATTATATCGATAATCTAACTCTTGTTAAAATTATAAAATTAATAAAATCTTTTTCACAAAATTAATTTTAAAATGTCACACAATGAAAAATTAGGACTTATACTATTTTCAGAAAATTACCCGCTAAGATCAATTTAAAGAAAACAATATCAATCCTCAAATTTCAATACCAAATTAATATTCAAATATCGAAAAAACCTATCTCTAGTTCGATTCCTAAATTCAAACATTAATTCGTTCAATTAATTTACTAACTCTCGTTACATAAATTTATTGGTGACAGTTAAAATTAATTTACCTAGAAATATAAAATTAATTAAACCAATTAATTAAATTAATATCATTCGTAGTGCATCTCACCCCTTGAACGATGTGCTTAGACAAGTATAATGAAACAATTAATCGCAGCCACAAACATGGAACAATAAATTAAAGAGTAGAGCAAGAAATACAATACACAAAAGTCTCCCTCTGAATTGATTCCTCGAATCGCGTTCATGCACGTGTGTTCAAATATTTTCACAAATCCAGCACTTCATCACATAAAAAAAATATAAAAACTAAACCTAAAATTTATTCTAACACTAAACTAATTTTTTTGTAATTTTTTTAGAATTTTTTTATGTACCTACTATGTACATATTATACATTGTTTTTTCTCTCTCTACGTATCTCTCCTTCTTTTGTGCTGAGAGTCTCATTTTATAAGCTTCACCCCTTTCTTTTGATTGACCCACGATTCTTTATTTAGTTGAGATATTTGAGGGATTTTCTTGGCTTGGGATTGAGATGGCATGGGATAAAAACCCGATTTTGTTGGGATTTAGGAGAGAGCTTAAATGGGTTTTCGGATGTGGATCTAATTGGGCGAACTCGGGCTTGGGTTATGGTCCGGGTGTGGAGTAGAAGTGGAACCAAGTCAAGCGGGTCTAGTCTTGGGCGCGGGTTGGTAGTCCGACGGGGTAAGCTCTGGGTTTGCGATTTGGTTGTGGGAATACCGGACCATGGCAGGTTCGGGTTTGAGTTTGGTGTAGGGGTTGGACTGCCGACGAGTTTGTGGGTTTCATTGTGATCGGAGGTGGCAGAAGTGGCCAGATTTGCAGGTGGGGCAGCACGCCGGAGATGGAGGGTTGCGCCGGTAGGTGGTGACGCCGGCGAAGGGGGGCGACGAAGGGGGGTTCGGTTTTGGAGGCTGGCCGAGAGGGTAAGGAGTTAGTGGTTTTATTTTTTTATTTTTTATTTTTTCTTTTTGGTTTGGTTGGATAGCTATGGAGGTTGACGGGTTTGTTATCGGGTATGGTGAGAGAGAAAGAGAGAGAGAGGTGTTTTGAGGAAGAAGATGAAAGATGGGAGGGGTTGTGTGTGTGTTAGTGTAGGAAATAATGGTGAGGGTGAGGGTGTTTGAGGTGTAGGATGTTTGTGTATGTGTTTTTATTTATGACCCTTAAAAAAATAACACCTTCTAAAAAAATAAAATTAAAACTAATTTAAAATCTAATAAAACTAAAAACTAACATCTCAAACTAATAAAAAAAATGAAAATTAAAAGAAATAAAATAAAACTCTATTAAAACTAAAAAAATATAATCCTAATAAAATAAAACTAAAATAAATAAATAAAATATATAAAATGAAACCTAATAAAAAATAAATTCCTAAAAATTAATCCTAATAAAATAAAATAAAGATTAAAAATTAAAAACTAATAAAAATCAAAATTAAAATACAGAAATAGAAAAATAGAAAATAAATCCTAAAAAATTCTAAATAAATCTAAAATAAATCCTAAAAATAAAACGACTCAAAACAAAAATCTAGAAAAATAATAAAGGTACAAACTAAACACACACCGGGCTCGGGGTATGGACTGGGCTCGGTCTAGGTTTAGATTTGGTTCGGGAGTGGTTCGGAGTATTCGGAACACATCTCGGCAAGCTCAGAATTGGACTCCAGACTTCGCGATCTCCTTTGAAATCTTCGATGCACGCTTTTGACCGCTATGCGTCACAATTGCACTAATTTAGCATTATTTGTACCGCAACTGCGTATTGACCTGAGAACTAAATAAATACGAATATAAGGCCATTTTTATTCAAAACGAGCGACTAAAATGCATCTATTCGGGGTATAAAATATACACTTTTGGGTGCTTATCAGAATGCAAACATATCAAGGTTGCAATCATAATTGAGTATCCAAAAAAAGGGTAAGTTTTTGGCTCAACGTCAAACTAGTGTTAGCTCTACATCCAATGACCATCAAGAGCAATGTCAAGCCATTACCACTCTACGTAGTGAGAGAGTTGTTGATTTATCACCTCCCTCACACAACACACCTCAAGACAAGGATGTTTCGCCCTGCACGAAAGAGGCCGAAGATGCTCCCTTGAAGGAGAGTGAAAAGGATGACACTAGTGAACCTGAAGTCGTAGTGAAACCACCCAGCGGCACGCTGTTCCCTCAACGGTTGGTTCCTCCCCAAAAAGGAATCCCCTGGGATGATGTGCTAGATATCTTTAGGCAAGTAAAGTTGAATTTACCTTTTCTTGATGCCATAAAGCAAATTTCCAGCTATGCTAAAGTCCTTAAGGATTTATTGACAGTGTAAAGAAGTCTAAAGGTGAAAAAGATCGTCTTCCTAACACAAAATGTGAGCTCCGTTCTACTTAATGACCTCCCACCCAAGTTTAAAGATCCAGGTGCACCTACCATCTCGTGGATCATTGGAGAGAACCTAATAGAAAAGGCCTAACTTAATTTAGGTGTGAGTGTAAACATTCTTCCCTACTCCATATATAGGCAACTCGATTTGGGGGACCTCAAGCCCACATCGATCACTCACCAACTCGCGGATCGTACCGTGAAGATACCAAGAAGCATAGTTGAGGACATGATAGTTCAAGTTGACACCTTCTACTTCCCGATAGATTTTGTCATTTGGGACACGAAACCTTGCATCACCTCGAGTAATCAATTTCCCATCATACTCGGTCGCCCATTCTTAGCTACAGCTAACGCATTAATCAATACTCGCAATGGGCAAATGCAACTAACTTTAGGAAACATGACCCTAGAAACAAATATCTTCAATATCACTAGGCAAGTGGGTGGGGAAAACAAGTTTCATGCGATAGATCTTATCGAGGAAATAGTAGAGGAGCACATTAAGGGAAATATCGGTGAAGATGCCTTAGAAGCGTGTCTTGTATCGAGTATTGAGAGTGATGGGACGTACACTCACTTCGGGAGGGAGGTGGAGGAGTTGAGAGCGATATTAGACGAGAGAGAGTCGAATGAGGACTTAAGAGATGTAAATTGGGTTTTTATATTCAAGGAGTTACCACCGAGGGAGTCGCACATGACCCCCACCTATGAAAAATTTCCCACACTCGAATTAAAGAAACTACCCTCCAATGTAAAATATGCTTATTTGGGAGAGGATGAGACATTTACCGTTATTGTTTCCTCTAGCCTAGATAAAGAGTAAGAGGGTAAATTATTAGAAATTTTGAGGAATCACAAAAGTTCTTTTGGTTGGAATATTGCAAATTTGAAAGGTATAAGTCCCTTGATTTGTACCCATAAAATCCACCTCGAGGAGGACGTGAACCTTCGAGGGAGATGCAAAGGCGATTGAACCCCATTATGAAAGACGTAGTGAGAGCGGAGATCATTAAGCTATTGGACGTGGGTATTATTTACCCAATCTAGGATAGCAAATGGGTGAGTTCTATACAAGTCATCCCGAAGAAGTCGGAAATGACTGTGGTCGAGAATGCCAACGGTGAGTTAATTCCCCAACGTACCCCCACCAGGTGCCGCCTTTGCATTGATTATTGGAAACTCAATGCGGGCACTAGGAAGGTTCATTTCCCCTTACCATTCATCGACCAAATGCTAGAGAGAGTAGCGGAACACCCATACTATTGCTTCCTTGACGGTTATTTTGGATATAACCAAGATGTGCTTGATCAAGAGAAGAAGACTTTCACTTGTCCCTTTGGCACGTTTGCCTACAAACGTATGCTATTTGGATTATGTAATGTGATCGCGAACTTTTAAAGGTGCATGCTTAGTCTCTTTAGCGACAGATTGATATAGGTCTTGAGGTCTTTATGGATGACTTTAGCATTTTCGGCCCCTTTTTTTACCTTTGTCTATCTAATCTTAAAAAAGTGCTAACTCAGTGTGTGGAAAAGAACTTGGTAATAGTTCTTGGTCGCATAGTGTCGTTAAAAGGAATTAAGATTGATGGGGAAAAAATAGACGTCATAGACGAGCTTCCCCCACCTAAATCATTAGAGGATGTGCGCTCTTTCTTGGTTCACGTGGTCTTCTATAGAAGGTTTATTAAGGATTTTAGTGCCATTTCTAGACCCTTCAGTGACCTCCTTATGAAGGATGCCCCCTTTGAGTGGAATGAAGCATGCTAAAGTGTTTTTGATAAATTAAAAAGCATGCTTGTTTCGCCCCCATTATGCAATCTCCGAATTGGTCCCTTCCATTCGAGTTTATGTGTGATGCGAGCGATGTTGTAATAGGGGTTGTTTTGGGAAAAAAAGATAAGAAAGCTCATTTCATCTACTACGCTAGCCGTACGTTAATCGATCCGCAACTCAATTACTCCACCACGAAGAAAGAATTGTTAGTGGTAGTTTTTGCCCTAGATAAATTTCGCTATTACCTCATCGGTTCGCCAATCACTTGCTTTACCAACCACGCGGAGCCTTAATATCTCCTTTGCAAAAAGTATGTTAAGTTGTTCCTCATAAGATGGATCCTACTCCTACAAGAGTTCAATCTCTCCATAAAAGACAAGAAGGGGTAGAAAACATCATTGCCAACCATTTGTCCCGACTTTCATTCGACGTGCCTAGTGATCCTATACCCATAGATGAATAATTTTTGGATGAGCAATTATTTTCCAATTCGTCTCTCCCTTGGTTTGCAAATGTAGTTAACTACATTATCACGGGAGTCGTTCCTTCTTATTGGACTTTGCAAGAGAGAAAGAAGCTCCTTACCTGGTCGCGCGTGTTCTTTTATGATGATCCATATTTATTCAAATCTTGCACGGACCAAATCATTCGAAGTTATGTATCGGATGACGAGATTTCGAGTGACATCCACTTTTGTCAAACGGAAGCATGTAGAGGCCATGTTTCGATGAAAAATACGGTCGATAAGATTCTTCAAAGCGGTCTCTATTGGCCCATAATTTTTTGGGGTTTAATTGGGTACTGCAAACCTTGGGATAGATGTCAAAGTATAGGAGAAATCACCCGATGATACATGATTCCATTAAACCCCATACTCGTCATTGAGATTTTTTATTGTTGGAGTATTGACTTTATGGGCCCTTTTTATCCCTCCTTTGATTTCTTATACATCCTAGTCGCGGTAGACTATGTGTCTAAATGGGTTGAGGCCATAGCTACAAATACTAATGACAATAAGGTGGTCATTAAGTTCTTATAAGAACACATACTTTCTCGCTTTGGAGCTCCAAAAGCAATCATTAGCGATAATGGCACACACTTTTGCAATCAGCTGTTTGAAAAACTCACGAGAAACTATAAAGTTGTCCACAAGGTTGGAATGACTTATCACCCCTAAACTAATGGGTAAGCCGAGCTAGCGAATTCGTGATATCAAGAACATTCTTGAAAAGACCTTCAATCCTAACAAAAAAATTGGTCCCTCTGATTGAACGATTCGCTATGGGCTTATCGTACCGCTTACAATAACCCCTCGGAATGTCCCCGTTTCGCTTCGTGTATGGTAAGCCTTGCCATCTTCCCATAGAGTTAGAACACAAAGCTTATTGGGAAATCAAGAGGTTAAAATATAATTTGGACAAAGCCAGTGAAGCTAACAAGCTTCAATTGAATGAGTTGGAAGAGATGCGCATTGATGCGTGTGAGAATACCAATATATCCAAAGATAGGATGAAACTCGCACATGATAAAATCATTCGACGTAAAGATTTTTATTCGGGACAAAAGTTTCTTCTCTACAACCCCCACCTACATTTATTTCTTGGTAAATTATGTTCGCGGTGGACAGGCCCATTCATAGTGGAAGAAGTATTCCCCCATGGAGCCGTTGAATTGGAAGATCCAAAGGGGGGAGATACATTCAAAGTTAATGGATAATTCCTAAAACCATATTTAGAGGTGTGTGTCGAAAAAGCTGACACCATTTGGTTATCGAACCCCATTTACGAGGTTAAGTGAGAGTGAAACGAGAGGTCGTCTCACCCTCAACGCGTATGGGGTGATTCTTGTATATATTAGTTAGTTTTAGGTTAGGGTCGTTAGAGGTCGTAAGATGCAAGTTCGTAGGGAGATGAATGCCAAGGAATAACATGAGAGACCGTAAAGCATTTCAAGGGGATTTGGTGTGTATTTCAGAGCTAAATCATAGGTATGAACATTTTTGGAAGGGGTCAAAAAATATAGTGACAAGAAGCCCACACTTAGTGCATTTAGGAGAAGCAAATAGGATACTATAACAGTGTCCCGGACCGGTTCGGTCCCATAACCATCGGTTCAGTTCACTACTATGGATGATTAAAATAAAAAAAGAACCAGACCGATTCGCACCCAAACCTGGACCGATAGATAAATAAGCGTAATGATCCAGCACTCTATAAAGCACTACACCAGTTCTCCCCATTAAAGAAGCTAAAATCAGACCGGTTCGGGTAGGCGAAATTTCTATTTTTTATTCTAAAAGTTAGAGTTGTGCAAGGTTGAAACACTTAATAAAACGTGGTAGATATATCTTAGGGTATGACCAGACATGAGAAGAACAATTTTTTACGTAGTTTTTGTATATACTTGAAGGCAAGAACCTTTGGATTGTTTATCTTCAACAATTTGTTCCACTTTTGGCATAGAATTCAAGGTTTTTCTTCAAGACAAGTAAAGTTCAATATTGTTATTTTGTTTCTCTCTTTGGTAATTCATTGTTTCTTTGATAAGATCTACTCATACATGTTTAGATCTAAGTTCATCATGATTCTCATTACATGCAACATAGAAATCATCTTTTTTAGCACTTACGTCATGTCCGACTAGATTTTCAAAGGTTGGGATGCATGAACCTAACTCTAAATGGTTTGCATTGATGTAAAAATGTGTCCTTGAATTAAATAATTAGTTGGAATGTGTCATATAGTTAATACAAACATCGTAGGACTTTTAACCTCAATTGCCTAGGTAATCAGGGTGTTTAAAAGTGCAACGCGCGTATTGACCATCTCATCACATACTTTATTTGGATTCTTGATTTCATATTGTGCGGATCCATTCCTTCATATGTGTAATGCTTTAAATGAATAAAGTATGTCCTTAATTAATTATTTAATTCTATGGGTTAGGGGATTGTATTCCAATATTGCTTCTCTTTCATAGTTATCAATCTGTAATTTATCAATTGTTGCATGCGTAGTTAAATAGTAGTTTGATTTAAATCGTTTTAGTTGGTAGATATAATCACAAAAAATCATCATCTTTTCTTTCCTTTATCTGAGTCAGTTGTAAGGTTACGTGCCTTCCTAATTCGTAGTTATGTGTATATGTCTTAGTCCCTATGTTTGATACCTAGTTTATATGGATATTATTTGAGCAATCGGTTTATACTTGAACCGTAATTAGCACGCCCTAGAGACACATTTTGAGTCACGTCAATAAGAAATGGGTTATAAGATGGAAATAACTTAACTTGTGTAAATGTTTAAGGTTCCAATTCTTGTAATATGGATAAGTAATTTGAAAATAATGATTAATATCCATACGAAAAGTGAAATGGTTAAGTAATGTGACTTAATAGATAATAAAGTTATTTAATGAGGTTTAACACATAATAACACAAGTGTGCGTGTTATATAAGACATTCAATGTTAACAAATATTTTCTAAACACGATGTGCACATGTGTTGAAAGAAAGTCTTAAGTAATGATTGAGCAACTGTGGTATGAGTTAATGAACGTTGAGTAATAAACGTTTTGAAAGTGAATGAAAGGTTTTCCCAATAATTTCTAATTGTTTAACTTTGTATGTTAACGGGAATGAGTGATAGCTTCAAGCATAAAGATACAAAATGATTATTTTATAAAGACAAGGAGAATGAATGGTGTCTGATAACGTTTTTGGAATAAAATAGTTTAATACATCGGGACATGTATTTTCAAAGGTATATATGTAGATGTATACGTATTTTCACACGCATGTAGTTGTAGCGTATGAGTGTTCTTTATGTCGTTCATTTCTATACTGCATTTGTGTAAGTTCCCACAGAGGATTCAACTCCCTCCCTCCCTTTATTATGGAAGATCGTATGCTATCTTGTATTTGGAGAACGTTGTATAGGTAAATACTTAATTTGCATCTACATTAATATCTTTGTTTACTTAGCCTTGGGGGCACTCCCCTGGGTCACATCACATAGTTTGATGAAAATTGAAATCACATGATAATAAGTGTAACGTTGAATAATAATAAAACTGGATGAGAAACATTATTTAGGGTATTCCACTTAATTTCACAATTAACGGGTGAACCAGGTCGAGTTAATCCTTTATTAACCCTTAAATTCGGGTCGGGGAGCTACACTCCTCCGCAATTTGTTCTCACCCTTTTCATCTGAAATAGACAAAGGAATAGAATGTAAATACGAAGAATAGAGCATCACAAATAAGAAGTAAGATATCATCACAAAGATATAAAAATAATGCACGTGTAATGATAATCTAAAAGGCATCACCCGTTATTTTTGAAAATTTTCAAATTTTCTCAAGTATAAATATTACAAATACAACACGACAACTTAAGCACAAATAATCCAAACAATAATCAAGTATGTGACAATCATGGACCAAATGTAAACCACAAAGAGTCAAAACACGATACCATATATAATATGTGCAAAACATGTTAATAAAAATTCGACACACATATATAAATATAAACAACCACAAAACTCGACATAAAACACATAAGCCTTACACACTAGCATAGTATCAATGTGTCTAAACATGTGCGATGGAATGAATGAGCATTAACTAGATACAAATGAATTATAAACCAAACACTCAAATATGTTCAAGAAGTTCTAATTAATCGCAAAACTTTATCGAAACTAAGATTGAGCCTCAAGTTATAAGATAAAGTAAACTTAACGAACAAACAAGCATAGTGCATACAAGCCTAAAATATTGATGATTCTACAAATCAATAGCGTCATGACAAAATAAACATAACTAGGATTCATTGTTCAAACTCGTTGATCTTCAACTAAACACCCTCAAAAGATAAACATATACCATATTTTATTTTATCTTCTTTTATTTTCTCAGTTCTTTTGAAGTAATTTCTTTTAAAAGATCAAGCACTAAACGTATGTTGGCCTTTGGAATTTTTTTTATTTTTGTTGCCTTTAATCTTTTCATTAGGCTCTACTAATGGTGGCTTTCCCACAAAGGAGATTTGCTCCTTCTGTAACCATTTCCTATGCAGCCTCATATCTTTCAAAACCAATAAAACATTCTCACATGCAACGGTTCTTACATTCACAGATCTGCCATTGTCATAGACATGTAAATGATAAAATTTATGGGAGAATATCTAACAAGCTCAAATATACATGTGAAGTTGACCTTCAAAAATCTTGTGTATGTGTGTGTAGAAGCATATAAAAAGTTGACTCCATAAAGCAAATCAAGTTCAAAACATCTCCATGCAAACATGATTAAAAACAATTTAAGTATCTACAATCATAACCAAATATCCTAGTCACATGAAAAATACAGAGTAAATTGGATTCAAACACACCAATATGCCTTACTAAATATATATAACTAAAATACACAAAAAAACAAAAATCTTTTTCAACTTTTTTAAAATTTTCAAACGAAAAATGCCAATTTTTAACTTTATGAACATAAAATCTAACTCAAAAGACAAACAAAATCTTTTTGTATTTTTTATTATAACTTAATGAAAGAAAAATAAAATACAACAGATACACATGTCATAACACTAACAGACATATATCATGAAGCACAACTAGAGTATGACAAAAAAATATGCAAGCAATCACCCATAAGATAAGCATGTGAAGAGTTCTTAACAAGCTTGTGAGAATCAAGGAGTCGAATATTTAGCGCCTCTAAAATAAGTTTCCTAACCCAAATAGAAGTATACTTAACATGCGTCTAAAATAGATGTATACTTCAACTTTCGATGGTCTTTTCTAAGATCATAGCAAAAACGCCTAAAGATACCGTTCCTACCACAGTATTTGCATGTGTAGACACAACAAGGAATAGGACCTTCAAGTTGACCTTTTCTAACACCCTGGGATACGGTTGACCTTCTAAAACAAACAATGGTCTTTTCTTTAGCATCGAAAGCATTAGAATCATGAAAGTCAGTACCATCACTGCCAACACTACTTGATTCTCTTAGATCATCTTTTACCCTCAAAATTTTAGACTCAAGCAAAGAATTAGATTCTTTAAGTTTTAGGGAGTCCTTTTTCATATTTTCAATCATTCCTATAAGGTTATCTCTCTCCCGATCAATGCAAATGAACTTATCACTAAGATTCTTCTCACTTGCTCTCAAATTATTAATCAATTTATCATTATTCTCATTGGCACGTAAACACACCCTAGAAATTTTAGAGTCTTCAAATTCTTTCTCTAAAAATCAGACTCTATCATCTCTCTTTCTTGGACAATTCTAAAATTTTAAAATCACGATTCATGTCCACAAGCTTCTCACGAAAGAAATCTCTTTGAGTTTGAACAGTTTGCACAAGTTCCATAATAGCTTTAAAATGAAAAATTTTCTTTTTCAAGAATTTTAATTCTTTTAGAAAACTTCAAATTCAAATGAGATAAATTTTCAACACGGTTATGAAGCTCATTAAACTACTCTCAAATATTAAAATTGTCATCACTAAACACATCGGATAACTTATCACTACGGGAATCGATTGAGAAAAAAAATAAACTCAAGAGAGGAGAATAAATAACCACCCTAAATAACACTAACCAAGGATCTACACGATAAATTAGTTCAACCTGCTCTGATACCACTCGTTAGCGCGTGAATACGCCCGACAAGGATGGTCATAATCAAAAATCTTATTTTTGTATTTTTTTAATTTATTAAATATTGAACCTTCAAATAAATATACCCAATTTTAAATCGAGTTGTAGCAATAAACCAATTGAGCCAATTTACTACTCATGCAATCAACATGGTGAATAAGAAAAATTCCTTTTCAGGGCAAAACCTATATTGATCACTTTAGAATGTTTTACACACAATCGACTTACAGACTACTTAGACCAACTAAGTATAACGTGCAGAGTCTTCAAAACCTTTTAAAGAAAATGGCTCATTCCAGAGTAATCCACAGGTGGCGATCCACCCTCGGTATCCATCGATCAACCTTCTTCCTTCTTTTCTTCAGTCGTGATCCCTCTGGTCATAAGGTGAGTCGTAGAGAATCCTCTCTCTACGTGGTGTATGATAGATACAGAAACTTCTAGGATGTAAAATTTGTGAATCAAAAGTGTTTTATTAACACAAAATATGAAAAACTGTAGTCCTTATTTTATGTTCACGTTTTTTCCAAAGTCCCATGCAAAAAGGGTTAAAAACGGGTATTTATAGACTTGACGCAAATTTCGAGGCAGCGACTCGTTCGAACGAAAATCAATGTTGTTCGAATGAAAATGTCAGTTCGTTCAAACCAAAAAGCCATATCGTTCAAACGATAAAGGAAGTTCGTTCGATGTCTAGATCTAACGAGCTTCTAATGAAAGTTCACTGTAAAACAGTATGCCTTCGTTTAATGTTTGTTCAAAGTAAAGATCTAATGACCTTCTAACGAAATGGCTATTTCGTTCGAACGAGCTTCAAACTCGTTTAAACGAGGCCAAAAAAAATAAATCTTAAAAAATTAAGCCTCGATATTTTATAATAAATACATCCCAATTATAAATAAGAATAATTATGAACTCGTAAAAGATTGCCTTCATGAGATGTAGAGGAGGCTTAAACTTGGAAATATTGGAGTTCGATTTGACATGTCGGTGTGTGACAACTTGTAACGAGATACGCCAAATACGCCAAAAAATAAATAAATAAAAATAAAAAGCCTAAGCTAAAATATTTGTGCTTACATGATTAACCATTAGAATCAGCGGGTCAAAACGGTTTTGATATTTGATTATGGGTCGGGTCACTCGCGAGCCAGTGACGAGTCATAAATGGATGAAAAGGGATTGACAAATCTAAACCTAATATTATTTTCGTTTACAATTGGATAACATTCGCTTGTTTTATCTGCTTCTTTTTTCTCTATATATCAATCTCTCACTCTCGCTTAATTTTCAGAGGAATGGACTCTTTCTCTCTCCCTCTCTCTATGTGCATTTGGGGTTTTCTTTTATCTATATGTTTGGATACAAGAACATGAAGTGAGATTTAGGGAACAAAAAGGGTTTAAGTGGTTGAAGCTAAAGAATGGAAAGGGTTCTAAATGTGGGAAAAATGCGGATTGACCGAAACCTTCCCGACAAGACCTAAACTGACACCGACTCGAACTCCAACTCAAATCGTTTTTTACCCAATCCAAATCTTACCCGGACCATGTCCACCCAATTGGAATCTTATCCGGACCATATCCTCCCAATCCCGCACATTTGTTGGCCTAATCACCACTTACTACAACTACCACTAAACATTCATCTTCTCTCAAAACCCTAAACCATTAAAAAAAATCAAACCAACACTAAAACACTTTAAACCATCACACAAAAATGTAAATCTAAAGATCCATATACCCAAATAACCCCCAAAAGCTATAAATCCATCAAATATCGCTTATTCTGCACATTCAGTGGGTCATCACCGGATCTACACATCTGCATTCAAGGACTTCTCACTGAACGGGATCAAAAGGATACAAAAAATGGATTTTCACTCTCACGGTGACTTTTTACTGTCTCTCACGGTGACTTTTCACCTCGTCAAGCTTATTTTCAGGGTATGAAGTCACTGTGGCTTTTCACGATGGGAAGTCACCGTGTCAAGCCCATTTTCAGGTGAAAATAGGCTTGATACGGTGACTTCCCACTGTGGAAAGCACATTTACACGGTGGTGGGCCACCGAATGTGCAAAGGCGGCCATTTATTAAGGGGTTATGTTTTTCGTGTTTTTTAAGATATATTAGGATTTTGCCTTTTCATTTTTAGTTGTTGTAAGTCTAAAAATTTACTTACTATCATTTATGATGTTTTTCCCGTAAAAAATAAAGCCGAGATTAAAATGATTGAAGTGGTTGTGTTATTTTTTGAGTTAAAAAGAGAAGGAGAAGCGATGGGGGTGAAGAAATGGTGTTGGGAGTTAGTGGTAGTGGTTGTGGGTGGTGGTAGTGGTGGTGGGTGTTAAAGAAAACTAGAATTAAAAAAAAATGAGGATTTAAATCAAATTTAAATTATGAGCAATTCTATGAATCCACAAAACTCCCTCAAATTATTTCCAAACATTAATAAAGTGTCGTGTTCTGACGGGTAGACCTGACAAAAAATAAGGCACGACACGATAACACGATACGAACCGACACGAAATTATAAGTTAATGTGTGGACCCTTAATGGATTCGGGTCATATCAGTGTCAACCCGATAAGACACGATAGTTAACGGGTCGAGTTAGGGTTGACTCCCTTCACTTGTTAATACCCGATAAAATTCATTATGATCCATTAATTTAACTGAATAAGATATACTTTTGGAACTTATAGATAATTTATGTGGCATAATGTTTATTTAATCATAATGTGTTTTACTAAATGAGAGATTCAGTAATGTCAATGAATTAATGGATCTATTTGAGTTTAAAAATGAGATAATATGTCAATTTGTATACAATTCAAAATAATTCATTATCTTAATGGGTATTTACGAGTGAATACGACACGATAACATAACGGGTCGAGTTTGAATATGATTTTTTCATATGATAAAAAAAGCACCCGTTTAAATACGAATCCAATAAAATTCGAACACGATAAAAAACAATACGAGCACGACTCGACACAATCCATTGACAGACGACAGAACGTATACCACAAAATACAACACCTTCCTTTTGCTGTTTGCGGATGAGTGAGAAGAATTTTTTGGGAAGCATTTCTTTTAAATTTTATATGCTTTGATTCTTAACCTTAAAATCCCTCTTAAATTTGTGTATAAAATAAAATTTTAGTTAATTTGTGGAGCAAGTGAAATATTGATACAAGAGGTTAAAATAATATCTTTTTTGAATTTATTTGGTACTAGTAGAAATAATTCATTTTTCGTACTCGGTCGGACTACTCTATATATCAACACAAAAAATTCTGTAGTTTTAATCTTTGCTAAAGGCTATCACAATTTTCCAGGCTTTCCGGGAGGTGCGCCCAAAAGAATTCGCCAACCCCACCTACCAGAAGAAGCGGAAGCAAGGCCAGCTTTCCAAGCTGTTAATTTTGCTATTGATTGCCTTTTTTTTTTTCACTTCGACCTCAGAGGAACCGTCAAAACGTGATGCTACGGTTGCAAAGAAATTATGATGATTGGTCTAACATTTTTTTTTTTGACAGGATCAATAAAGAAGGATAAAATGGGTCATCACATTAGTTACTTACTCATTCGTTCAAAAGGGAGGCCAGTGTTCACCCACTGAAACAACGGGGGGGGAAAGGAACAGAACAGAGGTATTTATCGGGTCTATTGAAGTTTACCCTATAACAAATTAACCCATCCTTTTAAATGGACTCAACTATTTATGTTCTTTTAGTCCAACCTAATTTTTTGAACGTAGTTTGAGCTCAAGCCCACTCCATTTTGCCCAAATCCTTTTTTATCTGGTATCTTAAATGCACTCTCAGGACTCTATACTTTCTGCCCAATCGAAACTACTATCTCAGCTTACAAATAGATTATATCCAGCCCAGTGCCTCGTGACCATGCATGCCATAATTTATGAAAACAAAAATATTACTGAACCTGACCCAATTTCTCACGTTATGGGGGGACAATGGGCCATGTTGTGTCGGTTTTGTACCGAATCTAATCAGATTCGTGTCAAAATCACATTTATCCAAACTCAATCCGTTAAGTCTTTTGTGTGTACTATGTTGTGTTTTATTGGGTTCGTGTCGTGTTTGGATCGTGTTCAAGTCGTGTCGTATATTTACACTAAATGGCTAAGCTTAAACCCGACTCGATAAGTTGTTGTGCTTAGCGGATCCACCCGTTAATCACCTGTATTCGTTAAGGCTTCACCCAAGCCCGCTTAAAAGTTGTGTGGGTTGTGTCTAGTAGTGACAAAATGTGGCCTAGATAATAAAACAACTCATATTAGCCCAGTCATCTAAATATGGGGCCATATTTAAAAGCTATGAGTTAAATATAAGGGTCATATTTGAAAGCAAGGAATCAAATATAGAACTCAATTTTAAAAGATACAAATCAAATATAATACTCATTTTTAAAAGTTATGAGTAAAATATGAGTTTTTTTTACATATACCTCGAATTGTAATACTTAATTTAGTAGAAAAACAATGGGTTTGCCCAACCCATTTTTGGTTCGCCCATATTTGGCCTCGCCCACATTTAACCCAACCTATATTTGGCTCAACCCACATTTAGCCCAACTCATATTTGACCCGCCCAAATTAGGTCTAGCCCATAATTTTGTCAGTGCTAGTCGTGTCGTGTGACAATTTGTCACCCCTCCGATCTCGACTCAAATTTAATTGTTTTGCCAAACCGTGTCATTAAATGAAAAAAAAAAAGAAAACACAAAACATAAAATGAAAAACATGTTATTTTAGCTCGAGCATATTGAAGAACTTGATTTAAAGACCTCAACATTTTATTTGGCACCCTTCTCTTGTATTTGGAGCACCATTGGAGAATTTGCACATTATTTAGCTTTTTCTACAAATGTCATTTCACATCATTTTTCTTTTTCTTTTTCTTATATTAATCACTTTTAGAGTGGGATATGATGACCTTTTCACCTGATTAGTTAGAATATTAAAATAATAAATAAGTAATTGCAATGGGTTCCATTATTTTTAATGTTTCAACCAATTAGGTGAAAGAGTCATCATGACCCACTTTGAAAGTGGAGTCCACATTTATTGACTCTCTTTATGGAAGGTTTACATGATCATTTAGTATGATTGGTTAAAATATGTACAACTCATTAAAAGTTGTGAGGTTCATTGATGAGTCACCATATTTCAGCCAATCATATTGGAAGGTCATGTAAACTTTCATTTGAATAGGTTCAACAAATTTGTACTTTTGAAAATGGGTCTCCAAATTTGATCTCTAATTGGGACTGTAGACACCCCATTCTGTTACCCCTAACTCTTCTTAGGTCCGTAGTACCTCCCTTCATCACTACAAACCCAGATCATACCCCGAGTACTGACCTAGAAGCCATTCGGCACTTCCAGGCTTCGTTTGACCAAAAAGTCAAACTCTTCAGCTCGACCAAGGCTGAATGAATATTCGAAGGGCACTGAAATTCCTTTCCAACGGTCCGTCCCGTGGGCGATTCCGACTTACCATGCGGACGAACGATCCGTTTGCGTTCGAAACTTGATCCAGAGGCCACCGGACGCTCTCGGGCTCTGTTTGACCTAAGTCAACCCTTCAGCTCGATCGAGACTAAATGAATCTTCGAAGGGCACTAAAATCCCTTTCCAATGGTCCGCTCCGTGCGCGATTCCGACTTACCATGCGGACGAACGATCCGTTTGACTCCAAGAGGTCACAGAATGCTTTCAGGACCCGGTTGACCAAAGTCAACTCCCCAAATCAGGTCAAACTCTTTGGAATGTCGAAGTACATCTCCTAACCTTTCCAACGGTCCGCCCCGTGCGCGATTCGGACTTACCATGCGAACGAACGATCCGTTTGCATCCAAACGATTCCCCGTCCAATGGACTGACAAACGCTTCCAAGCCATATTTGACCCAAAGTCAACTCCCGAACCCGGGAGCGGTCCAAAGGACTTTCAAATTTCTTTGAATTACCTTTCCAACGGTTCTCCCCGTGCACGATTCTGACCAACGGTTTGCCCTCGGCAGCCAATTTTCCGAAAAGGCCTGAAACACACTACCAAATGGCAGGTTCCAGACCCTGCCTTTCGGCAGGTGCCGATAGGCAGGACCAGGTCTATGCCGATCGGCAGTGACCTGGGCCTATAAAAGGAGGCTTTCACCTCATTTTCAAGGGGAGCCCAGATCTAATAAAATTCGCTCTCAGCGAATCCCAAAAACCTCTCTCGAAGACAACGCGATTTCAACATCCAAATCCCTTTCTAACTTCCACTTTTCATCATCCTTTTCATCAAACTTAGTGAATTAGCCATTCTCCATCATCATCCAAGTGCAAGGGCTGCTCTCCAACATTCAAGATCAAGCTCAAGATCTTCAAGAAGGTCCAACTTTCTCAACTTTCTCTTCAAATTCTCTTAAATTCGCAATAACTTATTTTATTATTTAGCACTTTTATTATCTCATATCACACATCCTAATATACTTTTTATT
Source organism: Sambucus nigra (assembly GCA_949130495.1). NCBI lineage: Eukaryota > Viridiplantae > Streptophyta > Magnoliopsida > Dipsacales > Adoxaceae > Sambucus > Sambucus nigra. The sequence goes on from OX422220.1 coordinate 51,775,227, forward strand.
TAGTATTATTGCACATCTCTTATTTTCATATAAATAAAACCCAAAAAACAAAAAAAAAAGGGTTTGCTCATAAATTCCAAATAGGGATTCTCATACTTTTCTCACAACTAAAACACTTTTTCTACACACACACACATACTCACAAATAAGAGATCCCCCATTTGGATTTATGGGATAAACCCCACCCCTCGTTTTGTATGCGAACTACGTGGACTTTGATTCCTTTATAGGCTATGTAGGCGTCTCGGGGTAAAACCCGAGACTCAAGTCCTATTCTCACTCTCTCTCTCATTTTCTACCTTCTCTAAATCCAATTTTCTTATATTCTATGTACTTGTTCTTAGTGACGTATTACTCTATATGCGTTATCGTTCCATTATAACGATCAACATAAGAGTAATCGCGTAAATCTTATTTTTTAATATTATTTTTATACCTTCCTACGGATGACTCACTTTATCTCTCCCATGATACACGTCGATGATTCCTATCTCCACTATATATATATATACACATGCACACATATCACGGGGAAATTAAAAGGAAAATAGCAAACATCCATGAGAGACCGAAAGGACGGAATGGGTGCCTAACACCTTCCCATTTCGTAACTTAGCCTCCGAACCCTTCTCGAATCATTTTGGTTTCGTATGCACCAGTATGTCTTTAGATGTCGTCCTTCGGGATGGCTTCCCATTTTTCTTTTGTCTGTTTTGAGTAAAATAGACTGGCGACTCTAAATCTCTCTACATTTTTACACCTCATCTCAAATGACGCCGGCCGAAGCGCTCCCGAGAGGGATGCGCGGGACCCGAGGAACCTCCTTCGCGCGCCCGCCCACGGCGAGGATCGGGGATGGCCACAGTGGCGACTCCGCTGGGGACTGTTTATGTTTTTTAGGGCTTGACTCTATTTACATGGATGTTATATTTGTTTATATTTCCCCTATATCTGCATGTTCTCCTTTTCCATGTGTATCCCATGCTTATGCTTCTGTTCACATACTCGTAGAAAATTCTCCATGTACACTTCACACCACGTGCACCTAGGATCTCATATATCCACATGTTGCACGCATCACCCATCCATACTTAGTGTACCTTTGATACTTGTACTTTGCTCCCTGTTTAGCATAATCAAGAAAAGCATTCTCATCATAAGATACTAATAAGAGAATCATGCATGATTCACACGAAATCACCAAAGAGCATTATTATTGACCAAATTTTACCCATTAACTGGAGGGTCACTTCGTGATGGGCGCTGGTCCGGCAGGGCGCAGTTACCCTAAGCGATATGACTCTCACCTTCCATTGGTCAAGTACCTTCGACGTATATCGAACGGTTCTCCCACATCGTACCGCTTGACCGAAGTCATGACGGGAGGTATATCACAAGGAATTCGTTCACGTACGTCGAGTATATCGAATTCGCTCTCACACGTACCGTTCCCACGAGTTATATAGTGAGGCAATTCACGTACACTCAGGTATATCAAATGGCTTGTCCACACGTACTGATTGCCCACAAGAGCAAGACGTATATCGTGGAAGTCACGCCAAAGGGGGGAACCCATTCCGATTCACCCAACCAACTGCATACCCGCATATAGGTGTTAAACCTAGGGCACGCACTTTAGATTGTCGGTTTCAACCCGAAACTCTGCAGAAATTCTGGGTCGGCCTGCCAAATTTTTGCGCATTTTTAAAATGGGACCCTATCCGTGAGCCTGGTTACAAGTCCAGCCGTAGTTTTGCATGTATTAAAAACCCCACTTTTCCAGGCTCGAGCCCCGTCCGTCATTGAATTTAGGAGAATTAAATACAAGTGAGAATATAATAATCGTAATAATCATGCTAAGTTCCGTCTCCAAAAATATTTCTCCCTTCTTTATCAAAAATCCAAAAATAGTTTCTTCCCTTTTTCTTAAAAATAAATGCCATACTACGCCTTCTCAGGTCAATCGCAAGCCCTTGGCCTGGCTCCCTATCGACTTCGGTCTTCAGTCAAATCACCCCGGAGTTTCGTCCGTTCCTCTACTACTTCTTTCGAGTCCGGAATCCATCCACTTTCCATGGAGAATGCAGATCAAGTACCAATTATACAGCCGGATCTGATGGCAGTCCTAGCTCAGCTCGTGTCCAAGATTGACAACCTCCAAATTAAGGTTCGAGAGATGCAACGAAACTAGGTTCCTATTCCTCAAGAGTCCGAGGCCCTATTCCATCGTGTTATGGGTCCACCCGATCCTATATGGGTTCCCGAAGAACATCAGCATGCTCCACGTGCCCATCATGTCAATGGGCCGCCGCCTGCCCAGCTTCCGATGCCAAACATTGCCCAGCCTGTGGCTAACCTGCCTATGGTCGCTGATCCAACAGAAGAGGAGTTGAATAAAGTAAAAGAAGATCTCAAGATGCTCACCAAGAAATTCGACTAAGTTAAAATCTCTGGGAATTACATAGATTACACCCACATGTCTCCTTATCCTCAAGCGAGGTTACCCGAGAAGTTCAAGATGCCAAATATCGAGAAGTTCGGAGGGAGTGGACCCCCGACTGTTCATCTTCGCAATTATCATCGTTCCATGACTCTACTAGGGGCTTCTGGAGAAGTGATGGCCCAATTGTTTCAACAAACTTTGAAGGATAGTGACCTCCAATGGTTTTTATCTCTAGAGGAATCCAGAATCCATAGCTGGGAGGATGTAGCCCGAGAATTTATGTCGCAGTACAAATACAACGAAGAGCTTGAGGTAACACGTCGTGATTTAGAGTTTCTCAAATAGAACCCTGGGTAATCAGTTAGTAACTTCATAACCCGGTGGAGGGAGCAGGCAGCTATCAGGACCAATCGGCCATCTGAGGAAGAACAGGTCAATATAGTGAAGAAGAACTTCCTGCCCCATATCCGAGCGACGATGGGAGGACAATACTATCCCCACTTTCGAGCTCTCAGGGAAGCAGGGGTAGAAATCGAGGAAAGCCTTGTTAAACCAGAGGTTGAGCCGAAGAAGGTGTCCGGACAGTTCACCCTTAGAAAGTATGACAAGCCTGCCAGTGCTACAGTCTCAACCATCAACAACATATCTCAACTAACCACATCACGGGCACCAGAAAACCGCCCTGCCCCCATCCGAAGGGAATACACTGAGCTCCATGCTCCCCTCTTTAAAGTTTACCAAGCCCTGTTAAGCCGAAACCTCATCAAACTCTTGGATCCCCGTCCATTGCCAAATCCACTCCCAAGAAACTTCAAGGCCGATGCTCATTGCTCATTTCACCAAACTGTTGGCCATACCACCGACCAATGCTTTAACCTCCGAAACATAATCCAATATCTCATTGACCGGGGTACCATTGCCCCACCAGCCAATCCTAAGCCAAACACTACTCATAATCCACTCTCAAATCATGCCAATGCCATCTTCTTAGAAGAAAACCCAGATTTCGATCCCTCAACTCAAATCACACCCATATACTCTCCTAAACCTCTTCAAATTTGCCCGTATTTCCTCCTACACCCTACTAGCCTCGCTGATCAGGCACTGTCACTCTTTACCAGAGCATGCATCACTGTCCGTACCCATTCTGAAAATGGAAATATGGAATTGTCAGAGGTGTTAAACCAACTCCTAGAGTTTGGGCTGAAATTGCCCTCACAGATGGTCATCGATTGCCAAAGGTTCATTACACTGTTCTTGGAAGCACGGAAATGGGCCCGAGATTCAGACAAGTGGGTGGTACCAACCAATGAAGTCAGCCTAGATGATGTTGTCCAAATTATGGCAGAATTATTCGGGCAAACTAACAACATTTGTAGTATCACTGGGTTACTTGACATTTTGAAGCTACAAGGGCGTTTGGTCCTTTCAACCATACATATCCCCACAGAATGGGAAGACCTGTATGAAGAAGCCGTTGAAGTTGTGGAATGCATTGACTTTACATGGAAAGACAGGATTGTTGCCACCGGATGGGGGGAAGAATTCGAAGACTGAAGTACATAACAATCCTCAGGAAGAACTAGCCCAGTAGCCGACATATGTGGGATGATATAATTTTAAGAATTCCTCGAAAAAATAAACAGGGTGACAAAACAACCCGAGATTGACGAGGAAACGGGGTTCATGTTTTTCCCTTCTTCAGTAAATCACATGACCAGATCAGGGATACATTACCAGGTTCTAAGATCACTACCAGCAAATGACAAAGGTAAGGGCGTTGAAAACCTTCCTATGCCAGAGATGACCATCGATGAGAGCAAGATCCTCGATCAACTGAAGTAAACTCAAGCTAACATCACTCTATGGGGGATTTTCATGTCTTCCCAGCTGCATAGAAATGCTTTAATCAAGCTGCTCACTGGACCCACAGTTCCTCCTTCTACCACACCAGAAGAAGCGGTAAATCTGGTCGGATCCTTGACCTCTACCCGAATGCTATCATTTTCTGAAGAAGAAATCCCCAGAATTGGGCCAAATCACAATCATGCACTCAACATCTTCGTCGAAGTTATGGGGAAGGCCATGCCACTCTCTCTTGTCGATAACTGATTCGCCTTGAATGTCTGCCCACTGAGAACCTTTAAGTGTTTAGCCTGAAAGAAAGAGACCTTGCTTCAACCTCCGTCGGTGTACGTGCCTACGATAATACCCGCCGGGAGGTGATGGGATCCATAAAACTTATAATAGGCGTTGGCCCTATAAACCCTGTCGTTGAATTCCAAGTCATAGACATCCCAACTTGTTTCAACCTGTTGCTTGGACAACCTTGGCTCCACAATATCAAGGGTGTGTCTTCCTCACTCCATCAGAAATTGAAGTTCTTCGCCGACGGGCGAGTCATCACCATTTTGGGCGACGAAGAAAATGTCGAGGGTGCAAGCACTAGCAGTCCAATCCTTGAGATACAACATGGGTCAAATGATATGCTCCTATCAGGATTCCGAGTTGAGCCACTCCTACTCCCGGCAGGGGACGATTTCAAAGAAAGAGTTTGTCCAGAATATGACCCTCATGGCAATGTCAATGTGATTCAGATGTTTATAAACATGCACTTCATGTCCGGACTGGGGCTAGGGCAAAGGCAGCAAAGGGATACTTGAGCCCATCAAACTGAAGAAAGCTTTCCCTCCTTGTGGCTTGGGGTATCAACCATCAGAACAAGAGCTCAGAATGATCCACCAGTCTCGACCAAAGAGAAGATTAGCATGCATCCAAACTATCCCAGGAGACTCCTTGAATGGACGATTCATCAAAGGAGGCAAAGACTTCCCTTTTTGCGATTTTCTAGAACTATGGTACGACCACACAGACAAGAAGATAAAGCCTGAAATGGAGATCTTTTTCCAAGATGACTACCCATGGGCCGAAAGTTTCTAACACCGAGTACAACCGCTTATCAAAGATACCGAAGAGACTGAGGAAAGTGATTCCGAAGATTCCTTCAACTTACAGACACTGGGGCTGGCACTCTGCATGGTTCATTCAGGCACTACATCAATAGATCCATCCCATCTGATTAAAGCTGCTGAGACACCCCTCCTCAACTGGCATGTTGCTCCAGTTCTACCTCTTAAAATCCCCCCTAGCCCCAATGTTTACCCTATTTCTTCTTCTGTTGTCTATCCTTGTTCAAATGTAATCGAGACCTCTTTTGATAAGGTCCTCAGTGATGTTTTTCCTATCAATGAAATAAACGAAGATTTTGAGTATCTTGCTGTGCCTTACATTAATTGTTCGGATCCTAATCAAACTTTTGATAATAATGATTTTGCAAATGAACAATTCTTTACTGATCTAATTAGGGTTAATAATAAACAACATAATCGCGTTCAAGTTAATGAAGAGGAGACTATTGTTATTAATCTCGGTTCTAGTAGCCAACTGCACGAGATTAGGATAGGGGCCTTGACGAGCATGAGCGCGCACAACTTGAAGAATTGCTAAAGGAATTTGTGGATGTCTTCGCATGGTCCTATGATGATATGCCCGACATTGATCCTGAAATAGCTCAGCACGAGATCCCCACTCTCCCAGATTACAAGCCGGTTAAATAAAAATTGAGAAAGCTCCGCGCCGAATGGTCGCTCAAGATCAAAGAAGAGGTGGTCAAACAGTTGAACGTGGGCTTCATTCGTGTGATCGAATATCCCACGTGGCTAGCCAATATAGTACATGTGCCAAAATCAGGAGGGAATGTTCGAATGTGTGTGGACTACCGAAATTTAAACAAAGCTTCTCCAAAGGATGATTATCCGCTACCCAATATCGACATGATCGTGGACAACACAGCCAGTCATGCTCTCAAGTCATTCGTCGACGGGTTTGCCGGATACAACCAAATCAAGATGCACCCATACCACCAAGAAAAAATCGCATTCATCACCCCATGGGGAACCTTTTGCTATACCTTCATGCCATTTGGTCTCAAGAATGCTGGGGCTACCTACCAAAGGGCTGCCACTACCATCCTGCACGATCTGATTCACAAAGAAGTCAAGGTTTATGTGGATGATATGATTATCAAGTCCAAAACTAGAGAAGGTCATGTTCCCGCTCTCCGGAAGTTCTTCGAATGACTGCGACGGTATCAGATGAGACTCAATCCACATAAATATGTCTTCGGCATTACAAAGGGAAAAATCTTGGTATTCATGGTTAGTGAGAAGGGGATAAAAGCAGATCCTGCAAAGCTGAAGGCCATACTTGAGATGCCACCGCCCCGAACAGAGAAAGAAGTACGAGGTTTTCTTGGGAAATTGCAATATATCAGCCGGTTCATCAGCCAGCTAACCTCCATCTGTGAACCAATCTTCAAGCTCCTCTGAAAGGATTCAACCAAGGTTTGGAACGAGTCCTGTCAAGAAGCTTTTGACCGAATCAAACAATATCTAACCTAACCTCCAGTGCTCATGCCACCACAGCCTGGTCTCCCTTTGCTCCTATACCTAACCATAACCGACACTGCAGTTGGGGATTTGTTAGCCCAATACCTTGAAGACTCCCGCAAAGAAAGAGCCATTTATTACTTCAGTCGCAAATTGGCCAAGTACGAGGTCAACTACACTTCTTTGGAAAAGGCGTGTGCCGCACTTGTTTGGGTCACCCAAAAGTTGCGACACTACATGCTCGCCTTTCCCATCAAACTTGTATCCTGAATGGATCCCATCAAATACCTGCTTGATAAACCGATGTATCCAGTCGAATGGCCCGATGGTTGATCCTCCTAACCGAGTTCAATATCGTGTACGTCACGCAAAAAACCATTAAAGGAAGAGCCATCTCTGACTACCTCGTTGATTACCCCGTAGAAGAAGTCGATGTATGGATCTTCGAATTCCTAGATGAAAATATCCTCTGCACCGCTCAAGACAACCTTCGATGGCAAATGTTCTTTGACAGCGCTACCAACAAAAAGTGTATGGCATTGGGATACTTCTGATCGCCCTAGATGACTCCTACACTCCCATCGCCATCAAATTGGATTTCCCTTGCACCAACAACATGACGGAATACGAGGCATGCACAGTAGGCCTCAAGGTTACTCTCAAGAAAGGTATTCAATACCTTGATGTCTACGGGGATTCTGCCCTCTCAATCGGTTAAGTGCTCAGAAAGTGGAAAGTCAAGGACGAAAAGCTCCAACCCTTTCATGCCCACTTAGAAGAGTTAGCCTCCCGATTATGAGATATCACCTTCCATTACCTACATCGAGCAAAGAATAACCTAGCCGATGCTCTCGCTACCTTAGCCTCCATGGTCGACATGCCCCAAGGAATATCAATGACCCCCTTCCTAGTTCAAAGGCAAGACAAACCAGCCCACTATTACCATATTGAGCTTATCTCCACCGAAGATCCCGAACTAGCCGATTGTTGGTACTATGATATCTGGTGCCTCATCAAACATGGTAGGTATCCCAAGGGTTCCAACAAGAAAGACCGAACAACCCTCCGAAGACTGGTCGCTCAGTACATCATCTGTCATAAAACTCTACTCAAGAGGAACTTTGATGGAACTCATCTACACTGTATCGCAGGGTTTGAGATTGAGAAGATAATGCAGAAGATCCACAGCAGGGAATACGGGCCCCACATGAACGGTCACATGCTTGCCAAGAAGATCATCCGACAGGGCTACTACTGGACCACCATGGCCCAAGATTGCACCACCTATGTCCGAAGATGCCTAAAATGCCAATAGTTCTCTAATCTTCAACACCTGCCTCCACGAGAATTATACAACATGACCTCTCCCTGGCCGTTCTCCACCTGGGGTGTCGACATCATAGGGAAGGTTACACCAAAGGCTTCAAACGGACATGAATTCATCCTAGTTGCCATTGATTACTTCATCAGATAGGTCGAAGTTGAGTCATACGCATTATTGAACGCCAAGAAAGTGGCCAAATTCCTCGAGAAAAATATCATCTGCCGATACGGGGTCCCGCACGAGTTAGTGTCAAATAACGGGTTGCACTTCGAAGAAGAAGTCACAGAAGTAGTCAACGAGTACGAGATTCAGAGACACAAATATTCTCCCTACCGACCTCAGACCAATGGTGAAGTTGAAGCCGCCAACAAGAACCTCAAAGCCATCATTAGCAAGATGATCGGAAGCTGTAGAGATTGGGCCGACCGGATCCCATACGCCCTCAGGGGCTATCGAACCTCAATCCGAACCTCTACTGGGGCTACCCCTTACTCTCTGTTCTACGGTATGGAAGCAGTCCTACCTATGGAGTTGGAAATACCCTCGCTATGCGTTATGCTCGAAAGTAAAGTTAGCGAAGAAGACTGATGCCAAAGCCGTCTCGACGAACTGACCCTCCTAGATGAAAGGAGATTGAAAGCTCTTTACCACATACAAGGGTACCATCACCGAATAGCGCGATCATTCAATAAGAGAGTCAAAGATCGCGGTGTCCGGGAAGGGGATTTAGCCCTCAAAGAGATAATTGAACCCATCTGGGACCCCAGAGGAAAATTCAAGCCCAATTGGAGCAGCCCCTACATTGTGAAGAAAATCTTATCCGACGGTGCCGCCATGCTCACTGACCTAGATGGAGAAGAGATGGCTCGTCCAGTCAACCTGGACCGTCTCAAGAAATTCTACCCCTAGTCCAAAATCTCGGCGTGCTACGACTATTCTCATCTCCCTTCTATTCTAAAAAAAAACTCTATTCATTTCCCTATACCCAGAACTACGTGGGCCTGATCCTCGGCAAAAAACCATTTTTCAAGAAAAATAAAAAAAATTCAAAATCCCCAGAGGTACGTAAGCAGCTGATACATCTTACAGGAGCACGACCCTTTCTTTTTCACAAAATACTATTCTTTTCTTATCTCCGAGAACGACAGTTCATTCTAACAAATACTTGAACAAAAGGATTATGTATGCCTTAGCGATCGGTATAGATAATTCAAAATTACAAAATTCATCGAAAGGCACAGCTGGATGATCAAAAACTTGCTTATTTCATTAATAAGAAATTACAGCACATATTACATAAGAAAAGGAACGGATAACTCCCTTTCCCCTACTTCCATAAAAAGCCAAATAAAATCCCCACATCTATTCCCTATTACACAAATAAACTCTCCAAGAGTTCTACCCACAGCTACCAGAGGAGCCTGCACCCTCATCATCTACATCCTGGGGTCCCCAAATTTCCCCTGCTTGAATAGAGTGCCGTAAACACTCCATGGACCGATAAGCCTGAACCAGCTTCGAAAAAACTACAACACCCCCTTCCATGGTGTTAAATAAAATAAACCACCTTTGTCCAGTCTCCACTGCCAACATCTTGCTGACTACTCTCCTCCACAACCACTTCATATAATCTCCAGGGACATGCCATACTCTCCCAACAGACTGAGAGGGACGGGTCGACTGACGCCGATTTTCCCACAAGGAGATAAGCAACAGACGCAGGCGCTCGATCAAAACGTCTATCGAAAAGAAATTTAGTGTCCGAGATGGCACGGCCGTGCCCAACCAAATTGGCGCAAAATCCGCCAAGGGAAATAAAAAGAGGTTTGTCTGAGACCAATCAACCGCACATATGAGTACTCTCTTAGCTCCAGAACAGGCAACAATTGCCCCCACCAAGGCACTGACCAATACAGATTCCGAGCCCCATGCTCTACAAACTAATTCTCCCAGCTCTCAATATTCAGGCCAACATAAAAAAAGTAACGCGAAAAGAAGTTGGGTACAACCGATAAAGGATATTATGGAGGAGTCACCAGGCGGAGTCTTTCAAACAACCACATGAACAGCATCATGGGGCTACCCTTCAGGAAGTCAGAACGACCTTCTCACTAGGCATCCAGACCATTCAGCATCTCCGCCAGTATCACCACCGCAGGATTGCGACAGTATGACATCCACGAAGTAATGGATTCAAGTTGTGGGTCCACCAGCAGTTCCCCAATCACCAGCAATAATTTTGAAACCAGGCCCAGAGCAACGGCTCCGGCATAGCTAGCATCACCTACTTCCTGCAAATTCACGGACTGCAGCACCGCCGGGAGGGAGATCATTCCTCCAACAACCAGTGATCTGGTCGCTGAAGGCGAAGTATGAAGAAGCCTGGCCAACAAATCTCTAGGAGAACGGGAAAATTTGGGCAAAGCCGCAGCAACACTGGGATTTATACCCAGCATGGCAGAAAGTTCCTCGTAGGTAGGACAAACTTCATCCAACCCAAAGTGGAATACATGGTCTTCGGGGTAGCAGAATTGTACCGCCGCCATCAGCATGTTCCACTCAAAAGGCCGATTGCGCCACAAGGAGACTCGACGCATGCTGAAAGCATCATAGTCAACATTATAAGAGCACATTGCTTCCAAGGCTTCGAGGTAGTTATCAAACTCAATGCTAACACGGAGAGACATATTGCAAGGATAAGAGATAGTGGGCAAGAAAGTAAGAATGTGGAGGTGTGATGAAAACACTACACCCTTACCCCTTTTTATACCTGAGAACCCTCACAAGAGACATAATCCCTGTAGAAATCGAAGGGAATCCTACCCCACAAAATACAAAAGGCTGAAGAGGGTACCATTCAAAGCTTTGAATTGATGGGACTGGACTGAACTGCCGATAGGCAGGACAGAGTGCTTACCGATCGACAATCCCCCATTTTTAGAAATTTCCCTTTTTTCCTCTTTTGTCAAATAAAAAAACTCAATAAAAATAAATTGATATTCTCAACAGAATTTCAAAATCTCTTTTCCTCCTTATATAATTTCCCATTTTAATTAAAAACTTTCCTTCAAAAATTCCAAAAATACTCCTTTTTACGGTCTCAACAGCAAAGTAAAAAGTGCATGTGCATGTGCATGCATTCACTCATCATTAATAAAAGATAATAAAAAACTCCATTGCATTGCATCTATGTATTACATCAATTTTGCAGGAAATAAAAAGAAAAAAGCAAAAACAACGGGAGTCAGTCAGAATCCACATTCTCTCTCTCTCTCTCACCTACCTTTCTCTCTAAGAGCTTCCACCCCTGTGAAGTGATCTCTTTCCCCTACGGCGAGACGATGCACCACCACTACCCAAGCCAGAGTCTTCTCCAGACGAAGCAGATGGCACCAAGTAAGAAGGAACAGGAATCGCATCCCGAATATGGGCAGTGGTCGAAGATATCCAATATCTGATGTCTCTTAGCCAAGTGGTCGACACTCGGACTTGCTGCAAGAAAAATGCAAAATCAGTATCAAAACAGAGATGACCAAAACAGAAAAGAAAGAAAGAGAAGAATAGAAAGGTATACCGCAGGTCGGAGGACCTCCTCTGTCAAACCCAACTCCTCCGGATCCATCGCATGAGGACGATGCATCATAGGCACTATCCCTCCATCGGCCCGCCGGATGTTATATGAAGGAGTGTGCAATCGCATGGGAGGAACCTCCGAGGTCGCCACCATCGCAGATGTCGTCGGACCGCCGCCACTGTGAGGAGATCCCATCGCCCGACTCGAACTCGTAGGAAGGAAAGGCAGGGCATCATATATGCTGGGCGCCATCAATCAGCTCTTCACAAATTTCATATAGTCATACGGCGCAGCCGTATCAGTGTACAACAAATAGGACTCGCCGATCATCGCAACGATCCTCTCATCCTCCAACAGCAGTCGCTCCCGCCTCATAGATGTAGGAGGCTGTGCAGGTGGCACCACCACCTCCTCCTCAGCAATCTGGCGAACCACCCTCTCCCCGAGATACCAGGAATGGTCGAACTCATGCGTGAGCAAATGCCTCATCTGCGCGTTCACCCCGGTCGTCCCCGCATCCTGTATAGCTGTCCCCTAGGGATAAAAGGTCACCTGAAAATCTCCAAGCAGGCATAAATCAATACAAGATCAGAAGGCGTAAAAACCACGACTGAAAATGGAAAGAGTCTTACCCTACCACCGGTCAGGTCATTCAAGACCTGGCGCACCACCTTCAGAGAGAGAGATCCATTCGACTGTCGATTGGCCTTACGCCATCGATACAATCGGCAGGAGTCCCCAACGGTGTCGTCCTTCAGAGCGATCAACGGGGTATTGCACCCAGTCACCTCATAAAACCACGTATGTCAAAAGATAAGAATTCACAAACAAAAAGAGACGCATAAGGAAAATGCGAATGCATGAAAGGAAAATACGAATGCATGAAAAGAAATACGCAAACTGAAGAATACCTCAAGAAGGTACGTGCCTCCCGTAAAGGTCTGCCGGCAGCACCGGCTGAATGCATCCAGAGAAGAGTAAAGGGTCGCCAAAGTCAGACTCCCCCAATTATATAAAGGGATGTTCGAAAACATCCTCAAGTACGGCAAGAAACACAAATGGATGACGTCGCCACTCGACGCCACCATGAAACCTCCCAACACCAGCAAAATAAATAATCGGGCCATCTGCCTCACTTGGAGCACGTCCTCCACATCAATCACCCTGCCCAACAGAACATCCTTCAGCAGGGACAACCGGATAGAATCCCCAGAAACTATCCTCCCTACATCACCAAGTGCTGCACGCATTGCCTCCGGTATCACCCGCAAAGAGCGATCCACCTCTATCTTCTCTCCATCACAATCCAGCCCCAACAGCTGCTGCACGTCTATGGGAGTCACAGTCATCTCCCCGAAGCGGAAATGAAAGGTGTGAGTAGTATCCCACCACCTCTCCCCCAAAGCGCACAGGACCGCTGTCAAACGAGGCGTCTCATCTAGCGCATATGCCAACCTCCCAAAACTCGCTGATGATATCACCCAACGCACCACAGGTGGGAGATGCTCCCAAGCATCCCTGATCCCCGTCGTCCCGCGGGCGCGCATGTTCTTCAAATAAATATCAGACTGAAAAAAAGGAAAAATCTCGTCAAGAAAGAAAGAAAAATCACCAAAAAGAAAGGAATGTCAAAGGTCGGATTACTTACATAACCACCAGGATTCACTCTCGAAGAGCGATGACGCAACGGCTCCCGCAGCAAAGTTTGTTCATCCGCAACAGGCTCAAACGCATCTAAGGAGTTATCACTCCCCAAAGCAAGAGGCACCCTGGCCCTCCACTCCACATTCGCCCAGTCATCAACGGTCAACCACTCCCTGTGGACTGCAGTGCTCATAAAAGCGGTCATTTTTTGAAGATCGGAATGCTAAAACGATTTGCAGAGAAATCGCAGAAAGAGAGAAAGCAAAGAAGCTGTGAAAAAATGAAGGGATTCGCCCCCTTTATACCATACCGATCGGCACTGACTCCTTACCTTCCCGAGGCAGTCCAAAAGTCTGTGCCATTGCCGAATGGCACCCCTCATACCATGCCGGCCGGCACCCCCCCTACATTTCGTACAGAAATTCCCAAAAAATACCAAAAAGCCCCGAAAAATCCTCGAAAAATTCCTAAAAATCCCAGGAAGGATTTAGAACATTTTCACTAGGAAAATTTCGCATTCCCTCAAGCGGAACCCCTCTTTCCCAGCGAAATCCTCAAAAACCAAGTGAATCTCCTCCCGGAAAAGCCCCGTAGGATCTCTAAGGATCTCCTGATCTCTTCCCCAACGGAGTTTTTACAGCACCCAAATTGGTTGTCCCCCCTACGAGGCCTCTTAAAGAAATAAAAGCTTCCCCAGCTCAGATCAAAATCACAAGGTACTTTCTCCAACAGAATCAAAAATCCAATATTTATCCACTCTTAGGTCAGAATTGACCTCGGTCTTGGATCGTCATCTAAGTTAGGTCAGAATTGACCTCGGTCCTTGATCGTCACCACTCTTAGGTCAGAATTGACCTCGATCTTGGATCGTCACCTGAGTTAGGTCAGAATTGAACTCGGTCCTCGATCGTCACCACTCTTAGGTCAGAATTGACCTCGGTCTTGGATCGTCACCCGAGTTAGGTCAGAATTGACCTCGGTCTTGGATCGTTACCTGAGTTAGGTCAGAATTGACCTCGGTCCTCGATCATCACCACTCTTAGGTCAGAATTGACCTCGGTCTTGGATCGTCACTTGAGTTAGGTCAGAATTGACCTCGGTCATCGATCGTTACCACTCTTAGGTTAGAATTGATCTCGGTTATTAGATCTTCACCCTAAGCCCGTAGAATTGGCTTTGACCCGCAGAATCGGTCAACCTCATCACTTAAGCCAGCAGATTTGTCTTTGACCCACAAAATTGGTCATCCTCTAACATCACTTCAGGTCCTCAGAATAGACCTAAACCTTTGATCATCATTCAAACCATCCCCAGCACACCCCTCAGGTCCTCAGAATCGTACTCAACCCTCTGAATCGATCATACTCCCTCAAAAGCATCATGTGGTGTCTATTCGACGGTTATCATTTGTTCCAAACTCAACCGTCGAGGGGCTCTGTAGACACCCCATTCTCTTACCCCCAAACTCTCCTTAGGTCCCTAGTACCTCCCTTCATCACTAAAAACTCAGGTCATACCCCGAGTACTGACCTAGATGCCATCGGGCACTCCCAGGCTCCGTTTGACCAGAAAGTCAAACTCTTCAACTCGACCAAGGCTGAATGAATCTTCGAATGGCACTGAAATCCCTTTCCAACGGTACGTCCCGTGCAAGATTCCGACTTACCATGCGGACGAACGATACATTTGCGTTCAAAACTTTATCTAGAAGCCACCGAGCGCTCCCGAGCTCTGTTTGACCTAAGTCAACCCTTCAGCTCGACCAAGACTGAATGAATCTTCGAAGGGCACTGAAATCCCCTTCCAATGGTCTGCTCCGTGAGCGATTCTGACTTACCATGCGGAAGAACGATCCGTTTGACTCCAAGAGGTCACTGAATGCTTCCAGGGCCCGGTTGACCAAAGTCAACTCCCCAAACCGGGTCAAATTCTTTGAAATGTCGAAGTACATCTCCTAACCTTTCCAAAGGTTCACCCCGTGCGTGATTTGGACTTACCATGCGGACGAACGATCCGTTTGCGTCCGAATGATTCCCCGTCCAATGGACCGATAAACGCTTTTGAGCCATATTTGACCCAAAGTCAACTCCCAAACCCGGGAGTGGTCCAAAGGACTTTAACAGGTCTATGAATTACCTTTCCAACGGTCCTCCCCGTGCACGATTCTGACCAACGATTTTCCTTCGACAACCAATTTTCTGAAAAGGCCTGAAACACACTGTCAAATGGCAGGTTCCAAACCCTGCCTATCGGCAGGTGACGATTGGCAGGACCAGGTCTATGCCGATCAGCAGTGACCTGGGCCTATAAAAGGAGGCCTTCACCTCATTTGCAAGGGGAACCCAGATTTAATAAAAATCTCTCTCAGCGAATCTCAAAAACCTCTCTCGAAGACAATGCGATTTCAACATTCAAATCCCTTTCTAACTTCCACTTTTCATCATCCTTTTCATCAAACTTGGTGAATTATCCATTCTACATCATCATCCAAGTGCAAGGTCTGCTCTCCAACATTCAAGATCAAGCTCAAGATCTTCAAGATAGTCCAACTTACTCAACTTTTTCTTCAAATTCTCTTAAATTCACAATAACTTGTTTTATTATTTAGCACTTTTATTATCTCATATCACACATCCTAATATACTTTTTATTTAGTATTATTGCACATATCTTATTTTCATATAAATAAAACCCAAAAAACAAGAAAAACGAGGGTTTGCTCATAAATTCCAAATAGGGATTCTCATACTTTTCTAACAACTAAAACACTTTTTCTACACACACACACACTCACAAATAAGAGATCCCCCATTTGGATTTATGGGATAAACCCCACCCCTCGTTTTGTATGCGAACTACGTGGACTTTGATGCCTTTATAGGCTACGTAGGCGTCTCAGGGTAAAACCCGAGACTCGAGTCCTATTCTCACTTTCTCTCTCATTTTCTACCTTCTCTAAATACAATTTTCTTATATTCTATATACTTGTTCTTAGTGACGTATTACTCCATATACATTATCGTTCCATTATAACGATCAACGTAAGAGTAATCGCGTAAATCTTATTTTCTAATATTATTTTTATACCTTCCTACGGATGACTCGCTTTATCTCTCCCATAATACAAGTCGAGGATTCCTATCTCCACTATATATATATACGCATGCACACACATCACGGGGAAATTAAAAGGAAAATAGCAAACATCCATGAGAGACCAAAAGGGCGGAATGGGTGCCTAACACCTTCCCATTTCGTAACTTAGTCTCCGAACCCTTCTCGAATCATTTTGGTTTCGTATGCACCAGTATGTCTTTGGATGTCGTCCTTGGGGATGGCTTCCCATTTTTCTTTTGTTTGTTTTGAGTAAAATAGACTGGCGACTCTAAATCTCTCTACATTTTTACACCTCATCTCAAACGACGTCGGCCGGAGCGCTCCCGAGAGGGATGCGTCGGACCCGAGGATCCTCCTTCGCGCGCCCGCCCGCGGCGACGATCGGGGATGGCCACAGGGACATCATATTCTTGTTAACATATATAGTCTTTTTAGAATTAATTGTGATGAGCATATTTGTTATTGATGAATTAGTAACATTTGCCAAGGATCCATAATCTCTTGCTCCTTATGTTTTACCGCTAGAAAAGAAAAACATCTTCTTAATCCATCTCTTTATGAATTATTTCATTTGTTTTCACTTTTGTAGAATAAACCATTAATCAATTGCGGCGTTAACCCAAGACAATTAAGGCGGTCACCCTGCCCCCTAAAATGGAAGGGCCCCCAAATAGGATTTTTTTATTGGCCTATATTATATTTATTTTGTAACACTATTACATGACCAAACTAATAGGGATGTTAATAGTTAGGGATCCAAATGTAATATACTAGATATTATAAACACAGTAATCAAATAATGAAATCAGAAGATATGAAAATTGATGTTACCATATTTCACTCAAGGACACTCATTTCATTTGTTGAGAGTTATAGGGAAATAGCATTTGAATCGTCTATGGTTTATGTTAAACATATTGTAATTAAGATGGGAATTGTCTCTATATTTCATGAAAAAACGTCTCATTTGTGAAAAAACATGCAATCAAAAGATATACTTAATGTTATAAACAAAGTAAGCAAAAAACACACAATCAGGAGATATGAAAATTGAAGTTGTCATAATTCACTTTTAGAGCATTCATTTCATTTGTTGAGAGTTATAGAGAAACTGGATTTGAATGGGCCATAGTTGATGTTAAACAAATTGCAAATGATATGTGAATGACCCTGTCTATTGTGAAAAATGTGTCATTCGTCGAAAAAAATAATTTGATGAGAGTGATACTAAAGAGGTTACACATTCAGCTAAAGAATCCTTTAGAGTTGAAGATTTCATACACATAGTATATAAAGACCTTTCTTCATTTTAAAGGTAGATATGAACAATTTCAAAAATATGAAGATACCCTTGGATTTTTTTGTATCTGGAAAAGTTGAAGGCGGATGACGATGATGATAATTTAAAGTGTTCGTGTGATAAAATTCAAAATTTCATGAAGCACGATAAGATTTGTAATATTTATGGGGAGGAGTTGTTATCAGAAATAAAAGTCTTAAAATAATCATTACCAATATAAACAAGAAAAGAAATTGAAATGTTGGATTTTAATTAAAAAAAAATATGGACTATTGTTTTACAAATGCATGGGTCGCTTATAGAGTTATATTGACTATTCTAGTTACGGTTCTCTTGACAAAAAGTAGATTTTCTAAGTTGAAGTGGATCAAATCTTACCTTTAGTTGACTGTGTCTCAAATGTGATTTTTATTGATTTAATTAGTAATTTACAGCTCACAATGCGAGAAGATTAAATATTTTGTGATCCTCCATTTTCCTGACACACCTAGCCTCTCAGGTTAGGAAAGGTCTTTATTTTTATCTACCTTAAACTTTGGGTTTGTAAACAATCTTTTCATAATATAAATTTTGTGAATAGTATGCCAATTTTATTAATATTTTTTGTATTTATCTTATATAAAAGTTCATTGTCCGCTTTAGATCCACAAAATCTGAGGGTCGGCCCTTCCATAAGTATATATGATCCATATGGTTACCCCACCCCACCCCATCTTATACTTATTATGACTTGATGCACGTCACTGACTCAGTCTATGTACCTCCTACATTTGATAGGTCACTAGACCCTAATGTGTTTTTAGACTCGATTGACTATATGAACAATCACTTTTTTGTTATGTGTGACTAATGTGACACCCCGCCTATTTTAATCACGGGTGATCAGTCCTTTTCTCAAAATAAGAGAGAATTTCGTTTGGTTCATTCTTAGCATTACTGTCAAAAAACTTTTTAAAATTCCTAACTACCTATGTTAAATTAAGCCAGTGTCAAAATTTTATCTTTCATTAATCACACAGCAACAAGCAAAATAAAATAATCTAAACCATCCACATAATAATAAAGTCTAAAACATCACATGATAAATAACTGAATAAAACAATACCAAATAAACCATCGGTTCTCAAGACAAAATTCATCTACAAGTCTACATTAAACAAAACCAAGTCTGATAAATACTGAATAATTGACATACTGAATTGTTAAAAGGGGCAACATGCCCAAATGAAATATTGGAATGAAATCCTATCTAGGAATGAATAACTGAAGCGTCTACACAAAGTCCTGCAAGACTCCACAATGTTGCAACTACGCATCCCTAGAATGAGCCATCAAGCTTGGCGTCCCTGTGGTTGGGCACCTAAAATGTTTCGAAAATAAAGAACAATAGAATTGACAATGGTCAGAGCCTGAGAAATCTTTTTTTGAAAATATTTATCAAGTATTTAAATTGAAATTTAAAAACAGTTATTAAATACACTTGTTAGTTCCACGTACACTCCTTTGAGTTCCTCACCTCTCATCTAAAGTGCACACCTAACGCATCCTACCTAGCTATATTATTCAGCCTAACTAGACATCCATATCTAGCTAACCACACAAGGTTCAACTCCCCGTACTGCCCTTACAATATGCTACCGTACTACCAATAACTAACATTTTCCTCATATTATTATTCAATCATTTTTTTAAGTTTTTCATACTTAAGTCACTTTTAGATATACACTATCTATCTTTTCTACCATCGCACACAAGTAGAATAATCACACTTTATTATAACACCATTTATTAAGTTCTTCACACTTAAGTTGTATTTAGATATACACTATCTATCTTTTCTACCATCACACACAAGTAGAATAATCACACTTGTATATATTTATCACACTTGTATATATATAACTACAATATCCTCCAGAATGACCACCACGATGCAGGCATACTCTGCTATCAAGTCCTTGTACCTCTTGTACCTAATCCAGGAGTACATATTCGGAATGTCTCCTCGAACCATAAATCAAACAACACACAATGGAGGGGAACATAGTTATAGGCCTTTGGACTACGCACATACCTAACATACCCAAATGACCTTTCAGTCTCACTAATACACAATACATAGTGAGCCACCTTAAGTTCTATGTTTTGGAGCACACATTCAGACCTCGCTGGAATCGCCAAGGTGGAATCGCTCTCTACACGGAACCTCCCGTGATAGCAGGCAGCATAGGTATGTTCACATACATAACAAAGAACATAATAGGTATTCTCATAACCTATATCAGTATAGGTATACACACAACCTATAATATATCCAGTACGTAGTGTTTATATCTCTCGAACACTCAACGTACTAACGATTCACACATAGTATTGTATTCGTATTTTTCGAGTATCACTCACTATTCGAAGGGTCCAAATTATTCCTCAAGAAATTTCAATAGTTAAAACATTACTAACCTACTGGTATAAATTATGGGTTATCATCTACACTTTTCGTATCCCATTTTAAATTCCCGATACTTAATACAGTTGTTTAAATCTCGTAGGCCCTAGTTTCATTTTACCCTCATTATGACTAAGACTAATCCTCGTTGTAGGTCTATTGAAATTCCCAAAGTCCACATATAGTTCATAAACCATTATATACCCCGCTTTAATTTTCGACTAAAGATTTCGATCTCGGACACCCATTCGTAGAAAATTTATAACTAATTAAAAAAATCAGAAAAAATATGAAACTAGCGGCCACGCATTCATAACGAAAAGATCTATCTCCATAACCTAAACCTAGGGCCATTCGAACGACATACTAATCTCGTTCAAACATCTCAGCAATTTTTGACAGCTTCGTCCCAAACTCGTTTTTCTCCATGGTTAACACCTCAAACCTTCATGAAACTCTCCCAAACTCCTATCCAACCTACCCAAACCTCAAACACATGTTTAGGGACAATTTCTAACGTAAATAATACATCAAATCTATAAGAAATATACCCAAGAACATATTAAATTACAAAATTCTCAAAACCCTAGTTTATAGTGTTCTTCATGCATATTCATCAATATACCCATATTTCTTTCATATTACTCACCGTATAATTTTAGATTTCGTATTATATACATAAAGAGATTAATTCTACATGAATCCTACTCCAAATCATGAATTACACCCAAAGAAATTCCAAGAATACACTCAAATCATATAATTTCAACCCTACACTACCTGGGTATTATAACATGCTTAAAAGAATTTCAAGATAAACACTTTCCTTGGTCCAATAGCTCTGATTTTTGTTAATTGATGATGGAGTTGCTCTTTCCTTGCTCTAGTCTTGATTCCGGCGATGTCCATGGTACAAAACGATGTGGAAAGGCCTAGTTTCCTTCTTCTCTTCCTCTCATATGACCTCCTCTCTCTTTAAAGTGTTATTTCCCTAGCCTCCCACTCCAATGGGTTGAGATACTTCTTTAATTTTTGGAGTTCCATCTACCACAAACTCCCGAATGACCGAAACTCCCTCTCGTGGTGTCGATTTGGTCTAAAATCACCCCGGGACTCAATCAGCACACTTGGGTACACTATTCTAACTATTTCGACCCATTCGAATTTAATCGTGACCTCTAAATCATCATTTGAGTCACTCTAACATAATTTCCTATCTCGAACTCAAATAGTGAACACTCGACTCCCGATTAAGATCTAGCACAGTCATGTCACTATCACTTATTATGACGTACAATACGTATTTACTATTCACTTAGTAAATTATTCTAGAAACATTAATCAATACCTTATCTGATTAATATTTTAATAAACACGTAATAATTAATTCAACTAAATTATGGCACATGCGAAATTCTAAAAATCACAAAATTAATCAAATTTTAAATACTCAGAAATACAGGGTGTTACGTACTTCCCCCTTTACAAGGGAATTTCATCCTCGAAATTTTGATAAGTCTGGTATTTAAAATCTTGAGATATAACCTCACACAACATTTGCCTCTTCTTAATGTCTGAATCGTTCTACTGTTCCCGCTATATCTCTACTAACGGTATCCTTCAATCGGACAGTCTATACACTATCGTTTAAACTAGTGACCAATTCTCTTTAGTCTCCTTATACCAATATGCTTCATCATTTATCTACCATCTCTCCTTGGTGACTACAGTAGACATTAAAATTTTATCCAACATTTTCCACTACGATGAGCCTCTCTATTTAGGCTAAAATATTTCCTCTACTGGGGAAAGCTCCATCATCCCTAGGTGCCAACTCCCTTATTTAATTACTCTTATGTTACACATATATTTACACATCTTCTGACTACGAACGATACTAGAAATCCAACCAACTAGGGCGCCCATACCCCCTATATACCGCGCATAATTGTACAAATAATACGAGGCTCCTACTAGCCTTAGGTCTTAAAATAACTCTCAACTCATGGTTTTAACCACGTATCCGTGCAATAACTAGTGTACTAGATTCATGTCCTAAAGACCACACATCTCCTAACTTCTGACGTTCGCTAAGGTTCATGCGTGGGATGTCTCGCAATCGAAATACAAACAAAGTATCCCCCCCCCCCCCAATACACTACTACCTAGCATTGTCGGTCATCAAGGTCCGCGGGTCCAAAGCACATTACTAAGACACCTCAAATCCTATTTTTTCCGACACATAAGTCAAATCGTTCACTCCCCAACACTCAAGGAGTAATGCGACATTGTGCTAACATTATTACTAAGTTCTTAGCACTAAATCAATAATCTAGCTAAATCCCTTCGCTCAATGTTAAATCTGATATCCCTAAATCACATCAGTAAAAGTCCCCACGCATTGGGATCAAATGTAACGAGACAAATATACCCTTCGAAGTCTACGATAAAATACAATATATATGCAGGCTCGACCCTCTTTCAGGTGACACCTCGCAAAAATAATATATCTCACCCTGGAATAACGAGTACGATAGTCTTACCATACAGTCTACTACCGCTCAAACCCTCGGTATCCAGTCACTACACAAGACAATAATATGCTCCACTCTCATAACTCTCAAAAGGAGCAAAAACTACCACACAATATAAATATCAAAAAGTCCCCCTACCCAACAATAAATACATTTATATATATAAGGCTGATACTGCCAACGCACCCACTAAACCCAACTCACCCGCGAATTTTAGTGTTTCCATCTATAATGTGACGCACCCATATCACCCGGAACCTACCTCATTCTCATAAGGATACAACACAAATTTTACCTCCATTTTCTATCTGCCTTGCCTGGTCAACGGGATCCTGAACGCAATTCTCACATCAGAACTGACCCAAGATTTACTGCAATGGTTGTACATCCAATACCTCATCTTGTAGATGCCCCCTGTCTCGCTTTGGTCAATCTCTTTTCCTGTGCCCCGTCTCTCCATAACCAAAACAACTGCAAAAAAAACCTCCATGTCCCTGGCTCTGCTGGCCTTCTTCGTTATTTCCTTGGCCCTAGCGGCCCTGAGGAATAGAATGATGCTGTTACTATTGAGGACCCTACTGGCCTTAGCCGAATCCACCACTCTCGGGTCGATAATCCCCAGATCTAAATATCTTAGCCCAGTCCCCCTATCGTAATCTCGCTCCTGCTGCTGTTGTGCCATGTTGGCACCGTTCCCACTTATATTTCCAGTCTGACTGGTCTCCCTTACTCATTGTCTCCTCTTCATGAGAAAGCGTTGATCTTGATAATGAAGTAGGTATGCATTTAAAACCTCCGCGTACGTCTCCAACGCCGGATTACCCAACAAGTCCTGTCGAATTTTCCAGTTAAGTCCATCCACGAATTTTTGCATCTTTTTCTCTTTAGTGTTCTCTTAATACTTCACAAAATTTACTAAACGAGTGAAATCCTCTTCGTATTCCGCTATAGTCCGGTCTGCCTGAGCAACATCGAGCCCACATCTCTGTCTGAATAGCGGATGAAAAATACTTACGGCCAAACTATGCCCAAAACTCTCCAATGATCATCACATCTCTCTCATCTCCTATGGTCACAGACTCCCACCACTGTAAAGTTTCTCCCATTAACTTAAATGTTGCCAAGAACTATTTTTGAATGTCACTGCACTAAACCATATGAAGGTGGCATTGCATGTATTTCTTCCATTGATTGTCCACGACTACATTTAAGCTAGCCTAAAACTCTAGTGGGTTGCCCTTCTGAAA
This sequence comes from Sambucus nigra, assembly GCA_949130495.1. Lineage (NCBI taxonomy): Eukaryota > Viridiplantae > Streptophyta > Magnoliopsida > Dipsacales > Adoxaceae > Sambucus > Sambucus nigra. The sequence continues at coordinate 51,799,304 of OX422220.1, forward strand.
AGCTTCCCTCACTCTCTGCTAATCGGATAGCCCCGGGTGGTCCTGAACAATCAGTGCCACTGGTAGCTGTGGCTGAATCTACGACGCGTAACTGCTTGTGCCATGATTTCGGCCACCTGTGCTGCTGAAATGTTTCCCCGTGGGGCTCCCTCCCTAGCGTTCCCTCTCATCCGACGAGTCCCCTTTAGCGTCATCTGAAATGATATTGAAGTTTATATAAATCCATGATCAAACACAAAGTAATCAACAGAAGAACGTAAGTGTGCATACATGGAGGAATACAATAATTATATAATAACGTTTTATATCAAAGAACGTTACGCTGAAATCGTAGTAAGCCGTATAGATCCTAAGGACACTAGAACATGATGCTCTGATACCATCTATGACACCCCGCCTATTTTAATCACATGTGATCAGTCCTTTATCAAAATAATCATGAATCTTATTTGGTTCATTCTTAGCATCACTGCCGAAAAACTTTTTTAAATTACTAACCACCTAAGTTAAATTAAGTCGGTGTCAAAATTTTATCTTTCATTAATCACACACCAACAAGCGAAATAAAATAATCTAAACCATCCACACAATAATGGAGTCTAAAACATCACATGATAAATAACTGAATAAAACAATACCGAATAAACCATTGGTTCCCAAAACAAAATCCATCTACAAGTCTAAAGTAAATAAAACCGAGTCTGATAAATACTGAATAACTGAAATATTGAATAGTCTGAAGGGGTAACATGCCCAAATGAAATACTGGAATGAAATCCTATCTAGTAGTGAATAACTGAAGCGTCTACACAAAGTCCTGCAAGCCTTCACAATACTGTAGCTACGCATCCTTAGAATGAGTCATCAAGCTTCGCGTCCCTGTGGTTAGACACCTAAAAGAGTCATCGGTTCGGGACCCAATCAGCACACCCAAGAACAAATTAAATTTCAAAATTCTCAAAACCCGCGATAGCAAATAGCGTAGAAAGAGTTATCGCTCCGGGACCCAATCAGCACACCCGCCGTACACTATTCTGACTGTTGATACCAAAATTCACCACCTTATGTGGACCAATTATAAACTAACATGTGTCATCCAATATGGCATAAATCTAAGTCAGCATGATATAAATCCCCGATCAACAAGGCAGCCCGACCAATAGGGAAGCCCGACCAACTCAGAAGACAGACCAATAAGGCAACCCAACTAACAAGGAATACCAACTAGCTGGGAAGACCAACCAATGGCTGGAAATCCAACCGGTATTTCCAGTGAAGCGACAACAATCTTATATTTAATTCTCATTATGTATTGATGTAAATGCCTAACAAATAAAGGCATTTCATCCTTTCACATGACAACTCTTAACATCCCTCTTGGGCTATAAATACATTGTAACACCCTCATTGCAAGGGATCAAAAAACAAATCAAGGCAGTCCAGCAATACATAGCAGTGGACGAAGGCTATTACATTAAGACGAACCACTTTAAAAATCTCTTTGTCTTATTTGTTTTTACTTATTTATCTGTGATCAATCAATTAGGCATAGTCTAGTTTTTTACATCAACAGATTGGCGCCATCTGTGGGAACGCATTACTAAATGTTTTCACTAATTCATCATACATGGCTGATATCACTGAAACAAGTACCAGAAATGAGGGGATTCCGCCTAATCTCTTTGCCCCTCCAAATATCAATGAGTTGACTAGAATTTTGGCTAGCCTGGCCAAAGGTCAAGAGGCTATGCAGGACACGATAAGACAATTGACCCAAACTCTTCAAGCTGGAGTTCCTGTGCAGTCCAATCAAAGGAGTATGCCACCGCCGCCAATAAGGAATGTTGGGCATAGCCATTCCAGAACTTCAAAGGATCCTTCATATCATCCCGAAGCAACTTCCTCTATCAGCATTCTTAATTCCTCTGATGGACAATCCCTCATTCCAGAAAGATTGAGTTCCTTAGAAAGGCTAATTAGGGGCCCTCCTTTTGATCATTTGGGACCCAGGGGAAATGCCCCTTGGGTCACGTCAGGAAATACTCGATGACCAAGCAACTTGAGGGAAGGTTCAGTCCAATCCAGATCGAACACCCGACTAACTGCTCGATCCAGTCAAAGAAAAGGATCGCAAGAGGAAAGCTCAGCACAATCAGTTGGTCGGCATAAAAGAGCTGCCACCAACATATCTAGTGCTGGCAAGGATGCTTGGGAGTGGTCCATTCAGCGTTTGAAAGATAGATTGGGAGAAATGACCAAGGCCAACAATCCTCTCCATAGAAGTTTTGTTAAGGTATCTCCCTTTGTGCAAACCATTGTAGATTTCCCTACACCGACCAAGTTTAAAGCTCGAGTGGTCACTCCCAAGAATGATGGGAGGACTTATTCAATTCTTCATATAGAACAATACAAAGCAGCAGCTGATATCTATGTTGTTCCCGGTGAGATGAGGTGCAGGGCATTTTCAGGAACAATCACTAGATCTGCTCAAATCTAGTATAATAGTCTTCCTCGGGGGCAGATTTTTAGCTTTCAATAATTTGTCGAGCTATTCATTGGTAATTTCTGCTTTGGAGCTAAACCAGTAAAGCGAGTAGCTCATTTGCTTAATGTGAGATAAAAGCTAGGATAAAGTACTAGGGATTATATCACTCGTTCTAACAATGAGAAATTAGAAGTTATTAATTACGAGGAGAAGACTGCAATCACTACCCTCATGGGTGGTTTTCTCCCCGACAAACTATATTATACTTTGGCAAAATATCCCCCGAAGACAATGACGGAATTGGTGGCCAAAGCAACAATGATTATGAACGCCGAGGAAGCTATGGCTGCTTAAAAGAATTCAAATGCAAAGGCGGAAGAAAAGTCTGAAGGGAAGTCTGATAAGAAGGAGCACAAGAATTACAATGAACGCAAGAAATCGAAAGTAAAAGAAAGCCTAGATTGACTCAGAAAATTTACTAATTACACTCCCTTAACAGTGGATATACATCATGTTCTGGAAGAAATTAAGCATAATAATGATTTGAGTTGGCCTGAAAAGTTAAGGTCACCTGCTGATAAGAGGGATAAGCCCAAGTATTACAGAATTCACAAAGACCATGGCCATACGACCAACCAGTGTATTGCTATAAAATCACTCATCCAAAGAGGAAAATTGGATAGAGTTGTAGATCGAAAGGCTAATGGGAGAGCTGGCGGTAGAGGTCGACAGAGATATAAATCACCTGTTAAGTTTGAGAAGATAAGAAGAGGAACCATGACGATGATCCAAAAGACGATCATGATCTCCCCAAGAAGCTTAGACAACCTGAACGCGAGGTATTCACAATCAGTTTTAGATTTTTTTATTGCCATATGATTACAGGTGGGGATGCAGGAGGAGGAGATCATACAGATGAAAGGAAGGCTTACCTTAATGAGGCTCGAGCTTGTTCCTATATCCAGGGAATCAACCATGCAGAGGAAGACTGACCAAGAAAAGTCAACAAGGATAATCTTGTAATTGTCTTTTCCCATAACGATCTATCTGGAGTATTATGTCCTCATGATGATCCTTTAGTGATTAGAGTTGGTATAAAAGATGTATTGGTAGCAAGGGCATTGGTGGATAACGGCAGTTCAATGGACATTATGTTTTATCCCTGTTTTGATAGTTTGGATTTAAAACTTAGCCAGCTGGAGCCTTACCACAAGACCCTCATTGGATTCTCTAGTGAGAAGGTGTTTCCATTGGGAACAATCAAGTTAGATGTGTTGATCGGGACATGGACGGCGAGCAGGAGAGAGAAAGTGAGATTCTTTATAATGGATAAAAATGTTCATTCCGCCTACAACATGATCATGGGAAGAGTAGGTCTGAAGAAGTTTGAAGGTGTACCTTCCACTGTTCATCAATGCCTGAAGTTCCCGACCAACTTTAGAGTTAGAATAGTAAAAGGAGATCAGAAAGTAGCTCGAGAATGCTACTATTCAACCACCGAGGAGGAAGATATGGTAGAAGTAAAGAGGAAAATAACCACTTATCAAGTGGATATATCTGAACCGAGCAGTGAATCTAAGGTTGAAACCTTTAATCCAAGAGATGAATCAGAGCTTGTAAAAGGCCAAGTGATGGAGGCAACAGAAAGCATTGTTATGGACGATGATAAACCATAACGAACAACTCAAATAGGATCATCATTGGATCCGGTTCTTAAACAGGAGTTGATGGCCTTCTTGAGACAATGAAAGTGGGTGTTTACATGGAGCCACGAAGATATGCCTGGCATAGACCCAAATTTCATATGCCACGAGCTTAATGTTAATAAGGAGGTTAAACCTGTAAAGCAGCGAAGAAAATTTGTAGCCCGGAGAATAACCAAGCTATACAGGAAGAAGTGGAGAAGCTTTAAAAAGCTTCCTTTATTGAAGATGTGAACTACCCGGATTGGTTGGACAATGTAGTTATGGTTAAGAAGAAAAATAATAAGTGGAGGATGTGTGTAGATTTCGCCGACCTGAACAAGGCGTGCCCAAAGGATCGTCTTCCTTTGCCACAAATTGATCAACTGGTGGATGCTACTTCGGGGCATGAGTTGCTGAGTTTCATGGATGCATATTCTGGTTATAACCAGATCAAAATGAATCGAGAAGACAGAGAAAGTACTTCCTTTATTACTCCCCGAGGAACTTATTGCTATAATATTATGCCGTTTGGTCTAAAAAATGCAGGTGCCACTTATCAAAGACTGGTGAACAAAGTATTTGAGGAGAAGATAGGTAATAACATGGAGGTGTATGTTGATGATATGCTGATAAAGAGAAAAAAGTTATTGATCATATTGTCGACCTCAGCTAGACGTTTGATCAATTGGAAAAGCACCAGATGAAGTTGAACCCGACCAAATGCGTCTTCGGAGTTCAGAAGGGAATATTTCTCGGGTATATAGTAAACCAAAGGGTATTGAAGTTAATCCAGATAATATCAATGCCTTGATAGAAATGTAATCCCCAACCAGTAAAAAGGATATTCAAAGGCTAATAGGGCGTGTAGCATCACTCAACAGATTTATGTCCTGAGCAACAAATAGATGTTTACCATTCTTTAAGGTGCTTAGAAAAACCTTTGAATGGAATGATGAATGTGAAAAGGCCTTCCTGGAATTGAAAAAGTACCTAGGAGCACTCCCACTACTCTCCTGACTAGTGTTGGGAGAATATGATCTTGTATATAAACCAATATCTTCTTTGAAAGGCCATATTGGGGTAGATTTTGTTACAGAATTCACTTACCCAGAGGTTCCCGAGCAACAAGGGATTCCTGCCGAGCAATACCCAGGAGTCAGCAGACGTACTGAAGAAACTCTCGACGAAATCCAAGAAAAGAAAACTGTAGAAGAAGTTACCACTAATCAAATAAATCCTTCCAACAGAGTACGGGAGATGAAAAATAAGTATGAGGAGGTAAGAGATAAAATTTTCCATCAAGGGATTTTGACAAACCAAGCGTTTGACATCGATATTCCCATATGGAGTCTGTATATTGATGGATCATCCTGTCCAACTGGATGTGGAGTAGTAATCATCCTCAATACTTCAGATGAAATATATATAGAGTACACTCAATGATTCCAATTTCAAGTCTCCAATAATGAGGCAGAGTATGAAGTTGTGATTGTTGGTTTAAATCTAGCCAAATCACTGAATGTCGAGAAAGTTGTGGTATACAGTGATTCACAGTTGGTGGTAAATCAAGTGTTGAACTTATATGCCGCTAAAGGAGAATTGATGACTAGATACTTAGCTAAGCTTTTAGGGTAATTTCCACTTTACTAGTTGTTCAGATTATCAGAATTCTAAGACTAGAAAATGCCCGAGCAGATGCACTTGTCCGGCTAGCTTCAGCAACCAGAACCGAGGTCGGAAGAACTATTACTATTGAGCTACTTGCTAATAGGAGCATTGATGAAGACCTGATGGTTAATTTTACTGCGGTTGATATGGGTCCATCTTGGATGGATCCCATAAGAGCTTATATTGAAGATGGAATTCTACCAACCAACTTACTTGCACCTAATAAGTTGAAATACAAAGTTGCTATATATGTGCTAGACAATGGTGTATTGTATAAAAGAGGGCTGACTACTGGTCTCCAACATTGTGTGCATCTAGCTGAAGTAAAATATTTGATTGAGGAAGTCCACGAAGGGTCCTATGGAGCCCATGTAGCTGGGAGAATTTTTTTGCGAAGAATCAGCACATAGGGGTACTACTGGCCAACCATACGAGCAGATTGCAAAGATTTTGCCAAGAAATGTGATAAGTGCCAGAGGTTTTCCAGCACACCCAAGACTCCACAAGCTCTCCTAACACCAATCACTTCACCTTGGCCCTTGGCTATGTGGGGAATTGACTTGGTCGGGCCTTTGCCGACCACCCGAGGAAGGTTCAAGCATTTGGTTGTAGCTGTTGATTACTTCACTAAATGGGTGGAAGATGAACCCTTGATGAACATGTATTATGAAAAGGTTAATGAGTTTATTCAAAAGAATATCATATGCAAGTATGGCTTGCCCTACACATTTATCACTGATCATGGCACACAATTTGACAACGACAAATTTGCTGCTTATTGTTCCCAATCTAATGTCCAAAAAATCCACTCTACTCCTGGCCATCCTCAAAGTAATGGCAAAACAAAAGTAACGAATAGAACTCTATTGAATGGGTTGAAGAAAAGGCTGGAAAATGTGAAAGGGAATTTGATCAATGAACTATATTCTGTCTTGTGGGCCTACCGAACAACTCCTATAACAGCTACTAGAGAAACTCCCTATATATTAGCATTTTGTACTGAAGCTGTAATTCTTATCGATCTAGGCTTACCTACTCACAGAGTTCTTAATTTTAATACCCCCAGTCAGTGATTTGATGAGAAAGCTGGACTTAGACATGATGGAAGAGGTACGTGAAGATGCAGCTTTAAGGAATGCATCGTATCAACAACGGACTGCACGTTTCTACAACATAAGGGTGAAGTCGAGAAACTTAAAAGAAGGTGATTATGTTTTGAAGAAGGTAATTCATAAGAACAGCAAACTTGAAGCCAATTGGCATGGGCCTTATCGCATTGCAACAGTCATCTGACCAGGCACCTATCGAATTGAGACTTTGGAGGGTGAAGAATTCAAGAACCCTGGAATGCAGAAGACCTGAGGAAATATTATCACTAATGTAATCATGTTGTATTCAGTTCATTTCAATATTAATGAGAATGTGATTTCCCCAAAATTGTTATTTTTTTCGGAGTACTAGTGCAATGCACAACACTGCAAATGCGTCAACAAAAGCACCAACAAGGTTAGTTGTCAATACAACCCACCAACGAAATGTTGGTCGGTAACAAAAAAACACCAACAATGTTGGTCGGCATCAACAAAAACACCAATATGTTGGTCGACATCAACTAAGGCTCCAACAAGGTTGGTTGTCAGTACAAACCACCAACGAAATATTGGTCGGTAGAAATAAAGACACCGAAAATGTTGGTTAGCATCAACAAAGGCACCAACAATGTTGGTTTCCAATAAAAACCATGCAAGGCAAAATTGTAAGTCCCAAATGCTTGGTTAACAAAGACCTGGATGAATAATTTTCATCTAAACTGGGCTAACAGATGGACAAATGTTCCACTCACGCCTGTGAACCAAGGTAACTAATGAAATTATCTAAAAATTTAGGTACATTAGTAGAACCATGGTGATGCATTAGTAATTGGTACAATACTTAGGGTAACCCTAAGGGTATCAATAGAACAGGTGAAAAACTTCAGATTGACAAATCATCGATCCAAAATTAGAGATTAACTAAAATTTGATTCATTCACAGTCAAAGACTAAGGAGACTTCATATACAGAGATTAACTAAGAGTTGATCCATTCACAATCAAAGATCGATAAACTAAAGCTTTTCATTAATTCATTTAAATGATTACATATTGATGCTTAACATGTAGAAACAAAATACAAAACCTTATTCTATAGGGCATTTTCCTTCAGCCTTAGAGACAGGATCCATGCCAGCCGGAGGATCATCCAAAGTATAAGGAGAATTGATGAAGTTAAAATTATGAAGCATCTGAGTATTGCTGTTACTAGGACGATCAAGAAGATGAGGAGGTCGGACGATCTCTAGTTCATCTTGTAGATCGTAATCTCCTAGGTACTTCGAAATCAAGCATTGAGGAATGCGATGAACAGGAATGCAGTTAACATCTAACTTGAAAGGAGGATTTTGAAGCTCAAGCAAACCTCGGTCATACCAATCCCACAATGAACTGTTCTGATCTACCTTCATCACTGTTAAAGCGTTTGTCCAACCCCATTTATAAGTTTCATTCTTACTTTGCTAAAGCCTATCATCAAAATGCCCCAAAGCTTCGTTATACCCGTCCATCCAAACTTCCCTAGGTTGCTTATGGAATTGAAAGGTTAATTTATCAACCTGAGAATGCAGCTTCTTCAGCACTCCATCCTTAGCTTGTATTTAGGAAGATTGGGTTGATAACTATTCCGACAAAGTCTGTAGCTTCTGGGACATCTTAGCAATAGCTCGATCTTTAGCTTTTAACTGTGCAGCTTGATTGGCAAGGGCCTGTTGGGTCCTAATTTCTTCTGTGGTTCCTCGGTCAGGCCTATTTCTCGTTCGGGAAGAGAATACATGCTTAATCTTTTTTAAGGTTTCCAACTCATCCCTTAATGTTGCATTTTTGGTATCTAAAAAGGAGTAGCAATAACATCTCCAGAGGCATACTTCAAAAGATTCACTTCATCCCTCAAATTATTATTCTCTTCTTCCAGAAATTTGGCAACGTTTCTAGTTTCTTTAACTTCAAGCTTAAGTAAATCTTCCTTTTTATTATAAACAGAAACAAAGTTATCAAAACCCCAACCTACACTTAAGCTTCGATATTTCTGCTCGTAGATTTCGTGCAACAGTGTAGTGGACTCTTTATACTGTTCTTTAAGTTCATCTATCATCTCACAGTAAACAACAATGTTTGCTACTGCCCTATCAAGTAAGTACTTCAAATATTTTTAGGCTTCTTTATCTTTCACTGATGCATCATCACCAAGCAGCTTAATAATTTCTTCCTCGGATAAGTCTGTATGACGTGCTTTGAAAAAAGTGTTGCACTTCCTCAGTAGCTCGATATCATTGGAAGATAGTTGTTCCATCTTCGCTATAAACTAGCAAGAAGAAATAACCACCAATCAACAACAAGAATGAAGAACATGCATAATCAACAAGAGATAAAAAAGAACAAAAGGTTTCTTTTATTGATAATGAAGAAGTTCAGATTCAATAAAAATAAAGAAAAATAAATAAAAAAGCAAAAAGGGAAATGTCAAAAAACTTTACACCTTCACCCTATCATTCTCAACCTTCTTATCCTGCTCAGAGAAAGGGGCTACAAACTGAAGTTGCTTGGTTTTCTTGGTTGGAGGAAGAGAAGACTCGGTGATTTTAGGTTGGTCGACAGCAGATTCAACCACTAGAGAAGACTCTCCAGAACCAACTTCATCTTCAATGACAGGAGGAGGACCATGAGTATATCTCTGAAAAAGTTCAGAACCTTCAACAGTGTTTAACTCCTAAAGAGTAGCAAATACTCAATCTGAGCAGAGGCAGTAGAAATGACTTTGTTCCAGCCCTTGTCTTAGTCAGCACTGAAGGATGCCTTTACAGTAGACTTTCTCTTAGATCTTGCAGAGGTCACAATCTTCTCAGCAGTCTTAGCCCTGCATTCAGCTTTCTCTTCCCTGTGCTCAACTTCAAGGGCATTTTCCTCAGACGTCTGTCGAGCAGCTTCAGATGTCTTCAGTTTATCTACCCAAGTACTCTTCTCAGTCTCCAAGGCTTGTTGAGAATCGAGGAAAGACTTCTTCAAACCATCCAAAGCTCCCTCTACATCATTTGAAGAAGAAGCTCGAATTGCATCATCCTTCTCCAGCATATTATTAAAATGCACCAAGAACTGTAAGAGAAGAACATCAAGTTAGTATATGAGGAATATAAAAAATAATAAAACCAAGAAGATGAGAATCACTTACTGATGCAAGGCTCTGAGCAGCCTATTTAGAAACCTTTACTCAGGGCAACATGGCATCCACTCCCCTGTGGTCTGGAAGAGTACCAGATTTGATCAACTTCCTGGCCAAACCAAGAATAATAACTGCTGGAGGACCAGCATCAGAAGAAAGTACTTCGACCAAGGTCTGTTGGTCGGTCACCTAGTCGACCTGCTTCTCTACAAGCCCTCTCCTAAGTCTCCTCAAAGGAAGTTCAACATCTTTAGGAGTTGGGTATTTGGGGGATTGGGGCTTTTTCATGACATCCCTTATTTTCTTTTTGGCTCCTTCAACAGGTTTTTGGGAGCCATAAGTGCTACCACTAAGAAGATCAGGAAACTTTCTCTTCTTCATGATATCATAAAGAGGACTATCTGAATGAGCAGTAACTTCCTGATCAAGATCAATCACCATAGTTGGAGAAGTTGCAAGTCTGGAATTTCTATATTGAAGCAAATAAGAAGCAAACTTAATGTTCTCCTCAGCAACCGTCTTGTGAAGTCCCCAGATAAACTTCAATTCTTTCAAATTTACTTCACTCTCTTTAGGGGATTTTCTTTTCTGGTCAACAGCAATCAAATTTACAAAGCAACAGTCAATATGACATTTTATCAAATATAAACAGGGCAAAATTACTAAAACATAGAACAACCTATCCCGTTGCCAAAGAGAGGACATCTGGGTCCTTGATATTTAGCACCTCCAGCTAAGGGGGCATGTTGCCATTTTTTTACAACTACCCCATGATTAAAATAATCCCTATTAGAATCAGGGAGGTTAACTACTAAATCTTTACTTACTTGTAATACCCCGTATTTAAGAGTATTTCTATTTAATTAACTTGGAGAACTAAATGAGAAAATACAGTTTAATTTAAATTATGCAAGAGAAGTAATTTAGTGAGATTTATTAATAATTGTGATTATGGCGTATTAATCGAGAGATAGATACTAATTAATATTGCCTAGTTCTATTTACTTAGTTCGAGTAGTAAATAGTTACTTAGCACGTGTAGACTATTTTGGGATGAGAACAAGTAATATTTTTTAAGTGACTCAAATGATAATTTAGAGGTCACAAATGGATCCGAAATGGTCGAATTAGTCAAAATAGTATAACCGATGGTACTAGTTGAGTCTCGGGATAATTTTGGACTAAACTGAGATCGTTCGGGAGCGTTTTGGTCTTTTAACATTTGAGGGTATAGAGACCTACGAATTTGAGAGTCTTTTATCAGATAAATGAAAGAGGGGTTAGGGTGAGGAAACCCACGTAAACACCAAGACCATTAGAGAGAAGGGGAAAATCATTCTCAAGGCTTAAAAGATGCTTTTGAAGAGGTTGGGTTTGGATCTTGCATCCTAAGAGCCAAAGGAGGAAGGATTGAAGAAGAGAGGCAACAATCCATCATCAACACCACGAATTCAGAACCCCTCTATCAAGGCAAGTTGTTTATTGCAAAAATTATAAAGTTATAATACCCATGTGTAGGGTTTTTGAATAGTTTTGTTAAATCAATATCTTGATAAGAAAAGAATGATATTTATGCATGTTGGGATAGGAATAACATGTAGAATGATTTAACATATGTAGAGGAATAAAATTCAGAGTTGAATTGATAATTATTTCGGAATAAAATATGGATTTTGAATGAATATATGGGAAGAACATCATAACTAGGGTTTTAAGAAATTTCGAGTTTAATCTACTATGTCTTTAAATGAATTGAGGTTTTGATGTATTTGAAACGTTAGAAATTGTCCTAGTATAGGTGGGAACATGTTAAGATAATTGAGTCGAAGTTTGGTGTACTATAATGAAGTTTGGAGATTTGTTAATGGAAGAAGAAATTAATGAAGAAGATGAATTGTTGCTAACCCTAATCGATATATCGATCGACTTTGAATGTCGATCAATCGACTAGGTCGATTGATCGAACCTAGGAGTCGATCGATCGACTTAATATGTTTCTCGAATCCTTCCTTATTTAAGGTTTCTTTGATTTCCTAGAATGAATGGGAATCCTATGATTTATATTATACTTATATGGGAATGAGAATAAGACCAGTATGTATATTGTTGAGGTACGGTAAGGCCATTGGGTGTAGGACTTAGATTATGGATCGACGAGAAGGAACCGATTGAGTAGAGCATTGAGGGATTTGGAATTGAGTTACGGGGTGAGGTAAAGTCAATTCAAGTGATAGACCAGTAGGGTAAGTAATAATTACTGAAATTATGTGTGAGGGGTAGCTAGGTCCCTTAGAGTGGTGTGAATACTCAAATATATGTGATTAATGAGATAAATCGTAAAACGAATATTGTACGGTAATTATAAGAGATTGTTATATTACGTACGAACGTGATTATTAGGCTATGTGAATACCTACTGAATTATATGTATATTTAGGTAGAGAGAGAATATACCAAAGTTAACTATATTAGGGTCGAGGTAACATTCCAAACTAATATAGAGTTATAGTATAATTGGGGTCGATGTATCATTCCGAACCAATTCTTACTTGGGGTCGATGAATCATTCTGAACCAAGAGTTCTTTATGTGTGTTAAAAGGACATAATAATAATGACTGATATTTAGTGTATATTGTGTGTGAAATATATACTTAATGATATTCTACTTATGTGTAATACTAGATTGATATATGATGTATTTAGAGATACATATCAAACTGGTAAGTTAAGTAGTGAAACTTGATTACGAAACATAACGTTAGATAGAGAATATCTAATTAGTAATTTAAGTAGTGAAACTTAATTACAAGAGTGGGAAGATAATAATTGTGAGAATTGTAGTAATTTAGGAGTGAAACTAAATGAGAAGTTTTGAAACATAACATAGGTGAAATGTTACTTGAGAATTAATTAACATATGCGAGATGTTAATGAAATGGATGTACTGTATGGGCGGTACGAGAACTTGGGTATAGATAAGTTCATATGATTACTTTAGTTCTAGTTAGCTTGGGAGATATGGCTAGGTAGACTAGGTGTAGAACGTTAGGTGTGCACAATAGATGAGGAGTGAGTAAACTCAAGAGAGTGTACGAGTACCTAACATGTGTAATCAATAATCGCATTTTATATTGTGATAAACGCTTGTTAAATATTCTCAAAATGTTTTGAATACTAACTCTTGCTATAAAATATTTTTAAAACCTTTTAGGTGTCCAACCACAGGGATGCCATGTATGTTGATTTCATTCCAGGTACTCGAAGCTGTAGCACAGTGGATGCTTACAGGATTTTTATTAGACGATATATCTCATTCATATATAGTTCAAATCTCACACTACTTTATGTATGGACTTGTGGTCCGGTATCAGTCTCAGATGTTTAGTTTCAGACTAGTGGTTATTCTATTGTTATTTTGGGATTTTTAGCGGATGGTTTATTCAATAATACTCTTGTTATTTTGTACTTATACTTTATTGATTGGGTTGTAGTACATGGTGATTGTTATACTTTGTTCCGCATGGTTGATTTATCTGTTTTAAGAAAGATAAAATTTGGCACCGGTATAATTTTCACTTAGGTGATTAGTAATTAAAAAGTTTTCGACAGTGATGCTAAGAATGAACCATTTGAGAAAACTGTTTTAATTTAATAAAGGCCTGATCACCCGATGTTTAATTAGGCGAGGTGTCACATATGGTATCAGAGCATCTGGTTCTAGTGTCCATAGAATCTGTACGGCTTACTACGTTTTTAGCGTATCATTTGATTGATATAGAGCCCTATTTTATTATTGTTGTACTCCTCTACGTACGTGGTTTACGTTCTCATGCTATTTAGTAGATGAAGTGATATATATAAGAGTTCGATTGGGTATGATAGGTCGAACATGGCGGTAGGACCAGTGTAGGTGTTGGAAGAACAGCAGGAGGAAGGGGCTCGGCATGAAGCATGGAGTGTTCGAGGATGGTAATCGTGGAAGAGATAACCGTTGTCGAGGTCACTCCTAGTGTGTAATGGAAGTAGATGCTGCAAGGACTGTTGGTGCATAGCGGGCATTTTCCAAGCACCGCGATGGCAAAGGGTGATGCTAATCTAGACCCGCCCAACGTAGTGATAATGGGATGAGGTCTGAAGGATCTTTAAAGAGAACCACTACAAGAAAAATAATCATTTATGTCAGTCAAAAACTGACATAAATGACCATTTATGTCAGTTTTAGAATTTTTCAAAACTGACGTATAAAATCCTGACATAAATGTTCGTAAAACTGACATAAATAAGATTACATTTATCTCAGTTTTTAAGAACACACATAAAAACTACGGTATTTACCATGTTTTTAATCACATTTTCACGAAAAACTGACATAAATAACATCACATTTATGTCAGTTTTAGTAATTTTTACAAGAGTTTTATCAAAACTGACATAAATGTTGATATAAATTTTTTTTTAAATCATTATTCCATCAATAGACAACTTTATTTGAGGTTAAATCAACCCTTATAAATAGATAATAAATAGTCGAACAACATTCAAGTAGTCTAGATTTCATCGAACAAATTCACATATAACTTGACATATACAATATTCATCAAAGAAAATTACATTGTGCCTCAAATAAACAAAGTGTCAATTTACAAAAAATGGACAAAGTCTCCTTTGTTTATTGGACTATCCACCCAAGGGGTAACAACCAATCCAACAAAATGTAAAATTGAAATACAGGGCAACCTTTTGAGAATTCTCCTACAGAAGGTAGTTGCGGCTATCTTTGAATCAACCCTTGGTAGTGCTTGGTCCCTTTTCACTTGGCAGTTCTTGGTTCGTTTGGTTTCACTTGGTAGTGCTTAGTTTTATTGCTACTAGTCTAATTTCAATCATTGGGTTGCTGATTCGTTCTGCCCCATTTGTTATCTGGTTCATTCAGCCCCATTTGTTATCTGGTCCGTTCTGCCCCATTTGTTATCGGGTTAATCTTGAGTTGGTAAAAATCGAACTAATAAAAATGGGTAAAAATGGAATACACAAACTGCAGAATCCTTACCTGAGAAAAAATCGAACATATAAGTAAGCATTAGAAGATGAATACATAAACTATGTATTTAAAAGTAAAATAGGGTAACCGAGAGTATACATGATGGTGTTGATGAAAGCATAATCCATAAGCTGTGTAATTAAAAGTTTAACCTTGAACATGTATTGTTAATTAACAGAGAATACACTTTGTAATTGGAAAGAGCATAGAATTAGTTATTGGAAAGAGCATACAGTGTGTACAGTGTGTAATCATCTGGTGAACCATTAAGATTAGAATAAAGGCTACACATTGTATGCCTCCATTAGAATAAAGGCTACACAATGCTTGCCTCATTCAAAGCCTCTATGAACCTCTACTTAGAATGAAGGTAGATATATGCCTCAAATATGAAATAAAATATCCCTAGGTAGATGTAAAGTGGTGCAATCATATATGCACTAAATATAAGGATAATGCAAACACTGTGGCTTTCAAATTCGGACTTCAACTGATTGAGGGGGCTCTTAAATATAAGGATAATGCTAAGAAGCTTTTTGCAATTGGAAAGAATAATGTTGTAAAGGCCCAAACACTTTTCCCTGAAGTAGAGAGTATATCTCAAATGGTGGCTACATTTGAAATTTACACATCTTCTCTGATAAAAATTAATGGAGAAGTAATTTTTTATTCAGTTCCTGGATTGGACCTAATTGTCAAAAAGGCAAAGTTATAAATACAGTAAAAAAGGATGATTGTGATGATCCATACCAATAAGAACAAGACTTTGTTATATATATATATATATACACACACACACACACACACACCAGCGGAATGTCCGTGCCTGAAGGCACAACGAAAATTTCGAAAGCATGTAATCGTAAAACGACAAAAATTTTCAAAGTATGCAATTGCAAAACATAAAAAATATCGTTCCCCCAAAAAAACAAACTGTTAAATCGTATATAATGTAAATTATAAAGTTTTATATATAATACATATAGTGTTACACAATTGAAAATTTTTGGAGAGTTTTCTTTGTTTATAAACTACCCACCCTATTTAAGAAAGAAAAAAAATACTCCAACAATAATACTAATAATCCGTCCTAAACATCGTATAAACAAAATCATCAATTGAAGCCAATTCATGAGAATAACACCAATACTTAAGTTGGAAATATATATGATATAACATAAATAATTTTAAAAAATTGGGCAGAACTTCCTCTATTTATAGGACTAACCACCCTGTTGAAGAAATAAAAAATAACCCAACAATAATATTCCAAGAGACACAATTTATCAATCAAAATCAAATAAAAATTGTCGTGTTCTCATAATTCATATAGAATATTTTTGAAAAAACTAAAAAATATGTTCTCTCTCCGTATCATTTCAATTTCCTAGCATTTCCTCTTTGACCCCGTATCATTGCTTTCTCTCCATGTCATTTCTGTCCATATCATCTCTCTCCATAATTTTATAACAAAAATGTATATATAAGAGAAACCATAATACTGAATCAAACTAACCCGCTCATAACAATTATACCATTATAATAGAAATGAACATAAGTAGATATATAAATACTTTGTATAATAATCCAATATGCATCTAATACATGTCAAAGAATCTACTTTCAAAATAGAGTACGGATTGATGAAATGTAATGTAATGTAACCACTTTTGTATAATTAAAACCTTACCAATTGGAACTTAACTTTTGTGTCGTATGCTTATTGAAGTGATTGTGGAATCAGCTAAGCATTGAATCCCGGATCCCGTGACTTATTTTTCTAAATTTCCACATTGATGCTTTGCACTCTTATCTTCAACCCGTCTCACCCTTTCTTCATAGCTACATTTAAAACATTAAAAACGGAATCAGTATTGGAAGATATGGTAAGGACCTTATCGAAAGAAAGGGACAAATACCAAGCTCGACAAAATAATGACTCAACATCAAATGCTCAATAAACATAAGTACATTCAACCGTTTAACACAAATAAAATTTAGAGCTACATTATGTTATTTAAAATAACCCCAATATTCATGAACGTAAACATAAAAACATAACGTGTCTATGATACGTATGTGTTGTGTTAGATAAACGTGACATGCGATTGATAACTCTGTTATGAACTCATCCAAATGATTTTGTACCTATCTTCCACTATATAATGTTGGGAATATTATCTTCATGACCAAAACATGGATGTTTTCTAAACATGTATGTTTATGAAAATTTAAAGGCCTCGCGCATGCATTTGTAGTCCGGACAGGGCAGCCTGCAGACTTGGCTGCCACGTAATAATAGTCACCGAGCTGCCCTTTGTAAGATATTAGTGTTCATGTAACATCCAACATTATACATCGTAACTTTGAAATTATAGACATTTAAAAAAGAAATCTTCACACTTTAGAGATTATATACTGATCATTTAAAACTTTTGGATTTAGAGTTTGAGCAGCCTTTAGAGCTAGATCTGGTAGTCCTTTTCTTTTTGTTGTTTTAGAGCCTAGAGTTAGTTGTTTCCTTAGTCGTTTCTTAAAGCCATTGGGACTTAATTTTTCTTTGGATTTCTTCTTTTTTTTCTTATGTTTTTAAATCTTTTACCCCAGGCTTATTGAGACGATTAGAGCGATTTAAATACTACAAAAAATAAAGGAATACCTGAGATAGCGACGACTTACACTGAAGCTTCAAAGATGGATTCTTAAAAGCTCTTAGTTACAAACTCTTCTTCTAAACACGCAATTTAGGAAAACAACTCGACCGCTTGCAATACTATTGACCTTTACCTGTACATATGAAATGGAGGACGACTACAAAATCACATCAAAATTGCTAATAAACATTTTATAATACACAACATTAGTTTTATCGGTTAATAAACAAAATGCACCAGCTTACAGTTACATAGTGTTTCCAATACCTCAGCTCAGTAACTTGCAGTTTATATTGGAGATGAACATAACATCTTCAAACATCCTCAATTAGAACACTGAAAAAGAACTACATAGCATCAAGTTAAATAACATCAATAGAAGGAATATGAGTACCTAAATACTAATATATTGTGTCATGATGAAATAAGAACATATTAACTAACTGATATCTTTTAATGCCTAAAAACATGATTTAACTTGGCTTTAGAATCAATTGTGGAATCTGTTAATGCCTAAAATTTGGGATGTTGATCCCTCATGGAGACATATTCATCGAAGAACATAATAAATTGGTTGAATCAACGGCAGTCAAGTTCATATAAGAAATGCGTCCAGCTTGTGGACTATCGAGACTACAATGAGTATTCCAAAAAAAGGGACATTGAATGGCAACACATCATAAAGACATATTTTAAATTTATAAATGGTGATTCTCAAGCACTTGTATTCAAAAAAGGGACATTTAACCTAAACATAGCCCATATATATATATATATATATATATATATATATATATATATATATATATATATATATATAGCAGGGCTGCTATATACATATACTAGTGAGTGAACGTGTTTAGCCCAACTTACTATTTGTAGCATACATTATAAACGTTGGGTGTTTAGAGATTGATAAAACTTCCCAACTCTAACGGCCATCACCAAAGATGTTATATTTTATATGGACTTCTTCAATTGCTAGTATTACCAAGTGTCTTTTGATAAATCCCACCAAATTTCTCAATCTTGTAGTGTTGGGTGTTTAGAGATTGATAAGGAAAACCTTCACCATCGGTGGTATTTAACAAAAGTATACAATTCTGTCACTAAAACCCTCATTTTTCTTCCTTTAATTTTTGCATACAATATATTACAGAAAATGTTGAGGGAAAGGATTACTTTGGTAAGACAACACACTTGTAGAGAAAACTATATAATATATAGCAAATGCTCTGGCATTAGCTAAAAGAATAATTTTGGCATGAATGGAAGCAGGGGAGAATGTGATGATATGATGGGATATTAAAACTAACAAAAGTATCTCGAGGCATATTAAGTTATATGTTTATTTTTCCCGAATTGCATTAAAAAGATGCAACTAAGCATGAGTAGATTGAAGAAAATCACATATACTGTTTTGTTTGGCAGCATGCCTTTTTCATTCTAGTAAATATTTACTTCCAACAAACAACACAGGCTATTTTCTTTTCACTAGTTATTGGAGAATAAATAAATAATTGCAATTTCTAATGTGATTAAAATATCAGCTCTGCTTAGAAATTCCACAAATTCCACAAACGTGTGAAGAATTGAAACAAAAGAAACTGAACAAATAATAAGAGTATAAATAGACCTACCATGTTCCTCGTGACCCGTGCACATCAGGGGACTCTTGATGATACTGATGTACCATGACGACCTTACTTCTTATTTAGTAGTAACGGACTTGGTTCTTGCAATTATAAAGTGATCCGGAGAGAAAGGCAGAAAGAGAAAGAATAAGTAGGAAAGTAATCAAGGATAAACCCGCTTTGCGAAGAGAAAATATTAATTCAACGCAAAATAAAGACATAACATGCCATTAATTATTCTACCCCGTGATTATGTTTGGCCACCACGGTAGATTTTTAAGCGACTCACATGCATCAGTGTCCACCTTTTCTAAGGAATAAAGTCTCTCAAGTCCCAAGATTTCAGTCAGTTTCACACATCCAAAAGCTCTTACTTCTTTTAAATTTGTAAAGCCTGAAAATTCGGGCAATTCTTCAATTGAGTTGCATCCTTGAATGGCCAATTGTTCTAAGGAATTCAACTCCTCAAGTCCCGGGATCTCAGTCAGTTTCCCACAACCAGAAACATCTAATGGTCTTAAATTTTTGAGGTTTGGCAAATCAGGTAAATTTTCAATTGACTTGCACCCTTCAATGTCCAATTGTTCTAATGACTTCAGCTTATCAAGTCCTGGAATCTCTGTTAATTTCACACAACATGAAACATTTAATATTTATAAATTTTCAAGGTTTGACAAATCAGGTAATTTTTCAATTGACTCGCATCCATCAATGATCAAGGATTTTAACCAATTCAATTCCTCAAGCCCCTCGATCTCATATAGTTTAACACAGCCAGCGCACTTATTTCTTCTAAATTTTTAACGCCTGACAAATCAGGTAATTTTTCAATTGACTCACATCCATCAATGATCAAGGATTTTAATAAATCCAGATCCTCAAGTCCATGAATCTCAACTAACTTCACGCAGCAAGCAACGCTCAAGAAAATCAAGGATTTTAGTTCCTCAAGTCCCCGGATCTCAGATAGTTTCACAGGCTGAAACTTCTAGTATTTTTAAATTGATAAGACCTCAAAAATCAGGCAATATTTTAATTGACTCGCATCCTTTTATGTTCAACAATTCTAAGGATTCCAATCTGTCCAGGTCTTCAAGCTCAATTAAATCACGGCATAATTTAATCAACATTTTTAAGTTTGAGAGATCCGGTAATTTCTTTAAGATTCTACAAACAAATGTATTCAAATATTTTAATGATTTTAATTCTTGAATCCCATAAAGCTTGCGTAGATTTTGACACATACGTAAGTCCAAACTCTCTAGATTTGTAAACATGCAACACTTGGCACTTCTTAAGTCCCTACAATGTGAGAGATCTAAAACATTAAATTTTCTTAGATTCCCATTTGGTGGATGGCCTCATTGATCAAGAAACATGAATGCTGTGTAAAATAGATGCCTTATAAGAAAATAGATGCCTTCATAAATTTACCTTCATATTGCGTTTTAGATTATAAAATAGATTTTTGCTACATTTGTAATGCATATTATAAAGAATCATAGTATGTTATCCAAACTTATGTGTATCTTAAATCTACCTATCAACTTATATGTAAAGAATAGAAATGACCTGGATATATCTTCTGTAGGTAAAACAAAATTGATATTCCATCTTCATTTTTCTTGAGGAGTTCAGGCATACTATATAACACAACCTCGGAATAAAATATGGAGTGAACACACTGCATAAAAATAAAGACAACTAATAAGATAAAATAAGTAGGAAACAGATTAGTAGACAACCACTTGAAGGCAATATGATGTATGAGGAAGTGCTACCAGAAGGACAACATCTCACGGACTGGCTTGGGTATGGGCATCTCCATGAAAAGGGAATTTGTGAAGAACTCCAACCTACGCGTGGCCTCAAGATTTTGAGGGATATTTGCAGCCGAGTCTTTAATAGTTAAAAGTGAATACAATCTTCTGACTTGAGACAACTACATACATGAAGGGGGTATATTAGCTTTTATTTAAGTATATAATTCTTACAAAGAACTTATATTGGATAGGGACAAACACAATTTTTATCTAAACAAACATACAAACTCAACATCATTAGGCCAGTTTAACTTTGAAAACAGACGATCGTCACTCCTTGCTTTAAATAATGTATTCCATCTCTCATAATCGTCCCTGCAATAACCCAAACATGAACTGTTATGTATAAATGGAGAATATGAAAAAATGAGGATAAGAAAATGCTAATCCATTGGCTTGCCTCATGTTAATATAAAGGACATCATGACGCACAACATCATAAAGATCTTGAACAATTTTAACGGCACCATTATGCAATTCTGATGTTTTCGTTCCTTTCTATGAAAATGTAGAACGTGATCACAACATCAGTGTATGATGCCGAGGTGCATCTACCAGCTAACATTCTAGGTTGAATTTAAGGGGGGTCAATGAAGATGTCGTGCCCACTGAGTTCCTTGAACTTTTCATGTGATAGATTCTTTTTATTTACACTACCTGACTCACTTCCTAGCATTCCACTTAATAAAATATGGCTTATTCCATTATGCAATTCCTATGTTTATGTTCCTTTCTATGAAAATATAAAATGTGATCACGACATCTGTGTATGATGCCGAGGTGCATTTAACAGCTAACATTCTAGGTTGAATTTAAGAGGGATCAACGAAAATGTCGTGCCCACCAAGTTCCTTGAATTTTTCATGTGATAGCTTCTTTTTATTTACACTATCTGACTCACTTCCTAGCGTTCCACTTAATTCACGCAGAATTGCTACTTCAGCTAGAGTTGTAGGCTTCTTCGGAGAAACATCCCCTTTATCGCTAATGAAATCTGGCTTATTCCATTTGTTGCTTGCTGAACGATATGGGCTGATGATTTGTAATTAGGATCAAATCTAGCTTACTCCATTTGTTGCTTACTAAACGATATGAACGATATGGAGATACAGGGTATTATTGGTGTTAGATTTGATTTTTCGTCTAATTTGTTCTATGTTACAGGTATGCTAATTATCTATTAATTTTTATCATTCTCACCATTGATCAAATTTTGGGATTCTTGGTTGGATAGTGGTTCTAGAGGAATTTAAACTATATAAACTAGAGTTCCATCTCCCCCGATTGTACTACAAACTCCCCTGCTTTAAGGTATTTATCTCCCTCTCAAATTTTAATTTTTTACTTTAAAATTATTTAATTCAAATTTTTTCTTTAGATTTAATATTATAGAAAACTCAGGCTTGGCACTAAGTGACGTACAACACGTTTTGCACACATAACATCAAGGCGCAGAAGATTGATTGAACATTGAGCTTAAAGATGTAAACTAGACTGCTAAGAAACCACCTCAAGATAATTTTTTTAGCACATTTGCATTTGAAGTTCAATTTGAGATCTGTTATTTAAAGTTTATATGATCACATTAATTATGCCACATGCACTCTGTAACGTGAATACAACTTATCAACACATGTTCATATTAAAACCTGTCAATACACTCTCTAAAAAAAATACAATTAACTTGTAAAGCAAACCTGTATTTCAAACTAAAATAAAATTCTCCAATATTAAAAGTAAAGAGACAACGTAAATATAAAAAGCAGTAGATACCTTACGGTCTATATGTAGCAACAACATTTCTAGTCTGCACCCTCGCAAGGGCTAAGGCTAGGGGTGCATGGAAGTGAGTTGAACCGTTGCTGTAGATCGGCATGGTTCATTTACGTCATAGTACACACCTGTGTGACATCAACAATCAGTCAAAAAAGTCAGCAATGAACTACCTTGAAAATAAGAGAAGTTAGCCAATATATTCAACCAAATTTTTTTTGTAGCAATGAGGAAATTCCACACGGGCATGACATTTTATAAAAAATAATGATGAATTCACCTGCTTGACATGCACACCAACTCAATTTTTAAACCTAAAACATGTTTATCGGATAAAACTATTCAATTACGCATAGTACATACATCAACCCAATAAAAGCCACACAAACTCTTAAACCGGAAAAGCCAAATTAGTAAATGCCCATAGATCCACAAATAGTCGTTACTGGATAGGTATATGCAACCTATTAGAAATAAATAAAAACGGTACTCTCGTTTATGCTTATGCATATGGCATTAAATGAACTACCTAACATAATTTCCAACACCGCAATCAAAATTATTCATCTGATCGAATAAAATAGGCTCCAAAAGTCATATATTTACTAAACCTTCGAACTTTTAAGAGCAAACTAAGTTTAAGAAATATTAATGAGGTAAACCTTAAAATTGAAATTAAGGAGGTTTACACCACATCACTAACTGTATGGCTTGATTGATATAGGATCAAATTTGAGGAGAAATTTATGTTTAAGGATAATATTCTGAGATAAATTAGATTTGAAGGAAGTTTTAGAGCAAGAAGAAGAGATTAGGATGCAAGCCTTCTTAATATATTCTACTTGCTCCACATTTATTCGAAGGTCTGAACAAAATAAAGTTGAGACATTCTAATATATGTTAGTTATAAATATTTGTGTGTTTCTTCATATGCTCTTAAGAATGCACATTAAATTGTTCAATATATTATGTGCGTGAGACCACTTATACTGAAGATTTAATATATTATGTGCGCGTGACCACTGATACTGAAGAATGCACATTAAGAAGTGTATGTGAATTCTAAGCAGAGTATGTGAATACATTGAGAAGGAATGCAATTACACAGAGGTATACAAGTCCTAGAACCACTGCAGAGGATCACTTGGGCCGGAGTTTCATCATTAGCCACATGGCACAAGCCGTAGAAATAATAGTTGTTCCAACACACAAACACACACATACACAAATCAAATCAACAAATCGCAATCTAGCCAAAAAAATTCTTGCAAATCTATATACATACACAAATTTTGCCAATTCGTATATCTAAATAGATTCAAATCCAAAAATAATAACAAAAACAAGAACAAGAACAAGAACAAATCAAACATAGATTAGAACTCAATCTGGGAACCCTAGAAATTTAAGACAAAATGAGAGATTGTTGTACCTACACCGTGGTGGAGCCTCGCTGGTACTCTAGAAATCTGTGTGATCTCTCTAGAGCGAAGAGATAGATAAAAATCTACAATCGAGCGAGAGATGGAGTACAAGACCCAGCATTTGGGAGAGAGATGTAGATGTCAGCGAGGAAAGATTTTGACGAACGAAATTTGGGGCGGGAGTGGAAAACAACAAGCCCCGCTTCTTCTTTTTTTCCATTTATGCCAGTTTTTACTTAAAGTCTAAAATTACAAAAGGTATATTTATGTCATCTATATATAAATATGAGATAAATGGCTTGTTTTTTTATCTCAATGTTACTTAAATTAAAATAAAAATTAACCTTCAAAGTCAAATTGACATAAATGCATATTATTTATGTCAATTTAAATTTGTCTGACATAACATCAATCTTTAAATCGACATAAATGATATGCTTGATATAAATTGAAAATCAAATAAAATTACGCTTGAAACTAATGACATTCAACTATATGCGATCATATATGTATTTTTAAAAGAAACTGACAATATATAAACTGAATTTATAATAGATACAATTCTTTAAAGAGTATTATTGTTAACAGTTGTAATAAATCTAAACAAATAAAGGCCTAAACAATCCTTCGCACAAACAATACCATTTACTAAATACCCAATTCTTTACACCCACTTACCCGTTAATTGGTATGAATGGGTCGGGAACCCATTAGGGCAATATATATATATATATATATATATATATATATATATATATATATATATATATATATATATATATATATATATATATATATATATATACACCAAATAAAGAAAAAGAAAATGTTAAATCTCTAAAATGAGGCTCACACAGAGAGATTGGATGTTTCTAAGGGTGGTTGCCCCTCTCTGTATCTATAGCCAATGATTTCTAACAAAGCAACAACCCTTCACACATAAATATATATACATACATAACTAATCAGGCCATTCCAAATGTGTGTTTCTCTATCAATCTATCTATCTATTTGATTTGGAGTTTGTTCAAATCCCTTTTTTCTCTCTCTCTAAGTATATGGCTGTGATGATATTTTTTCCAGATAAAATCATATGAGAAAACTACACCATTTTTTTGGCGAGGCAACTCAGATGGTCTCTAGTAAGGCAAACATATATATATAAAATCATAAATGTAAGGCAGTAGAAGGTTTTCAAATAGAAATATACACACACAAATCAAGAACAAATTGCATATACACAAATCGCACACACATAAACACACACAAATCGAATCAACAAATCGTGAGCTTTTTGTACCTGCGTGATGGAGCCTCACCGGTGTCGGAGGTGAGACAGAGATCTGTACGTGCAAGAGAGAGAGAGATAGAGAGCCCTAAATGAGAGACCCGCGAAAGAATTTTGAGGAACAAATTTTGGAGCCGGAGTGCGAAAAAAAAACGCTCATTTTTCCATTTATCTCAATTTTGACTAGAAGGATAAAATAATTAACATTATATTTATGCCATTTATATATAAAAATGAGATAAATAATTGTTTTTTTTATCTCAATTTTACTTAAATTGAAATAAAATATACCTTTAAAGCCAAATTGACATAAATAAATATTATTTATGTCAATTTACATTTGTCTGACGTAACGTCAATTTTTAAACTGACATAAATAATGTTTTTTGTTGTAGTGAATGAACTCAATGAACTCCATTTGAACTTCATTTATCTCATTCAACGTGTACGTCGCTTTATCAGGCAATTTCTCATCTAAAAAATTGAAGATAGAATTGAATTTATTATTACGGTATATAATAGTTAATAACTAAACAATATTTTATATAATAGAAGAAAAAGAGAAAACAGTGGTAACATACCTTTGTTTCAAAAGGTATGGAAGCATCTTCCATGAAGTACTTCATGAACTTCAACAAAAAATATCCGCAATGAAGATTATTATTTCCTTGCACTGGGCACTAGTTAACACAAAACATTATTACCGGACAAAATAATAAAAGAGTACAAGTCGAAATGATTTTTTATACAACACAAACAATTATAAAAAATGTAAAAATTTTGGACAGAATCTCCTTTATTTATAGGACTATCCACCCTGTTTAAAAAATATAAAATACTCCAACAACAAAATTAATAGTTCATAACAACAATAGCAAGTACACGTAAAGGCAGAAAATATATAACCGACAAAAAATGTAACACATTGAATTGAAACTTCACCAATGGTCCTAGCATTCCAAATTAGTGATGTAACTACTGATGATTGAACGCTAAGTTATATCACAAGCAACTCATATACGATAATACGAGGTCCTGCTATATATATATCAGTTGTTGTGTAAACATATAACAGTTATTGTGGTTATATATATATATATATATATATATATATATATATATTTGTGTGTGTGTGTGTGTGTATGTGTGCGCAACAGTAACAACATAGAACCCAAAATAGTTTTAAGAAAATGACCTGATAAAGCGACGTACAATGCATTAACATTAACTATGATAGACAGAATAGGTATAGGTGCTGTGAACAGGTAGGATTGAATATGATCGTCACAGATAGGATTGGCCATTTTAACATCTTCACAATGGAATCTAAAATACATGTAATCAAATGAGACAAAAATGAAAAATGTTGTGGAGGATCAAATCAAGGATTACAAAGGAGAAATGATTTGGAAACCATCACTTACTGGTCTTTTTTATTTCAAGACTGCCCGGGATCTAATTAGAGAGGAACATAATTTTTCAATCAGTATGTCCTTCATTTTAGATAATATTATCACTATTATAATTTCAATTTCCACAGAGAGACATCTGAATGCATCAAAATTTCTCTTGATTAAAAAAATTCAGAGGTTAGGGGGCCCAAAATAATTGCAAAAAGACTTTGTTGAGTTATCGAGTTGAGGTTAGGGGCAGCTATAGCTTCAAGAAGTAGGTGTTGTTTAAACTCAATTGAATCCACTGATCAACATTTTTAGAATAGTCCAGTGGCTAAGGCAGTTTGGTCTCAATATGGAAGTATCATGGGTATAAAGTTATATTCCAACTACTTCATCATCATACTAATGTCACGGTGGTTGAGAAAATATATAAAAGGCAATAAAATGCTTACTAAGGATTCTTATTGTAATTATATGTTGGAGTTATACATGAGCAGGCTTTTTCCCTTCGGTGGTATAACAGGATGGATAGCAAAGTCGCGTTCGGCCCATCGCTTACTAACCCCCCTTCGAGCCTCTATTGAATTTCTCTCGCCCAATCCTTAGTAGCATTGGCAAGGTCAACCGAGCCAAACCAAAGTGTCATAATATCCAAAGGTTGACTCTTTTGTTGTTTAGGTTGACATAAGAAGTGTTTTTTTCTTTAAATTCTTTGGCTAGGGCTTCACGCTTAGCTCTCTTCTTACATAAGGTGGAGAATCGATTCTTCACAGCATTATCCATTTTATATTAGTAGAGAAGCAATAAAATTATACAAATTTACTTCACATATCTTACTGTAAAAAGAAAAAAAAACAATCACTTGCAACTTCACTTACCTGCCTGAAACCACTTTTGCTACTTCAGTCCATCTGTTACCAAATATCCTCTGAGTCTGCATACAGTTTTAGATTTCGGATCAATCATTTAATAACAAAGAAGTTCTTATCTAGATGAAATGTAGTGGTATTCTCTGGTGGACTTTCGAATTTCAGATCAATCATTTAATAACCCATTGAATTTGATTCTTTCTGATTATTAACTTTAATGCCCTATAACAAAATCGCAAGGTGATCCAACAATACTGTAAAATATAAGACATAACGTTTAGGAGGCTTCAATTAACATATAGAGGGCATCAATTTACCTCATATAAAAGTATATCTTCATGTGATGACCGTCCTTTTTTCTTGAAATTAGAATTCAAATAAGTGTACCATCTGCAATAATATTGGCACATCCAAATCAAATGGAACTAAAAGACAAGTTGGATTAGAAAAACAAAGCCAAGGATAAGTTTATATATAAGTTGAAGCTATAACCTTATTCTGCATTGTCTGGTTGTTTTATCTTTAAACTTTGATGCAATAATCGCCCAACTGCACAAATTAAAAAAAAAGTAAAATCTTAACTTTTAGTTGTATAAAATAATATTGATAAATAAAACACATAATCAAAATAATTAACAACAACTGTTGTTATATATAATATGTATAACAACAGTTGTCATTATACATATTATATATAAGAGCTGCTGACACTTTATTAAACAATTAGCTATATTCTATGTTTTTTTGTGTAAATGCAACTGGAAGTTGAAGTAATATTAGCTCAATAATAATGCGATTTGTGCAAGAAAAAAGCATTACAGTACTATATTTTTTAATCCAATAAAGTGTGTTTAATTCGACAAACATAAAGTATTAACATATGAAAATTGGGAGAAACAGAGAGTGAAATTAATAGAGCAAGATCATTGAGTTATTTGGGATTCAAGAAAGCAATTTCTTTGACAACTTGGGCTTTCTCTGCCTCAAACTTTTCATCCTCTTTTTCTATCTTCAAATTAGCAAAGAGAACAACAACTTTTTTCTATTTACAACAAATATGCTAACAATCTTTGTTGGCTTATTCTGATTCGCGAAAAATAACTTGAATACATGTTGTTTCAGATTTTGGGGCTCAAATTTTGCGCTAATACTATTGTAAGGGATGAAATGCTAAGAGGTATATATGGAGGACAAAAAAAGAGACACACAACAACTCTTATTTCTATGCATGTAGTAAGTTTTGGAAACTATCATTTGCGGAAGGCTACAACATAATCATGCAGTAATTTATGATTTTGACTCTTAAGTTATATATTTGGTTTTGGTAACTATGTTTGGCTACTACTTATTTCAGGTAATGAGGTCCCTTTAACTTACCACACTTAAATATCAACGAGATGGATTGAAAGATAATTCCTTTTCTTGATTGTGTATTGGACTCAAGTTCCAATCACTCCGGATTATGGTGAGAAACTGATTTGATATTGCAGATGATTTGGTATGCAACTGATTGGTGGGCAGCTGATTCGATGTGCTAATTTGGTATGCAGCTGATTCATTAAGTATTATGTATGTCTTCTCAGTGTAATGTATGCTTATTTTGTTCGGTATTGGTTTTGAAAGTTGTTTTTCAAATTTGGTGTGCATGCTTTTTGTAGGTAAAACAACACACTTGGGCATCGGTCGATCATACTTTTTCATACATGCATATCAAGTCAGAGTTTTATGCTAATGATTTTTATATATGTTTACGGATTGTTTTATCTTATCAAATTTTATCCGACTTTACTAATATCAAAAGTTATCGTACTTTCTTCAAAAGTTATTCGAGTGATCATCAACGCGTGTGACTAATGGACACTAATGTATGTATGTTGAACGTTGGTATTATTTTTTTACTCAGTGCAATGTATGCCTGTGAGTAATGGTCACTATTGTTGCATATCTACATGCTAATTATTTTTTGTTCTTGGTTGTTCTATGTTGGAGGGCCATTTGATTTCAAGTGAGGCATTAGCTAGTATATGATATACATACTAAATAAGACAATGAAACTTAGAAAGAAAACATAAACATATCTTAACGCACCATATGATATTGAAATCGTTGAGACAAACAAACATTAACATAAAGTTGGAGCTAAAGAAAATGCTTTGACCATCATATGGTACTAAAATCGTTGTAAGCTTTCTGAATAAGTTTCATCTTCCCGAAATCAAATGTCACTTTTAACCATGGAAGCACAAGTATTTACGTGGCAAACAAGAATGTTTATGTCAATGACGATTGATTTGTACCTTTTTACTTAGTTTTAAACGATATACGAGTGCTAGTTAAGAGACAAACTATGGCACATTGGCACCTTTTTCTAATCTACTCCACCTCAATTTTAGATTCTCTATATTAAGTTAACCATATATGCACTTTGACACATTAATGACTCAATTAATTTATAACAATTCTTAATGAATGATCAGTTATAACGCAATACAAGATGTAATTGGATTCACATCACGCTTTGTTATACAATGAAGAATAGGGGGATATATACATCACACCTTTATATAATCGATCATAAATTGTATGTCATTTACCTCATCTTTACTAAAAATGTTAAAAAAGATCACCCCGTTCTAAAACTGTGATATATGATATTATGTAATTGTTATTTATCTCATACGAAATAGCAAGCCTAAATATGTTACAAATGCGTATGAAAAAACAAATTAATGGTAGAGCACATCAAAATATTTCAAAACGAAATGTAAAAACATATTAACCATCAGTTGATAGAAAAACAAACACACCCCAACTGACTATGATAGGTGAGAAGAATAGATAAAAGATCCAGTTAATTTAACATCATACCTCACCAATGCAATTTCAGACAAGTTCAAAAATATGAAATCACCATCCAAATGTCTAATCACAAAACACTAGATCACAAAACACAATAGTCATTGAGTGTATAAGAATATTTAAGAATCCATACAATGATTTTATTAACAGACTCTTATTTGACAATATTTAGAAAAAAGGAATTTAATAATTAACACCGCATAATTTGATAATGAGAATCAAATGACGGAAATTTAACCAAATACTAACTAATAATCAAATGTTATTTAAACATTTCAAGGGAGTCCAAAAACAATCAGCGCATAATTCCACCCTTATACACACACATACACACTGAAATTAATTGCAATCTAGAACACTTAATACTGAAGGATCTGAACATCAAGACATACACACACACAAATCGAATCAACAAATTGCAATCTAGACAAAAAAATTCTTGCAAATCCATATATATATACAAATTTGGAAAATCAATACATCTACATAAATTCAAATCAAAAAATAATAACAAAATCAAAAACAAATCAAACATAAATTAGAAGTCAATCTGAGAACCCCAGAAATTTAGGACAAAATGTGAACTTTTTGTTCCTGCGTGATGGAGCTTCACCATTTCCCTAGAAATCTGCGTGATCTCTCTAGAAGGAATAGAGATGTACGAGCGAGTGAGAAAGGGATATGTAAGAGAGAGCGACAGAGAGACAACGAGAGTGAGAGACATGAAAGAATTTGACAAGCCAATTTTGGAGCGGGAGTGGAAAAAAACAAGCCCGCTTCTTTTTTCCATTTATCTCAGTTTTCAATTAGAGTCTAAAATAATTAAAATTACAAAGGGTATATTTATGTCATCTATATATAAATATGAGATAAATGGCTTAATTTTGTATCTCTGTTTCACTTAAATTGAAATAAAAATTTACCCTCAAAGCCAAATTGACATAAATGTATACCATTTATGTCAATTTACATTTATCTGACATAAAGTCAATTTTTAAACTGACCTAAATGATACATTTTATTGTAGTGTCAAAGCCCTTCGGAACTTTTTCGCTGTCCAAAACCACCCAAACAAACCCTGAACCTAAAACAAATTAGATGAAATACAATAAGCAGTATGGAATAAGGTACAGACTTATACAGCAACAAAATGTAACAATACAATAAGCAGCATGGAACAATACAATAAGCAGACTTATAATGGAATAAGTACAAACATACTTATATAACAACAATAATAATACTTACAAAATGTGGAAGGAGTCAAGTAATAATCTAGCATAACAAAAGTTAACATATTGTGTTAATTTTCTGTAGTGATGACATAAACAATTAGAACAAACTTAGTGTCAATTTCCATATTTTTAGCAGAGGCACATACAATTTAAAACGATTAAAACAAACCTAGAATGAAAACATACTATACTAAATATAAACAAAGACAAACCTTCATGACAATGCAATCCTCCAAATCTCTAAATTTGCTCATGTATTCCTTCAAAGCATCCGTATCCACATCCCTGGGATACCCAAAACCTAAAACATATACACATAAACATATAATTTGGGACAACTTTGGTAGGGAGAGAGTATTAAACAATCTAAGCACGATATAAATCCAATATGACAAAATAAGAACTATATACAACTATTAACGAATTGACTATGAACCCAACACTACAACGCATGAACACGACCCAACAATACCAGTTGCACACATATTTCATTGAGAGTTTAAACATTAATTATGATCATACATGGTGATATATAGTTAAAAAGAAATAATGAGAAACATACTCTGTATTTCTAATTAACTTCGTATCAAAACAACCAATTCGAAACAATAACAAAATTTGATCACACAACTACTAAAAATAAAAGCCCTAGTTTTTTAGGTAGCATGTTTTCAAAATTGACACACAGACATGGAAATAAAACAGAGCAAATACCTTAGTTTGCTAAAAAAAAAGGAAACAACATGAGTTTATGATAGCCAAGAGAAAAAAAAAAGCAATAATTTTTACAAAATCACGTTTTCAAAATTTATGTATAGACGGATAAAAAAATAATCAAAAAATTATCACTATAGAAATCTTACATTTGAGAAGAAGGATGACAACCGTTGAAGAAGAAGAAATTTCCTACATAAGCACTGCTCAGAAATACCAAGCAAAAACATAAAATCAGTATTCATAAAGTAATCAGTATTCAAAAGGAAGAGAAATCGATTAGGTTTTGAAACATTTTCAAATCCATATATATACACAAATTTGACCAATCCATATATCTACATAAATTCAAATCCAAAAATAAAAACAAAAATCAAGAACAAATCAAACATAAATTAGAACCCAATCTGGAAAACCCTAGAAATTTAAGACAATCATGAGTTTTTGTACCTACCGGCGCCGGAGGTGGAACGAGAGAGAGTTGTACGTCTGAGTGAGAGAGAGAGAGAGAGAGAGA
Source organism: Sambucus nigra (assembly GCA_949130495.1). NCBI lineage: Eukaryota > Viridiplantae > Streptophyta > Magnoliopsida > Dipsacales > Adoxaceae > Sambucus > Sambucus nigra. The sequence continues at coordinate 51,832,621 of OX422220.1, forward strand.
GAGAGAGAGAGAGAGAGAGAGTTATGAGAGCGAGCGAGAGAAATAGAGAGTTGTGCAAGTAAGAGAGAGAGAGTTATCCGAGCTGTGTGTAGAGATAGAGCCGGGAAAGAATTTCGAGGAGAAAAATTTGGAGCGGGAGTGCGAAAAAAAATGCCCGCTTCTTTTTTCCATTTACCTCAGTTTTGACTCAAAGGCTAAAATAATTAACATTACAATTATGTCATTTATATATAAAAATGAAATAAATGATTTATTTTTTATGTCAATTTTATTTAAATTGAAAAAAATATGTACCTTTAAAGTCAAATTGACATAAATAAATATCATTTTATGTCAATTTACATTTATCTGACATAACGCCAATTTTTAAACTGACAAAAATGATGTTTTTTGTTGTAGCGACCCGTGAAAAATGTCATAAAATATCAACTGTGCATGTTAACCAATGGAAGTAGAATGTCTAGAGGTCTTGGCATTAAGGATAGAGTAGAAATACTCATAAGTGAAAATTTGGGTAAAATTTTTAATAGAGGCAACGTGGTGGGGATACCAGTCACCACATCCGGACCGAGAGTCAGTATACAATAAAGGGATCTTAGGTATAGTTTAATCACAAATTCCTCCGATGATGGTTCAGAAATGAAATAAATGGAAATTTCTGAACCCATCACGTGAAAGCATGGTAGAGGCCAATTGTGAGAAAGAAATTTATCTGTTGAAGTGAACTTATAACCAATGAGATAGGTACAAGGGAAAAAAAGAGCCCTTGAGAGAATGGACTCATGACTTATTGTCACCCGTAATTTTGGGAAAACTCTGCTTGGATGACTTATGTGTATGATGGCAGTATGTTACTTCTTACAAGGTTAATGAAAATGCCCCTAGGTGAGCGGAGATAAAAGAATTTAACGATTTAGTCAAAGAGTAAGACTGAATGTAAAGGGGCTATTACAAGCCATAAGTGGAAACCCAATAGGGGGATTCATTGATTTGATTCTAAGTCAGGACTGTTAAGTCTAATAGTGCGTTCCTCTTGGTCAGCGGAACTAAGGGAACCCTGATGATAGTGTTCAGAATCGAGGCTGCCAAGTCTGAGAGGAGGAATACCCTAAATCGATCGGTGTGGCCTGGAATAAGGGGATTTATGAAAAGATGTCTTATGTGGGACATAAGACCACGCATTTTGATCTTTCTCGAAGTTATATAAGGGAATAATAACTCCGATAAGTTTTGCGTTCTGGGAAGGACAAGCGAGTTATGTCCGGGAACCATTTGAACCACTAGTGCGATGGGCAAGAAAGTATATGAGTTTTAGCCTTGAGTGAATGAGGTATATGACGATGCCTTACTTGAAAGAGGGTCGAGCTCGTATTATTCATCAGTATATTGGAGACTTCAGAGATTATGGATGTCTCATAGTGATTGAACCCGGTGTGTAGGGACCTTAATGATGTGATTCAAGGTATATCATACGACCGCTGAGCGGAGAGATTGAGCTCGTTGTTGTGATTAGTGCTAAGGACTTAGTTATAGTATAAGCACAGTGCCACTTGACTCCTTTAGAGATGTTGGAGTATGGTCATACATATTATCGGGGGATGGAATTTGAGTATCTCAACTATGTGTTGTTCCGACAATGCTCAGTAAGAATGCATTGGGAGAAGTCCCTTGTTTAAGTTCGATTGTGAAAGGGGATACGACTAAATTTTTACGCACATCAGGAGAAGAGGCGTTGTTAGATGCTAGGGCATTAGTAGAGCCGGTAGTGTTGTGGGAAAACACTGAAAAGCTTATCTCACCACGAAGGGATAAGTGGGACTTTGTGGGCAAGAATTTGATTTTTGATCTATAGGGGATTAAGAATACCTGCGATATTGTAGTCACGTCGTGAAAACAAGGCGAAAGTTGAGGAAAAGCGTGTTACGAGTGCGACGGTTGCAATGTTTTTGCAAATGTGCACGAAGAAAAGGGTGTATGGGCGCCTTAGTCAATTGGCTTTCTTAGTCATCTGAGATAGAGGGATGCGGAAAATTATATTTGATAAGTACGCCGGTGGGGAAGTTACGAGGCAAGTTGTATTGATGAAATGGATTGAACGTCATGGGAGATAGACGATAATCCAAGCTTATATGTGCTTGTGACACCCCGCCTAATTAAATATCGGGTGATCAGTCCTTTATTAAATTGAAATTAAGGTGAACGGTTGGTTTATTCTTAGCATCACTGTCGCAAAATAAATATTTCTAAATTAAACACCCAAAATAATTAAGCTAAGTGCAAAAAAATTTAAAGTCTTCTTCCAATTTATTAAATTCCAACGTGAAAACCTTTTTTAAAATAATCATCAGTTTAAGAATCACATAAATGCTAAGGATGCCAATCAACACAAAAGAATTAAGCCATCTAGATTAACCAAACCAAGTTAAAGAACCATAAATGAAATCATCCTGACAAGAGTTAACTCCCAATGAGTACTGAATACTGGAAATATAAATAAATACAAATCTCTGATAAATCCAAACGGAATAGGAAATCGGGCGACACATACCCTAACTATGAAGAACTAAAACAAGAATTGAATCAATGAAGAGGTCGTTTAAAGCAAGGGCTTGCAACTCCCACATAAGCTGCAGCACGTCCAATCCAAAGAACCTATGCCTGACGCCCATGTGGCTGGGCACCTGTAGAACATACATATATATACAAGAGAGAGAAAAATGATAGAAGATGGGTCAGAGCCCGAGTGTAAAAAAAATTTAAAATAGTTTAGCAAGTATTTAAAATGCTTACCGGCTAATGTAACAACCATGTTAGTATGCGACACTCTCTTGAGAATTCTCACCTCTCATCTAGTGTGTACGTCTACCGTACTACTAAATCTCGTAAGTCTATCTAACTTATTCCCCATAAAGTTTTATTTCGAGGATTAACAAAGCTATGATATTAGTTTAGAGATCAATTTTTTCATGATTACTTACGTTACTTAGAATATCTCAGTACCGTTACAAAGTTCCCGAACACTTACTATAAAGTTTGGAGCATTTATCTAATACTTAACTACTTACGCACAGGACGAGATTTCCACATATACGTATATATATTAACCACTCATATAATATATACATTAGCGGCACCCCACATAAAATCTATGGTGCTGGCATACTCTGATATTAAGTCCCCATATCTCTCGTACTAAGGAAAATACTAGTTCGGAATCACTCTCAAACTGTATTAACACAATACACACAAAATGGAGGCGAAGCATAGTTCCAAGTCACTAAGAGGTCAGCACATACCCCTCACGTCTCTTAGGACCGTCTGACTATCATTCTCAGATAGCTTGTACCAAGAAATCCTATGTTCTATGGTACAAGTCAATATCCCCCATAAAGGTTCCATCGAGATAAGACTGTCCCAGTGTGGCAACCTCCGTGATAACAAGTAGCACGGGTATGATTATTCACAATTATAATATTTAGTATATGCACACAGTCACACGGCCATATATATATAAATATTCACATTTTCCAATTAGTTTCGCCCACGACCCATAGTAATTATTTTTAACCGTACTTAGTACAATTTTACCCAATTATCTCGCATAAAGGATACATCTCTTTCATTCTCAATTACAATCATTCCATACTTACTTCTCGTCTCTCGAAGTATTCTCTCTTATTAAGGATAATTTCAGTACGTACACCCTCTCTATAATTCTAGCCTAAGTCTTTCACGGGTCTAACAATTATTTTGCGATCGTACGCACAATTTCCAATGTGATATGAAACCCCCTAATATGCCCAAAGTGTACCCTCTTACTCAAAGAAACCAACCTTGGCCAGTCCCACAGACGAGGTGACAAGAAGCTTATGACAACCATCAGCAAGGTCGTATTTCTAAGGTTGGCCCCCTTACATTAACCTCGGCTCTGCAATAGCCGAGATCACCAGAGTCTCACGGGCTCTACTTCAGCCAACGTCATCATCGGCCCAAGCCGATGTTACAGCCATCAGCCGAAGTCAGCAAACCCTCATGGGCTCAGTTGTCAAGCATTATGTTATCATCGGCCCTAGCCGACGTTACTACTATCTCATACCTAACCTCGATCATCCCTCATGGATGATGTCGTCATGGATATTGAACTCGGATAAGGAAATGGTCGAATTTCACCAACCTCATACTCGTCTAGGCCGAAGATTCTACTAATCAAAGACAGGGCCGAGCATTTACAAGCACATATATGGTTTGGTGCACGTGGACAAATCTATTATAACTGAATCATTCCCTCCACGTGAGGGAATATTAAGGTCATCATTATCTACATAAGATCAGCCAGGTGTCATCCTTAGACTGGTTCGATCCCCATGCACATACTAATTGCATGCTTGGGGGGTACATTACATCCCCCAGCCACTATATATAGAGGTCATCCCCTACCTTGTAAAGGGGTCGATAATCTCAACTTTAGACAGAACTCTGTCACTTTGCACAGTAGAGAGAGAGACTGAGAGATTGTATCCAGGGCCATTAGTGCCTTCATTTAGTGATATTAACACTCACCTGCACAATGGACGTAGGCAATTTCCGAACCACTTATATTGTTGTGTTCATCTCCTTCACCTCATCTCCTAATATACATACATATACTTTTTTTGCCATTGTAATACTCGTTTGAGCTTGTTTACATCTTATCTGGTGGTGCTATTTCTAGCATCATCATTTTGGCACCATCTGTGGGAATGAGAATATTTATCTCTTCCTTTCCTAGCTTAACCTCACCGGAGACTCTGGTGGTGAACGAGGCCTCACCCTTCATGTGAAGTTGTTTTACCATTGAAAGAGGTCCTTTAAGGTATTCAAGCTCTCATATTTTCATCACAAGCTCTTTAGCCCTAACATATAGCACCAGATTTACCACCACCTCCTCCACCATATGGTGTTGGAGGACCGAGTTCTAGCCAGGCACCACCCCAGTTCGAGATGGCTGAGGTGGCAACAACCTTGAGGTCATTGGCTGCAACGCAGCATGCAATGAAGGAACAGTTTGCCCAGCTAAGCCAAAATATGATGAGGCCACCTGGGATATCATCGAAAATGATTACTCTGATGTCCGTTCAACCACATCAAGAGGCCAGGGGACCACCACAGGCACCACGAAAGGACCAACCTACACCTCAGCAAAGGAGGGATGTTGCTGACCTTATACGTATGCGTTTGGGGAGGCAAGGAAACCCTTGCCCTAAGGATAGGTAAGATGATATCGAAGCAGATGATGCTCTAGCAGACTGCTAGGAGCCATATGAGGTTTCAGACAACACGGTACGTCCTCTACAGCAGAGCCGAGGTTGTGGAGCAAGAAGGGCCGAGCTTGGTGAGGCCCAGCCAAGAGGATCAGCTTTTGATCGCTTGAGTAGAGGGTCGGCTTTTGAAAGGCTCAGTCCAGTTAATGATATGAGGCAGAGGTTATCCAGGTCAAGAAGTGCAGTTGGATCTCAGAGGGGAGATGGTGAACATCTGCCTCGCCACGAACAACCCCTACATGGCCGAGATGATGGCCAAGAGGTTAATATCCGACATTGTGCTGCAGTCGAAGAACCCTCAGTCCACCTCTTGGAGATGGTTGGGGACAACCTCGGCCACGTCAACGTTGCTAAACCATGGAATGACTCCATATAACGTCTAGAAGAGAAGATAGGGAACCTCATCAAAAGTCGAGACCCACTGCAAAGAGGGTTCTCAGAGGGCTCCCCATTTGTGGAAAGGATAGTGAACTTCCCAACCCCTGCTAAATTTAAGCCACCTATGGTGTCTCCCAAGTATGATGGAAGTACCAACCCGATAAATCATATCGAGATATATCAGTCTGCGACAGACATCTATTCAATACCTGATGAGATGAGGTGCCGAGCTTTTTCAAGCACCTTGACGGGAGCTACGCACATTTGGTTCACTTCCCTTCCTAAAAATTCCATGGAGAACTTTAAGGGTTTGGCTGAGCGGTTCGTACACAACTTCTGTTTTGGGGTAAAACCACAGAAGAAGACGACCCATTTACTCTATGTAAAGCAAGGCAAGAATGAAAGCCTCAGAGACTGCATTGCAAGTTTCAACAAGGAAAAATTAGAGGTTGAAAACTACGAAGAGAATATAGCTATGAAAGCTCTTATAAGAGGATTGCAGAAAGGGAAGTTACTGTAGAAGCTTGCTGAAGACCATCCAAAATCCATGGCCGAGCTGTTAGCATCAGCTGGTAGAGTTATGAATGCTAAAGAAGCAATGGCCGCAAAGTATGAGGATTAAAACGGAAGTAGCAGTGGAAAATTCCCAAGGAAGAAAGACGAAAAAAAGAGTTTCGCATAAGACAAGTTTGCACACTACACTCCTCTAACTGTGAGTTGCGAGCACATCCTCAATGAGATAAAAAATGACCGGTCCCTGAGATGGCCAGAGCATCTGAAGGCTCCTCCGTATAAGAGGAACAAGAATCTGTGGTGCGAATTCCACCAAGACTACGGTCATCTGACTGACAAGTGTTTTGCCTTGAAGGATGAGATTGAGAAGATGTTGAAGTCTGGAAAGCTCAGGGAGTATGTCGATGGTAGAGCTTCTAAGGGGGAAGAGATGACCCTAAAAAGAATATAAACGACAGGGGTTGGGAAGATGTCCCAACAAGAAGAGCTGAGGACTCAGATGATGATGAGGAGGATGACCCTGACCTCCCACCAAAAGACGACAATGCCCCTATGAAGAGGGTTGGTATGATCTCCTTTGGTGTAAACACCATCTGTGGAGGACTAGTAGGGGTGGCTCAGAGGTAGCCGACCACAAAGCTCATGTGGTAGAGGCTAAGTCAGTGACCAAAGTAGAGGTTGTGAATCTGGCATCTTCAGAGGCTAAACAGAAGAGAAAGAAGGTAGATATGGATACTCTTATAGTTGGATTCTCCCTACTTGATTTCAAAAGTATCCTAGCTCCACACGATAACCCTTTGGTAATCACTACAAGGGTGCATGGATGTAAAGAACAAAAAATCCTCATTGATGGGGGAAGCTCGGCGGACGTAATGTTTTGGCCTTGTTTCAAGAGCCTAGGCCTCAGCAGAGCTAGGCTTGTTCCTTACCATCACCCTTTGATCGGTTTTAGTGGAGAAAAGGTTCATCCGTTGGGCATGTATGAGATGGATGTAGGAATGGGAGATGAGTGTCCTAAGAGGTTGACCAAAAAATCAATTTCTTCGTGATGGATGAGAACGTCTTCTCGGCTTACAACCTCATCATAGGAAGAGTAGAACTCAAAGAATTTGAGTCTGTGTCGTCAACAAATCACCAAATGCTAAAATTCCTGACCCCCTATGGGGTAGGGGAAGTGCAAGATGACCAAACATCGACACGAGAATGCTACTTCAACTCTGCGAAAGAGAGAGAAGCTCATAAGAAGGCAACAACCACTTAAAACATTAACACGCTTAACCCTAGAGATGAGACAAAGCTCAAGAAGGGAGAGGCCGCGGAAGAGGTAGAATCCATCGTCCTCAATGAGGACGAGCCAAAAAAAATCATCCAAATCGATAAAGCTCTAAAACCTGAGGTTAAGGAAGAGCTGGTGAAGTTTTTGAGGAAGATAAGAAGCATTTTTGCCTGGAGCCACGCAGACATGCCATGTATTGATCCTAAGGTCATGTGCCATAAGCTCAATGTTATGGAAGACGCAAAGCCCGTCAAATAAAGGAGCAGAGTATATTCAAGAGAGAAATATGACGTTATCAGAGAAGAGGTCAGAAAGCTTGAATAGGCTAAGTTCATCAGGGAGGTCATATACCCCGAGTGGTTGTCCAACATAGTTATAGTGCCAAAGGTAAATGAAAAATGGAGGATGTGCATAGACTTCACTTATTTGAACAAGTCTTGTCCAAAATACAGTTTCCCCCTGCCTCATATTGATCAAATGGTGGATGCCACAACTGGACATGAACTTATGAACTTCATGGATGCCTATTTCGGGTATAATCAGATCTTCATGAACCCGAAAGACTCAGAGAAAATAGCATTCATCACAGACAAGTGGACCTATTGTTATGAGGTCATGCCCTTCGTACTGAAGAATGCAGGGGCTACTTACCAACGTCTTGTAAATAAGATGTTTAAAGATCAAATAGGCAAGTCCATGGAAGTCTATGTGGAGGACATGCTGATGAAGAGCCTGAAGGCCGGCACTCACGTGGTCGACCTTGGAAAAACTTTCGACACCATGAACAGATACATGATGAAGCTCAATCCGGCTAAATGTGTCTTCGGGGTAGGAGCTGGAAAGTTTCTGGGATTCATCGTTAATCAGAGGGGGATAGAGGCTAACCCCAAGAAGATCAAGGCCCTGTTGGAAATGAAGACACCCAGAACCATTAAAGACGTTTAGAGGTTAATCGGAAGAGTTTCTGCGCTGAACAGGTTCATCTCCAGAGCTACGGACAAGTGTCTTCCTTTTTTCAAAGTGCGTAGAAAGGCTTTTGAATGGGATGAGGAATGCGACAAGGTTTTTAAGGAGCGGAAGTCCTACCTCGGATCCCCTTTGCTCCTATCGCGGCCCATTCTGGGGGAAAGGTTGTACGTATATCTAGTTATTTCAGAATCATCCATCAGTGCAACCATAATAATAGAAGATGATGGAGTGCAGAGTCCAGTATACTTCAATCGTAAAGCTCTTCAAGGGTCTGAACAGAATTATCCTCGAATGGAAAAGTTAGTCTATACCTTGATACACGCTTCTAGGAAGATGAAGTCATACTTTCAAGCCCACTCTATGATTGTCCTCACTGATTCCCCACTAAGACAGGTCCTCCATAAGCCTGAAAAGTCAGACAGGCTGATGACCCGGGCCATCGAATTGGGGGAGTATAACATTGTTTATCAACCCATAGTTTCCATCAAAGGGCAGACACTTGCAGACTTTGTAGCAGAGTTCACCTAGGAAGAGGTTGAGATTGAAGTTAATTAAAGAGCTACTGAGGAACAAAATAGAAACGTCTTCTGCAATCCGAACGTGGTTGGGCCAAGTAGGCCCAAAAAAATATAGTTGAGAATGAGGAAGACAGGTACCTCTTCAAGCAAGGGATCCTGTCGGAGGGGAACTTCTCTTAAAATGAAGATGTTTAGAACCTCTTCGTTGACGGGTCTTCTTATGAAAGTGGAAGCGAAGCGGGGCTGATAGTGTACGCACCGGATGGTACCGACATTGAATATGTGATGAGGTTAAACTTTAATGCTTTAAATAATGAGTCAGAGTATGAAGCATTGATAGCGGGGCTCTCCTTGGAAAAAGCCCTTAGTGTTGGCCGACTCCTAGTCCACGGTGACTCAAGGTTAGTGGTCAACCAAATTCTTGGGGTATATGAGGCCAAAGATGAAAGGATGGCCAAATACCTGAAGAAGGTAAGAAGACGCTAGAAGGCTTCAAAGAGGTGAAGATGAAGAGAATACCTCGTCAAGACAACATCGAGTTGATGCACTCGTTAGGTTAGCCTCAACAACGAGGATAGATATAAGAATAACAGTACCAGTCGAAATCTTGCTCAAGCCAACCATTGAAGAAGAAGAGGTTACCAGAACTTGCCTCAATATGAATATGGGAGCCTCATGGATGGACCCACTCATCAGATACATCAGACAGGGAAAGCTGCCAGAATCAAAATTAGAAAAGAGAAAGTTGAGGTTCAAGGTTGCCAAGTTCTCAATTATAAGAGATGTATTGTATAAGAAGGGGTTCCTAATACCTCTCCTTAGATGTGTACACACTTCAGAGGTTCCTCAAGTCTTGAAAGATGTACATTAAGGCTCTTGTTCAAGTCACATAGGAGGAAGGCCTCAGCTAAGAGGATAATTACCCAGGGGTTCTGGTGGCCGGCCTTGGCCAAACATGCAGCTGCTTATGTGAAGAGATGCGACAAGTGTCAGAGATTCTCCACCATCCCTCACCAACCTCATCATCCTATGATGTCAATTAGCTCACCTTGTCTATTTGCAGTTTGGGGCATTGACTTAGTAGGACCTTTGCCAAGAGTTGCAAACAACTATCGATTCTTAGTGGTGGCAATTGATTACTTCTCTAAGTGGGTAGAGGCTGAGCCGATGATCACGATTACAGAATAAAAGACCTTCCAGTTCATTTGGAAGAACATCATATGCAGATATGGCCTTCCAAACACCCTCATCTCAGATAACGGAACCCAGTTCAAGAACTCTTCCTTAGAAAAATATTATGAAAGAGTGAGGATCAATCAGTTCTTCTCCTCTCCTGGCCGACCCTAAGAAAATGGGCAGACTGAGGTCACGAATTGAACAATCCTTGATGGGATAAAGTAGAGGTTGGAGGAGGCAAAAGGGAGATGGACAGAGGAGATATGCGTTGTGTTATGGGCCTACAGGACGACCGCAAGAACACCAACGGGAGAGACTCCTTTCATGCTAGCACATGGTTCAGAAGTTGTCATCCCTATAGAAGTAGGACTCCCCACCCACAGAGTTCAGACCTATGATCCTCAGAGGAATGGGGAAGAGAGAAGACTCGACTTGGATCTTATTGAAGAAAGAAAGGAAGATACTGAGATCAGATAGGTAGCCTATCAGCAAAGAACAACAAAGTTCTACAACCAAAGGATGAAATTAAGACCTATAGCTGTGGGAGACCTAGTCCTGAAGAAGACGTTGCAGAAGGAAAATAAGCTCCACCCAAACTGGCATGGTCCTTACAGAGTAGTCGATGAGGTTGTGACTGGAACTTACCGGCTAGAAAATCTCGAAGGGGAACCTTTTTCCAACCCTTGGAATGCTGACCACTTGAAGAAATATTACATATGATGTTGCAGTTATTTCTTTGTAATTCATGCATCATTTTATGAAGAGTATGTTAATGAAAAGAACAATTCCAGTGTCAATACTTTTGTTTCATTATGTTTAAACATCATTAAGTTGGTGAAAAGTATGAGGTGAAACATCATATTATGGTGACCTCAGACCTTAAACATCATTAAGTTGGTGAAAATTATGAGGATAAACATCATTCTATGGTAACCTCAGACCTTACACATCATTAAGTTAGTGAAAAGTATGAGGGTAAACATCATTCTTTGGTGACCTCAGACCTTACACATCATTAAGTTGGTGAAAAGTACGAGGTGAAATATCATATTATGGTGACCTCAGACCTTAAATATCATTAAGTTGGTGAAAATTATGAGGGTAAACATCATTCTATGATGACCTCAGACCTTACACATCATTAAGTTGGTGAAAAGTACGAGGTGAAACATCATATTATGGTGACCTCGGACCTTAAACATCATTAAGTTGGTGAAAATTATGAGGGTAAACCTCATTCTATGGTGACCTCAGACCTTACACATCATTAATTTGGTAAAAAGTATAAGGGTTAAACATCATTATTTGGTGACCTCGGACCTTACACATTATTAAGTTGGTGAAAAGTATGAGGGTAAACATCATTATATGGTGACCTCGGACCTTACACATCATTAATTTGATGAAAATTATGAGGATGAACATCAATATTTAGTGACCTCAGACCTTACATCATTAATTTGGTAAAAACTATGAGGGTAAACATCATTATAGGGTGACCTCAGACCTTACACATCATTAAGTTGGTGAAAAGTATGAGGGTAAACATCATTATATAGTGACCTCAGACCTTGCATCATTAATTTGGTAAAAACTATGAGGGTAAACATCATTATATGTGACCTCAGACCTTACACATCATTAATTTGGTGAAAATTGTGAGGGTGAACATCATTATTTGGTGACCTCATAACTTACACACTATTAATTTGGTGAAAATTATGAGGGTGAACATCATTATTTGGTGACCTCAGACCTTACACCATTAATTTGGTGAAAATTATGAGGGTGAACATCATTATTTGGTGACCTCAGACCTTACACTACTAATTTGGTGAAAATTAAGTGTGAACGTTGTATGGTGAAAAAACTACGAGGGGGAAACATCATAATTTGATGACCCTCAACATTAGTTTGGTGAAAAAATCGCGTATCATCATCATATGACATCCTCAGACATTAAAAATAATATGTAAGAGAAGACATTCAATGAAAGAAGCAGCATAATCTGAACAAGATGGTGTTAATGATTAGAATACAAATCAAATGTATCAGGACGCCGTCAGGGCTCATAAAAGTTAGAGGTACAAGACTTCAGGAAATAAAATTACAAAAGCTTTATAAGGCCTATGTGTTTGCAGCCGCAGTTGTGTCTTCTAGGCCGGCGTTAGTAACCTCGGTTGTGTCATCTTGAGGATTAACATCTTCGGTCTCGGTGAACTCTAACGTAGTGGTCTGAGCGGGAGCAGCATCGGCCTCCTCAACCTCTTGTAAGGCCTGAACAAATAGGGGGTCACCAAAGCCTAGACACTCAAAGTCTGAGGCAGTCAAACTCCCTAAATCCTTTTCCTTGGAGGCATCCCACTTGCTAGTTGCTGTGATACCTGTTTCAAGGTATTCAAAGCCAAAACTGATGAATTCATCATAGAACTTGTAATCCACAAAAATCTTCTCTGAGGCGTCCTCCAAAGAAGCCTTACCAACAGTAGCCACCTTAGCCTGCAGAGCATCATCTTTAGCCTTCGGAGCTACTTCATGGTCCTTCTTCACCTTGTCTATATCCCTATCTCTCTGTTGGACCTCCTCCTTTATCTTGTCGACATCCTTCAGCTCTTTCTTCAGACGATCAACCTCGGCATTTAAAGAGGCTTAGACTTTCAGAGCTTCTTGACCCTTCTCGATCAGGGGCATCTTCTTCAGAGTCCAGTCTACAAAATGGTTCATGGACAACATATTATGTAGTGGAAGGTCAGATGTATAAGCACATTAATGTAAGATGGCCGAGGTTACACTTGAGGAGAGCAAATAAATAGAAACTAGAACCTGAATCGATCTATGGAGGGTAAACTCGACCAACAGCGGGATGTCTAAAGAGCGTAGGAAATACTTATCTTCTTCGATCATTACTGAGCTGATGGAATCAATAGCCTTCAGACCATGTCCAATCAGACTATCGCTGATCTTCAGCTAAGCCAGACGAGCAGCGAGGGCATCGTCGATGGAGATTGGGATAGCGCGGTCCACTCTCTGATTCTTGTTCTGCCTCTGAGGCTCTGTGTCGATTGTAGTCTTCCTCTTCTTTGTGGTATCGGCCCTAGAGGTGCCGACGTTCTTATGAGTGGTAGGAGGTGGTACCTTCTGGCCAGCCTTCTTCATCAACTTCACGAGACTTGGGGCAGATATTTCCCAAAGGTCATCAGAAATACCTTCAGGGCACTCTACAAAAAGAAATATCTGAGTTAGTAAATCAGAGGAATGAAAAGTAAGAGCTACAACTTATGAAAAATTATACTTACGAAGCTTGGTCAAAGAACCACCCCTAGCCCTATCTGAGAGAGATAGTAGGGGGTCATCAGATGTTTGTATTTAACCAGACGACCCTGCTCCCCCTGATCTTGAAGGTCCTTAACTTTTTGAATACTTTCCTGGCTAAGTCCAAGGTCGACTTTTGCAGCAAGTGAGACTTTCCCCCATCTTAGAGGGGTCTTTGGAACCGACGTTCCAAATGCCTCATGAGGACCAAACTCCCATGCCCCAGATGCAAAGAAATACTGAGGTTTTCAGTTATGATTGGAGGTTTGGGTAACCAACAACATCTTCTTATCAGACTTCCTAGCTAAGAAGTGGTAATAGCTAGGGTGATTCTTGGCAGAGGAGGGGACGTAATAGCCTGTGAAGACACTAATAGGAAGGTCTGAGTGGTGGACTGCCCTCCAAAGGACGATAGCCCCTATCATCACCCTCCATGCGTTGGGGGATAATTGTGAAGGGGCCAGATTCATATGGGACAATATGGCTCTGATTGAAGGATGGATAGGGAGATCAAAGCCCAACTTGAACATCTGCTCGTAGATGCAGATCTCCCCATCTCGTCCACCAAAGGCTCTCTCACCCCTCAGAGGTCTCCTAAGATTAATGGAAAGGCCTATTGAGTAGAAGTGCATAAAATTCAGAAGATAGTACTCACTAATGGAGCTCTCAATCTCGGCTACCTCAGAGGTGTCAATGTCGCTCTCATGTCCATCATCTTCATCCCTAATGACATCGGCTTGGGCAGATACCGAGGGACCATCAGGAAACCTCTGAGTGAACTCATCCTCGGTGGCATCTGACAGGGGAATAACATCGAAAATGGGGGAATGGCCACACTTAGCCCTACAATTTCGACATCGGAAGAAAACTAAGAGGTGTTAGACCCTGGTGTGATGAGACACGAATTAAAACCTCAACTTGAACAGGGACTTGATCTTACCTAATTGAGTAATCCATAGTCTCTTAAAAAGAGTCTACAGACATAGGGTCTGAGGTAGATGACACAAACTCGAACAAGGGTGTTGGGTCCACTGGAACCTCTACTGGCTCAACAGGCTCGGCTGGCTCAGGGTAGATAACCTTCAGAGGTAGAGGAAATATGGGTTTGATAGGAAAGGCCTCAGCCCTATGAGCTTCCGCTTGGGGTAGCTCTATTTGCCTAATTTTTTCAAAGGTCTTCTCGCGAAGGGAAGGGAACTCTTCTATGAGTTGACACAGAGGTCTGAGCATAAGGCAGATGACACAACACTTGGGATCAAATTCACAAATAGGCAAAAAACTTAACTCAACCTAAACTAAAGATCAAATCAGGAAGGTGAAAGGTTTCCAAACCAAGAACACTCCAAAACCAGGTTGTCGGAGAAGACGACCGGAGGCTAATCGGAGACCTAGAGAAGGGATTTTTTTGCCAAAATCACCTCTGAAATACCTACAAATGCCCCTAAATCACTCAAGCCACAACTGTCCTAGCCGAATAACCACCAATATTAGTGGAAACTGCTGCCAGAAAAACACAGCCTCGCCGAAAATTTCAGAAATGAAAATAAGGGTTAAAAATGGAAAAGGGTGGAAAATGATATACCTGACAAGTTATGAAGGAGGGAAGAAGAGACTTTTAAGCTAGAGGACCCTCAAATGCAGCAACGATGGAGCTCTTTAAGAGAGAGAAAATTACAGAAGGAAAGTTTAGGCTGGTAGAGTTTTGGGAAGAAAAAGGGGTTTGAGGAGAGAGAGGGTTTTTAAACCTACCTAATGATGAAGCACGAGGCCCAAATCCTCATCATTTGCCCTAGGGAACCCAAAATGTAAGCCATAATCACATCATTTTGTGACACAGGCCACTCACTTTAGCAAGTGACATGTGTCAAGAGAATATTGGCACATAAGAAAACTCAGCCTCGGCCTTGCAATACCCCTCAATCACCTACTCACATAGGTAACTAAGGGCTAGGGGTGATTGATATGCCAAAAGTGTACCCTCTTACTCATAGCAACCAACCTCGACCAGTCCCACAGGGAGGTGTGGTAGTTTTTTCGAGGCTGGTTCAAGCTTATTTCGAGACTGGACAAAGGTGGCTCCACAGGTAGGACTACTTCCATACCATAGACTAGAGAGTAATGGGTAGCCCCAGTAAAGGTTCGGATTGAGGTTCGATATCCCCAGAGGGCGTATGGGATTCGGTCGGCCCAATCTTGACAGCTTTCGATCATCTTACTGATGATGGATTTGAGATTCTTATTGGCGGCTTCGACTGCACCATTGGTCTGAGGACAGTAGGGAGAAGATTTGTATCTCTGAATCCCATACTCATTGACCACTTCTATGACTTCTGCCTCAAAATATAACCCGTTATTTGACACTAGCTCGTGCGGGACCCCATATTGACAGATGATGTTTTTCCTGATGAATTTGGCCACTTTATTGGCATTCAAGACTGCGTATGACTCGTCTTCGACCCATTTGGTGAAGTAATCAATGGTAACTAGGATGAACTCATGCCCGTTGGAGGCCTTGGGTGAAACCTTCCCTATAATGTCGATGCCCCAGGTGGAGAACGATCAGGGAGAAGTCATGTTGTATAATTATCGTGGAGGCAAGTGTTAAAGGTTGGAGAACTGTTGGCATTTGAGGCATCTCCGGACATAGGCGAATCAATCCTGGATCATTGTGGTCCATTAGTAGCCTTGACGAAAGATTTTCTTGGTAAGCATGTGACCGTTTATATGGGGTTCGCATTCCCCGCTGTGGATTCTCTACATTACCTCCTCAATGTCAGCCCCTGCGATACAGTGTAGATGGGTTCCATTGAAGTTTCTCTTAAACAGTGCTTTATGATAGAAGATGTACAGGGCGACCAGTCTTCGAAGAGTTGCTCGATCCTTCTTATTGGCACCCTCGGGATACTTACCATGCTTGAGAAGGTTCCAGATATCATAATATCAGCAATTAGATAGCTCAGGATCTTCTTTGGTGATGAGCTCAATGCGGTAGCAATGGGTTGGTTTGTCTTGCTTTTGGACCAGAAAGGGGGACATTTTTATTCCTTCGGGCATATCGACCATGGAAGCTAGGGTAACAAGGGTATCGTCTAGGTTATTTTTTGCTCGAGGTAGGTAGTGGAAGGTGATGTCTTAGAATTGAGAGGCTAATTCTTCTAAGTGGGCATGGAAGGGCTGGAGTTTCTCGTCCTTGAATTTCCATTTTCTGAGCACTTGACCAATGATAAGGGAAGAATCCCTGTAGACATCTAGGTATTGAATACCTTTCTTGAGGGAAACTATGAGGCTTACTGTACACGCCTCATATTCAGTCATGTTGTTGGTGCAGGGAAAAATCAACTTGATAGTGATGGGAGTATGGGAGTCATCTGGGGCGATCAGTAGTATCCCAATTCCATATCCCTTTTTATTGGCAGCGCCATCGAAGAACATTTTCCATCGAATGTCGTCTTGACCGGACTAGAGGATGTTTTCGTCTGGGAATTTAGAGATCCAGTTATCAGCCTCTTTCATGGGGTAGTCAGCGAGGTAGTCAGAGATGGCCCTTCCTTTCATGGCTTTCTGCGTGACGTACACGATATCAAACTTGGCTAGGAGCATCCACCATCGAGCCATTCGACTAGATAAGGAGGGTTTCTTAAGCAAGTAGTTAATGGGTTCTACTCAGGATACAAGTTTAATGGGGAAGGCGAGCACGTAGTGTCGCAACTTTTAGGTGACCCAAACAAGCGTGACGCATACTTTTTCTAAAGCAGTGTAGTTGACTTCATACCCGATCAATTTATGACTAACATAATAAATGGCTCTTTCTTTGCGGGAATCTTTAAGGTATAAGGATAGCAAAGCCCCAGTTGTAGTGTCGATTATGGTTAGGTATAGGAGCAAAGGGAGACCAGGCTGTAGTGGCATGAGTACCGGAGGTTGGGTCAGATATCATTTGATTCGATCAAAAGCTTCTTGGCAGGCCTCATTCCAAACCTTGGTCGAATTCTTTCGGAGTAGTTTGAAGATAGGTTCACAGATGGAGGTGAGTTGGCTGATGAATCGGCTGATGTATTGCAATTTCCCAAGGAAACCACTGACTTATTTCTCCGTTCGGGGAGGTGGCATCTCAAGTATGGCTTTTATCTTGGCAAGATCTGCTTCTATCCCCTTCTCACTGACCATGAATCACAAGAGTTTTCCCTTTGTAACGCCGAAGACACATTTCTATGGATTGAGTCTCATCTGATATCGTCGCAGTTGTTCGAAGAGCGGGGACATGGTCGTCTCTAGTTTTGGGTTTGATAATCATATGATCCATATAAACCTTGACCTCTTTGTGAATCATATCATGCAGGATGGTTGTGGAATCCCTCTAGTAGGTACCCCAGCATTCTTGAGACCAAATGGCATAACAGTGTAGCAAAAATTTTCCCATGGGGTGATGAACGCGGTCTTTTCTGGGTGATCTGGGTGCATTTTAATTTGGTTATACCCAGCAAACCCGTCGACGAACGACTTGAGAGCATGACTAGCTGTGTTGTCCATGATTATGTCGATATTGGGTAGTGGGTAATCATCCTTGGGAGAGGCTTTGTTCAAGGCCCGGTAGTCTACACATATCCGAATTTTCCCTACTGATTTCGGCACAAGCACTATGTTGTCTAGACATGTGGGATATTCGATCACACGAATGAAGCCCACGTTCAACTATTTGACCACCTCTTTCTTGACTTTGAGCGACCATTCGGTGCGGAGCTTTCTCAGCTTTAGTTTAACCGTCTTGTAATCTGAAAGAGTGGGGATCTCATGTTGATATATTTCAGGATCAATTCCGGGCATATCGTCGTAACACCATGCGAACACATCCACGAATTCCTTTAATAATTCTTCAAGTTGCGCACGCTCATGCTCATCGAGGGTAGCCCCTATCCTAATCTCGCACAATTGGGTGCTAGAGCCGAGGTTAACAATGATAGTATCTTCTTCATTAACTTGAACGCGATTATATTATTTGTTATTAACCTTATTCAGATCAGTTAAGAATCTTTCATTTGCAAAATCATCATCATCAAAAGTTTGATTAGCATCTAATCAATTAATGTAAGGCACAACAAGATACTCAAAATCTTTATTTATTTCATTGATAGGAAAAACAGCATTGAGAACCTCATCAAAGGAGGTCTCTATTACATTTGAACAAGGATAAACAACAGAAGAAGAAATGGGGTAAACATTAGGGTTTGATGGGATTTTAACAGGTAGAACGGGCGCAGCATGCCAGTTAAGGAGAGGTATATCAGCAGCTTTAATCAAGTGGGATGGATCCAGTCATATAGTGCTTGAATGAACCATGAAGTGTGTCAACCCCAGTGTCTGCAAGTTGAACGAGTGCTCGGAGTCACTTTCCTCAGTCTCTTTGGTATCTTTGATGAGCGATTGTACATGGTGCTGGGAACTTTTGGCCCATGGGTAGCTGTCTTGGAAAAAGATCTCCATTCCGGGTTTCATCTTCTTATCTGTATGGTCATACCAGGGTTCTGGAAAGCCACAAAAGGGGAAGTCCTCGCTCTCTTTGATGAATCGTCCATTCATGGAGTCGCCTGGGATAATCTGAATGCAGTCTAGTCTTCTCTTCGGTCAAGACTGGCGGATCATTCGGAGCACTTGCTCTGATGGTTGATACCCCAAACAATAAGGATGGAAAGCTTTCTTTAGTACAATGGGCTCAAGTATCCATTGTTGTCTTTGTCCTAGACCCAGTCCGGGCATGAAGTACATATTTTTGAACATCTGAATCACAATGACATTGCCATGAGGGTCGTATTCTGTACAAACCCTTTCTTTGAAATTGTCTCCTGTCGGGAGTAAAAGTGGATCAACTCGGAATCCTAATAAGAGCATATCATTTGACCCGTGTTCTATCTCAAGGATTGGATTGTTGGTACTTTCACCCTCTGTATTATCATCATCGCCCAAAATGGTGATGACTCGTTCGTCGGCAAAGAACTTCAATTTCTGATGGAGTGAGGAAGACACACCCTTAATACTGTGGAGCCAAGGTCGTCCGAGCAACAGGTTGAAACAATCTGGGATGTCAATAACTTGGAATTCAACGACAGGGTTTATAGGGCCAGCCCCTATTACAAGCTTTATGAATCCCATCACCTCCCGATAGGTATTATCGTAGGCACGTACAACAGCGAAGGTAGGAGCGAGGACACTTTCTTTCAGTCCTAAGCATTTGAAAGTTCTTAATGGGCAGACATTCAAGGCGAATTCGTTATAGACAAAAGAGAGTGGTACGATCTTCCCCATAACTTCGACGGAGATGTTGAGTGCATGATTGTAGTTTGGCCTAATTCGGGGGATTTCTTCTTCAGAAAAGGATAGCATTCAGGTATAGGTCAAGGATCCGACTAAATTTATCGCTTCTTCTGGTGTGGTAGGAGGAGGAACTTTGGGTCCAGTGAGTAATTTGATCAAAGCATTTCTGTGTAGCTGGGAAGACATGAAAAGCCCCCATAGAGTGATGTTAGCTTGAATTTTCTTCAGATGATCAAGGATCTTGCTTTCCTCGAGGGTCATTTCTGGCATAGGAAGGTTTTTAACGCCTTTCCCTTTGTCATTGGCTGGTGGTAAGCTTGGGATCTGGTAATGCCTCCCTGATATGGTCATGTGATTTACTGAAGAAGGGAAGAATATGAACCCTATTTCTTTGTCGATCTCAAGTTGTTCTGCCACTTTATTTATTTCTCCTAGGATCTACTCAAATGATATCATCCCACACATGTCGGCTACCGGGCCAATTTTCTTGAAAGCTTGCTCTTTATTCGAATCTTCAAATTCTTCCCCCATCCGGTGGAAATAATTCTGTCTTTACATATAAAGTCAATTCATTCCATAACTTTAATGGCTTCTTCATACAGATCTTCCCATTATGTGGGGATATGTAAGGGTGAGGCGTCTTTGTAGCTTTAGAGTATCAAGTAACTCGATCATACTACATATATCATTGGTTTGCCCAAATAATTCTACCATGATCTGGACAACGACATCTAAGTTAACTTCATCGGTTGGTACCACCCAACTGTCTAACTCTCGAGCCCATTTTCGTGCTTCCAAGAATAGCATACTGAACCTTTGGCAATCAATGATCATCTATGAGGGCAATTTCAGCTCGAACTCTAGGAGTTGGTTTAACACTTCTGATAATTCCATACTACCATCTTCAGAACGGGTACGGACAACGATGCATGCTCTGATAAGGAGTGATAGTGCTTGATCAGTAATGCTAATAGGGTGTAGGAGGAAATATGGGCAGGTTTAGAGAGGTTTGGGAGAGCGTATAGGTGTGATTTGAGTTGAGGGATCAAATTCTGGGTTCATTTCTAGGAAGATAGTATTGGTATGATTTGGGAGTGGGTTGTGAGTAGTGTTTGGCTTAGGATTGGATGGTGGGGCAATGGTACCCCGGTCAATTAGACCTTGGATTATGTTTTGAAGGTGAAAGCATTGGTCGGTGGTATGACCAGCGGTTTGGTGAAAGGCGCAATGGGAATCTGCCTTGAAGTTTCTTGGAAATGGATTTGACAATGGGCGGGGTCCAAGGGTTTGATAAGATTTCGATTTAACGGGACTTGATAAACATTGGAGAGGGGAGCATGGAGCTCGGTGTATTCCTTTCTGGGGGTGAACTGTCCGGACACTCTCTTTGGTTAAACCTCTGTTTTAGCAAGACCTTCCTCGATTTCTACTCCTTTTTCTCCGAGAGCTCGAAAATGGGGATAGTATTATCCTCCCATTGTTGCTCGGATATGGAGTAAGAAGTTCTTCTTCACTATGTTGACTTATTCTTCTTTGGATGGCCGATTGGTCATAGTGGCTGCCTTTTCCCTCCATCGGGCTATGAAGTTACTGACTGACTCCCCAGAGTTCTGTTTGAGCAGCTCTAAATCACGACGGGTGATCTCAAGCTCTTTGTTGTATTTGTACTGCGACATGAATTCTCGGGCTACATCCTCCCAACTACGGATTCTGGATTCCTTAAGAGATAAAAACCATCAAAGGGCACTATCCTTCAAAGTTTGCTAAAACAATTGGGCCATCACTTCTTCAGAAGCCCCTAAGAGAGTCATGGAATGGTGATAACTACGAAGATGAACAATCAGGGGTCCACTTCCTCTAAATTTCTCGATATTTGGCATCTTGAACTTCTCGGGTAACCTCGCCTTAGGATAAGGAGATATGTAGGTGTAGTCCATGTAATTTCTAGAGATTTTGACTTGGTCTAACTTCTTAGTTAGCAGCTTGAGATCTTCTTTGACCTTGTTCAACTCTTCCTCTTTTGGATCAATGATCATAGGCACGTTAGCCCCAGGCTGGGCAAGGTTTGGCATAGGCAGCTAGGCAGGCGACAACCCATTAGCACGAGGGGCACATGGAGCGTGCTGATACTCTTCGAGAACCCAGATAGGCTAGGGTGGACCCATAGCATGAGGGAATAGGGCCTAAGGATCTTGAGGAACATGAACCTGGTTTCGTTGCATCTCTCGGACCTCAGTCTGAAGGTTGTCAATCTTGGACACGAGCCCAGCTAAGACTACCGCCAGATCTGGAAGCACATATCGTACTTGATATGTGTTATCCATGGAAAGTGGATGGATACCGAACTCGAAAGAAGTAACAGGGGAACGGATGAAACTCCGGGGTGATTTGACTGATGGTCGAAGCTAATAAGGAGCCAGGCCAAGGGCGTACAATCGACCTGAGAAGGCAAAAATGGGATTTATTTTTGATAAAAAGAATGAAAATATTTTTGACATTTTTTTTCTTTTGAGATTGAAAGACAAAATATTTTTGGCTTTTTTGATAGAGGAAGGAGAAATATTTTTGGATTTTTGATAAAGAAGGGAGAAATGTTTTTGGATTTTTGATAAAGAAGAGAGGAATGTTTTTGGATTTTTGATAAAGAAAGGAGAAATGTTTTTGGGAGACGGGTCTCAGCATGATTATTATTATTATGTTCTCACTTGTATTAAATTCTCCTAAATGCAAAATGAAATGCCGGACGGGACCCGAGCCTGGAAAAGTTGGGTTTGTAATATATGCAAAGCTATGGATGGACTTGTAACCAGGCTCACAGGCAGGGTCCCGTTTTAAAAATGCATAAAAATTTGGGTGGCAGGTCGACCCGGTATTTTGGCAGAGTATCGGGTTAAAACCGATAATCTAACATGTGTGTCCTAGGCTCGACACCTATATGCGGGTATGCAGTTGGTTGGGTTAATCGAAAAGGGTTCCCCCCCTTTGGCGTGACTTCCACGATATACGTCTTGCTTTTGAGGGCAATCGGTACATGTGGACAAGCCATTTGATATACCTGAGTATACGTGAATTGCCTCACTCTATACCTCGTGAGGACGGTACGTGTGAGAGCGAGCGTACGTGAACGAATTCCCTGTGATATACCTCCCTCCATGACTTCGGTCAAGCGGTATGACGCGGGGGAACCGTTCGATATACGTCGAAGGTACTTGGCCAATGGAAGTTGAGAGTCATATCGCTTAGGCTAACTGCGCCCTTCCGGACCAGCGGCCATCACGAAGTGACCCTCCAGTTATTGGACAAAATTTGGTCAATCACAATGCTCTTTTGATGATGTCGTGTGAATCGTGCATGATTCTCTTATTAGTATCTTATGAGAGTATCTTTGTTGATCATGCCCAAAAAGGAGCAAAGTACAAGTACCAATGGTATACCAAGTATAGGTGGATGATGCGTGTAATATGTGCACATGATCCTAGGTGCACATGGTATGAAGTGTACATGGAGAATCTTCTACAAGTGTGTGAATAGAAGCATAGGCATGAGGTACACAAGAATAGTAAAAGGGAACATGCAAAATAGGGGGAAATATAAGCAAATATAACACCCATGTAAATAGAGTCTAACCCTCAAAATAAGCGTCCCCAGAAGAGTCGCCACTGTGGCCATCCCCCTATCCTCACGGCGGGTGGGACAGAGAAGAGCGGGCGTCTTCAACGTCATGAGGATCTTGGTTCTGTGCATCCCTCTCGAGAGCGCTTCGACCGGCGTCGGTGATGAGGGGAAAACGTAGAGAGATGGAGTCGCCAGTCTATTTTGCTCAAAATAGACAAAAGAAAAAGGAGTCGTCCCGAAAGACAGCATCCAAAGACATACTGATACATACGAAACCAAAATGATTCGAAAAGGGTCCGGAGGCTAAGTTATAAAATGGAAAGGTGTTAGGCACCCATTTCGTCCTTACGGTCTCTCATGGGTTATTGTTATTTTCCTTTATTTACCCATGATATGTGTGCATGTGTATATGTAGTGGGGATAGGAATCATCGACTTATATCATGGAAGAGATAAAGCGAGTCATCCGTAGGAATGTTCCTAAAAGTAATATTTAGAAAAATATGATTTACACTGTAGGAGGGTAGTGAGACTGGGGTCTATGAATAACTGGAAAGGGTGAGGCGTGATCCACTCCAATGGACACTGCCTACAAGGTTATCAAGGTCTTCTGGTGCAACTTCTCAAGAAACTTTCTCCTTCTGGTAATAATGGAACGCAAGCTTCAACTCACTCCCTGCAAGAATATGAACTTTCACAGTAAAAATAGTAATTTTCTCAAGGGAAACACCTGAGAATGATGGTTGTCAGTGGGGAGTGAAAGAACAAGGCACTCATCACTAAGAGAAATGAGCAGGGAGAGAACACTAGGTAGGTCTGGTGTGGTTTTGGCAGAGTAACAGTGAAATTTCAATTGTCTTTTTATTGGCCTTGCCCAGAGGTCTATTTATAATGGGGCATCAGGACTGAGTTGGCATTTTTGGGCACCAAAATTGAGAGGGTTTGTGGGGAACAATGTCTGAAGTGTACCATTTGTCCTTACCTGCAGGCAGCTCTGCCTGTCCCCTCCTGCAGGCGCCACCTGGCGCCAACCAATGTCAAAAAGTACATATGTCTCCTAATGAAGACAAGATATCTGATTTTGTAAATATCTTTTAAACGGTAACTTGTAGTGCAATTTTTACAAATCTTGAGAGAGGAGGCCTTAAGGACCCCTCTCTTCTAAAATTATTATTTTTCTTTAGAGGGACCTTGAGGACCCCCTCTTCTGGAAAAATCATTTTTATAAAGAATTTATTCCTTGTGAGCAGCCAGCTCTTTGGTTGCTCACTTCACTTGTAACCAAGTGTGAAGTCTGTGTAGTCTTGAGTGACTTCTAGGTCTTTCTACTAGTATTCTCTCAATCCTATAGTGCTAAGTGGTTGAGTTTTCTCAACACACCTTGTCCCTCAGCCGTCAAGCCAAAACTCCCAGGAGGTCCCAACTGGCCTATTTGAGCCATGCATGCTCAACTAAGCTACCTGTACAAGAAAGCAAAGTGTTAATACTGTTGTTCTTTTAAACAATGACGTTTCATGACGAGGAGTTGCTCATGGTAGCCACTCCCTCATCCTGACCTATTTTTCTGGAAGCTGAGGGGGACGACCTTGACTGCTCCTCGCCCTGACATTTTCTGTTGTTAAGAGACCTTGAGGGTTCCTTCTCAATATGAGTTTCTATAGGGACCCTGGGTGAGGTTCTTTCTTAATATTAATTTTTGTCGGGAACCTGGGGGGTTCCTTCTCAATATGAGTTTATGTCGGGACCCTGGGGGTTCCTTCTCAATATGGGTTTCTACCGGGACCCTAGGTGGGGTTCCTTCTCAATATGAGTTTTTGTCGGGTCCCTGGGGTGGTTCCTTCTCAGTATGAGTTTCTGTCGGGACCCTGGAGGGTTCCTGCTCAATATGAGTTTCTGTCGGGACCCTGGGTGGGTTTCTTCTCAATATGGGTTTCTACCGGGACCATGGGTGGGGTTCCTTCTCAATATGAGTTTTTGTTGGGACCCTGGGGTGGTTCCTTCTCAATATGAGTTTCTACCGGGACCCTGGGGTTACTGCTCAATATGAGTTTCTGCCGGGACCCTAGGGTGGTTCCTTCTCAATATGAGTTTTTTCCGGGACCCTGGGGGTTCCTGCTCAATATGAGTTTCTGCCGGGACCCTAGGGTGGTTCCTTCTCAATATAAGTTTCTACCGGGACCCTGGGAGGTTCCTGCTCAATATGAGTTTCTGCCGAGATCCTGGGTGGGTTTCTTCTCAATATGGGTTTCTACCGGGACCATGGTTGGGGTTCCTTCTCAATATGAGTTTCTGTCGGAACCCTGGGGTGGTTCCTTCTCAATATGAGTTTCTGCCGGGACCCTGGGGGGTTCATGCTCAATATGAGTTTCTGCCGGGACCCTGGGGGGTTCCTTCTCAATATGGGTTTCTACCGGGACCATGGGTGGGGTTCCTTCTCAATATGAGTTTCTGTTGGAACCCTGGGGTGGTTCCTTCTCAATATGAGTTTCTGCCGGGACCCTGGGGGGTTCCTGCTCAATATGAGTTTCTGTCGGGACCTTGGGTGGGTTTCTTCTCAATATGAGTTTCTACCGGGACCATAGATGGGGTCCTTCTCAATATGAGTTTCTGTCGGGACCCTGGAGGGGTTCCTGCTCAATATGAGTTTCTGCCGGGATCCTGGGGTGGTTCCTTCTCAATATGAGTTTCTGTCGGGACCCTGGGGGTTCCTGCTCAATATGAGTTTCTATCGGGACCCTAGGGTGGTTCCTTCTCAATATGAGTTTATGTCGGGACCCTGAGGGGGTCCTGCTTAATATGAGTTTCTTCCAGGACCCTGGGTGGGTTTCTTCTCAATATGGGTTTCTACCAGGACCATGGGTGGGGTTCCTTCTCAATATGAGTTTATATCGAGACCCTGGGGGGTTCCTTCTTAATATGAGTTTCTGCTGGGACCCTGGAGGTTCCTTCTCAATATGGGTTTCTACCGGGACTATGGGTGGATTTCCTTCTCAATATGAGTTTCTGCCAGAACTCTGGGGTGGTTCCTTCTCAATATGAGTTTCTGTCAGGACCTTGGGGGTTCCTGCTCAATATGAGTTTCTGCCGGGACCCTGGGTGAGGTTCCTTCTCAATATGAGTTTCTACCGGGACCCTGGGGTGGTTCCTTCTCAATATGAGTTTCTTTCGGGATCCTGGGGGGTTCTTGCTCAATAAGAGTTTCTGTCGGGACCCTGGGGTTCCTTCTCAATATGGGTTTCTGCCGGGACCCTAGGGGTTTCTGCTCAATATGAGTTTCTGTCGGGACCCTGGGTGGGTTTCTTCTCAATATTTCCAATAAAAACATTAAACCTTCTTTGTCCATGGAAGTGAGGATACCTCCCCAGCAAAGTCGCCTAATGTAGGAGGGTAGTGAGACTGGGGTCTATGAATAACTGGAAAGGGTGAGGCGTGACCCACTCCAATGGACACTTCGTGCGAGGTTTTCAAGGTCTTCTGGTGAAACTTCTCAAGAAACTTTCACCTTCTGGTAACAATGTAACTCAAGCTTCAACTCACTCCCTGCAAGAAGATGAACTTTAACAACAAAAATAGTAATTTTCTCAAGGGAAACACTTGAGAATGATGGCTGTCAGTGGGGAGTGAAAGAACAAGTCACTCAGCACTAAGAGAAATGAGCAGAGAGAGAATACTAGGTAGGTCTGGTGTGGTTTTGGCAGAGTAACACTGCAATTTCAATTATCTTTTTATTGACCTTTCCCAGAGGTCTATTTATACTCGGGCATTAGGGATGAGTAAGCATTTTGGGGTGCCAAAATTGAGAGGGTTGGTGGGGAACAATGTCTGAAGTGTACCATTTGTCCCTATCTGTAGGCAACCCTGCCTGTCCCCTCCTGCAGGCGCCACCTGGCGCCAACCAAAGTCAAAAGGCACATATGTCTCCTAATGAAGACAAGATATCTGATTTTGTAAATATCTTTTGAAACGGTAACTTGTGGTGCAATTTTTGCAAATCTTGATAGAGGAGGCCTTAAGGATCCCTCTCTTCTAAAATTATAATTTTTCTTGAGAAGGACCTCGAGGACCCCCTCTTCTGGAAAAGTCATTTTTATAAAGATTTTATTCCTTGTGAGCAGCTAGCTCTTTGGCTGCTCACTTCACTTGTGACCAAGTGTGATGTGTGTGTAGTCTTGAGTGACTTCTGGGTCTTTCTACTAGTATTCTCTCAATCCTATAATGCTAAGTGGTTGAGCTTGCTCGACATACCTTGTCCCTCAGCCACCAAGCCAAAACTCCCAGGAGGTCCCAACTGGCCTATTTGAGCCCTACCTGCTCAACAAAGCTACCTATACAAGAAAGCAAAGTGTTAATAATGTTGTTCTTTTAAAGAATGACGTTTCATGATGAGGAGTTTCTCATGGTAGCCACTCCCTCATCCTGGCCTATTTTTCTGGAAGCTGAGGGGGAGGACCTTGACTGCTCCTCGCCCTGACATTTTCTGTTGTTAAGAGACCTTGAGGGTTCCTTCTCAATATGAGTTTCTGTAAGGACCCTGGGTGAGGTTCTTTCTCAATATGAATTTCTGCCGGGACCCTAGGGGTTCCTTCTCAATATGAGTTTATGTCGGGACCCTGGGGGTTCCTTCTCAATATGGGTTTCTACCAGGACCCTAGGTGGGGTTCCTTCTCAATATGAGTTTCAGCCGGGACCCTGGGGTGGTTCCTTCTCAATATGAGTTTCTTCTGAGACCCTAGAGGGTTCCTTCTCAATATGAGTTTATACCGGGACCCTGGGTGGGTTTCTTCTCAATATGGATTTCTACCGGAACCATGGGTGGGGTCCCTTCTCAATATGAGTTTCTACCGGGACCCTGGGGTAGTTCCTTCTCAATATGAGTTTCTACCGGGACCCTGGAGTTCCTGCCTAATATGAGTTTCTCCCGGGACCCTGGGGTGGTTCCTTCTCAATATGAGTTTCTGTCGAGACCCTGGGGGTGCCGGGATCCTAGGGTGGTTCCTTCTCAATATGAGTTTCTACCGGGACCCTGGGGGTCCTGCTCAACATGAGTTTCTGTCGGGACCCTAGGTGGGTTTCTTCTCAATATGAGTTTTTACCGGGATCATGGGTGGGGATCCTTCTCAATATGAGTTTCTGTCGGGACCCTGGGGTGGTTCTTTCTCAATATGAGTTTCTGCCGGGACCCTGGGGGGTTCCTGCTCAATATGAGTTTCTGTCGGGACCCTGGGGGGTTCCTTCTCAATATGGGTTTCTACCGGGACCATGGGTGGGGTTCCTTCTCAATATGAGTTTTTTCCAGAACCCTGGGGTGGTTCCTTCTCAATATGAGTTTCTGTCGGGACCCTAGGAGGTTCCTGCTCAATATGAGTTTCTGTCGGGACCCTGGGTGGGGTTCCTTCTCAATATGAGTTTCTACCGGGACCCTGGGTTGGTTCCTTCTCAATATGAGTTTCTGCCGGGACCCTGGGAGGTTCCTGCTCAATATGAGTTTCTGTCGGGACCCTGGGGTTCCTTCTCAATATGAGTTTCTGTCGGGACGCTAGAGGGTTCCTACTCAGTATGAGTTTCTGTCGAGTCCCTGGGTGGGTTTCTTCTCAATATTTCCAATAAAAAAATATTTTTATTTTTTTTGTAGGTAGACACCCTTCTACATACATGATTATCCTAGCGTTGATCATTAAAATGGAACGATAACACATATGGAATAATACGCCACTAAGCACAAATATGCGTATATGTAAATATATAGAATCTAAGGGAGTTAATTTTAAAGAACGTATAAAAATAGAAAATGAGAGAAAAGTTGGAATAGGACTCGAGTCTCGGGTTTTACCCTGAGACGCCTACATAGCCTATAGAGACATCAAAGTCCACGTAGTTTGTATGCAAAACTATGGGTGGGGTTTATCCCATAAATCTAACCGAGGACTTATCTTATGTGTGTGTGTGTGTGTGTAAAAAAAGTGTTTTTAGTTGTGAGAAAAGTGTGAGAATTCCCGTTTGGAATTTATGATCAAACCCTCTTTTTCTTATTTTTTGGGTTTTATTTATATGAAAATAAGAGATGTGCAATAATACTAAATAAAAAGTATATTAGGATATGTGAGATGAGAGAATAAAAAGTGCTAAGTAATAAACAAAATTGATGTGAATTTAGGAGAATTTAAAGAGAGAGTTGAGAAAGTTGGACCTTCTTGAAGATCTTGAGCTTAAGCTTGGATATTGGAGAGCATCCCTTGCACTTGGGTGATTATGGAGGGTACTTAATTCACCAAGTTTGATGAAAATGATGATGAAAAGTGAAGGTTGGAAAGGGGTTTGGATGTGGAAATCACGCTGACTTCGAGAGAGATTTTCTGAGCTCACTGAGAGTGATGGGTTTCAGATCTTCTTCTTTTTTTGGAATGAGGTTAGGCCCTCCTTTTTATAGTCCCAGGGCCTTGTCGATCGGCATAGCCCTGGTCCTGCCAATCGGCAGGTGTGTTTAGGCACACTACCAATAGGCAGGGTTTGGAACCTGCCGTTTGGCAGTCTCTTTCAGGTTCCTTCAGAAAATCAGCTGTAGAGAACAAACCGTTGATCCGAATCATACACGGGATGAACCGTTGGAAAGATAATTCAGATACCTTCGAAAGTACTTTGGACTACTCTCGGGTTTGAGAGTTGACTTTGGGTAAAATGTGGCTCGGAAGCATTCGTCGGTCCTTTGGATGGGGAATCGTCAAACACAAGTTGATCGTTCGTCCTCCTGGTAAGTCAGAATCGTGCACGGGGAGGACTGTTGGAAAGGTTAGTATATGTACTTCGACATTCCAAAGAGATTGACTAGGTTTTGGGAGCTAACTTCGGTCAACTGGGGTCTGGAAGCGTTCGGTGACCTTTCGGAGTAAAACGGATCGTTCGTTCGCACCGTAAGTTAAAATCACGCACGGGACGGACTGTTGGGAAGGGTTTTCAGTGACCTTAGAATATTCATTCAGTATTGGTCGAGCTGAAGAGTTTGAATTTTGGTCAAACGGAGCCTGGGAGTGCCCGATGGCCTTTAGGTCAGTACATGGGGTATGACTTAGGTTTGTAGCGATGAAGGGAGGTGTTAGGGAACCTACGAAGAGGTTAGGGGGCGTTAGAATGGGGTGTCTACAGTTATATTGGGGAGAAATAGTTTAGTATGCATCTTTATCTTTTTCTATTCTTGAACAAAAGGTGGGGGGGGGGGGGGGAATGGTATATCAATCTTAATAGTCAGGGGGAGATTTTACCTTAGGGAGAGACGTCATATCTTAGGTGGTGATTACTAGATAAAAGGGGAGGGTTTATTGTTATGAAAATTTTTATTTTTATATATTATCTTTCATTTAGAGGTGTTTTTAAGTGTGCATGTTTGCAATGATACGATGAAGCATATACAAAAGCAAAATTACTCAACATGAGTCTGTCAAGTGTCTGTACTTTTTCTTTTTGGGGTTAGGGATTAAGTCTTTTAGAGAGTTTAGTGGCCCATAGGTTTTATTTTACATTTTGTCCTCGAATAGCCAAAGGGGGAGATTGTATGGTTTGAAGCAAGCACCCCGTGCTTGGTACGAAAGGCTTACTTTCTATCTTTTAGCCCGTGACTTTAAGAGGGAGTTGATATGACATTGTTCGTCAGGAGAGATGATGGTGCTATTTTAGTTGCCCAGGTCTATGTGGACGACATAGTCTTTGGATCCATGTGCTCCCATCATGCTCAGCACTTTGAGAAGGAGATGAAGAGTGAGTTTGAGATGAGCATGGTTGGTGAGCTTACGTTCTTCCTTGGTCTCTAGGTTCGTCAGCTAAAGAATGGGATGTTCATCTCCCAATCCAAGTATACTAGATACCTCGTGAACAAATTTGGTCTAGACTCCGCTAAGCACGCACGTACACCGATGAGTACCTCAACTAAGCTTAGCAAGGACACTTAAGGCAAGGACGTAGAGAAAACCTTGTATCGGAGTATGATATATAGTTTTCTCTACTTGACTGCCAGTCGTCCCGACATAGCCTTTAGTTTTGGAGTTTGTGCGTGATATCAGGCATCCTCGAAAGAGTCATACTTACTCACTCTTAAACGTATTATCAAATACGTAAGTGGGACTCTCTCACTTGGAATTTGGTATTCCTTCGATACCAGTGACCGTTTATCCGCCTATTCGGATGTCGATTGGGTCGGGGATGCAGATGGATGTAAGAGCACTTTTGTTGGGTGTTTCTTCTTTGGTTTTGCTCTTGTCTTTTGGTTGAGAAAGAAGTAAAACTCCATCTCTTTGTCCACTGTGGAGGCTGAGTACATAGCCGTCGGGAGTTGTTGCACACGACTTCTGTGGATGAAGCAGATGTTGGAGGATTATGGGATATCACAGGACACCATAACTATTTCCTGTGATAACACAAGCGCGATACACATATCCCGTAATCCGGTCCAGTATTCGCGCACAAAACACATTAGGATACGCGAGCACTTTATCCGTGAGCTTGTAGAGGAAAAGGTCGTATCCTTGAGTTTTGTATCTACTGACCTCCAGTGAGTCGATATCTTCACGAAGCCTTTAGATGCCCTTACATTCGAGAGTCTTAGGAAATCTTTAGAAATTTGCACAGTTGATTGAGGGGTGGTCACCAGGTCTAGAGTAGGATACACTTTTCCTTGATCATATCATTTTATTCCTATATCTAGATTGTATCTTTTGTACATTTACTTGTTTGATTTTTTTTCTATTAGAAAAAGTCAAAAAGATTTTTAATTTTTTTTAAAAACTAAAAAATAGTTTTGTATTTTGTCTACATCGTTTATGGATGAACATTTAAGATAATCATAGTCACAACTTCATTCCATTTTTCACGTGACTGTTTGATAGTGATTTGAGATGCTACATCATTTCATCCATGTGATTTACATTGATTAGAGTCTTTGATATGTGATTCGTGATATCTTCTATATGTTTGGCTCCTCCTCTCCTTTATTGCACACACACTACACCAAAAACAGGAAACTGGCACAGTTTAAAACCGTGCCAGACGCAATATGGCACGGTTTTAAACCGTGCCAGAATCAGGCGTGCCAGATTTTCTGGCGCGGTTTAAAACCGTGCCAGATTTTCCAAACTGGCACGCTTTTAAACTGTGCCAGTTTTTAATCTGGTACGCTTTTGGCACGCTTTTAAACCGTGCCAGATGTTAAATCTGTCACGCTTTTGGCACACGCTAAAACCGTGCCAAATTATCTATTTTCTGGCACGATTATAAAGCGTGCCAGATTGTTTTATAAGCGTTCTCATTTTTATACATTGGCACGGTTTAAAACCGTGCCAGATTTTTCAGTTGATTAAAAAAAATAATAATAGGAACCAAATCTGGAAAATCTGCAAATTCCAAATTCAGTACGAAAAATATTTATTATTTGCAAAAATAAAATCAAGAAAATTCACAAATTATGAATATCGCAGGTTGTTGTTAAACTAATGTGCATACAAACTTCAAAAAATTACAAGAGATAATACCAAAATAAAGCAACACATGACCATAAAAGTCGACAATAACTTCAAAAAATTACAAGAGTTAATAGTTCCCATATAAAAAAAAATTGGGCAGAGTTTCCTCTATTTTTTTAGCATTCCAAAACCTGCTAACATAAAATCTGCCCATATAAAGGCCCGCACGGCCATAAAAGTCAACAATAAAACTACTATAGTCAGCACGACCATAAAAATAAACCATAAAACTACTGAAGCCTGCTCGGCCATAACACAAAAAATAGAATCCTGAATATTAACGACACTAAATACACAATCCCCCTGTTGTAAAGCATTGACTTCTTCGTGCGTTCCAAGTGGATAAAAGCTAACGATTGAATGTCATCCTACAAAAAAAATAAGACACAAAAAAGATACAATATTAGTAACCAGGTCATTTTTAAAAAAATCATATTCAAGCAAAAAAATTGCATATACAAGAAGAAAAATTGCATATATGACTACGCGGGACTACGTGTGATTTTTGCAAATTATCGTCATACTTTCAAACCGAGAGACCCTGGACTACGCGGTCAGTTCCTACAAGTTACATTGGTCCCGTGCGAGGTGTTCGTGCCTCCTACGGGGACGTTTGAGGGCTGGTTTGGGTTTTCACCCTTTAACGGTCTGTTTTCAACTCTAAGTGTTATTTTTGAAAATTATCGTCATACTCTCAAACCGAGAGCCCCGGGACGATGCGGTCAGTTCCTACAAGTTACATTGGTCCCGTCCGAGGTGTTCGTACCTCCTACGGGGTCGTTTGGGGGCTGGTTTGGGTTTTCACCCTTTAACGGGATAATTTCAAGAAAGTGTGATTTTTGCAAATTATCGTCATACTCTCAAACCGAGAGACCCGGGACTACGCGATCAGTTCCTACAAGTTACATTGGTCCCGTACGACGTGTTCGTACCTCCTACGGGGTCGTTTGGGGGCTTGTTTGGGTTTTCACCCTTTAACGGCCTGTTTTCAAGTCTAAGTCTGATTTTTGCAAATTATCGTCATACTCTCAAACCGGGAGACCCGGGACTACGCGGTCAGTTCCTACAAGTTACATTGGTCCCGTGCGAGGTGTTCGTGCCTCCTACGGGGTCGTTTGGGGGCTGGTTTGGGTTTTCACCCATTAACAGCCTGTTTTCAAGTCTAAGTGTGATTTTGGCAAATTATCGTCATACTCTCTAACCGGGAGACCCGGGACGAAGCAGTTATTTCCTACAAGTTACATTGGTCCCGTGCGAGGTGTTCGTGCCTCCTACGGGGTCGTTTGGGTGTTGGTTTGGGTTTTCACCCTTTAACGGCCTGTTTTTAAGTCTAAGTCTGATTTTTGCAAATTATCGTCATACTCTCTAACCGGGAGACCCGGGACTACGCGATCAGTTCCTACAAGTTACAATGGTCCCGTGCGAGGTGTTCGTGCCTCCTACGGGGTCATTTGAGGGCTGGTTTGGGTTTTCACCCTTTAACG
Source organism: Sambucus nigra (assembly GCA_949130495.1). Classification (NCBI taxonomy): domain Eukaryota; kingdom Viridiplantae; phylum Streptophyta; class Magnoliopsida; order Dipsacales; family Adoxaceae; genus Sambucus; species Sambucus nigra. Next base: position 51,866,976 of record OX422220.1, read on the forward strand.
GCCTGTTTTCAAGTCTAAGTGTTATTTTTGAAAATTATCGTCATACTCTTAAACCGGAAGACTCGGGACTACGCGGTCAGTTCCTACAAGTTACATTGGTCCCGTGCGAGGTGTTCGTGCCTCCTACGGGGTCGTTTGGGGGCTGGTTTGGGTTTTCACCCTTTAACGGCCTCTTTTCAAGTCTAAGTGTAATTTTTGCAAATTATCGTCATACTCTCTAACCGGGAGACCCGAGACTACACGGTCAGTTCCTACAAGTTACATTGGTCCCGTGCGAGGTGTTCGTACCTCCTACGGGGTCGTTTGAGGGCTGGTTTGGGTTTTCACCCTTTAACGGCCTGTTTTCAAGTCTAAGTGTTATGTTTACAAATTATCGTCATACTCTCAAACCGAAAGACCCGGGACTACGCGGTCAGTTCCTACAAGTTACATTGGTCCCGTGCGAGGTGTTCGTGCCTCCTACGGGGTCGTTTGGGGGCTGGTTTGGGTTTTCACCCTTTAACGGCCTGTTTTCAAGTCTAAGTGTGATTTTTACAAATTATTATCATACTCTCAAATCGGGAGACCCGGGACGACGCGATCAGTTCATACAAGTTACATTGGTCCCGTGCGAGGTGTTCATGCCTCCTACGGGGACGTTTGGGGGCTGGTTTGGGTTTACACCCTTTAACGGCCTGTTTTCAAGTCTAAGTGTGATTTTTGCAAATTATCATCATACTCTCTAACCGGGAGACCCGGGATTACGCGGTCAGTTCCTACAAGTTACAATGGTCCCGTGCGAGGCGTTCGTGCCTCCCACGGGGTCGTTTGGGTGCTGGTTTGCGTTTTCACCCTTTAACGGACCGTTTTCAAGTCTAAGTGTGATTTTTGCAAATTATCGTCATACTCTCAAACCGAGAGACCCGGGACTACGCGGTCAGTTCCTACAAGTTACATTGGTCCCGTGCGAGGTGTTCGTGCCTCCTACGGGGACGTTTGAGGGCTGGTTTGGGTTTTCACCCTTTAACGACCTGTTTTCAACTCTAAGTGTTATTTTTGCAAATTATCGTCATACTCTCAGACCGGAAGACCCGGGACTACGAGGTCAGTTCCTACAAGTTACATTGGTCCCGTGCGAGGTGTTCGTGCCTCCTACGGGGTCGTTTGGGGGCTGGTTCGGGTTTTTACCCATTTACGGCCTGTTTTCAAGTCTAAGTGTTATTTGTACAAATTATCGTCATACTCTCAAACCGGAAGACCCGGGACTACGCGGTCAGTTCCTACAAGTTACATTCGTCCCTTGAGAGGTATGCGTGCCTCCTACGCGGTCAGTTCCTACAATTATGTTTTATCATCCAATGTCATCTTTGGAAAAATACTATTACTTGCTGATATATACCACTGACTTATTTTTTCTAATCAATCTTTACTCTGGGGTTGTTATCAGTAACAGGTAACATGTTAAATTCATTCAATATTTACTCATGAGGCTGGTAATACTTTCTTTTTCTTGCTTTTGAAATGTTCCAAATGAAATAAATAAGACAACATACCATTTACACATTTACATCACTGTGCTTTCCCCATAAGTTGTCTACAGAACGCCCAAATAAACATGGCCTTATTGCAGTCCCTGATGCAGACAACAGAAAATGTGAGGTCTTTAATGCATAAACTCGCATAGACAAACATGGGGTGAGATGAAAAAACTCGCATAAATTAAACATACCCCCTGTAAAAAAATGAATTTAAAATGAATAACCAATGTCAACATTATTTGAAAATTCAAAGAATAAAACATTAACATATAAATTACTTTAAAATGAATTTAAAGTACTACTAAAGGAAAATACTTTAAAAATGAATTACAACATTAACATACAAAGAATACAACAACTTATAAGGAATGAAAAGTTTGCATGTCAACTTACAAAAAAAATTCCCATAGCTTCCAGGTTCCAATTTTTGTAGCCCGATTTAGAACAATTATAACCACATGCACTCATCCCCTGCATAAGAAAGAAAGTGATATCATATCAATAGTTTCATTTCAGCTTCTCGATGTTAATATCATATCAACATCATTATGTCAAACCAAGAAAAGAAATTAGAGCTTCACAAAATGACCGTTTTCTTGTTGGCAGATCCAGTATCACGGTATGTCAAGCTCAAATTTCTTTCCAACAATATGGTGTTTGCTGACAGATCCAACTGATCATCAAAACATAATTATTCTGCTTCTTCTCAACAACATGACAGATAGATACAAAGAGATGTGACCAACAGGACAAATAGATATTTGATGTACAACCATTATAGCGTCTTCATCACAACAGCATGACAGAGAGAAATTTGAGCATAACATATCCATTTGAGCATCACAACAGCATTATCCAACTTTGTCTCTTTCTAAACTAAAAGCACAAACATATTTCATGATAAAGTGAACAAATAGATACAATGTCATATCTGATTTAACAATCTGCTAAATAACTTGTTATATTATCATAACCTGTTATATTATATTATCGTGCCTACAACAAATTATCATGAAAAATGAACCATTATAACACGACAAATTTAACTAAGGAAATTCATTACACAATAATAGTTAATACAATTGGATAGTGACATTATAACATGCATATCCGGGTTTAAAAACTCTAGAACAATAGAAGTTGAGTGAGGCCATATGAATAATTCACTGGGTTATTGATTTACAACACATGTTTAGCAGGCCATATGCCATGGTAATAAGTTACTCATTCACTGGGAATATGAATCACACAAATATAGTGGCATTGTAAACTTATTTGAATCTCACAAAACTCAATGGCACTTGCATAGTTATGTTAACTACACACCAGTTGTCCACTACACACTATATATACTACATGAATTAGTGTTGGTAGCTACTTAGTTGCTAATACCAGATACATATAAACTTCTATACTGTGAGCGTAATATGTAATGTACGACTTTATACGTAATATACTGTTTAGAATTTAGTGTAATATGCCTGAAGATAATGTAATATACTACTGTTTGTGTGTCATTTATTTCACACAAATATATCAGCTATTTGTGTGAAATATACTACTGTTTATATGTAATGTACATAAACAGTATGTGAAATGAGTGGCACATAAACAGTAGTATATTACATTATCTTCAAGCATATTACACTGAATTCTAAATAGTATATTACATAAACAGTCGTACATTACATATAAAAGAAATATTTACAGTAGTATAACTTGTATGTATCATGGTCAGTAACACACAAATATATCAACTTGTGATTAACTTGTTTATCAACTCTCATTTTTCGATATGTATCAACTTGTTTATCTCCTTTTGGACCCTAAAACATAAATTTTATTAAAGCTAGGTAGAAGAGTCCTACCTAGATGGCTTGAAACAAAGTTATAGAATGCCTTTATAAAGAGGCACATTTACAAAATTACTACACTGCTAGCTAAATAAAGGACTACTGCTTAGTTCTAATGTAATGAAGTCTATGAAGAATTTGGATAATACCATTTCAAGGGATTGAGGATTATCAGTTATACCTGTGCAAGAGGAAGAGATGAGATGGCATACATTGTTGATGATCATTAATAAAATTTCAGCATGATAAACCTTATTGGACCTAATCATTAACAAAATTAAGATAAATCAAAATTAACATAAATTTCATCATTACCTTGTTCAAGGAACAAATAAAAAATAGTGAACAGGGTATACCAAAACACATAAATTTATTTTCCAATATTGAAACAATACCAAGATAAATCAATGTAGCTCGAACTGTTTCAAGTAACAAATGACAAAGAAAAACAATTTAAGTGGGTGTTGCATATCTTCCCGTGACTTAAACCCTCTGTATCCTAATTGGTTTCAATACTTGTGATTAATTTGAGACCCTTTATGTTAATGTAAGTGGTACACTTTTGTGCTTGTGGCAGAAAAAAAAATATCACAATCAATTCTCTGTATTTTTTGCATCCTTATGCTTCTGCTCTAAACTTGTTCAAATGGTTCATTTTTAAATAGTCAAGCATGTTCTCGTGAGGCGTACATATGAAATTTCTCATTTATGAAGCATTGTAATACCTGAGACCTAATGCCTGATTTAGGAACAAACTTCTTCATAAGCTTTTGTGCATATTCAAGGTTTTGTTTTTGTCAAATATATATATATACATCCCAACAGTAAATTAATAGATTTCGGAGGTCATTTTCATTGAGAAGATCAAACTCGGAGCTCATTTTCCACATAATCAAACAAATCCCAATTGTAAAATAATAGGTTCCGGAGGTAATAGATATCAAAGAACCAATATACGAACATAAACAACAAATCATCAACATTAGAAAATAAAACAGAGCAAAATGAAATGCCCCAACATAGATTTTACCTGATATTCAAAATGAAAAAAATCCCTATATATCTGTAAAAGCAAAAGTAATTTCAGCAAAAAAATATTAAAGAAACAAAATCTCTAATTTTAGAACCCATAACCGTATTTTGATGAGCTGCTTAAAAAACTCGGATTATAAATCAAAGGGATTGATATATATATATATATATATATATATATATATATATATATATATATATATATATATATATATATATATATGTGGATGTATATATACTGATATATATATATATATATATATATATATATATATATATATGTGGATGTATATATACTGATATATATATATATACTGATATATATATATATATATATATATATATATATATATATATATATATATATTAGTATATATACATCATATATATATATATATATCAGTATATATACATATATATATATATATATATATATATATATATATATATATATATATATATATATATATATATATATATATATATATATGTATATCCAGTTGTGAGTGAGAGAGAGAGAGAGAGCGAAATCGCAGGTCAGAAATCGCAAATCGCAGGTCAGAAATCGCAACTGACCTGATCTGCGATACCCATATGATATATATATATATATATATATATCAGCACCCCTAAATCGGGTACCCGAAATCGGTAACCCTAAATCGCAATCCCTAAATCGCAACCCTAAATCTATATATATATATATATATATATATATATATATAGAGAGAGAGAGAGAGAGAGATGTAATACCTTACGATGATGAGCAGTAGCAGCGACGAGGAGCAGTAGAAGAGACGAGGAGGGAGAGCGAGCCGGGAAGGAGATGAGCAGTAGCAGCGACGAGAAGGGAGAGTGAGCCGGGAAGGAGAGCGATGAGGAAGCCGAGAGGGAGAGCGAGCGGGAGAGAGAGAGAGAGGGGGGGATTGGAATGTCTTGAAAATTTGGTCCCCACTCCAAATTTTGGGGGGTTATTTTTTTAACAAAGCGTACCCATATTTGGCACAGTTAAAAACCGTGCCAATTTTGGCACTATTTCAAACCGTGCCAGATTATGATAAAACCGTGCCAGAATCTGGCACGTTTTAAACAGTGCCAGAATCTCCTTGCCTAAGCGTGCCAGATTAGCATTTTTGGTGTAGTGACATGCACCGTATTATTTGAGTATTGTACTTATCTATCACATATTGGCTTGAGCGTTTCCATCTCAATTATGTCTATACAACGTATCAAATGCGATAAAATAAGATAAATAAAAGGTGTACATGTTTTAAACCGTTTGCCGTGAGTTTTTGTGAATTTTGTAAACGATGAAGGGCTACGAAAGGTACTTTTCGCCTTTGCGATTAAGCCGTCGTTTAAATTGGACCCAAAAAATTGAGGAATTTTAATTATCCAGAGTCCAAAGAGGTTAAAAGAGCCCGAAAGTATTGAATCGCAATAAAAGGAAATATATGCCACTAATGGGCCATTAGGTTTATTCACCAATTCTCCAATGTTTGAGAATTTAGATCACCTCAAAAAGAAAATAAATATGAGGGAGTTTGGTTGGAGAATTAAAACGGTCGTGCACGTACTTAAAAAGTCTTGAAAAGCATGAAATCTTTTTGGACGTTATTAGTGTGAAAAATCACTTTGAGCTTTGATTTGCTGATTTGATCGAGTCAATTTATTTTAATTCCACAATTTTTACACCAAAGGATGATGTCGAATTTATTCGTTAGAAATATCCAATATTCATCATTCACGTATGTTATGGTTGTATCTATTGATTTTCCTGTTAAATTTGCTCACATCCCTTCATTTACGCTCTCATGGACTTGGTTGTTTTGGTGTTCTTTCATGGTGTGATTTTGTTTGCTTTAAAAATTTTGAAAAAAATTCAAAAAGAGATAGTTTATTCCTTGTGACATTCTCCGTTTGCATTTTGTATGTTCTTCATATATTTCTATTTCGGGACATCATAAAAAAGGGGAGAACGAATTATGGGAGAGAATTGCTTGTTTGTTTATATAATGATTTGCTTACTCATAATTGATATTTGTTTCTGCTCATCATTATATTTCAAACTGTTGCGCGTCACGGGTATTTGTTTCTTGTCTCATGTGTGTAGGTATTAAAATGGAGAATCATTCTTTTCACACCCTAATGATGACAAAGAAAGTTTGAAGAGTTGACGATTTAAAGATGATCGAATTTCTCAAGGCACAAATTTAGTATTTCCAGTTTTCGGGTTTAATGGGGATATTAGATTGTATGTCAGTTTGTTTATTTTGGGAAGAATAATTTGGATATTTTTATGTATGTACCGGCATAGACATAGGGGGAGATTTGTAAGCACATGATTTATAAATGTTCGGGGTAGAATATAGGATTTTTCCAAGTATCCTAGATCACAATTAAGTATGTCTGATACCGCTACATTCAGCACGTCTCAACGATCATCCTCGACAGCCTCGATCCGAATTCATGCATCCATCATCTTCGTACGTGCATCATGTGTCAAGCAACGTACACTTCAACAGTTTCCACTACTCCACGTACATATGGTAAAAAATAATTTAATTAGAGTGTTTAAATTATTTCCATAAATAATTGGGAATATTGTTTTAAATAAATTTTTGAAGTCTGGAAGAGGATAAACACACAGAATCGTTTTAAAGGAGTTTTTCTGTAACACGTCACTGATGTCGTTCGAACGACATCATATCTCATTCGAACGAGATGCCATCTCCCTCGAACGACACCGTGTTTCGTTCGAACGACGCGCCGCCTTAAATTCATATTTAAACAGTGTTCGTGCTACACGTTTTTCTAAGTCTGCATATCTCCGCTTCTGCAAAAATAGACCCTGTTTCCAAACTTCAAATTTTAAGGTTTCAATACCTTTTTTATTCGGAAATATTTTCCAATTCTTTATGTGAATCCTCTAAACCCCAAGGAAGATTATACTACTCATCTGGAGTACATTTGTGGAGAAGACGAAGCTTTTCCATTGCTGGCCTTCTGGAGCTCTTGAGGGAACTCTAGCCGATGACATCGAAATCGACACTTGAGGGTGTTTCGTATGTCATTACTTGTATTTTCATTGTAATTCGTGTAAACCGTTCTTTAGAAAATTATAGTGAAAATAAGATGGTTTTGACCCATGTGGGGGATTTTTCCTCAACGTTGATTGTCTTGCATGCTTAGATTAATTCTTTATTCAATCACGTTTGTTTGTGAGTATTAAGAATTATTGGGACTAAAATTGGAATTTAATTAAATAAGTTTGACATTGATTGCTGGCGCTCTCTCAAATTCCCAAAAAAATCTCGTTCGAAGTACGTTCGAATAAGATAGTCATGTTCATTCGAACTAGTTTTTGTTTGGTTCGAACGAGATTGCATTTTCATTCGAATAACCTCTTGTTTTCATTCGAACGAACCCTAAAAAAATGTATCACCTCGAAAAATGCATTTTTTTTATATAAAGGAGTATTGACATTAGTTTTTAAATATGACTTGTTAGCAAAAATCAATTTCATATATACATCCAAAAGTATCTAAACCCTAGTTTTCACAAAAGTTGTTCACTACACCAAAAATAACAATCTGGCACAGTTTAAAACTGTGCCACATCAAATCCGACACGGTTTTAAACTGTTCCAGATTTAAATAAACATGAACACTTCCATCACACTTTTAAACAGTGCCAGAATTTTATATTTTTGGCACACTTTTGGCACACTTTTGGCACATTTTATAACTGTACCAGATTGAATATATTTTGGTACACTTTTTACACAATTCAAAATCGTGCCAAAATTTGATACACTTTTGGCACGGTTTTGAACTGTGCTAAATTTTTGAATCAAAGAAAAAAATATTATTTGAAAACAAATCAGGAAAATCATCAAATTCCAAATGGTAGGAAAAATATTTATTATTTACAAAAAAATAAAAAAAAAACACAAATTATGAATCTCGCACGTTGTTGATAAACTAATGTGCATACAAACTTCCAAATATTACAAGTCTTAATAGTTCACAAACAAAAAAAAATTGGGCAGACTTTCCTCTATTTTCTGAATATTCTAAAACCTGCTAATATAACACCTGTGCAATGTAAAGCCTACGCGGTCATAAAATAAAACAATAAAATTACAACAGCCCGCACGACCATAAAAGTTAACAATAAATTTACAAAATCTCTTACAACCATAACACAAAAAATAAAATCCTAAACATTAACGACATTAAGTAAACAACCCCATTTTTGTAAGCTATTGACTTCTTCGTGTGTTCCACGTGGATAAAAGCTAACGATAAAATTTTATTGTGCAAAAAAATAATATACAAAAAATAAATGATATCAACAAGTAATTTTAAAAATATCGTATTTAAAATGAAAAATTGCATATATGAGTTATAATTATCGCCCTATTTTCAAATCGAGAGTCTCGTGACCACACGATCAGTTCTTAAGAGTTACATTGGTTCCGTGCGAGGTGTTCGTGCCTCTCACGGGGCCCTTTGGGGTTGTTTTGAATTTTCGCCCTCTGACGACATGTTTTTAAGTCTAAGTCTAGATGTTTTCAAATTATCGTCATATTATCAAACCGAGAATTCCATGACTATGCGATCAATTCCTACGAGTTATATTGGTCCCGTGCGAGGTGTTAGTGCCTCCTACGGAACCGTCTGGGAGTTGTTTGGGGTTTTCACCTTTTAACGACATGTTTTTAAGCGTAAATTATATATTTTCAAATTATCTTCATACTCTCAAACTTAGAGTCCTGTGACTACACGGTCAATTCCTATGAATTATATTGATCCCGTGCGAGGTATTCATGCCTCTTACGGGGTCGTTTAGGGGTTGGTTTGAGTTTTCACTTTTTAACGACATATTTTTAAGCTTAATCTCTATATTTTCAAATTATCATCATATTCTCAAATCGAGAGCCCCGTGACTACACGATCAGTTCGTACGAGTTACATTGGTCTCATGAGAGGTGTTAACGCCTCTTATGAGTCCATTTACGGGTTGGTTTAGGGTTTCACCCTCTAATGGTGTGTTTTTAAGCATAATCTTGATATTTTCAAACTATCGTCATATTCTCAAACCGAGAGTCTCGTGACTACGCGATTAATTCCTACGAGTTACATCGGTCCCTTGCGAGATGTTAGTGCCTCCTAAAGGACCGTTTGGGAGTTTTTTTCGGTTTTCACCCTTGATATTTTCAAATTATCGTCATAATATGTTTTACTACCTAATATGCAATGTTTTTTTCTTCATATTTATGCGTTATACTATTTATGAAATTTTATCGAAACTTACAAATTGATTCGTGGTACAATTTTTGATTCACAAGTCATAGGATTTCGACTAATGATACCTTTAATGATTTGACAAGTTCGCTTATCAATAATTCCCTTTTCAAATGTAAGCAAAGGCTCTGATGTATAAGGAGGACTTCATTATATTTCGCAACAAGGATTTGAATGCCGAATTAATAAATTTTACAATGTTTCTGTAATTATCTACATGTCCTACTTGTTAATGGGTAATCTAGCTTGAAACTATGAAAGGTACAGATAAACCAAACAATCCTAATCACTAGATAATTTATCTTTTGTATATTTTTATTTCTTAGCGAGTGGGGGGTAAAACAAATGTCAATTATATGTAGTATGAAAATTGTGGATAGATATATAAGTCCGCAACTATTGCACAAAGATATATAGAGGTTGTATTTTAAATGTGCACGAAACTTCTAAATGAATATATAATTTAATGGCAAACCAGTCAAAGAAAAGTTCACCTTCAATACTGATCGGTAAGAATAAAAAAGGCCTGTATACTTACCAACCATCTCGACTCTCACCTATAAATAAATGGAATAAAATTTAGGACCACTAGAATCAAACAATGACATTAAAGTTGATCTCAAATTTTAAACGAGTAATTCTAAGCTGACACGATTTCAGGGTACATTTTGACTGAAATAGTGATGTGGCATGAATGCAATGGACTGTTAAAAATTTATTAGTAATGAGGTCCTTCATATTGACCAATGCATTCATAACGCATCACGGTGTCATCATAATCAAAGTGTGTCCCCGAAGGGCCAAAATTATGTTTGTTCTTGAATTATATTTTAGAATGGCATGGAACCTACTAGCTCATGTAACTTATCAAAGAGTTGGGCCTTAGCTGTCCATTCTCCGAAAGCAGGTTTGCGACCAACACTGAAAACATAATGATCATATTATTCCAAAAATCAAAATTGGTATCAGTGGACCTTCTTCCCCGTCCACCGGTATAGCTGTCACATGTTCAATCCAATCTTGAATGGCATCCGTGATATGAGGGGCAACCTGACCAAGGGAAGTAACATACGAGGATAGGAATATAAGTGATTGTACAATATAATATATACATTTCAGCAACAGTGAAAGAACCAGAACAGTTTTTCCTAGATAATCCCCCTTTCTCTCTTTATCAATAACAGACAATAATAGAGAAGAAAAGTAATCAATACAATAAGTCAAAAAAACATCAAGCCTATTGATTTTAAGAATTTCTATCAGCATAGATTATAGGGTAAGAGTAAGAAGACTGTAAACTTAACCCACTTGCCTAATTATTAGGTAAAAAAACATTTAACTCACTTGCCTAGTAAATCTTTACGGTTGTGATATTATTATCACGTGTCAGCTTGATATCTAGTAACCGCTCATAGTTCCCGAGGTCCAAGTCCACCTTCAGACACAAAATGAAGTCATTTTAATACCAGAAAATTTACAATTATTAGTTACTTACAGATGGAAGTCAAAGTAGATAGAAAGCAGGAACACTTTAGCAAATAAAAAAACTATATAACCAGAAAGTAAAATCTCCACTACATTAGTGAACTTCAGTTTTGGCTTGTTGCGGAAGGAAATAGAAATGCACTAATTGATCCTGACATATTTTGATATATGTCTCCTTCCTTCCTCTTAAACCAAAATTTCCATCTCTTAGGACTATGACTCTTGAAAATTATTGGCATCGTTTTTTATTTTTGATTTAATTCCTGGATAAACATAGTAAAATATTTTCTTAATACTAGAAATAAATATGGCATAGCTGATCCATTAGTTTTAGGGACTAAAAAGAAATGTTCATGAAAAAATAGATATAATAAAAAAGAAAAAATAGTCTTCATAGTTAATAATACACAAGATGGTTCTTTTACCTTTCCACCATCGTCTAAGACAAACACTTCTATATGTTCAAAAAGGGACATGGGGGTTGCATTTGCGAGTGAGGCAGAGAAGAGAGGACACCGCTGCTCTACTTCGGCAAGGGCTGCCGCTGCTCTGCTTAAATGTCATGTGTGACAAACTCTCCCAGTTTCAGTTCCTGAAAGCATCCAAATGCAAGGATTAATCACGCAACTTAAATGATAATAGAGACGAGTCATAAAGGAACCTAATTAAGAGCATGGTGATAGAAATCAATCAAGATCCGAGATGACAAATCTAATTGTGTCAATTGTGGTAGCATCTAGTTGTCAAAATCAAGCATTACTAAGTAATGTACTGAAAACTACAAGAAAAAATAATAAATTATAAAAAATGTAAAGCTATAGCATCTTTTAATGCCTTTTCTTTTCCCTCCCTTTTACATTTTAATCTATATGTCCATGGTATACCTGACCATTATGTACATATTCTAGATAAGAAGGAAGTTCACAATAGCAACATTAGTCACTACTTTCAACTTCAAGCAGTTTGTGAAAGCAAATGATGTCCCAGTCTTCAAGCTATAAAAGAGGAGGGAAAAGTAATGAAGTATATCTTGCACTCAAGTCACGTCTAACAATTACGTAATAAAAGGTTAATTCATTCAATTGATCTTCTTGTCAGTGTATTCACACATGACGTTAGGATCAAATTTATTTCCTACATATCAAAAGGGATGGGTAAGACAACCACCCAAGTAAAATCACAACATATGCGCCTTGCTTAGGCAGCTAGAAACATTTTTTAAATGCATAGTAATAGAGGGCAGACCTCGACGAGTTCAATTTCTTCATCGGGAGCAAAGAAAAATCAACCAAGGGTATATTTAAATCGTATTTCGATAAGTATCCCATACGCACATTTGAATGGAGACCTGATTTCAGACCCTATAGAGGCAGTTACATTGTTCGAGTATTGATTTCTTTTTCAACACTCCCAATTCATTTTTTCTCCAAACGCTCACTCTACTCTGTTGCCCAAGTACTGGGCAAGCCATTAAAGTTAGAAGACCTAACACGAATTGTATCTTGCAAAACAAAATTATAGTAAATTAGTTAGTTGACAAAGAAATCACAGTAAATTGTATCTAAAGACCTCAACCACTGTTATTCAAGTTGCTTATTATTAGTGAAGGAGGAAGATTGCTTATTTTAAGTATATTATACATAAGATTATAGCTAAATTAGTTAGTTGACAAAGAAATTTACTATCTACTAGTGGAAGGTTGATTCTTAAAAAGAATGTGTTGTACCATGTGCACTTGCTTAATATCTGCTTTAAATCCTCCCAAAAAGGTTATTTCTATAATTCAAAATATTATTGCAAACTTTTTTGGGGGGGAAATTAAAGGAATTCCTAACTACCATTGGTGTAAGTTCCATCTTATATGTAATCCTATTGAAGAGGGAGGTTTGAGGTTGTGATAAATGTGTTCGCTATAAAAATGTGGTTGAACTTTAGAAATTTTTCTTCCCTATGGGCTAAATTTTTGCATAAGAGATACTATAGACTTCACCATCCTAACCAAATTCAATAGGGTAATGGTTCAACAGTATGGAATATGATGATTAAAAGTAAAAAAAATAAAGTGGACCAGTGCTGCATCTAGGATGTTGCAATATTGCAATAGGGGATTTGGAAATTCCTAAAATTAAGCCCCTGTCGAATCAGTATGCCAATTATAAATGGTTGAACTGACATGGAATAATTGTGATTATTTATGACATTAGGGGACTGAGAATTGCTACACAAACTACATCCCAAGTGGCATATTGCTAGATACTCAACTAGGAAACTTTAGAAAAGAAATTACACATTTGTGTACCTTATGCCACAATCCTTGTGAACACTGGGTTACATTTAGTGCACTAGTGAATGTTCATTACCTACAAAATCAAGGTCCCCTCACAATTTATTTCCCAACGACATTCCAAGAGATAATAATACCCTAGAATTGGAACATATATTCACACTAATGTTTATAAACTAGTTATATAATATATACTTAAGACCAACTACAAGTCATCACAAATGGATTTTAGGTCATTTTGCAAGAAGAAAATGACTTTTGGCACCTTCAACTCATTTTGCGAAGGTTTAAGGCATTTTGTAACCTAAAAGCTATAAAATTAATACCCAAATGTCAACAAATATCAACAGACAAAACTCGTATAACTATTACTACCTGGATGGGTTTGCTTGGAAGCCCAAAGAAGAAACCTTGCAGCTCTGTTGATCTGACGACTCATCTTCGATCAAACACAAAAATGGATCTAGGATAAATGATAGCATGGGAAAGGGAGCGGGAGAGATAAGAATGAGAGAGGAGAGAGCGTGAGAACAAAAAAATTTGGAAAGATTGGTATTTTTAAGGCATTTTATATTTTAGTTAAGTGTACTAAATTTTGGCACACTTTTAAACAGTGCTAAATTTTGGCACAATTTTAAAGTGTGCCAGATTGTCTTTAAACCATGTCAGAATTTGGCACAGTTTTAAACTGTGCCAGATTTTTAATATCAAGGTGTGTCAAATTGATGTTTTTAGTGTAGTGGTTTAAGATCAAAGTTTCAATTCATATATATTTTGAGATCTTTGTTTAGGCACCCTGGTTTAATATTCTTCACATCTGAATATTCGTTTCGAAGAGGGGAATTCGTACTTTCTGCTGTTTACACACAATGGACTCCGTATTGTGTTGTTGCGGTGAAAAAGCGATGGACTTCGTGTTCAAATCCGTAGATATTTGCTAATCTTGTTCTGTAGATATCGAAGCGTGTGTGGAGTCACACTTTGTGGAAGCTTCATGGGTGGAGTCTTGTGTGTCACTATGGTTGAGGAACGAAGATCGTCAAGGCTTACGAGGGAATCAATATAGTTGTGTAAGTCTACTATCATGTCCTTTGTAATTCCATACATAGTGAAATTTGCATGGCTAGGTTGTCCAAGGTTTTTTCCATTGTGAGTTTTTTCTTGTACATCGGGCATTGTGTAACTGATTTATTTTATCTACTATACTAACATAGATGCATGATTTAGGTTAAGATAAAATTGGTTAATCATTTTAACACAATAATCATTTAATTGATGATAAGTTTAATTGGGTTAACTTATTTAAGTTTAATTAATTTTAAAATTTTAAAATAGTGGTTTGCTTGTTTTTACCCTGTCCATATTATACCCTCTTATAGGACTTTCAAAAACTCTGTAGAGACCCTATCTGGCTCAAGACCCCTCTATGTACCTATTTATATAGGTCAAGGGAAGGGGATTTAAGTTGCACGAAACATCTAAAAGGGTTAGAGAGAGAGAGAGAGAGAGGAAAAAACATTATTCACATTTTTATGAGGGAGTGAAGAGACAGAAAGTGAGTCATATCATATTTCACTAGCTATTTTTATCTCCGGAATTACCTACAAACATGACTTTCTTTGTGTGGATCACAAGCTAAAAGATCTAAGACTAATAACACATTTAAAGAGGGATTTGAAGGTTAAAGAAGGGTAGTAAGATCAACATATTCGTCACATATTTTTCCTACTTCATATCACCGACAAGATCTGCAAAGGTACCGTGATCCGAATTCTAGATCTATTATTTAAATATAGACATTCTTTCGAAACGCGATTAATCAAAGTTCTTAGGACAACAAAGTTTTTAATAATGTCAATCCCCAACACCGATCTGATTGAATTTAATTTAACTTTAGATTTGACCCAATTCCATTAATAAAATTCAATTTCACGTGAATTGCTAATAAATGAAAAAACAAAAGAAATTACTCACGACCAAAATTTATGTGGAAACCCTTACGAAAAAAATTATTGTGTCCTAACCCATAATCCAGTAATACAATAATATCATTATTGTGGGCTAAATTATTCATGCCATGTGGACCTATGATATTGGGACACTTGTCCTCATAAGTATACATCTCAACGTATCATTTATATTTAGTTGACTTCAGAACTACTTGGTCGGCATACCGGCCGACCAAATCAAGAAGATGAACCATCAGAAAGAAAAAAGGGCATTCACATGGGAATCATCAAGAGACATTCCACATGTGCATTGGAAGCTCAATAGTCTCATTTATTGTGTACGGGTGTAAATGCCTGGGTATATAAAGGCATTTCGCCCCTTGATTTTTGGGACCTGTATAAATATCTTATTTCCCTTAGCTCAAGGGACAAGTCTAACATGCACAAGTAAGATTACCCTGAGTTCTATGTAACTACCTTCAATCGTAATACCATAACAGTGGATATAGGCTTTCCCTAAGCTGAATCACTTTACAAAAAAATATTGTTCTTTATTATTTTCATTTATATTACTCAATCATCCGTGATTACGAAATTAGTAATTTCTAGCTAAGATAAAGTCTCTACCAATTTTGTACATCAACAGATTGATGTTGTCTATGGGAACGACTGTTGGTCATCGTTCTCTACCCATCCTATTCACTTGTTCTCCCAGAAAGTTTTCTAAGGGATGATAAATGTTCCTGAGAGCAGTCTTGCAGCTGCAGGTAATTCTTAAGATCCATCTACACCTCCTAGTGTTGCAGATCTTCAAGGAATCCTACTCAATATCTCCAAAAGATAGGAAGCCATGCAAGAGTCAGTTAGGAAATTGGCTCAAATGTTGCAAGACAGGTCCACTATAGCACCATCCCGGAGGGACATGCCATATCCTCCCACCAGAAATGAGAGAAGTAACTACTCTAGTTCCTCTCATGATAGATCCAACCGCCCAGGGATAACATTGTCAATTTGATCCATTGATTACTACAATGGTTGATCTTTCACATCTAAACAGTCAAGCGTGTTATAACGCTTGATTAAGGCATATGATTTTGATCGTCTTGATCCCCGAGTAACCAAAGGTCATCACAAAGAACCAGTTCATTCTCGCGAGCATACAGAAGGGTCAGTTAGGTCCAGGGACAGCATCAGAGGATCTGTGCATACCGAGCATACTTCTCAGGAATAAGGGTCAGCACAGATGTACAATAAAGCCACCAAAGTTACCTCAACCGAATCCAAATCGAAAGAGAACTCTTCAAAGGGATCCATACAGAGATTAAAGTATCATTTGGGGGAATGGCTAAGTCCAAGAATCCTTTACAAAGGAGTTTTGTGAAGAGCTCTCCTTTCATCCAGGCTATTGTGGGTTATCCCACACTTTCCAAGTTCAAATTGCCCGGGGTCACGCATATGTGTGATAGTAAAACTGATCCCGCCTTTCATGTCAAATAATATCAGGAAACTGTTGATATCTATTATGTTTCAAACGAGATAAGATGCAGAGTTTTTCAAGTACGATCACTAGTCCAGTTCAAATTTGGTACAATAATTTACCCTGAGGACATATTGCCAATTTTCATCAGCTCGCCAAACTATTCATTAGAAATTTTTACTTTGGAGTAAAACTAGTCAAGAGAGTAGCCCATCTACTCAGTGTCCGCCAGCAACTAGGAGAAACTACTGGGGAATAAATCACTCATGTCGAGAATAAGAAGCTGGAGGTAGTTTATTATGAAGAGAAAATAACCATTACAGCTTTAATGAGCGGGCTGCTTCCTAAAAAGTTGTATTATGCATTGGCAACGAAACCTTTGAAAACTATGACTGAATTGATGCTAAATGCTGGAAAGATCATGAATGCCGAAGAGGATATGGCTGCAGAGCAAAAACCCATGACAAAATATAAGGACCATAAGAGCTTTGGGAGGAAGGAGCAAAAAAATAAGAAAATCAAGAAATCGAAAAAGTATGATGAATATACTCCTCTAACTATAGGTGTGCATCACATTTTGGAGGAAATGAGGGGAAGTAATGACTTGAAATGGCATGGGAAACTGAAATCGCTGCCCAATCGGAGGGATAAATTCAAGTATTATGACTTTCATAAAGATCATGGAATTACCTCGAAGAATGAGGTTGAGTCTCTCATCGACCGAGGAAAATTGACCAAGTTTATTGATGGGACTGAAGGTCGGGACACCCGAAGATGGTTAGAATCCTCTTTCAAAACAAAGGCACAAGAAAAAGTGGTCGAGATGATAATTCTGAAGATGGCCCCGACTTGCCCATGAAACCCAAGGAGCCTGAGCTTGAGGTAGGCGTGATATCTTTTCGTTGTCATTTCATTGCAGGAGGGGATGCTGGAGGCAAATATGAAGTAGCCGAGAGAAAGGCCCGTTTAAATGAGGCCAATGCTTGCTCTTACATTAGGCAAAATAATTTAATAGATAATGTAGATGGTCGACCCAGAAAGGTAAATAAAGATAAATTAGTAATCGGCTTCTCCAATAATGTCCTGTCGAGAGTTCTGTACCTTCATGACGACCCTCTAATCGTTACCTGTCGTGTATTCCATGTCAGGATAATAAAAATTCTCATAGATATTGGTAGCTTAGTTGACGTCATGTTCTATAATTACTTTAATAACCTAGGGCTAAGAGATAGCAAATTGGAACCTTAACATCGACCTTTAATTAGCTTTTCTGGAGAAAAGGTGTATCATTTGGGGACTATCCAACTAGAAGTATTGATCGACACTTGGCCAGCAAGTAGAACAAATAAGATTCCTTCTTCGTCCTCGATAGAAATATTCCCTCAGCTTCTTATATGATCCTCGACAGAGTTGGATTATAGAAGCTCGAAGCAGTGGCACCCACAGTTCATTAGTGTGTGAAGTTCCCCACTCACTATTGGGTTAGCATGGTAAAAGGCAATCAAATAGAGGCTAGAGAGTGCTACTATACCTCTGCTAACCAGTAAGAAGTTCGAAAGATCACTACCACCTACCAGATCAACAATTTGGACCCCCGTGAAGAAGCTGATTTAGTCAAAGGTCAAGTTGTGGAGGCCACGAAAACCATTGTAATAACGTATTTTCTTGGAGCCATGAGGATATGTTCGCAATTCGTATGCCACGAACTCAATATCAGCAAAGATGCTAAGCCGATTAAGCGAAAACGCAGGGTATTTAGTCTTGATAAAAATGGGGTCATCCAAGAAGAAGTAGATAAATTATAGAAATCTCATTTCATTGAAAATGTCAAGTATCCTAGTTGGCTGGTTAACATAGTAATGGTAAAAAAAGAATGACAAATGGCGAATGTGTGTGGATTTTACCGACCTCAATAAAGCATGCCATAAAGATCATTTTTCTTTATTTAAGATTGATCAATTGGTGGATTCAATAGTAGGTCACGAGTTACTGAGCTTTATGGATGCCTAGGCTGGTTACAACCAGATTAAAATAAAATATGAGGATAAAGAAAACACATCTTTCATCACTATTCGAGGTACCTACTGCTACAACTTTATGCCATTTGGGCATAAACACGCTAGAGTAACATACCAGAGGCTAGTGAATAAGGTTTTTGAAAAATAAATTAGGAAGAAAATGGAAGTATATATGGATGACATGCTTACTAAGAGCAAGGTAATTGCCCACCACATCAAAGACTTAAGTCAGACGTTTGATCAGTTGGAAAAGCATCAAATGAAGCTAAATCCGACCAAGTGTGTGTTCGACATACATGAAGGAATGTTCCTTGTCTTTATTGTGAATCAAATGGGCATTGAATCCAACCAGATAAAATAAAGGCACTGATTGAGATGTAATATCCACTATACAAGAAAGATGTGCAGAAATTGACTGAAAGAGTCGCCTCCCTCAACCGATTTGTGTCCATAGCTACTAATAAGTGCCTACTATTCTTCAAAATACTCAGAAAAACCTTCGAATAAAATGAAGAATGCAAAAATGCCTTTCAGGAGTTGAAGAGGTACTTAAGCTCTCCACCACTTCTCTCCCGACTAGTTTTGGGAGAAAAATTATATCTACATTTGGCTGTTTCAGAATTCGCTATTAGTTCGATGTTACTCAGGTTGGAAGATGGAGTTCAAAAGCCAGTGTATTACATAAGCAAAACATTCATAGGAATCGAAATTAAATACCCTCGCCTGGAAAAGTCAACCCTTGCTCTTATTGAGGCTCAAAGAGGATGAAGCCATATTTTTAAGTACATACCATTGTGGTTTACACAGATTTACCCTTACGGCTGGCGCTTCATAAACTAGAGAAATCAGGGAGATTGATGTCTTGGGCAGTTGAGCTTGGATAATAAAAAAATCCTTTATGAGCATAGGACTCCATTGAAAGTATGGACCGTAGCAGACTTTATTATAGAATTCACGTATCTAGAGGTGATCACTATTCTAAGTTTTCTTTTCGAGCATACTCCCTTAGAAAAAAACTTTGCTCTAAAATAAACTGATAAGATCGTCGACTGACCTGAAACGTCAGTTGCCCAAGACATGGCTCAAAGATACAATGAACAGAGTAATAAAATATTCTAATAAGGAGTTTAACTGAGGAAAGCTACAATAATAACATTCTAGTTTGGAAGTTGTATGTAGATGAATCCTCATGTGCCATTGGAAGTGGAGCAGGTCTAATCATCTATACTCCGAATGATATTGATGTAGAGTATGCACTTCATTTTCAGTTCCAAGCCTTCAACAATAAAGTAAAATACGAAGAATTGATCATAGGTTTGGAATTAGCCTTATCATTGGGAGCCGAGCAGGTTATGGGGCATAGTGATTCTCAACTCATTAATAACTAGGTGCATCAAATATATGGAATCAAGGAGGGTCTTATGATCAAGTAAATGTATAAAACCATGAAAGTCATCTATAAGTTTGTCGTAGTAAAAATGATGAGAATTCCAAGTATAGAGAATGCCCGAGCAGACGCACTTGCTCGGCTGGCCGCAACAACCAGGACAGAACTCAGGCAAACTATCCCTGTGAAAATTCTTACACACAGAAGTGTAAATATAAAGGCTACGGTCAGTCTCGTTGTGATGGATTTAGGACCCTCATAGATGGATCATATCAGAAATTACATTGACACAAGTGTACTACATGTTGATCTAAAAGAAGCTAGGAAATTAAGGTTCAAGGCATCCAGTTATGTAACGAGGAGTCCTATATAAAAGATGATACACTGTTTCATTGCTTTGTTATTTTACCTAGTCGAGGTACCAGACTTGATCAGAGAAGTGCATGAATGTTCTTGCAGGGCAATTCGGCTGACCGGTCATTAATATGCAGGATAACTATGCAGGGATACTACTGGCTTACTATAAGAGCAAATTGTATTTCCTTTATAAAAACGTGCGATGTATGTCAGAAGTTTGTCGTAATTCATAGAAGATCGGTGGGTTTCTTAACTCCCATTACTTCCCCTTGGCCTTTTGCTATTTGGGAACTTGATTTGGTCGATCCATTGCTATTTAGGGACTTGATTACCTCACTAAATGGGTGGAGGATGAGCCGTTAGTTGAAATGCCTTATGAAAGAGTTTTTCAGTTCATATGGAAACATATCACGTGCAGGTTTGGAATGAGGAATTTAAAGAGTACTTTATTCAATACAATATCCAGAAAGTTCACTCTGCCCCTGGACACCCACAATGTAATAGCCAAACAGAGGTTACTAATAACACCATACTTGATGGGTTAAAAAG
This sequence comes from Sambucus nigra, assembly GCA_949130495.1. Lineage (NCBI taxonomy): Eukaryota > Viridiplantae > Streptophyta > Magnoliopsida > Dipsacales > Adoxaceae > Sambucus > Sambucus nigra. Next base: position 51,888,193 of record OX422220.1, read on the forward strand.
AGGTTGGATGATCCTAAGGGAAACTGGATAAATGAACTGAACAGTGTTCTTTGGGCAGAGGACAACCACCGGTGAGACTCCTTTCATGCTTACTTTAGGAACATAAGTCATGGTACCAGCCGAGGTAGGTCTCCCGACTCATAGGTTATTGAACTTTGATTCCCCTAAAAGTTATCCCATGAGGAGATTGGATTTAGACATGATTGAAGAACTCAGAGAGGACGCTGCACTTCGAATGGTTGCTTATCAATAAATGATGGCTAGATTCCACAACCGAAAGGGTCAAGTCGACCAACTTAAAAGAAGTAGACTATGTCCTTAAGAATGCAATCCCGAAGGGAAACTGGTTGGAACCAAACTGGAATGGTCCTTACCGTATCTCGACAGTCATCCGACCAGGAACTTATCACTTGGAAACACTTGAAGGGGAGGAATTTAAGAATTCATGGAACACCGATCACCTCTGAAAATATTATCAGTAATTTTGACTTAATGTAATCATTTAATCCATTTTAATAAAATTGTGATTTCCTACCTCTTTATATATATTTTTTTGGGATAGGCGATGATATACATCCCCCAATAAGCTAACAAACTTTTCCAACTTCAAAAAGAAAATTATTTTAAACTTCATTATGCCTTCGTATTTGACAAGTTAAGAACAAGAAGTCCCTAAAACTTCATGTATGACTTAAAGTAAAAAACATAGAGTTTTACTCGACCAAATTTAATTCAGGAAAGACCTACATTCCTAATACACTTGGTCGCCAATGGTAACTAATGCAAATACTTAGTTCTAAGAATGTTTTACCTAAATGCATTAGTAGAACCTAAGGCCCTATAACTCAAGTTCATAACTTGACCAAACACCAATTAATTAAGTAAGTTAGTGGGTTGCATAGGGAGTACACTAATAAAAAAGCTTAATTATGGATCAAAGACTAAAGTACATAGATAACATGTATTATAAAAAAATAGTCTTTTTATTCCATCAAACTTTCATACAGTCAGAAACAAGCAAGAAGAACAAATTAATTCTGTGGGGCGTTTTCCTCCAACCTTATCCATCCCAGCAAGAGGAACATTAAGAGTGTTGGGCAACGTTGTAGTCTTAAAATCTCTCAACTTATCACGCCCACTGCTGCTCGACTGATCCAACAGATGAGGGGGGTGAATGTGCTCATCTTCACCCTGAAGATCGTAGTCTTCTAAGTATTTTCTCACAAAGCTTTGGGGAATGGCATTGGTCGAAATCCATTAGACATCAATCTTGAATGGAGGGTCTAGATAATCCAACATGCCTGGATCATGCCAATGCTATAAATCACTCTTATCATCTACCTTATGCAATCCAGCACGTTCAACTAACCCCATTTGTATCCTTCCCAATGAGCTTCCTCCAGACGATCGTCCAAGTGAGTTAAGGCCTCATTATAACCATCCATCCATACATCTTTAGGTTATTTATAGAAGTGAAAACTTAGTCGGTCTACCATGTCTTCGAGCTTCTTGATGGTGTTATCTTTCTCTTTTAATAATGATGTTTGGTTAGCCAAGGTCTTTTTAGTTCTTTCTTCTTCCTCAGTTGGCCGAGCAATAATCACTTACTAGAAGGCTGGTCAGATTAGGTTTTCTTCTTCTTCAAGCTTTCTAAATCCTCCAACAATTTGGCGTTCTAAAGCTCTAGGAAAGAAGTACCTTTGTTTGGTGCAATCTCAAATGACTTTTTAAAGCTCTCTAACTCATTCTTTAAATTATTATTCTATTTTTCAAGAAGGGTAGAGACATCCTTAACACTTTCCACTTATGTGTTAAATAAGAATTCCTTCTTCTTAAAGGTGGATGTGACCTTTTGTATCTTCTTATCAAAACCCTAACCTGCATTCAGTGCTTCATATTTAGCTTCATAGTCCGAATGCAATAAAACCCGAATAAGATTGTGCTGATTCTGAAGCTGCTCAATCATCTCATAATATGCAACATTATTTGCCAGAACCCTATTAAAAGGATAATACAGATCTACATATGCCTATTTTATTTGGTCGGATGCATCTTTGCCGAGTAACCCATCCAATTCAGCCTTTGTTAGACTTACATGTCCAGTTTCTAACAAGCTTCTGCTATGCCTTAACAAGTCAGTTTTAGCAGAGAAAATTACGTTCTTCCTGGCAGTAAACTGAAGAGCAATAATATCAAATCAATAAGTTCAACCAAGTAAAATAAACAAACATAAATACATGTATATACTAGCAAGTTGACTAAAAGAAGATTTTCATTCATTATCGAAAATACTGTTATATTACAAATCCAAAAAGAAAAAGTAAAATCAAAGCAAATATCAATGGAAAGAGATACAAAAAGGGATCAACAGACTTGAAATATTTTTTTATACCTTTTTAGGGAACTAGGATCATGCCTCTAGAATACGTCAGAGTCAACTGAAGTTCCTACCTCCCTCAAGATAGATGTCCATCCATTTTTAAAGGACACCTTCTTCCCATACTCAATTTGAATAGCAGTTGTAGCAAATGCCTTATCCCAGCCCTTATTGAAGGCATCTTTCTTATCCTTCTTGTATTGGGCCTTCAACTCCAAAAATTTCTTCTTTTCAGCAGCTGCTTTCGTAACCGAGCTAGTTGCCTTATCCTCGGTAATCTTCATCTTGTCCTCTATCTTGCCCTATTTTCAGCCACCTTCAGTTTCTCATGCCATTACTTCTGTTCTCTCTCAAAAGCTTCCTCGTAATTTTTTAAAGATTTTCTCATGCCCTTAAAGGCCTCCTCTATAGCAACTAAAGATTACCCCAATTGGTCATCTATGGTCAACAACTGGCTATAGTCGACCAAAAATAACAAAACAAAGCAACAATAACAGAGTTACTATCATTTATACTTAAAGGAAAATTATGGAAAGTAGACAAAGGTTTAAGAAATTACCAAAGCTAAATTGTGATTAGCCCCCTCCAACAGACGGGCTCTTGTCAAAGAGATTGTAGACGACTTATCTGCTAGGAGAACTCCAGTGCCAATTAGCCCCTGGCTAGTTCAGGGTTCACAGCTGCAGAGAAAAATTCAGCTGCTTCTTGGTCGGCAACACTCTTTTGGACTAATTCTTGCTAGGCAGTTGGGCCTCTCTTTAACCTCTTAAATCGAGGCTATGTGGTTTTAGCCTCCTCCACATTGAGAACCAGAGGTTTATTATTCGTGGCAGTAGTCCTTTTGGATGGAAGGGGAGACATACTAGCCAAGAGGTTTGAAATTTTTATTTTTTCCATCTCGACCGTAGGGAAAGTCTGGATGGCAGTGATATCAAAAGATTTAAAAGAAGATGAAGTTCCTCCAAGTGTCAGCTCCCCATCTGCTCCAAAGGACTGAGGAGGAGAAGATGTGGACACAGGTTCCTCATCCAAGCTAATTGGAACTTGGGGAATGACTTAAATTGGTCGGGCAACAAAAGATGTAATGGAGCTATTATACTCCAACAAGACAGAGGCTGCTCAGAGGCGCTCTTCTCATACACTTTGATGAATAGACCACGGGGACTTTAGTTTATCCAACTTCACCTCACCCTCCTTGGGACACTTCTTTTTACTTTCCTCTATAAAAATAAAACAAGAGTGGTTAGTCGGCATATTATCAAATAATTAGTAAGTATGGATGAAAAATAAAATTCAAGGAGCTAAACCGACCTATCCCACGCCCTTCCCGGGGGAATTTGGAACCAGTGTATTTTACCCCCTCGAGAAGATGGGCATATTTCCAATTCTGCACCACAACACCATAATCCCAATAGTCTATATATGAATTGGGCAGATTAATTACTAGTGCCCTATTGCCCTGATTAGTCTTCAGATAATAAGTGTTATCCCCTATTATTACCCATTTATAACAATACATCATCTCAGTAATCCCAATATGGATCCCATGGATTTCGTTTTAACGATGGACCCAGTTTAATACCCTCTAAGTGTTGGAGGCTACTCTAGCAGGAACTACATTGAAGTGTTGACAGAATTCAAGGATCAAGTGGTGTGGAGGCAAAATTATTCCACACTCCGCAATGAATAAGGTAGGGATCCAATGGCCCTCATCAAGTGACAGTAAGTCCATAGGACCTTCCATTAATTATAAGGATACCCAGTTAGGAATTTTCCATCTTTCCCTAAACTTTGCTAAGGAATTCTCATCCACAATGTACACCATTGTTTAAATGAAATAAAAGAAGGGGTATAAAATAAAGAAGTCTTATAGAAGTTACTACAGGACAACAAGGAAGAAACGACAAAGAAAAAACTCAAAGAAATAGAGATTGCTTAAGTGTGAAGGTTGAAGCTGAGAAAAATAGGGGGAAATATGTCATCCTTTTATAGCTTACCTCGAAGGTTGAAAAGTAGTGATTAACTGAATCAACGATTGAACTCTTGACGGATGCACAGTTCCCAAAGACACGAAAAGACCACCGTACCCTTTGCAGTTTTCTATTTTCAAATTATTCATAAAATGCTACCGCCTAATAAACTGATGATAAATTTACAAGTCCACGAGGTCGGCTGCCGACCACCATCCTGCTTGAGCGCTGAGCAATATTTTAGAACTAATCCTCTATCCTTTCAACAAAATATCAAGCATGGAGCATTGGGAGCTATTATTGTGAGCTAAATTATTCATGCCACGTAGACCTAAGATATTGGGACACTTATCCTCATAAGTATACATCTCAGCATATTATTTACACCTGGTCGGCTTCAGAATTACTTGGTCGGCGTACCGACCGACCAGCTTAAGAAGATGAACCATTAGGAAGAAGAAAGGTCATTCACATGGGAATTATTAAGAGACATTCCACACGTGCCTTAGAAGCTTAATAGTCTCATTCATTGTGTACGGGTGTAAATGCTTAGATATAAAAATGCATTTCGCCCCTTGTGTTTTGGGACCTTTATAAATATCTTATTTCCTTTAGTTCAAGGGATAAGTATAGCACACACAAGCAAGTCTACCTTGAATTCTATGTAACTACCTTCAATCGTAATACCATAACAATGGACATAGGCTTTCTCTAAGCTGAACAACTTTAAAAATCTTTGTTGTTCTTTATTATTTTCATTTACATTACTCAATCAATTATATGTGATTACGAAATTAGTAATTTCTAGCTAAGATAAAGTCTCTACTAATTTTGGACATCAACAATTATGTATTACACATATATATACATGAATTATGGTATAAACTCGATTACCCACAAATCTCACTTAATTTCTACTTGAACCCTCAACTCCACTAGCTTTCGATGCTCCTCCAAAATAACTTATCACAACTCACAAGCATATGAATCCCCCAATTTCATTTGGGACGTATTTATCCCAAATGAATCCTTATGGCATGATCAATATGTGTTGAAAGATGAACGATTTGCACGTCAGTATAGTTGCAGACCTCCATCAGAGTTCTCTAGCTTCCCCTAACTCAGGCACAGTTCAACATCTTTCGAGTCTCAATAGGTGATGATTTATTGTTTCATGTTCAAAATGATTAAAACTTTGATAGTATCTCACAAGAATCTCTCAAAAACACTTAAAAAAATAAAATAATATTTGTAAAGATGGGCCGTTATTTTGATATAATGCTTTTACAACCTTATATGTGTTTTAGAGAAGTCAATTAGGTTAAAAACCAATCCTCAAAAATTGATCCCCTGTACGTATGAGAATAACTTTTGTACAAACGAGAATGTCTCTCGCACGATCCTTATAAGAATATTTATCCGTGCGATCTTTATATTACATATTCAACATTCGAAATCAAATCTCACAAGATACCTCATAGGTTGGATCTTTCGTACGAGGCTTGTAGGAAGCCCTCACAGGATAACTCCATCTTACAAGCTTTTTACGAGCTCTTCTGTTTGAATAATTAAATCTCGTAATAAGCCTCATAGAAAACTCTTGTACGAACTTCATATCTCGTACAAAGCCCTCGTATGTATGGGGTATCTAATAAAGGAAATAAAAGAACAACAAGATAAATCTTACAACCTTTTGTTCACAAATTATTTATTTTTAAACTATCAATCATAAAGAAGAAAAAACACAAGTATCTCAACTTACCAATCTCGAATATTCAAACCATGTAGTGAAATCCAATTTGGTCCAGTAAGCCAAATGATATATAATTATGTGCAACGTCATTATCTCTAAATCTTCAATAAACTCAATTACCTTTTTACAACATTAGAATTCAATTAGGGTGTGTTTGGGAACCCCAATTCCATGATTTGGAATTGGAATTAAAATATTTTAAGTTCAAAATTTGTATTAAATTTCTCCCAATTCCAATTTCAAATCATAGAATTGGGGTTCCCAAACACACCCTTAATAGATTTGAAATCCTTAGAATTTAAACTCCCTGCAATTTTTTTCTAACTAAACAATAGAATCGGAATCCAAGGCTCCAATTTCAATTCCAAAGCTTGAAATGGAGGTTCCAGAATGTACCATTAGAGTATGTTTTGGATACTTATAATCAAGGTTCTAAAAATTAGCATAGGCGGACCTTAGGCGTGAAAAGACGTTTAGGCCTTTTTAATATATTTTAATATTTTTTAACCATAACAAGGCTATTAAAATACTAAAATTGTACATATCATAAAATTATGTCTAAATCTATGTAAACTAAAATACTATTTGATTATTTTGAATGAGATAATGGCCCGGAGTGTAACAAAATTATTTAAAAGGCGATATCGTTTCACTAAGGCATTATTGTTTTTAGAAAAAAGTGCGTCTTAAGGGCTTTACTAAGAATAAGACGTAAAAAGCGTAAGGCGATGCGTTTCTCCCAAGCCTCAAGCCTAGGCGTTTTTTTTTTAAAACAGTGCGTATAATTGAAATTCAGCCAAAATGCTATTTTTTAAAATTTGAATTCAATAAATTTCAAATCCTTGACATTATAATTCAATTGTTTGATTTTGTCGTAGAACTTTATTAGAGTTCAAAATTCAATTCTGTTTGTTGTAGTTTATGAATTGTATGTGTAAATATCACGTGTAAAGTAGGGGTGCACACGGTTCAGGTTTGTTCAGTTTCACTACGAACCCAGAATCGAAATCGGGATTGATTGGTTCCATATTTTTGAAATCGGGATCGAACCGATTATGTCCCAAACCGAACCAACGGTTCTGGAGTTGACTCGGATCGGTTCTTGCTTCCAAAAATATTTTAAAAATAAATAATATAATAAATTTTCTTTAAATATAATATAAAAAAGACATGAGAAGTAAACATTTCAAAGGTAATCGAAATCTCAAAGTCAAAATTAATATAAAACCTTTGACTTAAAGGAAAAAATGACATTTTTCATGTATATAAAGCTTGAAAAACATATTTAGGATCGAATCGGTTCCGGTTTGATCCGGATTCTTAGTCCGGTTTTTAATCAGATCGGTTTATGATTTGATTCGATTTGAATTTATATTGGAATCGAGAATTGAACCGACACGATTGATTTTATATTTTTTAAATTGGAATCAAACCAAGAGAAGAAAAAACTGAATCAAACCAACTTAATACGTTCAATTTGATTCAATTCATTAATTTTTCAAGTTCTTATCAACACCCCTAGCGTGTGAAACTCGTTGAGCTATGCGAAACTGTGTGTAACGTGTGTGTGAAAGTGGAGCACACGAATACATTAGGTTGGACTACGCCCATATATTTTTCTAAAACATTTCTCCCTTAATTGAGAAGATTCGTTGTTGGTTCACACTTTTTAACCTATCTAAAAACGTTCCTGGTTTGAGAACTCAGTCAGCTCACACAGCAGCCAGCTTTTACCTACGTTGCTACATTCTAATAAATGATCTCGACATTTCTAGACAAACACAGAAACAAACAAAATCCTCATACTCATCTCACTAAAACCGCAAAACGTCACCCTCACCCCTCCACCGTCGGATCCCAATCCAACGGCTCACAATCACTCAAAACACCCCACCCAAAACTCCCCACTTTAACACACGTGTCCCTGTCCCCACCCCACTTATATAAACAACACCCCCGCCGATCACCTCATAAGCTCAGACTACGCAGATTACGTACAGAGGATATAAATGAAGTAAAAAAACACATCTTTTCATCATTTAAAGATCTTTAAATATGTTGAGACGTCGAAAGGGGACCAAGAAAGAGGCTGACGAAGAAAACGAGGACGGGGGAAAATTAAAACAAACACACGATGGTTCCAAGAACCGAAAAAAATGGTCGTGTGTGGACAGTTGTTGTTGGCTCATCGGATTCATATGTTCGATTTGGTGGGTTTTATTGTTTTTATACAATGCAATGCCCGCCTCGTTTCCTCAGTACGTTACAGAGGCGATAACGGGGCCGTTGCCGGATCCGCCGGGGGTTAAATTGCATAAAGAAGGTTTGACGGCCAAACACCCCGTGGTTTTTGTGCCCGGAATTGTGACAGGTGGGCTTGAGTTGTGGGAGGGGCACCAGTGTGCGGAGGGGTTGTTTAGGAAACGCCTTTGGGGTGGTACGTTTGGGGAAGTCTATAAAAGGTAATCATGAATACTTTCGGTTATACGTATTTGGTGCCAATTGTATTTTCTAGTTTATGACTGGTCAAAATGAAATTGGTTAATAGAGAAAAGTTATTTGTCGACACGGTTAATAAATAGATCATGTTCGTGTTAGGCCATTCGATACGATTAGTTAAACAAGCACGGATTGACACCCGTAGTCACATTTTCATTTGGTTTCAATTTGGTCACAAGTGGTGGTATTGGTATAATTTCTCAGTGTTTGAACCTCATAGGAGCTTATCAATTTGAGTGTTTTAAGTTTTTCACAACTTAAGGAGGAAAGAAATGATGAAAGGGACCCATAATTGTAGATAAATTATGGGGTAAACTACACCCCCGTCCCTAATCTACAGTGGTTTTAAAAATTACCCGTTCTAAAGAACCCGACAAAGTGCCCCATAAACTACTGAACCGTGACAACTAATGCATTTATGTTAAATGATTCGTTTTGGATGCTACCCTTTCAAAACATGAGATTTTTCATATTGATTTTACTTGTCTAGCCTCTTGGGTCATATATCATTCTTTTTTGAGCTCTTATCTTACTGGGTTGTGAAATAACTTTTTATAATATATATATTGATGTGAGTATTATCCAATTAGTTTTTTATATGCATGTATGTTTGTTTGTATAATGGCCCACGAGCAAGGGCCTGCCTAGGGAGTTCAAAATCTCAGGGCTGGCTCCATAGAGAAGTATGAAAACAGTAAGACAAATGTGCTTTTGTGAGATAGTCTCTATTTTCATGCTTTATTTAGTTAGGCCAAAAACCAAGATACTCCAAATTATCAATATATATATATATATATCAGTATTCTAAAAGGCACGCCTAAGTGCGAGGCTTAGGCGAAATGTCCCGCCTTAAGCTTTTTACGCCTTATTCTTGGTAAAAGGGTTAAGGCGCACTTTTTTTAAAAAACAAAAACGCTTTAGTGAAACGATATCGTCTTTCAAAGACTTTTTTTAAAAAATCGGACCAATATTTCATTCAAAACAATCAAAAGACAAATGGTATTCCAAACCTCTCTTCCTCTCGCCCAAAAAGACGCGCATTTTTTTTGTTTTCTTCTTAGTATTAAAAAAAATAGTACTTTGGTTTGCATATATTCGGACATATTTTAAGGTATGTACCATTTTAGTATTTTTAATAGTCTTGTTATAGTTAAAAATGTTAAAATATGTTAAAAAAAAGCCTAAACACCTTTGCACTCATTTTTAAGGCCCGCCTAGACTTCTAAGGCGTAAGGCGTAAGGCTTGGCCTATACGTCTCGGTCACGCTCCGTGTTTTTTAGAATCTTGATATACATATATATATGTATATGATTTTGACCTCTTGTCAATAAAGACTAATAAATGGATGCTTAGGTCTTTGCTTAACAATTCGAGGTCTTCTACTTGAGGTGAATTGTTAGAAGCTTTTGCTTCCAAACGTTTTTCCTTCTGCGCGCTAGAGGCATGCATTGTTCAGTACCCAATTAGATCAGTTGCATTCATTCAATCATCATGAAGTAGTATATAACTTAACAGAAACTACATAATGGTGTTGCACATATTTCATTTTCATAGAAACTGGACATTGAATGCAAGTACAAAATTTAACAACTAAAACTGGGATGTACATGCAATTGTCCAATTAAATTAAGTAACTAATTTAGAATAAAACTGAAGCATAAGATAAAAGGTAAATAAAGAAGATTCATATTTCATTTTCATAGAAACTGAACATTGAATGAAAAATCAACAACAATTAAGATGTACACGCAATTGTCCAATTAAAATATGTAACTAATCTAGAATAAAACTAAAGCATAAGATACAAGGTATATAGAGAAGATTTAATTCCAGATTTCTCCCCTAATTGAAGAGATTCCTTGTTTGTTAACACTTTTTAACCTATTGAAAAACGTTCCCTTGTTTAATAACACAGTCAGCTCACAAGAGTAGACTTTTTTTACCTACGTTGCCACATTCTAATGAATGGTCCTGACCTTTCCACCCCTACTAGATCTCCATAATCCTCTCTAGAACCGTCAAACGTCATCCTCACTCGATCCCTACTAGATTACCACAATTCAACGCCTCACAATCACTTAAAACACTTCTCACAAAACTCCCCTCATTAGACCACATGTCCCCCAATTGGCCCGACCTTAGACCTTCTCACTTATATAAATAACATTACTGGATTCTTTACCCCTCCTTACCCCTCCGATCAACTCATAAGCTCAGGCTAAACAGACGCGATAAAAAATTCCCGTCTTTATATCATTTACACAACCTATACATATGTTGAGGCATAGAAAGGGGACTGGCGTTGGGATCAAGAAAGAGCACGACAAAGAAAATGAGGAGAGAGAAAAACAAACATATGATGATTTGAAGAATAAAAATTTGAGGAAAAAGTGGTCGTGTGTGGACAGTTGTTTTTGGTTGATTGGATTCATATGTTCGATTTGGTGGTTTATGTTGTTTTTGTACTATGCAATGCCGGCTTCATTTCTTCTGCACGTAATGGAGGCGATAATGGGGCCGTTGCTGTATCCGCCGGGGGTTAAGTTGCATAAAGAAGGTTTGACGGCCAAACATCCTGTGGTTTTTGTGCCCGGGATTGTGACGGGTGGGCTTGAGGTGTGGGAAGGTCACCCGTGTACAGAGGGGTTGTTTAGGAAACGGCTGTGGGGTGGTACGTTTGGGGAAATCTATAAAAGGTAACAACAAAATAAACATTGATTGTGTGTGTGTGTTTTGATTTTTTTTCTCGTTTATTGTCAAAAAAACATTGTTGTGGTCTGTTATTTTTATTTAGAGGAAGCTATGATGACTTTTGAAACAACTTTTTGACCTTTTTTTGGTGTGTAATGTGTACTATGTTGCAAATGATTGTATTTTCTAGTTGGTGTAGATGCTTATTCATAGTAAAACGTATTGTTTGAGAAAACTCTAGGTGGCATACAATCTGGGATTAAATTAGAACCAAATGCTGATGTAGCAATCCCATGTTGTTTTAAAAGAGGGTCGTGGTGACCCGTCAATTCAGCCATTTGAAGGAGTCATTAAAAACTGTGGGGCCTAGGATATAGGTGTATTGATGACCTTATTGTTTCAACTAGTAAAATGATGAGAGTCAGCATGACCATCTTTAAAAAGGGTCAATGAATTTATACTCTGTTTAAGGGGACTAAAAGCACAAAAGTGGCCTCCAATGTCACATTACTATTTGATTTCAAATTGGTCACAAGTGTTGAGCTAGATATAATTGCTCGATGTTTGAACTTCATAGGAGTTTCTTAGTTTGAATCCTTGAGTTTGTCGATTAGAGGGGCTCATATTTATAAATAATTATATACATACATGTAGTCATATCGCTTGAATGAGATTTAGCGATTCAATTGTCAATGAAAAATTGATCAACTCTTAACAAGCCCACTTCAACAATCTGTTGAGCACACTAGCCTTTCGGGACATGAGGTTTCTTATATTTATTTTACTTGCCTAGCCTCTTGGGTTGTGATATATCTTTTTTGGGCTCTTAATTTACTGGGTTGTTAAATGTCTTTATATATAAAGTAAATTTTATGTGATTGATTATTAATTTGTTAATTTTTCTCTTTGTAGTAATCATTATATACATGCATGTACCTTAGTATAAAAGTCCACGAGCAAGGGTCTGCCTAGGGCCTTCAAAAGCTCAGGGCGGCTGTGCAGAGAAGTATGAAAACATGAAGGCTTATGTGCTTATGAGAAAAAATTTATTTTCTAATACCTAATTTTAGTTAGGCTGAAAACCAAGATACTCTGAATTATCAATATCTATATCTATCTATCTATGTATGATGCTGCCCTCTTGTCAATAAAAACTAAAAAATAGATGGTTACCTATCTGCTTAACATTTTGAGGTCTTCTACTTGAGTTGAATTATTGGAAGCTTTTGTGGTGCTCCCAAACATTTTCCTTCCGCGCTAAAGGCATGCACTGTTCAGTACCACAGTTGAATCAGTTGCATTCGTTTAGTCATCGCTAAGTAGTTAGTGTATAACTTAACAACTACATAATGGTGCGGGCATTGCTGCACATATTTTCATTTACATAGATACTAGACATCGAATTCAAGTAGAATATTCCTTGCATTAATTCAATCATCCCATGTGTCTGTTGTTTTCTGCAGACCCTTGTGCTGGGTTGAGCACATGTCTCTGGATAATGAAACGGGATTGGATCCTCCTGGTATAAGGATCAGGCCTGTATCTGGACTTGTGGCAGCTGATTACTTTGCAGCTGGTTATTTTGTATGGGCAGTTTTAATAGCTAATTTGGCTCGGATAGGGTATGAAGAGAAAAATATGTATATGGCAGCATATGATTGGAGGATTTCATTTCAAAATACTGAGGTACATTTCCAAATAGAATTCCCCCCCCCCCCCCCCCCCCCCCTCTGAAGTCCTATTTTATTGCCATTGTCTTCTATTTTGTTCTAAATTTTGATATAGAGTCTTGGTCAACTTACACCTGAGGTGATTGGTCCTGTGTACATTTCCAATGCATATATATATATATATATATATATGCATTGCCACGTCTAACATACCTCATTTAACACACCTAAAGAGCATACCTCCACTTTTCAAGGTATAAGTGATAAAGTTCAAGGAGATCACCCGCCCACCATGTTTTATCAAAAAATTCAACTATTTAGCTGGTGAAATGTTTTATATATATGTGCATTTTCAGCTGTTGAAGCTTGTGATCTCACGCACTATACAGTTGATGATCATCTCCACGAGATTTCTTCAAAAAATACATTCATTTACTCCCCCCCAACCCCCCCCCCCCCCAAAAAAAAAAAAATAATAAATAAAAATGAAGGTATGTTTAATGAGGTATGTTAGAGAGACTAACAATGTATCTATATGGGCTTGCTCTCAAAATCTGTTCTTAAAGCATGGGGGGAATATTATCCAAGAATTAATTGAGTGTAAAAGTGACAATTTTTTCTTGCATCAGAGAGGGGGACACCTTTATCCTGCCTCTTGAATATATTATACACTAATCAGATGATTATTTTGCCAAACTAAAATGATCAGGTACGTGACCAAACTCTGAGTAGGATAAAAAGTAATATAGAACTCATGGTAGCTACAAGTGGTGGGAAAAAGGTGGTTGTTATTCCACATTCAATGGGTGTTCTGTACTTCTTGCACTTTATGAAATGGGTTGAAGCACCTGTTCCAATGGGTGGTGGAGGTGGACCAGATTGGTGTTCTAAGCATATAAAGGCCGTCATGAATATAGGTGGACCGTTTTTGGGTGTCCCAAAAGCAGTCTCAGGATTATTCTCTGCTGAAGCCAAGGATATAGCTGTTGCCAGGTCTCATTCTAAATACTACGCGTGAGTGGTACTGGGTTGTTGTTACCATGACTTGCTTCTTTCCTTTTGTCAAATATATCCATGTCATACAAGCCTTGCATGGTAGTTCCGACAAATATCAGTATTATTTTGTTTATCTCATCAGATTTTTCCATTATATAGAAAATATGTGCAAATGCTCGACTTAGCAGAAAGTCCGTAACATGAATGTGACACCCCGACTAATTAAACACCGGGTAGCTACTCCTTTATAAAATTAATTCAAAATGCCAAGTTGGCTCAGTTAATAGCATCACTGTCGAAAACATTTTAAAGATTACTAACCACCTAGTATTTAAAAAGTAAGTGCCAAATTTTATTAAATCTGATTAACATGCAACAAGAGTAATGAATAACTAAATAACACCATTCACCATACTGAAATAGAATGAATAACCATCACAAAATGTAAATAGAACCTGGAGGAAAAACTCCTCAATACAAATCCCACAACTGATAAGTAAACTGAAGTAAATAACTAAAAACTGAATACTGAGCAATACATGCTAGAGTCTGAAAACTGAAATGTAAAAATGTCTAATAGAATTGGGCAACATGCCCTACAACTGATAGATGCTGAGACTGGAATCCAAATGAGAGAGGCGTCTAAAAGCAAGTCCCTGTAGCTTCCACAAACAGCTACAGCTCGTCACCTGAATGAGAATCCTATGCTTGGTGTCCTTGTGGCTGGGCACCTAAAATGGTTTTACAAGAAAATATATTTGAAAGCAAATGGGTCAGAGCCCGAAAGTGGAAATCATTTTAGAAACCTGCAAGTGCTTTAAAAACATTTAAAACATTAAATGCAAAGTACATGTTAGGACGTGCACTCACATTAAATTCTCACCTCTCGACTAACTGTGCACTCCTAACGTAAGTACCCATCTATAACGACACAAACCACTAGCTAAGTGACATCGAATCTAGCTAGACTTATCATAGGACCTGCCATTATTACTTGGTTCTATTATAACGCTCGTAATTAAATAGGGGTTTAATATAAACTCAGTTACTAACTATGCCATTGATATAACTATCAGCTAACTCATTATATATCTCGAAACAATACCGTAATATTTTACAACATTAATATGAGGATTTTCATTAATTTAATGTATATTTTCACATCATAAATATACGATACAAGCACCCCGCAATCTAAGCTATGGTGCACACATACTCTGCTATCCATCCCGGTACATCACGTACATAAGGATTACATATTCCGAATCTCTCAGGAATAGTTTACCGATAACAACATCACAAATAATGGAGGCGAACACAGTCACCATCACATGGGTCACGCACATACCTACGCTCCCATGATCAGCGGACTTGTTAATATCACAATAAGTCTTTCAATGACCTATGTTCATCAAGGTACCAGTCTATATCCCCCCCGTAGGCACACAAGGATTAGAGGGTCCTAAGCGAACGCAACCTCCCGTGATAGCAAGTATGGTAGGTATGTCATACACATAAACTATATACTAAGCATTCACACATCTTAGATATCACCATTTTAATAACGTTTAAGCTACATCATAATATCATTATTCCAAACTTATGTATTTCAAGTCTCCCGTTAATATAAAGTTAAACTACCAACACGTCTCACGTCGTAGTTCCTTAAACTTAAAACCTATCTCGAATAGACTACTAAGTTCCCATAATATCTTTATACCTAAGGTCTTTACTTCTGCCCCAAACCTTATTTCATCAACTTATTCAAATTTGTACTATTAACCCAAATATTATCTCACATAACGAATTTCATTTATTTAGAATAATTCCTCAAATTACATTCTGATTAAAGTCCCACTTCATAATCATGCCTACTGGTCTTCCTTAAAGCTAAGGGTATTCACAAAGTCTCCAAACATATTCTCCGAGGGTTTCCACCATTAAAATCATATTAAGGAAAGTTTCACTCATTCTGGGAAGGTCGATCGATCGACCTATGAATATCGATCGATCGACCTATGAATATCGATCGATCGACTGATGAATGTCGATCGATCGATCGAACAGGTATGGCTACGGACTGCTTCGTTCTGCAGATTTGAAAACGTCCCAAAACTTATTTCTAACGTGTGATTCTCAAATATAACGTTATAGTAATGTCATATAACAATCCTACAATATTACTAACGTCCATAAATCAATATTTCAACAACTATAGGCTACATATGGGTCAAACTTCATCAAAAACCTAGTTTCCAGATTTTATCTCAAGAACATTCATAAACTTCATCTTAAGTCCGTTTTTGGTATAACAAAAATCGATAATTCTCTTAATATAATCTTCCAATAACATTCTACATGCAACCTATATCCCAAAATTTAAACTAATAACTCCAATCTTATGGGTTTTTCATTATCTTCCAAGAACATACAAAATTTATGAATAATCTAACATGGAAGAAGCATTCTCTGAAATTTAAATGGAATAAATCACTTGCCTTGATTGTTTCTGAATCTGGTGTTGGATTTGTAATCTCTTTCTGCAGATTTTCTGCAGAATTCCTCCTCTTTCCCTTCCTCTCTAAGCTTTCTTCTTCCAAAGATGGCTATGGTGGCTAGGGTTTTCTTTGGGAGAGTTGGAAGACTAAATGATAACCTACGTAGCTTATGGGGTTAATAAAGGGTTGGTTGAGTCAATTCCTTATCAGATTACAACTCTCAATTTTCGTCACTTTTAATTACCCAAAAATACCAAATTACTAAAATACCCTTTAAGTTACCGGTATGGCCTAAAAATACCCCGGGACCCAAACTATACCCCCGGCTAGTGTTTTCTGACTATCTCGACCCTTCCGGACGCGTTGGCGCACTCAAAACGACCATACGGATTATAGATTTCATATTCACTTTTATTAACAAAATAATATACCGTGACGCGGCGGTCCCACGTGTCTCAACAAAATTTCCAAAATGCCGTATATAAATCCCACGACAAATTTTATAATACCAAGTTCATATATAATCATATATGCACATAATCAAATACCAACTCGCATCTCATTAGTATTTATAACCCGGATTAATTTCCAATTAATACGCTAATTAATTAATTAATCCCAAAAATAATTATAGTCAAAAGTACGGGGTATTACAATGAACTTCTGGAATCATCATTACATGTGTGTGTGCGCGCGTTGAAACCTGCTATTGCTTTTGTTGAATTCTACTTTGATTACTAGAACTAGCTTGCAAAGGAGTCCCTTCAGTGCTGTAGCAATAGTTTTAAAAATAAATGCACAAGATATTTGCTATTCTATCATTGTATGATATGATTATTTTGAAGGATTATTTCTTTCCCTTCATTTAGTTGTGTCGACTTGAAAATACCCCAGAGGGGGGTGAATTGGTTCTTTGAGATATCAATGGCAAAATAAAAGGTTACAGCTAATATGCAAACCTCTACAAACAACAATGAATGAATGAACACAATAAATAAACAGTGTCTAAGGAGATGAGAGTTGGAATATTACAGACCGAGATTTAGAACGTGGTTCCACATTGCACGCTTCCATCCACGTCCAGGGACAGCATCCGAGAAACGTCACTAAATCACGATACTCTTTTAATCCTTTTTGCCAACATGGACAATGATTAAACCGTTACAATCGGCGCACCTCCACCGTTGAACAACTTTCAAGTCCACGAGAAATACACAGATCACTTGCCTAGGGGTATAAGACAATAAGTTTGGATAGAGTTGAAGGTCTATTAATTACAAGCTGTAGCAAAGTTAAAAATTGAAATCACACAATTTGAACAATAATAATCTGACTCTAGCATGGATGTTCAACTCAAATGTGCTGATGTTCAATAAAGCTTTTGGGCGATGAAGAACTTTAAATATGTTTGCTTTTCTTTTTCAATAAATGCTCCCAAATGATTGATAATTAATATTAATGAATTTTTGATCTCTTTGAATCAATGTTTAAAAAGGCGTATGAGGTTTATGTCCCGAGGCTCTCCTCGAGGCGAGGCGGGCAAAAAATGCCTTGAGACTTACGCCTCGATGTGCCTCACGCCAGGCACAAAAAAAAAACTATTTTTCTTCCTTCACGAAGTTTGTTTTTTTAAATGTTAAAGTTCTTTATTTTTCTAATATTGCACTTAACTTAAAAAAATGTTGTTTTAATCTATTAACTCATATTCTTTTTTTCTTTTTTCTTTTTAAATTGCATTTAACTTATGCTATTTACTATTGTAACTTGAAAGAAATTTTTAAAAAATAACCAATATGTGAATGAAACTTGAAAAACTGATTTTGTCAATTTTATTTTGCATTGATTAATTTATTGTTATATTATAAAATAACCAATGTGAGTGAAACTAAAAAAATGATTTGGTCTATTTGATTTTGCATTAATTAATTTATTGTCATATTAAAAAATTAACAATATGTAAAAAAGTCATCTCATGGGAACCAAAAAATGTTTAACTATGTGAGAAAATCTTCAAAAATGTTTTTTTTTTAGTTTTATTTTATATTTCTTTGTTACTTTATTTTTAATGGTTTTATTAGTATTTTTTTAATATTATTTTGCTCCTTTTTTGCGGGGTTGAGGCTTACGCCTCAATATGCCTTGAGGCTTTGCCTCATTGAAGCCAAAATGCCTTGCCTCGCCTGGCTCCTTTTTAAACATTGCTTTGAATTTGAGTATGATAATCAACGAAGAGTTTTGAATATATCTCCAAATGTGTATAAATGTATTTGTCAAAAGTTGATTGTGAAAAAGAGAGTGAATAAAGATTTATAAACCAAACCCTTAAAAACCAAGGGTTAATAGGCAAATTTTATTGGGCCATTAGGCGCGCAACCCAAAGTTTAGGCATCTAATCCCACATTAGGCGCCTAGACTTGGGCAACAGGAACTTAATGTGGAAAGCCAAATTTCTCTAGAAACTTTTAGATGCTTAACTCTCTTGTTTATTAAGTGCCCCAGGTTGTGGAACTTTATATCCTCTTATTTTTGGCCTTTTTAATGGACTTGGCACTTCATAAAATTCCCAAAATAATGTCATACAATATTTTTTAATGTTAAAATCACGCTTTTGATATATTGGTCATGAAACAAATATTTTCGTGAGTGAGATAACCATTTTGCTGTGTTATGCAATTGTGCATGATATGCATTTTTAAAGCTAATTCATAAGTTCAAGCATATTAAGGCAATTTAACATTGTACTTAAATATCTCATTCTTTAGTTCTTTTTCTTTGACTTTTGGTTTGATGGAGATAGGCTCCATGCTTTGAATCTCTCTTACTTTAATTCTCGATGTCTTCTTTGCACTTTGACGCGATCATGATGGGGAGAGAGAGGCTTCATACTTTGGGTATAAATCCCCCTGAGTAAAAACAAGAAATGGAAGAGGACATTCAACTTTAGAGAAGGACGATGATGAATTCTCTACACTAAGTGGAGCCTCCCTGTAGATCTCGAGCAGCGGAAAAAAGGAACAGTCTAAAAAAATGTCACATCCGTTGATATAAAATGAAGACGAGTGATAGGGTTATAATAACGATACCCTTTTTGAGCGACTGAGTAACCTAAGAATACTAACCTAAGAATACACATTGAATTGCTTTAGGGTCCATTTTATTCGTCCAGTGATGAATGTGAACATAACAGATACAACAAAATATTTTGGGAGGAACGATAAACTATGGAGAATTTATGCCGGACAACTATGGGAGTTTTATATCCTAAAATTTTTGAAGGCATGCGATTGATAAGATAGGTAGTGGTTAGGGTGACATCAACCCAATATGATTCATACCTATGAGAATGGAACGACTCACTTCTGTAATACGACGATGATTTCGTTTAGCTCTACCATTTCGTTGTGGTGTATCAACGCATGAGGTTTAATGGACAATCCCATCATCAGTGAAAAAAAAGGCAAGACTACCATACATAAGTTCCCCTCTATTATCAGATCGAAGAATTTTGAGAGAGCAATCAAACTGAGTGCACACCATTTTGTGTGAATTATTGAAAATAGAGGTCACTTTACTTTTATTTTTTAGGAGATAAAGCCAAGTATAACGACTAGAATCATAACAAACACAACATAATATCAAAAACCAAGCAGAGAAGTGTAGATTCAGGACCCTAAACATCAGAAGGAACAAGTTATAAAGGGGCAGTAGTGGCATTAAAACTGATAAGATAAGGAAGACGACATTGTTTTGCAATGATACAAGGTTCACAATTTAATTCAAAAGGTTCAACAGGAGGTAGCACACACTTCAAAACAGTATTAGGAATATGACTTAGTCTATTATGCCATTGCATTAACACATCTTTATTCACACTATTAGCCCCAATACTACGTTGATTTGCAATATGAAAAGGAGGCTTGACATCCGGCAAGTACAAGCCATTGTCTTCACGTCTACTCCCAATCGTCTCCCTCGTGTCTAGGTCTTGAAAAATACAATGAGAGGGAAATAATGTCACTAAAATTCAAATTTTTAGTAATGTGACCGACAAAGAGAAGATTACTTGTTAGTTTTGGAGCATGAAAGATGGAGACTAGGGTAATATTATGAGAGGTTGGAAAAGTACCTTTTCCCGCATTAAAGAAAAAAATCGCATCGGCCACTTTAATTTTATCCTACCCGAACATAAATTATAAGAAGAAAAATCAGAGGCCATACCAGTTATATGATTAGTGTCTCTTGTATCAATGATCCAAGTCAGCGCACCAGAATTTGTGAAAACATGGCTAGCCAAATGATAAGACAGGAAAAATGATAAGTACCTGTCTGAGCAAAGTTGGAGGCGGGGGGTGTATCGGAAGGGCGGTGTGGATCAAGTTGAGACATCTTATCTAGGAGACGAAGACATTTCGTGACAAAGGGCATCTGCATCTTGCACGGACAGATTGCTAAAAGGCTCATTAGCAGCAGTGTGAGCCATATAAGGTCCCCTAAATAGAGTTGGTGTATAGGATCCCCGTTTAACTGGAGTAGGTTGTTGTCTAGCATTGGCTCTAGGCTTCCTGGGAAGGTTTCAACAAGTTTTTCGAGTGTGACGGGTCTGACCACAATGGTCACATTTCAAGTTACTTTTATCATCTTGTTTCTCCCCCTTATAGGGAATGCTTTTGTTCATCTGCTTACTAACAAAAGCAGCCCTTTCAGATACGAGCACTTTTGACTCACTATTTTGACTCAAACTTTAAACACATAGCCTTTCTCTTGCTTTCTTAAGTCTGAATATATGAAGCTAGAGATCTACCCAACACTTGAACTCGGGCATGCTCAAATTGTGGGTGCATACCACCCAAAAATTGATAGATACGATTTCATTCCATCATAGATCGAAAAGCAATAACATCAGCTGCACAAACAGGACATAGTTTTGATAATGATTGTACGCTTCTCACTTTCCACGCAAATTATGATAGTATGTAGCAAGCCCTGTTTAAAATTTCTAATCTTGTGTTGAAGCTCGTACAGCTTTGCAAAATTACTCACGGAAGAGTAAGTCTCTTTGACAACATTTCACTACTCTTTGACTGTCTTAATAAATATGAAACCCTTTCTAATATGTGGTTGCATGCCTAGTTATTTAAGGCACAAGGCACATGGCGTCAATGTCTTCCTATATCTTAGGCACATGGCGAGGCACGCGCCTGATCGAAGTGAAGCGCACATTATATAAGACATGCAAAAATTATAATAAGCTTATTTTATGATCCAAAATTTGAAATATAATATAAATTACTATTATACAAGGCTATGAAGAGATACATAAGAAGATATATCTAATATACCATATGGAAAAAAACATATAATCAAATATCAAAATTTATTTAACATTTTAATTATCAAATAATCAACAAAAGCAAAGATATAAATGTATTTAAAACAAATGTACTCTAATGTGTGAAAAGAAAAATTAAAATCAATCGGAGATGCCACAGTGATGGAGTTTTTTTTGGTTTCTTTTGCCTAAGTAGTGACTAGTGAGAAAGATAAATTTCACAACAACTTATGCTTGACTTTGGTTAGTTTATGGGTGGGAAATGGTTCAATTCTCCATAACTCATTGGAAAATATGTAATGTCAACATAATAATTGATCAATTCTTGTATTGGAAAAAATTTAACAACGCGCGGCTTAGGCGCACAAAGCGCGCTCCTTATTGAAGGGGCCTTGCTTGAGGTGAGACGAGGCGAGGCGCTAATACTGTGCCTTGGTGAGCCTGGAGCTTATGCCCACCTTTAATTGCATGGATTGTCATAACCATGTTATAATAAGCTCATTTTTAGTTGCTCAATTATTATATATAGGATCGTCCAAGGAAGGGTACGTAACAGTCCCATAAACAAGGGAAATCATTCGACGACCAGTATTATACATACTAGCAGATTGAGCCCACTACATATAGTTTGTTTCATCCAACCTAACAGTTGTGATACACATGCGGGAATAATGGTCAATACTACTTCCCAACGTTGGATTCACACCAATAGAAGAGATACTTCCTCTAGAATTTACTTCCTCCAGAATTTACTTCCAACAGTTTATAGGCAACATAAACCTCAACTCAAGAACACAAGCACAAAAACTGCGATAAATAGTAGCAAACACTTGGATCGTAACACGAAGTATACCTGAGTAACGAACAATACAAATCGACGTTAAATGGGTCGTAAAAATACTATTCTAAACTTGGGAGCAGAAAACGGAACACAAAAACAGTGGATCTGCGAAAGCTGCTTCTCATCTTCAAATAACCCTTTATACACTAGGGTTTCTTTAAATCAGCCCTAAGATTCCACATCGACTTAGGGCTTTATACTCTGATACTACGTTAACTTATGAAGTAACCAAACCCTAAATTATATTTATGAGAGATTAATGTATAAAAGAGGAAGAAGAGAGAAGAGAGAGAAGAGAGAAATCTGATATGGGAAGATAGGAGAAAAAATGAAATGAATGAGGTCATCCTTTCTCTCATCTCATTCTATTTTTATACATAAAGTTTCAATAATTAAATATAAGTACCCTACAGAATAAAAGTAACATAATAAGCTTTCAAATAAACCCCTGACAATACAAGATTCGCTAAACTGACCTCATTGTAAAGCATCTTTCTATGCTGTTGGGAAGTTCGCGCTCCCCAAACCATAACCCAACCCACTCCATCTCAGCCCATGCTTTCTCCTTTTCATCGCGAGGTCCCTCTTCCGCTGACCCGATCTCTTCTACAACCCAGATTCGTGGAAGCCCAAGGCCGTCCCTATTCCCATTCTCCTCAAGCGATGACACCATACCCACCCAAAGTGGCCATCTCCGACACCCAAGCTAGAGAAACAAATCAGCTAGAAAATGCCCCTGACCAAGTGACCTGATGTCCAATCAGTTTTAAGCAGCAGACGGGGTACCTTTGCCACTGCAAGTCATTCTGCACCCGCTCATAGATCAACGTTTCACAAATTCTGCTCCGGGAAATTGGTATCATAAGGGATGCAACCATGGCTATTGAACGAAAAACTTTATCCAACAATGCCACCTCAATTAGCTATTGGCGTGTGGTGTGTTTTGTCAAAATGATGTCGAGGCCCCATGGAACCCAAATTAACTTCATCCCGATGTGTCCATGGATGGAAAACACCACGTCAAAGAAGATTGACAAATTGTCCAATAACGATGATGATGATCTCTTTATTCTTGACAAGCAAGACCAAAGTGTTGTTTCCTGCCTTCTCCGAACTTGGGAGAGGAGTTTACATGCGGGCTTCATGTGGAAATATCGATTTTTAAAGGTAAACTTGACCTGGACATGCTCAATTAGATTAAGAAAGTGAATGAACTCAAGGGCTATAAGGGGGTCCAACGCGTGAGGTATGTGGCGATTAAAATAGCATGGAATGCCAAAGTGTGGTGGAACGAGTTGTGGAAACACCGTCTTGAGACCGGAAAGAAACCTATCACCTCTTGGAATATAAACTAGAACTTATAATAAGCAAATAACTTGTATTGTAAATGTGTATATGTTACAAGAGACGCCCATATATAAGCTTTACAAGAGTTGCTAAAAGACTAAATAACCTTATAAGCTCAAATGATTAAAGTAGCTTTATATTACAACACCCCTCCTCAAGTTGGCGCGTAGATATCAACCAAGCCAAACTTGCCATAGAAGTGTTGAAGAAGAGAAGGGATAACATGGTAACAACCTCCACAACGATGCATAACATATGAAGTCTTCTCTGGAAATCCCAATAACTTAAAAACTGATATTCCAACATTCTGCTTATGCTGTAATAAGTTTTCACTTTAAAATGCAACTCACAAAATGTGAGAATAATATCCATCATAATACTTGGGTCAAAAATGACATCCACCCATATGAAGTTGTTCGTGAGACAAAAAGGGCCGATCCGGTCAACACTATGTCACCGAACAAATTAAATCGGGCCACAAATCGAAAGTTGATCTCGAGGCAAAAAACGGGCCAATCCGGCCAACATAATGCCATTGAACAACTCAATCCAAATGGTCCACAAACCGAGTAACAGATAGGATAGAAAATGGCCCACCGAGGCTTTTAATTATCGAACAAATCCGTCGAAAACATCGGTGATTGCTGCCGAAAGCACCGAAGAAACAAAACTTCACATACCCAGCTCTGCTCCAAATGGACCAAAACATATACCAAGAATCTACAAGATCACATAAAGATAACATAAAGATAAGAAGGGTCCATTTATCCAAGAGAAAAATCTTAATTCCAATCTGGGAAAGAGCCAATCTACTGCATACAACAATTATCCAGCATAGCGAACTAACATCAATTAGAGGGTTGTCAATATCAAATGATAGAAGACGCAACCAAATAATAAGATAATCGTCCCCAAAGTGAGCAACGTGGGATGACCATATAAGCCTCTCGAACCAACATAAGAACACCTGTTATTTATCAAAATGCCCAAGCAAATTGACCAAGAAGAATAACCCTCAACTGCCTTGTTAGACATTGAAAAGTGGAGTAGTCCACTTTTCAACAACATAAAGCAGCCCATAAACCTGTCCCAAACTCGTGTATCCAACACACGAACCTGTACTCTTCTTATTCTCGGCACTCTCTCCTTCAACCAAAAGCTCATCCACTTTTGGTTCCTTCTTTAAAACGCCTAGCTAGGGTTTGTGTTTTGTCATACAAGGCTGCTGCCTCCTTCTCTTTTCCCTGTTTTTCCTCTCTCTACGCCATTTATGCAAAAAAGAACCACTTAAGAGTTCAATGAACCAGTACGACATTAGCTTGTATTGTATAACCAAGAAACACGAAGCAATGACGACAAATAAGACTGCTGACATCATGTTGATGTTCACCACACCGCTAAAACCATCACGTTTTGTGTTTGGGAGTTCATCTGAAGCATCCTTTAATAGCTTGTCATGTTCAATAGCTGCTTCTCTAGCGCTCCATGCTGACCAATAAGAGGCACACAAAATGGTACCAACTGCCATCAGCCATAAAAATACTTCTGCTATGTGAAATAGTGGTCGTCGTGGAGAGTATAACTGCACAGACACTGTTGAACTATTCATTAGCATTTTTTCCTAGCATGAACCAGCATCTTGTGGGAGCATTATAGTCTAGATAGTTTCGTCAGGCTCAAAAACCATTTTGTTAAGTTCTTTCTGGTTGTTAACAATGAGGACTGCTGAAAAAAGAAATATCCCAGGGTAATATGTTGGTTATACAGGTAGGGTTTTCATCCCACAAAACACACCATCTTCCATACTATACGAACACAAGGGCTGAGAGAGCTCTATTAGAGCAAAGCCGGATTGTTCTTGCAATGAGATTGACCGGATGGGCGGTCTTTGCCGCCCGCCGGAGAATGCGGAACAATGAAGAAAACCTTAGGCTCTGATACCAACTAGAAATTACAAGAAGGAAATAACTTGTATTATAAATGTGTAAAACGTATGTTACAAGAGATGCCTATATATAAGCTTTACAAGACTTGCTTGAAGACTAAAATAACCCTATAAGCTCAAAGGACTAAAGTACCCTTATATTATAACATATAATGAAGAAATATTTGCGAGGGGCCTTTGTTCCTCCCACCTACAAGAGGGATTTGTGCACCTGGATCCAATGCTTGCGTCAATACTTAAAACTTCCCTGGTGATGGAATATACCTGAACAATTTCGTCTTTTAGTCCGAGCTGGTTGAACGAACTGGAGGTGCAAAGGATTGACTGTAATATTAATAGCCTTCAATTGCAGATTAAATTGGAGCTATAAATCGACACTCTTGAAAAGTGTTTGAATATGCACGTAAAGTAGAGTACTTCCAGGCGACCATCAACGTTCTAGGCAATGCAGCCCAGCCTACTACAATTTCAGCGGTAAATAAGGCACCACCAGCCCCCCCTTCAACATTTAAGTGCTATAAATGTGTAGCCACTGGCCACGAAGTGTATGAGTGCCTGAAAAAGAATAGAAAACACGCTCTCATAATTGAAGGGATAGAAGAAGAAAAGTTTGTTTCTTTGAATTATCTTTGGGATATTTAGTATTATCTTATGTATATTATATGTTTCTTTGTTTATCTCTTAGTTTTTTAATTCTATTAGGACTATAGTTTAAAAGCCTACAAATAAAGTCCTCTCCTTGTCATTGTATCCATTCAATTATTTAAAAAATATTGTTTGTTTTGTTCAAGGGATATTTATTTGCTTTTCACTTCCGTGTGTCCATTTTTTATTTTTCTCTGATGGCTCCATTGTAAGGAGTAAATTAGCAATATGAATTTCAAACTTACTACAGACAAAGTGGTTACGTTTTATTTAATTTTCGAATTGTGTAGATACCCTGAAATCATCTAGGTATGCAGGATTGTTCCTATAGATGCTGGGTGTGTTGGATGTGTATTGAGGCAAATGCATTTGTCCAATACTGCTTTGGTTACTTCAATAGTATCCACACATTTTTTTACTTCAAAATTGCACATAAGAAACATTTTTATGTGCATTTCTTTAAGGAAATAATCAAGGGGCGTTAACGAGCATCCACAAACTCAACCTTAGACAAAGGTACATGGTTACCATATAAATTTACGAGCAAATAAATAAATATATATATATATAGAGAGAGAGAGGCAGGCTCCTGTGCACACTAAGTTTGCACAGTGCTGGCGCAAACCAATTTTTTTAAAGCATTAAAAAAAATATTTTTGAGTTTTTTTTTATATGATATTTAAACATTTCAACGGACTCATGTAAAAAAAAAATCAGCTCAAAAAAACTTTTTTTGCTATTTTTAAAAAATCGGTCAAACTTTCGCAGCTTTTAAAGTGCTTAAAAGCAGCAAAAGTTTGACCGATGTTTTAAAAATAGCAAAAAAAGTTTTTTTTGCTGATTTTTTTCACATGGGTCCGTTGAAATGTTTAAATATCACATAAAAAAAATCAGCTCAATTTTTTTTTTTACTATTTAAAAAAAATGATGTGCAAACTTAGTGTGCACATGAGCCTCTCTCTCCCTCTCTCTCTCTCTCTCTATATATATATATATATATATATATATATATATAAAATATGTTCTGATTTGTGCTAGCCCATTACTAGTCCAAGAACCTGAATTGATCTCTGAATCTGTCGTGCACCAAATATCTATCTGAAGGTCATGACTAATTTCTGAAATTCAGACGTGTTTATACATTTTTATTCAATTCTGGGTTTTTTTGAAATCTTACTCCTTATGCAGGGCGATTGCTCCAGGCGTTTTGGATATGGATGTATTTGGTTTTCAAACTTTACAACATGTAATGAGGATGACTCGTACATGGGATTCTACAATGTCAATGATACCAAAAGGCGGGGACACTATCTGGGGTGGTCTTGATTGGTCTCCTGAGGAAGACACCGAGTGTGTTGCAAAAAAACTGAAGAACAATGATACTCAGATAGCCGGACAAAATGAGAAAGGATGTCCGGACAATGGCAAATATGTTAATTATGGGAGAATAATATCATTTGGGAAGGATATGACTGAGGTCCATTCATCAAACATTGAGAGGGTGGATTTCAGGGTAATGCCTTGAATTTCAATTTGGCTACCTAATTTAATGTCCAATTTGTTGAACCTACTCTCTCCCTCTTCCTTCTTTATGTATATATATTTATATTATATATATGCTTTTGATGTGAACTAGAGAAAGTTTTGGTGGTCGAAATGTAATTTCAATATTATTCTCTCTTTCGAAAACCCCTTTTGCTAGTAGTAG
Organism: Sambucus nigra; assembly: GCA_949130495.1. Classification (NCBI taxonomy): domain Eukaryota; kingdom Viridiplantae; phylum Streptophyta; class Magnoliopsida; order Dipsacales; family Adoxaceae; genus Sambucus; species Sambucus nigra. The sequence continues at coordinate 51,916,463 of OX422220.1, forward strand.
CTTTAGTTTGGGTTAGGGCCTAGCCTTTTGGCTTATTTAACAGGTAAGGGATTTTTTGCCATTGAAGTGTAATAATGTGTTACTTGTTGGTCACCCATTTCTAGGCCTATATAAAGGATGTGATACCTCCTCCTCAATAATTGAATGTTCTGTTGGGAAGGATTATTCATTGGTTTCTTTGTGTTTTCTTGAGTGCCATTGACATTGTTATGCCAATTTGTTTCATAGCTTAGTCACTCCACTGTCGATTGTTGTGTAAGATGCAAAATCATAGTAAACAACAATGGCGCCCAAGAACCGCTAAGCCAAGCAAGAGCGAAGGATGTTGCCACTTGAGGAATCTAGCACCCTGCCATGAGACATATGCGCCCTTCCACCACCCCGAGGCTCCTGCACTATCCCTCGCCTTCAGGTTTCCACGCTTCCACACTGCCGTCTATTGCCCACCATTTCACCACCACCACTACCAATCCAATCCCGAAGCAACAAATCAAGGACAAACAATCCTCATCTCCCCTTCCCTGCTTTGCCCGTCCTCGCCGGAGAATTTGGCTACCTCCAACAAAGAACAATCAAATTCTATGCCCTCCTCTGCAACATATCACGTTTCCACCCTGCACCCGCATATGACTTGGTTCAAAGCCCTAGGAATTATCCGGAAATCACCTTGGCGCCTCATGTCAAGGCTGAGCCTGCACCGAGAAAGATCCCTGGGGGTTGCAATATGGAGAGTCATATGTGACCTGCAATATGTGACCCCCTTCGATCCTAGGTGTGGGTCGCGAACTGATGAGACCTTGATGGTAAGCTTCCCTGATGCTGGCGACATTAAGGTGGCATGAAGTTCGAGGCAAGAGAGGGATGAGTCTACTAAGAAGCAGGCAGTGTAGGTGAGTCTCGCACGACAGTATCCAGGTTTGAGACGCTCGTCGTGGCCATAGTGTGTTTGGGATGGTCGACGCCGAAATTTCGGGAGCTGATGATCATTGCAGTGGTATGAACAGTCCAGAATTGGTGAATTTTGTTTTTGGTAGCCCTATAAGAGGTGGTATTGGTTGTGTTGCAACACAGGAAAGGGATTGCCAAATGGGGCCTAATTAAGTGGGCTGTGAATTCATTAAGACCAAACTGGGCAGTGGCTCGTTTGGTGTTAGTAAAGTCACACAATTGGGTTTGGGTTTTAAAAGAAATTGTGCTTTAATGGCCCAAAAGCTACCATTGTCCAAATCCACTTCTTCCACTGGGCACAAATATTTTGTGCCCAATTTTCCGAACTTTTTAATTGGTCATATGTCGAGTTTCTCAAAATATTAGTAGCATATTAGAAACCTTAGTTTAGGCTAGGGCCTAGCCTTTTGACTTATTTAACTAATGGCCCTTTTGTCCTTTTAGTATATTGCTGTGCTGCCCTAACTTGTTGGGTACGTATTCCTAGGCCTATATTGGGGATGTAACAGCCTCCTTTTGAATATTAGTGTAGGACGGATTCTTCCTTGATTTGTGTTGTTTTTTCAAGTGCCATTGACATTGGTATGTTAACGTTTCTATGTGTTGATGGGAGCAGTTATAGTTTATCTAATACCCTATTTGATGTTGGTGTTGGTATAAGTTTTTTTTAATTACCCCTCCCCCTCTCCCCCCACCGCAACCCCCCCCCCCCCCCCCCCAAAAAAAAATAAAAAAATAAAAACCTATCTATATATAAAATGAATAAATTATGGATTAAGATTTTGTTGCAGAACCTGGCTTTATTGACAGGGGATCGCCAAATTTGTCTATATGAAGTATTGAAAAACCAATCAGGTGGGAGATCTGAAAAGGCACAAGTGAATTTGGATAAAAATTGGGTTCAATATTGGGGATGATAGTATGGTATTATTGTCCCAAGTATTTAGGTTGACTATATGTTTATTACTTTGCCATGCTGCTCTTTTTAGAGAAATATTTTCTCTAAACCACAAGATACCATGTCTTTACTACTTTCACCCATGTAAATTAGGCCCGACCTTTGCATTATCGCTATACTGATTACATTTTTTCCTTTATTGGGTCCCTTGTGGTTTTCTCTCCATCTATATCCTGTGGAAGCTATTTTTGCTGTCTCAAGAATGTGTCGATTTATACTTTATTCAAATCTGATTTTACTACACATTCATCACAAAGTATCTATTTCCACTACACTTAATTTAAGAATATATTGGTTTCTAAGTTTCCCAATATCTCATAAATCATGACTTGTCTCTAGACGTTCTAAACACTTCTCTTTCAGTTTCACACGTATACGTCAATTATAATATGTCACTTTAACTTTACTCAACCTAATTTAACCCTACGAAAGCATCTTTAACATCTCCATCCTATGTATATACGGGCCTAAATAATGTTTTTTCGATAAAGTGAGCAACATTGTTCACTATGTGATATCCATTGACCTTCAAGCTTCGCTACTGTTTCAGTTTATATACTCAGTTTTAGTTGTACATATTTTCAATCGCTCTTGATTCTATACTTTCTCCCAACAATTATAATTTAGAATTAATCCCTGCCTTCATTTGCAATTAACATATAATGTGGCTTCATCTTATTTTTTTATTTTTTATTTTTGAAGCCCTGAACCTCCACACGAACGAGCCCTTTGGACTCCCTCGTGTTTGCTAAATAGGGGGGGTGCAAGTGCCAGAGTCACCCTAACACACACCCCAATTTAAATCTGGCACCCGAGGGGGAATCGAACCCAGACACCTTACGGCATACCCGCACGGCTCAGAGCCCGCCCTTACCCTCAGGGAAGGTATCCGTGGGGAGGGATCGAACTCCTGACCTATGGTCTAGAGCGAAACCCTCCTTACCACTGGACCAAGCCAGGGTCAATTCGTTCATAAGTAAAAACAAAAAGTTAAATTTTTTAAGTTGATTTCTTATGCAAGCCTACAATGATTAAAAATTCAATAGTTCTTTTTTCTTTCTAGGTGTTTGTATTGTAACAGCTAGAGCATACATGTCCTTATCATATAAATACATTTACCAAGAACTCTTGTCTTATCTAAAGCTGTCCGTATTATGTTTCTAAAAACTGTTACTGTATCACATGACCCTCCAATTCTACGGTACTTACATAAAGATTTTTTTTTTCCCTCTTTTTTTTCTTCTGTAAGACGGGACCACGGTGATCCTGGACACGTCATTGGGTCCGTCTTCAGAGGACTTTTGCTTTAGAGAGTTTTGGCTGCTTGGTGGTGCCGTGGAATTTTCTTACGCATTGATATTCCGCAATACCATCTGAATTCTCAACACGCTACCCTCCTCCTACGTTGTCTATACATTTTCATTAATTTCCTCAATAAGCATATATAATATGAACAGATGGTCTTCTAGGGTTTCACGAGGGGAGAGTTTGATAGATGGAGAAGATCTAGTCATGTTTGGTGGTAGTGTGTTGTTGGTGGTGTGATGTTGGCGGTGTTTTTTAGTGGCAATGATGGTTTGTTGGTCGATTGGGTCATATTTTGAAGTTTTACTCTTTATTTTTACATATCAATAGGATAGTGAAATACCTTTGTTAATCATATAATTAAGTTTTATATACTAATATGAATTAATCGTATCATTTGAACTATAGTATCTTATCATGTAGTTTTTAAACTTGTTTACGATAGACTTTTGAGAAAATTAACACGATCCAAAATGGTAGGTAAAGTATACTAAAAAAAGGGTTAATTACAAAAACGAGCAACGTAAATGGGTAATTCTTTCATATTGGAACTTACAATTTTTTTGACAAGAGTGGCAAGAGACGTACGTTTTGGCCTTTTGGTTAATATTGCGATGCATACCGTTACCCAAAACTTATGCCATTTTATAAGTATATTTGCTATATAGTTCGACCCTTGTGTTTTGAATTTTCTATTTCTTTCAATGGTTTAAGTCGACACGAAATTCACTAAACGCATTGTGTATTTTTATTAGTTTCATGCTATTAATGGTTTAAGCTATTAAATACATTAAAAAAAAACTGTGACACATACCCTCTACGCATACACGAACCATACACTCTAATGTGACCCATTTGCCAGATCTACCTATATGATGTAATTCTTCAATTGTGAAAGTGTTATTACTACACTATGCAATAACTATTAACAACACAACAACAACAATAATAACAACAAATAATTAAGATAGTGAAATGGGTTTCTTTCTCTCTCTATTTTCAATATTCAAGGTTAAGTACAAATGAGGGTCAAAGGCCTATTTATAAGAGAAGCTAGCTTGCTAATCAAGCTAATACAAAAAATGACCAAAAATGACAACTAATATTTAAAAATAATTCATTAGCCCCAAACATGCTTGGAGACTAATTAAACACTAAATTAAAGAAAAATTACGATAAACCCTAAACTAAAAAATGGAAAATAAAAGATAGTTGTCTTCCGTAGGCACAACCATGCGCTATGTGTCACTAGAAATCTCATATACATCATTCTTCCCGTCTTCAGAAAAGCTCTTCCTCGAGCTTGGAGGGTGACTTATCAATGCCACCTGAACACGTGTTGGTACAAGTATTAGTTTCCAAAGCAAAGAAAAATCCCAAATCAAATTCAACACGCAAATGAACTGGCCGAACTTCTGTTAGACCCATATGGATTTTCAACAAGTGGGTTTAATATACCCAAATCTCAACGATGCCTCTCTACAAAATCTGAGCAACCAAAAGCTGACGACCACTCCGCCTACATGGTTACAACTTGGCTTGATGGACCCCTGAATCTGACCGGACGATATCTCCGGCGACCGCATCTTTGCAAGTACGATGGCAAAACAAGAGGAATGAAGACGGCGACATCTCCGGTGGCAAATAGTCGGAAAATGTATCCTCGGTGGGTATATTTCTATGGAAGTCATATATTCTGTAAAAAATTGACAAGAGTAGAGGTCAATAGGGAGGGTAAGATTGACTCAAAGTGGGGCAGGTTCGATTTGGATTGGATTTACTTGCGGTTGGACATTAATGAGTGGGAAAAGGGGTAAAAATGGGGTTAAGAGGGGTGGGTTTGTTTTGGCTAAAAAAAAATTGGCCTAGGGTTTGCTGGTGGATTGGATCTTAAAGTTTGATGAAGATGGGGAATATAAGGTTTTTTTGTGGACTATGGGCTGGTAACTATGAAGCACGGACACGTAATATGTGTTTCGACACGCGATACGCGACACGTGATTGGTCAAAAACTAGGATACGACACGTTATGATACGTAAGATATAATATATATTTAAATATATATATTAATGAAATAAAACAGATTTTTTTCTATAAAATACATTATTAGAGTATTCTTAACATGAAATTAAGAAAATGGACCATACAAAACAAAATCTAAACACACTTTGACATTAAGAATCATAAATAAAGCAGAATTACCATCACGTGTTGGAGCGTGTTGTTGCGTGTCCGACTTGAGTCAAAGTTGACTCGTGGCTTCTGGGAGAGTGTCCGTGTTTCATAGTGTCTGACACGACACGTTGCCTTCTGCGAAGTGTCCGTGCTTCCTAGGCTGGTAATAAGGGCAGGTGATCCTGGGATGGGTTCGACTGGGTATTTAGTAGGCTCCTGTGGAACAAGGGTTGAATCGGATACGGTCGGTTGGCCAGGGTTCGGCCGTCGGCAGCCTCAACACCATTTTCCGGCACGATCGGGATCATTTCTTGTGGTTCGTGATTGTTAGTGGCCTGTCCTTGCAACTCCGGTGAGTTCCCAGCCGTTCCGATTGAACCATATCCTTCACGGCGACTGCAATGGTTTGTAACAGAGGGGCGACGTTCAATCAGCCCGCCCTTGTGTCCCCAGAAAATTTCCAGTTGTCTCTCCCAGTGGAGAATTGGTGGGGGAGAGGATGTTTTTAGACAGGGGGAGGTCGGCAGTAGTAGGGGGAAGGGGGTTGCTTGGGTTGTCTCTGGGGTTTTGGGGGTGTTTTTGTGCCGGAAATGGGGTCAGAAGTGGCTGAGGTAGGGTTGTGAGCAGTTTGGTAGGGGTAGGCGTAGGGGTAGAGGTAGGGGTAGGGGTAGGGGTGGGTTCTTGATTAGGGTTTGTAGGTTCTTGAGTTCTTGAGGGTTAGGGTTTCAATTTGGGGTGTCGGGTTTCTTGGGTTAGGGTTTGGGTAAAAAAAATTTGAAGACGGAAATTCATGTAAAAATGGCGTGGTGGTTGTGTGGTTTGGGTAAAAAAATTTGAAGATGGAAATTCATGTAAAATGGCGTGGTGGTTGTGTGGCATTAGGAGGTGGAGGTGGAGGATGGTGGTGGTAGAGATGGAGGGTGGAGGAGCTAAAAGAGTTGGGATCTCCTCTTTTAGTGGTGATGGAATTTAGGGCAATTCACACGATTCTCATTTGGGCATTTATCCATCTTTCGATTGAAGGGTTGCCTGAGTTGGAATCTCAACCCATGGCCCGCTTCACGCATCCCGATGAACACGCTCTGATACCAATCTGATGTAAATTTTTAAATGTGGGCCAAGGAATAAATCTAGGGAGACCCACAAAAAAACCCATTTCGTAAACCCACTGCATTAAAAGCTTATACCTTATTGTTGTGGGTCCCGCCAGGGCATCAAAATGTGCATTAAAAATTTGTACCCATTTTCGTCTTATACGTGGGTTTCAAAATTGGGTCCCAAAAGTGGGTCTCCCTATCACCACTCGTGGGCCAAGGGACCTATTTATAGAAGAAGTTAGCTTGCTAATCAAGTTAATATCCAAAATGACCAAAAAGGACCACTAATATCTAAAATGACTCATTAGCCCCAAACATGCTTGGAGACTAATTAAACACTAAAAATAAGGAAACTACAATAAACCCTAAACTAAAAAATTGAAAATAAATGATAGTTGTCTCCCATAGGCACAACCACGCGCCACGTGTCGCTAGAAATCCCATATACATCACTGTATGAATTTTTTTTCCAACCATAGTATCAATCCATTTTCTTTTAACGTACCTGTTTTCCAAGTGTTTAACCAAATTTTGTTAACCTGGATTACCTTCTTTACAAACACTAGTCCAAATTAGTGCATGATCCATTGCTTATTTTTCATTGCAGCTGAGCATTGATGCGACACCCATTGCTCTTTTTCCAAACATCCATGTGCAGGAAATTGTGAATGACACCTTTGCTCTAGCCCATAAAATCAGAGGACAATAACGTGAGAGGCAACTCGATTAGACCGTAACTATACTGAGTTAGCTAAATAAATCTTATTTAGTCATTCAATTCTATATAGGGTCCATAATCTCTGTGAATTCACATGTTATCATATATTTAATCTCGTGGTGTTCAGTTTTGTTTTTTGAGTTTTGGACTCCCCGGTCTCCCGGGCTGGAAAAAAAAAAGATCAAGCTAATTACAGTCTTTGCCTTGCACTAGCATTGTAGTATATACGCAATGTTATGCCTTCACCTTGTCGATTATATGATTTGAATACGATGTACTTCAATTATGATCTTCAATACTTGGGTCTTTGTTGTTTTGTAGGGTGCTGTTAAGGGTAATAGCATTGCAAACACAACCTGCTGTGATGTGTGGACTGAGTACCATGATATGGGCATTGGGGGTGTAAAAGCTGTTGGTGATTATAAAGTGTATACAGCTGGATCAATTTTGGATTTGCTTCAATTTGTTGCCCCAAAGATGATGAAGCGCGGCGGTGCCCAATTTTCATATGGAATTGCTGATAATTTGGATGACGGAGAATATGAACATTACAAATATTGGTCAAATCCCTTGGAAACGAAGTGAGACGCTATCTACTGTCTTTATTAATACAAGCTAGTGTTTGATCTTGTGTTTTGTTTCATTCTTTCACCTCTTGTTCATCATTTTGGTTCAGATATCCAATGTGATTTTCCTGTACATCAAAATATATAAATAAATAAATAAATAAATCATGTACAGCATCTGAAGATTGAGTCATATAAATCATGTGATTCATTCCTGATGCCTGCTAATTTGTATACTATAAATAAATTTAATAGAACTGAACCATGTAATCGATCATGGGCCTCTCCATGGTTCAAAGTCAAGACTGATATCGCGACGATACGGCCGAGTTGACTAGGTATCGGTGCCCACCGATCCGATTCCGAGTTACGAGTTGAGTTTTCAATTATTGATATATCGGTAATTTCTCGATAGTATCGGTGATATAGCGGTATAATTGGCCCATATCGGCGATATCCCAGTAGAATCGGCCCATATCGGCGATATCACAATAGTATCGACCCATATCGGTGATATATCGGCCGAGATGGTACAAGTTACTAAGAATCAATCAATCTCTCTCTCTCTCTCTCTCTCTCTCTCTCTCTCTCCTCAGTGTCGTGTTGGTAAGCGTGGTTTTTTTTGGGAGTTACGAAATGCTAATTGTTTTTTTAATTTAGTGTGATGTGTGTGGGTTATTTGGTCATCGTGTGGGTTTAATTTAGTGCATTGTATATGTGCCAATTTTTATTTTTTTAAAGAGTGCAAATGATTCAAATGTTATTTGTTATTATTTTTTATAATAATGTTCCCAATGTTATATTTTAATATGTTATTATTTATAAAAAAAACGTAAATGTTATTCTTTTACAAACAAATATACAATTGTTATTATTGTAAAAATAATATTTGTATTGTAAAAATAATATTTGTATCTTCTAAACATTTGTAAAAATAATATTTGCATCCTTTATGTAAAAATAACATTTGCAACACAAGTAAAAAAGAAATATTTGCATCCTCTTTGTAAAAAAATAACATTTCCATCAATTTAAAAAATAACATTTGCAACCCAACAACAACAACAAAAATAACATTTACATTCCTTTTATAAAAAATAACATTCGCATCATTTTTTGTAAGAAAATAACATTCGCATCCTTTTTGTAAAAAATGTAGTGTTTTGTCAAAATCACTATTTGTGTCCTCTTTGTAAAAAAATAACAATACTAAAAAAGAAACATTTCAATCCTTTTTAGAAAAATCTAACATACTTAAAAAGCACATTTGTATCCTCTTACTAAAAATAATACTAAGAATATAATAGTTGTATCCTCTTCGTAAAAAAAAAAATTATCCTCTTACTAAAAAAATAATATTTGTATCCTCCGTGAAAAAAAACATTGATTTATTATGGAACATTGAATCGGGTAAGTTCGCAGCACGTCAATATAATCAATTGTACAATGTTATGCATATTAATGGATAGTTTTAAACTTATCTGATTGGTCCACATTGTTAATCGTATTTTTTAAAAATTCTCTAGATTTTTTTCGGAATTTTTCGCATCTCTAAATAGTGTATCCTTGCGTATCGCCCGATACCGTGCCCGATACTGCGACCGAGTTGAAAATCGAGTGGCAGATACCGGGGCCGATACCGAGACTTTGAACTATGGGCCTCTCTCTCAAGCATACGGTGGGGATCACATGGGCTATAATCGAAATCAGGGGGGTGTTCTTATAATATAATATTAAGGATATTACTTATTTAGGGTATCTTGTTGCATATGTATCTTTTATTTCTTTTAATTAGTTATATATTTTATTTAGAAGTTCTGAACAGCAAAACTTGTAGTAGCTACAACTGAAGACAAATATTATGTTTTGAGAGGAATTTCGTTATTCCACTGCGGGTGTGTGATAATTTGGATTTGTCGTTAAGCAGTCCCTCCGGCTATTCCGGTAAGCGAGTAGTCCCTTATGGATCCCCCCCGTACCCCACTTTTTTTTTGTGGACCCTTTCTGGCTGTTTGAGTAAAGATCTCCCTTAGTCCTCCAAAGGAGCAAGTGAAGTTAGACTAGCTTGACTGGACTAGCTGGCTTTTCTCATCTCTTTATTTAGGGTATCCATTAGATTTCCTATACCTGTTTCCCAGCGTAGTCTCCAGGGTGTGGACAGTTTGATTAAAGTGAAGTAGATCTCGCTAGGCATACCGGGTGTCATATTGTTATTGTAACAATGATTTTCATTTCCATAAATTCAGGATGCGTTTGATTGGTGTTGCTTTTTTTTCCATTTGATTGGTGTTGGCTTTTTTTTCCATAGAAAATAATTCGTTTTACTTTCGTGATGTTTGATTGCAAATATGTTATATGAGAACAATAGTCACAAATATGTGAAGTGCTTCATATTTTTCTCATTTTTAAAACATCTTTCACTCACCCCCAAAGAATTGAATATATGGAAAATCCGAAAAGTAAGTGCAAACCGCTCGCATCTTTTTCACTCATTTTCCAACGTTGAATAAAAATGAGAAATTTTTCAATCATGTCCCAACTTTGAATCAAACACACCTTAAATTTCTCTCTTGGGTGGTAGGTTTTGTCAAATATGTTGGTCAAATTAGATCCGTTTGCCAATTTTCTCTTTTAACCAGGGATGTCCATCTTTTCTGTGATGCTTTTGCAGGTTACCAAATGCTTCATCCATGGAGATATTTTCTATGTATGGAGTTGGAATACCCACTGAAAGAGCATATGTTTACAAGTTCAGTTCCGCTGCTGAGTGCTATATTCCTTTTCAGATTGATACCTCGGCCGAGGGTGGAAATGAGGACACTTGTTTAAAAGGCGGGGTTTTCTCGGTTGATGGAGATGAAACTGTTCCTGTATTAAGTGCGGGTTATATGTGTGCGAAAGGTTGGAGGGGAAAAACTCGTTTTAATCCTTCGGGTATACGAACTTATGTAAGAGAATACAATCATGCTCCTCCGGCTAATCTGTTGGAGGGGAGGGGAACCCAAAGTGGGGCGCATGTTGATATAATGGGAAATTTTGCCTTAATCGAAGATATTATAAGAGTAGCAGCAGGGTCCACGGGGGAAGACTTGGGTGGTGATCAAGTTTACTCCGATATCTTCAAGTGGTCCGAAAAGATCAAATTACGACTGTAGATCTGATTTGGTGAGTTATTATGAAACTTGTTGGTAGGATGATGTCGTCATATATTATGGCTATATTATATCTGCATGTTGCACTAGGTAGACCAAGTAATCTGTTTCTCTGATATTTTGAAAGGGTGAACTGTAAAAAACACCCTTGAAGGTTGAAATTGTGCAGTTTTTGCAATAAACCTTCGTAAAATATTTTTCTTGCGAAAAATGCTGTGAAATATGTATTTTGTTACCTAGATCCTAAAACATTTAAGAATGGGGGGTTTTGTAACAAAATGCATAGTTCAAAGGTTTTTCTTTTGGATTAAAACAGTTTTTTTTGGGTGCCAAAACAGCTTTGTTTGCGAGGACTTTCTGCGCATTCCTATAATTCTGAACGGTAAGACTATATTTCAAGGATGATCTATCAATTGAAATACAATCTAACCAAGATAAACCACTGCAAATTTTATCAATCTACCAATGTTCAAGATATATATTTTTGTTGCTACTTTTATCTCAAAGATTCTATCTATCCATCTTTCTGTTGTCGTCTCCGCAAACCGTATTCGGGGATGACTATACAGTCACCAAGACAGAAGGTATGGGATTCAGTTGGATGAAAACAATGACTTTTAATCTATCTATCCATCTTTCGTTGTATATTATTGGCAGCATTCAAACTTTAATCCTCTTAGTGGAGTTAAAACCAGTGATTTAAATAGCTCGCTATCGCGAACGCAATAGCTCGCTATCGCCTTTTGCAGTGGGAAAAGGCAACGCAAATGGGTCCGCTAACTGGGATGCTGCTGTTGTGTGCGCTATTGGGCGCAATTTGGAGCGATTTAACGCAAAAGTGCGCAAACGTGCGTAATAGCCGCGCAATGCATAAATTTTTTAAAACCCTATGGCTTACCAAAACGGCGCCGTTTTGGTAAGTACAAAGGTTAAAAAAACGCAGACACTTCCTTATTCACTTTTGACAGCCCCGATCTAAAAAAATAACATTCCTTATTATAGTTTTAACAGCCCCGATCTTGAAAAAAAAAAAAAAAAAAAAAACTCATTAACAGTGCTTCGGGCTCTTCCTTCCACAGTTTGGCAGCCCCGATCCAACTTTGGTAAGAATTTACACAATTATTTTTTTTATTTTTTATGTTTGACAATTTTTGAAAAACCTCATTTGGTGTTAATTTATTTTTGAAACTTCATGCCTTTCGAGATTTTTGGAACAATATGGCCCTACGTTTGGAACAATATGGTCCTATTTTTGTGTTTTATTTGGAATGTTGTAGCACTTTATGGCTTTATGACTATATTTGACATGATTTGGAGTAATTGTTTGAGCTTATTTATTTATTTATATTTGTTACATGTTTTTCAAATTAAAAATCTAGAATGCATGAATTGCTTGCGCAATACGCGACGCTATTTGCGCGATGCAATTTCGGAACCAAAACGTGACCCTGCGCGACCGCGATTTAAAACATTGGTTAAAACAACTAATTCCCCTTCTTTGAGTTATTGCAGAAATCCCTATATAACATTTTCTATATGCATATTATCCCTAAAGACTTGTTAAAAAGAATCATATTAGTTATTTAAAACTTGGGTACCTCGCTAGTGGCCTTAATGAGATATAAATCGTTTTTAGATGTCATTTTTCGTGACGAAAATCTAATTTTGTCGGTGCCCATTTCGTCTAATGCGATTCAACTTGTTTTCTTACTATTCATCTTAATAATAGTTAAAAATGTATATTTCTTGTTTATGCAGAAAATGGCTGATGAATTAATGGGCGTCTTTGTGGGGACAGTTGTAGTTGTGGCGGTGTGCTTGTACCGACACCTTTGAAATGATGTCGGAAGGAAAAAAGAAGACTTGAGTAATGACAGGTGGACGGCTAGGAAAAAATTCGGTATAGAATTTTCTGTTGTTATTTACTTGGTCTTCGCAGTTTTAACTGTAGTGAGAAGCATGGGAATTGGTATTCAACATTTTATTGCACTTCTACGGAGGTGCTTTTTCAAAATTTAGAAAAAAAAGTAAATATTCATCAATTATTTATACTTGTAATTAATAATTTTTTTTCCTTGGATTAGTGTATGTCTTGACCTTAGACTTGAATATTATTTTACGTTGTTCATCCCTTCAATTTTTCATGATTATTAACCAATGACTATTTCCTTTGAAATTTTGATGATATTATTGAGTCAAGAGTTGCAAGCTAGTTTGTTATTTCCCTGAAGTTTGGGAGATATTATATGAGGTGTTTTTAAAGGCATTACATTTTTTGTTTTAAAATAGGGTCAATTATTAAATAGTCCATACTATAAATATATATTTTTTAAAAAGGACACATATTTTTAGTTTAACCCATTTAGTCCCTCAAGCACTCAATATCCTCTTATTTTTAGAGGTCCGAGCCAGCGGCACTCCCTCTCCAAAATATGTGGCAAATGACTTTTTGAGGCAAAATAAAAAAGTTTGGACTAAATGAGTATTAAAAAATGTCCGAGGGACTATTTGGTATATGTCCCTTTAAAATACCATAAGTTTTTTTTTTAGGGACATATACCAAATAGTCCCTCGGACATTTTTTAATCCCATTTAGTCCAAACTTTTTTATTTTGCCTCAAAAAGTCATTTGCCACATATTTTGGAGAGGGAGTGCCGCTGGCGCGGACCTCTAAAAATAAGAAGATATTGAGTGCTTGAGGGACTAAATGGGTTAAACTAAAAATATGTGTCATTTTTAAAAAATATATATTTATAGTAGGGACTATTTAATAATTGACTCTTTTTTTTATTATAAAATACCACTTAAATCTAATAGTTACTTTCCAATACCACATAGAGGGCCACCACATATTTTAAGTTTTAAAATTTATTTACACACTCTCTCTCTATTTTTCTACACATTCAAACCTTCAACCTTTTATCTTCAAATTCATTCTACTTCAATTAAAGATTAAAGTACATTAAACAAAATATTCAATCACTCTCAAAAGTTTTTAAAGTTGCGAACAAAATATTAATTTCATTTTTATTACTTTATCCTTGAAAAACATGTCAACATATTAAAAACATGTTGAACAAAAATAATGTGTTAATTTTTTGTGCAAAGAACGTTTAATACACCTCATATGTTGAGAAAACACCACATAAATAATAAATCCTAGTATTCAAAATCCTAGCTGGTAATCCAATGGTTCGGTATAAAGATCCGAATAAAGATTCAACATTCGTCAAGTTTGCTTCGAACCAAATATGGTATGAAAAATTGGATTCAAACTTCATTTAGTATAATTATTTCGAATATATGTACTTAATTCGGTATAATCACCTCGAATATATGCATTCCATTTGGTATAATCATTCGGAATGAAATTTTTTCTTAATATATATATATATATATATATATAATAATAATAATAATAATAATAATAATAATAATAATAATAATAATACTCTTGTGCGGACTAGTCCGCATTTTAAAAATGCGGACTGGACATGTGTTACCAAACGATGCACCTAGAAATTATCATCAAAATTATAGGCACTCTCTCTTTTCTGAGGTCACCGTCAGGTGACACATGTTCGATACGCATTCTTAAAATGCGGATTAGTCTGCACAAGAGCAGGACTGTATATATATATACATTTCATTCGACATAATCATTCCGAATATATGCATTCTATTCGGTATAGTCATTTCGAATGAAAAATTTTCTTCAAGTTTTTTTAGAGTGATATAGATTTCCAAGTAAATATTAGGCTTCGTTTGTTTGCAAAGTGGATACATAACTAAGTAGACACAATTTTTATGGCAAAAATTGTCATGGCAAAATTTTCATAGGCAAAGGTTTGCCCACTTTGAACTATCAAACATCCTAATGAGTCAAAATTAAAGTCAACCCAATGAATCGAAAAGTAAATAATTATTTCAAAAACAAATAAAAAATTGACTAACATAAAATATATTTGACTAAAATAAATAGATTTTGCCAAAAAAGTAAATTAATACATTTTTTGAAACATTTAAATAATTTTAACGGTTATGAAAAAATATAAACCATTTTTTAAAATAGCATTTAACTGTTTAAAACATTGTTTTAAATAATTTTTAAACAATTTTTCAAAATAGTTTTAAAAACAGTTTTCTAAAAACAGTAGAAAATAGTCAAAATAGTAAAAACAATGTTTTCTAAAATTAGTTTTTAAACAATTTTTAAAAATAGTTTCAAAAATTATTTTTAAAAACAGTTTTTAAAACAATCTTTAGATAATTTTTAAAAACGGTTTTAATATAATTTTTTAAAACAAGTTTTAAAATAGTTTTTAAAAACATTTTAGAAAATATTTTTTAAAACAATATATTAAAATAATATTTTTTTCTTAAGTTATTTAGAACAGTTTTATAAAATAATTATTAAAACATTTGAGAATAACATAAAAAAGGCAAATTTTAGAATTTTTTTTCTACCAAATAGATGAGCAAAATTTGCCTACAAAAAGTGGGCAAATGATGGTAAAACATGGGTATCCATGAAAATTTTTGTCATGACAAATTATGCAACCAAACAGACCAAAATATTAGCAAATCCTCCATTTGCCAACTTGTTTACCAATTTTCATGGCACAAGTAGACAACCAAATGGACCCTTAGTTGTATGTGCACAGTAGTGCATATATGCCTGAGGATGATGATGGTGTTTTAGGGTCATTGTGAATTTAACTTTTTGGTTGGTAAAGGGAGAAATATCATTTTGTCCCATTTGCAATGTTTAAACTGGCTCTGATCCCATATGCTTTTATTTTTGTCTTTAGTTTCATGGGCCCACCATTTGCAAGAGTGTCCTAGGTTGGCTTCTGCACACCAGACTAATCCATTAGGCAGATCGAGGAAATAATTTCTTGCTACCTGCCCAAGATGATGTTATCAAATTTCGAACTCGATGTGCTTGGATTTATAGCTACACGGGTCCCTGTAACCAGCTTGGACAACCCTTGGGGTTAACGCTTAAACCCTATATATTCTTATTTTTGGCCATTAGTCCCCATAGGTTTGCAGTAAGACTTCATTTAAGATATATATTACGGCTATCAAAAAGTAATTTTATTTACTTCTACTTCCCATTTTACCCATTTCATTCGAGTCATCTCTCTTTCTCTCTCTCTCTCGCGCGCCCCGAATGTCACTTTCTCCTCCCAATCTCATACTTTCCTCACCATTCTCTCATTTCCGGTTCTAATCGTTTTTACCCCCACAGCTGGAGCAGTGGTTGAACTTGGTTTGTAAACCCAACTTTTCCTCTTCAACTCTTTTCCCCCTTTATTTTGTCTCCGTCACCACCTTTCTTTTCTTTTTCTTTAAATAAAGATCTTGTAGAGGGGCATCCGCTCATTAGTATTCACTCTTCAACCTGGACGAGAGGGTCCAACACGAGTGGCCCCATCTCCACTAATGCCATCAGATAAATTATAAAGGGCGAGGGGTCAACCACAATTGGTCTAACTCCCCACGATCAATAACATAAATGACCTAGGACGAGGGTGAGGGGGTCCTTGTTGAGTGTCCCCACTTCCCAAGATTAACACTGCATAAAATGTTTTAGGGCAAGAGGATCCACTACGAGTGGATCCATCTCCCCAAACTGCTGCCAAAGGACTCAGGGTGAGGGGATCCACTTTGAGTGGCCCCATCCCCAAATGGCCACCCAGAACTGACTTAGGGCGAAGGAGTCCACTATGAGTGGGCCCATTCCCAAGATTGTTATGCTATCACTAATGAATTACTAATGATTATTTTCTTCTACATGTAGCCTTAGTTGAGCAAGCAGGGCTCAAGCAGGCCAATTGGGATCTTTTAAGAGTTTTGGTTTGGTGGATGATAAAAAGGTTCGTTGGGCAAAGCCAAAGATCAACCACTTGACACTTTGAGATATAGATAATACTATTAGAGGGGCTCTAGGAGTCACTCAAGCTCTCATACAACCTACACTTAGAATAAATAAGTGAGTAGCCAAGACGCTGCTCACAAGAGCATTTTCTAAATGACCAACAGCGGGTGGCCTCAAGGCCACTCGTAAGTTTTTATAAAAGTTTAAACAACAAGTTACCGTTTGAAACGATATTCACCAAATCATATATTTTGGCACTATTACCCGACATATTTGCTTTTTGACTTTGGTGTGTACTAGGTGTCTCTTGTCAGAGGGGACAAGCGGCTAACAGACAGATAGGGACAAAATGTACATTGCAAACCTTGTCCCTAAATTTTCTCTCATTTTTGGCGCCCAAAGTAATTCCCTCTAATTTTGCAATTGATGACTCCTTACAGTCTTCAAGTGTCCTATCAGCCAGCCAAATTGCATCCTAGTATATACCTATAAATAGGACCCGTAAGACGGAAAAAACTTAAGTTACACTGTTACTCAGCCAAAATAACACCATAACTAGTATTCTCTCCGTGCTCTCTCTTTAAGTGTTAAATTGGTTGCCTCTTCACTCCCATCATTATAGCCATTATTCTTAGGAGATCTCTCTTTCCCAGATATCATTATTGCTTATGAAACCTGATGTTATCTAGTTTCTTTTTAGGAGGAAGGTTACAACATTTACTCCATTATTACCAAAAGAGGAAGGTTTCATTTGATAGCTGCTCTTGAGAATTTGAAGTCCTTGAAGACAGAGTCCATTGGAGTGAACCACTCCTCACCCGTTCCAGTTTTTCACATACCCCAGTACAACCACAATCCTGCACTTAGTGACTCCGCTCATTGCCATGGATAAAGAAGGTTATAGTGTGTCAAAGTAGTTAGTTTTTAAAGATACTCCATCATGTAATGGAGTTCAGAGAGACCAGACCACACAAGAAGAGGCGGTGGTGATAGGAGTGAGCACCTGCTCCTCAGGTGGGATAGACCAGCGCGGTAATAACTACACAATTGGCAGGTATGAACATAATGGGTATATTCTTTGAATATTTGAATCAAAACAACGTCGATTTATCAAGACTAAGGCAATCTTGTACAACACCGGTGATGGTCCCTAATTGAGGGGCAACCACAGCAGTAGCAGCGACTGTAGAGGTGGCTCCTCCACGAAAGGTGGTATCGGAGAAAATAGTAACACCAGTGACTTCGCTAGCAGTGATAATATCATCCTAGAGGAACCTCCCTCAAAGGTGGTCACTATGGAAGAGGTAAAGAAGTTGCCTTCCTCTAAGAGAGAATCCCCTCATATGTATGAGGAGCTGCAGAACCCTTACCCAGAAAGTATCAATGAAAAACCATACCCAGAGGTGTATGTTCCTCCAGAATTCATAAAGTTTAATAGAAAGGGAAAAAATCCTAGAGAACACGTGAAGAGGTTTGTAGAGTACTTGGGTGTGCATGGTAATAACAAATAAAGACTTAAAATTACGGGAGTTCTCAAAAACTCTCACAGGGAAGGCATACACCTGGTACTCCCACATTGCACCTAAAAGCATTCCAACATGGGAAGAGATGCACAAACATTTCCTCCAAAAAATTTTCATGGCAGAAGATGAGTTCAGATTGAGGCACCTCGCATTAAAGGTATAAAAATCAGGTGAAGAACTGATGCAGTACATCAAGTTCTTTTGCGAGAGGGTGTTGGATATCCATGAAGATGTGGATAAATCAAGACTGTTGCAGATATGCGTTGAGGGGATATTAGAGGATTACAAAATCCACCCAGTCAATGAGACCAGGGATGGGACGTTTAGAGACTTCACGCGAGCAGCTAGCGACATCGCGATGATAATCAAACCCAGACCGTTAAGGTGGAGGACACAGGTGCCTCTAACCTCAGGAAGATTTTAGGTCTCTAGAAGACAAGATGTTAAATACATGGACGGGAATTCGAAGGGCAAGAAGGGAGGCTTAAGATTCAAAGGAAATAGTCCAGGAAAAAGGAAGTTTGGGGATGCCGTTCCACCACCGCTGCCTTGTAGCGTAGCGGAGGACATGGATTGCTACCACACTTTGGTGCTAGAGGGGGTAGTAGGTCCACCCCACTCTAATGGGAAAGTCCCAACAACGACAGAGAAGGCAGGTGCCAAGTATTGTGAACTTCACCAGAGGGTGCAACACGCTACTAGAGACTGTTTTTACTTTCGAAGGATTATTGGTGATCTAGTGGCCAATGGTACTCTGTAAATACCACCTATAGATGTTAACAAAAAGCCCCTCCTAGCCCATCACTATGGCACCGCCAACATGTTGGTGGCGTACGATGATGAAGAAGCTCAAGAACCGAAGGAATGGTGGAGCAATGAGAAATGTGTGAAGACTGGTTAGTTAGTCTTGATAGAGATGAGGAGGAAAATGAGGGGGTTGAGCAAGTAAACCCTTAGAAGGTAAAGAAAATGTAATTTTTACCCTAGATGAGAGAGGAACATTTAAGGCAGAGTATGTATGCAATGCACAAACATACGAAGTGAAGTTAAATTCAGAATGTGCGGCTATAGCAAGGAGGCCAAAATTCAAGTGGTTCTTTAGGCAAATTGGGGTGAAACACAACACCCGTGTGGTCATTACAAAGAGGATTCTAGAATCAGTCCAGCAACGAGGGGATCCCTCTCTTAATTGGCATGGGCCCATAGGACGATTGATTAAAAGATACACCTCAAAGGTTCTCTTCTCTGAAGCAGATAGGCAGCTGCCTTATTTTCATAACCGTCATCTCTACGTAACAACCTTAATTAACGGCATAATATTTTTCTAGAGCATCAATGGATGGAGGAGCGTCCATCAATATCATGCACATCAACACGTTGTATAAGACGGGAATCTCTCAAGAGAAAATAGTACCAATGCCGTTAGTGATCTCTAACTTTGATAGTGTTGTCATGAAGTCACTAGGCTATGTGAATGTGGGAATCAAGTTGGGTAACTTCACTTCCCATATTAGTTTCATATCATCAACGCCAATACCAACTACCAACTTATGATAGGGTGAGTGTGGATGCACACTCATAAATTGTGCCCTCAACATATCGTTAGTGCGCTAAGGCCAACATTCGCGGTATTGAGATAATGATAAAAGCAACAGAGAAACTATTTTATGTTGAAGAGGCCCATCTAATGGATGCGGAATTCTACGCTGAACTAGATGAAGAGGTAAGAAACTCAGAAAGAAGGTTAGGGGGGATGAAGGTGGTAGGGGGAGATGCTCAACCAAGAATGTCTGTCCATGACCGACTGGGTCAAAGGGTGATCCAACAAGAAGGAAAAGGAAGGAAAATGAAAAAGGAAGTGTGAGGAAGTGTCTGTACCACCTCGCACATGTAAGAAAGTTATACTCCCAGATAGGAAAGTTATACACCATTTATAACGGTCTGCACAGGCGGCGTTCTGGGATGAGAGGGTCGACCCGACACTGGAATTCTTTGTAGTAGACGAATCACACATCATTGAGCATGTGGAAGAACCTGAGGAAGCACCATAATGTATTCAGGATGGTCTAAGGGAGCAGATCCAGGAGTTAGAGGAAATAAACTTGGGATTAGAAGGGGAGGAAGGAAGACCCATTCTAATTCCCAAGGGGTTAGATCCAAAGTAGAGAGAAAAGACCATTGGTTTGATCAGGGAATTATGGACATGTTTGTATGGAAGTATACATAAATGCCTAGGATAGAGACCCAGTAAAGAGTTCTCACAAATTGAATATCCTTCCCAATGCCCTGCCAGTAAGGCAAGCCATTCGCACATATAAAGCGGAGCGGGACCTCAAGATCAAAGTAAAAGTGTAAAAGCTATTAGAGGCGGGGTTCATTAGACCCATCCAACACCCGATATGGCTCTCCAATATTGTGCCTGTAGTTAAAAAGGACGAGATCCAGATAAGGATCTGCGTAGACTTTCGAGATTTGAACTGGGCCCACTCAAAATATGAGTTTCCACTACCCAAAATTGATAGCTTGGTGGACGCCCCCGCGGGCTATGAAATGTATAGTTTCATGGATGGGTACATAGGTTATAACCAAATTAGAATGTATTCGGCTGACGTTGAAAAAACTTCTTTTCGCACCCCATGGGGAAACTTCCATTATACTGTCATGCCATTTGGGCTAAAAAATACGGGTGCCACGTATCAGCATACCATGATGGCTATATTTCATGATTTACTTCATGACATTTTGGAATTCTATGTGGATGAACTAGTGGTAAAGTCAAATAAGGAAAGCAGGCACATCCAAGTTTCGAGTCGGGTATTTGAAAGATGCCGCAAGTATAAGATGAAGATAAACCCCTCAAAATGCGATTTTGGGGTAATAATAGGAAAATTCCTGGGTTTTTTAGTAAATCGATAAGGAGTGCAGGTGGACAAAGAAAAGAAGAAGGCCATCCTACTGTTGCCACCACCAAAAATCCAGAGGCAACTTAAAAGTTTCTCAGGAAAGGTTTCCTACCTAAGGAGATTCATACTAGCATTGGCGGAGGTGACCCACCCGTTCTCTCCATTGATGAAAGAAAAGGTCAAATGGGTTTGGGGAGACGATCAGAAGAAGGCTTTCAAGAAAATCAAAGAGATATTGTCATCTCCCTCAACTATGGTACCCCAGAGGTGGGTGCACCATAACTACTCTACCTTACTTTGACGTAAAGATCCATAAGAGCCTTACTTGCCCAAGAAAGAGCAGGAATCTTATCGCACGTGATTTTGAGCACTGAGTCCAGGTACACCAGTGTGAAAAGGTCTTGACTTGCCTTAGTATTTATTGCCCAGAAGCTTAGGAACTACGTACTTGTCTTCACAGCCAATATCATCACCAAGTGTGATCCTATCAATTACCTTTTGGCGCGAATGGTCTTGGTGGGGAGAGTAGTGAGGTGGTTCCTGATCCTGTCTAAATACGATTTAAAGTATATGGTCCCAAAGGCTATCAAGAGTCAAGCGGTAGAAGATTTGTTAGCCCACTTCCCGAGCTAGAATTTCGAACCTCCCAGCGAAGAATTGCCATGCGAGAACTTCCAAACCTGCTTAGATGAGGAGATGTAAGAATGGAAGATGGAGTTCGATGGATCTTACACCCAAAAGGCAGGCGGGGCGGGTTTTATTCTCTCAAGAGGTAAAGAAAAATTCACCCTCTCTTTCAAACTCGATTTTAAGTGTTCAAATAATGAAGCAGAGTGTGAGGCCCTCATCCTGGGTTTGTTAGAAGCATTGAGGAGGGGGATTAATGTGTTATGCATTCGAGGGGACTCTAACTTGGTAGTAAAACAAGTTAGTGGAGAGTTTATCCTCAAACATGTTAACCTAGACCCATATTGATAAATTATTCAAAGACTGCTCAGCCAATTCTTTAAAGTGATTATTGAGAGACAATCCCGGACAATGAACCGACACCCTGATGTATTGGACACAACATCACAAAAGTTAGAGATGGAATAACAATAAGCTACCATCACAGTACGATGAAGAGTAGTGTTATCCATAGTAATGTCATTGTTTCAAAGCGATGAGATAGAGCATTGGAGGTGCCCCATAGTTATAAAGTTAGAGACTGGATAAAGAAAGATGAAGATATCTGAGCTAACAAATTATAACCTTCTTCAGGGAACACTCTACTTCAAGATCCCCGAAGGATTTTTATCAAGATGCGTAGGAGAGGAAGAGGCCAAAGAAAGACTAGAAACAATGCATGAGAGGCATTTCGGGGATACAGATATCCCCCTTTATCGTCGATTGCAGTCGGGGGGGGGGGGGGGGGAGGGGGGGCTACTTTTATCCCACCATGTGCACAGAGGTCGGTCATCTACTATAGGGATGCTTAAAGTGCCAGATCCAGTTCGATCAACCTGCTAAGGCTAACTTCGTGGAAGAATTTAAAGATTGGAGGCAACCCTACATATCATATCTGAAAGATGGAGAGCTGCCAATAGAAAGGGTGGATGAGATCTATTTGAAGAAGAGAGCAAATCATTTCTACTTGGTAGATGGGGATCTCTACAAAAGAGGGTATAATGAGAAAATACATAAGTGTGTGGCCAAGGGGGATACTGAAAAAGTTTTGAAGGAGGCACATGAGTCTTTTCACATGGGAAGAGCTAAATTGTACGATTAGTTGATGACACTGGGGTATTATTGGCCAAAATTGGAGGATGAATCTATCCACTATGTAAAAACATACAGGGCATGCCAAGTGTATGGCAATATGGTGCACGCCCCCCAGTCAGTCTACAGAGATTATCAGCCCCTACCCTTCCACACTTGGGCATTTAATCATGTAAGTAAGATCAACCCAGCTTATCATGGCAAAGCCTTCATCATAGTTGCTACAGAGCTATATACCAAGTGGGAAGAAGCAATTCCCATAAGGAAAGTGACTGCTCAAGTGGTGACTTAATTCATTAGGGAATACATCATATGCATATTTGGTATCCCGAAGGTGATTCTCAAAGACAATGAGAAGAAGTTCGTATGTAAGGAGATGGGGCTCCTGACTGACAAATATAAAATTATGCATAATAGTTTAATTATCTCATATCCAAAAGGGAATGGCCAACCGGGGGCCATGAATAAGACACTAATCAGCATCCTAAAGAACATGTTGGAAGGCATGCCGAGAGCATGGGATGAAAAATTACCGATGATGTTATGGGCCTATAGAACGTCGAAGGGAAAGCCAACGAGGTTTACTCCATTCTCACTGGTTTATGGGAATGAAGTTGTCCTATCGATAGAGTTAGAGGTACCCTCAGCTAGAGCGACTTTAGTAATGGTCTCATACCAAATCCCCGACATTTACAATTGGAAGCATTGGATGAGCATAGATACAAGGCCAAGGAAAACTTCAAAGTCTACACCTAATAATTATCTAGTGCTTATGAAAACCTGGTTAAGCCTATGGAGTTCCAAGTAGGCGACTTGGCCTTATTGGCATCCACTCACCATCTGTGGATCATGTCAGCGTCTAAATTTAAGCCAAACTGGGAAGGCTCCTTTGTGGTACGAGGGGTAGGCAAGTCAGGTTACTGCCAAATATTTGATCCAGAGAGTGAATGCCTCAAATTTATAAGCTGTAAGTGGTTAAAGAAGCATTATGCCTACATCTTACCAAGTTTCATTTTTCTTGCTAAGTTGAAACAGTTTGCTCTAGTACAAAAATATTTTTTGTAAAGTAGATCATGCGCACAATCTTTGTAAACAATACAAACACTGATTAATAGTGCAAAAAAATGAATGCCAGTTATTTTGACCAACATTCAAAAGTTTATACATGATTTATTTACCTACATGTGTTGCTGATAGAATATGAGTACTCGCTCACTAATAAGTTTTGAAGTGGGTGCATCCAGATTAATGTTGTCTTTTTTAAACCATGTAGTGGAACCCTTCAGTAGACTGAACATGTTTTGTAATTTCAAATATTAAAAGAGGGTTCAAGACGTAAGGAAATTTCTTCATTATACTTGAGGGTACACCTATCCCAAAGATAAAGTATATTGAGCAAAGCCCTTATAGACACAACAGTTTAAATATCCTACAGACCAGCAGGAGGTTGTCTTCCTAATAATAAATTTATTTATTTTATTATTTTTCTATAGATTTATAATCTAAGAACAAGTTTTATCTTATGTTCTAAATCATTACTTGCTTGAGTGCATAAGAATGTGAAGAAGGGGGTCCACCCCACTTTAAGATTTTTCTTACAGCTTAAAACTTCCCAAATAAAATGTGGAATAAGGACCCCGCAGGCTAGGGGAAGTTATATTGAAAATGAAATAGTTATTCTCTTTACTTATTTCCATTTTGATAATTATCCCTGGATTATTTGGTAAGGAGAAGGGGGTAACCCTCCTTCGGGAAGCCTTAAAATGATAACTTTCTCAAATCATGTGCAAGTACCCCACAGACTATAGGACAGTTCGATGAACTAAGGCTCTCACAAAAAAGGTAGCAACTCATGATAAACAGATGCCAAGTAACACAAAGGCAAGAAGAAAATCAAATAAATGAAGACAAAATGATTGTTTTCATTAATATAAGAACAACCTTTACACGTACAAGAAGAAATGAAAGTACACAGAAGAAAGAAAAAGTCTGTATCCCAAAGTACATTAAACAGATAAAATAAAGAAGAGGTTCTCCTGCGAGCGAATGTCAGTGTAAGAGGGACCTGCCTCATGTATGAACTCCTCCCAATCTCTCCATCTTAGCCTTATCCTTAGTTCCACCATCCTCAAGCTTAGCTAACTTGTCCTGGAATGACTGAATCTGACCCCGGATTTGAGCGACTTCAGCCTAACACTGCTGAGATCTAGATTGTCTAGACACATGGAGTCTCATCATCTTCCCGAAAGGAATGCTCAAGAAGCAACCGACTACAATGGAAAGCCAATATAACTAAAAATGATAGACCCTCTGAAGATTATGGAGAGCCTGCAGAAATAGCTAAGTCAGAGCACTGGCCAAGTCAGCAAGGGGAGTGGACATGAAGTCATGAATGTAACTGTCAAGGGACTTTAGGTTGAAGACATGAAGGCTGTCAATGTTGAGAACACTCTGAGATGCGAAAGTCTTAGGATAATTCTCAAGGATTATCTCTAACACTTCCCCCTCATGGCCCCTGAATCTCTTAGGCTACTCCTCACGCCATATGTCCCTCATAAAGGCCTCAGAAGTCTCTACCTCAATGTCATCACAACCTATGTTCCTGGACTTAAGCTCAAAATGGAGTAGGGAGGAGGTTTCATCCGAATCACCAATGCCACCTGAATGAGTGGCCTTAGAACTTTACTCCTCCTCATCAGCCGCATCAACATGCTCGCTTTGCACGACCCTGAAAATAAAAGGAATAAAAGTAATGAGTTAAGGAAAGAAAGTCAAACAGTTGGATGACTTTGCCCAGAAAAGAAGTGATAGAAAGAACTTTTCGGTGTATGTCTTTATCTTTTGTCATTGCTTGAAAAGTCCTTCTAATCAAAACCTCAAATACCTAGAAAATATAACAATCTCAAGTGTAGCGGTAAGTAAGGGAATCCACTTCCAAGGGGGTAAAGCAAAGGGAACACAATTGTAATTCACTTTTTATTTTCTTTTTATTCTTTTTCACTTTTTTACTTTTTTTAGCTTTTTCAATATTAAAACAATTGGGTGAGGTGAGGTGAAATAATACTAAACTAAACTAAATGAGAGATGATAACAACTAACTAGAAAGTTACTAAAATGAAAAATAAAGTCTAAACTAAAATAAGAGATAAACTGAGGTAAATAATTGTGAGAACAATCAAGGAATGAGATTACACCACAAATTTTAGCTATTCTAACTAATTAATTTAATTAATTGAATTCTCCCAAATTAATATCAAAATTACAAATCAACTCTCGTTGCAAATGTAATTTTAATAGTAACCTTTTAGAAAATTAAGTTTAACACCCCACAATTCTACAAAATAGATCCACACTCCTTTTAATTAATCACCCGCTAGGATCAATCAATTAAAATTTATGTCAATCTTAGAAAATAAATTTAGAGTTGAAATTCAAGTTATAATACCTCACTTAAGAAACCCCTATCTCTAGTTTGAATCTAAAATGGGTATTATAACTAGAATTTTGATTTTCTCTCGAAAATTATTTACCCTCTCTCGAGGCGTAAATTTAAGGGTTATGGATCAAAAATAACATTAAAAGTGAATTTTCAAGTAATCAAACTAATTAAACTAAAATAACATCAAATAAGGGTTCCCCCCCACCCCTTGAAAGGGAATTTAGCCTAACATGATATGAAATATGTCAAATTAATAATCAAAGGCATAAAATAAATGAGAAGAGAAAAGAACAATCAAACCCCAATCTCTTGATGCTTAATTGATCTTCAATCCATGAGTTGAAATTCACAATCCATCAACTTGAGTGATCCAAACAATATTACATAAAAATTTCACTCAAATTAATCCTCACACATTTATCACTCAATAATCTCAAAAAATAAAAATAAAAACTATTTACAAAATGGTGTTTATCCTAATTTATTTCTAACCCTAAACTTTCTCTCTCTAAAAATTCCTATCTATCTAGCTCTCTTATTGAATATAAACTAAAAATTACAAAATAAATATAAAAAGGATAGTGGATGAATTCATAATGGACAATTAAATAATAAAAGAGATTTGCTAAAAATGCAAATCCTAACATTATAAAATTGTACATTAGAATCATCCAAAGAAATAAATTCTAGATCATTACTTTATATTGAGATAATTGCTAAAAATGCAAAATCTCGACATAAAGGAATGGATTAGAATTCACCTCCCATAAGGGATAAATTTCACTACACACCTCTATATTGAGGTATTTGCTAACAATGCAAATACTCAACATAGAGGGGTGGAGATAATTTTATCACACCAAGCTTAAAACTAAATTTGAGATCCCTTAAAATTGGCCCAAGTCTTCAATTTATATGGTGCACATGGAGGCTAGGGGTATTTTTGAGAATAGACATGAGTGTGCATGGAAAAGGTGAGTGTGAGGGCATGTGGGTTAAAAGGGGTGACACAATCAGATTTGGTTTAGAGGGTATAATGGGTATTGGGGTTAAAGTTGGTAGTTGGGGGGGTAATAAGGGAAAAGGGAATAAAGGGGTTTTATTTGACACATGGGGTAAATGAGTTTATTTGGCTTTGTTGGCTTATGTTTTGGGAGGAGGTTTTAAAATCGTGGTTTAGGAGAAATGGGAAATGGGTTTTGGTGAAAGATATGGGTTTGAATCGGGTTCAAATGGTCCATGGAGCTTGGGTATGGGGTCGGATTTGCTGGCTTAGGAGAGGGATATCGAGCTTCGCTGGTTGTCGCCGCCGGCATAGGGGGTTAATCTGGGAGGAGGTGGGTCGGGTGGGATAGGGCGGCGCCGCCGGACCAGTGAAGGGTTCGGTTTCTGGGCTGGGCAGCTTCGGTAGGTATGGGAAGGTGTTTGGCCGGATTTGGGGGTGAGGGTCACCGGGTGTGGGGTGTCGCGGCGGGGACGCGCCGTATCTGGCTGGCCGCCGACGGTCACGGGTTTAGGCTGCCGGGCAAGGGGGCCGAATGGAGTTGGAGGTGTGGTGGTGGTTTGAGTTAAAGGGTTAATGGAGGTGAGTTTGTGTTTTGGTTATGGATAGATGAGAGATAGTGAGAAGGTGGGAGGTAGATGATGATGAACAGTAGAAGGGGGGGAATGGTTTTGTGTTTGTGGGTGTATGAGAGTAGCTTTAGGTGTAGGATAGTGTAGGCTAGTGTATGGTATGAGGGTGTGTGTTTAATTTGGACCTAAATAAAAATAACACTAAAAAAAATTAAAACTAATAAAACTAAAAATCTAAAATAAAAATCGTACTTCTAATAATAAAATAAAGACTCAAATTAAAACTAAAATTAAAAAAAGAAATAAAATGAAAATAAAAAAATAAAAAAATAAAAATCTAATAAAACTAAAACTAAAATTCTAATTAAATGTAAAATCAAATAAAACTAATAAATGAAATCCTAAAAAAATCTAATCCTAATAAAAATAAAACTAATAACTAATAAAAATAAAGATGAAATAAAAATATACTAATAAAATATAAAAATAGTAAATAAAACCTATAAATCCTAAAAATAAAATAACTCAAACTAAAAATCTAAAAAATATTAAAAAGGGACAAATTAGACACACACGGGGTTCGGGGTAGGTTTAGGCTAGGTCTAGGGTAGGTTAGAGTTAGGTTGCAGGGGAGGGAATTAGCTCCATTTTAATGCAAATTGCCTTGAAATACAGCTTTTGACACCGCAACTACAATTAAACTTGCATATTGAACAATTAAGCGCATAAGACTCATATTGCCGAGAATTAACAACTAAAATACATCTATCCGGGGTATAAATTGTACAGTTTTGGGTGCTTACCAAGAAGCAAGAAATAGAAAGTTTACCCCAAGGCTCAAAGGGGTGAGTATACTACCATCAAAGTAAGAAGGTCCTCCAGGAGGCACTACACCAACCTGGTAAAGACAAAGCAAATATAATATTCATAAATTCTTTCTTCAGTAAAAGACTCTGAAGAAAAAAGTTAAAATAAATCAAGTATGATAGTTTAATACCCGAGGAGTGCTCAGTGTATCACTCACAGCCTGTTCCGCAGAACTAGGAACGTCAACCTCACTAACCTAAAAACAAGGAAACATGGGTGTGATGGTAAGCAATTTTCTCAGTAAAAGCAAGGATGAAAAGATGGGGAACATAAAAGAGGATAAGATATGATAGGATAATACCTCCCTTATAGTAACCACCCCAAGCTGTTCCGTAGTAACTAAAACAGTCGCAAAACAAACCTGAAAACAAGGAAACATGGATGTGTTAGTGAACACTTTCACAGAAAAAAAGCAAGTCAGAAAGAAACAGTGTATGAAAATAAATACCGGGGTAGCATCCTCTGTGATGCTAGCCGGGTGTTCCATAGTCACAGGAACAAGCGTGGCATTAACATGAGAATAAAGATATAGGTCCCACAAGTAAATGGACCTCGGCTATAGACATGTTAAAAGGGGGGGGGGGACTTGCGCAGAAAAAGGGCAAGTATAATAAATAAATATGTCAAAAGAAGTACTTGAAGAGTCACCTTCACGGTACTCATAACGTGTCTTGCAGATACTGGGACCTCAGCCCCGCTAACCTAAATACAAGTACATAAAGAAGTGTTACGAAAAACTTGCACAGTAAAAGAAGGAGATATATGTAAAATATGTAGTACCTGTGAGGTCACCTCCCCAGGACTCGTAGTAGACCCTACAGGCAAAGGCTAAGCAGTGCTAGCCTAAGGGAAAAGAAACAGACCAATGTTAGTAAATTTCTTACACGGGAAAATAAATCTAAAAAGAATTTTTTTACGAAGTGAATACCTGGGGAGGCACTATCATAGTGCGCATTCTCAGCCTTGCAGAAAAAAGGGCCTCATCAGCAACAGAGGCGACCTGAGGACCAGTTCCAGGAGTAACCAGTAAAGAGGTGTCGTGAACTAACTAAAACATAGACATACAAGATCAAGTCATTACTTGTTGTGACCATGAGGGAAGGCAGTTCAATAATAACAAAAAAAGGTAGAGTACCTTGACCCCTAAAAGGGAGGAAGGGAGAAAAGAAATCACTGGTGCAGTAGAAATAGCAGTGGAGGACTATTCACCAATAATTTGGTTAGAAATTAACATAACCAAAGTAGGTAATGGCACAATTAGAGTAATTAATACCCGTGAAGATGTGATAGCCTATGAAACAGGCTCGCTAAAAAAAGTGATGGTGAAGATCGACTGAGAAGGAAGTGGATGGATATGGGGCCTGTTATTTATGGGCACACAAACCCGGGGGATAGATATCTTCCCAGAAGGTGATAGGCCTGGAATAGCAACCCCAGTGGGAAACACTATCCCTCCAGTGGTAGAAGGGATACAAGAAGGAAAGCCCTGCAAAAAGCAAGACGTAAGAAACAAAGGAAACATAAGTTTTAGTTATATATAAGAACTTAGACGAAACAAAACGCAAGAAATAAGAAAAAATTCAATACCTTTAGGGATGAAATAGTGGAAGGCATGGATATAGAATTTCCCACTGTAGAAGAGGCGAGAAGCGGGGTAATGGGACTAGGGGGAATGGTCCTCCGCAAGTGCATAGAGATGAGTGCATCAAGATAAGTCTAAGATGCGATAAATGAAAAGACTTAGAGAGATTGATTATTGTCTGAACAGAGAGATAGGACACAAAAGAGGCCCTTGTAGTAGTGGGGAACATAGAATAAAGCTGTAGGTCTAACATAAATAAAATATGTTAGTAAACATTGTAAAAATAAGGAGGAAGAGAATTGCTAGAATGGGAAAGACAAAACCTTTATAGCCAAGCCTAGAGAAGAAACAAGCATGAAGTTCCTTTACCTTAGAAAGGACGCTTGGACAAGAGGAGCAACATGCGAGGGGGTGGTCCTTACCTCTGAGGAACCACTCGCCCCAAAAAAAACCCTGTGCAAAGTCATAAAATTTAAAGTTAGTGAAACAAGAAGAAGAAATTTAAGAGATATGAAATAAAGAGCTAGTAAAGAAATTGAAAAAAAAAACACTTACAATATCTGGACGAGTACTCTGACCATAAGGTAGTTTCCTAGTCGTAGGGCTCGTAGTGGAGGGGGAGTAAATCATGGTATCATCATCACTATTAGACTCCCTAGAAACCGGCAATAAAGTACAAGCGTCAGGTTGTTGATCACCAAGAGGATCAAGGACACTCAGGTCATTTGAAGAAGAACTGTCACCATCATAGGAAAGGGTTATTCCATAATCAACTAGTTATTTTTCAAGTGAATAAGAAGGGGAACCGACAGGTGAAGCCCCTTGGCTAGAAGTTTCACTAAGTA
Organism: Sambucus nigra; assembly: GCA_949130495.1. Classification (NCBI taxonomy): domain Eukaryota; kingdom Viridiplantae; phylum Streptophyta; class Magnoliopsida; order Dipsacales; family Adoxaceae; genus Sambucus; species Sambucus nigra. Next base: position 51,947,760 of record OX422220.1, read on the forward strand.
ATGAGGATTTAACTAAAGTACCTTCAGTTTCTAGGATGGGTGAAATGGGTGGCTCCTTTGTATAAATGCCCAAGGCTTCATAACCTTGATGACGAACTATTATGTAAGTATCCTTCATCCTAAGGGTATCGATATCTGACCCTTGGTATGGAACAGAAGAAGTAAAAACAACCTCAGCACCAAATTTCTTTTTCTTCTTGTTGGCTCTGGTCTTCACAGGGGAATGAGGGGAAACAGGAACATTGATTGCGATAGGAACAAAGTTTGACACATTGGTGTCAGGATTCTTTTAGAGGAGGATTTGTCCTTGACTTGGCATTCCCCTTACCCTTTGTCTTGACAGGTTGAGGCTTAGGGTGCTTAGTATAAATAGACTCATCGAGTAGTGGCATCACTAGAATAGGGTTGACCTGCTCAACGGGGTCTTTATGACTGTGCTATGGTACCACAAATCTTTTTGGGTCTTCTAGCCCAAGTATTTATCAGTGTTTGGGATCTTCGTGGGGATTGTCTCATGAGGAACATCCACCAAAATTTTGAATCAGAGACACCTGCCTTTGCCACAAACTAAACCACGAATGAGTGATGGAAGGTAGGTAGTCTCGAGCAGGCACAAACAGGCCATCAAGGCCATCAACTTTATGCATCATCCCCTCAAAAGTAAAATTGGCATATGCATCAAAGTACAACTTTAAAGAGGAAGTGCTCGAAGGATAGGTGGGAAAGTGGATGCCTTGATCAAAACCAAACTGTCTCCTCACCCTCTCAGAACGGTAAAATTCCACACCTTGACCCAACTCAGTAAGAGAGGGAAGAGTGCAGGGAAGAAGCATAGCCATAACAGAGATATATGGTCAAGTAGAAATAGGCTCTACATTAGAAGGATAGTAGAAGGTACCTTCGAAAGCTGAGAAGGACCCCCAGGTGAAAACCCCACTCACTCCCTTGTAATAAGGGTGGAAACAAAATTCATCAACATTATAAATTAAAGGACCCAAGGAGGACTTGGGGTATTTCCTATGCCATCTCAAAATTTGAGCAACCTCACTGTGACAAGTCCTCACCTATGGGAAAAGTTAGGAAACCTCTCGAAACGAAAAGACATCAAAATAAAGGAGTTGGCAAAATTCGTAACATAATAGAGGCTAAAAATGATTCCATATCGACATGAGAATGGTTTAGCCAAGTGTATATAGACCCTAAGGTCAGGGTTGCGAGGGGGACACTCCTCCCTCGAGTAAGTCTAATAGCCCCATTTTGAAAAGCTGCTCTCGAGGGGAGTCATCTCGCCTACCTAGGAACAAGAACCTACTCAAGAAGGTGACTGATACGGCGTAAATATTGCGTATTTGCACCCATTAACTTATGCATTTTAGAGGGCACCTTAATTAAAATATATATGATCGTTAACCATACAACCTCTATTTTATATGTTACCATGCTATATAAGGTATAATTGGGCTTTTGTAGGTATTTAGGTGCTTGGTGTGAAGTTTGGACGCATTCCAGAAACGTTTCGTTGAATATTTTAGTTTCGAGGGCATTTTAGTAATTTCAGCATTCGAGTTTTAATCCCAAACCCATCACGAAAGTTGAAGCCCTTTGATTTTTATTTGCGTGGCCGTCGACGGTTCATGATTTTGATGTAAAGTGAAGGAGTTATGGCATTTTAAGGATGGTTTTATCTTCAAAAGCACACTCAAGGGAAATTTAATCAATTCAACATTTGGGTTTTTGGCCTAATATCTTCTTGGATGTTGTATCCCTTTGACTTATCTTCGTGTAGCCTCCGATCGTGCCTAATTTTGAGTTATAACGAAGAAGTTACGACATTTTTTGTAAAATTAGACAAAGCTGCAGATTGTAGACATGTAGGGGGCGAATCGATTTGTCCAGGAGAGAATCGATTTGTTTTTCCACAGATTCTACTTTTTCACTTCCCCTATTTTCGAATCGATTCGGTTTGGCCCGAATCGATTCAGTCTCCTGTTTTCAGCCTTCTTATTTACAAGTTTTCCATCATAAGGTTTATGTATTTATAGTCTTTCCTCTTCAATTGAAGATGGATCTTTCATTTTTGTAATTAGATTCAAGGGTTTGTTTGGAGCTCTTTCACCCTCCTCCTATTTCCATGGGTTTTTTTCCACTTTGTAAGTTAATGTTACTATTCATTGTCTTCCCTCTTCTTTATGCTTTGTAGTGTAGATTTCATGCTTTCCATTTATTTACTTATCTAGTTTAATTTAATTAGTTGTTGCTTAATTAATTAGGTGCTTTAATTAATGTTGTTAATCATGCTTAGTGGCTAGTGTAAATTAGGGTGTGCCGATTGAACTCACCAAGGGTTAACGAGTTGCTTTGCTTTGGTGATGGATTTTATCCGTTTAATTCGATTGTATTTTCCTTGTTATTACGCCTAGGAGATTTAACGGGGTATATCACGTATGCTCCGTATTTACGACCTTGCGTGTGTAATTTTCAGGGTATTTGTTGATGCCAAAATCATATTAGTCTTTTATGTGAATTTAGGGATGCGACAACTATTAATTTAATTAATCGACGAAACGAGACTCAATCTTACTAAATGCGTAGAACCATGTAACCATTTATACGAATTAACTCGAGGTGAGGGATATTCGACGCAACCTGTATTTTTTATTCTCTTTATTAATTTAGTTTAAATACACCCATGCCTAGTTTATCTTTTCTTTCTTTTTAGTTAACAAAATATCTTTTACACTTTTATTCTAGAAATATTGAACCAATTAAATTCTAGCAACTCGTCTCTGTGAATTTTTGATACGCGCACTTGGCCGCTATACTCCCTTAAAAGAGTGTAGTCATAAGCTTAGGTTTTTGCATTGAGTCGGTGAGCCGAATATAACAAACGACCGGCATTGGTGACGCGACACCGCGGCAAAACCTTACTGATCAAAATGGCGCTGTTGCCGGGGACTTGATGTTTAAGAATTAATTTGATTTAGTATTTCGTAGTATTTTCTTTCTATTTGTATTTTGTTTGCTAACATTTTTGTAGGACTTCTACATTTGAGCACCAATAACCGTTTGAATTTTTCATTCGCGCATATCTTTGTGGAATTTTTCCATCTCGAGCCTTTGTTGGGGGGTAAGCATGTCTTATTACAATTTTTTTGGTAATCCTAATGATAATTCTCAAAATCTCCGTAAACCTATGACTTTTGGTCAATACTTACAAGCCCAAAAAATTGCAACATCTAAAATGACATTGAGTGAGTATTATGAAAGTCAAAGTATGGATTACATAAATTTTGGGAAAAATCATTTTGATTTTGGGTCCCAAGATCCTTATAAAAATAATTTGGAAGCAGATTGCAATAGCTTTCAAAATTCTTATGTTAATGATTTTGATAGTCGTTCCGATGATAATTTTCAAAGTTCTCATTTGCAAGAATCAGCTCCTCGCCTTATGACTTTCGGTGAGGTCTTGTGCATGATTGAAAATGAGAAAATTGAAAACTGTTATCGGGAAGAAAATTGTTGTTGGGAACATGAGTTGGATTTATTATTTAAATCCGATGACGCTTTTTCTGCCAAGATTTTTGAAGTCGAGGAATGTTTTGAACCAAATAAGGACTTTGTGCCTACTTTGGAACAAATCATTCTTGACTTGACCCATGGTATAGTAGAGAACGAAAATGAGGAAGAAATGGGCGTCATATCCATTTACAATGAACTCGTTTCTTCTTTGATTCTCAAAGAAGAAAGTTTCATTGCAAACGATCCTATTTCCTTCGAAATTCAACCTTCAAGCGATGATAACTCGTCACTTGAGATTGAATTTCTTTCGTCCAAATCTTTATTCTATACTATCACATCGATTCTAGTACCTGATGAATCAATTCCAAACTTTATAGTTTCAAACCTTTTCACCGATGAGGAGTACTCGCTCGAGTCGCCTTCCATGAAGGCATCTTTGCCCTCATGTGCGCCCCCTCCCATTCTAACTTCAAAATATTTAGGAGAAAATTTAATTTTTTGGTCCCCTTGTGTATTTATCACCCGTCTTATGCAAATCCCCCATCCTCCCTTCAAATATTTTAATTGGGGATGGTTCATTTCTTCCACCTTACACATGCCTTCCGTTGTTCAAATGGAATTCCTATTTTTCGGGAGGCAAGCATGAGAGGGAGGGTCCCCCGTTGATCCTCTAAAGTCAAATCGTATTTTGGGCGAACCTTCAAAAATTTCAACTTCTAGTGTATAGTTAGTTAGAAGTTAAAATTGTAGGTTGCAAATAGTTAGTTTTATTTTTCTTATTTTCTTAATTATTGTCTATGTAATCAGTTAAGTTTTTGTTATGCTTTGGTACTAACATGTTTTGTAGAATCATTGGACTTGAACTTTCACGAGATCACGCCATTTTGGGTAATATCGCTCTTTTCTTCTCTTTAACTTGGTTCTTAATTTACATTGAGGACAATTTCAGGTTTTAAGTTAGGGGATGTGGGATAATCCATCCATTCATTGGTAGTTTATTTTATTTGATTACATTTTAGTTACCTATCATGCTTTTCTTAAAAAAAATTAAAAAATTCAAAAAGATTTTCTTTCTTTTTTCTCCTTTTTTGGGCATTTTGCCGTTTTTTCCGATGATAAATTTCAACAATTGCCCGATCCAATAAACAACTCAATGATATATGTTCTCTATTTTAGAAGTTATTAGAATTTAGTTCTCAAATCATCGATATTATGAATAACTTCCCGAATTAAACTTTAATCCCATGAGCACACACACTTTCTTACTTTGTTGATTTGGTTTAAGATTTTTATAACTCGATAATCTTTTGTTGCATTGTATATACTTACACCGAGTAAGATTTGTACCTTTCGTCGTTTGTGAGTGTATACACTACTCTTTCCTTCTTGAAAACATTAACTTTGTTGGTAATCTCACTATTCTTTCATTTGATCGTTCATTAATTGAGTTCATTTAAGAAATGTGTTACTTGAGCATGATTTTCAAAGTTTTTTTGACTTGAGCATTGTGTAAACTTTAGGAAATGATCATAGGAAATCTTTGTTATATCACCCATATTAGCCTTGACCTCACCTTATATGTTTCCCCTCGCCAACCCCTTTAATCCTAAATATAGCCCTTCGTTTCATAACCCCAAAATCTCGTAACCAACTCCAAATTGGAGTTATACATATTACTTTCCATACCTTTGTTTTGAATGTTACTTGGGATTGAATGATGTTATTGTTGTGTGGTTGAAATATAAGCATATGAAAATAGTGAGAAAAGAAATGTAACACCCCGTCCGCCCGGGGAGAGCGAACGGAGCGCTAATGCGATAAAATAAATCCAAATCCACAAGTGACAAGGTATTGAGCATCTAAATAAACCCACAATAATATAAATCCACTAATCTCAATCTCTTCAATTACAACAAGTCTGTCGAATTACATACTAACTTGAAAATAAAATACAAATCTCCAAAGATCTATACATTAAAATAATACAAATCTTCCAACTTGTATTAAAAGTTCTCCCCAATATAATCCACGCTAAAAATCATCCCAATTGGTCCATAGCTTTCCAAATCCATGCTAACCTGCCACTAAAAGAAAATATGGGGAAGTACACAATACGACAGGAAAGATGCTCAACAAATATATGTTAGCGATGAATAAAACGTAACAACACGAGTATGGATATTCAAATCAAAATAAAAATCTCAATAGCATTTCATCATTTTAATTTCTCAACAACACTTTAACCGGGTCACCGGGCCTCACCACATCCGTATATGCTTTATCAAGCCATAACCCGAGAAATAGGAATTTTGGTGGGTGCCCAACATCCGTGCCATATTAAAATCTCATGACAACGTGCTCATCAATAATATAATGATACCATATGAATCAAAATAATTTCAACAGTTATTTTCCAGATTTCAATGAATTTAACAATTCAAACATGAGTTCAATTAAACAAGAATTCAAAGAGAATGACACTCGCGAGATTTAAGGAGCATATTGTGTAAAACTCCATACCTCAAACCATGATGAGAAACCAACAATCACATCCTCAAGATCAACAAAAAAGATCTACAAAAACTCCTCCAAGAACCTCCAACAAAATAGCCCCAAGAACATCTCTAATCTAAGCTTGGACTCACAAATCTCAAGAGTCAATGTGTATATAAAAACAAGAGGAATATAAAATATATTTGCTGTCAAAATTTGTGCCAAAAGTATGTTAAAAGGCTTACCCACGACTTTCTTTTATAATGCAAAGAAATGAAGAGTTGGAATCCAAAAGACTCCTTTAAATAAGGCAAAGAAATGAAGAGTTGGAAGTCAAAACAACTCCAAGAGTTAAAAACATTTAAAAATCATTTTAAAATCCGTTTTAACTCCGTTTTTGAAATCGTTTGAAATTCTCTCCTTTAAAAATAATAACCAACATATTTGAGCAATAAAAATAATTTTATCAAAAACTTTATTTTCCTCCATTTTCCAAAAATTAATTAAAATAGCCCAAAAATTATGCGAGTTGTTACAAGAAAAGAAAAAGAAAAAAGCAAAAGAAAAGAAAAGAAAACATGAGAAAAAGAAGAAAAGAAAATAAAAGAAAGAGAAAGTTGTTTATATGATGTATAGTTCAATAATCCTTGTTGCTCTCCAATTGCATATCTAGTGCTTGTTTGGAACTTGTTTTCCAATTTTTGATATTGTCCACAATTTTTCATTATCATGAGATTTCATTCTGAACACCTTGAATCCGTATATAATCCTTTCATTTCGTACCTTAATCCCAAACCCACATTACAACCCTATACAAGTAGTATGTGATCTTAGGGTGAATGTAATTTAAAAGTCATAATATTTTTGATAATCTGTAAAAATGAATTTCACCTCTTTTAATGTGCGATATCTTTCATTGAGATTATAAGTTTTTATTTCCTATATAACATTTTTCATTACTGACATGTACGTGACCTTGTTTCCATTTACATTTACTCTTTATGCCCGTATGTCCCGTGTGTTACCTCTCCTTTCATAGTGATTTAATTTGTTGAGTGTAATGCCCGTAAGGATTGAATATATGCATGCTTTAACGTGTATCCAGTTTATTTAATTTTTTGCCAAATCTTACTTTGCATGTGCTCGCTCCCCTCCCATATTTTAAGGTTTCAATTCAATGAGGTGCATTCTACAATGTTTAATGAATTGGACTCTCATTTGAATTCGTTCATTATGATAATAATGTGTATGAAATCCTTTTCGATATTGTTGGGCTTTTCGCATGTTGGGTTGGGAATATTTTGAGGAAATTATTTGATGTTTGTTGGTTTCATCCCTGAAAACCCTCACGAGACTACACTCGTCCACTAGGATAACCCAGGGGTTTAACGGCTAATTGCATACGCTAATTGCAATCATTCGCTCACAAAAGTGGCCTTATCCCTTTTTTTATCCCCTTTGTACATATCTCCTTGCTTGTGGTGCTACTTGTAGGTCTTGTTTCTTTGTACTTCATTACTAGGGACTAGCAATGTGTAAGTTAGGAGGTGTGATACGATGCAAATATTGCATATTTATGCACGTTAACTTATGAATTTTAGCCCCCTCGGGTACCTTAATTCCTATATATATGTTCGTTAACTAGAGAACCTCCGTTTTATATGTTAACACGCTATATGAGGTATAATTGGTCTTTTGTAGGTATTTAGGTGCTCAGTGTGAAGTTTAGAGGTATTTCGGAAACATTTCGTTGAATATTGCAGCTCAGTATTTGGGTTTCTATCCCGAGCCCTTCACGGAAGTTGAAGCCCTTTGATTTCTCTTTGCGTGGCCATCGACGGTGCATGATTCGGATGTATAATGAAGGAGTTATGGCATTTTTAGGATGTTTTTGTTTTCAAATCACACTTAAGGGCACATTCACGGGTAATTTAGTCATTTCATCGTTTGGGTTTTTGACCTAATGTCTCTTTGTATATTTTATCCCTCTGACTTATCTTCGCGTAGCCTCCAATCGTGCCTAATTTCAAGTTATAACGAAGAAGTTACGGCATTTTCCATAAAGTTGGACAAAGCTGCAGATTTCAGACATATGGGGCGAATCGATTCGTCCAGGGGAGAATCGATTCGTCGTGGGCAAATCGATTCGTTTTGCCATAGATTTTACTATTTTCACTTCCCCTATTTTCGATTCGATTCGGTTTAGCCCAAATCTATTCGGTCCCTTATTTTCAGCCTTCTTATTTACAAGTTTGCCATCATAGGGTTTGTGTATTTATAGTTTTTCCTCTTCAATTGAAGATGGATCTTTCATTTTTGTAATTAGATTTAAGGGTTTGTTGGGAGCTCTTTCACCCTCCTCCCATTTCCATGGGTGTTTTTCCCACTTTGTAAGTTAATGTTACTATTCATTATCTTCCCTCTTCTTTATGCTTTGTAGTGTAGATTTCATACTTTCCATTTATTTCCTTATCTAGTTTAATTTATAGTGTCAATTCAATTAGTTGTTGCTTAATTAGTTAGGTTCTTTAATTAATGTTATTAATCATGCTTAGTGGCTAGTGTAAATTAGGTTGTGTCGATTGAACTCACCGAGGGTTAACGAGTTGCGTTGCTTTGGTGATGGATTTTATTCGTTTAATTCAATTATGTTGTCCTTGTTATTACTCCTAGGAGATTTAATGGGGTATATCACGTATGCACCGTATTTATGACCTTGAGTGTATAATTTTTGGGGTATTTGTTGACGCCAAAATCATATTAGTCTTTTATGTGAATTTAAGGGCGTGACAACTCCTAATTTATTAATCGACGAAACGAGACTCAATCTTACTAAATGCGTAGAACCATATAACCATTTATACGAATTAACTCGAGGTGAGGGATATCCAATGCAACCTATAGTTTTTATTCTCTTTATTAATTTAGTTTAAATACACCCATGCCTAGTTTATCTTTTCTTTCTTTTTAGTTAACAAAATATCTTTTACACTTTTATTCTATAAATATTGAAACAATTAAATTATAGCAACTCGTCTCTGTGGATTTTCGATACCCGAACTTGGCCGCTATACTCCCTTAAAAGAGTGTAGTTATAAGTTTAGGTTTTTCTATTGAGTCGGTGAGCTGAATATAACAAACGACCAATGTCGGTGACGCGACACCGCGGTAAAACCTTATTGGGAAAAACATCATTTGTGGGAACATGAATTGGATTTATTATTTGAATCCGACGATGATTTTTCTTTCGAGACTTTTGTAGAATGTTTTGAACCAAATGGGGAATCGATGCCTAGTTTGGAACAAACCATCTTTCAGTTGGCCCATAGTATAGTTGAGGATGAAAGTGAGGATGAATGGATGTAGTATTCATTTGAAATGAAATGATTTCATCTTTGGAACCTAAAGAAGAATATTTCATTGAACATGATCTTATTTCCTTCGAAACTCAATCTTCAAGCGATGATGACTCATCTATTTATTTTGAAGTTTCCTCCCCCTTTTCCTTCTCCATTATCGAAACGATGCAAGTACCCGATGAATTAGTGCCATACTTTAAAACGTTTAACCCATTCACTGAAGAGGAGTACTTACTCAAGTTGCTCTACATGAAGGCATGTTTTCCCTTATGTGCTCCCCCTACCATTCCAACTTCAAAATATTTGGGAGATAATTCTATTTTTCTTGGCCCCCTTGTGTATTTATCACTCGTTTTATCCAAATCCCCCATCCTCCCTCCAAATTTTTTAATTGGGGATGGTTCATTTCTTTCGCCTTACACATGCCTTCCGTTGTTCGAACGAAATTCCTATATTCCGGGAGGCATGCATGAAAGGGAGGGTCCCCTATGGATCTTTCAAAGCCAAATCATGTTTTGGGTGGACCCTAAAAAATTTTAACTTCTAGTGTATAATAAGTTAGAAGTTAAAATTTTAGGTTGTAAGCAGTTAGTTTTATTTTTCTTATTTATTCTTACTTATTGTCTAGCGTAGTTAGTTAAGTTTTTTTTATTTTCTTTTTCTATGCTTGGTACTAACATGTTTTTTAGAATCATTGGATGTGTGCTTTCACAAGATCGCTCTTTTTTGGGTAATATTGCTCTTTTCCTCTTTTCCTCTCTTTAACTTAGTTCTTAATTCACATTGAGGACAATGTCAGGTTTTAGTTAGGGGTGTGGGATATTCTATCCATTCATTGGTAGTGTCTATGATGTTTATTATATGTTATTACTAAGCATTCTTTTCTCGTAAAAATTAAAAATTTCTATAGATTTTCTTTTTATTTCTTCCTTTGTTGGGCATTTTTGCCTTTGTTTCCGATGATAAATTTCAATAATTGTCCGATCCAATAGACAACTCAATGATGCATGTTCTCGATTTTAGAAGTTCTTAGACTTTTGTCCTCAATCATTGATATTATGAATAACTTTATGAATTAAAATTTAATCCCTTGAGCACATGCATTCTTCTTACTTTATTGATTTGGTTTAAGATTTTTATAACTCGGTAATATTTTGTTGCATTGTATATACTTACACCGAGTGAGCTTCGTGATTTTCTTCGTTTGTGAGTGTGATGCACTTCTCTTTCCTCTTTGATAACGTTACAGTCGTTGGTAATCTCACTATTCTTTCATTTGATCGTTCATTAATTGAGTTCGTTCTTGAAATGTGTTACTTGAGCAGGATTTTCAAAGTTGTTTTGACTCGAGAATTGCCTTAATTTTAGAAAATGATCATAGTCTATCTTTATTATATCACCCATATTGACCTTGACCTTACCTTATATGTTTTCCCTCCTTAACCCCTTTAAGCCTAAATATAGTCTTTCGTTTCATAACCCAAAAATCCCTTAACCAACTCCACATTGGAGTTATAAGCCATATATATTACCTTCCGTACCTTTCTTTGGAATGATACTTGGGATTGAATAATATTGTTGTTTAATGGTTGTAATTTAGGCATGTGAGAGTGTGAAAGTAAAGAAAAGAAACAAAAGAAGAAAAAGTGAAAAAGAGAAAGAAGTAATCTTTGTTTATTCTCCCCATTGTTATATTCATTGCCTTTTATGGATGTTATTTGTCCAATTTTGAAATTGCCCACTATTTACCATTATCCCGAGTTTTCATTCCCGAACACGTTGAATCCGTACATATTCCATTTGTTTCATACTCTTAAACCCAAACCTACATTACAACCCTAACAAGTACTATGTGATCTTAGGTTGAGTTCAATTTAAATGTTGAAATAGTTTGATAACCTGTGAAAATTCATTTAACCTCTTTTTAATGAGCGGTATATTTCATTGAGATTACAATCTTTCATTTTCTATATAGCGTTCTTCGTTCGTGGCATGTGTGCGACCTAGTTTTCATTTACATTTACTCTTTATGCCCGCATGTCCCGTGTATTACCTCCCTGTTTCGAGTGATTTTCATTTGATGAGAGTAATGCCCATAAGGATTGACTATGCATGATTTAATGCTTATCCGGTTTATATAAGTTTTTTCCAACTCATACTTTGCATGTGCTCGCTCCCCCTCCCACATTTAAAGGTTTAAATTCAATGAGGTGCATTCTATAATGTTTAGTGAATTGGACTTTCATTTGAATTCGTTCATTATGCTAATAATGTGTATGAAATCCTTTTCGATATTGTTGGGCTTGTCGCATGTTGAGTTGGGCATATTTTGAGAAAACTATTTGATGTTTGTGTGTTTCATCCCTGAAAATCCTCATGAGACTACACTTGTCCACTAGGGTAACCTAGGGGTTTAATGGCTTATTACATGCGCTAAATGCAATCGTTCGCCAGTGAAAGTGGTTTTTAACCCTTTTGTACATATCTCCTTTTTTGTGGTTTGCATGTTGTTCTTCTTATTTTCTACTTCATGGCTAGGGACTAGTAATGCGTAAGTTAGGGGGTGTGACTCGTATTGAATATTGCATTTAATTACCCTCGAACTTATGCATTTTAGCTCCCTCGGGTACCTTAATTCCAATATATATGATCGTTAACTAGACAACCTCCGTTTTATATGTTAACATTCTATATGAGGTATAATTGGGCTTTTGTAGGTATTTAGGTGCTTGGCGTGAAGTTTGGTCGCTTTCCGAAAAAGTTCCATTGATTATTATAACTTTGGGGGCATTTTAGTAATTTAGCATTCAGATTTTAATTCCGAACCCTTCACGGAAGTTGAATCCATTTGATTTCTCTTCGCGTTTTCGTCGACGGTGCATGATTCCGATGTATAATGAAGGAGTTATGGCATTTTTAGGATTGTTTTTACTTCAAATTCACTCTTTAGGGCACATTCAAGGGCATTTAAGTCATTTCAACATTTGGTTTTTTGGCCTAATGTCTTCTTGGATGTTTTATTCCTCTGAGTTATCTTCGCGTAGCCTCTGATCGTGCAGAATTCTTAGTTATAACGAAGAAGTTACGGCATTTTCCGTAAAATTGGACAAAGCTGCAGAATTGCAGACCTGTAGGGGTGAATCGATTCGCCTTGCGTAGAAAGTCTGCAAATTTGTAATTTTAAGTTGGTTTTTGGTGGGGTATTTATTTTTAAACATTCTTTTAAGTTAAGGGATCATTTTTAGACCTTGGGGGATTCATTTTAGGTTAAATTTTTGGGGATTTTTGTTGGGAGCTTTCCATCTCCTCTCTTTGACACTTTGTAAGTATACTTTACTATTCATCATCTCTTTCAACTTATTTAAGCTCTGTGCCCTACTTTTTCATGCTTTTCATTCATTTCCATGTCTAGTTAATTATTTGTGTTCATTTAATTCCTTGTTTGCTTTAATTAATTAGTTGCCTTAATTTAGGGTTTCATCATGTTTAGCGGCTAAAGTAAATTAGGTTGTGTCAATTGAACTCACCGAGGGTTAACGAGTTGCTTTGCTTCGGTGATGGATTTTATTCGTTTAATTTGATTGTGTTATCCTTGTTGTTAAGCCTAGGATATTTAACGGGGTATATCACGTATGCCCCGTTTTTACCTTACGTGCCTAATTTTCGGGATATTTGTTGACGCCAAAATCATATTAGTCTCTTATGCGAATTTAGTGGTGTGACAACTCTTAATTTAATTAACTGACGAAACGAGACTCAATTTTATTAAATGCGTAGAACCATGCAACCATTTATACACGTTTAACTCGAGCTGAGGGATATCCGACATAACCTATAGTTTTTATTCTCTTTGTTAATTTAGTTTAAAATACTCATGCCTAGTTTATCTTTTCTTTCTTTTTAGTTAGAAAATTACCTTTTACACTTTTATTGTATAAGTATTGAACCAATTAAATTCTAGCACTAGTCTCTGTGGATTTTTAATACCCGAACTTGACCGCTATACTCCCTTAAAAAGTGCAGTAATAAGTTTAGGTTTTCGTATTGAGGAGGTGAACAGAAAACAACGATCGGCGTTGACAAGCCCTACTTTTCGCCTTCAATTGGTGACAAAAAATTCAGCCAACTATGAAGAGGACTTAATCTTGGGCCCATCTGGCTCTTACCCTCCCTGCTCGAACTTTCCCCTTTGGGAAGGGGCTTAAAATCCATAAACCAATACCTCTGCCACTTTGCAAATGAGGGCTTTGTGACACCAGTCTTGTTGATAGCAATGTAACCAGGGTATTCAGAAAGGGATGTAAGAAGTTCTTGCAACATCTCCTCATTAATAATACGCAAATATTGTGTATTTCAACTATCGAACCTACGCATTTTACCCCCCTCGGGTGCCTTAATCTCTATATTTAAGCCCGTTAACCAGACAATCTCAGTTTATATTGTTAACATGCTATATGAGGTATAATTGGGATTTTGTAGGTATTTAGGTACTAAGTATGGAGTTTAAACGCATTCCGGTGAAGTTCCATATGCAATCGCATGTTCAAGGGCAAATTCAGTCTTTTCACAATTTGGGCACCTGGCCCGACATCTCACGAAAGTTGTATCCCTCCTCGCTAGCTTCGTGTGGCCATGAACGGTGCGCAATTCAGATCGTTAACGTAGAAGTTACGACACTTTTGGCGAAAGAGAAAAATAAGGAAACCAATTGAGGAGAAGAGAAGAGAAGAGAAAAGAAGAAGAGGAATGCAGTAGGTTGCCTTGAATCTGCCCTGCTTAATCAATCGATCGATCAAAAGGATGGATCGATCGATCCTTGTCGATTTGGGATATTTTGGTCTTGACCTATCGATCGACCATCGATCGATGCCCTGTTTTCTGCATATATTTTCCTTTTCTTTTCTTTTCTTTCTTCTTTTCTTTTATTCCAACTTACTATATAACCCCATTTTGTTGTAATATCAGAAATAATTAGTTTTAGAAGACATTTTAGGTTAGGGTTTGGTTTGGAGATCTCATCTTCTTCTCTTCTTGGGATGACATCCAATTAGTTTTGTAAGGTTGAACTTTCCATCTCATTTACCATTAATTTAGTTTTGTTCTTCATTTTCCTTGCTTTGTAGATTAATTTCCATGCTTTCTTAATTAGTTTAATTATTTTATTTCTTGCTTTCCTAGTTTAATTAGTTTTAATCTAGTTTAATCATTATGTGCCCTTAGATAAATAGGGTCGGGATTTCGTTCCGCCATTTTCGGGCCTCGAGCTCCGAAAATTAGGTTTCATGCAAACTTGCGTTTAATTGAACCCGCGCGTATTAAATTCGGATTATTATGTGTTTAACTTTCTTTGTCATGCAACGTTAGTGTTTAAAGCGATAATACGAATTAAATCCGCGTGCGTCCAATTTTCGGTTAATTGTTTATTCTCGCAACTTTGGCTTAAATTCCTTATTGTGTGAAGTTTATGATTAATTGCTAATGCTCGATTAAATTTCTCTCGAGCCGGAATTCTAATTAATAAGTGTTTTGATCCGTATGGTTGGATGTTATCCCAATCCTCGCTTTTACTTTATTTAGACTTAACTTCTCTTTTCTTTTATTTATATTTTCACATCACCTTTTTGCACTTTTATTCCTCGATTAATAATCTGTTACGATATATCAAACATTATCTGTGGATTCGATACCTGACTTACCGCTATACTTGTATCGCAAGTGTAGTCGTAACTTAGGTTTCTTTTGTATTGAGGTGGTGAAACTAAAACAACGATCGGCGTACTTACACGCGCCGCTTTTCACCCTTGATCAAAATGGCACCGTTGCCGGGAAGTGTTTTGATTTAGATTGTAATTGTCTTATTAGTTCGTAGTATTCTTTCTTTTGTATTTGTATTCTTTCTTTTAACCTTTTTTGCAGGATTTCTACATTTAAGCCCTAAGAACCACTTGAATTTTGTCGTGCGCGCATCATCTTTGTGGAATTAGCCATCTCGAGCCTTTGTTGGGGTAAGCATGTCTTATTCCAATCCTTTCGATAATCATTATGATAATTCTCAAAATCCCCGTACTCCTATGACTTTTGGTCAATACTTAGAGTCCCAAAAAATTGCAACATCTAAAATGACTTTGGGCGAGTATTACAAAAGTCAAGCTTTGGAGTGCGTATATTTTGAGGATGATGATAATGATTTTGGGCCTTTACCTCCTTATAATAGGAGTTTTGAAACGAATTGCAATAGTTTTCAAAACTCCTATAATAATGAGTTTAACTTTTGTGTCGATAATGATTTTCAAACTCCTCATTTTCAAGCATCCGCACCTCGGCCTTAAATTTCGACGAGGGTTTGCTTATGTTTGAGAACGAGAGGTATGAAGAGCGTTATCGGGAAAAACATCGTCATTGGGAGCAAGACTTGGATTTATTATTCTAATCCGACGACGATTTCTCTTTCGAGACTTTTGAAGTCGAGGAAGGTTTTGAACCAAATGAGGACTTTGTGCTTACTTTGGATCAAACCATTCGTCACTTGGCCCATCTTTTAATTGAGAATGAAAGCGAGGATGAAATGGATGTAGTATCTATTTGCAATGAGATGATTTCTTCTTTGGATCCCAAAGAAGAAAGTTTAATTGAAAATGATCCTATCTCCTTTGAAATTACAACTTTGAGTGATGATAGCTCATCTCTTGAGTTTGAATTTCTTTCCTCCCCATTTTCATTCTCCGTTATCACACCGTCACAAGTACCCGATGAATCGGTACCGAACTTTAAAACGTTCAACCCTTTCATCGACGAGGAGTACTTGATTGGCCAGCTTTCCATGAAGGCATCTTTTCCCTCATGTGCGCCACCTCCCATTCCGCTTGCTAAATCTTTGGGAGGAAATTCAGTTTTTTTGTCCCCTAGTGTATTCGTCACCCGTCCTATCCAAATCCCCCATCCTCCCTCCCAAATTTTTAACTGGGGATGGTTCACCTTTTCCACCACCCACATGCCTTCCGTCGTTTGAATGGAATTCTTATTTTTCGGGAGGCATGCATGAGAGGGAAGGTCCACCACTGATCTTCCAAAGTCAAAATGTTGTTTGGGTGGACCCTAAAAAATTTAGACTTCTAGTGTATAGTTAGTTAGAGGCCTAAATAGTAGGTTGTATATAGTTAGCTTTTTATTCTTTCTTTCTTTTTATTTTTGTCTAATGTAACTAGTTAACTTTTTGTTATTTGTTTTCGCTATGCTTGTTACTAACTTGTTTTGTAGAATCATTAGACTCGCACTTTCCAGAGATCGCTCCATTTTGGGTAATATCACTCTTTTCCTTCTTTAACTTGGTTCTTAATTAACATTGAGGACAATGTCAGGTTTTAAGTTAGGGGGTGTGGGATATTCTATCCATTCATTGGTAGTGTCCATGTTTTTGCTCACATGTTTGTTAATAAGTGTGCTTTTCTTAGAAAAATTAAAAATTTCAAAAAGATTTTCTTTCTTTCTTCTCATTTTTTGGGCATTTTGCCCTTATTTCTGATGATAAATTTTAATAATTGCCCGATCCAATAGACAACCCAATGATGCATGTTCTCGATATTATAAGTTATTAGACTTTAGTCTCACTTATTGATATTATGAATAACTTCATGAATTAAACTTTAATCCTATGAGAACATGGACTTTTCTTGCTTTATTGATTTGGTTTAAGATTTTTATAACTCGGTAATATTTTGTTGCATTGTATATACTTACACCGAGTAAGCTTTGTACCTTTCATCGTTTGTGAGTGTATACACTATTCTTTTCTCATTGAAAACGTTGAATTCGTCGGTAATCTCTCTATTCTTTCATTTGACTGTTCATTAATTGAGTTCATACTTGAAATGTGTTACTTGATCATGATTTTCATATATTGTTTTGATTCGAGAATTGCGTAAACTTTTGGAAATGATCATAAGCCATCTTTGTTATATCACCCATATTAGCCTTGACCTAACCCTTATATGTTTACCCTCATTAACCCCTTTGAGGCTAAATATAGCCTTTCGTTTCATAACCCAAATCCCATAACCAACTCTAAATTGGAGTTTTAGCCCATACATACACTTTCTATACCTTTTGTTTGGATTGTTTCTTGAGATTGAATGATGTTGTTATGATGTCGGTTGAAATTTAGGCATATGAGAGTTTGATAAGTAAAGAAAAGAGATGTGAAAAATAGATGAAAAAGAGAAAGCAAAAAGCAAAAGAAAATAAAAGAAAAATGAGAAAAAGAAGAAAAGAAAAGAAAGAGAAAGTTATAAATGTTGTATATAGTTCAATAAGCTTTGATTACTCTCCCCGATGATATATCTAATGTCGTTTTGGAACTTGTTTTCCAATTTTGATATTGCCTGCATTTTCCCATTATCCCGAGTTTTCATCCCGAACACTTTGAATCCTTATATACATTCCTTCATTTCATACCCTAGCCTAGCCAACATTATAACCCTATTAAAGTCTTATGTGATCTTAGGTGCATGTAATTCAAAAGTCATAATAGTTTGATAATCTGTGAAAATTCATTTCACCTCTTTTAATGAGCGGTATATTTCATTGAGATTACAGTCTTTCATTTTCTATATAGCGTTCTTCGTTCGTGACATGTGTACGACCTAGTTTCCATTTCCATTTACTCTTTATGCCCGCATGTCCTGTGTGTTACCTCCCTGTTTCAAGTGATTTCATTTGATGAGTGTAATGCCTGTGAGGATTGGATTTTATGCATGCTTTGATATTTAGTATCAGAGTTATTTAAGTTTTTGCCAAATCATATTTTGCGTATGCTCACTCCCCTCCCACATGTTAAAGTTTCAATTCTATGAGGTGCATTCTATAATGTTAATGATTCAGACTTTTGTTTGAATTCATTCAATGTGCTAATAATGCGTATGAAATCCTTTTCACCATTTTTGGGCTTGTCGCATGTTGGTTTGGGCTTATTTTGAGGAAACCATGTGATGTTTGTGGGTAGCATCCCTAAAAACCCTCACGAGACGACACTCATCCACTAGGGTAACCTAGGGGTTTAACGGCTTATTGTATATGCTAAATGCAATCGAATCGCCCGCGAAAGTGGCCTTATGTATTTATACCATATTTTTGAACTTTCTCTGGTTTTGGTTTACTTTTTGTTCTTTTTGCATCCTATTTAATTGCTAGAGACTAGCAATGTGTAAGTTAGGGGGTGTGATAATATGCAAATATTGCGTATTTCATCTCTTGAACCTACGCATTTTAGCCCCCTCGGGTGCCTTAATCTCTATATTTAAGCCCGTTAACCAGACGACCTCGGTTTATATTATTAACATGCTATATGTGGTATAATTGGGCTTTTGTAGGTATTTAGGTACTAAGTATGGAGTTCGAACGGATTCCGGTGAAGTTTCGTATGCAATTGCATGTTCAAGGGTAATTCGGTCTTTTCACAGTTTGGGCACCTAGCCTGACATCTCATGGAGTTTTAGCCCTCCTCGCTAGCTTAGCGTGGCCGTAAATGGTGCACGATTCGGATCCCTAACGAAAAAGTTACGACACTTTTGGCGGAAGAGAAAAATAAGGAAACCAATTGAGGAGAAGAGAAGAGAAATCTGCCCCTCTTGATCGATCGATCGATCAAAAGGATCGATCGATCGATCCTTGTCAATTTGGGATATTTTGGTCTTGATCGATCGATTGACCAAAGGGGTCGATCGATCAATGCCCTGTTTTCTGCAAATATTTTCCTTTTCTTTTATTTTTTCTTTTCTTTTATTCCAACTTACTATATAACCCCATTTTGTTGTAATATCAGAAATAATTAGTTTTAGAAGACATTTTAGGTTAGGGTTTGGTTTGGAGAGCTCATCTTCTTCTCTTCTTGGGATGACATCCAATTAGTTTTGTAAGGTTGAACTTTCCATCTCATTTACCATTAATATAGTTTTGTTCTTCATTTTCCTTGCTTTGTAGATTAATTTCCATGCTTTCTTAATTAGTTTAATTTCAGTATTTCTTGCTTTCCTGATTTTATTAGTTGTAATCTAGTTTAATCATTATGTGCCCTTAGATAAATAGGGTCGGGATTTCGTTCCGCCATTTTCGGGCCCCGAGCTCTAAAAATTAGGTTTCGTGCAAACTTGCGTTTAATTGAACCCGCGCGTATTAAAGTCGGATTATTATGCATTTTACTTTCTTTGTCATGCAAGGTTAGTGTTTAAAGCGATAATACGAATTTAATCCGTGTTCGTCCAATTTTCAGTTAATTGTTTATTCTCGCAACTTTGGATTAAATTCCCTATTGTGTGACGTTTATAATTAATTGCTAATGCACGATTAAATTGCTCTCGTGCCGGAATTTTAATTATTAAGTGTTTCGATCCGTATGGTTGGATATTATCCCGATCCTCGCTTTTACTTTATTTAGACTTAACTTCTCTTTTCTTTTATTTATATTTTCATATCACCTTTTTGCACTTTTATTCCTAGATTAATAATCTGTTATGATCTATCAAACATTCTTTGTGGATTCGATACCCGACTTACCGCTATACTAATATCGTAAATATAGTCGTAACTTAGGTTTCTTTTGTATTGAGGCGGTGAAACTAAAACAACGATCGACGTACTTACACACCCCGCTTTCCACCCTTGATCACTCATCCTCAACATCCTCGAAGCTATCGATAAAAACATGGCTCTACAAATAGGTAAGACATGTCAAATCGCAGATATCCTTTAAGGCAATGGTGAATTCACCCCAATCAATTACAAAGGTATGAGAGTTTTTACTCTAGCTAGAGTTTAGCAAGTTGAAAGTGGTGGCATGTTGGCCTATGCTGCAGGATTTCAAAGTGTCTATAGTTCTGGTGAGCCCAAGCCCCTCGATGATAGCCTTATGTGGGGGGTGGAAAGGTCATAATCTAGCTAGAGGTCCCACTCATTTTGGGCACCTCCACAATCGTTGAGATTATTGTTTAAATAGGGGAAGTCACCCCTATCCACTCTAACCCTAAGAATACTGTCATCCAAAATGATAGGGAGATTAGGGTACTCACCTAGGCCCACTTGGTGCCACTTGATGATCTTAGCAACGAATTCCTCCTCGAACTTGGCAAGCGAAGGCATGAAGGTGTCATTCTGCCTAAAGTAAAAGGAGAGACGATACAAGCCAAAGTCTCTCTTTGAGAGGTTGACCAGATACTCCTTCTATAATTTTGAAAGGGTCACTCCAGACGAGGGGCCCCGGTCAAGGCAACATCTGAGGAAGAGCCAACCACCAAGGTAGAGGCTGTTGAAATGACTATCGTGACCACGGTGGTAATACGAGTGGCCAAAACGGTGGAGATAATGACTGTAATAGGTAATGACCGCACTAAAAGTTCACTTGTGGTGGTTGTGACAAAGGTGGATGGAGTTTTAGATGAAGAAACCATGGAAATAAGGGTTGTTTGAAACTTTTAGTAAAACGATTATGGAGGTTTTTTTATCTCCCTCTCTCTACTAGACTCTGAAGAAATTTGAAATAGAAGGGTAAAAGTGAAGGGTATCTTTTAATGAGCATTTTATACTAAAAAAAGACCTACATGCTGAGGTGGATAACAGATAGATGAATCATTACCCAAATGATAGGACACCAGTTACTGAGAGGACACATGTCTTCTCGAGACTACAAACCTGGGGTGAAGTGACATGGAAATTTAATACCCCAGGGTAATGATGAAGAAATAAGTGAATCTTTCAAATTCCGATAAAAAATAATGACTTCATACAAAGCCCTTTGGTCTTCCCACTCAAAGGACTTTGCACAAGGGGACTAATGTAGAGGGGCATCTGCTCGTTAGTAAGCACACTTCAATCTGAATAAGGGGTTCACCACGAGTGGCTCTGTCTCCACTAATGCCATCAAATAAATAGTAAAGGGCGAGGGGGTCCATCTCGAGTGGACCCATTCCTCAAGACTGCTCACTAAGAGAAACTAAAATGGGCGAGGGGTCTCACTCCCCAAGATCAATAACAGAAATGACTTAGGACGAGGGGATCCACCTTGAGTGACCTTACTGTCCAAGATTGATACCAGACAAAAACATAGGGCGAAGGGGTCCTTGTTGAGTGGCCCCACTCTCCAAGCTTAATACTACATAAAATGTTATAGGGCGAGGGGATCCATTGTGAGTGGATTTATTCCCCCATATTATTGTCAAGGGATGACTCGAGGTGATCCACTTCGAGTGGCCCCATCCCCAAATGGCCACCCAGAAATGACTTAGGTCGAGGGTGTCCACCATGAGTGGGACCATCCCTAATATTGTTATGTTATCACTAAGGAATTACTAATAATTATTTTCTTGTACCGGTAGCCTTAGTTGAGCAAGCATGGCTCAAACATGCCAGTTGGGATATCCTAGGAGTTTTGGTTTGGTGGCTGAGAGATAAGGTTCATTGGGAAAAACCAAAGATCACCCAAATAAAGAAGTGAGTAGCCAAGAGGCTGGTCACAAGAGCATTTTCTAAATGACCATCAATGGGTGACCCTCAAGGCTACTCACAATTTTTGTAAAAGTTTGAACAAGTTACCGTTTGAAATGATATACACCAAATAATATATTTTGTCCCTTTTAGACAACATATTTACCTTTTGATTTTGGTGTGCACTATGTGTATCCTGTCAGAGGGGAAGATAAGGATAAAAGGTACATTGCAGACCTTATCCCTAATTTTCCTCTCATATTTGGCACCCAAAATGACAAGTTCGCCCTAGTATATACCTATAAATAGGACCCTTTGATAAGGCCAAGAAGACAAAGAAAACTCAAGTTACACTGCCAAAATAGCACCAAAACTAGTATTCTCTCCCCTCTCTCTCTCTAAGTGTCAAAGTGCTTGCCTCTTCACTCCCATCAGTATAAAAATTATTCTCAGGAGATCTCTCTATCCCAAATATCATTATTGCTTGTGAAACTTGTTGTTATCTAGTTTCACATCAGGAGGAAGGTCACACCATTTACTTCATTATTGCCAGAAGAGGAAGGTTTCATCTCATAGAGTCCATTAAAGTGGATCACGCCTCACTCGTTCCAGTTCTTCACAGACCCCAGTACAACCCCCCTCTTACAGATCTATTGAGTAAAATGATACTATAAATAACATCATTTTTTGTTAGCGTTAATTACACTTAGGCCACCTGAACTTTACCCCCTCCTATACTTTTCCAGCCTAACTTCCAGTTTCTTTAGATACCCTTTAAACTTTCAACATGACTACAAATAACCTCCTCTCGTCTAACTCCATTAGTTTTTGGAGTGAAAAATTAAGTGTGTGTGTGGCACATGACTGAAAGGGAGGGCATTATTGTCCCAACATATTTTTTTTTAAATAAAATCTTAAACAACAATAAAAACTTTTAAAAGTTAAGAAAATACAAAAAAATATTTTAAAAAAATAAAAAATCCTAGAAATTTTTGTACATAATTTTAAAACATTTGTAAATTACGAATATATATTTAATTTTTTTGAAAATTACCAAAATAAAATTTAAAATCTAGAACATTCTAAAAAAATAATTCAAAAAATATATTTAAAAATACTAATAATTATTGAAAAATAAATTGAAAGAAAAAACAATTATAATATTGAAAAACACAAAAAAAAAATAAGTGGAAAAAAAAAATCAAAACATTACGGGAAAATATATTTAAAAATACAGAATATTGTTGAAAATTCTTTAAATTAGGAAAATTACAAAAAATATTAATTAAAATTTTGAAAAATAATAAAAAAATTAAAAAATATGGAAATAATTCAAAAAACGTTTAACAAAAACAAATTTTGAATAATAAAAAAAATAGATTTCTAATATAAAAAATAAATTTCCAATAAGTAAAGAAGAGATTTATAATAAAAAATAAATTTTCGGTAAAAAAAATAGATTCTAAATAAAAAATAGATCCACTAAAAAGGAAATTAATTAATAAATGGTTGTTTGGATTTGGGGAACGTTTTATTTCCTTTATTTTTGGTTGGTGCAGGGATAAGATTAACTAAGGTCACGTGGCCTGAGCCATGTGGCCAAACACGTGGCAAGTCACAGAAGGAGGGCACATGAAGTAATCGTCCTATGATGATTTAAATATGATCAAATCTACAAGATCGTTACAAATGGGGATAAGTATGAAGGAATCCACCAGCTTGGGATACTAAGTTTATAAATAAGGGTGATCTAGCCCATATTAAAGGGTAATAATAGCTACCATGCAATAACATGGACTCCCAACTAGCACCTTAGCACTCCAATTATTTCCATCCCAATTTCTAATAAAAAATACTCCTCATTTACCCCTGTGTACATAGGTCAATCTCATGATCGAACCACGTAAATAGTTCTCTCTTTTTATTTTTCTGCATTCGTAATACTTTTGGGGCAATCCTTCAATTCTAATAATCATTGTGGGAAGAATCTCCTACGATTTGGCGCCATCCGTGGGAAATGAATATCTAACCACTATCGAAGTCATGAAAGCCTAAAATTTCATCATGAGTGCATATCAGTTTCACCCTGCTCAATCAAGGAGTTGCATACAGTCTGAAGTATGGGTTGTAAGGATGGAGTTGTAAATGCGTGTGCAATATTAATTCACAATTTCCAATCACAAACTTATTTAATTAGATTCAATTTATGAATCAAGTCAATACAACCCTTAAACTCAAATAACAACGTGCGTGCAAGTTTCAAACCAACATAAATAAAATATGCGACACAATAGTTCAGGAAAAATCCCCGCAGGGCAAAACCTTTTTATTTCACTATAATTGTAAATCGCAACTTACATTAGATTGCAATGAAATATAGATTAGTAATGGTTCACACGTAGCTATACCACAATGGACACGCAGTCCAGACGAGCAGTATTCAGTAAAGAATCAACACACAAAAGATCCTCAATGACACGCAGTCATAAATCTTGTAGCGACTCACTCCACAATAGCACGCAGCGCTCGGTTGTAGAGATCTCCACATAAAGTACAAATAGTAGCAAAATACCCAGCAAAATTATGTTTTGGGTTCCATAAAAAAACTCACACAAAAGCACTGGGATTTGTGAATTGTAAAAAAAGTTTTGAACCCTCAAAATGATGGAGAATAAACCAAAAAAATACTAAAAACGTATTCTGATTGAACAGTGTTTTCTCCACATAAAATCAATATGTCTGACAACCTATTTATAAAACAATTAAGGCGGTGACGTGTCAGAGTAAAAGACTTCTCGTGCGAACGAACTGTCATGTCTTTTCGAACGACATCTGGTCTCGTTCGAACGAGATAGACACTCGTTTAAACGACCAGGCACAAATCTCGAGATTCATTTTATAGAGTTTTAAGAAATTTGAAAACTTAGAAACCAACACTCTTACGAATCTGCAAACATTTATCCAAAATCTTTTATGTTTTTTTTAAAACAAAAAAAAACATTTAAAATATTTCAAAAATATTTTTTCATAAAAGGTAAAATATTTTATTTCATTTTATTTTATTTTTATAAAAAATATCCCAACACTATTTATGTAAAATGTAAATGGAACTTAAACAAATTTACCAAATTAATTCCTGTTGGGCATGAATGTTGAAGTAGACTTTGAAATTCGGATCGTCGATTGTAGATGTACGCTTTGCAATTCTTCGATAATCATGTAGCAGTATATGACATACTAAGTGTGATAGACTATGTCCTTACAAATCTCCCCCTATGTCTATGCCGGCATGAAATAAAAACTATCCGAATTATCAAACTAAAAATGACCTATACAAATCTAGCCTCCCAAAAAGGAAAGATGAACTGAACAAGTCTTCATCGTTCTTTGCAATACTCAACAATCAACTTTTCAAACTTCAAGCTTTTCTAATCAGGGTGTTCAATTCCAAAATCTTCAATTGTACCTACACACATGAGACGAAGCAAAAACCTCATGATGTATCGAGTTTGAAATGATTTAAACATAAAACATGAAAGCATAATTATAAACATAAAACATGTAAGCATAATCAAATCCCCCCGATACTTAAACTCCCCCATAAAATTATAATTCGGTCCCCCCCTTTTTATTTCTCTGAAATAGATGAGGAAAAGAATAAATCTCATAATGCAAATCTGGGTGTCACGAAAAACCAAACAAACAAACTATTTTTGAATTTTTCAATTTTTTATACAAAAAGTAAAAATATGATGTTACAAAAATCACACACCATGAATTTATACTCAGACAACCAAATCATGGAAATGGAATGAATGGGTGTTAACAAATTCGATAGGAAAATCAACTCAATCATATCATATGTGCCAGATGCATAAGTGTACTCCTAACGAATGAACATAAAAAATCGTCCTTAGGTGTAGAATTGTTGAATTTAGATGTCATCGTCTTAAATCAAAATCAACAAATCAAAGTCAACATGGTTTTCACACCAATAATGTCTTAAAACTTTGTCATGCTTTTTCAAGACTTGTTAAGGACGTGCAAATCCGTTTTACTTGTCCAACCAAACTCCCTCATATATATTTTCTTTTCGAGGTGATCTAAATTCTCAAACATTAGAGAATTGGTGAATAAACCAAATGACCCATAATTGGCATACATTTATTTTTATTGCCTTTAAATTTTTTTAGGGATCTTTTAAACCTCTTTGGACCCCGGATAATAAAAATGCCTCAATTTTTTAGGTCCTTTTAAACGGTGGCTTTATCTCAAAGGAAAAATTAAAACCTTTCGCAGCCCTTTTTCGTTTACAAAATTCACACAATCTTACGGCAAACAGATGAAATATGCACACCTTTTATTATCTTGTTATATCGTATTTGGTTCATTTTAATAGATAGAATTGATATGAAAACTCGTAACCCAGTTGTGATTTGACAAGATGAATATTCAAACAAATTCGTGCTCGTGTGCATTAAAGGACAAAATGAGTCAAGCATATAGGTAGTAACACTATAGCATCTCAAAGACTCCAAACTTTGTAAACCACATGAATGACATAATATATTGTCTCAAAACACTATCAAACAGTCACATGGATATGGCATGAAGTTGTGACTTGGTCATCCTAAGTGTCCATTCATATATGGTGCAAACAAAATACAAAACTCTTTTTGAATTTTTCCAAATTTTTCTAAAAGAGAAAATCTTTTTGTATTTTTCGAACACTGTTCAGAAACAACCCAACATATAACAGGATGAAACAGGGGTCTGCAAACAAAATTCCAGGGGTCGTTCGAACGACAGGCACTTAGCGCAAGATGTAATCTCGTTCGAACGAGAAAAAATAAATTCCCAGATCATACAGACTGTCATGCAGTTTTGTCCAGAGGGAAAATTTCATAAAAAATGGTTCCTTGGAATGGGCAAACAGATCCAAGCAGTGCTAAAATAGTACCAAAATTAAGAAAAACAAAGTACAAAAGGTACATACTAGCAATAGGCACATATGACATCATGTAAATCACCCTATGCTAGTAAACATGTCTAGACCTCAACTGGAAAGTGCGGTGGAGTTTTCCAAAGACGGTGACATCTTTTGAAACAACTCCATCAAATCATGTGAAGTCTTAACCAAAAAATTTACCTGCTCGCGAATATGTGCAAACTCTCTATCATTATGTGAAGAAAAGTGTCATGAGTGGTTTCATGCGCATGAGCATGTGCAGTGGCATATTGTGGCACATAACCCAACCTAAAGCAAAATTCCCTAAGGTGTCCTCTCTTTTTGCAATGGGAGCAAACGTAAATCGTTCTAGGAATTAACTTTTCAAAAATTCTAGGACGTGTTCTCCTAACGGGAATGGGAAGCCTAGGTGGGTTAGGATGAGAACCACGTGAATCAATCACCAAAGTAGGAACCGACTCGGGTGCAACAAAAGAAGTGGACGCACTGCCATGACCTTTTCCTAAACTCTTACCACCACCCAAAATGGTATTGAGAACCATCTTTCCCACCTTCTTAGATGCGGTCTCTAAAGTGACTTTAGCCTCCCGGGTGTGCTTAAGATCTATCTCTAATTATGACACGCGAGCTATAAGCTCACTCTTTTCCCTTTTCAAAGCAATCAACTTCTCACTGAAAGAAACCTTTACTTTCTCGAGTTGACTTGATTTTGACTCAAACTCCTTCAAACTCTCAATCTCACTCTCAAAATCTTTTACCTTAAGGCCCAACTTGTTATTCAATTTTTTAGTTTTTAAGGTCTCGGAATACAACTCTCGAAACGCAATCTGGAGCTCACACTCATCATCACTAGCGCACTCGCTCTCAGACTCGCTAGAAACACTCAAAACCTCCTCGGGGGTATCACGTGCATAAGTGTCCTCATCATTGTGGGACAAAGTGGGTGTGATCACGTGACTTGCTAAAAAGGCAATACACTTTCCTTGTGAAGACTCATCCTCGGAATCATTCACATCTTCCTCACTATCACTAAGGTCGCTGGCATGGCAACTTTCTTGACTTCTCTCCTAAGTCTAGTGGGACACTCAAATGACTTATGCCCTTTCCCCTCACACTCAAAAAAATTCAAATTTTCAAAATGGTCTTCACACTCTTTTTCTTTCTCACCGTTTTCTTTGGCCTTGTCTTTCTTTTTGTTTTTCTCCGAAAACTTTTTATTGAAAAAATTTTGTTTAGAAAACTGGAGAAACTTTTTAAAATTCTTTGCAACTAGGGCCATGTAAAAATCAAACTCCTCCTCAGACTCGGACTCACAAAAACTCACTTTATTTTTCTTTTTCAACTGGGCTTTAAGTGCTATCCCTTTATCCTTAGGTTTAACAGTGTCGGGAAACATGTTAATTTCGTACGTCTGTAGGTCACCTACCAACTCTTATAATTTCAGACGATTCAAATTGCCTAAGGTATTCAAAACAGTTACTTTTGGGATAAAACGTTTAGGCAACGATCTTAAAATCTTTTTAACCGCTCATGCATCAGGAATCGACTCACCAAGATTAAAACTAGTGTTGACAATGTCGAAAAAATGTGCATAAAAGTCGTCAAAACACTCGGTCTCTAACATGGTGATGGTCTCAAATTGAGTGGTTAAATTTTGAATTTTAGACTCTTTGACCGCGTTAGTGCCTTCGTGGGTGAGTTATAAAACATCCCACGCTTCTTTAGACGTGGTGCACTCCATAATACGTCGAAACTCGTTAGGGGTGACGTGTCCGAAAATTTCACTAAGCCCACATGAATTATAAGTGATACACCTAAACTCATTCTCAGTCCAATCTGACACATATTTTAAATTTGTGACATTATTTACGGTGACAGTGGGGGGATTCCAACCTCTTTCACAAATGATCCAAACTCTCTCATCGATTGCTTTTAAATGGGATTTCATACGAGCTTTCCAGTAAGCATAATTAGATCCGTAAAAAATTGACAACCGACTATATAAGTTTTCATTTGGAAACATTGCGACAAGCTTTCAAAAATCAAAATTTTCAAAAAAAATCAATATCACACAATTTTGCGAAAAAAAGGAATACGCGATAAATTAGTGTAACCTGATTTGATACCAATTTGTAAATGCGTGTGAAATATTGATTCGCAATTTCTAATCACAAACTTATTTAATTAGAGTCAATTTATGAATCAATTCAATACAACCCTTAAACTCAAATAGTAACGTGCGTGCAAGTGTCAAACCAACATAAATAAAATATGCGACACAATAGTTCAGGAAAAATTCTCGCAGGGAAAAATATTTTTATTTCACTATAATTGTAAATCGTAACTTACATCGGATTACAATGCAATACAGATCAATAATGGTTCACATGCAGCTATGCCACAATGGACACGCAGTCCAGACACACAGTATTCAACAAAGAATCAACATGCAGAAGATCCTCAATGACACGCAGTCATAAACCTTATAGCGACTCACTCCACAATAGCATACAACTATCGGTTGTAGAGATCTCCCAACAAAGTATGAACAATAGAAAAATACCCAGCAAAAGTATGTTTTGGGTTCCATAAAATAACTCACACGAAAGCACTAGGATTTGTGAATTGTAAAACAAGTTTTGAACCCTCAAAGTGATGGAGAATAAACCAAAAAAACACTAAAAACGTATTCTGATTGAAACAGTGTTTTATCCGCACAAAATCAATACGCCTGACACCCTATTTATAAAATAATTAAGGTGGTGACGTGTCAGAGTAAAAGACTTCTCGTTCGAACAAACTATCATTTCGTTCGAATGACATCTGATCTCGTTCGAACGAGATATGCTCTTATTTGAACGACCAGGTACAAATCTTGAGATTCATTTTATAGAGTTTTAAGAATTTTGGAAACTTAGAAACCAACACACTTACGAATCTGCAAACGTTTATCCAAAATCTTTTTTTAAAAAACAAAAAAAAACATTTAAAATATTTCAAAAATCATTTTTCATAAAAGGAAAAATATTTTATTTTATTTTATTTTGTTTATACAAAAATATCCCAACACTATTTATGTAAAATGTAAATGGAACTTAAACACATTTACCAAATCCGTCCTTGTTGGGCATGATTGTTGAAGTAGACTTTGAAATTCGGATCGTCGATTGTAGATGTACGCTTTCCAATTCTTCGACAAACTTGTAGCGGTATATGACATACTAAGTGTGACGGACTATGTCCTTACAGGAGCAAACCCCTATACAATTGTTACCCCTACAGAAATGCTCAAGTTACAGAGGACGTTCACTCGGTAGATATGGACCCAGTTTACGGTATCGTACACCACTGATTGACTAAGCGAAAGGAAGGGTCGTCTCCCATTTGGCTAGTATCTATGAATAAAAGATAAACAATCATGACTAAGAGATCATCCATTTGAGGAGAGAACTGTCCCAACAGTCAGAGGGTGACACCTCAGATTCACATACTCGGGCATCATCATAGGAAGGGATCTCACTCCCCAAGAAACCAAGCTGGTAGGGTCTCTCAGTCGAGAAGTCCCCATGAGATCCCCCACTATCGCCAATGTGATCGCTTACCGACAGGAATTCCATCATCTATAAGCACCACCAACCCTTTCCGACAGAGTCAGCCCAAAGTAACTAGCCAGCTCGCTCTGGACCACAACCGAATCAAGTAAAGAGAGACAAACTGAGAGCAGTCATCCATAGGGAATTGAAAGGAAGGGCGAACCCAAACTTTTACAGAACCCCCAAAGACTTGGCCAGGAAAGCATTAGGTTATGGTATAGCTTCACCATTCAGCGAACAAATAGAATCTTTTGAACCTCCAAATAAATTCTCCATTTTAAAATTCATAACGTATGAAGGAAAGACATACCAAGTTCATCACATCAGGCACTACTGGTAGCCTATGTCCCTCTGGAGCTATCACGACGCTTTGATGTGCAAGGTATTACCATAAATCCTAGGTGAGATCGATTTGAGAAATTGTCCTGAGGTTGTAATAATAATTTTTCTAGGATTATTAATAGCATATCTTTAGGCTAGTTTGACATATCCCATTACAAATCATCACGCACCATCAAGATGAACCGAACTCAAGCATCTCTAAGTTTGAAGACTTCTCGACATCATAATAAGGTATAAAACAATTTAGAGTTTGAATTAATTTATAGAATTATTTTTTGGGATGTTTATTTTTTCAAAAGATGAATAAGAACTTTTTATTTACCATAGGCGGAACTTATTTTTTTGTTTATATTTTTCAAACGATATCTCCATGTCATATAAACGACATCCTCAAGAAGTTCGAAGTGTGCTTTCAATTGAGCTTTAAACGAAGCTTACTGTTTTGATTTTGTTTAGGTCATTAGAATCAAGGTCAAATCTCATTCGAACGAGATCCACATCTCGTTTGAACGACCTGCTCTTATCGTTTGAATGATGCACCTCCTTAAGTTATATTAATACCTATTTATTGTTCAGAACGTTTAAG
This sequence comes from Sambucus nigra, assembly GCA_949130495.1. Taxonomy (NCBI): domain Eukaryota; kingdom Viridiplantae; phylum Streptophyta; class Magnoliopsida; order Dipsacales; family Adoxaceae; genus Sambucus; species Sambucus nigra. The sequence continues at coordinate 51,979,092 of OX422220.1, forward strand.
ACGTTTGCCAACTCCGTTTCTATTTGCGAAAGTCTTTCAAGTTTTATATTGAAAAACACTTGTTTAATTCACAACAAAACATCCTTGAATATTGTTCTTGTGAATTGTTTAAACCCTAGAAAGTTTGAATCTTTGCATACACCTTTTGTGGACAGGATCTCCAATGCTGACTTGTGATACATGCGGGTATTCACTACTAAAGACGAAGTTGAAGCTGACAGAGAATAACGGTCATGTGATTCTTGCGAGGATCATATTTCTTCATTAGAGATTTACGAAGATTAACACGTCATACTTATGGCGGTTATCAAGTAGTTTATAAGTCGATTGCCTTGTAAATTTCTAAGTGAACAAAGTTTTTTTTCCTGAAACATGGTCTTGGTTGATTGCTTGGTTTATTTTATCTGTTTTATCACAATAGATGCATGTTTAGGATAAAAAGATAAAAATCGATTTAAAATTAGCTTTCGCATTTATGAATTGGTGTTGCAATATTTGTTTGGAACCACCTTGGAATATTTTGCATTTACAAATTAGTATCAGAGGGTTTAGCTCACATTTTTACCTTTTACATAAGTCGATCTCCACCTTAAGGGAGCTTGTTGAGGAGTTCACGCCCCGATTTATCACAAGCAGTAGGGTGGTTAAGGAGGTAGATTCGTTGATCTCTATCAAGAAGAAGAAAGGAGATGCCCTCATAAAATATTCTCAGAGGTACTGGGATCTAAACAACGAAAATAATGATTTTAATGAGAAACTGGCGATCACCTCCTTTAAGCTCAGACTGGAGCGACTAGATGATCTCTACCTTCATTGATTAAAACACCCACTTCTTCAATGGATGATCTTATGTCTCGCATTGAAAAATAGGCTAAGGTAGAAGATGATCTCTCCAATGCAGCCTCGCCAGCTAACTAAAAGAAGAGAGAGCTGAAGAAGGCCCTCAAAGGGGGAAACCAACCATTTTCTGCCACAAGGAAATCCGTGAGGTAAGCTTTAGGAGCCGCTCCAAACCTCAGGCCAGCGTGAGTAGTTATAAGGCATCGAAAAAAATCTTTAAGGATCCTATTTTTAGACTCATTCATCAAATCCAAGAGAAACCTTTCTTCAAGAGGACTCTTAAGTTGGTTGGTGACCAAGTCATAGGGATTTCAGCCTAAGATGAAGTTACCACCAAGACCACGGGAACCTTACAAAATATTACAAGATATAAAGGACATGGAGGAACTTGTCTAAGCGGGACATCTCAAGGAATACATTAACACAATGAAACTAAAGGCGATAATCAATATTAACACATTACAGAAAGTGGATAAAGATATCCCACCAGCAGGATTGGTCACCATCATCTACCGCTATACTGATCCGGTCCAGCATACTGGCAAGAAATTAAGGGAGAAGGTGACGGTAACAACCAATATTCAATAAGCATTCTAGTTAAATCCAACCAAACTAGTCCTGGTCAAAAGGAAAAGAAAGAACCTGGATATTGACTGTGTTATCATGTTCAATGAACATAATCTGGTTTGTGTAAAACTGCATCATAAAGATGCCTTAATGCTCACCTTGTGATTTGCAAACTTTAACATGAGAAGAGTTCTAATAGACCAAGGAAGCTCCTTTGAAATCATGTACCTCACAGTGCGTTACAATCTTGGCTATTGTGTCAAGGATCTGGATACTAACGTTAGCCCATCGATCGACTTCAATGGGGACGTAGAGTTACCCTTGGGGAAAATCAAGTTGTCGATAAAGATCGGCCCAATTAACAAAGAGGTGGAATTCGGCGTAATCCAGTTGGAGTTACCCTATAATGAAATTCTAAGTAGATTATAGATACATGACATGAAGGTCGTTCTATTATCGCTTTATCAAAAACTCAAGTTTATGACTGGCCAATGGGTGATAAAATTGAGAAGATCAAGCAGCGATACAAAAATATTTTGTTCAACGATCAAGATAAAGCAAGCTCAGTCTAAGAATAGTTAATGCAAGGAAAATTCAGAGAAGGATCAACCCAAGCAATGACAAAAGGCATTTTGGCTAAGGCTCGAAGAAACTCTATTGTACCTTTTTAAACACGTATTAGAAGAACTGATTTCCATTCCTAGGCATGCATCGTAGCTAGAAAACATCTTCCTCATTAGATAGGCGCTTCCTGGATATGAAGCCAAATAATTCATTCGCTTCCTGAAGGCAAATACAAACATTTTTATTGGCAGCTTTATGATCTCCCAAGAATTGACACAGAGATTTCCCACCATTGATTGCACGTGGAACAAAGAGTCAATCTAATTAAATAAAAACCCCAAAAGTTGGATCCATAAAAGGTAAGGGAGATAGAGGCTAAAGTTGAAAACCTACTGCAGACTAGTTCCATTAGGGAAGTCCAATTCCCAGAGTGGGTCTTAAACACTGTTGTAATTAAGAAGAAGAGTGACAAGTAGAAGGTTTGCATCTACTTCACTGACCTCAATAAGAACTAACCTTAGGATAGTTTTCCAATGGCCCAAATAGATCAGTTGGTAGATTCCATGATGGGGCATTAACGAATGAGCTCCATGGAAGCATACTCTAGCTACCACCAGATACTTATTTCGGTTCGAATCAGGAGAAGACTTTATTCATCATAACCTTAGGGCTTTACTTCTATAGGGTAAGGTCCTTTGACTTGAAAAATGCGGGCAACATATCAGAGGTTGGTGACCAAGATGTTTAAGAAGTTGATCGGCTCCACTATGGAGGTTTATATAGATGATACGCTCTTCAAGAGAAGGTATTCAAACGATTATATGAAAGACCTTCCGAAGACCTTCAATATACTTAGAGAGTACAAGATGAAGCTCAACTTATTTAAATATGTGTTCGGTGTAAGCTCTGATAAGTTTTTAGGATACCTGATTACTCAGAGAGGCGTCAAGGCAAATCTAGATCAGTTTAGATCTCTCTAGGGCATTAGAAGGCAGATCACAATTAGAGACATTCAGATCATCACTGGGATGATAGAGGCCCTTAATCAACTCATTTTAAGATCCTCTGATAAGTGTTACCCTTTTTTCCAAGCCCTAAAGAAGGAAAGCCCCATTGTTTGGACATAAGAATGCAATCAAGCCCTATAAAGGATTTAGTTTTACTTGGGATATCCTCCCTTATTAAAAACTCCAAAGGAAGGGGAAGACCTATAGCTCTACTTTGCTTATTTTAAATGATGTAACCAGCGTAGTACTGATTTATCTACACGACGGGGAGCAAAAATTGATATACTACGTGAGTCATGTTCTCCTTAAAGCTAAAATTAGATACATGCCTCTTGGAAAAATTAATTTGGCACTGGTGACCATCGAGAGGAAGCTAAGGCATTACTTTAATTCCCACACTATAGTCGTCTTGACGACCTACCCCTTGAAGGACGCCCTCAAAAAGTCTGACCTCTCTAATAGAATGACCAAGTGGTCACTTAAACTAGACCAATTTAACATCAGGTGTAATCCGAGAATAAGGGTCAAGTCTTGGCAGACTTTGCGGTAGAATTCTCAACGTCGCTAAGAAAAAAACAACCGCAACCCATCCTGAAAGCATTATTAGTCATCGAGAACGAGCAACAATAGAAACTCTTTATTGATGGCGCATCGAATGAGAAGGGCACAAGAGTTGGGATAGTCTTATTGACCCCACAAAGTGGACTGATCGAATAAGACATCATACTATGATTCAAAGGCTCAAATAACGAGGTTGAGTACAAAGATGTGGTGCATGACATGCGAAGGGCGATCAACATGGGTTCTTACCACATCTCCATATTTTATGATCCCTAGCTAATCGCAAACCATTTCAATGGGGAATATAAAGCAATAGATCTCAGGTTGATAGCCTAAAGAGACAAGTCTAGAAGACTACTCCAATAACTCTAGTAAGCCTCAGTGGAGTAGCTGCTAAGGAACAAAAATAGCCATGCGGATGCCTTAGCCACTTTGGCCTTTGCCATTGAAGCCAACCCGAAGAGAATAATTAAGGTGGAGTATGTGATCGACCAAGCATTGAAGATATAACTAGCAATCTGAATATCCTTTAAGTGCTAATGGACCCATTATTGATAGACCTCATCATCTCTTTTTTGAAAATTGGAGATCTACCCTCAGATGATAAAGAGGAATACAAGTTGAAGATTAGATTTGCCAGATTTTTCCTTAACTAGATCTAACACAGATCATTTATGGGGGTCCACTATCAAAATACTTCCACCTAGATCAAGTTTAAGGAATTTTGAGGGAAATGCATGAAGGAAGTTGTAGAGTGAACATAGGCGGGAGGTCATTCTCCTATAAAGTAATCTCTCGAAGGTATTGGTGGCTATATATGTAGAAAGATTCAACGCAGTTCTTTAGAAAGTGCCCAAATTTACAAATATTTTTGCTTATGATTAAATAGCCTGTCGAAGATCACAACCCTCTCACAAGTCCATGGACATTTTCCCAATGGGGTATGGACATCATGGGACCACTGCTAGATGCACTTGGAAATTGGAGGTATCTAATAATGGTAATTGACTAATTCACCAAATGGGTTGAGGCTGAACCTCTCACTCATATTAGAAAATCGAAATCTAGAAGATTTGTCTAGAGAAATATCATTATAAAATTTGTCATTCTAAGAGCACTAATAACTAATGACGGAACCCAATTTGACAATGATCTATTTCAAGATTTTTATACCGATTATAAAATTAGGGTTCATTATGCGTCAGTAGTCTTTACTTAATACAATGAGAACGCAGATATCATTAATAAAACCCTAATATTAGGCATAAAGCGGAGGCTGAAAGATGCCAAGGGATGGTGGCTAAATGAACTTCCATTCGTTCTTTGGGCATACAGGATGACCCCGAGAAAGTCGATGAAGCTAACCCTATATTCCCTTACTTACGGTGTGAAAGAAATAATCCTCCTGGAGATCGGACTACCAACGCTAAAATTATAGATATTCGAAGATGGATGGAATGATGATCAAATAGCCTATGAGTTAGACATAGCTTAAGAAAGGAGGGAGAAAGCCATGATACATTTGGTTGCATATCAGCAGGAACTAGCAAAGTAGTATGATAAGAAAGTCAAGGTTAGAGAATTCCAAGTCAGCGATTTAGTCCTTCGAAAGTTACTGTCCATTGTAAAAAAGCCAACAGATAGAAAACTGGCATCTAACTAGCAGAGACCTTATTGCATAGCTTCAAAAGGGGGTGAGGGTTCATATCATTTAGAAGAAATAGATGGAAGGGTAGTCCTAAGGTTATGGAATTCCATGAACCTAATAAAGTTTTATCATTAGATAATCAGTCATTTTAATTCTTTCATTTATGCACAATAAAACAATTCGTATTTAATTATCTTAGATTATATGAAATTCCTATGTAAAAAAAAATACACTTCTATGAGTGGTATGATCTAGGAAAGGTCGATTAAAACCCACTCTTAGGAGTGGAATGATCTAAATTATATCGACCTAGAAGAGGTACAAAACCCACTTATATGAGTGGTACGATCTGGGAAAGGTTGGTTAAAACCCACTCTTAGGAGTGGTATGATCTAAATTAGATCATCCTAGAAGAGGCACAAAATCCACTTGTATAAGTGATACGATCTGGGAGAGATTAATTAAAAGCCACTCTAAGTAGCGATATGATCTAAAGTAGATCGGCTTAGAAGAGGCTTAAAACCAACTTGTATAAGTGGTACGATCTAGGAAAGGTCAATTAAAACCCGCTCTTAGTAGTGGTATGATCTAAAGTAGATCGACCTAGAAGAGGCAAAAAATTCACTTGTATAAGTCATACGATATGGGAAAGATTAATTAAAACCCACTCTTAGGAGTGGAATGATCTAAATCATATCGGCATAGAAGAGGTACAAAACCCACTTGTATGAGTGGTACGATATGGGAAAGGTTGGTTAAAATCCACTCGTAGGAGTGGTATGATCTAAATTAAATCGGCCCAAAAGAGGCACAAAATCCACTTGTATGAGTGGTACAATCAAGGAAAGGTCGGCTAAAACCCACTCTTAGGAATGGTATGATCTAAATTAGATCGGCTTAGAAGCATCACAAAACCCACTTGTATGAGTGGTACGATTTGAGAAAGGCAAAAAATCTAAATTAGATTGGCCTAGAAGAGGCAAAAAATCTACTTGTGTAGGTGGTATAATATGGGAAAGGTTGGTAAAATCCACTTTTAGGACTGGTGTGATCTAAAGTAGATCGTCCTAGAAAAGGCACAAAATCCACTTGTATAAGTGATACGATCTGGTAAAGATTAATTAAAACCCACTCTAAGTAGTGGTATGATCTAAAGTATATCGGCCTAGAAGAGGAACAAAACCCACTTGTATAAGTGGTACGATATAGGAAAGGTCAGTTTAAAACCCATTCTTAGTAGTGGTATGATCTAAAGTAGACCGATCTAGAGGAAAGCTAGATCCTTTCAGCCGATCACTTGAAATGGCTTTATGTAATACCCGTGCCTAATATTTAATTATATTTCCCTGCGTAAATTGTAAACATATGAAACCTCAGAATTTGGATCACTATAATTAGGGTCATATCCATATTTTACTGATTTTGGTTTCGTGATGGTAATTATTGGAAGGATGAGGATGAAAATTGAAAAATTCTGGAAGATGGTCATTTGAACGAGTTGAGGGTCGTTCGAACGAAGATATGTCGTTTGAATGAGGATCCCAAGTAAATATAAGTAGGGATCAAATGAGGATCGAATGAGGCCCCACTGCATACTTGATCAGGATGGTTAGAAGGTCGTTCGAACGAGCGCAATATAAATTTTTTAATTGGATTGCCCTTGTTTGGTGTCGCGTTTTGGGCCCTTGGATTGATGAGGTGTTAAAATTTGGTGTTTTCAAATGGGCAAAAATGGGATTGTGGTGTTTGGGATAGTTTTACAAGGCTTGTTTGGGATAGTTTCAAGCAATTTGGTATTTAACATATTTATGGAATAAATATGTTGCAAAATGTTATTTTGTTAGAAGTAAATTATAAATGAATATTTTAAAGTTTTCTTAAAAAAATAAACTTTGGGATTTTTGTGAAAATGGTGTATTTCTAGAAGTTTGAAGCTAAACATTTTATGGAACAAAATGTTTTGATACGATGTTTATCTCCCTAGAATATTTTGGTGAAATATTGTTCTAATGTTTCTTGCAAAATAAAGATTTTACAAAAGTTGGACACTTGGTTGAGTTTTGAAGAAATAAATTTTTTTATTTGCATCTTGAAAAGTGTATTTGCAAGTGTTATGAATTTCTATAATAAATTATCTGTTTAACTCATTAAATAGGATTTTGGAATTTAAAATCCATTTTCTCATGCATGTTAACTTGTAGTATTTTGATAATGAACATATAATTTTTTTTGAAGGATTTAGTGGATTTAAGCACGAAGTAAGGAAGTAGAAATTCTAGTCTTTAAAGCGTGTAAAAAAGATATTAAGAGTGCGATAGGTGTGAGGTTGTAAGACTAGATGTGCTAATAAAAGGAAATGGTATTTTCTTATGAAAGTAGTCTTTAAATGTAATTTAGTTTCTTTGACATAGAAAGTGAAGAAATGTCTAACTTGAAAAAATGGATAGAAAGGGTGTTGAATAAGTGTTAATGGGTTAAAACATTTAGAAGTTGGCGTGTAGAACTTAATAATATTTTTGGAGAATTAACACTTATGAAATTGGAAGAAAAGACAAGTTTGGAAACAAAAGGGTAAAATAGTAATTTTATATAAAGTGGAACATTTTTATGAAATAAAAATGTTGAAAAGGGTGTTACACAAATTATTCCCTAATGAACATGATTTTGGAATAAAATCAATGCTAAAGTGCAAATGACATGAAATGATGATTTTTAAACTGTAACACAAGTTGGAGTGAAACCTCGAGTTTTGGCTTCGACCGGATAAAAGGGAAAGTGGAATAAATGGACATTTTTAAAATGTTAAAATACCTTAATAAGAACTCGGATGACGCCGGGATAATTAAGGAGGGCTCGGAGCCCTGGGGGTGAATGATCCAAAATCACTACCCAGAGCATATGGTGGCATCGTCGGTGGTATGGAGCCCGTTAAAGTACACGGTTATTGGAAGATTTCGAGAAAAATATAAAGGAATATGGAACATATCAAGAAATGGGTTATGTGGTGAGAATGTGTAAAGACAAGCTTACTTGAAAGAATTAATAAATGTTCCGATAAAGGTTAAAGTGGACAAGAAATGTGTAGATTAATTAATGTCCATAAAGTAAAGTAAATGTAAAGTATAATGGTTAAATAGGACGTTAAGAAACCTAAGAGGTTTAACCCATAATTAACACAAGGGTGTTTCATGAAAGATTTTCAAAGGTTAAGTAAGTATTTTTTAACACGGTATTCGTATATGTTGGAAGGGTGATTTTCAATGAAAATACTAATGGGGATTGGTTTAAATGAAATGGGTAATTTCAATAAAGAAATGGTTTTTGGTTATACAAAGTGTATTTGTTTCAAGTGTTTAACCGTTCTTGTTAAATAAAAGGAATAAATGTTTAGTTAAGAAAGAAGAAATCCTTTTATGAGATTATGGTTAATTAATCGGGATAAATAGTGTTTTTAGAAATAAAAACGGTTCATGCATATATATATGGTAGTTGCATGTGCGGCATAACGTGTTAGAGTCTTCTTTATGCCGTTTGATTATATATTGCATTATTTTATATTTCCAATTGAGCATTCGACTCACACCCTCATCTTTGTTACTGCAGGTTGGGTGTGAGTTGGTATTTTAAGAGCATTACACATGTAACTATTCCCTTTTATTTACGTTAGTATCTCTGTATGCTTGGATTCCAGGAATGATCCCCGCGAGTCCCTCACATAGCTTGGTTTGAAATGAAAACCACATTCTAAACAAGTGAAATGTTAATTAAACAAAATTGGGCTAGAAACATTATGTAGGTTGTTTATGTACTTCATACCTAATGCTCGGATCAGACCAGGTTGACCACTAGTAACCCATAAATCAGGGTCGGGGCATTATAAATGTTGTTAGAGCTCTAGGTTCAAGGTTCCTTTCAGGAGTAACGTGATGAGGTCGATATTGGATCTTTGACGTCAATGTTAGTTTGGGCCGGTCACGCTAGATTGGTGATGATTTTACTTCGTGTTCTTGACAGTAAAATCAAAGAGATTAGCACAATGGGTAATTTATCGCCAAGTGGCATATGAATAAGTTAGTTGTCATTAATTTCTTCCACACTTATGATTGAACATGTTATGGACTTGCGACTATCTATGCGAGCAAATAGTGGCGACACCACTATTTTTAGTGTGAAATGCTTGTATTCCAACCTCTGATGATATGAGAGGACTATTGAAGTGTTGATAAAGCTTAATGATGTTCGTTGAATTAAAAACATAAATTGTGTAGATCCAACTGTGGATATTAGGTGACCAGAGTGTCATGCCTAAGCAATGTTGGTTGTGATAAGAATGCATTGAGTTCTGGGGTGTGGTACTTTCTGATGGATAATAATGATGATGTAATTAGGCAAATCTGATCCTTGGGGTAGTATCGTATTGAATGTCAATTAGTGCTTCGACAGACATGAAAGACCTTATTGGTCAGCACTTGGGGATGTGTGCTCAATTGAGTAGGTAAGATATTGTTGTAAAAAAGTGTTTTGGGGATTCTTGATTGAAACTTATACCTTGTAGGTATGATGAGAGTTACAGGTGAACTACGGTAAGTGTGTTTCATATGCAATAATAATTGTTGAGGAGACTTAGGAGTGAACTCTAAATAGTCTTTAATGGAGGGTTTTTAGAAAATATGATGCAACTTCGAGGAATAAGATCTTTAGGGATGTTAATGGGGTAGACATAGAGGTTTATTGGTATTATGCGACGTCCTGTATCCTTCCAGAATCCTTGGCAGTGATAGTCGTGATTTGGTATGTGGCTTATGGTTATAGTCATTTGGAAGAGAGATAAGACTATTACCTAAGTGTTAAGGCCCGTTTTAGCGGCTTAGGTAATGGCTAGATGCGGGGTAATCCTAGTGTGAGTGTGGTTTAAGGGCATCTTGGAGTGTTCGTAGGACTAATTGTGTGTGGCATCATTGAGGAATATAAATTGACTTGTTTTGACGTCTTAAGGTATTCAATGGTCAAGGTGCGCCATGTGTTGAGGCTCGTATGTGTCTTTTTGGTCACCTAGTAATCGTGGTGTGGGTATTGAGAAGTTTGTAGAGCGTACCTATGATGAGAAAAGTCAAGGATGATGAAATCTTTTCGGGTTGATAATTATTATGTGGAGTATGTTTGGTATCCTTAGGAAACCAGTTAATTTCGGTATGAATAAGTACTAGTGTCCTGGTGATGATCGCAGTGAAGGTCAAGTAATGACCATAGGTAGGTGGTGTGACACTCGATTTTAAGGAGTCCTAGGAAATTTATTTGTGACTTAGATTGATGATGTCATTTGTAGACTTGATGGTGGTACCCCATGAAGGGGGATATCAAAGCATGATTAAAATGTTAGAATCTGTCGATAGTATAAGATAGGATAACCCTAGCAAGACAGGGACTAGTTATTATCTCGTCTTTCCAAGCTGGTATGGATTAGAAGATGTAGCCCTCTACGGTACTATATACCCTTGGTATGCTAATGGCGATCGACGTGGCCGTCATGTAGGTTCAGTTTGGGTAGAAATCTAAGATGAGTTCAGTGACAACCTTGTATTATTGGAGGTTAATTATAAGGTGAATTTTTCATCTAACGGGGTTCTTCCAAAGGAGATGTCGGGATGCAATCACAGTATGACGATAACCTAGGTGTGTTAGGTTGGACACGAGGTCACTAAAAATGTGGACAAGGTCGACTTTGACAAAGGGGCTAGGTAGTCACCATCTATAGTGGTTTATGTGGGTCAAGGATGTGAGGGGAAGAGTCTTACTCCTTAGGACAAACGTCGGGTGTTTGACTTTTTAATAGAATAATAGGTTCATACATCACTTTTATGTTGGGAGGATGAATGGTTGTGATTCGATTCATTACGGTTGATGACTCAAGCCAGGGTGCGTGTCTAGAATGATGCTAATGAGAACGTTCGGGAGAAGTTGTAAGACTTCAAGCACATGGCGTAGGTTCGATTTTCATAAACCATAGTCTGACGCGTACAAATGGGATTTTCTTGGAACGATTGTCTATTTCTTTGATTCTTGAGTGCGGGTGCACCTAACATGATTAATGTAGCTCGATAACTGGATGTGCCCCTATCTCAGGTATACTTGCTATTCCACAAAGATCAGTGTTGGGTGGCTGTGCTTTTGACCACGCGATTTGCTTGTAGTAATTATTTTCCTTAGTATTAACAACCTTATGACTGGTCGTCATGGTAGTCAGTGGCTCTAGTTAACTTGAGGACATTATATAGTGTTACTACTCAAGAAAATTTAGCTCACATGTTACTTTAGCACAATGAGTGGATTGATGCGATACTCACGTGAGTGCTCCAAGTGAGACGCCTAGAGAAATACTAGGGTCATCAGAGTGACGCAGCAAAAGGTGTCAGCCGAGTGCATGATGATGATTTGGTCGGTGTATTGCCCCTCAGAGTGAGTAATTAGCGACATAAGGTTAGTATGAAGATCCGGTAAAATTATGTAGTCAGGATGACCTAAAAATTCACGGGGATGCAAGATATATAATCCGAAGATTGGAAATGGTTCTTGGTGATGAATTTGGTGAATGATTATATTATGATTTAATCTTGAGTGAGTATCGATAACTAGAGAGGGCTGCCCAGTAGAGGCGCCGATATGCTTTAGGAATTAGCAAAGGCTGTCCTAGGACTTGATTGAGCATGATCATAAAGTGAGTGGAGACTTAGGATCAGTTATGAGACATTGATGGTTAGAGTGAGGGTGAGCATGAAATCATGTCATATGTTGAGTTTTTGGTGGCAATCCCTGTAGAAGGGTGTGCGATGCGATCTTAGTTATTGAGGACTTCAATGGTTTAGTTATGGAGGATTGTTACGACGTAGTGTAAGAGTCAGTAACCCCCATGGATTTGAGGAATTAATGGATCGATAATTTCGAGGATGAAATTTACTAAGGTTGGAAGAATGTAGTACCCGTGCTCAATATCATATTATTTTTCTCTAGGTAAATTGTAAACATATGAAACCGTGGAATTTGGATAATTATTATTGGGATAATATTTGTATTTTACTGATTTTGGAGTCCTAATGGTAATTATTGGAAGAATGAGGACGAAAATTGGAAAATTTAGGAAGATGGTCGTTCAAACGAGTTGAGGGTCATTCGAATGAGATTGGAGTTTCATTCGAACGAAGATATGTTGTTTGAATGAGGAGCCTACTTCATTCGAAGTAGGGATGAAACAAGGATCGAACGAGGCCCCACTGTATACCTGATCAGGCTTGTTGGAAGGTCGTTCGAAGGCTAGTTTGAATGAGAGGCCATTCTCGTTCTAACGAGTGTAGCAGAATTTTTGAAATCAGGTTACGCTTATGTGCTGTCGCATTTTGGGCCCTATAATTGATGAGGTGTAAAAATTTGGTTTGCCCAGATGGGCAAAAATGGGATTATAGTTTTTTGGGTAGTTTTATAAGCTTGTGAGAGTGGGGGTGGGTGGGTCTTTCACTATTTTCAGCATTTCTCCCTCCCACCACCACCACAATCTACCATGTAGCCACCATATTTTGGAAGCATCCCACCATATTGAAACCCTACATACCCATTTCCTCTATGGATGGACAAGTCTACGAATTTTGGAGGTGTGTTGGAGGCTTTTGGAGATGAAGATGAAAGATCTTGTGGAGTTTTGAAGGGTTTTTAATGGAGTTTTCATAGAGGCAATCATTGTGGAGCAAGGCAACATCTCTAAGGACACCTTAGGAGGTGGGAGGTTGCCATCTTCTTAGACATTTCAACCAACCATTTTTGGAACTCCATTTGAGGTGAGAAAACCCTACTCTTAGTTTAAGGCTCTATTTGCATAATCAGTAGTCTTGTTATTAGAGTATAAGAGTAGGATGAATTTAATAACATGATGAGTTTCAAGTAATTTGGTATTTAACATTTTTATGGAATAAAAATGTTGCAAAATCTTATTTTGTTAGAAATAAATTATGAATGATTAAAGCTTGTAGCTTAATAAAGTTTGGGATTAGAAGTAAATTATGAATGAATGAATAAAGTAAATTAGAAGTAAATTATGAATGAATAAATTTTATATAATGTTATTTCTAGAAAAAATAAAGTTTGGGATTTATGTGAAAATAGTGTATTTCTAGAAATTTGAAGACAAACATTTTATGGAATAAAATGCTTTAAAATGATGTTTATCTCCCTCGAATATTTTGGTGAAATAATGTTCTAACGTTTCTTGCAAAATGAAGATTTTAAAAAGATTGGACATTTGGTTGAGTTTTGAAGAAATAAAAAATTGTCCTTTATGTCTTGAAAAGTGTATTTGCAAGTATTATGAATGTCAAGAATAAAATTTGTGTTCAACCCATTAACTAAGATTTTGGAATTTAAAATCCATCTTCTCATGCATGTTAACTTATCGTATTTTGATAATGAACCTATAAACAAGTTCAATGAAGGTTTTAGTGGGTTTAAGTACGAAATAAGAATTATAGAAATTCTAGTCTTTAAAATGTGTGAAAAGATGTTAAAAGGGCGATAAGTATGAGGTTGTAAGCCTATATGTGCTAATAAAAGAAAATGGTATTTTCTTATGAAATTAGTCTTTAAATGTAACTGGGTTTCTTTGATAAAGAAAGTGAAGAAATTTCTAACTTAAAAAAATGGTTAAAAATGAGTGTTAATGGGTTAAAACATTGAGAAGTTGGTGTGTAGAACTTAATAATATTTTTGGGAAATTAACACTTATGAAATTGGAAGAAAAGACAAGTTTGGAAACAAAAGGGCAAAATAGTAATTTTATGTAAAGTGGACATTTTTATGAAATAAAAATGTTAAAAAGGATGTTACACAAATTAATCCCTAATGAACAAGATTTTGGAATAAAATCGATGCTAAAGTGCAAAAGGCATGAAATAATGACTTTTCAAAGTGTAACAAAAGTTGTCGTGAAACCCCGGGTATTGGCTGTGACCGGGTAAAAAGGAAAGTTAATTATGTGAACATTTGTAAAATTTTAAAACACATTAATAAGAACTCCGATGACACCAGAATAATTAAGGAGGGTCCATGGCCCTGGAGTGAAAGACCCAAAATCACTTGCCAGAGCATATGGTGGCATCGCCGGTTATGTGGAGCCTATTAAAGTATGCGGTTATTGAAAGATTATGAGAGAAAGATAAAGGAATATAAAACATGTCAAGAAATGGGTTGTGTGGTAAAAATATGTAAAGACAACCTAACTTGAATGAATTAATAAATGTTTCGGTAAAGGTTAATATGGACAAGAAATGTATAAAATTATTAATGTCCATAAAGTGAAGGAAAGGTAAAGTATAATAGTTAAATGGGTTGTTAAGAAACCTAAAAGGTTTAACCCATAATTAACCCAAAGGTGTGTTATGAAAGGTTTTCAAAGGTTAAGTAAGTATTTTCTAACACGGTGTTCGCGTGTGTTAAAAGGGTGATTTTCAATGAAAATACTAATGGGGGTTGGTTGAAATGAAAGGGATAATTTCACTAAAGAAATGGTTTTTTCTTAGACAAATTATAGTTGTTTCAAGTTTTTAACCGTGTGTGTTAAATAACGGAATAAATGTTAAGGAAGAAGAAATTCTTTTGTGAGATTAAGGTTAATTAATCGGGATAAATCACATTTTTAGAAATAAAAATGACGCATTGTATATATATATATAAGGTAGTTGCATGTACATGTAGGCATAATGTTTTAGAGTCTTCTTTCTGCCATTCGATTCTATATTGCATTGTTGTATAGTTCCCATTAAACATTCGACTAACACCCTCTTCTTTGTTACGTCAGGTTGGACGCGGGTTCGTATTTTAAGAGCATTACACAAGTAAGTATTTACTTTTTTCCACGTTAGTAGCTCTATATGCCTGGATTTTGGGAATGCTTAACACGGGTCCCTCACGTAGCCTAATTTTAAATGAAAACCGCATGCTAAACAAGTGAAATATTAATTAAATAAAATTGGACTAACAACATTATATAGGTTATCTTATTGCACTTCAAACCTAACGCTCGGGTCGGGCCGAGTTGACCACGGATAACCAATAAATCCGGATCGGGGTGTTGCACTTTAGTCAACTGCTTTATTGGTTAAAAATTACTTAAGGTTAATTTAACTGATCACTCGAAATGGGTTTAGCCAATAACTTTATTTGTTAAAAATTTCTTATGGTTAATATAGCCGATTAATTAAAATGTCTTGGCCAACTGTTTTACTGGTTAAAATTACCTAAGATTTATTTGGTCGGCCGCCTAAGATGGCGTTGGCCAACCACTCAATTTGCTAAAGATTATTTAAGTTTGATTTAACCGATCGTCAAAGATATATTTGTCCAGTTTATTTTTTAAAAGTTACTTAATGATTGATTTAGTTATTCACTTAAGGTGAATTGAGCCAAATAAAAGTAATCACATAAGATTTCTTCATTTTAAGTAAAGCAAAGAGGCAAGAAAGCAAAATGTGATAGAAATGCAACAATAGAAATGAAAAGATACTTTTTCATTAATATATAAAGGCCTAAGGCCTAAAAAGGACCACCAAGGGTCAACAAAAAATACAAGAGAAAAAAAAAAAAAAAAAGAAAAAAGAGGAAAAATTTCCTAAGTTTATCTAGTCAACCTAGTAACTCCCATCTCTGCAGGAAGATCGGTGGAGGCTAGGATATCGGTGGAGGAGGGGGACGATGAATCCCCAGGGAGGACTGTCAAGGGGTTGGATATGAGAGGGTGTTCGGTGTAAGCAGGGTCTCCCTCACCGATGTTGACCCTTTGAAGGCCTGCAGCCCAACCCTTGTGAATGGAAACTAACTTATAGTATTATAGTTGTGTAGTGACCTCCTGGATGATCGCCTCAAAGCCTTCGTCATATGCCTTCTCCAGGTCGGCCTCCTTAGTTTTCTCCCTTTGAGCCTTCAGCTTTTTAGCATAATATTCTCTAGAAGGGTGAGTTAGTGGAAGATCATAAGATTTGAGAGCTCATAATCAATTAGGCTGAACTCACCCCGAGTTCGTTCAGCCTCCTCTACTACCTTAGCATTGGCATCGACCTGCTCCTTTAGATTTTTATTCAAATCCTCCAACTGTTGACTCTGAGTAGCCATTTGGGGCTTGAGGTTGGTGTTCTTCTTGGAAGTGGCCTCAAGTGACTTCCACTAAGAGGACGCTCGGATGGTGAGCTCCTGCTAAACTTACATGCTCTATACAAAAATAAGAGAGTATTAAAAAACTTGTTAAGAAAAGAAGAATGACACGAAAAAAAGAGGTAAACGAGCTTACCAGCACACTGTGGTAGAGGCCTTCTTTATAAGCCTCTTCAAAGTAAAGCCTCGAACTCTATCATATCAGACAGTAGCATAACGACCTAAGAGACAAAAAAGACCACGTACAAATCTTTGTGGGCCGAATCGGTAGCCATCACTGGATCCTTCCACATATAGAAGGCAAACTTCCACGAGTGGTTTCTATTCACGGGGAAGGGTAAGGTCCTTGAATGTTGCCCCTTTCACTGATCGGATTTATTGATAAAAACTAGTCGGTTGGATAGAGGGGCATTTTAGAATCCCCACTAACCGAAGCCTTATCGATCTTTTTCTTCTTGGCCTTCTCGGCCTCTGATGTTTTTATCCCCTATGGAGACGAGCTTTCTCTTCCTCTAATTATCAGCAGAGTCGATCGCCCCACACGTTGTGGCATTTTATTTCTTCAAATTATGCCTGGAAACTGCCAAGTCAATCGATTTCCTTGTTCGACTGCTCATGTCTTCTAGGGAGGATGGAATTGGGGGGGGGGGGGGATAGTGAAGTCTTGAAAATAAAATTCCTATTCGGCTATGACCTCCTCCCAAGACCGACCTAACACTCGCTTTATAAGAAAAATGGGGATCAAAGTCATTAAACAATGATTCAAAGTCCTTTTCTTCCTCCCCTTCTTCTTCCTCCTATTCCTCCTCTTCCTGAACCCCTATTTGTGGCAGGAACCCCAAACCCAAGATAGCCTTTACCATAAATTGGCCCAGAATCCACAATGACATTTTTATCAGTGTCTTTTTGGGATCTGGAGAAATAAGTGACCAAATTATAGGCCTTGCCCCTCGCCTGAAAATGGTATAATCAGGTGACTAGAGGAAGACCTGAGGTCATAACAAGACCTAATTTCCTCAAGACCAAGGTTGGTCCAACAAATCTGGTTTATGGTCACTATTCCCATCACAATCTGGTAAAAACTACCATTTGCTTGGGCAGAGAATATTTCGTAACAACGGAGCACCCTTACTAGTAATGGGTAAAGGAAAAACCATATTCCCCCTCAAGTATTGACACCATCAAGAAAGTAACCTCCCCATGGGGAATATCGAAAATATCTTTCCTAAAAGTTATTGGCTGATGAAACCTCATATTTTCTAAAACTATTGGACATGGTAGATGAGGAAGATGAAGGAAATTAAAACTGATAACGGTGAAAATATAGAGAGAGCAAAAGAATTCAAGTTACCTTATCAACTGGTGAAAGTGTCGAGGTATAAGGGTGGGAAAACCCTTCTATGCTTTGGAGAAGGGTCTCCTCACTGCCGTTATAATGCTTGGGTCACATGATCACACTCCATCATTGCCTTTAATGATGAAACTGGACACACAACCCAATACTAGAAATGCGTACAAACACTAGGTGATTCGTATCGAATATTGCATATTTTTGCCCGTTATCTTTATGCATTCTAGCGCTTTTATGGTCCTTAATGCCTATATTTATTCTCATTAACCAGAAAACCTTGGATTTGGATATATACATGCTTTACAGGGGTTAATTATGCTTTTGTTGGTATTGGAACGCTAAAAGTGAGGATCCATTGCATTTCGGAGAAGTTCCGTCTCTAGATGCTACTTCAAGGACATTTTAGTCAATTAATATTTCTTCTCCATCTCATATAAATTCCACGGATGTGTAGTTCGTTGAGTTAGCATCGCGTGGCCACAAACGGTGCGTCATTTGGAGTTCGGACGAAGAAATTATAACCGTTCCGTTAATGGACTTTTCCCCCTCTTTATGGACCAAGGGCTGCCAAAAACAGAGTGTCGGTAAACCAAGCTTGGGCCCCTGATCGACTGCGGTTTTGGATTAAGCCTACGAATTGAGACAGTGGTCTGGGACCTGTTCGATCGATCGATCGATGCCCATCGATCGATCGATGGTCTTTGATCGATCGATCAATCATAGCAGATATTTTGCAATTCGTTCCTTTTCTTTTCTTTTTCCTTTATTTCTTTTGTAACTTACTATAAATAGGAATTTTGTGTAAATATCAGAGATAGTTAGATATTATTAGAAGGTAGATAGTTTAGGTTAGGGTTTGGAGGGTGAGAGCTCATTTTTCTTCCTCATTTGGTGTGACAACATTTGGGTTTGTAATTTGAATTATTCATCTTCCCTTCCATTTAATTTAAGTTGTATTTCATTTATTCTTGTTTTCTAGTTAATTTACAAGCTTTCTAATTTAGGTTTACATGCCTTCTTTCCTTGCTTTCTAGTGTAACTTTATCGCGTTTATTTACCGCTTTCTTTACCGCATTTTTAATATGCTTTCTAGCTAAATTAGTCTAGGTTGTACCGGACTGAACTCATTCCGGGTTGACGTGTTGGTGATGGAGTTTACGTGTCTATTTCGGGTGTGTTGTCCTAGTTATTACACTTAGGGGATTTGACCGGGCATATCATGTATGTCCCGTGCTTACGACCTTGCATGCGTAATTTTAGTATTTCATAATATTTTCTTTCTATTTGTGTTATTTTCTAGCCTTTTTGCAGGACTTCCACATTTGAGCACTTAGAAATGCTCGAATTTCTCTCGCGCGCATATCTTTGTGGAATTCGCCACTTCGAGCCATTTTTAGGGTAAGTATGTCTTATTCCAATTCTTTCGGTAATCATTATGATAATTCTAAAAATTCTCGTAAGTCTATGAATTTCTGTGAATACTTAGAACCCAAAAAATTACAAATTCAAATATGACTTTGGGCGAGTATAACAAAAATCAAAACTTGGGTTATTGGAATTTTGATGATGGTGATAATGATTTTGGGCCTTTACCTCCTTATAATAGGAATTTTGAAACGAATTGCAATAGTTTTCAAAATTCCTATAATAATGAGTTTTCGTTTAAGTCCGATGGTAATTTTCAAAGTTCCCATTTTCAAGGATCCGCACCTCGACCTATGACATTCGGTGAGGGCTTGCGTATGCTTAAAAATGAGAAAATTGAAAATCGTTATCAGGAAGAAAATCGTTGTTGGAAACATGAGGTGGATTTATTATTTGTGTCCGACGACGATTTTGCTTTCGAGACTTTTGAAGTCGAAGAATGTTTTGAACCAAATGAGGTTTTCGTGCCTACTTTGGAACAAACCATTATAGACTTTGACCATTGCATAATAGATATTAAAAGTGAGGATGAAAATAACGTAATATCTATTTGCAATGAAATGATTTCTTCTTTGTTCCCCAAAGAATAACATTTCATTGAAAATGATATTATTTCCTTCGAAACTCAATCTTCATGCGATGATGATTCATCTCATGAGTTTGAATTTCTTTCATCACCATTTTTATTCTCTGTTATCACACCATCACAAGTACCCGATGATTCGGTTTCAAACTTTAATGTTTTAAACCTTTTCGTAGATGAGGAGTACTTGCTCGAGTCGCCTCCCATAATCGCATCTTTGCCTTTGTGTGTGCCCCCTCCCATTCCAATTTCAAAATCATTAGGAGGATATTCTGCTTTTCTCGGTCCCCACATGTTTTTGTCACCCGTTCAATCCAAATCCCCCATCGTCCCTCCAAAATTTTTAATTGACGATGGTTCATTTGTTCCACCTTACACATGCCTTTCGTTGTTCAAACGAAATTCATATTTTTCAGAAGGCATGCTTGAGAGTGAGGGTACACCGATTATCCTCCAAGTCAAATCATTTTTGCGCTGGACCCTCCACTATTTAGACTTCTAGTGTATAGTTAGTGTGAAGCCGAAATAGTAGGTTGTATATAGTTAGCTTTTTATTCTTTCTTTCTTTTTATCTTTTCTTTCCTTTTTAATTTAGTCTAGTGTAATTAGTTAACTTTTTTTATTTGTTTTTGCTATGCTCGGTACTAACTTGTTTTGTAGATTCTTTGGACTTGTTCTTATGGGGATCGCTCCAGTTTTTGGTAATATTGCTCTTTTCCTCTCTTTAACTTGGTTCTTAATTCACATTGAGGACAATGTCAAGTTTTAAGTTAGGGGGTGTGGGATATTCTATCATTTTCTTTATTTAGTCCATGTTTTTGCTCACACATTAGTTACTTAGTATGATTTTCTTACAAAAAATCAAAAATTTCATAAAGATTTTCTTTTTTTTGCTCCTTTATTGGGCATTTTACCTTTGTTTCCGATGATACATTTCAATAATTGCCAGATTCAATTGACAACCCAACGATGCATGTTATCGAGTTTAGAAGTTATTAGACTTTAGTCCTCGATTATTAATATTATTTATAACTTCATGAATTAAACTTTATCCCTAGAGCACATGCGTTTTTCTTGTTATATTGATTTGGTTTAAGATTTTTATAACTCGGTAATCTTTTGTTGCATTGTATATACTTACACCGAGTAAGTTTTATACCTTTCGTCGTTTGTGAGTGTATACACTATTCTTTCCTCTTTGAAAACGTTACAGTCATTGGTAATATCTTTATTCTTTCATTGACCGTTCATTAATTGAGTTCATATTTGAAATGTGTTACTTGAGCATGATTTTCAAAGTTTTTTTTGACTCGAGAATTGCGTAAACTTTGTGAAATGATCATAGGCATTCTTTGTTATATCACCCTTATTGACCTTGACCTCACCTTATATGTTTACCCTCGTCAACCCCTTTGAGCCTAAATATTAGCCTTTCGTTTCATAACCCCAACCCCATAACCAATTCCGCATTGGAGTTTTAAACCATACATACACTTTCCATACCATTGTTTGGAATGTTACTTGGGATTGAATGATGTTGTTATGATGTCAGTTGTAATTTAGGCATGTGAGAGTGAAAAAAGTAAAGAAAAGAAAAAGTGAAGAAAAAGTGAAAAAGAGAAAGCAAAAAGAAAAAGAAAAGAAAAGAAAACATGAGAAAAAGAAGAAAATAAAAAGACAAAGAAAATTGTATATGTGTATATAGTTTAATAAGCTTTGATTACTCTCCCCGATCATATATCTAATGCTTTTTTGGAACTTATTTTCGAATTTCGATATTTCACGCATTTTCCCATTATCCCGATTTTTCATTCCGAACACCTTGAATCAGTACATACATATCATTCGTTTCGTACCCTAGCCAAACCTACATTACAACCATATTAAAGTCATATGTGATATTAAGTTGATGTAATTCAAGGGTTTAAATATTTTTAATAATCTGTGAAAATACATCTCGCCTCCTTTAATGAGCGTTATCTTTCTTTGAGATTACAATTTTTAATTTCATATATTGCGTTCTTCATTTGTGATGTTGCGCGGCCTTGTTTCCATTTACATTTACTCTTTATTCCCGCATGTTCCATGTATTACCTCCCTATTTCGAGTGAATTCACTTGATGAGTGTAATTCCCGCGAGGATTGAATATATCATTGCTTTAATGTTTATCCGATTTAGATAAGTTTTGTCAAATCACCCTTTGCATATGCTCGCTCCCCTCCCACATTTAAGGTTTCAATTCAATGAGGTGCATTCTATAATGTTAATGATTTCGGAATTTTGTTTGAATATGTTCATTGTGCTAATAATGCTTATAAAATCTTGTTCACTATTGTTGGGCTTGTCGCATGTTGGTTTGGATATATTTTGAGGAAACCATGTGATGTTTGTGAGTATCATCCTTAAAAACCCTCACGAGACGACACTCGTCCACTAGGGTAACTTAGGGGTTTAACGGTTTATTGAATATGCTAAATGCAATTGTTACGAAAGTGGAATTTATATTTCGATGCATATATACGTCTTGTACTGCCCTCTGTGGACTGGTTTTGTTTTTTTCATTATAAGGGACTAGCAATGTTTAAGTTAGGGGGTGTGATTCGTATTGAATATTGCATATTTTGGCCCGTTATCTTTATGCATTCTAGCGCTTTTACGATCCTTAATGCCTATATTTATGCTCTTTAACCATACCACCTTGGATTTGGATATATACATGCTTTTTAGGGGTTAATTGTGCTTTTGTAGGTTTTGGAACGCTAAAAGTGAGGATCCGTTGCATTTCGGAGAAATTTCATCGCTGGACGCAACTTCAAGGGAATTTTAGTCAATTCATATTTCTTATCTAGCTCATGGAAATTATATGGATGCATAGTTCGTTGAGTTAGCGTCGCGTGGCCGTAAACGGTGCGTCGTTTGGAGTTCGAATGAAGAAGTTATGTCCGTTTCCGTTAATGGACTTTCCCACCTCTTTATGGACCAAGGGCTGCCAAAAACAGAGTGTCGGTCGACCGGGCTTGGGCCCCCGGTCGACCGCGGTTTCGAATTAAGCCTACAAATTGAGACAGTGGGTTGGGACCTATTCGATCGATTGATCGTTGGTTTTGATCGATCGATCGATGCCCATCGATCGATCGATGGTCTTTGATCGATCGATCGATCATACCAGATATTTTGCAATTCGTTCCTTTTCTTTTCTTTCCTTTTTCCTTTATTTCTTTTGTAACTTACTATAAATAGGAATTTTATGTAAATATCAGAGATAGTTAGATATTATTAGAAGGTAGATAGTTTAGGTTAGTGTTTGGAGGGTGAGAGCTCATTTTTCTTCCTCATTTGGTGTGACAACATTTGGGTTTGTAATTTGAACTATTCATCTTCCCTTCCATTTAATTTAAGTTGTATTTCATTAATTCTTTCTTTGTAGTTAGTTTACTTGCTTTGAGAATTAGGTTTACATGCTTTCTTTACATGCTTTGATTTAGTTGCTTTGTAGTGTAAATTTACCGCGTTTATTTACCGCTTTCCTTTATTGGGTTTTTAACATGCTTTCTAGCTAAATTAGTCTAGGTTGCGTTTGAATGGAGCTTACTTGGGTTGACGTGTTGTTTGACTTTGCTAATGGTGTTTACGGGTCTATTTCGGGTGCGGTGTCCTAGTTGTTACGTCTAGAAGATTTTTCAGGGCATATCATGTATGTCCCGTGCTTACGACCTTGCGTGCGTAATTTCCAGGGTATTTATTGATGCCAAAATCTTATTAGCCTTTTATGCGAATTTCGGGGCGTGACAACCATTGGTTCAATTAACTGTTGAAACGAGACGCATTCGTAATAACTTGTCGACCCATGTATCCATTTTATACTAATTAACTCGGGCGAGGGATATTCGACGCAACCTATAGTTTTACTCGCTTTCTTAATCTAGTTTAATTTACACTCGCCTAGATTAATATTTCCCTTTTATGCATCTTTTCCTTTATTAGTCTGTAATCACCTTTTCCCCTTTTATTTAGGAATATTAAATCCTATAAATTCTAGCAACTCGTCTCTGTGAATTTTCGATACCCTACTTACCGCTATACTTGTATCGCAAGTGTAGTCGTAATTTAGGTTTGTTTGTATTATCGCGGTGAAATGAAAACAACGATTGTGTTCTCACACGAACACACCTTTCACGCGGTCATCACTAGGCTAGCAATGATTGCTTCGTGCACTTCCAAAAACAACCACATCTAAAAATAGTGCCAAATTTAATATATACACGTGGAGGCAAATAAATCAAGACGTTGGTCGAACAGTTTAGGATGACGATCATACATTTAACAAAGCAAGGTAAGGCCGATCAGGGTGTTTGACCAATCGCCCCAACCTTAGGGGAAAATGAAGGGATAAGAATAACTCAGGCCACGTGGCAAATCACGGAATGAGGGAACACGAAGTAATCAGACTATGATGATTTAAATATGATCAATTCTATAGGATCGTTACAGAAGGATAAAAGTATGAAGAAATTCACAAGTGTGGGTATAAATAGGGGTGATCTAACCCACATTAGAGGGCAATTTTAACTAGCACGCAATAGCCCAGACTCTCAGCTAGCAACACTAGCACTTCGGTAATTGTAACCCCTTTTTTTAAATAAAAACACTCCCCATTTACCCCCGTGGATGTAGGCCGATCTCACGACCAAACCACATATATAGTTCTCTATTTTTCTTTTTCTACATTTCATAATACTTTTGGGGCAATCCTGTAATTTTAATAATTATTGTGGGAAGAATCTCCTACAGTTGAGTATTAATGTTTCTTGTATTATCTACTGGGTCCGAAAAAGGTATTAGCAACCCTTAGTAGCAATTCAAACAAACGTTTAAGGGTTGTTTGCTAAGTATAAAACTACATTAATGCCCCTTAGACTATTAACACAATTCTAATAAAATCAAATTAATATAGATAGGGAACTTTCCCATTTTAAACAAATAACAAAACAATTTATTTAAAATAAGTTATATCCACTTGCTTTTTTATAAAAAAAAAATAATGTCCATTTTTTTAAAAGAAGGAAACAATTTTTTTAATAAAAGTTTTTTAAAAAATAGTTCTTTTGCAACATTTTTTCTAAAAAAAGTGTTATAAATAATGTCCAACTATTTATTTTTATAAAATGTTAAAAACTTTTTATAAAACTTTCTTTTATAAAATCATTTTTTAAATATTACAATTTGTTTAAAAGTTACATCCAATTATTTTTTTATATAAAAATAGTCATTTTTTTAAAACTTCTTTTACAGATTTTTTAAAAATAAGTTATATCCAGCTATTTAAAAAAAATTTAATTTTTCTGTATAAAAAATGCCAACTTTTTTTTATATAAAAAACGTCAATTTTTTTTATAAAGAACAAACATTTTGTTACAAAATAGTTTTTTTGTAACATTTCTTTTGAAAAACAGTGTTATAATTAACGTCCAGGTATTTTTACAGAATATTTTTTTTAACATAAGTTATATCCAGCTATTAAAAAAAAGGTCACTTTTTTTTGAAAAATAACAAAACAATTTTTTTATAACTTTTTTACAAAACATGTTTAAAAAATATATATTCGAATAACCCATTCTAGGGTTACAAAATGTATATTGCTCAAACTAATCAAAGTTATACATATTGTAGGCATGTTTGGTTAGCAATTATAATTCTATTTTTGTGTCTAAATACAATTCTGATAAAAGTTTGCATTTTGCAAACTTATTTTTAAATACTGAATTGTAATATTTTTCTGTTATAATCAAGTTTTTTCAGAAAACAACAAAAGGGAATTTTCTAAATACTGTTTTTTATTTTTCAACTCAGAATTATTCATTATTAATATTTTATGCATTTATACTATAATATATAATATCCATACATCATACATTAATATGTGTATAATTCTTTGAAAGTGTCAATTTCTTTTAAATTATAAGATATGCACTTGATACCACAATTTTTAAATTCAAAATGAGATGGTTCACAAATTTTAATTTCTTTAAAATTAAAATTAAAATTAAATTAACTAAACAAATATTTAAATTTCGACTTGTTAATTAAGACATTTATATGACAAAAGAGATTGTTTGGCAGAAAAATAACCACAATAAACAAAATGTTACTGATTGAGCGTGAAAAGTAGCGTGTGTAAAGACGCTAGTCGTTGTTTTCGTTTCGTCAACTCAATACAAAAACCTAAATTACTACTACACTTGCGGGACAAGCATAGCGGTAAGTCGGGTATCGAAAATCCACAGAGACGAGTTGCTGGAATTTATATGATTTAATATTCCAAAATAAAAGTGTAAAAGGTGATTAGAAACTAAAAAGAAAAAGATGCATAAAAGGGAAAGATTAATCTAGGCGAGGGAAATGAAACTAGATTAACAAAGCGAGTAAAACTATAGGTTGCATCGAATATCCCTCACCCGAGTTAATTAGTATAAAATGATTACATGGGTCAACGAGTTATTAAGAACGCTTCTAGTTTCGACAATTAATTAAATCAAGGGTTGTCACGCCCTAAATCATCATAAAAGCCTAATAAGATTTTGGCGTCAACAAATATCCCAGAAATTACGCCCGAAAGGTCGTAAGCACGGGACATACATGATATGCCCCGTTAAATCTCCTAGGCGTAATAACTAGGACAACGCACCCGAAATAGACCCGTAAACACCATCACCAAAGCAAAGCAACGCGTCAACCCGAGTGAGTTCCATTCAAACACAACCTAATTTAAATTACCTAGAAAGCATGTGAAAAACGCGATAAATGGAAATCGATAAATAAACGCGGTAAATCTATACTAGAAAGCAAGTAAAGAAAGCATGTGAATCTAATCTAAAAAGCATGTAAATTAAACTACAACAATGGAAACAAAAGAAATACAACTATATTAAAGGAAGATGATGATGGATAGTCAACTTACACAACAAATGGGGTGTCAAACCAAGTATAAATGAATAATAACTCTTCAAAACCCTCAAAACCCTAAATATTCTAAGCTAAAATCGTGTATATACTTCTATATATTCTTATTACAACAAAATTTCATTATATAGTAAGTGAGAATAAAAGAAAAGAATAAAGAAAAGAAATGAAAATATCTGCTGAAAAACAGGGGATCGATCGATCGACCCCTTTGGTCGATCGATCGATCAAGGCCAAAATTCGACAATTTAGAAAGGTCGATCGATTGACCTTAAGTGTCGATCGATCGATCAAGCAGGTCAGAATGCAACATGAGCTTCTACATCTTTTCTTCTCCCCTTTTGATTTCTTGTTTTTCTCTTCCGCTGAAATCGCCGTAACTTCTTCATACGAACTCGGAATCGCGCACCGTTCGCGGCCACGCGAAGCTAGCAAGAAGGGTTACAACTTCCGTGGCAGATGCCCAAGTTGTGAAAAGACTAAAATGCCCTTGAACGTACGATTGTGTATGAAACTTCACCAGAATGCGTCTGACCTCAATACTTAGTACCTAAATACCTACCAAAGCCCAATTATACCTCATATAGCATGTTATCAGTATAAACCGAGGTTGTCTGGTTAACGGGCTTAAATATAGAGATTAAGTCACCCGAGGGGGCTAAAGTGCGTAGGTTCAATAGTTGAAATACACAATATTTGCGTATCATCACACCCCCTAACTTACACATTGCTAGTCCCTAGCAATGAAATAGGATGCAACAAGAACTACAAGCAAACCAAAAGCTGGAGACAGTACAAAAGTATGGTATAAAAGGAAAAGGCCAATTTCGCGGGCGATTCGATTGCATTTAGCATATGCAATAAGCCGTTAAATCCCTAGGTTACCCTAGTGGACGAGTGTCGTCTCGTGAGGGTTTTCAGAGATGGTACCCACAAACATCACATGATTTCCTTAAAATATGCCCAACCCAACATGCAACAAGCCCAACAATAGCGAAAAGGATTTCATACGCATTATTAGCAAAATGAATGAATTCAAACAAAAGTCCAAATCATTAACAAATAGAATGCATCACATAGAATTGAAACCTTAAAATGTGGGAGGGGGAGCGAGCACATGCAAAGTGTGATTTGGAAAAAACTTAAATAAATTGGATAGACATTAAAGAAAGCATATATTCAATCCTCATGAGCATTACACTCATCAAGTAAATTCACTCGAAACAGGGAGCTAACACACGGAACATGCGGGCTAAAGAGTAAATGTAAATGGAAACTAGGCCGCACACATGTCACAAAAGAAGAACGCTATATATAAACTGAAAAATGTAATCTCAATGAAAGGATACAACACACTAAAAGAGGCGAAATGCATTTTCACAGATTATCACAACTATTATGACTTTTAAATTAGATCAACCTAAGATCACATAGGACTTGTATAGGGTTATAATGTAGGTTAGGATAGAGTATGAAACAAAATGAATGTATGTACAGATTCAAAGTGTTCGGGATGAAAACTCGGGATAATGGGAAAATGCGGTCAATATCAAAATTGGAAAATGAGTTCCAAAACGGCATTAGATATATCATCGGGGACAGTAATAAAAGTTTATTGAACTATATACACAACATTTATAACTTTCTCTTTCTTTTCCTTTTCTTCTTTTTCATGTTTTCTTTTGTTTTCTTTTACTTTTTGCTTTCTCTTTTTCATCACTTTTTTCACTACTTTCTTTTCTTTGCTTATCAAACTCTCATATGCCTAAATTGCAACCGACATCATAACAACATCATTCAATCCCAAGTAACATTCCAAGCAAAGGTATGGAAAGTTTATGTATGGTTTATAACTCCAATTTATAGTTGGTTATGGGATTGGGGTTATGAAACGAAAGGCTATATTTAGGCTCAAAGAGGTAAACGAGGGTAAACATATAAGGGTGAGGTCAAGGCTAATATGGGTGATATAACAAAGAGGGACTATAATCATTTCCAAAAGTTTACGCAATTCTCGAATCAAAACAATATATGAAAATCATGATCAAGTAACACATTTCAAGTATGAACTCAATTAATGAACGGTCAAATGAAAGAATAGTGAGATTACCGAAGAATTCAACATTTTCAATGAGAAAAGAATAGTGTATACACTCACAAACGACGAAAGGTACAAAGCTTACTCGGTGTAAGTATATACAATGCAACAAAATATTACCGAGTTATAAAAATCTTAAACCAAATCAATAGAACCATAAAAGTGCATGTGCTCATAGGATTAAAGTTTAATTCATGAAGTTATTCATAAAATCAATAAGTGAGACTAAAGTCTAATAACTTCTAAAATCGAGAACATGCATCATTGGGTTGTCTATTGGATCGGGCAATTATTGAAATTTATCATCGGAAACAAAGGCAAAACGCCCAAAAAAGTAGAAAAAATAATGAAAATCTTTTTGAATTTTTTGAATTTTTCTAAGAAAAGCATACTAAGTAACTAACATGTGAGCAAAAACAAGGACTAAATACAGAAATGGATAGAATATCCCACACCCTCTAACTTAAAACTTGACATTGTCCTCAATGTGAATTAAGAACCAAGCCAAAGAGAAGAAAAGAGTGATATTACCCAAAAGTGGGGCGATCCCCATAAGAACAAGTCCAAAGAATCTACAAAACAAGTTAGTACCGAGCATAGCAAAAACAAATAATAAAAAGTTAAATAATTACACTAGACTAAATTAAAAAGAAGAAAGATAAAAAGAAAGAAAGAATAAAAAGCTAACTATATACAACCTACTATTTAGACTTCACACTAACTGTACACTAGAAGTCTAAATAGCTGAGGGTCCACCATAAGAACGATTTGACTTTGGAGGATAACTGGTGTACCCTCACATATAAGCATGCCTTTCGAAAAATATGAATTCCGTTTTAACAACGGAAGGCATGTGTAAGGCGAAAGAAATGAACTATCGTCAATTAAAAGTTTTGGAGGGACGATGGGGGGTTTGGATTGAACGGGTGACAAAAATAAGTGGGGATCGAGAAAAGCTGAATATCTTCCCAAGGATTTGGAAGTTGGAATGGGAGGCGGCGCACACAAAGGCAAAGATGAGATTTTGGAGGGCGACTTGAGCAAGTACTCCTCATCGGTGATAGGGTTTAAAACATTAAAGTTTGAAATCGAATCATCGGGTACTTGTTCCGGTGGGATAATAGAGAATGAAAATGGGGATGAATAAAATTTAAACTCATGAGATGAATCATCATCGCATGAAGTTTGAGTTTCGAAGGAAATAATATCATTTTCAATGAAATGTTCTTCTTTGGGGGCCAAAGAAGAAATCATTTCATTGCAAATAGATATTAAGTCATTTTCATCCTCACTTTCAATATCTATTCCGAGATAGGCAAAGTCTAGAATGGTTTGTTCCAAAGTAGGCACAAGTACCGCATTTGGTTCAAAACACTCTTCGACTTCAAAAGTCTCGGAAGCAAAATCGTCGTCGGAATCAAAATATAAATCCAACTCATGTTCCCACGAACGATTTTCTTCCCGATAACGAGTTTCAATTTTCTCATTCTCATAAATACGCAAACCCTCACCGAAAGTCATAGGTCGAGGTGCGGATGCATGAAAATGGGAACTTTGAAAGTTTCCATCGGACTTAAATGAATACTCATTACTATAGGAATTTTAAAAACTATTGCAATTTGTTTCAAAATTCCTATTATAAGGGGGTAAAGGCCCAAAATCATTGTCATCATCATCATCAAAATTCCAATAACCTAAGTTTTGACTTTCGTTATACTCGCCCAAAGTTATATTTGAATTTGTTACACTTTGGGATTCTAAGTATTCACCGAAAGTCATAGGTTTGCGAGAATTTTGAGAATTATAACAATGATTACCGAAAGAATTGGAATAAGACATGCTTACCCCAAAAGTGGCTCGAAGTGGCGGATTCCACAAAGTAGGTGCGCGCGGGAAAAATTCGAGCGTTTCTAAGTGCTCAAATGTGGAAGTCCTGCAAAATATTAGCAAATAACACAAATAGAAAGAAAATACTATGAAATACTAAATCAAATAAAGTCTAAAACAAACTCGTCCCCGGTAACGGCGCCATTTTGATTGAGCGTGAAAAGTAGCGCGTGTAAAGACGCTAGTCGTTGTTTTCGTTTCGCCAATTCAATACAAAAACCTAAATTACTACTACACTTACAACGCAAGCATAGCGGTAAGTCGGGTATCAAAAATCGACAGGGACGAGTTGCTAGAATTTATATGATTTAATATTCCAAAATAAAAGTGTAAAAGGTGATTAAAAACTAAAAAGAAAAAGATGCATAAAAGGGAAAGATTAATCTAGGCGAGGGAAATGAAACTAGATTAACAAAACGAGTAAAACTATAGGTTGCGTTGAATATCCCTCACCCGAGTTAATTAGTATAAAATGGTTACATGGGTCGACGAGTTATTAAGAACGCGTCTCGTTTCGACAGTTAATTAAATCAAGGGTTGTCACGCCCTAAATCATCATAAAAGCCTAATAAGATTTTGGCGTCAACAAATATCCCAGAAATTACGCGCGAAAGGTCGTAAGCACGGGACATACATGATATGCCCCGTCAAATCTCCTAGGCGTAATAACTAGGACAACGCACCCGAAATAGACCCGTAAACACCATCACCAAAGCAAAGCAACACGTCAACTCGAGTGAGTTCCATTCAAACACAACCTAATTTAAATTACCTAGAAAGCATGTGAAAAACGCGATAAATGAAAATCGGTAAATAAACGCGATAAATCTATACTAGAAAGCAAGTAAAGAAAGCATGTGAATCCAATCTAAAAAGCATGTAAATTAAACTACAATAATGGAAACAAAAGAAATACAACTATATTAAAGGAAGAGGATGATGAATAGTCAACTTACATAACGAATGGGGTGTCAAACCAAGTATAAATGAAGAAGAACTCTTCAAAACCCTCACTATTCTAAGCTAAAATCGTGTATATACTGCTATATATTCTTATTACAACAAAATTGCATTATATAGTAAATGGGAATAAAAGAAAAGAAGAAAGAAAAGAAATGAAAATATCTGCTGAAAAACAGGGGATCGATCGATCGACCCCTTTGGTCGATCGATCGATCAAGGCCAAAATTCGACAATTTAGAAAGGTCGATCGATCGACCATAAGTGTCGATCGATCGATCAAGCAGGTCAGAATGCAACAGCAACTTCTGCATCTTTTCTTCTCCCCTTTTGATTTCTTATTTTTCTCTTCCACTGAAATCGCCGTAACTTCTTCATACGGACTCGGAATCGCGCACCGTTCATGGCCACGTGGAGCTAGAGAGAAAGTATAAAACTTCTCTGAGATGTCGGGCCAGATGCCCAAGCTGTGAAAAGACTAAAATGCCCTTAAACGTGCGATTGTGTACGGAACTTCACCGGAATGCGTCCGACCTCCATACTTAGTACCTAAATACCTACAAAAGTCCAATTATACCTCATATATCATGTTATCAATATAAACCGAGGTTATCTTGTTAACGAGCTTAAATATAGAAATTAAGGCACCTGAGGGGGCTAAAATGCGTAGATTCGGAGGATGAAATACGCAATATTTGCGTATCATCAGTTACATCACCAAATTAAAAATGCATTACCAAAATGACAATAAGGATAAAACCACAACGCCATATTACATCGCTAAACTATTATGTCACCAAAATATTACTAATAAAATAGAATATTAAATACCAAAACAATAATAAACTAAATAGTACATGTCAATAAAAAATCGTGATAAATTCAATTGATTGACAATAACTAGATACCAAAGTTCAAATGATAAAGAAATGATAACAAGTTCGAATAACTAATATGCAACATGTTAACATCATTGCAATAGAGCAATGAAAAGACATATTTTTCTAGGAAAAACAAGAATTAATTCAAGTTCTAACTATGCCAAACAAACCAAGCTTGAATATTTCGAAATTAAATTAGTTGACATTAATTAAATTAAAACTATCCAAATTTAAGCTAGTACCAATTTACATAAAAGTTGTAATTTAATCAAATTTTATCTTTTTAAACCTAAGCATGCATCTACGTGATTTTATAAGATAAAATAAACACACAACCACAAGACCACGATGTATGAGGAAAGCCCACAACGGGAAATACCTCGGACGACCCAACCACAAGTCCACTAAGTGTGGTTTTATAAAAGACACGACAAAAGACTTACTTTCTCGACTTGAATTCCCCTCAAGCCTTAACGCTTCTTTGTTCTTCTACCTCTACCTAGTCGATAAATCCAGAATCCACCGTCGTCTCAGAATCCACCGATGGGGCACACATAACGTCAACCACACACGAAGCCTCCCTCCTCCATATGCACACCACGAATCAACAAATGGAATACTCTGTAGGAAACGATCTCCTTTTGGGGTACAGAATGACATCTGGTGCCAACAAGATGATCTCAAACACATATATATTGGAACTTGGATCAAAGTCACCTATATGGGTGTAAACATATTTTGTGTAAAGATTAAATCATTTGAATTCACAAAAATAAAGAGACCTTTTGGTTTTTGGATTTTTCTCTCTCAAGCACTTGGAAAATATGAAAAAGTCTTATAAAAACTGTGTTACCACATCTTTAATAAACTGGTAAAAGGTAGCGGGGAAGTGGGAAGTTAATAAAAAAACTATCAAAAAATTATCAAGTCATTTGAACAACTTTTGAATGTCGTTCGAACAACTTCGTTCTAACGAGATTACTAACGAAAAAGCAGAACAAAACAACGTAATCTCGTTCAAATGACTTCATTCGAACGATGTCGTTCTAACGACATTTCTAACAAGAAAACAAAGAAATAAAAACAATTCTCGTTAGAAAGTTCGTTCGAATGACCTGGGAATCTCGTTCGAACGAGATCCCAGACTCGTCCTTTCAGAAAACCCAAATTTCTTTTAAAGACCCCAAAACTTTTATGTTAAGTTTTAAAATATTTTTTGAGAAAAACATAAAGTCATTTTAATAAAAGTTTTATAAAAAGACACCCATAAAAATATCCAAGTCTCTCTATATATAGTAAATGCATTCATAACTTTAAAGACATTGGAAAAATTGAAATGTTGATGACGATACACATGGCATGAAAATCGGCACTAATGATATCTACACTTTAGGCTTGGCAGCTACGTCTTCAACTCAATCGTCATAGGCTTGAAAGGACACAATAAACTTTTATCCTATGACTCAATTAGTTTTATTCGAAATTAATCCAACACTAACAAATTGACTCAATTGAAAATTTGTCCAAACAAATCTCCCATTTTGGCTATTCTGGGACAAAACCCAAATACAAATACTATGGCCAGTTAAGATCGTCTTAAAAGACATAATCCCACCAAAAAATAAAAAATTACAAACGTTAGACTAACACATAGTTGAGAAGGTTTGCTTGCTTTAAAATATTGCCGCTTGGGATGAAAACCTGCACACTTACACACACCATCAAATGCATAGGGAATATAACAATATAAATTGCATAATTAGAATCGCCCCCCTTTGTCTAATATGAGCCTTTTTGTTAAACAATAGACAAAGGATATAATACATAATATAACCCATTTCTCCCCAATTAAAAAAAATTCTCCCCCTAAATGAAACAAGGGATAAGGATAATGGAAAAACAAGTATATCATGCAATGGTGAGTAGAGTGACAAGTACAATAAAGCAACGTGGCAACAAAAGTAAAACTAGTCCAAAGATAGATACTTATATCAACTCAAAGCATATATGGACTAGATAGCAAGACAAGGACCAACAAAAATAATAACTTATATATATATATATATATATATATATATATATAATACTCAAAGGATACTAATGACGAACAAGAACATATATATAGGTAGAAACACCAAACAAAATACAAAATATAATAAGATTTCCACACTAATACGACATAAATGTGTCTAAATAATCGCGTAGTAAACAGAGTGAATGGGTGTGAACTAGAGACAAAAGAATTATGACTCAATCACTTAAGAATTGTTCAAGGAGTTTTATTTGAATGCAAAACTTTATCAACTTAGATATAGCCTCATGTGACAATATAAAGTGAACTCAAAGAACAAACAAACACAATGCACACAAGTCTAGAATTTTGATGATTCTACAAATCAATAAAGTCATGACAAAATAAGTATAATAAGGATACATTGTCATTGTGAAAACCCGTTGATATATACATCCAAACTCCCTCATAAATAATAATTCTTTTCTTTTCTTTTGAATGAATATACCCAACTAAACTATATAGGCCTTGGATAATTTTTGATTAAAACCACAATTTCTTAGGCCCTTTCAAATAGATAAACTATAGGCCTTTATATATATATATACCACACTTTTTATAGGCCTTTTTCGTGTGCCCTAATATTTTTTATACAGTCCAAATAAATCCACGTGATATGGTTCTTACATGCACAAATCCTCTGTAGTCACAAAAATATGTAGATGACAAAATTGGTAGGAAAACATCTAACTTACCTCAAATATACATGCGGAGTTAACGTTTAATGAGCTTGTACATGTGTGAGAGAGGCATATAAAAGAGAATTCAAAAAGCAACTCAAAATCAAACTTCCTCATGCAAGCATGATAAAAAAACATATTAAGAATTTAAATTCATAACCAAAATTTCTAGCCACATGGAAGCGGAAATGAAATTGGATTCAAACACAAGTATATGTCACAAAAAATGTGTAAAACTAAAATACAAAAAATATCCTTTTGAGTTTTTCATTTTTTTTAAATAGTAAAAAAAAATAATTAACTAAAAAAACAAACAAAATCTTTTTTTTTTCAATGGGACTAAAAAAATGCAAACGATACGCATATAATATTTCTAGCACAATTTATATAATGAGGCATATACTAGAATATTACAAACAAATATACAACTAGCAAAAATCTATCATGAAGCATAAAGCTAGTGTATGTAAAACAACACTAACACAATCAACCTTTAGATTTAACAAGGGAGGAATTATGTGCAAGTAAATGAGAATCATAAACTCTATCATCTAAAGTCTCCAAGTCGGATCTCCTAACACACATGAGTGAAACACGACACTCTCGGGATTTGACGGCCTTGGCGACTCTACCCTTTGACTTTCTAGGATTATTTCTAAGATCAAAACAAAACTTCCTAAGGTGCCCCTTCCGACCACAATGTGTGCAAGTGAAAACTCGTCATGACGTACTGCCTAAGGATTGATCTTTTCTAGTATTCCTAGACGATTATCTCAAATGCATGGTTTTGGCTTTATTAGCGAAAGCATTTTGAGTATCGAAGCTAATACCACACATGTCATCTTTTCCAAATCAAATTTGACCCGACTTGAATCTTTCAATTTCTCTTTAAGTTCTACTATTAGAAACTCAAGTAAACTCCTACTCTCTTCAAACTCGAGAAGATCTTTCTTCATAGCCTCCATTATACATCTAAGGCTATCTCTTTCACCTTCAAAATATTATAGATCTCTTGAAGAGTTCTATCACGTGCCTTAAGATCATCAATTAAAAAACTTTCATCAATGAGCTATGGCACGTTCTCTCATTTTTTCTTCTAACTTCAAGTTTTCCCTTTTTAATTTCAACGACTCCTCACACAACTCAAAAAAGGCTACTTGAAGTTCACTCAACTCCTCGTCTTCTTCATTCTCACTCTCTTCTCTACTCTCTTTACCATTAAACTCATGGGATTCACAAACAATGGCCTTAGAAGTGTCATGAATTGAGTTATCCTCAATGGAAGATTTTTCACTATCGCTCACATAACTAGCCATGAACACGGTACAATTGTGCTCAATGGTAAAATCGGGTCCCTCTTCCGGTTCACTATCACTAAGGGTGGCATTATATGAAATTGTTCTATTGCCATCCTTCCTTAGTTTAGTAGGACACTCGAATGGCCTATGGCCATAGCCCTCACAACCATAACATCTATTTGACTCGTCCTTATTAAGATCTTCATTACTATTTTTAGGGAATTTCTCGAGTTTATTATGCTTAGACTTCTATAACTTCTTATAATCATTTTTAATTTGCTCTTTATTAATCTTGATAAATTTTCTAAACTTCCTAGTAAACAAAGCCATGTCTTCCGAGTCAATCTCAAACTCATCATCCGAAATTGATGTTTCCTCCTTTTAGGCTTTCAAAGATATGCCTTTATCTTTCTTCTTCTCATCCTTGGAGGGAAACATGTCAAGTTCATAGGTTTGTAAGTCACCTACAAGCTCCTTAAGTTTCTTAGAGTCTAAAGTTCCTAAAGAATTTAAAACGACCACCTTTGGAATAAATCTATCGAGGAATGGCCTCAAAATTTTCTTTACAACACGGTTATTGGGTATCTTATCTCCCAAATTAAAATATGTTTTCACAATATCGGACAATCTCGCATAGAACTCATCAAAAGTTTCACTTTCTAACATCTTAATGGTTTCAAATTTAGTGGTGAGGTTTTGGAGTTTAGAAGCTTTAACGACACTAGTACGTTCATGGGTGAGTTGAAGAATATCCCATGCCTCCTTAGACGTTTCACACGTCATAATCTGTTCAAATTTCTCCTATGTGACCGCATTAAAAATAGCATTTAAACCATGGGAATTAAAGTTTGCTAACTTAAGCCCACTCTCACTCCATCTTTTGATGGGTTTAGGATCACAAACTTCTCCTTCTAGACATGTTGATAGAGAGTACCCTTTAACAACAGACAACCAAACCCACTCATCTAACGATTTAAGTGCCGACTTCATACGTGCTTTCCAATACGCATAATTGGAACCATAACAAAAGAAAATTTTGTAAACGGTACATTTTCCATATTTTAAACCCAAAGAATGAACAAAAGGATCTTATCAGAATAATTTTGCGTTCCCGCTCTGATACCAATGTGACACCCTGCCTAATAAATACCGAGTGATCAATCTTATACCAGATTAAAACATGAATCACATATGGTTCATTCTCAGCATCATTGTCGAAAACCAATTTAATTACTAACAACTTTTTAGGCTGGCATCAAAATTTATTTAACTAATATTTTTAACCAAACCAACCAAGTAAAAAATTAACACAATTTATATACCTGAAACTGAAATGAAATAAAATAACCGAACACTCGGTATAACATAATACAACCAAATTGAATGCTGCACTAAAAAGGCGGTAAAAAAAATAATTGAATACAATTGGGCTATTGGCCCGAATATTACTACAAAGCTTCCTATCTAGATCACAAGGATAAAAGCGTCTAAAATAAACCTGCATACATCCACAGCTACTGCAACAACCATCTGACTCGAAAGGATGATCATCCAGGCGTCCCTGTGTCTGGACACCTAATATATATATATATATATATATATATATATATATATATATATATATATATAACAAGAGAGAGGGAAAATAAAGAAACGGGTCAGAGCCCGAGTTTTGAAAATATTTTGCAAGTGCATCAAATGCCATATTTTTAAAATATGAAATCTCTCATATTTAAACTGGTATCACACTCTCATGAGATACGCCTCACCCCTCCTCTAATAGTGCACACCTATCGCATACATTTTAGACAATCCAGTTAAGCTACCATGCCTAACTAATCTCTTTTGCCCATCCTCTAAGTCCTTATAACTATCACCTACCCTGTGTGATATAATATACGTTATACCGTAAGTTATCACTTAAGCTTTAGTTAACATATTCCTCGATTTGATATATATATATATATATATATATATATATATATATATATATATATATCGTTCATATTCCGTAACTTTCACTAGATTAAAATACCAATTTCACTTGAGCTTATAAAAATCCCATATATTTAATTCTCATTTTAATATACGATTCACATTTGTATAATTCTGTATGTAAATCTCCAGGAAGAAGGATAAACCCTTATTCATTTTACACTTTACACAAGTTTAAGTCGTATGATATCTCATCTTCATATATGAGCAATATACTATGCACAACAAGTATATTTATACCTATATTACAATCATAAGTATAATAACCATCCCACCAAGCTATAACTCGAGGATGCAGTCTCAAAGTGCTATCATCATCTGGGTATGGTCAATTTAACCCAGGTGCCAGGCCAGACTTACTCATGATCATGGTAGGAACCACTAAATGGTGGAGGCGGTCATATTCCCTCCTGAAAGTGGAATCATTATCGCACCCATATGCGGAACGATATGACCTGCGGATATACCCTCCCTGCTTCGCAAGCTAGGGGATTTACCCACATCGCGCAACCTCCCAGGATAACACTAGAGATATATGTATACATAAATATATCGTTTGCATACCAATATATTTATAACCAAATCACACATATATATATATATACTGTAACAATACCCATATATATAATACATATCACTTCTCAATATGCCCTGGCTATAATTCCCGAACTCTTATAGCAATAGGCCAAAATATCTCGAATGTTCCTATTCGTAATAGTACATAAGTATTTACACACTTAAAATACTAAACCTATAAGCATTATTTTACTTAAGATCTACTTACCTTAATCACTTTTAAGGATTTATATATAATCCCGAATATACAAATTCGTAATACTTAAATAAGTATACAAGCTACTTATCTTAATTCCATAGGTATCACATCACCTATAATAATAGTCATCAATAGACGTATCGGATAACCACTCAATCCTCCTTAATCCACATCCTAAATTCCATCTTACTCGCATCCTAGGATTTACTCAAATGCAACCGGCCCATATTTATTCTAACTGCATAAATATAGCTATTCACACTTGTCGAAGACCTCTCTCGAATGTTACGCATCCTAACCATTCATTAGGTCCATACCCCCGGATTGTACTCTTAACTAATCTAAGGTTCTCTCTTTCAACCCAAGTTTTACTCACCCTAAATTTCCATTATCTAGGAGTCCTAATATCACGTCTAGAATCCCCTATAATAATCTCCAATTTCTAATTTAATTCCCCCCTAAACTTAAGGAAGAAAACTTTCAAAATTTCGCAGGGCCGAATCGATTAAAAAATGTTCTACTTTCTTACTGTTTAAGACCGAATCGATTCGTCTTGTCCGAATCGATTCGCCTTGCGAAAATCCGAAATATGATACGGGTTATCAGCTTCTCCAAAATCCAAAAATCATCCCAACCTCCATTTTCATGGTTTTTAATCTCAACCAAAAACACTATAATCATCCTAACACTGATTTATAACTAACACATCAATTCATTTATGGGATAGAACAATTTCTCTTGGATTTAAACCCTAAACCCATTTAAACTCTCATTTATCATTTCTTCCCATTTCTACCCACATATACATCCCATTAGCATGGGTTTAACACTAGAAGTGATAAAGAGTTTACAATACATCAATTTGGTAACTCAAACTTAAATTTTCCAAATTTATTTTAAGGGTTTCAACCCAAAATTATATAGTTTACCAACTATAATATGAGATACACACACTCAATTGAATAAAGCAAGTAAACACTTGCCTCGTGAATAAAATCCGACGACCTCGAGTCGAATCCCGCGGAGTTTGACCGAAAATCCCATTTTATCTCCTCTTTTCCTTCTTCTTTTCTTTCCTTCTTCTTACTCTCTCTCTCTCTCGTGCTTAATAAGAGAGAAATAAGGGCTCGTACCTTATAAAATCCAAAAATGGCTCGTTTACTCAAATGCGAGTCCCAACAAGTCCAAAAGTCCCCGAAATCCAAACACTACCCCCGGGTACTCTATTCTGACTATCTCGGCCATTCTGAAACCAATTGTGCACTCGAAATCTCCATCCGAGGTACTTAACTAAAATTCACTAATCGGACCCAACACTTCTCAACACGTGTTTTCTCCAACGTGAAATAATTCTCGTCGCTTTACCCAACTACGACATGACATAAAAATATTCCGACTCATTGACTTAGCCCCAAAAGTAAATGTAACATACATCGGTAATCATCTAACAATCGTAAACTCCAAAATTACTATTCACAATAATTCCTCAAATTACCAAATTACACCCACTTATGTAGTTTAAATATCCATAAAAAAGCGGGGTATTACAACCAATATGAGAGTGCCAATTTCCTTTAAATTATAAGATATGCACTTGATAGCAAAATTTTTAAATTCAAAATGATATGGTTCACAAATTTTAATTTCTTCCAAATTAAAATTAAAATTAAATTAAACTAAACACATATTTAAATTTCTACTTAAACAGGAATTAATTCGAGTTCTAACTATTCCAAACAAACCAAGCATGAATATTTCCAAACTAAATTAGTTGACTTGAATTAAATTAAAATTACCCAAATTTAATCTAACACCAATTTATACCAAAGTTGTGATTAAACCAAATTTTATCTTTTTAAACCTAAGTATGCATCTACGTAATTTTGCAAGATAAAATAAACAGACAACCACAAGACCGCGATGTACGAGAAAAACCCACAATGAAAAAAACCTCAGACGACTCAGCCACAAGCCCACTAACTATGGTTTTACAAAAGATACGACAAAAGACTTACCTTATTGACTTGACTTCCTCTCAAGCCTTGACACTTTTCATTCTTCTACCTCCGCCTAGTGGATAATTCTGGATCCATCATCGTCTTGGAATCCACCAATGGGGCACAACTACCGTGAAACACACACGAAGACCTCCTCTATATGCACACCACGAATCAATAAACGGAACCCGCCATAGGAAACTATCTCCTTTTGGGGTAGAGAATGAAACCTGATGCTAACAAGATGATCGCAAACAAATAAATATATTGGAACTTAGATCAAAGTAACCTATATGAGTGTAAAC
This sequence comes from Sambucus nigra, assembly GCA_949130495.1. Taxonomy (NCBI): domain Eukaryota; kingdom Viridiplantae; phylum Streptophyta; class Magnoliopsida; order Dipsacales; family Adoxaceae; genus Sambucus; species Sambucus nigra. Next base: position 52,020,733 of record OX422220.1, read on the forward strand.
CTCTCTTTGTGTAAAGATTAAATAATTTGAATTCACAAAAACAAAGATACTTTTGGTTTTTGGATTTTGCTCTCTCAAGCACTAGGAAAATATGAAAAAGTCTTATAAAAAACTATGTTCCCGTACATTTAAAAAACTGGTAAAAAAGTAGTGGGGAAGTGGGGAGTTAATAAAAAACTGTCGAAAAACTTCCAGGTCGTTCAAACGACTTTTGAAAGTCGTTCGAATGACTTCGTTCTAACGAGATTACTAATGAAAAAACAAAAAACAACAACGTAATCTCGTTCCAACAAATTCGTTCGAAAGATGTCATTCTAATGACATTTCTAACGAGAAAACGGAGAAATATAAATAGATCTTGTTAGAAAGTTCGTTCGAACGACCTGGGAATCTCGTTCGAGCGAGATCCCAAATTCATTCGAATGACTTTTCAGAAAACTCAATTTTCTTTTAAAAACCCAAAAACTTTTATGTTAAGTTTTAAAGTAATTTTATGAGAAAAATATAAAGTAGTTCCAACAAAAGTTTTATATAAAGACACCCATAAAAATAACCAAGTCTCTCTCTATATATTAAATGCATTTATACCTTTAGAGACTTTGGACAAATTAAAATGTTGATGACGATAAACATGGAACGAAAACCAGGACTGATGATATCTCTACTTTAGGCTTGGCCGCTACGTCTTCGACTCAATCGTTATAGGCTTGAAAGGACATAACAAACTTCTATCTTATTACTCAATTAGTTTTGTCCGGAATTAAGTCAAAACCAACAAATTGGCTCAATTGGTAATTTGTCCTTACATTCTTATAAATAAAAAATATATATGTAGATGTAATACAAAATTATATATATTGATATTTTATTAAATTATATAATATACTAAGATCCATACATTAAATAATATTATCAATAGATGCATAATACGTATACATAGTTTTATACATGTATTATTAATGTATGGAATAATGTAAAATATACATATAATACAAATATATTAAAAAAAATTATCAGTTCATGTATATATATAATTTTATTGTGAATTGTACATGCAATATCATAATATAGACACACACACACATATGAGAGAATGCTCACCTACATCATTTTCTATACATCATGCCTAGTTGTTGGCCCTAATTTTTTTGTTCAAATTTTTTATTTTGCTCTTGAAATTCACCTTCCAATAAACCCATGTTCAAAAAATCAGGTCAAAATAAAATTTGTAGCAATTTTTAAAAAATTCACAAAAAACTGTTGAAAATACCTTATTTATAAGGGTCTGCGCTAACAAATTTTTGTGGATTTTTTAAAAATAGCTACAAAATGTATTTTGACATAATTTTTTAAATATGGGTTGATTGGAGGATAATTTCAACAGAAAAATAAAAAATTGGAAAAAAGATTAAAACTAGGTATGATGTATGGTGTGACGTATACATCATGATATGGGTGCGCCTTCATCTCTCTCTCTCTCTCTCTCTCTCTCTCTCTCTCTCTGTATATATATATATATATATATATATATATATATATATATATATATATATATATATATATATATATATATATATATATATATACACACACACACACACACACACACACACACATTTATGTATGTATGTACATGTATATTTGTATTATGTATGTATGTTTATATATATAGTCAAACTCCCCAAAATACCTTATTAAATATACATAAAGAACACATGATATAATTATGCATTTATGATGTATGTTTGTATGTATATATGTATACATTCATGTATCATATACGTACGAAAGTTTCATGTATCCGCCTGTGTGTGTTTATATATATGTGTATAATATAAATATACATGGTTATCAAATTTGTCAAATTTTTAGAAAATTATATGTAAAAACAAGTTTACCAAACACAATATTTATAAACACACAAAGCTGATTTTTAAAAATGCATTTAAAAACAGTGTTTAAATCAAATTTTATGAATAAATAATAAAACGATTTTTTTTCTCAAACTCTACTACTTTTTTACACCCGCCTAATTATTGAGGTAGCTAACAAGTGAACTCAAGTGATAATGGAATTTCAAATCATTATATATATATATATACAAACAAAATTGGTAATCATTTAAATGTTAAAAAAAGTTACCTAGACGTTATTTATAACACTGTTTCCAAAAAGAAATGTCACAAATCTAAAAAGAAACTGTAATATTTAAAAAATGATTTTATAAAAGAAAGTTTTATAATATTTTTTTAACATTTTATAAAAATAAATACTTGGATGTTATTTATAACACTTTTAAAAAAAATGTCCCAAAAAACTTTAAAAAATTGTTTCATTCTTTTAAAATATGGACATTATTTTTTTTATTATAACAATACAGGTGCATATAATTTATTTTAAATAAACTATTTTGTTATTTTAAAAAAAATGAAAAAGTTCCCAATCTACGTTCATTTGATTTGGTTAGAATTCTAATAATAGTCTACAAGGCATTAATGTACTTTAACACTCAACAAACAGCTCTCAAACGTTTGTTTGAATTGTTACTCACGGTTGCTGTTACTTTTGGTAACCACTACATAATATAAGAAACATCGATACCCAACCAAAAATAAAGGAAAACAAGCGTACCCCAAAATCCAAAAAACCATTGATAAAATAGAAAAAACAATGAAGTATAAAAAAAATCTACAAAACACCCAAAAAATATAGAAAAACAGAAAAAAACAATTTCTAAAAATTAAAATGCAAAAAAAAGCAAACAATTTCCGGAAATTAAAAAATAAATCTACTTTCACCCGAAAAATATTTTCCATCAAAATAAAAATGATTTAATAAAAAAAAATTAGATAAAAGAAAAATCTTTTCTAATATAAAAAAGTATAAGCAAATATCAGGAAAAAAATAACAAATCTGGATATGATATAAAAACTGAAAAAACTTTTACTATATACGGAAAATAAAACATATTATCAGCAAAGCCTCCCCCCCCGGGAAAAAAAACTTTTATTCAGAATAAAAATATATATTTCCCGAATTTTGTTATCCCTTTTTTCCAGAAAAAAAAAACATAATTCTAGCAAAAAACAAGAACCTCAACAATTTTTGGAGATTATTTAAAAAAATTCAAATACAAAATTGAAAAAATATAAAAAAAATCTGAAAAATGTATAAAAAAAAAATTCAAATCTAGATCCAAACAAAACCTTAACAAATCTAGATCCAACCATTACAAATTTAATCTGATAAAAACCTTTACAAATCTAACATAGCTTTAACTTTTAGAAATGTATGTGAGTGTGTAAAGAGAGATGGAAGAGGGGAAGGTGAGGGGCAGAGAAGCAGAGGGTGGGGGTGGAGGTGGGGTAGCAGGGAGTGGGAGTTGGGTGCAGATGGGCAGGGGTTGGGGGTAGCAGCGGGCATCAGGCGCAACACGGAGGGGGCTAGGGGCCGAGGGGGTAGTAGGGGTGGGCAGCCATGGTTGAGAGAGAGAGAGAGAGAGAAGAGTCTTAAAAAAAGATGTCAAAATAACCAAAATAACCTTTAAAAAGTCACATGCATCGCACATGCCTAATTTTTTTCGTCAAAAACTAACGAAGTTAGATGGTAGGGGGTATTTATTGTCGTGTTGGAAGTTCAGGGTGTTATCTAAAGAAACTAAAAGTTAAGATGAGAAAGTGTAGCGATGGCAAAGTTTAGGGGCCCTACGTGTAATTAACCCTTGTTATAAAATAACACCCTTTTATGTAATAATGAAATTTGCTAGAGCGACATTTCTTTTTTGTCAAAAAGCACCATATTTTTTTGTGAAATTATCATATTACTAGTTTTGTCGAAATTATCTCTGAATTTATGTAAAATACCTTTATTTTATGTTAAAATGAATCTATAGTGACTTCATTTTTTTTTAAAATGACAACATATTGTTTAAGACGACTAAGTACTTGTGTAAAATAATGTAATTTTTATTTACAAGATGACTACGTTGTATGCTAGCACAACTGTGGATTTGTGTTAAAATAATGCCGCATAATGTTTAAATAAATAAGCATTTTGTTTGAAATAGCATTGTAATATTTGTATTAAGAGAACATTGTGATTTATTTAATTTGTCTTGTAGCGTGCAAAAAAGGTTGAGAAATTTATGGGTCGGAAGGGTGTAAGGGTATGTTAGTCTAATTATGTACAACAGTGATCAATTGAATTTATTAACTGCCAAATTAGGACCTCCAACTACAAAAAAAGCGATTGGCGGCTAAAAAAATGTTGCAAAAGGGATTAGACACTATTAATTTCATGTATAAATTTTCATTTTAAAAAATTTCATTTACTTTCTTCATTATAAATGCAGTTTAGTTTGTTGTCGTTGCTTTTCTTATCACAAGGTTTAGTCTCTCCTTTTAATTTGTAACATATTAGAAGCAAGTGTGCACATCGTATGAGACTTACTAAGAACTCAGTTACACTTTGTTTGAACTCGCCTCGTTGTTTTGCCCCAGTTGTTGCCTTGTGGGCTTCTAAGTCTTCCCACAACTCCTATAAAATTATCACATGTATTTGCTCTTGGTATGCATGCATGTTACATCCTTATGTACTCTTACATTTTCTTTGGGGTCTTTAGACAATATCATATCACATGAAAAATGGTTGTCAATCTTCATCTCATGGTGAGGAATGTTTCACCAAGAATGACTCTTCATCTTCTTTACTTATTCTAGTGATGTGATTTGGAACCTATGATGAAAATGCCAAGTTAAGAAAATGTTAAAATTTCCATGAAGTTGAGAAAAGTTTAGAAGAAAAACATTACCTTGCAAATGATAGATCTAAAGTTGAGGAGTTGGAAGGTCAAAAAGTCACCTTAAGAGAAAAAGTCCTTTAGCTAGAGAAAGAGAAATTGATTTACATGAGAGTTTAAATATTTTGAAAATGGAGTTAGAAGATCATAAAAACTCTACTATCTCTTTAAATGAAAAATTCATATCTCTTGTTAATAATTGATCTCCACAAAAATTTAGAAGGTGAAGTTGGAAGATAGATCGAAGAAGTAGGGAAACTGTTGTTAACTCATACCCAATCTTCTTATGATAAGTGCGGTCTAAGTTACAACAAATTCGAGGTTTCACTTTCTATGAAGTCCAAGACCACATTTGTCAAATGTTCACAAGAGACTCATGTTTTTAAAGTCGTATCTATCTCATGTGAAGACGAATCTATGTATGTATATATATAAAACTAAAGCTTGAAATTGTACTAACTCAACACGTGGCCACTTTCATAATTAACGGAAAGCTCATTTCCTCTCTCTAAAAGAAGCCATTCGTATCTCCCATCTTTCTTTAAGATTTGAAAGATGAGACTTTCCAAATTTCCAAACTATGATGTCTTTTTATCTTCCATTGTTCTTTCTCACTCTCTTTTTAAATACATCATTTTCTCGTGTCTTTCCAACCCAATTTCCTCTCTCTTCCTCATTCCCTGGTCTTCCTTTACCACTTCTCTACTTCACCTCAATAATATTAGCAACAGAGTGTATGAGATTGAACCTAACAAAAAATGTGTCTGCGTAGAAAATCTACCTTAATCCTCCCACGGGAATCATATAATTCCCTTCGAACCAAATGTTATTCCATATTTTCGCCGGAGAGCCAAAAAATTTATTTCATTGTTATTTATTCAGGTGGGTAAATGGAATATTGAATTCAGGTTTCTCCGGTTTGAATGGGACCGGGTTCATGGTGTTTCCGGTTTACGAGTATGTGCCGCTGGGTTGGACAGGTTTGGGGATTAGATAGCTTCGGCTAGGAGTTGGGCTGCCGACGACGGGGTCATGGTTGTCTGTCGCTTAGGCCGTTGGTTTTGGGTCTTGGGACTGCAAAACCAGGTATGTGGTTATGGAGACTGGGTTAAGGTTGTAGCCGGGTTGGAATGCTTAGGCCGGACCAAGTGGAGCTCCTGTTAAATCACGGGTTAAAGGGTGGACAGCAGGTCCAACGGGTAGGTCTATCAATATGAGTCGAGTTTGGGGTTGGTCACGCCAGCCTAATTTTAATTTACTCGGCACAAGTTCAAGCTCGGCCCGTACGAGCGTAAGAGTGTTTGGCTCAAGCTCAGCTCACAAAGTATAACGGGCTTCGGGGCCGATTTGAGCAGAGCCGAATTGAATATTTCAATACATATTTATTTTAACAAAAAAATTCATAATAAAAAAAAAACTATGGCTCATCTAAAAAAAACTATGGCTCTATCCATAATAGAAAAAAAAAACTTTGGCATTGCCTCATCTTAACATCTGGAATGTCTTTTTTAATATATCTTATCAAATATTGATGATTTTAATCGCTGATATTTTCCATCAATATTTGCAGTTATAAACAACACACTAATGGATTAAATAATAAACCATTTTTACTTTTCAGATACCAAAAAATTCCTGAGATTCTGTATGAATGTGTAAAAACAGTTCAACAAGATTAATTGACTCACTCTCTCATTCTATCTCCGTAAATGTTCTCTTATTGACCAACGAAATTTCGAAATTAGAAGAGGTTTTAGTGACCGAAGTGAATTTTCTTTTTTATAGTTTTTTTATATTTTAAGAACATTGTAACAGGTTTGAAAGACGAGATTACTATTTCAAATCTATCCATTGAATAGATGTAAAATATTTTGTCAACAAATATAATGAAGTAAACAAAATAAGGGATAACAGGAAGAAATCAATCTTGTTAACGACCTTTGTCCCAAGATATCGGGAAAACTGAGATTTACAATGAACCATAAAAACTTAAGGAAGTCAAAGAAAATGGTACCGGTGCTTCTTGTTGTTCCAATGGCTGGAAATCAAGGAAATGGTCAGATCTGCATCATTAGAGGACGGAGCAAGAGTTGCCAACGGATGGAGCAAGAGTAAGAGCTGCTGCTACAAAACAGACGGTATAGAGAGATATGGGAAATGAAATGAACCCTAAAATCTAAATGTGTGTGTGTGTGATATGAAGCCCAACTCAACAGTTAGCCGTAAATTACTAAATGACCTACTTTATTTTTATTTTTATAAACTATAGCCCAACAATTTGCAAATGGATAAAATAACTAAAAGTATTTTGTTTTAAAACATTTTTACATATCATAGAAAATAAATATATATATATATATATATATATATTATTTCGGGGCGAGCTTAGTTCGGGCTTGACAGTGCTTCGCTCAAGCTCAGCTCAAATTGAATTCGAGCTTAATATCTCGGCTCAAACCCAATAAAAGTTCGGCCAAAATTTAACGGGCCGAGCAAGCGGGCTTCGAGCTTGCTCTGCTCAATTGAGAGGCCTACCGATGGGTTTTGGATGTAAAGGAAGGAATGTTAATAAGGATGTTGGAGTTTAATGGGGATTGTTTTGGATTGCAATTATTGGCCTTTTGCCATTGAATTGGATTCCAATTCCATAATGGATGTAAATAAAACTGACTTGAAGTTGTAAAAGAATTTAGTTTCATTTAATTTAAAAAAAAATGTTCATAACAATTTGACGAATATGTGTTACAGTTATGTACAACTGTGTTTATTCTTCATTCTTATATTTGGGTTATAATAAGAACTTGGGAGGCAGTGTCCTTGCGTTATTTACACCTTACATGACCTTATAGTTTCCATATCTAAGTATATATATGAAGTTGTAGTTTTAACCTCAAAGCTTAACCTCAATTTGACACGTGACATTATTAATGGATGTTGCATATATACTAAAATTTCATTTTTTAGCCCTTAAAAATGAGAACCCAATAGATCTTAAAAATGTGAAAGCCCAACAGTTCTTGAAAATGTGAAAATCATCCAACCTCGAAAATCCAAAATGAAGCCTAACAAATCTTGATCAAATATATATAAAGCCAATGGATCTTCTTTCCAGGCGAGACTTTCTCAAGTTTATATATTAAAGCTCTTTGGTGAATTTGTAAGGAATTTTTTTGTCACTCCTTTTTTTTCTTTAGAGTTTTATGTGGGAGATGTGTATACAGTTATTGCTTATAAAAAAAAGCGGTGAGTTTCTGTGGTTGATGGCTCCATTTCCAACCAACATTATGAAGAAATGTCTTATGCTTTGCTTGTCATTAGCTTTAACTCACCGTACGGTGACAGTGATACATTTTTTCCACCAATTAACTATAACCTTGCGGGATCAACGATATATATATAAAGGTTCTACAATAGTTTTGAGTTAGTGTTTAGCGCCTATGAAGTATGAGTATGGAGATGAGTGTGAAATGACATGGACATAGAAGATTCTTAAAAAGGAAATAAACAAGAACGACCATGGAAGTTGAAGTTCTCATCCTAAGCTCGCATATTCTTTCCTTTTTCCATTTGGTTTTTTTAAAACCCATTTCATTTTTTTATGTTTTGCATAAATTTCATCTTTTTATATTTGGTCAATGTATTTATTGACTTGACTCGATTAGTATATTAATTGAGAGACAAGTAGGCAGAGGCAATACAAAGTTATATTTGAGAAAACACCCCTAAGATATTGATTTTTAGGAATATAGGGTAATGTTGTTAAATTTTTAGGATTGGGATAAGTTTTGGTCTAAATTTGTTATGTTTGATTATTTGACCTTATGTATGTATTTGTTATCACATTTCTTTATGTTTTACAATGTGATTGTCCTACTATATTGTCTTTAATATAAAGGTGGTTCAAAAACCATCTAATAACTCTCATTATCAAATACACTTGGACTCATCATTTTTTAAATAACATGATTTTAAAGAACCGAGTGATATATATGACTAAAATATTCAAAACATTAGATATATATTATTATCGTTTGGCATTCTATCGCGCATCGCGCGGGTCTACATGCTTGTATATGTATAAATCCAAAGGAAAATATTCTCCATGTGGTGCATCGTTTCACTTCTATACGTGAAGAGGGACATATATGACGAACTCTTGTTTTAAGCTTTTACGAACCACTAAAGTGACCAAGAAAACACAAGTTTATGAATTTTCTTTGTTAAAGCGTGATTTTAACCCATGTTGAAAAAAAAATCTAGAAATATTTCTTTCTAATATTGACATGATATCAAAATCTAAATTTGTTAGCAAGAATCCTCATGTCATTGATAATACTCTTAAGACTTAAGCCAAGTCAAGATATTTTTGGGCTAAAAATATTTAAAATGTCTTTCCATTCACACTACTTTCATTGCATAAAATTTTTCTTAATGGTATTTTGATAATGGGTGTTCTAGACACATGACTCATGATAAGTTACTCTTTTCAAATTTTTTTGAGAACGAAATCGGTACGGCCATGTTCGGGATGTAAGAAAGTCTAGTGTTGTAGGAAAAGGTTTTATCAAAATAGTTGGATTTTCTAGACTATACAATGTTCTTTTGTGGATGAATGAAATGTTAAATTGTGACACCCCACATAATTTAACATTGGAGTTGGCCAGTCCCCGCTGCCAACCTACACCGTACATTATAATTAAAATACCATTCTTAGCACGCGACAAAAATATGAGATGTTAAAAAACTTTTCCCACAAGATATAATTTGAAATTAATCCAATGAATATAAACATCCACGCATTAAATCCATCACTACGCAACTTTCAGAATTAATTTCAACTCCAAAATATAGATTAATACTTAAATGAAATAATCCAACTGTAGCTCCAACTGAAAAAACCCGTAAACAACCGTGGAACTGAATGGCCAACAAAATACTTAAATAGTTGTCTCATAAATAAAATGACGGAATGGAAAGTCTAAACTAATAAATTAATAAAATAGAACTCCAGTTGCACTCCACGGATCTTCAAATCAATCCCATGCAACTACTGCCACAACTATACCTGAAATGTTAGTCAACGCAATGGATCTGACCCACCGCATTAACATTAACTACTCCTCCCAATTAGGATACGTGAATCCAGACATAAGCATCATACAAAATAAATATTATAATAGAGTATTTTAAATTAAACGATATAAGAACATGCGAGAAAAGTAAAATAACACTAAGTACTCTCATAAACTAAGCCACCCCATTATTCAAGTTCGATTATGTTATTATTATAGTATTGATTTATTAATTGATTTAATGTAACCGATCTTATTAATGTGACACCAATACAATAAATTTACCTTTCTATTAGTCCTGCACGTACTCCTGGCACACCAACAATCACAACACATTATACCAATTCCCCTCACTATAACCATTTTCCTAATTTCTTTAGCCCTGCACATACTCGTGACGCCAACACACCCCCCACATCTCTATAGCCAATCAACCCAATTATCGTGGGCCCTACACATACTCGTGACGCAAATTTATTTTACTACCTATTTATTATCTTCGATATTATGCCTCAATTCTTAATCAAGTTCTTTTTATTCTCAATTAACGCCACCCGTAATTCATGTATCACAACCTAAAACAACCTATAGTCCCATACCTAGAGATCACCAAGCCATAAGTATTACCTAGTCTACCACATAGGAATAATACCTACAAAAAATCACCAGTTAGTCTCGTATCTAGGCTAACGGAATAACGTAATGGCATATTACCTAGCCCCACCTAAGAAAATTCCCAATCGTATAAGCATACACTCACTAGTTCCATACCTAGAAAGTGCCAACAACAACAAGGTCTACTAAATAGTCCAATACCTAACAAGAAACCTATAAAACAAGTGAAACTATAACTACTTCCAAAAATCCCCAACGTTCCCCATGATGCCTAAATATTAACACGGACACTCTCCACTCAAATTGTTTTTTAATTTAACATTACAATTCTTCATTTAATGCTACGATTTCAAATCCAGTCAAATTTACATCCATTTAATCATGTAAAAATCAAACTCCACCTCATAGTTATACAAGTTACGAAATTTCATAATTCCAATATGAGTGATATATTAACAATTTAATACATAATCTAATTTCGACATGTGTATTAACAATGTTATACAACAACAATTTTCGTTCTACAACACACATATAAAAGCATGACTTACAAGTCAAAATATTATTTCAAGTTCATTATTCATTTGACATGCGATTCATTCCACAAATCTATCTTAACCCAAAACACTAATCTAAGCATGTGATTGTTTCAAGTCTTAAATCATATTTTTAAATTTAATAAAAATATCTCCGAATTTACTTTCACTTTTTCTAATTAATTTTCTTAATTAATTTTAAGAAAATACGATTTATTAAGGTTTAGACAATTTTTAAAACATATAACACTTAAGGGGAATAATAGAGATATTCATGCCTGATAATAAATCATCTTGAAAATATGATTATATAGTTGCGATCCTCTCACGAAAATAACTAAGACTCATTCTTGTTTGATCCTGAGAAAAATAGATTTGAATCTTCAAAACTTGGGTTGGAATGTGTTTTTAACGGGGTTTAGATTTTGTAGAAGAGAGAAAAGAAAACTTCGGAGGTTACTGCTTTTTGAGATGAGTTAAATGTATTGGAAAAAATCTAAATTCGAACCTTTTTAGTATAGGAAAACAAAAGAGTTTGAAACCAACAAAATACTAAAAACAAGCCAACCCGCAACTTCTGCCCTAGTGCGAATCGATTTGCCCCCAATGCCAAATCAATTTGACACCTGAATGGAGTCCAAGTCCGCTAATTTAAATTAAAACTTAGAAATTTTCAATTTTTCTCCTAATTTCAAATTCGAATAAAACCTTATTTCTTATATATCAAAACCAATATTTTTAAATATTGAAAATAATTAAGTCCAATAAAAATATTTTCTCGATTTTTAATTTATGTAAAAGATATTTTTACGGTTCAGAATAATGGGGTATTACACTTGCTTAGTATAAGCCAAATGTGTGAAGATCGCCATAAATTTTTGTTCACCATAAATGAATGTCAAGTTATTGTCTTCAAAAGCGAATGTGTTTTGAAAGGTTCTTGAACTCTAGAAAATTTGTATACAATTGACGTGATTCCAATCGTTGTTTATAATAGTGAAAAGAATGATGTGCAAGAAATTATGCAAAAAATGTTGGGTCATTAAACTTTAAATATCTTATAAAACTTTTGAGGAATGAACTTGTGCATAACATACATCCTATGGAATCAACTTTATCTTGCATATGTGGTATTTTTTAAATGGGAAAAAAAATTAAACCCACATAAGAAGTTGAAGGTGATTTCCACCTCACATGTTAGATCTCTTGCACATAGAAATCATGGGTCCAATACTTATAGAGAGGAGGGAATGAACTAGTCCTAGTGACTGCAGATGATTTATCTATATTCACATTTGTAGGATTTTTACTTCATAAGTGTGATTCCAAGGAGTTATTTATTCCAATTTGTAAACAAATTATTAATGAAAATGCATGAATTATAGTGAGAGTATGGAGTACGATGGGAAGGAATTTAATGGAATCAATATTCCCGAATGTTGTAATGAAGTAAGGATACACCATGAGTTTTTAGCCCTCAAAACACCAAAACAAAATAGGATTGTTGACAGGAATAACATAACCATCGCCAAGATGGCTACGTTAATGTTGCAAGGCTAGGGCGTGTCTCGCTAGTAGGGGTGGCAAATCGGGTCAGTGGGTCGTGTTTTGGCCCGACACGACACGACACGACAAGGTTTTTTCGGACACGAACACGACACGACTTCGTGTTTTTTTTAGCTGACACGAACACGACCCGAATAAAAAGTAACACGACACGACACGACACGACAACCATAATTTCTTAAATTTTAGGCCTAAAAAACACGATAACACGACACGACACGACTCATAATTAAGACACGAACACGACACGACACGACTTCGTGTCAAAAAAACACGACACGAACACGACACGAAGACGAAATATCGTGTCAATTTCGGGTCAATTTCGTGTCGTTCCGTGTCATTTTTTCGTGTCGTTTCTAAAATTGCCACCCCTACTCGCTAGTTTAGGGCCGAGGTGATTAATACGTCATGTCACATCGTGATCGAGTCTATAAGGGATATGGTATGAACCACACTCCACATGAAAGTTTAGGAAAGTCACGAAATAAACACTAAAACATTTTTTAATCTTTGGAAGAGAGTGTTATATACATAGAGATAAATAGTGTATGCCTAGACATAACTCAAAGAGTTAGGAGGGGATATTTTTAGTTACTCCACTAATATTTGTTCCTAATGCATATACAATTGTATATCTCAAAATATGACGGAGTTCATTAATGTTGTGATGGGAGATGATTTATCACAGGCTTATGATGATTGTCATTGTGAGAAATTCTCTTTCATTTTCTTATTGAATATAAAGAAATGGAGAAGATAAATAGTGATGAGGCGACTACATCTTATGATGTAGGTGTCACACCTTTTTGGGTTCAAAATGGCTATTATAAGTATTTATGTTGGGGTGAGAATAATTTCTCAACTCCGGAATAAAGTTAATGTAACATCCTGCACTTTTGAGGATAATTAAAATTCGTAAGTAAGTGTAATTTGAGAAATTGAGAAATTATCGTGAAAAGTAATTTTTGAGGATTTCAGGGATTAAATTATTTTTAATATGTGTTATATTTACTTTTGGGATTAAGTAAATAAGTTGGAATATTTTAATTATATGTTGCGGTTGGGTAAAGTGACAAAGGATAATATTGTAATTGGAAAACCCGCATTTAGATGTATTGAGTTTAGTTAGTGATTTGTGGTTAAGTACCTCAAATGGAGATTTCGATTGCGTGGTTGGTCTTAGAATGGCCGAGATAGTAAAAAAAGAGTATCCGGGGGTAGTATTTGAGTTTTGAGAATTTTTGGACCAGTAGGGACTCGCAATTGAGTAAACGAGTCATTTTTGGGTTAATAAAGGACCAAGCCTTATTTTTCCCTTATAAAGACACGGGAGAGGGAGAAAGAAAAAAGAGAAAGAAGAGAAGGAGAAGAGAGGAAGGAAAAAGGGAGATTTTGTCCAAAACTCCATCGGATTTGACTCGAGGTCATCGGATTTCATCCTCCAGGCAAGTGTGTACTTGCTTTATTTCATTTTGTGCATATATCTCATATTATAGTTGGTAAACTATATGATTTTGGGTTATAACCATTAATATAAATTTGGTTAATTTGAGTATGAGTTTACATATTGGTGTAATGTAAACTCTTAATGATTTCTAGTGTTAAAACCATGTTAATGGAGTGTAAAATTGAATTGAAATGGAAGAAATGTCAAAACTAGGATTTTTATGGTTTTAAGGTCCAAACCTAAGAGAAATTGTTTAATACCATAGATTTATGGAAGTATTAGTTGTAAATCAGTGTTAGGATGTTAATAGGGTTGTTGGTTGAGATTCAAAACCATTAAAATGGAGTTTGGCTTGATATTTGAGTATTTTGAAGATTGAAAAATCGCCCAAACAATGCCCCTCGAACAGGACGAATCGATTCGCCTAAGAGGATTTGTAAGGCTGCCTTGGGCCGAATCGATTCGGATTGAGATCAAATCGATTCGTCCTTGAGGACCTGTTTGCAGAACACTTTCCGAATCGATTCGGATTGGGGGCCGAATCGATTCGCCTACCTGAATCAATTCACCATAAGGGCGAATCGATTCACCTTGGTCAGAATTATTAGTTTTCTTCCCTTAGGAGTATGGGGAGTTAAAGTATAATTTAGGGTTTTATATGAGGGATCCTAGTTATGATATCGGGACTCCTAAATATTGGTTTTGAGGGTGAGAAAATCCTTCGATGAAGAAGAAAACCTTGGATTGGTGTAGGGCATAATCCGGGGAACGGACCTGGTAAACGTTTGGGACGGACAACATTTGAGAGAGAGTTCTTCTGTCGTTGGGCATAGCTATTTACGTTATTCGAATGTATGTGAGTTGAATACATCCGAGTAAATCCAAGGACGCGATTACTAGGAATTCGTATTTTCAGGATTAGATGTGTGTAAATCCTTAAAGTGATTAAAGTGAGAGTTATACGATAAGTGAGAGTATATTTATGAGTTTAAGTATTCTAGGTGTGTGAATACTTAAATATTGTTACGAGTGAGAACATTTTGGAGATATTGGCCATCGTTATGTGTGGTTGGCAATTATAGCCATGTATACATTTGAGGAGTGATACTTGTATATATATATACGATGTGATTATAGTATATATTATATGATACGAATACATATATATCTGTGTGCGATTGGTATATGTGTATCTTAGAGGCTGATTTCCACGGGCTTTCCTTTGGTATAAGGTTGGGACATCAAAATTATATATTTTCTCTAGTGCGATCCAGGGAGGTTGCGCGATGTGGGTGAATCCCCTGGCTTGAGGAGCAGGGAGAGTATAGTCCTCAGGTCATATCGTCCCACATTCGAGTGCGACGTGTGTAACTCCACTTGCAGAGGGAACATGACCGCCTCCACCGTTGTGTGTTTTTACCATGACCATTGAGTGAGTCTGGCTTGGTACCGTGGTACAGTGAGTAAACCCAGAGTTGGATCGGCACTATGAGACTGCATCCTCGAGTTATAGCTCGATGGGATGGTTATTATACTTGTGTGTATAGTATATTACTTGTGTATGAGAACAAGATAATATATATCTCTAATAAGTGTAAAGAGATAAATGAAAAAGGATTTATTCTTATTCCGGGAGACTTTATCCGGAATTAAATTATGATATGAAAAATAAAATGAGTATTTTATGTATATGTATTTATATGGGTATATATATACGTTATGTACTGAGGGCCTAATGGATCTCAACGATCGACATTGCCAAGTAGTAGTGTATCGGGAGGGTTCCTTGTTTGGATTTCGCATCGCGAGACACCCCACACACGAACGTGGCACAATGTTGAGACTGGGGAGAAGTTTAGCTCTTAGTACTTGGCTTAAATAGGATTTGTAGAATTTTCGTGAAATCGATTAGTTAGGCAAGGTAGCTTAACTAGGTTATGTAGGAGATATGCGTTTGGTGTGCACTATTAGAAGATAGGTTAGGGGTATCTCATGGGAGTAAGATACCAATTCAAATATGAGATAAAATATATTTTTCATAAATAAAGTATTTACGCACTTGCTAAATATTTTCACAAATCGGGATCTGACCCGTATATCTATTTTTCCTCTATTTTGCTATATATATATATATATATATATATATATATATATATATAGGTGTCCAGACACAGGGACGTCTGGATGACGATTTCTTCGAGTCAGACGTCTGCTGCAGCAGTTGTGGATGCATGCCGGTTTACTATAGACGCTTCTATCCTTGTAATCTAGATAGGAGGTACTGTATAAATATTCGGGCCGAAAGCCCAATTGCATTTATTCATTCTTTTTCGCCTTTTATGCGGATTCGATTTGATTGTATATTGTTAAACCGAGTGTTCAGTTATTTTTAGTTCATCTCAGTTTCATTTATACATAAACTGTGTGAATGTTTTAATTGATTAATTTTTTAAATGAAATTTTGACGCTAGCCTAATAGGTTATTAGTAATTAATTTGGTTTTCGACAGTGATGCTAAGAATGAGCCATATGCGACTCCTGTTTTATTTTGGTACATGAGTGATCGCCCGGTATTTTATTAGGCGAGGTGTGACGGTTAACTACAATTGTTACACTCTAATATTGACCCTAAGAACGTGAAGGAATCATTATTAGATGAATACCGGGTTAATTCCATGTAAAAAAAATTAAACCAATTAGTTAAACAAGAATCTTAGTTACTAGTCCCTTAATTAAATGACATGAATATCATTGGTACCAAGTGGATATTAAAAAATAATCTTAATGAAAATGGTGCCGTTTTGAGAAATAAGGCAAGGGTAGTGTCTCGATGATATACTCAAGAGGGTGTTGAATTTGATTAGTCATTTGCACTGGTTGATAAGCTTGAATGCTCTTGAAAATAACTTGTGATTTAAAATACAAGATTCATCAAATAAGTGTGAATAATGCATTCTTTAATGGAGATCTCTAAATTTAAATTTATGTAGATTAATGAAAAATGTTTGAGGATCCCAAGTTCCCATATCATGTCTACTACCTCAAGAAATATTTGTATGCCTTAATATAAGACCTAATATCTTGGTAGAAGATTCTCACCTATTATCTGTGGGGAAAGGTTTTAACTAGAAAATTATGGATAATATTTTTTTAGTCTAGTGGGAAATGCATTATGGTAGCCCGAGTCTATGTAAACTACATTGTGTTTTGGAAAATGAATAACATACTCAAGATTTTGCTTCGTTGATGCACAAGGAATTTAAGATGAGTATGGATAAGGAACTCATCTTCTTTTTAGGTATCAAAGTGCATTAAATGAATCGTGGAATATTATTTCACATTATTTTTCATTGATATCAATGAAACTTGGTAATAATGTTGTCTAAAGTTGTTTAAAGTTTTGATCTTTAAAATTGAAAAGTTATAAAAATTGAATTTTTGTTTGCAATTCCATTACTACCTAAGCACACACCGTATAGTGGCACTTTTGTGTTTACATGTTTGATTTATGATTTAATTTATATTTGAGAAAATAATTTTTGAGATAGTTAGTTTGGTTTTTATACATCTCTTCTGAATTCTGTTTTGATTTTAAAAAATGACTCTTGAAGTTCTTGTTTGGACAAGACTTCTCATAAAAGTGAGCTCTTTCCCGTGAGGGCTTCCTACAAGATTCTAACATGTTCATTTAAGGAAAGTTTGAGGTTGTGGTAAGAATATCATTAGATATTCACTTCAACGGGCTTCTAATGATAATTGTCTAGCCTTATAGTTTGTTTCAAAACAAGTTAGAATGATTCTCGTTCTAATGGGATGTTACCTAGTTCTAATAAGAATCTATGTGGTTTTAACTATATGCACTCTCATTCAAACGAGATATATGAAAATGAAGATGCTTTCTTTTTTTTATTATTCTTTTCTTGGAATTTTATTTATCTAAAAGTATAATAGGGTCTTTAAATTTGATTCAAAAGAGCGACTCCACTTCCTTAAAAAAATTAAAGAGCCCTTTTAATTATTCATGTGATATTTTTTAATCTTGATGTCAAACCTTTGATCTCATGAACACTAAACACTATATTATTTAAATAAAACCTAATTGGATTCTTGTAAAAGTGGTTTCAAATGGCTTATTGTTTTACCCCTTTGGAGGAAAGTGGATACAAAGGCAAGGATCACGATATAGTATTGCATAGGAGAGAAACTGAGGTTGGTAGAAAATATGTAGATGTTTTAAATCATAACGCACGTTAAATATTCATATGTGATATCTAGTTCGTATTGTATTTCATGTTTGTACTTTTATAATTCTCAATTTTTCATTAGTGGTTTGGAATTTTAGGGTTGAGACGCCGTGGTTTTTCGCTTAAGGTTTGTCATGATAGATCCTGTTGTTATGGTTGTCTTTGTTTTCTCATTTTATATAATTTCAATCACCAAGTAAAATCAATTATAATTATTTATTTGAGTAAACTTAAATCATGACGAACACAACTATAAGAACAAATTTTCAATTGAGTCAATTTGTATGTGTCGGCTTAATTCCGGATAAAAATATTTTGAGTTATAGGTTAGACTTTGTATATTGACCTTGTGTTTGATTACGGACTTAGTAGAAAAGCTTTGGAGATTACAATATCATGTTGTATTTAATGACATGTTTTGTATTCATATTTTAGACGATCTCTCAGGTATGAACGCATATATAATTTTATTCTTAGAATTTTATTTTGAATGTTTGTTTTTAAAAAATGTTTGGGGATGTTTTTAAAGGATTTTTAAAAGAAAAACATTATTTATTTTATGTCGTTTGAACCAATTTAAGTCCTCGTTCAAATGAACATCAAACGAGATTGTTTTGTTAGCAGAACAAATATCATTCGAAGCTCGTTCGAAGCTGGTTCGAACAAGATGAGTTATTTATTGGAGAGAGTTCAAACCCTTATTTTCATTTTCATTTTCATTTTCATTTTCATTTTCATTTTCATTTAAACAAACCCTTATTTTCATTTTCATTTAAACAAACCCTTATTTTCGTTCAAACGATATTTCTCTAAAAACGTATCGCCTAAAAAAACATGTTATTTATATAAATTGGTTCTGGCATTAATTTTTAGTGAGACTTTTGGAAAAAATTGTTTTACCATACATATCCAAAATCTCCCAAACCGTAATTTCACCCAAACTCTTTGAGATTCAAGTTTCATCATCATTAATTCTTTGACATCTGGTTTATGGTCACCAATAAGTTTATTCTCTTCATCTTGATTGAGAATCATTTCGTGTGGTGGATTTTGTACTCGTTTTGCTATTTACGCACAGTGGCCTCTGTGGTGTGGTGTTGCAGTGAATAAATAGTGGACTCCGTATTTCATATATGTAAACGGTTACTAAGCCTGGATCGGTGGATACCAAGGCGTGTGTGGACTCACACATTGTGGCAGCTTCACAGGTGGACTCGTGCATGCCAGTATGGTGAAGATTAAGGAATGAAGAGCGTCAAGGATTATAAGGGCATCGATTTGGTTGTATAAGTATTTTGTCATATCCTTTGTAGTTTCTTATCATTGGGAGTTTTCCTTGTATATCGACGTGTTGTGGTTTGTTGCTTTATTTTATTCTTATTTACAGTTAGATGCGTGTTTTGAGACGAGATAAATTTTTATAAATCATTCATCACAACAATCGATTTAAAATGGGTAAAAAGTTTTACCTTGGGTTTATTCTGTTTAAGTTTTATATTTAATTTAAAAAATTAAAAGTTGACTTTTGTTGTTAGACCATCCTCCATATAACCTCCTATGACTTCAACGACCACTAAGCAACGGAATTTTTTGTAAACATCCAACGGAAAACCTGTTACCCAAAATTACCAAATCATTACAAACCAAACTATTATAAAGCGAGACATACAAAAATATAACATGGATTTTACTCAACTTGAGTGTGTTATGAACTATATACAACATTTCACTAATTAAAAAATTAATGCACCTAACTAACTCTCTAGACCCGAAATTGGCAACTTCAATGCCTATAAATGTTAAAATGTAAATTGTAAGCTTAAAGTTTAGTGAATAACTACATATATTTATAGTTAAATCTTGTATATATATATATATATATATATATATTGTAAGGACACAAATTTCCAATTGAGTCCTTTGTAGTTTTGGCTCAATTCCGGACAGAAACATTTGATTCATAGGATATAGTTCAAGTTTATCTATTCAAGCCTATGACGTGTTTGTTGAAGACGTAGTGGCCAAGATATTAAAGCTTCATCAAATGTCGTGTGTGTTGTGCCTCGTTTCTACGTCATCAACATGGTTCCATTGCTCCTAAGGTATGAATGCATTTTAATATATATATAGATATATATATATATATATATATATATATATATATATATATATATATAGGAGCTTGGAACATTATTTATTGGGTGTATTTTAGATATTTATTTTGGGTGTTAGTATTTTTTTGTTAATTTTTTTTGAATTCATAGTTCTAAATATTTTGTTCTCGAACACCTTTCAGTAGAAAAATCATATCAAATCCAAAAAAAATAAGAAAAATACGAAGCTGGTGGCCACGCGTTCGTATCGAAATTATCTAGAACCATGGCCTGAGATCTCATTAGATAGATCGTTCGAACGACCTCATTCAAACGAGAAGTCGTTCGAACCAGTTTTCAAACGAGATTTTTTTTTCGTCCTGTCTCTTCGTTAGAAGTCTCGTTCGAACGAGATTTCTAACGAAAAAACAGCTTGAATAGTTTTAAGCCAGTTTTTTTCACTTTTCCACTACTTTGCCCCACTTCCTTTTTGACATACTTCTTAAGTGCGGGAACTAACTTTTTGTAGACAACTTTTTCACATTTTCAAGAGTCATTAGAGCAAAATATTTTGAAGAAAAAGTTCCTTTTTTTTGTTAAGTTTTATGGAGAAAATTCCTTTCAAAACACATATACACCCATATTTTTATCAATATCCAAGTTTCAACATATACATAATGCTTGGAGTGTTTGGCACTGGTTTTCTCTACACCATTGAAGAAGAGAGTTTGAGTTTTCTTTTCAACTCATAAAGGAGAAGAGCTTTGTTTGATGTTACATTCCCACTCGAAGAAAGTCTTCATTGAGAGTTGACGGTTGTCCAAAAGTCTCATTGGCGGATTTCAAAATTCTGGTGGAGTTTCGGGGTTGTCGACTAGGCGGAGGTGTTTACAAGAAGACGCGTCAAGGCTTGAAGGGAGTCGAGTCGAGGAAGTAAGTCATCTGTCTTGTAAATGTAAAACCGTACTTAGTGGAATTAAGGCTAGGGCCGTTCGAGGTTTTTCCCATTTGGGTTTTTCTCGTACATCCGGCGTAGAGATTTATTTTATCTTGCTATATCACCTAGATGCATGCTTAGGACTAAAAGATAAAATTTGTTCAAAATCACAATCTATTTAATTTTGTGCAAATTTAATGTTTGGGTATGCTCAATTTAATTCAAGTGCAAAATTACTTTATCTTGATAACATGCAAGTTTAACTTGAATTGGATTAATGTGTGTTTTAGTTGAAATGAAAATTGTGTGTGTAGTTTTAATTTCACTTTTAGTTTAGTTTTATTTTTTTTCATAAGTTGGTTTGTTCTCTTTAAGAAAAGAAAATTTTAAATAACTTCTGGAAAATTAAAATTTGAACCTTTTCATTATATTTGAATTTAAAAATTGGGGGCTTCCGCACATTCATATATATATATATATATATATATATATATATATATATATATATATATATATATATATATAGAGAGAGAGAGAGAGAGAGAGAGAGAGAGAGAACTTTTGTCATTAAAGGATGTAAAGTTCTATAGAGTATATAAAGCCTATATCTCTTGTCTGAAGGCTACAAACGTATCCATAGTGTTGATGTGAAAAATTAGGAATGGATAGATTTTAGATAATATTTACCAATTAACTAATTATCTAACAAGTTAAAATATTAAGATACAAAAATTCTAACATAGAACTAAAGTAAAGTAAAGAGAGGAAGGATTGGACCCATGTTTACGTGGTTTGGCCCAAATTGGTGTCTATATCCACAAGTACCTAAATCTATATTTACTTAGTGAATATCCTCCATGAGAGTACAAGTGAATACATGCTCTCACTTTCTCTTTCTACAGTTGGGTGGCAGAAAAGTACAAAATGAATCTATTACCTCAAATGAGTTTAGCACACTACTAGTTAGAGGCTGCTGAGAATAAGAGGAGGGAGATAAATGTCACACCTTTATAAGTCAGGTAAGATAACATTTTGTAAGTTATATGGAGGAATAATCCTAAGTTAGTTACGACACATAAGAGAAAATATCTTCATATCTTCATCTGTTACACGTGTATTTGGTTGTTAACGTCATCGAATCTGAGAGTGCCCCTATATGGTGTGTGCTTAGACAGGGATGGTACAAATAATCAAAAGGTCAATTTTTAGATTTTTCAATTTTAAAGATCAAAAGTTTAAAAAATTAAACCCAATAAAACTTTGCACCCATTAAAGCCATTTTGTTATGAAAAAACTGTTTATCCAATTTTATCGTTTTAACCTAAAACATGCATCTAGGTGACAAGAAGATAAAATGAATAAATCATCCACAAAACATCTATGTACTAGGAAAATCACAAAAGGAAAAACTTCGGACGACCTAGCCAAATAGATCACTATGATAAGATTATACAAATACTAGACAATAGACTTACTCAACTAGTCATCTCCTTTGTAAGCCTTGACACTCTTCTATCTTCTACTTCTCATACACAATATAACGTAAGAATCCATCCATGCAAGCTGCCATGCATGCCTCGTTATCCACCGATAAGGCTCAATAACCGTATACAAAATTGGTACACAAAATCTACCGCTTCTTCAAAACAACACACAAAACCAAGTATAGAGTCCATCGCACAAAAGACATTGTAAATCCAAGATTATGATAAATAAGCTTTGGTGCCCAAACTAAATATCTCAAAGCATATGAATATGAAAACTTGCATCTTTAAATACAAAGGGTAAAACTAGGGTTTTGTATCTTTGGAAAATAAGTAGGGAATTGATATTCTCCCAAAGTTCTTGAAAAACCTGAGTCCAACATGACTTAATTAGAGAAAACACTAATTTCAAGGCGGTGAACTCCTTCGAACGAAAATACATACTTCGTTTGAATGAAAGACCATTTTTGTTATAATAAAACATAAGTTCGTTCAAACGAAAAGGCTTTCTCGTTCGAACGGAGTTAGAACAAGCTTCCAGTGAGACTCCTTCTGATTGACAAAAAGTCATCGTTAGATGTTCATTATATGAATATTCCAATGAGTTTCCAAGTTCATTCTAACAAGTTTCATCTTCGTTCCAACAAGGTGCAAAACTCGTTTTAACAAATTTATAAAGAAAAAAATCATTTTCTTTGAAAATCATTTTAAAAATTATTCCAAATAATTTTTAAAAAAACAAACATCTAAAAAATATCCAAGGACCATATTAAAAATGCATCCATACCTTACGAGATCCTCGATAAATGTGAAAACAAAGTTAAAATGAAAAACATGGCACATTGTATATCTAACTTTGAAGCTTGGACGCGACGTCTGCAACAAACATGTCATAGACTTATGATATCGAGAATACAAAGCCTAACCTATGACTCAAATGTTTTATTAGAAATTAAGCCAATTACAAACAAATTGGCTCGTTTGAAAATTTGTCTTTACATATCTCCCCCTTTTGCTATTCATGGACAAAATAAAAAAAAGACCTATGGGCGATCAAGCTCTCTAAGAAGACTCAATACCCAACCAAAAAAGGAAAAGAGTATATACGCTCTACAGACACATAATCTGAGTATCTTTACTCACCTGAAACTTTGCCGCATGTTATAAACCTGCACACTTAAACTCACCTTGAAATGCAAAAAGAATACAACAAGTATAAATCCGCATAAGAATAAAATTCTCCCTATATCTGACAATTTTAATCTAGGTAATACATCTCACCCTAAGATAAAGATATCCTAATCACGAAAGGAAATATAGCATTTCTCCTCCTTTTTGTTCAGGAATAAAGAAAGTAGGAAAACATAAAAACATTTCTTCACCTGAATATGTGAACATATGATACGAAGAGAAATAGGGATGAAGGAATAAAGTCTTTCAAAGGTGTAAATTGTATCAAACACACAACATGGAAACTCATGCACAAATAATCCAAACTATGATCAAGTAATATCAATATCGATGCAAAAAGATATCAATATAAATAAGCAATGAAATACGATACCAATTTGAAATTACCAATATGAGATATGAAATTTCAATGCACACAATAAGAGATACTAATATGATCATATAGCACGCCAAATAAAATCCAAAGATAAAGCATATGGAAAACATGGACTAAATGCAAACCGCAAAGAGTCAAAACGATACCATGTATAAAATATGCAAAATATAATAATAAAAAACTGACATATATATAAGAATAAACAACCACAAAAATTCGACAAAACCACATAATCTTTACACACAAGCATAGTATTGATGTTTCTAAACATGTGAGATGGAATGAATGACTGTGCACTAGGCATAAATGAATTATGACCCAAATAATCAAATATGTTCAAGAAATTCTATTTGATCGCAAAACTTTATCAAACTAAGATTTAGCCTCAAGTGACAAGATAAAGTGAACTCTATGACCAAACAAGCACAATGTACATAAGCCTAGAATATTTATGATTTTACAAATCAATAGCATCATGACTTGATAAGAAAACATGTTGATCTTTAACTACAACACCCTCAATAAATAAATAAATAAATATATATATATATATATCATATCATATTTTCTTTTCTCTAAATTCTTTTAAAGCTATCTGTAGACATCCCATTCTAATACCCCCCTAACCTCTCCTTAGGTCCCTAGCACCTTCCTTCATCATTGTAAACCCAAGTCATACCTCGGGTACTAACCTAGAGGTCATCGAACACTCCTAGGCTCCGTTTGACCAAAAAGTAAAACTCTTCAGCTCGACCGACACTGAATGAATCTTCGAAGGGCACTGAATCCCCTTTTCAACAATCCATCCTGTGCACGACTCTAACTTACCATGCGGATGAATGACCCGTTTCCTCCAAAACCCGATTAGGAGGCCACCGGGCACTCTCAGGCTCCGTTTGACCAAAGTCAACTCTTCAGCTTGACCAAGACTGAATGAATCTTCAAAGGGCACTACAACCCCTTTCCAACGATTCACCCCATGCGCAATTCTGACACATGGTACGAATGAATGATCCATTTTATTCCGAGAGGTCATCGAATGATTCCAGGGCCGATTGACCAAAGTCAACTCCCTAAACTAGGTCAAACTCTTTGGAATTCAAATTACGTCTCCTAACCTTTCCAATGGTCCACCCTGTGCGTGATTCTGACTTACCATACGGACGAACGATCCATTTTCGACCGAAGTTTCTCCGTCTAAAGGAACGATGAGCGCTTCAGAGGCATATTTGACCCAAAGTCATCCCCCTAAACTGGGAGCGGTCCAAAGGACTTTCAAAGGCTCTGAATTACCTTTCCAACGATTTGTCCTGTGCACAATTCGGATAATTGGTTTTCTCTCTACGATCGATTTTCCGAAGGAGCCTGAAAGAGTTTGCCAAACGGCAGGTCCAGACCCTGCCTATCGGCAGTGTGCCTAAACGCACCTGCCGATTGGCAGGACTAGGGCTATGTCAATCGGCAATGACCTTGGCCTATAAAAAGGTGGGCTTGACCTCATTGCAAAGGGGGCCCAAATCTGAAATACCTCACTCTCAGCGAATCCAGAAAACCTCTCTCGAAGTCAGCACGATTTCCACATCCAAATCCCTTTCCAACTTTCGCTTTTCATAAAACTTGGTTAATTAAGTACCCTCCATTATTATCCAAGTGCAAGGGATGCTCTCCAACATCCAAGATCAAGCTCAAGATCTCTAAGAAGGTCCAACTCTTCCAACTTTCTCCTTGAATTCTCATAAATTCGCATTAACTTGTTTTATTACTTAGCACTTTTATTCTCTCATCTCTCATCTCACATATTCTAATATACTTTTTATTTAGTATTATTGCACATCTCTTATTTTCATATAAATAAAAACTCAAAAAAAATAAGAAAAAGAGGATTTGCTGACAAATTCCAAATGGGAATTCTCACACTTTTCTCACAACTAAAACACTTTTTTACACACACATATAAGAGAAGTCCCCTATTGGATTTATGGGATAAATCCCACCCCTCGTTTCGTATACGAACTACGTGGACTTTGATGCCTCTATAGGCAATGTAGGCATCTCGGGATAATATCCGAGACTCGAGTCCTTTTTTTGCTCTTTTCCCATTTTTCTGTATTCTTTAGACTTAATTCTCTCAAATTCTATGTATTTACATATATATATTTGTTCTCAATGGCATATTATTCCACATGCGTTATCATTCCCCTATAATGATCGAGTCTTGGATAATCGCATAAATCATATTTTATAATATTACTTTTAGGAATATTCCTATGGATGACTTGCTTTATCTCTTCCACGATACAAGTCGATGATTCCTATCTCCACTACGTATACACATGCACAGATATAACGGGGAAATAAAGGAAACAACAAAAACCCATGAGAGACCGCAAGGGCGAAATGGGTGCCTAACACCTTCCTATTTCATAACTTAGCCTCCGGACCGTTTTTTAATCATTTTGGTTTCGTATGTATCAGCATGTCTTTGGATGCCGTCCTTCAGGCCCTTTTCTTTTGTGTATTTTGAGTAAAATAGACCCGCGACTCTATCTCTCTACATTTTCAACTCATTCACAGATGCCGGCCGAAGCGCTCCCGAGAGGGACGCGCGAGACCTAGAGGGATCCTCTCCCGCCGGGCCGCGGGGCGATATATCGGGGGAATGGCCACAGTGGAGACTCTGCTGGGGATTTTATTTTGAGGGCTAGACTCTATTTACATGGATGTTATGCTTGTTTATATTCCCCCCATTTTTTATGTTCCCCTTTTTCATGTATACCCCATACTTATGCCTCTATTCACACACTTGTAGAAAAATTCTCCATGTAAACTTCACACCGCGTGCACCGAGGATCACATATATCCATATGTTGCACGCATCACCCATCCATACTTGGTGTACCATTGGTACTTGTACTTTTCTCCCTATTGGGCATGATCAAGAAAGACACTCTCATCATACGATACTAATAAGAGAATCATGCATGATTCATATAATATCACCAAAGAGCATTGTGATTGACTAAATTTTGTCCAGTAACTGGAGGGTCACTTCGTAATGGGTGCTGATCCGGGAGGGCGCAGTTAGCCTAAGCAATATGACTCTCACCTTCCATTGGCCAAGTACCTTCGGCGTATATCGAAAGGTTCCCCCGCATCGTACCTTTTGACCTAAGTCATGACGGGAGGTATATCGCACAGAACTCGTTCACGTACGTCGGGTATATCGAATTCTCTCTCACACGTACCGTCCCCACGAGGTATATGGTGAGGCAATTCACGTACACTAGGGTATATCAAATGGCTTGTCCATATGTACCAATTATCCGCAAGAGCAAGACGTATAACGTGGAAGTCACGACGAAGGGGGGAAACCCTGTTTGATTCACCCAACCAACTGCATACCTTCATACAGGTGTCAAGCCTAGGACACACATATAAGATTGTCGATTTCAACTCAAAATCTACCGAAATTCTGGGTCGGCCTGCCTCCCAAATTTTCGCGCATTTTTGAAATGGGACCCTACCCATGAGCCTGGTTACAAGTCCAGCTATAGCTTTGAATATGTTACAAACCCAATATTTCCAGGCTCGGGTCCTGTCCGACATTTAATTTTGCATTATGAGAATTTAATACAAGTGAGAACATAATAATCATAATAATCCTGCTGAGACCGTCTCCCAAAAAATCGAAAAAACATTTCTCATTTCTTTATCAAAAATCCAAAAAAATAAAAAAAAAAGTTTCTCCATTCTTTATCAAAAATCCAAAAATATTTTATCTTTCAATATCAAAAAGAAAAAATCTCAGAAATATTTTCATTCTTTTTCTCAAAAATAAATCCCATTTGTCGCCTTCTTAGGTTGATCGCAGGCCCTTGGCTTAGCTCCTTATTAGCTTCGGTCTTCAGTCAAATCATCCTAGAGTTCTGTCTGTTCCCCTGTTACTTCTTTCGAGTCCGATATCCATCCGCCTTCCATGGAGAACACATACCAAGCAGCTATTGTGTAGTCAAATCTGACGGTAGTCCTAGCTTAGCTCGTGTCCAAAATTTATAACCTCCAGACTAAGGTTCGAGAGATGCAACGAAACCAGGTTCATGTTCCTCAAGAGCCCAAGGCCCTATTCCCTCGTGTTATGGGTTCCCTCGAGCGTATTTGGGTTCCCGAAGAATATCATCACGCTCCACATGCCCCTCCTGTTAATGGGCCTCCGCCTGCCGAGCTTCTTATGCCGAACCTTGCCCAGCCTGGGGCTAACTTGCATGTGCTTGTTGATCCGGAAGAGGAATAATTGAACAAAGTAAAAGAAGATCTTAAGATGCTAACTAAGAAGTTCGGCCAAGTCTGAATATTTGGAAATTACATGGACTACACCCACATATCTCCTTACCCTAAAGCAAGGTTACCCGAGAAATTCAAGATGCCTAATATTAAGAAATTCGAAGGAAGTGGACCCTCGATCGTCCATCTTCGCATTTATCACTGTGCCATGACACTCCTAGAGGCTTCTGAAGAGGTGATGTACCAATTATTTTAGTCAACTTTGAAGGATAGTGCCCTTTGATGGTTTTTGTCTCTCGAGGAGTCCAGAATCCGTAGTTGGGAGGATGTGGCTTGAGAATTCATGTCGCACTACAAGTAAAACGAAGAGCTTGAGGTCACCCGCCGTGATTTAGAGATGCTCAAATAGAACTCTGGGGAATCAGTCAGTAACTTCATATCCCGATGGAGAGAAAAAGCAACTACCATGACCAATCGGCCTTCCGAGGCTAAACAAGTCAGCATAGTAAAGAAGAACTTCTTGCCCCATGTCCGAAAAATGATGGGAGGACAATACTAACCCACTTTCGATCTCTCAGAGAAGTAGGAGTGGAAATCGAGGAAGGTCTTGCTAAAATAGAGGTTGAACCAAAGAAGGTATCCGAACAGTTCACCCCCAAAAAGTATGACAAACCTGCCAGTACTGCAGTCTCAACCATCAATAGCATCTCTCAACCAACCACTTCATGGGCACCAGAAATTTTCCCTGTCCTAGTACGAAAAGAATACACCGAGATCCATGCTCCCCTCTCCAAAGTTTATCAAGCCCTGCTAATCTGAAACCTTATCAAACCCTTGGATCCTCGTTCGTTGTCATATCCACTTCCAAGAAACTTCAAGGTAGATGCCCATTGCGCCTTTCACTAAACCTCTGGTCATACCACTGACCAAAGCTTTCACCTTTGAAACATAATCCAAGGTCTAATTGATCGGGGTACCATTGCCCCACCAGCCAATCCTAAGCCAAACACCACTCACAACCCACTCCCAAATCATACCAATGCTATCTTCCTAGAAATGAACCCAGAATTTGATCCCTCAACTTAAATCACACTCATACACTCTCGTAAACCTCTTCAAACTTACCCATATTTCCTCGTACACCCTGCTAGCCTCGCTGATCAGGCACTTTCACTCCTTACTAGAGCATGCATCACCGTCTGTACTCGTTTCGAAAATGGAAGTATGGAATTATCAGAAGTATTAAACCAACTCTTCGAGTTTGAGCTAAAATTACCCTCACAGATGGCCATTGATTGCTAGAGGTTCAGTAAACTATTCTTGGAAGAACAAAAATGGGCCCGAGAGTCAGATCGTTGGGTAGTACCGACCGATGAAGTCAGCCTAGATGATGTTGTCCAGATCATGACAAAATTATTCAGGCAAACCAACGACATCCGCAGTATGACCGAGTTACTTGATACTTTGAAATTACAAGAGCGCCTGGTCCCCTTACCCTTACATATCCCCATAAAATGGGAAGACCTGTATGAAGAAGCCAATAAAGTTGTGGAATGAATCGACTTTACATGGAAGGACATAATTGTTTCCACCGGATGGGGGGAAGAATTCGGAGATTCGAATGAAGAACAAGTTTACGAGAAAACTAGCCCGATAGAACTCCCCGAGATTAATGAGGAAACATTATTCATGTTCTTCCCTTATTCAGTAAATTACATGACCAGATCAGGGAGGCATTACCAGATCCCAAGCTCGTTACCGGAAAATGAGAAAGAGAAGGGCATTGAAAACCTTCCTATGCCAGAGATGACCCTCGAGGAGAGAAAGATCCATGATCAACTAAAGAAAACTTAAGCTAACATCACTCTATAGGGGCTTTTCATGTCTTCCCATCTACACAGAAATGCCTTGATCAAGTTGCTTACTGGACCCACAGTTCCTCCTTCTACCACACTAGAAGAGGCGATAAATTTGGTCGGATCCTTGACCTCTACCCGAATGCTATCCTTCTCCGAAGAAAAAATCCCCAGAATTGGGCCAAACCACAATCATGCACTCAACATCTCCCTCAAAGTTATGGGGAGGGTCGTACCACTCTCTCTTGTTGATAATGGATCTGCCTTGAATGTCTGCCCATTAAGAACCTTCAAATGCTTAAGATTGAAAGAAAGTGACCTCGCTCCAACTTTCTCTATTGTACGTGACTATGATAATACCCGTCGGGAGCTGATGGGATCCATAAAACTTATAATATGGGATGACCCTATAAACCCTATCGTTGAATTCCAAGTTATTGATATCCCATCTTGTTTTAACCTATTACTCGGATGACCTTGGCTCCACAGTATCAAGGGTGTGTCTTCCTCACTCCATTAGAAATTAAAGTTCTTCACCGACGGACGGGTCATCACAATGTTGGGCAAAGACGACAATACCGACGGTGCAAGTACCAGCAATCTAATCCTTGAGATATAGCAAGGGTCAAATGATATGATCCTATCGGGATTCCGAGTTGAGCCACTCCTACTCCCGGCAGGGGAGGATTTTAAAGAAAGGGTTTGTACAGAATACGACCCTCATGGCAGTGTCAATGCGTTAAGATGTTCAGAAACATGCACTTCATTCCCGGACTGGGGCTAGGACAAAGATAGCAAGGGATACTTAAGCCCATTGAACTAAAGAAAGCTTCCCCACCTTGTGGTTTGGGGTATTAACCATCAGAATAAGAGCTCAAAATGATTCGCCAGTCTTGACCAAAGAGGAGACTAGACGACGTCCAAACCATTCCAGGTGACTCCTTGAACGAACGATTCATTAAAAAGGGTGAAGACTTCCCCTTTTGTGGCTTTTCGGAACCATGGTATGACCATACAGACAAGAAGATGAAACCCGAAATGGAGATCTTTTTCCAAGACAGCTACCCATGGGCCGAAAGTTCCCAACACCGTATGCAACCACTCATTAAAGATACCGAAGATTCTGAGGAAAGTGACTCTGAGGACTCATTCAACTTACAAACACTGGGGCTGACACTCTTCATGGTTCACTCAAGCACTACATCACTGGATCCATCCCACCTGCTTAAAACTGCTGATACACCTCTCCTCAACTGGCATGCTGCACTAGTTCTACCTGTTGAAATCCCCCCTAATCCCAATGTTTACCCTATTTCTTCTTATGTTGTCTATCCTTGCTCAAATGTAATCGAGTCCTCATTTGATGAGGTTCTCAATGCTATTTTTCTTATCAATGAAATAAACGAAAATTTTTAGTATCTTGTTGTGCCTTACATTAACTGTTTAGATTCTAATCAAACTTTTGATGATGATGATTTTGCAAATGAACAATTCTTAACTGATCTAAATAAAGTTAATAATAAACAACATAACCGCGTTCAAGTTAATAAAGAAGAGACTGTTATTATTAACCTCGGTTCTAGTAGCCAACAACATGAGATTAGGATAGGGGCTACCCTTGATGAGCATGAGCGTGCATAACTCGAAGAATTGCTAATGAAATTTATGGATGTCTTCTCATGGTCCTATGACGATATGCCCGGCATTGACCCCAAAATAACTCAACATGAGATCCACACTCTTCCAAATTACAAGCCGGTTAAACAAAGGTTGAGAAAGCTCCGTACCAAATAGTCGCTCAGAGTCAAAGAAGAGGTGGTCAAACAACTGAATGTAGGCTTCATTCGTGTGATCGAATATCCCACATGGCTGGCCAGTATAGTGCCTGTGCCAAAATCAGGAAGGAAGGTTCGGATGTGTGTACACTACCGGGACTTGAACAAAGACTCTCTAAAAGAAGATTATCCACTACCCAATATCGACATGATCGTGGATATCACAACCAATCATTCTCTTAAGCCATTCGTCGACGGGTTAATCGGATACAACCAAATTAAAATGCACCTAGACCACCTAGAAAGGACCGCGTTCATCACCCCATGGGGAACCTTTTTCTACACTGTCATGCCATTTGGTATCAAGAACGCTGGGGCTACCTACTATAGCGATGCCACAATAATCTTTCACGATTTGATTCATAAAGAAGTTGAGGTCTATGTGGATGATATGATTATCAAATTGCAGACTAGGGAAGGTTTTTTCCCCGCTCTCCAAAAGTTCTTCGAATGATTGAGACAATATCAGATGAGACTCAATCCACAGAAATGCATCTTCGAGGTTACAAAGGAAAAACTCTTGGGATTTATAGTCTATGAGAAAGGAATAAAAAGCAGATACTGATAAGCTGAAAGCCATACTTGAGATGTCACCTCCGCGAATGAAGAAAGAAGTCCGAGGTTTCCTTGAAAAATTGTAATACATCATCCAGTTAACCTCCATCTGCGAATCCATTTTCAAACTACTCCGAAAGGATTCAACTGAGGTTTGGAACGAGGCCTGCCAAGAAGCTTTTGACCGAATCAAGCAATATATGACCCAACCCCCGATACTTATGCCACCACTACCTGGTCTCCCTTTGCTCCTATACCTAACCATAACCGACACTGCAGTTGGGGCTTTGATAGCCCAATACCTTGAAGATTCCCGTAAAGAAAGATCCATCTATTACGCCAGTTATAAATTGGCCGAATACAAAGTTAACTACACTGCTTTGCAAAAGGCATGTGTCATGCTTGTCTGGGTCACCCAAAAGTCGCAACACTACATGCTCACCTTCTCCATCAAACTTATATCTCGAATGGACCCCATCAAATACCTGCTTGGGAAACCCACCTTATCTAGCCAAATGGCCCGGTGGTTGATACTCCTAGTCGAGTTCGATATCGTGTGCGTCAGATAGAAATCTATGAAAGGAAGAGCCATCTTTGACTACCTCACTGATTACCCCATGGATGAAGTTGATGTATGGATCTCTGAATTCCCAGATAAAAACATCCTTTACACTGCCCAGGACAATCTCCGATGGAAAATATTCTTTGATGGCACTGCCAATAAAAGGGATATGGAATTGGGATACTTCTGATTGCCCCAGATGACTCACACACTCCCATTGCCATAAAATAGGATTTCCCTTGCACCAACAATATGACTGAATACGAGGCATGCACGATAGGCCTCAAAGTTGCTCTCAAGAAAGGTATTCAATACCTAGATGTCTACGGGGATTCCACCCTCATCATCGATCAAGGACGAGAAACTACAACCCTTCCATGCCCACTTAGAAGAACTAGCCTCCCAATTACAAGTTATCACCTTCGATTACCTACCTTGAGCAAAGAATAACCTAGTCGATGCCCTTGCTACCTTAGCCTCCATGGTTGACATGCCCAAATGAATAACAATGACCCCCTTCCTAGTTCAAAAGCAAGATAAACCTACCCACTACTACCACATTGAGCTCGTCACTGCAGAAGATCCCGAGCTAGCCAATTGCTGGTACTATGATATCTGGAACATCCTCAAACATGGTAGGTATCCCGAGGGTTCTAACAAGAAAGACCGAGCAAGCCTCCAAAGACTAGTCGCCTAGTACATCATCTATCATAAAGCACTATTCAAGAGAAACTTCGATGGAACCCATCTATACCACATCGCAGGGGCTGACATTGAAGAGGTAATGCAGAGAATCCACAGCAGGGAATGCGTGCCCCACATGAACAGTCACATGCTAGCCAAGAAGATCATCTGACAAGGCTACTACTGGACCACCATGACCCAGGATTTCATCGCCTATGTTGGGAGATGCCTCAAATGCCAACAGTTCTCCAATCTTCAGCATCTGCCTCTACATAATTATACAATATGACTTCCCCTTGGCAGTTATCCACCTGGGGTATCGACGTCATAGGTAAGGTTACACCGAAGGATTCCAACGGGCATGAGTTCATCCTAGTTTTCATTGATTACTGCACCAAATGGGTCGAAGCCGAGTCATACGCAGTGCTGAACGCCAAGAAAGTGGCCAAATTCATCAAGAAAAACATCATCTGCAGATATGGGGTCCCGCACGAGCTAGTATCAGACAACGGGGAGCCTTTTTCTACACTGTCATGCCATTTGGTCTCAAGAATGCTGGGGCTACCTACTAGAGGGATGCCACAACCATCCTGCAGGATCTGATTCACACAGAAGTTGAGGTCTATATGGATGATATGATTATCAAATTCGAGACTAGAGAAGGATATGTCCCCGATCTCTGAAAGTTCTTCGAACGATTGAGACAATATCAAATGAGACTGAATCCACATAAATGCAGCTTCGGGGTTACAAAGAGAAAATTCTTGGGATTTATGGTCACTGAGAAAGGGATAAAAGCAGATCCTTCTAAGTTGAAAGCCATACTTGAGATGCCACCTCCCCGAACGGAGAAAGAAGATGAGATTTCCTTAGAAAATTACAATACATCAGCCGGTTCATCAGCTAGTTAACCTCCATCTATGAACCCATTTTTAAACTACTCCAAAAGGATTTAACCAAGGTTTGGAACGAGGCTTGCCAAGAAGCTTTTGACCGAATCAAGAAATATCTGACCCAACCCTCGGTACTCATGCCACCATAGCCTGGTCTCCCTTTGCTCCTTTATCTAACCATAACCGACACTGCAACTGGGGCTTTGCTAGCCCAATACCTTGAAGGTTCTCACAAAGAAAGAGCCATTTATTATGCCAGTCGTAAATTGGCCAAATACGAAGTCAACTACACTGCTTTGGAAAAGGCATCTGTCGCGCTTGTCTGGTCACCCAAAAGTTACGACACTACATGATCGCCTTTCCCATCAAAATTGTATCCCGAATGGACCCCATCAAATACCTGCTTGAGAAACCCACCTTATCCAGCCGAATGGCCCGGTGGTTGATGCTCCTAACCGAGTTAGATATCATGTACATCACACATAAATCCATGAAAGGAAGAGCCATCTCTGATTACCTCGTTAATTACCCCATGGATGAAGCTGATGTTTGGATCTTTGAATTCCCAGATAAAAACATCCTCTGCATTGCCCAGGACAATCTTCGATGGAAAATGTTCTTTAACGGCGCTGACAGCAAAAAGGGATATGGCATTGGGATACTTCTGATTTCCCCAGATGACTCCCACACTCCCATCTCCATCAAATTGGATTTCCCTTGCACCAATAACATGACTTAATATGAGGCATAAATGGTAGGCCTCAAAATTTCTCTAAAGAAAGGTATTCAATACGTAGATGTCTACAAGGATTCCGCCCTTATCATCGGTCAAGTGCTCAGAAAGTGGAGAGTCAAGAACGAGAAACTCCAACCCTTCCATGCCCACTTAGAAGAACTAGCCTCCCAATTCCAAGATATCACCTTCCATTAACTACCTCGAGCAAAGAATAACCTAGCCGACGCCCTTTCTACCTTGGCCTCCATGGTTGGCATGCCTGAAGGAATAACAATAACCCCCTTCCTAGTTCAAAAGCAAGATAAACCTACCCACTACTACCACATTGAGCTCGTCACTGCAAAAGATCCTGAGCTAGCCAATTACTGGTACTATAATATTTGGAACCTCCTCAAATATGGTAGGTATCGTGAGGGTTCCAACAAGACAGACCGAGCGGCCCTTCGAAGACTGGCCGCCCAGTACATCATCTGTTATAAAGCACTATTAAAGAGAAACTTAGATAGAACCCATCTACACTACTGGCAATGAAGACGTAATGCAGAAAATCCACAGTGGGGAATGAGAGCCCCACATGAACGGTCATATGCATGCCAAGAAGATCATCCAACAAGGCTACTACTCGACCAGCATGACCCATGATTGCACCGCCTATGTTTGGAGATGCCTCAAATGCCAACAGTTTTCCAATCTACAGCATCTGCCTTCGCGTGAATTATACAACATGACTTCCCCCAGGCCATTCTCCACCTGGGGTATCAACATTATATGGAAGGTTACACCGAAGGCTTCCAACGGGAATGATTTCATCCTAGTTGCCATTTATTACTTCAGCAAATGGGTCGAAGCTCAGTCATACACAGTGATGAACACAAAAAAAGTGGCCAAATTCATCAAGAAAAACATCATCTGCCGATATGGGGTCCCGTACGAGCTAGTATCAAACAACGGGTTTCGTTTTAAGGTAGAATTTACAGAAGTGGTTAGCGAGTATAGGATTTAGTGACACAAATCTTGTCCCTACCGACCTCAGACCAATGGTGCAGTCTAAGCAGCCAATAAGAACCTTAAATCCATCATCAGTAAGATGATCGAAAGCTGTCGAGATTGGGCCGATCGAATCCCTTACGCCCTCTGGGGATATCGGACCTCAATCCGATCCTCTATTGGGGCTATCCCTTACTCTCTAGTCTATGACATGGAAGCAATCCTACCCATGGAGGTAGAAATACCCTCGTTGCATGTCATGCTTAAAAGCAAGGTCAGCGAAGAAGACTGGTGCCAAAGCCGTCTTGACAAGCTAACCCTCCTAGATGAAAGGAGATTGAAAGCTTTATACCACATACAAGGGTACCATCGCCGAATATCCCGATCATTCAATAAGAGAGTCAAGGACCGCAGTGTCCGAGAGGGAGATTTTGCCCTGAAAGAAATAATAGAACCCATCTGGGACCCCAGAGGGAAATTCAAGCCTAATTGGAGTGGCCCATACATTGTCAATAAGATCTTGTTCGGTGTTGCCGCGATGCTCACCGACCTAGATGGAGAAGAGATGGCTCTTTCAGTCCATCTGGACCGTCTCAAGAAATTCTACCCCTAGCCCGAAATCTCGGCGCGCTACGACTCTTCTCATCTCCCTTCCATTCTAAAAAAAAATTCATTTCCCTCTACCCAGAACTACGTGGGCCCGATCCTCTGCAAAAACCATTTTCAAGTAAATTAATTTTATTTCAAAACCCCAGAGGTACGTAGGCAGCTCACACATTTTATATGAGCAAACCCTTTCTTTTTCACAAAAAACTATTCTTTTCTTATCTCCAAGAACGATAGTTCATTCTAACATATACTTGAACAAAAGGTTTATGTATGCCTTAGCGATCGATATAGATAATTCAAAAATACAAAACTCATCAAAAAAGCACAACTGGATGATCAAAAACTTATTTATTTAACTAATAAGAAATTACAGTACAATTACATAAGAAAAGGAAATAATAATTCCCTCCCATACCTTCAAAGCCAAATAAATTCCCAAACTTATTTCCCGGTACAAAATAAACTCTATCCACAGCTACCAGAGGAGCCTGATCTGTCATCATCATTTACATCCTCGGATCCCCAAGCTTCCCCTACTTGAATAGAGTGCCGCAGACACTCCATGAACCGATAAGCTCGAACCAACTTCGAAAAAGCCACAATGCCTCCTTCCATGGTATTAAATAAGGTAAACCATTTTTGTACAATCTCCACTTCTAACATCTTGCTAACTACACTCCTCCACAACCACTTTGTATAATCCCCAGGGATGTGCCAAACTCTCCCAACAGACTGAGAGGGACGAGTTGACGGACGCCGACTCTCCCACAAAGAGCCAAGCCGCATGCGCATATGCTTAGTCAAATATTCTACCAGAAAGAAATCTAGTGGCCGAGGTGGCACGTCCTGCTCCCAGTCAAATTGGCGTAGAAGCCACCAAGAGAAATAGAATGAGGTCTATTTGAGACCAACCATCTGAATGTACGTATATTTTCCCAGCTCCAGAATAGGCAGCAACTGTCCCCACCACGGCACTGACTAGTACATATTTAAAGCCCCATATTCCATAAACTAGTTCTCCCAGCTCTCAATATCCAAGCCAATGCTGATGAAATGATGCGAGAAGAAGTTGGGTACAACCGACAAAGGATATTTTGGAGGAGTCACCAGGTGAAGTCTTTCAAACAACCACATGA
Source organism: Sambucus nigra (assembly GCA_949130495.1). NCBI lineage: Eukaryota > Viridiplantae > Streptophyta > Magnoliopsida > Dipsacales > Adoxaceae > Sambucus > Sambucus nigra. The sequence goes on from OX422220.1 coordinate 52,059,229, forward strand.
ACAACACCATGGGGCTACCCCTCAGAAAGTCAAAACGACCTTCTCGCCAAGCATCCAGGCCATTTAAAGTCTCTTCCACTGTCACCGCTGTCGGATTGTGACGATATGACATCCATGAAGTAACGGCTGCAAGTTGTGGGTCCATCAGCAGTTCACCAGTCACCAGCAGTAATTTTGAAACCAAGCCCAGAACAATGGCTCCGGCGTATCCAACATCACCAACCTCTTGCAAATGCACGAACTGTAACACCGCCGAAAGGGAGATCATTCCTCCAACGACCAGTGGCCTAGCCGCTGAAGGCAAAATACGAAGAAGCCTGACCAACAAATCCCTAGGAAAATGGGAAAATTCAGGTAAAACCGCAATAATACTGGGATTTATCCCCAGCATGGCAGAAAACTCTTCTTAGGTAGGACGAACCTAATCCAACCCAAAGCGGAATACATGGTCTTCAGGGTACCAAAATTGTACCGCCGCCATCAACATGTTCCACTCAATGGGTCGATTGCTCCACAAAGATACTCGACGCATGTTAAAAGCATCGTAGTCGACATTATAAGAACACATTGCTTCCAGGGATTCGAGGTAGTTAGCAAAATCAATGCTACTAGGGAGAGCCAACTTGCAAGATTAAGAAATAGTAAGCAAGTCAGAATATGGGAAAATAAAAGTGTTAGGGTGTGATGAAATTACTCCACCCTTACCCACTTTTTTATACTTGAAAACCCTCACAAAAGACATAAACCCTGCAGAAATAGGAGGGAATCCTGTCCTATAAGGTATCAAAGGCTGAAGAGGGTACTAATCAAGGTTTTGAATTGATGGGACTGGACTTGACTGCCGATAGGCAGGACAAGGGCCTTACCGATCGGCAACCCCCTACTTTTGGAAATTTTCCTTTTTTGTGAAAATCAGAAAAAAATAAATTGATATTCTCAGTAGAATTTCAAAAATCCCCTTTTCATCCTATATAATTTCTCACCCTTAAAACTTTCCTTTAAAATTCCAAAAATATCACTTTTTACGGTCTCAGCAGCAAAGTAAAAAGCACATGTGCATGCATTCATTCATCATTAACAAAAGATAATAAAAAACCCCTATTGCATTGCATATATATGTTTTTCTAGGTTACATCAAATTTTGCAAGAAATAAAGAAAAGCAAAAACAATGGGACACAGCCCGAACCCACACTCTCTCTCTCCCTCTAACCTAAACTTCACCCCTGTGACGCGCCCTTATCCCCCTGCGACGAGACGACGCACCACCGCTACCCGGCCAGACTCCTCCCCAGACGAAGCAAACTACACCAAGCAAGGATAAACTGGGACCGCATCCCGAATATGGGCAGTCACCGAAGATATCCAGTCTCTGATATCCCTCAACCAAGTGATCGACACCCAAACTTGCTGCAAGAAAAGGTAGAATTGGTATCAAAGAAGAAAAGAATCAAAAAGAAAGAAAGAGAAGAACGAAAAGGTATATTTCAGGATGAGGACCTCCTCTGTTAAGCCCAACTCCTCCGGATCCATCGCATGAGGACGATGCAGCATAGGCACCATCCTTCCATCAGCCCACCGAATGTTCTACGAAGGGGTATGAACGCATGAAGGGAACCTCCGAAGTTACCACCGTCGGAGACGTCGACGGACCACCCACTACACCATAACATTCATTTAGTAACAGACTATTTTTGGTATTACTAACAGTATTATACCATTACCATTTCTTACCCTAAATTACTGTTACTAATTTGAGATAAGTGTTAGTAATATTAATTCAATCATTTAAAAGTAATTATCTTTCTTAAAAAATAGGTTAATTTTTCCCTACCTAAGCAATATTCCCCCGACTCTCTCGAAAACTAGCAAAACGCGACTTAGGGTTCATCATTCCCAAACTTGCAAATCGTGTCCTAGGGTTCATACCTGAGAATCGCGACCTAGGGTTCATACCTGCAAATTGCATCGCATCGCTAGGGTTGTTCTCCAAATTGCGACCTAGGGTTCATACCTGTAAATCGCATCACATCGCTAGGGTTCATATCATTACTAGGTCTGTTTTTTCTCTCTATCTCTCTCTCTCTCTCTCTCTCTCTCTATATATATATATATATATATATATATATATATGTCTGTATGTATACATGATTTGCATATATACCTGTTCAACCTAGAGTTTGCTTCTTATTTTATCTTTCGATCTGACATGCAGTTATTTGTATGAATATTTTAACCTTTATGTTAGTTTTTCTTCTCATTTATTTAAATTTATTTAAATTTAATGAATGAACTTGCAGGTTCACGGTTGAAACTGTTACCTATTTGAAGACAACACACACAACTTAGGAGGTATTGTTCAGTAGTTTTCATTATTTATTTTTGATAGGATATCTAGTATGTATCTAGTCACTAAGTATAACAGTTGTATGTTGTTTTTCTATTGTGAAGCCATGTTCCATTATAAATATGATTTTTTTGTGGGTTAGTGTTCATGCTTATTATTGTTATACTATAGCGGTGATTTAGGCGCACACGGTCCATTAGTATCAAAGAACTTATATATGGATAAATATTACCCATATAGTTCTTTGTAATTTTCATGAAAATCAAAGAACATCTTATGTTAAAAAGCTTTGATATTATAGATAAAGTTGAGTTTAAAGGATGCAGTGACCAATTGATTGGGTGTAGGGTACCATAGAAGATATGTGTAGTCAAAATGATATTTCAAAATATAAGCTAGGCATATCTTCTCTTCACTGTAGGACTTTGAATAATTGATCTTTGAATAGAGTATTTAGGTAAGTTATGAGATTGAAAATGAAGTCATTTAATATTTACAATTATCTAATTTTGTTTTTTTGTATTCTCTATATAATGCTTTTATAGGGAAGGAGCATGATGTATTATATTTTGGGCTCAAGTCAAGTATGGAGAGTGGGTTGTACCGAAATCATTATGGTGAGTTTTAAGAGTGGACTACTTGAAATGGTCCTCAAGTCGCCTCACCCCTCAGGTGTGTTGTATTCCTTCATTTAGATTATTCCAACACAAGTGCATTTTCTTTCGCAATTTAACCAATACATACTTAAACCAACACGGGTGTGTATATCTAGGACATGGGCGATTGGATATGAAGGACATTGGATATGAGAAGACAAATACCCAAGTGTGTGGAGAGAGGAATAGATACGAGGAAGATCTGACTTCAAATGATTAGCAATAAATATGAGGAACACTTTAAGAACAATGAACTTGTAATATGTGAAGTGTTTAATGCAAAGGGAATGCTTTGGAGTTAGTTTACACAGAGTAATGGTTGACGGAGGAGAGTGTTCTGTTGTGTTCATTCATTGATTTTATAGGTGATTCCAAGGGAATCAAGGTCTTACTCAATTAGACAACTATGTTAATGGATCAACTACGTGGACTTCCATAGTTGTTCTTTAGGCCAATGTGGCTTATATTAGACAGTTAAAAAGTTAATTGTCTAAAAACCTCTTACCTACACACGCGTAAAAGCAGTGTAGAGATAATTTTTAATTCAAATGTCTATGAAGAATTTTTTCATACCACTATCAATAAGAGGAAGATTAGAAGCATAGTTCTCACTACACTGCTTAAACTTGAAATAATATGCAGGTCCCACAACTAACACATCTAATTCTTATTTGTTGTGAAAGAACTGAATTGTAGGCGCATAATAGTGGTCATACATGATATATATATATATATATATATATATATATATATATATATATATATATATATATATATATATATATATATATATATATATATATATATATATGTGTGTGTGTGTGTGTGTGTGTGTGTGTGTGTGTGTGTGTTGTTACATGGGTTGAATCTACAATAGAAGTAACTACTAAAATAGTCTATTTTCCCAATAACACAATAGCCTGTCCCTCTTTTATTAAAATAGTGTCGTCGCAACGTCATATGCATGTTTCCCTTTTAGAAAACTTCCAACACATTCGAACAAAATAAGATCATTTTCATTTATAAATACATTATAAGAAAATTACCAGCACAGTTGGGCCTACCTAGTATCATTTTCATTTTCATTTATGTTATTCTTCATGCTTAATATGAAAAGTATGGCTTAATGTTGACTTGCTTCTTTGATGTTAGTCTAATTCAAAATGGAGAAGCACGACGGATAAGCACCATCATTTTATTTTCTCTACGGAGAAGCACAATGGGATTGCGGAGTTTCTTGAGATCTTAGGCAGTATATTCAATGGGTTTGCCTTGCCTTTAAAGGAAGAGCACAAGTTGTTCTTTGTTCGTGCATTGATTCCCCTTTACAGACCAGTTTTTGGAATGATGAGCACCAGACAAATGAAGAAAAGAAAGGGATAAAAAATGATTCGGTAAGCATAATATGGATCCGCCACGACTGGATCTAGTTCCCACACCAAGCCTGGATCCAACATGTTTACAACCTTGGAAGTGGTGTGCTTGTATTAGTCAGTGCGTGCAAGTCCTCACCGCCGACGTCATATCAAAACCCAAGTCGTGTTCCAAAATAGTCAAGTGTAAAATTACTCTTCATTGCTTATTGATTCATCATATCACTGGTTTTAACTTGCTTACCTGATCACAACAGGAGTTTGGCTGATGCATTGTCACATAGATTCCCATCTGACATAGGGCTTGGCTATGGCTTTAGTGGTTGAAAATGGTGTTGGAGAATTGCATACAATAGAGCCGCCTCCAGCAGATTTGACACAATGCTAAGCATCAACAAAGCACATCAGTAACAAAAATTTGCCTCCAGGGTTGCAAAGAAAATGATGAAGTTTTCACTTGTCCTATATTTCTGAAGTATTTGTCTGCCTGCATTTGGTGTCCATGTTTCCTCTGTTTTGCTTATGTATCCAATATTGAGTCCATATTGTGCTTTTACTTAATTAGGCAGAGTGTACATCCAGTTTCTGGAATGATGAGCACCAGACAAATGCCAGTGTATTTGGATAAGCATCAAGGTCTTTTTTTGAGTATGCATTTTACAATATTGATATGATTTTAGCTTATGTTATGATAAAAATGTTGTGAAATCCCATGTTTTGTTGACATGAAACACCTTATCAAAGTAAGTATGGGTTACAATCTTCAATTTCAGGAAGCAATGTTACTTCTTATGCATCTGAAGCTACAAAGCACAGAGGCTCGACTAATCTCATATGTCCTGATGGTCAAATTCGAGAAACTGGATGCACTCATTTCCCCATGTTTCTTCAGCCAAGTGATTAGTATGAATTTTATTTGACTCACTTCTTGTTTCAATGGCTTATATGCCAACCTATATTGTATTAACAGTAGGGTCAAATGCAAAAACATATCTTAAACTATCACTTTGATTGCAAGTACTACCCTAGCGTCGCTAATGACCCCAAATCATGAGACAATTACAAATATCCCCTGATGTGTCGGATTACTTGCCTATATAGCTTATATGCCACAGTGCATTATTAAAACTAGGGGAAATGAAAATACTCGCCTAATGTTACAAATAACCTCAAAACTATGGTAAAGTTGCAAATGCACACTGTTGCAAAGAAATGCTCAATGTATTTCTTTCTAAGGTGACTACATAGTACAAATATATTCAGATCTTCTTTACAATCGAATGAGATTGAATTAGATCACTGGATCGATATTAATCTATACCTCTCCATTTAATAAATGAATTAACCAATTAACGGATTTTAAAATTGATTTCATATCCAGATTAAAGTCAGGTTCAGTGAAAGCCCTATCTTGGAGCTCTAGGTGACCAAATGGAGGGCTTATGTAATCAATTTACAGCTTGGTAATGGTGCTTTTTAATCTTATAGGAAACAACAATCTCGAGTCTCCAGGAGTGGTTGCAAGATTCGACCATTGGTAATAACCCAATCTTACGACTAATTGCTGGGATCATATTCATGTATGAGCAGGATTATAATGAGGCACTAAAACACACAAATGTTGGGGGCACTATGGAGCTGTGAGTTTACTTGGTTAACATTAAATGTCTTTAAAGCTTTTATAACATTTTATCAATAACAAATATTTATTTGTGATTTTTCCTCATTGTATTTTGATTGTGAACCTTGCATATTCTACAAGAAGATTGATGTTTTCTTTATACCATTGTTATATTAGATTTCCCTCAAGTTATTTAGTACTAAAATTGAGTTAGCAAACTTTTTTCTTAGAATTGGCCTAAAATTGGCCAATCCTTCACTTTTAGAGTAATCCTTCACTTAGAAATTTGCAATTTCATATACCCAATTTATATGTTATATGTTACTTGAACTGTGTACTTATAGGAAACACACTGTGTACTTAGAAATTTGCTATTTCTGTTCTATATTCAAAACTGAAAGGTGTATTTCAGATTATCTCTGCGTAAGAGACCGATCTCATATTCCGATCAGATTGGAGCTTACGGCGATCGAGTTGAATTAGATAACACTTTATTGAGTAACGGAATAGAATCAAACGATAAAGATGATGTTGTTGTTGTTGACAAGGTTCTAAATGAAGAGTTTGCCAAATTTGCATTTCGATCTGCTCACCGCAGAAATAAAGAGAGTCCTCTCAGTTTCGTCGCCATATTTAAGCAGGTTTTGATTACTCATATATGTGTCTTTATTTAGTGTATAATGTATTTGTTTTTACATATATGTGTAAACTTGTATTTTGATATTTCTAGAGCTTCTTGTAATCTCTGTTTCATATGTACTAAAGGTTCTATTTTAACATATATGTATGAGCAGACTTTTATTTTGAGATTTCTTTCTTGTAATCTATGTTTCTTATTTGATAAGTGGATACTTAGAATTGTCCAAAAGTATTAACTTTCTCATTACTTGATGTATACATTTATTAGCAAATTGTTCACACACCCCCTTTCTCTAATGTAATATATTACAATTTGTTGATTGAGTCAGTACACATTTTTTATCTGATTATGCCCATTAAGGTAGATTTGTTATTGACTATGTAACTTATTATCCGACAATAGTCATGAAATTTCTAATAGAAATGTTTTTCTCCTATAGATTAATAATGCTGGTGTGCTAGAGAATAATCATCTGACCACATCGGAAGGGTACCTCACATTCCTCTTTGATTACGCCAGAATTAGTATATCTCATTAATTATTGTTAAACGATGCAGATTAATTGATTCAATGTCTTTTTTGCTCCCCATAACACCAGATACGAGTTGAATTTTGCAGTTACATGTGATTTGGGGTTGATGATGAGTTTAAGTATACTTAAACTCATCATCACTGGAGTGAACCTCCCTTCCATCCCTGGAGTGATTTTTCCATCACATTGCTTTCTGTTTTTTTCACTAGGGACTGCCAATTATAAATTCCACTAATTTACACCTCATTTAAACCTATGCTATTCTTATTTTTCAAGTTTTTCTTGTATTGATTTCTTTATCATACAGACACGACAAGGGGGCTTACATGTTTGGACGAGTAGATCTATATGATTTTTTCGTTGAGCACCCCACCATCTCTCGATTTCATGCAGGTACATCTTCTTTTTTTTGTTTACTCATACATATGAAATTTTCCTAGTGCTTGTGTTACCTCAATAAGAAATTGTAGCCACTAAAAAATTGTCATGAAATATCACATGTCGAAATGTCTGCCTATCAATTTTATCCATTCTTCCAATTGCATTTTGTATCAATAAGACTTCAGACAAGTGCATTAGGGACTTTTTATAGAAGGCTAGTGATGACGAGTTTTAAGTGTACTCAACTCAACAAAATTGTCCCAACGATTTGGGGGTGCATGGATCGTACTGCACAACTGATTAGAAGTAACTGCACAACTGAATTTGTTTAAGAACCGAGTTTAAGTTATACAACTGATTAGAAGTAACTACACAACTTAATTTGATTTCTTTATTGAGTTTGTGTTTAAATTACTATTGAAGTCCTAATTTATGTTTTGATTTGTCTTTGCTCACTTATTTTAGGTTTCGGCGATTCAAAAATTGGGAGAAAATGTTTTTTGATAAAAAAAGGTGACAGTGGTGGGACCGCGGGACATGCATACAAGGCAATGAGCAATGCATGATATCTTGACTCTAATCTCATAAGCGTCATATGCTGAATATTGTTGTGTTATTTTTTTATTTCTTAAACAAGGTGGATAGTCCTATAAATAAAGGAAGCTCTGTTCAATTTTTTTTATAGTGTTTACAATTATTTGTGTTATGTAATAAATATTTTTGAATTAAGTATTGGTGTTATTTTCACGAATTGTGTTGGCATTTGTTTATATCGTGTTTAGGACGGATTTTTAGTTTTATTGTTCGAGTATTTTTTCTTTCTTAAATAAGGTGGTCAGTTTTATAACAAAGGAAACTCTCCAAAAAATTTAAATTGTCCGTGTTTATTTTCGAATTGATTAGTTTGAAATATGATTAGGTCACTATTTTTGTATATGTTCTAAGGATTTAATTAGTGTTCTTGATTTTAAATTCCGGATATTACATCCTGAAAAATATTTTTTTAAAATATGTACTAAGATTAGTAACATAATTTTACCGTTACTATTAGTAACATAAATTTACCGTTACTACTAGTAACAGAATTTCACTGTTGCTACTCACGAATTTTTCGTGACTATTAGTAACATAAATTTTTCGTTAGTAATTCTGAATTTTTCATTACTATTAGTAATACAACTTTAACGTAACTAATTTCGAATTTTATCGTTACTATTAGTAACATAATTTTTCCGTTACGAATTCCGAATTTTACCGTTACTATTAGTAACAAAATTTACCGTTACTAATTCTGAAATTTACCGTTACTATTAGTAACAAAATTTTACCGTTACTAGCTTCGTCCCCACGCCTTTTTCTAACGGAAAAATTATGTTACTAATATTTTTAGTAACGGTAAAATTGTGTTACTAATGGCGTGTTTTGGTGTAGTGATCATCGCTGTGGGAAGACCCCACTGGCCGACTCGAACCCACGGGAGGGAAAGGCAAGGCATAATATATGCTGGGCGCCATTAGCCATCTCGTCACAAAGTCCATGTAATCATACGACGCAGTTGTATTAGTGTATAATAGGTAGGAGTCGTCGATCATCACCACGATCCTCGCATCCTTCGGCAGCATCCGCTCCCGCCTCATAGACATAGGCGGCCACGCAGGTGGCACCACCACCTCCTCCTCAGCGATCTGTCGAACCACCCTCTCCCCATGATACGAAGAGTGGCCAAACTCATGCGCCAGTAAGTGCCACAGTTGTGCGTTCACCCCGGGTCAACCCCCTGTCCTAATAGCAATCCCCCAAGGGTAAAAGGTCACCTGAAAATCCCAAGAAAGTATAAGCCAATACAAAATTAGAGCATACAAAGAACAAAACTAAGGAAGGAAAAGTCTCACCCTATCACTAGTCAGGCCATTCAAGACCTGACGCACTTCCTCCAGAGAAAGAGATCTCCTCGAGCGCCGATTGGCCTTGCGCCATCGATACAACCGGCAGAAGTTCCTAACAGTCTGATCCTTCAGAGCGATCAGCTGGGTATTACACCTAATCACCTCATAAAACCACGTCTTCTAAAGACAAGAATTTGCAATAAAAAAATGAGACGCATAAGGAACGTGCGAATGCATGAAAGGAAAATGTGCAAATAAAAGAATACCTCAAGAAGATACATGGCTCCAGTAAAAGTCTACTGGCAGCACCGACTGAATGCATCCAGAGAAATATAGAGGGTCGCCAAATTCAAGCTCTCCCAATCATAGAAAGGGATGTTCGAAAACACCCTCAAGTACGACAAGAACCATAAGTGGACGACGTCGTCACTTGACGTCATCATAAAGCCCCTCAGCGCTAGCAAGATAAACAACCGAGCCATCTGCCTCACTAGCAGCCCGTCCTCCACATTAACCACCCTACCCAACAAAACATCCTTCAACAAGGATAGCCAAATGGAATCCCGAGAAACTATTCTCCCCACGTCACCGAGCGCCGCCCGCACCACCTCTGGTCTCACCTGTAAGGAACGATCCACCTCTATTTGCTCCCCATCGCAATCCAGCCCCATCGGCTGCTACACATCTATGGGAGTCAATTTCATCTCCCCGAATCCAAAATGGAAGGTGTGGGTAGTGTCCCACCATCTCTCTCCCAGAGCGCACAAGACCACTGTCTAACGAGGAGTCTCATCCAGGCATATGCCAACCTCCTAAAACCCGCTGATGATACCACCCAATGCACCACGGGTGGAAGATGCTCCCAGACATCCTTAAGCCCTGTTGTCCCGCGGGCACGCATGTTCTTCAAAGAAACATCAGACTGCCAAAAGAGAAAAACCTTATCAAAATCCAAGAAAAGAGGAAAACATAAAAAAGGAATGCCAAAGGTCACCTTTACTTACATAACCACCAGGGTTCACCACCCTCGAAGAGCGATGATGCGAAGGCTCCCGCAGCAGAGTCCGCTCATTCGCAATCGGCTCGAACGCATAAAAGGAGTTCTCGCTCCCCAAAGTAAGAGGCGCCCTGACCCTCTATTCCACGTTCGTCCAGTCATCAACAGTCAACCACTCCCTGTGTACAACAATGCTCATAAAAGCGGATATTTTTCAGATTACGGAATGCTTGAACGATTCGCAGAGGAAAATTGCAGAAAGAGAGAAGGCAAGAAGCAAGGAAACTTCTAAAAACCCCAGGAAAGATTTAGAACATCTTCACCAAGGAAATTTCACACCCCCTCAAGCGAAACCCCTATTTCCCCAACGGAACTCTCAAAAGCCAAGTGAATCTTCTCCCAGGATCGCCTCCTATACCCCAAAGGTCTCAAACCTTCCCGAGCAATACGTCCAATACCTGGACCACCTAATCACTTCCCTAGTGGAGTTTATAACATCAAATTTTCCTTTCCTCTACAAAGTCTCCAAAAGATACAACGATTTCCCCAACAATAGGCTCCCTAGCTCAAAACAAAATCACGAGGTAATTTCCCCGACATAATTCCAGAGAATCATTCTCCCCATTAATGTCTCCAAAGGACGCTCTAAATTTTCCCCAGCTCATTCGCTATTCCCCAGTGGAACCCAAAATCCAATCTTCATCCCCAGCCTAATTTTCTCGAAGGAAATGTACACCTCTTTTACATCAGAATTGACCTCGGTCTTGGATCTCGATCCTCGATCGCCACCTCTCTTAGGTATAAATTGACCTCGGTCTTAGATTATCACCTTAGTTAGGTCAAAATTGACCTTGGTCCTCGGCCGTCACCTCTCTTAGGTCAGAATTGACCTCGGTCCTCGGTCTTCAGCTCTCTTAGGTCAGAATTGACCTCGATTTTGGATCGTCACCTTAGTTAGGTCAGAATTTGACCTCTATCCTCGATCGTCACCTCTCTTATGTCAAAGTTGACCTCGGTCTTAGATCGTCACCTAAATTAGGTTAAAATTGACCTCAATCCTCGGTCGTCACCTCTTTTAGGTCAGAATTGACCTTGGTATTAGATCGTCACCTTAGTTACGTCAGAATTGACCTCGGTCCTCGATCGTCACCTCTTTATTTTATAATTGACCTCAGTCTTGGAATGTCACCTTAGTTAGGTTAAAATTGACCTCGGTCCTCGGTCGTCACCTCTCTTAGGTCAAAATTGACCTCGATCTTAGATCGTCACCTTAGTTAGGTCAGAATTGACCTCAGTCCTTGATCGTCACCTCTCTTGGGTCAGAATTGACCTCGTTATTGGATCATCACCTTAGTTAGGTTAGAATTGACCTCGGTCCTCGGTCATCACCTCTCTTTAGGTCAGAATTAACCCCGGTCCTCATTTGTCACCTCTCTTAGGTCAGAATTGACCTCGATCTTAGATCGTCACCTTTGTTTGATCAGAATTGACCTCGATCCTCGGTCGTCACCTCTCTTAGGTCAGAATTGTTCTCGATCTTGGAGCGTCACCTTATTTAGGTCATAATTGACCTCTATCCTCGGTCGTCACCTCTCTTTGGTTAGAATTGACCTCGGTCCTGGATCGTCACCTTACTTAGGTAAGAATTGACCTTGATCCTCGATCGTCACCTCTCTTAGGTTAGAATTGACCTCAGTCTTGGATTGCCACCTTTATCCCACAGAATTAGCTTCGACTCGCAGAATTGGTCATCTCACCTTAAGCCGCAGAATTGGCTTCCACCCGCAGAATTGGTCATCTCAACTTAATCCCATTGAATTGTCTTCGACCCGTAGAATTGGCCATCTCACCTAAAGCCCACATAATTGGCTTTGACCCGTAGAATTGGTTATTTCACCTTAAGCCTGTAGAATTGGTCACCCCATCATTGCTTTGGTCATCACTTCCTTTAAGACCATCCCCAGCATGTTCCTTTAAGACCACAGAATTGGCTTCGACTCATAGAATCGGTCACCCTCATCTTCAATCCCTCAGAATTGGCTTCGACCCGTATAATTGGTTATCCTCATCCTTAGGTCCTCTGAATCGACCTCGACCCTCCAATCATCCTCTTTCAAAGGCATCATGTGGTGTCTATTCTACGGCTATTGTTTGTTCCAAACTCACCCGTCGAGGGGCTCTATAGACACCCTATTCTAATATCCCCTAACCTCTCCTTAGGTCCCTAGCACCTCCCTTCAACAATGTAAACCCAAGTCATACCTCGAGTACTGACCTAGAGGTCATCGAACACTCCCAGGCTCCATTTAACCAAAAAGTCAACCTCTTCATCTTGACCAAGACTGAATGAATCTTCGAAGGGCACTAAATCCCCTTTTTAACGGTACATCCCGTGTGCAATTCGGACTTACCATGCAGACGAACGACCCATTTCCCCCGAAACCCGATCAAGAGGCCACCGGGTGCTCCTGGGCTCCGTTTGACCAAATTTAACTCTTCTTCTCGATCAAAACTGAATGAATCTTTAAAGGTCACTGAAACCCCTTTCCAACGATCCACCTCGTGAGCAATTTCGACTCACGGTACGGACGAATGATCCGTTTTATTCCGAGAGGTCATCGAATGGTTCGAGGGCCCGATTGACTAAAGTCAACTACCCAAAATAGGTCAAACTCTTTGGAATGTTAGAGTACATCTCATAACCTATCCAACGATCTTCCCATGCACAATTCTGACTTACTATACGAATGAACGATCCGTTTGTGTCCAAAGTTTCCCCGTCCAAAGGACCGATGAGCGCTGCAGAGTCACATTTGACCCAAAGTCAGCCCCTGAACTCGGGAGCTATCCAAGGACATTCGAAGGTTCTGAATTATCTTTCCAATGGTTTGCCCCGTGCATGATTTGAATCAATGATTTGCGCTCTACGACCGATTTTCCGAAGGAGCTTGAAAGAGACTGCGAAACGGTAGGTGCCAGAGCCTGCCTATCGGCAGTGTGCCTAAATGCACCTGCCGATGGGTAGGACCAGGGCTATGACGATCAGCAATGCCCTGGGCCTATGAAAAGGTGGGCTTGACCTCATTGCAAAGGGGTCCCAGATCTAAAATACCTCACTCTCAACGAATCCAGAAAACCTCTCTCGAAGTCAACGCGATTTCCACATCCAATTCCCTTTCCAACTTTCGGTTTTCATCATCCTTTTCATCAAACTTGGTGAATTAATTACCCTTCATCATCATCCAAGTGCAAGGGCTTCTCTCCAACATCCAAGATCAAGCTCAAGATCTCCAAGAACGTCCAACTCTTCCAACTCTCTCTTTGAATTCTCATAAATTCGCATTAACTTGTTTTATTACTTAACACTTTTATTCTCTCATCTCACATATCCTAATATACTTTTTATTTAGTATTATTTCCCATCTCATATTTTCATATACATAAAAAGTCAAAAAAACAAGAAAAATAGGATTTACTCACAAATTCCAAACGGGAATTCTCACACTTTTCCCACAACTAAAACATTTTTTTTACACACACACACACACACACACATACAAGAGAAGTCCCCCATTGGATTTATGGGATAAATCCCACCCCTCGTTTTGCATACGAACTACGTGGACTTTAATGCCTTTATATGCTACGTAGGCATCTCGGGGTAAAACTCGAGACTCAAGTCCTTTTTCTACACTTTTCCCATTTTTCTATATTCTTTAGACTTAATTCTCTCAAATTCTATGTATTTACATATATATTTTTGTTCTCAATTGCGTATTATTCCACATGCGTTATCATTCCCCTATAATGATCGACACTAGGATAATCGCATAAATCCTATTTTCTAATATTACTTTTAGGAACATTCCTATAGATGACTCGCTTTATCTATTCCATGATACAAGTCGATGATTCCTATCTCCACTACGTATACACATGCACACATATCATGGGAAAATAAAGGAAACAACAACAACCCATGAGAGACCGCAAGGGCGGAATGGGTGCCTAACACCTTCTCATTTCGTAACTTAGCCTCCGGACCCTTTTTGAATCATTTTAGTTTTGTATGTATCAGTATGTATTTGGATGCTGTCCTTCAGGATGGTTCCCTTTTCTTTTGTCTATTTTGAGTAAAATAGACTGGCGACTCTATCTCTCTACATTTTTCACCTCATTCACCGACGCCGACCGAAGCGCTCCCGAGAGGGATGCACGAGACCTAGAGGGATCCTCTCCCACCACGCCGCAAAGGGATATATCCGGGGGATGGCCACACTATCACTTTTTAAAATCAAACTAACTAAACTTGTTGGACTTTGGCAATTTTACAATTTGTGTTGCCTTTAATCTTTTCATTAGGCTTTTATCAATGGTGGCTTTTTCGCAAAGGAGATTTGCTCCTTTCATATACCTCTCCAATATGCTACACAAGACGTGTAAAACTAAAATACACAAAAATAAAAATCTTTTTGAGTTTTTCTAAAAATTTCAAAAAAAAATACCCATTTGAAACCAGACTAACTCAATAGATAAGAAAGATCTTTTTGTATTTTTTCAATATGACTCAATAAATGAAAATTAAAAATACAAAAGACTCAAACAACATACGACTAGAAAACCTATATATCATAGAGCACAAAAACTATTGTATGCAAATATGAAAGCAATCACCCATGCAATATTGCATATGAAGAGTCATGTGTAAGCATGCGAGAATCAACTAGTCTAACATTTAGTGCCTCTAAAATGGATTTTCTAACCTAAATATATGCTTACCTAACGCATCGGGTGTTGGGAACCAAAGGGACACTAGACTTCAACTTCCTAGGGTCTTTTCTAAGATCATAGAAAAAATACCTAAGGTGATTTTAACTTCAAAAACCTATACTCAAGAAAAGAATTAGACTCTTCGTGCGATAGGATTTAATTTTTCAGTTCCTAGAAGGTTATCTCTCTCCCCATCATTGTAAGTAAACTTATCCCTAAGAGTCTTCTCACGTACATTCAAATAATTAAACAATTATCATTATCCTCATGTGAGACCCCACGTAATTAAACATTGGGTGATCAATCCTTTATTAAATTAAAACAAGTTTCTCATCTGATTCATTCTTAACATCACTGTCGAAAATATTTTAATTACTAACCACCTAAGTGAAATTTGCGGTTGCCAAATTTTAACTTCAATTAAACATACAATAACATGCGGAACAATAGATAAATCAAATAACAACATAAGAGTCTAAATATAACAACTAAGATAAATCAAAGTCTTGTCGAATGAACCATCGGCCAAAAACTAACAAATAATAACTCCAAAAATGAAAGTACTGAGGGAAAACATGTCCGTACTGAAATCTAAAATCCTACACTAGATTAGAAAGTGAAAGAGGCGTCTAATCAATGCCCTACAACATCCACCTATGCTGCAGCTATGAAGTCCCTAGAATGAAGTCAAACTTGGAGTCTCTGTAGCTGGACACCTAAAAGGTTTTGAAAATATATTACATACCAAGAGTTAAGACTCAAAACGTTTTGAAAATATTTAGAAAGTAATTTATTGCAATAAAGATCAATTATTGATTACACATGTTAGGTTTACGCACACTCCCTTGAGTTTCCTCATCTCTCATCTATAGTGCACGCCTAACGTTCCTTACTAGACTATTTAGCTACATTACCCAAGCTATTTAGACTATATTAGTTGTCTGAACTCACCTATACGTCTAAGTTCTCGTACAGCTCATACAGTACCAAATTTTATTAACACTCCTCATGTGTGAATTAATTCCCGTGTAATATTTCACATATGTTAGTTCCTTATTTTAAAAGTAAAGTCTGACCACTTAATCTTATTCATTAGATGTTCACTATCTAATATTATAGCTTTCCAATTAAGTTTTCTCAACTTAACTTACTTTTTAGATGTATACACATCATCTAACTATCTACTACTTCCCCCTAGTAGATTATTCATATAGAATATATTTCGCACACAATATAGACTATAAGGATCATTGGCTTGGTTTAATCATCGACGCCAATTTTTCCAATTTAGATTTTTTTAATGTATGCACGTCATCAAATTATCTACTATTTCACTCAAGTAGATTATTAATATAGTGTACATTTCACTCACAATATACACTATAAGGATTATTGGCCCGGTCTAATCCTCGACTCCAATACTATATAGATACTGTAGGTATTTCACACAACCTAAGTAAATAGTTTATAGGTATTCACACAATCTAATCGTTCACATTAGTACATAGTGTATTTCTCTCTAATACTCACCGTACAATTTATTTTATGATTTCTCTCGTTATCGCATCTTCTCGAGTATTCTACCAACTCTAAGGGACTTAGTTAACCCCTTTGTATTTTCAGTAGCTAAGCCTAACTTACTCTACTGGTATACTTATCGTCCATCCGAAGTTCCCGTAAATTATTATTTCACTATCCGATAATTTACGACACAAATTTATCCCAATTGATTACCGTCTTACTTCCGTTGCTAAGACGGATCTACAAAACCAAATCAGGCCTATTGGAATATTAATAATTCCCCCAAAATCCCTTAGTAAGGTTGTAAAGTTTACACGATAATCGGTTAGAAGAACTAAGTCAAAAAGAGGAAAATAGATTTTCTGGTAACCTGACCAAATACTAGATCGATCTTTTTTTTAAAATCGGATCGATCCTTTTTTTAAAACCGGATCGATCCCCTTTCCTGCAATTCACCAGCCACATCCGTTCATACGTTTTTCGCCTATGATCTAGTACCAACCTCCATTACTCTACACCAAGGTTTCAACTAAATATTCTAAACCATTTATACATGTATTAGGAGGGTTCCTAACGTTTTAAACATATTCAAATCATCACAAAATTTGACCAAGAACGAATCAAACTATGAAACCTCATCAAGGCCCTAGTTTTGTGTTATTCCCACACATTCAATCACAAACCCAGATTTATTTCGTATTTAATGATCAAGTCACCCCTATTGATTAATCCTCTACATAGGTTAACCCTTTTTACATGCAATTCCTAACCATTATACATCAAATCTTTTCTTTCTCTCTCTAAGAACATGGGATTAATCATGGTTATCACTAAATCTTTATGTATGGGAATTATAACTTCATTTAAATGTAATAAACAACTTACCTTATACAAAGGTGATCAAATTTCGTGACGAAGATAATGATTTGATGTGCTTCCCTTCAAATCCCCACTCCTTAGATGCTTAGGGTGCAAGAATCCTCCTTAAGCTTTTGGGAAAGGTTATTCTCTTCTCTCTAATGGCCTCTCTAAGCTTTCTGAGTTATGAACCCTAATCCACAATTCTAATTATCAGATATAGGACTCTAATTTTCGTAGGTCCTTTAATCTTTATTTTCAAAATGACCAAATTACCCCCGTAAGGTGCCGTTTTGGTCCAAAGTTGACCCGTGACTCAATTGACATCCCCGGTTACACTATTTTGACTAATTCGCCCCTTTCGGACTCATCCGTGACCTCTAAATTATCATTCGAGTCACCTAAAATATATTTCTCATTTCTCACCTCAACATAGTCTAACACGCGACTCTCGGTGAGGTAACATTTAATATGCCCACATCACTCGCTATGACATATAATCTTAATTATTAATTATTTACTATTCACACTTAGTAAATATTATATCAGAAATATTAATTAGTATCTATCTCTCGATTAATATTTAATAACTATAATTATTATTAAATCACATTAAATTGCTCTACTCGCGTAATTTAAATTAAGACATATTTTCTATTTAATTAGTCAATTAATTAAATTCTAAATACGTCAGAAATACGGGGTATTAAACCTCGTTAGCACGTAAACAAACCCTAAATTTTAGAGTCCTCTAATTCTTTTTTTAAAAACTGGACTCTATCCTCACTCTCTTTCCTGGACAATTTTAAAGTTGTAAAAATATGGTTCATGTCCACAAGCTTCTCACGTAGGAAATCTCTTTGAGTTTGAGCAGTTTGCAAAAATTTAATTGCATCTTTAAAATGATAATTTTATTTTTCAAGAATTTTAATTCTTTTTTGCAAATTTCAAATTTAATTGAGTTAAATTTTCAAAACGATTATATCTCTCATTAAACACCTATCGAATATCAAAGTCGTCATCGCTAAACAGATTGAAAAACTTACCACTATGGGAATCCATAGATGAGGAAAGCAAACAAAACAAACACGAGAGATAAGGATAAATAAACCACCTTAAATATCACAAAATATGGATCTACACGATAATTTGGTGCAACTGGCTTTGATACCAATTTGAGAATGCCCATATACGGTGTGTTCTTAGGCAGGGATGGTCCGAACAACCAAAACGTCTATTTTTAGATTTTTTAGATTTTAAAGATCAAAACATTAAACAAATTAAAAACAATAAAACTTTGTACCAATTAAAATCGTTTTGTTGTGAAAAAATGAATTACCCCATTATATCTTTTTAACCTAAAACATGCATTTAGATGATAAGAATATAAAATAAATAAATCATCGACAACACACCGATGTACGAGGAAAATTACACAGAAAAAAACCTCGGATGGCCCAGCCAAACACATCACTATGATATGATTTTACAAAGGCTAAAGGGTAGACTTAATCAACGACTTGTCTCCCTCATAAGACTTGATGCTCTTCTATCTTATACCTCTCCTCCACTGTGCAACGTAGGACTCCACCCACACAAGCTAACACAACCCACGAATACACGCATGCCTTAGTATCCACCGATGAGACTCAACAACCGTTTACGAAATCGGAACTCAAAAATTCACTGCTTCTTAACCGCAACACAGGAAATCAAGTATAGAGTCCACCGCACGAAACACATTCTCAATCCAAGATGATGAAAAAAAACTTTGGCACCCACACTAAATATCTCAAAGAATATAAATATAAAAACTTGGATCTTTAAACACAAAGGGTGAAACTAGGGTTTTGGATCTTTGGTAAACAGGTAGACAATTGATTTTTGCCAAATGTTCTTGAAAAAACTGATCCCAACATGCCTTCAATTGAAAATAAACATGAATTTCAAGTCATCAAACTCATTCGAACGAAAATGCATAGTTCTCTTGAACGAAAGGCAATTTTCGTTCTAATGAAACACAAGTTCATTTAAACAAAGAGTCTTTTTCGTTCAAACAGACTTTCGATGGGATTCCTTCGGATTGACAGAGAATCCTGATTAGATGTTTATTAGATGCACGTTCCAACAAGTTTTCAAGTTCATTCTAACGAGTTTCAACTTTGTTACAATGAGAATAGATTTTCATTCCAACGAGGTACAAAACTCGTTCTAACGAACTAAAAACCAAAAAAAATCATTTTCTTCAAAAATCATTTTAAAAACGGTTTCAAAATTGTTTTGTTAAAAAATAATCACCCAAAAAAATATCCAAGGACCATATTCAAAATGCATCCATACTATACGTGGTCCTCGATAAATGTGAAGTCATACTTGGCACGAAAAACATGTCACGGTGTATATCTAACTTTGAAGCTTAGCCGCTACATCTTGAATAAACAAATCTTATGCTTACGAGATCGACAATACAAATTCTAGGCTGTATAACTCAAATATTTTGTTCGAAATTAAACCGATTTGAAATAAATTAATTTAATTAAAAATTTGTCCTTAAACATTCACGTAATACACGCCTCCAAAGACAGTGTTAACTAACGAAGTTACTCCTTTCGGTTTGTCCTAAGCCGAAGCCAGCCCATTAACGAGACAACATCATGTTATTGCCTCGACTTCTTGTCCATATTGTCTTCTGATTGGATGAATCCTTTTTATAGATTTCACTTTCTTATAGATGCATGAAGAACACTATATTTAGGTACAACAATAGGCCCTTTGACTATACTCATGATTTTTCCTATAATGCAAATCTCTTAGGGTCCGTTTGATTCGCACATTTGCCATGGCAAATGTCAAATCAGTGGGCAAATATGGCATTTGCCCACTTTTGGTCTGTTTGATTCACAAATTTGCCTACAACCCATTTGCCTATGTACAACACCTCTAATGCATGAAAAGTGGGCAAATTTTGCTTTGCTATTTGGAGAAGAATTATTTGCCAAACAATTTGCCACTTCTTACAAGTGCTTGTTCTATATTTTTATGCTAAAATATTTTAAAAATTATTTTACAAACTGTTTTATAAAACTGTTTTAAATAAAAAACAGTTTTATAAAAAATGTTTTAAAACTGTTAAAAAACTGTTTTAAAAACAATTTAAAAACTATTTAAAAAAATATTTTTTAAAACGGTTTTATTAAAATCTGTTTTAAAACACTATTTTAAAAAGTTTAAAACTGTTTTGAATAATTAAGAAAACTATTTCGAATATTGTAAAAATTGTTTTATAAAAATGTTGTTAAAAACTGCTTTAAAAATTATTTTAAAAACTGTTTTAATAATGTTTTATAAAAACTGTTTTGAAATGTAAAAAAAAAACTGTTTTAAAAACCGTTATAAAAAAATTCTGTTTTATAAAAAATGTTACAAAAATGTTTTTAAAATTGTTTTAAAAACAATTTAAAAACGGTTTTAAAAAAATGTTTTATAAAACTGTTTTATTAAAAACTTGTTTTAAAACTATTAAAAACACTATTTTAAAAGGTTTAAAATTTGTTTTGAATAATTTAAAAACTGTTTCGAATATTGTAAAAATTATTTTAAAAAACTGTTTTATCAAATTTAAAAAAAAAACTGTTTTAGAAATGTTTTAAAAATTGTTTAAAAACTTTTTATGAAATATTTAAGTAAACCAATTGGATTGACTTTAATTTCGCCTAATTGTTGTTTGATAGCGTCGTGTGAAAAAACTAGGTAAAATTTGCCTATGCAAACTTTACCCATAGAAAATTTTGCCATCTTAATTTTTGCCCACTTTTGAATCAAACGGACCCTTAGATAATTTCATCTTCAAAGGGTACGGAAGGCGTTCGGAATGAGTGAAGTTTTATGTGAACTATCATCTGATTAGCTCCTCTGCCTCGTGTCGAGCCGAGATGACGTCCTTGTGTGACTTTAAAATATATAGGTTTGAACTGCCACATGTCATTCATCGTCAAGAGCATTAAGTTGTCATTAATATACATGTACCTGGGACAACGCACATGCAGTTTTAAACCATTAATGTGTTTTTTAAGGCAGTTTATGTCATGCTTTGTCCCATTCCATCGTTAACGCCATAAATCTATCTAAATCTCCATTTCCAATTATTATAAGCTTGTAACACTTAAAACACGGGCCTGTTTGGTTTGCAACTATAATTCTGTTTTCTGTGTTTAAATACAATTCTGATAAAAATCTTCGTTTGGCAACCTGTTTTTAAACACAGAATTATAATATTCCTGTGTTATAATCAAGTTTTTCAGAAAACAGATTTTGGATGTTTTATAACATCTGTTTTTTTTATTTTTCAACTCAAAATTATTCATTCTTAATATTTTAAAGCAATTATACCTTAATATATAATATACATACATAATACATTAATGTGTGTAATTCTTATAAATAAAAAATATATATGTACATATACACAAAATTACGTATGGAATAATATAAAGTTAAATAATATTATCAATAAATACATGATACTTATATATAGTTTTATACATATATTATTAATGTATGGAATAATATAAAATATACATATAGTACATATGTATTAAAAAATATTATCAATTCATGTATGTATATAATTTTATAGTGAATTATATATGCGACATCATTATAAATATATATATATATATATATATATATATATATATATATATATATAGAGAGAGAGAGAGAGAGAGTTAAACTCCCTAACATACCTCATTAAATATACCTAAAAATACATGATATTAAATGTACGTGTATATAATTGATGATGTATGTATGTATGTATGTATATGTATACATTCATGTATCATGTATGTATGAAAGTTTTATATATATATATATATATATATATATATATATATATATATATATATATATAAACTCCACAACATACCTCATTAAATATACCTAAAAATACATGTTATTAAATGTACATGTATATAATTTATGATGTATGTATGTATGTATGTATGTATGTATGTATACATTCATGTATCATGTATGTATGAAAGTTTTATGTATGTTTATATGTACATACATATATATACACACACACACACACACACACGCATATGTATGATATAAATATACATATTTGTCAATTTTGTCAAATTTTCAAAAAACTGTATTTAAAAACAACTTTACCAAACGCACACCAATAATTATAAACACAAAAAACTAAATTTTAAAACTGTATTTAAAAACAGTGTTTAAATCGAATTTTCTGAATAGAGAACCAAACAGGCCCTAACTGTCTTAGAGATATAAATCCCAACTTCCATTTGCAGTCGTGCTCCGTCATTCATCTTTATTTTCGGTGAAGCTATCATATTTCTTTTCGATTGTTGTGATCTTCAATCGTTATTTTCCTTTCCACTTTTGACTTCCACAGAGTCCAGGTATCTTTTGTCCCAATTATATGATTTTATGGGGTTTTTGGGATTTTTTTGTTTCAATTGGAAAAAAGATTACTTACTTGTTTATTCTCTGTGATTTAGTTGTTGATTGTTTGATTTACTGGTGAATTTTGTTGGAGTTTTGTTATGGAAAGAACGAAATATATTACTTAATTTCTGCAAGGCACGTTTTTGGAACGTATTTTTTTTAGACAAAATTTCTCCCAATCCGGTTGAGACAGAATCAGAACCGCGAGTACACTATGGATTTTATAGAATTTGCCTTTAGGATACAATGCAGTGTATGAACAGTTGTTTGATTCAAACTATGTACTGTTTGATCAAATCGAGAACACTCTGAATTTGTAACTTGATAATGCCAAAGTATAGTGGACGGAGAGAGGAGAAACTAATAATTTTCGGTGTCCAAAACAGAGGTCTGAAACTCTTTTTATAGCCATTTCTGTGACTGTTCTTCAACAGTCACAACTTTTTATGGAGTGACTCAGCAACCGTTGGATCGTGCCTGTTTGGAACAGCTGCGATCTAACGGTTCAGATTAGGCGTCCCATCGTAAGCGAGTGGACATCCCTTACACGAAATGCTACGAGTTCATCTAACGGTTTAGATCAAGTTGTTTCGGATGCGAAGTACCAAGTGCGCATCAAAGCACGCAATGCGCCCTAAGTCGCCCAATTTCCCTTTCGCGCGCCGCGTGTCGCGCTTACGCGTGTCTCGATTGGTGGTGCTTAAGCACCACCGCGATGCGTAGGATCATAGCCTCTTATTTGACTTGTCAACTAAGAATCTTTGTTGTCCTTTAGTTGATATACCACTACTTTTTATAGTACTCTTCCAATGTGGGACAATATGGGATTTTGAGCACTCCCATATCTTTCACACTCATTTGCTCATGTTTCTACCTTCTAAATTAAAACCCAAACTATGTTTAAAATTAAACACTAATAATATAATAAAATATTAACAACTAAAAAATAAAATATCAATAAATATTGGAATTTATCCAACATTCCCCCACCAATTTCAATATACACAAGAGAGCAAAGCAAAAAGACAATAAATAACTTTTGGCATTATCGCTAAAATCTAGTACATAAATGAGAAGTGTCTTTCGGACTTGAACTTCCATATAGTGAAAATAATTCAAAGCTTCATCAAGGTGCTGTGGTGAACGTATCTTGAACCAAGGACCTTTTGAGACTAGCCGGAACTATCACACATACCGATTTCTGAGTTTATAAGTGTTCTTCTAGCATGCACTTTTATGGCCTTGTGCTAATCCTGATTTCACGAGCGCTTTAGGATCGGTCTTGATTTCATAGAAAGCGTCCACACTTTCGACACTCGTATAGATAAATCAACTTTAGTGATTCTGCGAGTCACACTTATATGATTTATTAAGAAGTAACCTTCATCCTCTAATATGCAGAAAACCAACACTAGGCACATAGGAATGGAACTTTTTGTATAAATTCCTAGTGTTTCATAACTATAATTTAACTTGTTTGTACCACATTGAACTATATCTATATTTTCAAGATATGAGTTGGGTTCCCATTAAATATATTTGTGTTATTTAATAGACCTTAGTCCCATTCCTTTTGAGGTGATATATATCATCTCTCTAACAAGACCTTTAGTTAGAGGATCTGCTAAATTCTTGTTTGTTTTAATATAGTCGACTGTAATTACTCCTTCCTTGAGTAATTTTCTTATAATTTGATGCCTTAGACTAATGTGTCTAGATTTTTCGTTGTAAGTTTTGTTCGAAACTTTATAAATTGTGGCTTGGTTATCACAACTTATCATAATAGAAAGTGATGGATTTTTCCATAAAGGAATATCATACAACACATTTCTAAGCCATTCTTCTTCTTTACATGCATCTGCTAGGGCTATAAATTCAGATTGCATTGTTGAATCTGATACACATGTTTGTTTCTTGGATCCCCAAGAGATACCTGCTCCTCCTAGCGTAAAAATCCAACCAGTAGTTGACTTGCATTTTGATTCAAGATTATTCCAACTTGAATCACTATATCCTTCTAAAACAGATGGATATCCTACATAATGTAAGCCATAATCCAAAGCCCTCTTCAGGTATCTAAGCACCCTAGAAATTTCATTCCAGTGCTCTTATCCTGGATTACTTGTAAATATACACAATACACTCACTGCATAAGCAATGTCTGGTCTAGTGCAATGCATAGCATACATTAGACTCCCAATAATACTAGCATATTTAAGTTGGTTCATAGCACGCCCAGTATTTTTCATTAATTTGATGTTAGGATCCACTGGTGTAGCAGCTGGCTTAAGTTCAAAATGATTATATCTTTTTAGAACTTTTTCTATATAATGAGATAGAGATAACGCTAAAGAATTATCCCTTCTCACAATTTTGATTCCTAAAATCACATCACCTTCTCCAAGATCTTTCATATCAAATTTTGATGATAGAAACCTTTTGGTTTCTTCAACATATTTGAGATTAGACCCAAATATTAACATATCATCCACATATAAGCAAATAATAACACCAATACCATTTTCAAATTTACTATATATACATTTGTCGGCATCATTAACTTTATATCCATGAGATATAATAATATTATTAAACTTCTCATGCCATTGCATAGGAGCTTGTTTAAGGCCATAAAGAGATTTAACCAATTTACACACTTTCTTTTCTTGGCCAGGCAAAACAAACCCTTCGGGTTGTTCCATGTAAATCTCTTCTTCTAAATCACCATTTAAAAATGCAGTTTTAACAACCATTTGATGAATAACTAAATTGTGAATAGAAGCAAGAGATATCAATATCCTAATGGAAGTGATTCGAGCAACAAGAGCATATGTATCAAAGTAATCAATTCCATGTTTTTGCTTATATCCTTTAGCAACTAGTCTTGCCTTAAATTTATTTATAGAACCATCCGGATTTAATTTTCTTTTAAATATCCATTTGCACCCAATAGGTTTAGCCCCGGGGGAAGATCGAAAATAACCCAAGTTTGATTTGACAAAATTGAGTTCATTTCATCATTTATTGCTTCTTTCCAAAAAACAGCATCCCTAGATGTTACCGCTTCATGAAATGTGGTCGGTTCATCTTCTACACTAAGAACAAATTTAGTTTTGTTCTTAGTCTCATTTAAACCCCCTTCAACTAAATAAATAACAAAGTCAGGCCCAAATATTTTTTCAGTTCTTTGTCTTTTACACCTTCGTGGTTCAACGTCATTCGTTGTTTCCGAAGAAGATATAGGTTATGAATTTTCTTCTAAATTTGAGGAGTCAACAGTTGGATTATTATTTTCTAAACCTTGATTCAAAGTACTAAACTTTGTTAGATGTTCAAAGAATTGCACATCTACCGACTCAATGATTTCTTGAGTTTCAAGGTTTAAAAATCTATAAGTCGTACTGTTACTAGAGTATCCAATAAAAACACATTTGTAAGTCCTATTTCCTAGTTTAGGCCTTTTAGGTTCGGGTTTTCTTACATAAGCAAGACATCCCCAAACTTTAAGACGTCTAAGATTAGACTTACGATTAAACCATAATTCATATTGTGTAATATCCTTGTTTTTCAATGGAACTCTATTTAAAATATAACATGCGGATAAAACCGCTTCTCCCCACATTGACAAAGGTAAACCAGAACTGATTAACATTGAATTTATCATTTCAACTAAAGTCCTATTTTTCCTTTCCGTCGTTCCATTTTGTTATGGCGTATATGGCGCCGTAACTTGATGGATTATCCCATGATTATTACAAAATTGTATAAACTCACTCGGGTAATATTCACCACCCTTATTGGATCGTAGGACTTTAATTTTTCGGTTTTGTTGAGTTTCAACTTCTGCTTTAAAAATTAGGAATTTCTCGAAAACTTCATCTTTACTTTTAAGTAAATATGTATATGCATACTTAGAGTAATCATCAATGAAAGTTAAGAAATATTTATTTCCACCACGAGTCATATTACTCTTCATATCAGATACATCACTATGAATAAGATCAAGCATTTCAGATTTCCTCTCAACAGATTTGAACGACTTTCTAGTTATATTCGTTTGAGCACAAATTTCACATTTAGAAAGGTTATCAAATTTACAATCCGAGATTAAGCCGAGATTAGTCATATGTTTTATACTTCTATAATTCACATGACCTAATCTACTATGCCATAAAGAAATAGACTCAACCATATAAGCATAACTAATATCATTGATTACATTAATTTTGATCATGCCGTTACAAGAGTACCCTTTGCCAATAAATTGACCATTCTTAGACAAGACAAACTTATCGGACTTATACACTAGATTGAAACCTCTCTTATTGAGAAGGTCCCCAGACACAAGATTTTTACACATATCAGGTACATGAAGTACATCAATTAGAGTAAGTGTCTTTTCAGAAGTTAGCTTCAATTCCACTGTGCCTTTTCCAACTACATTGGTGCGAAGATTATTTGCCATCTTCACTTCTTTTCCATCAATTTCTTGATATGTTTTGAATGAAGAGCGGTCTTTGCATATGTGGACTGTTGAGCCGGTATCCAGCCACCATCCACTTTCATTAGCAATTTAATTTGCTTCGCAAACAGTAGCAATAAGATCTTCAACATTGTTGGTTTCCTTCGACCCTTATTTTTTCTTAAATGCCTTCTTTTTAAGACGACATTCTCGAGAATAATGGCCCGATTTGTCACAGAAGAAAAATTTTCTCTTCTTTTTCTTATTTGCACCTTGGTTCTTGAATTTTGAATCATTCTTTGCTTTAAATTTTGAGTCTTTGGTAATCTTGGATTTTTGATCCTCAGCCATATTAGCTTTTGAATGACCTTCACCTTGTTTATCATTCTTTTCTCGAATACGAGTATCTTCTTTAATACAAAGGTGACGAAGAAGGGATCCCACAGTATAAGTCTTTTCATCATGATTAATTTTTTTCTTAAAGCCATTCCAAGAGGATGGGAGTTTTGAAACAATCACCCCTACTTGAAATTCATCTTGAAGATTAATACCAGCGACTTTAAGGTCACCAACAATTTGTTCGAGTTGATGAGCTTGTGCAACGACAGATTTATCATTACTCATTCTAAAATTCATATAGTTTGAAATTAGAAACTTACGGTTGCTCGCTTCCTCATTTTGATACTTTGTCTCCAAAGCCTTCCATAATTCCTTTGCTGTCGAAATCATTCGATGAGCGCTATAAACAGTTTGAGACAAAGCATTTAGGATGTGTGCTCGACACATAAATTCATCTTCTTTCCACTTCACATGTTTTTGCTTTATTTCTTCAGTGTCTTTGGGTGTGGGATCGAGAATTTGTTCAAGGTTATCATCTAGAATGTATGCAATTTTTAGTGATGTGAGGAAGAACATAACTTTCTCTTGCCAACGGGTGAAATTTCCGCCATCAGAACGGTCGAGTCGGATTAAGTCTTGAGTCATGACTTGGATAGATTGTCCTACAGTTCCTTCCATTTGGGTTGAGTAATAAGAACAAGATTTTTGCCTAAAACTGTTGGAGTTTTGTTATGGAAAGAACGAAATATATTACTTAATTTCTGCAAGGCACGTTCTTGGAACGCTTTCTTTTAGGAAAAATTTCTCCCAATCCGGTTGAGACAGAATCAGAACCGCGAGTACACTATGGGTTTTATAGAATCTGCCTTCAAGATATAATGCAATGTATGAACAGTTGTTTGATTCAAACTATGTACTGTTTGATCAAATCGAGAACACTCTAAATTTGTAACTTGATAATACCAAAGTATAGTGGACGGAGAGAGGAGAAACTTGCAATTTTTGGTGTCCAAAACAGAGGTCTGAAACTCTTTTTATAGCCATTTCCGCGACTGTTCTTCAACAGTCACAGCTCTTTATGGAGTGACTCAGCAACCATTGGATCGTGCCTGTTTGGAACAGCTGCGATCTAACGGTTCAGATTAGGCGTCCCATCGTAAGCAAATGGACATCCCCTACACGAAACGCTACGAGTTCATCTAACGGTTTAGATCAAGTTGTTTCGGATGTGAAGTGCCAAGTGCGCGTCAAAGCACGCAATGCGCCCTAAGTCGCCCAATCGCCCTATCGCGGGCCGCGTGTCGCGCTTACGCGTGTCGCGATTGGTGGTGCTTAAGCACCACTGCGATGCGTAGGATCATAGCCTCTTATTTAACTTGTCAACTAAGAATCTTAGTTGTCCTTTAGTTGATATACCACTACTTTTTATAGTACTTTTTCAATGTGGGACAATATGGGATTTTGAGCACTCCTATATCTTTCACACCCATTTGCTCATGTTTCTACCTTCTAAATTAAAACCCAAACTATGTTTAAAATAAAACATCAATAATATAATAAAATATTAACCACTAAAAAATATAATATCAATAAATATTGGAATTTATGCAACAGATTTGGGGTTTTAGGTAGCCTCTGATTTAATTGGCTTAGGATTTTACGAATTTTTAGGGTTCAAGATAATTTCCTTCTTTCTTTGACTTGTGACATGTAACCTCTTTAGGTTCCTGTCATATTCTTTATATCTTGTAACTTGTGAGTGCAAATGAGTGAGTAGCGAGGGTTTTGAGCAAATTACGTGAGGTCAATAGGAGAGTCATATAGTTTTTAAGACATGTGCCTTTAGTTGTAGTTCCACCGCCATTTACTGAAGGGGGATCTCTTATTAACCCTAAGGTCATTGAATTTGACCATTTCGATTTTGTTGGTTATGCCCCTCAACCCTCAGACACCCAATATAGTAGATATAATTTCATCGCATCCGAAATCTTGGAAGATGGTGCTAGGATTGAAGAGGAAGGGAAAAATGGGAAAGAATAGATACCGTCTATGTCCGAGATCGTTCCCCTTAGTGATTTGACCAAGTAAGCCCTACATTTTTATCCTCTATTTGCCTTTTTGATATCTCCCGTTGTGGTTCCTAACGAGGATACCCCTCCGGCCATAACAAGTTAACACAATGCTTTAGAGACAGATGCTACCAGTTACGCATATGATACAACTCTGGTCAAACTGTTGGAGTATGAGTATATCTACACTATCCTGTTAAGCGTTATATGCAGGTTACCTTACAAAAACGAGCGAATTTATAATCATCTTAACTCTTAAGATATTACCATCTCCCAATCTACCATAGACATGGGGCTTTGCCTTCCTTTCCATCCTATCATCTGAGGTATTCTGAAGGGTTATAGAGTATCCCCAACTTAACTTGGCCCAAACTCTTACCGAGTAATTGTTTGGTCTATTATATATTGGTGAGAAGCACTTGTTTTTGAAATTAATGAGGTAATATTTAGTTACATTCAAACCCTGAAGGACAATACAAAACCCCGACTTCCCCCCCCCCCCCCCCCCCCCCCGGAAAACCTCAAAAGAAAGTAGTTAAGGTCACCCAGACCCATAACTATTTCTGTAAAGTCAAGTTTTTCTTCGTAAAAATTAAATGGGAGTTCAAGTCGAAGTATATTGAGAAGACTGTGAGGATTCCTCGCAATTATAGGGGCCCTAACACCATTGGTACTTTATATCTTTTGATCATTTAGACTACATTTCTTTTTCTTCTTTTCCTCGTGTACAATCTTAGTTTTGCTTGTCGATAGATAAAATAAGAGAGTTTTGCTGTGAGGATTCCTCGTGTTTAGAAGATGTTGGTAGATATCTTCTCTTTTAACAAACTAAGAGAGTTTGACTATTACACAATTGGTATCCGAACTAAGTCTGATGGTAAAGACAAAGACGAAGCTAAAATTGAATAGGGTATGTGGAAATTTTTTCAAGTGTTTACTCGTACCTTTTTAAGTTCATCTTATATCAACATAAGTTCTTCTTTGTGCAGTATCTACTATATTCACTTCACAATTCAAAACACACTCAACTTAGGGAATGACACCAAAGGTTGCGAATCGTGTCACTCTTGCTGCCCACGAGAAGTAGTTAACCAAAGCCAAAAGAAGGCTTATTGAAGATGCTACTTATGTTCTCGATCACAAGAGGGCCAAGGATGCTCTTGAGCCAAAGAAACCCATCAAGGAACTGATCGTTATTGAAAAAGTTCGATCACAACATTTGGTAAAGGAGGTGCCTATGACTGAAGTGTTTAAGGACCCTTCATACATCGAGGACCCTAATATTCTTGTCTCTTATAAGAACTTGAAGAAGGATAATGTGACACCCCGCCTAATTAAATACCGGGCGATCACTCCTTTATTAAATTAACATCAAGGTGAACAGTTGGTTCATTCTTAGCATCACTGTCGTAAAAATACTTTTCCAATTTAAACACCCTAAATAATTAAGCTAAGTGTCAAAACCATTTAAAACCTTATTCTCATTTTATTAAATCCAGTTATAAAACCTTTAACCGTTTACATTTTTAAGAGTCACACATTAGGAATGAGAATAGAAATGAACATTCAAGAATTTAACCATCAATAAATAGTCCTAATATTTAAATACTAAAGGAAAACATCCTGACAGTAATAAATCCCGAAATAAAGGTACTGAAAGTAAAAATTACAATCTCTAACAATATCAACTAAATAATGGAAAAGGGCGACACATGCCCCTGCTGGATAAAGCTGAACTAGAAGTAGAGTCAACAATGAGGTCGTCTAAGCAATGGCCTGCAACTCCCACAAAAGCTACAGCGCGTTCCATCCAAAGAATCCTAAGCAAGACACCCCTGTGGCTGGGCACCTGTAATACATATATATATAGACACAAGAGAGAAGAAGTAACAGCAAACGGGTCAGAGCCCGAATATAGAACCGTTTTAAAAATAGTTTAGCAAGTATTTAAATTGATTACAGGCCAATGCAATAACATATTAGTGCGACACTCTCTTGAGAAATTCTCACCTCTCTTCTAATGTGCACACCTATCGCACTAACCTTCCCAATGGTCTATCTCGTCATATACCACACTATCTTTCCCCAATGATTTAACTTATCTTAGGTTATTCGCAGGATTTACAACTGAACAACACAAGTATTTAAAACGTAAGATTTCAATTTGTAACCAAAGTTCTCCCTTTTAACTTTATTAATCACTAAAGTTTTCCACTGTCATATTATACTTTCTCAACACAAGTATTTATAATTTGAGTCATCAACCATGTCGTACATATCAAATCACAGTAGGCAGTTCCAGATTTCAGAATTTCATATATATATTAACTACTCGTATAATATATATATCATAACGGCACCCCACATAAAAACTATGGTGCGGGCATACTCTGCTATCCAATCCCCGTATCAATCACACTAAAGGGAATACAAGTTTGGAATCACTCTCGAACTGTACAAATACATACACAAACAACATTGGGGCGAAGCATAGTATCCAAGTCCAAGAGGTCAGTACATACCCTCACGTCTCTTAGGATCGTCCGACTATCGATCCGATAATCCGTACCTAGAATTCCTATCTTCTAGGGTACGAGTCAATATCCCCCATAAGGCAACACAGGATAAGATCGTCCCAGCGCGGTAACCTCCGGGATAGCAAGTAGAGTGGGCATGATTTTTACAAGTATATAATATATGCATACACAATCATATAAATATACTACTTTTATCATATCAATTTAGGTTTATCCCATAACCCATATTCGCAACATTTATCCTTATTTTCTCATTATTAGTCATCACGTATAATAGTTAGTTTCTCACTTTAATTTGAAGGGTTTCTCTAACTTACTACGTAGCCCTCATGGACTCTATCCTTCCAAAGGTACAATTCAATAGGTATTCATTTATGTTCCAACGTAACCCTCTTACGTGTCTCTCACCTTTAACATATACTTACATTGTCCCTCATGTAAGATATCCCAAAAATATAGATTTCGCCTTACATTAAAGGATTTTGAATTCTATTTTCAAAGATGAGAATTTCAAATGGTTTCGAAATCGGAATTAAAATGGAGTTTTAATTGAATTTTTTTTATTATTTAGAAGAGTCCTCAAAATATAAAACTCTCTAAGAGTCCTCAAAATATAAAACTCTCTAAGAGTCCTCAAAACATAAAACTCTCTAGTAAAAATAATATTTTTAGAAATCCGACCGTTCGATCAAGCTGAATTTTTGTCAGCAGTCCTGTCTCGCCGTTCGCTACAACATACTAAAATTTCAAGCGATTCCAATAGTCCGATCATTCGGAATAAAATTTTTAGTGTTTGTATCTAATTAGAACTCTTTTCTTAATCAAACTCTTAATCCTTTACATGACAAAGGGTTTCCAGAATATCATTTAAGTCATCACTACATGCAATTTCCTATCTCAAATTGGTTTTTTTTTCCATACAATTCATCCTAATCATTCTTAAACCAATATGAAAGATGCATCAACGAAATAAGCAAGATAAACAATTGCCTGGAATTTTCAGAAATCTGGTTTGGTGCCGAAATTGGTGTGGTTGCGTTCCCCGTCTCGCGATCTACGCGTTGGTGGTGACGACGGTACAATCGGAGGTGTTCTTGGCCTAGAACTCCTTGGAGAGATTCTCCTCTTCCTCTCCAATGGCCGTCACTTGTCTTTGGTTGTTCTAACCCTAGAAGACAACCTAGATATCTTATATAAACCTTTTAATTTTCGTAGGTTTAATTACCCATAATTGCGAAATGTCCAAAACGCCCTCCCGGGGTACTAATTGGGCCTAAAAACGCCCCGAGACCCAAACTAAATCCTCGGGTACACTTTTTTGACTATCTCGACCCTTCCGGACACGTTGGCGCACTCAAAACGACCATACGAACAACTTATAAAATATTCACTTATTAATCAACATTTAGTCCCGACACGACACAGGCGCGTCCCGACTTAAATTTTCATAATTGTCATTGTATTCACACGTGACGATATTATAACAATAAATCTCATATATTACTATACTCATCCAGTAATATTGAACAGATAACAAATTTCCAATAATTACTAACTCTCGTCACGCTAGTAAATATTTAAAGCAACATTTCGGATTAAAATTAAATTAATTTATCTCAATTAAATTTAATAAATCCCATAATTTAAAAGCTATAAAAATACGGGGTATTACATACTTCCCCCCTAATAACTGAATTTCGTCCCGAAATTCGAAAAATAAGGCCTATCAGGTAGCACAATTCTGGATATCCTTTTCCGTACACAAACTAACTACACATTACGACGCTCAATCACTATAGCCCTTTCTTCATAGTAACATTGTTTTGCATTCTCTTTGGAGACACTTCACATTGTGCTCCCAACCGACAACATTCGCATAGGTCACGCCTATACGTTATACATTTCATTATCTCACTATCATTAGGAAGCCGCACCTCACTACATGACAAATACTCAGATTTATTCATATACAAAACTCCCATTCTGAGAAAATATTACGAACATTTAATCACTCTTGCTCGTCTAAAACAGTCGTGAAATTCTACCATAGTTATCGGATATTTTCTCGACCGATCCAAAATTTCTGATTATCTACTCTCCTCTAAACATACGGAATGAGAATAGCCGAGGTTCTTCCATAACAAAACCTTAATAAGTACCTCATACGCGACAAACAGGTACGAGTGCTTCTACAGAGCATTCTTGAAATCATTGTACCAAGATTCCAAAATCTCCTTCACGTGGCTCCACTAATCTTTAATCACCATGCGCTTATTCCCTGGCTAAGGGTGATACATCCTACTTGAAATGAAATATTATCTCCGCTGGATCCTGAAATCCCATATCAAAGGTGGGATTCACAAATCTCATCCTGATTCAGAAATTTATACTGCGCCGGACCATGCACTGGCGCGATCCTTCTTTTCAAAGGAAGTCTGGGGCATACTAGTTAATATTGTAAGACAACCCAAAGGAATATCAATCACTTCCTTCTCGGAGACTTAATTCACATGTTCGGGATAAACCCTTGATCTTGTTTTGAGGATGGCAACCCATCCAAGAACTTTACCGACTTTACCAACCTCTTCCAATTTCAGGAATTTTCGATAAACATAAAATTCTTTGGTTGATTCTCCTCTTTCAACCAAACCTTACCTATGGGCGGTGCATGTAGAGACTACTCACTATGTCCTGCTAAACATCGATTCTTCCTTGAAATGTCTCACGTTAAGTGACACGTAATACTCCCCTTCCTTCCTTGTAGTATGCCGAAAGTTCCACCCGTGCTCTTCTCTCCACAAAGCGCACTTCTGGATCTCTTATACTATACTAACATCATTACTCTTTATATGTGTGAGTCTCTCTCACATTTGATTACTAACAATTTCTGCTCCGAGTGTTCTTCATAATCATTCAATCCTGCTCCATTCAAGGAATACTCTTCTTAAATGGCTTCCCACAGTCTTCCAATTCAAATTTTGGGTGTGCTATTCTAATTTCACACCTATGTATGGATTATCGTCCCTCATGTGACGTTTAATCCACTATATCACTTCCACTTCGTTCTGTTAGCCCCACAAACACATTTTCCACACGTCCATTGCCACGCCCCTTCATCTCGGACGAGTTTTAACATCAGTTAACCAGGATGTCTACACACCTTATAAACCGGGCATACTATCTTAAGCATCACATACGCTCCATACTAATAAACAAATTCTTTATTTTCCCTAGTGCTTGCAGCGTGATTACAACACTTTAATCACCCTAAAAATCAAAATTTTAAATCTTCCTTATTATCATTCCACCCTTCAACTCGTGGGGTAACTTTCAATGCTTTCTTACCACACAACCAGCTCCAATGGCTTTAAATTAAAATTCACTTCCAACTTACATACATAATTACTTGATCCCATCTCGACCAGGGTACCGAACTCATGGAATAGTGACCAGACGTATCCCTATTTCCAACCTTACACTAAGTTTCATGCGTGGGATGTCTCGCAAAGCGAAATCCAAACAAGGAACCCTCCCGATACACTACTGCCTAGTATTGTCGGTTATCGAAATCCGTTAGGTCCTCCGTCCATAGCATATACCCCTTTATTTCGTCCCTTGACAGAAAAGTTATAATTTCTCCCGTAATTATGCTTAACAAAGAACGCTTCACTAATTGTACTATTGTTCAACATAGGTTGGTGGTAATAGCATTCCATAAACCTCGAATACATACAATCGGAATTCTCGAAATTCCTTTCCCTAATAATAGGGTTTTAAATATTAACTCCCACATCTCTAAAGGATAAATATAACAATGCACTCTTCTTATCACTAAGTGCGGAGTGCTAAACATAATACTGAGTCAAATCTTTTCGCCCAACGGTAAATCCCGATACATACGGAATTATGCTGACAAAGTCTATACATACTTTGGCATCGAATATCTCGAGCCCACTATCTCCTCCGAAGTCTCTAGGATAGATAATATAAGTGCGAGTCCAACCTTCTCACAGGTAAAGCCTCGCCAAAACAAACATAAAACATATTGCACTAATGCAACCACTCTGATAGTCTTGCAATAAATGCCCACTATCGTATAACCATTTCTATAATGTTTTAACAAAGATAATATCATACTCGTGTATCGCATCACTACAACGAGTAATCTAAAAAAAAGACGTGACACTATTAATATACTCATTCATCCTCCGCGGATAACACTAAAGAAAAATCCCGCTACACTAGGGAAAAATATTCACATTTTAATAACGTTTAAAATGATATGCATTAAGCTCGTCTCACATGCTAATCTAGCAAGGAACAAAATATAGTGACTCACTCGTGTCACATAAACACGCCTCATCCTCTGAGGATACAACTTACACTTCTACCTTGTCAATCGTCTTGACTGCGCAAATGGTTTCCGGACGTAACACGTCTACTCAAACTAAACAAAATTACTTTAATCGTTGCCTTTTACTAGGCACCGTATTCTTGTCCTTATACTCACTTTGGAACATATTATCGCAAGCGATCCCACTCCGCACAAAATACCTCAACACATAATCCACTTATCACCTGTCCTACTAACCAGGTTAGGATTGTCCTTCTCTCGGACTTTAGTAAACTCAATTCCTGTTAACCATCCCGGTTGTTCCTTTAACTTTTTAGGTCATAAAGATCATGTTACTATCTATAATAGCGCTTACTGA
Source organism: Sambucus nigra (assembly GCA_949130495.1). NCBI lineage: Eukaryota > Viridiplantae > Streptophyta > Magnoliopsida > Dipsacales > Adoxaceae > Sambucus > Sambucus nigra. The sequence goes on from OX422220.1 coordinate 52,096,406, forward strand.
ATTTACCATCACTTGGTAAGAATTCCATTATCCGAATCATTTAAATGGGTCCCCTGATGTATATCCACATCTCTTTTCGGTGCTATATCACCACCGTTGTATTCAGTCTTATTCTCGACTAAATTCTTCGATTTCTTTAAGCTTCCCACACAAGGAGCATTATCATCTTTATTGAAAAAATACAACATTGTCAACCTCTGAATCAACCGTCCATCAGAATTTCCTCCTCGAGTATTATCAATTATTATTATGAGTTGGTCTCTCACTTGGAGTCGTTTCCTCCACTCGTATCTACATCTTTCGATACAAAATTTTCTAATGATTAGGGTTCATATCCACAATCGGACTTCTGTCATGCCCTCCCGCGATGAGTTCAGAACCATGTTTGCTTCTCACCCTGAACAGTTGAGGAAGGAACATACGGTCAACACTGTACCTAAGGTTCTCCTATAGGCATAGCATTCCACTTCTAAAATTGGTGGTTGACTCCAACCGTTATAATTTCGTCCCGAAAGCCAAGAAAATTTTCTCTAAATTTTCACTTTCAGTTTGCCACACTTCGTCCTATATCTAAGCCTTTGGGTACATTACCTCCTTTGGTAAAGACACATACAATTTCCGCATTTCTAAAATTTCCCATTGACAGTCTCTACACGTTTTTTTTGTAATACGTTGGGTAAGTTTACCCTCACACCTCATTTCACTATAATAGCATTTGGAAATCACTGCTGCGCCCTAGTCGCCTTTCTAGTCTTGGCTTCTCGTGCCATAATGGAGGTGACCTCGACTACGGTCATCATCCTCGGATATATTTTATAATCTCAACTGAACCCTGCCTCCTGATGTACGCTTAACGGTCCTCTTCTGACATCCGTCATCGCTCGGCACGCGCACACATCCGAACGAAATTAGTATTCACTAATGTATACACATTATAACAGGAGAACGAAATCGCGTCAAAAAAATCGACAATCCTAAACATAGGGATCTATAACAAACAAAGCAACGCTGAAAGCATAATAAGCCGTACAGATCCTAAGGACACTAGAACCTGATGCTCTGATACCACCTGTGACACCCCGCCTAATTATAAATCGGGCGATCACTCCTTTATTAAATTAACATCAAGGTGAACAGTTGGTTCATTCTTAGCATCACTGTCGTAAAAATACTTTTCCAATTTTAACACCCTAAATAATTAAGCTAAGTGTAAAAACCATTTAAAACCTTATTCTCATTTTATTAAATCCAGTTATAAAACCTTTAACCGTTTACATTTTTAAGAGTCACACATTAGGAATGAGAATAGAAATGAACATTCAAGAATTTAACCATCAATAAATAGTCCTAACATTTAAATAATAAAGGAAAACTTCCTGACAGTAATAAATCCCGAAATAAAGGTATTGAAAGTAAAAATTACAATCTTTGACAATATCAACTAAATAATGGAAAAGGGCGACACATGCCCCTGCTGGATAAAGCTGAACTAGAAGTAGAGTCAAATATGAGGTCGTCTAAGCAATGGCCTGCAACTCCCACAAAAGCTACAGCGCGTTCCATCCAAAGAATCCTAAGCAAGACACCCCTGTGGCTGGGCACCTGTAATACATATATATATATATAGACACAAATGAGAAGAAGTAACAGCAAACGGGTCAGAGCCCGAATGTAGAACCGTTTTAAAAATAGTTTAGCAAGTATTTAAATTGATTACAGGCCAATGCAACAACATATTAGTGCGACACTCTCTTGAGAAATTCTCACCTCTCTTCTAATGTGAACACCTATCGCACTAACCTTCCCAATGGGCTATCTCATCATATACCACACTATCTTTCCCCAATGATTTAACTTATCTTAGGTTATTCATAGGATTTACAACTGAACAACACAAGTATTTAAAACGTAAGATTTCAATTTGTAACCAAAGTTCTCCCTTTTAACTTTATTAATCACTAAAGTTTTCCAGTGTCATATTATACTTTCTCAACACAAGTATTTATAATTTGAGTCATGGACCATGTCCTACATATCAAATCACAGTAGGCAGTTCCAGATTTCAGAATTTCATATATATATTAACTACTCGTATAATATATATATCATAACGGCACCCCACATAAAAACTATGGTGCGGGCATACTCTGCTATCCAATCCCCGTATCAATCACACTAAAGGGAATACAAGTTTGGAATCACTCTCGAACTGTACAAATACATACACAAACAACATTGAGGCGAAGCATAGTATCCAAGTCCAAGAGGTCAGTACATACCCTCACGTCTTCTAGGACCGTCCGACTATCGATCCGATAATCCGTACCTAGGATTCCTATCTTCTAGGGTACGAGTCAATATCCCACATAAGGCAACACAAGATAAGATCGTCCCAGCGCGGTAACCTCCGGGATAGCAAGTAGCGCGGGCATGATTTTCATAAGTATATAATATATGCATACACAATCATATAAATATACTACTTTTATCATATCAATTTAGGTTTATCCCATAACCCATATTCACAACATTTATCCTTATTTTCTCATTATTAGTCATCACGTATAATGGTTAGTTTCTCACTTTAATTCGAAGGGTTTCTCCAACTTACTACGTAGCCCTCATGGACTCTATCATTCCAAAGGTACAATTTAGTAGGTATTCATTTATGTTCCAACGTAACCCTCTTACGTGTCTCTCCCCTTTAACATATACTTACATTGTCCCTCATGTAAGATATCCCAAAAATATAGATTTTGCCTTACATTAAAGGATTTTGAATTTTATTTTCAAAGATGAGAATTTCAAATGGTTTCGAAATCGGAATTACAATGGAGTTTTAATTGAATTTTTGTTATTATTTAGAAGAGTCCTCGAAATATAAAACTCTCTAAGAGTCCTCGAAATATAAAACTCTCTAAGAGTCCTAAAAACATAAAACTCTCTAGTAAAAATAATATTTTTAGAAATCCGACCGTTCGATCAAGCTGAATTTTTGTCAGCGGTCCTGTCTCGCCGTTCGCTACAACATACTAAAATTTCAAGCGATTCCAATGGTCCGATCATCCGAAATAAATTTTTTAGTGTTTGTATCTAATTAGAACTCTTTTCTTAATCAAACTCTTAATCCTTAACATGACAAAGGGTTTCCAGAATATCATTTAAGTCATCATTACATGCAATTTCCTATCTCAAATTGGGTTTTTCTTCCATACAATTCATCCTAATCATTCTTAAACCAATATGAAAGATGCGTCAACGAAATAAGCAAGATAAACACTTGCCTAGATTTTTTAGAAATCTGGTTTGGTGCCGAAATTGGTGTGGTTGCGTTCCCTGTCTCGCGATCTGCGCGTTGGTGGTGACGGCGGTGCAATCAGAGGCGTTCTTGGCCTAGAACTCCTTGAAAACTTCTCATCTTCCTCTCCAATGGCTGTCATTTGTCTTTGGTTGTTTTAACGCTAGAAGACAACCTAGATATCTTATATAACCCTTTTAATTTTCGTAGGTTTAATTACCCATAATTGCAAAATGTCCAAAATGCCCTCTCGGGGTACTAATTGGGCCTAAAAACGCCCCGAGACCCAAACTAAACCCCCGGGTACACTTTTCTGACTATCTCGACCCTTTCGGACACGTTGGCGTACTCAAAACGACCATACGAACAACTTATAAAATATTCACTTATTAATCAACATTTAGTCCCGACACGACACAGGCGCGTCCCGACTTAAATTTTCATAATTGTCATTTTATTCACACGTGACAATATTATAACAATAAATCACATATATTACTATACTCATCCAGTAATATTCAACAGATAACAAATTTCCAATAATTACTAACTCTCGTCACGCTAGTAAATATTTAAAGCAACATTCCGGATTAAAATTAAATTAGTTTATCTCAATTAAATTTAATAAATCCCATAATTTAAAAGCTATAAAAATACGGGGTATTACAGATAAGAGATTAATATAGGGACACTATAACAATGCCATATTACCCTAAATATTTAGGGTATGACCCAGCTAACAAGTACCTCGAGTCCTTGGATACTGATACCTTGTGGTGTTATTCACAACATAGGGCCATCCAGGTAATAATATCTCTTGATTCCATTCTTCACCTACAATTTTATGGCTTTTGACCTTACCCTTATCATTTTATAGAAATCTATGATCTCTATTATTCTTTAGGAAAGATCCCTGGTCTCACAGTAACATCTTCCCCAAGTCATTGTATTTTGTTGAGACTAAGGTAACCCCTGTTGATGATAAGATGAAAAAGTGACAAGTTAAAGAAGGTCGGAGACAAGCAGAAGGAGGTTGAGAATAAAAAGAAGGAGGATGTTATTATCATCAAGAGCCTAAAAGCATACTTGTGCAAAACTTATGAAGCTAATGTGTCCGAGTATAAGGCCTCTTAGGAATTCACCCTATAGAAAATGACATACTTTGCTGATGGGCACACTAAGCTCAATAATAGGGATAGGGTAGTTGAGAGTTAGGAAAGTTATGATAAAGAGGTTATTGATTTATGTAAAGCCAGTGAGATGGATTTTGATCCCATATCCCTAGATATCATTACTGCTCATTCGACCATTATTATGAACCCGAGGCCCTTAATGAAGCGACTAACTAAGCCCCCATTATAGTTAACCCCCTCAACCATTCCTCTTTTAATTGTCTAAACTTCTTATGGATCTTCTCTAACTCTTATAATCATCTTATTTTTAAAATATTTTTGTAACTATTGAACACTTTTATCAAGGCATTTAGAATTTATATGAATCTCTGACATTTCTTGAATGAATGGGTTCATGCCTGTCTTTACATTTATCTCAACCTTTATGCTTTTGAAAGAATGTGTCATTTTTGCACTTGGTGTTTTATTTTTTTAATTAGTTTTCACCTTTAACATAATCATGTTTTAGGTTTTAACTATCATGTTATAATTTTAGCAAGATAATTTTCATGTTTTTCTTAGGTTTTTAATCGTTGAGACCATGCTTTGAGATTTCATTTTAAGGCCTGCTAATGTCTAAGTCATCTGTTGGACCTTACGTCGGCTCGTTACCGACCTAACCTGCTAACTAAACTGGCTACGAGTGGGCGAACCAATGTCATGCCCTACTGTGTCCAAAGGACCAAATTTCTCATGAAATGTTGTCCTGGTGAGTTTGTTTTAATCATAAATTTTACTTATCATTCCCTCATCTATTTGTCTATGCATTGCCTTTAGCCGAGGCTGAAAATATGATTTTATTTTATCTTTTTAAGGCATGCTAATACCTTAGTTATCTGTTGTCCCTAAGGTTATCCCGAGGCTGACATAATTTACTGGCTAAACTGGCTATATATGGACTGACCAATTTCATTCCCTAACCCGTCTGAAGGACTAGATCACTCATGAAATTTGGTCATGGTGTAGTTATTTTATCTTCTTCCTAGCTTCCTTGAGATTCCTTTGGTCAGGAACTCTTTCCCATCTCATGGGTTGAAATTCTTAGCATGTTGTAACAAATAATATGAGCATTTAAACAATAACATTTGTAGAAAATAATAAAAGTCTTTTCATTGATGACTATATAAATTCTCAGCATTTTTCAGTTTCTACAACATCAAATAGGTTAATGATAATATATCATTATATCATCCACAATTTATGGATTTCATACGGGTTATCCTTCCATTGTTTTGATCCAGTAAGTTCGTGAACAAACTACCAAACTAACTTTATATGATTTGCCTCAAGTTTATTTCCATTTTGGATAATTTTATTCATCACTAGATTTCGTTCCTTCAATATTATCGACTTAACTCTCGTATTATAGTATCGGTTTGTTCTTTATTGGTAGGCCATCACTCTAAGTGCAACCTTCTCCCATACTTTCTCGATTAAATTCAAATATAATATTTTCATGAGGTCGATAATCGGCGAGTCAAAAATTAGAACTATATAACTAGGCAGACCAACCTCCGTTGGAATTACTGCCTCTGACCAGAACATCGATATAAAGGCGGATTCTTTAGTAGGGGTTCTAGGGACCGTCCTATATGCCTGTGGGACACTATGAAGCTCGTTAATTAGAATAGCGTTTGCATATTTGATGCGTGCATTAATTCCATCCGGAATGTCTTTATTGGTGACTTCTGTTTGGATGTTGCACTAAGGATATCAAGGGGTGGAATGTAAGTTCTTGATATGAGGTCTGACACAATGACCATTATACTATGCATTACCAAAATGGGTGCCATGATCCGTGTTAAATGAGTTTGGAATGGTTTATCTATAAATAATTTTCTTTTAAACAAATTGGAATGTCATTGGGTGGGTTATTTCGATCATTAGCTTAGCCTCAACCTATTTAGTGAAATATTCCACCTCAACTACTAGATACCAATACACCAAATCTGCACTATTGTCACGGTCATTGACCTTGACAAGTTGGACTTGTCAAGGTCGATGACCGTGACAATTTGGGGCGAGACAACTTTTTTTGTCACGGACGTGTCACGGTCATAGACCGTGACAACCAAGTAAGAATTGTCACGGTCGTGTCACAGTCTAAGACCGTGACACGTTTAGTCACGGTTAATAACCGTGACAAATTCTTGTCCCCCTTTAAAAAAATTGCCACGGTCATTGATCGTGACAAGTTCGTGACAACTTTTGTCACGGGATTGTCACGGTCAATGACCGTGACAATTCTGGGCAGAATTGAAAAAAAATCTGCTGGACAGTATGTCCACTGCCACTGCCTAGCAGTATATTTGTAGCTGTTATATCAACGTTGTACCTATTCAAATATCATATATCCAAATAAACTAGAGATAACGCAAATATACTTTCAAAATAGAAACTATTTAAGAAGAAACAACATCACCATCAATTATCTCAAATCTACAAACTATTTAGCTGGAAAAGAGATTTTGTACCGCGATGCTCGGGGACACCTCCTTATCCTTCCCTTCTCGTCCGAATAGCCACATAAGTATCGAGCATATGTGTCCTACCCTCAGGGCCACTCCCTGTCCTCTGAAATAAAATAAAGTAAAATTAGTATTCGCCCCGCAAATATAGATAAATATAAATCGAAATTGACATATAAATATAAATACATTACCTGTAGTGTCACCCAAACAGCTAACTTGAGCTCATATGACACCTCCTTCCAACTAATGTACCCGGGCAATCGTGTCAAATATAATTCCCTTCATATTTGAACACTAAGAAATGCCATAATCCTATGAAGTTATGCGCCGCAAATTCCTTCCAACCGTTGTGTAGCTAAAAATCAGCAGTTAAGTTGTCAATTCCACCTTTCAATGGTCTCCCATGTTTTGCTAGAGGTTCCAAGTGGTGGGGTATGGAAAGTGGAATTGACAACTTCAACTGGTGATGTTTGGCTACATAACGGTTGCGAGGAATTTGCAGATCATAACTCCATAAGTTTATGGCATTTCTTAGTGTTCGGATAGACGAAGAGATTCAGTCTCCTCTCCACAAATAGGACACCCCAAATAACTATGTACTAATCACCTATTAAAGGTAAAAAGCATATATTCATGGATTAATATAAAAAAAACTTAGATGTAGTTGGAATATTTATGTATTAATCTCCTCTCCACACACGTACACTACACAAGAGTGAAAATGATAAAGTGCAAATCAATTAAAAGCATTAAAAATGGATGTTTCGGTACAAATTGAAAAATTGTTTCAAATTCGGGTTATCATAAAAAATGGATTGATATTCGGTAGGAGCAGCCAAGTCATCCACACTACTATTTAGACGCCTTGGAGCGTGTTGGACAATTTACCACAGATCGTTGTTGATATACTCCGAATAAAACACTTGCTTAACCTTTTGAAATGAACAAACAAACGGCTCAATGCTCACGTGGTCGTTTCTCTTCAACTTGGACAAGTCAACCATGATTAAATTGGTGACATGATCAACTTTACAAGCATTTTTATCCTCAACTCTTACCCAGTCAAAGTAAAATACAACCTCTTTGAAGCTTATATAATCCAATTCAAATATATTTTGGATTACACCATAGTAAGTCATTTCAGCTTCAACGAGGTTTTTATCTTTTACGCTCGCTCGAAAGATAGTAAGAGCTTTGTATGAAATTCTCGAGTTCTGTACATTTGTACTTTCCTTGTACACTTTAGCGCCGAAAATGTTACCGTTCAATCGATATTTTTTGTACTCTTGTACCACGAACAAGGGTCCAGTGGCTAGACGAGTAAGCCTTGATGTCACATCACCCGTCTTTAGGAGCTGAGAATATAGATAAAATAATTATATTAGTGGTAAAATTTGAGTGTAATGTAACGTTATATAACGACTGTTTGCATTATAATTGCCTCTTGTGTCAACCACAGCTTAAATTCGCTGTCTGATTGTACCATTGTTTTTCGTCTTTTATTGTTCTCACAGGCTTCATATTTTCTGTATATTACAAAATTAATCATGTATAAAATAATCTAAAATAATTTTAAACATTATAATAATCGAAACTTACTTTTTCCATTCTTCGACATCTTTATGTGTGTCAAATAGATAACGAGCTACTTGTTCAGGTTGCAAACTCGTTAATTTCACTCATTTTCCCATCACATGACCACCATCATCGACGAATTCATCAGTGTCATCAACGCTGGTCGAGTCAGGCATATATTCCCGAGTATATATTGATGACTCCACGATGATGTATTCCTCTACAATTGATCCTGCAATGTATCGCGTATTCTTGACGTAATCTTTAAAAACTTTCATCAATCTTTCAAACGGATACATCCACCGATATCTAACTGGACCACAAAGAAGTGCCTCGTCACATAGGTGTACCAACAAGTGAACACTTATGTCAAAGAATGCTGGGAGAAAGTACTTCTCCAATACACAAATCGCTTCGATCACAGCCAATTTTGCGGCCACTATGTGTTCTCAATTCACTACCTTCTCACACAAGAGGGAGAAGGTAATACTAATTTTCATAATAGACCTATGCAAATCCTTGTGCTTGGAGAAACAATGCTTAAACAATAGAGGAACCAATTGCATGATCACATGCCAATCGTGGGACTTACACATGTAAATCATGAGTCGCATAATTCACAATCCTTTGCAAGTTGGACGAAAAAGTAGATGGGCCCTTCAAATTATATATTGTGTTTAGAAGCACCTTCCTTTCCCCACTCGTCAAAGTAAACGCACCAGGGGGAATTATTTTCCTTCCCCTACTATCTTCTTTCAACCATAGTTGTGGCTTAAGTTTTAATGATTTAAGGTCTTTTCGTGCATTTTCTCCATCCTTCGAATGACTCCCCCCGAGGCAAGTACCCACAATATGTTCAGCGAAGTTCTTCTCTTCATGCATCACATCCAATACATGGCGCACCGGGTTATTCTTCCAATAAGGCAAGTCAAATAAAATTGACCTCCGAGACCATGCCTTTCTTATCTCAGTTTCATTCCCAGTTGGGGTCTTCTTGTGCTTGACATTCTTAAATTTGGTATTCTTACCTGGCATATTAGGGCCACATTCAGAAGATTTACTTTCAATTTCTGAACTCGAAAGTTGTCTCGGCGGTAGGCTATGTTCAACTCCGCCCAATAAAAAATTGGAACCTTTCTTAGATTTGAAACTATGAGAAAAACCTCCTGTGGCGATGATATACATTTTTAAGCTAGAGGATAGACGAAGAGATTCAGTCTCCTCTCCACAAATAGGACACCCCAAATAACCATGTACTACACAACCGAATAATGTCCCATAAGCTGGAAAATCATGAATTGCCCACATCAACATAGCTTTCAGCGTAAACTCTTCTTTTCTAAAAGAGTCAAATGATTGCACACCCTCTTCCCACTACTCATTTAATTCTTCTACCAAAGGAGCCAGGTAGACGTCAATGTCATCACTTGGTGCCTTTGGCCCAGGTATCAACAAAGCCATCATCGAAAATTCAGGTCTCATACACTTTGAAGGAGGGAGGTTGAGTGAGGCTAGGATCACCGACCATACACTCTGATTGGTGCTTAGATTTCCAAATGGATTGAAACCATATGTTGATATAGACAAACGAATGTTGCGTTGTTCTCGAGCAAAATCAGGATACTCAAAATTCATCCTCCGCTAGGCAGTAGAATCAATAGGATGACGCATGATATTACCCCCTACTTCTGCCCTAGCATGCCAAGTCATTGCCTCTGCAATCCATGGTACTGTGAAAAATTTCTTTAATCTAGGCCCAACGGGAAAATATTTCAATACTTGTTTAGGCACTTTTGAGCTTGTGCCTTCCTTACTGGTAGATTGGACATATCTAGGTTCATCGCATACCGAACAACGATCGAGATTTTCATACTCCTTTCGGTATAGTATGCAGTCATACACACAAGAATGAATCGATTTATACTTCATTACCAAACCTTTCAAACTATTCTTCATAACATGATAGGTATTTGGAAGTGTATTCACCTTGGGTAATAAGCCCTTCACCTATTTTAGAATTCCCGTCACGCTATTGCCAGACAAACCATACTGCGTCTTCAAACTTTGCAAACCAACCATGGCATGTAAAGTTGTTTGATCTTTCTCACAGCCAGAGTATAACAGTTGGGTCGCCTTAAATTTTAAACTTTGGTAGTCATCGTCAAGTTTTATCGTGTTATCTTCACGAGCACTTGAATCTTCTACATCATCAGTAACCTCACTCTCCTCTACTTCATAAACTCCGTACGCAACATCAACTAAATCCTCTAACATATTATGATCTACGTCTATTCTACTTATTGAAGGTTGTTGTGAAGGTTGGTCGGGGACAAAAGGAACTTTCAATTCACCGTGAAAACTCCAAAATCGATAACTATCTTGCATACTCGATCTTAACAAATGTAGTTCAACTGTTTTCCACTCAAACACCTTACTATTCTTACACCTAGCACACGGATACAGAAACTCTTCATCATTATGACATCTCTTTGCATATTTCACAAATTCGTTAGCACCTCTGCGAAACACATCCCCCATTCTATTAGTCTCACCCATCCACTCTTTGTATTTCTGATATCCCATCACAGCTACCCCAACTAAACACCTATTAAAGGTAAACAAAACTTAGATTTATAGTATATTTTATTTAATTATCCCATCATTTAATTATCCTATTAAAGGGTGAGTGGTCCTATCCCATTCAAGACCGCATTTTTCTGTAATATACTTAATAGCTCATGCACATTGTTACGATTTGAAAAAAATTCGACATCATATCCCCATAGTTCTCCAAGTACACGACGTAGATTGATAGGTGTGAGTGTTATTTCAATTGATCAATTGAAATAACAGTCACACTTGTTAATCTAGTATGTACCCAGAGAACATTAAGATACGACTGCAGAACTTCCTCCAAAAGTAACAACTTTAAGCCAATAAGAATATTGTACAAAAATTATACAGTCTCAAACTGTCCAAACGGGACAATTCAAGAGATCTCATTATAGGGGTAATGACTCTCGAACGGGTCTAAGGGCTATTGAATACGTACGCATAAGAACTAGGAGGCTAGTATCTATGCGCACTATATTTAATTTCAAGTATGTTTCATTTAATTATCATACTATATATATATTGTTGGATATACAAAGTAATTTTCAAAAAAAGTTGAAAAATCCCACCCCCATATGGACAATAATCCAGTGGTCATGCCACTTTTAAAACTAACCAACCAAACATTTATTAAATGAAATAATCCAACAACAATGTCAACAACAAATGTGTATCCCGTACTCCTTCTAATTCATCTACTCAATCAATTCATTTCATCAATTAAACTAACAATTAACGTATAGAATTATTAATTTACTAATTTACACTGAGGGGCAATCCTACTTTCATATGAAATGGGCACTAATTATTAATTTACTTTCATCTAAAACTGTTTCATTTATTAATTATATTTTAGTGGATGTAATTATAGAATCTATGGATGGATTCAATTTAATTTTACTATGTGAATGCTTTTATCTACAATGAGTTAACCTTGAAACAATATATATTATCTCATAGAATCATCAAAACACGATATTAAGAGAATTACAATGGTGCCTTGACTTAGCCCCCCCCCCCCCCCCCCGCGCGCGCGCGCACACAAACAAATTGACAAATTCATGGGTTATTTCCAACATATAAACATCATATACACCTAACAAACATACACAAACATATATTCACGAGTTAGTTTCAACAAAAGTGCAAAAAATTCAAGAACCCATATATATACAAATACAAAAATAAATAACTCGTGAATTTGTCAATTTGTTTGACAAATTCATGGGTTAATTCAAATACAAAAATAAATTCATGGGTTAATTCATGGGTTAATTCAAATACAAAAATACAAATTCATGGGTTAATTCAAATACACCCCCACCCCCACCTCCCTACACACCCCCCACTCACCACATACACACACACCCCCGCCCCCACACACCACATACACACACACACACACACAATAGCCCCCCACCCTGCCCCACCTCCCTCCACACCCCCAACCCACCACACATATACACACACACACAACAACCCCCCCCCCCCCCCGGCCCCACCCCCTACCCCCACCCTGCCCCCCCCCCCCCCCCCCCCCCCGGCCCCACCCCCTACCCCCACCCTGCCCCCCCCCCCCCCCACACACACATATATATACACACAAACATATATAAATGGAAGAAGGAGAGAGGAAGAGAGAAATAAACCTGAAAGTAGAGAGAGAGAGAGAGAGAGAGCAGCATAGAGAGAGAGGGAGGGAACAGCGGGAGGAAAAAAAGAAGGGGTGAGGGTTTTTGGTGCAAAAGTTGTCACGGTCGTGTCAAGGTCCTTGACCGTGACAATTCTTTATCACGGTCGTGTCAAGGTCAATGACCGTGACACGAAATGGGTGTTTTTTGTCACGGTCAATGACCTTGACAAGGGTGGCCGGCTGAAAGGTGATAATTTTGTCATTTTGGTGTAGTGTACCCAGATCTTCCTATGGTCTTGGGTAGGCGCCCGATCAAGTCAATTCCCAACTGGGATGATGTCCAATGAGTAGTAATTTGAGTTAAAGTCTCCATAAGTACTCTTCTAATCATAACATGCCTCTAGTACTTTTCACACTTCTTTGCGTATTCAAGGTGATCTTCCTTCGTTGTGGGCCAGTAATATCCCCATGTTGTGATTCTTTTCAGTAGTGACCTCCACATCATGTGATCTCAACATGATCCCTCTTGAACCTCTTTGATTAGATCCTGCACTTCACAGGGGTGAACACATCGAAGAAACGATAATATAAAACCTCACTTGAACAGCACCCCCTTGTCCATCACATATCTTGCCACTTTATAGCGTAGACTTCTAATTTATTTAGGGTTGGTCGGGATTTCAAGTATATGCAGATAATCACAAATCAGTTCCATTCAGGATGTCAACCATTATAACTCCATAATATTTACTCTCTCTTCATCAATGCTTGGGTGAAATAAAATTTCTTTTGGAAGTGTCCTTGTTAGCTCAACTCGAATAGCCCACGCTAGATTAGTTAGTGCATCTGCCCTTGACTTTCCTACCCTTATCCTTACCATCTAAACCATAAAAAAAATTGGCAATAACTTCCTCACTCTACCTAAACACTTTGTCATCTTCTTATTTCTCTATTTATATGAACCCAACACCTGGTTCATTATCATCTGTAAATCATTGTGGGATGACACTAACTGAGCCCCCCACCCCCACGATGAGGTCAGAACCGAACCTTCAATTAGGGCCTCATACTCGGCTTCATTATTAGATGCGTCAGCATTGAATCTCAATGCATATTCAACATTTACTCTTTCTGGGTGGGAATGATGATACAAGATCCATTACTATTTTCATGGAATGAACCATTGATAAAAGCATCCAAACAAAAGGGGTTTCATCAAAACTACCATTGAATAGCGACCTATCCTTGAATAATTTCTTTATATTCTCTAGATCTCGAATTCGTTTTGTTTCTCCTCTAAAATTTTCTGCTTCGGTAGATACTGTAGCTGGTTTAGCCTCAACCATTACTTATTTTTTTGGCATCTTTTCTGCATACGTTTATTCTTTTATAAAATCTACTACTGTCTTCCCCTTAATAGTTATCATCAGCTCTTAGATAATTTCGAATTTTTCTAGATCAATGGCCCAATCCATAAGCTAACTAAACTTCTCGATCTCTTGAATGGCCTGCCTCAGAGGTTGATCGTTATACAATACGATTGTGTGAGCCAAATACTAGGGTTTCATTATCCTTGATGCTTCAATTTAGGGCAAATCCAACTTTTCCAGCCTCGAATACCCGATCTTCACACCTTGATGGTTTAAGTCATGGACTTCTAAACTCCTTCTTCATTCCTCACTAGTGCCAACCTAAGAGCTGACTCAGACACTGCCAGGTAAAGTAAAAATTCTCCCCTATAATAAGTCTGGACAGTAGGGGTGGGGGTACCAAGTATTTCTCTAGTTCCTAAAATTCCTTTTTTAAATATGTGTTCCATTAGAAATTTTTTCCCAACACTTTGAATAATGAGAGGTGATACGACGAAAATATTGTGTATTTCACCCGTTAACCTACGCGTTATTAGCCCCCTCGGGTATCTTAATCCCTATACTTATGCTCATTAACCATACAACCTCGGATTTCTATATATACATGCTTTGCAGGGGCTAATTGAGCTTCTGTAGGTATTTGGATGCTTAGTATGAAGTTCAGACGCTTTCCGAAAAAGTTTCATTAAAGATTACAGCTTCAGGGGCATTTTAGTAATTCATCATTTAGATTTTGATCCCAAACTCTTCATAGAAGTTGAACCCCTTTGATTTCTCTTCGCATAGATGCCGACGGTATATGAATCTGAGTTGTATCGATGGAGTTATGGCATTTTTAGGATGGTTTTGACTTAAAAAACACACTCAAGGTCACATTAAAGGGCATTTTAGTTATTTCATAATTTGTGTTTTTGGTCTAATTTCTTCTTGTATATTGTATCCCTCTTATCTTGGTGTAGCATTCGACCGTGCCAAATTTCGAGTTATAACGAAGCAGTTACGGCATTTTCTATAAATTTGGCAAAGCTGCAGAATTTCAAACCTGTAGTGTTGAATCGATTCGGCCAAAATCCGAATCGATTTGTTTTGCACCAGAACACCAGATTTTCATTTTGAATTGATTCGGACCTGTTTCCCCTATTTTTCTTTTTACACTTTTGCCACTAGGGTTTAGTTTAAATACTTTCCTCTTCATTTTTTTGAAGGGAGAATTCAGTTGTAGTTAGTTTTAGTTAGGGTTTTTGTTTTTGAGAGCTCAACTTCATTTATCTTTGGGGTGACATCCATTTGGGTTTGTATGTTGTACTATTCATTATCCTCTCCATTAATATAGTTATGTTCTTCCTTATTCTTGCCTAGATAATTAGTTTAACTTTGTTATTTATTGTTTTAATCTAGTTATTTAGTTTAATTTAGTTTAATTCATGCTTAGCCCTTAGATAAATAGGATCGGGGTTGTGTTCCATCATTAACGGGCTTCAAGCTCTGAAAATTAGGTTTCGTGTAAAATTGTGTTTAATTGAAACCGCATGTATTAAAGTTGGATTGTTTTGTGTTTAACTTTCTTTGTCACGCAATGTTAGTGTTTAAAGCGATATTCCGAATTTAATCCACGTGTGACCATTTTTGATTAAATGTTTTAATCTCGGAACTTTGGTTTAAATTCCTTATTGTGTGATGTTTATGATTATTTGAAAATGCTTGATTACATATTTTCGAACCGAAATTCTAATTATTAGTTGTTTAGCCTATGGCGGGGATGCGATCCCGACTCTCGTTTTTATTAATTGTAGTATAGTGTTAACTTCTTAATTTTCCCCTTTTCTCCATTTCCACCCTATCACCTTTTATACTTTTATTTTTGAAGTAGTAAAATATCAAAATCTAAAATTCAATCAATCCCTGTGGATTCTCGATACCCGACTTACCGTCATCCTTGCTTGTCAAGTATAGTTATAGTTTAGGTTTTTTTTGCATTAAGTTATCGAACCGATAACAACGATTTGCATATTACACGACGCACGGTTCACGCTCGATAAAGAGGAATCAATTTTTGGCTCTTTACACAAATCAGTTTAGGGCTTCTCCTCGGCATGTTAGCCTATGAATTCCCTTCTATTTCTTTGAAAACTAAATTTTATGAGGCATTTTATTTTATCATGTTTTCCCTAAATCCCCCATTAGTTGGCAATAAAGTGAAGATTCTTCCGAGCTCTGAAAACAAACACACATTTTGTAGGGTTCAACTTCATTTTATATTTTTCCGTAACATGAAAATACTAGTCAAGGTCCCTTATGTAGTCAACATCATTTTTCTCTTCGTAAGTATATCATCAACATACATCTCCTTGTTTCTACCAATCTGCTCCCTAAAAATTTGGTTTACCGGTATCTAGTACGTTTTTCCAATATTTTTCAGCCCAAAGGGAAAACGTTCTAGCAATAATTTCCTTTTTACTTATAAAGGAAGTATTCTCTTTATTTCTTAACTTCATCGATATTTGATTGTAACTCGGATAGGCATCCATGAAATTGAGGAGTTAATATTTGATTATAAAATCTACCAACTAGTCAATTTCAGGAAATAGGGTAATGGTCTTTACGACAAGACTTGTTTAGGTCCATGAAGTCAACGCACATTCTCAACTTCCTATATATCTTTTTCATTATGAATACATTGGACATCCAGTTGGGATATTTGATGTCCTAAATAAACTTTGGTTTCCACATGTTAACTACCTCCACCTCTATGGCCATATTTCTATCCTCAGAAAATAGCCTTTTTTCTATTTCACAGGCTTAACTTCCTTAAACACACTAGTATCTACTCTTGTCTCCACATTAACACATCGTGTCGCTGCCTGAGTAATTCCACCAATTCTTTTTTAAGCTTTGGTTCGAGAGACAGTAAATCCGAACAGTTCTCTTTCAATGCTCATCATTTAAGATTACGAGTTTGATCTCTTTAGATGACTCGTTGCTCACTAGCTTCTCTTCATCTCATGGATCCATAATTTCTATTTGATAGAAAGTTATCATCTTCTCTTTTTACTCAACTAAAGTAAAGTAACATTCTTTGTCTACTATCTAGTTTCCTTTGACCTGACCAAAGCCAAAATTTGTCGAGAACTTCATCACATAGTGGAGAGTTGAACTGAGCCATAAATTTCTTTAACCCTACATGGATGAAGATGATGTTATAAGATGAGGGCACATTCTAGTCCATGATGAAAAAAATTATTATTTGTGTGCTACAAGTCGACCGAATGTTATTACTTATTGTTTAATTGTTCCCAAAGGGAGTGTCTTATCTCTTGAAAATTTGATCATAAGGTGATGATACGGTAAATACTTCCTTTCTAAAAGTCTCAGCCTCTTGAACTGGTAATAGAATAATACATCTTACAAACTTCTATTATCAATCAAAATTATCTACATTATCCTCTCGTGCACCATCAGACTTACTACAAGTGGATCATCATGCGATTATAAGAGGACTCTCAAGTCATGCTTTGAGAAAATAATAATTAAATGATCTGATTTAGCTTGTGAGGTTGGCTATCTACATCCTGGACCAAGTTTACTTCATCTTGGCCCCTACCTGTGCTAGCCTTTTCCTCATTCAGGTAAGGGTTTTACATTGCAGGGGCATCTCTTCCCATGTTTCTCCCCTGGTAATGAAATTCACCTTGAAGGATATCATATTAATAGATTATTTTGTCTTTTTGGGATTTGGGACAGATCATCTGCAGTGCCCTCATCATAATCATCATTATGATCTTGCCTGCACTTTCTATCACTTTTTCTTATCAATGACTTCGACAATATCCTTTTCTTTGGGTCATCCTTCGGCTCAGCACCTCAGTTGTACCGATCTACATATTTCTTCAACTGGTAAATCATTCCTTCAATTTCATCTTTTAGTGTCATACACTTATATAGCCATGATCTTTATGGAATTCAAACCATTTCGTTTTATTCCTTCTTTCTTTAGGGGTCTTGAGTTTCTTCGATAACTTAAACTTTTTTGTACCTTGGATCTCCTCCAAGATATAGTAAACCCTATAGTTATTGGGACATGCTTATCAAATTGTTTATCATACTTATCCTGCGAATATTTCTTTATCTTGTCCTTTTTATCAGGATTGGTTCCAATTTTGGCCTTAACCTGGATGTCTTTATTGGACATCATGTCCTCCTCAATATGTATATTCTTTTTGGCCTTAGATAAGAGTTTATTCATCATGGTTAGGGTATCCTTCTCCAGAGCTTGATACATTTTTCTTGGTAGCAAGCCACTTATAATAGCAGTGATAACAATTTTTACATCATAACTGATGACCTCCAACTTCTCAACTAGTGATGTATTCTCTTGTGGTCTTATCCTCCTCCTACTTAACACTTTGGAGATGAGCCTATTTCTTTTATGGATTTGTATCACAGTAGAGGATGCTTATAAACTGGTTGACTAACTATGTAAACATGGTAATTTACCCCCTTGGGAGTGCTACATACCATACATGGGTCGAGCCAGTTAAGATGCTAGAAATTTCCTTAAATCTGGATATAAGAAGCAACTTTATGATGCTTAATATGATGCATGGGATCCGACTTTACATCATATATAGGTTTGATGAGTGGTGGCTTGTACTTAGCAGAGTAGGATAACTCAGTATAGACTTAGCAAAAGGTGACACTTCAAGATAACCCCTCTGCAAAGGTTTTTTTATGGGATCTCTTAACCTTTATTAAATTCATTGAATGAAACCTTTCCAGGGTTGGGCATTATTCACCTTTGATGTTTGATTGTCTCATTTTTTACTATCAGCTAAACTCTCTTCATGTCAAATCTTGTGCTCGGCCCTGGTCGATCCACTTCTGATTTTCTTTGACCTATTTGAGTAGGATCCCTCATTGGTCACCGATCATAAAGATTCTTCTCCATTCCCCCTCCCTTACTGGCACTTAGAGATCTATGGGTTGGGACCCAAGCGGTCAAGCATACTTCCTCTACTCAACCTCACGAAAGCATTTAGGTGTATTGACTCGATCATGTGGTTTCCTTCTTAGATTTATCTGGGAGTGGAAGTTCTCCCTAACTTGTAAGATTAATCTTATCCGTTAAATCCACTCCGCTGGTTAGATCTTTGTTTCCCATCCGTAGAGCCTTATTTCAGGCAACGTGGATTTTTCATGGCATGCTCCTTGAAGGAGTACTTCTTGTCCATATATGGAGTAGGTGGTGGCATTTATCTATGTCAGTCTTAATTTTTTCTACGACTATTAGAGTGATTGGATTTAGCTCTTTGTAGGGTTGGACCGATCAGGCATGTCTTTTGATAAGGCTATGGGTTAAAGTCTTCATGGTTTCCTGCATCGCTATTTGTCTCTTGACCAAATTTTGTAATATCCGTTGAAAATATGACATTTTGATGAGCGACAACGAAGTTTCCCCCTTGTCGCATTGTTATTTTCTGGGTTATCAGACATTCTCACAACACAATAAGTATTTTTTGAATCAGGATTTGCAACAAGAAAAAATACAACATAATAATAAAGTTCTAACAAAATTCTATGAATCAAATGAAAATTGCTTCAAAAAACAGCTTTAACCCCTCGTAACCTAACTAAATCGGGTCGTGATTGGTTGGTACGAATAATCTAGGTATCCTTGAGACCTAGGAGTGAAATTTATGGAAAATAGACATGGCTATGCCATTTACCACACACGACACCAAATTGTTGATGTGGAAAATTGGGTATGGATTTATCTTAGCTAATATTTACCTATTAAGAGATTAAGGTACTAAAATGCTAACATAGAACAAAATTAAAGTGTATAGAGAGGAAGAAATGGAACTAAGTTTATAAGGTTTGGCCTAAATTGGTTGTACCCTGTTCCAATAATTCAATTAAATTTTATATAAATTGTGATGGAGTGAGGGTTGAAGAGAATTATAGGAAAATTTTGGGTTAAATTGAAGGAAAATAAAAGAATCAAAGACGGTTCATTCTAATAACATTGGTTTGTCATTAGAAGCGAGATGAAGATGTCGCATGAAGGTCGAGCGAATCAAGGCTTCAAATGAGATGTCATTACATTACATTTGTAAGTCGTTCGAAGGCCGTGCAAAGCCATCCATTGAACGAGACGGACATGTCGTTCAAACAAGGCTCATGTCTTTCGAATGAGGCTCATATCATTCAAACAACGTGCCTGAAAAATATTTAAATCAGATTTTCCTTGTGCTTTGTCACATTTCTGGCCCTTAGATCTTTGAGTTGTCGAGCTTAGATGAACCCAAATTGGGAAAACGGGAATTTAAGGTTTTTGGAGGTTTTATAAGGGTGTGTTTGGGATTATTTTGTTAGCATAAGTGGAAGAAGATAAATGTAACACCTCGCAATTTTGAGGATTAAATATTCAATTATTTTTGGGAGTTATAAAAATATTTAAATTGGAGAGACTTAAATTCATGAGTTGGAGAATTTATTTGAGTGAGCCGAATTATTTATAATTGACGACTTTTAAGTTTAATGGTTCAAAATCTCGTGTCGCATTTTGAGGTCGAAATTTGGAAATGTCGAAAAGTACTTCGGATGACAATTCTGAGTGCGTGGTTACGTCCGAATGGGTCGAGATAGTCTGAAAAGAGTACCCGGGATAGTAATTGGGTCTCGGGATATTTTTGGGCATAGCCGGGGCCACACGGGGTGAGTTGGGCCATTTTAATTACGTCCAGATGGCCAAAAACAGGATTAAAATTTTTAAACCTAATTGAGAGAATAGGGAATGGTAGTCAACATAACTCTCAACCTAGGGTTAGAGAGGGAATTTGGGAGAAAGCAAATCAAGAGCCAATTTGGGGATCTTGGAGCCAAATTAAAGGACTACACCAACGGATCAGACACTACGAACAATTCCAGGCAAGTGGTCAACTTGCTGTAATGTGTAAATGGTGATATCCAATTCATATTTTAGTGATGTGTAAATTGAAATTTGTTTTTGGGGATAAATGTGTACAAAATGGGGTTTTGTTAATGGAATACTTGACTGATATTCAAAGTAAGAAATAGGTGTATTATATATCCCTAAGTAAAGATAAAATGAAATTTGAATATATTTGATGATTAAAATGGAATCTTTATGAGTTCTTGGATGAAGAACATGAATCTTGAATGACTTAGGGTTTATTTGATGAACACAAGAGGTATATCTGCCAGAATTTTTGACACAACTTTAAACGTAGGCCATTTAAGTTGTGCTTCGAATTAGAGTGTGAACCATTCTTGTATGGAAAGGTATTTCTCTTAGCTATCCAATGAACTTGGAATCAGGTCAATCGGAATTCTGTAGAGGGAGTAATCGACATCTAACTACAGGGTGTTTGATCTGTAAACATAGTAATCTGCCAGAATTTTGACGTGATATTAAACGTGTGCGATTTGAATTTTACTTCCAATTAGAGTGTGGACCATACATTACTGGAACGGTATTTCTCTTAGCTATCCAATGAACTTTGAATCAGGTCAATCGGAGTTCTGTAGAGGGAGAAATCGAAATTTTACTAGAGGGTGTTTAATCTGCCAGAAAAATTGAGATTTTTCTTTTTAAGCCTTAAATGTCTAAAATTTTATCGGGGAAGTGTTTGGGACCTTGATGAAATATATTGATGGACTAATGATATGGAAGTAGGTCTGTGATTGAGTGCTGGACATTAGTTTTGTGAGAGAGTTAAAGTGGAGATTCATAGGCTTGATTGTGACTTACTCTAATTCGGGATGATGAGAATATAATTACGGAAAAGCGTGAGCGAGCTTAAATTCGTTAGGTCAGTGGGTTAACAAGGGTAACTACTGAATTGATATAACAAGGGGTAACTAGGACCCTTAGAGTTGTGTGAATACTTGAATTAATACGAAAGTGAAATAAATTCGTAAAGCAAACAAGTACAGTGAATATTAGAGAGAAATATATTACGTACAAGTATGAATAATTGGGTTGTGTAAATACCTACTGTTTTATAGGATTACTTGGGTTGTGAATACCTATTGTGTGTTTTCTTGTGATAGGAACATAGACTCGGGAAATATTAACTTATGGGCTAAGTGAGCGAGTCCGGGGGATAATGGTTGAGTGACACCAAATTATTAAATTAACGGATGTGTTAATTAATGAAGGTAGAGTCGGAAGGTAGACTCGGAAAAGTATTAAATTAATTGATGTTGTGATTAATTAATTTAGAGACGGATTGTAGACTCGGGAAGGGTATTAATTAATTAATGTGTAAATTAATTAAATAAGAGTCGTACCACAGACTCGGATCGATATTAAATTAATAGGTGTGTTAATTAATTTAATTAGAGTCGGGCGATAGACTCGGGAAGGTATTAAATTAATAGGTGTGTTAATTAATTTAATTAGAGTCGGATCATAGACTCAGGGAAAATAGTATATTAATTGAGGTGTGAATTAATTATATTATAGTCAGACCACAGACTCGGATTTGCGTTAATTAATTAATGTGTAAATTAATTAAATGAGGGTCGGACTACACACTCGGATATGTGTTAATTAATTAATGTGTAAATTAATTAAATGAGGGTCGGACCACAGACTCGGAGTTGTGTTAATTAATTAATGTGTAAATTAATTAAATAAGAGTCGAATCATAGATTCGGGCAAATTTCATATAAATGATTGTGTAGAGTATTACTATTTAGAGTCAGACCACAGACTCGGGAAGATGAAAATTATTAAGTGAGAAAATTAATTAAGTTGAGTCGGGCCAGGGACTCGGGAAATTAAAGGCTAGTGTTATGGGTTTTTTTTTAGTACACGGTAAAGCTGAGGTTTATAATATATATATATGTTTGTGTGTGTGTGTGTGTGTGTGTGTGTGTATTTATTGTGTGTGCTATTAAATATCGGTGATTAGATATTTATTTAATTTTTATACTCTAGTGCTATCAAGGGAGGTTACGCGATGTGGGTGAATCCCCTAGCTCGAGGAGTAGGGTGAGTATATCCCCAGGTCATAGCGTCCGGTATATGGGTGAGGAGATTATCTCACTTTCAGGGAAGGAATAGGACTGCCTCCACTTCGTTTAAGTTTTGGGCCAGGTTGGTGAGCGATTCCAACTTTGGTAACTAGGTTATGTGAGCACACCTAGTGAGACGACACTTTAGAGGGAATCAACGGCGAGGGTATACTCGGGGGGATGGATATACGTATGTTATATGTGTGGATGTTTTAGTAAAGGTACGTATATAATGGTATTCAATATTATATGCGGGTAATAATACAGTGTGTGATGTATTTACTTTATATAACTTGTGACACGGTTATATGCTACTATTTAAGAAGGAATTAATTAAGTTAATTGTGAGATAACTTATAATTCAAGAATCATTATACTTGGGTTAGAGTAGTATGGCAAGGGGGAGGTTATACTAGGACTAGTTGTACGGGGTAGTACAACTAAGTGGGGGTCAAGGTAACCGATAGGTGTTCACACTAGTGGAGGGGTGAGAATGTCCACAAGGGAGTGCGACACTAACTTAAATATGAAACGCATTCATGCATTTTAAATTACTGCAGTTAATTCACTTGCTAAATATTTCAAAATGTTTTGGGTTCTAACCCTTGATATAAAACTATTTTAAAAACCTTTTAGGTGTCCAGCCACAGGGACGCCAGGATTGATATTCTATTCCAGGTACACGGAGCTGCGACATATGTGGATACTAGCAGGAGGTTGGATTAGACGCATCGTTCATTTATTCCTAGAGTAGGAATCATATATCAGTTTCAGTTTTATTTAGGGCTTGTCGCCCAGACTTCTCAGGACAGTTTTCAGATGTATTTATTCAGGTGTTGAATATTTGTATTGGATTTCACTTTGGTGGCCGATGGGTTATTCGACAAACTTATTTAATTAATTATTCTGTTGAGTTTTATTCAGTTGTGTGAATGGTTTATATTTATTTCCGCATGTACTGTTTTGTTGAATTAAAAAGTTAAAATTTGGCACCAGCTTTTGGAATACTAGGTGGTTATTAAGTTTTAAAAAGTTTTCGTCAGTGATGCTGAGGATAAACCAGCTGGGATTCCTGTTTTAATTTGGTATGGGACTGATCACCCGGTATTTTATTAGGCGGGGTGTCACAATAGAGAGACGGGAGGGGTGGTCTTCCTCCATGGTTTTACACCCCTCTTTACCATAAACCACCCACCACCACCATACTTCAACCATAAACCAACATTTGATAAGTATATTCCACCTTGTTTAAACCATATATACCCATTTCTAACATTGTTAAAGTGAAGCTACGAATTTTTGAGTTGTTGTTGGGAGTTTTTGGAGAAGAGAAACATGGATCTTTCATGGAGTTTGAAGGAGTTCTTACCTTGGAAGCTCAAATGGAGCTTTTTTTAGTATGATTTTGGTAACCCCTTTAGGACACCTTTAGATATGGGGTTTGTTCCTCCTACACCAACATTCTTTCCACCATTTGGGGTTTATAGAGGTGGAAAAATCTATCGTTAGTATTTAAGTTTCTAATTGCATTTTTAGTACTCTTGTGGTCAGATTACATGAGAAGTATGGACATGAATAAATGATGATTCTTAGTAGAATAATGTTAAACATTTTTATAGAATAAAAATGTTAGTAGAATGTTATTTTGTTGGGAAAATAGAATGAATAAATATTTCAAAGTTTTGAAATATTAAAAGTTAATATTTTATGAAAATGGTGTATTTTCAAGAAAGGTTGATTTTAAACATTTTATGAAATAAAATGTTTGAAAATAAGGACTTATTTTGATAAATATTAGTGAAATCATGTTTCTAAAGATTCTTGTAAAAATTAAGATTTTATAAAACAAATGGACATTTGTTGGGTTTGAAGAAATTAAATTTTCTTATATACCTTAAATTGTCTTATAACCCCTTGAGGCCACCTTTGGAGATGAGAGTTGCTCCTTCTACACCAACATTCTTGCCACCATTTGGGGTTTATATAGGTGGGAAAATCTATCCTTAGTATTTAAGTTTCTAATTTCATTTTTAGTACTCTTGTGGTGAGATTACATGAGAAGTATGAACATGAATAAATGATGATTCTTAGTAGAATAATGTTAAATATTTTTATAGAATAAAAATATTGGTAAAATAATATTTTGTTGGAAAAATATAATGAATAAATATTTCAAGGTTTTGAAATATTAAAAGTTAATATTTTATGAAAATGCTGTATTTTAAAGAAAGGTTGATTTTAAGCATTTTATGAAATGAAATGCTTGAAATTAAGGACTTATTTTGATAAATATTAGTGAAATCATGTTTTAAAGTTTCTTGTAAAAAAAAAAAGATTTTATAAAACAAATGGACATTTGTTGGGTTTGAAGAAATTAAATTGCCTTATATACCTTGAAAGTATATTTTGCAAGTATGATGAATTTCTAGTGAAAAATATGTTTAACCCATTTGATAGGATTTTAAGGTTTAAAATCCACCTTCTCATGCAAATAAACTAGTAGTATTTGGATAATGAATGTATAAACAAGTTTAAGTAAGATTTTGTTGGGTTTAAAGATGGAATAAAAAAATCAGAAATCCTTGTCTTCAAAGTGTTTGAAAAAGGGGTTAAAAGTCTGATAAGTACAAAGTTATAAAACTACATGCATTGATGAAAAGAAATGGTATTTTTTTTTATAAAAGTAGTCTTTAAGTGTAATTATATTTCTTGAATAAAGAAAGTAAAGAAACTTCTAATTTGGAAAGTGGTTAGTAAAGGTGTTGAATAAGCGTTAATGGTTAACCGTTGGAAAGTTGGTTGTATAACTATATACGGTTGTAAGAGAATAACACTTGTGAAATTGGAAAGGAAATAATGAGATAAAGATGTTTCCGATTAAGAAGAATATTACTCCCATGTTAAAAGGGTGTTAAGGTTTTCAAACACTTACGAAGTTAGTGTGGGTAACTTAATAGTGTTTTGGAAAAATTAACACTTGTGAAAATAGGGTAAAAGATGAGTTTGGAAATAAATGGGTAAAATCGTAATTTTACGTAAAGTGTAATTTTTTATGAAATAAAAATGTTGGAAAATGTGTTACAGATGATTGTCCTAAATGAATATGATTTTTGGAATAAAATCAAGGTTAAAGTAAAGGACATGAAATGATAATTTCAAGTGTAATACAAGTTGGGATGATACTCTAGATTTTGGCTTCGGTCGGATCAAAGGAAAGGTGGAATTATGTGGACATTTCAAAAAATTTAAACACATATAAAGAAACTCGGATGACACCAAAAAAATTAAGGAGGGCCCAGAGCCCTAGGTTGAAAGATCCAAAAAAATTGCCAAAACATATGGTGCGTATAATCGGCGGTGTCGAGTCTGTTAAAGTATGCGGTTAATGGAAGATTTCAAGAAAAGATAAAGGAATAAGGAGCATGTCAAGAAATGGGTTGTGTGGTGAAAATATGTTAAGACAACCTAACTTGTATGAATTAATCAATGTTCCGGTAATGTTGAATGGACAAGTAAATATGTAGATCGATTAAAGTCCATAAGGTAAATGTACGGTAAAGTAGATGGATAAATGGGTGGTTAAGCAACCTAAGAGCTTAAACCCATAATTAACACAAGAATGTGTTGTAAAAGGTTTTCAAAGGCTAAATGAATATTTTCTAACGCGGTGTTCTCTTGTGTTGAAAGGGTGGTTTCAATGAAAATACTAATATGGATTGGTTAAAATAAAAAGGGTAATTTCGGTCAAACCAAGTGTAGTTCTTTCTAGTATTTAACCGCGTGTGTTCAATGGAATGATAAATGTCAAAATAAAAAGGAAGTATTTTATAAGATTAAGGTGAATTAATCTGGATAAATAAGGTTTTCGAAAGTAAATTACTTCATGCATAATGTATATGTATATGGACGTTTATATATGTATAAAAGTTCGTTGCATGTGCACAAAGGAATAATGTGTTAGAGACTTCTTTCTGTCGTTTGATTCTATATTGCATTTGTATGTTTCCCACTCAAAATTTGGCTCACTCCTTCGCTTTGTTACGGTAGGTTGGGAGATTTCATATTTTGAGAGCGTTATATAGGTAAGTACTTTCTTTTACATTACGTTAGTAGCTCTGTTTTCTTGGACTTCGGAGTTCTCCCTATGGGTCCCTCACGTAGTTTAATTTGAAACTGGAATCATATGATAAACAAGTTAAACGTTACTTAAAATAAAACTTGACTAAAAACATCATATAGGTTGTTCACTGCACTTCAAACCTAACGCTCGGGTCAGACCGGGTTGACTACGAGTAACCCATAAATCCAGGTTGAGGAATTATAAATGGTATCAGAGCTCTAGGTTCAAGGTTCCTTTCGAGAGTGACGTCGTGAGGTCGGTATTGGATCTTTAGACATCAGTTTTGGTTTGAGCCGGTGATAATTTGGTGACGGTTCAGTTCGTGTCCTCAACGGTAAAGTCAACGAAGTTAACAGGATAAGTAAGTTAGCGCCAAGTGGTACACAATCAAGTTGATAGTTATTAATCACTTCAGAGCTTCTGAATAGAATTATTAGTAATTTACGAGTGTTCATATGAGCTAATAGTTGTGACATCGTGGTTGTTAGTGTGAGGTGCTTATGTTCCAATTCTTGATTATGTAGAGCATTTTGAATTGTTAATAAAGTGAGATGACGCCCATTGAGCATGTACGACAAATTGCATTTGGTCAACTATAGAGGTTGATGGTTAGGGTGTCGTGACTAGGCACCGATGATTGGTGATTGAAGGGTATATAACCCTTAGGTGAGGGACTTACGGGGTTTAATGCCCGTAATGTAATTAGGAAAATTTAATCCTTAGGGTGATATCGCAACTGATGGTAGACCGGTGACAATATAAAGTTATGTACGCTAATAGTGGAAACACCTTGATCCTTTACGTGTGATGTATTGGTAACTTTGATGATGAAAGTAGCCTTGGTAGTGACAACAGTGAGTAGTGTTCGATGCGATCTAGATGTAAACGTTGTGTATTTCATGTGTGGAGGTTAAATGATTGAGTAGCATTCATAAGTATTGATTCTGTGGTGAGAGCGTATTGGGTCCCTTTACTTGGGATTAGTGTATCCTAATTATAATGTGGTATTGAGGAATGGGATCCCTCATGGCATCCATGGTGTAGGCCTCACTATTTATAGCCAATACCCGACGTCCTATATCCTACTAAGATCTATATAGTCATATTAACTTGCAGATTAGCACATGATATGATGTTGACGTAGTGAGACAATTTAGTTTTCATGATTGATCATTTATTGGGTAGTAGATAAGGCAGACCTTGAGGTTTATAGGTTGTAGGCGATGTCCCGTCCCTGCCATAACCCTTAGTAATATTGGTTGTGGTTTGTACGTGGCTTATGGTCACAACCGTTTGGGAGAAAGATAAGATTAGGATCTAAGTGTAGAGACTCGTTTTAACTGGCGAGGTAATGGATAGGAGCGAGGTAATCCTAGTGTGAGAGTAGTTCATAGGCATTTTGAGGTACCCATAGGACAAATTGTGTGTGGCATCATTTAGGATAAAGATCGAATGCCTTGAGCTATTTAATGGTTAGGGTTCACTATGGGTAGAAGCTCGTGGACTAGTGTCCTTGTGAGCACCGAGTGATCCTGATGTGGCTATTGAAAAGTTTGTAGAGCACAACTATAATGATAAAGGTATGGATGATGAAATCTAGTCGGGTCTTGAGGAAAGTTACACAAAATGTGTTTAATGTCCTTAGGAGACAAGTTAGTTCGGTATTTAGGAGCATTAACATCCTGGTAATGATTATGTTGAGGGTCGGGTGATGATTTCGGGTTGGTGGTCATATAGTGTACGTGTCGGGTGTGGCTTTCCAAATCGGCACAGATGGGTGGTGTAATCCCTAAGGTAGGGTGGTAGCTTGTGTCATTATAGGAGTGATGCTAGGATGTCATGGAATGACTAGTATTGGAGTTATGATACTTAGTTTAGATATGTACTAGGAAATATGTTCGAGACTTAAGGGGATGATGCCATGTGGAGACTTGAAGATGGAAACTGAGGTAAGCCACATAAAAACATGATTATATTGTCACCATGTGTCGACGATATATGCTAGGTAGCCTTAGAAAGGTAAGGACTAGATCTTGGCATGCCTTTCCAAGTCGGTACAGATTATAATGTGTAACCCTGTACGATATATACTTCCCTTAGAATGCTAAGGGAAGTGCATGTGATCGCCATGTAAATTTTGTGTGGGTAGAAGTTGAAAGTAAGTTTGGTATCAACCTCATGTTGTCAAAAGCAGGGGTGTTCACGGTCCGGTCTGGTCCGATTTTGAGGTATTTTCGGGATTGAATTGCCTTAATCGATCCTAGAAAATTATGGACCGAGTCCGGACCGAAATAATCGATTTCGGTTCTATTCGGTTTTCAACCCGTCCGTGTTCGATCTCGATCCTATTCAGTTCATAAAACATCACATTTTATATAAAAACAACACGCTCTATATATAAAAAAAGTAAAAAAAAAACACATTTTTATAGTAAAAACAACACATTTTTTTAGTAAAAGCAACACTTCTTTTAAAAAACAGCACACTTTAAAAAAAAAAACAGCGTTTTAAATTAAATATTATCCATAAAACAGTTAATAATACCCATAAAAACAGCACTTTAAATTAAACATTCATAACAAAAATAATAATGTAATTAAAAAAAAGATTCAAACACACAAAAAAATGACACCTTTAATT
This sequence comes from Sambucus nigra, assembly GCA_949130495.1. Lineage (NCBI taxonomy): Eukaryota > Viridiplantae > Streptophyta > Magnoliopsida > Dipsacales > Adoxaceae > Sambucus > Sambucus nigra. The sequence continues at coordinate 52,126,340 of OX422220.1, forward strand.
GTGAGCGTGGTTCCCCATCAAAACCCCTAAGCCCCTCCATAAAAAATTCACTGTTTGTGACACATTGGAAGTAAAAGTTGTATTAAAAATCCTAAAAGAAATTAGCAAAACAAAACGAATTATAAAAGTTTATTGACATAAAAAAAATATGTAGATTGGGTAGTATCACATACGCAAGCATTTTAACAAACGTACTTATATTGGAATGAATACCTACCTGTTGGCATTAATGCACAAAGATAAATATCTCCTTTTTTCCCAAAAAAAAATTGCATTCAAGTTAGTGGTTTTGAGAGGCATAAGTAGCGTATGGGTGGAAGGGTCTATGAAACTATTTTGAAGAGGTGTTTGAAACATCATGAACACACACATACAAGCATTTATATGCAGATTGGGTAATATGCAGATTAGGGAAAACCCACAAACAAACACAAGCATTATTATAGCATTTGGAACTATAGATCTAAAAATCAGATGGGGGAGGGAACTCACTGACCGGTTATGCCAGAGGAGAGTGAGACATGATATGAGGGAAGCAAGGGAGTCACCGACGGCCATCATTTGTAAAGAGGAGAGTGAGACACGAGATGAGGTTGAGGATCCATCGTCGCCTACTAATTTGTAAAGAGAGAGGAGAAAATAAAATGTTAGGTTTAGGTTCTTTTAAGTTTTGTAATGGGTTATGGGTCATACACGCTTCTTGCATATATTATATATATGGGTAATTTTATGACTTCAAATATATATATTTTATATATATTTAATAAAAGCGGTCTGATCCGGTCCAAACCCAATTTTTACGACCTAGGACCGAGATCGAACAGAATATGCGATGCTTTGAATTTTTAGACCGAATTAAGATCAATTTAAAAAAACTCGCGAAAGTGGGTTCGGTCCGATTCGATTTTTTCAGTCCGTTCGGTCTATTCGGTTTCATGCACACCCCTATTCAAAGGACACAGTAAGGTGAATACCTCACTTGAGCTAAGTAATGCCTATGGGAATTTGGTATATCAATCACAATGTGATCAAGAAGACGATAACCTAAGTGTTGTAGGTTGGTTACGTCTTCACCCGTAGATGAACAAGATCAATGAATACAAGGGGTGAGGTATCCTCCAATCAAAATGATTCATGTACACCAAGGATGTGAAGGGTATGTCCTTACTCCCAAAGAGGAAAGTCGGGAATTGACTTCCTAGAGGACTACATATTTGTATATTTCTCTCATTTTACGATAATGAATGGTTGTGATTTGATTCGTCACTAATAGTGACCCGAGCCAGGGTATGTGGCTAGGGTTAGTGCTCAGTGAGAAATTTAGGAATGAGTGACATGATTTCAAGAATATGGAGTGGGTTCATTTTCAGTCGGACTCCTATGGGCAAAATTTCTTGGGAAAGGCTGCTTGTCCCTTTGATCTCTCATGTGCCCCTTTCGGTTTCGATAATCGAGGATCGGTATTCTCACATGTGTGATAACTCGGATTGGTTCCATGTCATGGCATGGAGTGATGGGGCCTAGTGGAGCTAGGTGGGCGGAGTATGGTTAATGCATATTGGCAACTAAGTGCACCCTATCTATGGTGTTCTTGCTATTACCTAAATTTATGTGTACGAGTGATTGCGCTTTCAGCGACACGGTTATTGATCTTTCTTAGGACTAGTGGACTTTCGATTGGACGACATGGCAGTTAGTTTCTCGAGTTACAAAGAGAGATTGATGACCTGAGGATATGGCATGGTGTTAGAAATTGAGGAGAACTTAGCATACGATGTTGTTTTACCACGATGAGTGGATTATAGTGAGTACTCAAAGGTGAAACACCTATAGTAGTACTAGGTTCATCTGAGTGATGAAACGGAAGGTGTAAGCCGAGCGTACGATGATGATGTAAGTATATTACTCCTTGTAGTGAGAAAATAACATAGGATGGATATTAGCAAGCTCATGTGAGTTGTATAGTCAGGATAGCCTGAAATTTTTTCGAACGCAGGATGTGCAGTCCAAAGATGGAATTGACCCTGGTGATGAATACTATGATTGGTTTTATTATAGTTCATATTAGGTAAATGTCAATCGATAGACGATATTTTCCCGTGGAGGTGTCAGTATGCCTTGGGTACTGGCATAGGTGGTCCTAGAAATTATTGAACATGATCATCAAGTGAGTGGAGACTCGGAGTTGATTATGTGACGTTTATGGTTTGTGGGACGGTGTACATTAGAGCATGTCACATGTTGATTGTTTGATGATAAAGCCCGTGTGGGGTCACGTAGGATGACCTTAGTGTTGAGAACTTCGATGATTTTTTCTTGGAGGATTTTTATGGCTTTTAGTAGAAGTTGGTGAACCCCATAAGCTTAAGAATTGAAGGATCGAGAATTTTAGGGATAAAATTCCCCAAGGAAGGAAGATTTAATACCCCGTTCCAATAATTCAATTAAATTTTATATAAATTGTGATAGAGTGATGGTAGAAGATAATTATAGGAAAATTTTGGGTCAAATTGAAGAAAATTAAAAGACTGATAGAATGGGTTGTTCTAATGACATTGGGTTGTCATTAGAAGCGAGATGAAGATGTCACGCGAAGGTCGCGCGAAGCCATCCCTCGAATGGGATGGATATGTCATTTGGACGAGGCTCATGTCGTTTGAAGGTGGTGCCTCGAAATGTTTAAATCAGTTTTCCTTTGTGAGTTTTCACATTTCTAGCCCTTAGATATTTAAGTTGTTGAGCTCAGATGAGCTCATATTGGGAAAATGGGAATTTAAAATTTTTGGAGGTTTTATAAGGGTGTGTTTAGGCTTATTTTGTTAGGAGAAGTGGAAGAAGAGAGAGAAAGAGAGAGACAGAGAGAGAGAGAGGAAGGGTGGTATTCCTCCATGGTTTTACACCCTTCTCAACCACAAATCACCACACACCACTACACCAAAACTGGTGGCGATTGGTCACGGCCAAAATCCCTGACCAAAGCTGCGGGTCGCGGACTTGGGCCGTGACCATTTCGGGGGTGACCATTTTCGTGGGTCGCGGCCCAAGTCCGTGACCAAAAAATGGTCACGGCCGAGAGGGGTCACGGCAGATGGTCGCGGACTTAGACCGTGACCCATGTCGTGACGGGTCGCGGCCCTCATCCTTGACCCACAAACGTGACAAATTGGTCGCGACCAAAGTCCGCGAGCCACAATCGTGACAAAAAAAATTAAAAAAAAATGGTCCCGGCCCTTATCCGTGACCCACAACCGTGACAAATTAGTCGCGGCCAAAGTTCGCAACTCATTATCGTGACAAAAAAAATATAAAAAAAATTGGTCGCGGTCCTAATCCGTGACGCACAACCGTAACAAATTGGTCGCGGCCAAAGTCCGCGACCCACAACCGTGACAAAAAAATGATCGCGGCCCAAGTCTGTGACCCACAACCGTGACGAAAAAAATGGTCGCGGACTTTGACCGCGACCATTTTTATGCGTGACGAAAAAATAAAAATGGTCATGGACAAAGTCCATGACCATATTTAGCTATAATTTTAAAAAAATGTATTTTTTTTGTCCAATCCTAAAACTGGGGATCCTGTGAGTGCACCATCTGTTGATATGTGTAACGTTTGACGCGTACGAGGTGTTACAAATATTTATTATTGGCAAAACAATAAAAAAAATCACAAATTGCGAATCGAGAACGTTGCTAATAAAAAAATACATATACAAACTTATAAATATTACACGTCTTAATAATTCACAGACCAAAAAAAAAAATTGGGCAGAGTTTCCTCTATTTTCTTGACCTTCCAAAACCTGTAAATGTAAAACCTACTTATTATAAAGCCTGCACGGCCATAAAATTCAACAATCAAATTATAAAAGCCTTCACGGCCATAAAACTAAACAATAAGAGCCTGCATGGCTGACAAAATCCTGATTTTCCACAACCTATAAACAATCTTCATGTTGTAGACCATTGCCTCCTTTGTTTGTTCCGCGTGCAAAAATCCTACAAATGATGGGATACATAAAAAAAAATATCAGTAACCAAGTAGTTTTACAAAAAATTTAATCAAGCAAAAAATTGCATATATGAGTTAAAATTATCAGTAACCAAGTAGAAATATCAAAATTACCGTCGTATTCTCAAACCGGGAGTCCCGCGACTGCGGGGTCAGTTCCTACGAGTTACGTTGGTCCCGTGGGAGGTGTATGTGCCACCCACGGGGACGTTCGGGGGCTGTTTCGAATTTTCACCCTCTAAGGCCATGTCTTTAAGCCTGAGTCTAGAAATACGCAAATTATCGTAGTACTCTCAAACCGGGAGACCCGCGGCTGCGGGGTCAGTTGCTACAAGTTACGTTGGTCCCGTGGGAGGTGTTGGTGCCACCCACGGGGCCATTCGCGGGCTGTTTCGAGTTCTCACCCTCTAACGTCATGTTTTTAAGCCTAAGTCTAGAAATATGCAAATTACCGTCGTATTCTCAAACTGGGAGACCCGCGGCTGCGGGGTCAGTTCCTACGAGTTACGTTGGTCCCGTGGGAGGTGTTGGTGCCACCCACGGGGCCATTCTGGGGCTGTTTCGAGTTTTCACCTTCTAACTCCATGTTTTTAACCCTAAGTCTACAAATATGCAAATTACCGTCGTATTCTCAAACCGGGAGTCCCGCGGCTGCGGCGTCAGTTTTTACGAGTTACGTTGGTCCCGTGAGAGGTGTTGGTGCCACACACGGGGCCGTTCTGGGGCTGTTTCGAGTTTTCACCCTCTAACGCCGTGTTTTTAAGCCTAAGTCTAGAAATATGCAAATTACCGTCGTATTCTCAAACCGGGAGACCCGCGACTGCGGGGTCAGTTCCTACGAGTTACGTTGGTCCTGTGGGAGGTGTTGGTGCCACCCACGGGGCCGTTTGGGGGTTATTTCGAGTTTTCACCTTCTAATGACATGCTTTTAAGCCTAAGTCTAGAAATATGAAAATTACAGTCGTATTCTCAAATCGGGAGACAACGGTTGCGGGGTCAGTTCCTACGATTTACATTGGTCCCGTGGGAGGTGTTGGTGCCACCCACGGGGCCGTTCTGGGGCTGTTTCGAGTTTTCACCTTCTAACGCCATGTTTTTAAGCCTAAGTCTAGAAATACGCAAATTACCGTCGTATTCTAAAATCGGGAGACCCGCGACTGCGGGGTCAGTTTCTACGAGTTACGTTGGTGCCGTGGGAGGTGTTGGTGCCACCCACGGGGCCGTTCAGGGGCTGTTTTGAGTTTTCACCCTCTAGCGTCATGTTTTTAAGCCTCAGTCTAGAAATATGAAAATTACCTTAGTACTCTCAAACCGGAAGACCCGCGGCTGCGGGGTCAGTTCCTACGAGTTATGTTGGTCCCGTGGGAGGTGTTGGTGCCACCCACGGGGCCGTTCTGGGCCTGTTTCGAGTTTTCACCCTCTAACGCCATGTTTTTAAGCCTAAGTCTAGAAATACGCAAATTACCGTCGTATTATCAAATCGAGAGACTCGCGGCTGCGGGGTCACTTCCTACGAGTTACGTTGGTCCCGCGGGAGGTGTTGTTGCCAACTACTGGGCTGTTCTGGGGCTGTTTCTAGTTCTTACCCTCTAACGCCCTGTTTTTAAGCCTAAGTCTAGAAAGATGCAAATTATCGTCGTATTCTCAAACCTGGAGTCCCGCGGCTGCGGGGTTAGTTCCTACGAGTTACATTGGTCCTGTGGGAGGTGTTGCTGCCACCCACGGGGATGTTCTGGGGCTGTTTCGAGTTCTCACCCTCTAACACCATGTTTTTAAGCCTAAGTCTAGAAATATGCAAATTACCGTCGTATTCTCAAACCAAGAGTCCAGCGGCTGCGGGGTCAGTTCCTACGAGTTACATTGGTCCCGTGGGAAGTGTTGGTGCCACCCACGGGGCCGTTCGGGTTCTGTTTCGAGTTCTCACCCTCTAATGCCATGTTTTTAACCCTAAGTCTATAAATATGCAAATTACCATTGTATTCTCAAACCGGGAGTCCCACGGCTGCGGGGTCAATTCCTACGAGTTACGTTAGTCCCGTGAGAGGTGTTGGTGCCACCCACGGGGCCGTTTTGGGGCAGTTTCGAGTTTTCACCCTCTGACGCCATGTTTTAACCCTAAGTCTATAAATATGCAAATTACCATCGTATTCTCAAACCGGGAGTTCCGCGGCTGCGGGATCAATTCCTATGAGTTAGGTTAGTCCCGTGAGAGGTGTTGGTACCACCCACGGGGCCGTTTTGGGGCAGTTTCAAGTTTTCACCCTCTAACGCCGTGTTTTTAAGCCTAAGTCTAGAAATTCGCAAATTACTATCGTATTCTCAAACCGGGAGACCCGCGGCTGCGGGGTCAGTTCCTACGAGTTACGTTGGTCCCGTGGGAGGTGTTGGTGCCATCCACGGGGTCGTTCTGGGGCTATTTCGAGTTTTCACCTACTAACGCCGTGTTTTTAAGCCTAAGTCTAGAAATATGCAAATTACCGTCGTATTCTTAAATGGGGAGACACGCGACTGCGGGGTCAGTTCCTACGAGTTACGTTGGTCCCGTGGGAGGTGTTGGTGCCACCCACGGGGCCATTCAGGGGCTGTTTCGAGTTTTCACCTTCTAACGCCATGTTTTTAAGCTTAAGTCTAGAAATACGCAAATTACCATCGTATTCTCAAATCGGGGGACCCGCGGCTGCGGGGTCAGTTTCTACGAGTTACGTTGGTGCCGTGGGAGGTGTTGGTGCCACCCTAGGGGCCGTTCGAGGGCTGTTTCGAGTTTTCACCCTCTAGCGTCATGTTTTTAAGCCTAAGTCTAGAAATACGCAAATTACCATCGTATTCTCAAACTGGGAGACCCGCGGCTGCGGGGTCAGTTCCTACGAGTTACGTTGGTCCCGTGGGAGGTGTTGGTGCCACCCACGGGGGCGTTCTTGGGTTGTTTCGTGTTTTCACCTTCTAACGTCATGTTTTTAAGTCTAAGTCTAGCAATAAATAAATTACCGTCGTATTCTCAAATCGGTAGACCCGCGGCTACGGGGTCAGTTCCTAGGAGTTACGTTAGTCTCGTGGGAGGTGTTGGTGCCACCTACGGGGCCGTTCTGGGACTGTTTCTAGTTCTCAGTCTCTAACGCCATATTTTTAAGCCTAAGTCTAGAAATATGCAAATTACTGTCGTATTCTCAAACCTGGAGTCCCGCTGTTGCGGGGTCACTTCCGACGAGTTACATTGGTCCCGTGGGAGGTGTTGGTGCCACCCATGGGGATGTTCGGGTGCTATTTCGAGTTATCACCCTCTAACGCCATGTTTTTAAGCCTAAGTCTAGAAATATGCAAATTACCGTCGTATTCTAAAACCGGGAGTCCCGCGGCTGCGGGGTCAGTTCCTACGAGTTACATTAGTTCCGTGGGAGGTGTTGGTGCCACCCACGGGGACGTTCGGGGGCTGTTTCGAATTCTGAACCTCTAACGCCATGTTTTTAACCCTAAGTCTATAAATATACAAATTACCGTCGTATTCTCAAATCGGGAGTCCCGCGGCTGCGGGGTCAATTCCTACGAGTTACGTTGGTCCCGTGAGAGGTGTTGGTGCCACCCACGGGGCCGTTTTGGGGCTGTTTCGAGTTTCCGCCCTCTAACGCCATGTTTTTAAGCCTAAGTCTAGAAATACGCAAATTACTGTCGTATTCTCAAACCGGGAGACCCACGGCTGCGGGGTCAGTTACTACGAGTTACGTTGGTCCCGTGGGAGGTGTTGGTGCCACCCACGGGGACGTTCGGCGGCTATTTCGAGTTTTCACCTACTAACGCCGAGTTTTTAAGCCTAAGTCTAGAAATACACAAATTATCATCGTATTCTCAAACCGGGAGACCCGCGGCTGCGGGGTTAGTTCCTACGAGTTACGTTGGTCCCGTGGGAGGTGTTGGTGCCACCCGCGGGGCCGTTCGTGGGATGTTTCTAGTTCTCACCCTCTGACGCCATGCTTTTAAGCCTAAGTCTAGAAATATGCAAATTACCATCGTATTCTTAAATCAGGAGTCCCGCTGCTGCGGGTTCAGTTCCTACGAGTTTCATTGGTCCCGTGGGAGGTGTTGGTGCCACCCACGGGGACGTTCGGAGGCTATTTCGAGTTCTCACCCTCTAACGCCATGTTTTTAAGCCTAAGTCTAGAAATATGCAAATTACCATCGTATTCTAAAACCGGGAGTCCCGCGGCTGCGGGGTCAGTTCCTATGTGTTACATTAGTCCCGTGGGAGGTGTTGGTGCCACCCACACGGCCGTTCTGGGGCTGTTTCGAGTTCTCACCCTCTAACGCAATGTTTTTAACCCTAATTCTATAAATATGCAAATTACCATCGTATACTCAAACCGGGAGTCCCGCGGCTGTGGGGTCAGTTCCTACGAGTTACGTTAGTCCCGTGGGAGGTGTATGTGCCACCCACGGGGACGTTCGGGGGCAGTTTCGAGTTCTCACCCTCTAAGGCCATGTCTTTAAGCCTAAGTCTAGAAATACGCAAATTACCGTAGTACTCTCAAACCGGGAGACTCGCGGCTGCGGGGTCAGTTCCTACGAGTTACGTTGGTCCCGTGGGAGGTGTTGGTGCCACCCACGGGGCCGTTCGCTGGCTGTTTCGAGTTCTCACCCTCTAACGTCATGTTTTTAAGTCTAAGTCTAGAAATATGCAAATTACTGTCGTATTCTCAAACCGGGAGACCCGCGGCTGCGGGGTTAGTTCCTACGAGTTACGTTGGTCCGTGGGAGGTGTTGGTGCCACCCACGGGGCCGTTCGGGGGCTGTTTCTAGTTCTCACCCTCTGACGCCATGTTTTTAAGCCTAAGTCTAGAAATATGCAAATTATCATCGTATTCTGAAATCAGGAGTCCCGCGGCTGCGGTGTCAGTTCCTACGAGTTACATTGGTCCCGTGGGAGGTGTTGGTGCCACCCACGGGGACGTTCGGAGGCTATTTCGAGTTCTCACCCTCTAACGCCATGTTTTTAAGCCTAAGTCTAGAAATATGCAAATTACCATCGTATTCTAAAACCGGGAGTCCCGCGGCTGTGGGGTCAGTTCCTATGAGTTACATTAGTCCCGTGGGAGGTGTTGGTGCCACCCACAAGGCCGTTCTGGGGCTGTTTCGAGTTCTCACCCTCTAACGCAATGTTTTTAACCCTAAGCCTATAAATATGCAAATTACCATCGTATACTCAAACCGGGAGTCCCGCGGCTGCGGGGTCAGTTCCTACGAGTTATGTTGGTCCCGTGGGAGGTGTATGTGCCACCCACGGGGACGTTCGGGGGCTGTTTCGAGTTCTCACCCTCTAAGGCCATGTCTTTAAGCCTAAGTCTAGAAATACGCAAATTACCGTAGTACTCACAAACCGGGAGACCTGCGGCTGCGGGGTCAGTTCCTACGAGTTAAGTTGGTCCCGTGGGAGGTGTTGGTGCCACCCACGGGGCCGTTCGCTGGCTGTTTTGAGTTCTCACCCTCTAACGTCATGTTTTTAAGTCTAAGTCTAAAAATATGCAAATTACTGTCGTATTCTCAAACTGGGAGACCCGCGGCTGCGGGGTCAGTTCCTACGAGTTACGTTGGTCCCGTGGGAGGTGTTGGTGCCACCCACGGGACCGTTCGGGGGCTGTTTCGAGTTCTCACCCTTTAACGGCATGTTTTTAACCGTAAGTCTATAAATATGCAAATTACCGTCGTATTCTCAAACCGGGAGTCCCGCGGCTGCGGGGTCAGTTCCTACGAGTTACGTTGGTCCCGTGGGAGATTCTGGTGCCACCCACGGAACCGTTTTGGGGCTGTTTCGAGTTTTGACCCCCTAACGCCATGTTTTTAAGCCTAAGTCTAGAAATACGTAAATTACTTTCGTATTCTCAAACCGGGATACCCCCGGCTGCGGAGTCAGTTCCTACGAGTTATGTTGGTCCCGTGGGAGGTATTGGTGCCACCCACGGGGCCGTTCTGGGGCTGTTTCGTGTTTTCACCTTCTAACGTCATGTTTTTAAGTCTAAGTCTAGAAATAAATAAATTACTATCGTATTCTCAAATCGGTAGACCCGCGGCTGCGGGGTTAGTTTCTACGAGTTACGTTGGTCCCGTGGGAGGTGTTGGTGCCACCTACGGGGCCGTTCTGGGGCTGTTTCGAGTTCTCACCCTCTAACGCCATGTTTTTAAGCCTAAGTCTAGAAATATGCAAATTACCATCGTATTCTAAAACCGGGAGTCCCGCGGCTGTGGGGTCAATTCCTATGAGTTACATTAGTCCCGTGGGAGGTGTTGGTGCCACCCACAAGGCCGTTCTGGGGCTGTTTCGAGTTCTCACCCTCTAACGCAATGTTTTTAACCCTAAGACTATAAATATGCAAATTACTATCGTATTCTAAAACCGGGAGTCCCGCGGCTGCGGGGTCAGTTCCTACGAGTTTCATTAGTTCCGTGGGAGGTGTTGGTGCCACCCATGGGGACGTTCGGGGGCTGTTTCGAATTCTGAACCTCTAACGCCATGTTTTTAACCCTAAGTCTATAAATATACAAATTACCGTCGTATTCTCAAATCGGGAGTCCCGCGACTGCGGGGTCAATTCCTACGAGTTACGTTGGTCCCGTGAGAGGTGTTGGTGCCACCCACGGGGCCGTTTTGGGGCTGTTTCGAGTTTTCACCCTCTAACGCCATGTTTTTAAGCCTAAGTCTAGAAATACGCAAATTACTGTCGTATTCTCAAACCGGGAGACCCACGGCTGCGGGGTCAGTTACTACGAGTTACGTTGGTCCCGTGGGAGGTGTTGGTGCCACCCACGGGGACGTTCGGGGGCTATTTCGAGTTTTCACCTACTAATGCCGAGTTTTTAAGCCTAAGTCTAGAAATACACAAATTATCATCGTATTCTCAAACCGGGAGACCCGCGGCTGCGGGGTTAGTTCCTACGAGTTACGTTGGTCCCGTGGGAGGTGTTGGTGCCACCCGCGGGGCCGTTCGGGGGCTGTTTCTAGTTCTCACCCTCTGACGCCATGCTTTTAAGCCTAAGTCTAGAAATATGCAAATTACCGTCGTATTCTGAAATCAGGAGTCCCGCTGCTGCGGGTTCAGTTCCTACGAGTTTCATTGGTCCCGTGGGAGGTGTTGGTGCCACCCACGGGGACGTTCGAAGGCTATTTCGAGTTCTCACCCTCTAACGCCATGTTTTTAAGCCTAAGTCTAGAAATATGTAAATTACCATCGTATTCTAAAACCGGGAGTCCCGCGGCTGCGGGGTCAGTTCCTATGTGTTACATTAGTCCCGTGGGAGGTGTTGGTGCCACCCACACGACCGTTAAGGGGCTGTTTCGAGTTCTCACCCTCTAACGCAATGTTTTTAACCCTAATTCTATAAATATGCAAATTACCATCGTATACTCAAACCGGGAGTCCCGCGGCTGCGGGGTCAGTTCCTACGAGTTACGTTAGTCCCGTGGGAGGTGTATGTGCCACCCACGGGGACGTTCGGGGGCAGTTTCGAGTTCTCACCCTCTAAGGCCATGTCTTTAAGCCTAAGTCTAGAAATACGCAAATTACCGTAGTACTCTCAAACCGGGAGACTCGCGGCTGCGGGGTCAGTTCCTACGAGTTACGTTGGTCCCGTGGGAGGTGTTGGTGCCACCCACGGGGCCGTTCGCTGGCTGTTTCGAGTTCTCACCCTCTAACGTCATGTTTTTAAGTCTAAGTCTAGAAATATGCAAATTACTGTCGTATTCTCAAACCGGGAGACCCGCGGCTGCGGGGTTAGTTCCTACGAGTTACGTTGGTCCGTGGGAGGTGTTGGTGCCACCCACGGGGCCGTTTGGGGGCTGTTTCTAGTTCTCACCCTCTGACGCCATGTTTTTAAGCCTAAGTCTAGAAATATGCAAATTATCATCGTATTCTGAAATCAGGAGTCCCGCGGCTGCGGTGTCAGTTCCTACGAGTTACATTGGTCCCGTGGGAGGTGTTGGTGCCACCCACGGGGACGTTCGGAGGCTATTTCGAGTTCTCACCCTCTAACGCCATGTTTTTAAGCCTAAGTCTAGAAATATGCAAATTACCATCGTATTCTAAAATCGGGAGTCCCGCGGCTGTGGGGTCAGTTCCTATGAGTTACATTAGTCCCGTGGGAGGTGTTGGTGCCACCCACAAGGCCGTTCTGGGGCTGTTTCGAGTTCTCACCCTCTAACGCAATGTTTTTAACCCTAAGCCTATAAATATGCAAATTACCATCGTATACTCAAACCGGGAGTCCCGCGGCTGCGGGATCAGTTCCTACGAGTTACGTTGGTCCCGTGGGAGGTGTATGTGCCACCCACGGGGACGTTCGGGGGCTGTTTCGAGTTCTCACCCTCTAAGGCCATGTCTTTAAGCCTAAGTCTAGAAATACGCAAATTACCGTAGTACTCTCAAACCGGGAGACCTGCGGCTGCGGGGTCAGTTCCTACGAGTTAAGTTGGTCCCGTGGGAGGTGTTGGTGCCACCCACGGGGCCGTTCGCTGGCTGTTTTGAGTTCTCACCCTCTAACGTCATGTTTTTAAGTCTAAGTCTAGAAATATGCAAATTACTGTCGTATTCTCAAACTGGGAGACCCGCGGCTGCGGGGTCAGTTCCTACGAGTTACGTTGGTCCCGTGGGAGGTGTTGGTGCCACCCACGGGGACGTTCGGGGGCTGTTTCGAGTTCTCACCCTTTAACGGCATGTTTTTAACCGTAAGTCTATAAATATGCAAATTACCGTCGTATTCTCAAATCGGGAGTCCCGCGGCTGCGGGGTCAGTTCCTACGAGTTACGTTGGTCCCGTGGGAGGTTCTGGTGCCACCCACGGAACCGTTTTGGGGCTGTTTCGAGTTTTGACCCCCTAACGCCATGTTTTTAAGCCTAAGTCTAGAAATACGCAAATTACTTTCATATTCTCAAACCGGGATACCCCCGGCTGCGGGGTCAGTTCCTACGAGTTATGTTGGTCCCGTGGGAGGTGTTGGTGCCACCCACGGGGCCGTTCTGGGGCTGTTTCGTGTTTTCACCTTCTAACGTCATGTTTTTAAGTCTAAGTCTAGAAATAAATAAATTACTATCGTATTCTCAAATCGGTAGACCCGCGGCTGCGGGGTTAGTTCCTACGAGTTACGTTGGTCCCGTGGGAGGTGTTGGTGCCACCCACGGGGCCCTTATGGGGCTGTTTCGAGTTTTCACCTTCTAATGCCATGTTTTTAAGCCTAAGTCTAGAAATACGCAAATCACCGCCGTATTCTCAAATCGGGAGACCCGAGGCTGCGGGGTCAGTTTCTACGAGTCACGTTGGTGCCGTGGGAGGTGTTGGTGCCACCCACGGGGACGTTCGGGGGCTGTTTCGAGTTTTTACCCTCTAACGTCATATTTTTAAGCCTAACTGTAGAAATACGCAAATTACCGTAGTACTCTCATATCGGGAGACCCGCGACTGCGGGGTCAGTTCCTACGAGTTACGTTGTTCCCGTGGGAGGTGTTGGTGCCACCCACGGGGCTGTTCTGGGGCTTTTTCGAGTTTTCACCCTCTAACACCATGTTTTTTAGCCTAAGTCTAGAAATACGCAAATTACCGTCGTATTCTCAAACTGGGAGACCCGCGGCTGCGGGGTCAGTTCCTACGAAATACGTTGGTCCCGTGGGAAGTGTTGGTGCCACTAACGGGGCCGTTTTGGGGCTGTTTCTTGTTCTCAGCCTCAAACGCCATATTTTTAAGCCTAAGCGTAGAAATATACAAATTACATCGTATTCTCAAACCTGAAGTCCCGCGGCTGCGGGGTCAGTTCCTAAGAGTTACATTATTATTGTGTGAGGTGTTGGTGCCACCCACGGGGCCGTTCTGGGGCTGTTTTGAGTTTTCACCGTCTAACGCCATGTTTTTAAGCCTAAGTCTTGAAATACGCAAATTACCGTCGTATTCTCAAATCGGGAGACCCGCGGCTGGGGGGTCAGTTTCTACGAGTTACGTTGGTGCCGTGGGAGGTGTTGGTGCCACCCACGGGGCCGTTCGGGGGCTGTTTCGAGTTTTCACCCTCTAACGTCATGTTTTTAAGCCTAAGTCTAGACATACGCAAATTACCGTAGTACTCTCAAACCGGGAGACCCGCGGTTGCGGGGTTAGTTCCTATGAGTTACGTTGGTCACGTGGGAGGTGCTGGTGCCACTCACGGGCCGTTCTGGGGTTGTTTCGAGTTTTCACCTTCTAACACCATGTTTTTAAGCTTAAGTCTAAAAATACAGAAATCATCGTCGTATTCTCAAACCGGGAGACCCGCGGCTGCGGGGTCAGTTCCTACGAGTTACGTTAGTGCCATGGCAGGTGTTGGTGCCACCCACGGGGCCATTCTGGGGCTGTTTTGAGTTTTCACCTTCTAACGCCATGTTTTTAAACCTAAGTCTAGAAATAAGCAAATCACCGTCGTATTCTCAAATCGGGAAACCCGCAGCTGCGAGGTCAGTTTTTATGAGTTACGTTGGTGCCGTGGGAGGTGTTGGTGCCACCCACGGGGCCGTTCGGGGTCTGTTTCGAGTTTTCACCATCTAACGTCATGTTTTTAAGCCTAATTCTAGAAATACACAAATTACCGTCATATTCTCAAACCGGTAGACCCGCGGCTGCGGGGTTAGTTCCTACGAGTTACGTTGGTCCCGTGGGAGGTGTTGGTGCCACCCACGGGGCCGTTCTGGGGCTGTTTCGAGTTTTCACCTTCTAACGCCATGTTTTTAAGCCTAAGTCTAGAAATATGCAAAATATCATCGTATTCTCAAACCGAGAGACCCGCGGTTGCGGGGTCAGTTCCTACGAGTTACGTTGGTACCGTGGGAGGTGTTGGTGCCACCCACGGGGCCGTTCTGGGGCTGTTTCGAGTTTTCACCGTCTAACGCTATGTTTTTAAGCCTAAGTCTTGAAATATGCAAATTACCGTCGTATTCTCAAATCGGGAGACCCGCGGCTGGGGGGTCAGTTTCTACGAGTTACGTTGGTGCCGTGGGAGGTGTTGGTGCCACCCACGGGGCCGTTCGAGGGCTATTTCCAGTTTTCACCCTCTAACGTCATGTTTTTAAGCCTAAGTCTAGAAATACGCAAATTACCGTAGTACTCTCAAACCCGGAGAACCGCAGCTGGGGGGTCAGTTTCTACGAGTTACGTTGGTGCCGTGGGAGGTGTTGGTGCCACCCACGGGGCCGTTCGGGGGCTGTTTCGAGTTTTCATCCTCTAACGTCATGTTTTGAAGCCAAAGTCTAGAAATACACAAATTACTGTAGTACTCTTAAACCGGGAGACCCGCGGTTGCGGGGTCAGTTCCTACGAGTTACGTTGGTCCCGTGGGAGGTGTTGGTGCCACCCACGGGGCCGTTCTGGGCTGTTTCGAGTTTTCACGCTCTAACGCCATGTTTTTAAGTCTAAGTCTAGAAATACGCAAATTACCGTCGTATTCTCAAACCGGGAGACCCACGGCTTCGGGGTCAGTTCCTACGAGTTACGTTGGTCCCGTGGGAGGTGTTGGTGCCACCCACGGGGCCGTTCTGGGGCTATTTCGAGTTTTCACCCTCTAACGCCATATTTTTAAGCCCAAGTCTAGAAATACGCAAATTACCGTCGTATTTTCAAACTGGGAGACCCGCGGCTGCGGGGTCAGTTCCTACGAGTTATGTTGGTCCCGTGGGAGGTGTTGGTGCCACCCACGGGGCCGTTCTGGGGATGTTTCTTGTTCTCACCCTCTAACGCCATGTTTTTAAGCCTAAGTCTAGAAATATGCAAATTACCGTCGTATTCTCAAACCTGTAGTCCCGCGGGTGCGGGGTCAGTTCCTACGAGTTATATTGGTACCGTGGGAGGTGTTGGTGCCACCCACGGGGATGTTCAGGGGCTGTTTCGAGTTCTCACCCTCTAACCATGTTTTTAAGCCTAAGTCTAGAAATATGCAAATTACCGTCGTATTCTAAAACCGGGAGTCCCGCAGCTACGGGGTCAGTTCCTACGAGTTACATTGGTCCCGTGGGAGGTGTTGGTGCCACCCACGGGGCCGTTCGAGGGCTGTTTTGAGTTCTCACCCTCTAACGCCATGTTTTTAACCCTAAGTCTATAAATATGCATATTACCGTCGTATTCTCAAACCGGGAGTCCCGCGGCTGCGGGGTCAGTTCCTACGAGTTACGTTGTCCCGTGGGAGGTGTTGGTGCCACCCACGGGGCCATTTTGGGGCTGTTTCGAGTTTTTACCCTCTAACACCATGTTTTTAGGCCTAAGTCTAGAAATACGCAAATTGCCGTCGTATTCTCAAAACGGGAGACCCGCGGCTGCGGGGTCAGTTCCTACGAGTTACGTTGGTCCCGTGGGAGGTGTTGGTGCCACCCACAGGGCTGTTCTGGGGCTGTTTCGAGTTTTCTCCTTCTAACGCCATGTTTTTAAGCCTAAGTCTAGAAATACGCAAATTACCGTCGTATTCTCAAACCGGTAGCCCGCGGCTGCGGGGTTAGTTCCTACGAGTTACGTTGGTCCCGTGGGAGGTGTTGGTGCCACCCACGGGGCCGTTCTGGGGCTGTTTCGAGTTTTCACCTTCTAACGCCATTTTTTTAAGCCTAAGTCTAGAAATATGCAAATTACCGTCGTATTCTCAAACCGGGAGACCCGCGGTTGCGGGGTCAGTTCCTATAAGTTACGTTGGTACCGTGGGAGGTGTTGGTGCCACCCACAGGGCCGTTCTGGGGCTGTTTCGAGTTTTCACCGTCTAACGCCATGTTTTTAAGCCTAAGTCTTGAAATACGCAAATTACCGTCGTATTCTCAAATCGGGATACCCGCGTCTGCGGGGTCAGTTCCTACGAGTTACGTTGGTCCCATGGGAGGTGTTGGTGCCACCCACGGGGACGTTCTGGGGCTGTTTCTTGTTCTGACCCTCTAACGCCATGTCTTTAAGCCTAAGTCTAGAAATATACCAATTACCGTCGTATTCTCAAACCTGGAGTCCCGCGGCTGCGGTGTCAGTCCCTACGAGTTACATTGGTGCCATGGGAGGTGTTAGTGCCACCCATGAGGACGTTCAGGGGCTGTTTCGAGTTCTCACCCTCTAACGCCATGTTTTTAAGCCTAAGTCTAGAAATATGCAAATTACCATCGTATTCTCAAACCGAGAGACCCGCGGTTGCGGGGTCAGTTCCTATGAGTTACGTTGGTACCGTGGGAGGTGTTGGTGCCACCCACGGGGCCGTTTGGGGGATGTTTCGAGTTCTCACCCTCTAACGCCATGTTTTTAACCCTAAGTCTATAAATATGCAAATTACTGTTGTATTCTCAAATCGGGAGTCCCGCGGCTGCGAGGTCAGTTCCTACGAATTACGTTGGTCCCGTGGGAGGTGTTGGTGCCACCCACGGGGCTGTTCGGGGGCTGTTTCGAGTTTTCACCCTCTAACTCCATGTTTTTAACTCTAAGTCTAGAAATACGCAAATTACCGTCGTATTCTCAAACCGTGAGACCCGCGACTGTGGGGTCAGTTCCTACGAGTTACATTGTTCCCGTGGGAGGTGTTGGTGCCACCCACGGGGCCGTTCTGGGGCTGTTTCGAGATTTCACCTTCTAACACCATATTTTTAAACCTAAGTATAAAAATACGTAAATTACCGTCGTATTCACAAACCGGGAGACCCGTGACTACGGGGTCAGCTCCTACGAGTTACGTTGGTCCCGTGGGAGGTGTTGGTGCCACCCACGGGGCCATTCTGGGGCGGTTTCGAGTTTTCACGTTCTAACGCCATATTTTTAAACCTAAGTCTAGAAATACGTAAATTACCGTCGTATTCACAAACCGGGAGACCCGAGATTGCGGGGTCAGTTCCTACGAGTTACGTTGGTCCCGTGGGAGGTGTTGGTGCCACCCACGGGGCCGTTCTGGGGCTGTTTCTTGTTCTCACCCTCTAACGCCATGTTTTTAAGCCTAAGTCTTGAAATATGCCAATTACCGTCGTATTCTCAAACCTGGAGTCCCGTGGCTGCGGTGTCAGTCCCTACTAGTTACATTGGTGCCGTGGGAGGTGTTAGTGCCACCCACGAGGACGTTCAGGGGCTGTTTCGAGTTCTCACTCTCTAACGCCATGTTTTTAACCCTAAGTCTAGAAATATGCAAATTACCATCGTATTCTAAAACCGGGAGTCCCGCGGCTGCGGAGTTAGTTCCTATGAGTTACATTGGTCCCGTGGGAGGTGTTGGTGCCACCCACGGGGCCGTTTGGGGGCTGTTTCGAGTTCTCACCCTCTAACGCCATGTTTTTAACCCTAAGTCTATAAATATGCAAATTACCATTGTATTCTCAAATCGGGAGTCCCGCGGCTGCGAGGTCAATTCCTACGAGTTACGTTGGTCCCGTGGGAGGTGTTGGTTCCACCCACGGGGCTGTTCGGGGGCTGTTTCGAGTTTTCACCCTCTAACTCCCTGTTTTTAACCCTAAGTCTAGAAATACGCAAATTACCGTCGTATTCTAAAACCGGGAGACCCGCGACTGTGGGGTCAGTTCCTATGAATTACATTTTTCCCGTGGGAGGTGTTGATGCCACCCACGGGGCCGTTCTGGGGCCGTTTCGAGTTTTCACCTTCAAACGCCATATTTTTAAACCTAAGTCTAGAAATATCTAAATTACCGTTGTATTCACAAACCGGGAGACCCGCGACTGCGGGGTCAGTTTCTACAAGTTACGTTGGTCCCGTGGGAGGTGTTGGTGCCACCCACGGGGCCGTTCTGGGGCTGTTTCGAGTTTTCACCGTCTAACGCCATGTTTTTAAGCCTAAGTCTTGAAATACGCAAATTACCGCCGTATTCTCAAATCGGGAGACCCGCGGCTGGGGGGTCAGTTTCTACGAGTTACGTTGGTGCCGTGGGAGGTGTTGGTGCCACCCACGGGGCCGTTCAGGGGCTGTTTCGAGTTTTCACCCTCTAACGTCATGTTTTTAAGCCTAAGTCTAGAAATATGCAAATTACCGTAGTACTCTCAAACCGGGAGACCCGCGGTTGCGGGGTCAGTTCCTATGAGTTACGTTGGTCCCGTGGGAGGTGGTGGTGCCACCCACGGGGCCGTTCTGGGTTGTTTAGAGTTTTCACCCTCTAACGCCATGTTTTTAAGTCTAAGTCTAGAAATACGCAAATTGCCATCGTATTCTCAAACTGGGAGACCCGCGTCTGCGGGGTCAGTTTCTACGAGTTACGTTGGTCCCGTGGGAGGTGTTGGTGCCACCCACGGGGCCGTTCTGGGGCTGTTTCTTATTCTCACCCTCTAACGCCATGTTTTTAAGCCTAAGTCTAGAAATATGCCAATTACCGTCGTATTCTCAAACCTGGAGTCCCGCGGCTGCGGTGTCAGTCCCTAAGAGTTACATTGGTGCCGTGGGAGGTGTTAGTGCCACCCACGAGGACGTTCAGGGGCTGTTTCGAGTTCTCACCCTCTAACGCCATGTTTTTAAGCCTAAGTCTAGAAATATGCAAATTACCATCGTATTCTAAAACCGGGAGTCCCGCGGCTGCGGAGTTAGTTCCTATGAGTTACATTGGTCCCGTGGGAGGTGTTGGTGCCACCCACGGGGCCGTTTGGGGGCTTTTTCGAGTTCTCACCCTCTAACGCCATGTTTTTAACCCTAAGTCTATAAATATGCAAATTACCGTTGTATTCTCAAATCGGGAGTCCCGCGGCTGCGAGGTCAGTTCCTACGAGTTACGTTGGTCCCGTGGGAGGTGTTGGTGCCACCCACGGGGCTGTTCGGGGGCTGTTTCGAGTTTTCACCCTCTAACTCCATGTTTTCAACCCTAAGTCTAGAAATACGCAAATTACCGTCGTATTCTCAAACCGGGAGACCCGCGACTGTGGGGTCGGTTCCTACGAGTTACGTTGGTCCCGTGGGAGGTGTTGGTGCCACCCACGGGGCCGTTCTGGGGCGGTTTCGAGTTTTCACGTTCTAACGCCATATTTTTAAACCTAAGTCTAGAAATACGTAAATTACCGTCATATTCACAAACCGGGAGACCCGCGATTGCGGGGTCAGTTCCTACGAGTTACGTTGGTCCCGTGGGAGGTGTTGGTGCCACCCACGGGGCCGTTCTGGGGTTGTTTCGTGTTTTCACCTTCTAACGCCATGTTTTTAAGCCTAAGTGTAGAAATACGAAAATTGCCGTCGTATTCTCAAATCGGGAGACCCGCGGTTGTGGGGTCAGTTCCTACGAGTTACGTTTGTCCCGTGGGAGGTGTTGGTGCCACCCACAGGGCTGTTCAGGGGTTGTTTCGAGTTTTGACCCTCTAACGCCATGTTTTGCTTAATTCTAGAAATGTGCAATTTACCGTCGTATCCTCAAACTGAGAGTCTCGCGGCTACGGGATCAGTTACTACGAGTTACATTAGTCCCGTGGGAGGTGTTGGTGCCACCCACGGAGACGTTAGGGGGCTGTTTCTAGTTCTCACCCTCTAACTCCTTGTTTTTAATCCTAAGTCTAGAAATATGCAAATTATCGTCGGATTCTCAAACGTGGAGTCTCGTGGCTACGGGGTCAGTTCCTATGAGTTACATTGGTCCCTTGGGGGGTGTTGGTGCCACCCATGGAGACGTTCGGGGGCTATTATTAGTTTTCACCCTCTAACGTCATGTTTTTAAGCCTAAGTCTAGAAATATGCAAATTACCGTCGTATTCTAAAACTGGGAGTCCCGCGGCGGCAGGGTCAGTTCCTACGAGTTACATTGGTCCCATGGGAGGTATTGAGCCACCCACGGGGTCGTTCGGGAGCTGTTTCGAGTTCTCACCCTCTAACGCCATGTTTTTAACCCTAAGTCTAGAAATACGCAAATTAACGTCTTATTCTCAAATCGGGAGACCCGTGGCTGCGGGGTCAGTTCCTACGAGTTACGTTGGTCCCGTGGGAGGTGTTGGTGCCACCTACGGGGCCGTTCAGGGGCTCTTTCGACTTTTCACCTTCTAACGTCATGGTTTTAAGCCTAAGTCTAGAAATATGCAAATTACCGTATTACTCTCAAACCGAGAGATCCGCTGCTGTGGGGTCAGTTCCTACGAGTTACGCTGGTTCAGTGGGAGGCGTTGGTGCCACCCACGGGGCCGTTCCGGAGTTGTTTCGAGTTTTCACCTTCTAACGCCATGTTTTTAAGCCTAGGTCTAGAAATACGCAAATTACCGTCGTATTCTCAAATCGGGAGTCTCACGGTTGCGCGGTAATTTCCTATGAGTTACATTGGTCCTGTGGGAGGTGTTGGTTCCATCCACGGGGCAGTTCGAGAGTTGTTTCGAGTTTTCACCCTCTAACGCCATGTTTTTAAACCTAAGTCTAGAAATATGCAAATTATCATCGTATTCTCAAACCGGGAGACCCGCGGCTGCGGGGTCAGTTCCTACAAGTTACATTGGTCCCGTGGGAGGTGTTGGTGCCACCCACGGGGCCGTTCGGGGGCTGTTTTGGGTTTTCGCCCTCTAACGCCATGTTTTTAAGCCTAAGTCTAGAAAATGCAAATTATCGTCGTATTCTCAAACAGGGAGACCCGCGGCTGCGTGGTCAGTTCCTACGAGTTACATTGGTCCCGTGGGAGGTGTTTTTGCCACCCACGGGGCCGTTCGGGGGGTGTTTTGGGTTTTCTCCCTCTAACGCAATATTTTTAAACCTAAGTCTAGAAATATGCAAATTATTGTCTTATTCTCAAACCGGGAGACCCGCGGCTGCGGGGTCAGTTCCTACGAGTTATATTGGTCCCGTTGGAGATATTGGTGCCACCCATGTGGCCGTTCGGGGATTATTTTGGGTTTTCACCCTCTAACGCCATATTTTGAAGCCTAAGTCTTGAAATATGCAAATTATCATCGTATTCTCAAATCGGGAGACCCGCGGCTGCGTGGTCAGTTTCTACGAGTTACATTGGTCCCGTGAGAGGTGTTTTTTCCACCCACGGGGCCGTTCGGAGGCTATTTCGAGTTTTCACCCTCTAACGCCATGTTTTTAAGCCTAAGTCCAGAAATATGCAAATTATCGTCGTATTCTCAAACCGGGAGACCTGCAGCTGCGGGATCAGTTCTTACGAGTTACATTAGTCCCGTGGGAGGTGTTAGTGCCACCCACGAGGCCGTTCGGGGGTTGTTTCGAGTTTTCACCCTCTAACGCATGTTTTGCTTGAGTCTATAAATATGAAAATTATCGTCGTATTCTCAAACCGGGAGTCTCGCGGCTGCGCGGTAAGTTCCTACGAGTTACATTAGTCCCGTGGGAGGTGTTGGTTCCACCCACGGGGCAGTTCGGGGGTTGTTTCGAGTTTTCACCCTCTAACGCCATGTTTTTAAGCCTAAGTCTAGAAATATGCAAATTATCATCTTATTCTCAAACCGGGAGACCCACGGCTGCGGGGTCAGTTCCTACGAGTTACATTGGTCCCGCGGGAGGTGTTGGTGCCACCCACGGGGCCGTTGGGGGGTTATTTCGAGTTTTCACCCTCTAACGAGTTACATTGGTCCCGTGGGACATTTCCAATGATTTGTTAGATAGCTTTGTTTTATTCAAGGATTGACCTAAACAGACTCCAAATACTAACTTTGACATGCGGAATCTTGAGATAAATAAAGAGAGGGTTAAAATATACATGTTCTAAGTGTTGTGAATGTAAAATCAGTCCACATATAACCACATCCTGAAAAAACAAAGCTATATACCACTTAGAGGTGTTTTCAGTCCACGTAAAATCACAACCTGAATAAATCAGTCCCCGCATAGCAGATAGGTGTTCTCAATACCTTGTTTTGAGTTTACATTTTTTATACCAACAATCTATATAAACAAAAAATATATATACCGGTAATCTATATAAAGATAAACGGGAGAACCACTGCTGTTTATATGGTATATATTGTATACAAAACTGATGTTTATATACAAAATTGATGCATATCGAACTGCTCAAATGTATGTATTGTATCTACTCTCAAATAAAGTAATGATTTAAGATGCTATAACTGTCAACCATGACATTTTGTTTCGACATTTTTTCAAATAAAGTAATGATTTAAGATGATATACTTTAAAAACATAAGAGTAAGTGTGGTTATATTAAACTATTGTATTGATGATTTGTTAATACTCCATACAGTCCACTCTTTAACAGGTGATATGATCAAAATTGGTAATTTACCTAACTAACATAAACCATAGCGTTGATCGTATGAGTGAATGGAATTTACTTATACAAACACAAATGAAAGCCCATATTGAAGTGACATCTTAGCTCACGTCTGGCGCCAATGCACTTATTTCGAGATCCGATGTTCAGTAAATCTAAAAATACAAATAATAGTTTATGTATAGAATAATCATAACAACCATACAATCTCTATATCGAATAATAATGCACTGTACTTTTGATTTTTGCAAAATTACACCAAATATCTGCAAATCCAAATGTTTACACCAAAGTACAGTGCATTATTACACCAAATATCTGCAAAACAACCATATAAAGGTTTTATTGGAAATCTCTAATATACATTTCAATCGAAAATTATCATATCCAAAAACCTAAAAAGCTAAAACACAAATTAGATACAGAGTTTACCTAAGAGATCCAAGATTCTGAACCTAATAAACCAACCTGCTTCTAGCAGAAACAGAGGGATAATACACATCTCAACAAAATTATACCAGTATAGATATCCATGTTGGCCAATCTTACT
Source organism: Sambucus nigra (assembly GCA_949130495.1). Lineage (NCBI taxonomy): Eukaryota > Viridiplantae > Streptophyta > Magnoliopsida > Dipsacales > Adoxaceae > Sambucus > Sambucus nigra. The sequence goes on from OX422220.1 coordinate 52,150,049, forward strand.
CATTTTTTGCCAGCATGGATCAAAATGCAAGTACTGATTACTGCATTATAGCAAGTGCTAGGTTTGTGAATAAATCCATTTGTCAAAGAGTTACAGATGTTGCCATCTGACATTATTCAAATTCCAGAGGAAGGGTTGCAGGCCATTATATATGCATATATATACCATAATATATACTGTATATATAGTATATATATGCAGTATATATACTGGTATGCTACTCTGCAGTACACTGCATATATATATATACTGCATATATATGCACTATATATATGCACTATATATACTGCATATATATACAGCAGTTGCATATATATGTAGATGCAACTGCATATATATGCAACACTGCCCCGCCCTGCCCCCTGCCCCGTCGCCTCCCCCCTTTCCCACTCACACACGCACACGGGCACACACAAACACACACAAACATGTATACACTGGCATATATGTTAAGTTTTTGGATTGGGGGTTTCACGTTGCTGCCAAAAACGAGGTATACCTCACGAATTTGTTTTAATATATTTTTGTTGAATCTTTTGTTTCAGCAAGTATGATTTATCACTGTGAAGCTTCTCATCACTGTTGTAATGGATGGCCTGATAAGTAGGATGCACTGAGCATATGGTATGTTTTATTTCTAAATCTCTCATTTAGTTTCATATTAATAATTATATAATTCTGATATGTTATTTCTCTTTCAGGTGACAATTATTTAAAGTCCTACGTGATACCAGAACCGGAGGCAACCGTAACGGATCAGATGACTGAATATGAGTGTCACGAGGTTTGTTTTGTAGATCCCACTCTTGGATTCACCCTAGATCAGGTATACTCTCTATTTTATTTTGGATTTTATCACCAATATGCACACACTCACACGCGCACACAAACACACGCACGCACACACGCACACACTCTCACTACATATATGCATATGCATATATGCAGATTGCATACATGCCCCATCCCCTCCCCCCTTCCCCACTCACACACACACACACACACGCACACACACGCGCACACACACAAACATGCACACACGCACAGACGCGCCCCCTGCCCATCCCCTCCCCCCTTTCCCACTCACACGCACACGCGCACACACACAAACATGCACACATGCACACACACAAGCCGGGAGCGCCGTGACTACACGGGCGGTTCCTACGGCTTACATTGGTCCCGTGCGAGATGTTCGTGACTCTTGCGGGACCGTTTTGTGGGTGTTTACGTTTTCACCCTTCGATGGCATCTTTTTTATTCTCAAGTCTAACTTTTTGCAAATTTACGCCGTATACTCAAACCGGGATCCTTGTGACTACCCGTTTGGTTCCTACTATTAACATTGGTCCCGTGCAAGGTGTTCGTGACTCTTACGGTACCGTTTTGTGGCTTTTTTACATTTTCACCCTTCTAAGGCATGCTTTTATGCTTTAGTCTATTTTTTTGCAAATTTATGTCGTACACTCCAACCGGGAGCGCCGTGACTACGCAGTCGGTTCCTACGAGTTACATTGGTCCTGTGCGAGGTGTTCGTGACTCTTACGGGACCGTTTTAAGGTTGTTTTACGTTTTCACCCTTCGATGACATGCAAGTCTAACTTTTTGCTAATTTACGTTGTACACTCAACCCGGAAGCCCCGTTACTATGCGGTCGGTTCCTACGACTCACATTGATCCCGTGCGAGGTGTTCGTGACTCTTACGGGGCCGTTTTGTGCTTGTTGTACGTTTTCACCCTTCGATGGCATGTTTTTATGCTCAAGTCTATTTTTTTTACAAATTTACGTCGTACACTCTAACCAGGAGCCCCGTGGCTACGCGGTCGGTTTCTATGAGTTACATTAGTCCCGTGCGAGGTGTTCGTGACTCTTACCGGACCGTTTTATGGCTATTTTATGTTTTCACCATTCGATGGCATGTTTTTATGCTTAAGTCTAACTTTTTACAAATTTATGTCATACACTCAAACCGGGAGCCCCGTGACTACGCGATCGGTTCCTACGAGTCACATTAGTCCCGTGCGAGGGGTTCATGACTTTTACGGGACCGTTTTAAGTCTGTTTTACGTTTTCACCCTTCGATGGCATGTTTTTATGCTTAAGTTTATTTTTTTGTAAATTTACGTCACACACTCAAATCGGGAGCGCCGTGACTACACGGTCAGTTCCTGCGATTTACATTGGTCCCGTGCGAGGTGTTCGTGACTCTTACGGGACTGTTTTGTGGCTATTTTACGTTTTCACCATTCAATGGCATGTTTTTATGCTTAAGTCTAATTTTTTGCAAATTTACGTCGTACAATCAAACCGGGAGCGCCTTAAACCTAGAAAGTGGCAATCCGTTGGATAATGACTTCTTTTTCTAGTGTTCACCCTAACTATTCTTTGTTCAAAAGTTATGTTCTCTCCCCCCCCCCCCCCCCCCCCCACACACCACTGGAAGTGACAAGAAACAAATGCGCCAACAATACCCAAGCTATAAGGGGCACAAAAAACTTAAAATTATAGGGTTTAGACATAAATAGGATCCAAACCCAAAATAATTAAAAAATTGAATCAATGCATATTTAAACTTAAAATAAAGTTCATCATAGGTCTATCCATTACCTGGATATTTTGTTACACCCAACGCCAATCAGAACCTTCTCTATGCCAGCAGCGATGCAATTTCATATTATGTTTGATAGTAGTTCGACCCCAACATCAATGTATCCTATGACAGTGAAAAACTAATGAATTTTTTTGCAAACAGTTATGTTTAATTAAAAAAATGGTAGAACCAAAAAATCAAATTCAAAACCAAAGGAAGAAAACCAGGGCTAGTTCTTTCGTCACTCACTGTCCCTACGAGTTACATTGGTCCTGTGGGAGGTGTTGGTACCACCCACGGGGCTTCACGGGGCTGTTCAGGGGCTGTTTCGAGTTTTCGCCCTCTAAAGCCAAACGATAGAGATAAATAAATGAAAACATATCTATTATAAACAAAAGAACCGATAAATCACCTAACATTTGCACAAATAGCGGGACATTACACTTAAAAGTAGATGAAATTCATAAATTAATGTAAAGTGTTAATACAATGTCAATATCATAATATGATACAAATAAGATTGATGAGGATAAAATAATATTTTGATACTCATTCTTCCTCTAAATCAACTAAAAGATCCTTCAAATTAGGGTTGTCATCAAGAGCTGACTGGAACTCTTTTGGACCCTTTAATGCGTCTACTTCAGTAGTCATACCCTTTGGTGCATGCACAACAATAGACCAATTGCCATCGTTTATGCACTTCGAGTAGAATAACTTCTTTACATTCTGAAAGGCACAAATAAAAGGCTCGTCGACTATGCGGTCTTTAGTCTTCAGCTTTGATAAATCTACCATAATAAGTTTGGAGTCGGGATCAACTTTACAAGCATTCGTTGTATCCTTCACCTTTACCCAATCACAATAGAATACGGTTTATGTGAAATCCAAGTAATTAAGTTCTAGGATTTGTTGAATTATCCCATAATAGGTTAGCACTGTATTTTTTGGATTTTTATCACTTTTGCTAGCGATACATGTGGTCAAGGCGGAAATTGATATTCCACTGTTTGCGTCAAAAGCTTTTCCTCATATGGATATGAAATGAAACCAAAACCGTTGGTACAGAATTTCTTAAACTCTTTTGCACGAAAACTAGGACCTTTTGCTAGGCGTGCAAGTCTGGAAGAGACATCACCTCTTTTTAGAAGCTTCATTTATTAATGAATTTGTATTAGGGCATGTTTTTACCACACATGAATAAATAACCGCACACATAAGATGTGAAAAGTACCTCTTTTGACACCCATGCCCTAAAGTCAGTTATCGTCCAATTTCTCCTTTGATTTTGGATAATTTTGTTCTCGTACTTCCGACCGAAAAATTATAGAGTTTAGATCATAAAATAAAAAATAAATATAATCAAAGAAGAAGAATTCAGTAGATACTCACACTCTCCAGTCTTGGACTTCATCTTGCGATTCGAAGACATGACGAGTTGCTTGCTCGTATTGTAGGTTTGTGAGTTTCACCTCTTTAGGGTTCCCAAATGATAATTCGTCCTCAAACTCGTCAGGTTCCTCTATCACTCGTTCTCCACGAGGATTAAACCTCCTGACCTCTTGTTCTGGCATATGTTCCCTAGCGTATAGCGATGATTCCACCGTTACGTATTCTTCAGCAATTGACCCTCCAATATACCGTGTATTCTTTACATAATCTTTGAAGGTTTTCATCAAGCGCTCAAAAGGATACATCCAACGATACCTCACGGGACCACATAATAAAGCTTAATCGCATAAATGCACAAGCAGGTGGATACTGATATCGAAGAATGACGGAGGAAAATATTTCTCTAATACACAAACTGCCTCGGCTAAAGTTGATTTCGCAGCTTTAATGTGCCTTCTGTTTACCACTTTTGCACAAAGTAGGGTAAAACACAAACTGATTTGCATAATTTCCCGACGGAGATCTTTGTGTTCAGAGAAGAAATGCTGAAATAACAACGGGATTAATTGGATGATTAGGTGCCAGTCGTGAGACTTGCACTGTTTCAAGTCATTTGCTTGGTAGCTTACTACCCTATGTAAATTACCAGAATAACCGGTTGGAGTCTTCAAGTTGAACAACGTGTCTAAGAGGATCTTCTTCTCACTAGTAGTCAAAGTGAAAACAGTCGGGGGGGTAGAAATTCTTCATGTTGTTGGATCATATTTTAACCACGGTCACTTCTTTATTTTCATATCCTGTAGATCTCAGCGAGCACGCTCTCCATCTTTGGAATGAGATCCACCCAGACATGTTCCTATCAAATGTTCTACAACATTCTACTCTGTGTGCATCACATCAATTATATGCCTTATACGATGATCTTTCCAATACGGCAAATAAAAAAATATTGATCGCCTGGACCATGGCTTCGCTTTACTAGGGTCGTTCGGATCCTCCCTAGCTTTACGCTTCAGGTTTACAAACTGGGGGTGTTTGCTTACATACCTATTCCCCGCAGTCGTATCCACCGCCTTCTCCTCAATTTGTTGACCAGAAAGTCGAATAGGTGTCATTCTTTGCTCGTGACTGACAGGCAAAAAGTTAGACTTGTCGTTCCTAAAAGGGTGATTGGTCGGTAGAAATCTACGATGACCCGTGTAACTCAACTTACCACTATGTTTTAACCAACAGGCTTAAGTTTCCTCCCCATATATGGGACATCCATAATAACCATGAACATTACAACCGGACAAGGTCCCGTAAGCAGGAAGATCGTGGATCGTGCACATCACCATTGCTTTAAGTGTGAACTCTTCACCCTTATGAGAATCGAACGCCGCCATGCCTTTATCCCATAACTCTTTAAGTTCTTAGATTAATGGTGCTAAGAATATATCAATATCATCACTAGGAGCCTTCGGTTCGGGTATCAACAGAGATAACAATGTGAACTCTTTTCTCATGCATAATGTCGGAGGAAGACTTAAAGGCGCCATAAGAACTGGCCGATAACTCTGACTAGTACTTAAATTATCGAAAGGGTTAAACCCATCGGTTGAGATTGCAAGATGAACGTTGAGCGGTTCCTTTGTAAATTCATGGTGTTGTGCATTTGAAATTTTCCAGATGAGCGAATCAACCAGATGACGCATCAAATTCCCACCCTCCTCGCATCGAGCATGCCATGTCATGGCCTCCGCTATCCACGTTACACTAAAAAAACGTTTTAACCGTGGCCCAAGTGGAAAATAATTCAAAACCTTTTATGGGACTTGCGAGCACTTGCGATTTTATGCATGTTTGCCATTTCCATTCTCACAAACCATATATCTAGGCTCACTGCATACAGGACATTCATTCTTCTCTTCATGCTCATTCCGGTACAATATGCAATCATACTTGCAAGCATGAATAGATTTGTATTTCAAACCTAAACCCTTCAAACTCTTCTTCATGGTAGGATAATTGTCTCGTAACATGTTCTCTTTTGGGAGGATTTCTTTAACCCACTTAAGAATTTCGGTTACGCTGTTTCCAGACAAACCAAATTGACTCTTCAAATTATGCAAACCAATCATTGCATATAATACCGAGCGATCTTCATCGCAATCTTTAAACAACGGTCTAACCGCATCGGCTTTCAACCGTATGTATTCCCGATCTCCTTGTAGTCCAGCATCAATTTGTTCATTTACTTGGTCATAATGCCCATTATTTGTATCCATAGGTTAGTGGTTTTGTTGGTTGTGGAGTCCGTAAGCATCATCAATTAAGTCGGTCAATGGACAATGTGTTGGTGAATCATGTACCAATTCTACTCCTTGAGATTCCGTTACACGATCGGCTCCCGGTAATTCTTCTGGAACATAAGGTACAACTTTTTCACCATGGTATGTCCATATTATATAGTCTTGACAGATTCCCCACTTTAGTAAATGCAACTCAACAACTTCCAATGACTTATATTTTCCGTTAATACAATGAGTGCACGGACACGGAATCTTCTCACTTTTAAGATTTTTGGAAGCGTATTTAACAAATTCATAAACGCCCTTTACATGATTAATTGATATCCGATTAGTCTCTCCCATCCACTCTTTGTATTGTGGGAAATCCATGTAATAATCTTCAAATTTCAGTCCTGTGGTAATAGGTTAAAAAATATTATTACAACTGAAACAAAAAGAATATTCTTACGACTGAAACGAAAAAAATATCATTCCAAACGAAACAAAACCAATATTCTTACAACTGAAACAAAAAAAATATCATTCCAACTGAAGCAAAACCAATATTCTTACAACTAAAATAAAAAAAATTATTACAAATGAAATGAAAGAAATTATTATTAAATATTGGCCAACAGATAAAGTGGCCGAGTAATAAAAGATTTTGCATAATTTCTCAATTCCATCCCATCCCCGCTGTTAGCGTACACAGGTACATCTCCGCAGCCGTTGTATATTTCATCGACCATTATTTTAGCCTCACCCTTCTCCAAAGGTCGGTGATGTACTAGAGTTCCAGGAACCCTGGAGATGAGTATGTACACACCAACAAACCTCGAATTGCTCATGTCCTTGATATAGTACTCTTTGCCATAGTCACTGTGAGTTGTTGACGATGATTCGAGCCCCGTGATTGGCGGAGGTGCAGGGGAGGGGAATGTTGGAGGATGAGGCATTTGAGAGGGGAATGTTGGAGGGGAATGATGTGTGAAACCTTGAGTAGGAGTAGGGTAAGGGTAACCTTGAGGAGGCATTGGGGGCCTATAACTTTCCCAAAGATTCCCAAGTTTCCCAATTTGATTTGTCAATAATCCCAAGGAATTTTTAATCTCGTGGACATCCCCATCGGTCTTCAAATGGTGCTCCTTTTGGGATGAGATACAATTCTTGACCGAAGAAAGCTCATCCACAAGAGGTGCAATGTGTTGAAGTTTTGTTTTTGGCATATGTGAGCCAACACCTCTCGTCCTCCCCCTATTGTCCTTTCCAAAGGTCTTAGTCAGGGCATCATTTTCAAGGTCAAAGTCATCAGTAGGGCTCGAATCTGATTGACTGTTAATGGCCTCTATTGATTCCAGTTTCTTAGCCAAGTGCAGCGGGAATTTATTATCTTTGTCCCGTCGAGCATGAAGGAATAAGTTGGATCGATTTGGGTTTTTATCGACATCTGGACCATCTTTTGTCCTACTCTCCCATTCATTCTTCAAATCCTCATATGATTTGGATCCCAGCCTATGGATATTAGTTTTTTGTGCCCTATTTTTTTTATTTTGCTCCCTCTGGACCAAATTTTTTTCCTTCGCCTCATTCTCCAAAAACTTATTCCACTCATCCACCGGCATTTCAACATTGGGAGACAATTTCTCTTTCAAAGCCAAAATATCTGAGCTCGCTGCCTCTTTCGAGAAATGTTTCTTCCGAAGGTTTCTCCTATATGTCCTCAATCCTTCAGCAACCCGAGATAGAACCTTATTCTTGGAACGGTCAGGAAATGAGAAATGCTTGCAAAGTTGGTCATGTATGTCATCTTTGACAACTTGATCAACAAGGTTCCAATCGTCTGGTCCACCGACTCCCACGTTCATTTTTCCCAACGACAAACACCGGGCTTTAAAGTCCAGCACGTCATTCCTATCACCCATCGGGTTATTCCCTAGAAGGGAGAAGCCAATAGGCTTCTTTTCATTTGAGCAGGTGGCATCATGAGTGTTAGATGGGGGCGTTAAAGCAACGAGAGTGCTGGATTGAGGCGTAGGAGTACTTGGAGTTGGACTTGGTGAGGAGTGAACTATTAGTGGAGTTGTGAATTACTCAGCCATTGGTGTTGAGAATTCGAATTCTGCACGAGATGGTGAACCTTGTTGTGGTGTCACATCGGCACTTGATACCCTTGGTTTGTTTCCTCTCGACATTATCTACAAAAATTAAAAAATATAGGTGACTAAATAATTATAGTAATATGAAATTATAACTAATTAATCAAGCTTAATTAGTTTTATATATATATATAGATAGATAGATACCTTTTCAAAGTAAGACTTTAGAATAAGTTCAATATGTTTGATCTCCATCCATTCGGTATTAGCTTTTAAGAACCTATGAATTTTTGCACGTGGCCAACTAGAAGGAAGGGTATCTATGATTGATGTGTAGATGTCAGTGACATGAACTCGGAATCCTCTATTTCTCAACTTGTTGGCAAGATTCAATTTTACGTGCATGTGGCGCGAGACATCACAGTCTATGTCAATGCTCTTTGTACGCAGTTGTATCCATAACGGGTGGATTTTTTTTTCCGCCTTCTCCAACAACGTAACCAAGGTCAGGGCTATGTCGGGATTACGTGTGTGAAATATATTTTGTATAACGTCATCCCAGTTTTCTGGTAGATAAAATAAAATACGATCGAACAAGTAATCTTACTGGATATCAAATCCATAATTTACAAGGTAGTTAAATTGTTCGATCTTTTTATTTCCGTACCTATAAATAGGAGTACCCTCTATATGACGCACGCTAATAAAAGAGTTATGTGTGCGGTCTAATTGCAACCTCTCCCACTCTTGTTGACAGTATTTATCACCGTGCCTCATTTTTCCTGAGAAAAGTATACGAGGGCATGAATATGAGTCCTGCTATTAAGGTTTAGGTTTGAAAGTTATGAGAGTTTAAACATACATATACACATAGACAATTTGTTCATAATTACACACATAAACATACATATACACATAAATCTATACACAATTTATTTGTTGGCCCAAGTCCGCGACCCACTGGGTATGACAAAAAATGCACATTAATTGCAAGATATGTGATATACTTTTTCATAGGCAAATCCAGAGCACACCCAACAAATTTAATAACATATACATTTATCGACACTAGTATCAATTCAATAAATTCAACATAGTATCCAACAACCAAGCCAACAATATCTCACTATAGTAATGTGCACACGTGTTTGCGACTTGTATGTCAAAAAAAATCATTTAATTATATTTTCTCAAAAAAACAAACAAGACAAGCATATTTTGTTGAAAAAAAATACACACATATACAATCTAGGGTTTATTGACATAATCTATACATACACACACATACAATCTAGGGTTTATTGACATAATATATACATATACACACATACTATTTAAGCTTTACTAAACCCTAATATTTTTCTTGACATAAATCTATACATACACACACGTACAATCTATACATACACACACATACACATAAACAAACATAAATCTACACATACATACACAAAAATTAGGTCTTTAAATAGAAATCACGAAATCCAAATGAATCAATACATACCAATTGAAATCGATTAGCCAAATGCAAATCCAACTGAAATCCAAATGCAAATCCAACCGAAATCGCAGGAGCTCGAAATCGCACGAACCCTAATAGCAAACGAATTCGCACGTAATAAATCAAAAGTTGGGAATATTTCTTTTTAAGACCAGACTATGGTCACGGCCTAGAGCCGTGACCTGATGTGCGCGACCCATTAATGACCATGAGGCTGGAGATTTTGACCTGGTCACGACTTAGAGTCGTGACCCATTACTGACTTGGACAATGGCGATTTCAAATTGGTCACGGCCAAGAGCCGTGACCCATGCGCGCCACCCTTTACTTACTTGCAGGACAATGGTGATTTTGATTTGGTCACGGCTTAGGGTCGTGATCCATAATGCGTGACCCTTTTCCAGCAGCCTTGGTGTTTGAATGATGTATGGTCACGGCCTATAGCCATGACCCAGACCAATAAATGGTCACGGCCCTAAGCCATGACCCTTAATGTGTGTGTTTTATGCTTCGTCGCACCTTTGGTCATGGCCTAAGTCTGTGACCCATCCGCGACCAGTTTGGAGGGAATTTTGGCGCCAAGCTGGTCACGACCCGGTCAGGGCCCAAGTCTGTGACCCATTCGCGACCAGTTTGGAAGGAATTTTGGCACCAAGCTGGTCACGACCTGGTCACGGCCCAAGTCCGTGACCCATCCGCGACTAGTTTGGAGGGAATTTTGGTGCCAAGCTGGTCACGGCCCAAGTCCGTGACCCACTATGGTCAGGGATTTAGTCCGTGACCACTTCCAGAGCATGGATAATTTAGTGTGGTAATAAAATTGGTCACGCCAAATATTGAGTTGGTCACGACCCAAGTCCGCGATCAGCTGGTCGCGGACTTGGTCCGTGACCCACTGGTCGTGACCATTCACAGGATTTGGTGTAGTGCACTACCATACTTCAACCATAAACAATCATTTTCTTAGTATATTCCACTATGTTTGAACCATATACACCCATTTCCACCATTTTTGAAGTAAAGCTACAAATTTTGGAGGTGTTGTTGGGAGTTTTTAGAGAAGAGGAATATGGAGCTTTCATAAAGTTTGAAGGAATTCTTATCTTGGAAGCTCAAATGGGGCATTTTGGAGGATGCTTTTGGTAACCCCTCCAGGCCACCTTTGGAGGTGGGGGCTTCTCCTACTGCACTAACATTCTTGCCACCATTTGGGGTCGTTAGAGGGGAAAAAATATATCCTTAGTATTTAAGAATCTAATTGAATTTTTAGTAGTCTTGTGGTCTGATTGCATAAGCATGATGCACAAGAATAAATGATGATTCTTAGTAGAATAATGTTAAATATTTTTATGGAATAAAAATGTCAGTAAAATGTTATTTTATTGGAAATATATAATGAAAAAATATTTTAAAGTTTTGAAATATTAAAAGTTAATATTTTATGAAAATGGTGTATTTTCTAAAAAGGTTGATGTTAAATATTTCGTGAAATAAAATTCTTGAAAATAATGATTTATTTTGATAAACGTTGGTGATATAATGTTTATAAGGTTCTTGCAAAAATGAAGATTTTATATAAAAAAAGGGAAGTTTGTTGGGTTTGAAGAAATTAAATGACTTTCATGCCTTGAAAGTATATTTTTGCAAGTATGATGAATGTCTAGAATGAAAAGTATGTTTAACCCATTTGATAGGATTTTAAGGTTTAAAATCCACCTTCTCATGCATATAAACTTGTAGTATTTGGATAATGAATATACAAATAAGTTTAATGAATATTTTGTTCGATTTAAACATGGAATAAGAAAAGTATGAATCGTTGTCTTCAAAGTGTGTGAAAAAGGGGTCAAAAGTGTGATAAGTACAAAGTTATAAGACTAAATGTGTTGATAAAAAGAAATGACATTTTCTAATAAAAGTAGTATTTAAGTGTAATTAGATTTCTTGATTAAAGAAAGTAAAGAAACGTCTAATTTAGAAAATGGTTAGTAAAGGTGTTGAATAAGTGTTAATGGTTAAACATTGAAAAGTTGGTTATATAACTTAATAATGTTGGAAAAGAATAACACTTATGAAATTGGAAAGGAAATAATGAGATAAAGATGTTTCCAATTAAGAATAATATTACTTCCAGATTAAAAGGGTGTTAAGGTATTGAAACACTTAAGAAGTTAGTGTGGATAACTTAATAGTGTTTTGGGAAAATTAACACTTGTGAAAATGGAGTAAAAGATAAATTTGGAAATAAATGGGTAAAATGATAATTTACGTAAAGTGAACTTTTTTATGAAATAAAAATGTTGAAAAAGGTGCTAGACATGATAGTCCTAAATGAATATGATTTTTGGAATAAAATCAAGGTTAAATTGTAAAGGACATGAAATGACAATACCAAGTGTAACACAAGTTGGGATGAAACTCCGGGTTTTGGCTTCAGGTAAAAGGTGAAATTACGTTGACATTTGTAAAATATTAAAACACATGTAAACGAACTCAGATGACACCTAAAAAATTAAGGATGGCCCCCGAAGCCCTAGGGTGAAAGGACTAAAATAACGGGACAGAGCATATGATGTGCATAACTGGCGGTGTGGAGTCCATTGAAGTAGACGATTATTGGAAGAGTATGAGACAAGATAAAGGAATAAGGAACATGTCAAGAAATGGGTTAACTTGAATGAATTAATGAATGTTCCGATAAAGTTGAATGGACAAATAAATTTGTAGATCGATTAATGTCCATAAGGTAAAGGGAAGGTAAAATAAGTGGATAAATGGGTGGTTAAGCAACCTAAGAGGTTAAATACGTAATTAACATAAGAATGTGTTGTAAAAGGTTTTCAAAGGCTAAATGAGTATTTTCTTACATGATGTTCGCTTGTGTTGAAATGGTGGTTTCAATGAAAATACTAATGTAGATTGATGAAAATAAAAAGGATAATTTTGGTAAATAAATGGATTTTGGTCATACCAAGTGTAGTTGTTTCAAGTATTTAACCGTGTGTGTTAAATGGAATGAGAAATGTCAAAATGAAAAGGAAGTCTTTGTAAGATTAAGATGAATTAATCTGGATAAATAAGGTTTTCGAAAGTAAACTGTTTCATGAATAAAGTATATGTATATATAAGTTTATATATGTATACAATGTAGTTGCATCCGCACATAGGAATAATGTGTTAGAGTCTTCTTTATGCCATTCGATCCTACATTGCATTTGTATATTTTTCAAAAAGCATTTTGCTCACCCCCTCTTTTGTTACGACAGATTGGGAGCGGTTTCCTATTCTAAGAGCATTATACAAGTAAGTACTTTCTTTTATATTAAGTTAGTAGCTCTGTTTGCTTGGACTTTGGGGTGCTCTCCATGGGTCACTCACGTAAATTAATTTGAAACTGGAATCGCACGCTAAACAAATGAAATGTTAATTAAAGTAAAACTAGACTAGCAACATTATATATATTATTTCATTGCACTTCACACCTAACACTCAGGGCAAACTGGGTTGATTACGGGTAATCCATAAATTCGTGGTGCGGCGTTACATTGGTGCCTACGTCCATAGGTGCAGAAATCTTTATTTCTCTAGTGAATATTTTCCATAGGAGTGCAACTAGATGCAAGATATCAATTTCTATCTCTATAGTTGGGTAGTATAACAGTTTGGATAAAATATTGTACCTCGAACGAGGTTAGCACACTCCTATATATAAGTTATTGAGAATGATAAGAGAGGGACAGGTGTCTCACCATTATATGTGAGTTGAGATCATGTTGTACAAGTTATGTAGAGTAATAATCACAAGTTAGTTATGGCTCATAGGGGAAAATATCTTCATATCTTGACTTATAATAAATAAATACCATCTCTTTATATATCATCAATTCAGATTTACATTCACCTCATACGTGGAATTATTGGTCTTTACTCCTTCGGTAGAACATGTGCTAACGATGCTACCTATGTACCTACTAAACTAATGGAATTATAAATTCATTTAAATCGTAAATATAACATGTGTATATTTATATTAAAACATAGTATTTTACATCAATAACATAATCACATCCGAATAAAACTCCATATACTAAAGTAATGATGACTCGATGATAAGACATATCAAGATAGTTTTATATATTCAATCACACACAATTATATGAATACGAATATGAAATTTAACCAACCACATATACAATTTTACTTCTTAATATACAACCCTGGACCATGACCTCAGAATACTCTTTGGAGGAAGGTTGTCTGATTATTTTTCCACATGGAGTCAAACCTTCCATCAAATTGTTGTAAAATATATTTAAACGATTTCAATTTGGAAATTTTACTAATCCAAAAATAACTATGTGTAAAAAATTATATATTAAAAAAATATAAGTGTACTTATTTAAAAAATTATTGCGCTATTTTAAATTTACTAGAAAAAGATATGCCCAGTCCTTCATAACATAATAATTATGTCCTATAAGATCCCACTACAAGAAAAAGGACCTTTTTCGACCCTTATTTCTCAGCAATAGTTATAAATGCTAAGAAGATAACTTTTAGCAGCATTTATTGATAGGTGCTGAAAAATTATGACATTTTATTTGAATGTAAAAAAATTGCGATATTTTAAAAGTAATGGGGAAAAAAGTTCCATAAATTTATAGCATATTACAAGTTTTTGTGGATAATTATAAAATTTAATGAATTTTTATGTAAATTGGAGAATTCTTATTTTGTGGGCTCTTATTCTTTTCGATGGTTTAGTGTGCAACATGTTGGAAACCCTATATCCATCTTCCCCCAACTCCTGGCTCCATATCCGTGCCTCCCAACTTCCCAAGGTCTCTTTTCTCTCTCTTTCCCGAAAAGACTATTCACTCCTACCACTTTTCTAGAATTTTGGTTTTCGGAATACAAAAATTGCTATAATCACACATGCCCTTCTTAGTGTTACCAATTTCCTCTTTTCTCCGCTGAAATTGATGGAATACAGAAATCAAACTACAAGAAAAAGGATTCACTCACGCCCTTCCAAATATCCGCTAATGCAAATCCACCGTTGTGGCTGCAATTTCTCTTCTCTAGGGTTTTTTCTTCTACAACGTAAAACATGGCGACTGAATCGGGTGAGCCTTTCTTCTTAAATATTTAGATTTCACCTGTCCCAATTTTTTATGTTGTAAACAAAATTATGTTTTGGGATAGCTTCTGTACGCGGTCTTATTAATGTTTACCATTAAGACATTCAATGTAGGACATTTATGTAACAATTCGTTGTTTAATGTTTCTATTTGTGCATTTTACAATGAAAAACACTATTCTTTAGATTGTTTGAAGTTGCAAGCGATACTTTCTTGATAAATCATATATATATATATATATATATATGTGTGTGTGTGTGTGTGTGTGTGTGTGTGTGTGTGTGTGTGTGTGTGTGTGTGTGTGTGTTGGGGGGGGGAACTACAGTATACATGATGAGTATGATGAGTGTAAAGAAGGGAAGAAAGTCTAAACAAAAGATAACCAGTTTAAAAGCAAAGTTATTTAAACCATGATTGATAAAATGTGGTAGAGTATCCTCCAGCATGCTTGATGTGGATTTCACGCTAACGATTACATTGGTTTTTTTAGGGCCATTACCCTAAACACAACAATATTAGTTGGGGCAGCTCAAGTGTTGAATGTTGATGAAGATTGCATTTCTCTCTACAATTTTTGTCAAACTTATGTTGGTTGTTCAGTTGGTAGGGAGGTGAAGTTAAATCAAGGTTATTGTAATATTGCGATAACACTACAAGAAAAAGAGTTATTTACAAAGTTTTATAATTTCATTTACATCACTTAAAAGTGGACCGTCGTAAACCCCTTTTTCATTTAATTTTACGTTGCTTTGATTAATAAAGGACCTTAGTTAATATTGGATATTGAAAAACTCGCGTGATATTCTACTTTAGAGTCCCGCTCAAAAACCACATCTCCATCCCAAGAATCGTAGCCCTTTCATCACGATTTTTGTGCCCGCTCCTTCATATCCGAATTTGCCCTCGATCGTTTGTCTTTCTTTGTTGGGGATTTCCCTCTCTCTGACCTGATTGCAATTTGACGAGGCCTCATTACTGCTAGGGAGATTTCTCTCCACTTAGTATCACTCCTTGTCTTTCTCGATACTTCCCATCTATCCTTCCACATTTTGGGTTCCAAATAAATAAATTTTATATTATCTTAACCTCTTAGTATACCTTCGCTCCTTCCCACCAGCTTTACAGAACGGTTGAAATACACCATCGTGTCTTAACCCTCAGTTTCTTCTTTCCACAGAACAACCATCCCCCCCCCCCCCCCCCCCCCCAAATATGCGCATTTTCCATCTAAAATATGACACAACTAACATAATATAAAAATTTACACTCAATTCAACCTGCTACCAATATTGTCTAAATAAATACCATAATCAACACTATCTTCTATTGGTTTTAAGCTAAGGGAAAAAATATTTTGGTTGGTCATATAATTTTGTGATAAAGATGTGGGAGTTGTAAATTTTAAGTTTTGATTCTTATTACTTTAAGACATTTCTTTGTACTCGACAATGAGTTTTGGTTATTTGTTGCAAATGACATCATTGTTTATGATCATATCATTTTTAAACTCCTTTTTAGAGCTATTCACACTCCAACAACATAAGCTCGTGCTCGTCTTTACCACCAATTAAACAAAAAGTAAACATTCTCACCAAATCTATTCATCAAATATTTCCATCTCTACTAGTGTGAAACAAAACCTGATTTGATCTTCTTGTCCTTCAAAAATCGAAAGATTTTATGAAATCTCGATTGAGATAAATGGGAAAATCTCTAAGCAGGTTTATCTCTGATGATTCAAAGGATTCTTTTAGAAAGCCTACTGTGGTAAGTGAGTGAGAATTGTCCTATTTTTTGTTGTTTTCTACCTTTTGAATGTATATTAATTATTAAGCGTAATGCATTCTATTAAAAGTTAAATCACTCATGGCTTGCATCATTAATAATTTATAGTTTTTTTTACTTTGCCCATTGAGATAATGTCGTAATTAGACATAACCCCTCGCTTTTCAAATAATTAGAATCGTCTCCTGCATGTGCATTATCCCGCTTGTACCTTATTCATAGGGCGGTTTAAGTCTAATTATTTGAAATGTGGGGGTATATGTCTAAATATAGCAATATCCTAGGGGCAAATTAAACAAACGAAGTTACGTTAACCACCCCCCCCCCACCCCACCCCCCACCGCGCGATCATATTAGGAGTCATACTTCCTATTTTCGAACGTCCAAATTTATTTTCCCACTTTGAAAACTAATATTCCAAATTACATGATATTCAAGTAAGTTTTAGTTTGGGCGAGGACTCTTAACTTGGGACAAAGCATTTCAGGTCCTTGTTCCTTTATAATGTTGTATTTAAGTACCCATCCAACCTCTTTTTTGCTTTAGGCTGCGACCTCTCTAGTCATAATTGTTTCCTTTATTTTCCCTCACATGTACCTGTGTACGATGATCGAACCATCCTAACTCTATCTGTATCTTTATATTACTTTTATTTTCCGCTTTTATTTTGTTTTACTATGGAGTGTCCTGATACACACTTAACTTGATGCCCGACTTACCTTTTTTTTATGTCCTCTCTCCCCCTTTTTTCATATAGATATATTGTAAGTTTACGAGTGTATAGAGTACATCTATATATATTTATACACATTTCACAATATAATTATGTTGTGTATCACAAATATTCAAATATGTGTCAAACATTTGCTAATATGCATGTGCCACATATATATATTATGTAACGTTATTGGTTTTTATGAATATAACAACTAAAGAGTTGTTTATGTATCATGTATATATTATAATGTAATCAAAAAAAACAAATAAGGTATAACTTTGACTTATGCTGCAACTAATCCTTTAAGAAGAACTAGGGTAACCTTGGCTTGTCCTCTACATACTCTATAAAAATAACACAGGAATACATTAACTTGTCCTTCAACCAATCTTTAAGAAGGATAAGGGTATTTTCTTCTTCATAATATAAGGGACCTTATCCTAATGCAACAAAGTAGGTGGAGTGGAAACTATAGTTTTAACAGTCAGGGTTGCGAACTTGTTGCCTGATTTAGAATAAAAATCGAGGTAGACTAAGTAGGGAAGAAGGTGAGACAAAATCGGATCTGTGCCAATCCTAGTTCGACTCTGTTACTAAAATTGATGCAGAATAATATTGGAGATAGAAGAAGAAAAATAAATAAGACAAAGATAGATGCCTACATGAGCTTTTTGTTGTGCAAAAATAAAGAGATTACAACCTTATTTACAAGATGACATAGCTATTTCAAAATAAAGAGTAAAATCTAATTCTAATTGATAAATTCTTCCATAAGTTCTGAATATTATGAATAAAGATTTAAGATTGTCAAAGTCTTGGAATTGGACTCAAATAATGCGCTTCATATGATTGTAGACATTATTACTTTCAGACTTCCAAAAGTGGTTGTAGTACGTGGATTCATTGTGAGCAAGGACCCTTCAATAAAAGTAGGTGGTACGCCACTCGGTGAAGAATTTTGGGAAGTATATATTGAAAGACATTTGTAACAAATGAACCATTGCCTAGACCTTATGGAAACAAGTACCCAATTGGAGATGCATTTCATTCAACTATAGAATGACATACTGCTAATGTACTCATTTTTAATTTTAATTTTTTAATTAAAATACTGAAGAATAAGTATGAATGACTAACGATTGACTATTTTATTTGTAGGTTAAAGAGGATGTTTGACTTTGATGAAGAAGGATCGTACATTATATAAAATTTCGTTTCTCTTCATGTTTCCCTACTTTTTCTTATTAGACACGTGATACATTTTATTTTGTGAATGGATAATTGTTCCAAACACAATTATATTTATTTACGATGAATGCTATTGGTTTTAATTTAATATGTTTTAATTTGATTACTGCCCTCTTAATTTAATATTATCGTAATGTATTTGCACATAAATACAATACTTCTTATAAATGATTGTTTTAACACTTGTTGTCACTCATATATTGCAAAATAATATCAGCATAATGTTTAATTCCGCTATTATCATTCTCGGCATTTTTTTAGTAACACAAAAGTCTTATGACCATTTAATAGGTATTGCAAAAGGTTATTATCAACATTTTATTAATGCCTCTAAAAGGTTATTTCCAGGATTAATATAAATGTCTCTAAGAGTTTTTTTGCAGGAATGTAAGTAATGCTGCTAAAAGTGCCGCTAACTTTTTGCAGCATTTTTTAAAATGTCGTTGTTCTTTTACCACATTGGCTACCGCACTTGTTAAAATGCCACTAACTTTTTGCGGCATTGTTTAAAATATCGTTGTTCTTTTACCACACTGGTTATTACCGCATTTGTGAAAATGCCGCAAAAAGTGTTACCAACATTTTTAGAACTTTTCTCAGCATTTAATTCATGCTGAGACAAATTAATATTCATGTAGTGTCCTCTAGTGCGCACAAGCATTTAGGATTTTTCATAATTTGTACACCATACAATTCTCCGATTTTCACTAGTTTTTCAAAAACGTATTTAAGAATACTAAGATAATTTTTATGATTTTTAAAGGTAATTTACTATGTCTAAAGGATCATCAAAGTCAATTCATGTGCACATAAACTATGCAAACATCAATTTCACCCAGGCCTAAATACAAAAATTTTAAATCTAATTTTTGGATTTGATATATCCATGTAATTCTTTTTTAATCTTCAATTAGAATAACTCGATTCCATAAGTTATACAAAAAAATTATATTAGTTTGAAAATAAAAAGGTTCTACAAAGAGCAATAGGGTTCATACATATAACTTATTTCAAAATATAGCAAAGAATATGAATTTTTTTATTTAAAAAGCGGATTATTTCAACAATTTCAGTAAAAAACATCTAATATTAACATGACATTCATGCATAGATTTAGCTTGGAAAAATTTATATGATTTTCTTGATATTTTTTCAAATGGTTTTTCTTACACATCCAGTCAGGAGCACCTATTTTCTCCTTCATCAAGAAAAATTGTTGTAAGGTTGGAAAAAAAATCACAATGAATAATAAGGGTACTTTTAGTTGTTTGGGCATCGAAGGGTGTGGCTCAAGCTAACCAATAAACCTTAGACAATTGGTTCACTATAAAACAAAATAGCACTTAAAAGGATAGACAAGTTTTTAACACTATATATAAATTGCTATAACTTCTCACTCGGGAATCCGTTCATCATTTGTGTATTTGCAAACCTAATTCAAATATCTAAAACTCTATAGTTTTAGTCTACAAAATTAAAGAACTTTTATTTATGTCAATCAATGCTCAATTTGTATATAACTCAATGACACTACGTTATTTTCAATAAGATCACGTATAAATAATAGGAATATCAATATGTTTAGTGTGAGAATGTTGAATACTATTTTTAGATATATAGACATCACTAGTATTATCACAATATATGGCCATGTAATCCTAATCAATACGAAATCCTCAACAGTTTCTTCATTAAAACAACTTGTGTACAAAAACTACCTGCCATAATTTCCTCCAATTAGGTCGTAGATAAAGATAAAGGTTTTGCTTTACGGCATACTAAGAAACAAAAGAACTTTCAATGTAAGTACCATATATATACGTTAGTTCTATCTTCCATATATCCCGCCCAATCGACATCAAAATTAGCTGACATAAAGGTATTTATATTATCGAGATATCAGATACTGAAACATGTCGCTCCAGTCATGTACATGATGATACTCTTGATCATGTGTAAGTCGGAATACTTAGGGATATAATTGTAGATGGAACAAATACCTAAAAGAAAAATTAGTAAAACTAGAATTAATCTACAACAATCTACCTATCTTGTTGGGATACAAAGTTTCACCGATGTCTTTTTCATTGACAATAAAACATATTCATAAATTAGAAAAGAAATCTATCCAATTTTATCTTTTTAACCTAAAACATGCATCCTGGTTTTGGTAGATAAAATAAATTAACCAATCGCACAACACGACGACATATAGGAAAAATCCAATATGGAAAAACCTCGGACGACCCCCAGCCACGCAATTCACTATGATATGTAATTACACAAGTTGACAGATGACTTAGTCAACCACTATATGTCCGTAAGCCTTGATGCATCTTCAATATTCAACTGCTCCTCTATAGTCCAATGCAGGAATCCACCCACACAAGTTTTTACAATGCACAAGTACATGCACGCCTCGGTATCCACCGATAAGGCTCAACAATAGTCTATGGATTGGAACACGAAATCCACCGCTTCTTCACCACAACACAACAAACCAAGTATGGATTCCACTTCACGAAATAAGTTCTCAACACAAGATGCAGAGAAACAACCTTTAGTGCCCTAAAACAAGATCTTTAAAGCATATGTAAGATGAATCTTGGATCCTAAACTATTGGGTGAAAAATCTTTTGAAGGATTTTTCACTAAAAGAACTCTCTAAAGGATCTTTGAAAAGTATAACCCCGCATATGTATTTGAAGGAAAAGTTCTTACAAAAGGATAGGGACTAAAGATTTGGAAAGATATGTTTTAAAAAATAAAAACACTCATAGTCGTTCGAACGAAGTACCCATTCTCGTTTGAAAAGCTTCTAATTAAACTTCGAACGACACTACAGAGTGTAATAAGAAGGCAAAATTCTAGGTCTCATTCAAGCGAAGGAATCTCGTTCTAACGAGCAATGGAAACCCGTTCGAATGACACTTCAAGTCGTTATAATGAAACAAGGAAATTTTCAAAAGTTTTCCTTAAAATTATTTTAAAACATTTTACCGAATAACAAAATATCCAAGGCTCAAAATAAATATGCAATCATATCTGAGATCCTTGGAACTTGAAGATGGAAATGAGCAAGAAACAAAGCATAATAATATAATCTCTAAAGCTTTGTCGTTACATTTTCATCCAAATACATCAAAGGCTTGATGGGAAATCACCAACCCTAACCTTTGAATCAAAATGTTTTATCTAGAATTTAGCTAATTACAAACATATTGACTCGATTGGAAATTTGTCCCAATAAAATATTGAATCACCTTAATTTACCAAGAACTTTTAAAAATATCCGTAACAATGCACAAATTTCGGTTATGGAAAGCTAAAAGAGGTAGGAATCAAGTGTTAAAGAATGTACAAGAATATGTAAACACATTTTCCTCCAAGCTTTTTAGATTATCTTATTCCATTGACCAATAACCCACTTTGAGTCTAACTCTAAGAGCTCTCATGAAAGCTTTATTGTAAAGATTTCAAGACCGAACTTCACCATATCTTAATCATTGAATATTTATAGAGTAAACTAAATTATATGATTTTAAGGGTGAACATAAAATGACTTAGACGAATGAGATTTAGTCCTTTGTTAATATTTTTCTTAAATTTAAAAATGTTCCAATTTAATTTTGAGGTTTTACGATTTCTAAATAGATGATGCAATATACATTTTTAATAAATACATATTAAAGAAAATACATCCTTATGTATTTAGAAAACTTAGTTCATAGGTTAAATTAAGTGACTTCGACAACTTATAATGACAAATTTCACATTGAGTCAATTCGTGTGTGTATTGAATTTATTCCATTTGGACAAAACTTATTTAAGCCATAGGTAAGGATTTAATTCATTTTGTCCTTCAATCTTATGATTTGCAATGAAGACTATAATAGCCAAGTGAAGCAATCATATCATTTCGAGTTTTGTGTCAAGTTTTGTCTTCAATGTCCATGAGATGTCAATGACATAAAAATGAATATTGTTTTTGATCCCTGGGTAAGTTTTCGGTGTTAGTGTTTTTAAAATATTTATGAGGCCATTTTTCGTAAATGATTTTTAAAAGAAAAATATTTTTTCTTTGAAGTTTGATCAAATGAGAAATATGGTTTTGTTCAAATGAGTTTATACAGTTCGTTCGAATGAGGTTTTATTTTTGTTTAAACAAAATGAGGGTTTTTGTTTCAATCAATATCAAAATAAGTTCATAAGAGAAGTTTCTCTTTAGCATAAATAGTTCGTTCAAAGCTCGCTCGATGGCCGTTCAAATGAGTTTGTCTACCTCATTCGAATGAGTTTTATTTCGTTCAAACGAGAATGCACAACTCATTCAAACAACCATGTTATTTTCATAAAAGTTAGTATCTCAAGTTGCGTGCTACCATTTTTCTCTCTTTTTCTATAAACACAAGGCCTGAGCAAGCGTTTTTAAAGAGAGGTTTAGTGAAAATTAATTTTTAAAATGAATCTAGATCCCACCAACCCCTAATTTACACCCAAGGTTTCTGATCCAATAATCATTATCGTATGTCTGTTTGAGATCTCATTTTTCCATAACTAAGATGTTTTCTCTTTATTGAGAGTTTGTTTTGAGTGGTGGATTCCGTGTTTAATTCGTTCATTGGATTTCGTGTGTGTTTATGATGACAATTGGAACTAGTCATACAATGATAAGATCGGTTTGATACTGAGACATGGGAAACATATGCGGTGTGTCATCGTTGGAAGGCGTCCAATAATGATTAAGGATTAAAGAGAGAATCAAATCTTGAAGGTGTTAAGTCGGTTGAGTAAGTCTTGTAAGATATCGATATCATGGTGGATTTTCATAATTTGGCCATCAAAAATTTTTCCATTATAAATTATCCTCGTACATCATCGTGTTGTGGTTTTCTTTTTTTTTATTCTTGCTATATCACCTAGAAGCATGCTTAGGTCAAGATAAAATTGGTAAACTATTTACCCAACACTTTGGTTTAAATTGATGTAAAGATTAAAATCAATTCAATTAATTTGGAAAATTAAAAATTAATGTGTGTTCCGTTGAACCCTATTAGCACTTCACGTCCTTCAAATTGGTATCAGAGTGGGTGCACTAAGTTATCGTGATGATCCTTATTTTGTAGTATTGTTTTAGGATTTGATGTTTGTCTCTCTCGTTGTTTGTTTACTTCTACCAATGGGTCATCATAGTGTTAAGTAAAAGACATTTTAAGTGATTACAATGGTGATTTATATATCCAAAGTCAAACATATATTCTTTATGAGAAGCTCAGAAACATAAAACATAATTTAGAAGTGTTAAAGAAAAACAATAAGACTAGAGAGTAGGGTGAAAGAACGTTCCATAGAAGATAATGATAAATTATTTGAGGATTTAAAGGCACTTGAGAAGACTGTTAGGGATAAGTTCGCTTACGTTGAGAGGGTGTGAGATAATGTTTTAGGAATTATTGAAAATATAAAGGAGTCCAGAAATTTTAAAAAGTCTAATTGTTTTCTTGAGTATAGGGTTTTGAAGTTAGAAGATCATTTAAGAGACTCAAGTTACGTCAAGTTTGATTTAGAATCTAAGTCAAAAAACTTGAATAAAATGTTAGGAACCGTCCAAATAAAAAATAACAAAGTTGCTATTGGCTTTGATAATCAGAATACTTCCTCTGCTAAAGCCAAGACTATGTTTTTAAGAGTTTCAAGTGTTTCTAAGGACCTTCTAAAAGGTCAACCCAAGGGAGATATCCCTCGTGTTTACACATTCTAGCATTGTGGTAGGAAAGGTCACCTTAGGGTATTTTGTTATGATCCAAAAAGAAGTCCTAAGCAATTCAGATCTAGTGTCACCATGGTTCCCAAAAATCGAGGAGTTAAATTTTCATATATTTGGGTTAAGAAATCTCTTTTGGAGGCACTTGATGTTAGACTTGTTGATTATCGCATGCTTTCACATGATTCTTCACATGTTGTATCTTATGGCTGATTGTGTTTGCATGTTTTTCATACACTAGATTTTGTGCTTCTTGTTATATGTTTTTGCTAGTTGTATGATGTTTTTGTCTTTTGTATTTTAAATCCCCATTTTTTTAGCTTTTTGAGAAAAATACAAAAATAATTTGTCTATATTTTGAGATATTTTTAAAAATATTTAAAAACTCAAAAAGATTTTTATTTTTTTGTGTAGTTTGGTTTTACACATTTTGAGTAGCATATTTGTGTGTTTGAATCCCATTCGTTCCATATTTTTCATGTGTCTAGTACATTTGATTATAGTTTACAATGCTTTGGAATGTTCTTAATCATGCTTGCATGGAGTCATTTGATTGGTTCGCTTAATGGCTTCACTTTGCATATGCCTTCGTATACAATTGCACGAGCTTTTTTGGATTATAACTACTTATGTTATATTAGCTAAGTGAGGTTATCCTATCAATATTGTCATATACATATCAATTTTATTGGGGGATTTATTCATGTCAGAACCATTTCCATGAGTTTGTTCATAGTTTGAAAAATATGAAGGCGTAATGGAAAGGTATGTGAAGGGACTACATCCCCTTTGCGTGAAAGGCCACCATTGGAAAAAGCCTAAAAGAAAACAAAAGCATAAGAAAAGAAAATGCTCCAAAGCCAAAGTTTTGTATTGATCATCAAAGTGTGATATCTTCTAAAAGAAATGAGCAAAAAAAATATTATATGCCTAATTTTGAGGCAATTATGTTTAAGACGAATGGGTTTGCACAATGAGTCCTAGTTAATCTAAATGTCTGACACTTTTTATTTGAGAATCATTTTGATATTTTCAAGGTTATTGTGATTTGTGTATGTATGTCCATTATAAGTTCACTTTTTTATAACTTAAAACTAAATCTAAGTTTGATAAGTTAATACGGTCAAATAGAACTCCTAGAACTATCTTGATTAGGTAGAAGATATTTATTTTATTTTCTAGTTCATTCCCCTTTACTCCATACCATATTCGATTTAGACACATTTAAAACATACAAGTGTGGAAAGATTATGTTTTTGTGTCTTTCGTGGTGTTTTTACATATATATATTCATTTGTGTTTCATGATATATGGTTATTTTTATATATGGTATTTGTTTTGAGTCTTTGCATTGCATTTAATAAATACTTGTCATATCCTTAATAGTTGTATCAAATTAGCATCGCATATGATCATATTGTTATCATTTGTTTCATTGTTTACATTGGTATCATTTGTTTCATAGTTTGGATTATTTATAATTGTGCTGCCGATTTTGTTTGTCGTTGCGTTTCACTTCACATCATGTGATATTGCTTGTTTTCCATTACATGTGTTACATTTAAGGGAGAAGTCATTTTATTGTTCACTTTACTTTTGTTTATTTCCAAATAAAAAGGGGGAGAAATATTGCCTCAACGGGAGAAGTCTAACCTGAGGAGGATGCATACACTAAGGGGAGATTTTTAACAAAGGGGGAGTTTCTATTTCATATTCCATTTAAATATTATTATATTCTCTTTAAATTTGAAAGGTGTGTTAAGCCTTCAAGTTTATAAACGATGTGACAAAGTTTCACGAGATCAAAGCTACCCAATTTTTTGTCTATCAAGTGTCTGTACTTTTTTCGTTTAGGATTAGGATTGAGTCTTAGGGAGATTAATGGCCTTATAGATTGTTTTTAATTTTATCCCAGAATATCCAAAGGATGGATTTATAAGGACAAGTTTCACATTGAGTCAATTTGTATGTATATTGACTTTATTCCATTTGGACAAAACTTGTTTGAGTCGTAGGTTAGGAATTTATTTAGTTTGTCCTTCAAACATATGATATACATTGAAGTCCATAGCGGTCAAGTGAAACGATCACATCATTCTGAGTTTTGTGTCAAGTTTCATCTTTAACATCCCTGGGGTATCAATGAGTTATAAATCTTATTATATTTCATCCCTGGATACGTTTTGGGTGTTAGTGTTTTCAAAATATTTTTAGGCCATTTTTGTATAGGATGTTGAAAAGAAAAATATTTTCATTTTTAAGGTCGTTCATATTTTCTTTCAAACGAGCTTATACGAATCGTTCGAATAAGGTTTTGTTTTCGTTTAAATGACCTGAGGGTCAAACATCAAACAAACTTCAATTGAGAAGATTTTGTTTAGTAGAAAGATTTCGTTTACAGCTCGTTCGATGGTCGTTCAAACAATCCTAGCTATCTCCTTCGAACGAGTTATATTTTGTTCAATCGATAGTGAAAAAATTGCTCAAATGAGTTTTCTCTAGTTACGTGGCATTATTTTTCTCTGTTTTTCTGTAAATAAAAGGTCTCAGCAATAGTTTTTAAAGAGATTTTTTCAAAATTAATTTTGCAAGATAAATCTGAAGCCTCCCAAACCCTAGTTTACCCCCATAGTTTGAGATCCAATAATCATCATCGGTGTTTGTTTGAGATATCGTTTGTCTTTATGCAAGACATTTGCTTTTCTTAGAGAGTTAGTTTCGAGTGGTGGATTTTGTGTTTATTTCGTGCGATGGATTCCATACGTGCTGCGACGATGGACGAAAGTACTCCTGCAATGGCAAGATCGGTGTGATACCAAAATATGGGAAGCACATGCATTATGATACTATTGGAAATCATCCAACGACGACTGTGAAGACGATTCAAGCAACCAAGATATCATCAAGTATTGAAGGCATCGAGTCGGTTGAGTAAGTATAGTTTGGCCTTGTACGATACTTATATTATAGTGGATTTTTTATTGGGTCATCCGAGATTTTTCCCATTGTGGATTTTTCTCCTACATCATAGTGTTTTGAATTGCTTTATTTTATTCTTTCTATATCACTTTGAAGCATGCTTAAGTTAAGATGAAATTTGTTAACTATTTAGATAACACTTTGGTTTAAATTAAAGAAAATATTAAAATCAATTTGATTAATTTGGAAAACTAAAAATTAGCATGTGAAGGGTGTCATGTTGTAGACTATATCCACTTGAGTGCAGGACGTCATCGCCTCCCATAAAGCAATTGGATGGTCGTTCCCAAAATCTCTATAAGTATCCACGACTTATTGTTGGATGTTTGCTACAACTGTAAGGACAAATTTTTGAATTGAGTAAATTTGTATGTGTTGGGTTAATTCCTTCTATAGACAAAACTTATTTGAGTCATAGGTTGTTAGGATTTAAGTTATATGTTCTTCAAGCCTATGATGTGTTATTCAAGACCATGCAGCAAAGTTAAAGTGTCATCAAGTATACATTGGGTAACATGTCGAGTTTTTGTCTTCAATATTCAAGAGATCTCAATAAAGGTATGAATACATATTTATGCTTGATCCCTGGATTTAGTTTGTTTTTTTTTATAAATTTTTTTTAGGCTTTTTCATAAAATGGATTTTAAAAGAAAAATGTTTTTTTGGCTAAAGTCGTTCGAACGTGTTTCTCTTTTTGTTCAAATGATTTTTCGTGTTTGTTCGAATGTGTATTCTGTTTTGTTCAAATGAGATTTTATTTTCATTCAAATGAGTGTCAAACGAAGCTTTACTATTCATAGAGAAAAGTTTATTAGAAAGTCGTATAATATTCGTTCAAATGAGTTTTCTATTGCCATTTGAACAAGGTTCTGTTTTTTGAATGAGAATGCATACTTCGTTCAAAAAAACCATATATTTTTATTGTAATGAATTTTCTCAAAAAAAGTGTTTTCTATAAATACTCGGTTTTGTTATCAGTTTTTTAAGAGTGTTTTTAGGAAAATGATTTTTTAAGTCATATCTTATGCCTCCTAAGCCCTAGTTTACACCCATGTTTGAGATCCAAGAATATTACATCCATATGTCTGTTTGAGATCTCTTATGTGTTGCACCATACTAGTGTTTCTATATATTGTGAGCATTTTGAGCGGTGGAGGTCGTGTTATGTTGAGTAGTGGTTGTACTAGTCAAGAGATAAGTAAAATCAGTGGGATACAAAGATGTGGGAATGTGCCTGTAGTATGGCTATTGGAAGGCGTCCTATAGTTACTGCGAAGAAAAGTAACAAGGGACGAAGAAGCACATCATGGCTCGAAGGCATTGAGTTTGTGAGTAAGTATATTTTGACCTTGTAACTATGCCTATTTCGTAATGTACATATGTGGTTGGTCCCTCTGAAGTTTTTCCTGATATGATTTTTCATCTTACATTAACATGTTATGGTTTGCTTATTTTATTCTTGGTCATACTCACCTAGATGCATGCTTAGGTCAATACTAAAATTGGTAAAATTATTTAACATATCACTTGGGTTTTATTCAATGCAAAGTTTATTAAAACTATGAAAAATAAAATCGATGGAGATTCTACAAACCATAGGGTGCCTTAGATTTTTCAAATTGGTAATAGAGCTGGTACACTAAGTTATCATGTTGATCAGTTAGTTGGTGATGCCTTTAGGGTTGTTTGTCTCTCTCTTGTTGTTTATTTATTTCTCTCAATCGGTCATTATAGTGATAAGTTGTTCGATATGTTTAGTGATGATGACGACTTTTATATTCGAGAGGAGTTCAATGAGCTTTACAACTGCGCTAATAAACTATCTAAGTTAAATTTTAAACTTGCAAAAAATATTAAATTTCTTCAAAAAGAGAATTTGAGCTTAAAAGCTAATAATGAATTTTTGCAAAATATTCAAACTCAATGTGACAATTTGTTTGATACAATCAAGGACATGAAACACAATTTTCAAAATTTATAAGTGTCCAAAAAATAGATTGAGGCTAAAGTCCATATTTTAGAGAACGAATCAAAGGACTCTAAAGATTCTAGGTTTGAAGAATGTTCCTTTAAGTATAATAATAAGTCTATAAATGTTTTTAAGGCATGTGAGAAGACTATTAGTGATAGGTTCTCTTGTATTGAGGGAGAGTGAAATAACCTTCTAGGTATTATTAAAAATTAAAGAAGGAGTCCCCATCATTTGAAGAGTCTATATCTTTCCTAGAGTCTAATGTTTTGAAGTTGAAATATGAATTAAGAGACTCAAGTAGAATTGGTACTGGCTTCGGTATTTCAAATTCTTTCGCTGCTAAAGCCAGGACCGATGTTTATTTTAAAGTGTTAACCATTGTGACACCTCGCCTATTTTAATCGGGTGTGATCAATCCTTTATTAAAACAAATATTGATCTCATTTTGATTAAAATAAAACGTTGGTCTCATATTGCTCATTCTTAGCATCACTGTAGAAAATATTTTTAAGGTTACTAACCACCTAGTAATTTAAACAGACTGTTGCCAAATTTTATCTTTCATTAATTAACAACATGAGGAAGAAAATAATAATTAAACCATTCACACAACCTGGTAAGTGGATACAACGCAGATGAATAATATGAATAAAGATAACCGCATCAACTATCGGTTCAACAACAAAATCTAACAATAAACTGAAATAATAACCTGGATATACAAGGTCAAATAAATAAACTGCACACTAAATCCTAGGGCGACATGTCCAAATGAGTACTGAAATAAAGTCCCTACACTAGGAATGAACGATTGAGGCGTCTATAACAAAGTCTTGCAACTTCCACACGAGCTACCTCTATGCATCCCTGGATAGAATCCTCAAGCTGGGTATCCCTGTGGCTCGACACCTAAAATATTTTGGAAAAGATTTTGATATGGGTCAGAGCCCAAGTAAAACATTTTGAAAATACTTAGCAAGAAGTTAAATTACAATAATTAAATATGCATGCACACTCTCAGAATTTAAACTAGTGCCGCACTCTCTTGAGGTATAACTCACCCCTCATCTAATGTGTACACCTAACGCTTGCCTTCTAACCTTCGTAGTTATACTACCCCACCTAACTAGCCGTTTCACACCTCTTCCTACCACACTAATTTAACCCGAGTATTCCTACTTTGATTATTTAGTTATCTACTCATTACTTATTAATCGGTTCAACTATATCAGATCATATAACGTTCATTCTAGTTATATAGAAAACCTCTTTTTAAACATAAAACTTTCACACTTGTTATGTAAGAAACTCCTTCTCAAATCATATAATCTTCGCACTAGTTATGTAAGGTATACATTCACATTTATCTATTAATCCCGTATATAATTATCTACTAATATTATATACATACTACTATATTACAATATTTACACACATATCGCTTATAATAACCATCCATTCTCGAGTAATAACTCACCGGATGATTTCTCTAAAATGCCATTGTATTCCAGGTATGCTCACTCTAAATCGGCTACCTAAAGTCGGCCTCACTCTCGAGCGTGGGTAAAATTAATAAGCATGGTGGAGGTGATCATAGTTCCCCGAGTGTGAGACCGAATCATACGCAAGATGTGTCAGCCCAAAAAGAATCACAACATATAAATAATGGACACTATGACCCGAGGATTATACTCTCCCTGCTCCTCAAGCCAAGGGATTCACTCACATCGCGCAATCTCCTATGATAACACTAGAGGGGTATGTATTCATATAAATATCATTCACACCGATATCTATAATGCACACATTATATGCATATACTATCACACTAACCGTATAGATATATTTAATAAAAGTCCGGCTAACCCGTGCCTAACACCTGTAGCACTAGCCCAAAAATACCTAAGTCTATATTTGACTCGTAAGTTAATTAATCACACATTAATTATATTTCATTAAAGTTGTGTCACCCAACTACAATACCCAGACTCACTCATTCGGTTCATATCTTCACCATTTATAATTTATTACACAAAGTCCCACTGTTAAGGTTAACACTCCTCATTAAATATAATATTCGATAACTTATATATATATATATATATATATATATATATATATATATATATATATATATATATATATATATATATATATATATATATATATATATGTATATATAATAAATTAAACCGGCTACCCCGTGCCTAACTCTCATCACATTAGCCTGAAAAAATTTGAGTCAAATCTCCGAATCTTAATTTGATAAATTTCACCTCCTTTAATTTTCATCTACGTGGTCACTCAACCAAAATGCCCGAACTCACTCCCATGGCCCATATTTTAACCTTTTAAATTTATGACCCAAAGTCCCATTAAGAAGTTTGACACACTTCGTAAATTTAATATTCCTTCATACCCTTCTCCAAACATCCTAGGTATTTTCCTCCATTCTCACTAATTAAATCCCCCTTACTCCACAATTAAATCCCAAGCCAAACAAATAAAAGGAATGAATTGCCAAGGGTTTTGCAACTTCGCTCGAATGAGACCACTAGTCGTTCGAACGATATCCTCTATCGTTTGAACGACACTTTTGGTCGTTCGAACGACCTGCTGCATTCAACCCCTTTCCTTCTTCTTCATGACATTACTTTCTTCCATTAATGCTCCTCTGAGCTTTGTTTCTCTTACCCAAAATTCTATTCCAACTGTCCCAAAAAAAATTCCTTCTTTTAATCATATTCAATTCATGGATTTAGTCTATGTTCATCACTGATTCTTATCACGATTTCTTTAAATTCCAGATTCAGTTTTCTCCAGATTTTGTTCATTTGTTCTTCTAGTACTCAACATCATAAATCGAATAACCCTATGATGCATAAATTTTCTCCACAAAAGGATGAACACCAGCAAAGTGTGTTCTCAAACTCCAAAAACAATTCACATGAACAATTGGGACTTTTGTGAATTGAAAACAAAAGAGATTAAACTCTGAAAGAAGAAGCCAAATGGTTCTGCTGATTTTGCACTATTTGCAGAATGTAAAAAATGTACAGACTTCTTATGAAAAATGGAGTTGAAAAGATCCTTTTATAGAAAAATTAAGGCGGTGGGTTATTCAAGTGAGACACGATGTCATTTGATGTATCTCACGACATGCAGTGTCGTTTGAACGATGTACGATATCGTTCGAACGAGATGATTAAAATAATAATTGTTTTCTCGTTTATCCTTTCAGTAAACACAGCGCATCAAACACTCTGAAAAATATATTTTTTGATGAAAAGCATTTAAAGCTCCGCTCCAAAACTTAGAAAATATTTTGTGAAAACTATCCCAATATCCTAAGTGAATTATTCAGGAATTTAAAAACACAACTTTACCAAATTCATTTCGCAGAGGCTTGATTATTGATGAAGCTTGGCATTCAGACCCTCTCATTGCGTATTTGATCTTGAACCTCTTCGACGGTTGCAGTGGTATACGACGTACTTAATTGTGACGAACTATATCCTTACAAATAGACTAATGCCAAATTTTATATTTCATTAATTAACAACATGCGAAAGAAACTAATAATAAAACATTTGCACAACCCAGTAAATGAATACAACACATATGAATACTAGGAAAAAAGATGATCGAATAAACTATCGGTTCAACAATAAACTGAAACAATATCCTAGATACACAAGGTCAAATAAATAAACTGAATACTAAATCTTAGGGTGACATGACCAACCGAGTACTGGAATAAAGTCCCTACACTATGAATGAACGAATGAGGCATCTATAGGAAAGTCCCGCAACTTCCACACGAGCCGCATCTATGCATCCCTGGATAAAACTCTCAAGCTGGGCAGCCCTGTGGATAGACACCTAAAATGTTTTAAAAAAGATTTTGACGCGGGTCAAAGCCCAAGTAAAATATTTTGAAAATATCTAGCAAGCAGTTAAATTGAAATAATTACATATCCATGGACACTCTTCATATTTCAGCTAGTGTCACACTCTCTTGAGGTATAACTCACCACTCATATAGTGTGCACACCTAACACTTGTCGTCTTACCTTATGTGACACCCCGCCTAATTAAATACTGGGCGATCACTCCTTTATTAAATTAAATCAAGGTAAATAGTTGGTTCATTCTCAGCATCACTGTCGATAAAAATAAATTTTCCAATTTAACACCCTAAATAATTAAGCTAAGTGACAAAACCATTTTCATACATACATTCCAAATTTTATTTAAAGAAAATCATTTATTTTATTAACAACATTCAATAAGTAAGAATCACACCACATTAAATATCTGCAACATAGTCCAATTAATTTAAAACATTCTTCAACCGAATGTCAACATGTGAAATATATAGTAACACAATCAAAATGAATAAAACCCATAGTAACAATATTGGAAATAACTGAAATACAAATGTCCAATAACAACGGAATAATGGAAAGAGCTACACATGCCCAACTAAATGAAAGTACTAAGAGTGGATCCGAATGAATGAAGTCGTCTAATCAAGAGGCCTGCAACTCCCACCTAAGCTGCAGCGCGTTCCTTCCAAGAGATCCTAAGCAAGACGCCCCTGTGACTGGGCACCTGTAATACATACATATATATACAAGAAAGAGAGAGAGAGAGAGAGAAACGGGTCAGAGCCCGAAAGTGTGTTTGATTTAAAATACGTTTAGCAAGTATTTAAATTGATACAGGCCAATGCAACAACATATTAGAGCGACACTCTCTTGAGAAATTCTCACCTCTCTTCTAATGTGCATGCCTATCGTACTAACCTTCCCAACGGTTTATCTTATCATTTTATCATACTAAACTTCCCAATAATCTAGCTTATCTTAACTTACTCATAAGATTTTAAAACCGAACAATATCATTGTTTTAAAAAGGATACTTACAATTTGCAGCACAACTCTCGTTTTATCTTTATTAATTTATGAAGTTTCCCAGTGTCATATTATACTTTCACAAAACAAGTATTTACTATTTGAGTCATCAACCATGTCCTACTTATCAAATCACAGTAGGCAGTTTCAAATTTCCAAATCTCATATATATATTAACTACTCGTATAATAGATATAAAATAACAGTACCACAAATAAAACTATGGTGCGTCCATACTTCTACTATCCAAACCCCATACCACTCATATCAAGGGGAATATAAATTCGGAATCACTCTCGAATTGTATTAACATATACACAAACAATATCGAGGCGAAGCATAGATTCCAAGTCTCTAAGAGGATGGCAGATACTCGCGTCTCTTAGGACCGTCTGAACTATCGATTCGATAGCCTGTACCAAGGATATCTATCTTCTAGGGTACAAGTCAATATCCCCCATAAAGGTCCCATCGAGATAAGACTGTCCCAGCGCGGTAACCTCAAGGATAGCAAGTAGCGCGGTATGTTTTTTCACATGTATATAATATATGTACACACAATCATATAAATATACCACTTTTATCAATTTAATATAGGTTCCTCTCGTCACCCATAATTACAACATTTATCCTTAATTTCACATTATTAGTATTACGAATAAGGTTTCATTTCTAACCTTACCTCGAAGGGTTTTCTCACTTATTTCGTGACACTCGTGGACTTTATTCTTCCAAGTAGAAAATTCAGTAGGTGTCATTATTACGTTTCAACGTAACTCTCTTACGCGCCTTACCCTTTAATATATCAATTTACTAACCCTAAAGTAAATATCCCATAAATACCATTCTCGTCGAATACTAATGATCCCAACATTTATTTATACGCCCTACTGGTCCTCCATGTCTCCCAAATCATTATACTAAGAATGCCCAAGAATTATATCACGACAATTCGATTTTTAAATCATTTACAAAGGAAAATAAGAGTCTGCCAGGAGGGGTCGATCGATCGAGGTTTGGGGCTCGATCGATCAAACCTTCGATCGATCGAAGCTCTGGGCTCGATCGATCGATCAAGCAGGTCTGTGAAATCTGCAGAAATTGCAGTTACGGGTTTCAACTCCAAATTTACACCAAACCCATGTTTTCAAATTCCAATCGTCCCAGAATTAATACTACTAACCTTATATCATCATATCAGGTATATTCAACGTAAAACATATCAATTTACATCACTAAACATGGATTTATCATGCCATAATTCATTTAAAACTCAAGAACCCTAAAAATCTCTAACTCATGATTCTAATCTGTTAAATCCCAGAATATCCTTCTTATTTAAACCATAATTTCGTGGGTTATCTTTCTACATCACAAGGGACTTCCAGAATAAGGTTTAAGTCTTTACTACAAGCAAATTCCTATCAAAATTTGGGTTTTCTTCCATATTTTTCATCCCTAATCATTCCTAAACTAATATGGAAATTGCACCAACGAAAATAGCAAGATAAACACTTGCCTGGGATTTTCAGAAGTCTGGATTGCGGCTGATTTTGGTGTGGTGGCGTTCCCCTTCTCGCGATCTACGCGTTGGTGGTGGCGGCGGTGCAAACTGGTGACTTTTTGGCCTTGAATTGCCTTGAGGGCTCTCTCCTCTCTTCTCCAATGTTCGTTCTAGGGTTCTGAATATTCTAACCCTAAATGACTAACCTAAATGGCTGATATAGGTTGTTGAATTTCGTGGGTTTAATTACCCAAAAATATAAAATGACCAAAATGCCCTCCCGGGTTACTAATTAGGCCTAAAAACGCCCCGAGACCCAAACTACACCCCCGGGTACACTTTTCTGACTATCTCGACCCTTCCGGACGCGTTGGAGAGCTCAAAACGACCATACGGGTAACTTATAAAATATTCACTTTTTATTTATCAAAATTTTGTCCCGACGCGACACGAGCACGTTCCGACTTAAATTTCCTAAATTGTCATTTAACTCACTCATGACATTCAATATAACCAATATAATATATTACTTTGCTCATTAGTAATATTCAACAAATTTTCCATAATTACTAACTCTCGTCACGTTAATAATTATAACATAATTAATTTTCGGATTTTTATTAAATAATTAACTCACATTAAATTCAATAAATCCACAAATTAATATAGCATAAAAATACGGGGTATTACACCTTCCTAGTTATACTACCCCACCTAATTAGCCGTATCACACCTCTTTCTGCCACACTACTCTAACCGGAGTATTCTTACTTTGATTATTAAGTTATCTACTAATTAATTATTAATCGATTCAACTATATTATATCATGTAATGTTCACTCTAGTTATATAGGAAACCCCTTTTTAATCATATAACTTTCACATTAGTTATGTAAGAAACTCCATTTTACATCAAATAACTTTCACACTAGTTCTGTAAGAGATACATTCACACTTATGTATTAATCTCGTATATAATTATCTACTCACATTATATGCGTACTAGTATACTACAATAATCACACACATGTCGCATATAATAACCATCCATTCTTGAGTAATAACTCACTCGATGCTTTCTTTAAAATGCCATCATGTTTCTGGTATGCTCACTCTAACCCGGCTACCTAAAGTCGAACTCACTCTTGAGCTTGGTTAAAAATAATATGCGTGGTGGAGGTGATCGTAGTTCCCCGAGTGTGAGACTGAATCATACCCGAACCGTCTCACCAAATACTGGAGGCTATGACCAGGGATTATATTCTCCTCTCTCCTCAAGACAGGGGATTCACCCACATCACGCAACCTCCTATGATAGCACTAGAGGGGTATGTATGCCTAGAAATATAATTTTCACCGATATTTATAATGCACACAATATATATATATATATATATATATATATATATACTATCATGCTAACCGTATACCTATATTTAATAAAAGTCTGTGGAACCCGTGCCTAACACCCATAGCACTAGCCCAAAAATACCCAAGTCTATATTTCGACTCGTAATTTAATTAATCACACATTAATTATTTTTTATTAAAGTTGTGTCACCCAACTATAATACCTTGACTCACTCCTCTGGTCCGTATCTTCACCCTTTAGAATTTATTACACAAAGTCCCACTATTAAGGTTAACACTCCTTGTTAAATTCAATATTCGATAATTTATTACATATATATATATATATATATATATATATATATAATAAATTAAACCGATTAAAACATGCCTAACTCGAGTCGCACTAGCCTGAAAAATATCCAAGACAAATCTAGGACCCTTAATTTAATAAATTTCACCTCCATTAATTTTCATCTAAGTGGTGTCACTCAACCATAATTCCCAGACTCACACCCTTGCCCATATTTTAAACTTTTAAGTTTATGACAAAATGTCCCATAAAGAAGTTTGACATACTTCTTAAATTCAATATTCCTTAAGACCCTTCTCCAAACATCATAGGTATTTTCCTCCATTTAATATCTCACTAATTAAATCCCCCTTGATCCACAATTAAATCCCAAGTCAAACAAATAAAAGGAATGAATTGCCAAGGGTTTTGCAACCTCGCTCAAACGAGACCACTGGTCGTTCGAACGATATCCTCTGTTGTTAGAACGACACATTTGGTCATTCGAACGACCTGCTGCGTTTAGCTCCTTCTTCTTCAAGACACTTCTTTCTTCCATTAATGCTCCTCCGATGTTTGTTTCTCTTACCCAAAATTCTATTTCAACTGTCCCAACAAAATCTCCCTGTTTTAAACATATTCAATGCATGGATTTAGTCTATGTTCATCACTGATTCTTATCAAAATTTCTTTAAATTCCGGATTTAGTTTTCTCCAGATTTCGTTCATTGGTTCTTCTAATACTCAACATCATAAATCGAATAACCCTATTCTGCAACTAGGCTTCTATATAGTTTGATTTCAAATAGTTCTGACATATCCTATATCATCAATTTAACTTTTTAATCCACATCACGTGTAAGAATTTTACAAAACCCATTTCAATGTAATAACCCACCCCAAAACGAATATGATTTACACCCACCATGATATGAATTGCAATACCGTAATTTAAATTGAAAGCAAGTTTAACCACTTGCCTGAATAAATTCGTAGGGTCTGATTTCCTTTTATGTAGATGAATGTTTAATTAAGAACACACCCAATTCTTCTTAGTTTGGCTCCTAAAATCTCTCCCAATTTCTCCCTCGTATTTCTTATGCAAAACTAGGATTTTCTTATTGAGTTATGTTTGCCACAAACTCCCTCATGTATGTTTTATTTTGCTAACCGAGAAATTAAGCCTATGGGCTGAGCCCAAATGACCCGAACACCCCGTGTAAGCCCGATTATTCCTAAAAATGCCACAAGACCCAACTACGACCCTCGAGTACTCTTTTCCGACTATCTCAACCTATTTGGAATAAACTGTGCACTCAGAATCACCATTCAAGTTACTTTACTAAAAATTTACAAATCTCGATCTAAATTAAGACACGTGTAGATCTTAAAAACAACCCGAATTAATTATATCTCAATTAACTAACTTAATTAAATCCTCCAGATAAATTAAATCCTATATCACCAAATCAATTAAATTTTATATCCTCAGAAATACGGGTTATTACATATTCCCCCCTCCTAAAAAAGGAAATCCATCCTCGAAATTCGGATGAGTCTAATATCCCAAGCCTCGAATATTTCCCTACTCACATTCCCCTAAGATCGCTACGCATATCTCTACCCCTTCAATTAGCGAATTATATTAAAATTAAATTAATTACCTAGGCTGCCCAAACACCCTGTACCCAAGTTTAACTGCACAAATGTTACCCGAACCTACTAGCCTTAAATCGTAATATAACTTTCAACTCGCAATTATAAACACATATATGTATAATAACCAAGGTACCAAACCTATGTCCTAATGACCACACATCTCCCCACTTCCAACTTTGCTCTAAGTTTCATGCGTGGGATGTCTTGCAAAGCGAAATCTAAACAAGGAACCTCCCCCATACACTACTACCTAACATTGTTGGTCATTGAGATTCGATAGGCCCTCAATCCATGGCACGTACCCCCAAATTCTTGTCTCTTGACATAAAAGTATACTCGTCCACTCTCATGTTACAAAAGATATCATAATATATGATGCCCCTTACTATCACTAGTTTCTTATCGTGAATTAATCACGAGCTATATCTCCCCGCTCGATAATAAGCCTTATCCACCCTGAATCCCATCAGTAAACATCTCTACTTCGTAGGATTAAATATAACAATACAAAAACTTTCTTACAAGTCTATTATACAACACATGATAACATATATACACGTATATATTGGCTATACCCTCCTGCAGGTGATAACAACCATAAATAAATCATATCGTGGAATATCGAACACAAAGTCTCTCCAAACCATATACTATACCCCAAACATCCTAGAATAATTATCACTAATGTCTCATACGTAACATACTTATCTCAAGCTCCGCTCTGCACTCTCGGTGTGGCTATATCATACAAGTATTCTCGATTTCCGCATAATTTGCAATTTAATTCTTCTTGATACTGCCCCACCCATTAACTTGTGGTACATAATTTTTCTCGGTGCTTCCTTCGCAGCACTACCCGACTCCACTAGCCATATATCGTAATAGCTCTCATCTGAATGTGTTTCATCTACAAGTTCAATAATTTGACATTTAAAATCGATGCACTAGCATCCAGTAGCATCTCACTACTCCCAACATTTATTAAGGCCCAACATTTAAAATCGAACACAAAGCCTCGCCAAAGACAGATTAGCCTTACTCAATTACTCGATCCCCACGGGTCTTGACGCTCCTTCTGATCTTCTACCATTCTTCAATAGTGCCCACATAAAAATTCCATCTTCCACGATACTTGTCTACAACAAACGTGTCCAGGTATGTCGTGGTGTCCACTGAATGGCTTTAATTCATCTACGATGTCGAACAATAAGTCCTTCTCTTTTCTTCACCGCAAAACCCTGATGTTTAATAGTAGAACAAACCTTCTTGGTGCAGCAAGATCATGTAAACATATAAGAATGATAACTCGGATCTTCGAAAACTCTAAGGATGTGTTTATGCTTTTTAAACCTTAGAAAACATGTGCAAACAATGTACTGGATGGTAAACTGTTTTTCCAGATGCACACCTACAAAAACTCTGACAAAACCAGGTTTTAAATAAGATTTAAACACCGCCTCGAAAAGCGTGTCATTTGAACGACAAAGCCACGTCGTTCGCGTGACATAGGTATCTCGTTCGAACGAGATCTTATATCATTTGAGCGACGTTGCGACGGTTTGACTTTTTTTTTGACTTTTTGTTTAAAACGTCTCTTTTAAAAGAGATCCAAATAAGTCAAACTCTTTTTCGAGCTTATCAGAATAAAACGTAATGTAGACCTTTAAAACACTTTTAATAACATTTTAAAATATTTTTATTTATAAAAATACATCCTTATCTTTTATAAAAACAATTTCGAGCACCATTAATTATACACATTCATACCTGTGTGATCTCGGAATGAAATTAATGTAGAAGACAAATAAACTTGCACCAATTAAAATTCGATATGATTAATTCTTTGAAGCTTTGTCATTACGTCTTCAATTTCTTCAATACGTCATAGACCAAGTGGGATCGTGACAAAATAAAATCTCCCTATGACATATTACAATCACAATTTTGTTCACGGAATTAAGTCAAAACAATACAGGGACTCAAATAAAAATTTATATCCTTACAAATCTCCCCCTTTGACTATTCCGGGACAAAACTAAACCAGTGAAATGCTAATCCGGGCCGTCAAGCCATATGACGCCTAAATCCCATCCCATAAACCCAAAGTCAAAAATTATAGGACACGAGCTAGAATATGTCGCACCGACAAGCATGAACTGTCTGAATGTGATGTAGATTTGAAATCTCGAATCTTTAAATGTGACCTACACACATGAAATAGACAAATAATTACCAAGTAAAGTATGGAGGAACAAATGAAACCAATAAATATCGAAATGATACCAAACGATAATAGATACCAATATGAATAAACTCTAAAAAAATCATTTGTTAAACAGTTGAGCACAAAATGATACCAAATTAAAACTATCAATTTGTAATACCAATTTGTAAAATGTACAAATGATACCAAATTTAAACTATCAATTTGTAACACCAATTTGTAAAATATGCAATAAAAACATGCACAAATATCCCCCGACATCACATACATCTCTCCCCCTTTTTATCTCGAATAGACAATCCAGTGAAAAGATAAACCAATCAAAGTATCTAGCATGAGAATATATCAATTTGAATCAATTTGAAATCGCTAGATAATCGTGAAACAACCAGATAAATATGATCAATAGATGACAAATCATTAGCTAGTAAACCAATGAATCACACAAGGAATATATCAAACTAATCAGGTGTGATAAATGGACTATATGTAAAATATAAATATGAGACAATAGAACCTGCATATAAACCAATCAGTCCAGAAAGCTTCCAGTAGTGCCAAAAATATCACCAAAATAAACCACTGGACTGCAAACCAATTAGAAGCAAGAATCCAGGTTATCGTTCGAACGAGCCAGGGACGTCGCTCAAACGAGATGAGGACATCGCTCGAACGAAGTACAGATGTCGTTCGCGCGACATGAAGATGTCATTTGAACAACTTCTCGTGACCTGCCAAATTTTCACATTTTCCCAGGAATATCTTATATTTTTGCCCAGTGAAAAAATTTCCAGAAAAAAATCAGTGGACGGGCCCGACAGTAGCAAAACAATGTTAAAACAGTAAGCTTTTAACACTAAACGCAAAAACTCATTAAAACTAAAAGTGCGAGTTACAAGAAAACATAGTACCGATGTGATTAAACATGGACATGGAATGAATGGGCGTGAAACTACAACAAATGAGTCACAATTCCAACACATCGAAATGATCAAGAAGCTCTAATTGATAGCGATAAATCATCAAACTTTATCATAGCCTTATGACAATTAAAGTGTGAGATTAATTAACTAAACATACTACATGCACACAAATCCATAATTTTGACGATTCTACAAATAATAGCGTCAAATTGCAATATTTCAACATTAGGATTAGTTATGCAAAACCCTTTAAATTTTTAATTCATCCAAACTCCCTGAATAATATCAAATTTTCTTTGGAATGAACTAAACAAATTTGTCCCTTTTCTTAGCATATTGCATTTTCTTTGAGGCTCTTTTAAACGGTGGCTTTCACGACGAGTTGATTTTGAACTCTCGCAGCCCTTTCCCATGAATCACTCATCATTTTTTCAATTAAGTACCAATTAAAATCCTCACGGTAAACGATTCTTACATGCACACTTCTCCTTAAGTCTACTTATGCATAGATGACAA
The DNA here is from genome assembly GCA_949130495.1 of Sambucus nigra. Classification (NCBI taxonomy): domain Eukaryota; kingdom Viridiplantae; phylum Streptophyta; class Magnoliopsida; order Dipsacales; family Adoxaceae; genus Sambucus; species Sambucus nigra. Next base: position 52,192,890 of record OX422220.1, read on the forward strand.
GATTGAGATAAGAATGCTGCACTAGATTCAAATATGCAAGAGAAGTCAAACATCCATATAAACTCGTGCATGTGTGCAATGTTGGCATATATACGAAGTCGAATCAAAATGCATATCAACTTCGAAACAACCCAATATAAACCATGGTTAAGATCATTCTAAGCATCGATAATAATGACCAAATGGCCTAGCCACATGGATAATGAAACGGTGGGGGTGGGGTCCAAGCACACCAATATGCCACATCAAACATGTAAACTCAAAAACAGAAATCGAAAATCTTTTTGGCTTTTCATATTTTGACTCAAATAAAAGCAAAATGTTTTTGGGTTTTCAATAGTTTTCTCAAAAAACAAAATATTTTTGGATTTTTCAAAAGTTTTCTCAGAAATAAAATCTTTTTGGATTTTTCAAAAAATTTCTCAAAAATAAATTCTTTTTGGATTTTCAAAGGTTTTCAAAAAAAACAAAATCTTTCTGTATATTTCAATAGGATTCAGAAAAATGAAAACTATAATACAAAATGATACACATGTCATAATACTATCAATGAATATATCATGGAAGAATTATAAATCTCCAAAATAATAGATAGAAATATCGCAAATAAGCAAACTAACATATGACAAACAAGGCAACACTATCATCCTTTAGATTTAGCATGGGAAGAATCAAGAGCACCCAAACGAGAATCATGAAGTCTTATTCCTAAAGCCACTAAATCTGATTTCCTAACCCAAGTAGGTGTAAAACGACGCATGGGGGTTTGGGGAACCGGGGCAACTTTATTCCAAAACTTCCTAGGAGCTTATCTAAGGTCGTAATAATAACGCCTAAGGTGGCCTTTCCTATCACAAAATGAGCAAGTGTAGCGATGGTGGGAATGATTACTTATATGTGGACCTTTTCTAACCTTCCTAGTGTTTCTCACACGTGTGGGGAGAATGGGAAAAACTCTCTCATCAAAACCTATACCTCCCCTTTCTCCCTTAATTTAGACGGTGCCTAAGATCTTATCCAACTTCTTTGACCTAGCCTCCAAATCAAATTTAACTCTAGATGAGTCTCTCAATCTCTCCTCCAACTTATGAATCTTAGACTCTAGTAAATGCCTAGACTTCTGAAATTCTGAAATCTCCTTTTTCAGAGACTCCATCAAACTGCGGAGATTATCTCTCTCTTTTTCCACAAACTCTAGTTTCTCCCTAAACTTCTTCTCTCGTGCCCTAAGATCCTCAATCAAACTATCATTATTTTCTATGGCAAGCTCATTAAATTTAGCTTGCAATTTTTAGTTAGCCTTTTTCACCTTCATCGTTTTGGCATACAACTTATTAAACTCAACTTGCAACTCTTTCACATCTATCTCCTCCTCGTCACTCTCTTCACTCTCACTAGCATGGGATTCACTCAAAACCTCCTAGGAAGTGTCATGCACGTGAGGATCGTTGTCGCTCACATGACATTCTATAAACGCAACAAAGTTACGATCAATGGGGGGACTCTCTCCCTCTTTCGGATCACTATCACTTAAGCTAGCACTATAGACAATGGGTTGCTTGCCCTCTTTCTTAAGTCTAGTGGGACACTCCTTAACCTTGTGACCGTACCCCTCACACCCAAAACACTTATCCGAATCATCTCTCTTAGGCTTCTCAAACTTATCCTTAGAGGTGGGATCTACTTTGTTGTTCTTAAATTTTTCAGATTTCTTGGCATCTTTCGATTGATTTTGAAACTTATTAAATTTTTAAAATTTCTTTGTCAACAAAGCAACATCCTCAAAATCGGAATCGAAATCGGAATCCGAAACTTTAATTTCCTCTTTTCGCGTTTTCAAAGCAATACCCTTTTCTTTCTTAGGCACTTGCTTGGAGGTAGTCATGTCGATTTCATAGGTTTGTAAGTCACCTAAAATCTCTTCTATTTTCATCGACTCTAACTTACCCAAGGAGTTTAAAATGGTCACTTTTGCATCAAACCTACTAGGTAATGACCTAAGGATTTTCTTAATGACAAGGTTATCAGGAATTTTCTCACCTAGGTTAAACGATGAGTTGACAATATTAGACAACCTAGCATAAAACTCATTAAAAGTCTCACTCTTTAACACCCTAATGGTCTCAAACTGTGTAGTGAGAATTTGAAGTTTTGACGCTCTAATCGTGCTAGTGCCCTCGTGAGTGAGTCCGAAATATCCTAAGCCTCTTTTGATGTTTCACAAGTCATAATTCTATTATAATCTTCCTATGTGAAATGTAAAGAAATGACGTGCAAACCCTTAGAATTATATTGTGCAAGTCTTTGTTCAGAGTCGATCCTTGACTCAACAGGCTTTAAACTAGTGACCTCATCTACAATTGTGAGAGGGGATGTCCAGCCTTTGTCAACTGCTCTCCACACACACTCGTCAATAGATTTGAATGAACATCTCATTCTCATATTCCAATAAGTTTAATTAGTTCCGTAAAAAATAGGAGTTCGAGAAAATTCGTTATATCCAAAATTCATCTTTGAAAACACACGGGATCACAAAACAAATAAAATATGTTTTATAGCTCGGATACCAATTTGTAAAACATGGGGTGGTCCCTTGTGCAAGTGTGTTTCAAATCAAACCAATTTTTACCAATAATTATCCAACTTTTAATTAGCACCAAACCAAGTTATGAAAACCCAATTCTTACTTTAAACCAATTTTATCTTGATTAATCCTAAACATGCATCTAGTGATTAAAGCAAGTAAATTAAATTAAAGAATACTCACAATGTCGGATGTACGAGAAAAAAAACCCAAAATGAGAAAACAACCTCGGACGGCCCAAGCCAGACAATCACTATGAACAAAGGTTTTACAAAGACAGATTAGCCTTACCTAATGGCTCGATCCCCACGGGTCTTGATTCTCCTTATGATCCTCTACCGTTCTTTAATAGTTCCCACACATAAATTTAATCTTCCACAATACCTGTCCACAACAAAAGCTTCCACGTATGTCTCGGTGTCCACCTAATGGCTTTGATTCGTCTACGATGTCAAACAAGAAGTCCTTCTCTTTTCTTCACCACAAAACCCTGATGTTCAATGGTAGAGAAAACCTTCTTGGTGCATCAAGATCACGTAAACATATAATAATGATAACTCGGATCTTTGAAAACTCTAAGGATGTTTTTATGCTTTTTAAACCATAGAAAACATGTGCAAACAACGTACTGGATGGTAAACTGTTTTTCCAGATGCACACCTACGAAAACTCTGACGAAACCACGCTCTAAATAAAATTAAACGCCGCCTCAAAAAATGTGTTGTTCGAACGTCAAAGTTGCATCGTTCGCGCGACATAGGTATCTCGTTCGAACGAGATCTTATGTCGTTTGAGCGACACTGTGATGGTTTGACTTTTTTTTTTACTTTTTGTTTAAAACGTCTCTTTTAAAATAGATCCAAATAAGTCAAACTCTTTTTCGAGCTTATCAGAATAAAACGTAGTGTAAACCTTTGAAACAATTTTAAAAACATTTTAAAACATTTTTCTTTATAAAAATACATCCTTATCTTTTATAAAAACAATTCCGAGCAGCATTAATTATACGCATTCATACCTGTGTGATCTCGGAATGAAATTAACTTTGAAGACGAATAAACTTGCACTAATTAAACTTCGGCATGATTAATTCTTTGAAGCTTTGTCGTTACCTCTTCAATTTCTTCAATACATCATAGACCAAGTGGGATCGTGACAATATAAAATCTCCCTATGACATATTACAAACACAGTTTCGTTCACGGAATTAAGTCAAAACAATACAGAGACTCAAATGGAAATATATGTCCTTACAAAAATGATCCGAATGAATTAAATCTCAATTCATTAGTTTAATTAAATCCTCTAGATATATTAAATCCTATATCACCAAATTAATTAAATTTTATATCCTCATAATTATGGGGTATTACAATTATGGTTTGTTTATTTTATTCTTAGTCATACTCACCTAGAAGCATTCTTAGGTTAATAATAAAATTAGTAAAATTATTTAGCGTAACACTTGTGGTTTTATTCAATGCAAGGTTTATTAAAACTGTGAAAAATAAAATTGGTGGTTATTCTAAACACCATAGGGCACCTTATATTTTTCAAACTGGTAATAGAGCTGGTACACTGAGTTATCATGTTGATCCATTAGTTTGTGCTATCTTTAGGGTTGTTTGTCTCTCTCTTGTTGTTTATTTGTTTCTCTCAATCGGTCATCATAGTGACAAGTTGTCCGATATGTTTAGTGATGACGATGACTTTTATATTCGAGAGGAGTTCAATGGGATTATAATCGCACTAATAGATTATCTAAGTTGAATTTGAAACTTGCAAAAAGGATTAAATTTCTTCAAAAAGAGAATTTGTGCTTAAAAGATGATAATGAAGTTTTGCAAAATATTCAAACTCGATGTGACATTTTATTTGAGAAGATCAAGGACATGAAACACGATTTTCAAAATTTAGAAGTGTCCAAAAAATAGAATCAGGCTAAAGTTCATATTTTAGCGAATGAATTAAAGGACTCTAAAGTTTCTAGGTTTGAAGAATGTGCCAAAAAGGATAATGATAAGTCTATTAATGTTTTTAAGGCACGTGAAAACACTCTTAGGGATAGGTTCGCTTGTATTAAGGGAGAGCGAGATAACCTTCTAAGTATTATTGAAAATTGAAGTAGGAGTCCCTATCATTTGAAGAGTATAAATCTTTGATAGAGTCTAAATTTTTGAAGTTGAAAGATGAATTAAGAGACTCAAGTAGAATTGGTACTAGCATTGATATTTTAAATTCTTCCGCTACTAATGCCAAAACTGATGTTTGTTTTAGAGTTTTAACCATTGTGACAACCTGCCTATTTTAACCATGGGCGATTAGTCCCTTATTAAAATAAATCAGAATCTCATTCGGTTCATTCTTAGCATTATTGTCGATAACTTTTTAAATTACGAACCACCTATTTTAAATTAATCCAGTGCCAAATTTTATCTTGTATTAATATAACAACATGCAAAAATTAAATGGATTCACCAAACCATACACATAATAGTCTGAACCAATCACATACTAAATAACTAATATCAAATAAACCATCAGTTCCCAAAATGAAATCCAACTACAAGTCTAAAACAATAAACTGAATCTGAACAACGTCTGATAAATAGTAAATATCTAAAATACTAAATTGTCTAAAAGGACAGCCTACCCAAGTGAAAATACTGAATGGAACTTCTAATCTAAGAATCAATAACTATAGCGTCCTCATCAATCCTGAAAGCCTCAACAAGTGCTGCAGCTATGCATCCCTGAAAAGAAGCATCAAGTTGGGCGTCCATGTGGTTGGACACCTCAAATGTTTTGGAAAATAGATTTGACATGGGTCAGAGCCCCAAACCTTTTGAAAATATTTTTTAATTATTTAAATCGTAGTTTAAAAACGTTATTCGATACACATTTTAGTTCCACATATACTCCCTTAAGTTCTTCACCCTCATATAAAGTGCACACCTAATGCATCATATTAAGCTAAGCTACCCAGCCTAATTAGATAACGTATCTAACTAACCACAAAAGGTTTATTTTCCCCTAATTACACATACAATACACTACTGTACTTCCAATAATTAATATTACTCACATATCATCATTGAATCATTATTTAAGTTTCTCTACTTAAATTACTTTTAGATATACACAATCTATTAATTCTACCATCACACATAAGTATATTAATCATACTTGTATATATTTGACACACATATAATATATACAACTATATCATCCTCCGGAATGACCTCCGGGATGCTGGCATATTCGGCTATCCTGTTCATATATATCTCGTACCAAAACAAGGATTGTTGTCTCCTCGAACCCTCAATCAAACAACACACAATGGAGGTGAAGATAGTTCTAAGTCTTTGGGATACGCACAAACCTAATGTACCCAAATGACACACCAGTCACACTAATACACAACACATAGTGAGCCGCCCTATGTTCTATGTTCTAGGGCACACATCCAGAACTCACTAGAATCGGTATGGTGTGATCGCCCTCTACGTGGAACTTCTCGTGATAGCAGGCAGCGTAGGTATGTTGACACACATAACCAAATCACAATAATTGGAGTTCACACAACTTATATCTATATATACATATTCAGTAGGTACACACACAACCCATCATACAAACCCGTACGTAATATATCACTCGAATGCTCAACGTACTATCATTTTACAATTATAACTTCTTATTTTATATTATCGAGTATCGCTCACTACCCAAAGGGTCTTAGTTTCCCCATAAGTTATTTCATTAGTTATAATATCTCTTGACTACTGGTCTAATCTTCATCTCACTCATACTCTCCGTTACCCGTTTTAAGTTTTGCAAATTCCTTGAACATCAAATTATGCTTGATACTTACTAGCCTTAATTCTATCATTTTGGCTAAGCCTCCACCCGATCATAGGTAAACGGAACTTCACTATGTCCTTCACTATAGTTTAAGAATAACCCAAAAGTCTCTCAATTAATTATTCACAAATTCGGGGCATAAAAAAAAGAAATGGGGAAAATTTGGGTAACCAAATTGATTCGGTGAAGAGACCTAATCGATTTGTCTATCAAATCGATTTGCTCTTTGAGCGGAATCAATTCAAAATGCTACAAGTCATCTTCTTCATTACGCAGTTATATTTTTCACATTTTTTATTCATCATAACTTTCATGTATCATAACCAAACTCTAGCATGTTCCAATCCAACATCAAATGAAGGTATATAAACAATTTTTAACATTACACATTAAATCCTTACTAATTCTACCCAAGAATGGATTAAAACACAGATTTCTACCACAAGCCTAGTTTATGCGTTCTTCATTCATAATCAATCATTTACCCTGATTTCTCCCATAATAACTATCGCATATATTCTAATTTTGTGTCCTCTACATATGTTGATTCATTCTACATGCAATCCCATCCCAAATCTTGAGTTTTATTCACTTAAATCCCAACAACATAATTGAAATCATGAAATTAAAAACCCAACACTGCATGGGTATTATAACTTATTCAAAAACGTACAAGATAAACACTTGCCTTTGCACTAGCAAGTTTCATGTTGTGTGTGATGAGGATGCCTTCCTTTCCTTTCGATTGCACTCCGGTGGTAAAGGTGATGCAAGAAATGCTCAATCTCATAGAACTCTCTCTTTCTCCTTAGGGTTTGGAATGTATTTAGTTGCTTCCTAAACTAATTAGACTTAGGTTTATAATCCCTAATCCAAAAATTAAGCTAACGGGCCAAGCCCACAAACACCCCCGTGTGGGCTTGGTTATGACTAAAAAGCCCCGGGATCGAATTACTATCCCCAGGTACACTATTTTGACTATTTTAACCCATTTGGAAACAACCGTGACTCAAGATCACCATCTGAGTCACTCGACACTAATTTACTATCTCAACACCAAATAGTCCATAAACGACTCCTAGTTGAGATAAAATATTACCACGTCACCATCACTCGTTATGACATAAAATAATCATTTACTATTCACTTATTAATTTCATTCTATAAATATTAACCATTATAGCTCCAGATTAATATTTTAATTAAAATATAATATTTAATTCCATTAAATTACAGCACACGCGTATTTAAAAATATCGAATTAAGTAAATTCTAAATACTCAGAAATATGGGATGTTACAACCATTGATGAGGACGTTTGAAAAGGTCAACCTTTAAGTAATATTCCTCGTGTTTACACATGTCTGCATTATGGCTCACCTTAAGATATGTTTCTTTTATTTTTGAAAAGGTCCTAGGAAGTCTGGGTCTAGTGTCACCATGATTGCCAAAACTCGACGCATTAAGTATTCGTCTATTTGGGTTAGGAAATCGATTTTGGAGGATCTAAATGTTAAACTGGTTGATTCTCGCATGCTTTCAAATGATTCATCACATACTATATATTATAGGTAATCTCTTGCATGTTTTCTACACTAGATTTTGTGCTTCATGTTAAATGCTTTTGCTAGTTATATGATGTTCATCTTTTGTATTCGAATTTTACATTTTTTTTGTCTTAATGAGAAAAATACAAAAAATATTTTGTTTATCTTTTGAGTCATTCTGAAAAAGTGTTTAATAACTCAAAAGATTTTTTATTTTTCTTTAATTTTAGATTTACACATATTGTGTGGCATACCGGTGTGTTTGCATCCCATTCCTTCTGTGTATCAATATAACTAGGACATTTGGATATTATTTTTAATGCTTGAATTATTCTTAATCATGTTTACATAAAGTAGTTTAAACTTGATTTTTAAAATGAATTCACTTCGTACATGCCTCCGCACACACTTTACAAAAGATCTTTTGGATTTTAACTTTATATGTCACATGAGCTAAGTGATATGTTCTCCCAACAATCTTGTCATATATAAAAAAAACTATGGCTATGCGGGGTTTGTGTATGTAAAAACCATTGCTCGTGATTTTGATGCTTTACTAAAATTCGAGTATGCACGGGAAAGGGATACAAAATGAGCAATCTTCATTGCATGAAAGGCCACCATTGGCAAGAGCCTAAAAGATTGTGAGACAATAAAAATAGAAAATTTTCCAAGGCCATTTTTTTACAATGATGCTTTAAAAGATTAAGTATCTTCAAAAGAAAAGGAGAGAGAAAAATGATATATTTTTTTGTTTGTTTAAGTTAAAGATCAATGGGTTTGGATAATGAGTGTTAGTTAAGCTTAATCATTTTAATGCTATTGATTCGAGAATCACTAAAATTTCTAGGCAAGAGTGCATTGTTTTTGTTTTTCCTTTTGATTTCTTTATTTAACATGTGAGGATAAATCTAATGTTGATAAATTATTGCAATCAAATAAAGCTACTTGGACATTTTTAAGTGATTAGGTCATCTTTCTTATTTCTGGTTCACACCCCTTCACTAGATACCACCATGTTTAGACATAATAATACTATGCGAGTGTGTAAAGCTTATGTATTTGCGTCTTTTATGGTCATTTATACCTATATAGAGTTGTGCTTGATTATAATATGCGTAGTTATATATATGTACATATAACATGCTTTGTGTTTTGAGTCTTTGAGTTTCATTTAGTCCTGGAATTGCTTATGATTAATCTTTGATCCATATTGGCATATGTTATGATCATTATGGTATCTTATACTTGAATTCCTGCGCCATAATTGATATCTTTTGTTTGTATCTTGGATTATTTGTGCTTATGTTGTCTAATTATTTATCGTTGAATGCTTTCTTCACACCATAGCATGATATATTTATTTTTCCTTTATGATTCCCATACTTCACTTAGGAGGATATTTGTCTACATTGGGGAGAAATTTTTTATTATTGTGCACCTAATTGTTTGTCTATTCCTGAACAAAAAGGGGGAGAAATGTTATCTAACTCTTTTCATGTGGGGTAGATCTTTAACTTAGGGAGAGACGCTCTTTCTTAAGTAGAGATCGGTAGACAAAGGGGGGTGATTTTTATTTGCAGTTTATATATTGTTATATTCTCTTAGCATTTCAAGGTTTGTTTAAGTATGTAGGTTAGCTACGATGCGACAAAAGTTTACAAGGTAACAAAGCTACTCAAGTTTGTGACGATCATGAGTCTGTAACTTTTTTCCTTTTGGGGATGTAAATTGACTCTTAGTGAGCTTGAAAGCCTAGTAGTTTTGAGTTTTGAGTTTTGTCCCAAAATAGCTAAAGGGAGAGATTGATCAGGAATTTTTTTTTAATCGAGTCAATTTATATGTATTGATTTAATTTTGTGTTTGGACAAAACTTATTTGAGCCATAGGTTATTAGAATTTGAGTTGTGTGTTCTTCAAACCTATGACATGTGATTGAAGACCATGCAAGAAAGTAAAAGCATCATCAAGGATACATTGGGTAACATGTTAAGTTTTCATCTTCAAAATTTGAGGGATCTCAATGAAGACATGAATAGATATTTATGTTCAATCCCTAGATTATGTTTGGGTGTTGTTTTATAAATTTGTTTGGGGCCTTTTCGTAAAATGGATTTTAAAAGAAAAAATGATTTTGGTTTAATTCGTTCGAACGAGTTTCTCTTTCGTTCAAATGATTTACCCTATTCTTTTGAATGATTTTTCTATTTTGTTCAAATGAGCCTTCATTGTTCATAGAGAAAAGTGTGTTAGTCGGTCAATCAATATTCATTCAAATGAGTTTGCTATTATTGCTTGAAGGAGGTTATGTTTGGTTCGAACGAGAATGTATACTTCGTTCGAAGTAACCATATGTTTTCGTTCAAAAGAGTTTTCTCAAAAAATACATCGCCTTAAAAAATAAATTTGTCTATCATCATTTTTCTAAGAGAGTTTTTGCAAAAAAACATTTTTCCAAGTCATATTATGTGCCTCCCAAACAATTATTTTACCCAAGTTTGAGATCCAAGAATCCTATAATCATACGTATGTTTGAGATCTCTTCTGTATTGCACCATACTGGTTTTCTCTTCATACTATAAGTATTTCAAGCGGTGGAGATTGTGTGTTGAGCAACAAATGGACTGGTCACAAGACAAGTAAGATCGATGGGATACCGAGATGTGGGAATGTTCCGGCATTGTATAGCTACAAGAAGGAGCCCAAAAATGATTACAAATAAGGTAAAAGGGACAAAAAAATTGCCTCAAGGCCGGAAGGCGTCGATTTCGTGAATAAGTCTATTTTTTTCTTATAACAAGACATAAATCTTAGTGGATTTGTGTGGTTGGGTCATCTGAAGTTTTTCTTGTTGTGGATTTTCCTCATATATCTTCATGTTGAGGTTCGCTTATTTTATTCTTGCTCATACTCCCCTAGATGCAAGCTTAGGTCATGACTAAAATTCGTAAAACTTTATAACGCAACACTTGTGGTTTTATTCGATGCAAATTTTATTAAAACTGTGAAAATTAAAACTGGTGGTGCTTTTACATACCCTAGGTCACATTAGCTTTTTCAGCAGCAAAGCTGCCCATATACAGGACTTGGAGATAATTAGTGGTTGGATTTAATCATAAAATGTGTAAATTCACCTTTTTCTGAATCTTTGTGATAGATTTTCTAATGGCTTGCATGTGATAGCTAAAATCACTTAAGGACCTAGTGGGATATATTGGTGAGTCTTCTTTCCATAAATAAGTGAATGTTTTTAAGAGATTTTCAATTATTTTCCAAGCTAAAATGAAATCAAATTTTTAAGAGAGATAAATAATTATATCATGTTCGTCAAACTCAAGTTTTTTTTATTCTGGAGTGTATTCTTCTTTTGATTTTTATGAACTTTGTGACATTTTTTTAGTGAGCCTAAACATATCTTACACCATCAACCTTTGGTATATATATGAAAAAAAATGTATTTTTAAGCAAAAAGATTTTGTATGACAATAATTCAATTTATTATATGAAAAACTTCATTATATTCTCTTCAATTTCCTTGAGATAAAAACAAGAAGTTAAGACACAATGAGACTGATTATCTGGAAATTGTCATAATGCAAAAAAATGCTACAAGGATAGTCATTACATTAAGAAAATTCAAGACCTCCATCTACCTTAATAAGGATAGATCATGATCAACCCTTCCACCTCATTATCCAGCAATAAAGACAACGCATTATTAAGAAAACCAATAACAATAAATAAGTACATATCCAAACAATCAATCGACTTTACCATGAGTTCATAAACTACGATAGTCAATGCAAACTGAAGCTCATAATGATTGACAAACCAACCGATTAACTCAACTAATGCTTATTCAAATAAGAAACTAACTATTCGAAGCTTTACTTAACTTTAAATCATCGGCTAATTAAGTAAATGCTCTCATACTCATGTCAGAATCAATCAAAGGCACTATGCTCGCCTCTTATCATGGTAAGTGAAAAAGACTCCATAGAGAATTGAGTGGTTAGGAAATGAATATGTAAAACATCATTTAAGATCAATTATTATCTCAATAACCCAACCATATTCACATAAACCAATCAATCATCCCAAAAAACAAAGCGAATTGCGAAGGGGAGCTTTCGTCGACTAATACTAGGTTTTAATCCATTAAAATAAGCCATTTCGTAGTGTCTTATATATAGTATTTACAAAAAAATTGATAACAAAGGTCTAATAGTTTTTTTTTACTAAAACCACTTTTAGCCGATTAAAAGAGCCCATGGGCACTATATCCAATGACAACTTTTTCAAAATTCAAAAAAACAAAAGTTCAAAAAATTATTAGCAACCCTCCAACAGCTAGTTTCTTCTCAAGCCTATAAATATACTCCATTTGTATCCACACCAATACACACAAGCTCATAAAAACATCATCAATATATAAAAGTTCTATTTAAAATTTTGTGCCTACCATTCTTGAGTTTTTTAGTGAGATAAACCAAGACCCATTTTCCAAAGTATTATTTAAACCCAAAATTTGCATTGGAGAAAAGCTACAAAATCAAAACCCATTTGTGATAAAGCTTATTACCCAAACCATCTTTAGACAACTTTCAAATCAAAAACCACTTGAGATAAAGACTAAAATCTAAATTTTCACTTGGGATTAATACTTGTGATTACTAGAAAGATGGAATTTATAGAGAGAGATGTAAGAGTATTTTTATGCTCCTTTCCCTGCTTTAATTGTATTGTCTTATTTTGTATCGAAAATATACTTTGTGTTTTTAGTCATTCAGGTCAATTGGATAAAGCTTCATTCCAATACATCTTTTTTGAACTTTATAAAACTTCTTCTCGGTATCATTCTCATTCATATTCTAGGAAATTCCACTTTAGGAAAGTTAAAATGACTTATAAGAATTTAACTCCTTTATCACATATAAATTTAACTTTTTTATAAATTAGAAAATTGAATATTTATGTGTGTTGATATGGTTAACTTGGCATTGGTGATATAAATATGAAAACATATGCATATATAAATTTATTAATTTTATAAGTATATCATATGATATTTTGGTTAAAATCAAGATATCATAACTTTTCTTGCCCTATACCAAGCATATCGCTTTAATGAAAATATGCTTCAGTTCAACGAAGCTTCCCTTTGGCGGTCATAGGTTGTGCCTAGACTTTTGCCAAAAAATTGCCTTATACTTTCCATAACTTGATTTCTCTCTGAAAAGTTACTTCATTTTGTGAGTCCTTTGGGGAAATAGAATCTTTTTCAAATGATCTTATTGTTTTTTAATGAGAATCTATGCAAATCTATGTTGCAGTCATATTTCTTAAACTTGATTGTCTGGATTTTGATAAAAAAAAAAAAATACTACTCTTACTATTTTTTACCATTTGGCTTTCCCAACTTGTTATGGAGTGCATTTAAGATTACATTCCCCATTATCAAAATATCCAATACTTAATCTCTCTACGAATTTTCTTGAAAATATTTTAGTGTGATTTTAGGGATAATGGGGACTTTTAAGATAAACCACCTTTTTATTTCTTTTCTTTATTTCTTTATTTTCATTTTTGAGATATTTATTTTTCAAATTTTGATCTAAAAGTCCCATTAAAGTTTGAATATTCCTATTTCTATTCTTGAACAAAATTTTCATATCTTTGTTATTTCTAGACTTTTAGTGATTTCTCAAAAATACACTGTGAGTTTAAGTAATCCAAAATATTTTAAAGACTTTCAATATATTTGGTAAGACTAGGATCACAGAATATGGTACCCAATAATTTGTGGATTATGACTAGTTCCCATGGAACTAAAATTTATTCTTTAACATTAAAAATAATATTTTGATTTCATAGTGGTAATGGAGGACATTGGTTATGAATCAAAAATATTTTCAGGTTGTCAAGTATTCTTTAGTTGTAGGCGCATCCCATCATAATGAGTATTAGTAAAAGTAATGCATTATGTGATAGTAAGTAGTTATTTTGCTTTATAGTTCTCTACCATAATTAATTTTGCGTTTCATTCAGCACAAGGTTTTTCCCGCTGTGAATTTTTTTCCTCTTACTTCTTGGTTTTGTGTGGTTGATTTATCTTTTTTACATTTTTATTCATCACCAAATACTAAAGATAAAATTTGGTGTAATGTTTTTGTTAAATACTTTGTCACATGGATTTATGTTATTTTATTTGTGACTAAAATAAATTAAAAAGAAAATTTCTCCATATTTCGGCAATAATTTTTAATTTGGATACTCTCACTCCATTTTCATTTCGATCACATGCACTTTCAACTTGTATCAGAGATAGCCCTTATATTAAGGAACTATGGAATTTTCGATAGAAAAAAAGGTAAAAGGGTAATGATATAGAAGACCACATGGAAGATGCTAAAAAAGGACTTATAGCTACATTTATGTTTTAGTATGCCAGAACCCTCCTCTAGTTCAAGATCTTTAGGCAAGATACTAGATCAAATCTAGTTTATTTCTTTGTTTGGTGAATCATTATGTTTCTTAAGGGCCAAAGAAATGTCTCCACCCAATACCAATAAACTTTCTTCATAATTAAATTAATTATTGATTTGATCCTCCCCCAAGTTTGTTTAATCAACTTATCCTAAGGTCCCCTCACAAAGATATCCTCAGGAAGGACAGAGGAAGAAACTCGACTACTATGGTAAGGTGACTTTTTCCTTTCATAATAAACCTGGGAATAATATTTAAGATAGATATATTGTGTGTGAAATGTATTTTAGGTTGTGTGATAAGATTTGTGATTTGATTGGTGAACAAAATAGTCATTATTTTATCGAACTTATGACCCCATACGATTTTTTAAATCACTCTTCTTTTAATAATATAAAGGTTTTTGTTAGAGATCGTGAAAGTGAAGCATATGATTTACACACTTCTTATGACAATCTTTTTTTAGAATCTAAAGTTTTATTGAAAATAACATGAAACGTTCATCAAAATTAAAATGCTTTAAAAAAGGTTTGAAGATTAAAAAAGATCACACCTCTTATAAGTTAGTTATTGAACGGGACATTTTACTTAAAAAGATTAAAATCTTTTAAAATGAGAAGACTAAAATTTTAATGAGTTAATTTGCATAAATAAAGAAAACAGATTCTTTTAAGATGTAGAACCTCATGGACATTCTCTCAACAATAGACTTAAAACCCTTGATTTATGATTCAATGACTTCTTAGGATTTCTTTATCATCTTTTAAAGGAAAAAGAGATACCTTTGGTTGAAGATTAATGTGTGTTCACCTTAGTAAAGGGAATAGATGATTTTACCATTTCTTTGGAAAATATGGAAAAGGAATTTCAATGTTATGAAGAATCCAATGTCAAAATTTTAGAAAAATGCACATACTCATTAAATAATTGAATTCTATCAAACATAAATTTTTAGAGGAGGAAATTTACATGTCAAAATTTCATCATCAAGTGAATTACCATTTGTTGATCCTATTTTCGAAAGTGTTCAGAACCAAAAGAGATACGATGGAATGAAACATTTAATGGAGAAGAATGTTGTTCCTCCAAAGTTGATGAATGATAATCTTTGACAATAAGGAGACCTATAAATGATCATAAAAAAGGCCACATTAAAGATTTTTGTTTTAAGCTGAAGAAGATTCAATAGTTTGTAAAGATTGTTACTAATAAGCATTCACATGTTTCTAGACTAAGAACTTTTGAACGTGATCATTGTTGTAAGTTACATCATTTATGATACCTTTTTAATTTACTCAATCTCACCTTGTTGGGGGAAATCAGAGACGAAAGAAAGAAAAACACTGTATCATGTTCACGACGAGAAGGGAAAAGATATTCAAAATACGTCTAATGCTCGACCTAAAACCTAAGACCCCTATTGTTAGTCTTGTGTGGATTATGAAGGATAGTTTGAAAATGATAGGTGTAGATATAAAAAGGGACCCCACCTTAGTTCCCTCACACTCTACTAGATAAAGTGATCATTCGATGAGCCTAGGACTTTTAGAATGCTTATCTTGTTCCTTGGCTAACCCTATTCATTTCTCTCTTTGACAAGTATATTTTGAGTATAAATATCTCAATGGAATCTTTCTCCAAAATTAGTATTGCCAAAGGTAAATCCACAACCCGACCCTCATTCTTCTATGGAATTAATTAAAGCTTATGGAAATATAGAACGAAATGGCATATTCAAGCTCATGATTATGAAACATGGAGATATATTGTCAATGGGGCCTATATACCTATGAAAATAATAGATAATTTTAACATACCTAAAATGAAATGGATCTTAATGAAAATGATGTTAGAAAAATTCAAGTAAATACTAAAGCTACGGACATTCTATTTTGTTCAATTTTTATAAATTGCGTGAAATAGAATTTATTTTTGTTTTTCTTCTAAACAAATATAAGACACTCTTAAAATCACACACTAAGTTACATCTCAATTAAGATAAGAAAAAATTAGCATGACTGTACATAAATATGAATTATTTTGCATAAAGAAGAAGAAGAATTAATCTTTGAAATGTGTGATATATTTAACACTATTTTATACAAACTTCATAATCTTGGAAGAAAATTTTCTAACAGTGAAAAGGTTGTAAAATATTCTCAAGTCTATTCCAAATAAGTACTAAACAAAGAATATGGTTCTTCAAGAACAAATATGAACGAAAAAACCCCATGGAAGAATAAGTTAGAACTCTCATAACATAAGAGATAGAATCCGAGGAAAAGGAATAGAGATAAAAGTGATAAAAATAAGATCTTGTAAATCAAGACAAATGAGACAAATCCACCAATGAAACACTGGCACCATTCATTAAATAGTTTTAAAAAGTTACTTAAATATCAACACAAAGGTGGACACAAGTGATTCATCTATAAAAGGGATCAATATTATGAAAATCAACCCAAAGAAGATTACAAATGTCATGGTTGCATTAAGTATGGACATTTTTTACCAGATTGATGTTGGAAAGAAGAAGGAGATAAAAGAACGATGTGAGGATCATTGAAAGAAGGCAATTAAAGTTTCATGGAGTGATTCAGAATATTCTTATTCTATCGATGAGTCAAGTGGATCCGATAAAGAAATGTATGTCTCGTGGGATTCAATGATGAAGTACATTTTTGTGAAATTCTAAAACTATATGGAAAACATCTAAAAAGTTTTCAATTTATTTTTTAAAACAAAAAATATTTGGAGAAAAAAATTTCTCAACTTAAAAGGGGACATATTCGATCTTTTTTTGACTACGGAATAACCTTGGATGAACTTTACAAAGTAAAAATATAAAATAGGATTTTAAAAAGAAAAGTTACACATTTTGAGAATCACTGGAAACTTAAAATTTCACCTCTTGAAAAGGATATAAGAAACTAATAAAGGACATAAATTCCATAAAAGGGTATTTCACAAATTCAAGTATGTAGCAAAGGATTGAATATAATCCTAGGAAGTCTAAAATACATATGTGACATAAGTGGTCTTGGTTTTAACATAAAAGAGAATCAGTATTTTGACAATCCTAAGATAAGAAACAAACCCCATTATTATTATTTCCATACAATTTCAAATTCTTTGAGTAATTGCACATGTCTTATTAATGATGGAATATCCTCTTTGTATCCTAGTCGTTAACTTCTATGCACCCAACACCTATTGGGTACTAAAAGCAAAATTATTTTCATGATAAATGCATATGTGCATGAATGCATACGCAAAAGAAGGAAGACAGTATTTGGATAGCAGATGTTCTCAACACATGAAGAAAAAAAACTACTAATATTTTACATAGGAAAGGATGAGGAGTCACATTCGGAGATAAGTCAAGTAGTAAAATCATCAATGAATGTAAAAATGACATGTCAACCTACCCTTGCATTGATAATGTCTTACTTAATTATTGAATTAAACATAACTTGATTAATAATAACAAACTATGTTATAATGGATATCATGTCATTTTTATTCTATATACTTGTAAAAAAATCCTCAGGCAGTAAGGTTTGCATTGTTTCCTCTAGAACCTCATTTGTATATACACTAGACACAAATGACTTAACTCGTCAAAAACTAAAATGTCTCACCGCCATGGATGAATTATCTTGGTTATTAAATAAAAATTTTGGTCATGTAAATATTTAACTTACTCATAATCTTTGTAGAAAATGCCTTGTTTAGAGTCAAGAGAAAGACAAGTACATAAAAGATAAGGTTTGTGGTACATGTCAATATAATAAAGAACATAACCATCTCACCTACCAATATAAAGGCTAAGAGTAATCAAGACATCTTTAAAAATAAAAGGGATATAACCTCAATTAAACATATTGAGATCATTAATATATATTTATTTGGATTAAACCATATTGTTAGCTTCAATAATAAATATGCATTTGTTATTGTTGAGGATTTATCTCGCTATTGATAGGTATTCTTGTTGACTAACAAAAGTGAAAGTTGTAATATCTTTGTAAAATTTTATTAAAGGGATCAAAGGAAAAAAGAATCACCTTCAAGCATGTGTGAAGTGATAGTGGATGATAATTCAATAGCAAAGACGTAAAACAATATTGTTATAACTAAGGATATGGACACTACTCCTCATCTCCAAGAACTCATAAAAAACTTGAATGGTATATTGAAAGAAATATTAACTTAGATAAACGTCGCATACCATTCTCAGCGAACATAAACTACCATAATACTTTTGGGAGAAAGTCATAAAACTTACATGTAACAGTTACAAAAGTGATCAACCAAATCCATTATAAAATTTGGAAAGGAAATACACCAAATGAGGGTGGTGTTTTCTACACAATGTGTTCAACTCAAATAAACCTAAGGGGTAAAAGGTTTTAATAGGAATTTGTACCAGTTTTTCAAATTTTCTCAACCAAAGTATAATTACACCAAAGTTACAATCATATAGAAGTAAAATCTTTTAGACCCGTGCGCATGGATCCGTACGCATGGTCAAGATTTGACTCGTGCACATGAATATGCTATATTTCAACATTGGTTGAAATCATGTGCATGACAAAAGTCAACTTGGCAACCGACAAAAACTTTTTAAAATTTTTCTATAAATAAGTCCATTTCCCTCCCATTTTAAAATATTTGAAAACCTCACAACTCGAACTAACTTATGGGAGTATTTTTTTTAGGTTGGAAAGTTTTTACATTGCCTCTCTATTTTCAAATTCACTTGTTCCCTCCAAATTTGATCAAACTTATATCTATACTTTATTTTTGCTTTTAAGAGATAATTGAGAGTGTTTTGTTTGAGATTCACAATAGCCTTGCTCAATTCAATCTACCAACCTAAAAAAATTAGCAACCTAAAAAATCATTCCCACCTACAAAAATACTCTCATAAGTTAGGTTGAGTTGTGAGGTCTTCAAATATTTTAAAATGCGAGAGAAATGGATCTATTTATAGAAAATTTTCAAAAAAAAATTGTCGATCGCCAGGTTGACTTTTGTCATGCACATGATTTCAACCAATGTTGAAATATAGCGTATTCATGTGCACGAGTCAAATCTTGACCGTGTGTACAGATCCATGCGTATGGGTCTAAGATATAATAGATTTGACATCTATATGAATGTAACTTAAACATATTAATATATAATGAAAGTTAATTATTTTACTTAACTAGAGGCAAACCCTAAGTTAATTTAGCAATGGATCATTTTGGATCCAAACTTATATCTATATGCATGTGTGTGTGTGTGTGTGTGTGTGTGTGTGTGTGTGTGTGTGTGTGTGTGTGTGTGTCTGTGTAATAAAATGTGTATATAAGTGATAATCAACCACACAATAAGGTATGAGGCAAGATTTATGAGGACAAACCTATACCTAAGGGTAAAAACCTTGGTGCATCCTTGTTTCTCATTAAATTTGTAAAGAAATTTTACACAATGCAACAAGGTACTTGTCTCTTGTTTTGAGTTACCTGTAGACATTAACCCCCCACCCCCACCCCGGTTTCAATGAAGGGTCCATTTAAAGCTCCATTGATCGGATATGGAAGTCATATTCTCCATCATCGAATCGCACCATGATTGACCTCTTTAATTGACAAAACACCTCTTTTTATATGTTGTAATATAAAGCTTTAAATTCTAATTTAAATATGATCACTTTGCTCGAAAATACTCTCTCTAGGTTTGAAAAATACTTGGGGAAATGATTTATTAAAATTCAAATGAAACCACTCTTATATATAGATTTTTTCAAAAAAATAAGGTCGTGTTAAGTGAATATTGTCGGTTAAGCCTCGTCTGCATGGTTTTGGGCAGTAAGCCTTTTCATGTTAAAAATGTTATAGACATGCAGATGGTACCAAAATGACCTCACGTGCATGCTTTTTGATGGGGAAACTACTGAACCCAAAATTGTGTTGGGTTATGAGCACCGTGGTGTTTTGCCCCGTGTGCACGAATATAGGTAGAGAATAAATTAAGCTTATTCCATGAAGTTGTGCGCAAGGGTAAAAAAACATATTCATGTGCACTCTTATGGGAAGAACATGTGGTTTACCTAAATAATCTTTATAAGGTAGTAATTTTCCAAACACATTTCAGTTGATTCAAATAGAAATCATTTTAGGAAAATATAAAAGTGTAAGTGTGTGATAGCCTTGAACTATTCCATCAAAACTACCATAAAAGGATATGATTCTTAGTGTGCGTACGCTTTGATGTATAGAGGTTGTATGATCTTCAATTTTAGTATCCATAGATTCTAACGAGCAAGAGCCTCTCTAACTATCGTTTAACTACGAATAATTATTTTTTGATCAATTTTGTGCATAACTGAAATGATTTTCCATGGTTTGCAGACAACTAAACTATATATGCAAATATTAATATGTTCAATCTCCCCCTTTGGATATTCCCTAATAAAAACCCCAAACCCAAAAAAGCATGAATATAACAACTATACTCACCCCCACATTAGCCGTATAATAAGAGTAGTGTATTGTAATGCACATGAAACCTATAAGAAAATTGAGAAATCAAAAGTCAATCATGTAACTTAGGATTGATCCACGTCATCATAAAAATACTTGAAACACATTATTAAAAGTAAAAAAGATTATGCATGTATGGCATGTGATACGTCTCATATATTGCACATTAGAACCTATTATTTTCATGTATTCTAGACTTTTATGTTCATTAATGCGTATATTTATGCTCTTTAACTAGACAAACTCTTTTATGCATGTTTATATACTTTGCGAGGTATAATTGAGCTTTTGCAGGTATAGGAATGCTTAGTGTTTGGATTGGTTGCATTTAGAGGAAGTTCAGTCATCTGATGCAATTTCAAGGGCATTTTAGCCATTACATACTTCATCTCCTGCCGAGTGGATTTCCATGGAATCGTAGTTCCATAAGTTAGCTTCGCGTGGCCATAAATTGAACGTCGTTTCGAGTTTGAATTAGGAAAGTATATATGTTTCCAAAATGGAATTTTTCCCCCTATTGAAGAACCAAAATCCCCTCAAAACAGAGCTCCGGTCGATCAACCTTCAGACCCCGCTCGAACGGCCTCTTAATTTCAGCCTACAAAGCTTCCGTTATTATTTTCTTGCTTTGTTAACTAGGTTTACTTTCTTATTTATTGCTTTATTTACTTTTTTTCCTTTACATACATGTCATCTACCATTCTTTATAGCTATCTTAGTTTAGGTTGAGATTCATCGAACTCACCTTGGGTTAATGGGTTGCTTTGCTTTGGTGATGAGTTTTATGAATTTAAATGGGTTGGGTTGTTCTTGATTTTATGCCTACGAGATTTAACTATGTATATCACGTATGCACCATATTTACCACCTTGCGTGTGTAATCTCGAGGATACTTATTGAAGCCAAAATCCATTAAACTTTTATGAAAATTTAGGGGGTGACAACTCTAGATTTCATTAATTGTGAAAATGAAATTTAATCTTGATTGACTAGTCTTCCCATGTGACCATTCATAGTAATTAATCCATGGCGAGGGATATTAGTCTCAATTTATAGTTTTTACCTCTTTAGTTAATCTTAGTTTAATTCCATGTCTAGTTTTATCTTTCATTTTATTTCTCATCTTTTAGACTTTTATTCTTGAAATAATAAATCAATTAACGTCTAGAAACATTCCTTATGGATTTGATACCCGGACTGACTACTATACTCCCTTAAGGAGTGTAGTTAAAGTTTTGGGTTTTTTTTGCTAGTGGCGGGAGCCGAAAGCAACGACAGGCATTTTCACATGACACTGCGGTTTTTCCCTGTTATCAAAATGGCATCGTTGTCAGGGGAATGTTTGTTTTAAAAATTAATTATTTTAGTATTTTGTAATATTTTTCCTTCTATTTGTATTCATTGTTAACAAGTCTTGTACTATTTCTACGTTTGAGCGCTAAGAAATGCATGAACCTATCGGCCGCATACCACTTTGTAGATTTTTTTCTCCTTAAGATTTTTTGGGGTAATCATGTATTATTTCAATGTTTTTGGTAATCGCATTGATAATTCTCAAAATCCCCTTAAACGTATGACTTTTTGTCAGTACTTACAAAGTCAAAAACTTGAAACTTCTAAAATGCCTTTGGGTGAGTATTAACAGAGTCAAGTGTTAGATTATGGGAATTTGAGAATGATCTTTTTCGATTCTAGTCCACAAAATCCTTATAATAAGAGTGTTGAAACTAATTGCATTAGCTTTCAAAATTCGTGTGCTAATGATTTTGATAGTAGTTCCGCGGATAGTTTTCAAAGTTCTCATTTTGAAGAATTCGTGCCTCCACGTACGGCATTGTGTGAGGGCCTACGCATTCTTAAGAATGAGAAACTTGAAAACCGTTATCGGGGAGAAAATCGTTGTTGGATGCATTATTCGAATCCAATGATGATTTTTCTTCCGAGACTTTTAAGGTTGAGGAATGTTTTGAACCAAATGAGGACTTTTTGCCTACTTTGGAACAAACTGTTCGTCACTTGGGCTAAGGGATAATAGGGAATGAACGTGAGGAATAAATGGACATAGTATCCATTTGCAATTAAATGATTTCCTTTTTGGTAACCAAAGAAGAATGTTTCATTGAAAATTATCCTATTTCCATTTAAATTCAATCGTCTAGCGATAATGAGTCAGCTCTTGAGTTTGAATTTATTTCCTCCCTATCTTTATTCTATATTGTCAAAACTTTAGGAGTATCTTATGAATCGGTTCAAAAACTTTAAAATGTTCAATCCTTTCACTGATGAGGATTATTTGCTCGAGTTGCTTTCCATAAGGGCAATTTTGCCTCCATGTGTGCCACCTCCCATTCAAGTTGCAAAATCGTTTAAGGGAAATTTTATTTTTTTGGGATCCCATGTGTATTCATGACCCGTTCAATCCAAAGCCCCCATTATCCCTCAAAAAAATTTAATTGGTGATGTTTCATATCTTTCGCCTTACACATGCCTTCCGTTGTTTAAACGGAATTCTTATTTTCCAGAAGGTACGCATGCAAATGAGGGTACACCGATTTTCCTTCCATGTCAAATCGTATTTCGGGTGGACCCTTAAAAAATTTAACTTCTAGTGTATAGTTATTTGAAGTTCAAATTGTAGGTTTTACATATTAGGTTGATTTTCTTCTTTTTACTTATTGTCTAGTGTAAATAGTTAAAGTTTTAGTTCTTCTTTTTGTTATACTTGGTGCTAAAATTTTTGTTGAATCATTGGACTTGTAGTTTTCAGAGATCGCTCCATTTTGGGTAATATCGTTGTTTTCCTCTCTTTAACTTGGTTCTTAATTTAAATTACGGACAATGCAAGGTTTTAAGTTAGGGGGTCTGGGATATTCTATCCATTATTTTTCTTAGTCAATGCTTTGATTATATGTTCTTCCCAAGCATGATTTTGTAAAAATTAAAAATTTGAAAAATATTTTCTCTCTTTTTTCTCCTTTGTTGGGCATTTTTACTTTATTTTCGATGATAAATTTCGATAAACACCCAATCCAATAGATAAAATAATTATTCATGTTCTTTATTTTAGAAGTTATTAGGCTTTAGTCATAAATCATTGATATTATAAATTTCTTCACGAATTAAACTCTTAACCCATGAGTAGATGCGCTCCTCTTGTTTTAAAGATTTGGTTTAAGGAGTTTATAACTCTGTAATCTTTTGTTGCATTGTATATCCTTACACAAAGTGAGGTTTGGGATTTTATTCATTTGTGAGTATTATACATTACTCTTTCCTACTTGAAAATGTTACATTGGTTGGTAATCTCACTAGTTTTTCATTGATCGTTCATTAATTCAGTTTATTTTGAAATGTGTTACTTGATCATGATTTTCAAAGTTATTTTGACTCAAGAATTTAGTAAACTTTATTAATGGATCATAGGCCCTCTTTATTATATCACCCATATTGACCTTAACTTCACCTTAAATGTTTCTCCACGCCAACCCCTTTGAGCCTAAATATAGCCTTTCGTTTCATAACCCAAAATCCCTTGACCAACTCTACATTGGAGATATAAACATGTGACACCCTGTATTTCTAAGTATATATAATTTATTTAATTCGGTTATTTTAAATTACACGTGTCTTGTAATTTAATTCAATTAAATATTATGTGTTTATTTAAAATCTTAATTGGGAGAGATAACGAGTAATATTTATGGAATAAATTTACTAAGTGAGTAGTAAATAACTTGTGATAATTATTATACGTTGTAACGAGTGATATCGACGTGACTATGTTATATATCAATCGAGAGTCGTGTGTAGACTATATTGAGGTCGAGATAGGAAATTTATGTAGGGTGACTCGAATGGAGATTTCAAGGTCACGATTGATTTCGAATGGGTCAAAATAGGCGAAACAGTGTACACCTGGGTCCTGGGGCAATTTTAAACTAAACTGGTACCACGTAAGGGTGTTTCGGTCATTTAGGAGTCTATGATAGAAGGAACTTCGAAAATTAGAGTGTTATATCAGCCCCTTTGATTTGGAGGCTAGGGCTACGACACTTGGGAGATAGGGGAGCTCATAGGAGAGGAAGAGGAGAATAAACCTAGGTTATTCCATACGTTTTCGCATCACCAACGTTGCCAGATTTGTGTTCGGATCAAGGAAAGATCAACCTCATCATCTTAGAACAAAAATCAGACCTTCTTTATCAAGGCAAGTGTTTACCTTTCATTATTTTAAGCATGTCATAAAACTCATATAGTGTAGTTAGTTAGATACTTATAGCTAGTTAAGCTGAGTAGCATAGCTAGATGGGTTTAATAGGAGACATTTGGTGTGCACATTAGTTGAGAGGTGAAGAACTTAAGGGAGTGTACGTGAAACTAACGTGTGTATATAATAACTGCTTTTAAACTGCAAGTTAAATACTTGCTAAGTATTTTTCAAAGATTTTGGTCTCTGATCCGTGTCAAATCTATTTTTCAAAACTTTTTAGGTGTCCAGCCATAGGGACGCCAAGCTTGATGACTTTGTAATACCCCTTATTCTGTGTATTTATAATTTAATTAATCCGAGAATTAATGGAGAAAATAAGTTTTATTTAAATTACGCGAGTGAAGTAATTTAAGGTGATTAAATAATAAATGTGATTATTCAGTATTAATCGAGAGATAAATTGTGATTAATATTCTGTTATAGTATTTACTAAGGGTGAATGGTAAATAATTGATGATTAGTGTTATATGGCATAGCGAGTGATATGTGCGTATTTTATTTTATCTCAACCGGGAGTCGCGTGTATACTAATTCAAGGTCGAGATTGGAAATGTATTTTAAGTGACTCAGATGATAATTCAAAGGTAACGAATGATTCCAAATGGGTCGAATAGTCGGAATAGTGTACCCAGGGGTATAGTTTGTGTCCCGAGTCTATTATAGACCAAATCAGCACCTATTGAGGGCGATTCGATCATTTGTTAAATAGAGATTAAGGGACCTACGAAATTTAGAGTCCTATATCTGATGATTAGAGATTTGGGTTAGGGTTACAAACACGTATACCCAAAGAAGGTCGTTAAAGAAAAGAGAGAGACCATTTTTCAAGGCTTAGGAGGTGTTCTTGAAGAATTGGACTTAGATCTTGCATCCTAACCATTTAAAGAGTACGGAATTGAAGAGTGAACCATCAATCCATTATCAACACCATGAAATCAGACCCCTTTTGTTAAGGCAAGTTGTTTATTTCAAATTAATATGAAGTTATAATACCCATGTGACTAGGTTTTTCATAATATTGATTTCTTTTATGTATTTGGAAGAAAAAACTACGTTTATACATGTTTGGGTAGGATATTTCATGAAATTGAATGTAAATCTGTTGAGGACAAGTTATCTGAGATTTTAATAATTGTTACGAATTTATATATGGGTTTCATATGAGTATTAATGGAGAACATTGAAATATAGGGTTCTTGAGGATTTAATGAATTCATCCATGATTAATCGCTAATATTAACGTTTTGATGACTGATTTACATTAAAAATTACCCTCACACATGTAACAATGGTTAGGAACATCTGGCCTTGAATTTAGAGAAGTATCATGAGAATTATGTTATGTAAAAATGGTGAAAATCGGGTAAAAACGCATGAAGAAGACGAAGTGCAAAAACTATACAGAATCGAATCGATTCTGCCTAAGGCGAATCGATTCGATTACCCAGAAAACTGCAAATCTTCCCTTTTTGCCTTAAATCCCTACATCGTTGTTGTGAGATTTTTGAAGACTTTGGTAAAGTGATATTGAAAGACTAATATATTACAGTAGGCTTATTATAGGGGTATGGTTTGGTCTTGTTGAGAGGATTATGTAAAACGTGTGACTGTGTGATAATTGATTAAATTCGCAAATTTTTAATTTGGCACACTTATTTAATTAGATTCTATATAAACCAAATCAATTCAGCCCCTAAACATGCAACAACGTGTGTGTGCGTGTGTCAACCCATAAATAAATAAAGCATGCGACACAAATTTCAGGAAAAATCCCCGAAGGGCAAAACCTTTTATTTTCACTATAATTTGTAAAGAACGGATTACAATGAAAACATGAGTGACATACGAAATACCCTCAGGTGTCGGTTTTGATGTCGTCGACTGGAATCTCCCGCAAGAACTCCAGATGGTCAGCAATGGAAAAGAAACGTCTTCTCCATAAGAGTAAACTTTATAAGGACTCCCTCCACAATAGCACGCAACTGTCGGTTGTAGAGTTCTCCCCACAAAGGTAAACAAAAGCAAAGTGTGTTCTTGAACACCAAAATAATTCACCAAAGCATATGGGATTTTTGTGAATTGAAAACAAAAAGGGATTAAACCCTAAAAGAAGAAGTCAAAAGGATTCTATAGTTTCGCAGTTTTCTATCTTTCAAAATGCTGGGACTTCTTAATGAAAATGAAACCATTTAATGAGTATTTATACACATTCGAACGAAATAGCTATCTCGCGCGAATGAAGTACATATGTCATTCAAACGACATCGCGCGACATCCACATGTCGCTCAAATGAGATGGCATCTCGCTTGAACGACCTGGGCGACAAAATCGAAGTACGCTTCAGGACTTAGAAAAAATACTCATTCCCAAATTGTTATGAAAAAGTCCGCTCCAACACTTAGAAAATATTTTGTAAAAATATCCCAAAATCTCTAAGTGCAAAGTTAAGGTATTTAAAACAAAACCTTACCAAAATAAACTTTGCAGTGTCTTTTTGATGAAGAACTTTGATATTCGGATCCGTCTTTAATGCTTGAATGTTCTTGAACTTCTTCGACGGTTATAACAATATACGACATAATAAATTTATAACGGATTTATAAAATAATGTCCTTACAAATTAAGACGAGAACGAGATTGGGTTTAATATAATCATAATTAATCTGAGAGGTGGACAAAGAATTTTGGGAATTAAATGGGTTAATGTATAGACCAGTAGGGTAAGTTAGAGTTAACTAATGGAATTTATAAATGGGTAACTAAGACCCATAGAGTTTAGTGAATACTCGAATTTATGTGATAGTGAGATAAATCGTTAAATAAAATGTACAGTAAATATTAGAGAGAAATATACTACGTACTAATGTGAATGATCGGGTTGTCTGAATACCTATTGATGGATAGTAATACATAGGTCGTTTGAATACCTATAGTACACTAAACAAATAGTGGTGATTAAGGTAGGATTTCGAGCCAATATAAATGACTAGTATTGGTGAACGACGTATGATTCCGAGCCAATCTTGATATGATTAATATTGGTGATCGAGGTGTCATTCCGAGCTAATATAATCAATGACTATTGGTGATCGAGGTATGATACCGAGCCGGGATATATAAATCATTATTGGTGATCGAGGAAGGATTCTGAGCCAATATTCCCTAACGTGTGATATGGGACTGTGATTATAAATTATGAAATTATAGTATGTATTGTGGGTGAAAGATATACTTTGTGATTTTTTATACTTATGAGTGATAGTAGACTGGCAGATGTTATATATAGATATATATTTGAAAAACAAATTAAGTAGAAAGACTTAATTAATGGAGTAAAGATATATTGTGAATATTTGAGAAAATAAGTTAAGTAGTGAGACTTAATTATAAAGATTAAAATATAATATATGTAAAATGTTACATGAAAAATAATTAACATATGAGTCATGTTAATGAATTAATGTACTGTATGGGCGGTACAAGTACTTAGACGTGTAGGCAAGTTCACTGGAATACTTTAGTCTAGTTAGCTTGGGTAGTATAGCTAGGTGGGCTAAGTATAGAACGTTAGGCGTGCACTATAGACGAGAGGTGAGGAAACTCAAGAGCGTGTACGTGAACCTAACATGTGTAATCAATAACCGAATTTTATTGTAATAAATGTTTGCTAAATATTTCAAAACGTTTTGAGTACTAACTCTTACTATCAAAATATTTTCAAAACCTTTTAGGTATCCAGCCACAGGGACACCAGGCTTGAAGACTCCATTCCAGGGACTCAGAGCTATAGCATTGTGGATGCTGATAGGATTTGAGTAGACGATTCTCCCTTTCAGATCTAGTGTAGGATCTCATTTTACATTCCATGTATGGACATGTTGTCCGTTGGCAGTTTTTCAATCTTTCAATTCTTTTGTTATTATGGAGTATGTGGTTTTGGATTTTAGCCGAAGGTTCATTCGAAAAAACATTTATTCATTTTTATATTGTGATGGTTGGACTCTAGTATCTTGTGAATGTTTAATTTAGTTTTCCACTTTGTTCATTTATCTATTTTAAAGAAAGATAAAATTTAGCACCGGTCCAATTTCACTTAGGTGGTTAGTAATTAAAAAGTTTTCGACAGTGATGCTAAGAATGAACCATGTGAGAAACCTATTTTAATTTAATAAAGGCCTGATCAACTGATGTTTAATTAAGCGGGGTGTCACAAACTCATTCTAGGATTGCACAGTTGCATCACTTATAGAGGCTTGTAGGATTTGTGTAGATGCTTCAGTTATATATTCTTAGATTAGGATTTATGATTCAGTATTTGATTTGGGCATGTTGCCCCTTCAGTCAATTTATTCATTCAGCTCTATTTATCAGTCTATGTATTGGGATCCAGTTTATTTCTGTAGACTTATGGTTTGGATGCAATCGATGGTTTATTCGGTATTACCATTTATATATTTATCCTATGATGATTAAGGCTTCTATTAATTGTGTGGATGGTTGAGTTATATTGTTTTAATTTCTTCATGTTGTTATATGCCAATGAAAGTTAAATTTGGAACCAGCTTAATTTAACATAGGTGGTCAGTAATTTAAAAGTTTTCGACAGTGGTGATAAGAATGATCTAAATGAGAATCCTATTTATTTTGATAAATGAATGATCACCCATGGTTAAAATAGGCGAAGTATCAAAGTGGGATTAGAGCATCGAATTCTTGAGTCCATAGGGCTAACTATGTTTTCAGCCTTGCTTTTCTTTGATATAGATCCCTTTGCTTAGGACTGTGGATTCATAATGCGACCTATATTCTCCTGCTATTGAGTACAAATTATTGAATCATATACGAGTTCAGTTAGGCTTCGTGTATTTTAACTAGCGAGGACCGTTAGGAGGACTGTAGGAGGAGAGGCTCATTCGAAGCCACAGAATATTATGGGTACGGTGACTGCAGTAGAAGTCACCACTATTATTGTTCAAGTTGGGGATGCCGTGATAATCGCTAGGGCGCAGTAGTTATCCCAAGTACCATCATAGCTAACGGTGGCACAAATTCAGACTCACCCAGTACAGTCGATAAGGGAGAGAGTCGAAGCAAGTTTTTTTATGGGCCATTTGCAAGAGTTCGAGGAAAGTGAGGAAGTGTTATTGGATAATGGAAGGAGATCATCCAAAGGAAATTCTGTACAGTGGAGTGCAGTGACACTTATGATTAAAATTTTGGATAAAAGTTTTATCTAATAGGAGCAGTATTATGGTAATGAGAGTCAGTCACCACATCCGAGGAGAGATTCCATGAATATCAAGGAATTTAGGATGCGATTTGATCGTAAATCCTTTCATCGGCTATTTTAATAGAGGGGCGAAGGAAATTTTAGTACTTATTGTAGGAGAGTCGGACAGTGGCCAAACGTAAGGGAGAATTTTCTTATTTAGGGGACTTCATACCGATGAGGGGATCTTTGAGTTGATTATGGAATCATGGGTAGAAGATGCCAGCATTGAGGGGAAAATCCGACTGGGGAAACTGATGGTGATGTCATCAATATCATACATTTGCAAGGGAAATATAAATGCTTCCATGTGAAGGGAGCTAAGAGAATGGAGAGTCTAGTTAGCAGAGCAAGAATGAATGTAATTGGTGCTAGTAAGGCACCATAGGGGGATACCCAATAGGTGACCCATTTAAATGATTCAGATTAATGTAATTTCTATCAAGTGACGGGGGAGTTAGCGACGATTAATAGGGCTAACAGTGTGCTCCACAAGGCCAATAGATCCAAAAGAACAACAGGGGTAGTAATCGAGACAAAGTCTACCAAGCTCGAGAGAAGGGTAACCACGACATGGCCAATGGGATTGGAGTCAGGGGAATGACACAGAGAGGTGTCACATGTGTGGAGAGTAGGTCCACATGTGTTGATCTTCTCCAAAGCGAGTAAGGGGACAGGAATAGGATGCCCAGTAAGGGCAACGGTTATAGAAGTTTTTGGTTCGATTTTAACATGAGTTTTATGCCAGGAACCATTTCAACCGTCAGTGTTATTGGCAAGTGAAGGAATGAGTTTTATCCATGGGTAAATGCGATAATATTTATGAGACACGAGCGAGCCATAGTAATTTGTTAGCACTACATTCGCACGTGAGACGAGTTTAGTGGGTGTATCGTTAGTGTTAATATTGTTTGTATATATTCACTGTTGTGTAGCGGGGCTCTCTTTAGTTCTATCTATAGGGAAACGAGTGCAATCACGGAGAGTATATATATTAGTGGATTTACTCATTTTAGAAATATTACATGATGGTATTATATTATTCTGGGTATGGACTGGTTAGCGATGGTTTTAGCAATGGTGGGCTATCACAGCAAGGCTATCATGTTCACTATTCCAAGGCAGAACGTGTGATTTTATGATGTATCACTTGGAAGAGGGTCGGGCTCGCATCTATATTCTATTATGGAGGAGACTTTAAAGAGTATAATTATCTCATTATATTTAATTCTGAAGCACCTTATACTCTTGACTCACTTGAGTCTATATTGTATAAGTGCTCATCTAGTTTGGAAATAGAAACAAAATTGAGTCACATCCTAGAAACCAAAGAACCTTTATTTTTCTCTTATTTTTATTCCTCTTGATCTAAGGTATATTTACCAAAACTCACACACATTAGTATTGCATTCCTACATTGCATATTGTATATAATTGGTTATGAGTTTGTTGTGTATATTAATTTCCCTTAAATTGAATTTTAATGATTTTTTGGGAATTTTAAATCATTTTTAAAACCATTTTTTAATTTTAAAATGGAATTAAAAGTTTTGGGGTAAATATGCAAATTTGAATTGATGATTTTATCCCTGGAAATTCACTAGAGTAGAAACCGAAAGCGCTAAAGACTTAAATGTGTTTGAGTAATTATTTTCAAAACACGCGTTTCAGCATCAATCTCAGCCTTACATCTGTCAGCCTGATATCGGTTCGATTTGTGTTTCTTTTGTGAGACATACGCCTTGCTCATTCCCTGCCCTTGGATTATTGTAATCAATGCTCTGCATGCGTTCTGGCTTAATCCCTGTGAATCCCTCTTAAACCAATCAAAAGCATTTTAATCCACCGCCTCTCTTATACCGTTGGATCAAAGTCAACAGCTAAAGACTAAATCGTGGCCCTTGATTTTGAACCCCATTCTCGAATCTTCTCAGCCCCCTATATAAGGAGCCTTACTCTCAGCCATTTAGAAGCTTTTGTCATTTTATTATTTCTAGAGCGAGTAGAGAGAAGAGAGAGAGAGAGTTAGAAACCCTAACCCAAAATCCTCTAAAATATCTTTCAAACCCTAATCTCTTCAAAACACGTTATATACCAAACACAACCTTGAGTGTTTGAGAGATTGAGAGTGGTTTTTTAAGCTGTTTCGTGCTGTAACCTCTTTGTGTTAAGATCTTGTTTCCAACTTAAGCATTAAGATAGATCTGCATTTCTGTTTGATAGAAATTTTAGATCTAAGCATTTTATGTTACAGTACACCTAGATCTGCATTTATAGTTTCTCGTCTTGATAAATCTATTGTTGATTCTTTTCTGTAAATGTTTTCATACTCAAAATCAACAATAACATTTTCTGTTTCTAGTTCTTTTGAAACAAAATCTTCGACCTAGTTGGAATCGTACTTGGTGATTTTCAATCTCAAAAATATTTTCAAAACCTGAGATTGATTAAGATCTTGATGCGTCTTCTGAGCAAGATAGCCGTGGATTCTAGGTTAACATTAAAGGTCAAATAAGGTTCAGAGTTTCCTAAGAAGGGAGAAACTGAAAATCTCCACATATAGATCTGATTGTAATTTTCTAGGACTATTTGTAAAAATAAGCGTGAGTGTGTGCATGCATGTGTTAGATCACCATCACAAACACTTACACACTACAACACTGAAAGTGTTGGTAATAAGATCTTGATACAAGAGTCGACGTAAGGACTGGAACAAAGTGAAGTTAGCAAACTGGGAGAACAACATCAACAATCAGAACTGCAGAAAAGTTATAAGGACACCAGTGGGTACATTCCTAAACTTGTATAGGTCTGATTTGTGTGCATGTGTGTTATATAGTTTGAAACTGTTATATTTATTTTAGTGGATTTTTCTTTTTACTCCATAGAGGGAGTCGTGGATGTTTCCTCAGTTGGTTGAGGTTTTACCATGTTAAAAATATCGTGTCATTAATCTTTCTACATCACCTCATCCCTTTCTGTTTAGTGTCCCAATTTAAAACTATTTTAGTTTTGTTTTTCAAAACTTGTTAACAAATCTCGTGCATAATTTTAAACACATCTTGTGATTAAACTGATTTGATTTCTAGAAAAGAGTTTCTTCAAAAAATAGTTCGGAGTTACTTAAATAGTTTAATCCTATATTAAACGGCTTTAGTAACAGTTTTTCAGATTATGTATAGGGACTTTACTGAATGATTGAGGATATATCAAGTTTTCTAGCGAACGGATAGATTTAACTCGTTATTGATTTAGCATTAGGGACAGAGTGATAGTACGAGAGTAGTGTTATAGGAATCCTTGATAGATATGGGGGTTTATGATTAGAATTATACGTTGGGGGTGTTGACGTAAAAAATTAGATTATCTCTAATTTATCAATCACGGATAAAATAAATAAGACAAAATATTTTTAAAGTGGTTTAGCCTTATAAGAATGGCCTACGTCCACTGTTTTTGTATTGATGACTGTTTGACTGGAATTCTCTATAAGTGGTTTACCCAGAGATCCAGAGTCCCCTTCTAATGAGGAGGTTACAATGTACTTATAGCCTTGAGGCTTTACATGTGAAATAACAATGCGTTGTTATCTAGTAGATATATACACCTGTACGATAATAATGAGCATTTAATGCGTAGTCGACTTTTTTATTATCCTGATTTGGATGCTCTGTACGTTGAGTTGCTCGAACCGCCTGAGTTACTCGGTACGCTTAAGTTGCTCGGAGCCATAAGCTCCTCGGGGCGACTAAGCTGCTCGGTATGATTGAGTTGCTCGGGGTGCTTGAGTAGATCGGTGACAGTATGTTGTTCGTTGAAAGTGTTTGTAATTTCCATATAGGTTGACACGTGTCTTCAAGTGAATGGTCCATGTCAGCAGACTAAATTTGGTATCAACAGAAGCCCCAAATGTTTCACACTTTGAGGTTGAAGAAAAGTGTGGAATATTCTGCTCGAAAACTGCTCAAATTATTGGTTTTATGGTTTTCAAGAAAATATTCATTGTATATAACTCCTTTTTGAGCGCATAGTATCAGGCCCCATAAATATTTTGAATTTTCATGACCGCTTAGATATTTGTGCCCCTTTTCTTCTTTTAGCCGTCGGAGACGCAAACGTCCTCCCTTGTAATCATTGCCTTTCTCTATTCCCGAGGTAAAGTATTTAAGCGCGGAAAAAATCCTATCGTCTTTCACTTTTCAAATCTGTATCTTTGAACTCTTCATTTTCTTTCTATCTTGTGCCTCGTTCTTTCCATCATTCGTTGTCAACTGATCTCTCTTTTTCTGTAAGATTTTCTTCCTTCTCTTTTATTTACTTTGTTCATCATGGTTTACCTTATTGAATCGCTTGACAAATTTCAGTCTGAATTTTCAATCCCTTCGTGGATTATTTAGGAAGAACTTTCTGAACCTTCTGATTATTTTTCTTTGGCTGAGGGACATTGGTTCCCCAGTCTTTTTGTAGCCGAATGTGTCTTTTTTTTCCCTCCAAATCCCTGTGTTTGGATTTTTGCCAATATTTTGATGTTGTACCTGTAAGAATAGCTCCAAATACATGGAGAATAGTTAATGGCGTACACAGGTTAAATCAACTTCATGGAAGCCGTTTAGGGATTCCAGAGATTATGTATTGCTACAGATGGGTTATCAGCGATAGTACTTTCTATTTAAAAACTAGGTTTTTAAATAGAGCGTTAGTTGTCAATCTTCCTGCTGCCGATAGGGATTACTTTGATCATGGAGTGGTGATGAAAAATTGGCAACACCCTCCATTAAATGGAGATGATGTATACCAAGGTCCCAGATGTCCACCTTATGGAAATGGGATAGGTAATTTTTATTTTTTTGAAATCTTATTTTCTTTATGTTTGATAAAATGCATCACTGATATTTGTTTTTGTTTGTTACAATTGACAGTCAAAGAAAACCTCAAAAGGAAACTGATGTTAATATAAAGCATTTAAAACTTATCTGGAGTATGCACCAATCTGTTGCTGAGGAGCATATTAGATATGCTTCTTACTTGTTGCAGTACAAAATCTATACTTCATCTTTTAGTGATCGTCCTCGTCCAGTGGTAGTTAATCTTGACCAAGTACCAGCCTCTGAGACTAGTGTGGAAGGTTCTTCCTCGGAGTCGAGTATTCCTATCAGTGATCTGATGAAGAAGAGAAGAGCTCCTGCCTTTTTTGACAAATCTGCCTCTGCCACTGTGGAGGCAAAGAAAAGTAAACAAGACGTCCCAAAAGAAGGGATAAAAACTACTGATGTATCCCCTCCTGCTGCTGCCAAGAAGGTTGGCGAGAACCCCTGTGGCTCCGAGCAAGACTGTCGCTATCTCTCCTCCGAGCGAGGTTACTATCATATCACCAATAAAGACGTCGTCTTTAGTTGAATATGTTCCTGCTCCTCTGCAGAGGTTAAAGAAAAGCTCTTCTGAGAGACCTGCTGAACCTATCTCTCAACCTTTAAATATTGAAGGTAGTGTTCCAACTTTTGTTCCTCCGAGCTTTGCTATGGGCTTGGTAAAATCCTGGACTATCCCAGAAGTCCAAGGCATTGAAGATTCTCTTTCTCGTGAGAGAATCACTACCCTGGTCACTCAACACATAGCCTCAGTAAATATTTTTAGCTCGACCCCTTTATTTTTGTAATACTATGTTCATATATTGACTTTAAGTGATTTCTTTTTTCAGCTGGTGACGTGTTTCAATAGCATTTTGAAGAAGGATAAAGCTATCAAGGCTTCAAGTTCCTTGGGAGGAGTAGAGGAAGCATTTTGTTAGGCTGACCCAGTCTTTAAAAGGCTCTCGTCAAAAGTACGAGGAAGATAAAGTTTCTTGGGAGAAGCAACTCAAGTCCATTGAGCTGGACAAAAAATCAAGCTGTGAATGCCTCCAAGGAATTAGAGAAGAAGTTGAAGGAGTTTGAGCAGAGAAACAAAGACTTTGAACAAAGAAACAAGGAGATGGAAGTTAAACTCAAGTATGCTGAAGAGTAAGTTATTAAACTTTAAGATGTTGAGCGACAGAAAAGGGAGGTGGAAGAGAAGTTGAAGGCTGCCGAGTAGCTCCTTAGGGAAAGGACCTCCTCGGAGAAGGCAAAAAGGAAGAAGGCAGTTAAAAAATCATTTAGTGCTAGTTGGAACAAAGACTGCAACATAGGCCAGGCTGCCATGTCTTCTCAAATGGAGTATGCCAGCCTTAAATATTTTAGGGATAGATGGGTTGCAGCCTTGCAGGAGCTGAAAGTTGCTACGAATTCTGAGTTATTTCAGCAGCACACTCATGGCCCTCCTCCCTCTCCTAGAGAAGAAGAAGAGGATAAAGCTACTTCAGATGAATCTTCTATGATGATCAAAGATCAGGTCCCTACTGTTCCTGTTGTTCAAACGTGCTCCGAGATACTCAAACCAACCGGTACTTCTGCCGAGCAGCTACCCTTGTCCTCCGAGCAACCAATCTCTTCCTCCAAACCTTCTGAGGAAGTCATAGGAAATAAGGAGAAGGTGTAGAGTTGTTCGGGTTTTTATTTTGTTATTTTTTAATGTAACCTCAGACTTTGTATTTTCTCTTATGATGAAATAAAATTTAAACTTTGGTTATTCATCTTGAATTTATATTTTACTTGCTCTGTCTGTGTCATTATTGATTCTTTTTATTTCTTCTCTTTGCTAGTTTATGGCCAGAATGGAGCTCTTATCATCTCATGACACAGAATTGATGAAGAAATGCAATGATTATTGTAAAGCTGGTCATGCTGATCTTAATGAGGCCCAGATAATTGACATCTTCGGATCAGGTGCTTCTGACCGAACAGTTGAAGCTTACCAATACCTGAAGTGTTTGCCCGATCGTACAGTTACCAACAATGTGGCCTACTACAAGATGATTGAAGATCTCCAAGGAATTATCAAGGAACTCCAACAGCAATATAAAGAATCTTCTACCCTTTTGCACCAAGGATACAAGAAAAGATATCAACAATTGAGTGCTGACAAAGAGTATGGCAAGTTTATCTCTGCTTATGAGAAGAAAGAGAGTGTTTTAAAGCTCGAAGTTGAAGAGCACAGGCATATTGCCAAGTTGTTGGAGCAGGAGAACATTGCTTTGAAAGAAGAGATAAAACAACTCAAATCTGCTGCATCTTCTTTGGGAGCCTTGGTCCCTGTTAATGATGAAGGTTTTTCTTTCATGGAGGAGGAAAATTCCAACTTACGAGATGAGTTGGAAACTTTGAAAAGAGTTGGACCCTCCACATCTACTCGTGGACGAGCAAGATCTTCTTCTCGTGGATGAGTAAGGGCTGGTTGGGTTTCTATTGAATAAGAGAGAACTCAATCATCCTTGGAGAATAGAGCATTTCAGATGATGGCGAAAAATCAATCTTTGGCAGAAATGTCCAAGAAAATTCTGAATTTTACTGACCAACTCTCTTCCCAGAGTTCTGCTTTGGAAAATAAGGAAATTCTGGCGAAGAGTCTCCACGAGCAATAGGAGAGGTTAACTTATCAATTCCATAAATAACCTAGAGAGCTTTGGATGGCTGGGTATAATGAAGCCCTTTACCATCTTGATGCTCGGATCCAACGGTCAAATAACGAGGGGTACAAGCAAGGGTGGTTGAATGCACTGTGTGTGCAAAAATTGGAGCAGGGCCACTACTTATGGGATTATTATGAACCTGGAGTGCTTGATTTACCTGTGCCTCCTTTTAAGCTTGACATCAGTTGGATTCCTGCTCGGGCAATTCCTCAATGCTTAATCTCCAAGTATCTCGGCGATTACAGTCTTCATACAAACTTTGAGATATCTCACCCAGAACATTTGCTTGATCGTCCCTCCGTGATGAATATTCGAATGCTGCAAAATCTAAATTTTATAAATTACCCTTATGCATTAGATGGTCCTCCTGCTGGGGTAGAACTTGTTTCAAAGGCTGAAGGGAAAAAACTAATAGAATAGGGTTTTTATGTAATGAAGTATGTTTTCACATCATATGTAATTCTACTTGATTTGAATGAAGAAGTTTTTAGTCTTTTTCCATTTTAAATAATTTGTAGAATGTCCTTGTTTGTTTGTTTGTTTGTGAATATATGTACATTCTGTTTTGTTTTTTAATAATGGCACTTGTCCTATTTATTGTTTGATTATAGTGATTTGACATTCTTTGGGCCTAAGCAATGGAAGGAGTTGGTGGTAATTGATTTGCCGACCAACCGGAGTTGGTGGTAATTGATTTGTCGACCAACCGGAGTTGGTGGTAATTGATGTGTAATGTGTAGTACTGATATTCTGAAAAAATTTCAACAAAGAGATAAACTGGGTGAAACTTCAATTTATTCATAATGAAGAAATTGTATTACATAGGAATTTCAATTACTGATAATATTTGCGCAGATGCTCTGCATTCCATACATTCTTGAATTCTTCTCCCTCTAAGGTTTTAATCCTGTATGTCCCTGGACGAACAACTTCTGTTATTCGGTAGGGTCCATTCCAGTTGGCTTCCAGTTTGTTATTCTTTTGGATCACTTTATTCAGCACATAATCCCCTTCCTTCAAATCACACTTCTTCACTCTTTTGTTATAGAACAAAGTTGTTTGTTGTTGATACGCTGCATTCCTAATTGCTGCTTTTTACCTAACTTCTTCGAGCATATCTAGGTCTAATCTTCTCATCAAATCACTGACAGGAGAATTGAAATTAAGTACCCTGTGCGTGGGTAAACCTAATTCAGCAGGTATGACAGCCTCACTCCCAAACGCCATCATGTATGGAGACTTTCCAGTTGCTGTTCGTGGTGTGGTACGATAAGCCCACAACATAGAATGTATCTTGTTAATCCAATTTCCTTTTGCATCATCTAGTCATTTCTTCAAACCATTCAGCAGCGTTCTGTTTGTCACCTTAGTTTGCCCATTTCTCTGGGGATGGTCTGGTGCATAATGGATCTTCAGTACATTGGATTGATGACAATACGCTGCAAACTCCTCATTATCAAACTGGGTTTCATGGTTAGTAATGAATGCATGTGGAAGACCATATTTGCAGATAATATTCTTCCAAATAAATTGATAGACTTTGTCGTATGTCATATCAATGAGAGGCTCAGCTTCCACCCATTTGGTAAATTAATCCACAGCAACCACGAGGTATTTAAATCTTCTCATGGTCGTTGGAAGTGGCCCGAACAAGTCTATTCCCCACATGGAAATGGCCAAGGATACGTGATGGGTGTTAACAATGCTTGGGGAGTTCTTCGGATAGAAGAGAAGCGTTGTTATTTATCACACTTTTTGGCATAAGCTACACAATCAGCTCTCATCGTTGTCCAGTAATACCCTTGCGTTGTTATTCTTTGTAAAAGTGTCTGACCTGCCATATGGGCTCCACAAGACCCTTTATGAACCTCTTCCATCAAATCTTTCACTTCGGAGGGGTGGACACATCTTTGTAGACCTGCTATAATTCCTCGTCTATATAAAATGCCATTGGTCAATACATAACGATCAGCCTTAAACTTTAGTTTCTTGGCTGCGAGTTTATCAGTTGGTAAAGCCCCCTCTTCAATATAGGCCCTGATGGGGTCCATCCAAGATGGTCCCAAGTCAAGGGAGATGAAGATTATCGTCAGATCTTTATCGATGCTCCAACCAGCCAGGATTTCTATTGGGATTGTTCTTCGTAGCTCGGTGCGTGTAGCTGATGCTAACCGAGCTAGGGCGTCTGCTCTTGCATTCTCCAATATTAGTATTCTAATCAAATGAATTGCAGTAAAACTTGATACAACCTCTATCGCTTTTGCATGATACTTGACCATTAATTCTCCTTTCACTGCATACAACCCCAGAATTTGATTTACGATTAACTGGGAGTCACTGAACACAACGACTTGCTCTGCCTTCATGGTTTTAGCCAGGCTTAGACCCACGATCATCGCTTCATATTTGGCCTCATTATTAGAAGCCTTAAATTGAAAGCGCAGAGTATATTCCACATCAATCCCATCTGGACTGTTTAAAATAATCCCTGTTCCACTTCCTATAGAGCACGAAGAGCCATCTACATACAGATTCCACATAGGTACTTCATTATCAAACTCTTGGTCAGACAGAGTTCCTCGATGGAATATTTGATGCTTCTTTTTATCCTCCTCCAGCACTTCTCGCTACTCGTCCATCGACGTAAGTTGGTCGGGGTTTAAATTTAATGATCTTGTAACATCCACAGGTTGGTCTGTATGCAACTCCTGCTCGTCGGAGGAATCCTCCTATGTAAATTTTGCGATAAAATCTGCTACTGCCTGCCATTTGAGCGACGATCTAGGCTCATAAATTATATCATTTTCACCAAGTTCTACTACCTAGTACATAAATCTTCCTGATTTCTCCGATTTATGCAGAGCTTATCTTAATGGCATATCAGTGTACACCGTTATAGTGTGGGCTTGGAAGTATGGCCTCATCCTTTTGCTTGCTTCAATCAGTGCTAGTGCCAACTTCTCCAGCCTTGGATATCTAATTTCTGCTCCTCGAAAAGCTTTGCTGGTGTAATAGACTGGTTTTTGTACTCCGTCCTCCACTCTTATCAATGTCGATCTCACTGCATTTTCTAAAAACTGTCAGGTATGATTATAGTCTTTCTCCCATCACTGGTCTAGATAATAGTGGAGGTGTCCCCAGATACTTCTTCAACTTTTGAAAGGCCTCCTCGCATTCATCATTCCACTTAAAAAAATTTTGGAGTGTTTTGAAGAATGGGAGACACCTGTCTGTTGCTCGTGACACAAATCTATTAAGTGCAGCAACTCGTCCTGTGAGGCTTTGCAATTCCTTCTTTGTGGTTGGAGATCGCAACTCCAATAGAGCCTTGATCTTTTTAGGGTTCGCCTCAATCCCTCGTTGGTTAATAATATATCCGAGAAACATGCCTTCTCGTACTCCGAATATGCATTTGGTAGGATTCAATTTCATTTGATATTTCTCTAGTTGATCAAAGGTCTGACCTAGGTCAACGAGATAATCAACAGCTTTCTTTCTCTTCGTCAACATCTCGTCAACATAAACCTCCATGTTATGACTAATTTTCTCTACAAACACCTTGTTCATCAACCGCTGATATGTTGCACCTGTATTTTTAAGTCCAAAAGGCATAACATTATAACAATAAGTTCCCCTTGGGGTGATAAAATAGGTACTATCCCTGTCCTCGGGCTTCATCTTAATCTGATTGTAACCAGAATAAGCATCCATGAAACTCAAAAATTCATGCCCCGAGGTAGCATCCACCAGTTGATCGATTTGGGGCAAAGGAAAATGATCATTTGGGCAAGCCTTATTAAGATTAGTGAAGTCTACACATATCCTCCACTTGTTATTTTTCTTCTTTACCATGACCACATTTTCTAGCCAATCGGGATATTTGACATCCTCAATAAAAGAGGCTTTTTATAGTTTCTCTACTTCTTCCTGTATAGCTTGGTTCTTCTTCGCTGTTTTACTGGCTTGATTTCCTTGTTCACGTTGAGCTCGTGACACAAAAAACTCGGATCTATCCCTGGCATGTCTACATGACTCCATGCAAAAGTCTTCTTTTTACGCCTTAGAAATGCTATCAATTCTTATTTTATTGATGCATCCAGTGAAGCACTAATTTGAGTTGTTCGTTCTGGATGCTCATCGTCCAGAATGATATTTTTAGTAGCCTCCATGACCTGTGCCTTCACGAGTTGAGACTCGTCTCTAGGGTCTAACGTTTCAATATCTGCATCTTCTATCTCATCCACTTGATAGGTAGTAGTCTTCTTCCTGGATTCTTTACGTTCCTCCTATTCAGCAGATGAATAGTAGCATTCCCGAGCTACTTTATGGTCGCCTTTCACCACTCCCACTCCAAAATTGGTTGGTAATTTTAAACATTGATGCACAGTAGATGGTACCGCCTCGAACTTCTTCAGACCTACCCTTCCCATGATGATATTGTAGGCTGATTGGACATTTTTATCCATTACGAAAAATCATACTCTTTCTGTTCGACAAGCAGGCTATGTACCAATAAGCATATCCATCTTTATCGTCCCAAGTGGAAAAACCTTCTCGCCAGTAAAACCAAGGAGGGGCCTATGATATGGCTCCAACTGGGCTAGCTTCAGATTTAAGATGTCAAAGCATGGATAGAACATGATATCTGCCGAGCTACCATTATCTACCAATACTCGTGAGATCACCACTTCCTTCATCCTCATCTTGATCACCAATAGTACTCCTGTTAGGTCGTTCTTAGAGAAACTAATGACCAATTTGTCTTTATTTACCTTCCCCAGGCGATCATCTTCAGCCAGATTTATTCGCTGAATATATGAGCAAGCTTGAGCCGCATTGAGGTAAGCTTTTCTTTTCACAGTCAGATCTCCACCTCCTGCATCTCCACCTGTAATAACATTACATTCAAATGATCCGAAATGGATTGAAAATACGTCACGTTCTGGCTGCCTTGGTCTTTTGGGGAGATCGGGGTCATCTTGGTCATCTTCTGGATCTTCTTCGTGACTTCTCTTTTTGTCTTCTTTTGCTCGACGAGGAGACCTAGACCTTTGCCTTCCTCGGTCGCTGGTCTTCCCACCATTTTGACGATCAACATACTTAGCCAATTTTTCTCGTCTGATGAGTGCCTCAATTTCATTCTGGAGAGCTATGCAATTTTTGGTCATGTGACCATGGTCTTTATGGAACTCGCAATACTTGGACTTATTCCTCTTGTCAGGATCTGCATTTATTTTTTCTGGCCAGTTTAGCTCCTCGTTGTTCTTGATCTCTTCCAGAATATGGTTTATATCTACCTTCAAAGGAATATAATTTCCAAATTTCTTTAACTGTTCCAGTGCTTGCTTTACTTTCGACTGCCTGTTGCCACCATTATTCTTCTGATCCTTCTTCTTAGTCTTGTCAGCCTCGACCTTGGTTTCCTTAGTATATTCATTCTTATTTGCAACCATGGCCTCCTCGACATTCATGATTTTGGCTGCTTTTGCCATCAGTTTATCCATGGTCCTAGGCGGATCCTTGGCTAAAGTGTAGTACAATTTATCCGACAACAGTCCACTCATCAAAGCAGTAATTGTTATTTTCTCCTCATAATCAATTACCTCAAGTTTCTCGTTATTGAAATGAGTAATATAGTCCCTGGTGCTTTCACTTATCTTTTGTCTAACACTCAGTAAGTGTGCTACTCATTTGACTGGTTTCGCTCCAAAACAGAAGTTCCCAATAAAGAGTTCTACTAGTTGAAAGAAAGTCACAATTTTCCCCCGAGGAAGGTTGTTGTACCATATCTGAGCAGATCCGGTAAGAGTTCCAAAAAATGCCCTGCATCTCATCTCAACTGGCGTTGCATAGATATCAGTAGCAGCTTGGTATTATTCTATATGAAGGATAGGGTCAGTTTTTCCATCATATTTAGGCGTCACTATAGGAGCTTTGAATTTTAATGGTGTGGGAAAATCCACAATTACCTATACAAATGGTGTCCCTTGGACAAAAGTTCTTTGTAGAGGATTCTTCACCTTAGCCATTTCCTCTAATCTGTTTTCCAACCTATGAATAGAGCCCTTCCATACATCCTTTCCCTCCTCGGGCCTATTGGTTCGAGCAACTGATCGCGCTGAATTTACCTCTTGGGATCTTTCATTACGAGAAGTTGGTCGTGATTGGGCAGAGCCTTCCCTTAGATCGGATGGTCGTTGAGAGTTCCTCGACACAATCCTAGGGGGACTTCTATTCCTCCTAGGACCCAGACGATCAAAAAGAGAGACTCTACTCAACCTTTCAAGAGCACTGGTCCTTTCTGGAGATAAAGTGACGTTTTGTTGAGAGTCTATAGCTCGTACTGAGGAAGTTCGACCAGGCTAATAAGAAAGATCATTAGATCTTTCAGTATGATATGAGTCGGTGCGTCTGGATCAAGATTCCTCTGGGAACAGCGTTCGCCTAGTTCGCGAAGAGGGTAAACGGGTATTTCTCTGAACACTTCGTTGTCCTGATTGAGCCGACACTCCACTTTGAACAGTTTGTATAAGTTATTGCATGGTTTCTTGCATGGTCGTCTGGACTTGGGCAGATTAGCCATTATACCAGCCATATCTTGAACATTTGGAGGATTTGGAGGGATCCCACCATTTCGATTACTGGATTCCGTATTATCGGCCATTGATAATGAATTATTTTGGTAAAAAATGCTAATTACAGTTGTTTCCCACAGATGGCACCAATCTGTTGATGTAAAAAATTAGATTATCTCTAATTTATCAATCACAGATAAAATAAATAAGACAAAAGATTTTTAAAGTGGTTCAGCCTTATAAGA
Organism: Sambucus nigra; assembly: GCA_949130495.1. Taxonomy (NCBI): domain Eukaryota; kingdom Viridiplantae; phylum Streptophyta; class Magnoliopsida; order Dipsacales; family Adoxaceae; genus Sambucus; species Sambucus nigra. The sequence goes on from OX422220.1 coordinate 52,237,810, forward strand.
ATGGCCTACATCCACTGTTTTTGTATTGATGATTGTTTGACTGGAATTCTCGATAAGTGGTTTACCCAGAGATCTAGAGTCCCCTTCTAATGAGGAGATTACAATAAATTTATAATCTGTTGATGTAAAAAAATAGATGATCTCTAATTTATCAATCACAGATAAAATAAATAAGACAAAAGATTTTTAAAGTGGTTCAGCCTTATAAGAATGGCCTACATCCACTGTTTTTTATATTGATGACTGTTTGACTGGAATTCTCGATAAGTGATTTACCCAGAGATCCAGAGTCCCCTTCAAATGAGGAGGTTACAATGTATTTATAGCCTTGAGGTTGTACATGTGAAAGGACAATGCGATGTTATCTAGTAGACATATACATTTGTACGATAATAATGAGCATTTAATGCGCAGTCATCTTTTTTATTCTCCTGATTTGGATGCTCTGTACGTTGAGTTGCTCGGACCGCCTGAGTTGCTCGGTAAGCTTAAGTTGCTCGGAGCCTTAAGCTCCTCGGGGCGACTAAGTTACTCGGTATGATTGAGTTGCTCGGGGTGCTTGAGTAGCTCGGTGACAGTATGTTGTTCGTTGAAAGTGTTTGTAATTGCTACGTAGGTTGACATGTGTCTTCAAGTGAATGGTCCATGTCAATAGACAAAATTTGTTATCAACAGGGGGTATGATTTGAGTCTCCTAATTATATGCTTTGGGCAATGGAACTCAATGACCATGGCCGATAATGCTAGGAAGTGGTGGGTTCCTAATTTGGATTTCGCTTGCAACACGTCCCATGCACGAACCCTAAAGAATGTCGATAGTTGAAAGATGTGTTGGTCACTAGGTCATGGGTATAGTTGAAAGATGTGTTGGTCACTAGGTCATGGGTTTATCACTTTAGTTATTACACATGTGTGCGGGTAAAACCATGGGCGGAGAGCTATTATATTATATATGGGCAGAGGAGTCGGTAGTGTTGTGTAGAAAGCACTGTGGAACTTTTGGCACCACTAGTTCATAGATGGGGAAGTCTCGAGGAGAAATAAGCCACGAATGGTAGAGAAAGTGAGTACAACCTTATTGTATAGCCATGTCGAGAGTGTAAGTCCAATCTTGAGACGAGTATATTACGTATGAGACGTTAGTGATGATTATGTAGGTATGCACGGGATATAGAGTGTACGGGCGCCCCGACTAGTTTGATTTTTAGAATCATCCAGGGTAAGAGGGTGTGGAGATAAATGCATTTAATGTACGCATGTGGGGCAGTTAGAAAACATTAGCGAAATGGTATGATGGACTGAACTTCATTTAAGAAAAGGAGATAGTTCGACTATGTTTATGTCAAGGGGAACTATCACAACCGATGGGAGTTGAAAGACGGTGGAGACACATGTAAAAGGTATCCCTTGACAAGGGAGAACCCCACAGTTATGGAAAGTAGATCGCAATATCACTTAGTTAAATGCCTAGAATGGCTTGCGCGTAAATAAGGTGTTGACTTTTACCAGAAAAAAAGTGCCCAGAAAATGCGCAGTTTTAGAGCAAAAAAATGGCCATGATTCTGATATATCCTAGGAAAGGGGAGTAATACGTGCCTCGTAATGAAGTTTCGAGCATGTAGATCATTGTTGCGTGAGTTATAGGTAAATTATATCTAGGTGCACCACTCGTAGATGGAACAGGTTGGTCCGAGATTGTCAACCAAAATTTTGTAAAAGGTTGATAATTCCAATGGCGGAATGGATACACAGACTGATAAAGTTCATTATTGGGTTATCAAAATCATCGAGAGGTCAGGATTTCCTTTAAGTTTTTTGAATGAACTAACTGAAATGAATAATTATTATTCATTTGGGGTGAGTTATACTAATGGGTAATATGCCCAACATTTCATTAGAGAGAAGAAATTAATCGGCAGAAGGCGTCGCCCAATATTTTCATAAATTAGGATGAGACCCTTCAGTCCCACCTCTGATAGGAAGTGTCAGAAGGAAATGGGAACGGAGTTGCGGTTTAAGATATGTGTATCATCGTAGGCCGATGGATAGACGGGAGGTGATGAGGATGTTAGAGAGTGCGAAATACGTATTCAAAACTTTTGGGTAATTAGGGATATTAATTACCACTGGTAGATTTATATGTGATGTGTTATAGAATTTTATTATTTGCCTGATGCCTGCTGAGGCTTCGTATGGAGATCTGGTCATCTGCCATTTGGCTGGTTAGAGGTGGGGAATAACAAGCTTTTTGGACCCGAAGTGATTCATGGTCCGTCGGTAAGGATTAGGTTAACCTACATCATTTTTGTATAGTTCTGGAACATAGTGAAAGTATGTCACCGGGAAATGAAGTTTGAAGTCTGAAGTCTGACATGAGTGGTCAGGGGTTGTTGTGGGTTTCTCCCATGAAAAGAGTCACGTGATTTAGCAATAAGGGAAATTGGCACAGAAGTGGGGCCTTTTCTAACATAGAGATAATAGAGCTAGTGGAGTGTGGGCTCACCTTTTGAGTCATTGTTAGCAGATCCATGATAGTTTTTCGTATTATCGTATGTCGGTATAAAAGGTTTTTAATGGATTTGTCGCTAACTTAGGATGGAGTAGACCTTCAGTCAATGGTACCACTGTCGTGTGTATAGTGGAAACACCAAAATATTACTGGGAGTTAACTTTGCAAATGTTTCAATGTATTGAGTGAAAGGATCCAAAGTTTTTAGTATGATGAAATTCCTTTGTAAGAGGGGAAAGTATGTAACACCCCGTATTTTCGAGTACTTAAAATTTAATTAATTCAGTTATTTTAAATTACACGTGCGTCGTAATTTATTGGAATTAAATATTATGTATTTATTTAAAATATTAATTGGGAGAGATATTGAGCAATATTTATGGAATAGATTTATTAAGTGAGTAGAAAGTAACTTGCGATAATTATTATATGTCATAGCAAGTGACATCCACGTGACAGTGTTACATCTCAACTGAAAATCGCGTGTAGACTATATTGAGGTTGAGATAGGAAATTTATATAGAGTGACTCGGATGGAGATTTTGAGGTCACGGTTGATTCCGAATGGGTCGAAATAGGTAGAATAGTGTACTTGGGTGTACTGATTGGGTCCCGGGACAATTTTAGACCAAACCGGCACCATGTAAGGGTGTTTTAGTCATTTTGGAGTCTAGGGTAGAAGGAACTCCGAAAATTAAAGTGTTACATCAGCCCCTTTGAGTTAGAGGCTAGGGTTACAACACTTGGGAGAGATGGGAGGTCATAGGAGAGGAAGAGGAGAAGAAACCTAGGCTATTCCACACCTTTTCGCATCACCAACGTTGCCAGATTTGTGATCGGAGAAAGGAAAGATCAATCTCATCATCTTAGAACAAAAATCAGACCTGCTTTTTCAAGGCATCTGTTTACCTTGCATTATGTTAAGCATGTTATAATACTCATGTAGTGTAGGGTTTTAATTTCATAATTTAATTGATTTCTTGGGAATTAGATGGGTGAAATCCATGATTCGGGGTAGGAACTCATGTAGAATAAATCCCTATATGTATATGATATGAAATATGAGAATATATGATGATAAATTGAAACAAATCTGGCAGTATTGATGAATATGTATGAACAACACCATAAAATAGGGTTTTATGAATTTTAGAATTTAATTTGTTCTTTGGTAGATTTCTTAAAGATTTGATGATATATTTACATTAAAAATAGTCCTTATACGTATACTTGATGACTGGGTATGTTTTATGGGATTTTGAGAAGATTTCATGGAGGTTTGAGATAGTATAAGTGGTGAAAACTTGTAACAGGAACGGAGAAGGAACTGCCAGGTGGGGTGAACAGGATCAGATCCTATACTGAATCGGTTCGCCTCCCCAGTTTTGTTAAGTTTGATTTTTATGTTATACATCCGCATGGAACTAATTACGGGGAACTTTGGTGATGGATTATTAATTATATATATACTTAGACGAGATTAGTGGACATATAGTTAAGGCCCGATTTAATCTTAATGAGTGTAGAGTTGGGATTAGGACCGACGACAGTTAACCTCTTGTGTTGCATGTCGAAAATTTTCAAATTGGGTTACAGGAAGAGTAAACGATGTCCTAAGATCAATACTAGTAGAATGGAGAAGTGGTAACTACTGAATCTACTTAAGGGACAATTGGGACCCTTCAGGTAGTGAAAAATATGAAAATAATACTATGTGTGAATCGTGAGTACGTTGAGTATTCGAGAGATATAAATACTACATACCGGATATATTATAGGTTATATACTGAAGATATATATATATATATATATATATATATATATATATCAAGGTTCTAAATAACGCGGCACGTGATCGAGGCGTGGAGACCCATAGGCGTAAAAAGGCATTTAGGCCTTCTTAATATTTTTTAACCATAACAAGGCTATTAAAATACTAAAATTGTACATATCATAAAAATATGTTTGAATATATGAAAATTAAAATACTATTTGATTATTTTGGATAAGATAATGGTCCGATTAGTAAAAAAATTCTTTAAAAGTCGATATCGTTTCACTAAAGCATTGTTATTTTTAGAAAAAAGTGCGCCTTAAGAGTTTTACCGAGAATAAGGCGTAAAAAACTTAAGGCGGGGCATTTCTCCCAAGCTTTAAGCCTAGGCGGATTTTTTAGAATAGTGATATATATGTATGTGTGTATATATATAGTGTTTTGTGAATACCTATTATGTTCTTTGTTATGTGAACATACCTACGCTTCCTGCTATCATAGGAGGTTCCGCGCAGAGGGCGTTCCCACCTTGACAATTCCAGCGAGGTCTGGATGTGTGCCCCAAAATATTAAAATTAAGACCGCTCACTATGTGCAGTTTATTAGTGGGACCGACTTGTCATTTAGGTACATTAGGTATGTACGTAATCCAAAGGCTTGGAACTATGTTCGCATCTATTGTGTATTGTTTGATTTATGGTTCAAGGAAACATTTCAAACCGATAGTCCCTGATTTGCTGTGAGAGGTACATGGACTTGATAGCAAAGTATGCCTGCATTGCGGTGGCCATTTTGGGGGATGCTATAGTTGTGTATATTATAGTGTGATAAATATATAGTGATGATGCTGAATATAGAACCACCAATAAAGGCGTTTGTATGTTCAGACTAGCGATAATAATGGCAGCACATGAGTAACTATGCACATGTATATAAGAGATAGTGGTGAGGAGAAGAGGAAGAGACACATGAATATAAGTGGTTCAGCCAATCTGGCCTACATCCACCGTGCAAGTGTGTGATTTATTTCACTGTATGAGGGCACTGATGGCCATGGATACAATCTCTCAATCTTTCTCTCTCTACTGTATATTTGGATAGAGTGTTAGCTAGGGTTGCCAATTTTGGGATCCTTTACAAGGTAGAGGATGACCCCTATATATAGTGCCTAGGGGTGTAATATACCCCCCAAGCATGAAATGAACATGTGAATGAGGATCGAACCAATATGATAATGATACCTGGCAGATCTCATGTAGATAATGATGACCTCAATATTCCCCCACGTGAGGGGAATGATTCGGTTATAACTGATTGTGTACACGTGTTCCCAACAATATATATATGCTGATAAGGGCTCGATCATCTGTGAATGGTACCAACCTCGACCTGTAAGAGGATGAGGTGGTGACCTTGGCTCAGTGGGAAAGCCGAGGTAAGGCATGCTGAGTTATGACGTCGGCCTAGGCTGAGGTGGTGGTGGCAAAGCAGAAATGTCGGATGACCACTAGCCGAGATTGGTTATGATGAAGGGATGGCAACGTCGGCCTCTTCCAAGCTGAGGTTAAAAACCCTGGATGACTAGATGGATAACCGCCCCTACGGATTATGGAGACCACACCTGCCGAGGTAGCTAGTAACGTTGGCCATGGCCGACCTTGATTAGGATGAGACCGCTGGTCGTTGATCTAAGGCCCCTCTAATATCGGCCGTCTCCATGGACGAGGTTGATGTCTCTGAGCCAAGAGGGTGCATTCAGGGCATATCAATCACCCCCTAGCCCTTAGTTACCTGTGTGATCAGGTGCCTAAGGGGTATATTTGCCCGAGGTTGGACTTCCTTAGGTGTTAGTACATTTTTGACAAGTGTCAGCTGCTGAAGTGGCTAGCGTGCCTGGCAAGGGTAATCATTGCAGTCTTTTGGACTCCCAAGGCAATAATGGGCCATAGGATGCGTGCGGGTTGTTAGAGGGTTTAATCCTTACTTCCTTTCTCTTTCTTCCCCATTCTTTCATTTTCTCGCTTGTGATTTTCAGACTCTCTCTCTCTACAAGAGCTCTGGTTAGAAGTGCATTGGGTGGACTTGCTTGCCAACTCGTCCTCTCTTCTCTTCATTCTCCATCACGTATAATTTACCATCTCTTCTTCATTATTTTTCCTGCCTTGTTCATTTTTTTGCTTTTTCTGGTGAGCTTTAAGAGGTTTTCGATTAGTTTATTAGTTTTTAGGCAAGTTCATATGTTTTCTGGTGAACTGTTCTTGATCGTTCTTCATTCAAAACCCTAGTTTGATCCTTGGCCAAGCCAAGTCAAGTTGTTTTTTCCTGGGGGTTTAACATCCTCCTATACTCAGACCCTTCTATCAACTTTTGGAGGAGTTACCCTCTCTTAGGGAGAAGACCTTAGATAAAATTAGGTAAATATAAAGAGCTCAAGAGGAAGCCCGTAGGGTAAAGGCGTTCCCCCTCAAACCTATCTTTCCACCTCCTCTGAAGGTCATATACCCTGAGCCAGTCGAACCAGTTAAATCAGTAGAAGCCCCAGTTGAACCTACCCCCATGTCTAAGTCTGAGTCGTCTACCTCAGACCCAATGTCTGTGGACTCCTTTCAAGAGGCTATGGACTTTTCCACTCAACAGGATCAGTTCCCTGAGCAAGTCGAGGTTTCTAGTCGGGCCTCGTCTCACAAGAGTTCGAGCACATCGCATTCTTCCTTCGACGTTGAGGTTGTAGGTCCTAGTGTTGTTGTTCCACCAATTCTTGAAGCCATTCCCCTATCGACTGTCACAGGAGCTGAATTCACTCAGAGGTTCCCAAGTGGTGCCCCATCGTCTGCTTAGGTCGACGTTGAACCGGATGATGATGATGGGGATGAATGCGATGTTGACACCTCAGAGGCAGCCGAGATAGAGATCACTATCACTGAGATCGACCTTCTTACTTTCAGGCATCTATATTCCATTAGCCCCTCCATAAAACTCAGGAGACCTCTGAAGGAAGAGAGGGATTTTGGTGGTCGAGATGGTGAGATATGCTTGTACAAGCAGATGTTCAAGTTGGTATTTTTCTTACCCATTCATCCCACTATCAGGGCCATACTTTCCTACATCAACCTAGATCCCTCCCAGTTGTCACCCAATGCCTGGAGGGTGATAATTGGAGATATTGTCTTATGGAGGGTCGTCCATCATTCAGACCTTCTTGTTCAGGTCTTCGTCGGATGCTATATCCCTTCCTCTGCCAGGAATCATCCGAGTTATTACCATTTCTTAGCTCGAAAGTCAACTAAGAAGATGTTGCAGGTCACCCAAACTAGGAACTATAATTGGAAGCCGCGGTATTTCTTTGCCTCAAGGCATGCGAATTTGGCCCTTGTGTCCCCTCTTCGAACTTACAGCCGAGGATACCCCTAAAATGGGGCAAGGTGTTAATATCTTCCAGGGCCGACCCTCGGCTAAGCCAGAATAATCTTCAAAAAGTAAAGGACCTTCAAAATTAGGGGGAGTATGGTCTGTTGGTCAAGTTCAAACATCTGATGACCCCTTACTATCTTTCTGAGACTGGCCTTGGGGGGAGCCCTCTTACTGAGCTCCGTAAGTGCTTATTTTGTTATTTCAATCAAGTTAAACCTCTGAGTTCTTATATCTCCAATCTTCTAACTCAGGACTTTTCTATCTGCAGAATGCCCCGAAGGAATTTTAGACAAAATTTGGGAGATGTCTACCCCAAGTCTGACAAATCTTGTAAAGAAGGCAGGCCTGAATGTACCTCCTCTCCCATCGAAGCAGGGTTTTGACACGTCTAAGGCGGATTCCATAAAGAAGAGAAAGACCAAAACTATTTCCCCTGAGGATCAGAGGAAAAGTAAGGCCCAAAAGGCCATCCCCATATCTTCTGAAGATCCACAGTTTGCTGGCATTGGATGCCATCGGCTCTGCTATGGCCGATGCTGATAAACGCTTTTGTCGATCCATGGAAAAACCTCTACTGGTTGAGTTTGGCCTTCGCAGGTCCATTCAGGTATGACTTCGGATTTCAGTTTATCTTCGAAGTGTAACCTTTGTTTTGAATTTGAACTTATGCATAAGACCACATGATTTGCAGGGCCTCGTTGCTATGCATCATCTTGCCAACTGGACTGTGAAGAAGTTGCCCCTCATTGAGAAAGGTCAAGAGGCCGAGAAAGTGCAACGCTCTCTGAATGCAGAGGTAGATCGTCTGAAGTCTGCCTTTGAGGGGTCTGATAAGAAGGTTAAGGAGTTGGAGAAAGAGATCTCCAAGCTTAAAAAGGACCACACCATTGCTCTGAAGGCCAAGGACGACGTTCTCCAGCAAAAAGTTGATGCTATAGTGAAGGCAGCCCTTGAGGATACTTCTGAGGGGATCCTAGCTGATTACAAAGTCTCTGATGAATTCATCAGCTTCGGCTTTAAATACCTCGAAAGAGGTATTAAGGCCACTGGAAAATGGGCAGCTGATAAGGAAAAGGAGTCAGAGAGCTTCAAAGCCTCTGACTTAATAGGTTTGGGTTTTTCTAACCCTCAATTTGCCCAGGCCCTTCAAGAGGTTGAAGGGGAAGACGCTGCCCCTGCAGAGACTGTGCCGCTGGATGTTACAGAGACTGAGGTAGCCAACCCCAAAGATGATGAGGCGAAGGTGACCAACATCGGCCAAGGGAATCAGGTCGAGGATGCCAACGTTGTAGCTACAAATCCTTAAGCCATTTTTATGAAGCTTTTATACTTTTTACTATGCATTTAAACTGTAACCTCTAATGACAATCTCGGCTAGCTTGTAGCTTGTAACTAACTTTAGTCTATATCAGCCTCTAAGGAGGGTTTTATTTCTTTAATTGCTGAATGTTTCTTGAATGATTTTCTTTTCCATGTAATGTGTGTGCAGCTCTTGAAGTCTTAATATAACTTTTCACCAAACTAATGATGTTAAGGGTCTGAGGTTATTTAAGTATGATGTCTGACCTCAGACCTTATCACCAAATTATGATGTTATAAGGTCTGAGGTTATCACTAAGATGTTATCCCCATAACTTTCACCAAACTAATGATGTTAAGGGTCTGAGGTCATCCAAGTATGATGTCTGCCCTCAGACCTTGTCACCAAACCATGATGTTATAAGGTCTGAGGTCATCACTAAGATGTTATCCCCATAAATAATTTTCACCAAACTAATGTTGGTAAGGGTCTGAGGTTATCCAAGTATGATGTCTGCCCTCAGACCTTGTCACCAAACCATGATGTTATAAGGTCTGAGGTCATCACTAAGATGTTATCCCCATAAATAATTTTACCATTCGAGCAAAATGAACTAAGTATTGAAACAGGAATTGATCTTCTCATTAATAATCTCTTTATTAGATGATATATTTACATGAAAACCTAAGTAACATCATATGTAATATTTTTTTAGATGATCAGCATTCCAAGGGTTGGAGAAAGGTTCCCCTTCGAGGTTTTCTAGCCTGTAGGTCCCGGGTACAACCTCCTCAATCACTCTGTAAGGACCATGCCAATTTGTCTGAAGCTTGTTTGCCTTCTGTAACGTCTTTTTCAGCACTAGGTCTCCCACAGCTATGGGTCTTGATTTTACCCTTTGATTGTAGAACTTTATTGTTCTTTGCTGGTAAGCTGCTTGCCTCATTTTTGCATCTTCTTTTTTCTCTTCAATCAAGTCTAGGTCGAGTCTTCTTTCCTCTTCATTCTTCTCAGGGTCATAGGTCTGAATCCTATGAGTAGGGAGTCCTATCTCAGTTGGTATGATGGCCTCTGAGCCATGTGATAACATAAACGGGGTCTCCCCTGTTGGTGTCCTAGTCGTAGTTCTGTAGGCCCGTAGCAAAGTATAAACCTATTCAATCCATCTACCTTTAGCTTCTTCTAACCTCTTCTTGATCCTATTAAGGATCATTCTGTTTATGACTTAGATTTGACCGTTTTCTTGAAGTCGGCCAGGGGAAGAGAAAATTTTCTTTATCCCAACTCTTTTGCAGTATTTTTCCAGGGAAGAGTTTTTAAACTGGGTTTTGTTGTCCGAAATGGGGGTGTTTGGGAGGCCATGTCTGCATATGATGTTTTTCCAAATATATTGGAAGGTCTTCTGCTCTGTAATCGTGATCATCGACTCTGCCTCTACCCACTTGGAGAAGTAATCAATGGCAACTATCAGAAATCGATAATTATTTGTAGCCCTTGGCAAGGGACCCACTAAGTCAATTACCCATATTGCGAATGGCCAAGGGGAACTAATAGACATCGTAGGCTGATGAGGCTGATGGGGGATAGTGAAGAATCTCTGACATTTGTCGCACCTCTTTACGTAGGCTGCAGCATCTTTGGCCGAGGTCGGCCACCAATATCCTTGCATGATAATCCTCTTCGCCTAAGGTCTTCCCCCTATGTGAGTGGAGCAAGAACCCTCGTGTACCTCCTGTAGGACGTGGAGAACTTCTATGGGATGAACGCATCTGAGGAGAGGTAATAGGAATCCCTTCCTATACAGGACATCTCCTATTATTGAGAACTTTGCAACTCTGTACCTCAATTTCTTCCTCTCTAACTTTGACTCCGATACCTCCTCTCTAATATATCTGATAAGGGGGTCCATCCATGAGTCCCCCAGGTTCAAATTGAGGCAAGGGTTACTAACCTCCTTTTCTTCAATGGTTGCTCTGGGCAAGATCTCAACAGGGACTGTCCTTCTGATATCTGTCCTTATTACTGCAGCTAGCCTTGCTAATACGTCTGCATGACTGTTGTTTTACTGAGGTATTCTCTTCATCTTTACCTCTTCGAAGCCTTCGAGTATCATTTTCACCCTCTTCAGGTATTTGGCCATCCTTTCGTCATTGGCCTCATAAACCCCCAGTACTTGATTAGCAACTAACCTTGAGTCACTATGAAGGATGAGTCATCTTATACCAACGGTCCTTGCCAAGGAGAGGCCTGTTATCATAGCCTCGTATTCTGACTCATTGTTTGACGCCTTGAAGTTAAATCTTAGGGCGTATTCGATGTTTGTACCATCCGGGGCTGAGAGTATCAGGCCCGCACCGCTTCCACTTTTGCAAGAAGTCCCATCGATGAAGAGGTTCTAGATGTCTTTATCTGATGAGAAACCCTCTTCTAACATGATTCTCTGCCTGAAGAGGTACCGATCTTCCTCATTCTCGGCTATTCTATCTCTGACTCTCTTGGGCATAACCTCTTTCGGGTGTCGAAATACGTTGCTGTTTGACCCTTCTGTAGTCTCTAGATTATTCTCAACCTCGACCTCTTCCCATGTGAACTCTGCTACAAAGTCTTCCAGTGCCTGCCCTGTGATGATCGTCCTAGGCTGATAAGTGAGGTCATATTCCCCCAACTCAATGACCCATGTCATCAACCTACCCGACTTCTCAGGCTTATGGAGGACCTGTCTTAGTGGGGAGTCGGTGAGCATGACCATGGAATGGGCTTGAAAGTAAGGCTTCATCTTCCTAGAAGCATGTATCATGGCATAGGCCAACTTTTTCATCCGAGGATAATTCTGCTCAGACCCCTGAAGGGCCTTACTGTTGAAGTATACAGGCCTTTAAACCCCCATGTCTTCCCATACTATGGCTGCACTTATGGCTGATTCAAAAACTGCTAGATAGACATACAACTTCTCTCCTATTATGGGCCGAGATAAGAGTAAGGGGGACCCGAGGTAGGACTTGAGCTGGTTGAAAGTTGCATCACACTCTTTATCCCACTCGAAGGCCTTTTTAAGAACCTTAAAGAACGGAAGACACTTATCCGTCGTTCTTGAAATAAATCTGTTGAGTGCAGCCACTCTTCCAGTAAGCCTCTGAATGTCCTTGATACTCTTTGGTGTCTTCATGTCGAGCAAGGCCTTGATTTTCTCAGGGTTCGCCTCTATTCCCCTATGATTGATAATGAATCCAAAAAAAATCTTGGCTCCTACCCCGAAGACACACTTCGCAAGGTTGAGTTTCATTTTGTACAAGTCCATGGTGTCGAAGGTCTTTTTCAGGTCTGCCACATGGGTGCAGGCCTTTAAGCTCTTCGTTAACATATCATCGACATACACCTCCATAGTCTTACCTATTTGGTCTTCAAACATCTTATTCATAAGACGTTGATACGTTTCCCTCGCATTTTTCAATTCAAAGGGAATAACCTTGTAACAATACGTCCCTTTGTCAATGATGAAGGTTGTCTTCTCTGAGTCTTTGGCATCCATGAAAATCTGGTTGTAGCCTTAGTACGCGTCCATGAAGCTCATGAGCTCATGTCCTGCAGGTTCATCTACCATCTGATCGATCCGAGGTAAGGGATAACTATCTTTCGGGCAAGATTTGTTCAGGTCGGTGAAGTCTACGCACATTCTCCATTTTTCGTTGGCTTTGGGCACAATGACTGCATTCGATAGCCACTTCGGATATATGACTTATCTGATAAACTCAGCCTCTTCCAACTTTCTGACTTCTTCCTGGATGACGTCATACTTCACCCTGGATTAAATTCTTCGTCTTTGTTTGATTGGACTAGCATCCTTAGTCACATTCAGCTTGTGGCACATAACTTCAGGGATGATGTCAGGCAAGTCCGCGTGACTTCAACCGAAGACACTCTGCCTCTTCCTCAGGAAGTCTATCAGCTCTTCCTTGATTTCTTCCTTTAAGGCTTTGTCGACCTGGACGGTTTTTTCCGGTTCATCCTCATTGAGGATGATGGATTTTACCTCTTTCGCGGCCTCTCCTTTCTTTAATTTCGTTTCATCTATGGGGTCAAGTGTATCAATGTTATATATGGTAGTTTCTTTCTTATGAGGCTCTCTCTCTTCAGCCGAGTTGAAGTAGCATTCTTGTTCTATGGTCTGGTCACCCTGCACTTCCCCTACCCCATAGGGGGTCGAGAATTTTAGCATCTGGTGGACCGTCGACGGCACGGCTCCAAACTCCTTAAGGGCTACTCTTCCTATGATAAGGTTATAGGTCGAGAAGACATTTTCGTCCATAATAAAAAAGTTGATCTTCCGGGTTAACCTCTTAGGCCACTGATTGCCCATTCACACGTCCATCTCATACATGCCCAACGGATGTACCTTTTCACCACTGAACCCCATTAACGGATGATGACAGGGTACCAGCCTAGCTCTGCTGAGGCCCAGGCTTTTGAAGCAGGGCCAGAATATCACATCTGCAGAACTTCCTCCATCTACAAGAATTCTCTGCACCTCACATCTATGAACTCTTTTTATGATCACCAAAGGGTAATAGTGTGGAGCTAGGATGCCTTTGAAGTCGAGTCGGGAGAACCTAACTACGAGAGTGTCCATATCCACCTTTTTCCTCTTTTTCGTTGTCTTGGAAGACGTTAGATTTACCACTTCAAGTTTGGCCACTGACTTAGCCTCTGCCACATGAGCCTATCTGTCAGCCACTTCAGAACCACCCCCTGCAAGTCCTCCACATATGGTGTTAACACCAAAGGAGATCATACCAACCCTCTTCATGGGGGGTGTTGTCGTCTTTTGGTGGGAGGTCTCGATCGTCTTCATCATCGCCATCCGATTCATCAACCTTTTTTGTTGGGGCATCGTTACGACACCTATCGTTTCTCCTCTTTTTAGGGTCATCTTTTCCCTTTCTGGGAGCCTTGTTATCAATGTACTTCCTCAACTTTCTTGACTTCAGTATCTTCTCGATCTCCTCCTTTAAGGCAAAGCACTTGTCTGTTATATGGACATGGTCTTGGTGGAATTCACACCATAAGTTCTGGTTCCTCTTATGTGAAGGAGCCTTCATCTTCTATGACCATCTCAGGGACCGATCATTCTTGATCTCAATGAGGATGTGTTCGTAGCTTACAGTGAGAGGGGTATAACGTGCAAACTTATCATCAACTGGCCTCTTCTTTCCATCCTTCTTTTTTTGGAACTTTCTGCTTCTACCGCTGTTCTCATCTTCATTCTTAGCGGCCATGGATTCTTCAGCGTTCATGACCTTCCCCGCAGTTGCCAATAGCTCCGCCATGGACTTTGGAGGGTATTTTGCAAGTTTTCACAATAGCTTCCCCTTCTGAAGACCTCCTGTGAGGGCGATCATGACGATATTCTCTTCATAATCTTCAACCTCAAGTTTTTCTTTATTGAACCTGGCGATGTAGTCTCTTAGGATCTCATTCTTTCCTTGCTTGACATACAACAGATGGGTGGTCTTCTTTTGAGGTCTTACCCCAAAATAGAAATTGTGAATGAATCGTTCAGCCAAGCCCTTAAAGTTCTCAATCGAATTCTTCGAAATAGAAGTAAACTAGATGTGCGCAGCTCCCGTTAGTGTCCTGAAGAAGTCCCGGTATTTCATCTCATATGGTATTGAGTAAATGTCCACCGCTGATTGGTACATCTCAATATGATGTACAGGATTGGTTCTACCGTCATACTTGGGAGTCACCGTAGGTAGGGCTGGCAATTTTTAACATGATAACCCGTTTACGATAATAACCCGAACATGACTCAAACATGACATGATTAGTGTGTATAGATTTAAGAGTACCCAAAACTTATAATCAAATCAAAATCAACGCGACCCGAAAATGACACGACTAAACCGAAATGACACCCCTAACCGTAGGTGGCTTCAACTTGGCTGGGGTAAGGAAGTTTATTATCTTAGCCACGAACGAAGAGCCTTTTGAGAAACCCCTTTGCAGTGGATCCCGACTTTTGATGAGGTCTCCTATCTTGTCCTCAAGGCGTTGGATGGAGTCATTCCATGGTCTTGCAACGTTCGCTTGGCCGAGGTTATCCCCAGCCACCTCTAAAGGATGGACTGAAGGTTCCCCAGCCATAGCACAGCGTCTACTGTTGACCTCTTCTTGGTCGCTTCCTCGTTCCGATTGGAGCCGACGTTGTCTCTCTTCCCTTTGTGATCCGGTTGCACTTCTCGACCTTGACAACCTATATCTTAGGTCATTTACTGGGCTGAGCCTTTCAAAGGCTAACCCTCTGCTCAGCTGATCAAAAGTTGATCATCGTTATTGGGCTTCTCCACCTCTTTTACCCCCACAATCTTGGCTTCGTTGGATAGGATGAACTGTATTGTTCAAAACCTCATACGTCTCCCAACAATATTTCGGGACATCTTCCGCCTCTAAATCATCATACCTGTCCTCAGGGCAAGGTTTCCTTGCCTCCCCAGGCACAAGCGCCTAGGGTCAGCAACGTTCGTCCTCCACTAGGGTGTAGGTTGTTCTTTTCGTGGTGCCTGGTGTGGTCCCCTGGCGTGAGGATGAGGCTGAACAGCCGTCGGAGTGATCATTTCCGGTGAGACTCCAGGTGGCCTCGTCATATTTTGGCTGAGTTGTGCAAATTGCTCCTACATTGCTCGTTGTGTTGCAGCCAAAGACCTCTAGGCTGCGGCTACCTCTGCCATTTCGGACTGAGGCGGTGCCTGACTGGAGCTAGGTCCTCCCGCACCAAGCGGCGAAAGAGGTGGTGGTAATTCCGGTTCCATGTGTTAGCACAAAAGAACAGGTGTAGTAGATGAGCTTAATACCTTACAGGACCTCTTTTAATGGTGAAACAGCTCCACGCAGGGGGTGAGGCTTGGTTCACCACCAGAGTCTCCGGTGAGGTTAATCAAATAAAGAGGAAGAGGCGGCTTCTCGTTCCCATAGACGGCGCCAAAATGATGATGCTGAATATAGCACCACCAATCAAGGTGTTTGTATGTTCAGACTAGCGATAACAATGGCAGCACATGAGTAACTATGCACATGTATATAAGAGATAGTGGTGAGGAGAAGAGGAAGAGTCACATGAATATAAGTGGTTCAACTAATCTGGCTTACATCCACTGTGCAAGTGTGTGATTAATTTCACTATATGAGGGCACTGATGGCCATGGATACAATCTCTCAAGCTTTCTCTCTCTACTGTATATTTGGACAGAGTTTTAGCTAGGGTTTCCAATGTCGGGATCCTTTACAAGGTAGAGGATGACCTCTATATATAGTGCCTGGGGGTGTAATGTACCCCCCAAGCATGCAATGAACATATGCATGAGGATCAAACCAATATGAGAATGACACCTGGCTGATCTCATGTAGATAATGATGACCTCAATATTCCCCCACGTGAGGGGAATGATTCAGTTATAACTGATTGTGTACACGTGTTCCCAATAATATATATATGCTGATAAGGGCTCGATCATCTGTGAATGGTCCCAACCTTAGCCTGGAAGAGGATGAGGTGGTGACCTTGGCTCAGTGGGAAAGCCGAGGTAAGGCATGTTGAGCTATGACATCGGCCTAGGCCGAGGTAGTGGTGGCAAAGCAGAAACGTCGACTGATCACTAGCCGAGATTGGTTATGATGATGGGATGGTAACCTCGGCCTCTTCCAAGTCGAGGTTTCAAACCTTGGATGACCAGATGGATAACCGCCCCTGTGGATTATGGAGACCACACCTGCCGAGGTAGATAGTAACATCGTCCATGGACAACATTGATTAGGATGAGACCGCTGGTCGTTGATATAAGTCCCCTCTAACATCGACCGTCTCCATGGCCGAGGTTGATGTCTCTGAGCCGAGGGGGTGCATTCAGGGCATATCATATACAAGTGTGATTATTCTTCTTGTGTGTGATGATAGAAAAGGTAGATAATGTATATCTAAAAGTAATTTAAGTATGAGAATCTTAACTAATGGTGCAATTAATAATATTCTGTTAATATGAATTATTAGCCTAACGATAGCGTATTGTATAGGCAGTATGGGGGACCAAAACATGTTGTGGTTAGTTAGATACTTATGGCTAGTTAGATTGGGTAACATAGCTAGGTGGGTTTAATAAGAGATGTTAGGTGAGCACATTAGTTGAGAGGTGAGGAACTCAAGGGAGTGTACGTAAAAGTAACGTGTGTATCTAATAACTTCATTTAAACTGCAATTTAAATACTTGCTATATATTTTTCAAAGATTTTAAGCTCTAGCCCGTGTCAAATCTATTTTTCAAAACATTTTAGGTGTCTACTCACGAGGACGCCCAGCTTGATGACTCAGTCCAAGGATGTGTAGCTGCAGAACTTTAGGAGGCTTGTAGGATTTGTGTAGATGCTTCAGTTATTCATTCCTAGACTAGGATTTATGATTCAGTATTTCATTTGGGCATGTTGCCCCTATAGTTGTTTTATTCATTCATCTCATTTATCAGACTATATATTGGGATCCAGTTTATTTATGTAGACTTATTGTTTGGATATTTGTTTTGGAACGGATGGTTTAGTTTTATATTTATCATTTATCTATCTATCCTGTGATGATTTAGACTTCAATTAATTTTGTGATGGTTGAGTTATATTATTTTATTATCGCATGTTGTTATATGTTAATGAAAGATAAAATTTGGCACCGGCTTAATTTATCATAGGTGGTTAGCAATTTAAAAGTTTTCGACAGTGATGCTAGGAATGATCCAAATGAGATTCCTATTTATTTTGATAAAGAAGTGATCACCCGTGGTTAAAATAAGCAGGGTGTCACCAAACCATCCATATTACCTTCCATACCTTTGTTTGGAATGATACTTGGGATTGATTTATATTCTTTTTATGTGGTTGCAATTAAGCATGTGAGAGTGTGAGGGAAAAGAAAAAGAAATGAAAAACAAAAGAGGAAAAGAAAACAAAAGAGAAAGAAGAAAGAGAAAGAGAAAGAGATAGTATTTCCATTTTATACATGGTGTTCAAGCATCTTTGAATCCGTACATATCACCATCATTTCATTACCCAAGCCTATCCTACATTACAACCCTATTAAAGTCCTATGTGATCCTAGGGTGAATGCAATTAAAAAAGTTATAATAATTGTGATAATATATGAAAATACATTTCGCATCCCTTAATGAGCGGTATCTTTCATTGAGATTACAAGTTTTTCATTTTTTTATATAAAGTTCTTCAATGATGACATGTGCGCAGCCTAGTTTCCATTAACATTTACTCTTTATGCTCGCACGTCCCATATTTTACCCCCCCCCCCCCCCCATTCATAGTGATTTCATTTGTTGAGTGTATACACCGGTGAGGATTGATATATGCATACTTTAATGGTTATATGGATTATAAACGTTTTGCCAAATTATACTTTGCATGTGCTCGCTCTCCTTCCCACGTCTTAAGGTTTCAATTCTACGAAGTTCATTTAATAATATTAATGACTAAGGACTTTTGTGTGAATTCATTCACTTTGCAAATAACGTGTTTGAAATCTTTTTCATTATTATTGGGTTTGTCGTATTGTTGATTGGGTTTACTTTTTTAGGAAACTTTGATATTTGTGGGTTTAATCCCTGAAAACCCTCATGAGACAACACTCGTCCACTAGGGTTCAATGCCTTATTGCATATGCTAACTGCAATCATTCGCCCGTGAAAGTGGCATTTATATATTTTATGCTTATATACATTTTGTATTGCCATCTGTTAGACTGGTTTTGTTTTCATCACTAGGGACTAGCAATGTCTAAATTAGGGGGTGTGATATGTCACGGATATTGCATATTAGCACCCGCTATCCTCATGCATTCTAGCACTTTTTTGTTCCTTAATGCCTATATTTATGTTCGTTAATCAGAAAACCTCTTTTACGTATGTTTATATACTTTGCGAGGTATAATTGAGATTTTGTAGGTATGGGAATGCTTAGCATGTAGATTGGTTGCATTTCGAAAAAGTTCAGTCATTTGACGGAACTTGAAGGTCATTTTAGTTATTTTATACTTCATCTCTTGCTCAGTGAATTTTCATGGAAGCTTAGTTCGTTCAGTTAGCTTCGTGTGGCCATAAACGGCACGTCGTTTCGAGTCCAGATGAGGAAGCTATAGCCATTTTTGTAATGGAACTTCTTCCCTTTTGAAGAACCAAAATCCCCTCAAAACAGAGCTCCGGTCGACCGACCTTTGTATTTCAGCCTACGAAGGAAGGCAGTGAGCGGGTTTAATATCGATCGATCAATTTTGTCGATTGATCGACACCTTCAGCATTTTGACGATTTGTACCTTTTGTTTTTTTCCCTTTTTTCTTTTACCAACTTTATATATATATATACACAAGTGTTCTAAAAAACCCGCCTAGGCTTGAGGCTTGGGAGAAATTCCCCGCCTTAATCTTTTTACGCCTTATTCTTGGTAAAACCCTTAAGGCGCACTTTTTTCTAAAAACAACATGCTTTAGTGAAACGATATCGCCTTTTGAAGAATTTTTTTACTAACCGGACCATTATCTCGTCCAAAATAATTAAATAGTATTTTAATTTGCAAATATTCATACATATTTTTATGATAAGTACAATTTTAGTGTTTTAATAGCCTTGTTATGGTTAAAAATTATTAAAATATACTAAAAAGGCCTAAACGCCTTTTTACACCTAAGGCCCACCGAGGCTTAAGGCTTGGTCTCCACGCCTCGATCACTCACCGCGTTTTTTGAACCTTATATATATATATATATATATATATATATATGTTGGTTTTGTTAGATATGATATACATAGTTTTATTTAGTTTTTAGGTTAGAGAATAGGCATTGAGGGGATTGAGGGAAATTCATCTTCTCTCTCCTAGGGTTTTTCCTTATGGGTATCTAATCTACGATTCATCATCTCTTTCATTTAATTAAATCTTCCATTGTTGTTTTCTTGCTTTGTTAATTAGGTTTACTTGCTTATTTATTTCTTTATTTACTTATTTTCCTCTACGTACATGTCATTTACCATGCTTTGTAAATAGCTTAGTTTAGGTTGAGATTGATTGAACTCACCTTGGGTTAATGGTTTTCTTTGCTTTGGTGGTGGGTTTTATGAGTTTAAATTGGATAGGTTGTTCTTGATTTTATGCCTAGGAAATTTAATGGTGTATATCATGTATGCGCCATATTTATGACCTTGCGTGTGTAATCTTGAGGATATTTGTTGACCCCAAAATTAATTAAGATTTTATGACAATTTAGGGGGTGATAACTCCGGATTTAATTAATTGTGAAAGTTACATTTAAACTTGATTGACTTGTCTTTACATGTGTCCATTTATAATAATTAATCCGAGGTGAGGGATATTAGTTTCAATCTGTAATTTTTACCCCTTTAGTTAATCTTAGTTTAAATCCATTCCTAGTTTTATCTTTTGTTTAATTTCCCATATTTTACACTTTAATTCTTGAAATAGTAAATCAATTATCGTCTAGAAACCTTCCCTATGAATTTGATACCCGGACTGGTCGTTATACTCCCTTAAAGAGTGTAGTTAAAGTTTAGTTTTTTTTAACTAGCGATGGGAGTCGAAAGCAATGACAGGCATTTTCACATGACGTCGCGATTTTCCCCTTTTATTAGCATCCACAAAGAGAAACTACCATTTGTTTAAGAATCCTCTAATAAATCAATATGAGACATAAACAAGAGAAAAATCATTAAATAATATGCAATAAGAATAATCCTTCTAAACTCATATCAATCTTAACAAGTATGTGCTCCCCTTCATAAAAAATCTCTCCCCAAATAATGTTTCCTCCCCTAATAAAGGAATCAAAGGGATATCTACCCCTATCTTAGACATATCTCCCCCTTTTTTACACAAAAAAGTCAAAGAGAAGTATAAATGACATAAACAATGGGTATAACATAGTATAGACAACAAACTCTCAATCTCAATGTATAAGAATTTAACGAAGCAAAAGATTAATAAAATATGTAATATAACCAATGTTAATATGAAGGTAATCTATGGAAATCATCATGAGTATGAGAAACATACCAACAAAGAATCTATAACATCAACGAAAACATGTGAACATGATAATAAAGTGATGTATAATAAGTGAATCTCAAAATAGAAACTAATAGGTAATAAATATTTATCATGTAAGCATGTGAAGTAAGATTGAATGATATTATCAAATATAACTGGAATAGATCACACTAATAGAGCAACAAGATATAACAATAACCAAGCTCTAATGTAAAATCATTAATGCATAAAATAAAAAACATACTATCATTGAATGTATCACCATCCATCAAGATAGAGTACTCCAAAATATAATATGACTAATACAAAATAAGTATAAAACAACCAAATGTACTAATGCATAAATAATACGTAAATTCCCTAAAAACAGATATAATGTAGATAATAAAAAAATCTATATTCCTAACCTAGGAAAATCCTCATCCATCCCATCATCATCCTCAATTGCAACAGACGTGCGAACTGAACCTAGAGCCAATATTAGAAAAGCCACCCCTCGTCACTTGTACAAAGAACGTATGGATACAAGGATCCTTAGAGGACGTAAGAATGATCTCAAAGGCATATATAAATGACATAATGATCAACGAATCCTTAGAGGACACTATCATATTTGTATTGAACTCGTGAACAAGGGTAGCATTAGTCGACGAATGCAGGCTAAGAAGAGAATATAATAAAAGATGTTGAATCCATGTCTAACATAATAAACCCTCCTTTATCTTAGAAATGTGTTGCACGTGAACATCTCTCGAGGTTCTCACATCATAAGTCTCAAATCCTCTCCGTCTGGGCATACCACCCTTAGTAAAATGAATGAAGTATGAGTCGGAGGAATCTCTAGGACTAGAATAGAGGCCCTTGAGCTTGTGTACGTGGTCTATAAGTTATTGGTTCACTAGGAGGTAATAAAGGGGTCTCTCTCGAACGCAAAGACTCAGCTTGACCACTCAGGGGTTATGAGATAACTGTCTTGAATGCAAAGGATTTTTCACATCCCAGAGTGATGAATAAGGACCAAAAAAAACAAGAAAGGGATATAAATCTAAAGGGATGGGTGAAATGTGTAAATCAACCAACTAAACACAAATCAAACATCAAAAACCGCAATACAACACCTAGTAATGAAGGATAAACCTATAAAAATTCAAATAAAAAAGGAAATAACAGTACTTACTCGAGTTAGATCTGTTGAAAACCAAAAAACGTAGAAAACTAGGGTTTTAACTCCCAATCCAAGCATAAATCTCATAATATGAGCACAAAACTCACATACAAGATCAAAATCCACACTCTCTCTAAAAAAAACCTAAGGCAATATATGGAAATGAAGAGACTCGAAATATTTTGAAAATGAGCACTAATTCCTCAAAAAAACCCGCTTTTGGACATCTACGAGTCCGTGCACGTGGTCAAAAGCCCTTTTATGTAAATGGTTTTATCTAGAAGCTACAGTCGGAGAAATCATCAAGAAAAGATTGAGGTAATAGAATCCAAAATCCCAAACACTCAAAAATATTGTATGAATGTACGCTGATGCATGAGAAAATATTTATTTTAACATTTTTTAAAAAGTTTGAGATACATGCACAAATGAAAAAATCGCACACGCATATATACAAAATGATACTCAAATTTGACATGTGTGAACATAATTAGGAAATATTTGATAAACATGATTTTATGAATAAAATTTCTTCGAATCTTGATTAATGACATGGTATTAGAACTTACTCGAAAAAACATTAATCATTTCAACAACGTATGCAAAATTCCAATCAAATCAATTCAAGTTCTTTGTGTATCTTAATCATTGAGCATATATGAGTTAAAAAATCAAAATAATGCACATAATAAAGTTATAAGAATCAAAAAAAATTCTTAAGTTTATCATCCCATTAAGATCTTTTCAAGATGTCATAAATTGTAGTCTCTAACCACTCATCGACCTCAATGATGTTTAGACCTAAAGTAGATACTAGAAGTTTATCAATACAAGAAAATTTAAAATCCATATTTGGTTTTTTATTCATTCAATTTTCTAGTACCTGGCTTTGGCTTTTTTAATGATATTTTGACTTTTCCTATGGTGGCTTATACACGCAGTATGTTAGGCACCTATTGACGATACTTAAATTAAAGTGAAAATTATCTCACCAACGGTATCCCTTTCCATTTATAAAGCATCTCATCAATTAACTTCATAAAGCAAAGTTTATTTCACAAAAACTCTCAAATGACTCATAAAAAGTTTCAAAACACCAATATAAGATTTTTGAATTTAATCATGATTAAAAGTCAAGAACTAAATGCAAAACACATAACAATAATCATATGAATCAAATGATATGCACGTGCTTGTGTAAAGTGAATTCACAACCAATGATTTCATCAAAATTTGACAATCATGATTTATTACGTGAGTTATAACATATTATTGAGTTAGTCAACATTTGCACCAATTAGTTAATAATTCATGCCTTAATCACCATTCAAGTTGTGTTCAAACATCAAATCAATGAAATCAAAGATAATCATATAAAATCTTTTTTATTACTTTTTAAACTTGAATGATGCAATATATATACACATATTATGCAAGGAATGATGCATATAAGAGAATGCATGAATATGCACTATTGCATGAAAATTCCTCACAAAAATATGAGAATGATCTGAATATAGCAACTGAATTACTCACCCAAAATATTCGATCCTATACAAATGAAGGAGCACCTAGGAGAGTGACTTATAATATAAAGACCCTAGGTATAGGTGGCAAAACCATTCCACATAACCAAATTCATCCGTATTAGTCCACGTAAAAAATATGTATTCTAAAAAGTCAAGATAAATTTGGGGCCTAATCTAAAAGTGGTGGGCCAAGTATGGGAAAATCATATAGAAGTTCAAAAGTAAATAAATGAACCTACAACTTATAATTTCAGTCATCATTTTCTCTTTCATCTCTTAAACATGAGTTTTCACAAATAACATTTTCTCTCTCTCCTCTCCTCTCTCTATCCTCTATCTACCCCTAGCTTTATCATTTCCCAACTAATCAGTTAGTTATCCCTCTTGATTTTGATTTGGTTTGTGGGTTTTTATCATTTTATCTTTTTTAATTCATCAAGAAAAGAAAAAAAAATGCGTTGAACCGCCCCACACCTGCCCGGATGAATGGCTTGATGCAAATTTGGCCCCACCCACTTTAGGCCCGATCCAAATTTGACCCGCCCACTTGGTTGTAGGTTCAAACCCTAGGTATCCTAGGCAAACTACCATCTAGTAAGAGTGGTTTGATGCCTCTCCATGATCCTTAAGAGGCACAAATACCACTTCCTTCTTAGCATACTTTCTTTTAGGGATATTATACCCAACTGATACGTCACGAATATTGCATATTTGCGCCTTTTATCTTTGTGCATTCTAGTACTTTTACATTCTTAATGCCTATATTTATGCTCGTTAACTAGACAGCCACGAATTTGGATATATATATATATATATATATATATATATATATATATATATATATATATATATATATATATATATATATATATATGTGTGTGTGTGTGTGTGTGTGTGTGTGTGTGTGTGTGTGTGTGTGTTTTGCAGGGGTTAATTGTGTTTTTGAAGGTATTGGAACGCTAAAAGTGAGGATCGGTTGCATTTTGAAGAAGTTCGATCGTCGGACGCTAGTTTAAGGGAAATTTAGTCAATTCACACTTCATCTCTGGCTTATGATAATTCCACGGATGCTTAGTTCGTTCAGTTAGAATCACGTGGCCATAAACGGCACATCATTTGGAGTTCGGACGATCACGTTATGGCCATTTCTGTATTCAACCTTTTCTCCCATGTGAAGACCAATCAAGGCTGGAAAACAGAGTACCGGTCGACCGCGCCCAGGGGTTGGTCGACCACATATTAGGATTTTGCCTTGTAACCTTTCTAATGGGTTTTCTTCGAAGGACCGGTCGACCGGTCCCTGACCCGCGGACGACCGGTGGTCCCAGTTACCCGACAATTTCCCTTTCCTTTTCTTTTCTTTTTCCTTTTCTTTTCTATTTTTATTCCCAACTTACTATATAAGAGAATTTTTGTTCTCTTTTGAAAATATCTTCATTTTACATTAGATTTAGGGTTTGTAAAGAGATTTGGCCCTTCTCCGTTTCCTTTGGGTGTTTTACCCATTTTTATGTATGTAAGCATCAATTTTCTTTATCTTTCATTTGTTTAATGTTTTCTTTACTTGCTTCCTTTCATTTCCATGCCTAGATAATATTTATCTCTTGTTATTTATTGCTTTCATAATTAAGTTTACTTTCTTTCTTTCAATACATGTCATTTACCATGCTTTCTAGCTAAGTTAGTCTAGGTTGTGTTAGATTGAACTCACCTATGGGTTGACGGGTTGCTTTGCCTTGGTGATGGGTTTTTACGTGTCTATTTCAAATGTTTTGTCCTAGTTATTATGCCTAGAAAATTTGACGGGGTATATCATGTATGCTCCATACTTACGACCTTGCGTGCGTAATTTCTGGGTTATTTGTTGATGCCAAAATCTTATTAGACTTTTATGCGAATTTAGGGGTGTGACAACTCTTGGTTTAATTAACTGTCGAAACGAGACTCAATCTTAATAACTCGTGAGCCCATGTAACCATTTTATACTAATTAATTCTAGGTGAGGGATATCCAACACAACCTATAGTTTTTATCCCTTTGTTAATTTGAATTTAAATACACTCATGCCTAGTTTATCTTTTATTTCTTTTTAGTTAGCAAAAATATCTTTTACAGTTTTATTTTTGGAATATTAAACCAATTAAATTTCAGCAACTTGTTTCTGTGGATCTTCGATACCCGGACTGGCCGCTATACTCCCTTAAAAGAGTATAGTCATATTTTAGGTTTTTGTATAGAGCTGTTGAGCCGAATATAACAAACGATCGGTGTCGATGATGCGACACCGTGGAAAAACCTAGTCTATCACCACTCATATCATTAACAGACTTAGATGATTAAATCAAAACCCTGGCAATCACCGTGGCAAAACCCTGTCTATCATCACGGAAAAACCACTAGTTGGTGATGATAGACAGGGTTTTGCCACGGTGGAAAAACGGTGTGCTTTAGGTGATTATTAATGAACTTTACTTTATTTTACTTGCTTCAATTTTCAGGAGTGAAACTCTCTCCTAACCTCACTCATGTCATTAATAATCAAGTCAACTCTCCTCATTCACTTTCCTGATCTCTCCTCTAAATGTGCTAATAGAACGTCTCTTCATAACCTTCATCCTATCATGAATGGTTCTAATATTTCTCTCTTTTAAATACTTACAAGTTTGGTTTGAATGACCAAGAAACCTACAATAGGTACAAAATGCACATCCCTCCTAAACTTGCGTTTCGATTCATGAGCTCTTTTTGAAATTTTCTCAAGATTCCTTCTATTAAAGAAAAAAAAGTAAATTATGATTCTTTTTTCTACAAAATGAGAATCCATAGTCTTTTTACGAAGATACAGACTTAGGAACAACTTCCTCCTTTTTTAACTAAGGAATTTTTTCCCTGGACTTCTTTTCGCTACAAGTAGAAATCTCAACACTTGATTTTTAAACACTAATTTGTATTTCATTCATCATAGACATTGACATTTTTATCATTCTTAACTTCACCATGGTTCATTAAGATGCTATCAAGAACCTTTTTCCATCAATCATATCAATCATTGAGTCCTTGACATGTTGCAACTCAATTTTAATTTTTTAAAATCAACTTTCAAAATGTTCTCTTTGGAGATCAACTCCTTCTTTTTAATTCAAAAGGATTTCATTCTTTCTTTTTAAATAATCATTGTCATCACTCAAAGCATCAACTTTATCCTTGAGTTTTAAGCATTCCCATTGAACATTTTTTACTTTTTCATCTTGTTCAAACTGAAATGTTAGCTTAATTTTTAATTTCTTTAATTTCAAGGATTCTTAATAAAATTCATAAAAGGCCTCATGTACGTCATTGGATTCATCATTACTCTCATCTAGTGATCCATAATGTAATGTGTGTGAACCTTTGTTACTACATGACAAGGAATCACTTAGCGATATACGACTAGATCCTTTGGTCCCACTTTTCTTCACCACACCATCAAACGACATATTATCCTGACGCACGTTGTCAGTTTCTTTCAACATAGACATAAGGTTTAGTTTACTTCCACTCTCTTCACATGAGGTACTCTCATTATAATTGCTCTTCGTATCATTCAAGCTCGCTTTGTAGATTTTCTTCTTCTTATCTACATCCTTGATCATATATCGCTTCTTCAAGTGACTTGGACTAACATTTATGTGATGTCCTACTCCACCTAAACCATACAAATGATCTTCATCTCTTTCTCAACCTCCCTTGCACAATCCTATTATGACTTCTATTAGAGTGACGTCTAGTGAATTTGTAAGGTTTGGATTTAAATTATTTTTATTTTAATAAAACTTTATGTTATTCTTATAAATCATGTTAAACCTATTAACAAATAAATTTATATCCACTTTAACATTCTCTTTTGATCTCACATAACTCTTACTAGACACATCTATCTCACTAGATTCGATTACAAATGCTAAATCCTTTTTTGGCTTCGACAAACTCATATTCTTTTTTTAATCACAAATTTTTAGTGACCCTAATAACAATTCAAGGCTACAAGTGTTAGTGCCTTTAATTTCATCAAAGATAGCCATTTTGGGCTTGAATGTAGAAGTAAGTATTCTCAACAACTTTGTTCTCGAAAATTTTCTCACTCAGATTAAATGAGGCATTGACTTCTTTAGTCAACCTAGTGTATTAATCATTAAATATCTCCTACTTCTCATTCATTGGCATTGTCTCGAACATAGTTGTAGTGTTCTGAAAATTATCTCTCTTAGCGCTAAAAGTTTCTTCATGTGTCACTCTCAAAATATCCCAAGCTTTCTTCATCATTTAATAATTTAGTATACGATTATACTTTTGTGTAATCACGTATGGAGAGAACGTATTAAACCATCCAATGAAAAAAACTTGGATTCTTCACTCTCACTCCATCTTCCTTTATTATAGGATAAGTCCATCCATCCTCAACACTCATCCAAACTCTCCAATGTCTTTATCTTAAGTGCGTACATATGTTCACTTTTAAATGGCCATAATATGAGGCATCAAAATACGATGGAAGATTTATGAAAATACTATCACGATATTGATCCATTATCAATACAAGATCTAAACATAAACTAAACTAGATGTAGGAGTAGTGAACATGACAAGATACACACAAACAAGTAAGATCGACTATAACACGTTAGTGCCTAAAAGATCAACCACTATAATACTAATTATGGGTGGTCTTTTTTACACAATATATTCAACTCGAATAAACCTAGAGGGAGTGAATAGGTTTTGATGATAATATTTACCAATTTAAACAAACTAATATCTAATGAAAGTTAATTATCTGAATTAACTAAATGAAAATCCTAAGTCAATTTAGCAATGGATCATTTGGGATCAAAACTTATATCTAAATGTGTGTGCGCAATCAAATGTGCATACTAGTAATTATTAACCACACAATAAGGCATGAGGTTAGATTCATGAGGAGAAACCCCAACCTAAGGTTAAAAAATGATGCATCATAGTCCC
This sequence comes from Sambucus nigra, assembly GCA_949130495.1. Taxonomy (NCBI): domain Eukaryota; kingdom Viridiplantae; phylum Streptophyta; class Magnoliopsida; order Dipsacales; family Adoxaceae; genus Sambucus; species Sambucus nigra. The sequence continues at coordinate 52,266,599 of OX422220.1, forward strand.
TCATTACATTTGAAAATCAAATTTAAATAATGCAAGAAGGAACCCCTCTCCTATTACCTAGTAAAAAGTTATGTATGGGTACTAAAACTCTACTCGCTCCAATGAGTAATCCATTCAAAGCTACATTGATCAGATTTGGAAGTCGCATTCTACATCCTCAAATTACACCATGCTCGACCTCTTTAATGGACCAAACACCTCATTTTAGATCTTAGAGTCTAGATATTCAAATTCAGATGTATAATTGCATGTAGGTTATGTGGTGTTCAATTTAAAATCACTCTCAAATCTTACAATTCATAATTCTAGTGTTGATTCAATTTTTCTCTTAATTTTGTGAGATCAAGTGAAGATGACAATTGAAGTGTTTAAATCTTATCACTTGCCCAAAAAATACTCTCTATAGGTGTAAGAATTTCTCAAGAAAATGATCTCCTAAAATTGGAGGGAAACGACTCATATTTATTGAAAATTTCAAAAACGGGGTTGCAGGTTGCACGTAGTGTCAATTAGGCACCATGCGCACGATTTTGGACAAAAAGCCTTATCACACTGAAAGTATGATCTTACACATAGTACCAAAATGACCCCGTGGACACACTTTTAATAAATAAAAATACTAAACCCAAAATGTATTAGGACATGTGCACGGTGGTGATTTGCACCCGTGGGCAGGGATATAGGCAAAGAATAAACTAAGTCGATGAAATACCCCATATTTTTAATATTATTTAAATGATTGCTAATTGTGGGAATAAGTTAATAATCTGGAACTAATTATTGCATGAAAAAATTGGTTATAAGTTAATGCATAGTGATGATTAAATTTGCATGTATGTGATTTATTTGTGTCACATGTTAAGTTTGACTTATCGTGTAATTAATTAACTTGGACTATATGCGGTTACGCGTAAAATAATATGTTTGTGATTTATTTTACGTTGTGAGATATAACGGTGAGTTCTATGGTACTACCATTTGAAACAGACTCTAGAGTGATATGGAGACCCAGTTATGTGTTTTTATCATTTTAATAGGTATAGCGATAGGCTAAGTTTTGGACTATTCTAGGTAGTATTGTGCGCTCATTTAGGGGCTAACAATAGGCCTACTATAGACTCATGGGATTAGGAAGTATTTAATGGAGATTAACCTCATGTAATAATTATTTTGCATAGAAAAAACCAAACCTATAAGCCTTAGACTTTTGAGAGAGTTTAAGGATACTTGGGAGAAGAGGAACAAACAATCAAAGCAAAGAGATTCAATATTCATCATTTCAGGGAACAAATCTCTTGCAATACCGCTTTATAATTTACAACTTCTTTATCTTTTGTGTTTTCCAATTATAATCTGGTATTAGAACGCATGTTTAGGGTCTGAATCGATTAATCTCAATCATGTTTATTTTTGTGTTAGTTAGGATTGGTATTAATTAACTCTGCTTTAAGGACTTGTACTTTTTGAAGAAAAAATTGAATTAAATTATTTTGATGATTGAATTTGTGATAGAACTCATGTATTAGGATTTAATTTAATTTATAAGTTACTTCTCTATGTTAATAAAAAGATTAGATATGAAATTATAGATAAATTAGACTCATTTCACGTTAATGGTAAACTAGGCTTAAATCTTTGAACATTGAAGAAATAACCCTTAAATGTTGTTATAGATCTTAAATATTTATTGGGATTCCTTTAGGATTGTATACACATCCTCAGTTTTGGTTTTGGTGATGTTTAGTTTGATGTATTAGAGCTTTAAACTCATTGATTGAGGTTTTTAGGTTTGAAATACGTTTTGGGTGACGAAAGAGGCGACCTGTGCCATTCTTGTTCAAATGAGATCCCCATATCATTTGAACGAGATGGTTGTTTTGGTTTGAACAAGATTTATCTCTCGTTAGAATGAGATATAGGTTTCATTCAAAAAAGATGGAGTAGTCGTTCGAACGATATCAAGGGCAGTAGCTAGTTTGGGCCTTTAAGTTTTATGGTTGCTTTGGGTAGATTCTAGCGATTAAACCTTTGTTTACTTAAGAGGTGATTAGTAAATTGTAGTAATCGGGTTTATTAGAGTATACACCAAGAGATGTAAATGTGTTAACTTTCATTGAGGTTGAAGATTAATAAGCATTAATTAATAGAACAATTCGACATTTGGGGATTGGGTTGATTTGGGTAGGCGCTTGAGCGAAGCTATGTCCTACAGGCATATGCATGTATTGTGTGGGGTGTGTGTGTGTGTGTGTATGTGTGTATATACAGTCCTGCTCTTGTGCGAACTAGTCCGCATTTTAAGAATGCAGACCGGACATGTATCACCTGGCGATGAGCCCAGAAAAGAGAGAGAGTGCGCCAATAATTTAGGTGATGATTTATAGGCGCACCATTAGGTGACACATGTCCGGCCCGCATTCTTAAAATGCGAACTAGTCGGCAAAAGAGCATTATATATATATATATATTACTCATTTGCTAAAACATATCGTTGCTCGTGGTGAATCTATCGATCAGGGTTGCTTGGGAGGATTTGACCGTGTACCTTACACCTGGTTGTTGAGGCAAGGCGCTGTGGAGGTCTTATGTTTTGATCATAAGTTCAGTCGATCTAGACTTCGTGGTGAGAGAGGTTGATGATCCAATCTATCGGTGGAGATTTTGTACTGAACTACTCGGTGGTGTGATTGTGTATTTATCTACCATTATTATTTGTATGTGTTGATACATTTTAAGCCCATTAGGTGAGGGACTCCAACGGATTTACAGATAGATGAACGAGAGAGTACCCAAAGGTTATTGCCTTCCTGTGATTATATTTTTGAATATATAGAAGAGATACTTTTGTCTAATGATGGATTGTTACTTTATTAATGAACCCTATGTCATGGTAAATGTGTTGATTGGGAGTTTATGTGACTCTTTTGTGGGTGGCATTGTGGGGATTGGTATTTGGGTTGTAGTCTCACATGTTCAGTTAGTTACATAGCGTTTACCTTTGAATAGTAGTTGTTTATGCATTAGTATAGCGATATAGAATTTTAGTATGGCTTATTCAGACTTACGACTCCACGCGTTTACGGCTTTCAATTATTTGATTCTAGCATAGGTTGTTGCTTTATTTTCCCAATTATTTATACAGTCGGTTGGTTTTCAGTCAATTTATTCAGACAAGTTTATTATTAGATGGTTTTGTTATATTATTTACTTAGAGTTATTTATCATTTTTTCTTCCACATGTTGTGAATGGTTTTGAATTCACTTCCATTCATTTATTTGTTGATGTTGAGAATGAAATAAATTGTTTGACAAGCCCTATCTTCGGCATATTAGACTAGATGACTGCTATGTGGAAAATAGGTGTTTTTATAATTGGTATCAGAGACAGGTTCTTGTGTCCTTAGGATCCGTGTTGTGCTCGTCTTATTCATTTTTCGCTATTTAAATACCTATAAATAGTATTTATCATATTATTTTGCTAATCGTTTACTAATACAAATCTTTTTTCCAGATAGAACACACCATACATGATAGACCATGACAGACTACCAGAGAGGGTATAGATAGAGAGTCTCAACAGGTTCTGTAGCCACATTTGTGGCTCGAACGACTTGGCAACAGACTTAGTTGTAATAGTTACTCAGCCAGTCACCACAATGATGGCTTAGATGTTGTAATTTTTCCATCTACCACCATATTTGTAGCCACAACCATAGGTGGCAGCACTATTTCATCCATAAAGTGCGATATAGGATAGAGCACATTCAACCTTTGTTGAGGGCCACCCACTAAAGTCTTCTAGTATTAGTGATATTATAGTGGCGTGTCATTGGAAGAAGGATACAGAGAGACATTTGAGGATTGTGATATGCACAGAGATGAACAAGAAGATGTTGGCTTCGTTTATCTATCTTGGAAAGGCCTTAAAGTGGTGAGAATCATTCACCACGGTTCAAAATAAAGACACTTTGACCATTTTAATGTTTTGGGTCAAGTTCGATGACAAGTAATTCCCACCAAAAGTTAGGGGAGAAAAGAAGAAGGAGTTTCTGAACCTAAAATGGGAGGGTCTCACTGTGGTAGAGTATGAGCAGGAGTTTGCCACTTTATCTTTTTTTGTACCAAAGGAGGTAGATACGGAAGGTAAGAAGATAGAGAAGTTAGTCTTCGAGTTGATATGGCGTATCAGGCAAGCCATTTTGGGATACCCTACCTTTATCACTTATACATAGGTAGTGAATGGCTATTTACTTTATTATTAGGACCACAAGGAGTTTTAGAAGGTCAAGGGTGAGAAGAGTTTTAATGTCAATTCGTCTACCCAACAGGGTAAGATAAATGAAAATGGTATTCAAGGGTCCTAGTAATCTAAGAGGTCTCGGTCTGGTGAGTAGTATCATAAAAAGCACACGGGGTTTGATGATCTTAGGTGCCACCTGGGCCAAGGATAGTAGTATCAACAAAGCCAAAAAGGCTAAGAACAATATACTCAAGGCCATCAGAGCCTAGGGCAGCTGGGTCATGGCTAATAGGGATAGCATGGGTAATCGTAAGAGAGGTGCCATTTTTATGAAACTTTTTTTACTTGTTGAGAGTGTGGGCATATGAATAGTATGATCCATAAGGTAAATCGAGGGGCGCAGTATCAATCAAGTCAGCGTGGGTACCACTCACACCAGGGGCAGCATTAGCAGTTTCCAGCCCCACCAATTGCAGCAATGTCAGCACTGCCATCACCAACATCCCAAACTTATAGGCAACAACCACTTCAGTAGGGCATGTGTATCACGTCGCACCTAGGGATGCACATGCACCATCCCAGGAAGTTAAGGTTATATTTCCTATTTTTGGGCATATAGGACGTATTTTCTTTATCACTGGTGCATCGCACTTATTTATTGGTATTAGTTTTTCTCGATCATCGGTGATGGTAGACTTAGCATCAGATACAGTTCTGTATGTTAATTAACCCATGGGTAGAGGGGAACATATTCGTTCCATATGTAGAAGGATATGGGTGGACATTAGTAGACTTTATATCGTAGCCGACCTTTTGGTGTTATATATTTCTAAGTACGGCATCATCCTAGGGATGGATTGGTTAGCTACGTATCATCCTTTTGAATATTACTTTGGGAAGTCCATCGTCTTTGCCATTTCGGGGCAGGAGATGTAATTGATTGTAATGTCATGCCCAGAGGGAGGGTCCAACATACATTTGTATTACATGAAGGAGGACACTTCTGAGGGAGTTATGGTCTCTTTGGATTCTCTTACTTTGGTTAGGTATTTTTTGAACGTGTTTCCCGACATTAGGGGGTTTCCGCCGAGTAGAGAGATTGAATTCATGAGTCATTTGGCTACAGGCATGAGACTTGTTGCACGCACACCATATCGTATGGCTCCTTTGGAGATCAGAGAGCTTAAAGACAAAAGGTTTTATTAGAATGAGTACTTCACCTTGGGGATCTCTAGTCTTATTCATGAATATGAAAGAAGGATCGTTGTGATTGTGTATCAATTACCGTGAGTTGAACAAGGTCACCATAATGAACAAGTATTTTTTTAACCCATAATGATGACTTTCTATACCGTTTAAGGAGTGCTTCATTATTTTCAAAGATTGATTTTAAGGTCGGGGTACCATCATTTGAGAATTCCGAAGAAGGATGTTATAGGAAAAACATTTTTAACGAGATATGGATCATATGGCGATATGGTAATGTCGGTTGGGATAACCGATTCACAAACAGTTTTTATGGACTTGATGAACAGGGTGTTAAAAGAGTTCTTTTTTCATTTTGTCATCATGTTCATTAATGACATTTTGTGCCCACGAGCACTCTCAACACTTATAGATAATGTTACAGGCATTGTGAGACCATGTGCAAAGTTCTAGAATCATTTATTTTGGTTGAGAGAGGTGAAATTCTTGGCTCACATTGTATTCGAGGTAGGGATATCAGTAGATCGGAATACGGTTTCAGTAGCAATGAAGTGGGGACATCCCATAACATCTACGAAGGTGCTCATTTTTCTAGGATTAGTAGTATATTGACGTTAGTTCATTCATGGATTCTCGAAGATAGTTGGGCCTTTGACTAACTTAAAAAAGAAGTAGGTGTAATTTGTTTGGGATGAGTTTTTTCATCAGGCTTTGGATGAGTTGAATGTCAAGCTGACTTTAGCTCCAGTGCTATCTTTACCTCGTAGTGGGGTGGAGTAAATGGTGTATACCAATGCGTCCTTATAAGGAATTGGGAGTGTATTGATGCAGGAGAAAAGGCTGATAGCTTATGATTCTCGCAAACTTAAGCCTCATGAGGGGAATTGTGATGCCCTATTTTCGGGGGTCATTATGAAAAAAAATCAACTTTGATTTCTATTAAGAAAATCTTCCCTTTGGAATAAAATCTTGCTTTCACATTTTTGCCATAAAATTTATTAAAACTAATAATGAAATAATATCCAGCTTTATAAAATTTATAAGAACACTTAAAATAAAAGAGTTTTGCCCACTTCATAGGATAAATAAAAAATTTAAAAAGTCCAGGCCATCATGTCTTATTACAAACCGAATTTAAAAAACTTTCGAATAGTTACAAATAATTCCAATCAAACAAAACTTCCATTAAAGAAACTTATTTAAAGTAAACATGAAACAGAGCTCTATTGACGCGTAAATGCTTCCTTATCTCTCATGGTTTGCTTGCCTTTATCTTTTCCCGAAGTGCCTGAGGGGCTTGGCAAATTGTGGGGTGTGATCGTGCGTCCAGCAGGAGGAATACTAGAAGAGTAATACGTACCAAGAATATTTATACATGTAAAGTATATTTTAGTAATTATGAAATCATCCATCATTTGATTAAGTTTTCTCATGAAAAATGTAACGTGACATCCAACTAACATTTTGACCATGTAACTTGGGCAATGAGCACACTCACATTTAATTCTTTCTTTTAACAATACCTATATCTTATTAATTTAATCATTAATGTACTTTCACATTTTTCTAAGTTCTTTCGTAAATTTAAATTTACATTAATGAGCGTCATGCTCAGAATCATCTTATCACTTTCTTAGTCGGCATACCGATCCTTGAGTGTTATACGTCTTTTCATTGAATCCCACTATGTAGGAATATGCTACTGATTAGTTGTTTGGGGTTTAATCATTAAGATGCGCCCTAGGGCTCTAGGCTATCCTTAAATTTCCTAGTTTCCTCCAAAGGTCTTTCACTAGTTACATCTTTGTATCTCTTTTTTCTTTCTTTCTTTATTATTCACGTTTAAACCTTTTTCCTTTATTTTCTCTTTACCGATAGATGTGAACAAATACCCGGGATGAGATAAATCTCAATACACTTTATTTCTACGTTTCACACATTATTACACTTTCCACTATTCACACACGCTCGTAAATTTAAGTTTTATACCTTTTACCAAAAATGCTTCTTTTCACTTTTACTTTACTAAATATAAATTTTCACCACCTAAAATCCAACTCTTTTAACTAGAATCTTTTAGTTTGGAAAGTATACTCATAAGTCCAATTATTTCATAAAGATGACACTTTTGCACTAAAACATCACTTTTGTCATTTTGAGACTTATTTTTTCCAACTTATTGACTTTGAACCTTTTATATTACTTCTTATCATTCTATGTGGTCATAATACTTCTTTTAAAACAATACTCATTTTTGCAAAAATAACTACTAAATCTATACTTTACACAACATGACACTTTTGTACTAAAAACTATACTTTTGACACTTCAAGATTTATTCTTACAAATTGACAACTTCTCATTTTAGACATTTTATTCTTATCATTTTATATGTAAATATTACTATATTTACTATTTTAACCTTAATACTTTACTATTTTCGATTGTAGCCACTTAATTCGTAAAACTTCTTGAATATTTACCACATAAAGTAGTATCATTTTATGTGACTAATATCCTAATTTGTTTGACATTATTGTTTCATATTACAAGTCTTGTTTAAATGTATTTTTAACATATTAAACCCATTTATCCCAATCACGTGAGTTTATGTTCACAAATGTAAGGTTTTAGACCAATAAAACCCATACATACATTCTAACATTTCTTCATCAAGTTCAACTTAATATTTGGCATGAAATAACTAATTTAAAAAAAGTTTTCAAAAGGAATAACTTCCTTAAACATTATAAAATTTTAACTTAATTCAAACATTAATTTTTAACCATTTTTATCACATCTTTATCAAGCTACATTCATATATAGTGATAATAAGCATAAATAGTCATGTAAATCATACATATGTATACATATTACTAGCATGCTTGATTTTAAACTTGAAAATATTGTATAACCCCTATCTCTTGAAGATATAAATTCCACTGATGAAGAAATTGAAAGAAAACCCAAATAAGCTTCCTACTTCCAAGCTACTTGCAAGCTTTGTTCTTCAAATAAATAGCCTTAATACCCTCCTTAAACCTTGTTAATTGAAAAGTAAAATAGTTTTCTTACAAGCTTGGTATATGGAGAGAGTATACAGGACTTTTGCTAATGATTTTGAATAAGGAGAGAAGAACTAAAATAATGCCTAAGGGTCGCCCAATCTCAAAAGGAATTGAGGAAGATTTTATAGGACAAACTCTCACATTCTCCCGCCTCCACTTTTAAAGTCTCCAAATCCATCCTAATGACCCCCCCCCCCCCCCCCAATTAATAATGGTTCTACTAAGTATAATGGGGTAGGAGGTCGATAATAAAGCCAAAAATTTTATGAGGGTTGGTTCTTTTCCCCCTCAATTATGTAGAAAGTTGACAGCTCAAAAGAAGCCAAATTATGTGATAACGTGGGACGGGTCTAAACAATTTTTTTTATATCGTCGAAAAAGGGAACATTGTTGAGAATTTAATTTTACATTTACTGGAATTTTTGTAATTTTTCTGACCATTTTTATGTTTTGACGAAAAACCCATTTATTTACTTATTTTTATTATTATTATTTTTTCATTGAATTTCCTTCTTTTATCCTTAAGATATTATAACACATAAATAATTATAAATATTTAAATTATTCTAATTAATTTATTTAATCCCATTAAAATCTGTAACTCACTTTAATACGCGTAACGCAGTACGCGACATTTTTGGATTTTTCTTCTTAATTTTAATTATAAGATAATTTTAATACGACCTTCCCACCTTGGGAGTTTTTGTCCCAAAATCAAAACATAAAATATTTCTAAGTAAACAATTCGGGATGTGATCTTCTCATCATCGATTATAATTCCCAAGTCACTTTCTCAACGTTATTCTTATCCCAAACAACCTTGACGAGGGGAATTGTATTTTTGCAAAGCATCTTCTACTTGTGGTCCACCATTTCCATTGGCCTGGTCTCATATGACACAATGTTCTGGGGTTTAACCGAATCCAATTAATCAAGTGTGACTAATCTGGAATATACTTTCTTAAAATCGATACATGAAAAATATTGTGCACTTGAGATAACTGTGGTGGTAATGCTAAACGATACGACACTCGACCAATCCTATCCAAGATTTCAATTGGTCCTGTGTACCTTGGTGTAACTTCACTTTTATTCCACATCATGCAACTATTGGCTTAACTTTGATCTTTGGGAACACATGATCACTTACTCCAAACTCTGAGTCCAAGTTACGAGTACCGGCATAGTTTTTCTGATGGCTCTAAGCGATTTTAAGCCTACCTCGTATGACTAGAATTTTCTAAGTTATTTCCTCTATAATTTCAAACCTTGAGATGTGTTTCTCACCGACTTCTGCCTAATAAATTGGTGAACTACAAATTCTTCCATACAAGGCTTCAAGTGGTGCCATCTCAATACTCGCCTAATAACTATTGTTGTAAGCAAACTCTTCTAACAGTAGTTGGTCTGTCCAACTACCCTGTAAATATATAACACAAGCCCGTAATATATCTTTGATTATCTGATTAGGCCTCTTGGATTGTCCATTCGTCTGTGGATGATGGTTGTGCTGAGATTTATATTCGTTCCCTACTCTTACTGCAGTTTATTCCAAAACATGGATATAAATCTAGGATCTCTATTTGAAATAATGCACAAAGTTGCACCGTGAAACCTTATGATTTCTCAAATTTAGAGTCTGGGGAGCTTGGCCAAGTTATATATGACTTTAATAGGAAAGAAATGTGCTAACTTAGTGAGTCGATCAACCACAACCCATATTGCATCATGCCCTGCCTGAGCCCTAGACAAAGCAATAACGAAATCCATCATTATGTGCTACCACTTCCACTATGCTACTAGTAGGGATTGTAATAATCCTGCTGGATTCTGGTGTTCGGATTTTACTTGTTGACATGTACAGCACCTTGACACAGAAAATGTGACATCCCTTTCATTTTTCACCACTAATAGTTTCTACACAAATCCCTGTACATCTTTGTACTACAAGGGTGAATGCTAAAACGAGACTAGTGCACTTCTGCCATGACTTCTTCCTTGAGATCCTCGATGCTTAAGATTACCAAACCCCACCGAAACTAATGTTGTTTTCTTTATCGAGTGATAAATCCTCTATTGCCTTTCCTACTAAAATCTAGTCCCAAGAGTGCATCAAATTTTCATCATAAGCTTATGCATCAAGCACCTTTTAATTGCGTCTCCTATTAAAATACAGTCCCAAAAGTGTATCAAATTTTCGTCACAAGCTTATGCATTAAGAACCTTTTGCTATAAGAATGGTCTTGCTACCAGCCCGTTGATGTTAGAGTAATGCTCTCCCAATTTAACCCTCAATTAGTATCTCTGAAGGTCTTCCATCATATTATGACGGTAACATTTCATTACCGCCAAAAATGTTCATGGTTTCTTACTTAATGTGTCGGCTACAAAATTTACTTTACCAAAGAGTTAATGGAGACCAAAATCATAATCTTCAATGAGTTAAATCCATTATCTCTTATGAAGATTTAGATCTTTTTGAGTGAAAATATGTTGTAGTCTTGTGTGATTCAAGTACATCTCGAACCATTCCCCATAGAGGTAATATCTCCCGATCTTAAGAGCAAAGGCAACTACTCCAAGATTAAGGTCATGAATTGGATAATTCTTCTCATGAACATTTAACTGCCTTGACGCATAAGCTACTACATTATTCCCTTGCATCAATACTTCTCCTAAACCTGCCCCTGATACTTCATGGTATATGAAGTATTCCTTTCCTCATTTTGGGAGGAAAAGTACTGGTGTGGTAGCTAATCTTACTTTTAACTCCTGAAATATTGACCACACTCATCTGTCCACTTAAAGCGAACCTCCATTTGTGTCAGCCTAGTGAGATGAGAAGAAATTTAAGAAAAATCCTAGATGAAATGTCTGTAATACCTAGAGAGTCCTAAGAAACCCCTTATATCAGTGACTTTCTTTGGTTGCTCCCCATTTACCACTGATTAAATTTAGCTAGGTATATGGAATTATCTACCCTGAAATGACATGGCCAAGAAATTTAACCTCGCCTATCCAGAACTCGCATTTACTGAACTTTTCATACAGTTGATTCTCCTTAAGTGCTTGCAAAGTCGTGCGTAGATGCTCCTCATGGTCCATTTTTTATGCTAAGTAAATGAGGATGTCATCAACGAATACCACAACAAACCGATCTAGATATGGGCGGTAAATTCGATTCATTTGGTCTATAAATGCTAAAGGTGTGTTTGTTAAACTGAATAGCATAATAAATAACTCATAATGCCCATATCCTATATGGAATGTTGTCTTATGAATATCCTCAGTTCTAACCCAAAACTGGTGATAACCGGATCGAAGGTCAATCTTTGAAATAATACAAGCGCCTTGTAACTGATAAAATAGATCACCAATTCTGGGCATAGGATATTTGTTCTTAATCGTGACCTTATTCAATTGTCTATAATCAATGCAGAGTCTGAGTGAATTATCTTTCTTCTTAGCAAAAAGAACCAGTGCACCCCATGATGACACACTCGGTCTAATGAAGCCTTTTAATAATAAATATTCTAATTAGACCATCATCTCGTTTAATTCAGCTGGAGCCAAACGGTGTGGAAGAATAGAGATGGGTGAGACATTTGTGTGTATCTCTATTGTAAATTCAATCTCCCTTTACGGTGGTAACCCTGGAAGAACCTATGGAAATAATTCAAGAAACTCCCACACAACTGGATACTCCATGATCATACGATTAGTGGTGACTTGCTCCACAAGGCTCGAAAACCATCTGAAATAATTTTGTTTTCTTTAGTGTTAATGTATTTGCAAAAACGGTCCGTAAATTATTCACTGTTAAATCTGTGGTTGTACCCATCTCAAAAATACCCATACACTATGCTGATGACATTATATCGTGTCATTAAAATAACATATCCATTCTATTTTGAGGATTACCTCAAAACCTTCCATGTCCATGATAATTAAGTTATAGTCAATAATGTACTTCCCCACAGTGATAACGTAATTATGACAAACACGGTTTTGAAAAATACATCCGCCGATCAAAAGTCCCACAAAAATAGGGGATAAAATAACAACCTTTAGACCCAAACTAACTGGATATAAATGAATGTGAAGCGCCAGAATCAAATAATGCTTGGACCCATATATGGTAAATTAAGATAACACGTCCTATAATTATGGTGTCATACTGAGTTGTTGATCGTGTGAAGGCATAGGCACATCCCTGGTTTAACTTATTTTTCTGACTGCCTTGTTAACTAGGTTGACCATGTCCACCATACCCTTGGCTGGGACGCGAACCACCATTTTTGTACCAACTTTACTAGAATCCACCAGTCTATTGTGGATGCTGGGTGGGTGTACTAAAGCTTGAATTCCTTATTGGCTAAAAATTGGAACCCTCATTAGTGGGCTGAGGACCGCTACATTTATGGGGGCAATCCCTCTTCGAATGGTCAGGTGCTCCACAATTGTAACACCCCTTGCTTGTTTGTGCTGACTCCACACCCAAATTTTGGGAGGAACCACAGCTTGTGATTATCTTTATTTAGCAAAGAATCCTGAGAACTATTTTCCCTATGCTTATTGCCACTACTGTTGCTTTTCTCAACACCAGTCGTTCTCTTCTTCTCTTTAATCAGTCTTTCATCTTCATACTCTAACTCTAGTCTGATGGCCTTGTTCATCATCTCCCAAAAACTGCAAACATCCTGGTCAAAGATAAGCCTCCAAATGGAATGATTGAGACCCTTTATGAACATGCGGGTCTTCTCCCTCTCATCTCCTGTTATAAATTTTTCATAGTCTGAAAGGGTTTCAAACTTGACCTCATACTCTCCAGAAGTCATTTTTCCTTCGAACAAGTTTTGAAACTCAACCTTTTTCTGTCATGATAATCTTAAGGGAAATATTGATCAATAAATGCCTCCTCATGGTCATCTTAAAGAACTAACCCATTCATACTGACTTTATATGACGTCCACCATATTTAGGCATGGTCCGTAAATTTAAATGTAGCCACACATACCCAATGTGCTAGTGATAATTCAAGAAGCTCAAAGATACAAGTGACACATTATAACCACTCCACGGTCTCTTCAGGCCCTGTTGTACCGCTAAATTAAGGGGGATTTAGTTTTCTAAACTCCTTCAGTCTATCGGCCTCGTTGTTACTCTCTAATGTTCTACCATTGCCTTGGTGCTTTTGAGAGAGAGAATCATCCAGCTGCCTGACTGCCTGATACATTTGGCTTAACTCATTGGAGTTTCCAGCAGTACGTCCTCCACCTCTACGTATAGCCATTATAAATAGGGGATGATAGTTTAGAATAGGATAGACTATAGATAACTATAAAGAAAATGAAGCATAATCATACTTTCCGACACACACATAATCTATGCTCTTATACCAAATTGTGATGCCCCATTTTCGAGAGTCAATAATGAAAACCTTTTTCTACTTTGATTTTTGTTAAGAAAATCCTCCTATTAGAATAAAATCTTGTTTTCACATTTTTGCCATAAAATTCATTAAATCTAATTAATCAAATGATGTCCAGCTTTATAAAATTTAAGGAACACTTAAAATAAAACAGTTTTTTCCACTTCATATGATAAATAACAATTTAAGGCTTATTACAGATCGAATTTAAAATACTTCCTAAGAATTCCAATCAAACAAAATTTCCATTAAAGAAACACATTTAAACTAAACAAGAAATAGAGCTCTACTAGATCGTAAATGATTCATTGTCTCTCATGATTTCCTTGCCTTGTTTTTACCAAAGTGCCTAGGGTTTTGGCAAATGGTGGGGTATGAGTGTGCACCCAGTAGGAGAAATACTAGTTGTAATACGTGACATGCAATTGTGAATTCATCCATCATTCAATAAAGTGTTCTCATTAAAAATGCATCGTGACATGCAATTGACGTTTTAATCATGTAACCTGGACGATGAGCCCACTCACACTTAATTCTTTCTTTTAAAAATACTTATATTTCATTAATTTAATCATCGACGTACTTTCAGATTTTTCCAAGTTGTTTCGTAAACTTAAATTTTACATTAGTGAGCGTCGTGCTCAAAATCATCTTATTACTTTCTTCATCGAAATACTAATCCGTGAGTGTTATGCTGCCTTTCACCGACACCCACTATGCCGGAATATGCTATTGATCAGTTGTTTGGGATCTAAGCATCAAGACGCACCCCAGGGCTCCGAACCCTCCTTAAATTTCTTGGTTCCCTTCGAGGGTCTTTTACTTGTTACATCTTTGTATATCTTTTTCCTTCCTTTCTTTCTTATTCACTTTTAAAACTCTCCTTTATATCCTTTTTACCGGCCGATGAGGCCAAAAATTTGGGATGAGACAAATCCCGACACACTTTATTTCTAAGTTTCACACTTTAATACACTTTTCACTATTCATGCACACTCGTAAATTTTCTTTACATATCATTTACCAAAAATTCTTCTTTTCTCTTTTACTTTATTAAATATGAATTTTCATCATGTAAAATTCAACTCTTTTAACTAGAGCCCTTTAGTTTGGAAAGTACACTCATAACTCCAATTATTTCATAAAAAATGGCACTTTTGCACTGAAACATGTCTTTTGTCATTTCGAGACTTATTTTCCAACATATTGACTTAGCACCTTTTATATTACATCTTATCATTTTATGTGGTCATAATACTTCATGTAAAAGTAAATTTTCAAAATAATACTCATGTTTACAAAAATTACTACTAAATCCATACTTTACATAAAACGACACCTTTGTACTAAAAATAATACTTTTGACATTTCAAAATTTATTCTTTCAAATTGATAACTTCTCATTTAAGACTTTTTATCCTTGTAATTATAAGCGTAAATATTACTATATTTATTGTTTCAACCTCAACACTTTATTATTTTTACTTTTAGCCCCTTAATTCTTAAACTTCTTGAACTTTTACCACATAAAATAACGTCATTTTATGTGACTAATATGATAATTTTTCCAACATTATTATTATCATATTCAAAGGCTTGTTTAAATTTATTTTTAAAATACGAAACCCATTTATCCCAGCGACATGAGTTTATGTTCATGAATGTATGGTTTTATAATAATAAAACCCATATAAGCATCCTAACATTTCTTCATTAAGTTCAACTTAATATTTGGCATGAAATAACTAGTGTAAAAATGGTTTTCATAAGGAATAACTTCCTTGAATATTGTGAAATTTTAAATTAACTCAAACTTTAACTTTTAATCATTTTTATCACATATTTATCAACATGTATTCATATATAGTAATAATAAGCATAAATAGTTATGTAAATCATACATATGTATACATATAACTAGAATGCATGATTTTTAGACTTGAAAATAGTGTAAAACCCCAACCTCTTAAAGATATAAATTCCTTTGATGAATAGGTTGAAAGAAAATACAAATAAGCTTCCTACTTACAAGCTTTCTTCTTCAAATAAACACCCTCAATACCTTTCATAAAATTTCTTAAATGAAAGATAAAATGGTTATCCTATAAGCTTGGTATATGGAGAGAGTGTAGAAGAGTATGGCTACTGATTTTGAACAAGGAGACAAGAACTAAAATGATGCCTAAGGGCTGCTCAAACTCACAAGGATTTGAGGAGGATTTGTGAGGACAAACTCTCACAATATCCCCCCTTTAATGCCTTTAAACCCATCCTAATGACCCCCCACTAATCAATAATGGTTTCACTAAGTATAATGGGGTCGGAGGCCAAATAACAAAGGTAAAAATCAGATGAGGATTGGTTCCTTTGCCCCCTCAATTATACAAGAAGTTGACATCTTAAAAGAAGCCAAATTGTGGGATAACTTCGGACAGAAAAACACACTTAAGAGGGTCTAAACGATTGTTTTTTAGATCATTAAAGGTAAAGTTGTTTAGAATTTAATTTTACATTTACTAAAATGTTTTCATTTTTTTCTGAGCACTTTTATTGCCTGACGAAAAACCCATTTATTTATTTATCTATTTATTTGTATTACTGTTACTCTTCTTCTTTGAATTTCCTTATGTTATCCTTAATATATTATAATACATAAATAATTATAACTATTTAAATTATTCTAATTAATATATCTAACCCCCATTAAAATCCGTAACTCACTTTAATACGGGTAATGCGGTATGCGAAAGTTTTGGATTTTTATTCTAAATTTTAATTAAAAGATTATTCAAATACGATTAAGCCCATAATTTCTCATAATATAATTTTTCATTCATTTATAAAAATTTGGGCGTTACAACCTTCCAACCTTGGGAATTTTCATCCCCGAAATCAAAACATAAAGCATTTCAGAGTAAATAATTCAGGATGTGATCTTCTCATCGTCGATTCTAATTCCCAACTCGTTCTCTCAATGCCATTTTCATCCCAAACAATCTTGAAAAGCGGAATTGTATTTTTGCAATGCATCATCTACTTGTGGTCCACTATTGCCATTGGTCTAATTTCATATGATAGATCGTTATGGAGGTTTGACTGACTCCAATTGATAACATGTGATGAATCTGGAATATACTTTCTTAACATCGATACATTAAAAACAATGTGCACTTAAGATAACTTTGTTGATAGAGCCAAATGATACAAAACTGGATCAATTCTCTCCCATATTTTAAACGATCATGTGTAGCTTGGTGATAACGTCCTTTTAATGCCAAATCTTGAAACTACTATCCTAGCTTTGATCTTTAGGAACACATGATCACCCACTCTAAACTCTAAGTCGAAGCAACGAGTATTAGCATAGTTCTTCTAATGGCTCTGAGCGGTCGTAAGCCTACCATGTATGACATAAATTCTCTCAGTCATTTCCTTTATCATTTTAAAACCTGAGATGTGCTTTGCACCGAATTATTCCCAATAAACTGGTGAACTATAAGGTCTTCCATACAAGTCTTCAAATGGTTCTATCCTAATACTTTCCTGATAATTGTTGTTGTACAAAAACTCTTCTAATTGTAGATGGTTTGTTCAACTACCCTTGAAGTCTATAGCACAAACCCACAACATATCTTTGAGTATCTACACATCCCTCTTGGATTGTTCATCCGTCTATGGATGATAGGTTATGTTGTGATTTGATTCGTTCCCCGCCCCTGATGTAATTTATTTCAAAACTTAAACACAAATCTTGGATCTCTATCTGAAATAATAGATAATGGTGCAATGTGTAACCTTATGATTTATTGGGTGTAGAGTCTAGCGAGCTTATCCACATTATCAATGACTTTAATAGGAAGGAAATGTACTGACTTAGTGAGTCGATCGACCATAACCCGTACCGTGTCATGCCCTGCCTAAGCCCTAGGCAAAGCGATGACAAAATCCATCGGCATGTGCTCCCACTTCCACTGTGTTACCGGTAGGGGTGGCAAAATGGGCCAACGGGTCATGTTTTCACATGACCCGACACGACACAATAAGAAACCAGTGGACTTGAACACGACACAACATGATAGCATGTTTTCTTCTTTAACCCGAACACGACACGTAAAAAACACGACATGAAACGATAACACGATAAGTAAATATGATTGGATTGGACACGATTAGACTCGACCCAACACGAGACGATTGGACACGATTAAACCAGTTAGTGATGAAATACAAAACTAATGGGTTGATAATGGGCCTAAATGGGGTCAATAGTGGGTCTACATAGGGTGTATATCGTTTCCTTAATTGGGTCACTATCGTGTCATTGTCAGATCCTTATCATGTCAATTTCATGACAAAAATTAGACACGAACAAGACATGACCCGATGGCGGGTCCAAAAACCCATACCCGAGCATGACCTGAACACGAGAGACCATGTCAATTTCGTGTTAATTTCATTTCGTTTCGTATTGTGTTATCGTATCGTTCCCAAAATTTCCACCCCTAGCTACCGGTAATGGTTGCAAGAACCCTATTGGATTCTGGTGCTCAATTTTTTCTTATTGACATGTGAGACCGTTGACACAAAAAGAGCAATGTACGTTTGCATTATTGACCATTAGTAGTCTCTACATAAATCCCAATACATCTTTGTACTACTAGGATGAATGCTCAAATGAGATTGGTGCGCTGCTGCTATGATTTCTTCCCAGATATCCTCGATACTCGGGACTACCAACCTCCCTTAGAACCTAATGTTGTTATCTTTATCGAGTGATAAATACTCGATTGGTTCTCCAAATGCAATCTAGTTTTGAAAGTACATCACATTGTCATCACAAGGTTGTGTATCAAGCACCTTTTATTGTATGAACAGTCTTGCCACCATCCCATAGTTGTAGGTGTTATGCTCTACCCATTTAAACCTTGATTCCTATCACTAAAGGTCTTCCATATCTTATGACGGTTTCATTTCATTGTCGTTAAATATTCCCGATTTCATATTCAATGCATCGACTACAACATTGGCTTTACTAGGGTGGTAATGGAGATCTGAGTCATAATCTTCCATTATCTCCATCCATTGTCTATGCCTGAGATTTAGATATTTTTTAGTGAAAATATATTGTAGGCTTTTATGATCCGAGTACAACTCAAATCGTTCCCTATACAAGTAATATCTTCATATCTTGAGAGCAAACACAACTACTCCAAGATTAAAGTCATTAGTTGGGTAGTTCTTCACCTGACCTTTTAACTACCTTGACGTGTAAGCTACTACGTCCTTCCCTTGCATCAATATTGATCCTAAAACTACCCTTGATGCATTATAATATACGAAGTATCCATTTCCTCGTTCCAGGAGGATAAGTACTGATGTTGTAGTCAGTTGTAGTTTTAACTCATGAAATGCTAACTCCAGTCGTCTGTCCACTCAAAATGAACCTCCTTTTTTATTAGCCTAGTGATATGCGAAGAAATTTGAGAGAAACCATCACTACACCAAAACTGGCGATTGGTCACGGCTAAAATCCCTGACCAAAACTGTGGGTCGTGGACTTGGGTCGTGACTATTTCTGAAGCCCTTATACCTTTTACTCACTTGAGTCTATATTGTATAAGTGCTCATCTAGTTTGGAAATTATGACAAAATTATGTCCATACTAGAAACCAAAGAGCCTTAGAAGTTGGATTGCCTATTCATCTCTCTTACTTGTAATGATCAAGAGACTATTGCCAACACTCACACACTTAGAATTCAAGTCATGCGTGTCATATTGCATTATAATGTGTGTACATCTGTTGAGTGTGTTTAAATCCCTAAGTTTGATTTTTAATAATTTTTTGGGATTTTTAAACAATGTTTTAATAATTAAAACTTGATTTAAAAGTTTTGGGGTCAAACTCTAAATATACTTTGTTGTGTATTATGGCCTAATGTTACCTTGGGTAGAATCCAAAAGCGGCAGAGACTTCAGGGTATACTTCCTAATTAGTTTCGATGCGCGTTTTATATCCCTTAACTGGCCAACACCTGTTGCCCTCTGATTGGTTAAGAGTGTGTTTCTTTACTGAGACAATAGACGCGTGTGTTATCAGCCCTTGGATCATTTCTTATCAATGGTCTGCATGTTGTCTTGATGGATCCCCGTGTAACTTTTTAAGCCAATCAGCGTTCATTTAAGCACCGCCTTGTGTGAGCCCTTAGATTCAAGTCAATTAAAATTGACTCGATCTCAGCCCTTGGTTTTGATCAGATATCTCGAACCTTCTCCTCCCACTATAAAAAGGACCCTTCCCTCAGACTTCGAAGACTTTTGCCATTTCATTTCCTTTGAGAAATTAAGAGAGAAGAGAGAGAAGAGAGAGAAGAGAGAGAAGAGAGAGAAGAGAGAAAAACAGAGAGATAAGAGAGAGAGTTAGAAACCCTAACTTCATTTGTCTAAATCCTTTTCAAACCTAACCCAAACACCATACCTAGAAACACTACCCTGAGTGTTCTTCAGTGTTTGAGAGTTTGAGTTGAGTTATATTTGTTGCTGTAACCTTGTGTTCATGAGATCTTATTTCCAGCTTAGACTTTTACTTAGATCTAGTTTCTGATTTCATAGAAATCTCAGATCTGAGTTATTTATGTTACATTACACTTAGTTTCATTTTATTTCTCATCTTGAGAAATATATTGTTGATTATTTTCTCTAAAATGTGTTCTCACTTTGAAATCAACAATAAATGCTTTATGTTTCTTGTTCTTGTAAAACTAAACTTTTGACCTAGTTTGGAATCTCACTTGGAGGTTTTCAATCTCGAAAAGTTTCTCTAAATTTTGAGATAGATTAAGACCTTGTCTGTCTTCCTAGCAAGGTATCCGTGGATTCTGGGATTAATTGAAAGGTCAAATAAGTTCTAAGTTTTGTAAGAAGAAAGAAAAGAATAGATCACAGCATATAGTGTAACTGTAATTTGTTAGGACTGTTTGTACTTAATAAGTGTGTGTGTGTGTGTGTGTGTGTGTGTGTGTGTGTGTGTGTGTGTGCATGCATGTGTTAGAAAGCACCTCCACAAACACTTACACCCTACAACACGAAAAGTGTTGGTAATAAGATCTTGTGATCATAAGTCGACGTAAAGTGCTGGAACAAATCAGAAGTTGACAAACTGAGAGAACTACATCTACAATCAGAACTGCAGAGAAGTTATAAGGACACCAGAGGGTACATTCCTAAACTTATATAGGTCTGAGTTGTTTGCATGTTAGTTATATAGTTTGTAACTCATAAATTTGTTTTAGTGGATTTTTAATTTTACTCCGTAGAGGGAGTCGTGGATGTTTCCTCAATTGGTGAGGTTTTACCACGTAAAAAATTGTGAACAGAATCTTTCTACATTTTCTCATCTCACTCTTGGTTGTGCTGTGTTTAAAAACTTGTTTAAACTATCTTTTAAACTTGTTACCCAAATCTTGAAAAAGATTTCGTACATACTCTTTTATTAAACACTTCTTGTGGTTAATCATTTTTTATTTAAGAAAAGAGTTTCTTCAAAAAACAACTCGGAGTTACTTAAATAGTTTATTTTCAATAAACGGCTTTAGTAACGCATTTTTCAATTTTGGGCGTGACCATTTTCGTGGGTCGCGGCCCAAGTCCGTGACCAAGAAATGATCACGGCCGAGAGGGGTCACAGTAGATGGTCACGGACTTGGGTCGTGACCCATGCCGTGACGGGTCGCGTCCCTCATCCGTGACCCACAACCGTGACAAATTGGTCGCGGCCAAAGTCCGCGACTCATGACTGTGACAAAAAAATAAAATAAAAAATGGTCGCGACCCTCATCCGTGACCCACAACCGTGACAAATTGGTCGCGGCCAAAGTCCGTGACTCACGACCGTGACAAAAAAATAAAATAAAATTGGTCACGGCCCTCATCCGTGACCCACAACGGTGACAAATTGATCGCAGCCAAAGTCCACGACCCACAACCGTGATCAAAAAAATAAAAAAAATGTTGCGGCCCAAGTCCGTGACAAAAAAAAATGGTCGCGGACTTTGGCCGCGACCATTTTTATGCACGACGAAAAAAAATATAAATGGCCATGGACAAAGTCCATGACCATATTTAATTATAATTTTTAAAAAAAATGAATTTTTTTTGTCCAATCCTAAAATTGGGGGTCCTGTGAGTGCACCGTCGGTTACTACGTATAACGTTGGACGCGTACGAGGTGTTACAAATATTTATTATTGGTAAAATAAAAAAAATGACAAATTACGGATCGAGAACGTTGTTAATAAAGAAATATATATACAAACTTAAAAATATTACACGTCTTAATAATTCACAGACCAAAAAAAAAATTGGGCAGAGTTTCCTCTATTTTCTTGACATTCCAAACCCTGTAAATGTAAAACCTGCTTATTATAAAGCCCGCACGGCCATAAAATTCAACAATCAAATTATAAAAGCCCGCATGGCCATAAAACTAAACAATAAAAGCCCTCACGGCTATAACACATAAAAAACAAAATCCTGAATGTCCACAACATATAAACAATCTTCATGTTGTAACCCATTGTCTCCTTCATTTGTTCCGCGTGCAAAAATTCTACAAATGATAGGATACAAAAAAAATATCAGTAACCAAGTAGTTTGACAATAAATTTAATCAAGCTGAAAAATTGCATATATGAGTTAAAATTATCAACATATTAATATTTTTATGCCTAAGTCTAGAAATATGAAAATTATCATCGTATTCTCAAATCGGGAGTACCGGGGCTACGCGGCCAATTCTTACGAGTCACATTGGTCCCGTGGGAGGTGTTGGTGCCACCCACGACGCCGTTCGGGGGTTGTTTTGGGTTTTCACCCACTAAGCCATCTTTTTAAGCCTAAGTCTAGAAAGATGCAAATTACCGTCGTATTCTCAAATCGGGAGTTTCGCGGCTGCGTGGTCAATTTCTATAAGTTACTTTGGTCCCGTGGAAGGTGTTGGTGACACTCACGGGGCCGTTCGACAGGTGTTTCTGGTTTTCTCCCACAAACGCCATGTTTTGCCTAAGTCTAGAAGTATGTAAATTATCATCGTATTCTCAAACCGGGAGTCCCGGGGCTGTGCGGACAGATCCTACGAGTTATATTAGTCGCGTGGGAGGTGTTGGTGCCACCCACGGGGCCATTCGGGGGCTGTTTTGAGTTTTCACCCACTAACTCCATGTTTTTAAGCCTAAGTCTAGAATTATGCAAATTACCGTTGTATTCTCAAATCGGGAGTCCCGCGGCTGCACGGTCAGTTCCTACGAGCTACGTTGGTCCCTTGGGAGGTGTTGGTGCCACCCACGGGGCCGTTCGGGGGCTATTTTGGGTTTTCACCCACCAACGCCATGTTTTTAAGTCTAAGTCTAGAATTACGCAAATTATCATCGTATTCTCAAATCGGGAGTCCCAAGGCTGCGCGGCCAGTTCCTAGGAGTCTCATTGGTCCCGTGGGAGGTGTTGGTGCCACCCACGGGGCCGTTCGGGGGCTGTTTGAGGTTTTCCCCCACTAACGCCATGTTTTGCCTAAGTCTAGAAATATGAAAATTATCATTGTATTCTCAAATCGGGAGTCCCGGGGTTGCGCGGCCAGTTCCTACGAGTTACATTGGTCCCGTGGGAGGTGTTGGTGCCACCCACAGGGCCGTTCAGGGGTTGTTTCGGGTTTTCACCCACTAACGCCATGTTTTTAAACCTAAGTCTAGAATTATGAAAATTACCATCGTATTCTCAAACCGGGAGTTCCGAGGCTGCGCGGCCAGTTTCTACGAGTCACATTGGTCCCGTGGAAGGTGTTGGTTCCGCCCACGGGGTCATTCGGGGGCTATTTCGGGTTTTCACCCACTAACGCCGTTTTTTAAGGCTAGGTCTAGAATTATGCAAATTACCATAGTATTCTCAAACTGGGAGTCCCGCGACTGCGCGGTCAGTTCATACGAGTTACGTTAGTCCCGTGGGAGGTGTCGGTGCCACCCACGGGTCGTTCGGGGGCTGTTTTGAGTTTTCATCACAAATGCCCAAATACAGACTAGGGTCTGAGAAAAGCACATTTCCTTTTTTTAATGGTTGAACCTGGTCACGGCCAAGAGCTGTGACCCGCCATCGCGACCCATTAGTCCCTTACCTACTACTGATTGATGAATGGTCACGGCCTGCAATCATAACCCCCATGTGCGACGAACTTCAGCCCAACAACAAAACCTTTTGCTGATTGATAAATAATCACGGCCTATAGCCGTGAACCCTTGCGCAGACCTTCAATTGAGGGATGGTCACGGCCCATAGTCGTAACCCACACTAAGAAATGGTCATGGTCCATAGCCGTGACTCTCAATCTGTGATGCGCGACCCTTCTTCATCAATCCTAGTGCTTGGATGATGGATGGTCATGGCCCATAGCCGTTACCCACACCCAGAAATGGTCACGGCCCTAAGCCGTGACCCTCAATGTGTGTACTCTCTTCTTCGTCATTCTGTGGGTCACGAACTTGGGTCGTGACCCATCCGCGACCAAGCTGAGAGGGAATTTTGGCGCCAAGATGGTCACGACCTGGTCACGGCCCAAGTCTACGACCCCTTTGGTCACGAACTTGGGCCATGACCACTTCCTGAGCATCAATAATTTAGTGTGGTAATAAATATGGTTACGCTAAATACTAAGTGGGCCACGGACCAAGTCCGCGACCAGCTGGTCGCGAACTTGGGCCGTGACCCACTGGGCGTAACCATTCGTAGGATTTGGTGTAGTGCATGGATGAAATGTCTGTAATACCCATCGAGTCCCAAGAAACTCGTTATCCCAGTGACTGTCTTTGGTTACTCCCAGTTTAGTACTGATTTAAGTTTAATAGGGTCTACAGAAATTCCCTGTCCTAAAATGACATGGCCAAGAAATTTAACCTTGCCCATCCAGAAATTGCATTTACTGAACTTTGCATGAAATTGATTCTCCTGATGTACTTGCAAATTCATGCATAGATTCCTCTAGTGGTGTACTTTTAATGCTGAGTAAATGAGGATGTTGTCAATGAACACCACAACAAAGCAATATTGGTACGGGTGGTAAATCCTATTCATCAAGTCCATAAATTCTGCAAGTGCGTTTGTAAAACCGAATGACATAACTAAGAACTCATAATGCCAGAGTCTGCTACGGAATATTGTCTTCTGAACATCCTCAATTCTAACCCGCAACTAATGATAATCGGACCAAAGGTTTATCTTTAAAAATATACCAGCACCTCGTAACTAATTAAATAGATCATTAATTATGGGCATAGGATATTTGTTCTTAAACGTTACCTTATTCAACTACCTATAGTCAATGCAGAGTATGAGTGAATTGTCTTTATTCTTGGTAAGAAGAACCGGTGTGCCCCATGGTGGCATACTCTGTCTTATAAAGACTTTTGATAATAAATCCTCTAACTGGACCTTCAGCTCATTAGTTACCTGGAGCCAAACGTTGTAGAGGAATAGTGATGGGTGAGACACATGAGTGTATCTCTATCGCAAAGTCAATCTCCCTTTATGGTGGTCAACCTGAAATATCCAGTGGAAACACTTCCAGGAATTCTTGCACAATTGGATAGTCCAAGATCATATGATCAGTATGTATTAGTCCACAAGGCTCAAAAGCCATTCAAAGTAATTTCATTATTATTTAGTGTTAGTGTATTTACAATAATGGTCCATGAATTGTTCACTGTTAAATTTTTGGTTGGACCCATCTGGAAATAGCATGGATACACTATGACGAGATGACATTCTATCATGGCATTGAAATAAGATAGCCAGTCCATTCCGAGGATTATCTCAAAACCTTCCATGTCCATGAAAAATAAGTCATAGTCAAGAACGTACTTCCCCGCAATGATAATCACTACACCAAAACACACCATTAGTAACATGATTTTACCATTACTAAATATATTAGTAACACAATTTTTCTGTTAGAAAAAAGGCGTGGGGCACGAAGCTAGTAACGGAAAAAATTAGAATTAGTAACGGTAAAATTCTGTTAGTAACGGAAAAAAATAAAATTAATAACGGTAAAATTACGGAAAAAATAGAATTAATAACGGTAAAATTCAAAATTCTTAATGGTTAAATTATGTTACTAATAGTAACGGTAAAATTCAGAATTAACAACGTTATGGTTGTGTTACTAATAGCAACGAAAAATTCAGAATTAGTAACGGTAAAATTCTGTTACTGATAGTAATAGAAAATCAAAATTAGTAACTGTAAAGTTGTGTTACTAATCTTCGTACATATTTTAAAAAAAAATCATGGGCCTTCCCCAAATCCAGAACCTTTAGCCAATTCCTTACCAATTACACCAGATTAATAGCAAAGAAGAAACCATCATTCAGTGACCTAAATCATTTTATTTCCTGATACATATTATTTATGGCTAAATGTCAATAACAAAACGAAACTCATACAGTTCAAAATTGGAAAAATTAGCATTTAAGAAGAAATTCGCATCCCGGGCACCTCGAACCGGTTCGCCGTGTACCCAGAACCGGTTCGCCCTCGAACCGGTTCACTCTGTGGTTCAGGGAAACGCGTTGGTTTGGGCCTGCCTTCCTTCATTTCTAACACTTGGAATATTTTCATGTTTTCTTCCTTTCTTTTGTGGATTTTTCTTCAACTTCAAGGGGTCATAACTCTTTCACCGTAGCTCGGATTTGGGTGCCATTTTTTTCCAGTATTCTCATTGTTCCATGGTCTTCAACTTTCCAGTTGGCTCCTCCTACGGGATCAGGCTGCAGAATTACCAAATTGCCCTTGAACTTTCCTTCCTAGCCTTTCTTTCATTGTTTCGATTTCTCTTTCACACCGCTTGCATAATTTACCTGTAAACACATAAAAGAAACACAAAACACTAACTACTTGCTAACGAAGGTTAGTATCATAATTACGAGTTAAATCCATATCAATTGCACCACTCGGGTTCACAAAGGTACCGAAATTAAGGGGATAAGTATACAATATTTATGCCCGATCACTTATATTTGCCATAAAGTCATATCTAATGAAAAAAAATTATCTCATGCCAAAGAATTTTCATAACTCCTATCTCATGGGAATTGAGTAAACTAAAGGATCAAACCGTGTCAAATTACATGCAATAATTGAATAAACAAACATCACTTACTTTGTATCGGTGATACTGATCCACTGAAACTTCTCCAGTATCATTATTAGGTTCACGTCCTATTTCTAACCGACAAAAATAATTTATTTAAAAAAAACAAAACTTATATCATAAAACACACACTCTGTTTAGAGTATCCTATTCCTGCATAATAAAAAGAGATAATATACGAAAGGTGTACCGGGAGCTTTAATGAAAAGGTCCCAAATACTAGGGCCTCGGCCATCGTTGTCGAACATTTATTCAACTTGGTAAGCATAGGTCACTGTCCCGAACAAGAACCCCTTGGGAAATCTTTTTTGGCTAAGGCCGCCGGTGCCCAAATGGAGCCTCTCATCCATTGCACGTGCGCCACATTGTATTACAGCTAAATAAAGAAGAGGAGTTTGCCTCGAGATAATAGTATCCAAACTAATAACCCATATATTTGGGAGACATGGTATCCAAACTAATAACCCATATACCCAACCCATAACTATACCACTTGTTGAACATACCCCCAAACCTAACAACCAGACCTCTATAGACCAACCCAACTGCCTAAAAAATCTGCCACCAGACACAGCCAGTTCATAAAATGAAAACAAAATACCAAAAAGTAATGCTTGGAACACAATTAAAACATTGCACAAACTCCACACAACCAATAATGAAGTCATTTTAGGTTTTAAAACTTAAAATTCAGTACAATTTAAACTACATTTTATCGCACTAAAATGCTAAAAAGTATAACTACCAATACCTGCCAACTCAATCAGTAGCTCCAACGCCTCCTGTGTGGTGGACTCCTGTCTGCAATTCAACGCGTTCGTAAACTCCCCGATATACTGCGACAGCTGCGCGAATATAAAAAACGTGCTCTCCTGCAACTTGTGCAATTCGGAATTCACGCACTGGAACATAAACGGGAGAAACTCCAGCCACAAATTGTCCAGAAAAATCCCGGACGAGAGCCCGGGTGAGTTAATTTCACTATTTTACTTTTCACCCAAGTTAAAAACATTTCTTCCCTAGCCAAACAAAGTTTCAGACGTGTGTCATCATATCAAATCCTTCCAGATGAAAATTCATTTTATATATAATGACAACAAAGTGACAGCAATAATAGAATGCATCTCCAGTGCAATAACTAATAATGTGATAAACAACTTAACAAAAAAAATGCATCATACCTTTGCCTGAGATAATGTGGCAGCCATCAAAGACAAGTCCATGCATAAACCACAACAGCTTTTCTTAGATAACACACAATAACGCATGTATGAAGAATTTGAAACAATAATTTATAATTATAATAAAATTACCCACTCAACACTGAGGGACTCCAGGACCATGACAGAAACTCCATTGTCTCTTTTGGGCCTTCAAGCAGTTCAACACTGCCGGGTACCCTCTGCTTCGCCAACTTACGATTCATTGTATGAAGAAATGCAATGAGTACTCAAAGAGTTGTACCTGAATAACTCTTTTCCTTTTCTTCGAGCCTTATCCCTTTACCTAATTGGTTATCTAATGAAATTCAATTTTTCACTGTATTTATAGTAGCTGCGTCACGCTAAAAACGCGATAAATAGTTTGCTGAAAGAAGTAAATAAAGAGTCTTGATATTACAACAAGAAAAAGTAAATTTAAAGAATCAAATCGAGAAACAAAGTTAAAAAAGGATTTTATTTGCAAAGAAGCATCGGTGCAACTCCCAAGTGTGTGGGAATATTCTAAATTGGTTCGATTCTTGGCATTTTGAATGTTTTGTGACTTGTCTTTTGCTTTCCTTTCGTTCTCACAAAATAATCTCCATATGTTGGGATCAACACCATCCGGTAGGACTCCAGGATTGTCTTCGGTAGGTAAAAATCATCTCATATTACTTTTGTGTGTCCTAAACTTTTGTGCAAACCTTTTCTCCATCAGCGGGCGGGCCACCTCTGGTTCAACATCTAACTCAAATCCTACCATTAAAGTATTCCAAACATCATCTTTGTAATTGTTTGGAACAACTCTCCAATCTTCATAACTAATTGGAAGATAAGATCTAATAAGATCACCGACACGAGTGCTCCATCTCCCACTCCACGAACCAACGACACTCCCATCCACTAGAATGGTGACTCTTATTTTACAATCTTGGGTCATATATTGTAATTGTTTAGCCTTTTTATCCATTTCTTCTTGCTTCTTTTTATTTTCACTTGAGGTAGGTTGCTTCTAACCTCCTTTGACTAATTCTTGTTACGGAGTGGATGATATTTATTACGGTGTTGATGACGTTTGTTGTTTCGAACCACCACTTGCACTTGAAGCCACGACGCACAATACAGTACTGCCAAAATAATAACCAGATGCCAATAATAGAAATAACAGTTATAAATGCTCTTCATATTGATAGAGATAACAGTTATAAAATAATATTTATTGAATTATCATATTACTACGACATTAGCATATTCATAGAGATATATATAGAAATCACAAGATGATATCATTAAAATCACAAGATGCTACTTTCAACGGTTAACATACAACCAATAAATTTATATATTA
This sequence comes from Sambucus nigra, assembly GCA_949130495.1. Lineage (NCBI taxonomy): Eukaryota > Viridiplantae > Streptophyta > Magnoliopsida > Dipsacales > Adoxaceae > Sambucus > Sambucus nigra. Next base: position 52,296,284 of record OX422220.1, read on the forward strand.
GCAACGGGGTAAAACAAAATGTAGTCATGTTGGCAAAAAAAATAGCTGTCAACGGTTAAAATATTCAAAAGAAAATATTAAAACAACTAAATGGAGTCGTATTGCTTGAGCAAACTTTCCAAGTGCGGTTGGTCTTCAAGAATAGATTGGAAGATTGTTGGAGTCTCTAAGTCGTCAACTTGGCTCGTCACTCTCTTCGTTGAATGTATAACAACCCACCAATTGGTATTTTTAAGATCTTTCAAATAGAATACTTGACTAGCCTCGGATGCGAGAATGGCAGGCTCATCATACTCATTATCAACGCTCTTAAACTTATCAAAATTTACCATCACTAAGTTGGAGTCCGTACAAAGCTTACAACCATTAGTCTTATCCTCCACTCTCACCCAATCAAAATAAAATACCACCTCCTTAAATAAGGTATAGTCCAGCTCAATAATTTGTTTGATAACTCTATACCACATAGTCCAAGTATTTGTGAGATTCTTATCACTTTTTTTAGCTCGAAATTGTGTCCATGCCTTCAAGCAAATGCTCCTCTCCTGTGTGACAACAGTATCGTCGTGATACTTAGGAGAGAATACGAAACCATTTACACGATACTTTTTATATGTTTTAGCCTTGAACTGTGGCCCTTGAACCAACCGCCACAATGTTTCATTTGTCTTCGTCTCTTCTGATTTCAGCAACTATTTGATGGAAACAAACCATAATTACTACAATGTTATAATTCCCATCATACTTAATGGAAAGATTAATAAAAATATTAGTATTTATATAATCACCTTCTCGAATAACCAAGGGATAAAAGAAGTTTGTTTCTGCACTTCTGCCATTTCAATCCCCTTTCCTTTAGGACGAGACATGAATTTCAGTAATGCTTCATACTCACAGCAATATGTACTTTGATATAAGTAATTATAACACTAAATAATAACTAATTCTTAACTATAAATAAACAAAAGAACTCAAACCTATAGTAGTCTTGAAGTCCATCAACATTTAGTCGAAATAATACCCATCAATGTATTTGTTGAAACTGTACGGGTCCCAACGTTATAGTTTTATAATCAAGCAAAGGCCATTCATCAGAGAACTCTCCACCTTCCTCTAAAAAGGCATCACGTGAGCGTTTATGATTTTCATCAGATGGATTTGACATGTACTCCATGCAATATCTAACAGATTCAGCAACAACGTAGGATTCTGCAATGGAACCTTCAACATACTGCTTATTACTGGGTATATCTTTGAAATCTTCCATCGTCCTATTTGTATAGTAAAAATTAATAACAAGCATTATTAACTTAAATGGGGCATATTTTATTATATTAAAAGGTAAAAAAATCATCTTTCGAACGGATACATCCAATGAGCATCGGTGGGTCCACAAACTAGGGCTTCATCTGCTAGATGCACAGTGAGGTGAATGCTAATATCAAAAATGTAGGTGGGAAATATTTTTCCAACACGCATAATGCTTCAACAACCATATATTTGGCTCTTTGGATATCTTGCCGAATTAGGACCTTAGATCACAACATATTAAAGAACAAACTTAATTATTGGATTGCTCTTCTTAAATCTTAATGTTTCCGAAAGGCATGTTGGGGCAACACAGGTATCATATGTTCAATTATGACATGATAATCATGCAACTTTAAGGAGTGCAAAGATGGGGGACTAAGACTTAATATATTTCTCAAGTTATAGGAAAAATTGGTAGGAAGCTTTAAGTCCTTCAAAATTTGGCACAATTGTCTTTTTTCTTCTTTATCCAAGATAAATGGTGTTGTTGGTTTTATCATTTTTCCAGTGCGTCCATCAACTTGAAGCCATTGATCGCTGTGTATTCCCATACCCTTCATATTTTATCGACTATTTTCAGTATCCTTTATTTTATTATCATCAAGGATTGTGTTTATTAAATACTCTGCAACATTCTTTTCGATGTGCATCACATCAAGGACATGTTGAACTTGATGATATGGCCAATATTCCAAATCAAAGATAATAGATTTTTTATACCAAGCTTCTTTAACTTCAAAATTAGCAATCCCATTAACATTATTAGACTTTCTCTTCTTAGCGAAAACTTTTGAGACTTTTCGAGGAACATACTTTATATTTCTTAACTTCTCCACAAGTGCATCTCCGTTTAGCCTAACCGGGGGACGTCCAACTTCTTGTGTCCTAAGTCCCAAGCCTCTACTACTCCTAAAAGGATGATCGCTTTTAAGAAACATACGATAGTTTATGTAAACTATCTTCATGTTGTGTTCTAGCCAAATGGATGGAGTATCACATGCTTTGTAACCATGTGTGACACACCCAGATAAGTTTCCATATGAGGGAAAATCATGAATCCCCCACATCAACATAGCTCTCGACGTAAAAGGTTGCATTTTGTGCATGTCAATAGCTGTAACTCCTTCCCATAGTTATTTTAACTCATCTACTAATGGTTGAAGAAAAACATCAATGTCTTAACCCGGTGCCTTTGGCCCAGGAATCAGTAAAGATAAAATTTAGAACTCATGCTTCAAGCACAAAGAAGGTCCCACATAATACGGTGCGACAGTTATGATAGGCCAACAACTATAACTACAAGACTAAATGCCATGGGGATTGAACCCATTTGTTGCTATTGCAAGCCAAACATTGCGCCCTTCCTAGGCGAAATTGGGCCATCTACTTTTTAGCATTCTCCATTGGTATGAATCACAAGGATGTCACTGATAATCCCACGAACTTGTTTCCCGATGGTGCCATGTCATTTCATGCGCTATCCTAGGTATAGTGTACAATCTCACTAGCCTTGGAATTAAAGGGAAATGTCTCAACACTTTCATCGGTTCTTTACATATCCTTTTCCCTTTCTTTGAGGTCACTGCATACCTCGGTTCTCCACACTGAGGACATTCCTCCAAATCTTCATTCTCTTTCCAGTATAAAATCCAGTTGTTAACGCAAGCATGAATGTAATTTTCTTTCATCCCTAGGTCTTTCATCATTCTCTTCATGTGCAGATATTTTTCTAGTAATGTTTTTCCTTTTGGAAGCCACCTCTTTAAGACAGACAAGAGAGAGGTCACGCTATTTCCCGACCAACCAAACTGCTTTTTCAAATTATGCTATTCTACAATTGCAGAGAGAGTAGTCTCAGGACCCTCACATGAAGGGTACAATTTCTCGGTCGTTAATTTATTATATTGATTATACTTCTCATTGTCGACATATGATTTTTCAGAGAATCCTTCCTGATCGGGTTCTACACAATGTTGTTCGTGCACTCCGTAACATGCGTCAACTAAGTTTTGCAACCTTTCATTCTCATTGTTATCAGCTTCATCATGTCCTTCACAATCAATAGGTTCTACTACGGGACATGTTAGGTTCGATGATAGTGTTTCACCATGTAAAACCCACTTAGTATATGTCCTGTCTATACCATGCATTATCAAATGACCCTTGATATCTACCGTAGTAAAATGCTTCTTATTTCGGCACTTAACACATGGATAAGGAAAGGTCAAGAATTGATGGCCATTGTTTGCAATTGCAAAATCAAGAAAAGACGCAACTCCATTTGTGTACACCTCACTTATTATATTCCTCTCATTCATCCACTCTTTGTTCAATGTTTGTGACATTCTGCACTACCAAAAAAATATGGTTTGTACACAAGTTATATGATAATATACAAAAAAAAGAATTATTGATACACATAAGAAAAATCACAGTTATAATATATAATTTTGTTAGAATAAACCTTAAAGTTCAGGGGAGGGGGTGCAATTTCCTTAATTAGATATTATGCAATTATGAGTTTGATAGAGGATATGCTTTAAAATCAAGCTATGAAGTATTTTTGGCATAGACAACTGAATACGCACACATTCATGTCATTGGAACCAATACTACCACTTTCACCTCAATATTTTCAAAATAATCATACCAATAACTTTCATGTAATTTTATACGTGTGTCACCATGCCACGATTATATTTCAATATAAGGTCTCCAAAAAAGGAATTGGTACAAATTCCACAAAAGTAACATTAACAAAATAATCACTCTATATATAACCCAAATGAGTATGATATTGTGTTAATTATAAACTCACCCAAATTTTAGAATAAGAATAAATTTGCCACTTAGTATCAATATAAGACATTGTTAATGTGTATAATTTATTGCATTTCAACTCAATAAAGTTGAGATGGAGTTATTAAAAAAAATACAAATCAAAATTGCTGCCATTAATTTCGATAAAGAGAGAGTTGATATGTTTATACGCACATGATCAAAGAAGTATATATCTGTTTTCCTCCAAGAGGGACTTTAGTATTCAAGTTGAACAATCTAAGCCAAAACACCTCCAAAGAAAGAGAAATCAAATAGACATTTTATTAAACATCTTGCATGCTAGTTACAACTGTAAAAATGTAAAATGATTAACAAGATAAACTTAACCAACATTTGGATAGATACTTGTTAATATATTAAAGGGTCCTAACTAAATAAATGAAATTTCGTTAGCAAAATCAAAATGAAAAAACTAAATATAACAAATCTGAAATCATTAGATGAAATCGACAAATTATAAGACAAAAAATCAGTATAGTTAATAACATTTTATGACTAAAAAAATTTGAAACCATCTATTACAATAAAATGAAAAATAAATCTTTTATAGTCCTAAAATTTCAAACAATATATAAACCCTAATTATTATGATCTTATAAATTTATAAATCTAAGAACAGCTTATGTTCAGTGAGAAAGATATAGCTTATATGTTGATCTGATACTAAATCTAAGAACAGCTTACGACGACGACGCCCAAACAAGAAGCCCTATGAGAACATGAATTTACCTTATGTGTTGGGACGAGGATCTGAGCACCGATCTGAGCAAGGATCTGAACAAGAAGCCCTATGAGAGCATGACGAATGAACCCCTGTGAGAACAATGAACGTTTTTTGGGGGGTTTCGATTTTGGAGTGCCAAATGAGAACCCCTATGAGAACATGATGAATGAACGTTTTTTTTTGTTTTGGGGGGAGATTTTTTAATTTTTTTAATATTGAACTAAAATTAGTAACAAATATATTATGTTACTAACACTATTTTACTGTAAGAAATGGTAATGGTAAGTTACTGTTAGTAATAAAAAAAAATAGTGTGTTACTAAAAGCTTGTTTTGGTGTAGTGTTAGGCTCTTCAAGGTACCTAATTCCTAAAGTTTCTCAGTAAGCAAAGATGAACACATTTAATTAAATAAAAAAGAAACTCACATTGAAGAGAGTAAAAGCAGCCTCCCAAGGATGAAACAAACCCTCCTTATAAGCAGAAAAATTGCAAACACTCCTAAACTCATATATATACAAAAAGAAGCCCATCCAGATATCTGATTATTTTGTTTTAATTAAAAAAACACATACACAACATGTATTAAAGAGAAATCGGCTTACCAAAATATAGAGAAAATAAATTAATCTAAAAACATTGAATCATAGCACAATGATTCAATCTAAAAACAACAACAATAATATAGGAAGTGTCTGTCCAGGCATATATCCAAAACGCATACATACATATAGTTGATTTTTTTTCTTTTATGTTTAAAAATGAAATCGACAAACGAGGGTTTAATTTTTGAGGGGGGTGATTTTTTCTTTTACACAAACAAGGGTTTTATCAAAATGAAAAGGGTTTTATCAAGATTACGAAAACAAAGAGAGAGAAAATGAAAACTCACAGGGATTCTTCAATGGAAGAGAATACGGTTGTTGCTGTTGGAGATTCATAGAGAAAGAGAGAGAGCGGAAGTTGTGAAAGATGAAAGAGGATAGAGAAGAGGGAGCGCCGATCGAGAGGAACTCCTCATCGTTCCTGTTGTGCGTGTGTTGCGGCTAGGGTCAGATCTGTGCGTGTGTGTGTGTGTGCGTGTGTGTGTGTGTGTGTGTGTGTGTGTGTGTGTGTGAGAGAGAGAGAGAGAGAGAGAGAGAGAGAGAGAGAGAGAGAGAGAGAGAGAGAGAGAGAGAGAGAGGGGCAGACAAAAGAAATTTTGGAGTGAATTTTTTCTAAGAGAGTTTCGTGTGGGGGCGTGTGTTTGAGCGGGCTTTTGAGGTGATTTTTTTCTAAAAAAAATCATCCTTAAAATATTGAATCAATATTAGTAACACTTATATTAGATTACCAACGGTATTTTATTGTTATAAATAGTAATGGTAAATACCGTTAGTAATCAAAAAAATGGTCTGTTACTAAAAGAGTGTTTTGGTGTAGTGAATGCTATTATATTAAACATGATTTGGGGAAATAACTTTATCAATCGAAAATCCCATGAAAATAAGGGGATAAAAGCAATCAACCTTAAGGCCCAGATTACAAGATAAAGAATTGGATATAAATTAATGTGAAATAATGCTTGGACCCAGGAATGGTAAATTAAGATCACACCTCCCATAATTATGGTGTCAGGTTGAGTTATTGATTATGTGAAGGCATTGGCACGTCCCTGATTGAACTTGTTGTTCTGATTGCCTTGTTAACTAGGTTAACAATGTCCACCGTACCCTTGGTTGGGACGTGAACCATTTTTATACCTACCCTGTTGGAATCCACCAAACTATTGAGTATGCTAAGTGGGTGTAATAAAGCTTGAATTCCTTATTGGCTGGAAACTAGAACCCTGACTGTTGGGTTGAGGATTGTTGTATTTCTGGGGGTAATCCCTCTTCTAATGGTCAGATGACCCATAATTAAAACACCCCTTGTTTGGTTGTGCTAACCCTTCACCTTAATTTTTAGAGGAACCATAGCCTATTGTTGTCTTTAATTTGGTAAAGAATCCTCAAGAACCACCTTCCCTATAATTGTTGCCACTACTATTTCTTTTCTCAACACCAGCCATTATCTTCTTCTCTTTAATCGGTCTCTCATCTTCATGCTCCAAATCGATTCTGATGGGTTTCTTCATTATCACCCAAAAATTGCAAACATCGTGGCCAATGAAAAGCCTACGAATGGAAGGGTTGAGACCCTTTATGAAAAGGCGAGTCTTCTCCCTCTCATCTTCTGCTATAAATTTATCATACTCTGACAGGGTTTCAAACTTGACCTTGTACTCTCTAACAGTCATTTTTTTGAAACTCATTATTTTTTTGTCACAATAAGCTTCTGGGAAATATCGGTCCAAAATTCCTCCTTGAAGTCATCCAAAAGGGCTTCCCCATTCATACTAACTTGATAGGACGTCCATCATTTTTAAGCCTAGTCCTCAAATTGAATCGTATCCACATGGACCCAATATACTGGTGACACTTCAAGAACCTCGAAGATATAAGTGAGACATTTTAGCCACTCCTCTACCTTTTTAGACCCTACTATATTGCTAAATGAATATGGATGATAGATTAGAATATGATTGACTATAGATAACTATAAAGAAAACGAAGAGTAAACGTATTCTCCGATATACACATAACCCATGCTTTGATACCAGGTTGTGAATGTGAAGTTTCTACTTTGAATTCATTTAAGAAAATCCTCCTTTTGAAATAAAATCTTGATTTCATATTTTTGCCACAAAATTCATTAAATCTAATTAATGAAATAATGTCCAGTTTATAAAATTTAAAAGAACATTTGAAACAAAAGAGTTTTTCCCACTTCACAAGATGAATAACAATTTAAGAAAGTTCAGGTCATCCTATCTTATTACAAACCGAATTTAAAATACATCTAAATAATTCCAAATAATTATAATCAAACAAAACTTTCATTAAAGAAACACATTTAGAGTAAACCAGAAATAGAGCTCTACTAGCGCGTAAATCCTTCCTTGTCTCTCACGATTTTCTTGTCTTTATCTTTTTCCGAAATACGTGGGGGGTTTGGCAATTGGTGGGATATGAGTGTGCTCCCAGTAGGAGAAATACTAGCAATAATACGTATGAAGAATATTTATACATATAAAGTATATTTTATCAATTATGACATCATTCATCATTTGATTAAGTGTTCTCATGCAAAATGAAACATGACATGCAATTGACATTTTGACCATGTAACCCGGGTGATGAGGCCACTCACACTTAATTCTTTCTTTTAACAATACCTATATCCCGTTAATTTAGTCATTAACGTACTTTCTCATTTGTCCATGTTGTTACGTAAACTTTCATTTACAATAATGAGCGTCGTGCTCAAAACCATCAATCCATGAGTATTACATAGCCTTTCACTGATTCCCACCATCCCGGAATATGCTATTGATATGGATCGGGGTACCAACCCATCATCATCATCATCATTATTATAATTATGATTATTATTATTATTATTATTATTATTATTATTATTATTATTATTTTTGTTGTTGTTGTTGTTGTTGTTGTTGTTATTATTATTATTATTATTATTATTATTATTATTATTATTATTATTATTATTATTATTATGATGATGATGATGATGATGATGATGATGATCATCATCATCATCATCATCATCATCATCATCAACATCATCATTATTGATGTAAAAAATTATATTTTGACCTAATCTTTTAATCACAAATAAAGAGAATAAAGAAATAATAGACAATAGATTTTTTAAGTGGTTCAGCCTTGAAAGAATGGCCTACGTCCACTGTTTTTGTTATTACTAGGTGTTTGTTTGGAATTCTCGAGGTATGGTTTTCTCAAGAGATTCCGGTCCCCCTCCAATGAGGAGGTTACAATGTATTTATAGCCTTGAGGCTGTACAAATGAAAGGATAATGCGTTGTTATCTAGTAGACATGTACATCTGTATGATAATAAATGAGCATTTAATGTGCAGTCGTCTCCTTGATTATCTTGATTAGAATGCTAAGTTGCTCGGACCGCCTAAGTAGCTCGGACCGCTTAAGCTGCTCGGACCGCCAAAGTAGCTCGACACACTCGAGCTTCTCGGGGCCCTTGAGTTCCTCGTGGATTTTTGAGTTGCTCGGTGAGCTTGAGTTTCTCGGTAGAAGTATACATATTTTCCACGTTGGTAGACACGTGTCTGTAAGTGAGTGGTCCATGTCAACAGACTAAATTTGGTATCAACAGAAGCCCCCCAATGTTTCATAGTTTGATGTTGGAGAAAAGTATGGAACATTCTGCTTGGAAACTGCATTTGTTGTATAGTTTTTAAGAGAGAATTCGCTGTATAGAACTTCTTTTTTGGGTGCACAGTATCAGGCCTCATAAATATTTTGAATTTTTATGACCGCTTCGATATTTGTGCTCTTTTTCTTCTTTTAGCCGTCGGATACGCAAACGTCTTTCTTATTAATCATTACCTTTCTCTATTCCCGAGGTAAAGTATTTAAACACTGCAAAATTTCTATTGTCTTCTACTTTTCAAACCTGTGTCTTCAAAATTTTCATTTCTTCTCGATCTTGTGCGTTCGTTTCTTCCATTGTTCATTGTCAACTGATTCACTCTTCCCCTGTAAGATCTTATTTCTTCTCTTTTACTTATTTTATTCACCATGGTTTACCCTGTTGAATCTCTTAACAAATTTCGTTCTGAATTTTCAATTCCTTCATGGGTCATATTAGAAGAGCTTTCCAAACCTTCAGACTATTTTTCTTTGGCTGAGGGACATTGGTTCCCTAGTCTCTTTGTGGCCAAATGTGGCTTTTCTTTTCCTCCAAATCATTTATGTTTGGAGTTCTGCCAATATTTTGACGTTGTTCCTACAAAAATAGCGCCAAATACCTGGAGAATAGTTAATAGAGTCCATAGGTTAAACCAAATTCATGGAACCCGTTTAGAAATTCCAGAAATTATGTTTTGCTACAGATGGGTTGTCAGCGATAGTACTTTTTATTTAAAAACTAGGTTTTTGAATAGGGCTTTAGTTGTCAATCTTCCAGATGCCAATAGGGATTACTTTGAACATGGGGTTATTATGAAAAATTGGCAACATGCTCCATTAAATGGAGATGATGTATATCAGGGTACGAGGTGTCCCCCTTATGGCAATGGAATAGGTTATTTTTTATTTTTTAAAATCTCGTTTTCTTGATGTTTGATAAAATGTATCACTGACATTTAATTTTTTATTATTTGTAGTTGACAGCAAAAGAAAGTCTCTAAAGGAGAAAGATTAATTTAAAGCATTTGAAACTTATCTGGAGTTTGCACTAGTCTTTGGCCGAGGAACACATTAGGTCGGCCTCTTATTTGTTGTAGTACAAGAGTTACATTTCATCCTTTACTGCTCGTCCAGTGGTAGTTGACATCGACCAAGTACCAGCTTCTGAAACTGGTGTGGAAGGTTCCTCCTATGAATCGAATATTCCCCTTAGTAACGTAATGAAGAGAAGAAGAGCTCCTGCCTTCTTTGACAAATAAGACTCTGCCAGTGTGGAGGTAAAGAAAAGCAAACAAAATGTCCCAGAAGAAGGGACGAAAATTATTGATGCGCCTCCTCCTGTTACTACCGAGAAAGTTATTGAGAAGCCCCCTGTGGCTCCGAGCAAGGTTGTTGCTATCTCTCCTGAAAGTGAGGTTATCGTTATATCTCCAACAAAGACATCGTCTTTAGTTGAAACTGTTCCTGCTCCCCCGAGGAGATTGAAGAATAGTTCATCTGAGAGACCTGTTGGGCCTGTCCTTCAACCTTTAAATGCTGAAAGTGGTGTTCCCACTTTTGTTCCTCCGACCTATGCCATGGGCTCTGTGAAGTCTTGGATTATCCCAGAAATCCAAGGTATTGAAGACACTCTTTCTCGTGATCGGGTCACTGCCTTGGCAGCTCAACATATTGCCTCAGTAAGTATTACAAGTCTAAGTTTTCACTTTTCACTGATATGTCCCTTTATTGACTCAAAATTATTTCTTTCTTCAGCTGGTAACATGTTTCAACAGTATTCTGAAAAAGAACGAGACTATTAAAGCTTCAAGCTCCTCGGGAGGTGTAGAGGAAGCTTTTATTGGTCTAACTCAGTCCTTAAAGGACTCTCGTCAGAAGTATAAAGAAGATAAAGTGACTTGGGAGAATCAACTCAAGTCCATTGAGAAAGAGAGAGATCGAGCTGTGGAGGCCTCCCAGGAGTTGGAGAGGAAAATGAAAGAGTTTGAGAAGAACAATAAAGAGCTTGAGGAGAAACTCAAGAATGCTGAAGAGATTGACAATAAGCTCAAAACTGCTGAAGAAGAAGTTGGTAGACTTCGTGAGGTTGATTGCCAGAAGGAAGAGGTGGAAGATAAGTTGAAAGCTGTCGAGTAGCTCCTTAGGGAAAGGATCTCCTCGGAGAAAGAAAAGAGGAAAAAAGGCTGTCAAAAAATCGTTCAGTTCTGGTTGGGATAAAGATTGGAACAAGGGCCTGGTTGCAATGTCCTCTCAAATGGAGTTCGCCAGCCTTAAATATTTTAGGGATGGATGGGTTGCAGCTCTGCAGGAGGTAAAAGTCACTGAGAATTCTGAACTGTTCCAGCGACACACTCATGGCCCTCCTCCCTCTCCTGGAGAAGAAGAAGAGGACAAAGCTGCCTCAAAAGAATCTTTTATATGATAATTGGGGACCAGGTCCTTGTGGTTGAGTCTTGCTTCGAGCAGCCCCAACCAGCAAACACTTCTGCCGAGCAGCCTTCATTGCCCTCCGAGCAACAAACCTCTTCGTCCAAGCCTTTCGAGGAAATTTTAGGAAACAAGGAGAAGGTGTAGAGTTGTTCGGATCTTTCTTTTGCTTTTTGTTGTAATTTTGGACTACGGACTTTTTTTTGTGATGAAATAAAATTTAAACTTTTGGTTGTTTGTCTTGACTTCTTCTTCTACTTACTCTGTATGCATTCTCATTGATTCTTTTTATCTCTTCTCTTTACTATTTTATGACCAGGATGGAGCTCTTGTCAGCTCATGACACAGAACTGATGAAGAAATGTAATGATTACTTCACAGCTGGTCATGCAAACCTAAATGAGGCTCAAATCATTGACATCCTTGGTCCAGATACTTCTGAACGAGCAGTCAAGGCTTACCAATATCTGAAGTTCTTGGTCGACCGAGCTGTGGCCAATAATTTAGCTTATTAAGAGATGATTGATGATCTTCAAGGAACTATAGAAGAACTTCAGCAGCAGTACAAAGAGTCCTCCATGCTTTTGCACCAAGGGTACGAGAAGAAATATCAATAGTTAAACGCTGAAAAAGGGTATGATAAATTCATCACTGCTTACGAGAAGAAAGATATCATTCTAAACCTTGAGGTTGAAGAACATAAGAAGATCGCTAAGCTACTGGAGCAGGAAAATATTATTTTACAAGAAGAGATTACACAACTCAAGTCTGCCGCATCTTCCTCGGGGGCCCTGGTTCTCGTTAATGATGAAGGTTTTTCTTTTTTGGAAGTAAAAAATGCCAACTTGCGAGATGAGTTGGAAACTTTGAAAAGAGCTGAACCCTCCACTTCTACTCGTGGACGAGCAAGATCTTCTTCTCGGGGACGAGCAAGAGCTGGTCGGATTTCTATTGAAGAAGCAAGAACTCAAGCGGCCTTAGAGAATCAGGCATTCCAGTTGATGGCGAAGAATCAAGCCTTAGCAAAGATGTCCAGGAAGATTCTGAACCTCACCGAGCAAGTTTCTACACAAAGCTCTGCCTTGGAAAGTAAAGAAATTCTTGTGAAGAATCTTCACAAGCAACTGGAGAGGTTAACTTAACAGTTCCATAAACAACCCAGAGAGTTTTGGATGGCTGGTTACAATGAAGCACTCTGCCATCTTGATGCTCGTTTAGAGCAGTCGAACAACGAAGGGTACAAACAGGAATGGCTGAATGCTCTTTATGTTCTAAAATTGGAGAGAGGTCATTTTTTGTGGGATTACTACAATCCTGGAGTTCTTGATCTACTTGTGCCTCCTTTCAAGCTTGACCTTAGTTGGATTCCAGCCCGAGCCATTCCTCGTGTTCTAATATCCAAGTATCTTGATGACTATAGTCTCCATTCAAACTTTGAAATATCTCGGCCAGAACATCTGCTTGATCATCCTTCTATAATGAACGTCAGAATATTGCAAGATCCGAACTTCATAAATTCTCCTTACAGTCTTGATGATCCTCCAGCTGGGGTAGACCCTGTGTCAAAGGCATAGGGAAAGAAACCTATAGAATAGGGTTTGTTTATGTAATGAACTTCATTCATGTAATCTGCAATTTATCATATGTAATTTGTTCTGGTTTTAATGAAGAGATCTTTAGTTTTCTTTGCAATTTTAATTGTTATTGGTTTGGAAATATTTTATGAAATATCTCTTTTATTTAATGACGAATACGTATGTATATCTATAAAAAAGACAAAAATGTCATGTGTTATTTTAAATTACCGACCAACTGGAGTTGGTGGTCATTTTCTTTCCGACCAACCTAGAGTTCGTCGTAATTGATTTGCCGACCAATCGGAGTTGGTGGTAATTGCCTCCCGACCAACCTAGAGTTGGTGGTAATTGATTTGCCGACCAACCAGATTTGGTGGTAATTGCTTCCCGACCAACTTAGAGTTGGTGGTAATTGATTTGCCAAACAACCGGAGTTGGTGGTAATTTCTTCCCGACCAACTTAGAGTTTGTGGTAGTTGATTTTCCGACCAACCAGAGTTGGTGGTAATTGCTTCTCGACCAACCTAGAGTTGGTGGTAATTTATTTTCCGACCAACCGGAGTTGGTGGTAATTGTTTCCCGACCAACCTAGAGTTGGTGGTAATTGATTTGCCGACCAACCGGAGTTTGTGGTAATTGCTTCCCGACCAACTTAGAGTTGGTGGTAATTGATTTTCCGACCAACCGAAGTCGATGGTAATTGTTTCCCGACCAACCTAGAGTTGGTGGTAATTGATTTGCCTACCAATCGGAGTTGGTGGTAATTGACTTGTATAGTGTGTAGCACTAATATTCCGAAAAAAATTTAATGAACAAAGAAAATGGGAAAACCTCACTTTATTCATATTGAAGAAATTATATTACATAGAAATTTTAACTACTGATAATACTTTTGAAGATGCTCTGAATTCCATGCATTCTTGAATTCTTCTCCTTCCAAGGTTTCAATCCTGTATGTCCCTGGACGAACAACTTTTGTCACTCTGTATGGTCCGTGCCAGTTGGCTTCTAGTTTATTATGCTTTTGGATGACTTTTTTCAACACATAATCCCCTTCCTTCAAATCACATTTCTTGACTCTTTTATTGTAGAACGAAGTTGTTCATTGTTGATACGCAGCATTTATTATAGCTTCTTCTTCTCTGACTTCTTCTAGCATATCTAGATCTAATCTTCTCATCAAATCACTAATAAGAGAATTGAAATTAAGTACCCTATGTGTAGGTAGACCTAATTCAACAGGTATGACAGCTTCACTCCCAAATTTCAGCATGTATGGGAACTCTCCAGTTGCTGTTCGTGGTGTGGTGCGATATGCCCAAAGCACAAACTGTAGCTCATTAATCCAATTTACCTTTGCATCATCCAGTCATTTTTTTCAAACCATTTAGCGACATTCTGTTTGTCACCTCAGTTTGTCCATAGCTTTGGGGATGACCTGGTGCAGAATGGACCTTCAATACATTCGATTGTTGACAATACGCAGTGAATTCTTCGTTGTCAAACTGGGTTCCATGGTCAGTAATGAACGCATGTGGGAGGCCGTATCTGTAAATTATATTTTTCCAAATAAAGTGATAGACTTTGTCGTATGTCATATCAATGAGAGGTTCATTTTCCACCCATTTAGTAAAATAATCCACTGCGACCACTAAGTATTCGAATCTTCCTTTAGTTGTTGGTAGTGATCCGACCAAGTCTATTCCCCATATAGCGAATGGCCAAGGGGATGTTATGGGTGTTAACAATGCCTGAGGAGTTCTTCGGATGGACGACAAGCGTTGGCATTTGTCGCATTTTTTAGCATAAGCTGCGCAGTCAGCCCTCATCGTTGGCCAGTAATACCCCTGCGTGGTTATCCTTCGTAAGAGCGTTCGACCAGCTACATGGGCTCCACAAGACCCATCATGAACTTCTTTGATCAAGTCTTTCACTTCTGAGGGATGAACACATCTTTGTAGCGCTGCTATAACTCCTCGTCTATATAAAATACCATTGGTTAGTACATAACGAGCAGCTTTGAACTTCAATTTCTTAGCTGCGAGTTTGTCAATTGGTAAAGTTCCCTCTTTAATATAGGCCTTGATGGGATCCATCCATGATGGTCCAAAATCAAGAGTAATGAAGTTCATGACCAGATCTTCGTCTATGCTCCGATCAGCTAGAATCTCTATTGGGATTGTTCTTCGTAGCTCGGTGCGTGTGGCTGATGCTAATCGGGTTAGTGCGTTTGCTCTTGTATTCTCTAGTCTTGGTACTCTGACCAGCTGAACAACAATAAAACTCGATACTAATTCCATTTCTTTCGCATGGTACTTGATCATCAACTCTCCTTTTGCAGCATATACTCCAAGAATCTGATTTACGATTAATTGCGAATCGCTGAATACAACAACCTGCTTTGCCTTCATCGTTCTGGTTAGACTTAAACCTGCAATCATTGCTTCATATTCGGCCTCATTATTAGAAGCTTTAAATTGAAAGAACATAGCATACTCCATATCGACCTCATCTGGACTTTCAAAACAATCCCTGCTCCACTACCTGCATTGCACGAAGAGCCATCTACATACAAATTCCATATGGGTAAGTGATCATCAAATTTTTGATCGGACAAAATTCCTCGGTGGAATATTTGTTGCTTCTTTATATCCTCCTCAAGCACTTTTTGCTGCTCTTCGACCATCTTCTCTTGCTCGTCAACCAACTTAAGTTGGTCGGGGATTAAATTTGATCATCCTGTAATATCCACAGGCTGGTCGGTATTTAACTTCTTCTCTTCAGAGGTGTTAGGATAGGTGAACTCTGCGATAAAATCTGGCACTGCCTGCCCTTTAAGTGACGATCTAGGCTCATAAACTATGTCATATTCACCAAGTTCTACTGCCCAGTACATCAATCTCCCTGATTTTTTTGGTTTATAAAGAGCTTGCCTTAACGGCATATCAGTATGCATGACTATGGTATGAGCTTGGAAATATGGCCTCATTCTTTACTCGCTTCGATCAACGCTAGTGCCAACTTTTCCAGTCTTGGATATCTGATCTCTACTCCTCGAAAGGCCTTGCTAGTTTAATAGATTGGTTTTTGTACTCTATACTCCATTCTTATTAACGCTGAACTCATTGTGTTTTCTGACACTGCTAGATACAAGTATAGTATTTCTCCCATCACTGGTCTGGACAATAATGGAGGTGCTCCTAGGTATTTCTTTAGCTCTTTAAAGGCCTTCTCGCATTCATCATGCCATTCAAACATTTTTCGGAGTGTTTTGAAGAATGGGAGACATTTATAAGTTGCTCGTGACACAAATCTATTAAGTGTTGCAACTCGCCCTGTGAGACTTTGCACTTCCTTCTTCTTCGTTGGAGATCGTAGCCCCAATAGAGCCTTGATCTTTTCAGGGTTCGCTTCAATACCTCGTTGGTTGACAATATACCCGAGAAACATACCTTCTCGTACTCCGAATGTGTATTTGGTAGGGTTCAACTTCATTTGATATTTATCTAGTTGATCAAAGGTCTGGCCTAGGTCAATTAGATGATCAGCAGTTTTCTTGCTCTTCGTCAGCATATCGTCAATATAAACCTCCATATTGTGACTGATTTGATCTGCAAATACCTTGTTCATCAATCGCTGATACGTTGCACCTGTTTTTAAGTCCAAAAGTCATAACATTATAACAATAAGTTCCCCTTGGGGTGATAAAAGAGGTACTCTCCTTGTCTTCAGGCTTCATTTTAATCTGGTTGTAAACAGAATAAGCATTCATGAAGCTCAATAATTCATGTCCCGAGGTAGCATCCACCAATTGATCGATTCGAGGCAGAGGGAAATGATCTTTTGGACAAGCTTTATTAAGATCAGTAAAGTCCACACACATCCTCCACTTGTTGTTTTTCTTCTTTACCATCACCACATTAGCTAGCCAATCAGGATATTTGACATCCTCAATAAAACAGGCTTTCTGAAGCTTCTCGACCTCTTCTTGTATAGTTTAGTTATTTTTAGGGCTGAACACTCTTCTTCTTTGCTTCACTGGCTTGATTTCCTTATTCACATTAAGCTATCAATTCCTGGCATGTCTTCGTGGCAACATGCAAAAGTTTGTTTCCTGCTTCTTAGGAAAGCTATCAATTCCCGTTTTAATGGGACATCCAATGATGCACCGATTTGAGTTGTTCGTTCCAGGTGTTCGTCGTCCAGAATGATATTTTCAGTAGCCTCCATGACTTGACCCTTAACGAGCTAAGACTCATCTCTTGGGACTAAAGTCTCAATCTCCACATCTTCTATCTCATTTACCTGATAAGTAGTAGTCTTCTTCCTAGATTCTTCATGCTCTTCCTGCTCGGCAGATGAATAGTAGCATTCCCGAGCTACTTTTTGGTCGCCCTTCACCACTCCTACTCTAAAGTTGGTTGGGAATTTTAAAAATTAATGTACAGTAGATGGTACTGCTTCGAACTTCTTCAGACCTACTCTTCCCATGATGATATTGTAAGCTGACTGAATATTTTTATCCATCACGAAAAAGCGCACTCTTTCTGTTCGACAAGCATGCCATGTACCTATGAACATATCCAACTTGATCGTCCCGAGTGGAAAAACTTTCTCGCCAGTAAAACCGAGGAGGGGCCAATGATATGGCTCCAACTGGGATAGTTTTAAGTTCAAACTATCAAAACATGGGTAGAACATAATATCTGCTGAGCTTCCATTATCTACCAATACTCGTGAAATCAGTACTTCCTTCATCCTCATTTTGATCACCAATGGGTCATCATGAGGATATAACACACCTGCGAGGTTGTTCTTAGAAAAACTGATGACCAGTTTATCTTTGTTCATCTTCCTCGGGCGATCATCTTCAGCTATATTTATTCGTTGAATGTACGAACAAGCTTGAGCCTCACTGAGGTAAGCTTTCCTCTCTGCGGTAAGGTCTCCACCTCCTGCATCTCCACCTGTAATGACATTACAATCAAATAATCCAAAATGAATTGAAAATACCTCACGTTATGGTTGTCTCGATCTTTTGGGGAGATCGGGGTCATCTTCTGGATCATCTTCATGATCCCTTTTCTTCTCATCTTTTGATCGGAGAGGAGATTTAGACCTTTGCCTTCCTCGTTCATTGGTTCGACCACCGTTTTGATGATCAACATACTTGGACAGTTTTCCTCGTCTAATGAGTGCTTCAATTTCATTCTGAAGAGCTATACAACGCTTGGTCGTGTGACCATGATCTTTATGGAATTCACATAATTTGGACTTGTCTCTCTTATCAGGATCTGCCTTCATTTTTGTTGGCCAAGCTAGTTCCTCACTGTTCTTGATCTCTTCCAGAATGTGATTTATATCCACCTTCAAGGGAGTATAATGTCCGTATTTCTTCATCTGTTCCAATGCTTTCTTACCCTTTGATTGCATGTTACCACCGTTGTTCTTTTGTTCCTTCTTTTCAGTTTTACTATCTTCCACCTTGATCTCCTTAGTGTTTGCATTCTTCTTCGCAGCCATGGCCTCCTCGGCATTCATGATTTTTACTGCTTTTGCCATCAGTTCTGCCATGGTCCTGGGTGGATCTTTGGCTAAAGTATAGTACAATTTATTGGGCAACAATCCACTCATCAAAGCAGTAATTGCAGTTTTTTTCTCGTAATCAATTACTTTCAGTTTCTCGTTATTAAAACGAGTAATATAATCCCTGGTGCTCTCACCTGCCTTCTGTCTAACACTTAGCAAGTTTGCTACTCGTTTGACTGGCTTAGATCCAAAACAAAAATTTCTAATGAAGAGCTTTGCTAGCTGAAAGAAAGTCGCATTTTTTTCCCGAGGAAGGTTATTGTACCACATCTGAGCAGATCCAGTAAGGGTTCCTAAAAATGACCGGCATCGCATCTCGTCTGGAACAACATAGATATCAGCAGTTGCTTGGTATTGTTCTATATGGAGAACATGATCAGTTTTTCCATCATATTTTGGTGTTACTAGTGGGGCTTTGAATTTCGATGGTGTGGGAAAGTCCACAATCTCTTATATGAATGGTGTTCCTCGGACAAAGGTCCTTTGTAGAGGATTCTTGGTTTTAGCCATCTCCCCTAATCTATCCTCCAACCTTTGAATTGAGCCTTTCCATGCATGATTTCCCTCTTCGATCCTATTGGTTTGAGCAACTGATCGTGTTGAATTAGCCTCTTGGGATCTTTCATGACGAGCAGCTGGTCGTGATTGGGTAGAGCCTTCCTTCGTATCAAATGGTCATTGAGAATTCCTTGACACAATCCTAGGGGGACTTATATTCCTCCTAGGACCTAGACGATCAAAAGGAGAGACTCTACTCAACCTTTCAAGAGCACTTGTCCTCTCTGGAGATAGAGTGATGTTTTGTTGAGTGTTTGTAGCCCGTACCGAGGAAGTCCGTCCGGGATGATAAGAAGGATCATTAGATCTCTCAGTATGATATGAATCTTTAGTTCACGAAAAGAGTAAACGAATATTTCTTTGAACACTTCGTTGTCCTGATTGGGTTGGCACTCCGCCTTGAACGATTTGTATGAGTTAACGCATGGTTTCCTGCATGGTCGTTTGCCCTTGGGCCAAATTAGCTATTATACCAGCCAGATCTAAAAAACTTGGGGGAGCAGAAGGATTTGAGAGAATCCCAGTGTTTCGGTTACTGGATTCTGGATTATCAGCCATTGATGATGAATTATTTTGGTGAAAAACGCTAATTACAGTCGTTTCCCACAGACGGGGCCAATCTGTTGATGTAAAAAATTAGATTTTGACCTAATCTTTTTAATCACAGATAAAGAGAATAAATAAATAATAGACATTAGATTTTTTAAGTGGTTCAGCCTTGAAAGAATGGCCTACATCCACTGTTTTTGTTATTACTAGGTGTTTGTTTGGAATTATCGAGGTATGGTTTTCTCAAAAGATTTCGGTAATGTATTTATAGCCTTGAGGCTGTACAAATGAAAGGACAATGTGCTGTTATCTAGTAGACATGTACATCTGTATGATAATAAATGAGAATTTAATGTGCAGTCGTCTCCTTAATTATCCTGATTAGAATGCTAAGTTGCTCGGGCCGCCTAAGTAGCTCAGACCGCCTAAGCTGCTCGGACCGCCTAAGTAGCTCGACACGCTCGAGCTGCTCGGGGCCCTTGAGTTCCTCGTGACTTCTTGAGTTGCTCGGTGATCTTGAGTTGCTCGGTAGAAGTATACATATTTGCCACGTTGGTATACACGTGTCTGTAAGTGAGTGGTCCATGTCAGCAGACTAAATTTGGTATCAACAATCATCATCATCATTTGAATTTCCTTATTTTATCTTTAAGATATATAATACATAAATAATTATAAATATTTAAATTATTCTAATTAATTTATTTAATCCCCATAAATTTTTTTATCTCACTTTAATACGCATAACGCAGTTCGTGACATTTCTGGATTTTTCTTTTTAATTTTAATTCAGGATTATTTTAATACGATTAAGCCCATAATTTCTCATAATTCAATTTTTCATTAATTTATAAATATCCGAATGTTACATGAATTACCTCACTCATGATCTGGAGTTGGCAGCGATAGCCTTTGCTATTCGGATTTGGAGACATTATCTTTTAGGGTCAAGATTCCATCTTTTAATGGACCATAAGAGCTTGCAGTTTTTGTTCACACAGAGGGAGTTGAACATGAAACAGCATAGGTGGCTTGAGTTCATAAAAGACTATCAACTTCATATTCATTATCCCCCAAAAAAGATAAACATTGTGGAATACGCTTTCAGTCATAAACCGATAGTGACACCAGCGGCAATCTAAAAGAGAAGCGGAGTTCACTCAGCACGGAGGAATGGTGATCTCTCACATTCATGGCAATATTAACCCTCACACCAGATATCATCATTCATGTTGTAAAGGCATAATAAGGGGATCTTTCTTGTCATGAGAAGGTATGTCTGTTGTTGGCAGAGTGAGTATAGTTATAGTTCATCAAATCTGATGGGGGTTTGCAGTTCCACAGTAGATTTGTGGTTCCTAAAGATGAGGAGTTGCGATAAGTAGTTATGATTAAGGCGTATATTTTACGATGCATCCCAATGGAGTTAAGATATACCAGGATAAGATGTGCCAGTATTGGTTGATGGGCATGAAGAAGGACATCATAGTGTTCATGTCCAACTGTGCCACTTGTAAAATGGTGAAGGTAGATCACCAGAGACCAATGGCTATTCTATAGCCTCCTGGTATTCCATTATGAAAATGGTAGGACAATTCTATAGACTTTATTATAGGGTTGTCGATGTCACAGTGGGGACATGCTTCCATCTGGGGGATCGTGGACCGTTTGACTAAAGTGGCTCACTTTTTGTCAATTTAGATGGAATTTACATAGGATCAATACATCGATCTCTTCCTTACAGAGATTGTGATTTTGCATAGTGTGCCGCTCAACATTATATCGAATAGGTACAAGACATTTGTGTCCTATTTAAGGAGGAGTTTTCATCTGGCATTGGGAATAAAATTGAGGTTGAGTACCCAGTATCACCTTCATATGGATGGATATATGGAGCGAAAGAAATAGATATTTGAGGACATGTTACAGATGTGCATATTGGACTTCAAAGGCAGTTCGGAGCAATACTTGTCATTATGGAATTTACATGCAATAATAATTACAAGTTCACGATTGACATGGCACCATTTGAGGCTTTATATGGGAGGCCCTGTCATTCTTCCACATATTGGTTAGAGGTGGGGAGAACAAGCTTCTCGAATTCGAGTTTGTTCAGGACACCTCAAAGATGATCAGAGATAGGTTTTGGACTGCCCAGAGTCGGTAGAAGAGTCATGAAGATGTAGACAGGAGGCAACTAGATTTTATTATTGGAGATTAAGTGTTACTTAGGGTGTCTCCCATGATTGGAGAAATGCGATTCGGGAAGAAGAGTAAGTCGCCTCCCCAGTATGTGAGGACATTCACTATCATTGATCAGATAGGACTAGTTACGTATTATTTAGCATTGTCGGATCATTTATAGAGGGTGCACGATGTCTTTCATGTCTTGATGTTATGAAGGTTTCTTTATGAGGAAAAGCCAGTTGCCACTCTGTATCGAAGGGAGCAGAAACTTCACTCCAAGGTGATTCCTTTAGTGCATGTCCAATTTGAGCATCATAATGAGGATGAGTCTACATGGGAGAGGAAGGATGACATGCGACAGAGGTACCCGAAACTCTTCTAATTAGGTACGTATCGAATTATGAGGATGAAATTCCTTTATTAGGGGGGAAATTCTAATTCCCTATACTTTTGATATTATTTAAATGATTATTAATTATCAGAATAAGTTAATAATATAAAACTAATTATTACTTGAAAAAATTGGTAAAAAGTTAAGTTACATTTAGATGATAATTAAATTTTCATGTATATGACTTATTTGTATCGCGTGTTATGTTTAATTAATTATATAATTAATTAACTTGGACTAGATGCATTTACTAGCAAAATAATATGGATGTGTTTTACTTTACGTTGTAAGGTATTATCATGACTTATGAGATACTCCCATTTGGAACAGACTCTAGAGTGATACAAAGAATCGACTATATGTTTTTATCGTCTTAATTTGGGCCCGGGGGATAAGTATACACTTAGACTAAATTTTAGTCTATTGCGGATAGTGTTTTGGGCTCACTTAGGGTCCCGAAATAGGCTTATTATAGACATGCGGGATTAAGGAGTATTTAAGCAGATTAACCTCATTTTTCATTAATTTACATATAAGAAACAACCCTCACAACCTTAGAGTTTAAATAGAGCTTAAAGAGACTTTGGTATAAGATGAATAAGGAATCAAAGCTTAGAGATTCATCATTTCAGTCAAGAAATATCTTGAAATGTCACTCTTTAATTTGTACCTTGTTTATCATTCATGTTTTCCATTTATAATATGGGATTAGAACGCGTGTTTAGAATCTGAATCGATTAATCTTAATCACGTTTATGTTTTAGGTAAATTGGGATTAGTATTAATTAACTCTGCTTTGAAGACTTGTACTTTTTGAAGAGAAATCTAAATTAAAAGATTTTGATGATTGAATCTTTAATAGAAATCGTGTTTTAGGATTTAATTTGTTTATAAGTTAAATCCCTATGTTAATTGAAAGTGTGGATCTAAAATTGAAAAGAGATTAAACTCCTTCCAAGTTAATGGTAAACTAGGTTTAAATATGTTAACTTTGAAGAATTAAACCCTTAACTGATCTTATAGATTTTAAATAGTTGTTGGAATTCATTTATAATCTTATACACATGCTTAGCTTTGATATTGGTCATGTTTGTGTTGTTGTATTAGAGATTTAAACTCATTAATGAGGGTTTATAGATTTGAAATACGTTTTTGGGGATGAAGGAGACAACTAGTTCCATTCTTATTAGAACAAGATCCTCATTTCGTTTGAAAGAGAAGGGTTTTTTAGTTTGAATGAGGTCTTATTTTTTGTTTGAACGAGATGGAGAAGTCGTTCGAACAAGATTGAGGGCAACATCAAGTTTGGGCCTTTTAGTTTTACGGTGTCTTTTCCAGATAGATTTAAGTGGATGTACTTATGTTTACTTGAGAAGTGATTAGTAAATTGAAGTAGTTGGGTTTCTTAGAGTATAAACTAAGATACATGAATATGTTAACTTTAATTAAGGCTTAATATTAATAAACTTTAATTAATAGCATAATCTGGCATTTGGGGATTGCATTGATTTGGGTAGATCCGTGAGCGAAGTGATATCCTATAGGAATATGCATATATTGTGTGTGGGGTGAGTGTGTGTGTGTGTGTGTATTACTTATTTTCTTAAACAAACCGTTACTCGTGGTGTATCTATCGGTCGGGGTTACTATGGAGGTGATGATTGTGTACTGCACACCTGTTTGTTGATGCATGACAATATTGAGGTCTTATATTTCGATCAAAGTTCAGTCGGTCTAAACTTCGTGATGAGATAGGTTGATTATCTAATCAATCAGTGCATTTTGATATGGGACTAACCGATGGTGTGATTGAGCATTTATCCCCCATTCACTACGCCTCAAACTGAAAATGGCCACGATTTTGGACCCTGACCCTAGGACATGGTCATGGATCTGGGCCGTGACAATTTTAAGGGGGGTATATTGAGGGTCACAGTCCAAAGTCGTGACCCTTATAGGGTTCACGGTCCAATGGGTGACATCAACATTGAGTGAGTAGTCACAGTTAGGGATCATGACCTGGTGGTAATGACTCAAAATCGTGATCCAGCCTTTGACCCAATTGCTATGGTGTTTTAGTGATCACAGTACCCAACCATGACCATAAAAGGGGGATTTTAAAAATGGTCACAGTTTAGAACGTGACCAATACTATGAACAAATTTAAAAATTAATATTTGGTCACGGTTCAAAATCGTGATCATTTTTTTTTATGTTTTTAAATCATCAGAGTCTTGTTCACGGTCCAAAATCGTAATATTTTTTTAAATCAATATATGGTCACAGTTCAGAACCATGACTGTATATTAATTTTTTAATTTGGTCACACTCTTGGTAATCATCCAAAATCCATACTTTTTTGAAAAAAAAAATAATTTTCTTCAATAAAAATTGTACATTTTCAAACTTGTATACATTTTCACAAATAAATATTATGCCACTACGCCATGCATAATACAACACAAATTAACTAACTATTAAGTCATCAAATTGATCAACACAAATAATAATAATACAACTCATGCTTGCGACAATATGATAATAACATCACAATATCTTCATCGAAATCTAATGCACATTTTTTATATCCACTCAACACATACGATAATGAAATATATTCATCTAAAATGTCAATCCACCTATGCCTGCAAATAACACTTTAAAATATTCCAAATGGTAAGTAAGAAAGGATTTGAATTTTAAAATAACTTCAGGACGCCTACCTAGCCAAAAATGGTATCCAAGTCCACGTAGTTCGTAAGATGAGCAAGGTTGGAGTCTAACCCATAATTCGAATATAGGATGTCTCTTTTGATTAATGAAAATATATGTAAAATGTGTTTAAAGTGTAAAAAATGTGAGAACACTAAAAACTGGAAATTGCGGTATACGCCCCCTTTTTTCGATTTTTTTATTTATGAAAAAAGATGTGAATGTATATATGATAATAAAAAGAGTGGGATTAGTGATAGAAGTGTATTATAAACCAAATAAAAATTGAATAACAACTCTAAAATATGCAAAATAGCATTTATGGGACTTGTAAAACATACAGGATATTACAACGTATCCGTAGTTTTGTTTAAGTTTATTTGAATAGTTTCTTGGAGGTTTAATCGGTCCAACACATTCGGGGTTCCTAACTTCATAATAAGACTATGACATAAATGGTTAGACCCTCAAGAAACTATCCAAAGGTACACACACAAAACCATTCACGTGGTTACCTCAGATTGGGTATATGTTATCAGTATCACATTCAAAACTTAATAAGATCTACAGAAAAAATAAAATATGAGAGCAACGAGGAAGCACTGCAAGAGAATTAAATATTGAGCTGAAGATGAAAAAAATAATAATAAAATAATGTTTCCTAACTCAATAAAATAATATTTTCGAATCTAGGGTCGTTTATATAAGGGTAAATTAAATGAAAATAATATAATATTTCGAAACTAAATCTTCGTCTTAATTAACTAAAAGATCCTTAAAAATAGGGTTTTCATCAAGATAATAATGGAAATCTCTATGTGCCTTTAACTTGTCTACTTGAGTAGTCAGAGCCTTTAGTGCATGCATAAAAAACATACCAATTGTCATCGTTTATGAACTTAGAGTAGAGTACTTTATTCACATTTTAGAAGGCACAAATAAAAGCTTCGTCGACCATGCGATCTTTACTCTTCATATTAGATAAATATGCCATGACAAGTTTTGAGCTAGGATCAACTTTACAACCATTCGTAGTGTCCTCCATCTTCACTCAGTCATAATAGAAGGCGGTTTCTTAAAGTCTAAGTAATCTAGTTCTAGGATTTATTAGACAATCCCATAATAGGTCGGCGCTGTGTCCTTCGAATTTTTATGGATTTTGCTATCTAGAAAAGAAGTCGAGGAAGAATTTGAAATTATACCATTTTTCATCAATAGTTTTTCCTCGAATGGGTATGAGACGAAATCAAAACCATTGACAAAGAATTTTTTAAACTCCTTCGCACGAAAATTGTGACATTTAGCTATGTGTACAAGCCTTGATGAGACATCGCCTCTTTTTAAAAGATTCATTTATAAATGGATTTGTATTAGGGAATGTTTTATAATACATACATAAATAACCGTAATAAAAGAGTTGACAATACCTCTTTTGATACTTATGGCCTAAAATCATTCGTCGTGCAATATCTCTTCTGATTTTGGGCAATTTCGCTCTCATACTTTCTAAACATGTTCATGGAATTACAGATTTTATATGGTAATATATTGAATACAGATAATCTAAGAAAAATAATTTTTATATTTAGCTACTTATTCTCTTCAATATTCAACTTCATCTTGCGATTCGAAGACATAACGAGATACTTTCTCGTATTGAAAATTGGTGAGTCTCACCTTTTTAGGGTTCCCAAAAGAAAATTCATCCTTAAACTCGTCAAGTTCCTCAGATACTCATTCTCAATGAGGATTGAACTTCTTAAGCCCTTGTTTCGATATATGTTCCTGGGCATATAATGATGATTCTGTTGATATGTATTCTTCAGCAATTGACCCTCCAGTATACTATGTATTCTTAACGTAATCTTTGAAGGTTTTCATCAAGTGCTCAAAAGGATACATCCAGTGATACTTAATGGTCCACACAATAAATCCCCATTGCATAAATGCAGAAGGATGTGGACGTTAATGTTAAAGAACAACGAAGGAAAATACTTCTCTAAAACATAAGTTGCCTCAGCTAAAGTGGCTTTTACAGCCTTAGTATGTTGCATGTTTACCACTTTTGCACATAATAAGGTCTATTACAAATTACTATACACAGTTTTCACGGATAGATCTTTATTCACAGAAATGCAATGCCTAAACAAAAGAATTTCTAATTTGATAATGACATGTCAGTCATGAGACTTTTACTATTTCAGGTCATTTATTTTCTAGTTGACAACCCTGCACAATTTACCAAAATAACTAGTCAGAGTCTTCAAGTTAAACAAAGTTTCTAAGATGATAGTTTTCTCACTAGTAGTCAAAGTGAAATCACCCGTGGTAATCGATTTTTTTCTTATTGTAGGATCGGTTTTTAACTACAATTTTTTTTATTTCTTCTCCTTTAGATCATGGTGCGCCCTCCTCCATCTTTCGAATGAGATCCACACAGACATGCTCCACAAAATTCTTCTCCATGTGCATTACACCAATTCCATACCTTACACAATGCTCTTTCCAATACGACAAGTCAAATAAGATTGACCGTCTGGACCATGCCTTCATTTTACTAGGATCTTGCGGATCCTCCCTAGTTTTACGCTTCTGGACTACAAATAAATTCATTCAACTTGATTATTTAATAGATATGAAATAAAACCAAACAAATTAATATGCCATTAAAATTAAGATGTCATTACAAACTTTAAAGATTGTTCATTGATTGATTCCTTGCAATAAATAAATTGGTCAGGCAATGTAATAATTTTTTATAATTTTTTCAATAGAAGCCCTTCACCGTGAACAAAATGCATAGGCCCGTATCTGCAACCACCATATACTTTATTGAATAATGTTTGAGCCTCACCCACCACCGGAGGGAGATTATGGACAGGTGTTTAGGTATTTATGGAAACAAGCGCGCATATGCCAACGACTCTCCTATTCCACAAGTCTGTTATATAATACCCATCACAATAGTTATCATCCATGGACTATGATAATCCATGAAATTTTACAGGAGGAGGCACTTAGGAGGGGAATGTTGTAGGAGCAGGCTCTTGGGAGAGGAATGTTGCAGGATGAGGCACTTGGAGGGGAAACCTTGAGGCATAGGATCTGGGAATGTTTGAGGAGGCATGTGTAGGTTAACCATATTGTTGAGTAAGAAATTGGACCAACCCCATGATTTCATTTGTCAGTATTGCTGTGTTACTGCTAATATTTCCCCATCCCTCCTAAGCTTTGATACTCCTCATTTCATCCTGGCTTGGTCTTCCAATGGGCTTGATAAGTGACTCGTCACTTAAGAGATCCTATCCAATGGAGGTGAAGTGTGTTGTATATTTTTACTTGTCATATATGAGAACGCACCTCTTTTCCTCCCCATTTTATCCCTCCCAAGTACCTTAGTTAGGGAATCCACTCCAATGTCAGATGGACTGTTCAACATGCCTTCTATTACCACCTGTCATATAATATTATATTTAGGATTATGATTTAATGTTATTTTATCGTAACATATACATACATATATATATATATATATATATATATATATATATATATATAACTAAATTTAAACTCACTAGAGTCTATTTCAATTTGTTTGGTAATTGATTGGTCCTTTTTTACCATCGAGTATGCAAGTACAAGTTGATCTAATTAGGAACTTTAACTTCTTCCGAAGTCCCCTTGGTTCTGTCCTCCCATTCACCGTATAGATCATCATATGATTTGGCTATAAGTTTGTGGATATTAACTTCTTTTTACCTGTTCAGTTTATTTTTCTCCCTCTTTATTAGTTTTTCCTCCTTAGCCTCATTTTTCAAGAAGTCATTCCATTGGCTAGTGGGCATTTGAACATTTAGGGGAACTCTATCTTTCAACCCCAAAAAATCATAACTTGATGTTCCCTCGGGAAAGAAATCTTCTAAAGGTATTTTGATAGGTTTTCAATTGATCTACTACTCGGGAAAGAAACTTTGCCTTCGAATCGAATGAGAATCCAAACTATTACAAAGTTTTTCCCACATGCCATCATTTGTGGAGGGATTAACCTTCTTCCAGTTGTCTGAGCCCCCGATGCCCACAATCATCTTTTCGAGAGATAAACAATGGGCTTTAAAAAAAATTACATAAGGTTTTTTACGGGTTGGATGATTATTGATCATGGAGAAACTAATGGGAATCTTATCATTAGCTTGGGATTCCTTAGTAGAAGGAAGTGGGGGTGTCGAATTAAAAGGTCTTGTTGAGTTTGATGACTCGAAAACAGAGTGGTAGATGGGATTTACGGAGGAGTAGAGTATTACCAATCAGCAGGTGATGCAAATTAAGGTTGGAGTGTAGGAGAGCACCTAGTTGGTGGTGTTATGTTATTTTTTTTATCATCTTCGTTCCTATTTGACATTGCCTACAATTAAAAAACTTAGCGATGAATGTATTGCAGTTATGATTATGACTATATATATGTATATACCTTTTCAGCAACTTTTAAACATGCTTGATGTGCATGATTTCCATCCAATAAGTATTCGTTTTTAAAAATTTATTAAATTTTGCACATGGCTAACTGGGCAGAAGCATATCCATGATTTACGTATAAAGGTCTCATGAACTTGGAATCCTTTCTTTTTCAACTTCGTTCCAAACTCATTTTTAATGTGCTTATCTTGCGAGACGTCACAATCTGATGAATGCTCTCTTTACGGATTTGTATCCATAATGAATGAATATTTTTTTTTAGCCTTTTCTAATAGCGAACCCAACATTAGTGCCCCGTTTGGATTATGAAGGTGAAATATATTCTATACTACCTCATCCCAGCAAGGAAAACAGAATACGATCGAACAGGTACACTTGAGAGAGATCAACTTCACGATTTGTAAGGTAATTAAATTGTTCAATTTTTATATTCTCGTATTTATAAATAAGAGTTCCCTACATATGGCATGCACTAATAAAATTAATTTTAGTACGGTCGAATTGCAGCCTCTCGTACTCTTGTTGAAAGTAATATTTTTTATAACCCTGAACCTCCACACGAACGAACCCTTTGGACTTCCTTGTGCAAGATAAACGGTGGGAGACGCTCTGTTAGAGCCATCATTAACACGCGTCCTAATTTAAATGTGATTGATTTCCTTTGGGGGATTCAAACCCAGCAATCAGGGTGGACTGTTGAAAGTATTTATTATCCCGACTCATTTTTCCTGAGAAAATGTATAGAAGGAGGGTGTGAATATGCCTCCTAAATACAATGACTTTAATTAATCCTAAACTAATTATTATTTTCCAACTGATCAATCATTTACAACAAGTCTAATTGTAGTTCATTTTAAATAAATAAATCCAAAAAACACAATGTATCCAATAAGTGTTCAAACTACCCTTTCCCGGGAGTCGATGATTATTCGAGTCAATTCTTTAATTATGTCCAAGTTTATCCTGACTCGACATTAAAAGTATATAGACTTTTTCAATAACTGAATATTTCCACCAATTTGTGTTCACCCAAATAATATCCCACTTAAGGAAGGTAGGGGTGTTCGCGGTCCGATCCGATCCACTTTTTAGTAATTTTAAGGACCGGACCGATTAAACTGATCCTTAAAAAAGGAACAAGACCGGACCGATTAAACAGGCTTTTCGGGCTTAGTCAGTTTAATTTTTTGTATGATCGGCTTGGCCTAACTTTCCGGTCCTAATCTTATTGAAATAATCTTTTAACATTGTATAAATTATAGTATACCATTCTTGTTTTTAACCAAGCTTGAAAGATTCTGAAAAAAGAAGCACCATGCTTTATGTTGCAGACTGCAGTCATTCTTTCCTATTCTCGATATATATACCATTATTCAAGTATGTATTTGCTTTAGCACCAAACTAGGAACATATTTGTTTTTATTTGACATTATCTGGAAAAGGTATTGTCTTTGGAGGTCTGTTACTCTTCTGGGAGTAGAATTGTCTTAGTTATACAAATAATTGTAATAAATCAATTTCATCTCTTCTATGGAATATAAATATAGTGACTTGAGCACAAATTAAAAGACATTAGAGAATAAATTCCACAACCAGAATAAGTTTTTAGGCTTCAGTTGGCTAAGCAATTAAACTTTTAACATTCTTTCCCCATATTTACTTGCATGTTTTTTTTAGTAACATATGTAATTTAATACCTGATTGAAAAAAAAAATGAGAGCAATGGCGTAACAATGGGAAGGAATGATAGGCAGTAGCGGCACAGAGAGAACTTGAGAAGAGAATAAGAGCAGAGGTAGTTGTGAAATTTAGAAACATCGGTGGCTCTAGCTCGAGAAAGAGAGAACTTGAGAAGAGCCGCAGTAGTGCACAGTGAGAAAGAGAAACCGCAGTGTGCTTGTGAACTTGTTTGATTCGTGAGAGAGATAACAGGTTGTTTGTGTGCGTGTGTTATTATCTAGGGTTCCTTTCATTTTTTTTTAAGACGACCGTACCCCCAACCTAACCCCAAGAGATCCCATATGTCTTAGAGTATTTTTTCTATATAAAAATAATTATATATATATATATATATATAGTAATCGGTCTGGGTCGATCCAGACCGAGTATTTAATAAGTGGGATTGAGGACCGGACCGATTAGACCGGTCTATCAAAAAAAACCTGGACCGGTCCGATTAAAAAAATGATAAAATTAGGGCAGTCCGTTTCGATTCGTCGATCCATTCGTTTTTTTGAACACCACTAAAGGAAGGGGTGAACACAGTCACAACAGTTAACCAAACAAATATATGCATTAATATTCATCTACACAATATCGATAAGTCCAATTTAATTTCTTTTTAATTAAATTAATCCTAAAATTACTATCTATCCACCAATAATGCAAGTCCTTCCACCAATTTGTATTCACCAAAACAAACATCGCTTAAGGAAGGGGTGAATACGGTCATAGTAGTTAACTAAGCATTTTTATGCATTAATATTGATTCTCACAATATCAACAAATCTAATTTATGTTTATTTTAATTAAATTAATCCTAAAATTACAATATATTAGGGCTGTGTTTTTTCCGAACATTTCAATTTTTTTTATATTCGAACCGATATTTTCCGATTTTGGAACGTATATAAGGTTTCCGATTTCTGATTTTTTCGAAAAAAATCGGATCGAAAATTAGAAATAATTCTGAATTTTCGATTTTTCGGTTTTTTCGATCCGATTTTTTCTAATTATTTCTGATTTTTTTCAAAATATTTTTCGATTTCCAATTTTATTAAACATTCTCATGTGTCCCACATCGGCTAGGAGAGGAACAGAGGCCCAAAAAAGTCCTCTATAAAAGGAGAATAGCCCTCCATCCTCTACACAAATGAAAAAAAT
Source organism: Sambucus nigra (assembly GCA_949130495.1). Lineage (NCBI taxonomy): Eukaryota > Viridiplantae > Streptophyta > Magnoliopsida > Dipsacales > Adoxaceae > Sambucus > Sambucus nigra. The sequence goes on from OX422220.1 coordinate 52,328,773, forward strand.
TGTTAAATCTATATATATTTACATGTTGGGTTAAATCTTTTTTTCGATTTCTTTAAAATGAGAATTTCGAGTAATCGAAAATCCTATATTAATTTTTTTGAAATTTTGAAATTTTCAAATTTTTTGAATTTTTAGTATATGTTTTGAATTTCCAATTTTTTTCGATTTTTTTTCCGATTTTCCGATTTTTTCGACTTCGGAAACTTTTTTGATTTTGCAAAAAAATTGGATAGGAAATTGGAACAAATATTTTATTTCCAAAAAAATCGAATTTTTTTCCGAAGGGTCATTTTCTAATCTGATTCGGCCGAAACACAACCCTACTATATATCCACCAAATATGTAAGCCTTTTCACCAATATGTGTTCACCCAAACAACAAACACTTAAGGAAGGGGTAAACGCGACCATAACAGTTAACCAAGAAGTTATAAATATATATAAGACTATGTCACATAAAAAGAAAAGATGAGTATAATTACCTGAATAAAGAAAGCACCCAGAATCAGTTGAGCTTCAATAATTGTTCTCCAATTGCATACGCACATGGAATGAGGAAAAAATATATTAAAATCTAAAATGTTACCAAATTACTCTGTTATTAACATCTAATTTATGTATATCATGTTACTCAAAACTTACATTTAGGTAGAAATTATATTCATTATATATATGTGTATGTGTTATATGTGTGCGCCTGTGTGTGTACGCGCACGGGCGCACGCGCATGTGGGCATGAGTGTGTGTGTGTATATATATATGTGTTGTATACATGTGCGTGCATGTGTATATATATGCTTAGGTATTGGTTTATATGTGCATAAGTGTGTTTGTATATATATATATATATGTGTGTGTGTGTGTGTGTGTGTGTGTGTGTGTGTGTGTGTGTGTGTGTGCAATTGCATGTGTGTGTATGTGTGTGTGTCTGTGTGTGTGTGTATACTCATGTAATTATAAGTGTGTGCATATATATGTAATTGTAAGTCTTAATCTTACGTTAGGGGTGATAAATCCCTCCTCTCCTCAACATTAAAAATTTTAATATCACAACTTAACCATAATCGTAATAAATAATTATAAATATAAATATTTTCTTTATCAAAATTTTATAACTAAAATGCCTTCAAGAACATACTCGTAATATTGAATTTAGGAACAAACTACTCAGTAACTTGAATGGCATATTGACATTAATACCAGTTACCTCAATTCTCAACTATCAATCTAGATGATCTAATTTTTCTATGGAATATGGAATTTTAACATATGATAAAAAAAGAATTAAGAATTAGAATTTTGTAATATGGAATATGTCATTTTAGTCCCTTTTGTATAAAAACATGTGAAAGTGTTTAAATTTAGTATTTACATCCAATTTAAAAGAGAAATATGAATTTTCATTCAATTTCATCAGATCATTATACAAAATTATTTAAGAAAAAATCCTAATATCAAATTTATACCCAATTATTAAAACCCTATTTATGTTTATATTATACCCAATTTATGCACACATAAACTCTAAATTGAGTATAATTTACACACACACACACGTATATATATATATATATATATATATGCACAACCAGAAACACACACACATACATATATACACACAAATAATACGTACACACAAATAAATACACATATAATGACACACAAATACACATACGAATACATACACACATAGTAAAACACACACAACAACACACATAAATAGACACAAATAGATATGAATATATAAATAGAGATAGTATTACCTAAGTGTGTGAATCTTCAGAGATAAAATCACGGAAGTAGGTGTGAATCGTTGAACATAAAATCGTCGGAATGAGAGAGAGCTCGCAGAGAGTGTATAGAGGGATGGTGAAATGAAAGAAAAAGAGAGGGGGATGCTTTTTTATAGCTAAAGCATACAGTTTCATACCATGATGTCTTTCATCATCAATAAATTTTAATAGGCCACAAGCACTGTCACGGCTAGAAATCGTGACCCTCAATAGAGCTTCAAGGCATAGTTAGGGTTCCAGACCGTGATCAATGCCATGACCAATTAAATTCTTTCAGATCACGAATATCGTCACAGCTAAAAATCATGACCAACAGGTGTAGCCATTTCACAGTTAGAGCGTGTGATATGTTACGGGTCATGATTTAACACCGTAACCATTATCTACAGTGATTGTTCATGACTAGGTCACGGTCCAAAACTGTGACCGTTAGCCCGGTATATTTTACGGGATGTTTAGCGCCTAAAAGGTTACGATTAGGTCACAGTTTGGATTCATGAATTGTTTGGTCACAACCCAGAATCGTGATAATTTAAGTGTCACATGTTGTCCTACTCTTGGATTTGTCATGGGTTTTGTAAAGTGGTAAACATTCTCGATATATGGTGTAGTGGTTCTGATTTATGTGTATTGATAAGTTTTAAGTCCGTTAGGTGAGGGACTTCTACGAATTTACTAATAGAGGCACGAGAGTGTGTTTAAAGGTTGTTGCCTTCATGTGATTATTTATGTGAATATATAAAAGATATATTTATGTCTAATGATAGATTATTACTTTATTAATGAACCTTATGTCATGATAGATTTATTGGTTGCAAGCTTGTGTGTACTCGTTTGTAGATGTCATTACAAGGGTTAGTATTTAGGTTGTAGTATCACATGTGTAGTTTGTTACATCCCCTTTATATTTGATTAGTAGTTTCTTATGTATTATTGTAAAAATAGAGATTTTAGTATAGCTTATGCCTTGGGTTAGGACATGCTCGTAGTATTTCACTTAGGTGAGAGGTGAGGTAATTGCATGTGAGTGTCGACGGGTTGGCATGTCTATTGTAAATGAGTCGCATGATTATTTACTGTTGATATTGGATATAGTTCTTGCAATTTTAAGGCTCTGGACCAAACTATATCAATCTATTTTCTAGGAATTTTTAGACAGGATCAACAGGGCTGAGGAGATTCAGACATGTGGCTCGACTCGTTTATAGATTTCAGTTCTTTGAGTCTAGCATAAGTAGCTACTTTATTTTCTTTTCAGTCTGTTTTTATTTCAGAGATTTGTATGGACCTTTAGTCCTAGTTATTTATTCATTCAGTTGATTTTTAGTCGAGTTATTCAGACTATTTTATTATTAGATAGTTTTGAGATATTATTTGTACAGAGTTATTTAATGTTTTAGCTTATGCATGTTGTGAATGGTTTAAAATTCACTTCTATTTATTTATTGGTTGATGTTGAGAATGATATAAATTCTTTAACAAGACCTATCTTTGGTATATTATCATGGCTAACTATTGCATGGAAAATAGGGGTTGTTACAGCCTATTCCATGCAGCTATGTGCACAAGTACAAAACCCATCCGTGTGCATGCTTCTAGGAAGAACATGTGGTTCACCTAAATAAGCTTTTCAAGACAATTATTTTCCAAACAAATTTTAATTAATCAACATGAATTTTTTTTTATAAAAATATGATGGTGTAAGTGAGTGATAGCCTTAGACGATTGAATTTAAACCATATCAAAAGGATACGTTTCTTAAAATCATTAAATGTAGCGTGCACAAGATTTGACGTATAGAGGTCGTATGATCTTCAATTTCAGTATCCATAGATTCTAATGAAAAATACTCTCCAACTATCGTATCACTATGAATCAATCTTTTTGGCTCGATTTTGTGCATGACTCAAATGCTTTGACACAAAATTAATCCAACTAAACTATATCCATAAATGTTTACATTTTCACCAAATATTGGATATTTCAATGTGTTTGGGTGAAAAATTTTCATTCTAAATTATTATTAGTAAAGTTTGGGGAATTTCAATCATAAGTCCGATGAAGGAATATTTTTCGGTTATTCCACAAATAATAAAACCTATAGAATTTTCAACAAATAACCTTTGTCATCCAGTAATCCATCCATTTCACCTTTGACATAATCAACTCTTATGCTTATCAATGACAAGATGAATATGATAAGGATTATAATCAAGTTATAAAACAAATATAACCCCTCTCTATAAAAAAATCGGCAAAACTCCACATGAAGAAAGTCTAGTCTAAAACAAGGATGCCCATCAAAATCTAAAAAAAAGTTATAAATTAGTGAATGATCATTCCAGATACCAAATTATCAGAGAACCATTAATGGAGAGTGTTAATTAGATCTTCATTGAAAAAATCATGTAACAACTTTGCATTTTTCCTCCAAATAAAACCTAAAAACAAAGATGAATTATTATTATTATTATTATTATTATTATTATTATTATTATTATTATTATTATTATTATTATTATTATTATTATTATTATTATTATTAGCAATACAAGAGGAACTCGTGAAATTTGAAAGAAACCAAGTGTGGACATTTTTCCTATCACTAGATCACCATACCAGCACAGGAACCAAATGGATTTTCAAAAATAAGAAAGATGAATCTCGGGTCGTTGATTGAAGTAAAGCTCGACTTTTTGCTCAAAATTACAAATAAAATGAGGTAATGACTACAGGGAGACATTCTCACCCATTTCAAGGTTAGAAGCTATACGTATGTTACTTGCTTTAGTTTTCTTTAAAAAACTTAAATAGACATTTAATATGATTTCCTAAATGGTTATATAAATGAATAAGTTTATCTTAAACATCCCCTCGACTTTAAAATTCAAAATTTCATCATGTATTCAAACCGAATTTGAAATGAGTTTAATGGGGGAATAAAACTTTTCTTAGGTCTTCAAGTCAAACAAATCAAATATGTTTTTTCATAAATCAATCCAAATGCATTCATGATTTATTTGAAAATTTTGGGTCACATAACTCCAGCCCTCTTAACATCCCTATAAGTACTTCGAAAATAATTGAAGTTCATGAAAATCGTAAAACATTATTAGAAAATTATATTGTGAAATGATTTGAAGTCTATTATACTTAACCTCAAGTCACCCTGACATCATTTTTAGTGTTTGTTTGTGTGCCCAATTTCAATCTCAACCAAAAGAGTCTTATTTAATTGTCACTAAATGAATTGTTTCGTTATCATATGTGAACCATATATTTAAGGACTTTATACCCTAAAATCATAATTTTTTATGTTGCAAGCTAATCAGACATTGATTGGGCGAGCTGTAAAGTAAGTTGCAAAAAATCATCATGTATTCAAACAGAATTTGAAATGAGTTTAACAGGGGAATAAAACTTTTTTTAGTTCTTTAAGTCAAACAAATCAAATATGGTTTTTCATAAATCAATCCAAATGCATTCATGATTTAATTGAAAATTTGGGGTCACATAACTCCCGACCTCTTAACACCCCTTATGAGTACTTCGAAAATAATTGAAGTTAATGAAAATAAATAAAAAAATTATTAGAAAATTATATTATGGAATGGTTTGAAGTCGAATATACTTAACCTCAAGTCACCCTCACATCATTTTTAGTGTTTGTTTGTGTGCTCAATTTCAATCTCAACCAAAAGAGTCTCATTTAATTGTCACTAAATGAATTGTTTCGTTATCTTATAAGAACCATATATTTAGGGACTTGGTACCCTAAAATCACAATTTTATATGTTATAAGCTAATCGGACATTGATTGGGCGAGGTGTAAAGTAAGTTGCAAAATCATTGGTGGATTGTGCCACTTCCTTGGCCACTCAATTTTGTTATAAGCATGAAAAAATAAAAATCGATTGCACCATCGATGCTGAAATCCGAATACATTAATGCCAAAAGTTATTGTGCCCAAAATCTTTATATCAGAAAATAATTGAGGGAGTTTCAAATATTTTTCCCCCACATTCAAACTTTATACGAAAATGCAATTGCAATTTTTATAACCAAAAATGCAGTGCAACATTCTAAAACCAAACAAATTGATATTAAGAACCACATTTTACGTGATCATGTACAAAATGGGATGTGTAACTTCAATCTATTTTTACTAAAAAACAACTTCAAGATATTATTACAAAACATCTCTCTGGAGATAAATTTATCATTGTTTACAGATGATCTTGGCATGAATAGTCCAAAGGACATTGTTCAAAAGACCTTTTTACACACTCTATCATAAATGACATTCGTGATTGTTATCTCTCTCTTTTGATAGTTCATTACACAATCTAATAAACTTAGGTCTAAGCATGCGATCACTGCCCACATTATTAAATTTATTAGTCCTTTTTTGATAATGACAAAGGGGGAGAGACATGAGAAAAGGGGGAAAATGGAATTTTTAAAACCAGGTCTCGAAGAAAGGGAAAAAGCTCCCATGTTTTCTTAAACATAAATTTAATTTTCATTATAAAAAAAGGGAAATTATGAAAAAAAAAGTATTTTCAAGTAAAAAGATTTTCTATGAGTACAATTGAATTTATTGTATGAATAACTTCACTATTTTCTCTAATATCCTTGAGATAAAAACAACACTAAAGACGTGATTAGAATGGTTACCAGGAAAGTGTTATAATGAAAACCTAAGATACAATGAGACTATTGCATGGAGAACATACAATACCTATTCATACCTCAATGAGAAGAGATCATGATCACCCTTCCACCTCATGTTCAAGAAATCGAGATAACTTAGTATTGAGCAAACCAAAAATAATAAAGAACTTCATATCCAAGAAAGAAAATCAACTATATCAGTAGTTTATGAACGGTGATAGATAATTCAAAAAAAATCACACAATGCATGACAATTCAATCAGTGCTTGTTCAAATAATCATGTCATTGTCCAAAGATATAAACTTTAAATCATCAACCAAGTAAGTCAATCCTCTCAAACTCATGTCAAAAGAAATCTGAACATATTCAAAATCACTATGCAAGTAGTCTATCACCATTCCAAGTGAAACAAATCTTTGGGGCGGTTGTACTGGGGTCTATAAAGAACTGGAAAGAGTGAGGCATGACCCACTTCCTCAGATACTGTCTTCAAAACTTTTAAAGTCTAAAGAGTAGCTATAGGAGAAAACCTTCCACTTCTCGTAATAATGTAGTAATGACTATGACATTCTTCCTTAAAAGAGAGTGGATAATAGCAAATTTCACAAATAATAATGATGTCTTTGAGAGAGAGAGAGAGAGAGAGGGAGAGAGAGAGAGAGAGAGAGAGAGAGAGATCTTGAGAATGATGGCTGTAAAAGGGAGCGAAGAGATATGCACATGACAAGAGAGAGCATGGAAAGAATACTATTTTTGATGCAATTTTGGTAGAGTAATGTTGCAAACTTGAGTTTTCTATTTGATCTTGACCTTACCCCAAAGGGTCCTATTTATAGGTATATATTAGGGCTGACTTGGCATTTTGGGTGCTAAAAAAGAGAGAGAACTTAGGGACAAGGTCTATAATGTACTTTTTGTCCCTATCTATCTGTTAACCACCAATTCCCTCTCACAGACAACATTTGATACCTATCAAAGTCAAAAAGAAAATATGTCGGCTAATAGTGCCAAAATATATGATTTGGTAAATATCTTTTCAAACGGTAACTTATTGTATAAACTTTTGTAAAAACTTACAAGTGGAACCGAGGGCCACTCTCCAAAGGTCATTTGAAAAATACTTTTGTTCGCAACCTCTTGGCTACTCACTTATTTATTATAAGTGTGGATTGTGTGAATGCTTGAGTGACCCCTAAGGTCTCTCTGCTAGTATTCTCTTTATCGTAAAGTGTCAAATGGTTGGTCTTTGGCCATCCCAACAAACCTTATCTCTCAACCGCCAAACTAAAACTCCTAGGCAATCCCAACTGGCTTGCTTGAGCCGTTCTTTCTCAACTAAGGCTACCTATGCATGAAAATAACATTAGTAACTTATTTATTTTCGGTAAACATTTGGGGATGGGGCCACTCGTGGTGGACCCCCTCGCCCTAATACATTTTCTAGGCACTACACCAAAATGGGTAAATTGGCACCCTTCCAGCAGCTTGCCTTGTCACGATCATTGATCGTGATAAAAAAATACGCATTTTTTGTCACGATCATTGACTGTGACAAACCTTATAATATTATCACGGTCAAGGACCATGACACGTCCGTGATAATTTGTTCAGTAAAAAAAATGCTTTCTTTTTTTTCCCACCGTTTTTGGTTTTCCCTCTCTTTCTCTCTCTAAGAGATTTCGAGCTCTCTCTCTCTCTCTAAGGTATGTTTTTTTTTCCTTTCTTTCTCTTTCATTTCTATATGTGTGTGTATGTGTGTGTATATATGTGTGTGGTGGTTTGTGGTGGGGGGAGGGGGACAGGGGGTGGTGGGGGTGGGGGTGGGGTGGGATGTGTGTGTGGTGGGGCAATCTCAACAATTGTATAACTTTAATTAATAAATTATATAGCCTTAATTATAACTTTAATTGTATAGTTTTATATGAAAGTAAATTAATAATTAGTGCCCATTTCATATGAAAGTAGGATTGCCCCTTATTGTAAATTAGTAAATTAATGATTGCTAGTTTAATTGATGAAATGAATCAATTGAGTAGATGCATTAGAAGTACGGGATACACATTTGTTGTTGACATTGTTGTTGGATTATAGTGGATCGATGTTGGGTTGGTTAGTTTTAAAAGTGGCATGACCACTGGATTATTGTCCATATGGGGGTGGGATTTTTTAACTTTTTTTGAAAATTACTTGAAATTAAATGAAACATACTCGAACTCGCCCTTAGGAGGAGATGGGGGGGGCATGTGTGTGTGTGAATGTGCGCGGGTGTGTGTGTGTGTATGTGCGCGTGTGTGTATATGTGTGTGTAGTGTGTGTGTATGTGAGTGTTTGTGCGTAATGTCCCTTGTAAACGAATTGATTGGTTATTAATTTTTTTAGTAAATTAATATATGATTGCCCCTCATTGTAAATTAGTAAATTAATATATGATTACTTATGAAAGTAGGATCTCCCCTCATTGTAAATTAATAATTGTATACTTTAATTGTTAGTTTATTTGCATGTCTTCTTTTAATTCATTTTGATATGTACTAATAACATTTTTTTATAGCAAATGTCTCCTTCAGGTATTAAGGCGAGGATGATGATGCTTGTTATGATGATGACGTCTGGGCTCGGTGGTAGCGGAGGCGACGAGGGCTCCTCGGCCCCTAGGCTACCCAAATATGACAAATTGGGGATGGCCATCGAGAACAAGTCGGGGATATTAGCGAGATCCCTCGAGTTAGTAAAGACGATCATCGACCCGAGGTACATTAGTTGGAAGGAGGTGCCATATGAGCTCAAGTTAGCTGTTTGGGTGGCACTACAGGTAATGTATTTATAGTTATAGTTATAGTTATAGTTATAGTTATAGTTATAGTTATATGAGCTCAAGTTAGCTGTTTGGGTGGCACTACAGGTAATGTATTTATATTTATAGTTATAGTTATAGTTATAGTTATAGTTATAGTTATAGTTATAGTTATAGTTATAGTTATAGTTATAGTTATAGTTATAGTTATAGTTATAGTTATATTTATATTTATATTCATATGAATATTTCAATTTCATTTTATATTTATATTTATTTGCAACTAACATTGTATTTATTGGACAGGAACAATTCAGCCTGGATCCAAAGCTACGCGATTCCGTCTTGGAGAAGTTAAGGGAGCAACACAAGACGTGGAAGAAAAATATGGGGACCTGATACTTTGGGAAGACACGAGAGTCCATTATCCAAAGGCATGACTCCGTCCCGTCCAAGGAGCCGGTCTCATTGGCACAATGGCAGAAGTTTGTTGACAATGAGATTGGGAAGCGACAATTGGCATCTCGCCAATCAGGGAATGAAAACCGAGCAAAAAAGACGGGCGTGCACTACTCCGGTCGTACGTCTTACGCCGAGGCGGAGCATAGGATGATGGTAAGATTTAATTTTTCTATAACTACAGAAATATATTATTCTGCATTATTTTACTTTGCGGGGCCAATGCTAATTTTACTTTATTTTATTTCAGGGGACAGGGAGTGGCCCTGGGGGTAGGCCACATAGGCTCGATACTTATGTGGCTCTTCGGACGAAGATGGGGAAGGACAAGGAGGTGTCCCCCAGCGTCGCGACCACGATTGTAAGTAATCCGACAGTTTACTTTTTGTTAATTACGTTATAATTTTTTAATTTACTTATTTTACTAATCATGTGCTTTTTGTCGTTTCAGGCAAAGCTTAAAGAAGTGCATGAGTCGCAGTCTGATGCCGATAAGGCGTCTTTGTCCACAGACGCAGTCAGCCAAGTGCTTGGCTCTGATCGCAAGGGGAGGACAAGGGGGTGAGCTAGCGGGTGGCCAAATCTAGGCTCATCGGATTGGAGACGAGCGACACCGGGTTGGCTCGAACGGTGGACTCACATGACGCGAAGCTGTCCCGTTTGGAGGCAACGGTCCAAGATATGTTCTCATTCATGAAGCGTTCGTTGGGCGAAAAAATACGCAAGGGGAAAGGGAAAGAGAAGGTGGGGGGGAGGGAGGACGAGGTGCGGGATGTCGAGGATGTGGACCTCACTGCTTCATCGTCGACACGTGAGGACTTTGATGATCCACTTATTTAGATCCCTTCGACCGACCGATGTCGACGCTTGGTTGGCCGAGCGTGTTTATACTGGACATATTTGATGCCCCACGGATAGGGAGGGGGTTGAGGGACCCGAATATCGTCCAGAGTGGACTAGTTCATGAACGTGAGCTTCAAAACATCAAGTCCAATGTGCTCGTCACGCATGTGATACCCTGGAATGAGAACTCCCTATTTTGGTTGCGCGAATAATGCGGCACGATGTATATCAGTGGGTGTGTCAATTCGTATATCGTGTGGCTTACTCACCTCCTCGGATTTAACCTTACCCAAGACATGTAGTGACATTATTTGAATTGAATTGTATTATTTTTTAGTTGGTACATTTGAATTGTTTTTAAGTTGGTACATTTGAATTATATTTGGATTATATCGTGATGCATATTGTTTTTATTTTGAATGTATATTTGCATTATCTCTAGTTTATTTGGATCTATGATGTTTGAACAGGTACAACGTTGCTATAACAGGTACAAATATACTGCTCGGCAGTGGCAGTGGCCATACTACCCAGCAGATTTTTTTCAATTCTGCCTAGAATTGTCACGGTCATTGACCGTGATAATTTTTTAAAGGGTGTCATGGATTTGTCACGGTTTATAATCGTGACAAAACTTGTCACGGTTAGTGACCGTGACACAACCGTGATAATTATAACGAGCTTGTCACGGTCCATGATTGTGATAAAAAAGTTATCTCGCCCAGAATTGTCACGGTCATTGATCTTGACAAGTAAACTTATCAAGGTTAATGACCGTGATAATTCGGCAGATTTGGTGTAGTGTAGGTAACAAATTGGGATGGGGCCACTCGTGTTGGACCTCCTTGCCCTAATACATTCTTGGGGTAAAAACTTGGAGATGGGGCCACTCATGGTGGACCCCCTCGCCCCAATATATTTTATGTTGCATTAATCTTGGGGAGTAGGGCCATTCATCGTGGACCCCCTCGTAATATGCATATTATCTAGCATTGCTCTTGGGCAGTGGGTCACTCAAGGTGAACCCCCTCACCCTTCACATACTTTCTGGAAACATTAGTGGGATGAGGCCACTCGTGGTGGACCCCCTCGCCCAGGTCATTGTGAGTTTACTAAGGAGTGAGTGCCCCTTTACATAGAGAGGTAAATGATAAGGGAAAGAATGTGCCAAGTGAAAAAAAACTCCAAAGATTCGTAACAGAGAGTTGGATGATAACGGAATGAATGTAAATACATTAAAAATCTTATATGATCAAGTATTGGATCTGCAACCCATCAAAATTCACCACAAACCAACAACTCATCCCAGAAAATCGAATTGAAATATGAAAAGGAGTTTAAAGTAAACTAAACTTGGGTTTTAGTCGACTAAAACAAGACATTTGTAATTGCCTCATTGTTTAACATTTTAATTTTCTTCGAAACAAAGGTCTGGGAGTTTTTATCGACCATAACTAGTTTTAGTCGAATTAAAGTTCCCATAAGCAACTTTAAAATCAATTTTTTCAATAAAATCAAATTTGAAACTTAATCCAAAAGTTGTTTTTTTAAAAAAATCTTTGAAGAAGAATGAAGATCATGCATCTTTCGCATTTTCTATTGAGAGAGGTTATTTACTTGAGAAAATCAAGACCATTGAAAATGCGAAAACCTACATTTTAATTATCTCATAGACATTATTTTTATTATAAAATTAAAGCCGTTGATTTATGCTTTAATGACTTTTTAAAATTTCTTGACTAACTTGTTGACGATAAGAAGATGCCTATGGTTGAAGATGAATCTGTGTTCACCTTGAAAAAGGAGAGATATTATTTAATCATTTCTTTAAAAACTTTGAAAAAGAAGTTGCAAAGAATCGAATGTCAAGCTTTTGGAAAAGGTTGGAAATTTTGTTAAATACTAGGAATATAGCAAATAAGGAATTTCTAATGGTGTTTCATTTCATGACAATGCTTCACCATCAAATGAATTATCTTTTTTTAAACCTATTTCCAAACATTTTTCAAACTAAAAGAAATATGGTGATCCAAATTATTTGAAGGAGAAGACTTTCACTGCTCCAAAATTTGTGAAGATTATTTCCAACATACAATTGAGTGTTTTTAGACCTAAACTACTTAAGTTCACTCACTGTCATAAAGTAGTTCATATTATAAATTTTTTCTTTTCACTCAATCTGACCTTGTATTCTAGTAATACTAGGAAATATATGAGTTTTTCAGTAATAATTGGGAAGGAACATAAGAAAACATGCTCGATATTTTCGCAATAAAAAGGATAAAGGAATTCAGAATTCATCCAACATCCTACCTAAGCTCAAATCGCCTTGTATGAATCAAGTATGGATTAGAAAGGATAATATAAAAGGGATTGATGTAGAGACAAAAATGGATCCTAAGTTGGTTCCATGAACCTCTACTAGATACAATGGTTCCTCGACATGCTTACGAATTTAGAACGCTTATATCGCTCCTTGGCTTATTTATTCCTTGTGTTGTTTTTGTTTGTCAACCTTCTATGTTTATTTAAGATAGAAGTGTTGATAATGTGCTTGTAGTTTAGTTGGCTCATACTTCTAGATTGATGCATCAAATCTCGCATATGATATTTGTATCTTGTCTTTGTTTATGTATATATGCTCTCGAAATGAAAAATATCATATGTATGAGCCAAATAAATCATGGTGTGTCGCTCTACGGAGATTTGAGGTAATTTGGAATACGTAGTTCTTAGATTCGAGAAGGTCCTTGAATATGAATTGGATGATTGGTTATATTACAGTTGAGTCTTGGGTGAGTATCAATCACTAGAGAAGGTTTCCCGATAGAGGCATCATTATGCTTGGGTGTTATCAAAGGTAGTTTAAGGACTTGATTGAGCGTGATCATCAAGTGAGTGGAGGCTCGAGGATGATTATATGACAATGATGGTTGGTATGGCGGTGAGCATTAGAATACGTTATATGTTAGATCTTTAGTGACAACCCATGTGTAAGAGCATATAAGGTGATCATGGCTAGTGAGAACTCTGATAATTTAGTCTTGGAGAATTCCTATGACTTAGTATGAGAGTTGATAAATCCCATGAACTTGAGGAATTAGCAGATCGATAATTTTGAGGATAAAATTTCCTAAGGAAGGAAAAATGTAATACGCATACCTAATCTTTTATTATTTTTCCCGTGCAAATTATAATAATATGAAATCCTTGGAAATTGGATCAATTATAAATGGGTTGTTATATTTATATGATTGTTCTTCAGTCTTGATTGTAATTATTGGAAGTTACGGGTGAAAATTGGAGATTTTCGAAATGTGAAAAGATCAAATGACTTGGAGGCAATTCGAACGAGATCCACAATTCACTCGAACGAGAATCAGGTCATTTGAACGAGAATCGAAGGTCATTTCAAGGTCGTTCTAAGCTGGGTTCTAACGAGGATCGAATGAGATGCCATTGTATTGAATTCATTAGAAGGTTGTATTGAATTCACAAAATTGCGATTTATAAGGGTTTTGTGGGTTTATTTTAGGAGAGAAGAAGAGAGAGGTGGGGAGATTCTCACCCACCAAAAAAACCCATAAGATTTTCTCCCTTCCTCTCTCTAATTTTAAGGGTACTCCAACTCCCCAAAGTCATCTCCACCATTGCTACACCATATCTCCACCTTGTGCCACCATATATTACTAGTATTCCACCATAGTTAAACTCAATACACCCATTTCCATCATTGTTGGGAAAAGCAACGAATTTTGTAGTTGTTGTTTGGGATTTTGAAGAAGAAGAAGAAGAAGTGGAATTTAATGGGTTTGAAGGGATTTTCTTGGAGCTTTCTTATAGACAAGCTTTTTGGAGATAGGCAAGCTCCTTGAGGCTACCTTAAGAGGTGAGAGGTTGATATCATCTTCTTTTTTATCCACCATTTTTTGGACTACATTTGAGGTGGGAAAACTCTACTCTTAGTTTAAGACTCTATTTGCGTATTAGTAGTCTTGTAGCTAGAATTGAAGAGTAGGATGCATTATGATATAAGGATTATATTTCTTATGATTTGTAAAAATGAATTTCAATGATTTTGAGTAAATTGATATATTTCAAGAAAACTTGATATTAAATATTTTTATGGAATAAAAATAATGGAAGAATGTTTATTTTGTGAATAGATGTTTCAAGTTTTCTCGTAAAAAATTGTTATTTTTGTATAAATGGATATTTCATCCAAGTTTTGAAGAAACAAAAGTGTCTTTTACCTTGAGAATTATGTTTTGGCAATATTATGATATATCTAGAATAAATTATATGTTTGACCATTTAAATGGAATTTTTGGACTTAAAATCCATATTCCCATGTGTATAAACATGCAGTATTTTCATGTTGAACATATAAGTTTAATGAGGGTTTATTTGGGTTTAAACATGAAATAAAAAAATTAAAAATTTCAGCCCTTAAAGTGTGAAGAAGATGTTGGGAATGCTATAAGTGTATGGTCTTAAGACTACAAGTATTAATGAAGAGAAATGGTTATTTTCTTATAAAGTAGTCTTTAAATGTTTAATGATTTCTTAGAGAAAGAAAGTAATTAAATAAAAATATTTTCAACTTGGGAAGTATACTACTCCAAAAGTGTTAAAGAAGTATTAATGAGTTAAAAACACTTAAGCAGTTAGTGTGGGTAACCTAATGATATTTGGAGAAATAAAACTTGTGAAAATGGAGGAAATGACGAAACAAGTGCGTAAAATGGTAATTTTACGTAAAGCGGAACATTTTTATGAAATAAAAATGTTAGAAAAAGTGTTACACAAAAGGGTCCTAAATGAACATGATTTTGGGATAAAATCAATGTTTGGGTAAAAAGGATAATACATGATGATTTCAAAGTGTGACACAATAGGGGTGGAACTCCGAATTTTGGCTTCGACCGGGAAAAAGAAAAAGTGGAATAATGTGGACATTTGTAAAATGTTAAAATGTATTACTAAGGACTCGGATGACACCAAGGTAATTAAAGAGGGCACGAAGCCCTAGGGTGAAAGACCCAAAATCACCATCCAGAACATATGGTAGCATAGTCAATGGTGTGGAGCCTGTTAAAGTATGTGAATATTGAAAGATTCTGAGAAAAAGATAAATAAAATGGAACATATTCGAAAAATGGGTTGTGTGGTGAATAAGTGAAAAGACAACCTAACTTGAATGAATTAATAAATGTTCGAGTAAAATATGAAATGGACAAGTAAGGTGAAAATTGATTAATGTTCATAAGGTAAAGGAATGGTAAAGATAAGAAAATAAATGGGTAGTTAAGCAACCTAAAGAGGTTTAACCCATAATTAACACAAGGATGTGTTTATGAAAGGTTTTCAAAGGAAAATAAGTATTTTCTAATGCGATTTTTGCGTGTATTGAAAGGGTTAATTTCAAAGAAAATTCTAACAATATCGTCTTTTAAAGAATTTTTTTACTAACCGAACCATTATATCATCCAAAATAATCAAATAGTATTTTAATTTACATATATTCAGAAATATTTTTATGATATGTACAATTTTAGTATTTTAATAGCCTTTTTATGGTTAAAAAATATTAAAATATATTAAGAAGGCCTAAACACCTTTTCACGCCTTTTTACGCCTAAAGCCCGCCTAGGCTTGTAAGGCTTAAGGCTTGGCCTCCACGCCCCGCATTTTTTAGAACCTTGAGTAAAAGGGAGCTCTTTTACAAGATGGAGGTAAATTAATCGGGGTAAACAACGTTTTTGAAATAAAAATGACTTCATGCATATATATATAATAGTTACATATTCAAGTAGATATAAGTGTTAGAATCTTCTTTCTGCAATTCGATTCTATATTGCATTATTATAATTTCTCACTAAGCATTCGGCTCATTCCCTCGTCCTTGTTACGGCAGGTTGGGTGCGGCTCCTTATTTTAAGAGTGTTGTACAGGTAAGTATCATTTTTTTTTACATTAGTAGCTTTGTATGCTTAAATTTTGAGAACGCTTCCCAAGGGTCCCTCAGGTAGTTTGATTTAAATGGGAATCGCATGGTAAACAAGTGAAATGTTAATTAAATAAAACTGGACTAGCAACATTATGTAGATTGTTTCACTGCACTTCACACCTAACGCTCGGGTCGAACCGAGTAACTCATAAATTTGAGTCGGGGTGTTACAAATATTTTAATCCTTTAATTGCTTATTTATCTTTATTTGGTGTATGTGATATAACCATAAACCTTGTTTATGATATTTCAACACATACGTTCTAATATTTAATCAATGTGTTTTAGAATACGGACCCCAATGCACATGGTTACATTGTACTTAAGAATTTTCCTTTGATTTGTAAAATTACAAAATTTGGTCCCTAGAGCCTAGCTAAAAAAAATTCGCCTTAGCAAAGTGAAACGTGAACTGTAACTATCACAGGTTGTTGGAGAGGACATATAATAGACCTAAAATTTCTAATAGTCAAAAAAATTCGTCTCACTTAAGCAAGGAAATTTTTTTAGGTGAGAATAATCCACACTCCAAATCGCGACCAATGAAAAGTAAGGTTTGCATTAGGGGTGGCCGTGGGCCGGGCCTGGGCAAGCCCGGTCGGGCTCGGGCCGGGCTTGAAAAATTAAGTGCTATCACAAGCCCGCTCGGCCCCAGATCGGGCCTTATTATGTAATCCCAAGCCCGCCCAGATTTGAAAACTTTTTACCCAGGCCCGCCCAATCGGGCCTTGTTATGTTAATTAAAAGATTTTTTTAAAAACTAAAATACCTATTTTTTTATTTAAAGACCAATTTTTTTAATTAAAAATTTGTTTTAAACTCCATGTATTACAAAGTCCATATATAAAGTTTTTCACTCTACATGAAAAGACTTGATATACGTTTTTATATTTATAAAAGTCCCCCCCCCCCCCATATATATATATATATATATATATATATATATATATATATATATATATATATATATATATATATATATATATATTTTTCGGGCCTCGGGCCGGGCCGGGCCTCATCGGGCTTAAGAACTCATGCCCAAGCGCGCCCGAAAAAAAATCGGGCCTATAAAATTTTGCCAGGCCCGCAGAGCCTTACCCAAGCTCTATTTTTTTATTGGGCGGGCCTCGGCCCTATGGCCACCCCTAGTTTGCATCACTGAATCAGGATTTATAAAAGCAATAAACTCTTACTTTTTACCCTTCGCATCAACGACTCTCTCTATCTCTCTCTCTCTGACCCTTTGATTCAAGCTTATTTCATCAAGATTCAACATCAATCACTCTATTGAATCACTTGGTAAGCCTCTTTGTTCCGCTTTAGGGTTTGGGTTTTGTTAAAACTTCTGATTTTGGGGGGAGTTTAGTTATTTTTGCCTAATAACCCAACAAATGAAGGAATTAGTTTAATTCTTGAGATTTAATTAACTAGAGTTATTTTCATGCAAGTTATATAAGTCTTCATCCTATTAACAGATTGCATGTTAAAAACTCTATTTAATTTGAGATTTTTTTAGAGTCTATGATAACCTATTGTTGGATATATCTTTGTTTGAGACTCTTCCTATATTTAGGACTAAATTACTCTTCATTATTAGGTTTAAATTCCTGATTTAGAAATTATTTAGAGTATTTATGTGCCTTTCTAGCTTCAATGGCAAGTTCCTCCTCAAAATGTGCCTGTACCAAATACGCTGAAGGAACTTCATTATAATCATTATTTCAAAGAAATAAGAGTTCTGTTTGAGAGGACGGTAGGTTGGACAACCATTTAAGCCAAAATGCCAGATGTTTTTAATGAATTTTCAAGGCGAAAATGAAAGAATGTGTGCATTTACGGGGATATCAAAGAAAATGTATATCCTAACATGGTCAGGGAACTTTATTTATATGATGAATTTGATGACGGCCATAAGAATTCCTTCCACGTGAGAGTACATGAAATTTGGATCGATATATCAAATGAAATTATCCATCAACACTACTAATTACCAAGTGTTGAGAGATTCTGATTTCCTCACCAAGGGCGTAAGTATCCAACCATGGATGGTGTTTGGAGAAAGATAACAAATGGGTTGTGGTTGTGGACTATATATGTAAATAAGTCTTTGGAACAAAAGCACCTCTCCGACTACTACTATCTTTTGCACATGATAATATCCTTTTGAAATCTGACCATACCACTCTCCCAACACTATATTATCTGTGTCTATACATTATTGGCATCGATGTTCCAATGAAACTTGCACAAGAGTTGTATTTCGCGATGAGAAATGTTAGAGAAAGAAAAGGAAGAGTGAGACCTTCTCTACCCTTTGGGAAATTAATGTGTTGGTTATTACTAGACCAAAATGTGAAAATATTAACGAGAGGAACATCTGAAAAGGTACCTATAAATATAACATATAAATTCTACATCAATGGGAGGAAGAAAAATGATAAACCCCTTCCACAACTGGAATAAACAATGTGGTGGAAGTTGACAAAGATGAAGAAACAAGAGAAGAAAAAGAGGAGATTAATCGAATGGAGACACGAGGTGTTGCACCTAGGGGTGGTGCAACTGACCATTCGACAAGTCACTAGAGGACACATGTGAGAGGTGGATCTGGGTCTGGACCAGTTCTTATGTTCAGTTATCTACGGATTAACTTGACTACGTGGGATGGACTACTGATTTACTTTGTCCAGACATCGTTCAGCTGACGTGGTCCACACACAGACGAACGCATATGAGGCACTCCGCTCTTTTAATGAGCATGATTTTCGAGACTTGTGAGGACAATTTTAAATACTAGGTTTCGTCCCCGCGCGATGCGCGGGCGCTTTTTAATCCTTATTTTAATTTCTTAACCAAAATCAGCAGACATCAAAATTCAAAATTTCAAAACCCATCAAAATTTTAATTTTAATTTAAAATTTAACTAAGTTGCACGTGTTTTCTTTTTTCCTACCAAGAGAAAAACATAGCTTTTACTAATTTAATAACGTATTTTTCTGATTTTCCTTCTTTTATATTATTTTCTTTTGGAAGAAAGAGATTAGACGACATCAATATATCTTTTGAGCTATAAGTGTAATATATGCCTAACAAAGGATTAAGAGTGGGATGTCATTTGACATTTATGCGAGCGGGTTTAAAAAAAGACACGTGTGTTCTCCATCATTTTCAAAACAATAAAAAATAAAAAAGGACCCATTATTAAAAACTTGAGTCAATTGTGCAAAAATAAAAAAGGGAAAAACATGTTAAGTTTAATGATAAAAAACAAAATTAATCTAGCAAATAAAAAAGAGAAATAAAGGAAAAAATCCAATGTTATTTTAAGCAAATGAAAAACGAAGTTTTGGAAAAATAAAAAGGGAAAATAAACTAATGGATTGTAATAAAATAGAATTCTACAAAATTGATCCGATTTGAACAAAAAAAATGCACAACCATTATTAGAAAAAAAAATACATAAGTTTTACCCAAATTTGAAATTAAAAAAAAACATATCATTTTAAAAAATAAATCTTACGGGAAAAAAAAAGTTGAAAAAAGACGTCAATCTATTAAAATTTTGAAAAAACATCTCATATCTATATTCAATCTATCAAAGCAATCATTATTTACAAAGATTAGGAAAAACATGAAACTCACCCTTGTGAGGCATGTGACCAAATGTTTTAAGGTCCCTCATGTGTTGTTGATCTTTCTTTTATTCAAACCCTCAAAGCAATTGGGTCTTGCCATGAGATCTTCCTTTTTCCCGCACGTCTTGAACCATCCCCTATATTTCTACACACAAATAACTTCAAATCATTGGTCTGCTCATCACCTCCATCTCGGATCAAGCCTTTCTTCGGGTCCTCAACCTTTAACGGCTCATAAGTATCTTCAATTTCCTCCTATTCCCTCGAGATCTGGTTTTAAGTCAAACAAAACTAATACAACAAAAATAGTGTGAAAAAATCATAATAGAAACCGTCTAGTTTAATTGGATTTTAGAATAATCTTAATATATATGTTCAAAACAGAGCAAGAGAGTGAATACCGGTGACGACAAAGGCTAGTAAATGATTGTAGGTGACGTCCGTGGTGGTTAGTACACCAGAAATCTAAAAATAATTTACTATTTGAAGTTAAAAAAATCATGAATTTTTTTTAAAGTCATTGAAATTTTAATATCAGTATAAACTGAAAACCCTAAATGTAACAAAACTTATGGAGATTAGGCTTTGGAGATAGAAACCAAAAAAAAATAGCCCCAGCGTCAAATATATAAAAACGTAACAGATGAGTAAAAATACGTCATAATTGAGTACCACTATAAAGGCTATAATTTCAAGAAAAATCTTCGTCAGCGCTAGCTATAGTCCGGCGTATCGGATTTGTATTGGAAGTTTAGTTTTTGGTAAAAATGGAATTGTCGAAAATAAATTGATAATTATGGTGGAGAAATTAAGATTTCGAGGAGATAGACCAGAGGGGAGGATCCGGCTGACAATTGTACTTCCGTTTTTGTTGGCAACTAAAAAACACAGGCAATTGAGATCTTGAGCGTTGGCTGAAAGGATGAATGGTACATTGATGTATTTATATGTTCGTTCTGTTAGACTTCTTAGTTGATAGAGAGTATATGAAGCGATGAGGAAGAAAATGGCTCATGCACCTTCTTTTAATAAATGAGCATAAATGGCAGGAGATGGATACAATGAATGGGTAAATGTTCGGAGAAACGAAATGGGGAAGAAAAGGGCTCATGCACCTTCTTTTAATAAATGCACATAAGTACATTGTATGCACTACCCCATAGAAATTGGCCATTGCTAACGATTGGAGTAAAGCAGCATTAATAGCTTTGTTATGCAGTCCACGTGTCAATAATAGCTGAGTGACAATTGTCCAACTTAATTGTGATGCCACATGGCAAATTCTTTAAAGAGACACCAATATTATACTATGTTATTAGATTAGGTCGGGATAATAAAATAACCGTCAGGTAAAATTATAGTCAATTCAATTAATTTATTTAAATATTTTTTAAAAATATTTTAAAATAATTTTTAAAACAGTTTTTAAACGATTTTTATAAAACAGTTTTAAAACAGTTTTTTTACAACATTTTTATAAAACGGTTTTTACAATATTCGAAACAGTTTTTTAATTATTCAAAATAATTTTTAAACCTTTTAAAATAGTGTTTCTAACAGTTTTAAAACGATTTTTTTTTAAAACAGTTTTATAAAATATTTTTTTTAAACAGTTTTTAAATTGTTTTTAAAATAGTTTTAAAACAATTTTAGAACAGTTTTTTTTTTACAGTTTTTAAAACAATTTAAAAACATTTTAATACATTTTTTAAAACATTTATTGTAAACCATTTTTCTTTATTTAAAACAGTTTTTTAAACATTTCTAAAACAGTTTTTATAAAACATTATTAAAACAGCTTTATTAAAACATTATTAAAACAGCTTTATTATAACAGTTTTTAAAATATTTTGGTATTAAAAAAAACAATTGAAAGAAGTGGCAAATTTGGTGGGCAAATATTTCTCACCCAAATAGCAAAGCAAAATTTGTCAACATGTTATACAGAGGAAGTGTTGTACATTGGCAAATAGCTTGTAGGCAAATTTTGTTATCAAACACACCAAATTATTGACAAATACCATATTTGCCAACTTATTTATCATTTGCTATGACAAATAAGGCTATCAACCGAACCCTTAGAGTCTGTTTGGTTGACAAAAGGCAAAAGAGTGGGCATGTCAAAATGGCAAATTTTGCCTAGACAAATTTTACCTAGTTTTTTTCAGATGATGCTATCAAACAACCATTAGGCGAAATTAAAGTCAATCCAATTAATTTATTTAAAAACGATTTTTATATTATATTCAAAAATGTTAAAAACAGTTTTTACAATATTTTTATATTACGTTTTTTTAAAAAATTGTAAAACATTTTCTTAACAATTTTTTATAATATTAAAAACAGTTTTTAAAATATTACAAAACCATTTTTAAATATTCACAACAGTTTTTTTTAATTTTGTTTTTAAACTTTAAAACTGTTTTTATATTATATTCAAAACAGTTTTTAAAAATGTTAAAAACTATTTTTACAATATTTTTATATTACGGTTTTTCAAAAAATTTGTAAAACATTATCTTAACAATTTTTTATAATATTAAAAACAGTTTTTAAAATACTACGAAACAATTTTTAAACATTCACAACAGTTTTTTTAAACTATTTAAAACTTTAAAATAGTTTTTATAATATATTCAAAACAATTTTTAAAAATGTTAAAAACAGTTTTTACAATATTTTTATACTACAGTTTTAAAAAAAATTGTAAAATATTTTCTTAACAATTTTTTTCTAATATTAAAAATAGTTTTCAAAACATTACAAAACAGTTTTTAAATATTTATAGCAGTTTTTTAAGTATTTAAAACTTTCAACCTGTTTTTATAATATATTCACAACAGTTTTTTAAAATGTTAAAAACAATTTTTACAATACCTTGTTAATACGGTTTCTAAAAATATTTGTAAAACATTTTCTTAACAATTTTTAATAATATTAAAAACAGTTTTTAAAACATTGCAAAACAGTTTTTAAATATTCATAACAGTTTTTTAATTATTTAAAACATTTTTTAAATTATTTTTTAAAACATTAAAACCGTTTAAGAAGTTGGTAAATTTGTTGGCAAATATTTTTCACTCAAATAGGTAAGCAAAATTTGCCCACAGATTGTCCATATGAGGTGTTGTACATTGGCAAATAATGCAATGACAAATTGTGAAACCAAACAGTCAAAATGTGGGCAAAATTTCATATTTATCAACATTTTGATATTTGCCTAGGTAAAAAGCGTCAACTAGACCTGGC
This sequence comes from Sambucus nigra, assembly GCA_949130495.1. NCBI lineage: Eukaryota > Viridiplantae > Streptophyta > Magnoliopsida > Dipsacales > Adoxaceae > Sambucus > Sambucus nigra. Next base: position 52,352,230 of record OX422220.1, read on the forward strand.
AACGGGTCGTGTTGGGTCGTGTTCGTGTCGTGTTTTAACGTTTTCGTATAAAATCATTCTAACCCGAACACGACCCGTTAGCTTAACGGTTACATAAATTTAAAACCGAACACGACCCAATAATTTTAACGGGTTACACGACCCGAACCGTTAACACCCGTTAGTTAATGGGTGAATTTGGGTCGTGTTTTACTTAACCCGTTAACACCCATTATTTAAACCATTTAATTGTCAATACCCATTACCCGTTAACACCCAAAACCCGTTAACACCCATTAACACCCATTATTTAATTGTCAATAGTTTCAACTTCCAAGTTCTACCATTAGCAGCAACATTCATTCAACACTAAAGTTCTATCATTAGTAATATCCATTCATTACAAAAGTAACAACATTCAAGACTAATTACAAAACAACTTCAACACTAATTACAAAAGTATCAGCATTCAACACTAATTCATTTATCTCCAATTCAACAGCTTCACCAACATCATCTTCATAGAGATCCATATCCAAAGAATTTCCAATATCCATTTCCATAGAACCTGGAAAAATATAAAAATCAGTCACATAGAAATAAAAATCAGTCATATAAAAAATCAGTCATATAAAAAAAATCGCTTGTAATAAATCAGAAAGGAGATTATAAAAAAATCAGTCATATATAAAAAAATAAAAAAATAAATCGTTTGTAATAAATCAGTCATATATAAAAAAAATGACTTAAGACACAGGTCAAATATAAAAAAATGACTTGGACACAATCATATATAAAAAAAACGTTTGGAAGTTGAAACCCTAATCATTTGGATCTTAAAAAAATCGTTTGGAAAAATCATACATGGATCTTGAAAAAAATCATTTGGATCTTGAAAAAATCGTTTGAAAAAATCATACACGGATCTTGAAAATGTAAAGAGATTAGAAGAAAAAATTATACACGGATCTTGAAAAAAATCATTTGAATCTTGAAAAAATCGTTTGAAAGAACCCTAATCGTTTGAAAAAATCATACATGGATCTTGAAAAAATTGTTTGGATCTTGAAAATGTAAAGAGATTAAAAGAAAAATAAGGGAGAAAACATACCCCGGAGGCGCCGCTGCCGACCTGCGGTTGGGTTTTCTCTCCTAGGCGAGGTTTTCTCTCTTTAGGCTCTCTTCTCTCTCTGTCTCTAGATGTGCGGCTGGGGAGTAGAAAAATGAAAGATGTTTGTCTTGGTCTTGTGTTGTATGAGGATAAGATAAGAGAAAGAGTAAGTAGGGTAGGGTTATTAACTTAGGAATGCTCTCTAATGTTTTAATCCAACGGTATAGATTAACTTAGGAATTATAATTATTATATATATAATTTTTATATGTTTATCTACTAACGGGTTATAATGGGTTTAATATTGGTTCGGGTCACACGACCCAATAAAACCCGAAATCGCTAACGGGTAATAATGGGTATAAATGGGTTTAATCGTATAAGAGTACAAACCCAAACCCAACCCGTTATGATAACGGATCTATCGTGTTGACCCGTTAATGACCCAAACCCGATAAGGCTAAACCCATTAACTTATAATTTCGTGTCGTATCGTGTCGTGTAATCGTGTCGTGCCTCATTTTGCCAGGTCTAGCGTCAACCAAACGGATCCTTCGTGTAAAGATCCATTTTTTTACACTTCGTGCGACACAAAATTTAGCGATGAGGACTAAGATTAGCACTTGTGGTGATGATGATGTTGTATTGGAGGGAGATATTTTGGTTTGGTGGACCACGTGATATTTTTGGACATATCTTGTTATATATGTCATATTTTGGTTTTAATTTAGAATTTATTTTATTTTATTCATATAAGTTGTAATCCTAAACTTTGTTATCATTTTGAGGTATCTTTTAATTATAGTATTTCGTGGGTAGCTTAGATTTGACTATATATCTAGAAAGTATTTTATAATTTTATAGTCTTGTTTAATGCATCACATCTTTATGCCTAATTATCATAATTGATCATATATAATTTTTGGTTAAGTTGTCTATATCTTAGTATGATTGATGAATTGAACTACATCTCTTTAAGTTATATGCCTCTTTCAAATCAACTTGTATAAAAATTTGCATTTTCTCTTTCAAACTAAATTTAATTCTTATATGGATTTTCTTTTCCTTATAATTACTTGTATTTTTCAATTTTCATGACAAAGTAGGGGGAGAAATTATGGAAGAGATAAGATTACATTAAGGGTGATATTTATACAACATATTGAGTTTCGTGCTCACCCCCTCCCGATTTTATTTATTTTCAAGTTTTGTGCAAGAAGTGGTTTATAAATATTGATGTTTTGGCAGATTTCAGATTATTTGGATGTAGGAACAAGTATATGGATTTGTACTTTACTTTTGTAGTTTATGTAAAAAATTACAATTTATTATATAGTAAAATTAGTTGTAAATAAGAATAATAATTTTATTCACTTATGTTATTATGCGTCCATAAATGTTTTATTAAACCTTTGGGATTTTGAAATGGTTTTGAACAATTCAAAATTGACTGTATTTTTACTTTTATTTAAGTAGCACCTCGGTTTTTTACTCACGGTGTTATGGGTTGGGATAATTATAGGGCTTCCTGTGACACCCCGCCTAATTAAATATCGGGCGATCACTCCTTTATTAAATTAAGAATCAAGGTGAACAGTTGGTTCATTCTTAGCATCACTGTCGTAAAAATAAATTTCCAATTTAAACACCCTAATTAATTAAGCTAAGTGTCAAAACCATTTTTAACATTACTTTCCAAATTTTAGTTTTAAAGAAAAAATCATTTATTTATTTATTAACAACATTATCAATAAGTAAGAATCATACCACAATTATCCTGGAACATAATCTAATTAATTGAAACATTCAACATTCAAAATCCCAACATTTAAAACCTAAAGTAAAACATTCATGCTGAATAAATCCCAAAGTAACCGTACTAGAAATAACTGAAATACAAATGTCCCAATAAAACAGATAAATAGTGGAAAGGGCGACACATGCCCAATAAATGAGAATGATAGATGTGGAATCAAGTAAACGAAGTCGTCTATGCAAGTGGCCTGCAACTCCCACCTAAGCTGTAGCACGTTCCTTTCAAGGGATCCTAAGCAAGACGCCCCTGTGGCTGGGCACCTGTAATATATACATATATATACAAGAGAGAGAGGAAAAGAAACGGGTCAGAGCCCGATAGTGTGTATGATTTAAAATTCGTTTAGCAAGTATTTAAATTGATACAGGCCAATGCAACAACATATTAGTGCGACACTCTCTTGAGAAATTCTCACCTCTCTTCTAATGTGCACACCTATCGCACTATCCTTCCCAACGGTTTATCTTATCATTTATCGCACTAATTTTCCCAGTGATTTAACTTATCTTAGATTACTCGTAAGATTTCAGAACCGAACCATGTAAATGTTTAAAAAGGAGGATTTCGCTTAATAACAATGCTCTTATTTTACTTTATTTATTAACAAAGCTTCCCAGTGTTATATTATACTTTTCAAACAAGTATTTCCGATTCACGACATTATATCAGTCTTACTTACCATAACACAGTAGGTAGTACCAAATTTCATAATTTCATATATATATTAACTACTCGTATAATATATATATTATAACAGCACCCCAAATAAAACTATGGTACGGGCATACTCTGCTATCCAATCCCCGTATCGCTCACACTAAGGGAAATACAAGTTCGGAATCACTCTCGAACTGTATCAACATATATATACAAACAATATTGAGGCGAAGCGTAGATTCCAAGTCTCTAAGAGGTCAGTACATACCCCACGCCTCTTAGGACCGTCTGAACTATCGATTCGATAGCCTGTACCAAGGATATCTATCTTCTAGGGTACAAGTCAATATCCCCCATAAAGGTCCCATCGAGATAAGACTGTCCCAGCGCGGTAACCTCAGGGATAGCAAGTAGCGCGGGCATGGTTTTCACATGTATATAATATATGCATACACAATCATATAAATATACCACTTTTATCATATTAATATAGGTTCCTCTCATCACCCATAATTACAACATTTATCCTTAATTTTCACATTATTGGTATTAAGTATAAGAGTTCGTTTCTAACCTTAACTCGAAGGATTTTCTCATCTGAATACGTAACATGCATGGACTCTATCCTCCCAAGTGTAAAATTCAGTAAGTGTCCTTTCTATGTTCCAACGTAACTCTCTTACGCAACTCTCTCGTTAATTCATAAACTCATCAACCCTTAAGTAATTATCCCACAAGTACAATTCTCGTCTCATATTAAGAATCCAAAAATTATTCATATGTCCTACTAGTCCTCCATATCTCCCAAAACATTTTATTAAGGATGCCCAAGAATTATTTCACATTAAATTGAATTTCAACTAATTAATAAGGGGAAACATGGGTCTGCCGGGAGGGGTCGATCGATCGAGGTCTGGGGCTCGATCGAGCGAACCTTCGATCGATCGAAGCTCTGGGCTCGATCGATCGATCAAGCAGGTCTGCGAAATCTACAGAATTGCAGTTACGGGTTTCATCTTCTAACTTACACCAAATCCATATTTTACAATCCCAAACGTCTCAAAATTTGTACTACTAACATCCTAACATGATATCATACATTTCCTACGTAAAGCATGTCAATTTACGTCACTAAACATGGATTAATCATGCCATAATTCATTTAAATATTCAAGGACCCTAGAAATCTCTAAATCATGGTTCCAATCTGTTTTTCCAGAAATTTCTTCTTATAAACATCATAATTTCGTGGGTAAATTCCACTACATGGCAAGGGTTTCCAGAATTATCATTTAAACCATAGCGATTCTTATCTCAAATCTTAGGTTTTCTTCCATAAAACTCATCCTAATCATTCCTACACTAATATGAAATATGCATCAACGAAATAAGCAAGATAAACACTTGCTTGGAATTTTTGACGTTCTGGTTTGCGGATGATTTTGGTGTGGTTGCGTTCCCCGTCGCGCGATCTACGCGTTGGTGGTGATGGCGGTGCAACCGGATGGATTTTGGGCCTTGAATTTGCCTTGAGAGCTCTCTCCTTCCTCTCCTATGGCCGTTCTTGTGTTTGAGCTTTCTAACCCTATCTGACTAACCTAAATGGCTGATATAGATTACTGATTTTCGTGGGTTTAATTACCCAAAAATGTGAAATGTCCAAAACTCCCTCCCGGGGTACCAATTAGGCCTAAAAACGCCCCGAGACTCAAACTAAACTCCCGGGTACACTTTTCTGACTATCTCGACCCTTACGGACGCGTTGGCGAACTCAAAACGACCATATGAACAACTTATAAAATATTCACTTTTATTTATCAATATTTAGTCCCGACGCGACATGGGCGCGTCCCGACTCAAATTTCCAAAATTGTCATTTTATTCACTCGTGACATTTAATATAACCAATATTACATATTACTTTGCTCATTAGTAATATTCAACAAATTTCCCATAATTACTAACTCTCGTCACGTTAATAATTATGACATAATTAATTTCTGGATTTTTATTAAATAATTAACTCACATTAAATTTAATAAATCCCCAAATTAATATAGCATAAAAATACGGGGTATTACATACTTCCCCCCTAATAACGGAATTTCGTCCCGAAATTCGGAAAACAAGGCATACCTGGTAAGAATAAATCTGGATATCTCTCGCGCATATCGGCCTCGCGCTCCCAAGTGGATTCCTCCGCATTATGATGCTCCCACTGGACTCGCACAAGTGGAACTATCTTCGACCTCAATCTCCTATCACTATAGTCTAGGATAGCCACCGGTCTCTCCTCGTAAGAGCTGTCAGGCTGTAAGTCTATCTCATCTATCGCAATATGAGTATGGGCCATATCATCCCGAAGATACCGTCTCAACGACGAGATGTGGAATACATCGTGAATGCGATGCAAATGTTCTGGCAGTCCCAATCTATATGCTACCGGCCCAATCCTCTCGATGATGGGAAATGGTCCCACGTACCTCGGGGCCAATTTCCCTTTCTTCCCGAATCTCATCACTCCTTTCATAGGATATACACGCAGTAACACTTGGTCCCCCACATTAAACTCCCGGAAGAACCGTTTCGCATCGACGTAGCTCTTCTGCCTGTCCTGGGCTACTCGAATGCGACTTCTGATCATCTCAATCCTCGTGGAGGTTTCCTGAATCACCTCTGGTCCCAACAACTTGTTATCCCCCACCTCGAGCCAACAAGTTGGAGAATGACAAGGCCTGCCATACAAAGCCTCAAATGGAGCCATACCAATCGTAAACTGATAAGAGTTATTATAAGAAAACTCTACCAGTGGAAGATGTGGCTCCCAATCTCTTCCAAAATCAAGAACACACATGCGTAGCATATCCTCTAACATCTGATTAGTACGCTCCGTCTGTCCATCTGTCTGTGGGTGATAAGCTGAACTCAACCTCAACTCAGTACCCATAGCCTCCTGAAAGCTTTCCCAGAAACGTGACACGAAAATCTTGTCTCTGTCTGACACAATATTAAGGGGCACCCCATGTAATCTGACAACCTCAGCAATGAACAACTGAGCATACTGACCCGTGGTATAGTCTGTCCGCACTGACAGAAAATGAGCCACCTTGGTCAAACGGTCTATAATCACCCAAATAGAGTCGTGGCCCCGCTGTGATGAAGGCAACCCTATAATAAAATCCATGGAAATACTCTCCCACTTCCACGCGGGTACTTCCAATGGCTGAAGCAATCCTGACGATTTCTGATGGTCCACCTTCACCAGCTGACAGGTAGAACACTTGGACATGAACTCAGCAATGTCCTTCTTCATCCCACTCCACCAGTATTGCCTCCTCATATCCTGGTACATCTTATCTCCTCCAGGATGTACTGCAAATCGGGACCCGTGAGACTGGGTCATCACTGCATGACGTAATTCTGCTCCTTCTGGAACCACCAATCTCCCATTAAACCTCAAACCCCCATCATAACTAACAGAGTAGGACTCATCACCCTCAGCTAAAAGTCGTACAATCTGCTCCTGACAAAATGGGTCTGTGGTTTGGACCTGTATTACCCTCATAACAATCTCGGGTGTGACTGTCATAACAGATATGAAGGAACGGGCTACTGCGTCCTGGTGGTCTAACTCCTTCCACTTTGTTTTCCAGGCATCCGCTACCTCGTCTACCGGTCTACGGCTCAACGCATCAGCAACTACGTTGGCCTTCCCCGAATGATACTGTATGTCAAACTGATAGTCCTTCAAAAACTCTAACCATCTGCGCTGTCGCATATTCAGCTCTCGCTGAGTGAATAGGTACTGCAGTGACTTGTGGTCTGTGAACAAACGGAACTTCTCCCCCAATAAGTAATGCCTCCATATCCTCAATGCAAAGACGATCGCCGCTAACTCCAGATCGTGGGTGGGGTAATTCTTCTCATGCGGCTTAAGCTTGCGGGAGGCAAAAGCTATCTCCTCCTGCTAAAGTACTCCCCCAAGTCCCCGTAAAGAGGCATCGGTGTAAATCAGGTACTCCACACCCGGCTTTGGTAACGCAAGAACTGGTGCTGAAGTAAGCTTGTCTTTCAGCTCGTCGAAAGCCAACTGACAAGCGTCATCCCAAACATATGGTACTCCCTTGCGAGTCAGATTCGTCAATGGACCCGCTATTTTGGAGAATCCCCGAATGAATCTCCTGTAGTATCCGGCTAACCCCAAGAAACTACGCACTTCCGTCGGTGTCGTGGGTTGTCCCCATTCCCTCACCGCTGACACTTTACTCGGGTCAACTGCAATCCCCTGCTCAGAAACAACATGCCCCAAGAACTGTACTTCTCGCAACCAGAATCCACACTTCTCGTACTTAGCATACAACTGATGCTCTCGTAGAGTCTGAAGAACCTGCCTCAAATGCTCGGCGTGCTCCTATTAGGAGTGTGAATATATCAAAATATCATCTATAAAGACGATGACAAACTGATCCAAGAACTCTCTGAATACTCGGTTCATTAAGTCCATGAATACGGCTGGAGCATTTGTGAGACCAAATGGCATCACTCTGAACTCGTAAGACCCATATCTCGTCAAGAAGGCAGTCTTTGAAACATCTTGCTCTCTAATACGTAGCTGATGGTACCCCGACCTCAGATCTATCTTCGAAAAGAAAGTTGCTCCCCTCAGTTGGTCGAACAGGTCATCGATTCGAGGCAACGGATACTTATTCCGTATCGTGACCTTGTTCAACTCCCGGTAGTCCACACACAACCTCAGTGAACCATCTCTCTTCTTCACAAATAGAACTGGAGCGCCCCAAGGTGAGGTACTCCTGCGAATGAAGCCCTGACCTAACAGCTGCTCTATCTGATCTCGTAACTCTCGCATCTCCGTCGGAGCCATACGGTATGGAGCGCGTGCTATAGGTCTAGTATCTGGTAATAAATCTATAATAAAGTCTATCTCTCGACTGTGGGGTAGGCCTGGTATTTCCTGAAACACATCGGAATACTCACGAATAACTGGAATCGAGTCTAACGGAATCACTACCTCCTTAGAGGTATCCTCCTCTATATAATACAAATGAGCGATCGAACCACCCTCTGGGCGAGGCATCGCCACTACAAACATCTCTTGCCCCGGAATGGCAAAAACAATGCTCCCACCGAAGCAATCAATCATGTCTCTATAAGCTGCGAGCCAATCCATACCGATAATAACATCATGCTCATGCATATCTAAGACTAACATGTCCGCAGGTAATACCAAACAACCAATCTCTACCCCCACTCCTCGGCATATAAAGAAGATAAGTGACCCACTCCCCAGTGATGAGTCTACACACGTCACTGTGCTCTCTGCTGTGGCTAACAACCCTAAGGCCTTCGCAAAATGCATAGCTATAAAACAATGAGTCGCCCCAGTATCAAACAAAACCCGACCCATAGTACCATGGATAGGGTACATACCCTCAATCGCGGGTGGTGCCTGTGGAGCTGCTGCCTGGTGGACGTTATAGACACGTCCGTACTGTTACTGCCCCTGCTGCAATGGAGCTGCTGGAATGGCTGGTAGGGCTGGTACCTGGGCTGGATCTGGGAGGGCAGCCGGAAAAAGTGGTCTTTGTGGCTCATTATGGGCACCCTGCTGCTGTGGGGCCCTATTTCCCTCCGGACAATCCTGGCACCTATGGTCGTGCTTACCACATCCAAAACATCGGCCTCTGAAATTGCCTCCCCTCTGACCCTGCTGACCACGGCCCTGCTGGCCGTTACCTCCCCGCCACTGGCCTGGCTGGCCCTGATGAACACGTTCTTGGCCCTGTTGACCCTGCTGCTGACCCTGCTGTCGGTGTTGGCCTTGTTGGCCCTGCTGATTAGGCTGGCCCTGCTGACCCAGCCTATAACCCCCAAATCCCTGCCTGGAATCACCTGAACGGAATCGCTTAGCAGGGTCCCCCTAATGGGAACTCTGCTCGTGCTGACGAGTCTGTCCATGAGATGGTGCCCCATTAGCACTATTACCCCCGGTCCTGCCCTGCTGGCTAGACTCTCCTGCTCTCTTGCTTCCCTGCAGATGGAAACGGTGATCCTGGCAATGTAGTAATGCAGCATTGAGTACATCAGTGAAGGTACTCAGAGATAGATTCCCAATAAGATGCTGACAGATCCTCCAAGCTAACCCGTCCACAAACAACATAATCTTCTTGCCCTCAGTGGGTGCCTCATCTGGCACGATGGTGAGAAGTCTCGTGAACTCCTCCTCATACTCAGCTACGGTATAATTCTCCTGTTTCAAATTTAGTAATTTCCACCTCATCTCAGTCTGCACGGCGGGTGAAAAATAATTGTGGTCAAACCGCTCCCAGAACAACTGAATAGGGATCGTGTCCCTCTCCTCCAATGTGGTAGTGGACTCCCACCACTGCAAAGCGGCCCCCACCAGCTTAAAGGAAGCCAACAACTGTTTTTGCACGTCGGTGCACTCATACATACGGAGATGCAGCTGGATGTCTTTCTTCCATTTGGTGACTGTGACGATATCTGAGCTACCAGAGAACTCAGGGGGATGTGCCTTCTGAAAAGCATCCCTAACCCTCTCCCGTGCAGATGGAAGCTGTTCTGGTACTGGCGCCACTGCCTGAATCTGGGGTGGAGCCTGCTGAACCACCGCTAGCGCGGCGTTCACCGCCTGAGCAACAATGGAGGCTACTTCATTAGCATTCATAGTGCCTTGTGTCGGAGCTGCTGGCTGCTCGGAGTGGGCACGCCTATCCTTCGGTGCAAGTCTCGGAGGCATCTGAAACGTGAAGAAGTTTATTAGTCGACAGTTATCAACAAATCTCAAATAGCTGAAGACGTAAATTTGAAAGCAAGAATACAACCATCCTATAATAGGGCTCTATAGCAAAAACGTTAAGCTGAAAGCGAAATAAGCCGTACAGATCCTATCGACACTAGAACCTGATGCTCTGATACCACCTGTGACACCCCGCCTAATTAAATATCGGGCGATCACTCCTTTATTAAATTAAGAATCAAGGTGAACAATTGGTTCATTCTTAGCATCACTGTCGTAAAAATAAATTTCCAATTTAAACACCCTAATTAATTAAGCTAAGTGTCAAAACCATTTTTAACATTACTTTCCAAATTTTAGTTTTAAAGAAAAAATCATTTATTTATTTATTAACAACATTATCAATAAGTAAGAATCATACCACAATTATCCTGGAACATAATCCAATTAATTGAAACATTCAACATTCAAAATCCCAACATTTAAAACCTAAAGTAAAACATTCATGCTGAATAAATCCCAAAGTAATCGTACTAGAAATAACTGAAATACAAATGTCCCAATAAAACAGATAAATAGTGGAAAGGGCGACACATGCCCAATAAATGAGAATGATAGATGTGGAATCAAGTAAACGAAGTCGTCTATGCAAGTGGCCTGCAACTCCCACCTAAGCTGTAGCACGTTCCTTTCAAGGGATCCTAAGCAAGACGCCCCTGTGGCTGGGCACCTGTAATATATACATATATATACAAGAGAGAGAGGAAAAGAAACGGGTCAGAGCCCGATAGTGTGTATGATTTAAAATTCGTTTAGCAAGTATTTAAATTGATACAGGCCAATGCAACAACATATTAGTGCGACACTCTCTTGATAAATTCTCACCTCTCTTCTAATGTGCACACCTATCGCACTATCCTTCCCAACGGTTTATCTTATCATTTATCGCACTAATCTTCCCAATGATTTAACTTATCTTAGATTACTCGTAAGATTTCAGAACCGAACCATGTAAATGTTTAAAAAGGAGGATTTCGCTTAATAACAATGCTCTCATTTTACTTTATTTATTAACAAAGCTTCCCAGTGTTATATTATACTTTTCAAACAAGTATTTCCGATTCACGACATTATATCAGTCTTACTTACCATAACACAGTAGGTAGTACCAAATTTCATAATTTCATATATATATTAACTACTCGTATAATATATATATTATAACAGCACCCCAAATAAAACTATGGTGCGGGCATACACTGCTATCCAATCCCCGTATCGCTCACACTAAGGGAAATACAAGTTCGGAATCACTCTCGAACTGTATTAACATATATATGCAAACAATATTGAGGCGAAGCATAAATTCCAAGTCTCTAAGAGGTCAGTACATACCCCACGCCTCTTAGGACCGTCTGAACTATCGATTCGATAGCCTGTACCAAGGATATATATCTTCTAGGGTACAAGTCAATATCCCCCATAAAGGTCCCATCGAGATAAGACTGTCCCAGTGCGGTAACCTCAGGGATAGCAAGTAGCGCGGGTATGGTTTTCACATGTATATAATATATGCATACATAATCATATAAATATACCACTTTTATCATATTAATATAGGTTCCTCTCATCACCCATAATTACAATATTTATCCTTAATTTTCACATTATTGGTATTACGTATAAGAGTTTGTTTCTAACCTTAACTCGAAGGATTTTCTCATCTGAATACGTAACATGCATGGACTCTATCCTCCCAAGTGTAAAATTCAGTAAGTCTCCTTTCTATGTTCCAACGTAACTCTCTTACGCAACTCTCCCGTTAATTTATAAACTCATCAACCCTTAAGTAATTATCCCACAAGTACAATTCTCGTCTCATATTAAGAATCCCAAAATTATTCATATGTCCTACTGGTCCTCCATATCTCCCAAAACATTTTATTAAGGATGCCCAAGAATTATTTCACATTAAATTGAATTTAAACAAATTAATAAGGGAAAACATGGGTCTGCCAGGAGGGGTCGATCGAGCGAACCTTCGATCGATAGACGCTCTGGGCTCGATCGATCGATCAAGCAGGTCTGCGAAATCTGCATAATTGCAGTTATGGGTTTCATCTTCTAACTTACACCAAATCCATATTTTACAATCCCAAACATCTCAAAATTTATACTACTAACATCCTAACATGATATCATACATTTCCTACGTAAAGCATGTCAATTTACGTCACTAAACATGGATTAATCATGCCATAATTCATTTAAATATTCAAGGACCCTAGAAATCTCTAAATCATTGTTCCAATCTGTTTTTCCAGAAATTTCTTCTTATAAACATCATAATTTTGGTGGTAAATTCCTCTACATGGCAAGGGTTTCCAGAATTATCATTTAAACCATAACTACATGCGATTCTTATCACAAATCTTAGATTTTCTTCCATAAAACTCATCATAATCATTCCTACACTAATATGAAAGATGCATCAACGAAATAAGCAAGATAAACACTTGCCTGGGATTTTTGACGTTCTGGTTTGCGGATGATTTTGGTGTGGTTGCGTTCCCCATCGCGCGATCTACGCGTTGGTGGTGGTGGCGGTGCAACCGGATGGATTTTGGGCCTTGAGAGCTCTCTCCTTCCTCTCCTATGGCCGTTCTTATGTTTGAGCTTTCTAACCCTATCTGACTAACCTAAATGGCTGATTTAGATTACTGATTTTCGTGGGTTTAATTACCCAAAAATGTGAAATGTCCAAAACGCCCTCTCGGGGTACCAATTAGGCCTAAAAATGCCCCGAGACTCAAACTAAACTCCCGGGTACACTTTTTCTGACTATCTCGACCCTTCCGGACGCGTTGGCGTACTCAAAACGACCATACGAACAACTTATAAAATATTCACTTTTATTTATCAATATTTAGTCCCGACGCGACACGGGCGCGTCCCGACTCAAATTTCCAAAATTGTCATTTTATTCACTCGTGACATTTAATATAACCAATATTACATATTAACTTGCTCATTAGTAATATTCAACAAATTTCCCATAATTACTAACTCTCGTCACGTTAATAATTATGACATAATTAATTTCCGGATTTTTATTAAATAATTAACTCACATTAAATTTAATAAATCCCCAAATTAATATAGCATAAAAATACGGGGTATTACACTTCCCCCCTCCGGGATGTGGGTAAACTCTTGATTCTGGAAAATCATGTCGCAATCTATGTACCATTTGTTAGAATAAGGAAGGTGAGTTCTAAAGATCTCGACTTCAAATAATGGATGACGTCTTTTTATGTAGCAAAATTATAATAATAAATAATTTTAAAAATCCACGGACATATGTTGTATATCTCATCGAGGTGATAAATACTATTAGCAACCTTACACATATTGGGACCCCTTCAAGAAATCGAATAAAGGGAAATCACTCCCCACTTAAGCTACCATCTCGGAATGGATGAGGGATATCCACAAATAAAAAACTAATAAACTCATTGGACAACTAGATAGTCACCTAATTCGGGATTAATCCTCATTTAATGTTGTTAATGGCCTCGTTAATTAGTGGAGGGAAATTAACTAAAGAAAAGAAAGTAAACAAAGATTTTTTATACTAAGATAGGAAAAAAGATCCGCTCGGAGCATATATATATATATATATATATATATATCGGTCAATTCTGCTTAGGAACTCTGGTGAGCTGGGTTAGGCTGATCACTGAAGATCATAATTCCAGTTCTAGTTCAATTGAACAGTTCACAGCCTATATAGGGAGGTAACTTCCCATCGGTAAAACTACGAGTACGAACTTAGTAGTTTTTTTTACTACGGAAACCTGTCTGATTGTTCGAGAACTTATATGATAGTTCAAAGAGGATCTTATCAGTACAATAGAAATGTATTGGACGAGACAAGCGTGGAATTCAAATCTAAGTGCTGACTAGATTAAACTTACACAATCTCACAACATTTGCAAAGGGTGTATAGATTCTCAATCCCGAGGATTATGAGAATTATAATATTCACTCAATTATTTCTTTTATTGTTATGGGTGCAATTCAATTTATTTGGTTGAAATATCTGTAAGTTAGACAATCATTGTGTGGGTATGTCTAAGATCATATTGTTCTGAATGAATTTACATCTTGGAGATATCCTGGAATGTGATACCCTTTGATAAAATTATAAATTTTAATTCTACCAGTATTTTCGACTAGTAAATTTTATAATCCAATAGATTATCAAATAAGTTCAGTTGGAGATCAAGGAATAAATAAGATGTTAGTGAAAATTAATTAGCGACGAATTGCATTTCACGAAGCGTGTATTTTCTTCTTTATGCGACAATCATATTATGCACTATCTTTCATTGGAAACAAGACCTCATTATTAATGTAACATCGAGATAATTAAATTGGAGTGCAATTATATTTATTTAGTGAATTAACTACAGTTAAATAGGAAATAAAATATATTACGAGAAATAATATGGGTGTTGATACCAAAATTAGTATGCTGATATGGACGAATAATAAGAAGACACGTGTCAATCTACGTGGCACAATAACAACGAGGAAGTTCATTTCCCTGACCAAGTCATGTTCGCTCCGAGCAATAAGGATACTCCGAGGAACTCCTGAACGACGAGCACCTAAGGCGGTCCGAGCTGCATCTCGACCACAACAGCTGCACCTCGGCCACAGCATTTATTGCCAGATAATCAATAGTTCAACTATTCATTGAATGCTTATCATCTTGACGCACATGCTTGAATAGCATTAAATGAATTACCCTTTCATATGTATATCATTTAATGTATCACCCTTTCATGTACAACCTAAAGGCTATAAATACCTTGTATCACCCTCATTCAAGGGGACCGGAATTTCTTGATAGTACTTGTAATCGAGAATTCCCAAACAGTCAGTAATAACATAACAGTGGACGTAGGCCATTCATATAAGGCTGAACCACTTTAAAATATTTTGTCTCATTTATTTATCTGTGATTGAATTATTAGAGTAATCTAATTTTTTACATCAACAGATTGGCGCCGTCTGTGGGAAACGAATGTTGTTATCGTTTTTCACCAAAAATCATTCATCATCAATGGCAGATAATCCGGAATCCAGCAATCGAAATGCTGGAAATCTTCCAAATCCTTCTGCACCTCCAGATCTGGCAGGGATTATGACGAATCTGGCTCAAGGACAAGCCGCCATGTAAGAAACAATGCGGAAACTCATACAAACCCTTCATGGCGATGCACCTGCACATTCGGGACAGCTAAGTGGTCAGAGGCAAACCTATCATCTTTCTTCACGATCCAGGCGTACTGAGTCATATCGTAATGAGGAATCTGATGATTTCTCTTATCAACCTGGGCGAACTTCGTCAATAAGAGCTACAGATACTGATTAACGTGTCACTCTCTCTCCAGAGAGACCCAGTTCCTTGGAAAGACTGAGTAGGGCGTCTCCTTTCAGTCGATTAGGCCCTAGGAGGAATAGGAGTCCACCTAAGACCATGTCGAGGAGTTTTCGACAACCATCAGATCTAAGAGAAGGATCAGCACAATCACGACCAGTTGCTCGTCAAGATAGATCTCAGGAGGCCACTTCAGAACAATCAATTGCTCGAACTAATAGGCCCGAGGAAGGAAATGATGCTTGGAAAGGATCCATTCAGCGGTTGGAGGATAAATTGGGAGAAATGGCTGAAGCGAAGAATCCCTTACAACGAACTTTTGTTCAAGGGACACCTTTTGTCCAGGCCATTGTGGGTTTTCCTACCCCGTCAAAGTTTAAAGCACCTGTGGTGACCCCCAAATATGATGGAAAGACAGATCCTGTTCTTCACATAGAGCAATATCAAGCTGCCGTCGACATCTACGCTGTCCCCGACGAGATGAGATGTAGAGCCTTCTCAGGAACTCTTACTGGATCTGCCGAGATATGGTACAACAATCTTCCTCGAGGTAAGGTTTCAACTTTCTTTCAATTGGCCGAGTTGTTCATTGGTAATTTCTATTTTGGAGCAAAGCAAGTGAAACGAGTAGCACACTTGTTAAGTGTTAGACAAAAATCTGGAGAAAGTACTAGAGATTACATAACTCGTTTCAATAACGAGAAACTGGAAGTCATAGATTATGAAGAAAAAGCAGCAATCACTGCCTTGATGAGTGGGTTGTTTCCTAACAAGTTGTATTACACTTTGGCCAAAAATCCACCTAGAACTATGTCAGAGTTGATGGCAAAAGCGGCTAAAATCATGAATGCCGAGGAGGCTATGGCTGCAAAGAAGAATATGGATAAAGAGACCAAGGTGGAAGTCGACAAATCTAAGAAGAAAGAGCATAAGGGCAATGGTGGTGACAAGCATTCCAATAATAGTAGGTCGTCATGGGAAGTCCTGAAAAAATTCGATAATTATACTCCTTTGAAAATGGGTATTAATCATGTCTTGGAAGAAATCAAGAATAGCGAAGAGGTAAAGTGGCCGAAGAAACTGAGGTCAGACCCTGATACGAGGAATAGGGAGAAATATTGCGAGTTCCATAAGGATCATGGTCATATGACCAAAAATTGCATAGCTCTTCAGAACGAGATTGAAACACTCATCCGAAGAGGGAAGCTAGCAAAGTATGTTGATCGGGGAGGCGAAAGAAGAAATAATAACCGAACTAGAGAGAGGTCTAGATCTCCTCGTCGAGCAGAGGAGAAGAAGAAGAGGGATCATGAAGATGATGCAGAGGATGACCCCGATCTTCCCAAAAGGCCAAGGCAACCAGAACGCGAGGTATTTTTAATACGTTTCGGAACATTTGATTGTAATGTTATTACAGGAGGAGATGCAGGAGGAGGAGACCTTACTGCAGAAAGAAAGGCTTACCTTGGAAAGGCTCAAGCTTGTTCATATATTCAGCGAATAAATTTGGCTGAGGAGGATCGCCCGAGGAAGATAAACAAAGAGAAGCTGGTCATTGGCTTTTCAAAAAACGACTTGGCAGGTGTTCTTTACCCTCACGACGACCCTTTGGTAATCAAAATGAGGATGAAAGAAGTAGTGATTTCAAGAGTTTTGGTAGATAATGGCAGTTCGGCGGATATCATGTACTACTCATGCTTTGAGAGTTTAAATTTGAAATTATCTCAATTGGAACCTTATCACAGACCTCTCCTGGGTTTTGCTGGCGAGAAAGTTTTTCCACTTGGGACGATCAAGTTGGATATCTTCATTGGAACTTTGCCTACTTGTCGAATAGAGAGAATACGCTTCTTTGTGATGGATAAGAATGTGCAATCATCTTACAACATCATCATGGGAAGAGTTGGTTTGAAGAAGTTCGAAGCAGTTCCATCTACAGTACATCAGTGCTTAAAATTCCTAACAAATTTTGGAGTAGGAGTTGTGAAAGGTGATCAGAAAGTAGCTCGGGAATGCTATTATTCATCTGCCGAGCAAGAGGAGCTTGAAGAGTCAAGGAAAAAGACTACTACCTACCAGGTGGATGAAGGTACAGAAATTGAAACACTGGATCCTAGAGATGAATCCCAACTTGTAAAAGGACAGGTGGTGGAATCTACAGAAAATGTTATTCTGGACGATGAACACCCTGAGAGAACAACTCAGATAGGTTCTTTGTTGGATGCTTCAATAAAACAGGAGTTGATAGCTTTCTTGAGAAACAGAAAGAAAACTTTTGCGTGGAGTCATGAAGACATGCCAGAAATAGATCCAAACTTCTTATGTTACGAGCTCAATGTGAATAAGGAGATCAAGCCTGTAAAGCAAAGAAGAAGAGTATTTAGTCCCGAGAAGAATCAAGCTATACAAGAAGAGGTCGAGAAGCTCCAGAAAGCCCAATTCATTGAAGATGTGAAATATCCAGACTGGTTAGCAAATGTGGTGATGGTAAAGAAGAAAAATAATAAATGGAGAATGTGTGTTGATTTCACCGATCTCAACAAGGCATGCCCAAAGGATCATTTTCCATTGCCCAGAATTGATCAACTAGTAGATGCTACCTCGGGACACGAGCTGCTCAGCTTCATGGATGCTTACTCTGGTTATAACCAGATCAAAATGAAACCTGAAGATAGGCAAAGTACTTCCTTTATTACCCCTAGGGGAACTTATTGTTACAATGTTATGCCTTTTGGTTTGAAAAATGCAGGAGCGACATACCAGCGGCTGATGAACAAGGTTTTTGCCGAACAAATCAGTTGCAATATGGAAGTTTATGTCGATGATATGCTGACAAAGAGCAAGAAAGCTGCTGATCATCTAGTTGACTTAGGTCAGACCTTTGATCAACTAGATAAATACCAGATGAAGCTCAACCCGACGAAGTGCACATTTGGAGTACGAGAAGGAATGTTCCTCGGATACATCGTCAACCAGCGAGGCATTGAGGCGAATCCA
Source organism: Sambucus nigra (assembly GCA_949130495.1). NCBI lineage: Eukaryota > Viridiplantae > Streptophyta > Magnoliopsida > Dipsacales > Adoxaceae > Sambucus > Sambucus nigra. The sequence goes on from OX422220.1 coordinate 52,371,017, forward strand.
GAAAAGATCAAAGCTCTTTTAGGGTTGCGATCTCCAACGACGAAGAAAGAGGTGCAGAGTCTTACAGGACGAGTTGCAGCGCTCAACAGATTTGTATCCCGAGCAACGGATAGATGCCTTCCATTCTTCAAAACACTTCAAAAAACTTTCGAGTGGAATGATGAATGTGAAAAAGCCTTTCAAGACTTGAAAAAATATTTGGGAGCACCTCCACTGTTGTCCAGACCAGTAATGAGAGAAAAGTTGTACTTGTACCTGGCAGTATCAGAGAATGCAGTCAGCTCGGCATTGATCAGATTGGAGAATGGAGTCCAGAAGCCAATTTATTACACAAGTAAGTCTTTCCGAGGTGCAGAGATCAGGTACCCAAAGCTGGAAAAATTGGCATTGACATTGATTGAGGCAAGTAGAAGAATGAGGCCATATTTCCAGGCCCATACCATCGTCGTGTATACCGACATGCCATTGAGACAAGCCCTTCATAAGCCAAAAAAATCAGGGAGACTGATGTACTGGGAAATAGAGCTCGGTGAATATGATATTGTGTATGAACCCAGATCATCATTAAAAGAGCAAGCTGTAGCAGATTTTATAGCAGAGTTTACATATCTTGATACCCCCGAGGAACAAAAGTTGCTCGCTGACCAACCTGTGGATGTTACAGGATCAACAGACATAAGTCCAAACCAACTCCGGTTGGTAAAAGGGCTTGTGGATGTAGAAAGATCATCAAATTCGAGCTCAGACCAACTTCGGTTGGTAAAAGAGCGAGAAAAGATGATCGACGAGGAGCGAAAAATATCAGGGGAGGATGAAAGAAAACAACAGATATTTCACCGAGGAACTCTGTCAGATAAGAAATTTAAAGACGAGTTACCTACATGGAGATTGTATGTAGATGGGTCATCTTGCACAACAGGTTATGGAGCAGGGATTGTTTTGAATACCCCAGACGAGACTGACATAGAAAATGCCTTGCGATTCCAATTCAAAGCCTCCAATAATGAGGCTGAGTATGAAGCCTTGATAGCAGGTCTTAATTTAGCAAAGATTATGGAAGTGCAATAAGTGATGGTATTCAGTGATTCTCAATTAATTGTGAATCAGATGATGGGAACATATGCAGTTAAAGGAGAATTAATGGTCAAGTATCATGCAAAGGCGATGGAGCTGTTGGCAGAATTTGATGCCATTTAGTTGATCAGAATACCAAGAATGGAGAATGCACGAGAAGACGCGCTGGCCCGACTAGCATCAGCTACTCGTACCGAGCTGCGAAGAACGATACCAATTGAAGTATTAGAAAGTCGGAGCATAGAGGAAGACTTGACGATGAATGTTATTACCCTTGATTCAGGACCATCTTGGATGGATCCCATCAGGGCATATATTGAGGAGGGAGAATTACCGGAGGATAAGCTCTCTGCAAAGAAATTGAAGTTTAAAGCTATTCGGTATGTACTAATTAATGGTGTTTTGTATAGACGAGGAATTATGGTAGGTTTGCGGAGATGTGTACATCCCTCCGAGGTGAAAGAATTGATTGAAGAGATCCACTAAGGATCTTGTGGAGCACATGTAGCAGGTCGGACACTTTTACAAAGAGTGATGACGCAGGGATACTACTGGCCAATGATGAGGGCTCATTGTATAGCCTATGCCAAAAGATGTGATAAATGCCAACGTTTTTCTTCCATCCGACGTACTCCACAAGCATTGTTGACACCCATAACTTCCCCTTGACCATTTGTCATATGGGGAATTGATTTGGTTGGACCACTGTCAACAACCCGAGGAAGATTCAAGTACCTCGTCGTCGCAGTGGATTATTTTACTAAGTGGGTAGAAGCTGAACCACTTATTGATATGACATACGAGAAGGTGTACCAGTTCATTTGGAAGAACATCATCTGCCGATATGGTCTCCCCCATGCCTTCATCACAGACCACGGAACACAATTTGATAATGAGGAGTTCGCCGCCTATTGTCATCAGTCGAACATTTTAAAGGTTCACTCAGCACCAGGCCATCCTCAAAGCAATGGACAGACTGAAGTGACGAACAGAACATTACTAAATGGTTTAAAGAAGAGGCTAAGTGAGGCTAAAGCTAATTGGATTAACGAGCTACAGTCAGTACTGTGGGCTTACCGAACAACCCCCCGAGCAGCAACTGGAGAATCACCATATATGCTGGCATTTGGAAGTGAGGCTGTAATACCTGCCGAGTTGGGTCTTCCAACACACAGAGTGCTGAATTTTAATTCCCCAGTAAGCGACTTAATGAGGAGATTAGATTTGGACATGCTCGAGGAGGTTAGAGAAGAGGCAGCCATTAGGAATGCTGCTTACCAACAACGAACAGCTCTGTTCTATAACAAGAGGGTGAAGAAATGCGACTTAAAAGAAGGAGATTACGTGCTAAAGAAGGTCATTCAGAAGCACAATAAATTGGAAGCAAATTGGCATGGACCTTACCGAGTTACAGAAGTTGTTCGACCAGGAACTTACCGCATAGCAACTCTAGAAGGAGAGGAGTTTAAGAGTGCATGGAATGCTGAACACCTACGCAAGTATTATCAGTGATGTAAAATGTAAAGCATCTCCATCAATATGAATAAAATGATGATATTTCGCCATCTTCTTTCTTTTATTGAAAGTTTTTCGGGAAATACTAGTGTGCAACACTACGCTCTGTTCAGCAATAAAAGCAACACCGATAGTTCAAACCCAAATCAACTCCGATTGGTAAAAGGGCGAGAACAAACTATACTCCTTTGGTTAGGAGGCGTACACTAGCTCAGACTAACTCCGGTTGGTAAAAGAGTTAGTGGACATGATAGTTCGAACTCAGATCAACTCCGGTTGGTAAAAGAGCGAGAACACTATACTCCTTTGGTTAGGAGGCGTACACTAGCTCAGACCAACTCCGGTTGGTAAAACAGTTAGTGGACATGATAGTTCGAACTCAGACCAACTCCGCTTGGTAAAAGAGCGAGAACACGATAGTTCGAACCCAGACCAACTCCGGTTGGTAAAAGGGCAAGAACACCCCATACTCCTTTGGTTAAGAGGCTGACACTGGCTCAGACCAATTTTTGGTAAAAGGGCAAGTTGACATGATAGTTCGAACTCAGACCAACTCTGGTTGGTAAAAGAGCAAGAACACGATACTTCTAAAAAGGCCAATCTCGGTTGGTTAGGAAACAAGATATGCTCTCAAATGCCAACTTATGTTGGTCGGGAGGTAAGGTTATTACAGAAAATACAAAAGTTCCTCGAAGAACAAAATATTTCAAACTGAATCAAGTATAGTTGGTCGGGGATAAAAACCCACTAACTGTAGTTGGTCGACGAGGAGAATTTATCGACCTTGGTTGGTCGATCACATTTTAAAGACCAAAATTTACCAAGTATGATTAGTCGGGGATAAATTCTCACTAACCATAGTTGGTCGACAAATACAATTTAACAACCTTGGTTGGTTGGAAAAAAATTTAAACATTTTTATACTCATTACTTTATTATCGAGCAACATTTCTGATACTTGTAACTTTTTATTACTAAGTTGGTCAATGAACCACACAATAGTGTTATGCAAGCACAAATATAAAGTGTTTGACAAATACAAGACAATAGCAATACAAATTAGCAAAGGTGAAACTCTTTCATTAAATTCAAAATGAATTACACAAATTTGTTACATTAATATCAAATTGTGTACTAATTATTACATCAGAATTTCCTATTCTACTGGTCTTTTCCTTTTTGCTTTTGAAATAGGCTCCTCGCTAGCAGGAGGATCTTCCAGGAAAAAGGGGAGAATTAATGAAGTTAATATCTCGAAGCATTCCGACGTTCATTATTGAAGGAGTGTCCAGTAGATGCTCGGGACGAAATACCTCGATCTGAGAATGAAGATTGTAGTCACCGAGGTAATTTGCAATTAAGTTTCGAGGAATGGTACGAGCTGGGATCCATTCCATGTCCAATTTATACGGTGGCACAGGCAAGTCAAGTACCCCAGGATCATAATAGTCCCATATGTAATGTCCTTGTTCGAGCTTCAGCACGCCCAAGGCATTCAGCCAACCTTGCTTGTAGCCCTCATTATTGGCATTCTGGATACGATCATCTAAATGGAATAGTGCTTCGTTGTATCCACCCATCCAAAACTCCCTGGGCTGTTTGTGAAATTGAAAGGTCAACCTTGCAATCTTCTCGTTAAGACTCTGGATGAACATTTAATTAGTCTTCAATATTGATTCCTTATAAGAGAGTTGTTGTTCCATTTCTCTAACTTTCTTGGACAACTCAAACAAGGCTTCATTTTTTGCCATCAATTGGAAGGCTTGGTTTTCCAGTGCCGACTGAGTACGAGCTTCTTCAATAGTACGACGAAGAGGTCTTGATCGACCCCGAGTAGGTGGAGTACTTTGTTCCTCGATAACATCCTGAGCAACTCTTCCTCGTCCACGAGAACCTCTTTCTCGTCCCCGAGTAGCAGTAGAAGTACCCGACCTTCTCAAGGTATCCAACTCTTGCCTTAATTTGGCATTCTCAACCTCTAAAAATGAAAATCCCTCGTCAGTCACGGGGATTACAGCTGTTGAAGAAGAAGCTGCAGACTTATACTGTGCTAGCTCTTTTTGTAAATTGTTATTCTCTTGCTCCAACAGCTCGGCAATCTGTCTACATGCTTCAACTTCACCCCTTAGGGTTCTCTCCCTGACATCATACCCAGCAAGGATCTTTTTGTGGCCTGTCTCGGCAGAAAGATGTTGATACCTCTTTTCATACCCCTCGTGCAAAAGGGCAGTTGATTCCTTGTACTGAGTCTGAAGATCTTCTAAAGTATATTGAAGATCCTCGATCATTTCATAGTAAGCCACATTATTGGCCACAGCTCGATCAAGTAAGTCCTTCAGGTACTGATAAGCTTCGATTGCCTGCTCTGAAGCATCATGACCAAGGAAGTCGGCAACTTCTGATGCACTTAAGTCTGTATGACGAGCCTTATAATATTCATGACATTGCTGCATCAGCTTTGTGTCATTAGCCGACAATAGATCCATCCTGGCCAGAAACTAACAGAGAAAGAAAAAGTAATCATCAAAAAGAAGATCAAGACAGAGTGCAGATAGAGAAGAGACAATCATATGGAAGAAAAGAACTCAAATTTTATTAGATCATAAGGCAAAGTTACAAAGATCTGGGTTACACTTAAAAAAGAAGAAAAATAGAAAGAGAATACCAAACAACTTCACACCTTATCCTTGTCTCCCAAGACTTTCTCAGGAGGCTGGGATGAGGAGCTCGGTTGCTCGGTGGGAACAATGAGTTGGTCGACTGGAGCTGGAATTTGTTCAGGAGGAGCAGGCAGAGATGAAAGCTCCTCGTCAGCAGGCTGGGTAAGGATGGAATCACCCACCACCATTGAAGATTCTTCGGAGGCAGCTTCGTCCTCTTCTTCATCTTCAATAACTGGGGCAGGACCAGGGAGATATTGCTGAAATAATTCTGAGTCCTTATTAACTTTCAATTCTTGCAGGGCAGCAACCCAATCATCTCGAAAGTATTTCAAACTCCCATACTTGACCTGGGTCATCATTACTGCTACCCCCTGTCCCATCCTTTATCCCAACCGGTGCGGAAAGATTTTTTCACAGCCACTTTTCTTTTCATTTTCTTCGAGGAGAGCTTCTCGGATAGAAGATCCTCGGAGGCTTTCAACTTGGCCTCCACCTCCTCCTTCTGGCGATTTACTTCTCGTAGAAGGGTTAGCTCTTCCTCAGCCGATTTCAACTTATTTTCAAGCTCCCCAAAGTTTGTGAGCTTCTTTGCATATTTCTTATTCTCTCTCTCCAAGTCTTTTACTTTGTTTCCCAACTGCACCTTCTCTGCCTCAGATGCAGCCAACTTCTTCTCCCATTCACCCTTATCCTCGTCATATTTTTGACGGAAATCCTTCAAAGACTGGGCCAAACCCAGAAAAGCATCCTCCACTCCAGACGAGGAGCTAGAAGCCTTGAGTGCTTCATCTTTCTTCACTATGGTGTTAAAGCAACTCACCAGCTGGAAAAAGAAGAAGATAATGATAAATCAGCACAGAGACATATGTATTGATGGAAAGAAAGAAAAATTCAGGATAAGAGAAACTTACTGAAGCAATGTGACGAGTAGCTAGGGATGTCAGCATATCCCTAGACGTGTTCTCCTCAATTCCTTGGACTTCAGGAGTAGTCCAAGTCTTTACCGAGCTCATTGCAGAACTCGGGGGAATAATGGTTGGAACACCAGCTCCACTAGCTTGGAGCTGAGGAATAGTTTCAGAAAAACTGACCGAGGAGGATTTCTTCAATCTCCTCAGTAGCACTTCAACAGTTTCAACCAAAGAGGAACTTTTGGTTGGGGAGATCACTCCTGCTGGTACATCCTTCTTGTTAGAAGCCACTGGGGGCTTCTCGACAGCCTTTTGAGGAGCAACAGAAGGGGCAGCATCTACTTTTTTTGTCCCCTTTGGGACGTCATTCTTGTTTCTTTTTCCATCTCCAGCAGAGGAAGTCTCTTCGAAGATAGCAGGAACTCTTCTTTTGCCCATCTTCTGACTTAGAGGAATGTGAGATTCTGGAGAAGAGTCCTTAGGAATTAATGTTGGTTCACTGGTACTGACCACAAGACGAGCAGTAAAGGATGTAGTATAAATCCTATACTGCAACAAATATGAAGCAGACCTGATGTGCTCGTCTGCAACTCTTCGATGCAAATTCTAGATATGTTTCAAATGTTTAATATTTACTTCTGATTCTTTTGGAGTTTTTCTCTTACTGTCAACTGCAAACAAATACATAGTGAAATATCAGTCATACAGTTTGTCAAACACAATGAAATCGTAATTTCAAAAATAAAATAAGATGAAAATAACCTATCCCATTGCCATATGGGGGGCATCTGGGACCTTGATATACTTCATCTCCAACCAAAGGGGTATGTTGCCAATTTTTGATAACTATCCCGTGTTCAAAATAATCCCTATTTGCATCAGGGAGGTTGACTACTAAGGCCCTATTCAAAAATCTAGTTTTTAAATAAAAAACATTGTCTAAAACAACCCATCTATAACAGTACATAATCTCAGGAATTCCTATACAAGTTCCATGAGTTTGATTTAAACTATACACCCCATTAACTATTCTTCATGTGTTGGGGGCTATTTTTGCAGGGACAACATCGAAATACTGACAGAACTCTAAACACAAAGGGTTTGGTGGAAAAGAAAATCCACATTCAGCAATAAAGAGGCTAGGGAACCAATGTCCCTCAGCCAAATTAAAATAATTTGAAGGCTCAGAAAGATTCTCCAAAGTTACCCAAGAAGGAATAGAAAAGTCAGAACTGAATTTCTCAAGAGATTCGATAATATAAACCATGGTGAATAAAAAGAAATGAAGAAGAAGGAAGAAAATCTTACAGGAAAAAGGAGATCTGTTGACAAACAAACGAAGAAAGGGATGAACGCACAAGAGAGAGAAAGGCTATAGAAAACTCGAAAGCAGAAATTGGAAAAGGTAGAAGATGATGGGATTGCCAATGAAGCTTAAATACTTTGCCTTGGAAAACGGCGAAAGAAATGATTACAAAAAGAAACTATTACGCTACCGGCGGCTAAAAGGACAAAAAGTGCACGAAGATCGAAGCGCTTATAAAAATGCAAAAAGGCGGATTCTGCGAATTTGGAAGGAAATTCAAATGCGTAGAAATGTTCCTAAAACCCAGGAAGATCATTTAATATTGCCATATACCGAAAAAGAATGTTCCATACTCCTCAAAGTTCGAAATATAAAACATTGGGGGCTTCTGTTGATACCAAAATTAGTATGCTGATATGGACGAATAATAAGAAGACACGTGTCAATCTACGTGGCACAATAACAACGAGGAAGTTCATTTCCCCGACCAAGTCATGTTCGTTCCGAGCAATTAGGATACTCCGAGGAACTCCTGAACGACGAGCAACTAAGGCGGTCCGAGCTGCATCTCGACCACAGCAGCTGCACCTCGGCCACAGCATTTATTGCCAGATAATCAACAGTTCAACTATTCATTGAATGCTTATCATCTTGACGCACACGCTTGAATAGCATTAAATGAATTACCCTTTCATATGCATATCATTTAATGTATCACCCTTTCATGTACAGCCTAAAGGCTATAAATACCTTGTATCACCCTCATTCAAGGGGACCGGAATTTCTTGATAGTACTTGTAATCGAGAATTCCCAAACACTCAGCAATAACATAACAGTGGACGTAGGCCATTCATATAAGGCTGAACCACTTTAAAATATTTTGTCTCATTTATTTATCTGTGATTGAATTATTAGAGTAATCTAATTTTTTACATCAACAATGGGATTTTCATATTTTCTTTTGGAAGCAAATTTAATTATTAGTTTAAGCATTTGGTATATTCCATTACCCAAGTAGTAGGGCCAAAATCTATGAAAACCCTAATTAGCTCAATCCCACTTCAGGTACCTATTTATTCAATATGTGGGTTTAAGAGGGAGAAGAAAAATACTATTCGATTTTTCTGAAGGGTGAGAAGACATAAAGTGATTTTTATAATATTTCACCAAGTTTTCATCTACCGAAGTGCCCACACATAAGCTTTACTTTAGGGGTATCATATATGATTGCTCATATTTATGAATGATTATATATGTGTTATTTCTTAATTAATTGTTACATAAATTTGTGTAATGATAATTTATTAATTAAGTACATCCAATTTTATGGACAATATAGATCTAACTTTTAGACTGGTCTAAATAAAAAAAAATAAAAAATCAAGTTTATTTATTCCTTTCTTAAATAAAATTTAATTAGCTAATTAATTACAGGTATAATTAAGTTATGGTCTCCATGATTTAATTTAATTAAAAAAATTATAAAAAGGTTTCAACATAAACTCCACGGTCTCCACCGATGTTTTAAGAATGGAATGTGATTGGTTCCTCGCGACAACTTTGTCTTTCCTCTCCAATGAAGATAATTAATCATAGTATTGGGTATTCTTAATGATAGTTTCCATAATTTGAATGTGGGTGAGTTTTGTCTCCCAGCGAGGAAGTTCTACACGAGCAAATTCAATTTAAAAGAATGAATTGATGGTATATACTTAAACATAATTAATGATTTCCTTAGCAACTGTGTCAATGTCATTAATTGATTGACCAAAAGATGTCAAATATTCGATTATGTTGGACAAAAAATTCTTGGATTGTCGGTAACATAATTGAAAGATTAAAAGTATATCTACTTCAAGGTGGGATTATTTAAGATCCCAACGAGAAATCTCACTTCACAAAGGAACTCGGATGATCAACATAATTAATTCTAATTGGCAGTTTAGGGATGTTAAATGAAATTTAATCAAAAGTTTATTCACGCATATTTAATTGGTCATTAATATTTTTAGTTATGATTCTACGTTTTCAAAAATTGATTCAACATTCACCTATTTCAGTCTTAAAGTAAAAAGTTTTAAATGGAATAAAATTCAAGGACTGAAACTGTAATTGGACACTGTTTTTACTACAAATGATAATAAACTTATTTAACCCACGATTCCTATCAATATTTTAAAATTGTGTTGTGATTAATTCCTCGCGTGAGCTTAATCTTTCCTCCCCAATGGAGGAAATTGATCACGGTATTATAAAATTTGAGGTAATTCTTTTAAATTAAGTGTTATGAATGTTCGATCCCCCTAACGGGGAAGTTATATATGCACATGTTTAATTTTAAAAAATATGCCGATGGAAATTTATAAACACCGATGTTGGCTAATAATGCTCAAGTAAGAATCATGTTCGCAACATGATTTTAATCAGTGTATGAATAAGGTATTCTTTGGATTATAAATATATGGAAAAACTTGGATCCATTTTGTAATCCAATAGTGAGCATTATCGAAAGCCAATGCATGGTGTTAGTTGTTGAGAAACGCTTGACTTATTTTCAGAAAAAGGGGTAAAAGGAGAAGATTGAGTCTCAGGTGCAATGCTTTGAACAAAAATTTGATTAATTTTACAAAAAATTCTTTTTGTAATAACGTTAATATTTAAGTGGAACGTCAATATTAATAACGTTAATATTAATAACGTTAATATTTAAGTGGAACGTCAATATTGAGCATTAATGTTTTATTTTAATGTTAATATTAATAATAACGTTAATATTTAAGTGGAACGTCAATATTAATAGCATTGTTAATATTTTAGTAAAACATTAATATTAGTTTAACTTTAATATTTTAGTTTAACGTTATTATTAACCAAAACTTTAATAATTTAGTTTAATGTTAATATTAATAATAACGTTAACATTATCAAGGAGTAATCAAATATTATGAAAAATATTTTTTTTTAATTAACGAAAACTTTAAATTCTTAAAAACAAATAATTGATCTTCCGAAAAGTGTGCCATTTGTATAATAATAACATTAATAATTTTTTGGAATATATTATATACATGTACATATATATAAAGAGATTTTTTTAATAAAAAAAGGAAAACGCAAATCACATTTGCCACCAAAAGTTGGAAAAGAAAAACTTACTTCCCCGAGAGCAAATGTTAGGTGGCAAATGTACTTTAAGGGTCCGTTTGATAGAAAACTGAGAAAATACAAATGATTTCAGGACATTTGATTTCAGGGCAAACAATTCCAAGGCAAATGAATATTTTTCAACTTGTGTCAGTTTGATACAAGTTGGAAAATCATCAATTTTCCACATTTTATATCAAACGCAAAAGTTGGAAAATAGATATAAATGTGAAAATTTTGTTTACGGAATATATATATATATATTCCGTAAATTATTATTAATTTTCGGAAAAATATACAAAATATATGAATATATATAATAATTTACGGAATATATATATTCCGCAAATAATGCGAAATATATATATTTTGAAAATAATATAATATATATTCATATATTTTGTATATATATTCATAATAATTTTTATATTATTAAATGTATATAATATATAATAATATGTATTTAGTATGTATTATGTATAAAATCTATTAAATGTATATTCATAATAATTTTTATATTATTAAATGTATATAATATATAATAATCTGTATTTAGTATGTATTATGTATAAAATCTATTAAATGTACAAAATCTATGAAAATATAATATATTATTTATGGAATATATGAATATATATTATATTATATACTGAATATACTAAATATATATTATTTACAAAATATATACATATATATATATATAGAATATATATTTACATATATACAGAACATTAAATTCTGTATATATGTAAATTATATATATACTGAATATATATATATATATATATATATTATATATATATATTATTTACATATATATGAATATATGTATATATTCTGTAAATAATATATATGTATATATGAATATATACATATATGTTATGTATTTATGAATATATACATATATATAATATACATTATTCTGTATATGTATATAATATATACATAGATATATGTATATATATGTATATTATATTCTGTATATATATATATATAATATATATAATATATTCTGTATACGTATATTATTTTCTGTATATATACATATATATAATATACATTATTCTGTATACATATGTATTATGTATATATACAGAATACAATATACGTATACAGAATAATGTATATTATATATATGTATATATACAGAATATAATATACATATATATACATATATACATATGTATTATATATACATACTAGCGGATGCCCGTGCCCAAGGGCACGGCGATAAATTTTCCCCCGTGATAAAACCCAACCCATAATAACCCGTTTTTTTAAAAAAAACCTTTTAAAAAAATAAAAAAATATTTAAAAATATTTAAAAAATATATTTAAAAAAAATATTTTTTAAAAAAAATATTTTAATAAAAAAATAATAAAATAATAATCTATGTATGTATGCATGCATACATGCATGTGTATGCATGCAAGCATGCAACACATAAAATGCCCTGCATGTTTATCATGCATGTTTATCATACATGTTTATCATGCATGAGTTACTATTCATAACACCATTGTCCCATATTATATAGATGTATATAATATACATATATATGGAATATATATTATATATATGTATATATTTTGTAAATAATATATATTAATTATAAGGAATATATTAAATATATGAAATATATAAATATAAGGAATATATTAAATATACAAAATTTACGAAATATAAATATATATTAAAATATATGAATTATATAAATTATATAAATGTACGAAATGTATAAATATATGAATATATTTAAAATACGAAATATACGCAATATACATATATGTGCTAAAATATATAAAATATGCGAATATATATTGAAATATACGAAATATATATATTTATATATTTATTAACAATATATATTTATATATTTATGAAATATATAGAGTTATAAAAAAAAATTGGCTTTAAGTGATTTGGCCCCCCCTCCCCCCCTCCCAAAGAGTTGAATTCCACCCTAAGATGACAAATTGTGCTTAAGGGGTGTTGTACATAGAAAACAAATTTCAGGGCAAATTAAGGATATCAAACAGTCTAAAAGCTGAAAAATACCAAAAATTTTCAACTTTTGAAAATTTCCTTGGAATTTTTGTGCTATCAAACGGACCCTAAGAGTATTGTACATTTTTCTAGGGTGGAAATTTTTCAAGGTAAATTTAGTTAGTCTAAGGCACTGTTTGATACCAAAGTGGGAAGATACGAATAATTCCTGGACAATTGATTCCGGAGCGAATAATTTCAACGCAAATCAATATTTTCCAGCATATGTTGTTTGATAGAAGTTGGAAAATCATCAATTTTTCACCATTTCTATCAAGCACAAAAGCTAAAAAATAGAAATAAAAGTGAAAAATTTGTTTACGGAATATATATATATATATATGAAATATACAATAAAATATACGAAACATTTGAAATGTATGAAAATATATGAAATTTATTAAGGGGCATATACCAAATAGTCCCTCGAACTTTTTTCAATACATGTTTAGTCCAACTCTTTTTATTTTACATCAAAAAGTCCTTCACAATGTCAAAAAGACTTTCCCATGCTGCTTGCACGGACCTTTAAAGATAAGAGAATAAGGGACTTTTTGGTACAAAATAAAAGGCTTGAACTAAATGTGTATTAAAAAATATTAGAGGAACTTTTTTATATTTGATCCATTTATTAAATATACAAAATATATTAAAAATACATTAAATATTAGATATAAAAAATATATTAATATATGAAATATATACATATATGAAAATATATGAAATGTACGAAATATATACATATATGAAATATATAAAATATACGAAATATAAAAATGTATTCAAAATATATTAAATATTTTAAAAAATAGACGAAATATAGAAAATATATTAAATATACAAAATATATGAAAATATATTAAATATACATGAAATATATTAAATATACGAAATATATAAATGTATGAAATATATTAACATATGAAATATATACATATGTGAAATAAACGCAATATACGAAATATACACAGTTATATACTAAAATCTATGAAATATACAAAATATATACATATATGAAATATATGAAATTGACTAAATATATATAGTTACAAATTTATGAACTATATATATTTATATATTTATGGAATATATAGAGTAAAAAAAATGACTTCGATTGATTTGCTACCCAAAGTTGACAAATAAAAACTTGCCCAAAACAATTAGTTGTCATCCAAAGGTGTCAAATTGTGCTTATGAGATATTGTACATGAAAAAACAAAATCCGAAGAAATTATGGTAATCAAACGGTCAAAAAATTAAAAAAAATCAAATTTTGAAGTTAGTCTTGAATTTTGATTGTTACCAACCGGACCCTCGATCAGCTTCAAGATATACAGAGACAACGCCGGCTCTAGACATAGGCCAATTAGGTCGTCGCCTATGGCCCTCGCGCCTAGGCCCCTTGATTAATCGAGGCCCAAAATTTTTAAAAAATAGTATATAAAAAAATTTGTTTAAAAAAATGTAGTTAAAATGTTTTTTACGGAAATCCTGAAATGTTAAGAACCCATGAAAAAATTCATTTCAATTTTTTTTTAACTATTTAAAAAAAATTGTCCGTCAATCTGTTTTAGCCATAGACCAAATTTATAAAAAAAATGATCTTCCAATGCATTGGTTCACGTGAAAATCTCATTTCAACCCCTTCTTATAAATAACATTGTTTGCCATTTTAAGCCTAAGTCGGTTAAGCTGTAAATAGTTGGCAAACTTTGATTTTAAAGTTTGGCGTGTAATGTTATTTTAGCCAAAAAAAGAGTGATAAAATGATGTTATTCCTAGTTTTTTTTTCATTTTTATTGAAAAATTAAGTTATTTCGATCATTTGGTAAACATCATTATTTTGGTAATAAAAAATGATGTAATCTGATATATATTTTTTTTAATTTTTTTTTTTTTAAGTTTTTTATACCTTTAAACAGTGGTTGGACAAGCTTTAGTGAACTGGCTAAATTTAATTTTCAAATTTTAGGCATTCAATTATTTTGGTCAAGGTTTAGTTTTCTACTCGATGAAGTTTTTAAATTTTTTTTATTTCGGAACTTATTGAAAAAAATGATTTTACCTCAAACCACACGGTTCGGTTTTGGTTTATGTTAGGTTTTACCGAGTGGTACAAATAGACATGTCAATGGGTCGTGTCAAGTCGTGTTCGTGTCTAAATGTGTGACTTTTTTATCGTGTGAAAAAATTATATCCAAACCCGACCCGTTATATTATCATGTCGTGTTCACTCGTTAATTCCCAGTAAAATAATGAATTGTTTTTAATTGTACATAAGTTGACATATTATCTCATTTTTTAATCCAAATAGACTCATAAATTCATTGACATTAATAAATCTCTCATGTAGTAAAATTCATTATGATTAAATTAACATTATGCTACATAAATTATTTATAAGTTTCAAAAGTATATCTTATTTACCTTAAATTAATGGGTCATAACGGGGTTTATTGGATATTAACGGGTGAAGGGGGTCAACCCTAACCCGATCCATTAACTATCATGTCTTATCGGGTTGACACTGATATGAGCCGAACCAATTAAGGGTCCACTCATTAACTTCTAACTTCGCGTCGGTTCGTGTCGTGTTATCGTGTCGTGCGTCATTTTATCAGGTCTATGTACAAAAAGTAATTTCGATTTTAATATATTAAAATTAGTTTTGTATCGAAAAATGTAAAAATACACATTTTATTTAATTTAATTTTTTTTTTATTTCAGGACCTCTATTTTGATTTTGGACTAGAACTCGGAGAGCCGACACTGCACAGAGAGTTTTGTAAAATATTTTAAGAGAAACTAAAAGAGTTATTAATTAGTCAATTTATATTTTGTGTGTTCTTGTACGAACCGTGATATTATATAGCAACCTTCGAAATGGAATCCACAAACATACAAAGATTAAAAGTTGCACCACTTTGTCGTAATTGAATTTGTACAGTTGCACCAACTATTTTGTCATATGCAGAATCATTGACATCAATGTTTGCCCGGATAATCTTTCACAATAAATGCAGAAGTTTAAAATATTCTTTAACAAATTTTGTTACTATAAATGTTAAACCTAACTTATTTTTGACAAATTTCACTCTAGCTATATCCTAAATATTAAATACAGTGTGCAACTACTCCAAAAATAATCTTACCTGCTGTTAAAGTTGCTTTAAATATGTTGTGTTATACATTTGATAGTGTCATCCCTTCCTTCCAAATAATTATAGAGCAAATAATTGTTTTTTTTTTTTAATATTTTTAGTTTTCGAGTGCTGGAAGAGGTCTTAGCATTCATCTCCCAACTAATCATCCAATTTAAAAACCTCTCAACTTGCTTAAAAAATACGGAGTAGCAATCATGGGACATAACCAATCTGCTTTGTTAAATTAGTTTTTAATTTATACAAATTAGGTGCATTTACATGTTGGACCTAAGCATCACAATCTAATTTTGTATATTAATTTCTTACAATTTTGTTTTGTTCCATGAAAAAGTATATTTTTTTCAACTAAGTTAAATTTCTCAAAAGAATTATCTCGGTTTGCAATAGTCTCAAATTATATGAAGGACAAAACCCGTGACAATAATGAACACAATGTATTTTTGCAATAAAAAATTTATGTGATACTTCAACTAAATTTATGGATATACAATTATAACTGACATGATTACTAACTATTTTAAAATGACTAAGATACTAATATTATAAAAGCATTATGATGACTAGACTTATTTATTAGATAAAAATGCATAAAATATCAATGATTCTTTTTAATGCCCCAAATTCTTTTTTTATTATTGATCACATATATTTAGTCAAACATACCACTCACTCATATCTATTTTAAATTCACTTAGGGTGTATTTGGCAACCCATTTCTAAGCGTTAGAATTAGAATTGAGAGGCCTACTTCTAATTTTTTTTGTTTGGTACATTAAAAAAGTTCATCCATTTGGAATTTATTTATAATTTTGTTAGGCGCAATTTCATAACTCAATTCCATTTTATTTTTAAAAGATCTTGAAATCCAAATCTACTTGGAATTCAAATTGGGCACACACACTAAAATTAAACTACACACACAAAACCACAAAACCATTTTTCTCTCTCCCTCTTTCCTCTCTACACACGCCGACAAACTCTCTCTCTGGTAACACCTCTCTCCGATAACAGCTCGCGCGGCAACCAACCCTCTCTCCGGTAATAGCTCACCGACAACTAACAGATCTCCGACAACCAACGCATGCCATCAGTCTCCTCCCACGCCGACAACCAACCCCTCTCCGGTCGATTTTCAAGTACCAACTCAAATATCTGGTCGTTATCTCTGATGGTTATCTTCGATTATTTTGTACACACACACGCACGTATATATATATATATATATATATATATATATAGAGAGAGAGAGAGAGAGAGAGAGAGAGAGAGAGACTCACCTACATCATGATGTATAT
This sequence comes from Sambucus nigra, assembly GCA_949130495.1. Taxonomy (NCBI): domain Eukaryota; kingdom Viridiplantae; phylum Streptophyta; class Magnoliopsida; order Dipsacales; family Adoxaceae; genus Sambucus; species Sambucus nigra. Next base: position 52,388,137 of record OX422220.1, read on the forward strand.
ATCACACATAGTTTTAGTTCCTAAGGGCCTGTTTGATTTACAACTATAATTCTATTTTCTGTGTTTAAATACAATTCTGATAAAAATCTGCGTTTGGCAGCCTGGTTTTAAACACTGAATTATAATATTTCTGTGTTATAATCAAGTTTTTCAGAAAACTGGTTGAGGGTGTTTTATAACTCCTGTTTTTTATTTTTTAACTCAGAATTATTCATTCTTAATATTTTAATGCATTTATACATGAATATATAATATGCGTACATGATACATTAATATGTGTGTAATCCTTAAATAAAAAATATATATGTACATGTACACAAAATTATGTATGGAATAATATAAAGTTAAATAATATTATCAATAAATACATGATACTTATATATAGTTTTATACATGTATTATTAAAAAATATTATCAATTCATGTATGTATATAATTTTATAGTGAATTATTCATGCAATATCATCATATATCTCTATATACTATGGGACAATGGTGTTATGAATAGTAACTTATGTATGATAAGATATGCATGATAAACATGCATGGCATTTTATGTGTTGCATGCTTGCATGCATACACATGCATGTATGCATGCATACATACATACATACATTATTATTTTATTATTTTTTTTTTTAAGTTTTTTTTTTCTAAAAAATGACGGGTTATTATGGGCGGGGTTTTATCACGGGGACAAATTTATCACCGTGCCCTCGGGCACGGGCATTCGCTAGTATATATATATATATATATATATATATATATATACATTTATGTATGTATGTCGGTTTACATTTGTATTGTGTATATATGTTTATATACATACATAAATGTATATATATATATATATATATACATTGTATGTATGTAGGTTTACATTTGTATTATGTATATATAAATGTAAACCTACATACATACATACATATATATATATATATATATATATATATATATATATATATATAGAGAGAGAGAGAGAGAGAGACATTCTCTTAAGCGGACTCCCTTAAAGAACGGATTTACGGACTTTTGTCCTTATCCGGTTGTGGTCCCCTCGTGGTCCCCTAGACCCTTTGTCATTTTCCCCAGAAGGTCCCCTCCTTGTCTTACACTAAACCCTATTTTAAGACTATACATTTAAAAGATTTGTAATTTAGACCCAAATTAGTATTAAGACCTTAAGAAATTTAGAAACTCACCAAATTCCGACCAAAACCCAATTCTGGTATCAGAGCCATAAGACGTTCCTTTTAGACATACGATTAAAAGACTTTAATGCCCTTGGGATTTATCCCTCGCATTTATCAAGATATTTTTGGAACCAACCCAGACTACCAATCTATACCCATAACTGATTTAGACTCAAAAGGTTGTTTAACCACACACATAGACGGTTGTTCACATATTGAACATATCCCAGCCAAACACGCAGATAGTAGACAAGTCACTGCTAGTGCTATTAATAGCATAATAGACCAAAATAAGTGTATATTGCTTATATTAAGACAATTAATAAAAGACACTCATACCTTAGAAACAGAGATCAAAAATATCTCTAAAAGATTACTAGACATCGATAATCAAATCCCTATAGACTTAGTCCACGTGTTACAAGAAATAAATATTAAGACTAATCATATAGAAGTCATTAACAAAGACATTTTAGAAATTAAGACTTTAATTAAAAATCAAGACAGTGAGTTAATTAAACTTACTAAAGAACAAGCTAAGTTTATCCCTAGACTTGATAGTTATCTTCCTAATGGAGATAGTTAGATCAGACTGGAATGAGGTATCAAAAGACCTCTCCATTCAGACCTTATCCGAATTCTATCAAAGAATTTTAGAAAAGATAAATGATGATAGATTTTATTACAAGATAAATGAAAATGAGATTGCCAACGCAGCTAAGGCAACTAGACTTATACTTGAAAGATTAAATTTAATTTCTACATCTATAGCAGCTACCCAAGACTATAATAGTAGCTTTGTTAAAGACTTGCATTTAGACTTAAAGGCTAAAACAGAAGGATTAACTACCTTCTACACAGACTTTGTTAAATTCCAACAAAATTTAGCAAATTACCTTAATAATATGGAAAGACATAATCTATCTAAAATGGATAGCATTATTAATGAACTTAGACTAGACATGGCCCAAGTAGAAGAAAAATACGGTGAAATTGTAAACGGAATTAAGGCCGTATATAATAAACCTTCCCAAGCAGAAATAGACTCTCCTTTTATTCTAACTAGGTTAGATAAAATTGAAAAGACTGTAGAAGCCATAGAAGTTAGAACTATGCAACAATTAGAAAAAGATAATGAAGTAAAAGACTATATCACTAACGTTGGTAAAACCATTGTTAATTCTCTAGCTAGACATAGTGAAGAAACTTTTGAAAAGACTAGAAAAGAAAATAAGAATTTTAAAGAAGAAATCCTTAACCAAATAAAAAGACAAAAGGATTATTCAGACTTCTTAGATAGAATTGAAAAAAGACTTGAACAAAAACAGGCAACCACCTGTAAGTTTAAAGGATCCCTTCCCATAGAAACTAAAGAAAAGAATACCATAGGAAGACGAGTTATAAATGACGGATTAGATAAGACTAGTAAGATAGTTAGCTCTATCCCTAATATTGGACAGAGTAACCATATGCTCCAAAGACTTAAGGTTTCATCCTCCAATGTTAGGACATGGTGGAAAGAAACAAATTTCACCAACCCTCTCCAATGGAAAGAGTGGGGTGAAGTGGACTGGAAGATCGTGGAAGATTCCATCCATAATGGACAACTTCCAGCCGTTAGATATATAGACTTGTTTAAAGAAGGTGCCACTCCTAAGACTCCCAATTATAACATGACCTACCATTGTAGAAATCATGTGTTAGACAAATCCTATACTGAGCTCCAAGTATTCGACTCAGAATGGCTTAGATCTAGAGGAACTGACAGGAAGTTCCAATTCCTAACCTTTGGACTCTTTCAAGCAAGAATCCAAGGATTACATAGACCCCAGAATAATATAAACATATTATGTTGTTTAGTAGACAAAAGATGAAAAGACTTTGAGAAGAGTCTTATTGGAATAGCCCAATTAGAAATGTCAGACAACATAGGATACTTTAATGTCATTCCTGCATTTACAGTAACCGTAGACACAGCCAAGCATTTTAAGTTAATCTTATATGCTAGTGGTTATGAAGACTATATTATCCCAGACGCTAATATAAATATAGAATTTCAAAGCTATGTGAAGTTCTCCCGATTTCCTTATGAAGGAATGCAGTCAGGAATTCCTAGCGGTAGACTTAATGAAGAAATCTTAGTTAGAACCAATGTATCAGACTATAATCATACTTACAGTATTAGGAATACTGGACCTATGAAAGAGAAAGCTAAGACTCTCTGGCAATTGCCAGAATTTCAAGAAACTAAGACTATACAAAATAAACCCTTGTTTATTAATCAAGACGACGTCACTGGAAATGTTACCATCCAGTTTGGTTCCCCTAAGATTGTCAATAAGAATATCCAGACCGAAGAAATTAGATTTAGGAATATGGGAGAAGCCATAATCAATGATCCTTCAGAAGGAGAATGTAGTAGTAAGACTAGTGCTAGTTTACTTAGACAAGCCCCGACAATTAGACCTAGAAGATCATTTGAACAAAAAGACTTAGTTAAAGAAAAAGCTAGGATCCAAAACTTTGGACATGAACCCTCAGAATTGGATATGAAGACTTTCAAAGATAACCTTAAGAAAAGTCATTCTGTTAGGTTTCAAGAAAGAGAAAGATTTAATATGATAGCCCAAGACCGCATATTAAAATTAAAAGAATCTAAGAACACTAAAGAACTTCTTAGAAACTTAAGACTAATAGAAGAAGGAGAACAAAGACTAATGCCAGCTACACAAGTAGAACCTAGTAAACAAGAGATAGGAAGTAGTAGTAGGCTAGAAGATGCTCCTAGACTTTTTAGTAAACCTATAGGAATAAACATTCCTATATACTCTAGCACCGTAGTAAAGACTAAACCTGATTATATAAAAGACTTCCCAACTAGTGACAAGAGTTTCACTCCCGTCAAGACTATGGCAAGCCAAGCCATAAATCCAGTAGGTATATACCTCAACCTAGACAAAGTGCAAGATAGGAAGAAAGCCTTAGACGAATGGCGTAATCAGATGAACATGTGTTTTGCATCTAATGAAAAATGGGATGCAAGTTCATGTAAGCAGTACGCTGAGCAATCCATTAGAGGAATTGCAAAAGACTACTTAGATAGTCTAAGAAAGGCTACAGATGAAGACTCCTTAGCTAAGATTGAGAAGATAAAGGAAAACCTAGAAGGACGATCAATTGAAGAATATATTCAATTGTTCACTGCAGAATTCATTGGAGCCGGACATCTAGCTCAGATCAATGAACAAGACCTAGCAAAAACTAAGTTAGCCCTCCTTAGCATTTGCAAGTTAGATAAGATAAATGAATATAGCAATAATTACGAGCAACTATATTACCAAATTAAAGAATTTGGAGAGACCTTAAAAGATGAATACTTTAGAAAGATACCAGCCATAGGACAAATCCTAATTAATGAATATAGGAATTGGCCAGGAGTATCTGGAGTTAAGAATAACTCCCTTGGTGAAAGAATCAACTTCGCCAAAGACTATATCATATCTAAGAGACATGATATAACCCATGGAAAGTTAATAGAAGAAACTTTCAAACAGATCCCGCCAATCAAAGACGAAAGAGACATTGCTCCAATCCAATGGGGATGTGGAAGTGAATCTAAGAAATTCAAAAAGAAGGTAGAATGGAAACATAGGAAGTTTAAGACTAGACCTTTAGGATTTCCAAAGAAATACAAATTTAGACAATCTACTACCTTTAGGGAAAAGAATCCTAAGACTAAGAAAAATAGATTTAATCAAAGAAGATACTTTAAAAAGAATACTAGTAAGTATAAGAAGGTACCTAATTATAGGAAGGAAAAAGACGCAGCTCAATCTAAGACTGCCAGCAAAGAGTGTTGGACTTGCGGCAAAGAAGGACACTTTGCTAAAGACTGCCCTAATAAGAAAGATAAAGAAAGTATTAAGATTATTAATACAATATTAGACTATGCAGATCAAGAAGAATTAGATATTCTATATGCTATAGAAATATCAGACATAGAAGATGATGATAACACTAGTATCTATAGTGTTTACACAGATAGCGATTCTGAAGACTATAGTGATACTGATGAGTACGAAGACTCTCAGGATACCCTAGACTTATATATGATGCAAACTGATCAAGACGATCTAGATAATGAATATATAGACTTTGAAGACGCTTGGTATAAGTGTATATTAAGCCCCTTTTTAAAGAAAAGATGGACTGTTAGTAATCCAGAGCTACTAACCTATATACCTAGATGTTACTTTGATGAAAGACATTATTGCACGTTTGAGATGAAGTGTTGCAAGAAAGACTTTAGATGTGTAGAATGTTTTGAGACTATGCAAACAGAATTATTTATGGTTTGTATTGTTTGTCAACTACACTACCATGAAGACTGTTGGAGAACTAGATTTAGAGCAATTTATACTAACCAGTATGACGCTCAAATAGACTTAGATATTAAAACCTATTATCAAGATATTGATAGGAATATAGCCAAAAGATTGCAAGAAAATGAAGACTTCAAAGGAAAAGGATTTTCCTATGACTTAGACGAATACCATTCTGATGATAGTTCAGAAGAACAAATACCCTTAGATTTTATAGATAAACCCCAGAAAGGAATATCTATTTTAGAAAAGAATAATTTAGGAATTTCTACTAAACCACATGCTTGTTTTGTAGAATTATTTGTTCAACATAAAGACTATCCTAAAAGACTTTCAGCTTTTATCGATACAGGGTGCTCTCAGAGTATTTGTAAGGCTAATGCCTTCCCTGAAGACTACTTTTTAGAAAGTACTCAAGAAATCTATGGTAAAGTGGCTAATGGAGATCCATTTACCTTATATTTACAGACTATTCCTATTTACTTTAAATTAGGAAATCAGACCAACAAAACCGTTAATCATCGATTTTGGATAATGGATCCTCGTCCTAGTTTCACAGGAAACCTTATTTTAGGACAAGACTTTATTAGTAAATATCATCCTTATACTCAGTATAACGATAAGATATTAATTAGTGACCAAGAGGAATTTAATATTAAAGCTCCTCTAATAGATCATAAGACTGCCTTTGACCTTATGCAGGTCAAGCCCAATTATAAACCCTTAAAATATCAGAGTTCTTCAGCTGAGCATGGTGGACCTATACCTACAACCCAACAAGAAGCCCTAGATATTACCAAACCCTTACAAAAAGAGTGTAAGTGTCCAGACCTAAAATGTTATAAGCAAATAGCGCTTATACAACAATACATTTTAGATCAAGCCCAGCAGACCTTATTGCAGATTCAAGCCATATCCAAACAGAAGAAAATGGATATAGAAGTAGAAAAAGAGAAGATTAGGCAACTAGCTGAGCCTACTTTAGGAGAAAATCCCATTGCTAAGTGGGATAAAGACCAAAGTTATTGTGAAATTATCCCTATTAACCCAGACGCCACTATAAATGGTGGAACCTATAAGAAAGGATATTCACAAGAAGACAGGGAAGAATTCAAGAAAGACATAGACGAAATGCTTAAGTTAGGCATTATTAGAGAAAGTAAAAGTAGACATAATAGTTTGCCCTTCTATGTTCAAAATGAATCTGAACGTAAAAGAGGAAAAAGACGCATGGTTATAGATTACAGACAATTAAATAAGAATTGTGAATTTGATTCTTATAAGATACCAGACAAGAATAATTTGATTAATTTAATCGAAGATAGAATAATATTCAGTAAGTTTGATTGCAAATCAGGCTTCTGGCAAATTAAGATGCATCCAAACAGTATTACTTGGACAGCCTTTAGTGTGCCCCAAGGAAAATACGAATGGCTAGTCATGCCATTTGGATACTTGAATGCTCCTCAAGTTTTCCAAAGAAGAATGGATAACATATTTAGACCTTATTCAGAATTTTGCCTTGTTTACATAGATGATATTCTCGTAGCAAGTAAGACTGAGATAGAGCATGTAGACCATCTTAAAAAGATTATTTTAGAATTAGATAAACATGGTATTGTCATTTCCGAAAGGAAAATGCAACTATTTCAGACTGAGATAGACTTTGTGGGAATGAATATTAATAAAGGAAAATTATCCTTGGCAGAACACATAACTAAAAAGATTCTTGAGTTTCCAGACCAACTCAAAGATAGAAAACAATTACAGTCATTTTTAGGATTGCTTAATTGTGCTGCAGACTTTATTAAAGACCTTGCTTCAAAAAGACAAAGCTTAACATCCAAATTAAAAGGAACAGACAAAAGCAATCCCTTTTATTGGACTAAAGATGATTTTGAAGTCATAAGACAAATTAAAGATTCAGTCAAGAACATTCCTTTACTTGAGCTGCCTAATGCAGAAGATCAATTTATAGTAGGAACAGATGCCTCTGATAAACAATGGGGAGCAGTATACTTTGCCATTGATCATCAGACGAAAAAGAAGAAATTATGTAGACATAGTTCTGGAACCTTCACAGACCCAGAAACAAGATACACTGCCCATGAAAAGGAAGTTTTAGCAATAGTAAGGGCAATAGAAAAATACATGTTGTTTCTTAGACCTAAACATTTTACTGTTTATACAGACTCTTCTTATGCAGTAAAATTCAGAGACTTAGATTTATCCAAATCAAGGACTAATAGACTTATTAGATGGCAGCAATTGCTTAATGGTTATGACTTCTCTGTTATTCATATTAAGGGAAGTAAAAATACCATTCCAGACATTATATCACGAGAACCTATGTTTGCTAACACTAATATAATTTCATGTTTTATGTTGCAAACAGAAGACTTAGAAGACATGAGTTCCTCTGGAGCAAATAGACTGAACAAAGAAGATGTTGCAGACTATCTTAGACGCGTAAGACCAAATGCTGGTGTAACGCAAAGACAGACTCATATTCAAGACTCTCAAGAAAGACCAATCCTAGAGAACTTTGATGATATCTTAGTTCCTCCTGGAAAATCAAGACTAGAGATTATTTCTCAAAATAGACTCATTGGAAAGATGTATTTTCCCCAATATAGACCCGATCAAAGATACCCAGACTTGATCAAATTTAGACGAGAATTCTCAGAAGACGAAAATACCCTTATAGACGCTATATGGTGGAATGTAAAGAATAGACTTTGGATTGAGTTTAAACAAAATTTGGTAGCCATTGCCAGATTTATAAGAACTCAAAGACTCGCAGTTACCCAACTCAGTGGTAATACTGTGCCTAGACCTCAGATTCAGACTTATGCTCAGACTCTTGGAGAAACCTCCAAAACTAGACCTACTGATTTTTGTTATCAGAAAAAGACATTTAAGACAAAGATTGTTATACCATTTGGTCATAATAATCTCCCATTAACTGAAGGCTTTAAAAAAGAATCTAATGACATTATTGATCATTTTAATATGTTATTAGCAGGAATAAATGGAGATGCCTTAATAGTTAAAGGTTTCTTCAAAGACGTTCCAAAAATATATCTTTTTGGAAAATCAGAAATGGCACATATAACTCTTGCAGACCATGGGTTCATTGGACTCGTTCAAATAAAAGACATTGAAGACTCTATTGTTTTTGGAAAAATAGTCCATGAATATATCAAGAAGGTAGAAGATTTCCTTCCCCTATTTGCTGGAAACTATCAAATTGCTCCAAGTTCCTGTGGAGGAATGAGAGTCGAAGGATTTAGACTTGTTAGATTTTCCAGTTACATATTTGAAGACGTAGAGATTCTATCCGAAGACGAGATTAAAGATTTAATTATTGATAAGTCCAAGATCCAGATCTCTCAAGCCATGGAGACAATTGAAATCATGGAGATATTAACAGGAGAAGACAGGTGGTACACTGCCTACCACAAAGAAGACTTGATAATCCAAGCTGATGAGCCATTCAACGGAAGGCTTAAGAAAGAATCCAAAGACATGGTGGAGATAGCTTTGCCATCCAGCCTCAGAACTGTGGGCCTTATTGACGAATTTTTCAATAATTCCCTCCCAAACCAAGACAAGGCAGAAGAAGACTCAGACACGACAAAGAAGAGCCCCTCAGTAGTAGATGAATTATTAAAGACAGAAGAATTATTTGCCTAGACCTTGCTTTTCATAAAGTAAAAAGACCTTACCCCACAAGGGACCATCAGAAAAAAATGAAGACTTTAATGCTCCTGCATTATTATGAAGACGACAAGACTCAAGCACGCCTATCCAGCTGGCCTGTCTCGTTCAGGGGTCCCCCCATTATTAAAAGACATCCAAAGCTGTAGACCCTGTTGATAAAGATTCCCAAAGACGATGCTACTTTAATAATTGATGTTCTCAAACCGGATCTCTTTCTTTTACCGGTTACCAGTCATTGTAGGTTCCCTTTATCTATAAAAGGGAGTAGTAGGAGTTGTAGAGAGATATCGAGAGTTAGAGAGAGAGAGTGAGTGATAGCTAGACTACTATGCTTGTAATAAATGTTATGTATATGAGTGAGTAAACCTCTCATAGTTAGGGGAGAGGGGAGAGTTGTAATTACCTATGATTTGCAATAAAAGTGTTTTCTTTTCCAGAAATCTCTTATGTTAAGTTGTTATTATTTTCCAAATTGTCTCCAACTTTCTGTTCATAGAGGACTATTGTGTGGAACCTCTGGTGTAGCACACAAGGGGTTATACTGGTGAACCGCCGTCGGGTGCCGATTAGCCGTGAGCCGTTAGCCAGGTGGGCGTTAGGTGTGAAGGCGTACAGGCAGGAAACGGGTCAACCGCCAAAATAGTGGATTGAGGTGCGACACATAAAGAGAGAGTTGTAGGAGGCCGAGACCGGAGAAGAATAGTGACAAAGCTGAAGAGACAAAGGGAAGAAGATAAAGTTATTACAGACCAGAAGGAAGGTATAACTCGAACCAAACCCTTAACTATTTTACATAATATTGTTTTAAGAAAAATCTTATATGAGCTTACAAATCACTAAAGACTTTTTAGAATTTGTTAATCAAACAAGTTTAGACCTAACTAGAGAAATTCAAGACTGGACTCTTACAGACCCTAAAGACAAAGAACTTATAGAATCTGCTTTAATATACGCATGTGGTACGTTTAAATACATAGACCAGATTATTGAGTGGTTAGGAAGAGAAGTACCTAGAATAGAAATAATTAGAACAGGGATCCGAGATCTCTTTAGACAAAAATTAAGAACTGAAGAATTTGCAGAAGAACTATCAAGACCAGAAAAGTATCAAGAATACACTAGGATACTTGAAGATAGTATAGACGTATTAAAATTTGTTAGACGTAAAAGGTTAGCTGAAACAAAGGCTACTTTAATTAGAGCTGGAGGAATCCGCCCTCTTATTAAAAACGTAGAGACAGCTGCCCCTAGAACATACCGTAGATTTTTGTCATCTTATGGTGATAATAATTTAGATGAATTTATAGATAACGATATAATTGATATTATTAATCAAATATATAAAGAAACTAGACAGATAAATCCACGATACCGTATAAGGTATTTAAGACTAAAATATTTTCCATCGAAACCTATTTCAATTTCTAGACTCCCTGAAGAAACTGTTTATATAGATAATCCTCGCTATTCAGAATTCCAGTACGATAGTGACGGAAGAAGCTTAAGAAGTAGCAGCAGCCCTGAAACTTCTACACTTAGACTTTCAGATTAATTAAGCGTTCTTAAAAGACCTTAGAAACCATTAGGGTAGAAAGTTATATTCCCAGAAATATAGAGAAAAGACAAAAGGCATAAAAAGACAAAAATGTCCCCTCAGGTGGTCCAAGACAATGATAGCGGTCCTAAAATCATGTGGTTGATATTAAGCCCGTCATTTAAGCCCGTTAAATAAGCCCGTCGGAGAGACGTCCCGTATATATATATATATATATATATATATATATATATATATATATATATATATATATATATATATATATATATATATATATATATATAAACTCCCCAACATATCTCATTAAATATATATAAAAATACACGATGTACACGTATATAATTTATACATGATATTAAATGTACACGTATATAATTTATGATGTATGTATGTATGCATGTATGTATATATGTATACATTCATGTATCATGTATATATGAAAGTTTTATGTATGTTTATATATATATATATATATATATATATATATACACACACACACACACATATATGTATAATATAAATATACATGTTTACCAACTTTATCAAATTTTAAAAAAACTATATTTAAAAGCAAGTTTACCAAACGCACACCAATAATTATAAACACAGAAAACTGAATTTTAAAACTGTATTTAAAAACAATGTTTAAATCGAGTTTTCTGAATTGAGAACCAAACGGGCCGAAACCTTTTCTCTAAATTTTTTATTTTTATCTCGAAATTAACCGTCTAATCAAGCCATATTTAAAAAATTAGGTCAAAATACATTTTGTAGTTATTTTTAAAAAATTCACAAAAACTGTCGGCGCAGACTTTTTGTGTTTTTTTTTAAATAGCTAAAAAATGTATTTTGACATAATTTTTTGAACACAAGTTTATTGAAAGGCTAATTTCAAGAGAAAAATAAAAAATTTGGAATTTTTTTAGGGCCTACAACTAGGTGTGATGTATAGAGAATGATGTAGGTAAACCGTCTCCTATACACACACACACACAAACACAGACATATATATATATATATATAAATCATATCGTTGTGTGTGTGTGTATACAAAAATCATATCGTTTATCTTCGATCTCAAATCAACTTTCCAATCGTTTGTTGATGTTCATTTTTCGGCAACTATTTTTCCGGCCAAGTCCGTTTGTTGTTCGTTTTCCGGCAACATACATATCTCGAGTATTTGTTTGTTCTTGGGATCTCAAATCTCAGATTTATATATACAAAAATCTGTTTTTTGGGACGCTCTGGTTTTTAAATTTTTTGTTAATTAAAAAACATAAAAACTGTTATATAATTTTTTAATTAAAAAACATAAAAATGTTATATAATAATGATATGTTTTTTAATTTTTTTAATTAAATAATAATGACCTTTTTTTAATTAAATTATATAACATAAAATATGTTATATAATTTATTAATTAAAACACAGAAAATATGTTATATAATTTTTATCTATGTATGTGTTATATTTTTTTTATGTATTGTATTGTTATATGATTTGTTTATATATGTATTGGTAACATGATTAAATGCCTTTCAAAAAATGAATCATTGTTTGTTGGGGATTCACGACTTGATTAGGAATGAAAACGACACTAGAGAGAAAAAGAAAAGAAAAATAATCATAGGATATCATATAGTTATTTCGACGGCAATTGCGGTGTGGTGGCATAAAACACAATTATTAAAGGAGCCTTCTGAAGATATGAGAAATGCAAGAAAGAGATATTTGAGAAGACTTTACTATGGAAGTGATGGAACTTGTAGAGAGCAATTGCATCTTAGCATTAATGCGTTTAATAATTTATGTAATAAATTACATGATAAAAAATTATTACGTGAAACGGCACACGTTCGGATATAGTAAGCGGTGTCAATGTTTTTATATATGCTTGGACATAAAACTGGAGTTACTTCATCCGGTATAAAACTGGCTAACCGGGTAAACTCTTCCTCATACTCGGCAACTGACCTCTTCCCTTGAACCAAATCCTGCAGCTTCCTCTGCATTTCCCTCTGAACTGCAGGAGGGAAATACTTTCCATCAAACAAAGCCCAAAAATTTGTGATGGACATGGTATCCCTTTGCTCGGGTGTCGTCATTGACTCCCACCAATGTAAGGCCGGTCCAACCAGCTTGAAAGTAACGAGAATCTGCTTCTTCTCCTCATTACATTCCACCATCCTAAGATGGCGCTGCATATCTCTCTTCCACTGGTTCGCCTTGATAACATCCGAACCTCCCTCAAATTCCGGGGGATGTCCCTTAAGGAAAGACTCCCTCACCCGTTCCCACTGATAAGGTCCAGTAGGAACTAGTGCTTCTTATCCCCTTACTTGAGCTTGTGGCATTTGTTGGGCCATTGCAGTCATCGCGGCGTTGACAGCTTGGGCCACAATATTTGCCACTTCAGCGGCACTGATACTCCCCTGCTGCGATGGAGGACCAAACTCATCCTCGACAACCCTATTACGTCTAGCAGGACGTCCTCTCTTCGGCGGCATCTGAGATAAAGACGAGAGAGAGTCAAAACATAGTATAAGACAATCTATTTAGCAGAAGATCGCATACATAGGCAGCAAAACAATCCTAACATTAAGTCCTATATCAAAGAACGCTACGGTAGAACGTGAAAAGTCCGCATAGATCCTAAAGACTCTAGAACCTGATGCTCTGATACCATCTGTGACAACCCGCTATCCGGAATAAAGGGTGGCCAGCCCTATACCCCGATAAATTAGGAAATCATTGATAAATATCATTCTCAGCATCACAACAATATGCAAAGTATAAGGAATAACCACTCTATATTCCAGAAAACGGGTTATCAAAAACTTTGAATTGAAATAAAAAGTAAACATTTTCAACAACCCATAATAGAAATAGAGGGTGGAAACCCCCACAAGCGCATATAAGAAATCCCGAAAGACACAAAGGACCGAATAAAACGTCGGTCAAAACCACCATGCAACATACATATAACACCAAGTGTTACATAATAAATCCATTATACAATTACAACGGTTTGGGCAACAAGCCCGAATAAACTGAACATAACTAGAAACATGAACGGAGGCGTCTACACAAAATCCCGTGAAACCCGCACAATGTCACGGCTCCTCAAAACACGCGGAAGGAAAGGTCATTACGGGCGACCGTGCGGCGGAACACCTGAACGGATTATATAGATATACATATACAACAAGAAAGGAAAGCCAGTCAGGGTCGGGTATATGTGATCAATAGATAAATGACAAGTATGATAATGATGCACAATTAAGCATGGATGATAGTCTAGCATGTTAACAGCATATAAGGAATTGAAACTGGTGAAGGACTACATAGAGTGAGATTCATAATAAAACAGAATTAAAAGTGCTTGTGAGCCTATCATCTTTAATCATATTTCAATTTAAATATTCATTTTCCATTCCTTATCAGGAATATAATTGTCATCATGTGCTCTATATGGCACTAATCTCAGTAACATGCTCTTTGCGGCATAATTTGCTCTATATGGCATTAATGTTCCATCCAGTCCAACTCGATAATTAGAATAGTCATAAATATAAATATAACGCTTCTAAGACCGCCCGTCCGGGTTTCCCCACTGAGCGCGTCCCTAAATAACCATCATCTTCCAGGGCCTAACCTAAGACAACCTGGGATCCTATCGAAAGCGTCGGGAAGCGGCCATGAGCCTGCGTGGTAGCCAAGACCACACCCGGAATCTTCCTAACCATCGCAGAAAAATATACAACCATAAGCGCTCCCATGGCCTAGGACTATATCCACCCTGCATTCATTAGCCAGGGGGCTTCACCTATCGTGCAGACTTCCCTTAAGATGGTATTTAGAGAGGTGTGTAACATCCATTTTATTAATTTCCATTACATGATTAGTAAATTATCATTTACCTTATCATTATTCCCATTTAAATAAATGTATAAGTTAAATCAGGACTATATGTAATTCGTACCGATATAGCATCCACAAACGGAATTTAGACTCCAAAGTTCTTCTCAAGGCCTCTCTTAGGCTTTACTATAAACCATCAAGTCAAATCTAACTCGAGTTGAATTTTAAAGTCTCCAAATTTACTTTAATAGATTCTAGACCCCTAGAAAACTACAAGACACAAGAAATGCCTAAGCATCGCTTTAAATTCCCCCTAGAATGAATCCTAGATGAACCCTTTCGAGTCTAGGATGTCGTCCCAACTCAACTAATACTCTAAACCCTATGTTTACTTCATTTAAGAAGGTCCCTAATCATTAATCCTAAAGAAAAGGGGTTAAAAATAAAAAAAGAAAAATTTCAAAAAGTGCAGGGCTACCGAATCGATTCGCCCCCTTGGCCGAATCGATTCGGCCAGAAAGTTTGAGTTTCTGAAAAGTAGCCGAATCGATTCGGATGGCAACCCGAATCGATTCGGTCAGAAAGTCTGGGTTTCTGCATAATTGCCGAATCGATTCGGATAAATTCCGAATCGATTTGGTTCACAAGACCTGGGCACTGGAACTAACCGAATCGATTCGCCCAGGGGGCCGAATCGATTCGGGCCTGCGATTTTGCCAAGAAATGGCTATGGAGTCTTGGACTCCATTTTCTACCCAAACTCCAATTTCTTCCAACCAAACTTATATACCAACACAAAAATAACATCAATGATACTCTTGATCATCTAAAACCTCATGAATCATCTTTGAGTGGATCAAAACCCAAAAATACATAAGAAAACCCTAAGTTTTCTAAACTAAAAATCAATACACCATTATCATAACAAATCATCTATCTCAAGACACAATTTGCAAGTAAAAACTTGCCTTGATTCAGCAAATATGCAGATTCCTAGGTGTAGTAGCAATCTCTCTCTCAATCTCCAAAGCTTTCTCTCTTCTCTTCTCTTACTCTCTCTTAGGTTTAGGAATGGATTTTGGGGAATTAGAAGACTAAAAAGGCTTAAGTCGTGACTTAAGGTAAATGCCCCACTTAATTAACCAAAAGTGCGATAAAATAATACGCAATAGTATAATTAAGGCACAACCAGTCAAAAATGCCCAAAACTACAAAATACAATATGGCACATTATTTGACTATTTCGCACATTCCGGAATCAACTGCAACCTCCAAATTATCATTTGGACATTTTAAAATTCAATTTAGGTTCCGGTCTCATTATTAAGCCAAATATCATTTTTAATTCAGATGATATTAATAAGCATGACATAGCAATATTTTCCCATAATTATGATGTGTATGTTAACTCACAATAAATATCAACTTTTCTACATTGAATTAACATTCAAATCATAACCCAACACTGGTCTCTAATTACTATACTAAGTAATTACCATAAAATACGGGCCATAAGCGAGGGTTATTACAATACATACATCATAAATTATAAATATGTACATTTAATATCATGTATTTTTATGCATATTTAATGATGTTTGTTGGTGAGTTTATATATATATAATGATATTACATGTATAATTCACTATAAAATTATATGCATACATGAATTGATAATAGTTTTTAATACATATGTATTATATTTATATTTTATATTATTCCATACATTAATAAATATTATGTATCTATTAAGAATATTATTTAACTTTATATTATTCCATACGTAATTTTGTGTACATGTACATATATATATTTTTTATTTATAACAATTACACACATATTAATGTATTATCTATGTATATTATATATTAAGGTATAATTGCATTTATATATTAAGAATGAATATTTTTGAGTTGAAAAATAAAAAACAGTAGTTATAAAACACCTTCAACCTATTTTCTGAAAAACCTGATTATAACATAGAAATATTATAATTCAGTGTTTTAAAATATGTTGCCAAACACAAACTTTTATCAAAATTATATTTAAATACAATAAACAAAATTATAATTGCAAACCAAACAGGCCCTTAATATTTAAAATTGAATTTATTTTCAGGCTCATCCTAAAGCTGTCCCATATCGAAGGAGACTTACAATTGATAATTGGGATAGTTTATGTGCTATTTTTGCTCAAGATCGTGCTAATGGGGATGGTGCTCGAACAACATTAGAAGATGATATGGAAATGACAAATAATGAAGATTCTAACAATTTAGAAGATACATTGGAGATTAATGAGAGGACCTTTGAAGACGACACCGCACATACATCTCGAGTCCGAAATGAACAAGGGAAGATCAATGCATCATCTTCATCTATTTCTCGCACGAAGAAGAGAAAACATACCGGTTATGAAGCACTTTCGAATGTCTTGGGGAGAATGGCGTAGTCACTTGATCGCTTCTTAAATTCCGAACCTTCCAAGGCAACAACTCAAATGGTATTGGATGAGGTTTCGAAGGTGCAAGATTCGGATGAATTATAAATCTTGAAAGCAGTTGATCTTTTGATGAATGACCAAAGGAAATTTGATACTTTTTCTGGTTTTCCGAATGAGCTGAAGAGCGGATGAATTTTGATGCATCTTGGCGCGTGATAATTATAACAATTTATTATTATAATATGTATTGACTTGTTATGTTATTAAGTGGACTTTTTTTTATTATGGTAATGTTGCTGACAAACTAGTTATAGTTTTACCAACTCTTAAAATTAGATGAACTTCTATCTATCTTATTTTAATGATATTTCAATTAGTAATTTTTGTTAAAGTGTGATGTTATTTGATTCCATTTTTTTTTTATTCGAATCTTGATTAAAACTATAATTTTTTAATAGTTCACAAACTACAAAAATTCCAAAAGAATTTTGTAATTTCTCCAAATAATGGATTTAGAAGTCTACTAGAATTTCAAAAGAAATCTACACTTGAACCAAACAATTGAAATGGAATTGGAATTTCTTGAATTCCAATATTATAGAATTAGAAGCTCAATTCAATTCCATAGAATTAGAAGTTCAATTCAATTCCAATTTCGCGCATCCAAACAAACCTTTACTCTCTCTTTAAGAACAAATACGTAACCACACACATTCTCTAGCACCTCCATCACACTCGCACCGGAAACTTACAGGAACAGTTCTTCAAAAAAGCTCTACTATTTATTAAATATAATTGTACAGAATTATGAATAATTAATATAATTACAGAAATAAAAAGCAATTACAGAAAATTAAAACTTACTTGAATTTGCAGAAATAATATTAGAATAGAGAATAAATAATTCGAGCCGTGTTTAGAACAGTCTCCTAAGGTAAATTTATTCCCTCCATGTGCTTATAGGTTAATGAATAATTGTCTCCAAAGATAGAACGAATTTCTCGAATTAATTATGTAACACAACAATAATTAATCCCAACGAACACAAACCTGTGTTAATACTCAACCGAAACAGTAACATGAAATGCAGAAATGGAGAAAATATTTTTCTGGATGAAAGAACATTTTTGAAATTTTTCTGGAGGGGTTTTGTTGACAGCAATTAAAAACTGGAGGGAAAAGTTTGTATTTATAGCTTTTGTGTTGATTGTTGGAACAGTCAAAATCGAAATTAACTGTGAAAAACAGTTAATTTGTTAACTGTTGACCTTTGTCAATTAACTGTCAAACAGTTAATTCTGTAATTAATTAATAAAATCTCAGAAAGTTTAATTAATTCGGCGCAAAAATGTAGGAGAATCTTAGTCGAATCGAACCGAGCCGGCCGACGCGGGTCTGGGCTTTTGGCTCAAGCCCAACACATGCATAGTGTAGGTCATCTCCCCTTCAAAGAGGGATACCCCAGAACATCCAAGCCATAGTCCATCATTTGGATTTTATTAACTCATCATTTTTTCACTATTTTTTCAATGTGGGACAAGAGTTAAAGCATACCCAGTTCATTAACTTTTATTGCTTTGCGAGTCACTTTGGAGACATATTTATCATTCATAACTTATTGAAATTGAACATATGAATATACTACGTCAATCTTCTTGCGGAGGAGAATGCGTTCATATATGGTCCCACAATCATTATAGTGTAGCTCCCACCTAAATTTGCGCTCAAAGTTGCTCAAAATTCTGTGCAGAAAATTCTGAACAGTTTTTTAATTCTAACTTAAGTCCAATTTTCCAACAAGCTCATCGGAAGCTACCGGATATTTTTGCCGGAGTATTTTTTTTTCTCTCTCTTAGTTCATTTTTTTTTTCGCTCCAGCGACACTATCCTCGGAGCCGGAGATAGCTAACTACGAAAAACTTAATGCACATTGAAGTAATGAATCTTAAAATATTTGATGGAGTTTTTTTACCAAAAACAAGATAGATACGTGTGAAAGATATTTTGAGATTATATTGTTCATTTAAACGTGATGAGTTTATAAAATAATGGTTTTAACACTAAATCCAATCTATGGATCTTTTGTACGATTGATCAAGTCAACAGGTCAACAAGACTCGGTTACCCATTAAATGACTAAGATGGTGGTTCACCATTTTTTTATGAGCTTGGAAAGATACAAAAGGAGAATAAGAGTAAGTTTCATCATTTTTTTAACTGAGTGGAGAATACATATTAACTTTTGGAGGTGTCTAAAGGCATATTTTAAAATTAGTATTAGTGATTAGTCTTTGTCCAATTGTCAACTGCTGGAATATCAAACAATACAGGAGCTTAAATGCAATTTACCCTAAAAATTCTGATAGGGCAATTTCGAAAATCTAGCGAACTTAGATGATAAGCAGAAGAACCGTCGTTTTCAATGCAACGCTGATGCTTAAATATACGATAAAATGGCATTCCCGAAAATAAATCAACTTGCACGGCCAAAAGTACAAACAACCTCAGGTATAAATCAGACTCCTTAGATTTCAACCCCACTCTCACCCACTAGCGCGTGTTCCTGAAACACCCATTATGAGCACACACGTGGGCCCGAGCGTGACTTAGTAAGTGGACAGTGAAGGGCGGCTGAGACAGTGTTTGCGTGTATCTATGTAAGTGTCCAAACTGTGGTGGGACCCACACGGAGAAGCAAAACGTTAAAATGCTACAAAACAAAAACAAAAGGGTTGAGTTTAGTTTCGTGATAATAATTGTAATTGTGGTGGTGGTGGGTGGTGGGTGTCTTTAATGACCTGATTAAAGTATTTAATATCATTATTACATAATATATGTGTAAATATAGAATTTTAGGCAAGGCCAAGAATCTAGACACACACACTTGAGGGTTTCAAAGGAGGAGACATGCCCAATTTCTTCCTAACAGTTGTGTTTCCTGCTTCTTCTTATCTCACCAGATCCCAAAGGTTTATATCTCATTTCCCTTTCTCCATCTTACACACACACACACACACACACACACATATTTATATATATACACACACACACTCATGTGGGTGTTGTGTGTATTTTTGTATGCAAGTCTTCAACTTTTTTGTTGCTTTGGGTTCTTTTTCCTTTGTAGCTTTATTTGTTCCATATATACGGATATGGTATTTTTGGGGGATGTTTATTCAATGCATGTGTAAAACATGCTGATATTTTTAGTGTGGATGGGTAAATGGATTTGTGGTTTTGACTTTGTATGTATTTATGTGGGTGTGTATATGGATATATCTCCATTGAAATTTATTGTACTGCAAATATTCCAACTGGTCCATTTTGGGAATTATATATGGTCAATCTATTGTTTTGTTTCCTCTTTTTTTACTGAGTTTGCAAATAGTGGAATCTGTTAATATTTTTCCGGAAATAATTTTGATCCTCTGCTATTGGGTTGGTGCTGAAGTGGTATGTTAGCTCGGGCTGTTTGGGCTTTGGATTTATCATTTTGATGAATAAAAGGGTTATTTTGACTTTGACCCCATTTATGTGTTTAACTTGTCTGTGCCCCTAAACAAAGTCATATAAAAACTTGGGTCATTTGGAGTTTGGCCCATAACATTTTCATTTACAAGGGTTTGGCATCCAAAATGTCATTTTGCACGCGAAAGTATCAACAGGATTGTCTTTTGGGGGTGAAACTCAAAATTGAAAAGTTTGGGGGACTGAAATCAGTATTAAAAATTAATGGGGGGTTAACGCTAAATGACCCCAAAAATTTATGGAGTGTTGGAAATAGTCATATTGGTAACTGAAGGCCAAGATTTGAAAATTTGGGGGGCTAAACTGCATTAGCACAAATAAAGGGGTGGTTAAAGTTGAAATAACATAAAATGAAACTTCACCCTTAGAAAGAGAGAAGGATCAAATATCAAAAAGTCCCTCAAACATTTTTTAATACACATTTAGTCAAAGCCTTTTATTTTGTAACAAAAAGTCCCTTATTCTCTTATCTTTAAAGGTCCGCGTCAGCGGCATGATAAAACTTTTTTGGCATGGTGAAGAACTTTTTGGTGCAAAATAAAAAGGCTTGGACTAAACGTGTATTAAAAAAAGTTTGAGGGAATATTTGGTATATGCCCCAAGAGAGAATTTGTTAGTAGGTAAATAGTTCTTCTGAGCTTATTACGTCTATTTTAATTGTTTTCATTATACAAAGACCAACAACCACCTCAACATTGATCAGTCACAACTTCACAAGATTATATTGATAGTTTATTCATGTATGAATAGAAGTATTGACCTTGTGCCAGTGCTATTGTGCGTGTTAAATTACAATTTGGTGTCAGATGTCTTTATTTTCTGAAAATCAGTTGCCGAAAATGCTTGCGGTGTGGTATATTTATGGCCCGAATGGAATGGCAATTGAGGTGATAGCACAAAATTTTCATTGAAAATATATTCCACCCACCCTTTTATACAACTTGGTTCGGCTACAGTCAAACACACAAAAGATGAAGTTTTTAACTTTAAAATATTTTCATGGTAATTATTTCCTTTTCCATGGGTGCAATCTAACGCACCATAAGTGCAGATATTTTCTCACGTCTTCTCGTTTGCATTTTTGATCATTTGGTCAATACTTACAGTATATTGTTTTGAATGAAAGTGGTGCAAAATGCATTTTTGGGTTGTCAATATATTAGTTTTTCTCTCTTTCTGGATAATTTGGTATTTAGACATACCATCTTGCATGTTCATTAATTAGGCTTACCTCACGTATGCATCAACCCACTTGTACCTTATGCATTATTTGTTGTTAGGGAGGGGATATAGTCTAATTAATGAACATTTAGGGGTAGTATATTGCTTTGAGTGAAAGTGGCGGCAAAGTGTGTTTTTCTTTTTTGTCAAGAATATATTATATTAGGGGATAATTAATTTAGACACAGCTTATCATAGACTATGTTTTATTTCAGCAGGTACTTTCAAAGTTAACTGAAAAGTATACCAGCTTGTTGCCAAAAATCCTTAGGACTTTTTTTCACATATCAGAATGCTTTGATAAAGTACATAGTGTATGGGTCCATAATTCGCCTGCAAGAAATTTTGCGTTCAAATATTCGATGCCACATTTTTCTGTTAATTACCCGTGGTGGAATCCCCATGAACAACAATTCCCAATGTCTTCGTCCAAGAATTTAAGCTTGAAAGTGGGATCTCCACCCAAACTGTGTCACGAGATAAAGCATTTGGGTACTCAACCGCAAGAGCAGGACTCGTCCTCTACTCAGTTAACCGGTCAATCTCAACAAGAAATGACCGGTACCGGAGGAACCGATTCTCAAGATCAATGCATCTCATCGGACTCTGGTATTGATACTTCTAGTTTCGTGGTTATCAATTTTTCATTACTTATAATATATATAAATATGTGGAAGCAATATACACATACAATGATTATTGATTGCAAAAGGGATAGGAACGCCTTTACTTATTGACTTGTAAAATTTGGAGGCATTTATATAAGGTAAATAATTAAAGGTTATCCCAAGACTATTCTAATGCCTAATATAGGTCCGAATAGTCAGCCTAAGATTAAGCAACTAGACCCCACTGCTACCGTAAAAAAATATGGAAATCACCATGGGGGACCTATGACCCATGCACATCATATTTTGTCATCAGACTCATAATGTGCAAAATAATAGGCCCCGTTTAGTTCACTGGGAAAATTTTCACATCAGTGAAAATTAGTTTCATCGTTCTGGAGTTAATTTTGTTCATTATTTTGGTCCCACATTGTACAGTTCGTTACAATTTCAGGTAGACAAAAATTTAACTCGAAATAGGTGAAAATACTCTTCACCATTCTAGTTATCATGCAGTGAAATATATTTCATCTCAAACAAAATGGCACTAGGCTGGCCCCGTGCAGGCCTCCAAATGAATGACCAAGTCTGGCCCTATATTTTATCGGGCTTGTAATTTTTATCCAGCCCAATTTCGTGGGCTTATTTAGCTAGCCTAGGCCCTTCATTTTTGTTGGGTGGGCCTCGCCTTTTGTCGACGGCTAGTTATAATGCTATTCCAATTATTAGGTTGTCTAATCCCTTCTGTCATAGCTTTTATTGAGGTGGTATACTTAGTTGCTTATGACTTGGTGCACCAAAAGGGTTCATTTGACATAATTGTTTGATGTTTATTCGCAATTGCTGCCATATTGTGATTTTAATGATTGTATGATCCCAAATTATTTTTTTGAGGCGTGTTTAGTCTAAGGTCTCTATTCTAGAAGTATTTTACTAAAATCCCTTGTTTTTTGAATTTAGTATGTGGTCCGTGGCACGGTATTTACAATTTTTCCACTTCTATTTTTTATTTTTCGATATGGTATTTTGTTAGTTTGACTAGACAACTCACTAAAGTTTTGACAAAAGAAGGAACCTCACATTAAAATTTAAGGACCTTTTTTTTTTACAATGAGTTAACCAAGTCTTAGAGACCTAACATTAAATTCTTTAATTCATTGTGTGTCCCCAGTTCAAGATGAAAGCTATAGAAAGCACACAGAAGGTCAAATGAAGCCAGTTTTATTTATGGGTAATCCAAGTTTTGGTGTCAGTAATCCACAAGTTGATATCAACCCATCAATGGTAAGTTTATCTTTACCCACCATTTTTTTCTTAAAATTTAGTTGATTTTTTTTGCTTGGTGGCTTGGTCGTTATTCTAATGCTTGTAATTTCTTTTTTCAGGCTCCTATTCCATATGCTTATGCGGACCCGTTCATGAGTGGATTATTTACTGCCTATGGACCACAAGCTTTTGTAAGTATAGTTGAGCACATTGTTTTTTTTTTTAGTGATTTGTTTGTATGATTTTTTACGGCTTTGCTGGTCTCATCTAGTAGAAATTATGGAGCGGCAGCAAATTCTAATAACATGTGCAGTGTTGAAATATTTGTGACCGCTATTGGTATCCAGTAAAGGTTGCCTTCTCAACTCATCTTTGAAATCATTTATACGAGAAACTTAAAACACCAAACGTTATTTTTTTTTTGCTTTTCAACTTTATAATATTATGACTTTTTTTCTCTATTCTCAATCTTTATACAAGTTGATTTTTTTTGACTAATATATTTGTGAATTTTGGTAAAGTATTAGTGACTTTCATGTGGTGCTAGTGAATTTTATATGGTATATATCATTTTCAGTATACTGTTTCCTTCGAGCACAATAGATATACTCCATGAGATATACTTTGGGAACTTTCAAAATACCTTATTCATAAATTATCATTTTAATTTTATACTTGTTTGATAGATCACGACTCATAGATTTTAGTCTTTTTTATTTATGAAAAAACGGACTTATGAAAAAAGCTACGCTTTAAAATAAACAGCATTAATAAAAAAGTAACTAGGGTTGCACTCCATTGACACCCTCAACCGCGGATCTGGTTGTAACTATTATTATTATTATTATTATTATTATTATTATTATTATTTGCTTTTCCTGAAAAGGGATGCTCTCCCTTTTTATTTTTATGAGGTTCCTTCATCATGAATATTGCAAAGTCATTTTTTCCCTCTTCTTTTAGCTTGTTCATTCTGCTGTAAATTGTTTATATATAAAATTCCTTTTTATTTTGCAATCTTGCGTGCTACTTAGAATGGACTTCTTTTGGGTTGTGATGTTCGAGGTTTCTATTTGAATTCCTCTTTTTGAAAATGAACCTCATTTGCATTTGTTCGTTTTCTTCCGCTAAATATGAATAATTTTATCGTGTAGTTCATTGATTTTGTTCCTTTGTTTGATTGCTTTAAATTTTGATTACCAATGGGATGTTAGGTTTAATTGTATTCACAATATAAAATTGGTCTCGAAGAGAGTTTTAGTTATTGCCAAGAGTTCGTTAAATTACAGTGTTGGAAACAGTTTTAAAATAAGGGTTCAATAATGCCTAGTCGCTAAATAGTGTCCCATTCAATGTTTAGTCCAACATATTTTTAAAAATATTTTTTGCCCTTGTAGGGACATTCTCACACGGATAGTGACAGGACATTATCACACGGATAGTGACATTCACTCGACACATAACTAATGTCACTATCTAACTATGAAGCACGGACTCGACACGTAATACGTGTTTCGACACGACACGTGACACGTGATTTTTCCAAAAACTAGGATACGACACGCTAGGATATGTATAATATATAATATATGTTAAAATATATAATATATATTTAATTATATATATTAATGAAATAAAACAGATTTTTTTCCATAAAATACATTATTAGAGCATTCTTAACATGAAATTAAGAAAATGGACCATATAAAACAAAATTCAAACACACTTTAACGTTAAAAATCATAAATAAGGCAGAATCATAATCACATAAGGAAATTTTTTTTTTAAAAAAAAATAAAAAAAATAAAAAGAGTGTCCTTTTTACGTCTCCCAACGTGTCCAAACATGTCCCAGCGTGTCAGGAATGTGTCGGAGCGTGTCGGAGCGTCGGACTTGTGTCAAAGCTGACTCGTGACTTCCGAGAGAGTGTCGGTGCTTCATAGCTATCTAATGTCATTACTAGGTACTCAACATTATTTTTGAAAATATGTTAGACTAAAATTTAAATTTAAAATATGTTATTGCTTTTTGTGAAGTGCCTCCCCCCCCCCCCTCCCCCCCAGAATAATTATTTTTATGAGAAGTTAAAAAATGGATGAGTGGTTTGATGAGACGTTCTCCTTTTCATGAAATCTAATTCGTTGTGGTTGGGTAAGAAATGTTTTTTAGAAAATTGATGGAGCATGTGTCACATTGAAGACTATTGTTCCTGTAGAATATGATGTAATTTAGATCGCGGAAGCGTAAATAAACCACCACACATAAAAAACATGCAATCTCAATATTACTTAAAGACACTATTTCTCATTAATTCATTATCAAAGAATGAAAACTAATTGCATATTAGAGCCTAAGCTTTTATTTATAGCGTAATAGTAGCTTGGGGAGGAAGTCTCTCAATTAAAATAGATAACTAAATAACCTAGTTAAAATTGGTAACTAAATAAAAGAATCCTAATAATTAAAATAACTTGCTAAAAGATTCAAAAAAAGGAAAAAAGGGAAAAAGAGAAGAGTCCCCCTCCCCACCCCACCCCCACCCCCCCGAGGGGAAATTGAGCTGTGCGTCACTCTCCCCCTTCTATGAAAAGCTTGTCGCGAGCGCCAAAGTGAAATGCCGTTCGTCTCGGGCGGAACATGCAACACTCATAGCACTTACGAAGTTTTGCCATGGTGGATGCAATCTCTATGCTTGTATTAGCAGCTGAAGTGCTAGTAGAGAATTTCATGTACTCATTTAGTTTTCTTGCATATTCCACAACCTTCTTAAGTGTCACATTGTCCGCCAAATGCAATTTAGACTTAATACATAACTGCAAGCCATTTATATACCAACTAAATTTTTGCTCTTCCGATTTATTAAGGTTAGCCCACGTGTAGAGAATGTGAAATTGCTCGGTTCATCAAATTTTGTCACAGTGTCTGTACGCGAATGAATAAATCGCGCTTGTAAGTAGGA
This sequence comes from Sambucus nigra, assembly GCA_949130495.1. Classification (NCBI taxonomy): domain Eukaryota; kingdom Viridiplantae; phylum Streptophyta; class Magnoliopsida; order Dipsacales; family Adoxaceae; genus Sambucus; species Sambucus nigra. The sequence goes on from OX422220.1 coordinate 52,414,877, forward strand.
GGAATAAAATATGCCCGAAGATACTTCACATTTTGCCCGACGTCACAATGGCATCCTTTCCTCTCTCCCTACGCCTTTGACACAACCCATTCCACCAAACTTTGGCATGCCGTGACAATTTTGTCGCCACCAATCGGACATATTTAATTCCCCGATACCCTTTGCAGTCAAAAACCTTCTCTACGATGTCAAGCAAGTCTACAAAGGCATCCGATTCAAGCTTACCCTTAAAGACACGTACTTCCAAGCGCATACCTTTTAAAATACGAATGAGACAGGATACATCATTGAAATCAGTGTTGACTTCCGCAAATGGATCATCCAATTCTTCTTTTGATGAGTCGTCATCATTATAACTTTGCGCTATTACCTTATGAGGACGCGGGCAACCATGTAACACGGGTTGGTCAATGACTCGAGGGTGGTGTCGTGGAGGGACCGGTATACTTCCCTGCATTCCCTATGCCGGCATGGGCAGTCGGGTGCAATATGCCCTGATTGTCCACAAGTGAAACATTCGCCTCTTGTTGTACAAACTTGTACCAGGTTCTGAATAGGATCTTCACCATTCGTAATATAGTCATGGTGCACAACCTCCTCTAGCCCAATATCCCGGTTAACTTTCTCGTCAAACTCTGAGCCTGCATATTCATCATACGCCAAATCATTAGGCATGTAGTTCAATAGCTGCTCACGGGTGCTTATTATACCATCATCCCCGCCCGCTTTGTGTCACCAGGCATCTATACGACTAAACGTTGATCAAACGGTCGTGAATACTTGAGTACCAACAACCTCTAGCAAACTCAATCAGAGATGGTAGAAGTAGGTCGGGACACATATGGCTGATTAGCGGGCCTTTTACCGGCTTCTCGTTCCATCCTTGCATCGCTGGAGCGGCTTAGGGGTATATTTGAAGCGCTTGGGTGGGAAAGGGTCGTGGGTAATTGGGTATGGGTCACAGGAGGGAGAGTAGGCCGGGACGGGTTAGGGGTATTTGAGGGTTAAAGTTTGGTTGGGGATTGAAAATAGTAACCTAGGGAACACAAAGAGGTCGCCCTCTCCTCGCTGGAGCTCCGGTGAGGGCCTGGTGGCGACGATGAGAGTCGCCGAGTGGGGGTGAAGGCTTGGTTGGGTGGGGTCGAGCAAAAGGGTTGGATAGACTAGGGTTTCGTGACTTGATGTGGTTGTGGGGTGCCGGGTTCTTCAGTTTTTGGCCCGTTGGAGCTCTCGCCAGCAGCTCACAGCCACGGCGAGGGTTGGGGGTGGTGGCTTGGGTTGAGGCGGCTAGGGTTTGATTGGTGGCTGCGCAGATTTGCTTGGGTTGTGGCTGCGTTCGGGAGTTTAACGGCTATGGTTTGGTTGTTGAATGGTTGTAAGGTTAGAATTTGTTGCGAAGTTGATGCAACAATGTCGCCGTTACCCGTCACGGGCGTAGATCCGGCGAGGAGGGGTTGGAGCATCCCCTTGATCTCTCCAAGTCCTTTTTCCAAGCGATCAACACGCTTGTTCATTTGCTTGTTTCGTGTATCCACCATTATCACCAACTGCATCAAACGCGGCTTTGATACGATTTTTGATGTAATTTAGGTTGCAGAACCGTAAATAAATCACACACAAAAAACACGCAATTTCAATCAATGTTTAAAAAGGCACGAGGCGAGGCGTAAGCCTCCTCCCCCCCTCCCCCCCCCCCCCCCCCCCCCACCACCACCACCACCACCACCACAAAAAAAGAACAAAATAATATTAAAAAAAATACTAATAAAACCATAAAAAATAAAGTAACAAAGAAATATAAAATAAAATTGCAAAAAGGCTTGAGGAGCATCGAGGCACGTTGAGGCGTAAGCCTCAAATTCAACCCATTTTTTGCCCACCTCTCCTCGAGGCGTACCCCTCAACCGCCTTTTTAAAAATTGATCACAATTTTGCTTAAAGACACTATTTCTCATTAATTCGTAATCAAAGAATGAAAACTAATTACATATGAGAGCCTAAGCTTTTATTTATAGCCTAATAGTAGCTTAGGGAGGAAGTCTCCTAATTAAAGTACATAACTAAGTGACGTAGTTAAAATTGGTTACTAAATAAAAGATAAATCCTAATAATTAAAATAACTTGCTGAAAAATTAAAAAAAAGGTAAAGAGAAGATATGTTGTGCAATATCTTTGCAATCAAGCGTCACAAAACTAAAAAAAATAGTAAAAAAGGGTTTTTTGCATGAAAAAAATGTAACTTCTATTGAAACCATTCTATCTGTCACGGAACTATACTTAGAAACCGCCAATCTATTATTTATTGAATGATTAAAATTTCAGTGGACTTGAAGTGTAAATATGGAAAATCACAACATAATAGCTTCTAAGAAGAATGAATGCATAATTACATATTATTGGGACTTTTATATCTTGTTTTGTTTTTGTGGTTAAGAAAAAAAAGTTTCTAGCTAGACCATTTCGTTCTATGAACTTTGACACGGGCATATCCTTTATCCCTTTATTTATTTGTCTGTCTAAATTTTTCATCTTGAGATGTGGCATCATAATATTCTTTTGATATCTTAAGTGTGTTTGAAATATTTTGTCCAACTTAATTAAAATAACCTAGTCTCATTTAAGCTCCAAATTTTGTTTTGTCATTTACATGGTCTAGGTAATTATGTTGTATTTCGACTGTTGTTCCTTTCATGATTTAAATTATTTTTGAACTTCACCAGATTCAGCCACAGACGATGGGAATAACACCTGCGCGGGTCCCACTTCCTCTCGATCTCGCAGAAGATGGTCCCATATATGTCAATGCAAAACAGTATCATGGAATCCTCAGAAGGCGACAGATGCGTGCAAAGCTCGAGGCTCAGAACAAACTCGTAAAAAATCGAAGGGTATGTTTTCATTTGGCTTTGTTTGTGACTTGACTTGGCTCCTCTAAACATTGGAACAATAAACTTTATAGTGAGAACTAAGAAAAAGAGCGGCCTGGCATCCACCACAATATCCCCCGCTCTGATAATTTGACAGTTTGATCTCAAGATCATCTTTTCTTTTACTATTGGTGGTATGTCGAGATACATATTATAGGGCTCAAAGGTTCTCTAAAGTGCGTGTGTGTGTGTCCATGACCCCTTAGGATTATACCTCCTCCCTATAACAGTCATGTCCATTTAAAAGTAACGTGAAAAACTTTACATTGCACAGATCACTATTGAATATATGTAGAAACATGCTTGCTAACCAAACGGGTTGAAATAATCCTTTTATTGGCAAAATATGTTTTGTCATTCACATTCATGGTTATTGTCAATCTACCGAATGAAACAGGGCCTTAGGGTTAAATTGAATAGGCCAAAGATAGGTAGATCTGTGAATAAACAGTTAGACGCATTAGGTACTATGGGAATCTTCTATATTTTTAGCAAAATTAATGATTGTGCTTGGAGCACGAGATATTTGATAAGGAAGATAAATGGAGTCAGATTCGATTATCTAGTCGAGTTATGTTTCTGGGATGTGGTCACAGGCTCACATTACTCGATAGGAAAGCATATACTATCTTTACCCTATTAGTGTATCATTATGGTGTGAATGATAAATGGTACTTATGACTGTTGTGCGCCAAAATATAGTAATTCTAAGCTGGCACAATTTTCGAACACTATTTGAAATTGGTATAGAGATGTGACATGAACGGTTGGTCAGTGTATGTAACGTAAACTACACGTCAAAGGCTCAAAACAAATTAAACACCAATTCAAGAGAGAAACTAAGAATATCTTCTATTCAAAAATGGAGGAATTGTCCTCAAATGAGGAGTACCTGAAGTATTTATATGGAAAGAATTACTTGCTTAACAAGTAATTACCTAAATGACTAAAAAGGATAATCATTAACAAAAATATACCTAATTAGTCCCAAACATGCTTGGAGACCAACTAAAACCAAGGTTCTAAAAAACGCGGGGCGTGATTGAGGCGTGGAGGCTAAGCCTTAAGCCATAGAAGCCTAGGCGGGCCTAGGCGTAAAAAGGCGTGAAAAGGCGTTTAGGACTTCTTAATATATTTTAATATTTTTTAACCATAACAAGGCTATTAAAATACAAAAATTGTACAGATCATAAAAATATGTCTGAATATATGCAAATTAAAATACTATTTGATTATTTTGGATGAGATAATGGTCCGGTTTGTAAACAAATTCTTTAAAAGGCGACATCGTTTCACTAAATCATTGTTGTTTTTAGAAAAAAGTGTGCCTTAAGGCTTTTACCAAGAATAAGGCGTGAAAAGCGTAAGGCGAGGCGTTTCTCCCAAGCCTTAAGCCTAGGCGGGTTTTTTAGAACAGTGACTAAAACACATAAAAGGAAATAAAAGAACTAAAATAAAAGGACAACTAATATGAAATACTAAAATGACAAATATGCCCTGATATGAATCCATTTCCATTATTCTTCTTGGCTTCAAAAAAAGTTCGTCCTCGAACTTTAAGGGTAAGCGGCAACGCAGTTAGGCCTCCATCCATGAATTCTTCAATTTGAAACAGGAGGTAACCTCGTGCGCGGCTCACGTACCTACTTGCAAGAAACCCAAAAAATTTATGTAAGAAATGCTAGGGTTTAGTCTCGGAATTCATTTTGGAGAGGAGGGGGTCGGAAATTTTGGGTTTTATGAAGAGTTTGGTCCTTCTCTTTCTGGAGCCCTTCCCTGTTTTCTTGCGGAAGCCAGAACTGCCTTCTTGGCTGAAGAGTTTGGCATCGGGCTTTTTGAGACTTCCGGACTTCCTTAAGGGTTCGATTGGCCCAACGAAAGTGGGTAGGTCGGAAACATGGTGGTAGCCAAGGTGTCTTGATCGGCTAGATTTTTTGAGGAGTTCGACCATTTTGCCGGAGCTGGGAAGACTAAAAAAACTATCCGAAGCGGGTAGATCTTTAAACGAGGAGTACATTGAGTATTTATATGGGGGGAATTACTTGCTAACCAAGTAATGACCTAAATGACTAAAAAGGACAATCATAAAAAAAAATATACCTAATTAGTCCCAAACATGCTTGGAGACCAATTAAAAGCTATAAAATAAAATAAAATAAATAAAATAAAAGGACAACTAATAAAAAATACAGAAATGACCATTCCCATCATTATGGCTTACTCATAGTCAACAAAATTTGACTAAAGGCAGGATTGGTTCCATCAAATTGTGTCATCCTACAATTATTCATCAAAATTATGTAGAACAAACTGGCCAATACTTGTGCTCACACAGTTATGTGTCGTGAAAGCATTGGTTAGTGTATAGGTTACTTATAATTATCAAAGTCGGTGACAAATGCATTCATGCCACATTATTATATCGGTCTAATTGTGTCATCCTAGAGTTACTGGTCATTTTTGGACTAAACGCATCCAATTTGACTGACACGGTGATGTGGAATGGCTGCATTAGAGCATTCCCAGCTCTTACCGCAAATATGAAGGTTGGTATGTTAAAAATGAGATAAAAGCTGTATAGAATTTGCAGCAGGTATATGGTAAATGTGGCAAAAGGGGGGCTGTTTTATCCAACAAATGTAAAACAATTATATAAAATTATAATGTTTCAAAATCTGAGGATGAAATTATATAAAACTTCGAACGGAATACTGAGTTCCGTCCCAAAATAAAAATACTATTCTAACGAAACACCGAGTTCTGTGGGAAAGTGCGGTGATATTTAAGACGTCGTTTTGATGCTTTTTACATCAATTTATGTACCCCTAAAAATTAAGGGGTATGTTTATTTGCTCACCGGATACCATACTAACCCCTATTTTTGCCCGTTTACGTAGTGTCCTGGGAAATTTATACTGCCAATTTAACCTTTTTCCCATAGTGCTGGGAATGCTCTTAGTTAGTGTGGCTGACAAAGTTTGACTAACGGTGCACTCACACTACATTACTGTATCAGTCAAATTGTGTCTATCCTATAATTACTAGTCAAAATAATGTATAATTTATCTTGTCATTGTTTTGACAAAATGCAGCCATATCTTCATGAGTCTCGTCATCTTCATGCGTTGAATAGGGTTAGAGGATCCGGTGGACGCTTTCTCAGCACAAAAAAGTCACAACAATCCGACTCGGTTCATTTCCATCAGAACAGGAACATGTCGGAGTTCGAAATCAACCAATCAGAAACTGGTAAGTGTGACGTGCCAAACACTTCCTGCTCCGCCATCATGCACGATTCCATCTTCCAGCAGCCGAATCACGGGTTCTCAAGCATTTCTCCCCACATTGGTGTTTCCATGCAAGGGGGTGGGTCTGCACTTATGTGTAGCGGGACTCCAAACCGAGCTCCGGTTGTCCGGTGAGCTATGGGGACCACTTCTCAAGTCTCACCGGCGGGCAATTCATCCTTGGCTTTGTTACTTTTTACTCCCGATGTTTCGCGCTTTTATTAATATAAACCACTATGTAGTAAGTAGTTTGGTAACTGATATCTTGACATACTGTCTAGGGACCTAAACATAATTTATTTATGGTGACCATGTTTGGGAGGTTCATTTGTGACCCATAATTTGGTCTGTTGACTCTGTTTAATGGTGAAAAACCATGAGTGATTTTGTGAATATAAGATTGATCACAATATGATCATGTTTGGGAGGTTAATTTATGGTCCATTATTTGGTCTGTTTAATGGTTAAATCCTTGATGTTGTGATTTTATGAATATGATTTTGTTCACAATATGATCATTTTGGGGGTTTAGTTTGTGACCCATAATTTGGTCTGTTTAATGGTGCAATCCTTGATGTGATTTTATGAATACGAGGTTGTTCCCAATATGAGATGATTTATGATGTTGTTTTGTGACTCATAATTTGGTTGGTGTGATTTTGTGAAGTATGAGATTGTTCACAATATGATCATGTTTTGAGCATGATTTTATTTGTTTAATGATGTAATCTCGATGGTGTGATTTTGTGAAATATGAGATCGATTTTATGATTTTTGTTAAACAAGCTCCCATATTGTTGCATGCGTGTTGATTAGGCCTATTAAAACTGAGTCCACATTAATAAATGAAGTAGTGCATGCTGTTTAGTTACTACTGATGCTTTAATCAATGTTGCATGTATTAACTAGTCCTGCCATTGGGTGGGGTTGAGTTGTGATGGTGTTGGGTTTTATCAGGATTTTGTTGAAATTATTTGTTTTGTTATTCGGACGGAGGGAGATGATTCGTTTTACAAGAACACAACTTGTATTCACTTGCTAAATAAACGTGTCGTTTATTTGACTTGTGAAGAAAATCACTTGAAATGGTTGTAAATTGTTGATCGAATGATGAGATGAATAGATCTTACGGGTCTTGTTGAATCGTTTTAGGTCACACACCACGGGTCAATATAGTTATCGAGTCTACTGAGTTCTGTCATGTTGGAAGCGGGTTTAAAATTAGGGTTACGATAACATGTGCCTTAAAAACAAAGATTAAGAATTCAATTAGGTGTGTTTGATAACATTAATTTTTCATCTTTTGGATGTTTGATAAGCAAAATTTTCTATGGAATTGGTTTCTTTAAAACAAGTTACGTAATTACTTTTTTCACAAAATCCACAAAAAGATGGAATTAAAAAACTTCGTTCTACCTTGTTATTCATTTTTCAGGGAAAAGAATTGTCACACCAAAAAATTAGATAAAAAAATCCAGAATATGAATAAAAACTCAAAAATTATGAAAAAAAACGAGAAAGTGAATAAACGAATAAACCCCCCCCCCCAAAAAAAAAAAATTTAAAAGAATCCAAAAAATGAATAAAAACCCTAAAATAATGAAAAAAAATACAGAAAGTGAATAAAACCCTCAAAATAATGAAAAAAATACAGAAAATGAATACGAACTCCAAAAATAATGAAAAAATCCAGAAAATGAATGAAAACCTGAAAAAAAATGAAAATAAATTTTGGAAAATGAATAAAAACCAAAAAATAATAAAACAAATCCAGAAAATGAATAAAAATTAAAAAAAATACTGAAAGTAAATGAAAAAAAGAAAATAAATATTAACCTCGGAATTAATTTAAAAAGTACCCAAAAATTTATTAAAAAGTCGAGAACTTATTAATTAAGAAAACAGATAACAGAAAATTGAAAAAATTCTCAGAAAAGTAAAAAAAATAATAATAAAGAATAAAAACAAAAAATGATGAAAAAAATACATAAAATATGTATTAGTCCAGGAATTAATTAAAAAACACCCAGGAAAAAAAAAGGTCAGAAAAAAAGATAAATCAATAAAAACACAAAAATAATGAAAAACAAATACAGAAAATGAACAAAAAATAGAAAATAAATATTAACCCCTGAATTAATTTAAAAAAACATCCAGAAATTATTAAAATGTCAGAAAACTTATTAATTAGGAAAAAATAAAAGATAATTAAAAAAAATGCTCAAAAAATTAAAAAAATGGAAATGAATAAATACACTAGAAAACTAATAAAAAGGCAAAATATTAGAAAAAAATTTAAAAAACAAGAGAATTAAAAAAAATTAAGAATAAACCTGACAACAGGAGGGACGAAACAGTTGGGGGCGGGGGCGGGGTGGATTTGGTTTTTATTCATTTTTTGTTTTTTCTTAATGCTCTTAATACGTTTTTCTGTTGTTTTTATATTTGTTTTTTTAAAATTCATTATGGGGTTAATATTTTTTTCTATTTTTTTTAATTTTTATTCATTTTGTGTTTTTTTTCAATTTTCTGGTTATTTTTATTATTTTTATGTTTTTATATATATTTCCTATTTTTTTTTTCATGGAAAAATATTGGGAATCAAACACATATAAGAGGGAAAACAAAACATTTTCCACCAGGAAAATAATTGCAATCGAACAACACCAACAAATTTTTTCCATGAAAAATATTTTCAAATTTTCAATTTTATGAAAATTGACTCTTAGCGTTTATTTACATCTTATTTATCAAACACACACCTATAGTAGGGATAAGACTGAGAATTCAATTATAGTAGGAATATAATTTCGACATACAATTAATAGGACATATATGTTCATGTAGAGCTCAAAACATGTACTCTAACAGCTCACATTACGTTACCATTTTCTTTTAAATTAATCAATTTTGTTACTCTAGTGGGTCTATTAGATACAACGATAACAACCAAACTAAATGATCAACTGCAAGACATTTCTTTAATACTTTCAAGGCGGAGATTAAGAAAATTAAATCTGTGATTAAAATATCCTCAAATGGTATTCATCAAATCTCAAATGGTATTTTTTAAATCATTAATGAATTACATTTATGCCCTCAACTAATAATACTTGAGGATCAACATATGTTTACCCACTTTAAAGTGGGTCAATAAATTTAAACTCAAGATTGCGTTGGCAAAAAAAATCAATTGAAACTCAAATATGGTTAATTTGAACTGGACTCGAATCAATTTTTAACAAACAATCTCAACACCTTATAACTTGCGAATTTAACTTGCGGACGGATTTTTGTGTATTTTTTAAAAGTAGCAAACAATCAAATTTGTACTAGATTTTTTTTTCTGTGCTATTTAAATATTTCAGGGGCCCTGTAAAAAACATCAACTCAAAATGAAATGTTTGACTATTTTTAAAAAATCGGTCAAACATATGTCAGTTTTAAAGAGCTTTAAAAACTGACATATGTTTGACCGATTTTTTTAAAATATCAAAACAATTCATTTTGAGCTGATTTTTTTATAGGGTTCCCCTGGAATGTTTAAATACCACAGAAAAAAATCAGGTCAAAAAAAGATTTTTTACTAATTTTAAAAAAACGAAAAAATCCGTCCGCAAGTGGCGTCCGCATTAGAGCCAACCTATATATATATAAAGGATCTCTTGCATACCCTTCGTGCAGACCATTTCTTAAAATGGTAAAAAAATTAATTTTCGACTGATTTTTTTTTAAGGTTTTTATACTTTTCAGTAGGACCATGAAAACAAAAACAGCTCAAAATGAATTGTTTTGTTATTTAAAAAAAATTGGTCAAACTTTGTCAATTTTTTAGTTGTTAAAAACTGACAAAGTTTGATTGATTTTTTTAAAATAGCAAAAAAAATCATTTTGAGGTGAAGGTTTTTTTATGGTCATACTGAAATGTTTAAAAATCGTAAAAAAAAAATTAGCTCAAAAATATTTTTTTAACCATTGTATCAAAAATGGTCCGTGCCAGTGGTTAGCAAACTGGGGTATGCATGAGAACCTCTCTCTTTCTCTCTCTCTATCTCTCAAAATATATATATATATAGTATTGGTCTTGTGTGGATTATCCCACATTTTATAGTGCGGATCGAACATGTGTCACCTCACGGTGAGAGCAGAAAAGAGAGAGAGAATGCGCATATAATTTAGCCAATAATTTTTGGGCGCACCACAAGACGATACATGTCCGGTCCGCACTATTAAAATATAAGACAATTTGCACAAGAGCATTATATATATATATATCTGTGTGTGTGTGTGTGTGTGTGTGTGTGTGTGTGCGGACCATGTTTTTAAATAATAAAAAAAATTGAGTTGATTTTTTTTGTGGCATTTATACATTTCATGGACCCTAAAAAATAAAATCAGCTCAAAATGAAAAAAAAGGGTCAAAATATGTCAACTTTTAAACAACTTAAAAATCGACATTGACTGGTTTTTTTAAAATAGGAAAAAAAGTTATTTTGAGCAATTTTTTTTTATTATGAGCGCCTTGAAATGTTTAAATACTACACCAAAAAAAACACATTTTTTTTTTATTGTTTAAAAAAATAGTGGGAGGTTTTCATTTGAGGACCTCACATGAGACTCTCTCTCTCTCTCTCTCTCTCTCGAGCGGATCTCATGAGGTCCCCGAGTTTGAGGTCCATGAATGAGGTTCAATTTTTTTAAATAGTAAAAATATATTTTTGGGCTGATTTATTTTTTTATGTTTTTTAAACATTTCATTAGGGCCATATAAAAAAACTCGGCTCAAAATGATTTTTTTACTATTTAAAAAAAATCGGTCAAACTCTGTCAGTTTTTAACAGTTTAAAAACAACTTAAAAACTTGCATAGTTTGACCGATTTTTTTAAAATAGCAAAAAAATTGATTTTGAGCTGATTATTTTTTTATGGTCCAACCAAGGTTCTAAAAAATACGGGGCGTGATCGAGGCGTCGAGATGAAGCCTTACGCCTTAGAACCCTAGGCGGTTAGCCGTAAAAAGGCGTTTAGGCCTTTTTAATATATTTTAATATTTTTTTGCTATAACAAGGCTATTAAAGTACTAAAATTGTACATATCATTAAAAATATGTCTGAATATTTGCAAATTAAAATACTACTTGATTATTTCGGATGAGATAATGGTCCGGTTTGTAAAAAAATCTTTAAAAGGCGATATCGTTTCACTAAAGCATTGTTGTTTTTAGAGAAAAAGTGTGCATTAAGGGATTTACCAAGCACAAGGCGTCAAAAACATAAGACGAGGCGTTTCTCCCAACTTTCAAGCTTAGGCGAGTTTTTTAGAACAGTGGATCTAACTGAAATGTTTAAAAACTATAGAAAAAAAATCAGGAAAAAAATATTTTTTTTGCTATTTTAAAAAAATGGACCTCATTTAGGGACCTCAAATTAGGACCACACTTGATCATTTTCCTATATATATATACACACACACATAAAGTTTCTTGTAAGAACTCCTTATGGTGCAGACCACGACACATACCATTTTTTTTAAATAGTAAAAAAATATATTTTTTTTATGAAATTTCATGAATATGATCTCTCCGTTGATAAGATCATTTCCAATTTTTTTTATCAAAAAATTCAATAAAAAAATCGTTGAGATGAGGTGATATGTTAAAAAATGATATAAATATGCCTTTTTGACCGTTAAAATTTTGGGTCTGTGCCAGTCACTTGTTTGATTGATTTTTTTATAAAACTTCGTGAATATGATCTTCTCACTGTCGAGATCATATCTACATAGTCTCTTCTTGTTAAGGACCTCATTCTAGTCTCACTTAACTTTTTTCATTGGGAAGATAATTGTCTAATGTTGGAATAAGTTTGACTTTGTTTTTTGATGAGTTTGACAAACTCACTTTCTTGATTTCTTCTCAGAATTTTAAGTTATGATATTTCCTTGTTAAGGACTTCTGCGTAATAAGTCTTAGTATTTATATCTTGTAATACTTGTACAAGGTCTATGGGGATTTGACTGTCTATTTCTTGTATTTGTTTAGAGATATTTTTTATCTCTGTTTTTAGCGTTTGGATGTCTTTAACTAATTGTCTTAAAATAACTAGGATGTACTTATTTTGATCTACTATGCTATTAATAGTACTCGCAGTAACTTGTTTGTTGTTTGCGTGTTTAGTTAGGATGTGTTCAACGTGTGAACAACCGTCCATGTGAGAGGTTAAATAACCTTCCGGGTTTAAGTCAGTTATACACTGGTTCCAAAAATATGCGTGGGATAAATCTCAAGTGCATTAAAGTCTTTTACTAATGTGGGTTTGAAAAGAGCGTATTGGCTCTGATACCAAAATTAGATTTGGTTCTAAATTCATCGGGTTTCTTTGCTTTCTTAAAATTTTGTGGTCTAAAATATAAATCTATGATATTTTTAGTCTTAAAATAGAATTTCTCTAAAGGACAATAGCTTTTGTCTGATTATGGTTCTTATTTAAGGATCTCATTTAAGGACATCATTTGAGTCTTTATATATATATATATATATATATATGTGTGTGTGTGTGTGTGTGCGCGCGCGCGCGCAGTGGCTGGGGGGGGGGGGGGGGGGGGAGTGTCCCACCAAGAAATTTTGATTTTTTTATAATTATTTTGCGATAACATATAATTATAACAAAAAATAGGGCCAAAACCGAAATATATCCATTAATTATAACCTAAAACCCTATTTGACACTAAAATACTTTTAGATTTGTCCCAAATAAATTGTCCCCGTCTCTCTTTGTTTGCTGTTTAGATTTGAGTTCATGATTTGTTATGATTTAACTTTTATTTGTTATCATTTGTTTGTTTTTTGGGATTTAATTTTTATTTAAACTTGGAATTTGTTTTTTTTATATAATTTAATGTTTGGTGAGCTAAAATAATTTAATATTTAAACGTGCAATTTCAGCTATGAAAAAATATTATAAAAGAACTCGTGAAAATGTGGTGCCTCCAGCGGATAAAATCGATGTCCAAAAGGGACCTATTCCAAAACAAATATTGTATTCAATTTTTTTTGAGTTATAATTGTAAAAATAAGCTTAATTTTTTTTTTCTGGGGCTACCGCCCCCAAACTCGTGTTAATGGATTGTGCCCCACCTACTCTAAATCTCTCTGTGTGTTCGAAATTGTAAATTTTGAGAACATTCAATTCATTCTTCTTACCGATTTGGATTATTTACCATTTCAATTCTTTTGAGTTTTGTTTGTATTCTTTTTCCCAGAATAGTGTTTGTATATAAAATTTTCATTTTTGAAAATGCTTATTGGGGGTGTAAGCGGTACGGTTTGGTCGGTAAATATTAGATACCAATACCAAAATCAAACTTTAGATGGTAAAATCAAACCGTATCAGTTTACCACCCGGTACACCAAAATCAATACTAAAATCAAACCAGCTGGTATTTCGATTTTTTCGGTAATTTCGGTTTTTTTCTGGTTTCGATAAATTCTGATTTTTTCTGGTTTTGGTAAATTCTGGTTTTTTCTGGTTTCTGATTTCGATTTTTTCTGGTTTCGGTAAACAACACTAAAAATCCCAAAAAACCAAAAACAAAACCAACCAACTTTTTTAAATATTAAAACCAAAACCAACTTTTTTCTGGTTTTGGTAAATTTGGTACGGTAATTTTGGTAAATTCGGTATGGTACGGTAATTTAGGTACGGTTTTTTCTGGTTTCGGTAAATTCGGTACGATATGATAATTTTGGTACGGTTTTTTCTGGTTTCAGTAAATTCGGTACGATAATTTCGGTAAATCGGTTTTTTAAATATTAAAACCAAAACCAACCAACTTTTTTGCTGTAATTTCGGTTTCGGTAAGACTGGTTTCTGGTATTTTAATATATGAAATCAAAACCATTTTTTTTCGGACCAAAACAGTACGGTACAGTAAAAATCCGTACCGCTTCCACCCCTAATGCTTATAATATAACAACAATCTGCAAGGCACAAAAAAATGTCTGCAAATCAATTTGGGTTTCAGATTAACACATTGGCAAATGAGAATATGTCATCAAAATTGAAAGTTAACATGACAAAAAATTTGGATTTTATTCCCTAGTAAATATGTTTGTGGATTACAATATGATGTAAACATTTAAAAATAAAGTCCAACATTAAATATGCTAGTGGGTTAGAGTGAAAAAAAATTATTGACGAGTAACTAAATTGCAAAGCTCCCAAAAAGAGAGCCAAACATGTTTTTTTTTTCATAAAATTATAATCGAAAAGGAAAATAATGAAGTTTAAAAATAAAAGCAAAAAGTCAAATGGAATATATTTTCCAAAAAAGCAAACAGAGCTTGCCGTGAAAGGAATCAAACTCTTAAAAAATGCCACTTAAAAAAAAAGAAGTACAAAACGAAATAAACAATTAAGTCACTTTGGAACATATTGTAGGGATAATAGATAAGCTTACCAAAAGAAAAGAACCCAAAGCGGATAAACTTGAAAGAATTGATACCTTATTTAAAGTTCAGCAAAATCCACATTTGGAACAAAGAAAGGTGTTAATGGATTCACCCTAAAATATTCGAAGTATTCTTAAAATTTCACATACGTCTTTTCGTTAATTAATTAACCCAGAGGATGCATCTACAAGGCACTAACAGAATTAGGATGCAATTAGGGTCGATGTGAAATTCTAAAACTACTTTAAAATTCTTAACGTGGCCAGCAAATTTGATTTAAAGTAGTTTTAAAAAGGGTAATTTACATATAGGTTCCTTGGTAATAATTTTTAAATATTTAAGAAAAATTTATTATTAGGTCCACTTGTTATGTCACTAGCGTGAACTTCTACAAAAAGAGAATTAGTGGACCTAAGTATTTACAATTTGTCTAAATTCCTTTAGTGTTTAAAATTTGTTTGTGAAGAATCTAAGAGTACTTTTCCCTTTTAAAAAATTGACCATTTTTTTTCCGTCTTTTTTCATGGAAGAGGGACGGAGCCCCCACACGTATTATTAAAAATTAGGGCAGAGAAAAACCCTCTCTAGGGCAAACAAACCTTATAAGAATTAAATCTATTGGTCAGGCCTAGTACTTTAAGATATTTTAAGACAGAATTTGGGGATTTATGAATCCCCATTACAAAAAAGCTGACAAAAGACATAAGAATAAATTTGGAATTTTATAAATGAATTCCATTACAAAATATGAAGTTTCTTTCTAATATGAGGAAAGTTTTGTTTATCCATGTTGAGCAGCCCTTAACCATAGGAGGGAGATCTTTAAATGACCAGTATGAGTTGGATTCTTGAGAAAATGTAGCCTTGGAAGCCATCAAATTTGCTACTGAATTAATTTCTGTCCAAATATGCTTAATACAAAAGTTCCTGGGGAAAGTGAGGTTGTTAATGATGCTTAAAATAAACCATGGAGGTTTGGTCTTTTTAGTTAATGATGCTTAAAATTTCCTTGAGAACATGCTTATAATTGACCTTTTGACGGTGTTTGCGAGTTCTTATTTGGAGAGAAAAGAAGAGAAAATGTATACTTTCTTTCGTTGGGGAGAGAAATGATATGTAAACATAAATTAAATAACACGTAATTAACAGTTTATATGGATATATAAATTTAACGTATGAGTATCCAATTTTATATGTTATTTGTTCTTTAATAATACAAAAGTTATGTATTATACATTTAACGTTAGGATCTTAGATCAACATGATTATCACATACAACTATTATGAGGAATACAAAATGATATTATAATGACATACCTCCATCATGTCACAGATGGAAAGATTGACGGAGCAATCGACCTTAGCAATTAGGGCTGTAAACGGATCGAATTCGAACCGAATCAGGCAAATCCAAATCCATATTCGTTTATGTTAAATGGATTCAGATCCGTTCCAATTATCCGACGGATTATCTATTAGGGTTTCGAATTCGATTTGTTAAAAATACATTTATTGTAATACCCCGCATTTTTATGCTTTCTAAATTTGGGGATTTATTAAATTTAATGTGAGATATTAATTTAATATAAATCCAGAAATTAATTATTTTTATAATTACTAACGTGACGAGAGTTAGTAATCATTGAAAATTTGTTGAATATTACTAATGAGTAAAGTAATATATGATATTGGTTCTATTAAATGTCACGAGTGAATAAAATGACAATTTTGGAAATTTAAGTCGGGACGCGCTCGTGTTGTGTCGGGACTAAATGTTGATTAATAAAAGTGAATAAATTATAAATCATCCGTATGGTCATTTCGAGTGCGCCAAAGTGTTCAGAAGGGTCGAGATAGTCAAAATAATGTACCCGGGGGTTTAGTTTGGGTCTCGTGGCATTTTTAGGCCTAATTAACACCCCGGGAGGGCGTTTTGGACATTTTACATTTTTAGGCTTGAAAACCCACGAAAATTTTAGAGTTATATCAGATGCTTAGGGTTGCATTCTAGGGTTAACTCAACTAAAAACAAGAAACGGCCATTGGAGAAGGAAGGACAGAGCTTGCCCAAGAGTTCTAGGCCAAGAACCCCTCCGTTTGCGCCGTCGTCGCCACCAAACGACATCCACAAATTAGAAACAAAAATCCCCAGGCAAGTATTTATCTTGTTTAATTTCGTTAATGCTTCATTCATGTTAGTTTAGGGTTGGTTAGGATGAGTTTCTATGAAAGAAAACCCATGTTGGAGATTAGAAATTTCATGTTGTAGTGATATAAATGATAATCTGGAAATCTCCTTCACATGTAGAGGTTGAACCACGAATTTATGATGGACTAGAAGCAGAAATTCTGGAAAAAGAATGATTTGAATTAAGTTAAAGAAAATTTTAGGGTTTATGAGAATTGTATAAATTTTGGCACTTTAATCCATGATTCTTGATGAAAACTCACATGCCTTACGTTGAATATTATTCATTTGAGTTTAGAGCGGTTGTGGTAGAAATTTCTGGGAGTTTGAGAGTTAAAAGTTTGGATTTTGATGATGTTGGATGATTGAACCCGTAATTGGTATTCTACACATTCGCAATACCTTTTTGATCGATCGATCGAACCAAGAGTATCGATCGATCGACGCATCGATCGATCGAGCTCCTGCCATCGATTGATCGACCCCACCTGGCAGATTCATATTTCCCCTTCTAAATAGTTGAATTCAATTTAAATGAGTAATAATCTTTGGACATCCTTATTAAAATATTTTGGGAGATAAAAGAAGACCAGTAGGACTTATTAAAAATATGAAACCTTTAATGTAAGACGAAATTTACATTTTTCGGGGATGTTTACATATAAGGGACGATGGAACTATGTATTAAAGTGGGGAGACGCGTAGGGTAGTTATGTTGGAAAATAAATAAGTACCTACTGAAATTCCACTTTGGAAAGTAAGTTGGAATAATCCCTCAAATTAAAGTAAGAAACGAACCGTTATACGTGATAACTAAATAATGAGAAATAAGGATAAATATCATAATTATGGGTTATGAGATGTACCTAAATTGGATATGGTAATAGTAGTATATTTATATGACTGTGTTTATGCATATACTATATACGTGTGAAAATCATTCTTGCGCTACTTGATATCCCTGAGGTTACCGCGCTGGGACAGTCTTATCTCGATGGGCCTTTATGGGGGATATTGACTCGTACCCTAGAAGATAGAAATCCTTTGGTACAGGCTATCAGATCGATAGTCAGACGGTCCTAAGAGACGTGGGGGCATGTGCTGACCTCTTAGAGACTTGGAATCTATGCTTCGCCTCAATATTGTTTGTGTTTGTGTTATTACAGTTCAAGAGTGATTCCGAACTTGTATTTCCCTTAGTACGAGTGATACGGGGACCGAATAGCAGAGTATGCCCGCACCATAATTATTATGTGGGGTGCTGTTAGAATATATATATTATATAAGTATTTAATATATATATATTTAAATCTGGGATTTGGGAACTATCTGTTGTGTCTATGGGAAGTAAGAATGGAATAACTATTTCAATTTGAGAATAAGTGTTTGAAAAGTATAATGTGTTACTGAGAAACTTTATTAGTAAATAAGGTTTAAATGAGAAATTTGTTGTTAAATGAAATTAACCTCTTAAACAATTGAGTTTGTGAATTTAAATCTTACGAGCAACCTAAGATAAGATAAGTTAAACCGTTGGGAAGGTTAGTGCGATAGGCGTGCACATTAGAAGAGAGGTGAGAATTTCTCAAGGGAGTGCCGCACTAATATGTTGTTGCATTGGCCAGTAAACAATTTAAATACTTGTTAAACAAATTTTAAATTGTTTTTACAATCGGGCTCTGACCCATTTCCATTTTCTTTTCTCTTTTGTATATATATGTATATATTACAAGTGTCCATCCACAGGGGCGTCTTGTATAGGATCCTTTGGAAGGAACGCGCTGCAGCTTAGGTGGGAGTTGCAGACCTTTTGTTTAGGCGACCTCATTTGTTAATTCCACTTCTAGCACTATTTATTCAGTTGGGCATGTGTCGCCCTTTTCCATTATTCAGTTGCTTATCGGATATTCTGATCTATTGATTTCCATTTATTTGTACTTTTGGATTTATTACTGTCAGGATGTTTTCCTTTAAGTTTAAATGTTGGGATTACTTAGTTGGATGTTTAATTAATTGGATTGTTTGTTCTAGTATGTTTGTTGGATGATCCTTAAATTATGAATTACGTAAAGTTTTAAATTATTAATTTTAAATAAAATTTGAAAAGTAATGTCTAAAATGGTTTTGACACTTAGCTTAATTATTTAGGGTGTTTTAATTTAAAATGTTATTTTATGACAGTGATGCTAAGAATGAACCGACCGTTCACCTTGATTATAATTTAATAAATGACTGATCACCCGGTATTTAATTAGGCGGGGTGTCACATTTATTCGATTCGTTTATCTGATCCGTTTATCCGATCCGATTAGTTTATTCTTTTTTAATTTTTTTATAGTAATTTTCATTAGCAGTTTGATTCATTCACAACTTTGTTTCATCAATCTATATAACCAACTTTGATTCATCAACAAAACATCAATCTGTATAACCAACTTTGATTCATCCACAAACACAACAATTTTTTTAAAAACTGAGAAAAACTTTGATTCAATATGATCATTTGTGACATTTTTTAAAAATCACAAAATTAGTGTCAAGACAAACTGAGAAAAATACCACTTGAATTAGAAACGAATCATCCTCAACCAGTAAATGAATCTCTTGTGCCGACTCATTTTCCAATCTGTTTTTACCTGTACAAAATCAAAAAACCTAAATTAACTTTGATAGCTGTACAAAAGAGGAGAAACCGTATCGCATGTGTTTTTTGTTGCAAGATTTAGAGATTTATGAGATTTCTTACCAGAAAATCTGATTTCGAAAACCATATTTTGGATCGAACGTTTGTCACAGCAAACGGATCAAGCATTTTGCGAGATTTATTACTAGAAAATCTGATCTCAAAATTTTCATTGATGTTTTTGTTTCCTTTATTGACCGTTAAATCTCTGAACGACGATCGAAAAACGTCGCCGACGAGAGAAGATCGATAAATCTAATCCACAAAGTTTATTAAAAACTTACATAGATTTAGAAACTTACCTAATATATATAGATATAGATATATGTAGAGTTTGTGTGTGTGAGTGAGGCACCGAGAGATTTAGAATTAGGTTTAGGTTTAACTGTGTGTGCGTGTGTGTCTTTTTCCTTTATACGAGGGAGATTTTTTTTTATATAATACTATAACTATTAGAATATATCTTTAAAATATTAGTAAATACAATATATATTAATTAAAAATATTAATTGGATCGGAGTATATAATCTAAATCCGCTCCATTTAATAAATGGGTAATCGAATTTTAGGCATGATCCATATCCGTTTAAATGGATCGAATTCAGATTCGGATAAAATTCGATCCATTGATAGGCCTATTAGCAAAGTATGATTGGACTGAAATTAGAACTACTGCTACCTCTTGTATACAACAAGCGCACACTCCAATTTCAGCACATTCCAACGGTTGGATATTCTTTTATAACCAAAATAGTATTTCAAAAATTAACATAAACTTGAGTCTTTGGATTTCTCTCTCTTATTCTATAATTACACTGTGTTGTCTTTTCGTGTGTCTGAATAATGAAAAATCGGTCACTTATTTATAGGCAGAGACAGGACCCAAATATCCAATAACCACTTAATCTTAACCATCCATCAAGGTAGATAACAAAGAGTCATTTTGAGTCTTGGTATTTGGAGTACCATTTCATTAACCAAAGTGACTCTTAGTATTAACCTAATTACGGATCATATTTTGTAGAGTTATTCTTTAAAATAATTCCAACATCCTCCCACTTGATCCATAATTATTTTAAGGTGCGCAATAATATTTGAGTCATCCTTAAATGGTTTTTCATAAATACCTTAATCAAAATACCATTAATTTCGGTCATGACGTTTACATACTAATTCAAGAGCATGATCGCTTCCATGTACTACAACATTAACAATTCATCCAACAAGTTTTATAATCGGCTTATTCAATAATGATCCAATAATGTCTTATATAAAAGACTATGTCTGTCACGTTCATCAATTTACATGCATGTAAACTTATATTGTAAGACATAAATTGAAATGATCAGAATATACTTTAATTGATATCAAATATAGTGCCAAAATATAAGCACCAAACAATCCACTAACACTTATACTTAATTGGCTACACACAAGACTCATATCTTAAGCATGTTTCATGAATGTTCTTTGGTGATAGCCCCTTTATTAGTGGATATGCTATGTTAACACTTATATTAATTTGTTCAACTAACACTTTTTGTTTCTAAACTTCTTCGGTCACATATAGGTATTATATCCTAAGGTACCTAGGTTTTTTAAAATACCTATCAGTTCTTCACAACGAAGATTGCAGAGGCATTATCATAATATTTCAGCGACTTAGTAATAATGTCGACAATTCCAAGTCATAAAATAAATTTTCCATAGCCATAATTCATAAATTGTAGCCCCAAAGCACACTACATACATATTCGATTGTTTCTTACTCTTTCATAATATTGGCCACTAGGCCAAAATAAACATACTTAATCAAGAGAGAACAATTATCATTGGTGTGAGAATATAATATTTTAAGCATCTCATTACTTTATACTCTTAAGGTATTTTATTTCTCTAATCTATCATTCATTACAAAGAGAAATTCAAGAAAATATATAAATTTACTCTCACTGACTTCAAGGTATATATACTTAATTAAAATACATAAAGAATTTTTAAAATACCATTAATGGGAACTGGCATAAGTTTATATAGCATACACAATTCTTTTATTAAACTCTCATAAGTTTTGACACTAAATGTAACTCTTACTTAAAATGAGCTATTATAATATTTTAACATTCTAAGATAGAGGTGAAAATATTTATTTACACCCCTTTGTCTATTCGTAACGAAAACTTTGACCATAAGTCTAGCTTTATATTATTGATTATCAAAATCGAATATTTTCTTACTCCTCTGTCAAATTCGCATTCTTGTGATAAATCTCACAATCATTCAGAACAACAAACTCCTTTAAGATCTTCTTAAAACTATTCATATCCACTAACCAAAAGAATAATTACTTTGGATGTTAAAGGAATGACACGACCATCTTAACTTCTTTTATAACCACATTAGGTGATTTGATACTCCCACTAATTTCACCAATCTTTAAAGAATTTGACATTTGATATTTTCTATTTCAAAAGTAATTAATGTACCCTCTTTCAAGTGTAGACATAATTCTAAATTCTAATTATTTTGTAAATTCTGAAACCATGCATGCACTAGACATTTCCAATTACGTGGGCGTATCAAATTGGGTAAGTAAATTGGAATTTATATATTACACTTTTAAAATTTAAAAAGGAATTTTCTGTGAATAAATGTTGTGATAATGTCGACTTATTGCGTTTGACTTGTTGTTTTATAACGACATGATCTATGTAGGTTCACTATCCAAGTACTTTAATCTCCCATTTGGGCCACATAGATGGTTCTAAAATTGCAAAACCTTAAGAGCTCAAACGCATGTGTCAAGATTTATAAGTGACAATCCATAGACAATCTAATATATTAAATTATCAAAGTAAGTCTAGATTTAAAAGAGTCTGATATTCCACTACACCATAATGGCTATTTAGAAACTAATAGATTATTTAATTTGTAAGTATTTAAAATACTTACAAAATTTACAACGGTTTTGGACAATTACAAAATTTGTAAGTGCTAGAAACCGTTGTAAAATTTGTGATAGTTACTTAATTTGTAAGTGGGATAATCTAAAAGGGTTGCACACTAATTTTTTTTTTGTCAAAATCCCGTGTGAAAAGGAAACTATATTTCACCTCCAAAACTTCCCTCCAAGTAGACCTTCGTGCGAAATCCCGTCTCTAAACTTTCGTGCGATCTTATCCAAACCTTCGTAGGTGCGATCTTCTCCAAACCTTCGTTGTGTAATCAGAAGGTAAACTTTACAAATCTTTGGAATATGAAAACCGAAAACTATGAAAACCAAAATTTGGAATCTTTCAACTATGTAAACTATATGCCCCATGTAGGAAATCAGTTATCGTGTCTCGATGTATCAAAAAATTGAAATAATGATAATAAAATTGAAATGAAAAAATCGGACTTTGGAATTTGGAATCTTTAAAATCAGATGTATCAAATCTGTTAAATAGTTTTTGATTTGCTTGAATTATATGCCCCATGTAGGAAAGATCTTCTTCAAACTATGTAAACTAGGAAAGATTTTCTCCAAATCTATCAACGATTTTCGATTTAATCGTAGGAAAATATTTGGTGCGTATTATTCTGTTAAAGATACGATTTAGGGTTTTATTTGGTGCGTATGTCTTATTCTGTTAAATATTTGGTGCGTATGTTTTATTTGGTGCGTATGTTTTATACACGATTAAATATTTGGTTGGTATTATTCTATTTGGTGCGTCTTATTCGGTTAAATTATTTGGAATAATGGCGCATATGTCTAATTTTATTACTGTCTAATTTGGAATAACAGTTTCATACACGATTTGATTCTTGTCTAATTTGGAATAATAGTTTAATGATTTGGGTCTGCCAAATCTGGGTTCTGAATAATTGTAAAGAGATTTTGGTCTATCAACCACATTTCAAAAAATAATTATTAAAAAAACTTGGAGAGAGTCAGAGTTATTGGCAAGGTAAACCTTTAATATCTACAGGGTGATATCAACTACCTGTACAGGAAAAGCACTACTCGAAACTAAAATTTACTTTTCTTTTATTTTTTTGAAGTAAGAAGTAATGCTGAGTTGGGGTTTGATGTGTTTGGGTTTAAGGTTGGGTGTGTCTATGTTATCTTTCGAATATAAAGAAGATTCTTTCTGGTTTCAACCATAAAAATATTTAATTTATACTTCTTTTGGTTATAAATTCTATTGTAAGAGATTTTAAGATCATGTTATATATGTTGATAAAAATTTTTGTACCAAAATAGGGGTTGTCGAATCAAGTGACTATTAAGTTGTAAACTAGTTCATGTTTGTTTGAAAAATCCACTTGTAATCACCTTTTTACTTCATTAAACATTAATCAAAGATTGTGAACAATAGACTATTTCTTTACCTGTTGTCGGACCCTTAGTTATTAAACAGTATATATTAATTTTTCACTAACGTATCTCAACATACAGAATGTCATCGGAAGTTAGTAAAGAGTGGATGAAGAAACATGAAAGAGGAAGTGCAAAATACATTAATGGGATTTCTACGTTTGTTGATTTTGTGAAGAATAACGGTGGCGGCGAAACCTTATTTTCACGCCCATACATAAAATGTGTTAATGGAAAGTGGTTGGAGCTTGAAGACGTCCATTTTCATTTGCTTCGTTATGGTATATCCAAGTCTTACACGTTTTGGCATTTTCATCGCGAAAAGGAAGTCGTTAAAAGAAAAGAAAAAGAACCCACTGAAAGTGTTGAATGCAATGACCTTGTCCTTGACAATCCAAGAATGGAAGAGCTTGTTTACGATGCATTTAAAATGTTTAATCGTGAAGTAGATCATTTATCAAGTGATAATGTTAGAATGGGGGGAGGTGACAATCGTGACGAGACTAACGAGGAGTTAAAATATGAAAAGTTATGTGGCAAGGCGAGTGATCCATTGTGCGCGTCAAGTCCTGAGAAACATACGAAGCTATATTTTCTTATCAAATTGAATAATGTTAAGACAATGTATGGTTTGTCAGATAATAATGTTACGGAAATTTTGGGGGTGTTTAAAGAGTTTTTGCCGAAAGGAAATACAATACCATCCAAGTATCCAGCCATGAAGAAGATAATCAAAGAAGTTAGTTTAGATTATAATATAATTCATGCATGCAAAATGATTGTATTTTATATAGAAAAGAACATGCAATGAAGGTAAAATGTCCAGTATGCAACCTACCCAGGTATAGGTTGGGAATAAATGGGGAGGGTAAAGTACCTCTGAAGACAGTTAGACATTTTCCCCTGATTTCAAGGTTTAAGAGATTATTCACCATACCATGCATTGCAAATGAGATGACTTGGCACGCTAGGGCGCAGTGCAGCACAAATATCATGCGTTATCCCGTTGGTTCATCTATTTAGAAATCCGCAGATGTCATGTGGCCAGACTTTGCGACTGAAAAACGTAATGTCCGTATTAGTATAGCCACTGATGGTTTTAATCCATACGGGAATCTTAGCTCTAGTTACAGTTGTTGGCCTATCATTGTTTCTCCTCTTAATATAGGACCGTCTTTATGCATGAAAAAGGAGTTTTCAATGATGTCAATTTTTATATCCAGGATGAATGCTCCGAGCAAACACATTGACATTTACCTAGCCCCTTTGCTAGATGAGTTAAAGGAATTATGGTTTCAAGGTGTAATGGCGTATGTCTCATATACAAAAACTAATTTTTCTTTGAGAGCGATGTTGTTGCGGGACATCCATGATTTTCCTGTACATGGAACTTTATCGGGTTGCACAGTTCATGGTTATAAGGGGTGCCTAGTTTGTGCGGAAGAAGTTGACTATGAACGATTTATAAGTAGTAGGAAAATTTATTATCATGGTCATAAAAGATTCCTTCCTCGTGATCACAAGTTCAAGGAGGACAAACGCAATTTCAACAACAAGGTTGAACATCGTAAAGCTCCACGAAGGTTATCTGGTTCGGAGGTTGAGAAGAAGGTGAAATGCATCAAGATGAGAATTGGTAAACAGATTTCGAAATAAAAAAAACGTAAAGGGGATAAGAATGTGGGATTGTATGAAAGTGTTTGGATATAATTGTAATATTTTTAGCTGTTTTTATTGTTTGTTATATGTGAAGTTGATGATATGTGATGGATAATTTTTATTTTTTTAATATTTTAATTTATGTAAGTGTTCATAACATTTACAAAATGAACATTGTTTTCCTTACATATTAATATTTGTAAGTGTTTTGAACCGTTACAAAAAAAATATGTATTTTCTTTTGCAAGTATTTATAACTGTTGTAAATTAAAAAAGGTTGCTGAATTTTGCAAGTGTTTAAAACACTTGCAAAAGTTTAATATGCAAGTGTTCAGAACACTTTCAAATTTTTTTGTAACGGTTGTCCGAAACAGATATGTGTTTTCAATTAACACTTGCAAATGACATTTGCAACGATTTTTAATACTTATATTTTTTTTGCAACGCGACGATTTGTAAGTGCTCTAAACACTTACAAATGCCATTTGTAAGTGTTTAAAACACTTGCAAGTCTCCCGTTTTGGTGTAATGTTCAATAATGCCACAACATCGAAAAACTACTTTAAAGTTCAACATTATGTTATTGGATTAGACTCATTTCTCTTGTTAAAGTTTTATAAAAAATAATTGTACAAACCACTAAGGCGAATACCATAATTAAGGAAAAATATTCTCATATAAACCTAAAGATGTTTTATATACTCGAGAAAAATATTTCGAAAGGTCACTGAGGGTTTTTTGAAATGATTCCAAAATAACATAAGAAAAGGAATCCATGAGTTTATGGTTTGTTTTATGATTTGTCTTGTAAGGATCCTCATATCGATTTAGAACAATGTTTCGTACACTTTAGTTTTTGAAAAATGAAATAAACTATTTCATTGCTATCCAATGACACATTATAATTCATACTATGTATATTATATAATGGGTACTCATATTTTAATCTCTAACATTATGAGATTTTTCATAAATTTTATGCTTAATCCATTTAAATTCTTCAAAAATCTTAAAAGAGTTTCACACACTAAATCATTAATAGTGGGTTCCTCAAGTAAAATTGAATTATAATGATTTAGCATTTTTTAAGTGGAACTTACCTTTTTTATTTAATTCTAAGAAGTCAGTCTCAAGAACATTAAAACAAATAAAACACGTAGTTTAGAGCAATAAAGTCATATAAAATTAATGAAATAAATATCTCAGTATATTAATGTTATGATTTGACAACACGTACATTAATAACATTTTATAAATGTGGACATTCTTTCGTCATAACTTTCAATATTTATATTTATGACTTTATTGGGTACCATGTTATGTAATTTAGATGGACATGCTATTTAGTATAACTTTTCACTACCTAATTGCATAATCCCTTAATATTTATTTAATTTACTCAAAATAAATATCGTTTGGAAAATTATCTTGCTTGACAAAATAAATCAAATATACTCCATTAATGTCTTTACCTATATAAGCATGATGAGTTATTACTACCACTTTTATATTTAAATTTAACTTTTATCTTTAAATTTAATATTCACAAGCATTCTAGTGTAGTCACTTTGATGACTACCAAACTATCCATTATATGAATATTACACTATTTTATGGATTGTATAATATTTTCAGCAAGCATTAATGTTTTCAAAGGGCATAAATAGACATGTACTTATAAATTAAGGAAGGTTATGGATTCTTTTGAGGAATCGATACCAATGTCGTAATTATAATAAAATGATTAATAATTCTAACACTCAATGCCATATCCGAACTCTTTGTAGCAACCACGACATAGTATTTGAATGTTATCACAAAATTCAACATTCGTAATTTATTAGATTAAACCACTTTGGCGGAATCATAACTTAATAAATATTGAGATGAAAGCCTCAAGGCATGCTCCATTACTCATATTGGACATAATAAGTATATACACATTTTAGAATATTTATAATTTTGAACACCGAATAAAAATTTAAGTAATAATTAGTCTCAAGAAAAAATTTAAATCCTTCGAGATTAAGTTGATGCGAAAAAAATTTGCTCATTATTGTTTATTTGATAATCAAAATTATCACGTTGGTCAATCTTACAGTGAACAAGTCACATCATCATTGCATCAATAATCTAACATTTATAATTATATTTAGACCTACTGACATTCAAATTCATACATAGTAATATAATATTTACAATTATGGACTAGGGCACCTTAATGAAAACTTAAACTAACATAATGTAAATATTAATATCAAAACCTTAACCATAACTCTAATAGTCATAAAAATATTTGGTATATACCTAAAATATTATGACAGCCAAATAAGATAGTGTAATACCCCGTACTTTTGTGGGTATTTAAATTACATAAGTGGGTGTAATTTAATGATTTGGGGATTTTAAAAGAAAGAGAATTTGAAGTACAGGTTAAATATTAATTGGTGAGTGACGAATTAATATTGACGTGTGCCATATTTACTTACGAGAATAAGTAAATGAAGTTGGATTATTTTATATCATGTCGCGGTTGGAAAAAGCGACAAGTAATAATATTTTATTTGAAAAATATGTGCGGAGTTATATTAGATTTAAAAAGGTGAATTTTTGATAAGTGACTCGGATGGGGATTTCGAGTGCATAGTGGCATATATATTTTTATTGAAATTACTTGTTGTAGTGATATGTTATATGAGTATGATATTATCCTAAGCATAGACTGGATAGAACGATAGGGGGCTGATATTGCAAGGCTATCGTGTTTGCTGTTCCCGTACAGGATGTGTTGTTTTAGTGATGCCTCACCTGAAAAGGGTTGAGCTCGCATACATATTATATTATGATGGATACTTAGGAGAGTATAGTTGTATCGAGATAGTTGATCCCGGTGTATAGGAACTGTAAGAGGGGAGTTTAATATTGGAAACACCCGATTTTCGTATGTGTTTGACTTGAGCAACTTCGATTGTGCCTACATATCCGTCATACGCGGAATCAAAGTCAGCGTAGTTCGTAGGTTCGTACTATTCGCCGAAAAACTCATTATGGCGGAACTCGAGAGATGAAAGGTTGTGAAACTATTCTCAAAGGACTCATCTCAAAACTCTTTTATAAAACTCTCTCTAAAAATTCATAAGACAAGAAAATCACTCTTCTCTCCCAAGAAGATCTCTCTCAAATGTATGGGGTGAGGCTTATTTATAGCAAAACCAACCCAAGTGGGTCGCCACATGTCAAATGACCCGTGGTGACACATGTCCTATTTTAAGTGGCATGTGTCCCACAACATATGTCACAACTCTCAATACTAGAATATTGTCCAGTTAATACGTAAATAATATACAAATATGCGTGATATGTTCGACGCGCATAATAATACTCAAGTCGCATAAACATATGGACTTTTATCAATATTAATAATCTCTAACCTCATTTAATAATTAAATGAGAGGCTTATCATTAAGCCCCTCCTACATTTGCCCCCTCGTACATATAGTTGATATATTGATACATGTTTGAAATATATCGACTGTATGTACGAAACAACTTTAGTCAGTTTTCATATGTTCGATCGACCTGTGGATCGTGGATAATAATCTCATATCTCATTTTATCTTGATGATGTACTTTTACCTCATATATCACATTTTATGATATAATGCAATCTCATATTCCATATCTCACTTATATGATATACATCAATTTCATATCTCATATCTTAAATCTCATTTTAAGGATTTGATCTCATAGGTTATTTCGAAGGACCGTTATCATTCTTTTCATACAAATGATATATAATGAGTGTTGCCCCCATTTCTACTTAAATGAACATGCATCCACGTTTTTATTGTAATTATTCGTAACTCTGCTTTAGTAAAAATTATTACCATGGATACATAATAACTACCTCAGCATTCCCTTTCATCATTCTCATCCAAGCTTGGTGTAAGTATTATTATGGTTTACATAATAACTACTTTGTCGTTCTCGATTAATCTTTTAGTGCATGCAAATGTTTTTTGATTTGTTTTAATCAAGATGAGGTTTCCTGTGCATGTACGTATTATTGACTCTCTCAAATTACCACTTTTTAATATTTTTTGCAAACTCACACCTACAAGGTGACTTAATGATGAACACACACTTGTTAGGATTTTTCATCCACCGTTAGAGGTGACTTAACAATGAAAACACACTTGTTAAGGTTTTTCGCAAACTCCACCGCTAGAGGTGACTTAAGAATGAAAACACACCTGTTAAGGTTTTTCGTAAACTCCACCATTAGAGGTGACTTAACAATCAAAATACACGTGTTAAGATTTTTTGCAAACTCCACCATTAGAGGTGACTTAACAATGAAAATACACGTGTTAAGATATTTTGCAAACTCCACCGTTTAGAGGTGACTTAACAATGAAAATACACGTTAAGATTTTTGTAAAACTCCACCAATAACGGTGACTTAACAATGAAAACACTTGTTAAGATTTTTCGTAAACTCCACCTATAACGGTGACTTAACAATGAAAACACTTGTTAAGATTTTTCGTAAAACTCCACTAATAACGGTGACTTAATAATGAAAACACTTGTTAAGATTTTTATAAAACTCCACTAATAACGGTGACACCCATAACAGTGACTGAACAATGATAATCACTTGTTAAGATTTTTCGTAAACTCCACCTATAACGGTGACACCCATAACGGTGACTTAACAATGAAAACACTTGTTAAGATTTTTTTGTAAAACTCCACCAATAACGGTGACTTAACAATGAAAACACTTGTTAAGGTTTTTCATAAACTCCACCTATAATGGTGACTTAGCAATGAAAACACTTGTTAAGATTTTTCGTAAAACTCCACCAATAACGGTGACTTAACAATGAAAATACTTGTTAAGATTTTTGTAAAACTACACCAATAACGGTGACACCCATAGCGGTGACTTAACAATGATAATCACTTGTTAAGATTTTTCATAAACTCCACCTATAACGGTGACACCCATAACGGTGACTTAACAATGATAATCACTTGTTAAGATTTTTCGTAAACTCCACCTATAACGGTGACACCCATAACGATGACTTAACAATGATAATGACTTGTTAAGATTTTTCCTAAACTCATTCTTCTATATCACTTTTCCAAGACGGGAGCCCATACCTGCCAAATGACAAACCGAGCGTGGTCCTTCGTCTGTTTGCATCAATGACCAACTGCTCCGGATGAATCAAGTCACGACGACCGTGGTTCAACCACTTACCAATTTCATCGGGTTTTTTTGGAATATAATACCCTTCTGAAGAAGACTTACCACAATACTCGCAAACTTCTTGTAATATGATGTCATGTATGAAGGATGACTATGACTTTGTCAATCTCTGAGTGATAATTATTTAATCTGTCTCAACTTTTTGCGACAGAAGTTGAATAAGCTTTTGTATTGGTCTACTTGGACGTTACTATACTCTAAAGGTTCATCAATCTAACCTTGGCATGGATGATGTCGAAGAAGCTTTAAACTACAATCTACGTTACATCATAATATCCATTTGCCCTCTTTATTTTATTTTATCTTAAGATAAAATAAAATAAAATAAATTACATATATCATTTACAACTCCCACCCGAAAAAAAAATGAAAGCAACCTAATTATTAAATTTCATGGGGTGTATATCAAACTTCCATGTCATTGAACAATGACTTGATATTTGTGTCGCTCAATATCTTCTCATTCAGAAGCCTCTGCAAAATAATATATTTCTGACCCAATTATATAATATTGCAAATGGTTAGTAAAACTCAGGAAATATCCAAGTTCAATTCTTATCATGCCCCCTTTATTTTATTTTATTTTATTTTATTTTATTTTATTTTATTTTATTTTATTTGATGTAATAAAATAAAAGTTAAATAAAGTCTGGGGACCTTTGTGTAATGAATCATAACCACCCATACTCGTAGGTGTATCGTTCATAATTTAATGTCGTTTAAGCATATGTCCTATCAAACTCAAGAGTGTGTTAAATATCAAGGTGAATTCTGAATTGTGAACCATACTCGAGTTGTTTTGTAAATGATTCATAATGTATGCATATGATGTACAAATATAGATTATTATTTGCAAATATCATAAAAACCCTCGAAGCTTCATTATGCTTCCTCTATCTCGAGATAAATCTATATACCTAGATTTAATGCTTTTATAAATCTTCTCAAATCATCAGTGTAACTCTTGGAATTATCATATCATTTTGGGTGATACCATATGACAATGGTACATATATCAAAATAAATATTTTCTCATAGTGAAAGAAAATCAAGTATGCATGCATTCTTGCGTGATTGTCGGGTTCGAATTTAAAAAATATTATCGCAAAGTACTATGTATCTCATACATCTCACAAGATCACTCGGTTTGTTATGGAAAACTTACTTAATATTTGCATAATCGAGGCGTGTCGAATATTTTCAAGTTTGTCAGAACATTCTCTTTTCAAATATCGTGATATAAACTGTCACATATCAATAGTCGACATACTTTTCTATCGTGCTTCGTAATCAAGAGAAAATGAAGAATGCTCAATAAATTTATAAGAGAATCAATAAATTTAAATGAAAAATATATTACATGTATGCGTATATATTCCACCACACAATTCTATGCCAGTGTCTTGGTGAAATCTATTCATAAGAAAAAATAACTGTTCCCATCCCTTCATAATATGTGAATGTTTAAGAAAGACCCAACTTATATGCACATACGGTGTGCCTGTCAATCTTCTGAAGTCTACAGACCCATGGTTTTAAAGTCAAGTCCATTCCAAAAAAAATGGTGATCCAAGGTTTGTTGATTCCAAAAATCAGTCAGAGAATATCAATGGTTCGTCTACACGAGGTCCGGGACAAAACAACGTTGTCGTTGGAGAAAAAATCCTGACCGAAATGCTGCCGTAGATGGTGCGCTGGGTGATATAACAATGGTGTGCCGGAAATATCCAATCCGTGGTTACTCGTTCAAAAAGTGGGTCAATTTCTGGTTTAAATCTCAAGGTTGGTCGATTTTGATTTTTTATGGTGGGTTAAATGATTTCTCAGTTGCACATTCATGATGGTTCGATTTTGTTCTCCCCCTTGAATTTAATATGGGTTGTCCTATGGTGGATAGGAGCAAGGCAGTGATGACACATGTCATCGGAGACAACTGATCTGATGAAGTTATGCACGATGGGGCTCCCCGAGGTGGAGCTCTGAAAAAATTATGGTGGTTTCAAACCGAAGAAAGAGACGACCCAGGTGATTCGGTTGTAGGGTTTCCACTTAGGTTTGTTTTGTATTTTTAACTCGTGATTTTGGATTCTCAAGGAAGAAATATCACTGAGTTGCCTCTGTTTGCACGTGTATTTTTTTTCTTTATTTTTTTTAAGAAATGCTATCGGAGAAAAAAAATAATAATAATAATAATATTTTTTTTACCAACACATATTCTCATGCGCGCCAGGTTGGCAGTAGCTTGTACCTGTACCGTTTAGTTTGTAATATAGATTTCAGTTATGATAAATCTATATGACTTAAAGTTCCTTTTCTATCAATAGCTATCAGTACCTTTAAATTTGTTTTAAACACGCAAACACATTTTCAAGGATAAACAATGTACACAGTGTCCTTTTATGTCACCTCCTGTCATAAAAATAGTGTACCCTGCCAAAAAAACAGGCTTAAACAATTTAATGGTCTGGACTTTAATTTGTGTCAACAACTATCTAAAAAAACCTCATAAATGCCAACAAGTTTCTATTGTGCACTTGTCAACGTAAAAGATATAAATAATATATTTCAGAAAAAAAAATCATCTCTTTAGTCATATTTTTCTGCTAACTTTTATTAAATATATTCGAACATATTAGCTCAATTCCTTCAATAACTATTTGACAAACAAGAAGTAAATCATACGTTCAAAATGTGTTCTAACTTCTTCCAAGATATTTCTTACTAACAAAAATAACTGTACCTCAATATAACAATCTCATACGTAATTTCAAAAGCCAAGCACAATCATATTTTGTGATTTAGAGTATGAAATATGGTGAGTTCTCATAGAAATTATCAATAGCCATGCTGTGATGTTTATATGTATGAGAATCTCAGTTAATAAATATATCACATATTTTTTATATAATGCATGAGATATCATAAATAAATATTGGATTTCTTATCTGAGATGAAGCTGGGAATTTTCTCTAATAATCGTTGGAGCAAAAAATTGCTTTGTCCATCCATTTCCTCCATCTCTGTCCACTTTTTTGAGCACGAATGAAGCGTTACACGATAAAAAGTCATGAATACCTCCCCAGTAGAGTCGCCAAATGTAAGAGGGGAGTTTAATATTGGAAAACACCCGATTTTCATGTGTTTGACTTGAGCAACTTCGATTGCGCCTACGTATCCGTCATACCCGGAATCAAAGTCAGCGTAGTTCTTAGATTCGTACTATTCGCCGAAAAACTCATTATGGTGGAACTCAAGAGATGAAAGGTTTTGAAACTCTTCTAAAAGAACTCATCTCAAAACTCTTTAGTAAAACTCTCTCTAAAAACTCATAAGACAAGAAAATCACTCTTCTCTCCCAAGAAGATCTCTCTCAAATGTATGGGGGTGAGGGTTATTTATAGAAAAACCAACCCAAGTGGGTTGCCACATGTCAAATGACCCGTGGTGACACATGTCCTATTTTAAATGGCATGTGTCCCACAACATATGTCAAAACTCTCAATACTAGAATATTGTCTAGTTAATACGTAAATAATATACAAATACGCGTGATATGTCTGACGCGCATAATAATACTCCAGTCGCATAAACATATGGACTTTTATCAATATTAATAATCTCTAACCTCATTTAATAATTAAATGATAGGCTTATCATTAAGCCCCTCCTACAGTAACTTTACTGATAAGATTCGGGGTGCATGTAATACCCCGTATTTTTGCAATATTTATTTATGGGATTAATTGAATTAAATGTGTATTAATTGGAAATTAATCCGGATTAAATTACTAGCGAGATGCGAGTTGGTATTTGATTATAATGAGTATATATGGCTATATATGTATATTGAACTGTGAAACTTGTCGTGAGATTGAAATACGGCAATTTGGGAATTTTGTGAGACGCATGTGACAGGCGCGTCAGGAATATTATTATTTAATTAAAAAATGAATTTTATTTCTATTAACCATATTGTCATTTTGAGTATGCCAACGCGTACGGAAGGGTCGAAATAGTCAGAAAACACTAGCCGGGAGTTTAGTTTGGGTCCCGGGGCATTTTTAGGCCATGCCGGCAACGTATAAGGGTAGTTTGGTAATTTTGGATTTTTGGGAATTAAAACCCACGAAAATTAGGAAATAATTATCTGATTTAGTAATTACCCACTAAACCCACTAATAACTTAATGGGCTACGGGGGTTATTAAAATTAGTCCCAAAAGTTCCCAAGGCAAAAACCCTAGCCACCATTGTCACTTTGGAGAAGAAAAGCTTGGAGAGAGAGAGAGGAGAAATTCTGCACAGAGAGAGAGAGAACGATTCGATCTTCAACATCAAAATTAGAGATATACATAAGGCAAGTGGTTTAATTTCGTTTATTACAAAGAATGTTTCTTCCATGCGCAGGAAATTGATAAAACTGTATTGTTTTAAGAGATTGATGAAAACCCATTAAATTGGAATTAGAAACTTGTATTTTGATGAGGAATTGCATGTAGAATTGTATGTAGGTGATTAATCTGATGATAATATATTTTGGATGAAACAAAAACGGTTTTAATTAGACTCATTGGGGATTGAAGAATTTCTAGGGTTCATGTTCTTGAAATTGGGGAAAAATGTATAAATTTGATATTTGGATGATGTTTAGAATGAATTAACACCACCAAACACGTTAGTATGTGACCTAAGTATGATTAGGGACGATTAGAAACCTTGAACAATTATTGGATTGATGTTTAGAGGAGATTAGAGAGGAAGAAAAGTTGAAAAAAACGAAAAAAAGGATTTCTGGGCTCGAAACTGGCCACTCGTTAGAAGACCTGCCCAGGTCGTTCTGACGAGCTCGTTCGAACGAGCTTCTAACGAGTTGATAGTTTGACTTCTAACGAGAGGGATGTTCGTTCGATGACTTTCGTTCGAACGAGATCTCGTTAGAAGGCCCAGTTCGTTCGAACGAACTCTCGTTCGAACAGCCTCGTTCGAACGAGACTTCTAACGAGTTAACAGTTTAGGCTTTTTAGCCTGTTTTGATTTCGCGTGTCCCGTAACCTTATTTAATGGTAGAGATAACCTTACCTTGATGATAAATTGATATAGTAGGGACATTTGAGATATATAGAGGAGTAATACCTAGAAGTGCGATTCGAACGAAATGGAAATTATGGATTAGGACGTGAGTGTCTATTACAACGTGAGAAAAATTAAAGGCTTGTATAATTGTATCATCCAGGAATATGTAAATTGTGTAACATTATACGTAGGTACGAGAATGAGAAGTGTACTACAAATAAAATATGGTGATTACTAAGATGTGTGCATACTTAGTATATGTATTGATTTTATGTGTATGACATACCTACCATACTTGCTATCACGGGAGGTTTATGTTCGCTTAGGGCCCTCTAATCCTTGTGTTGCCCGGATTTAGACTGGTACCTCGATGAACATAGGTCAGAGAAGGACTTATTGGGATGTTAATAAGTCTGCTGATCGTGGAAGCGTAGGTATGTGCGTGACCCATGTGATGTGACTGTGTTCTCCTCCATTGTTTGTGATTGTTGTTATCTGAGAACGATTCCTGAGAGATTCGGAATGCGTGATCCTTATGTACGTGATGTACCGGGATGGATAACAGAGTATGTGTGCACCGCAGATTAGTCTCGGGGTGCTTGTATTGTATATTTATGACGTGAATAATATACACTTAATTAATGGGAACTTTAATGTTGGTATTGTGAATATAATTATGGTAATGTTTTCAGAAAACATAACGGATTAA
The DNA here is from genome assembly GCA_949130495.1 of Sambucus nigra. NCBI lineage: Eukaryota > Viridiplantae > Streptophyta > Magnoliopsida > Dipsacales > Adoxaceae > Sambucus > Sambucus nigra. The sequence goes on from OX422220.1 coordinate 52,451,498, forward strand.
CCAATAGTGAATTGTATTACTAATTGAGAATCCGAGTTTAAGTAAAGCCCTCTATTTAATTGATAACGCTAGAATGTAATATGGGAATCGAGTAGTAAGGGGTAGAACTTCTTACGGTTTGGTTAGACATGTATGTAATTTAGATGGGTACGGTACGTTAGGAGTGCACATGTAGTCGAGAGGTGAGAATTTCATGTGAGTGCACGTCCTAACATGTATTTTGCATTTAATGTTTTAATGTTATTAAAACACTTGCTGTTTTTAAAATGATTTCCACTTCCGGGCTCTGACCCATTTGCTTTCAAATCTATTTTTGTAAAAACCATTTTAGGTGCCCAGCCACAAGGACACCATGCTTAGGATCCTCATTCAGGTGACGAGCTGTAGCTGTTTGTGGAAGTTACAGGACTTTGCTTGTAGACGCTTCATCTATCTTGACTCTATATTCAGCATTTATCAGTTGTAGGGCATGTCGCCCATTTCTTTTAGAGGCATTCCATTTATTTCAGTTATTCAGACTTTGGGCATGTAATTAATTCAGGATTCAAACTTATGTTATTATTTCATTCGTGGGATTGTCGTGAGGAGTTTTTCCTCCGGACTTATTACTATTTGTTGGTTATTTCATTACTTCGTTATGGTGAATGGATTATGTTGTTCTTCCATTATTCTTGTATTACATGTTAATCAGACTTAATTTAAAATTTGGCAACTTACTTTTTGAATACTAGGTGGTTAGTAATCTTTAAAATGTTTTCGACAGTGATGCTATTAACTGAATCAACTTGGCATTTTGTATTGATTTAATAAAGGAGTAGCTACCCGGTATTTAATTAGTCGGGGTGTCACAATTTGGTATATTATCGAGCGTAGAGATTTATCTCGTCATTATGCTTAGCGCTCAAGACTTGGTGATAGGAAAAGTGCATTGTTATATCCCTCCTTTAAAGACGTGGGAGTTGAGATTTATATTTATATGTCGGGGGACAGGATTTTAAGAGTCCCAGCTAGGTGTTTGAAGTTTATGGAATTTGATGACTACCAATGCTGAGTGATAGTGCATTTGGGAAAGTTCCTTCTTTGAATTTTATTGCGGGATGAGATACGCATGAACCTTGATAAACGTCGTGAGTAGAGAGACATTGATGGATGCTAGGGCATCAGTTTTGAATGTTAATTAATGAAAGTGTAGAAAAAACACTATGAGCTAAGAGCTCTTATACGATATAAGGCATGAGGAGCTGGTAGTGCCGTGAGAGAGCACTGAATTTTTTTTTCTCACCACGAGTTGAAGAGTGGGACAATGTTGAGAAGAATTAAATTCCTATTTATGGGGTGATTGGGAATACCCATGTATTATAGCCACGTTGAGAATGCGAGGCCAATTTTGAGAACAGTGTATGCCGTTTTCGGCGTTGTGCAAATATGCACGGATAATAGAGTTATGGGTGCCCTAGTTAGTTGATTTCAAAATCGTCCGAGATAGGAGGAAGTGGGAATATATGTGTGGAATATATGCCTGTGGGGCAGTTATAAACAAAGCTAAAATGGTATGATGGATTGAACGTCCTGTGAGGAGGAGGATGATCCAAGTATATGTGTGCAATGAGAGTAACACACCCGAGATGAGTTGAAAGGCTATGGAAAGCCATTTAAAAGGAAATCTCTTTAGAAGAGGAAAACCCAACTATTGTGAAAAATTAGAGCGGAGTCCTACCCAGTTGAATGTTGAGGGTGGCTTGTGCATAAATAGAATGCTGATGTTTATAAAATGTGCAGTGTGGTGAAAAGTGCACGGGCCGTGATTTTAGGTATACCCCAGGAAAATAAGGGAAGTATAAAGTACCACTTAATATGAGATATGATAAGTGGAAATTGGTGTAAGGTGGGACATAGTGAGATTGTCTCTGGGTGCACCACTCATAGATAGAAATAGGTTGGTTCGAGATGACCAACCATAAATTTTGTATTGAGCCGATGATTCCAGTGATAGAATGGGCAGTCAGGCTGGTAAATTTCATTGATAGGTTGTGCCCAAAACTTTTCTTGAAAAAAAGGATTGCCCAGTGCGAGGTGCCGCCTAATATTGTTGTGAATTAGGATGAGATCCTTGAACCCCACCTCCGATAGGGATTTTCTGAAAGAAGTGGGGATGACGTTTTGTTTTGGGCAAGTTGTGGCACCTATAATCGATGAATATACGAGAGGTGATTTACAATGATGAATAATGCTAGTGGTGAGCAATATAAACTGTACGGTAATTAGGAAGGGAAATTACCGATTACTGGAGTTATGTGTAATAATTTATACTGGTTTATTATGGACAAGGTGCCATTTGCGGTTTTGGGTGAAAAGCCTTGTTAATCCCCCTCTAAGGTTTAGAAACGAGAGAATAACTAGACTTTTGGATTGGACGTGATTTAGAGTCCATTGTCGAGAGGGCATTAACCTTAAATTATTTTGGGGAGACTTTTGAGCATCATAAGAGTTACGTCGCCATGAACCGAGGTTTGAAAGACTGACATGAGCGGTCAGATGTTCTATGGTTTCTGTCAGGATGGAAGTTTTGTGTTGGGATGGATATGGGAAGCTAACACATAGTGATGTACGACCTTCCAATAGTATTAAGGCGATAGAGCCAGTGATGTATAGGTTCGTCTTACTCAGATGTCGTTCGTAAAAGCACAATGTGTGATGTGCCGTTATTGAGGTGAGACCTTATGACTGATAGAGTATATCAGTGTGAAGAGAATTGAACAAGCTTGCCGTGAAGCTGGGGCTATACTGATTAAGCATTTAGACAGGTGATTACCGCTAGCGCGTGTATAGTAGAGTAACCCTTATGTTATTTTGAGATTTATCTCGTGTACTAGCAGATGTTGTGTTGTTAAAGATCATGAGTCTTAGTACGGGTTGTATCCGAATTTTGGGGACAAAATTCCCTTAAAAGGGGGGAGCATGTGATTCCCCGTACTTTTATGGGTATTTAAATTACATAAGTGGGTGTAATCTAATGATTTGAGGATTTTAAGTGTGCGATAATTTGAAGTGCGGGTTAAATATTAATTGGCGAGTGACAGATTAATATTGATGCGTGCCATATTTACTTACGAGAATAAGTAAATGAAGTTAGATTATTTTATATCATGTCGCGATTAGGAAAAGTGACAAACAATAATATTTTATTTAGAAAATACGTGTGGAGTTATACCGGATATAAAAAGGTGATTTTTTTTATAAGTGACTCGGATGGGGATTTCGAGTGCACGGTTGGTTTTGGATGAGCTGAATTAGTCAAAATAGAGTACCCAAGGGTAGTGTTTGGATTTCGGGGACTTTTTGGATCAGTTGGGACTCGCATTTGAGTATACGAGTCAGTATTGGGTTTAATAAAGGGATAACCCTTAATTCTCTCTTATAAGGTCACGAGAGAAAGAGAAAAGAGAGAAAGGAAAGAAAGAAAAGAAATAAGGAAATAATGGAAGAAGAAGAAGAGGATTCTGGCCAAGCTCCTACGAATTCCGGCATGAGGTCGTCGGATTTATCCAACGAGGCAAGTGTTTCACTTTCTTTACCTATTTATGTGTGTTTATTTTTCATATTATAGTTGGTGAAAACTATATGATTTTGGGTTGGGATTATTGAATCAAAATGGGTTTTTTGGAAATGATTTCATATAAAATGAGGTGATAACAATTCCATATGAAATCTGAGTTTAAATCCATGTTAATGGTGTAAATTTTTGATAAGAATTTTGTAAAATATGAAAAATAGTGTGTTTGACTAAGTTAGGGTTTAAAATCTTAGTTAAATTGAGGAATCCTAGAAATAAATTTATGTCTTGGGTAAAATTAAGTGTGTAGATGTTTATAGTGATGATTGGTGATGTTAGAAACCATCAATTTTGGAGTTGGAGAAGATGATGAACTTCCAAATCTGTACACGTCGAACCGATGGAATGCGATTAGGTTTGGGTAACCAAACCGGTTCGTTTTGGGGGGACATCGATTCGGTTCGTTTATTGTCACTGAACCGGTTCGTTTTTCTGGCCATCGATTCGATTCATTTTTTACAATTAATTTTGGGAAATTTTCTTAGGCTTAAAAGGATTGGAGAAGAATTCCTTTTCGAGATAAATAATAGGGGATCCTAAATAGAGTGTGAGGGTCCCTAAAAGGTTAATTGGGTGATATATAAACCTCGGGCTAGTGGGAATAAGATCCGGGTTATAAATTTTAGGAGTGTTTGGGATGAAGGACACTCGGGAAAATTATTTCGGCGGGTATTTATACATTATGCGCATAGAATGTATGTACCGATGATATGTGGGTGAAATCCGAATGTGTGAGTTGTAGGTAGATGTGACAAGCTAATATTCAGAAGGAATTAATGAGATAATTCTATCATAAGTGAGTGAATACTTATGGGATTAAAATAAGTTATGTGTATACTTATGAATTAATACGAATTGGTATATTCGGGATATTAGGCTAATGCCTGTGAGATAGGCAAGAATAGCTAGATTTGATATATTTATATATATGGGTATAGAGGCAGTATATATATGATATGATTATAAATATATTTGTGTGTGAATGATATATTTGTGTGGAACATAACCCTCTAGTGCTATCATGGAAAGTTGCATGATGTGGGTGACTCCCCTAGCTAGTGAATGCAGGGAGAGTATAGTCCCCAGGTCATAGGTGATACGTCTTGGGTATGATTCATCTCACTTTTAGGTGAGGAACTATAGCCGCTTCCCATACGTTTGTGTTATATTTTTTATCAGGTCGATGTGAGATCCTGACCGGTGGTACCAAGGATGTTGTGTGTATTCCCTAAAAGATGATAACATTCTAGAGACTGCATCCATTGCGTTATAGCTATGAGGGATGGTTATTATACTTATATAGTGTGTGATAGATAAGTATGGATATACTTGACGTGTATAGTATATATATATATATATATATATATATATATATATATATAGGGATAATCTCTGGTGCGGACAAAATCGTGCGAACTTTGTGCGGACTTTGTCCTTTTCCCAAAAATGGTCCACTCGTGGTCCCAAAGACAATTTTGTTATTTTTCTTAGTGGTCCCCTCTTGTCTTATAGTAAAATCCCTTTTCAAGACTATAGTTATAACGGATTTATATTTTAGACCCAAAATTGGTATCCGACCTTTAAGAGTTTTTAGAATCCTGCCAAATTCTGACCCAATTCCAATTCTGGTATCAGAGACAAGACGCTCCTTTTAGACTTATAAAAGACTTTAATGCCCTTGGGATTTATCCCTCGGATTTATAAAGATATTTTTGGAACTAATCGAGATTACCAACTTATACCCATAACTGATTTAGACCAAAAAGGTTGATTAACCTTACACATAGACGGCTGTTCACACACTGAACGCCAAATACGCAGATAGTAATCAAGTTACTGACAGTGCTATTAATAGAATAATAGACCAAAATAAGTGTATACTCCTTATTTTAAAACAATTAATTAAAGACACTAAAACCCGAAAAACAGAGATAGAAAATATCTTCAAAAGAACATAAGAAATAGATAGACAAATCCCAATAGACCTTGTACAAGTATTACAAGAAATAAATATTAAGACTAATCATATAGAAGTCCTTAACAAAGACATTTTACAAATTAAAACTTTGACAAAAAATCAAGAAATTGAGCTAATTAAACTCACCAAAGAACAAGCTAAACTTATTCCTAAATTCGACAATTATCTACCTAATGGAAATAGTTAGATCAGACTGGAATGGGGTACATAGAGACCTCTCCATTCAGACCTTAGCTAATTTTTACCAAAGAATTCTAGAAAAGATAAATGATGATAGATTTTATAATAAGATAAATGAAAATGAGATTGCCAATGTTGCTAAAGATTATAATAGTAGCTTTGTTAAAGACTTATAATTAGATTTAAAGGCTAAGACAAAAGGATTAACCACCTTCTATACAGACTTTGTTAAATTTCAACCAAATTTAGCAAATTATCTTAACAATATGGAAAGCCATCACCTATCCAAAATGGATAATATTGTTAATGAACTTAGATTAAATATGGCACAAGCAAAAGAAAAATATGAAGAAATTATACGGGAAATTAAGGTCATTTATAATAAACATTCCCAAGCAGGATTAGACTCTTCATTTATTTTAACACGCTTAAGTGAAATAGAAAAAACTATAGAAACTATAGAAGCTAGAATGGCACAAAAATCTATGCAACAACAAGAAAAAGATGATGAGGTAAAAGACTATATTAATAAGGTTGATAATTCTCTTGTTAATACTCTTGCTAAAATAATGAAGATATTAACAATAATGCAAGAAATGAGAATAAGACCTTTAAAGAAGAAATCCTTAGCCAGATAAAGAGACAAAAAGATTATTTAGACTCTTTAGAAAGAATTGAAAATATATTTGAACAAAAATAGGTAACCACATGTAAATTTAGAGACACTCCTTATATAGAAACTAAGGAAGGAAAGACCATAACTAGAAGAGTCATAAATGATGGATAAGATAAGACTAGAAAGATAGTTAGTCCTATCCCAAATATTGAACATAGTAATTTTATGCTCTAAAGACTTAAAGATTCATCTTCCAATGTTAGAACATGGTGTAAGGAGAGAAATTTCATCAATCCTCTCTAATGGAAGGAATGGGGTGAAGTTGACTAGAAAATTATTGAAGATTCCATACATAATGGACACCTTCGAACAGTTAGATACATAAACTTGTTTAAAGAATGAGCCACTACCAAGACTTCTAATTATAACATGACTTATCATTGTAGAAATCATGTGTTAGATAAGTCTTACACTGAGCTTCAAGTTTTTGACTCAGAATTGCTTAGATCAAGAGGAACTGATAGGAAGTTCTAGTTTCTAATCTTTGGACTCTTTCAAGCAAGAATCCAAGGATTACATAGACCTCAAAATAATATCAACATATTATGCTATTTAATAGATAAAAGATGGAAAGATTTTGAAAAAAGCCTTATTGGGATTGCCCAATTAGAAATGTCAGACAATATAGGATACTTTAATGTCATTCCGGCTTTTACAGTAATCGTAGACACAACCAAGCATTTAAGTTAATATTATATGCTAGTGGATATGAAGACTATATTATCTCATATGCTAATATAAATATGGAATTCCAAAGCTATGTAAAATTATTCCAATTCCCTTATGAAGGAATGAAATCGGGAATTCCTAGCGGTAGACTTAACGAAGAAATATTAGTTAGAACCAATAATTCAGACTACAATCATACTTACAGTATTAGATATACTGGACCTATGAAAGAAAAAGATAAGACTCTCTAGAAATTGCTAGAATTTCGAGAAACTAAGACTATACAGAATAAACCTTTGTTTATTAATCAAGATGATGTCACTGGAAATGTTACTATCTAGTTTGGTCCTCCTAATATTATTAATAAAAATATCCAGACTGAAGAAGTTAGATTTAAGAATATGGGAGAAGCCATAATCAATGATCCTTCAGAAGGAGAATGTAGTAGTAAAGCTAGTCCTAGTTTACTAAGACAAGCTCCAGTAATTAGACCTAGAAGATCATTTGAACAAAAAGACTTAGTTAGATAAAAAGCTAGAATCCAAAACTTTGGACATAATCCCTCAGAATTGGACATGAAGACATTTAAAGAACAGCTTAATAGAAGTTATTCTGTTAGGATCCAAGAAAAAGATTGATTCAACATGATAGGCCAAGACCACATATTAAAATTAAAAGAATCTAAGAATACTAAAAAACTTCTTAAAAACCTAAGACTAATGGTAAAAGGAGAAGAAAGATTAATGCTAGCTACACAAGTAGGTCCTAATAAACAAGAGATATGAACTATTAGTAGGCTAGAAGATGCTCCTATACTTTTTAGTAAACCAATAGGAATAGATATTCCTGTATACTCAAGCACTTTAATAAAGACCAAACCTGATTATATAAAAAATTTTCCCACTAATGACAAGAGTTTTACTCCTATTAAGACTATGGCAAGTCAAGCCATAAACCCAGTTGGGATATATCTTAATCTAAACAATGTCCAAGATAGGATGAAAGCCTTAGATGAATGGCGTAATTAGATGAACATGTGTTTTGCATATAATGAATAATGGTATGCAAGTTCATATAAGCAATACACTGAGCAATCCATTAGAGGTATTACAAAAGATTATTTAGATAGTTTAAGAAAAGCTACAGATGAAGGTTCCCTAGCTAAAAATGAGAAAATTAAAGAAAACCTAGAAGAAAGATCAATTGATGAATATATTCAATTATTCACTTCAGAATTCATTGGAGTTGAACATTTAGCTCAAATTAATGAATAAGACTTAGCAAAAACTAAGTTAGCTCTTCTTAGTATTTGTAAATTAGATAAGATCAATGAATATAGCAATAATTATGAACAATTATATTACCAAATTAAAGAATTTAGAGAGACCTTAAAAGATGAATATTTTAGAAAGATACCAGCTATAGGACAAATCCTAATTAATGAATATAGGAATTGGTCAGGAGTAGCTGGAATTAAGAATAACTCCCTTAGTGAAAGAATCAATTTTACCAAAGACTATATTATATCTAAAAGATAAGATATAACTCAAGAAAAGTTAATTGAAGAAACTTTCAAACATATTCCTCCAATCAAAGATGAAAGAGACATTGCTCCAATTCAATGGGGATGTGGTAATGAATCTAAGAAATTCAAAAAGAAACTAGAATGGAAACAAAAAACGTTTAAGGCTAGACCTTTAGGTTTTCCAAAAAATATATAGATTTAGACCATCTACTTCCTTTAGAGCAAGGAACTCTAAAGCTAAGAAAAATATATTTAACCAAAGACGATATTTAAAAAAAAATACCAGTAAGTATAAGAAGGTTCCTAATTATAGAAAGGAAAAAGAAGTATCTCAATCTAAAACTGCCACCAAAGAATATTGGACTTGTGATAAAGAAGGACACTTTGCTAAAAACTGTCTTAACAAGAAAGATAAATACAGTATTAAGATTAATAATACAGTACTAGATTTTGCAGATCAAGAAGAATTAGATATTCTGTATGCCATAGAAATATCAGACATATAAAATGATGATAATACTAGTATCTATAGTGCATATACATATAGTGATTCGAAAGACTACAATAGTGATACTGACGAGTATGAAGACTCTCAGGATACTCTAGACTATATATGATGCAAATTGACCAAGAGGATCAAGAAGAAGATTATATAGACTTTGAAGAAGCTTGGTATAAATGTATATTAAGCCCCCTTTTAAAGAAAAGATGGACAATTAGTAACTTAAATTACTAACATATATACCTAGATGTTACTTTGATGAAAAAAATTATTGCACATTTGAAATGAAATGTAGCAAGAAAGACTTTAGATGTGTAGAATGCTTTGAGACTATACAAATATAATTATTTATGGTTTGTGTTATTTGTCAATTAGACTATCATGAAAACTGTTGGAGAATTAGATTTAGAGAAATTTATACCAACCAATATGATGCTCAAATAAACCAAGATATTAAAACATATTACCAAGACATTGATAAAAATGTAACCAAAAGATTACAAGAAAATGAAGACTTAAAGGGAAAAGGAATTTCCTATGATTTAGGAGAATACTGCTCTGATAGTAGTACGAAAGATTTAACATCATTAGATTTTGTAGATAAACCTCAGAAAGGAATATCTATTTTAGAAAAGAATAATTTACGAATTTCTACTAAATCACATGCTTGCTTTGTAGAAGTGTTTATAAAACACAAAGATTATCCTAAAAGGCTTTAAGCTTTTATAGATACAAGATATTCTTAGAGTATTTGCAAGGCTAATGCCTTCCCTGAAGATTATTTTCTAGACAGTAATCAAAAGATTCATGGTAAGGTAGCTAATGGAGAACCATTTACCTTATATTTTCAAACTATTGCTATCTATTTTAAATTAGGAAATCAGACTAACAAAACTGTTAATCATTAGTTTTGGATAATGGATCCTCGTCCTAGTTTCACAGGAAATATTATTTTAGGACAAGACTTTATTAGCAAATATCACCCTTATACTCAGTATAATGATAAGATATTAATTAGTAATAAAGAGGAATTTAATATTAAATCCCCTCTAATAGATCATAAGACCGCCTTTGATCTTCTGTAAGTCAAATCTAACTATAGACCAATCAAACATTAGAGTTCTTCAGCTGAGCATGACGGACCTAGGCCTACAAACCAACAAGAAGCCTTCGACACTAAACCCTTACAAAAATAATGTAAGTGTCCAGACCAAAAGTGTTATAAGAAAATAACACTTATACAACAAGACATTTTAGATCAAGCCCAACAAACCTTATTAAAGGTTCAAACCATATCCAAACAGAAGAAAATGGATATAAAAGTAGAAAAGGAAAAGATTAGGCAATTAACAGAGTCTCTTTTAGGAAAAAATTCCATTGCTAAGTGGAATAAAGACCAAAGTTATTTTCAAATTATCCCAATTAATCCAGATGCCACTATTAATGATGGATCCTATAAGAAAGGATATTCATAAGAAGATAGAGAAGAATTAAAAAAAGACATAGATGAAATGCTTAAGCTTGGAATTATTAGAGAAAGCAAAAGTAGACACAATAGTCTTGCCTTCTATTTTCAGAATGAGTGTAAAGAGAGGAAAAAACAAATGGTCATAGACTATAGACACCTTAATAAGAATTATGAATTTGATTCTTATAAGATACCAAACAAGAACAATCTAATAAGTTTGATTGAAGACATAATTATATTCAACAAGTTGATTGCAAATAAGGCTTCTGGAAAATTAAGATGCACCCAGACAGTATTACTTGGACGGGTTTTAGTGTGCCCCAAGGAAAATATGAATGGTTAGTAATGCCATTTGGATATTTGAATACCCCTCAAGTATTCCAAAGATGTATGGATAATATTTTTAGATCATATTTAGAATTGTGCCTTGTATACATAGATGGTATTCTTATAGCAAGCAAGACTGAGATAAAACATGTAGATCATCTTAAGAAGATTATTTTAGAATTAGATAAACATGGTATTGTTATTTTTGAAAAGAAAATGCAATTATTTTAGACTGAGATAGACTTTGTGGGAATGTATATTAATAAAGGAAAAATATCCTTAGCAGAACACATAACCAAAAAGATTCTCGAGTTTCCAGACCAACTCAAAGATATAAAATAATTACAATCATTTTTAGGATTGCTAAATTGTGATGCAGATTTTATCAAAGATCTTGCTTAAAAAAGACAAAGTCTAACTTCCAAATTAAAAGGAACAGACAAGACCAATCCTTTTAATTAGATTAAAGATGATTTTGAAGTCATAAGACTTGTTGATGTAAAAAACTAGATTCGATCTAATTAATTAATCACAGATAAAAAGAAATAAAGAAAATAAGACAATAGATTTTTAAAGTGGTTTAGACCAATGAAAAATGGTCTACGTCCACTGTTCTTGTATTGCCGATGTTTGCCTTAATCTCGATGATGATTATAAGAGATCAATTACCCGCTTATGGGGGGCGTTACAATGTATTTATAGCCTTGGGGCTATCAGTATGAATAGATAAGATGCCGTTGTTTAATAGACATATAAATCTGCACAATAAGAATGTTCATTGAATCCAATGTTCATTGAACGTGCAGTCGTTGCCTGATCTCCCTGTTCAGATGCTCTGCACGCTGAGTAGCTCGGCAGGCTATGTAGCTCAACACGCCTTGTAGCTCGGGGAGCATATGTATTTGCCAAGTAAGATGCTACGTGCTACGTGTCTTTATATGATTAGTCCACGTCAACTTCCTAATTTTTGTATCAACAAGACTAATCAAAGAAACAGTCAAGAATATTGCTTTACTTGAATTGCCTAATGCTGGAGATCAATTTATGTTAGAAATAGAAACATCTGATAAATAATGGGGAGCAGTATACTTTGCCATTGATCATCAAATTAAAAAGAAAAAACTTTCTAGATATAGTTCTGGAACCTTTACTGATCCAAAAACAAGATACACTGCCCATGAAAAAGAAGTTTTAGCTATAGTAAGGGCAATAGAAAAATATATGTTTTTTCTTAGACCTAAATATTTTACTATTTATACTGACTCTTCTTATGCAGTAAAATTCAAAGACTTAGACTTCTCCTAATCAAGGACTAATAGACTTATTAGGTGGCAATAATTTCTTAATGGTTATGACTTCTTTGTTATACATATTAAGGGAAGCAAAAACACCATTCCAGACATCAAATCTAGAGAACCTATGTTGGCTAACACTAATATTATTTCTTGTTTTATGTTGCAAATAGAAGACCTAAACATCATGAGTTCCTCTAGAATAAATAGATTGAATGAAAAAGACGTTACAGACTATCTTAGACACGTAAGACCAAATGATGGTGTAACACAAAGATATACTCATATTCAAGACTCTCAAGAAAGATCTATCCCAGAGAACTTTGATGATATCTTAGTTCCTCCTGGAAAATCTAGACATGAGATTGTTTCTCAAAATAAACTCATTGGAAAAATATATTTCCCCCAATATAAACCCGATCAAAGATACCCAGACTTGATTAAATTTACACGAGAATTTTCAGAAGATGAAAATACCCTTATAGACACTATATGGTGGAATATAAAGAATAGACTGTTGATAGAATTCAAACAAAATTTGGTAGCTATTGCCAAATTTATGAGAACTCAAATACTTGCAGTTACCCAGCTTAGTGGTACTGCTATTCCTAGACCTCAGACTCAGAATTATGCTCAGACTCTTGGAGAATCCTCCAAAACTAAACTTACTGATAATTTTTGTTATCAGAAAAGACCTTTAAGACTAAGATTGTTATATTGTTTGGTCATAATAATCTTCCAATTTCAGAAGACAGTCAGAAAGAAGCTAATAATATTATTAAATATCTTAATATGTTATTATCCGAGATTAATGGATATGCCTTAATTTTTAGAGATTTCTTCAAAGACGTTCAAAAAATTTATCTTTTTGGAAAAGTAGACATGTCTCAAATAACCTTAGCAGACCACTGGTTCATTTGACTCGTCCAGATAAAAACTATAGAAGACTCTATTACTCTTGAAAAAATTATCCATGAGTACATCAAGAAGGTAAAAGACTTTCTTCCCCTGTTTGCTAGGATCTACCAGATTGTTCCAAGTTCTTGTAGTGGAAGGATTTAGACTCATTAGGTTTTCTAATTATTTATTTGAAGACATTGAAATCCTGTCCGAAGATGAGACTAAAGACCTAATTATTAATAAGTCCAAACTCCAGATTGCCCAAGCTATGGAGACGATAGAAATCGTGGAACTGTTAACAAGTGAAGACAGATGGTACACTGCATACCGTAAAGAAGATCACATTATCAAAGCGGATCATCCATTCAATGGAAGGATCAAGAAAGAAGCCAATAACATGGTAGAAATAGCTTTGCCAGCTAGCCTTAGAGTGGTAAGCCTCATTGATGAATTCTTCAGCAATAATGCCCTACCAGACAAAGATAAGGTAGAAGAAGACATGGATGAGATAAAGAAGGGCCCCTCGTTAGCCAAAGAATTATTGAAGACTTAAGACTCAATTATTTAGACTGCTTTCTATAAAATAAAAGATTCGTTGATATCACAAGACGACGAAGGCCTACCCCACATGGGCCATTAGACAACTCCTCCTACCAGAATTATTGGTAAAGACAAAGACGCTTTCTGTCAAGAAAAGACTTTAATAATTATATTTCTTTAAACTAATTAGCCTTTGGCATCCGATTACCAGTCAAATATAGTGCCCTTGTAATTATAAAAGGGAGCGTTCAGTGTGCAATAGACAATGAAGATTAGAAGTAAGAAAGAGTGAGTAAGCTTAGAGAGAATAACACGTATATGAGTGAGTAAACCTCATATAGTTAGGGGAATGGTGAGAGTTGTATTTACTTGTGTTATCCAATAAAAATATTTTCTTTTCTAGAAATATCTTATGCTAAGTTGTTATTATTCTCCAACCATCTCTAACTTTCTGTTCATAGATGACTATTTTGTGAAACCTCTAGTGTAGCACGTAGGTGTTATACTGTTGAATCGTCGTCAGGTGCCAATTTTTCAAGAGTCATTAGCCAGGTGGGCATCAGGCGCGGTGGCGTACAGGCAGAAAATGGTTCCAATGCCAAACTAGTGGATTGAGGTGCGACACATAAAGAGAGGGTTGCAGGAGGCCCAGATCGGAGAAGAATAGTAATAAAGCTGAAGAGACAATGGAAAGAAGATAAAGATATTGCAGACCAGAAGGAAGGTATAAACTTAAACCAAACCCCTAGCTATTTTAAATATTATTGTTATCATCCAAAGAAATTTTCACGAGCCTACAATTCGTTATAGACTTTTTAGCATTTGTTAACCAAAAAAATCAAAACTTAATAAGAGAAATCCAAGAGTGGACTCTTACAGACCCTAAAGATAAAGAACTTATGGAATATGCTTTAATATATGCAGGTGGTACTTTCAAATATGTAGACCTGGTTATTGAGTGGTTAGTATGTGAAGTACCTAGAATATAAATAATTAGAACTGGGATCCGCGATCTCTTTAAACAAAAGTTAAGAACTGCAGAGTTCGCAGAAGAACTTTATAGACAAGAAAAATATCAAGAATACACTAGAATACTTAAAGATAGTATAGACATATTAAAATATATTAGACTCAAAAGGTTAGCTGAAACAAGAACTATTTTAATTAGATCGGGTGGAATCCGTCCTCTTCTTAAAAACGTAGAAACAACTGCCCCTAGAATATATTGCAGATTTTTGTCATCTTATGGTGATAATGATTTAGACGAATTTATAGAAAATGATATAATTAATATTTTTAATCAGATATATAAAGAAACTGGACTGATAAAACCTCAATACTGCATAAGGTATTTAAGACTAGAATATTTTTCATTAAAACCGCTTGCAATTTCCAGACTCCCAAAGAAAAATATATATATGAATAATCCCCACTATTTCGAATTTCAGTACGATAGTGACGAAAGAAGTCGAAGAAGTAGCAGCTCTGAAACTTCTCATAGACTCCCAGATTAATTTAAATGTTAAAAATAAGTTTAAAAGACCCTAGAAATCATTGGGGTAGAAATTAATACTCCCAGAAACCTTAGAAAGAGAAAGTGGTCCCTAAGCGGTCTGTAAAAGACAAACGCAGTCGAAAGACATTTTTGGAAGATAGCTAATCCGCATTCTATCCGCATACTAAATTCGCACAGGAGCCATACTCTCTCTCTCTCTCTCTCTATATATATATATATATATATATATATATATACACACACACACCGGACAATATAAAGGATAAAAGGAAAAATATATTATGACATCCGGGAAAATAAAATCCGGAATAAAAAGGTGATTCATGTATATAAGATGAGAATTATATACGGGATTAATGACACTAAAACGTGAATAATGTATAATAACTAGTGAAAATTATTTGTAAATGGATAAATTATAAGTGAGAAATCAATGCATAAGCTCGTGAGAAAGCTTAGGATATTGTACACGCGAGGTATAAGATAACGTATGGTGATTTAGAAGTTTGTGAGAGATGTTAGTTAGGCTGGGTTGCGTAACTAGGGCATTTAAAATACATGCGTTAGGTGTGCACTATTAAATGAGAGGTAAGGGGTATCTAATGTGAGTTCGACACTAGTTTAAATATCGAGATATCATATTTTAAATATTAAAGTATTTTAAACACTTACTAGATATTTTCAAAATATTTTGGGCTTTGACTCGCTTGCAACTATTTTTTTTCTTTCTTAAAAACATTTTAGGTGTCCAGACACAGGGACGCCTGAATGATATTATTTCTTCAAGTCAAACGATGCTGGCGCAGCTGTGGATGCTAACAGGGATTGTTTAGATGCTTCTATCCTCGTGATCTAGATATGAGGTATTACGAGTTGTATTCGGGCATGTTGCCCAGCTGTTTTCATTTATATTATTTGTCGCATTTTAATGTACGCATATTCGATATGGTTGTATAATATTCTACCGAAAGTTATCGGTTATTGTTTATTTATTTCAATTGATATGTATATTAATTGTGTGGATGGATTTATTGTGTGTTTTAGTTAAAAATATTAAAAAGTTTAAAATTTGACGCCCGACTTAATAAGTTATTAGTAATTAATTGATTTTTGACAGTGATGCTGAGAATACTCCATATGAGAAATCTTATTTTATTTTGATAAAGGATTGATCAACCGAGATTAAAATAGGCGGGGTGTCACAGATAGGACAACTGATGTATTTATTAAAACACATAAAATGAAAAAAATCCTTAATTTTCAATAATGAAACATTTGGGTAATCACCATAAAAGAGTTTAAAAAAAATTCTTAAAAATAATCTCCAATAAGCGAAATTTTAAAAAAATTGAAGAAAGAAAAAGTTATCAACCTTATTACCAAATATGAAAATTTAAGGTTTTGAGAGCTTAAACATGCTCAAATAGTCAAAACAACGTTCATGACTAAAAAATTGTGATTTTAATCATTAAATCCTTTCGGATTGACATCAAAAAACTCATCAATTCCGGGTAAGTCGACAATTTTAATCTGAATTATTGCTTATTAGAGATATAAGAAAACTGTTACTGAAAATGTCTCAAAATATTCAAATTTACAGTTTTATAAATAAGCAGATTTAAAGACATAATTAAAATTGTCACGAAAGAAAATCACAAGAAAGGAACCAAAACCAATTCTAACTTGGTCATAAAAAATTGGTACCCAAAATCTCATTTTATGAAAATTTCTTTTATGTGATTATACAGATATACCAATTAATTCAGTTGGTTGCATTCACTGATAACTTAAATTAATTTATCATTATTTACGCTTAAATATTTAATTCATAGAGTGTGCAAAAATTTTACTTTCATGGAATATACATGCAGACACATATTACGTAATGTATATAAAAATCAATACCCCCAAAAAAATATTATGCCAAAACTTAATGAATAATCAAAGGTCCAAATATAGATGCCTGCACAATAATCTAATATTTATAACATTGGTTCATACACTTTGATGTCTTCTCAATCTAACATTATATAAATATTAGTGTCAAAATATTAATTCATAATTATGTTAGGATCTTTTGGCAACCAAATATAGATTATTCATAATAATCCAATTTAGCGAAACTGCTATGTCAAACCCCTAATCATACATCTAATATTAAATCCATTATATTGAACCTTTTGGTCAATACCAAATAATACATAACATGAATATTAGAGCAACCATTTAATAAGAAAAATTATATGTAGTGATTTATATCATAAAATACCGAAAAGTAATTTATTTTTCCAAAAATGAATTTTTTTGAGTAATCACTTAATTAACATAAACAAAATTTCCAGGTTCACTCTCCAATTCACGGAATCATAAAATTAATTTTTAAGTGAGAGTTATTTACGTTGACATTACTATCAAAAATGGCAAAAACGCATTTTTGGGGATCTAAAAGATGTCAAATCTCCGAGATAAGGTAGTGCTCATTGAATACACGGGTTTTGTTTATTTCGACGTTTTCAAGTGGCCATATGAATTTCGTAATATTCCGAGTAAAAATACAAAATATGTCGCTAAAAAAATTCTATTTTTCATAAGTTTATTTATTTACTTATTTTTACCTGGATTCTTTTATTGTCAAAAGCTCTTAATGGATAATCACGAGATCAGAAACTTATTGCTCTAATACCAAGTGTAAACTTAAAATAAAGAACACGTAATTAACAGTTTTATATGGATATATAATTTTAATGTATGAATATCCAATTCTATATGTTATATATTCTTTAATAATATAAAAGTTATGTATTTGACATTTAACGTTAAGATCTTAGATCAACATGATTATCACATAAAACTATTATGAGGGATACAAAATGATTTTATAATGACATACCTCCATCATGTCACAAATGGAAAGCTTGACGGAACAATCAACCTTAGCAATGTCTAATTGGACTGAAATTTGGATCACGACTTCCTCTTGTATACGACAAGAACATACTTCAATTTCAGCACGTTCCAATGACTGGATCTTCTTTTATAACCAAAATAGTATTTCAAAAATTAACATAAACTTGAGTCTTTGGATTTCGTTTTCTTATCCTATAATTACATTATGTTGTCTTTTTACGTGTCTGAATGATAAAAAATCAGTCACTTATTTATAAGTTGGGACAAGACCCAAATATCCAATAGTCACTTAATCTTTGCCGTCCACCAAGGTAGATAACCTAGAGTCATTTTGACTATTGGTATTTGGAGTACCATATCATTAGCCAAAGTGACTCTTAGTATTAACCTAATTATGGATCATATTTTGTAGAATTATTCTTTAAAATAATTGTAACATGATTCACATCTCAAGTTTGGAGTTTAAAAGAGTAGATAACATAAATTATTTAAAAACTTTTCCCTCCAAATTGGAAAGAAATGGAGAAAAGAGAAATTTTTATAAATGAAGTTACCTTCTTTCTTTTAAAACAAAATATTGTCTTTCTAACTTGCAAATAGTGAGATAAAATCTTATTTTCTCTTATTTACTAAGCTCACAAACAATGAAAGAAATGTTTAGGCCATCTCCAATTGTTGTTTCCAATAGCCCAAATTTCCATATAAAAAATAGGGATGCCAAAAAACCTCTCCAGCCCAATATTTCTTAGACCTGTGAATCTCACATGGTAGCATAGTCAGATGGAGATTTCCAGGAATGTAGTAGCAGTTATTCAATGTGACATGGCAATCCAAGTTTGTCTTGGTGGGAATGAGATAACTACTATTTGCCACTAAAAATATACCTATTAATATAAATCTTTCACTTCTCTGCCACTTTTCACATTTTTCTTTCCTATTACTTCTTTATTTTGCAAGGAGATGAAAACTTTCACATGATAAAGTGATGAAGATTCAAAAATATATATGCAATTGATGATGATCAAAACAAAGAGTGTGGAGTTCATGTAAGTGCACCAAAAATTCAATCTCTTTAGCATAACCCCAATGATAAAGTGATGAAGATTCAAGAATGATTCTCAATTTAACTCACAAAATTCCATCCCCCTCTCCAACTCACTACCCCCATAGTGAAAATCAATTTCAAACAAATTATGGTGTACACTCAACCGATTTTGCTCCTCATTTACAACAACAATACTCATTCCAAGGTCTAAAGAATGCCCCACTATTTCTCTTTAAAACTCAAATGTCCACACCCTAAAAAATGAACGGAAGAAAGCGAAAACAAAATCCCAATTCTCAAAGAAAAAATTATTATATGCCTCAACCTATTCGACGAAATTATACTAAGGAGGAAGATGTTGCTTTAGCTAAAGCTTAGTTACACAACTCGATTGAGCTGTCAGTTGGAATAGAGGACCCAATGATTGCATTGTGGGTACGCATTAAGCAATCTTGGAAGGAGTTTTTAGGGGGTGATTTTGTAGAAAACTGACAATTAAGTGGTTGTCCAAACATTGCTACATAGTCGAAGCCGCCGTCAACAAATTTTATGGGATATGTGAGCAGTTGGCTAGGACTCCAAGGAGTGGAACAAATACAAATAATTTGGTGAGGATTATTTTGATTATTTTGATTAGTTAATTATAATTTAAGTTACTTAATGTTGACTTTTTATTTTCATTGATATTATACTTATGTTGTTCTTACTATCATTTATAGAGAACAAATGCGCATAAAGTGTACAAGGAAACAAATATCGATAATAAAGATTTTTTTTAAACATTGTTAGGTTGGATGCAAAAAAAATGCAAAATAGTGTGTCGAAAAATTAACCACGAGTTCATCAAAGCGACAAATACAAAATGGTAATTTTTGATGCAAAAATTCTCCATCTATGAGGACCAATCAGAAAAGGACACATGTCATCCTATGTGGCAATATGCGGCACCCGAGGAGAGTTGATCGACACCCGAGGAGAGTTAGTCGGTACTCGAGGAGAGCTGGTCGGTACCCGAGGAGAGTTAGTCGGCACCCGAGGAGAGTTGGTCGGCATACCAACCAACTCATAGCATACCAAGCTACTTAGCGTGCAGAGCAACCAACCAGGAAGATTAAAGGATAACTATGCATTTAATGTGCATTAATGAAGATAACAACGCATTTAATGAGCCTTAATGTACATTTCTACTGTATCAATAGATGACAACACATAGCCTTTTCATATTGACAGCCTCAAGGCTATAAATACATGTATTCCCTTAACCGAAGGGACGGACAACTAAGAAACACCTTACACAAGATACACATCCTTTCTCTCTCCACACCATATTATGCTATTGTAAACCCCTGGGAATAAAATAACAATGGACGTAGGCTTTATTCATAGATGAACCACTTTAAAAACCTTTGTCTCTTATATGTTTGATGTGAATGTTTATCTTCATCTTCAATCTCATCCTCATCATTTATCTGCTGTTGACGCCACTAAAATGGCAATGGCCATTTTCTGTCTTAAACATATTGGCGCCTGTGGGAACGTGTTATAAGAATTGTTCTCCATCAAAAGCTAAGTTTTTATTTTCTCTACGCATAATCAATTATACATACATCTTTTGATTCAATCATGATTTTTATGATTATGTACATAAATTAATTGTCCAATTTTTGTCTGCAAAATGTTGCATATCATGATTTTTAAATCATGACTCTTAGATTCATTCTTATTTAGAAATCCAAAAAATAATGGATTTCATAAATCATAACTTTTTGCTTGATTCTCAAGTTTCAATTTTATATCATGAATCACATATTCAAAGATTACATAAATTTTTAGAATTCATATAACACTGTTATGAATAATGATTTACCACATTATATACAATCTGAAATTAGAGTATGTTAACCACACCGTTTTATTTATATTAGTGAATTATACACTCAATTTTTCACCTATAGATCGGGACAACCGCATCAAATTTTGGAAATTTTCATGATTGATTTTTAGACAAGATCCAAAAAATCTCTAATGGCTGTTCAAATTTTGCTTATATTTTTTTCTATCTGTAATCAGAGAATAGAAAAACACAAATCAAAAACAATTTTCTCTCTCCTGGCAATTAATCCAAATCTACTTCAAACGTACTCATCAACTTAATTTGTTTGAGAAAATATTCGTCATGGTTCTGAACAAACGCTTTCATAAGAGTAAAAATCCAAAATGATTCCCTTTTCTTTAGAATATTAACCCTATCTTCGCATATAAATCTGATAATTTAGATTTATTTGTCCTCTCATATACCTGATTATGTTGATTTATTGGTACAATAAATTTCTGACTGGCCGCTGGCCCAGATAGCCATTCTACAACAACAACAATAATGAAACCAGATCAGAGGAAACCATATCATCGTGGATCCGAACATAAACCTTAGATATGATACAGAACATCAACATACTCAGAATTTTATTCACTAGCACAAGCTGGTTGGTGAAAAGACATTGATCAGTACCATTGTGATACAACGAAGAGGCGAACGCTGACAGGCTGTGATGTATTCACAACCAAATCCAGTTAGTTTAGGAGAGGATCCGAAGATTTATGGGTCAATTTATCCATTAGTCCGATGGGGTGACAGTTGGGAAATATTGTCAGAATACCTGATCCAATTCGTCTATAACTAGTGGAGATCATATATAGCTGGTCGGCGACCAACCCTGAGGACTCCAGGATAATTATTCCACTCCACACATCAGCAACGTTGCCAGAGGATGGCGACTATTATGCGAAGCAATATCACTAGGTCAGTGGTCGGCAATACCCACTACAGGTCAGCAGAGATCGGAATTTGATCAACCTATTTTGACCAAGTCAGGCATATAAATTTCGGGGAGTTGGCGAGTATTTACACCAAGGGTGGTCCTCGACCTCCTAACTGTTGGTCGGAGGCTTCATTTTGTTGATCGGTATTATAGTCGCTTAACAGTGAGGCTTCAATTTGTTGGTCCGCATTAAGATCCAGCCACGTAATCCGCGACCACTACTACAACTTTACCAGATGAACTTTTGCTTGTCGGCGTTACTTATTTTCTGGTCGGAAGTACCCATCAGTTGGTCGGCGTTACCTATTTTCTGGTCGGAAGTACCCATTAGCTGGTCGGCGTTACCTATTTTATGGTCGGAAGTACCCATTAGTTGATCGACATTAATTACCTTTTTTGTGGTCTGAAGTACCCCATCAATTGGCCTCATTAGCACACCAATTTTCTTGGTCGGTAGCATCATCAAACCATTATTTCTTGGTCGGCGACTCAACAGTTGAACAGTTCATATATTAAAGTCTCTCCCGACCTACTATTTATTAATCGTCCGTATAATTTTTTGATACCATTGTTGCTCGGAGATGATTATTACACTTCAAGAGGAACTCCCCGAACTATTATCTGCTGCTCGGCAATGAATCCAACAACATCAATTTTTCTAGTCGCAACCACATGGACAGTATGTGTTAGAACATCTGTTGGTCAATAACAACTATTATACAACTTGGGGGAGTCCCGATCTCAAATTTGTTGTTCGGTGACGTGTATTACACCGCTGGAGGTGTTCCCGACTTCCTATGGCCGGTCTGTAAATTTTTTATATAGGAATTCCCGTTTACTGTTGGTCGGTGACAAGTAAGGCTGGTCGACAACCATAACTGATCTTTGGCAACAAATGATTTTTCAAACTTGACTTTGTCAAAGTAACATTTGCTACCTTAGGTATTGGCTTAAATAAAACAACGCAAATCATCGGTGGATAAAAATTAAAAAGCATATTTAGTTATTCGCTAATTTATTAAAATCACATAGTGAGAAAAATATTTTGAGGCTAATTTATGAGCATATGTTAGATTTCAAATAATTGTGCAAAAAATTCAAAATTAGTGAATTAATTTTTATATCCTGTACATGATGAATAAAAATTTACTTAAGCCTCACATATTTGGCATGACACTTTATTAGTTCATATCTTGAAATTTATATTGCCCAATATTAATGTAGATGCACATTATATATTGTTCCGCTGAATAATTATTCTAATCATAATTTTTAGCCTCAATAGGTGTTCGAGCAGCTTATTAAAATTCCATAGGTTCAAGGTTAAATCCCGACGAAAGCTTGGCCATAATCTTAAACATCGGGAAACTATTATTGCTCGACATCAGCCAATTTTGCCTCGACATATCAACCAACATATATTATTTCATTTTTTGAAATTAATATTTTTATTTCTCAAGCATATACATATCATATATTTATTGGATGAGTAAATTATTCTCATGACTAATCAATTCAGCCTACACATATGGTAGAGCAAGTTATTAATTTTTACAGGTACAAGATTCAACGCCGACGAATGCTTGAAAACAAACTTAAACTTCTAGAAACTATTATCAATGCTCAACATTATGAAATTTCACCTCAGCAAAACACTATTGACTTTATTATTGCTCAGATATCTGCTCAAGCACAAATTATTCTATATATCCATTGGGATTCATATTCTATATTCATCTCATCATGGAGCTCGACGAGATACTTATTATTATATTCAGCTCCGAGGAGAACTACATCATTTGTTATATTTCACCCCAACGGATAGTTGGTCGGGGTAATTCTTTTTATATTCAGGCCCGACAAAGTACTCGGCCATTTTCTCATGTTCTGGAAAATATTATTTTTGCTTGGCATTATGCAATTTTGCCTCGATAGATCAGCAAGACAGTTTATTATTATTTTAAATCATTATTTATGTCTATGCATATTTTATATTTATCTCAGTATGGAGTGATTCGTATCGAATATTGCATATTTCCGCCCGTTATCTTTATGCATTCTAGCACTTTTACGGTCCTAAATGCCTATAATTATGCTCATCAACTAGACAACCTTGGATTTGGATATATACATGCTTTGCAGGGGTTATTTGTGCTTTTGTAGGTATTGGAACGCTAAAAGTGAGGATCCGTTGCATTTCAGAGAAGTTTCGTCGCTGGACGCTACTTCAAGGGCATTTTAGTCAATTCACATTTCTTATTCGGCTCTTGGAAATTCCACGGATGCGTAGTTCATTGAGTTAGCATCGTGTGGCCGCAAAAGGTGCGTCGTTTGGAGTTCGGACGAATAAGCTAGGATCGTTTCCGTAATGGACCTTTTCCCCCTCATCATGGACCAAATGCAGCCTGAAAACAGAGTACCGGTCGACCGCGTCCCTGGGACCGGTCGACCGCGGTTTCAACTTTTGCCGTGGGAAGGAGACAGTATACTTTGGCTTAAGGGGCCGGTCGATCGCGCCCCTGCGACCGGTCGACCGGTAGTGCCAGATATTTTGGGCTCTTTCCTCTTTCTTTCCTTTTTCCCTTACTTTTTCCCACTCACTATATAAACCCATTTTTGGTTTTAATATCAGATATACACGATTTTAGGTTAGAATAGTTAGGGTTTTGAGGGTTTTGTATGGTTCTTCTTCATTTATACTTGGTTTGACACCCCATTTGTTGTGTAAGTTGACTATTCATCATCCTCTCCATTTAATTTAAGTTGTATTTCCTTTATTTCCATTGTTGTAGTATGATTTACAAGCTTTCTAATTTAGGTTTTCTTGCTTTATTTACATGCTTTGATTTACACGCTTTCTAGTATAGATTTACCGCGTTTATTTACCGCTTTCCATTTACCGCGTTTTTAACATGCTTTCTAGGTAATTTAAATTAGGTTGTGTTTGAATTGAACTCACTCGGGTTGATGCGTTGCTTTGCTTTGGTGATGGAGTTTACGGGTCTATTTCGGGTGCGTTGTCCTAGTTATTATGCCTAGGAGATTTGACGGGGCATATCATGTATGTCCCGTGCTTACGACCTTTCGCGCGTAATTTCCGGGATATTTGTTGACGCCAAAATCTTATTAGGCTTTTATAACGATTTAGGGCGTAACAACCCTTGATTTAATTAACTGTCGAAACGAGATGCATTTGTAATAACTCGTCGACCCATGTGACCATTTTATACTAATTAACTTGGGTGAGGGATATTCGACGCAACCTATAATTTTTACTCGCTTTCATAATCTAGTTTCAACACATTGCCTAGATTAACTTTTCCTTTTAGTTTGTAATCATCTTTTACACTTTTATTTCGGAGTATTAAATCACTTAAATTCTAACATCTCGTCTCTGTGGATTTTTGATACCCGACTTACCGCTGTGCTTGCCTCGCAAGTGTAGTAGTAACTTAGGTTTTTGTATTGAGTTGGCGAAACGAAAACAACGATTAGCGTCTTTACACGCGCTACTTTTCGCACTCGATCATGGAGCTCGAAAAATTTCTTCTCTCTCTATATATTCAGCTTCAAGGAGGTCTCCAACATTTATATTATCTTATTCCCAACAATCTGTTGGTCAGCTCCGAGAAAGTCTCTAGCATTTATTATCAATTATCACCAACTCCGGTTGGTCGGAAACTTATTACCACCAACTCCGGTTGGTCAGAAACTTATTACCACCAACTCCGGTTGGTCAGAAACTTATTACCACCAACTCCGGTTGGTCGGGCATCTATCACCACCAATTACGGTTGGTCAGTCATCTATCACCACCAATTCCGATTGGTCGGTCAATCAGCAAATAACAACTCCGGTTGGTCGGACAGCAGACAGCAAGTGGAGCAAATCTTATTGTCTATGGAAAATAGGAAAATTTGTCAAATAACATACTTTAAGGCCGAGAAATCATTCAAAGTTCATATTCCACACTTGGGAGCTTATATTATAAATTCAGTTGTTCATTCGGTGGCACATTCTTATAACATCATACAGTCAAGCATCAAATTCAACTCCACAAACTTACATAGTCGGGGCCCCGATTAATTATCATTCAGAAGTTGTTTTTCTTGCTCAGAAGTTAATTTTTGCTATTGAAGTTCAGGAGGCGTATTCAGAAATTCAGGAGGCAAGTACATGAGTTATATTTTTGAAGTTAAGGAGTTATAATTGAAGTTCAGGAGGCGTATTCAGAAGTTCAGGAGGTATATTCAGGAATTATTGTGCACATGCTATTGAAGTTCAAGAGTCAGGTTCAACATCTACATCACTGAGATCTTTACTACTACTGTCCCGACTAACATTGAAGAAGAAGTTGTATGAAAATGTTTCGATGTCCACCACTAGCTTGGTACTAATCAGATTGAAGAGTTGGGTTCAAAAGCTAGTATGTTACTCGACAAAGTATTCAGAAGAGCATAAATCAGAAAAATCAAGCACATGAAGTTAGCACTCAGTTGCTCGGCACAGGAGGCAGTTGGTCGACTAGCAAACTAATCAATATACTTGACGATTATGACAAGCTATAAACTGCATACTATGGCATGGTTGCATCCAAATTCCCAGGGGTGATACATAGCACACGTTCGCTTGACGAACAGAGTTCCTCAAAAGAGATATTAGCAACCATCGATCAGCCTGCATCATATGTCGTCCAGGAGATAATACACTTTATGTTGAACAAATCAAGAAAGTAGATCAAGAATTTTACGAGCACCGAGCAACACTGCAGAATAAATACTCCATCCTTTCAGTGAACCATCAAGCATGGAGCATTGGGGGCTTCTGTTGACGCAAAAATTCTCCATCTACGAGAACCAATCATAAAAGGACACATGTCATCCTACGTTGCAATATTCGGCACCCGGGGAGAGTTGATCGACACCCGAGGAGAGTTGGTCGGTACCCGAGGAGAGTTAGTCGGCACCCGAGGAGAGTTGGTCGGCATACCAACCAACACATAGCATACCAAGCTACTTAGCGTGCAGAGGAACCAACCAGGAAGATCAAAGGATAACTATGCATTTAATGTGCATTAATGAAGATAACAACGCATTTAATGAGCCTTAATGTACATTTCTACTGTATTAATAGATGACAACACATAGCCTTTTCATATTGACAGCCTCAAGGCTATAAATACTTGTATTCCCTTAGCCAAACGGACGGACAATTAAGAAACACCATACACAAGATACACATCCTTTCTTTCTTTACACCATATTGTGCTATTGTAAACCCCTGGGAATAAAATAACAGTGGACGTAGGCTTTATTCATATTCGAACCACTTTAAAAACCTTTGTCTCTTATATGTTTGATGTGAATGTTTATCTTCATCTTCAATCTCATCCTCATCATTTATCTGCGAAAATGGCCACTGCCATTTTAGTGGCGTCAATAGTGATGATCCTATATAGGGAGATTAAATTAGTGTCAATGTGGTTGTTAGGTCGTCTGGAAGAACAATAGCGAAAGTTAAAAATAATATGCAATTAAAAGATAAGGGTATTACTCAGATTCTCAGCAAATTGCAAGTATCGCTAAAAGAACAGTTTAATCACTACAAAGAGCAGTTGAAGTTAGGGGTGTAAGAGGTACGGTCTGGTTGATAAATAGTAGATATCAGTACCAAAACCAAACTCTGAATGGTAAAACCAAACCGTACCAATTTACCACCCGGTACACCAAAATCAATACCAAAACTAAACCGACCGGTATTTCGGTTTTTTCGGTAATTTCGTTTTTTTTTTAATTTTTTTTTCTTCTAGTTTTTTCTGGTTTCGATAAATTCTGGTTTTTTCTGGTTTCTGATTTCGGTTTTTTCTAGTTTCGATAAACAGTACTAAAAGCCCAAAAAAACCAAAAACAAAACCAACCAACTTTTTAAAATAAACCAAAACCAACTTTTTTCTAGTTTCGATAAATTCGGTACGGTACGGTAATTTCAGTACGATTTTTTCTGGTTTCGGTAAATTCGGTACGGTACAGTAATTTCGGTACGATTTTTTATGATTTCGGTAAATCCGGTACGATAATTTCAGTAAATCGATTTTTTAAATATTAAAACCCAAACCAACCAACTTTTTTACGATAATTTCGATATCGGTAAGACCGATATCTAGTATTTTAATATATGAAACTAAAACCATATTTTTTCGAACCAAAACGGTCAGGTACGGTAAAAACTCGTACTGCTTCCACCCCTAGTTGGAGTTGAAGAGGGAGACTGCTATAATTATTAAAAAAAAAAGAATATGAGTTGCGAAAAAATGCGATGAAAAAGGAATTGGATCTAAAAAAAGAAAGAATTATCTTGAAGGCTAAAGCCCAACGACGAAGAGATCAACAAAAAATATTGATTCAAGATCTCTCGAAGCTTACTCTTGCGGCACAGGTGCACATGGAAAAAATACAAGAAAGGATATTGTAAGAATGGAAGGAGGAAGACTTTCAAATGTAATGATAAATGTTACGTGCGTTAAAGTGTTTGGATAGTTGAATGGTGTTTTAGTATTAAATTTATGTTCTTCGTGGTTTGCTTAGTCCTTAGATGCTATTATAAATTTGTTGTTGAATTTGTATGATACTTGATTGTTCTTTATTTGTTGGTTTTCAAGTTAGTTTTGAATTATATTTGGTTTCAATATTTCAATGGTGGAGATATCATATTTGGTTTCAATGCTTCAATGGTGGGGTTGTCAGTTAATGGAGATATCATATTTTGTATGATCTTTCAGTAAAGTCAAGTCTGGTGGATAATCTGTATCTTGTTCCCAACAAGTCAGTGATGATTTCATTAAGTTTAAATACTCTTGTAGTAGGCCTAATCCATTTAATAGTTAAACTACCATTAGCTAACCAATGTAGACCTAATCCATTTAACAGTTCAACTCCCATCTTGAACAGGTCAAAAACTCAAAACGTTAAGGACTATCAAAACCTCAAACTGTTATTTTTTTTAATTCGAAGCAGTTATCACTAGCAACTTGAGCTAGGTAGTACTGGCATTTATTCATCAGTTGTCAGCTCCCAAGCAAATTAAACTCCACAAACTTATGCATGGAATTACTATGTACATTTTTTGCCAATGTTTCATAAACTTAGGTATTACTGACATATATTCAAATTGGTCATATATGATATATCCTTAAGTATGCTTTGAGAAAATGAAACAACATATACTGATATTTTCTCTGTTATTTTATTCTCCATATTTTTGCATTACCCTACTGTTACTTTTCAATATATATTGACATTGTTTATATACAGATACAAACTGCACAATCATAACAAATTTTTACAAGGTAAAGTTCCCTCTTGTTTTTTAGTATCATCATCCACTACATTAACTTATCTGAAAAAAACTTTAAATTTTGAAGCCCCCGACAA
The DNA here is from genome assembly GCA_949130495.1 of Sambucus nigra. Lineage (NCBI taxonomy): Eukaryota > Viridiplantae > Streptophyta > Magnoliopsida > Dipsacales > Adoxaceae > Sambucus > Sambucus nigra. The sequence goes on from OX422220.1 coordinate 52,480,885, forward strand.
TAGATAGTATTAGATCTAGTATGCTGTTTTTATGAAGCATTGAAGGAAATAAGTTGCAAAAAGAATAAAAAAAGTGTCATTAAAAAAACATACATCTCACTGCCATTAAAAAAAGAGAAATAAAGTAGCAATACTTAGAACTAGATAAGATCACTATCTCCATCAAGTTCCCACAAATTGTCTATAAAGTCTCTCTTCAAATCTTTTTGCACCTTTTTATCCTGAACTTCTTTCAATCGCTTAATCATTATTTTTAAGAGGAATTGACGAGCACATTGTATATCAACACCATGAAATTTTTTATTTGAAGGGGCTCCCAATTTTCGGGTTTCAATCCTTGATGATGTTCATTTTCAACTATCATATTATGTAAAATGATGCAAGTTTTTATAATATTTCCTAAATCTCTTCTTTTTTACATACGTGCAGGCCCTTTAATAATATGCCACCTTTTTTGTAAAGCTTCAAATGCCCATTCCACATCTTTTCATACACTTTCTTATTGTTTTGCAAATAGTCTCTCCTTTGAATTGGAAGGCTCATGTATTGTTTGCATAAGAGTTGCATACGCAAGATATATCCCATCAGAAAGGTAATACCCCATGTTATAATAATGATCACGTACTTCAAAATTACATGGGGGAACAACACCATTTACAATGTCATCGAACAATGGAGATCAATCTAAAACAATGATGTCATTTTTTTCCCGATCATTCTGAAGAATGCATGCCAAATCAATAAATCATGTGATGCAACTTAGAGCGGGGACTTTTTTATAGCCATTTCTATACATGATGTGCCATGATTTAAGACAATTACTCTAGTGCCATTGCATACAATCAAGGCTACCGAGCATGCCGGGAAAGCCTCGTTCTTCATTTTGTTTGAGTAACCTCTCGATATCATCGCTATTTGGCTTCCTCAAATATTGTTGTTCAAATATCCCAATAATAGCATCACAAAAATGGATTACTCTTTCAATCGCAGTGCTTCGACCAATTTGAACATAATCATCAATATAGTCAGCTGGGACACCATATGCAAGCATCCTTAGTGGCGCTATCATCTGTTACAAAGGATTTAATCTCGCCCTGAAGTAGTTATCATAGTTTTTAATTTCCTTAAAAATGTGTTTGAAAAGATCCACATCCATACGAAAGCGACGACGATCTGTCTCCCATGAATACTCTGACTCCTCACCCATAAAGTAGTATTTTACAATTTGTTCATGTCTCTTCTCCATATCATGAGAAACGTAGCGCCGATCATGAGTAGAGCCACCATGTGATCGTTTCTTTGACAACACATTCAAATCTATAAGAGGAACATATGTTGCGACCATTTTGATTAATTTACGTGTTACATTAACAAAATATTCAAATGGTTCCTCTGAGTTGATGGGCTCGGATAATAGGCGTTTAGTGACCGAGAATGAATCATCATCAAGAGTTGAGATTTCGGAGTTCATATCTGAATTAGAATTCAAATATGACATTTGGTTGCAGTAAACCTGTGAATGGAAAATACATAATCAACATTAAATTACAATAATAAATAAAAACAGGGTATTTTTTCCCATATAAATGAAACACAATGTTATAAGTGTAATAAATGTAAAAATAAAATTAATAAAGTATGTCTTGAGTGAGATAAACCAATCAAGAAAAAAAATGTAAATGTAATCAACCTCAAAATAAATACAACTATTAAATTCTAATGTATTGTGGGGTTTAAAATTGAATAAGCTTATTTTTTTCGATTAAGTTAACAACATAGAATAATATTGAGACCAAAATGGATGTGTAGATTAGAGAGGAAATAAAAAATTAAATTGAGGAGTATACCTTTTTTAAGCTAATGTGTGTACTATTTTTTGTGAAAAATGTGTGTAGTGTTCACTTTAGGACTGTTGGAGCTTTTTGAATTAAATTATAGGACCGTTTGTTTGTGGTGTTTCAATAACTATTTAAAAATATATGCCACATCATTAAGGATAGAAATTCACGGCTAAAGAAGTGGAATAAAAGTTTTGTTCCACTTATTTAGGTACAATGCCAAGTCGATGGAAACGATTGTTAACTATTCTTAAGAATTTCTTTAGAAAGGCTACAATTGGACAAGGCTTATATCTCTTCTCTTCTTTTCTCCCAACTTCTTTTCTATTCTCTCCTATTAAAACTTTCTTTTATTCTCCTCTTTCTCCTAAATTCCCAAATAGGTCTTCATAATTTCACCCTAATAGTTCCAAAAAAAAATAATAATTTCACACATATAATTGTGGTCATAAATTCGCCTTAATTCTATTGCAACTTGTAGATTTCCCTTGAATGGTGAAATAATTCATGAAATTTAGATACAATATAAAATTTAAACATCAATATATAAATAATACATTGAAATAATAAGATAAATAAAATTTTGTGGAATTTATGTTTTACAGTAGATAACAAGTTCGTGTAACCCCTAGAAAATACGGACACAACCACTCATTCATGCAGATGGGCGAAGAACTATATGAGTGCCACATCCTTTATCTCAAATCTTTTTTCTCAATGATAGTGAACAAATAATCAGATTTCTTCTTTTGGATCCAACTCCAAATGAAGTGAAGGACAAACTTGTTTTATGATGTGATGGTTTGTAGGGAGGCGATTGAATTATGCTCAGGCTTGGCCCTTAAAGGGTTGTTAAGAATTCTTTGTATTGAATTTACTTTACATGAACTTTGAAGTTTATGTGAAAATGTAAATATTTTTTTTTATTGAAATTGGCTGTTCCCGTATAAAACTCTTGAGCCATGCATTAATTGAGTACATAACTTGAATTCATATACAAATAGGGTGTATAGGTTTGTTGATCCTATGATATGCTTAAGCACTTCAACATCAACATTATATTCAATAGGTTAAAATTAACATATTAAAATATCAAGATGACTCTTATCCATTTTATGATTGGATAATTTTATCATATGTTTCCACACGTGGACGCTTTTTCAAAAATCTTTGAGGAAAAAACATATTCATACTTTCAGGTGCGGAGTTGATTTTTTTTATCATGCGATGTGCCTAGCTGTAGTTTTTAGGTCATTGTGCACAAGAGTGCACATGGTGCCAAAATAAAATTGTGCATACAATTTATAATGATGTGAGATCTTACTTGACATGTGGCAAACCTATATTCAATAGGATATGGAAAATGATATGGGCACCAATTTTTTTACCGAAAGTGGAGATACCGAATTAGTTGTCAGGTTTCTAATGGTTAATTTGTAGAGCCCACGCCAATGGAATCAAAGAAACCACCAATAACATGCTGCCACGTATGATTTCAGTAAAAAATTCTGTCAAAATTTATGCTCCAATAGAAGTGTTCATAGGATATAGTGTGCGAACGAACGGTGACAAATCTCACCCTTGCGCACAATGCCCTATTTCATCCAAAATATATAAATAAATCATTTTGGTTCCAAATTAGTTGAGAATCGCATTTCTCCTCAATTTTCAAATTAAAATATTGCATCTCTTTATTTATTATGTGAGAAAAACTTTTCCTCTCCTAAATTCAACAAAATAGTTCCAATTTAATCCATGAATGCTTTTTAGAGCGTACTTTTTTAGATATATTTACACAATAACCTACCATTCAATTAAATCAAATAATATTATTACGTGATGTTGATATAAGAGTATATCAGAATTGAAGATTGTCTAGCTATAATGGATGAGTTATTTAATGAATTGTTATGCTTGGGAGATTGTAGGTCTTCTAGATAAATGTGGAGTTCCTTGATGTGATTCGTATTGTAGATGGAGGAGAGTTAATGTGTTGAAATAAGATTCCTTTAAAGCATCACATGTATAAGGCTGTGAACTTGAACCTTCTAAACTTGTTCTTCAAATCTAGTGAGATAGCTCGCACACACACACAAGAGAGAGAGCATTCTCAAGGTTTTTCCCCCCTAAGTGGAGTTTTCCTCATAAATTTGGTACATGTGGGTTTAATTGGATCGAACACTTATCCTTAATGGAACTCACTTTGTGATTTGGTTTGAACTTATTAATTTATGTTTAGATTCTGTAAATCATATTTATTAAAGTTGATTTTAGAGTTAGACCTAGAGAGTTAATTTTGTCCTAATGTAATCTGCTTCCTCAAGAGTCAAAATTAAACATATTTTCAAAAATGTCCCACTCACCCCCAACCCTTGTAGAAAATAAGTACAGGATCTGTCTTGTGTTTCAAATGGTATTAGAGCAGGTTGAGCATTTGTGAGTTGTATCTTGTGTGTTTACGTTCTCTTATATGAGAATTTTGTGATTGTGTATTTGAACACTTGTTTCAATCATGAACATTCTTGAATTTTATGCTATGGGAGTGAGCATCGACATTTTTATGCTAAACAATCCTCTTCAATCGGTGATGAAGATATCAAATCTATACTTGGTCCTAGTGTGTCACAATCTTCAGTAAATGAAGACGAGTCAAGTGAAGATGAGAGTATAAGTGAATTAAATCATGCTTATAGCCTATTATTTCATTAGTCACTTAAGCTAATGAAATTTTTCCTTAGTTTGTATAATAAAATCAATGTTTTTAAGGATGAAAAAGTTTTAAACATTGAACATATTGAACTTATTCATCAGTTTAAATCTCATTTGTCCAATTTTTTTGAACAAAATGAAGTCCTTTGAGAATGAGAAACAAAAAACTTTTAAATGAAGTTGAGTATTTAAAAAAGAAAATTTGGGAAGTTAAAGATAAGAAAAAAGATGTTTGGAATGAATGAACTCAATGAGTAGTGATTTGGATAATGTTAGGGGTGTAAAAGGTCTAGAAAATTGAACAAAGTACTTTTGAAAATGTTATGTTCAAGAATCAAAGAAAGGACATAGATGTAGTTAATTTAATTTATCTTCTCTAATACAATTATTTTAATGAAAAGTAGTTCTAAATCAATTGAAAAAACTAAATCTTCACATAAATAATTGAATCCTCAACTAGAACCGAAGGAAAAGGTATTGAGAATACTAATTTGCTCAAAAGAGACTAAAAGTAAAATGATATGAAAATTAAAGGTCAATAAAAATTATGAAGAATAAAAAAGTGTTTCAAAAACCTCAAGTTCAATAAAGACGAAATGATTTTCGGAGATATTCAACCCTTGACTAAAAAAATTCTGTGAACATGTTTGAAAGAAAAATTTCTTTAGACAAAATAATTTTCAAAAGGTTGGAATATTTTCTCAAAATAGAATTCAAATTTACAGGTGTAGTTATTATCACAAATAGAGTCACTTAAGAGGAATTTTCTACAAACATCAAGAACAAGAGCATGATTATCATCTCTAAGGTTTAAAGAAAAGATTAAAGAAGAAGTCACCCAATCAGTTTGAAACGGTTAAAGAATAAATTAATAATTCTAAAAAGATGATTGGTGAAATAAGGAAAGTTTAGCCATTTTGGGTGCGTAAAAGTGATTACATTTCTTTAATTTTCCTCACGCGCTTAAATCCATAAATAACTTGCATTGGTATTTTGATATTGGTTGTCTGACACATGACATATGAAAAATATGTGAATCCAAGAGATTTAAAAAGAATAAAAAAACATCTTCTAATGACAATAGTTAAATTAATAAGATATAAATTTCATTATATTCACTTGATGAGGGGTATTTTTGATCCGTCAGAAGTCAAACCGAGGATATCATCAAAAGGCATCACGATCACTGAGCAGATGCGAGAACGGTAGGTATATGGGTAAGTAGGAAACAGATTATCCATATGAGAAAATTACTAAATGCGTAATAATGACATACACAGTATGATGACTATCTGAGGATGAACACCCCGCTTTAGTCGGCCGGATGCCTAGTTTCATTAGACGAGCAACCATTGAACCACTTGAACCCCCAAGACTTTGTCAACATGTCATTAGTTCAAACGACTAACACATTACCTATTAATGCGATCGGAAATATCGACGAATAGGAAACATGGAAATACATGGGGACGTTAAAGACGAGCATGTGTCTTCTTTAAATGTAAATATCTCTGAAATGCAGTCTATGAATTAGGAAAGATGTTGTAAAGGCTGAGTATATAAAACATCTTGCAGTGTTAAATAGTGTTAAGATAATATTCTCTGTAATCCTCTGGCATTTTCTGCAAGTCCCCAAAGTAACAAAAGAGCTCCCCCACCCTTCACCCCATGGACGTAAGCCAAGCACGACCGAACCACTCACATTCGATATTTCATTATCTTCTCATTTTTGCACTTATTTAGCATTGTATATTATAAATTTATTATATTGTGTGTGTGGACGATTAGATTTTCACCTCAGCATATCTGGCACAGTATATGGGAACGACAGTTTCCAAAACCATGAAAAAGAATCAAGTGACTCAGGCCATTAATGGCCTCAAAGAGCAACGACAAGTTCTTCAAGAACATCTCACAATGTTCCTGAGTTATTTGCCTCCCACCTTGCCATCGGCATCGGAGCAACTGGTGGACCAGGTTCCTCCTGTCGAGCAAAACATAGAGAACAAAGTACCTAGGGCACCTCACCCACACTTAGCGCTCTCTTCCACAGTCCAACAATCTTCGGAGGCTAGGAAGGTTGAACTCCCACCAGTTATTGGAGGCCTCGGTCACGAGTGTCCTTTTAAGTCGAGAATTTATGGACTGACTAATGTAATCCAACTTCAAGCTTCCAAGAATGGATACCTTCGACGGGACATCTGATCCTCAAAAAACGTAGATTATTATGAGACCATATGGATTTTTTGGCTAGCCCATAACAGATTAGATGCTGAGCATTCTCCACGATGCTAAACAGGTCAGTGATAACTTGGTTCAATCACTTGCCACCCAATTTAATCACATGCTTCAAAGATCTGAATGCTTCATCGGGAATTTCATTGGAAGCCAAATCCATAGAAATACCACTAATCACCCATTAAACGTCCTCCAGACCCATGATGTGTATCTTAGGAAAGACATGAAGAGATTCAATGATGAACTCCTCCACATTGATCATCCGGATGGGTAGGTTCCCATGCCATATCTCTTACAAGGGATTTATAGTAGCATCACAATCTACTCCTTATCTAAGAATACAACTACCAACATGACAGGGATCATGAAGAAAGTGGAGAAAAATATCCACATTGAGAACACAATTAGTATCCAACAATCAAGCCATCAAACCGAGGATTTTAAAGAAAAGAGGACAACAGAAAAGCAGGGAAAGGAGAAGTTAGCTTAGAGTGGAACTCGTCGGGTAAATCAAACCTACACAAAGCAATTAACTTTCCTCAATAAAATAGTGGGATGGGTGGTGAATATCATGACCGATCTGAAGATGTTAAGGTGGAAAAACAAACCAAAAAATAGGCCACTTAAGATGAAGTATAATATTTACTGCTAATTTCATCGAGATTATGGTCACGACACCAACGATTGCCTCCACTTAAGAAGTGAGATCGAAGCATTGGTACAAAGGGGATATTTGGGAGAGGTTGTACAGAAAGGGGGCACTCAATTGTATGAATGTGAAAATAAACGATGGGACGATCGGAGGAAAAGTTGATTGAAAGCACGAGAACAAAGATAAGAGGAATGAAGGGAGGCATCCATTGTCGAAAAGGGAGGGAGGGGATGGTCTAATTTTCAAAAGGGCACCACAAGACCTTTGCGTGGAGATATAAGGATATATCAGGCATTGAATCCTCAATATTAACTCATTAACTAAAGGTGGATCCAGTTAGCAGACCAGTGAGTTAGAAGAAGGGGGTATTTATCCCAAAGAGGAACCAAGATGCCCACATTAAAGTGGCAAAATTACTTGAAGCGAGGTTTTTTCGGGATGTCAAATATGCTTATTGTTATAAAATGTCATCATGGTTCGAAAGTCGAATGGGAAATGGAGTCTATGTGTTGATTACTCAGATCTGAATGAGGTATATTTGAAGGACTCATAATCACTATCACGAATTGATGACATTATAGATGCTACATCGGGACATGAAGTCTTGTCATTTATAGATGCTTATTCTGGGTAAAACCAAATTTAGATGCACCCGGGCGATGAAGAGAAGACCTCAATCGTGACTGATGGAGGGAAATAATGTTACATGTTAATGTTATTCTATTTGAAGAATGCATGGGCCATTTATCATAGGCTAGTCAATTGAATGTTTGAGGAGCATTTAGGGAAGACCATGGGGATGTATGTAGATGGTATGTTAGTAAAAATATTCAAATTAGAGGATCATATATTTAATTTGGGAGAAACTTTTAAAATTCTCAATGAATACCGAATGAAGCCGAACCTTGAGAAATGTGCCTTTGGAGGAGCATCAGGAAAATTCTCGAGTTTCATGGTGACACAGAGGGGAATAAAGGCTAAACCCGAGAAGATCTATGTGATATTATATATGAGAATCCCAAAGACCGTGAAAGAGGTACAATCCCTTATAGGAAGAGTAGTGACTCTGAATTAATCCGTTAGCAAGGCAACCGACTGGTGCATCCCGTTCTTCCGAACTATGAAGAAGGCGTTCGTCTGGATAAATGAATGTGAGCACGCCTTCCAAGAATTAAAAACCTATATGGAGAAAATCTCACTACTTTCAAAACCGATTTCAAGAGATAATTTATACCTCTACTTCGTCGTCTTGTTAATTACAGTCAGTTCGATCTTAATTCGGGACGGTGCAAAACGTTCTGTTTATTATGTCAGTAGAGTGTTTAAAGGGGCGAAGCTAGATATCCCATATCGTAGAAATTATCCACCGTGCTTATAATTTTGGCTCGAAAGCTGAGGCAATATTTCCAAGCTCGTACCATAATTATTTTAACCAATTACCCCCTTAGGAAAGTTCTTTATAAACCTTAAGTCTTTGGAGGGCTGATGAAATGGACGGTTGATCCCGTGGAGTTTGATCTACACTACAAACCAAGGGTAGAAGTCAAGGGGCATGCAATTACCGACTTTATTGCAAAATTCACCAATACAGAAGGGGTGACACTCCTCCCAAAACTACAGAAGGGAAGCAGGAATGGGTTGTTCATATGGACAAATCATCTAACAAGGAAGGGTGTGGGGTTTGGCTAACTGGGTCAATTACGGATTACGCACTACATTTAAACTTCAGAATATCGAAGAATAAATCCGAGTATAAGGCCCTAATCATAGGGGTGCGACTTGACCTATCTCTCGAAGCCGTCCAAGTAGAGTTCCTCAGTGATTCAAATGTAGTCGTCTGATAAGTAATGACAGAGTATGAAGAGAAAGAAAAAAACATAATGGAATTTATGAAGTGGTTTGAAAAAGTGGGAAGGTATTTCTTGGTGTTCATTATCAGGCATATCCCAAGGGAAGACAATGCGAAGGTTAATCACCTGGCAGGACTCACATCTATCGACCAGGGAAATCCCCTCATGAAGACCTTAGACCAACCTAGTATTCAGATTGAGGAAAGAAAGACGTTCAATATTGTATAACAAGAACCCAGTTGGATGAAAAAATATGTACATTTCATAAAAGAAGGTCTCCTTCCAAAGGATCGGGTAGAGGAGAAAAAATAGCGAGCCAAGATGATGAAGTACCTGTTATACGAAAGATTTTTTTATCGAAGAGTGTATCCCTGACCAATCCTCCATTACGTTCACCATACTAAAGTGACAACATTCCTATTAAGACTCCATGAAAGTAACTACGCGGGTTACCTAAATAAGAGAAAATTGACCCAGATAGACGATGAGCAGGGATGCCCAACACTTCATTAGAAAGTGATATCGATGACAGAGGACCATGGGTGATACCCATCATCCAGTCGAAGAGTTGTCAGTGATCATATCCCCATATCCTTTCATGTTGTGGGGAATGGAAATCCTTGATATTTTTCCATTCGGGAAGGTTCAATGTAAGTTATGACTGGTGGTAATCGATTACTTTACAAAATGGGTGGAGGAAGAACCACTATCCATGATCACCGATCAGAAGATACAATTGTTTATCTGGAAGTTCATCATCATTCGATTTAAAATTCCACATATTTTTATTTCAGACAACATGAGTAGTTAAATAGTATTAGGATTGACAAATTATGTTACCAGTTCAGAATCAAACACTACTACTTAGCCCCAATGCAAACCAGATGTAACGTCCAGTTCGAGGTGACAACCAGAACGCTCTTCCACGGGATCAAAACATAAATTAATAACTCTAAAAGGATTTGGGTGGAAAAGATGGTCTCCGTCCTATGGGCCTATAGAATGATGATGAGGGGGTTGATATGGTCCATACCTTTTTATCTGACTTATGGTACTGAAGCCATGATACCAATTGAGTTGGAATTACCAATCTCGAGGGTACACTATTTCAATAAAGAATATAATGAAGAATGACTTCAGACTAACCTAAACCTCCTTGGAGAAATCAAAGAATAAGAATCACTAAGTATGGTAATGAAACGATAGAAACATGCCTAGTATTACAATTAGAGAGTGAAAATATAATCTTTAGAGGTTGTCAACCTTCTCCTTGGGAAGATGATATAGTCGACAAAAAATCCTCTTGGGAAATTATTTGATAATTGGGAATGTCGTTACATAGCGGCACACATTATACGACCAGGGACACAGGGCCTAAAAGATAAATAGGGTCACACCCTTCCTCGTCAGTGGAACATTGAGAACTTGAATCTTTACTTCCAGTGAGGAAAATCATCAAGAAGAGTGGAATGGTCGATCACCAACCTAAAGCACCCTTTTTACTATTCGTCGTTTCCTTTTCATTTTAGCAGTGTAATTCTTGAATTTCCCTTTCTTATTTCCTTAAAAATGTAGCTCTATGTTATATAACTACCATTAATAAAAGAAAACTAATCTCCGAATTATGTTTTTTTATCTAATGATTATATTATATCCACTAATACACTATGTTCTCATACCCACCACTCAGAGCATACCGATTATGCATCAGTACAACGGTTAGATGCCCACCTATGCGTTCGGGTCATACTAAATTATGAACCAACCACAAGGTCGAAATAAGGCTCATAGTAGGCCACATATCGGAACTCTTTTTCTAAGATAAAAAATCTCATAAAAATAACTTGATTGATCACTAAGTTAACTACCGACCCACTCAGATTTGATCTGGCCAACGTAGCATTGTCGGCATGAGTATAAATTGGGTTAATTCTAAGTCAAGAAGTACTGTGACGCCCCAATTTTGGGGGACAGTTGGAGAAAACCTTTTATATTTAACTTCTTTTAAGAAAATACTCTTTTTGATAAAAAGTCTTGCTTTCATATGTTTTTTTCGTAAAATTCATTTAATTTAATAAACTAATGATGTCTATATTTATGAAGTTTATAAGGACACTTGAAATAAAAAGAGTTTTACTAATTTCACGAAATAAATAACAATTTAAGAAAGCTAACATCATCCTATCTTATTACAAATCAAATTTAAAATGCTTAAAATAGTTCCAAATAAAGTAATCAAAGTTCCATTTAAATAACATATTTAAAGTGAATAGGAATCACTAGCAAATCTCTGCAAACGCATAAATCCTTCCTTGCCTTTATCTTTTCTTGAAGTACCTGAGGTGGTAGAAAATAGTGGGGTATGAGTGTGCATCCAATGGTTGAAATACTAGAAGAGTAATACATACAAAGAATACATATAAAGTATATTTTAGCAATTATGAAATAATTCATCATTTGATTAAGTGTTCTCATAAAAATACAACGTGACATGCAATTAATGTTTTGACTATGTACCTAGGGCAATAAGCCCACTCACACTTGATCATTCTTTTAACAATATTCATATCCTGTTATTTAGCCATTAACGTAATTCCACATTTTTCTTAAGTTATTTCATGAACTTTTATTTACATTAATAAGTGTCGTGCTCACATTTAACATTTCACTTTATTAATTGGGGTATCGATCTATGAGTGTTATATAGCCTTTCACTGACTTCTACTAGGTCGGAATATGCTGTTGATTAGTTGTTTGGGGTCTAAGCATTAATCCTCACCCTAGGGATCCTGGACCATCTTAAATTTCTCAATTACCTCCAAGTGCCTTTTACTTATTATATTTTTGTAACCATTTTCCCTTTCTTTCTTTCTTGTTCACTTTTAAATCCTTTTTCTTTATTTTCTTTTTTTATCAGCCAGTGAGGCCAAATACCTGTACGAGACAAGTCCCAACACACTTTACTTATAAGTTTCAAACTATATAGAAAGTCCGTTTTAAATTAACCTTGCACTCGGTACTTCTGCCCTTTGAAAACAACTTTAATTACCGTTTCTTGAGAGACTTAATCTTTTGAATCAAATACTCATTTACACGTTTTATTGTGCTTTTCATTATTCACGTATAATTCTAAACTTGCGTTTAATATAATTTGCCAAAATACTTCTTTTCACCTTTACTTGGTAAAATGTGAGTTTTCACCACATAAAATAAAATTCTTTTTAACTGAAGTCCTTTAATTTCAAAAAAATTCTTATAAAATCAACTTTTCATAAGTGACACTTTTTGTACTAAAATATCATTTTTATCATTCCAAGACTTATATTTCTAATCTATTAACTTTGCACCCTCTATAATTTTATTATCATTTTATGTATTCATATTATTTCATCTAGAAATAACTTTTCAAAATAATATTCATTTTTGCAAACATTACTATTAAATCCTTATTTTTCATGAAATGACACTTGGCCTAAAAACTACACTTTTTTCATTTCAAGACTTATTCTTACAAATTGATATCCTTTCATTTTAGACTTGTATCCTTGTAATTTTATGTATAAATATCATTATATTTCATATTTTAACCCCAACACTTTACTATTAACAATTTAGTCCCTTAAATATTAAACTTCTTAAACTTTCTTCATATAAAGTAGTGTCATTTTATGTGACTAATATGCTCATAATTCCAACATTAATATTTCGTATTTCAAGGCTTATTTTAAACCATTTACAATAACCACATATGATTTAATCCATGAATGAATGGATTTACATCAATAATACCCATATATGCTTCCTAACATTTCTTCATCAAATTCAGCTTAATATTTGACATGAAATAACTAGTTTAAACATGATTATCATAAGGAATAAATTTCTTAAACATTCAAAAATTTCAACTTAAGTCCAACTTCATCTTTTAACCATTTTCATAAATTCTTTATCAACCTATATTCATATATAGTGATAATAAGTATAAATAGTCATGTAAATCATATATATGTATACATATAAATAACATGATTGATTTTAAACTTGAAAAATAGAGTAGAACCCATGCCTCTTGAAAATATAGATCCATTAAAGAAGAGGTAGAAAGAAATCACAATTAATCTCCCTAGTTTCAAGCTCCTTGAAATCTTTCTTCTCTAAGTAAACACTTTCAACACCCTCCTTAGCTCTTGATAATTGAAAGGTAGTGTGGTTATCTTACAAGTTTAATATAGAGGGAGAATGTAGAGAAATTTAGCCTAGTAGTTCGAGCAAGGTGAGAAGACTAAAATCTTTGTATAGGGGCAACCCAAACTCAACAGAATTGAGGATGATTTGTGAGGATAATGTCGCTCACCCCTCTCTCTTATAATTCTGTAGACATGTGCAAATTAATCCACATTCCTCAATAATCAAAACACCATACTAGATTGGCTAGGTAGTATGAAGACATGAGATAGATTCGTGGGGGGTAGGTTCCACTTTACTATATAACCTTACCCATGTTAACAACAGAAAAAGAGAATGAATCAACACATACTGAATCGATTAGGCTCATAAGACGAATTGATTCGCCCTTTTTAAAAATGTTGACTTTTATTACTTTATAAAAATTCGGTTTAAAATGCGTAACTTAATTATCATGTGTATGAGGTATGCGACATTTTTGGATTTTTCTTCTTAATTTTTTTATAATATTATATTTAAATTGATCCCAAAATTTGTCATAATGCGATTTTTATTAATTTATATACATCGGAGCATTACAACCTTCTCATATTGGGGATTTTTGTCCCTGAAATCAAAATATTAAACATTTTGAAGTAAACAATTTGGGGTGTGATCTTCTCATTACCGATTCTAATTTTCAAGTCGCTACTTCAATGCCATTGTTATCCTAAACAAGCTTGACGATGGGAATCGTCTTTTTGCGAGACATCTTCTGCTTGTGGTCCACTATTTCCATTGGTTGGGACACATATGAGACATAGTTATGGAGGTTTAAAAGAGTCCAATTCATAACATCTAACGAATCTGGAATATACTTTCTTAACATCGATACACGAAAAATATTGTGCACTTGAGATAACTGTGGTGGTAGTTCTAAACGATACAACACTGGTCAATCCTCTTAAAGATCTCAAACGATCATGTGTCTTCCCTTTATTCTAAAACGTCTCCTAGTTTATCTTTGATCTTTAAAAACACGTGATCACCTACATTAAACTCTAAGTCGAAGCAATGAGTATCAGCGTAGTTCTTCTGACGAATCTGTGCAGTCTTAAGCCTAGGTCATATGACTTGAATTTTCTCAGTTGCTTCCTCTATCATTTTGGAACCTGAGATGTTTTTTTCGCCGACTTCTGCCCAAAAAACTGGTGAATGACAAGATCTTCTATATAAGGCTTCAAATGGTTCCATCTTAACACTCACATGGTAACTATTTTTGTAGGCGAACTTTGCTAATGGTAGATGATTTGACTAACTACCCTGGAATTCTATCGCGTAAGCCCGTAACATATATTTGAGTATCTGAATAGTACGTTCGATTGTCCATCTGTGTATGGATGATAGGTTGTGCTGAGGTTTAGATTCGTTTCCAGCTCCTGCTGTAGTTTATTCCAAATCTTGGACATAATCTTGGATCTCTATTCAAAACAATTGATAAAGGTGCACAGTGAAACCCTATGATTTCTCAGATGTAGAGTCTGGCAAGGTTAGCCAAATTATTCGTGACTTTAATAGGAAGGAAATTTTCTGACTTAGTGTAACGCTCTGACGGGATTTATGTGTTACCCGTGGTCATCCCGATCCGACCCGAACGTTAGGTGTGAAGTGCAATGAGACAACCTAAATAATGTTGATACTCCAATTTTATTTAATTAATATTTCACTTATTTAGCATGCGATTTTGATTTATATCAAGATACGTGTGGGACCCGTGGAAAGCTCCCCCAAAATCCAAGCATACAGAGCTACTAATGTAAAATAAAAAGAATACTTACCTGTATAACGCTCTCAAAGTACAAAATTATGCACAACCTGTCGTAAAAATGGTAGGGAATGAGTCAAATGCCTAGCAGGAAATACAATAATGCAACGTAGAATTGAATGGAAGAAAGCATACTCTATAACATACTGTCTATTTTCACATGCATATAGCGTATATCTATACATATAGATATAGTAGTGCATGAATCCCTTTATTCCAAAACGTAACTTGATTTCATTAAATCAAAATAATCTTATAAAAGACCCCTTTTTACCCCCTTTTTACTCGACTTAACATTTTTTCCCAATTTAACGTACCCAATTAAAAACTAAAACAAAATAGCATTTGTTTAGAAAAAACACTTCATTTATCGAAATTTCCCATTTACTCCCGTCAATTCCACTTTAGTATTTTCCTTGGAAACCATCTTTCAACACACGCACACTCAGCATTAGAAAATACTTATTTTCCTTTTGAAAATCGTTCACAACACACACTTATGTTAATTATGGTTAAAACCATTTTGATTGCTTGATTACCCATTAACCAATCCACTTGTGACTTTAACTCACTCTTTACTTGGACTTAGTCATTTTCATATTTCTTATCTAAATTACCCTTTCAAAATATGAACATTTGTCAATTTCATTTCACAAAGGCTCTCTTTTGTCAATTTCTTAGCACAACTAATTTTTTTACAACATTCCACTTTTACTCATTATCTTTTTCTCAGAACTCACCAATACCATGTACTTTAACGGCCTCCACACCACCGATGACTAGGCTATATGCTCTGGTCAGTGATTTCAGATCTTTCACCCCGAGCTCGAGACCATTCTTGATTATTTTCGGTCACAACTGAGTCTTTTTATCAGTGTTTTAACACTTTTTCATGTCCACATTATTCCACTTTTACCAGCCAAAGCCAAAACCTAGGGACTACTTCTCCACATTTGTATTACACTTAGGAAAATCACTATTTATGTCCTTTACACATGTATGTTGATTTCATTTAAAAAATTACTCCCATTTAGTCTAACACCTCTTTTAATATTTTTATTTCATAAAAATGTTCCACTTTATGTAAAACCACCATTTACCCATTTATTTTCAAACTTGCATTTTTCTCCCTTTTCGCAAGTGTTATTTTTTCAAATACATCATTAATTTACACACACTAATTTCTTAATATTTTTAACTCATTAACACTTCTTTAACACTTTGGAGTGCTACACTTCTCACGTTGAAAATATCTTTATTTCATCACATTCTTTATTGAATAGTCATTTGGTATTTTAAAGACTACTTTACAAGAAAGCTCCATTTTTTATTATTAACACATGTAGTCTTGAAAACATACATTTATCACATTTTCCACACTTATTAACACACTTTAATGGCTGAAATTTCTACTTTCTTGATTTCATCTTAAAACTCATTAAAATCTTCACTAAACTTGTTCAAATGGCCATTGTTAAATTACTACAAGTTTATATACATAGGACGTGGGATTTTAAGCCCAAAAATCCAAGAAAATTAGTTTAACACATTATTTATTCAAGAAATTTCATAATACGTGCCAAAATATGCTTTTCAAGACTAAAAGATATTTTTGTTCTTCAAACTTGAATTAATGTCTAACTTTATAAAAATCCCTTTTTTTATAAGAAAACTTTAAGACTTTGTTAATATAATATCTCAATAAGATAAATATTATTTCAAAATATTTTATTTTATAAAATATTTAACACTAAGTTTTCTTGAAAGTATATCATTTTCTATTTGTAAAACCATTTTACATAATTCATGGGAAAATAACCTTCTACAACATACATGCATTCTACTCTTAAAACTTTAGTATATTTAATTCATATATTGTAAAATAGAGTAATATCAAACTTAACAAGAGTAAAGTTTTTTCCACCTCAAAGGAAACTTCAAAATATGTGGATGAAATGTAAAATAAGATGGAAACCTCCCACTTCCTAAGGTGTTATTAAAGCGGTTCCTAACTCTACTACGTTTGCCTCCTTAAATGCTCCATAAAAACCCCTTCAAGCTCCATAACTTATTCTACTTTTCTTCTCCAAAAACCCCCAACAAAATCTCCATAAAATTATATCTTGCCTAACAAATGGTTTAGATGGGTTTTATTTTCTTAAATATGGCCAAAAGGGTTAAATTATGGTGGTTTAGGGGTAAGGGGTGGTGGTGCTAGGGTGGTAAAAGGTGGTTGGTGGTGGATGAGCTCTTAACATCTAGAGAGAGAGAAGAAATATGATTAAAGATGGGTAAAAATGAGATAAACATCACTTAAATATCGAAAAACTCTTAGGGGTTAAATCCCTAAAATGCTCAAGAAGTCATGTCCCAAGTTGATCTGCTGTGCTGGGAAGTTGACACTTGTTTTAATCCAACAGTCAAGATCGTGACAGTATTTTTTGATACTATAAAAATTGATTTTTACAGTCTTGTTCGAATGAGATTGGATATTGTTCAAATGTGAACTACCATCTCGTTCGAACGTACTTCAAATGGGGTTCAAACGAAAGTCAATTTTATAAACAAGGATGGATAGTTGGAAGGTCGTTTGAAGACTGTTCAAATGACAGGGTCTACACATTCGAACAACTAAACATCGTTCCGATGAGATTTAGATCTCGTTCGAATGACTAAGGGTCTCGTTCGAATGACCCTAATTTTCTCCAAATGAAAAATAAAGACATTCTAAATCCATTTAATTGCACCAAGGCCACAATATTACCCAAATTGGATCCTCTATCCATCTGACAAGGTCTGAAGCCCAATTGGGTCACAACAAATCAACAATTATACGAGTAAAGTCAAAATTCTTGGGGCGGGTGTTACACTTAATGAGTCAATCAACCATAAAATATACCACATCATGTCTTGCTTGAGTCCTAGGCAAAGCGGTGATGAAATCCATAGTTATGTTCTCCTACTTCCACTGTGCTACCGGTAGTGGTTGCAATAACCATACTAGATTCTAGTGCTCGACTTTTACTTACTGACACGTGAGACTTATCTCCAAAAAAAGCAACATCCATTTTCATTCCTGACTACCGGTAGTCTCTGCATAAATCCGTGTACGTCTTTGTAGTTCCAGGGTGAATGCTGAAATAAGACTGGTGCACTTATTCCATGACATCTTCCCTAAGATCCTCAATACTTGGAACTACCAACATTCCTCAAAACCAAACACCATTATCCTTATTGAGCGATAAGTCCTCGATTGGTTTTGTTACTAAAATTTAGTTCCTCAAGTGCATCAAATCGTCATTATTATCTTGTGCATCAACCACCTTCTATTGTATAACAAGCATTGCCACCATCCCATAGATATAGGCGTGATGCTCTCCCTATTTAATCCTCGATTTGTAGCTCTGAAGGTCTTATATCATTTTATGACGACAACACTTTATTTCTACTAAAAAAACTCTTGGTTTCCTACTTAATTCATCTACTAGGACATTGGCCTTACCTGGGTGGTAATGGAGATTGAAGTCATAATCTTCCATGAGATGTATCCATCGTCTTTTCCTGAAATCCAGATCTTTTATTTTAAATCAGTTAGAGGCTTTTGTGACTCTAGTACACCGCGAACCGTTCCCATACATAACATATCTCCAAATCTTAAGAGCAAAAGATAAGTTCTCTAAGTTCAAGGTTATAAGTTGGGTAGTTCTTCTTGTGAACTTTTAACTTACTTGATGAATAAGCCACCACATTTTTCTCTTGCATTAATACTTCTCCTATACTTGCCCCTAATAGATCATGATATACGGAGTAGACATTTCCTCTTTCTAGGAGGAAAAGTACTGATGTTGTAGTCAGTCCTACTTTTGACTCCTGAATTCTTACTCACACTCTCTTGTCAACTCAAAGAGAACCTATTTTTGTGTCTGTCTAGTGACATGTGAATCAATTTGAAAGAAACCTTGGATTAAAATCATGTAATACCAGACAAGTCCTAAGAAACTCCTTATCTCAGTAATTGCCTTTAGTTGCTCCCAATTTAGCATTGATTCAACTTTAGCTAGTTCCACATAAATTCCCGGTCTTGAGATGACATGGAAAAGAAATTTAACATTGCCCATCTAGAAATCGCATTTACTGAACTTTACATTTAACTGATTTTCTCAAAGTATTTGCAAAGTCGTGCATAGATGCTCCTCGTGGTCCACTTCTGATGCTAAGTAAATTAAGATGTCATTAAAAAAATACCACATGATATAACCAAGAACTCATAATTCCCTTATCTTATTCATCATGTCAATAAACACTTGAGTTCATTAATTTGAATGATATAACTAATAACTCATAATGCCCTTATCTTATTCGGAATGTTGTTTAATGAATATCCTCAGTTCTGACCCGCAAGTGATGATTACCAGATTAAAGGTATATCTTTGAAAATGTACCAGTGCGTTGTAATTAAAGGAATAGATCATCAATTTGGGGCATAGAATATTTGTTCTTAATTATAGCTCTATTCAACTACCGATAGTTAATGTAGAGTTTGAATGAATTTTCCTTCTTCTTGGCAAAAATAGCTGGTGTGCCCCACGGTGACATACTTAGTTTTATAAAGCCCTTGGATAATAAATCCTTTAACTAAATCTTTAGATCAGTCAGTTCAACTAGAGACAAATGATGTGGAGGAACAGAAAAGGGTGAGACACTTGAATGTACCTTTATCAAAAATTTGATCTCCCTCTATAGTGGTAACACTCGAAGATCCTCCGAAAACACGTACAAGAATTCCTACAATATTAGATAGTCCCATAACCATACGGTTAGGGGTATTTTGTGCCATAAGGATCAAAATACGTTCGAAGTAATTCCGTTGGTCCTTAATGTTAGTGTATTTGCAAGGATGGCCCATGAATTATTCACTATTAAACCCGTGGTTGGACCCATTTGTTAATAACATTGAAACACTATGCCGATGACATTCTATCAGGGCATTGAAATAAGCTAGCATGTCATCCTGAGGATTACCTTGAAACCTTCCATATTCATGAAAATTAAGTTATACTCAAGAATATACTCCCCCCCAATGATAACATAATTAAAGCAAACACGATTTAGAGAAATACCTACGCCAGTAGAAAGTTCCACGAAAATAGCGCGATAAAATCAATTAATCTTATGACCCAAACTATAAGATAAATAAATAGATATGAATGCAATGCAATGCACCGAAATCAAACAATTCTGTAACCCATGTATGGTAAATTAAGATCATACCTTCCATAACTGTGGCATTTGGTTGAGATATTGATTTTGTGAGGGCAAAAGAACACCATTAGTTAAACTTGTTATTCTGATTGCCCTTCTGACTTGATTACCCTATCCATCGTACCCCTGACTAGGATGTGAACTATTGTTATTGTACCTACCCTGCTAGAGTACACCGAACTACTGTAGATGTTAGGTGGGTGTTTTAAATTCCTCACTAATGGGAAACTGTAACCCTAATTACTGAGTTGAGGAATGTTGCATTTTTTTGGGGTATTTCCCCTTCCAATGGTTAGTTGACACACATATGAATCACCCTTTGTATGGCTGTGTTGATCCCACACCTTTACTTTAAGAGGTACCTTTTCAAATTATCGCCTTTAATTTTTCAAAGAACCCTCTAGCTCCACTGTCTTTAATTTTTTCCCAGCATTGTTTGGCCATTATTATACCCTATTCTCGTTTCTTTTACTAGGTTAGCATCCTCGAACTCCATCTCTAACTTTATGACCTTGGTGAGTGTATCTTTGACCCCATAAACATCTTGTTCGATTATGCATCTTTGGGTGAATGGATTAATACCATTTATGAACAAACGAGTCTTTTCTTTCTCATCACCCACCACATACTTGTTATAATCTGACAGACTTTCAAAATTCACATATATTCACCAACGGACATCTTTCCTTAGAACAAGTTATGGAAATCATCCATCTTCCTCTCACGGTAAGATTTTGGGAAGTATCGGTCTAGAAATCCCACCTTGAAGTCTTCCCAAAGGACTGCCCCATTCAAATTGGTCTGATTGTATGTCCACCATTTTTGTTCCTAGTCTATGTATTGAAACGTAGCCACATGGACCCGATAAGGTGACACGTCAAGAACTTCAAAGATATAAGTGACGTGGAGTAGACACTCTTCGACCTCTTCAGATCTCACAGTACCATAAAATATAGGGGATTGAGTTTCCTAAAATTTTTTAGCATAGTGGATGCCCTACTACTTTCTATTTTACTACTATGTCCTTGGTGTTGTTAAGAGAGAGAATCAATTAGTTTCTTGACTGCCAGAGTCATTTGTCTTAACTTATTGGTAATTTCACTAGTATACCGGCCACCTCTATGTGTATCATTCTAAAGATAGGATAATAGTTCAGAATAGGATAACATATGTATAACTATAAATACAATAAAATGTTAGCGTACTCTTCAACACACATGTAACCTATGCTCTGATGCCCTGATTTCAAGGGTCAGTTGCCAAAAATCTTTTATACTTGATTTATTTTCTAAAAATCCTCCTTTTGAAATAAAAATCTTACTTTTACATTTTTTCCATAAAATTCATTTAATTTAATTAATGAAATGATGTCTAGCTTTATAAAGTTTATAAGGACACTTGAAATGAAAAGAGTTTTTCCAATTTCATAGAATAAATAACAATTTAAGAAAATCATCATCATCTTGTCTTATTATAAGCCAAATTTAAAATGCTTCAACTAGTTCCAAATAAAGTAATCAAATTTCAAATTAATTACACATTTAAAGTAAACAGAGCTTTGCAAGCACGTAAATCCTTCATTGCCTCTCACGGTTTCCTTGCCTTTATCTTTTCTTGAAGTATCGGTGATGGCAAATGGGGAAGTATGAGCATACGCCTAGTAGGAGAAATACTAGCAGAGTAATATATACAAAGAATATATATAAAAAGTATATTTTAGCAATTATGAAACCATACATCCTTTGATTAAGTGTTCACATGAAAATTTTGTGATATGCAATTGACGTTTTGACCATGTCACCCTGGTGATAAGCCCACTCATACTTAATCTTTCTTTTAACAATACTTATATCCTATTAATTTAGCCATTAACCTAATTCCACATTTTCCCAAAGTTATTTCATAAACTTGTATTTACGTTAATGAGCGTCGACATCACATTCACCTTTCCACCTGATTAATTAGGGTACCGACCCATGAGTGTTATACGGCATTTCACCGACTCCCACAATGCTAGAATATTCTACTCATCAGTTGTTTGGGGTTTAAGCATTAATCCACACCCCAGGTCTCCGAGCCCTTCTTGAATTTGTCGGTTACCTCTGAGTGCCTTTTACCTGTGACGTCTTTTCTTTCTTTCTTATTCACTTTTAAATTTTTTTTCATTATTTTCTTTTTTTACCAGCCGATGGGGCCAAACTCGGGATGAGACAAGTCCCAACAAGCTTTACTTCTAAGTTTGACACTTTATATAAAGTTTGTTTTCAATTTAGTTAGGCTAGATATTTCTTCCCTTTGAAAATAACTTTAATCACCGTTTATTGTGAGACTTAATATTTTAAGATCAAATATCCATTTACACGTTTTATTGTGCTTTTCACTATTCATGCACAATTGTAAACTTTAGTTTTATATACTTTGACAAAATGTTTTCTTTCACCTTTAGTTTGTAAAAGATGAGTTTTACCTACATAAAATCAAACTCTTTTAATTAAAGTCCTTAAGTTTAGAAAATTTACTTATCAGTCCAACTTTTTAAATAACACTGTTGTACTAAAATATCACTTTTATCATTCCAGGCTTACATTTCTAATTTATTAGCTTTGCACCTTATATGATTTTAATTATCATTTTATGTATTCAAATTATTTAATTTTTGACTAAATTTCCAAAATAATATTTATGTTTGCAAATATTACTACTAAATCCATACGTTTCATGAAATGAGACTTTTTGCCTAAAAACTACGCTTTTGTCATTTCAAGACTTATTCTTACAAAATGATAAGATTTCATTTTAGACTTTGTATCCTTGTAATTTTATGTATAAATGTCATAATATTTTGTATTTTAACCCCAATAATTTACTATTTACACTTTAGTCTTCTTAAACTTTATTCATATAAAGTAGCATCATTTTATGTGATTAATATGTTGATTTTTTCAACATTATTATTTCATTTTTCAAGGCTTGTTTAAATGTATTTTTAATATACTAAACTCATTTTTCATAACCACATATGATTTTGTCTATGAAAGAAGGGATTTTCACTAATAAAACCCATATATGCATCCTAACATTTCTTCATCAAGGTCAACTTAACATTTGACATGAAATAACTAGTTTAAAAATGATTTTCATTAGGAATAATTTCATTAAACATTCTGAAATTTTAACTTAATTCTAACTTTAACATTTAACCATTTTTATCAAATCTTTATCAACTTATATTTTCATATAGTGATAATAAGCATAAATAGTCTTGTAAATCATACATATGTATACATATAACTAAAATGCTTGATTTTAAACTTGAAAATAGTGTATAACCCCTCTCTTGATAAAATATAAATCCTTTGAAAATAGTGTATAACCCCTTTGATAAAATAATGTATAACCCCAAGCTCCTTAAAAGCTTTCTTCTCCAATTAAACACCTTCAAAACCCAACTTAACTCCTTATGATTGAAAGGTGGAATGGTTATCTTATAATCTTGATATATAGAGGGAATGTAGAGGACTATAGGATACTAGTTTGAGCAAGGAGAGAAGAATAAAACCATGGTTTAGGGGTTGCCCAAACTCAACAGAATTTAGGAGGATTTGTGAGGACAAAGTCCCTCACCACTCTCTCTTATAATGCTCCTAGACATGTGAAAATGGTTCCCCATCCCTCAATAATCAAACCACCATGCTAGATGGGCTAGGTAGTCTGAAGACATGGGATAAATTCATGGGAGTAGGTTAACCTTTACTCCATGACCTTGCCCATGCTGACAACCAAAAAGAAGAATAAATCAGTAGGTATCGAATCGATTCGGCTCCCAAGACGAATCAATTCTCCCTTGACAGGTTCGAATTTTTGTCCTAATATATATTATTATTATTTTAGTTTTGAGTTTATTTTAACCTAAGTTTGCAATCGTAAAATTTTTATGTAATGCAATTTTTTTCAAAAATTTTGACTCTTTATTACTTTACAAAATTCAGTTTAAAACGTGTAACTTAAATAACCCGCATCACAATATGCGATATTTTTGGATTTTTCTTCTTAAATTTGTTTATAATATTATTCTATTTAAATTGATCCCAAAATTTCTTATACTCAATTCCTATTAATTTAGAAAAATTAAAGTGTTGCAAAAAAGAGCAAGAATTAAGCGTGGCAATAACACAGCAGAAAAAAGCCTGGTATTAAAGTTGAAGAATGAAAAGCTGATCTTTTTAGGTTGGCGACTATGTCCTCAGGAAGATGATGGAGTCGATAAAAATCCCAATCATGGGAAATTATCCAACAATTGAGAATGCCCTACCTTCATGGCACACATTATATGATGTGGACATAGGGACTAAAAGACGATGATCGTTAAACCTTTCGTCGTCCGTGGAACATTAAGAACCTAAAGCTTTACTTCCAATGAGGACTATCATCGAGTGGAGTTGAATGGCCAATCACTAACCCAAAACACCCTTTTTAATATCCGTCATTTCTTTTTCATTTTATCAATTTAATTCTTGCATTTCCCTTTCATAATTCGTTGAAAATGTATCTCTATGTAGCATAACTGCCATTAATAAAAGGAAACCGTTATCCGAGTGATGTGTTTTTGTTTAATGACTATCTTATCGCTAATAATGCTCTATGGCCATGAGGGGTTTTCTCGAGGGTTGATGGGGGTGTGCTCATGTGGTGGATCCCTCCGTCCTTCCCCTTTTGGTGTGCGTGCGGGATTATGTCATTTATCAGGGTGCTCGGTCGGTGTCGATGTGGTGTGATATGTCGAGATAGAATCACCAACCTATTTTGCACAAAACAAGCAAAAGAAATGGTGCCACCTCGAGATAACGACATCAAGGACAATACTGATGCTTGTAAAACCAAGGAGTTCAATGGCCTGGGTACTAAGTTACGGAATGGAAAGGTGTTAGGCACCCATCATGACCCTTCGATCTCTCATGGGCATGTGTTGATCTTCTCCCGTAGAATTCCGTGATCTGTGTACTTATGTGCATAATATAAATGGAGGATGTAATCGCTCGACTCACATCATGGATAAAGGCGGAGCGAGGTCATCCTTATGAGTGTTCCTAAAATAGCAATTAAAAATATAATGTAAGTGTTTGTTGATTCACAAGTCGTTATGAAGGAACAATTGCATATATCGAACAAGACATAAGCAAACATGTATATGATGAGAATAAAGTAACAAATATATGTGGAAGAACTCGAGTCGAGAGATTTTCCCAAGACGCTGTGACACCCCCACCTAATTAAATCTCGGGTGATCAGTCCTAAATCAAATTTAACAGGTTTCTCAGTTGGTTCATTCTTAAGAATCACTGTCGAAAACGTGTTAAATTACTAATCACCTAAGTGAAATTAGACCGGTGCCAAATTTTAATTCGTTAACCCAATACAATATCTTAAGCGGAAATAAAAATTAAACATTCATAATATAATAGAATTCAAACCATCTCATGATATATAAAGCATAAAGTCTTGTCGAGTTAACATTCGACTAAAATTCCACATCTGATAAATAAACCAAAATAATCCAAAACTGAATATCTGAAATAAAGACAATGGACAACATGTCCTAATAGAGAGTACTGAAAAGGAGATCCTACACGAGATCTGAATAAATGAGTCGTCTATGCAAAGTCTTACTAGCCACCACAAAGATGCAGCTACGAGTCCCTGGACTGAATGCTCAAGTCTGGCGTCCCTGTGGCTAGACACCTAAAAGGGTTTTGAAAATATATTGATAGCAAGAGTTAGTACTCAAAACTTTTTGAAAATATTTAGCATGTGATTATCATAATAAAATGAGTTATTGATTACACATGTTAAGATTTGCGCACACTCTCTTGAGTTACCTCACCCCCCATCTAGTGCACTCCTAACGTCCCGTACTTAGCCCACTTAGCTGTACTACCCAAGCTAACTAGACTATGGTATCCAACTGAACTTATTTACGTGACTAAGTTCCCACACTGCCCACTTAATATGTAGTAGTAACCATATCTCATGATTTATATTCTTAGATAACTGTTCATGCTTTGTTATCTTTAACCGATTTATAATTAAGTTTCCCTACTTAATTGGCTTTCAGATGTATTCATGACATCTCATTATCTACTAAGTTCTAAAAAACCCACCTAGGCTCCTCCTAGGCACGCCTAGGCTTGAGGCTTGGGAGAAATGCCCCGCCTTACGCTTTTCACACCTTATTCTTGGTAAAACCCTCAAGGTGCACTTTTTTCTAAAAACAACAATGCTTTAGTGAAACGATATCGCCTTTTAAAAAAAAATTTACAAACCGGACCATTATCTCATCCAAAATAATCAAATAGTATTTTAATTTGCATATATTCAGACATATTTTTTTGATATGTATAATTTTAGTATTTTAATAGCCTTGTTATGGTTAAAAAATATTAAAATATATTAAGAAGACCTAAACACCTTTTCACGCCTTTTTACGCCTAAGGCCCGCCTAGGCTTCTAAGGCTTAAGGCTTGACCTCTACGCCTCGATCACGCCCCGCATTTTTTAGAACCTTACTAACTCACACGAGTAGATTATTAATACAATATACATTTCACACATAATATATACTTGTAAATTCATTCATTACTAATATGTCCTCCTAACACACATCGAGGACTCTTGGTTCGGAATGGTCCATCGATACCAAGTAAAAATAATTGGTTCGGAATGTCACCTCAACCCCAAGTTCATTTCATGTAGTGGTTCGAAAAATCACCCCGACCCCACTAATGAAATATGATACATAGATTGGTTCATAACTCTTTCGTCACGACCCCGACTTACTATTTCCATATATTAGTTCGGAATCCTACCTCGACACTGATATAGGCAATTATACATTAGGTATCCTATCCACCTTAGTATCTATATAATTCAGTGGGTATACACGCAACCTAATAATAGTGCTTGTACGTAATATTTCTTATTTAATATTCACCGTACTTATTAATTTACGATTTATCTCACTATCGTATTTTAATTGAGTATTCACACAACTCTAAGGGTCCTAGTTAACCCTCTATTCATTTCAGTAGTTAAGCTATCTCTATCCTACTGGTATACTCCTAGGAAATGACGTTTTTTCTCTCCGTAACTCAAATTCCAAATTCCCGATGCACTACTCGATCGGTTTACCCTCGTCGGTCCATCACTTCAAATCTTGCACTCAATGATTATAACGGACCCCCACTATAAACCTACTAGTACTCTCTAAGTCCATGCACAGGTATAATATCATCACTAAGGTTCCCCTCACAGGTCAAAAATTGAATAGGACTCAACCAACAAAATAACCCAAAATCAGCCTGGGTCGATCGATCGACATTCAAAGGTCGGTCGATTGATCGAGTAGTGACAGACGCAGTTCTTCTTCTTCATCATGAATTTTTTACAATATCCAATTATATAACTCACATGATAATCCACCAAAATTGTAACTAACGATACCCAACCATTCCTACACATGCTAGGGTGATTACCAACGGATTAAACATAATAAATCCTTCCAATTTAGCCTAGAATAATTTAAATCTTCTAATTATTCAAGAACCCTAATATGACATGTTCTTCCCATGTTTTTAATCATCAACCTAGATTTTTAATTCGTACTAACAATCATAATTTTTCTAATTTTCAATCCTCTACAGATATTAATCTAACAACCATTTATTTCTGTCCAAACATGCAATTAATCAATTCTTTTTCTCCGAGAATATTTATCCAAATCAATTTATTCGTAAATCCTACGCATGGATATTATAACTCAAAATAATTTGCAAATAACCACTTGCCTTATTCAGAGATGATATGATTTCGTGATTGTTGTTGATGATTGTTTGTCTTTCTCCTCCAATCTTCCTCCCCAACTAGTTTGTGGTGCAAGAACCCTTTGAATCCTTCACCAATTCTTCCTTCGGCTTTGAGAATTGTTTCTCTCTTATCTATAATGGCTTTTGTGTGTTTTTTCTTTCCTCTAGCCCTAGCCTCCAACTCTTATAATAGGATTTATAGTTTGTAAATTCGTAGGTCTCCTCACACGTATATGCCAAAAGACTAAAACGCCCATGTATGGTCCCAATTTAGCCCAAAAATGCCCCGGTACCTGACTAGGTTTCCCGAGCATACCATTTTGACTATTTTGACCCTTACGGACTCATCCGTGACCTCTAAATTATCATTTGAGTCACTAAAAAAATATTTCCAATCTCATCCTCAATTTAGTTTACACGCGACACCCGAGTGTGATAAAAATCAAGTACGTCCATATCACTCGCTATGTCGTACAAATTAACTATTAACATTTACTATTCACACTTAGTAAATTTGAATCATAATATTAATCAGTGTCTATCTCTCGATTAATATTTAATAATCAAAATTATTATTTATTCACTTAATAATCATAATTATCATAAATCATAATAAATTACTCTACTCACGTAATTTAATTTAAACGTCTTTTATATTTAATTACTCAATTAATTAAATTCTAAATACACAAAAATACGGGATATTACAGACGCTTACGTAGCCCAGAAGCATCAAACCCCACGTAGTTAGAAGGCAATATGAGGTGGGGTTTAACCCATAAATCCAACCGAAGACTTTATTATGTGTATGTGTGTAGAAAAAGGTGTTTTAGTGTGAGAAAATATGATGATAAATTCCCATTTGGAATTTACAAGTGAACCCTCTTTTTCTTATTTTTGGTTTTTTTATGAAAATAAAGTATGTGCAAATACGAATAATAAAAAATTAGAAATTAAGATGTGTGATGTAATGAAATAAAGTACTAAAGCGAAAATGAAGTGACTAATGCAAAAATACCTCCTTGTGAAGACTTGGCGTTGATCTTGATTGTAAATGCGCTGATCTCAAGATGAAGTGATGGTAATGCGAGGAGGTGGCTGGGAATTTACTCAAAAGAGTGAAAAGGATGGAAGGAATGTGGAAAATGGGCTTTAAAGGAAAGAACAGTTTTGAATTCGAGGGAATTTTTGAATTACTTAGAGGGATGTTCAGGGATCATGGCCTCTATTTATAGGGACAAGGGGGTGCCGATTGGAATGATCGTAGACCTTCCAATCAACATTGAACCCTAGACACACTGCCAATAGGCAGGGTCCTAGGATTGCCAATTGGTAGTCTGAGGTAGTTTTTTAGGAAAAATGATCGTAAAATACGAACCGTAAGTTAGAATCACGGACGGGGTGGACCGTTGGAAAGGGTATTAAGATCCCTTTAAGAATCCATTTAGCCTATCCAAGGTTCGAGAGTTGATAAAGTCAAATAAGGCTCGGAAGCACCCATTGGTCACTAGATGGGATATTATCAAAGGAAAATGGATCGTTTGTCTAGACCGTTAGGTCGATTTATGCACGGGATGGATCATTGGAAATCGTATTCAATTATTTTTTAGATTTCATTCAATTTCATGTGGTTCGAAGAGCTGACCTTGGTCAAACAGGGCCTGAAAGTGCTTAGTGACCCTTCGGAGTAAAATGGGTCGATCATTTGTATTATAAGCCTGATTCGCGCATAGAGCGGACCATTGGAAAAGGTATTCAGGTCCATTAAAAATTCATTCAGATTCATTTGAGCTGAAGAGTTGACAGTAGTCAAACGGTGCCCGGGAGTCCCCGATGGCCTCTAGATCAGTTTTATGAGCAAAGCGGATCGTTCTTCCTAACCATAAGGCGATTCGTGCCTGGGGTAGACCGCTAGAAAGGGTATTCAAATATCTTTTAACATTCATCGAGCTTTTTCCCTGATGAGTAAGTGATCGGAGTCAAAACAGATCTCGGGATCTCTCATTGGCCTCTAAATCTATTATTAATTGTAAAACGGATTTTTTTTCCAAACCATAAGGCCGATTCACGCACGGGGTAGACCATTAAAAAAGGTATTTAGACCCCTTTAATGATTTATTGATATTTTTATTAGCCAAGAAAGTTTACCAGAGTCAGAAGGGGCTCAGGAGCACCCGAAGGCGTCTAAATCGGTACTCGAGGTATGACCTAGGGGTTGCAATGAATGAGCAAGTGTTAAGGAATTAAGGAGGTATTATTATGGGTTCTATATAAAGGCCCTCGATGGACATACTTGGAATAAGTGAAGATCGTCGAATTATAGACACCACATCGACGTTAGGAAGAGGTTCTATAGGTCAATTTTGAGGACCTAGAGGATGAGGTTAACTGATTCGGAGGGTCGAGGTTTGTTCTGAGGACTTAAGGAGTTGAAGGTGACTGATTTATCAGGTTGAGGTTAATTCTAAAGTTGTGCTGGAGGTGACTAATTCTGGAGGCCGAGGTCAGTTTTGAGGACCTAAAGTTGTAGAAATCGATTCTAAGCATCGAGGTCAATTCTGAGGACCTTAACTTGAGACGACCAATTTTGTGGGACGAAGTAAATTTTACAAACCTAAAGTTATAGAGACCAATTCTGCAAATCGAGGCCAATTATATGGATCTAAAGTTATGATGGCCAATTCTGCAGGCCGAGGTCAATTCTGAGGACCCAAAGTTATAGCGATTGATTCTGAGGGTCAATGTCAATTTTGAAGACCTTAAGTTGTGATGACCAATTTTGGGGTTCAAGGTCAATTCTAAGGACCTAAAGTTTTAACGATCGATTCAAGGGCCGAGGTCAATTCTGAGGACCTTAAGTTGTAGTGCAGGGAGTTGCTCACTTGGGGAATTTTAAATTATCTTGGGGATGCAGATGCATTTGTTGTTTCATTGGGGATTGTGTTGTTTTAAGACTCTACTGGGGAAGTACTTATCTTTGAGATCTCAGCTAGGGATTGTGTTGTTTTGAGACTCCATTGGGGGATGTTTAGGTTAGGGAATTGTAGTAAACTTGGATACGAGCACATCATTGGTTTTACTTGTGGAATATATTGAGGATAGGTGTGTACGATTAATCTGGCTGAGGATTATGATGGGGATAAAAGAGTAAAATTAATCCTAGTTAGGATTCTGAGAGTTTTGTAAGGGGGCTTAGTGATCCAAAAAATGATTTTCTTGAGGAAATTGAGGCTCCGTATTTTTTTTTGGTTTTTTAGGAATTGTTTGGGGATTTTTTGGATTTTTTTGGAATGTTTGGAACTTTCTGCATGAAATTTAGAGGGGGTGCCGGTAAGCAGTCCTGGTAGGTGTTGTGGCCAACCTCGATCCTTACCACGGGTGGGCGCGTGAAGAAGGATCCTCGGGTCCTGCACATCCCTCTTGGGAGCGCTTCGGCCGTTGTCGTTTGAGATGAGGTATAAAAATGTAGAGAGATTTAGAGTCGCCAGTCTATTTTACTTAAACAGACAAAAGGAAAAGGGGAAGCCATCCCGAAGGATGGCATCCAAAGACATACTAGTGCATACGAAACCAAAATGATTCGAGAAGGGTTCGGAGGCTAAGTTACGGAATGAGAAGGTGTTAGGCACCCATTCTGCCCTTTCGATCTCTCATGGATGTTTTCTATTTTTCTTTTTTTATTTTCCCCGTGATATGTGTGCATGTGTATATATATAGTGGAGATAAGAATCCTCGACTTGTATCATGGGAGAGATAAAGCGAATCATCCGTAGGAAGGTATAAAAATAATATTAGAAATAAGATTTACGCGATTACTCCTACGTTGATCGTTATAATGGAACGATAACGCATATGGAGAGATACGTCACTAAGAACAAGTATATAGAATATAAGAAAATTGGTTTTAGAGAAGATAGAAAATGAGAGAGAAAGTGAGAATAGGACTTGAGTCTCGAGTTTTACCCTGAGACGCTTACGTAGCCTATAAAGGCATCAAAGTCCACGTAGTTCGCATACAAAATGAGGGGTGGGGTTTATTCCATAAATCCAAATGGGGGATCTCTTATTTGCGAGTGTGTGTGTGTGTAGAAAAAGTGTTTTAGTTGTGAGAAAAGGGTGAGAAAAATACGAGAATCCCAATTTGGAATTTATGAGCAAACCTTCTTTTTCTTATTTTTTTAGTTTTATTTATATGAAAATAAGAGATGTACAATAATACTAAATAAAATGTATATTAGGATGTGTGAGATGAGATAATAAAAGTGCTAGGTAATAAAACAAGTTATTGTGAATTTAAGAGAATTTGAAGAGAAAGTTGGACCTTCTTGAAGATCTTGAGCTTGATCTTAAATGTTGGAGATCAGCCCTTGTACTTGGATGATGATGGAGAGTGTATAATTCAACAAGTTTGATGAAAAGGATGATGAAAACTGGAAGTTAGAAAGGGATTTGGATGTTGAAATCACGCTGTCTTCGAGAGAGGTTTTTGGGATTCGCTGAGAGCGATTTTTATCAGATTTGGGCTCCCTTCACAAATGAGGTGAAGGCCTCCTTTTATAGGCTCAGGTCACTGTCGATCATCATAGACCTAGTCCTGCCTATCGGCACCTGTCGATACGCAGGGTCTGGAACCTACCATTTGGCAGTGTATTTCAGGCCTTTTCAGAAAATTAGCTGCCGAGAGCTAACCGTTGGTCAGAATCGTGCACGGGGTAGACCATTGGAGAGGTAATTAAATGACCTTTGAAAGTCCCTGGGACCGCTCCCGGGCTCAGGAGTTGACTTTGGGTCAAATATGGCTCGGAAGCGTTTGTCGGTCCATTGGACGGGGAATCATTCGGATGCAAATGGATCGTTCGTCCGCATGGTAAGTCTGAATTATGCATGAGGTGGACCGTTGGAAAGGTTAGGAGATGTACTTAGACATTCCAAAGATTTTGACCCGTTCTGGGGAGTTAACTTTGGTCAACCGGGCCCTGAAAGCATTCGATGACCTCTTGGAGTCAAACGGATCGTTTGTCCGCATGGTAAGTCAGAATCGTGCACGGAGTGGACCATTGGAAAGGGGTTTCAGCGCCCTTCAAAGATTCATTCAGTCTCAGTTGATCTGAAGAGTTGACTTAGGTCAAATAGATCCCGGGAGCGCCCGGGAGCCTCTAGATCAAGTTTTAGACGCAAATGGATCGTTCGTCCGCATGGTAAGTCGAAATAGTGCATGAGATGGACCATTGGAAAGGGAGTTCAATTACCTTTGAAGATTCATCCAACTTTAGTTGAGCTGAAGAGTTTGAATTTTTGATCAAACGGAGCCTAGGAGTGCTCGATGGCTTCTAAGTGAGTACTCGGGGTATGACCTGGGTTTGTAGTGATGAAGGGAGGTACTAGGGACCTAAGGAGAGTTTGGGGGTAACATAGTGGGGTGTCTACAGATCCCCTCAACGGGTGAGTTTGGAATAAATGATAACCGTTGAATAGACACCACATGATG
Source organism: Sambucus nigra (assembly GCA_949130495.1). Lineage (NCBI taxonomy): Eukaryota > Viridiplantae > Streptophyta > Magnoliopsida > Dipsacales > Adoxaceae > Sambucus > Sambucus nigra. Next base: position 52,514,770 of record OX422220.1, read on the forward strand.
CTTTTGAGGAAGAATGACCGATTCAGAGGGTTGAGGCTGATTCTGAGGAGATGAGGGGTGTGCTGGGGATGGTTTGAATGATGATCAAAGGTTTCGATCTATTCTGAGAACCTGAAGTGATGCTGGCGGATGATCCATTTTGTGGGTCAAAGCCAAATCTATGGGCTTAAGTGATGAGGGTGATCGATTCTGTGGGTCAAAGCCAATTCTGCGGGCTTAGGGTGAAGAACTAATAACCGAGGTTAATTCTAACGTAAGAGTGGTGATGATCGAGGATCAATGTCAATTCTGACCTAACTGAGGTGACGATCTAAGACCGAGGTGAATTCTGACCTAAGAGTGGTGACGATCGAGGCCTGAGGTAATTTCTGACCAAACTCAGATGACGATCCAAGATCGAGGTCAATTCTGACCTAAGAGTGGTGACGACCGAGGATCGAGGTTAATTGTGACCTAACACAGGTGACGATCCAAGACCGAGGTCAATTCTGACCTAAAAGTGGATAAATATTGGATTTTGATTTTGCTGGAGAAAGTGCCTTATGATTTTGATCTGAGCTGGGGAGCTGATAGCTGGGGAACTTTTTTTTCTTTATGAGGCCTTGCAGGGGGAAGTGATAAGACGATCCTTAGAGATCCTCCGGGGCTTTGCCGGGAGGAGATTCACTTGGTTTTTGAGGATTTTGCTGGGAAAGAGGGGTTCCGCTTGAGGGAACATGAAATTTTCCTGGTGAAAATGTTCTAAATCCTTCCTGGGATTTTTAAGAATTTTTTGAGGATTTTTCGGGGCTTTTTAGTATTTTCTGGGAATTTCTGTACAAAATTTAAGTGGGGTGCCGGTCGGCATGGTATGCAGGGTGCCATTCGGCAGTGGTATAGACTTTTGGACTGCCTCGGGATGGTAAGGAGGTAGTTCCGATCGGTATGGGTGGGGTCAGTGCCGATCGGCATGGCGTTTGGCATCCTATATAAAGGGGGTGAATCCCTTCATTTTTTCACAGCTTCTTTGCTTTCTCTCTTTCTGCGATTTCTCTGCAAATCGTTTTAGCATTTCGATCTTCAAGAAATGGCCGTTTTGTGAGCACTGAAGTCCACAGGGAGTGGTTAATCATTGATAGCTGGGCGAATGTGGAGTGGAGGGCCAGGGCGCCTCTTGTTTTGGGGAGTGAGAACTCCTTTGATGTGTTTGAGCCTGTTGCGGATGAGCGGACTTTGCTGTGGGAGCCGTCGCGTCATCGCTCTTCGAGAGTGAATCCTGGCGGTTATGTAAGTAACCCGACCTTTGGCATTCTTTTTTTGTGATTTTTCTTTCTTTCTTTACTTCTGATGAGATTTTTTTCCTTTTTCCAGTCTGATATTTCTTTAAAGAACATGCGCGCCCGTGGGACGATGGGGCTCAGGGATGTCTGGGAGCATCTCCCACCTGTGGTGCATTGGGTGGTATCATCAGCGGGTTTTGGGAGGTTGGCATCTGCGCTGGATGAGACACCTCGTTCGACAACGTTCCTTTACGCTTTGGGGGAGAGGTGGTAGGATACTACTCACACCTTCCATTTTGGCTTTGGGGAGATGACTGTGACTCCCATAGATGTGCAGTAGCTATTGGGGATGGATTATGATGGAGAGAAGATAGAGGTGGATCGCTCTTTGCAGGTGAGATCGGAGGGAGTACGTGCGGCACTTGGTGATGTAGGGAGGATAGTTTCTGGGGATTCTATCCAGTTATCCCTGCTGAAGGATGTCCTGTTGGGCAGGGTGATTGATGTCGGTTATTTATTTTGTTGGTGTTGGGAGGTTTCATGGTGGCGTCGAGCGGTGACTTCGTCCATTTTTGGTTCTTGCTGTACTTGAGGATGTTTTCGAACATCCCTTTCTATGATTGGGGGAGTCTGACTTTGGCGACCCTTTACTCTTCTTTGGATGCATTCAGCCGGTGCTGCCGGCAGACCATTACTGGAGCCACGTACCTTCTTGAGGTATTCTTCAGTTTTCGCATTTCTTTTCATGCATTCGCATTTTCCTTTCATGCATTCACATTTCTTTTGTTTGTGAATCCTTATCTTTGACAGACGTGGTTTTATGAGGTGATTGGGTGAAATACCCCGTTGATTGCTCTGTAGGACGACACTATTGGGGACTCTTGTCGATTGTATCAATGGCATAAGGCCAATCGGTTGTCGAAGGGATCTCTCTCTCTAGAGGCGGTGCGTTAGGTCTTGAATGACCTGAGCAGTGGTAGGGTAAGACTCTTTCCATTTTCAGTCTTGGTCATCTCTGCTTTGCTACTGATTTTGCCTTTTTCTTGCAGCAAGTCCGAGTGTCAACCACTTGGCTAAGAGACATCAGAGACTGGATATCTTTGGCGACTGCCCATATTCGGGATGCGGTTCCTGTTCCTTCTTGCTTGGTGCCATCTGCTTCGTCCGGAGAAAACTCTGGCTCAGGTAGTGGTGGTTCATCGTCTCGCCGTAGGAGAAAGAGAGAACGCCGTTGGAAGATCTTAGAGAGAAAGGTAGGTGAGAGAGAGAGAGAGAGAGAGAGAATGTGGGTTTGGGCTGAGTCCCGCTGTTTTTGCCTTTTCTTTTTATTTCCTGCAAAATTGATGTAACACAGAAAATAAATAGATGAAATGCAATGGAGTTTTTTATTATCTTTTATTAATGATGAATGAATGCATGCACATGCGCTTTCTACTTTGCTGTTGAGACCGTAAAATGGAGTATTTTTGGAATTTTTGAAGGAAAGTTTTTTAATTAAAAGGGGAAATTATATAAGGAGAAAAAGGGATTTTGAAATTCTGTTGAGAATATCAATTTGTTTTTATTGAGTTTTTTTATTTGACAAAAGAGGAAAAAAAGGAAATTTCTAAAAATGGGGGGTTACCAATCGGCAAGCACCCTGTCCTACCTATCGGCAGTTCGGTTCAGTCCCATTAATTCAAAGCTTTGATTGGTACCCTCTTCAGCCTTTTGTATTTTGTGGGGTAGGATTCCCTTCGATTTTTGCAGGGATTATGTAAAAGCTGTTAATTTCCTTTTTGTATGTGTAAAGCAAAACACACGATGCGGAAGCGTTGAAAGTTGATGGTTCAACAATTAAACAAAATCGGATTTTAGTTTAACAAAACAAGATTAAATCATTCATGTGTTCACTTAAACCGATTCATTAATCCGAGTCCTAGAATTTGCCTAAGTCATAGTTATCAATATTAGAAAATTAGGCGAAACCAAATTTTAGCAAATGACTTGAATTAAATAAACATTTACCCAACATTTAATATAAGTCCAAATTAAATTGAGTGTGATAATTTAAACCGAATTTTATCTTGAATTTATCCTAAGCATGCATTCTAAATTATGAGGCAAGATAAAATAAACAATATCACACTACGCCGAGATGTACGAGGAAAAGCCCAAGACGGGAAACAACCTCGGACGGCCCTAGCCACAAGTCCACTAGATACGGAATTACAATTACAAGACAGATAGACTTACAACGAATGACTTGATCCCTCTCAAGCCTCAACGCTTCTTCTCGTAGACACCTCTTCCTAGAAGACAACCTCGGAACTCCACCGCGGTCTCGGAATCCACCGATAGGACTTTATATGGTCACCGTCACCCTAGCAAGGAGCCTTTCTCCAAGTGGGTAGAATCACAACGAAACATCTTCTTCTTTGATGGATGTAGAAGCAAACCAAAACTTCTCTTTGAAACGGAAGAGATAAACCGGTGCCAAAACTCCAAGTAAAGATATGTATATAGAACTTGGATAAACAATTATTGGGTGTAAACACTAGAGTGTGTAGGATTTTTCATTAAAGAATAACACTCAAAACTTGATCTTTTTCCTTAAACAAATTTTCTCTCAAAACACTCTCTAGGAGTTTGTATGGTATGAAAAAGATACCCCTTCAAAAGTGATTCCCGTCCTTAATTAAGTCTGAAAAAGTTGGTCAAAAACCAAGTGGGGAAAGTGGGTAAAAACTTCCAAAAACTGCTCAAAATTGCTCCCGCCTGGCATCTCGTTCGAACGAACTTGACTCTCGTTCGAACGAGACTTCTAACGAGCAACCAGACTGGGCTCGTTAAAAACTCGTTAGATATCTCGTTAGAACGACCAAACTCGTTCGAACGACATATCGAACGACTGACCAGTTTAGGTTCGTTGGCAAACTCGTTCGAACGAAACCTTGTTCGAACGAAAAACTCGTTCGAACGACATATCGAACGACTGACCAGTTTAGGTTCGTTGGCAGTCTCGTTCGAACGAAACCTCGTTAGAACGAAAAACTCGTTCGAACGACTTCCAGAAATTTTTCTAAAATTCTATTTTGGCCCAGGAACTTTATATACGTTAAATTAAAGTTCCAATTAAATTATTCTGAAAGTAAAACATGGTTTTTTATTAAACCTAACACCCAAATAAATTTTGTTCCAAGCTCCTATATAAATATAATTACATTCATACCTTGGGAGCATGGAGCCTTAGTTGATGATGTAGAAACGAGGCACGCAAATCGGCATTTTGATGAAGCTTTAAATTCTTTGCCGCTACGTCTTCAACACATACTTCATAGGCTTGAGAGTATTACAATAAAACACTAACCTATGAATAAATGTTTTTGTCCGGAATTGAGCCAACATAATACATGGACTCAATTGGAAATTTGTGTCCTTACAAATCTCCCCCTTTGGTTATTTCGGGACAAAAACCAAAACAAAAATCCTAAAGGGCCGTCAAGCTCACTAGACTCAAAACATAACCCGCCCAAACTTGACTTAACCCAAGGATCAAACACTTTGCCTTTTAAAGATGCCGCTTTAGTAGAATACCTGCACACTTAAGCAAACTCATCAAATGCATAGGGAATATCAAAATATTAAATGCAATTAATTAATTACTCCCCCTAAATTAATTCTCCCCTTTATCAAACACATGACCTACTTAGAAAGACGTCTCCCCCTAAGATAAATCTCCCCCAAACTAAGATACAATAATAATAGGTTTAGATACCATTTCTCCCCCTATCATCATTCTCTCCCTTTTTGTTCAGGAATAGACAAAGGTTAAAGAATCAAAACATAAAAGCAGGTTGAAGCTTAAAGTGTTAAGTCATTAAAGCACATGGACAATAAAATCATAACTAATCCAAGATAGATACCAATAAATAAGTATAAGCATGGATGGACTAGAAAGCAAGGCAAATACAAATAAATATCATATATATATAGATACTAAAAATATACTAATAGAGCACTTGCATATATATATATATAGATATAAACACACACATGACACAAAATACAATAAGTTTGCACACTCGTATGGCAAAAATTTGTCATATGGAAACGGAAGTGTAGGGGTGTGAACTAGCAACAATTAAATTTATACCCAAACACTTAATAAACGTTCACGGACTTCTCATTTGATTGCAAACTTCATCACATTTAAATATAACCTCATGTGACAATATAGATTGAACTCAATGAACAAACATACACAATGCATACAAGCCTAGCATATTGATGATTCTACAAACCAATAGAGTCATGACATTAAATATGCAACTAGGATAAACGGACATTGTGCAAACCGTTGATATACCATCCAATCTCCCTCAATATGCATTTATATTAATTTTGAATGAATATATCAATCAAACATAGGCCTTGGCAATATATTTTCTTTGTAATGCCATATTTTCTGTTTTTAGGCCTTTGGACCACGTATTTCCTTTAGGTCTATTAAAAACGGTGGCTTACTATTCGCAAAGGATCACTTAGTCCTTTCGGAGCCCTTCCCCGTGCACATTTATATTTATCATGTTTTTAATTTTCGCACAAATCTCACATGCAACGGATTTTGACATGCACTAGTCCTCCTAAGTCACAAATATGTAGATGACAAGATTGGTAGGAGAACACCTCACATAGCTCAAATATACATATGAAGTTAAAATTTCAAAAGAGCTCGTGCATGTGTGAATAGAGGCATATAAAAATAGAATCCATTTAATCAATGCAAAATCCAACTACTCCACAAGAATTATGGTAAAGAACATTTTAAGGATTGACAATCTAAACCAAAAGTTCACCCATGCACGAGCTCTTTTGAAATCTTAATGTCACATGTTATATTTGATCTTTTTGAGGTGTTCTCCTACCAAACTAGTCATCTACATATCTATGACCTAGGAGGACTAGTGCATGTCAAAATCCGTTGCATGTGAGATTTGTGTGAAAATGAAAACATGATAAATAAAAATGTGCACGGGGAAGGGCTCCGAAAGGATGAATTAAATCTTTTGCGATTGTAAGCCACCGTTTATAGGATCTAAAAGAAATACGTGATCCAAAGGCCTAAAAACAGAATATTTGGCATTAAAAAGAAAACAATTGCCAAGGCCTATGTTTGTTTGATATATTCATTCAAAAGTAAAAGAATATATATGCTTATTGAGGGAGAATTGGATGTTATATCAACGGTTTGCACAATGTCCGTTTATCCTAGTTGTCTTTAATGTCATGACTCTATTTGGTTTGTAGAATCATCATCATGCTAGGCTTGTATGCATTGTGCATGTTTGTTCATTGAGTTCAATCTTCATATTGTCACATGAGGTTATATTTAAATGTGATAAAGTTTGCAATCAAATGAGAACTTCGTGAATGTTTATTAAGTGTTTGGGTCTAAATTTAATTGTTGCTAGTTCACACCCCAACACTTACGTTTCCATATGACACATTTTTTCCATACGAGTGTGCAAACTTATTGTATTTTGTGTTATATGTGTGTTTATATCTATATATATGCAAGTGCTTCATTGGTATATTTCTACTTTATATATATATGATATTCGTTTGTCTTTGCCTTGCTTTTATTGCCCATATGCTTTCATGTCTTATCACTTTATGCTTCAACATGCTGTTTATTAGTTCTTTATCCTTTGCCTATTCCTGAACAAAAAGGGGGAGAAGATGATAGGGGGAGAAATGGTATCTAATCCTATTATTATCGTATCTTAGTTTGGGGAGATTTATCTTAGGGGGAGACGTCTTTCTAAGAAGGTCATGTGTTTGATAAAAAAGGGGAGAATTAAGTTAGGGGGAGTAATTATTTAATTGCATTTAATACTTTGATATTCCCTATGCATTTGATGAGTTTGCTTAAGTGTGCAGGATTTCTTCTAAAGCGGCATTGTTTAAAAGGCAAAGCGTTTGATCCTTGGGTTGAGTCAAGTTTGGGCGGGTTATGTTTTTTGGTCTAGTGAGCTTGACGGCCCTTTAGGATTTTTGTTTGGTTTTTGTCCCGGAATAGCCAAAGGGGGAGATTTGTAAGGACACAAATTTCCAATTGAGTCCATATGTAGTTTTGGCTCAATTCTGGACAAAAACATTTATTCATAGGATAGTGATTTATTGTAATACTCTCAATCCTATGAAGTGTGTGTGTTGAAGACGTAGCGGCAAAGAATATAAAGCTTCATCAAAATGCCGGTTTGTGTGCCTCGTTTCTATGTCATCATCTAAGGTTCCATGCTCCCAAGGTATGAATGTAATTATATTTATATAGGAGCTTGGAACAATATTTATTGGGTGTTAGGTTTGATAAAAAACCATGTTTTACTTTCAGAATAATTTAATTGAAACTTTAAAATAAAGTACATAAAGTTTCTGGGCCAAAAATTGAATTTATCAAAAAAATTCTGGAAGTCGTTCGAAGTCTCGTTCAAACGAGCTTTTCGTTCGAACCAGGTTTCGTTCGAACGAGTTTGCCAACGAACCTAAATTGGTCAGTCGTTCGAACGAGTTTTTCGTTCTAACGAGGTTTCGTTCGAACGAGTTTGCCAACGACCCTAAACTGGTCAGTCGTTCGATATGTCGTTCGAACGAGTTTGATCGTTCTAACGAGATATCTAACGAGTTTTTAACGAGCCCAGTCTGGTCGCTCGTTAGAAGTCTCGTTCGAACGAGAGTCAAGTTTGTTCGAACGAGATGCCAGGCGGGAACAGTTTTTGGCAGTTTTTACCCACTTTCCCCACTTGGTTTTTAACCAACTTTTTCAGACTTAATTAAGGACGGGAATCACTTTTGAAGGGGTATCTTTTTCATACCATACAAACTCCTAGAGAGTGTTTTGAGAGAAAATTTGTTTAAGGAAAAAGATCAAGTTTTGAGTGTTATTCTTTAATGAAAAATCCTACACACTCTAGTGTTTACACCCAATAGTTGTTTATCCAAGTTCTATATACATATCTTTACTTGGAGTTTTGGCACCGGTTTATCTGTTCCGTTTCAAAGAGAAGTTTTGGTTTGCTTCTACATCCATCAAAGAAGAAGATGTTTCGTTGTGATTCTACCCACTTGGAGAAAGGCTCCTTGCTAGGGTGACGGTGACCATATAAAGTCCTATCGGTGGATTCCGAGATCGCGGTGGAGTTCCGAGGTTGTCCGCTAGGAAGAGGTGTCTACGAGAAGAAGCGTCGAGGCTTGAGAGGGATCGAGTCATTCGTTGTAAGTCTATCTGTCTTGTAATTGTAATTCCGTATCTAGTGGACTTGTGGCTAGGGCCGTCCGAGGTTGTTTCCCGTCTTGGGTTTTTCCTCGTACATCTCGGCGTAGTGTGATATTGTTTATTTTATCTTGCCTCATAATTTAGAACGCATGCTTAGGATAAATTCAAGATAAAATTCGGTTTAAATTATCACACTCAATTTAATTTGGACTTATATTAAATGTTGGGTAAATGTTTATTTAATTTAAGTCATTTGCTAAAATTTGGTTTCGCCTAATTTTCTAATATTGATAAATATGACTTAGGCAAATTCTAGGACTTGGATTAATGAATCGGTTTAAGTGAATACATGAATGATTTAATCTTGTTTTATTAAACTAAAATACGATTTTGTTTAATTGTTGAACCATCAACTTTCAACGCTTCCGCATCGTGTGTTTTGCTTTACACATACAAAAAGGAAATTAACAACTTTTACAGATTATGTCTCTTGTGAGGGTTCTCAAGTATAAAAAGGGGTAAGGGTGGAGTGTTTTCATCACACCTTCACATTCTTACTTACTTGCCCACTATCTCTAAGCCTTGCAAGATGGATCTCCCTAGTAGCATTGAGTTTGCTAACTACCTCGAAGACTTGGAAGCAATGTGCTCTTATAATGTCGACTATGATGCTTTCAACATGCGTCGAGTCTCCTTGTGGCGCAATCGGCCTATTGAGTGGAACATGCTGATGGCGACGGTACAATTCTGGTACCCCGAAGACCATGTATTCCACTTTGGGTTAGATGAAGTTTGTCCTACCTATGAGGAATTTTCTGCCATGCTATGTATAAATCCTAGTGTTGTTGCGGTTTTGCCTGAATTTTCCCGTTCTCCCAGGGATTTGTTGGTCGAGCTTCTTCATATTTCGTCTTCGGTGGCCAAATCACTGGTTGCTGGAGGAATGATCTCCCTCCCGGCGGTGCTACAGTCCATGCATTTGCGGGAAGTAGGTGATGCTGGCTATGCTGGAGCCGTTGCTCTGGGCCTGGTTTTTAAAATTATTGTTGGTGACTGGGAACTGTTGGTGGACTCGTAACTTACAGTCATTACTTCGTAGATGTCATACCATCGTAATCCTACAGCGGTGATACTGGCGGAGACCCTGAATGGTCTGGATGCCTGGAGAGAAGGTCATTCTGACATTCTGAGGGGTAGCCCCGTGATGATGTTCATGTGGTTATTTGAAAGACTCCGCTTGGTGGACCTTCCAGAGTATCCTTTGTCGGTTGTACCCAACTTCTTTTCGCGTTACTTCTTCAGCGTTGGCTTAGATATTGAGAGCTGGGAGAACTGGTTTGTGGAGAATGGGGTTCGGAATCTGTATTGGTCAGTGCCTTGGTGGGGGCAATTGTTGCCTGTTCTGGAGCTAAGAGAGTACTTATATGTGCGGCTGGTTGGGCTCAGACGTACCTCTTTTTATTTCCCTTGGCGGATTTTGGGCCAATTTAGATGGGCACAGGTCGTGCCACCTTAGATCACAATTTTCTTTTCGGTGGAAGATTTGACTTAGCGTCTGCGCATGCTTCTTGGCTCCTTGTGGGAAAATCGGCATCCGTCGACCCGTCCCTCTCAGTCTGTTGGGAGATTTTGGCATGTCCCTGGGGATTATATGAAGTGGTTTTTGAGGAGAGTAGTCAGCAAGATGTTGGCAGTGGAGACTTGACAAAGGTGGTTTGTTTTATTTAACACCGTGGAAAGGGGTGTTGTGGTTTTTTTCGAAGCTAGTTCAGTCCTATCGGTCCATGGAGTGTTTACGGCACTCTGTTCAGGCAGGGGAAATTTGGGGACCCCAGGATGTAGATGATGAGGGTGCAGGCTCCTCTGGTAGCTGTGGGTAGGACTCTTGGAGAGTTTATTTGTGTAATAAGGAATAGATGTGGGGATTTTATTTAGAATTTTATGGCAGTAGGGGGAAGGGAGTTATCCATTCCTTTTCTTATGTAATCTGTGCTGTAATTTCTTATTAATGAAAAAGCAAGTTTCTTATCATCCAGTTGTGCCTTTCGATGAATTTTTTAATTTTGAATTATCTATACCGATCGCTAAGGCATAGATAATCCAAGTATTTGTTAGAATGAACTGTTATTCTCGGAGATAAGAACATAATAGTATTTTGTGAAAAAGAAAGGACCATGCTCCTGTAAGATGTATGAGCTACCTACATACCTCTGGGGATCTTGAAATTTTTTTATTTTTCTTGAAAAATGTTTTTTTGCAGAGGATCAGGCCCACGTAGTTCTGGGTAGAGGGAAATGAAGAGAGTTTTTTTTAGAATAGAAGGGAGATGAGAAGAGTCGTAGCGCGCCGAGATTCCAGACTAGGGGTAGAATTTCTTGAGACGGTACAGGTTGACTGGACGAGCCATCTCCTCCCCATCTAGGTCAGTGAGTATGGCGTCACTGCCGGATAAGATTTTCTTCACAATGTTGGGGCTGCTCCAATTGGGCTTGAATTTCCCTCTGGGGTCCCAGGTGGGTTCTATTATATCCTTGAGGGTTAAATCCCCTTCCCGAACATCGCGGTCTTCGACTCTCTTATTGAATGATCGCACTATTCGATGATGGTACCCCTGTATGTGGTAAAGATCTTTCAATCTCCTTTCATCTAGGAGGGTCAGTTCGTCGAGATGACTTTAGCACCAGTCTTCTTCGCTAACTTTGCTTTCGAGCATGACGCGTAGCGAGGGTATTTCCAACTCCACAGGTAGGACTTCTTCCATGTCGTAGACCAGAGAGTAAGGGTTAGCCCCAGTAGAGGTTCGGATTGATGTTCGATATCCCCAAAGGGCGTACGAGATCCGGTCGGCCCAATCCCTACAGCTTTCGGTCATCTTGCTGATGATGGCTTTGAGGTTCCTATTGGCGGCTTCAACTGCACCATTGGTCTGAGGTCGGTAGGGAGAAGATTTGTGTCTCTGAATCCCGTACTCCTTGACTACTTCTGTGAATTCTTCTTCGAAGTACAACCCGTTATCTGACACTAACTCGTGTGGGACCCCATAGCGACAGATGATATTTTTCTCAAGGAATTTGGCGACTTTCTTGGCGTTCAATATTGCGTATGACTCAGCTTCGACCCATTTGGTGAAGTAATTAATGGTAACTAGGATGAATTCATTTCCGTTTGAAGCCTGTGGTGTAACCTTCCCTATGATGTCGACACCCCAAGTGGAGAGAGATCAGGGAGAGGTCATGTTGTATGATTCTCGCGGAGGCAGGTGTTGAAGATTGGAGAACTGTTGTTATTTTAGGCATCTCCGAACATAGGCGGTGCAATCTTGGGCCATGGTGGTCCAGTAGTTTCCCTGTCGGATGATCTTCTTGGCAAGCATGTGACCGTTTATGTGGGGATCGCATTCCCCGCTGTGGATCTTCTGCATTATCTTCTCAATCTCAGCCCCTGCGATACAGTGTAGATGAGTTCCATCGAAGTTCCTCTTGAGTAGAGCTTTATGACAGATGATGTACTGGACGGCCAGTCTTCGGAGGTTCGTTCAGTCTTTCTTGTTGGAACCCCCGAGATACCTACCATGTTTGAGGAGGCACCAGATATCCTAGTACCAGTAATTGGCTAGTTCGGGATCTTCGATGGAGACAAGCTCAATATGGTAGCAGTGGGTTGGTTTGTCTTGGTTTTGAACTAGGAAGGGGGTCATTGGTATTCCTTCGGGCATGTCGACCAGGGAGGCCAAGGTATAGAGATCATCGGCTAGCTTATTCTTTGCTCGAGGTAGGTAATGGAAGGTGATATCTCGGAATCGGGAGGCTAACTCTTCTAAGTGGGCATGGAAGGGTTGGAGCTTTTCGTCCTTCACTTTCCACTTTCTGAGCACTTGATCGATGATGAGGGCAGAATCCCCATAGACATTAAGGTATTAAATACATTTCTTGAGAGAAACTTTGAGGCCTACTGTGAACGCCTCGTATTCCATCATGTTGTTGGTGCAAGGGAAACCCAACTTGAGTGCGATGGGAGTGTGGGATTCATCTGGGGCGATCAGAAGTATCCCAATACCATATCCCTTTTTGTTGGCAGCGCCATCAAAGAACATTTTCCATCGAAGGTTGTCTTGAGCGGTGCAGAGGATATTTTCATCTGGGAATTCGGAGATTCAGACATCTGGTTCTTCTACGGGGTAATCAGAGATGGCTCTTTCTTTAATGGCTTTCTGCGTGATGTACACGATATCAAACTCGGTTAGGAGCATCAACCATCGATCCATTCGACTAGATAAGGCGGGTTTCTCAAGCAGGTATTTGATGGGATCCATTTGGGATACAAGTTGGATGGGGAAGGCGTACATATAGTGTCACAAATTTTGAGTGACCCAGAAAAGTGCGGCACGTGCCTTTTCCAAAGCAATGTAGTTCACCTCGTACCCGACCAATTTTTGACTGGCGTAATAGATGGATCTTTCTTTACGGGAGTCTTTAAGGTATTGGGCTAGCAAAGCCCCAACTGCAGTGTCGGTTATGGTTAGGTATAGGAGCAAAGGGAGATCAGGCTGTGGTGGCATGAGCACTGGAGATTGGGTCAGATATTGTTTGATTCGTTCAAAAGCTTCTTGGCAGGCCTCGTTCCAAACCTTGGTTGAATCCTTTCGGAGGAGCTTGAAGATCGGTTCACAGATGGAGGTTAGCTGGATGATGAACCGACTGATATATTGTAATTTCCCAAGAAAACCTCAGATTTCTTTCTCTATTCGGGGCGGTGGCATCTCAAGTATGGCCTTCAGCTTTGCAGGATCTGCTTCTATCCCCTTCTTACTGACCATAAATCCCAAGAGTTTTCCATTTGTAACGCCAAAGACACATTTATGTGGATTGACTCTCATTTGATACCATCGCAGTCGTTCGAATAACTTCCGGAGAGCGTTAACATGACCTTCTCTAGTTTTGGACTTGATAATCATATCATCCACATAAACCTCAACTTCTTTGTGAATCAGATCATGTAAGATCCTTTTTTAAGCCCTTTGGTAGGTGGGCCCAGCATTCTTGAGACCAAATGGCATAACGGTGTAGCAAAAGGTTCCCCATGGGGTGATGAATACGGTTTTTTCTTGGTGGCCTGGGTGCATCTTGATTTGGTTGTATCCAGCAAACCCGTCGACGAATGACTTGAGAGCATGACTGACTGTGTTGTCCACGATCATGTCAATATTGGGTAGCGAATAACCATCCTTTGGAGAAGCTTTGTTTAAATCTCGATAGTCTACACACATTCGAACCTTTCCTCCTGATTTCGGCACAGGTACTATGTTGGCTAGCCATGCGGGATATTCGATCACACGAATGAAGCCCACGTTCAACTGTTTGACCACCTCTTCTTTAACCTTGAGCGACCTTTCGTTGCGGAGCTTTCTCAACTTTTTCTTAAACGGCTTGTAATATGGGAGAGTGGGTATCTCGTGCTGATATATTTTAGGATCAATGCCGTGCATATCATCATAGGATCATGAGAATACATCCACAAATTCCTTTAGCAATTCTTCGAGTTGTGCGTGCTCATGCTCGTCAAGGGTGTCCCCCATCCTAATCTCGCGCAATTAGCTACTAGAACCGAGATTAAAAATAACAGTCTCCTCTTCATTAACTTAAACGCGGTTATGTTGTTTATTATTAACCTTATTTAGATCAGTTAAGAATTTTTTATTTGCAAAATCATCATCATCAAAGGTTTGATTAGAATCCAATCAATTAATGTAAGGCACAACAAGATACTCAAAATCTTCGTTTATTTCATTGATAGGAAAAATAGCATTGAGAATCTTATCAAAAGTGGTCTCGATTACATTTGAACATGGATAGACAACAGAAGAAGAAATAGGGTAAACATTGGGGTTAGGGGAGATTTCAAGAGATAGAACTAGTGAAGCATACCAGTTGAGGAGGGGTATATTAGAAGCTTTAATCAGATGGGATGGATCCATTGATGTAGTGCCTGAATGAACCATGCAGAGTGCCAGCCCTAGTGTCTGTAAGTTGAAGGAATCTTCGGAATCACTTTCCTCAGTCTCTTCGATATCTTTGATGAGTGGTTGTACTCGGTATTGGAAACTTTCGGCCCATGGGTAGCTATCTTGGAAAAATATCTCCATTCCAGGATTCATCTTCTTGTATGTGTGGTCATACCATGGTTATGGAAAACTGCAAAAGGGGAAGTCTGCGCCTTCTTTGGTGAATCATCCATTCAAGGAGTCTCCTGGGATAGTTTGGATGCAGTCTAAACTTCTCTTTGGTCGAGACTGGTGGATCATTCTGAGCTCTTGTTCTGATGGTTGATACCCCAAGCCACAAGGAGGGAAAGCTTTTTTCAGTTCGATGGGCTCAAGTATCCCTTGTTGTCTTTGCCCTAGCCCCAGTCCGAGCATGAAGTGCATGTTTCTGAACATCTGAATCACATTAACATTGCCATGAGGGTCATATTCTAGACAAACCCTTTCTTTGAAATCGTCCCTGCTGGGAGTAGGAGTGGCTCAACTCAGAATCCTGATAGGAGGATATCATTTGACCCGTGCTGTATCTCAAGGATTGGACTGCTGGTGCTTGCACCCTCGACATTTTCGTCGTCCCCCAAAATGGTGATGACTCTCCCATCGGCGAAGAACTTTAATTTCTGATGGAGTGAGGAAGACACACCCTTGATGCTGTGGATCCAGGGTCGTCCGAGCAACAGGTTGAAACAATATGGGATGTCTATGACTTGGAATTCAACGACAGGGTTTATAAAGCCAACCCCTATTACAAGTTTTATGGATCCCATCACCTCCCGGCGGGTATTATCGTAGGCACATACAACGGCGGAGGTTGGAGCGAGGTCTCTTTCTTTCAGGACTAAACACTTAAAGGTTCTCAGTGGGCGGATATTCAAGGTGGATCCGTTATCGACAAGAGAGAGTGGCATGGCCATCCCCATAACTTCGACGGAGATGTTGAGTGCATGATTGTGATTGGGTCCAATTCTGGGGATTTCTTCTTCAGAAAATGATAGCATTCGGGTGGAGGTCAAGGATATGACCAGATTTACCGGTTCTTCTGGTGTGGTAGAAGGAGGAACTGTGGGTCCAGTGAGCAACTTGATTCAAGCATTTCTATGCAGCTGGGAAGACACGAAAATCCCCCATAGAGTGATGTTAGCTTGAGTTTTCTTTCGTTGATCGAGGATCTTGCTCTCCTCGATGGTCATCTCTGGCATAGGAAGGTTTTCAACGCCCTTCCCTTTGTCATTTTCTGGTAGAGAGCTTGGGACCTGGTAATGTCTCGCATATTTGTTCATGTGATTTACTGAAGAAGGGAAGAACATGAATCTCGTTTCCTCATCAATCTCAGGTTGTTTTGTCACCCTGTTTATTTCTCCGAGGAGTTCTTCAAATGATATCATCCCACATATGTCATCTACTGGGCCAGTTCCTCCTGAATCTTGTTCTTCACTCGAATCTTTGAATTCCCCCCCCCCCCCCCCACCATCCGGTGGCAACAGTTTTGTTTTTCCATGTAAAGTCAATGCATTCCACAACTTCAACGGCTTCTTTATACAGGTCTTCCCATTCTGTGGGGATATGCATGGTTGAAGGGACCAAGCACCCTTGTAGATTCAAAATATCAACTAACCCGGTGATACTACAAATGTTGCTGGTTTGCCCAAATAATTCTTCCATAATATGGACAACATCATCTAGGCTGACTTCATCAGTTGGTATCACCCACTTGTCTGAATCTCGGGCCCATTTTCGTTCTTCTAAGAACAGTGTACTGAACCTTTGGTAATCTATGAGGTAAATTTCAGCCCGAACTCTTGAAGTTGGTTTAACACCTCTGATAATTCCATATTTCCATTTTCAGAACGAGTACGGACAGTGATGCATGCTCTGGTAAGGAGTGACAGTGCCTGATCAGCGAGGCAAGTAGGGTGTAGGAGGAAATATGCGCAAATTTGAAGAGGTTTAGGAGAGTATATGGGTGTGATTTGAGTTCAGGGATCGAAATCTGGGTTTTCTTCTAAGAAGATGGCATTGGCAGGATTTGGGAGTGGATTGTGAGTAGTGTTTGGCTTAGGATTGGTTGGTGAGGCGATGGTACCCCGGTCAATGAGATCTTGGATTATGTTTTGGAGGTGAAAGCATTGGTCGGTGGTATGGCCAGTAGTTTGGTGAAAGGCGTAATGAGGTGGATTGGCTGGTGGATTGTCATACTTTCTAGGGGTGAACTGTCTGGACACCTTCTTCGGTTCATCCTCTATTTTAACAAGGCTTTCCTCAATTTCTACTCCCGCTTCTCTGAGAGATTGAAAGTGGGGATAGTATTATCCTCCCATCGTCGCTCGGACATGGGGCAAGAAGTTCTTCTTCACTATGTTGACCTGTTCTTCCTCAGATGGTCGACTAGTCATGGTAGCTGCCTGCTACCTCCACCGGGTTATGAAGTTACTGACTGATTCCCAGGGGTCTATTTGAGCATCTCTTAATTACAATGGGTGACCTCAATCTCTTCGTTGTATTTGTACTGCGACATGAATTCTTGGGAGCATCCTCCCAGCTATGGATTCTAGATTCCTCGAGAGATAAAAACCATCGAAGGTCACTATCCTTCAAAGTTTGCTCAAACAATTGGGCCATCACTTCTTCATAAGCCCCTGGTAGAGTCATGGAATGATGATAACTGTAAAAAGGAATAATCGGGGGTCCACTCCCTCCGAACTTCTTGATATTTTACTTTATTCAACTCCTCCTCTTTTGGATCAGCGACCATAGGCAGGTTAACCACAGGCTGGGCAATGTTTGGAATTGAAAGTTGGGCAGGCGGCGGCCCATTGATAGGAGGGGAACGTGAAGAGTGCTGATATTCTTCGAGAATCCAGATAGGATCGGGTGGACCCATAGCACGAGGGAATAGGGTCTCGGTCTCTTGAGGAATAGGAACCTAGTTTCCTTACATCTCTCGAACCTCAGTTTGGAGGTTGTTAATCTTGGACACGAGCTGAGCCAGGACTGCCGTCAGATCCGGCTGTATGACTGGTACTTGATCTGTATTCTCCATGGAAAGTGGATGGATTCCAGACTCAAAAGAAGTAGTAGAGGAACGGACGAAACCCTGGGGTGATTTGATTGAAGACCGAAGCCAATAGGGAGCCAGGCCAAGGGCTTGCGATTGACCTGAGAAGGCGTAGAATGGGATTTATTTTTGAGAAAAAGAGAAGAAACTATTTTTGGATTTTTGATAAAGAAGGGAGAAATGTTTTTGGAAACGAAACTCAGCATGATTATTATGATTATTATGTTCTCACTTGTATTTAATTCTCGTAAATGCAATACCGGACGGGACCCGAGCCTAGAAAAGTGGGGGTTTTAATATATGCGAAGCTATGGCTGGACTTGTAACCAGGCTCACGGACAGGGTCCCATTTTAAAAATGCGTGAAAATTTGGTCGACCTTCGGCAGAGTTTTGAGTTGAAATCGGCAATCTAAAGTGCGTGTCCTAAGTTTGACACCTATATGCGGGTATACAGTAGGTTGGGTGAATCGGAATGGGTTACCCCTTTGGCGTGACTTCCACGATATACGTCTTGCTCTTGCGGGAAATCCGTACGTGTGGACAAGCCATTTGATATACCTGAGTGTACGTGAATTGCCTCACTATATACCTCATGGGGACGATACGTGTGAGAGCGAATTCGATATACTCGGTGTACATGGACGAATTCCCTGCGATATACCTCCCATCATGACTTCGGTCAAGCAGTATGATGCGGAGGAATCGTTCGATATACGTCGAAGGTTCTTGGCCAATGGAAGGTGAGAGTCATATCGCTTAGGCTAAGTGCGCCCTGTCGGACCGGCGCCCATCACGAAGTGACCCTCCAGTTACTGGGTAAATTTTGGTCAATAACAATGCTCTTTGGTGATGTCGTGTAAATCATGCATGATTCTCTTATTAGTATCTTATGATGAGAATGTTTTTCTTGATTATGCCAAACAGGTAGCAAGGTACAAGTACCAAAGGTACACCAAGTATGGATGGGTGATGCGTGCAATATGTGGATATATGTGATCCTAAGTGCATGTGGTGTGAAGTGTACATAGAGAATTTTCTACAAGTGTGTGAACAAAAGCATAAGCATGGGATACACATGGAAAAGGGGAACATGCAAATATAGGGGAAATATAAACAAATATAACATCCATGTAAATAGAGTCAAGCCCTCAAAACATATATATCCCCAGCGGAGTCGCACTGCGGGTGCGTGAAGGAGGATCCTCAGATCCAGCACGTCCCTCTCGGGAGCGCTTTGGCCGGCGTCGTTTGCGATGAGGTGTAAAAATATAGAGAGATTTAGAGTCTCCAGTATATTTTACTCAAAACAGATAAAAGGAAAAGGCGAAGCCATCCCGAAGGACGACATCCAAAGACAAACTGCTGCATATGAAACCAAAATGATTCGAGAAGGGTTCGGAGGCTAAGTTACGAAATGGGAAGGTGTTAGGCACCCATTCTGCCCTTTCGGTCTCTCATGGATGTTTGCTATTTTCATTTTTTTATTTTTCCCGTGATATGTGTGCCTGTGTATATATATAGTGGAGATAAGAATCCTCGACTTGTATCATGGGAGAGATAAAGTGAGTCATCCGTAGGAAGGTATAAAAAGAATATTAGAAAATAAGATTTACGCGATTACTCTTACGTTGATCATTATAATGGAACGATAATTCATATGGAGTGATACGTCACTAAGAACAAGTATATAGAATATAAGAAAATTGGATTTAGAGAAGATAGAAAATGAGAGAGAAAGTGAGAATAGGACTCAGTCTCGGATTTTACCCCGAGATGCCTACGGAGCCTATAAAGGCATCAAAATCCACGTAGTTCGCATACAAAATGAGGGGTGGGGTTTATTCCATAAATCCAAATGTGGGATCTCTTATTTGCGAGTGTGTGTGTGTGTAGAAAAAGTGTTTTAGTTGTGAGAAAAGCGTGAGAAAAATATGAGCATCCCTATTTGGAATTTATGAGCAAACCCTCTTTTTCTTATTTTTTGGGTTTTATTTATATGAAAATAAGAGATGTGCAATAATACTAAATAAAAAGTATATTAGGATGTGTGAGATGAGATAATAAAAGTGCTAGGTAATGAAACAAGTTATTGTGAATCTAAGAGAATTCGGAGAGAAAGTTGGACCTTCTTGAAGATCTTGAGCTTGATCTTGAATGTTGGAGAGAAGCCCTTGCACTTGGATGATGATGGAGAGTGGATAATTCACCAAGTTTGATGAAAAGGATGATGAAAAGTGGAAGTTAGAAATGGATTTGGATGTTGAAATCGCACTGTCTTCGAGAGAGGTTTTTGGGGTTTACTGAGAGCGATTTTTATCAGATATGGGCTCCTTTGCAAATGAGGTGAAGGCCTCCTATTATAGGCCCAGGTCACTGCCGATCGGCATAGACCTGGTCCTGCCTATCGGCACCTGCCGATAGGCAGGATCTGGAACCTGCCATTTTGTAGTGTGTTTCTGGCCTTTCGGAAAATTAGTTGTCGAGGGAAAATCGTTGGTCAGAATCGCGCATGGGGTAGACCATTGGAAAGGTAATTCAAAGACCTTTGAAAGTCCCTTGGTCCGCTCCCGGGTTCAGGAGTTGACTTTGGGTCAAATATGGCTCGGAAGCGTTTATCGGTTTATTGGATGGGGAATCATTTGGACGCAAATGGATCGTTCGTCCGCATGGTAAGTTCGAATCACACACGGGGCAAACCTTTGGAAAGGTTAGGAGATGTACTTCAACATTCCAAAGATTTTTGAGCCGGTATGGGGAGTTAACTTTGGTCAACTGGGCCCTGAAAGCATTCGGTGACCTCTTGGAGTCAAACGGATCGTTCGTCCGCATGGTAAGTCGGAATCGCGCACGGAGTGGACCATTGGAAAGGGGTTTCAGTTCCCTTTGAAGATTCATTCAGTCTCGGTTGAGATGAAGAGTTGACTTAGGTCAAACAGAGCCCGAGAGCGCCCGGTGGCCTCTAAATCAAGTTTTAGACGCAAACGGATCGTTCGTCCGCATGGTAAGTCGGAATCGTGCACGAGATGGACCATTGGAAAGGGAATTCAATGACCTTTGAAGATTCATTCAGCTTTAGTTGAGCTGAAGAGTTTGACTTTTTGGTCAAACGGAGCATGGGAGTGCCTGATGGCTTCTAGGTCAGTACTCGGGGTATGACCTGGGTTTGTAGTGATGAAGGGAGGTACTAGGGACCTAAGGAGAGTTAGGGGATAATATAATGGGGTGTCTACAGAGCCCTTCAATGGGTGAGTTTGTAACACATGATAACCGTCGAATAGACACCACATGATGCTTTAGAGGGAGTATGACTGATTCAGAGGGTTGAGGCCGATTCTGAGGAGCTGAGGGGTCTGCCGGGGATGGTTTGAATAACTGTCAAAGGTTTAGGTCTATTCTGAGGACCTGAAGTGATGCTGGGGGATGACCCATTTTATGGGTCAAAGCCAAATCTGCGGGCTTAAGTGATGAGGGTGATCGATTATGTGGGTCAAAGCCAATTCTGCGGGCTTAGGGTGAAGACCTAATAACCGAGGTCAATTCTGACCTAAGAGTGGGGACGACCGAGGATCGAGGTCAATTCTGACCTAACTCAGATGACGATCCAAGACTGAGGTCAATTCTGACCTAAGAGTGGTGACAACCGAGGATCGAGGCCATTTCTGACCTAACTCAGGTGACGATCCAAGACCGAGGTCAATTTTGACCTAAGATTGGTGACGACCAAGGACCGAGGTCAATTGTCACCTAACTCAGGTGACGATCCAAGACCGAGGTCAATTCTGACCTAAGAGTGGTGACGACCGAGGATCGAGGTCAATTGTCACCTAACTCAGGTGACGATCCAAGGACCGAGGTCAATTCTGACCTAACTCAGGTGAAGATCCAAGACGAAGGTCAATTCTGACCTAAGAGTGGTGATGACCGAGGACCGAGATCAATTCTAACCTAACTCAGGTGACGATCTAAGACCGAGGTCAATTCTGACCTAAGAGTGGTGACGACCAAGGACCGAGGTCATTTCTGACCTAACTCAGGTGACGATCCAAGAACGAGGTCAATTATGACCTAAGAGTGGTGCCTATCGAGGACCGAGCTGAAGAGTTTGACTTTTTGTTCGAGCTGAAGAGTTTTACTTTTTTGGTCAAACAGGGCCTGGGAGTGACCGATGGCTTCTAGGTCAGTACTCGGGGTATGACCTGGGTTTGTAGTGATGAAGGGAGGTACTAGGGACCTAAGGAGAGTTAGGGGTAACAGAATGGGGTGTCTATAGGTGCCAATTGGTAAGGGAAAGAACTCTTGGGTTTCCCTAGGAAGGAGAAAAGACGACTATCGATCGACATGGTCAAGGGGCCTATTGATCGACAGGCCCCTTAACTAACTATAAAAAGAAGAGAATACTCCCCATTTTTCACACCTTCGAGTATTCAAATCTTCTGCTTTATTTCTCTAAAAATTATTCCTAAGTCCTTTTTATTTCATGACTTCAAATGGATGGTTCAAGTGAGGTGTACCATAATGCATGGCTAGTCGTTAACGACTGGGTTGGTTGGCCATTAATGACTGGCCTGGAGTGGCAATCTAGGGTGCCTCTTGCTTTGGGTAACGAAAATGTCTTTGATCTGTTTGAGCCTATGGATGATGAGTTTACTCTACTACATGCACTGGCATACCACCATCCGTCTAGGGTGAGGAACCATATGGCTATGTAAGTGTACTGACTTTTGGTATTTCATTTCATTTTTCTCCTTCTTCTTTTGCTAATGAAGGATTTTTACGCTTCTTCTTTTGCAGACTGACATTGCTCCTTCGACTATCCGATCTCGAGGTATGAATGGGTTAAAGGAGGTTTTGGAGAATCATCCTAGTTTGGTACTCTAGATGGCCTCCTATGCGGGTTTCGATCACTTAACGGAGGCATTGGAAGAGACACCGCGCTCTACTGCAGTTTTATGTGCTCTGGAAGAGAGGTGGTGGGATACTACCAACACATTCCATCTTGTCTTTGGGAATATGACTGTTACTCTCATAAACATTCGGTAACTGATGGAGTTTAACAGTGAGGAGTTTCAAATAGTGGTGGCTCGCACGCTAAGGGTTATGTCAGAGGCGGTGCAGGCAACTTGGGGAGATTTGGCTAGGATCGTTTCTCAGGATTTGATCTGTATTTATACTTTGAATGAGACTCTCTTGAAAAGGAGGGTGGATGTAACTGACGGGCGGTAGGTGAGGCAAACGATTTTTCTTTTCATTTTGCTTCTGTTGGGTGTCTTTCTGGTGGCGACGAGTGGCGACATCTTCCATCTCTGGTTCTTGCCATTTTTAGGAAAATTTCCAACGTCCGGATGTATGATTGGGGGATCCTGACCTTGGTATCCCTATATTCTTCTTGGGATGCTTTCAGCCGATGTTATTGACAGACTTTTATAGGGGCCACGTATCTTATGAAGGTAAATTTGGATTTATTTTTCTTTTTATGCATTTCCTTGCATTCTTCTTTTGTACTTTTTGTTGATTCCTGTCTTTTAGAGACGGGGTTTTATGAGGTGATAGGGTATAATGAGGGGTTAATTGCCCTGAAGGATGAGGGTTTG
Organism: Sambucus nigra; assembly: GCA_949130495.1. NCBI lineage: Eukaryota > Viridiplantae > Streptophyta > Magnoliopsida > Dipsacales > Adoxaceae > Sambucus > Sambucus nigra. Next base: position 52,537,974 of record OX422220.1, read on the forward strand.
GGGGACTTCTACCGAATGTTTTGGTGGCGGAAGCCCAACCATCGATCAAATTAGTCTTTGTCATTGGCAAATGTTCGACGGGCTCTGGATTCCCTCAGTTATTAGGTTATCTTTTTGCCTTTTTTGATTCTTTTGGCATCTTGATTTCTTGAGTAGATACTGATTCTCTATTGGTAATTGCAAGTGACCTTCTACCCCTGGGGTTGACTCCGCATGATACGGGGGTGATGGTACTACATGCGTAAATGCGGTGGTTGATCTTATATAAGTTTAGGTACGTATGGTACCTAGGGGAGAGAGTGGTCAAGCAGATTGTGGAGGAGGATGTGTAGGTCCCACCATTAGTTCCCTTATGTAAATGAGGAGAGAGGGAGAGTCGAATGATGATCGGGCGGCAGCGATGATCGGGGATCCCTAGACGCACTATACGGATACAGTGGCGAGCTACAACTATCTTAATTTTGTAACGAGTTGGCTAATGCCCTCTTGCCTCTATGATGTGGAGAACATGCCTCCACCCACTAAGGATTAGGGCAGGGATACTAGAGCACCAGTGGGATCAGCGATAATGCAAGTGGTGGCACTTCGATAACGGCTACGACGGTAGAGGAGGCTTCGATTATTCAGGTTACTCATCCTTTCTACATCTTCCAATTAAGTAGCGGGGTGTCATTGAGTGTGCCGCATCACCCTCACGCGTCAGTGTCTAGATTGACGGGTCTTAAGGAAGATGCCCTTTGGCCTGAGGTAAATCCTTTTTCTTTTTTTATTATGTTGATTTTCCTTTGATTCTTAATTGATTTTCCTTTTTCTTATTGCTTCTTTTATTTTAGTATGTTCAGGTGTCGACCACTTGGATGAGGGATATCAAGGATTGGATGTCCTCCATGTCATATTATATCAAGAGTACGACTTCTTCATGCTATATGCCACCTGCCACTTCTAATGAGGGCTCAGGTTTTGGTCATAAAGGATCTACCACTCGTCGCAGGGGAAAGCACATTCGTCGTGGGGGTTGAGAGCTAGAGAGAGAGAGAGAGAGTTTGTGGGTTCAGGCAGAGTCCCATTTGTTTTTTCTATTTTTCTTATCTGCAAAATGTAACTCAATGAAACAATATATATATATGAAGGAACATGCATTTTCCTTTTGGTATTTTTCTTGATTTAGTGACTTATCCTATATGAACTTTTAATATTATGCTGAGATATTTTATTTTATGCAAAGACGAGTAAAGAATGGAAAATTATAGGCATAAGAATTGTTACTATGAAAAAGTAATTAACTCAGAGAAAGGGATTTTTTAGTAGGGATTTATTTTAAGAGAAAATAATTTTCTTGAGAGACAAAATTAGTAAATATCCCATGAGTAATTTTTCAAGATGAGGATTTTTTGAAATTGATTTAGGTGAAAGAGGAAAGGCGAAATTTTCCAAAATAGGGGGTTACCGATCGGCATACACCTTGACCTGCCTATCGGCATGGGGGTCAATTTAAATCATCCTTAGGCCTTTATTGCACTTTCCTACTCATTAGAGTACTCGTGTGGGATTGAATTTTACTCGGGTTTCCAATACTCTTGTCTTTTATCAAATATTTTAAGTATAAAAGGGGATGTGTGGGATGGGTTTTCTCCACCAATACCCACTTTTCTTTCTTTCTTCATATTCTTCATTCTCAAACGGCTCTCCTCATGCATGAAGGATTTGCTTCTTACTTTGATGGTCTGGACAACATGTGCTTGTATAATGTGGAGTACAACGCTTTAAACATGTGTCAGGTTTCTTTGTGGCATAATCGATCCATAAACTATAACCTGTTGGCAGTAATAATACAGTACTAGTATCCTGAAGATCATGTGTTTCTTTTCATCTTGGATGTGGTATGTCCCATTTATGAGGAGTTTTTTGACATTTTGGAGGTCAGCCCTAGTGTGGTGGTGACTATGCCTGATTTCACCCATACTCTTGGTTTTTTTTATCGGAGCTACTTAATATTTCTCCCTCGATGGCTAGGCCGTTGGTTACTGAAGGGGCTATTTCTCTTCAGACGGTTATATATTCAATGCGCCTGAGGGGTTTTGAGGATATCGACTTTATTGGGGTTGTCACCTTAGGCCTTACTGTGAGGCTATTTTTGGTGATAAGGACTTGATTGGGGATCTCTAGGTTGTTGCGATAATGGCCTATATGTATTATTTCCATAATCATGCGGCTGTGGTGCTATATGAGACTCTGAACGGACTGGATGCTTGGAAGGAAGGTCATTCTAACTTTTTGAGAGGGATCCCCGTAATGCTGTTTATGTGAATTACGAAGAGGTTTCTTTTGGCGCCCCTCCTGACTACTCTTTTGTGATTGTGACTAATTTCTTTATCCAGACTTTCTTCAACTTCGGCCCATTTTTAGAGAGTCAGGCGAGCTGGCTTGTAGATCATGGAGCCCGGTGTCTTCGCTGGTCAGTGCCATGGTGGGGGTACTTACTGCCTATCTTGCAACTTGGAGATTATCATTATGTGCGGTTAGTGGGACTTTGGTAGATTTCTTTCTATTTCCCCTAACGGCTTCTGCGTCAAGTAGGGTGGGAACATATTGTGCCCCCTCGTATAATAAAATTCTTCCCTGTGGAGGATTTGATTGAATCGCTAAGGATGATGGTGGGATCGTTGTGGAAGCGTCGTAGACTGTCTACCCATTCGTCAAAGTCCATGGGAGGGGCTTGACATGTTTCTATGGATTATATGAAATGGTTATCGAAGTGGGTAGTAGATAAAATCATGGCAAAAGAGGCCGGTTAAAGTTGGTTTATTACTTTCGACACTATGGAATATGGCATTGTAGTTATGTCTAGGTTTGTCACAGCGTACCTATCCATGGAGGGTATACATAATGTCAATCAGGAGCGAAAAACTTGGGGACCTCTAGGGGATGGTAACGATGATGAAGTGGAGCCATCCTGTAGTTGAATGCATTGTATATAATGCTTGGGAGATTTTTGTGAATCTTTGGTCATTGGGTGTTTTTTGTGGTTGGGGTTTGGGGATAATTTTGTGTAGTTTGGTTTAGGATTAGGTTTGTTTAGGAACGGTTTGGTCAGCAGAAAGGGATGGTTGGTTTGACTCCCTTCGCTAATACTTATGTAACAGCGTTGTATTCTCCTTAATCAGAAATAAAAGTTATTTTTAAACATATTTTGTTGTGCCTCTGGATGAATCTGGCATTTGAATTATCTACACTAATCGCCAAGGCATACATAATCCTTTTGTTCATGTAAATAATAATATGGACCGCGATTCTCAGAGTTTAGAAAAGAACAACATTTTGTTCAAAAGAAAATGACCAGACCCATGTATGACGTATGGACTGACTACGTGCCTATGAGGATTTTAAAAAAATTCAATAGTTTCATTGTGAAAAGAAAAGGTTTTTGAGAGGATAAGGTCCTACAAAGTTCTGGGTAGGGGAAATGAAGAATTTTTTTATAATAGAAGGGGGTTGAGAAGAGTAATGGGGTGCTAAGATTTCACACTAAGGGTAAAATTTCTTGAAGTGGTCCAAGTTAACTGGACGTACCATCGCTTCTCCATCAAGATCTGTGAACATAACAACTACTCCTAAGATAATCTTCTTCACTATGTAGAGGTCGTTCCAATTCGGTCTGAATTTCCCTCTATGGTACAGATCCTTTAGTATATTTCCATCTAAGAGTAATAGTTCATCAAAGCGTCTATGATGCCATTATTCTTTGTCAAATTTGATTTCGAGCGGGATGGAGGGGGAAGGTATTTCTAGCTCAATGGGTAGGACTGCTTCCATGTCATACATTAGAGAATAAGGGGTAATCCTAGTAGGTATTTTTATTGAAGTGAGATAGACAGAGGGTATAAGGGATCTGATCGGCCCAGTATATGTAACTCTTAATCATCTTGTTGCTTATGGTCTTGAGGCTTTTATTGGCGGCTTTGATGTCACCATTGGTTTGCGGTCGATAGGGAGATAATTTGTGTCTCTGAATCCCATACTCGACGACTAGTTCTGTAACCTCATTTTCAAAATGGACCCCATTATCTGATACTAAATTGTGGGGAACCCCGTACCGTCATATTATGTTCTTTTTTATAAACATGGACACTTTCTTAGCATTCAGCACTGCGTATGACTCGACTTCGACCCATTCAGTGAAGTAATCAATGGCGACCAGGATGAATTCGTGTCCATTTGAAGCTTTAGGAGTACTTTCCTTATGATATCAAATCCCCAGGTGGAGAAGGGATGATGAGAGGTCATGCTATTTATTTCGTGAGGAGGCAAGTGTTGGAGATTGGCAAAGTGTTGACATTTAAGGCATCTTCGAACATTGGCAGTACAATCTTGAGCTATGATGGTCCAATAGTATCCCTGACGGATGATATTTTTGGAAAGCATGTGACCGTTCAGGTGGGGCCCATATTCCCCACTATGGATCTTTGGCATTATTTTTTTAACATAAGCCCCTGTTATGCAGTGCAAATGGGTTCCATCAAAGTTTCTCTTAAATAGTGCTTTGTCCCATATGATATACTGGGAGGGTCACACGATCTTTCTTATTGGCGTCTTGAGGATACCTACCATGTTTGAGGAGGCACCAATTGTCATAGTACCAGAACTCGGTCATATTAGAATCTTCCCTAGGAACGATTTCAATGTGGTAGCAATGAGTAGGCTTTAGCTTATTTCTGAATCAGGAAAGGGCCATTATTATTGATAGAGTGAACTTTTATGTATATGCCATTGTTTGAAAGCTCCTCTAATCAAAACCTTTCATACCTACAAAAATATATCAATACTAGAGTGTAGCGGTAAGTAACGGAATTAATCCAAATCTAAGGGTGAAACATGCAAAAGAGGAAAGATGTAATTCATTTGTTTATCATTTTCTTTTTCGATTTTTTACTTTTCTAATTTTTTTTTTATCTTTTTCAATATTAAAATAATTTTTAAGATTTAAGGTGAATATAAACTAATAACTACATAGAAAAAGATAATCAAACTAAATTAAAAGTATGAAAAAAATAAACTAGTGTGTTATGAAAGTGAGTGAGATGTAACTAAATGAGAGAAAAATATTCGAGGGATGGAAAATCCACCCTCAATTCACACAAATTAATCTAACTTGCACTATTTTAATTTCATCAATTTCCAAAATATTCATTTAATTCAAAAGTTATTTCTCATTACACTAATGAAGTAATCGAATATTCTTTTAGAAAAGTAAGTTTAATTCCCACAATCACTACTCTAAATGAATTAGAATCAATTAAGTGAATCTCCCATTAAGATCGATTCATCAAACTAATTTTAATTAGACAAAATAAAAACAAGAGTAGATGAAAATTATACTAACATTTAAATCACATGATAAGCCTATATCTAGTTTGAATCAAATGATCAAATGATAAAACAATTTTCAATCATTTCTCAAGGATGATTTTCCATTTCTCAATATGAAAATAAGTAGGAATTAAATTTACTATTCAAAGGAAACTAACAAAATTAAAGTTGACAATTAAATCAAATTGGATTCATGAGGGTTTCAATTTATCCCTTGAATGGGACGATTAGCCCTCCATAATCATCATACAATACAAATTAGAATCAAATAAGAGCATAAAATGAAAATTAAAGAGGAGTAATCAAACCAAAATTGCCTTTAATTGCATCAATTCTTCAATTCTTACATCATCTCTCATTAATTACAAACACTAAATTTTTTGAATTTTTTTCTCTATTTTAAAAAAATAAAAATAAAATCTAAACTAAAATATATCAATACTAGCAGGTGTGTGATCAAACTTTAATATCGATCATGGAGGTCAGGGTAAAAAAGGAATTAGCTACGTTGTTGTTTGCATGAGGCAAGTAGTGGAAAGTGACTTCATTAAACTTGGAGGACAGTTATTCTAAGTGGGCATGGAAGGGTAGGAGCTTTTCGTCTTTGAATTTCCATTTTCTAAGGATTTGGCCGACGATAAGGGAAGAACCTCCATTGATGTCTAGGGGCCAGATTCCTTTCTAGAGGGCAATTTTGAGGCCCGTAGTGCATGCCTCACACTCAGTCTTGTTGTTGGTGCAGGGGCAGTCTAGTTTCAGGGCACTTGGGGTGTAAGAGTCATCAGGGGAAATTAGGAGTATCCCAATTCCATATCCTTTCTTGTTGGCAGCTCCATTAAAGAAAATTTTCCCTCGAAGTTCCTCTCGGGATGTGTAGAGAAAATTTCGTCTGAGAATTCAGAGACACAAACATCGACTTCTTCCATGGGGTAATCATCAAGGTAGTCGGAGAGGGCTCTCCCTTTCATGGCTTTCTGCATGACGTCCACAATATCAAACTCGACTAAAAACATCAACCATCGGGCCATTCAGCTAAAAAAAGTCGATTAATCTAGCAGGTACTTGATGGGATCCATACAGGATACAAGTCTGACGGGGAAAGAAAGCATGTAGTCCCGTAATTTATGTGTGACCCAAACCAGGGTGACATAAGCTTTCTCCAAAGTAGTGTAGTTGACTTCATACCTGAATAATTTTTTACTGGCATAATTAATGTCTTTTTCCATATGAGATTCTTCAATTTATTGGGATAGAAAAGCCCCATCTGTAGTGTCTGTAATGGTCGAGTACAAGAGAAGGGGAGACTTGGCCGCGGAGGCATTAGCACCGGTGGTCGGGTAAGGTATCGCTTGATTATGTCAAAGGCTTATTTTCAGACCTCATTTCATACTTCAGTAGAATCCTTTAGAAGAAGCTTGAAAATGGGTTCGCAGATAGAAGTTAGTTGGCTGATGAACCAGCTGATGTACTATAGTTAACCCAGGAATCTTTAGACTTCCTTCTCCATCTGTGGTGGTAGCTTCTCAAATATGGCTTTTAACTTGGCAGGATCTTCTTCGATTCATTTCTCACTGACCATGAATCCCAAGATTTTTCCTTTCGTGATGCCGAAAATTCATTTATGTGGGTTTAGTCTCATCTGGTACTTCCGTAGTCGCTCAAAAAACTTTTTGAGGGTGGGAATATAACCTTCCTCGAGTTTTAGATTAATGATCATATCATCCACAAAGACTTCGACCTCTTTGTGAATAAGGTCGTGCAGGATGATTGTGGCAGCCCTTTGATAGGTATCCCGGACATTCTTAAGTCCGAATAGCATGATAGTGTAGCATAAACTTTCCCATGGGGTAATAAAGGTGATTTTCTCCTGATGGTCAGGGTGCATCTAGATCTAGTTGTATCCAGCAAATCCATCGACAAATGACTTGAGGGCGTGACTAGCCAAGTTGTCCACGATTATATCGATGTTGGGCAATGGGTAATTATCCTTTGGGGATGCATTATCCAAATCCCGATAATCTACGCACATACAAAATTTCCCTCTTGATTTCTTCATAGGGACGACGTTAGTGAGCCATGTAAGATATTCGACTTCACGAATGAAACCTACTAGGGTTGTCAATGAATCGGGTCTGGACCCAGACCCGACCTAAATTAACGGATCTGAGCAAATTTTATAGACCCGATTACCCGATTAGTTAATGGATCGAATCTGGATATACATGACTCCGATCCGATAAGGACCCGACCCGAATGTGTATATATATAATATAATAAATATATATTTATATATAATATTATATATATATATAGTCTTACATATAGTTATTATATATATATATATATATATATATATATATATATATTCGGGTCGGGTCTCCAGGTCCTTAATGGATCCTGGTCTGGATCCATTTTCTGAGACCCGTCGGGTAATCGGGTAAGACCCGATCCGCTAAAAATATACCCGGATCGGATCTGGATATACCCTTACCCGATCCGTTTACACCCCTAAAACCTACATTTAGTTGCTTGACAACGTCTTCTTTGACTTTGAGTGACCATTTGACGCGGAGCTTTCGTAGCTTTTGTTTGACTGGTTTTCATTCTGGGACATTGGGATCTCATGTTGAGATATTTATGGGTCAATATCAACCATGTCATTATAGGACCATGTGAAGACATCCATGAATTCCTTCGGTAGTTCTTCGAATTGTGCACGCTCCTGCTCATTAAGGGTGGACCCTATTCTAATCTCGCTCTGATGGCTACTAGAACTGAGATTAATAACAATAGTTTCATTAACATTAATTTGAACGTGGTTGTCTGTTATTCTCCTTATTAAGATCAATTAAGAATTTTTCATTTGCAAAATCATTATCATCAAGAGTTTGATTAAAATCAAGATAATTAATGTAAGGGACAACAAGATACTCAAAATCTTCATTCATTTCATTTTTGGGAAAAACAACATTGAGAACCTCGTCAAAAGAGGTCGTGGTTACATTGATATCAGAAAAAGGAATAGAAACATTAGATGAAGAGATTTGGATAGGCTAGACAGTAGGGTCAGGTTGAGTTTGAGCAGGTTAGACATGCGCAAAATTTCAGTTGAGAAGAGGCCAATCAACATCTTTTATTTGAGTAGATGGATATGATGGCAGGACATCTGAATGGATCATGCAGAGACTCATCCCTAGTGTATGCAGGTTGAATGAGTCCACGAAATTAATTTCCTCAAAATCCTCGATAACTTTCATGGTTTTCTTAGTGATAGGTTTAACTTCATATTGGCAATCTCCGGTCTAAGGGTTGCTGTCTTTAAAAAATATTTCCATCCCCGATTTCATCTTCTTATCGACATGGTCATACTATGGTTCGAGGAAGCCATAAAAAGGGAAGTATTCAACTTCCATAATAAACCTTCCATTCAAAGAGTCTCTCGAAATAGTCATTTATTCTTCTAAGCTTCTTTTTTGTCATGGTCACCGAAGTGCTTTGAGTTCTTTGAGTGAAGGTTAGTAGCCTAGGACACATAGGGGAAAGGCCTTATTTAGGACTATGGGATTAAGGATCCCTTGTTGGCATCGCCCTAGCCCCATTCCAGGCATAAAGTGAATATTTTTAAATATTTAAATCATGTTGACGTTGCCATGAGGGTTGTGTTCTGGATAGACCCAGTCTTTGAAACTATCTCCTAATGGAAGGGGAAGTTGTAAAATATGAAGCCAAAGAGGAGCATGTCATTCATCCCATAATGGATCTCTAATACCGGGTTAATAGCACTAAAAGTATCTGAACTGTCGGCATCCCCTAATATGGTGATGACCGCCATTGGCAAAGAATTTTAGTTTCTGATGAAGAGAAGACGACACCCCTCAGATATTATAGAGTCATGACCAAACAAGGAGAAGGTTGAAATATGCAGGTATGTAAATGACTTGGAACTCAGTGATAGAATTTGTAGGGCCAGCCCCTATTGTCATTTTTGTGGACCCCATTACCTCTCGATAGGTATTATCGTAAGCATGCACGGTGGCAAAAGTGGGAGTGACATCACTGACATTCAATCCCAAGAAATTGAAGGTTCTGAGAAGGCAAAAATTGAGGGAAAATCCATTATCAACAAGTGAGAGTGGGACTGTTTTTCCCTATACGTCAACGGATATGTTGAGGGCATTATTATTGTTAAGTCTGATCTTTAGTATCTCTTCTTCAGAAAAGGAGTGGAGTCTAGAACAGGTCAAGGACCTAATCATGTTTATGAATTCTCTAAGAGTGGTTGAAGGAGAAAATATAGGTCCGATGAAGAGTTTTATCAAAGCATTCTGATGCAGCAGGGAGAACAAAAGAATTACCCATAAGGTGTTGTTGGATCGGGTTTTCTTGAGAAATTTAAGGACTTTTATTTCTTTGATGGTCATCTCTATCATGGGAAGTTCTTTGAGGAATGAGATATTTCTAGTGTCTCCCTGACTTAGTTATGTGATTTACTATGGCGGGGAAGAACAGGAACCCATTGTCTGTATCAATTTCTAGATGAATGACCACCTTGTTTATTTCCCCAACAAGTCTTTGAAGGATATCATTCCGCCCAAACTGGCTACTAAATTGGTTTCTTCCTGAATGGGTTCATCATTTGAACTATAAAAGTCGTCTCCCCATCTGGTGGCAACTATGTGCTCTTGCCAAGAAAAATCAATACATTCAACATCCTCGACAACTTCATCGTATAAATCTTCCCACTCAGTAGGGAGGTGCAGGACTGAAGGGATTTAGCATCCCTGAGAGTGCGCGTGCGCGTGCATTCAAATGAATTAATTATTTAATTAAATTCCAATTCCAGACCAAATTTTTTTTAACTCTTGCAAATAAACATGATTGATTAATAAATTAATCTAAGAATTCAAGACAGTCACAAATGAGGAAAAAATCCCCGAAGGGCAAAACCATTTATTTCACTATAATTTTGTAAATCACAACTTACAGGATTACAATGAATTAATTTGACACACGAATACCCGCAGGTGTCGGTCGGCGTCGTCAGCAATGGAACAACCTCAGCAGCCCCACAAGAACACTCAGTTTTGTTTCAGCAAAGATCCATACTCAACAGACCTTAATATCCTCAGACTTCGATTAGTACCATGAACAGTGCCAAAATCAGCAGCGTAAGATTCAGAAAAATATATCTTGGGTTCCACAAAACAATTCATAAAATTGTAGATGGGATTATGAATTAAATGGACAAAAGGTTTTGGACCCTTAACTGTGAGAAGAAGACATACTGAAAAATTATAGAACACAAAGAATTTTTTCTTTTCAGAAGGTATTCTGCAAAAAAACACTTTTCTTCTTCTATTTGACAAACTGTACGTGCTGGCCTTTATATAGAAAAGATTGGGAATATATTGTCACCCTTTTTTTTAGGATAATCATTGGCTCGTTACTCTTAAAGAGGCAAGGTTGTGTTACCCTTTAAACATCAGATGCGTGGCATGATCCAATAAGGAAAGACATAGAGGCGTCATGACTAAAACCTCCTTCTCAAAAAAATACATTCACGAAAATCAATAGGCCAATCATTGATAATCATCAGAAGTCGCCTCTTTATTTCAGCAAAGGTGTGTGGCAGATTATAAGGAAACGAGTAAAAAAAACTTCCCAAGTTTTGCCTTAAGAAAAAAAAACTCTTGTACACAACTTCCTTTTGTTTCAAAAAAAACTTTCATGTAAGCTATTGCCATATGCCAATCACTGGCTTTATGCTAATCATTGGCACAAATAAAAAAGCGGAGCCCACTTTATTTAGAAGGGAAGGAAACCTTGGATCTGTTAAACCCCCTTTTTCTGTTCCTTTTATTTTGACCGAACCTGATTAAAAAATATTTGTTTTCCCTTTTTTTCTTTTTCTTTTTTAAAAATAAAAATAAAACATCTTTTATGCAAAAGAAATTTTATATTTTAAAAAATTCTAACCTTTTCAAAATAATCCCAATTCTTTAAATATAAAATGCAAATTGAACTTAAACATATTTTTACCCAAATTATCTCATTGGAGCTTGAATGTTGAAGAGCACTTGTAATTCAGATTCGAAGTTTGTAGATGATAGCTTCATCAATTCTTTGACGACTTGTAGCGGTATACGATATAATAAATTGTGACCGACAATGTACTTACAAATCTCCCCTATGTCTATGCCAGTACAAGATAAAAAAAAATCCAAATTATTAATCAGAAGAATGACCTATACAAATCTACCCTCCCAGAGTCAAACATGGAAAGATAAAAGGACAAGTCTACAAACTTTCAAACTTTACTTCAACAATAAACTTTTCAAAACTCCAAGCTTTTCTCATTAGGGTGTGCAACAATTTGATCTTAAATCTTCTTACCTACACACATGGGATAAAGCAAAAAACCCTGTGACGTATTGATTTTGAAATGAAATAAACATAATGAATGTTAGCACAATCAAATCTCCTCCATACTAAAACTCCCCCATAATATCATAATTCGTTCTCCCCCTTTTTATTTGTTCGAAATAGACAAGGAAAAAAATAAATCACATAAAGCAAATCGGGGTGTCACGAAAATCAGAACAAACCAACTATTTTTTATTTTTTAAATTTTTATAAAAAAATGATGTTACAAAAATCACACACCACGAATTTATACTAAGATGACGAAATCATGGAAACCAAATGAATGGGTGTGAACAAATTCGATAGGAAAATCAACTAAATCATATCATATGTGCAAGATGCATAGGTGTACTCCTAACGAATGAACATAAAAAATAGTCCTTTGGTGTAAAATTGTTGAATTTAGATGACATCGTCTTAAATCAAAATCAACAAATCAAAGTCAACATGATTTTCACACCAATAACGTCCAAAACGATTTCATGCTTTTTCAAGACTTTTTAAGGACGTGCAAAGCCGTTTGAAATCTCCAACCAAACTCCCTCATATATATTTTCTTTTAGAGGTGATCTAAATTCTCAAACATTGGAGAATTGGAGAATAAACTTAATGGCCCATTATTGGCATGTATTTCGTTTTATTGCCTTTCAATATTTTCGGGCTCTTTTAAACCTCTTTGGACCCTGGATAATTAAAATTTCTCAATTTTTTAGGTCCAATTTAAATGGCGGCTTAATCGCAAAGGATAAATGAGTACCTTTCGTAGCCCTTCACCTTTTATAAAATTCACATAATCTTATGGCAAAATGGTAAAAATATGCACACCTTTTATTATCTTGTTTTATCGCATTGGATTCGTTTCAATAGACATAATTGAGATGAAAAGAAGTAACAAACATGTGATTTGTCAAGAGTAAACATCAAACAAATCCGTGCATGTGTGCAATAAAGGACAAAAAGAGTCAAACATATAGGTAGCAACACTATAGCAACTCAAAGTCTCCAAACTTTGTAAAGAACATGAATGACATAACATATTGTCTCAAATCACTATCAAACAGTCACATGGATGCGGCATGAAGTTGTGACTTGGTCATCCTAAGTGTTTATTCATAAACGATGCAAAACAAACTACAAAAATCTTTTTGACTTATTCTGGTTTTCTCAAATAAAAGAAAATCTTTTTGTATTTTTCATTTTTTGAAGAAATATGAAAACAACCAAATGTATATAAATACAAAAATGATACAAACTAGAAATAGGAGTAGAATTATGTGAGTAAGAAAGAAAATGCATCATATACTAGACACGGACCATCTCCTCAGTCAACTGTGCAAATCCCTAAAGACTTCCTAAGACTCTCGAATCTAAGGGCATCTAAAGGTTTCGTGAAAATATCGGCTAACTGAAGGTCAGTGGGTACGAAACTCAGGGATAGTACTTTCTCCTCAACTAACTGACGTATAAAGTGCTCGCGTATCCTGATGTGCTTTGTGAGCGAATGTTGGATCGGATTACGAGATATGTGTATTACGCTCGTGTTATCATAGGATATGGACATGGTATCCTATGAAATCCCATAATCCTCCAACATTTGCTTCATCCACAAGAGTTGCATGCAACAACTCCCAGCGGCGATGTACTCAGCCTCCGCAGTGGACAAATAGATGGAGTTTTTCTTCTTAATCATCCATGAGACAAGAGCAGAACTAAAGTAGAAACACCCACCAAAAGTGATCCTACAGCCATGGCATCCCCGGCCCAATCGGCATCCGAATAGGCGGATAGACGGTCATCGGTATCAAAGGAATACCAAATACCATAGGTGAGAGTCCCACTCACATATTTCATAATACGTTTTAGAGCGAGTAATGTGACTCTTTCGGGGATGCCTGATATCGCGCACAGACTCCAACACTAAAGGCTATGTTAGGACGACTATCAGTCAAGTAGAGAAGACTACCTATCATACTCTAATACAAGGTTTGCTCTACGTCTTTGCCTGAAGTGTCCTTGCTAAGCGTGGTAGAAGTACTCATAGGTATACGTGCATGCTTAGCGAAGTCTAAACCAAATTTCTTTACTAGTTCTCTAGCATACTTGGATTGGGAGATGAACATCCCATCCTGTAGCTGAACCTGGAGACCAAGGAAGAAAGTAAGCTCACTTCTATGCTCATCTCACACTCACTTTTCATCTCCTCCTCAAAGTGGTGAGCATGCTGGGAGAACGTGGATCCAAAGACTATGTCGTCCACATAGACCTAGGTAACCACAATAGCATCATCATCTCTCCTGACGAACAACGTCGTATCAAATCCCCCTATCTTAAAGCCACGGGCTAAGAAATAGGAAGTAAGCCTCTCGTACCAAGGCTTTACTCATATAGTAGATGTGCTCCGAGTGCTTAGGGTCTCCAAACCCTTTTGGTTATTCCACATAAACCTCCTCCTGTAGAATACCATTTAGAAAGGAACTCTTGACATACATCTGATATAGCTTGAAGTGCAAATGACATGCAATGGAGAGTAGTAAGTGGATGGACTCAAGCCTTGAAATAGGAGCAAATGTCTCCCTAAATTCTACACGCTCTATATGTGTGTAGTCTTGAGCGACCAACTTAACCTTATTTCTGATTATGGTACCATTTTCATCCATTTTATTCTTGAAAATCTACTTGGTACCTATCACATTCGTCTCACTAGGTCAGGGGACAAGTTCCCAAACATTATTCTTTTTAGACTGAAGCAAATCATCCTGCATAGTAGATATCCAGTGTTCATCCTTGAGTGCTTCTTTGTGATTCTTAGGCTCGACTATGGACGTGTAGCAAAAATGATTAATAACATTCTCTAGCTGAGCAGGAGTCTTGACCCCTAAGGTGGGATCACCTAAAATGGTGGCAGGGTCATGACTCTTATGAACCCAAGCAGGTGTGTCCCCTAACACAGAAGTAGGGTCCACAGGGTGTGTGTGAGGGATAAATAAATCGCTGCCAGAAAAGTCCTCATCCTCACACTGAAGGCTTGGATCAACAAATGTCGAAGGTTCGTCATCTTGTACGGTGATGTTTATTGACTCCATAACCTTAGAGATGCTTAGGTTGTAAACCCGGTATGCTCTATTATTTGATGAATATCCAAGCAAAATTCCCTCGTCGCTTAAAAAGTCAAACTTTCCTAATTGATCTCTATCCCGTAGGATGTAGCATTTACTCCCAAAGACACGAAAATATGCAAGGTTGGGCTTCTTGCCAGTCCACAATTCATAAGGTGCCTTAAGTGTGTGTGGACGCAGGTAAATCCTATTCACCGTGTGTCACCCGGTAGACACCGCCTCTGCCTAAAATCTTCTAGCAACCTTACGACCCAAAAGCATAGATCTAGCCATTTCCTGAATCGTTCGATTCTTCCTCTCAACAATCCCATTTTGTTGAGGAGTCATTACGATCAAAAATTCATGTTTAATTCCAAGGCTATCACAGTAAAGATCTACCTTTGCTTCCGTAAATTCCATGTCGTTGTCACTACATATCCCATTAATAGTGACTCCGTGTTGGTTTTGCAGGATACGACACTTGGTCGTTAAAAACTCTATAGCATCGGATTTTTCTCTCAGAAAACCTATAATTGAATATCTGTAGAAATCATCCACCATCACTAGGATATAACTTTTACCACCCAGACTCTTAGTACGAGTAGGACCCATAAGATCCATGTGAATCAGCTCAAGCCCACGAGAGGTGGTAATGGAATGCAACTTCCTATGGGGACTACGGACTTGTTTACCCAATTGAAAGGGTCCACAAACCACGAAAGTTGACTTTCCAAGGGACGAAAAGCCACGTACTAGGTCCTTTTTAACAAGACGGTCTAATTCTCTAAAGTTCACGTGACCTAGAAGTTGATGCCATAGATCCATAGGAATGATCGTGGCACTGTTGCAGACAACTCAGGACTTGGATATAATCTCATAGCAGTTATCGTCGGTCCTCACCCCTTGCAATAATAGTTTACCGGCTTGATCATAGACATTACAAGCATTCCGGTCAAACTTTACTGCAAATTTACCATCGCACAACTGGCTAATGCTGAGTAAATTAGCTTTCAAACCATTCACGTATAGACCATTATCTAGCTTAGGAAATTAAGTTATCTCAACAGTACCTTGTCCTACTATGCTAGATTTTCTCCTATCTCCAAATGTGACATTTCCTTCCTTTTGATCCTCGAGGGAGGTAAAGAAAGATACGTCACCAGTCATGTGCCTAGAGCAGCCACTGTTAAAATACCATTGGGAGGTATTATGTGCTTTGAGAGCGACATGAACAACAAGGGCCTTTTCGTCTTTCTTAGGTACCCAAGAAGTGGTAACCTTTTGTTTACCCTTGTTGTTGTTGGTTTTAGACGGGATGCGGGAAACATTCACTGACGGCAAAGACATCCGTCAGAATTCCTCCATCAAACTCTGTGATGTGGCGGCTAAAAACTCAACACGCTTTCTCAGACTGGTAAAATCATCAGTACGATGAGGTGGATCATATGTACATGGAGTCCGACCCAAACTATAGCAATACTCTCTCATGTGGCCTTTTTTTTTGCAGTGCATACAAAAGAACACAGTTTTAGGCAGACCTTGGTTTGCTTTTATCGGCCAAGCACTTCTCTTGGGCTTTTATGTGCGTCCATATGGAGTAGTAATAAACTTAGGAACTCGTCCAGGTGCGAACTGAGAGGTGGAATCACCATCAAAACCAATTCCTGATCTTTCACCAAATCCCAAGGCAGGGGTGAGGAGTATATTTCCCATCTTACCAGATATATCCTCAATTTGAACCTTGACTTCTCATGCTCTCTCAAGATCATGAGTGAGCTGCGCAACAAGGGCTTTCAGAATATTTCGAGCCTCTTAGGATGCACTGAGGTCTCTCGTCATATTAGCCACTTGTTTAGTCAAGTCCCACTTTTCTTTCTCAAAACTCTTCTCTCTCTCATCACAAACTAACTCTCTCTCTCTCAAGGCAGTGCTAAAAGACGACTCTCTCTCTTTAATCTATCATAATTACTTTTCAATGGCGATGATCCTAAGAACTAACTCTTTATTATGCTTTTTGGTTTTGAATGATTCAGCATATAAATCAGTGTAGGCGCGTTTAAGATCACTCTCGCTCTCACTTCCCGCATCCTCTCCCTCACTCTCATTAATGTTAAGGTGTCCATGTGAGGTAGCGGCATCATCATCGTGAGATGCAGTGGGAGAACCTCCATGACTAGCCATGAATGTGGTGAAGTTGCATTCATGCGATGATTCATCTCTAGAATCCACCAACTCGACCTCGCTGTCATCACTCAATGTGGCATTTACGACAGGTTTGCCCTTGCCTTGACGCTTCAACCTAGTGGCACACTCAAAAGACTTATAACCTCTATCGTCGCATTCATAACATCTCTCTTCATCTCTCTTGGGGTGTCCTTTTTATCTTTTCATCTTTCTTGCCATATTTATTTTTCTCAAAATTCTTTTTATCTTTAAAATTGCCATTTTTTAATTTGAGAAATTTTTTGAAATTTTTGGCAAAAAGAACCAAGTTGTCTAAATCAAATTCTCCCTCAGAATTAGATGCTTCTATCTCTCTCTGTTTAGATGCCTCTTTCCTTTTAACAGACCCCTCACCCTTTCTAGCTTGGGCTTTAAGTGCAATTCCCTTATCTTTTGGTTTAACAAACTTAGGAAACATGTCAATTTCAAAGGTTTGTAAGTCTCCAACCAATTCCTCTAATTTAAGCATGTTTAAATTACCCATAGAATTTAGCACAGTGACTTTCGGGATAAAACGCTTAGGTGATGATCTTAGAATATTTCTAACAACTCTTGCATTAGGAATGTGTTCACCAGGATTAAAGCTAGTGTTTACAATATCAGATAATCTAGCATAGAATTCATCAAAACATTCAGACTCATGCACCGTGATAGTCTCAAATTAGGTAGTTAAATTTTGCAGTTTAGACTCTTTCACAACATTAGTTCCTTCATGGGTAACCTGTAAAACATCCCATGCCTCATTTGACGTGGTACACGTCATTATCCGTCGGAACTCGTCAGGTGTGACGGATCCAAATATAGCACTAAGGCCCTTAGAGTTAAAAGTTGACCATTTAAATTCATCTGCAGTCCATTCAGTCACAGGTTTTAAATTGGTCACATTGTCAATGGTGACGAAGGGAGGTGTCCACCCTCTTTCAACCAAAATCCAAACTCTTTCATCTATGGCATTTAGAGAAGATTTCATATGGGCTATCCAATAAGCATAATTAGTCCCGTCAAAAACTGGCATTTTATTATATAATTTCTACATTTTGAACAAACCCTTTTTCAAAAATCAATTTTTCAGAAAATGGATATCTCAGAAAAATTTTGCGAAAAATTACACGGTATAAATGTGTAATTGGCTCTGATACCAATTTGAGAGTGCGCGTGCATTCAAATGAATTAATTATTTAATTAAATTGCAATTCCAGATCCAAAAAAATTTTAACTCTTGCAAATAAACTTGATTGATTATTAAATTAATCTAAGCATGCAAGACAATCACAAATGAGGAAAAAATCCCCGAGGGGCAAAACCATTTATTTCACTATAATTTTGTAAATCACAACTTGCACGGTAATGAAATAATTTGACACACGAATACCCACAGGCGTCGATCGGCGTCGCCAGCAATGGAAAAACCTCAGCATCCCCACAAGAACACTCGGTTTTGTTTCAGCAAAGATCCATACTCAACAGACCTTAATATCCTTAGACTTCGATTAGTACCATGAACAGTACCAAAATCAGCAGCGTAAGATTCAGAAAAATATATCTTGGGTTCCACAAAACAATTCATAAAAAAGTAGATGGGATTATGAATTAAATGGACAAAAGGTTTTGGACCCTTAACTGTGAGAAGAAGACATACTGAAAAATTATAGAACACAAAGAATTTTTTCTTTTCAGAAGGTATTCTGCAAAAAAACACTTTTCTGCTTCTATTTGACAAATTGTAAGTGATGGCCTTTATATAGAAAAGATTGGGAATATATTGGCACCCTTTTTTTTTAGGATAATCATTGGCTCGTTACTCTTAAAGAGGCAAGGCTGTGTTACCCTTTAAACATCAGATGCGTGGCATGATCCAATAAGGAAAGACATAGAGGCGTGATGATTAAAACCTCCTTCTCTAAAAAAAACATTCACGAAAATCAATAGGCCAATCATTGATAATCATCAGAAGGCGCCTCTTTATTTCAGCAAAGGTGTGTGGCAGATTATAAGGAAACGAGTAAAAAAAACTTCCCAAGTTTTGCCTTAAGAAAAAAAAAACTCTTGTACGCAACTTCCTTTTGTTTCAAAAAAAACTTTCATGTAAGCTATTGCCATATGCCAATCATTGACTTTATGCCAATCATTGGCACAAATAAAAAAGCGGCGCCCACTTTATTTAGAAAGGAAGGAAACCTTGGATCTTCTAAACCCCCTTTTTTTGTTCCTTTTATTTTGACCGAACCTGATTAAAAATTATTTGTTTTCCCTTTTTTTCTTTTTTTTAAATAAATAAAACTTCTTTTATACAAAAGAAATTTTATATTTTAAAAAATTCTAACCTTTTAAAAATAATCCCAATAATTTAAATATAAAGTGCAAATGGAACTTAAACATATTTTTACCAAAATTATCTCGTTGGAGATTGAATGTTGAAGAGCACTTGTAATTTGGATGCGGAGTTTGTAGATGATAGCTTCATCAATTCTTTGATGACTTATAGCAGTATACGACATAATAAATTGTGACAGACAATATCCTTACAATCCCTAAAGCTTCAAATTGAATTCTAGCTCCTCAATACTGCAAATTTCACTTGTCTGTCGAAATACATCGGCCATTATCGTTACCACTCATCTAGACTGACTTCATCAATGGGTACCACCCATTCATCTAACTCCCGAGCCCATTTTTGAGTTTCCATGAACAAGCCACTGAATTTTTGACAATTAACAGTAATCTCGATGGGTAATTCCAGCCCAAACTCTAAGAGTTGGTTCAATATAGTTGGAAATTCCATATCCTTCCCTTCAGACTGGGTACGGACGAAGATGAAGGCCCTTATGAGGAGTAACAAAGCTTTGTCGGTGAAGTAAGTAGGGTATGGGAGAAAATACGGGAAAACTTTGAGTGGTTTGGGTGAGATTACGAGTGTGATGGATGATTTATTGGACATTTGAGACGATGGATCAAATTATAGGTTAATCTGTAGAAATATGGCATTCGCATGGGTTAGAAGTGGGTTGTGAGTGGTGTTAGGTTTAGGATTGGATGATGGGGAGATGATACTCTGGTCAATTAAACCTTGGATCACATTTTAAAAGTGGAAGCATTGGTCAGTATTATGGTCAGCAAGCTAGTGAAAATCACAATGGGAATCGGCTTTGAAGTTTTTAGTTAGTGGATTTGGTAATGGATGAGAATCTAAGGGTTTGATGAGGTTTTGGCTTATCAGGTCCTGATAGACTTTTGATTAGGGAGCATGGAGTTCAGTGTACTCTTTTTTTATAGGTTTGGGATGACTTTTCGATGCCCAAGAGGTAACAGGTTGGGAAATGTTATTAATGGTTGAGACTATAGCACTGGCAGGCTTCTCATACTTCCGCGGAGTGAATTGTCCGGTCACTTTCTTTGGCTCAAATTTGACTTTATCAACGCCTTCCTCAATTTCTAAACCAGCCTCTCGAAGGGCTTAAAAGGGTGGGTAGTACTTTCCTCACGTGGTTATGGTAGGTAGCAGCTTTCTCTCTCCACCTTCCTATGAAGCTAATAATTATTTCCCAAGGGTTCTGGTTAAGAAGCTCTAGATCTCGATGTGTAACTTCTAGATCCTCATTATACTTGTATTGAGTCATGAATTTTTGGGCGTCATCCTCCCAACTACTGATTCTGAATTCTATGATGCACAGAAACCAACAAAGGGGCCTTTATTTCAAGGTCTTCTAGAACATCGGGGCCATTATCTCTTCAGAGGCACCAAGGAGGGTCATGGCTTGGTGATAGCTTTAAAGGTGAACAATTGGGGGTCCGTTTCCCCCAAACTTCTTGATATCTGGCATTTTGAACTTCTCTGGCAGTCTGGCTTTAGGATAAAGAGACATATGGGCATAATCCATCTGGTTCTCGGATATCTTAACTTGGTCAAACTTTTTTTACAACATCTTGTGATCTTGTTTGACCTTGTTCAATTTTTCCTCCTTAGGATCCGTGGGAACTGGCTGGTTAGGCCCTAGTTGGGTAAGGTTGAGGAAAGGGAGCTAAGCTGACGGTGGCCCATTAGTAGGCGGAGCAAGCGGATCATGATGATACTCTTCTGGGATCTAAACAGGTTAGGGATCAGGTGGGACCATGGCACAAGCAAAGAAAACATGGGGCTCCTTGAAAATCTAATCTCGGTTATGCTGTATCTCATGGACCTTAGTTTGAAGGTTGTTAATCTTGGCACTGAGATGGGAGAAGACAATTATCAGATAGGGATGCACATTCGGTGCTTGGTTAGTGTTCTCAATGAAGATCTCTTGAAGGTAAATCCTAAACTCGGATGAAGTAGCAGAATAATCAATTGAACTTTGAGGCGGTTTGACGAAAGACTAAAACTAATAGGGAGCCAGGCCTGTAGGTCCCCAAATATTTAAAAATAAACTTTTACTTGAGAGGAATTAAGTTAAGGATGAATGCAAACCAACTTTCTCTTTTTGAAAAATTCTTTTTCAATTTTATCAAACCAAGTTGCTACACAAATTAACTTGACCAGATTTTATCGTGTTTAATCATAATCATGCAACTAGTGATTAAAGCAAGTAAAATAAATTAAAGCAATACTCACAACGTCGATGTACGAGGAAAAACCCAATCGAGAAAAAATCTCGGACGGCCCAAGCCAGACAATCACTATGACAAAGGTTTTACAATTCAGGCAGTAGGCTTATACAATGACTCGATCCCTATGAGACTTGACGCTCCTCTTATCTTCTACCAATGTTCACAGTTCCCATACATAAAGTAACCTTCTTCTACGAGGCTCATCCATAACACACACCTCCACGAGTTTCTTGGTGTTCACCGATATGGCATGTATCGTCTACGATGTCGAAACCGATATCCGTCGAATCTTCACTGCAAAACCAGCAATGGATGTTCAATAGAACCTCAAACTTGGTGACAACAAGATCACAAGAACATATGATAATGAAAATATTGGATCTTGAAACTCTAAGGATGTTTTTAGATTTGAAGCCTTAGAAAACAATTCCAGAAACATGTACTGTTTGTAAACTTTTTCATTCTGCACACCCTTCGAGGAAACTGGACCACACCTTTATTTATACTGAATTCAAGGTGGTGGCAGTATTTCTTTCGAGCAAAACACTGTGTCATTCAAATAACATTAGGTCTCATTCGAACGACATCATGTGTCGTTTGAACGACATCGTAATTAGAGTCTGATATTAATCCAAGTTTGAAAACAGAGTTTTACTAAAAACCAACTCTAATCCTTCGTCATCTGATTAAAACGAAGTGAAAACACAATAAAACATTTTCTTAACAATAACATCCTTACTTTTGTAAAATAAAATTTCGAGCTTCATTTATGCATTCATACCTGAGAGATCTCGGAAATGCAATTAAACTTTGAAGACGAGAAATTTGCACCAATTAAACTTCGGCATGATTAATTCCTTGTAGCTTTACCGCAACGTCTTCAATTAATCTTTGACAAGTCATAGTATCGTAATGATCGGACAATAAAAATTCTCCTATAACTCAAATGTGTTTTGTTCCGAGAATAAGTCAAAACTACAGTAAGACTCAATCAAAAATTTGTCCTTACAATGACAAAATTGGGTATGCGATCGACCTGAGAGGGAAAACAGTTCGAATTTGTTTTTTAATGAAGGAGGAAGAAAATTTTGGGTGTTCGGAAGGAGGAGAATTTTTTTTGGTATTTTTCGAATAGGAGGGAAAAAGGAAAGGAATCTATACATGATTATTATTAATGTTATTATTAAATTATCACTTGTATTAGGTTTTCCTAAACGCAGAAAAAATACCAGACAGGACCCGAGCCTAGGGAAATAGGGTTTGAAAAATATAGAAGATAGGATTGGACTTGTTTCCTGGATCATGGACAGGGTCCTATTTTGAAAAAAGGCAAAATTGTGTGAAAAATCGGTCGATGTGCCAACCAGGTTTTTCGACAGAGTTTCGCATGGTAACCGGTAAACTAAATATGAGTGTCTTAGGTTGAAACCTATATAAGTTTTATGCAATTATTGGGTTAGTGGAAGGGTTCCACCCTTTGTCATGACTTCCATGATATACCTCTTACCTATATGGGCAATCATTCATTGGTATGTGTGAATAAGCCATTTGATATACCTGAGTGTACGTAAATTGCCTTACTATATACCTCATGGGTACAATACGTGTGAGACTGAATTCTATATACTCAATGTACGTGAATGATTTTCCTGCAATATACCTCCCGTCGTGAGTTCGATCAAGTGATACGATGCGGGAGGAACCATTCGATATACATCGAAGGTACGAGGCCAATTAAAGGTCAGACTTGTATCGCTTAGGCTAACTGCGACCCACGGGTCCAGTGCCCATCACAAAGTGAACCCCAGTACGAGATAAAAGTTTGGTCAATATAGCCATTCTCTTGGTGATGTAGTGTGTAAAAATACATGATTATTAATTAACATATTATGTAGAGAAAGTAATTTTTATCATTTTTTATTTGCATGATGAGTAAAGGGAATACTACACTAATTGGGAGCATATACAAGTAAATCTAAGCATGGAAACTATACTACGCATGGATACATGTGATCGACAAGGTGACATGGAAATATATACAAGTGAGTGTGTGGTAGTGAGCCCATTTATGGATCAACAACAAGTGATGTGTGATATGTGTAAGTGAGCATATATACAAGTGTAGGAAGTGTGATTGTGTGCTAGTGAAGCATAAGAATGGATATTTTATGTGATGTGTGAAGCATATGAGTGTAAAGTGAAGCTAAGTGTAAGTGTGAAAAGTGTCCATGGAGAGTACATATAAGTGTGTGAAGTGTATAAGTGAGTAAGAAGTGATATATACATGAGGGAGATATATACAAAAAGGTAACTAAAGGAGAAAAGGGAACATACAGGTAGGTGCATACGCACACATGCAGAAAAGAATAACGCCAGCGTAAAAATATAGTCTAGTCCTCTTACAAAAGTCCCTAGCAGAGTTGCCACTGTGGCCATCCCGAGGGGGTTTTCCTAGGGCCGATGGGGGTGTGATACCAGGTGGATCCCACCGTCCTTCCCCTTCCAGCATGAGCGCGGGATTGCATCATTTATCGGGGCTCTCTACCGTCATCGATATGTAGTGATATGTAGAGATAGAGTCGACAGTCTATTTTGAACAAAACATGCAAAAGAAATGTTGTCGCCTTGAGAGAATGACTTCAAGGACAATATTGATGCTTGTGAAATGAAGTAATTCAAGGGTCCGGGGACTAAATTACAAAATGGGAAGGTGTTAGGCACCCATCCCACCCTTTCTATGTCTCATGGGCATGTGTTAATCTTCTTTTGTAGAATTTCTTGATGTGTGTGCTTATGTGCATAATATAAATGGAGGATGGAATCGTTCGACTCGCGTCATCCTTAGGAGTGCTTCTAAAATATAAATTAAAAATATAATGTATGTGTTTACCGATTCACAAGTCGTTACGAAGGAACGATTGCATATATCAAATAAGATATGAGCAAACAAGCATGTATATGATGAGAATTAAGTAACAAATATATGTGGGAGGACTTCAGTCGAAGGATTTACCTAGGATGCCTACATAGCCTGGGGAAATCAAAGTCCTCATAGTCCGTAGGCAATATGAGGTGGGGTTTAACCCATAAATCCAACCAGAAACTTTATTATATGTGTGTGTAGAAAAAGGTGCTTTAGTGTGAGAAAGTGTGATGAGAAATCCCGGTTTGGAATTTACAAGTGAACCATATTTTTATTGTTTTTGGGTTTTTCTATGAAAATAAAGTATGTGTGAATACTAATAATAAAAAGTTAATATTAAGATGTGTGATGTAATGAAGCAAAGTACTAAACCGAAAATGAAATGACAAATGCAAAAATAAGAGAATTTAAAGACAAGAATTATACTTCCTTTTTAAAACTTAAAGTAAATCTTGATTATAGATGTGCTACTCTCAAGATGAAGTGATGGTGGTTTGAGTAGGTAGGTGGGAATTTACTCAAATGAGTGTGAAAAGAACATAAGGAATGTGGGAAATGGGCTTTTAAGGAAAGAACGGCTCTGAATTCAAGGGAATTCTCTCTAAATTGTTGAGAGGGATGTTTAAGGGTCTTTCAAAGTGAGGTCGTGCCTCTATTTATAGGGCTAACAGGGTCCAATCGACATGGTCCCAGACCTGCCTATCGGTATAGAACCCTAGACACACTGCCGATAGACATGGTCTTGGGGTTGCCAATTAGCCATCTGAGGCAGGTTTTTAGGCAAAACGGTCGTAATATGCGAACCATAAGTCAGAATAGTGCACCAAAAAATAATTCATTGAGCCACTCTCGAGTTCGAGAGCTGATAAAAGTCAAACGGGGCTCGGAAGTGCCCATTGGTCACTAGACAGGAAATTCCCAGAGGAAAATTAATTGTTCATCCAGATCGTAAGGTTGATTCATGCATGGAATGGGCCATTGGAAGTGTATTCAGTTCCCTTCGATATTTCATTAATCTTTGTTCAGTTCATAGAGTTGACTTTGGTTAAAGGGGGCTTAAAAGTGCTCGGTGACCCTAAGGAGTAAAATGGGTCGTTAGTCCATACTGTAAGGTTGATTCATGCATGGGGTGGACCATTGTAAATAGTATTCAGTGACATTTGAATATTCATTCATCTTTGTTTGAGCTGAAGAGTTGACAGGAGTCAAACGGAGTCCGGGAGCTCCTATGGCCTTCAGATCCGTTTTCGAGGTAAAACAAATTGTTCGTCCAAATCGTAAGCCAATTCGACCATGGGGAAAACTATTATAAAGGGGATTCACAACCCTACAAATATTCATTGATCTTCCACTCAAGAGAGGAAGTGACTAGAGTCGAAACGGAGCCCGGGAGTGCCCGATGACCTCCAAATCAGTTTTCGATAGTAAAACGAATCATTTGTCCAAACCATGAGGTTGATTCATGCATGAAGAGGGTCGTTAGAAATGGGATTCAGAGCCCTTCGAATATTCATCGATATTTCGCTCAGGTGAGGAAGTTAATTGGAGTCAAACGGGACTCGGGAGCGTCGGTGGCCTCTATATCGGTACTCGAGGTATGACATAGGGTTTATGGTGAATGAGTGAACGATAGGGACCTAAAAAGATGCTTAGGCAGTTATTAGTATGGGGTGACTATAATACCCACCCCACTAGGAGCATACCGATTATGCACCTATACAACGATCAGATGCCCACCTAAGCGTTCGGGTCATACTAAATTATGAACCAACTACCAGGTTTAAAAAAGGCTCACTGCAAGACACATATTAGTAATCTTTTTTTAGGATCAAAAGTCTCAAAAATACAACGTGGCTGATTATCAAGTTAACTCTTAACCCACTCATATCAGATCTAGTATGTGTATCACAGTCGACACGAGTGTAAATTGGGTTAAGTCTGAGTTGAGAAAGGTTGTATCTGATCACTCAATTGTTTTTAAATAAAAGGGGAGATTTATGGTGGTAATAAGGCAGGTGTGCTGAAGTTCGAAGAAAAAAAATATTTTAATAAATCTAGTGATCGGAACATAAATGGCCATTCACACCACCCTTTTTCCAGTTGAACTTCGGAGTATAAACAACAAGGTTCTTCAACCAAGTATAAATAACTAGTATAAGAAACTTTATTTGTCAACTGAGTATTAAAGAACTTGTACAATCAACTCGATTCATCAAAAAAATGTAAAAACATTTGCTCAATAATCACTGACCTTAAAACAAACATCAATTAAGAGTAATTAAACATGAATGCAAAAGTTGACATAATTTGATATAATTTCCAGGCATGTATAGGAGAAATAAAAGTTACAAAGTGCATAACGAATAGAGAAACAATCACAGCATGCAGGGATTAGGAGAAATCATGACTACTTAAACATAAAAAGGCCACTACAGACACGTTGTTCAAAGTACAAGCAAACCAAATATGGTGGAAACCATTATTAGAGACCAAAATTCATATGTTTATGAAGTAAAGAGAAATTGCGGAGATGAAGTTTAAGTGGGGGCAACAGTTACAGATAGAAGCTGACCCATTTCTTCATGCATAGAGACATGAATGTGTTCTTCTTTGGAGTCAATCGGGGCCATGGTGTTATCAGCATCCCTTGATACCAGGCATACCCCTGATGATTTACACATCAGAGGTATGCCCAGTATCGGACAATAACCCGAGATCCAAGATAGATCATCTCCTTGGCAGTGACGATTGGGCTCCCACTAAGATGATTAATGTTCTCAAGAAGGTAAACATCTTTGATGGTCAAGTAGTACTCGATCGGGTCATCATATAGAAAATAGGGGACTCTATATATTTCCCCATCCACGATCACCCCTTCAACCTCTTCATCGTCTTCATTTTCATCAATGATTAGCCTTTTTTAGTGGACTTAGGAGTGGTTTTAGTCTCCAGAGGCCTTTTCCCCCGAATCCTCCTTTGAAGAGCCTTTTCGTCCACCAGTTGGATGGAAGACGTCTCCTCAATCACATTGAGAGGAAAACAATTTCAATAACTAGGTCTGTTGAACTGGGGTGTTTACATTAGTCGTAGGGGGATTCAGCTGAGGATAGCATGTTGGGGCGATTGATGCTTGATTTAACCTTTGGAGTACCATCGACGGGCCATTTAGTTATAATTTGCAAATATAAATAGAAAGATAAATAATTAATCTGTTTTGCAAAACAAGATAAAAGGTTGTTCGATATATGTGAATTATAGTTGAGGAACGATAAAGGAACGGACATTAGAAATGGATTAGCAGGAGGCGTCCCTCTTCGATCTTAGCCTAAAGACGGAGAACATCAAGATCGCGAACCTTTTCTCCTCTAGCAATAAAGCCAATATCGTTTAGCCTTTTTAGATTACAAAGTTATTTAAAAGGTCAGGCCTTGCTCATGGTTTTTCGAACTCTCTCCTTTCAGAGCGTAAGAATATCAAGCAGCTCATTGAAAATCCCTGCGTAATACTAATATAAGGAAAAGTTAGTAAAGATAAATGATATATAAGAAATTGCTCTAACACAAAAAATACAAAAATATGTCTCACTCAAGTCGGGTTTATTCAAAATGAGAATAATGGTGAACAGATGAACGGTGAGGTCATTATGATCGTCACATTCCTACCGCTCCCCTTTGATATTAAAAATGGTGACTTCAGTAATGGTTGGAGGATGGGAGTGAGGGGATGAAAACGTCGCCCTTTATTTTCAAGTTAGGGTATACTAACTCCCTTGTGAGGCTATGGGCTTGTAAATGGTCCAAAATTCCCCCACTGTCAGAGGATGGTCAATGTTGAATAGATCATAAAAATGCACTACGGAGATGATCAGGATTCTTCAGACATTTTGTATAAGTTAGAAGGGGGAAAGATTGGTGAAAAAAATCACATTGCAAACTGGTCTCGAAAAGGTAAATCCAAGTCCAAATTGAAAGTAGTGCTCGTAAAAGTAAACTTCCTCCTCGCGATCATTCTACGCTCGGTCAGTTTCGTCAGCAAGACTAATGGATAAAGCCTTGAGAAGGGCAAGGTTTTACCTCACTTTTTGGTCATATAACTCATAGCCTAATATGATCTTAAAGTATTACCCATGGTAGATCCATTTCGTGGGGGATCGAACTGGTCATCTCCTTAGTCATTATGTTGGGTTATGTTTGGGCCATGGGTAGAAGACTTGACCTACTGGCATTAGATGAGGAAGCCACTTGGGTGGAAGACCTTTATTCACCATGCTTAAGCCCAAAGGCGTCAATAATTTCAACCATGTTTGTAAGGTTTTGTTGGCACTAAAACCTCTCTTGCAGGGCCATGTTGAAAGATGTTCTGAATGGCTAAAATTACTTAAGGTATTAGGGCGAAAGGGAGTCAAAAGCAATTTAGTTCAAAATATAAGGGTTACTTTTTGGAAATTGAGATAGAAAGTTGTTAATCCTAGTAAAGTGTAAAACATATTACAAACTATAATACACCAGGCTTAAACATAAATGGGGAAGAAAGTATACCAGAAATAAACATGAACGACGATGTATACTGAGTACACAATCACTATTAAAATAAACAAGCACAATGACCTAATGAGAAGGAAAGGGGAGTTCTCAAGAAGAATATAAAAGAGTATTGGAAAAAAAGAAAAGTGTTTGAAACAAGGTTAAATGATAAGAATAGTAAATTGAAAACTCGGGCTATGTTGAAGGTACAAAATGAGAAAGTTCAAAAAAGGTTGAATAAGGATTATATACGAAATGGGGAAAACCCCTTCAAATTCAATGTTAGATAAAGAAGAATCGAGTTGTCCATAAGGGTTTGATGAAGGACACGTGCGGTTGGGGCACGTGAGGTGGGATCTCAATCCCACGCACACATAGGGAGCTTGCGCTTCGTCGGATATGTAATGATTACGAACCTTCACCCAAGTGGTGTCTCATATTAGAAATGGTTCATGATAAATCCATACCTCCTCACACATTTTGACGTCAGAAAAAAATCCTAAACAGATCATAATGAATCAAAAATGATCCAGCTCTCACGACCATTGTTACGCATTACAGATAAGAAGACACATGGAATATACCTCCTTTAGCTATGCGTAAGACTCTTTGGATCGTCTCCATAAAAATGGAGTCTGGAGATAAATGATGAGTGGTATTTTTATCTAGTATAAATTCGAATGGAGGACATCATCAAAAGGCATCATGATCACCGAGCGAATAGGAGAATGGCCAATATATGGGCAAGGATGCGGAGGATTATAATTGAGAGGAAAGATTGAATGCTCAATAAAAGCATACAGAGTATGATAACTATGTGAGGACGAACACCCCCTTCAATCGTTCGGACACTTAGCTTCAGTAAACGAGCTACCATTGAACAATTTAAATTCCCAAGACTTTGTCAACATGTTGTTTATTCAAACAGCTAACACATTCCCTATAAATGCGGTAGGGAATCTCAGTGAACGAGCGATATGGAAATACATGGGGACGTTAACGATGAACATGTGTCTTATTTAAATTTAAATATCTCCAACCTCTAGACTATGAACTAGGAAAGGCGTTGTAAAGGATGAGTACATAAATCCTCTTATAGTGTTGAATAAGGTTAAGCCAATAGGCTTTGTAATCCTTTGTGTTTTCCTAATTCCCCAAAGTAATAAAAGATCTCCCCATCCCTTCACCCCATGGATGTAGGTCGAGCCCGACCAAACCACGCACATCCAGTGTTTCATTATGTTCTTATCTCCTTCACTTGTTTGGCATTGTAGATTCTAAATTTGTGTGTTGTGTGCGTGGACGATGATATTTTCACCTCAACAACTCTAACGTTCTTAAGTTCATTATATCATACTCAAAACATGAAGAATTTTATTAAAGGAAATAAAACATCACTCTTACAACCAAAACTATTCAAGTGAGAAATAAAAAATTCAAGAAGTTCAACATCAAAGGATATGTCAAAGATAATAAAGATTACAGCATGGCAAAGTTCTCATCACTCAAGACATAAAGCTTTAAGAAGATTCAAGAAGAGTTTAAGTGTATTATAAATTATTGTGAAAGTATATTTTTCTCTTAATTTGCTCATTCTATTAGATTAAACACTCACAATACTCTTTACACATTTAAACCAAAGTTTGAAAACCAAATTACTTTGGAATGAATGTAATACCACATACTTTTATGAGCAATTAATTTCCACATGTGTATTGATTTATTAATTTAATTGGAAAAATTAAATTGGTTTCGATAAATATTAATTAGCGAGATAGAGGATTAATATTTATTATTATTAGTTACTTGCCAGTGATAAGTAAATAGAGAGGTGATTTATTATATGTTGATTATGAGTGAAAAGGCGATGGTTTATTATGTTATGTCGATAGACAGTTGCATCGACAGATTATATATATTTTATTGGTGACGCGGATTGCACACACGTGTGGGGCCCAATTAATGAGATATTGGTGTATTTAGATTTGGGTGACCTGGATGACCTTTTTGAGTTCATCGGTGATTCAGAATGGGTCGAAATAGTCAAAAGAGATACTCGGGTCTTATGATTGGGTTTGGGGAGCTCTTTAGACATAATAGGACCCATATAACGGTATGGTAGTCTTTTTACACCTAGTGTTTAATGGGAAAATATGAGTAAGGTGTAATTAGGGAGTATATAAGGACTAGGGAGGTAGAGGACTACCCATTTTTTGATCTCTATATAATTTTGAATTAGAAAGAGTTTAAGAGAAGAGAAAAAGAGAAGAAAAGAAAAGAAGAACCTTAGAGAAGAGAGGAAAAGAACATCTCCGAATACGTAGAGAGAGACTTTGGATTCAGATCCATAAGCCAAGTATTTACTTTATTTAGTTGCAATTATGTAGTTAATTACCTTCACAGTTAATTAAGACCAAATCTAAGATTAAAAATGTGAACATTGATAGTTAATTGAAGAAGATTTAAAGGATGATTGAACCTCTGATTTTAATTGAGATTAATTGATGATGAATACAAAAGAATTTAGGGTTTTAATTTTGGGTTTATGAACATTAACATATAGAACATTAATAGGGTGTTAGTATAAATGAGATTTCAAATTTGATTAATTCTGGGTTTCATTGAATTGATTAGGAATCCTAGAGTTTCGAGAATGGATTAAGATTTAATTTGATCTTAGAATAACTCTGGGTTGATAATATATTGATGTGGGGTATCAATTTGAAATTTTGGGAGGCTTGGGACCTCCATTGGAGGGTTTTAGAGGTAAAAACTTGAGGAAGAAAATGACTGGTTGCCCAGCAAATTGAACTGGTTCGGTCTGCTAAGCAAACTGGTTTGGTTTGCTGACGCGCTGTTTTGAATCTGAGAGTGCGCTTATGTTCAAACAAAGAAATTATTTAATTAAAGTCAGTTTTTCAATTAAATCCTAAAACATGCATCTAGGTGTGATTGGAGATAATATAGTCATGCAAGAACATTCAATCACAAACAAACACATAAATGAGGAAAAATCCCCCAAAGCGGCAAAACCTTTTATTTTACTATAATTTATAAAAGAAATGTTTACATGTATTACAATGAAAAT
The DNA here is from genome assembly GCA_949130495.1 of Sambucus nigra. Lineage (NCBI taxonomy): Eukaryota > Viridiplantae > Streptophyta > Magnoliopsida > Dipsacales > Adoxaceae > Sambucus > Sambucus nigra. The sequence continues at coordinate 52,570,200 of OX422220.1, forward strand.
AAGAGTGACATACGAAATACCCTCGGGTGTCAGTTCCGATGTCGTCGGATGAAATCTCCCGTAAGAACTCCAGATGGTCAGCAATGGAAAAGAGACGGCTTTTCCACAAAGTTACTCCAGATGAGTAGAATGATCCATTGAGGGTTTAGAGATTCACACAAATGATAAAGGAATGATTTGTGAATCAAAAGGATGTTTGGAACATCAAAAGATGAAGTCTTTTTGTGTTTGGACTCTCCAAAACGTTTTTCCAAAGACTTGAAATAAACAGTTCCAAAATAGCCCTTATAAAGAATTTTTGAGCCTGTCAAATCATATCAGATTCGGGCTTATCTGATGCGGCAGTCCGGATCACCCCTGGGAACCCGATCCGGATTGGTGCCTAATTTTAGATGGAGTTGAGATCCTTAGAATGCGATTCAGATCCTTTTCCGGAAAAAGACCAACCTATCCTTGAGCGACCAACCTAGCCTTGTTTCTGATGATAGTACCTATCTCATCCATCTTATTCTTAAAGATCCATTTGGTACCTATTACATTAGTCTCACTAGGTCGGGGAACTAATTCCCAGACATCATTTTTTCTAAATTGAAGTAACTCATCCTGCATCGCAGAGATTCAGTGTTCGTCCTTGAGAGCTTCTTTATAGTTCTTGGGCTCGACTTTAGATGTGTAGCAGACATGGATAACAACATTCTCTAGCTGAGCACGAGTCTTGACCCCTAGGGAAGGATCTCCTAGAATAGACATAGGGTCATGAATCTTGAGAACCCAAGCAGGTGTGTCCCCTAGGACAGGAGTAGGGTCCACCCTGGGTGTGGGAGATAGAGTGGGATCATCAATAGGGAGTGTGTCATCCTCACTCAAATGGGTGGAGTCAACAAACGTCGATGGTTCATCATCTTGCATAGTGACTTTTATTGAATCCATCACCTTAGAGCTTTTTAGGTTAAAAACCTGGCATGCTCTACTATTCGATGAATATCCTAATAATATTCCCTCGTCGCTTCGGGAGTCAAACTTTCCTAGTTGCTCTATATCCCATAGGATGTAGCATTTACTCCCAAAAACTCCAAAATATGCAAGATTGGTCTTCTTTCCAGTCCACAATTCATAGGGCGTCTTAAGTGTATGTGGACGAAGGTAAACCCTATTCATCGTATGGCATGCAGTAGACACTGCCTCTGCCCAAAATCTCTTAAAAACTTTACGAGCTAGAAGCATAGATCTAGCAATTTCTTGAATTATCTTGTTCTTTCTCTCAACAATCCCATTTTGCTGAGGAGTATTTACCATAGAAAACTCATGTTTGATTCCTAAGCTATCATATTTAAGATCTACTTTTTGCTCCATAAATTTAGTGACATTATCACTACACATTCTATTGATAGTGACACCATGTTGGTTTTGTAGGACACGACACTTGGTCGTCAGAAACTCAGCAGTATCTGATTTCTCCCTCAGAAATCCCATGATAGAATATCTGGAGAAATCATCTACCATCACTAGGATGTACCTCTTACCACCCAAAATCTCTGTACGAGTAGGATCTATGAGATCCATATGTATCAACTCAAGTACTCGTGAAGTGGTAATGGAATTCAACTTCCTGTGGGGGCTACGGACTTACTTTCCCAACTGACAGGGTCCACAAATCGTGGAAGTTAGCTTTCCAAGTGTTGGAAAGCCACGTACTATGTCCTTTTTAGCTAATATTTTCAAATCTTTAAAGTTAACGTGACCTAGATGTTGGTGCCATAGATCCATAGGAGTGATCTTAGCATTGTTGCAGACAAATGAGGACTTGGACACGGTCCTATAGTAATTATCCTTTATCCTTACCCCTTGTAATAAAAGTTTACTGGCATGATTATAGACTATACTCGCGTTCCAGTCAAACTTTACTGCAAATCAGCGACGCACAGCTAGCTAATGTTGAGAAGGTTTGCTTTCAAACCTTTGACATAAAAAACATTCTCTAGATTAGGAAATTTGGGTAAATCTACTGTACCTCGCCCTACGATACTAGACTTGCTCCCATCTCAAAGGTGACTTTACCTTCCTTATGATCCTTTAGGTAGGTAAAAAATGAGACATCACCGGTCATATGTCTGGATCACCCACAATCGAAATACCACTGTGAGGTACCTTGTGCTTTAAGAGCAACAAGGGCTTTCATGTCGTGATTAGGCACCCAAGATAAGGTAACCTTTTGTTTGCCCTTGTTAATTTTGGTTCTAGTCAGGTTTGTGGAAGTATCCGCTGACGGAAGAGAAATCCGTTGGAATTATGCGATTAAACTCTGAGAAGTGACGACTAGGAACTCAACCTGCTCTCTAAGACTCGATAAATTGCTAGTGACAGATGGAGGAGCAATAGTACATCGTGTCCGACCCAAACTATTACAAAACTCCCTGAGGTGTCCCTTTCTTTTGTAGTAGGTACAAAAGTACACAGTCTTAGGCCGACCTTGGTTTGCTTTTCTTGGTCGAACTTTTCTTTATGGTTTTTTACGAAGACCATATGGAGTCGTTGAAAACTTAGGAACTGGTCTAGGTGCAATTTAGTACATGGAGGCACCATCGAAACCTATTCCCTGCCCTTTGCCAAAACCTAAAGTAGGACCGAGGAGCATATTTCCCATCTTTCCAGATCTGTCCTCAATTTGAACCTTGACTTCCTGTGATTTTTCAAGATTATGAGTAAGCTGGGCTACAAGGGTTTCGAGTTTCTTCCGAGACTCCAGGGAAGAATGGAGCTCACTCGTAAGACTATCAACTTGCTTAGTCAAGTCCCCTTGCTCTTTCTCTAAACAAATCTCTCTTTCTCCAAACAGTCTCTCTATCTCTCTCTAAACTGGCTCTCTCTCCCAACACAACTAGTGTCTCTCTCAACACAGGAAGACTCTCTTTCTCTTGATTCTCCTAAATCTTCCTCTAAAGCGATGATCCTAAGAACTAACGCTATGTTACACATTTTAGTTTTAAATGACTCGGTATATAACTCGGCGTAGGCACGTCGAAGATCACTCTGGCTCTCACTTGTGGCATCCTCCCCCTCACACTCTTCGTTCTCATTGTCGAGGTTTCCCTATGTAGTAGCATCCTCATCGTCATGACGAGTACTAGAGGTACTCACATGACTAGCCATGAATGCAGTGAAGTTACATTCATGCGATGACTCTTCTCCAGAGTCCACCGACTCGTCCTCACTGTCGTCATTAAGGGTAGCGTTAAGGACAGCTTTGCCCTTTTCTTTGGCAAGTCTTTTCAGCCTAGTAACACACTCAAAAGCTCTATGACCCTTATTGTCACACTCATAACATCTCTCACCGTCTTTCTTAGGAGGGTCTTTATTATCTTTTTCATTTTTCATTTCAAACTTATTTTTCTCAAAATTCTTTTTATCTTTGAAATTTCTATTTTTCTTGAAATTGAGAATTTTCTTGAATTTTTTTGCAAACAAGGCCAAATCATCTAAATCAAGGTCACACTTGGAATCTGGCATTTTTTTTCTCCCTTTTTCTATATGACTCTACTCTCTTTCTTTCCGACCCCTCATTCTTCCTATCCTGGGCTTGAAGTGCTATGCCTTTATTTTTAGATTTATCATGTGTGGGAACATGTCAATTTCATATGCCTGGACGTCTCCTACCAACTCTTCTAATTTCATATCTCTTAAAGTGTTCAATGAGTTTAGCACAGTGACTTTGGGGATGAAACGCTTAGGTAAAGTTCTCAAAATCTTTTTAATCACCCTAAAATCAGGAATATGCTCACCAAGGTTAAAACTGTTGTTGACAATATCAGACAAATGAGCATAGTAATCATTAAAGAATTCAGATTTAAGCATGGTGATTGTTTCAAATTTAGTAGTTAGATTTTCTAACTTTAATTCTTTAACAGTACTAGTGCCTTCATGGGTAAGTTGGAGAACATCCCATGCCGCTTTAAACGTGGTGCAAGTCATTATGCGACGGAACTCATCAGGAGTGACGGATCCAGAAATGGCACTCAGTCCCTTAGAATTAAATGTGGACCATTTGTGTTCATCCTCAGTCCATTGGGCTACATGTTTTAAATTTATGACATTATCAAATGTGATAGTGGGAGGTGACCACCAATTTTTAACAAGAAACCACACACGTTCATCAATGGATTTAAGATAAGATTTCATACGGGCTTTCCAGTACGCATAATTAGACCCATCAAAAACTGGAATTTTACTAAACAATTTTTCCATTTGAACAAACATCTTTTCAAGATATTAATTTTTTAAGGAAATTGATATTCAAAAAAATTTTGCCGAAAATTACACAGTAAAGTTGTGTAAGAGGCTCTGATACAAATTTGAGAGTGCACTTATGTTCAACCAAAGAAATTATTTAATTAAACTCAGTTTTTCAATTAAATCTTAAAACATGCATCTAAGTGTGATTGGACATAATATAGTCATGCAAGAACATTCAATCACAAACAAACACATAAATGAGGAAAAATCCCCCAAAGGGGCAAAACCTTTTATTTTCACTATAATTTGTAAAGAACGATTTACACGGATTACAATGAAAACACGAGTGACATACGAAATACCCTAAGGTGTCGATTTCGATGTCGTCGGTTGGAATCTCCCGCAAGAACTCCAGATGGTCAGCAATGGAAAATAGACGGCTTTTCCACAAAGTTACTCCAGATGAGTAGAACGATCCATTGAGGTTTTAGAGATTCGCACAAATGATAAAGGAATTATTTGTGAATCAAAAGGATGTTTGGGACATCAAAAGATGAAGTCTTGTTGTGTTTGGACTCTCCAAAACATTTTTCCAAAGACTTGAAATAAACAGCTCCGAAATAGCCCTTATAAAGAATTTTTTAGCCTGTCAAATCTTATCAGATTCGGGCTTATCTGATGCGGCGATCCAGATCGCCCCTGGGAGCCCGGTCCGGATCGGTGCCCAATTCTAGGTCCTTTTCCATAAAAAGGTCTGAATCCCCTCCAAAAATTGTCTAGATCCTTTACCTTTGGCAGTCCGGATCGCCTGGAATACCCGGTATGGGTCTGCCTAGAATTTCGCCATATACTTGTAGCATTCCTCTTGTAATTCGAATCCGTCTTTAAGGCAATTATGAGCATGAACATTCTTGACGGTGTATCAGTATACGACATACAAAAATGAAATGGACATTTATAAAATTATGTCCTTACAGACTCATTAGAGTTTGAGAATAAGAGTAGGGGCTTTTAGAGTAGAGTGGGAGTAGTGGAGAATATTTTTAGATTTTGGTACGTGTGTTAGGTCAACAGTTAGATGCATTCGGGTGAGACGAACCAGGAATTCAAGTGAGTGAACACTTATTTGTATAATTATGAAGTCAGTTTGGACTTTGGGATTGGTAGACTAGTACGCTATGGGATTTGTGTACGAGGTCAGTACTTTATATATATACATATTGGGGTGACTTATATATATATGTGTGCTTGTGTGTGTGTGATTAATGTGTAATTATTTAAACATACCTACTCGATAGTGCTATCGTTAGGATGTTGCGCATAGTGAACAGTCTACCCTGGCATTGACTAGCAGGTATTGGATCAATTCCCCAGGTCATATTACTGTTACATAACTATTATCCATACGTGATGATAGGTTTTAGTTTGGAGACCGGTGGGGTGCGATGTGGTATGGTTGCGATCCCTCGAATATATGTTTATGATCGCCTCTGTTATTAGTGTCTACATTTTGGGTTCGGTGGCGACATTCCGACCCGGTGCTCAGTGTGATGCATTATGTGCTTGGAGCCTGATAAGACATGAGGGATGCATTCACGAGGTCTCAGCTCTGGTAATCCAATTATATGCACATAGCTAATTGTATGTATGTATGTGTACAAGATATGATGTGTATACCCATTTATAGTATGGGTGTAGTTATGTTATTGTATTGTATGAATATCTGTTTATAGCACGAGGGTAGATGTGATATTATATCATGAGTACATCTAATTATAACAAACGTGTACGTATGTTATGATTATGTACGTATACCTGGTGAGCGTAGCATATGGTTAGCTAATGGTGACGATTAGTGGGATGGGCTTTGATAGTGATTGTTGTGCCAGTTAGACTGGGTAGCATAATGAGGATAATAAAATTAATGCATTTAGTGCGCACTATAGATGAGAGTTGAGGTGTTTATGTCATGAGAGTGAGATCGGTAAATTAATTATAAATGTAACACTACGTGCTTTATTCATTTAAGGAATTTAATTACTTGTAATAAATTTTCAAATATTTTCAGTCTTTGACCCGCGGGGAAATCTCTTTTATTATTTTTCTTTTAAAACCTCAAGTGTGCAGCAACAGCAAAGACAATAAGGGTAGATCTTTCATATCGTTGCAAGATCTTTCATATCTTTCATATCGTTGCAAGGTAGATCTTTCATATCATTGCTGGATTTGATTATAGCTGCTTCAGTCGTTTCTATGTAGATAGGATATTGTTTTATTTCAGTCTTTCCTTTTAGGCATGTTGACCATATCTAGATAAGATTTTACTTTATGTTAGACTGAACTTAGTTATCAGTTGTTATTTACTCTGGAGTATTATTTGTAGTGGTTCATGGTTTATTCGGTTCACATTATTTACTTATGCATTTAGTTATTCTACTCATTTTGTTGTATGTATGGTATTATTCTGTTTTAAATTTTTTTACTTGTTGCGACAGTGATGCTGAGAATGAAATTATATTGCTTTTCTATTTTATTTTAATAAAGGATTGATGACCTGGTATTATAATAGGTAGGGTGTCATAGTTGGTATCAGAACCAGGTTCTAGTGTCCTTTTGGATATGCGCAAACTTGTTACGTTGTTAGCATTGCATATTTTTTATATAGAGCCCTATGATTAGTAATGTTGATTCATATTGTGCGTTTATGTTATTATGTTATTGTTGATGTTTGAAGGGAATCTCATATGGTTTCAGTTTGGTCTTAGATGCCAAATGTCAAGAGAGGTAAACCAGCTCGTTCAGCGAGGAGGGTCACAGTCGCAGATCGCTCAGGAAATTGTAACCCCGATAGAGGCCGCAGCCATAATAACACAGACAGTTAATGTTGTCATGACCTCTATGGCACAACACTTTCCCTGGGTATAGCCACATTCTCCAGCGGCATCACCAGTACAGACTCACCTAATGTCGTCAGTGTGGGAGCGAGTCAAAGTGGCCTTTCAGAAGGGCTATCCGCCAGAGTTTCAGGACACTGTGGATGTAGTAGCAGTAAGACAATGGAAGAAGGACATCCAGAGGCATCTACATATAGTTGAGTGAAACGACAGTCAGAATGAGGTACTATCGACATTTAAGCTAGTCGGGGAAGCTTTTTAGTGGTGGAATTCAGTTACCACGCCAGAGGAGAGAGATGTGATGATTATTCAGGAGTTCTGAGTGCAGTTTGAACTCGAGTTCTTCCCGTCAGTTGTAATATAGATATGAGGATGAGATTTTTAGATCTTACGCAGGAGGGCCGGACAATGGCTTAGTATGAGGAAGAGTTCACTCGCCTAGAAAATTTTGTACCAGATAAGGTGAACACTGATGAAAAGAAGATTCTTAAGTTTATGAATGGGCTTAGTTTAAGGATTCATCAGCATCTGTTGGGGAACCTGGCATTGAGGACTTACACTGATGTCGTTAATGTCGCATTGCTCCATTGTCAGGACCATCACTTCCATATGAGGGGAGTGAAGAGGACAGAAGAGTCGAGCCAACAGGGCAAGACTGGGGACAATGATGCCAACGGGCACCATAGCAAAGGAGTAGGCAGCAAGATCGGGGTTCCCAACAGGGGGACTCGACTAAGATATTTAGGTACAATAATAAAAATTATATTAAGGGCCAGCAGCACACTCCTCTGGGCCAACAGGGCTAGGGGAATTAGACTGGAGGCCAACAGGACCAGCGATAGGGGATGCCTCGCCAGGGCTAATTGGGCCAAAGACCGACGGATTTTATAGGGAGATATTTCATATGTGGGGTGCAAGGCTATATGTGGGGTGCATTCCCGAATAGGTCTAGGTCGGTAGGAGGATGCCCCGTCGAGGCAGCGGTTATAGCAACTTTCAGCACCACCAACAGTTTTAGCATTATCACCTTCATAGGGCCGGTTACAGTTTAGACGTATGTATAACGTTCATGGACCAGTTTGTCCGCCGGTGACGTTAGTGATTATGGGTATGCTTTATATCCATGGGTATATGGGGATGGTATTGTGTGACATGAGTGCATCACATTCTTTTGTTTGCACTAGATTCTTATGTGAGATGGGTTCAGTGGGTACAACATCTGATATTATTATGACCGTAGATTTAATGTTGGGTAGCAGGACTTTTATTTGTACCATCCGCAGGGGAGTGGGTATGGACATTAGGAGATTATGCTTATTAACGGATCTTTTTTATTTAAAGATGTACGAATATGATGTTACCCTAGTTATAGACTAGTTATCAACGTGTAGAGCAATGGTGGACTGTTACAGTAAGGCTAGCGTGTTTGCTATTCAAGGGCAGGGTATGTTTTGTGTGATAATTCCTCATCCAAAGAGTATATTTGTCTCGGGATTTGATCCATATGTTTAAGAACGTTATTGATGTGATTTAGGGAATACTCGGATTACCACTGAGTCGAGAGATTGAGTTTGTGATTGACTTAACGTCGGGTACTAGGCGATAGTGTGAGCGCCATATTGTATGAATCCTTTAGAGATGAGGGAGTTGAGACTTCATATTTCATAACTTTTGGGGTAGGGTTTTTTTCGTAGGAGTATATTACCTTGGAGTGTCCCAGCACTGTGTCTTGGGCCAATGGATCTCGATAAACGACTGAGCTAGGTGACAGTGTATCGGATGGGTTCATTATTTGTATTTTGCTTACGATATATCCCACACATGAGGCATAGTAAGTGTTAGAAGTTGAAAGACAGTTGGGCTCTAGGATTAGGGTTTAGTATGTTAGGCATTACATGTGTGAAAATGTAATACATCGAGAAACGAGCTATTATATGATTTAAGGCCAGTGGGGCCGAGGAGTACAATGTTGAGAGCACCCATGGATGCGTGCACCACTAGTGGAATAAGTGGGGCAATATCGAGAAGAGTTGAGCCACGATTAGTAAGGTGATTGAGTATACCTTTATTGTATGGTCACGTATGGTATGTATGGTTAATGTTTAGGATTCATGTGAGTTTCATAAGTTATAATTGTGCATGTGTGCACATCGTATAGGTTGTATGGGTGCCCTAGTCAGTTCAATGTTTTGTATATTCTAGGAAAGTCTAACACGGTGACAGGTGCATTGAGTTGTATGACACCAGGGCAGTTGGCAGTAGTGTAGAAGGTGAAGTGGGATGGGCTTCATCAGGAGGAAGAAATAGTCTAGGCCTATATGGTAGTGATAAATGTCAAACCTAAGATCAGTTGGAGGGATATGAAGGCATAAGAGGGGATCCTTCGTGTCAGGAGAGGATACAGCAGTTATTAGTGGGCGGAGCAGTCTTACTTAGTTAGTTTTGAGGGTGGCTTACGTTTCAATAGGAGGTTGATGGTCCTAGACAATGAGAATCTATGGCAGAAGTTATGGAGGAGGCACATGGGTTACGATTTTTTATGCATCTCAGAGGGAATAAGATGTAACAGGTTAGGAAGAACTAATATTAGTGGGTTGGTATAAAGCGGGAATATCAGAATTTATCTCCAGGTGCACCACTTGTCAGATGTGAAGGTCAACCATAGGAGACAAATCGGGGTTTTGCAGCCGTTAGAGATTTCGGTGTGGAAATTAGAGAGTATATCGATGGATTTCATCACGGGGTTACCGTTTCCAACTGGGTTATTAGGGATTGGTTGACCAGGGTGGTGCACTTCTCACCAGTTCGGGTGGATTACACAATGGCAGTATGCGCAACTTTTCATTATGGAGATAATGAGATTGCACGGAGTGCCTATCAACATTGTTTCGAATTAGGATAAGATCTTTGTGTCCTACTTAAGGCATAATTTTTAGGAAGCAATGGTGACGAAGTTATGTTTGAGCATGGTGTATCACCCGTAGACCGATGGGCAGATAGAGAGGGTAAAGCAAATATTGGAGAGTATGCCAATGAAATGTATTTTGAATTTTGAGGGTAGTTGGGAGCATGTTTACCTTTGGTAGAGTTTGGGAATAATAATTCGTACTAGTTTTCTACTGGCACAATTCTAGTTGAGGATTTTTAAGGGAGACATTATTGTTCACTCTCTTATTGGTTAGAGGTGGGGGACAACAAGCTTCTTGGGCCAGACCTGATTCAAGATACGTTGACAAGGATTAAGTTGATAAAGGGTCTTATTCGGGTAGCTCAAGATCGTCAGAAGAGTTATGCTAATGCGAATCGAAGATTTTTAGAGTTTGACATGAGAGATCAGGGGTTGTTGCTGGTATCTCCCATGAAGGGAGTGATGCGGTTCAGGAAGAAGGGGAAGTAAGAGCCATGGTATATGTGTCTTTTTCCCATCATAGAGAAGGAAGGGTCGATTGTGTGGAATTTTGCCTTACTGGAACATTTGTGTTGGATTCATAATGTGTTTCATGTGTCATCGTTGAGGAGGCATCTCAGGGATGACGTGGATTGTCGACTTATAGCGCTAGAGGAGATAGACTTGCAATTGTATATTTATCATAAGGAGAAACTTGTTGCCATTTTGGATCATAGCGTGCAGGGGCGTCAGTAAAAGGTGGAACCATTAGTGCGCGTTCAGTGGGAGCGCAAGGATGACATGAGAAAAAAGTATCTAGAGCTCTTTGTTGCAGTTACATTTGAATTTCGAGGATGAAATTTCGTTATTAGGGGGAGAATGCAATACTCCATACTTTTAAGAATAATTAATTTCCACGTGTGTATGGATTTGTAATTTAAATGGGGAAATTAAATCGGTTTTGATAAATATTAATTAGCGAGATAGAGGATTAATATTTATTATTATTATTATTATTATTTACTCGCGTGTGAAAAGTAAATAAAGATCTGTTTTATTATATGTCGTTTATGAGTGAAAAACGACTATTTGTTATGTTATGTAGATAGAGAGTTGCATTGATGGTTTTATATATTTTATGGGCGACACGTATTGTACACACGTGTCGCGCCCAATTAAAGACATGTTGGTGTATTTAGAGTTGGGTGACTCGAATGACCTTTTTGAGTGCACCAGTGATTTGGAACGGGTCGAAATAGTCTAAAATGGGTACCCGAATGTTATGATTGGGTTCTGCGGGATTTTTTGACATAACAGGACCCGTATATGGGTATGGTAGTCTTTTTACAACAAGGATTTAATGGGAAAACGAGATTAGGGTATAATTAGGGAGTATATAAGGATTAGGAAGGTGGATAACAACCCATTTTCAATATCTGCATAATTGTGAGTTAGATAGAGTTTAAAAGAAGAGGAAAAGAGAAGAAATAAAGAGAAGAATCTTGGAGAAGAGAGGAAAAGAACATCTCTAAATTCAGAATCATCCCTACATACAGAGAGACTTCAGATTCAGATCCATAAGGCAAGTGTTTACTTGCTTTAGATGCAATTGTGTAGTTAATTACCTTCATAGTTAATTAACATCAAATCTGAGATTAAAGATGTGAACTTTGATAGTAAATTAAAGAATATTTAATTATGAGTTTATGAATATGAACATATAGAACATTGATAGAGTGCTAGAATCAATGAGATTTAAAATTTTATTGATTCTGGGTTTGATTGAAGTGATTACTGATTAGGAATCCTAGAGTTTCAGGAATGGATTCGGATTTAATTTAATGTTAGAATACTTTTGGGTTGATAATAAAAGTATATGGGGTATCAATTTGATGTTTTGGGAGGCTTGGGACCTCCAATAGAGGGTTTTAGAGGTGAAAACCCGAGGAAGAAGATGACTGGTAGACCAACAAATCGAACCGGTTTGCTGGGGGAGAAAACGGGTTCACTTAACCAAATCGATTCAGTCTGCTAAGCGAATCAGTTCGATTTGCTATCCTGACTATATTTTGTTTACACATTGTTTTGACCCGTTAGAGTTTGGGGAATGAGTGTAGGGGCTTCCGGAGTAGAATAAGACAATTGGGGAATATTTTTAGGATTTGGTACATGCATTAGGCCAACGGTTAGATGGGTTCGGGTGAGACAAACCAGGAATTCAAGTGAGTGAACACTTAGATGTATAATCAAGAAGTCGGTTCGGACTTCGGAATTGGTAGACCAGTACGGTATGGGATTTGCATACAAGGTTAGTACTTTATATATATATATATATATATATATGTGTGTGTGTGTGTGTGTGTGTGTGTGTGTGTGTGTGTGTGTGTATTGGTATGACTTATATATGTGTGTGTGATTGATGTGTAATTATTTGAACATACCTAGTCCGTAGTGATATTGTTAGGAGGTTGTGTGTAGTGGGCAGTCCACTGTGGAGTTGACCAGCAGGTGTTCGATTGATTTTCGAAGTCGTAGTACTGTTGCATGACCACTATCCATATGTGAGGATATGTGTTTGTTTAGAGACCGGTTGGGTGCGATGTGGTATGGTTGTTATTCCCCAAACGTATGTATATGATCGCCTCAGTTGTTTGTGTGTAAGTTTTGGGTTCGGTGGTGAGATTCCAACTCGGTGGCTCAGTGTGATGCGTGATGTGCCTGGAGCCTGATAGCGCACGAGGGATGCATTCGCGAGGTCTTAGCTCTGGGGATGCAGTTATACGTATATAGCGAGTGATATATATATATATATATATATATATATATATATATATATATATATATATCAACACTTAATCTCTCAGACACACAATCAACACTTAATCTCTCAGACACACAATCTCTCCCAAGCAACCAAAATCTCTTAATCTCCATTTAACTATCCGTTCAACTTTTCGATTAGCCTTTTCCAGCAACAATAGTATTTCATCTTGTAATAGTAAGTTTTTCTATTATCTTGTAAATTAACTTTGTAAATTATGGGTTGTATCTTTTTTTATCGCTTGTAAATTAAGCTTGTAATCTCATGTTTCATTTCCAGCAATAAAATTTTTATTATATCTTTCGGGTCACCCACTCTGAGTACTTAGATAATATTCTTATTATATTTTGATATATCTTTAAAGGATCCTTGAGTATTTGTTTTTATGGATAATATTGACATAAATATTCTAATTGAACTCTAGAATGATCTTCTAATTTTTAAATTTTTCGATGTCTTGTGATTTACCATTGTCGCCGTTATTGCCGTGATATAGGCGTTTTTAGGCTTGACTGGGCTGCTACAGTTACCTGTAGTATTGTGGACTTGAGGACTATTTAAAAGTACTGTTCATTTCTACTGTTCACTTTTACTGTTCATGTCACTATTCATCCACTACAAATATATATATATGTGTGTGTGTTCAAGATGTGATGTGTATACCCATTTTTAGCAAGGGTGTAAGTATGTTATTGTATTGTGTGAATATATGCTTATAACACGAGTGTAGCTATGATATTATATCATGTGTACATCTATAGCAAGCGTGTAGACATTTTATGGTTATGGAAGTATACCCGGTGACGGTAGCATATGGTTAGCTAATGGTGACGATTAGCGAGATGGGTTTTGATAGAAGTTGTTATCCCAGTCAGACTGGATATCATAATAACGATAATAAAATGAATGCGTTAGGTGCTCACTGTAGATGAGAGGTGAGGTGTTTATCTTATAAGAGTGCGACCAGTAAATTGATTATGAAAGTAATACACTACGTTTTTTCTTTATTTAAAGAATTTAATTTCTTGCAAAATATTTTCGAAGTGTTCGGGTTTCGACCCGCGGGAAAATCTATTTTCTTATTTTTCTTTTAAAACCCCAGGTGTGCAGAAGAAACAGGAACAACAGGGGTAGATCTATCATACCGTTGCAAGCAGTGGTCGTGGATACTACAGGATTTGATTGTAACCGCTTCAGTCACTTTTATCTAGATAGGATGTAGTTTCATGTCAGTCTTTCCTTTTGGGCATGTTGCCTATAGCTTGATAGGATTTTATTTTATGTCAGACTTGACTTAGTTATCAGTTGTTATTTACGTTGGAGGATTATTTGTAGTGGCTAATGGTTTATTCGGTTCACATTATATATTTATGCTTTCAGTTATTCTATCCGTTTAGTTGTATTTTATGGTTTTATTCTATTTTAGATTTTATCACTTGTTACAATAGTGATGCTGACAATGAAATCATACTGGATTCCTGTTTTATTTTAATAAAGGATTGATCACTCGGTATTACAATAGGGGGAGTCAAAATGGACTATATATATATATCATCACTCGAAGGCTCCCACCCGTGGTAACCTCTTTCATGCCACTATCAGATCAATCCATAGAAAATACCACCCTAATGGATTGCAGAACACCCACATGAAAACAAATGGGGGAAATCACTACTCAATAACACCATCGTGTAATCAATTATCTGTTTTAAATCCCAATTTCCAGATTCGATTACCACTCTTTTATGTTCTGGATTTCTCGTTCAAATCATATATACATATTCAGATATCAATCACCCATCTAAATCTTACTTTGAATCTCATTCAAGTATTTTAAAAACAAAAACCCCATTTTGTACCCATTTACACCCAAAAAAACAAATTTTCATACACACATCACTATAATATGAATTGATTATCATGCTTTAAGAATCAAAACAGTTAACCACTTGCCTTAAAGTGTTTGTAGTGTCTGATCCGTTGTTGCCGTCCCTCAATTTGGCTCCAAAAACCTCCAATTTGTTCTTGATTCGCTTTCCCTCAAATCCCCTCTCAAACCCTAGGTTTAGAGTTGTGTTGGCTGTTGATTTCCTAATCTCCCCATTAGGTTAAAAACCCTTAATCCCGTTTTTCACCTAATGGGCTTAATTAAAGTGGCCCAACTCACCCCGTGTGGGCCCGGCTATGCCCGAAAATATCCCGAGACCCAATTGCTATCCCGGGTACTCTTTTCTGACTATCTCGACCCATCCGGACTCAACCGCGCACTCAGAATTGGCATCCGAATTAATTTATAAAAATCCTTATCTCACACCCAACTTTAGTCTATACCGACTCCCGGCTGGAACAAGTGCATACCCCGTCATTAATACTCGAAATGACGTAATTAAATTATTACTATTCACTCAGTAAATAAATTTCCCTAAAAATTAACCATTCACTTCCCGATTAATATCTAAATAAATATATTGTCATAATTAATTCAATTAAAATTACAACACACCAGTAATTTAAAATTTCGAATTAATTAAATATTAAATGCACAAAAATACGGGGTGTTACATAAAATTATTGGGACCATAATTGATCCAGATCACAACGGAGAAAGCGAAATTGATACAAGACCGACTTCGAATTGCTCAAAGACGTCAAAAGAGTTATGTTGACAATCGTTGATGACAGTTGGAATTCCAAATAGGAGATTATGTGTTCTTACGAGTATCACCAGCAAAGGGAGTAATTCGGTTTGGGAAGAAACGGAAGTTGAGTCCAAGATACATAGGACCTTTTGAAATCCTTGAAAGGATAGGAGTTATTGCGTATAAAATAGCCTTACCCACTGAATTCTCTAGTGTGCATAATCTGTTTCATGTGTCAGTGATGAAGAAATGCGTCCCGGATCCAACGCATATCCTAAGTCATGAACCTCTTCAAGTTAGAGAAGATTTAACCTACATTGAGCATCCAGTAGAAATTTTGGACCATAAAGATCAAATATTACGAACCAAGGTAATTCCACTGATCAAAGTATTATGGCGTAATCATTCCATTGAAGAAGCAACATAGGAGCGGGAAGATGAAATAAATGAGCGATATCCATACCTGTGTGAAAATTAATGTAAGTAAAGTTTGGAGACCAAACTTTCTATAAGGAGGGCAGGATGTAACGACCCCACTTTTATATGTTCATATATAGTTTTAAATGTTGTATTATTTCATATGTGATAAGGATAATTTAATTTATTATTTTTAGTCTAATCCTCCCTTCATAAATCACTAAATATCAAATTGGTTACAAACATAAAATTTTAAAGTTTTTGGTAGGAATGTTCATATTAGAGATTAGTTTTGACCATCATAATATAACAATTGACTTGAGGTAAAAACTAAAAAGTTGTAGGTATATGAAATAGGTTTTTAAAATAACAAACTATGTGTTAAACGGAAGTCCGAGCAAGAAGTTATACCGAAATTACGAAATAATGGCAAATATGTTCATCCTTTAAGTCGTATTTTGTCTTACTACCACACCATGTGTTATATTTTGATTGGTTGGAAGGGGAGGATGGTTTGTCCGACTTAAACACTTTGAAATAACCTCCTTCTTCATCAAAATGGATTAAATCAAAGTCTTATAGCATATCCTAAGCTAAATGATAAGTTTCGGGGTAGAAAATGTAATTTTATGAAACTTTAGGGACTTAACTTTAAATAAAGAAGGCTTCAGGGACTAGAATAAAAATATATAAAGGACCATTTTGTAAATAAAATATTTTCAAGGACCTCTAAGAAATATTGAAAATGTATGCTGTAAAATTACTAAAATACCCTTCATGTGTAAAATGACCCTTATATCCTTAATAACTTTACACCTCGTGCTTAGTTTTGACACCTCCACCGTACATGTGTCGCCTTTAAATAAAAGGACAAAACACATGTCATGCAATTAGTGAAATTCAATACACGTGTCGTCGTTCGGTGAATTAAGACTGCAAGACAGCTCCGTTACGCGACACGCTAATGCCGACTCACCAAAATGAAGGCTTAGTCATCGGGACACGTGTCCTCACCTAGAGAACTTTGAGAAACTATAAATAGAAGACTTAGGATCAGTTCTTACATGAAATTCATTCCAAATATCAAAAAGAAATAGTGATAGAAAGTGTGAGGAATTTTAAGAAGAAGTTTCGTCTTAAGATTAACGAGCGATCCAAGACTCTGTTTCTGTAACTTCATATTTCTGTTCTAGGTGAGTACTCGGTGACATTCTTTGCGTATTTTGATTATATGATATTATGCAAACTATATCTATTTTGTGAAATGTTTTATCCTCAAAATACATCTGATACCGATGATTCCATCGCCCTTTATATGGGTATATCTCTTGATATATACATCTGATTTGAATTATGAAATTATTGATTCGGCCTATGGAAACTCTCTTACTATATTGGCCTTGACTACCGGATGGTAATATTTGGGTGGTACCTTTCCAACTGGTTTATCGCTGGTGTGCCCTAAATAAGGCGTTGTTCCAGAGATCATGATTTTTTGTCTGTGTTGTTACTGGGTGGAAACATTTGGTAACACTATCTATTTATCTGGGTATTAGAGCGTACATGGCCATCAAAATAAAATTGAATAATTGACGTATTGCTCAGTTATTTTATCTGTTCTGCTCTGAACTATTTATTCTGAAAATATTTAATGTTAATTACTTTATATATATATATATATATATATATATATATATATATATATATATATATATATATATATATATATATATATATATATATATATATATATATATATATATATATATATATATATATATATATTACTGCAAATTCCTGTCTCTATATACATGCCTTCAGTTCTAAATTGAATAGGTATCAATTCTATGAAAAACCCTGGAATGTCTAAAGATTGAATCTCACTCAGCTTTTAGCTTATGTTGTATAAATAACTATTTTTCAAGAAATAAGTAGACTCGTGGAGAGAGCATAAAAGAACTAGGTTGAAGATTTAGCTTTTAGAGCTCTTTTTGTTATTATGTTTGTTTTATCATTTAGAGCATGCCTAGCTCTCTTGTAATAAGTTTTTAAATTTTGTTTTAAGTCGTAATTCATCGTTACTTTTAATATAAATGAAGTTTCCTTTAGGAAGCTCTGATGACGTAATTCCTTTACTTTCAGTATTTTACGATTCATAACCATGTGATTGTATTTCCATTGCACTTATTTCGGGAAAAAATTTAAGTCATAATATATGTTGTTTTGGCGGCATGTCAAGACACTCGTTCCCTACTACTAATTTGGGTCGGGGTCGTGATAACCAGATGAAGTTAAACCCCACCAAATGCGTCTTCAGAGTTTAGAAGGGAATGTTCCTCGGATATATAGTAAATCAAAGGGGCATTGAAACTAATCTGGATAAGATCAAAGCCTTGATAGAAATGCAATCTTCGACCTGTCAAAAAGATGTTCAGAGGCTAACAGGGCGGGTAGCAGTACTCAATAGATTTATATACCAAGCAACGATGAATGAGCAGAGTATAAAGCTTTAAATGAAACGATGAATGTGAAAAAGCCTTCCTGGAATTGAAGAAGTACCTGGGAACACCCCCACTACTCTCCCGACCAGTGTTGGGAGAAAAGTTGTATCTATATTTGGCAGTTTCTGAGTCAGTTGTTAGCTTTGCCTTGGTCAGGGAGGAGAATGGAGTCCAAAAGCCAGTTTATTACACTAGTAAAGCTTTTCGAGGAGCAGAAGTTAGATACCCCCGACTGAAGAAATTAGCATTGGCCTTAATTGAGGCTAGTAGACGAATAAAGCCATATTTTCAAGCGCATACCAAAGTGGTATACACTGACATGCCATTGAGGCAAGCTTTGCATAAGCTAGAGAAATTCGGGAGATTGATGTATTGGGTTGTGGAGTTGGGGGAATCTGACCTCGTATATGAACCAAGGACTTCTTTAAAAGGCCAAGTTGTGGCAGATTTTATTGCAAAATTTACTTACCTAGAGGTCCCCGAGCAACAAGGAATTTTTGCCGAGCAACATGCAGGAGTCAGCAGACCTACTAAAGATACGCTCGACCAACTCCAAGCAAGGGAAACTGCAGAAAAAGTTACCACCGACCGATTAAAACCCTCCAATAGAGTACACGAGATGAAAAAGAAATATGAGGAGGTAAAGGATAAAATTTTCCCTCACGAAATTCTGACAAACCAAGCATTTGACAATGATACTCCCCTATGGAGTTTGTATATTGATGGGTCATCCTGTGCAACGGGATGTGGAGCTGGAATAATTCTCAATACTCCATACGAATTAGATATAGAGTACGCTCTACGATTCTAATTTTAAGCCTCTAATAATGAGGAAGAGTATGAAGCTATGATTATTGGGTTAAACCTATATAAATCACTGAAAGCTGAGCAAGTTGTGGTATACAGTGACTCATAGTTGGTGGTAAATCAAGTGTTGAACTTATATGCATCTAAAGGAGAACTGATAACCAGATACTTAGCCATAACGTTGGAGATAATTTCCACTTTGCTTACTGTCCCAATTATCATAATTACAAGATTAGAAAATGCCCGAGCAGATGCACTTGCTCGGCTAGCTACAGCAACCAGAATTAAGCTGCGAAGAACTATTCCTATTGAGCAACTTGCTAATAGGAGCATAGATAAAGATCTGATGGTCAATTTTATTACAGTTGATATGGGGTTATCTTGGATGGATCCCATAAGAGCATTTATTGAAAAGGTATTCTTCTAGCCGACCTACTTGAAGCTGAGAAGTTAAAATATAAAGTCGCCAGATATGTGCTAGATGGTGGTATCTTATACAGAAGAGGATTAACTACTGGTCTACAACAGTGTGTACATCCAGTCGAAGTGAAGGGTTTGATTAAGAAGTCCATGAAGGGTCCCATAGACCTCATGTAGCAGGAAGAATGTTGTTGCAGAGAATCCACACACAGGGGTATTACTGGCCAACTATGTGAGCAAATTGTGCAGATTTTGCCAAGAAGTGTCATAAGTGCCAGATGTTTTCCAGCATACGCAAGACTCCACAAGCTCTCCTAACACCAATCACTTCACCTTGGCCCTTTGCTATGTGCATAATTGACTTGGTCGGGCTTCTGCTGACCACCCGAGGAAGGTTCAAGTACCTGGTTGTAGCCGTGGATTACTTTACTAAATGGGTGGAAGCTGAACCATTGATCGATATATCCTACGAAAAAGTTTATCAATTTATTTGGAAGAATATCATATGCATGTATGGATTACCCTACGCCTTTATCACTGATCATGGTACACAGTTCGACAACGACGAATTAGTTGCTTATTGTGCCCAATCCAACGTACAAAAAATCCACTATGCTCCTGGTCATCCTCAAAGCAACGGCCAAAAAAGGTAACTAATAGAACTTTGCTAAATAGGATGAAAAAAGGGTTGGAAAATGACAAAAGGAATTGGATCAATGAACTTTATTCTGTCTTATGGGCTTACAGAATAGCTACTGGAGAAACTCCCTACATGTTAGCATTTGGTACTGAAGCAGTAATTCCTGCCGAGCTAGGTTTACCTATGCATAGAGTTCTTAACTTCAATACCCCAGTCAGTTATTTGATGAGAAGGTTGGACTTAGACATACTGGAAGAAGTACATGAAGATGCAGCTTTAAGAAATGCAGCCTATCAATAGCGGATTGCACGTTTTTACAATAAGAGGGTGAAACCGAGCAACTTAAAAGAGAGTGATTATGTTTTGAAGAAAGTGATTCATAAGAGCAATAAGCTCGAAGCCAATTGACATGAACCTTATCGTATTACTGTAGTCATTCGTCCAGGCACATATCGATTTGAGACTTTGGAAGGTGAAGAATTTAAGAACCCGTGGAATGTAGAACACTTGAGGAAATACTATCAGTGATGTAATCATGCTGCATTAAGTTCATTTGAATATTAATGAGAATGTAATTTCCCCAAAATTATTATTTTTTTGGAGTACTAGTGATATGCACTACATTACGCATGCACTTATAAAAATACCAACAATGTTGGTCGACAGCAATAAAGACCACCAACAAAGTTGGTCGGTATCAATAAGGGCACCAACAAAATTGGTTGCCATATATATAAAAACCACGCAAGGCAAAATCGTAAGTCCCAAATGCTTGGTTAACGAAGACCTGGATGAATAATTTTCATCCAAACTGGGCTAAAAGATGGACAAATGTTCCACTCACGCCTGGGAACCGAGGTAACTAATGCAATTACCTAAAAAATTTAGGTACATTAGTATAACCATGGTGATGCATTGGTAATTGATATAATACTTAGGATAATCCTAAGGATATCAATAGAACCGGTGAAAAACTAAAGATTAACTAAAAGTTGATCCATTCATAGTCAAAGACTAAAGAAACATTCATATATGCAAAGATTGACTAAAAGTTGATCCACTCATAAAATAAACTTTTTATTAATTAAATGTTTACATATTGTCATATGAATATGCAAAAACAAAATACAAAGCCTTATTCTACAGGACGTTTTCCTTTAGCCTTAGAAACAGGATCCATGTCAGCTGAAGGATCATCCAAAGTAAAAGGGGAGTTGATGAAGTAAGTTCTGAAGCATCATGGTATTGCAGCTACTAGGACAATTAAGCAACTGAGGAGGTCAAACGATCTCTAGTTCATCATGTAGCTTGTAATCTCCTAGGTATTTTAAAATCAAGCACTGAGGAATACGATGAACAGGAATTCAGTTAACATCTAACTTGAATAGAGGATTGTCAAGCTCCAGCAAGCCTGGGTCATACCAATCCCACAAAGAATTGTTTTGAACCACCTTCATCACGATTAAAGCATTTATCCAACCCCATTTATAGGACTCATTCTTGGACTATTGAAGTTTGTCATCAAAATGTCCCAAAGCTTCATTATACCCATCCATATAAACTTTTCTTGGCTGCTTTTGGAATTAAAATGTTAATTTATTAACCTGAGACTGCAACTTCTTCAATACTCCATCCTTAACCTCTAGTTAGGAAGATTGAGTGGATAATTATTCAGACAAGGTATGCAGCTTCTGAGACATCTCAGTAATATCTTAGTCTTTTGCTTTTAACTGTGCACCTTGATTGGCAAAGGCCTGCTGGGTCCTAATTTCTTTTGTGGTTCCTCGTCCAGGCTTACTTCTTGCCTGGGAGGAAGATGCAGGCTTAATCTTTTTTAAGGCTTCCAATTCATCTCTTAATATTTCATTTTCATCCTCTAAAAAGGAGTAACCCTCATTAGTAGTAGCAACAACAGCTCCAGATGTAGACTTTAAAAGATTCACTTCATCTCTCAAATTATGATTCTCCTCTTCCAGAAGTTTGGCAACAGTTCTAGTTTCTTCAACTTCAAGCTTAAGAAAAGCTTCCTTTTTATTTTAAATAGAAACAAAATTATCAAAACCCCGACCTACACTTAAGCTTTGATATTTCTGGTCGTAATCTGGTGCAACAGCGCAGTGGATTCTTTATACTGTTCTTATAGTTCTTCTCTCATCTCATAGTAGGAAACATTGTTGGCTACCCCCCGATCAAGTAATTATGTCAAATACTTGTAGGCTTCTCTAGCTTTTTCCGATACATCATCACCGAGCAACTAAATAATTTTTTCTTCGGACAAGTTCGTATGGCCTGCTTTAAAAAAAGCATTGCACTTCCTCAGTAGCTCAGTATTATTGGAAGACAGTTATTCCATCTTCGCTATAAACTAGCAAGAAGAAATAACCATCAATTAACAACAAGAATGGAGAACAGATATAATCAACAAGAGGCAAAAAGGAAAAAAAATGTTCTTTTATTGATAACAAAGAGTTCAAGCACAATCAAAATAAATAAAAAAGAAATAAAAAAATAAAAGAGAAAACGTCGAACAAATTTACACCTTCTCCGTATCATTCTCAACCTTCTTATCCTGCTCAGAAGAAGGGGCTATAGACTGGAGTTGCTCGATTTGCTCGGCTGGAGGAAGAGAAGACTCAAAATGTTTAGGTTATTCTATAACAGATTCAACCACTAGGGAATACTCTCCAGAACCAGCTTCATCTTTAACCTCATCCTCAATGACCAGAGGAGGACAATGAGTATATGTCTGAAAAAGTTCAGAGCCCTCAACAATATTTAGCTCCTGAAGGGTGGTAACCCAACCATATCTTAAACACTTTTATTTTGCATACTCAATTTGAGCAGAGGCAGCAGAAATGGCTTTATTCTAGCCCTTGTCCCAACCAGCACTGAAAGATGTCTTAACTGCAGACTTCCTCTTAGACCTTTTAGAGGATACAAGCTCCTCAACAGTCTTTGCCCTACGCTCAGCTTCCTCTGACATGCACTCAACTTCCTCTTCCTTTCACTCAGCTTTCTTAGCCTTGCGCTCAGCTTCCTTTACCTTGTGCTCTGCTTTAAGGGCATTTTCATCAGACGTCTAACGAGCAGTTTCTGCTGTCTTCAGTTTATCCACCCAAGCAATATTCTCAGTCTCCAAGGCCTACTGAGATTCGAGAAAAGACTTCTTCAAGCCAGCCAGGGCTTCCTCCACATCATTTGAAGAAGAATAAGCCCTAATTGCATCATCCTTCTCCAGCATATTATTAAAATACACCAAGAACTGCAAGAGAATAAAAGTAAGTTAGCATATGAGAAATATAAAAAAACGGTATTAAGAAGATAAAAATCACTTACTGATGCAAGGCTCTAGGTAGACAATTTAGAAACCCTAGCTCGAGGGAGTATGGAATCCACCCCTCTGCAGTCTGGAAGAGTACCAGACTTGATCAACTTCCTGGCTAAACCAAGAGTAATAGCTGTCGAAGGAGTAGCATCAGAAGAGGGTAATTCAACCAAGGACAGTTGATTAGTCACCTCGTTGACCTACTTCTCTGCAAGCCCTCTCCTAAGTCTCCTCAAAGGAACTTCAGTGTCTTTGGGAGTTGCATCTTTGGGAGTTTGGACTTTATGGGCTGGGTCTTTGGAGGCTGGGTCCCTAGGGACTCGGGGATTCATAACATCTCATGTTTTCTTCTTGGCTCCCTCAGTAGATTCTTGGGAGCCAGAAGTGCTACCACTGAAGAGATCAGGAAACTTTCTCTTCTTCATAATTTCACATAGAGGAGTGTTTGAATCAGCAACAACCTCTTGATCACCATCACTTGCTAGAACATGAGAGGAAGAAATAGTGTTTTTATATTTAAGCAAATTAAAAGGCGGACCTAACGTGCTCCTCAGCAACTACCTTGTGAAGCCTCCAGATAAACTTCAACTTTTTCAAATATACTTCACTCTCTTTGGGGAACTTTCTTTTCTGGTCAACTGCAATTTAATTTACAAAGAAACAGTCAGTATAACATTTTATTAAATATAAATAGGGCAAAACTCTAAAACACAAAACAATCTATTTCGTTGCCAAAGAGTGGATATCTAGGTCCTTGATATTTAGCACCTCCGACTAAAGGGGCGTGTTGCCAATTTTTTACAACTACCCCATGATCAAAATAATCCCTATTAGAATTAGGGAGGTTAACTACTAAAGCTTTACTAACTGCCCTAGTTTTCAAATAATAAGTAGTATCACTAGTTATCCATTTATAATAGAACATTATTTTTGGAATCCCTAGATGGGTTCCATAAATTTGATTTAACCTATATACTCCATTCACTACTATCCATGTGTTAGGAGCCACTCTTGCAGGAACAATGTCAAAATATTGACAAAACTCCAGACACGGGGGATTGAGAGGAAATGTGAACCCACATTTAGCAATAAAGATGGAAGGGAACCAATGGCCTTCAGCAAGAGAGAAAAAATCAGAAGGAAAGGTGGGATGTTCCAGTACAACCCATGATGGAATGTTAAATCAACCCTGAATTTATCAAGCGACTCGATAGAAATAAACCATGAGGAAGAAAATAAAGAAGAAGAGAAGAAAAATTCTTATAAAGTTTAAGGAGCCAGTAAGAACTGGATACAGAAGAGAAAATAATTGCACGAAAGTTCAAAGAACACAGCAGCAAAATCATAAGTGAGAGGTAAGATATGATCGAAGTTTTACCGCCTTTTTCATAAGTCGCCTTGAAAACTGGGAAAAGTAAAGATTAAAGTGAACGACGGTTGGGTTTACGGCGACTAACAAAGGAAAAGACGAAGATACCCCATAAAAGTTCGCTAAAATTTATAATATTTACGAAATTGCCATTCGCGCCAAAAAATTGTCAATCAAATAGATAAATTTCACAAATCTGGAAGGTCTGCAACTGACCAAACAGCCCGAACTACTGTTAAAGCATAATATTTTACACTTTCGCGTCAGCTCCAAGTATAAAATATTGGGGGCTTCTGTTGATACCTAAAGTTACCACCCTACGTGAACCAATTGCAAGCCAACAGGTGTCATTCAATGTGGCACAAGTCCAAGTCAGAATGATGAAAAATCTCGACCAACAGGGAAGCCCGACCAACTAGGAAGCCCAAGAAACTGGGAAGACCGACCAACTACCGAAAATCCAACCTATACAACCAACGAAGCAACAGCAATCATATAACCTGTGTAAACAGTTAAGCGACAGCAATAGTGAATTTAATTATCATTATCTATTGATGTAAATGCTTGACAAATAAAGGCATTCCATCCTTTCACACGACAACTATTAGTACCCCTCTTGGGCTATAAATACATTATATCACCCTCATTGCAAGGGATAGAAAAACAAATCAAGGCAGTCAATACATAACAGTGGACGTAGGTTTTTCTTTTTTAGCCGAACCACTTTAAAAATTCTCTTTGTCTTATTTATTTCTAATTATTTATCTGTGATCAATCAATTAGGCTTAGTCTAGTTTTTTTGCATCAACAGGTACTATATTGAAATAAATACTGAAATATAATTTTGTGTTACTTCTATTGTTAGAAGCTAGAGGTTTACAGATTCACCATCTATTGAACCATTAATAAATACAATGTTTATAGGGTATGTGCAATTTTATTTTGATGAGACACTATTCTCGTCGTTTGGGGGAGGATAGAATGTACCAGAAGTACAAATTATACCTAAAGAACTTTTTGTTCCTTAAGAACGACGAGAATTATCGTGGAATACTTCCACTTTGTCTCATCTAATCCCCCGTATTACTCAGTGAAAAAAAATTAACGTCTAAAATGATATTGCTACATTAAATGTCACATGGACTAGTTGAAAATATGCTTGCCAAAATCATCGTCCCAAAAGGAAAAAATATATTCGGCAACAAATAAATTTATGGCACGCCAAGCGAGATAAACTTATAGGTTCTAACTACTTGACTCCTTAGTAGTGGAGGTTATATATAACGCTCCAAAAGAGACTATGATCAAAATATCCACTTTCTCTAAAATTAGAAGGGGTTATTATCTATGAAAAGGCACAAGTCCCTGAAGTGACTATAAAGCCCCTGAAGTTGGCAAAGGTACCTAATAACTAATGAGATCTCTATGTTTTATACAAATACAAGAGAAAAGTGAAATCAATAAAGATGATCATCAATGATATAATTATATATGTTGTAGCTACTCAAAAATTGAAGGGCAATGATATTACAAATCCATGTACTATGAATATGAATGAATATCGAAAAAATATATATTGGCCAAAATGAGAAAATGCCATGATGACATAATTCGAATCTCTTAGTATACGTGGTGTATTTGGACCTATAGTAAACGCTAAAAGATGTTAACCCTGAAGGTTACGAATGGGTGTTAATAAGAATGTGAATTGTCAAAACTCATTAAAAAGTGCATGATTTATGTCACAAGATTTCTTGAAGATACCAATATTGATTATATACGAACATACTATCCCGTTTCAGCCTTAAATGTTTTTTTGATACCTCACTAGCCTAGCAGTTTTTTAAAATATATTATACGAGACTCATGAATATTATAACTGCTTACTTATACAGGACTTAGACAAAGAATACATATGAAAAATCCTAGAAGGATTTTCTTCTCCTGAAGAAAAGATAAAGAGTACGTACTCAAATGCACTAAGACGTTCATTGTACAGCAGTTAATCCAAATGGATATAGGTACAACCGTTTTAGAAACTATTTGTCTAAGGAAAGGTATGAAAACAATCGTATATGCAAATATGCCATCATGCAATATCCTTAAATGGATGTTCTCTTGAAGTGCTCAATTAAAATGCAAAATATCCAAATAAAAAATTCAAAAATAAATTAATTGGGGTAACTAATTCTTATCTCGGCCTGCAGATCGAGCATAATTTATGTTAAAATCATACCCATGAGTCAAATGGATTAAAAAGTCTTGCAATTCTTTATCATCTATTAAGCATACAATTTTATTATACCCATGGTCTCCAGTATTTGGATGTTAAATTATATATATCATCTTAAAGAGGATAACAAAAATAAATTTTTGTCTCGAAGTAACATATGTGCATGTTATTATAGTTTATGGTTCAGAAGTAACTTACATGTACGTTATTAGTATATTGATATAAATGACATAATTGCATGATACTGAATATTATAATTGTAGTCAATACCTTGGTAAGAAATCATTACTATTGACTTGCATAGTATAGGACTAATATCAATCGTATCATATGATATTTTTAATCTAACCATTTATGTCCAATTAGTTATATTAATGCAGGTTATCTCTGGGATCCTCTCAAAGAATAATCAAAGCACTTATGACTTGCCTCAAATGACAAATGGTCCTGCTACTACTTATGAAGGCAATGGTGCTTGTATAGTTCAAACTCAAAGAGGCTACAACGAGGGAGATATGACCAACACATTTCAGTTCTTCTATATCCATGAACTCAAGAAGAGTTATGTTACACATAAACTCCCGAGGAATTATGGTAATGAATTTCAATAGATCTGATAAAGTAACATTTCCATCCCTCTTCACCCAAGTCTTATGGAAGTTGATCTTATGAAGAAAAATGAAATTAAAGAACAACCGATCAAATCTATTCACAATGTTAAAGAAACATTTCAGAAGGTTGTATATGATACTGATATGCATCGACTCAATCATTGGAGAAATATCATAATTAGGAGGAATATCCAATTAGGGGGAGTATTTGATAAGGGGGAAATCCAAGAGCATGATGGTTTGGACATATGTTTGTTGTACTTTTTTTTTCTTTAACTAGGTTTTTTCCATTGGATTTTCTAGTTATAGGTTTTAACGAGGCAACACTAAGCACGTCCAACACCTATTCAATGATCACAAAAGTTGTACTCTTTTTCCTTCACTTTGTTTTTTTCCTATTGGGTTAATGTTTTAATGAGGCAACAATCATTGAATGGTGGATATACTGTACATCCAAGGAGAGTGTTATAAAATATTTATTTAAGTGGATGTCCACTTATATTCAAGTTCATTGGTATTTCGCAATTATTAAGGGGTCTATTGGATTACCTTATTGTGTACTATAAATATGGATTATACCCCTTTGACAGATTAATGAAATGAAAGACTCACTCCCTCTAAAATATCTCTGTGTTCTCTTTATTTTACAACATAGTTGCTTTTACTTAGTTTAGTGGATAATTATTCTTTAATCCATTTAGTCTAGTTGGACAATTGCAATAATTTTAAAAGTTAAAATTGATAAATGTTTTTGGGTTCGACTCGTAATTACACTCGTTATTCTATAATAGTCCATGCATTTGACGTATTTTATAAATTGACAACAAGTTTTTGGTGTCGGTAGCGAGGATTTGTTCAATTTTTTTTAAAAGAAGTTGTGCTTCCGGACTAGTCTTTTTTACTTTTCGCATTTTTGTTAGTAAAAAAATCACATAAATATAAAAAATAAAAATTAGAAAATAAAATAAAAAAATCAGTAGCTAATATTGTACGGCTTTTTTAGTTAGCAAAAAAAAATCAGAATTAAGTTTTTTTAGTAAAGAGTACTTGTAGCACTAATTATCACAAAAATTTGAGAAAAAATATTTTTCTGAAAATTTCTAGAATCATTTTTTTCATAAGTAGTCCCCCAAAAAAATGAAAATTCAAAAAAATATATATATTTTTAATAGTAATTTTGCTATTATCAGAATATAAAAAAATGAATAAAATAAAATTCAAAATTTGTTTCATAAGTGTGCTTGGTTATTTTCTGTGTTAAATAAAATACAAAGGCGTGTGTCGTGTTAATTTTTTTATTTTATTTTTTAGTCGCACCTTACGCTTGGTGTAGTTTTTTTCAGAAGCACATTCAAAAAAGAAGGAAAAAAATGGCAAAAGTGACGAAAAATCGAAAAACGTGTGCAACGGTGATCGAACTTGAAGAAAACTTGTGCAATCTTACTATGAGTACAAGAAACCTTTGAGAACGATTGAAACGTAGGGGACGTTTCTCTCCGATCGACGTCAACCTAAACTTCAGCCCGGCGTAAATAAGTGATCGTAAAAAGCCCACGCCGGAGGTATGTTTTTGTGTGCTCCTAGGTGATTTAATTTCACATTTATTTTAGCAAGTTGAATAAATTGACTTAAGGACAAAACCCATATGAAAGATAAAGTGGGGATTTCATCATCCTTCCTTGGCCCGAAAATAACTAATCAACCCAGTATTTCGAGTTATCATGTTCAACTTGATATCAACTAGACGTTAGCCTTAGGATATCACATAGCTCATAGGAAACCTCTTCACGAGGCTAGAATTAAAAGCTACTCCAACATGAACTTGACAAATCAGTTCTGTTTTACCTTGTTTAGGATTGGTTATTTTTAATGAGTCTTCGTACCGACCACCTACCTGGAGGAAAAAGATGGATTGAAGGCGATAACCATAGTTGATCGTCTTTTAAATTCTCTCTTATCAAATAATAGGAGTTGTATAATTAGGAGATTAATTCGGAGACCCTTGTTGTCGTCGATTAATCTAGGAAAACTAGATTTAAAAGTTGAATCTTTTCTCACCTAAATTAAATAAATAAATATTGCTTTGTGTTAGTTTACGTGGTTTTGAGTCAATTATAATTTCTTTTGCGATCTCAAAAAAAATTTTAAAAAAATCATGCGTTGTAAATTACAATGGGTAGTCCTCATATTGTTATCTCGTCATCTGTTTCATATTCCTCTATTAATCCTTTGGACGTGTTACAACAAAATACTAAAAATTCATATGACTACATATTTCAATTTGAGTCAGATGGGTCAATAATCCTTTTTAAAAAAATTAAAGAAATAGTGGATGAAAGTTCGACCCTTTACACACTATTTTCCCACAAAAGTGAATCAATTAGGAAGAGGTAAATAAACGTTCTAAGAATGATATTTTTAAAAGTAATCATGAATTAAACGGTTATAATCAATATTGTGAGGATGAAATTGATGATATTGAAACATGTAATACTTTTGATGATTTAGATGTTGATTATTGTCCAGATTTTTTTTAATTTAATTGAGAAATATACTACATCGTCTTATTTGTGGGAAAAATTATTTGACGATTCGTCAGCGGATTTTAGTGATACTTTTATTTATTATGATAGTCCTCATATTTTTTATGAAGAAAATGTATCCCCTGTGATACCTCTTCTTCTCGAGCTTTTTGTAGTCTCAAATTTAGGATTACATTATACATTTCCAATTTTACGTGACTATTTTTGAAAAATGGATAGTAAATATTTGGGTACTTATTGTAATTTATTACCCCCATTTGATGTATCGGTATATGATTCGTGCGATTCAAATTTGTTTATTATTGATGACATCGGTGCGCACCATTATGACCATAGATTTAACATTGCAATTTGTGTTCTGGCGTTATACTCTGAAATGTATGATGTTTTGGTATAAAGTTTATTAATTGGATTGACCCACAACTATTTCGATTATTAATTTATGGTGATAATGGTCATTGTCATGGATATGTAAATTATTAGTGTATTTTTTTCATTCCTTTTTGAGTTATTCTTTTTATACTTTATAGTTAACATGCATTTGGTAACTTTGGATGTTGGTAGAAAAGTGAAGTTCACAGTTAATCGTGTTATTTAACTTCTTCTCTTTATTCTTTTGTCCATATTTTTATTTGAGAATACGTTGAGGATAATGTAAAACTCAGGTTTGGAGGTAAGGATGGTATTTTTGAAAAAATTAGAGAATTTTTTTTTAATATAATTGAGTTTTGATACGATTTGTTAATATATAATTAATTCATGGATCTCTCAATTGAGGAAATTTTATTATACATTAACGAAATAATATGATCGAAAATGGATATTGAGGAAAATGTTAATATGTTTAACGAATAATTGCGGAGATTTTAACCCAGTGAGATATTGTGCCATTCATCGTTTCTAAAAAATTTAAATTAATCCGAGTTAAAATAACTCAAACTTTCCTTCAGTGATAAATTCGTTGATGATCTCAAATTCTTTATTTTTTTCGATTATTGAAAATATAAAATCAAAATGTAAATCTTAAGTACTAAAAATCTTCGTAAGTCGTCTTAAGACGCAAATCAACTTAACAAAACGTGAGAAATGAGATTAGACATCATTTAAAGTCCAAAATTTTAGCCTAAACCGACCTTTTTACATTATTCCACTACAAGTCCATTTGAGCCAAAAAGAAAATAAACCTTTTGTTAAAAACTCATTATCCTAACCAAGCTCCAATAGGGATTTTAAAGCTCATAAAAAAAGTTATACCCAATTTCTGTGAATTCTAAGGTGGAATTATGGTAGTAAAAGGCCAAAAGAATGGGAGGTTGCAAGAATAATGTGTGAAAAAAAATGTGAGTTTGAAAAGAAAAAAGAAAAGGAAAAGAAAAATGGAAGTGAGACGATGTGCCTAAAAGTTAAAAAATTGATAACCTCTTTATTTTTAGAAAATTCGAACTCCAAAAAAAACATTCCTTCCAGCCAAAATTCGAGCCCACAATACAATCGAAGAAAGTTCTAATCGATCTCAAGTGAAGTTAGTTACAGTGTGGAGGGAAGATGTATAAGATATATAGTGTGATTAAGTAATCAATTTTCCGTTTATGAGATTATAATCATCCATCATAAAAAAAATATGTTTTTGATTTTGTATTTGTGAAACTTGTTCATCTAAATTTACAATTTTGTTCACATATACTAAGAATAAATAACCAATTTTCAAGTGTTCGATTGTGAGTGCATCCCGTGAGATTTTGAAATCAAAACGAATTTTCGAATAAGAAACGTAACGATCAAATCTTTTAAAATCAAGGCTTATATTGGCGACGCACACACCCATGATAAATTGAGATTGAAAAGTGAAGTTATACTATAATTATGAAAGTTGCATTCAAACTTGATTATATTACTTTTGTGTCTTTTGTACGGAGTCAATTTTTTTAATTTTATGGGTATATTCATTACAAACCCTCGTGAGACAAGACTCATTCACTAGGGTAACCTAGGAATTTAACGGCTTGTTGCATATACTAAGTGCAATTGTGATTCCTAAAAAAATGAGTTAGACTTTAAAATTTTAGTTTTGCTCGAGGACTAGAAAAGTTTAGGTTTGGGGGTATTTGACTAGTGCATTTTGTATAGTTTAAATCCAAATTTATACTTTGTTGGTCCAATTTTATTTTATTTAATAAGTTCTTAGTATGATTTTGTTAAAAAAGGGAAAATGCAAAAAAAGTTGAACTCACATTCAAAATGGTAATTTTAAATAAAAAATGGGCACTTCGTAAATTTTATAATTTTTTTGTGCTGATTTTTGAAAAAAAGTTACCTAGTGTAAATTTTGTAGGTAATGATAGAATTTGGCACAAATTGACGATCAACTTAAGAAAAGCGGAAAAAATAAACTGATTTTTTTGGTCGTTCGAAAAAATCTATTTTTGCACTTAAAGTCGAAATTTTTTATTTTCCCAATTCGATGAAAATCAAAGTGCGTATTCGACAAGCAAATATAAGACTCCTCGGATGGGGGGAATTGAGTCTCTTATTCCAATCCAAAGACTAAAGAGGTGGAGTGATCGGTTCCAACACAATTCGACCAATCAAAGAGAGTTTCACCCCAACTCAAACACTTTACCCCTTTCCCTATAAAAATGACCATTGGGTTCATAATTTCATACACAATTTCAGCGAGCTACTTTTGCTTGATTGTATTCAATTTGAGGACCAATTTTTTATCATTTTTTAGAGGATTGAAGATTACTGTGAGAGAACTTATTGTAAGTTTGATTTATTAATGAAAATTCCTACTGATTCTTGAATTTTTTTCCATCATCGTGGTAGCTTAATTCTTATATTAGGATTATGGTAAAGTTTATCATAGTTAGTTAATATTGTCACGTTAGTTTAATTGTAATTTATTCCCTACTTGTTTTAATTATTATCAGAAATTCGGTATTTATTTTAAAACGACACGAGAGTGTTTTTAAAACCTTCAATATTATTTTGTCAAATCAAGTTTTGAGATTTAAAAAATAGTCTTTTTTTATGAATTATGCTTGCATTTTGATTGTTTTGATAGTCCCTGCTTAAATACAATTGTGAAC
This sequence comes from Sambucus nigra, assembly GCA_949130495.1. Lineage (NCBI taxonomy): Eukaryota > Viridiplantae > Streptophyta > Magnoliopsida > Dipsacales > Adoxaceae > Sambucus > Sambucus nigra. The sequence goes on from OX422220.1 coordinate 52,603,626, forward strand.
TTTAAAAATTGTATTTTCTAAGGGAATAGGGATTGTAGCCATCTATTAGAGACGTTAAAAATATTTTGAACATATCCGTCATATCTTCCGAAGTAAACGCGACGAGAGACAATTTAATTTGAGTTATAAAAAGGCAATGACAACATTAAATTAGTGTGTTATACTAGTTACGCGATAAATGGATCCTGAATCCTAATTATTTCGTATCGTTTACAACTCTCGTATGTTGCTCTCATTATTTGTAGTTTTGTTTATTTAGTTTAGTCTATAATCATTCTCTACTCGATTTAGTCTAGTTAGATAGTTGCAGTTATTTTAAAAGTTAAGTGGTTAATGAGGTTAAAATCTCATTATAAACCCTTAATCCCATTGGTCTCCTATGGAACTATGTTTGGACCTCAAAAGGACCCAAAACCAATATCCAAACACTACTAAAACATAGACTAAAGGGGTATCTACTTTTAGTGCCCAAACCGGTACACTCAAAATACATCTCTGGGCCTCCATATCTCCAGATATTCCAATCCAAAGAGACTAACTCTCAATATAAATATAAATCATAAACATTATTATTTAATAATGATTCTTATACACATAATTTAATTTTTCCATGATATGTTACTTTTATCACACAAATTAGATGTCATAATGATTCGCATAATTATTATACACAAACATAACTACCATGAACACAAGAAATAATAATCCACATTAAATGATTAATATTAATAAAAGTACATGGTATAACATTCATCGCCCTTAATAATGAATTTTCTTCCTTGGAATTCAATACGCACCTGATTAGAAGAGTTTTTGATATATCTCTCCGTATCACCCTCCCTCTCCCACGTCGACTCTATATCATTATGGTTCCCCCGTTGAATGCGTACCAATAAAATTTCTTGGGAATGAATAATCCTCTCCATATGACCTAGAATAGTGAAAGATCTCTCCTAATAACTAGCATCAAGCTTAAGATCTATCTCAGCCAAATCAATATGCCGGTATACCATGTTTTCTCCAAAGAATCTTCACAATATGGAGACGTGAAAAACGTCATTTAACTTCTAAAGGATATTGGGTAAGGCTAAATGGTAACCAAATGGTCCAACTTGTTTGATCATAGTGAATGGCCTAATATATCGGGATGATAACTTACATTCCCTCATCATTCCCTTTATGAGAGAAACCTTAAGTAGCACCTGATCTCCAACTATAAACTCTTTGTGTCACTTCACCCTACTTACATAACTATTTTGCCTGCTATGGGCATTCCTCATCATGTCCCTCATATGCTTCATATGCTCTATATGGCTTGGATGGTGCCATGACAATAGTCTATAAATGATTGTTATTGTAATCAAACTCCACCAATGGTAAGTACTCCTCATAATTTCCCTTAGAATCCAATATGCATGCCTAAATCATATCCTCCAATATCTAATTTACCCGCTCTACCTAATTTTCAATCTGTGGGCGGTGCGAGTACTTAACTGCAAATTAGTCCTCATCATCTGCTGAAAACTCTGCAAAAAGTGGGACATAAAAGTATTGTCCATGTCGAACATGATATCAAGTGGTATTCCATTTAATCTCACAATCTCTATAAATATTGACATATTTCTCCATCGTGAAGTCCGTCCGAACCAAAAAGAAATGCGCTACCCTAGTCAACACGTACATGATAACCCATATGGATTCTTGACCCCATTGTGATGTGGGAAACCCAGTAGTGAAGTCCATGGATATACTCTACCACTTATACACTAGATACTCCAAAAGTTATAGAACACATGGCAGTCTCTGGTGATCTACCTTCATCATTTGGCACGTAGCACACTTGGACACATATAATGCAAATGTCCCTCTTCATGACTACCCACCAATACTGACACCTCATATCTTGATACATCTTATCCCCATCGGGATGTACATTAAATCGAGACTCATGTGCCTCTGCCAATATTTCACGTCATAACTTCTCATCACTTGGGACAACCAACCTGTCATGAAACTATTAACCCCCATCTGACCCAATCAAGTATGATGGTGCCCTATTGGTCAACAACTCTCTGGAATTCTCTTGGAAATAATGCTCTATATCACAGTCCTCATATAAATAGTAATCTTAGGTGTGATGGAAAGAACTTCCATAAAAGCATCGGCCAACTCGTCTATTATACGAAGAGGACCCCACTTTATCTTTTAGATCATATATGACATTCCTGTTGGTATATGACTCGCGGTGTCTGACACCATATGTTCATTGCTTGGATGATACTGGATATCGAACTGATAATCCTTCACAAACTCCAACTGTTTAAGATTTAATTCCCTTTGTGTGAATAAGTATGAATGTTATTATTGTCAGTGAATAGATGAAATTTCTCCTTGTAATAAATCATATTTTGTATGTATTAATTAAATTATGAAATAATTATAGTGTCACTATTTTTATTTTATATGTGTTGTATTATTTGTATATGAAGACTTAATACACAGTAAATCATTAATTAAATAGTTAAAATGACTTAGTATAATGGGCGATTATGGAATGGTAATGGATTAGGTATTAAGGGTTTCCTTTTTTAGATTATCCCTTTGATGTCGGGTCCCACTGATCGTGAAGTAGTTTCCTATAATGCATAAATTTACTTAAGGTCGAACCCCGTATAAAAGATAAAATGGGGATTTCATCACCCTTCGTTGGCTCGAAAATCACTAATTAACTAAGCATTTGCATATTTCGAGCCATCGCTTTCAATTTTAAATCAAGTAGACATTGGCCTAAGGATATCACATAGCTCATAGGAAACTTCTTCATAAGGATAAAATTAAAAGCTACTCCAATGCAAACTTATCAAATCAGTTCCATTTTATCTTATCTAGGATTGGTGATTTTTAATAAATTTTTATACCGACCACCTACCTAGATGAAAAAGCGATATTTGAGGCGATAACTGTAGTTGGTCGTCTTTTAAATTCTCTCTTTTCAAATAATAGGAGTTATCTCATTAGAAAGATTAATTCGGAGACCCGTTTTGTTTTCGATTAACCTAGGGGAACTAGATTTAAAAATTAATTTTTTTCTCACATAAATTAGGTAAATCAAAATTGCTTATTGGTAGATTATGTTGTTTGGAGTCAATTATAATTACTTTTGCGCTCTAAAAAAAATCATGCATTGTAAATTACAATGGTTGATCCTCATATTATTATCCCGTCATCTTTTTCATATTCCTCTATTAATCCTTTGAACATGTTACTACAAAATACTGAAAATTTAGATGATTACATAATTCAATTTGAGCTAAATGTGTCAGTAATCATTTTTAAATAAATTAAAGAAGGTGTGCGTAAGAGTCCATACCTTTACTCAGTATTTGTCAACCAAAGGGTATCAATTGGGAAGAGGTAAACAAACATTATAAGAATGATATTTTTAAAAGTAATCATGAATTAAACAAGGATAGTCAATTTTGTGAGAAGAAAATTGACGATTGACACATGTAATACTTATGATTATTTAGATGTTGATCATTTTCAAGATTTTTCTTATAGTTTAATTGAAAAATATACTACTTCGTCTTATTTGTGGAAAATTTTATTTAAGGATTTAGTGATACTTCTAGTTATTATCATGGTCCTCCCATTTTTTATGAAGAAAGTGCATCCCCTCGCGATATCACTTCTTCTCGAGTTTTTTTGTAAAGTCTCACATTTAGGAGTGGAGTATGAATCCCAAATTTTATGTGATTATTTTTGAAAAATGGATAGTAAATACTTGGATCCTTATTGTAATTTGTTACCCCCATGTGATGCATCGGCATATGCTTCGTGCGATTCAAATTTATTTATTATTGATGATGTCGATTCGCACCATTATGACCATGGATTTAGGTTTAAATTTGTGTTGCGTAGTTATACTCTCATGGTTAATATCGTCACTTTACTTATTTACTTTATTTTCTTTGTCCATATTTTTATTTGAGCATAGATTAAGGATAATGTAAAATTTAGGTTTGGGGGTAAGGATGGAATTTTTGAAAAAAATAGAGAAAAAAATTAATCAAAAAACTATTTTTAATATAATTGAGTTTTGAAATAATTTATTAATATAGATTTTATTCATGGATATCTCAACTTATGAAATGTTTTATACATTAGCCAAATAATATGATCGAAAATGGATATTGAGGCAAAAGTTAATATGCTTAACGAATAAATGCGTAGATTTTGACCTATTTTGACATTCAACGTTTTTGAGAGATTTGTCGGAGTTAAAATAACTCAAAGTTTCCTTCAGTGATAAATTCATTGATGATCACAAATTCTTTTTTTGTTCGATTATTGAAAACAAAAGTCAAGATGTGGTTCTTAAGCAGTAGAAGTCTTAGTAAGTCGTCTTGAGGCACAAATCCACTTAACGAAACTTGAGAAATGAGATTAAGCATCATTTGAAAGCCGAAATTAGGTCTAAACCTACATTTTTACATTATTCTGTTGCAAGATCATTTGATCCGAAAAGAAAATAAGTCTTTTGTTAAAAACCCATTATTCTACCCAACTCCAGTTGGGAGTTTAAAGCCCATAAAAAATCCTTACCAATTTTTGAGAATTTTAAGGTGGAATTACGATAAGAATAGGCCAAAAGAAAGGGAGGTTGCAAGAATAATGTGCGAAAAGAGAAAAAAAAAAGAAGAAAAAATATGAGTTTGAAAAGAAAAAGGAAAGAGAAAAGAAAAATGCAGCTGAAACGAAATGCGTAAAAGTTAAAATACCGAAAACCTCTTTATTTTGAGAATATTTGAACTCCAAAAAAAATTTCTCTCTGGACAAAATTCGAGCCTACAATACAATCGAAAAAAGTTCTAATTGATATCAAGTGAAGTTAGTTATAGTGTGGAGAGAAGATAAATAGGATATTTGGTGTGATTCAGTATTTTCAAAAGTAATCGATTTTTCATTCGTGATATTTTATTCATCCATTATAAAAATAAAAAAATCAATTTTGTTCATGAATAGGTAAAATTTGTTCATCTGAATTTACTCTTTTATTCACATATACTGTGAGAAAATAATCAATTTCCTAGTGTTCGATTGTGAGTGCATTCCGTGATATTTTAAAAAATCAAAACGAACTTTCGGATAAGAAACATAATGATTAAATCTTTTTAAATGGACAGTTATATTGGCTATGCGCACACTCATGATAAGTTGGGATTTAAAAGTGAAATTCCACTGTAATTAAGAAGTTTGCATTCAAACTTGATTATATTACCTTTGTGTTTTTTGTACTGAGTCAAGTTTTTTAATTTTGTGGGTATATACACTGCAAATCCGCACGAAACAAAACTCGTCCACTAGGGTAACCTAGTTATTTAATTACTAGTTGCACATACTAAATGCAGTCGTGATTCCTACGAAAGTGAGTTAGATTTTAAAATTTTAGTTTTACTCGATGACTCGCAAAGTTTAGGTTTTGGGTCATTTGATGAGTGCATTAATTTTTATATTTTATATCCAAATTTATACTTTGTTAGTCCAATTTTATTTAATTTAATAAATTCTTAGGATCATTTTGTTAAAAAAGGAAAAAATGCAAGAAAAGTTGAATTTATATTCCAAATGGAAATTTTAAGTAAAAAATGGGCATTTCGATAATTTTATAATTTTCTTGTGTTAATTTGTGAAAAAGGTTGTCTAGTAAAAATTTTGCAGGTAATGACTTAATTTGGCCCAAATTTACGACCAACTCAAGAAAAGCGCAAAAAATGATTTTTACGGTCTTTTGAAAAATGCTATTTTTGCACTTAAAGTCGGAAGTTTTTATTTTCCGAATTAGATGAAAATCAACATGCATGTTCGGCAACAAATATAAGACTCCTCGAGCAGGAGGAATTGAATCCCTTATTCCGGTCCAAAGACTAAAGACGTGGAGTGACATTCCTATCGGTCTATGACTCACGGTGTCTTCCACCATATGTTCCTCGCTTAGATGATACTCGATGTCAAACTAATAATCCTTCATAAACTCTAACTAAGGTCACTGGTTGATCTTTAATTCCCTTTGTGTGAATAAGCATGAAGGCTCCTATGGTCAGTGAATAGATGAAATTTCTCTCTGTAATAAATCGTATTTCATATGTATTAATTAAATTATGAAATTATTATTTTTGCTTGCAGTGACATGTGATGTCACTATTTTATTTTATATGTGTTATAATATTCATATTTGAAATTGGACTTAATGCAAAGTAAATCATTACTTAAATATTTAAAAGTGACTTAGTATAATGGACGACTATAGAATGTTCATAGATTAGGAATTGAGGGTTTCCTTGTTTAGATTATCCCATTGGTGTCGAATCGCATCGATCGTGATGTAGTTTCTTATAATGTCATGTCGCGCTTAACAAATAAATAAGTAAATAATTCTTATTTGGACTGGTACCGACAAAATGTTAGTTTATGGAGTTATTTAATTAACTGGTTTTTGTCATATTTTGGTTTGGTATTTGGGATGCGTAAAATGTCTGTAATTGACTTAAAATAATGGGTTTGATATCTAATGGGTTGGTATATGATTTGGGTAGAGTTTTGGACCACTTGGAGGTGTATTTAGGCTCATTGAATTGAGGTCCATATTGGGCCTAAGGTTAATTTCATGGGTAATAATATTATGGGGCCATTAGTCTAAACCTAATTCACATTTGCATCTTTTAAGAGATACCCTATGTCCTAGAGATAAGAGGCACTCTAGAGAGAAGATGAATTGGAGGTTCTTTGCTTAGGATTCAACCTAATACTCTAAGTCAAGTTTACTTATTATATAAATTTAATTATTTTTTGTTATAATAGTAATTATTCGTGTGAATTTAATCTAATTGATGTTATACTATGATTATTGAAATTAAATCCCTGATTATGTAATTAAATTAAGATTTATTTTAAGGTTAATTTTCATGTTAAAGTTATACACTAACTTTAGTAGAAAACCACATGAATCTCAGTTTAATTTTGATTATGATTGTTAGGAATGAGTGATATACCATGAATCAAACTAAAGCCCCCAAATAATTGCATGAATTTATGTAAATCTAAGAATTTATTGATGAAAATTCGAAACTAAGATTCTTAATGCTATAATCCGAAACTAAACCCTTAAAGCATGATAACAGTGAATAAAACGTATAGATATAGGTTAGCAATGATATTATACAACCTATATCTAAAGGAGGATGGGTTTGGTTATGATTAGAGGCTTCGTACTTAAGTTACGGCGTTGACAATGTTGGATTAAAAGTTTTTGAGAAGACGGACATCTCGTTCAAACGAGATTGGGAGGGTTTGTTTGAACGAGTTTAGAACTCATTATAATGATATATGGTTTCTCATTGGAGTGACTTTAATAGGTCATTCCAACGACTTTTGGAATCTCGTTTGAATGAGATATGGATCTCGTTTGAACGACTTTAGAACGGTTTAAATGTTTTATTCTTATTTAAAAGAGCTTAGATAAATTATGAACTCTGGAATAAGGCTTAGTAATATTTGTGTTATTAAGATTTCTATTTTTTGATCTTATATGTAAGCATATCATGGGGAACATACAAGGAGGGATTTTAATGGGGCACATATGACATCGACCACGTTTCTACCTCAGTGATGCAATGGGATTTACCTTGGTCATTTTACCTCGATCCTACATGCTAAAAGTACCCGTTGTATCCTATGAGGTTTAAGAGGGGGATCATTTCTTATCACCTGGGGTATGGCGACATATAATTTGTGTGAAGACATAGTGATTATCCCATTACTAATGCTTTGAGGTTATAGGCGTGGGACGACCTATAAGTATACCTAACTAGTACACACGGGTGATCTCGGAAGCCGATATGGATAGACCTTCACTTTATGTGCATCTTGGGCATAGCCATTTATTTGTACGTGTTGGAAACCGTACTTATGTTGATAGTAAAGTTAGATATTGTCTTTTCCTAATGATATTTTACTAGAGATGTATATATACTGGCAGTTATTTTGGAACCGTTTAATTATATTCAATGGAGAAGAATAATAGTTAATCATGAGATTCACTCGGGCTTGGGATTAGACACATGTTATATTTAGGGTCATCTAGGTTGGGTTAACTTAAAAAAAACTAAAATATTATAGGAAGATGCGTAGTTATTATTGTATCCCGAATTCCATTAAATTTTTACTTTTTGCAAACTTGTTGTTTACGTTATTGTTGATTCTATTTCTCAGGATCTAGGTCGTCGTTTCTGCCTCAACCCTGATTCATCTATATTCCTTCTCTCCATTTTGTGATCTATAAGGATTTAAATGTCTAGTTTGTGCCCTCATTCACTTTACTTTACTTTACATTTTTATCGTGTCGAATTTTGTATTTAGATTTGTTGGAGTCGGTATTACTATTTCAGTTCATATTGGATTTTACTTTGAGACGGTTATTTTTTTCAGTGATACCTCTATTAATGTTGGGTATTGGTATCAAAGATCATGTGGCTCACTCTTATTATGTTTTATTTATTTATTTTATGCACTTTAGTTTTATTTCAGTCATTCTTATAATTGTATTAAATTATTTTAGACTCATGTATTATTTTTATTATAATTAATCAACCTATTATTGGTTTTACGGGGTGTCACACAACCCCAATAAGTAATGTCTCCACAACCGAAATCAAATACCACTGTTAACAACTCCAACTCATTGGTGGTATAATTCCCATTGCGAGGCTTAAGCTTTTAGGAAACATAACCTATAGGCCTCTCATCCCACATCAATACACCCCAAAGTCCATTTAACGAGGCATATGTATACACCATGTAGTCAACCCCACTATGAGGTAAAGCAAACACCGGATTTAGAGTCAACTTATCCTTCAACTCATCAAAATCCTGCTAGAAAAACTCATTCCATACAAATAATTACCCCTTGTTCGTTAGGGTATTCAAAGCCCCCGCAAGCTTTAAGAATCCATGATTAAACCAATGATAATACCCAGATAACCCCAAAAGGATGCGCACCTTCACAAGTGTCGTGGGCTGGCCCCACTCCAACACTATCGATATCTTACTCAAGTTCACCAAAATCCCCATTTATGTCATATGCGGTATATTAATATAAGTACCATAAATTTTTTGGACTTTTAAATAAAAGTCAGTAAAAAGGAAAATTCTCAGTATTTTAAAATAATGTCTACAAAAAAAGGCCAAAAAATCAGTTTTCTTGTAGTGAACATCGTATTACTAGTGTTGCTAGACCACCCATATAAAATGAAATACAAACTGATATTGATAATACAGTTCCTAACGGGAGTGGGAGTATTATCGATGGTTAGGATACCTAACTTACACTGGATTGCAAGTAGTGCCGTATCGTAGTGGGAACATCAGGAAACATGCTAAAAGGTTAGTGTTTTGGGTGATCGTTTCGATAAGATCCTAGAAAAACTCTAATTGGGTCCAGGAAGTACAATGGGACATTACAAAACAAGGACTTTTTGCTTTGGTTTATGAACATGGATACCAAAAGGAGATTCAATGTATTTGAATTAAGGTTCGAGACTTGTAGACTCATTGGTGAGATTAAACCCATTGGGTGCTAGTATATTTACAAGAAATTACAAGATATATGGATGGTAAAGTGCAAACCTTCAAGACAAGTCTTGTGAAAGTGTTTGCTCAAAAAGAAAGAGATTGACTACGAGCAACCCTTCTCGCCGGTAGTCATGCTAAAATCTATCGGGATTTTTTAACATTAAGACTACATTATTAAACAATTGTCTTGATAAGTACATGGTACAATGTCAAGAAAGAGAAATGATGTAAGCTTGTAGGATCCATTTATGGATTTGAGTTAACATCAAGGTCTTTGGTCATTTTGTTTAATCAAAAAATCATTTTTTTTATTCTGATCGAAATTCGAATAATACTTGTATGTATAGTAAGAATAACTAAAACGTGATAATATTTCTAGTGCAATATGTTGATGATATTCTCCTGGTAGGGAACAAGGTGTGTGTGTTGTCTTACATAAGAGTGTGGTTGTCCAGATATCTTGATATAAAGTGATTAGGCCAATCCGGTCGCATCCTTGTGAAGAAACTTTTATTGGATCGAATATAAAGGATGTTGGGCTTATCCAAAGTTGCTTATACGATTTTGTACTCAGATGAATAGCATCGAGATTCCATAAAAGGACTTTTCTTTTCAAGTATGGAATTAATTTGTCTAGGGATTAGTTTCATAAAACACTTGATTAGATAAAAAGGAATGACGAATATACATTATGCTTCGACGGTGAGTAAATTCATTTATGCTATATTATGAGTTAGACCGAATATTTGTTATGTGTTTGGCATGGCCAACATATTTAGTCTAAAAGTCTTATAAATTTTAGGTACAAAGACTCAATTTTTAGTCAGATAAGGTTTCTAAGTTTTCTACCTCGGACTGTGTTTACCCAAGGAAGTTGAGTAGTAAGTTGAAGAAGTGTGAAGCGATCTTGCATTATTAACTCCAACAAGGAGGACGGAGTAGTTTCCACGTTGGAGGTAGCTAAAGAGGCGATATGACTCGATAAGTTTCTAAGTAACTTGGGTGAGGTTTCTTAAAGTGCAACATGTTATTAAACTTTTAACTGTAAATAGTGGGACAATTGCAAGTTTGAAGGAACCCATAACAGGGTTAAGCACATTAAGTGTAGGTTTCACCTAGTTTGACAGATTGATTAGGGAGGAGATAAGCGTGTGAACTACATTGCATCGGATAATAACTGATTAATCCTTCTATAATTAGGGTTATAGACTTTCGAACAATTAGGTTGGGGTTTAGATGCATAGATACATTACTATAAGACTAATTAAGAGTTTTTTTTTTTTTTTGGGGGGGGGGGGGGGGCGTTATTCTAAAAACCATGTATAATGTCTAGTTTTCAGTAGAGATGTGTTATTGAAATAAGAATCATGTTCGTGAGAATACCTTATATTCTTCTTAAATATATTTTATATATTTCGGTCGATTGGACTTCGTAAAAATTTTGGTGAGTTGGGTTCGACTTGATCACGGGATATCTGAATTTTGATTCTAGTTCAATTGAATAGATAACAACCTAGATGGAACATGACATCCTATCGGTATTGTTGTGTGTGAAATCATAGTAATTTATTTCTAACAACGGGAAACAATCTGATGGTTCGATAACTTTTTGGATACTTTAAAATAGGACTATGACCGGTACATTCAGGAATGTATTAAACTGCACCATTCTTGAGATTCAAGTTTGAGGATTTTCTTGATTAGACTGGGGCAACCTCACACTATTTGTAAAGGGTTCATACATTCTTAATACCAAGGATTATAAAGATTGGAATGCTTGCACAATTATTACTATGATTGCTATGGGTGTAATTTAATTTTATATTGGATCAAAAGATCCCAATAACTTAGGCAATCATTGTGTGAGTAGGTTTAAGATCATAATTCGGAGGAATCCACATCCAAGAAATATTTTAAATTATTATACCTCATTAATAGACTTATATGTTTTGTTTCTATCACTTAAATCCACTCAGTGAAATAGCAAATAAGTTAAGTCTGAGAATCGAGGAATTGATTATATATTGGTCAAAACTTATTAGTGGCAAATTGATTCGGCCAAGCGAGTACCGGACATTTCACGTGGGGAATCACATTATGTACCAAATCAACTTTTAAGGCAAGACCTCTCTATTATAAGTGATTTAAAAATAATTAAATCCGAGTCATGGTTATGTAATGGAATTTATCATGATTAAATAAAGGAAGGAAATAAAATATGGGATTTTGAGTTAGGATTTTTTAGTATTTATTTCGAAACCAATTTAATTATTTATCTTTGGATCCCTATAGTCCATTGCTAAAGTAGTAGGCCTGAAACTCTCTGAAAACCTAGTTTAGCCCAAGCCCGTGTCTCATACCCATATATATATTGCTATAAGTTATGATTTCAGTTGTATACTCATTATGGAGGTTTAGAACATGAGAGGAAAACACTATTCACATTTTTTGTGAGGAGGTGAGGAGACAAAAAGTAATTTCTCTCATATTTCACCATATTTTCATATCCAAGAATGCCCACACATAAGGCTTACTTTTGGTGGATCATATACTTGAAGATTCGAGATGTTCCGAGGCTTATAGGTAGGTTTATGGAGACCTTGGGAGGGCATCAAGATCATTATCTTAATACATATATTTCTCCTCATGCGGATCATCAACAAGATCCGCAATGGTATTGTAACTCGAAACCCTAGGTTTATTCTTTAAACCTAGTTCTTGTTTTTTACTTTGCATTGCATCATAATCGAAGTTCTGTGGGCTGAAATCTTTTCACATTTTCAAAGTAAATCACAATCCCTTATATTATAAAGAGCCCCTCAACAGTGTATCTCATCCCTGAGTGAACATTATAGCTGAAAAGGGACCCTCATTTTGCGAATTATTCGTCCCAAACCTCTTTTGAAGGTCTAGTTCGAGGTTTGTTGGTTTATTGTTAGCATCTTAGCTAAAAAATTTGGAGTGTATACCTGTTTAGGGGTACAACTTGTGATGTGAAGACTCATTTTGACAAGTCGAGTAATCAAGCTAAAGAACGGGATATATGGGGAGACTCATTTTTTATGAGCCGAGTAATCTTCAAGGGAAGATAATTATATAATGGTAAGACTTATTTTGTTGAGCCGGGTCATCATACAAGAGCAAGGTGTCATAGAAGTATATAAAGAATCATTTTTATGAGTCGGGTCAATGTACAATATTGTGGAATTATGGATATAGAAAAAGACTGATTTTGATGAGTTAGTTCATCATGTCAAAGCACGGAATTATAAAATAAATGTAGGTATACTCTAATGAGTCAAGTCATCGTGCAAGTGTAAGAAATTATTAAAATTAAAAGGACTTATTTTTATAAGTTAAGTCATTGTGTGAGAGCATGGAACAACAGAAGAAGTATTGGACTCATTATGATGAGTCAAGTCATCGTACGAAGGCACGAAATCATATAAAAATGAAAGACTCGTCTAGATGAGTTTGGTCATTGCGCGAGACCATAGAATCATAGTAATGGTGAAAGACTCATTTGGATGAATCGTGTCATCGTGAAAAAGCATGAAATCATAAGAATCGTTAAAGAGTAATTTGGATTGATCATATCATCATGCGAGAGCACAAAATCGTAAAAGGAGATAAAAAAAACACTCATTTTGATGAGTTATGGTCATCATGCGAGATCACCGAATTGTAAAAGTATGAAAGATTCATTTAGATGAGTCGATTCACCATGTGAGAGAAAGAAATTATAGAAATATAACAGTCTCATTTGGATAAGTTGGGTCATCGTACGAGAGAACAAAATTATAGGAAAAATGAAAGAGATGCTCATATCGATGTGTCATGGTCGTCATGCGAAAGCATGGAATTGTAAAAGTGTTAACGACTCATTTGGAAGAGTTATGGTCATCATGAGAGCGCACGTAATCATAGAAAGAATGAAAGATAAACTCATTTCAATGAGTCATGGTCATCGTGCGAGAGTAGGGAATCTTAGAAGTGTGAAAGACTCATTTGGATATGTCATGGTCATCGCATAAAATTATAGATGTATAAAAGACTCATTTGGATTAGTTGGGTCATTGTGGAATAGCATAGGATCATAGAAGAGATGAAATAAATACTCATTTTGATGAGTCTTAGTCATTATGCGAGATCACGAAATTATATAAGTACGAAAGACTCACTTGGATGAATTACGGTTATCGTATGAGAGCACGTAATCCTAAAAAAGATAGACTGACTCGTTCTGGCGAGTCAAGTTCTCATGTAAGGGTGAAAAATAGTAAAAAGACTTACATACTCATTTTGTCAAGTCGGGTCATCGTGTAAGAGAATAGATTGTATAAAGAGTGAAAGACTAATTCGGTCATGTTAAGTCATTGTGCAAGAGCACATAATTATATAAAGACTCGTTTTGGTGAATCGAGTCATCGTACAAGAGAAAGAAATCATTGAAAGACTTATTTTGGTGAGTCGAGTCACATTTTTTATATCTGAACGATGCTAATAAAGGAAAATATTGGTCCTATTGAGGCAATGATGATCCTATAAATAAAGTGATGTAATGAAAGGCCTGTGATCTGGTAATTAGAGACTTTTTCATTTTGTTAGAAGAATGTGAAAGCTCAAGGGATAGTATTCATGTGATTCTCCTTTGGGTACTGTAATGGTCTTGGTGTCATTTAATTTGATATATATTGCATTCATTGGAGAATAGAATATTAGTTAAGGGGTTTACTCCAAGGATACAGTTCTAAAGGGTGAGGATTATGACATGAATGTAGTTATGCATCTTCGGCTAATAGTGTGTATAGATTAACATAAGCAATATGTTTAGGCGTGGAGAGTTGAAGTAGGATAAATCTAGAGTTTAATGGATTCAAGAAGGTGATCATTCCCTCATGAAGAAAATTTGGGAAATTTTCCTTGACTTTGTAGTCAATAGAGGTCAATTTCCCATTTGAACATTTGGTCAGATGTTGTCACTATAGGGGTTTTATTCTTAAACCATATTTATGATGTTTATGTACACTTCAGTCATAAAGGTTCATCATAAACCATTTGAAATAAATAATTATGATTATAGAAATGCTTTATATTAATTTGTAAATATATCGTAATTTCAGTCAATTACGCTCAATAGGAATTATTGTTGGGCATAGAAGATCAAAATTTCGATTCTAACATGATTTAATAGTTTGCAACCTATATAGGAGGGTTTATATCCTATCAGTTAGGTTGAGAGTACAATCTTAGTAGTTTCTCTTGACTATGGGAACCTATATAATGGTTCATAAACTTATTCGATAGTTTAAGAAAGATTGTATCAGTACTTCAAGAAAGTATTGAATAGGATCAAGGATGATATTTAAGTGTTGATGTTGCCTTTATAAGCTTGGACAATCTCATGGTTTGAATAGGCTGCATAGATACTTAATCCCAAAGGATGTGAGGATTGGAGTATTCACATTGCCATTGCTTTGATTTGCTGAAGCGTGCGATTAAATTTTATACTGGGCCAATAAACCCTGTAAGTTAGGTAGCGATCGTGTTAGTATATCTGAGATCATATTCCATAGGAATCTGCATCGAGAAAGTATCCTTAAATTTGATAACCCCTTGATAAACTTATAAGTTTTGACTCGATTAGTAAACCTAGACGGTGGATTTAATAATTCGACAGAGATGTTAAATCGGTTAAGTGTTAGATCAAGGAAAGTTTATAAGATGGTGGTGAATAGAAATTACCATCAAATTGGTGTCACCAATCGGTTATTGTACGCTTTACGTGAGGAATCATATTATTTACCGTCCAACTATGCAAACATTTGGCCTATCTATTGTGGTAATTTCGAGTAATTAAAATTAGAGTGCAGTCGTAAATATTTAGTGAAATTAATTACGATTAAATGAAAAAAAACTATGGGAGAGTATTTTGGAATTTCATTTTTCTATTTGGAAGCCAATAGTTATCAGCCTTGGGTCCCCAATATAGTCCTTAATTATTATGAGCCCAAAATTGTGTTTGGTCACTAATACCCCTTAATTAACTAAAGACACCTTTTTCGGAGATTTTGGCAGAGTCCATACTTGGTCCAACTTTCCCCACCATATTTTTGGGTTGAGGAGGATAAGTGGAAGTCAGCTAATTAGATGGGTGTAAGTCAAACACAATCAGATTCGTGCCAGAGAGAGCAAAGAAGAGAGAAAAATTTCTCTATGAAATTTTTCAAGGCTTGATTTCAAGGGAGTAGATCAAATTTATCTCTCATCCAAGGGTTCATCCCTTAAAAGACAAAGGGTTGTTTCAGATCAGATTCTACATCAACTCTGCTTCGCTTTATGGATTGATAACAAGATCTGCAAAGGTATGGACCCACAGACCCTAGTTTTCATGTATAAAATGTTTTATGTATTATTGATGTTCCTTTTCAAGATTGTTCAAGATCCTTGAAAACATTCTTAAAAGGTCAATCATATTAGTCACTTCTAATGTGAACTTTGAGGTCCTGAGTCCCAAAATATCTCTTATGGAACTTTATTAGGGGTCAAACTCGTTTAAAAGATATCGTCATTTAAGCAATATCATGGATGGTGTTATTATTTGGTTATGTCCTAATGTTCTACTGCATGAGGTTATGCAAGGATTTTTATGAGGAAAATGGCTCCCTTCATTGGCTATGAAACCCTCATGATATACCTTCAATTACGTGTGAGAGAACCATTTTGATATACCTGAATGTACGTGAATTGAGCCTCTCCATATACCTCGTGGGGATAGTATGTGGGAGAGATGACTCGATATACTTGAGGTATGTTAGTGATGTTCACTGAGAACATACCACTTTATATACGCCCAGGGTAAGAGGCTAATAAGAGTGGAAGTTATCATTAAGGACCTCCATTGGCTAGACCCGAACTTATCCCTAGACTTCCCAGGGCGATAGGATATGTAGTGATATGCAAATGCTATGCGGTGAAGTAGTGTGCGTCTTTTGGAAAGTCTTTTATTTCTGGTAAGAGATAATTTATCTTGATAATATTATGTATCTTGGCATACATATCACAAACAAGGTTCAAGGGATGCTTAGTCAAGCATCTTAAAAACAAGTTATAAAATAATATAATAGAATTGGATTAATTTCTTAACATACTTTATAGACAATTATAAAGTTATTATTCTTAGGTTGGTTGTGTAATGAAGACTACTTTGACTCCATATCTCTTACGACACAAAGGTCTTTTATGTGCAACTCATGAAAGCATTTTCAATTATTATTGCATGTGTGAGAACGTTGTAGCCTATTAATCATCTTATTTGTTGGCATCATGTTGATGAGTTTTTTGGTTTACTCATATTTTTATATTATAATAGTGACCAAACACATTCACAGAAGTGAATTTATAAAAATGCATTGAATCTTCACATAAGCAATGGGGTGTTTCCATGGGAAGTGAATTTATAAAAATTCATTTGGAATGGGGTGTTTCCATAATGCATTTAATCTTCACACTTCGCAACCAAATACCTATGAAAGCTCAAATATACCTTATATAAGATGTTAATGATAATTATATGGGTTATTTAATTAATGATCATAAGTACAAGATTTAACGAGATTGGGAATGCAATAATGCATAGAAAAAAGGGGAAATAATATTCAATATTCAAGACCAATCATTTATACATATTCTAAATTGACCAACCCAATGTTAGGTTATACCACCGTTTTCTGGTGGGTTTATAACGAATTTTAACTAACAAGTGTAATCATGTTAAATAATCGTATTTATTAACATAAATTATTTTTATTCGACTAAACATTATAAAACTAAATATAACTACTTAGTGATAAAAATTCTTAAGGTTAATGGAATTCCATAACTTGGGCATTGTTATACCATCTAATTCTTCTAAATGATAGGAATCTCCTCCAACCATTGAGACTAATCTATAGGAACCCTACCATATGAGAGGTTTTTAGCCTATAATAGAAACTTTATAAGCACAAAATCACCAACGTGAAACTTTCAGACCATAACCTTTTTATCGTGTTGTTTGGAAAGCTCTTTGTGATATACCATAGGGTTTATAAAAGCCTATTCTCTTCGCTCTTTATCCAGATCAAGTTCATGAGCCAAATAATCATTGCTGTGATCGTCCTAAAAAATTTCAGACCAGAAAGCTGGCAGACCAATCTCTTAATGGATGATTTCTTCCATTCCATGGTCCAAGTCATAGAAGGTTTCCCCTACTGGCCTCCTGAGGTTAGTTCTCTATGGGAGATCATCCACTAATTTTACCTTGACGTTATTTAACCATCATTTGATCCCAATGAGCGTAGTCTTCTTGGTAATTTTTACATGTTTATTGTATTAGGGGAAAATCACTGAGGCATTGTGATTTTGAATTGCATATTCTTAGAAGAAGTATTTTAATGCATCATTATTAAATCGGGTTCCATTATCATATACTAAGTCTCTTGGATACCGAATCTTATGATTATGTTTCTCCACATGAATTGTCTATCGTCCATCAATTGGATGTGAGTTAACGATTCAACATCCACCCATTTAGTAAAGTAATCGGTGGTAGTGATCAAGAACTTATGATTATAGTGTGAGATATGCAAAGGGCCTACAATATCTATGACCTATTAAGCGAAGGTCCATGGACTTGTAAGAGGATTGAGGTCGTTGATCGGCTACTTGATGATGGATGAGAAACCCTGACATTTAGGGAATTTTTGAACGAACTATATTGTATCCTTTTGCATGAAAGGACACCAATAGACCTATGTGATCACCCTAGTATACAAATATCTTTTTTTTTATGAGTCCACATCTGCCTTATTGCATCTCACTAATAGTTTTTTCTACCTGATATAAGTGGATGCACTTAAGAAAAGAACCAGTGAATGATCATCAATAAAGATTTTTTAGAGTTAAGGCAAAGCCTAGGGTAGACACCCCATTTTGTTACCCCCTAACTCTCCTTAGGTCCCTAGTACCTCCCTTCATCACTACAAACCCAGGTCATACCCCGAGTACTGACCTAGAAGCAATCAGGCACTCCCGGGCTTTATTTGACCAAAAAGTCAAACTCTTCAGCTCGACTAAAGCTGAATGAATCTTCGAACGGCACTGAATTCCCTTTCTAACAGTCCGTCCCGTGCACGATTCGAACTTACCATGCGGACGAACGATCCGTTTGCGTCCAAAACTTGATCTAGAGGCCACCGGGCGCTCCCGAGATCTGTTTGACCTAATTCAACTCTTCATCTCGACCAAGGTTGAATGAATCTTCGAAGGTCACTAAAACCCCTTTCCAAATGTCCATTCCATGCACGATTCTGACTTACCATGCGGACGAACGATCCGTTTGACTCCAAGAGGTCACCGAATGCTTCCAGGGCCCGATTGACCAAAGTCAACTCCCCAAACTGGGTCAAAGTCTTTGTAATGTCGAAGTACATCTCCTAAACTTTCCAACGGTCCGTCCCGTGCGAGATTCGGATTTACCATGTGAACGAACGATCCGTTTATGTCCGAACGATTCCTCATCCAATGGACCGACAAACGCTTCCGAGTCATATTTGACCCAAAGTCAACTCCCGAACCTGAGAGAAGTCCAAAGGACTTTCAAAGGTCTCTAAATTACCTTTCCAACAGTTTGTCCCGTGCACGATTCTGACCAACGGTTTGCCCTCGGCAACCAATTTTTCGAAAAGGCCTGAAACACACTACCAAATGGCAGGTTCCAGACCCTGCCCAGGTCTATGCCGATCGTAAGTGACCTGGGCCTATAAAAGGAGGCCTTCACCTCATTTGTAAAGGGAGCCCAAATCTGATAAAAATCGCTCTCAGCGAGTCCTCAAAACCTCTCTCGAAGACAGTGCGATTTCAACATCCAAATCCCTTCCTAACTTCCATTTTTCATCACCCTTCTCATCAAACTTGGTGAATTACCCACTCTCCACCATCTTCCAAGTGCAAGGGCTGCTCTCCAACATTCAAGATCAAGCTCAAGATCTTCAAGGAGGTCCAATTTTCTCAACTTTCTCTTCAAAAATTCTCTTAAATTCTCAATAACTTGTTTTATTACTTAGAACTTTTATTATCTCATCTCACACATTCTAATATACTTTTTATTTAGTATTATTGCACACCTCTTATTTTCATATAAATAAAACCCAAAAAGCAAGAAAAAGAGGGTTTGCTCATAAATTCCAAATAGGGATTCTCATACTTTTCTCACACTTTTCTCACCACTAAAACACTTTTCCTACACACACACACAGTCACAAATAAGAGATCTCCCGTTTGGATTTATGGGATAAACCCCACCCCTCGTTTTGTATGCGAACTACGTAGACTTTGGTACCTTTATAGGCTACGTAGGTGTCTCGGGGTAAAACCCGAGACTCGAGTCCTATTCTCACTTTCTCTCTCATTTTTTATCTTCTCTAAATCAAACTTTCTTATATTCTGTATACTTGTTATTAATGACGTATTACTCCATACACGTTATCATTCCATTATAACGATCAACGTAAGGATAATCGCGTAAATCTTATTTTTTAATATTATTTTTATACCTTCCTACGGATGACTCGCTTTATCTCTTCCATGGTACAAGTCGAGGATTCCTATCTCCACTATATATACACATGCACACCTGTCACGGGAAAAATAAAAAGGAAAATAGCAAACATCCATGAGAGACCGAAAAGGCGGAATGGGTACCTAACACCTTCCCATTTCGTAACTTAGCCTCTGAACCCTTCTCGAATCATTTTGGTTTCGTATGCACCAGTATGTCTTTGGATGCCGTTTTTCGGGATGGCTTCCCATTTTTATTTTGTCTGTTTTGAGTAAAATAGACTGGCGACTCTAAATCTCTCTACATTTTTACACCTCATCTCAAACGACGCCGGACGAAGCGCTCCCGAAAGGGATGCGCGGGACCCGAGGATCCTCCCTTCACGCGCCTGCCCGCTGCGAGGATCGGGGATGGTCACACCTAGAAAATTGGATTTTTAATTATGAACCTCCTTGCTATCTAGTAGGAGATCTCTATTCATTTAAAAGGCAATTATAGGTCCATCCATGAAGGATCCAAATCGATTAGCATTACCCCTGGTGTAATTTCTTCTTCATTTCCATTTGGTCGGTAATACACTCAACTTCAATTATTCTCTTCAACTCGATGTTAATTTTTGAAGCCAATGTGGCTAGTGCATTAACATTACTGTCGCAAATCCTCAATAATTGTTCAATTTATAATGATCTGAAGGCCTTGAGGATTTTCTCGCTTTATCTTATTAGGGAATATCCTCGAATTTATAGGTTCACATACCCCACCCAGTTAGTTAGAGATAAAAAAGGAATTGTAGTTCACAAAAATATATTGTTCTCCCATGGTAATCATTCATTGAAGTCCAACTATCATGGCCCCATATTCTACTTTATTGTTGGATCCCTTAAAACCAAGTTAAACTACCTACTCAATGAGGTATCCTTGAGAGGTAATGAGGATGATTCTAATTCCAGTGCCTCCTTCGTTAGATGCTTGATCCATGGATAACCTCCATATGTGCATTTTATTTGCTTGTTATAAACTGAACATTTTTAGGGTAGCTATGCTGAATAGCTTCTTCTTCTTGGGGTTTTGAGAATTCAGTGATGAAGTCGAACAATACTTTCCCCTTAATAGCAGCTCGAGGCTTATATATAATATCAAACTGGGGCAAATTTAGTGAGAAGTCATTCTGTTAAATATATCTTATTTCTACAGTACTTCTTTGAGAGGAAAAGAAGTAAGGATGACTATAGTATGAGAGGCAAAATAGCAAATCAAGTTCCTGGATGACATCACCAGTGTCAATACCAGCTTCTCAGTGGGCATATATCATCTTTCATATTCAAGGAAAACGTGGATGACGTAGTAAACCCATATCTGCTCTCTGTATTGGCATCGAGCTAGAGCTCCATTTGTTGCATGTTGTGAAACGATTAGGTATAAGTAGAGTTTCTCATCAATAATCTGCATTGATAATAATATGGGAGATCCTAAATACTACTTTATTTTTCTTAGGTCTGATTGTATTCCTATGTCTATATAGTAGTATTTTCTTTCTTTAATTCCCAAACAAACGAGATATAAACCGATTAAGGGAAAATAATATATCGGTCATCATTTAAATGTCTCTAATGGTGGTTGGTTTCCTTATATCTTATAAGTTCTGATTTGATCGAGGTTAGCTTTGATTCCTCTTTACATCACCAGATACTCCAAAAATTTGCTTGAGCTGACCCCAAAGCACACTTAGAGGAATTTAACTTCATCCGGTAATTTCTTAGAATCTTAAATGTGTTGGATAGATTTATGATGTGATCGGATGCATACCTTCACTAGACGAGCATATCGTCGATATAAACCTCCATTGTTAAGCTAATATATTTCTTAAACATTTTAGTTATGAGGCGATGATATGTTTCCCCAGCATTCTTGAGGTCTAATAACATGACTCTATAGTAATAAAGTGTAACACCCCGCCCGCCCGGGGAGAGCGAACGGAGCGCCACTATACGACAAACTAAATTCAAATCCACAATTCACAAGGTATGGAGCATCTAATTCCCAAACAACAAAAGAGAACTACGAATCCCAAATCTCTTCAAAATACAAATACAACAATTCTCTCGAAATAATACAACTATCTAACTATCTCGAAAACAAATAAATTTCCAAATGCTCTATACATCAAAATAATACAAACTTCTCAATTGTATTCTCGAATATTCTTCCCAAAATAATCCACGCTAAAAATCATCCCAATCAAATCCAAAGCGCCCAAAATCCGTGTTAACCTCCCACTAAAAGAAAATATGGGGAAGTACACAATACGATAGGAAAGATGCTCAACAAATATATTAACGATGAATAAAGCATAACGACACAAGTACGAATATTCAAATCAAATGCAAATCTCAAAGCATTTATTAATAAATTTCTCAATAACACATTAACCGGGTCACCAGGCCTCACCCATCCGCATATGCTTTATCAAGACATAGACTGGGAAGCAGGAATTTTGACGGGTGCCCAACCTCCGTGCCATATTAAAATCTCATGACAACGTGCTCAACAACAACAGTATAATGATACCACATGAATCAAAATAATTCCAACAATTATTTTTCCAGATTTCCAAGAATTTAACAATTCAAATATGAGTTCAATTAACAAGAAATCAACGGGATAAACTCTCGAGAGATTTAAAGGAGCATATTGTGTAAAACCCAATACCTCAAAATCATTGCATTAATCTCCACATAAATTCAACCTCAAAATCTCATCGCACCATGACGTTCCTCTTGCGAAAATAATCAATTCATGTTCTAGCGCCAACACAAGATAACCTCAAATAGGCCTATTTTAAAAACACAGAAAAATCAGCTCCAAAAATTATTCTAATCATTGATCCGAATTCAGATTTGGATTCTACCCGAAAAATTGAGTCAGGTATGTGTTTTGACTTTTTCTCAAATCTCATTCGAATGCACTCAAAAAGAAGATCTAAATATTCCAAATTGGCTCTTCTCATTCCACTCGTTTTTGCCTCTCTTTTTCATCTCCCTTTCCTTATAATCACCCATAATATTCCTTATTTAGTCTCTCTCTCAAACCATAGCTTGGTGCCTAAGCTAACCTATATTACTATATTGCCCTTTAATTCAAAATTATCAACTTTACATATTTAAACCATTACAAAATATCTAAAAGCCAATTAAATTTGAATTTCAATATTCGATTCATTTCAAATTAAAATAAATATAATATCAATATCCCGATTAATAAAATAATAATATTATTAAAATTATATACCATATTCGTAAATAAAGCCCTCAAAATTACGGGGTATTACATACTTCCCCTCTTGAAAAGGAATTTCGTCCTCGAAATTCGACGAAAGCTAACACTCGAAATAAAATGCTACTCGTAACTATTTCCCAAAAATCTCTTACTAAAGGCCTCAAATTAATTCTAAACATCCTCACCACGATGCCTAACACGTCTTCAAAAATTTTCTATCTCCAAAGAAAACATATCTAACCCGCATGCTAGACCCAATATCCAAGACCCAAGGGTTGTCGTATACCTAAGCTCTGATACCATCTGTAACACCCCGCCCGCCCGGGGAGAGCGAACGGAGCGCCACTCAACGACAAACTAAATTCAAATTCACAATTCACAAGGTATGGAGCATCTAATTCCCAAATAACAAAAGAGAACTACGAATCCCAAATCTCTTCAAAATACAAATACAACAATTCTCTCGAAATAATACAACTATCTAACTATCTTGAAAACAAATAAATTTCCAAATGCTCTATACATCAAAATAATACAAACTTCTCAATTGTATTCTCGAATATTCTTCGCAAAATAATCCACGCTAAAAATCATCCCAATCAAATCCAAAGCCCCCAAAATCCGTGCTAACCTGCCACTAAAAGAAAATATGGGGAAGTACACAATACGATAGGAAAGATGCTCAACAAATATATTAACGATGAATAAAGCGTAACGACACAAGTACGGATATTCAAATCAAATGCAAATCTCAAAGCATTTATTAATAAATTTCTCAATAACACATTAACTGGGTCACCAGGCCTCACCCCATCCGCATATGCTTTATCAAGACATGGACTGGGAAGCAGGAATTTTGACGGGTGCCCAACCTCCGTGCCATATTAAAATCTCATGACAACGTGCTCAACAACAATAGTATAATGATACCACATGAATCAAAATAATTCCAACAATTATTTTTCCAGATTTCCAAGAATTTAACAATTCAAATATGAGTTCGATTAACAAGAAATCAACGGGATAAACTCTCGAGAGATTTAAAGGAGCATATTGTGTAAAACCCAATACCTCAAAATAATTGCATTAATCTCCACATAAATTCAACCTCAAAATCTCATCGCACCATGACGTTCCTCTTGCGAAAATAATCAATTCATGTTCTAGCGCCAACACAAGATAACCTCAAATAGGCCTATTTTAAAAACTCAGAAAAATCAATTCCAAAAATTATTCGAATCGCTGATCCGACTTCAGATTTGGATTCTACACGAAAAATTGAGTCAGGTATGTGTTTTGACTTTTTCTCAAATCTCATTCGAATGCACTCAAAAAGAAGATCTAAATATTTCAAATTGGCTCTCATTCCACTCGTTTTTGCCTCTCTTTTTCATCTCCCTTTCCTTATAATCACCCATAATATTCCTTATATAGTCTCTCTCTCAAACCATAGCTTGGTTCCTAAGCTAACCTATATTACTATATTGCCCTTTAATTCAAAATTATCAACTTTACATATTTAAACCATTACAAAGTATCTAAAAGCCAATTAAATTTGAATTTAAATATTCGATTCATTTCAAATAAAAATAAATATAATATCAATATACCGATTAATAAAATAATAATATTATTAAAATTATATACCATATTCGTAAATAAAGCCATCAAAATTATGGGGTATTACATAAAGTCCCACGTTATAATGAAAGAACTCTTCTCTTGATCAAGACCGAATAGGGGTATCTAATGATACCATGAGTAAGCATACATAAAGCTCGTGCGTGGGTGTCCTATAATTAAATCGATGAGAAGATCAATCCTATAGAGAGGGAAGTTATCCTTTGGACAGGCTTTGTTAATATATGTGAAGTCTACGTACACTCTCCACTTTCCACTATTTATAGTGGCCATGACCATGTTGAAAATCTAATATGAAAATTGAACCTCTTTAGTGGAATTGTCATGAAGTAGATTCTCAACTTTATTCTTTATAACCTTGAATTTCTCGAGAACTGACTTCTTTGGCTTTTGATTGACCGACTAACTTACATTATCTGTATTCAATCAGTGACTGAAAATATCTGGGCCAATTTTGGTAGATTGTAAGGTTATTAGGAAAACACATCAACATTTATTTTGAGGAAACGAATTAGCTACTCTACCTCATCTTTTAGTACTTCGGACCCGATTATAAAGGATTTATCCAATTGAGATGAATGTAGAGGAAAAAATTTAAGCTCCTCCCTTACTCGATTGGTGAGGACAAGTATGGTCTCCTCCCCCTTGGTTGAGCTCAGTTTGGTCACTATTTCATCGATCACCCTTTGAATCGTCATCATCATAGGTTATTTTAGGCTGACCTTGCTTTTCTTTAATAGCGGCAATAAAATAATTTTGTGTTATCTATAGATCACTCTTATTTCAATAATTCCTTGATCGAGCATAAATTTTAACTTCTAATAGGGAGAAGAACGTACAACCCTTGTGGTATGGATAAACCTTCTACTTATGATGGAATTATAGGGTAAATTCTACTCAGTCACATTGAACTCACTTTCATAATTGACAAGGTCAACCTTGACTACCAGTTTGATTGTTCTTAATGGCGTCTCCATATTTCCATTGTAATGTAACCAATCAAAGGGTGGACCTTTGTGTCTTGGTATTGGATGCTATATCCAAGCTTATACACCATATTATTATAAATGATCTCTAAGGAGATCCCTTTATCTACCACAATCCTTTTAACATCGAAGTTATCCACCCCGAGAGTAAGGACTAAGGCGCCCTTATCAGGTAAAATAACATCAACCACGTTCTCGTTAGTGAATATAATCGCTCGATCGATATCGATATCATTATTCTCCTGTTTGGTAAGGACGGGCTTGGATACCTCCGCATGGAATGATATTTTCACACTGGTTGTAATCCTAATTCTCTCTCATAGATTTTTACATGTGCATTAAGAAGGATCTATATAACCATGTATGGTTGAGAACATTCCTAATGGTGGGATATCATCATCATATTTTTTATGTACGATATTAATCCAAGATAAGATTTTATCTTATCAGCATTAATATATTCTTTAAGGTAGACAGTCTGGACAAGGTCTTATAAGTAGCGTTTGAACATCTTAAAGTTATCTATCTTAAGATCGTGGTCTTGGTAATAAGTGCATCAGATATTAATGTCCCTATCATTTAGATCAATGGCCATTTTTGGAGGCTTCTTGTAGTATTTCATGTCATTTATTTGAGGAATGATTTTATAAATTGGTTCCTTAGAAAAGGTTTTTACTTCTCAGTAGTCATTGTCACTGGATGGAATCTCTGATCATCCCTTTCGAATATCAGTCTTGGCTCCCTTCTTTGTGGAAGTTGGTTAGGTCCCTCTCGTCGACCCTTTCTTCACGTCGATCTTATTGGATAATTAAGGAGGTTGTTCTGCAAGGTTATCATCATTGAGGAGATTGTCTTTTACCTTGGTATTTTTCGTAATGCTCTAATTAAAATCATCCATAAATAATGTCGACTTCTCGGTGGGGACTTATAGAGGTAATCTGATTTGGCAAGATTGAACTTAAAAAAGGAAATTGCGAACTTCTCATTGACATTATCAATCTCATTAAATAGATCTCAGTATCTTTGATCTTATCCCTTAAGAGACTCCCCTTTCATTCGTTTAAGATTGATTACAGAGTCAACCTTTTTCATTATTTTGTTTCTATTGATAAAGTAGGTTGTAAATTGCTAGCCAATTCCTATAAGGAAGATATTAACCGAGATTTTTAAACCACATAAGACTAATTACCCTAGAGTGGATGGAAAAATTCATCTTATAAGGACATCATGATGGCTTCATAAATACATAAACAACATGTAGTGCCTGATGTGATGTCTATATCGATCTTGGCATTATAAGCGGTAATTTTTAAAATGGAGAACAGTTTTGGAGGCTCTTGTGAATCTATGTCGACAGTAAAGGGAGACTTTGATTAGTGACCATGGTTATCCTAGAAAATGTCTTTTGGTGTCCGTCCCAAGTTGGTAATTAAACGACCCTTTAATTAGTTCTTGATAAACTTACATAGATCTTTGTGACCGACGCTCTTCGCTGAAGGTTGAGATTTAGCCAAACTGTTGTTGTGGATGGATTCTTCCTATTAACCTGGGATGCCATGATTGGAAGTTTCTTTAATTGGTAATGATCCAGTTGAGTACGATTAGAGCGTGCCACTCTTGGACTCATGGATAAAGAGGCTTTATCATTAAGGCCATTCCAAAAGAATTTGGAATATTTAACTATCATTCTTCTATGACGTTAAATATTGTGGAAGCTAAACCCACGTCCTTTAGATAGTTTAGTTAACTACCTCTTCCATCGATAACTCTTCATATCTCGCAAATATAATTATTCCTCATAAAGGTTGACTAGACATGATGTCGCATTATTAGCAAAAATATTTATAGATGGAGTGTTATGCCGACGATTGAACTAGACCTACGAGGCGTGCATCCCCAATACCTTGTATCACTGAGAGGTGGAAGATATATAGAAAGAGTCTATTCCCTCTTGGCAATCTATACTTTAAATCTAAAGTGGTTACCTACATAGGAACGATGGGACTAATGAGCACTCATATCAAATGAGGGCTAGTATTCAATAGTGGTAGGGATTTAGACTATTTCCTACGGACGAATCCAAATTATAGGGGTTATTAATCCTAAAATAATGATAACTTCCAAGAGAGAGTTAGGTTTTTTTACTTTTTAAGGAAAGAGGAAGAAAGATGACTTGGAGTTCTAGAGATGCATGATAAGCACCCAAAACTGTACATTTTATACCCCGAATAGTTGTATTTTAGTTGCTATTTCTCGACAATATGGGTCTTATGCGCTTAAATGTTTAATATGCAGGTTTAATGTACGTTGCGGTGTTCAAACGCGTATTTCAAAGCAATTGTGCATTTTAATGGAGCTAAATACCCTTATCTTGTACCCCAATTACCTCTCCCGTACCCTAACCCGAGCCTAAACCTAGCCAAACTTACCCTAAGCCCGTGTGTGTTTTATTTGTGTCATTTTATTATTTTTTAGATTTTTAGTTTGAGTCATTTTAATTTTAGGATTATTTTAGCATTTTTTTAGGTTTTATTTCCTATTTTTATATTTTATTTCTATTTTTATTAATATAATTTTATTTTATTTTATTAAGTTTTTAGTTTTAGTTTTTATCTTATTTTATTTTACTAGGATTAGTTTTTAGGAATTTAGTTTTATTAGATTTTATTTTTTTAGGACTTTAGTTTTAAGTTTAATAGATTTATATTTTTCTTTTCATTTCTTTTTAGTTTTAATTTTTATTTCGAGTCTTTATTTTATAGGAATTTAATTTTTAGATTTTTAGTTTTTATAAGTTTCATTTGATTACTTAGATTTTATTTTTTTTATTTTTTTAGTTTAGTTTTATTAGGGTCCAAATTAAACACACACTCACATACCCTTATCCTACACTCCTATACACTCATTTACCCCTAAACTAACACCCTCACCCTCACACACTTACCATACACCCTCACCCACCAAATTCCCCCACATCATCTTCTCCAACAAACCCACACACACTTTCTCTCTCCTCACCCAACCTCCATTAACACTAAACCCATTAACCCATCTCTATTAATCACCAACCAAACCTTCCCCCATTTCAAACCTCTCCCCTACTCCTATACCCATTTCAAAGCTGAACCAAACCCGGAATCAAGCTTACCACTTCGGCGATAAACCACCAAACTGTGGCCCGGTCCAAAACCCACAGACCCGAGACCTCTCGATCCAACCCAGCGCGACTATCCCCTTGCCGGTCAGCTTAACTCCGGCGACCTTCCATAACTAAACCCGTCGAGCTCGGGTAAACCCACCTCCGGCCGGACCCGACTTCTGCAACCTAGCTCCAGCCGCCAGCCCGACCCCTGCTCACTCCGGCGGCGACCCGAGCTCCCACTTCGGAACCCGAACCAACCCCCGCCGGTATAGCAACCAGCTACACCCGAATTCTGAAACTCGAATCCGTGATCCCCATACCCGGAACCACCAATCCATGCCTTAAACCGAGTTCAACCCAACTTTGCCCAAACCCATTTTGTCCCATTTCTAAAGCCACGATTTTCTATCTTCAAAACACCATCCACCTCCATACCCATTTTCCAAATCAAACCCAAAATACCATTTCTCTCAAAGCTACGACCTGCAAAGTTCCCAAGCCTAAGTCACAATGCATCCCCATGTGCCATTTAACCCATGTGACTTAAACCACCTTTTAACCATTATACCTATTATACCCCCTAACCAACCACTTTAAGCCATTTTCCTAAAATAACCCATAAACCAAAACAGATTTTTTCAAATAACCTCACACCCTCATGCACATGTCACCTCACCCATTTCTACATGCACTCTCTACCAATTTCCAATTTTACCCCTTTGCTCCATTGCATATTTAATAAAGAAGAAGACCCATTTGTTAAGAGGCTAGAGAGAGGATGATCAAAGAGAGAATGAACTATTTAGAGAGAGTTTTTAGTTAGAATTTTTGGAGAGAAAAATAGAGAGAGAACTAGATAGGAAAATTCATTTTAATTTTTCTAGTGGGTTGGTTTCTTTTGTTCTACATTTGGAGTGTTGTAATTAAGTGAGGTGAAGGATGAATAGAAGAATTTAAGCATTTGAAGGCTATTTGGTTTGATTACTCCTCTCTAATTTTCATTATATGCTCTTATTTGATTTTAATTTCTATTGGATGATGATTATGGAGGGCTAATCACCTCATTCAAGGGGTGATTGAAACCCTCATGAATCCAAGTCAATTTAGTTTGTAATTTTAATTTTGATAATTCCCTTTGAGTTGTATATTTGATTCCCACTTTATTTTCACATTGAGAAATGGAAAATCAACCTTGAAAAAGGTATGAAAATTTAATTAATATTTTATTAAGTGGTTTAAGCTAGAGATAGACCTACCATTTGATTTTAATATCAATCTAATTTTCATCAACTCTTGATTTGATTTACTTCTTTCAAATTAAAATTAGTTGGACAAATTCTTCTTAGTAGATGATTTGTTTGGTTAATTTTAATTCAATTAGAGTAGTGTTTGTGGGAATTAAATTTGCTTTTCTAAAAGAATATTTAATTAATTCACTAGTTCAATGAGAATTAGCTTTTGAATTAATTAAATGTTTTGGGAATTAATGAAATTAAAATAATACAAGCTTAGTTGATTTGGGGAATTGAGGGTGGATTTCTCTTCCCTTGAATATTTTCTCTCATTTAGTTACACTCTCACTAATTTCTATTACTCACTAATATTTTTGTCACACTTTATTTTAGTTTGATTACTCTTACTTTTGTTATTAGCCTTAGTCATAATTACTCATCCTCAAAACTTGTTTTAATATTGAAAAAGCATAAAAAAAATAGAAAAATATAAAACAAAAAAAAAGTAATTAGAAAAAGTGACTTGCACAAATTTTTCTCTTATGTGCTTCATCCTTGAAGTTGGTTCGATTATCCCTTACTTACCTCTATATTGTTAGTATTTTATATTTGTTGTAGGTGTTTGAGGATTTTGATTAGCTTGGTTCCATCAACGACATACACATAAAAAAAAAGTTATCAAATGGCGCCGTTGCCGCTTTGAGGAGTTTGAGGCACTCGAGAAGGAATTGTGCTTGCCATCCATTTAGTTCATATTTTTCATTTTTTTAGTACTGCTTTTTATTTTCCTAGCAGTTGTGTATTAGGACCTTATTATATATTGGCTTGTATTGCGGTGCTTAGAGACACCATTTATTTTTCATTTAAAATTGTAATAAAAGAAGATAAGCGTGATAGGGAAACCGGACAAGGTAGAGAGAGGGCGTCCATTGGTGAGGATTTAGAAGCCTCTCTACTTTGGGTCGGTAGGACTCCCAGGGCCGGCTGAGATTGGTGTATTCTCCCCCCGGTCGACTCAACATATTCGGCACCCCACGGCCTAAAAACCGTGGGAGGTAAATTTCTTAAACCCTCGTGCCCTCTTGTTAGCGAGTTCATATTTTGTGTGCTCCTCCGTGCTCTTGTGTGAATTTAATTCTTGCACTTAATTTTGAATGGAATGATGAATTAAATTGACTAAGACCTACACCCGGTCACTAACGAGAAGGGATTTCATCACCCAACTCAATCACTTATCCTTTGTGTGCTACCCTTGCCATCATTAATTTAAAATCAATCAACTAGATATCCCCATAGGATACGGTGTTCGTAGGACCCTTTTTGATCATTTTGACTTGTAGGATAACCCGTAGAGTCCTCTCCACCGGGCAAACCCTCGAACGGTTTGCTTTGCGGCACAGAAGTGTCCAGGGAAACTGGGTTTTAAGTGCGGCTGCCCAGTAAAACGGGTTTGTGCTGTCCCCAGCGTTGTACCGGCCGATCGTTTCGTCGTAGTAGCTTTGTGGAGAATCTCTGTGGCAAGCCTCTTAGCATCTTGTGATTAAAGTAGGAACACACATTTTACAAAAGGCGATCACTCATATAAAGTCCGTGATTTTTATCGCCCGCGGATTTCATTAAAATTTGACTACCCCTCTCATTAATTTTCAAGATAAATAATTGGTTATGTGCTAGTAGGGATTTTTCCTTTACTTGTGTGTGTCCAATTCCCTTTTCGGTAGTCCATTTTAGTGAATTCGTCCAAATTCTTCAAGTCCAAAATTTCCACCACCTTATTTCTTCCACAAAACAAAAATCCAAAAATATTTTCTTTTCTTATTTTTATAAAAAAAACAAAAAAAAAACACTCAAAAATATTTTCTTCTTCTTTTCCTCCTATAAACAAAACTTCCAAAAAAAAAAAAATATATATATATATATATATATATATGTATTTTTTTTTCTTTTCAAAACCAAAGCAAAAATCCAAAAATATTTTTCCTTTTTTTCCAAAAAATCCAAAAACCCAAAAAGAATCCCTCTTTGCATGCCCACGTGGAACCGAGTTAATCGTCGATTAATTCGTTCACGTAGTCTCTCTCCCGTCTCATCCACCTTAGGAGAACCAAGTGTTCCCCTTACTTCTTCCATTCCACCGATCACTTCGAGTTGTCCCCGAGTCGACATCTCTAATCCAATCATTCATCCACCCACCATGGCTGAAGAGCGTGCCTTAAGGGACTATTTTGCCCCGATAACGGCCACCCCACCATCTTGCATAGTTCTTCCACCCACCCCGGCGGATCAATTCTAAATCCGCCCGGCAACCATATCCATGCTACCGAATTTCCATGGTCTTGAGCGTGAATCTCCATACACTCACTTGCGGAAATTTCTCACGGTTTGCGCTACTTTCAAAAATCAAAATTTAGATGAAGAAAATGTTCGTCTTCGCTTGTTTCCATTTTCTCTCCATGATAAAGCATCCATGTGGCTACATTCTTTGTCACCGGATTCTATCCATACATGGTAACAACTTGTGAAGAAGTTCATGTCTAAGTTTTATCCCATAAGCAAGACCAATGAGGTTCGCCAAGCCATTCAAGATTTTCGCCAAAAGCCCACCGAGCAATTTTGTGAAGCATGGGGCCGTTTTCAAGATTATATCAATAGTTGCCCACATCATGGTCTCGAGAAGAGTCACCTTGTCCATAGTTTTTACAATGGTCTCATTCCTTCCACTCGCACCATGATTGAGTCCATGCACAAAGGCAAATTCATGCACTTAACTCCCACTGCCGCCTACAATTTTCTCCTTGAATTAGGCGATGACTCCCAAGATTGGGAGGGCACCAATGAATTTTCGAGATCCGAGCCACCACGAGTAGGTAGCACTTATGAGGTTAAAAATGATCCCGATTTTAAATCTTTACTCCATGGCTTAAACACTTTGACTAAGACTGTTGATGCTCTCAGTTGTTCTCTTTCTAAACAAGTGATGAATGTCAACGAGTTTAATCCTTCTTGCCATGTCTGTTTCAGTCATGATCATTTATCTCATTTGTGACCCCTTATTCACGATGATCCCGAACCCACTCTTGCCCAAGCATGTGCCTTTGATACCACTCGAAAACCCGCACCACCGTCGTTTACTTATAATCCGAATAATAGGAACCATCCCTATTTTTCTTATAAGTATGACAATCACCTTGCTCCATCACAACCACAACAACATGTTGGTGGTCCACCCGGGTTTCATCAAAACCCACAAAGGCAACATCGCCCTCCTATCCAGAATCACCATGCTCCTTGCCACCAACAGAACCATCCATCATCCTTTGTCCCCCAACGAGGACCGTCCCACCCCAATCATCAAATTGTCCCTGTCCCACCTCCGTCCTACGAGTATTCTCAGCCGCTTAGTTCTAACCGCGAGTTGGTCCCCCAACCCCCTTATGCCCCTCCACCTCAATCATCCACCTCCTCTATTGAGAATCTCCTCACTCAATTCATCACGACTCAACAACAAACCACCCAAGTGCATACTCAAGCCATCCAACGGCTTGAGCAACGTCTTAATCAGTTTGAGTCTGAGCGAGAGAAAGGTCATTTTCCGAGTCAACCCATTCCTAACCCTAAGGGGAATGGAAAGGAGTCGGCTTATGAGGTTGGATCCCCTTCCACTCCACCCACATACCAAGCGGACATGAAAGCGGTGAGTACTCTACGATCCGGTAAACAAGTTGACAACGGTGTTGATTCTCCCTGTGATGTTCCCACCCCACCCACCCAGATTTGCCCATTAGAACCACTCCCTAAGGTCCCACCTTCCCATAAAGCCACCGACAAGAATGCTTCCACACCTACTGAGGCCACCACTACTTTTGTTCCTCGAGCCCCTTTCCCTCATAGGTTGGCCCCAACGAAGAAGGCTCAACAATTTGATGAAATCAAGCAAGTTTTTCAGAATGTTCACATAAACATTCCCTTTCTCACCGCCATCCAACAAGTTCCTTCTTATGCAAAGTTCTTAAAGGACTTGTGCACTGTCAAGCGACGGACGAATGTGCCTCGTGATGCTTTTGTCACTAAACAGGCCACGTCTCTCATCCACGAGAATAGTGTTGTGAAATATAAAGACCCTGGTCGTCCCACTGTCTCGGTAATGTTAGGAGATCAATTCTCTACTAGGGCCTTGCTTGATCTTGGAGCGAGTGTGAATTTGCTACCTTACTCTCTCTACCTCGAGTTAGGTTTACAAAACATGAAACCCACACGGGTAACTCTTCAACTTGCGGACCGATCTGTGAAAGTACCTAAAGGAATTGTTGAAGACGTTTTGGTGAAAGTGTCTGACTTTTACTACCCTGTGGATTTCATCATCTTAGACACTCCTGCTCCCGACCCAACCAATATTCCTATCATTTTGGGTCGCCCATTTTTGGCAACTGCCAATGCCATCATCAATTGTTGAGATGGGTCAATGAACCTTTCTTTCGGTAATATGACCGTCGAAGTCAATATTTTCCACCTCATGCAACAACCGGCCGATGTTGATTCCATTGATGAGGTATGCATGATTGAATCCTTAGTCCAAGAAATGTTGGATACCACCTACCCAGAAGATCCTATCCACCAATGTTTGGCTCACTTTGGGTCCGACTTTGATATTGATTCTTCCATCTCCGAGGTCAATGCCTTGTTAGACTCTACACCACTGTTGGACACTTCCACTTGGGTTCCTCCATTTGAGCCTCTTCTTCTCGATACTCTTCTTTCCGTGTATAACCCAGTCAACTCATGTCCCGATATTCTCCCGGACTCTATTTCTGCGTCTGAGTCCGATGCCTCTTCTGAGCCACCACCTAGTTTGGAGCTTAAGCCATTACCTACTGAGCTGAAGTATACCTTTTTAGTCCCAAACCAACATCACCCCGTCATTATTGCTTCTAACTTGACACCGGATCAAGAAGAGCAATTGGTCCACACTCTCACTCAACATAGCACTGCTTTAGGGTGGACCATTTCTGACATTCAAGGTGTCAGTCCCAATGTCTGTAGCCACCACATTCATTTAGAAGAGAATGCCAAGACCTCTCGTGAGCCACAACGCCGACTCAATCCGGCAATGAAAGAGGTCGTTCGAGCTGAAATTCTAAAGTTGCTTGATGCTGGTATTATCTACCCCATTTCAGATAGCCAATGGGTCAGTCCCATTCATGTGGTGCCTAAAAAGTCCGGCGTCACCGTTGTCAAAAATAGTGACAATGAGCTTGTGCCTACCCGCATACAAACCGGCTGGCGTGTTTGTATTGATTATAGAAAGCTCAATGCTGTTACTCGTAAAGACCACTTCCCTCTCCCATACATTGACCAGATGCTTGAACGCTTAGCTGGCCATGCTTACTACTGCTTCCTTGATGGATATTCAGGGTACAACCAAATACCTATTGCCCCTGAAGATCAAGAAAAAACTACCTTTACCTGTCCATTTGGCACATTTGCGTACTCTCGTATGCCCTTTGGCCTTTGTAATGCACCTGCGACTTTTCAAAGGTGTATGACTAGTATTTTTAGTGACATGGTAAAGCATTTTCTCGAAGTCTTTATGGATGATTTTTCTGTGTTTGGTTCATCCTTTGAACAATTCCTATCCCATCTCACTATGGTCCTTCAGCGTTGTCAAGAAAAGAAGTTGGTTCTCAATTGGGAGAAATGCCATTTCATGGTAAAAAAGGGTATTGTTTTAGGTCATGTTGTCTCCAGCTCCGGTATTGAGGTCGATAAAGCAAAAGTCGACTTGATTTCCTCACTCCCCATTCCTAAGTCTGTTAAGGACATTCGCTCTTTCTTAGGACATGCGGGCTTCTATCTGCGCTTCATTAAGGACTTTTCTAAAATCGCGCGACCTTTGACAACCCTTTTATCCAAGGATATCCCTTTTGTCTTTGATGAAGCATGTGTTGCTTCTTTTGAGCGCCTAAAAGCTGACCTCACTTCCGCTCCTATCATGCAACCTCCCAATTGGTCTCTCCCCTTTGAGCTCATGTGTGATGCTTCTGATTTTTCACTTGGTGCCGTTCTTGTCCAGAAAGTTGACAAGCGCCCACATGTCATCTCTTATGCTAGCAAAACCCTGCATGATGCTCAACTTAATTACACAACCACCGAAAAGGAGTTGTTAGCTATTGTGTTTGCTCTTGATAAATTTCGCTCATATTTCATAGGTTCCCCTATCATCGTGTATACTGATCATGCTGCTCTTAAGCACCTTCTTCATAAGAAGGATTCCAAACCATGATTGATACGGTAGATTCTCTTACTCCAAGAGTTTAACCTTGAAATTCGCGACAAGAAAGGTTGTGAAAATGTTGTTGCTGACCACCTCTCTCGCATTACTGTCACGTCTGACTGTGATCATATCCCCGTTTCTGAGTCATTTCCCGATGAACAACTATTTTCCATCTCCACTTCGCCTTGGTATGCTGATATTGTCAATTTTCTTGTTACCGATCAACTTCCTAGTCATTGGTCGAAACAGGATCGCTCCAAATTCATGGCGACTGTGAAGTTCTACTCTTGGGATGACCCGTTTCTCTACAAGTATTGCCCCGATAAAGTCATTCGTCGATGTGTTCCCAAATGTGAACAACTCAGTATTCTGTCCTTTTGCCACAATAGTGCTTGTGGAGGCCACTTTGGTTCAAAGAAAACTGCTGCCAAAATTTTGCAAAGTGGTTTTTATTGGCCTACTCTTTTTCGCGATGCCCATCAATATTTCCAGGCTTGTTCCAATTGCCAACACTCTGGGCGTCTCTCTCGTCGTCATATGATGCCTCTCACACCCATCCTCATTGTTGAAATTTTTGATGTGTGGGGTATCAATTTTATGGGACCATTTCCCTCCTCTCATGGTTTTCAGTATATTCTTGTTGATGTTGACTATGTTTCCAAATGGATCGAAGCCATTGCCTGCCGCATCAATGACCATAGAGTTGTGGTCCAATTTCTCAAAGAGCATGTCTTCACGCGTTTTGGAACCCCCAAAGCTATCATTAGTGATGGGGGTAAACATTTTTGTAATCGAGTCTTTGAACACCTTGTCAAAAAGTATGGTGTTACCCACAAGGTTGGTCTCTCTTACCACCCGCAGACTAGTGGTCAAGTTTAGGTCTCTAACCGTGAGATCAAGCAAATTCTTGAAAAAAACGTCAATCCTAATAGGAAAGATTGGTCCTTACGCTTGAACGACGCATTGTGGGCATACCGTACTGCTTACAAGACTCCAATTGGCATGTCTCCTTATCACTTAGTCTTTGGTAAGCCTTGTCACCTTCCTGTCGAGCTTGAACATCATGCTTATTGGGCCGTCAAAAGCCTTAATTTCGACATTGATGAGGCGGGTGTACATCGAAAGCTGTAACTTAATGAATTGGAGGAAATAAGAAATGATGCCTATGATTTGTCCAAAAAGTATAAGTATAAGATGAAGTGGATCCATGACCAAAGTATCATACGCAAAGAATTCCACACTGGTCAAAAAGTTCTGTTGTATAATTCTCGGTTGCATTTCTTTCCCGGGAAATTGAAAACCAGGTGGTCTGGACCCTTCATTGTTGAGTCAGTTACCCCGTATGGTGCCATCACCGTGCAAAATCCCAAGGATGGTAGCCTCTTTCAAGTCAATGGTCAACGCTTGAAGCCCTTCTTGGAGCTAGGCTCCACTCACATAGAATCTATTGACCTTGTTGACCCCATTTATGAAGACTGACCGTTCAGTCTTGTTTGGGGGTGATTCTTATCCCCCCGAATTTTCTGCCACCCTGTTCTATCCTCGGTTATCATTTTTTTTTTGTGAGTTCCCATCGGTCTGGCTGAAGACATTAAACTTAGCGCTACCGGGAGGCAACCCGCGATTCTTGTACTTGTCTCATGTTGTTTGGGGGTGGTGTTTCACATCACCCTATGCTTTCTCATGCTTATAGACTTGTACATCTTTTACTCAGGTTTTCTCTTGGCTTCACATGTCTACTTCATTAGCGGTTGATTTCTGGTAATCTTTTTCCTTCCTTATGCTTTCAATTTTAAAAATCATTTTACCTAACATCGAGGACGATGTTAGGTAAAATGATTTTTAAAATTGAAAACGGTGAAGCCAAGATATATATATATATATATATATATATATATATATATATTGTCATCAGCATTCCCAATTTATAGATACAAGAGTCATATCAACATATACCATGTGATTACATCATCCTGACTGTAGTTGGTCTCTTATCCTTAATATCATCTCTGAAGTAGTCGAGTTATGTTAGGATTGTATCAGGTCATATGCGTTGTTATCTTTAGCGATTTTCTTTCACCTATTTTGCTATCTTTGGGTGACTATATTGTCACAATACTCTATATTTCCCATCTCATACCACGTGGAACATTAGGATCGTAATCCCTTCAATTTCCTCTACACCTCCTTTACATTAAACCATTTAAAAATTTATAATAAAGTCCACTCGCTAAACTCCTACTTATGTGATAAGATTTAGAAAATACACTATACCTAAGAGAGAATTCTTCACAAATTTGCCACACTCACACAAGACATCTTATCCCATGCCACATAACAACAATTTTGATTGGGGGAAGAAACCACCTCTTGGTTTTATTAGAGATCTAAAAAATATATCATTCACCATCATCTCCACTATTATAAATTCCACTCAGGTGTTTTTTAATGTGTGCGATCATGGAGACGGGGCTCAAAAGATGGAGAAAATGATTGCTTAGCTTATTTTTTCACATTAAAATTATTTTCGAGATTGAGATAGTATTTACTTTTGATTAATTTTATGAGAAAATAAAAAATCCTAAATGTCTATATGACAGAAATATTTTATAAAGCGTAAGGGTAAATTTCCGATATAGTCAATTTTTGTGTATATTGGCTTTATTCCCTTTAGTCAAGACTTGTTCGAGTCATAGGTTAGGATTTGAGTTATTTTTCCTTCAATACTTTAATGTGTGATTGAAGTTCGTTGCGGCCAAGTTTAAGCGTCAATGAGTTTAGTGTAGAGTTTCATCTTTAACATCCATGGGATCTCAATAAAGTATGAACGCATATTTATGTT
Source organism: Sambucus nigra (assembly GCA_949130495.1). Taxonomy (NCBI): domain Eukaryota; kingdom Viridiplantae; phylum Streptophyta; class Magnoliopsida; order Dipsacales; family Adoxaceae; genus Sambucus; species Sambucus nigra. The sequence continues at coordinate 52,643,246 of OX422220.1, forward strand.
TGATCTCTGGATACATTGTTTGGGTTCTAGTTTTTAAACTGAGGCACCTTTTGTAAAAAGGAATTTAAAAAAAAATTGGTTTTAAGTCATTAAAATGAGATTTTTAGGTTCGTTTAAAAAATATTTATAGTACTCGTTCAAATGAATTAAAGACTCGTTTAAACAAGAAATGGGTTCTCCATCGAACGAGCTTCAAGCAAGTTTGTCTTGTTTTACGGGATATTTTCATTCAAAGGTCATTCGAAGGTTTCTCAAACAAGATTAGAAAGTTCTTTTGAACGATATTTATTTTGTTCAAATGATATTGCACACTTCATTCCAATAACCATGTGTATTTCATTTGAATGAGTTTCCCCGATTTTTGCACCCCCTCGTTTTTATGTTTTTTATAAATTAGAGTGATGGTATTAGTTTTTATAAAGAGGTTTGATGAAAAATGATTTTCTAAGATAAATCCAAGAGCCTCTAATCCCTAGTTTACACCTAAAGTTTGAGATCCAAGTTTCACATACATATGTTGGCGACAACAAAGCGGTTTGTTCTTCGTATTGAGAGTGTTTCAAAGCGGTGGAGACCGTGTTTATATTGTGCGGTGACTGATCCAGTCTAAAGGCAAGTAATATTAGTGGGATATCAAGATGTAGGAAAGTGTCTGCGTTGTGTTGGTTATTCGAAGGCATCCAACGGTGGCTAAAAAGAAGGTGACAAGGAATAAGGAAGCGCGTAAAGAATTAAAGGCATTGAGTCGTTGAATGAGTTTAAGTTGTTCTTGTACATAGACCTAAATAATAGTGGACTTCTGTTGTTGGGTCATCCGATGTCTTCTTTGTCGTGGGTTTTCCTCGTACATTGTCATTTTATGGCTTGATATTTTACTCTTGCTTACATCACCTATATGCATGCTTAGGTCAAGATTAAAATTGGTAAACTATTGAGACAAGATTGTGGTTTAATTAGGTGCAAAGATAAAATTGAAAACTTAAAAATTGGTGTTTGTTTCTTTAATCCGTATAAACCTAGGGCACTTGTGTCTTTCTTAAAGTTTTGAATCCAACCAAATATTATATCCTTATTAAGACAATTGATTCTAAAAAATCAAAAACATAAAATAACCACACAATAGTGGATGTATAATAAAAAAAATCCTACTAACAAGAAAAAACACGTGCTAATAAGAAAGATAAATGTACAATGGTAAAGATTTACAGAAGGCAAACAATAACTTTCAACACAAACTCACTTCATGACCACTCTTTCACACCACACCTTATGGATAAGGCATCAACAACTAGATCATGTTGTACACTTTCCTACCATTTCAGTTGCAACCATTATCTTTATATCTTCCCCATACTTCTTTATAATTTAATAAGTTATGTGTGTCCTAGGCTTTGGAACCTTAAGTAACCACAAAACTCTAACTAGGATGTGTGAGGGTATGCGAAGATTAAAAAGGTGTAGAGAAATTGTATAATTTCTCTAAATCACACAAAGTTTTCAATATCAAAAGAAAACAATACTCAAGAACAAATGTTTTTAGAAAATAGTATGTTTAATTTTTGGGTTACAAAACTAAGTTTTCTTCTAAATTCAACGATGGAACCAAATAAGGTTGAAGAACACAAAGCAGAAAAAATAAATTTTTGCTCCTATAATTTGATTGAAAATGGAGGTAAACATTTTTTATTCTCCCGCTTAGACTAATAACTAAACAAAAAGTTATATAGACAGATGTTAAGGGACAATTAGGTGTGTTTATTTTGTGAATTGAATGCTCAAGGTGTTGATAGTCCCAATCTTAACTGTAGCAAACCGAGATTCTATCATCGATATATTATCCAGTAAGATTTTTTGTAAAAATCGCAAAAATAACTTTCTCGATGAACGCCCATGCTTCATTCACGGTAAAAAAAGAAAGCCTTCGTGATAGAGAAATTTCAATAAAAAAAAGGTCGGGTAGGTAACCTTATAAAATGCTCAAGAAAATTCTTTAAGCGGTGACCAACGAAGGATAACTCGTGGTAGAAATGGGTCTATTCACTTAAGTGAATAAAATTCACACCAAGAGTCAGCGTTTGCCCAGTTTTTCACAAAAGCATATCACGACCAATCGCAAGGCTTCATTACAGGAAACTGGAAAAACCCAATGCTTTTATCATTTCAATGTATGAACTAATTAAATTTAAATACATTTTGAATATGTTTCTTTACATTTGTCTTGTATAAGAAAATTATAGTGCCTCATATATTTGTTAATCACAAAAACCTCAATGTTCATTCAAAATGTTTTCATTTCAAAAAAGATAATTTAAATAAGGGGTGAATCTAAGTCCTTTAGTTAATATACCTTTATCATAAGTAGTGTAATCAAAGCAATGGCATGAATGCTTTGGGCATGCGTTGATGAAATTTTCAGGATAAGACAAGAATCGAAATATGTTTTGGTCATGAAATTAGAGACAAATGACCTAACTGGAGCACAATGAGTATACATTAAGTCCTAAAATCTATATGTTTGTCTATTTCGTGATAAGACACACGAGTATAATGATTACAAACAAATGAATCAAATATATTATCAATAACACAATATAGCCAGGCCAAAGTCAATTAATATAAAATAACACACTCTGATGAATGACAAGAGACTCCACAACCATTTAGAACTCTTAAAACATATTTCTTGTCAAGTAATAGAAAACACATAAAAATATCAATGATTAATCAAGTGACAGTGAAACACAAGTAAAATACAAGATTTAATAATGTAAGCATGGTTCATCTTATATTTAAAGAACAAATAACAAGTTTAACTAAAATATCTAAAAGATACGGCATATAGACTCCATTCGTTAAGTTTATTCTCTCACAGTGTCATTTCCTTATAAACTAATCCAAAATCTCTCATTATAATAATCACACTTAATTATATATCCTCCCTTTTATTGTTATGGAATTTGATAAAAAAAAAGATGATGGAATCAAAGGCTTAATGAAACACTTTATAAGAAGGTGAACTATGAAAATATAATTCAAATTATAAAATTATTGATGCCAAGTACGATACTCAACTCCAAGTCTTTGGAAGAGTTCCCAAGTCTCAAGACGAGGGAGAATACACGAGTCATACATTTAAATACTTCAGCGAAAGGTTAGCCCTAGTTGAATCAATAAAATTTGAACCGGTGACACTATTCGACTCTCAATTATAGAAAATATACAATAAAATAAGGACATAAACACTCCTCTACAACATATGATCATGACAAGAAGGGTCACCAAAGGGGTCTTCATCTACCACATAATACCCAGGCCTCAAGATAATTTTTTTTTAGGCCTAATGAAGCTTTATAAGGACAAATAAACCTCAATCACCCCTCTCAATCCACAAAAGCACATGTGACCACTCATACACGATCGAAATTTCTTAGTACCTCATCCCGACAATCTCAAGCTCAATAGTGTTTGTAAGTAGCTAGAAAAGTCTCTCAAATCAACCTGCAGGGTTAGTGGAAAGTACAAGAACTATTATACTCACTCCAATTCACCATAATAAGTTTTTCCTTAGAGCATTAACCACCACCATTAACTTGTAACTCTTCCCACTAATGTTTAACCATTTCATTGTAGTGGTAGAGTTAAACTATGGTTGGCCATGCTTTAAATGTAACTTCTCAGTTACCCCGACATTTGTCCATATAAGGGGATCTAGGGTAAGGTCACACGGATCCAAAAAAGTTATTAATCATCAGAGAAAGTATTAAGAACAATATTTAGAATTTGCCAATGAGTTTCAACCAATTGCATCTCTAGTACTAAATTCTAGACACCGTATTTAGGTGTTATAACTTTGTCTTGTTCTCGCGAGTCCTAGGTGTGTAAGAATAACTTAGAGAATCCAATCAATTGCCTCTTAAGAGCCCTATTCTCATCACAATTACATCATACCACTCTTTAGCCTCCTTATCTCAAGTCTACTTGTATAATTCACTTTCATATTGAATATACCAAAAAGAAACACTTGAAAAATGGACATAGGTATCTCAACGGATTTCACTCTACACATGTACATGCATATCACTTTATTCATATGATTATAGCTATGTATATTTCATTTAGTGCTTTACTTAATCATGATTAAATCCTGAGACCTCCTATTGGTGTTTGAAATATTTATATGGTCCATTTAATAATATGTGTAATTTACAATTTACTTGATGGACTTGATTGATGATATGTTTTCATAGATGGAAAAGGATGTCATTGGTGAGATAACATTAACTTGAATTTAAGTATCGTAAATAGGTGTCTACCAAAGCATGTGTGAAAACCACCGTAGAAAAATCCAATATATGATCAAGAGAGCCAAAGACAAGTGCTAGAACATTAAAGGCAAGACAACCAAGATAAGCCTTTTTACATTTTCTTGTAGTGCAAAATTTTGTATGTACTTTAGGTCTTGAGAATCATTTAGGGTAATATATAGATATAGATTACTATTTAAGGGATGTTGAAGGGATATTAATTGAATGGTAAACTTAAGTATAGTAATTCTTATGACTTGATTGTGTGCATTCATTTGATTTTGTGACCGATAATTATTCAAGATCATGCCATTATTAAGATACGAAAATTGCTTGATTTGATTTGAAAGGAATTTTAAATTTTTTGTTGAATTGATTAATGTTTATTTTGAATGAGGTCTCAAACTATGTCATTAATCAAGATTTAAAGTAAATTTTTTCATCAAATCTTGTTTAACATATGATGCCTAATCAATATCACACTTTTCATTTTAGAGTTTCATTTATACATATGTGTGCGAGATCTTCGATTTGTGCATTTTTATCTCAAAATTGTGCTTAACACGTCGTACATGAATGCTTTTCACATGCATCATCATGCATTCATGTCATATGTTGAGAGTTTGGGTTATTGGGATGCGACACTTAGTCTTTTATGGATTTTCCCCGGACTGAGTTATTTTAGACAAATCGTTCGCACAGTGCCAGATTAGCACCATTCGCACATCCATACTTAAATCGTGCACACAGACTTCGCACAAGGTTAGCTATTTAAAAAAAATTAGGGACCATTTGATACTCATTTAAAATCCTTCACTACCAGAGCAAAACCCTAGGCGGTTTTTTGTGCAAGCTAGGATTTTTTTTACTTATATGTGAGATCTTTAAGCTATTTTAAGTATATTTGGAGTTTTTTATATACAAAACTTAGTTATTATACTTAGTTGGATTTCATCTAGTTCAATGTCTAAAAAGTCAAATTCTAATCTTCCTTGTTGATTTTCTTATGTTTATTTAGGTTGATTATATCATTCTAGGGTGTTGATTTTAGATTTGAGGTTGATTTTTGGGGATGTTTTGACTTTCATACCATTTTCTATCACATTCACTCTTTGGGATTAATCCCATTTCTATATGTGCACATTTTTAAACCTTATGGCTTATATTATGGGCATTGAAAATTATATTGCATGAAAAAAGTGACTCCTAGATCCCGTAGTGGTCCTAGTGAGATGTCACCTTTGAGAGCCTCACCACCATCCCCTCCACACACTTTACATGCATGTATTAAGACCCCTGGTTCCTTTATGCCTATCCTAAGATGACAATAGATGCCTTCATCATTTTGATTCACTATAGATGGTGCCCCCATTGCATTCTAGTTTTAAGTCTAGAGCGGTGAACATAGATAAAGGTGTTATTGTGGAGCATCTCACACGTAGTGAGGAAGGGTTATTTTGTATATTTATTATTTAGAAACTCGCTTTATAATAATTCCTACAGCCACATTCATCGATCAACGCTACTCATGCTCATGAAATCTATGCGAACACTCGTAACTATCGTTGATCCTCTGATTCTTACCTCACTTGTACATGGTTTTAAGGTTGTCTTTATTAATTATTCTCTTACATCACATATTATTATTCCATATGTTGATGATCCTCGATATACTCTCTTTACTAATAACATCTATACATATGATCAGATTATTAAATTCCTAGTTGGTCGGGAGATGACATAGGTAGGTAGTTTGTTTCTTCAGACTACCTTGAGTAAGAAGTATTCCATGATTCATTTTGTGGTTATCTATAACCTCATGCCTTAGTATCGATATCGGGATTTACCCTATTGCATTGGTCGGTTGATCCATTCTATGGTCCATCATAATTCTATAGATTATCCTTCTCTGATTTTAGAGGTTATGTATCGTGATTGTTCTGATGCATCTCAGGAGGCGTTGCCTTATGATCGTGTGATCACTGGATACCTTTATTCTTTAGGTATTCTTAGACTTTACACCGATCGGTCTGCTTCCATTTTTGGACCAATTGTAAAGTGTCAGCACTTTGCGTTCTACCATCACAACCCATTTATCTAAATGGAGTGGATCTTGCACCATCACAAATGTTATATCCTACTTCACATGCTCGACATCCATCCCGAGAGTACTTTGATTCTCATTTTAATTTTATGAGAGATTCCTTCTATATGATGGATTATTGGATGACGTATATATATGATCATTTTGACTTTTGTCTCAATCAGGTTAATAAAAACCATACTCATTTGATGAACAAGGTGACTATTATTGAGCATTATTTAAGAGGTACTCAACATGAAAGTATTCCTCCTCTGCACCTACTCCTACTCCTGCACTTATACCTCATAATTGTGATAAGAAGGAGGACTAGGATAAGGATAATGAGATAGTGGCTGAGTGGACCGATGAGGATTAGAGATTTAATGATTATCTCTATGTTGTTCTGTTGAGACTTTTATGTACTTTTGTTTTGGTACATTTTGTATTTTTGATATTTGGTTTGTATTACTCCTATTTTGTTTATAAGTACTTTACAATACAACTGGATAATGATACATTTAGATATTTGTATGTATTTTCTAATTATCCATATATTTTGAGATTTATCATTGTCATATTTATTAATCTTGTGATCTCTTCTAGTTAAATACATTTATGTCACTTATCATACTTTACATGCTTTCATGCTTAACATATCTTATCTTCTAGTTCATATTTTGAGATTCATCTTCTATACATCACTTTATATCATATCATACACTTGGAGGATATTATATATTCATTGGTTGTGTATATTTCTTCAACTCATGATGATTTCCATTGAGTACCTTCTTTATAGAATTGGTTGTATCCCGTATTTTTCTAGCTTTTTCGTTTTAGCATTGCTTATACATTGTGATTTTGGATATTTTTACCATGTTGTACTCGTTATCTACATATTTCTACTTATCTTTGACTTTTCATGTCAAAAGGGGGATAAATTACAAAAATAGGGGGAGTTCCCTTTCATTCCTTTATTGGGATATTCACGTGTTTAGGGAGAGATATTTCATGAAAGGGGGTATATACATGTTATTCTTTATGATATTACATGGAGTGATCACATGTTATATGCTTTCATGTTTTTCTTAATTTTTTGGAGGATTCCAAAAGTAGGGGGAATTTCACTTTGTACATGCTTTACCGCATGATCTTATGCTTTGATTCATGTATTTTAGGTATAATAATTTTCATGTAGTTCAATCCAAAGTTTTGGATTCGACTTTTTATTTTTCTTTGGTTTATTGATTTGATGTGTATTACATCCTACTACTCTCATTATATGTCTAATGCGGAGTGAGCTTGGTAGGTACAATAAAGATATTGGGGGGTTTTGGAGTTTTTCAATGGAATAAACAAGGTAGGAGATAAATAATGTAATCTTTTGTAAAAATATATTAAGCTGAATTTATTTTTTGTCAAAGGATTTTAGTTTCATGATATTCAAGACAAAAATCTTTAATCCTTAAGGACATTTGGTAGAAAGGGAGTTTTGTTCCTTCGTCTTCGTGAACATTGAACGTTAAAGATATACTTGGTTTCTATACAACAAAAAGACTTTCATTGTTGAACTTTGAAGATGTATCCCTTTGACTTTGGATTATGATTGTACGTATATGGTTATGCACATACATTTTTCATTATCATTTGATAAAAATGTGTTTTGTGTTGAACAAGTGATTTTATACATTGATAAATGTTATGTATGACCATGGGAAAGACTTATATTTTTCAAAATGTTATTTGATTAAGGCCAAATAGGTTTGCTGCCTTGGTCCATTTGCACAGCCCCAATTTGGCCCCGTGTGCATGGTCTTGCACATCTTAATCATAATGTATTCCATGTCTAAAAGCGTGTGCACGACTGCACATTTTTGGCATGAACTTTTTCACTACCTAAAACTATGAGCACGGCGGACATAGATTTTCAAAATCTTCTATAAATAAGGTATTTTCCCTCCATTTTAACATATAGGAGTTCTTCTTTAATTCTTTAACACTTAAAGAGTATTTTCGAGTTTGAGGTAATATCAATTGCTTCTCTATATTTAAAATCACTAGTTCCTTACCAAATTGAGAGAACATAAATCTACACTAGATATATGATTTGGGAGGAATTGGGAATATTTAAAAATTAAATCCACTTAGTTTAGATTCAATCTAATCATTCTATATCATAATTGAAGATCTACACTCCAAGATTTAAAAAGGAGGTTCTTTGATCTACTGTAGAGTTCAAGTATTATGTGACTCTACGAAGGAGAATGTTACTTTCGTGTTCATCCTATTGAGCTTAGGGTAGATCTCTCATCATCCATGGGGGAAAGTTCAATGTTCGTAGGTAACTTTCCTTGAGTGCACAATATATATGTACTTTCTTGCATTGTATAAAACTTTTTCAAGTTGAATGAGAGTAGAGTGCATTGAGATGTTTTACCCCTCGGTGGGAGGTTTTCCTCGTAAAATATTTCTTGTGGATTGTTTATGTGTTATTTATACTGCATGATTTATCCCAATCACACACATCACTTAAATCTCACCTAGATCTATTATAATTCATTAATTTGACCTTAGATTACATCTAGTGCTTATTTGTCACAATTGACCTAGATTTCCTAATTGATGCTTCAAATTATAGATCCACGCATATATCATCATATCATCTAGTTGATTATTATGCTATGATTGTTAAAATTGATAAGGAAATTAAATCTGGCAAATATTGGGCAAAGTTTGTAACTAAACCTATTCACCCCTATGTTTATTTGAGTAGAACATTAATATAAAACACATCAAATCCTCATAAACCATCTATGAGTCCTATTAGGACTGTGGTCAAGCAATACAGTGGTTCTTAGAACTATAGTTTTGTTGACGGAGATCAAGAAGCCATCATGATTATCGTTGAGGCCCTCAAAACTTTTAGGTGGACCTATTAAATCCCTAATGAGGTGGTACTAAGAGCCACTGGGCCTCATAAATAGGTGTGTTCCCTTGTTTAAGAGTCCATATGCTTCAATGAACTATTTTTGGAGTATATAGTTCACTTCCATCTCCAACTGGCTATTGGGGAGATTTTCATTTTTATTGACCTAGTACGTACTCAATTAGTGGCAAATTCGTGGTCACCACTAATTAATGCGATTTGGCCTATGCAAGAGTTAACTAATGAGGTGTTCAATATGAATGCCACCCATTTCTTTCACTTACACTATTTCCAAAACCAACTGATTTTTAATTAGAAACCCTTAAGAACTATAGTTATATTACATCATGCCCCTAAATACCAATTAATTGAGTGATTGGGCATGTTTTCCATAACTTATGAGTGTAGGAGACATTAATTACACATATGTCAGACCACACCGATCAGATGGATCAGATCTGAACATATAATTTGGTGATCGACCAAAAAAATTTCAGGACTTAGATTTTGGAAGAAAGTGTTCGAGATGATATCCGGTGTTTAGCTTCAGTCATTTTGTTGGTTTTACTATTTAATTAAGCATTTACCAAACAAATTAGGTGAATCAGTTTGTGAATACAATCTTAAAAAGAAATATGCGTTTTATTGAAATGAACATAATCTTAAAGCAAGATATGCGTTAAGAACATGGTCTTAAAAGGAAACATGCGATTACATTGATAAATAAAGAAAATAAATTAACTATTAAATGAAATCGATGACAATATTGTCTTAATCCTTAGTCGTTCACTGGTAGTAAATCTTTAGATTTTCCATAGTCCATGGGTGAGGGAGCATTTGATTTTCATAGTCTTTCAACTTGTATATTCTCGATTGTACGATGCCAGTGCCAGTGTATGGGCCTTCCTAGTTATCTTCTAGTTTGTCATGGTTGTGGTCTTTTATCGATTGCATCACTTTCATGATGATAAGATCCCCCACTTTTAGCGTTCGATTTCTTACTCGCCGATTGTAGTACCGAGCGATCTTCTATTACGTGGCGGTAATTTTTATGGTTGTTTCTTCCTAAATTTCTTCAATGGTGTCCAAAATAACCTTTATCAATTGTCATTTTCCTCATGCTCGAAAATATATAAACTGATCCTAGGTAACTTAATTTCAACTGGTAAGATCGCTTATGTATCATAAGTAAGGGAAAATGGTGTTGCCATATTGAACCCCCAAGTGGTCATCCGATATGCCCTTAGAGCTGAGAGCATCCATTCAACCCATAAACCCTTATAATTTTCTAGTTGTGTCTTCAAGTCATACAATATTGTTCGATTTTTGACCTCCACCTACCTGTTACACCTTGGGTGCCTAGGAGCTAAGAAAAAAGGCTTAGCTCTAAGCTGATCACTCAGACTGTCAATACGAACGCTGTCAAACTATCTCCCATTATCGGTGATGATGGCATATAGAACGCAGTACCAACTAATGATGAATCTATGTATGAAGGAGTGAACCTTTTGGTTAGTAATCCATAATACTAGTTCAGCCTCCATCCACTTCATAAAGTAATCTATGGCGACTTACAAGAACTTGCACTATCCATTTTTAATTTAAAAAAAATGGTCCTAAAATGTACATTCCCCAAAATACGAATGGACACGAGGATTTAATCGTTGAGACCTTTTCATCGGGATAATTGATCAAGTCAGTAGACATATAATACATCATGCATCTGCTATAAATGATCCGAAAAAGCTAAATGATATGTAACTAGTCCAATATAATCAATGATGGTGAATAGTCCCACATATCATGGAGACAACCTCTCCTTCTTGCCTAACCGCATCACTCTTTTCATGGGAGACACCTTAAGTAACACCTGACCTCCAACTAAAAACTCAAGGTGCCTCATCTGTAAATCCATGTGGCTATTATGCCTATTATGGGCAGTTTTCATCCTTCCTTTTATAAGCTCTACCTTCTTTAAGGTGTCATGAATAAACTTGGGTCCGAGAAGCTTTTTTTATCCCACCTCCATCCAACAAGTAGGAGAATGATGAATCCTCTCATACAAAGTCTCAAATGGTTCCATGATAATAGCCTGTTAATAATTGTTGATGTAAGAAAACTCCACCAATGGTAAGTATTACTTCCAAATACACTTGGAGTCTAAAATTCAACCCTATAGCATATCCTCTAGTACTTGGTTCACATTCCTAGTTTGTCCATTCATTTGTGCTAAACCATCAATCAGTCCTCACTGCCTGCTGGAAACTCCTCTAAAATGGAACACAAATGTCTTATCCCTATTAAGCGTGATATTAAGTGGAAAACCATGTAGTCTCATACATCATATATGAAAAGCCTGGCGTACTACTCTGAAGTGAAGTTTTTCTGAACTTATACAAAATAAGCTATCATAGTCCAATGGTCCATAATCATGCAGATGGAATAATGTCCTCGCTTTGGCATAGGCAACCCAGAAATAAATTCCATCGAAGTTATCTCCCATTTCCACACCAAAATCTCAAGAGGCTATAGAATACTCACTGGTCTCTGATGATCTACCTTCACCATTTGACAAGTAGTACAATTGGACACAAAAACTGCAATGTCCTTCTCTATGCATGCCTAGTAATATTTGCACCTCATATCTTGGAACATCTTATCCCCACCAGGATGTATTAAAAAATGCGACCCATAAGCCTCAATCAACACAACTCGCCGTAACACTTCATCCTCGAGAACCACTAATCTGCCATGGAATTACAAACTTTTATTTAATCTGATCGATTATAACTGTGCTACCTCAATCAACAATGTCCTTAAATTTTCTTGATAATAAGGGTCCCTTAATTGTGCCTTCATAAATCGAATAATGATCTCAGGTGTGATGGTAAGAATCACCAAAAATGTAATTGTCGACTTATAGCTCAAGGTGTCTACCGCTACGTTCTCCTTGCGAGGATGATACCCAATATCAAACTAGTAGTCATAACTTGAGCCATCGACGTTGTCTTATGTTCAACTACCTCTTCTTGAACAAATAATTCAAGCTCATATGGTTTTTTAAAAGATGATGTTCATACTCAAAGTGCAAAAACAACTACTGAAAACTCCAAATCATGGGTAGGATAACTCCTCTCGTAAGGCTTAAGCTTTTAAGAAGCATAAACCATAGCCTTTTCTCCTACAATAATAGACCCCAAGTCCTTGTAGTAAGGCATTGGTATAAACTATGTAACCACCCCGTTATTAGGTAAATAGATCACGAGAGGTAAAGTTAACTTGACCTTTAACTCATTAAAAGCCTGCTAAAAAAACTCATCCTAAATAAATGGTATCCCCTTCTTCGTCAAGTTCGTCAAAGGCCCGACTATCTTCGAGAATCACTGGATGAACTAACGACAATAACTAGACAATCCCATGTGCACCTTCATAGGTGTCATGGTTATCCCTATTCAATCAATACTGACACCTTACTCGGGTCCACTAAGATCCATGCCCTTATCACAATGTGATCAAAGAACCGAACCTCTCTTAACTCTAATCCATACTTCTTGAACATAACATAGATTTGATGGTATTGTAATGTCTGTAAGACTATCCGTAAGTGTTGAGCATGCTCGTCTATAGTCCAAGAATAAATTAGGATATCATCTATTAAAACGATGACAAACTGATCCAAAAAATATATGTTCATTTCACCAAGTTCGTGAACATGATTGGTACACTGGTCAACCCGAATGGCATAACCATAAACTTATAAGATATATAACATGTCACAAACTATCCTTGGGACAAATGATGGTACCCCGGCCATAAATCAATCTTAGAGAAGTACTAAGTTCCCCTTAACTTATCAAAAAAGTCATCAGTACGGGTAAATATTACTTATGGTAACATTGTTTAACTCTCGATAATCAACACAAAGCATCAACGATCCATCCTTTTTTTCACTAAGAGGATCGGATCTCCCCAAGATGAAGTACACCTCTAAATAAAACCATGTTCAAGTAACTATTGAACCTACACTCTCGAATTTCTCATATCCAATGGATCGATAGATATGGTGCTCGAGATAACGGTTTAGTGGTCGAAGACAAATCAACCACAAACTTAATATCTCTACTCAGAGGAAATACTAGAATAATTTGGAACACATAAAAAAACTCGCTAACTATTGAAATATAGTCCAAAGACACATAACTCCCTCAAAAATTTCCTCCTCTATAAAATACAAATGCTTGATTGATCGTCTTTTGAGAGAAACATCGCAAACAAGTACATATCCTTCCCCAAAATGGCAAAGACAATGGACTTTACAAAGCAATCCACACATGCATAGTAAGTAGCTAACCAATCTATCTCTATGATAACGTCATATTCAGGCATATATCAATGAATATTGCTACAAAACATAGCCTCCCAATATCGACACCTATCCCTCATTACACATAACGAATAGTTGAACCTCTACCCAAAGGTGAATCAATGTGTTAAAACGTGTCCGATGCTAAATCTATCATCCCTGAAGATTAAGCAAATACTATATTAACAAAAGAATGTGATGCATTAGTATCAAATAAAATGCTTCCTATATGCCCATGGATAGGAAACGTATCCTCAACCGACTGGGTTGTTGCCTACTCATCTTTGGGTTGGATGTGATATGCACATCCATACTATAATTTTCGCCCCTGTGGATGAATCGATGGTGATGGTACTGTTGGCACCGTAAAAACTGGTGGGGCTAATAAATATTGACATCGTCCCTATGGTGCATGATACCCATATTCTCCTCCTTGCCTCTGAGCTCCCCGATTTCCATTAGGGCACTTCTTAGTTGTATATTCAATCTCACTGTATGCAAAGCAAGTGTTGTGGAACTAGCCCCTACCCTGTTGTTGTCCTTACTGGCCATGACCCTTCTATTGGTCGTACTGGCCTCTACCATGATGGCCCTAGTGGGACTTTTTCCTTGGATCTAATGGTTATGGTCATCATAACCCTTGCACCTCATATGAGGCTGATCTCCAGTATGAGGCCCCTTTGTTTGTTGTTACCCTTTAGTGTTTCCTCCAATTGTCTCGCCCTACTAGCTAGACGAGTCTCCATTGGGCCTCTTCTTTACCTTTACATTATGAAACTCCATATGGTCTTGCTAGTGTAACAATGCAACGTTCACCACCTCATCTCCATGCAAACCCATAATCGAAATGCTCCATCTTCTTTTATTAGTATACACCTCCTCCAGAGTAAACAATAAGAGGTTGGCAAAATCCTTCTCATAATCTATAATAGTGCAAATTCCTTGAGTTAAACCTTATAACTCTCTCTTATTTTGACCCCTAATTACTGGTAAAAAGTACTTATCATTGCACTTAACTCGGAAACTCAACGATGGTCATAGTACTCCTTTATTCTATGGTGGTGATAGACTCCCACCGCTATAACGCATCTCCTACGAATTTAAAGTTACCCAACATCTGCATATGGACGTCCATGCACTCAATAATCCTCAAGTTCCTCTGGATGTTCTTTATCCACTAATACGTTACCAAGATATATGTGATCCCTATGAACTCAGGTGGGTTTCCTTTAGCAAATTCCTCCCTGTGATCTTTACCATGTGGTAACTTGTGGTTATGCGAGTACTACCACCTCCGATTGTGGCTATGAGGGCAACTGAAAGTGTTGTAAGATGGCGGCCATACTAGCGGTGACTGCCTGAGCAATAACAGAATCCATATTCGATGCGGGTGTTGCTTGTGGTGGCTGTTGATCCTTCTTAGCACGCTTGTTAATAACCCTATTGGCAGACGATCGTCCGTTGTTGCCACATGTGTTTTCCATTTGAAAGCAAAACCAATATACGTATTAGATAACATTTTGAATAAGAATATAATGATTCCTAAATATAGTGATCTAATAAAACCAAAAATGCAACATAACATGTAATGGGAATCCCAAGGAACCTAAGACACTAGAACTTGGAATACTCTGATACCAACTCTAACCCCCCCCCCCCCCATTTTCTCATGTATTGATTGACTATTTTGATACGCTAAAAATACGATGAGCTAATCAATTTATGTCGTTCCCAACATAAAAAATAATAAATAATAACTTGGTGAATTTACACATCCATTACATTCAATCGTCTCAACATCCAACATAAATAAATAAAATATTCTCAACTCTTACAAATAAATCCAATTGAATAAATAAATGGGACCAATATGTTCCATACAAATCTTTGAATAATAGTTTGAATCGAAGAACTATAATGAGATAACAACCTAAACTAAGAATCGACTAGAGAACGTGACAACAATGAACTGGCAAGTTTGAATCACCTCAGCCCTATTTCACCTGCCTGTGAATATATATATATATTGCGACATAGCCCTAAAGTTGCAAAAAAATATCTCACAGTATCGATGAAATAATAATCATGCGATTTATTTTCGATAAACATGTCAACTCGACGACACTTACATGCAAGAAATACCTCATCCGTCGTCATAAGTAAAATACTACATGAGTGTCCCAAATCAAGGCATAAGCAATATTGTAAGTATCTATAATTAGACTAATAAGTTCACATAACATATTAAAATACTTCATTGAGATTCAATTAACTACACATGTAAGTAACTCGATACCAATCCCCACTCGTGTCAGCCACAAACTAGGATACACATGATACCTCAACATAACACATTAACATGACATAGGGTTCTTTATTAAAGTGTTCATTACTGGACTATATCATCAATTATTATAAGTCTTATAATAACCATACGAAGGCATCTACCTTCGAGGACCTTCTCGTGCTTCTATAGGTAAACCCGTATGAGTCCCCCTCTTAACGGATTTAAAAATATGCACACACATAAGAATGGGGGATCACTATGCAATCATATAAACGTCTAGTCCCATACCAAAACTCGCTTGATGGATCAAGTCATTTACATCTCCCGTCATGAGGTGGTGACCAACTGAACATATAACCACTGACTGAACGTATAATCAAACATAACGACCTCAAAAAAGTCATATGTCAACAATTAACTGTGAGGCACCCGGTCACAAGCCAATTGAATCAAACCCTGACTGATTGATTCTTCACGAGTAAACATACGTTCACATTAACACAATTTATATATACACATATAATCTATATAAATATAGGATACTTCATACTCTCAAGCGTACCAGAATCATCACAATCCCCAATGTTGAATTGTACAATTAATTAGAGTTTTATTAATTTCAAACTCCAATTAAATCCTAACTATATTTTCCATAATCACACGCACACACACATATATATACACATTGTCAGAACTCCATATAAGTTCCTAAAAATTTCTCCCATATAGTAAGGAAGAAGAAAATAAAAGAAAAAGCTGCCACACCCCCTTCTCTAAGCCGCCATCATGGTTGAAGTGATGCACTATAGCGGCCTCCACCTGCTATGGAAGAGGTCTTCTTCCCCTTGCCCGCTTATTCTCAATTTTGACCCAGAATAAAATCCTCAATCAATGAATCCATATCTACTTCGTTTTAAGTCAAAATTAAATTCTAATTCCTCCTATGAAATCCAAATTAAATTCATCACATGAATATATAAAAACCCAATAAAATCATAATGTCACCAAAATCTCAACTTTAACATAACAATAAGATATCTATTCAATTTCCCAATTAATTTCACCATTAATCAATATCTTTTATGCAATATCATAATGGCAAATAAAGATAAATCCTAAACATGGATTCTAACATTAAATCATCATAAATATGGATCCAGTAATAGTTTTATCACAAAAAATTCCATAAGATTAGATTTTTATTCCCAAAATAATTTATAAAATGAACTCGTACTAACCCAATACCCACATGATTAAAATGGCATATTTGTATCCTAAACATGATTTTAATCCCAAATCAGTTTAATTGCATCAAAATCATAAATAAGTTACATATTACATGATGATAAAGCAAGATATTTCAAGCTTGGATAATACGGGTGAATAATCTCTTCTCTTTTGATCATTAGTTCCTCTCCAATGTTCTTCTCAATCTCTCACATAGAACTTAGGTTGCTAAGGTTATGATTTATGCGTTAAGTGTTTAATTTATGAAATCTAACACACCTTAAATAACCTTAATCTCGTAGGTCTCTAAAAGGCCTACTTTTGGGCCTCCAAATGAGCCCAAACCACTACCCAAACCATTCCAAAACTTTGCCTAAAGTTATTCCTACCCTTGGACTGAATCCAAAGCATTAAAAGTACGTCTCCGGGCATTTATATCACTCTAGAGTCTGGTCCAAATTTTAATACCTCGTAAATCATGGTAATACCTCACAACGTAAAATATAATACGCAGTTAATTATTTTATGCCTAACTATGCATAATCAAATATCATATAATTAATATCATTGATTAAGTATTTATAACACATGACACAAAAATCACACAACATGAAAATTTTAATTATCATCTAAATAATGATTTTTATTATTACCATATCACACGAGTAATAATTAAAACCATTTATTTCTCGCAAAAATACGGGATATTACACTTCTCTCCTTTAGCCTCATACTCTCGTAATACTTGGGCAACGATCATCTTTGAATCATTCAATAACATGACATGTTTGGCATTTAGAGAGAGTGTTAGTCATATTCCGGTGATTGGTGCATTGTACTCAGCATCGTTATTCAATGCTTGGAAGTTAACTATCATGGCA
Source organism: Sambucus nigra (assembly GCA_949130495.1). Classification (NCBI taxonomy): domain Eukaryota; kingdom Viridiplantae; phylum Streptophyta; class Magnoliopsida; order Dipsacales; family Adoxaceae; genus Sambucus; species Sambucus nigra. The sequence continues at coordinate 52,661,317 of OX422220.1, forward strand.
TATTCCATGCCTGAACCGTCTGGCATATCGATGATGAACCCTGCTCCACTCCCAATCTTGTTGGATGATTCGTCCATATGGACGACCCAAATCGGTTGTTTGACATTTAGCCTTTGAATTGATTCGCTATATTCCACATTGGTGAATTATGAATGCAAATCTACAGCGGCCTGCCCCTTGAGAAAAACTTGTGGCTTGTATTGGAGGTCAAAATCCACTATCTCCACTATCCACTTTATCGCCGATAGGAGATCTCTCATTGATGCAGGGCTTGCCTAAGGGGGTGGTCAGTGAGGACAATTATAACGTGGCATAAAAGTATGGCCTTAACTTTTGAACTAAAATTATGCGCGCGAACGATGGATTTTCGATTTGAGGATATCTGGACTCAACTCCTCTAAATTCCCTACTCACATAGTACCTTGTTTCCATCCCTAATAAGGTCTAAGTTGACAACTAAGGACAAAAAAACTAATCAAATGTATAATTCTTCGCTTGGAATAACTTTGGACATGAGTGGGGCTTCAGCTAGGTATTTCTTTAGTTCCTATAAATCCTTCTTGCATTTATCCATCCAAATGAAGGCTTTCTTCACTATTTGGAAGAACAGAGAGAACTTATTCGTCACTCTATTGATGATTATGTTTAAGGATGTAACTCTCCCAATTATACCTCCTTAGTTATTTTAGTTATTCTTATGTCTAGAACTGCTTGAATCTTCTTAGGGTTTGCCTTATCCCCTACTGGTAATAATAAACCCTATAAACTTTCCAGAGGATACTCCAAAAGTGCATTTTTTCAGGTTTAACTTCATTCTATACTTGTCGAGGATGACGAATATCTCCTCTAGATCACTAACGTGTATTTTTACTTCAGACTCTTTACTAACATGTCATCCACATACACCTCCATGGACTTCCCTATTTTTTCTTCAAACATGGTACTGTCAAGCCTCTGGTAAATGGCTTTAGCATTTTTATAGCCCAAAGGGCATCAACTTGTAGCAGAATGTCCCGTGTAGGTTATGAATGGCATTTTCTCATATTGAGCGGGATTTGTGCATATTTAGTTATAGTTAATGTAATTGTCCATGAATGATAGCATCTCATGGCCCGCCATTGGCTTAACTAGTGAATTAATCATGCGGAGGGGATAACAATCTTTGGGACGAGCTTCGTTTAGACCCGAGTAGTCCATGCACAACTTATATTTCCCATTCGGTTTTTTCATCATAACTACATTGGATATCCCCTCGAGATACTTGATATCATTAATAACCTAGATGAAAAGTATATTGTCTACTTCAGTGTGTGCTCACTCTGGGGCGAAGGCCCATTTTTATTTTATCAAATGACACATATAGTCGATTTTCAGAGTGTGGGTCTGTGACACCCCTCCTATTTCAATAACGGGTGATCAATCCTCTACCTAAATAAAACAGGAATCCCATCTTATTTATTCTTAACATCACTATCGAAAATATTTTAATTACTAATAATTTATTAGGCCTGGTGCCAAAATTAACACTTTTTAACTTACACAAAATTCCCATTCACATAACCAACCATGCAATTAATGAAACTCACACTCACTGGAATAAAAAAAAAATAATCGATAACTCTCTATAAACATCCAGACTCACTGGCCATGCAGGTCAGCTGAACCAGTTCAGCTAGGGGCGAACCAATTCGCCCCTAGGAACAGGTCAAAATAGGTATGCCATATCTGTTGCGGATTTTCACCCAATTTCTCCACTAATATGAGAATCAAAACTTATCCCAATACACTTTAACCCAACCCTATAAATCCCAACAATAAGGGTAGATATTGCATGGATTCAATTCACCCCAAACTCATTCGAAATCATGGGATTTAATCATCAATTTTCCAGAATTAATTATAATACCAATTTACATTATTTTTCCAGAATTATAAATTAAGAGCACATCTATTCTCATCATAATTCAAACTAAGATTTATCATAAGATTCTCACTTATATATATGATTCAATCTTATATTTCATATGATATACTACTCAGATAAATTTACGTGAAATCTTCCCACAAAACCCATTTTGACATGTGAATCCCACCCAAAAATCATATTTGTTTCACCAATTATAATATAAACTAAAACGCAACATATAATATCAAATCAATTTAAGCACTTGTCACTAATTGTAGAAACTTCGATCTTGCTTCTTGAGATCCTTTACACACAATGATCCAAGGCCCGAAATTGTCCAATCTCTTCCCAGAATGATGTTCTTGAGTTATCTCTTGAATTTTTTCCTTCTCAACCTTTCTCTCAAGCCTAAATGAACTAGAATGAGTATATGGCTGCCTCACTCATCTAACAGCCCTTAATATTCCCCTAATCCCAAAATTAGGTTAAGTTATAATATTAAAATGCCCGAATATCCCCATACAGGTCCCGTTTAGTTTTAAAAAATCCCCAAAACTCGATTACAACCCTTTGGTAGCTAATTATGACTATCTCGACCCATCCCGGATCGTTCGTACTCTCGAAATCACGATCTGGGTCACCTATCATCATTTTATTATCTTATTCCAAATACGATCCCAAACGCGGGTCTCGAATCAGATACAGTCAACCTGTCGCTTGTATTGACGTAACATAAAATAATATAATTTCATTTATTTATTGCATAAGTAAATATAATAACATATAAATATTAATCCAATACTCGCTAATTAACATTTATTTAATTCACTTTATTTCTCAAATTAATTAAATTACTGTTACACGTGTAATTTAAATATATGCGCAAAAATACGGGGTGTTATAGGGTCATTATTGAGGCATCTATGGCTATCATATCTTTGTGACTCTAGGGAAACGTATTGTGGTTCTTTCGTTAGAAAGTCGCAACCTCCCTTATGAAATTGGTCAAGGATGATAAAATATATACCACCCATTTTGACCGTGTTTTGAACAACGGAATGAGGATAAGATCTTCGACCGATGACCCTCTTATTGTTTCCTCTCTTAGATCTAGGGCTGTGTTTCGACCGGATCGGATCGAAAAATGACCTTTCGGAAAAAATTCCAATTTTTTCAGAAATAAAATATTTGTTCCAATTTCCTATCCAATTTTTTCGAAAAATCAAAAAAGTTTTCGAATTCGGAAAAAAATCAGAAAAATTCGAAAATTCAAAAAATATACAAAAAATTCATAAATTTTGGAAATTCCAAAATTTCAAAAAAAATAATATAGGATTTTCGATTACTCGAAATTCTCATTTTAAAGAAATCGAAAAAGAGATTTAACCCACCATGTAAATATGTAAGGATTTAACCATTTTTTTCATTTGTGTAGAGGATAGAGGATATTCTCCTTTTATAGAGGACTTTTTGGGCCTCTCTTCCTCTCCTAGCCGATGTGGGACACATGAGAATGTTTAAAAGAAATAGAAAATTTGGAAATCGGAAAATATTTCGAACAAAATCAAAAATAATTCAGAAAAATCGGATTGGCATAGTTTCGAAAAAATCGGATCGAAAAAATCGAAAAATCGAAAATTCAGAATTATTTCCAATTTTCAATCCCATTTTTTTCGAAAAAATCGAAAATCGGAAATCGAAAACCTTATATACGTTCCAAAATCGAAAAATATCAAATCGAATATCGAAAAAATCGGAATGTTCAGAAAAAAAAACAGCCCTAAGTTAGATCTAACCCATTGATGTGAAAGGATTTCTTATTTTTCTTCAAGAACATGAAGTAGCAGATCTTAGCATGGAATTGGCTTCTGTGTATTGTTCCCATTCTATTCGGTGTTAGTAGGTGTGTTCAAAAAATCAACTTAACCGACGAATCGAACCGACTTTTTTTTTCAATTTTTTTTATTAATCGGTTGGATCTGGGTTTATTTTTTTGGCGGACCGACTAGGCCGGTCCTGTCCATGATTTACAATTTCAAAAACCATGTTAGGACTGACCCGAATCAACTTTATATTAATATATATATATATATATATATATATATATATATATATATATATATATATATATATATATATATATATATATATATATATATATATATATATATATATATATATCTTAATATTTGATTAGTTTAAATTATAGTTTAATCCAATAATAGGTTTGTTTTAATTGTAAATTTTGATATTTTTTAGTTTTTAATGTTTGGAAAAAATAGACTCGGGTATATTTTTATATTACAAATGATGTGATTCATTAATATGGGGACCGACAGGTTATACTGAACTGACCCTATAAAAAACTGAATCGACTAGGGTCGGTTAGCAGACATTATTGGTCTAGTCTCGGTCCATTTTTTTAGAGGACCGATAAAGTCTACTCGATAAAAAAAACTCAAAACCGAACCGAACCGGACCGCGAACACCCCTAGGTGTTAGGAATTAAAGGGTATAGGATTTAATTGAGAGAACATAATCCAATCAGCTAAGCATCGTTTGCCCTATTAGGATGTTGTATACCTACGGCGATCTTACAATCAAGAGATACACTTAAAGTGTGGTGGATTTTAGTATTTTCCCTACTGTAAAGGGTGGGTCGATAACTCCCTCAGGATATACCCAGTCCCCTATGATGCCGAAGAATGGTCTTTTTTCGATTTGAATCAAGCTCCTTCTAATTTCATTTTTCAAAGTAATTATAATATATAATGTCAATTGAACTGCCTGTGTTTATCATAATCATCCCGGTTATCCAGTTAAATAGGATGGCTTCAATCAAAATTGGGTCATCACGTGGCATGATTAGGTCATGAAAATCCTTTGGGGTAAAAATTATACTTTCCTAAATTTCAAGGGGTTTAGGGGACTGAACCTCCATCAGTTCTCATTTCTGACCTTTGTAGGCTTTTCAGATGATCGTATACTCTCCTCCGATTATGATCCCTCTGTGTATCATGCATAATCATCCATTCAAATAATTTTTCTCAGTTTCTTTAACATCCTTTGGTGTTTTTTGCATATATTCACGTTCCCTCGATCGGTTATGATAACAATGGTCCATTTCTATGTTAGTCCAGTATTCTATCCTTATGTCCCATTTCTTCTGAAACTCTCACGTGTTTTCTCTTTAGATCACATATTCTATTTAATTCTTAAGGATAAGGTAGTCATTTTTATCATGACTGTAGTCCCAGTAGAGGTTGCAATACTGGTTGGACTTTTTCATAGATGGATAATTTCTCATCTTATTTGGTCAATTCAACATTCTTGGATCTGTCACAACGAAGAAAAACCGTCCCATAGTCATGTAAATACATGTAAATTGATCGAATCACGATTGATCTTTTACAACATTCCCCTCTAATCCTAACATCTTCTTTTGATCATTCATCTCCCGATCTTCTCTTCCGTACTTTTTTCTTTCCCATTGGGGATGAGGTTGTCGTTGACAATGTCTTCAGCACGGATGTTCTTTTCTAATTTCCACATAAGATAAATCATATTGGTCGGTGTATTTTTTTAGAAGGAATAGATAATAATCTTGCATTAGAGGCCTTACAATAATGCGAATACGACCACCCGCTCATCTGAGTGGTCAATCCCGAGGAGCTCATCATTAAATTACATTACAAATTCCCTTAAGCCTCTTCTCGTAAACCCAACTACCAATAAAGTGACCGACGAAGCAACCGTTCAGCTCTATAAAGAGTTTAACATCATGGAAAAATCTCTACACACCTGATATAGTCTGTACTACCCAAGAAATTTATGTACACTTCGTACTTATCAATGTGGTCGTGTGGATCAAATGTTCCATCAAATGCATCCATCATAGGGAAAGCTTGATTGTCGAAGACATTGGATAATTTAAGATGTCGCGATTGAATGGTGACGCATGACTTTTGCCTCGTTCATTGATCAACGTGATATGTTAGTAAATCTTCTTGAACACCGACGCTCTCACCATAGAGGATAGTGAAGTTGCGGGATATGGTGGTAGGGGAACCACATCGTCTCTGTTCTGATCGGTAACGGGACTTTTTGGTCGACCTATTATTCATTAGATTATGGAGAGGGATTAGGTTTTAGACTGTACAGAATTTGAGCTAGTTTTGTTCGGAGGGCTTCTTGTTGTTCAACAAGATCGTGGATGGCCTTAGTGACTTAACTCCTATTAATGTCTTGAAATGGTCGTTCCCACAGACGACGCTAATTATGGTGAGCTGCAAATAATATGACACATACATAGAATATACGTGGTTTGGCTAATATGACATGCATCCACGGGGTAAGGGGAATGGGAAGCAGTTTATTGTTCTAGGAGTGATGGTAGTTGCATATAGTCAACTTTGCTTTTTCCTCCCACCTACCTTGGCTTTATATAGAGGACTTATAGAAAGAATCCTATAATCCCATTCTTACTAGTAATGGAATGGTTATTTGTGTGTTACACGTGGACGATTATCGAGTTACTGGTGTCTAACACGTTCCTAATTCCTTTGGGCAGTGGTCTGTCATAATAGGAATCATGCTTTCATTTTGAACCATATGTCATTTGAATTGATCTCTACTTCAATTGTTCAGTGAAGGGGGATGGGTGTTCAGTGGAATATGCATACGAACGAACGTCCATATCCTATGAACAAAATTTCCCTCATCAGGTAATAATGAATTTTAGGGCACAAAATGTTCCCTCAAATCACGATAAATTCAGGAGGCTGAAATAATTATAGATGTCAACAACACCAAATAAGCCTCATAAACTTAAGCAAAGATTTTTAAAAGTTAAAATAAAAATGACACAATGATTTATAGCGGTTCAGTACCTCTGTTGAGATACCTATATCCACTGTGAAGGTGCTTCTTTCATGGCTATTCAATGTAATAGCGAATAATATAAATTTATTCAACCTTAGGCTTTGAGTATGGTTAAAATAAAAGGTCTCGTGTCTTTATAATAAGAAGAGTTATTTTAAAGAGTAAATGAATGAATTTTATAATTACTTCTTACTTGTTTAGCAATCACGAGACTGAAATTAAGCTAAGCCCCCTTATAATGGGGTTGATAATACAATGTATGAGCAAAAAGTGCCTAACTTATTCACCAATGCTAATACATGTTTTATCTCTAATTACGCTTATAGATAACTTGCTTTTAGATCCATGTAACCTTCTGTAAGTGTCCCATATATATCCAACTACATGGAGTTGGTGAGAAGTATGTTTGTAGCGTGTCAATCACGAGTGAGCTCTAAAGCTACAGTAGAAAAGTGGAGTATTAGTGGAAGGAGTTACAAAACTGTGGTGGTTGTTACTAGGATCATTAAATGACATTTAATGCTATATAATATATTGTAAAAGGTGAGGAGGTGGTAAAATAATTTTTGTACTTTCTTACTAACCCGCCAAAATAGAATAAGGGCCCGTTTGGCAACCCAATTCCAAGGCTTGGAATTGGATTGCTAAACGGGCCCTAACTATATTTTCTAGTTGTTTACAAGCATTTCTAGTCCCGAGGTTTCCGAAACGAGGTGCTGAAGGTGTCCTGATTTTTTATGAATGAATATCAGTTGTGTTGAGGCCCGATATAGATGACCGAGGTAGATTATACTCTAGTGGGTTTTTTCGAGCCTCTTTTGGTGCTCTGCCGAGGTATGGGGCTCTTGGTGATGTCTAACGACTCCTTAAAGGAGATTGAATATGTGGCTTAGAGCAACCCTTATACACAGGGTAAAAATACACTAAAGTAGCCCAAATATCCGCTACCCAAACTGACGAAACTGCTACGGACTAAATCAAATATAGCATACAATCAGCAAAACAACGTCGTTTGGCGGAAACGCAACCCCCTTGGGCGGAACATCATGTTTCGCTTAAGGGTTATGCAATTTTATACTTTCTCCCCCAGGAGTTTTGTCTTATTATGATTAATCCAAAATCAAATATCACACCAACCTCACCTATAATAAAAATAGTTGCTGCCATAAAAAAAATAGTCGTTGCCATAAAAAAAAGAGTAGCCGTTGCCATAAAAAAAACAATGCATACATTAATAAAGTTGTTCAAACATATGGGGTACAAAATATAAATAGTGTAACTTTATTGGATTGCTTAGGCAGAACAAGATGTTCCGCTTTAGGGTTTTATATATTTTTTTTTCATTCTTGCGCGGAACAACTTCTTCCGTTTAAGTCGGGCCCCATAAAAAAACAACTACTCCATTTCTATATATGCTATTTTTTACCCTATGAAAGTCTAAATATGCATCTTTGCGGTACCCATAGCATACACTAAAACCTCATTTTTACACTTTTACCTTACCCATAAGGGTTGCTCTTAAAGGACTACCGAGGTTTTTATTGCACGCTACAGGCTTAACTGTTTGAACCATGCCCTGTGCATCCGATACAATTTTAGGGAGGTCATTGTGGCCCACCACTTGAGTTATGGGATTCGTCATGCTGGTGAAGTCTTGGATTTAAAGGCTGAGGTCTTATATTTCATATTATGTCCTCAACTTTAGGTTTGGGACCTTATCTTGATGTTAGAAGTTAAAGATTGTATTTGTTATCGTCAGGAGTTTGTGGGGAAAATATAACTTATCAAGTAGTAATTTAGGCAAACTTGTAACAAAATTTCAAGAAAATTTTTAAGAGTTAAAATTTGGGAAAATATTTCTCAATCAAACACACGTTTGACACATTTTTTTTCTTCTCAAAAGTAAACTCCACGGAGCTAGGAAAGAGTGAAGATATGTTCTTCAACTTTACCTCTTTGATCTTAAGTGAAACTTCCTACCATTTTTTTCTTTGCTTACACTTTCTAACGCACCTCCTAAGATACATAAAATTATTCTCTAAATACAAATATAAAGACAGATATAAATAAATTCTGAGAGAGAATAATGTCATACTTTAGTGTAATGATGTACTGTGTGTGAGCATAGTGGGGGCAGGGATTGTTAATGGCGTTTCTAGAGAAGTTAGTGTCCGTGCCAATTTTTCCTAGTCACACAAAATCCTATTCCATGACTCCCGCTCGTCTTTGACTCGCATGAGAACGTTTGGTTAAGATCTTTCGACGACGTTCGTCTTCATGCTTGGTTTATCAAACTCTTTCCAAACTGCAGAGGTAAACACACATATTGATATCATTTTTGTTTATCAATTTGTATAGTGGATTTAAATGCTTCAAATGTGTTAAGATGCTTGTTTAAAGGTGAGTTGACGCTTTCTTTTGGTTAAGTTGTCTTAAATGTGAGTCTTAAGTCAATTTTAGTTTTTCGAACTTTTAATTGTCTAATTGTTAATCAAAATTTGACATTTTATAAATTAATGTGTCGAAATTTATAAAGGGAAATTCAATAAAAGGTCAGACGGAATGCACTAATATATGCGATTTTACACAATTCTAACACCCACCCAAACTATCAATCCACCAATAAGAAGGTATGTATTTATCTTTTATTAATGGAAAAAATATACAACACTCGTCGCACCTAAAAACTTTGTCCCTTATTTGGGAACAAGAAATTATATTTATATCAGCCTCAATAAGTCCATCAACCTAAGAGTCTTGGTGGGAGTGAAGTTTTGGTTGAGTGATATTGAGTACTAGTCTTTACAAGTTGTTGAGCGTTAGTTATATTTCCATGATCACTCTCGATACTCACATACACTAATGACATATGTGGGTCAACTTGCTACTCAAGATAATTGCAAATCTATTGACTTATTCTTTATCTTGTCAAGAATATGATTACGAAAAAAACTTGGTCTCTTGGCTTGATAGCTAAAGGCCCTCAATCTCTAGATATCAGTTGAAATTACATTCGTTGGGAATTAAACTGTACTCATTACATATCAATCCAATTTATATTTTGACAAAGTTGCAATAATTCATATGCAACAATATATCTAACAAATTACGAGTAATGGAAAATTGCATTCAAATAAAGTTAAGACTTTTATAGACATCACGTAAAGCTTACCAATTCAAAGAATAAAAATAAAGTTACAAAATGAATTCGACTCCTCCAACCATTATTATAATTATTTTATCAACATCCCAATGAAGTTGAGAAGCAGGTTGCTTTTGATTCCTAAGGCGTGATTCACAGTTGGTAACTATCTCTCTCTAGTGATGACTAAACCCAACAATATGAGACGTGCCATGAATTGATATGAATTTGAGGATTCAATAACATGTTGACCTGTTGGATGATATAGCATTAATGCGTGATACAAATCTAACCATATACGACTCAAATTTTTTATATAACAAATATACGATATAAATTCATCATTAACCCGATATGACATAAACTATATGTGATTCTTACGGATCGAGTATGCGTTGAACAATTCTTAACACATATCCGATATGACATAACATGAGTACATTATGAAATGTTGCTAGGTCTATATAGGATCAATGGATAAAATAAGTTCATGTTTTTTTATTAAGTCTCAAAATAATTTTTTATGTAAAAGACTAATTATGTGAGTTCATTAGAGGCGTTAATGGATCATATGAAGGACATACCGTAATATTCACTATTTATATCCACGTGGACATGAAATATTCATATAATTATTTATATATGCCTTAGAACATATACAACTATTTTTATCCGTACCCTATCGGAATCCCAAATTCAAATAATATCTTTATTTGTTTATACAATTTAAATCTAAAATTAATTTAAGAATAAAATGATTTCAATAGAAGTAAATTATACATGATATTTAAGTAAGATGAATCATGGTTTCTATATTTGAGTACAGGACAAATAAGACATCAAACTTAAACAAAATGTGTATAAACAAATATTAATCTTTAATGTACACTCGCACTGCGCTTAAATATGAAGATAATGTGAGTAATTAAATTTCAGCATGGAATCTTTGTAAAGAGGAAACAAGAGGGTGATAAAGATAACCTTATATTAGTGTCTGATATAGTCACAGACTATAAAATGTGAATCGAACTTACGATAAATAATCCGAATATGTCGTTCTTTATTAAAAGTTAAACAGTTTTTTTTTTGCATAAAACCAATGGTATTGATCATGTTATTATCAATATATATAACATAGCAAAAAATATATCACGAATATGTATATTGGGGGAAAAATTCCTTAAATGTTGACAATATATTTTGTATACAAATTATTTGAAAATATATATATTCGTTGCATACATATTTCCTTTTCCAAATATTTAATAAGACTATCATAATTCATTATTTCAAATGATTATGAACAAATTTGATTATATTACAAAACTAGTTTAAACCCAGTGCGATGCGCGGGCTAGTAAACACTTTAGTGTAACCATAGGTGAGATCATCTTTAAGTGACATTGAAACATTCATTCAACGACTGTGAATTCAATTAAAATACAAAAAATGGTCAATCAGTTCAGAATACTCAAATCAACGTAACATCACGCATTTTCCACCAAAAGAAACTAAAGAAAAAAATATGAGGGTTTAGGTGGGGAACGACAACAACACCCTTATTTAAGATGTCTGAAAGATGTTATAAGTCCATATTAGGAGGTCGAATTTTATGTTCTGGAATTAAAATTGGAGCAAAATTTGTTTAAAATTTGAACTAATATGATTCCAATTCAAACTCCAAGTATTGAAATTGAGATTTGGAGTTCCCATACAAACACTTTTACCCTTGCAAATTATTAGCAAATAAGATCAGAGTTGCAGATTCAAATGATATGAAACGTATTAACTACAAAATAACCACTTAATTCAACAATCCCTAGAAGAATAAAAGGGATGAAATTAGCCTTCACATTGAAATGCCTCTTGTTATACATTATGTAGCTAGAAATATTAAATTGTATAAACATTGCATACAAGAAATGTATTTTTAAAAACAAAGGACGGCTAGCTGCTGAGAATTTTATGTCTCATATCGGACAATTTTAAACGTTGGAAATTAGTAGAATAGAAAGGAGAAAATAATATAAAGTAATTTAATTTCCTTTTACTAACATTTGTTTTTGTGTGAGAATTCTTCAAACATGTTACCTGGACAAATAAGAGAGAGTTTAGTATATATATATATATATATATATATATATATATATATATATATATGTGTGTGTGTGTGTGTGTGTGTGTGTGTGTGTGTGTGTGTGTGTGTGTGTGTGTACCCACTCAATTAAATACCGGGTGATCAGTCCTTTATTAAATTAAATCAAAATATCCAATTGGTTCATTCTTAGCATCACTATCGAAAAATAACTTCCGCATTAATCATCTAATAATTAATTAAACTAGTATCAAAACCTTCAATTTTAATTTAATAAAATCCATTTTAACAATGTAAACAATTGATCATGAAATCCATTCCACAATAATAAATAATAATTAAGTGACATAACAACTGAACTCAATGTAACTGGAATAAACTCTCAAGTTTAAATGTCTCAATACCATCATCCAAATAAATTCGATTATAATAATACCGACACAAGTAAATACAATGTCTGGGGTATAAATGGAATAACTAGAATCCCGGGCGATATGCTCTAAATGAAATAGTAACTACAGATATCTGAGTCAATAGAATAAAATCGTTTAATATAAAATCTGCAACTCCCATGGCATCCATAGCACGTTTAACATCCAATACGCTATGCTGGGCGTCCCTGTGATTGGACATCAAATATAAAAGATACAAGAGAGAAGAGAATATGCAAGAAAACGGGTCAGAGCCCGATTGTATAATATTTTAAATATAACAAGTGCTTAACAAGTGCAATTAAGTAAATATTATGTACATGTTAGTTTTTCGAGCTCTCACTTGACAATCTCACCTCTCACCCGGAGTGCACGCCTAACGTACCTCATAATCCTCCTAGTTAAGGTTCCTAACTACTAGTTTGAAAGTCGATGATAGCATAAATGTAGGGGTGTGATAAAATTCGATAGGAAAATCAATTCATACAAGCATAACATATGTGCACGATGAATATCGGATACTCCTAACGAATAAACTCAACGTCTTTCTTAGGTGTAAAAAGATAGAAATATGAGACATTGACTCAATCAAATCAACAAATCAAAGCTCAAAATGATTTCCACACCAATAACGTCCAAAATGATTTAATGCTTTTTCAAGACTTTCAAGGAAGTGCAAACCCATTTAAATTCTCCAACCAAACTCCCTCGGATATATATTTTGAATAGAGGTGATTTAAATTCTCAAACCTTGGAGAATTGATGGTGAAACCTAAACGGCCCATATTTGGCATGAATTTCTTTTTATTGCCTTTAAATTTTTTTGGGCTCTTCTAACCTCTTAGACCCCGGATAATAAAATTCCTCAATTTTTTAGGTCCTATTTAATGGTGGCTTAATCGCAAAGGATAGATAATTACCTTTCGTAGCCCTTCATCATTTAAAAAAAAAACACAATCTCACCAAACTGTTTTTTATAGGGGTGTAAGCGGTACGGTTTGGTCGGTAAATAGTAGATACCAACACCAAAACCAAACTCTGGATGATAAAATCAAATCGTACCAGTTTACCACCCGGTACACCAAAATCAATACCAAAACCAAAGCAGTCGGTATTTTGGTTTTTTCGATAATTTCTGGCTTCTATAAATTTTGGTTTTTTCTAGTTTCGGTAAACTCTGGTTTTTGATTTCGATTTTTTCTGGTTTCGATAAACAGCACTAAAAGCCCCCAAAAACCCAAAACAAAACCAACCAACTTTTTTAAATATTAAAACCAAAACCAAAACCAACTTTTTTCTGGTTTTGGTAAATTCGATACGGTAATTTTGGTAAATTCGGTACGGTACGGTAATTTTGGTATGGTTTTTCCTTATTTCGGTAAATTCGGTACGATTTTTTCTAGTTTCGGTACGGTAATTTCAATAAATCAGTTTTTTAAATATTAAAACCAAAACCAACCAACTTTTTTACGGTAATTTCGATTTCAATAATATCAGTTTCTGGTAATTTAATATATGAAACCAAAACCATTTTTTTTACCAAAATGGTACGGTACGATAAAAAACCGTACCGCTTCCACCTTTTTTTACATCCATTCCAATCTTGTCAAGTTTTATCGCATATGGTTCGTTGTATAAAAAAAATTGAGATGGAAACACTCAAGCCAATATGTGATAAACAAGTACAATAATCAAATAAAATTGTGCATGTGTGCAATAAAGGAGATAAAGAGTCAAACATGTAGAAAGATATCACTAATCACATCTCAAAGACTCCAAACAATGTAAAGCAAATGGATGCAATGATGTAGCGTCTCAATCACTATCAAACAGTCACATGGATAAATGAAATGAAATTTGTAACTCGGCTATCTTAAGTGTTTATCCATAAATGGTGCAAACAAAATACAAAAATCTTTTTGGATTTTCAAAAATTTTATCAAAATAAAATCTTTTTGTATTTTTCAAAATTTTCAAACAGAAAAAAATATAACTACAAAATGATACAACCAACAATAAGCATATAATATCGATATAAGCAACATCCTATGCTAGCAAACAACAATCACACAAGAGAATCCACAATGAAAGCAGATGTGATAAACGAGCAATGCAGTGTTATCAATTAAGCATGGATACCAAGAATAACTGCATATAAACTGACCAGAAGCAACCAAAATTTCCAGACAGGTCGCTCAAACGACTTAGCTCTGTCGCTCGAACGACAAGGGCATGTCGCGAGATGCGACTTCGCGCGAGACAGAGCTATTGCTCATACGACATATAGATCTCGCTCGAACGAGAAAATAAAAAATTTCCAGAATGCCCAGAAAATCATACAGTTTTGCCCAGTGCAAAAAATTCAAGAAAACAGTACCTCTAAGGGGCAAACAGATCCAAAACAGTGCTAAAACAGTAGAGAAACACACAAATGCAACAAATAAATCAATATGCGCTACGTCAAAGTGAGTCATAACACTAGAAAGAATATAACATGATGCATAGCTAGTGTATGACAAAACATCCAATATAATCAACCAAACGATCTCACATGGGGTGAATCATGTGCAAACAAACGGGAATCGTGGACAAATAAACCATAAGCCTCTAAATCCGATTTTCTAACCCAAATTGATTTGTAAAGACATGTGGGGGTTTGGAGAGTCGAATTTATTCTTTTATTAACCTTCCTAAAGCTTGTAACATAAACGCCTAAGATGACCTTGCTTACCGCAATGTGTGCAATATAAATCGGGCGGTGTGTGTTACCTAAAGGTGGCCCTCTCCTCAAATTTCTCGATTTCTCTCTCCGAATTTGCCTAGGTGGATCTCTCCTAATGATCCTAGGAGGTTTTCTCACGATGTTTCTAGGGGGATCTTTCCTAACAAACTTAGGTGCCTCTTTCTTAACAATCCTAGGAGGCTCTCTCACACGTGTGGGAATGGGTGCAACATATTTTTCAAGACCAATCCCACCCCTGTCCTTTTTTATCTTGACGGTGCCTAAAATCTTATCAAGTTTTTCAGACCTAGACTCCAAATCAAACTTCACTTTACTTGAATCTTTCAATTTCATCTCAAGTTCACCTATCCTAGATTCAAGTACACATCTAGAATCTTCAAACTCTAAAAGCTCCTTTTTCATAGTATCCATCAACCCTCTAAGACTATCTCTCTCACCCTCGATGTACTCGAGCTTCTCTTTCAAAATTTTCTCATGTGCCCTAAGTTCTTCAACTAAAAAATCATTATTTTTTAAGGCACACTCTTTCAATTGAGCTTTCAATTTCAAATTTTCTTTCTTCTTTTTCAAAGATTCAGCATAAAGTTTATTGAAAGCAGTTTGCAAGTCACGCTCATCTACACTTCCATCCTCACTCCCATTACCCTTACTATCATCACTAATCACATGGGTGGGAAGCTCTCGCCTGGAAGCATAAAAGACTTCTTCTTCCAAATCACTATCGCTAAGGGTAGAAATACGAGAAACTAGTTTATTCAATTTTTTCTTTAAATTTGTGGTACACTCATCTAACGTGTGACCAACACCCTCACAACAAGGAAACCTCTCAGATTCGTTTTCAACAGAAGATTTAAAAAAGAGTTCGTGTGAATTTTCCAATTAACTTTTTCAAAGATTTGACATCGAAGATCATTAAAACCACCAAAAGCCATTTTTATGAAAAATCAGGATTAAAACACAATAACTTAGTGCAACAGACTCTGATACCAATTTGTAGAATCGCTATAGCGAAAATATTGTGAATTCTCAAATAAAATCCAATTTTAATTAATCCCAAATTTTAGTTAAACCCTAAAACATGCATCTAGATGATTTATCAAATAAAATAAAGCATGCAGGATAAAGCAAATAATTTTAGGAAAAATCCTCCAAAGGGGCAAAACCTTTTTATTTTCACTATAATTTGTAAAAAAAATTACACGGATTACAATGAAAATAAGAGCGACATACGAAATACCCTCAGTCGTCGATTTTGATGTCTCGACTGGAATCTCTCGCAAGAACTCCAGGTGGTCAGCAATGAAGAAGAGAAAAAGTTTCTCCACAAGTTACTCCGCAAGGACTCCCTCCATAATAGCACGCAGCTCTTCAGTTGTAGAGTTCTCCCCACAAGTTACTCCAGATGAGTAAAAAATCCTCTAGAAGGTTTAAAGATTCAGACAAATATATGGGAATGGATTTGTGAATTAAAAAGGTATAAAACCTTTAAAAAAGTGAAGTCTGTTTTCTGGGCTGTGAAAATGCAGAAACTGGTGCGTAAAAGACTTGGGAAAACGTGTAAAAGGCACCCAGATATTTATATGAAAATCGAGGCGGCGACATCGCTCGAACGAGATAGGCATCTCGCTCGAACGAAGGACACGTGTCTTTTGAACGACATCGCGCGCGATGCTTATCTCGCTCGAACGACAGTCTTAACTCGTTTGAACGAGCTCGTCACCGAGGCACTCCGCTTCTACACTTAAAAAAAATTATAATTTTGATAAAAATATATCAGACTTCGAAAAAATATTTTTTGAAAAATTTCCAAATATTTATGCAAATATAAACAACTCCAATAAATCATTTTACCAATAATGCGTCGTGGAGTAGTGGGAAAAAATTGAGCAGCACATCGCATGTAGCATGATGTACGTGTGAAGATGATGGATGCATGGATTCGGATAAAGGCCGTCATGGATGATCGTGATGACGTGCCGAATGTAGCGGCATCAGACATACAAAATGTGATCTAGGAAAAACAGAAAATTTCTAGATTTTACCCCGGACATTTATAAAATTATGTCCTTACACCCTGTGACCCGTGCAAATTTAGTGGCTATAAATGAATGTGAGGCCCCTGTGTAAAAAAAAATACATCCCATAGCCCCAGAGATAGAAAATATACCCTTAACTACGAGTGGTGGTTGCTGAACTGCAACTTGTTGGACGTTGTACACACGCTCGTATTGTAACTGCCCCTGCTATGGTGAGGCTGCACGATCAACTGGAATGACAAGTAATGCTGGCACCTGTGCCGGTGCTGGGAGAGCAGCTAATGATGAGGCTGCGCAATCAACTGGAATGATAGGTAATGTTGGCACTTGTGCCGGTGCTGGGAGAGCAGCTGAAAACATTGGCCTCTGTGGATCTTGGTGAGCACCCTGCTGATGGGGTATCTTGTCCTTATCGGGGCAATCCTGTTTTTCGTGTCCAGTTTTGCCATAAGTGAAACACCTGCCAGAAAAATCGCCCTCCATAACGGTCATGCTGACCGTTTCCAAATCTCTCTTGGCCCTGATGAATGTACTGATGGCCTTGGTGCCCTGCCTATTACCTTCCTGCCCAAAATGAAAGCCTCCCGATCTTAATCTCTTAGCATAACCCCCTTCTGGGAACTCTGCTCGTCCTGTCTCTGTTGACCCTGAGCTGATAATGTTCCACTGGCGCTGTCTCCCCCAGTCCTGCCCTGCTGATTGGACTCAATTCCCCGCTTGCTTGCCTTAGCATGGAAGCGATGGTCCTGGCAGTAAAGTAATGCAATATTCAATACATCTGTGTAAGTCTGCAATGAAAGATTACCCAAAAGATGCTGGCGGATCCTCTAATTAAGGCCATCCATGAACATCTGAATCCTACTCTCTTCAGTGGATACCTTTCCTGGTACCAGATTGGTCAACCCAGTAAATTTTTTCTCATACTCAGCAACTGACTTCCCCTCCTGGGTGAGGTCCAAAAGTTTCCATCTCATCTCAGTTTGAAAGGCGAAAGAAAAATATTTATGGTCGAATCGCACCTAGAAGTCCTGAATAGGCACAGTATCCCTCTCCTCTAATGTGGTACTGGACTTCCACCAATGTAAAGCTTCCCCAACTAGCTTAAAAGTAGCTATTTATTGCTTATGTACCTTCGCGCACTCATACATCCTCATATGCCGTTGGATGTCTTTTTTTTTATTGGCTAGCAGTGACAATATCGCCCTCCCGGAACTCTGGAGGATGCACCTTTTGAAAGGCATCCCTAATAAAGCAGTGGGAAACTCTTGTGCTGGTGCTGGTGGCACGACCTGTGCCTGTGGTGGTGCTTGTTGAACAATCTCTAAGGCTGCATTAATCGCCTGAGCAATAAAGGCAGCAACCTCTGCAGCGTTAATAGTGCCCCAAACTGGAGCCGACTGTGGTGCTGGTTGCGCCGCACCGGGGGCTCGTCGTGGAAGTTGAGGAGGCATCTGAAATGTGGGAGAATATTTTCATCAGCATTCGATTTAAAATATCACAAAATAGCTGAAGTCATAAATATGCAAATGAGAATACAACAGTCCTAATTATAGGGCTCTATATCAAAGGACACTAAGCAGAAAGCATATTACACCGTACATATCCTAAAGACTCTAGAACCTGATGATGTGATACCACTTGTGACACCCCACTCAATTAAATACCGAGTGATCAGTCCTTTATTAAATTGAATCAGAATATCACGTTGGTTTATTCTTAGCATCACTTTAGAAAAATAACTTAAATTAATAAAATCCATTTTAACAATATAAACAACTGATCACGAAATCCATTCCACAATAATAAATAATAATTCAGTGACATAACAACTGAACTCAAGGTAACTGGAATACCGGATGATCAGTTAAATACCATGTGTGTGTGTGTGACACCCCACTCAATTAAATAATGGGTGATCAGTCATTTATTAAATTAATAAATCAGAATATCCAATTGGTCCATTCTTAGCATCACTGTTGAAAAATAACTTCCGCATTATTCACCTAATAGTTAATTAAGTTAGTGTAAAAACCTTCAATTTTAATTTAATAAAATCCATTTTAACAATGTAAACAATTGATCAGGAAATCCATTCCAAAATAATAAATAATAATTGAGTGACATAATAACTAAACTCAATGTAACTATAATAAACTCTCCAGTTTAAATGTCTCAATACCATCATCCAAATAAATTCGATTATAACAATACCGACACAAGTAAATACAATGTCTGAGGTAGAAATGGAATAACTAGAATCCTGGGCGATATGCCCAAAATGAAATAGAAACCACGGATGTCTGAGTCAATTGAATATAATCGTTTAATACAAAATCTGCAACTCCCATAGCATATATAGCACGTCTAACATCTAATACACTGCGTTGGGTTTCCCTGTGACTGGACACCTAATATAAAAGATACAAGAGAGAATATAATATGCAAGAAAACGGGCCAGACCCCATTTGTAAAATATTTTAAAAATAGAAAGTGCTTAACAAGTGCAATTAGGCAATTATTATGTGCATGTTAGCTTTTTGGGCTCTCGCTTGAGAATCTCACCTCTCATCTAGAGTGCACGCCTAACGTATCTCATAATACTCCTAGTTAAGGTTCCCAACTACTAGTTTGAAACAAGCGTCATTATGATTCTAATTCATATCATGCCCCCGTATTTCCCATGCATTGCGTATGATGATTATACATGTTCATTTATCTATAATATGAACTAGACTTTTCAAAGCTTTAAGATTAAGTATTCACTTACTTAATTCTATTCAAATTTCATTATTCTTTTACATCTACTAATTTCACACAGTAGATTAAATCACAGTATATATATTCATCACACGATTATATTATATATACTAATATGGGACCTACCAACACACAACTGCAGTGCATGCATACTCTGGTATCATGTCCTGGTACATCTATCATTGTACAAAGGACTGTTGGTTCGGCGTCTCTCACGAACCATAAATCTCATAACACATATATTGGAGGTGAGCATACTCCCCAGGCAAATGGGTCATGCACATACCTACGCTCCCATTCAATCGTTGAAACTATCGTTCTCACCGATAGTACGTGTCTAAGGTCCTATGCTCAGGGTACGAATCCAAAATCCCCCCACTGGGCTCATCAGGATAAGATCGTCCATAACACGAAACCTTCACCTCGATAGCCAGCATCGTAGGTATGTCATACACAATATAAATCATTATATAGGTATTCGTCTCACCTATATATATAATAACAATAAAACTTACGCAAAACCAATAAATTAAGTCCCATACGTAGTAAATTTATATCTCGAATATTCTACGTATTCATAGATTATGACTTTACTTATTAAAGTACATTCCCGAGATTTTCTCATCACTCGAAGGGTATCGTTTATTCCTCATGTAAATTCAGTAGGTAAACATCTACACCCTACTAGTCCATATCATTATAATCTCCGAATTTCCATGAATTAAATTTATCTTCAAATTAGGTTTATTCCTCGATAATTCCTAAATCAATTTAACCCTTTATTCCATCTCATAGGACTAAGCCCATACATTAACATGGCCTAATGGTATACCCCTATACTCCCATTATTTTAAGAATTTAGTCCCATAATCAAATCCCAAACGATCCCACAAAATA
The DNA here is from genome assembly GCA_949130495.1 of Sambucus nigra. Lineage (NCBI taxonomy): Eukaryota > Viridiplantae > Streptophyta > Magnoliopsida > Dipsacales > Adoxaceae > Sambucus > Sambucus nigra. The sequence goes on from OX422220.1 coordinate 52,682,205, forward strand.
ATAATAAAAAGGGAAAATTTAACCAAATCTGGGCAGCCGAATCGATTCGGCCTGGTTCGAATCGATTCACCCCTGCCATTGAATCAATTCGGCCTGGTCCAAATCGCTTCACCCCTACAGGTCTGCAAAATTATGCATTTTAATGGCTACGAGTTTCAATATTTTTCTTCCTCAAAACCATCACCAAATGATCCCAAACTCCCCATAAATCATCTCAAATGATATATCAAGGTATATGAAAGATTTCTAACATCTAAACAGTACAAAATCATCAAGAAGTTTCAATTAAATGAAGTTAATTCCATGAAAATTCAGAAAACTCTTAATTCATTATCCTTATTCAAGAACTATAATAAATCCCAAATTTCTTCACCAATTATACCCAAATTATGTGGAGTTGATTCTATATTAAAAAAGAGATCAATCCTAGTTAGTTTTCATTTCAAGGATTAAATTAAGATCATCAAAATTCATCTTTGATTCATGTAACTTTTCTGAATTTTATTAATAGCCTAACATGGACAATATACATACTATTATTTGCAATAATTAACCACTTGCCTCTAATTCGAAGGTCTCAACCTTTGGGCAAGATGATTCTAGGGATGTTCCTCCTTCTTCCGATCAACCTCCGGTGGTGGTGCAAGGTGATTCTTGCCTCTTGATCTCCTATAAAAGCCTATTCCTCTCCTCCAAGCCTTTTTCTTTGATTTTGGTAAATGAACCTCAATTCTACAAACTCTACACTTATATAAGACCACTACAATGTAATACCCCGCATTTTTATCGATATTTATTTATGGGATTAATTAAATTAAATGTGTATTAATTGAGAATTAATCATGATAAAATACTAACGATATGTGAGTTGGTATTTGATTATAATACGTATATATGGTAGTATATGAATATTGAAAATATTAAAATTATCGCGAGACTGAAATACGGCAATTTGGGAAATTTTGTTGGGACGCGCGTGACAATCGCGTCAGGAATGTAATTAGTTAAATTAAAAAGTGAATTTTATTTTTATCAATCGTATGGTCATTTTGAGTGCGCCAACGAGTCCGGAAGGGTCAAAATAGTCAGAAAACACTAGCCGGGGGTTTAGTTTGTGTCCCGGGGCATTTTTGGGCCATACCGGCAACTTAAAAGGGTATTTAGGTAATTTTGAAATTTGGGGAATTTTGACCAACGAATTTTGGAAATTAAAAATAGGGAATTTATCAACCCACTAACCCATTACCAACACTTAACTGATTAGAGGGCTACGGGGGTTTCATGAGAAGTTAAGAGAAGTTCCCAAAAGAGAAAACCTTAACCTTCATCTTTAACCTTCAACCTTGGGAGAAAAGGAGAGAGAACAACCTTCATCAATTCAACACCAAATTCAGAGAATAATCCAAGGCAAGTGGTTTAATTACGTTAATTTCAAGCGAATGTTTCTTCCATGCTTAGAAATTTATAAAATTGCATTGTTTTGGGAGATTGATAAAAATCCATTGAATTGGAATTAGAAATTCACATTTTGATAAAGAGATTGCATGTAGAATCATGTTGGGTGATTATTCTGATAGAAATACATCTTTTATAACACCAAAACGGATTTAATTATGGTTATTGATAACTCTAAATTTCTAGGGTTCATGTTCATGAGATTTGGGGAAAATTGGGGAGATTTGATGATTAAATGTGGTTTAGGATGATTTGATCCCATATATATGTTAAAAGACGACCTAAGTATGTTTATAAATGATTAGAAACCTTGAAATACTGTTGGAATGATGTTTAGATGAGATTAGAGGTGAAGAAAATTGGGAAAAACGAGATAGGAGAATTCTGGGCTCGAAATTGTCACCTCGTTAGAAGGCCTGCCCAGGTCGTTCGAACGAGCTCGTTCGAACGAGCTTCTAACGAGTTGACAGTTTGACTTCTAACGAGTTGGATGTTCGTTCGATGCCTTTCGTTCGAACGAGATCTCGTTAGATGCCCACTTCGTTCGAACGAACTCTCGTTCGAACAAGCCTCGTTCGAATGAGACTTCTAACGAGTTGACAGTTTGGCCTTTTTGGCCTGATTTGATTTCTAGTGTCCCGTAACCTTGTTTAATTGATGAGACAAATTTCTCGTGTTAACTAATTGGTATAGTTGGGAGATTTGGGATTTATTGAGGAAGTAAATTATAAAATAGTAAATTAAACCGAATGATAATTGTGAGATTGGACGCGAATAACTAATTACGACGTGAGGATAATGGATGATGTGTATATATAAACCGGGGACACGGGTATTGGTGTAAGAATGAGAAGTATACCACTAATAAATTATGGTAATTGCTAAGATGTGTGCATGCTTAGTATATGTATATGATTTTATGTGTATGACATACCTACCATACTTGCTATCACGGGAGGTTTACGTTCGCTTAGGACTGTCTAATCTTTGTGTGCCCGAATTTAGATTGGTACCTCGAGGACATAGGTCAGAGAAGGACTTATTGGGAAGTTAATAAGACTGTTGATCGTGGGAGCGTAGGTATGTGCGTGACCCATGTGATGTGACTGTGTTCGCCTCCACTGATTGTGATTGATGTTATCTGAGAACGATTCCCGAGAGATTCGGAATGCGTGATCCTTATGTACGTGATGTGCCGGGATGGATAGCAGAGTATGTGTGCACCGTAGCTTAGTCTCGGGGTGCTTGTATTGTATATTTATGATGTGAATGATATACGGTTAAATGAACGGACTTGTCATGTTTAATTATGAGAATAATTTATAGTAACTCCTTAAGAAGATAAATAAGGGGATAACCTTCAGTAAATTGTATTTCTAATAAGTGATAATCCGAGTTTAAGTAAAGCCCTCTATTTAATTGATAACGTTAGAATGTATAACGGGAATCGAGTAGAAAGGGGTAGAACTTATGACGGTTTAATTAGATATGAATGTCCCTTAGATGGGTACGGTACGTTAGGAGCGCACAAGTAGTCAAGAGGTGATAATTTCATGTGAGTGAACGTCCTAACATGTATTTTGCATTCATTGTTTTAATGTTATTAAACCACTTGCTGTTTTTAAAATACTCTCCACTTTCGGGCTCTGACCCGTTTGCTTTCAAATCTATTTTTATAAAAATCTTTTAGGTGCCCAGCCACAAGGACACCATGCATAGGATTTCCATTCAGGTGACGAGCTGTAGCTGTTGTGGAAGTTACAGGGCCTTGCTAGTAGACGCTTCCTTTGGTCTTGACTCCATATTCAGTTTCATTATTTGTAGGGCATGTCGCCCATTTCTTTTAGAGACATTTTATATCAGTTATTCAGATTGTGGATTGTAATTAATTCAGGATTCATACTTGTTTTATTATTTTAGTGGTGGGATTGTTGTGAGGAGTATTTCCTCCAGACTTATTATTTGTTGGTTACTTTATTGAGACTTTATGGTGTATGGTGATGTTATTCTATTACATTTCATTTATTTCATGTTAATCAGATTTAATTTAAAATTTGACAACTTACTTTTTAAATACTAGGTGGTTAGTAATCATTAAAATATTTTCGACGGTGATGGTATTAACTGAACCAACTTGGCATTTTGTATTGATTTAATAAAGGAGTAGCTACCCGGTATTTAATTAGTCGGGGTGTCACAGGTGGTATCAGAGCATCAGATTCTAGTGTCCTTTAGGATCTGTACGGCTTGTTATGTTTCCGCTGAGCTTTCTTTGATGTAGAGCCCTATATTTTAGGATTGTTGTATTCTTTTATGTATGCTTCGCTCTTCAGCTATTTTGGGTTTATAACTGCGAACTTATAGACCTTACTCTTATTTCAGATGCCTCCACGACGTGCACCACGGGTTCCTAGGAATGCACAGCCAGAGCCACAGCCAGCTCCAGTACAGGGCACCATGAATGTCGCTGAGGTTGCAGCCATTGTAGCCCAAGCGGTAAATGCCGCTCTAGCCGTTGTACAGCAGGCACCACCCCAGGCGCCGATAGTCGTGCCAGTTCAGGCACATGTATTCCTGTCTGCTTGGGAAAGCGTTCGTGATGCTTTTCAAAAAGCACACCCTCCGGAGTTCGCAGGTAGCTCCGATGTTGTGGCATCTAGTCAGTGGAGGAAAGACATTCAGAGGCACTTGAGGATGTATGAGTGCACCGATGTTCAGAAGCAGGTACTATCTACTTTCAAGCTAGTGGGATCTGCACTGCAGTGGTGGGAGTCTATTACCACCGGGGAGGAGAGAGATACTCTCACGATACAGGAGTTTTGGGTGCGGTTTGACCGCAAGTATTTTCCGTCAGCCGTTCACACGGAAATGAGGAGGAAGTTAATGAATCTCAGGCAGGAGGGTAAGACTGTGGCCGAGTATGAGGCCGAATTCACTAATTTACTGAACATTGTTCCGGATGAAATACCGACAGAAGAGAAGAAGTTCACCGATGGATTGACATGGAGGATCCGTCAGCATTTGTTAGGGAACCTTTCGTTGGCCACTTATTCTGACGTGGTTAACGCTGTACTGTTACACTGCCAGGATCATCGCTTTCACATGGCTGAGAGTAAGAGGTCAGGAGAGTCCAGCCATCAGGGCAGGACTGGGGGAAATGGTGCCAGTGGGGCACAATCTGCTCAGGGGCAGAGGCAGGGTGACCAGGGTTCCCAATAGGGGGATCATAAGAGGTTCAGATCGGGGAATTTCAGACACGAACAGGGAGGTTTTAGGCAGGGCCACCAAGGTCCGAACGGCCATCAGGGCCAGCAGGGTCAGAATGGTCAGCAGCAGATTCAGCAGGGCCAACACGGCCAGGGGAGGAATGGTAATGGCCACCAAGGCCGAGGGCAGCAGGGACAACGAGGGGGAAACTTCCTGGGAAGTGTTATGTTTGTGGCAAGACTGGCCACAAACGCCAGGATTGTCCTGATTGGGACAGGGCCCCGCAGCAGCAGCATCAGGGTGCTCGATAGGAGCCGCAGAGGCCTATGTTTCCCGCCGCCCTCCCAGCACCACCACAGATGGCAGCACTACCACCCATTCCAGCAGTCCCAGTTTAGCAGGGAAAACTTCAGTATGGGAGAGTGTATTAGCTCCAGCAAGTCGCAGCCCCACAGGATCGACCAGCCATTGAGGGTATGTTCTCTATTCAGGGGACTCTGGGGGGTATTTTATTTGATACGGGGGCCACACATTGTTTCATTGCCATGAGATTTGCACGCACTATTGGGTTATTAGACACCGCAGAGAGCACCGCTACTTGTGTAGACTCACCGTTGAGTAGGGGTTCCATGATTTCGCTTATGTGTAGAGGTGTGGGTATAGAGATCGGGAGGTTTACTTTGCCCGTTGATATGTTAGTATTAGAGATGACCGAGTATGATGCCATTATTGGTATGGATTGGCTAGTTGCGTACCGAGCCATGATTGACTGTTTTAGTAGGAGTATTATCTTTGCCATTCCCGGGCAGGAGATGTTTTTAGTGGCGATGCCTCGCCCTGAGGGAGGATCGTCCACTCATTTGTACTACATAGAGGAGGAGACCTCTAAGGAAGTGGTGATACCACTTGATTCGATACCCGTTGTTAGTGAGTTTGCCGATGTATTTAAGGATATACCTGGACTACCTCCGAGTAGAGAGATAAATTTTGTGATCGATTTGACGCCGGGCACTCGGCTTATTGCCCGCGCACCTTACCGTATGGCTCCAGTTGAGATGAGAGAATTACGGGATCAAATTGAGAAGTTGTTGGGTCAGGGGTTTATTCGGAGGAGTACTTCGCCATGGGGTGCCCCTGTATTGTTCGTGAAGAAGAGGGATGGATCATTGAGGTTGTGTGTAGATTACCAGGAGTTGAATAAGGTCACGATACGGAATAAGTATCCGTTGCCCCGAATCGATGACTTGTTCGACCAGTTGAGAGGAGCTTCTTTCTTCTCGGAGATTGATTTGCGATCTGGTTATCATCAGTTGCGTATCAGGGAAGAGGACGTCTCAAAGACTGCTTTCTTAACGAGATATGGTTCCTACGAGTTTCGGGTTATGCCTTTTGATTTGACCAATGCTCCAGCCGTGTTTATGGACTTGATGAATAGGGTGTTCAGAGAGTCCTTAGATCAGTTCGTCATTGTCTTCATTGATGATATTCTGGTTTACTCCCAGACAAAAGAGGAGCACGCCGAGCATTTGAGGCAGGTTTTGCAGATTCTACGCCAGAACGAGCTGTATGCAAAGTATGAGAAGTGCGGGTTTTGGCTGAAGGAGGTTCAGTTTTTGGGGCATAGTATTTCGGACCGGGGGATATCTGTTGATCCGGGGAAGGTATCCGCGGTAAGGGAGTGGGGACAGCCCACGACACCGACTGAGATCCGTAGTTTCTTGGGCCTAGCAGGATACTACAAGAGGTTTATTCGGGGTTTCTCAAAGATAGCGGGTCCTTTGACACATCTGACTCGTAAAGGTGTGTCGTTCATTTGGAGTGATGCCTATCAGTTGGCATTCGATGAGTTGAAGGACAAATTGACCTCAGCACCTGTGTTAGCATTGCCGAGACTGGGAGTTGAGTATCTAGTTTACACCGATGCATCCTTGCAAGGACTTGGGGGTGTATTGCAGCAGGAGAGTCAGGCCATAGCTTATGCTTCCCGTAAGCTTAAGCCTCACGAGAAGAATTACCCCACCCACGACTTGGAGTTAGCGGCAGTGGTGTTTGCCCTTCGGATTTGGAGACATTATCTCTTGGGGGAGAAGTTTCGATTGTTCACGGACCACAAGTCCCTACAGTACCTATTCACGCAGAAGGAGTTGAATATGCGGCAGCGAAGGTGGCTTGAGTTTGTGAAGGATTATCAGTTTGATATCCAATATCACCCGGGGAAGGCTAACGTAGTAGCAAACGCGTTGAGCCGTAGGCCAGTAGATGAGGTGGCAGGGGTGTGGAAGGCCAAGTGGAAGGAGTTGGGACACCAGGATGCAGTGGCCCGATCGTTCATGTCTGTGATGACTGTTACACCGCAGATTGTCATGAAGGTGGTAAAGGCCCAGACAAATGACTCGTTCTGTCAGGAGCAGATAGTTCGATTATTAGCAGAGGGAACCGAGTCCTATACCGTTAGCTCAGACGGGGGATTGCGCTTCAATGGGAGACTGGTAGTTCTGGAAGGGGAGGAATTGCGACACGAGGTGATGGCAGAGTCGCACGGCTCACGGTTCGCGGTACATCCCGGTGGGGACAAAATGTACCAAGACATGAGACGTCAGTATTGGTGGAGCGGGATGAAGAGAGATATTGTCGTGTTTATTTCTAAATGCGCCACTTGTCAGCTGGTAAAAGTGGACCATCAGAGACCGGCAGGACTTCTACAGCCATTAGAGGTCCTGATGTGGATGTGGGAGAGCATCTCCATGGACTTTATCGCGGGGTTACCTACGTCACAGAGAGGTCACGACTCCATTTGGGTAATTGTGGACAAGTTGACCAAAGTCGCTCATTTTCTACCCGTAAGGACAGACTACACTACGGGGCAGTATGCCCAGCTTTTTATTGCAGAAATAGTGAGACTTCACGGTGTGCCCCTAAATATCGTATCTGATCGAGACAAGATACTTGTTTCACGGTTTTGGGAGAGTTTTCAGGAGGCCATGGGCACAGAATTGCGGTTGAGTACGGCATATCACCCGCAGACCGATGGACAAACCGAACGTGCAAACCAGATGTTGGAGGACATGTTGCGTATGTGCATCATTGATTTTGGGGGTGGATGGGAGCAGTACCTTCCACTGGTGGAGTTTGCTTACAACAACTCCTACCAGTTCACCATTGGCATGGCTCCATTTGAGGCGTTGTACGGTAGACCTTGTTGTTCCCCAGCATGTTGGTTGGAGGTGGGGGACAACAAACTACTTGGGCCGGAAGTAATTCAGGATACTTCGGCGAAAATAGAATTGATACGGAGTCACATTCGGGTAGCTCAGGATCGACAGAAGAGCTATGCTGATGCGAAGAGGTTCTTCAAGAAGTTCCAAGTGGGGGACCAGGTTTTACTCAGAGTATCTCCTATGAAGGGGATTATGCGATTTGGGAAGAAGAGGAAGTTGGCACCGAGATATGTGGGGCCATTCCCTATCATCGAGCGGATTGGGCCTGTTGCATATAGACTTGGGTTACCGGAGCATTTGCACAGGATTCATGATGTGTTTCATATTTCCTCGCTAAGGAAATATCTTAGGGACGATTTGGCTCATTCTCACATTGCTTTGGAGGACATCGATCTCCAGCCTGATAGCTCCTACGAGGAGGGGCCGATTGCTATTTTGGACCGAAGTGAGCGGAAACTGCGGTCAAAGATAGTCCCGTTAGTACATGTTTAGTGGCGGCATCATAATGCCGAGGAGTCCACATGGGAGCGCAAGGATGAGATGCGCGAACGTTATCCAGAGTTGTTCTTACCAGATACTTTTTAGTTCCGAATTTCGGGACGAAATTCTGTTATTAGGGGGGAAGTATGTAATACCCCGCATTTTTATCGATATTTATTTATGGGATTAGTTAAATTAAATGTGTATTAATTGAGAATTAATCCGGATAAAATACTAACGAGATGTGAGTTGGTATTTGATTATAATGCGTATATATGGTAGTATATGAATATTGAAAATATTAAAATTGTCGCGAGACTGAAATACGACAATTTGGGAAATTTTATTGGGACGCGCGTGACAGTCGCGTCAGGAATGTAATTATTTAAATTAAAAAGTGAATTTTATTTTTATCAACCGCATGGTCATTTTGAGTGCGCCAACGAGTCCGGAAGGGTCGAAATAGTCAGAAAACACTAGCCGGGGGTTTAGTTTGGGTTCCGGGGCATTTTTGGGCCATACCGGCAACTTAAAAGGGTATTTAGGTAATTTTAAAATTTGGGGAATTTTGACCAACGAATTTTGGGAATTAAAAATAGGGAATTTATTAACCCACTAACCCATTACCAACACTTAACTGATTAGAGGGCTACGGGGGTTTCATGAGAAGTTAAGAGAAGTTCCCAAAAGAGAAAACCTTAACCTTCATCTTCAACCTTCAACCTTGGGAGAAAAGGAGAGAGAACAACCTTCATCAATTCAACACCAAATTCAGAGAATAATCCAAGGAAAGTGGTTTAATTACGTTAATTTTAAGCGAATGTTTCTTCCATGCTTAGAAATTTATAAAATTGCATTGTTTTGGGAGATTGATAAAAACCCATTGAATTGGAATTAGAAATTCACATTTTAATAAGGAAATTGCATGTAGAATCATGTTGGGTGATTATTCTGATAGAAATACATCTTTTATAACACAAAAACGGATTTAATTATGGTTATTGATAACTCTAAATTTCTAGGGTTCATGTTCATGAGATTTGGGGAAAATTGGGGAGATTTGATGATTAAATGTGGTTTAGGATGATTTGATCCCATATATATGTTAAAAGACGACCTAAGTATGTTTATAAATGATTAGAAACCATGAACTACTGTTGGAATGATGTTTAGATGAGATTAGAGGTGAAGAAAATTGGGAAAAATGAGATAGGAGAATTCTGGGCTCGAAACTGTCACCTCGTTAGAAGGCCTGCCCAGGTCGTTCGAACGAGCTTCTAACGAGTTGACAGTTTGACTTCTAACGAGGTAGATGTTCGTTCGAACGAGATCTCGTTAGATGCCCACTTCGTTCGAACGAACTTTCGTTCGAACAAGCCTCGTTCGAACGAGACTTCTAACGAGTTGACAGTTTGGCCTTTTTGGCCTGATTTGATTTCTAGTGTCCCGTAACCTTGTTTAATTGATGAGATAACTTTCCCGTGTTAACTAATTGGTATAGTTGGGAGATTTGGGATTTATTGAGGAAGTAAATTATAAAATAGTAAATTAAACCGAATGATAATTGTGAGATTAGACGCGAATAACTAATTACGACGTGAGGATAATGGATGATGTGTATATATAAATCGGGGACACGGGTATTGGTGTAAGAATGAGAAGTATACCACTAATAAATTATGGTAATTACTAAGATGTGTGCATGCTTAGTATATGTATATGATTTTATGTGTATGACATACCTACCATACTTGCTATCACGGGAGGTTTACGTTCGCTTAGGGCCGTCTAATCTTTGTGTGCCCGGATTTAGATTGGTACCTCGAGGACATAGGTCAGAGAAGGACTTATTGGGAAGTTAATAAGACTGTTGATCATGGGAGCGTAGGTATGTGCGTAACCCATGTGATGTGACTGTGTTCGCCTCCATTGATTGTGATTGATGTTATGTGAGAACGATTCCTGAGAGATTCGGAATGCGTGATCCTTATGTACGTGATGTACCGGGATGGATAGCAGAGTATGTGTGCACTGTAGCTTAGTCTCGGGGTGCTTGTATTGTATATTTATGATGCGAATGATATACGGTTAAATGAACAGACTTGTCATGTTTAATTATGAGAATAATTTATAATAACTCCTTGAGAAGATAAATAAGGGGATAACCTCCAGTAAATTGTATTGCTAATAAGTGAGAATTAGAGTTTAAGTAAAGCCCTCTATTTAATTGATAACGTTAGAATGTATAATGGGAATCGAGTAGAAAGGGGTAGAACTTATGACGGTTTAGTTAGATATGAATGTCCCTTAGATGGGTACGGTACGTTAGGAGTGCACAAGTAGTCGAGAGGTGAGTATTTCATGTGAGTGCACGTCTTAACATGTATTTTGCATTCATTGTTTTAATGTTATTAAAGCACTTGCTGTTTTTAAAATACTCTCCACTTTCGGGCTCTGACCCATTTGCTTTCAAATTTATTTTTGTAAAATCCTTTTAGGTGCCAAGCCACAAGGACACCATGCATATGATTTCCATTCAGGTGACGAGCTATAGCTGTTGTGGAAGTTACAGGGCCTTGCTAGTAGACGCTTCCTTTGGTCTTGACTCCATATTCAATTTCATTATTTGTAGGGCATGTCGTCCATTTCTTTTAGAGACATTTTATATGAGTTATTCAGATTGTGGATTGTAATTAATTTAGGATTCAGACTTGTTTTATTATTTCAGTGGTGGGATTGTTGTGAGGAGTATTTCCTCCAGACTTATTATTATTTGTTGGTTACTTTATTGAGACTTTATGGTGTATGGTGAGGTTATTCTGTTACATTTCATTTATTTCATGTTAATCAGATTTAATTTAAAATTTGACAACTTACTTTTTAAATACTAGGTGGTTAGTAATCATTAAAATGTTTTCGACAGTGATGCTATTAACTGAACCAACTTGGCATTTTGTATTGATTTAATAAAGGAGTAGCTACCCGGTATTTAATTAGTCGGGGTGTCACATACAAATTCGTAGGTACTGTTCACCTGATTTAGCAAATGACCAAAATACCCCTCCACGGTGTCGATTTGGTCCCAAATTGACCCGAGGCCCAAATTAATCTCCCGGTTAGACTTTTATGACTATCTAAATCCTTTCGAACACGTTGGTGCACTCGAAATGACAATTCAGATGACATGAAAATAAATTACTTTTCATTTCATTTAAATATAATTCCGACACAACTCACACGCGCATCCCGACTTATTTACCGTAATTGTTGTATTTATAACTCTCGACAATTGTATAAAGTCATAGTCTTTATGTAAAATCATAATCATCTATTACTTTTAATGACTAAGTAATATTCAACATAAATCACATATTACTTTATTCTCGAGTAATATTTAAATCCGGATTAATTTTTAATTAGTCCACAAGTAATTCTAATTAATTCCATTTTAAAAGTCAATAATATATATATATATATATATATATATATATATATATTACTACAGATAGTAAAGATAATATAAAAATTCTGTTGGAATGTGGAAAACTGTAGAAGAGAAACTCACTTAAAAACCTAATTTAATAGTCCATTTCATAAACTTGATAAAACAGACACAAAACATTACACAAAATATCTATATGCTCATCATCATCATCATCATAAACTTAACAATACCAAGAAAAAAAAACTCTCAATCAAAGCCGAAAACCTTGCCGTCCAAACATCAAGCCTCCTGTTGGTTCCCAAATAAAACTCGACAACCTCAAAGGCAATATTCTCCCCTTCCCTATCATAATCCTACCACAACCAGCCACTGGTACTTTTAGGTCAATCTGCTGTATGTTTTTAATACAAAAGATGTTTGACGAGGAAAAAATTTATGGCCGAAGAAGATGGGACGGAATCAGACCAGCTCATCACCGGATCTCATGGACATCGTTGGCAAATAATATTGTCTAATCAAATTATTTTCATTTAATCAAACGGTTAGAAGATTTCAAATCAATCAAGCGAGCCTGACCCATTAAAGAGGCGGTGAAGCTTTAACAATGCACTGAATCCACATTCGGACGAACTAAAAGTCATCGACAACTCAAGCCTGCTCTTCTCAAATGAAGCTTCAACAGACTGCTCTTCTCTGACTACCGAAACCTAGATTGGATGTTAACATGACTCATGATATCTGAAAAGCCTGATTTATATAATGTATATATAAAACTTATGAAATCAATTAGGAAGTTGAGGAGTGAGGAGGAAGTGGGAGAGCCATGTATATACACAGATGAAATGTATTCTTTTGGAGGAGTGTGAGAAGTTGAGGAGGTTATGTATATATGCATATATGAAACTCTTAATTAGAGAAAACGTATCCTTACACTTGACAGACCCTCTTCGAGAGACACCATATTTAAATAATAATATTAGATACCCTAAGAATATGACTTTTATTAGGGTTTGTGGTGTGGAAAAATCCAAAAATTCTCTCCCCCAAATACCTTATCTATACTAACTTAAATGTGGCTTAAACATAATTGACCACTTTAGACATTTATACCCCTTAAAGAGCAAATAACTCCCAACAAGCCTTTATTAAATAATCCCTACAATGAGATGACCAATAAAACCACATTTATCTCAATACATGGCCATGACCATTCGATTTCTCCTCTCTCTCTACCAAATAATTCCACCTTCTCCAGTCTCTCTTCACTCCCTCACTCAAGCGTTAATGGTAGCATTAAACGGACTCTGACGCATGCGCTCCCCAAACATCGATATAAATGGACCTTCCCTACACATAAATTTCTCCTCATGGAGGAGTATTCATTTCCATACTTTACGTCGCTAGTAGTACGTGTGTCTGTTATATGTACTCTCTCCCATATTTTATTAGAGTTAAGATAATGGTTATTCACAGCTGGATTATGAATTTGAGTATATGCACACCGATATCAAGAAATCAGCCTAGCAGTATAATGAAACAAAAATGTTGAAAGCTGTTTATAACGACACTTTTACTGATAAAGTTGCTTTCCATGTGGAGATTATAAACCTCAAATCTTAAGGCCTTGTAAAGGGTTGGTATTTGTAGTTGGTGATTTTCACCGTTATTGCTACTATTGGAATCGCCCATGCATCTTAATTATAGTCGTGGGTAGTAGGTACAATATAAAAGGCTACTTAGTGTCGTTTATTTGGATTGGGGTTCCAAATTTTAAAAATATATTTCAAAGGATTCTTCGATTTATTTAGATTTGAATTTCAAATTATTTATGATTTTTTGGTATTAGATATTTTCATTATAACCTGTTGATCTCTCTCTCTCTCTCTCTCTCTCACACACACACACACACACACACACACACACACACACACACAAACACAAACACAGACACATATTTTGATCGAATTTTTTAAAATAGTAAAAAAGATCATTCTGAGCTTTTTGTTGCGAGATTTTGTAAAATGTTTAAATGTCTACAAAAAAATCAACTCAATTTTTTTTTTAATATTTTAACAAAATTGATCCACACATGAGGTTTTGTATGCGTAAATCCAAGTGTGACAATTAGTATTTTATGTAAAAAAAAAGCAAATATTTTACACAAATACTAATGTTTCAAATAGATTCATTATATTGAACCATAAGTCAATATTCCTGTACAATAACAATATATATTCCATAAAAAATCATATCGCAATAACATAATTGGTACATTTATTAAAAATAAAAATAAAATCCACCCAAAACCAACATCATGACGCCTTAATAATTTTTTACACTCCAAATTAAAATTTCAGTTTTCCAACCAAAATTTTTATCAATTATTTCCCCAAAAAATATTTTTTTGTTAAAATATATTCAATAACAATTCAAATTTTATACGCACGTATAATTATGAAAACCCCCTTTAACATCTTATAAATATGATGAATATCTCACATTTTCAATATAATTTCATATAGTCATGAGCTTTTTTTTATATTGTGAGTTCCATCCCGTAGCTCATTCTCCAATTTATATAAAGAGAGTTCCACTTACTTTTTATGGTAAGGTATTTTTCATACCACGAGGTGTCCGCGCCAGTTTACGCGCACCTCGATTAATCCCCGCTCGCGGTTCGTGGATTCCGTTGGTCAAACATTATTTTGACACTGTCAAAAGATCGAACTGACGACTAAACTCAATCCACTCCCAAACAACATTTCAATAATAATAGGAAAATGCTATGTGTCCTAAACAACTCTCCCAAATCATCCCTCAAATAGCTTTAAGTGTTATTCATCAATACTATTTGGAGGAGATTTAGAAAAGTTATTTGGTATTCATAGCACCACTCATAATAATATTATACCATTGAGTCAAAAGGATGATTAGAGTGTTCCACTTACTAATTACCATAAACAATGCTTAAAATGTAAGTCGTACCACATGTACAACATTTCAAGATTATTTTTATAGAATTAAAGTTTGGAAAATATTCCCAATCTTGACATAATTTAATTTTTGAAGTACGCAGGAGTCAAGAGACGGGGTTTACCAGGCTTCACCTCATCGATCCCTATCATACTCCCCTGGTACGCAGGAGTGTAGCTTTGTTTCCACCAGTACAGAAAATTCTCCTATACACATTCAAAAAGAGAGAAAAATGGCGTCGTACTGGAGTGTATTGGTGTACGGCGTGGGAGGCATAGTAATGGCTGGGATGGCATTGTTGGTGGCGTTTCAAGAGAAATTAGTGTACGTGCCGGTTTTACCCGGCCTCACTAAATCCTATCCCATGACCCCCGCTCGTCTCCGTCTCTTATACGAGGACGTTTGGCTCAGATCTTCCGATGGCGTTCGCCTTCACGCTTGGTTCATTAAACTCTTTCCAGACTGCAGAGGTCATTTTAATTCTCCAAATGCTTATCAAAATTTCACATTTTAGAGACAAGCTGTAACTATGTTTCAGGTTTAGCTATAATAATTCTACTCAACATGCTACTTTAAATTTGACATATTGATCTGATTTATCAAAACTTAAATTGTCTAATTGTGTATCAGAATTTGACGTTTTGGTGAGAAGCTGTAACTAGGTTTTCAGGTTTAGGTATAATGGTACTTTATGTGTTACTTTTTTTTTTTCGTTGCACCGTTGAACTATGAAAAGTCTATTCGTTTTTTCTCTCTCTATAAACATACTTATTGATCTGAATTAATTTGTCTAATTGTTTATCCGAGTTTGACATTTTAGTTAGGATTTCATGTTTAGGTTCAGTTGTGTTTTATGTGCTATTGCTTGACTCTATCTTCAAAGTCTCTCTCTTTCTAACCACACAATATTGATCAGATTTTTTTTTGTTAACTGATTTTTATGTTGGATTTATCTTGAATTGTGTTGAGATGCTTCTTAGGGTTTAGTTTTTGTTAATTTGGTTCCAATTTGCGATTCTAGAGTTTTGTCCAATTGTTTCCATAAAAATTGACATTGTAGAAAGAAGCTGTAAATAGGAGTACAGGTTTAGGCCTAATCGCCTCAATGAACATTCTCTCTCTCTCTCTCTCAACACTTATTGATCTGATTTTTGTTTATTGAATTGTATGTTGGATATCTACTTGAATTATGCTTGTTTAAGGGCGAGTTAGGCTTTTGTTAATTTGGTTTGGATTTGTGATTCTAGAGTTAGCATATTAGGGCTTACAGCTGATCAAAACTGCTGCATTTGTTGATCTATGAGTTGGCTTATGTTGACGTCGGGTCATTTTGCGCATTTTGAACTTGAAATTGTCGAATTGTTTCTCAAGATATGACATTTTAGCAGGAAGCTGTTACTAGGATTTCATGTTCAGGTCTAATTATACTTTATATGCCACTTTTTATTTTGTTGTTGTTGAGCGTTGAAGTCTGAAAAATCCATTTGTTTTTGTCTCCGTGAACATTTCTCTCTCTCTCTCTCTCTCTCTCTCTCTCTCTCTCTCTCTCTAAATGCACATATCGATTTGCTTTTTGTTCTTTATATTGGATTCTGATTGAATTTTGTTGAGGTGCTTTGTTTTGATTAATTTGGTATAATTGCGATTCGAGTGTTAGCGTTCACTGATCATCAACTTGCTCCATTTGTTGATCTGCAAGTTTGTTAAGCTTCCGTTAACATACATGAACCAATGGTCGTATGTGATTTGATAGATTTGTAAAAGAATTGAGATAGAAGGTGAGAATTTAAAGAGAGAGAGAGAGAGAGAGAGAGAGAGATGAATTTTAAATTGAGTTTGTCACAATCTACAATTGGCTACTTACAGCTGTCACTACAATTGATCTACAAATCCAAAGATCCAAATTACATCTAATATCTAACCAGCTCACTCCCAGCTAACCAACAGATTAACTTCTGGCTAACTGGCAGCTAACTTTTGACCTTTGCAACCGGTGAAACCCCTCTTTTCACTAGGGTTCAAACTATATAACAGTGACAAATTTGGTTTATATTGATGTCAGATTTGTAAGGGAGAATTAGGAATAGATTGAGCTGCTGCTATTATTATTTTTTGGCCTTCGAACTTCTAACTGTCGAAATGATCCTCAAAATTTGTCATTTTTGTGAGAAGCTAGAACCTATGAAGCACGGACTCGACATGTAATACTAGTTTTGACACGACACGCGACACGCGACAAGTGATTTTTCCAAAAACTAGGATATGACACGCTAGGATTTGTATAATATAAAATATATATTTAATTATATAACAAATATTTAAATATATATTAATGAAATAAAACAAAATTTTCCCATAAAATACATTATTAGAGCATTCTTAACTTGAAATTAGGAAAATGTACCATACAAAACAAAATTCAAACACACTTTAACGTTAAAAATAAAAAATAAAGCAGAATCACCATCACATAAGAAAAAGAAAAAAAAACGTGTCCTTTTACGTGTTCCAGCGTGTCGACAACATGTTCCAACGTGTTAGCAATGTGTCGGCAACGTGTTGGAGCGTGTCGCGTGTCGGACTTGTGTCAATGCCGACTCGTGGCTTCCGGAAGAGTGTCCGTGCTTCATAGGCTAGAATTAGGATTTTATGTTTAAGTCTTACTGCACTTTTATGTGCTTTTTAATTTGAAAAACTGAGACTGTCGATTGAATCTTATAGCAATCATGGCACTAGACTATAGAAATGTGATCTTAATTCTGATATGATTGTGTTGAGATGCATATTAAAAGGTGAGTTAGGGTTTGGTTTTGGTTAATTTGGTATGCTTTTGCGATTCTAGATTTAGGGCTCACTGTTTGTCAACTTGCTTCGTTTCTTGGTCTAAGAATTGCCTTGTGTTGATGTATAATTTGTAAGGGAGAATTGAATTAGGTTTAGCTGCAGATACTATTATTTTTGGCTTTTCGAACTTTAAATTGTCCGAAAGCTAGAACTAAAATTTCATGTAATGCTTTTTGATCTGGGAAAACTGAGACTATAGATTGAATCTTATAAAAATCACTGCACTAGGCGTTCGAAACATTATCCTATTTGTTATAGCTCGTTTGCTATCCGGAGAAATACTAAATTTGATTAGTAAGCCGAAGTTGAAGATATATTTGGACCACGCGATAACCACCGGATGTATTAATAAGGAGGGGGTGGTGGTGTTATAAGACTTGTGACTCTTCCAGCTCAACACATTGTAGAACCTTTGTTAAATGCACATATTAATGGGCTAGGGAAATTCTACCCGGGCGCAACGGTAAGGTTGCCCCCGCTGTGACCTGGAGGTCACTGGTTCGAGTCACGGAAACAGCCTCTCTGCGTATGCAGGGGTAAGGCTGCTGCGTACATCCAACCCCCCCAGTACCCCGCAGTGGCGGGAACCTCGTGCACTGGGTTCGCCCTTTTGTGTGTATATATGTTGCGTTGAACAGAGCGGAATGAAAAAATAGGATTCATGTAGCCAACCCCGAATAATTGGGAAAATGCTTTGTTGAGTATATATATATGCAATGCATATGTTAGCTTATTATTTGACTCACTATCTAAGATATCCTCTTCCTCATCATCTACCTTATTATTGTGGTATATATGTGACGACTGCTCATTTGTCCTTTTAAATTCATTTTTTCCTAAACTTATAAAGTCTCTTGCTTATATTTTTTGGCAATAAGTTATGAAAGTATTACTGTTGACTTTGCAGGTCCGACGATCCTGTTTTTCCAAGAAAATGCTGGAAGTATCCTCTTATATGTTTGAAAAACTGGTTCTAGTTTGTGTTTCTGTTATTTCATGATTATCCAGTCTTGATTAGGCTCTTTTCGTTGGAAACCTTTACTGTCTAACTTCAGATATTGCCCACCGTCTTGAAATGGTGCGCATAATGTTACAGAGGCTGCAATGCAATGTTTTTATGCTTTCCTATAGAGGGTATGCATTTGTGGTATTTCTCCATGTAAAGTTTTGTTGTCTGGCAGTTTTGACAAGTTATTGGCAGTTGGAACACATTTGTTTTTCTTTCTTTAGTTTATGCTGCGCGTTTAACTATGGAAAGTAATTGTTTGTATCATGAACAGTTATGGTGCTAGTGATGGTTACCCTTCTCAACATGGAATCACAATGGATGCTCAGGTTTTCTTTTCCGTTCCATACCCTTGCATTAAATATTGAATGGGAAACCTGTCATATAGATGTTGTTATATCTTTACTGGAATTATTTTTCACTTTTGGTTAGGCTGCATTAGATCATCTGTTTGAGAGGACAGACATCGACACATCTAGAATAGTAGTCTTTGGAAGGTCACTTGGGGGTGCAGTTGGATCTGTCGTTGCCAAAAACAACCCTGACAAGGTTAGTTATACTAGAATTTAGATTATTCATTTATTTACCACTTTATCCTTATTTTTGGTTAAGCTGGTATTTTATATCTTTTTGACAGAACCGTGATTTATGTATTCTGCTTTTAATGCATTACTTATTGGTTACACGAGTTACCAGTTATACAACTCATTGTTTGACATCTTCTGTGGCACAATGGACCCGGCTGAGACATTATTTGAATTAAATTTTAGGTTAATTTATAGTTGTTTAAGACGAAAGGCGGTGCCAAGGCCTCTCCGAAGACCAGGCGCAAGTTGAGCATGTGTCTCATCAAAGCGAGGCGCAATTTATGAAGGAAAGGAAAAAAATAGAAAAAATAGTTTCTTATTCATAACTATTCTAAGATCCTATTTAGCATATTTAGTTAAAATAAATTGTCATAGATAACCAATAATTGCAAGAATATAATGAAGTCATTTTGTTCAAGTCCCTAAATAAATTGCTAACATATTAATCAAGTCACTAATCAAGAGCCAAATCTAAGAGAAATTTTATGCAAGTTACCAAATCCAAACATCAACATATCTCAAATGTGCCAATTTGCATATAATCACCAAGAAAAGAAAAATGATTAACTAGTTACAGATCTTAAATATCAATGTCCAAGCATCCCCTAGCCATGCCTCGCAAATAATTATCATCTCATCATCATCCTGCGACGCAGCATAATATTCTTCTTCATTATAACTTGTGGTGGAAAAATGGTTGGTTTGGGTGCATGGTTCAAATTCTTGGCCTAGTCAACTTGGAATTGTCCAAGTTGACTTGATCTCGAATCCCAGCAATCTGATTCTAATAAACAATTTGAAATTTTTTATGAAATCGTTACATGTTGCTCAGAAATGCCAAGAGATTGGCAAGATACGGAAGGTATTTATGAAATATTGGGCAAGAACTATTCTCTAGAGGAAAAACCAAAATTGAAGGGACGTAAAGGAGCATCAATAATGAAAAGCATCTAACATTTGCAGTTCACTGTATTTGATTGGGAATTTGTGACATGTTTGGACTGATTATTCATTGGTGAGATTTAGGGCACGAAATTTCACATATAAATAGAGTAGCAACTCAGTATTCAGACCACAAAACCTCATCTTTCCTACAAAACTTAGCTCGCTAGTGGTTTTTGAAGTCATCGACGTCTCCTTCTTCACAATAGGCTGGTTTTTGGTATTTTTAGCCAATAGGGTCTTTTTATTTTACAAAGCAGTCCACGACTAGATATTTTAAATAAATGGTTTTGTACAATTAATAAACATTTTTGTACAAGAAAAACAAATAGTTCTGTTTTAAAAAAAAGTTAGGGCCGGTTTGGTTATCAATTATAATTCTGTTTTTTGTGTCTAAATACAATTCTTGTAAGAATTTGCGTTTGACACACCTGTTTTTAAATATTGAATTATAATATTTTGTGTGTTATAATCAAGCTTTTCATAATACAGCAAAATGGTGTTTTCTAAATGGTGTTATTTTATTTTTTAACTCCGAATTATCATTCTTAATATTTTTATGCATTGATACTTTAATATATAATATGTATACATAATACATTAATACGTGTGTAATTCTAATTAATAAAGAATATATCTTTACATTTACACAATTACGTATAAGTATATTTTATTAAACTATATAATATACTAAGATCATGGTTCAAAGTTTCGGTATCGGTCCCGGTATCGGACACTCGATTTTCAACTCGGTCTTGGTATCGGGCGATACGCAAAGATACACTATTTAGAGAACGCCAAAAATTCCGAAAAAAATATATAAAATTTTAAAAAAATGAAATTAACAATATGTACCAATCAAATATGTTCAAACCATTATTTAATATGCATTACATTGTATGATTAGTTATTCTGAAGTGCGGCGGGCTTGGCATATTGCTAACGTACTAATTTTATTTTTATTTTTAATTATTTAAAATCTCTAAATAATTACGTATTAGTGACTAATTGTTGATTTTAATTTATGTTGGAGTATGTTTGATATTCATGGATGAGACTAGACTTATGGGGATTCTTTTTTCCCCCAATCTTTGTCTCTTCCATTTTTGGACATCATTATGTGACATAATATTTTGATAGGATATTTTGTTCCAAGTTCAAATATTTTTATGAACGGTGAATGTTATTAGTTTTCGTGTTTTTGTAAATGTTACAATATATTTTCAACAACGAAGAAATATGGTAAAAGATGAAAATTCTATCAAAAAATAAAAGAAAATATGACAATGTTCAAATAATGATGGCAATTTTTTTTCCATATTACTCAGAAAAATTATGTAAGGTTGCAATAATTTTCACAACATTTTTTCTTGTACAAATAAATGTTTTGTAAAAAAATGTACAAATAAATGTCTTACAAAACGTATACATTTTTTTTTTGTACAAATAAATGTTTTGTAAAAAAATGTACAAAGAAATGTCTTACAAAATGTATTTTTGACATCTTTTTACAAACAAACTTAAAAAATGTTTTGGAGAAAAATGTATTTTGGGTACCAAAAAAATGTCAAAAGGGTAAAAAAATTGTGTCGTTTGAATCGGTTGTCTCGGCCGATATCGCGGCGAGGCGTCTCGGAATCGGTTGTCTCGCCCGTTATCTTGGTGAGACAACTCGATTCAATGTTTTTTCTGAAACGCCTCTCGGTATCGTATCGGTACCCTCCGATTCCGAGTTGACTCGACCGATACCAAGTCAACTCGGCCGATACTTTGAACCATGACTAAGATTATTAATACATACATGATACTTATATATAGTTTTATACATGTATTAATAATTTATGGAATAATATTAATACATACATGATACTTATATATAGTTTTATACATGTATTAATAATTTATGGAATAATATAAAATATACTTATAGTACATACGTATTAACTAATATTATGAATTCATGTATGTAAATGATTTAATTATGAATTATACATGCAATATATATATATGTATTTAGATATTTATGTATGTATGTATACATTTGTATTATGTATGTATGTTTATGTATATGTAGTCACACTCCCCAATATACCTGATGGGAATACGATCTCATATTAGTTTTTTCTTTATTTTAGTTCTTTTATTTTCTTTTAGCTCTTTTAATTGGTCTCCAAACATGTTTGGGACTAATTAGGTGTATTTTTATTAGTACTTTTCCTTTTTACTCATTTGGACTATTACTTGATTAACAAGTAATATCCCACCTATAAATACCCATGTACTTCTCATTTGAGGTCACTTCTCCATTTTTGAACATAATAATACATTTTTTAAATCTCTCTCTAGAATTTGTATTTGTTTTGTTTTTGGCATTTGATGTGTAGTTTACGTCAAATTGGTATCAGAGCGAGGTGTTGTTCCCCCGATTGGTGTATTGGTATGTAGAATATCAACAAAATTGTACACTACACTTTCGATGATCTTGAAGAAATCAAATCGATATCAAGAAAAGATTAATTTAGAAGTGAGACAAAAATGGGAGGAACTAGATTTTAACCCGCGCGATGCTCAATCGTTTCTTCTCTTTTAACTCCTGTTCTCTTTCTTCTCATTTCCAATTATGTATGTAAACTATGTTCGATTGAGTATATTGTTTACACACACACACACACACACACACACATATATGGATATATACATATATATTTCTATCTATATCTATCTATATACATATATCTATCTATATATATACACACATATATATCTATATACATATATCTACATATATGTATATAGATATATGTGTGTGTATATATATAGATAGATATATGTATATAGATAGATATAGATAGAAACATATATCTATCTATCTATATATATATACACATATATCTATCTATATACACACACACACACACGCACACACACACACATATATATACATATATATATCTATATGTATATATACATATATATATATATATCTATATACACACACACACACACACACATATATATATACATATATATACACACATATCTATCTATCTATCTATCTATCTATCTATCTATCGATCGATCGATCTATCTATCCATCTATCTATCCATCTATCGATCCATCCATCCATTGGGCCGAAGCACGGTCTGGCTCAAACTTGACTTGATCCATCTGAACCCATTATTTGTGTGGGCGGGGTTGGGCTCGACACATTTGATATTGATCCGCTAGTGACCCACCCATAATCATGGTTCAAAATACTAGTTTCAGTCCTCGTATCGGATGCCTGATTTAACTCAGTTTCGGTATCGGTCGCGGTATTGGGCGGTGCACTATTTAAGCTTAAAAAAATTTGAAAAAAATAAGATCATTAATGTGGACCAATTATATTAATTTAAAACAATCATATAATATGCAAAGCATTGAATAATTGATTTTAATAACGCTAGATTTTCTCCTTCAATTCTCCATAATATCAATGGTAAGTTAACAAAACAAGTTATTGACACGTAGAAGCTCATAAAAAAGTTGCGTAAAAGTTAAATTGAGATGATTACATTGTTTTCATTATTTTCATCTCCCTATCAAGTTGAGATATATATCGTGGTAAGGATATAAATATTGCCACATGAGTAATTTCTCGGACCTGCAGTCAAGTTTGAGCCTTGTGCACTGGGTGCGACCTTTTTGTAGTTTAAGGGAAAAATATGAGCCATATTCCAACTCAGAGGGTTCAGAGGGTTGGGATGTCTGAACATGGTGGTCTACCACTTGCTATGCTGTAAGATAGATACGTGGTGGTCTTCCACCAGCTATGATGTAGCTGGAATCAGTAGATTCATGGTGCTCTTTCTCAGTCATAATATCCCGTAGTACTAGTATTAGTGGATCTCAAAATTTGTTTAGGGCCATATGTCTCTCCTAATCCCAGAGAGACTATGTCTCCCACATCGGTATCCATGATTTGTCACTAAGCCCGTTCGTAACTGTTTATCAAGATGAAGGGAATAATATCCGCTTGAATGCTCATCACTACTAGGAAAACTCATCAAGCTGTCTAAATGTCTATGTTGTTCACTAATTACTGGACGATACCCGTGTTCAAAATGTCTTGTGTGGCATAGTAGTTTCATCACCTTGTGTCCATGCCATACCACCACCATATTGGGTACTAGCATTGTAAGAACCATCTTGGCTACCACAACCACCACCACTCCTTTGTTGGCTAAACCCATGGATCAAAGTATTGGTCGGTCGGTACAGAGTTGACTTGGTTGCGTGACCTACCGTTCCTATACCGTGACACTAGTTGAGTAATAGGCATTCTTGGTTCGAATTGGACTATGTCTGACGTAAACTAGACGTCAAAAGGCTCCTAAAATTATATAAACGCCACACCAGAGAGAGAAAGACTCTTTCCTATTTCAAAATTCAAGCCTGCCTCAAATGAGGCTTACAAGTGGGTATTTAAAGGGGAGGAGTAGCTTAGACTCCAAGCTAAGGCCCTAATTAAAAAAATGCCATTACTACTCCTTGCCTCTAAATACAAAAGCAAAATAAAGGAAAATTACAATAACAAAATAAAAGAAAATACAAAAGAAAATAAAATGACTAATAAAACCCTAAAATAGGGCGCATTTCCATCACTCTCCCCCTCTTAAGACCAAACTCGTCCTCGAGTGTTCAAAATTTGGGGATTCATGAGGAAATTCCAAAAATTGTGCCAAAAAAATTGTGGGGACCCAAAAATAATTCTGAAAAGTTGAGGGGCTGGGGTTGTCGGAGATAAGGTGGGAAGGCAGGGGTGGGCTGCTGTCGGCAGCCCTTTTTTTGCTATTGGGGTGGTCGGCGGGTGGGCAGGGAGCTGCTGAAGGGGTTCGGGGGTTGGGGCGGCCTTGGTTAGGGTCGCGATTAGTTGTTTTTTTGGTTGGGGCATCAGATAGGTTTTTTGGGGTGGAGTGGAGGGTTTTTGGGTTCCGATGGTGGTGGGGTGAGGCTGAGGCAGCGGGGCGGAAGCTAGGGTTAGGGTTTGTGGTTCTTCTTGGGTTGGGACAACTATGAGGGTTGGAGGGTTAGATTTTAGCCCTAGGTTAGTAAAGAGTTGGGCCATTTGTTGTTGCAACTCTGCCATTTGTTGTTTCAACTCTAGAATCTCATCTTCTTGTTGTTTGGATCTTTTGGGAGCCATTGAAGAGTAGTGAACGATTTTGATAAAAAAAATACACCGATACACCAAACATCAATGTGGAGATTCACCAGCTCTCTGATACCAATTTGACGTAAGGTACATGTCAAAAGGCTCCTAACATTATCTAAACACCACTTTAGAGAGAAAAACACTCTTTTCTATTTCAAAATTCAAGTCTACCTCAAATGAGGCTTACAAGTGGGTATTTAAAGGGGAGTAGTAGTTTAGGCTAAAAGCTAAGGTACTAATTACAAAAATGTCATTACTACTCCTTCTCTCTAAATACAAAAGCAAAATACAGGAAAATTACAATAATAAAATAAAAGAAAATACAAAAGAAAATAAAATGACTGATAAAACCCTAAAATATGGCCCATTTCCATCAATATTGGTGAGATCTCGGTCAATACGGACAATATCGGTGCGATGACAATATCATCGGCGAGATCTCGGTTGTCTTGGACAATCTCGAATAACTCATTATAAACTTATTTTAGTTAGAAAAGTCATTAAATTTGTGATGTCATTTATAGTTGAATTAAATCCTTACCATATGAGTGATAATGTATATATATCTATTTATTAAAATATATTAAATATGTATCGTTGTATTTAAACACCTCTTTATATACTTAAAATCTATTTTTAAAATTTATCATTATTAACTTAATATATATTAAAATATATATATATATATATATATATATATATATATATATATATATATATATATATATATATATATATATATATTATCTCTCCTTAAAATGTACCTTTATATAATTAAAATATTATAAAAATGTATTTTGGAATATATTTATAACGTATTATTATTTACTCAATTAATAATTAATATTTTATTACATTAATGAAAACAATATATTTAACTTCTATTTATTTTTTTAAAATAAAGCTGTATTTAATTTGATCTTTTGCTTAGTTATTACTAAATTATTATGGAATACTGTAGATAGTAAGTGCGATACTTGTTAAGCAATTATACAATGCTATGCATACTAAAGGATGGTATTGAACTTGTTTAATTAAACAGTAATATTATTTTTACGAATTTTTTTAAAAATGATTTGGACCTTCTAAATTGTGTATTTTTGCCTGCCGCCCGATATTGAGATCGAGTTGAAATTTGAGGGTCCAAGTCGTACACCGATATTGCGACTTCAGACCGTGGCTACACCCAACAACTCCCCAACTAGCATCTCCCCCATCACCATCCAGATCATCATCATCATCATGGTTTCACCTTTCCCTGTACTGAACGATTCTTATGTTTTGTGTCTTCTGTGGAACACTAGTGTTCATCTCCTTGCCCGTGTCATGCCACCATATGTTGGGTACCTATCAGGACAAACCCTTCGTTGGCTACTATTACCACCACCGCCACCGGTCCTTTGTCGGCTATACCCAACAACTCCCTTACTAACATCTCCCCAACCACCATCCTAATCATCCTAATCGTCGAAATTTTCATCATCATAATGGTTCCATATTCCCTTGTACTCCTGCGAAGTGTTATTTCAATGTGGTAATAGCAGCACTAACGACTACAGTAATCACAAAAACTCTTCTTATGATCACCAAGAGCACTTCCATGCTCCCATCCAATATTTAGTTCATGAGGTATTTTACAAGATACGAACATTTTTTCCAGAAATTAGAAGTGAAAACTAACTTATTAAAAATGAAAACAAGTTTTCAAGACTGTTTATAATAATTTTAAAACATTTTTTTAATATATTTAACAAATTTTCAAGAGTTCTTAATAATTTTTACAAAACAGTTCTTACCTATACAAAACTGTTTATTACTTGTACAAAATCATGTACTAAAAATATCTAGTCGTGGTCTGTTTTGTAAAATAAGAAGCCCCAATTAACTTAAAATACCAAAGATCAGCCTCATACCTGATTGCGAAGAGGATCGAACAGGAGAAGTCGGCGACTTCAATTGGCAATCAAAAACCACTGCCGAGCTAAGTTTTATAGGGAAGATTAGGTTTTGTGATATGATTCCCACCAGCTACTGCATTTATAGGTGAAATCTTGTGCCCTAAATCTCACCTCACCCATATCTCACCAATCAATAATCTGTCCAAGCATGTAAAAAATTCTCGATCAACTACAATCAGCTGCAAAGGTTAGATTCTTGGTTTTATTGTGCTCCTTTTTGTCCCTTCGATTTTTTTTATTCTAGAGAATAATTCTTGCCCGATATTGCATAAATATCGTCTGTATCGGCGAGATCTTGACGATTTAACTCGGTCTCTCCGATATCTTGGCATTTCTCGGCGACATGTAACGATTTTATAAAATTTTCGAATCATCTATAGGAATCGGATCGCTGGGCACCGTGTCAACTCAGCTTATACCGAGTTTACTAAGCCGAGATTTTGAACCATGATCCTAACCAATTAAGGAAGGTTCTAGGCCTCATGTGATGCCATGGATGACCTCACTAAAGAATGAGCTAATCCATGACACAACATGAGCTAGAATCTTCTTATATACAAAAAATACTAAAATATTCCCCTCACCTCTCAAGAACTATCAAGAAATCAAAGAATAAAGATACCAAAATGACAAAATTGACAGAATGAAAAAATAAAATCAGCAGAGATGATTCTTCTCTCCCTGATTCACATAAGACTTCCTCTATTCCAGAAGTAGTCAAGTTTATCTGACTGCTACATAAAGTACTCTTATACTTCGTTTGGGAAAAACAGTATCCTTTGTAAGCTATCACAATTATGTACTGTTTATTTGTTTCCTCATGGATATGTGCTTCTGTTTTATTTCTTTGGCGTGGCCCCCCAGTAGAAAAATAGGGTTTGTATTTCAAGTCCTACATCTTTGTAGTCTACTCAATGCCTGATTTGTTGTTATACTGCTGAAAGTAAACCTGTTTATGTTGTATCTTTTATGCATTATCTGTTGCCCTCTATGCTATTGCAGGTTGCTGCACTGATATTGGAAAACACTTTCACATCTGTCCTTGACATGGCTGGAGTTCTGCTACCTCTTTTGAAGTGGTTTATTGGAGGAAGTGCCTCAAAAGGTCCCAGGGTTCTTAATTGTCTTGTTCGTTCCCCATGGAGTACCATTGATGTTGTTGGCCAGGTGAGCCTTCAAGTTTGTAAGAGATAATGTTGTGTAACCATGTTTTTTTTAACTGTATTGCACTGTGATGTCTAATAGGGTGTACCCTATTGTGTCTGACGAACTGTTGTACTTTTATTTCACATGCTGAATTTCTTTATATTTCATAACTGTTGACTTCTAAAAATGGTCTTAATCCAGATTTATAATCACAGATAACAATATAGCAAGTTAATCAAATCACACACAAAAGAGAAGAGATTTTCAGAGTGGTTCAGTTGTAAAATAACCTATGTCCACTATTGGTATTATTTAGTAGGGTTTACAATAGCTCAGTATGATGTGCATATTAGTGATTCGAGTTGTCCCATCCAGATGAGGGAGTATTTCGTATTTATAATGGTATACAATACATGAAACTCTTGACAGGTATTTACATATGTGTATAACAAAATGAAACTCTTGGAATTTAGTGCTGATTGACATCCCATCCGAGTAACTTTTGTATTCCTGATGATTGGCAATCCTTGGGTTGGTCCTTTGTCCGACCGACTAAGTATCTCTGATGCCGATCAAGGTGGCTAGTTGGCCACGTAGGAGGACGGTTGTACATTTATAGTTGGTCCACGTAGGAGAGCAATTTTTACATACAATAAAAGCCCCCAATGCTCCATGCTTGATGATTGATCGAAAGTATGGAGTAGCAAGTCCAGGAAATTGCTCGACGTACTATTTTGAGTATTTGTTCGGCAGTCGACTTCCCACACTTGTAAAAATTTCCATTGGTACCGTTTGATAATGGCATTTTTGTAAATAATTCAAACTTTATTTAAACGGCAAAGGATACAATAGTCTTTTGAAACTTCAGGATGCGTGCAGCCGATGGTAGTTCAACAATTCGTTTAGTTAATCATTTCATTCCCTTTTATCGAGGCCACCTATAAATAGGTACGATTTTTCCCTCCTTTCTTTTCACCTCAAACCTTCTGCACTTAATAGTCTTTCTTCGCCTTCAAGCTTTCTTTGTACTACCGTTTGTTGCCATTGTTTTTCTTTAGCTCTTGCAGTCATCTTAAATCCCCTGTATGCCTTCTTTCCTTCTTTCGCTGTTTTTATCATCCTTTTCTCTTTTTCCAAGATGGTTCACATCGCAGACGAGGGTTTATTAGACGAGTTTAGAGAAAAAAGAACAATTCTGTCTCCATAGATGTGTATTCTCTTCTTGAGGGTCACTGGATCCCCACCTTATTCATAGCTGAGTGTGGCATCACTTTTCCACCAAACCCTTTTTACCTTCAATTTTGTCAATACTTTGATGTGGTCCCTGCTAGGGTAGCACCAAATACTTAGAGGGTTGTATATGGTGTCAATAGGTTGAATGAAATTTATGGGACTCATATTGGGGTCTAGGAGGTGATGTTTTGTTACAAATGGGGTACTGCTGGAGAGGACACATATTATTTGAAGACTAGGCAAGCTAATAGGGCTTTAGTAGTAAATTTACCAGATTCCAATAAGGATTATTGGGATTATGGTGTAGTTGTTAAGAACTGACAACATGCTCCTCTTCCACAGGGAGTGTCTTATATTGGGCCCAGTTGTCCTCAAACAGGGCGTGGCATAGGTTGAAGTTTTGTCATTTATTTGTTTTTCTTCTGTTATGTGCTTCTGAGTTCTGCCGACTAACTTTGTTGTTTCCTTTTTGATGTAGAGGAAAGTAAGAAGAGATGTCTCAAAGAAGGGGAAATTAATATTGAAGAACCCAAGTTTCTGTGGGGATTGAACCAGAGGGTTAGAGAGGAACATCCCTGAGCTGCTTCTTTGTTGTTGGAATACAAGAGTTCCATCACTTCTTTTATTGCCCGACCAACACTTATGCTGCCCCAAGTTGCTATCAACTTAGAAGAAGATCCTAGACCTACTTCTTCAGCTACAGAATCCGATGGTGCTGAGTTGGGAGGGACTTCTTCCTCATTTGAATCTTTTTGAGATCCCACTTTCTCCTCCAGCCGATATGATTAAGAGAAAGATGTCTAATTTAATGAGTTGGCCATTGTCTCCTCCCCCAAGAAGAATGCTGGCAGTGGTAAGAAGCCAGTTGAGAAGAAATCCCAGGCCAGTGATAAGAGGCCTCTTGGTGCTGAAGAGACTCAAACTATTGAGTCTCAATGTAAGAGATTGAAGAGAGGTTTGCCTGGCCCTTAGAAACATGCCCAAAAAACTCAAGCCGACTAACAAGTGTTGGCTGCAAAGAAGAATTTGGCCGACCAACAAGAGTTGGTGAAAAAAATCCAAGCTGACCTTGACATTGTGTCAGCTTTTGTTACTATTAACCCTGGATTGGCCGGGGGTTCGATCGAGTCTGGAACTCTCCATGCTGATCGGGTTGTATCAGCCCCCGTGACCAGGTCCAGGCTAATTGAGAGGGCTTGCCATAATTTGGCACTAGTAATTATCTTTTCTTCTGTTTGTTCTTCATGTTGATAAATTTTTTTTCGACTTTTGGTGTTTGCCCTTTTTGGCAGTATTTGGTTGACTTCAACCAAATGATGGAGAAAGACGATCAACTGAAGTCTTCTCCTGGTGAGGTGAAAGAAGCCTTCGAGGGCTTTAAACGATTTATGACTGCTTCCTGTCAGCATCTGGAAACAAAGCAGAAGTCTTGAGAAGAGGAATTGAAGTTAGAAAAGTTTGACTAGGAACTTTTCTAGAGTTGAAAAATTTGACAAATATAAAGAACTTTTCTGAAGTTGGCAGAGTTTGAATTAAAATTGCTCATTAGTTTATGGTTAAGGTGTGTAGCCATCATACTCCGAAAAACAAAACACAAAAAGGATGTATAATGGAGAAAAGCATAAAATTTCATTAACTTGAATAACCAATTACATTAAAAACGGAATTTCTGAAAATTGAATTACTTATAATACTTACGCAGATGGTCTGCGTTCCAAGGATTCTTGAATTCTTCTCCTTCCATAGCTTCCAAGCGATAAGTTCCTGGTCGGATAATCGCCGAGATACGATATGGACCATGCCAATTAGGCTCCAGCTTGCTGCTTTTCTAGATTACTTTCTTGAGCACCAGGTCCCCCTGCTTCAGCTTAGTCGGCTTGACCCTTCGATAATAAAACCTTGCAGTCCTTTGTTGGTAGGTAGCCATCCGAATAGTGGCATCTTCTCGGACTTTTTCTATCATGTCCAGATCTAGTCGCCTCATAAGGTCACTCTTGGGTGAATCAAAGTTCAAGACCATGTGAGTCGGCAGACCTATTTCCACTGGTATTCAGTGCTAAAAGCTAGCATGTATGGGGTTTCCCCCGTTGCTGTTTTGGGAGTAGTCTTATATGCCCAAAGGACGATGTGGAGTTCATTAATCTAGTTGCCTTTAGCCTCATCCAACCTTTTCTTCAAACCCATCTAGCAAAGCATTATTTGTGATTTCTGTCTAGCCATTACACTGTAGGTGTCCAGTGCTGAATGAAGTTTCTGGATGCCGGACCTAATATAGTACTTCATTATCAAATTGAGTGCTATGGTCGGTGATGAAGGCATAAGGCATGCCATACTTGCAAATGATCTGCTTTCATATGAAGTGGAAAACCCTCTGATAGGGCATATCAACCAAAGGTTCAGCCTCCACCCATTTGGTGAAGTAATCAACTGCTAAAACCATATATTTGAACCTTCCCTTGGTGGTCGGCAGTGGTCTGACCAAACCAATTTTCCAGGCCATGGAGAAGTGACGGGTGTTAGAGTTGCTCCTGCTCTTTTATCAATGGTGGCAAACTTTTGGCATTTATCACACTTCTTGGTGAAAGCAATATAGTCTGCTTTCGTCGTCGGCCAGTGGTAACCTTGCATTGCTATCCGTTGTCTTAGAGACCTCCTGGCTGTGTGAGCTTCACATGAGCCTTCATGCACCTCTATGATTAGATTATTTACTTCGTTTGGATGAACACAACGAAATAGGGAAACAGTGTATCCTCGCCTATACAGGACACCTTTTTCTAACACATAACTGGCTGCTTTGTACCTCATCTTCTTGGCTTCTTTCTGGTTGGACGACAGTGATCCTCTTTCGATGTAATCTCAAATTGGGTCCATCCACGAGGGACCTAATAACACAGAGATGACGCTGACTTCCATCCCATCAATGCTTCTATGGGCAAGAATTTCTACTGGGATTGTTCGCCTGAGTTCCGTTTGAGTTGCTGAAGCAAGCCGAGCAAGAGCATTTGCTCAGGCTTTCTCTATTCTAGTAGTCCTTACCATCCCAACTGAAGTGAATAAAGAAATAACCTCCATAGTTTTTTTATAAAATCTCTTCATAGTTTCCCCTTTGACGCCATAAATTTGCTTCAATCAACTGGGAATCACTATGCACTAATACCTGGTCGGCACCCAATGATGAAGCCATTTCTAATCCTGTGATCAATGCTTCATATTCAGCCTCATTGTTGGAAGCCTTGAATTGGAATCTCAGAGCATATTCCACATCTAAGTTATTCGGAATGCTGATGATGAGTCCTGCTCCACTTCTAGTGGCACATGAGGAACCATCTACAAACAATTGCCAGGTTGGAGTATCATCGGAGAAATCTTCTCCTGCCAGCACTCAATGTTTAAACATCTTGCTCTATTGAATTCTTTCTTAAACAAACGACGAGTCTGGTTGATTGGCCACAATATCTGTTTGCTTTTAAGCTAAGCTCTCTTCCGAAGAAGTCTGCTCGGCAGGCAAACTTGGATTATGTTGCACTTTTGCATATGTCAATTCGGATGCTTGACCTTTTATTACAACTGTGGGTTCATAAACAATTTCATACTTTCCCAATTCAACTGCCCAAGACATTAACCTTCCAGACTTTTGGAAGCTTTTATTACAACTGTGGGTTAATGAAGTGCCTGTCGCAGAGGCAAATCCGTGTAGACGACAATTGTGTGAGCTTAAAAATATGGTCTTCTGGAAGCTTCAATGAGAGTTAATGCTAACTTCTCCAGGCGTGGATATCTAACCCACCATCTTGTACCCGTGAATTACAAACAACGAGCTCACTGTAGTTCACTCAATTTGTGCGAGGAGATAAATACGTGGATGAGTACACTGTAGAAATTTACAGTTTGAGTTCGAGATAGGAATGTAATGAATGCTAATTACTCACTGGTATTAGGTCCGCGACCCTTATGGATTACCATCTAACAAACTTTATAACAACATGTAGATCGTAGACAGATGATGAATTGAAGAAGACTGACCTGAAGGAAAGGACATTTGTCAAGCCCCCCCCCCCCCCCCCCCCCCCCCCACCACACACACACACAAATACAATAAGACAATGCGTACTCACATTTTTTTAAGGGAGCATTCCTAATAGTAAACCCTAAACTGTGAAGGGATAAAACATAATTCTTGCGAATGCCCTTTTCTTACTGGTAGTTTCTCCGTCAAACCAGTTTTAATGGTTGAATCTAAGGAGCCTAAAAAGATAAGAGTTACAATTTCATTTGTTGAACCCCCATGACCCTGCCGATGATTTGGATTCTTGTTGGGAGTTATTCGTCCTCTTTGTTTGGTAACGAGAAGAAACAACTAATGAGGTTCACGGTGGACATATTTTTCACATAAGAATGAGTTGCGAGAGACGAATACGTTCATTGGTAATTGACATTGAGAATTGCATTATGTGTCCAAGATTGCTGGGAAGAGGTTTGAAGGTTTAGCCACACCCAAACCATATTAAGCTACGTCATAGTAGTTTAAGGCGCAAGGCGCACCCGGTCGCAAAGGTATCTTTGGAGTCTAGGCGCAAGGCAAGGTGCACGCCTGATTGAAGCGAGGCGCACGTTTTGAAAAAAAAAATGTTTATTCATTTTTAAAGAAATATATTGATGTTATAATATCATGACATCAATGATAAACTTAATGGGATAATTAAGATTCCAAAATATAACATATTAACATGTAAAATTAAACTTTAACCAACAAATGCAAGTCTTAAAATATATAAAAAAAAGACAACTATTTAAGTTTGAAAATAAAAATTAAACTAACAAGAGTTGAGACCCAAAATGAAATGTATTGTATTTAAAATTTTCATTATATTATATTTCAACTGATATTTTTTTCCTATGTAAAACAGTGAAATATGTAAAACGGTAAAACATTAAAACAGTAATTTCAGCAAATGGTGTTGTATTATATTTAAATTTTTCATTGTATTGTATTACAACTGATATTTTTTTTTCCTCACAACAAACAATAAGAAAAGGTAGAAAAAAGGGGCCGGAAAAAGAAAAAAGGCAGAAAACATCCATTCGGGGAAGAAATGGGCAGAAAAAAAAATACAAGTTTGAGAAGAAATCAGCTATTCGGGGAAGAATACCAGAAAAAAGAAAATTCAACTTAACTCAACAAAGCCTTTTCCCAATCATTTGGGGGCGGTTACATGAATACTATTTTTTCATTCCATTATGTCCAGCGTAATATCTTCCGATTAAACCACGTGATATCATGTCCTTTTTTATAATATTCCACCAAGTCAATTTAGGCTTAGCTCTACCCCCTGTGTTACCATCAATAGTAATTAAATAACTCTTCCTTACGGTTACGGGAGCATCCATTGATCTACACATGACGTGTCCAAACCATCCAAGTCGATTTTCTCTCAATTTATCTTCTATAGGACTACTTTTATCGTTTAACGAATTTGTTCATTTTTAATTTATCCTTTCGAGTTTTACCACAAATCCATCTTAGCATTCGCATCTTCGCCACACTCATTTTCTGCACATTTTGTTTGTTGGTTGGTTACCCAGCACTCTGTCACATATAACATGGCGGGTCTAATGGCCATCCTATAAAATTTTCTTTTTAACTTCAAAGGTATACCCCTATCACACAATACGCCGGTAGCACTTCTCCACTTGACCCAGCCTGCTATAATCCTATGAGTAACATCATCACTAATGTCTCCATCGTTTTGGATAATCGAGCCTAAATAACGAAAATAATCATTTCTAGGCATCTCTCGACCCTCCAATTTCACCACATCTCCATTTGTCCTCCTATTACTACTAAAATTGCACTCCACATATTGTGTTTTAGTTTTGCTTATTTTAAATCCTCTTGTTTATGGAGTTTCTCTCCACAATTCCAACCTGGCATTAATTCCCATCTTAATCTCATCCACTAAAACAATATCATCTACAAATAGCATACACAATGGCACCTCATCTTGTATTTGTCCAGTCAACTCGTCCATAATCAGGGCAAAGAGATAAGGACTTAATGCTGAACCTTGGTGTAGATCTATAGTAATTAAAAATTCACTACTTTCTCCGGCTGGTGTTCTTACTGTAGTCATGACCCCATCATACATATCTTTGATCACATCAATATATCTACGAGTTACTCCTTTTTTATGTAGAGCCCACTATATTATATCGCTAGGTATCCTGTCATATGCCTTCTCCAAATCTATAAAAATCATATGAAGATCCTTCTTTTACTCCTTATACCTCTCCATTAATCTCCTCAATAAATAGATTGCTTCCATTGTTGACCTTCTAGCCATAAACCCAAATTGATTCTCAGATACTGTTGTTTTCAATATCAATCTATATTCACTCTCTCCCAAAGTTTCATTGTATGACTCATTAACTTAATACCACGATAATTTGAACAATTTTGTACGTCCCCTTTATTATAATAAATAGGTATTAAAACATTCTTTCTCCATTCATCGGACATCCTATTAGTCATTATAATTCTATTAAATAATTTTGTAAGCTAAGATACTCCTTCCTCTCCTAAGCACTTCCAAACCTTAATAGAGATAATACGTGAGTACCTAAGTTGAGAGAAAGAAGCGCGCCTAATCCCACGCCTAGCGCCTGAGTGAGCCTCACCTGTACCTAGCGCCTAGGCGCGCCTTTAACAACCATGAGCTACGTTATGGTTCAAATTCTTGGTCTTGGTCCCCACATCCGATTTTTAACTCGGACTCGGTATCGGTCGTGGTATCAGGTGATACGCATCAATAAACTATGTAGAGAACTGAAAAAATTCTAAAAAATATAGAAATTTTAGAAAAATAATATTAATAATGCGGACCATTCAGATAAGTTCAAAACCATCATTTAGTATGCATAACATTGTCTAATTGAATATACTGACACGCGTCGGACGTGCTAGATTCAATAATAAATCAATATTAAGGTAAAAAACAATCTAATGACACAAAACTGGATAAAAAAAGTTATATAAAAGTTGAATAGAATTGATTACATCATTTTCCTCTCCCTATCTTCTTGCGATATCGATCATAGTAAGGCTGTAAGGGTAATTTCCTCCAATAGGGTAAGGGAAGAAATATGAATCATATGGCAATTTATTGATAATTTCGATAATTTCCTCCATGTCGCGGTTTATGACAACATGGTTCCACATTTACTTGTACACCTGCCAATTTATTGATTATTTTGTTAAAAATTAGTACCGATTTCCCCCCTTAAAATCAGTTGCAATATATTAATAATTTTAATTTAAATTATTACCAATTCTTTCAAACAATTATACATTCTAAAATATGTTGTAAAAAGTTAGTACCAATTTTTATAAGATGGACTGCTGCTAATCTTGTAATTAGTACCAATTTATTTAGATTTTTTTATAAAAAAAATGTACAAATGCATTTTAAGAAATTAAAAATGTCAATAATCTATTTTTACATTTAACGGAACATTTTTGTAGGGTCTAAACATTATTTTTGAAAATATAAATTGGATTAAACATTAAATGGAACATTTTTTGCAGGTTGAAAATTATTTAGAAAATATATTGGATTACACATTGCATGGAACATTTTTTAGGGATTAAATATTAATTAATCCAAAAATTTTAATCTTTGCTCTTGCAATCATCTTCAATATGCTCAGGGTCAAAATTAGAGTCCCCTACAGAAGATTGATCATTGAAGTACTGTCATTCAGCTCATCTAGATGCACTGGAGGCCTTATATCTGTTGCATGTGTACCTTCGTTCACTCCCACATCTTCAGTAGCTTCAGTTATCCCCCCCACCCCACCTCTACTACCTTCTCATTCACTGCCACATCTTGTGTAAAATTGTTAAAGCCGGCTAAATCTACTGCCAAGTCAGTGTCATCTTCGTTCGCTTCTGCATATACTGCACACATTTAAGGGGAAAGAATTAATAGCATAACAAGGTTCTAAAAAACGCGAGGCGCGAGGTGGCATGGGATGGGTGTCTAGGCCTAGGTGTGCCTAAGCCAAGTATATGTTGAAATATATTACTAACAATTTATATATATATTTACTTCTAACCTTACTAATATTTCTTTAAATTGTCATACATAAATAAAAGACATTTCCCATCAAAGTTCATTACGATATATAAAATACTAATAAACTAATTAATCACAACGATTCATAAGTATCATATTATATTCAAATTGATTTACACATGAACATTGCTAACGCTACTTTAAACTCTACACTTTTAACATTACTAACATTTCTTTGAAGTCCCATACATAAATAAAAGATTGCTAACACTAAGAAAAAGAATAGAAATATTCCATACGAACATATTTTGTGCAATTGATATTTGATTCTTAAAAAAAAGAACATAAATATTACACAAAGAAAGAATAATGCTATTGTAGATATAAAACCGAGTAACATTTAAAAATATCACCCAAATAGATGCTACTTCAATCATTGTATATGTACAAAGCAACATTCATATATAAAATATATATTCCGATGTATATTTTTATGCATCTGTAGTACTATGTATGTACATTCTATGTAGAATTGGGTAAATTTTGTAATAATGGCATTTTTTTCACTCGGTTTGTTTTCTTGCCACTTAGCTCCTAGGCAAGGTGCCGCCTAGGCAAGCCTTTTAGAATACGCATAGCATTGCATAGCATAGCAAACAAAATACATATTATTCAACATTTCAAATTCTACCTTACTTTTTCTCAACATGAAGCATCTTGCTCTTTGATGGGCTATCACGATGGTACAAGTTCTTAGGAGTTAGCTTTGATGCACTCCTAGTGTTTTTGCTGGACTATCATTCATCAACTTGGTACTATTTCTAGTGTCTCTGTGGTGCATACTTGTTCTGAGATTTGTGTTGGGATGGAAACATGTGTTTATATGTGGGTTAGGACAGAAGGGGTGACACGTCAAAGTAGATATGGGTGTAATTATCCACTGATGGTACTATGTTTCTTTATATAAAATATAAATCACTATCAGCTTAATTCCAAAGTCTAACCTTCCTAACCATGTAGTGAAGATTGACCAAGATGCCTCTTCTTTTGGAAACAATTTGTGACCCATGTCTAGGATAAGTGAAATGAAATTGTGATGGGATTTGGGTTTTAGTATCTTGTTGCATTTTAATTTCATTGTATTTTTCTATTTTAGTTGTATTATAGGCTTAGTAGGTGGAGGCAATTAGAAGAGGCATCTTAGGTATATCTTGTAAAAAGGATGTGCCCAGGTTATGTGACATCACATGGGCTTAGGTCCACTTCCTTATTTAGGGTTAGGGTTATGAGTGCCCCCTTCTAGATCCTTCCCTATTCCCTTATCTTTTAATTATATGTTTACTTCTATATTATCATTGGTACTTCATTTTACGTCAGTTGGTATCAAAGTGAGGACGCTTCGCCGTTTGTTGTTGTAAAAAAATTGCAAAAATCAATCT
Organism: Sambucus nigra; assembly: GCA_949130495.1. Classification (NCBI taxonomy): domain Eukaryota; kingdom Viridiplantae; phylum Streptophyta; class Magnoliopsida; order Dipsacales; family Adoxaceae; genus Sambucus; species Sambucus nigra. The sequence goes on from OX422220.1 coordinate 52,721,405, forward strand.
CTCAATGGCGTCGAGGAAACGCACCAACGCCGATAGAAGAATTGCTCGATTAGAAGAAGCTGTAGCAATGCTAGCCAAAAAAGTTGACCTCCTCCTCCATGAGCAACCCCATCCCACCAGCGCTAAACTACCTGCTGCCCGCAGACCAAACACTTGTCCCCCACCCGAATCCAGCCGTCAACCCGCCCTACCCTCCGTTGCCACGGACCCACCAACCCATCGACCAGACAAGGCTCCATTCGATTCCATCCTAAACTCCAAACACCTCCCCCCTGACTGTCGTCTAAATCGGACCAGCTGACCCCCTCAAACATAGGTTACCAACCCGAAGCCCGCACTGGGTATTCCGACCACCCCTCCCAGAGGGAACCCTGGGCGAGACCTCAGCCTAGCTGAATGCTTCAGACGCAACCTCGTTCCCTCCCTGGCCGCCACACGACTCCTTCGCTGTCCGCCGATCACACAAAACCCACGGCAATCCCTCAGCATGCACCCACACCGATCGACTCTCCTGTTGGTCAACCCCACCCTAACCACCTTCGAAACCCCACCCCCACGTCACCTCGACACTCCCCTTCCCCCACCGTCCTAACACTCTCTGGCCCCTATCAGTTCCGGCCACTTGGGTACTGTGCTTTTAACCCAGCGACGTCCGAATGCGACCCTGAATGCACCTATGAGGAACCCTACCCATCCGGATACCCTAAACCACCCAACCGATTTGGCACCCCCTCATAACCGCCCTCTTCGTCGCGTCACCCGTGTTCCACGACCTAGTTTTGTGTGGGAAACCTGCTCTGTCGCTTCCGTTTCGACTGACACTCCCGGCCAAGTCGATGAATGGCTCCACCAACCTTTTACAGTATGGTCGCCCACACATCCAGTTTGGACACTTTGGAGACGGTGACTAACCCTGTCGACCCACATCTCTTTATGGGGATAATAGGCCCCAATGCCCGACGAGTGGTGCACTGTCTTTCCCCATTTGACTCCCTCATTCCCAAATTCACTCCATTTGTGCCCGTGGAAGACCGTAATTATTTTTTCTGTTATGAATGTGGTCATTTGATGGATGACTACTCCCGGATGAACCTGAGGATCCTATTGACGATGACATTCCCGATCTGGTTGAGCCATCCCCTATTCCACCACCGAGGCCTCATCCTAGGCGCGCGTAGGAGGAGTTAATGGGTGATGAGGAGGACGACTTACTAGATGCACTTCCCGGGGGTGATCACCTGGCCCTCGCACTCCTGCTCCTTTCTAAGAGCCTCCACAGGGATATACGAGTCGATGTGCCAATGTTTGATGGCCACTGGACCCCGATGCCATTGTTATTTGGGTCGATTCTATGGAGACGGTGTTTGATATAAGCGCATCACAGGCGCAAATGTATGCAACTGGCCGCCACCAAGTTTCCTCATTGGTCTCCACTTACACCGAGCTGTTTCATCTCCTTTGTACTCGAGTCGGTTTGGGAGAGTCCGAGACTCAATGGGTCAACCGCTATATTTAGGGATTCCAGCCCTACATTCAGCAGGGATCTCGAGTTGCGGGACATTCTGCCGTTCGTCAAAGCGGTCGAGTATGCGACCCAGGTCGAGGCCTACCTTCGTTCTTCGGCCACACTTGCATCCCGAACCACACCCTCTTCCGTTGCACCTTCCCAGGCCCCAGATGCTCCATCAATAACAATGAATGTTTCAACTGTGGAGTAGTGGGTCACCGCGTAGCTACGCGCCCTAAGGCACGTAAGAGGACTTTTGCTGGTGATGGACGAGTCGGAGCCAACTGACGAGACGGTTGAGGAGGAGATTCAGCATCAGGCACTAATTGCATTAGTCATTCCCAGCGCGCCTGACACTTTCCCCTTTGAGTTCGTGGACAAACTCTTTTCAAGTGGAGGTGGTGGTGGGGTGGGGGGGAGTGATGAGATTTGGGTTTTAGTATTTTGTTGAATTTTTTTGCATTTTAATTTCATTGTATTTCTCTATTTTAGTTGTATTATAGGGCTAGTAGATGGAGGTTTCTAGAGGGGGCATTTTAGGTATATTTTGTAAAAAATGTGTGCCTAGGTCATGTGACATCACATGGGTCTAGGCCCACTTCCTTATTTAGGGTTATGAGTTTCCCCTTGTAGATCCTTCCCTACTCCCCTATAAATACCCGCTTATATTATTGATGCAAATCATTCTGCGCTTCTTTTAATCGAGTGTTTACTCTCTGGCGTGTGTGTCTTTCTATATTGTCATTGACAGTTCACTTTACGTCAAATTGATTAACCATTAACTTATGTTATGTCCAAATAACTGCCATTCCTATCCCTATAGTTGTAAATCTTAGCAATCCCAGTGCACGAGGCACCTGTCACTGCAGGCTATTGTGTGTGTGTGTGTGTGGGGGGGGGGGGGGGGGGGGGGGGGGGTGTTGTACGTATTAGCATTGCTTAATGGTCCTTCTTGCCAAGTACCCTGATGATTTAACTTAAGATTTCTAATGGTCCACTTGTAGTCAAAACTGTAATTTCAGCAATAGATTCCAAAAAATTGCAAAACAAAAAATAACACGCATTTGGTAATCAATAAAAAGCAAGAACAAAATGAACCCCAAACCTCGAATTTTCATGAAAGCATAAAAAGCATTACTTAAGGCATATGTTCAGGAATCCTCCTAAAAATGTAGTAAATCGAAAACTGCATGCCTTTTACGGTAATGATGAGAAAAAAACACTAATATGTTGGCCATGTTTCTTAAATCACTTCAAACAAACAGAAAATTTCAACAATTTTACTAGTAATCTAAGCAATAAAAAGGAAATGTACAAGCACTCGTTAATATCCTACTCGTTTCCTCAACTTTTGAAACCCAGATTTTTTACTTTGTCTGACTCTCTTGTTTCTGGCTTGAATGAGAACCAACTATGAGATTGATCCTTTCTTATGCATCATGTGCTCACGTTTGAAGAGAAAGAGGGCAATCTAGTAAATCGACATGTCTCTTAACATAAACTTACAGAAATCAGTGACGGTGGGGTTCAAATAAAAAGAAAGTAAAACATTAACTTGCAAACTTCAATAACAAGGTAAAACATGAGGTGGAAGGAAAGACAAAAAGTCTCTACGATTCCTATTTTAGAACATTGCTAGTCTCCATTGGCTATTTTTTAGTGTGTTAGTGTTTTCCCTCTCTTTTTTAATTTTGTTTTCTGGTTCTTATCATTAGCTTTCTTGTCTGGTCGCTACTTTTATGCATAACTTTGCTGTTTGGCGTTTTTGACAGATTAAACAGCCAATCCTTTTCCTCTCTGGATTACAAGATGAAATGGTTCCTCCATTGCACATGCAGTTGCTATATGCTAAAGCAGCTTCACATAACAGCCGATGTATTTTTGAGGAATTTCCTACAGGCATGCATATGGATACATGGCTGTCTGGTGGTGATCGCTACTGGAAAACGATCCAGCAATTTCTGGAACAAAATGTACCAGAGAAGAAAGATGATGAATTTTCCAGCAATAACGGTAAGTTTCGAATATCTTAACTTCAAAAATCCAACTATTGTGAGCCTGTGTACTCCAAAGTCCTAAGTCCCCCCAACCAAAGTAAGATAATCTTACCTATTAATACATAAATTGGGGTAATGTTAAGTTTTAGACATCAAATCTTCTCGCAAGAGTACAAGGATGATGTATCTTCCTGCGAAGGGACACAGTAAGTTTGGATATTGTATCTTTAAAAGTTCAACGAATGCAGGACCTTGTCCTTGAAAACTTCCCCATCTAAACTTTATAACACACTGAAACGAAAAGAACCCGATTGTCATAATATATATATACGTGTAATCTTATCCTCTTATTTTATATTCTCGGATATATTTTTTTCTCTTGAACGGCTACACATCCTCTGTCTTTTGAGGCTATGCATGACCCAGGAGTTGTTCTGACGTCGTAATCATATCAAAACATGGTGTCTACTGTGTAGAATCATACATTAGGTTGCTTGTGGTATTAAGATGAACTGATGATTTTATTTATAAAAAAAGGTAATTTGTACTTGGGGGACCAGTAGTTCTTTATTTTTTTAGGTTTGGGTATGGGTACAGCAGTTCTTGTATTTAGGGTTTGGGGTTCGTCAAACCGTTAAAAAAACTTGTAAATGTCCTAATGCCTACGTTAAGCTATGCTATTGTTTATATTACTCTTTCTATCATTAATTTAATAATACATATTTTTAATTAATATAAATTATTTATTAAAACATACATTAGACTATATCATATTAATTTACTATATATATATATATATATATATATTAATTTACTATATATATATATATACAGAATGGATCTCATGCATACCCAGTTTGCATACCCTCCGTGCGGACCATTTTTTTAAAATAGTAAAAAAAATAATTTCGGCCTGATTTTTTTTTTATAGTTTCTAAACATTTCAATAGGACCATAAAAAAAAATTCAACTCAAAATGAATTTTTTTGCTATTTTAAAAAAATCGGTCAAACTTTGTCAGTTTTTAAATTGTTTTTAAGTTGTTAAAAACTGATAAAGTTTGACCGATTTTTTTAAAATAGCAAAAAAATTCATTTTGAGTTGAATTTTTTTTTATGGTCCTATTGAAATGTTTAGAAACTATAAAAAAAAAATTAGATCAAAAATATTTTTTTTACTATTTTATCAAAATTGGTCCACGCCAGCGGTATGCAAACTGGGGTATGCATGAGAACCGCTCTCTCTCTCTCTCTCTATATATATATATATATATATATATATATATATTACAGAATGATTTTTTTTAAGATGTTAATACACATATCCTAAATTTCTATTTTATTAGTAACCCTAATGTTAAAATAATATTAACTTTTACAGTAGAAAGTGCTTTCCCATTTCAATGAATGGAAAAATATGCATTTTTTAATTTTAAATCGGCCATGAATGGATGGGCCAATAATATGCGAATTTAATTTGAGTTAAAATTGACATTTGGATTAGATTTCATATGCTTCCCACCGTACCACCGGGGCATCTCAAATGACCCTTCAATTCCACTGTCTTGCGGTTCACATCGCGCAATAGAAAATAACAGTGAATTTTTTACAATTATATTTATGTGAAAAAAAACTTCATACCAAGAATAGTATTATTGTTCAAATTGGACTTTATACAAATGCCTTTTCACATGAAAAAAAACCCTTCATGTAACGATAATTATGGGCTCCCAAACTTTGAGGCTATGCTAATTGCTATTTAGAGAACTGCAAATGAGCTTAAGGTTGTCCAGTACATGCATTTTTCCCTTGTAATGAGTGACCATATATAACCTTTTGCAATTTTAGGCCATTCTAGTTTTAAGCTATAATTTAAATTTGAATTATTTTTGAGTAAGACTTTTCTGTTGTTTCCATTTAAACCCAGGGCACCAATGACTCTGAAATGTCATTGCCTTGTGATTTTACAAAACGAAGTTAATATTATTTTGACATTGAAGTTACTAAAGAAGGATAGAAAGTTAATATATGTGTGTTAAGTTATTAACATCCTGAATATACATTATACTATATTATATATTTATAAATTTTATAGTATATAAAATATAGTCTAATGTAAATTTTCATTAATTAAAAATGCGTGTTATTAATTTCATGATAGTGACAAAAGGTCATATAAACAATATACATAGCTTACGTGGGCATTAGGCATTTTACTACTTTTAACGGTTTAGCTGGGTTAGACTGATGGAATTTGTCAAAAATAGACCCCAAAATGTAAGTACAAGAACTAGTGGACCTAACCTACAATAATTGAGAACTATTGGACCCCAAAGTACAAATGACACCCCTCCCCTCAAAAAAAAAAAAAAAAAAAAAAACTAAAAACAAAAATTCAACTGGTGGTTTAATTCTTTGGGTGTGCTCTGCAATTATAGATTCTCTATGGTCTTTTCACTCCATGTACCCGAAGTGTTTGTTTCTTCACTTTCATCATCGACTTTAACTGTTCGTATGTCTTTTTGTAGTCATTTAAATTGATATTAAGTGAAAGGGATCTTTCCTGACCAGACCGAACTTAAAAATCTCGGTATCAGGCCGAACATATTTCAGTTATCTCCCCTCTTGTATTCTCCCTTGTACAAAAACATCAGTATTTATAGTATGTCAAACATCATGATAAACACAAGTGGCTAATATAATGCTTGCCATTCATCCATTAAGGAATACTGTATGACTAGTCATGAACTAAAACCATCCATTTGCTCTGTTATGATTATTCAGAAGTGCACGAGTGTGAAAGCACTTTATTTGAAATGTTACACTTGTTCATTTGTCTGTGCCTATTTGACCCTTATTTGGGTCTATCTTCTTGAGGCCTTTCACAAATTGTAAGTCTTCAAGCCATGAGTCAGTCACTTGTCTCTCGAGTAGCCTCAACTAATTTCAGTTTTGCTCAGCTCTTATGCCGCTCGACGTTCAGTTAATCAGTTACTATTTCTGTGTACACACTGATAGTTCTGGTCCAGCTAAGTCAGTTACTAATTCCGATTCTCCTTACTCATAAATCACCACTCCTCTCTTTTCAGCTGATCTTAGTAATCAGTTTTGGCTTGATTGTTAAGCACGGACTTGGTTGTTCTGGTTAATGAAGTTATAGAGTTTCAGCTAAGTTTTTCAATTCACAACATGTTTCTAATGCTTTGTCTAGTTCTGGCTAATAGGATGTTCCCCCCCCCCCCCCCCCCCCCCACACACACACACATATATGGGCGCCCGTTCCTGGCTTAAGGACAGACTGAATTGTTGCTGCAGTAGAAGGCAGCCAAACACGTCTGAATAAAACCCTAAATGGCTGAATCATGTATGAGGAACTAATGTAACATTGTGGTGACTGAAGTTTGTGACAACAAATTGGATCCTTCATTAAAAAGACCTAGCAAGGTCTGTGTTTGATTTATGCATGAAACAAATTAGAAAGACCCAAAACTCATGGGGGAGCTCATTTTCATTTTTTGTTCAAAGCATCACACCATGTGATGCCACCTTCTCTGCTTGCCATTTCAGCATTTCTTGTCATTTGCAGTACTATTGACCATGTCTAGCGGTGGGGGGTAGGGTCTCCGACAATTTCTTCTCTCTTTTCCTCTCTAATATATCCACTGGCATCATTATGTCGAATCTCTCTCTCATTGTCTCTTGCAGTGACACTTCAGTCCGCTATTTTTTCCCTTGAATTCCCTAACATTTCCATACATATGGGGGCCCTCTCATCGTAATGAACGTGAGCTAATAATGTAATGATAAATTTAAGAAAATTGTTGCTCCCTGATATCAGATCATGCCAAAAATCTATTGTAGCTCTTAAACGGTTCCCCTTCCAGATTGGGCTGAAGCCTCTGGACGTTATGGAAAAGAGCGAGGCCTGAAGATTTTGGACTTTTATGGATAAGAGCAAGGCCTTGACGTTTTCCACAACCTGATACTCTTCATCATATGCCTATTTTGATCTTGACCTAAAGCATTCTGTTTTTAAAACCAATTTTGATTAGTGTTTGTGTTTGGCACATCCATTATTAAAAATGTGCTTTGAAAATCTTACTTCTAAAATTCAGTTTCGAAAAACACCAAAATGTAGTTTTTAACTCCAAACCACCCTTCTCCATATTGCCATGCATCTCTCTGAGAGAGAGAGAGAGAGACCAACAGTAAGATATCGTCTACAAATGTTTTGGACAAAAAGTTCCTTTCAGAATTGGGTGAAATGCATATTTGAAAAACATGTACATTTTGAGCGGTTAGAACTTTTGATGAGCATTTCACCCACTTTGAAATGAATTTTTGGTCCAAAGAATTTGTACATGATCTTCACATGGTAATCGTATCCACTGAGTTTGGTTACAATTTTTTTCTTTTACATTTTATTTTTAAAAAATTGTTCTTGACTGGCTTTTACTGGAGCATCTCTCTCTCTCTCTCTCTCTCTCTCTCTATGTATATATATATATAAGAGAAGGACTCTCTTACATCACACTCTATACATTCACCATATATCACCAATAGTTCTAGGGTCCAAAAAACTTTTTTTTTTCCAATTTTTTTATTTTTCTACACATGTTTAAAAAATTAGGTCAAAATACATTTTCAAGCTATTTTTTAAAAATTCACAAAATTCTGCTGGTGCAGACTCAATAAGGTGTTTTTAGCAATTTTTTATTGGATTTTTAGAAAATAGCTAGAAATTGTATTGACCTAATTTTTTGAACTTGTGTTGATTGGAAGATTAACTTTAGGGATAAAATAAAAAATTGAAAAAAAAGAGTTTTTTAAGGCTTTGAACTAGGTGTGATGTATGGGTGATGTAGGAAGTATGATGTATAGGAGTCTTGCTCATATATATATACACACGTCAACCTATAACATTATGCTTATTCATTGATATAAACAACATTTTTCATGGCTATGGCAACAAGGCACCTCCAGCATTTAGCTCATTCCTTCTCTCTTTGCTGGTTATTTTGCTATTCTTTCAGATTTTGAAGCAAGGTGATGGGTTGTGAGATTCAGACTAATAGAGGTTAACCAAACTATGTGTACCTTTTTCTGAAATTGCAGCTACTAAAAGCTCTCTGTGAATGCGAGTAGAGAGAGAACGGCTGCGTTCTTTCAAGGCTTATTTTTTCGGGGAAAAACATTTTTTTTGTTTACAATTTCTGAAGGGCTCCAATTTACATTATACTGTATTTCTGACATAGTGCACAATATCACACCAGTGGTTCTCTTTGTATGAAATAAGAGCCATTAGAAGTGCAAATATGTCTTGATCTTATGAATTAAACTGTTTATATATCTATATTGATGTACTATGATATGAATTGGCCCTTGTTTGTTAGTTTTGTATTTGGAATGTTCAGAAGTTTATTTATATAGGCTCCTTTTGGGATAGATTATTTTTTCCAGTTTGTAAGTTACTGATTACAATTTGAAATTAAACATGTGACTCATAATCTGCCAAAAACAATCTAATCCCGAACATGTCATACATTCTGATATCTGTACCATTTTGTCATTCTATTTCTTTGATGTAGCTTGACAAGGCGTTGATTGATTAACCTGATTTTTGAGTGCATTTATAATAATCATGTTTTCTTGTTAGGGAAACATGATAATGAGTCCCTAGATTCTATATAAGTTGATGATAACTACATGTTAAAAAAATTCTAATGACAAGAATTTTTTTCTTTCTTTACAATCAAAATGTATTTATATGATTCTACAATAGCGTTAATAAATCAAAATTAAGAAAAAAAATCAACATTTGGAACAAAATGTAATTATATTATAGATGACCTTTCGAAATATATCTGTTTTGCAATTAAACTGCAATTACGTAGTTTTACAACACCAAAAATTAAGGAAAAACAAATTTATAGTCAATAAACTCAAAAGCAAGAAAAAACCAATTTTGTAGCAAAAAAAATTCTTATAACTGTCTACATGTTTCCTTATACATATGCACATGTTTGGAGAATCAAAATAACAAGTATGAGAGCATCTATATCCGCTTAACTATTGTAGAATTGACTTTGGAAAGTAAATTTAGTTTTGGTCGAACACGATTTGTTACAAACATGACACGATACGGATAGCATGATATATCAATTTTGTGCCAATTGGCTACGTTTGGACTTGACCCAACACGATAACCTGATTATATATATAATTACTCAAAACTTATTAATTTTAACTCATATGTTGAAATTGGACCGCACTCCCCGCCCCCACCTACTCACCCCCTACCCCATGCCCATACCTGCTGCCATGGTGTTGTGTGTGCGTGTGTCTCGGAATGGTCTCGGGTGTCGCTGACGCAGACTAATTTTAACATATGAGTTAAAATTAATGGGTTTTGGGTGTTTTTCTTTAATGTTCGTTAAAATGTTCGCTTTTGAACCTCTCCCTATATATCTATCTATCTTTTAATTTTACGTGAAATACATTCATTTTAAAGGGGTGGTAATCAAGCCCGATTGGGCTCCTTATTCAGTTTGCAATTGGGCTAAAACGGGGCCAATCTCGGTCCAGTTTTGGGTCAAAACTTTGGTCCGAACACGACATGACCACCTATCAGGCAAAATATCTTGGCCCGAATACGACCCAAACACGACATGCCGTATTAATTTCATGTCAATTTCGTGTTGGGTCGTGTCGAAAATTGTCACCCTACTAATTTCCTCTACTAACTTGGATCATTGTTATCTAACTGAGTATTGTTCAGATGACTTATTTTTGAAATCTCACTTAGTTCAATATACTAATTTTAGAAACATTCATATTGGGGTTAATTACATTTTAACCCCTCGAACTTTGACTATATTTTCACTTCTCCATCCCTACTTTTATTTTCTACACTAAAAACCATGAACCCTTTAAAAATGATCAAATTATCCCAAACTTGAATGATATTATGTTCGGGATGAAAATTGGTCATGTGAATATGAGGGTATTTTCATACAAAATTATCCTCATATGTGACATAGATGATTAATTTTCCGTCCAGTACATAACATCATTAGGGTTTATGAGTAATTTGATCCGATTTAAAATGTTTAGCAGGTTTAATGTAAAAAATACAAGTAGGGGTGGTGAAGTAAAAATGAGGGTAAAGTTTGAAGGGTCAAAGTATAATTAACCCTTGATATTAATTTTAGGTGAACTACAAGGAAAAACACCACTATCAATTTTGCATGGAGGGATAATTTTTTTTGCCATTAAGAGCAACCAATATGCATAGGGTTTATGTAGGGGTTGCTATCCCACAAATGGATTACCATTCAAATGGTTCCTCTAGTGGGTACAACAACGTTTCAAGTGCACTAATGCAAAACTTCTTCCGCCCAAGGAAACAACCCCACTCTCACACACATCTTGTTTCGTGCCATTTGATTTTTTTTTTTTTAAATATGAATTTACACCCACGACAAATGATAATTAATCCATCTGATTTTCTCAACAAAGCATTTTATAATTATTTGGGGTCATCTACTTGAATAATATTTTCCCATTATGCTCTGTTCAACAATATCTTTTGTTAAACCACATGATATCATGTTCTTTTTTACAAATCCCACCAGAACAATTTATGCATACCCCTACTCCTTTTGTTACCGCCAATACTAATTAAATCACTATGTAATACGTCAAATTTGGTTGGAAATTAATAATTAAAAAATGGAAATCCAGGTTAATCATAATTTAAATTGTTAAATTTTGACCATTTCAAATAAGTTTAGTGTTCAAAGCGTAATTTTGGTAAGTTGTATTTTGTATTGGATGTATGGGGAATTTTGGGAAAATCCCAAGGGTAGGGTAGTCTTTTATGCATTGCTTGGTGACTAAGTTTAGAGTTTAAAGGTTTAAAATTGCAGGAAGTTTCTAGAATGAATTAATCGCCCAAACCTAACCTAGGCCAACAATTGTGGGCTTAAATGTCCTGTAATTTAAAAATAACCAAATTAATTCACATATATTACGGTACACGTGTAATTAAAAAATAACCGAATAAATTAAATTCTAAATACTCAGAAATACATGATGTTACAACATTCTTTTGTTAAATGTCCTGCCTCACAAATAGCATAAATCTGCTCCTTAATTGCTAGAGAGGATCCATATACACCTCTCCCCCCCCCCCCCCCCCCCCCCCCCCCCCCAGGCTTTGACCAAGTCCTCTAATCTCTTGGCTAATTGGTTAATTTGAAACTTCAATCCGACTTCCTTGTCCAACTGATAGAGTCCTAATGAGTGCATTATTTCTCATGAATTATGTCCAAATATAGGTCTTGTTAGGCCCGTAGTATCATAAATAATGAGCTTTTAGAGTCTTTTTCATAAATTAAAAGAAAAATGCAAGTTTGAATAAAATTTGAGTTAAAAATACAATTTTAGTAACTGCAGGGAGTGTAACTATAATTTTAAAATTTTTATGGGTCTGAAAATAGTTTTTAAATTTTTATCTAGGCAAAATAAAGTTCTCTTTGAAATTTGGTTGAATTTGGAGTTAAAATGGAGAAGTTATGAATTTCGAGGGTCCAAAATGCAAATAAGGATAAATTAATAATTTCCTAAACTTTATGGGGCCGAATTTGAATCAATATCATTTATTTTATATTTTTACAGGTACTCTGAAGTTTGTTGAAGATTCGAGTCCATTTGGTAAAGATATAAAGATCCTCGGAAGAATTAAAAGAAGTAAAAGTCTTGGGGCCAAAGCATGAAAAAAGGGAATTTCAAAAATTGGTTTTGCTTATAAATTATTGAAGCAGGTATAAAATTGAAAAGGCTGCTAGCCTGGTGGTTGGACACGCGCGTGTAAGAAACCCTTATTCTTTTTTGGCGAAAAATCTTTCAACTTGATAAGGCCATGTTTAACAAGACAAAGCCGAAACCAAGCCATCTCTCAATCAAAGCACATGTATCGAAAGCTGTTTAACAAAACAAGGATAAGCGAAGACCAATTCTATTCAAGCTCTATCATATAAGATATTTTCGGACTGCTCAAATTCAAAACCCACCAATAAAAGCTCCTCTTTTGTTTCTCATTTCGTGGGAACTCATTTTCATTCTTTTTGTTGATTTTTTTTATTCTTATAAATCAATAAAAAAAAGAATTTTATACCCATCCAAATACCCTACCCCTAAGCCTATAAATAGGAGCATTGGGTTCATTATTTTTACACAGAGAGTTATAGAGAGCCACTTTAAAATAATTGTTGGTAGTTTTTTTATTTATATTTGAAGGCCAATAATTGTTTTGTGGAAGGAATTCTGTCAAGAATATTTGTGACACACCATTTGTAAATTTGTTTATTTAATGAAAATTAGTATTCATTCTTGCAAATTTATTACGTCTACAATTATACTCGCTTAATTTCCTTACTAGGACTAGGTGAAATTTATCACGTGTGATTAATATTGTGTGTGATTTAAATTCATTTTTGTTCCGAATATGTGCTAAATGCTTTTAAAAAAAATTGGTATTCATTTAAAACGACACGAGAATGCGTTTTAAACCTTCGACATTGTTTGAAAAAAATTATTTTTTTATTTTAAGTATGAGTACTTTTTGATGGGTTATACTTTTATTAAATTGATTGATAGCGCATGCTTAAAGACTATATTTTGACATTTAAAAATGAACTTTTTAAGGGAATAGGAATTTTAGGCATCTAAATTTAGAGGCGTTAAATTTTATTTTGGACTTATAACGTGTTATTTTTTCGAATTAAATACGACGAGAGTCGGTTTAATTTGAGTTATAAAATCGGGAATGACGAATTTAAATTATTGAACAGTGTTAGTTAAATGTGATAAATGGATCCAACGTCCTAGTTTTTACGCTCCCTTGATTATATCTCTCGTAGTCTTACTTTTTGGTTGTTTTGCTTAGTTAATATCACATCCCAATTCTAAACTCATTTCATCTAATTGGACAGTCACAATAATTTTTAACGGAAAAAATTGATAAATCCTCGTGGGTTCGACCCGTACTTACACTCCCTATTTTATAATGCCTCGTGCACTTGCGGTATTTTATAAAATTGACAACAAGTTTTTGACGCCGTTGTCGGGGTTTTGTTCGATTTAAAAAAAAAAGTTGTGACTTTCGGACTAGTTTTTTTTTTTTTTTTTTTTTTTTTTTTTTTTTTTTAACTTTTTTTTTTTTTGTTAGTAAAAATTCATAAAAAAAGGGAGAAAATTTTGAAAAAAAACCCAGCAACAATATTTCTATTTTTTTGGGGGAAAAAAAAATTTGATTTAAGTTTTTTTTAATAAATAGCGCATTTAGCACTGGTTATCCTAAAATACATATAAACATGGAAAAAAACTTGATTTTTTTTTTTTTTTCTAGAAATTTCCAGATTCGTTTTTTCAGTAGGTAGAACCTAAAAAAAATAATACAAAAATACAAAAAAAAATAATTTTTATTCCGAGTAGTAATTATGTTCTTTTCCAGATTCTTAAAAAAAAACATAAGTGTGCTTTTTTTTTTTGTGTGTTAGATACACCGCTAGTGCGTGTGTCGTGTGAATTTTTTTTTCTTCTTTATTTGTTAGTATTTTTTTTGTGTGGGTCGAACTTTACGTTTGATATAGTTTTTTTTTCCAGAAGCACATATAAAAAAAGAGGAAAAAAAGGAGCAAAATTGAAGAAAAATCTGAAAAACTGTGCAACGCTGAGCGAACGTGAAGAAAACTTGTGCAATCTTGCCATGAGCACTAGGAACTCTCGGGGACGATTGAAACGTAGGTAGCGACGTTTTCCTCCGATCGACATCAACTTAAACTTCGTCCCGGCGTAAACAAGTGACCGTAAAAAGTCCACGCCAGAGGTACTTTTTGTGTGCTCCTAAGTGATTTAATTTCACATTTAATTTAGCACGTTCCATAAATTGACTCAAGGGCAAAACCTACGTGAAAGATAAGGTGGGGACTTCATCACTCTTCCTTGGCCCGAAAATCACTAATTAATCTAACATTTGCATATCCCGAGCCATTACATTTAATTAAAATCAAGTAGACATTGGCCTTAGGATATCACATAGCTCATAGGAAACCTCTTAACGAGGTTAGAATTAAAAGCTACTCAAACTCGAACTTTTCAAATCGATCCCGTTTTGCCTTGTCTAAGATTGGTGGTTTTTAATGTGTCTTCGTACCGACCACCTACCTGAAGGAAAAAGCGGGATTTCAGGCGATAACCGTAGTTGGTCGTGTTTTAAATTCTCCCTTGTCAAAGAGTAGGAGCTGTCTAATTAGGGATATTAATTTGGTGACCCCTGTTGTCGTCGATTAATCTTGGGAGAACTAGATTTTAAAAATTGAAATTTCTCTCACCTAAATTAGATAATTCAATTTGCTTTGTGATAGCTAGGAATTAAGTGGTTTCAGTTAATTTTTTTTTCTTCACATAAAAAAATAATAATATTAAAAAAAATCGAGTGAGCTCAGTGTATAAGAGTTGTTGGTTTCGAGATCATACCGGTCGTTTGTCGAGTGTGGAATCTAGCATTCCCGATACTTACGTAGGTAGATTTTTGATATTCACCTAGATGGGAGATGAGTTAGCGTCAAGTTCCCTTAAAGATTACCTTCATTCAACTAGGTTGAGTCAACTTTAATGCATACATCTACACGATCACACTGCGAATAATTTCTTATACCATCATGGAGAAATCTAAATGTTGCCCATGTTTCGAGGTACCGACAAATAGGATCCCTACCTTCATATTCGGGAATTCGAAGAGATATGTGGGACCATTAAGTATCAACAACTCACCAATGAGTTGTCAAACTTAAATTGTTCCCGTTCTCATTGAAACACAAATCCAAGAGTTGGTTTAACTCGTTAACACTCGAATCCATCAGCACTTAGAACCAAATGAGTGTCGCCTTCCTAAAAAAATTATTTCCCAACCAAAAGACGGCGTCGATACGTCACGCCATAAACACATTTAGCCAAAAGGAGGGAGAAGCCTTACGGATGTATTTGGAGAGATTCAAGGACTTGCTACTGCAATGTCCGCACCATGGGATTGAGATAGGACGCCAAGTCCAAATTTTGTATAAGGGGTTCGATTGTAATACTCGAACTATGCTCGAGTCGCTATGTAACGGTGATTTTACTGAAAAAAGTGAGGTTGATGCGTGGTTATTCCTAGAAGCCGTAGCTAAAAAATTCCAGCGATGGGCACCCAATAGAGAATCTAGGTCCACCATGCCCAATGAGGGTTTTGCTCACCAAGTCGAACAAAGTTATAATTTAAATGCCAAAGTGGCTACATTGGTTCGACGTTTAGAAGATTTAGAGATGAGCAAAGAGGGTAATCGAACCGCATCTACGGCCTTTCAACATGTAGGTTACCCTATGTGTATACTTTGCGATGCATTCAACCACTTAGTCAAGAATTTCCCCACCCTTCCGGCCCACAAGGCACTCACCGAGAAAGTCAATGCCCACTACCAAAATAATCCAAAGTATGACCCATATTCCAATGTATACAATTCGGGATGGCGAGGCCACCTCAATCTTTCATGGTCCAAGGATCAATTCCAAAGAAATGGAGGTCAATCTTCTGGTAACCCACCCTCGGGTTTCCAAAAGAATGCCACCGCACCATCGTATCCCTCGTCCCAAAAGATCTAATCTTTAGAGGATTCACTGAACCTTCTTGCCCAAAGTACCCTTCAATTCCAGTAAACCACTCAAAATGTCTTCCAATCCACCCAACAAAGCATGCACGCGAATACTCAAGCCATTACTAAACTCGAGGTTCAAATGAGCGAACTAGCTAACGCGTTGAGCGAGAGGAACAAGGGAACATTCTCAAGTGAGCTCGAACCCAATCCAAAGGATAACATGCCTAGGGGTCAATTTGTTATTCAAGACGACACGAGCACATCACACACCCAAGAGCATGCGAAAGCCATCATCACGCTTAGATCCGACAAGGAAGTAGAGAAAAATATTTCACCACCTACCAAGAGTGAATCCGAGAAAGGTAAGGAGAAGGAAGATCCACCCGTGGACCCAACTTCCTCCTCACCCTTACCTTCCGAGCCATCTGTAGAGACCTATATCCCAAAAGCTTCGTTTCCCCAGCGTTTGGTGCTCCAAAAGAGAAAGGCGCAAGTTGATAAGATGTTGGAAGTATTCAAGCAAGTACAAATCAATATCCCACTGCTTGATGCTATTTAACAAGTCCCATCCTACGCTAAATTTCTGAAGGACCTTTGTACCTTCAAGAGAAGCACCAACGTACCCAAGAAATATTTTCTTGCCGAGTAAGCAAGCTCGATCATTTCTTATCGAACTCCCATAAAGTATAAGGATCCCGATACTCTGACGATCTCTATCAAGATAAGGGAACACCTCATTAAGAAAACCCTTTTAGATTTAGGAGCAAGTGTGAATATTCTATCATACACCGTGTACGAGAAATTAGGTTTGGGGGAGTTAAAACCGACTGGGATTACCTTGTCATTAGCCGACCATTATGTCAAAATATCGAGAGGTATTGTTGAGGACGTCCTAATTAAAGTGGGTGACTTTATATTTCATGTCGACTTTGTTGTCTTGGACACCCAACAAGTGGACAATCCTTTGCACAAATTCCTGTTGTTTGGGATCGCCCTTTCATCGCCACATCTAATGTCGTCATTAGGTGTCGCATCGGACAATTGAACCTATCCTTTGAGAACATGACTATGGACCTTAATGTGTTCAATTTGGCCAAATAACCACCCGATGACGATGAACTCGTGGATGTTGACATGATTGATAGTATCGTCCGAGAGAATTTTGAGCAAACTTATAATGACGACCCTTTAACATCTTGTCTTGCCTTTCTCAACGCCCTTCTCGACTCCTCCCCTATCATGGAAGTAGGAAGTTGGAAGTCTAAACCTAAGCCCATCTCACTTTCCTCATCAACTATTCCTTCCTCGATTGAGAAAGCTCCCGAGCTTGAATTGAAGCCACTGCCTGCAACACTCGAGTATAGGTTCTTTGGACCTTTTGAATCCTTGCTTGTTATCATCGCGTCTGATTTGAACAAAGAATAGGAAGGTAAACTATTGCGTGTTCTCAAAGAACACAAGGAAGCCATAGGACGGACCATAGCCGACATTAAGAGGATAAGTCACTCGGTGTGCATGCATAGGATAAACTTAGAAGACAATGCTAAAAATTCTCGTAAAGCACAACGTAGTCTGAATTCCAATATGAAAGAGGTATTCCGAGTCGAGGTGCTAAAATTTATCGATGCGGGTATTATTTACCCCATCTCTGATACCCAGTCGGTTAGTCCCGTTCAAGTGGTCCTGAAGAAATTCGTTGTTACGGTGGTGAAAAATAACGATGATGAGTTAGTACCCACTAGGATTCAAATCGGTTGGCGAGTGTGTATTGATTATAGGAAGTTGAACGCTGTTATAAGGAAGGGCCACTTTCCTCTTCCTTTCATAGACCAAATGCTAGAGAGATTAGTCGGTTATCCATATTACTATTTTCTCGATGGTTATTCCGGATATAATCAAATTCCCATCGCTCCTGAGGATCAAGAGAAAACCACTTTCATTTCACTACACCAAATCTACCGAATTGTCAAGGTCATTGACCTTGACAAATCCAACTTGTCAAAGTCAATGACCGTGACATTTCGAGGCGAGATAACTTTTTTTGTCACGATCATTGACCTTGACACAAAACTCGCGTTTTGTGTCACGATCGTGTCGCGGTCAATGATCGTGACACGTTTATCACGGTTTATAATCGTGACAAAGCCGTGACCCTTTTTAAAAAAATTATCACGGTCATTGACCGTGACAATTCTGGTCAAAATTTAAAAAAAATCTGCTGGGCAGTATGGCCACTGCCACTGCCCAACAGTATATTTGTACCTGTTCCAAACATCATATATCCAAACAAACTAAAGATAATGCAAATATATATTCAAATAGAGACAATATGCATTACGATATAATTCAAATGTAACAACTTAAAACAATTCAATTCAAACTTAAAACAATTCAATTCAAACTTAAAACAATGTCACTACATGTCTGGTGTATTGTTAAAACTGAGGAGGTGAGTAGGCCACACGACATACGAATTGACGCACCCACTAATATACGTTGTGCCGCATTATTCGCGTAACCACAATAGGGAGTTCTCCTTCCCGGGTATGATATGCGTGACAAGCACCCTGGACTCCATCTCTTGAAGCGCACGTCCATGAACTATTCCACCCTGGATGATATTCGGGTCCCTCAACCCCCGCCCTATCCGCTGGCCATCAAATACGTCCAATATGAACACGCTCGGCCAACCAAGTGTCGACATTGGTCTGTTGAAGGGCGCCAAATAGGGAAGTGGATCATCGAAGTACGAACGTGTCGGTGATGAAGCAGTGAGGTCCACATCCTCGTCATCCTGCGCCTCGTCCTCCCGCACCTCCTCCTCCACCGCCTTCTCCTTCCCTTTCCCTTTCCCTTTACGGTCTCCGCCCAACGTACGCTTCATGAATGCGTACATATCTTGGACCGTCACCTCCAAACGGGACAGCTTTACGTCGTGTGAATCCACCGTTCGAGCCAACCTGGTGTCGCTCATCTCCAATCCGATGATCCTAGATTTGGCCACCCATGAGCTCACCCCCTTGTCCTCCCATTGCGATCAGAGCCAAACACTTGACTGAGTGCGTTTGTGGACAAAGATGCCTTGTCGGCATCAGACTGCGACTCATGCACTTCCTTAAGCTTTGCCTGAAACGACAAAAAGCACATGATTAGTAAAATAAGTAAACTAAAAAATTATAACGTAATTAACAAAAATTAAACTGTCGGATTACTTACAATCGTGGCCGCGACACTCGGGGACACCTCCTTGTCCTTCCCCTTCTTCGTCCGAAGAGCCACATAAGTATCGAGCCTATGTGGCTTACCCCCTGGCCCACTCCCTACCCCCTGAAATAAAATAAAGTAAATTAAAATTAGTATCGGCCTCGCAAAGTAAAATAATGAAGAATAATATATTTTTGTAGTTATAGAAAAATTAAATCTTACCTGCATCCTATGCTCAACCTCGGCGTAAGAGGTCCGGCTGGAGTAGTGCTCGTCCGTCTTTTTTGCCCGATTTTCCCTCCCCGATTGGCGAGATGCCAATTGTCGATCCTCGATCTCATTGTCAATGAACTTCTGCCATTGTGCCAATGAGATCGGCTCCTTGGGGGGGACGGATTCACGCCATTGGATAATCGACTCTCGTGTTTTCCCAAAGTACCGTGCCCGCATATTTTTTTCCACGACTTGAGTTGCTCTCTAATATGCTCCAAGACGGGATCGCGTAGCTTTGGATCCAAGTTGAATTGTTCCTGTCCAACAAATACAATGTTAGTTGCGAATAAATATAAATATAAATATAAATATAAATATAAATATAAATATAAATATGAAATTGAAATTGAAATTGAAATTGAAATTGAAATTGAAATATTCATATAAATATAAATATAAATATATTACCTGTAGTGCCGCCCAAACAGCTAACTTAAGCTCATATGGCACCTCCTTCCAACTCATAAACCCCGGGCCGATGACCGTCTTTAGCAGAATGAGGGATCTCGCTAATATCTCCGATTTGTTCTTGACGGTAATCCCAAATTTCCCATATTTGGGGAGCCTAGGGGCGGAAGAGCCCTCGTCGCCTCCACTACCACCGACCCCAGACGACATCATCATAAACAGCATCATCATCTTAGCCTTAATATCTGAAGGAGACATTTGCTGTAAAAAAATGTTATTAGTACAGATATAATATTATCACAATATGCATATCGTATAAGAGAGTTGGGTTTGGCATTAATAAAGTGATAATTACATTTAAGACTTTCTAACAACATGCAAGTGTATATATATATTGTGAATTTCATGTATGTTTCATTTAATTATCATACTATATATATATATATATATATATTGTTCGATATACAATATGAAATGGGCAATTACTAAAGTATACAATTATTAATTTACTAATTTACAACGAGGGGCAATCCTACTTTCATATGAACTGGGCACAATACAATTAAAATTACAATTAAAGCTATACAATTGTTAAGATTGCCCCACCACACACACACCACATCCCCCCACCCCTGCCCCCTGCCCCCTGCCCCTGCCACACACACACACACACACACCTGCACACCCCCACCCCCACCCCACCCCAACATGTTTACGGGCTTTCATCACCCATTATAAATTTTTCGGTCCGTGACTTACTGGCCCGTTGTCTTGGGTCTTTTAGTCCCTTAACATTACTTTAAGAATTTTACCCAATCTAAATAACACATTTTCTTTCTTGTTATACACTTGAACACGTTTTGTTATTTAGTCCTTATTAATTTATCTTTGATGTATTACCAGCATCTTTACTTTTATAAACTTTATTTAATTTTCAATTTTAAGGACTATTTTCATCACTTAGTGTTCATCTAAGTTTTAGTATAACAAGTTCCCATAAAAATCTTTAATAAAATTCTCATATCTTCTTTCAATTCAAACACACACACAGTAGTGACTATCTATTTAAAATAATCTCAATGTTAATTTCAGGTACTGAATTTTACTATTGTTTTGTGCTTTTTATAAATCATACCCTTCCCCCACCCCACCCCACCCCCACCCCAACATGTTTACGGGCTTTCATCACCCGTCATAAATTTTTCGGTCCGTGACTTACTGGCCAGTTGTCTTGGGTCTTTTAGTCCCTTAACATTACTTTAAGAATTTTACCCAATCTAAATACCACATTTTCTTTCTTGTTATACACTTGAACACGTTTTGTTATTTAGTCCTTATTAATTTATCTTTGATGTATTACCAACATCTTTACTTTTATAAACTTTATTTAATTTTCAATTTTAACGACTATTTTCATCACTTAGTGTTCATCTAAGTTCTAGTATAACAAGTTCCCATAAAAATAACTTTGAGGCATATAAATTAATTGTGACAAAGCAAGATTATGGACTAAAGTGTTTTTATTTTAACCCCACTTTTCTTTCTATAACTCCTATTTTATTAAACTTTAAATATAATTAGGGGTGTATAGAAAGAAAAGTTAAATAGGAATAAAAACAACATTTTTAAAATATGAAGGGCTCACCAATTTGATCAAATTTTTCAACAACATAGACTAAATGATCTTTATACAATTACTAGAAGTTTATGCGCATCGCCCGAATTCAAAAAGTAATTTAATGACTAAAGTAATACTTTTTTTTAACTTTAGTTATTCACCACAAATCTTAAAAAATATTTTATTTTTCATGCTTTTAGCAACTTCGGATGCCATTTTAACCCTTATTGTAGTTTTTTAGTTTTCATGCTTTTATTTGATGGATATAAAGTCATGTGATTATTTCACCATATAAAGCCAACAAAAAACGCCATATATGATTTTTTTCTCCATTAGTATAAGTATATAGCGATTATTTCACACTTAAATCACATATTAAGCCGGCCTTCATTTTTTTATGAAATTTGTAGAAAATTACTTATTTATTTTGAATGAAAATAAATTTTTATCCAATATTTTTGGATATTATTTATAATTATGAAACTCTTACACCAATTAATGTTGTATCAAAATAATATTACATTTTTAACCCCTACCCCCACCCTGCCCCACCCCCTACCGTCCACCCTGCCCACCCCCTACCCCCACCCTGCCCCACCCCTACCCCCACCATGCCCCACCCCCCACACACGCACATATATACACACATACACACATATATATACACACAAACATATATATATAAATGGAAGAGAGAGAGAGAGAGAGAATTAAACCTGAAAGTAGAGAGAGAGAGAGCAGCGTCGAGAGAGAGAGAGAGGGAGGGAACGACGGGAGGGAAAAAAGAAGGGGGAAATGGATTTTGCTACGAAAGTTGTCACGGTCGTGTCAAGGTCATTGACCGTGACAATTATTTAAAGAATTGTCACGGTCATTGACCGTGATAAGTCCGTGACAAGTAAATTTGTCACGGTTAATGACCGTGACAATTCTTTGTCACGGGCGTGTCAAGGTCAATGATCGTGACATAAAACGCGTGTTTTTTGTCACGGTCAATGACCTTGACAAGGGTGGTCAGCTGAAAGGTGATAATTTTGTCATTTTGGTGTAGTGTTTGTCCATTTGGTACTTTTTCTTACCGACGCACGCCTTTTGGGTTATGCAATGCACCCTCTACCTTTCAGCGGTGCATGATGAGTATCTTTTCGGATATGGTGGAGCGTTTTCTCGAAGTCTTTATGAATGGTTTTTTTGTATTTGCGTCTAGTTTTGATGAGTGCCTCCATCACCTCACCCTCGTTCTGAAGATGTGTAAGGAAAAGAACCTTGTGCTTAATTGGTAGAAGTGTCACTTTATGGTCATACAAGGCATAGTGCTAGGTCACATCATTTATGAAAAGGGTATCGAGGTAGATAAAGCTAAAATAGATCTTATTGCTAATATCCCACCACCTAAAACTGTGCGTGAAGTTCGATCATTCTTAGGACACGCCGATTTCTATCAAAGATTTATTAAGGATTTTAGCAAAATCTCTCAACCCTTGTGCAATCTTCTTGCCATGGACACACACTTTGAATTCACCGATGAATTCCTTCAAGCCTTTGAATGGATAAAGAAGGAATTAACCTCGTCACCTATTATGAGACCCCCCGACTGGAATCAGCCGTTTGAAATCATGTGTGATGCTTCCGACTATGCCATAGGTGCGGTTCTAGGTCAGTGTAATGAGAAACTTCCTCACGTGATCTATTATGCTAGTAGGACTCTTAATGACGCCCAATTGAACTATTCCACTGAAAAATAGTTCCTCGTTGTTGTTTTTTCTCTTGGGAAGTTTAGGTCTTACTTGGTAGGATCCAAAGTTGTCATTTTCACCGATCACTCAGCCCTGCGATACCTTTTGTCTAAAAAGGATGCTAAGGCCCGTCTCATTAGGTGGATCCTATTACTGCAAGAGTTTAACCTTGAAATTTGGGATAAGAAGGGATGTGAGAATGTAGTGGTTGGTCACTTATCTAGGTTAAACATTGAATCATCTGATAACCTGTTGCCACTCAACGAGTCCTTTCCCGATGAGTAACTGATGCTTGTCTCTTAGCTTCCATGGTTCCCGATATTATGAGTTATCTTGTGACGGGTGAAATGCCACTGCAATGGTCTAAGCAAGATCATTCCAAATTTTTAAAGGAAACCAAGCATTTCTTTTGGGATGACCTGTATCATTTTAAGTATTATCTCGATCAAATCATTCGAAAGTGTGTACCCGATCACGAGATTCAAAGTGTAATCTCTTTCTGCCATGACCAAGCCCGTGGAGGTCATTTCAGTGCTAAAAAGACCGCTGTAAAAATTTTGCAGCGTGGATTCTATTGGCCCACCATTTTCTGTGACTTGAATGATTACAGTAGGAGTTGTGATCATTGCCAACGGTTAGGAAAGATCACACGCAGGAATATGATACCTTTAAGTCCCATTATGATTATCTATGTTTTTGACTTTTGGGGCATTGATTTTATGGGTCGATTCCCAAATTCCTACGGGAATCTCTTCATCCTTTTGGCGGTTGATTATGTATCCAAGTTGGTAGAAGCTATACCGTGTAGGAAGAATGATTGCCACGTGTGGTCAAATTCATTTGAGAAAATATTTTCTCCCGTTTTGATACGCCTCGAGCCATCATTAGTGACCAGGGAACCCATTTCTGTAATCGACCCTTCGAGATTCTTATGAAAAAGTATTCGGTCACGCACAAAGTAGGATGTTCGTATCATCCTCAAACCAGTGGTCAAGTAGAAGTTTCTAATAGGAAAATCAAGCAAATCATTGAGAAAATAGTGAATCAAAACTGAAAGGATTGGTCCTTAAGGTTGTTGGATGCATTGTGGGCTTATTTCACTGCCTATAAAATGCCACTTAGTATGTTCCGGTATAGGCTTGTCTATGGAAAAGCCTACCGCCTTTCGGTAGAGTTAGAACACAAGGCCTATTGGGCTATTAAGACCTTCAATTTTGATTTACCTGCTGCGAGAGAGATATGCGTACGAAAATGCAATATTGTATAAAGAAAAAATGAAAATGTTCCATGACAAGTTCATCCTACGGAAGTCATTTGAGCCTGGACATAAAGTTCTCTTGTACAATTCTAGATTGCATCGCTTTTCCGGTAAGTTGAGGTCTATATGGTTCGGTCCCTTTATTGTTAGGACAGTCTACCCACATGGGGCGGTTGAGATAGAGAATCCTAAAAATGGTTAAATTTTCAATGTTAATGGTCAAAGGTTGAAGCCATATCTAGAATTACGAGATCGGGATGTGGAGGACATTCTCCTCCAAGACCCTGTGTAGCACGAGTGAACATGAAATTGGGTCATTGTTGTTGTATCATAGTTTTTGTTTTGCAACAATTGTGTGTTGAAAAAAGTCCTTCATAAAAAATATAAAAAGATTTTCAATATAATTGAGTTCTGAAACGATTTGTTAATATAGAATTAATTCATGGATCTCTCAACTTATGAATTTTTTACACATTATCCGTATAATATGATCGAAAATGGATATCGAGGCGAAAGTCAATATGCTTAATGAATAAATATGGAGATTTTAACCCTGTGAGATTTTTGTACCATTCATCATTTCGGAGAAATTTTAATCAATCCGAGTTAACTCAAACTTTCCTTCAGTGATAAATTCGCTGATGATCTCAAATTCATTATTTTGCTCGATTATTGAAAACAAAAAGTGAAAATGTGAATCTTAAGCATTAGAAGTCTTAGTAAGTCATCTTGAGACACAATTTAACTTAGCAAAACTTAAGAAATGAGATTAGGCCATTGTTTGAAAGCCCAAAATAAAGTTCTCTCTGAAATTTGGTTGAATTTGAAGTTAAAATGGAGAAGTTATAAATTTTGGGGTCTAAAATGCAACTAAGGGTAAATTGGAATTTCTTAAACTTTATGGGGTCGAATTTGAATTAATATCATTTATTTTATATTTTTACAGGTACCTCAGAAGTTAGGTGAAGATCCGAGTCCATTTGGTAAAGATATAAAGATTCTGGGAAGAATTGAAAGAAGTAAAAGTCTTGGGACCAAAGAATGAAAAAAGGGAATTTTGAAAATTGGTTTTGCTTATAAATTATTGAAGCTGGTATAAAATTGAAAAGGTGCTAGCTTGGTGGTTGGACACGCGTGTGTAAGGAACCCTTATTCTTTTTTGCCGAAGAATCTTCCAACTTGATAAGGCCATGTTTAGCAAGATAAAGCCAAAACCAAGTCATCTCTCAACCAAAGCACATGTATCGAAAGCTGTTCAGCAAAACAAGGATAAGCGAATACCAATTCCATTCAAGCTCTATCATATAAGATATTTTCGGACTGCTCAAATTCAAAACCCACCAATAAAAGCTCCTCTTTTGTTTCTCATTTCGTGGGAACTCATTTTCATTATTTTTGTTGATTTTTTTATTCATATAAATCAATAAAAACAAGAATTTTATACCCATCCAAATACCCTACCCCTAAGCTTATAAATAGGACCATTGGGTTCATTATTTTTACACAGAGAGTTATAGAGAGCCACTTTAAAATAATTGTTGGTAGTTTTTTTTTATTTATATTTGAAGGCCAATAATTGTTTTGTTGAAGGAATTTTGTCAAGAATATTTGTGACACACCATTTGTAAGTTTATTTATTTAATGAAAATTAGTATTCATTCTTGCAAATTTGTTATGTCTACAATTATACTCGCTTAATTTCCTTACTAGGACTAGGTGAAATTTATCATGTGTGATTAATATTGTGTGTGATTTAAATTCATTTTTGTTCCCAATATGTGCTAAATACTTTTAAAAAGATTCGGTATTCTTTTAAAATGACACGAGAATGTGTTTTAAACCTTCAGCATTGTTTGAAAAAAAATCATTTTTTTATTTTAGGTATGAGTACTTTTTGATGGGTTATACTTTTATTAAATTGATTGATAGCCCATGCTTAAAGACTATATTTTGACATTTAAAAGTGAACTTTTTAAGGGAATAGGAATTTTAGGCATCTAAATTTAGAGACGTTAAATTTTATTTTAAACTTATAACGTGTTATTTTTTCGAATAAAATATGACGAGAGTCGATTTAATTTGAGTTATAAAATCGAAAATGACGAATTTAAATTATTGAACAGTGTTAGTTAAACGTGATAAATGGATCCAACGTCCTAATTTTCACGCTCCTTTGATTATATCTCTCGTAATCTGACTTTTTGTTTGTTTTGCTTAGTTAATATCACATCCCAATTCCAAACCCATTTCATTTAGTTGGACACTCACAATAATTTTTAACGATTTTTTTTGCTGATAAATTCTTGTGGGTTCGACCCGTACTTACACTCGCTATTCTATAATAACCTGTGCACTTGCGGTATTTAATAAAATTGACAACAAGTCTTGATGGGGAAGGGGGTGTGGACTTGTGTCTCGGTTTGGATTGGGTGTTCAGATTCGATGTGTTACATGCTTGAGAGAGAGAGAGAGAGAGAGAGAGAGAGAGAGAGATTTTAGTCAATGATAACAAAATATCGATGGTGGGTAGGAGAACAAAGGTTAGAGAGATAGGGAATCGAAAGAGATCGACAGCAAGAGTTTTTTTATTTTTTCCGAAAGGGAATATAATGCGATCGAGGGGCTTTTGCATATTAGGATTCTACTTTAGTTATCCTTATTTAGTTTCCCACGTTTAATTTTTGTTCCCTAACCGGGTTATGTTTTTATATACAAAAATGATTACGTGGCCAATTAGAAAATACTATGAGCAACGAAAAATCATTGTTATTTTCACATTTTCCCAAAGTGGAATTTTTTTCCCAATTAGATTCCTATATATCCACACATGCACCCATGTGGTACTTCATTATACGATATATATAAGATCCATCTGTATAGATATCATCATCTACATCCAGAAAGCCGCATGTTTGCTTATTTTTTCACAACAAAATTTATTATTTCGTGGTATAATATATATGCCATAATCCAAAACGATGTTTTATTGCAAAATGTTGCCTTTTAGCTACGAAACAATTTTTGTAGCTTAAAATTTGTAAGTAAATATAATATTTTTTTATAGTGAGTAAAAAAAAATAATTCATGAAATATTACAAACTGGAATTATTAGACCATAATCTAGCCCTTTTGCTTCTCCTATCTTTCTAGTCATAAAGATGGACAATTCTAAGATTTCACATTGGCTATAAAGAGTTAAACAATCTAACCATTTGGATACGAATTATAATATTGTTTGTGTTTATATACAATTTCGGTAAGAATTTACATTTGACAAACTTGTTTTAAAATAATGATTATACTATTTGGGGTTATAGTATTGTTTTTAAAAAACAACAAAATGTTATTTTATAAATTTTGTTTTCAATTTTTTAATTCAAAATCGTTCATTCTTTATATTTTTATGCATTTATACATTAATATACAATATATATATAGAATTCTTGTGTGCATAAAAATTTAATGTGAATTATACATCTAATATATATATATATATATATATATATATATATCTGTGTGTGTGTGTGTGTGTGTGTGTGTGTGTGTGTGTGTGTGTGTGTGTGTGCATAGCGTGCACGCGCGCGTATGTGTGTGGATTTTTAATTTTTAAGAAAGTTGAATTTAAAATCAAGTTATTATTCGCTCACCAATACCTATAAATAGAGAAAATTGATGTTGGAGGGGCTTAATGATAAGCCTCTCATTGAATTATTAAATGAGATTAAAGATGATTAATATTGACAAAAGTTCATGTGTTTTGCGACTGAGGTATTATTATGCGCGTCTAACACTTCACGTGTATTTGTGTATTATTAATGCACTAACTAGATAATATTCTAGTATTGAGGGTTTGATACATGCTATTAGATACATGCCACTTAAAATAGGATATATGTCACCACAGGTTATTTGACATGTGGCGACCCACTTGGGTTGGTTTTTCTATAAATAAACCTCACCCCCATACATTTTAGAGAGCTTCTTGGGAGTGGAAAAGTCATTTTCTTGTCTTATGAGTTTTTAGAGAGTTCGAGAAAATAGTTTTGAGATGAGTTTCAACACTTCCCATCTCTCCGAAAAATCACCACAATGAGTTTTTCGACGAATAGTACGAACCCACGAATGATGCTGACTTTGATTCCGAGTATAATGGATACGTAGGTGCAACCGAAGTTGATCAAGTCAAACACGTACAAAAATCCGGTATTTCCCTATATTTAAACTACTCAGCGACTCTACTCGGGAGTTATTCACGATTTTTATTGTGTAATGCCTCATTTGTGATCGAAAAAGTGGAGGAAGATGGAGAAAAAGGGGTTGACAGAGGTAATTCTCTGCTTCAACATTTATAAGAGAGATGCAACTTCATTTCAGGTAAGAAACCTAATCTACGCATCTTACTATCTTAAAAGTTGTTTTACATTAAAAAAAAAACATGTGGTATATTTATATTAATATGTTAGCTGAGATTTTTCATAACATATGCGTATATCACAACATGAATATTGATTGCTCATATTGTAAGGTATAAACCACTATACCTACTGTTAAGCACAAAACGCGATCTTCCTTGCTTAATAGAATATTATTATTTTAGGAACAATGCTGAAGCTTTTTTGTTGATATATTGAGTTTAGTTGTTTTTGATAAAGTATAAAACAACCTCGAGGGAGCTAAAAGTATAACTTAATTCCTCTATCAAATAATTGTTTGATTGGCCTGAATCAATTTGTCAGAAAACTATAATCAAAAGAGATAACTTTCTTCTGCAAAAATATTATGTTAGGACTTTTACACGTCTAGATATTGACCTTTTATAAATAGCTATTGACAAGCTATATAAAGTACACCGAACATGTCAAAAGAGCGTAGTTATTGTAGTGTTAAAAGAGTGATCCAATACAAAAGTACACCCCATATATCACTCACGATTTAATGTTGCTCCTATATACTAATTTATTATAGTTTTATGTCCAAAGAGACCTATAAAATAATACTGTTAGCACAGGCTATGTCTGATACATTTAAAGAAAGTAGAAAAAAAGTTACTTGCGTGTTAGACTCGGATTTGTCCGAACAGCTGTATAAATTTTAACATCTGTACAAAATATATTGCATGTTAGCTGTCTAGTAAGATAAAACAAATAAAGAAGAGGTTTATTCTTTGTTTGGACATAATTTTATACTGTGATTAAAAGAGACAAACAAGGAGGAAGCTCTTATGAAATTGGTTTGAGCTTCATCTGTCCTCTTTAGAAAAAAAAACTCGGCTAATAATTGTGTTGTGTATTCCAACTTGGGAGATTCATCGGACCTCAGATTTGATCGTCGAAAGAACTCAGAAGGACAAACTGCAACATCATAACCTAACAGTAAAATGGTTACACCATCAGATAAGCTTTGTTTACAGCAAGGCACCACAAATTTCAGTGGGAGCGAACGAATCACCGTTGGAACTTGGAGTCGTGGGAGCTGGAAATAAGAAAAACCTTCATGGGAGATTACAAAAACTCGACAGACCTTGGTCAGAAACCGACGGAGCTTTGCTCCAATGAAACTCGATATTCGGTGGGTGTATAGATCCGGCATAAAAAAATTCTACTGATGAATCTGAGATTTTTTCAAAACCGATGGATATTGCTCCGAGGAACCTCTACCCGATGAAACTCGTGCTGGTGGGATACCTTTGTTGCTACCCAAATCAATAAACCACCGTGGGAGCTTGAAATCCGATAAACCTCGATAAAAATTGACCGAGGGAGCTTGAAATCCAACGGAGCTTGCTCCGACAAGCCACGACCCGATGGAGCTGGGTCCATCAAGAGGTTATCACTATTACCCCTACCCATCTTAATTTTCACCCATCCACTATGCGATTCTGACAAAACCGAAACATCTTAGGATTGAACTTGGGCGAACTGGGGCACAGTGTAAAACGTGATGCAGATAACTATTTTTTTTAACATATCTCATGGTTTGATAGTTTAAAAAAAATTATATTTTTAGATTTAAAGAAAAGGGAATATATATTGTGTCGACTGCGTCTATCTCACGCTTTGGCACAAATATCAATACCTCACGCTTGCTTTATTCCCTGATCTCACGTGTTTGTTCCGAGGAACCATTTAGTGTGTTTTTGTATATATTGAAATTAGAGAGGAAAGGATACGAGGAAGTGAGTGGAGAATGTTTAATGGTGGGTTTCAAGTAGCCTTAATACTTCTGATTTTCCTTAAAAGAAAGATAGTAGATATGCAGTAATAAATTGTAGCAGAGTGCAATAACATAGCTAATAAAATCATCCAGCATGTACTATTTTTATCACGAAAGATACTTTATGATTTAAAAAAAAAAATTGAGCGTAATATCTTTTGCTTATATTTTATGTGTAAATGTACATGAGATAAAGATGAGTATTTAACTGTATATGCACTATTTTGTTGATTATGAATCTCGATTTTGAGGCACAATATATATATATATATATATATATATGTGTGTCGATTAGTGATATGCGCTGGTGAGATGAATTAGATATATACTTTCTTGGGACATAATTTTTTATCTCTGTTTCAGACAAAAAAAAAAAAAAAACTGCGTGCATACTTGATTTTCTTTTAGTAGAAGAAAGTATTTATTTTTTATATATGTACCATTGCCGTATGGTACTACCCAAATGGACATGCTAAATTCACGAGTTACACTGATGATTTGAGAAGCTTTAAAATCGTTCAATCTGGATTTTTTTATGCACCTTCAAATTTATTATTGTGTGTGCTCAAAAGACATTAAATTGTGCACGCTACACCTACGAGTATGGGTGGTTATAATTCATTACATAAAAGTCCCCGGAATTTATTTATTTATTTTTATATTATTACATCAAACAAAATAAAATAAAGGGGCATGATGAGAATTGTACTTGGATATTTCCTGAGTTATACTAACCATTTACAATATTATGTTATTATGTCAGAAAGATAATATTTTGCAAAGGCTTTTGAATGAGAAGATATTGAGTGACGCTAACATCAACCCATTATTCAAAGATATGATAGTTTGCGATTTACCCCATGAAATGTAGTAATTAGGTTGCTTTCATTTTTTTCGGGTGGGTATTGTAAATGGTATATGTAATTTATTTTATTTTATCTTGAGATAAAATAAAATAAAGGGGGCAAATGGATATTATGATGTTACATAGCTTGTTGTGTAAAGCTTCTTCGACATCCTTCGCGACAAGGTTAGGTTGATGAACCTTTAGAGTATAGTAACATCCAAGCAGGCCATTACAAAAGCTTCTTCAGTTTCTTTCGCAAAGAGTTTAAACGGGTTAATTAGTTGTCACTCAGAAATTGACAAAATCATAGTCATCCTTTAAATAAGACATCATATTACGAGAACTTTGCGAGTATTGAGACAAGTTTTCTACAGAGGCGTATTATATTCCAAAAAACTTTATCAAATTGGTCGGTAGTTGAACAACGATCGTTATGACTCGACTCGTCCGAAGAAGTTGGTCATTGATGGAAACAAACGAAGGACCACGCTCAGTTTGTCATTCGGCATGTATGGGCTCCTATCCTGAAAAACTGATACAGAAGAATGAGTTTACGAAAAATCTTAACAAGTGTTTTCATTGTTAAGTCACCGATATAGGTGGAGCTTACGAAAAATCTTAACAAGTATTTTCATTGTTAAGTCACCGTTATAGATGGATGGAGTCACCGTTATAGGTGGAGTTTACGAAAAATCTTAACAAGTGGTTTTCATTGTTAAGTCACCGTTATCTAGGTGGAGTTTACGAAAAATAATAACACGCATATTTTCATCGTTAAGTCACCTCTAATGGTGGAAGAAAAATCTTAACAAAGTGTGTTTTCATTGTTAAGTCACCTCTAACGGTGGAGTTTGCAAAAAATCTTAACACGTGTATTTTCAATGTTAATCCACCTCTAACGGTGGAAGAAAAATCTCAACAAGTGTGTTTTCATTATTAAGTCACCTCGTAGGTGTGAGTTCATTTAAAAAGGAATGGGAGCAACACTCATAGTATATTATTTGTATGAAAAGAATGATCACGAGATCCTTCGGAATAACCCATGAGATCAAAACCAAAAATATGAGATTTAAGATATGAAATATGAGATAGAATTATATTATTGAGATGAAATGAGATATAAGATTATTACCCACGATTCACAGGTCGATCGAACATATCAAAACCGACTAAAGGTGTTTCGTACATACAGTCGATATATTTTAGACATGCATCAATATATCAACTATATGTACGAGGGGGCAAATGTAGGAGGGGATTAATGATAAGCCTCTCATTAAATTATTAAATGATATTAGAGATGATTAATATTGACAAAAGTCCATGTGTTTATGCGAGTGAGGTATTCTTATGCGCGTCTAACATGTCACGCGTATTTGTGTATTATTAATGCACTAACTAGATAATATTCTAGTCTTGAGGGTTTGATACATGTTATGGGACACATGCCACTTAAAATAGGACATGTGTCACCACGGGTTATTTGACACGTGGCGATCCACTTGGGTTGGTTTTGCTATAAATAAACCTCACCCCCATATATTTTAGAGAGCTTCTTGGGAGTGGAAGAGTCATTTTCTCGTCTTATGAGTTTTTAGAGAGTTTGAGAAAAGAGTTTTGAGATGAGTTTCAACACCTCCCATCTCTCTGAAAAACCACCACAATGAGTTTTTCGACGAATAGTACGAACCCACGAACTACGCTGACTTTGATTCCGAGTATAACGGATACGTAGGAGCAACCAAAGTTGCTCAAGTCAAACACGTACAAAAATCCGGTAATTCCCCATATTTAAACTACTCTCTTATAATTGAATTTCAAATTTGTATTTGAAAACATTTTTTTAATTGAGTTTTCTATATAGACAACCAAACGGGGGTTAAAGAATCTAACTTGTGTGTCTCGAGTGATTTAATTCAATTATTCATTATTTTGCTGTAATTATAATTATAGTTACGATTATAGTACATCTGATAATAATATTTTCTCCTTTTCGAATTAAGGTGGATTGGTTTTGATGATAATTTTGGGAATTTGCTCTCACGCGCTCGGTAAGTAGAGCAGATGTTGGGACATGTTTTCACTACAGCACAAAAGCTAGCCTTTTTACACCAAATGTGCATACTATTTTGGGGTACTGTGTCGTAAAAATGGCTACTAGGAGTTACCCAAATAATTATTTTTGATGAAACTATAAGAAGGTACGAATTCCCACAAAACGAATATGCATTATAAGAGCATCCACAATGGTGGAAGGTTTGGACAAAAAAAATGGTAAAGTTACAAATTTGTAGGCGTGCAATGAGGATAGGTAATTGCCAAAACAGGAGAGAGGAATCGTAGGGGATTTGTAAATTTACTGGTTGGCTACTGATTCAGTAAAACCTTCTTACGAACTTCTGAAGTTCGTAAGAATTCCTACGAAGAAAAGAAGTTTGTAGGAAACCCTTTTTACCCCAGTAAAAACTAACACCGTTTGAGAGAGATTTCTTTATAAATAGCACACTGGTTCTTCCATTTCTTATCATACCCCTTTATACTTCTTCCATTTTCTTATTTTCATTATAAATATATTATATTTTTATAAAAAAATATGTCTTCTTCTCAACCAATTATTTCTGGTACATCTCGACAACCTAATATGACTCATTTTGAGGATGAAATATTATGTACTATTTATGCAAAATATACAGCTCGAAGTATTGAAGGAAACTCAATATCATCGGGCAAATTTTAGGACACTATGAAAGATGAGTATAACGTCACGCATGGAATTACAATTACTCGTACGAGATCCATTCTATCAACACGTTATAATCATATATCGCATCAAATAATGCTATATATTGCAAAGCTTTCTCACTAATGAATAATATGGGAAGCGGGACGAGCGAATTCCAAGCGGTTACTAATGCACGCGACGCGTACCGCGCTGAAACCAACAAACATTTTACGTTCGATAACTGCTATCAAATTTTAAAAGATTTGCCAAAATTTGACTTGGAAAACACAGCGGGGGACAACGAAAACCCTACACCTGTTCGCGAAGATGATACTCCGGGGGTACGAGACGTACCGGATAGACCCCCAAGCAGGAAGGGTGAGAAACAACGTGCACGTCAACGAGCGCATTCTGATAGCTTGGATTGCAAAACGACAGTACTCAAACATTGCGAAGACTTCAATGCAATGTTTAAAAGCAAGCAAGAGTGGAAGAATAATCGTGCCCTTAAATTTGACTCTCAAATGGATGCGTTCATTCAGATGAAGCGAGCTGATCAACTCACCAAAAAGCAGGATCAACTCGTGCGCCTAGGTCGAGAGCAATCGTACATCATGGAGCTGGATATGACCCATATGAATGAAATACAAAAGAAGTTTCATTTTAAAAGGTTCAATGACCTAACAACGATGGTTGTTGCGACCGAAGCAGCGATATCTGAGTTGCAATCGAACTCTGCCGGGTCGTCTGGTCCAAGCGGTTCAATTAATGATTAGTAGTGTTTTTAAATGATGTATTGAACCGTCATGATTGTAATTCTTTTATTTTCGGTATATGGAGAGTGATTCACTATCCATCTTAATAAATGAAATGCCACCTTTAAATAGATGAAATGTGAGTATTGTTTAATAATTTTTCGCTTATATAATATTGTCGGTTAAACCATTATTTTTTATAGAATAATAGGTATATGATCACTACGACAATCCTACAAATACAATTATTTAAAAATGGAACAAACATAACATTTAACCACGGTTAAAATAAAAAATACAATAAATTCATCAACCGACCATTTCATCACCGTGGGTGTTCCAAATGTGCTCTACCAAATCATTTCGTAACTGTTGATGTTTAGTTACGTCTCTTATCTTAGCATCCTGTATGAGGTAGTCGTAGAAATTAATTTGGCCCCTCATAATTACAGGTGTTTCATCATTCTGTTCGTACTCATTTTGCCATGGACAATCTCTACGTTCATCGTCAATAATCATATTATGCATTATAATGCACGATTTCATAATGGTTGATAGTGACGCCCTATTCCATAATTTACAAGGTTCCCGAACAAAAGCGAATCAAGCTTGTAATACACCAAACGCACGTTCTACATCTTTTCTGCACACTTCTTGGTACTTGCAAAATAATTTATGTTTTTGTGTAATACCATTTTGGTTCCTAAATGTTTTTACTATCGAAGCGTACGGAGGGTAAATGCCATCTCCAAGGTAGTAGCCCATGTCGTAAGAATTTCCGTTAACATTGTAATTAAAGGGAGCTGCCTTCCCATTGCGTAATTCTTGAAAGACATTAGATCGGTGCAAGACAATCAAATCATTGCAAGAACCAGGCACCCCAAAGAATGATTTCCAAATCCAAAGATCGTAGGAGGAAACCGCTTCAAGGATTATAGTTGGTGACTCTTTACGACCACTATATTGAGCGTGCCATGCTGTTGGACAATTTTTCCAACGCCAATGCATGCAATCTATGCTCCCTAGCATTCCTGGGAAACCTCTATTTGCATTTTGTTCGAGTAACCTTGTAACATCGCCTTGTGTCGGATTTCTGCCGTACTGGGGACCGAAAATTCGTACAATTGCCTCTGTAAATCTAATAACAGTTTCTAATAGAGTGGTTTCACTCATAGCGTACTGCTCAGACCACACGTCATGGGAACCCCCATTAGCTAACAGTCGAATTGCCCCCAACACTTTCTGATGAGAGCTCAAACCTTAACCACCGCAAGCATCATTCTTCTGAACAAAGTAGTTATCATAATGGCAAACAGATTCAAGGATGCGATTGAAAACACTATACCGCATCCTGAATCTCCTTCGGAAAAAATACTCGTTGTATACCTTATCTTCCCCAAAATAATCTTCCCATAGTGCTGCGTGTCCCCTTTCTCTCCTACGATTCACTCGACGCCTCGTTTCGAGTTCTTTCCTATCGCGAATTATATTTTTTTTCAGCATATCACCGGATAATCTCCATCATAATAATCATTTCCTCGTCTGAATCATCGGATGATCCACCTTCATTAAATTGTGCATATTGTAGCATAAGATTTCGGCCCTCATCGCTAGAACTGGAGGAGTCCATGATTTTTTTTTCTTTGAAGTTTGATAATTTAAGTTGTATTATAATTTATCAAGATTTACCGATCTATTTATAAATTTCTTGGGATCTGTTTATTTTGTGTCATCATAATTACAGAGGTTTGCCATGGTACTTTGGGATGTGTACCAGGTAAATAAATTCCAACGTAAGAATCGGTGAAAATTGGGATGTGTACCTCCTGTGTATTTGTGGAAGTTGGGATGTGTACCTCCTGTGTGTCTGTCGTAATAATTACAGAGGTAACTCTGAAAGTTGGGATGCAGAAAATTGGGATGTGTACCCCCTATGTATTTGGGAAGTTGGGATGCAGAAATTACTGAGGTATCTCTGAAACTTGGGATGTGTACCCAGTGTCAATTGGGATGTGTACCTACTGCATATGTTTTTACTATTTATAATTACCACTATATATTAACTAGTACCAAATTAATACGTCAATATATAGTTACTAGTATAGTTATATATAATTACTATAAGGATTTACAATTACCACTGTATATTTACTACAATTATAATACACATGCGTCAATATATATTTACTATAATAATTTACAATTACCACTGTATATTACTAAATAAATTTCGTTACATTATATTTACTAGTACATTTATATAATATAACTGTATGTATTTACTACTATCATTGTTTATTAACTAGTAGCAAACTAATACGTCAATATATAGTTACTAGTACAGTTACATATAATTACTATAAGGACTTACAATTACAGAGTTACTATAAGGATTTACAATTACTATGTGATAATTTATCAGCTTTATGGTATGTGTGCCTTTGTATAATTTATCATTTCCATTGGTATGTGTGCCTTTGTATTATTAAAAATATTTTTGACCATTGTAAAATAAAATTATATCTGCAAAGGTTTAAAATTACCTATAAATAAATTAGAAGGATTGCAACAATTTTTTATCTACCATTGTCTTATATTTCATAAATTATATCTGCAAATGTCTTAATTTTATAATTTATAAAATTATAAAATTACTACGTGATAATTTTTCAGTATTATGTGTGTCTTGGTATGTATGCCTTTCTATTTTTTATCTTTTCCATTGGACATGTGTGCCTTAACAATTATTATAAATATTTTTTATCATTGTAAAATAAATATCTCTGTCCTTCCGTAAAAATTATACTGTATGATATTGGTAAGTGTGCTATTGATTGATATTAGTATGTATGTTAATTTAGAAAGTTACCTTGTAGAGGTTCTTCAGGCAATCAATAAGTGATAATTTAGAAAGTTACCTTGTACAGATTTATGTGTGGCTTGGTATGTGTGCCTTTTTATTGTTTTACTTCTACATTGGTATGTGTGCCTTTATATCATTGTATATTAAAATTTATATCTTCAAAGGATTAAAATTACCTATAAATAAATTAGAAGGATTGCAACAATTATTTATCTACCATTGTCTTATATATAAAAAATGGCTTCATCTCCCTACTATTCATCCATTTACAATGGCTCTTACACATATATTGTTGGTAACGATTGGTATGGGAAAAAAATAATTTTCCAAACATATCCAATTGATACTTCTCGACGTTTTCTCAATGACTTTGGTCATATATTCATAATCTCTCCCAATTCGGAACCTGAAGACGGAGTTGTGTATCCTTGGGAACACCTCACATGGCCAGATAAATATAATAAAAGGTGTGACCTGGAGGTGCTTTGCCATTACCATCACATATCCGTGCAAAAAAATCGGGCTGCCGCACTTTGGCCAATATCGTATCCCGAAGAAGCGGATATGTTTTGTCTTGATTTATTGGAGGAAGAGATATGTCAGATGGAGAGGCGCCTACAACGTTATCACAAAGCACAACGCGCGATGCTATCTGGTCGTCACATTCAAGAACAATTAATTAACATATATAACGACTCTACGTTGGCATCAGATAACGATATTTCAGACTACACGAATTCCGGTTATGATTACTTTTCGGAATGCATATATGAAAATGATGGGGAAGAGTACGAACCAAATATATCAAACTACAACGAAGAATATGTTGATTCAGATACGCAACGATCTTACTTACCTAAATGTTTAGTGCGCAATGGGAAACCATATTGTTGTACTTCTACTAGGTTCGACCTAAGCGTTTGAACACATACTCCTAATAATCATTTTGATCGTGTATTATTGTTTTTACTACTTAAGTCAATAATAAAAAATGATATCAGAGCAATCGTAATAAATATGAGACATCATAACATTTATCATCACAATTACATTGAGACAACAATAAGAAAATTTATTCTTAACATTTTTCAATTGTACATTATACATCACTGGCGCCCCGGGCCGAACTCAAAATCAGCACCTAAATCTGCATGTGAACCCGTGTAAGGGTCAGACCCAAATAAATTACCCCAACCTTGTTGGGCCTCATATGTCGGGACCGGGTCAGAGGGTGGGGCTGGTCTGTAAACGCTCGGACGACTAGAACTAGTACCACCCTCCTCAAACCCTCAACACTTGCTATCTCCTACCCCCCGAGGCAACGACCTCCAATTAATTATCCAGACCAACAATATGTGACATCCAAATAAAAAGATTACACTTTATCCGTCGTTGTCCACACGACAAGACAAAAATAATAAAAGCACTAGGACTTGTTTGATTTATTATTATAATTATGTTTTTCTTATATTTAAATATAATTCCAAGAAAAATTTATATTTAATACACGTATTTTTAAATACTGAAAAATCATTTAGTTTTGTATTTAGAAAATTTAATGTAAACATTATTTTAAAATATAATTTTTAAATTCAGGTTCTTGTATTTATGAATATAGGTGTGCATTCGATAAACTTATTTTTTTGAAAATTTGATAAAATTGCCAAACATGTATGTTTATATTATACATATATGTGCGTATATATATATATATATATATATATATATATATATATATATATATAGTAGCGGATGCCCATGCCGATGACATGGTGATAAATTTTTCCCGTGATAAAATCCAGCCCATAATAAAAAAAATTATAAAAAAATTAAAAATATTTTTCAAAAAACTATATTTAATAAATTTTAAAAAATATTTTAATATATATATATATATATTTAATAAAAAAATAAAAAAGTAAAAAAACATTTATCATGACATTTCATGCATGTGTATGAAATGAGAAAATGTCATGAATACAAAAATGAAGATATTTTTGTCAAAATCATGCTCCTTTGTTATATGGATATGTTACATGTATAAATATATATATAAACATAGACATTCCATATATATATAAACATAGCACTTCCATATACACATGATACATACATATATTCATCATAAGTGAATCATGTATTTATAAACATAGAACTTTCATATAATGTGTTTTTATATATATTTAATGTGGTATTTTGATGGGTCTGACTATATGTATATAATAAACATACATACATAGTATATATATATATATATATATATGCTTTTGTGCAGACTATCCCTCATTTTAACGGTGCAAATTGTATATGTGTCACCTGACGGTGATCCTAGAAATTATCGGCGGACTCACTGCCAGGTGACACTTGTCCACT
This sequence comes from Sambucus nigra, assembly GCA_949130495.1. Lineage (NCBI taxonomy): Eukaryota > Viridiplantae > Streptophyta > Magnoliopsida > Dipsacales > Adoxaceae > Sambucus > Sambucus nigra. The sequence continues at coordinate 52,761,876 of OX422220.1, forward strand.
CCTCACTGTTAAAATGCAGGATAGTTCGCATAAGAGCAATATATATATATATATATATATATATATATATAGATAGAGAGAGAGAGAGAGACTCTTATACATCATGCTTCCTACATCACCCATACATCAAACCTAGTTCTAAGTCCTAAATATATTTTTTTTCAATTTATTTATTTTACCCATAGAGCTAACCATCCAATCAACACATGTTCAAAAAATTACGTCAAAATACAATTTCTAGCTATTTTTTTAAAATTTGAAATTTTTTTGCTGAAAATACCTTATTTATTAGGGTCTGCGCAAACAGAATTTTATGAATTTTTTAAAAATAGCTAGAAAGTGAATTTTGACCTATTTTTTTAATATGTGTTGATTGAAAGGTTAATTTCAATAGAAAAATAAAAAATTTGGAAAAAAGATTTCTTAGAACCTGAAACTAGGTGTGATATATAGAGTGTGATGTAGGAAAACCTCCCCCCCTCTCTCTCTCTATATTTTATATTATTTCATGCATTAATAATACACGCATAAAACTATATATAAGTATCATGTATCTATTGATAATATTATTTAACATATAGATTTTAGTATATTATATAATTTAATAAAATATAAATATACGTAAATTTGTGTACTTTTACATATATATTTTTTGTTTAGAAGAATTACACACATATTAAGATATTAATATATATATATATATATATATATATATATATATATATATATTATATTGAGTTATAAATGCATCAAAATATTAAGAATGAATAATTTTGAGCTGAAAAATAAAAATTAGATGTTAGAAAATACCCTTTTGCTGTTTTCTAAAAACTTGATTATATTTGAAAGTGCTCTCTCTACTTTTATACCTCAGATTAAGGAGGTTGATCTCCCTTATGTTTCTGTTCCGAATAAGATGATTTGGCACCAAAATTTGATGGTCACTTAACCTTTAAATATTCTTATTTCTTTCTTTCTAATAACCATTTGAAAAAGACTTGGTTAGAGCAACCTTATGGGTATGCTAAAAGAGCAAAAATGCGATTTTGATGTATGTTATGGGTACCGTATATATTCATATATAGCATTTGCAAGGGTAAAATTTAGCAAATATAGAATTGCACTAGTTGGTTTTAAATGGGGCCCACCCTAAAACGAAAAATGTTGTTCCGTGGAAGAAAAAAAAAACAACCTAAAACGAAACATCATGTTCCGCTTAGGCTTTTCCAACTTTTCCAAAACTCCACTTTCTACCCCTAAAAGTTTAGTTCGTAGAATCAGATAACAATTTGTGTTATTTTTTTTCCAACGGCTACATTTCTCAACGGCTATTTTTTTTTATAAATACATGTTGTCTCTTCTCAAATAAATTACACATTCTACTCCCAAATATTATTTATACTAGTTGGATATTAAATTTTGGCTTAAAAAGAATAAGATAAGAACGTTGTGGGAGAAAAATGGAGATAGAATAACCCCTTAAGCGGAACATCATGTTCTGCCCAAGGGGGTCAGCACACCTACCAAACCGACGGCGTTTCAACCAAAACCGACGACGTTTTCACCTCGTATGCCATATTTGACTTATACTCATAGCAATTCCTTCACTTTCGCGCATCTAAATTTACACTAGTTTAGTTCATTTATACCCTGTGCATAAGGGTTGCTCTTAGAGCATGTACAATGGTGGGACTGAATGCCACGGGAATTTGTAAGTTTACAAATTTACTTATCTGCAATGGTGGGAATAATTGAGCAAATTCTCTTCCTCAATTTGCAGCCATTCTGCAAAGATACAAACTGGGTAGAGAATTTGTAAAGATTCCTACGAACTTCATTTGCTCGTAGGAATTCCTACGAATAAATGAAGTTCATAGGAAATATAAATACTGATATTTATTATATATTTGGGTTCTTACGAACAACATTTGTCCGTAACAATTCCTACGAACAAATGTTGTTCGTAAGAAAAGAAAACTTCATTCCTACGAACAATATAAGTTTGTAGGAAGTGATTTGCACTTTTATGCCTTTCCCCCCATTAGGTGCTGTTGGCTTGAACGAAAGGTATACTTGTTTTTTCCTTATGTAAAGTGCCTTTCATTAACTTACACAAGTAGAGATGCTCTTCGAGGTTACTTGGAAAAAAAATATTCCTCCGAGAATCTCAACTTTTGCATAGAGACGGTTTCATGATAAACTTCCAACTCAAGATAATTTAAAGAGGAAAGGTTTTCTTTTCCATCTAGATGTGAGCTTTGTAAACACGAGGAAGAATCTATTTGTCATCTTTTTATTCATTGTAATTTTTCACAATAGATTTGGTCTTGGATCTTCCATATCTTCCATTATGATTAGCATATTCCCTGCTCGGTTGTGGACTTTTGGAAAATGGTGATTAAAAGGAACCTTAGTCATCATGTTAGAAATTTATGGATCAAAGATGTTTTGGGAGGATTGGATATTATTTGAAAATGTAGAAATCAAACTGCTCATTGTTTGTCTTTCTTGAATAGATGGCTCTCATCAATTGATTCCCTCATCATAGATCATATGCATAATAGTGTTTTTGATTTGATAATTCTAAAGTCTTTAAACATCTCAAGTAACCCTAGGAACCCCCCCAAAATTATTCAAGTTCAGTGGGTTCCCCCTTTGCCAACTTGGATAAAACTGAACACTGATGGTCTTCTCCAGGTCCAGCTGCAATTGGTGGTATATTTAGAAATCATCGAGGATTTGTTGAGGGTGCTTTTTGTTCCAAGGTGGAAAACCAAATAACTTTTTATACGGAGTTGATGGATGTCATTCATGGTATAGAGCTGGCTCACAAATATAGTTAGCATAATCTGTGGCTTGAGATTGATTCGATGGCTATTTTAACTTGTATCATATCTTCCTCTCTTAAACCTCCTTAGTGCATTCATAATAGGTGGCTTAATTAGTAATTTTTGATGACTAAGCTAAATATCACTTCCTCGCACATTTTTAGATAAGCTAATAGAGTGGAAAATGCATTGTCACCTTGAATTTTTTGGTCGATACTTTTTTACTTCTGTTTTACTCCTGTTTGATTCATTTTCTATACATTATTATCTCATCTCGAATTTTTCAAGGTTTTATATTCATATAGTTTACGGTTTTTGAAGCTTTTGAGAATAGTGAGAGATGTAATTGTATTATGGTTCCTTATTACTTTTTTGTATATATTCTGGATCGAGCTCAAAATGGTATAAAATGCCTAATATTGTGAGACCAAAATGATATATTTGTTATCCTTTCATAAGTGATTCCGTGAGGAAACACACAAGGTTCGTTTATTGTTAATTTTTATGATTTGAAGCATCATAAGGGATTTATTTATGGTTTATCATTTCCTCGTGTAGTTTTTGCGATTTCCCATTTTCTTACAGTGTTTCGCAAGAAAGGCAACTCCCAATTGGGTCCCCGATTAGTACTTGAGGTTTTGATGGCATATTTAAGTTCCCCATTAACCATTTTAAGGAGCATATGAGTTGATATTGAGTTCTCTTAATATTGTGTAGACATAAGAACATAATGTAATATTTTGGGAGAGAGATTAATCTATAGACAATTTATTTATATGTATATATAATTGAATCGTTTTGGTTTATTTAGAGTCAATGTTTTTCATTGAAACTAGAGATGGTATTTCTTCTCTGGATTTAAGGTATGAGGGAAATACATTGATGTTTCTTTTTTGTCTCTTAGCATTAATCTTCTTTAGTTAGTCCATCAGTGCATTTTTAATGAAGTTGAAAATTATTAAATAAATGGGGAAAAATAGTCGTAATTGATACTATTTAAAGGGTTTTCTGAAAGCCATACCAATTATTTGGTTAAAATCCAATTAGCATTTTAGTAATACGTAGAAAAGGATACCTCAACACCAAATATCAAATATTAGTTTAGTTAAAGAACAAAGCACATGTGTCTTACACTTTCATATAATCAGTGTCATATTTATGTGGATTTGAGCTTTACATTTCCTACATATCATTTATTAGCATTAATACTTGACAATTTTTATGGAACCCAACATCATACATCATTATTATGTGAAGTTGGGCATATGATGTGATTTAAACTTAACAAAAACCTATTTTGAAAAAGAAAAAAAATGGCCTTTTGAGTATATAAATTTTTTTGACCCACTAATGATGTATTTCAAATGGGATCTAATTTAGTTTATGTGCATTGTAGTTTTTAGATAGTTTTAATTGGGGTCAAAATCAAGGTTCTAAAAAACGCGCGGCGTGATCGAAGCGTGAAGGCCAAGCCTTAAGCCTTATAAGCCTAGGCGGGCCTTAGGCGTAAAAAGGCGTTTATGCCTTTTTAATATATTTTAATATTTTTTAACCATAACGAGGCTATTAAAATACTAAAATTGTAAATATCATAAAAATATGTCTGAATATTTGCAAATTGAAATACAATTTGATTATTTTAGACAAGATAATGGTCCGGTTTGTAAAAAAAATCTGTAAAAAGCGATATCGTTTCACTAAAGCATTGTTGTTTTTAGAAAAATTGTGCGTGTTAAGGCTTTTACCATAAATAAGGCGTAAAAAGCTTAAGGCGAGACGTTTCTCCTAAGCCTCAAGCCTAAGCAAGCCTAGACAGGTCTTTTAGAACACTAGTCAAAATACTTCATTATCTTAGTATCCAACTGAATAAACTATTTAACCCAGTTTCTTTTTCAAATAGAAACTTTAATAAAGTCACATAAATAGTTACTTATTAATTTATAATTATTTAGTCAAAATTTTAATTTACCTATCCCAACAATTAATTGTAATATGCAGTGTTTTCTATAGTTGGTTCTCTATTTTTTTACTGTATTTTTATCAAATATTATAATATATTTGCGCATCGCACGGGTTGCATACTAGTATATATAAAAAGGAAATGCTAGTCGTATCGAAATTCAATCCCGAAATTACCAAAATCATGCTTTAAGGGTGTTGTACCCTCTCAAGGTATAACACCTCTAAAGCATGACTTCGGTAATTTCTGTGTTGGATTTCGGTAAGGGTAGCATTTTCCATATAAAAAAGATCACTGTTATAGTTTTAGGACAATTGACTTTAATTAAGGATAAATTAAATGGAGACTGTTTTTAATATAAAAAAGTTAATTTTAAAAAGTCCTTATTTTTTCTAGTGACATTTCTTCACATACATAAATATGAACATAGATGGAAATTTTGCTCCAAGTAGAAAAAATATGAACATAATGTTGAACCTCAACATTAGGTTTTTTGAGATGTTTAGGGATCGGATCAGTCTCACTAATTATGGATAAGTCAACACAGTTATAAACTTATGGCATGGACTAAGAGGTGGTCTCAACATCGATATTCTTGGGGTGATACATTCAAAATCCTTATCACAAATGACTCGCCATTGTTCCACATGAATGTGACAATGGGTTGACTTTGGGGGAAATATTGTTCTCTCGCACACTCAAATTCATTTAAGTATATGTCAAGCCGTTGGGGAGCGGGGAGCTTAATTTTGAGCTTGAGTAGCTTGATCTTTCTTGATGATAAAATTTTATAATAAACTTTCGAGAGAGTATGTAGATGATTGTGTGAAAGTGATGGGTGGTGGTGAAATAGTATACATTTGAGGTTGACACAACTCCCTATTAAAATGACTAAATGGAGAATACTCATATGACATGTGGAGAATGGGGTCAAGTTCGCCATACTTAAAAAGGAAGGCCTCCGTAAAAGAAAAAATGTTAATAATCATGGGGAGCGTAGTGAGGGGACTGATCAAAATGGGATGCACTTGGTTACCATGATGACTTAATCAATATATATTCTATTTTGGTGTCTATAAATACATGTTTCATGAGACATTCACAAAGGGATCGTATATAAATATATGTTCCATTTTGGTGGATTAACTTAATCAAATTCTCTAGATGACCCTTTTTTCTGGTGGGGTGAGAGTTTCTCTCTCTAGGTTTAACATATGAGATTTCTTTTTCCTTAGATGACGCCATTCCTCTTCCCTCTCTAACCGGATTCAGCCTCCCACCTTATGGCCCAACACTCTCCCCTCTCCAAATCGCTATCATATTTTGCGTTGGCTTCAACTCATATGGATTTGGGAAGTTCTTACCCGTATGGTTGGGTATACCCTCACGTTTTGGTTATTTATGTTGTTGGAGCATCCTGCCTTAGATCTCAATTGGCACCCTTTTGCAGAAGAGCTTTATATCATATTGGTTAATTTTTGGTATTTCTAGAGTGTGGGTTTTATTCGATTTGTTTTTTGGGATGTGGGTTGTATCTTTGATTCAACCTCTGGTGGTTTCGTCTATTGTGGGTACCATCTCATATCGCCAACCCCTCCCCCAGTTGTGTGACTCGAGTTGTGTGTACATGCATCATCCACCCACTCTCCTATTTCTCTCTCTTCGGTGTGTTTCCCCCTTTCCATCATTGTAGAAAAGTCTCCCCAATCTCGATCGCCGTCTATGTGATGAGCTTAATGTCAGATTGTAACTGTGTTGTGGTTTATCTTCGAAGATGGTTTTGACCCCTCTAGTCACATTCTCGTTTATTATTGGATTCCACCCCTTTTTTGCTTTGTCACGTCTTTTCGTGCGTGTTTCATGTCTGGTCAAGATGGGTGGTATTAGGCATGCCTTTGTCTTTGTAGAGGCTCGGTTGGATTTTTTTCTAACCCCGGTGACATCGCACAGATAGAGATCCAGTTGTCTTCTATTGTCCCTATCTCCTTGCTGCGAGTGGTTAAGTTGGTGTCGCTACTCTTTTTGGGCGTGCTTCACGTCAGGTCGACGACATTTTTGGTTGGTAATGGCGATGGAAGGTTTTTTGGCTTTGGATTTGGTTTGGATTGGGCATTGAGACGATGTTTTCGATCCCTTCCTCGGTGGTCTTGTTTGGTGTTGGTGCCAATGTTGCGGCATTTGGCGGTGTTTGGTGGTGTATTCTATGGCGAGTGTTGTGGTACTGCGATTATATATTGAATATTCGAATTGCCTTCGCGATTGGTTTGTGTCCTACGTCCCTGTTAGTGTAGATTGTTTAAATTGGTTTATTGGGTTGTTGTAGGGTCTTAGTTCGGTTTGTTTTGGACCGTCTTTATTTTTGTTTTGTGTGTCTTGGACCAATTTGTATATTTTTGACGATTCGCCTTTTGATTTAATATAAAAAAAAATTAATCCTATCTTGAAGTGAATCTCTATTATAATTCTAACATGGTAGTATTAGAGTTAATGAGGCTTTAATTATAGTGAATTTAAGTTCTCCTCTTTTACTAAAAACGTCTCTTTTACTTTCTCTCTTTCCCATCCCTCTTTGTATTCTTCTTACTCTCTCTACTTATCTCCCCCCTTGTTGATTTTGGCGTCTCTGCCTATTCCTTTCATTTTTTCGCTTTCTCTCTCCACACATATAAGAGGTCTTGGAAGAAAGTGTTAATGGAGGCTCTTCTCTTTCCGACCTCTGAAATTGTTACTTACGCTGGTCTTCAATTTGGAACCTATAATACATTGAAACGTTGGACAATGGCATGTAATCGGGTCAGATCTTCTAATTCCAGCTATTCCTTTGTGGTTTAGCTGCTGGGACATTTTGTTGCTTATGAATTAACCTGGGACTGGTTAGAGTCCATTTGGACTTGAATTTGTTGCCTTATTTTTTTGTTTTTTAGGTTTTTTCAATTTGCTCCTCTCTTGTATTCTTTAAGGCCCCACGGAAGGGGGAAGATGGTAAGGGAATGATTAATTTATTAATATAATCCCTCCTACAAGCCATAATTTTATAGTTGCAAGTTACCTAAAAAAAAGAGAAGTTTGAAACTAATGTATCGAGCCACATCTGTAGTCTTATTTTTTTGTTTTTTTGGAATTGCACAGTAGTTTAGGCACTTTTGTCAAATAATATTTTTGGCACTCTTTTTTCCTTTTATTTTCTTTAAATTTTGTTTTTGACATTATTGGAATAAATCCTTTCATTAGTTGCCATTTAAAAAAAAAGAGGTCTTGCAAGGTCGGTTTTGCCCGTTCTTCTCTAGATGTTTCGGCTGATCAGTTCCATGAGTTTCTCTCAAGTTAAAGATCATTGAACCACAGGTTATAACAAATCGTCTCTAAACAGAACCGAAACAATTGAGTTCGTAAAAAAATTTGGACTTAGCTTTGATGCTGAGTTTTATCATTCATATTAATTTTTCATTTCATGAAACACATTATAATAATTATATTTTTTATTCCAACTTCATTGTCACTTCTCTAGACATTTTTTCTAGGTTCATTAAAATTGTTTTATGAGGAGCAAAAGTAAAAGCGGTCATTTTATTATATATTTTATTTTCTTGACCATTTCTTTTAAATTGAATATAAATTTAGGCAATTCTAAATTTCTAAATGCCCGCTTGCTTGGAGGAGTTTCATATGGACCATATTTATTGTTTGAGAAGTTTCAAATGAAGCTTAGGGTCCGTTTGGTTGTCAATGGGCAAAAGAGGGGCCATGGCAAAATTTGCCCAAATTTACAAGAGGCTATCAAACAACCATTAGGCAAAATTAAAGTCAATCCAATTAATTTATTTAAAAACAGTTTTTATATTATATTCAAAAATGTTAAAAATAGTTTTTACAATATTTTTATATTACAGTTTTTAAAAAAAATTGTAAAATATTTTCTTAACAATTTTTTATAATATTAAAATCAGTTTCTAAAATATTACAATTTTTTTTTAAAATATTCACAACAGTTTTTTTAACTATTTAAAATATTTTTTAATTTGGTTTTTAAACTTTAAAATTGCTTTTATATTATATTAAAAACAGTTTTTAAAATTGTTAAAAACAATTTTTACAATATTTTTATATTACGATTTTTCAAAAAATTAAAAAAACATTCTCTTAACAATTTTTTATAATAATAAAAACAGTTTTTAAAATATTACAAAACAATTTTTAAACATTCACAACAGTTTTTTTAAACTATTTATAACAGTTTTAAAAAATGTTTTTTAAAACTTTAAAACAGTTTTTATAATATATCCAAAACAGTTTTTAAAAATGTTAAAAACTGGTTTTACAATATTTTTATAATATGATTTTTAAAAAAATTTGCAAAACATTTTCTTAACAATTTTTTCTAATATTGAAAACAGTTTTCAAAACATTAGTTTGTAAAACATTTTCTGAACAATTTTTCCTAACATTAAAAGCAGTTTTCAAAACATTAGAAAACAATTTTTAAATATTTATAACAGTTTTTTTAACTATTTAAAACAGTTTTGAAAATTATTTTTTAAAATACTAAAACTGTTTTTATAATATATTCACAACAGTTTTTTAAAATGTTAAAAACAGTTTTTACAATATTTTGTTAATACGATTTTTTTAAAATTTGTAAAATATTTTCTTAACAATTTTTTATAATGTTAAAAACAGTTTTTAAAACATTGTAAAACAGTTTTTAAATATACATAACAGTTTTTCAATTATTTAAAACAGTTTTTAAATTATTTTTTAAAACATTAAAATCGTTTAAGAAGTTGACAAATTTGTTGGCAAATATTTTCCACTCAAATAGGTAAGCAAAATTTGACCACAGATTGTGCATAGGAGGTGTTGTACATTGGCAAATAATGTCTAGGCAAAATTGTGCAACCAAACAGCCAAAATGTGGATATATTTTCTTATTTGCCAACTTTTTGGCATTTGCCTAGGCAAAAAAGGGCAACCAAACGGACCCTAAGGTATTTTTCCACTCAAGTCATTTATTTTATTATAAAGTTTATTTTCTTCATGTTTTTTTTCTCTTTTAGTAATACTGATTTTCTTATAATAAGGATTAGCTAATTGATTAGTTGATTTAGATATTTATTTTTATGCAAAAATGCAAATATGGGAATTAGCTAATGGGAATGAGCTAAGGTGTATTTTACAAATGGGAATTCGTTTCAATAACAATTGATTAGTTAGGTAAGCGTAATCTACTTTATTATGATTATATTACGAGTCATTATTTTGACACAAACACAACATGCCACAATTTCATGTAAAAAAACCCTTCCATGAATACGACACGTTCAAGACATATCCTATCAATTTTGGATCATATTGTTGTGTTGTCAAAATTGTGACGTTGGATACTTTTTTATACCCATTCACAATAAAATATTAAACGATAAAATATTAAGCACAATAAATTTCTATATGTTATCAATTATTATTTATTTATATTTATTAAGTTGAGTTTTACATTGATTTTGAAACATTTAATTTTTATTTAAACACCCGCGCATCGCGCGAGTTACATGCTAGTGTACTTATAATAACTATGAATAGATTTAAGATCACCCTATTTTTAAGACAATTGACAATCAACTTTAATTGAGGACAAGTTAAGTGGGACTGTTTTTAATATAAAAAAGTTGATTTGTTCAAATACATAAACATGAACACGGAGATGCTGAAAAAAATAGGCGGGAGAATTCTCACGCGCCTGTCAGGGGGAGAAAACAAGTTGCAGAGCAGGTCGTACAAGTGTCAGCCTTACTAGCACAACGTAGTAGGGTTGTGGAGAGTATGGAGGGTCTCATTATTACGTTACTTGCGAGACAATCTTTGTGTAAGAGCAGTGGTAATCATCATTATATTAAGTGAGACGATAGAGATATAAGGCGAAAAAGCTAAAGTATAAGGCGATAGTCGCTAACCGCGATACTAACTAAACAACCAAAGTTTAAAAGAAGAGACGACATAGATATTCGCCAACAGCGATGACTTAATAACTTAATGAAAGACTAAGCATAAACATTAACAGGGACCCAAATCAGTCACTCCCATTCCCATTCCCATTCCCAGCATGACCATTTCTACCCCCGTTACCATCATTCTTTCCACCACCATTTTCGTCCCCAACACTCTTTCCTCCTTCAGTACCTCCACGATTTGCCCCATGTTTTCCTTTCCCAGAAACTTCAGCCAACTCTGCTAAATGCTGTTCAATCCGTTTCAAAGAGGTTGTTATATGAGTCTGTTAGTTTTAGGAGGTAGTATGGAATGTAGTTAAATGTTTAGTTTAGGAAATTAGGATTGCTAGATATGGGCAACCAAGAATTAGGAGGAAAATATTGAGGAGAATTTGGAAATATAGAAAAGAAGGAAAGTTTTTCTATTAGACTTGATGATACAATGCTTAGTTTGGATTCAAATGGTTTGGCCAAATGACCTCACCACATATTTATAGGTATCACACCTCCTTAATGGATGGTGGAGATTAAAGTACATCAATGGTGTAGATTAATTCTCCAGAAGGTTCCCACCTCTTTATGGGAACATTTTAGAAGCCTACATACTTCCCTAATATTCTAGAATATTCTATACTATTGTAGGAATTATCTAGAATATTCTAGGAATTATCTAGAATATTCTAGACTATTTTAGGAATTAGTATCACATTTCAACACTCCTCCTTGATGCTAATTCCTGAAATCCCAAGCATGGCTCGTAGTTGTTCGAATTTGGTCGTTGGTAGTGCTTTTGTGAAAATATCTGCAACTTGTTCTTCAGTCTTGCAATAATTCAACTCGATCTCCTTGTTGGATAGCTCTCTCAGGAAATGGTACTTGATTGCAATATGTTTTGTTCGGCTATGATAAACTGCATTCTTCGCCATCGCAATTGCGGATTTGCTGTCGCAGTAGATTTCTGTAGGTTCATTCTGTATTACTCCCATATCCTCAAGTATTCGCCTTAGCCGAATTGCTTGACACACTGAGCTTGAGGCTGCTACGTACTCGGATTCTCCTGAGGATTGAGCAACTGTCTCTTGCTTCTTTGATGCCCACGAGAAGAATCCAGAACCAAGTGTGAATGCATAGCCTGAAGTGTTTCTCATGTCATCCACCGATCCGGCCCAATCACTGTCCGTGTACCCGATCATTCTTGAGTAGTTAGTAGAGTTGTAGCTTATACCATATTCTTGCGTGCCTTGTAAGTACCTAAGTATTATCTTAGCCACTCCATAGTGAATTTGAGTTGGACTCTGCATGAACCTAGATAGAAAACTTGTAGCATACATTATGTCTGGCCGAGTCGTTGTGAGATATAGTAAGCTCCCAATAAGGCTCATGTAGAGAGAGGCATCTGCTTTAGGCAAATTGTCGTCCTTCCTAAGTTTTTCATTGGTCACGAGAGGTGTAGAAACGAATTTGCAGTCGTACATTCGGAACTTCTTTAGGAGGTTTTCGGTGTATTTCTTTCGTGACAAGAAGATTCCACCATTTTCTTGGCTTATTTTAATGCCAAAAAAGTAGTGCATCAAGCCCAGGTCGCTCATCTCGAATGTCTTCATCATGCATTCTTTAAACTCTTTGATCATTTTTTCATCATTTGCTGTATAGATTAAATCATCCACATAAAGGGAAATGATAAGAATATGGTTCTGACCTTGGGTCTTGATGTAGAGAGTTGGCTCGCTCTGGCTCCTCCTGAATCCTTGATTGGTGAAGTATCCGTCAATTCTGCTGTACCAGGATCTAGGAGCTTGCTTTAGACCATACAAGGCTTTCTTCAGTCGAAGGACTTTATCTTCTTTTCCTTGCACCTCGAATCCTTGTGGTTGTTCAACATAGATTTCTTCCTCGAGATATCCATTAAGGAATACTGATTTGACATCTAGTTGATAAATCTTCCAGTGATTTTGAGCTGCTAGTGCTACTAGTGCTCTAATGGTGTCTAATCGTGCCACTGGTGCAAAAGTTTCATTATAGTCAACTCCGAATTGTTGTGAGTAGCCTTTTACTACTAACCTTGCTTTGTGTTTCTACTAGTGCTCTAATGGTGTCTATTTTATTCTTTTTATTTTCTTCTGGGATTTAATAGTGTTGAAATATTTTTTGATTAAACATTATAGTTTGTTTAATTAATCTTTTTGACTATTAAATTAAAATGGCAGTTAAGTGTGTCGTTTTTTTTTGTACAGCCGTTGGTTTTGGGCTTTTATTTTTTGGCCCTTGCCATTTTATTTGGAGTATTTATATTCGTTTATTTTGGGATAAGTGGGTTAGGAGTTTTATTTTTGGTCTTCATTCTCTCTCTCCCATTTAGCTGCCAAGATTTATCGGCTAGGCTGTGGTTTGAGGGTACGGCCAACCTGGTTGAATACCATCCATAAAATCCTTCATTTCTATGTGGTATTATCTCGTCAGGTGTAATAATTTCATAAGAAATGAAGGTCGTTTCATAATCAAAACTGTACAAAGTTAAAGTCCACAATTAGCATTTAAAAGTGTCTTTCGAAACAGAATTTACAATCTCACTTTATAACAAATCACAAGTTTAGTCTAACAAAAATAATGGAGCTAATTAAATATTTTGTGACGTTCTTTTATTTTAATTATGTAGTCTTCCAAATTAGTATTTGGTTTTAAAACAAGACTTACGATATCATTTTAAACAAATCATAGTATCATTTCACACTAGATCATGGTTTCAATTTAACCAAAATCATATCATCATTTAACAAGCTATTATAGGTTTTTTTATTTAAAATTTAGAGTTTATTAAAAAAAAATTCACATAGGATTATACTATTTGAGTTGTTTATTATACATGAAATGTATGCATGTATAATAAACAACACAAATATTATAAATAAAGGTTAAATAAAAGTAGACAAGTTTTTTTATTAAGATGAAAACAAACTTAAAAAAAATTCGAAGGGATTTATATTTTTTATTGTTAATTTTTATGATTAGAAGCATCATAAGGGATTTATTTGTGGTTTATCATTTCCTCGTGTAGTTTTTGCGATTTCCCATTTTCCTACAGTGTTTCGCAAGAAGGGCAACTCCCAATTGGGTCCCCGATTAGTACTTGAGGTTTTGATGGCATATTTAAGTTCCCCATTAACCATTTTAAGGAGCATATGAGTTGATATTGAGTTCTATTAATATTGTGTAGATAGAAGAACATAATGTAATATTTTGGGAGAGAGATTAATCTATAGACAATTTATTTATATGTATATATTATAATTGAATCGTTTTGGTTTATTTAGAGTCAATGTTTTTCATTGAAACTAGAGATGGTATTTCTTCTCTGGATTTAAGGGATGAGGGAAATACATTGATGTTTCTTTTTTGTCTCTTAACATTAATCTTCTTTAGTTAGTCCATCAGTGCATTTTTAATGAAGTTGAAAATTATTAAATAAATGGGGAAAAATAGTTGTAATTGATACTATTTAAAGGGTTTTCTGAAAGCCACACCAATTGTTTGGTTAAAAGTAGGGGTGACAATACACGGAACGACACGGAACGACACGAAATTGACCCGAAATTGACACGATATTTCATGTTCGTGTCGTGTTCGTGTCGTGTTCGTGTCTTAATTATGAGTCGTGTCGTGTCGTGTTATCGTGTTTTTTAAGCCTAAAATTTAAGAAATTATGGTTGTCGTGTCGTGTCGTGCCGTGTTATTTTTTATTCGGGTCGTGTTCGTGTCAGCTAAAAAAAACACGAATTCGTGTCGTGTTCGTGTCCGAAAAAACCTTGTCGTGTCGTGTCGTGTCGGGTCAAAACACGACTCACTGACCCAAATTGTCACCCCTAGTTAAAAGCCAATTAACATTTTAGTAATACGTAGAAAAGGATACCTCAACACCAAATATCAGAAATTAGTTTAGTTAAAGAACAAAGCACATGTGTCTTACACTTTCATATAATCAGTGTCATATTTATGTGGATTTGAGCTTTACATTTCCTACATATCATTTATTAGCATTAATACTTGACAATTTTTATGGAACCCAACATCATACATCATTATATTATGTGAAGTTGGGCATATGATGTGATTTAAACTTAACGAAAACCTATTTTGAAAAAGAAAAAAAATGGCCTTTTGAGTATATAAAATTTTTTGACCCACTAATGATGTGTTTCAAATGGGATCTAATTTAGTTTATGTGCATTGTAGTTTTTAGATAGTTTTAATTGGGTTCAAAATCAAGGTTCTAAAAAATGCGAGGCGTGATCGAAGCGTGGAGGCCAAGCCTTAAGCCTTATAAGCCTAGGCGGGCCTTAGGCGTAAAAAGGCGTTTATGCCTTTTTAATATATTTTAATATTTTTTAACCATAACGAGGCTATTAAAATACTAAAATTGTAAATATCATAAAAATATGTCTGAACATTTGCAAATTGAAATACAATTTGATTATTTTAGACAAGATAATGGTCCGGTTTGTAAAAAAAATCTTTAAAAAGCGAAATCGTTTCACTAAAGCATTGTTGTTTTTAGAAAAATTGTGCGTGTTAAGGCTTTTACCATGAATAAGGCGTAAAAAGTTTAAGGCGAGACGTTTCTTCCAAGCCTCAAGCCTAAGCAAGCCTAGGCAGGTCTTTTAGAACACTGGTCAAAATACTTCATTATCTTAGTATCCAACTGAATAAACTATTTAACTCAGTTTCTTTTTCAAATAGAAACTTTAAAAAAGTAACATAAATAGTTACTTATTAATTTATAATTATTTAGTCAAAATTTTAATTTACCTATCCCAACAATTAATTGTAATATGCAGTGTTTTCTATAGTTGGTTCTCTATTTTTTTACTGTATTTTTACCAAATATTATAATATATTTGGGCATCGCACGGGTTGCATGCTAGTATATATAAAAAGGAAATGCTAGTCGTATCGAAATTCAATCCCGAAATTACCAAAATCATGCTTTAAGGGTGTTGTACCCTCTCAAGGTATAACACCTCTAAAGCATGACTTCGGTAATTTCTGTGTTGGATTTCGGTAAGGGTAGCATTTTTTCATATAAAAAAGATCACTGTTATAGTTTTAGGACAATTGACTTTAATTAAGGATAAATTAAATGGAGACTGTTTTTAATATAAAAAAGTTAATTTTAAAAAGTCCTTATTTTTTTCTAGTGACATTTCTTCACATATATAAATATGAACACGGATGGAAATTTTGCTCCAAGTAGAAAAAATATGAACATAATGTTGAACCTCAACATTAGGTTTTTTGAGATGTTTAGGGAGCGGATCAGTCTCACTAATTATGGATAAGTCAACACAGTTGTAAACTTAGGGCATGGACTAAGAGGTGGTCTCGACATCGATATTCTTGGGGTGATACATTCAAAATCCTTATCACAAACAACTCGCCATTGTTCCACATGAATGTGACAATGTGTTGACTTTGGGAGAAATATTGTTCTCTCGCACACTCAAATTCATTTAAATATATGTCAAGCCGTTGGGGAGCGGGGAGCTTAATTTTGAGCTTGAGTAGCTTGATCTTTCTTGATGATAAAAGTTTATAATAAACTTTCGAGAGAGTATGTAGATGATTGTGTGAAAGTGATGGGTGGTGGTGAAATAGTGTACATTTGAGGTTGACACAACTCCCTATTAAAATGACTAAATGGAGAATACTCATATGACGTGTGGAGAATGGGGTCAAGTTCGCCATACTTAAAAAGGAAGGCCTCCGTAAAAGAAAAAATGTTAATAATCATGGGGAGCGTAGTGAGGGGACTGATCAGAATGGGATGCACTTGGTTACCATGATGACTTAATCAATATATGTTCTATTTTGGTATCTATAAATACATGTTTCATGAGACATTCACAAAGGGATCGTATATAAATATATGTTCCATTTTGGTGGATTAACTTAATCAAATTCTCTAGATGACCCTTTTTTCTGATGGGGTGAGAATTTCTCTCTCTAGGTTTAACATATGAGATTTCTTTTTCCTTAGCTGACGCCATTCCTCTTCCCTCTCTAACCCGATTCAGCCTCCCACCTTATGGCCCAACACTCTCCCCTCTCCACATCGCTATCATATTTTGCGTTGGCTTCAACTCATATGGATTTGGGAAGTTCTCACCCGTATGGTTGGGTATACCCTCACGTTTTGGTTAATTATGTTGTTGGAGCATCCTGCCTTAGATCTCAATCGGCACCCTTTTGGAGAAGAGCTTTATATCATATTGGTTAATTTTTGGTATTTCTAGCGTGTGGGTTTTGTTCGATTTGTTTTTTGGGATGTGGGTTGTATCTTTGATTCAACCTCTGGTGGTTTCGTCTATTGTGGGTACCATCTCATATCGCCAACCCCTCCCCCAGTTGTGTGACTCGAGTTGTGTGTACATGCATCATCCACCCACTCTCCTATTTCTCTCTCTTCGGTGTGTTTCCCCCTTTCCATCATTGTAGAAAAGTCTCCCCAATCTCGATCGCCATCTATGTGATGAGCTTAATGTCAGATTGTAACTGCGTTGTGGTTTATCTTCGAAGATGGTTTTGACCCCTCTAGTCACAATCTCGTTTATTATTGGATTCCACCCCTTTTTTGCTTTGTCACCGTCTTTTCGTGCGTGTTTCATGTCTGGTCAAGATGGGTGGTATTAGGCATGCCTTTGTCTTTGTAGAGGCTCGGTTGGATTTTTTTCTAACCCCGGTGACATCGCACAGATAGAGATCCAGTTGTCTTCTATCGTCCCTATCTCCTTGCTACGAGTGGTTAAGTTGGTGTCGCTACTCTTTTTGGGCGTGCTTCACGTCAGGTCGATGGTAGGCCCTCTCCGACATTTTTGGTTGGTAATGGCGATGGAAGGTTTTCTGGCTTTGGATTTGGTTTGGATTGGGCATTGAGACGATGTTTTTGATCCCTTCCTCGGTGGTCTTGTTTGGTGTTGGTGCCAATGTTGCGGCATTTGGCGGTGTTTGGTGGTGTATTCTATGACGAGTGTTGTGGTACTGCGATTATATATTGAATATTCGAATTGCCTTCGCGATTGGTTTGTGTCCTACGTCCCTGTTAGTGTAGATTGTTTAAATTGGTTTATTGGGTTGTTGTAGGGTCTTAGTTCGGTTTGTTTTGGACCGTCTTTATTTTTGTTTTGTGTGTCTTGGACCTATTTGTATATTTTTGACGATTCGCCTTTTGATTTAATATAAAAAAAAATTAATCCTATCTTGAAGTGAACCTCTATTATAATTCTAACATGGTAGTATTAGAGTTAATGAGGCTTTAATTATAGTGAATTTAAGTTCTCCTCTTTTACTAAAAACGTCTCTTTTACTTTCTCTCTTTCCCATCCCTCTTTGTATTCTTCTTACTCTCTCTACTTATCTCCCCCCTTGTTGATTTTGGCGTCTCTGCCTATTCCTTTCATTTTTTCGCTTTCTCTCTCCACACATATAAGAGGTCTTGGAAGAAAGTGTTAATGGAGGCTCTTCTCTTTCCGACCTCTGAAATTGTTACTTACGCTGGTCTTCAATTTGGAACCTATAATACATTGAAACGTTGGACAATGGCATGTAATCGGGTCAGATCTTCTAATTCCAGCTATTCCTTTGTGGTTTAGCTGCTGGGACATTTTGTTGCTTATGAATTAACCTGGGACTGGTTAGAGTCCATTTGGACTTGAATTTGTTGCCTTATTTTTTTGTTTTTTAGGTTTTTTCAATTTGCTCCTCTCTTGTATTCTTTAAGGCCCCACGGAAGGGGGAAGATGGTAAGGGAATGATTAATTTATTAATATAATCCCTCCTACAAGCCATAATTTTATAGTTGCAAGTTACCTAAAAAAAAGAGAAGTTTGAAACTAATGTATCGAGCCACATCTGTAGTCTTATTTTTTTGTTTTTTTGGAATTGCACAGTAGTTTAGGCACTTTTGTCAAATAATATTTTTGGCACTCTTTTTTCCTTTTATTTTCTTTAAATTTTGTTTTTGACATTATTGGAATAAATCCTTTCATTAGTTGCCATTTAAAAAAAAAGAGGTCTTGCAAGGTCGGTTTTGCCCGTTCTTCTCTAGATGTTTCGGCTGATCAGTTCCATGAGTTTCTCTCAAGTTAAAGATCATTGAACCACAGGTTATAACAAATCGTCTCTAAACAGAACTGAAACAATTGAGTTCGTAAAAAAATTTGGACTTAGCTTTGATGCTGAGTTTTATCATTCATATTAATTTTTCATTTCATGAAACACATTATAATAATTATATTTTTTATTCCAACTTCATTGTCTTGTCACTTCTCTAGACATTTTTTCTAGGTTCATTAAAATTGTTTTATGAGGAGCAAAAGTAATTGCGGTCATTTTATTATATAATTTATTTTCTTGACCATTTCTTTTAAATTGAACATTAATTTGGCAATTCTAAATTTCTAAATGCCCACTTGCTTGGAGGAGTTTCATATGGAGCATATTTATTGTTTGAGAAGTTTCAAATGAAGCTTCTAAATTTCTAAATGAAGTTTGTAAAACATTTTCTGAACAATTTTTCCTAACATTAAAAGCAGTTTTCAAAACATTAGAAAACAATTTTTAAATATTTATAACAATTTTTTTAACTATTTAAAACAGTTTTGAGAATTATTTTTTAAAATACTAAAACTGTTTTTATAATATATTCACAACAGTTTTTTAAAATGTTAAAAACAGTTTTTACAATATTTTGTTAATACGATTTTTTTAAAAATTTGTAAAATATTTTCTTAACAATTTCTTATAATATTAAAAACAGTTTTTAAAACATTCTAAAACAGTTTTTAAATATACATAACAGTTTTTCAATTATTTAAAACAGTTTTTAAATTATTTTTTAAAACATTAAAATCGTTTAAGAAGTTGGCAAATTTGTTGGCAAATATTTCCCACTCAAATAGGTAAGCAAAATTTGACCACAGATTGTGCATAGGAGGTGTTGTACATTGGCAAATAATGTCTAGAAAAAATTGTGCAACCAAACAGCCAAAATGTGGACAGATTTTCTTATTTGCCAACTTTTTGGCATTTGCCTAGGCAAAAAAGGGCAACCAATCGGACCCTTAGGTATTTTTCCACTCAAGTCATTTATTTTATTATAAAATTTATTTTCTTCATATTTTTTTTCTCTTTTAGTAATACTGATTTTCTTATAATAAGGATTAGCTAATTGATTAGTTGATTTAGATATTTATTTTTATGCAAAAATGCAAATAAGGGAATTAGCTAATGGGAATGAGCTAAGGTGTATTTTACAAATGGGAATTCGTTTCAACAACAATTGATTAGTTAGGTAAGCGTAATCTACTTTATTATGATTATATTACGAGTCATTATTTTGACACAAACACAACATGCCACAATTTCATGTAAAAAAATCCTTCCATGAATACGACACGTTCAAGACATATCCTATCAATTTTGGATCATATTGTTGTGTTGTCAAAATTGTGACGTTGGATACTTTTTTATACGCATTAACAATAAAATATTAAACGATAAAATATTAAGCACAATAAATTTCTATATGTTATCAATTATTATTTATTTATATTTATTAAGTTGAGTTTTACGTTGATTTTGAAACATTTAATTTTTATTTAAACACCCGCGCATCGCGCGAGTTACATGCTAGTGTACTTATAATAACTATGAATAGATTTAAGATCATCCTATTTTTAAGACAATTGACAATCAACTTTAATTGAGGACAAGTTAAGTGGGCCTGTTTTTAATATAAAAAAGTTGATTTGTTCAAATACATAAACATGAACACGGAGATGCTGAAAAAAATAGGCGGGAGAAATCTCACGCGCCTGTCAGGGGGAGAAAACAGGTTGCAGAGCAGGTCGTACAAGTGTCAGCCTTACTAGCACAACGTAGTAGGGTTGTGGAGAGTATGGAGGGTCTCATTATTACGTTACTTGCGAGACAATCTTTGTGTAAGAGCAGTGGTAATCATCATTATATTAAGTGAGACGACAGAGATATAAGGCGAAAAAGATAAAGTATAAGGCGATAGTCGCTAACCGCGATACTAACTAAACAACCAAAGTTTAAAAGTAGATACGACATAGATATTCGCCAACAGCGATGACTTAATAACTTAATGAAAGACTAAGCATAAACATTAACAGGGACCCAAATCAGTCACTCCCATTCCCAGCATGGCCATTTCTACCCCCGTTACCATCATTCTTTCCACCACCATTTTCGTCCCCAACACTCTTTCCTCCTTCAGTACCTCCACGATTTGCCCCATGTTTTCCTTTCCCAGAAACTTCAGCCAACTCTGCTAAATACTGCTCAATCCGTTTCAAAGAGGTTGTTATATGAGTCTGTTAGTTTTAGGAGGTAGTATGGAATGTAGTTAAATGTTTAGTTTAGGAAATTAGGATTGCTAGATATGGGCAACCAAGAATTAGGAGGAAAATATTGAGGAGAATTTGGAAAAATAGAAAAGAAGGAAAGTTTTTCTATTAGACTTGATGATACAATGCTTAGTTTGGATTGAGATGGTTTGGCCAAATGACCTCACCACATATTTATAGGTATCACACCTCCTTAATGGATGGTGGAGATTAAAGTACATCAATGGTGTAGATTAATTCTCCAGAAGGTTCCCACCTCCTTATGGGAACATTTTAGAAGCCTACATACTTCCCTAATATTCTAGAATATTCTATACTATTGTAGGAATTATCTAGAATATTCTAGGAATTATCTAGAATATTCTAGACTATTTTAGGAATTAGTATCACATTTCAACGCTCCTCCTTGATGCTAATTCCTGAAATCCCAAGCATGGCTCGTAGTTGTTCGAATTTGGTCGTTGGTAGTGCTTTTGTGAAAATATCTGCAACTTGTTCTTCAGTTTTGCAATAATTCAACTCGATCTCCTTGTTGTATGTTAGCTCTCTCAGGAAATGGTACTTGATTGCAATATGTTTTGTTCGGCTATGATAAACTGCATTCTTCGCCATCGCAATTGCGGATTTGCTGTCGCAGTAGATTTCTGTAGGTTCATTCTGTATTACTCCCATATATCACGGGCTTGGAGAAATGCCTTCATTCTGAAACTCTAAAAGTCATAGTTATCCCCATCAAATGTAGGGATTGGAATCAACTAATTAGACATGTTAGACAAAAAATCAAAGTGAGTTTATGGTGAAGGAATGTAGGTAGGAAATATTGGTTACGCCCTGTTGGTGACGGAACCGTGCTCTGATACCACTGCTAGTTTTAGGAGGTAGTATAGAATGTAGTTAAATGTTTAGTTTAGGAAATTAGGATTGCTAGATATGGGCAACCAAGAATTTGGAGGGAAATATTGAGGAGAATTTATAAATATAGAAAAAAGACTTGATGATACAATGCTTAGTTTGGATTGAGATGGTTTGGCCAAATGACCTCACCACCTATTTATAGGCATCACACCTCCTTAATGGATGGTGGAGATTAAAGTACATCAATGGTGTAGATTAATTCTCCAGAAGGTTCCCACCTCCTTATGGGAATATTATAGAAGCCTACATACTTCCCTAATATTCTAAGAATTATCTAGAATATTCTTGACTATTCTAGGAATTATCTAGAATATTATAGACTATTTTAGGAATTAGTATCACATTTCAACAGAGTCATTACTGCACCAAGACTCATGTTATCTTCCTTTTTTCCCGTGAAATCATGTTTGATTTCGTTTAAAGTTTTCACGGGGCTAACAAATGGCCTTGTGAGCAAACTTACAAACTTGTAAGTTTGCTCAATAAGTGCTCCCCCCAGGCTCAAATCTGCAGCGACGTTGCGGATAGGGTATGCGGATAACGGTTTACTGGCTTCCTTGTTGTTGGAAGGAAAAAAAACTATCATGTGGCCCTCTTTGAGTGCATGGCTCTCGAAGACAGATATTTCAAGTTTTTCTTGGATAGCTCTCCTAAAGACACTGATAGCCGCTGCCGACGCCTTAGATGACATTTTCACAATGGATACTAATTTGGTTTCTTTGTATTTCATCCGTTTCTGTTCATAACTATATATAGATGAGGAGCTGACAAAAAAAACCCTTGTATTGTATTATTTCCCCAAAAGCCCTTTAATACCGGAAGCTCTTTTAACCGTTCTAAACAATCTCAAAACAAATCGTGCAATGTATATTATACCTCTAAAAGTAGTATTAGAGGTATTAATAAGATTTTTTATGTGAAATTTTCGATCCTTCTTCTTAGATCATTCGTAATTTTTCCCACATCTCAATTAATCACCCTGAAACCAAATGTTTCAAAACTCAAAAGCCTCCAAATTAAATTCTCACCTTCCCATCTTCTACTTAGACTGTTTGTAATTCTCTCCACATCTCAATTAAACACCCGAAGCAAAGCGTTTCAAAACTCAAAGCCTCCAAACCAAATGCTCACCTTCCCACTATATAAGCCCAAAATCTCTCCCGTCTCTCAATTAAAAACTACTCGGATATGAAATGAAAATGGTTCAAATTTGTTTTCTAGAGCCTGATTTAAATCAGAGAAACTACGTCATTCGGGCCAAATTCCTATATCCACAACTCCGATTATAACATTAGACCCGTAATCAAATTCGGACCAGAGACCCCTTTTGGTTTCTTAGAGCGATAAATTACTGTGAGCGAGTTGTGTGAAGTTAACTCCGACAGTCTTCAAATACGACGATGACCGATGAGTGTCGTAAAACGACGGCGGATTGAGATGGCAACAGATAAGCTGAGAAGCCATGGAAAACGATATCCTAGATGTAGAGGATGTTATTTGGGTGAGTTAACTTGAAGGTGTAACAGCGGTAGTGAGTAGGGAAGAAAAGGTGAGATTGATTGGAAAGTGACGCCATGAGAGTGGACTAGGGTTTAGTGAATAGAGTAGGGGTGTGATGTTAAGCGTGATATAAGATTTCATGATCAATTCTGTTTATTGTCTCTTTCCTTAATTATTTACATGATCAAATATAAGTGCACTTTTAAATAAACTAAAATATGATTTAGACCTTATCCTTATCCCTATTATATATATATATATATATATATATATATATATATATATATATATAGTAGTTTTTATATAAAAAAATTTAAA
Organism: Sambucus nigra; assembly: GCA_949130495.1. Lineage (NCBI taxonomy): Eukaryota > Viridiplantae > Streptophyta > Magnoliopsida > Dipsacales > Adoxaceae > Sambucus > Sambucus nigra. The sequence continues at coordinate 52,785,802 of OX422220.1, forward strand.
TAACGTTTTTACTATTTTGATATGTGTCATTTTTACTATTTTTAGTTTTAAGCAACTATTTTTAGTTACATTGGTCCCGTGCGTGGTGTTTGTGCCTTTCACAGGGCTATTTAGGGGGTGTTTTGGTGTTTCTCCTTATAACGCCATGCATTCAAGCCTAAGTGTAGATATTATCAAATTATCTCCGGGCTCTCAAAATGGGGAGTTCCGTGACCACGCGGTCTGTTTCTACGAGTTGCATTGATCCCGTGTGAGGCGTTTGCACCTCTCACGGGGCCGTTCGGGGGTTGTTTCGAGGTTTCGCCCTCAAACGCCATATTCTCAAGCCTAAGTGTAGAAATTCTCAAATTATCACCGTGCTCTCAAACAGGGGGACCCATGACCACATGGTCAGTTCTTACGAGTTACATTGGTCCCGTGCGAGGTGTTGGTGCCTCTCACCGGGCCGTTCGGGGGATGTTTTAGGGTTTCGTCCTCTAACACCACGTTTTCAAGCCTAAGTGTAGATATTCTCAAATTATCATCGTGTTATTAAATCGGGGTCATGTGACCACACGTGCAATACGTACGAGTTACATTGGTTCCGTGCGAGGTGTTGGTGCCTTTCACAGGGACGTTTTTTTTGGGTTTCTTCCTATAACGCCATCTTTTCAAGCCTAAGTGTAGATATTCTCAAATTATAGCCGTTCTCTCAAATCAGGGAGTCCCGTGATCACGCGGTCAGTTCCTAAGAGTTACATTGGTCCCACCCGAGGTGTTGGCGCCTCTCACGAGGCCATTCGAGTGGTGTTTCGAGGTTTCATCCTCAAACGCCATATTTTTACGTCTAAGCGTAGATATTCTCAAATTATCATCATGCTCTCAAATCGAGGGGCGCATGACCACGCGATCAGTTCCTATGAGTTACGTTGGTCCCGTGCGAGGTATTGGCGCCTCTCACGGGGATGTTCGGGGGTGTTTCAACATTTTTCCCTCTAACGCCATTTTTTTGAAGCATAAGTGTAGATATTCCTAAATTATCGTCGTGCTCTCAAACCGGGGGGTACGTGGCCACGCGATCAGTTCCTACGTGTTACATTGGTCCCGTGAGAGGTGTTGGTGCCTCTCATGGGGCCGTTCGGAGGGTGTTTTTGGGTTTTGCCCTATTACGCCATGTTTTTAAGCCTAAATGTATATATATTCTCAAATTATCATCGTGACCTTAAACTGGGGACTCTTGTGACCACGCGATCAGTTTCTACGAGTTATATTGGTCCCGTGAGAGGTGTTGGTGTCTCTCACAGGGTCATTCGGGGGGTGTTTCGAGGTTTCTCTGTCTAACGTCATTTTTTGAAGCCTAAGTGTAGATACTCTCACATTATTACCGTGCTCTCAAACCGTGGGTCCCATGACCATAAAATCAGTTACTACGAGTTACATTGGTCGCGAACGAAGTGATCACGCCTCTCATTGGGCCATTCGGGGGGGTATTTCAGGGTTTCGACCGTTAAAGCCATGTTTTCAAGCCCAAGTGTAGATATTCTTAAATTATCGCCGTGCTCTGAAATCGGGGGTCACACAACCATGCAGTCATTTCCTACGAGTTACATTGGTGCCGTGCGAGGTGATCGCGCCTCTCTCGGGGCCGTTTGGGGTTTTGTCCGCTAACTCCATATTTTCAAGTTTAAGTGTAGATATTCTCAAATTATCAGCGTGCTCTCAAACCGGGGGTCACATGACCATGCTGTCATTACAAACGAGTTACGTTTGTCCCGTGCGAGATGATCGTGATTCTCACGTGGCCGTTGGGGGCGGGGGGTCGCCCTCTAATGCCATGCTTTCATGCATAAGGGTAAATACTCTCAAATTATCACCTAGCTCTCAAACCAGGGAGTCCCGTGACCACGCAGTCAGTTTTTACGAGTTACATTGGTTCTGTGCGAGGTGTTGGCACCTTTCACGAGGCCGTTCGGGGTGGTGTTTCGGGGTTTCACCCTCTAACACCATGCTTTCAAGCCTAAGCGTAGATATTCTCAAATTATCATCGTGCTCTCAAACTGTTGGTCCCATGACCATGCGATCTGTTTCTACAGGGTACATTGGTCCTGTACGAGGTGATCGCACCTCTCACAGAGCCGTTTGGGGGGTATTTTGGGATTTCGACTGCTAACGCCATGTTTTCTAGCCTAAGTGTAGATATTCTCAAATTATCCTTGTGCTCTCAAACTAGGTGTCACCAGACCATGCAGTCAGTTCCTACTAGTTATGTTGGTCCCGTGCAAGGTGTTGGTGCCTCTTACGGGACCGTTCGAGCGGTGTTTTGGGGTTTCACCCTCTAACACCATGTTTTCAAGCCTAAGTGTTTATATTCTCACTTGATCATCGTGCTCTCAAATCAGGGGATTCGCGACCACACGATAAATTTCTACAAGTTATATTGGTCCCGTGTGAGGTGTTGGCGCCTCTTAAGGGGTCGTTCGGGGTTTTGCCCTCGAACTCCATATTTTCAACCCTTAGTGTAGATATTATACAATTATCGCCTTGCTCTCAAACCGTGGGTCCCGTAACCACGCGATTAGTTCTTATGCATTACATTAGTTCCATGCAAGGTGTTAGCGGATCTCATGGGGACGTTCAGGGGGTGTTTCGGGGTCTCTCACTCTAATGCCATGTTTTCAAACCTAATGTAGATATTATCAAATTATCGTCGTGCTCTCAAACTGGGGGTCCGTGACCACACGGTCAATTCCTATGAGTTACGTTGATCCCGTGCAAGGTGTTGGTGCCTTTCATAGGGCCGTTCGGGGGTGTTTCGGGGTTTCACCCTCTAACGCCATGTTTTTGAGCCTAAGTGTAGATATTCTCAAATTATTGTCGTGCTCTCAAATCGGGGTCACATGACCACCCATGGAGGATGTATGAGTTACATTAGTCCCGAGCGAGATGTTGGTGCCTCTCACGGGGACATTCGGGGTTGTTTCGGGGTTTTTACCTATAACGCCATGTTTTCAAGCATAAGTGTAGATGTTCTCAAATTATCACCGTGCTCTCAAACCAGGGATACTCGTGACCAAGCAATCAATTTCTATAAGTTACATTGGTCCCGTACAATGTGTTGGTACGTCTCAAGAGGCCGTTCGGGTGGTGTTTCAGGGTTTCATCCTCTAACGCCATGCTTTCAAGCCTAAATCTAGATATTCTCAAATTAACGTTGTGCTCTCAAACCGTTGGTCCCGTGACCACGCGATCAGTTCCTATAAGTTACATTTGTCCCGTACGAGGTGATCGCATCTCTCACGGAGCCGTTCGAGGGGTATTTTGGGGTTTCGACTGCTAACGTCATGTTTTCCAGTCTAAGTGTAGATATCCTTGAATTATCACCGTGATCTCAAATCATGGGTCATATGACCACGTGGTTGGTTCCTACGAGTTACGTTGGTCCCATGCGAGGTGTTGGTGCCTCTCATGGGATCATTCAGGGTTGTTTCAGGGTTTCGTCCTCTAACGCCATATTTTTTTAGCCTAAGTGTAGATATTCTTAAATTATTATCGTGCTCTCAAATCGGGGGGCACGTGACCACGCGTATAGTTCCTACGAGTTACATTGATCCCGTGCAAAGTATTGCTACCTCTCACGAGGCCGTTCGGGGGGTGTTTTCGAGTTTCCCCCTATAATGCATTGTTTTCAAACCTAAGTTTAGATACTCTCAAATTATCATCGTTCCCTCAAATTGGGGAGTCCCATGATCGCGCGATCAGTTCCTAGTACTTACATTAGTCCCGTAAGAGGTGTTGGTGCCGTTTGGGGGGTGTTTCGATGTTTCTCCCTCTAATGCCATGTTTTCAAGCCTAAGTGTAGATATTTTCATATTAGTACCGTTCTCTCAAATCGTGGGTCCCATGACCATGTAGTCAGTTGATACGAGTTACATTGGTCCTGTACGAGGTGATTGCGCCTCTTATGGGGTCGTTCGAGGGGTATTTCGAGGTTTCGATCGCTAACGCCATATTTTCAAGCCTAAGTGTAGATATTCTTAAATTATCACCGTGCTCTCAAATCGGGGGTCACGCAACCACGCAGTCAGTTCCTACGAGTTATATTGGTCTCGTGTGAGGTGATCACGTCTCTTCAAGGGCCTTTCGGTGGGTGTTTTGGGGTTTCGCCCGCTAACTCCATATTTTCAAGCCTAAGAGTAGATATTCTCAAATTATTATCGTGCTCTCAAACCTGGGGTCATGTGACCATGGGGTCAGTACAAATGAGTTACATTGGTCTTGTGCGAGGTGATCGCGCCTCTCACGTGTCCGTTCAGGGTGTGTTTTGGGGTTTCACCCTCTAATGCCATGTTTTCATGCGTAGGGGCAGATATTCTCAAATTATCACTGTACTCTCAAATCGGGGTCCAATGACAACGCGGTGAGTTTCTACTAGTTGCATTGGTCCCTTGTGAGGTGATCATGCCTCTTACGGGGCCGTTCGGGGGGTGTTTCGGGGTTTCACCCTCTAACGTCATGTTTTTGAGCCTAAGTGTAGATATTCTCAAATCATTGCGGTGGTGTCAAATCGAGGGTCCTGTAATCACGTGGTTAATGCTTACGAGTTACATTGGTCCCGTACAAGGTATTTGTGCCTCTCATAGGGCCGTTCGAGGGGTGTTTCGGGGTTTCTCCCTATAACGACATGTTTTCAATCCTAAGTATAGATATTCTCAAATTATCATCGTGCTCTCAAACCGAGGGTCACCTGACCACATAGTCAGTTCCAACGAGTTACGTTGGTCCCGTGCAAGGTGTTGGTGCTTCTCACGGGACCGTTCGGGAGGTGTTTTAGGGTTACACCCTCTAACACCATGTTTTCAAGCCTAAGTGTGTATATTCTCACATGATCACAGTGCTCTCAAATCAGGGGGTTCGTGACCACGAAATCAATTCCTACGAGTTATATTGATCCCGTGCGAGGTGTTGGCACCTCTCAAGGGTCCGTTCGGGGGGTATTTCAGTGTTTTTCCCTCTAACTCAATGTTTTCAACCCTAGGTGTAGATATTCTACAGTTATCGCTGTGTTCTCAAACCGTGGGTCCCGTGACCAAACAGTCCTGTGCGAGGTGTTGGCGACTCCCACGGGACCATTTGGGGGATGTTTGGGGGTCTCTCCCTATAATGCCATGTTTTTAAACCTAATGTAAATATTCTCAAATTATCTCCGTGCTCTCAAACTGGGGGTCCAAGACCACGCGGTCAATTCCTACGAGTCACGTTGGTCCCGTGTAAGTGTTGGTGCCTCTCACGAGGCCGTTCGGGGGGTGTTTTGGGGTTTTGCCCTCTAACGCTATTTTTTCAAGCGTAAGTGAAGATATTATCAAATTCTCGCTGTCCTCTCAAATCTCGAGTCCCGTTGCCATTCAGTTAGTTCATATGAGTTACATTGGTCCTGTGTGAGATTTTGGAGCCTCTCATGGGGTCATTCGGGGGGTGTTTCGGTGTTTAGCCCTCTAACACCACCTTTTCAAGCCTAAGTGTAGATATTCTCAAATTATCGCCGTGCTCTCATGCCATGTGTCCGATGGCCATTCTATAGACACCCCATTATAGAAACCCTCTAAGTCCTTCCATAGGTCCCTAATACCTCTCCATTCCACACGAATTCTAGTTGATACTCCATATATCGATCTAGAGGCCACCAAGCACTCTCGAGCACCGTTTGACCCGATCAATTCCAACATCTGAGAAAAAACTCGATGAAACTTCAAAGGGATCTGAATACTCTTTCTAATGGTCCACCCTATGCGCGAATCGGCATAACGGTTCAAACGAACGGACCTTTTTACTATCGAAAACCCATTTAGAGGTCACCGGATGCTTCAGGGCTCCGAATTGACCCTAATTAACTCCATCTTCAGAGTGAAAGATCGATGAATCGTTGAATTACATCTCATAACCTTTCCAATGGTCCACCTCGTGTACAAAACGACATAACAGTTCAGACAAACGATCCTTTTTCCCCCGAAAACTGATCCTGAGGCCATCGGGCACTCTCGGACTCCATTTGACCAAAGTCAACTCTTTATCTTGATGGAGACTGAATGAATCTTCTAAGGACACTGAATACCCTTTCCAATGGCCCATCCTGTGCGCAAATTGAACTTATGGAACGGACGAACGACCCGTTTTACTTTTACAGGTCATCAGGCACTTTCAGGTCCTGGTTGACCAAAGTCAACTGTTCGAACCGAGCAAATCTCTTTGGAACATATAAGCAAGTCTCATAACCTTTCCAATGATTCGGCCCGTGCATGATTCTAACTTATGGTATAGACGAACGGTCCGTCGTCGTCCGACGATCACCCATCCAAATGACCGACGAGCACTTTCGAGCTACATTTGACCCGAAGTCAAATCTCGAACACGAGAGAAGTACCAATAACTCTTGTAGGTATCTGAATTTCCTTTCCAAGGTATGCCCCGTGCATAATTCGAATAAATGAATTACGTTCTATGACCATTTTTTCGGGTAAATCTTCACGAACTGCCATTTGGCAAGCCCATTTCCCTACTTAACGACAGTGTGTCTAGGGTCACCTGTCGATAGGCAGTGCAAGGACAGGGTTGATCGGCACCTACCCTGACCCTATAAAAGGATAGCATGAGCTCACTCTTAAGGGACACCAAAGATCCATCAGCATCAGTGATCTCAACAACATTCTCTCGAAATCAGCAAAGTTTCCCCCATGTAAAGTTCCATTCAAGCTTACATTGCCATCCTTTTCATACCCAATTTGGCAAAATCACATTATCTGTCATTCAACATTAATCTCACATTCAAAGGATTTCATCCAAGACCTAAGATCAAGCTTCAAAGACGGTCCAAATCCTTATCCCTCACTATAAATTGCTTGTTTTTGCATATATTACATTAGATTCACAATCTAGTCCTTACTTTAGTTCATACACATTAGCATTTTTCATTTTTATCAGTATATTGCACATACTTTATTTTCCATAAAAATCCAAAAATCTAAATGAGGGTTATATTCATAGATTCCGACGAGAATTTTCATCACTCTTTTTCACAACTAAACAAATATTTTTACACACACATATGTCCTAAAAACTCGTTCGAATCTATGGGTTAAACCCCACCCATGTGTTGCATGCGAACTACACGGACTTTAATGCATTTTTAGGCTACGTAGGCATCTCGGGGTAAAACCCGAGACTCGAGTCCTATTTTCTCATTTATTCATATTTCTCATTCCTCTTACTTCTTTAGTTATATATAATTCACACATATAATATATTTTAATTATAATAAATTTCGGGAACATTCCTTTGGTGACCTTATTCCATCTTTTCCATGATGTGAGTTGAGTGATTTTAATCTCCATTTATATATACACGAACACACATTTCACGGAGAAATTAAGGAGCATAGTAACACAAGCCTATGAGAGACCAAAATGGAGGGATGGGTTCCTAACACCTTCCCATTCCGTAACTTAGCCCCCGATCCCTTGAACTATTGGTTTCATAAGTATCAGTTCGTCTTTATGTTGTCTCTCAAGGCGGTAACATGTTCTTTTGTCTGTTTTGAGTAAAATAGACTGGTGACTCCATTCCTTTACATTACCCCACATTTGACGACATCCAAAGAGTTCCCCTCCACCCTCTTTTCCTTCGAGCGGAGGAAGCGCCGAGACGCAGTGCCCCTTTTTCGGGAGGGCGACAGTGGCGACTCAATTGGGGACTCACTTTTAGAGGGCTAGACTCTGTTTGCATGGGTGTTACTATTTTTGCTTGTGTGCGTATGCACCTACATTTATGTTCTCCTCTTATCCTCCATTATTATTTATTGTATATATATATATATACACCTCATGATTATGTCACTTCTCACTCACACACTTGTAAATATTTTTCATGTACACCTCACACCACTTACGCATAGGATCACTAATAAATCTACATGTTGCACACTACCACGTAAAATATCCATGTTTAAGTGTCCTAACACACACTTCCACTTGTCACCTATATCCATGTTCACACATTCACATGTAGATAATTACACATCACACACTCTCACATACCTATGCTTAGTATAATCTCCATGCTTAGTATAAATCTCCATGATAGATTTACTTACCTGTACATTTTTCCTGGTATAAATGCCAATCATGAATAAGATACTCTCTCCATAATGTACTAAGCAAAAATCATGCATTTTTGCACACTACATCACCAAGATCATTGAATATTGATCAAATGATTAACCTGTGCTGGGGGGTCACTTCGTGATGGACGCTGGTCTGTAAGGACATATTTTTATAAGTCCGTTATCAATTTGTTATGTCCTATACTGCTACATCGTCGAAGATCATTCAAGAGAAACCTACATCAAGACGGATCCGAATTAATAAAGTTCTTCATCAAAAAGTCTCCGCGAAGTTTACTTTGGTAAGGTTTTGTTTTTAATACCTTGACCTTTCACTTAGAGCTTTTGGAATATTTTTACAAAATATTTTCTAAGTGCTGGAGCGGACTTTTTCTTCAAATTTGAGAATGAGTAATTTTTTCTAAGTGTTGGAGCGTACCTCGATTTTGACACCCAGGTCGTTCAAACGAGATTGCCTTCTCGTTCGAGCGACATTGAATGTCGCGAGATGCCGTTTGAATGACATCTGTAAGTCGTTCACGCGAGACTGCTATCTCGTTCGAACGAGCACGTTTTTTGAGGCGGCGCAATTTTATAGAAATACTCATTAAAAGGTTTCGTTTTCATTAAGAAGTACCAGCGTTTTGAAAAAAAGAAAAACTGCGAAAGAAGAATTCTTTTGGCTTCTTCCTTTTAGGGTTTAATCCATTTTTATTTTCAATTCACAAAACTCCCATACGCTTTAGTGAATTGTTTTGGTGTTGAAGAACACACCTTTGCTGTTGTTTAACTTTGTGGGGAGAACTCTACAACCGGAGAGCCACGTGCTATTGTGGAGGGAGTCCTTATAAAGTTCACACTTGTGGAGAAGCCATTTCTCTTCTTCTTACTGACCATCTGGAGTTCTTGCCGGATATTGCAACCGACGATATTTCTAGCCGTTATTTTAAAGGTTTGACGAAGACACCGCGCGTTACACTTGTGGGCGATTATCAGGTTGTATGTAAGTTAATGGTCTTGTGAATTCTTCAAAGTTCTAAAAATAAAAAGGTTTTGCCCCTTTGGGGGATTTTTCCTTAAATTTGTGTCACATGCTTTATGTATTTATGGTTTGACACACGCACACGTTTAGGGGATGTTTTGATTTGGTTTAAATAGACTCCAATTAAATAAGGTTTACTTAGAAACTTGCAAATTAATTTAAATCGATATCACACATCGCATTCAAACGATTTTTTCATGGTCCGACAAGCTGCAGTTAGCCTAAGCGATATGACTCTTACCTTCCATTGGCATAGTACCTTCGACATATATCGAACGGTTCCCCCCGCATCATACCTATTGACCGAAGTTATTACGGGAGGTATATAGTAGTGAACTCGTTCACGTACGTTGAGTATATCAAATTCGCTCTCACATGTACTGCCTCCACGAGGTATGTAGTCAGGCAATTGACATACACTCAGGTATATCAAATGGCTTGTCCACACATATCAATTGCCCTCGAAATCAAGACGTATATCGTGAAAGTCATGCCAAAGGGGGGAACGCATTTTGATTAACCCAACAACTGCATACCTTCATATAGGCATCAAACTTAGGACACTCATATTTAGTTTGCTGGTTATTACACGAAACTCTGTTGAAATTCTAAGTCGGCATGCCGCCCAAAATTTCGTGCGATTTCATCCTTTTCAAAACGGGACCCTGTACACGATCTTGGTAACAAGTCCAACCTTATTTTTTTTTATATTTTCCAAAAACCTAATTTTCCAAGCTCGAGTCCCGTCCGATATTTTCTTTTTGCATTTATACTAACTTAATACAAGTGAAAACATAATAAAAATAATAATCATGCTGGGACCGTTCCCTCATCTGTTTTCCTTCTTCATCATAAGTGTAAAAAAACATATTTTTCCTTCCTTTATCATATAATGTCAAAACATTTTCCTCCATTTTGTCCAAAAAATACCCAAAATGTTTTCCCACTCTCTTTCATAAAAATGCCAAAAATATCTTTCTCCCTTTTTTAAATAAAAGAAGTTTTCCTTCTCTTTTTTCAAAAATAAACTCAAATCCTTTTCTCTCTCAGGTCAATCGCGTGCCCGACTCCTAGCCTGGCTCCTTATTGGCTATGGTCATCCGTCAAATTCAACCAGAGTTACATTAGTCCTACCAGTACTCCCTTCGAATATGGAAACCATCTCCCCATGGAGAACACAGATCCCACACGAGTTGTGCAACCTGAATTAATGACGGTCTTGGTCTAGGTAACTGCTAAGATTGACAACCTTCAAATCGAGGTCCATGAGATACAGCAAAACTGAGTCCTTTTTTCGAAAAAGCCCAAGGTCCTTGTTCACCATGCTATGGGTCCACCGGCACCTCAACCCATCTGGGTCCCTGAGGAGTAGCAGCACTCTCCACGTGCCCCTCCTGCTAGCGGCTCACCATTGGCCTAACTCCCTATACCGAACCTAGCCTAGCCTGGGGCTAACCTGCCACTGCCCCTCGATCTGAAAGAGGAAGAGTTGAACAGGGTCAAGGAAGACCTCAAGATGTTGACCAAAAAATTCAACCAAGTTCGAATCTCTGAGAACTACATGGATTACACCCATACGTCTCCCTATCCCAAGGCAAGGTTGCCGAAAAAATTCAAGATGCCTGACATTGAGAAGTTTGGAGGCAGCGAGCCCCCAATCGTTCATCTTCGAAGCTATCACTGGGCCATGACTCTCCTGGGTTCCTCCAAGAAAATTATGGCCCAGATATTCCAGCAAACTCTGAAAGACAATGCTCTCCGCTAGTTTTTATCCCTCGAGGAATCCATAGTTTGTAGTTAGGAAGACGTCGCCCGTGAGTTCATGTCACAGTATAAGTACAACAAAGAATTGGAGATTACCCGTCGAGATCTAGATCTTCTCAAGCAGAACTCTAGGGAGGATGCCAGTAGTTTCATAACAAGATGGAGAGAGAAAGCAGCCACCATGACCAATTGTCCTTCTGAGGAAGAACATGTCAGCATTATGAATAAGAATTTCTTACCCCATCTCCCAGCAACGATGGGAGGTTAGTATTACCCACATTTTTGAGCTCTCTAAGAAGCCGGGGTAGAAATAGAGGAAGGGATCACCAAAATAGAATATGATCCGAAGAAGGTACCTGGAAAATTCACCCCAAGAAAGTATGACAAGTCTGCCAACACTTCAGTTTCCACCATAAAAAATATCTCACAGCCTGTTACCTCCTAGACACCGAAAAGCAGACGTAACCCAATTAGAAAAGAATACACCGAGCTTCATGATCCCCTCTCCAAAGTTTATCAAGCCTTGTTAAACCGAGATCTCATCAAACCCATGGAGTCCACTACCAAACCCACTTCCCAGGAATTTCATACCTGATGCCCATTGTGACTTTCACCAAACCACCGACCATATAACCAACCAATGCTTTCATCTCCTAAATCTATTACAAGGTCTAATTGATAAGGGTGCCATTGCCCCACCAGCCAATCCAAAACCCAACACCTCTCACAATCCGCTTTCGAATCATACCAAAGCTATATTCTTGGAAGATGATCCAAAATTTGATCCGTCCACCCAAATCGTACCCATTAAATTACCCATTATATCCATATATTCACCCAAACCTCTGAAGGTTTGCCCATATTTCCTACTGCACCCTACCAATTTAGCCAAACAGGCATTGCGACTTCTTATAAGGGCGTGTATTGCCACCCATACCCATTCCGGAATGAAAGACATGGAATTTCCATCCGTACTGAACCAAATGTTGGAATTCAGGCTCAAATTGCCCTATGAAATGACTGTGGATTGCCAGAGATTCAACATCCTATTCATGGAAGCCCGGAGGTGTGAACGAGAGTCAGATGAGTGGGTGGTACCCATTGATGAAGTTAGTCTAGACGACGCGATACAGGTTATGACATACTTGTTCTGACATACCAGTGAAATTTATAGTATATCCAAATTTCTTGATGCCTTGAAGCTGCAAGGGCAGTTGGTCCCGTCGCCTACACACCTCCCTATTGATTGGTAAGATCTTTATGAAGAGGCCATGGAAGTTTTGGAATGCATCGACTTCTCCTGGAAAGATGACATCGTTGCCACTGGATGGAGGGACGATTTTGACAACTCAGACGAAAAACCGATCCTAGAAAAGGTTAGTCCAATAATCAGTATCTGTGGGATGATATCCTTCGAAGATCTACTCGGTGAAATAAACAATCCAATAATCAGCATCTGTGGGATGATATCCTTCGAAGATCTACTCGGTGAAATAAACAAAGTAACCGGAGAGCCCGAAATATATGAAGAGACAGGATTTATGTTCTTTCCCTCCTCGGTAAATCACATGACCCGATCTGGAAGACACTACTAGGGCCCAAACCCTCAACGAACGCATATAAAGGAAAGGGAATTGTCCAAGCGCTACCTATGTGATGGATAAAGAATTGAGTATCTTGTGTGTATTTATCGTTGTTGTAATTAGTTTTCCATTAAAATCCCCTTGAACCTACAAATAAACTCAAAATATGCATAGGGTAAGTAAGGGAGTGTCAATCCAACTCTAAGGATGAAACACAAAATATATGAAGACATGTGTAATTCATTTGCATACTATTATTTTTATATGATTTTTTTATGATTTTTTTATTTTCTATTTTTTTACGTATTTTTCAAGGGATTATTAATTAACTAACTATATACTAATTTTTAAAGTACTAACTGAGATGCGAAATATAATTTATGAAAAGTGAGATAATAAAATTGTGCTAATAAGTAAACTAACTAAATTGGACTCATGAGGGTTTCAAAATTCATCCCATGAATGGGAGATTTGCCCTCATTAATCATCATCCAAAAATAAAAGTAAAGAATATTAAGATGTAAAAGCTAATAAAAAAACTGAGGTAAACACAATTGTGCTAAAAAGAAAACTAACTAAATAGGACTCATGAGGACTTCAAAATTCATCCCATGAATGAAAATTTTTCCCTCATTAATCATCATCCAAAAATAAAAGTAAGAATTAAAAAGCATGCAAGTATTAAAGTGAGAGTAATTAAATAGGAATAAATCAAACCATTTTAGCCTTGAATTGGAATGGAGTCTTCAATTACAATCCTAAAATTTTCTCAATTACAATCACTCACAAATGTATTTATTGATTCTAAAATAAAAAACTACAAATAAAAAAATAAAATAAAATTAAACTATAATATATACAATGGATAATAGATGAATTCATAATGGACACTTAAATAATGAAAGAGATTTGCTAAAAATACAAATCCTATCATTATAAAATCGTAGATTAGAACTCATCCAAGGATATAAATTATACATCATCATTTTATGTTGATAAATTTGCTAAAAATGAAAATACTCACCACAAATGAATGGATTAGAATTTACATCCAAGAGGGATGAATTCAACCACGTCATTTTATTTTGAGATAGTTGCTAAAAATGCAAAAACTCAACATAGAGGGGTGGAGTAGAATTCATCCAAGAGATAAATTTCACCACATACCTCTATATTGAGATATTTGCTAAAAATGCAAATACTCTTTATATAGGAGTGGAGAGAAATTTATCACACAAAGTTTAAAAAACTAAATTGGAAATCCCTCTTCAATAACACCAAGTATTCAATTTATATGTGCAATGAGGCTAGGGGTATTTTGGATAGTTCCACATAAATGCATGTAGAAAGAGAGTTGACGAGGGCCTTTTTGGACATGACACACAAGTGTGCATGTGGGAGAGGTGCTAAGGGTGTTTTGGTAAAAGGGGTTAAAGTCATGATACACACATGTGGGGACTTATTTGTTATTTATTTGGGGTCTTACAAGAATCGTGTTTGGCATGGAGAGGTTTTATAGAGCAAGTGGGTCTTGGGTTTTGGTAAGTGGGTTAATGGGTTTATGGTTGGATGGGTTTGAAGCAGGTATGGGCTACAAGGTTGGTTGGTTTTAAAGTCGGGTTCGTGGGTTCAAGAGGTTGGGTCGATTTTGATTGAATTGTGGCTCAATGGGTAGATTGTTAAAACGTGTTTGGGATGCCAAGGGAAAGGTCGGGTAATCAGTTTGTGGAGAAGGTCGGGGGTCAAATAGTTTGAAACCGGGTTGAGTTCAAAGGGTTATAGCAGGTGGGGGCGCTCGCCGAAGGGTAGCGGGTTGGACAAGTGTAAAATCGGAGGTCCGATTATGGGTTGGTGGGTCACCGAGTTTGTTCAGGTCGGATCAGGGAGTTGGTTGTGGCAACAGGTCGGTTGAGCTTGGGTAGTGGCTTAATCGGGTTAATGGGTCACAGTTTGTGGGATAAAAATTGAAGATGGGTATTTATGGGTTCATGGGGTTGTTGGAAGGTTATGATTATGGAGGGAGAAAAAAGAGAGAAATGGGTTTGGTGGGGAAGATGGAGTAGGGGTGATTTAGTGTGTGAGGGTGTATGGAGTTAGGGTGAGGGTGAGGGTGAGGGTGAGGTGTAGGATAAGTGTGTGTGTGTGTTTGTACCTTAATAAAAATAAAATTATCTAAACTAAAACAATAACTAAATAATAAAAAATAACATCCTAAAAAAATCAAACTAAAAAAAATAAAAAAAAAATAAAAAAAAAATAAAAAACCTATTAAATTAAACAGATTCAAAAGAGAAGAAAAATAAAAATCTAATAAAACTAAAAATTAAAGTCCTAAAAAAAACACAAATTATAAAACTAGAAAAATAAATTCCTAAATACTAATCCTAATAAAATAAAATAAAATAAAGACTAAAAATTTAAAACTAATAAATATCAAAATAAAAATACACTAATAAAAATAAAATATAATAATAGAAAATAAATCCTAGAAAATTCTAAATAAAACCTAAAAATAAAACGACTCAAAATAAAAATCTAAAAATAATAAAATTACAAACACAGCACACACACGGGGTTCGGTGTGTACAGTTTCGGCTAGGTCCGGGATAGGTTAAGGTTACGGGGAAGGTTATTTAGCTCCATAAATCCCACATTTTCCTTGAAATAAGTATTTGAACTCCACAAACGGTGATCAAGCCCGTACATTAAACAATTAAGCATATAAGACCCAATTTGCCGAGAATTAGCAACTAAAATACGTCTATTCGGGGTATAAAATGTACACTTTTGGGTGCTTATCACTATGCCAGAAAAGATCATTGAGGAGATCAAGATCCTCGATTAGCTAAAGAAAACTCAAGCCCGCATCACCTTATGGGGACTCTTCATATCTTCTTAGTTACACCGGAATGCTCTGATCAAACTACTCACCGGGCCCATAGTCTCACCTTCTACCACACTAGAAGAGGCCATAAACCTAGTCGGTACTTTAACCTCTACGAGGTCACTCTCTTTTTTTAAAGAAGAAATCCCAAAGATCGGTCATAACCACAACTATTTTCTCAATATTTCTGTCAAGGTGATGGGGAAGACAATCCTTATATCGCTTGTTGACAATGGGTCAGCACTTAATGTCTGCCCACTAAGAACCCTGCTCTAATTTATGCCGCAGTGCTTGCTTATGATAACACCCGTCGAGAGGTGAAGGGATCCATAAAACTCACAGTAGGGGCTAGGCCTATTAATCCTGTTATTCAGTTCCAAGTTATTGACATACCAGCATGCTTTAATCTCCTGTTCGGACGACCGTGGCTTCATAGCATCAAAGGGGTCTCCTCCTCTCTTCACCAGAAATTAAAATTCTTCACCGGAGAGCAGGTCATAACCATCATATGAAACGATGATAACACTAAAAATGCAAGTATTAGCAATCCAGTTATATAGATACAACACATAACAAATGACATGTTGTTATCGGCTTTTGAGCTGAGCTACTTCTACTCACAGTTGGGGAAGAGTTCAAAGAGTGAGTATGTCCGGAGCACAACCCTCATGGCAACATTAATGTGATACAAATTTTCAAAAACATGCACTTCATATCTAGACTGGGGCTGGATCGATGACAATAAGGAATTATGGAGCTTATAATTTTAAAAAAGGCCTTTCCTTTGTGCAGCCTAGGTTATTAGCCAACACTTGAAGAACTCAGAATGCTCCGCCAACCTTGGTTGAAGAGAAAGTTAGAAAGGCCGAGACAGTTTCTTGAGACTCTTTGAATGGGAGATTCATCAGAGAAGGCGAATACTTCCTTTTTTGCGACTTTCTCGAGCCTTGTATGATCGTATAGACAAGAAGATGAAGCTAGGAATGGAGATCTTCTTCCAAGACAACTATTCATGGGCCGAAAGTCCCCAGCACCATGTAAACCCACTCATTGAGAAAACTACAACTACTGCGGAAGGCTCTGAGGAAAGTGACCCTGAAGGCTCCTTCAATCTACAAACACTGGCACTGACACTCTGCATGTTCCGGTTAGATGCTGCACCATTATATCCGTTCCTACTCATCAAAGATGCCGATGAATCCTCCTCAACTGGACTGCCATACCAGTTTCCCCTACTAAATTACAATCCGTACCAGTTAATTATGCAGTAATTTGGGCTGTTCGCGACGCACATGGTAAACAACTTTGTGCAATTTTTTTAGGATGCATCGTTGTCCCAAATATCACCCTGACCACTTTTATAGGGTAAAAAAAATACATACAAATATACCATGGGGTCAAAAGTAAAAATAAATAAATAAAGATTATTTATTTTGTCAAAATATGAAAGTGTTCAGAAAAATCTAAAAATCACCACAAAGATGTAAAATTTAATTTTGAACAACTTTTCCTTCTTCGACGTCTTTGGGAAAAATTATTTAGACCCATTTTGGACGGATTTTTGTCAGCACGCGACATTGCGAAACCCAACTTCGCGCGCCTAATTTAGGACATCATAGAAAGTCAAAAAAATATTGTGAATATGTTTTGTTGACTCAAAAAAATATAAAAAATATTATTATGAAGAGAAAAATCGAAAAAAAAACTTTTGTATGGAGGTCCCGATTCTTGTGCCCTTGTACAGGATAATACGAGAGGCCAAACGACTATTATAAATATGATTTTTAGCCAAAAAATGCAAGGAATATGAATCTCAAGTTAAAATTTTCAAAAAAAAAATTGGGCAGGAGAGAGAGTGACGAAAATCAACATTTTGGGGGGGGGGGGGGTATTTGGGGAATTTAACCACTTAGGGTTTTAAGGAGTATATAAGTGAGAGTTATCCCATTTGAGTATTTTTCAATCAGATTTCTTCTCTCTCTCTAGATTGAGAGCTTCTACCACCCCAACCACCATACACCACTACTCCTCCACAATAAACCACCAATAAGCCACCACTTTAAGGGTGTATTTCTCCACATTTGAACCAAATACAACCATTTCCACCATTGTTATAATGGAGCTACGAATCTTGGAGTTATATTTGGGGTTTTAATGGAGATGAAGTGGGTCTTGCTTGGAGTTCAAAATGGAGATTTTGGAGGAGCTTTTGGCAACCTCTTTGGGGCCACCTTTGGAGGTGGGGGTTGCTCATTTTATACCAACACCACCATTGGAGAGCTTAGATGTGGGATCTACTAACCTTGATTTGATTTTATTGATGAGTAAATTTTAGTTTGTTATTTACATATATTAGGCTTAATATATGTAGGATTTGTGAATAGTTCTCATCCATGAGATTGATTAGTGAGTTTTGATGATTTCATAGGTAAATGGGTTTCAAAGGATGATTTTTAATGAGTTTGAAGCATGTAAAAATTTCAGAATATATTCTTTAGCATTTTATGAAATAAATTGTAAGGAAATGTTATTTATGTAGTTTTCGTGTAAAATAAAAAATAAACATTTTTATGGAATAAAAATGTTAGAAAATGGTTGTTTTGTGTATTCCTAGTAAGAAGGAAATAATGGACATTTTTATGGTGATAAAAATGTAAGATGATATTATTTTAGTGTCTTTGCCAATAAATTTTATAATAAATATTTTTATGAAATAAAAATGTAAGAAAATGTCATCTTGGTGTATTTTTTGGTGAAATGGAATAATAAACATTTTTATGATAATAAAATTTTTAAAAAAATATAAATTGTTGAAATTATGGATAAAGTTAATATTTTAATGTTTTGGATGTTATGAAAATGGGCATTTTTAGAAATATTGGTGTTAAACATTTTATGAAATAAAATGTTTGGAAATAATGATTTGTTAATAAATATATGTTCAAATCGTGTAACGGGATTTTTGGGTTAAAAATCCATTTTCTCATGAACATAAACTTGTAGTATTTTGAGATTAAATGTGTAAGAAAGTTTAAAGAAGCGTTTGTTGGATTTAACATAAAATAAGAAAAGTTACAAATTTAGTCTTCAAGTGTGTGAAATTGGGATTAAATAATGCGACGAGTATGAGGCAAAAAGACTACATGCTAATTAAAAAGGAAATGACAATTTTCTTATAAAGTAGTCCTAAGTGTGGATGTATTTCTCGAGTTAAAAGTAAAGAAATATTTTTGAAAAAAAAAGTGATAGAAAGTATTAATTAAGTGTTAATGGGTAAAACATGTAAAGGGGGTTAGTGAGTATAACCTACTAATGTTGAGAAATATTAACACTTATGGGATTAAAAAATGGGTTAAAGGTGTAAAAGTGTTTCCAATCAAGTAATTGATTACTCCCAAATGTAAAAAGGTGAAAAATGGTTAAAAAACACCTAAGTGGCTAATGTGGATGGCTAAATTGTGTTTTTGGGAAATTAACACTTGTAAAATGGAGTGAAATATGATTTTGAAAACAAATGGGTAAAATGATAATTTTAATTAAAGTACAACATTTTATGGAATATAGTGTTAAAGAGTGTTTTGTTACGTATGAAGGAAGAATGAAATAAGTCCTTAAAGCGGAAATAATTTTTCATGTAAAATCAACATGAAAGAAAACAAAAGGACTTCAATGGAATTTAATGATTTTTTCTAAATGAATAATGGGAAAACGGACGGTTAAGTCCAAGGTTTTGGCTTCGGCTCAGAAGGGAAAATTAATGTGAACGTGAGAAAATGTTGAACACATTGGCAAGATAATGATATTGGATGATGCCTAGATAAATACTTAAGCAAGGCTATGATGTCCCTAGTGGTGAAAAACCCCAAACCAACTGCAGTATACTTGGCGCTCGGTGCCGGATGGTGAAATTCCGTGAAATCGTGGGTGTGCGTGTGTTGGCGGGATCCCTAAAGATAATGTTGAGTAGTGAATCGAATATTCATGAAAAAGGCATAATGGATGGTAATGATCCAAAGATTTATTGATGCAAGAATAGCGCATTAAAATGTTTAATGTTAATGTGGTAACATGGGATGGTTAATTAAGGTGACTTAATGATATTAAGCTACCTAATAAGAATTGAATCATAATAAACACAAGCGTGTGTTACATGAGGCTTCAAAGGAAAAGAGTATTTTTCTAAAACATGGTATGTGTGTGAGTTAAATGACAGTCATGAAATATGGTTAAGTAACTCTAGCATGAGTTAATGAACGTTGATCAATAAACGTTTTGAAAGTATATTAGAGGTTATTCTAACAAATGCCATATGTTTAACTGTGTGAGTAATGGGAATGAAAGCTAGTTTTAAAACCATGATAATATATAATGAGTATTTTGTAAGGTCAAGGAAGTCAAGTGGAATTAATTAGCGTTTTTGGAATAAAACGGTTAAATACATCGGTACATGTATTTTCAAGAGTATATATGTAGATATATATACATATTTTCACATGCATGTAGTATAGCGTGTGAGTACTTCCTTCTATCGCTTGTTTCTATATTGCATTTGTATATGATCCCATTAAGCATTCGACTCACATCCCTTCTTTTGTTGCGGCAGGTCGCATGATGTTCCGTACTTTGAGGGCGTTATACAGGTAAGTAACTATTTGCCTTTACGATTAGTAGCTCTATTTACTAGGCCTTTGGGACACTTCTTTCTGGTCCTATCACGTAGTTAATGTAAATCGGACTCACATGCTAATAAGTGTAACGTTCAATACTAATAAAACAGGATTATAAATATTATTTTGGGTGTTCCATTGCACTTCACAATTAACGTGCGAACCGTATCGGGTTAGTCCTTTAATAACCTTTGAACCGGGTCGGGGCATAACAACTTGGTATCAGAGCTTTAGGTTGAATGTTCCTTTAGGGTGTGACGTGGTGAGGTCGGTAGTGGATCTTTCAGCATCGTTGTTGGTTGGATCCGATCATGCTTGGCTAGTGACGGTTTTGATTTGTACCTTGATGATAAAGTCGAGGTCGTGAGCATGATGTGCCCTTCTCTTTGAGTTGGTGATCGACTAAGTTAGTAGACATTCTTATTCTGCTGCATTTGTTCTGGTAGTGTTAGTTAGCAAGTATCGAATTTTGGTGTAGGCCGTTAGGTGGTGACACCTTAGGCTCGTGTGAGATGTATCACGTGGAAGCTTGATGATTAGAAAGTCTTAATGATTTTTGTTGCATCTTAGCTAGTTTGCTTGTGGTTTCACCTATGGGGTTAGGTGACTAAGTAGCGTGACTTGTGAATAAATAATTCTATGGAAATTAGAATGCCTAAGTGACTTGATTATGATTTGGGTTTTGATGACCATATTGATTCAGGGTAATTTAAGAACGAATCTATATAGTCCTTAGGACTTAGTGTTAGAAATGGTGGTATTGAATTATGGTTTTAGAAAAATGAGGTGGAATCGAGGAATATGATTTCTTGTGGTGTCAAGGTGTTGGCCTAAAGTTTTATAGGTAGTGTATGATGCCTCGTACCCTACCAAAAGTTATATAATGGATAGCTTGTGATTAAACAAATGAGGGTGATGGATATGTAGTAAGACAAGTTAGTTGTCGTGGTTGAGTGTTCAATAAGGTTAAGTTATACGCCACGATGAGTTTGTTCTCGGGTTATAATTATGGACAGACATGTGAATCCGTATTGATAATGCCTTGGAGATATGTTATAAGGATTAGCTAATGAGTTATCAGTACGAGCGATAGACACTCCCTAGTAATGGTGAACTTTAGATCATGCTTCGTGTATTACGATAACAAGGATGCATCTATTTGAACTTTAGGGATTTCTTATGATATCAAGGACATAAAGTTACAATTGGCGTAACACTTAGTAATTGGGTTAGTGTTTGGCCCTAAAAATAATTATTACGGGATTGTTATACTTGGTAGGATTTTGTCGTGATCACTCCTACTCTAGACGGTCAGGACTACTGGTTAGACTTCGTCCACTGGTACATCCTACAGTAGTCCCCCATGGACTTATCCTTCAAAACTACCAATCGGGCATTGTGCCCAATCACCTCATAAAATCATGCCTTCAAAGGAAAAAGGGTCAAAATTCAGCTAGAAGTCATCAAGAAAACCGAAAATAAATGGAAATGCAGAAATGAAGAATACCTCCAACATATACGAGGCCGCAGTAAAAGTCAGCTGACAGCACCAACTGAATGCATCCAAAGAAGAGTAAAGGGTTGACAAAGTCTGGCTCCCCCAATCATACATAGGGATGTTAAAAAACAACCTCAAATAAGGCAAGAAACATAAGTGGACGATGTCGTACTCATCGCCACCAGAAAACCTCCCAACAACAACAAAATAAACAGGCGGGATATCTACCTCACCTGTAAACCGTCTGTCACGTCAATCTTCTAACTCAGAAGCATGTCCTCCAAGGCAGAAAGACGGATGAAAGCCCTAGAAACTATGCAACACACATCACCTAACTCCGCCTCCATCGCTGTCGACACACTCGTGGAGTACGATCCACCTCAATTTGCATGCCATCACAGTCTATCCCTAGCAGCTATTGTATATCTATGGGAGTCACGATCATCTCCCTAAACCCAAATGAATGGTATGGGTGGTATCCCACCACCTCTACCCCAAAGCACAAAGAATGTCCATTAACCGTGTTGTCTCGTCCAAAGCTGCCGCCAGATGGCCAAAACACGTAGAGGTAACCATCCAACGCACCATGGGCGGAATCAACTCCCATATGTCCTTAATCCTCATCGTCCCTCTAGAGTGAAATTTCGACATGGACACATTAGTCTATCAAAACAAAAGAAAAACCCTTGTCAAAATTCAGAAAAAATAAGAAAATACACAAAGTAATACAAAAGGTATTTTACACTTACATAATCGCCCGAGTTCATCACCCTAGAAGATCGGTGGTGTGCCTGCTCACGAAGAAGGGTCCTTACGCAACCGACTCGAATACCTCAAAGGAGTTGTCACTACCTAACGTAAGAGGCACCCTATCCCTCCATTCCAAATTAGCCTTATCATCAACCTCAAACCACTCCATATGGGTTGCACTGCTAGAAAAATTAGCCATTTCTTGAATTAAGAATGCTAGAGTAGTTCGTAGAAGAAAAAGAGAGAAAGAAGAAAGGCTAGAAGCTGTGAAAAATGAGGGGAACCTACCCCCTTTTTATATAAGGCTAATGGTCATGCCGGTCGGCTTTTCCCTAACAACAACCGATCTGCATTGACCCTTCAGCTACTCTAGGTATCCCAAAAGACCATGCCACTACCGATTGACACCGCCTAAAGCATGCCGGTCGACACCAACTCTGAAATTTCATACAGAAAATCCTATAAAATTTTGAAAAATTCTCGAAATCATCCAATGCATATTAGAGCATTTCTTCACCAAGAAAATGAATTTTCAAATTCCCTACCGATTAATATCAGATTTTATCCCCATCTTAAATAATTCCCCGGCGGAACCATATAACCAATTCCTCAGCAAAACCATAAAACCAATTCCTTAGCGAAACACCAATAATTCCCCAACGAAATTTCCAAAATTTTGCTTCCCCAACGGAAGTCCAAGTTCTCCGCGGTGAAAATCCCAAAAATCAAATTCTAAGTACAAATAAATCACATCTTTTCCCCAACGGAATCTCAATTTTTCCCACAAAATATATACACCGCGCCTCCAAATTCGACCCACAGAATTGGTCACTGCTCTCTTAGGTGGCTCTCGGTTGTCACTTTATTTAAAGCCCGCAGAATTGGCTTCGACCCGCAAAATTGGTCGCTCCTCTCTTAGGTCAGAATTGACCGCAGCCCTGAGTCGTCACCTTAGTTAGGTCAGAATTGACCTCAGCTCTTGATCAACCACGAAGTGTGTGTTGTGTAGGATGCAATCGTTGTTATCGGTTCACCGACTCAATGAAAAAAACTAAACTAGAACTACACTTGACAAGCAAGCACAATGGTAAGTTGAGTATTGTAAGAAATGCACAGGGAGTGTCGTTTAGATTGATAAATTGTTTTACTACTTCAGGAATAAAAGTGTAAAAGGTGATATGTGCTTATGGTGACAAAGGAAAATAGATAACACTACACACTATAAAAGCGAGAGTCAGGATCACATTCGCACCAAACGAGCATAAACAACAACTAATTAGAATTACGGTTCTAAATCTATTTAATCGAGCATCCCAATTAAGCATAAACATCACACAATAAGGAATTCAATCCAAAGTAGCGAGATTAAACATTTAACAGAAAATGGTCGCACGCGAATTAAATTCGGATTATCACTATAAACACTAATGTTGCGTGACAAAGAAAATTAAACGCATAACATTCTGACTTTGATACGTGAGGTTTTAATTAAACGCAATTTTACACAAAACCTATCTTTTGGAGCTCAAAACCCATTAATGGAGGAAACGCAACCCCCACCCTATTTAACTAGGGACTACGCATGAATTAAACTAATTAACAAAGCACTAAATTAATTAAAGCAATAAATAATAACACATAAATGATTAACTAGGCAAGATAAAGTAAAGACATGAATGGAAATAAGCTAAAAGAACAAATACAATAAGGAAGAAGATTAATAGTAAACTTACATAACAAAATGGACAAATACACAAAGCAAATGGGAGGAGGGTGAAAGGAGCTCCCAAGAAAAACCCTAAAATCTAATTACAAATGAAGATATCTCTTAAAATGAGAGGAGAGTTGTATTTATAGTAAAACCCTAACTTGTGGTGAACATGTAAATAAAGAAGAAGAAAAACAGGGGGTCGAATCGATTCGGCATAGTCCGAATCGAATCTAGTAAGGAAATATCTCGAGGTTGTAACATGCCGAATCGATTTAGTGAAGGCCGAATCGATTCAGGTAGAAGATGATAAGTGTTCTGCATTGGCCAAATTCAAGACTTGACACTTTCTTATTAGCGAATCGATTCGCCAAAGTGTGAATCGATTCAGTAATAAGAAATAGTCAAAGTTCCCTATAATGAATCGATTCAGCAAGGGATGAATCGATCCGCTCCCCTATTTTTGCAATTTCTTCCCTGCTTTGATATATGCGTTAATCTCTTTTGATCTAATATCCTTAACTTCTTCGTTACGGCTCCGATTTGGGCACCATTTATGGCCACGCGAAGCTTGCTCAAAGGTATTTAAATTTCATGAGATGTCGGACCAGCTGCCCAAACTATGAAATGACTGAAATGCCTTTGCATGTGTGGTTGTGTACGAAACTTCGCCGAAATACGTCCAAACTTCATACCAAGTACCAGAATACCTAAAAAAGCTTAATTAACCCCTGCAAAGCACATATATATTGAAATTCGAGGTTGTCTTGTTAACGATCATAAATATAGGAATTAAGGTACGCAAGGGGACTAAAAGCTCGTAGGTTAACGAGTTAAATAAGCAATATTTCCTCCGTATCACACCCTCTAACTTAAACGTTGCTAGTCCTTAGCAATGAAATAGGAAACAAAAAGAACTACAAGTAAACCAAAAATAGGAAACAAGTACAAAATAGGGATATAAAAAGATAAGTCCACTTTCGCGGGCGAACAATTGCATTTAGCGTATGCAATAAGCCGTTAAACCCCTAGGTTACCCTAGTGGACGAGTGTAGTCTCGTGAGTGTTTTTAGGGATGAAACCCACAAACATCATAAAGTTTCCTCAAAATATGCCCAATTAACATGCGACAAACCCAACAATGATAAAAAAGATTTCAAATGCATTATTAACATATTGAACGAATTCAAACAAAGCTCCCTAGTTATTAACACTATAGAATGAACCTCATAGAATTGAAACCTTAAACGTGGGAGGGGGGAGATCACATGTAGAGTATGATTTGGAAAGAACTTAAATAAACTGGATAAGCGTTAAAGTGTGCATATATTAACTTCATGGGAATTACACTCAACATATGAAATCACTAAAAACGGGAGGTAATACATGGGATATGTGGCCATAAAGAGTAAATGTAAACGGAAACAAGGTCTCACACATGTCACAAATGAAGAACGCTATATAGGAAAATAAAAATTGTAATCTCAGTGAAAGATACCACGCATTTAAGGAGGCAAAATGCATTTTCACAGATTGTTAAAATTATTTTGACTTTTGAATTAAATACTCTCTAAGATCACATATGACTTAAATAGGGTTATAATGTAGGCTAAGCTCGGATACGAAATAAAGGTTATACAAAGTGTTCGGGATGAAAACTCGAGATAATGGGAGATTGTGGGCAATATCATAATTGGACAGTGAGATCCAAAACAAGCATTGGATATGAATTTGGAGAGTAACAAGGATTATTGAAGACCATACAAAATATATACAACCTTTCTCTTTCATTTTCTTTTCTTATTTTTCTCAAGTTTTTCTTTTGTTTTCTTTTGTATTTTTCACTTTTCTTTTCTTTTTCACTACTTTCTTTTCTTTTCTAACTCCCGTATGCTTAATTGCAACCACAAGACACGGACATCATTCAATCCCAAGTAACATTCCAAACAAAGGTAAGGAAGGTATTATGTATGGTTTATAAACTCTAATTTGGAGTTGGTTATGGGATTTTGGGTTATGAAATGAAAGGCTAGATTTAGGCTCAAAGGGGTTGACTAGAGAAATATATAAGGTTAGGTCAAGGCTAATATGTGTGATATAACAAAGATGGACTATGATCATTTCATTAAGTTTACGAAATTCTCGAGTCAAAATAAACTTTGAAAATCATGCTCAAGTTACACATTTCAAGAATTAACTCAATTAATGAACGATCAAATGAAAGAATAAAGAGATTACCGACGAATTCAACATTTTCAAAGAGGAATGAAAAGTGTATAACACTAACAAATGATGATATGTCTCTAGTCTCACTTATGTGAGTATATACAATGCAACAAAATATTACCTAGTAATAACAATCTTAAACCAAATCAATGGAATAAGAAAAGCGCATGTGCTCATGTGATAAAGTTTAATTCATCAAGTTATTCATAATATCAATGATTTGAGGACTAAAGTCTAATAACTTCTAAAATCGAGAACGTGCATCGTTGAGTTATCTATTGAACGGGCAATTATTGAAATTTCTCATCGAAAACAACGGCAAAAATCCCAACAAAGGATAAAAAAGAAAGAAAATATTTTTGAAAATTTTCAATTTTTAACAAAAAACATGCTTTGTACTAACATGTGATATAAATGCATGGCCAAAACAAAGAAATGGCTAAAATATCTTACACCCCCTAACTTAAACGTTGCATTTTCCTCAATGCCAATCAAGAACACAACACAAAGCTAGGAAAAGAATGATATTACCCCAAATTGGAGCGATCCCCAATAAGCGCGAGTCCAAAGAATATACAAAACAAGTTAGTACCGAGCATAACGAAAAGCATTAACAAAAAGTTTAACTAATTACATTAGACTAAATTAAAAGGAAAGAAAAACTAAAGAAAGAAAAAAAAGCTAACTATGTACAACCTACTATTTGGACTTCACACTAACTATACACTAGAAGTCTAAATAGTTGAGGGTCCAACCAAACTATGATTTAACTTTAGGAGATCAATGGTGGACCCTCCGTAGAATGCATGCCTCCCAAAAGATAGGAATTTCGTTTGAACAACAGAAGGCATGTGGGTGGTGAAAAAAGTGAACGATCGCCAATTATGAATTTTTTGGGGATGATGGGGGGTTTGGATAATAAGGGGGACTTGGGATACAAGAAAAGTAAATTCGCCTCCTCAAGAAATTTTCAATTGGAAGGGGAGGTGGTGCACACGTGGGAGAAAAATCTCGAAAACAAGTCCGGCAAAAAGACCTCATCAGCAAAAAGTGTAGAAGTTTAAAATATTTCTACCGACTCATAGGAATCAACCGATAATTATAATGGTTCAATGACGGAAAATGTATATGGTAATGAACTAAATTCAATCTCAATCGACTCATCGTCAGAAATAAATTAAATTTCGGGGGAGAAAGACTCACTATCGATGAAATGCTCTTTAAAGATTTGAGGTGAAGCACAAGTCTCCACCTCCTCGTTTTGTTACACAAAGGAATCGATTTCATTGCAAAGTGATTCTTCCTCCAATTCAGTGCAAATATAGTTATCCGCGATTTGGTGGAAAATAAGCAGGATTTCTTCCAAAGTAGGCTTTCTCGGCTCTAGATCCTCAGATTCCTTATTTGATTGAAACTCTTCATCAAATTCATAAGTATTGGAAGATAAATCATCGTTGGATGCGAATAATGAATCCAACTCAAGCTTCCTAAAATGATTTTATTCACAATAAATGTTTTCAAGCATTTCATTCTCAAGAAATTCTTGAAAATGGAAAACTTGAAAACTATCGCCAAAGTAAGATTCATTAGAATGACCGTAATAACTAAAAAAGATAGACATGGAGAATCCACGTAGGAAAGTACACGACCGAGAATTCAAAGTTTCTTAGCGCTCAAATGTGCTATCGTGAAAAAAAGATGAAAACAAAGAATAAATATACAAAAGAAAAAATACTATGAAATAATAAATCAATTACAATCTAAAATAAAACACTCCCTAGCAACGAGTCCATTTTGATCAAGCGCGCACTATGCGTCATGTAGAACGCAAATCATTGTTATCAGTTAACCGACTCAATGAAAAAAACCTAAACTACAACTACACTTGACAAGCCAGCACAATGATAAGTCGGATATCATAAGAAATCCACAGAGAATGTCAATTAGATTGATTGATTGTTTTACTACTTCAGGAATAAATGTGTAAAAGGTGATATGTGGTTATGGTGACAAAGGAAAAGATAAGTTAACACTACACAATATAAAAGCGAGAGTCGGGATCGTATTCGCACCAAGCGAGCATAAACAACAAATAATTAGAATTCCGGTTCGAAAGCTATTTAACCGAGCATCTCAATTAAGAATAAACATCACACAATAATGAATTCAATCTAATATTGCGAGATTAAACATTTAGCAGAAAATGGTCACACGCGGATTAAATTCGAATTATCCCTATAAACACTAATGTTGCCTGACAAAGAAAGTTGAACGCATAACATTATGATTTTAATACGTGAGGTTTCAATTAAACGCAATTTTATACAAAACCTAACTTTTGGAGCTCAAAACCCATTAATAGCGAAAATGCAACTACAAGCCTTTTTATTGGGACTAGGCATGAATTAAACGAATTAACAAAGAAATAAACAAATTAAAGCAATAAATAACAACAAATAAATGATTAACTAGGCAAGCTAAAGTAAAGACATGAATGAAAATAAGCTAAAGAAACAAATACAATAAGGAAGAATATGAGTAGTAAACTTACATAACAAAAATGGACAAATACACAAAGGAAATGGGACGAGGGTGAAAGGATCTCTCAAGAAAAACCCTAAAATCTAATTACAAATGAAGATCTCTCTCAAAATGAGAGGAGAGTTGTATTTATAGTAAAACCGTAATTTGTGGAAAACATGTAAATAAAGAAGTAGAAAAAGTGGGGGGGGGGGGGGGGGGGGGGAAATAGATCGGCATAGTCCAAATCGAGTCGGGTAAGGAAATATCTCGAGGCTATAACAGGCTGAATCGATTCGGCAAATCCCGAATCGATTAGAGTAGAAGATGAAAAGTGTTCCGAATTGGACAAAGTGCGAATCGATTTGGTAATATGAAATAGTCAAAATTTGCTACAGCGAATCAATTCGGCAAGGGACGAATTGATTTGCTCCCCTATTTTTGCAATTTCTTCCCTGCTTTGATATATGTGTTAATCTGTTCCGCTTGAATCTCTGTAACTTCTTGGTTAGGGCTCCAATTTGCGCATTGTTTGCGGCCACGTGAAGCTTTCCTAGAGGGATTCAATTTTTGTGAGATATCGGACCAGTTGGATAAACTATGAATGACTGAAATGCCCTTGCATGTGCAGTTGTGTACGAAACTTCACCGAAATGCGTCCAGATTTCATACTAAGTACCAGAATACCTATAAAAGCTCAATTAACCCCTGCAAAGCGTGCGCGTGCACACACACACATGCGCGCGCACACACACACACACACACACACACACACATATATATATATGTGTGTGTGTGTGTGTGTGTGTGTGTGTGTGCAAATCCGAGGTTGTTTAGTTAACGAGCATAAATATAGGAATTAAGATACACGAGGGGGATAAAAGCGCGCAGGTTAACGGGTGAAATATGCAATATTTCCACCGTATCATCTCTCGATCGTCACCTTTTTTAAAGCTCACAGAATTAGCTTCGACCCACAGAATTGGTCGCTCCTCTCTTAGGTCAGAAGTGACCTAGGCCCCGAGTCGTCACCTTAGTTAGGTTAGAATTGACATCGGATCTCGGTTGTCACCTTCTTTAAAGATCACAGAATTGGCTTCGACCCGCAGAATTGGTCACTACTCTATTAGGTAAGAATTGACCTCAGCCCCGAGTCGTCACATTAGTTAGGTTTAAATTGACCTCGGCTCTCGGTTGCACCTTCTTTAAAGCCCGCAAAATTGGCTTCGACCCGCATAATTGGTCACTCCTCTTTTAGGTCAAAATTGACCTCAACCCCAAGTCGTAACCTTAGCTAGGTCGAAATTGACCTCGACTCTCGGTCGTCACCTTCTTTAAAGTCCTCAGAATTGGCTTCGACCCCCAAAATTGGTCGCTCCTTTCTTAGGTCAGAATTGGCCTAGGCCCCATGTCGTCACCTTAGTTAGGTCAAAATTGATCTCGACTCTCTGTCATCACTTTCTTTAAAGACGAAAAAATTGAATTTGACTGGCAGAATTGGTCGCCCCAAACCATTAGTTTAGAATTAACTGCTCCTAGCACCCTTATAGGTCCTCAGAATCGACCTCAAAAGATTATGTGGTTTCTATTCGACGGCTCTTACTTATTCCAACCTCATCCGTCGAGGGGCTCTATAGACACCCCATTATATAACCCCTTTAATTCCTTTCATAGGTTCCTAGTACCTCTCCATTCCACACAAATCCTAGGTCATACTTTGTATACCAATGTGGAGGCCGTCGGGCACTCTCAGACTTTATTTGACTCTGGTTAACTCATCCATCAGAGTAAAAGTTCGATGAAACTTAAAATGACTCTAAATACACTTTTCAATGGTCTACGCCGTGCACAATTCGGCATAACGGTTTAAATAAATGGACCATCTTTCTATCAAAAACCCATCTAGAGGTCACCGGGTACTTTCGGGCCCTGATTTGACCCTAATCAATTTCATTATCAGAGAGAAATCTCTATGAATTGTCGAAGTACATCTCATAACCTTTCCAATGATCTACCCCATGCACGGAACGACATAACGGTTCAGACAAATGATCCATTTCCCCCTAAAATTGATCCTGAGGCAACTGGGTGCTCTTGGAATGCATTTGACCTAAGTCAACTCTTCAAATCGATCGTTACTGAATGAATCATTGAAGGGCACCGAATAAAATTTCCAACGGTTCACCCCGTGTGCGATTCTAACTGACGTTACAGATGAACGATCGGTCGTCGTCTGATTAACACCCGTCTAAAGGAGCGATGAGCGCTTTCGAGCCACATTTGACCCAAAGTCAGCTCCTCGACACGGGAGCAGTCTAAAGGAATTTTATATGTCTCTGAATTACTTTCCAACGGTATGACCAATGCGCAATTCGAATTAACAAATTATATTCTACGACCATTTTTCCAAGAAAATATGCATGAACTTCCGATTTGCAGGTCCATTTCCTTGCTTATCATAGTGTGTATAGGGTCACCTGCAGATACAGTGCAAGGACAGGGCCGATCGTCACCTACCCTGACCCTATAAAAGGAGAGCACGAGATCACTCCTAAGGGACACAAGAGATCCATCGACAGTGATCTCAACGATATTATCTTAAAATCAGGAAAGTTCCCCCCATGTAAAGTTCCATTCAAACTTACATTCCCATCCTTTTCATACCCAATTTGGTAAAATCACATTCTCTCTCGTTCAAAATTCATCTCCCATTCAAAGGAGTTCATCCAAAGATCAAGCTTCAAAAAAGGTCCAAATCCTTCCCTCTCTCTACAAATTTCTTATTTTTGCATATATTACATTAGATTCATAGTATAGTCCTTACTTTAGTTCATACACATTAACATCTTACATTTTTATTAGTATATTGCACATACTTTATTTTCCATAAAAAAATGCAAAAGCCAAAAGATGGTTATATTTATAGATTCCGACGGTAATTTTCATCACGTTTTTTCACAACCAAACAAATCTTTTTACACATATATATCCTAAAAACTTGTTCGAATATATGGGTTAAACCCCAACCTTGTGTTGCATGCGTACTACATGGAGTTTGATGTCTTGTTAGGCTACGTAGCCATCTTGGGGTAAAACCCGTGACTTGAGTCCTTTTTTCTCATTTATTCATATTTCTCGTTCCTCTTACTTCTTTAGTTGTATATAATTTATACATATCATATCTTTTAATTAGAATAAATTTCGAGAACATTCCTTTGATGAACTCACTCCATCTTTTCCATGATGTGAATTGAGTGATTTTAATCTCCATTTTTATATACACGCACACACATTTCATGGAGAAGTTAAGGAACATAGTAACACAAGACCATGAGATACCGAAAGGGCGGAATGGGTGCCTAACACCTTCCCATTCCTTAACTTAGCCCCCGAACCCTTGGACTATTGGTTTTGTAAGTATCAGTTAGTCTTTATGCCATCTCTCGAGGCTGCAATCTGTTCCTTTGTCTTTTTTGACTAAACTAGACTGTAGACTCCATTCTTTTACATCACCCCACATTTGACGACGACCAAAGCGTTCCCCTCCCCTCTCTTCTCCTTCGAGCAAATGAAGCGTCGGGACTCAGTGCCCCTTTTCCAAGATGGCC
The DNA here is from genome assembly GCA_949130495.1 of Sambucus nigra. Lineage (NCBI taxonomy): Eukaryota > Viridiplantae > Streptophyta > Magnoliopsida > Dipsacales > Adoxaceae > Sambucus > Sambucus nigra. The sequence continues at coordinate 52,818,183 of OX422220.1, forward strand.
AAAATGGTTACTCTGTTGGGGACTCACTTTTAGAGGTTTAGACTCTGTTTGCATGAGTTTTGCCATTTTTTCTTGTGTGCGTATTCACTTACATGTATGTTCTCCTATTTTCCTCCATTATTATTTTTTGTATATATATCTACCTCATGATTATGTCACTTCCCACTCACACACTTGTAAATATTCTTCATGCACACCTCACACCACTTACACGTAGGATCACTAATAAATCCATGTTTTCAAATTTAATGTAGATATTATCAAATTATCTCCATTCTCTCAAACTGGGGGTCCATGACCACACTGTCAATTTTTACGAGTTACATTGGTCCCGTGCGAGGTTTTGACGACTCTCACGGGGCTGTTCAAGGGGTGTTTCAGGGTCTCGCCGTCTAACGCCATGCTTTCAACCCTAAGTTTAGATATTGTCAAATTATGACCGTGCTCTTAAATTGTCAGCCATGTGACCATGCAGTCAGTTTCTATGAGTTACATTGGTCCCGTGCAAAGTGTTGGTGCCTCCTACGGGCCGTTCGGGGGGTGTTTCTGGGTTTCGCACCATAACTCCATGTTTTCAACACTAAGTGCAGATATTATACAATTATGTACGTGCTATCAAACTGTGGGTCCCATGACCACGCGGCCAGTTCCTACAAGTTACATTGGTCCTGTGCGAGGTGTTGGTTCCTCTCTGGGGGCCATTCGGGGGGTGTTTCGGGGTTTTTTCATCTAACACCATGTTTTCAAGCCTAAGTGTAGATATTCTAAAATTATCATTGGTCTCCTAAACTGGGGGGCACATGACCACGTGATCAGTTCCTACGAGTTAGATTAGTCCTGTGCGAGGTGTTGGTGCCTCTCATGGGACCATTCGGGGGGTGTTTCGGGGTTTCGCCCTCTAATGAGATGCTTTTAAATCTAAGTGTAGATATTTTCAAATTATCATCGTGCTCTCAAACTGGGGGTCATGTGACCACGCGGTCAGTTCTTATGAGTTACATTGGTCCTGTGCGAGGTGTTGGTTCCTCTCATGGGTCCATTCGGGGGTATTTCGGGTTTTTTTCATCTAACGCTATGTTTTCATGCCTAAGTGTAGATATTCTAAAATTATCACCGGTCTCCCAAACCAGGGGGCACATGACCACGTGATCAGCTCCTACGAGTTAATTAGTCCCGTGCGAGGTGTTGATGCCTCTTATGGGACCGTTCGGGGGGTGTTTCGGGGTTTCGCCCTCTAATGAGATGCTTTTAAATCTAAGTGTAGATATTTTCAAATTATCATCGTGCTCTCAAATAGGGGGTCATGTGACCACGCGGTCAGTTCTTACGAGTTACATTGGTCCTGTGCGAGGTGTTGGTTCCTCTCATGGGTCCATTCGGGGGTGTTTCGGGTTTTTTTCATCTAACGCTATGTTTTCATGCCTAAGTGTAAATATTCTAAAATTATCACTGGTCTCCCAAACTAGGGGGCACATGACCACGTGATAAGCTCCTACGAGTTAATTAGTCCCGTGCCAGGTGTTGATGCCTCTTATGGGACCGTTCGGGGGGTGTTTCGGGGTTTCGCCCTGAAACGGGATGTTTTCAAGTCTAAGTGTAGATATTTTCAAATTATAATCGTTTTCTCAAACCGCGGGTCATGTGACCACGCGATCAGTTCTTACGAGTTACATTGGTCTCGTGCGAGGTGTTGGTGCCGCTCACAGGTCCGTTTGGGGGTGTTTTGGGGCTTCGCCCTTTAACGCGATGTTTTCAAGCCAAAGTGTGGATATTGTAAAATTATCGTTGTGCTATCAAATCGTGGGTCATGTGTTACATTGGTCTCGTCCGAAGTGATCACGCCTCTCACCAGGTCGTTCGGGGGGTGTTTCAGGGTTTTGTCCGCTAACGTCATGTTTTTAAGCCTAAGTGTAGATATTCTCAAATTTCACCGTGCTCTTAAATAGGGTTCACATGACCATGTGGCCAGTTCAAATTATTTACATTGGTAGCCTCGGAGGAGATCGCACCTCTTACGGAGTTGTTTTTGGGTTTCGCCCTCTAATGCCATGTTTTCATGCCTAAGTGTAGATATTTTCAAATTATTGCCACGCTCTCAAATTGTGGGTCACGTGACCATGCGGTTAGTTCCTACATGTTATATTGGTCCCGTGCGTGGTGTTGGCACCTCTCACGGGGCCATTCGGGGGGTGTTTCGAGGTTTCTCCCTATACCGTCCTATTTTCAAGCCTAAGTGTAGATATTCCCAACTTATCATCGTGCTCTCAAATGTGGGTCCCGTGCGAGGTGATTGTGCCTCTCACGGGGCCATTGGGGGGGGGGGGGGGGGGGGTGTTTCGAGGTTTTACCCACTAATACCATGTTTTTAGGCATAAGTTTAGATATTCTCAAATGATCGTCGTGCTCTCAATTCGAGGGCCACGTGACCACGCGGTCAACTCCTACGAGTTACATTGGTCCCGTGCGAGGTGATAATGCCTCTCATGGGGTCGTTCAGGGGGTGTTTTGGGGTTTCACCCTCTAATGCCATGTTTTTAAGCTTAAGTGTAGATTTTATCAAATTATCATCGTGCTCTCAAACCGGGGTCACGTGGCCACACGTGCAGTTCGTACGAGTTACTTTGGTTTCATGCGAGGTGTTGTTGTCTCTCACGGGGCCGTTCAGGAGGTGTTTCGAGGTTTCTACCTATAACACCATGTCTTCAAGCCTAATTATAGATATTCTAAAATTATTGTGCTCTCAAAGTGGGGGTCCCGTGACCACACTGTCAGTTGTTACGAGTTACATTGGTCTCGTGCGAGGTGTTAGTTCCTCTCATGGGGCTGTTTGAGAGGTGTGTTTGGGTTTCGCCCTCTGACGACATGTTTTCAACCGTAAGTGTAGATATTCTTAATTTATCTCCTTGCTCACAAACTGTGGATCCCATGACCATGTGGTAAGTTCCTATGAGATACATTATCCCATGCGAGGTGATCGCGCCTCTCACAGGATGTTCGGGGAGTGTTTCGATGTTTTACCCTCTAATTCCTTATTTTAGTTCTGAAGTGTAGATATTTTCAAATTATTGTCGTGCTCTCAAACAAAGGGTCCCGTTACCATGCAGTCAGTTTTTACTAGTTTCATTGGTCCCGTGCGAGGTATTGGTGCCTCTTACGGGGCCGTTCGAGGGGTGTTTCGGGATTTTGCCGTGTAACATCATGTTTTCAAGCCTAAGTATATATTATCAAATTATCGTTGTGCTTTCAAAACGTGGGCCACATGACCACGCGATCAGTTCCTAGGAGTTACATTGGTACCGTGCGAGGTGTTGGCAGTGTTTTGGGGTTTCACCCTCTAATGCCATGCTTTCATGTCTAAGTGTAGATATTATCAAAATATCACCGTGCACTCAAACCGTTAATCCTATGACCAGACGATCAATTCTTACGAGTTACATTTGTCCAATACGAGGTGATCGCACCTCTCACGGAGCCATTCAGGGGGTACGGTTTCGATCACTAACGCCATATTTTCCTGCCTAAGTGTAGATATTCTCAAATTATCATCGTGCTCTCAAATTGGGGGTCATGTGACCATGTGATCGGTTCCTATGAGTTATGTTGGTGCCTCTCACGGGGACGTTCGGGGGTGTTTCAGGGTTTTGCCATCTAACGCCATATTTTAAAGCCTAAATGTAGATATTCTCAAATTATCGCCGTGCTCTAAACCGGGGGTATGTGACCATGCAGTCAGTTTATATGAGTTATATTGGTCCTGTGCAAGGTGTTAGTGCCTCTCACGGGGCTGTTCAAGGGGTGTTTCAAGGCTTCGCCCTCGAATGCCTTGTTTTCAAACCTAAATGTATATATTCTCAAATTATTACCGTACCCTCAAATCGTGGTTCGCGTGACCATGCGGTCAGTTGCTATGAGTTACACTGGTCCCGTACGAGGTGATGATGCCTCTTATTGGGCCGTTCGTGGGGTGTTTTGGGATTTTCAATGCCATGTTTTCATGCCTATGCGTAGATATTATTAAATAATCACCATGCTCTCAAACCGGGGGTCACACGATTACATGATTAGTTCGTACGAGTTACATTAGTCTCGTGCAAGGTGGTCACGCCTCTCACGGGGCTGTTCGGGGGTGTTTCAGGGTTTCATCCTCTAACTCCATATTTCAAACCTAAGTGTGGATATTCTCAAATTTTCATCATACGCTCAAATCGGGGGGGTCATGTGACCTTACGATCCGTACAAACGAGTTACATTGGTCCCGTACGAGGTGATCACGCCCCTCACAGGGCCGTTCGTTTTTTTTTGGGGTTCGCCCTCTATTGCCATGTTTTGAAGCCTAAGGGTAGATATTCTCAAATTATCACCATGCTCCCAAAGCGGGGGTCCCATGACCACACAGTCTGTTCCTACAAGTTACGTTGGTCCCCTACGAGGTGATCATGCCTCTTATGGGGCCGTTCGTGGGGTGTTTCTAGGTTTCGCCCTCTAATGTCATATTTTCAATCCTAAGTGCAGATATTCTCAAGTTATCGTGTCACTCTCAAATCGCGGGTCCCCTGACCACGCAGTCAGTTCCTATGAGTTACATTGGTTCCGTGTAAGGTGTTGGTGCCTCCCACGGGGCCGTTCGAGGTGTGTTTCGGGGTTTCACATTCTTCTCCATGCTTTCAACACTAAGTGTAGATATTCTATAATCACCTTCGCGCTCTCAAACCGTGGGTTCCATGACCACACGGGCAGTTCCTACGAGTTACTTTGGTCCCGTACGAGGTGTTGGCAACTCTCATGGGGCCATTCAGGAGGGTTCTGCAGATGTAATGTTTGGGCCGTGCTTCAAAGCCTTAGGTCTCAACTATGCTAGACTCGTCCCGTACCATCATCCATTGATTGGGTTCAGTGGGGAAAAAGTTCATCCCCTTGGAGTGTATGAGGCCGATGTCAGGATGGGGGACGAGTGGCCGAAATGACTTACCAAGAAGGTCAGTTTCTTTGTGATGGATGAACATGTGTTTTCGGCCTACAACATCATACTGGGGCGTGTGGCCCTCAAGGGGTTTGAAACTGTGCCGTCTACGGTCCATCAGATAATTAAATTTCCTACCCCTTATGGGGCGGGGGAAGTTCAGGGAGACCAGACGACAGAGCGAGAATGTTACTACAACTCCGCTGAAGAAAGAGAAGCACACAAGAGGGCTACAACCACTTACAATATTGATACCCTAGACCCCAGGGATGAGAAGAAGCTAAAGAAAGGAGAGGCCGCAGAAGAGGTAGAATCCATCATCCTCGATGAGGATGACCCGAAAAAAACCGTCCAAGTCGGCAAGTCTCTGAAGCTCGATATTAAGGAATACCTCATTAAACTGTTGAGCAGAAGACGAAGCATCTTTGAGTCATGAAGATATGCCTGGGATCGACCCTAAAATCATGTGCCACAAGCTCAATGTGGTAGAGGGAGCAAAGTCGGTAAAGCAAAAGAGGAGAATTTACTCTAGAGAAAAGTATGAGGTCATAAGGGATGAGGTAAAAAAATTAGAAGATGCTGAATTTATCAGAGAGGCCATCTACCCTGAATGGCTGTCCAATGCAGTCATTGTCCCAAAGGCCAATGAGAAATAGAGAATGTGTGTGGACTTTACCGACCTCAACAAGAACTGTCCCAAAGACAACTTCCCCCTCCCCCGCATCGACTAGATGGTAGATGCTACCGCAAGCCATGAGCTCATGAGCTTTATGGATGCCTATTCAGGGTACAACCAGATCTTCATGAACCCTGAAGACTCGGAGAAGACGACCTTCATTACTGACAAGGGGACATAATGTTATAGGGTCATTCCCTTTGGCCTAAAAAATACGGGGGCAACGTATCAATGCCTTGTAAATAAAATGTTTGAAGACCAAATTGGGAAGTCTATGGAGGTCTATGTAGATGACATGCTGACTAAGAGTTTGAAGGCAGAGGATCATGTGGCAGACCTGGAGAGGACCTTTAATACGATGGACAAATACTAGATGAAGCTCAACCCGACCAAGTGTGTCTTCAGGGTCGGAGCAGGGAAGTTCTTGGGGTTCATTGTCAACCAAAGAGGCATCGAGGCCAATCCTGAAAAGATAAAGGCCCTTGTTGAGATGAAGACCCCCAAGTCCATTAAAGACGTTCAGAGACTCACAGGGAGAGTCGTTGCCTTGAACAGGTTCGTGTCTAGGGCCACAGACAGGTGTCTACCATTCTTCAAAATTCTCAAAAAAGCCTTCGAATGGAGTGAAGAGTTGATGAGGCTTTCAAGGAGTTAAAATCATACCTGGGGTCTCCCTTGCTGTTGTCACGGCCCGTGCAGGGTGAACAACTTTATGTGTACCTCGCCGTCTCAGAGTCAGTCATCAGTGCAACCATTGTGAGAGACGAAGACAGGGTACAGAAGCCTGTGTATTTTAACAGCAAGGCACTCTAGGGGGCAGAGCAAAGATATCCAAGGATGATATCCAAGGATGGAAAAGTTGTCCTATGCCTTGATCCATGCATCAAGAAAGATGAAGCCATACTTCCAGTCCCATACAATGGTAATCCTCACTGACTCTCCTCTTAGGTAGGTTTTTCATAAGCCTGAAAAATCAGGGAGGCCAATGTCCTGGGCTGTAGAGCTAAGGGAGTTTGACATTGTGTATCAGCCTAGGACGGCCATTAAGGGGCAAGCATTGGCAGACTTCATGGCCGAGTTTACTTGGGAAGATGATGAAGCCGAGGGTGAGAGCCTCGAGAAGATAGATACCCGACAAGGTAGGCTCACTGACACACCTACAGATAAGGCTGAGACAAGCACCGCTAGAAGGACAGTGGATAAAAACAAAGAGGGAAGATATCTCTTTAGATAGGGGTCACTCACCGAGGGAAGCTTCTCGGAAGAACATACTATGTGGAGTCTTTTTGTCGACGGGTCCTCTTGCGAAAGCGGGAGTGGAGCTGGATTAATAGTATCAGCACCCGATGGCACAGGCATTGAGTACGCCCTGAGGTTCAACTTTAAGGTCTCCAACAACGAGGCCGAATATGAGGCCTTGATAGTAGGCCTCTACTTGGCCAAATCTCTTAGTGTCGGCCAGATTTTGGTTCATAGTGATTCGAGGCTAGTAGTGAATCAGATACTAGGAGCCTACGAGGCCAAGGACGAGAGGATGGCTAGGTACCTTGAGAAGGTGCGATCATTACTGAAGAGCTTCAGATAAGTAAGGTTAAAGAGGATACTTAGGCTTGATAATGGTCGAGCGTACGCCCTTGATAGGTTGGCCTCGACGACCAGGACAAACATCAGGAGGACGGTCCCAGTGGAAATTTTGCTTTGTCCAACTATTGAAGATGCTGAGGGGACACTTGGCACTTGCCTGAATGTTTCTCAGGAGGCTTCATGGATGGACCCTCTGATCAGATACATTAAAGAGGGAGAGATGCCAGAAGCAAGGCAAGAAAGGAAGAAGCTGAGATACAGGGCTGCAAAATTCACTGTCATCGGAGACACTTTGTACAAAAAGGGGTTTTTGCTCCCCTTACTTAGGTGTGTGCATCACTCAGAAGTCCCTTCCATTTTGCAAGATGTGAACGAAGGATCGTGTTCAAGCCACATTGGGGGAAGATCCTTAGAGAAGAGGGTGATCAACCAAGGGTATTAGTGGCCGACCTTAGAGAAAGATGCCGCGGTATATGTAAAAAAGTGCGATAAATACAAGAGATTTGCCACCATCCCTCACCAACCCCATCAGCCTCTTACCTCCATTACATCCCCATGGCCATTTGCAGTGTGGGGGATCGACCTAGTAGGACCCTTACCAAGAGCAGTCAATAACTATCGGTTCCTCATCATAGCGATTGACTATTTCTCAAAATGGGTGGAGGCCGAACCGATGGCCACGATTACAGAGCATAAGACCTTCCAGTTCATCTAGAAAAATGTTATATGCAGATATGGTCTCCCCAACACCCTCATCTCTAATAACGGGACTCAGTTCAAGAATACCTCTCTACAGAAGTACTGTGAAAGGGTGAGTATCAAATAATTCTTCGCTACCCCGGGCCGACCTCAGGCCAATGGGCAGACAGAGGTTACAAATAGGACAATCCTAGATGGAATTAAAAAGAGGCTTGAGGAGGCAAAAGGAAGATGGGTCGAGGAGTTATATGCCGTGCTGTGGGCCTACATGACGACAGTGAGAACCTCTATCGAAGAGACCCCATTCATGCTAGCCTATGGCTCAGAAGCCGTCATCCCCACCGAGATTGGGTTTCCTACTTATAGGGTCCAAATGTATGACCCCCAGAGAAATACAAAAGATAGGAGACTCGACTCAGACCTTATTGAGGAAAGGAGGGAAGATGCCGAGATAAGGCAAGCCGCCTACCAGCAGAGGACTGTAAGGTTTTACAATCAGAGGGTGAAACAGAGATCAATTGCAGTGGGGGACTTGGTCCACAAAAAGACTTGGCAGAAGCCCAACAAGCTCCATCCTAATTGGCATGGCCCATATAGGGTCATCGATGAAGTCGTCCCTGGGACTTATAGACTAGAAAACCTAGAGGGGGAACCCTTTTCCAACCCCTGGAATGCAGATCATTTGAAGAAATACTATCAGTAGTTTTGTAAAGACCTATCGAATGACAATTGTAATAGGTGTTGCTCCGATAGAACACTTTGAAAATTAATGAGAAATATCAGTGTTTCCTCCCATCTTGTGTTTATCAGTTCTAGTAAGCATGGAAACATCTTCGGAGAATGACCCTCGGCCTATAATGAGGTTGCATGGAGGGCACGACCCCACCATGGTCCTCAAGAAAGACGAGGGAAAATTGTTCAAAACCATTAATTTGGTGATTATAACCCTCGGCCTATAGTGAGGTTGCATGGAGGGGACGACCCCACCATGGTCCTCAAGAAAGACGAGGGAAAACTTTGTTTAAAACCATTAATTTGGTGATTATAACCCTCGGCTATAATGAGGTCGCATGGAGGGGACGACCCCACCATGGTCCTCAAGAAAGACGAGGGAAAACTTTGTTTAAAACCATTAATTTGGTGATTATAACCCTCGGCTATAATGAAGTCGCATGGAGGGGACGACCTCACCATGGTCCTCAAGAAAGACGAGGGAAAACTTTGTTACAAACCATTAATTTGGTAATTATAACCCTCGGCCTATAATGAGGGTCAATGGAGGGGACGACCCCATTGTCCTCAAGAAAGATGAGGGAAGACTTTAAAACCATTAATTTGGTGATTATAACCCTCGGCTATAATGAGGTCGCATGGAGGGGATAACCCCACCATGGTCCTCAAGAAAGACGAGGGAAAACTTTATTTAAAACCATTAATTTGGTAATTACAACCCTCGGCCTATAATGAGGGTCAATGGAGGGGACGACCCCACCATTGTCCTCAAGAAAGAAGAGGGACGACTTTAAAAACCATTAGTTTTGTAATTATAACCCTCGGCCTATAATGAGGGTCAATGGAGGGGACGACCCCACCATTTCCCTCAAGAAAGACGAGGGAAGACTTTAAAACCATTAATTTGGTAATTATAACCCTCGGCCTATAATGAGGGTCAATGCAGGGGACGACCCCTCATTTACCCTCAAGAAAGACGAGGGAGGGGTTAGTGATATAAAAAATTCACAATGCAAATCATACAAAAGACAAATATGGAAGACAACAAGAGAGATGATGATATAAATGAAATATTACAAAGTGTTCTACAAAGTAGAGTACAAAAATATTGATTACACTAAGAGGGTATAGGCTACAGACATCCACCCTATGGAGCAACATTAGAGGGTAGGGCCTCAACATCAATAAGAGAGGTCTCCTCAACGACCACAAATGGCTGGTCTTCAGACGTGCCGACACCCTCAACGTGAACCTAGGATTCCACCTGGGTTAGAGCCTCGACAATCAAGGGGTCGTCCAGATGAACTGCCTCCAGAGAGGGACGGACTGAAGAGACGACATCGCCGAACTTGAGGACGACCCACCGACAGGACGTCCTGATCCCTCTCTCTAAGTACTCAAGACCGAAGCCTTGGAACTCGTCTGAGAGTTTATAGGCCTCCACATCATCGGCCCCTGCATTCCTCACTGCCTCAGATAACTCAACCTTAAACTGCGTCCCTAGGTTGGTCAAGGCTTCATCCTTCTTTTTAATGATCTCGTCTCTGGCCTTCACGTCCTCATCATGTTGCCTCATCAACTCGTCCAGAACCCTCGCATGTTCAGTTCTGGCACTCTCTAGCTCAACCGTTGCAGTCCCTAAGTCAGTCTGCAGGTCGGCCTCATGTTGGATGGCCCTCTCGGCCTCATGAAATTTCTCTTGATTCTCCTCCATCCACTTGGTGGCCGAGGTAAAAGCACAAACAGATTTCATAAGAAAAAGAACTTGTTAAGAGGCCAAGGAAACAGTTGGAGAAAGAATGCAGTTAAGGGAATGAAGCAAGATAAGTACCTGAGCCAGGGCGTGCAGACCGTAGTCATACACCTTTGCCGGAGGCCTCTTAGACAAGAATTCGTAGTCGGCAGCCGAGGGAGCAGAGAACATTGACGCCTTGGCCGCCCTCAAGTTTGCGATAAGTGATGATGGCTCAGCCTTCAGAAGTGCCAAGTTCTGGGACCAGAAGGCCCCCATGCTAGAATAAGAGGCGATTCCCTTAGACGCCTCAACCCTCGCCCTCGTCCGTGATCCTGGCCGAGGGTCTACGGGGACCTCGGGCTCTTTCCTCTTCTGTCAATTGACGGTCAGCTCAGAAGGTGTCGGCCCTCTGGTCTGCGTCTTCCTAGGAGCTTGCTGAGGCTACTTGCCTTTGTTCTTGGCCAAGCCTGACAACAAACTGGGAGCAGTCATTTCCCAGAGATAATCTGATATACTAGCAGGATGACCTGAAAGGAGGACGACATGTTAGAAAAATGCAGAGATAAAGATGAAACACTTGAAAAAAGTAAATAATGAAAAATAATAATAAATATAACTCACATAGTTCTGTCAGGGGGCCGACCCTCAGACCAGCTTCCTTAAGGAACCGAGGGGTCATCAGCTCTTCAAACTTTACAAGTTCACCCCCTCTCCCTCGTCCTCTCAGATATTCAACTATGTCTTTCTCTTACAGACTAAGTTCGGGGTCTGACTTGGCCTTTATTGAAGGGTTAGACCATCTTCTGAGGACCTTCGGACCATCGGTTACAGGTTGTGCCTCGGCAGAGAACTCCCACTCTCCGAAGACAAAGAATAATCTTTTTTTCCAATCATGGTTGGAGGTTTGTGCCACGTGGTGAAGTTTTTTGTCAGACCTCCTCGGTCCCAGGTGATAGTACCCAGGCTATTTGGACGAAAAGGTGATATTGTAACAGGCAAAGAATACGTCGATCGAGAGCTCATCAGTGAAAGCATTTTTCCATAAGGAGACATAACCAAGGATTATCCTCCAAGAGTTGGGAGGAAGTTGAGAGGGGGCAACGCCGAGGGCTGACAAAATATCTACGACAGCAGGATGTAAAGGGAGTCTGACACCTACCTTGAACATTTATTCGTATACCACTATCTCTCCCTCTTCACCCTCAAAGATCCTCTCGTCCTCAGAGGGAACCCTCATAGATATGGTGGGAGGATCACCATATGCATGCCTCCACAGAAGAAGGTCACGATCCCTGACCGAGGAAATATAAGACGAGGTGTGAGATGTGTCAACTGGGTCATCTGAGTCCTCATCATCCTCAGTCCCCTCACCCTCGTCCTCGGCCTCATCACCTGTCAGAGGCCCTTGGGGGAAAGCCATCTGGAAGGCATGTGGAGATAGAGTTGTCACAGGGACAGCCTCGGAAGTAACTATACCCTCGGCCTGTCGGTCTGGGTTTAGGTCAGACGCCTCTCCTCTCCCACAAGGTCCAGAGCAATTGGCGACGACGCTCTCTCATCCATCTCTCCTGAATAACTCTCGACTGGATGACAAGATGACCCACAAGACTCAGATGGCTCAAATGGTTTTATTGTGGCTAGAGGAATGGGAAAGATGGGTCGTACCCAATTAGGGTCGACCCCTCGTCTCCTCTCCTCCTCTTCCTCTATTCGTCTGATCTTAATAAATAACTTCTCTCTCAGGGAAGGGAATTCCTCAGCTAAGCTGTAAAGCCTCCTAAGCATCAAGGGGGAGAACCCACACTTGGAAGAATTTAGGGAACTCAACTACAAACAAGTCAACAGTTGACCAGATTGGACTTTTGGATTGAAACAGAAGAAATTAAAGGTTTTTGGTCAAGAACACTCAAGAAATGGAAGAACTCAACTCGTCGGAAAAGTACCAGAAAACACAAGTCCTAAGAAATGAAACAAGGGGGTATCAAACCCAATGCATGAAATGAAATTAAAGATTAAAGAGGAAATTTATGGCAGAGAAGAGTACCTGAAGACGAAAGCGAAAGGCTGAATGAAGCGTGGCACAGAAAGGTTGCAGAAATGGCAAGAAGGATGGGTGTTAGAGAGAGAGAATTCAGGCGCGATGAAGAAGAAGAGAGATATTTCAAAAATTTCTTTAATATCTTATTGATGAATGGGCCCATTAATCGATGCAAGGCACAACCCACAAGGAGGGCATCATTAGGGCAGAAAGTCCCAGGCAGTATGCAACCGTCATGCCTTGAAAACTGGAATGACATTGGACAAAATTTGATAGGTGTCACATCAGCTTGACAGATGTCAGTCATCAAGAAGATCACACACTTGGTCTCAAAAACAATATTATCCCTCAGCCATCCCCGCATCATATATGGATAAGGACTAGGGGGTGATTGATATACCCATATATACTCTCGGCCATGCCGAGGGCGCCCTGTGCCTCACCAGGTCCAGACGACCCTCCGAGGGGCCGACCCCTCCATCAGGCTCCAGACGACACTCCGAGGGGCCGACCCTTCATCAGGCTTCAGACGACCCTTTGAGGGGCCGACCCTTCATCAGGCTTCAGACGACCCTCCGAGTAGCCGACAGTACGAGGCCTAAATTAGGCCAAACTCACTACCAGAAGGAACTTTGCCCTCGGCCTCATATCATAGGCCGAGGGTGACATCATCACAGAGCGTGGTTTGGAAGACGCGTGGAACAGTGTGTGTGAGGCTCACATGGCACGTGGAAGACCGTTATAACAATATCACCCCCTCACGTGAGGGAATATTTTATCGTTATTTGGCATCTACAGGTGTCAACAGGAGATTGGCTAAATCATCATTCACATGCACCATGCATACTTGGGGGGTACACTACACCCCCCAAGACCTATATATACTTATCGCCTACAACCCTATAAGGGGATCGATCGGTAATTGTAACCCTAGCAAAAACTCTGCTTATACACACAGTAGAGAGAGAAAGTGAGCTTATGTGCTTTGTATCCAAGGCCATTAGTGCCCATACTTAGTGTATCACACACTCACAGTGGATGTAGGCCTAATTGGCTGAACCACTATACATCATTGTCTTATTCCTCTGATACTCATCTCCTTCTATGCTTATACACTTACATCCCTATGGCTGCCATGGTTACTATTTTTTGAGCTCATCATCACTTATCTGGTTATGCTAGATTTTAGAATCATAAGACATAATGATGAAGGTGTTGGCAAAGTTAATGGCATCATAGTGACCGTAATAACGCTCAATATTAATATGGAACCTGTCCAACCAAGTATAAAAAGGGCCTAAAGTCAAAGCTGCGAGGGGGACTGCCCTCTCTTGAGAAAGCCTAACAGCAAGCTTGAACAAGAGTTTGTAAGGAGAGTCCTACTCAGAAAGGTGACAAAAAATGCTACCAAGTGTGAGGGGAGTTAATTTTTGGGCCCTCCTGACTCTTCAATGCCCTTCTTAAGATTTCTCCCTTGGGCAGCTACTCAAAATCTTTGAATCAATATCTATGCCATTTAGTGAAGGAGTGCTTGGTGGTCCCAGTCAGGTTGATAGCTACATACTTCGGACACTCACCCAAAGCAGAGTGAAACTAACCTACCATCTTCTCCTTAATATCATCCTTAAAGTCATCAATAAGGATGTGACTTCCTGAGTAGGGTAGAGCGAGCAACTCACAAATATCTTCTAAAGCAATAGTAAATTCACCCCAACCGGTAATAAAAGTGTGAGAATCCCTGCTCTAATGAGATGTCAACAAAGTAAAACTCGCTCTTGTTTGGAAATTGAGCAAGCCTTGAGACTGTTTATGGTGGTCAGAAGACCAAGAGTCTCAATAACAGCTCTGTGTGCGGGGATGGACAAGATATGATATACCCAGAGACCCCATTCTTCTGTGGTGCCCCCATATGCCTTGACCTCAATACTAGAATGAGGAAAATCACCTTTGTCTACTTGCAACCTAAGTTTTGAATAAGGAAGAACTATGGGAAGATCAGAAGACTCACCTAGACCCACTTGGGGTCACTTATTGATCTTGGACATAAAATCCTGCTCAAAATTTGCAAGAGAAGTTATAAAAATGTCCCCACCAAAATAGGGCGCCAGATGATAAATCCCAAAGTCTCTCTTTTGGCGAGCAACAAGATATTCCCTTTTAGACTTGGAATAAACAACATGCGAGGAGGAGGAAGTAGTCCTGGTGGAGAAGAGGCCCATATTCGAGGAAGCCCCAGTGGTTGCAGGCACCCCTTCAGGCGAGAAAGGGCTCAATGGAGAGGGTTCCTCTGGATGAGTAGGTCCCTGTGACCATGACTGGGGTCGAACCCCTCCTTGTAGAAACTTCCATGGGCGAGGAAGCCCCAATAGCATAAGACTTTCTAATAGGTGAAGAAACCCTAGATGATGAACCCCTCCTTGTAGAAACATCCATGGGCGAGGAAGCCCGAATAGAAGCAAACGTTCCAAGAGGCGAGGAAACCATAGACGATGAACCCCTCCTCGAAGAAGTAGCCATAGAGGAAGAAACCCCTACTGTAAACGCAACGGCAAACGAGGAGGTCCTCAAAGAGGGAACCTCAACAGACGAAAGTTGGACAGAGTCTAAAACCTCCGATGTTACGATGGTGGTTTCGGTGGCTAAGAGGGTGGAAATAATGACGGAAATGGGCACTGCACCCACCAAAACCTCACTAGTAGCGGTGGCAACAGTGGAGGAAGAGTTTTGAGAAGATGAGGAAGCCATTTGAGTGAGTAAAAGTAAGAAAAACATGAAAATGGCTATGGAGGATTTTAACTTTCCTCTCTCTCTTTCTCTCTCTCTCTAAAGAACTTGATTTTGAAAACAAATGATAAGGTAGAAAAGGGAAAAAGAGCTAAAAAGACCTTTGTATATCTATTATGACATGCATAGACAACCAATCAAAAAGGGGACTGAATATTTTCCAATGATGATATGTGTGTTCCTTATGTGTCACGTGCCACCCCGAGACACCAAAACTAGGATGAAGTGACATGCCTAATTAATGCAATAATGATGTTTTGAATTCCAAGACAGAAATGAATCATTGCATAAAAAAACCTTTGGTATGGCCAACACAAAATTTTTTGTACGAGGGGACTAATGTAGAGGGGTACACACTTGATAGCTCAAGAGCCTGGGCGAGGAGGGCCCTAGAAAGGGATCCTCGCCCCAAGATCTTCAAAGGATCACATAAATGAAAATTGGCGAGGAGGGCCCCAGAAAGGGCTCCTCACCCCAAGATCCTCAAGACTCACATAAATGAAAATTTTCGAGGAGGGCTCCAAAAAGTTCTCCTCGCCCCTAGACCCTCAAGACTCACATAATGAAAATGGGCGAGGAGGGCCCCAGAAAGGGCTCCTCGCCCCAAGATCCTCAAAGTCTTACAGAAATGAAAAAGGGTGAGGAGGTCCCCAGAAAGGGCTCCTAGCCCCAAGATCCTCAAAGGATCACATAAATAAAAAATGGGAGAGGTGGGCTCCAGAAAGGGCTCCTCGCCCCAAGATCCTCAAATGCTCACAGAAATGGAAATAGATAAGAAAGGCCCCAGAAAGGGTTGTTCGCCCCAAAAGCCTTAAAACTTACAGAAATAGAGTTTGGGCGAGGAGGGCCCCAGAAAGGTCTCCTCAACCGAAAATATCCAAGAATTCACAATTGTTAATTTGGGAAAGGAGGATCATTAGAAAAGTTCCCTCGTCCCAAATAACTCAGAAAACACAGTTCAATGAGGAAGCTCACTACAAAAGGCTCCTCGCCCCAATAAATTAGAATTCGCCACAGAATAGAACCTGCGGGTGAGGAGGTTAACTTAGAGTGACCTCTTCCCCAAGATTTATTACTCACATAAATATCAAAGTACTGACATGTTACTTTCTTGTACAGGTAGTCTAATTGAGCAAGCATGACTCAACTAGGCAAGATGGGATCTCCTAGGAGTTTTGGCTTGGTGGCTAAGGAATAAGGTTTGTTGAGCAAGCTCAACCACTTAACACTTTAAGATTTAGAGAACACTAGTAGACAGACCCTAGAAGTCACCCAGTCCTCATATAGTTCACACTTAATCACAATGAAAGTGATCAGCCAAGGGGTTGCTCATAAGAAATCAACAATTTGAAAAATTATTTTAGAGGAGATGGTCCTTGAGACCTACCTCCTCAAGTTCACTACGATTTTAGAGGAGGAGGTATTTGAGACTTCCCTCCTCAAGTTTACAAAGATTTTAGAGGAGGTTGTCCTAGAGGACCCTCCTTAAGTTTGCAAAGTTTGTACAACAAGTTACGATTTTAAAATGATATTCACCAAATCATATATTTTGTCTTCAAGCGCAGACACATTTGATTTTTGACTTTAGTTTGCACCAGGTGGCACCTGTAAGAGGAGACAGACGGCTGTACACAGGTAGGGACAAAAGTTACATTGCAGACCTTGTCCCTCACCAACCCTCTCAGTTTTGGTGCCCAAAAGTGTTAACTCAGCCCTAGTGCCCAAGTATAAATAGAAACCTGGGGAAGGTCAAGTAAGGAATCATACCTCAAGTCATACCGTTGCTCTGTCAAAATCACTCCAGACCACTAAGTGTTCTCTCCCTGCTCTTTATCTCTAAGTGTTAAGTGTTGTGTTCCTTCACTCCACCTGATAGCCATCACTCTCAGAAGTTTCTCTTGGGTAAAGTTACTATTATTGTGGTGAAGATCATCTTCTTATAGGGAGTAGACTACATTTTGAGTTCCATTGTTACGAGATATGGAAGGTTCTACCAAAGACTTTTCTAGAAGTGCTTGAGAACCTTGAAGGCAACGACCATTGGAGTAGGTCACGCCTCACCCTTTCCAGTTCTTCATTGACCCCGGTCTCACTACCCTCTTACAACTGGCTTAGTTCCAAAAAAAAAGTTTTTAATGAATAGTTTGACAAGCTAATTGAAAGTGGAAATTTATTCTCGGGGTAAGTTATTATACCATATTTGGGCTAACCCCGTAATGGTACTTAAAAATGTTATGTACCTCATTTCATCTGGGACTGAATAAATATCATATACAACTTGATATTGCTCGATATGGAGCACTGGATTAGTTTTACCATCATATTTGGGAGTGACCACAGGAGCTTTAAAATTTTGATGGAGTAGGAATATCCACAATATCAGAATAAAAGGCGATCCTTTAACAAAACTTCGCTGTAGAGGATTCTTTGCTTTTGCCATTTCACCCAAGCGATTTTCTAACCTCTGAATTGATCCTTTCCATGATGGATTACCTGCCTCAGATATGTGCAAAGAAGCTATACTGTTTCGACCACATGTCTGTACTGAACTCTCCTCTTGAGAGGTATCTATACGTCGGACACTTGATCTTGATCTGACAGAGGCCTCACATTGGTCGGCTGGATGTTGAGTGTTTCTGGATAACACCCTAGGATAATTTCTAAGTTCTTGGTGTACCAAATGATCAAAGGGCGAAGTTCTACTTAGCCTTTCGAAGACACTTGGCCTTTCAGAAGAAAAAATAAAGGAAATCAATAGTTTTGTGGACATAAGCAATCAATTGGCTCCTGGACGATAAAAGGTGTGTTGTATAGATCTGGAATAACTATGTCTGATGGATCTTGGAGGTGGAGGCGCCATTTCTCTTCTGGACGAGGGTTATTGGGAAAAGGATGGAGCCCTAACTTGTAATGACTAAGCCAATTGCCTCACCGTGTCCTACATAGCTTCTTACCCTCTGGATTGTTTAGATTTTATTTAGGTCTGTTGCTATAGGCAGAGTACATGGAACGAGCGAATCGCCGTCATTTCTGAAACTAGACTCACAGTCAGTCATCGTGATTCAAACAAGAGTATGTAAGAGTTATAACGGCAATTAGAAACACATTCCCACATACAACGCCAACCTGTTGATGTAAAAAACCAGACTTGATCTAATTTTGTAAGCACGGATAAACTATGTAATGATAAATTGGGAGTGATATACCCGTTTATATCCTCGGCTTGGCTGATGATAACCTCCAAACGGACGACCTTACGAGGGTCCGACCCCTCTTACAGGATCCATACAACCCCTCAGAGGGCCGACCCTCCACCTGGATTCAGACGACAGTACGAGGGGCCGACCCTCCACCAGGTTCCAGACGACCCTATGAGGGGCCGACCCTTCACCAGGCTCCAGACGACCCTACGAGGGGCCGACCCTTCACCAGGCTTTAGACGACCCTACGAGGGTACGACAGTACGAGGGCAGAATTGGGTCAGGCTCACTACTGGAAGAAACTTTACCCTCGGCCTCGGCTCATAGGCCGGGGTGACATCATGACAGCGCATGGTTTGGGAGACGCGTGGAACAGTGCGCGTGAGGCTCACATGGCACGTGGAAGACCGTTACAACCAAATCACCCCCTCACGTGAGGGAATATTATGTCATCATTTGGCATCTACAGGTGTCAACAGGAGATTGGCTAGATCATCATTCACATGCACCATGCATACTTGGGGGGTACACTACACCCCCCAAGACCTATATATGCTTGTCACCTACAACCCTACAGGGGATCGATCCATTAACTGTAGCCCTAGCCAAAACTCTGCTTGTACACACAGTAGAGAGAGAGAGAGAGGGTTATGTGCATTGTATCCAAGGCCATTAGTGCCCATACTTAGTGGATCACACACTCACAGTGGATGTAGGACAAATTGGCTGAACCACTATACATCATTGTCTTATCTCCTCTTATACTCATCCCCTTCTACATACTTATACACTTACACAACTTTATGGCTGCCATGGATGCTACTGTTTGAGCTCACTATCACTTATCCGGTGGTGCTAAATCTTAGAATCATCAGTTTGGCGCCGTCTGTGGGAACGAAAAGACATCTCTTCCTTTGTACAGCTTGACCTCACTGGGCACTCTGTTGGTGAACCAACACTCCCCCTGAGAGGAGGTGTTTCACCATTGAAAGAGACCCACTAAGGTTCCCAATCTCACCAGTTTTTTCTTCAGTTAAACTTTTCATAGCTCAAGCACATGGCACCTGAGATGCCACCACCACCACTTCCCCCGCCGGATGAGGGGGGAAGACCCAGCTCCGATCAGCCGCCGCCTCAGTTTGAGATGGCTGATGTGGCGGCAGCCCTAAAGTCTCTGGCAGCAAGCCAGCGGATGATGCAAGAGCAGTTCACAGCTCTAAGCCAGAACATACTAAGAGCACCAGGGGTTTCACCTGAGATGATTACTCCGGCAGCAGCTCCAGGGCAGCATGAGGCTAGGGGACCACCCCAGGCACCACGCAAAGACCTGCCACCCCCTCAGCGGCGTAGGGATGTTGCTGACCCCCGGCGTCTACGCCTGGGGAGGCAAGAAAACCCTTGCCCTGAGGATAGGTATGGAGATCTGGAGGGATAGGAGGCTCCTATAGAGTGCTGGGAACCTTACGAGGTCTCCAACAATACTGTGCGACCCCTCCAGGACAGTAGGGGAAAGTGCGGGAGACCAAACCCTGATGATCGCCCAAGAGGCTCTGCTTATGATCGCTTGAGCAGGGGGTCGGCCTTTGAGAGGCTCGGCCCAGTAAATGACCTGCGGGAACAGTTGTCCAGGCCAAGAAGCGCCGTGAGATCCAGGAGGGAGGCAGCAGATGGCCGACCCCGAGGACGAGATAATGGCCAAAGGGAAGTGAACAGTCGACACAGGCCTGCTGCAGCAGAACCCTCCGTCCACCTCGGAGAGGCAGCAGGGGATAACATCGGCCAGGCCGACCCTGTGAGACCCTGGAATGACTCAATCCAGCGGTTAGAGGATAAGATTGGTGATATATTGAAGTGTCGAGACCCTCTTCAGAGGGGATACACCATAGGCTCACCCTTCGTGGCAAAGATAGTCAACTTCCCCACGCCGTCAAAGTTCAAGCCACCTATGGTTACCCCAAGGTATGACGGGAGCACCAACCCCGTCCACCACATGGAGATGTATCAGTCGGCGGCAGACATATACTCTATCTCATATGAGATGAGGTGTCGTGCCTTCTCTGGTACCTTGACAGGGGCTGCGCATGTCTGGTACAAGTCACTTCCAAAAAATTCCATTGAAAACTTTAAGCAGATGGCCGACCTGTTCATCCATAATTTCTGCTTTGGGGTGAGGCCACAGAAGAAGACCACCCACCTGCTCTATGTTAAGCAGGGGAAGAGTGAGAGTCTGAGGGACTATATAGCCAGATTTAATAAGGAGAAGCTGGAGGTGGAAGACTATGAGGAGAGCATAGCTATGACAACCCTGATTGGAGGACTCCAAAAGGGGAAGCTGTTATGGAAGCTTGCTGAAGACCCTCCGAGGACGATGGCCGAACTGTTGTCAACAGCAGGAAAGGTGATGAACGCCGAAGAGGCGATGGCTGCAAAATATGAAGACGAAAGAGGAGGTGCTAGTGGGAGTAAATACCCTAAGAAGAACAAGGAGGGGAAGAAGAGGTCCTCGGATGACAAGTTCGCGGGGTACACCCCACTGACGGTCAGCTGTGAACAGATTCTCAATGAGATTAAGAGTGACCGATCTCTGAAGTGGCCTGAGAAGCTGAGGGCAGCCCCCGACAAGAGGAATAAGAACCTGTGGTGCGAGTTTCATCAAGACCACGGCCACGTAACGGACAAATGCTTTGCTCTGAAAGACGAGATTGAGAAGATGCTGAAAGAAGGGAAGCTCAGAAAGTACGTCGAAAAAGATGTCTTCAAGAGGGGCCGAGGGAACGACCCCAGAAAGAAGCGAGGCGATGCATGCAGAGAAGGTCCTCAAAAAAGAGGGGACGACCCTTCTGATGATGAGACGACCCTGACCTCCCATCGAGAGACGACCACGGCCCTGTCAAGAGGCTTAATATGATCTCGCTCGGAGTGGGAATGATCTCCGGGGGTCTTGCAGGAGGAGGGTCTGAGGTCGCCGACAGGAAGGCCCATGTGGCTGAAGCCAAGGCAGTGACGAAGACGGTACACGCGACTTCCCTGGAGGTCAAGTCAGAAAAAAGGAAGAAGGTTGATATGGACACACTGATAGTGGGATTTTCAAGAATGGACTTCAAAGACCTCTTGGCCCCACACGATGACCCTCTCGTCATCACTACCAGGGTGCACGGATGCAAAGTGCCGAGGATCTTGGTAGATGGGGGTAGTTCTGCAGATGTGATGTTTTGGCCATGCTTCAAAGCCTTGGGTCTCAGCCGTGATAGACTCGTCCCCTACCATCATCCATTGATTGGGTTCAGTGGGGAAAAGGTTCACCCCCTTGGGGTATATGAGGCCGATGTGAGGATGGGGGACGAGTGGCCGAGATGGCTCACCAAGAAGGTCAGTTTCTTTGTGATGGATGAGCAGGTGTTTTCGGCCTACAACATCATACTGGGGCGTGTGGCCCTCAAGGGGTTTGAAGCCGTGCCGTCTACGGTCCATCAGATGATCAAATTTCCAACCCCTTACGGGGTGGGGGAAGTTCAGGGAGACCAGACGGCAGCGAGAGAATGTTACTACAACTCCGCTGAAGAAAGGGAGGCACACAAGAGGGCTACAACCACTTACAACATTGATACCCTAGACCCCAGGGATGAGACGAAGCTCAAAAAAGGAGAGGCCGCCGAGGAGGTAGAACCCATCATCCTCGATGAGGATGATCCGGGAAAAACCGTCCAAGTTGGCAAGTCTCTGAAGCCCAATATCAAGGAAGACCTCATCAAACTGTTAAGGAGAAGACGAAGCGTCTTCGCGTGGAGTCATGTAGATATGCCGGGGATCGACCCTGAAATCATGTGCCACAAGCTCAATGTGGTAGAGGGAGTGAAGCCGGTAAAGCAGAAAAGGAGGATTTACTCTAGAGAGAAGTACGAGGTCATCAGGGATGAGGTCAAAAAATTAGAAGACGCTGAATTTATCAGAGAGGTCATCTACCCTGAATGGTTGTCCAATGCAGTCATTGTCCCAAAGGCCAACGGGAAGTGGCGAATGTGTGTGGACTTCACAGATCTCAACAAGCACTGCCCCAAAGACAGCTTCCCTCTCCCCCGCATTGACCAGATGGTAGACGCTACTGCAGGCCATGAGCTCATGAGTTTTATGGATGCCTACTCAGGGTACAACCAGATCTTCATGAACCCTGAAGACTCGGAGAGGACTGCCTTCATCACTGATAAGGGGACATACTGCTATAGGGTCATGCCCTTTGGTCTAAAAAATGCGGGGGCAACGTACCAGCGCCTCGTAAACAAAATGTTCAAAGACCAAATTGGGAAGTCCATGGAGGTCTACATGGATGACATGCTGACCAAGAGTTTGAAGGCAGATGATCATGTGGCAGACCTGGAGAGGACCTTTAATACGATGGACAAGTACCAGATGAAGCTTAATCCGGCCAAGTGTGTCTTCGAGGTCGGAGCGGGGAAGTTCTTGGGGTTCATTGTCAACCAAAGAGGCATCGAGGCCAATCCTGAAAAGATAAAGGCCCTTATTGAGATGAAGACCCCCAAATCCATTAAAGACGTTCAGAGGCTTACAGGGAGAGTGGCTGCCCTGAACAGATTTGTGTCAAGGGCCACAGACAGGTGTTTACCATTCTTCAAGATCCTCAGGAAGGCCTTTGAATGGAGTGAAGAGTGTGATGAGGCTTTCAAGGAGCTAAAATCATACTTAGGGTCTCCCTTGCTGCTGTCACGACCCGTGCAGGGTGAACGACTTTACGTGTACCTCGCCGTCTCAGAGTCGTCCATCAGCGCAACCATTGTGAGAGACAAAGACGGAATACAGAAGCCTGTGTATTTTAATAGCAAGGCACTCCAGGGGGCAGAGCAAAGATACCCGAGGATGGAGAAGTTGGCCTACGCCTTGATCCATGCCTCGAGGAAGATGAAGCCGTACTTCCAGTCCCATACAATGGTCATCCTCACCGACTCTCCTCTTAGGCAGGTCCTACACAAGCCAAAAAAATCAGGTAGGTTGATGGCCTGGGCTATAGAGCTGCGGGAGTTTGACATTGTGTATCAACCTAGGACTACCATTAAGGGGCAGGCATTGGCAGACTTCGTGGCTGAGTTCACTTGGGAAGATGATGAGGTCGAAGGTGAGACCCTTGGGATGACGGATACAGAAGACAGACCCGCCGACACACCCGCAGATAGGGCCGAGACAAGCACTGCTAGAAAGAAAGAGACTGAAAACGAAGAGGGAAAATACATCTTTAGACAGGGGTCCCTCTCTGAGGGAAACTTTTCAGAGGGAAAGACTTTGTGGAGCCTCTTCGTTGACGGGTCCTCCTGTGACAGTGGAAGTGGGGCTGGACTAATACTGTCAGCACCCGATGGCACAGACGTTGAATACGCCCTGAGGTTCAACTTCAAAGCCTCCAACAACGAGGCTGAATATGAGGCCTTAGTAGCAGGCCTCTCCTTGGCCAAGTCTCTTAGTGTCGGCCAGATTCTGGTCCATAGTGATTCAAGGCTAGTGGTGAATCAGATACTAGGGGCCTACGAGGCTAAGGACGAGAGAATGGCTAGATACCTCGAGAAGGTGAGGTCACTACTGAAAGGCTTCAGAGAAGTAAAATTAAAGAGGATACCTAGGCTAGACAACGGCCGTGTTGATGCCCTTACGAGATTGGACTCGGCGACTAGGACAGACATCAGGAGGACGGTCCCAGTGGAAATTTTGCTTCAGCCAACTATTGAGGGCGCTGAGGGAACACTCAGTAATTGCCTAAATGTTTCTCAAGAAGCTTAGTGGATGGACCCCCTGATCAGATATCAAGAGGGGCCGAGGGAACAGTTGGTGAAAGAATGAAATTTAAGATGTGGGTCAGAACCAATACCTGTGCAAGGGAGTGCAGACCATAGTCGTACACCTCGGCTGGAGGCATCTTTGACAAGAAGTCGTAGTCAGCAGCCGAGGGTGCAGAGAACATTGAGGCCTTGGAAGCCCTCAGATTTGCAATGAGCGACGAGGGCTCGGCTCTCAGATGCGCCAGGTTCTGAGACTAGAAGGCCCCCATACTGGACGAAGAGGTCATCCCCTCAGAGGCTTCGACCCTGGCCCTCGTCCGAAAATCAGGCCGAGGGTCAACAGGGGCCTCAGGCTCCTTCCTTTTATTGCTGTCAGTGGTCGGCTCCACCACCGTCGGCCCAGTGGCCTTTGTCTTCCTCGGAGCCTGCTGAGGCTCCTTCCCCTTCTTCTTGGCCAGTCCAGATAGTAAGCTGGGAGCAGTCATTTCCCAAAGATAATCCGATATACCTGCAGGACGACCTGATAAGAAGACGACACGTCAGAAAAATGCAGAGATAAAGAGAAAACACTTCAAAAATAAGTAAAGAATGGAAAATATGCAGTGTAACTCACATAGTTCTGTCAGAGGGCCGACTCTCAGACCAACTTCTTTGAGGAACCGAGGGGTCATCAAGTCTTTGAATTTTGCAAGTTAACCCTCTCTCCCTCGTCCTCTAAGGTAATCAACAATGTCCTTCTCCTCCAGGCTAAGGCCAGGGTCTGATCTAGCCTTCATGGAGGGGTTAGACCACTTCTTGGGGACCCTCGGACTATCGGCAACGGGCTCCCACTCCCCGGAGATGAAGAAAAACCTCTTTTTCCAATCATGGTTGGAAGTTTGCGCCACATCGAGGAGTTTCTTCTCAGACCTCCTTACCCCCAGATGATAATACCCAGGCTGTTTGGACGAAGAGGTAATGTTGTAACAACCCAAAAATAGGTCAGCCGAGGGCTCGTCGGTGAAGGCATTCTTCCATAAGGAAATATAGCCCAGGATCATCCTCCAGGAGTTGGGGGAAGTTGGGAGGGAGAAATAACAAGGGAAGAAAGGATGTCTACAATGGAAGTATGCAGAGGGAATCTGACTCCGACCTTGAGCATTTGCTCGTAAACTGCAACCTCTCCCTCTCCACAATCAAAAACCCTCTCAGACTCAGAGGGAATCCTCATAGTTATGCTGAGAGGCACTCCATAGGCATGCCTCCATATCAGGAGGTCGCGATCCCTAACAGAGGAGATAAAGGACGAGGCATGGGAGGTATCAACTTCGTCATCTGTGTCATCGTCCTCGTCCTCAGTCCCCTCCCCCTCGGCCGGTGGGCCCTGTGGAAAAGCCACTTGGAAGGCATGGGGATATAGGGTTGACACGGGGACAGCCTCAGAGGGGACCGTACCCTCAGCCTCTCGGCCTGGGCTTAGGTCAGACATCTCCCTCCTACCAAAAGTTTCAGCACCAGCTGGAGAGGATGCTCTCTCGTCCATCTCACTTAGTTTGGTAGTCTCGGCTGGACGAGCGGACGACCAACAAGACTCAGACGGTTCAAATGGTTTTATGGTGGCAAGAGGAACGGGAAAGATGGGTCGTACCCAATTAGGGTCGGCCCCTCGTCTCCTCTCTTCCTCTTCCTCTATTCGTCTGATCTCGGCGAAGAGCTTCTCTCTCAAGGATGAAAACTCAGATATTAAGCTATAAAGCCTCCTAAGCATTAAAGGGAAGGCTCTACACTTAGCTATTACACCAAACTTAGCTAACTTAGCTACAAACAAGTGGGAAATTGACCAGGTTGGACTTTTGGATCGAAACAAAGGAACTCAATGGGTTTGGTCAAGAACATCCAAGAACCAGTTACCGGAGAAGACACCGGAAAAGGTTATGGCACAACTTAAAGAAGATGGCTGCCTACGAGCCTAAAAAACAAACGAAAGTGAAAGAAAAAGAGAACGCTGGGGAGAAAGGATTATCTGATGAAGAGAGCAAGAACTGCCCAGGTCGCTAAGCTCGAAGGCTGCAGAAAATGGCGATGTAGGCTGATAAAATTCTAGAGAGAGAGAATGCTTAGGCGCGAAGAAGAAGAAGGAAGAGAGAGAGTTTGAAAATCTCTTAAATACTTTGGTAATGAGTGGACCCATTTACCAAGAAAGGTATAATTAGGGCACAAGGCCCCAAGTGCACTGCGCAGCCGCCATGCCTTGGAAACTGAAACAGCAATGAGTATCTGCCCAGGTGTCACTCACCTAACTGATCATACACGCATCTCATTTAAAACACTATCCCTCAGCCATCTCAACAGCACCTATGGCTAAGGGCTGGGGGGTGATTGATATACCCGTTTATATCCTCGGCTTGGCTGATGATAACCTCCAAACGGACGACCTTACGAGGGGCCGACCCCTTTTACAAGCTCCATACAACCCCTCAGAGGGCCGACCCTCCACCTGGCTTCAGACGACAGTACGAGGGGCCGACCCTCCACCAGGTTCCAAACGACCCTACGAGGGACCGACCCTTCACCAGGCTCCAGACGACCCTACGAGGGGCCGACCCTTCACCAGGCTTTAGACGACCCTACGAGGGTACGACAGTACGAGGGCAGAATTGGGTCAGGCTCACTACTGGAAGAAATTTTGCCCTCGGCCTCGGCTCATAGGCCGGGGGTGACATCATGACAGCGCGTGGTTTGGGAGACGCGTGGAACAGTGCGCGTGAGGCTCACATGGCACGTGGAAGACCGTTACAACCAAATCACCCCCTCACGTGAGGGAATATTATGTCATCATTTGGCATCTACAGGTGTCAACAGGAGATTGGCTAGATCATCATTCACATGCACCATGCATACTTGGGGGGTACACTACACCCCCCAAGACCTATATATACTTGTCACCTACAACCCTACAGGGGATCGATCCATTAACTGTAGCCCTAGCCAAAACTCTTCTTGTACACACAGTAGAGAGAGAGAGAGGGTTATGTGCATTGTATCCAAGGCCATTAGTGCCCATACTTAGTGGATCACACACTCACAGTGGATGTAGGCCAAATTGGCTGAACCACTATACATCATTGTCTTATCTCCTCTTATACTCATCCCCTTATACATACTTATACACTTACACAACTTTATGGCTGCCATGGCTGCTACTGTTTGAGCTCACTATCACTTATTCGGTGGTGCTAAATCTTAGCATCATCAGGGAGAAAGTTTTTAAAGTGGTTCAATTATATAAGAAAGCCTACATCCACTGTTATTTTATTGAATTTTGTGGTTATAGAAAGCTATGTACTCTCATAGATAAGAGTATCCAAAAATCCGTTCGACCTCGCCCTTGATTAAAGTGATACAATGTATTTATAGTGACCTAGAGATCAAGGGATGGAATGCCAAGGGATGCAATGCTTTTATATAATTAAGCAATTACATCATAATAAATGTGATGATTGGTTGCATAAACCACGTGTAATATGATCCTTGGTATGATGACGCTTCATTGTCATGTTGGTTGGCATTCCTCATATTGGTCGACGGATTTATTATCTGCTGACTAGGATTTCGTCGATGCAGGAGGACACGTGTTCACTTCTGATTGGTCCACGTAGATGGATAATATTTGGCATCAATATTTACCAAGGGGGTATAACAATCCAATAATATGTCCTAGATGCAGATTCCTTCGAAATAAGATTACAAACACATTTACAAAATGATTTCCCAACCTATAAAGACTATGGACCTAATATATTGAATCTCACAGATAGTATATCAAAGAAATAATTATGTAAATCCTTAGATGAAGTCGTTTTAACGAGTTCCTTCTATTGTTTGAACGACATTTACATGTCATTTGAACAACTGAAGCGAAAAATATTTTTTATTAAAACTTCGCCTATAAGTCTTAGAAAAATTATACTGACTCAATAAAACGCCTCAGGTTGATAAAAACATTTTAGAAAAATTATCCCAGCACTTAAATGAAATATTAAGAAACTTAAACATCAACCTTACCAAAATCAATCGTGTGGAGGCTTGTTGTTGAAGAATGTTGATATTCGGATCCGTCTTATCGAGCATATGAACTTGCACTTCCTTCGACAGTTGTAGCGGTATACAACATACTTAATGTAAAAAAGGACTATGTAAAAGATGTCCTTACATTTCTTCGAACGGACATCCAACGAGGGTGTTCTGTTTGAATTCGTTTGATGCTCATTACAAGCTTGTTCTAACGATATTGGAGTTTCGTTCGAATGGACTCGGGTTTCGTTTTAACAAAATGACATTCTTGTTCGAACGACTTCTAATTTCATTCGAACGACTTTTGCTGCCTCAAAATTTGTGTACGACTTATAAATACCAATTTCGTAAAGATTTTATTAGAGGCTTTTGATAAAACACAAACTGCATATCTGTTGCAAAAGTTCTCATTCCTTTTAGGTCAAAATACGCTTTTGATTCACAAAACAACCTCCCAAATATACTCGTAAATCCTTGTGACCTGTGGGATCACTGGTGAAAAGAAGGTTGAAGAAAGGTTGATCGGTGGATGCCGATGGTGGACCGCCACCTGTGGACTGCTTCGGATATGAATGTTTTTCTTTAAAGAGTGTTGTAAGTAATTTGTCTTGTAAAACCATCTGAAGTGCAAAAATAAAGGTTTTGCCCTGAAAAGGGATTTTTTCTCATATATGTTTGTGATTGCATACGTAGTTTATTTTCTGTGTTTGGAACGATCATCATATGTAAACCTAATTTAATCAAAGATTAAAATTTGGTAAAAAAAATCGGATTTCTGTTTGGAGGCATTTAATTAAATAATATTCCATTAAGATCGTGCACACTCTCAGGTTGACAAGGCGAGACATTTTTTAAGTACCTAAGCATATCTAGAAGAAAATAAATAAAAGCAAGATCAGATTTTTACACCAAAAAATAACAAAGCAAAGTGAGATTTTAACATATAAATAATTAAATCAAAGCAAGTTCAGATTTTTACACTGAAAAAAACAAAACAATAGTTCAGAATTTTACACCAAAAAACTAAATAAAAGCAAGATAAGATTTTTACCCCAAAAAAATTAAAACGAGATTTTAACATACCAAATAATTAAATCAAAGCAAGCAAGTTCAGATTTTTACACGGGAAATAATCAAGTTCAGATTTTTACACAAAAATAAAATAAAATAAAAGCAAGATGAGATTTTTATACAAAAAAAAAAAAAATACCAAGCAAACTCAGATTTTAACATACAAATAATTAAATCAAAGCAAGTCCATTTTTTTACACTGAAAAAAAAGCAAGTTCATATATTTACACCAAAAAATAAAATAAAAGATGAGGGTTTTACAACAAAAAAACAAAGCAAAGTGAAACTTTAACATATAAAAAATTTATTCAAACAAAACTAACCTAGGATAAGAACACAACACACTATCTAACTTTATTGCATTGTAAAAGACTATACTATAACTATGTTATAGACCTCCCTTGTTTAATGGATTATATCAGAGCAAGGGTTACTATTTGTTTTATTCTGTTGGTAATAATGGAGCAATTCCATTCGTAGGAACATAGAGAAACAAATTTATTCTATACTCGATAACTACCAATACGCAATGGGGAGGTTGATACAATTTTTTATGAACGAATGCGTCCATAAAATCACACAAGTAACAACTTTACAATTATTTAGAGGCAAATTTTGTGATTCTCTCAATCTCTTTCTACAAAAATTATTTTATCTTACCTTGTAGTAGATATTATTTCCGGATAGATAAGGTGGGGCATTTACTTCTTTACCCTCAAAACATTTGACTTATTACAAATTTATCCTTGAATTTGTTTTTTGCCCAAAAGACAAGGTTCTTTACCCTCAGGTCTGAATTATTTTTTGGAAAGTAGTTAAATCTGTTAATCTAATTTTTTAAGGCCTACCCAGAAAAATATTTATGGTATTTTCTTGACAAAAAAGAATAGTATTTTTCTAAATCTCGTAGAAAAAATAGTGCATGCTTTGCAGGATAAAATTTCAATCCAGAGTATAATCAAGTTTTAAAATAACCAACAGATATTAATCTTGGCCGTTGATTGTATGTGAAAAAAATAAGATAAGAACTTGATTTGAAAAACTAGATGATAAAATAGGTACATAATTCTGAAAAAAGAGGAAACAAAGAAGAAAAAAGAGAAACCTTATATGCTCCTATAATATAAGCCAATTGAGAGGTATATTGCAGCTTGATTTCCGGAAGACGACTGCTGTTATATATTGTGTGAGTATTCGTATGATCCAAACACACTTGCTCTCTTCTCTTCTCTTCTCTAGCAAAAAACCTGCAAACCCAACCATGGACTACCAATACCGTGAAGAGAGATCACAGAACCTCAACTCGTTTGTTGAAAAATATATCATCCCAATCATCACGATGTTTACTGTTTTGGTTCTGTTTCCACTGATTCCCTCTTTATTTTCAGAGGTTATGAAAAGTGTAATGAAGATGTTGGACTCTACACTAGTTGTTTTCATTTTAAGCCAATGTGTTGTGATCCCGGTGCTTGTCGATGCATATGCACCAAAAACAGAGGCATTGAGTTCAAAAGTGGATAAACAGAATTTCACAAATGAAACCAGCGCCATGTTGTCGTTTGATAACAATGATTATTTCTACTGGCATGAATCCCAGAAACATGGTACCAAGACTAATGTTGCAACTCAAGGTATCAACAACAAACAGCCCAAGAAAAAGAGTTGTAAAGCTGCAACTCAAGGTTTCAACACCAAACGGCCCAAGAAAAATAGTTTGTCAAGCATGGATTCTACAAGGTGGATTCCCGTGGCACCACCCTCGCCTCAGTCCTACATGATGGCAATGGAGGACGTTGATATCAGAGCCCAGAAATTTATCTCGCAAATGAAACAATTTTGGAGGGATGAGTATCTCACAGCGAGGTGCAAGAGGAGCTCTTAGTTTCGTTGTTTAGTCTGTCGATTTCAAATTATAACAACTCTGGAGGGAATGAGTATGAGCTCACAAAGAGGTGCAACGGGAGCTTTTAGTTATGTTGTTTACACTCGCACCATTATGTATTCAATCACGTAGTCTCTCGATTTCAAATTACGTCATTAATGTTGTTTATAAATATTTGTATTTATGTTATCTTCCAAACATTTGAACCCCATTTATTAACTCACCAATTAGTGTGAAACTGTTTTCTTTTTTAAAACTCTCTTTATGCCCAATTTCTCTTTAATACGCACGAAGTCTAATTTCTTTTTTTCGCTATGAATCTCATTTTTGCCCTTGTTAATTCATTTGTATGCACACATCAATCTTATCATTTAGTAAATACAATACTTGAAACAAAAGTTTGATCAATTCTTTAGGAGGTTGATTTAAGTAAATGACAAACAAACAAAATTTATATGTTTGTATGGATCATTCAATCCGGTCAAATTATCTTTTCCTTATAAGAAGAAAATGAGAGTATCCTTAGTTAGTTGAATTTTTGTATTATAATAGGGTGTTCTTAAGTGGGGTATGGACGGAGTTAGTAAAATAAATATTTACACACAACTAAACATGTTTGACGATAGCTCCCATTTTATGCTATTCGTTCAACGTTGATGAGTAATCATTCATAAAAAGTTTTTATTTCTACATACAAAAGGCTATTATGTATATAATTTTTTTCTCTTTTGGATTTGAATACTTTTATACAATCCGGAATATGCATTTATCATATCTCCTAATATGATATTAGGGGTGAACCCCATTATTGACACACCAATAACACGTTATCGGTACGAAGTCTAATCTCTTTTCCCCATTATACCCTTGTTAATTTATTTATATGCACACATCAATTGTATATACAATACTTGAAGCAAAAGTTTGACCAATTCTTTATAGGTAAGTTAATGATACAGCAAAAAAAAATTGTTGTTTTTCTTGTAAATCATTTAATCTCGTGGAATTATCTTTTCCTTATAAGAAGAACATGACAATATACTTAATTGTCGAACTTTTGTATTATAATATGGTGTCCTTAAGTGGGGTATGAGCAGTGTTTTTAAAATACATATTTGCACACAACTAAATATATTTGACGATACATCTTACATTCAATAACAATATTTTATTACCTCGAATTTTAAGCTATTCGTTTAACATTATATGAAATACCATTCATAAAAGGTTTTTATTTCTGCACACAAAAGGTATTTGTGTATATAATTTTTTTCCTCTTTTGGATTTGAATACTTTTACACAATCCGGAATTGGTATGTTTGTATATGAAACCTAACGTAACTAATCACTAACTTATGATTTTAGGGCCCGTAGTTCTCAACTGTTATTTAAAATTTGGGACTTGAAGTTCTCAATTACTCTTATAATTTTACGACCCAAAGTTTCCTAATTATTACATGGACCTGAAGTTCCTAATACTATCGTAATTAGAGCTTGCAGTTTTCAATTACCGTTTAAATTTGAGAGCGGAGCTGTTCTTTAAATTACTCAACCACTTAGTTTGTGGATTTTAAATTCTGTGATTAATGTTCATATTTGATTTACCATCTTATAATCCTTTTGTATATAAATCTAGTATAGAACTCTCATGATGTGTGGGCATTTTTATAATATTAAATGCATATTATTTTTTTTGATAAGTTGTTCACTTTTTATTTTATACAACATAATGTACATATTTTTTTTATGAAGTTGATCATATTAAACTAGTAAATGCATGGAAATAACTACATTATTTTGATAATACACCATGAACAAAATAATTGTTTGAATTTATAGATTTTAAATGGTTGATAAAATATTATTTTGCCTAACTTTATGGTCAATTTAATATGAGACCCATATATCTTTCAAGACGATTTGAAGTGTTAACGCATTCTCATTCGTGAGTATTATAGCTTGGTATACTCACATGTGTAAAATAATAAATTAATGAATGATACATTATTGCTCAAAGTACCCACTTGAAATATGGAATTTGATTGATGTTTTGTGCATAAGACAAAGTCCCACATAGACAAAATATATGAAATTGATGTAGTATATAAGGACCCATTATAGCTTATGGGGTTGGTTCTCTTGGGGTCCTTCAACTATCTAAAAAGGGGAGGTCTTATACGGGCTTTGATTGATTTCCAAGCCCACACGTGTGCAGCCACCACCCGCCTAATCCGACCCGTTTTGGGTCAGCTCGACTTGCACGATCCTGGACTCTAGATCATGGGTCGTGGGCTTTGACTTTGCCAAAGTATTAACTTTTTGTGGCCGAGCTTTATTGGGCCTTTTATTATTTACTCAGTTCAATTTTTATTGAATTATTTTTATACTTACTCACTTATTATGAGAATGGCCCAAGAAAAATAGTTTGACAAGCAGCTCACCCATGGATTCTACAAGGTGGATTCCCGTGGCACCACCCTCACCTCAGTCCTACATGATGGCAATGGATGATGTGGATATCAGAGCCCAAAAATTTATCTCGCAAATGAAACAATTTTGGAGGGATGAATATCTGAATAGGCTCACAACGAGGTGCAAGAGGAGCTCTTAGTTTCGTTGTTTAGTCTGTCGATTTCAAATTATAACAACTCCGGAGGGAATGAGTATGAGCTCACAAAAAAGGTGCAACATGAGCTTTTAGTTATGTTGTTTACACTCGCACCATTATGTATTCAATCACGTAGTCTCTCGATTTCAAATTACGTGATTAATGTTGTTTATAAATATTTGTATTTATGTTATCTTCCATTAAGAAGTGAACATTTGAACCCCATTTATTAACTCACCAATTAGTGTGAAACTGTTTTCTTTTTTAAAACTGTCTTTATGCCTAATTTCTCTTTAACACGCACAAAGTCTAATCTCTTTTTTTTCGCTATGAATCTCATTTTTGACCTTGTTAATTCATTTGTATGCACACATCAATCTTATCATTTAGTAAAAACAATACTTGAAACAAAAGTTTGATCAATTCTTTACGAGGTTGATTTAAGTAAATGACAAAAAACAAAATTTATATGTTTGTATGGATCATTCAATCCGGTCAAATTATCTTTTCTTTATAAGACTTTTGTATTATAGTATGGTGTTCTTATGTGGGGTATTGGTAGACGATAGCTCCAATTTTTTGCTATTCGTCTAACATTGACGAGTTATCATTCAAAAAAAGTTTTTATTTCTACATACAAAAGGTTATTATGCATATAATTTTTTTTCTCTTTTGGATTTGAATACTTTTATACAATCCGGAATTAGCATTAATCATATCTCCTAATATGATATTAGGGGTGAACCCCATTACTGACACACCAATAACACGTTATCGGCACGAAGTCAATCTCTTTTCTCCATTCCACCCTTGTCAATTTATTTATATGCACACATCAATTGTATATACAATACTTGAAACAAAAGTTTGACCAATTCTTTATAGGTAAGTTAGTGATAAAGCAACAATTTTTTTTCTTCTTGTGAATCATTTAATCTTGTGGAAATATCTTTTCCTTATAAGAAGAAAATGAAAATATACTTAAATAGTCGAACTTTTGTATTATAATATGGTGTCCTTAAGTGGGGTATGGGCGATGTTATTAAAATACATATTTACACACAACTAAATATATTTGACGATACATCTTACACCCAATAACAATATTTTATTACCTCAAATTTTAAGCTATTCGTTTAACATTATATGAAATACCATTCATAAAAAGTTTTTATTTCTACATACAAAAGGTATTTATGTATATAATTTTTTCCTCTTTTGGATTTGCATACTTTTACACAATTCGGAATTGGTATTTTTGCATATGAAACCTAATGTTCCTAATCACCAACTTATAATTTTAGGGCTTGAAGTTCTCAACTTTATTTTAAAATTTGGGACTTGAAGTTCTCAATTACTCTTATAATTTTAGGACTCGAAGTTTCCTAATTATTACATGGACCTGAAGTTCCTAATAGTATCATAATTAGAGCTAGCAGTTTTCAATTACCGTTTAAATTTGAGAGTGGAACTATTCTTTAAATTACTCAACCACTTAGTCTATGGATTTTAAATTATGTTATTAATGTTCATATTTGATTTACCATTTTATAATCCTTTTGTATATAAATCTTGTATATAACTCTCATGATGTGTGGGCATTTTTAGAATATTAAATGCATATTGTTTTATTTGATAAGTTGCTCACGAAATATTTTATACAACATAATGTGCATATTTTGTTGATGAAGTTGATCATATGAGACTAGTAAATGCATGGAAATAACTACATTATTTTCATAATACACCATGAACAAGATAATTGTTGGAATTTATAGATTTTTAATGGTTGACAAAATATTATTTTGGTCAACTTTATGGTCAATTTAATATGAGACCCACAGGTCTTTCAAGACAGTTTGAAGTGTTAATGCATTCTCGTGTGAAACTTTTTTCTTTTTTAAAACTCTCTTTATGCCCAATTTCTCTTTAACATGCACGAAGTCTAATCTCTTTTTTTCGCTATGAATCTCATTTTTGCCCTTGTTAATTCATTTGTATGCACACATCAATCTTATCATTTAGTAAATACAATACTTGAAACAAAAGTTTGATCAATTCTTTACGAGGTTGATTTAAGTAAATGACAAACAAACAAAATTTATATGTTTGTATGGATCATTCAATCTGGTCAAATTATCTTTTCCTTGTAAGACGAAAATGAGAGTACCCTTAGTTGAGTTTTTGTATTATAATATGGTCTTCTTAAGTGGGGTATAGACGGGATTAGTAAAATAAATATTTACACACAACTAAACATGTTTGACGATAGCTTCAATTTTATGCTATTCGTTTAACATTGATGACTTATCATTCATAAAAAGTTTTTATTTCTACATACAAAAGGTTATTATGTAGATAATTTTTTTCTCTTTTGGATTTGAATACTTTTATACTATCCGGAATATGCATTTATCATACCTCCTAATATGATATTAGGGGTGAACCCATTATTGACGCACCAATAACGCCTTATCGACACGAAGTCTAATCTCTTTTCCCCATTCTACCCTTGTTAATTTATTTATATGCACATATCAATTGTATATACAATACATGAAGCAAAAGTTTGACCAATTCTTTATAGGTAAGTTAATGAAAAAGCAACAATTTTTTTTTATGAATCATTTAATCTCGTGGAATTATTTTTTCCTTATAAGAAGAAAATGACAATATACTTAATTAGTCGAACTTTTGTATTATAATATGGTGTCCTTAAGTGGGGTCAGGGCAGTGTTATTAAAATACATATTTACACACAACTGAATATATTTGACGATACATCTTACACCCAATAACAATATTTTATTACCTCAAATTTTAAGGTATTCGTTTAACATTATATGAAATACCATTCATAAAAAGTTTTCATTTCTACATACAAAAGGTATTTATGTATATAAATTTTTTGTTCTTTTGGATTTGAATACTTTTACACAATTCAGAATTGGTATTTTTGCATATGAAACATAATGTTCCAAATCACTAACTTATAACTTTAGGGCTTGAAGTTCTCAACTGTTATTTAAAATTTGGGACTTGAAGTTCTCAATTACTCTTATAATTTTAGGACCTGAAGTTCCCTAATTATTACATGGACCTGAAGTTCCTAATACTATCATAATTAATACTTGCAATTTTTAATTACCCTTTAAATTTGAGAGTACTATTCTTTAAATTACTCATCCACTTAGTGTGTGGGTTTTAAATTCTGTTATTAATGTTCATATTTGATTTACCATTTTATAATCCTTTTGTATATAAATCTAGTATATAACTCTCATGATGCGTGGGCATTTTTAGAATATTAAATGCATATTGTTTTATTTGATAAGTTGTTCTCGAAATATTTTATACAACATAAGGTACATATTTTTTTGATGAAGTTGATCACATCGGACTAGTAAATGCATGGAAATAACTACATTATTTTCATAATGTACCATGAACAAGATAATTGTTGGAATTTATAGATTTTAAAAGGTTGGCAAAATATTATTTTGGTCAACTTTATGGTCAATTTAATATGAGACCCACACGTCTTTCATGACGATTTGAAGTGACAACACATTTTCATGCCCGAGTATTATAGAATGGAATATTCACATGTGTAAATTAATAAATTAATGAAGTCTAATCTCTTTTTCTTCATTATGCCCTTGTTAGTTCATTTATATGCACACATCAATTGTACGTACAATACTCGAAACAAAAGTTTGACCAATTCTTTATAGGATTGATTTAAGTTAATGATAAAGAAATAAATTTGTCTTTTTGTGTGAATCATTTAATCTCGTGTAATTATCTTTTCCTCATAAGAAGAAAATGACAATATACTTAATTAGTCGAACTTTTGTATTATAATACGGTGTCCGTAAGTGGGGTATGGGCGATGTTATTAAAATAAATATTTACACACAACTAAATATTTTTTGCTATACATCTTACACCCAATAACAATGTCTTATTACCACCAATTTTAAGCTCTTCATTTAACATTGATGAGTTACCATTCGTAAAAAGTTTTTATTTCTACATACAAAAGGTATTTATGTATATATTTTTTTCCTCTTTTGGATTTGAATACTTTTATACAATCTGGAATTGGTATTTATCATATCTCCTATTAGCAGTGTTCTAAAAGTCACGCTTAGCCTAGGCGCGCCTAGGCTTGAGGTTTGGGAGAAACGCTCCGCCTTAAGCTTTTTACGCCTTATTCTTAGTAAAAGCTTTAAGGAACACTTTTTTTAAAACAAAAATTGTTTAGTGAAACGATATGGCATTTTAAAGACATTTTTTTTACAAACAGACAAATATCTCATCCAAAACAATCAAATAGTACTTTAATTTGCAAATATTCAGACATATTTTTAAGGTATGTACAATTTTAATATTTTTAATAGCCTTGTTATGGTTAACAATATTTAAATATATTTAAAAAAAGGCCTAAACGCCTTTTTACACATTTTTTCGCCAAAGGCTTCTAAGGCTTAAGACTTGGCCTTCACGCCTCTGTCATGCCCCGCGTTTTTTAGAATCTTGCTTATTAGGGTATTAGGGGTGAACTCCATTATTGACACACCAATAACACGATATCAGCTCGAAGTCTGATCTCTTCTCTTTGTTCCGCCCTTGTTAATTCATTTATATGCACACATCAATCGTGCATACAATACTTGAAAAAAAAGCTTAACTAATTTTTTATGGGGTCGATTTAAGTTAATGATAAACCAACAAAATTTCTCTTTTATTGTGAATCATTCAATCTCGTGGAATTGTCTTTTCTCTATAAAAAGAAAATGGCAGTATCTTTAATTAGTCGAACTTTTGTATTACACTATTATGTCTTTAAGTGGATTATGGGCAATGTTAATAAAATAAATATTTACACACAACTAAATATATTTGACGATACATCTTACACCCAATAACAATATTTTATTACCTCCAATTTTAAGTTATTTGTTTAACATTGATGAGTTATCATTCATTAAAAGATTTTATTTCTACATACAAAAGGTTATTATGTATACTATTTTTTCTCTTTTGGATTTGAATACTTTTACACAATACAAAATTGGTATTTTTTTATATGCAACCTAATGTTCCTTATCACTAACTTATAATTTTGGGGCTTGAAGTTCACAACTGTTATTTAAAATTTGAGACGTGAAGTTCCCAATTACTATTATAATTTTAGGACATGAAGTTCTGTAATAATTACATGGACCAAAAGTTCTTAATACTGTCTATAATTGGAGTCTGAAGTTTTCAAATACTCTTTAAATTTGCGAGTTTAAATATATTTTAAATTATGGACCTGAACTTGCAAATAATATATAGCCTCAATCAAACATTTTTTTTAATTATTTGTATATTAGGGTGAGGGACATTAAATATCCCCAAATAATTTATAATTTGGACCTGAAGTTCCAACTATTATTTTTCTCTTCGTGATCAAACCATAAGTTTTGACAAATGGGTGTGGATTATAAAATCCCAATATATTAATGCAATTAAACTTGAAGTTCAATTATTTTATTTGTTGAACTCGAAGTTCTCACCAATAAATAGCACAAACTTGAAGTTATAATTATTAAATCAAGGACTTAAAGTCCTAATTCAAAATATGATGTTCTATTTAATATGGAATTATTATTTGCATTTGTTGTGCATTATATATTTCTGATTTTAATTTATTAAGCCAATGTGTTGTAATCACGCTTGTTGTTGATGCATATGGACCAAAAACAGAGGCATCAAGCTCAAAAGTCAATAAGAAGAATTTCACAAATCAAACCAATGCCATGTTCTTGTTTTATAACTATGATTAATTGCACTAGTATAAATACCAAAAACATTGCACCAAGACCAATAGAAGTGATGGTAGTAAGAGTAAAGTTGCAACTCAATATATCAACACCAAATGGCCCAAGAAAAAGAGTTTCTACTGGTTCACAACCACCTCACATGTGGATCGTACATGGTGGATTCCCGAGGCACCATCCTCTTTGTAGTTCTACGGGCTTTGATTGATTTCCAAGCCCACACGTGAGCCGCCACCACCCCGCCTAATCCGACCCGTTTTGGGTCAGCTCGGCTTGCACGATCCTGGACTCTGGATCATGGGTCGTGGGCTTTGACTTTGCCAAAGTATTAACTTTTGGGGGCCGACCTTTATTGGGCCTTTTATTATTTACTCAGTTCAATTTTTATTGAATTATTTTTATACTTACTCACTTATTATGAGAATATACCAATTCAAATGAAGAGATATAAGTAGAATAACCAGAAGATTTTATAATTTAAGGGCAGGAAAGTAAAGTGTGTAGACTTGTTACATCCTTTTAACAACATAATGATGTCAAATGGATTTAAAATAAATGAGTGTGATGAATATGTTTACATTAAAAGCAATCAAAGTGGTTATGCCATTATTTGTCTATATGTGGATGATATGCTTATTATTGAAAGTAATAAGGATATCATTAAATCTACTAACAGAGTCTTGTCTCGTAATTTTGATATGAAAGATATGGGTATTATGGATATTATAGTAGGAATTAAAATTTCTAAAACATTGGGATGGAATTACCTTGT
Source organism: Sambucus nigra (assembly GCA_949130495.1). Lineage (NCBI taxonomy): Eukaryota > Viridiplantae > Streptophyta > Magnoliopsida > Dipsacales > Adoxaceae > Sambucus > Sambucus nigra. The sequence goes on from OX422220.1 coordinate 52,858,588, forward strand.
CTCAATATCATTATATTGAGAAGCTACTTGATAAGTTCGATAAAGGTAGTAATAATATAGCAAAAATTCCTATTGACCCAAATTTTCAGTTGTGTCAAAATATTAAAAATGGGATATCTCAATTGGAGTACTCTCATATTATAGTCATTTTAATGTATGTTATGAACTTCACTCATCCAGATATTCCTTACTCAGCTAGAAAATTGAGTAAGTATATAAGTAATCTAGGTTAAAAGCATTGGAAAGCCATAATAAGGATTCTTAGACTTTTAAGATATACCCTTAATCATAGATTACACTACACAAGATATCCGACTATACTTGAAGGATACCATAATGCCTATTAAATATATGATTATAAGGATTCTGAATCCATAAGTGGATAAGTATTTACATTTGTTAGTGATGTTGTGTCTGGGAAACCTCAAAATATACTTGTATTGCTAAATCCACTATGGAATTTGAATTTATAGCTTTGGTGTAACACCCGTATTATTTAAAAACAGATTAATATGTTCTAAATTAAATAACAAAAGAGTCGAAACAATTAAGTGTCATTCTAAGTATGCGAGAAAGGAGATAAACAAAATGTCAATAACGATTGATATCCCGTAACTATGATACAATCCGCATGAATTAAAAATAAACAAAAATAATTACTTTAACTCGATTAAATCGCATTAAGATTTTAAAAGACTTTCACCTCTTTTTTGTTTAGCTTTGTATCATTTCTCAATTATGAACTCTACTAAATAGTGAAACAAAAGTCTTATTTGCTTAGGGAAAACATTTCCTTTCTCGAAAATTACCCATTTACTCACGCCATCGTACCTCAATACTTTTTGAGATAACTTTTTCCAAACATGCACACTAGGTGTTAGAAAATTACATCTTTTCCTTTCAAAAATCGTTCTTAACACACTTATTGTTTAAGTATGGGTTAAAAAATATTTAGGTTGCTTAATTACCCATTGATTACTTTGATTCCATCAAATTTTTTACTTTATAAGGACTTATTAACTTTCATCTTTGTCCATCATTATCTTTTTTTACTGGAATACTTATTATAGACACCACATTCTAACATCCACTTAAGGTCCCTAACACTTCCTCATTCACCATAGTATCCTAGGTCATACTTTGAGTACTCATCACGAGGCCACCGGGCGCCCTTGGGGCCCGTTTGGCTCTGGTAAACTTTTTCATCTGAGTGAAATCTCAATGAATATTTAAAGGGATCTGAATCCCGTTTCCAATGATCTGCCTCGTGCTTGAATTGGCCTTATGGTTGGGACGAACGATTCATTTTCCTCCGAGAATCTCCTGTCCAAAAGACCGTCAGGCGCTTTCGAGCCCCGTTTGAATAAATTCAAGTCCTAAACCTGAGAGCATACCAATGAATTCTTAAAGGTCTCTGAATAACTTTTCCAACGGTATATACCGTGCGTGATTCAGACTTACAAATTGCATTTTTGATCATTTTTTTAAAACTTGCATGAGGCTACCAAATGGCAAAACCATTTCCCTGCCTATCGTCAGCATATCTAAGATTGCTTGTCGATAGTCAGGTCAAGTATAATGCCGATCAGTAACCCCTTAACGTTATATAAGGAGGGCATGCGCGTAACACCTTCACATTTCATAACTTAGCTCCCGAACCTTTGAACTATTGATTTTGTAAGCATCAATATGTATTTTGATGCCCTTATCTCTAGGCAACAACATTCCTTTTACTTGTTTTATGAAAATAGGTTGGTGACTCTGTTTCTTAACATGACCCCACATCGACGACAATCGAAGCGCTCCTAAAAAGGGGCACGTGACCTTTCTCTTTTCCCACCCAAGCCGCAGGCGAGAGTGCTGATGCCCCGGGAGGAAGGGAAGCGAGGGATGGCCACAGTGGAGACTCTGGTGGGGACAAACTTAAGAGGGATAGACTCTGTTTGCATCGGTGTTATCATTTTCTATATGTGTGCATATGTACCAATCTATATGCTCCCTTTCCCCCTCTATTTATTTATTTTATGTATTTAACTGATGCTTATATCACTTTACTTACCTTTCACTATCACCCACTTGTAAATATCGTCCACGTACACCTCACACTACTTACGCTTATACGTAGGATAACTTATATCCACATGTTTCACACACCACCTAGAATACACATGCTTATGTTTCACTAGCACACCCCTCCACTTATCACACTTATATATATCCATGCTCAATTGCACTTATCACACACCACATAGAATATCCATGCTTAGGTTCACCACTACACACTCACTTGTAGATATTCACACTCGCACGTATCCATGCTTAGTGTACTCTTCATGCTCCATACTAGATTTACTTTTTATGATACTTTTACATTCTTGCCTATTAGTATAATGCTTATTTTACTCATCATGACAAATAAAAGAATCTCTCCATAGTATCCTAATAAAAAATCATGCATTTTACACACTACATTACCAAGAGCATGGCCATTGACCAAAATTTTATCCCATAATAGGGGATCACTTTGTGATGGGCATTGGTTCGACAAGTCGCAGTTAGCCTAAGGAATATGACTCTCACCTTCCATTGGCCTAATACCTTCGACGTATATTAAACGGTTCCCCCCGCATCGTACCGCTTGAACGAACTCATGACGAGAGTTATATAGTAGGTAACTCATTTATGTATATCGAATTAGCTCTAACACGCACCATCCCTATGAGGTATATAGTGAGGCAATTCATGTACACTCAGGTATATCAAATGCCTTTTCCACATATACCGATTGCCATAAAAAACAAGGAGTATATAGAGGAAGTCATGATAAAGGGGGGAACCTTTCCACTAACCCAACAACTACATAAACCTCATATAGCCGTCAGACCTAGTCTGTCGATTACCACACGGAACTCTATTGAAATATCGAGTCATCACGACCGCCCAAATTTTTGCACGATTTCATCTTTTTTTAAAACAGGACCTGTTCATGAGCCTGGAAACAAGTCAAACCTTATCTTACCTATTTTTCAAACCCAATTATTCTCCTTTTTACTATAAAAAATATCAAAAACATTCATCCTCCTTTTTACCAAAAGTATCAATTTTTTTTCCTTTTTCATCAAAATACCAAATACATTTTTTCTTCTCCTTGCAAAAAATGTCAAAAAATTTCCCCTCCTATAAAATAATTCTTCTTTCTCCTTTTCAAAAATAAATTCGAATCATTTTCCTTCTCATGTCGATCGTATACCCGATTCTTGGCTTGGCCCCTATTGGCTTTGGTCTTCCGTCAAACCGCCCCTAAGCTCCGCTAGTTCCCCTACTACTTCATCCGAGTTTGGAATCTACCTTTTCCAATCCTTTATGGAAAACATCGACCAAGCACCAAACGTACAACCTAACTTGATTGCATCCTTAGTCCAATTCAGTGCCAAGATTGACAATCTTCAAATCGAGGTTCATGAGATGAAGTAAAATTAAATCCCAGTTCCTAAAGAACCCGAGGTTCTCCTTCCTCATGCTATGGGTCCGCCCCATCCTAAGCTTGTTTGGGTTCTCAAAGAATATCAACACGCTCCATGTGTCTCGCGTACCAATGGCCCACCACCAGCTCAGCTCCCTATACCAAACCTTACCCATCTAGGTGCTAACATGACAGTATCCATTGATACCAATAAGGAAGAACTGAACAAGGTCTAGGAACACCTCAAGTTGTTGTCGAAGAAGTTTGACCAAGTTAAAATATGAGGGAACTACATGGAATACACTCACATGTCTCCATACTCTAAACCAAGATTGCCGGAGAAATTCAAAATGCCATCCATCGAGAAGTTCTGGGGAAACGAACCCCCAATTGTTCACGTTCACAGATATAACTGAGCCATGACTCTCCTTGGCACCTCTGAAGATATAGTGGACCAGATGTTCCAACAGGTTCATATCCCTAGAGGAATCGTGAATCTGTAATTAGGAAGATGTTGCCCAAAAATTCATGTACAGTAAAAGTACAATAAAGAACTTGAGGTTATGCATCATGATCTAGATCTTCTCAAGCAGAACCCTGAAGAAACTGTTAGTAACTTCGTAGTAAGGTGGAGAGAGAAAGCTTCCACTATGACTAACCGACCATCTGGAAAAAAAAAACAAGTCAATATAGTGAAGAGGAATTTCCTACCCCATATCAGAACAACTATAGGAGGTCATTATTACCTACACTTCCTAGCACTCCAGAAGCAGGTGTAGAGATTGAAGAAACTAAGATAGAAGTCGAGCCTAAGAAAGTGTTCAGATAATTTACCCCCAGAAAGTATGAGATTCATGCCAATGCCACAACCTCAACCATCAATAATATCTTCCAACCTGCTACCTTAGGCACTAGAAATCTGTCCTAATCTCGCCAGAAAATAATACACCGGGTTCCATTCTCTCGTCTCTAAAGTCTACTAAGCCTTATTAAGCCAAAATATTATCAAACCCTTGTACCCCAGTCCATTACCAAACCCATTTTCCCAAAACTTCAAAACTGATGCACTTTCATCAGAGTGTCAACCATACTACTGATCAGTGCTTCCACTTTTGAAATATAATCCAGGGTCTAATTGATTGGGGTATCATCACCCCACCAGACAATCCTAAGCCCAACACCACTCACAACCCACTTTCAACCCATACCATTGCCATCTTCCTAAAAAATGACTCGGAATTTGACCCACTTACCCAAATTGTGCCCAGTAAAGCACCCATTATACACGTATTTTCACCCAAACCCACTCAAAGTTTTCTCGTATTTTCTCCTACACCCTACCAACTTCTTCGACTAGGCTCTGTCACTCCACATAAGGGTTTGTATTACCATTTATACCCGGTCAGAAGGAAAAGATATGGAGTTATCGATTGTTCTGAATCAATTTCTAGATTTTGGGCTGAAATTGCCCTCTGAAATGACCATCGACTGTCAGATGTTCAGCATCCTGCTCATGGAAGCCCGAAAGTGGGCTCTAGAGTCAGATAATTGGGTAGTACCCATTGATGAAATCAGTTTGGAAAATGTAATGCAAATTATGCCAGATATGTTTTGACAAATCGAAAAAACTTACAGTATTTTTTATCTACTCACTACTTTAAAGCTTCAAGGGGTTGGTCCCTTCACTCTCACACCTCCCCGTTGAGTGGGGGGATTTATATGAAGAAGCCACTAAGGTCGTGAAATGCATTAACTTCTCCTGGCAGTAAGATATTATTTCCACCTGATGGGGGAATGAATTTGACATCTCTGATAGTGAACCAAGTTAGGAAAAGGTCAGTCCAGTAATTAACATGTATGGGATGATCTCCTTCAAAGACCTGTTGGGAAAAATCAGGAAAGAAGCTATATAGACAGAAATCTATTAAGAAACGGGGTTTTTATTCTTACCCACCTCCATAAACCATATGACCAGATCCGAGAGACACTACCAAGATCGAAATCCTCAACCATCAAGAACAGACAAGGGAAAGGGAGTTTTCGAGGAACTCCCTATGCTAGAGATAACCATTGAAGAGAGTAAGATCCTAAACTAACTCAAAAATACTTAAGCCAACATCACCTTTTGGGGTCTCTTCATGTCTTCTCAATTACACCGAAACACTTGGATATAGTTGCTCACTGTCCCCACAGTTCCTCCTTCCACCACTTCAGAAGAAGCCATAAACTTAATTGGATCCTTGACCACCACTAGACTCTTTTCCTTATCTGCAGAAGAAATTCCAAAGGTTGGCCCATATCACAACTATGACCTCAACGTCTCCGTTGAAGTGGTGGTAAAGATAGTCCTTCTCTCACTCATCGATAATGGATCCGCCCTAAATGTTTGCCCATTAATAACCTTTAATTATTTGGGGTTCAAAGCAAGTGACATAACTCCTACTTCTGCCGCAGTGTGCACCTATGATAACACTTATCTAGAGATGATGGGATCCGTAACACTCATAATAGGTGTTATCCCTATCAATCCTGTAAGAATATTTTAAGTTATTGACATACCCACATGCTTTAATCTACTTCTCGTTCGATTGTAGCTTTATAGCATTCGAGGGGTGTCTTCCTCCCTTTATCAGAATTTGAAATTTTTTGCCAAGAGGCAAGTCATTACCAATTAAGGAGACGATGATAGTACTAAAAATACCAGCACCAGCAATTTGGTACTTAAAATATAACATGGGATGAATGAGATGATTCTTTTTGGCTTCAGGGTTAATCCACTCCCCTTTTCAACAGGGGATGATTTCAAAGAACGAGTTTGTCCAGAGCATAGACCTCACGATAATGCCAACGTGATAACGATGTTCAAGAATATATACTTTATGACTGGATTGGGGTTTCATCGGCATCAACAAAGGATACCAGAGCCCATAATCCTAAAAAGGGCCTTCCTTCGTGTGACCTGGGTTATCAACCTTCACTAGAAAAACTTAGAATGCTTCGCCAACCACGATTGAAGATAAGTTTAGAAAATGCCAAGACTATCTCGAGGGATTCCTTGAATGGGATATTCGTCAAAGAGGGTGAAGGCTTTCCCTTCTGTGGTTTTCCTTAACCATGGTATGATCATGTGGATAAGAAGATGAATACATGGATGAAAATATTCTTTTAAGATAACTACTTCTGGGTCGAAGACTTCCAGCATCGAGTGAAATCTCTCACTCAAAAATCCATTACCGAGGTTTTTGAGGAAAGTGATTCCGAAGATTCATTCAATCTATAAACACTAGGGCTGAATATCTACATGATCCATTCATGCACTACATCATCAGACTCATCCATTCGGATCTAGGCCACTGATGCACCTCTCCTCACCTGGAATGCTTTACCAATTTTGCTTGCTAAGATGCAACCCAACCTTTCTCTTTACCTTCTATCTTCCTTTGTTCTTATTCCTCCTTTTTCTGATAAGAATGTAATCAAGACCTCTTTTGCTGAGGTTCTCAATGTTGTTTTTCGCGAAAGTGAAATAAATAAGGATTTTGAGTATCTTACCATGCCTTACATTAATTGTCTTAATTATTGATGATAATTTTGCAAATGAATAATTCTTAACTGGTCCTAATAAGGTTAATGAAAAATAACATAATCGCATTTAAATTAATGAGGATGAAACTATTATTATCAATCTCGGTTATAGTGGACGTAAACGCAAGATTGAGATAGGGTCCACCGTTGATGAGCATGAGCGTGCATAATTCGAAGAGCTGCTGAAGGAATTTGTGGATGTCTTTGCATGGTTGTGACACCCCGCCTAATTAAACATCGGGTGATCAGGACTTTATTAAATTAAAACAGGTTTCTCAAATGGTTCATTCTTAGCATCATCGTCGAAAACTTTCTTAATTACTAATCCCCTAAGTAAAATTAGACCGGTGCCAAATTTTATCTTTCTTAAAACAGATAAATCAACCATGCAGAACAAAGTAAAAATAATCAGATACTATAACCCAATAAACAAAGTAAAAGTACAATAGAACAAAAGCATTACCAAATAAACCATAGGCTAAAAATCCCGAACAATAATAGAATAACCACTAGTCTGAAATTAACATTTGAGACTGATGCCGGACTACAAGTCCATATATAGAATAGCGTGAGATCTTGTACTAGATCTGAATGAGAGATGTCGTCTAGTCAAAATCCTGTAAGCATCCACTGTGCTACAGCTTCGAGTCCCTGGAAGGAAATCATCATACATGGCGTCCCTGTGGATGGACACCTAAAAGGTTTTGAAAATATTTAATAGCAAGAGTTAGTACTCAAAACATTTTGAAAATATTTAGCAAGCGTTTATCACAATATAAAAATGCGGTTATTGATTACACATGTTAGGTTATCGTACACACTTTTGAGTTTACTCACCCCTCATCTTTTGTGAACACCTAACGTTCTACACTTAGCCTACCTAGCCATATCTTCCAAGCTATCTAGGACTAAGCTCTCATCTGAACTTATCTAAACTTAAGTTCTGTTATTTCCCACACCGTACATTTATTACCTTACCATCTCACGAAGGGTAATTAATACACAAGCAACATTTTCTCTAGGTTATGTTTCAAAACTTCTCATTTAGTTTCACTACTAAATTTCGACAATCATTACAATTTCTATCTTCCCACTTTTAAAATTAAGTTTCCCTACTTAATTTACTAATTAGATATTCTATATCTAACGCTACACTTTGTAATTAAATTTCACTACTTAACTTACTAGTTCAGTATGTATGTTTAAATACATAATATATGTCAGTCTACTAATACACAGAAGTAGAATATCATCAAGTATATATTTCACACACAATATATATATACTAAATATCAATCATTACTATTTTCCCTTTTTATACATGTAAAGGACTCTTGGTTCGGAGTGATTCATCGACCCCAAGTAATAATTGGTTCGGAATGATACATCGACCCCAATTATTTTTATACACAAATAAAGAACTCTTGGTTCAGAATGATTCATCGACCCCAAGGTAAGAGTTGGTTCGGAATTATCCATCGACCCCAACTATTTTTAAAAATATATATATATATACACATATTCTGGTTCGGGACTCTTTCATCGCGACACCAGTTCAAGGTTTGGTTCGGCATCTCTCATCGACGCCAAACATATAATAACTTTATGTTAGTTCGGAATGTCTCATCGACCCTAACATAATTAATTTAGGTATAAATATCTCGACCTAAAAGGTCACATAATTCAGTAGGTACACGCCTGACCTATTAATTATATATGTACATAATATTTTAATCCCATATATTTACCGTACAATATTCGCTTTACGATTTATCTCATTAGTCGCGTTTATTTGAGTATTCACACAACTCTAAGGGTCCTAGTTACCCCTTACATATAATTTCAGTAGTTATTGCTTACCCTACTGGTCTATTACTTAAATTGAATTTACTTCGCCTCGTAACTCAATTTCCGAAGTCCCCGATACTCTACTAAATCGGATTATTCTCGTCGGTCCGTAATCCAAGCCCTACACCCAATGGCCTTATCGGACCTCAACAATATACCTACTGGTCTTATTTTCACTCCCATATAAGTATATTATAAACCCTAGGATACTCCTTCATTCCCGAAAATCAACGAAGACTTAAACACGAAAATTCGGGAAAAATAGCTTGCGTCGATCGATCGACTGCTGCGTTCGATCGATCTAGGTCGATCGAACAGGGACAGACGCAATTCGTCTTCTTCGTTAAGCATTTCCTCCATTAACAAATCTTCAAACTCCATTATAGTCCACCAAACTTCAACCCAATGATCCTAACATGTTTTCACATATACTAGGACAATTTCTAACGTGTCAAATACATCAAAACTCCAATTTCTTTCAAGAAAAAGATGAATTAAACACAGAATTTCTTGAAACCCTAGTTTTGGTGTTCTTCCCATATTTTCATTCAAAATCCAGATTTTATTCCGAAAAATCATCATGTCTAATCTGAATATCAATCGTCTACATAAGTTAAATCATTCTACATGCGGTTCCTATCCCGACATGTATAAATATCGTTATTCTCCTATCAAGATATTGATTTAAACAAGACTATTCAAAAACCCTACACATGGGTATTATAACTTTATAATTTTTGTAATAAACAACTTGCCTTATGATCAGTAGGGTCTTATTTCCTGGTTATTGTTGATGATTGATGATCTTCATCCTTCAATCATTCTTCCCCAACAAGTTGATAGTGAAAATCTCCTTTGAATCCTTCCCAATTCTTTCTTTTGCCTTGAGAATGGTTTCTCTCTTATCTCTAATGGCTACGGTGTGTTTTCATGGATTTTCTAACCTTAACCCCTCTATCATACGGCTGATTTAAAGCTCTCAATTTCGTAGGTCTCCATACCCTCTCATGTTAAAAGACCAAAACACCCCCCAACGGTCTCGGTTTAGTCCAAAATTACCCCGGGACTCAACTAGTACCCCCGGGTATACTATTTTGACTAATTTGACCCTTCCGGACTCATCTGTGACCTCTAAATTATCATTTGAGTCACTTAAAAATATTACTCGTTCTCACCCCAACACGGTCTACACGCGTTAAGTAACTATTTACCACTCGCACTAAGTAAATATAATGAGGCGATATAAATCGGTATCTACCTCTCGATTAATATTCCATAATTAAAATTTTTAAATAAAACTCATTAAATTACTACTCTTGCGTAATTTAAATTAAGCCGTATTTTCCTATTTAATTCTCCAATTTAATTAAATAGAATATTTGGAATATTCAGAAATACGGGGTATTAAATAAAACTCATTAAATTACTATTCTCGCGTAATTTAAATTAAGCCGTATTTTCCTATTTAATTCTCCAATTTAATTAAATATAATATTTGGAATATTCATAAATACGGGGTATTATATACTTCCCCCCTTACAAAGGAATTTCGTCCTCGAAATTAGGATAAGGCTTGTATTTAAGACTAAGGACCTTAAACATCATTGCATCCTCTATCATCCTAACGGTCGTCTACATGCCTTGCTTTATAAACTCTTATCGCATGTTACCCATGCCGCATCTATCATAATTAAGTCTCACTACTTAATTTCTCCATAGATTTTTCCCAATCTAACGTTAACTCTTGAAATTAGGTTCCTCATTACTTAATTTTACCCTTTTGATGTATATCTCTATATATAACATCTATATGTCTACTATCACTCATAAGTAGAATATTATAAGGTATATATTTCGCTCACAATATATACTATAAGGAAATTGGTCCGGCAAAATCATCAGCCCTAATAATCCTATCATTTACATTGGTCCGAAAATCCCTCGACCCCAAGGTAAATGTAACGCATATGTTGGTTCAGACCTTCCATCGATACCAATATTTCTCATCGATTTGGTTCGAAAACATCATCGACCCCAAATCGATCCCTCATGTATTGGTCCGGAACATCATCGACCCCAATACAGAGATTAAACACACTTACTATCGCTTATAAGTAGGAAATCAATAGGTATATCTATCTTACACATAACATCTACTATCAACATCTATTTGATAATCACCCCCCTTTTATAACACTTTTGGGGTTATTGGCTCGAAATCCCGCCTCGATCACCAATTGTGATTGGTTATATTGTCTCGGAATCACACTTCGAGCACATTATAAGTATATATGTCTCATCGCACATGAGTAGACAATTTGTGAGCCATATATTTCACACTTCCTATATTCTAAAATGTCATACCCCAATAGAATGTCCTCATATCACACGTTAAGGGCTAAATGTTCGAAATGTCTCCTCGAACCACACCTCAAAGTACACATAAGTTCTTAATAGGTATCCACGAACCTAATCCTTATGTAAAGTCCATATAGGCACTCAAACTACCTATAAATATGCTCATATAGGTATATAATCAAACTATGGATTGCTTAGTGGGCTTTCTCCAAAATTCCACTATCATAAGGGCGTATCATCATCCTTCCTCACTAACATTGAGTCTTAGGTAACACAACATACTCAAAATAAAACTTTATCTCTATTCCTCCCTGACCATCTCTCACAGGGTGGAATTTTAGGATTTCATCCTGATTCACAAACATGTAGAGCGGCACCGTGTACTTGTGCACTCTCCCTTTTCAACTATATACTAATCCATCCCGGTCACCCCATTACGCTACCCCAATGAAATGTTGGCTTAATTATGATGTTCACAGCCCATCATTAATTTATAAGTTTGTCTCCTCCTTCCATCATTGTAAGCGTAGGTTCACCACCACATTTTGGTTTCTCATTTCGAGTCTATCTTTCTCTATCAACTAGTGGTGCGTCTAGAGACAATCTCACTATGTCTCTTCCTCAACACCGCTTCCAACTTACGTCATCTTTCCTCAAGTGGTACTCTATTCCCCTTTCTCTCCGGTATATTATACTTTACAATCCGTGCACTTTTCGTAATTGGCGCACTTTTTGGGGTTGGTTACTTTATAAGAATCAACATTTTAGTAACGCGTAAGTCACTCTCAACACTCAGTCAAGTAGCACCTTGCGTTACTTCTTCATAATAGTTAGGTCTCCCATATCAAGAGATAACCTTTGAATGCCTTCCCACTGATTCTTATCCCATAAGGTGTGCTGGCTCTCTCAGCACATAAGCTTGGATCATTCTATCTCTCACGATGCTCAATCCATTTCGTCGATACGACTTGCCTCATAACTTCCCCACCGGTGCACTTATTAAACATCATATTTCTGCATCTCTCTATTTCGGATGACTAAGAAATCCAGTTGACTAGGGCGCCCATACACCCTTTTCTCCATGCACATTTGCAAAAACATTGCAAACGTCGCACCCGTAACATGTTTTTCCTCAACTCTAGCCGAGTCTACACGACGTGACTACAATCTTGCGGGTATTCTCCATCCCTTATAGATAAAAATTAAGTCCTTGCCCATAAAGTCCCACTTATCCCTTCGTGGTGAAGTAAGCCTTTCATTGTTCCTCCACAACACTATCGGCTCCACTGATGTCCTAGCACCTAACAACGTCTCTTCTCCTGACGTGCATATAAGTTCAATTGTATCCCCTTTCGCAACCGAACTTAAACAAGGGACCTCTCCCCCATGCATTCATACTGAGTATTGTCGGAACAACACATAGTCGAGATGCCCAAATTCCATTCCTCGACAATATGTGCAACCATACTCCAATATTTCTAAAGGGGTCAAGTGGCACTGCGCTTATACTATCACTAAGTCCTTAGCACTATTACAACAGCAAGCTCGATCTCTCCGCTCAGCGGTCATACTACATACCTTGACTCACATCATTTTGGTTCCCACACACCGGAATCTATTACTATGAGATGTTCATAATCTCCGAGGTCTCTCACATATTGATGAATAATGACAACTCCACCCTCCTTCAGGTGAGGCATCATCATATACCCCATTCACTCGAGGCTAAAATCCATATACTTCCTTGTCCATCGCTCTGGTGGTTTCGATGGTTTTCGGACCTAACACGCTTGTCCTCTCCGGAATGCAAAACTTAATGGAGTTATTATTTCCTCAAATAACTTCAAGCTAAAATAAAATGCGTGGGCCTACAAACGCACTAGACATATTTTCAAAAATTCCCTTACTCTAGGCCACACCGACCGGTTTGGGTATCCCTCCTCTCGGACTTGGTAGCCTCGATTCTGAACACTATTATTCTGGTTTCCTTAGTTCAGCTGACCAAGAGGAGCGCACTATGGGACTTAATAGTCCTGACTTAGAATCTAATCATAAAATCCCCTAGTGGGTTTCCACTTATGGCTTGCACCAGCCCCATTACATTCAGTCTTACTCTTTGACTAAATCCTTAAACTCTCTTAGCTCCGCCCCCCTAAGAGCATTTACCTCACGGTTGGCCTCTACCAGGCTTTCACGTGATGGGTTCAGATATAACCATTCACTTCGCTTCTGAATTTCAATTGAGAACTTTACGATTAAACTATACATAAGGTCCCTCTATTTTTTTGTATACGGACCCTCGGTCCGGATGTGGTGATTGGTATCCCCGCCACGTTGCCTCAAAAAATTACTCAAATTTTCACTTCTGGGTATTTCTACTCTATCCCTAAAGATGAAACTTATGGACATACAACTTCCATTGGTTAACATGCGCAGTCGCCGTTTTATCACATTTTTACGGCTCGTTCTCATAAAAATTTCTTCAGACCTCCTCCCACTATCACTGCATTGGGCGGGTCTTAGATTAGCATCCCCCTTTGCCGTCGCGACATTTAAAAAGAAAAAAATTCCTGCTATGCCTCAAAATCCTTGCAGCATCTACTTCCATTACACACTAGGAGTGACCTCGACAATGATCATCTCTCCCATGGTTACCATCTTTGAACACTCCATGCTTTATGCCGAGCACCTCCCTTCTGCAGCCCTTCTAACGCCAATGTTGGTCCTACCGCCATGTTCGATGTACCGTGCCCAATCGAACTCGTATATATAACACTACCTCTACTAAATGGCAGGAGAACGTAAACTACGTACGTAGAGGAGTACAACAATCCTAAGATAGGGTTCTATATCAATCGAACGATACGCTGAAAACGTAGTAAGCCGTAGAGATCCTATGAACACTAGAACCTGATGCTCTGATACCATCTGTGACACCCCGCCTAATTAAACATCGGGTGATCAGGCCTTTATTAAATTAAAACATGTTTCTCAAATGGTTCATTCTTAGCATCACTGTCGAAAACTTTTTTAATTACTAATCCCCTAAGTAAAATTAGACCGGTGCCAAATTTTATCTTTCTTAAAATAGATAAATCAACCATGCGGAACAAAGTAAAAATAATCAGGTACTATAACCCAATCAACAAAGTAAAAGTACAACAGAACAAAAGCATTACCAAATAAACCATAGGCTAAAAATCCCGAACAACAATAGAATAACCACTAGTCTGAAATTAACATCTGAGACTGATACCGGACTACAAGTCCATATATAGAATAGTGTGAGATCCTGTACTAGATCTGAATGAGAGATGTCATCTAGTCATAATCCTGTAAGCATCCACTGTGCTACAGCTTCAAGTCCCTGGAAGGAAATCATCATACATGGCGTCCCTGTGGCTGGACACCTAAAAGGTTTTGAAAATATTTTATAGCAAGAGTTAGTACTCAAAACATTTTGAAAATATTTAGCAAGCGTTTATCACAATAAAAAAATGCGGTTATTGATTACACATGTTAGGTTCTCGTACACTCTCTTGAGTTTACTCACCCCTCATCTTTTGTGCACACCTAACGTTCTACACTTAGCCTACCTAGCCATATCTTCCAAGCTATCTAGGACTAAGCTCTCATCTGAACTTATCTAAACTTAAGTTCTGATATTTCCCACACCGTACATTTATTACCTTAACATCTCATGAAGGTTAATTAATACACAAGCAACATTTTCTCTAGGTTATGTTTCAAAACTTCTCATTTAGTTTCACTACTAAATTTCGACAATCATTACAATTTCTATCTTCCCACTTTTAAAATTAAGTTTCCCTACTTAATTTACTAATTAGATATTCTATATCTAACGCTACACTTTGTAATTAAATTTCACTACTTAACTTACTAGTTCAGTATGTATGTTTAAATACATAATATATGTCAGTCTACTAATACACAGAAGTAGAATATCATCAAGTATATATTTCACACACAATATATATATACTAAATATCAATCATTACTATTTTTCCCTTTTTATACATGTAAAGGACTCTTGGTTCGGAATGATTCATCGACCCCAAGTAATAATTGGTTCGGAATGATACATCGACCCCAATTATTTTTATACACAAATAAAGAACTCTTGGTTCAGAATGATTCATCGACCCCAAGGTAAGAGTTGGTTCGGAATTATCCATCGACCCCAACTATTTTTAAAAATATATATATATACACATATTCTGGTTTGGGACTCTTTCATCGCGACACCAGTTCAAGGTTTGGTTCGGCATTTCTCATCGACCCAAAACATATAATAACTTTATGTTAGTTCGGAATGTCTCATCGACCCTAACATAATTAATTTAGGTATAAATATCTCGACCTAAAAGATCACATAATTCAGTAGGTACATGCCCGACCTATTAATTATATATGTACGTAATATTTTAATCCCATATATTTACCGTACAATATTCGCTTTACGATTTATCTCATTAGTCGCGTTTATGTGAGTATTCACACAACTCTAAGGGTCCTAGTTACCCCTTACATATAATTTCAGTAGTTATTGCTTACCCTACTGGTCTATTACTTAAATTGAATTTACTTCACCTCGTAACTCAATTTCCGAAGTCCCCGATACTCTACTGAATCGGATTATTCTCGTCGGTCCGTAATCCAAGCCCTACACCCAATGGCCTTATCGGACCTCAACAATATACCTACTGGTCTTATTCTCACTCCCATATAAGTATATTATAAACCCTAGGATACTCCTTCATTCCCGAAAATCAACGAAGACTTAAACACGAAAATTCGGGAAAAATAGCTTGCGTCGATCGATCGACTGCTGCGTTTGATCGATCGACCTAGTCGATCGATCGATAGTTTAAGATCGATCGATTGATCGAACAGGGACAGACGCAATTCGTCTTCTTCGTTAAGCATTTCCTCCATTAACAAATCTTCAAACTCCATTATAGTCCACCAAACTTTAACCCAATGATCCTAACATGTTTTCACATATACTAGGACAATTTCTAACGTGTCAAATACATCAAAACTCCAATTTCTTTCAAGAAAAAGATGAATTAAACACAGAATTTCTTGAAACCCTAGTTTTGGTGCTCTTCCCATATTTTCATTCAAAATCCAGATTTTATTCCGAAAAATCATCATGTCTAATCTGAATATCAATCGTCTACATAAGTTAAATCATTCTACATGCGGTTCCTATCCCGACATGTATAAATATCGTTATTCTCCTATCAATATATTAATTTAAACAAGACTATTCAAAAACCCTACACATGGGTATTATAACTTTATAATTTTTGTAATAAACAACTTGCCTTATGATTAGTAGGGTCTGATTTCCTGGTTATTGTTGATGATTGATGATCTTCATCCTTCAATCATTCTTCCCCAACAAGTTGATAGTGAAAATCTGCTTTGAATCCTTCCCAATTCTTCCTTTTGCCTTGAGAATGGTTTCTCTCTTATCTCTAATGGCTACGGTGTGTTTTCATGGATTTTCTAACCCTAACCCCTCTATCATACAGCTGATTTAAAGCTCTCAATTTTTTAGGTCTCCATACCCTCTCATGTTAAAAGACCAAAACGCCCCCCAACGGTCTCGGTTTAGTCCAAAATTACCCCGAGACTCAACTAGTACCCCCGGGTATACTATTTTGACTAATTTGATCCTTTCGGACTCATCTGTGACCTCTAAATTATCATTTGAGTCACTTAAAAATATTACTCGTTCTCACCCCAACACGGTCTACACGCGTTAAGTAACTATTTACCACTCGCACTAAGTAAATATAATGATGCGATATAAATCGGTATCTACCTCTCGATTAATATTCCATAATTAAATTTTTTAAATAAAACTCATTAAATTACTACTCTTGCGTAATTTAAATTAAGCCGTATTTTCCTATTTAATTCTCAAATTTAATTAAATAGAATATTTGGAATATTCAGAAATACGGGGTATTAAATAAAACTCATTAAATTACTACTCTTGCGTAATTTAAATTAAGCCGTATTTTCCTATTTAATTCTCCAATTTAATTAAATAGAATATTTGGAATATTCAGGAATACGGGGTATTACAATGGTCTACAAGAAGAAGCATTTTCCACGACACCTAATATGTTTCGTGAAACTGTTTCCATGACACATTTTATGTAGTCATTGAAGGGGGGTGCCATAGAAAATTACCTTCTATATCGACACATTTGTGGTGTCGTAAAACTATTTCACGACACCTGTCAAGTGTTGTTGAAACAACTATCCACGACACTTAGTTACAAGTCATAAATATCCACGACACCTTTATGGTATCGTAAAACTATTTCGCAAAACCTGCTAAGTGTCGTTGAAACAAATATCCACGACACCTAGTTACTAGTCATAAATATCCATGACACATTTGTGGTGTCGTAAAACTATTTCATGACACATCTTAAGTGTCGTTGAAAAAAATATCCACGACATCTAGTTACTAGTCGTAAAAGTCATTACCCAAAAAAACCTTCCACGACTACTTATTATGTGTCATCAATGTTAGTTTACGACTGGATGTAGGTGTCATTAATATTGTACATGACTAAATATAAGCATCGTTATTATCATTTTACGATGTATAAAATATGTTGTTAAAAGCGTATAATTTTTTATATAAAAATTAGCTTCTCAAATGCATGTTGATTATACTAACATTAACATATCCACATATAAGATTGTATCACAATTAGACATTCCAAAATTCTTGAAATTTAAAACAAACTTATATAATTAAGAGGAACTCATAATATGTACCCATAATCAAAATTGATGATACGAGAAATCGTCCACTAGTCGTTCTCCTATCAGCAAATCAAGAGTAAGGTGCGTAATAAACAAGTAAAGCAAGTAAATAGAGAGAAGACAAGATATAGAGTGGTTCAGCCTTTAAAATAGGCCTACGTCCACTGTGTTGCTCCATTCTCATTATATGGTTTCATTGTACAATAAAATCATGCCTAAAGAGGCGTGTAAGTATGACAATAAGGGAGAGTACATGACGGTATAAAAAATTCCGGTGAGCCGGAAGGTGGCTGTGATGTAGATCCGTGGCCTCCAAGGCGTATGATGAGGTTGTGTAGAGAGAATCTGTGTTGTAGAGCCAGCCCCATGTGTGAGAGTAATCGATCCCTTCTTTCGAGGTGTGGTCCTCTATTTATGAGGTAAGTGTCCTGAGTTTCGTGCCTTAAGCACGTGACTTATGCCAAGTCTGCAGTAGTTGCGGATGAGGTGAGGTGCGGCTTGCAAAGTAGGCGTTGTATGCAGCTGCTGGAGGCATGCCGCGCATTGTATGGAGGAACTTCCGTGGCCTGCAATGGACGGGGCCGCACTCAGTGCCAAGCATCTGTGCGTCTTGAAGAGATGCCGCGCCCTGAATGATATCTGGCCGCGCCTTATATGACTTATGAGGTCTGCTAACTGAAGACGAATACATTTCGCGATAGGGTGTTATATTTGTACTATCAATAAGCCCCCAAGCCGTAGTACCAAAGGAGATCAGTTGGGGCTGCGGCTAAGTGGCTAATTTTTTGCGGTGCTTCCAAAGCGACGATTCGTCTTCCGCGCTCCCTTATATAAATTATTTATGGCCGTGGACTTCATTACGTTTCCAAAACTTTTGAGAGTACATCGAGAGCGAAACTCTGCACTTTCTCTCTTGCATATTTCGGCAACCTTCCGAGGCAGTGTGCGGCGGTTCAAGGCGGTCTGAAGCTGAGCATTGAAACCACTATACTTTCGTAAAAGCCTTTGAAATTTACAGTTTTCTTCCCTTTTGATATGATTTTTCTTTTTCTGGTTCATTTTCTAGAAATCTAGGGTTTTGTTTATACGTTTTTCCCTTTCCCACCTATGCTGCATATGAAATACATACAACTATTCCTGGTGTTCATAATCGGACTCTTCGTATTCTGTGAGTTTGATCCTAAAAATGATTAGAATTTAGATAATCAACTGTTTAGGATAGAGGCTGCGGCATGATAGGATTTTAATACCCATTCCCATGAACTGATACGATCCTTCTTCGTCATATCGTGCCAAATGGTTGGGGTCCCTTAAATTATCATCCGCGACATCAAATAACCACCCTTGTAGTTTCGAACAGCCTTCAAACTTCCATGAACCCAAGACATATCCCTATTAAATAACTGTAATTGCTATTAGAGCTCAACGAATTGACTCTGTAAATTTAGGAATGGCCATGGCCAGGAATCCCTTAAAGCAATTTTCCTTTATTATCGCGGCAGCCTAAGTTCCTCTGCTGATATGGAGGTGGTCGCGGCTAGTAGAGTTGGCCCTTAATAACTCGTTAGGGAAATAATTCCAAATGCATTTCCAATACCTATAAATAATTTTTCTGCGGCTTCTTAAAGTCTTATACAAACCATACTGACTACGGCGCCTAACTGCGAACTCTGCTTTTCAGGTACTACTGCAGCTATATGAGCTTTGACCCAGACGAGTTCCTGAGAGGCTTTTAGGCAAAGCACTTTGGAACCTCTCCCCCCAAGCTTACTTTCGTGCCCCATAAGATCAATAGGGCCTTGCAAGCTAAAAGATTACCCAAACTGCGTGGTACTTGACTCAGACTCCGCGGACTCTGCATCTGGGAAGGATTTCCAATCCGCGCCGATGGAAGAGGAAGCCAACTCAAGCACACATCCAATGGGTGTAGGAGATAGTGCTGCGACTATTAGAAATAACCCACGTGGTGTATCTGGGAGGGCTGAGAGACCCTTGGCCGTGCTTGATATCCGCGGCTCCATGACCCAAGATTGGGTTGAGCAGGTGGCGGAGGCCTTCGAATTTCCAGAAAATTTGACGTGCTCAGCCCCTTCCGCAAACCAAAGACCATGCACGGTTCTATTCGATGATGGAATTTTCTTGCCTCTGCACGCCTTCATTTACGAGCTGCGGCTGCCTATTTCAGTTCCTATCCGCCGCCTTTTTTAGGCA
Organism: Sambucus nigra; assembly: GCA_949130495.1. Taxonomy (NCBI): domain Eukaryota; kingdom Viridiplantae; phylum Streptophyta; class Magnoliopsida; order Dipsacales; family Adoxaceae; genus Sambucus; species Sambucus nigra. The sequence continues at coordinate 52,878,869 of OX422220.1, forward strand.
ATGAACCTGGCCCCAGCACAGTTGGATCCTAATGGCTGGAGAGCCATTCTCACCGCAGTTGTCTTTTGGGAGAATTTGTTCAAAAAGAACATCACTCCCGTGGAGTTCTTTCACTTCTACCGCCCAAAGGAGAACTAAGTGAAGTTCGCGGGCTACTACTACCTCTCAAGCCGCGGCAGGGACGAGACCCTTTACACTGGGAGACCGACTAGTGTGAAGAACTGGAAGGGGAAATATTTCTATATCTCCGGCTGAGGCTGGGAGATGCACCCCGATGGGAATGAGAGGGTAAGGTCATATGTAATGCCGCGACAGTGGGGGTCTCCCTCAAAATTAGGTAATAAGACTGTAGCCGCGTCCTTTCATTTCACATAAATATGCACAACTTCCACAAACCTTTGAATTGTCTTTTCTTTCTACAGCCCTTGACAATCTACACTTGAACAAGCGGCAGGAAAAAAGAGTTGCTGAGGCCACGGAAGTTCCTGCTGAACACAAGAAGTTCGGCACACTTGTAACGTCAGCAACCATATTTGAAGCGGGATTTTTCCCAAAAAAATCCATTCCTCAACAAATGGGCGCGGAAGGTAATTAACTGCGCCATGATTTTTACTCCGCGGTCATTTATTCTCTTGAACTCATGCTATTCCTTTTCAGGTGAAAAAGTTGACAGGGAACTGCTAGCAGCGCAACTAGCGGAGATGGATGAGGACGCAGTCGTCCTAAATAATACTGTACAGAGAAGAAAGAGGAAGAGGTCCAAGGCCAAGGGACCTACCGTGGCCCACTCCGTGGAGAATAACGTTGCCCCTGTCGTGGTACTTGCTGCCGAAAAAACTACAACTCCTGCCGCGGATAAAATGGTTAATGATGAGAACCTTCCGCATGACCATTTTGATGACGACATAGGGGAAAACCTTTCCACGGTGGGCTTGATGTCAACCGATGTTCCCCTTTATTCATCCTCTCCTCCGCCGCCACCTGTTGTGGTGGTTAACGTGAACTTGCCACCTCCTCAATTCCACGGAGAGTCTGGGCCTGATGGTAGACCAAGGCCCCAAATAAGGCAGCCTGACCCCAGTTCTTCTTGGGACACTACCGCAAAGGCTGCGCGGAGAATGAAAATAGCCTTGGATACCACAGACCTTGACAGGCTCGTGGGAGAAGATCATGATGATCTGGAGGACTATGGCCTCCATAGCCTTCTAAGGGTACGTAGCAGTTGTCATTCTTTTACTTTTACATCTCATATTTTTCCATATTTTTTTAACGTCTTATATTTTAGGCCGTGGATGTGATGGTGGTCCAGAAGTGGAAGTACGAGGCCTTATACAGACTGAAGTAGGCTGAAAGAGTACTCATGCCGCGGACTTGCAGGCTGCACGAACTTCTTCTTTTGAGGCTAGAAAGAAGTCTGCTGTCGTGGCTCTTCAGGCAGCCCACATGGACCTTGAGAAAGCAATCAAGGAGAGGGAGGAAGAGGAGGAGAATTTTAAGCAAGCCGTGAAATCCCTGAAATCCTCCCAGGCCCAGACTGCCGAAGCCGCTCGTGTCGCGGAGATTTCAAATACCAAGCTCGCCCTACTCCAGCAGAAATACGAAGAGCTGGAGGCAAAGTCTGTTCAGGAAGCCAAAGATAATGCCACGACAATAAAAAAAGCTGGAGGCTGATCATGGTGACGCCCTTTAACTAGTCGTGGACCATGCCGTAGAGTCCTTTAAAGGCTCCAAGGACTTCTTTCTTATCAACAATAGGGCATACCTCCACGGCTATCAGGATCTGCGGTAGAGATTTATTAAGAGGTTCCCTGAGGCCAAGGAGGAGGTCCTTACCTGGAAGTTAAGCGATCCCGAACATCAAGAGTGCATCGTTGAACTTAAGGCAGCATCGGAAGAGAGAGAAGGGCTGAGAGCTGAGGTAGAAGCAGCGGTTGTAGACGGAGAGACAGAAACTGCCGCAGACAGAGAAGAGGCTGCTGATGATGATGACGCAACCTCTTAAACTCATTCAATTTCTGTTATCATTAGCACAGGGCTGCGTCCCTTCTTTTTGTAATCTAAATTTCTGCTATGGCTGCAGCCTTCATTCTGTAATCTTTGGCTATTAATACCAAGGCTGCGGCCATATTTGCTACTTTATGTACGATTGATTACTTCCTATAATGAATGGTTGAATGCAACTGCTTCATATTTGAAAATGAATCCTTGTCTAGATAAACATAACATTTTAAGTCCGCGGACATAGATCGATTTATTCGTAGTATGATTTTTTGCCAATGTTCGCGCCCACATAAATGGTGCCATTTTACTCCTGAAGGACATCGACTGCTGCGTCATAAGGCAGCTGCGTGCAAGCCGCGACCCTTTATTATGCTGCGTCATGTAAACGCCTTTGCTTGATTACCGCGAACATGATTTCAAGGCTGGGGCTTGTTGATTGCATGGATCCCCAGCTGTTTTCATTGTACCTGGTTGTCTGAACAGCCTATCTTTTGTCATCCCATAACCAACATGGAATATGTAAAGAAAGCCTTTCCTTAGTCTTGGTACAATTGATTCTCTTCCACCGTGGCATTCGAAATTGCATCTTTCTCATGCTTCAAGATGTCAGTGCCTCAGCACTTTCATGAATGAATGACTCCTAGAGCTCTGCAACCGTATCGGTGGGCTGCGATGCATTTCTTGTCCATCTGAACAATGTACCTTTGTATACATACGTTGGTCTTTCCAAGCCTTCTCGGGATGGTTCATGTTATCAAGCTACCCACATCTAATACGCGAGACACTATCAAGCCTCTCTAGGCTGGGTTATGTTATTTAAGCCACCCACAGCTGATATGCGAGACACTATCAAGCCTCTCCAGGCCAGGTTATGTTATTCAGCCACCCACAGCTGCTATGCGAGACACTGTCAAGCCTCTCCAGGTTGGGTTATGTTATTAAGCCACCCACAGTTGATATGCAAGACACTATCAAGCCTCTCCAGGCTGGGTTATGTTATTAAGCCACCCACAGTTGCCGATATATATAAAGCCATCCCTGGCTAGATATTATAAACCTCCCGGCTCGATGACGCATCCCAAAAGCTAAGAGCGAGCATTGTAAACCCCCGCGGCTAATTATGATTTCCAAAAGCTGAGAACGGACATTGTAAGCCCCCGTGGCTAATAGGAGCTCCTTGAATTCTCAAATGCTTTCATGAACATGATCATCAAAAGATAAGATACAATTGCACCTCTTAAGGGGAACCTTTGAGATGATTAAGATTGCAATCCCTCCATAAGTGCATCCCGAAGTAAAATAATCCTTCGAGATAATTTTATTATATTCTTCCTCTAGAATCTGTTTGAGACAAAAAGTTTTTTTGTGAGATAACAGATTATGAAACCAAGAGAGATATGAGATATGGAAAAATTTGCTAATTCATATATTTATATATGTATGCTTCAGCTAATGACTTTGTTAACAAAACATAAAGTCTTGAGTATTAAGGCTCTAATGAGGTTCATAAAACATAAACAAAAATAGTTGAAATTGAAAAGACTAAGGATGAGGTGCGGCATGCAGCCTCTGTCAGGTTCGGCTGGGTCCTTTATGCATTCTTCAGGAATCGCTGCAGCATTCCCTGCCCAATTAGCCTTTCAACTTCATCCTTCAGAGCATAGCATTGCTCTGAGTCATGGCCATGGTCCTGATGGAATTTGCACCAAGTAGCTTTGTTCCTCTTGTGGGGTGGAGCTCTCAACTTTTCTGGCCACCTCAAAAGCTTGTCCTCTTTGATGAACTCAAAGATCTCTTCAATCTGGAAAATCAACGGCATATAGACGCCCGGTTTTTTCTCTGATTTCTCTGTTCTCCTTTTCTGACTTCTGCCAGTTGATTTCGCAGCTTCTTTAACTGTCGCGGCAGACAAGACTGGTTGAGTTTTTTCCTCTGCACCCGTGCCTATATTCTGAGAGGACGCGGCCTCTAGCATTAGCACCCTCTGAGTTAGATAATTGACCTGGGTCTAAAATGAGGCATGACTGTCATAGAGGTGATTAAAGTGATTGTACAGTTGCACAATCTCATCCTTGACTTCTGCGCTCTGGATGGATTCTCCTTCCATTTCTTCTTTTGTTAGTCTTTGTAAAGTATATAGAATCTGATACAAAACTAACAGAAGTAAGTGATCACAGAAGTATTGGCAAGGAGGGGTTGAACTGCTCCGTGATATGCTGAGGAGGTCGCGACAAGTATGGCACACAAGTGCACTGCCGCAGCCCTTTAATGTTATTCACCAAGGTCGATCTGAAGGCCACCCAAGTCCTTCCCATGGTGATTTTGAACTTTTGTAATAGGTCTGCACTAGTAGGGGTCACAGCACGAGAGGTTGTTGAACTTACAAGCCGCACCCCTAGCTAGGCAATGGAAAGATCCCAAGACAGGAACTGATATTTTCTCCCCCAACACGTGAATAAAACCTACTAGGGTCCATTGATGAGAGAATTCCCTTGCGGTGCGCAATACGACACAATTTCAATGATAACCCCTAGATCATAGGTAGATGGCAAAAAAGGGGAGTAAATATAGCCTTTCCCTAATCATCCACCTTTTCGGGACTAAAGTCCACCATGCCTTTCAGCATTATCTAGATGGAATGATATCACAGGGGTATGTAAAATATATCCAAAGCCATCAAATGAAGATCCAAAGACAGATCCAGAAATATGAAATACTAGTTAAAGGGGGCGAATGTAAAGTGGAGCCCAATAACCAGTAATCGACCCGTGAGAAGATAATCCATAGGACCCTCAGGGGTCGAATAAGGTGTTTAGGAACTCATATATGTAGAGGAACAAGATTGAAATATCTCTTCCCACAGACGGCGCCAAATTTATGATACGAGAAATCATCCACTAGTCGTTCTCGTATCAGCAAATCAAGAGTAAAGTGCATAATAAACAAGTAAAGCAAGTAAATAGAGAGAAGACAAGATATAGAGTGGTCAAGCCTTTAAAATAGGCCTACGTCCATTGTGTTGCTCCGTTCTCATTATATGGTTGCATTGTACAATATAATCATGCCTAAATAGGCGTACACGTATGAGAATAAGGGAGAGTACATGACGGTATAAAAGATTTCGGTGAGCCGAAAGGTGGCTGTGATGTAGATCCGTGGACTCCAAGGCGTATGATGAGGTTGTGTAGAGAGAATCTATTTTGTAGAGCCAGCCTCATGCATGAGAGGAATCGATCCCTTCTTTCGAGGTGTGGTCCTCTATTTATGAGGTAAGTGTCCTGAGTCTCATGCCTTGAGCACGTGACTTATGCCAAGTCTGCAGTAGTTGCGGATGAGGTGAGGTGCGACCTGCAAAGCTAGCGTTGTATGTAGCTGCTGGAGGTATGTCGCGCATTGTACGGAAGAACTTTCGTGGCCTGCAATGGACGGGGCTGCACTCAGCGCCAAGCATCTGTACGTCTTGAAGAGATGCCGCGCCCTGAACGATATCTGGCCGCGCCCTATATAACCTATGAGGTATGCTAACTGAAGACGAATACATTCCGCGGCAGGGTGTTATATGTGTACTATCAATAATATCAAAGTCATGCGCAAAACAGTAGAAGGAATATATACTTGGGTGTTACAAGTCATATAAAAGCATGGGATTATAATGAAAGGAGCATATTCTAACAAGTTAAAATGCAATCTTCCTTATAAAAATAACTAATATCATTCTTCAAAAACATTCCTCCCATAATGTCTTCAACATCTTCAAAAAATAAGTCCATGTTCAGAAATTTTTTTTAGTAAAATACTCTAGTAAATTAACAAAACACTTGTAATAATAAAATGAAAAATCAAAGTATACCTTCAATCCAAAAAGTAATGAAGAAACACCATACCCACTTGATTCCTTATGTTTATCTGAAATCGATGCTTCTTAGAATAAAATTCAAGAACTATAACTATTCCACTCACATAACTAGTCAAAATGAATGTATCGATGTGGCCATGCTATGGTACTTCGTTTTGCATCATCAAGTATGGAAAACTCATCCGAGTATCGAAAAACTGGCACTTGGGGCACTAAAATTTCAACAACCCATACTTTATAACAATCAGGCCCAAGGATTTGGTGGTGCACTAGTGACTTCGGGTCTGTAGAATCAAGTTCTGCGCTTTCCACGTCTTCTCCAGTCCCCAACCAATGTAACAATTTGCAGGGAAAATTTCTTTGTGGAGCACTTTGTACACATGAACTATCTTGACTGCACTAATAAATAGTACAAAGAAAACATTTAAAAAATAATTATTAAAGCAACTAGTAAAATAATTTAGACTTAGATAATTCATTAACAATAACCTGTAGATTATGTGCGTGATTATGCATGGCGTCCCCACCACCCTCATGTTGACCCTATAGAAATTTCAAGTGAACTATATAAAAACAAAATAAGGGAAAAAATATATGCATTGAATCATGTTTAATTTTAAAAATATACCACACTTCGTTCATTTCCTTGCGTCATTCGACTTTCCATGTGCATCTTCCATTCCAAAAGTTGTTAAATTTGATTTTCAAGAGTCGTTACCCTTGCATTACTATGTAACGACACATCTACCTTTGTAGGCGTCACCCCAAATCCAAGACCTAGAACATGACCCGGACGTTCAGGACCAATCACCTTTACCATTGCATCATCTCTCAACGATGTTGAGTCATGAGATAGAATTTTTTCCATCTTTTCTTAAAATAAATACAAGAATTTAAAATATTAAAAAATTATAATAAACACATTGTAGATTTAAAAAAAATTGTAAAGTGTTGTGTAAGTGTTTAAGTCGTAACTATTGCTTCACCAACAACTTGATTAACCGGATCGCCATTTTCTCTCCTATGTCCCCTTATCCAAACATCAACATGGCGTATAGTTTTATTTGGGTCTTCGACTTTCTACAAAATTTTGAAAGATAGGATTACGAAATAATGTAAGCTATTTCTGAAGTATACAACTTCAAAGGGGAAACATACCATGTTTTCCTTAAGTCTTGCATAGCCTCTACGACTAGTTGTGTGTGGATGGATTTGCTTTGCTCTAGCCTCCTTATGCTTTTCACTTATTTCCCATAAAAATAAAAGAAATCATATATAATTGCAAGAAATACAAGAATACTAAAATTGGACTTTAGTCTATTAATAAAAATAAAAAATAAATAGTCAAATTCACTTGCATCAAATTCAGGTGACAAACGAGATTTAACAAATTCATCCCATTCGTTTGACTTCATTCTAGGGGGCTTGAGTAATGTAAGATAGCGAGTGGAATTTGGTCTTTTAGCTTCTTATCGTATTTTTGTTGATAATTTTGACTTATATTCTTTCCAAGCTCTGCCCGTCTGACCTAAAACAATCGCCTTTTGGCATTCTTCAATGTTATATTTTTGCTGCATCATACAAAAAAAATACATTAAATTAGTTACAATTGAATATGTACAAAGTTACATTCAAAATATTACATAATTGTGCAAAGGGTAGAGAAATAAAATACTCACAGTAACAAACTCCCATATTTGATCCTTGATGTCACTTATCACCTTATCCCAACCTTTATGTGTTACTGGTATGCATTCTCGTAATCATAGAACTAAGATGGATGGAATCGAGTCCAATTGGTTACCCAAACTCATTGAATTCTACCTTTTTACGATATTTTATCCCAGTTGCAATTACATTCAATTTTGATGGCCCCGCTTCTTTTTTTTGCCCTTATCAACAGAATCAATGTTGGGTACTTCATCCGCATAAATTTCTTCCGACGCATGTGAGTTAGAGACTTTGCATGATATTCTTTCATCCTCATTCTCATTGCATGTAGTTACTTTTGATCTCTTACCCCTAGCAACCTGTTTTGGATGCACACAATATGCATGGAATGTAGTGTAAATTATATGGACTTCAATAACATTTATTACAAAGTTTAAATTAAAGAGATAATGGACTCATAACTCACCTCTTTAAACATATCCGCCATATTCTCAAAAGGCAGATTTTTTTGTTCTATTCACTCTATTTGACAAGCAAAAAATTAGATAAATTAGTACAACTCGATCCAAACAGAGTAGTTCAAGTGAAGGTCCAGGATGCAACATAAATGGGAGGAATAAATTTTATATTATACATCTGCACTTAAAAGCATAACTTCAAGTTACACATGTACCAGGAATGCGAAAAAATATTATTCATGAATGGGATCAAAGAGTCCCTAATTAATAAAAAGAAAAACAATAATTGTTTTTAAATGTTCTTTCTCACTAAACACAAAATCAACTTTCAATGTTATTTATTTGGGACTAAAACACAAACACAAGATAAATCAAGTTATCGAAATTCGATATATGATTGATACAGAGAATAATACATGAAATACATGCATTTTCTTAGTGTCCCTTATTTTCATTTATATTTTCAGTTTCCAGTAGGCACACAATTGATGACACAAAGCTAAAAACAAAGGTACACTAAGAGACATAAGTTTCCATGATTCAATATGAACCACACAGGTGTTCTTGTGAATCATCAACGCAGATATCTTTTAAATCAATAAGGAAGTCTTACCAAAAAGAATCAAGAGCGTAACAACTCCCTTATTACCAAGTAACTCGCCTTTTCGAAGCCAATTTTCCATATTCAAATATAATTATAAGCAGATTACACATTTTAATAAAGCATGTATAGAGGAAACCAAGATCATGAAAGAATGTAGATTTGATTAAGCACATTACACATTTTAAGCAGATTACACATTTAAGCAGATTATGTGTTGTGCTATAATGTATATCGGTTTGATTTATACAATTACCAATAATTTTGTTCTAGTTTTATGTACGTGTTTCGTGTTAAAAACAAATAAAGGGAGAGACGTATATTAGGAATTCACTTGGGCCAAGATTTTAGTTCCCACATTGATCCTCAGTGGATTAGTATTGCGATTGACAAATCAGTTGAAGAAATCGATCTCGACTTATTAGAGGGGTGTAGTTTTTTAGTGGATTACGAGCTGAAGCTGGGATTAAATCCATCGGTATAGACCTCCGGAACAAGTGACTGAACCTGAGTTGCTGAGTAAGGTCCATGAATTAAATTCAAATACAGATGTACACGGTATACTAGTCTAGCTTCTATTGCCAAAACATATAAACAAAGAGAAAATTTTAAGTGAAATCAACCTAAAAAAGGACGTAGATGGCTTTCATCCTCTCAACGTTGGCAAGCTCTCTATGAAAGGCAGAGAACCTCTGATACCTCCTTGCACCCCCAAGGGATGTATTGAGCTTCTATCAAGAAGTGGTATTAGCATAAAAGGTAACAAGGCTGTGGTGGTGGCTCGAAGTTTTTTTTTTGCAGTGCAACCAATAAAAATACTTGGTGCCTATTGAAGGAACCTACCACATCTCCATTTCAGCAGCTCCAGGAAATCATCACTCCAATCACGCTGTAATTTGAAATAGAAATCCGCCTATATTTTTTAGGCCCTAATTTTAATTGGACACCATTATGGTCATGGACCATAAAAAAATGCAACATTACCTCCACAAGTCCGATCCCTAAAGATGGAGATCAAATGCTCATAAGCTCAGATAAAGAATTGGAATCATCCCAAGAGCCTAAGAAAATTCGAGTAGATAGACCATAACCTTCTAACATGGGTCCTTAAAGTAGATGGTTCATCCACTAGCTCAGGCAATGGACTTGGACTTCATCTTGTATTCCAGAAGGGAGTGTAATTTCTCTTTCCCTCCACTTTCTACTCAAAGACTCTAAAAATGAGACAGGGTATCAGGATTTCGTAGATGCCCTAGGTTTGGCCATTTATTTAAAAGTGGGATAGGCCATCAGCGAATCTCGATTAGTGGTTAACCAGGCCATGGAGGTCTATGAGGCCAAAGGTGATTGAATGCAGGTTATTTGGAAAATGTTAAGCACCTCATCCAAAGGATTCCCAGATTCAACATTAAGAGAGTTATAAAGTTAGAAAAATATGAGGATAATCATCTTAAACGAGTAAAATTTACAGATGAGGTGGTACCTAATGTTTTAATAGTCATCTTGGACCATCTAAGTATCACTTAGCTATAGATTAATATTTCCGTGGAGAACCAAAGTTAGGATTGAACCATGCATATCAAAGCATACCTTATAAATGGGATCCTACTTACTGAAAAGCTCCAAATTAGATGCATGAAGTCCTTAGTGTCTAGGTACTACCTAGAGAATGGTGTTTTATTTAAGAATGGATATTGATCAACAACTTAACTTTAACTCAACTCATTATAAGCTAGTTATGTCCTGAAAGAGCTCCACGAAGATCTCAATGGTTCTGAAATTTTCCCCCAAGATATTAGTCTATAAGATCCTTAGGAAAGGATACTTTTGGACCACCTTAGGAAAAGAATCCAAAAACCAGGTACAACACTGTGATAAGTGTTAGAGGTTTTCATTTATTTCAAAGTTTCTAGTAGATAGTATAACCCTCATGCTAAGTCCATGGCCCTGTACTCAATAGTGGTGGATTTAATAGGTCCCATGCCTCTCATTAAAGGCCAAAATAAGTTTTGCATAGTGGAAATTGATTATTTCACAAAGCGAACTAAAGTCGACCCCTTGGATACCATTTGTAGGTTTAGATTGGCTTTGCCACCATCTCAAACAACTATAAGCAATTTGATAACCTAGCCTTTAGAGAATTATGCTTGGACTATGGAATCAACAACCATTACTTATCTTCAAGGCATCCTCGGGCTAATGGCCAAGTGAAAGTGACCAAATAGATAATTTTCCACAACTTGAAGAAGAGGCTAGAGAAAGAAAATAGTCTATGGGATGAGGAACTACCAAGAATCTTCTGTGCTTATAAAACTATAGTTAGAGGTTCAATGAGGGAACCCACATTCTCTTTGACCTTTGGAACTCCAACCCCACTAAGATTGAGGTACCTACACATAATATAGTTAAGCTCATGCAACAAGATAATCTTGAGGGACTCATAATGACCTTGATGAACTAGAAGAAAGCCGTGAGGCAACAATAATCAATATGGCTACTTATAAGAAAAATATATCCTCTTACTTCAATAAAAAAAAATCTCCACATAGAATTCAAAGTGAGATAGTTAGTCTTGAGTGAGGTCGCCATTGACACCATAAATCTAAGTGAAGGAAAATTAGGTCCTGAAATGGTAAGTCCCTTATGTAGTGGACAAGATAGTAAGGCCATGTTTTTATTACCTAAGGAATATGGAGGCATTCATCCTTGTCTCCCAAAGGCTTTAAGGTCTCTAATGACCTCACTAGAATTGCAAGGCATTAATCCTTGGATTGAATAAACAGTCTATGGTTTAATGACCCCAAAGAGAATGAAAAGAATTTCCAAGACTTCCATCCTTGATTCCACCAAATTTTAGTAAGGTTAAAGGACCCAAATTTTCATCTTAAAGGAACTCTCATACCGAAAATATATTTTCAAAAAAACAAAAGAACAAAATAATGCAAAAAACTTAGCAACCATATCTTAAAATGTTTTCAAACCTCATTTTAGGGGGGTCGAACATTTAAAAAGATGAAAAATCCTTTTAAAACCATGGTCTAAAAAGGTAACACTTAGGAAAAAAAATTCACTCGAAAATTCTTTTTGGGTGCCTAAGTGTTCATGTGCAAAAATATTTTCAAACTTCTAGTTTTAAAAATGAAAGTGAAAATTCAAAAAATAATGGCCTCTATCCTAGTAGATTATAGTTCAGAGATCTTAGGAATCTTTGTGGAACTTAAAATTTTGCACTTTTAAGGCTTTTATCCTTAGTTAATTAAGTTCAGAGGTCTTATAACCCTTTATGGAACTTCAAATTTTACAATTCTAAGGATTTCAACCTTTGTTAGTTAAGTTTAGAGGTCTTAGAAACATTTGTGGAACTTCAAATTTTAAAATTATAAGGCTTTAATCTTTAATTAGTTAAGTTTGGAGTTCTTAGTACCCTTTATGGAAATTCAAAATTTAAACTTCTAAGGATGGCATCCTTAGTAAGTTAAGTTTAATGGTCTTGGGCCCTTTGTGGAATCTAAAACCACAAGTCTTTCATCCTAATGGAATCTAGTTCAGAGGTCTTAGGACCCTTTATGGAACTCAATATTTTATACCCTAAGGATTTTATCCTTAGAGGATTACAATTCTAAAGTCTTGGAACCTTGAAAGAATTACCTTTTTAACCTCTTCCACATAATTTTTGGAGGCTATGTATAGGTAAAAAATATTTGAGATGCTCGGTATTAAAAGGTGTAAGTTGAAACTCCTAAGGATTTTATCCTTAGTCAATTTTGGTTTTAAGGTCTTAGAACCCATGGTGGGACCTTAGCTCTTAGTTTCAAAGATTTATCACTTTAATAGCTCAAATAACAATGGTATCTGGACCCTCAGATCTACTTCAAAAGTGCTACTGGTTATTTTTCATTCTTTATCAAGTAATCTTAACGGGATAAGGGGTAATACTACCTCAGACTACAACAAGCACAAGAAAACATCTCTTGGAAAAGCAAAGTAGATGAAGTAAGCAATAAAAAATAAGTCAATAATTTCAAAACCAAATCACTATCATTAAAGATAGAAGAGTTAGGGATATTACATCCAAATGGATCTTGTCTAAAATAATAAAAAAACACATGTAAAATCCTTTCTAAGGTTGGGGATTTATAGCGGGTACCTTCACAGAGACTTCAGGTTCCTTTACTAGGGGTTTTGCACAATTAGAGGAGTAGGGGATTCATTATTGGCATACTATATCTTAGCTTTCGGTGCAGAGACCTTAGCAGCTTCACCCACACTATTTCACTCATAATCAAAATTATCTTCAGTAGAGTGGGAGTCCTCGAGAAAGAGACTATAGATGTCAACCTCGGAGAAAACCATCTGGGCCTTTTCCTTGTAGGCTTTAAATCCTGAAGAATACTTCTAGAAAATAAACTTATGATAGGCCTCAGCATTGGAATTTTCTACCTTAGGCAAGGAATCCTAACTAGTAGTAATCAAGGAAGCATTGTTCCTAGTGGTCTTCTCATTCAGAAGTCGAGTGCATTATAAAACGTTAATTTAAAACCTTAAAATTGGTCTCTTATCCTCTAGGGAATCTATCTCCAAGTTCTAATCATAGACCTTTAATGAAGCTCCATATTGGCAAGGTCTTATTAATCATCCATAGCCAATGATTTCATCCATTACCTTTAGCCCTCAATGGCATCAGCCATGAGGGCCTCCTTCAAATGTTAGGCCTGTAAATATAAGAGTGAGAAGGGCCATATTAAAGAAAAAAGAAGACGATGTAGAAAATAAACAAGTATGAAGGTACCTCGCTAAGGATGTGGATCTATTCCTCTGAGGTCCCCCTACCCCTTAGCACAAACACCATCTTAGAATTATTGGATCTAGTCATCAATTTTAAGAAGTTCATAGCAGAAGCCTATGAGTTCATGTCCTATGAACAATAAGGCCTAGATTTTTTATCTACTTAGTAGAACCTTAGGCCTCATTGTTCACCCTCATCTAACCCACATTTTAATATTATAACTCCAAAGATCTAAAACCCCTTCATCTTCACCCAAGCAAGAGAAGATGTACTGAGGTCCACTAAAGACCTCTGCCAGACCATAGTTAAGACTCCAAGACCCTGGTTGCATTATTGAAGGGACCATGGAAGAGCTATAATCCTCAATCGCCTCACTATTATTCCAAAATGCTTATTCATTATATCAGATGCCAGGAACTAAGGTTAGAGACCTCAACACTAGACCCTATCACCCTTAAACTTACATAATGGACCTTGGTATAACCATAACTGACCTCCAAAGGTCCGATGACCCACATATCAGGGAGATATTATTGCAACCCACCATTAGACCATGTAATGAGGAACCAATACCAATTCCATACTCCTTATACATTTATCTAACCTCCCGTAACTTTTTTGGGGGGCAGGTAGAAAGGACAATTAATGTTCTACCTATAACCACTATTCACTCCCACTAGCATTGATGATTGTTTTTGGCATTAACTTCTCTCCTCAGCTACCTTACACCACCTTTAAGTTTTTCTCCCACGCTCTACCTTGATATTGTAGCAATCAGACCTCAAAGAGGCCCCATCCATTTTGTTGCAATGTACGCTATCAACCCATTATAACGTAACCAGTGTTTAATGTAAAATGTAGGGATATAATGTTTTTTAAATATTAAACTCAGGAGAGACCAAAAGAAAGAGTGATATTTATTAAAATACATAAAAGATTGGAAACCCTTACAAGTATTTGAAGAAGAAAATGACAAAGTCCCCAATATGCTTTCTAATTACCATGAGGGTCTCAGACATAAGCCAAATAAAGTAAGAGGAGTCTCCATAAGTAGAGAAAACCCCTATTTAAATCAATATAGAATCCTAAGATTACTAATAGCAATCATTCTCCTATTTCTTCAATCTAAAATGAGGTTTATGAGATGGATCTTTAGAAACAACTTATTAATTTCCTCTATGGAAGACCACCACCATTTTAATGAGTTGTGATTGAAACCACATTTTAAAGATGAGTTGCAACCTAATTTCTTTCCTTATAGATGTGAGAATCTCAAGCCTTCAAAAAGATAAGCATGCTCCGTATTTTTCCCACCTATTTTTAAGTGATCTGGGAGGAGAGAATATTGAGAACTGAATGCATTTCATCATACTCATGGATTCAATATTAATCAACAAATATTTTCATCTATAGTGATATACTAACTAAATTCCTATTATCATAACCACTAATTTTTTTTATATAAAATGCATTGTGAACGTAAGGTAATCTATAGCCATATGTAACTTTAACCAAGCCTATATAGGTTCTAATAGAAGCAATGGAAGGTTATCAAAGGGATAATCCATTAGTACTTAACTTCATGCATGAAGGAGGAGGGTGAATCCAACGACCATGATAATAAAAAGAGCTTTCCTAGGTCCGCCTGTGATATTCAAACTACATATTATTAAGAGATCTTCCACTGAGTTTAGCATAGTTTCTTTTATTAAGTTTTTCGTCAAGAAAAGTTGACTTTTTACATAAGATAAACAAGATTTGAAAGATATGAAGTTTTTCTAAGAAGCACTTTGATTTATAGCCGTCCATTTCAGTTGGAAACATATCATAATAGCTTTAATCCAAATGCCTTTCAATTAAAAATTGAATTTAATCTTAATATCTTCCTTACAACATCCCATCTTACTCTGTTTAACAAAGTTCACCTCATATGTACAATACACCCAATTATAATTTTTTTTAAGGAAAGTTACATAAAAAAATAAGTGCAGATTATTCTTCATAATAACCAGACACGACCCACATTTAGAAATAAATTCGAAACGAACCTTTTAGAGATTAGATATTATGGGCAGTATGTGCCAATTATAAGTAAACCAGGGCATCATTTAATCATAATCTACTAAACATTATTATTAACTTAGGAAGGAAATATCTGTGCCAAACATGAGTAAACCATGGCATCGTTTAATCATAATCTACAAAACATACACAAGCCTCTTTGAAGAATAAATCTCCTATATGAGAGGAAGGACACATAATAGAATTCTCTCTAGGAAGCACATGGAGTAGATGTTTTAATGATGATGGAAATTTTAATGGTTAGTTAAAACCATATGCCCAACTTGCATAAGGGATAAGTATTAACATTTTCAACCTTTTCCAGAAGGAACAAGTTGTTACTGGCGATGCTCTATTTCACAATTGGTATTTTAAATGTCCTCAAATTCCCCAACTGCCCCTAAGGCAAGGCAGAGGTCCCAAGGCTAGCACCAAACCTCAAGTAGACCAGTACTTGCCTAAAAAATCCTTCGCTACTCTCATGTGTGAATTATGGTACTGTAGAGGACTTCGATCATGCATGTTTCTTCCTATTAAGGTCACTCATTCTAGCATACCACCTTAAGTAACCTTAGAGACCACAAAATCAAGGGTCCATGATGACTATACTCAGTTTAGGACGAAGCTTGAATGAAAGTGACCTCCTAAGGTCACCCAAGCCTCAGTCGTAATATGTGTCAATATGTATTACTTCAAGACCAACTTTATATAACAATATATAGTACTTCAAGACCAACTTTTAAGAACTCCATGACCCTTCCAAACCCCTTGGAACTCTAAAAAGGCTCCCACAAGTAGTCTTGTAGAGTAGGTGATAAGCAGAACATTATTCCACCTATATCCACTACCGAGATCCATTTTTATTGAATCATCCCATTATCATTAAATGCATATAACAACCACCTTAATACTTTGCCCAACACTCCACCACCTTATTGACACCAGCAGACTTCAAGGACACTTAATTCCACCTTATATTAATGAATAACCGATGTAAATGGAAGCTTGATGAGATCTAGAAAAATTATCTATGGACATCAAGATGTGAGTATTACCATGAGAGTTATTATATACGTGAAAGTAGTGTTGTAATGAAGATTTTGTTTAAAGGTGTTAAAGGATAACTTGATTGGATTTATGTCCATAGAGTAACTCGAAGTTTTAAGACTTTCCATTCCTTTGAATTGATTAGAGTGGAAAGATTTAAAAAGTTGGGATGCAATGGTGTTTCCTTAAGACATTTAGGTTAAACTTTGAGTCTTGTATGATTGATATTATTTTTTATTGATTACTTTTATACAACAAATCAAAACTAAAATTGAATATAAAGAGCAATCATTATAATAAATTTTGAATTAAAAAATTGGATTCTTAGACTTGGAAGTTAGGTTTGATCTTAGTTACAAATTAGAAAATGACCTTTCATACACCTTTCTAGGCAATTAGCATTTTCACATTTACATACACTTCCAATTTAATATATGATTGTAAACATTTATTTATCGATTTTGAACCAAGTACAAAATATATGGAATTTATTCATTTACTCAGTTATTAACTTGAACTTTTTACATAAAGTTATCACTATGAGTAAATAAATTACTCTCTTATATCGGTCGAGTATTTATCTTGTAAGTCCTTTTTCACTTTACCCCACAACGTTATCATTTTTTTTCCAAATTCTTATTAACCTTTGTAAATCCCATTCCACCAGACCTTCGTGTTACTGTAATTTTGTAAACACTATTATGCCCTTTATATTTAATTTTTTCCATTAAGTCAAGTCATTCCGCGAACACATTTGCATCCACTTTTCCCTTAAACATTTAACACATCGACATTCACACTGGATGTATGTTCCCTTTTAAAACCCAAATTGTAAGTCCCTGACTTTAATTTTTATTTTAATTGAATTATTTCTATGACTTTAACTTTTTCTAGTTATGTCAAATCAAACCCAAGAGGTGTGTTGAATCAAAAAATGAAAGTGGGGTGGGTGGGGAATTTTACCTTTTTTCCCTTGATGGGTATTTACATTGTTGAGATTGCTATTATCCTTTATTAGTATTTCCATTTATTTTTCTACGTTTGTCATTTTGCTTTATATTAAAGTTTAGGTAGCTCGATGGATTACTCCAGTTCCTGGAGGCGTGGAACCTTTGACTGTCACGATGCTACTTAAGAATACCTCTGAGGATGCCAAGCATGTGATGGAGACATAAGCCCCTCCATCTTAGTTCTTTGAGTTTATGCTTACGCATTGGTCTTTCTTAAGTTACAATAATACATCACGAAATTGATGTTTAATGTTGTATTTCATTTTCCAATGATACGAACGTAATGAATGATATATCTAAATCGGGGTTCACAGTTATCCACACGAACTTTATGTCCTCAAGTATCTCATTGACAACAGTTGGACTTGAAGTCCTCGTGATTGATCCATGTCAAAAGGTATACAAAGGATTCGACAAATGTGATTATGAAAAAGTGTGTTCTTTGTACAAATTTGGAACAAATAATGTAGAGTTGATTCAGGCAACTTTTCCCCTAATTGTTAAACTAATTATTAGATGATATACATTCCCATCTAGAGATGTTTAAAATATAGAGAATATATACAGTAGGGATATTGATCGACAATAAAAGAAGTTACCATTAAGTGTAGTAGCAGCATCAAGAGTTTAAAAACATAACAATGTACCATTAAGTGTAGTAATATACGGACATTGAGAAACAAGACAATGAGTTAATCATCTATGCACTTGCAGTTTATATTTTAGTGAGAGAACGAAACTTTTTTTATTTGGCGCTCTTGTGTGCCATTTCCCATGTTACGCCAATAACACTCATGAAAAAAAAACAAAACAGAGGTTGTCAATCAGTAATCATTTATCCCTGTATTACTTGAAGGATTCAAGAAAAATTTCACACCGACCCTATACAAAATTATCAAAGGTAATGTGCCACATGATTTCTCACAGGGGCCATGTAGTAGAGCTCTGTATATTTTCTCATCAGCTATTGATATGTGTTAATAGGGCTTGTTTCGATGAGTTATCACTTATCCCAAAAGATGGACATCTCAGTTATGTGGGACTACATTTAGTAAGAGGAACACAAACGGAGATAGATAACCATGCTCAAATAATTCTAAAATAAATTATAACATGCGACATAGAACTTCAATAATTAAACTCTATTCAGTTGAAAAGAAAATATGAACACACCCACAATCTCCGTAAGTGTTAACAACACTTCTCTAGTGAGCCTATCCTTCTGGGAAAGGACTCATTATTCATTGTACCTTCCTCAACTCGGTACAAGGTTCACTTTTCCATAATGTTCTTTATTCACTGTCGGTCTCTGGCCGATACTTATGTGAATAATTACGAAATGGAATTCTTCTCCTCCCTGCAGAATCATGGGGACTCACGGTTAAAACTATCCATAAGATCCCTTTGGAACCCTTATCTCCACGGGGTAATTCAACTTGAGTACCACTTTCTACCACAGTAGTACTTGGTTGCTCATAACTACTATACTTTAGTAGTCGTTGAAATAATCCTTAGCATTTGCCACAAGGAGAGTGGCCTCTACTAAGGTCCTCATTCCAAACTTCTATCAGTTTCCCTAGCTAAGCCTTGCCTCCTGCTGTCCTCCCCGAGGCTCTCCTTGGTCGTCCTTCTTCGATCGGCACACACGATCTCAGAACGAGCACGCAAAGGATTACTAAAATCTTCTAACATGGAAGGAGAACGAAATCTCACAGAGAAATCAACAATCCTAATCCTAGGGCTCTATAACAAATCGAGAGCAACGCTGAAAGCGTAGTACGTCCGCACAGATTCCTAAGGACACTAGAACTTGATGCTCTGATACCATCTGGAACAACTCGCCTAATGGGATACCAGGCGATCACTCCTATATCAAATTAAAACAGAAGTCACATATGGATCATTCTTATCATCACTGTCGAAAATCCATTTAATTACTAATATCCTATTAGGCGAGCGTTAAAAACTTTTACTTAACTACTCTTTTTAACGATAAAATAAAACATCCACAATTTAATGCGTAAATGAAATTAAAAGGAAAATGAAATGAACTAAAATAACCGAACACTCGCTTCAAATTATACAACCATATCGAATATCGTGCAAAGAATAAATAAAATCAGTTGGACCATTGGCCCGAATGTTTGTACAATACCTCCTATCTAGAGTACAAGGAAAGAAGCGTCTACCGATAACCCGCAAGCATCCACAGCTGCTGCAGCAGACGTCTGACTCGAAAGAAGTTTCCATCCAGGCGTCCCTGTGTCTGGACACCTATATATATAATATATAGAAAGAAAGGAAAGTAGATAAACGGGTCAGAGCCCGAATTTTAAAAATATTTTGCAAGTGCATAAATGCTTTATTTATTTTTTTTAGAAAAATAGTTTTATCTCATATTTAAATTGGTATCGCACTCCCATGAGATACCCCTCACCTCTCCTCTAGTAGTGCACACCTAACGCATCCTAACAACATACCTTAGTCAAGCTATCCCTGCCTAACTAGTCTAATTTACCCATATACTATCTACCCTAGATAGTCCAAGTGGTAAGGGCCAAACTTCCCTCCATTCTCAACACTGCACTAAGTTCGTGCGTGGGGTGTCTCGCAAAGCGAAATCCAAACAAGGAACCCCCCGATACACTACTACTTGGCAGGGTTAATGGTAGAGATCCATTAGGCCCGTAGCACGCACAAATGTATAAATACATATATATATATATATACATCAACCATATACGTCCGGATAATATCCCCCGGACTGAGGTTTACTTATCATCTTTATAATACTCATCCGGATCTACCTCCCGGACTGAGGTGTATTCGATACACAAAGTATTTATCATTTTTATTTCAAAACTTTCCATTTCCCTTCTCATATCCAGGAAATGTATTTAAAAGCCAATTCATTAGCATGAATTGCTTTATCATAACATATACTTTTTAAAAGTCGGTTTTATTATCATAAAAATGCTTTTCTGTTTCAAAATATCCCATTTCCCTTTTTATACTCAGGAAATGTAATTAAAAGCCATTTTTATTATCATAAAAATGCTTTTACCATATCATATGCTTCCAAATCCCTTCTTCCATCTGGGAGTGTTACCGAAGCTAAACATATAACCCATTTTCCTTCCTATATCTAGGAAATGTAATTAAAGCCAATCCATTATCATGAATTGCTTTAATATAACGCGTTCTAAGACCGCCCGTCCGGGTTTCCCCACTGTGCGCGCCCCTAAATGGCTATCATCTTCCAGGTCCTATCATCAAGACAACCTGGGATCCTACATCGTAAGACGTCGGGAAGCGGCCATGTGCCTGCGGGATAGTCAAGATCACACCCGGAATCTCCTAACCAGCGCAGAAAAATATATATCAACAACGCTCACATGGCCTATAGGACTATATCCACCCTGCATTCATTAGCCAGGGGGCTTCACCGTACGTATGCAACTTCCCTTATGATAGCGATTTATAGAGGTGTGTAATCCATATTTTATCAATTATGAAAATCATTTATTTACCATTTTGAAAATATTCATTTTTATATTTTCAAAATCATTTCCATCATAACATATATATATACCTAAATCACACAGTATATACATATCCTATATATTCTTCCTAGAATATATATAAACGGCCATAGTGGCCTATAGCATCTAGCGATGACCAATAATCCCAAGGATTCTCTCAAAGAATCATAATCATGCTTTCATATAAGCATGATACTAAACCCAAAGTATTTTCTTACTTCGACAAATAATAATTACCTTAATCAACTCTTAAAGATTTATTGGATATCTCCAAATATAATAATTCACTCTAAGTGAATATATATATATATATATATATATATATATATATATATATTCCCAATTCCTCAAGTCCTTTAGGACTAACCCTCTATAATACTCTAATTTAGAGGGCCCTTAAACTTTGAACTCAAAGAGGAGAAGTAATCCTAATCTCCAAAATCTTGAGCTGAAAACAGGGCACCGGTCGACCGGTCCTGGACCCCCGGTCGACCGCGGGTTGTAAATAAGCCTACGAAACAAAGTAGTAGGCCCTTTCCTCCTTGATGCGGTCGACCGGCCTTAGGGGCGCGGTCGACCTGTCACACCAGGTCTCCCAAATTAAATTTCCTCAATTCCTTAATCCAACAACCCAATTTCATTATCGGGGTTTCTAAACTACCCCAAAAATTATCCCAAACATCTACGCAATTAATTATAGCCGTAATTTTTCCAATTCCCAATTTGATTTCCGAGTTGATGATTTCAACCCGGAGCTGTCATCTTGTAAAAATCATATTAAATCGTAGAAAAATCAAAAAAATACGCGGTTGACGCCCACGCGACCGTATCGAAAATATCTACAACTTTTTTCTTTTGGACGAAAGCTAAATCAATTTTTTTTCTAGTCAAAATAACCCGACAAGATTACGGGTTTACTATTCATTGTCTTCCCAAAATCCCAAACTCCATTTTTCTCCATTCTTGTTGTTTCTAACCTTATACAACAACTCAACAAACATCTAATCTATGTTTTTCAACTAAAACATCAATTAATTTGGGGTATTAAACTATTTTCTTAGGTTTTGGATCTTAAAACCCCAAAACCCAAGATTTGACATTTCTCCCATTTCAATTCCATTTATTACTCGATTAACACGGTTTTAATACTAGAAATCATTAAGAGTTTACATTACATCAATATGTAAACTCATATCTAAGTTTTCCCAATTTTATTTTAAGGGTTCTAACCCCAAAATCATATTTTTACCAACTATGATATGAGAATAATGCACAAAAGTAAATAAAGTAAGTAAACACTTACCTCGTTGATAAAATTCGACGACCTCCAGTCGAATCCGGCGGAGTTGGGCCCGAATCTACCTTTTTATCTCCACTTTCTTCCTTCCTCTCTCTTACCTCTCTTCTTTCTTCTTTCTCTTCTCTTTTCTCCCCCTCTCCCTCCTTTTATAAGGAGAAAAGGGTTAAATCCCTTAATACCCCCAAAACGACTCGTTTACTCAATTACGAGCATATTTAACTCCAAAATTATCTGGAAATCAATTTCGACAATCGAACACTCTTTTTCGACTATCTCGGACATTCCGAGACTCATGGCGCAGTCGAAATTTCCATCCGAGGTACTTGACCGCAAAACACTATTCTAACCCAAAATAATTAAATGCTGTCTTCTACTCAAAATCTTACCTCTTTTGTCGCTATACTCCACGGCGAGATATAATTAAATTACTTCGACCTATATAGTCCCAAAATAATTTATAACACCCTTCGAAAATCATTAAATCCTCAAAAATCCGAAAAATTACTATTTCGAGAAATTCTCCAAATTCCAAATTATACTTAATTATGGAATTTATTTGTCTCCAAAAGGGCGGGTTATTACATTAATTTATTACCTTCCTGAGTTTATGGTCCGATTCTAATTTAATCTATTTCTCTCAATAATTAATTTAATACCTTGGCGTCACTCAACCAGTATACCCGAACTCGATCACTTGGCCGCTAATTAAATAATCCGAATTTATTGCCTAAATTTCCTTTAATAAGTTTGACACACTTATTAATTTATTCTTTTAAATTCTCCTCTTTCCAGATTTATTTAATCCCACATACATCCTACTATTTGTCCCTTCAAAACCTCAAACAATTTTGGCTAAAAGTAAGTACACCTGATGTACGAATTTAACCTTTAATTCCATCATCAGTCCAAACAGTAAAGGAAACAAAAGTCGTCGGATTTTATCCCCTCGTTTTAATGAGACACGTGTCGTTTGAACAACAGTGTACGTCGTTCGAATGAGATCTAGGTTCGTTCAAATGACCCTTGGGTCTCCCTTTCTTCTTCCTCTCCCAGTCCAATAAGCCATCAAAACTCAACTTAAGATTTTTACCCAGATTTCTCTACTGTAATCCTTTTTCAAATCAATTCCTTCTTAACCATTTTCAGTTCCAAACTTTACACACACAATATCAAAGTTCTAGTTATCACGAATCAAATTTCGTTCTCCAAACCACATCAAAATATAATTACGAATCTGGGTTTTTACCCTAACTATTGCAATAATAAATTATTCCTGATTTATCCATAATCTCCCAACAGCAAATAGGAATATGGTCATACATAGTCCAGAAATTGATCAATTCATCCCACAAATTAAAAACCCAATTTTTATGTCACCCCAACCGAAAATCATTTGTTTACACACCTACTGTGATATGAATTGAAGACAACAATTAATTTCAAAGAAAGTTTAACCACTTGCCTTTAGATTTGTAGTGTCTGATATAAACAACTTTGGAACCCACCGTGAGGCCATAATGAATATCTCTATATGATAAACTAGAAAGTCAAATTGAAAGGAATAAACATTCTAAATATGATAATGAATCAACTGAATGATCGAAACGCTTTAAGTATGTTTATCCAATCATGTTATTCCTGAAACTATTGTATACTTGAGCATGCTTTATAAAAATAATGTGTTAAATACGAATTATTTACGTTGTAACTCCCCGTAATTTTGAGGTCTTAGAATTTAATTATTTTTGGGAGAAAAGAAAATTGCTTAAATTGGAGAGATTTAAATTTATGATTTGGAGAATTTATTTAAATTGGAGGAATTTTTTAAATTTGCTAAATTTAGATTTAATTATTTGGATTATTATTGTGTCGCATTTTTTAGGTCGAAAATTAGAGGATGTTACAAAGTAATTTGGATGACAATTGTGAGTACACAATTGAACCCGGATGGGCTGAGATAGTCGAAAAAATGTACCCGGGGTGGTAAATGGGTCACGGGGTATTTTGGGCATAACCGGGCCCACACAGGGGTGTTTGACCCATCTTAATTAGGCTCATATGACTAAAAACGGGATTTAGAGATAAAAACCTATGTTTAGGAGTTTTGGGTAGCCATAACACAATTGGGAGAAATCTGAGAATGTAGAGGAGAAAAAACGGAGAACTCTTGGGAGCCAAAAAGAAGAACAAGGGATGTGTTCTTCAACAAACCAAATCTCTACACATTATTACGGTCGAGACTTATTGAGTTTATTGATTTAGTTATTAGACACTCATAATTATTATCTCGTTTAGTTTTTGTTGTTTATCATTACTTAGAATGATATAACTTGTTTTACGTCCCCTATCTTCGACGTACCAGTTGGGCACTTGGGATGTTGAAAATAAAGGTTTTACATGGAGGGCTTGAACCAACAAATGGTGAAGGAAGAAATGAAATCTCCCTTTAATCATCACGATGGTATGCGTCACAATGTGGACAATTTCAAGGCCATTTATGTCCTTATTTTCATTTGTCATCCTAGTCTTGATACTATCGGGGATATAGCAATTAATATGAAACTCCTTTAAATTGTCTTAAGAGGAAACCTCATATTTCCTCAATGCCTTAAATACAATTTTGACAAAGAAAGGGTTTAAAAAAATGAAGCTTTTAAAACAAAATATGTAAAGTATCCACTGAATTGATAAGAAAATATAAAGAGTTTATTTGGTGGATCGTATAATGACTCAAACACTATAAGGATTGACCAATCAATGAATAATTATGTGTCAATTTGTGTCATATCTCATTTTACAAGATTCCATTCCTTTCAATTCAATATTGATTGCATCCTTTGGACGAGGTGGTGTGGGTCAAATTTATGTATAGTCCATTCTATATGTAATATTTTGTAAGTTACTAAATTTATATTAAGTGGAAAATCTATATTATACCTCTACTAGGATAGTATTAGAGGTTAATGTCATCTAAAAAATTCACCAATTCCATTGATTTTTTCCACTTTAATTTTTTAATGTATAAAAGTCCCCACAAAACTCTTAAGCTATCCACAGAATATCTAAGTAGTTCCCTTCAAATGTTTTCAAATGAAAAGATGGAAATTTAAGGAAATGGGAAAGGGTTATGTGAATATCGGGGTTCAGCAAAAGCTATTACGTTACTATTGCAAGAATGGGAACAGTTGGACGTGAGTAAGTGGCCTAAGATTCTGCGAAAACATTTGGGCGTACGTAATTTATGTACTTACTTTCCGAATATTTCAACTCATTCCTCATTTGCACAACAATGAATACTAACAACCCTTTTATTTGACTGCTTTTCAAGGCCAGAAGATGGACATGCAAAGCCATTTATTAATGAGTACATTTCATAAAAAAATCATCATTTGCCTAATTCACAGTCATATTGATTGTTGTAGATGCTTTTCCTAGGATTGTGGTTGACGGAAGTTACTTCTTATTTTTCCAAAGTTTCTCATGCCCATGAGACTGCAAAGGTAATTATTCTGTTTGAACCATTTAGATTCATTTATGTCGTTCTATGTGGGTTAAGTGAACAGAGTTAAGGTTGAAAAGGTTGTGATGTTGAGTGTAATATAAGATTTCATGTATTCTCTTTTTCCTTAATTATTTCCAAGGTCAAATATAAGTGCACTTACCTATTTTATTTTAATTGTTTTTATAATAATTAATTTTAATTAAATGAATTTATTCAATAAAAAAGTTTTCTAAAATGAAAAAGTTTTTACATATATTTATAAAATAATAGTTAAAAACTACTGTATAAAAACTGTTTTTATATATATTTATAAAATATGTTTTTTAAATAACGTTTTTACTATTTTGACATGTGTCATTTTTATTATTTTTACTTTTAAATAACGGTAATAAAAATAAATATATATAAATACTGATTTTTTATAAATATATATAAAAATCGTTAACAAATAGTAAAAACAATTATTTTTTTAACTATATACCAAAATAGTTTTTTAACTGTTTTTAGTGTTATAAATTTATATAAAAAATGTTTTAACCATTTTTTTATATACAAAAAGATGATAAAATAACAGTTAAAAAGTTTTATAAAATATTTTTTATGTACTGTTTTTATGAAAAATAGTAAAAAAAAAAATAGTTTTATAGTTTTTTAAAAAGCTAAAATGTTTTTTTATTGTTTTTATAAACTATTTATAAAAAAGTGTCTAAATATTTTATGAACTTTTTTTTTTACTATTTAGTGTTAAATATTTAACAATAAAAATCGTTTTTATTTTGTTTTTCATGAACTGTTTATAAATATTTTAGAAACTATTTTAACTATTTTTAACTTTTTAACTCTAAAAAAACTTTTAATAGTTAAATATTTTATAAACATTTTTTACAATAATTTTTTTTAATAGTGAAAATGTTTTTAAATAGTTATGACTGTATTTATTGTTTCTACTATTTTTAATACACTAATATATGTGTATTAAGGTGTCTATACCTAGGTATCTATATCTATATTAAATCTATATTATAACTATAAACTAGAAGCTTGGCATTTAATTTTCAAAGAAATCTAGGTACTCCACGTGGACCTCTAATTACAATAAATGGTGAGTTGGATGTTATTTCTTCCTCGGTCTCCCCATATTCTGTCATTTGAAAGGTCATTAGTTTTCTATATATTTAACTAGATTGTTTGTTTTCTCAAATAAATATTATCTTTTATACATGCATCTTGAAATTGAAAACAAACAAATTGTCCTCTTTGTTTTTATTTGTTTCTTCATATTCTCATCATCCACATAAACAATTATCAGAAAAGGATGATACTCACAGAAAAATAGGTAAATTAGTGGTTTTGAATTTCTCTCTCTAGCTTTCTGTGGTCATTTTTGTATGTTTATTTTACTGAGGTCGTATGCCTCATGTAATTGGAAGGACCCGTTCATTTTATCTATAATACAATTATGTGGATGGTTTGGGTACATTCAGGGAGGCTTAACAAGTTATGTATTAAAGGCTGGCAATTGGGTTTGCGGAGTTGTGGATCTTTTACAAGGCTAGAGATATTTGAGTATATTTTGATTTCTTTGATTGTTATTATTTTATTATGAGTAAGAATATTTTGGTGTAAATAATTTAAAGTTATTTAATATTTGGCTGATTATATTGTATCCTAAGAAATAATATCTAGATGCTACCTTTGGAACCTATCACCGTCACAAGTGCATGAAAAAATAGGATAGCAATGAACATTACTTGATGTATAAGATTCGTACTTGGATCAACTTAGGCGTATAATAATATTTTAAGTGCAAATCATATAATCAAAGTAGGGTGAATGTATGTAATTATAGAGACACATAACTCATATGAATAAATAATTACTCACATTCAATATGAATAAGAATTTTTTGACAAAAAAATATCTATATTTGTGACATTAAAGGTAAAGTAATTTCCATACTAATAATAAATGTAGTTTTGTATGATGGACAATGTAATAAACAAAATAATATTTTTAATGAAAGATGTGTTATGTTTATATAATAAAAATTATTAAAATGAATCTTCATTATATATTCGATTGTATATATGCATATATTATAAAAAAAAATTATGTATGTCACCCGCACATGTACGGGTTGCATGCTAGTGAGTAAACTATATTTTTAACTCAATACTTTAATGGTGTATTTAACGAAAAGGTCATTATTTATTTTTAGTTTTTTTGTCCAAAAGATAAATAGTATTTAGTCCTTCATAATGACCTTAGCATATGAATAATGTCATTAACTTCATAATGACCTTAGGATAGGAATAATTTGGTGTAAAAAAAATAAATATATATAAAAACTATTTTTTATAAATATATATAAAAATCGTTAACAAATAGTAAAAACAATTATTTTTTTAAATATATACCAAAATAGTTTTTTCTGGAGAATTATGGTGTAGGTATGGATCCTTTAAGGAAGAAAAATGTAGAAAATACATGGTACGTGACATCAAGGTCGTAATCATCTTCGTCACTCAAAGGGGGGGGGGGGGGGATGTTGAAAGATTTCTTTTACAATACCTGCGCATAACTAAAAGAAAATAACCAAATGTACTATATTCTAATCAAGTTGGGTGTTCATTAAACCAAGAAGGATTAAATCGCCTTAATCTTCATTGATCTCATTGAAGAAATTTATGATCAAGAGGTTGTGTAAGGGAAAATAGTTTAGCTTAGCAGGCTTAATATTTGTTATTTGCCACTATGCACATCTGGCGTGTCCCGTTACAAATCGAGACGTGCTGACACGATGAATCGAATCTCCAACATCTCCAAAGTTCAAGAATTCTTCACATTATGAAGACATAAAACGTTTAGGATCTAAATTTATTTACAATTATATTTGGGAGATTTTTTTTATAAAAGTTTTTAAAAAATCAAGGCAAATATTTTCTTAATTAAAAATTAAATTTTATTTTACCTCGTTTGAACAAAATGGAAATTTCATTTGAAGGCTCGTTTGATATTTTCTTGAGAATGCTGGTGTGATATCGATCAACAATTCAATTAGATGCAAATTTTCGATTAAAAAAAACCTAACACATGCATCTATGTGGATAAATTAATTATGTCATCACAAAACATAGATTGCTGGATTCACAGATTTCGAGAAAAAATCCCTTTCGAGTAAAACCTTTATTTCACTATGAAAAGTAAATCGCAACTTACATATACACAATGAAATCTGCAATGAATATTCCTCAGATCACTCACATAGGATGCAACCTAGAACCAACAATGAATTTACTGCACCAAACCCACAAGAACCGCAACTCCGTCTTCAGTAAGAAACACCTTCAAGCATTCCCAAGTGACCGCAGTCGTTAGTCAGCAACTCCCTCAAGAGACACCAAATCAGTAGTAGAGAAATCTTCCCTAGAAGATAAACTTCAACAAGATCGTGTCTTGGGTTTCAAAATGATTCACTAAAGTAATTGGGATGATTTATGAATCAAAAACAAAGTTTTTCAACTCTAAAAGAGAAGACAAATTTCTACAGAAGTGAAGTTTTCGTGTATAAAAACTCTTAGGTCTTCTAAAGAAAAATGGATTCATAAATTAGGTATTTATAAAAAAGTTGAGTTGACGGGGTCGTTCGAACGGCATCAGCAAGTCGTTTGAATGACATTTCATGTAATTAGAAGAGCCTTCGAACAACCTTACAAATTGTAACACCCCGCCTAAATTAAATACCGGGTGATCAGTCCCATACCCAATTAAAACAGAATTTACAACTGGTTCATTCTTAGCATCAATGTCAAAACTATTAATCACCTAATATCCAATTTAGCAGGTGTTAAAATTTTCAAATTTTAATTTAATAAAAATTCATTTTTATCATTACAAACAATTTTCATAATAATTCAATCCACTACAATAAATGAATAAGCATCACAATGGAAATTAAATGCAATTGGAACAAAACTTTCCAGTAAAATATCTCA
Source organism: Sambucus nigra (assembly GCA_949130495.1). Classification (NCBI taxonomy): domain Eukaryota; kingdom Viridiplantae; phylum Streptophyta; class Magnoliopsida; order Dipsacales; family Adoxaceae; genus Sambucus; species Sambucus nigra. The sequence goes on from OX422220.1 coordinate 52,908,699, forward strand.
TACAAAAATCCCAATAATAGCAAATGTATCATAACGACATGAGTATAAAATCCCGACTCAGATAGAAGGAAAATAACTAAATCCAATGGGGCGACATGCCCTAACTGAAAAGTCGACTATAGAGTATGAATCAAAATAGGAAGGCGTCTAGATAAAACTCCACAGCTCCATATATCATCAATCATCATAGTCCTCTAAGGATGGCGTCCCTGTGGCTGGACACCTGATATAGGAAATACAGTAGAGAGAGAATAAATTATGCAAGAAAACGGGTCAGAGCCCGATAGTGAAAATAATTTTGAAAAAAACAAGTGAATAAGTGCTAAATTCAGCAATTATTATCTACATGTTAGATTTATCGGACTCTCTCATGAAATAATCACTTCTCATCTAGAGTGCACACTTAACGTACCTCTAAACCATCCTAGTTACAATTCCCATGCTAACTAGTCCATCCCTTTGAATCCACTTTTCATAGCCTGATTAATTCTCACACTACACCAAATCTGCCCATTTGCCAAGGTCATTGACCTTGACAAATCCAACTTGTCAAGGTCAATGACCGTGACATTTCGAGTCGAGACAACTTTTTTTGTCACGGTCGTGTCACGGTCATTGACCTTGACACAAAACTCGCGTTTTGTGTCACGGTCGTGTCAAGGTCAATGACCGTGACACGTTTGTCACGGTTATAAACCGTGACAAAGCCGTGACCCCTCTTGCCCACGGTCAATGACCGTGACAATTGTGGGCAAAATTAAAAAAAAATCTGCTAGGCAGTATGGCCACTGCCACTGCCCAACAGTATATTTGTACCTGTTATAGCAACGTTGTACCTGTTCTAAACATCATATATCCAACACAAACTAAAGATAATGCAAATATATATTCATGACGATATAATCCAAATATTCAAAGTAAAAATAATATACATGACGATATAATCCAAATATAATTAAAATGGACAAACTTAAAAATAATGTTACTACATGTCTTGGATAAAACTGAGGAGGTGAGTAGGCCACTCGACATACGAATTGACGCACCCACTAATATACGTCGTGCCGCATTGTTCGCGCAACCACAATAGGGAGTTCTCCTTCCCGGGTATGACATGCGTGACAAGCACCCTGGACTCCATCTCTTGAAGCACACGTCCATGGACTATACCACCCTCGACGATATTCGGGTCCCTCAACCCCCGCCCTATCTGCTGGCCATCAAATACGTCCAATATGAACACGATCGGCCAACCAAGTGTCAACAATGGTCTGTTGAAGGGCGCCAAATAGGGAAGTGGATCGTCGAAGTACGAACGTGTCGGTGATGAAGCAGCGAGGTCCACATCCTCGTCATCCTGCGCCTCGTCCTCCCGCACCTCCTCCTCCACCGCCTTCTCCTTCTCCTTCCCTTTCCCTTTACGATCTCCACCCAACGTACGCTTCATGAATGCGTACATATCTTGAACCGTCGCCTCCAAACGGGACAACTTCGCGTCGTGTGAATCCACCGTTCGAGCTAACCCGGTGTCGCTCGTCTCCAATCCGATGATCCTAGATTTGGCCACCCGCGAGCTCACTCCCCTTGTCCTCCCCTTGAGATCAGAGCCAAGCACTTGGCTGAGTTCGTTTGTGGACAAAGATGCCTTGTCGGCATCAGACTGCGACTCATGCACTTCCTTAAGATTTGCCTGAAACGACAAAAAGCACATGATTAGTAAAATAAGTAAACTAAAAAATTATAACGTAATTAACAATAATTAAACTGTCGGATTACTTACAATCGTGGCCGCGACGCTCGGGAAAACCTCCTTGTCCTTCCCCTTCTTCGTCCGAAGATCCACATAAGTATCGAGCCTATGTGGCTTACCCCCTGGCCCACTCCCTACCCCCTGAAATAAAATAAAGTAAAGTAAAATTAGTATCGGCCCCGCAAAGTAAAATAATGAAGAATAATATATTTTTGTAGTTATAGATAAATTAAATCTTACCTGCATCCTATGCTCCACCTCAGCGTAAGAGGTCCGACCGGAGTAGTGCACGTCCGTCTTTTTAGCCCGATTTTCCCTCCTCGATTGGCTAGATGCCAATTGTCGATCCTCGATTTGATTGTCAATGAACTTTTGCCATTGTGCCAATGAGATCGGCTCCGTGGGCGGGACGGATCCGCGCCATTGTATAATGGACTCTCGTATTTTTCCAAAGTACCGTGTCCGCATATTTTTCTTCCACGTCTTGTGTTGCTCCCTCAACTGCTCCAAGACGGAATCACGTAGCTTTGGATCCAAGTTGAATTGTTCCTGTCCAACAAATACAATGTTGGTTGCGAGTAAATATAAATATAAATATAAATATAAATATAAATATAAATATAAATATAAATATAAATATAAATATAAATATAAATATAAATATGAAATTGAAATTGAAATATTACCTGTAGTGCCGCCCAAACAGCTAACTTGAGCTCATATGGCACCTCCTTCCAACTCATAAACCCCGGGCCGATGACTGTCTTTAGCAGCTCGAGGGATCTCGCTAATAGCTCCGACTTGTTCTCGACGGTAATCCCAAATTTTCCAGATTTGGGGAGCCTAGGGGCGGAGGAGCCCTCGTCGCCTCCGCTACCACCGAACCCATACGACATCATCATAAACAGCATCATCATCTTCGCCTTAACATCTGAAGGAGACATTTTTGCTGTAAAAAAAATGTTATTAGTACAGATAAAAAAAAATGTTAATAGTACACATACCCCACCCCCACCCCCACTACCCCCCTCCCCCACCACACACCACCATACACACACATATACACATACAATTGGCAATTGGCAACATTTTGTGTATGGATATTAACTAATGATATTCCTAAAAAAATGTTAATAGTACACATACACACACCCCTACCCCACCCGCCACGCACACACGCACACACCTACGCACACCCCCACCCCCACCCCCACCCCCACCCCCACCCCTACCCCCCTCCCCCCACCACACACATACACACACATATACACATACCCCACCCGCCACGCACACACGCACACACCTACGCACCACGACCGTGACAACTATATATATTGTTTATCAATAAAATTATGACATGAGATAATTATAATTGGAGCATAAATTTCATTATCATAAAGGGATAAATCCAACCAAGTACAGAGATTCTACAAATTAAAGTGAGAATTAAATTTAAGACTTTCTAACAACATGCATATGTATGGATTCTAACTAATGATATTCCTAAAAACATACAATTGGCAACATTTTGTGAATTTACTAAACTTTATATAATATTATCAAATTCTGTTAAAAAATTATCTAGGGTTTTACCTAATTGAATTAATTTCATGAATAAAATTATTATCAATTTAAATGAAAATATCAATTATTATCCAATATTTTTGAATGAAATATTTATTTTGAATGAAAATATCAATTATTATCCAACTATTATCAATTATCTGCCCCCTCCCCCCGCCACACACATACGCACACACCTACACAGACACCCCACCTCACCCCACCCCCTGCCCCCCTCCCCCACCCCCTCCCCCACCACACACCACCACACACATACACACACATATACACATACATACACATACATATACACACGCACACACCCCGCCCCCACCCCCACCCCCTTCCCCCGCCACACACACACACACATATACACATACCCCACCCCCTCCCCCCGCCACGCACACACGGACACCTACGCACCTACGCACACCTACGCACCTACGCACGCACACACCTACGCACCATGACCGTGACAACTATATATATTGTTTATCAATAAAATTATGACATGAGATAATTATAATTGGAGCATAAATTTCATTATCATAAAGGGATAAATCCAACCAAGTAGAGAGATTCTACAAATTAAAGTGAGAATTAAATTTAAGACTTTCTAACAACATGCATGTGTATGGATTCTAACTAATGATATTCCTAAAAACATACAATTGGCAACATTTTGTGAATTTACTAAACTTTATATAATCTTATCAAATTCTGTTAAAAAATTATCTAGGGTTTTACCTAATTGAATTAATTTCATGAATAAAATTATTATCAATTTAAATGAAAATATCAATTATTATCCAATATTTTTGAATGAAATATTTATTTTGAATGAAAATATCAATTATTATCCAACTATTATCAATTATTTATTTTGAATGTAAATAATATCCAAAAATATAAATGTAAATAATATTCAAAACCCCATCCACCCCCACCCCCCACCCCCTCCCGATGTTTATTATTTTCACAATGTTCTTACAATATTTGTTGATGAAACCCATATTGAATTATAAAGTAAAAATCTATAAAATTGATGTCTACTTTTAGTGTTGTGTATATATGTTAGTTGATGCCATTATATTTTTAGCCTAATTAGATTCTAAGGTTATCTCAATTTATATTTTTCTTTTTCTATCTAATAATTTTGAGATTCTAAGGTTGATGCCTATTTTTTATCTTGAGATTCTATATTATAACGTATGTATAAGTTCCGTCAATACTATTTCGTTTCAATTTTGTAATATTATGTTTTTTTTCAAATATTTTAAAAGTTATTAAATGGGTGCCCCACCCCTGCCCCCTGCCCCCCTCCCCCCGCCACACACATACGCACACACCTACATAGACACCCCACCCCACCCCACCCCTGCCCCCCTCCACCACCACACACATATATACACACACATACACACAAATATACACACACACACACACCGCCCCCGCCCCCACCCCCACCCCCTCCCCACGCCACACACATACACACACATATACACATACCCCACCCCCTCCCCCTCCCCCTCCCCCCACCACGCACACACGCACACCTACGCACCTACGCACGCACACACGCACACACACACACACCTACGCACCACGACCGTGAGAACTATATATATTGTTTATCAATAAAATTATGACATGAGATAATTATAATTGGAGCATAAATTTCATTATCATAAAGGGATAAATCCAACCAAGTACAGAGATTCTACAAATTAAAGTGAGAATTAAATTTAAGACTTTCTAACAACATGCATGTGTATGGATTCTAACTAATGATATTACTAAAAACATACAATTGGCAACATTTTGTGAATTTACTAAACTTTATATAATATTATCAAATTCTGTTAAAAAATTATCTAGGGTTTTACCTAATTGAATTAATTTCATGAATAAAATTATTATCAATTTAAATGAAAATATCAATTATTATCCAATATTTTTGAATGAAATATTTATTTTGAATGAAAATATCAATTATTATCCAACTATTATCAATTATTTATTTTGAATGTAAATAATATCCTAAAATATAAATGTAAATAATATTCAAAACCCCACCCACCACCACCCCCACCCCCTCCGGATGTTTATTATTTTCACAATGTTCTTACAATATTTGTTGATGAACTATGTGGGAGTATAACCCATATTGAATTATAAAGTAAAAATCTATAAAATTGATGTCTACTTTTAGTGTTGTGTATATATGTTAGTTGATGCCATTATATTTTTAGCCTAATTAGATTCTAAGGTTATCTCAATTTATATTTTTCTTTTTCTATATAATAATTTTGAGATTCTAAGGTTGATGCCCATTTTTTATCTTGAGATTCTATATTATAACGTATGTATAAGTTCCGTCAATACCATTTCGTTTCAATTTTGTAATATTATGTTTTTTCAAATATTTTAAAAGTTATTAAATGGGTGCCCCACCCCCACCCCCACCCCCACCCCCTGCCCCCCTCCCCCCGCCACACACATACGCACACACCTACACCTACACAGACACCCCACCCCCTACCCCCCTCCCCCACCACACACCACCACACACATATATACACACACATACACACACATATACACATACATACACATACATATACACACGCACACACCCCGCCCTGCCCCCACCCCGCCCCACCCCCTACCCCCACCCTGCCCCACCCCCCACACACGCACACACATACACACATATATATATATACACATACACACATAAATATACACACAAACATATATATAAATGGGAGAGGGAGAGAGAGAGAGAGAGAGAGGGAACGGCGGTAAGGGAAAAAGAAGGGGGTAGGGTTTTAGCTGTAAATATTGTCACAGTCTTGTCAAGGTCATTGACCGTGACAAGTATTTAAATAATTGTCACGGTCAATGACCGTGACAATTAGTTGTCACGGTCGTGTCAAGGTCAGTGACCGTGACATAAAACGCGTATTTTATATCACGGTCAATGACCTTGACAAGGATGGCCGGCTGAAAGGTGACAATTTGCCCATTTTGGTGTAGTGTCACTTATTTTTCTCGTAATATGTATATCCATTTAGATTGAACATGGATAATCTCCTTAATTATTTAAATTAATTAAGTATTATCATACTTATTAAATTTTCAAATTTCATTATCTTGAACTTCTACTTTATTCACACAGAAGATATTATCACAAGTGTATATATTTATTTTCTTACTATAAATATATATAATACGGCACCCCGAGGCACAGCTGTGGTGCATGCATTACTCTGCTATCATGTCCCAGTACACCATGTCACTGTATAGGGAACTATAGGTACGGTAAAGATTCCTCAAACCGAAAATATCAAACACAAACATTGGAGGCGAATATAATCCTAAGCCTTTGGGCTATGCACATACCTACGCACCCAAATGACCGACAACACCGGTATATATACTATGGTGCTTAGTCCCTAAGTTTTATGTTCTCGAGTGACAAATCAAAATCCCATAGATTTATCAGGATATGACTTCCCTCACGCGTAAACCTCCCGTCGATAGAAAGTAAGCTAGGTATGTCATACACATAAATTTAACAATCAAATAAGGATTATCATCCACTTATTTAAAAATTAGTTATTTATTTTACCTATATCACATTAGGAAATTTATCCTATCCCAAGTACCCGTCGTATTACTCGAATACTACCCGTACTTGTAATCATGATTATCATCGTATTTTTATCATGAGGTGTTTTCTCCCAAAATCTTTTATTTAACCCAAGTACCCGTATATATTCTCAATATTACCCATACTTGGTATAACGATTATTCTTCCCTCAATCGTATACCAATTATGTAGTTCTCTAACATAAATTTGAATCCTTAATATGTTATAATTTTCCAACACTAATCTCAAGTTCCTCACTATATTAATGTACCAAAATTATTCAGAAATTCATTATGGGCCAAATTACAATTCTACAAATGGTTCTGGGATAAACTAGAAATTTCTGGGTTTCTGGAAATCTCGTTTGAAGACTAGAGCTCGTTAGAACGAGATGGAATCTCGTTAGAACAAGATTGACTCTCGTTCGAACGAAGTCAAGTCTCGTTCGAACGACATCAACGATTTTCCTGTTCGTCTACAGTTCCAGTTTTCTGCATTTTTCATCAACTTCTAAAACCCAAACTGCACTCGTTTCATCCTAATTAAAATCCAGAATTTTGAATTATAATTCTAACATTTCTACAACATAATCATGGATAATTCCTAAATAGAAACATCTAATCTACAAATTCATAAGGGTCTATCATCATATCCATTAAAATCTCGAGATTTCAATAATATAAATTCCTCTATTTGTGTCCAACATGAAGAACTCAAAATTTAGGATTATTGTCACATATCTTAATCATCAATTTCATATTCACATGGGTAGGATTTATTCTACATGCAATTCCTAACACCGATTTCTAATATCCTCAAGAATACATATTTTCCTTTTCATTAAAAACCTATCATTTCCATCAACATTAACATCTCTACATGTTGTATACTCAATCAAATGAATTTGTCTAATCTTTACATTGATTTATCAATCATTTTTCCAAATCTTTGTCTAATCTTTACATTGATTTATCAATCATTTTTCCAAATCCAATTTGTAATCTCAAAATTTGACAAGGAAATCCTATTCTAACATGGATATACTAATCACTAAAGTAAAGTAAGAGTCACTTGCTTTTGTGTAGGGTTGAACCTTTGGTGATGATATGGTTAGAACTTACTCTTAGCTTTTTTGGAAACTATGGTGGTGATGAAAGTTGGAGAGATGGTGGTTGTCTCCTTGGTTTGCCCTAGGAGCCTCCTCATTTCCAAGCTTTTCCTCTCCTCAAGTCACCCTTTCACTTTCTCTCTAAAACTGTATTGTTTTCTCTCAAAAGTTTTCACTTGATGTCTTGGGTGAAATGAATCTCACGTAAGGTTTAATCTTATTTAAATAAAAAGTATTAAAGTTAAGATAAAGGACAAAAACTAAGTTACTATTCACATTTCATGCAAAATGACTAAAACGCCCCTTCGGAGTGTCCTTTCATCTCCTAATCGACCCGAGACCCTAATTCAACTCCCGAATAGACTTTTCTGACTATTTCGACCCTTTCGGACGCAACGACGCAGTCGAAACGACCATAAGGTTTATATAAGATAATATTTCTTTATATATATATAAATTAGTCCTGATACGTACCGCGTCCTGATTTAATTTGGTATCATGGAAATATAACTAACATCATGTTCAAATAAATATTACTTACATATCTCTAAGTAATATTAAATCCGAAGTAATTCCAATTAATTATTTCATAATTAATTCCAATTAATCCCCATTAACTTTTAATTATCTAATTTAAAAGTTATTAAAAATTACGGGGTATTACACAAATGACGTAAAAAATGCAAAACAGTATGCCTTCGTTCGATGCATTAAAGAAACGACCTATTAAACGACCCTTCAAACGACATTGCAAGTCCTTAGATGAAGTCATTTGAACGACTTCCTTCTGTCGTTTGAACGACATTTACATGTCAGTTGAACGACTGAAGCGAAAAATATTTTTTATTAAAACTCCGCCTATAAGTCTTAGAAAAATTATATTGACTCAATAAAACGCCTCACATTGATAAAAACATTTTAGAAAAATTATCCCAACACTTAAATGAAACATTAAGGAACTTAAACATCAACCTTACCAAAATCAATCTTGTGGAGGCTTGTTGTTGAAGAATGTTGATATTCGGATCTGTCTTGTCGAGCATATGAACTTGAACTTCCTTCGATGGTTGTAGCGGTATACAACATACTTAATGTAAAAAAGGACTATGTAAAATATGTCCTTACATTTCTTCGAACGAACATCCAATGAGGGTGTTCTGTTTGAATTCGTTTGATGCTCGTTACAAGCTTGTTCTAACGAGATTGGAGTTTTGTTCGAATGAACTCGGGTTTCGTTATAACAAAATGACATTCTTGTTCAAACGACTTCTAATTTCATTCGAACGAATTTCGCCGCCTCAAAATTTGTGTACGACCTATAAATACCAATTCCTTAATGATTTTATTATAGACTTTTGATAAAACACAAACTGCATATCTGTTGCAAAAGTTCTCATTCCTTTTAGGTCAAAACATGCTTTTGATTCACAAAACAACCTCCCTAATATACTTGTAAATCCTTGTGACCTGTGGGATCACTGCTGAAAAGAAGGCTGAAGAAAGGTTGATCGGTGGATACCGAGGGTGGACTGCCACCTGTGTATTGCTTCGGATCTGAGTGGTTTTCTTTAAAGAGTTTTATAAGTAAGTTGTCTTATAAAGCTATTTAAAGTGCAAAAACAAAGGATTTGCCCTTAAAAGGGATTTCTCCTCATATATGTTTGTGGTTGCATACGTAGTTTACTTTCTGTGTTTGGAACGATCATCACATGTAAACCTAATTTAATCAAAGATTAAAATTTGGTAAAAAAATCGAATTTGTATTTGGAGGCATTTAATTAAATAAGTTATTCCATTAAGATCGTGCGCACTCTCAGGTTGCCAAGGCGAGACATTTTTTTTTAAGTACCTAAGCATATCTAGAAGAAAATAAATAAAAGCAATATCATATTTTTACACCAAAAAATAACAAAGCAAAGTGAGATTTTAACATATAAATAATTAAACCAAAGCAAGTTCAGATTTTTACACTAAAAAAAACAAAGCAATAGTTCAGATTTTTACACCAAAAAAATAAATAAAAGCAAGATAAGATTTTTACACCAAAAAAATTAAAACGAGATTTGAACATACCAAATAATTAAATCAAAGCAAGCAAGTTCAGATTTTTACACGGGGAAAAAAAATCAAGTTCAGATTTATTCTATACTCGATAACTACCAATACGCAATGGGGAGGTTGATACAATTTTCTATGAACGAATGCGTCCATAAAATCACACAAGTAACAACTTTACAATTATTTAGAGGCAAATTTTGTGATTCTCTCAATCTCTTTCTACAAAAATTATTTTATCTTACCTTGTAGTAGATATTATTTCCGGATAGATAAGGTGGGGCATTTACTTCTTTACCCTCAAAACATTTGACTTATTACAAATTTATCCTTGAATTTGTTTTTTGCCCAAAAGACAAGGTTCTTTACCCTCAGGTCTGAATTATTTTTTGGAAAGTAGTTAAATCTGTTAATCTAATTTTTTAAGGCCTACCCAGAAAAATATTTATGGTATTTTCTTGACAAAAAAGAATAGTATTTTTCTAAATCTCGTAGAAAAAATAGTGCATGCTTTTGCAGGATAAAATTTCAATCAAGAATCAAGTTTAAAAATAACCAACATACATTAATCTTGGCCGTTGATTGTATGTAAAAAAAAAAGATAAGAACTTGATTTGAAAAACTAGATGATAAAATAGGTACGTAATTCTGAAAAAAGAGGAAACAAAGAAGAAAAAAGAGAAACCTTATATGCTCCTATAATATAAGCCAATTGAGAGGTATATTGCAGCTTGATTTCCGGAAGACGACTGCTGTTATATATTGTGTGAGTATTCGTATGATCCAAACACACTTGCTCTCTTCTCTTCTCTTCTCTAGCAAAAAACCTGCAAACCCAACCATGGACTACCAATACCGTGAAGAGAGATCACAGAACCTCAACTCGTTTGTTGAAAAATATATCATCCCAATCATCACGATGTTTACTGTTTTGGTTCTGTTTCCACTGATTCCCTCTTTATTTTCAGAGGTTATGAAAAGTGTAATGAAGATGTTGGACTCTACACTAGTTGTTTTCATTTTAAGCCAATGTGTTGTGATCCCGGTGCTTGTCGATGCATATGCACCAAAAACAGAGGCATTGAGTTCAAAAGTGGATAAACAGAATTTCACAAATGAAACCAGCGCCAAGTTCTCGTTTGATAACAATGATTATTTCTACTGGCATGAATCCCAGAAACATGCAACTCAAGGTATCAACAACAAACAGCCCAAGAAAAAGAGTTGTAAAGCTGCAACTCAAGGTATCAACACCAAACGGCCCAAGAAAAATAGTTTGTCAAGCATGGATTCTACAAGGTGGATTCCCGTGGCACCACCCTCGCCTCAGTCCTACATGATGGCAATGGAGGACGTTGATATCAGAGCCCAGAAATTTATCTCGCAAATGAAACAATTTTGGAGGGATGAGTATCTCACAGCGAGGTGCAAGAGGAGCTCTTAGTTTCGTTGTTTAGTCTGTCGATTTCAAATTATAACAACTCTGGAGGGAATGAGTATGAGCTCACAAAGAGGTGCAACGGGAGCTTTTAGTTATGTTGTTTACACTCGCACCATTATGTATTCAATCACGTAGTCTCTCGATTTCAAATTACGTCATTAATGTTGTTTATAAATATTTGTATTTATGTTATCTTCCAAACATTTGAACCCCATTTATTAACTCACCAATTAGTGTGAAACTGTTTTCTTTTTTAAAACTCTCTTTATGCCCAATTTCTCTTTAATACGCACGAAGTCTAATCTCTTTTTTTCGCTATGAATCCCATATTTCCCCTTGTTAATTCATTTGTATGCACACATCAATCTTATCATTTAGTAAATACAATACTTGAAACAAAAGTTTGATCAATTCTTTAGGAGGTTGATTTAAGTAAATGACAAACAAACAAAATTTATATGTTTGTATGGATCATTCAATCCGGTCAAATTATCTTTTCCTTATAAGAAGAAAATGAGAGTATCCTTAGTTAGTTGAATTTTTGTATTATAATAGGGTGTTCTTAAGTGGGGTATGGACGGAGTTAGTAAAATAAATATTTACACACAACTAAACATGTTTGACGATAGCTCCCATTTTATGCTATTCGTTCAACGTTGATGAGTAATCATTCATAAAAAGTTTTTATTTCTACATACAAAAGGCTATTATGTATATAATTTTTTTCTCTTTTGGATTTGAATACTTTTATACAATCCGGAATATGCATTTATCATATCTCCTAATATGATATTAGGGGTGAACCCCATTATTGACACACCAATAACACGTTATCGGTACGAAGTCTAATCTCTTTTCCCCATTATACCCTTGTTAATTTATTTATATGCACACATCAATTGTATATACAATACTTGAAGCAAAAGTTTGACCAATTCTTTATAGGTAAGTTAATGATACAGCAAAAAAAAATTGTTGTTTTTCTTGTAAATCATTTAATCTCGTGGAATTATCTTTTCCTTATAAGAAGAACATGACAATATACTTAATTGTCGAACTTTTGTATTATAATATGGTGTCCTTAAGTGGGGTATGAGCAGTGTTTTTAAAATACATATTTGCACACAACTAAATATATTTGACGATACATCTTACATTCAATAACAATATTTTATTACCTCGAATTTTAAGCTATTCGTTTAACATTATATGAAATACCATTCATAAAAGGTTTTTATTTCTGCACACAAAAGGTATTTGTGTATATAATTTTTTTCCTCTTTTGGATTTGAATACTTTTACACAATCCGGAATTGGTATGTTTGTATATGAAACCTAACGTAACTAATCACTAACTTATGATTTTAGGGCCCGTAGTTCTCAACTGTTATTTAAAATTTGGGACTTGAAGTTCTCAATTACTCTTATAATTTTACGACCCAAAGTTTCCTAATTATTACATGGACCTGAAGTTCCTAATACTATCGTAATTAGAGCTTGCAGTTTTCAATTACCGTTTAAATTTGAGAGCGGAGCTGTTCTTTAAATTACTCAACCACTTAGTTTGTGGATTTTAAATTCTGTGATTAATGTTCATATTTGATTTACCATCTTATAATCCTTTTGTATATAAATCTAGTATAGAACTCTCATGATGTGTGGGCATTTTTATAATATTAAATGCATATTATTTTTTTTGATAAGTTGTTCACTTTTTATTTTATACAACATAATGTACATATTTTTTTTATGAAGTTGATCATATTAAACTAGTAAATGCATGGAAATAACTACATTATTTTGATAATACACCATGAACAAAATAATTGTTTGAATTTATAGATTTTAAATGGTTGATAAAATATTATTTTGCCTAACTTTATGGTCAATTTAATATGAGACCCATATATCTTTCAAGACGATTTGAAGTGTTAACGCATTCTCATTCGTGAGTATTATAGCTTGGTATACTCACATGTGTAAAATAATAAATTAATGAATGATACATTATTGCTCAAAGTACCCACTTGAAATATGGAATTTGATTGATGTTTTGTGCATAAGACAAAGTCCCACATAGACAAAATATATGAAATTGATGTAGTATATAAGGACCCATTATAGCTTATGGGGTTGGTTCTCTTGGGGTCCTTCAACTATCTAAAAAGGGGAGGTCTTATACGGGCTTTGATTGATTTCCAAGCCCACACGTGTGCAGCCACCACCCGCCTAATCCGACCCGTTTTGGGTCAGCTCGACTTGCACGATCCTGGACTCTAGATCATGGGTCGTGGGCTTTGACTTTGCCAAAGTATTAACTTTTTGTGGCCGAGCTTTATTGGGCCTTTTATTATTTACTCAGTTCAATTTTTATTGAATTATTTTTATACTTACTCACTTATTATGAGAATGGCCCAAGAAAAATAGTTTGACAAGCAGCTCACCCATGGATTCTACAAGGTGGATTCCCGTGGCACCACCCTCACCTCAGTCCTACATGATGGCAATGGATGATGTGGATATCAGAGCCCAAAAATTTATCTCGCAAATGAAACAATTTTGGAGGGATGAATATCTGAATAGGCTCACAACGAGGTGCAAGAGGAGCTCTTAGTTTCGTTGTTTAGTCTGTCGATTTCAAATTATAACAACTCCGGAGGGAATGAGTATGAGCTCACAAAAAAGGTGCAACATGAGCTTTTAGTTATGTTGTTTACACTCGCACCATTATGTATTCAATCACGTAGTCTCTCGATTTTTGGGTGAAATGAATCTCATGTAAGGTCTAATATTATTTAAATAAAAAGTCTTAAAGGTAAGCTAAAGGACAAAAATGAAGTTACTATTCACCTTCCATGCAAATGACTAAAACGCCCCTTCGGAGTGTCCTTTCATCTCCTAATCGACCCGAAACCCAAATTTAACACCCGAATAGACTTTTCTGACTATTTTGACCCTTCTAGACGCAACGGCACAGTCGAAACGACCATAAGATTGATATAAAATAATGTTTCTTTTTGTATATATATAAATTAGTCCCCACACGTCCCATACCGCGTCCCGACTTAATTTCCATTATTTTCGTATCACGGGAATATAACTAACATCATGTTCAAATAAATATTACTTACATATCTCTAAGTAATATTAAATCCGGAGTAATTATAATTCATTATTTCATAATTAATTCCAATTAATCTCCATTAACTTTTAATTTATCTAATTTAAAAGTTATTAAAAATTACGGGGTATTACACAAATGAGGTAAAAAATGCAAAACAATATGCTTTTGTTCGATGCATTAAAGAAACGACTTATTAAACGACCCTTCAAACGACATTGCAAGTCCTTAGATGAAGTCGTTTGAACGACTTCCTTCTGTCGTTTGAACAACATTTACATGTCATTTCAACGACTGAAGCGAAAAATATTTTTTTATTAAAACTCCGTCTATAAGTCTTAGAAAAATTATCTTGACTCAATAAAACGCCTCAGGTTGATAAAAACATTTTAGAAAAATTATCCCAACACTTAAATATAACATTAAAGAACTTAAACATCAACCTTACCAAAATCAATCTTGTGGAGGCTTGTTGTTGAAGAATGTTGATATTCAGATCCGTCTTGTCGAGCATATGAACTTGAACTTCCTTCGACGGTTGTAGCGGTACACGACATACTTAATGTAAAAACAGACTATGAAAAATATGACCTTACATTTCTTCGAACGAACATCCAACGAGGGTGTTCTGTTTGAATTCGTTTGATGCTCATTACGGGCTTGTTCTAACGAGATTATAGTTTCGTTCGAATGAACTCGAATTTCGTTCTAACAAAATGACATTCTTGTTCGAACGGCTTCTAATTTCATTCGAACGAATTTCGTCGCCTCAAAATTTGTGTACGACCAATAAATACTAATTTCGTAAAGATTTTATTAGAGACTTTTGATAAAAACACAAACTGCATATTTGTTGCAAAAGTTCTCATTCCTTTTAGGTCAAAACATGCTTTTGATTCACAAATTGACCTCCCTAATATACTTGTAAATCCTTGTGACTTGTGGGATCACTGCTGAAAAGAAGGCTGAAGAAAGGTTGATCAGTGGATACCGAGGGTGGACCGCCACCTGTGGACTTCTTCGGATCTGAGTGGTTTTCTTTAAAGAGTTTTGTAAGTAAGTTGTCTTGTAAAGCTATTAAATCAAAGCAAGTCCATATTTTTACACTGGGAAAAAAAAAAAAAAGTTCAGATATTTATACTAAAAAATAAAATAAAAGATGAAAGTTTTACAACAAAAAAACAAAGAAAAGTGAAACTTTAACATATAAAAAATTAATTCAAACAAAACTAACCTTGGACAAGAACACAACATACTACCTAACTTTATTGCATTGGAAAAGACTATACTATAACTATGTTATAGACCTCCCTTGTTCAATGGATTATTTCAGAGCAAGGGTTACTATTTGTTTTATTTTGTTGGTAATAATGGAGCAATTCCATTCGTAGGAACAAAGAAAAGCAAATTTATTCTATACTCGATAACTACCAATACGCAATGGGGAGGTTGATACAATTTTTCATGAACGAATGCGTCCATAAAATCACACAAGTAACAACTTTACAATTATTTAGAGGCTAATTTTGTGATTCTCAATCTCTTTCTACAAAAATTATTTTATCTTACCTTGTAGTAGATATTATTTCCTGATAGATAAGGTGGGCATTTACTTCTTTACCCTCAAAACATTTGATTTATTACAAATTTATCCTTGAATTTTTTTTTTTGCCAAAAAGACAAGGTTCTTTACCCTCAGGTCTGAATTATTTTTTGGAAAGTAGTTAAATCCGTTAATCTAATTTTTTAAGGCCTACCCAGAAAAATATTTATGGTATTTTCTTGACAAAAAAGAATAGTATTTTTCTAAATCTCGTAGAAAAAATAGTGCATGCTTTGGAGGATAAAATTTCAATCCAGAGTATAATCAAGTTTTAAAATAACCAACAGATATTAATCTTGGCCGTTGATTGTATGTAAAAAAATAAGATAAGAACTTGATTTGAAAAACTAGATGATAAAATAGGTACATAATTCTGAAAAAAGAGGAAACAAAGAAGAAAAAAGAGAAACCTTATATGCTCCTATAATATAAGCCAATTGAGAGGTATATTGCAGCTTGATTTCCGGAAGACGACTGCTGTTATATATTGTGTGAGCATTCGTATGATCCAAACACACTTGCTCTCTTCTCTTCTCTTCTCTAGCAAAAAACCTGCAAACCCAACCATGGACTACCAATACCGTGAAGAGAGATCACAGAACCTCAACTCGTTTGTTGAAAAATATATCATCCCAATCATCACGATGTTTACTGTTTTGGTTCTGTTTCCACTGATTCCCTCTTTATTTTCAGAGGTTATGAAAAGTGTAATGAAGATGTTGGACTCTACACTAGTTGTTTTCATTTTAAGCCAATGTGTTGTGATCCCGGTGCTTGTCGATGCATATGCACCAAAAACAGAGGCATTGAGTTCAAAAGTGGATAAACAGAATTTCACAAATGAAACCAGCGCCATGTTGTCGTTTGATAACAATGATTATTTCTACTGGCATGAATCCCAGAAACATGGTACCAAGACTCATGTTGCAACTCAAGGTATCAACAACAAACAGCCCAAGAAAAAGAGTTGTAAAGCTGCAACTCAAGGTATCAACACCAAACGGCCCAAGAAAAATAGTTTGTCAAGCATGGATTCTACAAGGTGGATTCCCGTTGCCCCACCTTCGCCTCAGTCCTACATTATGGAAATGGAGGACGTTGATATCAGAGCCCAGAAATTTATCTCGCAAATGAAACAATTTTGGAGGGATGAATATCTGAATAGGCTCACAACGAGGTGCAAGAGGAGCTCTTAGTTTCGTTGTTTAGTCTGTCGATTTCAAATTATAACAACTCTGGAGGGAACAGTTTTGAGCTCTTAGTTTTGACCCATTAATGTTGTTTATAAATATTTGTATTTATGTTATCTTCTATTAAGAAGAAGTGAACATTTGTTTATCATATCTCCTATTAGGGTTGAACCTCATTTATTAACTCACCAATTAGTGTGAAACTGTTTTCTGTTTTCAAACTCTCTTTATGCCCAATTTCTCTTTAACACGCACGAAGTCTAATCTCTTTTTTTCGCTATGAATCCCATATTTCCCCTTGTTAATTCATTTGTATGCACACATCAATCTTATCATTTAGTAAATACAATACTTGAAACAAAAGTTTGATCAATTCTTTACGAGGTTGATTTCAGTAAATGACAAACAAACAAAATTTATATGTTTGTATGGATCATTCAATCCGGTCAAATTATCTTTTCCTTATAAGAAGAAAATGAGAGTATCCTTAGTTAGTTGAATTTTTGTATTATAATAGGGTGTTCTTAAGTGGGGTATGGACGGAGTTAGTAAAATAAATATTTACACACAACTAAACATGTTTGACGATAGCTCCCATTTTATGCTATTCGTTCAACGTTGATGAGTAATCATTCATAAAAAGTTTTTATTTCTACATACAAAAGGCTATTATGTATATAATTTTTTTCTCTTTTGGATTTGAATACTTTTATACAATCCGGAATATGCATTTATCATATCTCCTAATATGATATTAGGGGTGAACCCCATTATTGACACACCAATAACACGTTATCGGCACGAAGTCTAATCTCTTTTCCCCATTCTACTCTTGTTAATTTATCTATATGCACACATCAATTGTATATACAATACTTGAAGCAAAAGTTTGACCAATTCTTTATAGGTAAGTTAATGATAAAGCAAAAAAAAATTGTTGTTTTTCTTGTAAATCATTTAATCTCGTGGAATTATCTTTTCCTTATAAGAAGAAAATGACAATATACTTAATTGTCGAATTTTTGTATTATAATATGGTGTCCTTAAGTGGGGTATGGGCAGTGATTTTAAAATACATATTTGCACACAACTAAATATATTTGACGATACATCTTACATTCAATAACAATATTTTATTACCTCCAATTTTAAGCTATTCGTTTGACATTATATGAAATACCATTCATAAAAAGTTTTTATTTCTGCATACAAAAGGTATTTGTGTATATAATTTTTTCCTTTTTTGGATTTGAATACTTTTACACAATCCGGAATTGGTATGTTTGTATATGAAACCTACTGTAACTAATCACTAACTTATGATTTTAGGGCCCGTAGTTCTCAACTGTTATTTAAAATTTGGGACTTGAAGTTCTCAATTGCTCTTATAATTTTAGGACCTAAAGTTCTCTAATTATTGCATAGACCTGAAGTTCCTAATACTCAAGGTTCTAAAAAACGCGAGGTGTGACCAAGGCGTGGAGGCCAAGCCTTAAGCCTTAGAAGCTTAGGCGGGCCTTGGCGTAAAAAGGCGTTTAGGCATTTTTTAATATATTTTAATATTTTTTTACTATGACAAGGCTATTTAAAATACTAAATTGGTACATACCTTAAAAATATGTCTAAATATTTGTAAATTAAAATACTATTTTTTAAAATACAAAAAAAAAACAAAAAAATTGTCTCTTTTCATGCCTTACTTCTAAAAAACTCACGTTTTTTCACGCCTTACCCCCAAAAAACGTGCGTTTTTTCACGCCTTGCCCCAAAAAACGTTGACCATCGTTGACCACGCCTTGATCCACGCCTAGGGCCAAAACTTGGCGTATCTAAAAAGCCTCGCGCCTAGGCGCGCCTTGGCGTCGTCTAGGCGCGTTTTTTAGAACACTGCTAATACTATAAATAATTAAATCTTGCAGTTCTCAATTACCCTTTAAATTTGAGAGTTGAATTGTTCTTTAAATTACTCAACCACTTAGTCGGTGGATTTTAAATTCTGTGATTAATGTTCATATTTGATTTGCCATCTTATAATCCTTTTGTATATAAATGTAGTATCGAGCTCTCATGATGTGTGGGCATTTTTATAATATTAAATGCATATTATTTTTTTTGATAAGTTGTTCACTTTTTATTTTATACAACATAATGTACATATTTTTTTTATGAAGTTGATCATATTAAACTAGTAAATGCATGGAAATAACTACATTATTTTGATAATGTACCATGAACAAGATAATTGTTGGAATTTATAGATTTTAAATGGTTGACAAAATATTATTTTTTGTCAATTTTATGGTTAATTGAATATGAGACCCACACGTCTTTCAAGACAGTTTGAAGTGATAACACATTTTCATTAATTGAATAAATTAATGAAGTCTAATCTCTTTTATTCATTATGCCCTTCTTAGTTCATTTATATGCACGCATCAATTGTATGTACAATACTTGAAACAAAAGTTTGACCAATTATTTATAGGATTGATTTAAGTTAATGATAAAGAAAAAAATTTGTCTTTTTGTGTGAATCATTTAATCTCGTGGAATTATCTTTTCCTTATAAGAAGAAAATGACAATATACTTAATTAGTCGAACTTTTGTATTATAATACGGTGTCCGTAAGTGGGGTATGGGCGATGTTATTAAAATAAATATTTACACACAACTAAATATTTTTTGCTATACAACTTACACCCAATAACAGTGTTTTATTACCTCCAATTTTAAGCTCTTCATTTAACATTGATGAGTTACCATTTGTAAAAAGTTTTTATTTTTACATACAAAAGGTATTTATGTATATAATTTTTTCCTCTTTTGGACTTGAATACTTTTATACAATCTCGAATTGATATTTATCATATGTCCTAATACCAGTGTTCTAAACGGCGTCCTTAGCCTAGGCGTGCCTAGGCTTGAGGTTTGGGAGAAACGCTCCGCCTTAAGCCTTTTACGCCTTATTCTTGGTAAAAGCCTCAAGGCACACTTTTTTTAAAACAAAAATTGTTTAGTGAAACGATAAGGCCTTTTAAAAACATTTTTTTACAAACAGACTAATATCTCATCCAAAACAATCAAATAGTATTTTAATTTGCAAATATTCAGACATATTTTTAAGGTATGTACAATTTTAGTATTTTTAATAGCCTTGTTATGGTTAACAATATTTAAATATATTAAAAAAGGTTTAAACGCCTTTTTATGCCTAAGGCTCGCATATGCTTCTAAGGCGTAAGGTTTGGCCTCCACGCCTCGGTCACGCCCCGTGTTTTTTAGAACCTTGCTTATTAGGGTATTAGGGGTTAACTTCATTATTGACACACCAATAACACGATATCAGCACGAAGTCTGGTCTCTTCTCTATGTTCCGCCCTTGTTAATTCATTTATATGCACACATCAATCGTACGTACAGTACTTGAAACAAAAGTTTAACCAATTTTTTATGGGGTCGATTTAAGTTAATGATAAACCAACAAAATTTGTCTTTTATTGTGAATCATTCAATCGCGTGGAATTATCTTTTCTCTATATAGAAAATGGCAGTATCTTAAATTAGTCGAACTTTTGTATTATACTATGATGTCTTTAAGTGGATTATGGGCAATGTTAATAAAATAAATATTTACACACATTTAAATATATTTGACGATACGTCTTACACCCAATAACAATATTTTATTACCTCAAATTTTAAGTTATTTGTTTAACATTGATGAGTCATCATTCATTAAAAGATTTTATTTCTACATACAAAAGTTATTATGTATTTTATTTTTTCTCTTTTGGATTTTAATACTTTTACACAATCCAAAATTGGTATTTTTTTATATGCAAACTAATGTTCCTTATCACTAACTTATAATTTTGGGGCTTGAAGTTCTCAACTGTTATTTAAAATTTGAGACTTGAAGTTCCCAATTACTATTGTAATTTTAGGACATGAAGATCTGTAATAATTACATGAACCCGGAGTTCCTAATACGGTCTATAATTGGAGTCTGAAGTTTTCAAATACTCTTTAAATTTGAGAGTTTAAATGTTTTTAAATTATGGACCTCAACTTGCAAATAATATGTAGCCTCAATCTAACATAATTTTTTTTTTAATTATTTGTATATTAGGGTGAAGGACATTAAATATCCCCAAATAATTTATAATTTGGACCTGAAGTACTAACTATTTTTTTTCTCTTCATGATCAAACCTTAAGTTTTGACAAATGGGTGGAGATTATAAAATCCCAATATATTAATACAATTGAACCTGAAGTTCAATTATTTTATTTGTTGAACTTGAAGTTCTCACCAATAAATAGCACAAACTTGAAGTTATAATTATTAAATCAAGGATCTAAAGTCCTAATTCAAAATATGATGTTTTATTTAATATGGAATTGTTATTTTCATTTGTTATGCATTATATATTTCTGATTTTAATTTATTGAGCCAATGTGTTGTGATCACACTTGTTATTGATGCATATGGACCAAAAACAGAGGCATCAAGTTCAAAAGTCGATAAGAATAATTTCACAAATCAAACCAATGTCGTGCTCTTGTTTTATAACTATGATTAATTGCACTAGTATAAATCCAAAAAACATTGCACCAAGACCAATGCAAGTGATGGTAGAAAGAGTAAAGTTGCAACTCAATATACCAAATGGCCCAAGGAAAAGACTTGCTACTGGTTCACAACCACCTCACATGTGGATCGTACATGGTGGATTCCCGAGGCACCATCCTCTTTGCGGTCCTACGTGATGGAAATGGAGGACATAAATATCAGAGTCGATAAATTTATAACGCAAATTTATAATTGTGGAGAGATGAGCATCTGAATGAGTTCATAAGAGGTGCAAGAGGAGCTCTTAGTTATTTTTTTTACTCCCCTAACATTATGTATTCAATGACGTACTTTGTGGATTTCAAATTCTGTGATCAATGTTGATATTGTTATAAATATTTGTATTTATCATATCTCCTAATATGGTATTAGAGGTGAAGACCATTATTGACACACCAATAACATGTTACCAACATGAATTCTAATCTCTTTTCTCTATTACGAAACTGATTTTCGCTCTTGTTAATTAATTTTTATGCACACATCAATCATACATACCATACTAGAAACAAAAGTTTGATCAATACTTTATGAGTTTAACGTAAGTTAATGATAAACCAATAAAATTCGTATTTTTATGTGAATCATCCATTCTCGTGAAATTATTATTTCCTAATAAGAAGAATATGGCAATATCCTTAATCATTCAAACATTTGCATTGTAATATCATGTCCTTAAGTGGGGTATGGGTAGTGTTATTAAAAAATATTTACACACTACTAAACATATTTGATGATACATCTTACACTGAATAACAATATTTCATTACCTCCAATTCTAAGCTTTTCATTTAACATTGATGAGTATTTTTTTTTTAATTTCTACATACAAAAGGTTATTATGTATATTTTTTTGGATTTGAATACTTTTACACAATCCAGAATTGGTATTTTCTATATGCAAATGTTCCTAATCACCAACTTATAGTTTTGGGGCTTGAAGTTCCCAACTGTTATTTAAAATTTGGGACGTGAAGTTCTTAATTACTATTATAATTTTAGGACCTGAAGTTCCCTAAGTATTACATGGACATGAAGTTCCTAATACTATTGATAATTATACCCTGAAGTTATCAATTACTCTTTAAATTTGAGAATTATATTGTTCTTTAAATTATGGACCTGAAGTTCCAAATAATATATAGCCTCAATCAAACATGAAGTTTTTGATTATTTGTATATTAGGGTAAGGGACATTAAATATCCCCAAATAATTTATAATTTAGAGCTGAAGTTCCAAATATTTTTTTCTTTTCGTAATCAAACCTTGAGATTTTATACAATGGGTGGGGATTTTAAAATCCCAATATATTAATTAAATTGAATCCGAAGTTCAATTATTTTATGTGTTGAAACCGATTTTCTCACCAATAAATAGCATGAACTTGAAGTTATTATTATTAAATCAAGGACTCAAAGTCATAATTGCAAATATAACATTCCAATTAATATTAAATTATAATTTGACTTTATTTGCATTGTATATTTCTAATTGTAATTTATTAATTGAATAGTTTAAAATGTCAACTACTTCTAAACTCGAATTTGAAGCACTTGAACTTTCTGGAGTGAATTATCTTAATTGGTCTCAAAATTCTGAACTCCACCTCCAAGCTCAGAACCTTGGTAATGTAATAACACTTGAAAATGTCATGTCTCAAGAGGACAAACCTAAGGCTTTGATACTCCTCACGCATCACATATATGATGATTTGAAAAGTGAGTATCTAACTGTAAAAGATCCTCTAGATTTAGGGAACTCTATGAAGGAGAGTTATGGCCACCCAAAGTCGTCCATGCTTTCATGTGCATGCGATGAATGGATCAACTTGAGATTTTAATATTTCAAGAGTGTATCTGAATACAATTATGTTATGTTCAAAATTAGTTCCAAGCTACAGCTATGAGAAAAACGTTAAAGGATACATATTTGTTGGAGAAAACTTTGTCAATATTTTATGCCTGGAATATGCTCATGCAACAACAATATCGAGAGCGAGGGTTTAAAATGTACTATAACTAATCTCATGACTCCTAGTTGTTGATTAGAAAAATGACTTACTAATGAAGAAACATACATCTAGACCCACTGAATCTGTATTACTGCCTCAAGTGAATTCTAACTCTATTAACCATAATGAAAGAGGACAACGAAATATGCGGTTTGGCCGTTGCAACTCCATAAGAGGTGTCTACCATAATCAAGGCCTTAGAAAGAATACAAATTTCAAGAACCACCAGAAGTGGAATGATCGTAATAATAAATGGAATCATAAGTCAACTCTATAAAATCCAAATGATATTTTTCATTGATGTGGCCGTAATGGGCATTAGACACCTACCTGTTTCATTCAAGAAATTAGTGGAAAAATATGAAGCCGTGAGAAAGGAAGTGGATCTAAACATTGTAAAAGGTCTTGAAGACCGTCGGAGATTTGATGATACTGATCTTAATTTTAATGATTTTTATAAAGATGAGGATGAAAATATTATTGATGATGAGACATTTGATGACATGCTTGGAGAACCCCTAAGACGGTCCTGAAGACCTAAATGATTATGTTTATTTATTTATTTGCTATATATTTACTTGAGACAATAGTAGTTTAGCATTCAAACATAAACGGTATTATTAATTTTAGTGTCTTTATTTGAGCAGTTATTAGTTAATGGAATGATTTTGATTATTTTTTCACAATGCTTATTTATTATATTTTATATCTTTATTTGGAATTAAATTAATTATTTATTTCCCATTTCAACTTTATATTGAAATAAAATATTCCTTACATCCATCATATCCACTAAGGTCCGATGTCTTTTCATTCTTTAATCGAATATTCCATTTGAAAGGTTCCTTTTACTTAAAACTGTCAAACTTAAAATTTTAATTTAGTTGTTAATCTAAAATATTTTGTATTCTATTCAATTGTTATTACTCATTCATTACTTTTCAATAAGAAGACAATAATTGGTTCTAAATATCATTCTAACGTATATGTTATGTTAATGAATTAAATAAAATGATTATACCTTTTAAGCTCCATGCCATGGAATATATATATATATATATATATATATATATATATATATATATATATATATATATATATATATTACATTTTTTTTGTTGCTAAAATACATAGATTGTAGAGCATTACTCATAATATCATTTAAAACTAATCTATTAACTGTCTCAAATGTGATGTACATTATGTATTTGTCAAAATGCCATAAAGAAGGAATACCAACATCATATTTCTTCTTAGTCCATACCCGACTTTATGAAGAAAATTACTTTTGGCTCCAATAAAGGGTTCACTCTACGTCCTTACCTAAAGTGTCTTTTCTAAGCTTAATCGATGTACTCATAGGGGTCCGTGAGTGCTTAGCGGTGTCTAGACCAAACTTTTTCACTAGGTCCCTTGCATATTTGGATTGAGATATCAATAGCCCATCCTCAAGCTGACGACCATAGAGACTTAGGAAGAACGTAGGCTCACCAGCCATGCTCATCTCAAACTCACTCTTCATCTCATTCTCAAAAGTATGAGCATGAAGGGAACACATGGATCCATAAATTATGACGCCCACATTGACTTGGGTAAATAAATTAGCACCACTCTCTCTCCTCACAAACAACATCTTATCCACTCCCCCTTTCTTGAAACCACAAGATAAAAGATAAGAAGTGAGCCTCTTGTACCAAGTACATCGTGCTTTCTTCAAACCATACAAGGCATTCTTAAGATAATAGACGTGTTCTGGTTGCTTAGGTTATTAAAAAAGGCACTCTTGACATCCATATGATATAACTTGAAGCATATATGACATGTTATGGTGAATAGTAAGTGGAATAATAGTATGCAAATGTCTCATCAAAGTCTACACCCTCAATATGTGTGTAGCCTTGAGTGACCAATGTAGCTTTATTGCGAACTATGGTACCATTCTCATCCAACTTATTCTTAAATCCACTTGGTACCTATCAAATTAGTCTCGCTAGGCCAAGGGACTAACTCACAGACATCATTCTTGTAAAACTAAATCAAATTTTCTTGCATGGAAGATATCTAATGCTCATCCCTGAGAGCTTATTTCACATTCTTGGGCTTTAATAAGGAGGTTTAGCAAAAGTATCCAACCACATTATCAATTTGAGTGCGAGTCTTAGCACCTAGTGTGGGATCACCAAGTATAGCAGAAGGGTTATGAATTTTTCGAAACCAAGTGGGTACATCCTCTAAATTAGGAGTAGGGTTTACCGAGATAGTAAGAGATCATCACTAGGGGGTGCATCATTCTCACATTAGGGGCTAGGATCAATAAATGCAGGCGGCTCGTCATCTCTAATAATGAAGCTTATTGAGTTCATAAATTTAGAACTTGCAAGGTTAAAAACCCTATAAGCCCTCCTCATCGATAATTATCCTGAAAATATCCCCTCGTCCTTCCACAAGTCGAACTTTCCTAAGGTCTTTCTATCTCGCAAGATGTAAAAAGTACTCCCAAAGAAATGAAAATACGATAGGTTAGGCTTCTTCCCTGTCCATAACTCATAAGGCGTGTGAAGCATGTGTGGACGAAGATATACCCTATTCATCGTATTATATGCGGTACTCACCGCCTCTGCCCTAAAATGCCTAGGAACATTTTTTTTAAAGAAGCATGGATCTGACCATGTATTGTGTCGTCCAGTTCTTTCTCTCAACAACCCCATTTTGTTATGGAGTACGAATAATCGAAAACTCATATTTCATGCTCACTCCATCACAATAGCTATCCACTTTAGCTTCCTTAAATTTAGTGTCATTGTCATTATGCATCTGATTAATAATGACACTATTTTGGTTTTGTAGGATATGAAACTTAGTTGTTAAGAATTCAACTACATCAGACTTTTCTCTCAGAGATCCTACGATAGAGTATCGAGAAAAGTCATCGACCATCACGATAATGTATCTCTTACCACCTAAACTCTCCGAGCGAGTAGGACCTATAAGATCCATGTGAATGAACTCCAATACACAGGAGGTGGTAATGGTATTCAAATTTTGATGGGGATTTCAAATTTATTTTCCTTGTTAGCAAGGTCCATAAACCGAGGAAGTTAGTTTTCCTAGCGATGGTAAGCCACAGAATAGGTCCTTTTTCACCCATCTCTAAAGATCTCCTAAGTTCACATGACCAAGTCATTGATGCCAAAGTCCACAGAGGAGACCTTGGCATTGTTGCACACAAAATAGGACTTAGGAATGATCACATAACACTTATCTTCGGTCGTCACTCCTTATAGTAAAATCTCACCCGTTTGATTATATACTTTACATTCAAATCGATCAAACTTTATTGTAATGTTTCCACCACACAATTGGCTAATGCTAACCAGGTTCACTTTTAGCCCTTTCACATACAACACATTGTCTAGTTTAAGAAATTTAAGTATCTCAACACATCCTTTCCCTAAAATACTAGACCTTCTCCCATCTCCAAAAGTGACTTTACTTTCCTTGCGATTATCTAGGTGGGTAAAAAATGATATGCCACCGGTCATGCGCTTAGATTACTCATTATAAAAATACCATGGGAAATTATTTTGAACCTTGATAGCGACATGCACAATAAGGGCTTTAACATCTTACTTAGGTACCCAAGTGGAGGTGACCTTTTGTTTGCCCTTGCCATTCTTGGCTCTAGTCGGAGCATTAGAAGCATTCTTAAATAGAAAAGAAATTCACTGAAATTCTTCCATTAAACTTTTACGAAGTAGCGACTAGAAACTCAACTTGATCTCTAAGACTAGTAAAGTCGCAAGAGAGGTGCACATGAGTATATGTAAGCCTAGTTCTACTTAACTTATAACAAAAATCTCTAAAGTGAACTCTCCTTTTGTAAAAGGTGCAAACATAGCCTTATTTGGGTCTACCTTTGGTTTTCTTTCTTAGGTTGAAATTTCTTTTGTGGTTTAGGTTGAGGCCAATAAAGATTGACCACAAATTTACGTACGGGTTTCGGTGTGGTATGGGAAGTGGATGCACCGTCATAACATATTCCTCGCCTCTCACTAAAACCTAAAGAGGGACCGCGGAGCATCTTTCTTAACTTCTTCTATGTATCCTCTATGGTAATCTTGATCGCCCGAGCATGTTTGAGATCATTCTCGAGTTAAGATGGATGCTTGAAGATTTCTCGTACTACTATTTCCTTGTTGGCCAATTCACCATTTTCCCTCTCAATTAAAATGACCCTCTCTATTAAATCTTCTCTCACTGAGGACTCGCTCTCTCTGGACTTTCTCAACTCATTCTCTAAGGCTAAAACTATAATCATTAAACTTTTCTTTATTTCTTCATTTTAAATAATTCAACATAAATATTAGCGTAGGCACATTGGAGGTCACTCTCGCTATCACTTAAAACATCCTCTCCTTCACTCTCCCCGAAATAACTAGACTCACTGTCATGGTCTTCATGTTTAGTAGCTTCCTCATCGGTCTGAGGTGCACTAAATGTACTAACATGACTAGCCATGAATGCAATGAAGTTATGTCTATGCAATGATTCATCCGTGAAATCCACCGACTCGACATAGCTATCACTAAGTGTGGGATTTAAGTCATCTTTGCCTTTTCCTTATCTCTTTAACCTCATTAGACACTCGTGAGGTTTGTGAACCCTTACCCTCACACTCATAACATCTATCTTCGTCTTTCTTTGGTATAGCTTTTCTTTCTTTTTCAAAATTTATCTTGCCTGATTTATATTGTTTTATCTTTCTCAAAATTTTTCTTTTGTTTGGAAGTATTATCTTTTCTAAGTAATTTTTTTGATTTTTTTTTTTGCAAAAAGGAATAAATCATCCAAGTCAAAATTGTACTCAGAACAGACAACACTTCCTCTTTCTTTTTAGGTTGAACTTTTAATGTGATTCCCTTTTTCTTAGGTTTAATAATTTTGGAAAATATATCTACCTCATACGTTCGAAGGTCTCCTATGAGTTCTTCTAACCTAGGAGTATCTAATATACCTAAAAAATTTAGCACGGTAACATTAGTAGTAAGAAGGGCAGGGAGCGATCTCAAAATTTTCTTAACAACAAGCATCTTAGAAATTTTCTCACCTAAATTGAAACTCTAGTTTAAAATATCAAATTGACGTGCATAAAACTCATCAAAAGATTCAAACTCAAGCATAGTGATTGTTTTAATTTGAGTGGTGAGATTTTGCAACTTAGAAACTTTCATAGCATTGGTACCCTCGTGTTTGAGTTGGAGGATATCTCAAGCTTCTTTAGACATGGTGCACGTCATAATGCGACGAAACTCATTAAGGGTGACCACCCCCGAGATGGCACTCAAATCACATGAGTGAAAGTTTCTCCACTTAAAATCATCCCGTCCATATGGAGATATGTTTTGAACTAACAAGATTATCAATGGTCACAGTGGGTGGTGTCCACCCTCTTTCACTTACAAGCCAAACACGTTCATCTGTAGATTTTAAAGTGGACCTCATTCTAGCATCCCAGTAGGCATAATTTGAACCATAAAAATAGGCATCATATTATACAGATTGTCTATTAAATCTAAATTTTTAAAGATCAACAATTTTTTGAAAAAAAATTATATAAAAAAACTTTAAAAAGATCACAAAGTATTTTAGAGTAACCTGCTCTGATACCAATTTAATAATGCTATGGATTCAATGGATTGATTTGTATCTTAGGTTTACACACACAAATCCGATTTTTACCTAATATTATCTTTGATTAAATTATGTGTGCATACTAGAAGTAGTATAATTTTAAATTAATAAACCTAGCATGCAATCAACACATAGAGATGAGGAAAAATCTCTAAAAAGGGCAAAACCTATAGTCATCACCACAAAATGATTTCACAGACAATCGACCTACATAACTTAGATAAACAAAGTATGGCACTCAGAGTTTTCAAAACATTATATAGAATACGACCGAATCCAGAGCCGACCACAAGTAGCGATCTAGCCTCGGTATCCAGCGATCGGCCTTCGTGTTCCTCAACAAAAAACCATCGGGTCACAAGTCAACAATAGAGATTGAACTCCACAAGGTGTATGTAAGGTATTTGAAACTAGGGTTTTATAAAGTTCACAAATCACATAAGGGGATGATAAATTTGTGAATCTAAAAGTGATTTTGTGAAATAAAAAAGTAAAAACTTTGGATCAGATATGCATAAATTGTTTTTGCCAAAGTCATTTTAAAAAACTTCTCAAATATATATTTATAAGGAAATCACGAATTTCGATGTGGCGCCATCATTCAAACAAAAGTGGACTTCGTTCGAAAAAAATCCAAGTCGTTTTAATGATAATTGATATTCGTTTAAATGCCATTCTCACGTACTTCAAACGATAATTATCTGCCAAGGAAAACCAACCTTGTTTGAAAGTCGTTAGAAGTTAGTTCTAATGAGATCACAGTTCTCTTAGAATGAGACTTCTTATCGTTTGAATGAGGATAAAAAAAATATTTTGAAATTCTTTTTATAAAAAGCCTTAAATTTTCTAAAAAGTAACATCCCAACTTATGATTTATAAAATTCTATGAACACCCCTGTTTTATACCTTCATATCTTCTAGGGTGTCTTTGATTTTGGAGATGTCGAAGTTTGGTTGATGAGTTGGTTGTAACGGGATACACCAAAAATAAAATAAATCCTAAGCTATGAGAAATTATAAATATTTGCTCTTACAACTAGTGAAAACAAATCTGAATCATTACTTATCCTTATGCGAATTTCATTTTCATGTAGATGCACCACATAATAATTGAGGATAATAGACTCATTTTTAGGATTTTCTTAATAATATTCCTTGGTCTTTTATCTACATTTTTCTCATGGTGACAATACCATCATCTAGTACTTGATCATTTATTTGTTCTTTAGTGTTAAGAAATCGAACAACTAAAAGAACAACCATACAAAGAATTCAATGGGTAATGGGACTAGTAACCTAGCTTACTTTATAAATATATTGCATGATTTTCTACTCCCACTAAAATCACCATTCATCTGTTATTTCACATTTGAAGTTTTACCTAATGCAATAAGTGCATGTCTATATCCATTATATGATATATGTAGAACCACTTTAAGGGAATCTTCTCATAATCTCCCACTTGAGACACATATAGGTCATCATAAAATTAGACATCGTAGAGTCTTAAAAGCACAACTCGACTATTCAGATTTCTAAGAGAAATTTTCAACACACACTTGTCCACTAAAATCATCAAAAGGAGTATAGAATCAATTTTGGTGATGTAATATTAAAAGATCCTTTTAAATAAAATATATCAAAAAGATCTTTTATACAAAACATCAAAAGTAATACCATAACCAATGAAAAGGGTATTATAATATATATTAAAATATTATTTAACAACTTAACTCAAATATCTCATGATCAAGTTTACACATATATTATCAAGAGAATTGAAATCATCGAGGGTCTATTAAAAACCAAAACGGTGACTTGATTCCCAAGAACATAAATAAAAAAATCTTATTTGCATGTTTGGTTTGTTTTATACAGAATCCTATCATTGAATTAAAATATTTTTTTCAGATGCCAAAGTTTAACTCAAAACATACAATATCTAAATTCTTGAAAATTCGTTTTGAGCTATGCATTCTTCACACAATCTTCCTTAATGTTCTCACATATTTTACGTAACAAGAATCTATTTATATGAAAATAATAGTTCATATTTACATTTAGTCTCTAACATTATTAGTCTGACTGTGAAACAATCATTTTCATTAATATGATATTAAATTTATTTAATCTCTTTCAATATTTATAAGGACTGTACGCTATATATTTCATCATTATAGTGGATTAATAATTTAAATCTTCCATACAAAGATCTACTGAGTTAATTGAAAACTTAACTTCTTCACTTGATTCTAAGAAGTCTCAAAAGAATTAAAATAAATGAAATATGTAATTTCAGAGAAAGTAAATAAGGTATGATAAAATGAGAAATTGATGAGATAAATAGCTCAATGCGTTAATAGTTTAACTTAACAACACATACATTATTAAATTTATAATATATTAAGTTCATAACCATGATTTTTCTTTAGTAGTAAGCTTAAAATCTCAATTGTATGATGCTTTTAGATAATTTATTGGGTATAATGTTATTCCATTAGATGTACATGATATTTGTTGACAGTTTATTTTCACATACTTTGATAATATACGTGATATTTATTATTCATTCAGTCACTCAAAATCAATTCCATGTAAGGAATAATCCTTGCTCGATGAAGAAATAAGATCAACATACACCATTAATATCTTTATGATTATAAATTTCATGAGTTACTACTACCATCTTCATATTTACATTGGATATTCATTGACATCCTAGTTGAGTCACTATGGTGACTACTAAAAATTTCATTATATGAATATTCACTAAGTAAAGACTTCCATACACAAGCCATAAATTTTCCACTTATATTCATTAAATAACGAATGATTAATGAAATAAATTATTCATATTGTTGTTTTCATATACTTAATCTGCGTTTGATGACCAATATTTCCTTTCCCAAAATATATATTGAAGTTGCTAATATACGGAGGATGGTCAAAACACACAACCCAGTTTTTAATCTTTTAAAATGAAATAATTTTATCCAATTTAGACTTATTGTTATTAAACCGATTGTTGTGATTAAAATAGATTAACTAATTTTATCTTAACCTAAGAATTCATCTTAAGGAGTTATAGCAAGATGAAATAAATCAATCACACAATACCCGATGTACAATAGAAACTTACAGTGGGAAAAACCACGAATAATCCAACTAGGTAAAGTCCACTTAGAATAAAATTCCCAAAGACATGACAGAAGACTTATAACAAATACTCGAAGTCCTAGCAAGCCTTGATGCTCTTCGTTCCTCAACCTCTTCCTAGTGTTATGAAAGAGTTCACTCGCTCACTTCCACAACGTGTGACTCCACACATGCCTCAATATCCACTAAATAACTCTACAATCGTCAGTGAATTAGAACTCGTAATCTACTGCTTCTTCACTGTAACACCACACCATAAAGTCCGTCATGTGTAAACAACATATATGGAGTCCACCGCATGAAAAGATTTTTCAATAAGATAAAAAGAAACATAACCAATTTGTATGATGAAATTTCGATCTAAACTGTTTGGGTGTAAACTAGGGTTTGGGTAAACACGAAGAGATTTTTGGAAGATTCTGGGAACTTAAAACAAATAAAAAGGCCTCTTTTAAAACTGCTACTATGCACTCCTATTGGTAATAAAAATTCAAAAATGAGATAAAAACGACAATGAATTTTACATTGAAAAATGGATCGAGTCGTTCGAATGACTTTGAGCCTTATTAAAACTAAAATCCAACGAGATTCTAGCAAAGGCCAAGTTGGTTTGTTCCAAGTTCGTTGGAACTTGTACTAATGAGGTTCCTTATCTCGTTTTAATGATGTACCAGATCTCTCTTAAATGAGCCGCGAAAAAATAATTTTCTTTAAGAAAATATTAAAAAGGATTAAATCATTTTAAACATTTTAAAATAATTTTTTTAAAACAAACTTAACACCTAAAATTAAGTTTCGGGGATCAAAATATATACGCATTCATACCTGAGAGATCCGTGAAACATGAAAACGTAAATAATCACAAAACATGACACGAAGATGTAGATTTTCTAATTTGGCCTTTACATCTTCAAGAAACCACGTGATATGATTGAAAGCTCAACACACTCAAGTCCTAACCTATAACCCAAGCGGGTTTATCCAAACACGGAATAAGAAAAAATACATATGAATTGACTCTATGAGAAATTTGTCCTTACAAATTCCCCCCTTTGTCTATTCTGGGACAAACCCAAAAATAAAAACTCCTATGGTCCGTCAAGCTCATCTAAGACTTAATCCCCAACTCCAAAAGGAAAAAGTACAACTTAGTCGACTCATAAACTTATGTATGTTTGAACGCTTGTAAACTTTGCATCATGTTGCAAACCTATACACTTAAATACATCTTCAAATGCAAAAATAATATAACAATATATAAAATATACGTAAGAAAAAATCTCCCTATGTCTAATGATCCCCACCTAGGTAAGACGTCTCCTCTTAAGATAAAGATCTCCTAAAAAAATGAAAGTGAAAGATACCATTTCCCCCTCTTATTTAGGAATAGATAAAGAAATAATATGTAATAGACCATTCACCCCCCCACCCCCCAAAGTGGGAGAACATGTGATACCAATTGTAAATATAGAGAAAAAAATAACATCATACAATGTAGTAAATCGCAACAAACATAACGCAGCAACACAAGAACAAATAATCTAAACAATGATCAATAAATATCAATATTGATGCAATAAATGATACCAACCTGAATATAAAATAATACATAATATACTATTGTAAACAAGCCACAATCGATACCCATATTATCATATATAACATATCAATTTGATTCAAAGATAAAGCACATGACAAACATTGAGTAAATGCAAAGGAAAAGACTAAATAAATTATAGTATATATATAAACATGAAAAATATATCAAGTACACATAAGCACATATATATAAATATAAACAACAACAAAATGACACAGGCATTACACACTAGCATAGTATCAATGTATCTAAACAAACATGTAGTAAACAAATTGAATAAGCGTAAACTAGAAACAAACGAATTATTACCCAATCACCAAAAATGTCCGAGGAGTTTTATTTAATTGCATTAACTTTATGAAATAAAGATTTATCCTCATAGTGACAATTAAAGTGAATCCATAGGACAAATAAACACAATGCACATAGACCTAAAATTTTGATGATTCTACAAAGTAATAACATTTTTACATGTTAAGCATAACTAGGATTCATTGTGAGAACCCTTAGATCTTCAACTTATCACACCCTTAAAATTTAGATACATCAATTTTCTCTCATTTTAAAGATACCAAATCAATTGAAGAATCAATAAAACAAAATTTGGACTTGATAGTATTTTTTTTTCTTTTGCCTCTTAAATTTTTTAGGCTCTTCCGAAGGGCGGCCTT
This sequence comes from Sambucus nigra, assembly GCA_949130495.1. NCBI lineage: Eukaryota > Viridiplantae > Streptophyta > Magnoliopsida > Dipsacales > Adoxaceae > Sambucus > Sambucus nigra. The sequence goes on from OX422220.1 coordinate 52,943,948, forward strand.
TCATGTAAGGAAGATTTCTTTATTTGTAGCCCTTTCTCATACACACTCATATTTTCAATAAAAAAGAAAACTCGTGGGAAATGGTTCTTACATTCACAAATCCCCCAATCAAATATATATGTAAATGATAAGATTATTATGACAACATCTAACTTTAAAGTTTTTTATTTGTGTTTGGTGGTGACGAACCAAAGCCTAAGTGGTTATTGATAGGATAACATCTAATTTAACTCATGTAACATATGAAGTTAAAATCCAAACGAGCTCATGCACTACACCAAATCTGCCCATTTGTCAAGGTCATTGACCTTGACCAATCCACCTTGTCAAGGTCAATGACCGTGACATTTCGAGGCGAGACAACTTTTTTTGTCACGGTTGTGTCACGGTCATTGACCTTGATAAAAAAATCGCGTTTTGTGTCACGGTCATTGACCGTGACATAACCGTGACCCCTCTTGCCCAGAATTTAAAAAAAATCTGCTGGACAGTATGGCCACCGCCACTGCCCAGCAGTATATTTGTACCTGTTATAGCAACGTTGTACCTGTTCCAAACATCATATATCCAACACAAACTAAAGATAATGCAAATATATATTCATGACGATATAATCCAAATATTCAAAGTAAAAACAATATACATGACGATATAATCCATATATATTTAAAATGGACAAACTTAAAAATAATGTTACTACATGTCTTGGATAAAACTGAGGAGGTGAGTAGACCACACGACATACGAATTGACGCACCCACTAATATACGTCGTGCCGCATTGTTCGCGCAACCACAATAGGGAGTTCTCCTTCCCAGGTATGACATGTGTGACGAGCACCCTGGACTCCATCTCTTGAAGCACACGTCCATGGACTATTCCACCCTCGACGATATTCGGGTCCCTCAACCCCCGCCCTATCCGCTGGCCATCAAATACGTCCAATATGAACACGCTCGGCCAACCAATTGTCGACAATGGTCTGTTGGAGGGCGTCAAATAGGGAAGTGGATCGTCGAAGTACGAACGTGTCGGTGATGAAGCAGCGAGCTCCACATCCTCGTCATCCTGCGCCTCGTCCTCCCGCACCTCCTCCTCCACCGCCTTCTCCTTCCCTTTCCCTTTCCCTTTCCCTTTACGGTCTCCACCCAACGTACGCTTCATGAATGCGTACATATCTTGGACCATCGCCTCCAAACGGGATAGCTTCGCGTCGTGTGAATCCACCGTTCGAGACAACCCGGTGTCGCTCGTCTCCAATCCGATGATCCTAGATTTGGCCACCCGCGAGCTCACTCCCCTTGTCCTCCCTTTGCGATCTGAGCCAAGCACTTGGCTGAGTGCGTCTGTGGACAAAGATGCCTTGTCGGCATCAGACTGCGACTCATGCACTTCCTTAAGCTTTGCCTGAAATGACAAAAAGCATATGATTAGTAAAATAAGTAAACTAAAAAATTATAACGTAATTAACAATAATTAAACTGTCGGATTACTTACAATCGTGGCCGCGATGCTCGGGGACACCTCCTTGTCCTTCCCCTTCTTCGTCCGAAGAGCCACATAAGTATCGAGCCTATGTGGCTTACCCCCTGGCCCACTCCCTACCCCCAGAAATAAAATAAAGTAAAGTAAAATTAGTATCGGCCCCGCAAAGTAAAATAATATCCAATAATATATTTCTGTAGTTATAGATAAATTAAATCTTACCTGCATCCTATGCTCCACCTCACCGTAAGAGGTCCGGCCGGAGTAGTGCACGTCCGTCTTTTTAGCCCGATTTTCCCTCCCCGAGTGGCGAGATGCCAATTGTCGATCCTCGATCTCATTGTCAATGAACTTTTGCCATTGTGCGAATGAGATCGGCTCCTTGGGCGGGACGGATCCGCGCTATTGTAAAATGGACTCTCGTGTTTTTCCAAAGTACCGTGTCCGCATATTTTTCTTCCACGTCTTGTGTTGCTCCCTCAACTGTTCCAAGACGGAATCGCGTAGCTTTGAATCCAAGTTGAATTGTTCCTGTCCAACAAATACAATGTTAGTTGCGAATAAATATAAATTGAAATATTCATATAAATATTACCTGTAGTGCCGCCCAAACAGCTTACTTGAGCTCATACGGCACCTCCTTCCAACTCATAAACCCCGGGCCGATGACCGTCTTTAGCAGCTCGAGGGATCTCGCTAAAAGCTCCGACTTATTTTCGACGGTAATCCCAAATTTTCCATATTTGGGGAGCCTAGCGGCGGAGGAGCCCTCGTCGCCTCCGCTACCACCGAACCCAGACGACATCATCATAAACAACATCATCATCTTCGCCTTAACATCTTAAGGAGACATTTTTGCTGTAAAAAAAATGTTATTAGTACAGATAAAAAAAAATGTTAATAGTACACATTTCGTTTTACCTAATTGAATTAATTGAATTAATAGTACAGATAAAAAAATGTTCCGTCTATATTATAACGTATGTGTAAGTTCCGTCAATACCATTTCGTTTCAATTTTGTAATTTTATGTTTTTTCCAAATATTTAAAGAGTTATTAAATGGGTGCCCCACCCACACCCCCACCCACCGCCACACACACACGCACACCTACGTACCTATGCGCACACACACACACACACACACACACACACACCCCACCCCCACCCCCTCCCCCACCACGACCGTGACAACTACATATATTGTTTATCAATAAAATTATGACATGAGATAATTATAATTGTAGCATAAATTTCATTATCATGGGTTTTACCTAATTGGATTAATTTCATGAATAAAATTATTATCAATTTAAATGAAAATATCAATTATTATCCAATATTTTTGAATGAAATATTTATTTTGAATGAAAATATCAATTATTATCTAATTATTATCCAACTATTATCAATTATTTATTTTGAATGTAAATAATATTCAAAACCCCACCCACCCCCACCCCCACCCCCACCCCCTCCCGATGTTTATTATCCAATTATTATCCAACTATTATCAATTATTTATAAAATTGATGTCTACTTTTAGTGTTGTGTATATATGTTAGTTGATGCCATTATATTTTTACCATAATTAGATTCTAAGGTTATCTCAATTTATATTTTAAGTTCGTATCCATTTGTGATGTTCAAGTAGTTTGAAATGTTGGAATTATATATTATTACTTTGACCGTTAGTTTGTGCACCAACTAAATTGAACATCACACACACACACACACCCCACCCCACCCCACACCCTGCCCCCCTCCACCACCCTCTCCCGCACCACACACCACACACACACACACCCACCCCACCCCCTACAAGTCTAAGGATGTTCTTGATTAAACATGGGAAATCTCATATCGTTTGCAAAAAGTTCATAGATTCTTAATCCCTAGGGTTATGGATATTAAATTTCTTTCACAATTATTTCTTCGATTGCGATGGGTGAAGTTCAATTATATGTTAGAACAATAGATCCTCGCAAGTTGGTCAATCATTGTGTGAATAGGTATGAGATCATAATTTGGAGGAATTCACGTCCAAGAAATAATTTGGATTGTGATACCCCTTGATAGACTTATATGTTTTGTTTACCCGACCGATGAACTATTTTATAATCCTACAGAATTAAGTTTTAGAATCAAGGAATTGATCATATTCATTAAAATCGGTTAGTAGAAAATTTATTTAACCAAGAGGGTATCGAAAACATAATGTGGGGAATCATAATATACCATAATCAACTTTAATAATAAGAACACATTCTTTCGAGTGATTTATAAATAATTAAATTTGAGTGCAATCATGATTATTTAGTGGAATGAATCGTGATTAAATAAATAAAGGATATAAATTAGACGGTTATAAATTGGGATTTCCTAGTATTTACTTTGAATCCAGTTTATTTATTTATCTTTGGTCCCTAGTATAGTCATTGCCCAAGTAGTAGGAGCGAAACTCTATAAAACCCTAGTTTAGCTAAAGCCCGTGAATTATCCCTCCCCCACCACACACCACCACACACACACACACACACCCCACCCCACCCCACCCCCTGCCCCCCTCCACCACACACACACCCCACCCCACCCCACCCCCTCCACCACCCCCTCCCCCAAAACACACCACCACACACACACACACACCGCACCCCACCCCACCCCACCCCCTGCCCCCCTCCACCACCCCCTCCCCCATCCTGCCCCACCCCGCCCCACCCCCCACACACGCACACACATACACACATATATATATATACACATACACACATAAATATACAAACAAATATATATATAAATGGAAGAGAGAGAGAGAGAGAAATTGGACCTGAAAGTAGAGAGAGAGAGAGAGAGAGAGCAGCGTCGAGAGAGAGAGAGAGAGCAGCGTCGAGAGAGAGAGGGAATGGTGGGAGGGAAAAAAGAAGGGGGAAAGGGTTTTTGCTGGAAAAGTTTTCACGGTCGTGTCAAGGTCATTGACCGTGACAAGACCGTGACAATTAAATTTGTCACGGACTTGTCACGGTCAATGACCGTGACAATTAGTTGTCACGGTCATGTCAAGGTCAATGACCGTGACATAAAACGCGTGTTTTTTTGTCACGGTCAATGACCTTGACAAGGCTGGCCGGCTGAAAGGTGACAATTTGCCCATTTTGGTGTAGTGATGCTTATGTGTGCACATGCATATGCAAAGTGAATCCATTAAGCAAGTCAAATATAAACTACTCCATACAAGCATGATAAAGAAAAATATAAGCATTGAAAATCATAATCAAGTGTCCTAGACACGTGAAAATAAGGAGGGAAGTGGATTGAAGCACACCAATATGCCTCAAAAAATCTATAAAATCAAATTATAAATAAACAAAAATCTTTTAAGTTTTTAAACGCTTATGACACCAAAATAAAATAAACTCAAAAGACAAAAAAAAATCTTTTTAGATTTTTCTCAATAAGACCCCCCCCCCCCCAAAAAAAAATACTAAAGACTCAAATCAAATACAATTATCAAACACATATACTATGATGTACAAAAGATAGTGTATGTAAACATGCGAACACAATCAACCATTAGATTTAGCATGAGAAGTATCATGTGAAAGCATTCTAGAATCATAAAGTCTAATATGTAAAGCCTCCGGATTTAATTTTCCAAACCACATAGGTGAAACGTGACATTATCGAGTTTTGGGAACCTCGGTGACTCTAGGCTTAGATTTCTTAATAATATTTCTAAGAACCAAGGCAAAATGGATAAGGTGACCTTTCTTACCGCAATGTGTGCATGTGTAGATATGAGGAATGTTACCCTTGGGTTGAACTTTTCTAATGTTCCTAGCAATCGTTGATTTCATCAAAATTATGATCTTGGATTTAGTAGTAAAAGCATTTGAATCATTGATGCCAATACTAAAATTGTCATCTTTGATTCTGACGATGCTTAACATTTTATCTAATATTTTCGACCTAGAATTCAAATCAAATTTGACATTACTGTAGTTTCTCAATTTATCTTATAGCTCCACAATCCTAGACTCAAGAAAATAATGATTCATAAAAACAAGGGAATACTTCTTCAAAATCTCCATTAATCCTCGAAGTTTATCTCGCTCCCTTTAAACAAACATGATCTTTTCCCTAAGAGTCTTCTTACATGACCTAAGCTTCTCAATCATAATGCCTCATCATTACATATGGAACTTTATTTCAACCTAGTTTCTAACTTCAAGTTATCCTTTTTAAATTTCATCATTTTCTTATACAACTCACGAAAGGCAATTTGAGGTTCATTCTCATCCTCTTCCTCTTATTCATCAGCTTCTTCTTTTCCACTATTTCCACCATCACCCACTTGCGATTCACAAACAAGGGCCTTAGAATTTTCATGCTTAGAATTTTCTTCATCGGAATATTTTTCATCAACGCTCACACTAGTCATGAACGCGGTGTAGTTAACCTCAATGGAGGAATTAGGTTCCTCTTCCAGATCACTATTACAAAGGGTGGCGTTGTACACCTTGGACTTATTTTCCTCCTTCCTTAGTTTAGTGGGACAATCAACTGTAATATGGACATAACCATAATAACCAAGGCATCTACCTGACTCATCCCTCTTAAAATTATAATTACGAATTTTAGGGAATTTTATAACCTTGTTAAAGTTGATTCTCTGACGCTTCTTTTAATCTTTTGATTGTTTTTTAAACTTGAGAAATTTCTTAAAATTATTTGTAAACATGGTCATATCATCAGAATCGATATCAAACTCGTCATTCAAAACACGTGTTTTCTCTTTTGCGTGCTTTCAAAGCAACATCGTTATCTTTTTTTTCATCTTTTGGGAGGAAAACATGTCAAGCTCATAAGTTTGGATATAACCTGTAAAATCTTTGAGTTTTGTAGAGTCCAAAGTTTCCAAGGAATTTAAAACTATCACTTTTAAATTAAATCTTTCAGGTAAGAAGCTTAAAATTTTCTTAAATACAGGGGTTTTGAGTATTCTCTCTACCAAGTTAAAATACGAGTTCACAATATCTTACAGTCTAGCATATAAATCATTAAGGAATTCACTATTATCCATCCTTATAGTTTCAAACAAAGTGGTGAGGTTTTGGAGTTTGAAATCCTTAATAACAATATTACCCTCATGAGTAAGTTGGAGTATGTCCCAAGCCTCTTTAGATTTTTCACATATCAAATTATAGTAGAATTCCTCCGGTGTGACCGCACATAATAAATCCTTCAGGCCACGTGAATTATAGTTAGATAATTTATGCTTATCCTCACTCCAGGCTTCTACATGTTTGGAAATTCTATAATCACCAAGGACATGGGTGGGGTTCAGCCATTAACTATCATTTTCCATACCTACTCATCTATCAACTTAAGTGTTGATTTCCTACGTGCTTTCCAATATGCGTAGTTAGAGCCATAAAACAAAGTTAGTCTATAAAAAGATGGACCCTTTATATAAAAAATGCTAGAATTCATGCCTAAACATGGATCTAACACAAAAACTTAGTATTCTATCTCTGATACTAATTTGAAGTTGCGAATATACAGAGGATGGTCAAAACACACAAACTAATTTTTAATCTTTTCAAATTAAATAATTAACCCAGTATAAACTTGAACCGATTAAACAGATTGTGGTGATTAAAATATATTAATGGAATTTTATCTTAACCTAAGCATGCATATGAGTAATTTATATAAAGATAAAATAAATCAATCAGACAACACCTAATGTTTAATGAAACCCCATAACGGGAAAAACCTTGGAGACCCACCATGCAACATCCACAAAGAATGGAATTACAAAGGACACAACCAAAGACTTCAAACACAGACTTCTTATTGACGTAGATTGGAATATGAAATCCATCACTTTTTCATCATAACACCACATCACAGAGCACCATGTGTGAACAACAAATAAGTAGTTTACCACATGAAATGAGTTTTCAATAAGATGAAGAGAAACTAAAATAATGTGCCCAAAAAATGGGTCTCAAAACATAATATGATGAAACTTGGATCTAAAACTGTTTGGGTGTAAAATAAGGCTTGTGAAAACACGAAGAGATTTTTGAAAGAGATTAAGAACTCAAAAATAATGAAAAAGGCTACCTAATTATGATTTTTTGCAATCCTATTTATAGGAGGTTTTTCAAAAATGAGATAAGCTCAAAAAATGAATTTTATATTGAAATCTGCATTTGGTTGTTTGAACAACTTTAAACCTCGTTCGATAAGTATAATATCTCGTTCAAACAACTATCCCACGAGATATCAAATGATATTCCGATAAAGGCTAAAGTTGGTTCATTCAAAGTTCATTAGAAGTTGTTCTAACTTGGTATGTCATCTAGTTTTAATGACGTACTAGATCTTGTTCAAAAGACGTCACAAAAAAATATTTTTCTTCTAAAAAATATTAAAAAGGATAAATCATTTTAAATATTTTAAAATCAATTTATTAGAAAAATACTTAATACTCAAAATAAAGTTAAAAGGATCAAAATATATGCTCATTTATACTTGAGAGATCCTCGGAGCATGAAGATGAAAATCAACATGAAACACGACACGATGATATAAATCTAATATCTTTGTCGTTACATCTTCAAGAAACCACATCATAGGCTTGAAAGTTCAACACACTCAATTCCTAACCAACGACTTAAATTTTGTTTGCCCAAACACGGAATAAGCCAAAATACATATACATTGACTCTATGGAATTTTTCCTTACATATATAACTCGTAAAGTTTTCCCAATCATTATAATTGGACTTGTAGGCTACTGATCACAATGATTGAATAAACAATAATATGTATTCAACCTAACAAAGTATTAACATCCTGCCATTCAGTATCATAAATGGAATTGAATGTAACTAAAACACACATGAATACATCAATCTTATATTTATCTTTCTAAAATGGAGCACTATAATGAATATCAAACATTAGATTATATAAATATTAGATATAAACATATATGTGTGGGTAAACACCCGTAATACATGAGTACTTTTTATTGTTGTCTATTCCTTAACTTGAAATTTATGAAATATTTTAGTTGGATGTAATGTGAAAATTAAATAGACGAGGTACTTGAATAAGACATTAGGTAAATAATAATAAATGAATAAGACATAAATCATTTACTTTCACACCATCATACATAATGTGAAAACTTATGTATGGGAATCAAATTACACAGAAATGGTCCAAAGTTCTTTAAGATTAAACTAACACACAATATCATTATATGTAAGGGAACATTAACTTGTTGGTTTTTTTAATACTTAATTTGATGAAATGCTATTTAATTTTAAAAAATCCCAGCATCTACGTTGATGTCCTATAATTTCTAAATAAAAAAAACATGCCACCCATTAATATTTAGTAAGCCATAACTGCCATACTTGTGGCATCTGCATTTGATATTCGATAATGTAAATTATGATTAAGTGAATTCACATGATATGCCAACAATTAACATTTACATACATGAGTCTAATCTATAGAATTCTTTTAATATTTAATCCTCTAAATATGAACATAGAGCTAAAATTGAACCAAAAATGTAATATACATACATATAAATTATAGACAACTACATTTGGCATTTAATCCCACTTAAACATGAATATTGATATTCAAAATTGAATCATACATCTAATATCCGTACATTAAATTGTAGGATGCGTTTGGCTAATCCAACTTAAACATTAATATTAGTATTGAAGCTAAATTATAAATACAATATCCACACATATGGATCATAACCTACGTTTGGCATGTAATTCAACATCAACATGAATATTAGTAGTAATGATTAATCATGCATATAATAATCACAAATGTAAATTATATCCTACGTTTGGCATATAATTTGACATAAACATGAATATTAGAATCTGTGTGAACAAACAAAACAACCCCCTATGCTGAAAAAATATATATGTTTAGGACAATTATTTTTTTTTGCCCAAAAAAAAGAATATTTGAGTTATCACCACAAGGTTGAGAATAATCATCCCAACAGAAAAATTGGCATAATTTAAATCAATTTTTTAGTGTGAGATATTGATGCCCACATTATTACCATAACCGGTAAAAATGCAATTTTAAGGGACTTAACGACGTCAAAATGCAAAAATAAGGAGGTGAACATTTTATAAAGTGGGTTTGTTAAAAGAAAAAAATGTCGCAAAAAGTCTCAGGCGTAAGAAACCTTCTTAGTAGATTTGATAACATAGTTAAAACATCACAAAAAGTCTCATGCATAGAAAACTTTTTTAAAAAAGCTAATGACATAAGTGAGATGTTACAAAAGTACAAGGCACACAAAATCAATTCAATATAGATTTCATAATAGGCAATCATCAATTAAGAAAAATCATGAGATCTTAAACTTATACTCTAGTACCATATGTAAAACCATTATTAACAACATGTAATATTCATAAAGAATCCATTAATTTAACTCAACTTTAACATAAATCTGTTCTTAATAAAAGGATCTGCGATCTTCTATCTTTTCACAAAATATGCTTAAATGATAGAAAAAAGGATTTACCTTAATCCAATGCATAAATCAATTTTGTTTTAGAAATACCAACTGAGTCATCTTTATAATTGCTCTAGCATACCCTTCATAATTTTCAAAAGAAAAAAAAATTGTCGGAGTTTGGAATTCTCTCTCTCTCTCTCTCTCTCTCTCTCTCTCTCTCACGCTTGCGCTCAGTATAATAAGTGTTGTTATTATGAAGGTTGCTAATGGAATATAATATATAATATATTCGGTGAGAGAGGACCTAATTTTCTAGTTAGACTAGAATTCTAACATCCATCGTAATAAAATTTGATTAGGAAACTAACTCACGATCACTGTCCTTAATATTTTGACAACTCATCCAAAAGAATCCTTATCAAATATAAGTTCTTATGCGGTCCACATTAAGTAGTACACTTATATTTAATTAAATAATTAATTTTAAATTATATTAATTTCAAAATTAAATAATAATTAAAATTTTCCAACAAGACCCTCTTTAATCAACTAGAGAGAACTTCAACATTAATGACACATAGAGAAAGGGATAAGAAATCTCCAAATGTAAGAATTCTAGACGATTTAAGAAAAACTTTAGACTCTCATTGATGAGAATAATGAACCAACAATTTGATATTAACCTTTAGAACTTATATATCCATGTTATAGAAAATCCAAACTTCTTAATAACTTTTAATAAGAAAAGTCAAGATACGTTGTCATATGCTTTGTACATATCATGTTTGATAATGATATTCCAACCATTTTTTTCATATCCCAATCATTTTTTCCAGTTCATAAGATGCACCATTTCTTGAGAAAACAAAATTTTCTCTCATATAACCCTTTCTCTTATATATCCAGATTGTTCTTTGGATAATATTAGGGGGAATGTTGATCAATAAACTAGTAAATATCTTTGAAATAATTACTATATACACTACATAAGCTTATAGGCCTCATATTAGTGATTTGATTAGAGACTTTCACTTTTGGATCAGGGTGACTATTGAGTAGTAACACAACTAATTATGATTCCCTGCGTAATGAAACTTTTAACAATAACAATATCATCATCATCATTGATATTCGAACAGGATTGAAAGGTCAAGACCTATTAAGCTTTCTACATTAATAGAAAATATAACCTTTTTTCCTTATACATACTATGGAATTTTTTACAAAAAATTATTTTTGTGATGAAGTTGCAGTTTTAGGTGTAACCTTTAGCAAATTGATAAGCACCCAAAACTGTACAATTTATACCCCGATTAGACGTGCTTTTGTTGCTAATTCTCGGCAATTTGGGTCTTATGCGCCTAAATGTTTATTTTGTAGGTCTAATGTGCATTGCAGAGTTCAAACGCTTAAATCAAGACAATTGCGCGTTTTATGGAGCTAATACCCAACCCCCTGACCCTAACCTAGCCTAAGCCTATCCCAAACCTCGTGTGTGTTTTATTTGTGTCTTTTTATTATTTTTTTAGATTTTAAGTTTGAGTCATTTTTATTTTTAGGATTTATTTTAAATTTATTTAGTATTTTCTAGGTTTTATTTTCTATTTTTCTATTTTTTTTATTTATTTAGTATAATTTTATTTTATTTTGATTTTTATTCTATTAGTTTTTAGTTTTAGTTTTATTTTATTTTATTAGGATTAGATTTTTTAGGATTTATTTATTTTTAGTTTATTTTACATTTTTTTAGGACTTTAGTTTTAAATTTAATAGAGTTACATTTCTCTTTTCATTTATTTTTAGTTATAATTTTTTATTTTGAGTCTTTATTTTATAGGAATTTAATTTTTAGATTTTTAGTTTGTTTTAATTTTAATAGTTTTTAGTTAGTTAGTGTCATTTTTAGGTGTCCTAATTAAACACACACACATTATCCCATATACAAACTCCCCTACACCCTCACACACACTAAACCCCCACACATCACCTTCTCCAACTCACCCACCTTCTCTCTCCTCTAAACCACATTTAGGGGTCGTTTGTTTTTACCTCTTAAGTCTAAATCTGAACCATTCAGACTTAAGAGGTATCAAAAAGTGTTTGTTTTTTTTAATGATTAAGAGGCTAACAGCTATATTTGGCTCTTAATGATTAAGAGGTAGAATTAGGTCTGAAGTCTGAATCTGAAATCTGAATGAGTCTAAATACATTCATTCAGAGGTACATTCAGACATAAAAACAAACATATTTTTCAGATTCAGATTTCAGACTTCAAATTCAGTCTTCAGATTTCAGATTCAAATTTCAGATGAAAAAACAAACGCAACCTTAACAAACACCCATTTTACCCCATTAAAGCTATACACGAGCCAACCTGCTCGCCCCTCATTCACCTCACCCTTGCCGCCTCTCTTCACCGGCGAACTCAGCCTCCATCTATCTCTTACCCGCTGGACAGCCATCCCGCCGGCGTCGTGTCCTGCCCCTTTATCTCTCTCCCTCCTATGCGATGCCGCGGACCCGATCGCGATACCAACTTCGCCATCCTTCAATTGACTGCTCACGTCTCTGCAGATCCAGCCATCTCCGGCCTTACCGCTCCTCCGTCGGCGAGCTACCATCTCAGTCCTCAACTCCGACAAGCCCTGGCGCCGCTGTCATCCCAACGCTGGCGAGACCAAGCCTCGAACCCGGCGTCCCCTTAAACTCGCACCGGCGACGCCCCAAAACCATACCCATTTACCCCGCCGTCGCTGGACTTCCCTGCTCGCCTCCGGGCAACAACCTGCTCACCAACCCATTACCGTCCCAGCTCCGGCGAAACCTCCGACCAGAACCTCAACCGACCCATTCTCCATCTCTAGCTCCAAACCCGATTCCCATTATCATACCCACTTCCAAAAAAAACCCAAGCCCATTTCCAATTTTTACCTTCTCCACGATTTCTTCACCTGCCAAAACACAAAGCAAATCCCAAAGCCAAATTACCCATGTGCCTAAAATCAGTTAATTCCTTTACCCCCATTTTACCCATCTTACCCCAAACTAACCACTTTAAGCCACTTTCCTAAAATACCCCATAAAACAAATCAGATTTTATCCTCACCCACATGACCTCACACCCCTCATGTGCACATCCTTATTTTACCAATTTAACCCCTTAGCTTCAATTGCATATAACAGAAGACCTCAAGGCCATTTGAAGAGAATGAAGAGCTAGATAGGAAGAAAATTCTAGAGAGAGAGATAGGTTAGACTAGAAAATAAATTAGGTAGAATATTTTTGTAAATAATTTCGTTTTTATTTTTTTAGATATTTGTGAGAAATTAATTGTTGAGTGATTCAAATGAGTGTTTGTATGTAATTGAATATTGTGGAAAGCTCATTTTGAATGGATGTTGCTCAATTTCAATGGAGGATTAGAGTCCAATTTTGCAAATCAAGGAGACTTGTTTGAAGATTTGTCCTCTTACCCTTCTATTTTATTTGTTTATGCCTTTGATTATTAATTTGTCAAATTTTATACCATGTTAGGCTAAAATCCCTTTCAAGGGGTGGGGTAAAACCCTTATTTGATGTTATTTTATTTTTATTAGTTTAATTACTTGAAAAGTCCCTTTGAATGTTAATTTTGATCCCTCGCCCTTAGATTTACGCCTCGAGAGGGGGTAAATGATTTTCGAGAGAAAATTGAAATTCTAATTATAATACCCATTGTAGAGTCGAACTAGAGACAGGGGTTTCTTAAGTGGGGTATTATGACTTGAATTGCAACTCTAAATTTATTTTCTAAGATTGACATAAATTTTAATTGATCGATCCTAGCGGGTGATTAATTTTATAGAGTTGTGGGGTGTTAAACTTAACTTTCTAAAAGATTACTATTCTAATTACACTTGCAACGAGAGTTGATTTGTAATTTTGATATTAATTTGGTAGAATTCAAATAATTAAATTAATTAATTAGAATAGCTAAAATTTGTGGTGTAATCCCACTCCTTGATTGTTCTCACAATTATTTACCTCACTTTATCTTTTATTTTAGTGTTAGACCTTATTTTTCATTTTAGTCATTTTCTAGTTAGTTATTTTCATCTTAGTTTAGTTTAGTTTAAAATCTCACCTCACCCTTTTGTTTTAATATTGAAAAAGCTAAAAAAAATTAGAAAAAGTACAAAAAGAAAATAAAAAGTGAATTACAATTGAATTTGTCTCTAGCTTACTCCCTAAAAGTGGATTGATACCCTTACTTACCTCTACACTTGAGTTTATTATTATTTGTAGGTATTTGAGGTTTTGACTAACTTGTCTTTCAACAACAACGACATAAATATACACGCAAAAAGCTAGTTATCACAAATCATCATCAATCAAGTTTGTTTTAGCAGAGTTGGGAACTAAAAAACCTTACAACAAGGTAATGGAGTATATCATCTAAAATCCATCAAAATTATTTTTAAATATTAAATGACAGATATATACAATCAAATAAAAAATGTTATGGGATAACAATGATGTACATAGAGTACAAAAATCGTAAACATATTACTATAAGTTCAGTAAATTATGAATATAACAAATAAAGTCCTAAGTTACTCAAATCTAGATATATCACAAAGGTGTAGACTAAATAGCTTGCAAGCCCTAAATACAAAATAAACTTAGCCAAGGATAATAAGCATATATAAAGAATATTAATCCATTAAAATATGAAAACCCTACAATATGCGAGCAATATGTAACATACATGGTTCATAAAAAAGAACAACAAGGGGTAACAATGTTAAACATATTGTTAGAAATACCAAACTTCAGTACTATTCTTAAAAACAAAATATGTTTTACTTTCTTGTGATATGATAATAAGAAAAAAAAGGATAAATAAGTAACATATGAGATATTAAGGAGATAAAATTCAATAAAAGCTCATTTATGAATCAAAAGCACATATATTTGCACAAACTATAGGAAATGTAAATGCTAACATAGGTTATTGCAGAATCACACCACTTTTAATGATTAGATGTGAGGGGGACCGATTTTTAATTCTTTTTGACTTCTTTAATTCTATCATAAATGTCCCACTTTCCCATTATTTACTGAAATGGGGAACTTCGAGTTTTAATGGAATCTGAGGCATATTTAAAATCCTTTTTTTTTCTGGATCCTTTTTTCCTTCTCAAAATCTGTGGATTCTTTTACTCCCAAATATTTCTTTCAACAGGGTTTGGAGAAAATTTCCTTAAGTAAAAAATATTTTGAACATTTGTCACAAATTATTTCCAATTTGACAAGGATTTAAACAAAATGATGATTTAAGTTAAAAACAACATTCTTGTATATGAATGAATTTGTGGTAGTGATTGCATTTAATTATTTTTCTGTCGATTTATATGAGATTTATTTTAGGAACAAATTTCTTTAAATTTTAGACTTTATTCAACTTGTAACAAAAATTTCTAAGGTGACCATTCTAATAACAATAAAAATAAATTAAGTCCAATTTACGTCTCCTCGCGTTAAAAGATTTACTTTTGTTAATAAAAATGGGAGGAAAACTATTCTTCTTCTTCTTCAAGTGGTTGATAATGTGTCTTCCTTTGTTTTGAAATATTTCACTAAACACTTTAGAAGTGCCTTGTCTCATTTTATGACGTAACTTTATAAAAAAATTGTCTTCCCTCTAGAAATAACTAGTTTACTATAATCAAAGTTATTTTACATTTTTCAATTTTACTTAATAGTAAAATATTTAATTCTTTACAACTTTGATTAGAAAAGCGAAGAAGATGGTCAAATCATGTTTTTGTTTTTTCAAAGTAGAAAAATATTCATCCTCCTCTTTTGAAGCAATTCTTTTATCTTTTAGGTCATATGGAAAGTTTAAAAGATCTCAAAAGGAAACATTAATAAAATTAAACTTGTCATAAGGGATAGATTGTTGAGCTTCCAATGCAAACAAAAATTACTTTTCGTCTTTTTACAAAAACAAGCTCACTTGAAATTATAAATTTCTCATACAAAAAATATCACTCTCTTTAATAAAACCTTTTTCTTTTTGAGAAGATGAAAGATGTAAAAAATCAGACGGGGTTATAAGTCCATTGAACCCATTATTATACTTACACCAATCAAATATTTTTACGTGTCATCCATGAAAAATTCAATTTATACACAGATAACGTTTGGGATAAACTCATGTCAAACATGCATCTGATTATTACCGCTCTAATACCACCAAATGTTAAAAGTGTTGTGATGAATATAGATGGGGCTAGGGGTGCAAATGGTACTGGTTTTTACCGTACCGTACCGTTTTGGACCGAGGAAAAATGGTTTTGGTTTCATATTATAAAATACCGAAAATCGAATTTACCGAACCCAAAAATACCGTAAAAAATTTGGTTGGTTTTGGTTTTTAGATATAAAAAACCAATTTACCGAATTTACCGTACCGGATTATCGTACCGAATTTATCGTACCAAAGTTACCGAATTTACCGTACCAAAATACCGTAGAAAACTTACCAAATTAATCGTACCGAAATACTGTACCAAACTTACCGTATATTACCATATCATTTTCCAAATAAAAATTATTTTTAACTAAATATAACAACCCAATTATCTAGACCCTTCATTTTTTTAAACCAATCTCATCCGTTCAATTACTTTACTATAAATCCCACCAACCAAAGCAAACAAAACCCTAAATACACAACACAAATCATCCCCTCTCCAAATATCAGGTACGTCTTCTTCTCCAAAGCACACACACACCACCTGTTAGAAGCACACACACAAATTTTTTTCTTTTTCAAATCGCATAAATCAAAGCACAAACAGATTTTTTTCTGATTCAAAGCACACACACACCTTAAATAAAATCTCTTAGTCCATTCGGGTTTGCGGGTTTGGGACATAGCGGGTTGGGGACACAAGGGTTGTGGGACATAGCGAGTTGGGGACACGGGTTGTGGCGGGTTGAGGGGGTTGAGGGTTGACAGGGGTTGGGACAGGGGTTGCGGGTTGGGACAGGGGACACGGGTTGAGGGTTTGAGGGTTCACAATGGCTGAGGTTTGAGGGTTTGAGGGTTGACAGTGTTTGGGTTGGGGACACGGTTTGAGGTTTGAGGGTTAACAGTTTTTCAATGTTAAACTTAAATGTTTTAAGTTGTTAAATGCTATACAAATTGTCAATGCTTAAATGTTAAACTTATACAAATGTTATACTTAAATGTTAAACTTATACAAATGTTAAACTTATATCTGTTATAGAAGTATACCTGTTTCGACAAATGTTGTAGAAGTATACCTGTTAACATTCTTTGTATATGTTAGCATATATCTGTTACACATATGTTGTATATGTTAACATATATATGTTAGTTAACAGATATATATATATGACATCTGTTAACATATATATGTTAACCGATATATGTCAACGTAACATATATATATATATATATGTATATATAGGGCTTCTCTTAAATGGACGTCCGTTTTTTGGACTAAAAAGGGACAAAAATGGTCTGATTTTTTAAAAATAGTAAAATGCATTTTTTTGAGTTGATTTTTTTCTAAGATATATAGATATACATGGGTACCCCTATAAAAAAAATCAGCTCAAAATAAATTTTTTTGCTATTTTAAAAAAATCTTTCAAAATCTGTCAGATTTTGCTGGTGCAAACCCAACATATATTGACAGATTTTGAAAGATTTTTTTAAAATAGCAAACAAATTCATTTTGAGCTAATTTTTTTTGTAGGGGTACCCATGTATGTCTATATATCTCAAAAAAAAAATCAACTCAAAAAAATGTATTTTACTATTTTTAAAAAATCGGACCATTTTGGTCCGTTTTTAGTCCCAAAAACGAACGTGTATATATATATATATATTAATATTAACAGGTATATATTCGTTATAATTTTCAATAAGTCTACGTGTGTTATAATTATTAATATAATTGCATGAATATAAATACAATTATACTTTCGATCCGTAATTAATTTATAATTTTTTTTAATTTGTAGGTTTTAATCAATAATGGTTTTGAAAGGCAATATCTGTGCACTCATAGCAACCTCTGAGGTGTTGGGAAAGAGAAAATGGAACAAAAAAAATTGGGAGTACGATAATAATGAATATTTTGAGCATTATGCAAAGATTGAGAGAAATGGACAGATTGAGTGCATATATTGTAAACAACGTTTTCCGGAGATTGAACCAACAGATAAACTTTGGGCTCATTTCGGAGACTGCGTAGAATGAAATCATGTTGATCATGTTCAGACTAATAAAAAAATATATGCTAAGCATCAACTTGACAAGTGGTCTGTTAAAGATCTCTACCCTCAAAAACGCATAAAATTTGCTAAGTTACTAAAAAGGTGGGCAATGGGGCTTAATAACACGGATTAAAGTATCAAGTGGGATTATTTTTTTAGAGAGTTTAGAAATAGTGTCTTTTTTATAAGATGAATTAAATAGTATCTTTTTTGTTAATACTTCCAAATGTTTCTACTCTCTAACCTTCTAACTTGTATTGGAGAACTACAAGACATTTTATGTCTTTTTGTAATGAAATATTAAGTATATCTTTTTCTTGTTTAGCATATCCCTTATTTATTATTTTTTGTTACCCATACTTATTATTTGTTTAATATTTTGTATTTGTTATTAGATGTCAGCGATGGATGAAACAAATAATAATGATGCTGAAATAAGCAAGGGTAGCACTGACGTGAGTAAAAAACGAACAAAGGGAGGTACTAAAACTATCACAAAGTCAAACCAAGGTAGTTCTCTCATTTGGACTCATATGAATAGACATATGCTTGATGGTAAATATATGGGTACTTGTGATTGTGTTCATTGCGGAGTAAATTTTAATGTCCCTTCAGCTAACGAAACTACTTTGTTGTGGAATCATCTTAAAAGGAGATGTAAGAAATATTTACAATCCGAAATAACCGATAAACAAACAATTTTATCAATGGAAGGAACTCAAAAAACTAATTGGAAGTTTGATCAAGATATAAGCCGCAAGACTCTTGCGAAAATTATTATTCTTTGTGAACTTCCATTTAGTTTTGTTGAAAAGGAGGGTTTTCGGTTATTTGTCAAAGGGTTAAATCCTAGGTTTTATGTAGTTTCTCGAACTACTATCACAAAAGATTGTTGGAAAATTTATCTTGAAGAACGTGCAAAATAAAAGCATTATTTTATGACATCCTCTACACGTGTCTCCCTAACCACTGATTTATGGACACCCATTCAAAATTTGGGATATATGTGTTTGACCGCTCATTATGTGGATAAGGATTGGAAGTTACAAAAGAAAATCATTAATTTTTGTGTCCTTCCACACCCACATAAAGGTGAGGCCATTTCTAAAGCCGTGGAGTCATGCTTGCTAGGGTGGGGTTTAGAAGAGTTGACAACAATTACACTTGATAATGCAAAAAATAATGATAGGTGTTTTGATGATTTGAGGAAAAGATTTAACAAAAGAAATGGGTTATTGTTGGGTGGGGAGTTTTTTCACGTGAGATGTTTTGCACACATTATCAACCTTGTTGTAAGGGATGGAATTTTTTAAATTAAGGAGATAGTGAAGCGACTTCGTTGGAGTATGAAATATATGAGAAGTTCTCCGTCAAGGTTGCAAACATTTAAAATATGTGCCGCAGAAGAAAGGATATCATCAACAAAGTGGGTATGCCTAGACGTGAAAACAAGGTGGAATTCTACATACCTTATGATTGGTGCGGCAATGCAATATCAAAAGGCATTTGAACGCCTTGATGACAAAGATGATATGTACAAAGTAGAGGTTAGTAGCAAAGGAGATGGTGTCATGTGTGAGAGTGACTAGAAGACATTGAAAGCTTTGCACGCATTTTTGGAAGAATTCTATCTTCTAACAAAACGTATTTCCGGTTCTCATTACATCATTTCAAATTCTTACTTTGATGAAGTAACTTCCACTAAAGACTTACTCTTAGAATATTTAGAGAGTGATGATCATTTTTATCGTAACATGGCTATTAAAATGAATGCTAAATTTGACAAGTATTGTGACATTTCTTCTTTAAATTTAGTCTTGGTTATTGCTATTGTATTGGACCCTCGACATAAATTGCAATATGTGGAGTATATGAATATTTTGCTAAGGATCACACACTTTCTCAAGTAGAAAGAGAGTGTAAAGTGTTTGACTTCATTGAAATATTGAAAGGGTTGATGTCACAAATGTATTATCACTACAAGTTGGAAAATGACTCTTTTGTTGAAAGTGAGTCAAGTGTGGTTCATTGTGATGGTGATATTTGGGGTAATTTAGTTGGAAATATTGACAAGCGTGCTTTGAAGAAAAAAGAATTTTCAAAGTATTTGAAAAGGAAGGAGAATGTTGAATTGATGAATGATTTGGATCGATACTTGCATGATGGTATAGAGGCTCTTGATGATCAAAATTTTAATGTTTTGACTTAGTGGAAGGGAAAGATTCCAACATACCGTGCACTTGCATTTATGGCACGTGATGTGTTGGCCATTCCTTTGACATCAGTGGCTTCCGAGTATGCTTTTAGTACAAGCAAAAGAGTCCTTGATCCATTTCGTAGCTCTTTGACACCAAAAACGGTGGAATGTTTAGTATGCGCCCAAGATTGGATTAGAAGCTCTACAACTTTTAAAATTGAAGAATGACTTGAAGCACTTGAAGGCATTGAAGCTTGTATGTATTTTATATTCATAAGTTTTAAGTTTACTTATTTTGTTCACTTATTTATTTGTATTTATTGATATGCATTTGTTGTTGTGCTTGTAGGTGTGATGGATGAGTTCAATGGATTGAACATTGGTTCGGCTTAATCGACATTGATCTTCTAAAAAATGAGGTATTTTATGGTTATTTTAGTGTTGTTTTTAGTGTCTTTTAGGACTGTTTTTAGTGCTTTTAGATGCTCTTTTAAGTGTTGTTTTTAGTGTATTTTAGGTGCTGTTTTAGTCCATTTTCGGTGTTGTTTTTAGTGCGTTTTAGGGCTGTTTTTAGAGCTATTTTAAGGGTTGTTTGGGGCTGTTTTTAGTGCTTTTTAGGGCTGTTTTCAGTGCATTTTGGGGCTGTTTTTAGAGTTGTTTTTAGGGATGTTTTTAGTGCATTTTAGGGCTGTTTTTAGAGCTGTTTTGAAGTCGTTTTTGGACTGTTTTTAAGGAGTTTTAGGCTGTTTTAAGGTGTTTTATGATTGTTTTATGGACTGTTTTTAAGGCTGTTTTAGGAATGTTTTTAGGGCTGTTTTTAAGGCGTTTTAGGAATGTTTTTAATGTTGTTTTTAGGAATGTTTCTCTAAGTTTTTTCTAATATTATTTTTTCTTGTCTTTATTTACAGGTGAAGTGAAAAAATGGAGGCAAAAGAAAAGAATAATGGCGTTGTTTATTGTGCATGGTGGTGGTGTTTTATTTTGTCTTTTGAATGATGGTGTCTTTTGGAGGCAAGAGAGAAGAATGATTTACGTCAAGCTTTTTTCTTTTGTCTTTTGTAGTTTATTTTCCATGATGGTGTTGCTTTATTTCGCTATTGTATTGTAAATTTTAATTTTGAGCTTAATGTGTATTAATATGGATTAGACGCAATTAACTACGAAATATAAGTTATTTCTTCATGATCTTTATTTTATTTTTAGGGCAATTTGTATTATATTTTAGTTTAAAGTAATGCATTTAACCGATTAAATGAGTTTAAAATTTTACTGGAATCATATTGTCGAAATACCGAATTTACCGAATGCATAAACCGATATGAAATTCTGTTTCTTATCGGGAAAAAACCGAATTGAAACCAAAATTACCGATACCAAAAAACCCAAAAAAAATCGAAAAAATCGAAAACCGGCCGGTTTGGTTTTGGTTTTGGTTTTGATGTGCCGACCGGTAAATTGGTACGGTACGGTTTTACCATTTAGATTGTGGTTCTGGTATTGGTAAGCGATCGTTACCGACCATACCGTATCGGTTGCACCCCTAGATGGGGCTAAAGCCGGAGAAAAAGATGTCTTAGCTCAACTACCCAATTAAGATTTATAAGATAGATTGAGGTAATATCTTCATTTAGTTCTTTCTATGGGTAAATAAATAATATTATATCCATGTCGTAAAGTCTACCAAAATGATTCAGTATATATTTATCTTCGTATACTAAAGTGATGAGTCAAAATACGAAAATATAAACAATTACACAACACAAAGATATACTTTTGAAAACCCCCTAAAAGGTAATAACTTTAAGAGAAACAAAGTACACATGAAATATGATAAAGAATCAAAGTTTTTTTTTTTTTACTTTTCTTTAATAGTAAAACATTGAATTCTTCATAACTTTTATTTCATTTTTAAACTGACCAAGAAGATGGTCAAATAATGTATTTATTTTTTCAAATTATATAAACATGCATTCTCTTAATTTTGAAGCAATTGTCTTAGCTTTTAGGTCATCTATAAAGTCTAAAAGATCCAAAGAAAATACACTAAAAAATCAATCTTCTCATAAAGGATAGATCCTTGAGCTTTAATGTGCACAAAAATTCACTTTCTTCTTTTAAAAAAAACAAGCTCACTAGAAATTTCAAATCTCTCAAACAAAGGCGAGGTGCACAATATGTAATGACTTTCCCCCTCAACATGACACATTTGAACATAAAGAAAAACAAACATATCATGCAATGTGAAGTGAAATGGTGATGATAAACAACTCGGCAACATAAGCACAACTAATCCAAATAATGAAACATATGATATTAATTTGATACAAAATTGAAGGATATGGTATTTATTTGAATAAATATGAAAAGCATGGATTAAATGCATGTAAATACTGAAAATAAACAGAACACATACAAGCACACACACGCACCACTACACTAAAAATGCCAAAATAACACCCTTCACCCCGCCGAGGTTGTCACGGTAAAAAATCATGACAGAAAAACACGAGCTTTTTTTTATCATGGTCTTTAATCGTGACAAGTTCGTGACAAAAAATTTCACGCACTTGTCACAGTCAAAGACAGTGATAAGTAGGGTTGTCACGGACATGTCACGATCAAAGATCGAGTTGTCACGATCCAAGACTGAGACACATTTGTGACTACTCTTATAACTTAATACCCTAACCGCTTCATTTTCTTTTCCCTAATTTTGGTTTCTCTCTTTGACGTCTGCCTCTCTCTCTCTCTCCTTCTCAGCGATACTCTCTCCCCCTATCAATTGGCACGTCTCTCTCTCTCTCTCTCTCTCTCTCTCTCTCTCTCTCTCTCTCGCGCGCGCGCGCGCTTGCTTGCGCGCGTGTGTGTGGGTGTGGGTGTGCCAAGATTTCAGTGTGTGTGCTGGGGGGACCATGATTTCAGTGGGGGGGGGGGGGGGGGGTCAGTGTGTGTGTTTCAGTGTATATGTGTTAGTGTGTGTTTAAGTGTATGAGTTAGTATAAATTAAAATTGAAATTGGAATTGGTATTTGATATTTGGTTTCTCTCTCTAATTGTAGCAGCGGCAACCCCCTTTCCTCTTCCTCACATATTCCAACAACCATCTCTCTCTCTCTCTCTCTCTCTATATATATATATATATACACATACATCTCTCTCTTTCTCTCTCTCAGAGAGATAAAGATTGTTGAATTGTTGAATTGTTTTGGATTCTTGAATTGTTGTTGACTGGTGGATTTGAACATTTATATGGACATTGAGTTGGTTAGCCCTTAGACCATACTATAAATTTTAAAAGTTTGTTGTTAAACAATTAATAATATGAAATATGTTCATAACTTTGCATAAACCATCATTATAAACATTACTATCGAATAAATGAAACATTTTTACCATTATAATTTATAATTACTTTGAATTACATATAGTGTGCATAGATGATAGCCTTATAGTTCTCATGCGTACACATTCAATAGTCTTTAAACACGTTCGAGAGTCATTATCCATGTAATGAGATCTCTTGAATTGTCCCTTTTGGACAGTTTGTGACGACATAGTTTCTGTACAATAATATTCTTAGTGTCTTAAACCTGTTAATTTTGGGGGAAGTTTTGTTGCCGTCTCTTAATGCTATCTAGATACATACTAGATGATGCAGTATTAAGTGTTATTTCAGCTTACAGAATAAAATAACAGTTACACTTGAGAATTTATGTCGTGTACTGGGAGAACTATAGGGATATGCAGCTGAATTTTCCTCAAATGGAAATAATGTGCATTAGCTACTAGGTATATTACATAAATATACAGTCTTGAATGGGATAGGACCACTCACCCTTTAGAGGAGATGGAGGAAATTTGCAGGCTTTAGTGTGTGTATTCTAAAATTAATATTTATTTATTGAAATTGGTAATTGGTATATTTGATATATTGTGGTAATTGGTATAAATCGATTTATAGTGGGCTTTCCCTTACATGTCTCTCTCTAATTACAATAGTGGTGACCCCCTTTCCTCTTCCTCACATATTCTGATGACCATCTCTTTCTCTCTCTCTCTCTCTCTCTCTCTCTCTCTCTCTCTCTCTGTATATATATATATATATAATCTCTCCCTCCAATAGGGGTCTTTTATACTTGAAAGAAAGAAGTCCTGATACGGTGTTGGTAGTAAATCTATCGGATTCCCATAAAGACTATTTGTCTGAAGGTTTTAGTCAATTTAATTCATTTGGATTTTAGTCAATTTAATGCTTTTATTCATTTGGATTTGATCATTTTCTCTTATATATGTTTGTACTAATAACAACAATTTTTTCAGCAAATGGCTTCATCAGGGTATCACGGTAGCGAAGGCGAGGAAGACTCGTCCGCCATTAGGACCCCAAAATGGGGAAAATTGGGGTCTGTAGTCGAGAACAAGACGACCTTACTGGTTAGAGGCCTGGATTTGCTCAAGTCGATTGTCGGCTCGGGGTACACGGATTGGTGGAAGGTGCCATGGGAGCTCAAATGACCGTCTGGGGGGCACTACAGGTAGTTACTCACTTTATTTTTATTTTGTATTTATATTTATGTTTATATATTATAATTTAAATAAAACTAACACGTATTTTAATTTTGGTATGTATTTGTTTGACATGAACAATTCGGCCTACTCCCATATGTCCGCGACTCCACGTTAGAATAATTCAAAGATCAATACAAAACGTGAAATAAAAACATGCGTACACGATACTTTAGGTCGGACCGGGAGTCTGTATTGAGGGTTCGTGACACGGTATCGTCGAAGGAGCCAATTTCATTGGCGCAGTGGCAGTAATTTGTCAACAATGAGATCGAGGAGTGGCAGTTAACATCTCGTCAATCGGGGAGGGAATATTGGGAAAAAAAGTTAACATGCACTACTCCAAGCGAACGTCTTACGCCGAGGTGGAGCACGGGATGGTAAGTTTTTATTTTTATTTAATTTTAGTTTTATGTTATTCTAATTTAGCATTATTTTGCGTTACTTACTAATTCTTAATTATTTTATTTCAGGAGACAGGGGTGGCCCTGGGCATAGGCCACATAGGTCGATGCCTATGTGGCAATTCAGACAAAGAAGGCCAAGGATAAGGAGGTATCCCGAGTGTGACAGCCATGATTGTAAGTTATAAAAATATCTTACACTTGTTTTATTTTTTTAAATATGTTATAATTTTTTATTAACTTAACTAATCGTATAATTTTTATCATTTCAGGCAAAGTTATGGAAGTGCATGACAAGAAGTCTGATGTCGATAAGGCATATTTGGCTACGGATGCACTAATCCAAGTGCTCGGGGTGAATCACAAGTGGAGGACTAGGGGATGATCTCTTAGGTGGGGAAGTCGAAGCTCACTGGCATTGAGACGAGGTTGGCTCGTAAAGTGAACACCCATGGAGATAAGTTAGAAAGGTTGGAGGCGACGACCATCGATATGTTTGAGTTCATGAAGCGTCAGTTGGGGTCCACCTCAGGCAAGGGCAAGGGTAAGGGGAAGGAGGTAGACAAGAATGCCACTTCTCTATCTCTCACACCCTCATCACTGATACGCACCCACTCGCCACCTGCATATGATACATTTCTCATCTTGACCCTCATCGAATGACCTATGTGTATAACAGGTTGGGCGAGCGTGTATATAATATACATCTTTGGTGGCATGCTGATAGTTAGGGGTTGAGGAACCCAAACACACACCTGGGTAGTGTGCTTCATGGACATCTCATGCAAGATATAGAGGCAAAGGTTCGCGTCACCCATATTGTGCCCGGAGGAGAGAATGCACCTTTGTGGTTGGAACATCAATATGACGTTCGACAAATAGATGGATGTATCAATTCATATGTAGTGTGTCCTAACTTCCTCCTCCGACCTGTTTAAGACCCTAGTTCGTGACATTATTTGTATTTATTTGATTTGGATATTAAATATTGGATATATTTGTATTTTTTTTATTTGGTTATGGATATTTGTTGGTTGGTTATGGTTATGGATATTTGTATTAATTTGATTTGCTTATTGAATATTTAATGTTGCTTGATATATATGTTATTTGGAGAAGTTTAAATATGTTGTAACATGTACAAATATACTGTTGGGCAGTGGAAATGGCCATATTGCCCGTAGATTTTTAATTCAGACCAGATTTGTCATGGAATTTTACGGTGACAAGTCTGTGACAATTACCTTTGTCACCCCAAACTTGGGGCAGTTTTGGTGCAGTGCGCGCGCGCACACACACACACACACACACACACACACACACACACACACACACACTCAGAGGCAGGATCAAGTGCAGACCTGCTTAAGGACTGGTCCGTTTGGACCAATTTATATAAAATGATAAAAAAATAATTTGAGTTCATTTTTTTCTATAATTTAAACATTTCAAGGCACCCGTATAAAAAAATCAACTCAAAATGATTCTTTTTACTATTTTAAACAAATCAGTCAAATGTATGTCAGTTTTTAAGTAGTTTAAAACTATCATATTTTAACCGTTTTGTTTAAAATAGTAAAAAAATTATTTTGAGGTGGTTTTTTTATATGGGTACCTTGAAATGTTAAAAAAAATAAACTATTTTTTTTTAGTATTTTAAATAAATTGGTCCGCTTAGACCAGTCCTTAAGCTGGTCCACATCTGATCATCTCCTATATATATACACACATACTTGTAAATGCACATGTGCATTGGACGTGTAACAATGTTAGAAGTTAAAATTCAGAATGCTATATAAATCTAACTCATCACTTATCCATTAAGTAGGATCCATTCTTTAAGTAGTGCAAGATTAAAATAAAATGGATATATTTTTATACAAAATGAAATGGCACTTACAACAATTAACCGTCAAAACGCATTGAATGTGTGATCAATGGTTGAAGTTACCTTTCAGAATGATAACTACTTTACGAGATGTATATATCAGATGATTTATAAAATAATATAATATTATTAGTAAGAATAAGTTCAAGTAATGTTTGGGGTCAATAAGATTTAAATAACCGGTGGCAAAGAAGAAGATAACACACAACTACAACACTGATAGCATAAATAATCAATGTAATATATAGTTTTGAACAATTAATCTTGCTATTAATACTTTATGCACACAGGGTTGTATGTGTAGTACTTAGGTATTCCTTTTTATTTCTGATCAATTGTTATTATAGTTTACACTGTGTAAACATGTTATAATTTTTGTAAACATTGACTGTATACAAAAAATTAAGGATTTATTAGAAATAACCAATTCCAAATTTGTTTATTCTAAACAAATCGAAAAAAAATCATATACTTCTACTTCGTGTTTCCTATACATTGTTCACTACACACTAACAAAATATTCATTGCGTCTAATTGACATTTTCTTTAAATCTCTAATCATAAACTAACATAGGAGAAACTTCATAGGACAATGCACTATACTTCTTGAATTCAACATAACAACATAACAATATAATAATATTGAATATTGTTTAAAGAATATAATATCACATGATCAAATAACCCTGCGACACGTCCTAAACTTATAGAATCAGAATCGGTTTAGATTAAATAGTACCATTAACACGGGCATTTATTAATATATTTATATAGAAGAACTCTATTAAGTTAATATTAATAGTAAATGACTTCAAGAAATAAATATTTTTTATATCATAATTAGTACCTTATGCTACTTTTATTTGCAAAGTACAAGTCATGAGAGAGAGAACACTACGTTTCACTTGATAGCTTGTGAAAAGGCAAAAATATAGGGTACCAAATAAAAGTGAATTTTCCTTAGTAACTTAAAAGTGTCTATCAACCATGTCCACAAATATATTTACTTATAAAACCTTTAGTAAATGAATATTAATTGGACATAAATATCATTTAAGTTGGGTTCACATTCTCTAATTTCAAAATAGATCATTGTTGTGTGTTCAGAATGAATTCGAGTTTGGTTCTTTTCTAAATGGAGCATGTTCGTATAATACACAAACCTCACTTCCTAATGCAGTTAGTTCAACTGTTACATTTATAATTTGATCATGTTTTATAGATTTTCTTTTCGTAAGGGGGTGTTTCTATAATGAAAAAACCTCACTCCAATACCATTAGTCAAACTATTAATTTTGTAATTTGACCTCATTTTTGGCTGAAGAAATAAAAATTATTTTTTTAATTTTAAATTGATTAAGGAAAATAATATATATCTTGAATATAAAAAAGTAAAAAATTTCATGAAATTAAAATGAGGAATTTGAAATTTAAAACTAAAGAATTTAGTTAAAAAAAACATTTCGTGTACTTAATATTTATTATATATATGTATGTCTCGATAAAAAAAAATTATTTTTGCATTGTCCCCATATTTTTGGGTATCAAAACCAAAATTATGATTTTAGGATTTTTATCCCCTCTCTCTCTCTCTCTCTATATATATATATATATATATATATATATATATATATATATATATATATATATATATATATATATATAGGGAGAGGATAACAAGTGGACCTAAAAAATGGACTTTTTAATGGACCTTAACAAAACACACCTAACAACCCATTAATTTTAATTCCTATAATGTAATTGGTCCGCGCTAGCGGCAACGGACACGCGTGTCGATCGAATATTTTTTTTAAACCCCCCAACCCCTCCCCCCCCCCCCCCCCCACACACACACACCCCAAAGGGGTCCCAGGTCACACATGTGTTCGTTGCTGTTGGCGCGGGCCAATTTGACTATAGGAATTGAAATTAATGGGTTATTAGGCATTTTTTGTTAAGATCCATTAAGATGTCCGCTTTTTAGGTCTACTTGTGATCCTCTCCCTATATATATATATGTGTGTGTGTGTGTGTGTGTGTGTGTGTGTGTGTACTCTTTTTAAGTATTTAAACACCAAGTTTATTTATGATACCTTTTAAATTTATTTATTTATGAATGTTCTTTTTATTATTTCATTTATCTTTATAGATTAACTCTTCTAGTCTCGCTCTATTTCTTGGACTCTAAAACACGGAATCTAGACTCGCTCTATTTCTTGGACTCTTTTAATTTAAGAAAATTATGTTTCATATCCTTGAGATTTTCATAAATAATATCCTTTTGACTTTGAATGTTGGTACAAAATCAAGTTTATCTTTTAAGAATAAATTTTCTGTTTAAGAAATTTTAGTCTTTTTGCAAATTGCAAATTCAAATGATTTAACTTTCTAGCATGACTATGTAGCTTATTAAACTCCTCTATAATATCAAAGTCATCTTAGTCGTTAAGAACATATGTTGACTTATTAATTTGAGGATCTATCAAGAGTAACAAACAAACAACACTAAAACAGGGATTAATATGATAACTTAGTGAACCCTCTCTGATACCAATTTGAGAGGTATGTTAATTATACTAGGGATATGGATTATCAAACACCAAGTTTTAATTTTTAATTTGATTAAAACAATTTTAATTAAGAACCATTTTAAACATACGTTGTGTAAACTAAACTAAATTTATCTTGCCTAAACATGTGTTTAGGTGATTTGTAAGAATAAAATAAATCAATCACGCAACGCCATGATGTACGAAGAAACCCCAAAATGGAGAAAACCTCGGATGACCTAGCCTTTGCAAATCCATTATGATATAGGTATCTTATATGGATGAATTAGACTTACTCGCAGACTTGAAGCTTTCAAGACTTGATGAACTCTTTTCTCCTCCAACTTTCTTCCTAGCCACTGATGAACGCCTTCCAACAACTTCACAATATTGGTGCCTCCCATGTCTTAGTATACATTGATATTCTTTCCTTGTACTAGTTCATCCATCACCGTAACCACAAAATCCATCATGCAAAATAAACTCAATAATAATTAACAGTAAACTGATCTTTGTGCTCAAAATGTGACATCTCAAACTATTATATTATGTTAATCTTGGATCTCAAAACATGCTTAGGTTTTTCTATGATTATTTTTCACAAAACCTCTCTTTAAAATAACTTTGTTGTACCTTGGATTTATAGAAGAATAATAAAAAATGATGGCATGCAACTCAAGGCATGTTGTGCGATCGAAAACAAAAACTTGTTCGAATGACTTAAACAAAAATAAAGTCGTTTGAATGACATCCCGGTTCTCATTTGAACGAGATTCTAAGGTCTCTCCCTCTAAAGCCATGTTTTCAAACATAATGTAGATATTCTCAAATTATCTTCATTCTCTCGAACTGGGGGTCCGTGACTAGGTAGTTAATTCGTACGAGTTACTTTGGTCCTGTGCGAGGTGTTGGTGTCTTTCACGGGGCCATTCGGGTGTGTTTTAGGGTCTTGCCCTCTAACGGCACTTTTTAACCCTAAGTGTAGATAATCTCAAATTATCGTCATTCTTGCAAATCGGGGGTCATGTGACCATGCAGTTAGTTCGTATGAGTTACATTGTTCCCCTGTGAGGTATTGGTGCATCTCACGGGGCCGTTTGGTGCGTGTTTCGGGGTTTCGCCCTCTTACGCCATGTTTTAGAGACGAAGTCTAGATATTCTCAAATTATCATCATTCTTACAGACCGTGGGTTCCGTTACCACGCGATTTGTTCTTACGAGCTACATTGGTCCCGTGCGAGGTGACCGCGCCTCCCACGGGGCCCTTCAGGGGGTATTTTATGATTTCGTCCGCTAACACCATGTTTTCAAGCCTAAGTGTAGATATTCTTAAATTATCGTCATGCTCTCAAACCAGGGGTCCCGTGACAATCCGATCAGTTCCTACGAGTAACATTAGTCCCATAAGAGGTGTTGGTGCCTCTCACGGGGCCGTTCGTGGGTGTTTCGAGGTTTTGCCCACTAACGATATGTTTTCAATCCTAAGTGCGGATATTCTCAAATTATCAGCATCCTGTCAAACCGGGGGGGTCACCTCACAACGCAGTCAGTTTTTACGAGTTACATTGGTCCCGTGTAAGGTGTTAGTGCCTCTCACGGGGCCATTCGAGGGGTGTTTCGGGGGTTCGCCCTCTAACGCCATGTTTCCAAGCCTATGTGTATATATTCTTCCATGATCAATGTGCTCCCAAATTGGGGGTTCCGTGACCACACGGTAAATTCCTACGAGTTACATTAGTCCCGTGCGAGGTGTTAGCGCCTCTTAAGGGGCTGTTCGGGGGGTGTTTCATGGTTTCATCCTATAACTCCATATTTTCGACCCTAAGTGTAGATATTCTACAATTATTGCGGTGTACTCAAACCGTGGGTCCCGTAACCATGTGGTAAGTTCCTACGAGTTACATTGGTCCCGTGCAAGGTGTTGGCGGCTCTTACGGGGCCGTTTGGGGGGTATTTTGCGGTACCTCCCTCTAATGCCATTGTAGATATTCTCAAATTATCATCGTGCTCTCAAACTGGGGGTCCGTGACCATGCCATTAATTCCTACGAGTTATGTTGGTCCTGAACAAGGTGTTGGTGCCACTCACGGGGCCATTCGGGGGTTCTCCCTTTAACGCCATTTTTTCACGCGTAAGTGAAGATATTCTCAAATTATTTCCCCCCTCTAAAATCGTGGGTCCCGTGGCCATGCAGTCATTTCCTATGACTTACATTGGTCTCGTGCGATGTGTTGGCGCCTCTCATGGGGCCATTTGGGGGGTGCTTCGAGGTTTCACCCCATAACACCACGTTTTCAAGCCAAAGTGTAGATATTCTCAATTATCATGCTCTCAGATCGTGGGTCCCGTGACCACGCAGTCAGTTCCTACGATTTACATTAGTCTAGTGCGAGGTGTTGGTGGCTCTCAAGGGCCATTCGGGGGTGGGGGGAGTGTTTCGAGATCTCTCCCTCTAAATCCATGTTTTCAAAGATAATGTGGATATTCTCTAATTATTACCGTGCTCTTAAACTGGGGGTTCGTGATCATGTAGCCAATTCCTACGAGTTACACTGGTCCTGTATGAGGTGCTTGTGGCTCTCACGGGCCCGTTTGGGGGGTGTTTTAGGGTCTCGCCCTCTAATGCCACATTTTTAACCCTAAGTGTTGATATTCTCAAATTATCACTGTGCTCTTAAATCGGGGGTCACATTATCACGCAGTTAGTTCCTATGAGTTACATTGTTCCCCTGCGAGGTGTTGGTGCCTTTCACGGGGCCATTTGGGAAGCGTTTTGAGGTTTTTCCCTTTAACGCCATGTTTTCAAGACTAAGTGTAGATATTCTCTAATTGTCACCATGATCTCAAATCGTGGGTCCCATTACAATGCGGTCAGTTCCTAAGAGTTACATTGGTCCAGTGGGAGCTGATCGCACCCCTCACAGGGCCCTTCGGGGGGTGTTTTGTGATTTCATCCGATAACACCATGTTTTCAAGCCTAAGTGTAGATATTCTCAAATTATCATCGTTCTCTCAAACCGGGGGCCCCGTGATCATGCAGTCAGTTCTTACGAGTAACATTAGTTCGTACGAGGTAATTCTGCCTCTCACGGGGCCGTTCGGAGGTGTTTCAGTGTATCGACTGCTTACACAAAATTTTCAAGCCTAAATGTAGACATTCTCAAATTATCATCATGCTCTCAAACCAGGGGTCACGTGACCACGCGGTCAGTTCCTATGAGTTACATTGGTCCGGCCTGAGGTTTGGTGGCTCTCAAGGGTCCGCTCAGGGTGTTTTGGGGTTTCTCCGTCTAACGCCTTGTTTTCAAGACGAACATTAGATATTCTCAAATTTTCATCATGCTCTCAAATCGTGGATCCCGTGACCACACAGTCAACTCCTACGAGTTACATTAGTGTCGTGCGAGGTGATCACGCCTCTCGAGGGTCAGTTCGGGGGGGGGGGTCGAGATTTTGCCCTCTGAAGCTATGTTTTCAAGCCTAAGTGTAGATATTCCCAAATTATCATCGTGATCTTAAACTCGAGGTCCCGTGATCATTTCCTATGAGTAACGTTGGTCCCGTGCGAGGTGTTGGTGCATGTCACGGGTTGTTCTTGGTTTTTCCCTTTAATGCCATGTTTCGAAGCCTAAGTGTAGATATTTTCAAATTATCACCTTGCTCTTAAATTGGGGGTCACGTGACCACGTGGTCAGTCCCTATTAGTTATATTGGTCTCGTGCGAGGTGTTAGTGTCTCTTAGGGGGCCGTTTGGGGTTTCGCCATCTGACGCCATGTTTTCAAGCCTAATTGTTAATATTCTCAAATTATCTTTGTGCTATCAAACCGGGGGTCCCGTGACCACGCGATTAGTTCCTATGAGTTTCATTAGTCCCGGACGAGGTGTTGGCAGCTCTCACGGGGCAATTCAGGGGGGTATTTCGGGTTTTCACCCTCTAACGCCATTTTTAAAGCCTAAGTGTAGATATTCTAAAATTATCTCCGTGCTCTGAAACCGTAGTGTCATGACCACGCAGTTAGTTCCTACGATTTACATTGGTCCCGTGCGAGGTGATCATGCCTCTCATGAGGTTGTTCGAGGGGTGTTTCGAGGTTTCGCCCTCTAACGCTATGTTTTGAAGCCTTAGTGTATATATTCTCAAATTATCGTCATGCTATCAAATGGAGGGTGATGTGATCATGCAAACAGTTCCTACGAGTTAATTTGGTCCCGTGCGAGGTATTGGTGCATTTCACGAGGCATTTCAGTTTGTGTTTCGGGGCTTCACCCTTTAATGCCATGTTTTCAAGCCTAAGTATAGTTATTCTCAAGTTATCACCGATCTCTCTAACCGTGGGTCTCGTGACCCCATAGTCAGTTCCTATGGGTTATAATGGTCCCATACGAGGTGTTTACACTGGTCACAAGGTCGTTCGAGGAGTGTTTCGGGGTTTCTCCCTCTAACGCTACGTTTTCAATCCTAAGTGTAGATATTCTCAAATTATCATCGTGCTCTCAATCGGGGGTCCCATTACCACATGATTTATTCCTACGAGTTACGTTTGTCCCATTCGAGGTGTTGGAACCTCTCACGGTGCCGTTCGAGGGGTGTTTTTAGGTGTCGCTGCATAACGCCATGTTTTTAAGCCTAAGTGTAGATATTCTTAAATTAACACCGTGCTCTCAAACCAAGGGTCCTGTGACCACGCAATCAGTTCCTATAACTTACATTGGTCCCTTGCAAGTTGTTGGCGAATCTAATGGGGCTGTTCGGGGGGTTTTTCAGGGTTCCTCCCTCTAACGCGATGATTTCATTCCTAAGTGTAGGTATTCTCAAATTATCGTCATGCTCTCGAACCATGGGTCCCGTGACCACGTGGTCCATTAATTTGAGTTACATTGGTCCAGTATGAGGTTTGGGTACCTCTTCGGGGTTTCTCCCCTTAACGACATGTATTAAGCCTAAGTCTAGATATTTTGAAATTAACACCGTGTTCTCAAATTGGGGTCCCATGATTATCCAACAACCCACAACCAACAACAACACAACATCCAATAATTATGTCGTACTCCTTCTAACATAATATCCAACAACAAGTCAACAACCAATAATTATCCAACGACCAAACCAAACACAACTAATAATTATCCCGTACTCCTTCTATCATCTAAAAGATTTAAAAGCTAATGAATATCGATTATATAACTACTTCAGTTAAAGTAAAAAGTACATGGTTCCTGCGATACAATAAAGCCATTAAATAGAGTCTTCTGAAAGTGTTACTAGACCAAATTGATCCTGGAGCCTCCAACGTATTCTTTTACATGTACATTTATTGATAGTTTCTTTAATACAATCTTCATAAAATGAAGCTAATTTAACTACATTTTATGAAGACTTCATCAATGAAACTGATCAACAAATGTGTATGTACATGAACACGTGGAAATTGAGCTGGGTCAATTTGGTCTAATCATAAACTCAAATGACTCAATTCTCAAACCAAATGTCTTGGCAAAGTGACTAAACATTCAACTGAACATAATAATTTATTGAAAGTTAACTTACACAAATCATATTAAATATTCGTAAAATTAACTAAACAATCATACATCAAAGTAAATCGCTAATACAATGTCAATATCATAATAGGATACAAATAAGATTGACAATGATAACATAATATTTTGATAGTCATTCTTCCTCTAAATCAACTAAAAGATCCTTCAAATTAGGGTTGTCATCAAGAGCTGACTGGAACTCTTTTGGAGCCTTTAATGCATTCCCTTGAGTAGTCATATCCTTTGGTGCATGCACAACAATAGACCAGTTGCCATCGTTTATGCACTTTGAGTAGAATACCTTCTTTGCATTCTGAAAGTAAAAAATAAAAGGCTCGTCGACTATGCGATCTTTACTCTTCAGATTTGATAAATATACCATAATAATTTTGGAGTCAGCATCAACTTTGCAAGCATTCGTTGTATCCTCCACCTTTACCCAATCACAAAAAAATACGATTTTTATGAAATCTAAGTAATCAAGCTCTAGGATTTACTGGATTATCCCATAATAGGGTAGCACTGTATTCTTTGGATTTTTATCGCCAAGTGGTCAAGAATGAAATTGATATTCCACTGTTTTGCGTCAAAAGCTTTTCCTCATATGGATATGACATGAAATCAAAACCATTGGTGCGTAATTTCTTAAACTCTTTCGAACAAAAACTAGGACCTTTTGCTAGGTGTGCAAGTTTGGAAGAGACATCACCTCTTTTTAGAAGCTGCATTTATTAATGAATTTGTATTAGGTCATGTTTTTACCACACATGAATAAATAACTGCACACATAAGATGTGAAAATTTCCTTTTTTGGCACCCATGCCCTAAAGTCAGTTGTTATACAATTTCTCCTTTGATTTTGGGCAATTTCTTTCTCGTACTTCCTACTGGTAAATGTTAGAATTTAGATCATAAAATATAAAAAACATATAATCAAAGAAGAAGAATTCAGTAGATACTCACTCTCTCCAGTCTTTGACTTCATCTTGTGGTTTAAAGACATAACATGTTGCGTGCTCGTATTCTAGATTTGTGAATTTCACTTCTTAAGGGTTCCCAAACGACAATTCATCCTCAAACTCTTAAGGTTCCTCGATCACTCGTTCTCTATGAGGATTGAACCTCCCCACCTTTTGTTTTGGCTTATGTTCCCTAGAGTATAGTGATAATTCCAACGTTACGTATTCTTCAGCAATTGACCCTTCGATATGCAGCGTATTCTTTACGTAATCTTTGAAGGTTTTCATCAAGCGCTCAAAAGGATACATCCAATGCTACCTAACGGGACCAAATGATAAATCCTTATCGCATTAATGCACAAGCAGGTGGATGCTGATATCGAAGAACGATAGATGAAAATATTTCTCTAATAAACAAACCACCTCGGCTAAAGTTGATTTCGCATCTTTAATGTGCCTTCTGTTTACCACATTTGCACAAAGTAGGGTAAAACACAAACTAATTTGCATTGTCGCCCGACGAAGATCTTTTGTTTCGAAAAGCAATTCCGAAATAACAAAGGGATTAATTTGATGATTATGTGCCAGTCGTGAGACTTGCACTGTTTCAAGTCGTTTGCTTGGGAGCTTACTGTAACACCCCATGTTTTTAATAATTAGATTAATTAATTAATTGAAATATTTGAGAAAAATACAATTTTGGAGTTAATGATTTTTATAAATTAAATATGTTGGTTGCAATATTCGGGAAATAGAATTTCAAACGGAATTAAAATTAAATTTAAAATGGAGTTTTTATTGGGTTTTTTATATTTGCCAGAACTGCTCGATCGATCGTTCGATGGTTTTCATCGATTGATCGATGAGTCAGTTCTTAGCGCAGATCGGATTTCTGATTTGAAGAGTTTAAGTTGGTTTAGGATTCTTTATTAGTATATAACTATTATAATTCACGGGGAAACCTTTCATATTCACTTTTTCCCAAGTTTTTCACCAAATAACCCTTCCAAAATATTTTCCTCTCCTCCATAATCATCAACCTCCAACTTAATCAAGTTTTTGTCACAAGTTTTGAAGGCTTAATTGAGGTTTAATCAAGTTTGTCCAAGAACAATTCTTTGCTAATTTTTAGAGAGGAATCCATATTTTTAATCATATTTTCAAACCGATCTTCGCTCAGGCATGGATACTCTATTCATTTCCTTAAGTATTATGCATTTTAAGTATCGCCTAAACCCTTAATTGCATGTTTTTCTTAAAATATATTAGTAACTTAATTAGAGAAAGTGGACACTTAATTTTGGGACTATTTTTATGAAAAATTTAAACATGATTTAATCCTTGAAACCCTTGGGTGCATAGGTTAGATTTTTTGGTTTTATGGTTTTGGGTGTAGGTTCTCATGTAGAATTTTATGTGGTTTATTTATATGGTTTTTGGGACATGATCACACTTATAAAAAGTTGCGAATTTATATAAGAAAACAATTATGTCATATTGAAATTGTCGCATGTTAATTAATTGAACATTTCTGGAATGAAATTAATTGTGTAGAAATCAAAGACGGTATCATGAGTAGTTTTAAATTAAATTGGGCCCTTATGATGAAATTGCTTTGCGTGCATATCGATTGTGTTTTGTGTGATTTGTTTTAGTCACTTTTTCCATCGCGGGAACGAGGGCTTTTGGGTAGTATGTTGCTCAACCCTATTTTAGGATGCTTACTAGGTATGGGACTAGTGGATTGGCCTTGGTTAAAATTTATACTTGCTAGGTGTTGGACTAGTTAGTGTAAATTCATGGGGATTTTATATTTCGAGGCGAGGAAGATTTTTACGCTATATCGTTGTTTCGTTAGCCTAAATATGAGACTAGGTCGTGTTTTACATTGGTGATTCATCCTTTATGTAGGATAGAACGTATGTGTACTTGGGGACCCTTAGGTATGGGACTAAGGGGTATTTTTAGGATCTCGCATCGGTAAAAAGGGTGGGATAATTTTGATGACTGAGAAATTGAGAATTTAATACCTAAGATAATAAAACGGTTATTAAAATATATTGGTAATATAATCAGCGAGGGCCGACAGTATAAACGGGCCAGTCGGCATTTTATGTCGTGTCATGTGTAGAACTGCATCATGTAGCAGGGGTCGACAGTTTAAATGGACCACCTGGCATTTTGGTGAGGGGATGTGTATTTCGGTGGAGAAATCAACTAAGACTGGGTAACCCCTCTCCAAAGGTCGGTTGTGTATTAGAGTTTCGACAACCGTGGAGATGAGTGTGCACACCCCAATAACCATCTTATTGTTTAGGTCTGTTATATAATACTTGTCACGATAGTCACTATGAGTTGTTGATGATGATTCAAGTCCCGTGATAGGTGGAGGCATGGGGAAGGGGAATGCATAAGGAGTCGGCATTTGGGCGGGAAATGTTGGATGAGGCGGCATTTGGGAAGGGAAACTTAAAGGGGAAACATCAAGGAGGAGGGTATGTGTAACCTTGAGGAGGAGGCGTTGGGACCACATAATTTTGAAAAGGTAACACAAGTTTCCCAACTTGATTCATCAACATTTCTAGGTTATTTTTGATATCCGGTACATCCCCATTGGTCTTGAACTATCGTTCCTCATTGAACGAGACATGATCCTTTATTGAAGAAAACTCATCCACGAGAGGTGCAGTGTGTTCATTTTTTTTGGCATATGTGAGCCAAAACCTCTGATCCTCTCCCTTTTGTCCTTTCCAAAGGTTGGGGTCAGGGAATCATTATCAAGGTAAAATTCATTATTAGGGGGGTTCGAACCTGACTGGTTAATAATGGACTCTATTGATTCTAGTATCTCAGCCAAATGCGGTGGGAATTTATTATCTGTCTCGTCGAGCATGAACGGATAAATTGGACCAATTTATTTTTTTACCCGCATTTAGACCATCCTTTGTACTACTCCCACAGTCATTCTTTAAATCCTCGTATGATTTAGATCCCAGCCTGTGGATATTAGTTTTTCATGCGCTATTTTTTTGCTTTGCTCCCTTTGACCAACTTTTTCTCCTTAGCCTCATTTTTCGAAAAATTATTCCACTGATCCACCGAAAATTTAACATTGGGAGGCACTCTCTCTTTCAAAGACAAAATATCAGAGCTCATTGACTCCTTCGAGAAATGTTTCTTCTAGAGGTGTCTCCTATATGCCCTCCAAGATTCAGAAACCTAGTCCACCGACAACCACGATCATTTTTCTCAGGGGGTGTTTTGAGGTTTCGCTCTCTAATGCAATGTTTTCAAGCCTAAGTGTAGATATTCTTAAATTATCATTGCGCTCTCAAATCGGGGAGTCCCGTGACCACGCGGTCACTTCCTATGAGTTACATTATCTCGTGCGAGGTGTTAGCACCTCTCACGTGGCTGTTCAGGGGATGTTTTGAGATTTCACCCTCTAACGCCATGTTTTCAAGCCTAAGTGTAGATATTATCGAATTATCTTTGTGCTCCTAAATTTGTGGGTTTCGTGATCGAACTGTTAACACCTACGAGTTACATTGGTCCTGTGATCGCGCCTCCTACAAGGTCGTTCGAAGGGTCTTTCGGGGTTTCAACCGCTAACATCATGTTTTCAAGCCTAAGTGTTGATATTTTAAAATTATCTTTGTGTTATTAGACCGGGGGTCACTTGAACACATGGTCAGTTCCTACGAGTTACATTGGTCCCGTGCGACTGACAGGATCGTTCAGGGGGGTTGGGGTTCACCCTTTAATGCCAATTTTGTAAGACTAAGTGTAAATATTCTTAAATTATCACTGTGCTATCAAACTGTAGGTCATGTGACCACGCGGTCAGTTCTTACAAGGTACATTGGTCCCATGCGAGGTGTTGGAGCCTCTCACGAGGCCTTTCGGGGGGTGTTTTGGGTTTCTCTCTCTAATGCTATGTTTTCCAGCCTAAACGTAGATATTCTCCAATTATCACCGTGCTCTAAAACTGTTGGTCCCGTGACCACATAGTCAGTTATTACAAGTAAAATTGGTCCCGTACGAGATGATCACTCCTCTCATGGGTCCGTTCGAGGGGTGTTTCGGGGTTTCCCCCTCTAACGCCATGTTTTGAAGCCTAATTATTAATATTCTCAAATTATTATCGTTCTCTCAAACTCGGGTCCCGTGACCACGCGATCAATTCCTAGGAGTTACGTTGGTCTCGTGCAAGGTGATCGCGCCTCTCACTATGCCTTTCAGGGAGGGATGGTGTTTTAGGGTTTCTCCCTCGTATGTTTGTTTTCTTGCCTAAGTGTAGATATTCTTAAATTATCTCCGTGATCTCAAATCGGGGGACCAATGACCACACAGTCAGTTCCTATGAGTTACATTGGTCTCATTTGAGGTCTTGGTGCCTCTCACGAGGCCTTTTAGAGAGTGTTTTAAGGTTTCGCACTATCACTCCATGTTTTCAAGCCTAAGTGTAGATATTATCAAATTATTGACGTGCTATCAAATTGAGGTCACGTGACTAGACAGTCAGTTTCTACGAGTTACGTTTCTCTCGTTCGAGGTATTGGGGCCTCTCACGGGACCATTTCGTGGATGTTTTGGGGTTCCGCCCTATAATTCCACGTTTGCAATCATAAGTGTATATGTTCTCAAATTATCATAGTTCCCTCAAATCGTGGGCACCATGACCACACCGTCAGTTTCTACGAGTTACATTAATCCCGTATGAGGTGATCGCACCTCTCACGGGGTAGTTCAAGTTTTTTTTGGGGCTCTACCGCTAACATCATGATCTCGGGCCTAAGTGTTGATATTCTCAAATTATCATCGTGCCCTCAAAATGGGGGTCACGTGAACACGCAGTCAGTTCCTAGGAGTTACATTGGTCCCGTGCGAAGTGTTGATCCCTCTCACTGGCCGTTCGGGGGGTGTTTTGGCATTTCTCCCTCTAAATCTATGTTTTCAGGCTTAAGTGTATATATATTCTAAAATCATAGTCATTCTCATAAATCGTAGGTCATATGACCACATGGTCAGTTCCTACGACTTATATACGTCCCGTGCAAGGTGTTGGTCCCTCTCATGGGGACGTTTGGGGGATGTTTTGATTTTTCTCCCTATAACTCCATGTTTTAATGCCTAAGTGTTGATATTCAAACATTATCATCATGATCTCAAATCGGGGGTCATATGACCACGTGGTCAGTTCCTATGAGTTACATTCTTTCCATACGAGGTGTTGGCGCCTCTCAGGGGGGCATTCGAGGGGTATTTCAGGGTTTCGCCCTTTAATGCCACGTTTTCAAGCCTAAGTGTAGATTTTATCAAATTAAATTTGGGGTCTTGTGACCATGCGGTTAGTTCTTAGCAGTTACTTTGGTCCAGTGCGAGGTGTTGGCACCTTTCACGGGCTGCTCAGGGTGTTTTTTGGGGTTTCGCCCTCTACCGTCATGTTTTCAAGCCTAAGTGTAGATATTCTCAAATTATCATCGTGATCTCAAATCGGGGAGTCCCGTGACCACGTGGTCAACTCCTATGAGTTACATTGATCCCATGTGAGGTGTTCACACCTCTCATGAGTACGTTCATTTTTTGGGGGGTTTTTCCCTCTAGCGCCATACTTTCAAGTCTAAGTGTAGATATTAATAAATTATCACCATGATCTCAAATCGTGGGTCACTTCGCCACATGGTTAGCTCCTACGAGTTACATTGTCCAGTGCGAGGTGATCACGCCTCTCACGCTAGCCGTTCTGGGTTGTTTCGGTGTTTCACCCTCTAACTCCTTGTTTTCATGCCTAAGTGTAGATATTCTAAAATTAATTTCGTGCTCTCAAATCGTGGGTCCCGTGACCACGCGATCAGTTCCTATGAGTTACAATGATCCTGTGCTAGGTGATCTCACCTCTCACGGGGACGTTCGGGGAGTGTTTTGAGGTTTCGCCCTCTTACGCCATGTTTTTAAGCCTAAGTGTAAATATTCTCAAATTATCTTTGAGCTCTCAAATCGGGGGCCCGCGACCACGCGGTTAGTACCTATGAGTTACATTGGTCTGTGCGTGATCTTGGTGCCACTCACGGGGCCGTTCGGGGAGATGTTTCGAGGTTTATCCCTCTAACGCACTGCTTTCAAGTGTAAGTGTAGATATTCTCAAATTATCATCTCGCTCTCAAATCGAGGATTCCTGTGACTACACGATCAGTTCTTATGAGTTACATTGGTCTTGTGCGAGTTATTGGCACCTCTTACGAGGACGTTCAGGGGTGTTTCCGAATTTCACCCTATAACTCCATGTTTTCGAGCCTAAGTGTAGACATTCTCAAATTATCATTGTGCTGTCAATTTCGTGAGTCCTGTGATCGCACCATTAACACCTATGAGTTACATTGGAGTCACACGAGGTGATCACACCTCTTACAGGGCCGTCTGGGGGGTGTTTCAGGGTTTCGTCATCTGACGCCATGTTTTTTAGACTGATTGTAAATATTCTCAAGTTATCTCCGTGCTATGAAACTAAGGGACTGGTTACCCCACGGTCAGTTCCTTTGTGTTACATTGGTCCTGCGCGTGGTGTGTGCGCCTCTCATGGGGACGTTCGGGGGTGTTTTTGGATTTCACTCTGTAATACCATGTTTTCAAGCCTAAGTGTAGATATTCTCAATTTTTCATCATACTCTTAACTTGTGGGTCATGTGATCACGCGGTCAGTTCCTATGAGTTACATTGGCCCCTGTGAGGTGTTGGCGTCTCTCTCAAGGCCGTTTGAGGGGTGTTTTAGGATTTTACCCAATAACGCCATGTTTTCAAGCCTATGTGTAGATATTATAAAATTATCATCATTCTCTCGAACCGTAGGTCATGTGTGGTCTGTTACTACAATTACATTGGTCCCATGCGAGGTGTTGGCACCTCTCATGGGGCCGTTCGGGGGAGGGTTTTGGGGTTTCCCCCTATAATGCCATGTTTTCACACCTAACTAAATATATAGTCATAAATTATTATCGTTGATATGCCCCAAGTGTGACCTCAGCCCAGAGACATCAACCTCGGCCGAGATAATGGCCGACTCTGGACAAGCCTTGGGCTTGCGATTCCAGCTCTCGGCCATAGCAAGGTCGTCCTGGGCCGACACTACCACAATCTCTCCAAAGGACATCAGATAACCTCGGCCGGATATGGGCCGAGCTCGCAAGAACCCAAGTAACAACTCCCTCATGACATCAGACGGTGCTCCAATCATAAAGTTGTCCAGTCTCGGCCGGGGCTGACCCTATTCACTGTCTCGGCTGGTATCAAGCCGAGACTACTATGGTTCATCAAATATCAAGAAAATTAGACTTATCAACCTCGGCCTCTCCTAGGCCGAGGTCATGCACCAGTATGGCACCCAAGCATCTGTTGACATTTGGATAAGGACACGTGGACACAAATCAGTTGTAACAAGATTATTCCCCACACGTGGGGAGAATATTTCATCATCATACTCTACATGTGATAGTGACAGGTGGCTCTCCCACATTGGTGAGGCTAACACACACATGCATACTACATGCATGGGGGTATACTACACCCACTAGGTACTATATATAGAGGTCATCCTCTACCTTGCAAAAAAACTATATTTCACAACCCTAGCTGAAACTCTGTTCAAATACACAATAGAGAGAGAAAGCTTGAGAGATTGTATCTATGGCCATTAGTGCCCTCACATATTGATATACATCATACACTTGCACAGTGGACGTAGGCCTGATTGGCTGAACCACTTACATAACTGCGTTCATCCTCTTCTCCTCATCTCCTTCTACTATGTGTGTATATATACTACGCTGCCATTGTTAACCTTGAATTGAGCTCATAAACACCTTGAAGGGTGGTGTAGCTTCTTGCATCATCATTTTGGCACTGTCTGTGGGAAACGAGGCTATCTCTTCCTCTTCTTCAGCTTAACCTCATCGGAGACTCTGGTGGTGAACCAGGCACCGCCCCTTGCGTGGAGTTGTTTCACCATTGAAAGAGGTTCTTTAAGGTATTAAGCTCACTTGTTACCCAAGCTCTTTATCGTTAACACATGGCACCAGAATTACCCATGCTTCTTCTGTCGCCCGGTGGAGGAGGGTCTAGTTCCAACCAGGCACGGCCCCTGTCCGAAATGGCGGAAGTGGCTGTAGCCTTAAAATCCCTGGCTGCAACGCAGTAAGAAATGAAGGAGCAATTTGAACAGCTCAGCCAAACTATGATGAGGCCACCTGGAGTCTCAGCGG
The DNA here is from genome assembly GCA_949130495.1 of Sambucus nigra. Lineage (NCBI taxonomy): Eukaryota > Viridiplantae > Streptophyta > Magnoliopsida > Dipsacales > Adoxaceae > Sambucus > Sambucus nigra. The sequence goes on from OX422220.1 coordinate 52,988,616, forward strand.
ATATGATAACTCCGGTGGCTGTTCAGCCTCATCCAAATTCCAGGGGACCACCCTAGGCACCGATGAAGGATCAGCCTGCACCCCAGCAGAGGAGGGACGTTGCTGACCCTAGGCACTTGCGCCTGGGGAGGCAAGGAAACCCTTGCCTAGAGGACAGGTATGACGACCTAGAGGCGAAAGAGGCGCCGAAAGACTGCTGGGAGCCATATGAGGTGTCGAATAACACTGTACGACCTCTTTAACAAAGTCAAGGATGTGTCGGCTGAAGAGATGAAGAGGCTCAGAAGAGAGGGTCGACTTTTGACCGACTGATCAGAGGATCAGCCTTCGAGAGGTTGGGTCCAGTGAATGACCTAAGACATAGGTTATCCAGGTCCAGGAGTGCTGTCGGCTCGCAAAGAAGGGACAGACCAGGTCATCCTGACTAAGGCCGACCCTGTGACAGAAGAGGAAGAGAACAGGAAGAGGTCAATAGTCGAGGTGCTGCGGCAGGGGAACCCTCGGTCCATCCCATAGAGGTGGCCGGGGATAACCTCAGCCAGGTCGAGGGCAGAAGACCATGGAATGACTACATCCAGCACCTCGAGGAAAATATAGGAGACCTCATTAAAAGTAGAGATCCATTGCAGAGGGGTTACTCAGAGGGTTCACCGTTCGTGGCTAAGATAGTGAGATTCCTAGCCCCAGCTAAGTTCAAACCTCCACTGGTGTCTCCCAAATATGATGGCAGCACCAATCCAGTGCACCAAATCAAAATGTATCAATCGGCAGTAGACATCTACTCGATACCCGATGAGATGAAGTGTAGGGCCTTCTCTGGGACCTTAACAGGGGCAGCGCACAGCTGGTTTACCTCTCTTCCGAAGAACTCGATTGAAAACTTCAAAGGCTTAGCTGAACGATTCATCCACAACTTCTGCTCTGGGGTGAGACCTCAAAAGAAGACCACTCTGCAGGGTGAAGATGAGAGCCTAAGAGACTACATAGCCCGGTTCAACAAAGAGAAGCTGGAGGTCGAGGATTATGAAGAAAATATAACCATGACTGCCCTTATAGGGGGTCTACAGAAAGGAAAACTGTTATGGAAACTGGTGGAAGACCCTCCTAGATCTATGGCAGAGCTCTTGGCGACCGCAGGGAAAGTAATGAATGCGGAAGAGGCAATAGCCGCCAAGTATGAGGATGAAAACCGTGGTGGTAGTGGAAAGTACCAAAAGAAGAAAGATGGGAAAGAAAGGTCGGGAGACGAAAAATTCGCCCACTATACTCCTCAGACTGTGAGCTGTGAGCACATACTCAATGAGATCAAGAATGACAGAAATCTGAGATGGACAGAGAAGCTAAGAGCCCCTCCACACAAGAGGAACAAAAACCTATGGTGCGATTTCCACCAGGATCATGGTCATGTCACGGATAAATGCTTCGCTTTGAAAGATGAGATTAAAAATATGTTAAAATCTAGAAAGCTGAGGAAGTACGTGGATGGTAAGGCTCCTAAGGGAGGAAGAGATGACCCTAAGAAAAGGAGAAATGACAGATGCCGTGACAACGTCCCAGCGCGAAGAGACGGTGACTCAGAAGGAGATGATGAAGACGATCCAGATCTTCTGCCAAAAGATGATAACACCCCGTTGAAGAGGGTTGGTATGATCTCGTTTGGTGTAGACACCATATGTGGAGGATTTGCAGGAGGTGGCTCTGAAATAGATGATAGGAAGGCTCATGTGGCAGAGGCCAAGTCGGTGGCCAAACTAGAAGTTGTGAATCTAACGTCTTTCGATACAACACAGAAGAGGAAGAAGGTGGACATGGACACCCTTGTAGTTGGATTCTCCAGACTTGACTTCAAGGGTATCACAACCCCCCATGATGACCCTTTGGTCATAACGACGAGGGTGTATGGGTGCGAGGTGCAGAGGATCCTGGTCGACGGGGGAGCTAGGCAGATGTGATGTTTTGGCCTTGCTTCAAGAGCCTAGGTCTTAGCAGAGCAAGGCTAATACCCTATCACCACCCCCTGATAGGCTTCAGTGGGGAAAAGGTTCACCCCTTGGGCATGTATGAGTTGGACGTACGAATGGGTGATGAGTGGCCTAAGAGGTTGACCAGGAAGATTAATTTCTTCATAATGGATGAGAGTGTCTTCTCAGCCTATAACCTTATCATAGGAAGAGTGGACCTTAAAGAGTTCAAAGCTGTACCGTCGATGGTCCATCAGATGCTAAAATTCTCGCCCCCCTATAGGGTAGGGGAAGTGCAAGGTGACCAGGTCATAGCTCAACAATGTTACTTCAACTCGACCGAAGAGAGGGAGGCCCATAAGAGGTCAACCACCACTTATAACATTGATACCCTTGATCCAAGAGATGAAACAAAATTGAAGAAAGGAGAGGCCGCAGAAGAGGTAGAATCCATCGTCCTCAATGAGGACAAGCCGGAAAAAACCATCCAGGTCAGCAAGGCCCTTAATTTGGAAATCAAGGAAGAGCTGATAAAATTCGTCAGGAGGAGGCAGAGTGACTTCGCATAGAGTCACGCAGACATGCCTGGCATCGACCCTGAGGTGATGAGTCACAAGCTCAACGTAGCCAAAGATGCTAAGCCTATTAAACAGAGACGAAGAGTCTACTCCAGGGAGAAATACGACGTCATCCGAGAAGAGGTAAAAAAGTTAGAAGAGGCTGAGTTTATAAGAGAAGTCACATATCCGGAGTGGCTATCAAATGCAGTCATCGTACCCAAGGCCAATGGGAAGTGGAGAATGTGTGTCGACTTCACTAAGCTGAACAGATCTTGTCCAAAAGATAGTTACCCCTTACCTCAGATAGATCAGATGGTGGATGCCATAGCAGGACATGAACTCATGAGCTTGATGGATGCGTATTCAGGCTATAACCAAATCTTCATGGATGCTGAAGACTCAGAGAAGACAGCCTTCATTACTGACAAATGAACGTACTGCTACAAGGTAATGCCGTTCGGTCTAAAAAATGTAGGGGCGACATACCAACATCTTGTTAATAAAATGTTTGAAGAGCAAATAGGTAAGACCATGGAAGTGTATATATATGACATGCTAGCAAAGAGCTTGAAAGCCTGCACCCATATAGCAGACCTTGAGAAGACCTTCGATGTTATGGACTCATACAGGATGAAACTCAACCCGACGAAGTGTATCTTCGAAGTAGGAGCTGTGAAGTTCTTGGGATTCATCGTCAACCAGAGAGGAATTGAAGCAAACCCTGAGAAAATCAAGGCATTGCTTGACATAAAGACTCCTAAGAGTATCAAGGATGTCTAGAGACTCACAGGGAGAGTAGCTGAACTTAACAGATTTATCTATAGGGCAACAGACAAGTGCCTTCCATTCTTTAAAGTTCTAAGAAAGGCCTTCCAATGGGACGAAGAGTGTGAAAAAGCCTTCAGCCAACTCAAGTCCTACTTGGTATCACCCTTATTGCTATCTCGGTCCGTCGCAGGAGAAAAAATGTATGTGTATCTGGCAGTCTCTGAATCAGCCATCAGCGTGGCCATCGTACGGGAAGACGATGGGATCCAAAGGCCTGTATACTTCAACAGTAAGGCCCTTTAAGGGTCTGAACAAAGTTATCCCCGTATGGAAAAGTTGGCTTATGCCCTTATACATGCATCAAGAAAAATGAAGCCTTACTTACAATCTCACTCCATGATAGTCCTCACTGACTCCCCACTAAGGAAGGTCTTGCATAAACCTGAGAATTTCGGGAGATTGATGACCTATGCCATTGAGTTAGGGGAGTATGATCTTACCTACCAGCCTAGGACAACCATCAAAGGGCAAGGCCTCGCGGACTTTGTTGCAGAGTTCACTTGGGAAGAGGCCGAGACAGAGAATGGCCTGGGGGAGGTTGAAGAGAAAAACCGTGGTGTCTTCCGAAATTCGGAAGAGACGACACCAAACATCTTCCGAGATAGGGAAGAGGACACCTCAGGCAAGGTCCATGGCAGAGTGGAAGAAAACGAAGAGGATTGGTACCTCTTCAAGCAAGGAGTCATGACAGAAGGGGTCTTCTCATCAGATACATACATTTGGAGCCTCTTTATTGATGGCTCTTCCTACGATAGTGGAAGCGGTGCGGGGCTAATACTCTCGGCTCCAGATGGCGCCAACATTGAATACGCCTTGAGATTCAACTTCCAGGCCTCAAACAACGAGTTCGAGTTTGAGTCCATGATAGTAGGTCTCTTATTGGCAAAAACTCTTCGCGTAAAGCGACTCCTACTCCACAGCGACTCAAGGTTAATTGTCAATCAAGTACTAGGAGTCTATGAGGCCAGGGATGAAAGGATAGAGAAGTACCTGAAGAGGGTGAGAAAGATGTTGGAATATTTTAAAGAGGAAAAACTGAAGATAGTGCCTCGACAAAGTAACAGTCACGCAGATGCATTGGCAAGGCTGGCCATGGCAACGGAGACAGATATTAAAAGGACCATTCCGATCGAGGTCTTGGGAAAGGCAACGATCGAGGAAGAAGAGGTATGTAACCCTTGTCACAATTTGAACCTAGGGGACTCATGGATTGACCCCCTCGTCAGATATATTAGAGAGGGAGAGCTACCTGAATCCAAATTAGAGAGGAGAAAATTGAGATATAGAGCTGCCAAGTTCAGGTGATAGGAGACATCTTTTATAAAAAGGTATTTTTATTGCCTCTCCTCAGATGTGTGCATCCCATGAAAGTTCCCCGGGTCTTACAAGAGGTTCATGAGGGGCCTTGCTCTAGCCACATAGGGGGAAGACCCTTGGCCAAAAGAATCATCACACAGGGGTACTGGTGGCCAACCTTGTCCAAGGACGCTGCAGAATACGTGAAGAGGTGTGATAAATGTCAAAGATTCGCCACTATTCCTCATCAACCTCATCAGCCTATGACATCAATCACCTCTCCATGGCCATTTGCGGTATGGGGGATTGACTTAGTAGGACCCCTACCAAGAGCTGCTAACAATTACAGATTCTTGATATTTGCCATTGACTACTTCTCAAAGTGGGTGGAGGCAGAACCGATGATAACAATCACAGAGCAGAAGACCTTCCAGTTTATTTGGAGGAACATCATATGCAGATACGATCTCCTAAACACTCTCATCTTGGACAATGGAACCCAATTCAAGAACTCCTCTTTAGAAAAGTACTGCCTAAGAGTTGGGATAAAGCAGTTCTTCTCATCTCTTGGCCGGCCTCAAGCAAATGGCCAGACCGAGGTCACGAACAGAACAATTCTCGATGGAATCAAGAAGAGGTTAGAGGATGCGAAGGGAAGATGGACTGAAGAGGTCTACGCTGTGTTATGGGCCTACAGAACAACGACAAGGACACCTACAGGAGAAACCCTGTTCATGCTAGCACACGGCTCAAAGGTTGTCATACCAACAGAAGTAGGACTCCCAACTCACAGGGTTTAGACCTATGACCCCGATAAAAATGGGAAAGAGAGGAGGTTAGACCTAGATCTTATTGAAGAAAGAAGAGAAGATGCTGAGATCAGACAAGCAACCTACCAACAGAGGGCAGCGAAATTCTACAACCAGAGGGTGAAGTCAAGACCCATTGCAGTGGGAGACCTAGTGCTAAAAAAGACCTTACAGAAAGCAAATAAGCTTCACCCAAACTGGCATGGCCCCTACAAAGTAATAGAAGAGGTTGTGCCTGGCACCTACAGGCTAGAAAACCTAGAAGGAGAACCCTTTGCTAACCCATGGAATGCTGATCACCTAAAGAAATATTACATATGACGTTGCATAGTTTGTAAATATACCATCTTGTTATGAAGAGGTTATTAATAAAAGATCAGTTCCTATGACGGTTCTTGCCTCATTCTTATATAAAAAATTATGAGGATAACATCTTAAGGTGATGACCTCAGACCCTCATAACACCATCCAGTGGTAAAGAGGTCTGAACTCAGACACCATAATGGGATGACCTCAGACCCTTAACATCATTAATTTGGTGAGATTAATTATGAGGATAACATCTTAGGTGATGACCTCAGACCCTCATAACACCACTCAGTGGTGACGAGGTCTGAGCTCAGACACCATAATGGGATGACCTCAGACCCTTAACATCATTAATTTGGTGAGATTAATTATGGGAATAACATCTTAGGTGATGACCTCAGACCCTCATAACACCATTCAGTGGTGAAGAGGTTTGACCTTAGACCCTTAACATCATTAATTTGGTGAGATTAATTATGGGGATACCATCTTAGGTGATGGCCTCAGACCCTCATAACACCACTCAGTGGTGACGAGGTCTGAGCTCAGACACCATAATGGGATGACCTCAGACCCTTAACATCATTAATTTGGTGAGAGATAACATCTTAGGTGATGACCTCAGACCCTCATAACGCCATTCAGCGGTGAAGAGGTCTGAGCAGACACCATAATGGGATGACCTCAGACCCTTAACATCATTAATTTGGTGAGATTAATCATGAGGATAACATCTTAGGTGATGACCTCAAACCCTCATAACACCATTCAGTGGTGAAGAGGTCTGAGCTCAGACACCGTAATAGATGACCTCAGACCCTTAACATCATTAGTTTGGTGAGATTAATTATGGGGATACCATCTTAGGTGATGGCCTCAGACCCTCATAACACCATTTAGTGGTGAAGAGGTCTGAGCTCAGACACCGTAATAGATGACCTCAGACCCTTAACATCATTAATTTGGTGAGATTAATTATGGGGATACCATCTTAGGTGATGGCCTCAGACCCTCATAACACCATTCAGTGGTGAAGAGGTCTGAGGTCAGGACCATTGATTAAATTTAAACGAGATATCATTGCAAAAAAAACAGAGAATGAAAAATATTACATGACATTCAATAAAAGTAAAGGTAGTCCTCCTCAGAGGTTGATATATTCAGAGATAATAGATGTTCAGCGATTACAGACAAGCTCCATAATGTTAGAAGTTACAAACAATGGTGAAAAAATCCTAAGGGTTTGAAGGGGGAATGTTAACATCCTCGGCCTGATTGGCATGATCCACATTGGTCACCTCGGTCGCATCATCATAATGGTCTGACCCTCCAACCTCGGTCCCTTCTAACGTAGCAGTCTTAGCAGGAGCGACAGCCTCTTCCTCAACCTCCTGAAGATCCTGGGAAAATCGAAGATCAGCAAAGCCGAGACCCACGAAATCAGAGGCCTTTAAAGTGCCAGCCTCTCTCTCCCTGACGTCAGCCCATTTAATAGTGGCTTTGATACATCTCTCAAGATATTCAAAACCAAAGCCCATGAATTCATCAGAGGACTTATAGTCAGCAATTATCTTCTCGGAAGCATCCTCAAGGGCAGCCCTGACAGCCGAGCTGATCTTCTGCTGCAGAACATCATCCTTAGCCTTCAGAGCTGCAGCGTGATCCTTGCCAAGCTGAGAGATGTCCTTCTCTAACCCCTTCACTTTCTTCTCAGAGTCCTTCAGCTCAGACTTTAGACGGTCAATCTCTGCATTCAGAGTTCTCTGGACTTTCTCAGCCTCTTGCCCCTTTTGGATGAGGGGCAATTTCCTCAGAGTCCAGTTGGATAAATGGTGTATGGCTGTCAAGCCCTGCATATTTTATGATCATGAGTAAGCTAAAGAAAAATCAGATGTTACACTTAAAGAATTTCTGAGGAAAGGTCAAGTCATACCTGAACGGCCCTGTGAAGGCCGAACTCAACCAGCAATGGGGTATCCAGAGACCTGAAGAAGCATTTTTCAACCTCGGTCATTGTAGAGCCGATGGCATAAAGGGCCTAGAGACTGTTGCCGACTATGCTGTCAGATAATTTCAACTGATCCAGACGAGCCGACAGGGCATCAGCTGAGGAGATAGGTATGGTAGTGTCAGTGTTCTTCTTTTTCGGCCTCTAATCCTCAGGGCCATGGCCTTCAGGATCCCTCTTCTTTGTGGCCTGGGACTTTGATGTAGAGGGAGATGGGGGAGGAGCGTTCAGACCATCTTTCTTAGCAAGTCTCGTTAAACTGGGTGCAACCATTTCCCACAGCTCGTCCGAGATGTCTTGTGGTCGCTCTGCAAAAGTTAGACGATCTGGGTTAGAAAATCAGATATGAATGAGTTCAGAGGTTCAACTTGAAATAAAAATGTTTACCAAGCTCGGCAAGGGGACTTCCACCTAGACCTATTCCTGAGAGGTAGTGGGGGGTCATCAAGTGTTCAAACTTGACAAACAGACCGTGTGCCCCCTTATCCTGAAGGGCTTTCACCTTCTGAAGATTTTATAGACTCAGGCCAGGGTCGGCCCTAGCAGACATGGTGACCTTACCCCATCTCAGGGGTGTCCTCAGCTCCAGAATAGACGAGGGAACACATGGGCCAAACTCCCATGTCCCTGAAGCAAAGAAGTACCGAGGTTTCCAGTTATGATTGGAAGTCTGAGTTATCTGAAGCATCTTCTTCTCAGGCTTTCGAGCTACAAAATGATAGTAGCTCGGATGATTCTTAGCTGAGGAAGGGACATAACAACCTACAAAGCCCTGAACTGGGAGGTCAGAGTGGTGGACTGCCCTCCACAAGACTATGGCCCCTATGATGACCCTCCAAGCATTGGGGGATAGCTGTGAGGGGGCCAAATTAATGTAGGTGAGGATGGACTTGATAATGTGATGGATGGGTAGACGAAACCCTAACTTGAACATCTGCTCATATAAGAAGATCTCACCGTCTCGGCCGTGATAAGCCCTCTCTTCCCTCAGAGGTCTTCTTAGCTTTATGGAAGGACTAATGGAGTACATATATCTGAAGTAGAGAAGATCTACCTCAGTAACTGTGCTCTCGATCTCGGTCGCCTCAGAGACATCGACATCACTCTCAGCGTCATCATCGTCATCCAACTTAATGTCGTCCGAAGCAGATGTTGATGGGTTGCTCGGGAGCCTCTGAGCGAACTCTGCCCCTATGACGGCCGATAGAGGGATGGCGTCAAGTATGGGTGGTACAGCCACACTTAGCTCAACAATTTCAATCTCTGAGGAAGAGGCTGAGGTGCTTGAGCTATTATGAGATGAGGCTCGGCTGGAGACCTCGGCCTGATCAGGCCAAGGTGTGAAGTTCATGGCCTCCTGAAAGGAATTCGCAGACATGGGGTCTGAAGTAGAAGATTTAGACTCAAACATCGGTATGGGGTCGGCAGGGACCTCTGTCTGATAGAAGAACTCCGGGGGATCAGGATATATCACCTTAAGAGGTGGTGGGAAGATAGGTCTAATGGGAAATTCTTGTGACCTACGAGCCTCCTCCTGTGTTCTTTATATTTGTCTAATCTTTTCTAAAGACTTCTCTCTAAGGGAAGGGAACTCCTCAAGAATCTGGTATAAGGGTCTGAGCATCAGAGGCCGATCCTAAACTTGGGATAACTTCCTAAAACTACAAACAAGATTGGCTGGTACAATAAAGAAATCTAAGGATCAAACTTAGAAATTTGAAACAAGCACAGTTCGCCTGAAACTATGGTGGACTCACCGGAAACTCAAAAACTCGTCGAAAAATGCAAACTAGAAGGAAAAAGCAAAGAAAATGAAGGGGAAAAGATACCTGGAAATGAAACGACAAGGGGAAGTGAAGAAAGTTGGAGAAAAACCACCAAAGAAGACCTCAGCAGTGGAATCTTGTTCGAAATGCCTTTGAGGGAGAAAACATTTGCAGGAGAGAGTTGCAGGAACTAATTTCACCAGAAAAGAGAAGAAATGAAGAAAAAAGGAGGGAAAGAGGGTTCAAAACCCTTAAATACATAGTTGCATTTCCCAAGGCCCATCATTGCCTTGGGAGCCCCAAAGGGCGGCTGACAGCACACGCCTACCAAGCAAGCATACTTTAGCATTGCACAAGTGTCAAACAAATATTGGCTAGTCATAGACAGGCCTCGGTTGTGTGATAATCCCCTAGTCACCTGCTCTCACATATGACTAAGGGCTGGGGGTGATTGATATGCCCCAAGTGTGACCTCGGCCCAGAGACATAAACCTCGGCCGAGATAATGGACGACTCTGGACAAGCCTTGGGCTTGCGATTCCAGCCCTCGGCCATAGCAAGGTCGGCCTGGGCCGACACTACCACAATCTCTCCAAAGGACATCAGATAACCTCGGCCGGATATGGGCCGAGCTGGCAAGAAGCCCAAGTAACAACTCCCTCATGACATCAGACGGTGCTCCAATCGTAAACCTGTCCAGTCTCGGCCGGGGCTGACCCTATTCGCTGTCTCGGCTGGTATCAAGCCGAGACTCCTATGGTTCATCAAATATCAAGAAAATTAGACTTGTCAACCTCGGCCTCTCCTAGGCCGAGGTCATGCACCAGTATGGCAGTCGAGCATCTGTTGACATTTGGATAAGGACACGTGGACACAAATCAGTTGTAACAAGATTATTCCCCACATGTGGGGAGAATATTTCATCATCATACTCTACATGTGACAGTGACAGGTGGCTCTCCCACATTGGTGAGGCTAACACACACATGCATACTACATGCATGGGGGGTATACTACACCCACTAGGTACTATATATAGAGGTCATCCTCTACCTTACAAAAAACCAGATTTCACAACCCTAGCTGAAACTCTGTTCAAATACACAATAGAGAGAGAAATCTTAAGAGATTGTATCTATGGCCATTAGTGCCCTCACATATTGATATACATCATACACTTGCATAGTGGACGTAGGCCTGATTGGCTGAACCACTTACAAAACTGCGTTCATCCTCTTCTCATCATCTCCTTCTACTATGTGTGTATATATCCTACGTTGCCATTGTTAACCTTGAATTGAGCTCATAAACACCTTGAAGGGTGGTGCAGCTTCCTGAATCATCAGTCATTCTCTTAAACCCTAGGTTCCGTGATCAAGTGGTCAGTTCCTACGAGTTACATTGGTCCCGTGCGAGGTGATCGCGCCTCTCACGGAGCCTTTTGGGGGTGTGTTTCGGCATTTCTCTCTATTACGCATTATTTTCAAGCCTATGTGACGATATTATCAAATTATCTCCGTGATCTCAAACCAGGGAACCCTTGTCCATGCAATCAGTTCTGATGAGTTACATTGGTACCGTGCGAGGTCTTGGTGCCTCTCACGAGTTCGTTCGGGGGGTGTTCACGATTTCGCCCTCTAAAGCCATGTTTTCAAGAGTAAGTGTAGATATTATAATATTATTGTTATGCTCTCAAACTAAGGTCACATGACCACGATGTCAGTTCCTATGAGTTCATTGTTCTCGTGCACGGTGTTAGCGCCTCTTAGAGGGCCGTTTGGGAGATGTTTTGGGGTTTCGCCCTATAACGCCATGTTTGAAAGAAAAAGTGTAGATATTCTCGAATTATCACCATGCTATTAAACCATGGATCCCGTGACCGCCCCGATAATTTATACGAGTTCCATTGGTCTCGTATGAGGTGATTGTACCTCTCACTGGGCAATTTAGGGGGTCTTTCGGGGTTCTACCGCTAACGTATGTTTTCAAGCCTAAATGTCAATTATCAATGTGCTATCAAACCAGGGGTGATAGGAACACGTAGTTAGTTTCTAAGAGTTACATTAGTCCCATGTGAGGTGTTAATCCCTCTCACCGGGCCGTTCGGGGTGTCTCGGGGTTTCGCGCTCTAACACCATGTTATCATGCCTAAGGGTTGATATTATTAAATTATGATCTTTATCATGAACTGGGGGTCACATGACCACGCGGTCGGTTCCAACGAGTTACATTCGTCCCTTGCATGGTCTTCGTGCCTCTCACGGGGTGTTTCGAGGATTCACCCTATAATGCCATATTTTCAAGCCAAAGTGTAGATATTATCATATTATCATTGTGCTCTCAAACTGAGGAGTTCTGTCACCATGTGATCAGTTCCTATGAGTTGCATTGGTCTCGTACGAGGTGTTGGCATCTCTGATGGGGCCGTTCGAGGGGTGTTTTGGGTTTTCACCCTCTAAAACCATGTTTTCAAGCCTAAGTGTCGCTACTCTCAAATTATCATCGTGGTCTCATACCGTAGGTCCAGTGACCACATGGTCAGTTGGTTTGAGTTACATTGGTCCCGCACGAGATGATCGCGCATCTCACGGAGCCGTTCATGGGGTGTTTTGAGGTTTCAACAGCTAACGCCATCCCTAAGTCTAGATATTCTTAAATTATCATCGTCCTCTCAAATATGGGGTCACGTAACCACACAGTCTGTTCCTACGAGTTACATTGGTCTAGTACGAGGTGTTAGTATCTCTTAGGGGGCTATTTTGGGGGTGTTTCGGGATTTCACCCTCTAACGCCATCTTTTCAAACCTAAGTGTTGATATTCACAAATTAATGAGGTGCTCTTAAGTCGGGGGTAACGTGACCACATGATCACTTCCTACGAGTTACATTGGTCTTGTGGGAGGTGTTAGTTCCTCTCACGGTTCCATTTAGGGGTGTTTCGGGGTATCACCCTTTAATGCCATGGCTGCAAGCCTAAGTGTAGATATTTTAAAATTAACATCATGCTCTCAGACCGAGGGTCCCGTGACCACACAATGAGTTCCTATTAGTTACATTTGACTCGTGCATGGTGTTGGCACCTCTCACGGGGTCATGTTTATTAGGTGTTTTAGGGTTTTTCCCTCTACATTCTAAAATCATCACTGTTCTCTCAAACTGGGGGTCACATGTCCACGCGATTAGTTACTACGAGTTACTTTGGTCACCTGCGAGGTGTTGGTGCTTCTCAAGGGCCGTTCGGGGGGTGTTTCTAGGGTTTTCCCTATAACGCCATGCTTTCAAGAACAAGTGTAGATATTCTCAAATTCTCATCGTGCTCTCAAACCGTTGCTTCCTTTGACCACGGGGTCAGTTCCGACGAGTTATATTGGCCCCGTGAAGGTGTTGGCGCCTCTTAGAGGGTCGTTCGAGGGGTGTTTTGGGGTTTTACCCTCGAACACCATATTTTTTAGCCTAAGGGTAGACATTCTCAAATCATCATCATGCTCTCAAATCCTGGGTCCCGTGACCATGCGATCAGTTCCTACGAGTTATATTGGTCCTATACGAGATGATCATGCATCTCACGGGCCGTTCGGATGGTGTTTCGGGGTTTCAACCACTAACGCTATGTTTTCAAGCATAAGTGTAGATATTCTTAAATTATCCCAAAATGGGGGTCACATAACCACGCAGTCAATTCTTACAAGTTACATTAGTCCCGTGCGAGGTGTTGGTACCTCTCACGGGGTCGTTCGAGGGGTGTTTCAAGGTTTCGCCCTCCAACGCTATGTTTTCAAGGCTAAGGGTAGATACTGCCAAATTATCATCGTGCTCTCAAATCGTGGGTCCCATGACCACGCCGACACTTCCTGCGAGTTATATTGGTCCTATGTGAGGTGTTGTCGCCTCTCACAGGGCCATTCGAGGTTTTGCCCTCTAACACCATGTTTTCAAGCCTAAGTTCTGATATTCTTATATTATCGGTATGATCTCAAACCGTGGGTCTGTGACCACGCAGTCAGTTCCTATGAGTTACATTGGTCCCGTATGAGAAGATCGCGCATCTCAAGGGGTCGTTCGGGGTTTTAAATGCTAAAGACATGTTATCATGCCTAAGGGTTTATATTATTAAATTATCACAATGCTCTCAAATCGGGGGTCATGTGACCACACAGTCAGTTCTAACGAGTTACATTCTTCCCGTGCGAGGTCTTGGTGCCTCTCACAGGGCCGTTCGGGGGGTGTTTCGGGGTTTTACCCTATGACGCCATGTTTTCAAGCCTAAGTGTAGATATTCTCAAATAATCATCATAATCTAAAACCGTGAGTCACGTGACAACACGTTCAGTTCCTTCGAGTTAGATTAGTCCTGTGTAAGGGGATCGCGCCTCTCACAGGGCCGTTCAAGGGTTGTTTCAAGGTTTCATACGATAATGTTATATTTTCAAGCCTATGTGGAGATATTATCAAATTATTGTCGTTCCCTCAAATCGGAGGTCACGTGACCAAGAGGTCAGTTCCCACGAGTTACGTTGGTCTCGTGAGAGGTGATCGCACCTCTCACGGGGTCGTTCATGTATGTGTTTCAGGGTTTCACCATCTAACGCCATATTTTCAAGTCCAAGTGTAAATTATCTCATATTATTTCTTTGCTCTCAAATCGGGGGACCCGTGACCACATAGTCAATTCTTAGGAGTTACATTAGTCCCGTGCAAGGTGTTGGCGCCTCTCTCGAGGCCGTTCGGGGGGTATTTCATGGTTTTCCCTGTAATGCCATGTTTCCATACCTAAGTGTAGATATTCTCAAATTATGGTTGTACTATAAAATAATGGGTCACGTGACCACATGGTAAGTTCCTACGAGTTACATTGGTCCAGTACGAAGTGTTGGCGCCTCTCACGGGGCCGTTCAGGTGGTGTTTCGGGGTGTTTCCCTCTCTCTCCATGTTTTCAAGCCTAAATATAAGTAATCTCAATTTTTTATCATGCTAAAAAATCATGGGTCCCGCAACCATGCAATCAGTTCCTACGAGTTACATTGATCTCGTGCGTGGTGTTGGTGCCTCTCACGGGTCCGTTCGGGGCTTGTTTGAAGGTTTATACCTTTAACGCCATGTTTTTAAACCTAAGTGTATATATTCTCAAATTATATTCAAGCTCACAAACCCTTGGTCACGTGACCACACGCTCAATTCCAACGAGATATAATTTATCGTGCGAGGTGATCGCGCCTCTCACGGGGCCATTCGGAAGGTGGTGTTTCTGAGTTTTTCCCTCTAACGCCATGTTTTCAAGACTAAGTGTAGATATTATCATAATATCTCCGCGCTCTAAAATCGAGGGAGCCATGACCACGCGATCAGTTTCTACGAGTTACATTCATCCCGTACTAGGTGATCGCACCACTCACGGGGCAATTCAGGGGTGGGTTTTAAGGGTTCGACCGCTAACGTCGTGTTTTCAAGTCAAAGTGTCGAGATTCTCAAATTATCTTCGTACTCTCAAATCGGGGGTCTCGTGAACACGCAGTCAGTTCATGGGAGTTACATTGGTCCCGTGCGAGGTGTTGATCCATCTCACGGGGCTGTTCAGGGGGTGTTTCGGGATTTTGACCTCTAACGCCATGTTTTCAATCTTAAATTTTGTTATTCTCAAATCATCACCGTTCTCATAAATCGGGGGTCACGTGACCAAATGGTCAGTTCCTACGAGTTACATCGTTCCTTTGCAAGGTGTTGGTGCCTCTCACGGGGCATTTTCCATGTTTTTAAGCCTAAGTGTAAATATTCTCAAATTTTCGTCATGCTCTCAAACTGGGGAGTCCCGTGACCATGCGATCCATCCCTATGAGTTATATTGGTCTCGTGTGAGGTGTTGGCATCTCTCATAGGGTCGTTCGTGGGGTGTTTCGGGGTTTCGCCCTCGAACACCATGTTTTCAAGCCTAAGTGTAGATATTCTAAAATTATCATCGTGATCTCAAACCGTGGGTCATGTGACCACACTATCAGTTTTTATGAGTTACACTAGTCCCGTATGAGATGATCGTGCATCTCACGAGGACGTTTCTAGGGTATTTCGAGGTTTCGATCGCTAATGCCATGTTTTCAATCCTAAGTGTAGATCTTCTTAAATTATTATCGTTTCTTCAATTCAGGGGTTATGTGACCCTGCGATCAGTTCTTACGAGTTTCGTTGGCCTCGTACGACGTGTTTATGCCTCTCAGTGGTTTGTCGGGGGGTGTTTAGGGATTTCACCATATAACTCTATGTTTTCAAGCCTAAGTGTAGATATTCTCAAATTATCGCCGTGCTCTGAAATCGAGGATCACGTGACCATGCGGTTAGTTCCTATGAGTTACATTGGTCCTGTCCGAGGAGTTGGTGCTTCTCATGGGGCCGTTCGGGGGGTGTTTTAAGGTTTTGCCCTCTAACACCATGTTTTCAAGCCTAAGTGTCGATATTCTAAAATAATCATCATTCTCTTAAATCGGGGGTCATGTGACCACGCGGTCAGTTCCTAAGAGTTAGATTGATCCTGTACAAGGTGTTGGTGCCTCTCATAAGGATGTTTGGTGGGTGTTTTAAGGTTTCGCCCTGTAACGCAATGTTTTCAAGCATAAATGTAGGTATTCTCAAATTATCACCGTGATCTCAAACCGTGGAGTCCTGTTGAAGCCCTTATAGTTTTAACTCACTTGAGACTACATTGTATAAGTGCTCATCTAGTTTGGAAATTGTGACAAAATTATGTCCATCCTAGAAACCAAAGTACCTCAGAAATTGGTTTGTTACTTTATCTCTCTATCTTGTAGTGATCAAGAAACTATTGTCAACACTCACACACAGTAGAATTCATTTTAATGCATGTCATACTGCATAAATATGTGTGTACATATGTTGAGTGTGTTTAAATCCCTAAGTTTGATTTTTAATAATTTTTTGGGATTTTTTAAACACTTTTTAAACAAGGTTTTATTAATTAAAACTTGATTTATAAGTTTTTGGGGTTAATCTCTAAATATAATTTGTTGAGTATATTGGCCTAATGTTAACTTAGGTAGAATCCGAAAGCGGAGTAAACATGAGGGTGTGGTTTTAATTAGTTTAAGACGCGTATTTCATATCCTGTATTTGGCCTACACCTGTCTTCATCTGATTGGTTGGGATTGTGTTTCTTTACTGAGTTAAAAATGCGTATGTTTTTAGCCCTTGGATCATTGCTTATCGACGATCTGCATGTTGTCTTGGTGAATCCCTGTACAATCTTCTAAACCAATCGGCTATCGTTTAACCACCGCCTTCTGTGAGCCCTTGGATTCAAGTCAAATTAAATTGACTCGATCCTAACCCTTGGTTTTGATCCAGTCTCTCGAACCTTCTCTTCACACTATAAAAGGAACCCTACTCTCAGACTTCGAAGACTTTTGCCATTTTCATTTTTCATTTTTCTGAGAGAATAGAGAGTAGAGAGAGAAGAGAGAAGAGAGGGAAGAGAGAAACCAGAGAGAGAAAGAAAGTTAGAAACCCTAACTTTGTTCGTCCAAAACCACTTCAACCAAAGCCAAACACTTCTTCAAAACTCCATATCCAAAAACACTACCCTGAGTGTTCTTGAGTGTTTGAGAGTTTGAGTTGAGTTTATTATTGTTGTTGTAACCTCTTGTTCGTTAGATCTTGTTTCCAACTTAAACTTTTACTTAGATCTACTTTCTGATTCCATAGAAATTTTAGATCTGAATTATTCATGTTACATTACACTTAGTTTCATTCTTTATTTCTCATCTTGAGAAATATATTGTTGATTATTTTCTATAAAATGTTTGCTTACTTTGAAATCAACAATAAATGCTTTCTGTTTCTAGTTCTTGTAAAACTAAAGCTTTGACCTAGTTTGGAATCACACTTGGAGGTTTTCAATCTCGAAAATCTTTTCAAAACTGAGATTGATTAAGATCTTGACTGATTTCTAAGCAAGATATCCGTGGATTCTGGGATTGATTGAAAGGTCAAATAAGGTTTAAAGTTTTGTAAGAAGAAAGAAAAGAAAAGATCACAGCATATAGTCTTACTGTAATTTTTTAGGACTGTTTGTACTTAATAAGTGTGTGTGTGTGCATGCATGTGTTAGAGAGCACCTCCACAAACACTTTCACCCTACAACACGAAAAGTGTTGGTAATAAAATCTTGTGAACAAAAGTCGACGTAAAGTGATGGAACAAATCAGAAGTTAACAAACTGGGAGAACTACGTCAACAAACAGAACTGCAGAGAAGTTATAAGGACACCAGAGGGTACATTCCTAAACTTATATTGGTCTGTGTTGTATGCATGTTTAGTTATATAGTTTGTAACTCATAAATTTGTTTTAGTGGATTTTTCTTTTTACTCCGTAGAGGGAGTCGTGGATGTTTCCTCAATTGGTGAGGTTTTACCACATAAAAAATAGTGAACATAATCTTTCTACATCTCCTCATCTCATTCTTGGTTGTGCTGTGTTTAAAACTTGTTTAAACTATATTTTAAAATTGTTATTCAAATCTTGAATATATCTCGTACATACTGATTTTTTAAACACATCTTGTGTTCAAATAGTTTGGTTTTTACGAAAAGAGTTTCTTCAAAAAACAACTCGGAGTTACTTAAATGGTTTATTTTTAATAAACGGCTTTAGTAACACATTTTCAATTGGTATCAGAGCTTGGTAAAACTTCTTTTAAAGAGATCCTGTGTTTCTGAAATTGTTTTCTGAAAATCAAATATGGACGAGAAAAATGAAAGATTTGGTAACTTGACCAGACCTCCAATCTTTGATGAAACCAATTTTGCTTACTGGAAAGTAAGAATGATTGCTTTCATTCAAGGAACTCTGGGAGATGATGTCTGGGACATTGTTGAAAATGGTTACACTTTTCCTATAAAACCAGCCACCGAAGGAAGTAATGAGAGGGTTACGAGAGCATTAAGTGAGTTCACTCAAGAAGAGAAACAAGTTTCTCGAAATAATAACAAAGGAAAGAATGCCATATTTATGTCCATAAATGAACATGAGTTCAAAAGAATCTCATCCTGTACCACTTCTAAGGAAGCTTGGGACACCTTGGTTACTGCTCATGAAGGAGACACTAGAGTTAAGGCTGCTAAAACCCAAATGCTTATCCAGCAGTATAACTCCTTAATTATGTCTGAGACTGAGTCATTTGATGACTTCTATATGAACCTGACTGATATTGTGACCAAACTGCATGCTAATGGGATAACTTATGATAGACAAGAAATTGTATTTAAATTCTGAGATCATTACCACAGAAGTTTGATAACAAAAGATATGCTATTGAAGAAATGTGTGATATAAATCTCACTCCTGAAATACTCAGTAGTAAATTAAGAACTGTGGAAATGGAACTGGAATTTAAGAAACAGTTGACCCAATCCCATAGGAAACAGACTAGTTCCAATCTAAGCTTCTCTTCTAAATTGATTAAGCCCGAGTTTAGTACTTCCAATGATGAATATGATGAGGAATGCGATATAGAGAGTTTGGACAATCAAATTGCCTTAATGACAAAACAATTTAAGAAAATCATTAAGTTTAGAAACAAAGTGGCAAATAAACAAGGCAAGTGGAATTATCAAACTTCCTCTAATCACAGACCTCATGAGAAAAACCATGAAAAAAATCACAAGGACTCTCATATTAAACCTAATAGAGACCTTAAGAAGACCGAATGCTATAGATGTGGTAAACTGGGACACATTACACAAGACTGTAGAGTTAGCTTGAACACTCAAAACAAACACACTAGAGCTAACATATGAAAAACATGGGATGATTCAAGTGACTCTGAAAATGAGGAACCTGAGTCATCTGATGTTTTTGATCCTTGCATGTCTTTCTTTGCCAAGATTATTTATAATGATGACATGCCTATGCTTGTTAATGAGGATGAACCAAATAATTCTATGCATGATGCTTCGAATATTGTTGTTACTGGTTTAGATGCTTTGATTACTGAGAATGTTGCATGTTCTACCTCGGGGTGTGTGAGTCAAAGGGAAAGCGATAATGACGATGTCAATGGGTGTGTGAGTTCTAAAAACGAAGCCTTAGGGGTCATTTCACACACTACACTTAGTGACTCGGACAATGAAGAACTCCCAGACATTCACACACTTTATGCTAAACCTCTCAAGAAAAGCGCTAGACTAGAAAGAATTGTGAAAGATCTTACCAAAAAGTTGGAAGATCTAAGCCTGATGGTCAAACTGAATGATGAAGAGTATACTACCCAATGTTTATCTCATGAAAGTGAAATTAAAGTTTTTGATGAAAAACTGAAAAATTTGACTGAAACAAATGAAATTCTGGAGAAAAACTACAAAGGAACATTGTTAGACTTGGAACAAACCAAAGAAAAGACAGCAACTGTTTTCAAAAATTTACAAAATTTGAAAATAAATCTAACTGTTTTGATGAATTTGTTGCTGAATCTAAAACCAATTTTGATGATCGAACTGGTATAGGGTTTTGCCCCAATTTGAAGACACAAACAAAATCTTTTGAACCTATCAAGTTTGTGTCAGGAGGCAAAATACCTATTGAAACATGCCCAGATTTTCATTCCCTAAAAACCGAGTTTGATTTAAAACATCAAAACTTTAACATTGTGGAATCAAGTTGCTCTAAACATGAAAGTTCACCTAAAGCTAAACACGTCTGCCCCTTTATCAGAAAGAGTGAACCTACATTCAAACCTGTACTACCTAGGAATAAAGTTCAGCCTCAAAACTTTTCAAAACCTTTGTTTAGAGACTTTCCTAAGGAGACCCCAATTCTGAGCAATCTTTATTGCTCCTACTGCGACATATATGGTCACTCTTTCGATGGTTGCTATGCTAGGAAACTGGTTAAACCTGTCTGTAATCCTCATACCTATTATAACTTTAACTATTCTAGGAGGAGCCGAAATAATTATATACTTCCTAGACAGCCAGATAAAAACTCTAACTATAGAAAGAGAAAGACCAAACCTAAAAGAACATTTCCTTGAAGGAATCCTAAACAGTTTTCTAAAACAAATGCTCAAATCTTTCACAAAATTCAAAATCATGCGCAAAACATTTTTCAGCAAAAATCTAATGCTCGCAAATTTTATCAATTAAGAGCTAATAAGCGCAAGATGAAAACTAGAGCAATTTGGGTTAGAAAAGATGATCTATTACCTCAGATGAAGTGTAATGTTGTTGTTACTGCTTTGAAAGCTGAACACACATCATCCGGTTGGTATTTAGACTCTGGATGTTCTAAGCACATTATTGGAGATGAAACTAAACTTTTAAACAAAACCAGCTTTGCTGGTGGTAAAGTCATTTTTGGTGATGGAGTTTCATCTCAAATCATAGGCAAAGGAACTCTCCAAGAAGATGGGCTTCCTATTCTTAAAGATGTTCTTCTAGTTAAAGGTCTAAAGGCCAATTTACTTAGTATTTCGCAATTTAGTGACTCAAACCATACTGTTACCTTTTCAAAGAACAATTGCAAAATTTTAAATGAAAAAGGTGAATGCATAATTAATGGATTCAGAACTCCTGACAATTGCTACAGTGTCATGAACAATTCTGAAAACTGTAATGTTGCCAGAATGGATGACAACGAGATATGGCATAACAGAATGGGTCACATAAATTACGATAATCTTAGTAAATTATCTACTCATGACATAGTTAGAGGAATTCCAAAAATTAAACCTATTCATAATATTGTCTGTGGTTCCTGTCAGGAAGGTAAAATTGTTAAGGCACCTCATAAGAAAGTCAAAGATATCCTCACCTCTAATCCCTTAGAACTCATCCATATGGACCTAATGGGTCCCTCCCAAACTGTTAGCCTTTGTGGACACAGTTACATCTTAGTTATGGTTGATGACTTCACCAGATTTACTTGGGTATCCTTTTTAAAACAAAAGTTTGACACCTTTCAAACCTTCCTAAAAATTCTTCTTAGGATTGAAAATGAAAAGGACACTCAAGTAAATAGAATCCGTAGTGATAGAGGTGGTGAATTCAAAGACACTGGTATTATAGAATACTGTGACTATAATGGTTACAAACACGAGTTCAATGCTCCTAAGACTCCTCAACAAAATGGAATCCCCGAGAGAAAGAATCGTACCCTGCAAGAGATGGGACGTGTTATGTTACATTCCAAGAATTTACCTAAATATTTTTGGGTAGAATCTATTCGTACTGCTTGTCACATTATTAATAGGGTCCATCTTAGAAAGAATTCCAAACAAACCCCTTACAAAATTTGGTACAATAAAAAGCCAAATCTCAAATATCTTAGAACCTTTGGTAGTACTTGTTATATATGCAAAGATAGGGAACACTTATCCAAATTTGAGAGCCGGGGAGATAAATCCATATTTCTAGGATACTCGCCTAACAGTAGAGCTTATCGAGTGTATAATCTTCACACTAAAACCTTGATGGAATCCATAAATGTAATTGTTAGTGACACTACTGTAGAAAGCAAGCCTGGTGAATCAACTATTGAGGAAGAGTCTACAAATATTTTAGAACATGACTCCTCTGAAATAGATAATTCATTACCTATTGAGACACCTGAAGTACCTAACTGGGTTTCTAAAGATCATCCCATAAATAACGTAGTTGGTAACCCTAGTGAGCTAGTGCGTACAAGATCCCAACTAAGAAATTATGCACATTATGCATGTTTTGTTTCCCTGGTGGAACCAAAGAATGTAAATGAGGCATTGAATGACTCTCACTGGATTTCTGCTACGCAGGAAGAACTTTTACAATTCGTCATTCATGATGTTTGGTATCTTGTTCCACGTCCTGATCACAAAAAGGTTGTTGGAACACGTTGGATTTTCAAAAATAAGACTGAAGAAAATGGGATAATAATTAGAAATAAAGCTAGATTAGTTGTTCAAGGGTACTCTCAAATAGAAGGAATAGATTTTAACGAGACCTTTGCCCCTGTTACTCGTTTAGACTCTGTTCGTCTGCTTTTTTCTATAACTTGCCACTTGCATTTTACATTGTACCAAATGGATGTCAAATCTGCGTCCCTTAATGGAATACTGGCTGAAGAAACCTATGTAGAACAACCTAAAGGGTTCATTGATCCTAAATATCCAAATCATGTATTTCGTCTAAAAAAGGCTTTGTATGGCCTTAAACAAGCTCCTAGAGCTTGGTATGAGCGTCTTTCCACTTTTCTTTTAGACAAAGGTTTCAAAAGAAGTGGAAATGATCAAACTCTCTTTGTCAAACATTTTAACAAACACATCACTATTGCTCAAGTTTATGTTGACGATATTATATTTGGATCAACTTCTCCCTCAGAAGTAAAATCCTTTTCTGAAATTATGATTAAGGAATTTCAGATGTCCATTATGGGGGAGTTGCAGTTCTTCTTAGGTCTCCAAGTCAAACAAAATCCAGAAGGATTATTTGTTTCGCAATCTAAGTATGCTTTAGAGATGGTTAAGAAATTTGGCCTCGAGAGTGCTAAAGACGCTAAAACGCCCATGAGTACTACGGTAAAATTATCGAAAGATGAAAATGGAAAATCTGTAGATCCTACTCTATATCGTAGTATGATAGGAACATTACTATATCTTACTGCCTCGCGTCCTGATATCATGTATGCTGTGTGTGTATGTGCTCGTTATCAAAATAATCCTAAAGAGAGCCATTTGAATTCTGTTAAACATATAATTAAATATGTAAAAGGCACTCTGAATCTAGGACTTTGGTACACTAATGACACACCTAACACTATAATTGGGTACACTGATGCTGACTGGGATGGGTGTACTGATGATAGTAAAAGCACTTCAGGAGCATGTTATTATATTGGTAATAACTTGGTAGGATGGAGTAGTAAAAAACAAATCTGCACATCTCTCTCGATAGCTGAATCTGAATACATAGCCGCTGGTAGCTGTTGTGCTCAATTATTGTGGCTTAAATAAATGCTAAATGATTATGGTATTCAAGAAAACCAATTTCATCTCTATTGTGATAATCAAAGTGCGATTAATATTTCTAAAAACCCTGTTCAACACTCGCGAACAAAGCATATAAAAATAAGACATCATTTTTTACGCGAATTGGTTGAATCTAAGGAATTAGAAATCAATTATCTTCCTACTGATCTACAACTCGCAGATATGTTTACCAAACCTCTAGATTATAATAGATTCATTTCATTACGTAAATCTATTGGTATGGTTTGTGCTGAGTAATTGCTTTGCTGTTTATCCAAGTTTTTCCCTTTGTCCATTTGAGACAAAATGGTGGAGAAATTTGAGTCTATTAATCTCTTACATATGCTAAACATCTTGATCTTAGTGATTCATTGCAGGTATTTTTATTGTACAGTCATTCTCAACTGATGTAATAGGGTGTTTAATTGTAAATAGTTGAGTTATGTACTTTTTGATTTCTAGGATTTGGGTATATAGAATTTTGATAGGACTAAGTTTTTCTTATTTTTGTTGCCCTACGAGTCCTAGTTGACTCAAAGGAGATTTTGTCTCATATTTCCAAAGGGGGAGATTGAAGCCCTTATACTTTTGACTCACTTGAGTCTATATTGTATAAGTGCTCATCTAGTTTGGAAATTGTGACAAAATTATGTCCATCCTAGAAACCAAAGTACCTCAGAAATTGGTTTGCTACTTCATCTCTCTATCTTGTAGTGATCAAGAAACTATGGCCAACACTCACACACTTTAGAATTCATTTTAATGCATGTCATACTACATAAATATGTGTGTACATATGTTGAGTGTGTTTAAATCCCTAAGTTTGATTTTTAATAATTTTTTGGGATTTTTTAAACACTTTTTAAACAAGGTTTTATTAATTAAAACTTGATTCATAAGTTTTTGGGGTCAATCTCTAAATATACTTTGTTGGGTATATTGGCCTAATGTTAACTTGGGTAGAATCCGAAAGCGGAGTAAACATGAGGGTGTGGTTTTAATTAGTTTAAGACGCCCGTTTCATATCCTGTATTTGGCCTACACCTGTCTTCATCTGATTGGTTGGGATTGTGTTTCTTTACTGAGTTAAAAATGCGTATGTTTTTAGCCCTTGGATCATTGCTTATCGACGATCTGCATGTTATCTTGGTGAATCCCTGTACAATCTTCTAAACCAATCAGCTATCGTTTAACCACCGCCTTCTGTGAGCCCTTGGATTCAAGTCAATTTAAATTGACTCGATCCTAACCCTTGGTTTTGATCCAGTCTCTCAAACCTTCTCTTCACACTATAAAAGGAACCCTACTCTCAGACTTTGAAGAATTTTGCCATTTTCATTTTTCTAAGAGAATAAAGAGTAGAGAGAGAAGAGAGAAGAGAGAAGAGAGAAGAGAGGGAAGAGAGAAACCAGAGAGAGAAAGAAAGTTAGAAACCCTAACTTTGTTCGTCCAAAACCTCTTCAACCAAAGCCAAACACTTCTTCAAAACTCCATATCCAAAAATACTACCCTGAGTGTTCTTGAGTGTTTGAGAGTTTGAGTTGAGTTTGTTATTGTTGCTGTAACCTCTTATTCGTTAGATCTTGTTTCCAACTTAAACTTTTACTTAGATCTACTTTCTGATTCCATAGAAATTTCTGATTTGAGTTATTCATGTTACATTACACTTAGTTTCATTCTATATTTCTCATCTTGAGAAATATATTGTTGATTATTTTCTATAAAACGTTTACTTACTTTGAAATCAACAATAAACGCTTTCTGTTTCTAGTTCTTATGAAACTAAACCTTTGACCTAGTTTGGAATCACACTTGGAGGTTTTAAATCTCGAAATCTTTTCAAAATTGAGATTGATTAAGATCTTGACTGATTTCTAAGCAAGATATTCATGGATTCTGGGATTGATTGAAAGGTCAAATAAGGTTTAAAGTTTTGTAAGAAGAAAGAAAAGAAAAGATCACATCATATAGTCTTACTGTTATTTGTTAGGAATGTTTGTACTTAATAAGTGTGTGTGTGTGTGTGTGTGCATGCATGTGTTAGAGAGCACCTCCACAAACACTTTCACCCTACAACACGAAAAGTATTGGTAATAAGATCTTGTGAACAAAAGTCGATGTAAAGTGCTGGAACAAATCAGAAGTTAACAAACTGGGAGAACTACATCTACAAACAGAACTGCAGAGAAGTTATAAGGACACCAGAGGGTACATTCCTAAACTTATATAGGTTTGTGTTGTATTCATGTTAGTTATATAGTTTATAACTCATAAATTTGTTTTTGTGGATTTTTCTTTTTACTCCGTAGAGGGAGTCGTGGATGTTTCCTCAATTGGTGAGGTTTTACCACGTAAAAAATAGTGAACATAATCTTTCTACATCTCCTCATCTCATTCTTGGTTGTGCTGTGTTTAAAACTTGTTTAAACTATATTTTAAACTTGTTATTCAAATCTTGAATAGATCTCGTACATACTGATTTGTTAAACACATCCTGTGTTCAAATAGTTTGGTTTTTACGAAAAAAGTTTCTTCAAAAAACAACTCGGAGTTACTTAAATAGTTTATTTTTAATAAACGACTTTAGTAACACATTTTGACCTGTGACCATGCGGCCAGTTCCTATGAGTTACATTGGTCCCGTACAAGGTGTTGGGGCCTCTCACAGGGCCGTTCGAGGGGTGATTCGAGGTTTCTCCCTCTAACACCATGTTTTCTAGCCTAAGAGTAGATATTCTTAAATTATCATCGTGCTCTCAAACTGTGGGTCCCATGACCACAAAGTCAGTTCCTACGAGTTAATCTATCCTATACAAGATAATCGTACTTCTCACAGGGCCAGTTGGTGGGTGTTCTGAGCTTTTGACCGCGAACGCCATGTTTTCAAGCCTAAGTGTATATATTCTAGCCATACATTCTTTCGAAGTTATTCCCATAATTTTGTATGTTTTAGCACCTCGAATAATGTAATTCGTATTAATTTATCGCATTTATATGCTACTAACAATTCCCACATAGTACCTCAAATTTTGTTTATTTTCATGATTTTTATAGGTATTTAATGCAAGTGATGAGAAGAAGAATCCAAAGTCGAGAAATCAACGAAGGAAGGAAAGTCAGAGGGAAAAATAGTCATTTCACATCTAGAGTTTGGATGAGGGACCAACATGAAAAATGAAGACCTCGCGTCTACTAGGGCGTAGGAAAGAAACGACACCCCAAATCGAAACTTGGATTAGAAGTTATGGAGATTCAAAGGTAAGAGAAAATTAAAAGAAAAGAAAAAAAGAATTTCACCATCGGACTGGACTGGTCAAGACAAGAAGCGAACCAGTCCGAAAGAAAGTAAGTCTCTGAACAAAATTCACAACCAGACAAGACCGGTTATAGACAAAAATGAATCGATCCAAAAAGAATAAGGACTATGAATGAAATTAACTACCGGAGCTATCTGGGTGCAGAAGAAGCCTATCTGGTCCAATGTCTTGAAAGTTACTGAATAAAAATGAACACCTAACCGATCCATTTAGAGAAGAAAACAAACCGGTCCGATGTCTTGAAGACCCCTGCACACAATTAGATATCAGAACGAACCAAAGAAAACACACCAGACCGAACCGATTGAGATTTTCCAGATTTTTCGTTTATCATTTAGAGTTTTACTTGGTTCAAAATCTTGTAAATTTCGAAGTGTGTTTATCTAAGCTTATTGTCATAATTTAAGGAGGTTCAGATATTATTAGTTTTTTGAGGGCTCTTGTAGAGAAGAACCCTAGTTTTGAAACTTTTGCAATTAATTCAAGATTCAAAGTTTATTTTCCAGATTTCTTCATTGCAAGTAACATTAAATTCTTGTTTTCAATTTCTTTAGTAGTTAGTTAGATTAATTCATGGTTCTTAGTCTTCAATTCTTAATTCAAAAATTTTCTTCTCAAATTTTCCAAACTAGTCATGAATTCTTGCATTATAGAAATTGTGTCTTTGTTTAATTTTATCATGTCTGGATATGTTTTAAGGGGTTGGGGTGCATGAAACCAACCCGGTGTAATTTACCCATGTAGAAAATAGGGTTTGAATTGAGTTTTAAATGAATCGTGTTGTGTAATATGCACAACCATCGTAGAACTTTTAACCTCATTTGCCCTAGGTAATCGGGGTGTTTAAGAGTGCGATGTGCTTGTAGCTATTCAGCACCGGTTTATTTTTACCTTCGATTATGTATGGTGCGGACTCGTATCCTAATATATATAATGCTTGGGAGTAATTAAGCCCGGGTTCAATTAAATTTATAATTCAAAATCTATCATTCTATACGGTAAATATACTGGGGTTTGGGGGATTGTAACCCGACCAATCTTTCCTTATTCATAGTTAATTCATTCAACAGATTTATTTCTTTGCACTTAGTTTAGTTAGTATTTAATATGCATTAACTTATAGTTAATAGCTTTTCTATTCTCCCTAATCACCTTTTCTATTTCTTTTCAAGAGTCAATTTTCGGGTTAGTCACCTATTTCGCGTCGTTACGATTCATCATCCTAGTTCCATGTGGAGACGATCCCTACGTACTGGGTTTATTACTAACGCGACAGGCTTGCACTCGAGCCTATATCAGCACACCCATTAGATACACATTTTTTTCCGCGTCAAGTTTTTAGCGCTGTTGCCAAGGATTTAGGTAGATTTTAGGTTAGTTGATTCAATCCAAATTTGATTAAAAAAATTAAAAATCTAAAAAGAAATCATCTATCAAAATCCCTTTCATTCAAAATCAAGAACAAACTCCTCAGAATACTCCAATAAGAATTCACGAAAATCTCTCATCATCGAGTATATTTTCGAAAGCCCCCATACCCCTCGCATTCCACAATTCTAGGCTCCCCCTCCTACCCCTCCAAACTCCATCACTAGTCACAAGCTGAGTCACACGTATAGAATACTAAGTGAGGATTATGAGTCCATTGGAGAGAGAGCCATGTCGGATATTGCTAGTTCGGTACAGGTGAGGGAAACCTACTGTATCATCCCACGAAGGAACTCCAATTTCCTGAGAGAACTTTCACCCCTAGTTTCATTTTACTCCCATATAATGCCGATCAGTTCCACTTTTGTAATGGGATGATACAAATTCTTCCAACTTTTCACGAAATGGATTCGAAGAAACCATATCTCCATATCCTAGAGTTCAAAGCGGCGTGCAAAACCTTTATTGATAAAGCTTTAATGCAAGATGTCGTTTGCCTAAAGCTTTTTATTTTTCCATGAAGGATAAGGATAAGACCCGACTTTGGTCTTTAACCCCAAACTCGATCATATAATGGCAGGATATGCAATCCAAATTTCTTTCAAATTTATTTTCACCATATAAAACCAATTCTGTCAAGGCTCAAATTCAATCCTTTTTACAACGAGATAATGAGCCGTTTGACAAGTGTTGGTAACGATTCCAAGAGTTGTTTAACGCTTTCCCCCGATCATGGGTTTGAGAAACATCACCTTATATCTTTCTTCCATCACGGGCTTACAATAGAGTCTAAATAACTTGTTCAAACAATGTATGAAAGACCGTTTTGGAAATTAAATGCGAGTGATTCCGAGGCTCATCTTAAGTATGTCGTCGCGACTACTCAAGCATGGGACACCTCTGATCCTAAGGCCCAAAATTGACCTCGATAAGTGTCAAATACTCCTATTGCATCCGGTATATACCAATTGAATCAAGATAACTAGGCAGATCATCGACTTGATCAATTTGAGTAAATAATGAGATACACACTCGAGGTATGTGTGTCCATCCCCGTCGATACCCACCGCGGAGGGAGGAGGAATCCTTCGGGTCCCGCGCATCCCCTCTCGGGAGAGCGCTTCGGCCGGCGTCGATTTTGTGAGGTGTGAAAAATGTAGAGAGACTCAGAGTCGCCATTCTATTTTACTCAAAACAGACAAAAGAAAAAGAGGAAGCCACCCCGAAGGATGGCATCCAAAGACATACTGGTGCGTGCGAAACCAAAATGATCCGAAAAGGGTTTGGAGGCTTAGTTACGAAATGGGAAGGTGTTAGGCACCCATTCCGCCCTTTCGATCTCTCATGGATATTTGTTATTTTCCTTTATGTTTTCCCCCATGAGATGTGTGCATGTGTATATATATATAGAATGGAGGTAGGAATCCTCGGCTTGTATCATGGAAAAGATAAAGCGAGTCATCCATAGGAAGATTATAAGAGTAATATTAGAAAAACAAGACTTACGCGATTACCCCTACGTTGATCGTTATAAGGTAACGATAACGCATATGAGGTAATGCGTCACTAAGAACAAATATATGTATAATATAAGAAAAATTGATTTAGAGAAAATAGGAAATGAGAGAAAAAGTGAGAGAAAGGACTCGAGTCTCAGGTTTTACACCGAGACTCCTACGTAGCCTATAAAGGCATCAAAGTCCACGTAGTTTGCAAGTAAAACGAGGGGTGGGGTTTAACCCATAAATCCAAATGTGGTATCTCTTATTTTTAAGTGTGTGTGTGTGTGTATAAAAGGTGTTTTAGTTGTGAGAAAAATGTGGAAAAAGTGTGAGAATCCCTACTTGGAATTTATGAGCAAACCCTATTTTTCTTGTTTTTTTGGGTTTTTATTTATATGAAAATAAGAGATGTGCAATAATACTAAATAAAAAGTATATTAGGATGTGTGAGATGAGATGATAAAAGTGCTAAGTAATAAAAAAAACAAGTTATTGAGAATTTAAGAGAATTCAAGAGAAAGTTGAGAAAGTTGGACCTTCTTGAAGATTTTGAGCTTGAGCTTAGATGTTGGAGAGCATCCCTTGAACTTGGATGATGATGGAGAGTGGTTAATTCCCCAAGTTTGATGAAAAGGATGATGGAATGTGGAAGTAATAAGAGGATTTGGAAGTTGAAATCACGCTGCCTTCGAGAGAGGTTTCTGGGATTCGTTCAGAGAGATTTCTATTAGATTTGGGATCCCTTTGTAAATGAGGCCAAGGCCTCCTTTTATAACCCTAGGGGACTGCCGATCGGCCCTATCATGGAACTACGTATTGGCAGGTGCCGATAGGCAGGATCTTGGACCTGCCATTTGGAAGTGCGCCTCAGGCTTTTTCGAAAAATTAGACGCCGAGGGCAAACCGTTGGTCAGAATCGCACATGGGGCATACCGTTGGAAAGGTATTTTAGAGACCTTCGAAATTCCTTTGGATCTCTCCCGATTTAGGGAGTTGACTTTGGGTCAAATGTGGCTTGAAAGCGTTTGTCGGTCCATTAGACGGGGAATCGCGCGGACGCAAACGGCGCGTTCATCCGCATGGTAAGTCCGAATCGCGCACGGGGCATACCGTTGGAAAGGTTAGGAGATGTGTTTCGACATTCCAAAGAGTTTGATCCGGTTTGGAGAGTTGACTTTGGTCAACTGGGCCCGAGAAGCGCCCGGTGGCTTCTCGGAGTAAAACGGATCGTTCGTCCGCATAGAAAGTCAGAATTGTGCACGGGATGGACCGTTGGAAAGGGTATTCAGTGAAATTCAAAGATTCATCCAGCCTCAGTCGAGCTGAAGTGTTGACATAGGTCAAATAGAGCCCAGGAGCACCCGGTGGCCTCTAGGTCAGGTTTCGGACGCAAATGGCGCGTTCATCCATATGGTAAGTTGGAATCGAGCACGGGGTGGATCGTTGGAAAGGGTATTCAGTTCCCTTAAAATATTCATTGTGTCTTGGTCGAGACGAGGAGTTTGACTTTTGGGTCAAATTGAGCCGGGGGCAGCTCGATGGCTTCCAGGTCAATACTCGGGACGTGACCTGGGTTTATAGTGATGAAGGGAGGTACTTGGGACCTAAGGAGAGTTAAGGGGTAACAGAATGGGATGTCTACAGATCCCCTCAACGGGTGAGTTTGGAACGAATGATAGCCGTCAATTAGACACCGCATTATGCTTTTGAGGGAGTATGACCGATTCAGAGGGTCGAGGTCGATTTTGAGGACCTAAGAAGTATGGTGGGGATGATCAATTCAGAGAATCGAGGTTAGTTCTGAGGACCTAAGGAGATGAGGATGACCAATTCAGAGGGTCAAGGTCAGTTCTGACCTAAGAGTGGTGACGACTGAGGATCGAGGTCAATTCTGACCTAATTCAGGTGACGATCCAAGACCGGGGTTAATTCTGACTTAATTCAGGTGACGATCCAAGACCGGGTTTAATTCTGACCCAAGAGTGGTCACGATCGAGGACCGACGTCAATTCTGACCTAACTAAGGTGACGATCCAAGACCGGGGTCAATTCTGACCCAAGAATGGTGACGACCGAGGATCAAGGTCAATTCTGACCTAACTAAGGTGACGATCCAAGACCGCGGTCAATTTTGACCCAAGTGTGGTGACGTACGAGGACCGAGGTCAATGCTGACCTAACTAAGGTGACGATCCAAGACCGGGGTCAATTCTGACCCAAGAGTGGTGACGACTGGGGACCGAGGTCAATTCTGACCTAACTAAGGTGACGATCCAAGACCGGGGCCAGTTCTGACCCAAGAGTGGTGACGACCGAGGATCGAGGTCAATTCTGACCTAACTAAGGTGACGATGCAAGACCAGGGCCAATTCTGACCCAAGAGTAGATAAAGATTGTATTTTAATTCTACTGGAGAAAGATCTTTGTGATTCCGATTTGAGCTGGGGAGCTGCTAGCTGGGGGAAGCTTTATAGGAGGCCTCGTAGGGAACAACCTGTTTTGGGTGATGTAAGAGAATTCCACTGGGGAAGTGATCAGATGATCCTTGGAGATCCTTCGGAGTTTTGTCGGGATGATATTTCACTTAGTTTTTGATGATTCCGCTGGGGAAGAGGGGTTCCGCTGGGAATAAGAATTTGGATCTGAGATTCCGCTGGGGAATGATGAATGGGCCGGGGAAAATTTGGATTGTCCTTTGGGAGAGATTGCTCGGGGTGAGTGGTTCTTTTGATTTCTGCTGGGAAAAATACCATGTGATATTGTACCACACCGGATAGCCGATGGTTGTAAAGTCTGATGAGGAGGTGATTAGGTGGTCCGGGCGCCTTGCTCGAGAGGTCAATCGCTTGGATTTTTAGGGCTCCGTTGGGGAAAATGGTGTGTCGCCTGATGGAGTGCGAAATTTTCTTGATGAAAACGTTCTAAATCCTTCCTGGAATTTTTGGGAATTTTTCGGGGATTTTTCGAGGTTTCCTGGTATTTTCTGGGAATTTTTGTACTAAATTTTAAGGGGTGCCGGTCGGCATAGACTGAGAGGTTCCATTCGGCAGTGGCACGGACTTTTGGGCTGCCTCGAGAAGGTGAGGAGACAGTGCTGATCGGTATGGTGAGGTGGGCTATCGATCGGCATGGCGTTTGGCCTCCTATATAAAGGGGGCGAATTCCCCTCAATTTTCACAGCTTCCTGCCTTTTCTCTTTCTATGATTTCTCTCTGCAAATCGTTCTAGCATTTTGATCTTCAAGAAATGGCCCCCTTTGTGAGCACCGCTGACCACCGGGAGTGGTTGACCGTTGATGACTGGGCGAATGTGGATTGGAGGGATAGGGTTCCCCTTTCTTTGGGGAATGAGAATGCCTTTGATGCATTCGAGCCAGTTGCGGATGAGCGGACCTTGCCGCGGGAGCTATCGCGTCATCGCTCTTCGATAATGATTCCCAGAGGTTATGTAAGTAACCTGTCCTTTGGCATTTTTTCCTTTTTGGGTGATTTTTCCTTTTCTTGACCTTTGACTTAATTTTTCCTTTTGCCAGTCGGATATTTCTTTGAAGAACATGCGTGCCCGCGGGACGACGGGGCTTAGGGATGTTTGGGAGCATCTCCCACCCATGGTGTGATGGATGGTATCATCAGCGGGTTTTGGGAGGTTGGCGGCTGCGCTGGATGAGACGCCTTGTTCGACAGCAGTTTTGTGTGCCTTGGGGGAGAGGTGGTGGGACACTACCCACACTTTTCATTTTGGCTTTGAGGAGATGACGGTGACTCCCATAGATGTGCAGCAACTGCTGGGGCTGGATTATGACGGGGAGCAGATAGAGGTGGACCGCTCTTTACGGGTGAGGCCGAAGGCGGTGTATGCGGCACTCGGTGATGTGAGGATGATAGTCTCTACAGATTCTATCCGGTTGTCCTTGTTGAAGGATGTTTTACTGAGAAGGGTGGTTGATGTGGAGGATGGGCTACAAGTGAGGCAGATGGCTCGGTTGTTCATTTTGTTGGTGCTGGGAGGTTTCATGGTGGCGTCGAGCGGCGACGTCGTCCATTTGTGGTTTCTGCCATACTTGAGGATGTTTTTGAACATCCCTTTCTGTGATTGGGGGAGTCTGGCCTTGGCGACCCTTTACTCTTCTCTGGATGCATTCAGCCGGTGTTGTCGGCAGACTTTTACTGGAGCCACGTATCTCCTTGAGGTATTCTTTAATTTGCGCATTTCCATTTTATGCATTCGCATTTTCCTTTCATGCATTCACATTTTCCTTATGCGTCTCTTTTTGCTTGTGAATTCATACATGGTTCTATGAGGTGATTGGGTGCAACACCCCGCTGATTTCTCTGAAGGAAGACACCGTCGGGGACTTCTGTCACTTGTATCGATGGCGTAAGGCCAACCGGCAGTCGAAGGGATCACTCTCCCTGGAGGCAGTGCGTCAGGTCTTGAATGACCTGACCAGTGGTAGAGTAAGGCTCTTTCCATTTCAGCCTTAGTTTTTGCACCTTCTGATTCTGTATTGACTTATGCCTGCTTGGGGATTTTCAGGTGACCTTTTATCCTTGGGGGATCGCCATTCAGGATACGGGGGTGACTGGGATGAACGCGCGGATGAGGCATTTGTTGGCGCATGAGTTCGGCCATTACTGGTACCTTGGGGAGAGGGTGATCCGTCAGATTGCTGAGGAGGAGGTGGTGGTTCCTCCCGCACGGCCTCCTACTTATATGAGGTAGGAGCGACAATTATTGGAGGATGAAAGGATCGCGGTGATGATTGGAGAGTCCTATGCATTGTATACTGATACGGCCACGCCGTATGATTATATGGACTTTGTGACAAGCTGGTTGATGGCACCCAGTATACATGATGCTTTGTCTTTCCCTCCTGCTGGTTTGAGTCGGGCAGTGGGGTCTTCCCACAGTGGTGGTGGTCCATCGGCCCATGCGGCGGTGGCGACCTCGGAGGTCCCTTTTGTTCGGATGCGCACTCATTTGTACAACATTCGGTGGGCTGATGGAGGGACAGTGCCGAAGCTGCATCGTCCTCTTGCAATGGATCCGGAGGAGCTGGGCTTGACAGAGAACGTCCTTGATCCTACGGTAAACCTTTCGGTCCTTTTCCTCTCTTTTTTTGATTTCTTTTGCTTGATACTGATTATGCCTTTCCTTTGCAGCAAATTCGGGTGTCAACCACTTGGCTCAGGGACATCAGGGATTGGATATCATCGGCGACTGCCCACATTCGGGAGGCTGTCCCTGTTTCTTCTTGCTTGGTGCTATTAGCCTCGTCCGGGGGAGACTCTAGCTCGGGTAGTGAGGTCGCATCGTCTCGTCATAGGGGAAAGAGAGCACATCACCGGGATGAAAATTCTTAAGAGAGAAGGAGTGAAATGAGGGTTCGGGCTGAGTCCCGTTGTTTTTGGCTTTTCTTTATTTCCTGCAAAAATGATGTAACACAGAAAGCATATATATGAAATGCAATGCAATTTTTTTGACTATCTTTTATCTTAATGATGAATGAATGAATGCATGCACATGCGCTTTTTAATTTGCTACTGAGACCGTAAAATAGGAGTATTCTTGGAATTTTTCAAAGGAAAGTTGCTTTATTTAAAACGGGGAATCCCATAAGGAGGGAACGGGATTCTTGAAATTCTTTTGAGAATATCAATTTATTATTTTTGAGTTTTCTGATTTCACAAAGAAGGAATGGAGGAAATTTAAAAAAGGGAATTATATAAGGAGGAAAAGGTATTTTGAAATTCTGTTGAGAATATCAATTTTTATTTTTCTGATTTTGACAAAAGAGGAAAAAGGGAGATTTCCAAAAATGGGGGGTTGCCGATCAGCAAGCACCCTGGTTGCCTATCGGTAGTTCAGTCCAGTCCCATCAATTGAAAGCTTTGATTGGTACCCTCTTCAGCCTTTAGTACCTTGTGGGGTAGGGTTCCTTTCGATTTCTGCAGGGATTATGTCCCTTGTGAGGATTTTTAAGTACAAAAAAGGGAGAAGGGTGGAGTGTTTTCCTCACACCTTTTGCATTCTTCATACCCATCCATCATCTTTTAGTCTTGCAAGATGGCTCTCCCTAGTAGCATCGAGTTTGCCAATTACCTCGAAGCCTTGGAATCTATGTGCTCTTATAATGTCGACTATGATGCCTTCAATATGCGTTGAGTCTCCTTGTGGCATAATCGACCTTTTGAGTGGAATATGTTGATGGCGGCAGTACAATTTTGGTACCCCGAAGACCATGTATTCCGCTTTGAATTGGAAGAAGTTTGTCCTACCTACGAGGAGTTTTCTGCCATACTGGGCGTGAATCCTAGTGTTGCTGCGGCTTTACCCGAATTTTCCCGTTCTCCTAGGGATTTGTTGGCCGGGCTTCTTCATATCTCGCCTTCGGTGGCCAGGTCACTGGTTGCTAGAGGGATGATCTCCCTCCCGGCAGTGTTGCAGTCCATGCATTCGCGGGAAGTAAGTGATGCTGGCTATGCTGGAGCCTTCGTTCTGGGCCTGGTTTCAAAATTTCTGTTGGTGACTGGGGAATTGCAGGTGGGCCCACAACTTGCAGCCATTACCTCATGGATGTCATACCGTCGCAATCCTGCGGCAGTGATATTGGCGAAGACTCTGAATGGCCTGGATGCTTGGAGAGAAGGACATTCAGACTTTTTGAGGGGTAGCCCTGTGATGCTGTTCATGTGGTTGTCTGAAAGATTCCTCTTGTCAACTCCTCCAGAATATCCTTTGTCGGCTATGCCCAACTTCTTTTCGCGCTACTTCATCCGCATGGGCCTGTATGTTAAGAACTGGGAGAATTGGCTTGTGGAGTACGGGGCTCGTGGGTTGTATTGGTCCGTGCCTTAGTGGGGACAGTTGCAGCATGTTCTGGAGCTAGGAGAATAGTCATATGTGAGGCTGGTTGGTCTCAAGTAGACCTCTTTTTATTTCCCTTGGCGACTTTTGTGCCAATTTGGCTGGGCGCAGGTCGTGCCCCCTCGGACCTCAAATTTCTTTCTGGTAGAAGATTTGACTGAGAGCCTGTGTCTGTTGCTTGAATCTCTGTGGAAAAATCGGCGACTGTCGACCCGTCCCTCTCAATCTGTTGGGAAGGTTTGCCATGTCCCCAAAGATTATATGAAGTGTTTGTGAAGGGAAGTAGTCAGTAAGATGTTGGTAGTAGAGATCGGTCGGAGGTGGCTTGTTTTATCTGACTCCAGGGAAGGGGGTGTTGTGGTCTTTTCGAAGATGGTTAAGGCTCATCGGTCCATAGAGTGTTTG
This sequence comes from Sambucus nigra, assembly GCA_949130495.1. Taxonomy (NCBI): domain Eukaryota; kingdom Viridiplantae; phylum Streptophyta; class Magnoliopsida; order Dipsacales; family Adoxaceae; genus Sambucus; species Sambucus nigra. The sequence continues at coordinate 53,025,676 of OX422220.1, forward strand.
CGGAACTCCATTCAGGCAGGATAAACTTGGGGTCCTCAGGACGTGGATGATGAGGGTGAAGGATCTTCGGGTAGCTGTGGGTAGGACTCCTGGGGAGTTTATTTATGTAACAGATGTTGGGGATTTTATCTGGTTTTTATGGTAGTAGGGGGAAGGGAGTTATCCGTTCCTTTTTCTTATGTAATTCATAATGTAGTTTCTTATTAATGAAATAAACAAGTTTCTGATCATACAACTGTGCCTTTTGATGAGTTTTGCATTTTGAATTATCTATACCAATCGCTAAGGCATACATAATCCTTTTGTTCAAGTAGATGTTTAGAATGAACTAACGTTCTCTAGGGTAAGAAAAGAATGGTATTTTGAAAAAGAAGGGGTCGTGCTCATGTGAGGAGTATGAGCTGCCTACGTACCTCTGGGGTTTTTTAAAAAGGTTCTTGTCTGTTTGAAAATAGTTTTTGCAGAGGATCAGTCCCACGTAGTTCCGGGTAGAGGGAAATGGAGAGTTTTTTTTTAGAATAGAAGGGGGATGAGAAGAGTCGTAGCGCGTCGAGATTTTAGGCTAGGGGTATAACTTCTTCAGACGGTCCAGATTGACTGGACGAGCCATCTCTTCCCCATCTAGGTCAGTGAGCATGGAGGCACCATCGGATAATATTTTCTTCACAATGTAAGGGCCGCTCCAATTGGGTTTGAACTTTCCTCTGGGGTCCCAGATGGGTTCGATTATCTCTTTGAGGGCTAAATCCCCCTATCGGACACCGCGGTCCTTGACTCTCTTGTTGAATGATCGAGCTATTCGGCTATGGTATCCTTGTATGTGGTAAAGATCTTTTAATCTCCGTTCATCTAGGAGGGTCAGCTCATCAAGACGGCCTTGGCACCAGTCTTCTTCACTAACCTTGCTTTTGAGCATGGCATGTAACGAGTGTATTTCCATATCCGTAGGTAGGAATGCCTCCATGACGTAAACCAGGGAGTAAGGGGTAGCCCCAATAGAGGTTCGATATCCCCAGAGGGCGTAGGGGATCCGATTGGCCCAATCCCTACAACTTTCGGTCATCTTGCTGATGATGGCTTTGAGGGTTTTGTTTGCAGCCTCAACTGCACCATTGGTCTGAGGTCGGTAGGGAGAAAATTTGTGTCTCTGAATCCCGTATTCTTTGACTATTTCTGTGACTTTTGCCTCAAAGTGCAAACCATTATCCGACACTAGATCGTACGGGACCCCATATCAGCAGATGATATTCTTCTTGATGAATTTGGACACCTTCTTGGCATTTAATACTGCGTATGACTCAGCTTCGACCCATTTGGTGAAGTAATCGATGGCAACCAGGATGAACTCATACCCGTTTGACGCTTTTGGTGTAACTTTCCCTATGATGTCGATACCCCAGGTGGAGAACGGTCAGGGAGAAGTCATGTTGTATAATTCCCGCGGAGGTAGATGTTGGAGATTGGAGAACTGTTGGCATTTAGGGCACCTCCGAACATAGGCGGTGCAATCTTGGGCCATGGTGGTCCATTAGCAGCCTTGTCGTATGATCTTTTTGGCAATATGTGACCGTTCATGTGAGGTCCACATTCCCCGCTGTGGATTTTCTGCGTTATCTTTTTAATGTCAGCCCCTGCAATACAGTGCAAATGAGTTCCATTAAAATTCCTCTTGGGTAGTGCTTTATGGTAGATGATGTACTGAGCGGCCAGCCTTCGGAGGGTAGCTCGATCGTTCTTTTTGGAACCCTCGGGATACATACCGTGTTTGAGGAGGCACCAAATATCATAGTACCAACAATCGTCTAGTTCGGGATCTTCAGTGGAGACAAGCTCAATATGGTAGCAATGGGTCGGTCTGTCTTATTTTTGAACTAGGAAGGGGGTCATTGTTATTCCCTCAGGCATGTCGACCATGGAAGCCAAAGTAGCGAGAACATCGGCTAGGTTATTCTTTGCTTGGGGTAGGTAATGGAAGGTGATATCTCAGAATTGGGAGGCCAACTCTTCTAATTGGGCATGAAAGGGTTGAATATTTTCATCTTTGACCTTCCACTTTCTGAGCACTTGATCGATGATAAGGGCAGAATCCCCGTATACATCAAGGTATTGAATACCTTTCTTGAGAGCGACCTGGAGGCCCACTGTGCATGCCTCGTATTCTGTCATGTTGTTGGTGCAAGGGAAATCCAATTTAATGGTGATGGGAGTATGGGAGTCATCTGGGGCGACCAGAAGTATCCCAATGCCATATCCCTTTTTATTGGCAGCGTCGTCGAAGAACATTTTCCATCGGAGGCGGTCTTGAGTGGTGTAGAGGATGTTTTCATCTGGGAATTCGGAGATCCATACATCCGCTTCTTCTATAGGGTAGTCAGCGAGGTAGTTATAGATAGCTCTTCCTTTAACGACTTTTTGTGTGACGTACACGATATCGAACTCGGTTAGGAGCATCAACCATCGGGCTATTCGTCTAGATAAGGCGGGTTTCTCAAGCAGGTATTTGATGGGATCCATTCGGGATACTAGTTTAATGGGGAAGGCGAGCATATAATGTCGCAACTTTTGGGTGACCCAGACAAGTGCGACACATGCTTTTTCTAAAGAAGTGTAGTTGACCTCGTATTTGACCAACTTGCCACTTGCGTAATAGATGGCTCTTTCTTTACGGGAGTCCTCGAGGTACTGGGCTAGCAAAGCCCCGGCTGTAGTGTCTGTTATGGTTAGGTATAAGAGCAAAGGGAGACCAGGCTATGGTTGCATGAGAACTGGAGGTTGGGTTAGGTATTGTTTGATTCGATCAAAATCTTCTTGGCAGGCCTCGTTCCAAACCTTAGTTGAATCCTTTCAGAGGAGATTAAAGATTGGTTCACATATGGAGGTTAGCTGGCTGATGAACCGGCTGATATATTGTAATTTCCCCAGGAAGCCTCGAACTTCCTTCTCTGTTCGGGGAGGTGACATCTCAAGTATGGCCTTCAGCTTGGCGGGATCTGCTTCTATCCCCTTCTCACTGATCATGAATCCTAAGAGTTTTCCCTTCGTAACGCCGAAGACGTACTTCTGTGGATTAAGTCTCATCTGATACTGCCGCAGTCGTTCGAAGAACTTTCGGAGAGCAAGAACATGACCTTCTCTAGTTTTGGACTTGATAATCATATCATCCACGTAAACCTTGACCTCTTTGTGGATCAGATCATGCAGGATGGTTATGGCAGCCCTTTGGTAGGTAGCCCCAGCATTCTTGAGACCGAATGGAATAACAGTGTAGCAAAAAGTTCCCCACGGGGTGATGAATGCGGTTTTCTCTTGGTGGTCGGGATGCATCTTAATTTGGTTGTATCCAGAAAATCCATCGACAAATGACTTGAGAGCATGACTGGCTGTGTTGTCCATGATCATGTCGATGTTTGGGTAGCGGATAATTATCCTTCGGAGAGGCTTTGATTAAATCTCGGTAATCCACACACATTCGAACCTTTCCTCCTGATTTTGGTACAGGTACAATGTTGGCCAGCCATGTGGGATATTCGATAACTCAAATGAAACCCACGTTCAACTACTTGATCACTTCTTCTTTGACCTTAAGCGACCATTCGGTGCGGAGCTTTCTTAACTTTTGTTTAACTGGCTTGGCATCCGGGAGAATGGGGATCTCGTGCTGAGCTATTTCGGGATCAATACCGGGCATGTCATCGTAGGACCATGCGAAGACATCCACGAACTCCTTTAGCAATTCTTCGAGTTGTGCGCGCTCATGCTCGTCAAGGGTGGCTCCTATCCTAATCTCGCACAGTTGGCTACTAGAACCGAGATTAAGAACAACAATCTCTTCTTCATTAACTTGAACGAGGTTATGTTGTTTATTATTAACCTTATTTAGATCAGTTAAGAATTGTTCATTTGAAAAACCATCATCATCAAAAGTTCGATTGGGATCTATACAATTAATGTAAGGCACAACAAGATACTCAAAATCTTCGTTTATTTCATTGATAGGAAAAACATCATTGAGAACCTCATCAAAAGAGGTCTAGATTACATTTGAGCAAGGATGGACAACAGTAGATAAAACAGTGTAAACATTGGGGTTGAGGGAGATTTCAAGAGGTAGAACTGGCACAACATGCTAATTGAGGAGAGGTGTATCAACATCTTTAATCAGACGGGATGGGTCTCTTGATGTAGTGCCTGAATGAACCATGCAGAGTGTCAGCCCCAGTGTCCGCAGGTTGAAGGAATCTTCGGAGTCACTTTCCTCAGTTTCTTTAGTATCTTTGATAAGCGGTGGCACCTGGTATTGGTAACTTTTGGCCCATGGGTAGCTATCTTCGAAGAAGATCTCCATTCTGAGCTTCATCTTCTTATCTGTATGGTCATACCACGGTTCGGGAAAATCGCAAAAGGGGAAATATTCACCCTCCTTAATGAATCATCTATTTAAAGAATCTCCCGAGATAGTTCGGACGAAGTCTAACCCTCTCTTTGATCGAGTCTAGCGGATCATTCTGAGTTTTGTTTCTGATGGTTGATATCCCAAGTCGCAAGGAGGGAAAGCTTTCTTCAGTTTGATGGGCTCAAGTATCCCCTGCTGCCTTTGTCCCAGCCCCAGTCCGGGCATGAAGTGCATGTTTCTGAACATTTGAATCACGTTAACATTGCCATGAGGGTCATATTCTGGACAAACCCTTTCTTTGAAACCGTCCCCTGCCGGGAGTAGGGATGGTTCGACCTGAAATCCTGATAGGAGCATATCATTTGACCCGTGCTGTATCTCAAGAATTGGACTGTTGGTGCTTGCACCCTCGGCGTTACCGTTGTCACCCAAGATGGTGATGACTCGCCCATCGACGAAGAACTTCAATTTCTGATGGAACGAGGAAGAGACACCCTTTATACTGTGGAGCCAGGGTCGTCCGAGCAACAGTTTAAAACAGGCCGGGATATCAATGACTTGGAATTCGACGACAGGGTTTATAGGTCCAACCCCTATTACAAGTTTTATGGTTCCCATCACCTCACGGCGGGTATTATCATAGGCACGCACGGCAGCGGATGTTGGAGCGAGATCACTTTATTTCAGACCTAAACATTTGAAGGTTCTCAGCCGACAGACATTCAAAGCGGATCCGTTGTCAATGAGAGAGAGTGGTACAACCTTCCCCATAACTTCGACGGAGATATTGAGTGCATGATTGTGATTTGGCCCAATTTTGGGGATTTCTTCTTTAGAAAAGGACAGCATTCGGGTAGAGGTCAAGGATCCGACCAGGTTCACCGCTTCTTCTGGTGTGGTAGAGGGAGGATCTATGGGTCCAGGGAGCAATTTGATCAAAGCATTTCTGTGTAGCTGGGAAGACACGAAAAGCCCCCATAGAGTGATGTTAGCTTGAGTTTTCTTCAATTGATCGAGGATCTTGCTCTTCTCGAGGGTCATTTCTGGCATATGAAGGTTTTCAACACCCTTCCCCTTATCATTGATTGGTAGAGAGTTTGGAATTTGGTAATGTCTCCCAGATCTGGTCATATGATTTACTGAAGAAGGGAAAAACTTAAATCCAATTTCCTCATCAATCTGCGGTTGTTATGCCACATTATCTATTTCTCCGAGGAGTTCCTCAAATGATATCATCCCACATAAGTCAGCTATTAGGCCATTTCCTCCTGAAGCTTGTTCTTCATTTGAAACTTCGAATTCTTCCCCCAATCTGGTGGCAACAATTCTATTTTCCCTTGTGAAGTCAATGCATTCCATAACTTCAACGGCTTCTTCATATAGGTCTTCCCATTTTGTGGGGATGTGTAAGGGTGAAAGGACCAGGTGCCCTTGCAGCTTCAAAGCATCAAGTAACTCAGAGATACTAAAAATGTTATTGGTTTGCCTGAATGCTTCCTTCATGATCCGGATAACATCATCTAAGAAGATTTCGTCGGTTGGTACCATCCACCTATCTGATTCTCGGGCCCATTTTCGTGCTTCCAAAAACAACATACTGAACCTCTGGAAGTCGATAATCATCTGTGAGGGAAATTTCAGCCCGAACTCTAGGAGTTGGTTTAACACCTCTGGAAATTCCATACCTCCACTTTCAGAACAGGTCCGGACAGTGATGCATGCTCTAGTAAGGAGTGACAAAGCCTGATCAGCGGGGCTAGCAGGGTGTAGGAGGAAATATGGCCAAAGTTGAAAGGGTTTAGGAGGGTATAAAGGTGTGATTTGAGTTGATGGATCGAAATCTAGGTTTCTTTCCAATAAGATGGCATTGGTATGATTTGGGAGTGGGTTATGATTAGTGTTTGGTTTATGTTTCGAATGTGGAAGCATTGGTCAGTGGTATGGCCAGCTGTTTGGTGAAAGGCACAATGAGCATCGGTCTTGAAATTTTTGGGAAGTAGATTGGGTAATAGACGTGAATCCAAGGGCTTTATAAGGTTTCGGCTTAACATAGCTTGGTAAACTTTGGAGAGGGGAGCATAGATCTCAGTGTATTCCCTTCAGACGGGAGTAGGGCGGCTTTTCGGTGCCCATGATGTGGTTGGTTGAGAGATGTTTTTGATGGTTGAGACTGCGGCACTGACAAGCTTGTCAAATTTTCTGGGGGTGAACTGTCCGGACACCTTCTTTGGTTCAACTTCTGTTTTGGCAAGATCCTCTTTGATTTCTACTCCTGCTTCTCTAAGAGCTCAAAAATGGGGGTAGTACTGTCCTCCCATAGTTGCTCGGACATGGGGCAAGAAATTCTTCTTCAATATGCTGACTTGTTCTTCTTCAGACGACCGATTGGTCATGGTAGCCACTTTTTCCCTCCATCGGGTTAAATAGTTACTGACTGATTCTCCAGAGTTCTGTTTGAGTAACTCTAAATCATGGCAGGTGACCTCAAGCTCTTCGTTATATTTGTACTGCGTCATGAATTCTTGGGCTACATCCTCCCAGGTACGGATTCTGGATTCCTTAAGAGATAAAAACCATCGGAGAGCACTGTCTTTCAAAGTTTCCTAAAATAATTGGGCCATCACTTCTTCGGAATCCCCTAGTAGAGTCATGGAACGATGATAACTGCGAAGATGAACAATCGGGGGACCACTCCCTCTAAATTTCTCGATATTTGGCATTTTGAACTTCTTGGGTAACATTGCTTTAGGATAAGGAGACATATGGGTGTAATCCATGTAATTTCTAGAGATCCTGACTTGGTCAAACTTCTTGGTGAGCATCTTGAGATCCTCTTTGACTTTGTTCAATTCCTCCTCCTTTGGATCAGCAACCAGAGGCAAGTTAGCCATAGGCTGGGCAATATTTGGCATTGGAAGCTGGGCAGGCGGCGGCCCATTAGCAGGAGGGGCACGCGGAGCGTGCTGATATTCTTTCGGGACCCAGATGGGCTCGTGTGGACCCATAGCACGAGGGAACAGGGCCCCGGGCTCTTGAGGAATAGGAACTTGGTTTTGTTGCATTTCTCGGACCTCAGCTTGGAGGTTGTCAATCTTGGCCACGAGCTGAGGTAGGACTGTCGGCAGATCCGATTGTATGACTGGTGCTTGATCTGCATTCTCCATGGAAGATGGATGGATTTCGAACTCGGAAGAAGTAGTAGAGGAACAGACGAAACTCCGGGGTGATTTGACTGAAGACCTAAGCCAATAGGGAGCCAGGCCAAGGGCGTGCGATCAACCTGAGAAGGCGTAGGATGAGATTTATTTTTGAGAAAAGGGAAGGAACTATTTTTGGATTTTTGATAAAAAAGGACAAATGTTTTTTTGGATTTTTGATAAGAAAGGGAGAAATGTTTTTTGTATTTTTTATAAGAAAGGGAGAAATGTTTTTGGAGACGGAACTCAGCATGATTATTATGATTATTATGTTCTCACTTGTATTTAATTCTCCTAAATGCAATGTCGGACGAGACCTGAGCCTGGAAAAGTGGGGTTTTAATATATGCAAAGCTATGGTTTGGGACTTGTAACCAGGCTCACGGATAGAGTCACATTTTAAAAATGCGTGAAAATTGGGAAGAAGATCGACCCGGAATTTCGGCAGAGTTTCGGTTCGAAACCGGCAATCTAAAGTGTGTGTCCTAGGTTTAACACCTATATGCGGGTATGCAGTTGGTTGGGTGAATCGGCATGGGTTCCCCCCTTTGGCGTGACTTCCACGATATACGTCTTGCTCTTGTGGGCAATCGGTACGTGTGGATAAGCTATTTGATATACCTGATTGTACGTGAATTGACTCACCATATACCTCGTCCAATATGGTTTTCTAGATTCAAGTGGACACTTTCAACTCCTCTAACTAGGAAGGTGCGATCCACTAATTGGAGCGTCATTAGAGGAGTTGAGAGATGCCCACTGGGTTTCTAGATTAAAGGAATTACCCTAGATGGAGTCATGCTCGATCCCCTCCGAAGAGAAATTTCCTACCACGAGTTGAAGAAACTACCCTCAATGTGAAATATGATTTTCTAAGAGAGGATGAGACATTTTCTGTTGATGTATCTTCTAGCCTAGATAAAGAGCAGGAGGCTAAGTTGCTGGAAATTTTTAAGGAAGCATAGAGGTGATTTTGGTTGGTCAGTAGCGGATTTAAAGGATATAAGTCCCATGATTTGTACCCATAAAATTCACCTCGAGGAGGTATGAAGCCATCGAGGGAAATGCAAAGGCAATTGAACCCAACCACGAAAGAAGTCGTTAGAGAGAAAATCCTAAGGCTATTTGATGACGGGATTATCTACCCTATCTTGGATAGCAAAAGGGTGAGACCAATTCAACTCGTCCTGAAGAAGTTGGGAATGACAGTGGTTGAAAATGCTAAGGGTGAATTAATTCCATAACGCACCACCACCGGGTGGCGTGTTTGAATTAATTATCGAAAACTCATTACCGGGATGACCAAAGGTCACTTCCCCTTGCCTTTCATCGACCAAATGATTGAACGGGTAACTGGCCACCCATATTATTGATCTCTTGATGGTTACTCCGAATATAACCAAATTGAGGTAGATATACTTGATCAAGAGAAGACGACTTTTACATGTCCATTTGGTACGTTTGCCTACAAATGTATGCCTTTTGGATTGTGTAATGCGCTCGCAAAATTTCAAAGGTGCGTGTTAAGTCTCTTTAAAGACGTGGTAGAAAGAGGACTTGAGGTTTTCATGGACGATTTTAGAATTTTTGGACTCTCTTTTGGCCAATGTTTAACAAATCTTGAAAAAGTTTTATCCCAATGTGTGGAGAAGAACTTAGTCCTCAATTGGGATAAATGCCACTTCATGGTTACTGAGGGCATAGTTTTCCTCAATTGGGAAAAATGCCACTTCATGGTTACTGAGGGCATAGTTTTAGGCCACATAGTTTCATCTAAGGGAATAGAAGTTGATGGAGGTAAAGTAAATATCATATCCGAGCTTCCCCAACATAAATCACTAAAGGACGTGCGCTCCTTCTTGGGCGATGCAGGTTTTTATGGACAATTTATTAAGGATTTTAGCGCCATCCCTAGACCCTTGAGTAACCTCCTTATAAAGGATTCCTCCTTTGAGTGGAATGATGCATGCTAAGAAGCTTTTGATAAACTCAAAAGCATGATAATTTCCGCTCCCATCATGCAAGCTTCGGATTGGTCTCTTCCATTCGAGCTTATGTGTGATGCTAGTGATTATACGATTGGGACCGTTTTAGGGAAAATAAAAGACAAGAAAGCTCATGTCATCTATTATGCTAGCTGGATATTAATTGAGCCACAACTTAACTACTCCACCACGGAGAAAGAGTTGCTAGCGGTTGTTTTTTCTTTGGACAAATTACGCTCATATCTTGTTGGGTCGCCCATCACTTGTTTTACTTATCACGCGACCCTGAAATATCTCCAAACTAAGATGGATGTTAAATCGCGCCTAATAAGGTTGATCCTACTCCTACAACAGTTCAATATCTCTATAAAGGATAAGAAAGGGGTAGAAATTATCGTTACTAACTATTTGTCACGACTCTCGTTCGACGTGTTTAGTGATCCGATACCCATAGACGATTATTTTTCACATGAGAAGATTTTCACCACTTCTTCCTTACCTTGGTTTGCGAACATCGTGAACTATCTTATCACGAGAGCCATTCCTCCCGAATGGACACCACAAGAGAAGAAGAAATTCACCACTTGGTCCTGCATGTTCTTTTGTGATGACCCATTCCTAATTAAATATTGCACAGACCAGTTCATCTGGAGATGTGTACCGAATGAGGAAATTCAAGATGCGATCCGGTTTTGTCATATGGAAGCTTGTGAAGGCTACTTCTCCAAAAATAACACGGTCACAAAATTCTATAAAGCGGCCTCTATTGGACCACAATATTTCGGGATGTGAACACCTATTACAAATCTTATGATAGATGAAAAAGGATGGACGCTATTACTCGCTAAACATGATGCCTATAACCCCTATACTTGTCACTAAATTATTTGATTGCTGGGGTATTGAGTTCATGGGACCGTTCCCTCCCTCCTTCGATTTCTTATACATCCTCATCACGGTAGACTATATCTCTAAATGGGTGGAGGCAATAGCTACCCATACGAATGATAACAAGGTGGTGATTAGGTTCCTACAGGAACACATACTTTCTCGCTTTAGTGTTCCGAAGGCGATTATAAGTGATAATGGCAAACACATTTTTTCAATAAGACACTTAAAAATTTAATGAGAAAGTATGGGATCATCCACAAGGTTGGAATGACTTATCACCCTCAAACGAGTGGGCAAGCCGAACTAGCAAATCGTGAGATCAAAACCATCCTTGAGAAGATCATCGATCCTACCTGGAAATATTGATCACTTCGATTAAACGATGCGCAATGGGCTTATCGTACCGCCAATAAGAACCCCCTCGGGATCCCTATTTTGTTTTGTCTATGGCAAGCCTTGCCATCTCCCCGTGGAGCTAGAGCACAAAGCGTATTGGGCCATCAATAGGTTGAATTACAATCTTGATAAAGCCGGAAAAACTAGCAAGCTTCAGTTAAATGAGTTGGAAGAGTTGCGCAATGATACATATGCGAATGCCGAAATTTCTAATGAACGGATGAAACTTGCACATGACAAGATAATCCGATGAAAAGAGTTTCACCCGGGACAAAGAGTGCTTATCTATAACTCTCGACTACACTTATTTCCCGATTAGTTGTGTTCAAGGTGGAAATCCCATTTGTTGTCCAAAAAGTGTTCCCTCATGGTTCTGTGGAGTTAGAAGATGTGAAAGGGGGAACTACTTTCAAAGTGAATGGATAACGACTCAAGCCGTACTACGAGGCGTGCATCGAAGAAGCTGACACCATTTGGTTCTTGGACCCCATTTATGGGGATTGATTGAGTAGTACGAGAAGGTCGTCGCACCCCGATGCATATGGAGCAATTCTTATGTATATGATATGTGCATAGATTAGGTTAGTAGAGTCCGTAGGTATAGGTCACATAGGATAGGTTGAGATAATACACGTTGAGAGCGAGCCCAGGGTTTCGGAGCGGGTGATTGAGCAACAGTAGGTTGATTGTGTGTAGGTATAGTGGTGAGATCTCCCAGAGATTGAGAAAGATGTGTTATTCCATCCATAGGGGACACTACCAAAATTTGGGATCCGGATCGGTCTGCCACTGGGCACCGGACTGGTTCGTCTTTGGGAATAATCAAAATAAAAAGGGACCGGACCGGTCCTTTCTTGCGCACCCGAATCTCTTCGCCCTATGGTTTTCTTCAACCATTCCCAAGTGTCCCCCCTCTTCCCAATTCATTTTATTCCCTCCCAATACGTTTTCCCTCCACCATTTCCCTTCGAAATTCACCCCCTTCCCTCCACCATACCCACCTGTAAATACACCTTCAACCCTCATCCTTTCCACCAATACTACTCCTTACTCTCATAGTCTCTCTCTCTCTCTCTCTCTCTCTCTCTCTCTCTCTCTCTCTCTCTCTCTCTATCTATCTATCTATCTCTCTCTATCTCTATCTCTCAAATTTCTAGTATCCAACCTCTGTTGCTACATATGGACAACCAAGCCCGCCCTCAAATATACAACTCTGTCGTATTCATTGACGAAAACCATGCATGTTGCTCCGATCAAGAACAATGGTGGTGTGAACGATTTTTTTTCCAAACTCGCAAACTGTAATTGGAGCGCTAAGTGCGCTGGAATGAGCTCCCAAATTCCGTCACCACCCTTTTCCTGCCACGAGGTTGGTTTTGTTACCTTTACTAGACCCACAATACAATTTGGCAACTGAAGTGCGAGCCTTTTATGGCACACTTATCCGCACTGATGATTTTTTCTGTTAGGTACGGGTGGACGGACAGCGCATCCCTTTTTCCCTCGATTTTTTTTACCATAAATTATGCAAAATGGATGTCCTGAAACCAATCGAATTCACATACCCCAACGCCCTTGCCCCCATCGACAAAGCTGTTAGGATTTCCCATATAGCACCCGATGAAGTTTCGGCTACCGAAACATTTTTTGTAGGGAACATGATCTATAAAGCGCGTATCACATTTCAAATCATTTGCCCCATTATCCTACAAACATCGAATGACTCTGAAATACGACCTCGGCAAGCGACCCTTGTCAATCATCTCTTCAACCCCAACACCGTGATCAACTTGGCCCATACTATTTACAAGGATATATTTTTTATGACCTTGTATAAAAAGGGTGTTAGCCCTCTCCCGTATACTTGGCTCATAACGTATATTTTCCCCTACATACTCATTGTTCCTCCTCAAGGGTCACTTCGCCTTCCCAATCCTCTCGGGCAAGGCGCCCATAACAAGAGTGAGCGCGGATGGGAGATTATCCGCACCCAACAAGTGGAGGTGGCGGAGGACGATAATGATGATACGGAGTCAAAAGAGTCAGAAGAGTTGGAGGATGATGAGTCCTAGGTGGAAGACGATGGGGGCGACAACGTGAGTATGGCTGAGGGCGACGAGGAGGAGTATAACGAGGAGGCCGATTCTAATTTTGAGCCCATGGGAGACAATTTTGATATGAGGATCAGAGCAATGGAAGCCCGATTCGATGGGTTTATCAATCAAAACCACGCTCATCAGGAAGTGGACTGACACGCATATCGGTGGGATATGAATATGCTCCACCATCTCCAAGTTAAAATGTACCGGATGACCATGGGTGTTCCTCCCCCATCCTATTTCTATGACCCGTACGATCCAAATGCTCCCAGAACTTCAAACCCTCCCCCTCAATAGTTGTTTTGTTTGGGCTGCTGATGTACTGTTTCACATTTCCTCATTTCCACACCGTTGTATGTTTTTTATATATCTAATGGAAATTGGATTACCTATCATGTGTGTTTTATGCTTGCTTTTGTATATTGCATTTTGTACTTGGTTCCATTTTTAATTTTTTCTCTCCTTAATTTTGATTTTAGTCCTTTTTGCATTAGGGACTATGCAAAAATCTAAGTTATGGGGGTACGCATGCACTTTCACATTTTACAAAGTTCAAAATGCCCAAAATTTCAAAAAAAATTGAAAAATTTCCAAAAGTCCAAAAATATTTTTCTTGAAAATAAATAAAAATTGGAATTTAAAATTTTCAAAAATATCACTGAAATATTGTTTAAAGTCTCAAATTTGTAAATTCCAAAATGTACTAAGCCGAAATTGACCAAAGATGGAAATTGAGCGAAAATTGACGACTTAACAAATAAGTGTGGAGATTAATCAACTTGGTGAGATTTAGAGCCTAGAGATTTTTTGGAGATTTTAAATCAATCCGAGTTAATGATTAACTCAAAGTTCAATTCAGCGTTGAAATAAGTTGTTGTGATCTCAAAATTATTATTTTGATCGGTCAAGGAATAGTGTGTGATGTTGCCTCAAAAAGCGTGCTGAAATATCTCTAAACTTGTGTTCATCTGGAGACGCATAGGGTAATATGATGAGTAATTTGGATAAATGAAGCTTGTTTGTTACCCAAAAAGATTAGCCATAAAAAGTTGTGAAAAAACCCTTTTGCAAACCAAGTTGAGCCAAATAAAATGTTTTTCCTTTCATTTAATAACCCGAAAATTCTATATGCCCCAGAATTGAGAAAACCGAAAAATCCAATAATTAAGTCCAATTTGTGTGAAAATGAAAAGGGGCAATAAAAGAAAAATGCTCAAGAAAAATATCAAGGAAAGAAGAAAAAAAATGTGAAAAATAGAAAAAAAAAATAGAAAAAGAAGAGAAAAATGACCAAAAGCCAAAGGGAAAAAAATCACTAATGGACACCATAGAAGATTTTCCAATTCCGAACTTTTCCATATTACCCAATACACCTTATGACCCAACACAAGTCCTAATCGAGTTCGGATTGAGATATTGATTAAAGCGTGGAGAGATAAAATATGAAAAAATAATAAGAGAGATTAATTGGTGTGAATAAGAGGCAATGTTCCCATTTCCCAATGACCGTAACCCGATGATGAGATCTTTTCACCTATACAATTTTGTCTTTCAATTTTGTGTGCGTGAATTCGTGTCCAATACAATTATTCCTTATATCACACATACCGAGAAAAATAGCCATATTTCGAGTGATTCATTTGTGAGAGCATCCCGTGAGTATTTGAATCAAAATGAATTTTCGAAAAAGTAACGTAATGATCAATCGGTGGAAATTTATGATTAAATTTCTGGCTTTGCACACACACGACAAATTGAGATTTGAGCATATAAATATACGGTGATTATTTTCCAAAAAGTTTGAAATATACAATTTTTAGGAATTTTGAATTTTCATTGAGTTGAAAATCGAATTTTGTGGGTATATTCACTGCCAACCCTCGAGACACAACTAGTCCTACTAAGCTAACCTAGGGGTTTAAAGGCTTGTTGCATATGCTAAATGAAATCTCTTTTTCCAGGAAAGTGGTATTCAATATTAATAATATGAATTTCAAGAGTTGAGCCTTGGTGAACTTCTTTTACATTTCTCAGGATAAGCAAATTTCTAAGTTTGGGGGGGTTTGTATAGGCATAAATTCTTCCGTATTTATCCCCTTACTTCAGTTGCTTTTAGCACCTCGATTAATGTAATTCATATTAATTTATCTCATTTATATTCTATTGCCAATTCCCACATAGTGTCTCGAGTTTTGTGTATTTTTCATTATTTTTACAGGTATTTAATACAAGTGGAGAGAAAAGGAATCCAAAGCCGAGAAAAAAACAAAGGAAGGAAAGTCATAGGGAAAAATAGTCATTTCACAACTGGAGTTTAGATGAGGGACCAACATGAAAAATGAAGATCTCGCGTCTAATATGGCGTAGGAAGAAACGACACCCCAAACCGAAACTTGGATCAGAAGTTACGGAGATTCAAAGATGAGAGAAAATTAAAAGTAAAGAAAAAAAATCACCATCGGACTGGACTGGTCAATACAAGCAGCGAACCGGTCGGGAAGAAAGCAAGTCTCTGAAAAAAATTCACTATCGGACCAGACCAATTATAGACAAAAATGAACCGATTTGGAAAGAATAAGGGCTTTGAATGAAATTAGCTACCGGAGTGATCCGAGTGCAGAAGAAGTCGAACCGGTCCGATGTCTTGAAAGTGCCTGAATAAAAATGAACAATGGACCGATCCGTTTAGAAAAGAAAATAAACGGTTCGATGTCTTGAACACCCCTACACACGGTTAGATACCTGTAAAAATGGCACCGGACCGGACCAAACCAAAGAAATGACACCGGACCGGACTTGTTATGATTTCCCAGATTTTTCATTTATCATTTAGAGTTTTACATGGTTCAAACTCTTATAAATGTCAAAGTGTATTTATCTTAGCTTATTGTCAGACTTTAAGGAGGTTCGGGGGATTGTAACCCAACCTATCTTTCCTTATTCATAGTTAATTCATTCAACAGATTTATTTTATCGCACTTAGTTTAGTTTGTAGTTAATTTTCATTCACTTTTATTTAATAGATGTTCCATTCTCCCTAATCACCTTTTCTATTTCTTTCAAGAGTCAATTTTTGGGATAGTCACCTATTTCGCATCCTTATGATTCATCATCCTAGTTCCCTATGGAGACGATCCCTACTTACTGGGTTTATTACTAACGTGACAGGCTTGCACTTGAGACTATATCAGTATGCACACTAGATACACATTTGTGGTGATGTCACCATGCTCTCAAATCATGCGTCATGTGACCACACGGTCAGTTCCTAAGAGTTACATTAGTCTAGTGCGAGGAGATCGCGCCTCTCAAAGGGCCATTTGAGGGGTGTTTTTGAGTTACTTTCGCTAATGCTATATTTTCATGCCTAGGTGTAGATATTCTCAAATTATTAACATGCTCTCAAACTGTGGGTCCCGTGACTATGCAGTTAGTTCCTACGAGTTATGTTGGTCCCGTGCGAAGTGATCGAGCTTCTCACCGGGCCGTTCGGGGGTTGTTTTGGGGTTTCTCACTCTTACCCCATGTTTTCAATCCTAAGTGTAGATATTATCAAATTATCTCCGCGATCTCAAATCAGGGGACTTGTGACCAGGTGGTCAGTTCCTATGAGTTATATTGGTCTCGTACGAGGTCTTGAGGCCTCTCACAGGGCCGTTCGATGGGTGTTTCAGTACTTCCACTAATGCCATGATTTCAAGCCTAAATGTAGATATTATCAAATTATCGTTGTGCTCTCAAATTAGGATCACACGACCATACGGTTGGATCCTACGAGTTACATTGCTCATGTGCGAGGTGTTGGTGCCTCTCACGGGGCTGTTCGGGAGGTGTTTTGGGGTTTCTCCCTATAATTCCATGTTATTATGCCTAGGTGCATATATTCTCCAATTACCATCATGGTCTCAAATCGTGGGTCTCATAACCACGCCATTAGTTTTTACGAGTTACATTGGTCCCATACGAGGTGATCGTACCTCTCATGAGGCAGTTCGGGGGGTCTTTCGGGGTTCAATCACTAACGTCATGTTTTTAAACCTAAGTGTCAATATTCTTTAATTATGGTCGAGTTCTAAAATCGGGGGTCATGTGAACACACAATATATTCCTAGGAGTTATATTGTTCCCGTGCAAGGTGTTGGTCCCTCTCACGGGGCCGTTTGGGGGGTGTTTCGAGGTTTCGCCCACTTACACCATGTTTTCAAGCCTAAGTGTAGATATTCTCGAATTATCATTGTGTTCTCAAATCGAGAGTCCTGTGACCACGCTGTCGGCTCCTACAGTTACATTGGTCTCATGTGAGGTGTTGGCATCTCTCACGGGGCCGTTCGTTCGGTGTTTATGGGTTTTGCCCACTAACACCGTGTTTTCATGCCAAAGAGTAGATATCCTCAAATTACTATCCTACTCTCAAACCGTGGGTCCTGTGACCACGCGGTCAATTCCAATGAGTTAAATTGGTCCTGTATGAGATGATCGCGTATCTCACGGGGTCGTTCATGGGGTTTTTCGAGGTTTCAACCACTAACACCATGTTTTCAAGCCTAAGTGTAGATATTCTTAAATTATCTTTGTCCTCTCAAATCGAGGATCATGTGACCACACGGTCAGTTCTTACGAGTTATATTGATCTCATGGGAGGTGTTGGTGCCTCTCAATTGGCCGTTCGTGCGGTGATTTGGGATTTCGCTCTCTAACGCCATATTTTTTAGCCCAAGTGCAGATGTTATCAAATTATCATCATGCTATAAAATCGGGGGTCATGTGACCATGCAGTCAGTTCGTACAAGTTCCATTGGTCCTGTGCGAGGTGTTGGTGCCACTCACGGGCTGTTCGGGGGGTGTTTTAGGGTTTCGCTCTCTAACGCCATGTTTTCAGGACTAAGTGTATATTTTCTAAAATTATAGCTATACTCTCAAATTGGGGGTCCCGTGACCTCGCGATCAGTTCCTATGAGTTACATTTGTCCCGTGCAAGGTGTTGGTGCCTCCCATAGGGCCGTTTGGGGGGTATTTTGGGGTTTCGCCCTCTAACGCCATGTTTTATAGCCTAAGTGTAGATATTCTAAAATGATCGTTGTTCTCTTAAATAGGGGGTCACGTGACCACGCAGCTAGTTCCTAGAAGTTATGTTGGTCCCGTGCGAGGTGTTGGCACCTCTCACAGGGCCGTTCAAGAGGTGTTTAGAGGTTTTGCCCTCTAACACCATGTTTTCTAGCCTAAGTTTAGATTTTCTCAAATTATCATCCTGCTCTCAAACTGGGAGTCTCGTGACTGTGCGGTTAGTTCCTATGAGTTACTTTGGTCCAGTGCGAGGTGTTGGCTTTTTTTACGGGGTATTCGGAGATTTTTCGGGGTTTCACCCTCTAACACCATGTTTTCTAGTATAAGTGCAGATATTCTCAAATTATCATCATGATCTCAAATCGGGGAGTCTCGTGACCACGCGGTCAGTTACAATGAGTAACATTGATCCCGTGCGACGTGTTGGCGCCTCTCACGAGGCCATTCATTTTTTTTGGGGTTTTGCCCTCTAACGCCATGCTTTCAAGCCTAAGTGTAGATATTCACAAATTATCACCGTGCGTTCAAATCGTGAGTTAGGTGGTCACAAGGTAGTTCCTATGAGTTATATTGGTCCTTTGCAAGGTGATCACGCTAGCCGTTCGGGGGTGTTTCGATGTTCCTCCCTTTAACACCATATTTTCAAGCCTAAGGGTAGATATTCTTAAATTATGACATTTCTCTCAAACCATGGGTCCTCTAACCATGTGGTCAGTACCTACGAGTGCCTTTTGTCCCGTGCGAGGTGTTCACACCTCTCACGAGCCCGTTTGGGAGATATTTCGAGGTTTTCTCCCTCAACGCCATGCTTTCAAGCCTAATTTTAGTTAGTCTCAAATTGTCTTTGTGCTCTCAAAAACCCGTGACTATGTAGTCAGTTCTTATGAGTTACATTGGTTCGGTACAAGGTGGTGTTAGCTCTCTCGGGGCCATTCGTGGGGTGATTTGGGGTTTTGCCCTCTAACGCAATGTTTTTAAGCCTAAGTGTAGATATTTTCAAATTATTTTTGTGCTCTCAAACCAGGGAATCTCGTGACCATGTAGTATATTCCCACGAGTTACCTTGGTCTCGTGCGAGGTATTGTCACCTCTCACGGGGTCGTTAGGGGGTTGTTTTGGGGTTTCACCCTCTAATACCGTGTTTTCAAGCCTAAGTGTAGATATTACCAAATTATTATCATTTTCTCAAACCACAGGTCCCGTGACTATGCGGCCAGTTCTTTCGAGTTTTCACTTTACCAAATCCTATGAATGGTCACGCCCAGTGGGTCACGACCCAAGTCCGCGAGTAGCTGGTCGTGGAATTGGTCCATGACTGACTCAATATTTGGTGTGACCATTTTTATTACCACATTAATTATCCATGCTCTAGAAGTAGTCACGGACCAAATCCCTGGCCATCGTGGGTTACGGACTTAGACCGTGACCAGGGTGTGACCATCCTAGCGGTAAATTTCGTGCCAAAATTCCCTCCAAACTGGTTGAGGATGGATCACGAACTTGGGTTGTGACCAAAGGCATGACAAAGTAGAAAACACAAACATAGAGGGTCACGAGTGGGGGCCGTGACCATTTCTTGGTGTGGGTCACGGCTATGGGCCGTGACCATACCTTATTCAAGCAGCAGGGTTGAGGTGAAGAGGGTCGCGCATGATGGATCACGTGATTTGTCCTAATTTCTGTGTATGTATGTGTGTGTATGTATAGATTTATGTTTATATGTGTGTGTATGTATAGATTTATGTGTATACATATGCTTATATGTGTAGGTATGAACAAATAATTTTTTTTATCAATAAACCCTATATTGTATGTGTGTGTATGCATAGATTGTA
Source organism: Sambucus nigra (assembly GCA_949130495.1). Taxonomy (NCBI): domain Eukaryota; kingdom Viridiplantae; phylum Streptophyta; class Magnoliopsida; order Dipsacales; family Adoxaceae; genus Sambucus; species Sambucus nigra. The sequence continues at coordinate 53,045,536 of OX422220.1, forward strand.
TGTGTGTGTATGTATAGATTTATGTCAAAAAAATATTAGGGTTTAGTAAACCCTAAATAGTATGTGTGTATGTATAGATTATGTCAATAAACCCTAGATTATATGTGCGTGTATGTATAGATTATGCCAATAAACCCTATATTGTATGTGTGTGTATTTTTTTGACAAAATATAATTAAATGGATATTTAATGAGTAAAAAAATTTACATCCGCCTTGTCGTAATTTTCTTGAGGGTTATATGCATGCCATCATATTATATTGGGGGTTATATGCATGTCGTGATTTTTTGCACTACAATATGTGTGTAAGTACTACAATATGTAATTTTTTACATTTACCTTCTGCAGTAGTGTTTATGCATTGGTTGTTTGTTTTCACTACAATATGAGTAAGTACAATGTGTGTTTATGTTGATTCTGCAGTTTGTATGTTTATTGAATAGATAATACACATATACTTTTAAACTCTCTCATAATAAATCCTAACAAAACATGTTATAAACAATTACGGCGGGTTGTTGTTGGGATTTCACATATACTTTTAAACTCTCATAACGTTCAAACCCAAACCTTAATAGTAGGACTCGTATTCACGCCCTTGTATACTTTTCTCAGGAAAAATGAGGCACAATGATAATTATTGTCAACAAGAGTGGGACAGATTGCAATTAGACCGCACACATAACTCTTTTATTAGCATGCGTCATATATAGGGTACTCCTATTTATAGGTATGGAAATAAAAAGATCGAACAATTCAACTACCTTGTAAATCGTGGATTTGATCTCCAGCAATATTACTTGTTCGATCATATTCTATTTTCTCTACCAGAAAACTGGGATGACGTTATACAAAATATATTTCACACTCATAATCCTGACGTAGCCTTGACCTTGGTTACGTTGTTGGAGAAGGCGGAAAAAAAATCCACCCCTTATGGATACAACTACATACAGAGAGCATTGACATAGACTGTGATGTCTCACGCCACATGCATACAAAATTGAATCTTTCCAACAAGTCGAGAAATATGGGATTTCGAGTTCATGTCACGGATATCTACACATCAATCATAGATACCCTTCCTCTTAGTAGGACACGTGAAAAAAATTCATAGGTTCTTAAAAACTAATACCGAATGGATGGAGATCAAACACATTGAACTTATTCTAAAATCTTACTCTGAAACGTTATCTATTCTATCTATCTATCTATCTATCTATCTATCTATCTATCTATCTATCTATCTATCTATCTATCTATCTATCTATCTATCTTCAGAACCTTGATTAATTAGTTATAATTTCATATTATTATAATTATTTAGTCACTTATAGTTTTTCATTTTTGTAGATATTGTCGAGAGGAAACAACCCAATGGTACCAAGTGCTGAGGTGACACCACAACAAGGTTCACCATCTCGTACAGAATTCAGTTTCTCAACACTAATGGCTGAGCAATTCACAACTCCACCAATGGTTCACTCCTCACCAAGTCCAACTCGAAGTGCTCCAATGCCCCAATCCAGCACTCCCGTTGCTTTAACGGCCCCATATAACACTCCTGATGCCTCCCGCTCAAATGAAAAAAAGCCTATTGGGTTCCTCCTTCTTGGGAATAACCCGACGGGTGATAGGAATGACGTGCTGAGCTTTAAAGCCCTATGTTTATCACTGGGAAAGATAAGAGTGGGAGTCGGTGGACCAGACAATTGGAACCTTATTGATCAAGATGCCAAAGATGACATACATGACCAACTTTGTAAGCATTTATCATTTCCTGACCGTTCCAAGAAACATTTCAGGTTCTATATCGGGTTGCTGAAGGATTGAGGACATACAAGAGAAACCTTTGGAAGAAACATTTCCTGAAAGAGGCAGCCAGCTCAGATATTTTGTCTTTGAAAGAGAGAGTGCCTCCCAATATTGAAATGTCATTGGAGCAGTGGAATAAGTTTTTAGATAATGAGGCGAAGGAGAAAAAGTTGGTCTAGAGGGATAAAAACAAAAAAATAGGGCAAAAATAAGTGATATACATAGGCTAGGATCCAAATAATATGAGGATTGGAAGAATTAATGGGAGAGTAGGACAAAGGATGGTCCAGATGCCGGTAAAACCTCAAATCGGTCCAACTTACTCCTTCATGCTCGACGGGATAAAGATAATAAATTTACCACCGCACTTGGCTAAGACACTGGAATCAATGGAGGCCAACAACAGTCAATCCGATTCGAGCCCTACTGATGACTTTGACCTTGAAAATGATGCCCTGTCATAAACCTTTAGAATGGACAAAAAGGGGAGGACGAGATGTGTTGGCTCACATATGCCAAAAAAAACTTCAACACACTACACCTCTTGTGGACGAGCTTTCTTCAGTCAAGAGTTGTATCTCATCCTAAAAGGATCACCAATTGAAGACCGATGGGGATGTCCATGAGATTAAAAATACCCTAGGATTATCGAAGAATTTAATTGGGAAACTTGTGAACTTTTTTGAAAGTTATAGGCCCCCAATGCCTCCTCAAGGTTACCCGTACTGGCATTGGGACCTTGTCCGATTATAATTTTCATGGTTATTATGGATGTCCCCTATGTGGGGAGGAAACTGAAGCCTGTTGGTTAAAACATAGTGGTAAGATGAGTTACACGGGACATTATAAATCTCTATCGACCAGTCACCTTTTTAGGAATGACAAGTCTAACTTTTTGCTCGTCGGTCATGAGCACAGAACGTCACCTGTTCGTCTTTCTAGTCAACAAATTGAGGAGAAGGTAATGGCTGCGACTGCGGGGAATAGGTACATAGGCAAACACCCTAGTTTGTAAATCTTGGGGGATCCGAACGACCCTAGTAAAACGAAGCCATGGTCTAGGCGATTAATATTTTTTGATTTGCCGTATTGGAAAGATCTTCGCATAAGGTATATAATTGATGTGATGCACACAGAGAAGAATGCTATAGAACATTTGATAGGAACATGTCTGGGAGGATCTCATTCTAAATATGGTGAGCGGGCCCGCCGATATCTATAGGATATGAAAATAAAGAAGAGACCGTGGTTAAAAAATTATCCAATGACAGGAAGAATTTCTATCCCCCCGACTGCTTTCACTTTGACTACTAGTGAGAAAAAGATCCTCTTAGACACGTTGTTCAACTTGAAGACTCCAACCGGTTATTCTGGTAATTTACATAGGTAGTAAGCTACCAAGAAAATGACTTAAAATAGTGCAAGTATCACGAATGACATGTAATCATCCAAATAATCCCGATGTTAATTCGGCCTTGCTTCTTTGAACAAAAAAATCTCCGTCGAGAAATTATGCAAATCAATTTGTGTTTTACCCTACTTTGTGCAAAAGTGGTAAACATAAGGCACATTAAAGCTGCAAAAATCAACTTTAGTAGAGGAAATTTGTGTATTAGAGAAATATTTTCCTCCATCATTCTTCGATATCAGTATCCACCTACTTGTGCATTTATGAGATGAAGCTTTATTATGTGGTCCCGTGAGGTATCATTGGATGTATCCTTTTGAGCGCTTGATGAAAACCTTCAAAGATTATGTAAAGAATACACGGTATATTGGAGGGTCGATTGCTGAAGAATATGTAACAGTTAAATCATCGCTATACGCTAGGGAACATATGCCAGAACAAGAGGTGATAAGGTTTAATCCTCTTGGACAATGAGTGATAGAGGAACCTGACGAGTTTGAGGACGAATTGTCGTTTGGGAACCTTAAAGAGGTGAAACTCACAAACCTACAATACAAGCAAGCAACTCGTCATGTCTTTGAATCGCAAGATGAGGTCGAAGACTGGTGAGAGTGAGTATCTACTGAATTCTTCTTCTTTGATTATATGTATTTTTTATTTTATGATCTAAACTCTACAATTTTTCGGTAGGAAGTATAAGAACGAAATCATCCAAAATCAAAGGAGAAATTGGACGACAACTGACTTTAGGGAATGGGTGTCAAAATAGGTACTTTTCACATCTTATGTGTGAGGTTATTTATTCATGTGTGGTAAAAACATGCCCTAATGCAAATTCATTAATAAGTGCAACTTCTAAAAAGAGTTGATGTCTCTTCCAGACTTGCAAGACTAGAAGAAGGTCCTAGTTTTCGTGCGAAAGAGTTTAAGAAATTCATCACCAACGGTTTTGATTTCATTTCATATCCATATGAGGAAAGGCTTTTGACGCAAAATATTGAATTATTAATTTCTGCGTTAACCACCTGTATCGCTAGCAAAAGTGATAAAAATCCAAAGAATACGGTGCTAACCTATTATGGGATAATTCAAAAAAATCCTAGAACTTGTTTACTTGGATTTCACAGAAACTGTATTCTATTGTGATTGGGTAAAGGTGGAGGATACAACGAATGCTTGCAAAGTTGATCCCGACTCCAAACTTATTATGGTAGATTTATCAAAGCTGAAGACTAAAGATCGCATAGTCGACAAGCCTTTTATTTGTTCCTTTCAGAACGTAAAAAAAGTATTCTACTCGAAGTGCATAAACGATGGCAATTGTTCTATTATTGTGCATGCACCAATGGGTATGACTACTGAAGTAGATACATTAAAGGCTCCAAAAGAGTTCCAGTCATCTCTTGATGACAACCCTAATTTGAAGGATCTTTTAGTTGATTTAGAGGAATATTGAGTATCAAAATATTATTTTATCCTCATCAATGTTATTTGTATCCTATTATGATATTGACATTGTATTACCACTTTACTTTAATGTATGAAAGTCATCTACTTTTAAGTGTAATGTCCTACTATTTGTGCAAATGGTAGGTAATTTATCGGTTCTTTTGTTTAGAATAGATATGTTTTCATTTATTTATTTTTATCGTTTGGCTTTAGAGTGCGAAAACCTGAAACAACTCCCAAACGGCCCCGTGAGAGGCACCAACACCTCGCATGGGACCAATGTAACTCATTCGAACTGATCGCGCGATCACGGGACTCCCGATTTGAGAATACGACGATAATTTAAAAAAATCAGGAATTAGGCAAAACATGGTGTTAGTTGGGGAAAACCCGAAACATCCCCCAAACGACAATAAGATCATCTCTTTGAGTATGAAATGAATAGTAGCAACCAATGGTGTGAAAGCGTCCGTTAACTAATAGGTATAGGTAGGTGTAATATATAACAGTTATATAAACACAATGTTTTTGCTAATTTCTTTTGGGGATCCTCTTCTGATGACAATTTCAAGCACCATTGGCTTAGTTGTAAAGGACTTTTCCTTTCATTCAATAAATGGGGTCTGAACATTAGAATCTTAAATGGTGTCATTAAAGCAACTAGCTTGAATATGTGTTGGTCTTTTTTATCCTAAAAAAGTCTCTAGCTTTTTTATGCATCAAAAATATAAAAATTCTCTTTTTTCAGGCTCTTATGGCTCCCATGTGATAAAAATAATCAGATCTATAGCTGACTTAATTGATGACATTATTATATCATAGGGGGACCCTTAGGTATGGACCCTTACAATAGATGGCCTATTCTCTTTTAAGTCTGCTTATGAATTTTTCAAATCTCATAGACTTGCTTCCTTAATTTGGAAATGCCTATGGTCTAGCTCCTAGCCTTTAGAATTGTATAATTTCTCCAAAAAGCTTTTGCATAATGCTATTCTTCTGCAGTATAAATTTGTGAAATTGAATATTCAATTGGCCTCTAGATGTAGATGTTGTTATGAACATGAGTAATCTCTCTCTCACACTTTTTAAACTGTTATATAACACTTATATAAACTGTTATATAACAATTTATATACCTGTTATATAACAACTATATAAACTATATAACAGTTTATATAAAGTGAGTTGTCGCATAATCATTTCTTATTGTGCTAGAGTTATTAGAATTATCATACAACTATCTGGTCTACTCAAAATGATGTCTAATTCACAGTGGGAGAGAAGTTTCATGGTTGTTGATACCAAAATTAATATGCTGATGTGGACGAATCATACAAAGACACTTGTCAATCTACGTGGCACAATAACAACGAGGAAGTTCATTTCCTCGACCAACTCATGTTTTCCCCGAGCAACGATGATATACCGAGGAACTACAACACTCCGAGATACTCTAGCGCTCCGAGGAACTCTTGAGCAACGAGCAACTAAGGCGGTCCGAGCTGCATCTCGACCGTAATATTAATTGCCAGAATGTCAACAGTTCAATCATTCATTGAATGTTTATCATCTTGACGCACACGCTGCATTAAATGTATTACCCTTTCATATGTACATCATTTAATGTATCAACCCATTCATGTACAGCCTAAGGGCTATAAATACCTTGTATCACCCTCATTCAAAAGGACCGGAATTTCTGGATTGAACTTGTAATCGAGAATTCCCAAACACTCAGCAATAACATAACAGTGGACGTAGGCCATTCTTATAAGGATGAACCACTTTAAAAATCTTTGTTCATTTTATTTATCTGTGATTGAATAATTAGAGCGATCTAATTTTTTACATCAACAGATTGGCGCCATCTGTGGAAAACGACTGTTGCTATCGTTTTTCACCAAAAATCATTTATCATTAATGGCAGATAATCCAGAATCCAGTAATCGAAATGCTGGAAATACTGGAAATCATCCAAATCCGTCTGCACCTCCAGATCTGGCTGGAATTATGATGAATCTGGCTGAAGGAAAAACCGCCATGCAAGAAACAATGAGGCAACTCATTCAAACTCTTCACGGCGGTGCACCTACCCATTCAAGGCAAAGGAGTGATCGTGGGCAATCGCGATCGAGGCGTACTGAGTCATATCGTAATGAAGAATCTAATGATTTTTCTTATCAACCTGGGCGAACTTCATCGATACGGGCTACGGATACAGATCAACATATCACCCTCTCTCCGGAGAGAACTAGCACCCTGGAAAGATTAAGCAGAGCATCTCCTTTCAGTCGGCTAGGACCAAGGAGAAATATGAGTCCACCTAGAGCACCATCGAGAAGCTTTCGACCACCATCAGGTTTGAGAGAAGGATCAGCACAATCAAGACCAGCTACTCGTCGAGATAGATCTCAGGAAGCTACGTCAGAACAATCAATTGCTCGGACTAAGCAGCCCGAGGAAGGAAATGAAGCGTGGAAGGGTTCCATTCAGCGATTGGAGGATAGACTTGGAGAAATGGTTAAAGAAAGGAATCCTTTACAGAGAACTTTTGTTCAAGGGACACCTTTTGTGCAGGCCATTTTGAACTTTCCTACACCATCGAAATTTAAAGCACCTGTAGTGACCCCTAAATATGATGGAAAGACAGATCCTGTTCTTTATATAGAACAATACCAGGCTGCTGCCGACATATATGCTGTCCCCGACGAGATGAGGTGTAGAGCATTTTCGGGAACTCTTACCGGATCTGTGCTGATATGGTACAACAATCTTCCTCGGGGTAAGATTTCGACTTTTATTCAGTTAGCCGAGTTGTTCATTGGTAATTTCTGTTTTGGAGCAAAGCCAGTAAAACGAGTAGCGCACTTGTTAAGTGTTAGACAAAAATCAGGTGATAGTACTAGAGATTACATAACTCGTTTCAATAACGAGAAGTTGGAAGTCATAGATTATGAAGAAAAGACAGCGATCACTACTTTGATGAGTGGATTGCTGCCTAACAAGTTATATTATACTTTGGCCAAAGATCCACCTAAAACTATGTCGGAGTTGATGGCCAAAGCGGCCAAAATCATGAATGCCGAGGAGGCTATGGCTGCGAAGAAGAATATGGATAAAGAAACCAAGGTGGAGGTTGACAAATCTAAGAAGAAAGAGCAAAAAGGTAATGGTGATGACAAGCACTCAAAGAATAATAGGACGTCATGGGAAGTCCTAAAGAAATATGATAATTATACTCCATTGAAGATGGGTATTAATCACGTTTTAGAAGAAATCAAGAATAACGAAGAAATCAAGTGGCCAGATAAACTGAGGACCAATCCTGAACTGAGGAATAGGGCTAAATATTGCGAGTTCCATAAAGATCATGGCTATACGACCAAAAATTGCATAGCCCTTCAGAACGAGATTGAAACGCTCATCCGGAGAGGAAAGTTGTCAAAGTATGTAGATCGCAGAGGTGAAAGGAAGAATGATGATAGAACCAGAGATCGTTCCAGATCTCCTCGTCGAACGGAGGAGAAAAAGAAAAGAGATCATGAAGATGATCTAGATGAAGACCCCGATCTTCCGAAGAAGCCAAGACAGCCTGAACGAGAGGTATTTTCCATACGTTTTGGGTCATTTGATTGTAATGTTATTACATGAGGAGATGATGGAGGGGGAGACCTCACTGTAGAAAGAAAGGCCTATCTCAGAGAGGCTCAAGCCTGCTCATATATTCAACGAATAAATCTTACCGAGGATGATCATCCGAGGAAGGTAAATAAAGAGAAGCTAGTTATTGGTTTTTCAAAAAACGGTTTGGCCGGTGTTCTTTACCCTCACGACGATCCCTTGGTGATCAAAATGAGGATGAAAGATGTGGTGATTTCAAGGGTATTGGTGGACAATGGTAGTTCGGCAGACATCATGTACTATTCATGTTTTGATAGTTTGAATTTGAAATTATCTCAATTGGAACCTTATCACAGACCCCTTCTGGGTTTTGCTGGCGAGAAAGTCTTTCCACTTGGGACGATCAAGTTGGACATCTTCATTGGAACTTGGCCTGCTTTTCGAAAAGAAAGAATAAGCTTCTTTGTGATGGATAAGAATGTGTAGTCAGCCTACAACATCATCATGGGAAGAGTTGGATTGAAGAAGTTCGAAGCAGTTCCATCTATAGTGCATCAATGCTTAAAATTCCCAACAAACTTCGGAGTAGGAGTTGTAAATGGTGATCAAAAAGTAGCTCGGGAATGCTATTATTCGTCCGCCGAGCAAGAGGAGCTTGAGGAATCAAGGAAAAAAACTATTACCTACTAGGTAGAGGAAGGTACAGAAATTGAAACTCTTGATCCCAGGGATGAATCCCAACTTGTAAAAGGACAGGTAGTAGAATCTACAGAAAATGTTATTTTGGACGAGGAGCACCCTGAACGAGTAACCCAGATAGGTTCGTCGTTGGATGCTTCAATAAAACAAGAGTTGATAATGTTCTTGAGAAACAGGAAGAAAACTTTCGCATGGAGTCATGAGGACATGCCAAGAATAGATCCAAACTTCTTATGTCACGAACTCAATGTGAATAATAAGATCAAGCCCGTAAAGCAGAGAAGAAGGGTATTTAGCCCCGAGAAGAATCAAGCCATACAAGAGGAGGTCGAGAAGCTCCAGAAAGCCCAATTCATTGAAGATGTGAAATATCCAGACTGGCTGGCAAACGTGGTGATGGTAAAGAAGAAGAACAATAAATGGAGAATGTGTGTTGATTTCACTGATCTCAACAAGGCATGCCCAAAAGATCATTTTCCATTGCCCAGAATTGACCAACTAGTGGATGCTACCTCGGTACATGAGCTGCTCAGCTTCATGGATGCGTATTCTGGTTACAACCAGATCAAGATGAAACCTGAAGACAGGGAAAGTACTTCTTTTATTACCCCTAGGGGAACTTATTTCTATAATGTTATGCCTTTTGGTTTGAAAAATGCAGGAGCGACATACCATCGGCTGATGAACAAGGTATTCACCGAACAAATCAGTTGCAACATGGAAGTCTATGTCGATGATATGCTGACAAAAAGCAAGAAAGCTGCAAATCATTTAGTTGACTTAGCTCAGACATTTGATCAAATGGATAAATACCAGATGAAACTCACCTGACGAAGTGCACATTTGGAGTACGAGAAGGAATGCTTCTCGGATACATTGTCAACCAGCGAGGCATTGAAGCAAATCCAGATAAGATCAAAGCTCTTTTAGGGTTGCGATCTCCAACAACAAAGAAAGAAGTGCAGAGTCTTACAGGACGAGTTGCAGCGCTCAACAGATTTGTATCCCGAGCAACTGACAAATGCCTCCCATTCTTCAAAACACTTCGAAAAACTTTTAAGTGGACTGATGAATGTGAAAAGTCCTTTCAAGACTTGAAAAAGTATTTGGGAGCACCTCCATTGTTGTCTAGGCCAATAACAGCAGAGAAGTTGTACTTGTATCTAGCAGTATCAGAGAATGCAGTTAGCTCGGCATTGATCAGATTGGAGAATGGAGTCCAGAAACCAATTTATTACATAAGTAAGGCTTTCCGAGGTGCAGAGATCAGGTACCCAAAGTTAGAAAAATTGGCATTGGCATTAATTGAAGCAAGTAGAAGAATGAGGCCATATTTCCAGGCCCATACCATCATTGTGTATACCGACATGCCATTGAGACAAGCCCTTCACAAGCCAGAAAAATCTATCTTTGGAAGATCAACTTACTGCGCATCATTGAAAGGGCAGAGCTGTAGCAGATTTTATAGCAGAATTTACATATCCTGATACCCCCGAGGAACAAAAACTGCTCGTTGACCGACCTGTGGATGTTACAGGATCAACAGACATAAGTCCAGACCAACTCCGGTTGGTAAAAGGGCTTATGGATGTAGAAAGATCATCAACTTCAAATTCAAACCAGCCCCGAATGGTTGAAGAACGAGAAGAGATGATCAACAAGGAGCGAAAAGTGCCAGGGGAGGATGAAAAGAAGCAACAAATATTTCACCGAGGAACTCTATCAGATAAGAAATTTGAAGACGGGTTACACCTATGGAGATTATATGTAGATGGCTCATCTTGCACAGCAGGTTGCGGCGCAGGAATTGTTTTGAGCACCCCAGACGAGATTGACATGGAATATGCTTTATGATTCCATTTCAAAGCCTCTAATAATGAAGCTGAGTATGAGGCCATGATAGCAGGTTTAAACTTAGCAAAAGTTATGGAAGCACGGCAAGTAATTGTATTCAGTGATTCTCAATTAATTATAAATCAGATGACAGGAACGTATGCAGTTAAAGGAGATTTAATGGTAAAGTATCATGCAAAGGTGATGGAGTTACTAATAGAATTTGATGCCATTCAATTGGTGAGAATACCGAGGATGGAGAATGTACGAGCAGACGCACTGGCCCGACTAGCATCAGCTACGCGTACCGAGCTGCGAAGAACGATACCAATTGAAGTATTAAAAAGTCGGAGCATAGATGAAAACATGACGATGAATGTTATTACCCATGATTTAGGACCATCTTGGATGGATCCCATCAGGATATATATTGAAGAGGGAGGATTTCCAGAGGATAAGCTCGCTGCCAAAAAATTGAAGTATAAAGCTACTCGGTATGTATTAACTAATGGTATTTTATATAGACGAGGAATTATGGCAGGATTGCAGAGATGTGTACATCCCTCCGAGGTGAAAGATTTGATTGAAGAAATCCATGAAGGGTCTTGTGGAGCTCATGTAGCAGGTCGAACACTTTTACAAAGGGTAATGACTCAAGGATACTATTGGCCGACGATGAGGGCTGATTGTATAGCCTATACTAAGAAATGTGACAAGTGCCAACGTTTTTCCTCTATCCGATGAACTCCACAAGCATTGTTTACACCTATAACTTCCCCTTGGCCATTCGCCATGTGGGGAATTGATTTGGTGGGACCATTGCCGACCACTCGAGGAAGATTCAAGTACCTCGTTGTCGCAGTAGACTATTTTACTAAGTGGGTAGAAGCTGAACCCCTCATCGACATGACGTACGAGAAGGTATACCAGTTGGTTTGGAAGAATATCATCTGTCGATATGGTCTCCCTCATGCCTTCATCACAGACCATGGAACCCAATTTGATAACGAGGAATTTGCTGCTTGTTGTCATCAGTCGAACATTTTGAAGGTCCATTCAGCGCCAGGCCATCCTCAAAGCAATGGACAGACTGAAGTAACGAATAGAACACTGCTAAATGGTTTGAAGAAAAGCCTAAGTGAAGCTAAAGCTAACTGGATTAACGAGCTACAATCAGTATTATGGGCTTACCGAACAACTCCCCGAGCAGCAACTGGAGAATCACCATATATGCTGGCATTTGGAAGTGAGGCTGTAATACCTGCCGAGTTAGGTCTCCCAACACACAGAGTGCTGAATTTCAATTCCCCAGTCAGCGACTTGATGAGAAGACTGGATTTGGATATGCTCGAGGAAGTAAGAGAAGAGGCAGCCATTAGGAATGCTGCTTACCAACAACGCACAGCTCTATTCTACAATAAAAGGGTGAAGAAATGCGATTTAAAAGAAGGAGATTATGTGCTAAAGAAGGTAATTCAGAAACACAATAAATTGGAGGCAAACTGGCATGGGCCTTACCGAGTTACAGAAGTCGTTCGACTAGGAACTTACCGAATAGCAACTCTAGAAGGAGAAGAATTCAAGAATGCTTGGAATGCTGAACACCTTCGCAAGTATTATCAATGATGTAAAATGTTCAACGGTTCCATCAATATGAATAAAACGATGATGTTTTCACCATTTTCCTCTCCTTTGTTAGAAAGTTTTTCGGGGAATACTAGTGTTGTACACTACGCTGCTCGACAGCAAAAAGAAGACGAAAGTTCGAAAGAACCAAAAAATATACTCCTTTGGTTAGGAGGCGTACACTAGCGTGACCAACTAAGGTTGGTAAGATAACTAGTGGATAGAAAGTTCGAAAGAACCAAAAAATATACTCCTTTGGTTAGGAGGCGTACACTAGCGTGACCAACTAAGGTTGGTAAGATAACTAGTGGACAAAAAGTTCGAAAGAACCAAAAAATATACTCCTTTGGTTAGGAGGCGTACACTAGAGTGACCAACTAAGGTTGGTAAGATAACTAGTGGACAAAAAGTTCGAAAGAACAAAAAAATATACTCCTTTGGTTAGGAGGCGTACACTAGCGTGACCAACTAAGGTTGGTAAGATAACTAGTGGACAAGATAGTTCGAAAGAACCTGATAATTCAATAATCAACTACGGTTGATTTGAAAATAAGCCAACAAGTTGGTCGGAAGGTAAAATCATTCCAGAAAATACAAAAAATTCCAAACTGAACCAAGTATAGTTGGTCGGTGATCAACTATACTTGGTCGACAAGGATAAATTATCGATCATGGTTGGTCGGATACATTTTAGGAAAAAGTTTACCAAGTATGGTTGGTCGGGGGTAAAAACCCATCAACTGTAGTTGGTCGACAAGCATAATTTAACAACCTTGGTTGGTTGGAAATAGTTTAAACATTTTATACTCATTACTTTATTATTAAGTGATTAAGCAGCATTGATACTTGTAATTTTGATTACTAAGTTGGTCGATGAACATCATCATATTGTTATCTTTTTAACAGATACATATACACAAATGTAAAAATATTTGATAAACACAAGATAATCGCAATACAAATTTGCAAACAGAAAATGAAATTCTTTCATTAAGATAAAAATGTATTACAAGCTATACATATGTGCTAATTATTACATTGAAAAACCTATTCTATTGGTTTCTTTCCTTTAGCTTTTGAAACAGGTTCCTCGCCGGCAGGAGGGTCTTCTAAGCAAAGAGGAGAATTGATGAAATTAATATCTCTGAGCATTCTGACGTTCATCACAGAAGGTGTATCCAAGAGATGCTCTGGGCGAGATAATTCAGTCTGAGAATGAAGACTATAATCGCCGAGATATTTTGAAATTAAACTCCGAGGAATGGAACGAGATGGGATCCATTCCATGTCCAATTTGAAAGGTGGCACAGGCAAATCTAGTAATCCTGGAGCATGATAATCCCATAGAAAATGCCCTTGCTCCAATTTCAGTACACCCAGGGCGTTCAACCACCCCTGCTTATAACCTTCATTATTGGCATATTCAATCCGAGCATCTAAATGAACAAGGGCTTCATTGTATCCTGCCATCCAAAATTCCTTGGGTTGTTTATGGAATTGGAAGGTTAATCTATCCAATTGTTTGTGAAGGCTCCTGGCAAAAACATCTTTATTATTCAAAGCAGACTTCGTTGCAGTAAGTTGATCTTCCAAAGATAGATTTTTCTTGGACATTTCTGATAAAGCCCGATCTTTGGCATTTAATTGGAATGCTTGAGTTTCCAAAGTAGATTGAGTGCGAGCCTCTTCAACATTGGGGCTAAGAACTCTTGATCGACTCCGAGCAGCGACTGGAGAACTTTGCTCCTCGGCAACATTTTGAACAGCTCTTCCTCGCCCACGAGAAGTTCTTCCTCGTCCCCGAGCAGTCACAGGAATAACAGATTTTCTTAAGTTGTCCAGTTCTTGCCTTAATTTGTCATTCTCAACCTCTAAGAACGAGAAACCTTCATCGGTAACTTGTACTAAAGTAGTGGAAGATGACGCTGCAGATCCATACTGTGCCAACTTTTTCTGCAAATTATTGTTCTCCTGTTCCAGCAACTCAGCAATCTGCCTGCAAGCTTCAACTTCACCTTTTAAAGTTCTTTCCCTAACATCGTATCCAACCAGGATCTTTTTATGGCCTGTGTCAGAAGAAAGCTGTTGGTATCTATTTTCATATTCATTGTGCAACAAAGCCATTGATTCATTGTGTTGACCTTGTAGATCTTCTAAGGAATAGTGAAGTTCCTCAATCAAGTCGTAGTAGGCTACATTGTTGGCCACAGCTCGGTCGAGTAAATCTTTCAAGTATCGATAAGCCTCAATTGCCTGTTCTGAGGCATCATGGCCAAGGATGTCAGCAATTTCTGATGTACTAAGGTCTGTATGACAAGCCTTATAATATTCGTGACATTGCTACATCAGCTTGGTATCATGTGTAGATATCAGTTCCATTCTACCAACAAACTAAGGATGAGAAAAAGACAACAATCAACAAAAACAAATCATCAACAATAGAGATGAACAAAAATGTATTTTATTAGATCATCAAAAGATTACATTGTTTGATTACAAGTGATAATAAAAGATAGAAATGATACCGAACAACTTCACACCTTTTTCTTGTCTCCCAAGACTTTCTCGGGAGGCTGGGACGAGGAGCTTGGTTGCTCGGAGGTGATAGCAGATTGAACAACAAGAGTTGAAATTTTCTGAGAAGGAGGAGGCATGGAAGAAATGTCCTCGTTAGCAGCAGGAAGAGAGGCAGGGACTTGATCACCTATGGCCATAGAAGATTCATCAGAGGCAGGCTCATCTTCTTCTTCTTCCATAATTGGTGGAGGAGGACCAGGGAGGTGCAACTGGAATAGATCGGAATCATCCTTGATCTTCAATTCCTGTAGGGCAGCTACCCAGCCATCTCGGAAGTATTTCAACTTCCCATATTGAACTTGGGATGTCATCGCAGCAATCCCCTTGTCCCATCCTTTATCCCAGCCTGAGCTGAAGGATTTTTTAACTGCGAGCTTTCTTCTCAATTTCTCCGAGGAGAGCTTCGCATCCAATTCTTCTTTTTTGCCCTTGATATCTCGCAGGGCGGACAATTCTTCCTCTGCCTTCCTCAGCTTGTCCTCAAGTTCTCCAAATACTTGAGTTTGTCGTCATATTTATTATGCTCGACCTCTAAATTTTTCACTTTATTCTCCAAACTCTTGGAGATCTCGGCCATCTTCACCTTCTCGGCCTCAACTGTAGACAACTTTTTCTCCCAAACAGCTTTGTCCTCACTATACTGTTGGCGAGATTCCTTCAAGGATTGGGTCAAACCCAGCAGAGCATCCTCTACACCTGACGAGGAGATTGAAGCTTTAATAGCTTCATCCTTTTTCACGATATTATTAAAACAATTCACCAGCTGAACAAAGGAAAAAGTGACAGGTCAGTGCAAAAATATAAGTATTCAAAGAAAGAAAGAAATTCAGAATGTGAGAAATTTACCGAAGCAAGGTGACGAGTATCTAGGGATGTCAACATATCCCTAGAAATATTTTCATCAATTCCTTGGACCTCGGGTATGATCCAAGTTTTTATAGAGCTCATTGCAGAGCTAGGAGGAATGATGGTTGTAACACCAACAACACCAGAGGATGGAGAAGGGACAGTTTCAGCCAAATTGACTGAGGACGATTTCCTCAATCTTCTCAAAGGGACTTCAGCAGCTTCAACCAAGGAAGAACTCTTGGTCGGAGAGATAGTAATCACTTCTGCTGGAGCAACTTTCTTGCTCGGAGCCACTGGGGGCTTCTCGGCAACTTTGGAAGATGCAACATCCACCTTATTAGTCCCCTCTGGGACATCAACTTTGCTTTTCTTGGCCCCAGCAGCCGAAGTAATGTCATCAAATAGAGCAGGAGGAGCTCTTTTCTTGCCCATTCTCTGACTTAAAGGAAGATGAGAATCTGAAGAAGAACCCTCTGGAGTTGAAGTTGGCTCAACAGGGCGAGCAGTATAAGAGGTTGTATAGCTCTTATACTGTAACAAATATGATGCAGACCTGATGTGCTTGTCTGCAACGTTCTTATGCAAGCCCCAGATAAGTTTCAGATGCTTAATATTAACCTCTGATTCTTTTGGAGTTTTTCTTTTGCTATCAACTGCAAATACATACATAATGAGATATCAGTCATACATTTTGTCAAACATGATGAAAGCATAATTTCATAAGTAAAATAAAATGAAAAATAAACCTATCCCATTGCCATATGGGGGGCATCTGGGACCGTTGTATACTCCATCTCCAACTAAAGGGGCATATTGCCAATTTTTAATAACCAACCCATGTTCAAAATAATCTCTATTTTAGTCAGGGAGGTTAACTACAAGAGCCCTATTCAGAAACCTAGTTTTTAAGTAAAAAATATTATCTAGAGTTTCCCATTTATAGCAATACATAATTTCAGGGATCCCTATACGAGTCCCATGAGTTAGATTTAATTTGTACACCCCATTAATTATTCTTCATGAATTGGGGGCTATTTTTGCAGGGACAAGATCAAAATACTGACAAAACTCAAGACACAATGGGTTTGGTGGAAAAGAAAATGCACATTCAGCAATGAATAGACTGGGGAACCAATGTCCCTCAGCCAATCGAAAATAATCTAAAGGCTCAGAAAGAACCTCCAGAGTTACCCAGGAAGGAATGGAAAAATCGGAACGAAATTTCTCAACAGAATCCACAATATAAACCATACTGAATAAAAGAGATACAGAAGAAAGGAATAAGATCTTACAGGAAGAAAGGAGGTATGTTGACAACGAACAAAAACTAGGATGAACGCACAAGAGAGAAGGAGAAAATAGAAAGCTTGAATGCAGGAAATTGGAAAAAGAAGAAGACGGTATGGTTACCTAAGAAGTTTAAATACTTTGCCTTGGGAAGCGGCGAAGGAAATGATTACAAAAAAGAAACTATTGAACTTTCGACGGCTAAAAGGACAAAAAGGGCACTAAGATCGAAGCGCTCTCAAAAAGTTCGAAAAAAGGCGGATTCGTTGAACTTGGAAATAAATTCAAATACGATGCTCCTAAAACCCAGGAAGATCATTCAATATTTCCATAAACTGAGAAAGAATGTTCCATACTCCTCAAAATTCGAAATATGAAACATTGGGGGCTTCTGTTGATACCAAAATTAATATGCTGATGTGGACGAATCATACGAAGACACTTGTCAATCTACGTGGCACAATAACAACGAGGAAGTTCATTTCCTCGACCAACTCATGTTTTCCCCGAGCAACGATGATATACCGAGGAACTGAAACACTCCGAGATACTCTAGCGCTCCGAGGAACTCTTGAGCAACGAGCAACTAAGGCGGTCCGAGCTGCATCTCGACCGTAATATTAATTGCCAGAATGTCAACAGTTCAATCATTCATTGAATGTTTATAATCTTGACGAACACGCTGCATTAAATGTATTACCCTTTCATATGTATATCATTTAATGTATCAACCCATTCATGTACAGCCTAAGGGCTATAAATACCTTGTATCACCCTCATTCAAAAGGACCGAAATTTCTGGATTGAACTTGTAATCCAAAATTCCCAAACACTCAGCAATAACATAACAGTGGACGTAGGCCATTCTTATAAGGCTGAACCACTTTAAAAATCTTTGTTCATTCTATTTATCTGTGATTGAATA
Organism: Sambucus nigra; assembly: GCA_949130495.1. Classification (NCBI taxonomy): domain Eukaryota; kingdom Viridiplantae; phylum Streptophyta; class Magnoliopsida; order Dipsacales; family Adoxaceae; genus Sambucus; species Sambucus nigra. The sequence continues at coordinate 53,063,626 of OX422220.1, forward strand.
ATTAGAGCGATCTAATTTTTTACATCAACAATGGTATTCATTGTTTAAGCTATAAATAACCCCCTAGTTTGATAATGTTTTTCTAACAATGACATTTCTTTTTTTTGTGTTGTCATCATGATTACAAGTCTCTAGTGTGCCGTAATACAATTGCGGTTGTAAAAATTACTACTCACTATTTTTGATAAAAAAACATTAATGATCTTTGTTTTTGATAATTTTCTATGTTTACTTTAGGAAATTATAAAGTGCCTTGTGTTGAATTCTACAAGCGAATTGCATATAATCCTGCTTTCGTTGTCTCCTATTTTCTAATGCACGAACACTAGGAAAACAATAGCATTTAACAATGATCTCTTATGTTTATTTCATCAGAAAAATCACTCGTGCAATGAACATTTGAGCTTCGAGAAGAGCTAGAGAATCCTGCATCAGATGTGACTAGTCTATTTACCAAGATTGGTTTGCATTCTAATTTTGAGAAATAAAAAGCATAAAAAGAGTTTAGAAATATTTTGCTCACAAGTGGCGTATTTTATTTAACATACTAATTTATATTTTTAGAGTGCAAAGATAAGATAGAAGACAGAAGAAAATTTTATATCCAAAAGTTCCCGTCTCAATTAACTCAATAGCTTTAAACTTTGCATAAGAAGTTTGGTTCTTATCCAGAAGTTCCAATCTTCCTTCAGGTACTAATTTATAAACTTTATGTACTGCTGGTTAATTTATTAGGAGTTTGAATGTGTACTGCTGAATGGATTTACTAGAACTTGATCATTGATCATGAACTTTATTTACCACTGATTAGGAGATTGATTATGTACAGTTGATTGGATTTATTAAGAGTTTGAATGTGTACTGATGATTCTTAAACTCCAAATCATGAACATATTACTCCTGCTCTATTTTTGCTAAGGTTGGAGGATGCAAGATTCTAAAATACATTGCATGAATAACAAGTTTACAACTGTCATGTCTTTTTCTAAGCATATACCTTATCCAATTTTGTCTCATGTGTTGGCCTCGGATTACGCATGTTTTTATGTTCATCATGATAATTTCATTCGAAATACTGAGAGAAAATAGAAATTTTGACTTAGATGTATCACTACGATAACGAGAACCTAAACCTTAGTAGGTCATAATGAGTAATGAAAATTGGAGCAGGTATATGCTTATGTTACAATACACAAATGAAAACTATTTGCAAGTTTATGCAGTTAATCAAGACTTAGGCTTAAAAACATGGCGTTAGTGGTAAAAGGATGAAACAGCCCCCGAACGGACCCATGAGATGCACCAACACCTCGCACGGAACCAATGTAACTCGTGGGAGCTGACCGCGCAACCACAGGACTCTTGGTTTGAGAATACAAAAATAATTTAACAATATCAGGACTTGGGCTTAAAAACATGACGTTAGAGGGTGAAAACCTAAAACAGCCCCCGAACGGCCCCATGGCAGGCACCAACACCTCCCACGTAACCCATGAAACTCGTAGGAGCTGATCGCGCAGCCACGAAACTCTCAGTTTGAGAATACGATGGTAATTTGAAAATATGAGGACTTAGGCTTAAAAACATGGTGTTTAAAGGTAAAAACCCTAAATAACCCCCCAAACGTCCCCATAAGTGGCACCAACACCTCTTACGAGACCAATGCAACTCGTACGAACTGACCGCATGATCACGAGACTCTCGATTTGAGAATACGACGATAATTTGCATATTTTTAGACTTAGGCTTAAAAACTTGTCGTTAGTGGGCGAAAACCTGAAACAACCATAAAACGGTCCTAAACAACCCCCAAACGGCCCCATAAGTGGCACCAACACCTCGCACGGGACAAATGTAACTCATACAAACTGACCGCGTGATCAAGGGACTGCTGGTTTGAGAATACGACGATAATTTGCATATTTCTAGACTTAGGCTTAAAAACATGGTGTTAATGGGTAAAAACTCGAAATAGCCCCAGAACGACCCCATGAGTGGCACCAACACCTCACATGGGACCAATGTAACTCGTAGAAACTAACTACGTGATCACGTGACTCCCAATTTGAGAATAAGATGATAATTTAAAATATCAAGACTTAGGCAAAACATGGCGCTAGTGGGGGAAAAATCAAAACACCCCCAAATCACGCCGTGAATGGCACCAACACCTCGCACGGGACCAATGTAACACCTACAAACTAACCGCGTGATCACCGGACTCCCAATTTGAGAATATGACGATAATTGAAAAATATGAGAACTTAGGCTTAAAAACATGACATTAGACCTCTCACGGGACCAATGTAACTCGTAGAAACTAATCGCGCGATCACGGGACCCTCGGTTTGAGAATACGATGATAATTTAAAAATATGAGGAGTTAGAGGGTGAAAATCCAAAACAGCCCACAAACTACCCCGTGGGAGGCACCAACACCTCCCACGGGACCAATGTAACTCGTAGGAACTGATCGCATAGCCACAGGACTCCCGGTTTGAGAATACAATGGTAATTTAAAAATATGAGTACTTAGGCTTAAAAACATGGCGTTAGAGGGTGAAAACCCAAAACATCCCCCGAAAGGCCCCGTGGGGGGGCACCAACACCTCCTATGGGACCAATATAACTCATAGGAAATGACAGCGCAGCCACGGGACTCCCAGTTTGAGAATACGATGGTAATTTGAATATTTCTAGACTTAGGCTTAAAAACATAGCGTTAGAGGGTGAAAACCCAAAACAGCCCCGGAACGGCCCCGTGGGAGGCACCAACACCTCCCACGGTACCAATGTAACTCATAGGAACTGTCTGGGCAGCTGCGGGACTCTTGGTTCGAGAATATGACTGTAATTTGAATATATCTAGACTTAGTCTTAAAAATATGGCGTTTAAAGGTAAAAACCCAAAATAGCTCCCTACGGCCTCGTGGGTGGCAACAACACCTCCCAAGGGACCAATGAACTCATAGAAACTGACCACGCATCCACGGGACTACCAGTTTGAGAATACGATGATGATTTGCATATTTCTAGACTTAGGCTTAAAAACATGGCGTTAGTGGGTGAAAATCCGAAATAGCCCCCGAACGGGCCCGTGAGTTACACCAACACCTCACACGGGTCTAATGTAACTCGTAGGAACTGATCGTGCGATCACGAGATGCTCGATTTGAGAATACGAAGATAATTTGCATATTTGTAGATTTAGGCTTAAAAACATGGCATTAAAGGCTGAAAACCCGAAATAGCCCCCGAACGGCCCCGTGAGTGGCACCAACACCTCTCACGGGACCAATGTAACTCGTAGGAAGTGACCGAACGATCATGGGACCCCGAGTTTGAGAACACGATGATAATTTGCATATTTCTAGACTTAGGCTTAAAAACATGGCGATAGAGGGCGAAAACCAGAAACAGCCCCCGAACGGCCCCGTGAGTGGCACCAACACCTCGTACGAGACCAATGTACCTCGTACGAATTGATTGCGCAATCATGGGACTCCCAATTTGAGAATACGATGATAATTTGCATATTTCGAGACTTAGGCTTAAAAACATGGTGTTAGTGCGAGAAAATCGAAACAGGCCCCGAACGTCCCCGTGAATGGCACCAATACCTCGCACGGGACCAATGTAACTCGTACAAACTGATCGCGTGATCATGGGACCCCCGGTTTGAGAATATGATGATAATTTGCATATTTCTATACGTAGGCTTAAAAACTTGTCGTTAGGGGGCGAAAACCCTAAACAGCCCCCGAACGGCCCCGTGAGTGGCACCAACACCTCGCAAAGGACCAACATAACTCGTAGGAACTGACCACATGATCACGAAACCCCCAGTTTGAAAATACAATGATCAGTTTCATATTTCTAGACTTAGGCTAAAAAACATGGCGTTAGTGGGTGAAAAGACGAAATAGCCCCCGAATGGCCCCGTGAGTGGTACCAACGCCTCGTACGGGACCAATGTAACTCGTACAAACTTACGGCTCGACCATCGAACTCCTGGTTTGAGAATACGATGATAATTGAAAAATAACAGGACTTAGACTTAAAAACATGGCATTAGAGGGTTGAAAATCCAAAACAGCCCCCGAACGGCCCCGTGGGAGACGCCAACTCCTTCCACGGGATCAATGTAACTTGTAAGAATTGACCGCTTAGCCACGGGACCCCCGATTTGAGAATACGACAAGAATTTTCATATTTCTAGACTTAGGCTTAAAAAATGACATTAGTGGGTGAGATTTTGAAATGGCCCCGTGAGTGACACTAACACCTCGTACTAGACCAATGTAACTCGTAGAAACTAATCGCGCGATCATGGAACCCTGGTTTGAGAATATGATGATAATTTACATATTTTTACACTTAAACTTAAAAACATGGCGTTAGAGGCTGAAAAGCTGAAATAAACCCCGAACGGCCCCGTGGGAGGCACCAACAGTTCCAACGTGACCAATGTAACTCGTAGGAACTGACCGCACAGCCACGACACTCCCGATTTGAGAATACGACAATAATTTAAAAATATCTTGACTTAGGCTTAAAAACATGGTGTTAAACGTTAAAAACCCGAAACAGCCCTCGAACTGTCCTTGAGTGGCACCAGCACCTCGCAGGGGACAAATGTAACTCATACGAACTGACCGCGTGATCATGGGACTGTCGGTTTGAGAATAGAACGATAATTTGCATATTTCTAGACTTGGGCTTAAAAACTTGGCGTTAATGGGTGAAAACCAAAAATAGCCCCAGAATGGCCCCGTGAGTGGCACCAACACCTCGCACGGGACCAATGTGACTCGTAGGAACTGGCAGGGTGATCACGAGACTCCTGGTTTAAGAATACAAAGATAATTTTCAAATATCAGGACTTAGGCAAATCATGGCGTTAGTGGGGGAAAACCCGAAATAGCCTCCAAACATCCTCGTGAATGGCACCAACACCTTGCATGGGACCAATGCAACTCGTACAAACTAACCTCATGATCAACGGACTCTCAGTTTGAGAATATGACAATAATTGAAAAATATCAGGACTTAGACTTAAAAACATGGCATTAGAGGGTGAAAACCCAAAACAGCCCCCGAACGGTCCCGTGGAGGCACCAACACCTCCCAGGGACCAATGTAACTTGTAGGAACTGACCGCTCAGCCACGGGACCCCGGTTTGAGAATATGATGATAATTTGTATATTTATAGATTTATGCTTCAAAACATGGCGTGAGTGGGTGAAAATTTGAAACAGCCCCCGAACGACCCTGTGAGTGGCACCAACACCTCGCATGAGACCAATGTAATTCATAGGAACTCGCCGCGTTATCACGGAACCCTTGGTTTGAGAATACGACGATAATTTGCATATTTCTAGACTTAGGCTAAAAAACATGGCGTTAGTGGGTGAAAAGTCAAAACAACCCCCGAACGGCCCTGTGAGGTGAACCAACACCTCGCACGGGACCATTGTAGCTCGTAGAAACTGATCGCGCGATCACGGGACCCTCGATTTGAGAATGCAATGATAATTTTAAAATATAAGGAATTAGGCTTAAAAACATGGCGTTAGAGGGTGAAAACTTAAAACAACCCTCGAACGGCCCCATGGGAGGCACCAACACCTCCCACGAGGCCAATGTAACTCGTAGGAACTGACCGCGCAACCACGGGACTCCCGGTTTTAGAATACGACTGTAATTTGAAAATATGAGTACTTAGGTTTAAAAACATGACGTTAGAGGGTGAAAACCCAAAATAGCCCCCGAAAGGCCCCGTGGGGGGCACCAACACCTCCTATGGGACCAATGTAACTTGTAGGAACTGACCGCGCAGTCACGGGACTCCCGATTTGAGAATACGACGGTAATTTGAATATTTCTTGACTTAGACTTAAAAACATGGCGCTAGAGGGTAAAAACCCAAAACAGCCCCAGAACGGCCCCGTAGGAGGCTCCAACACCTCCCACAGGACGAATGTAACTCATAGGAACGAATCGCTCAGCCACGGGACTCTAGGTTTGCGAATACGACTATAATTTTAATATTTTTAGACTTAGGCTTAAAACATGGCGTTTAAAGGTAAAAACCCGAAAGAGCCCCCTACGGCCCCGTGGGTGGCACCAACACCTCCCATGGGACCAATGTAACTCATAGGAACTGACCTCGCATCCACGGGACTCCCAGTTTGAGAATACGATGATAATTTGCATATTTCTAGACTTAGGCTAAAAAATATGGCGTTAAAAGGTAAAAACCCAAAACAGCCCCCGAACGGCCCCGTAAGTGGCACCAATACCTCGCACGGGAAAAATGTAACTTGTAGGAATTGGCTGCGGAATCATGGGACTCCCGATTTGAGAATATGATGATAATTTGCATATTTCGAGACTGGGGTTAAAAACATGGCGTTAGTGTGGGAAAACCAAAACAGGCCCCAAACAGTCTCGTGAGTGGCACCAATGCCTCGCACGGGACCAATGTAACTCGTACAAACTGACGGCGCGATCACAGGACCCTCAGTTTGAGAATATGACGATAATTTGCATATTTCTAGACTTAGACTTAAAAGCTTGCCGTTAGTGGGGGAAAACCCTAAACAGCCCCCGAATGGCCCCGTGAGTGACACCAACACCTCGCACGGGACCAACGTAACTCCTAGGAACTGACCGCGCGATCACGGAACCCCTGGTTTCAGAATACGATGATAATTTGCATATTTCTAGACTTAGGTTATAAAACATGGTGTTAGTGGGTGAAAAGCCAAAATAGCCCCTCGAATATCCCCGCGGGTGGTACCAACACCTCGCATGGGACTAATGTAACTCGTACAAACTGATCGCGCGATCACCGGACTCCTGGTTGGAGAATATGATGATAATTGAAAAGAACAGGACTTAGGCTTAAAAACATGGCGTTAGTGGGTGAGATTTTGAAACAGACCTCGAATGGCCTCGTGAGTGGCACCGACACCTCGCACTAGACCAATGTAACTCACAGGAACTAATCACGCGATCACAGAACTCCTGGTTTGAGAATATGATGATAATTTACATATTTCTACACTTAGGCTTTAAAACATGGCGTTAAAGGCTGAAAAGTCGAAACAACCCCCAAACGACCCCGTGGGAGGCACCAACACCTCCCACGTGACCAATGTAACTCGTAGGAACTCACCGCGCAGCCACGGCACTCCCAGTTTGAGAATACGATGATGATTTAAAAATATCAGGACTTAGGCTTAAAAACATCACGTTAGAGGGTAAAAACTCAAAACAGACTCCGAACGGCTTCCTCAGGAGGTACCAACACCTCCCACGAGACTAATGTAACTCATAGAAACAGACTGCGCTGCCACGGGACTCCCAGTTTGAGAATACGACGGTAATTTAAAAATATGAGGACTTAGGCTGAAAAACATAGTGTTTAAAGGTAAAAACCTTAATCAGTCCCCAAACAATCCCATGAGTGGCACCAACCCCTCTCACGGGACCAATGTAACTCGTACGAACTGACCGCGTGATCACGAAACTGTCGATTTGAGAATATGACGATAATTTGCATATTTATAGACTTAATCTTAAAAACTTGCCGTTAGTGGGTGAAAACCCGAAACAGCCCTTGAACTTCCCCATGAGTGGCACTAACACCTCGCACGGGACAAATGTAACTCATACGAACTGACCGCGTGATCACGGGACTGTCGATTTGAGAATATAATGATAATTTATATATTTCTAGACTTAGTCTTAAAAACTTGGCGTTAATGGGTGAAAACTCAAAATAGCCCCAAAATGGCCCCGTGAGTGGCACCAACACCTCGTACGAGACCAATGTAACTCGTAGGAATTGGCGGGGCAAACACGGGACTCATGGTTTAAGAATACGACGATAATTTAAAAATATCAGGACTTAAGCAAAGCATGGCGTTAGTAGGGGAAAACTGGAAATAACCCCCAAACGGCCCCGTGAATGGCACCAACACCTCGCACAGGACCAATGCAACTCGTACAAACTAACTTCGTGATCACCGGAATCCTGATTTGGGAATATGACAATAATTGAAAAATTATCAGGACTTAGACTTAAAAACATGGCATTAGAGGGTGAAAACCCAAAACATCCCCCGAACGGCCCCGTGGGAGGCACCAACACCTCCCACGGGACCAATGTAACTTGTAGGAACTGACCGCTCAGCCACGAAACTCCTGATTTGGGAATATGATGATAATTTGATTATTTCTAGACTTATGCTGCAAAACATGGCGTGAGTGGGTGGAAATTTGAAACAGCCCCCGAACTGCCCCGTAAGTGGCACCAGCACCTCGCACGAGACCATTGTAACTCGTAGGAACTGACCGCGTTATCGCGGATTACATATTTCTAGACTTAGGCAAAAAAATATGGCGTTAGAGGGTGAAAAGTCAAAAACCCCCGAACGGCCCCGTGAGTCGCACCAACACCTCGCACGGGACCAATGTAACTCGTAGAAACTGATCGAGCGATCACGGGACCCCCGATTAGATAATATGATGATAATTTAAAAATATCAGGACTTAGGCATAAAAACATGGCGTTAGAGGGTGAAAACCCAACACAGCCCCCAAACGGCCCCGTGGGAGGCACCAACACCTCCCACGGGACCAATGTAACTTGTAAGAACTGACCGCACAGCCACGAGATTCCCGATTTGAGAATACGACAGTAATTTGAAAATATGAGTACTTAGTCTTAAAAACATGACGTTAGAGGGTGAAAACCCAAAATAGCCCCCGAAAGGCCCCGTTGGGGGCACCATCACCTCCTTTGTGACCAATGTAACTTGTAGGAACTGATCACGCAGCCACGGGACTCCCGATTTGAGAATACGATCGTAATTTGAATATTTCTTGACTTAAACTTAAAAACATGGCGTTAGAGGGTAAAAACCCAAAACAGCCCCAGAACAGCTCCGTGGGAGGCACAACACCTCCCACAGGACCAATGTAACTCGTAGGAATTGACCGCGCAGCCACGGGACTTCCAGTTTGAGAATATGACTGTAATTTAAATATTTCTAGACTTAGGCTTAAAAACATGACATTTGAAGGTTAACACTCGAAATAGCCCCCTACGGCCCCGTGGGTGGCACCAACACCTCCCACGGGACCAATGTAGCTCGTAGGAACTGATCACGTAGCCGCAGGACACTCGGTTTGAGAATACGACTGTAATTTGGATATTTCTAGACTTAGGCTTAAAACATGTCATTTAAAGGTAAAAACTCAAAATAATCTCCCTAAATGTAACTCCTAGGAACTGACCTCGCATCCACGGGACTCCCAGTTAGAGAATACGACGATAATTTACATATTTTTAGATTTAGGTTTAAAAACATGGTGTTAAAAGGTGAAAACCTAAAACAACCCCCGAACGGCCCCGTAAGTGGCACCAACACCTCGCAAGGGACAAATGTAACTCGTAGGAACTGACCGCGCGATCATGGGACTCCCGATTTGAGAATACGATGATAATTTTCATATTTCGAGACTTGGGCTTAAAAACATAGCGTTTGTGCGGGAAAACAGAAACAACCACCGAACGGCCCCGTGAGTGGCACTAATACCTCGCACGGGACCAATGTAACTCGTACAAACTGACAGTGCGATCACGGGGCCCACAGTTTGAGAATACGATGATGATTTGCATATTTCTAATCTTAGTCTTAAAAACTTGCCGTTAGTGGGCGAAAACCCTAAACAGCCCCCGACCTTGCATGGGACAAACGTAACTCCCAGGAATTGACCGCACGATCACGAAACCCCCGGTTTGAGAATACGATGATAAGTTGCATATTTCTAGACTTAGGCTAAAAAACATGGCGTTAGTGGGTGAAAAGCCAAAATTGACCTCGAATGGCCCCGTGAGTGGTACCAACACCTCGCATGGGACCAATGTAACTCGTACAAACTGACCGCGCGATCACCAAACTCCTGGTTTGAGAATACGACGATAATTGAAAAATAACAGGACTTAGGCTTAAAAATACGGCATTAGAGGGTTGAAAACCCAAAACAGCCCCCGAACGGCCTCGTGGGAGGCACCAACTCCTCCCACGGGACCAATGTAACTCATAGGAACTAACCACTCAGTAACGGGACCCCCGGTTTGAGAGTACGACAAGAATTTGCAAATTTCTAAACTTAGGCTTAAAAACATGGCGTTTGTGGGTGAGATTTTGAAATAGCCCCCGAATGGCCCCATGAGTGGCACCAACACCTTACACTAGACCAAAGTAACTCGTAGGAACGAATCGTGCGATCATAAAATCCCTAGTTTGAGAATATGACGATAATTTACATATTTCTACACTTCGGCTTAAAAACATGGCATTAGAGGCTGAGAAGCTGAAACAACCCCCGAACGGCCCCGTGGGAGGCACCAACACCTCCCACGTGACCAATATAACTTGTAGGAATTGACTGCACGACCACGACACTCTCAATTTGAGAATACGATGATAATTTAAAAGTATCAGGACTTGGGCTTAAAAACATGGCGTTAGACGGTGAAAACCTAAAACGGCCACCGAACGGCTTCCTTGGGAGGTACCAACACCTCCCACAAGACTAATGTAACTCATAGGAATTGACCACGCTGCCACGGGACTCCCAGTTCGAGAATACAACGGTCATTTGAAAATATGAGTACTTAGGCTTAAAAACATAGTGTTTAAAGGTAAAAACCCTAAACAGTCCCCAAACGGTCCCACGAGTGGCACCAACACCTCGTACGGGACCAATGTGAGTCGTACGAACTGACTGCATGATCAGGAGAGTGTAGGTTTGAGAATATGATGATAATTTGCATATTTCTAGACTTAAGCTTAAAAACTTGTCGTTACTGGGCAAAAACTCAAAACAGCCCTCGAATTGTCGCGTAAGTGGCACCAACACCTCGCACGGGACAAATATAACTCATACGAGTTGACCGCGTGATCTCAGGACTGTCAGTTTGAGAATATAATGATAATTTGCACATTTCTAGACTTAGGCTTAAAAACATGGCGTTAAGGGGTGAAAACATAAAATAGCCCAAGAATGGCCCCGTAAGTGGCACCCACACCTCGCACGGGACCAATGTAACTCGTAGGAACTGGCGGGGAGATCACAGGACTCCTAGTTTAAGAATACGATGATAATTTAAAAATATTAGGACTTAGGCTAAACATGGCGTTAGTGGGGGAAAACTTGAAATAGCCCCCAAACGGCCCCGTGAATGGCACCAACACCTCGCACGGGACCAATGCAACTCATACAAACTAACCTCATGATCACCGGACTCCCGATTTGAGAATATGGCAGTAATTGAAAAATATTAGGACTTAGGCTTAAAAACATGGCATTAGAGGGTGAAAACCCAAAACAGACCCCAAACGGCCCCGTGGGAGGCATCAACACCTCCCACAGGACTAATGTAACTTGTAGGAACTTATCGCTTAGCCACGGGACCTCCGTTTTGAGAATACAATGACAATTTGCATATTTCTAGACTTATGCTTCAAATCATGGCGTGAGTGGGTGAAAATTTGAAACAGCCCCCGAACTGCCCCGTGAGTGGCACCAACACCTCGCACGAGACTAATGTAACTCGTAGGAACTGATCGCGTTATCACTGAACCCCTGGCTTGCAAATACGATGATAGTTTATATATTTCTAGACTTAGACTAAAAAAGATGGTTTTAGTGGGTGAAAAGTTGAAACAACCCCTGAACGACCCCGTGAGTGGTATAAACACCTCGTACGGGACCAATGTAACTCGTAGAAACTGATCGCGCGATCATGGGACCCTCGGTTTGAGAATACGATGATAATTTAAAAATATCGGACTTAGGCCTAAAAACATGACCTTAGAGGGTGAAAACTCAAAATAGTCCCCAAACGGCCTCGTGGGAGGTACCAACACCTCCCATGGGACCAATGTAACTCGTAGGAACTCATCGCGCAGCCACGGGACTCCCGATTTGAGAATACGACAGTAATTTGAAAATATGAGTACTTGGGCTTAAAAACATGATGTTAAAGGGTGAAAACCCAAAATAGCCTCCGAAAGGCCTCGTGGGGGGAACCAACACCTCCCATGGGACCAATGTAACTTGTTGGAACTGACCGAGCAGCCACGGGCCTCTAGGTTTGAGAATACGATGGTAATTTGAATATTTCTTGACTTAGACTTAAAAACATGGTGTTAGAGGGCAAAAATCCAAAATTGCCCCAGAACAGCCCCGTGGGAGGCACCAATAGCTCCCACAGCTGCAATGTAACTTATAGGAACTGAAATTTGAGAATACGACTGAAATTTGAATATTTCTAAACTTAGGCTTAAAAATATGGCGTTTAAAGGTAAAAACTAGAAACAGCCCCCTACGGCCCTGTGGGTGGCACCAACACCTCCCATGGGACCAATGTAACTCGTAGGAACTGATCGCGCAGCCATGGGACTCTTGGTTTGAGAATACGACTGTAATTTTAATATTTATAGACTTAGGCTTAAAACATGGCGTTTAAAGGTAAAAACCCAAAACAGCCCCCCTACGGCCCCGTAGGGGGCACCACCACCTCCCACGGGACCAATGTAACTCGTAGGAACTTACCTCACATCCACGGGACTCCCAATTTGAGAATAGGATGATAATTTGCATATTTCTTGACCTAGGCTTAAAAACATGGCGTTAAGAGGTGAAAACCCAAAACAGCCCCCGAACGGCCCCGTAAGTGGCACCAACACCTCGCACGGGACAAATGTAACACGTAGGAACTGATCGTACGATCATGGGACTCTCGATTTGAGAATATGATGACAATTTTTATATTTTGAGACTTCGGCTTAAAAACATGGCGTTAGTGCGGCAAACCCGAAATATCCTATGAACGACCCCGTGAGTGGCACCAATACCTCGAGGGGGACCATTATAACTCGTACAACTGATCGCGTGATCACGGGACCCCCGATTTGAGAATACGATGATAATTTTCATATTTCTAAACTTAGGCTTAAAAACTGATCGTTAGTGGGCGAAAACCCGAAACAGCTCCCGAACGGCCCCGTTAGTGGCACTAACACCTCGCACGGGATCAACGTAACTCGTAATAACTGACCGCGTGATCACGGAACCACCGATTTGAGAATACGATGATAATTTGCATATTTCTATACTTACGCTAAAAAACATGGCGTTAGTGAGTGAAAAGCCAAAATTGGCCTCGAACCGTCCCATGAGGGGTACCAACACCTCGCACAGGACCGTACAAACTGACCGCGCGATCACTAGACTCCCGGTTTGACAAAACGACGATAATTGAAAAATATCAGGACTTAGGCTTAAAAATATGGCATTAGAGGGTTGAAAACATAAAACAGCCCACGAACGGCCCCGTGGTAGGCACCACCACCTCCAACTGGACCAATGTAACTCGTAGGAACTAACCCCTCAGCCACGGGACCCCCGGTTTGATAATACGATGATAGTTTACCTATTTCAAGACTTAGGCATAAAAACATGGCGTTAGTGGGTGAAAATTTGAAGCAGCCCACGAACGGCTCCGTGAGTGGCACCAAAACCTCACACGAGACCAACGTAACTCGTAGGAACTAGCCGCGTGATCATGGAACCCCTGGTTTAAAAATACGATGATAATTTGCATATTTTTAGACTTAGGCTAAAAAACATGGCGTTCGCTGGTGAAAAGCCAAAACAGCCCCCGAACGGCCCCATGAGTGAGACCAACACCTCCCACGGGACCAATGTAACTTTTAGGAACTAATCGCGCGATCACGGGACCACCAGTTTTAGAATACGATGATAATTTAAAAATATCACGATTTAGGCTTAAAAAGATGGCATTAGAGGGTGAAAACCGAAAATAGCCCCCGAACGGCCCCGTGGGAGGCACCAACACCTCCCACGAGACCAATGTAACTCGTAGGTATAGACCATTCAACCACGGGACTCCCAGTTTGAGAATACAAGGGAAATTTGAAAATATGAGTACTTAGGCTTAAAAACATGGCGTTAGAGGGTGAAACCCAAAACAGCCCCCTAAAGGCCCCGTGGGGGGCACCAACACCTCCCACTGGATCAATGTACCTCGTAGGAACTAATCGACCAGCCACGGGACTCCCGATTTGAGAATACGATGATAATTTGAATACTTGTAGACTTAGGCTTAAAAATATGGCGTTAGAGGGTGAAAACCCAAAACAACCCCGAAAAGGCCCCGTAGGAGGCACCAACACCTCCCACGGGACTAATGTAACTCGAAGGAACTGATCGCACAACCACGTGACTCCCGATTTGAGAATAAGAAGATAATTTGAATATTTCTAGACTTAGGCTTAAAAACATGGCGTTTAAAAGTAAAAACCCGAAACAACACCCTATGTCCCCATGGGTGGCATTAACACCTCCCACGGGACCAATGTAAATCGTAGGAACTGATCACGCAGCCACGGGACTCTCGATTTGAGAATATGATGATAATTTTCATATTTCTAGACATAGGCTTAAAACATGGCATTAGTGGGTGAAAATCCGAAACAACCCCAAACGGTAACACCTCGCACGGGACTATTGTAACTAGTAGGAACTGACCGTGCGATCACGGGACCCTTAGTTTCAAAATAGGATGATAATTTGCATAATTCTAGAATTAGGCTTAAAAACATGGCATTAAGGGGTGAAATTATGAAACGACCCCCGAACGCCCCCGTGAGTGGATCCAATACCTCACACGGTTTCAATGTAACTCATAGGAACTGACCGCGCGATCGCGGGACCCTGGGTTTGAGAATACAACAATAATTTGCATATTTCTGGACTTAGGCTTAAAAACCTAGCGTTAGAGGGAGAAAATAAGAAACAGCACCCAAACGGCCTCATGAGTGGCACCAACATCTCGCACGGGACCAATGTAACTCGTACGATCTGACAGTGCGATTATGGGACTCCTGATTTAAGAATACAATGATAATTTCCATATTTCTAGACTTAGTTTTAAAAACCTGACGTTAGAGGGGAAAATCCAAAAAGTCCCCGAACGGCCCCGTGAGTGGCACCAACACCTCGCGCGGGACCAATGTAACTCGTACGATCTGATCGTGCGATCACGGAACCCCTGGTTTGAGAATACGATGATAATTTCCATATTTTTAGAGTTAGGCTTAAAAACTTGCCGTTAGTGGGTGAAACCCCGAAACAGCCCCGAATGGCCCCAGGAGTGGCTCCAACAGCTCGCACGGTACCAACGTAACTCGTAGGAAGTGACCACGCGATCACGGAACCCCTGATTTGAGAATACGATGATAATTTGCATATCTCTTGACCTAGGCGAAAAACATGGCGTTAGTGGGTGAAAAGCCGAAATAGCCCCTGAATAGCCCGTGAGTGGTACCAACACCGGGAACAGGATAAATATAACTCATAGGAACTGACCGCGTGATCATGGGACCCCCCGTTTGAAAATATGATGATAATTTAAAAATATCAGGACTTAGGCATAAAAACATGGCGTTAGAAGGTGAAAACCTAAAACAGCCCCCGAACAGCCCAATAGGAGGCACCAACCCCTCCCATGGGACCAATGTAACTCATAGGAACTCATCGAGCAGCCACGAGACTCCTGATTTGAGAATATGATGGTAATTTAATAATATCAGGATTTAGGCCAAACATGGCGTTAGTGGGGGAAAACTTGAAAAATCCCCCAAACGGCCCTGTGAGTGGCATCAACACCTCGTACGGGATCAATGTAACTCGTACGAAATTATCGCGTGATTACGGGACTCCCGGTTTGAGAATACGATGATAATTGATAAAATAACAGGATTTAGGCTTAAAAACATGGCGTTAGAGGGTGAAAATCTAAAACAACCCCCGAACGGTCCCGTGGGAGCCACCAACACCTCCCACAGGACCAATATAAGTCGTAAAAACTGACCGCGTAGCCACGGGACACCCGGTTTGAGAATACGATAGTAATTTGAAAATTTTAAGACTTAGGCATAAGAACATGGCGTTTAAAGCTAATAACCCGAAATAGCCCTCCTACGGCCCCGTAGGTGGCTCCAACACCTCCCACGGGACCAATATAACTCGTAGGAACTGATTACGCAGCCATGGGACTACCAATTTGAGAATACGATGGTAATTTGCATATTTCTAGGCTTAAGCCTCTAAAACATGTCTTTAGTGGGTGAAAAGCCGAAATAGCCCCCGAACGGCCCCGTGAGTAGCACCAACACCTCGCACGGGAATAATGTAACTCGTAGGAACTGAGCATGCAATGACGGGACCCCCGGTTTGATAATACGATGATAATTTACATATTTTTAGACTTAGGCTTAAAAACATGACATTAAAGGGTGAAAAACTGAAACAGTCCCCGAACGTCCCCGTGAGTGGCACCAACACCTCGCACGGGACCAATATAACTCGTAGGAACTGACCACGCGATCACGGGACCTTCAATTTGAGAATACGATGATAATTTGTATATTTCTTGACTTAGGCTTAAAATATGGCGTTAGAGAGCGAAAACCGAAAATAGCCCCCGAATGGCACCGTTAATGACACCAACACCTCGCACGGCACTAGTGTAACTCGTACAAATTGATCGCATGATCAAGGGACTCTCGATTTGAGAATACAATGATAATTTGCATATTTCTAGACTTAGGCTTAAAAATATTGAGTTAGTGGGGGAAAATCCGAAACAGCCCCCGAATGGCCCCATGAGTGGCACCAACACCTCGCACGGGACTAATGGAACTCGTATGAACTGACCGCGCGATCACGGGACCCCCGGTTTGAGAATACGATGATAATTTGCATATTTTAAGACTTAGTCTTAAAAACTGGATGTTAGTGGGCGAAAACCCGAAATAGCCCCCGAACGGCCTCGTGAGTGGCACCAAAACCTCGCATGGGACCGATGTAACCCGTACAAACTGACCGCACGATCACGAGACTCCCGATTTGAGAATACGATAATAATTTAAAAATATCAGGACATAGAGAAAACATGATTTTAGTTGGGGAAATCCCAAAACAGCCCCCAAACGGCCCCGTGAGGGGTTGCACGGGACAAATGTAACTCGTACGAACTGACCGCGCAATCACGGGACCCCCGATTCGAGAGTACAACAATAATTTGCATATTTCTAGACTTAGGCATAAAAACTTGCCGTTAGTGGGTGAAAACCCGAAACAGCCCACAAACGGCCCCGTGAGTGGCACCAACACCTCGCACGGGACCAATATAACTCGTAGGAACTGACCGTACGATCATGAGACTCCCGATTTAAGAATACGACGTTAAGTCAAAAATATCAGGACTTAGGTAAAACATGATGTTAGTGGGGGAAAACCCGAAACAGTCCCCAAATGGCCCCGTGAGTGGCGCCAACACCTCGCACGGGACCAATGTAACTCATACAAACTGACCGCGCAATCACCGGACTCCGGATTTCCGAATATGACGATAATTGAAAAATATAAAGACTTAGGCTTAAAAACAAGGCGTCAGAGGGTGAAAACCCAAAACACCCCTGAACGGCCCCGTGGGAGGCACCAACACCTCCCACGGGACCAATGTAACTCGTAGGAACAAATTGCTCAACCACGAGACCCTTAATTTGAGAATATGATAATAATTTGCATATTTCTAGACTTAGGCCGAAAAACATGATGGTAGTGGGTGAAATTTCGAAATAGCCCCCGAATGGCCCTATGAGTGGCCCTAACACATCGCACGGGGCCAATGTAACTCATAGGAACTGACCGCGCGATCACACAACCCCCGATTTGAGAATATGATGATAATTTGCATATTTGTAGACTCAGACTAAAAAAGATGGCGTTAGTGGGTGAAAAGCCGAAATAGCCCCCGAACGGCCCCGTGAGTGGTACCAACACCTCATACGGGACCAATGTAACTCGTAGGAACTGATTGCACGATCACGGGATCCCCGATTTGAGAATACGATGATAACTTAAAAATATTAAGACTTAAGCTTAAAAACATGGCGTTAGAGGGTGAAAACCCAAAACAGCTCCCTAACGGTCCCTTGGGAGGCACCAACACCTCACATGGGACCAATGTAACTCGTAGCAACTGATCGCGTAGGCACGGGACTCCTGGTTTGAGAATACGATGGTAATTTGAAAATATGAGTACTTTGTCTTAAAAACATGGCGTTAGAGGGTGAAAACCAAAAACTGCCCCTAAAAGCCCTCGTGGGGGGCACCAACACCTCCCATGAGACCAATGTAACACATAGGAACAGATCGCACAGCCACAGGACTCCTGATTTGAGAATACGACAATAATTTGAATATTTCTAGACTAGGCTTAAAACATTGCGTTTAAAGGTTAAAATTCCAAACAGCCCCCCTACGGCCCCGTGGGAGGCACCAACACCTCCCACGGAACCAATGTAACTCGTAGGAACTGATCGCACAGCCACGGGACTCTCGGTTTGAGAATACGATGGTAATTTGAATATTTCTAGACTAAGGCTTCAAAACATGGCCTTTAAAGGTAAAAACTAGGGGTGGAAGCGGTACAGGTTTTTACCGTACCATACCGTTTTGGTCCGAAACAATGGTTTTGGTTTCCTAAATTAAAATACCAGAAACTGGTTTTATTGAAACCGAAATTACCCCAAAAAGTTCGTTGGTTTTGGTTTTAATATTCAAAAAACCGATTTACCAAAATTACCATACCGAATTTACCGAAACTAGAAATAACCGTACCGAAATTACCGTACCGTACCGAATTTATCAAAATTAGCAAAAAACGTATCGAAATAACCATACCGTACTGAATTTACCAAAATTACCATACCGAATTTACCGAAACCAAAAAAAAGTTGGTTTGGGTTTTGGTTTTAATATTTAAAAAAATTGATTGGTTTTGTTTTTGGTTTTTTTGGTGCTTTTAGTGTTGTTTACCGAAACCAGAAAAAAAATGAGAAACCAGAGAAACCAAGAATTTATTGAAACCAGAAAAAACCAGAAGAAACCAGAATTTATCGAAACCAGAACAAACCGAAATACCAGCCGATTTGGTTTTGGTATTGATTTTGGTGTACCTGGTGGTAAATTGGTACGGTTTGGTTTTACCATCCAGAGTTTGGTTTTGGTATTGGTATCCACTATTTACCGACCACACTGTACCGCTTACACCCCTACTAAAAACCCTAAATAGCACCCCTACGGCCCTGTGGGTGGCACTAACACCTCCCACGGGTCCAATGTAACTCGTAGGAATGGACCACGCAGCCACGGGACTGTCAGTTTGAGAATACGACGATAACTTACAAATCTCTAGACTTAGACTTAAAAATATGGCGTTAGTGGGTGAAATGCTGGAACGGCCCCACGAGTGGCACCAACACCTTGCACGGGACCAATGTAACTCTTAGGAACTGACCGCGCGATCACGGGACCCCGGTTTGAGAATACGATGATAATTTGCATATTTCTAGACTTATGCTTAAAAACATTGCGTTAATGGGTGAAAATTCGAAACAGACCCCGAACGACCCCGTGAGTGGCATCAACACCTCGCATGGGACCAATGTAACTCATAGGAACTAACCGGGCGATCACAGGACTCTCAGTTTGAGAATACAACGATAATTTAAAAATATCAGGACTTAGGCAAAACATGGCGTTAGTGGGGGACAACCCGAAATAGCACCCAAATGGCCCCATGAGTGGCACCAACACCTCGCACGGGACCAACGTAACTCATACAAACTGACCACACGATCACCGGACTCCCGGTTTGAGAATATGATGATAATTGAAAAATATCAGGACTTAGGCTTAAAAACATGGCGTTAGAGGGTGAAAACCCAAAAGAGCCCTCGAAATGTCTCGTGGGAGGCACCAACACCTCCCACGGGACCAATATACCTTATATGAACTGACACTACACCAAATCCTACGAATGGTCATGCCTAGTGGGTCGCGAACTTGGGCCGTGACCCAGTTAATATTTGGCGTGACCATATTTATTACCACACTAAATTATCGATGCTCTAGAAGTGGTCACAGACCAAATCCTTGACCACTGTGGGTCACAGACTTGGGTTGTGACCATCTTAGCGCCAAACTCGCACCAAAATTCCCTTCAAGCTTGGTCGCGGAGGGGTCACGGCCCAAGTCCATGATCCATGGCATGACGAAGAAGATAGTTAACACATTGAGGGTCACGACTTAGGGCCTAGACCATTTCTTAGTATGGGTCACGGCTATGGGCCATGACCATACCTCATTCAAGCTCTAGGGTTGATGAAAAAGGATCGCGCATCACAAATTGAGGGTCACGGCTCTGGGTCGTGACCATTTCACAGCCCATGCCTCAATCAAGCATGGAAAAGGTCGCGCATGGTGACCAGTTCCAGGTCTTAAAAAAAAGACCCTCCTCGCTTGTTATTATTTTATTTATGTTATTTGGAGTAAGGCCGCTGCTTCTCAGTGCGATTTTGAGTTGGATTTCAGTTGGATTTGCAAGGGTTAAGCGATTTCAGTTGGTTTGCATTTGGATAACCCTGGTATGTATTGATTCATTTTGATTTCATTTGGATTTGTGATTTCTATCTAAAGCCCTAATTTCGGTGTATGTATGTGTAGATTTACGTTTGTATGTGTGTATGTGTGTGTATGTATAGATTTATGTTTATATATGTGTGGGTGTATAGATTTATGTGTATATGTATGTTTATGTGTGTAACTATGAACAAATAAATTATTTTTTTGTCAATAAACCCTATATTGTATGTGTGTGTATGTATAGATTGTATGTGTGTGTGTGTATGTATAGATTTATGTCAAAAAATTATGTATAGATTATTTGTGTGTGTATGTATAGATTTATGTCCTAAAAAATATTAGGGTTTAGTTAACCCTAAATAGTATGCGGTGGAGATGGGTGGAGACCGGTTTGGGGGTTAGAAGTAATAAATAGTCCCTTAAGAATTCTTTAAGTGTTAATTTTGTTCTTGGCCTTGGTATTTTGAATTTGGTTTTAGATTTGTCCTTGTGAAAAAAAAGGAATAGATATATACCTGGTTTAATTATATTGGTGTTGGTTATAGTATGATATACCTGTTATACCATTTTATATTATTGTTGAAATTGAATAAGTATTGGATTTTGAAATGTAATCAAAATCAATTGTAATCTTCTCAATATGTGTGCATCTTATTTTTTTCTCAGTAGTAATCCTAATATATGTGAAAGAAAATATCAATGAGGATTAACGAATTTCAGTTCAAACAAGTTTACCACGAGTCAAGTTGGGGCAGTGAGTGACGCAAGAACAAGCTCTGGTTTTCTTCCTTTTGTTTTGAATTTGTTTTTTTTGGTTCTACCATTTTTTTAATTGAACATAACTGTTTGCAAAAAAATCATTATTTTTTAACTGTTATAGATTGATGTTGGGGCCGAACTACTATCAAACATAATCTGAAATTGCATCGCTGCTAGCATAGAGACGGTTCTGATTGGCGTTGGGTGTAAAAAAATATCCAGGTAATGGATAGACCTATGATGAACTTTATTTTAAGGTTAAATATGCATTGATTCAATTTTTTAATTATTTTGGGTTGGGATCCTATTAATGTCTAAACCCCGTAATTTTAATTCTTTTGTGCCCCTTATAGCTTGGGTATTGTTGGCGCATTTGTTTATTGTCACTTCCAGTTGGGGGGGGGGGGGGGGGAGAACATAACTTTTGAACAAAGAATAGTTAGGGTGAACACTTGAAAAAGAAGGCATTATCCAATATATTGCCACTTTCTAGGTTTAAGGCGTGTCAATTTCTCTGCAATGGTTCACATTAAACTAATTGGTAACCAATTGTTTATTAGCTTAAAGATATTATTGATTAGTCCGAGATGAATAGGTGAGATGTTAAAATAGGAATAAAAATTAGTCGTCGTTTGAAAGTTATTCTTGGTTTCGTAATTTATGACCGCTCATCTTATTCACTTGTCGCGTGGGACCAATGTGACTCGTAGGAACCGACCGCGTAGTCACGGGCTTTCGGTTTGAGTATATGACGCAAATTTCCAAAAAATTAGACTTGAACATAAAAATATGCCATCGAAGGGTGAAAACATAAAATAGCCATAAAACGGTCCGGTAAGAGTCACGAACACCTCGCACGGGACCAATGTGACTCGTAGGAACCGACCGGGTAGTCACAGGGATCCCAGTTTGAGTGTACGATGTAAATTTGCAAAAAGTTAGACTTGAGAATAAAAAAGATGCCATCGAAGGGTGGAAACGTAAAACAACCACAAAACGGTCCCGTAAGAGTCAAGAACATCTCACACGGGACCAATGTAAGTCGTAGGAACTAACTGTGTAGTTACGGCGCTCCTAGTTTGATTGTACGACGTAAATTTGCAAATAATTAGACTTAAGTATAAAAATATGCCATCGAATGGTGAAAACGTAAAACATCCACAATACGGTCCCGTAAGAGTCACGAACACCTCGCACGGGACCAATGTAAATCGTAGGAACGGACCGTGTAGTCATGTGGCTCCCGATTTGAGTGTACGACGTAAATTTGCAAAGAGTTAGACTTAAGCATAAAAATATGGCATCGAAGGACGAAAACCTAAAACAAACACCAAACGGTCCTGTAAGAGTCACGAACAGTTCGCACGGGACCAACCGCATAGTCACGGGACTCCCAGTTTGAGTGTACGACGTAAATTTGCAAAAAATTAGACTTAAGCATAAAAACATGCCATCGAAGGGTGAAAATGTAAAACAGCCACAAAACGATCTAGTTATAATCATGAACACCTTGCACGGGACCAATCTGACTCATAGAAACCGACCGCGTAGTCACAGGGCTCCCGATTAGAGAGTACGAAGTAAATTTGTAACTAATTTAGACTTGAGCATAAAAACTTACAATCGAAGGGTGAAAATGTAAAAAAGCCACAAAAAAGTCTCGTAAGAGTCACAAAACCTCGCACGGGACCAATGCGACTCATAGGAACCGATCGCGTAGTCACGGGGCTCCCGGTTTGAGAATACTTTCTAAATTTCTACAAAGTTACACCTCAGCATAAAAACATGTCATCGAAGGGTGAAAACATAAAACAAGCACAAAACGGTCCCATAAGAGTCACGAACACCTCGCACGGGACCCATATGACACGTAGGAACCGACCACATAGTCACGGGGCTCTCGGTTTGAGTGTACGAAGTAACTTTGCAAAAAAATAAACTTAAGCATAAAAACATGCCATCGAAGGGTGAAAATGTAAAACATCCTTAAAACGGTCTCGTAAGAGTCGCGAGCACCTCGCACGGGACCAATGTGACTCGTAGGAACCGACCGCATAGTCACGGGTCTCCAAGTTTGAGTGTACGACGTAAATTTGTTAAAAATTAGACTTAAGCATAAAAACATACCATTGAAGGGTGAAAATATAAAATAACCTTAAAACGGTCCCGTAAGAGTCACGAACACCTCGAACGGGGCCAATGTAACTCGTAGGAACCGATCGCGTAGTCGCGGGGCTCCCGGTTGGAGTGCCTGATGTAAATTTGTAGAAAGTTAGACTTAAGCATAAAAACAAGCCATCAAAGGGTGAAAATGCAAAACATCCATAAAACGGTCCGGTAAGATTCATGAACACCTCGCACGGGATTAATGTAACTCATAAAAACCGATCGCGTAGTCACAGGGCTCCCGGTTAGGTGTACAACATAAATTTGCAAAAACATTATACTTAAACATAAAAACATGCCATCGAAGTGTGAAAACGTACAACAAGCGCAAAACGGTCCCGTAAGAGTCACGAATACCTAGCATGGGACCAATGTGACTCGTAGGAACTGACCATGTAGTAACGGGGCTTTCGGGTTGAGTGTACGTTGCAAATTTACAAAAAATTAGAATTGAGCATAAAAACATGCCATCGAAGGGTGAAAACCTAAAATAGCCACTAAACGGTCCGGTAAGAGTCACGAACACCTCACACTGCATACC
This sequence comes from Sambucus nigra, assembly GCA_949130495.1. Classification (NCBI taxonomy): domain Eukaryota; kingdom Viridiplantae; phylum Streptophyta; class Magnoliopsida; order Dipsacales; family Adoxaceae; genus Sambucus; species Sambucus nigra. The sequence continues at coordinate 53,087,694 of OX422220.1, forward strand.
AGTATATATACTGCATACCAATATATATACTGCATATATATACTAGTATATATACTGCTCTGCATATATATATATATATATATATATATATATGCATATATATGCAGAGCGGTATATATACTGCATATACATGCACAAATTTTCTCAGAGAGTTCTAATAGTAGCTTGAATTTTAATGAACAGTCTACGAAGCAAGAATTGATCTGGAATGGTTTCTTTCCTACTTTTGTGATGTGTTACTTAGAATATTTTTTTTTGGTGGGGGGGGGGGGGGGGTCGGGTGGGGGTGGAGATTTGGTTCTGAGTTAGGAAAAACTAGGGTGCAATGCAATATGATTTTTGCTTTAACATACATACATACACAGTATAACCATTCCAGATAGTCATTAACATACATACATAGTTATACAACAAGGATAAGGGACCACACACAATACCGAATCTTATTTCTTTTGCGTGTTAAAGACCGTACCCTATTACTATTGATTTATAATATTTTGTTATATGTGGAATGTTTCATAGGTAGGTTATATAGTTGGTAGCCATTTGGTTGCTGCGATTGCACGTTGGCATTATATGTATGGATCCAGTATCCCTATAGCAGTGATTATGGGAATCGGGATGTGGTGGTTACCTGCTTCACCTAGATGGATTCTACTACATGTTATTCAAGGAAAAGGCAATATTTAGGATATGGGGGACACTGCCATATCTTGCTTGTGCCGCCTTAGAGCTGAAGCTATGAGTGAGTCAGTTCCTGAACAAGTAGATGAAATTTTGGCCAAGCTCTCTTCTATTTCTCAAGAAAACAAAGCTACACTAGGGGAGATGTTCCAGGGGAAATGCTTGAAAGCCCTTATTATTGGGCCAGGATTAGTCTTATTTCAGCAGGTATCTTTGTTAGTAAAGACCTAATAAGTCCTTTAATTCTATGCTATCCTTCTCTGTTCATGGTTCTATGGACAACCTTGGTTCCTAAATTTGTGTGTGAGATATAAAGTTAAATCCTTGCAAATGATATTCGACTAACTCTAATGTTGTCCATTGAACCATGAACAATGATTGAACTAAAGAAATAACTTAAAACTTCTATAAGATATTTTACCCAAAATTTCACATTGGGTAACCGCTCAAATGCATAACAGATATGTCTCCTACGGTAGATGCAGAGCATTCTTACATGAAACCATTATGTATAGGACAGAACACAAAATGCAACCCATGATCCATACGAGCTTTATTATAAAGAGAAACAACATGCATAAAAACTAAAAATTGGCATGTCCTAAATGAGCATGCCACTAGTTCAAAGTCATTAAAGTGAAAACTTAAGAACTAAATCGGGAAAAATAGAAAATTGGAAGTCTGAACCAGACGGCTTTTGTTGCCAATTCCGTATGTCGCACTATTAGAGGAATGATTATCTATCACCACTATGGTTAAACTGGTATGTCAAGGCCTGCAACTTCACACTTATTAAAGTATGTCAAGGCCTGCAAGTTCACACTTAATTATTTTTAGTAATGGAGGCCAGAGGTCTATTAAAGCTCTTTTTAAAGTATTATCTTAATATGAATCATTCTCTGGGAAGTTAGTGAATATAATTAAAATCTCTTTTATAAGAATAAAAATACAAGGCTTATTACAATCAAAGGCATATGCAACCTTACAGGTCTGTTACATAAAAAATTCCCTATAAAATGCTTGGGTTGTCCTTTAGCTAAAGGTAGAAAGAAGATATCTCACTTTATTGAGCTTCTGGATAACATCAAAAACAATATTTTTGGATGTTCTTCCAAACTAATTTCACCAGGAGGCAGAGTTACTCTCATAAACATTGTGTTATCATTTATCCCCATCCATATGTTATCAGTTCTTAGCACTCCTATAACTGTTTTAAGGAGAACAAATTTTATGTTCAGAAAATTCTTTTCGGGAGGTTGTTCCAAAGACAAACACTAACATTGGTTAAAGTGGAAAAAAGCCTATTTTTCTTCTGAGGAAGGAGGCCAAAATATTAGACGTGTAGAAGATATTCTATTAGCAACTAGCTTGAAATTATAGTGGAAGTTGAAATTTGACAGTGGTTTGTGGGAAAAATTCATGAGAAATAAATTCAAAATAATCAATTAAGAGACAAAGCTTCTGAAGCATTTAAAAGAATCATCTATATTCAAGATAGTGCATAAGTCTAGGAACCCTTTTTATGGGATCCTTTTACATAGGATTTTTGAAGATGCACTTCAGCACCTCATGAACTTATTTCTTACAATATTATAAGAAAACAAGTATATTTTCATATTTCTAGACTACGACGGTAATTAGCATATTTTTAGACTAAGGCAAAACATGGCTTTAGTGGGGAAAAACCCAAAACATCTCCCGAACGGCCCCATAGGAGGCACCAACACCTCCTACGGGACCAATGTAACTCGTAGGAACTGACCACGCAGCTGAGGGACTCCCGGTTTGAGAATACAACAATAATTTGTATAATTCTAGACTTAGGCTTAAAAACATGGCGCTAGAGGGTGAAAACCCAAAACAACCCCGAAACGGTTCTGTGGGTGGCACCAACACCTCCAACGGGACCAATGTAACTCGTAGAAACAGACCACGCAGCTGCAGGACTCTCAATTTTAGAATACGATGATAATTTGCATATTTTTATACTTAGGCTTAAAAACATGGCGTTAGAGGGTGAAAACCCAAAATAACCCCCAAATGGCCCCGTGGGAGGCACCAACACCTCCCACGGGACCAATGAAACTCACAGAAACTGACCACATAGTCGCGAGTCTCCCGATTTGAGAATACGACGATAATTTGCATATTTCTAGACTTAGTCTTAAAAACATGGCGTTAGAGGGTGAAAAATCAAAACTGCCCCCAAACGGCCCCGTGGGTGGCACCAACACCTCCCACGGGACCAATGTAACTCGTAGGTACTGACCACGCATCCGCGGGACTCTCGATTTGAGAATAGGATGATAATCTACATATTTTTAGACCTAGGCTTAAAAACATGGCGTTACAGGGTGAAAACCCAAAAGAGCCCCCGAACGTCCCCGTAGGAGGTACCAACACCTCCCACAGGACCAATGTAACTCGTAGGAACTGACCATGCAATAATGGGACTCCCGGTTTGAGAATGCGATAATAATTTAGATATTTCTAGACTTAGGCTTAAAAACATGGCGTTGGAGGGTGAAAACCTAAAACAGCCCCCGAACGGCCTCGTGGGTGGCACCAACACCTCCCACGAGACCAATATAACTCGTAGAAACTGACCACACAGCCGTGGGACTCCCGGTTTTAGAATACGACAAAAATTTGTATATTTCTAGACTTAAGGCCTAAAAATATGGCGTTAGAGGGTGAAAACCCTAAACAGCCCCCAAACGGCCCCGTGGGAGGCACTAACACCTCCCACGGGATTAATGTAACTCGTAGGAACTGACCGCGCAGCCGTGGGTCTCTCGGTTTGAGAATATGACGATAATTTTCATAATTTTAGACTTATGCTTAAAAACATAGCGTTAGAGGGTGAAAACCCAAAACAACCCCCGAACGACCCCGTGGAAGGCACTGACACCTCTAGCGGGACGAATGTAACTCATAGGAACTGATCGCGTAGCCACGGGACTCCTTATTGGAGAATACCATGGTAATGTGCATATTTCTAGACTTAGGCTTAAAAACATGGCGTTAGCGGGAGAAAACCCAAAACAACCCACAAATGTCCCCGTGGGAGGCACCAACACCTCCCACGAGACCAATGTAACTTGTAGGAACTCACCACGCAGTCGCGGGTCTCCCGATTTCAAAATATGATGATAATTTGCATGTTTCTAGACTTAGGCTTAAAAATATGGCATTAGAGGGTGAAAACCCAAAATAGCCCCCGAATGGCCTTGTTGGTGACTCCAACACCTCCCACGGGACCAATGTAACTCATAGGAATGGACCACGCAGTCGCAGGACTCCCGGTTTGAGAATACGATGATAATTTGTATATTTTTAGACTTAGGCTTAAAAACATGACGTTAGAGCGTGAAAACTCAAAACAGCCCCCGAACGGCCCCGTGGGAGGCACCAACACCACCCACAGGACTAATGTAACTCGTAGGAACAGACCACGCAGTCCCGAGTCTCCCGGTTTGAGAATACGATGATAATTTGCATATTTCTAGACTTAGGCTTAAAAACATAGCGTTAGAGGGTGAAAACCAAAAACAGCCCCCGAACAGCCCTGTGGGTGGCACCAACACCTTTCTCGGGACCAAAGTGACTCGTAGGAACTGACCACGCAGTCGTGGAACTCCCGGTTTGAGAATACGATGATAATTTATATATTTTTAGACTTAGGCTTAAAAACATGACGTTAGAGGGTGAAAACCCAAAACAGCCCCCGAATGGCCCCCTGGGAGGCACCAACATCTCCAACGGGTCCAATGTAACTCATAGGAACTAACCATGCAGCCACGGGACTCCCGGTTTAGGAATACGATGATAATTTAGATATTTCTAGACTTAGGATTAAAAGCAAGGCGTTAGAGGGTGAAAAACCAAAACATCCCCCGAACGGCCCTGTGGGTGGCACCAACACCTCCCACGGGACCAATGTAACTCGTAGGAACTGACCACACAGTCATGGGACTCCCGATTGTAGAATACGATGATAATTTGAATATTTTTAGACTTAGGCAAAATAGGACGTTAGTGGGGAAAAACCCTAAATATCCCCCCGAATAGCCCCGTGGAAGGGACCAACACCTCCCACGGGACCAATGTAACCCGTAGGAACTGACCACGCAGCCGCGGGTCTCCCGGTTTGAGAATACGATGATAATTTGTATATTTCTATACTTGGGTTTAAAAACATGACGTTAGAGGGTGAAAACCCAAAACAGCCCTCGAACGGCCCCATAGGTGGCACCAACACCTCCCCCTGGACCAATGTAACTCGTAGAAACTGATCACGCAGTCGCGGGACTCCCGATTTGAGAATACGATGGTAATTTGGATATTTATAGACTTAGTCTTAAAAACATGGCATTAGAGGGTGAAAACCCAAAACAGTCCCCGAACGGCCCCGTGGGTGGCACCAACACCTCCCACGGGACCAATGTAACTCGTAGGAACTGGCCACGCAGCCGCGGGACTCTCGATTTAAAATACGATAGTAATTTGCATATTTCTAAACTTAGGTATAAAAACATTGATATGTTGATAATTTAACTCATATATGCAATTTTTCAGCTTGTAAAGCTACTTGGTTACTGATATTTTTTTTTGTATCCTATCATTTGTAGGATTTGCACGTGGAACAAATGAAGGAGGTAATGGTTTACAAAATGAAGATTGTTTATATGTTGTGGACATTCAGGATTATGTTTTTTTATGTGTTACAGCCGTCCAAGCTTTATTATTTATTTTATGGTCGTGCGGGCTTTTATAATTTGATTGTTGAATTTTATGGCTGTGCGGGCTTTGTAATAAGCAGGTCTTACATTTACAGGTTTTGGAATGTCAAGAATATAGAGGAAACTCTGCCCAATTTTTTTTTCGTCTGTGAATTATTAAGACGTGTAATATTTTTAAGTTTGTATATATTATTTGTGATTTTTTTTGTTTTGCCAATAATAAATATTTGTAACACCTTGTACGCATCCAACGTTACACGTAGCAACCGACCGTGCACTCACAGGACCCCCAATTTTAGGATTGGACCAAAAAAATACATTTTTTTTCAAATTATAGTTAAATATGGTGATGGACGTTATCCATGACCATTTTTATTTTTTCCATCGCGCATAAAAATGGTCGCAACCAAAGTCCGCGACCATTTTTTCCTTTTTTCGTCACGGTTGTGGGTCACAGACTTTGGCTGCAACCATTTATTTTATTTTTAATATGTCACGGTTGTGGGTCGTGGACTTTGGCTGCGACCAATTTGTCACGGTTGTGGGTTACGGAAGAGGGCCGCGACCAATTTTATTTTTATTTTTTTGTCACGGTCGTGGGTCGCGGACTTTGGTCGCGACCAATTTGTCACGGTTATGGGTCACGGATGAGGGCCATGGCCCGTCACGACATGGGTCACGGCCCAAGTCCGTGACCATCTATCGTGACCCCTCTAACCCGTAACCATTTTTTGGTCACGGGCTTGTGCCACAACCCACAAAATTGGTCACGCTCGAAATGGTCACGGCCCAAATCCGCGACCCACACTTTTGTCAGGGATTTTGGCCGTGACCAATCGCCAGTTTTGGTGTAGTGTGAGTGTGCAGCCACAGGACTCCCGATTTTAGAATACGATGGTAATTTGAATATTTCTAGACTTAGGCTTAAAAACATGGTGTTTAAAGGTAAAACCCCTAAATAGCCCCCCTACGGTCCCGTGGGTGGTACCAACACCTCCCATGCGACCAATGTAACTCGTAGGAACTAACCAAGCAACCACGGGACTCCCGATTTGAGAATACGACAATAATTTCCATATTTATGGACTTAGGCTTAAAAACATGGCATTAGTGGGTGAAAAGCCGAAACAACCCCCGAACGGCCCCGTGAAGGACACCAACACCTCGCATGGGACCAATGTAACTCGTAGGAACTGATCGCGTGATCACGGGACCCCCAATTTGAGAATACAATGATAATTTTCATATTTCTAGACTTATGCTTAAAAACGTGGCGTTAAAGGGTGAAAACCCAAAAACGGCCCCCAAACATCCCCGTAAGTGGCACCAACACCTCGCACGGGACCAATGTAACTCATAGAAACTGATCGCGCGATCACAGGACCCCTAGTTTAAGAATACTAATATAATTTGCATATTTCTAGACTTAGGCTTAAAACATGGCGTTAGAGTGCGAAAACCGAACGGCCCCGTGAGTCGAACCAAATCCTTTCACGGGGCCAATGTAATTCGTACGAACTGACCGCGTGATCACGGGACTCCTGATTGGAGTGTACGATAATAATTTGTATATTTTTGGATTAGGCATAAAAACATGGCGTTAGTGGGGGAAAACCCGAAACAGCCCCCGAACGGCCCTGTGACTGGCACCAACACCTCGTGCGGGACCAAGTAACTCCTATGACCTGACCGCGCGATCATGGGACCCCCGATTTGAGAATACGATGATAATTTGCTTATTTCTAGATTTTGGCTTAAAAACTTGTCGTTAGTGGGCAAAAACCCGAATGGCCCTATGAGTGGCACCAACACCTCGCACGGAACCAATGTAACTCATACAAACTGGCCGCACGATCACGATACTCCCACTATGAGAATACGATAATAATTTAAAAATATTAAGACTTTGGCAAAACATGGCGTTAGTGGGGGGAAACCTGAAATAGCCCCAAACGGCCCCGTGAGTGGCACCAACACCTCGCACGGGACTAATGTAACTCGTACGAACTGACCGCGGGATTACGGGACTCCCGATTTGAGAATAAAATGATAATTGAAAAATATCAGAACTTAGGATTAAAAACATGGCGTAAGAGGGTGAAAACCCAAAACAACCCCCAACGGCTCCGTGGGAGGCACCAACACCTCCCACGGGACCAATGTAACTCGTAGGAACTGACCGCGCCGCTACGGGACTCCCGGTCTGAGAATACAAGGGTAATTTGAAAATATGGGGACTTAGGCTTAAAAATATGACGTTAGACGGTGAAAACCCAAAACAACCCCCTAAAGGCCCCGTGGGGGGCCCCAACACCTCCCACGGGACCAATGTAACTCGTAGGAACTGATCGCACAGCCACGGGACTCTCGGTTTGAGAATACGATGGTAATTTGAATATTTCTAGACTTAGTCTTAAAAACATGGCATTTAAAGGTAAAAACTAGAAACATCCTCCCTACGGCCCCGTGGGTGACTCCAACACCTCCTACGGGACCAATGTAACTCGTAGGAACTGATCATGCAGCCACGGGACTCCCGGTTTGAGAATATGATGATAATTTGCATATTTCTAGGCTTAGACTTAAACATGGCGTTAGTGGGTGAAAAGACGAAATAGCCTCGTGAGTGGCACCAACACCTCGCACGGGACCAATGTAACTCGTACGAACTAATCGTCCGATCACGGGACCCCCGGTTTGAGAATACGACGATAATTTGCATATATATAGACTTAGGCATAAAAACATTGATATGTTGATAATTTTAACTCATATATGCAATTTTTGTGCTTGATTAAATTTTTTGTAAAACTACTTGGCTACTGATGTCATTTTTTTTTGTATCCTATCATTTGTAGGATTTTTGCACATGAAACAAATGAAGGAGGCAATGGTTTACAACATGAAGACTGTTTATATGTTGTGGACATTCGGGATTGTGTTTTTTATGTGTTACATCCATGCGGGCTTTTATTTTTTAGTTTTATGGCCGTGCAGGCTTTATAATATGCTGGTTTTACATTTACAGGGTTTGGAATGTCTAGAAAATAGAGGAAACTCTGCCCAATTTTTTTTTGGTCTGTGAACTATTAAGACATGTAATATTTTAAGTTTGTATATATGTTATTTATTAACAACGTTCTCGATTCGCAATTTGTGATTTTTTTTATTGTTTTACCAATAATAAATATTTGTAACACCTCATACGCATCCAACGTTACACGTAGCAACCGATAGTGCACTCATAGGACCCTTAATTTTAGGATTGAACCAAAACAATACATTTTTTTAAAATTATAGTTAAATATGGTCATGGACTTTCTCTATGACCATTTTTATTTTTTTCGTTGTGCATAAAAGTGTTCGCGGCCAAAGTACATGACCCCCAACCGTGACCAAAACTGGTCGCGGCCAAAGTCCGAGACCATTTTTTTTCTTTTTCTTTCTCGCGGTGTCAGTCATGGACTTTGGCCGCGACCATTTTTTATTTTATTTTTTTTGTCACGATTGTTGGTCGCGGCCAAAGTCCGCGACTAATTTGTCACGGTTGGGTCGCGACCATTTTTTTCATTTGTTTTTATCATGGTTGTGGGTCGCGGAGTTGGGCCGCAACCAATTTGTCACGGCTGTGGGTCACGGACGAGGGCCGCGACCCGTCACGGCATGGGTCATGGCCCAAGTCATCGACCATCTGTAGTGACCCCCTCTGGGCCGTGACCATTTTTTGGTCACGAACTTAGGCCGCGACCCAAGAAATTGTTCACGCCCAAAATGGTCACTGTCCAAGTCCACAACCCACAGTCTTGGTCAGGGATTTTGGCCGTGACCAATCGCCAGTTTTGGTGTAGTGTATGTTAGTCTCGTACGAGCTGGTAGCCTCCTCAGGGACCATTCGAGGGGTGTTTTGGCGTCTCGATCGCTAACGCAATGTTTTCAAGCCTAAGTATATATATTCTCAAATTATCTCTGTGATCTCAAATAGGAGGTCACGTGACCACGCGATCAGTTCTTATGAGTTACTTAGGTCTCCTTTAAGGTATTGGTGCCTCTCACGAGGCCATTCAGGGGGTGTTTAGGGGTTTCTCCCTTTAACACCAAATTTTCAAGACTAAGTGTAGAGGCTCAAATTATCGTTGATCTCCCAAACTGGGGGCTACGTGACCATGCGGTCAGTTCCTATGAGTTATATTGGTCCCGTGCTAGGTGTTGGTGTCTCTCACGGGGCCGTTCGGGGGTGTTTCGAGATTTCGCCCTCTAACACCATATTTTCAATCATAAGTGTAAATATTCTCAAATTATCATCGTGCTCTCAAACCAGGGGTACGTGACCAAGAGGTTTGTTTCTACGAGTTACATTGGTCTTGTGCGAGGTGTTGGTGCCTGTCACAGGGCCATTCGGGGGATGTTTCTGGGATTCTCCCATTAACACAATGTTTTAAAGACAAAGTGTAGATATATTCTAAAATTATCATTGTGCTCTCAAACCATGGGCCACGTGACCAAACGGTCAGTTACGTTGGTCCCGTGTGAGGTACTGGCGCCGCTCACAAGGTCATTCGGGGGGTGTTCTGGGGTTTCACCCTCTAACGCCATGTTTTTAAGCCTAAGTGTAGATATTTTTAAATTATCGCCATGCTCTCAAATCGGGGGTTATATGACCGAGCGATCAGTTCAAACGAGTTACATTGGTCTCGTGGGAGTTGTTTGCACCTCTCATGAGTCCGTTCGGGGGAGGTCCTCATTTAACGCCATGTTTTCAAGCATATGAGTAGATAATCTCAAATTATTTTTGTTCTCTCAAAATTTTGTACCCGTGACCACACGGTCAATTCTTACGAGTTACATTGGTCTCGTGTGAGGAGTTGTTGCCTCTCACAGGGCCGTTCGGGGTTTTTTTGGGTTTCACCCTCTAATGGCATATTTTCAAGCCTAAGTGTAGATAATTTTAAATTATCATCGTGTTATAAAATTGCAGATATCGTTATGATGTGGTCAGTTCCTACGAGTTACAATCGTCCTGCACGAGCTGATCGCCCCTCTATTGCGGCCATTCGGGGTGTGTTTCGGGGTTTCGACCGCTAACGCAATGTTTTCAAGCCTAAGCATAGATATTCTCAAATTATTGTCTTACTAAAAAATTGGGGTCATGTGACCTCGCAGTCGGTTCCTACGAGTTACATTGGTCCCGTGCGAGGTGTTGGTGCTGCTTACGAGGCCATTCTAGGTGTTTTTTGAGGTTTTTCCCTCGAACGCCATATTTTCAAGCCTAAGTGTAGATTTTCTAAAATTATCGCCATACTCTCAAATTGGGGGTCCTGTGACCGGGGGGTCAGTTCCTATGAGTTACATTTGTCCCGTGCGAGGTGTTGGTGCCTCTCACCGGGCCATTCGGGGGGTGTTTTGGGGTTTTGTAATCTAAAACCATGTTTTCAAGTCTAACTGTATATATATTCTCAAATTACCGTTGTACTATCGAATCGGCGGTCACGTGACCACGCAATCTATTTATATTAGTTACATTAGTCGTGTGCGAGGTGTTGGTTCCTCTCGGATGGTGTTTCTGGGTTTTACCCTCTAACGCCATGTTTTCAAGCATAAGTGTAGATATTATCAAATTATCATTGTGCTCTCAAACTGTGGATTACGTGACCACATGTTCAGTTCCTATGAGCTACATTGGTCCCATGCAAGGTGTTGGTTACACTCACGGGGCCGTTCGAGGGGAGTTTTGAAGTTTCGCCATCTAATGCCTTGTTTTCAAGTATAAATGTAGCTATTATAAACTTATCACCATGATCTTAAATCGTGGGTCTCGTGACCATGCGATCAGTTCCTACTAGTTACATTGGTCCTATGCGAGGTGATCGGGCCTCTCACGGGGCCGTTATGGGGGTATTTTGGGGTTTCGCCCTCTAACACCATGTTTTTAATCCTAAGTGTAAATACTCTGAAATTATCATTGTGCACTCAAATCGTGGGTCACATGTCCATGCAGTCAGTTCTTACAAGTTACATTAGTCTCGTGCGACGTGTTGGCACCGCTCACGGGGGCGTTCGGGGGGTGTTTCGGGGTTTCTCCCTCTAACGCCATGTCTTCAAGCCTAAGTGCAGATATTAACAAATTATCATCGTGCTCTCAAACCTGTGGTCACGTGACAATAGGGTTAGTTTAAATGACTTACATGGGTCTCGTACAAGGTGATCGCCCCTCTCATGGGGGCCATTCTGGGGGGTGTTTCATGGTTTCGTCCTCTAACACTATGTTTTCAAGCCTACGTGTAGTCATTCTCAAATTTTTATTCTTCTCTCAAACCCTTGGTCCCGTGATCTCGCGGTTAGTTCCTATGAGTTACATTTATCCCGTGCGAGGTGATCGCACCTCTCATGAGACCGTTCAGGGGGTGTTTTTCCTTTAACGCCATTCTTAAAGCCTAAGTTTAGACATTCTCAAATTATCCTCGTGCTCTCAAAACAGGGGACCTGTGACCACGCGATCAGTTTTAATAAGTTACATTGGCCTTATGAGGTGTTATTGCCTCTCAAGGGGTCATTCGAGATTTCTCCCTCTAACACCATTCTTTGAAGCATAAGTTTGTATATTCTCAAGTTATCGTCTTCTCTCAAATGGGGGTCACGTGACCAGATGTGCAGTTCCTACGAGTTATATTGGTCATGTGCGAGGTGTTGGTGCCTCTTATGGGGCCATTTGAGGCTATTCTGAGGTTTATCCATGTTTTCAAGACTAAGTGTAGATATTATCAAATTATTTCTCTTAAACCAGGGAGTCCTATGACCACGTAGTCAGTTCTTACGAGTTACGGTAGTCTCGTGTGAGGAGTTGGATCCTCTCATGGGGCCGTTCGGGGGGTGTTTCGGGGTTTCACCCTCTAATGACATGTTTCCAAGCCTTAGTGTAGATATTCTAAAATTATCATCTTGCTCTAAAATTGAAGGTTATGTGTCCACGCAGGTGGTTCCTACCAGTTTTAATAGTCCCGTACGAGCTAATTACCCTTTTCACGGGGTCATTCGAGGCTTTAACCACTAACGCAATATTTTCAAGCCTAAGTGTAGATATTCTCAAGCTATCACCGGCCTTTCAAATCGGGGGTTACGTGACCACGCGATCGGTTCCTACGAGTTATATTGGTCCCATATGAGGTGTTGGTGCCTCTCACGGGACAGTTCGCGCCGTGTTTCGAGGGTTTTCCCTCTAACACCATGTTTTCAAGCCTAGATAAAGATATTCTCAAATTATCGCCATACTTTTAAATCGGGGTCACATGACCAAACAGTTAGTGCAAAAGAGCTACATTGGTCTCGTGTGATCGTGCCTCTCACGGGGCAGTTCTGGGGGGTGTTTCATGGTTTCACCCTCTAACGCGATGTTTCCAAGCCTAAGTGTAGATATTCTCAAATTATCACCGAGCTCTCAATCCGGGAGTCACGTGACCACGCGATCAACTCCTACAAGCTACATTGGTCTCGCGCGAGGTGATAATTCCTCTTACGGGAACGTTCAAGGGGTGTTTCATGGTTTTGTCCTCTATCGCCATGTTTTCAAGCCTAATAGTAGATATTCTCAAATTATCATTGAGCTCCCAAATCGGGGGTCATGTGTCCACGCAGTCAATTCCTATGAGTTACATTGGTCCTGTGCGCGGTGTTGGTACCTCTCACGGGGTTTTTCGAAGCGTGTTTTGAGGTTTCACCCTCTAACGCTATGTTTACAAGCCTAAGTGTAGATATTCTAAAATAATTGTTGTTCTCTCAAACTGGCGATCTTGTGATAACTCGATCAGTTCCTACGAGTTATATTGATCTCGTGCGAGGTGTTCGCGCCTCTCAGGGGTTGTTCGAGGGGTGCTTCGGGGTTTTGCCCTCTTATGCCAGGTTTTCAAACCTAAGTGTAGATATTCTCACACTGTCTCTGTGCTCATAAATCATGGGTCCCGTGAACATGTGGCCAGTTCCTCTGAGATACATTATCCCATGCCCTCTTATGCCAGCTCACGGGGTCGTTCGGGAGGTGTTTTAGGGATTCGCCCTCTAACGCCATGTTTTTAAGCTTAAGTGTAGATATTATCAAATTATCCCCATGCTATCAAATCGAAGGTCCCATGACCGTACAATCAGTTACATTGCTCCCGTGCTAGGTGTTGGCACCTCTTACGAAGCCCTTCAGGGGGTCTTTCGGGGTTTCGCCCTGTAACGCCATATTTTCAAGCCAAAGTGTTAATATTCTCAAATTATTGGTGTGATCTCAAAAGTGGGTCACGATACCACGTGATCAGTTCTTACGAGTTACATTGGTCCCGTGCAGGGTCTTGGCGTCTCTCACGAGGCTGTTCGGGGGGTGTTTTGTGGTTTCGGCCTCTAATGCCTTTCTTTCAAGCCTATACATAGATGTTCTCAAATTATAGCTGTTCTCTCAAACCGTGGGTCCCAAGACCATGCAGTCAGTTCTTACTAGTTATATTTGTCCGATGCGAGGTGATTATGCCTCTCAAGGGGCCGTTAGGGAGGTGTTTAGGGGTTTCTCCTTCTAAGACCATGTTTTCAAGCCTTAGTGTAGTTATTCTTAAATTATTGTTGTGCTCTCAAATTGTGGATCCATGACCATACGGTTATTTCCTACAAGTTACATTGGTGTCGTGCGAGGTAATAGCGTCTTTCGTTGAGCCGTTCGGTGGGTGTTTTGGGGTTTCACCCACTAAAGCCATGTTTTCAAGCCTAAGTGTAGAAATTATCAAATTATCTTCGTGCTCTCAAATAGTGGGGCCTGTGGCCATGCGATCAGTTCTTATGAGGTACATTGGTCCCTTGCGAGGTGTTAATGCCACTCATAGGGCCGTTCGGGGGTTGTTTCAGGGTTTCACTATCTAACTCCATGTTTTCACGCCTAAGTGTAGATACTCTCAAATTATCATCGTACTCTTAAACTGTGGTCACGTGACCAAACCTATAGTTCATACGAGCTAATTGATCACGTGCGAGGTGTTGGTGCCTCTCATGGGGCCGTTCGAAGTATGTTTCAGGGTTTCTCCTTATAACGCCATGTTTAAAGCCTAACTGTATATATTATCAAATTATCTTCAGGATATCAAACCATGAAGTCCCATGACCATGCGGTCAGTTCCTACGAGTTAGATGGTCCCGTGCGAGGTGTTGACTCCTCTCACGTGATCATTCGGGTGGCGTTTTTGGGTTTCACCCTCTAACTCCATGATTTCAAGCTTAATTATAAATATTCTCAAATTATCATAGTGCTCTCAAATCGTGTGTCTCATGACCACGCGGGTAGTTCTTACGAGTTACGTTAGTCTCGTACAAGGTGATCGCGCCTTTCATAGGGCCGTTCGGGGGTATTTTGGGGTTTCGACCATAAATGCCATGTTTTCAATCCTAAGTGTAGATATTCTTAAATTATCTTTATACTCTCAAATCGGGGGTGACGTGACCATGGGATCGGTTCGTACAAGTTGCATTGGACTCATGTGAGGTGTAGGTGCCTCTCACGGGGTCGTTCGGGGGGTGTTTCGAGATTTCGCCCTCTAACACCATGTTTTCAAGCCTATGTGTGAATATTATCGAATTATCATCATGCTCTCAAAGTGGAGGACACGTGACCACGTGGTTAGTTCCTATGGCTTATATTGGTCCCTTGCGAAGAGTCGGTACATCTCACAGGGCCGTTCAGGGGTATTTCGGGGGTTTTCCCACTCTCGACGTGTTTTCAAGCCTAAATGTAAGTATTCTCAATTTTTTGTCGTGCTAAAAAATCGTGGGTCCCACGACCATGCGGTCAGTTCCTACGAGTTACATTGATCTTGTGCGTGGTGTTGGTGCCTCTCACGGGGACGTTCGGGGGTTATTTCAAGGTTTCTCTCTCTAACGCCATGTTTTCAACCTTACATGTAGATATCCTCAAATTATCATCATGCTCTCAAACTGGGGAGCCCCATGACCACACGATCAGTTCCTACGAGTTACATTGGTCTTGTACGAGGTGTTGATATCTCTCACGGGACCGTTCGAGGGGTGTTTCGAGGTTTGGCCCTCTAACACCATATTTTTAAGCCTAAGTTTAGATATTCTGAAATCATCGTTGTTGTCAAAAATTGGGTGTCATCTAACCACGTGGTCAGTTCCTTCGAGTTACATTGGTCCCATACGAGGTGTTGGTGCCTCTCACAAGGCCGTTCATTGGGTGTTTCGGGGTTTCACCCTCAAATACAATGTTTTCTAGCCTATGTATAGAAATTCTCAAATTATCACTGTGCTCTCAAACTGTGTGTCCCATGACCACGCGATCCATTCCAATGACTTACATTGGTCCGGTACGAGATGATCACGTATCTTAAAATGTCGTTCGATGGGTATTTCATGGTTTTGACCACTAAAACTATGTTTTCAATCATAAGTGTAGATTTTTTAAATTATCATTGTGTTCTCAAATCGGGGGTCCCGTGACCACGCGATAAGTTCGTATGTGTTACATCGGTCCCATGCGAGGTGTTGGTGCCACTCACAAGGCCTTTCAGGAGGTGTCTCAGGGTTTCACCCTTTAACGCTATGTTTTCAAGCTTAAGTGTAAATATTATCAAACTATCGCCGTGCACTCAAACTGAGGGTCACATGATCGTGCGGTCAGTTCCTATGAGTTACATTGGTCCCGCGCGAGGTGATCGCATCTTTCACAGGGCCGTTCGAGGGGTGTTTCGAGGTTTCGTCTGCTAAAGCTATATTTTCAAGCCAAAGTGTAGATTCTAAAACTGTTGTCGTGCTATCAGACAGGGGGTCACATGACCATGCGTCCAGTTCCTACGAGTTACATTGGTCTCTTCCGAGGTGATCACTCCTCTCACGGGGCCATTTGGGGAGTGTTTATGGGTTTCGTCCTCTAACGCCATGTTTTCAAGCCTAAGTGTAAATATTCTTAAATTATCTCCACGCTATTAAACCATGGAACCCATGACCACACGATCAGTTCCTACGAGTTACATTGGTCCCGTACGAGGAGTTAACGCCTCTCACGTGGCCGTTCGGGAGGTGTTTTGGGTTTCACCCTCTAACGCTATGTTTTTAAGCCTCAGTGTAGATATTCTCAAACTAATGTTGTGCACAAAAATGGAGGGTCACTTGACCGCGCGATCAGTTCCTACGAGTTACATTGGTCCCCAATGAGGTGATCGCGCCTCTCACGGAGCCATTCGAGCGGTGTTTCAGGGTTTGGTCCGCTAAGGATATATTTTCAAGCTGAAGTGTAGATATTCTCAAATTGTCATCATGCTCTCAAATAGGGGGTAACATGACCATGTTTCATATTCCTATGAGTTATATTAGTCTCTTGCGAGGTGATCGCGCCTCTCACCGGGCCCTTTGGGGGGGGGGGTGTTTTGGGGTTTCACCCTCTAATGCCATGTTTTCAAGCCTAAGTGTAAATATTCTTAAATTATCTCCATGCTCTCAAACTGGTGGACCCGTGACCATATAGTCAGTTCTAATGAGTTACATCAGTCCGGTGGAGGTGTTGATGCCTCTCATAGGGTCCTTCAGGGGTTTTTTTGAGGATTCACCCTGTAATGCTATATTTTCAACCCTAAGTGTAGATATTCTTAAATTATGGTCATGCTCTCACACCGTGGATTATGTGACCACGTGGTCAGTTCCTATGAGTTATATTGGTCCTGTGTGAGGTGCTGGAGCCTCTTACGGGGCTGTTTGGGGGATGTTTTGGGGTTTCGCCCTCTAACGCCATGTTTTCAACCCTAAATATATATATTCTCAAATTACTATCGTGCTTTGAAACTATGGGTCTTATTACCCCACAGTTAGTTCCTACGAGTTACATTGGACCCGTGCAAGGTGATGGTGCCTCTAACGTGGTCGTTCGGGAGGTGTTTAAGGGTTTCGCCCTCTAACGCCATGTTATCAAGTCTATGTGTAGATATTCTCAAATTATATCATGCTCTCAAATCGCTGGTCCCATGACCACACGATCAGTTGTATGATTTACATTAGTCCTTCGTGAGGTGATCGCGCCTCTCACATGTCCGTTCGAGGGGTGTTTTCGGGTTTCGTCCACTAATGCCATATTTTCAAACCTACGTGTAGATATTCTCAAATTATCATCATGCTCTCAAAACAGGGGTCACGTGACCATGCGGTCAGTCATACGGGTTACATTGGTCTCGTGGGAGGTGATCGCACCTCTAACGTGGCGATTCGGGGAGTGTTTTGGGGTTATTCCCTCGAACGCCATGTTTTCAGTCCTAAGTGTAAATATTCTCAAATTATCTCCACTCTCTCAAACCATGGGTCCCATAACCATGGGATCAATTCCTACGAGTTGCATTGCTCCTGTGCGAGGTGTTGGTGCCTCTCACAGGGCCATTCGGGAGGTGTTTCGTGGTGTCGCCCTCTAACGCTATGTTTTTTAGCCTAAGTCTAGATATTCTAAAATTATTCTCTTGCTCTCAGCTTGTGGGTCATTTTAGTTCCTACGAGTTACATCGGTCCCTTGTGAGGTGTTGGCGCCTCTAGTAGGGTTATTCACCAGGGTGTTTCAGGTTTTCCCCGTTTAACACCGTGTTTTCAAGCCTAAGTGTAGATATTCTCAAATTATCTCTATGCTCTAAAACCGGGGGAACCGTGACCACGCGGTTAGTTCCTAGGAGTTACATTGGTCCCGTGCGAGGTGTTGACGCCTCTCATGGGGCCGTTCGTGGGGTGTTTCGCGGTTTCACCCTATCCAACCATGTTTTCAAGCCTAAGTGTAGATATTCTAAATTTATCATTGTCTTATCAAATTGAGGGGCTCGTGACCATACGGTCAAATCCTACGAATTATATTGGTCCCGTGCGAGGAGTTAGCCCCTCTCACGGGGCAGCTTGAGGGGTGTTTCAGGGTTTCGCCCTCTAACGCCATATTTTTAAGTCTAAGTGGAGATACTCTCAACTTATCAATGTGCTCTCAAACCGTGTGTCCGATGATCACACGATCAGTTCCAATGAGTTACATTGGTCCTGTACGAGATGATCGTGCCTCTCACGGGGCCGTTAGATTTTTTTTAGGATTTAACCCCCAAACTCCATGTTTTCAAACCTAAGTGTAGATATTCTCAAATTATAGTCGTGCTCTTAAACTGAGGGTCACCTGACCATGCAATCAGTTCTTATGAGATACATTGGTCCGGTGCGAGGTGATACTACCTGTCACTGGGTCGTTCAGGGGGTGTTTCAAGGGTTCACCCTCTAACGACATGATTTCAAGCCTAAGTGTAGATATTATCAAATTATCGTCGAGCTCTCAAATCGGGGGTCACGTGACCACGCTGTCAGTTCCAACGAATTACATTGGTTCCATACAAGGTGTTGGTGCCTCTCACGGAGCCGTTCGGTGGGCGTTTCGGGGTTTCTCCCTATAACGCCATGTTTTCAATCCTAAGTGTATATATTCCCCAATTATCACCATATTCTCAAAACGTGTGTCGTGTGACCACGCAATAAGTTCCTACTAGTTACATTAGTCCCGTGTGAGGTATTGCACCTCTCATGGGGCCGTTCCGGTGTGTTTTGGAGTTTCACCTTGTAACGCCATGTTTTCAAACCTAAGTGTAGATATTCTCAAATTATGGTCGTGATCTTAAACTGTGGGTCACGTGGCCACGCGATCAGTTCCTACAAGTTACATTGGTCCTATGCGAGGTATTGGCACCTCTCACAGGCTGTTTGGGGGTGTTTCAGGCGTTCGCCCTCTAATGCCATGTTTTCAAGCCTAAATATAGATATTCTCAAATTATTATCATGTTGTGAAATCGTAGGTCCTAGGACCGCACGATCAGTTCCTATAAATTAGATTTGTCCCGTGCGAGGTGTTGGTCCCTCTCACGTGGCCGTTCGAGAAGTGTTTCAGGGTTTTATCCTCTAACACCATGTTTTAAAGCCTAAGTGTAGATATTCTGATATTAATGTCATGATCTCAAATCGGGGCCACATGACCACATGGTCAGTTCCTACGAGCTACAATGGTCCCGTGCGAGGTGATGACGCCTCTCACAGGGCCATTTGAGTGGTGTTTGGGGTTTCTTCCACTAACGTAATGTTTTCAAGCCTAAGTGTAAATATTCTTAAATTATCGTCGTGCTCTCAAATCGTGGGTCATGTAACCATGCAGTAAGTTCCTATGAATTACATTGGTCCCGTGCGAGGTGTTGGCACCTCTATCGGGGACGTTCAGGGGAATTTTGGGGGTTTCACCCTCTAATGCCATATTTTCAAGACTAAGATTAGATATTCTAAAATTTTCATTGTTCTCTCAACGCGGGGGGACCGTGACCATGCGGTCAAATCCAATGAGTAACATTCATCCCGGACGAGGGCTTAGAGCCTCAAACGGGGCTGTTTGGGGCCATTTCTGGGTTTTTTTCTCTTACACCATGTTTTCAAGCCTAAGTGCAGATATTCTCAAATTATTTTTGCTCTCTCAAAATGTGGGTCCCGTGACCACGCTGTCAGATCTTATGAGTTACATTGATCCCGTGCGAGATGATTGTGCCTTTCACGGGGCCATTCGTGGGTTGTTTCGATGTTTCACGCACTAACGCCATGTTTTTAAATCCAAGTTTAGATATTCTTAAAGTATCTTTATGCTTTCAAACCAGGGGTCACGTGACCACACGGTCAGTTCCTACGAGTTACATTGGTCCCGTTCGAGGTGATAGTGGCTCTCACGGGGCCGCTTAGGGGTGTTTAGGGGGTTCGCCCTCTAACGCCATGTTTCCTAGCCTAAGTGTAGATATTCTTAAATTATCGTCGAGCTCTCAAACCGGGGGTCAAGTGACCACGTGGGCAGTTCCTACGAGTTACATTGGACCGTGTTAGGTGTTGGTGCGACTCACGGGGCAGTTCAGGGGGTGTTTTGAGGTTTCGCCATCTAACGCCATGTTTTCAAGCCTAAGCATAAATATTCTCAAATTATCACCATGCTCTCAAAATGTGGGTCACGTGACTACATGGGTAGTTCTACGAGTTACATGGGTCCCGTGTGAGGTGTTAGTGACTCTTACGGGGCCGTTCAAGAGGTGTTTATGGGTTTCGACCTCTAACATCATGTTTTCAAGCCTAAGTGTAGACATTCTCAAATTATCATCGTGCTCTCAGATCGGGGGTCAAGTGACTACACGGTTAGTTCTTACGAGTTGCATTAGTCCCGTGCAAGGTGATCATGCCTCTCACATGGCCGTTCGAGGGGTGTTTTGAGGTTTTGTCTACTAACTATATATTTTTAATCTTGAGTGTAAATATTCTTAAATTATCACCGTGCTCTGAAACTATGGGTTATGTGACCATACGATCAGTTCCTACGAGCTACATTAATTTCCTGCGAGGTGATCTCCCTCTCAAGGGGACATTCAGGGTTTCGACCTCTAAGGCCATGTCTTCAAGCCTAATTTTAAATATTTTGAAATTTTCTCCATGCTCTCAAACTCCTGTGACCACACGATGAGTTCCTACAACTTATATTGGTCTCGTGTGAGGTGTTTGCGCCTCTCGCAAGGCCTTTTGGTGGGTGTTTCATGATTTTGCCCTGTAACGCCATGTTTTCAAGACAAAGTGTATATATTCTCAAATTATAGTCATGCTCTAAAACCATTGGTCCCGTGAGAGGTGTTGGCACCTCACACGGGGCCTATTAGGGGGTGTTTTGGGGTTTCGCCCTCTAACGCCACATTTTTAAGCCTAACTGTAGATATTATCAAATTATCGCCATATTCCCAAAATGTGGGTCACGTGACCATGTGATTAGTTCCTATGAGTTACACTGTTCCAGTGTGAGGTGTTGCGCCTTTCACGGGGCCAATCGAGGGGTGTTTCGGGGTTTAGCCCTCTAACGCCATATTTCAAGCCTAAGTGTAGATATTCTCAACTTATCGCCTTCCTTTCAAACTTCGGGTCCCGTGATCATGCGGTCAATTACAAAGAGTTACATTTATCCTGTACGAGGTGATCATGCCTCTCAAGGTGCCTTTCGGGGGGTGTTTCGGGGTTTCACCCTCTAATGCCATATTATAAAGCCTAAGTGTAGTTATTCTCAAATTAATGTCATGATCTCAAACCGTGGGTCACGTGACCACGCAATCAGTTATAAGGAGTTACATTGGTCCCGTGTGAGGTGTTGGTGCCTCTCACGGGGTCGTTTGGGGGCTGTTTCGAGGTTTCATCCTCTAACGCCAGGTTTTCAAGCCTAAATGTAGATATTCTCAAAGTTTTGTCATGCTCTGAAACCATGGGTCTCGTGACCACGCGATCAGTTCTACGAGTTCAATGGTCCCGTGCGAGGTGTTGGTGACTCTCACTGGGCCGTTCGAGAGGTGTTTTTGGGTTTCAGCGTCTAATGCCATATTTTTAAGCCTAAGTGTATATATTCTTAAATTATCGCCATGAGGTCACTTCCTATGAGTTGCATTGGTCCCATGAGAGGTGATAGTGCCTCTCATGGGGACATTTAGGGGGTGTTTCATGGGTTCATCTTTTAACTTCGTGTTTTCAAGCCTAAATGTAGATATTCTCGAATTATCACTGAGCTCTCAAATCGGGGGTCATGTGACCACGCGGGCAGTTCCTACGAGTTTATTTGGTCATGTGCGAGGAGTTGGTGCCTATTACTGGTCGTTCGGGGGGTGTCTTGGGGCTTCTCCATCTAACGTCATGTTTTCAAGCCTAAGTGCAGATATTCTAAAATTATTGCCAAGCTCTCAAAACATGGGTTACATGACCACACGATCTGTTATTACGAGTTACAATAGTACCGTGTGAGGTGTTGTTCCTCTCACGGGGCCATTTGGGGGGTGTTTCGGGGCTTCACCCTCTAATGCAATATTTTAAAGATAAAATGTAGATATTCTCAATTAATCGCCTTTGTCTCAAATTATGGGTCCCATAACTGCGCGGTCAGTTCCTACAAGTTACATATGTCACGTACGAGGTGATCACACCTCTCATGGGGCCGTTCTGGGGGTGTATCGGGGTTTCTCCCTCTAACTCCATGTTTTCAAGCCTAAGTGTAGTTATTCTCAAATTATTGTCATGCTCTCCAACCGTGGGTCCCGCGACCACACGGTCAGTTCCGATGAGTTACGTTGGACCCATGCGAGGTGATCGCGCCTCTCACAAGACCGTTTTGGCGGTGTATCGGGATTTCTCCCTCTAACCCCATATTTTCAAGCCTAAGTTTAGTTATTCTCAAATTATTCTCGTTCTCTCAAATCGTGGGTCCTGTCACCACTCGATCAGTTCTGACGAGTTACGTTGGTATCGTGCTAGGTGATCACACCTCTCACGAGGCTTTTTGGGGGGAATTTTTCCCTCTAACACCATGTTTTCAAGCTTAAGTGTAGATATTCTCAAATTATCTATGTTCCCTTAAAACAACGGACCTCTGACCACACGATCAGTTCTTATGAGTTACATTGGTCCCGTGCGAGGGGATGTTGTCTCTCACGGGGCCGTTTGAGGAGGTGCTTCGGGATTTCTCCCTCTAACACCATGTTTTGAAGCCTAAGTGTAGATATTCTCAAATTATCATTATGCTCTGAAATCAGTGTCACGTGACCATGCATGTAGTGTTGGTGCCTCTCATGAGGCCGTTCAGGGGGTGTTTCAGGGCTTCTCCCAATAATTCCATAATTTTAAGCCTAAGTGTAAATATTCTGAAATTATCATTGTGCTCTAAAATCGGAGGAACCATGACCATGCGATCAGTTCTTATAAGTTACATTGGCCCCGTGCGAGGTGTTGGCGCATCTCTCGAGGCTGTTCGAGGGCTGTTTCGAGATTTCGCCTTCTAACTCCATGTTTTCAAGCCTAAGTGTAAATATTCTCAAAATTTTTTTGTGCTCTTAAATCGTGGTGCCCATTATCACGCGGTCAGTTACTACGAGTTACATTGGTTCCGTAGGAGATGATCGCCCCTCTCACGGGGCCGTTCGGGGGTTGTTTCAAAGATTTCGCCCACTAATGCCATGTTTTAAAGCTTAAGTGTAGTTATTCTCAAATTATCTCCGTACTCTCAAATCGGGGGTCACATGACCACACTGTCAGTTCCTACGAGTTACATTTATCCCGTGCGAGGTGATAGTGCCTCTCATGGGGCCGTTTAGATGGTGTTTCGGGGGTTCCCTCTAACGCAATATTTTCAACTCTAAGTGTAGATATTCCCAAATTATCGCCATACTCTCAAATCGAGGGTTACATGACCATGCGAGCAGTTCCTACGAGTTAAATTGGTCACCTACGAGGTGTTGGTGCTTCTCATGAAGCCGTTTGGGGGGTGTTTTGGGGTTTTCCCATCTAACACCTTGTTTTTAAGCCTAATTGTATATATTGACAAATTATTGCGATGCGTTCACAATGTGGGTCACGTGACAACGCGGTCAGTTCCTACAAGTTACATTGGTCTAGTGTGATGTGTTGCGTCTCTCACGGGTCCGTTCAGGGGGTATTTCAGGGTTTCTCCCTCTAATGCAACATTTTTAGGACTAACTGTAGATATTCTTAAATTTTCACCTTGCTCTCAAACTGTGGGTCCCATGACCACACTATCCATTCTTACAAGTTACATTGGTCCTGTATAACGTGATGTTGCCTCTCACAGGGTTGTTTGGGGGCTGTTTCGAGGTTTTTCCCTTTAACGCCATGTTCAAGCCTAAGTGTGGATATTGTCAAATTTTTGTCGTGATCTCAAATCGTGTGTCCTGTGACCACGCAGTTAGTTCCTATGACTTACGTTGGTCCTGAGGGAGATGACCACGCCTCTCACTGGGCCGCTCAAGGGTTGTTTTGGGGTTTCAACGTCTAAGGCCACGTTTTCAGGCCTAAGTGTAGATATTCTCAAATTATCATCATACTCTTAAATCAGGGGCAGATGACCATGCATGTCGTTGCTACGAGTTACATTGGTCACGTGCAAGGTGTTGGTGCCTCTCACAGGTCCATTAAGGGGGTGTTTCGGGGTTTCACCCTATAACTCCATGTTTTCAAGCCTAAGTATAGATATTCCCAAATTATCGTCGTGCTCTCAAACTAAGAAGTCCCATGACCACACAGTAGTTCCTATGAGTTATGTTGGTCAACTGCGAGGTGTTGGCACCTCTCACGGGGCGATTAGGTGGTGTTTCAAGATTTCACCCTTTAATGCCATGTTTTCAAACCTAAGTGTAGATAATTTCAAATTATCATCGTGTTCTCAAACCGATGGTCCCATGACCACGCGGTCAGTTCTTATGAGTTATATTAGTCTCGTACTAGTTGATCGCCCCTCTCGCAGGGTCGTTTGGGGGGTATTTTGGGGTTTCGACCGCTAACGCAATGTTTTTGAGCCTAAGTGTAGATATTTTTACATTATCGTCGTGCTCTAAAATTAGGGATCATATGACCTAGCAGTTAGTTCCTACGAGTTACATTGGTCCTGTGCGAGGTGGTGGTTCCTCTCACGGGGGTGTTTCTGGGTTTCGTCCTCTAACGCCATGTTTTCAAGGTAATATGTAGACATTCTCAAATAATGACCGACCTCCCAAACTGGGGGGTCCAAGACCACACGGTCAGTTCCTACGAGTTACATTGGTACCGTACAACGCATTGGTGCCTCTCACGGGGCCGTTCGGGGGTGTTTTGGGGTTTCGCCATCTGACGCCATATTTTCAAGCTTAGGTGTAGATATTCTGCTCTCAAAGTGTGGGTCACGTGACCATGTGGTCAGTCCCTACGAGTTACGTTGGTCCCGTGTGAGGTGTTACGCTTCTCATGTGGCCGTTCAGGGGGTGTTTTACCCTCTAACGCCATCTTTTCAAGCCTAAATGTAGCTATTCTCAAATTATCGCCTTTCTCTCAAACTGTAGGTCCCGTGATCATGGTATCTGTTGCTACGTGTTACATCTGTCCTATGCGAGGTGTTCACGCCTCTCACGGTGCCGTTCGGGGGGTATTTTGGGATTCGTCCTCTAACCCCATCTTTTCAAGCCTAAGTTTAGTTATTCTGAAATTATTGTCATGCTCTCAAACCATGGGTCCCATGACCACGCGACTAGTTACTATGAGTTACATTGGTCCCGTGCGAGGCGATCGCGCCTCTCACGAGGCCGTTCGGGGTGGTGTTTCTCCTTCTAATGCGACGTTTTCAAGCCTAAGTGTAGATATTCTCAAATTATGTTCGTGCTCTAAAAAATGGGGGACCCGTGACCACACGATCAAGTCTTATGAATTACAATGGTCTCGTACGTGGTATTGTTGCTTCTCATGGGGCCGTTCGAGGGGTGCTTCGGCATATCCTCCTCTAATGCCATGATTTCAAGCCTAAGTGCAGATATTCTCAAATTATTTTCATGCTCTCAAACTGGGGTGACGTGGCACGTGCAGTTCCTACGAGTTACATTGACGTGTGCGAGGTATTGGTTCCTTTCACGGGGCCTCTCAGGGGGTGTTTCTGGGATTCTTCCTATAACGCTGTCTTTGCAAGCCTAATTGAAGATATTATCAAATTATCACCGTGCTCTCAAACCAGTTAGTCCCATGACCACGCGATCAGTTCCTAAGAGTTACGTTGGTCCCATGCGAGGTGTTGGCACCTCTTACGAGGCCGTTCGGGGGGTGTTTTAGGGTTCCACCTTCTGATAACAAATTTTCCAGCATAAGCGTAGATATTCTCAAATTATCATCGTGTTCTCAAACCATAGGTTCCGTGACCATGCGGTCAGTTCTTACGAGTTACATTAGTCCCGTAAGAACTGATCGCCCCTCTCACGGGGCCGTTTGGAGGGTGTTTTGGCGTTTTGACTGCTAGCGCAATGTTTTCAAGCCTAAGTAAAAATATTCCCAAATTATCACCGTTCTCTCAAACCTTAGATCATGTGACCACGCGGTCCATTCCCACAACCGCATTGGTCTCGTGCAAAGTGTTGGTGCCTCTCGCGGAGCTGTTCGAGGGGTGTTTAGGGTTTTACCCTCTGACGCCGTGTTTTATAAACTATATGCAGATATTCTCAAATTATCGTCAGGCTCCCAAACCAGGGGCACATGACCACGTGTTCAATTCCTACGAGTTACATTAGTCATGTGCGAGGTGTTGGTGCCTCTCACGGGGTGTTTTGGGGAGTGCTTCGGGATTACTCCCTCTAATGCCATGTTTTCCAGCCTAAGTGTATATATTCTCAAATTATCTTCGTGCTCTCAAACTGGGGTACATTGGTCGTGTGAGAGGTGTTTATGTGTTTCTCCCTATAATGACATGTCTTCAATCTAAGATATTCTCAAATTATCATCGTTCCCTCAAACGAGGGAGTCCCATGGCCATGCGGTTAATTCATATGAGTTACGTTGGTCCTGTGCAAGGTATTGACACCTCTTACGAGGCCGTTTGGGGGGTTTTTTGGGGCTTCACCCTTTATTGACATGTTTCAAGCCTAAGTGTATATATTCTCAAATTATCAT
The DNA here is from genome assembly GCA_949130495.1 of Sambucus nigra. NCBI lineage: Eukaryota > Viridiplantae > Streptophyta > Magnoliopsida > Dipsacales > Adoxaceae > Sambucus > Sambucus nigra. The sequence continues at coordinate 53,114,609 of OX422220.1, forward strand.
CGTGTTCTCAAATAACAGGTCATGTGATCATGCGATCAGTTCCTTTGAGTTACATTAGTCCGGTACGAGCATATCACCCCTATCACAGGGCCATTTAAAGGGTGTTTAGGGGTTTCAATCGCTAGTGCAATGTTTCCAAGCCTAATTGTAGATATTCAAAAATTATCCCCAGGCTCCAAAATCGGGGGGTATATGACCACGCAATCAGTTCCTACGAGTTACATTGGTCCTGTGCGAGGTGTTGGTGCCTCTCACGGGGCCATTCAAGGGGTGTTTCAGGGTTTTTTCCTTTAACACCATGTTTTTAAGTCTAAGAGTAGATATTCTCAAATTATTGACATTTTATCAAATCAGGGGTCACGTGACCATGCTTTCACTTCCTACAAGTTACATTGGTTCTGTGTGAGTTGTTGGTTCCTCTCATGAGGACATTCGGGGGGTGTTTCAGGGTTTTGCCCTCTAATGCCATCTTTCAAAGCCTAAGTGTATATATTATCATGTTATCATTATGTATCAAATTGTGGGTCAAGTGACCACGCGGTCAGTTCCTACGAGTTATATTGGTCCCGTGCAAGGTGTTGGCGCCTCTCATGGGGTTGTTTGGAGGGTATTTTTCCCTATAACTTCATGTTTTCAAGCCTTAGTGTAGATATTCTCAAATTATCCCTGTGCCCTTAAAACGGGGGACCTATGAGCAGCAATCAAATCTTATGAGTGACATTGGTCCCGTATGTGGTGATGTTGCCTCTTACGGGGCCGTTTGAGGGGGTGCTTCGGGGTTTCGCTTCTGATGCCATGTTTTCAAGACTAAGTGTAAATATTATCAAATTATCACCGTGCTCTCAAATCGGAGTCATGTAACCTCGCATGGAGTTCCTAGAGTTACATTTGTGACCACATGTGAGGTGCTGGTGCCTCTCATAGGGCCATTCAGGGGGGTTTCGGGATTTCGCCGAATAACGCCATATTTTTAAGCCTATGTGTAGATATTCACAAATTATCACTGTGGTCTCAAACCAGGGAGTCTCGTAACCAAGCGGTCAGTTCCGACGAGCAACATTGGTCCCGTGCGAGGTGTTGGCGGCCCTCACGGGTTCATTCAGGGGCTGTTTCGAGGTTTCGCCGGGTAACGCCATGTTTTCAAACCAAAGTGTAAATATTCTCAAATTATGGTCTTTCTCTCAAACCAAGGGTAACATGACCACGCGATCAGTTCCTACGATTTACATTGGTCGCATGCGAGGTGCGGGTGCCTCTCACTGGGCCGTTCAGGGCGTGTTTCGAGGTTTCTCCCAATAACGCCACGTTTTCAAGTATAAGTGTAGATATTCTAAAATTATCACCTTGCTCTAAAAAAGGGGAACCTTGACCTTGCAGTCAGTTCCTATGAGTTACATTGGCCCCGTGCGAGGTGTTAGCGCATCTCTCGGGGTCGTTTGGGGCTATTTCGAAGATTCGCGCTCTAACACCATGTTTTTAACCTTCAGTGTAGATATTTATTAATTTTTTGTCATGCACTTAGACCGTGAGTCCCGTTATCACGCGATTAGTTTCTATGAGTTACATTGGTCCCGTGGGAGATGATCGCCCCTCTCACGGAGCCCTTCAGGGGTTGTTTCGTGGTTTCACCCACTAACGCCATGTTTTCAAACCCAAGTGTAATTATTCTCAAATTATCTCGCTACTCTCAAAACGGGGGTCACGTGACCACACGGTCAGTCCCAATGAGTTATATTTGTCCCGTGCGAGGTGATAGTGCCTCTCGTGGGCCCATTAAGGGGTTGTTTGGGGTTTCATTCGATAACGCTATGTTTTCAAGCCTAAGTGTAGATATTCTAAAATTATCATCGTGCTCTCAAACTAGGAAGTCCCATAACCATGCGGTTAGTTCCTACGAGTTACGTCGATCAACTGGGAGGTGTTGGCGCCTCTCACGGGGCCGTTTAGTGGGTGCTTCAGGGTTTCACCCTCTAATACCATGTTTTCAAACCTAACTGTAGATAATCCCAAATTATCATTGTGTTCTCAAACCATAGGTCTTGTGACCACGTGGTCAGTTCTTATGAGTTACATTAGTCCCGTATAAGGTGATCGCCCCTCTCACAGGGTCGTTCGGGGGGTGTTTTGAGGTTTCAACCACTAATGCAATGTTTACAAGCCTAAGTGTAGATATTATCAAATTATCATTGTGCTATAAAGTTGGGGGTCATGCGACCATGCAGTCGATTCCTACGAGTTGCGTTGGTCCCGTGAGAGGTGTTGATGCCTCTCATGGGGCCGATCGGGGGTGTTTTGGGGTTTCATCCTCTAATGCCATGTTATCAAGACAAAGTGTATATACTCTAAAATTATCACCGAGCTTCCAAACCGAGGGGCACGTGACCGTACGATCAGTTCTACAAGTTACATTAGTCCTGTGCTTCCAAACCGAGGGACATCCTCAAATTATCTCCGTTCTCTCAAACAGGGGGACCCGTGACCATGCTGTCTGTTCCTACGAGTTATATTAGTCCTGTACGTGGTCTTGGTACCTCTCACGGGGCCGTTCGGGGGGTGTTTCGGGGTTTCGCCCTCTAACGCCATGTTTTCAAGCCTAAGTGTAGATATTCTCAAATTATTATCATGCTCTCAAAATGTGGGTCACGTGACCACGCGATCAGTTCCTAAAAGTTACATTAGTCCCGTGTGAGTGTTGCACCTCTCACGGGGCCTTTCGGGGGTATTTTGGGGTTTCGCCCTCTAACGCCTTATTTTTAAGGCTAAATGTAGATATTATCAATTTATTGCCTTGCTCTCAAAATGTGGGTTATGTGATCATGGTATCAGTTGCTACGAGTTAGATCTGTCATGTGCGAGGTGATCACGGCTCTCATGGGCCGTTCGGGTGGTGATTTTGGGTTTTGCCCACTAAAGCCATGTTTTCAAGCCTGAGTGTAGTTATTCCTAAATTATAATCATGCTCTAAAACTATGGGTATTATGACCACATGATCAGTTCTTATGAGTTACATTAGTCCTGTGTGAGGTGATCGCACCTCTCACCACGTTTTCAAGCCGAAGTGGGGATATTCTTAAATTATCTCTGTGCCCCCAAGACGGGGGACCCATGACCATGCGGTCAGTTCTTACGAGTTACATTGGTCCTGTTCGAGGTGATATTTCCTCCCACGGCATCATTCAGGGGGGGGGGTGCTTTGGGGTTTCGCCCTCTAATCCCATATGTTCAAGCATAAGTGTAGAAATTTATCATCGTGCTCTCAAACTGGGATCACGTGACGACGCATGTAGTTACTATGAGTTACATTGGTCTCATGCGAGGTGTTGGTATCCCTCACGGGGACGTTCGTGGGGTGTTTTAGGCAAGGTTCTAAAAAACGCGGAGCGTGGTCGAGGCGTGGAGGCCAAGCCTTAAGCCTTAGAAGCCTAGGCGGGCCTTGGCGTAAAAAGGCGTGAAAAGGCGTTTAGGCCTTCGTAATATATTTTAATATTTTTAAACGATAACAAGGCTATTAAAATACTAAAATTGTACATATTATAAAAATATGTCCGAATATATGCAAATTAAAATACTATTGGATTATTTTGGATGAAATAATGGTCCGATTAGTAAAAAAATTCTTTAAAATGCGATATCGTTTCACTAAAGCATCATTGTTTTTAGAAAAAAAATGCGCCTTAAGGGTTTTACCAAGAATAAGGCGTAAAAAACTTAAGGCGAGGCGTTTCTCCCAAGCCTTAAGCCTAGGCGTGCCTAGGCGGAGCCTAGGCGGGTTTTTTAGAACAGTGGTTTTAGGGTTTCACCCAATAACCCCACATTTTCAAGCCTAAGTGTAGATATTTGATTATTCTCACCATTTTCTCAAACCAAGAGTCCCGTGCTACACGGTCAGTTCCTATGAGTTACGTTGGTCCCATGCGAGGTATTAACGCCTCTCATGTGGTCATTCGGGGAGTATTTCGAGGTTTCAACCTCTAATGCCATGTTTTCAAGCCTAAGTGTATATAATCTCAAATTATCATCGTGTTCTCAAAATGCATGTCCCGTGACCACGTGATCAGTTCTTAGGAGTTAAATTAGTCTTGTACAAGCTGATCACCCCTCTCACGGGGCCGTTCAGGGAGTGTTTCGAGGTTTCAACCGCTAACGCAATGTTTTCAAGTCTAAGTTTAAATATTCTCAAATTATCCTCATGCTCTCAAATTGGGGGTCATGTAAGCATGCGATCGGTTCCTATGAGTTACATTGGTCCTATACGAGGTGCTGGTGCCTCTTACGGGGCCGTTCGGGTGGTCTTTCGGGGTTTCACCCCAAACGCCATGTTTTGAAGCCTATGTGTAGATATTCTTAAATTATTGTCGTGATCTCAAACAAGTATACACGTGACCACGAGGTCAGTTCCTATGAGTTACTATGGTCCCGTACGATGTGTTGGTCCCTCTCACGGGGCTCGTTCGGGGGGTGTTTTGGGGTTCTCCCTCTAACGCCATTTTTTCAAGCTTAAGGGAAGATATTCTCAAATTATTTTTGTGCTATCAAATCGGAAGTCCCATGACCATGCAGTCAGGTACTATGAGTTACATTCGTCCCTTGCGAGGTGATCGGGTCTCTCACGGGGCCGTTCAGAGGGCGTTTGTAACACCCCGTATTTTTGTACATTTAATATTTAATTAATTCGGGAATTTTAAATTGCTTGTGTTTTGTAATTTTAATTGAATTAATTATGGCAATATATATATATATATATATATATATATATATATATATATATATATTTAAATATTAATCGGGGAGTGAATAATTAATGTTTAGGGAAATTTATTTACTAAGTGAATAGTAATAATTTTATTACGTCATTTCGAGTATTAATGACAAGGTATACACTTATCCCAGCCGGGAGTCGGTATAGACTAAATTGGGTGTGAGATAAGAATTTTTATAAATTAATTTGAATGCCAATTCTGAGTGCGCGGTTGAGTCCGGATGGGTCGAGATAGTCAGAAAAGAGTACCCGGGGGTAGTAATTGGGTCTCGGGGTATTTTTGGGCATAGCCGGGCCCACACGGGGTGAGTTAGGTCACTTTAATTAAGCCTATTTGGTGAAAAACGGGATTGAGTGTTTTAACCTAAGTGAGGGATTAGAAAATTAGCAGCCAACACAATTCTAAGCCTAGGGCTTGAGAGGAAAATTGGGGGAAAGCTTAGCAAAAGCCAATTTGGGAATTTTGGAGCCAAATTAGGGACTACGCCAACGGATCAGACACTACGAACACTTACAGGCAAGTGGTTAACTGTTGCAATTTCTAAATTTATGATAATCAATTCATATCATAGTGATGTTTAAACCAAAATTCGTTTTGAGGATAAATGGGTACAAAATGGGGGTTTTGTTCATGAAACTATTGAATGAGATTCATAGTAAAAATGGTTGTGTTGAACATATCTGAGTATAGATGTTTAATTGGAATAAGAATTCGGAGTATAAATAGGGGAAAATCTGGATTTGGAATTTGGGTTGTAGAACAAGATTGATGAATTTTAATGGAAAACCCATTTCGAAAATTGTGAGATAAGTTTAGAAATTTATATACTAGAGGGTGTGTATGATGTATACGATCCAAGTTCATATGTTTATGTGATGGGATGACTTGATCAGGGGTTGAAATTAAGGTTTACAAACCTTGAATTTTCATTAATGGTGTATTGCAGCGGGGAAGAAGAGCTGCCCAGGAAGGATCGATCGATCGACGGTCCAAGGAACTTGACAGTTCAGCCAGTTTGTTTATAATGAGGATTTTATTTAAATTTTAATCCCTTACTTTTATTTGGTGATTAATTTACATGGGACACATATTTCCTTAACAACTATAGGGTGATATAATTGGGTTTATGAGGGTGTTAATGGTATGTCATGAGATGAACGAATTTGGAGAAATAATTCATAATTATTGATATTGGGCCGAGGAATAATATTCGGGTATTATAGTTGGGTGATGCTACATTATTAAAGGAATTGAGGAAAAATATTTAAGTATGGACCAAGTGGGCGAGTCCGGGTAGGTTGATAATTATAGGTAAATATAATAGGGGAGTTTATGGAGATGTATGTGTGACACATTGTGGGCGAAGATGTGGGAATGAAATTATGAGAGGTAATACGGACCAAATGAGCGAGTCCGGATAGGTTGGTTAAGTGAAACCGAAGTACTTAATTAATTATTGAGAGAGAGTAATAAATTTGGAGTCGAAATATAGACTCGGAAAATATTAAGGTATGGGCCAAGTGAGCGAGTCCGAGGATAATGGTTGTGTGACACCAAGTTATTAAATTAATAAGGTTGATAATTAATTTTATTAGAGTCGGACCACAGGCTCGAATTTGTGTTGATTAATTAATGTGTAAATTAATTAAATAAGGGTCGGATTGTAGACTCGGGTCATTATTAAATTAATGGGTGTAGTAATTAATTTAATCAGAGTCGGATTATAGACTCGGGTAGGATTAAATTAATAAGTGTGATAATTAATTAATTAGAGTCAGATTATAGACTCGGGTAGGATTAAATTAATAGGTGTGATAATTAATTTGATTAGAGCCGGATTGTAGACTCGGGTATGATTAAATTAATAGGTGTGATAATTAATTTAATTAGAGTCGGATTGTAAACTCGAGTAGGATTAAATTAAAAGGTGTGAAAATTAATTTAATTAGAGTCAGATTGTAGACTCGAGGAGGTATTAAAATAAAATGTATGCTAGTTAATTTAATTAGAGTTGGGTGATAGACTCGGGAAGGTATTAAATTAATAAGGGTGTTAATTAATTTAATTGGAGTCGGACCATAGACTCGGGGAAAGTATTATATAAATTGAAGTGTGAGCTAAATATATTAGAGTCGGACCACAGACTCGGGAAGACGAGAAATTATTAAGTGAGAAAATTAATTATGTTGAGCCGGGCCACAGACTCAGGTAATTGCAGGCAGTGTACGGGATATTAGTACAGGGTAAAGTCGGGGTTTATAATATATATATATATATGTGTGTGTGTATATACTGTGTGTGATATTAAATTATAGGCAGTGTATGGGATTTGGAGTACACGGTAAAGCCGGGGTTATATTATATATATACGGTGTAGTGATAGTATATATATACGAGTATATATTGTGTATGATATTAAATATCAGTGATCAGATATTCATTTAATTTGTATACTCTAGTGCTATCAAGGGAGGTTGCGCGATGTGGGTGAATCCCCTAGCTTGAGGAGTAGGGTGAGTATATCCCCAGGTCATAGCTCCCGGTATATATGGGTGAGGGATTTATCTCACTTTCAGGGAAGGAATATGACCACCTCCACTTTGCTTATGTTTTGGGCCAGGTTGGTGAGCGATTCCAACTTGGGTAACTAGGTTATGTGAGCACACCTAGTGAGATATCACTTTAAAGGGAGTCATCCGGCGAGGGTATACTCGGAGGGATGGATATACGTATGTTATATGTGTGGATGTTTTAGTAAAGGTACATATATAATGGTATTCCTTATTATATGCGGGTAATAATACAGTGTGTGATGTATTTACTTATATAACTTGTGACACGGTTATAGGCTACTATTTAAGAGGAATTAATTAAGTTAATTGTGATATAACTTATAATTCAAGAATTATTATACTCGGGTTAGAGTAGTATGACAAGGTAAGGTTATACCAGGACTAGTTGGACGGGGTAGTACAACTAGGTGGGGTTAAGGTAACCGGTAGGTGTACACAATAGTGGAGGGCTGAGAATGTCCTCAAGGGAGTGCGACACTAACTTAAATATGAAGCGCATTCATGCATTTTAAATTACTGCATTTAATTCACTTGCTAAATATTTTCAAAATGTTTTGGGTTTTAACCCTTGCTATAAAACTATTTTCAAAACCTTTTAGGTGTCCAGCCACAGGGACGCCAGGATTGATATTCTATTCCAGGGACACGGAGCTACGACATATGTGGATGCTAGCAGGAGTTTGGATTAGACGCATCATTCATTTATTCCTAGAGTAGGAATCTTGTATCAGTTTCAGTTTTATTTAGGGCTTGTCGCCCAGACTTCTCGGTAAAGTTTTCAGATTTATTCAGGTGTTGAAATTTTTTTTTGGATTATTTAACCTTGGTGGCCGATGGTTTATTCGGCAATTTGTTTAATTATGATTCAGTTTATTTTCATTCATTTGTGTGAATGGTTTATATTTTATTTCCGCACGTACTATTTTGTTTAATCAAAAAGTTAAAATTGGCATCAGCTTTTGGAATACTAGGTGGTTAGTAAGATTTAAAAAGTTTTCAACAATGATGCTAAGGATGATGCAACTGGGATTCCTGTTTTAATTTGGTATAGGACTGATCACCCGTATTTTATTAGGCGGGGTATCACATCGTTTCGGGGTTTCGTCCCCTATAGCCATGTTTCTATGCCTAAGTGTAGAAATTATAATTTATCATCATGCTATCAAACTTGGGGTCACATGACCATGCGGTTAGTTTAATCAAGTAACATTGGTCCTGTGCGAAAAGATCGAGCCTCTCACGGGATGGTTCTGGGGTATTTTTCAGGTTTTCGCCCGCTAACGCTAAGTTTTCAGGCCTAAGTGTAGTTATTCTGAAATTATTGTCGTGCTCTCAAACCGTTGGTCCCAAGACCACGCGACCACTTACTTTGAGTTACATTGATCCCGTGCGAAGTGATTGCGCCTCTCACGAGGTCGTTCGGGGTGGTGTTTCCCCTCTAATGCCATGTTTTCTAGCCTAACTATAGATATTCTCAAATTATGTCCGTGCTCTCAAAACAGGGGACCCATGACAATGCGGTATGTTCTTGCGAGTTACATTAGTCTCCTATGAGGTGTTGTTGCCTCTCACGGTGGTGTTCGGGGGTGTTTCGGGGTTTCTCACTCTAGCGCTATGTTTTCAATCCTAAGTGTAGATATTCTCAAATTATCGTCGTGCTCTCAAACTGGGGTACATTGGTCATGTGCGAGGTGTTTCTGGGTTTCCCCCTATAACGTCATGTTTTCAATCCTAGGTGAAGACATTCTCAAATTATCATTGTGCTCATGAACCAAGGAGTCCTATGGCCATGCGGTTATTTCCTATGAGTTACGTTGGTCCCATGCGAGGTGTTGGCACCTCTTATGAGGCCACTCGGGGGGTGTTTCGAAGTTTCACCCTCTATTGAAATGTTTTCAAACCTAAGTGTAGATATTCTCATATTATCATCGTGTTCTCAAACCACTCGTCCCGTGATCACCTGGTCAGTTCCTACCTGTTCCGTTAGTCCCGTACGAGCATATCGCCCCTCTCAGGGGGGCGTTTGGAGGGTGTTTCGGGATTTTAACGGCTAGCGGAATATTTTCAAGCCTAAGTGTAGATATTTTCAAATTATCATCGGTCTCCCAAAACGGTAGGCACGTGGCCACACGGTCAGTTCCTACGAGTTACATTGGTCCTATGCGAGGTGTTGGTGCCTCTCACAGGGCCGTTCGGGGGGTGTTTCGGGGTTTCACGCTCTAATGCCATTTTTTCAAGTCTAATTGTAGATATTCTCAAATTATCAACATTCTCTCAAATCGGGAGTCAAGTGACCACATTGTCAGTTCCTATGAGTTACATTGGTCCTGTGCGAGGTGTTGGTTCCTTTCATGGGGACGTTCGGGGGTGTTTCGGCGCTTTTCCCTCTAATGCCATTTTTCAAGCCTAATTGTTAATATTCTCATATTACCGTCATGTCTCAAACCGTGGGTCACGTGACCACGTGATCAGTTCCTACGAGTTACATTGGTCCGGTGTGACGTGTTGGCGCCGCTCACGGGGACATTCATGGGATGCTTTGGGCTTTCTCCCTCTAACGCTTTGTTTTCAAGTCTAAGTGTAGATATTATCAAATTCTCATCATGCTCTCCAACTGTGGGTCCCATGATCACGCAGTCAGTTCCTACGATTTACATTGGATTCGTGTGAGGTGATCGAGCCTCTCACAGGGCCGTTCGGGGGGTATTTTGAGGTTTTTTCTGCTAATGCCACGTTTTAAAGTCTAAATGTAGATATTGTCTAGTTATCGTCGTGATAAAAAATCGGGGGTCACGTGACTATGTAGTCAGTTCAAACGATCTACAATGGTCTTGTGCGAGGTGATCGCACCTCTCACCTGGCCATTTTAGTGGGTGTTTTGGTGTTTTTCCCTCTAGTGACATAGTTTCAAGACTAAATGTAGATATTCTCAAATTATCGTCGTGCTTTGAAACCGGGGGTCCCTTGATCACGCGGTCAGTTCCTACGAGTTATAATGGTCCCGTGCGAGAGTTGGTTCCTCTCGCGGGGCTGTTTGGTGGGTGTTTTGGGGTTTCGCCCTCTAACGCCTTATTTTCAAGCCTAAGTGTAGATGTTCTAAAATTATCATGGTGCTCTCAAATAGGGGTTCTCGTGACCCCACGGTCAGTTCCTATTGTTTAAAAAATAGGAATACGCAATAAATTAGCGTAACCTGCTCTGCTACCAATTTGAAAACGCAATATCAATTTAGATTGTAAATCTCCAATGGAATCAAACCCACTTATTTAATTAGGTGTCTAAATTTGAACAAACCAAATACAATTATCAATTCAGCCCCTATGCATGAATCTAAGTGTCGAAAAGCATTAAATCATTCAAATCATGCATATAAAACAAAGAGAACAAATTCAAGAAAAAAAACCTTTCGGGTAAAACCTTCTTAACACTTTGAAAAGTGTACAAGACATTTGACTTACATACAAGCTTATAATCGTCCACAAGTGTAATGCATGGTGTCTTCGTCAAACCTTAAAAGCTACACAAGACAGCGAAAAACCCGCAGGTGTCGTTTCGTCATCTTTGGCTCGTCCACATGTAGAGATCTACGCTCAGTGTCCATCGATCAGCAGTGAGTTCCCTACAGGAATCACAAGTTATGGACATGCCCTATCCACATAGGTCTAACAATAGTAAAGTTGTTCTAGGGTTCCTAAATATTCACAAAAGTAATTGGGATTTCTATGTGTAAATGAAAAATATGTTTGGGTCTTCAAAAAATGAAGTCTTTTTGTGTTTGAACTCTCAAAAACATTTTCTCAAAGACTTAGAAAAATATGCCACCGAAATACCCTTTAATAGAAAATTTAAGAAAACTGAGTCGATGGAAATATATGCAGCGGACCGGTCCGGGAAGACAGCATCGGATCGGTCCGGTCAAATCGAATTAGGTCATTTTCCCTAGAAATCGTATCGGTTCGGTATGCCAATTTATGTAGAAAATCAAAAGGCGTAGGACCGGTTCGTCTCTACTTTATACCGGATTGGTTTGGTCCATAAAAAATTATATTTATTTTTCTAATATTGCCTCGGTTGTTTATAAAAAAATATATAAAAATTTCCCAAAACTTAAAATGAAACATTAAGGAACTAAAAACCCAACCTTACCAAAGTTAGTCTCGTCGAGGCATGAATGTTGAAGAACCTTGATTATTCGGATTCGTCTTTAGTTCCTTTTCAGTTTTGGGTTCATGGGAGAGTAGATTTGTATAGGTCATGTTTTGATTGATAATTCAAATGTTTTTTATTTTGTACCGGCATAGACGTAGGGTGAGATTTGTAAGGACATTTTTGTCCATTACCAATTAATACCTACACATATGAGACAAATCAAAACCACGTAACGTATCGAGTTTTAAATGATATAAGCATATAAGCATCGAAGCATAATCAAATATCCCCCATACAAAAACAAACTCCCCCATAATATCATAATCCATTCTCCCCCTTTTATTTGTCTGAAATAGACAAGGAAAAGAATAAAGTAAACACAAAAATCGGGGTGTCACGTGAAACAAAACAAGGTAAACAAACTATTTTTTATTTTTCAAATTTTTCATACCAAAAAACAAAAATGATGTTACAAAAATCACACACTGTGAATTTACACTAAGATAACCAAATCATGGAAATGGAATGAATGGGTGTGAACAAATTCGATAGGAAAATCGACTCAATCGTGACATGTGTGCAAGATGCATAAGTGTACTACTCCTAAAGAATGAACATCAAGATAGTCCATAGGTGTAAAATTGTTAAATTTAGATGACATCATCTTAATCATATCAACAAATCAAAGTATAAATGATTTCCACACCAATAACGTCCAAAACTATGTAATGCTTTTTCATGACTTTCAAGGACATGCAAACCGTTTTAAATACCATCCGAACTCCCTCATTAAAATATAATGCCTTTATTAATCTTATGAGGTGATGAAACTAAAAAACCTATTGGCCCATTTTTGGCATATATTTCTTTTTATTGCCTTTCAATTTTTTGGGGATCTTTTAAACCTCATTTGACCCCGGATAATTTTCAATTACTCACTTTTTTAGGTCCATTTAAATGGTGTCTTATCGCAAAGGAAAAAAATGAAATACCTTTCGCAAGCCTTTTTCTTTTTTCAAAATAAGTCACAAAAACTCACAAACGGTCTATAACATTCACTACTCTGTGTCAAGTTTTAACGCATTTGGTTCGTTGTATAGACATAATTGAGATGGAAACACTCAACTATTATGTGATAGACAAGCACAAAAGTCAAACAAATTCGTGCATGTGTGCAATAAAGGACATTATGAGTCAAAGATGTAGGTAGCAACACTATATCACATCTCAAAGACTCCAAACTGTGTAAAGAAAATAAATGACACAACATATTATCTCAAAACACTATCAAAAGTCACATGGATATGGAATGAATTTGTGACTCGGTCATGCTAAGTGTCTATCCATAAATGGTGTAAAACAAAATACAAAACTCTTTTTGGATTTTTCAAAAAAAAATATCAAAATAAAATCTTTTTGTATTTTTTGAATAAGATCCAAAAATATATGAATGGACATACAAAAAGTATACATGTCATAACACTAGCAAACTGATATCATGAATCATAACTAGTGTATGACAAACAAGAAAACACGATCATTTATATGATATGATAAGAGAAGAATCATGTGCAAGCAATGGAGACTCAGCTAGTCTCACATCTAGTTCCTCTAAAAGTGATTTCCTAACCCAAATAGGTGTGCATCGACGCGTGGGGGTTTTGGAAACCAAGGAAACTAGACTTCAACTTCCTAAGACTTTTTCGAAGATCGAAATAAAAATGCCTAAGGTGACCTTTACTACCACAATATGAACATGTGTAAACGGATGGAACGACACATATGGGTTGCCCTTTTCTACTGCCCTTGGAAATGGTTGACCCTCTAAAAAAACTAAGGGTTTGGCTATAACGCTCGAAGCATGAGAACAAGATGTGCCATTACCATCACTACACAATCTACTCGAGTCTTTCAAATTATTTTTCAACTTTAAAATTTTAGACTCAATCAAAGAATTAGACTCTTCCAATTTTAGGGACTCCTTTTTCAAATTATCAATTAAACCTAAAAGGTTATTTCTCTCACTCCCAATTAAAACAAATTTATCCATAAGAGTCTTTTCACGTGCCGTAAAAATATTAATTAAACTACTATCCTCAATGGTACAAATAGGAACCCTAGAATTTTTAAAGTCCTCCAATTATTTTTATAAAACTAGGACTCTATCATCACTCTCCATTTTAGACAATTTTAAAGAATTAAAGTCATGGTCCAAAGAAACAAATTTTTCACGATAATTCTTTTTTTTATTTTGAACCGTTTGCAAAAGATCCATCGCGGATTTAAAATGAGAATTTTCTATTTCCAAAACTTCAATTCTTTCGCAAATGTCAAATTCAAACTATTTAAATCATTAAAACGTTGACTTGTGTCAATAGGAGGGGGCATCCAATTACATAAGTGATCCATTAGAAAATTGCGATTTTTCTCAAAATAGATTTTTCTAAAAAAAATCTATATCACACAATTTTGCGAAAAATAGGAATACGCAATAAATTAACGTAGCATTCTCTGATACCAATTTGAAAATTCAATATCAATCTAGTTTGCAAATCTCGAATGGAACCAAACCCACTTATTTAATTAGGTGTCTAAATTTTAACAAACCAAATTCAATTTTTAATTCATCCCCTATGCATGAATCTAAGTGTCACAAATAATTAAATCATTCAAATCAATGACATAAAACAAAGACGAAAAATTTAGGAAAAAAACTTTCGGGTAAAACCTTTTTAACACTTTGAAAAGTTTACAAGACCGTTGACTTACATACAACCTGATATTCGCCCACAAGTGTAACGCACAGTGTCTTCATCAAACCTCCAAAGCTACGAGAGACAGCGAAAACCCCGCAGGTGTCGGTTCGTCGTCTTCGGCTCGTCCACATGCAGAGATCTACACTCGATGTCGACCAATCAACAGTGAGTTCCCTCCAGGAATCACAAGCTATGGAGATGCCTTCTCCATAGAGTTTGAACAATAGCAAAGTTGTTCTAGGGTTCCAAAAAATTCACAAAAGTAAATGGGATTTTTATGTGTGAATGGAAAAGATGTTTGGGACATCAAAAAATGAAGTATTGTTGTGTTTGAACTCTCAAACATGTTTTCTTAAAGACTTAGAAAAATGCTCCATCAAAATACCCTTTAACAGAAAATATAAGAAAACTGAGTCGGTGGAAAAATCTACAGCAAATCGGTCTGGGAAGTCAGCATTGGATCGATCTGGTCAAATTGGATCGGTTCGTTTCCCTAGAAATCGGATCAATTTGGTATCCCAATTTATGCAAAAAAACATAAGGCACCGAACCGATTCATTTTTACTTTATACCGAATCGGTCTGGTCTAAAAAAATTAAATTTATTTTTCTAAAATTGCCTTGTTTTTTTTTAAAAATAATATATAAAATTTTTGAATACTTAAAATGAAATATTAAGAAATTAAAAACCCAACCTTACCAAAGTTAATGTCATCGAGGCATGATTGTTGAAGAACCTTCATTATTCGGATCCATCTTGACGTGAATGTGAGATCGAACTTCAATGACGGTGTAGCGGTATACGACATATTAAATGGTAAAGGACAAAAATGTCCTCATACATTGGTAATCGAATGTGAGGTGCTGGTGTCTCTCACGGGGCCATTCAGAGGGTGTTTCGGGTTTCGCCCTCTAATGCCATGTTTTCAAGCCTAAGTGTAGATATTCTCAAATTATCACCAAGATCTCAAATCAGGGGTCACGTGTCCACGCAGCCAATTCTTACGATTTACATTGGTCCCCTGCGAGGTGTGGGTGCCTCTCATGGGGCTATTTGTTTCGGGGCTTCACCCACTAACACCATGTTTTCAAGCCTAAGTGTAGATATTTTAAAATTATCATTGTTCTCTCAAACCGGGGGTCTCGTAACCACACGGTCAGTTCTTACGAGTTACAATGGTCTGGTGCGATGTGTTTGTGCCTCTTACGGGGCCGTTCGTGGGGTGTTTCAGGGTTTCTCACTCTAACACCATGTTTTCAACCATAAGTGTTGATATTCTCAAATTATCTTCGTGCGCATAAATCGTGGGTAGCAGAACCATGTACTCAGTTCCTACGAGATACATTGTCCCATGCGAGCTGATCGTGCTTATCACGATGTCGTTCGGGGGGTGTTTCAAGGTTTCACCCTCTAAAGCCATGTTTATTAGCTTAAGTGTAGATATTCTTAAATTATCCATGTCCTCTCAAATCGAGGGTCTCGTGATCACGTGGTCAGTTTCTACTACTTACATTGGTCCCCTGTGAGGTGTTGGCGCCGCTCACGGGGCCGTTCAAGGGTTGTTTCGAGTTTTCTCCTTGTAACAGCATGCTTTAAAGCCTAAATGCGGATAGTCTCAAATTATCGAAGTGCTTTCAAAACGTGGGTCATGTGACTACATGGTTAGTACCTACGAGTTACATTGGTCTCATGTGAGGTGTTGGCGCCTCTAACGGGGTCGTTCGCGGGGTGTTTCGGGGTCTTTCCCTCTAACGCTAGGTTTTCAAGCCTATATGTATTTATTCTCAAATTATCGTCGTGATCCTAAATCGTGGGTCCCGTGACCACGCGATCAGTTTCGATGAGTAATATTTGTTCCATGCGAGGTGATCACGCCTCTCACGGGGCCGTTTTAGGGGTGTTTTGGAGTTTCACCCTCTAACACCCTATTTTCAAGCCTAAGCATAGTTTTGTCAAATTATTTTTGTGCTCTCAAACCATGGGTCCCGTGATCACGTGGTTAGTTCTTACGAGCTACACTTGTCTTCTGCGTGGTTTTAGTGCCTCTCATGGGGCCATTTGGAGGATGTTTCAGGGTTTCTCCGTCTAACGCCATATTTTCAAGCCTAAGTGTAGGTATTCTCAAATTATCATCGTGATCTCGAATCGGGGTCACGTGACCACTCGTACAGTTCATACGAGTTACAAGGGTACCGTGGGAGGTGTTGGTGCCTCTCACGCGATCGTTTCGGGGTGTGTGTTGGGGTTTCGCTCAATAACGCTATGTTTTCAAGCCTAAGTGTCGATATTCTCAAATTATCACTGTGCTCTAAAACTAGGGAGTCCCGTGACCATGAGGTCAGTTGCTACGAGTTACATTGGTCTTGTGTCAGGTGTTGGCACCTCTCACGGATCCGTAGGGTAGTGTTTTAGGGTTTCACCCTCTAACGCCATGTTTTCAAGCCTAAGTATATATATATTCTTAAAGTATCTCCGTGCTCTAAAACCGTTGGTTCCGTGACCACGTGGTCAGTTCCTAAGAGTTACATTCATACGAGATAATTGCACCTCTTATGGAGCTATTCGGGGGGTATTTTGGGGTTTTGACTGCTAGCTCCATGTTTTCAAGCGAAAATGTAGATATTGTCAAATTATCACCGTGCTCTCAAATTAGGGGTCACGTGACCACGCGATCAGTTCCTACAAGTTACATCAATCCCGTGTGAGGTGTTTGCACCTCTTATAGGGTCATTCAGGGGGTGCTTCGGGGTTTCACCCTATAATGCCATGTTTTCAGTCCTAGGGGTAGATATTCTCAAATTATCATCGTGCTCTCAAATCGTGAGTCCCGTATGAAATGAACGTGCCTCTCGCGGGGCCGTTAGAGGGGTTGCTTCGGGGTTTCGCCTATAATGTCTAGTTTTCAAGCCTAAGTGTAGATATTCTCAAACTATCGTCATGATCTCCAATCCGAGTCATGTGACCACGCATGCAGTTCCTACGAGTTATATTGGTGACTGCATGTGAGGTGCTAGTGCCTCTAACGGGTCCATTCAGGGTGTGGCTCGGGGTTTCACCCTCTAACGCCATATTTTCAAGCCTAAGTGTAGATATTCTTAAATTATCACTGAGATCTCAAACTAGGGGTCACGTGTCCACGCGGTCAATTCCCACGAGTTACATTGGTCCCGTTCGAGGTGTAGGTGCCTCTTACGGGGTTATTTGGAGGGTGTTTCGAGATTTCACCCTCTAACGCCATGTTTTCAAGCCTAAATGTAGATATTCTAAAATTATCATCATTCTCTCAAACTGGGGGTCCCGTGACCACGTGATCAGTTCTTATGAGTTACATTGGTCTTGTTCGACGTGTTGGTTCCTCTCACGGGGCCATTCGGGGGGTGTTTCAAGGTTTCTCCCTCTAACGGCATGTTTTCAACCATAAGTGTAGATATTCTCAGATTATCTCCGTGCTCACAAACTGTGGGTCCAAGGACCACACACTCAGTTCCTAGGAGATACATTGTCCCGTGCAAGGTGATCCTACTTCTCACGAGGCCGT
Source organism: Sambucus nigra (assembly GCA_949130495.1). Taxonomy (NCBI): domain Eukaryota; kingdom Viridiplantae; phylum Streptophyta; class Magnoliopsida; order Dipsacales; family Adoxaceae; genus Sambucus; species Sambucus nigra. Next base: position 53,132,385 of record OX422220.1, read on the forward strand.
TTGGGGGGGTGTTTTAGGGTTTTTCCCTCTGATGCCATGTTTCCTAGATTAAGTGTAGATATTCTCAAATTATCCCTATGCTCTCAAATTGAGGCTCCATGACCATGAGGTTAGTTCCTACTAGTTACAGTGGGCCCTTGTGGGGTATTGGAGCATCTCACGAGGCCGCTCAGGGGGTATTTCGGGGTTTTGCCCAATAAAGGCATGCTTTCAAGCCTAAATGTTGATATTCTCAAATTATCATTGTGCTTTCAAAACGTGGGTCACGTGACCATGCGGTCAGTTCCTAGTAGTTACAGTTGTCCTTGTGAGGTGTTGGCGCATCTCACGGGGCCGTTCAGGGGTTGTTTTGGGGTTTCACCCTGTAACGGCATGCTTTCAAGCCTAAATGTAGATATTCTCAAATTATTATTATTCTCTCAAATCGTGGGTCACGTGACCATGTAGGCAGTTCTTACGAGTTACATTTGTCTTATGCATGGTGTTGGTGCCTCTCATGAGGTCGTTTGGGGGGTGTTTTAGGGTTTCTCCCTCTAACGCCATGTATTCAAGCCTATGTGTATATATTCTCAAATTACCGTCGTTCTCTCAAATTGGGGTCACGTGACCACCTGTGTAGTTCTTACAAATTACATTGGTCCCATGCGATGTGTTTGTGCCTCTAACGGGGTCATTTCGGGGGGTGTTTTGGGGTTTTTCCCAATAACGCCATGTTTTCTAGACCAGGTGTCGATATTCTCAAATTATTGATGTTTTATCTAACCAAGGACTCCCGTGACCTTGCGGTCAGTTATTACGAGTTGAATTGGTCTCATACAAAGTGTAGACGCCTCTCACGGGGTCATCGGGTGGTGTTTTGGGGTTTCACACTCTAACCCCATGCTTTCAAGCCAAAGTGTTGATATTCTCAAATTATCGTCGTTCTCTAAAACAGATGGTCCTGTGACCACGCATTCAATTCCTACGAGTTACATTAGTCCTGTACAAGGTAATCGCACCTCTCATAGAGTCGTTCGGGGGGTATTTTTGGGTTTCGATTGCTAATGGCATGTTTTCAAGCCTAAGGGTAGATATTCTCAGATTATCACCATACTCTCAAACTGGATACCAAATCAGCACACGGTCAGTTCCTACGTGTTATGTTAGTTCCGTACGAGGTGTTGGTGCCTCTCACAGGACCTTCGGGGGGAGGGGGTTGGCATTTTTCCCTCAAATGCCATATTTTCATGCCTAAGTGTAGATATTCTCATATCATCAATGTGCCCACAAATCGAGGGTCACATGACCACGCAATCCATTCCTATGAGTTATATTGGTCCCGTGCAAGGTTTTGGTGCCTCTCACAGGGCCGTTCGGAGGGTGTTTCTTGGTTTTTCCCTATAACGTCGTGTTTTCAAGCCTACGTGTAGATATTCTCCAACTATCATCGTGCTCTCAAATCGGGGAGTCCTGTGGCCATGAGATCATTTCCTACGAGTTAAATTTGTCCCGTTCGAGGTGTTGGTACCTCTTACAGGGCCATTCAACATGTGTTTTGAAGCCTAAATGTTGATATTCTCTAGTTATTCTTGTGTTCTCAAACCATGGGTCCCGTTCCATTCGGTCAGTTTCTACGAGTTACATGGGTCTTGTGCAAGGTGGTCACACCTCTCACGGGGACGTTCGGGGGATGTTTCGGGGTTTCGTCCACTAATGCCATGTTTTCAAGCCTAAGCATTGATATTCTAAAATTATAGAGGTGTTCTTAAATTGAGTATCACGTCACCACACAGTCGGTTCCCACGAGTTACATTGGTCCTGTACGAGGTGTTGGTGCCTTTCACGAGGCTGTTAGGGGGTGTTTAGGTGTTTCTCCCTTTGATGCCATATTTTTAAGCCTGAGTATAAATATTCTCAAATTATCGCCAGCCTCCCAAATGAGGAGCCACGTGACCATGCGTTCAGTTCCAACGAGTTACATTGGTCCCATGCGTGGGGTTAGTGTCTCTCATGGGGCCGTTCGGGGGGTGTTTAGAGGTTTCACCCACTAACGCCATATTTTCAAGGCTAAGTGCTGATATTCTCAAATTATCGTCATTCTCTCAAGCTATGGAGTCCTGTGACTACACAGTCAGTTCCTATGAGTTACATTGATCTCGTGCTAGGTGTTAGTGCCTCTCACAAGGTCGTTCAGGTGGTGTTTTCGGGTTTCACCCTCTAACGTCATGCTTTCAAATATAAGTGTAGATACTCTCAAATCATCATCGTGCTCAGAAACCGTCGGTCCCATGACCACACAATCAGTTGCTACAAGTTAAATTGGTGTCGTACGAGGTGATCGCGCCTCTCACGGAGCCGTTTGGGGGGACCGCTAACGCCATGTTTTCAAACCTAGGTGTAGATATTATCAAATTATCGCCTTGTTCTCAAACTAGGTGGTCACGTGATCACGCGATAGGTTCTTATGAGCTACGTTAGTCCAGTGCGTCGTTTTAGTGCCTCTCATGGGGACGTTCGGGGGTGTTTCGGGGTTTCACCCTTTAACGCCATGATTTAAAGCCTAAGTGCATATATTTTGAAACTATCATCGTGCTCTTAAATTGGGGGGCATGTGACCACACTGTCAATTCATACGAGTTACATTGGTCCTGTGCGAGGTGTTGGTGCCTCTCACGGGGCCTTTCGAGGGGTGTTTCCTGGTTTCACACTATAATGCCATGTTTTCGAGCCTAAGTGTATATATTCTTGAATTATCATCTTATTCTCAAACCGTGGGTCCCGTGACCACGTGGTTAGTTCCTATGAGTTATATTGGTCCCGTATGAGGTGTTAGTGCCTCTCACGGAGCCGTTGGTTGGGTTTTTCGAGGTTTCGTCCTCTAAAGCCATGTTTTCATGCCTAAGTGTAGATATTCTCAAGTTATCACCCCGCTCTCAAACTGTGGGTCCCGTGACCACGCGCTCAGTTGCTACGAGTTACATTGGTCTCGTGCGAAGGGATTGCACCTGTCACGGGGTCGTTCAGGGGGTGTTTTGGGGGTTTCATCCACTAACGCCATGTATCCATGCCTAAGATTAGATATTCTAAAATTACCGCCCTTCTCTCAAATCAGGGATCATGTGACCACGCGGATGTTTACTACAAGTTTCATTGGTCCTGTGTGACGTATAGGTGCCTCTCACGGGGCCGTTTAGGGGTTGTTTCGGGGTTTCACCCTCTAATGCCATATTTTCAAGCCTAATTGTAGATATTCTCAAATTATCATCGAGCTCCCAAATCGGGTGGCATGTGACCACACGGTCTGTTCTTACAATTTACATTAGTCTCGTACGAGGTGTTGGTGATTTCAACAGGGCTGCTCGGTGTGGGTTTCTGGATTTCACCCTCTAACGCCAGATTTTCAAGTCTAGGTGTAAATATTTTTAAATTATTATCGTTCTCTCAAACCGTGGGTCACGTGACCACGTGGTGAGTTCCTATGAGTCACATTGGTCCTGTGCGAGGTGTTGATTCCTCTAAAGGGGACGTTCAGGGGGTGTTTCGAGGATTCTCCCTCTAACGCCATATTTTCAAGCGTAAGTGTAGATTATCTCAAATTATCGTCGTGTCTCAAACCGTGGGTCTCTTGACCATGCAATCAGTTTCTACGAGTTACATTTGTCCTGTGTGAGGTGTTGACGCTACTCACGGGGTCGTTCGGGTTTTTTTGAGGTTTCTCCCTCTAACACTATGTTTCAAAGCCTATGTGTAGATATTCTCATATCATCATCGTGCTCTCAAACCACGGGTCTCGTGACCACGCGATCAATTCCTACCATTTACATTAGTCCCTTGCGAGGTGATCGCGCCTCTCACAGGGACATTTTAGGGAGTGTTTCGGGGTTTCTCCCTTTAACGCCATGTTTTCAAACCTAATTATAGATATTCTCAACTCATCATTGTTCTTTCAAACCATAGGCCCCATGACCACGCAATCAATTCCTACGAATTACATTAGTCCCGTGCGAGGTGTTGGCACCTCTGACGAGGCCGTTCTGGAGGTATTTTGGGGTTTGGCCTCTAACGCCCTATTTTCAAGCCTATGTGTAGATATTCTCAAATTATCATCGTGCTCTCTAACCGCGGGTCCTGTACAAGATGATCTCGCCTCTTATAGGGCCGTTTGGGGAGTGTTTCGAGGTTTCACCCACTAACGCCTTGTTTTCAAGCCTTAGTGTAGATATTCTCAAATTATCACCATGCTCTCAAATCGGGTGTCACGTGACCATGCAGTCAGTTCCTACGAGCAGGCCAGTCAATTGAGCCGAGCAGGCCCGAAGCCCGCTTGCTCGGCCCGCTAAATTTGGGTTGAGCTTTTATTGAGTTTGAGCCGAGTCGAGTTTCAGCAGAGGTATTAAGCCCGAATTCAATTTGAGCCGAGCACGATCGAAGCACTTTCAAGCCCGAACTAGGCTCAGCTCGAAATAATATATCTAAATATATATATATATATATACAAAATTATTTTATTTTCTATGATATGTAAAAAATATTTTAAAACAAAATAATTTTTATAATTTTATCCTTATGCAAATAAAATATTGGAAATAAACTATTGGACTTAATATTAAAAAAACAAAAATAAGGTGGGTCATTTATTAATTTACTTAATCTTACATGACTTATCAATATTAGTGCTGAAATTTATTTTTTCAGTGCTGAAATATGTTATTTTAGTGCTGAAATGTGATTTTTTTAATGCTGAAATGTTAATATTAGTGTTGAAGTCTGTTTTTAGAGCCAAAATGTGTTTTTTAATCTTGAATTATGTTTTTTAGTGCTGAAATGTGTTTTACTGATGCTAAAATGTCAATATTAGTGCTGAATTCTATTTTTTTTAGTGCTGAAATCTATTTTTTATTGCTAAAATGTATTTTTTTATTGCTGAAATATAAATATTTATTATTAAAATAAATAAATATGTATTGGAATATTCAATTCGGTCCCGCACAAATCGGGCCCGAAGCTTGATTTACTTTCTGAGCCGAGCTTGAGCTTGAGCCAAGTAAATCAAAATCGGGCCGAGCTTGATCAATCATAGGCTCGGTTCATAGAGCCCAATTGACAGGCCTACCTACGAGTTACATTGGTCCCATGTGATGTGATAAGGCCTCTCATGGGGCCGTTTAGGGGGTGTTTTGGGGTTTTGCCCTCTAACGCCATGATTTCAAGCCTGTGTAGAAATTATCAAATTATTGTCGAGATCTCAAACTGGGGGGCACGTTTTTACGCAGTTAGTTCCTATGACTTAAATTGGTCCAGTGCAAGGTGCTTGTGCCTCTCGCGGGGGGGGGGGGGGGGGGGGGGGTTACACTTAAAAAGGGATTAGGGTGTGATTAAGGAGTATATAAGAATTAGAGAGGTGGATGACAACCTCACTTTTGTCCTTTGCATAATTGTGAGTAAAGAAGAGCCTCGTGAGAGGTGCGATCACCTCGCAAGGGACCAATGTAACTCATAGGAACTGACTGCGTGGTCATGGGATACAAGGTTTGAGAGCACGGTCATATTTTGAGAATATTTCCGTTTAGGGTAGAAAACATAGCGTTAGAGGGCGAAACCCCAAAACAACCCCTGAACGGTCCCGTGATAGGAGCCAACACCTCTCTTGGGTCCAATATAACTCGTAGGAATTGAAAGCGTTGTCACGTGACCCATGGTTTGAGAGCACGGTGATAATTTGAGAATATCTGCACATAGGTTTGAAAACATGATATTACTAGTAGAAACCTTAAAACACCCCCGAACGGCCCCATGAATAATGCCAACACCTCGTACGGGACCAAAGTAACTCATAGGAACAGACCGCATGGTCAAGGGACCCTTAGTTTGAGAGCACGAAGATAATTTGAGAAAATCTATACTTAGGCATGGCGTTAGAGGGTGAAACCCCAAAACTCCCACGAGTGGCCCCTTGAGATGCACCAACCCCTCGCACGGGATTAATGTAACTCGTAGGAAGTGAACATGTGATCGCGTGACCCCCAATTTAAGAGAACGGTGATAATTTGAGAATATCAACACTAAGGCATGAAAACATGACGTTAGCGGTCGAAATCCCAAATCACAACCCGAATAGCCCTGTGAGGAGTGTTATCACCTCGTACGGGACTAATGTAACTCGTATGAATTGACAACATGGTAATGGGAGACATGAATTTAGAGCACAACGATAATTTGAGAGTATCTAGAATTAGCCTTGAAAACATGGCTTTACATGGAGAAACCTCGAAACACCCCTGAACAGCCCCGTAAGTGGTGTAAAAACCTCCCACGAGACCACTGTAACTCGTAAGAACTGATCGCATGGTCACGGGACTCCTCGGTTTGAGAACACAATAATAATTTGAGAATATCTACATTTAGGCTTAAAAGCATGGCGTTAGAGGGAAAACCCATAAAATACCCCCCGAACGACTATTTGAGAGGCCAAACACCTCGCACGGGACCAATGAACTCATAGGAACTGACCCGGTTGTCACGGGACTCCTTATTTTGAGAGCATGGAGATAATTTGAGAATATCGACACTTAGGCTTGAAAACATGGCGTTATAGGGCAAAACCTCAGAACACCCCCTAAATAGTACCGTGAGATGTACAAACACCACGCACGGGACCAATGTAACTCGTAAGAACTGATCGCATGGTCACACACCCCCAATTTAGGAGAACGATGATTATTTGAAAATATCTACACTTAGTCTTTAAAACATGGTGTTAGAGGGCGAAACCCAAAAACACACCCCGAACGAACCTGTGAGAGGCAACAAGACCTCGCATGGGACTAATGTAACTCGTAGAACTGACCGCGTGGTCACAGCTCCCTCGATTTGAGAGCATAGAGATAATTTCAGAATATCTAAACTTAAGCTTGAAAATAAGGCGTAAGAGGAAGAAACCCCGAAACACCCTAACGAAATCCTCGTGAGAGGGACGATCACCTCACACGGGACCAATTTAACTCAAAAACACTGACTGTGTGGTCATGGGACCCACGATTTCAGAGCAGAACAATAATTTGATAATATCTACACTTAGGCTTTAAAACATGGCATTAGATGGCGAAACCCCAAAACACCCCCCGAACGGCCCTCGTAAGAGGCGTGATCACCTCGCATAGGACTAATGTAATTGGTCGGAACTCATCGGGTGGTCACGGGACTCCCCAGTTGGACAGCACAATGATAATTTGAGAACATCTACACTTAGGATTGAAAATATGGCGTTAGAGGGCGAAACCTCTAAACAACCCCCGAACGGCCCCGTGAGAAGCACAAACACCTCGCACGGGACCAATGCAACTCATAGGAACTGACCGCGTGGTCACGGGACTCCCCGTTTTGAGAGCACAGAGATAATTTAAGAATATTTACACTTAGATTGAAATCATGGCATTATAGCGAGAAACCCCAAACACCCCCCTAAATGGCCCTATGAGAGGCATAAACACCCCGTACAGGACCAATGTAACTCGTAAGAAATGATCGCGTGGTCGCGTAAGACAGTTTGAGAACACGATAATAATTTGAAATATATACACTTAGTCTTCAAAACAAGGTCTTAGAGAGCGAAACCCTAAAACACGCCTGAACGGCCCCATGAGAGGTAACAAGACCTCGCACGGGACCAATGTAACTCGTAGAACTGATCGCGTGGTCATGGGTCCCCCAGTTTGAGAACACATAGATAATTTTAGAAAATCTACTCTTAATCTTGAAATGATGGCATAAGAGGAAGAAGCCCCGAAACACCCTAACGAAATTCCTTATTAGAGTACAATTACCTCGTACGGGACCAATTTAACTCGTAAAAACTGAACACGTGATCAAGGGACCCAAGATTTCAGAGCAAAACAATAATTTGATAATATGTACACTTAGGCTTTCAAACATGGTGTTAGATGGCAAAACCTTAAAACACCTCCCGAACGGCCCCGTGAGAGGCACAAACACCACGCACGGGACTAATGTAACTCGTCAGAACTCATCACGTGGTCATGTAAGACGATTTGAGAGCACGACAATAATTTGAAAATATTTACACTTAGGCTTGAAAACATGGTGTTAGAGGGAGATACCCTCAAACACACCCCGAACGGCCCCATAAGAGGCAACAAGACCTCGTGCGGGACCAATGTAACTCGTAGAACTAATCGTGTGGTCACCGGCCCCCTGATTTGATAGCATAGAGATAGTATGTGAATATATACACTTAAGCTTAAGAACATGGCGTAAGAGGAAGAAACCCCAAAACACCCCAATGAACATCCTCGTGAGAGGTATGATCACCTCGCACATGACCAATTTAACTCATCGAAACTGATCGCATGGTCACGGGACCCTCGATTTGAGAGCATGACAATAATTTGATAATAACTACACGTAGGCTTTAATATAGGGCGATAGATGGCGGAACCCAAAAACACCTCCCGAACGGACCTCGTAAGAAGCATGATCGCCTCGCACAGGACCAATGTAATTCATATGAACTAATCGCATGGTCACGGGACTCTCCAATTTGAGCGCATGACTACAATTTGAGAATATCTACACATAGTCTTGAAAAATATGGCATTGGACTGAGAAACCTCAAAATAACACCCGAACAGCCCTGGTTCAAATCGTCTTGAAGGGCGATGGGCCAAATTGGATTTATATATGAAAAAACCTGACCTTTATACTCCGCATGAATATAAGTTCTGGTTGGAAAGAAAAAACCTCAATCCGTATCTTAAGCAATAGAGAATCCAAGTCGTATAAAGGTGAACAACCCTTATAGGTATAACAAACGGCCTACTTATAACCCTATTCTACTTTCCCCTTTCTTCGGGGACTTCAACGGGCCTTACAAGCTCATAAAATTTCAATTCTTCATGTTTTCCTCAGACAGTGGGAATTTATTCTATTACTTGATTGACATTGACAGATATGTGTACCAAACCGAACAAAAAATATGTCGATATGCTTGATGTACCAGCCAAGCTAGCTCGATGAGAGGTGCAAACACCTCGCACGGGCCAATGGAACTCCTTGGAACTGACCGTGTGGGCACAGGACTCCCCTTTTTTAGACCACAAATATGATTTGAGAATATCTACACTTAGGCTTAAAAGCATGGCGTTATAGGGTGAAACCCAAAAACACCCCTAAACAGGCCCGTGAGAGGTACAAACTCCACGCACGAGACCAATGTAACTCATAAGAATTGATCACGTGGTCACGTAAGACGATTTGAGAACATGATAATTTGAAAAAATCTACACTTACACTTGAAAACATGGTGTTAGAGGATGAAACCCTATAACAAGCCCCGAAAGACCTCGTGAGAGGCAACAAGACCTCGTACGGGACCAATGTAACTCGTAGAACTGACAACGTGGTCACGGGTCCCCGGTTTGAGAGCACTGACATAATTTGAGAATATCTACACTTCAGCTTGAAAATAAGGAGTAAGAGGAAGAAACCCCGAAACACCCCAACGAACATCCTCGTGAGAGGGATGATCACCTCACACGGGACTAATTTAACTCGTAAAAATGAACTGCATTGTCACGGGACCCACGATTTGAGAGCAGAATAATAATTTAATAATATCTACACTTAGGCTTTAAAACATGTCGATAGATGGCGAAACCCCATAACACCCCCTGAACGACCCTCGTAAGAGGCCTGATCACCTCGCATATGACTAATGTAACTCATAGGAACTGATCGTGTTATCACGGGACTCCCTGGTTTGAGAGCACGATGATAATTTCAGAATATCTACATTCAGGCTTGAAAACATGGCTTTAGAGGGAGAAACCTTGAAACACCCCCGAACGGCCCTGTGAGAGGCACAAACACCTCGCACGGGACCAATGCAACTCATAGGAACTGATCGCGTGGTCACGAGACTCCCCGTTTTAAGAGTACGAAGATAATTTGAGAATATATACACTTAGTTTGAAAGCATATCGTTACAGGGAAAATATCCAAAACACCCCCTAAATGGCCCTATGAGAGGCACAAACACCCCGCACAGGACCAATGTAACTCATAAGAAATGATCGCGTGGTTGTGTAAGATGGTTTGAGAGCATGATAATAATTTGAAAATATATACACTTAGTCTTGAAAATAAGGTGTTAGAGGGAGAAACCCTAAAACACTCCCCGAACGGCCCCGTGAGAGGTAACAAGACCTCGTACTGGACCAATGTCACTCGTAGAACTGACCGCGTGTTCATGGGTCCCCCGATTTGAGAACACAAAGATAATTTGAGAATATCTACACTTAAGCTTAAAATGATGACGTAAGAGGAAGATGCCCCAAAATACCCCAACGAAAGTCCTTGTAAGAGGTACAATCACCTCGTATGGGACCAATTTAACTCGTAGAAGCTGACCACGTGGTCACGAAACCCAAGTTTTTAGAGCACAACAATAATTTGATAATATCTACACTTAGTCTTTAAAACATGGTGTTAGATGGAAAAACCTCAAAACACCTCTCGAACGGCCCCGTGAGAGGCACAAACACCACTCACGGAACATATGTAACTCATAAGAACTCATCGCGTGGCCATGTAAGACGGTTTGAGAGCAAGATAATAATTTGAAAATATCTACACTTGGACTTGAAAACATGGTGTTAGAGGGAGAAACCCTAAAACACACTCCGAATGGCCCCGTAAGAGGCAACAAGACCTCGCACGGGACCAATGTAACTCGTAGAACCGACCGTGTGGTCACTGGTCCCCCAGTTTAAGAGCACAGAGATAATATGAGAATATATACACTTAAGCTTGAGAACATGGCGTAAAAGGAAGAAACCTCAAAACACCTCACCTCGCACAGGGCCAATTTAACTCGTTGAAATTGATCACGTGGTCATGGGATCCACGATTTGAGATCATGAAAATAATTTGATAATATTTACATGTAGGATTTAAAACATGGCTTTAAATGGAGAAACCCCAAAACGCCCCCCGAATGGCCCTCGTAAGAGGCGTGATCGCCTCGGACAGGACCAATGTAAGTCGTAAGAACTGATCGCGTGCTCACAGGACTCTCAGATTTGAGAGCATGACTATAATTTGAGATTATCTACACATAGGCTGGAAAATATGGCATTAGAGGGTGAAACCTCGAAACAACACCCGAACGGCCCCGTGAGAGGCACAAACACCTCGCACGGACCAATGCAACTCGTTGGAACTGACCGCGTGGTAACGGGCACCACAATTTGATATCATGGTGATAATTTCAAAACATCAACATATAGGCAGTAAAACTTGGCATTGTAGGGAGAAACCCCGAAACACCCCCTGAACAGCCCCTTGAGAGGCACAAACACCTCGAACGAGACCAATGTAACTCGTAGGAACTGATCACGTGGTCACGTGACCCTTATTTGAGAGAACAAAAATAATTTTAGAATATCTACACTTAGGCTTGAAAATATGGCGTAAGAGGGAGAAACCCCGAAACACACACCCCCGAACGCACCCGTGAGCGGCGCGATCACCTCACACGGGACTAATGTAACTCGTAGGAACTAATTGCGTGATCATGTGAGCCCCATTTGAGAGCACGGTGATAATTAGAGAATATCTACCCTTAGGCTTGAAAAAATGGCATTAGGGGATGGAACACCGAAACACCCCTTGAACGGACTTGTGAGAGGCATGATCACCTCGTACGGAACCAATACAACTTGTAAAAACTGATTGCGTGGTCACGTGACCCATGGTTTGGGAGCACAACAATAATTTGAGATTATCTGCACTTAGGCATAAAAATATGGCGTTATAGGGCGAAACCTCGAAACACCCCCCAAACATCACCATGCCCTCGCACGGGACCAAAACAACCCCCCCCCCCCCCGAATGTCCCTGTGAGAGGCATGATCACCTCGCACGGGACCAATGTACCTCGTAGGAACTGACAAAATGGTCACGGGACCCACGATTTGAGATCACGCCAATAATTTGAGAATATATACATTTACGCTTAAAAACATGGCGTTCGCTGGAGAAATCCAAAAACACCCCCGAACGGCTCGCGTGAGAGCCGTGATCGCCTAACACGGGATAATGCAACTCACTGGAATGGGTCGCATGGTCACGGGACCCGTGGTTTGAGAGCACGATGATAATTTGAGAATATCAACGTTTTTTCTAGCAAACATTACTTTAAAGGGTGAAACCCCGAAGCACCCCTCGAACATCCCCGTGAGAGGTGCCAAAACCTCGCTCGGGACCAACTTAACTCGTAGGAATTAATTGCCTGATAACATGACCCACGGTTTGAGAGCACGGCGATAATTTGAGAATATCTACACTTAGGCTTGAAAATATGGCGTTACATGGAGAAATCTCGAAAATCACCTCGAACGGCCTCATGAGAAAAGCCAACACCTCGCACGGGACCAATGTAACTCGTACGAACCGATTGCGTGATCATGGGACCCCTGGTTTGAGAGCATGATGATAATTTAAGAAAATATACACTAAGGCTTGAAAACATGGCGTTAGAGTGCGAAACCCCAAAACACCTCCTGAATGGCCCCGTGAGAGGCACCATCACCTCGCACGAGATCAATGAAACTCATAGGAACTTACCGTGTGGTCACAGGACCCACGATTTTAGAACATGATGATAATTTGAGAATGTCTTCACTTTGGCTTAAAAACATGCGTTAGAGGGAAAAATACGAAAACACCACTCGAACGGCCCCGTGAGGGGCATTAACACCTCACAAAGGACCAGTGTAACTCATAGGAACTGACCCTGTGATCACGGGACCCCCAGTTTGAGAGCAGTACGATAATTGGAGAAAATCTACACTTAGGCTTGAAAACATGGCGTTAGAGGGAAAAACTCCGAAAAAATCCCCGGAACAGCTCCTTGAGAGGCGCAATCACCTTATACGAGACTAATGTAACTCGAAGGAACTCATCGCGTCATCACAGGACTCACGGTTTGAGAGTATGATGATTATTTGAGAATATCTACACTTAGTCTTGAAAACATGGTATTATAGGGAGAAGCCCCGAAACACCCCCGAACGGCCTTGTGAGAAGCACCAGCATCTCGCACAGGATGAATGTAACTTGTAGGAACTGACCGTGTGGTCATGTGACCCCTATTTAATATCACAACCATAATTTGAGAATATAAGCACTTAGGCATGAAAACATGACGTTAGCAGTAGAAACCTCAAAACACCCTCTGAACGGCCCCGTGAGAGGTGCAAACACCTCGTACGAGACCAACGTAACTCGTAGGAACGGACCGAGTGGTCATTGGAATCCCCATTTTGACATCAAGAATATAATTTGTAAATATCTATACTTAGGCTTGAAAACATGGCTTTATAGAGTGAAACTCCGAAATACCCCCCGAACGGCCCCGTGAGAGGCACAACACCTCGCACAGGACCAATGTAACTCGTAGGAACTGACCGCATAGCCACGGGACCCCCAGTTTGAGATCACGGAGATAATTTGATAATATCTACACTTAAACTTGAAAACATGGCGTAAGAGGAAGAAATCCCAAAACATCCCCCCCCTCCCCCCCCCCCCCCCCCGAATGTCCCCCTGAGAGGCACAATCACCTCGCACGGGACCAATGTAATTCGAAGGAACTAATCGTGTGGTCATGGGACCCATGATTTGAGAGCAAAACAACAATTTGAGAATATCTACACTTACGCTTGAAAGCATGGCGTTAGAAGGTGAAACCCCAAAACACCCCCCAAACGGTCCTCGTGAGAGGCGTGATCGCCTCGCACGGGACAAATGCAACTCGTAGGAACTGACCGCGTGGTCACGGGACTCGCGGTTGAAGAGCACGATGATAATTTGAAAATATCTATGTTTAGGCTAGAAAACATAGTGTTAGAGGGAGACACCCCAAAACACCCTTTGAACGACCCCGTGAGCGGTGCCAAAACCTCACCCGGATCTAATGTAACATGTAGGAACTAATCGCGTGGTAACGTGACCCACAGTTTGAGAGCAAGGCGATAATTTGATAACATCTACACTTAGTCTTGAAAACATGGTGTTACAGGGAGAAACCCCAAAACACACCCCGAACCTCCCCTGAGAAACGTTAACACCTCGCATAAGACCAATGTAACTCGTAGGAACTAACCACGTGATCACGGGACCCCCGGTTTGAGAGCATGATGATAATATGAGAAAATATGCACTTATGCTCTAAAACATGGTGTTAGAGGGAAAAAACATGAACAAAACCTTGAATGGCCCCTTAAGAGATGCGATCACGTCGTATGGGACCAATGTCACTCGAAGGAACTCACCGCGTCGCCACGGGACTCACGATATGAGAGTACGATGATTATTTGAGAATATTTACACTTAGGCTTGAAAACATAGTGTTATTGGGCGAAACCCCAAAGTACCCCCCGAATCGCCTCATGAGAGTCATCAACACCTTGCACGAGACCAATGTAACTCATACGAACTGAACGCATGGTAACGTGACCCCCAATTTGAGAGCACAACAATAATTTGGGAATATCAACCCTTAGGCATGAAAACATGACATTAGCGATCGAAACCCCAAATCACCCCACGAACGGCCCTATCAGAGGCGTGATCACCTTGTACAGCACCAACTAAACTCATACGAATTGACGGCATGGTCAAGGGACCCACATTTTCAGAGCACGATGATAGATTGAGAGTATCTACAATTTGCCTTAAAAACATGGTGTTAGAGGTCGAAACCCATAAACACACTCCGAATAGCCCCGTGAGAGGCTATAACACCTCACACGAGACCAATGTAACTCGTAGGAACTGACCACGTGGTCACAGGACTCCCCGTTTTGAGAGCACAAAGAGAATTTGAGAATATCTACACTGATTGAAAACATGGCGTTTGTGGGAGAAACCCCAAAACACCCCCTGAACGTCCCCATAAGAGGCACCAACACCTCGCACGGGATAAATGTAACTGGTAGGAACTGACTGCGTGATCACGTTACCCATGATTTGAGACCACGATGATAATTTGAGAATATCTACACTTAGTCTTGAAAATAGCGCGTTAGTAGACGAAACCTCGAAACACCCCCTCACCCCGAACGACCCCGTGAGAAGCGCCAACCTCGCACGGGACCAATGTAACTCGTAGGAATTGACCGCATTATCACGGGACCCCGGTTAGAGATATGATGATAATTTGATCAAATCTTCACTTAGTCTTGAAAACCAAGTGTTAGAGGGCGAAACCCCAAAACAACCCTCCGAACGGCTCCGTGAGAGGCACCAACACCATGCACGGGGTCAATATAACGCGTAGGAATATACTGCATGTTCACATGACCCCCATTTTAAGAACATGACAATAATTTGAGAATATCTACACTTAGGATTGAAAACATGGATTTAAAGGGCAAAACCCCAAAACACCCATCGAACGGACCCATGAGAGGCCCCAACACCTCGTACGGGAGCAATGTAACTCATATGAATTGACTGCATGGTCACGTGAACCTCGGTTTGAGAGCACGACTATAACTTGAGAATATCTACACTTTGGGTTGAAAACATGACGTTAGCGTTCGAAACCACAAATCACCCCTCGAACGGCCACGTCAAAGGCTATATCACCTTGTACGGGACCAATGAAACTCATAGGAATTGACGGCATGGTCATGAGACCCACTTTTTCAGTTCAAGATGATAGATTGAGAGTATCTAAATTTTACCTTGAAAACATGGTTTTATAGGGAAAAACCCAGAAACATACCCCGAACGGCCCCGTGAGAGGCGCTAACACCTCACACGAGACCAATGTAACTCATAGAAATAGGCCACGTGGTAATAGGAATCCCATTTTGAGAGAAAAGAGAGAATTTGAGAATATCTACACTTAGTTTTGAAAACATGGCGTTATAGGGAGAACCCCCCGAACGGCCTCATGAAAGGTACCAACACCTCGCACGAGATAAATGTAAGTCGTAGGAACTGACCGCATGATCACGTTACCCACGATTTGAAACCACGACGATAGTTTGAGAATATCTACACTGAGGCTTGAAAACAGGGCGTAACTGGGTGAAACCACGAAACACCCCCCCCCCCCCGAACGACCCTATTAGACGTGCCAACCTAGCATGGGACCAATGTAACTCGTACGAACTGATCGCGTTATCACGCGACCCCCAGTTCGAGAGCTGACGATAATTTGAAAAAATCTTCACTTAGGCTTGAAAACCTAGTGTTAGATGGCGAAACCCCAAAACACCCCCTCCCCCCGAACGGCCCCGTGAGAGGCACCAACACCTTGCACGGGGCTAATATAACTCATAGGAATAGACTGCATGTTCACGTGACCCCAGGTTTGAGAACACAATGATAATTTGAGAATATCTACACTTAGGCTTGAAAACATGGCATTAGAGGACAAAACCCCAAAACACCCCTCGAACGGACCCGTGAGAGGCCCCTACACCTCGCACGAGACCAATGTAACTCATAGGAATTGACCGCATGGTCATGTGAACCTTGGTTCGAGAGAACAATGATAATTTGAGAATATCTAAACTTAGGGTTGAAAACATGGTGTTAGAGGCCAAAACACCCCCTGAACGTCCCCGTGAGGGCCGCTAACACCTCACACGGGACCAATATAACTCGTTGTAAATGACCGCGTGGTAATGTGACCCCGATTTGAGAACACAATAATAATTTGAAAATATCGACACTTAGTCTTGAAAATATGGCTTTAGAAGGCGAAATCCTGAAATACAGCCCCGAACGGCACCGCGAGAGGCGCGATCACCTCGTACGGGACCAATGTAACTCGCAAAAACTGACCACATGGTCACGCGACCCTTGGTTTGAGAGAACAACGATAATTTTATAATATCTACACTTAGGCTAGAAAACATGGCGTTAGCGGATAAAACCCCAAAACACCCCTTGAACGGCCCCGTGAGAGGTGCGATCAGAACTGACCGTTCGCTCACGTGACCCCGATTTGAGAGCATGATGATATTTTGAGAATATTTACAATTAGGAAAAAAACATGGCATTATAGGTTGAAACCCCGAAACACTCCCGAAACGTCCTCATGAAAGGTACCAACACCTCACACGAGACTAATGTAACTCGTAATAACTGACAATGTGGTCACGTGACCCCCGATTTGAGATCAAGGCGATAATTTAAGAATATCAACACGTATGCTTAAAAACAAGGCATTAGCAGTCAAAACCCCAAAACACCCCTTGAACGATCCCATGAGATGTTCAATCAGATCATCTCATATAGGACGAATGTAACTCGTAGGAACTGACTGCATGTGCACGGGACCCACAATTTTAGATCACATCAATAATTTGAGAATAACTACACTTAGGCTTGAAACCCATAGTGTTAGAGGGTGAAACTCCTAAACACCCCTCTAACAGACCCGTGAGAGGTGCTAAGACCTCGTACGGGACCAATGTAACTCGTAGGAACTAACCACGTGGTCACGGTACTCCCTGGTTTTAGAGAATGATGATAATTTTAGAATATCTAAACTTAGGCTTGAAAACATGGCGTTATGGGATGAAACCTCGAAACACCCCCTGAACGGCCCCGTGAAATGCTCTAACATCTCGCATAGGACCAATATAACTCATAGGAACTGACCTCATGGTCACGGGACCCCCGGTTTGAGAGCACGATGATAATTTTAGAATATCTACACTTAGGTTTGAAAACTTGGCGTTAGAGGGAGAACCCCTAAAACACCCCCCGAACAGCCCCATACGACGTACCAACACCTCACACGGGACCAATGTAACTCATAGGAACTGACCGCATGGTCACGAGGCCCCCGATTTCAGAGCATGGAAATAAATTGACAATATCTACACTTATGCTTAAAAACATGGCATTAGAGGGTGAAACCTCGAAACACCCCCCAAACGGCCCCGTGAGAGGCATTATCACCTTGCACAAGACCAATGTAACTCGTTCGAAATAACCACGTTATCACATGACCACATATTTGAGCACACAATGATAATTTCATAATATTAACCCTTAGGCATGAAAACATGGTGTTAGCGGTCAAAAACCAGAAACACACCCCAACGGCCTCGTGAGATGCGCGATCATCTTGTACGGGACCAATGTAACTCGTACGAACTGACTGCGTGATCACGGGACCTATGGTTTGAGAGCAAAATGATAATTTGATAATATCAACACTTAGGCTTGAAAACAATGTGTTAGATGGCGAAACCCCAAAACACCCCTCGAATGGCCCTGTGAAAGGCGATAACACCTCGCACGGGACTAATGTAACTTGTAGGAACTGACCCTTTGGTCATGGTACTCCCCGGTTTGAGAGAACAACGATAATTTGAGAATATCTACACTTAGTCTTGAAAATATGACATTATAGGGTAAAACCTCGAAACACCCCCCGAACGGTCCCGTGACAAGTACCAACACCTCGCATGGGACCAATGTAACTCATAGGAATGGACCGCGTGGTCACGTGACCCTCGGTTTATGGACACATTGATGATTTGAGAATATCTACACTTTGGCATGAAAATATGGCATTTGAGGGAAAAACCCCAACCCCCTCCCCCCGAAGGTCCTGTGAGAGGCACTAACACCTCGAATAGGACCAATGTAACTCCTAGGAACTGACTGCGTGTTCATGTGACCCCCGGTTTGAGAGCATAGTGATAATTTGATAATATAAATACTGAGGCTTGAAAGCATGACGTTGGCAATTGAAACCCCAAAAGAGGCCTCGAATGGCCACGTGAGAGGGGTGATAACCACATAATAGACTAATGTAATTCGTAGTAACTGACGTCGTGATCACGGGGCCCACGGTTTGAGAGCATGATGACAACTTGATAATATCTATACTGAGTCTTGAAAACTTGACGTTAGAGGGAGAAACCCTGAAACACCACCCTAACAGCCCTGAGAGAGGTGCCCACACCTCGCACGAGACCAATGTAACTCGTACGAACTGACTGCATGGTAACGGGACTCCCTGATTTTAAACCAAGATGATACTTTGAGAATATCTACACTCATGCTTAAAAACGTGGAGTTAGAAGGTGAAACCCCGAAACTTCCCCAAATGGCCCCATGAAAGGTTCGCATGGGAGAGATGTAACTCATAGGAACTGACTGCGTGGTCACGTGATCCCGATATGAGAGCAAAATGATAATTGGATAATATCTACACTTAAGCTAGAAAACAAGGTGTTAGACGGCGAAACCCAAAAATATCCCTCGAACGGCCCCATAAGAGGCACCAAGACCATGCACGGGACCAATGTAACTCGTAAGAACTGACCGCCTGGTCATGGGTCCCCCGATTTGCGAGAACACAGATAATTTGAGAATATCTACACTTAGGCTTGGAAACATGGCGTAAGAGGGAGACACCCTGAAACAACCCATCGAACGGCTTCGTGAAAGGCACAATCACCTCGTACGGGACCAGTGTAACTCGTAGGAACTGACCGTGTGGTCGCACGGTAATAATTTGAGAATATCTCCACTTAGGGTTGAAAATATGGCACATTAGTGGAGGAAACCCCGAAATACCCCTTGAACGGCCTTGTGAGAGGCATGATCACCTCATACGGGACCAATGCAACTTGTAGAAACTGACAGCGTGGTCACGAGTTTGGTATCACATCAATAATTTTAGATTATCTACACTTAGGCTTAAAAATATGGCGTTATATGGTGAAACCTCAAAACGACCCCCGAATAGCCCCGTGAGTGCCACCAAAACCTCGCACGGGACTAATGTAACTCATAAGAACTGACTGCGTGTTCACGTGCCCCCCAGTTTCAAGGCAGGAAGATAATTTGAGAATATTAACACTAAGGCATGAAAACATGACGTTAGCAATTGAAACTCTAAACACCCCCCGAATAACCCCGTGATAGGCGTGATCACCACGTACGGGACCAAAGTAACTCGTAGAAAGTGACGGCGTGGTCACAGGTACCACGGTTTGACAGCACGGCGATAATCTGAGTATCTACACTTGGCCTTAAAAACATAGAGTTAGAGGGCGAAACCCCGAAACACCTCCCGAACGGCCTCGTGAGAGGCGCAAATACCTCACACGAGACCAATATAACTCATAGGAACTGACCGCATGGTCACTGGACTCCGCAGTTTGAGAGCACGATGATAATTTGAGAATATCATCACTTAGGCCTGCAAACATGGCGTTAGAGAGTGAAACCTCGAAACACCCCCTGAAAGGCCCCATGAGAGACACAAACACCTCGCACGGGACCAATGTAACTCGTAGGAACTGACCGCGTGGTGTTGGAACTCCCTGTTTTGACACCACGGATATAATTGGAAAATATCTACACTTAGGCTTGAAAACATGGCGTTATAGGGTGAAACTCCAAAACATCCCCTGAAAGGCCCTGTGAGAGGCACTAATACCTCGCATGGGACGAATGTAACTTGTAGGAACTGACATTGCTGTCACAGGTCCCCCAGCTTGAGATCACGGAGATAATTTGAGAATATACACTTATGTTTGAAAACATGACGTAAGATAAAGAAACCCCAACCCCCCCCCCCCGTATGTTTTCGTGAGAGGCATGATAACCTCGCACGGGACCAATGCAACTCATAGGAACTTACCGCGTGATCACGGGATCCACAATTTGAGAGAACAACAATAATTAAAGAATATCTACACTTACGCTTGAAAACATGGCGTTAGACGACAAAACCCAAAAACACCCCGCGAACGGCCCGTGTGAGAGACATGATGGCCTCACACGATACCAATGAAACTCGTGGGAACAGATCGCATGGTCATAGGACTCGTGGTTTGAGAGCACGATAATAATTTGACAATATCTACGTTTAGGCTAGAAAACATAGCGTTAGACGGAGAAACCCGAAACACCCCATCCCCCAACGACCCCGTGAGAGGTGACAAACCCTCGGCCAGGATCAATGTAAATCATAGGAACTAACCACGTGGTAACGTGACCCACGATTTGAGAGCATGATGATAATTTGAGAATATGTACACTTAGTCTTGAAAACATGGCGTTACACGACAAAACCTATAAACACCCCCCGAACGACCTTGTTAGAAGTGTCAACACCTTGCACGGGACCAATGTCACTCGTAGGAAGTGAACGCGTGATCACGGGACCCCTATTTTGAGAGCATGGTGATATTTTAAGAAAATATACACTTAGGATTGAAAACATGGCATTAGAGGGAGAAACCCCGAAAAAAAACCGAACGCCCCCCTACGAGGCGCGATCACCTCTCACGGGATCAATGAAACTCGTAAGAACTTACCATGTGGTCATAGGACGCACGATTTGAGAGCACGGCGATAATTTGAGAATATCTTCACTTTGGATTGAAAACATGGCATTAAAGGGCAAAATCCCGAAAAACCACTCGAACGGCCCTGTGAGAGGCACCAATACCTCATACGGGACTAGTGTAACTCGTAGGAACTGACCCCATTATAACGGGATCCCTAGATTGAGAGAATTATTATAATTTGAGAAAATCTACACTTAGGTTTGAAAACATGGCTTTAGAGGGAGAAACCCCGAAAAAAACCCTGAACGGCCCCTTGAGAGGTACAATCACCTCGTACAGGACCAATGTAACTCGAACGAACTCACTGCATCAACACGAGACTCACAATTTGAGAGTACGTCGATTATTTGATACTATCTACACTAAGGCTTAAAAACATGGCATTATAGGGTGAAACCCCGAAACACACCCGAACGGACCCGTGAGAGGTATTATCACCTCGCACGGGACCAATGTAACTCGTAGGAACTGATCGTGTGGTCATGTGACCCCCCGTTTGAGAGAATGGAGATAATTTTATAATATCTACACTTAGGCTTGAAAATAGGGAATTAGCAGACAAAACCCCGAAACATCCCTTGAACGGCCACGTGAGAGGCACGATCACCTCGTACGGGACCAATGCAACTTGTTGAAACTGATTGTATAGTCCAGTGACCCCTAGTTTAGGAGCACAGTAATAATTTGACATTGTCTACACTTAGGCTTAAAAATATGATGTTATAGAGCAAAACTTTGAAAGACCCCCCAAACGGTCTCGTGAAAGGCACCATCACCTCGCACGGGACTAATGTAACTCGTAGGAACTGACCACGTATTCACGTGACCCTAGTTTCAGAGCATGATGATAATTTGATAATGTCAACACTTAAGCATGAAAACATGATGTTAGCAGTTGACACCCCGAAACACCCTTCGAACATCCCCGTGATAGGCGCGATCACCTCGTACGGGACCAAAGTAACTCGTAGGAAGTAATGGCATAGTCACGGGACCCACGATTTGAGATCCCGACAATAATTTGAGAGTATCTACACTTATCCTTAAACACACAGAGTCAGAGGGTGAAACCCCGAAACACCCCCGAATGGCCCCATCAGAGGCGCAAACACCTCACACGTGACCAACGTAACTCATAGGAAGTGACCGCGTGGTCATGGAACTCCCAAATTTTAGAGCACGATGATAATTTGAGAATATCCATACTTTTTCTTGCAAACATTGATTTAGAGGGTGAAACCTCGAAACACCCCCAAACGGCCAAGTAAGAGGCGCAAACACCTCGCACAGGACCAATGTAACTCATAAGAACAAATCACGTGGTCATGGGACTCCCCATTTTGACAACATGAATATAATTTTAGAATATCTACACTTAGGCTTGAAAACATGGCGTTATAGGGGGAAATATTAAAACACCCCCTGAACGGCCCCGTGAGAGGCACCAACATCTCGCACAGGACCAATGTAACTCATAGGAACTGACCGCATAGTCATCGGTCCCCCAGTTTGAGATCATGAAGATAATTTGAGAATATCTACACTTAAGCTTGAAAACATGGCATAAGATAAAGAAACCCCAAAACACCACCACCACCCCCTGAATGTTCCTGTGAGATGCATGATCACCTCACACGGGACCAATGTAACTTGTAGGAATTGACCGCGTGGTCACAGGACCCACGATTTGAGAGCATGGTAATAATTTGAGAATATATACACTTACGCTTCAAAACATGGCCTTAGATAGTGAAACTCCAAAACACCCCGCAAACGGCCTGGGTAAGAGGAGAGACCTCCTCGCACAGGACCAATACAACTCATAGGAACTGACCGCATGGTCACGGGACCCATTATTTGAGAGCACGATAATAATTTGATGATATCTACATTTAGGCAAGAAAAATAGCATTAGAGGGAGACACCCCGAACGGCCCCGTGAGAGGTGTCAAAACCTTAGCCGGACAAATGTAACTTCTAGGAACTAATCACGTGGTAATGTGACCCACTGTTTGAGAGCACGGTGATAATTTGAGGATATCTACACTTACGATTGAAAACATGGTGTTACACGGTGAAACCCCGAAACACCCCTCGAACGGCCTCATGAGAAGCGCCAACACCTCGCACTGGACCAATGTAACTCATAGGAACTGACCATGTGATCAGGCGACCCCTGGTTTGAGAGCATGGCGATAATTTAAGAAAATCTACACTTAGGCTTGAAAACATGGTGTTAGAGGATGAAACCTCGAAACAACCCCTGAACGGCCTCGTGAGAGGCCCGATCACCTCGTACGGGATCAATGAAACTCATAGGAACTTACCGCATGGTCATAGGACCCACGATTTTAGATCAGGATGATAATTTGATAATAACTTCACTTTGGCATGAAAATATGGCGTTGGAGGGCAAAATCCCAAAACACCACTCGAACGGCCCGGTGAGAGGCACCAACACCTCACACGGGACCAGTGTAACTCGTAGGAACTGACCCCGTTATCACGGGACCCCCGGTTTCAGAGCACTATGATAATTTTAGAAAATCTACACTTAGGCTTGAAAACATGGCGTTATAGGGTGAACCCTCGAAAGAAAACCTTGAATGGCCCCTTGAGAGGTGTAATCACCTCGTACGGGACCAATGTAACTCGAAGGAACTCCCCGTATTATCACAGGACTCATGGTTTGAGAGTACAATGATTATTTGAGAATATCTACACTTAGGCTTAAAAACATGGCGTTATGGGGCAAAGCCCCAAAACACCCGAACGCCCCCGTGAGAGACACCAACACCTCGCACGGGACGAATGTAACTCGTAGGAACTGACCGCCTGATCACGTGACCCCCAATTTGGGCCCACTGAAATATTTGAGAATATCAATACTTAAGCACAAAGGTCAAAACCTCAAAACACACCCCAAATGGCCCCGTGAGAGGTGCAAACACGTCGCACGGGGCCAATGTAACTCGTAGGAACTGACCGCGTGGTCACGGGACACTCCGTTTAGACTATATGGATATAATTTGAAAATATCTACACTTAAGCTTAAAAACATGGAGTTATACGGTGAAACTCCGAAACACACCCCCCCCCCCCCCAAATAGCCCTGTGAGAAGTACCAACACCTCGTAAGCGATCAATGTAACTCGTAGGAACTGATCGTGTAGCCACGGGTCCCCCAGTTTTAAATCACGGACATAATTTTAAAATATGTACACTTAAGCTTGAAAACATGGCATAAGAGGAAGAAACCCCACCCCACCCACCCCCCTAATATCCCCGTGAAAGGCATAATCACCTCACACAGGACAAATGTAACTTGAAGGAATTGTTCGCGTGGTCACGGGAGGCACGATTTGAGAGTACGATAATAATTTGAGAATATCTACACTTACGCTTGAAAACATGGCATTAAACGGAGAAACCCCCAAAACACCTCCCAAACCGCCCCCGTGAGAGCCATGATCGCCTCGCACGGGACCAATGCAACTCGTAGGAACTGAATGCGTGGTGTCGGGGTTTGAAAGCACAATGATAATTTAAGAAAATCTACGTTTAGGCTAGAATATATAGTGTTAGAGGGAGAAACCTTGAAACCCCCCAAACTTCCCCGTGAGAGGTGCCAAAACCTCATTCGGGACCAATGTAACTCGTAGGAACTAATCACATGATAACGTGACCCACGGTTTGAGAGCATGGCGATAATTTGAGAATATCTACACTTAGGCTTAAAAACATTGCGTTACATGGTGAAACTATGAAACACCCCTCAAACCGCACCGTGAGAAGCGCCAACACCTCGTACGGGACCAATGTAACTCGTAGTAACTTACGACATGATCACGGGACTCCCAGTTTGACAGCATGATGATAATTTGAGAAAATCTACACTTAGGCTTGAAAACATGGGGTTTAAGGGAGAAACCACATAAAAAAATCTAAACGGACCCTTGAGAGGCGCGATCACCTAGTACGGGACCAATGTAACACGAAGGAATACACCACATCATAACGAGATTCACGGTTTGAGAGTACGATGATTATTTGAAAATATTTACACTTAGGCCTAAAAACATTGCATTATCATTCGAAACCCCAAAACTCCCCTAAACGGCCCCGTGAGAGGCACCAACACCTAGAATGGGACGAATGTAACTCGTAGGAACTGATCGCGTGGTCATGTCACCCACGATTTCATAGCATGGTGATAATTTGAAAATATAAACACTTAGGAATGAAAACATGATGTTAGCAGTCGAAACACCAAATCACCCCTTGAACGGCCCCGTTAGAGGCACGATCACCCCATACGGGACCAATGAAACACGTACGAATTGATGACATGGCCACGAGACCCATGTTTTGAGAGCATGATGATAATTTAAGAGTATCTACAATTAGTCTTGAAAACACGGCATTAGAGGGCGAAACACAAAAACACACCCCTAACGGCCCCTTGAGAGGTATTAACACCTAACACGAGACTAATGTAACTCGTAGGATCTGACCACGTGGTCACAAGACTCCCCCTTTTTTGGATAGCACTAAGAGAATTTCAGAATATCTACTCTTTGGTTTAGAAAAATGGTGTTATAGGGAGAACCTCGAAACACCACCCGAACGGCCCGTGAGAGGCATCAACACCTCGCACGGGATAAATGTAACCCGTAGGAACTGACCGGGTGATCGCATGACCCGTGATTTGAGAGAACGACGATAATTTGATAATATCTACACTAGGGCAGTTCGGGGGCCCTAGTGTAGAAACTAGGGCATTAGTGGGCGAAATCCTGAAACACCCCCGAATAGCCCTGTGAGAGGCGCCAACACCTCGTACAGGACCAGTGTAACTCATAGGAAATGACCGTGTGATCACGGGACCCCCGATTTGAGAGCATGATGATAATTTGAGAAAATCTACACTTAGGCTTGCAAACTTGGTGTTAGAGGGTGAAACCCCGAAATTCCCCCCGAACAGCCCCATGAGAGGCACCAACTCGCATGGGACCAATACAACTCTTAGGAGTAGACTGCATGTTCGTGTGGACCTCGATTTCACGATGATAATTTTAGAATATCAACATTTAGGCTTAAAAACATGGTGTTAGAGGGAAAAATCCCAAAACATCCCTCGAACGGACCCTTGAGAGGCCCAAACACCTTGCACGGGACCAATGTAACTCGTAGGAATTGACTGCATGGTCACATGATCCTCAATTTGAGAGCATGATGGTAATTTTTTAATACTACACGTAGAGTTGAAAACATAATGTAAAAGCTCGAAACACCGCTCGAATGGCCCCGTGAGGGGACCAACACCTCACCCGGGACCCATATACCTCGTTTGACATATCTGCATGGTCATGTGACCCCAGTTTGAGAACACAAAAATGATTTGAGAATATCTACACTTAGTCTTAAAAAAGATGGCGTTAGATGGAGAAACCCCAAAACACAACCCCGAACGTCAATGTGAGAGGTACGATCAGCTTGCAAGGACCAATGTAACATGTAAAAACTGATAATATGGTCACATGACCCCTGATTTGAGAGCAAAACGATAATTTAAGAATATCTACACTTAGGCTTAAAAATATGGCATTAGCAGATGAAACCCCAAAGCACCCCTTGAACGACGCGATCATCTCTTACGGGACCAACATAACTCCTAAGAATTGACCGTGCGGTCAAGTGACTCCCGGTTTGAGACCAAGGTGATAATATGATAGTATCTACACTTAGGCCGAAAAACCCATGAAACATCCTCGTGAAAGGCACCAACACCTCGTACGGGACTAATGTAACTCGTAACAACTAACCGCGTGGTCACGTGACCCCCTATTTGAGATCACGATGATAATTTAAGAATATCTACACTTATGCTTGAAAACATGGTGTTAATAGTCAAAACCTCAAAACACCCCTAGAACGGTCCCATGAGAGGTTTGATCATCTTGTACAGGACGAATGTAACTTGTAGGAACAGACCGCATGGTCACGAAACCCACAGTTTGAGATCACATCAATAATTTGTGAATATCTACACTTAGGCTTGAAGCACATGGTGTTTGAGGGAGAAACTCTGAAACACCCCTCTAACAGACCCATGAAAGGTGCCAAGACCTCGTACAGGACCAATGTAACTCATAATAATTAACCACGTGGTCCCATTACTCCCCGATTTGAGAGCATGATGATAATTTTAGAATATCTAAACTTAAGCTTCATGAAATGGCATTATTGGGTGAAACCTCGAAACACCCCCTGAACAGCATCGTGAGAGGCTCCAACACCTCGCATGGGACCAATATAACTCATTAAAATTGGCCGCTTGGTCACGAGACCCCCAATTTGAGAGCATGGTGATAATTTTAGAATATCAAAACTTAGGTTTGAAAACTTGGCATTAGAGGGAGAAACCCCGAAACACCCCCTGAACGGACCCATGTGAGGCACAAATACCTCACACAAGACCAGTGTAACTTGTTGGAACTGACTGCGTGGTCACGAGACCCCCGATTTGAGATCTTGGTAATAAATTGAGAATATCTACACTTTGCCTTAAAAACCTGGTGTTATCGGGCTAAAACACCTCGCAATATACCAATGTAACTCGTAGGAACTGACTGCATGGTAACGGGACTCCTCGATTTAAGAGCAAAATGTTAATTTGAGAATATATACACTCATGCTCAAAAACATGGAGGTAGAAGGTGAAACCCAAAAAATCCCCCGAACGGCCCCATGAGAGGTGCACAGTCCTCACACGGAAGAAATGTATGTCATAGGAACTGACTTCATGGTCACGTGACCCGGATGATAATTTGAGAATATCTACACTTAGACCTAAAAACATGGCATTAGAGGGCAAAACCCTAAAACTCCCCCTAACGTCCCCGTGAGAGGCACCAAGACCACGTACAGGACTAATGTAACTCGTAGGAACAGACCGCATGGTCACGGGTCCCATTGTTTGAGAGAACGGAGATAATTTGAGAATGTCCCCACTTAAGATTTTAAACATGGTGTAAGAAGGCGAAACCCCAAAACAACCCCCTGAACGGCTTCTTAAAAGGCGTGATCACCTCGTACGGGACCAATATAACTCGTAGGAACTGACCGCGTAGTCACGGGACCTACAATTTTTGAGAGCATGACTATATTTATAAAATATCTACATTTAGGCTTGAAAACATGGTGTTAGAGGACGAAACCCTGAAACACCTCCCGAACGGTCCCTGTGAGTGGTGTGAACATATCGCACGGGACTAAAGCAACTCGAAAGAACTCACCGCATGGTCACGAAACCCGTGGATTTGGGAGCAAGGAGATAAGTTGAGAATATATACGTTTAGGCTAAAAAAAATACCGTTAGAGGGAGAAATCACGAAACACTCCCAAACGCCCCCGTGAGAGGTGTTAACACCTCGCACGGGACCAATATAACCCGTAGGAACTGACCGCATGGTCATGTGACCCACGATTTAAGAGCATGGTGATTATTTGAGAATATCTACATGTAGGCATGAAAACATGGTGTAACAGGACAAAACCCTGAAACACCCCCCGAACGGCCCTGTGAGAAGCGCCAACACCTCGTAGAGGACCAGTGTAACTCGTAGGAAATGACCGCGTGATCACAGAACCCCGGTTTGAGAGCATGACGATAATTTTAGAAAATCTACACTTAGGCTTGCAAACTTGGTGTTAGAGGGAGAAACCCCGAAACCCCGAACTGCCCCATGAGAGGCGCCAACACCTCGCACGGGACCAATATAACTTGTAGGAGTAGACTGCGTGTTCGTGTGACCCTCGATTTCTCGATGATAATTTGAGAATATCTACATTTAAGCATGAAAACATGGTGTTAGAGGGAAAAATCCCAAAACATCCCTCGAACGGACCCTTGAGAGGCCTAAACACCTCGCACGGGACCAATGTAACTCGTAAGAATTGACTGTGTGGTCATGTAATCCTTGATTTGAGAGCAAGATGGTAATTTATTAATATCTACACGTAGGGTTGAAAACATACCGTTAGAGCTCTAAACACCGCTCGAATGGCCCCGTGAGGGGGGCCAACACCTCACTCGGGACCAATATAACTCGTTAGACATATCTGCATGGTCATGTGACCCCGGTTTGAGAACATAATACTTATTTGAGAATATCTACACTGTCTTAAAAATATGGCGTTAGAAGGAGAAACCCCAAAATACAACCCCGAACGTCACCGTGAGAGGTGCGATCACCTCGCAAGGACCAATGTAACTCGTAAAAATAGACAATATGGTCACATGACCCCCGATTTGAGAGCACAACGATAATTTAAGATTATCTACACTTAGGCTTATAAATATGGCGTTAGCGGATGAAACCCCGAAGCATCGCGGGAGAGGCGCAATCATCTCTTATGGGACCAACATAACTCCTAAGAACTAATCGTGCGGTCATGTGACCCCCGATTTGAGAGCACGGTGATAATTTGAGAATATCTACACTTAGGCTAAAAAACATGGCATTATAGGGCGAAAGCTCAAAAAACCCAAGAAACGTCCTCGTGAAAGGCACCAACCACCCGTACGGGACTAATGTAACTCGTAATAACTAACCGCGTGGTCACGTGACCCTCGGTTTGAGATCACGATGATAATTTAAGAATATCTACACTCATCATTGAAAACATGGCGTTAGTAGTCAAAACCTCAAAACACCCCTCGAACGGTCCCGTGAGAGGTTCGATCATCTTGTACAGGACGAATGTAACTTGTAGGAACTGACCGCACGGTCACGAGACCCAAAGTTTGAGATCACATCAATAATTTGTGAATATCTACACTTAGGCTTGAAGCACATGGTGTTTGAGGGAGAAACTCCGAAACACCCCTCTAACAGACCCGTGAGAGGTGCCAAGACCTCGTACAGGACCAATGCAACTCGTAAGAATTAACCACGTGGTCACAGTACTCCCCGATTTGAGAGAACGATGATAATTTTAGAATATCTACACTTAGGCTTGATAACATGGCATTATGGGGTGAAACCTCGAAACACCCCATGAACGGCACCGTGAGAGGCTCCAACACCTTGCATGGCACCAATATAACTCATTGAAATTGGACGCTTGGTCACGAAACCCCCAATTTGAGAGCATGGTGATAATTTTAGAATATCAAAACTTAGGTTTGAAAACTTGGCATTAGAGGGAGAAACCCCGAAACACCCCCTGAATGGCCGCACGTAAGGCACCAACACCTCACACAAAACCAACGTAACTCATAGCAACTGATTGCGTTGTCACATGACCCCCGATTTGAGATCACGACAATAAATTGAGAACATCTACACTTTGTCATAAAAACTTGGTGTTATAGGGTGAAAACACCTCGCAAGAGACTAATGTAACTCATAGGAACTGACTGCATGGTAACGGGACTCCCCGATTTGAGAGCAAAATGATAATTTGAGAATATATACACTCATGCTTGAAAACATGGCGTTAGAAGGTGAAACCCGGAAATTACCCCGAACGGCCCCGTGAGAGGTGCACAGACCTCGTACGAAAGAAATTTAACTCATAGGAACTGACTGCATGGTCACGTGACCCCGATGATAATTTGAGAATATCTACACTTAGGCTTGAAAACATGGCATTAGAGAGCAAAACCCTAAAACTCCCCCGAACGGCCCCGTGAGAGGCACCAAGACCACGTACAGGACTAATATAACTTGTAGGAACAGATCGCATGGTCACGGGTCCTCCTATTTGAGGGAATGGAGATAATTTGAGAATATCCACACTTAGGCTAGTAAACATGGTGTAAGAAGGTGAAACCCCAAAATAACCCCCTGAACGGCTTCGTAAAAGGCACGATCACCTCGCATGGGACTAATATAACTCGTAGGAACTGACCGCATAGTCACGGGACCTACAATTTTTGACAGCATGACAATATTTTTTGAATATCTACACTTAGGCTTGAAAACATGGTGTTAGAGGGAGAAACCCTGAAACACCTCCCGAACGGTCCCTGTGAGTAGCGTGAACATCTCGCACGGGACTAAACCAACTCGTAAGAACTCACCACATGGTCACGGGACCCGTGGATTTGGGAGCAAGGCGATAAGTTGAGAGTATATACGTTTTGGATAAAAAAAACATACCGTTAAAGGGAGAAATCACAAAACACCCCCGAACGGCCCTGTGAGAGGTGCTAACACCTCGCACTGGACCAATATAGCCCAGTAGGAACTGACCGCATGGTCACGTGACCAAAATTTAAGAGAAGGGCAATTATTTGAGAATATTTACACGTAGGCATGAAAACATGGTGTTACAGGGCAAAACCCTGAAACACCCCCCAAACGACCTTGTGAGAGGCGCCAACACCTCGCACGGGGCCAATGTAACTCGTAGTAATAGACCGCGTGGTCACGGTAGCCCCGATTTCATAGCACAATGATAATTTGATAATATCTATAGTTAGGTTTGAAAACAAGGTGTTAGAGGCTTAAACACCAAAACACCCCCCAAACGGCCCTGTTATAGGCCCGATCAACTCACACGAGACCAATGTAACTCGTAGGAACTGACCGCATGGTCATGGGACCACAATTTGAGAGCATGACAATTATTTGAGAATATTTATACTTGGCTTTAAAACATGGCGTTAGAGGGCGAACCCCCAAAACACCCCTCCAACGGCATCGTGAGAGGCACGAACACCTCGCACGGGACTAGTGTAACTCGTAAGGACTAACCACGTGGTCACGTCGCCCCCAGTTTGATAGAACGGGGAAAATTTTAAGAATATATAACTTAGACTTAAAAATATGGATCTAGGGGTTGAAACCTCGAAACATCCCTAGAACGAGCCCGTGAGATGCTCGATCATCTCGTATGGGACCAATGTAACTCGTAGGAACTAGCGGCGTGGTCATAGGAACCATGATTTGAGACAAAAAAGATAATTTGAGAATATCAGCATTTAGACTAGAAAGCATGGCGTTAGAGGGCGAAACCCCTAAACACCCCCCAAATGGTCCTGTGAGAGGTGCCAACACCTCGCACGAGACTAATGTAACCCGTAGGAACTGACTGTATGGTCACGTGACTCCCATTTTGAAAGAACAATGATAATTTGAGAATATCTACACTTAGGCTTAAAAACACAGTATTAGAGGGTGAAAACCCGAAACACCCCCGAATGGCCCCGTGAGAGGCGCTAAACCCTCACACGGGAACACTGTAACACAAAGGAACTGACCTCATCTTCAAGAGATTCCTCGGTTTGAGAGTACGATGATAATTAGAGAATATCTACACTTAGGCATGAGAACATCACATTAGAGGGCAAAACCCCTAAATCCCCCCACGCCATCCACTGAACAGCCCAGTGAAAGGCACTAACACCTCGTACAGGACCAATGTAACTCGTAGGAACCGATCACCTCGTACGAAACTAACATAACTGGTAGGAATTAATGACGTGGTCACGAGACCCATGGTTTGAGAGCACGGCCATAAGTTGAGAATAACTACACTTAGGCTTGAAAATGTGGCGTTAGAGAGAGAAACCCGAAACACTCCCCAAACGGCCCCTTGAGAGGTGCCATAACCTTGCGCGGGATGAATGTAACTCCCAGAAACTGACCGCATGGTCACATGACCCCGGTTTGAGAGCACGGTGAGGATTTGAGAATATCTGCACTTAGGATTGAAAACATGTCATTAGAGGAGGAAACCCTGAAATCCCCCCCCCCCCCCAATGGCCCCGTGAGAGTCCCTAACACTTCGCACGGGCGAATGTAACTCTTAGGAACTTACCAGGTGTTCACGTGACCCCGGTATGAGAGCAAGGTGATAATTTGAGAATATCGACACCTAGGCATGAAAACATGGCATTAGCGGTTGAAACCTCGAAACACCCCCCGAACGACCTACTTGAGAGGCGCAATCACCTTTTACGGGACCATGTAACTCGTAGGAATTGATGGCGTGGTAATGGGACCCACAATTTTAGAGCATGGAAATAATTTGAGAATATCTACACTTAGACTTGAAAACATGGCGTTAAAGGTCAAATCCCCGAAACACTCCCCGAACCGCCCCATGAGAGGCGCCAAAACCTTGCACGAGACTCATGTAACTCATAGGAACAGATCGCGTCGTCACAGGACTCCCTAGTTTGATATCACGAAGATAATTTGACAATATCTACACTTAGACTTGAAAACATGGCATTAGAGGGCAAAACCTTTAAACACCCCCCCCCCCCCCCATCGAACGGCCCCATGAGAGGCGCAAACACCTCGCACATGACCAATGTAACTGTAAGAAATGATCGCGTGGTCACGTGACCCACGGTTTGAGATAGGGGTGATAATTTGAGAATGTCTACACTTAGGCTTGAAAACATGGCGTTACAGGGAGAAACCTCGAAACACCCCCCGAAGAGCTCTGTAAGAGGTTCCACGCCTCGTACGGGACTAATGTAACTCGTAGGAATTGATCGCGTGGTCACGGGACCCTCAGTTCGAGAGCAAGACAATAATTTGAGAAAATCTATAGTTAGGCTTAAAAACATGACGTTAGAGGTCGAAACCCCGAAACACCCCTCGAATGTTCGGGTGAGAGGTACAAACACCTCGTACAGGACCAATGAAACTCGTAGGAACTAATCGTGTGTTCACGGGATCCCCAGTTAGAGAGCACAATGATAATTTGAGAATATCTACATTTAGGCTTTAAAACATGGCGTTAGAGGGTGAAACCCCCGAAACATCCCTGAACAGACCCGTGAGAGCCGCCAACACCTCGTACGGGACCAATGTAACTTCTAGGAATTGACCGCGTGATCACGGGACCCACAGTTTGAGAGCACAACAATAATTTGAGAATATATACACTAAGGCTTGATAACATGGCATTGGAGGGCGAAACCCAGATACACCCCCCGAACGGCCCTATGATAGGCGCAAACACCTCGCACGGGACCAATGTAATTCGTAGGAACTGAATGTAAGGCCACGTGACCCCTAGTTTAAGAGCTCGGTGATAATTTGATAATAACTATAATTAGGCTTGAAAACATGGTGTTCGAGGGTGAAACCCCGACACACCCCCCGAACATCCCCGTTAAGAACCATCAACACCTCGTATGAGACCAATATAACTCGTAAGAACTGAACGCATGGTCACGTGACTCACGGTTTTAGAGCACAGTGATAATTTTATAATATATACACTTATGCATGAAAACATGGAGTTAAAGGGAGAAACCCTATAACACCCCCCAAACGGCCCCGTGAGAGGCACTAATATCACGTACGGGACCAATGTAACTCGTAGGAACTCACCGCATGGTCACATGACCACAGTTTTAGAGCACGATGATAATTTGGGAATATTTGTACTTAGGCTTTAAAATATGGCATTCAAGGGTGAAACCTTAAAAAATCCCCCGAACGACCCCTTGAGAGGCACAATCACCTTTTTCGGGACCAATGTAACTTGAAGTAACTGAAAGCGTGGTCCCGGGACCCATGATTTGAGCGCACGATGATAATTTGATAATATATGAAGACAGGGTTAAAAACATGGCGTACAAGGGAGAAACGTCGAAACACACCCCGAACGGCCCCGTGACAGGCGCCAACACCTCGTACGAGACCAATATGACTCGTAGTAACTAACCACTTGGTCACAGGACTCCCCGGTTTGAGGTCACGATAATAATTTAATAATATCTACACTTAAGCTTTAAAATAAGGCATTATGAAGTGAAATCCCGAAACACCCCCTGAACGGCCCATTGAGAGGCACCAACACCTCGCATGGAACCAATGTAACTTCTAGGAATTAACTACATGGTCACGTGACCCCCGGTTTAAGAGCACGGTGATAATTTGAGAATATCAACCCTTAGGCTTGAAAACCTAGCATTAGAGGGCGAAACCATGAAACACCCCTGAACGGTCCCGTAAGAAGCACTAACACCTCGCACGGAACTAAGGTAAATCATAGAAACTGATCATATGGTCACGAGACCCCCGATTTGAGATCACAACGATAATTTGAGAATATAAATCCTTAGGCTTTAAAACATGTCGTTAGAGAGTGAAACCCGAAAATAGCCCCTAAATGGCCCTATGAGAGCCGCAAACACCTCGAACGGGATGAATTGACCACATGGTCACGAGACCCATAGTTTTAGAGAACAATAATAATTTTAGAATATATACAGTAAGGCTTAAAAATATGGCGTTAGAGGGAGAAACCCCGAAACACCCACCGAACGACCCAGTGAGAGGCTCCAGTACCTAGCACGGGACCAATGTAACTCGTAGGAATTGACTGTGTGGACACTTGACCCCTAGTTTAAGATCTTGATGGTAATTTAATAATATCAATACTTAGGCTTGAAAGCATGGTGTTCGAGGGTGAAACCCCAAAACACCCCCTAGAACGGCCCCGTGAGAACCGTTAACACCTCGCATGTGACCAATGTAACTCGTAGGAACGGATCGTGTGGTCATGTGACCCACGGTTTGAGAGCACGGGGATAATTTTAGAATATCTACACAGGCTTGAATACATGGTGTTATAGGTAAAAACCCCAAAACACCCCTCGAATGGCCCCATGAGAGGCACTACCACCACGTACGTGAACTGATCGCATGGTCACGTGACCCCGATTTGGGAGCACGAGGATAATTTCAAAATATCTACACTTAGGCTTGAAAACATGGCATTAGAGGGCGAAACCTTGAAACACCCCCCGAACGGCCTCGTGAGAGTAACGATCACCTCGTTCGGGACCAATGTAACTCGTAGAAACTTACTGCTTGGGCACGAGAGTCACGGTTTGAGAGTTGGATGATAATTTGAGAATATCTATACTTAGGGTTGAAAACATGGGGTTAGAGGGTGAAACCCCAAAATAACCCCTAAATGGCCTCGTGAGAGGTGCCAATACCTCGCAGGGGACCAATGTAACACGTAGGAACTGACCGTGTGATCACGGGACTCCCTGGTTTAAGAGCATGGAGATAATTTGAGAATATCTATACTTAAGCTTAAAAAGAAGGCGTTATAAGACAAAACCCCAAAACACCCCCGAACAACCCCTTGAGAGGCACCAAGACCTCGCACTAGACCAATGTAACTCGTAGGAATTGACTGCATGGTCACGTTACCCCCGATTTGAGAGCACGGCGATAATTTGAGAATATATACACTTAGGCTTGAAAATAAGGCGTTAGAGGACGAAATCTCGAAACACACCCAAACGGCCCCGTGAGAGGCAGTAACACCTCACACGGGACTAATGTAAATTGTAGAAACTGATCGTGTGTTCACAGGGCCCCCGATTTGAGAGAACGATATTAATTTGAGAATATCAAGACATAGGTTTGAAAACATGGCGTTAGCATGAGAAACCCTGAAACACCCCCTGAATGACCCCATGAGAGGCGTGACCACCTTGTACGGAACCAATATTACTCGTAAGAACTGAATGCATGGTCACGAGACCCCCAGTTGAGAGAACGACGATATTCTGAGAATATCTACACCTAGGCTTTAAAACATAGCGTTAGAGTGCGAGACCCTGAAAACACCCTCTGAATGGCCCCGTAAGAGGCTCCAACACCTTGCACATGACTTATGTAACTCGCAGGAACTAATCACGTGGTCACGGGATCCACAGTTTGAGAGCATGACAATAATTTGAGAATATCTACACAAAGGCTTGAAAACATGGCGTTAGAGGGTAAAATCTCGAAACACCCCCCTAACGTCCCCGTGAGAGGCGCCAACACCTCACACGGGATTAATGTAACACATAGGAATTGACTGTGTGGCCATATGACCCTTGGTTTAAGAGCTCGGCAATAATTTGGTAATATCTATACTTAGTCTTGAAAACATGGCATTTGAGGGTGAAACCCCAAAACTCACCCCGAATAGCCCCGCGAGAGCCACAAACACCTCGCACGGGACCAAT
Organism: Sambucus nigra; assembly: GCA_949130495.1. NCBI lineage: Eukaryota > Viridiplantae > Streptophyta > Magnoliopsida > Dipsacales > Adoxaceae > Sambucus > Sambucus nigra. The sequence continues at coordinate 53,169,795 of OX422220.1, forward strand.
ATAACTCATAGGAACTGACCGTGTGGTCAAGTGAGCCATGAATTGAGAGCACGATGATAATTTGATAATTTCTACACTTAGGATAGAAAACATGGCATTAGAGGGAGAAACTCTAAAAAAAAATGAATGAGGGGCGCCCACACCTCGTAGGGGACCAATGTAACTCGTAGGAACTGACCACGTGGTCATGATTCCCCAGATTAAAGAGTACAAAGATAATTTTATACTTTCTACACTTATACTTGAAAACGTGGCATCAGAGGGGAAAACCCCAAAACACCCCCCCCCCCCGAACAGCCCCGTGAGAGATGCTAACACCTCGCATGAAAGCAATGTAACTCATAGGAACTGACTGCGTGGTCATGGGCCCTACGGTTTGAGAGCATGATGATAATTTTAGAATATCTACACTTAGGTTTGAAAACATGTCATTAGAGGGAGAAACTCCAAAACACCCCCTCGGACGACCTTGTGAGAGGAGTGATCATGTCGCACGGGACCAACGTAACTCGTTAGAACTGACAGCGTGGTCATGGTATCAACAGTTTGAGAGCACGATAATAATTTGAGAATATCTACACTTAGGCTTGAAAAAATTATGTTTGTGGGAGAAAGCCCGAAACACCCCCTAACGACCCTGTGAGAAGCATGATCACCTCACACGGGACCAATACAACATGTTGGAACTAACTGCGTGGTGATGGTACCCACGGTTTGAGAGCACAAAAATAATTTGAGAATGTCTACATTTTGATTTGAAAACAAGGTGTTAGATGGCGAAACCCCGAAACACCCTCCGAACGGCCCCTTGAGAGGCGTAATCGCCTAGAAAGAGACCAATGTAACTCGTAGGAACTGATCGCATTGTCTCGTGACCCCCGATTTGAGAGCATGACGATAATTTGAGAATATCTAAACTTAGGCTTGAATACATGGTGTTAGCGGATGAAACCCCAACCCCCCTCGAACGGCCCCGTAAGAGGCGTGATTACCTCATACGAAACCAATGTAACTCGTAGGAACTGAATGTGAGTTCATGTGACCCCCGATTTGGGAGCATAATGATAATTGACAATATCTACACTTACTTGAAAACATGGCGTTATAGGAAAAAACCTCGAAACACCCCTCGAACAGCCTCGTGAGTGGCGCGATCACCTTGTACGGGACTAATGTAACTCGTAAGAACTGACCGCATGGTCACGGGACCCACAGTTTTAGAGCACGATAATAATTTGAGAATATATACACTTAGGTTTGAAGATATGGCATTAGAGGGCGAAACCCTAAAACATCCCCAGACGTGCCTCATGAGAGGAACTAACACCGCACGCAGGACCAATGTAACTCCTAGGAATTGACTGCGTGGTCTTGTGACCCTCGATTTAAGAGCACAAAAATAATTTGAAAATATCTACACTTTGCCTTGAAAACATGGTGTTAGCGGTCGAAACCCCAAAACACCCCCGAAAGGCCCAATGAGAGACGCGATCACCTCGTACGGGACCAATGTAACTCGTAGGAACTGGCTGTGTGGTCATGTGACCCATAGTTGGAAATCATGGTGGTAATTTGAGAATTTATACACTTAAGATTGAAAACATGGCATTAGGGGGTGAAACCCTGAAACACCCCCCGAACGGCCCCGTGAGAGGCGACAACACCTCGCACGGGACCAATGTAACTAGTAAGAACTGACTGGTGGCCACGTGAACCCCGATTTAAGATCTTGGCAATAATTTTATAATATATATACTTACGGTTGAAAACATGGCATTAGAGGGAAAACCCCAAAACACCCCCCGAAAGGCCCCGTGAGATCCGATAACACCTCGTACAGGACTAATGTAACACATAGGAAATGACCGTGTGGTCACGTGACCCACGATTTAAGAGCATGGCAATAATATGATAATATCTACACTTAGGCTTGAAAACATGGCGTTAGAGGCAGAAACCCCTAAACACCCCCCGAATGTCCCCTTTAGAGGTGCCAACAACTCGCATGGGACGAATGTAACTCACAGGAACTGACCGCATGGTCACAAGACCCACGGTTTAAGAGCACAGTGATAATTTGAAAATATCTACACTTAAACTTGAAAACATGGTGTTAGAGGAAGAAACCCCGAAACACCCCCCGAATGACCCTGTGAGAGGCACTAACACTCGCATGGGATCAATATAACTCGCAGGAACTGACTGCATGGTTACGGGCCCTCTGGTTTGAGAGCACGATGATAATTTTAGAATATCTACATTTAGGCTTGAAAACATGGAATTAGAGGGAAAACCTCTGAAACACCACCCGAATAGCCCCGTGAGAGGCGCCAACACCTTGCACGGGACCAATGTAACTCGTTGGAACTGGCCGCATGGTCACGGTTCCCTCTATTTGAGACCATGGGGATAGTTTGAGAATATCTACACTTATGCTAGAAAACATAGCGTTAGAGGGAGAAACCTTGGCTCCCCTAAACGTCCTTGTGAGAGGCGCGATCACCTCGTACGGGACCAATGTAACTCGTAGGAGTTGACTGCGTTGTCACGGGACCCACAATTTCGGAGCACGATAGTAATTTAAGAATATCTTCATATATGCTTGGAAACATGGCATTGGAAGGTGAACCCTGAAACACCCCTCGAATGGCCCTGTGATAGGCACGATCACCTCGTACGAGACCAATGTAACTTGTTGGAACTAATCGCTTGGTAACAGGATCCACAGTTTGAGAGCATGGCGATAATTTGAGAATATATACACTCAGGCTTGAAAATATGGTGTTATAGGGTGAAAGACCAAAATGCCCCCCGAACGGCCAGTGATAGGCACCAACTCCTCACAGGGGACCAATGAAACTCGTAGGAACTGACCATATGGTCACTTGACGCATGGTTTGAGAGCACAAACATAATTTGATAACATCTACACTTAGGCTTGAAAATTTGTCATTGCAAGGGAGAAATCATGAAACACCCCCCAAATGGTCTCGTAAGAGAAGCCAACACCTCGTACATGACCAATGTAACTCATAGGAACTGACCGTGTGGTCATGATTCCCCCAGTTTTAGAGCACGAAGATAATTTTAAAATATCTACACTTTGGCTTGAAAATATGGCGTTAGGTGGTGAAACCCCGAAACATCCCCCGAAAGGCCCCATAGAGGCGCGATCACCTCGAACGAAAATAATGTAACTCTTAGGCACTGACCGCATGGTCACATGACCCCTGGCTAGAGAGCACGGTGGTAATTTGATATTATCTACACTTAGACTTGAAAATGTGGCGTTACCAAATGAAACCCCGAAACACCCCTCGAACGACCCCATGAGAGGCGTGATCACCTCGCACGGGACCAGTGTAACTCATTGGAACTGACAACGTGGTCACGTGACCCCTAGTTTGAGAGCATGGCGATAATTGGAGAATATCTACACTAAAGGCGGTGACCAGATACGTGACCATCCTTATTTTCCAAAGTACGGGTCATAGCTGAGGACCATGACCAGAGACGTGACCATTATTCTATTCAAAAGTATGAGTAACGACTTGGGACCATGTCTATACACATGCTCATCCTACTATTCAAAATTATGGGTCACGATTGAGGGTCGTGACTAGAGATGTGACCATCCTTCGATTCCAATGTAGGGGTCACGGCCTAGGGTCGTGACTAGAGTCGTGACCATACTTCTATGCCAAAGTATGGGTCACGACTGAGGGTCGTGACCAGTTAAGTGAGTGGGTTATGACTGAAGTTCGTGACCATGTACCATGAACCCTCAGGTCCATGACCCCCTATTGGTCACAGATTTGGGCTGCGACCCATGAAATTAGATGTGCTCGAAATGGTCACAGACTTGGTCCGCAACCCACATTCCTGGTTAGGTATTTTTACTGTGACCATTCGTCTATTTTTCTGTAGTGTGAGCATATATACAAGTCTAGGAAGTTTGGTTGTGTACTAATAAAGCGTAAGAATGGATATTCTAAGTGGTCATGTGAGTGTAAAGTGAGTCTAAGTGTATGTGTGTGAAGTGTACATGGAGAGTATATAAAAGTGTGTGAAGTGTATAAGTGAGTGGGAGGTGATACATACATGAGAGGGATATATACAAAAAGGTAAATAGAGGTGAAAAAAGGAATATAAAGGTAGGTGCATACGCACACATGAAGAAAATAATAATTATCATGCAAAAAAGGAGTTTAGTCCTCTTATGATAGTCCCCAACGGAGTCGCCATTGTGGCCATCTCGAGGTCGGTGTCGAAGGGGTGCTCCCATGATGGATCCCACTATCCTCACCATTCTATTGTGTTCACGGGATTACGTCCTTTATCAGGGCAGTCGATTGTCATCAATGTGGGGTGATATATAGAGATATAGTCGTCAATTTATTATGAACAAAATAGGCAAAAGAAATGTTTTTGCATCGAGAGAACGACATCAAGAACAATAATGTGTAACACCCCGCCCGTCCGGGGAGAAGCGCACTATTGCGATAAAACTAATCGAATCCACAATCAGCAAGGTATAGAGCATCTAAATTCCATAATATACAAAAAAAGAATCCACTAATCTTAATTCTTCAAATTAAATACAACCAAAAGTCTCTCGAAATAATACAACTATCTATCTCGAAATAATATACATCGCAATGCTCTACACAACAAAATAAATAAAATTCTTTTCATCTTGTATTCTTGAATATTCCTCCCAAAATATCCAATCTAAAATCATTCCAATTGGGCCGTAGTGCTCAAATTCTCGCTAACCTGCCAACTAAAAGAAAATATGGGTAAGTACATAATACGACAGGAAAGATGCTCAACAATTATTAGCGGTGAATAAAACGTATTAAAATGAGTACGAATATTAAAATCAAATGTGAATCTCATAAGCATTTATATCAATATAATTTCTCAATAACACATTAATCAGAGTCACCGGGCCTCACTATACCTCGCCCATACTTTACCAAGTAGCCGAAAATTGGAGTCTTGGCGGGTGCCCAACATCAGTGCCTTCTTAAAATCTCATGACAATATGCCAAACACAATAATAATACCACATGACTCAAAATAAGATTCCAACAAATAATTTTTCCAGATTTCAATGAATTTAACATTCAAATATGAGTTCAATAATCTCATGAATTCGTAGGGAATAACACTCGCGAGATTAAGGAGCATATTGTGTAAAACCCCATACCTTAAACCACTAAAAAGAACCATCATAAATCTGCCCAAAAATCTCAGCTTAAGCCAATAAAATCAATCCAAAAAGATCCACAAAACTTCTCTAATAGTCACCATCAAAACATCCCTAAGAACACCTCCAAAAACTAGGGTTGAACACATAATTTAAAGGGGCTACGTGTATATAAAAAGCAGAGGAAAAGCAAATATGTTTGTTGCATATTTTTGTGCCAAAAGTTTGATCCAAAAAGGGTCACACACGACCTTATTTTATAAGTGTAGATGTTGGATCAAACATATTTTTGGAGGCGTTCTTGGAGTTGTTTTGGATAAAACTTTTGCCACAAAAATGAAGTAACTAATGTAAAAATACGAGAATTTAAAGACAATGGTAAGAATTATTCTTTCTTATGAAGACTTTAAATAGATCTTGATTGCAGATGCGGTTGATCTCAAGATGAAGTGACAGCGGTTAGAGGAGGTGGGTGGGAATTTACTCAAAAGAGTGTGAAAATAATGGAAGGAATATAATTAATAGGCTTTTAAGGAAAGAACAACACTGAATTCGAGGAAATTCTTTCTAAATTACTGAGAGGGATGTTCAAGGATGCTGAGGTGTGTTTTTTAAAATGAGGTTATGGCCTCAATTTATAGGGCTAAGGGAGGTGCCAATCAGTATGGTCTTAGACATGTCTATCGGCATAGAACCCCAAACACACTGTCGATAGGCAGGGTTCTGGGGTTGCCAATTGGTAATCTGAGGCAGATTATTTTCTTAAACATGGTCATAAAACATGAATAGAAATTCCAAATTGCGGGCAAGTCGGACCATCGGTAAGGGTATTTAGAGGCCTTTAAGATTCAATTAAGCCACTCCAAGGCTCGGGAGTTAACCGAGGTCAAATGGGACCCGAAAGCACCCATTGGTCACTAGATAAGAAATTCTTTAAGAAAACTGGATTCATATAGAGACGTACTGTTGGAAAGGGTATTCAGTTCCATTCAAGATTTCATTCAATTTTGTTCAGTTCAGAGAGTTGACTATGGTCAAATGCGGCCCGAGAGAGCCCAGTGATGTTTCAGAGTAAAATGGGTCGTTCGCCCGTACAGTAAGGATGATTTGCATATGGGGCGAATCATTAGAAAGTGGATTCAAAGCCATTCTAAGATTCATTCAGCTTCATTCGATTTGAAGAGTTGACAGGAGTCAAATAGAGCCCGAGAGTGCCTAGTGGCTTCTAAATTAGTTTTCATGGTAAAATAGGTCGTTTATCCAAAATGTGAGGCTGATTCATGCACAGGACAGATCGTTAGAAAGAGGATTCAAAGTCATTGAGCTTTTGCTCAGTCGAGTAAGTGATTGGAGTCGAAATGGGGCCCCAAAATGCCCGGTGGCCTCCGAATCAGTTTTGATAGTAAAACTAACCGTTCATTCAAGACATAAGGCCGATTCGAGCACGGGATGGACCGTTGGAAAGGGTATTCAAATCCCTTCATAGATTCATTGAGATTTATCTTAGATGAAGAAGTTCATCAGAGTCAAATGGGGCCCAAAAGCTCCCAGTTGCCTCTAAATTATTACTCGAGGTATGACCTAGGGTTTGATGTGAATGAGTCAGAGCTAGGAGCCTAAGGAGGTTCTTAGGGGGGTCCTAGGATGGGGTGTCTACAATATTCTTTAATCATATAGGCCACACTTTTGTAGCAACTAATCTTGTAACTTTCTGGGAGTCTATATTTTCTCTAACAAGACAATTGATATTTTAAAATTATACGAATTCTATAAAGTTCTTTAAACGAAAAGACAATGAACAAATTAGATGTACATAAGAATTCTTACTTGCATGTCTTTCCAAACATCCTCCTTGTATGTTTTGGAGATTTAAGCCAATTAGTATACAACATTGGGACCTGAACATGGACCACTTTACCAAGTCGAGACATGAATCGACCTTTCTCACTACCTAATTCATGATTATATTGATTGATCTCAACCTCAATTATTGTGTCTAGAGATTATCCATTTGGACCCTCGTGTGGGTTGGAGCCATTAGCTTCATTTGACATTATACTAAAATTCAAATAGTGTTAGATCTACCATGCATAAATATTTTTCATTAATAATTTGTTTAGATTAAGTATTCACATATTATGTCCAAATTTACTAAGAATTAATTATCAATCCAAAATGCATAATCTATCAAAATTTACTAAGCATTGTACAATTCATCGCATGTTTCAATATAAGTGAAGCATTAAAGTAGTACATAAATATAGTATAACACAAGAACAGATCACAAGAAATAAAGTCTTGAAGAGATGTTTAAAATTCTTTTACATAGTAATTGGGAAGCATTAAAGTAAAAAAAATAAGTAAAAATCATAAAAATTAGCTTCAGCTTTAACTTGAAGTCCTGAAGTAGATTCTTCAAATTGGTATTATCCTCAAGAATATACTGATACATTGTAGGAACCTTAAGTTTGTCCACACTTGTTATTAATGCCCATGGGGCATGCAAACTGATAGACCAACCATTGTCTTCAAAATAATCTGAGTAGAACACTTGAGATGTTTCAGATGCAAGAGTGAATGTCTCTTCATTGATTCTCCTTACTCTTCAACTTACTTAAGTTTATCGTTATTAAGTTCGAGTTAGGATTAAATTTGAAATCATTTACCTTGTCCTTAACTCTCACCTAATTGTAGTAAAACACAACTATTTTGAAAGATGAATAATCCAACTCAAATATTCCAAGAACAATGCCAAAGTATGTTATCTCCACTTCCTTGTAATTCATATCTTTTTTCTTGACATGAACTTGGTGATGACCCTCATTGACATGCCACTATTTTGGGTTACCCGCGACTCATTATACTCCTCTTTGAAAAATACAAACTCATTCACTGATACCTCTTATACGATGTTACATCATATAATGGCCTATTTTCTAGCCGCCAAAGTGCGATATCTATCAATCTCGCATTTAATAACTAGAAAAAGGATTTCGTAAGATTATTATATATGTATACATGCGAATAAATGTAAAATTTTATTATGTATTCGAATTAAAAGAGAAACTCCTTAATCAATCATGGGATAAAATCCTCAATCTTATCCTTCAATGTAGACGCTCTTTGGTTACGCCCATATGTGAATTCCCGGTAAAGGTCATATTTCCTACACCAATTCAATGCACACACTTAGGCATACTAATTCCTACACAAGTGGTATTTTCCCATTAAAAATCTCAAATCGTATTGATACACTTACTTCTGTCGTTCCTCCACTTCATCTGATTGGTGTAACACCCACTTACGTGCTTGTGCAATTTGTAATGGGGTTAATTTCATGTTCTTCCCTTGTACTAAAGGACCCTCACCTTTGCATTCATCATCTTCATCTTCATCGAGAAAATCTTTACGAGTATATTTATGATTTCTTCACTAGGGTCTGGCATGTACTCCATGCAATATAGAGTCGATTCGTCTATGATATATTTCTCTGTATTGTTCCCTTCAACATACCTCTTATTATTAGCATACTTCTTGTAATATTTCATCAACCCACACATAAAAAATATATCGATTAAAAAAATGAAATGTTTGTCAAAATAAAAATATTTGGTAGATCATTTACTATTTAATTACCTCTAATAATTATACATCCTCTTATATATTATTAACCCACAAATCAACACTTCCTTTGCTGAATATATAATGAGGAGGACAGTAATAACTAAAAATCAAGGCAAAAATATTTTTCCAAAACTCACATAACCTCAAACAATGTTTTCTTTATTGACACCAAAACATTCATGTTGATCACTTCGGAATATAACACATCGATAAAAATAATAATCGTTGAATGGCTATTCGCAAGTCCTTATGATATAGATAGGCATTTTAAGGAGCAACAACAACAAATATTACATAAATACATGATAGTCATGTGACTTGAGGACCTTCAATACAAGTGGTTATAAACTCACACAATTACTCAAGTTAGAAGAAAAACCTCTTAGAAGCTTTAGCTCCTTCAAAGTACGAAAGAAACATTCTTTTTCTTTTTTGTTTAGCATGAATGTAACCTTTGGTTTCACAGTTTTTCCTGAACTTTGGTCTGTTGCCATCGACATCTTTTTCTTGATCCCCATGGTCTTCATATCTTTACGTGCATTTTCGTTATCTTTAGTTTTGTCTTTGACGTTAATAATGGTTGGCAGAAGATGATTGGTGACATTATTCTCGATGTGCATAACATCTATATTATGATGAACATTATGCCCTTTCAAATAGGGCATATCAAATAAAATAAAACTCCGATGTTGTGGAGTGGTAACGTCACTAATCACATTCTAATCCCTTTTAAATTTTCTTTTTATTTAGAAAATATGTTTTCCAATTATCATTTTGATGGATTCCACCTTCTTCTCATCCTTCGAACCAGATATCCTTCATGGATCTTTCTGGTGTTTAACCATGTTATTAAAATTGTGTTTGTCCTCCCTGAACTTGTGATCGTGAGGAAGAAATCTTCTATAACCACAATAACATATTTTCCAACGACTCGTAAGTCGTTTAGAGTCTACTTCTTCCATAAAAATTATGTACGACATATAACCATGAACCGTGCAACCTGATAAAGTTCCATATGTAGGAAAATCATGGACTTCCCATAATAACATCGCTCTACAAAAATAGTTTTCGTAAATGAGTAGTAAGCTATGACACCTTGGAACCATAATTAATTTAACTCATCTAGTAAATGTTCCAGGTAAATATCAATTTCTTTGGTCAGAGCATTTGACCCGAATATTAAAATTGACATCATTGAAAATTCCATTTTTATTCACAAAGGCGATCCCATATTAAGAGGAGAAATAAAAATAGGCCAACAGCAGTAAATGGAGTTGAGATTCTCGTATGGATTAAAACCATCAGTGGCAATACCAAGATGGACGTTACGTTTTTCAGCTGCAAAGTCTGGCCACATCGCATCAGCAAGATTTCCAAATGGACGAATTAGTCGGATAACACATAATATTGCAACACAGGATCTAGCATACCAAATCATCTCATTTGAAATCCATGGTATGGTGAATAATCTCTTCAACCTGAGAATCAGAGGGAAATGTCTAACTATCTTCAGAGGTACCTTACCCTCCCCATTTATTCTAAATATATACATGGGTAGGTTGCATAGTGGGCATTTTTCCTTCATTACATGTTCTTTACTATATAGAAAACAATAATTTTTCCAGGCATGAATTATATTATAATCTATACCAACTTCTTTGATTATCTTCTTCATGGATGGATATTTAGATGGTATTATATTTCTTTTCGTTAAAAACCCTTTAAACAACCCCAAAATTTCCATAACACTATTATCTGACGAACCATATCTTGTCTTTACGTTATTCAATTTGACAAGAAAATATAATGTCGCATGTTTCTCAAGACTTGATGGGTACAACAGTTCACTCGCCTTGTCACATAAATTTTCATATTTTATCTCCTCATTGGTCTCGTCATGATTTTCACAACCCCTATTCTAACATTCTCACTTGATAAAGATCTACATCACGATTAAACATTTCGAATGCGCTGTAAACAATCTCTTCCATTCTTTGATTGTCGAGGACAGGGTCATTGCATTCAACACTTTCAATGGGTTTCTTTTTCTTTTCTTTTAACGACTTCTTTTTTTCCATGAAAGTGCCAAAACGTGTAAGACTTGGATATAGCATAATGAAGCAAATGAAAATGGATGTCTTCAACCTCCAACAAGTTTCTATTTTGACATTTTATGAATGGGTATGAAAATAAGGTTTGTCACCACCGTTCTTCTTCAAAAAATCAATGAATATTGCACCCTCATTGATTTATTTTGCGCTTCTTGTTTCGAGTTCCTTCATCCCCTCTTTACTAATTCCTGGTGACATTTTGTTTATTGAGATATGTTAGTAAAAAATTAATGAATACTATTTAATATCTATATGTCCAAACTATTGAATACAGGAAAAGGGTCCGACAACAAGAAAACCAATACCCTCTTATTGTATAAATACTAACCTTGTTTGGTACTTTGTATTTGTCAAGTTGACCTTATGTAAACTATACTGATGAATAACTTTTTATTGGGTTTAAATTAATTCTTGTTAATATATGTAAACAATAGACCACCTCATCGATGTTGCTCATCGGTGTTTTTATAGTAAAAAACTTTAACCTGTATTATTCACTCCTTATATAGGGTTCTAGTTTCTAACAATCAATTTTTCTTTTAGACTCACATTAGACCCTATCAACAACATTAAGCAAAATAACAGAATTTTGCATGATGAAAACTAAATTAAGCTTCGGTACAAAAAAGTGAGTCCATAGTTTCACATTTCAAAATAAAAGGCTTAATAATGTCCTTGTACATCGATAATGTTCAAATATTCCTTGTGAAAGTAAATACTTATTAAGAGATTGAAATGAAATTCTTAAGAGGAATGATAAACATCATCACTATTCATAACTCGTTATCACTAAAGGGGTGTTGAGTACACTAGCACAAATAATTTAATATGGAATAGAAATCAGTAAGAAGTAAATGGATCAATAGTCATCTTTAATGAATGTTTAATGAAGTTGAGAGGTGATTACAAGTGAGTTTTTCAAACAAACACGAACTATTTTACAACTTGATTATCACTCGATCCAGCAACCCCTATTTTGGTTTAAAAAAATCATCAACATATATAACATGATATTAAGATCTCAGAGAATAGAATTTTAACCAAAAAAAGTATAAATTTAATATTTTTATGGTCGAAACTAGAAATAATCTTCTCTATATTCAAAAGATAACATAAACACGATAACAACATGTAATGTGCCTAACCTTAAACTCAAACATGTCAAACCCCAACTCAGCATTACTTATTATTTCTTTAACTTTCAACACCACATGTATCTATACACAGTCACACACTTCTTTTTTATTAAAACCTTCTATTTTAACACGACCACACGCGATGATGCTATGATCAGCACCACCTAATAAGTGTAAGGTGCGTGAGCTCAAACTAATCAACAAGGGTGATATTGAGTATAACAGATAAATAAATAATAGATGGAGGTGTGGATAAGAGGAAGAAAACCAAAATATAATGGTTCAGTTGGACCCTACGTCCACTGTACAGTGTGAATGGTGGTTTTCACTATAATAATGGCACTAATGGGAATAAATGCAACACTCAAACTTTTCACTTTCTACTGAGTATTTTGACACAATCTGCTAGGTTTGTGAATAATTGATCCTAGAAAATGCAGGAGATAAAGTGATTTTATAGTACTTGGGGGTGTAGTGCACCGCTGTAACAACCCGGATTTTTAAATGGGTAATTTTAAATAAAATTGGACTTTTGTCAGCAGTTGTCGCGCAGGACGCGAACTTGCATGATTTTTGTAGGAAGTTTTATTGGGGTTAAAAAAAATTTGACCATATTTATTGGATCCTAAAAATAGGCTTGATAGTGTCATGGGGTCAAAAGTCGAAAAATGAATAAATAAATAAAATATTATAATTTTATTTTAAAAAATAAAAGTGCTCAGAAAATTCTGAAAATCACCATACCGACTCAAAATTTAATTTTGAGCAACTTTTCCTTCTTCGATATTTACAAAAAACATCATTTAGATCCGATTTAAGCCCATTTTCTGTCCGACCACACCACTTTTTTTGACAAATTTTATTTATTTATTCTTTACCCTCAAACTGTGGTATAAAAAAGAAGCTCGGGTTAGGAATTTTAACACACAATTTTGAAAACCCTTAGCATCCACCACACCCTTCTCTCTTCATCTTCCACCTCCAAAAAACAAAACACCATTAAAACAAGTTTTCAAGCTTATTTTTGGGGGTCAAAACAGAATTATTTCAAAGTGGTGCAAGATAGTTTTTTGATAAATTTTCCAAGGAGAACCCGAATCACTCATCAATTTCAACATCCAAAAATCAGGCATGTTTACCCTATTCTTTTCCTTTAGTGATATATGTCTTGATTATAGCCCCCATTACAACTCATGTGTTCTAAAAGAAATTAAGAACTTAATATGTTGAAGAAAATAATTATGGGGCTGTTTTGTAAAAATAATTTAAGTATACCAAATAAATATAATTTTGTTGTTATTTGGATTATTGGTGATATTATGAACATATACATGTAAAGGACCCCCTTAATAGTTTAATGGACAAATACATTTAGAGGACCCCTTAGTAATTTAGTGGACACATACATGTAGAGGAGCTTAGTAATTCAATTTGGATGTTTATGTAATTTCCTAAAACATTTAAATTCCTTGTGTTAAGAAAACAAATAACAATTATGGAACTAACGATTAATAATGATTCTGGAAAATCATAATAATGACGTGTTCTTAATTTTTCCTTATTTGGATTAAAATTCATTTGTTGGGAAATTAATATTGTTGGGAATATTATTATAAATTATTGATTATGTCAAATATGAAATACTAAAATATTGAATATTTCGGGAATGTTGGTATTTTAGATCATTGGTTTCACCCCTCGTTATAGTACACTTGTTAGGTATGGGACTAATAAAGTGGGCCTTAGTTGCGATTTATGCTAATTAGGTATGGACTAGTTAAAACAAATCTATGGGGGTTATGTAATTTGGCGTGGGGGAAAATTCTCTGTTTTTACCGTTGATGTGATAACCTAGAATTGATATCTAGTTGAAGTAAATTGTTAAAATCATCATTTATTTATGATGTGATGAAATTGTGTTTTGGGAACTTTTGATTGGGACTAAGGAATATTTTGAGGATTTTCACATCGCAATTAAGGGTGGAAAAAATTTATTGTGAATAACTAGTATGGGAAATTTTGGGAAATTAATACCGCAAGACTAATACTGGTATTAAAATTGAATGGCAACATCTTGTGTCCAGGACCGACAGTTTAACCGGGTCAGAGGACGTTTATGTCGTGTCGTGTGTGGAATCTTGTCATATCGCGAGGATCGCAGGATAAAAACGGATCAAACGGCGGACTTGACAAGGGGATGTGTGTGTGTGTGTGTGTGGAACCTTGTCATATGTCGAGGGCCGCAGATTAAAAACGGGTCAGACGACGGTCTTGACAAGGGGATGTGTGGTAATATTAATCTATTTTGGTGTAAATCACCCACGGCGGTAGGACCACCATACCTAATAATAGAGTGAGAACAATTCGTCCTGGTTAATTCAGAAACATTAACATCTTGGGGCTTGGATTAAATTTAAAATAATATTGGTGTGGTGTATTTAAAACCTTGGGGGTACTTAGAAAATTTAATTGTTAAGGATTATAGACTTTCTTTAATTAAAATATTCTATTGTTATAGTCAATATATATAGCACTATTGTCTGGGTTCAAGGACCCTAATTGAAAGGAGTAGCCGGTATTCATGCTCAGGGCTTTGGCTCTGACACATGCGTTGACTAATTTTCAGGGATTTAATTGGAGTAGCTGCATATATATTTTTGGAGATCCTTTGGAAGTGAAGCTGGAATTATATTATCGTTTTAGTCATTTATTTCTTCTCCTATTCAGTCGTGCTTATTATGAGACTATATTTGGGTTTTTATTAGGCCTTTCGGTTCCAAAGTTATCTTAAGAGATTTCAGTTGGACTTGATTTATTGTCATAATTAAGATATTCGGAAATTGCATGTGACGAACTTTATATCACACTTTGATGGTAAATCAGTTGGATGTCCTTAATATTTATGACTGATTAAAAATATTTATCTTGTGAATTGAAATTTATATGTCTCACATCTGTCACATGCTAAGGATATGATATTTAATTTATTAACGCCCGGCTTTATTTTGGTGGTGGCCGACGCCAGAATTTAGCGGGGTGTTACAACCCCCAAGCATGAATTAATGTGAATGGAAGGTTTAAGGCCAATGAGATGGTGCCATATGGCATGGCACATGCTGATTATGATGATGAGATATTCCCTCGCGTGAGGGAATGATCCTGCTGCAACGGTTTTATCCATGTGTGGCTCATTCTTCCACGTGTTCCTCGATCCATGAGCTCTGCCATGTGTTACTATCGGCCATATTGACCTGGATGAGGCCGAAATGATGGTTCAACCCTCTGAATGGCCCATTACTGATGCTAAGCTGGCTCGGGTCGGCCATCGTCTCTCATGAGGGGAGACGAGGCCAAGGTTACACTTGGGTGTAATGTTGAGCTTAGGCATGTCGAGCTGGAATCCTGGGATGAGGCCGAGTCATCATAAAGATGAGGCCGATTCAACTCATCATGAGACCACTACCGAGCCATATCTACCTGGCTTTAGAGGGTGAAACCTCGAAACACCCCCGAACGGCCCCGTAAGATGCGCAAACATCTCGTACGGGATCAATGTAACTCATATGAACAAATCGCATGGTCATGGGACTCCCCATTTTGACAACATGAATATAATTTTAAAATATCTACCCTTAGGCTTGAAAACATGGCGTTATAGGGGAAACATTAAAACACCCCCTGAACTGCCCCGTGAGAGGCACCAACATCTCGCACAGGACCAACGTAACTCGTAGGAACTGACTGCGTAGTCATCGGTCCCCCAGTTTGAGATCACGGAGATAATTTGAGAATATCTACACTAAATCTTGAAAACATGGCATAAGATAAAGAAACCCCAAAACACCACCACCACCCCGAATGTTCCCGTGAGACCCATGATTACCTTGCACGGGACCAATGTAACTTGTAGGAATTGACCCCGTGGTCACAAGACCCACGATTTGAGAGAATGATAATAATTTGAGAATATATATACTTACGCTTCAAAACATGGCCTTATATGGTGAAACTCCAAAACACCCCGCAAACAGCCTGCGCGATAGGCGTGACCTCCTCGCACGGGACCAATACAACTCGTAGGAACTGACCGCATGGTCACGGGTCCCACGATTTGAGAGCATGGTGATAATTTGATAATATCTATGCTTAGGCAAGAAAAATAGCATTAGATGGAGACACCCCGAAACATCCCCCGAACGGCCCCGTGAGAGGTGCCAAAACCTTACCCGGCACAAATGTAACTTCTAGGAACTAATCGCGTGGTAACGTGACCCACTATTTTATAGCACAGTGATAATTTGAGAATATCTACACTTAGGATTGAAAACATGGTGTTACACGATAAAACCCCAAAACACCCCTTGAACGGCCTCATGACAAGCGCCAACACCACGCACTGGACTAATGTAACTCGTAGGAACTGACCGCATGATCAGGCGACCCCTAGTTTGAGAGCATGACACTAATTTAAGAAAATCTACACTTAGGCTTGAAAACATGGCGTTAGAGGGAGAAACCTCAAAACGGGCCCTGAACGGCCTTGTGAAAGGCCTGATCACCTCGTACGGGATCAATGAAACTCATAGGAACTTAACGCATGGTCATAGGAACAAAGATTTTAGATCACGATGATAATTTGATAATAACTTCACTTTAGCATGAAAATATGGCGTTAGAGGGCGAAATCCCAAAACACCACTTGAACGGCCCCGTGAGAGGCACCAACACCTCACACGTGACCAGTGTAACTCGTTGGAATTGACCCCTTGATCACGGGACCCCCAGCTTCAGAGCATTACGATAATTTTAGAAAATTTACAGTTAGTTTTGAAAACATGGTGTTAGAGGGTGAAACCCCAAAAGAAAACCCTAAACGGCCCCTTGAGAGGCGCGATCACCTCGTACGAGACCAATGTAACTCGAAGGAACTCCCCGTATTATCACGGGACTCATGGTTTGAGAGTACAATTATTATTTAAGAATATCTACACTTAGGCTTAAAAATATGGCGTTATGGGGAAAACCCCCGAAACACCCCCCGAACGCCCCCGTGAGAGGCACCAACACCTCGCACGGGACGAAAGTAACTCGTAGGAACTAACCGCGTGGTCACGGAAATAAATTGATAATATCAATACTTAGCCATAAAAATAGGATGTTAGCGATCAAAACCTCGAAACACACCCCAAATGGCCCCGTGAGATGTGCAAACACGTAGCACGGGGCCAATGTAACTCGTAGGAACTGATCGCGTGGTCACGGGACTCTCCGTTTAGACTACACGGATATAATTTGAAAACATCTACACTTAGGCTTAAAAGCATTGCGTTATAGGGTGAAACTCCAAAACACCCCCCGAACAGCCCTGTGAGAGGCACCAACACCTCGCACACGATCAATGTAACTCGTAAGAACTGATCGTGTAGCCACAGGTCCCCCAGTTTTAAATCACGGACATAATTTGAGAATATATACACTTAAGCTTGAAAACATGGCGTAAGAGTAAGAAACCCCACGCCTCGAATGTACCCGTGAGAGGCATGATCACCTCGCACGGGACTAATGTAACTCGAAGGATTGATCGCGTGGTCACAGGAGGCACGATTTGAGAGTATGACAAAAATTTGAGAATATCAACACTTATGCTTGAAAACATTGGGTTAAATGGAGAAACCCCCAAAACACCTCCCAAATGGCCCTTGTGAGAGGCATCATCCCCGCGTACGGGACCAATGCAACTCGTAGGAACTGAATGCATGGTCACGGGACTCAAGGCTTGAAATCACGACAATAATTTAAGAATATATGCGTTTAGGCTAGAAAACATAGTGTTAGAGGGAGAAACCTTGAAACACCCCGAACTTCCCCATGATAGGTGCCAAAACCTCATTCAGGACCAATGTAACTCGTAGGAACTAATCACGTGATAGCGTGACCCACGATTTGAGAGCACGGTGATAATTTGAGAATATCTACGCTTAGGCTTGAAAACATGGCGTTACATGGAGAAACCATGAAACACCCCTCAAACTGCCCCGTGAGAAGCGTCAACACCTCGTACGGGACCAATGTAACTCGTAGTAACTTACGACATGATCATGGGACCCCCAATTTGAGAGCATGATGATAATTTGAGAAAATTTACACTTAGGCTTGAAAACATGGCGTTAGAGGGAGAAACCCACAATAAAATCTGAACGGCCCAATGAAAGGCGCGATCACCTAGTACGGGACCAATGTAACACGAAGGAATACACCACATCATCACGAGGTTCACGGTTTGAGAGTACGATGATTATTTGAAAATATTTACACTTAGGCTTAAAAACATTGCATTATCATTTGAAACCCCAAAACACCCCTGAACGGCCCCGTGAGAGGCACCAACACCTTGAACGGGACGAATGTAATTCGTAGGAACTGATCGCGTGGTCATGTGACCCACGGTTTCATAGCATGGCGATAATTTGAAAATATAAACACTTAGGAATGAAAACATGATGTTAGCAGTCGAAACACCAAATCACCCCTTGAACGGCCCCGTTAGAGGCACGATCACCTCATACGGGACCAATAAAACACGTACGAATTGAAGACATGGCCACGGGACCCATGTTTTGAGAGTACGACGATAATTTTAGAGTATCTACAATTAGTCTTGAAAACATGGCATTAGAGGCCGAAACACAAAAACACACCCCTAACGGCCCCTTGAGAGGCATTAACACCTAACACGTGACCAATGTAACTAGTAGGATCTGACCACCTGGTCACAAGACTCCCCCTTTTTTTGACAGCACGGAGAGAATTTGAGAATATCTACTCTTAGGTTTGGAAAAATGGTGTTATAGGGAGAACCTCGAAACTCCCCCCGAACGGCCCGTGAGAGGCATCAACACCTCGCACGGGATAAATGTAACCCGTAGGAACTGACCGCGTGATCACATGACCCGTGATTTGAGAGAATGATGATAATTTGATAATATCTACACTTAGTCTTGAAAATAGGGCGTTAGTGGGCGAAATCCCGAAACACCCCCGAACAGCCTTGTGAGAGGCGCCAACACCTCGTACAGGACCAGTGTAACTCATAGGAAATGACCGCGTGATCACGGGACCCCGATTTGAGAGCATGATGATAATTTTAGAAAATCTACACTTAGGCTTCCAAACTTGGTGTTAGAGGGAGAAACCCCGAAACACCCCCCGAACAGGCCCATGAGAGGCACCAACACCTCGCAGGGGACCAATATATCTCGTAGGAGTAGACTGCGTGTTCGTGTGACCCTCGATTTCTCGATGATAATTTGAGAATATCTACATTTAATCTTGAAAACATGGTGTTAGAGGGAAAAATCCCAAAACATCCCTCGAACGGACCCTTGAGAGGCCCAAACACCTTGCACGGGACCAATGTCACTCGTAGGAATTGACTGTGGGGTCACGTAATCCTCGTTTTGAGAGCACGATGGTAATTTATTAATATCTACACGTATGGTTGAAAACATACCGTTAGAGCTCGAAACACCGCTCGAATGGCCCCGTGAGGGGCGTCAACACCTCACCCGGGACAAATATAACTCTTTGGACATATCTGCATGGTCATGTGATCCCAGTTTGAGAACACAATACGGATTTGAGAATATCTACACTGTCTTAAAAATATGGCATTAGAAGGAGAAACCCCCAAATACAACCCCAAACGTCACCGTGAGAGGTGCGATCACCTCGCAAGGACCAATGTAACCCGTAAAAATAGACAATATGGTCACATGACCACCGATTTGAGAGCACAACGATAATTTAAGAATATCTACACTTAGGCTTATAAATATGGCGTTAGCAGATGAAACCCCGAAGCACCGTGTGAGAAGTGCAATCATCTCTTACGGGACCAACATAACTCCTAAGAACTAATCGTGCGGTCATGTGACCCCCGATTTGAGAGCACGATGATAATTTGAGAATATCTACACTTAGGCCAAAAAACATGGCATTATAGGGCGAAAGCTCAAAAAACCCAAGAAACGTCCTCGTGAAAGGCAGCAACCACCCGTTCGGGACTAATGTAACTCGTAATAACTAATCGCATGGTCACGTGACCCCCGGTTTGAGATCACGATGATAATTTAAGAATATCTACACTTATGATTGAAAACTTGGCGTTAGTAGTCAAAACCTCAAAACACCCCTCGAACGGTCCTGTGAGAGGTTCAATCATCTTGTACAGGACGAATGTAACTTGTAGGAACTGACCGCACGGTCACAAGACCCAAAGTTTGAGATCACGTCAATAATTTATGAATATCTACACTTAGGCTTGAAGCACATGGTGTTTGAGGGAGAAACTCCGAAACACCTCTCTAACAGACCCGTGAGAGGTGCTAAGACCTTGTACAAGACTAATGTAACTCGTAAGAATTAACCACGTGGTCACAGTACTCCCCGATTTGAGAGCATGGTGATAATTTTAGAATATCTAAACTTAGGCTTGATAACATGGCATTATGGGGTGAAACCTCGAAACACCCCTGAACGGCACTGTGAGAGGCTCCAACACCTCGCATGGGACCAATATAACTCATTAAAATTGGCCGCTTGGTCACGAGACCCCCAATTTGAGAGCATGGTGATAATTTTAGAATATCAAAACTTAGGTTTGAAAACTTGGCATTAGAGGGCGAAACCCCGAAACACCCCCTGAACGGCCCCATGTGAGGCACCAACACCTCACATAAGACCAACGTAACCTGTAGGAACTGACTGCGTTGGTCACGAGACCCCCGGTTTGAGATCACGACAATAAATTGAGAACATCTACACTTTGTCATAAAAACTTGGCGTTATAGGGAGAAAACACCTCGCAAGAGACTAATGTAACTCGTAGGAACTAATTGCATGGTAACGGGACTCCCCTATTTGAGAGCAAAATGATAATTTGAGAATATATACACTCATGCTTGAAAACATGGCGTTAGAAGGTGAAACTCAGAAATTCCCCCGAACGGCCCCGTGAGAGGTGCACAGACCTCGTACGGAAGAAATTTAACTCATAGGAATTGACTGCATGGTCACGTGACCCCGATGATAATTTGAGAATATCTACACTTAGGCTTGAAAACATGGCATTAGAGGGCAAAACCCTAAAACTCCCCCGAATGGCCCCATGAGAGCCACCAAGACCACGTACACGACTAATGTAACTCGTAGGAACAGATCGCATGGTTCGGGTCCCCCTATTTGAGGGAATGGAGATAATTTGAGAATATCCACACTTAGGCTAGTAAACATGGTGTAAGAAGGTGAAACCCCGAAATAACCCCCTGAACAGCTTCGTGAAAGGTGCGATCACCTCGCATGGGACTAATATAACTCGTAGGAATTGACCGCATAGTCACAGGACCTACAATTATTGAGAGCATGACAATATTTTATGAATATCTACACTTAGGCTTGAAAACATGGTGTTAGAGGGAGAAACCCTAAAACACGTCCCGAACGGTCCCTGTGAGTGGCGTGAACATCTCACACGGGACTAAATCAACTCGTAAGAACTCACTGCATGGTCACAGGACCCGTGGATTTGGGAGCAAGGCGATAAGTTGTGAATATAAACGTTTAGGCTAAAAAAACATACCGTTAGAGGGCGAAATCACTAAACACCCCCGAACGGCCCCGTCAGAGGTGCTAACACCTCGCATGGGACCAATATAACCCGTAGGAATTGACCGCATGGTCACGTGACCCACGATTTAAGAGAAGGGAAATTATTTGAGAATATCTACACGTAGGCATGAAAACATGGTGTTACAGGGCAAAACCCTGAAACACCCCCCAAACGGCCCTATGAGAGGTGCCAACACCTCGCACGGTGCCAATGTAACTCGTAGTAACGGATCGCGTGGTCACGAGACCCCCGATTTGATAGCACACTGATAATTTGATAATATCTATAGTTAGGTTTGAACACGTGGCGTTAGAAGCTGAAACCCCAAAACACCCCCCCAAACGGACTTGTGAGAGGCCCGATCAACTCAACTCACAATTTGAGAGAATGACAATAATTTGAGAATATTTATACTTGGCTTTAAAACATGGCATTAGAGGGCGAAACCCAAAAACACCCCTCCAACGGCATCGTGAGAGGCACGAACACCTCGCACGGGACTAGTGTAACTCGTAAGGACTAACCACGTGGTCACGTCGCCCCCAATTTGATAGAACGGGAAAATTTTAAGAATATCTAACTTAGGTTTAAAAGCATGGATCTAGGGGTTGAAACCCCGAAACAGCCCTAGAATGGACCCATGAGATGCTCGATCATCTCATATGGGACCAATGTAACTCGTAGGAACTAGCGGCGTAGTCATAGGACCCACGATTTGAGACAACAAAGATAATTTGAGAATATCAACATTTCGACTAGAAAACATGGCGTTAGAGGGCGAAACCCTGAAACACCCCCCAAATGGCCCTGTGAGAGGTGCCAACACCTCGCACGAGACTAATGTAACCCGTATGAACTGATTGCATGGTCCCATGACCCCGAAACAACCCCGAATGGCCCCGTGAATATCTACACTTAGTCTTAAAAACACGTTGTTAGAAGGAGAAACCCCGAAACAACCCCGAATGGCCCCGTGAGAGGCGCTAACACCTCACACGGGACCACTGTAACACAAAGGAACTGACCTCGTCTTCAAGAGATTCCTCAGTTTGAGAGTACGATAATAATTAGAGAATATCTAAACTTAGGCATGAGAACATGGCGTTAGAGGGCGAAACCCCTAAATCTCCCCACCCCATCCACCGAAAGGCCCTATGAAAGGAACTAACACCTCGTCCAGGACCAATGTAACTCATAGGAACTGATCACCTCGTACGAAACTAATCTAACTGGTAGTAATTAATGACGTGGTCACGAGACCCACGGTTTGAGAGCACGACCATAAGTTGAGAATAACTACACTTAGGCTTGAAAACATGGCGTTAGAGTGCGAAACCTGAAACACTCCTCAACGGCCCCTTGAGAGGTGCCATAACCTCGCGCGGGATGAATTCAACTCCTAGGAACTGATCGCCTGGTCACGTGACCCCGGTTTGAGAGCACGATGAGGATTTGAGAATATCTTCACTAACGATTGAAAACACGGCATCAGAGGACGAAACTCGGAAATCCCACCCCCCAATGGCCCTGTGAGAGTCACAAACACCTCGCACGGGACTAATTTAACTCGTAGTAACTTACCAGGTGTTCACGTGACCCTCGGTATGAGAGAAAGGTGATAATTTGAGAATATCGACACATAGGCTTGAAAACATGGCATTAGTGGTCGAAACCTCGAAACACCCCCCGAACGATCTACTTGAGAGGCGCAATCACCTTTTACGGGACCATTTAACTTGTAGGAATTGACGGCGTGGTAACGGGACCCACGATTTTAGAGCATGGCAATAATTTGAGAATATCTACACTTAGGCTTAAAATCGTGGCATTAAAGGTCAAAACCACGAAACACTCCCCAAACCGCCCCGTGAGAAGCGCCAAAACCTCGCATGAGACTAATGTTACTCGTAGGAACTGATCGCGTCATCACAGGACTCCCTAGTTTGATATCACGATGATAATTTGACAATATCTACACTTAGACTTGAAAACATGGCATTAGACGGAAAAACGCCCCATGAGAGCCCCCCCCCCCCCCCCCCCTCGCGAACGGCCCCATGAGAGGCTCAAACACCTCGCACAGGACCAATGTAACATGTAGGAAATGATCGCGTGGTAACATGACCCACGGTTTGAGAGAGGGGTGATAATTTGAGAATGTCTACACTTAATCTTGAAAACATGGCATTACAGGGAGAAACCCCAAAACACCCCCCGAAGAGCTTTGTAAGAGGTTCCACGCCTCGTACGGGACTAATGTAACTCGTAGGGATTGACCGCGTGGTCACGGGACCCTCAGTTCGAGAGCAGCACAATAATTTGAGAAAATCTATAGTTAGGCTTAAAAACATTGCGTTAGAGGTCGAAACCCCGAAACACACCTCGAATGGCCGGGTGAGAGGTACAAACACTTCGTACAGGACCAATGAAACTCGTAGGAACTAACCGTGTGTTCACGGGACCCCCAGTTAGAGAGCACAATGATAATTTGAGAATATCTACACTTAGGCTTTAAAACATGGCGTTAGAGGGTGAAACCCCCGAAACATCCCTGAACAGACTTGTGAGAGCCGCCAACACCTCGTACGGGACCAATGTAACTTCTAGAAATTGACCGCGTGATCACAGGACCAATATGACTCGTATTAACTAACCACTTGGTCACAGGACTCCCCGGGTTGAGGTCATGATGATAATTTAATAATATCTGCACTTAAGCTTTAAAATAAGGCGTTATGAAGTGAAATCCCGAAACACCCCCTGAACGGCCCATTGACAGGCACCAATACCTCGCACGGAACCAATGTAACTTCTAGGAATTAACTACATGGTCACGTGACCCCTGATTTAAGAGCACGGTGATAATTTGAGAATATCAACCCTTAGTCTTGAAAACATAGCGTTAGAGGGTGAAACCATGAAACACCCCCGAACGTACCTGTGAGAAGCACTAACACCTCGCACGGGACTAATGTAAATCATAGAAACTGATCATGTGGTCACGAGACCCCCAATTTAGATCGCAATGATAACTTGAGAACATATATCCTTGGATTTAAAACATGGCGTTAGAGAGCGAAACCCAAAAATAGCCCGCAAACGGCCCCTGAGAGCCGCAAACACCTCGAACGGGACGAACGTAACTTTGTAGGAACTGACTGTGTGATCATGGGACCCACAATTTTAGAGCACAATAATGATTTGATAATATATACAGTAAGGCTTGAAAATATGGCGTTAGAGGGCGAAACCCCGAAACACCCATCGAACGACCTAGTGACAGGCTCCAGTACCTCGCACAGGACCAATATAACTCGCAGCAATTGACTGTGTGGACACGTGACCAATAGTTTAAGAGCTCGATGTTAATTTGACAATATCAATACTTAGGCTTGAAAGCAAGGTGTTCGAGGGCGAAACCCCTAAACACCCCCGGAACGGCCCCGTGAGAACCGTTAACAAATCGCATGTGACCAATGTAACTCGTAGGAACGGATCATGTGGTCATGTGACCCACGGTTTGAGAGCACGGTGATAATTTTAGAATATATACACAGTCTTGAATATATGGCGTTATAGGGAGAAACCCCAAAACACCCATCGAATGGCCCCATGAGAGGACTACCACCACGTACGTGAACTGATCGCATGGTCAGGTGACCCCAGTTTGAGAGCACGGTGATAATTTCAAAATATCTACACTTAGGCTTGAAAACATGGCATCAGAGGGCGAAACCTAGAAACACCCCCAGAACGACCTCGTGAGAGTAACGATCACCTCGTTCGGGACCAATGTAACTCGTAGAAACTTACTGCTTGGTCACGGGAGTCACAGTTTGAGAGCTGGATGATAATTTGATAATATGTATACTTAGGGTTGAAAACATGGGGTTAGAGGGTGAAACCCCAAAACAACCCCTAAATGGCCTCGTGAGAGGTGTCAATACCTCTCATGGGACCAATGTAACTCGTAGGAACTGACTGTGTGGTCACGGGACTCCCTAGTTTAAGAGCATGGAGATAATTTGAGAATATCTATACTTAAGCTTAAAAAGAAGGCGTTATAGGATGAAACCCTGAAACACACCCCGAACAACCCCTTGAAAGGCACCAACACCTCGTACTAGACCAATGTAACTCGTATAAATTGACTGCATGGTCACGTTACCCCTGATTTGATAGCAAGATGATAATTTGAGAATATTAACACTTAGGCTTGAAAATAAGGCGTTAGAGGGTGAAATCTCAAAACACACCCAAATGGCCCCGTGAGAGGCAGTAAAACGTCACACGGGTCTAATGTAAATCATAGAAACTGATCGTGTGTTCACAGGGCCCCCGGTTTAAGGGAACGATAATCATTTGAGAATGTCTAGACATAGGTTTGAAAACATGGAGTTAGC
Source organism: Sambucus nigra (assembly GCA_949130495.1). Classification (NCBI taxonomy): domain Eukaryota; kingdom Viridiplantae; phylum Streptophyta; class Magnoliopsida; order Dipsacales; family Adoxaceae; genus Sambucus; species Sambucus nigra. Next base: position 53,195,948 of record OX422220.1, read on the forward strand.
GGAAGAAACCCTGAAACACCCCTGAATGACCCCATGAGATGCGTGATCACCTTGTACAGAGCCAATGTAACTCGTAAGAACTGATCGCATGGTCACGATACCCCCGATAGGGAGCACGACAATATTCTTATAATATCTACACCTAGGCTTTAAAACATAGCGTTAGAGTGCGAGACCCTGAAAATACCCTCCGAACGGCCCCGAAAGAGGCTCCAACACCTTGCACAGGACTTATGTAACTCGTAGGAAATGACCATGTGGTCACGGGATCCACAGTTTGAGAGCATGACAATAATTTGAGAATATCTACACAAAGGCTTGAAAACATGGCGTTAGAGGGTAAAATCTCGAAACACCCTCCTAACGTCACCGTGAGAGGCGCCAACACCTCGCACAGGATCAATGTAACTCATACGAATTGACTGTGTGGCCATGAGACCCTTGGATTAAGAGCTCGGCAATAATTTGATAATATCAATACTTAGTCTTGAAAACATGGTATTTGACGGTGAAACCCCAAAACACACCACGAACGGCCCCGCGAGAGCCACAAACACCTCGCGTGGGACCAATATAAATCATAGGAACTGACCGCGTGGTCACGTGAGCCACGAATTAAGAGCACGGTGATAATTTGATAATATCTACACTTAGGCTTGAAAACTTGGCATTAGAGGGAGAAACTCTAAGAAAACGAACGACCCCGTGAGGGGTGCCCACACCTCGGAGGGACCAATGTAACTCGTTGGAACTGACCACGTGGTCATGATTTCCCCGGCTAAAGAGTACGAAGATAATTTTATACTATCTACACTTATACTTGAGAACATGGCGTTAGAGGGGAAAACCCCTAAACATCCCCCCCCCCCCCCCCCGAACAGCCCCGTGAGAGATGCTAACACCTCTCATGAGAGCAATGTAACTCATAGGAACTGACTGCGTAGTCATGGGCCCTCCGGTTTGATAGAACGATGATAATTTTAGAATATCTATACTTAGGTTTGAAAACTTGGCATTAGAGGGAGAAACTCCGAAACACCCCCTCGGACGACCTTGTGAGAGGAGTGATCATGTCGCACGGGAGCAACGTAACTGGTCAGAACTGACCGCGTGGTCACGGTACCAATAGTTTGAGAGCACGATAATAATTTTAGAATATCTACACTTAGGCTAGAAAAAATTATGTTGGTAGGAGAAAGCCCGAAACACCCCCAAACGGCCCTGTGAGAAGCGTGATCACCTCACACGGGACCAATGCAACTTGTAGGAACTAATCGCATGGTGACGGTTCCCACGGTTTGAGGGTACAGAAATAATTTGAGAATGTCTACATTTTAACTTGAAAACAAGGCGTTAGAGGGAGAAACCCCAAAACACCCTCCGAACGGCCCCGTGAGAGGATTAATCGCCTAGAAAGAAACCAATGTAACTCGTAGGAACTGATCGCATTGTCTCGTGGCCCCCGATTTGAGAGCATGACGATAATTTGAGAATATCTAAACTTAGGCTTGAAAACATGGTATTAGCGGATGAAACCCCGAACCCCCCCCCCCCCCGCCCCGAACGGCCCTCTAAGAGGCGTGATTACCTCATACGGAACCAATTTAACTCATAGGAACTGACTGTGAGGACACGTGACCCTAGATTTGAGTGAATAATGATAATTGGAGAACATCTACACTTACTTGAAAACATGGCGTTAGAGGACAAAACCTCGAAACACCCCTCGAACAGCCTCGTGAATGGCACGATCACCTCGTACGGGACTAATGTAACTCGTAAGAATTGACCACATGGTCACAGTACGCACAGTTTTAGAGCACGATAATAATTTGATAATATATACACTTAGTCTTGAAGACATGGCGTTAGATGGAGAAACCCTAAAACACCCCCCGAAGTGCCTCATGAGAGGCACCAACACTGCGCGCAGGACCAATGTAACTCCTAGGAATTGACTGCGTGGTCTTCTGACCCTCGATTTAAGAGCACGTAAATAATTTGAAAATATCTACACATTGGCTAGAAAACATGGTGTTAGCAGTCAAAACCCCAAAACACCCCCGAACGGCCCAGTGAGAGGCGCGATCACCTCGTACGGTACCAATGTAACTCGTAGAAACTGACTGTGTGGTCATGTGACCCACAGTTGGATAGCATGGTGGTAATTTGAGAATTTATACACTTAAGCTTGAAAACATGGCATTACGGGACGAAACCTTGAAACACCCCCCGAACGGCCCCGTGAGAGGCGACAACACCTCACACGGGACCAATGTAACTCGTAGGAACTGACTGGTGGCCATGTGAACCCCGATTGAAGATCTCGGCAATAATTTGATAATATATATACTTACGGTTGAAAACATGGTGTTAGAGGGAAAACTCCCAAAACACCCCCCGAAAGACCCCGTGAGATCCGCTAACACCTCGCACAGGACCAATGTAAATTATAGGAAATGACCACGTGGTCACATGACCCACGGTTTTAGACCACGGCGATAAAATGAGATTATCTACACTTGGGCTTGAAAACATGGCGTTAGAGGCAGAAACCCCAAAACACCCCCGAACGTCCCCTTGAGAGGTGCCAACAACTCGCATGGGAAGAATGTAACTCACAGGAACTGACCGCATGGTCCCAAGACCCACGATGATAATTTGAGAATATCTACACTTAAACTTAAAAACATGTTGTTAGAGGAAGAAACCCCGAAACACCCCCCGAATGGCCCTGTGAGAGGCACTAACACCTCGTATGGGATCAATATAACTCGCAGGAACTAACTGCGTGCTTATGGGCCCTCTGGTTTGAGAGCACGATAATAATTTTAAAATATCTACATTTAGGCTTGAAAACATGGAATTAGAGGGATAACCTCTGAAACACCCCACCCCCCCCAAACGGCCCCGTGAGAGGCGCCAACACCTTGCACGGGACCAATGTAACTCGTTGGACCTGACCGCGTGGTCACAGTTCCCTCGATTTGATAGCAGGGGGATAGTTTGAAAATATCTACATTTATGCTGGAAAACATGGCGTTAGAGGGAGAAACCTTGGCTCTCCTAAACGTCCTTGTGAGAGGCGCGATCACCTCGTACGGGACCAATGTAACTCGTAGGAACTGACTGCGTTGTCACGGGACCCACGATTTCGGAGCACGATAGTAATTTGAGAATATCTTCACATATGCTTGGAAACATGGCATTGGAAGGTGAACCCTGAAACACCCCTAGAATGGCCCCGTGATAGGCACGATCACCTCGCACGGGACCAATGTAACTTTTTAAAACTGATCGCATGGTGACAGGTAAAAATGCGTTACTAAAGCCGTTTATTGAAAATAAAATATTTAAGTAACTCCGAGTTGTTTTTTGAAGAAACTCTTTTCTTAAATCAAAATATTTGAACACAAGATGTGTTTAACAAAACAGTATGTACGAGATCTATTCAAGATTTAAGCAACAAGTTTAAAAGGAAATTTAAACAAGTTTTTAAACACAGCACAACCAAAAATGAGGTGAGAAAATGTAGAAAGATTCTGTTCACAATTTTTTACGTGGTAAAACCTCACCAATTGAGGAAACATCCACGACTCCCTCTACGGAGTAGAAAGAAAAATCCACTAAAACAAATTTATGAGTTACAAGCTATTTGACTAACATGCAAACAACTCAGACCTATATAAGTTTAGGAATGTACCCTCTGGCGTCCTTATAACTTTTCTGCAGTTCTGATTGTAGATGTAGTTCTCTCAGTTTGTCAACTCCTTATTTGTTCCAGCACTTTACGTCGACTTATGTTCACAGGATCTTATTACCAACACTTTTCGTGTTGTAGTGTGAAAGTGTTTGTGGAGGTGCTCTCTAACACATGCATGCACACACGCACACTTATTAAGTACAAACAATCCTAATAAATTATAGTTACACTATATGCTGTGATCTTTTCTTTTCTTTCTTTCTTACAAAACTTTGAACCTTTTTTTGACCTTTTAATCTTTCCCAGAATCCACGGATATCTTGCTTCGAAATCAGTCAAGATCTTAATCAATCTCAGTTTTGAAAAGATTTTCGAGATTGAAAACCTCCAAGTGAGATTCCAAACTAGGTCAAAGGTTTAGTTTTACAAGAACAAGAAACAGAAAGCATTTATTGTTGATCTCAAAGTAAGAAAACGTTTTAGGTAAAATAATCAACAATATATTTCTCAAGATGAGAAATAAAATGAAACTAAGTGTAATGTAACATGAAAGCTCTGATCTGAAATTCCTATGGAATCAGAAACTAGATTTGGGTAAAAGTCTAAGTTGGAAATAAGATCTCACAAACACAAGGTTACAGCAACCAAGATAACTCAACTCAAACTCTCAAACACTCAAGAAACACTCAGGATGGTGTTTTTCGTTATGGTGTTTTGAAGAAGTGTTTGGGTTAGGTTTTTGAAGAGGATTTTGGACGAAGTTAGGGTTTCTAACTTTCTTCTCTCTCTGGTTTCTCTCTTCTCTCTGTTCTCTCTTCTCTCTTCTCTCTTCTCTCTTCTCTCTTCTCTTTTCTCTCTCTAATCTTAGAAGAATGAAAAATGGCAAAAGTCTTCAAAGTCTCAGAGAAGGCCTCTTTTTATAGTGAGAGGAGAAGGTTCGAGATAACAGATCTAAACCAAGGGCTGAGATCGAGTCAATATAATTTGACTTGAATCCAATGGCTCACACAAGGCGGTGGTTAAACGAGCACTGGTTGGCTTAAAAGGTTACACTGGGATTCTCCAAGGCGACATGCAGACCATTGATAAGAAATGATCCAAGGGCTGATAACACACGCGTCAATTGCCTCAGTAAAGAAACACACTTGCAACCAATCAGAGGGCAACAGGTGTTGGCCAGTTAAGGGATGTAAAACGCGCGTCCAAAGTAATTACAGAGTAAACCCTGAAGTCTCAGCCGCTTTTGGATTCTACCCAAAGTAACATTAGGTCATAAAATACAACAAACAATATTTAGAGAATGACCCCAAAAACTTTTAAATCAAGTTTTAATTATTAAAACATTGTTTTAAAAAATGTTTAAAAAATCCCAAAAAATTATTAAAAATCAAAATTGGGGATTTAAACAAACTGAACACATGTACACACATCATAATGCTATATGTCATGCATGAATTGAATTCTAAGTGTGTGAGTGTTGGAAATAGTCTCTTGATCATTACAAGATAGAGAGATGAAGAAGCAAACCAATCTCTGAGGCTCTTTGGTTTCTAGGTTGGACACAATTTTGTCACAATTTCTAAACTAGATGAGCACTTATACAGTATAGACTCAAGTGAGTCAAAAGTATAAGGGCTTCAATAGGATCCACAGTTTGAGAGCATGGCGATAATTTGATAATATATACACTCGACTTGAAAATATGGTGTTATAGGGTGAAAGCCCAAAATGCCCCCCGAACGTCCCAGTGAGAGGCGCCAACACCTCACAGGGGACCAATGCAACTCATAAGAACTGACCACATGGTCACTTGACGCACGGTTTGAGAGGACAAAGATAATTTGATAATATCTACACTTAGGCTTGAAAATTTGTCATTGTATGGGAGAAATCATGAAACACCCCCCAAACGGTCTCCTGAGAGAAGTCAACACCTCGTACAGGACCAATGTAACTCATAGGAACTGACCGCATGGCCATGAGTTCCCCAGTTTCAGAGCACAAAGATAATTTTAAAATATCTTCACTTTTGGCTTGAAAATATGGTGTTAGGGGGCGAAACCCCGAAACATCCCTCGAAAGGCCCCATAGAGGCGTGATCACCTCGAACGAAAATAATGTAACTCTTAGGAACTGATCGCATGGTCACGTGACCCCTGGTTAGAGAGCACGGTGGTAATTTGAGATTTTCTACACTTAGGCTTGAAAATGTGGCGTTACCGAACGAAACCCTGAAACACCCCTCGAACGGCCCCATGACAGGCGTGATCACCTCGCGGACCAGTGTAACTCATAGAAACTGACAATGAGGTCACGTGACCCCCAGTTTGAGAGCATGGTGATAATTGGAGAATATCTACACTAAAGGTGGTGACCAGACACGTGAGCATCCCTATTTTCCAAAAGTACGGGTGATAGATGAGGACCATGACCAGAGACGTGACCATCCTACTATTCAAAAGTATGAGACCATCCTTCGATTCCAAAGTAGGCGTCATGGCCTAGGGTCGTGACCATCCTTCTTTGCAAAATATGGGTCATGACTAAGGGTCGCGACCAGTTAAGTGAGTGGGTTACGACTTAAGTTCGTGACCATGTACCATGACCCCTCAGGTCCGTGGCCCCCTATTGGTCACAGATTTGGGCTGTGACCCACGAAATTAGATGTGCTCAAAATGGTCACAGACTTGGTCCGCAACCCACATTTATGGTTAGGTATTTTTACTTTGACCATTGGTCTGTTTTTCTGTAGTGTGAGCATATATACAAGTCTAGGAAGTTTGGTTGTGTACTAATAAAGCGTAAGAATGGATATTCTAAGTGGTGTGTGAAGCATGTGAGTGTAAAGTGAATCTAAGTGTAAGTGTGTGAAGTATACATGGAGAGTATATAAAAGTGTGTGAAGTGTATAAGTGATTGGGAGGTGATATACACTTGAGTGATATATATACAAAAAGGTAAATAGATGAGAAAAAAGGAATATAAAGGTAGGTGCATACGCACACATGCAGAAAAGAATAATGCTCATGCAAAAAAGGAGTTTAATCCTCTAATGATAGTCCCCAACGGAGTCGCCACTGTGGCCATCTCGAGGTCGGTGTCGAAGGAGTGCTCCCGCGATGGATCCCACTATCCTTACCATTATAATGTGTGCACGGGATTACGTCCTTTATCAGGGCAGTCGACCGTCATCAATGTGGGGTGATATATAGAGATAGAGTCGTCAATCTATTATGAACAAAATAGGCAAAAGAAATGTTTTTGCATCGAGAGAACGACATAAAGAACAATAATGTGTAACACCCCGCCCGCCCGGGGAGAGCGGAGAAGCGCACTATTGCGATAAAACTAATCGAATCCACAATTTGCAAGGTATAGAGCATCTAAATTCCACAATATAAAAAAAAGAATCCACTAATCTTAATTCTTCAAATTAAATACAACCAAAAGTCTCTCGAAATAATACAACTATCTATCTCGAAATAATATACATCGCAATGCTCTACACAACAAAATAAATAAAATTCTTTTCATCTTGTATTCTTGAATATTCCTCCCAAAATATCCAATCTAAAATCATTCCAATTGGGCCATAGTGCTCAAATTCTCGCTAACCTGCCAACTAAAAGAAAATATGGGTAAGTACATAATACGACAGGAAAGATGCTCAACAATTATTAGCGGTGAATAAAACGTATTAAAATGAGTACGAATATTAAAATCAAATGTGAATCTCATAAGCATTTATATCAATATAATTTCTCAATAACACATTAATCAGAGTCACCGGGCCTCACTATACCTCGCCCATACTTTACCAAGTAGCCGAAAATTGGAGTCTTGGCGGGTGCCCAACATCAGTGCCTTCTTAAAATCTCATGACAATATGCCAAACACAATAATAATACCACATGACTCAAAATAAGATTCCAACAAATAATTTTTCCAGATTTCAATGAATTTAACATTCAAATATGAGTTCAATAATCTCATGAATTCGTAGGGAATAACACTCGCGAGATTAAGGAGCATATTGTGTAAAACCCCATACCTTAAACCACTAAAAAGAACCATCATAAATCTGCCCAAAAATCTCAGCTTAAGCCAATAAAATCAATCCAAAAAGATCCACAAAACTTCTCTAATAGTCACCATCAAAACATCCCTAAGAACACCTCCAAAAACTAGGGTTGAACACATAATTTAAAGGGGCTACGTGTATATAAAAAGCAGAGGAAAAGCAAATATGTTTGTTGCATATTTTTGTGCCAAAAGTTTGATCCAAAAAGGGTCACACACGACCTTATTTTATAAGTGTAGATGTTGGATCAAACATATTTTTGGAGGCGTTCTTGGAGTTGTTTTGGATCAAACTTTTGCCACAAAAATGAAGTAACTAATGTAAAAATACGAGAATTTAAAGACAATGGTAAGAATTATTCTTTCTTATGAAGACTTTAAATAGATCTTGATTGCAGATGCGGTTGATCTCAAGATGAAGTGACAGCGGTTAGAGGAGGTGGGTGGGAATTTACTCAAAAGAGTGTGAAAATAATGGAAGGAATATAATTAATAGGCTTTTAAGGAAAGAACAACACTGAATTCTAGGAAATTCTTTCTAAATTGCTAAGAGGGATGTTCAAGGATGCTGAGTTGTGTTTTTTAAAATGAGGTTATGGCCCCAATTTATAGGGCTAAGGGAGGTGCCAATCAGTATGGTCTTAGACATATCTATCGGCATAGAACCCCAGACACACTGTCGATAGGGAGGGTTCTGGGGTTGCCAATTGGTAGTCTGAGGCAAATTATTTTCTTAAAAATGGTCATAAAATGTGAATATCAAGTTAGAATTGCGGGCAAGTCGGACCATCGGTAAGGGTATTCAGAGGACTTTGAGATTCAATTAAGCCACTCTAAGTCTCAGTAGTTAATCGAGGTCAAATGGGACCCGGAAGCACCCATTGGTCACCAGATAAGAAATTCTTTAAGAAAAATAGATTCGTACAGGGATGTACTGTTGGAAAGGGCATTCAGTTCCATTTAAGATTTCATTCAACTTCGTTCAGTTCAGAGAGTTGACTATGGTCAAATGCGGCCCGAGAGATCCCAGTGATGTTTCAGAGTATAATGGGTCGTTCGCCCATACTGTAAGGATGATTTGCATATAGGGAGGATCGTTAAAAAGTGGATTCAAATCCATTCTAAGATTCATTCAGCATCGTTCGATTTGAAGAGTTGACAGGAACCAAACAGAGCCCGAGAGCGCCTAGTGGCTTCTAGATTAGTTTTCATGGTAAAACGGGTTGTCAATCTAAAACGTGAGTCTGATTCATGCACAGGGCAGACCGTTGGAAAGAGGATTCAAAGTCATCAAGATTTTGCTCAGGAGAGTAAGTGATTGGAGTCGAAATGGGGCCCCGAAATGCCCAGTGGCCTCCGAATCAGTTTTGATTGTAAAACTAGTTGTTCGTTCAAGTGGTAAGGCCGATTCGAGCACAGGATGGACCATAGGAAAGGGTATTCAGATCCCTTCATAGATTTATTGAGATTTATCTTAGATGAGGAAGTTGATCAGAGTCAAAAGGGGGCCCAAAAGCGTCCGGTTGCCTATAAATTGTTACTCGGGGTATGACCTAGGGTTTACGGTGAATGAGTGAGAGCTAGGGACGTAAGGAGGTGCTTAGGGGGATCCTAGGATGGGGTGTCTACAATATGCTTTAATCAAGTAGGCCACACTTTTGTAGCAACTAATCTTGTAACTTTCTGGGAGGCTATATTTTCCCTAACAAGACAATTGATATTTTAAAATGATAAGAAATGTGTAAAGTTATTTAAACGCAAAGACAATGAACAAATTAGTTATACATAAGAAGTCTTACTTGCATGTCTTTCCAAACATCCTCATTGTATGTTTTGGAGCTTTAAGCCAATTAGTATACAATATTGGGACCTGTACATGGACCACTTTACCAAGTCGAGACATGAATCGGCCTTTCTCACTACCTAATTCCTGATTATATTGATTGATCTCAATCACAATTATTGTGTCTAGAGATTATCCATTTGGAACCTCATGTGGGTTGGAGCCATTAGCTTCATTTGACATTATTCTAAAATTCAACTAGTGTTAGATCTACGATGCATAAATATTTTTCATTAATAATATGTCTAGATTAAGTATTCACATATTATGTCCAAATTTACTAAGAATTAATTATCAATCCAAATGCATAATCTGTCCAAATTTACTAAGCATTGTACCATTCATCGCATGTTTCAATATAAGTGAAGCATTAAAGTAGTACATAAATATAGTATAACACAAGAACAAATCACAAAAAATAAATTCTTGAAGAGATGTCTAAAATTCTTTTACATAGTAGCTGGGAAGCATTAAAGTAAAAAAAAATAAGTAGAATTCATAAAAATCAGCTTCAGGTTTAACTAGAAGTCCTGAAGTAAATTCTTCAAATTGGTATTATCCTCAAGAATATACTGATACATTGTAGGAACATTAAGTTTGTCCACACTTGTTATTAATGTCCATGGTGCATGCAAAATGATAGACCTACCATTGTATTTAAAATCATTTGAGTAGAACACTTGAGATGTTTCAGATGTAAGAGTGAATGTCTCTTCATTGATTCCCCTTACTCTTCAACTTACTTAAGTTTACCATTATTAAGTTCGAGATAGGATTAAATTTGAAATCATTTACCTTGTCCTCAACTCTCACCTAATCATAGTAAAACACAACTATTTTGAAAGATGAATAATCCAACTCAAATATTCCAAGAACAATGCCAAAGTATGTTATCTCCACTTCCTTGTAATTCATATCTTTTTCGCTTGACCTGAACTTAGTGATTACCCTCATTGACATGCCACTATTTTGGGTTACCCGCGACTCATTATACTCCTGTATGAAAAATTCAAACTCATTCACTGATACCTCTTATATGCTGTTACATCATATATCGACCTATTTTCTTACCGCGAAAGTGCGATATCTGTCAATCTCGCTTTTAATAACTAGAAAAAGGATTTCGTAAGATTATTATATACGTATACATGCGAATAAATGTAAAATTTTATTATGTAGTCGAATTAAAAGAGAAACTCATTAATCAACCATGGGATAAAATCCTCAATCTTATCCTTCAATGTAGACGCTCTTCGTTTACGCCCATATGTGAATTCCCAGTAAATATCATATTTCCTACACCAATTCAATACACACACTTAGGCATACTACTTCCTACACAAGTGGTATTTTCCCATTAAAAATCTCAAATCATATTCATACACTTACTTCTACTATTCCTCCACTTCATCTGATTGGTGTAACACCCACTTACGTGCTTATGCAAATTGTATTGGGGTTAATTTCATGTTCTTCCCTTGTACTAAATGACCCTCGCCTTTGCATTCATCATCTTCATCTTCATCGAGAAAATTTTTACGAGTATATTTATGATTTCTTCACTAGGATCTGCCATGTACTCCATGCAATATAGAGTCGATTCTTCAATGATATATTTCTCTGTAATGTTCCCTTCAACATACCTCTTATTATTAGCATACTTCTTGTAATATTTTATTAACCCATACATAAAAAATATATCAATTAAAAAAACAAAATGTTTGTCAAAATAAAAAGGTTTCGTAGATCATTTACTATTTAATTACCTCTAATAAGGATACATCCTCTTATATATTATTAACCCACGAATCAACACTTCCTTTGCTAAATATATAATGAGGTGGACAGTAATAACTATAAATCCAGGCGAAAATATTTTTCCAAAATGCACATAACCTCAAACAAAGCTTCCCTTATTGACTCCAAAACATTCATGTTGATCACTTCGGAATATAACACATTGATAAAAAGAATAATCGTTCAATGGCTATTCGTAAGTCCTTATGTTATAGATAGGCATTTTAAGTAGCAACAACAAAAAAAATTACATAAATACATGATAGTCTTGTGACTTGAGAACCTTCAATACAAGTGGTTATAAACTCACACAATTACTCAAGTTAGAAGAAAAACCTCTTAGAAGCTTTAGCTCCTTGAAAGTACGAAAGATACATTATTTTTCTTTTTTGTTTAGAGTGAATGAAACCTTTGGTTTCACAGTTTTTCCGGAATTTTCGTCTGTTGCAATCCACATATTTTTCTTGATCCCCATGGTCTTCATATCTTTACGTGCATTTTCGTTATCTTTAGTTTTGTCTTTGACGTCAATAATGGTTGGCAAAAGATGATTGGTGACATTCTTCTCGATGTGCATAACATCTATATCATGATGAACATTATGCCTTTTCAAATAGGGCATATCAAATAAAATAAAGCTCCAATGTTATGGAGTGGTAACGTCACTAATCACATTCTTATCCCCTTTATGTTTTCTTTTTATTTAGAAAATATGTTTTCCAATTGTCATCTTGATCGATTCCACCTTCCTCTCAACCTCCGAACCAGATATCCTTCATGGAGCTTTCTGATGTTTAACCATGTTGTTGAAATTGCATTTGTCCTCCCTGAACTTGTGATCGTGAGGAAGAAATCTTCTATGACCACGATAACATATTTGCCTACTACTCGTAAGTCGTTTAGAGTCTACTTCTTCTGTACAAATTGTGTATGACTTATAACCATGAACCGTGCAACCTCATAAAGTTCCATATGTAGGAAAATCATGGACTTACCATAATAACATCGCTCTACAAAAATAGTTTTCGTAAATGAGTAGTAAGCTATGACACCTTGGAACCATAATTCATTTAACTCATCTAGTAAATGTTCCAGGTAAATGTCAATTTCTTTTCTCAGAGCATTCGACCCGAATATTAAAATTGACATCATCGAAAATTCCATTTTTACACACAAAGACGATCCCATAATAAGAGGAGAAATAATAATAGGCCAACAGCAGTAACTGGAGCTGAGATTCTCGTATGGATTAAAACCATCAGTTGCAATACTAAGATGAACATTACATTTTTCAGTCGCAAAGTCTGTCCACATCGCATCAGCAAGATTTCCAAATAGAAGAATTAGTCGGATAACACATAATATTGCTACACAGGCTCTAGCGTGCCAAATCATCTCATTTGAAATCCATGGTATGGTGAATGATTTCTTCAACCTTGGAATCAGAGGGAAATGTCTAACTATCTTCAAAGGTACCTTACCCTCCCCATTTATTCTAAATATATACATGGGTAGGTTGCATAGTGGGCATTTTTTCTTCATTACATGTTCTTTACTATACAGAAAACAATAATTTTTCCAGGCATGAATTATACTATAAACTATACCAACTTATTTGATTATCTTCTTTATGGATGGATATTTAGATGGTATTATATTTCTTTTCGTCAAAAACCCTTTAAACAGCCCCAAAATTTCCATAACACTATTATCTGACGAACCATATCTTGTCTTTACGTTATTCAATTTGACAAGAAAATATAATGTCGCATGTTTACCAAGACTTGATGGGTACAACAGTTCACTCGCCTTGTCACATAAATTTTCATATTTTAGCTCCTCATTGGTCTCGTCATGATTGTCACAACCCCCATTCTAACATTCTCACTTGATAAAAGATCTACATCACGATTAAACATTTCGAATGCGCTGTAAACAATCTCTTCCATTCTTCGATTGTCGAGGACAGGGTCATTGCATTCAACACTTTCAATGAGTTCCTTTTCTTTTCTTTTAACGACTTGTTTTTTTCCATGAACTTGCCAAAATGTGTAAGACTTGGATATAGCATATTGAAGCAAATGAAAACGGATGTCTTCAAGCTCCAACAAGTTTCTATTTTGACATTTTATGAATGGGAATGAAAATAAGGTTTCGTCACCACCGTTCTTCTTCAAAAAATCAATGAATATTGCACCCTCATTGATTTATTTTGCGCTTCTTGTTTCGAGTTCCTTCATCCCCTCTTTACTAATTCCTGGTGACATTTTGTTTATTGAGATATGTTAGTAAAAAATTAATGAATACTATTTAATATCTATATGTCCAAACTATTGAATACAGGAAAAGGGTCCGACAACAAGAAAACCAATACCCTCTTATTGTATAAATACTAACCTTGTTTGGTACTTTGTATTTGTCAAGTTGACCTTATGTAAACTATACTGATGAATAACTTTTTATTGGGTTTAAATTAATTCTTGTTAATATATGTAAACAATAGACCACCTCATCGATGTTGCTCATCGGTGTTTTTATAGTAAAAAACTTTAACCTGTATTATTCACTCCTTATATAGGGTTCTAGTTTCTAACAATCAATTTTTCTTTTAGACTCACATTAGACCCTATCAACAACATTAAGCAAAATAACAGAATTTTGCATGATGAAAACTAAATTAAGCTTCGGTACAAAAAAGTGAGTCCATAGTTTCACATTTCAAAATAAAAGGCTTAATAATGTCCTTGTACATCGATAATGTTCAAATATTCCTTGTGAAAGTAAATACTTATTAAGAGATTGAAATGAAATTCTTAAGAGGAATGATAAACATCATCACTATTCATAACTCGTTATCACTAAAGGGGTGTTGAGTACACTAGCACAAATAATTTAATATGGAATAGAAATCAGTAAGAAGTAAATGGATCAATAGTCATCTTTAATGAATGTTTAATGAAGTTGAGAGGTGATTACAAGTGAGTTTTTCAAACAAACACGAACTATTTTACAACTTGATTATCACTCGATCCAGCAACCCCTATTTTGGTTTAAAAAAATCATCAACATATATAACATGATATTAAGATCTCAGAGAATAGAATTTTAACCAAAAAAAGTATAAATTTAATATTTTTATGGTCGAAACTAGAAATAATCTTCTCTATATTCAAAAGATAACATAAACACGATAACAACATGTAATGTGCCTAACCTTAAACTCAAACATGTCAAACCCCAACTCAGCATTACTTATTATTTCTTTAACTTTCAACACCACATGTATCTATACACAGTCACACACTTCTTTTTTATTAAAACCTTCTATTTTAACACGACCACACGCGATGATGCTATGATCAGCACCACCTAATAAGTGTAAGGTGCGTGAGCTCAAACTAATCAACAAGGGTGATATTGAGTATAACAGATAAATAAATAATAGATGGAGGTGTGGATAAGAGGAAGAAAACCAAAATATAATGGTTCAGTTGGACCCTACGTCCACTGTACAGTGTGAATGGTGGTTTTCACTATAATAATGGCACTAATGGGAATAAATGCAACACTCAAACTTTTCACTTTCTACTGAGTATTTTGACACAATCTGCTAGGTTTGTGAATAATTGATCCTAGAAAATGCAGGAGATAAAGTGATTTTATAGTACTTGGGGGTGTAGTGCACCGCTGTAACAACCCGGATTTTTAAATGGGTAATTTTAAATAAAATTGGACTTTTGTCAGCAGTTGTCGCGCAGGACGCGAACTTGCATGATTTTTGTAGGAAGTTTTATTGGGGTTAAAAAAAATTTGACCATATTTATTGGATCCTAAAAATAGGCTTGATAGTGTCATGGGGTCAAAAGTCGAAAAATGAATAAATAAATAAAATATTATAATTTTATTTTAAAAAATAAAAGTGCTCAGAAAATTCTGAAAATCACCATACCGACTCAAAATTTAATTTTGAGCAACTTTTCCTTCTTCGATATTTACAAAAAACATCATTTAGATCCGATTTAAGCCCATTTTCTGTCCGACCACACCACTTTTTTTGACAAATTTTATTTATTTATTCTTTACCCTCAAACTGTGGTATAAAAAAGAAGCTCGGGTTAGGAATTTTAACACACAATTTTGAAAACCCTTAGCATCCACCACACCCTTCTCTCTTCATCTTCCACCTCCAAAAAACAAAACACCATTAAAACAAGTTTTCAAGCTTATTTTTGGGGGTCAAAACAGAATTATTTCAAAGTGGTGCAAGATAGTTTTTTGATAAATTTTCCAAGGAGAACCCGAATCACTCATCAATTTCAACATCCAAAAATCAGGCATGTTTACCCTATTCTTTTCCTTTAGTGATATATGTCTTGATTATAGCCCCCATTACAACTCATGTGTTCTAAAAGAAATTAAGAACTTAATATGTTGAAGAAAATAATTATGGGGCTGTTTTGTAAAAATAATTTAAGTATACCAAATAAATATAATTTTGTTGTTATTTGGATTATTGGTGATATTATGAACATATACATGTAAAGGACCCCCTTAATAGTTTAATGGACAAATACATTTAGAGGACCCCTTAGTAATTTAGTGGACACATACATGTAGAGGAGCTTAGTAATTCAATTTGGATGTTTATGTAATTTCCTAAAACATTTAAATTCCTTGTGTTAAGAAAACAAATAACAATTATGGAACTAACGATTAATAATGATTCTGGAAAATCATAATAATGACGTGTTCTTAATTTTTCCTTATTTGGATTAAAATTCATTTGTTGGGAAATTAATATTGTTGGGAATATTATTATAAATTATTGATTATGTCAAATATGAAATACTAAAATATTGAATATTTCGGGAATGTTGGTATTTTAGATCATTGGTTTCACCCCTCGTTATAGTACACTTGTTAGGTATGGGACTAATAAAGTGGGCCTTAGTTGCGATTTATGCTAATTAGGTATGGACTAGTTAAAACAAATCTATGGGGGTTATGTAATTTGGCGTGGGGGAAAATTCTCTGTTTTTACCGTTGATGTGATAACCTAGAATTGATATCTAGTTGAAGTAAATTGTTAAAATCATCATTTATTTATGATGTGATGAAATTGTGTTTTGGGAACTTTTGATTGGGACTAAGGAATATTTTGAGGATTTTCACATTGCAATTAAGGGTGGAAAAAATTTATTGTGAATAACTAGTATGGGAAATTTTGGGAAATTAATACCGCAAGACTAATACTGGTATTAAAATTGAATGGCGACATCTTGTGTCCAGGGCCGACAGCTTAACCGGGTCAGAGGACGTTTATGTCGTGTCGTGTGTGGAATCTTGTCATATCGCGAGGATCGCAGGATAAAAACGGATCAAACGGCGGACTTGACAAGGGGATGTGTGTGTGTGTGTGTGTGGAACCTTGTCATATGTCGAGGGCCGCAGATTAAAAACGGGTCAGACGACGGTCTTGACAAGGGGATGTGTGGTAATATTAATCTATTTTGGTGTAAATCACCCACGGCGGTAGGACCACCATACCTAATAATAGAGTGAGAACAATTCGTCCTGGTTAATTCAGAAACATTAACATCTTGGGGCTTGGATTAAATTTAAAATAATATTGGTGTGGTGTATTTAAAACCTTGGGGGTACTTAGAAAATTTAATTGTTAAGGATTATAGACTTTCTTTAATTAAAATATTCTATTGTTATAGTCAATATATATAGCACTATTGTCTGGGTTCAAGGACCCTAATTGAAAGGAGTAGCCGGTATTCATGCTCAGGGCTTTGGCTCTGACACATGCGTTGACTAATTTTCAGGGATTTAATTGGAGTAGCTGCATATATATTTTTGGAGATCCTTTGGAAGTGAAGCTGGAATTATATTATCATTTTAGTCATTTATTTCTTCTCCTATTCAGTCGTATTTATTATGAGACTATATTTCGGTTTTTATTAGGCCTTTCGGTTCCAAAGTTATCTTAAGAGATTTCAGTTGGACTTGATTTACTGTCATAATTAAGATATTCGGAGATTGCATGTGACGGAGTTTATATCACACTTTGATGATAAATCAGTTGGATGTCCTTAATATTTATGATTGATTAAAAATATTTATCTTGTGAATTGAAATTTATATGTCTCACATCTGTCACATGCTAAGGATGATATTTAATTTATTAACGCCCGGCTTAATTTTGGTGGCGGCCGACGCTAGAATTTAGTGGGGGGTTACCACCCCCAAGCATGAAGTAATGTGAATGAAAGGTTTAAGGCCAATGAGATGGTACCATATGTCATGGCAATGCTGATTATGATGATGAGATATTCCCTCGCGTGAGGGAATGATCCTGCTACAACGATTTTATCCACGTGTGGGTCATTCTTCCACGTGTTTCTCGATCCACAAGCTTTGCCATGTGTTACTGTCGGCCATATTAACCTGGATTAGGAAGAAATGATGGCTCAACCCTCTGACTGTCCCATTACTGATGCTAAGTTGGCTCGGGTCGGCTATTGTCTCTCATGAGGGGAGACAAGGCCAAGGTTCCACTTGGGTGTAATGCTGAGCTTGGGCATGTTGAGTTGGAATCCTGGGATGAGGCTGAGTCATCATAACGCTGAGGTCGGGTCAACTCATCATGAGACCACTACCGAGCCATATCTTATCACCCTAAGCGGGATGATGAAGGTCTTCTTATGCCTAGGGGTCCTATCTTCCTAGACAGGCTATATTTTGTATATTAATCGCCCCCCATCCCCTAGTATTCATTGTTAGTGGAAGGGTGAGGGTTAAAGTATCTTATAGGCTGACACTTATCATTCAATCAATGTTGTAGTATTTGGACAAAGTACGGTGGCTATGAGTAGTGCTTAGGGCAAGGTGCCCTAATGATGATTGTATTGAAAGTTGTGTGCCTCTTTGGACGTTGTGTAAAATTATTGCCTACATTTAAATAGCTTTTTCAATCCATTCCATTTCTTCTTTCGTAAAACTCCGCACTCTCTCTCTTTCTCTTTAAAACCAGAGATTCTTTTATTCTATCAATTCCATGCAAGCTTTAGGGATCTCTTATTTCTCCATTCTTCGAACTCCATTGGGTAATCTCTTTCTTCCATTCTTTTCAAGATTTTTCTCTTTAAAGTTGGCTTTTATCATTTCTTAATTTTTCGGAAAGTTCATGAGTTCTCCCAGTGGATGTGTTGGGTGGTTTTAGGGTTTCAAGAGTCAATTTATTTATCGAGAGCGGTGGTTCTTGGGTTCGTAAGTGTTTATAGTTTTTTTCCTCCAGGTTTTAACCCTATTATGCCACTCCAGTGAAGCTCTGGTCACCATCTCCGAAGTGCATTCAAACTTGTTCTTGAGTGTTCTTGGACCGAAACAGTTCAAGTATCCCATTTAATCTTTGGGTTAAAGTTAGTCAACCTTTGAGTTGTTTGTCCTTCAAGAGCATTTTCAGCTTAAGTTGAGCCTCGACGTCTGAATGTTAAAGATCCTTTACGAGTTAGCCTTTCAATATCCTATCCTTAGGGAGAGGTTCCTCCAAGAAATACGTAGGATAGAGGAGGAGGCCAAGCATCAAGACGATCCTATTTGGAGACGACCTCTTTTTCCCATTCCTTTGAAAACAATACTTCCCTCATCCAATAAGACTCTCAGCTCATCTTCTGCCCAAGCGGTAGATCTAGACCTCGAACAGGAAATGAGAGAATCAAAATCTCATGCATCGTCCTATTATGACGTCGAATCGTCTACCCGAGATGACTCTTCTATTCATATTCTCTTCGATGGCGATGAGCCGACGATTAATCCATATGTCATTCCTGACTCGGCCATAACTGCACAAAAATTCCAAGAGATGTTCCTTGATGGACGCCCAATATCTGAAAACCCGATTGTAAATTAAAGTCGAGGATGAGGAGTCCTATTCCTAAGCCGAGGATCTAGTTGAAACTACTTTTGCCGAGTCTTTTATTTCCACTGTTAAAAAGATTGATCTCCTTTTATGGAGACATTTATATGACATTAAACTTAACGTATCTATGAGAATACCCGACAAGGATGAGCGAGTCTTATAAGATCAAGAGGGATAAATCATCATCTATGAATAGATGTTCAAAGTCGGCGTCAAACTACACTTGCACCCTTCCATATAAGCCATCTTGTCCATCTTGAGGGTTGCACCTACCAAGCTGGCTCCTAATTCCTGGAGAACCATCCTAGGATATGTCTCACTATGGAATAATACCGTCATGAACGAGCCTTTCATTGAGCTTTTCATAACTTGCAATAATAACTCGTCTTCATCCAACCAAGTCGGCTATTTTCATTTAGGGGCCATAAATCCAGACAACAAATCATAGCTGGAAAGAGAGATTCTTTTTCTTCTCCGGGGCCTGGGAGTTTCCAACCGAGGTCGATCTTATCGAGGATCAGTCCAGGGTCTTAAGCACCTGGGCTAACCCCTCTATGATGATGAAGTTAGACCTCGACCTCGGTATTGATGAAAGAACCATGGTTGAACATCTGAGGGGCCAAGGAAAAAAGGGGGACCCTTTTGAAATTTGAGGATATCTTGGTCCTTGAGTATCTTAAAGAGTCTGGTCTGTGGGTAGACCCCTTGGACAAGTTGTGTGAGTTATTTAAACTTCTTTCAAGTTATTTCTCGTCTCTTGATGTTATTTTTAATCATTCTTATTTACCTTTGCATATCATCCTTCTAACATTTCAGATGAGGTCTAGAACATAACGGCTCCTAGTCTTTTATTTGGCCTAGGCAAGACAGTCCACAAGCAACCAGGTACCAAGCAGCCACCCTCAAAATCAACGATCGGTGGGTCGAACCGACCTAAGGTTACTCACAAGAGGAAGGAGCCCATAGTCCAAAGTGAGTGTCATCTTGATCCTCCGATGAGGCAAAGGGTCAACACTGAAGCCACTGCCAGCTCGTCCTCTTCTTCTCATGGATCTTTTTGGGCCACCGACCTAGCCCAACTGAAGATAAATCCCGAGTCGTTAATCAGTAATCTCCCCGTAAAAAAGGCAGTTATATTTGCATCCCCCTCTATGGTCGACTATGAATTTCTGGGGAAGATGCCTCCTGCTAAGGTTATGATTTTGGCATCTATCATATAGCGCAGGTATCGTTATCGTACCTTCAAATTTTAAGATTATCGTCTCCTCTAACATTATTATTTGCTGTGTCTTATTCGAATTTCTCTATTCTTATAGTTTGTATGCGCTTTCACCTCAGCCACTAAGTGGATGGATGAAAATCAACGGAGGTTTAGGGATGTCGATAAGGCAATTCAATCTGCGATTGACCTTAAGCAGAAGCTGATTGATTATGTTGCCGAGCATGATCAGGCCATCAAAAATCTAAAGTTTGATCACCTTACTCATATTAAAGAGAAAGACAATTCTTTGGCAGAGAAGGACAAAGATCTGCAAGCCCAAGTCGCCAAGTTCCAAGCTGACCTTACTACTGCAGCTCAGAGGGCCAAAGATGAGGCTATTGAAGCATATAAGGCCTCATATGAATTCTAAGGTTTTGGGCCGAAATATCTAGAGAGATGGATCAACACGGCTTGTATATGGGTCATCCTGAAGTTCACTGATGCCGTATCAGCCGTTTGCCTATCACTAGAGGCGCTTGACATCGGGGACCCCTATTTGTTGAGGCTCTTTCTTATGTTGAGTCTCAGCCGATAGCCGAGGAGTATGAGACGATAGTTGAGGAAGATGTGAATAATGTGAATGAGACTATCACTAACATATGGGGCCAGGGATATGCAAATGATGTGCTGATGCAAACCCAAGATGATGCTGAGGGGTCATCTAAAAATGTTGAGCCAACCCTTTAGGGTGGTCGTCTATAACCCTTGCCCTTCGCTTTTTTAATTCTTTTATTTATTTTGGACTTCAACATTCAAGTGTAACCTTGTCTGCGATATTGTCTTGACTTAAATACCACTATTTGCATCTTCCTTACTAATTCTCTTGATTATATTGTGTGATTACATTTGGTATGTGATTGTAATGTTTTCTCTTATTCAGTCAAGACGAGTCTAACGACATCCAAATGAATGATGTTTTAAAGTCTAACCACAATCAAGTGCTATTTATAATTTTAATTCATCAACTTATGGTGTTAGATCATAAGTCCCCTCTCGTCATTTTGAGAGTGTATGGACAAGAGTCGCCTCATCCATGCAGTGTCGTCTAGACCGAGAGAATTATACCACCAAATTAACGATCTTAGTCTCTTAACCAAATCAATGGTTTTTCAAATATAAGATCACAAAATTAAGGATATTTTGAAGTCTAACCATAATCAAGTGATGTTTTTAATTTGAATTCACCAAATTATGGTGTTAGATCATAAGTCCCCTCTCGTCATTTTGAGAGTGCATGGACAAGAGTCACCTCGTCCATGCACTGTCGTCTTGGCCGAGAGAGTTATACCACAAAATTAATGATGTTTTAAGCTTCAAATGAGTTGAAACATACCATCTAATCACTACAAACAATAGTATATGAGTGAACACTTTGATTTTTATATATAACTTTCATTATATGATCTTCTCATATGATGATAAGTTAACAACATTACAAAACTTTACTGATAATATCTTTTTAAATGAAATGCATTCCACATGTTAGAAAATGGTTCCTCCTCTAGATTCTCCAACTGATAAGTCCCTGGGATAACTTCATCAATAACTCCATAAGGGCCATGCTAGTTGGCATGGATCTTATTCGGCTTCTGCCAGTTTTCTTCAAAACTAGAGCCCCCACGACTATCAATTTAGGTTTCACTCTCTTATTATAAAACTTGGTTGTCCGTTGTTGGTAGGCAGCTTTCCTGACCGCAGCATCTTCTCCTCTCTCCTCAATAAGATCTAAATCAAATCTCCTCTCGTCCATGTTCTCTTTCGGGTCATAGGTCTGAACTTTGTGTGTTGGAAGACCAATCTTCGTTGGCACCACAGCCTTCAAATCGTAGGCAAGCATGAATGGGATCTCCCCCCTCGACATTCTTACAGTCGTCCTGTAAGCCCAGAGGATGGCATGCACCTCTTAGATCCATCTGCCTTTAACATCTTCTAACTTTTTCTTGATCCCATCAAGAATCATTCGATTTGTAACCTCAATTTAACCATTGAACTGAGGTCGGGCAGGAGTTTAGAAGAACTATTTAATGCCGACCCTCTCACGGTATTTCTCTAAAGATATATTCTGAAACTGTTTTCCATTGTCTGAGATGAGAGTATTGGGCAGGCCGTACCTACAGATGATATTTTTCCATAAGAATTGGAAAGTCTTCTTCTCCATGATGGTAATTATGGCCTCGGCCTCTACGCATTTGGAGAAATAATCTATGGCCACAATCAAATATATATAATTGCCCACAACTCACAGCAGCGAACCTACAAGGTTGATCCCCCATACTGCGAATGGTCAAGGAGAGATGATAGATGTAAGTAGTTGATGAGGCTGATGATGGATGGTGGAAAACCTCCGACATTTATCAAACTTCTTCACATTGTCAACTGCATACTTGGCCAAGGTTGGGCCCTTATACCCTTGAGTGATGATTCTCTTAGATAATGATATCCCTCCTATGTAACTGGAGCAAGATCCTTCATGGACATCTCTAATAATATACTCAACCTCTATTGGGTGAACACACCGAAGCAGGGGGAGGAAAAATCCTTTCTTGTACAAAATGTCCCTTAAGATAGAGAACTTTACAACTTTGTATCCTAATTTCCTTCTTTTGGCCTTTGACTTGGGTAACTTACCCTCTATGATATATTGGATAAGGGGATCCATCCAAGATGGTATTAGATTTAAATTGAGGCAAAATTCTAATTATGTGTCATCTTCTTCAATGGTAGGCCGATAAGGAATCTCTACTAGAATAGACCTTCTGGTTTCTATCCTTGTAGTTGAGGCGAACCTTGCCAGAGCGTAGAATCGGAAGTTATCAATCCTAGGTACCCTCTTGATCTTAACTTCGTCAAAGCTCTTGGTCATTTTCCTTACTCTCGCCAGGTACTTGGCCATCCTGTCATTATTTGCCTCGTAATTGCCCAAAATCTGGTTCACCACCAGTTGGGAGTCGCTGTGGACCAAGATCTGGCCGACATTGAGTGCTTTGGCGAGGGAGAGTCCAGATAAGAGCGCCTCGTATTCGAACTCATTGTTCGAAGCTTTAAAGCTAAACCTCAATGCATACTCAATATTTGTCCCATCAAGGGTCGACACTATCAAGTCGGCACCACTTCCATTTTCACAAGGGACCCACCATCAAATAGGCTCCATATAGTTCCTTCCTCGGTGAACTACCCTTCCTTGTATGACACCTCTTCTGATAAAAAATTTATCAGTCTCGGCCACAACAGACCTGGGTATGCTAGTCTCTGCCCCTACCAATGCTTCACTTACTTTTTTTGATGAACTTGACTTTATTTGGATTTCTTCACTATCGGTCTCATCCCATATGAAATCGTCCATGAAATCTGTGAGAGCCTGACCTTTGATCATTGCTCTAGGCTGATACACTATAACATATTATCCCAATTCAATAGCCCAAGCCATCAACCTACCTGATTTCTCCATCTTGTGGATGACTTGCCTGAGGGGAAGTTAGTCAGGACGACTATATTATGCGCTTGAACTAGGACTTCATTTTTCTTGAGGTATGGATAAGGGCATAAGCCAATTTCTCCATCCTCAGGTATCTCTGCTCGGCTCCTTAAAGATCCTTGTTGTTAAAGTACACTGGTCTCTATAGCCCATAGTCAACTTGTACTATAACTGCGCTGATGGCCGACTCTAATATGACCAAGTATAAGTAAAGCTTATCTCCCTACACAGATCGAGACAATAAGAGTGGGGAGACAAGATAAGATTTTAATTCCTGAAAGGCTCTTTTATACTCAAAGTCCCACTCGAAGGCCTTCCTGAGCACTTTGAAAAATGGCAAACACTTATCAGTAGCTCTCAAGAAAAATCTGTTTAAAGCAGCTACCCAATTAGTTAACCTCAGAACTTCTTTGATAGTTTTTGGAGTTTTCATCAAGCCTAGAAACTTTCCAGCTCCCATGCTGAAGACGCACTTGGCGGGGTTGAGTTTCATCTTATACTAGTCCATGGTATCAAAGGTTCTCTCTAGGTCGGCCATGTGAGAGTTGGCCATTAGGCTCTTTGTCAGCATGTTGTCCACGTATACCTCCATGGTTTTTCCAATCTGATCCTCAAAAATTTTGTTCACCAGCCTCTGATATGTGGCCCCAGCGTTCTTCAGGTTGAAATTCATAACCTTATAGAAATAAGTCCCTTTGTTTGTAATGAATTAGGTCTTTTCAGCATCGGTCGGGTCCATAAAAATTTTGTTATAACCTGAGTAGGCATCCATCAAGATCATCAGCTCATGTCCTGTCATTGTATCCACCATCTGATCTATTCTTGGTAAAGAGAAACTATCTTTTGGGTTTTTCTTTGTTTAAGTCTGTGAAGTCAACACACATCCTCCACTTGTCGTTCACCTTTGGCACTATGACAGCATTTGAGAGCCAATCTGGGTAGATGACCTCCTGGATGAACTCAACTTTCTCTAGATTTCGCACCTCATCCTTAATAACCTCATACTTATCCTTTGAATAGATCCTTTGTCTCTACTTCATAGGTTTTTCATCCTCCTTAATATTTGGCTTATGAGGCATGATCTTCGGGTCGATCCTAGGCCTGTCTTCATAGCTCCATGCAAAGATACTCTGCCTCTTCTTTAGTAACTTTATCAGCTCGTCCTTAACCTCTTTTCTTAGGGATTTATTGACTTGGATGGTTTTTTTGGCTCATCCTCATTGAGGACGATAGATTCTACCTTTTTCGTGGCCTCTCCCTTCTTGAGCTTTTACTTCAATATCATAGGTCATTATTGCTTTCTTATGGTCTTCCCTCTATTCGGTTGAATTGAAGTAGCGTTCGCATGCCGACATCTAATCACCCTGGACTTCCCCTACCCCATAGGGATTCGAGAATTTTAACATCTGGTGAATAGTTAACGGCACGACCTCAAACTCTTTGAGATCTACTTTTCTTAAGATGATATTGTAAGTTGAGTAAACATTTTCATCAATTATAAAGAAATTAATCTTCTTGGTGAGTTTATTAGGGCAGACATCACCCATCATCACACCCATTTCAAATATGCTGAGGGGGTGAACATTTTCACCGTTGAACCCTATAAGAGGCTTGTGGTATGGGACGAGTATTTTCTTGCTCTGACCTAGCCCTGTGCAGCAGGGCCAAAACATAACATCGGCTGAACTACCGACGTCGACCAGCATTCTCAGACATTCATATCCATGCACTAGTGCAGTGATTACTAGAGGGTCATCATATGGGGCTAGGATCCCCTTAAAATTAAGCCTAAAAAATCCCATGATAAGGGAGTTCATATCTACTTTCTTCTTTTTTCTAACCTTGGAGTCTGCCTCAATCAGATTCTCTATTTTAGGCTTTGGGACTGCTTTAGCCTCGGCTACATAAGCTTTTTGATCGGCTATCTCTAGACCACCCCAAGAATTCCCTCCAAAAATTATTTTTATGTCGAAGTAGATTATGTTCAAACATCCTTTTGGTTCAACGTCCTTAGGTGGAAGATCAGGGTTGTCCTCATCATCATCGTTCGAGGCACCATCATCCTTCCCTACTGGGGCATCTTACTTACACTTATTAGCCCTCTTCCTTTTGAAGGAATCTCGGCTTGCCTTAGGATTGCCTTTGGCAATATACTTCCGCAACTTGCCAAACTTCAACATCTTCTCGATTTCATCCTTGAGAGCAAAGCACCTCTCAGTAGTGTGACCGTGGTCTTGGTGAAATTTACACCATAATTTTTTTTCCTCTTGTGATCTGGAGCATTCTTTTTATTCGACCACCTTAGAAATCGATCGTTCTTGATTACATTCAGGATGTGCTCTGAGCTAACATTGAGGGGGGTTTAATTTTCCAGCTTATCATCGACTGTCCTCTTCTTAGTCTCTTTCCACTTGGACTTTTGGAACTTTCCCCCACTGCTTGTACCTTTCTCCTAGGCTCCTTTGGTAGCCATAGCTTCCTCAACATTCATAACCCTCCCAATCGTAGCCAAAAGTTCATCCATGGACTTACAATGGTCTTCAGCTGACTTCCAAAGGAGCTTTCCCTTCTGCAGACCACCCATAAGAGCGATCATTGAGATGTTCTCATCGTAGTTTTCCACCTCTAACTTCTCTTTATTAAAGCAAGAGATGAACTCTCTCAGAGTCTCGTCTTTCTCTTGCTTGACATAGAGCAAGTGGGTGGTCTTCTTCCTCTGTTTTACCCCAAAGCATAAGTTATGAATGAATTTTTCAGCTAGCTATTTAAATCCCCCGATGGAGTTTCTGGTCAAAGAGGTATACCACACATGAGCGGGGCCAGTAAGAGTGCTGGAGAAGGCTCGACACTTCATTTCATCTGGGACTGAATAGATATCTGCAGTCGACTGGTACATCTCTACATGATGTAATGGGTTAGTTCTCCCATCATACTTTGGCGTTACTACCGACGGCTTAAATTTAGCTGGGGGTAGGAAAACTCACTATCCTCGCAACAAATGGATAGCCCTCGTTATACCCTCTTTGTAAGGGATCTTGACTCCTCAATATACCTCCAATTTTTTCTTCCAGATATTAGATGAAGTCATTCCACGGTTTCTATGCTACCACTATTGCATTAACATCGACCATGAAGACATTTTCCCCTGACCTTCTCTCCTGTCCTGACGAACATAGTGGTTTCAACTAGCCACCCTATGCTGGCAACTGACCTCTCTCGGCTCCTCGTTTCGACCTCGTATAGTCCGACGGTCATCATCCTACTTATTCCTTCTTGAGTTTTCAATGCTTAGTGACCTTGAGAGGTGATTCCTCATATTATTCTGTGGGTCGAGCCTGTCAAAGGTCGACCCCCTACTAAGACAGTCCATCGCCGATGATCGTGGAGCGCACTCTCGGCTCGACCTCCTGTTGCGACCTCGACTTTGTTAAATTGGGCGCACAGTATCACCAGAGATTTGATACGGTTCCTAACATTCTCGATTATGCTCATCCTCATCATAACCAGTAGGCTAATCCTAGATTAACGACTATGCATCCCCAAGCGCAAACGCCTAGGGTCAGTAATGCCTCTCCCATATTGGTGAGGAGAAAGGTCTTTATACGGTGCCTGGGGTGGTGCTCTGTCTTATGGATCTAGTGCGTCATATCCGGAGTTATGAATTATCCACCTGCACCGACAGGTCTTGGTGAAATATTTTGACTTAAGGTAATAAGATGGTCTTTAATTGCTTGTTGGCTGGCCACTAGAAAGCGGAGTGTTGTCGCCACATTAGCCAAATCTGATATAGGTGGGGAGTTGTTAGATTTGGGTCCAACGCTAGGAGGTGGTGGTGGCAGATGATTTGGAGGATGTGGATCCATTGAACTGGGGAGCTGATGAAGAACAGCTTAGAAACCCAGCAAGAGCTCTTTCAATGGTGAAACAGATCCACAAAAGGGAGGAGTGGCTCACCACCAGAAACTCCGGCGAGTTTAAGCTAGAGCAGGGAAGAGGTTGATGGCCAACGCTTCCCACACACGGTGCCAAACTGATGATGCTATGATCAGCACCACCAGATAAGTGTAAGGTGTGTGAGCTCAAACAAGTCAATAATGGTGATATTGAGTATAACAGATAAATAAATATGAGATGGAGGTGAGGATAAGAGGAAGAACACAAAAATATAAGTGGTTCAGTCGGAGCCTACGTCCACTATCCAGTGTGAATGGTGGTTTTCACTATAACAATGGCACTAGTGGCTTGTAAATACATCACTCAAAATTTTCTCTCTCTACTGAGTATTTTGATAAAGTTCTTCTAGGGTTGTGAATAATCGATCCTTTGTAATGAAGTAGATGGAGTGCTTTTATAGTACTTGGGGGGTGTAGTGTACCCCCAAGCATGCAGTAATGTGAATGGAAGGTTCCAATCCAATGAGATGGTGCCATTTGTCTTGGCACATGCTGATTATGATGATGAGATATTCCCTCACGTGAGGGAATGATCCTACTGCAACTATTTAATCCACATGGGTCTCATAGCCCACGCGTATTCTTTGACGCGTTCCCCGATCCACGCGCTCTGCCACATGTCACTGTCGTCCAAATTGACCTGGTTGAGGCCGAAATGATGGGTCAACCCCCCTGATTGGCCCATTACTGATGTTAAGCTAGCTCGGGTCGGTCAACGTCTCTCATGCGGGGAGATGAGGCTGAGCTTGTACTTGGGTGTAACGCTGAGCTTGGGCATGTTGAGATGGAATCCTAGGATAAAGCCGAGTAATCATAAGGCCGATGTCGAGTCAACTCATCATGAGACCACGACCGAGCCTATCTTGTTACCTTGAGCGGGCTATTGAAGGTCGGCTTAGGCCGAGGGGTCCTATCGTCCTAGGCAGGGCTATATTTGGTATATCAACACACATATATCTACAATTCAAACATATATATATATATATATATATAGAGAGAGAGAGAGAGAGGGAGAGAGAGAGAGAGAGAGAGAGAGAGAGATGCTTATGTTCAGATGGGTCTCTAGGAGAATAGAATTTGTAACCAAATGAAGTATAAAATATATTTATTGTTGAAACTAGAAATAATATTCTCTATATTCGAAAGATAACATAAACATGACTACAACATGTAATGTACCTGACCTTAAACCCAAACACGTCAAACCCCAACTCAGTATTACTTATCGTTTATTTAACTTTCAACACCACATGTATCTATAACTATATCAATTTCAATACACAATCACACACTTCTTTTTTATTAAAACCTTTTATTTCAACCCCGTCACACACACACACACACACACACACACATATATATATATATATATATATATATATATATATATATATATATATATATATATATATATATATATAGAGAGAGAGAGAGAGAGAGAGAGAGAGAGAGAGAGAGAAGATGTTTATGTTCTGATGGGTCTGTAGTAGTAGCATTTTGGGATTTACAATTTTGATATGATTTAAATTTAAAAAAAGAGGTGTAAGAATATTTGACAATCTCAACCCATTCCAACTAATAAAAAATCCACTCCCCACCCCACCCCACATCCCTAAACAAAAAGAAACAAACAAATTAACCTAGTTAACCCATTAACATTCGACACATACATATAAATGATCTATCATAACCAAATATCATCCACACACGAAGTTCTTATTTCAGATTCAAACAAAATAATGGAAAAATTAATCTCATAAATTATAAAAAATTCCAGTCCTAGTATAAACAAACAATTAGTTCATCGCTCACAAATATGACGCCACTGTTAATTTATTTTCATCTAATTGGACCCCTAACCCATGATGTAAACTGAAAGTAAACACCATAATTGAAACTCATACCTTTGGGTTTTGAATATCAACTTTAACTTTCAATTTTTTTCTTGAGATCACACCTAAAATAGACATCACGAGTCAAATTTTGAGAAAATAATAATAAAGATCAAAAGTTTAAACACTAACCACACAGAAAAAGGTTTAATTAATTGATTAATCAATCGAACAATCACTGTAAAATCAATGATTTCACACTAAAAGAGTAAAAAATTAATGATTTCATTATAAAATGGATTTCGCACCAATCGATTTTGCACTAATAGAGTTATAAAATCCGTATGGTTCGTTGTAAAATCAATTTCCACTAATCGATTTCACCGAGTTGTAAAATATGTATGATTTCCTAGGATTTCGTTCTGAAGGGACGAGTAAGAAGGAATGTTCTTTATGATTTCACATAACAAAATAAAATCTGTAAAAATTTATTGAAATAATAACAAAATAAAAAAAGATCTTTTTAACCTCCCTAAAAAATGAGGATCTGAAATTCAATGAAAACCCAAACTATGACAAAAATTTACCAATAATACACAACATAAAAAACCAAGTTAATATCAAATTTAAAATGAAATTTTAGCTATAACATTACATGAACAAAGAAAACAAATATCTGGGATGGATCCGTTCGCGAGAGAGAATGAGGCAGAGAAAACGTTCCATATGATTTAGTTTTAGGTTGTAAAATTACGTATCCATTTTGTTGTAAAAAGATCTCACATCAGTTCAACTTAACGATTTTGCACTAACTGAGAGAATGAGCACACGGGTTTGGATAGGGACAAAAAAGGCTGAATACCGTGACTAACATTGTTCAGTATTAAATGCTGGCAGTGACCACATGTGGATGAGAGATAATGGGGATTAAATATTCAGACTTTTTATTAAATGATGCATTCTCATAAGAGAAGCATAACGAGCAAAATAAATGGATGGAACCGGCAAGTAGCGTGGTCGGAGGGAAAAAGAGCAAGCACTCTCGGCACAATAAGGGCAAGGCAGGAACTTCAGGCTCAGTTAATGCTCAATGATAGGGGTATTAAATGGGTATGAGGAGTTAATGCTCTCACAATAGCTCTCGTGTATGGAGGAAATTGGGCAATTCTAGGCTCAGAATGTTCTCTCTTCTAATTTGTTCATCTGGTGTATTTATATGGGGTCAGGCTGCTCGAGTAAGCTTTTCTACAATTGATCTTATTGGGTACATCAAATGCAAGAGATATTGCATTAAATGCATGGGATATTGCATTAAATGCATGGGATCTTCTAGTTTTGGCAGGAAGTCATTCTATTGGTTGGAAGTATTGTGGGCATTAACGAGGACCGTAATACGTCAGCTTGGGGCTTACCTAAGGATGGATAAAGGGTCAAGTTTGGTGAACTAGACCAGCCATCCTAAGGATAAACCCACTTAAGTGATATTATTTCAAGTCCTTAAATGTCAGACGTTATGACATCAGAGGGTGGTTAAATAGTGACTCTGTTAGGTGCACAGTCACATCAGTTAGGCGGGTCGGTATCTGTTCTAAGGTTGCTCGGCAGACGGGTAGCTCGAATAACCTAGCTATAGTTTGTTATTCAAGAGTTATCTTTAGAACAAGTGGTGCAAGATTGAGGTACCTCGAGGGGGTTCCCTCGAACAGATAAGAGTTGAGGTGGCTAGGATGTAGTGGCTGGAGCGACCACATGTGTTGAGTGAAGGTTTTTGCCCAAGTGTGCTAAGAGGGTTAGTAAATATATTCCCAACGTTGAATTTCTCTCAATCCTCCAAACCATGTCCCTGCTAGGTTCCCAAGAGGAGGTTTCTTGATAGATCATGTTATCTATCCCATGCCCTGTCAGGCATGTTCCCTCATGGGAATCCAGGCGACTCTGGTCTACAAGTTAGATCCTTCAAACTAGGTTTGTTAGAGAATCTTCGAGGTAGGTTCTTCTAGAAACTTTTATAAGGGGATCTTCGAGGTGGGTCCTTTGAGGTAGTTAGCTCGAGTGGCCTTAATTCTACTTCTTCGTAAGTCAATCAATCTTTTGACTAAGTTAATCACTCTTTGGTGGGGACTCCCCCTATATTTTCCCCTTCGTAGAGATATTTATTTCTTGCATGAAGAAATATATGTACGAAACCATTTGTTGATCTCCATTCTTTTCCCTTATCTATCTTTTGAACCACCTCATTAGTTTAATAAGTATATCATCGTACTTGGATAATATCTCTTACCTCTTTTGGGATTCATAATTACCTGTGGAAAATGGCTTGGGGAAAGTGAAGAGATTTGTTCAAATTTCCCCCAAAACTCTTCACTCCCCACGACGAAAAGACCCCAAGCATGCCGCATTAAATGAGGTTGTCTTTTGTACTTCTATATGTGACACATGGTAGCGCCAGGATACGCGTGTGTAACCCACTCCACTAATGCACACATCAGCCCTGAAATGTCATCATACAACCTTTGAGCTTTTGCAGCCGCTCGTGCTTGACGAGAATGCAAGCCAAACTATTCATTATCACACTTTTCCAAGTCTCACCTTTTCGGGGCCTAGTTGCCCCTATAAAAAGGGGTATCCTTATTTCGAACATTCACCTTTAGGTTTCCTTTCACTTGTACTGAACTTTTTTATGAGAGTTTTGCCATCTTCGTCTCTTTCACTTACTCAACTTAACCCTTCACTTTATTTCTTTAAACTTCCATGGCACCTATCTTTAAATGAACCCACTCCTCCAAGAGCGCTTCCCCTAAAGCTCAAGCGCACCAACACTAATGGGTGCATTATCGTCATTCTCCATATTTCAGCGAGCCTGGCCGCTTCTGTCAAACGGCAGAGCGATTACCTGGTAAGCTAGTGCCAACTGAGAACCATAACCTACTGATGGCGGAGGGTGAAGATGCTGAAGACTTTACCTATATCACTACTGCTATCGTAACTCGCTTTTGTATTGAACCTGGTAATTTCCCTCATTCAAAAATGGAATTTGAATCTTCCTCTGGCATCTGCGTACGGTTAGGTTCTTGGACTGAATATATCCACTTTAAGTATTTCGTTCAGCTGGCTCTTGTTGGTTTGTCTTGTTCCCTCTGGCTGGGTGATCTTACTCTCACCAAAAATAACACCGCTCTCCGATTATAGATTTCCTGTTCGAGCCATAGGTCACATATTTTTGTGGCCTCCTAGGGCAAGTTCACTATCACTGTTGATGTAAAAAATTAGATAGCTCTAATTATTCAATCACAGATAAATAAAATGAAACAAATATTTTTAAAGTGGTTCAGCCTTATAAGAATGGCCTACGTCCACTGTTATGTTATTGCTGAGTGTTTGGGAATTCTCGAGTATATGTTCTCTCAAGAAATTCTGGTCCCTTTGAATGAGGGTGATACAAGGTATTTATAGCCCTTAGGCTGTACATGAATGGGTTGACACATTAAATGATATACATATGAAATGGTAATACATTTAATGCAGCGTGTGCGTCAAGATGATAAACATTCAATGAATAATTGAACTATTGATTATCTGGCAGTTAATGCTACGGTGGAGATGCAGTTCGGACCGCCTTAGTTGCTCGTTGATCAGGAGTTCCTCGGAGCGCTAGTGTACCTCGGAGTGCTGAAGTTCCTCGGTGTATCCTCGTTGCTCGGAGAGAACATGAGTTGGTCGGGGAAATGAAACTTCCTCGTTATTATTGTGCCAAGTAGATTGACACGTGTTTTCATATTATTCGTCCATATCAGCATATTAATTTTGGTATCAACAAAAGCCCCCAATGTTTCATATTTCGAACTTTGAGGAGTATAGAACATTCTTTCTCGATATATGGCGATCTTAAATGACTTTCCTGGGTTTTAGGAGCCTTTTCTTCAGATTTTAATTTCTTTTAAATTCACAGAATCCGCCTTTTTTCGAATTTTTATGAGTGCTTCGATCTTCGTGCATTTTTATCCTTTTAGCCGCCGGTGGCGTATTAGTTTCTTTTGTGTAATCATTTCCTTCGCAGCTTCCCAAGGTAAAGTATTTAAACTTCTTAGGTAACCATACCGTCTTCTACCTTTTCTAATTTTCTGCATTCAAGCTTTTTGTTCTCTCTCTCTCCCTTGTGCGTTCATCTTTTCCTTCGCTAGTTGTCAGCTCTTCCTTTTTCCTGTAAGATTCTCTTCTTTTCTTCTGTATTTCTTTTATTCACTATGGTTTATATTGTGGAGTCTGTTGAGAAATTTCGTTCCGATTTTTCCATTCCTTCCTGGGTAACTCTGGAGGTTCTTTCTGAGCCTTTAGATTATTTTCGATTGGCTGAGGGACATTGGTTCCCCAGTCTATTCATTGCTGAATGTGGATTTTCTTTTCCGCCAAACCCCTTATGCTTAGAGTTCTGTCAGTACTTTGACGTTGTTCATGCAAAAATAGCCCCCAATTCATGGAGAATAATTAATGGGGTGTATAAATTAAATCTAACTCATGGAACTCGTATAGGGATTCCTGAGATTATGTATTGCTATAGATGGGCTATTTTAGATAATGTTTATTACTTAAAAACTAGGTTTTTAAATAGGGCTCTTGTAGTTAACCTCCCTGATGCAAATAGAGATTATTTTGAACATGGGGTGGTGATTAAAAATTGGCAATATGCCCCCTTGGTTGGAGATGCAGTATACCAGGGTCCTAAATGCCCCCCATATGGCAATGGGATAGGTTTATTCTCATTTTCCTTTACTTATGAAATTATGCTTTTATCATATTTGACAAAATGTATGACTGATATTTCATTATGTATTTATTTGCAGTTGATAGTAAAAGAAAAACTCCAAAAGAGTCAGAGGTTAATATTAAGCATCTGAAACTTATCTGGGGTTTTCATAAGAACGTTGCAGACGAGCACATCAGGTCTGCATCATATTTTCTGCAGTATAGGAGCTATACGACTTCTTATACTGCTCGTCCTGTGATTGGATCTGTTGAGCCAGCCTCAACTCCAGAGGATTCTTCTTCAGATTCTCACATCCCTTTAAGTCAGAGAATGGGCAGGAAAAGAGCTCCTCCTGCTCTATTTGATGGCACTACTTCTGCTGCTGAGGCCAAGAAAAGCAAAATTGCTATCCCACATCTCTTCTCTACCAGCTGGTGGTGTTGGTGTTCCAACCATCATTCCTCCGAGCTCTGCCATGAGTTCGGTAAAAACTTGGATCATACCCGAGGTCCAAGGAATTGATGAAAAAATTTCTAGGGATATGCTGACATCCCTAGCTACCCGTCACCTTGCTTCAGTAAATTTCTCACACTCTGAATTTCCTTTCTTTCTTTGAATACTTGTATTTTTGTACTGACCTATCACTTTTTCCTTTGTTTAGCTGGTGAATTGTTTTAACAACATCGTGAAGAAAGATGAAGCAATTAAAGCTTCCAGCTCCTCGTCGGGGGTAGAAGATGCTCTGCTGGGTTTGACCCAATCCTTGAAGGATTCTCGTCAGCAGTATAGTGAGGACAAAGCTGTCTGGGAGAAAAAGTTGTCAATAGTTGAAGCTGAGAAGGTGAAGTTGGCTGAGATCTCCAAGAGTTTGGAGAACAAGGTGAAAAGTTTAAAGATTGAGCATCAAAAATATGACGACAAGCTCAAGAACTTTGGAGAGCTTGAAGATAAGATGAATAAGGCAGAGGAAGAGTTGTTCGTCCTGCGAGATTTAAAGCGCCAAAAAGAAGAATTGGATGTGAAGTTAAAGACTGCCGAGGATCTTCTATCCGAGAAGCTCTCCTTGGAGAAACTGAAAAGAAAGCTCGCAGTTAAAAAATCCTTCAGCGCTGGCTGGGATAAAGGATGGGACAAAGGGATTGCTGCGATGACATCCCAAGTATAATACGGGAAGTTGAAATACTTCCGAGATGGTTGGGTAGCTGTCCTGCAGGAATTGAAGATCAAAGACGACTCTGGGCTATTCCAGCTACACCTCCCTGGTCCTCCCCCACCAATTGTAGAAGAAGAAGAAGAAGAAGAAGATGAGCCTATCTCTGATGAATCTTCCATGGCCATAGGTGATCAAGTCCCTGCATCTATACCTTCTGCCAACGAGGACATTTCTTCCATGCCTCCTCCTCCTGAGAAAATTTCAACTCCAACTCCTGCTGATCAAGCTGTTGTTACCACCGAGCAACCAAGCTCCTCGTCCCAGCCTCCCGAGAAAGTCTTGGGAGACAAGGAAAAGGTGTGAAGTTTTTAGGTATCATTTCTATCTTTCATTATTTGTAATCAAACAATGTAATCTTTTTGTGATCTAATAAAATACATCTTTGTTCATCTCTGTTGTTGATGATTTGTTTTTGTTGACTGTTGTCTTCTTTTCATTATTAGTTTGTGGCTAGAATGGAACTGATATCTGCACATGGTACAAAGTTGATGCAGCAATGCCATGAATATTATAAAGCTGGTCATACAAATTTGAGTGTATCAGAAATTGCTGACATCCTTGTCCATGATGCCTCAGAACAAGCAATTGAGGCTTATCGGTACTTGAAGGATTTACTTGACCGATCTGTGGCCAACAACGTGGCCTACTATGACTTGATTGAGGAGCTTCATTATTCCTTAGAAGATCTTCAGAGTCAGCACAATGAATCAACTGCTTTGTTGCACAAGGAATATGAGAATAGGTATCAATAGCTTTCCTCTGAAACAGGTCACAAAAAGATCATCGCTGGGTACGATGTTAGGGAGAGAACCCTAAAAGGTGAAGTTGAGGCCTGCAGACAGATCGCTGAGTTGCTGGAACAAGAGAACAATAATTTGCAGAAAAAGTTGGCACAGTATGAGTCTGCAGCTTCTTCTTCCACTGCTTTAATACCGGTTACCGATGAAGGTTTCTCGTTCTTAGAGGTTGAGAATGCCAAATTAAGGCAAGAACTGGATACGTTAAGAAAATCTGGCGTTTCTACTACTGCTCGGGGATGAGGAAGAGGGTCTCGTGGGCGAGGAAGAGCTGTTCAAAATGTTGTCGAGGAGCAAAATTCTCTACCTGCTCGGAGTCGATCAAGAGTTCTCAGCCGTAATGTTGAAGAATCTCGTACGCTGTCAACATTGGAAACTCAAGCATACCAATTGAACGCCAAAGATCGGGCTTTATCTGAAATATCCAAGAAAAACCTATCTTTGGAAGATCAACTTACTGCGACGAAGTCTGCTTTGAATGATAAAGATGTTTTTGCAAGGAACCTTCACGAGCAACTAGAGAGAATAACTTTCCAATTTCACAAACAACCTCGTGAGTTTTGGATGGCAGGCTACAATGAAGCCCTTTGTCACTTGGATGCTCGTCTTGAAAGTGCCAATAACGAAGGTTATAAACAAGGATGGTTAAACGCCCTGGGTGTGTTAAAGCTAGAGCAGGGCCATTTCTTATGGGATTATCATGCTCCTGGGCTATTAGACTTGCCTGTATCGCCTTATAAACTAGACATGGAGTGGATCCCAGCTCATGCCATTCCTCGGAGCTTAATTTCAAAATACCTTGGCGACAATAGTCTTCATTCTCATATTGAATTATCTCGTCCCGAGCATCTCTTGGATACACCTTCTGTGATGAACGTCAGAATTCTCAGAGATATTAATTTCATTAATTCTCCTCTTTGCCTGGAGGATCCTCCTGTTGGCGAGGAGCCTGTTTCAAAAGCTAAAGGAAAGAAACCGATAGAATAGGTTTTTCAATGTAACAGTTAGCACATATATGTAGCTTGTAATTTATTTTGATTTTAATGAAAGACTTTCATTTTCTGTTTGCAAATCTGTATTGCTATTGTTTTGTGTTTATCAAACATTTTTACATTTGTGCATATGTATCTGTTAAAAAGATAACAATATGGTGATGTTCATCAACTAACTTAGTAATCAAAATTACAAGTATCAATGTTGCTCAATCACTTAATAATAAAGTAATGAGTATAAAATGTTTAAAATACTTCCAACCAACCAAGGTTGTTAAATTGTGTTTGTCGACCAACTACAGTTGATGGGTTTTTATCTCCAATCAGCCATACTTGGTAGAAATTTTTCATAAAATGTGTCCGACCAACCAAGGTTGATAATTTATCCTCGTCGACCAATTATAGTTTTGATCACCGACCAACTATACTTGGTTCAGTTTGGAATATTTTGTTCTTCGAGGAACTTTATATTTTCTGTAATAATCTTACTTCCCGACCAACATAAGTTGGCATATTTTGTTTCTTAACCAGCCAAAATTGGCATTTTTAAGAATATTGTTCTTGCCCTCTTACCAACCGGAGTAGGTCATGAGTTTGAACTATCGGGTTCTTTAGAACTATCTTGTCCACAAGCTCTTTTACCAACCGAAGTTGATCACGCAAGTGTACGCCTCCTAACCAAAGGAGTATAATTTGTTCTCGCTATTTTACCAACCAAAGTTGATCACGCTCGAACTATCAGGTTCTTTCGAAATATCTTGTCCACAAGATCTTTTACCAACCGAAGTTGATCACGCAAGTGTACGCCTCCTAACCAAAGGAGTATAATTTGTTCTCACTATTTTACCAACCGAAGTTGATCACGCTCGAACTATCGTCTTCTTTTTGCTGTCGAGCAGCGTATTGTACAACACTAGTATTCCCCGAAAAACTTTCAAACAAAGGAGAGAAAAATGGTGAAAACATCATCGTTTTATTCATATTGATGGAACCGTTGTACATTTTACATCATTGATAATACTTGCGAAGGTGATCAGCATTCCAAGAATTCTTGAATTCTTCTCCTTCTAGAGTTGCTATTCGGTAAGTTCCTGGTCGAACAACTTCTGTAACTCGGTAAGGTCCATGCCAGTTTGCCTCCAATTTATTGTGCTTCTGAATTACCTTCTTTAGCACATAATCTCCTTCCTTTAAATCGCATTTCCTCACTCTTTTGTTGTAGAAAAGAGTTGTTCGTTGTTGATAAGCATCATTCCTAATGGTTGCCTCTTCTCCGACCTCCTCGAGCATGTCCAAATCTAATCTTCTCATCAAGTCACTGACTGGGGAATTGAAATTTAGCACTCTGTGTGTTGGGAGGCCCAACTCGGCAGGTATTAAAGCCTCACTTCCAAATGCCAGCATGTATGGTGATTCTCCAGTCGCTGTTCGGGGAGTTATTCGATAAGCCCACAATACTGATTGTAGCTCATTAATCCAATTAGCTTTAGCTTCACTTAGCCTCTTCTTCAAACCATTTAGTAGTGTTCTGTTTGTCACCTCAGTTTGCCCATTACTTTGAGGATGACCTGGTGCTGAATGGGTCTTCAGGATGTTTGATTGTTGACAATAGGCAGCAAACTCCTCGTTGTCAAATTGTGTTCCATGATCTGTGATGAAGGCATGAGGGAGACCATATCGACAGATGATGTTCTTCCAAATGAACTGGTATACCTTCTCGTATGTCATATCAATAAGCGGCTCAGCTTCTACCCACTTAGTAAAATAGTCCACTGCAACGACGAGGTACTGGAATCTTCCTCGGGTGGTCGGCAGTGGTCCAACCAAATCAATTCCCCATATGGCAAAATGGCCAAGGAGAAGTTATTGGTGTCAACAATGCTTGTGGAGTTCGTTGGATAGAGGAAAAACGTTGGCACTTGTCACATTTCTTAGCATAGGCTATACAATCAGCCCTCATCGTCGGCCAATAGTATCCTTGAGTCATTACCCTTTGTAAAAGTGTTCGACCTGCTACATGAGCTCCACAAGACCCTTCATGGATTTCTTCAATCAATTCTTTCACCTCGGAAGGATGTACACATCTCTGCAAACCTGCCATAATTCCTCGTCTATATAAAATACCATTAGTTAATACATACCGAGCAGCTTTATACTTCAATTTTTTAGCAGCGAGCTTATCCTCTGGAAATTCTCCCTCTTCAATATATACCCTGATGGGATCCATCCAAGATGGTCCTAAATCAAGGGTAATAACATTCATCGTCAGGTTTTCATCTATGCTCTGACTTTCCAGTACTTCAATTGGTATTGTTCTTCGCAGCTCGGTACGAGTAGCTGATGCTAGTCGGGCCAGTGCGTCTGCTTGTGCATTCTCTATTCTGGGTATTCTGATCAACTGAATGGCATCAAATTTTGCCAATAATTCCATCACCTTTGCATGATACTTGACCATTATTTCTCCTTTAACCGCATACGTTCCCATCATCTGATTCACAATCAATTAAGAATCACTGAATACCATCACTTGTTGCGCTTCCATAATCTTTGATAAATTAAGACCTGCTATCATGGCTTCATACTCAGCCTCATTATTGGAGGCTTTGAATTGGAATCGCAAAGCATATTCCATGTCAATCTCGTCTGGGGTGTTCAAAATAATTCCTGCCCCGCAACCTGCTGTACAAGATGAGCCATCTACATATAATCTCCATATGGGCAACCCGTCTTCAAATTTCTTATTTGACAGAGTTCCTCGGTGAAATATTTATTGCTTCTTTTCATCCTCCCCTGACGCTTTTCGCTCTTCGTTGACCATCTCTTCTCGCTCTTTTACCAACCGGAGTTGGTCTGGATTTACATCTGTTGATCCTGTAACATCCACAGCTTGGTCAGCGAGCAATTTTTGTTCCTCGGGGGTATCAGGATATGTAAACTCTGCTATAAAATCTGATACAGCTTGCCCTTTCAATGATGATCTGGGCTCATACACAATATCATATTCACCGAGCTCTATTGCCCAGTACATCAATCTCCCTGACTTTTCTGGCTTATGAAGAGCTTGCCTCAGTGGCATGTCGGTATAAACGACGATGGTATGGGCCTGGAAATATGGCCTCATTCTTCTACTTGCTTCAATTAATGCCAATGCCAATTTCTCCAGCTTTGGGTATCTGATTTCCGTACCTCGGAAAGCCTTACTTGTGTAATAGATTGGTTTCTGGACTCCATTCTCCAATCTGATCAATGCTGAACTGACTGCATTCTCTGATACTGCCAGATACAAATACAACTTCTCTCCTGTTATTGGCCTGGACAACAATGGAGGTGCTCCCAAATACTTTTTCAAGTCTTGAAAGGCCTTCTCACATTCATCAGTCCACTCAAAAGTTTTTTGAAGTGTTTTGAAGAATGGGAGGCATTTTTCAGTTACTCAGGACACAAATTTGTTGAGCGCTGCAACTCGTCCTGTAAGACTCTGCACTTCTTTCTTTGTTGTTGGAGATCGCAACCCTAAAAGAGCTTTGATCTTATCTGGA
This sequence comes from Sambucus nigra, assembly GCA_949130495.1. Lineage (NCBI taxonomy): Eukaryota > Viridiplantae > Streptophyta > Magnoliopsida > Dipsacales > Adoxaceae > Sambucus > Sambucus nigra. The sequence continues at coordinate 53,237,104 of OX422220.1, forward strand.
TTTGCTTCAATGCCTCGCTGGTTGACAATGTACCCGAGAAACATTCCTTCTCGTACTCCAAATGTGCACTTCGTCGGGTTTACCTTCATCTGGTATTTATCCAGTTGATCAAATGTCTGAGCTAAGTCAACTAGATGATCTGTAGCTTTCTTGCTTTTTGTCAGCATATCATCGACATAGACTTCCATGTTGCAACTGATTTGTTCGGTGAAAACCTTGTTCATCAGCCGCTGGTATGTCGCTCCTGCATTTTTCAAACCAAAAGGCATAACATTATAGCAATAAGTTCCCCTAGGGGTAATAAAAGAAGTACTTTCCCTGTCTTCAGGTTTCATTTTGATCTGGTTGTAGCCAGAGTAAGCATCCATGAAGCTAAGCAGCTCGTGCCCAGAGGTAGCATCTACTAATTGGTCAATTCTGGGCAATGGAAAATGATCCTTTGGGCAGGCCTTGTTGAGATCAGTGAAATCAACACACATTCTCCATTTGTTGTTTTTCTTCTTTACCATCACCACATTCGCCAACCAGTCCGGGTACTTCACATCTTCAATGAATTGAGCTTTCTGGAGCTTGTCGACCTCCTCTTGAATAGCTTGATTCTTCTCGGGGCTAAATACCCTTCTTCTCTGCTTTACAGGCTTGATCTCCTTATTCACATTGAGCTCATGACATAAGAAGTTTGGATTTATTCCTGGCATGTCTTCATGACTCCACGCAAAAGTTTTCTTCCTGTTTCTCAAGAAAGTTATCAACTCCTGTTTTATTGAAGCATCCAACGTAGAACCTATCTGGGTTACTCGTTCAGGGTGCTCGTCATCCAGAATAATATTTTCTGTAGATTCCACCACCTGTCCTTTTACAAGTTGGGATTCATCTCGAGGATCCAGTGTTTCAATTTCCGTACGTTCATCCACTTGGTAGGTAGTAGTCTTTTTTCTTGAATCTTAAAGTTCCTCTTGCTCGGCAGACAAATAATAGCATTCCCGAGCTACTTTCTGATCACCTTTCACAACTCCTACTCCAAAATTTGTTGGGAATTTTAAGCACTGATGCAATGTAGATGGAACTGCTTCGAACTTCTTCAAACCAACTCTTCCCATGATGATGTTGTAGGCTGACTGCACATTCTTATCCATCACAAAGAAGTGTATTCTCTCTGTTCGACAAGCAGGACAAGTTCCAATGAATATGTCCAACTTGATCGTCCCAAGTGGAAAAACTTTCTCGCCAGCAAAACCCAGGAGGGGTCTGTGATACGGTTCCAATTGAGATAATTTCAAATTTAAACTGTCAAAGCATGAATAGTACATGATGTCTGTCGAACTTCCATTGTCTACCAACACCCTTGAAATCACTACTTCCTTCATCCTCATTGTAATCACCAGAGGATCATCGTGAGGATAAAGAACACCTGCTAGGTCGTTTTTTGAAAAGCCAATGACCAGTTTCTCTTTGTTTACCTTCCTCGGACGATCGTCCTCGGCCAGATTTATTCGCTGAATATATGAACAAGCTTGAGCCTCTCCAAGGTAAGCCTTTCTTTCTGCAGTAAGGTCTCTTCCTCCTGCATCTCCTCGTGTAATGACATTACAATCAAATGACCCAAAACGTATAGAAAATACCTCTCGTTCTGGCTGTCTTGGTTTCTTGGGAAGGTCGGGGTCATCATCTGGATCATCTTCATGGTTTCTATTCTTTTTCTCCTCTGCTCGACGAGGAGATCTAGACCTCTCTCTAGCTCGGTCATTATTTTTTCTTTCACCTCCCCGATTAACATATTTTGATAGCTTTCCTCTTCGGATGAGTGTTTCAATCTCGTTCTGAAGAGCTATACAATTTTTGGTCATGTGACCATGATCTTTATGAAACTCACAATATTTATCCTTACTCCTCGAATCAGGATCTGACTTCAATTTCTTTGGCCATTTTACCTCCTCGTTGTTCTTGATTTCTTCCAAGACATGATGAATACCCATTTTCAAAGGAGTATAATTGTCATATTTCTTCAAGACTTCCCATGATGATTTATTAATTCTGGAGCGTTTATCACCGCCATTACCCTTATGCTCTTTATTCTTAGACTTGTCGACTTCCACCTTGGTGTCTTTATCTATATTCTTCTTTGCAGCCATAGCTTCCTCGACATTCATGATTTTGGCCGCTTTTGCCATCAGTTCTGACATAGTTTTAGGTGGATCTTTCGCCAAAGTATAATACAACTTATTAGGCAACAACCCACTCATCAAAGCGATGATTGATGTCTTCTCTTCGTAATCTATGACCTCCAGCTTCTCGTTATTGAAACGAGTTATGTAATCTCTAGTACTCTCACCAGATTTTTGTCTAACACTTAACAAGTGTGCTACTCGTTTTACTGGCTTTGCTCCAAAACAGAAATTGCCAATAAACAACTCGGCCAACTGAAAGAAAGTTGAAATCTTACCCCTAGGAAGATTGTTGTACCATATCTGGGCAGCTCCAGTAAGAGTTCCTGAGAACGCTCTGCATCTCATCTCATCGGGGACGACATAGATGTCGGCAGCAGCTTGATATTGCTCTATGTGAAGAACAGGATCTGTCTTTCCATCATATTTGGGGGTCACTACAGGTGCTTTGAACTTTGACGGTGTAGGAAAATTCATAATAGCCTGTACAAAAGGTGTTCCTCGAACAAAAGTTCATTGTAGGGGGTTCTTTGCTTTGGCCATTTCTCCCAATTTATCCTCTAACCGTTGGAGAGATCCTTTCCACGCTTCATTTCCTTCCTCGGGCCTATTGGTTCGAGCAATTGATCGTTCTGAAGTAGCCTCTTGAGATCTATCTTGACGAGCAACCGGTCGTGACTGTGCTGATCCTTCTCTTAGATCTGACGGTTGTCAAAAACTCCTCGACATGGTCTTAGGTGGACTCCTATTCCTCCTAGGGCCTAATCGACTGAAGGGAGACACCTTACTCAGTCTTTCTAAAGCGCTGGGTCTTTCTGGAGAGAGGGTGATATGTTGATTAGTATATGTCGCCCTTATTGACGAAGTTCGCCTAGGTTGATAAGAGAAATCATCAGACTCCTCATTACGACGTGACTCAGTACGCCTGGATCGTGAAGAAAGTAAATAAGTTTGCCTCTGACCACTTTGATGTCCTGAAGGTGCAGGTGCACCACCATGAAGGGTTTGTATGAGTTGCCTCATTGTTTCTTGCATGGCGGTTTGTCCTTGAGCCAGATTCATCATAATCCTGGCTAGATCTGGAGGTGCAGAGGGATTCTGAGGATTTCCAGTATTTCCAGCGTTTCGATTGCTAGATTCTGGATTATCCGCCATTGATGATGGACGATTTTTGGTGAAAAACGATAATAACAATCGTTCCCACAGACGGCGCCAATCCGTTGATGTAAAAAATTAGATAGCTCTAATTATTCAATCACAGATAAATAAAATAAAACAAAGATTTTTAAAGTGGTTCAACCTTATAAGAATGGCCTACGTCCACTGTTATGTTATTGCTGAGTGTTTGGGAATTCTCGAGTATATGTTCTCTCAAGAAATTCCGGTCCCTTTGAATGAGGGTGATACAAGGTATTTATAGCCCTTAGGCTGTACATGAATGGGTTGACACATTAAATGATATACATATGAAATGGTAATACATTTAATGCAGCGTGTGCGTCAATATGATAAACATTCAATGAATAATTGAACTATTGATTATCTGGCAGTTAATGCTACGGCCGAGATGCAGTTCGGACCGCTTTAGTTGCTCGTTGATCAGGAGTTCCTCGGAGCGCTAGTGTACCTCGGAGTGCTGAAGTTCCTCGGTGTATCCTCGCTGCTCGGAAAGAACATGAGTTGGTCGGGGAAATGAAACTTCCTCATTATTATTGTGCCAAGTAGATTGACACGTGTTTTCATATTATTCGTCCATATCAGCATATTAATTTTGGTATCAACAATCACTCTGGAAGATGTTTGTGAGCTTCTAGGGTTAGAAGCTGCAGGATTTAATACTTTCTTCAAGGAGGCAGTCTCCAGCAAGGAAAAGGGCTTGAGGGCTGAACTGGAGGCAGTGGTAAAGGATTGCATGGTTACTTATAACAAGTTCACCTACTCTAAAGTGATTAGGTACTTTTACTTCATTAAGGACAAAGTTGTTATTTGGGCTCGCGAGGCAGTCAAGGAGAATCCCCAGGGGAAACAAGTGTTTGAACAACCCATCTCAAGGAAAGGCTTTGATTCCCACATCGAGTTGGCGGGGTACATTTGGGTGATGTTATCAAAAGTCTATCTTCCGAGCAAGCCCCATGACTTCCCCCGAAAGGACTTAATAAACATTGTTGTCTGGATGGCGAGAGGCATGATGATCCATCTTGCTGCTATCATTTTTGGCTCTTTGTACACCTGGATGGATAGCGTGGAGACTGATTCTTCACGTAGTATCGGCAGGTTTGATGTCTCTAATTACATAAATAATTTCCTTTTAACAACTTTTCCTTATGCCCATTTCCCCGAGTATGCTCCTGTTGGCAACTACCCTGATTTTTAGCCTGTAAAAATCCCCCGTATTTATGGCTGGAAAAATAAAAGTGTTAATAAGCCCCTTGTTTCTTTGATCGATGGATCCGAGAGGTTTTTACCCCGTCCCTATGTGGGGCTGGATCAGTTTTTTACTAATGACTTTTTTGCTGAGGAGGAACGCCCTATCGTTCCCATTGATAAAGATCTTGTGAGGAACTTTCCCTCGAATAGTGTCCCTCTTTTGTTAATCCCTTCCTACCTGCCATCTTATATGGAGTGGTTCTCTTTCTATTCCGTTTACAGTCCCCACTGTCTATCCCTTCAATTTGGCTATGATCTAGGAGCCCCTCTGTTGACCCATTCACCCGTGAAAAACAAACAAACTTTTCTTTTTCTTATGAGAACTATCTGACCTCAGCTGTTATAAGTTTGTGTACTAATTATCTAGCGAACTCTTTGATTCCAATCAAAGAGGCTCGAGGAGAGAGATCAGCCATGTATATAAATGTATTTTGGCAAAACCAATTGGTCTGTTTTCAAAGTAAAATTTTAAAGGAACCTCGGTACCCTAAGGTTAAAAGATTCCCACCCATAAAATTAGGTTTGAGAAATTATACCACCTTCTCATTTGTATTCCCTTTTAGTACTGCCAATGACACTGTCCCTTTTAAACTACCTCCATTAGCTTCTGTGGACCAGGAAGTTGTGAAAAAGAATAAAGCCTCTTAGACCTCACTTCCGACGGAGGTAGCCATCGTTTCCCCTGGTCCCTCAAGACCAGTTGAAAAAGGTGATTCTCTACGTATTGCCTCATCTGGGGCAGCGATTAAGGCTATCCGAAAATCTCCAATAAAGAAGCCCAAGACTGTTCAACAAACTCTAGTAGCCCATACTCCTAATGACAAAGTCACTCAAGCAGTCAGCTTAATGTTCGACCAACTCACACAGACCTGGGAGAACTTTAGTGAAGAGGACAGGGAATTTATGTCCGCTTAAATGTCTTTTCGTGGTTTCTCATACGTCCCTTATACCACCAAAGGTAGTAAGAAGAGGAAGTCAATTAGCCATCTTAAGCTTGTGCTAGAGGAAGCGGGTGAATTAAATAAGGAGGAACTTCTTGGGAAATAAGTAGTAGCTGGTTCTGATGATGATGGTGATGACGATGATGGTGATGAGGATGGAGGAAAGTAAGCAGGGGAAGATTACACTCCATTGGTCTGGCGACGCATGTTGAGGAAAATGGTTTCCCCTTATAAGCCTGCCTCACCACCTCAAGATTATGAAGCTTTAGAGGATGTTTTGGAAGAAGAGGTATAATTTCCGTCATTCTTCTAATGTTCCTAACTTTTCTTCTTTTACCTTGTGATGATGACTCTATTATGTTCCAACTCTCCCCCTTTTCTAGGTTGATGCGTGAGGTGGTTCGCCGATGATGTTGAGGATAGCAGTTTATTGGAGAAACATGGTGTGGCCTTACCCGTCTCGGGAAAGCTATTACATAGGAGATAGTTGTCCCTACTACGTCGCAAGTAACCTCCAATTTCCCCCTAGGGGCAGTTATTTCTGACACTTCCACGAAATTAAGTAGCGGCTATTCACCTGATCCTACTTTTTTACTCTAACAGGCTGGTCATAAAGTAGGTGTGTCAGCTGCAAGGATTGTTGAAGTTGTTCTTAAATCCCCCGTTGTTGTTAGTCCGTTGCCCGTGGTAATCCTGTTCTCTTAATGTTCTATATTCTCTTTGTTCCTTTTGACTTTACAATCTGACTTGCTCTCCATTATGCTTCGTAGTATCTTTACCTGAGCTCATTACTCCGATAGCCCCCACTCCCTCTTATGACCAGGTTCTTGTTACCATTTTGGGACCTTGATCAATGTTACTGTTGCGGGCCAAGGAGAAGGGGAAAAGAAGAGGTTGCTGAGGTGGGGGGGATGTGATTTACCCCAAAGTCCACGTCCTTTGGTTTCTCTTGGTCCAGTTGAGGAGGGGGATATAGTACAGATGGCCACTTGTTAATTTGCCAACGAGCAGCATCCGGAGGTACATTTTTTTCTTATCTCTCTTTCTGTTATATGTAATTTTTAATTTTGCCAAGTTATATTGGTCTTAGAAATCTCCCATAATTGAGGGTCAGGCGGGCCAAGTCTTATTGGCATAATCTACCATAACCGAGGGTCAGGCGGGCTAAGCCTTATTAGCATAATCTCCCATAACCGAGGGTCAGGCGGGCCAAGTCGTTGGCATAAAATTCATACTTGTAGGATAATTTGTATATATTTTGTTTTCTTACTTGTCTATTTCTTTTGTTTCAGGTGGAGGTCAAGCAACCTATAGCACATAAGCCAGCAGTTGGGGTTATTGCTCAAGAATTTGTACAAGCAATGACTTTAGCTGAATTTGCTTCTCTGGGCAATGCCCCAACTATACAGGTTCAAGGAATGACACCTATCATTGGTAAGGTACCGAGGTACTTACCCCTCAGTTTTAAGCAAGTGATAGCGCATGAAAAACTCATTAACCTTCTGCAAGTGATAGCTTCTTTAGCGCACATCCTCCTGAAGCATCCCCCGAGGTGGTTATGAGCCAGACTTTGGCTAATTTCCCCATATTTTGACTGAGGGTCCTCATTCACTGATCGAGAAACAGCTAGTCCATTTTCCCTCGACTTTTACATCCCGCAATCTTCAACTTATTCCTGAGATGATGGCCTGCCATTTTCTTGGGCTTACCATAGTCTCAGGGGAAATCCTTAATACCCCCTCGAGTCTCTCAGCCCAGACACAGTCAAGTCTTTATTGGGGAAAGTTAATGTGCTCATAAATGATGGGTTCTTTCTATCCTGGTTGGTGAAGCTTCTTCGTGATTTTAAGAAAGATGGCTTGCCTGCCCTCTATCACTAACTCCAGAATTCACATCGCTCGTAGGTAGCCACTTCAGAAGAACTTATTAGCCTGAAGACTAAGTTGGAAATATCTAAGAAAGAGGTGCAAGAGGACCGTGAAGTTGTCGCTCGTGTGGAGGCCGAGCTTATCAAGAAAGAGCAGGAATTGGAGGCCGTTCAACAAACGATGGAGCTTCGTCAGAAAGATTTGCCTAACCTCATTTCAAACCAAAAAAGCCTTGTGCAGATTCTTCCCCAACATCATCATAGCCTTCTTGAATCAACAAATATTTATTTCGTCATGGACAGCCCCTAGGCCACTTTATTCAATGTTTCTTTTGTTGATGTTTTATGTTTTGGGATTTTGAACTCCTCTATTTTGGTTACGTGTGATCACAACTTTATCTTTTATTAAACAAAGAAACATTGGTGACTTTGGTGTCTTCTTCCACTCCTCTTATTTTCTTTTAATACTAACTAAGACATCAATAAAAATTACACCATGCATGATAAGGAAAATAACAATCATAAAAAAATAGTGGTCTAGAATTTTCCACATGAACATTGCTTCGAGCTATATTAAATGAACAAACCCAGTTATTTTAAAACGAACATCCTTTTTGGACAGATATTGACAAGGTAAAGTGTAATACACAAAAGTGTTGGAAAGATATACATTTAAACGTAGTATATCTTCAGCCACTTATCTTTCAATTTGAAAGTAGCGTTGTCTTCCACTTTGGATCTCATAATAACCTGAATCATGAGTTGCTCGAACGACGTAAGGCCCTTCCCAGTTAGCCTCAAACTTGGGCAATGATAAACCCCTAATATGCCTCGTGCATGTTTTCATAACTAAGTCCCCCGCTTTAAACTTCCTTGGCCTCACCAATTGGTCATAGTATCTGGACAACTGCCTCCTATATATCTCAAAGTGTCTCGCAGCATTATCTTGGTGCTCTTCTAGCGCTTCGAATTGTACATGGCATCTGTGAGGAATCATGGCACTTCGCACGTAGTAGTGAGCGAAAGGCACCTCAAGTTCAACTGGAAACATAACTTCTTCCCTAAAGGAAATTGGGGTATATTCCGTTGGTTTCCTCTTCGTCATTTGAAAAGACCAAAGTACTTCGGGGATCTTGTCGTCCCATGTTCCCAGAAATTCTTCCAACATTTTTTCAAGAATATTTACTAATGTTTTATTGGTGGCCTCCGCCTAACCGTTGCACTTCGGGATGCCAAAATAGCAAATAATGTACTCCTTAATGAATCGGGCTACTACCCCCGTTGTGGCTTTCTTAAGCAGTATATACTCCTTCGTAAAACACTTTATGGCTACCAAAATCCAGATATTCCCTCGCGATGAAGGGTTTATGGCCCCTACCAAATCAAACGCCCAAGTATAAAATGGAAATGGTGTAGAGAGAATGTAGGTCCACTGAAGGAGCGTGGATCATGTTCCCATTTACTTGACAAGCTTTTCATTTTCAAATAAATTCCGTCGAATATTTCTCCATCGAAGGCCCATAATAACCCAAAGTCATTAGTTGATCGTAAAACTTGGCTCCTCTAATGTGCCCCGATTCGTGAGCTTGCTTCAAATTGCTCATTTTGCATGAAGTACCTTCATGCTCACCTCTTTATCTTGGTAGCGTCTTTTTTATCTGCAAGCATCACTTTATTTGTCAAAAAATCCATATAAGGCTACCTCCAATCTTGGGGTTGGTCAATAAAATTGGAATTTTATTGCCTAATAGAACAGACAACATTTTGAACACTCTCTTTGCACTGTAACCACATCTTGTCTCATCAAAAGCCAAAATTACCCTGCTCGTTGTATCCTTCTATACAAAGGGATCTCAGTGGTTTAACTGCTGGCTTTGAGTACCTCAATCAACCTTCTTTTGGCTTCCTCAAGATCTATGCATCTGGACAACCAACCTCCTTTATTTTTGTAGTGCAAGTTGCCTCTGGTAACAAAGTACTACACCAAATCGACTAAGCCTAGTGGCCTTTCACCTCTCTCCAATTACTTTCTAATATTTCCCCTCCAATCATCTTTGTCATCTGAGGGTAGCATTTCCAACACCGTGGAGGGGGCTAGCGCTGGCAATTTTTGACACGATAACCCGTTTATGGTAATAACCCGAATATGACACGATTAACTTGTATAGATTTAAGAGTACCAAAAATTTATATTTAAATAAAAATCAACGCGACTCAAAAATGACACGACTAACCTGAATTGCCACCCCTAGAGGGGGCTGTTCTCTTTATTACTCGAATGACAATTGATTCTCCATTGAAGGCAATATTTTAGGAAATAGTGGCATAGGCATCCGCATATCGGTTAATCGTTCGAGGGTGCCTCTTAATCTTTAACTCGAACTGTCCAAGCAGCCACTGAATGATTGTTCGGTAAGACGCTAGGCTCATATGCTTAAAAGAGAATTCCCCAGTCACCTATTTTACCACCAAATTGGAATCCCCCTTTATTGTTAGGACTTGGATACCTCTTCTCAGCGCTTCTAGTAATCCCAAGACCAGTGCCTTGTATTCAGCCTCATTATTCGAGCATTAAAACTTCAGCTTGAAAGATAGATGGATTTTTTCGCCATCTCTTCGCAGGATGACTCCAGCTCCCCCTTTTTTTCTTGGTAAATAGCCATCGAACTCTATACTCCACTCATCTAGGTTGGATGCTATGAAATTGGCCTCGATATCATCACTCATTTCTCTTTGCAATCTCTAAGATGGCCCGTGTGACTTCCAACCAGGAGTCCTCAGGGAGGCTAACCTGATTAAAGAACGAGTCGAACTTTGGAGAGCGAGTAACTGCCGTACATTTGATCTATGGGTCTGTCTGATCGTCTTTTAGCTCATAGACTTCCTCCATATCTCTATATGAAGCCTCATCGTACGCTATCACCGCGTTTATGCTTACTATGTCCCTCAATAGGGCCATACGCCTCCTTTACTGGTTTGTCAGTTTCCTCATTCTCATCACCTAGATGGATCTGGGCCAACTCGAAGGTCCATTCTTCTAAATATTCCTAACAATCATCATTCGAAGACTCTTTAGAGCCACTCCCTTCAAACCACTGCCCTGCCAATAATCGTTCGACCTTTTCATCGAAAGCACTGGCCATATGGGCCTCATGGGGTGGTAAAGCGTTATCATTCACGTTAGTTTATGACAACTTAATGTCTTCATTCTTCACATGACGATCAATCAACCTTCTCAGTGAGAAACACACTTTGGTATGGTGGTTTACCCTATTATGAAGTGCACAATAATGAGGTTTCTCCCTATCCTCTCGAGAGAGTTGCGTTGTGTTGACATTCACCGACCTGCAAACTTAGTTACGGACCATGATATCATACAAGTTTAAAGCTTATTCCACCGTGCAAGGTAGCTCAGCGGTATATTCTTCATCTTCAAACCTTCTCTTATTGTTTCTCCCCTTTCTACCTCCTCTACCACCACTACTTTCCTCCTTGGCCCCATCGTTAGCATAGTTGACCCTCGAGGGTATTCCCCTCCCCGAGGCAACCATTATCCTCAGTAGCAAGCCTGACAACGAAGACGGGAGTGCTACGGGTTTTACCACAAAAGCGATGTTCATCGCTGCCTTCAAGAATGCCGCACATGTCCCCTCTCGCATTACGTTGATCAGGTGACATATATATTCAGGCAATAATCCCTCTGCACAGACTTACAAAAGTTTATCTTCTTACGTCTCCTACCTTACAACTAGAGAACGCTTAAAAAACCTCATGATATAAGCCACAACATCTTCGCCTGGCTTTTGTTTCTCATGCACTAACTGCGTGAGTGTAAACTCATCCTCAGCCAAAAATAACTTTTGTACAAATAAAACGTGCAATTCTTCCCAAGAGCCTACACTACCTGGGTCCAAGTGGGAATACCACGTGTAGTCATTCTCTATCAGGGATTTTGAGAACTCCCTCAGCCTTATCTTTTTGTCGTTGTAGTGGGCCCTAAGGCTTTCAACAAACCTCTTCACGTTCTCCTTCGAATTAGTACCTTTCCCCCTTGTACTTATCAAAAATCGGTGGAATATACCCTACTGGGTAGGGTTCGTTATTATATGGCTCTAGGTAGGGAGACAGAGGTCACCATACACCGAAGAACTTTCTCCTTTGGATACTGCTATGAACTTTAGCAGTTCTTTCTTCATTTCCTCCAAGATGGTCAGGGAAGGGCTAGTCGGTTGCAGTGTTATTACCACCGGGTTCATCGGGGCAGGTGGTGTACTTGTTCCTTGGCCAGTCATCGTGACTAGAATTGTTGCAGCTATTCCTCCACTTTGCAACACTTGCCCCGTGGTCATGGGTGGGGCCGTGGTAGGCGACACTTCGCCCAAGGTTGGCAAGGTGGTGGAAGGTGCGTTATTAAAAGCGGGCATAGCAACACCCCCTGTAATAGTAGGAGATGGTATAGCCATAGGTAGCATAGTGAAAGAGCTCACTCCCGTGGGAACTCCCAACATCGCCTGGGCTGTCGAAGTTTTAATGAACTCCGCGAACAAACCCATCAGTCCATTCATTTGCGTTGGGCCTATTCCTGCCTCTAAAACCGTCATTTCTGTCACGCCAATGTTGGGCGGCGTAGGCTTTGTCCTTACCACCCTTGTCCTATCAGGCGATACAGAGTTATTTGCCTCCTCTTCACGCTGTATGGCGTCAAAGTCAATTATCTTGGCGGGTTTATCCTATGGTATCTTTTTAAAAAAGAATACCTCCCCAGCGGAGTCTCCAAATGTAAGATGTGGGTTCTTGGAATACAATTAGTATCAAGTGAGGCGTAACCCTTATCAAGATCGGGACTAACTGGTTAAGGGTGAAAAGTAGTGTGTGTCAAACGCCAATCGTTATTTTCGTTTCACTGCGATAATACAAATAAACCTAAATTACAACTACATTTGCGATACAAGTACAATGGTAAGTTGGGTATCAAAAATCCACAGAGACTAGTTGTTAGAATTTATAAGGTTTAATACTCCTAAATAAAAGGTGCAAAAGATGAATATGAACAAAAAGGAAAAGATGCGAAAAAGGAAAATATTAATCTAGGCGAGTGTAAATCAAACTAGATTAACAACGTGAGTAAAACTATAAGTTATGCCAAATATCCTTCAGTCGAGTTAATTAGTATAAAATGGTTACATGGGTCGACGAATTATTAATATTGCGTCCCCTTTCGACAGTCAATTAAATCAAGAGTTGTCACACCCCTAAATTCGCATAAAAGTCTAATACGATTTTGGCGTCAACAAATATCCCAAAAATTACGCACGAAAGGTCGTAAGCACGGGACATACATGATATGCCCCGTCAAATCTCCTAGGTGTAATAACTATGACAACGTACCCGAAATAGACCCGTAAACACCATCACCAAAGCAAAGCAACACGTCAACCTGTGTGAGTTCAATTCAAACACAACCTAGACTAATTTAGCTAGAAAGCATACTAAAAATGCGGTATAAAAATGCGATAAATCTATAGTAGAAATCAAGGAAACAAAGCATGTGAATCTAATTAACAAAACATGTAAATTTAACTACAAATCAAGAATTAAAGAAATACACAATATATTAATGGAGAGGGAAGATTAAGGTACCAATTACAAGCCCTAATGGGTGTCAACCCAAAAGAGGAATAATAAGAGCCCTCAAATCCCACAAACCCTAACCTACAACTCTCTAAAAAAAATTATATCCAACTATCTCTCATATTTACAACATAATTCCTTTATATAATAAAAGGAATTAAATTAGAAAAGAAAAGAGAAGGGAAAATATTAGCTGGAAACAGGGGATCGATCGATCAATCCCCTGTGATCGATCGATCGATGGTAAAAATATGAGCCCATTGTTTCCCCATGAAGGCAAAATGTTGAAGGATCGATCATTTTGATCGATCGATCAATCGATCAAGCAGGGCAACCTCCTTTCCTCCTGTTTTGGCATGTTTTTCTCATCCACTAAAATCGCCGCAACTTCTTCATTCAGGATCCGAATTGCGCACCGTTTGCGGCCACATGAAGCTTGTGAGGAGGGATACAACTTCCATGCGGATGTTGGGCCAGGTGCCCAAACTATAAATTGACTGAATTGCCCTTGCGCATGTGATTGCGTACGAAAATTGAGTGGAATGCGTCCGGACTTCACACTTAGTACCTAAATACCTACAAAAGCCCAATTATACCTCATATAGCATGTTAACAATATAAACCAGGGTTTTCTGGTTAACTGGCTTAAATATAGAGATTAAGGCACCTGAGGGGGCTAAAATGCGTAGGTTCGACGGATGAAATACGCAATATTTCCGTACTATCACACCCCCTAACTTACACATTGCTAGTCCCTAGCAATGAAATAGGATGTAATAAGAACAAAAAGCAAACCAAAAGTAGGAGATAGTACAAAAGTATGGTATAAAAGCATAAAGCCACTTTCGCGGGCGATTCGATTGCATTTAGCGTATGCAATAAGCCGTTAAACCGCTAGGTTACCCTAGTGGACGAATGTCGTCTCGTGAGGGTTTTCAGGGATTAAACCCACAAACATCATAAAGTTTACTCAAAATATACCCAATCAAGCAAGCGACAAACTCAACAATACGAACAAGGTCTCAACATGTTATTAGCATAGAAAACAAATTCACATGAAAAGTCCGTAGTTATTAACATTATAGAATGCACCTCAATGAATTGAAACCTTAAAATGTGGGAGGGGAGTGAGCACACGCAAAATATGATTTGACAAAAACTTGAATAACTCGGATACTAAATATTAAAGCATGCATAAAAGTCAATACTCACGGGCATTACACTCATCAAATGAATTCACTTGAAACAGGGAGGTAACACACGGGACATGCGGGTATAAAGAGTAAATGGAAATGGAAACTAGGACGCACACATGTCACAAATGAAGAACGCTATATATAAAATGAAAAATTATAATCTCAATGAAAGATACCGCTCATTAAAGGAGGCGAAATGCATTTTCACAGATTACCAAAACTATTTCAACTCTTAAATTAAATGCACCCTAAGATCACATAGGACTTGAATAGGGTTGTAATGTAGGCTTGGACTAGGGTATGAAATGAAAGAGATGTATATACGGATTCAAAGTGTTTGGGGATGAAAACTTGGAATAATGGGAAAAATGCGGGCAATATCAAAATTGGAAAACGACTTCCAAATAAGGCATTAGATATGTGATTTGGAGAGAAATCAAAGCTTATTGAACTATATACAACATTTACAACTTTCTCTTTGTTTTCTTTTCTTCTTCTTCTTCTTCTCATTTTTCTCTTTTTATTTTATTTTTCTTTTTTCTTTTTTCTTTCTCTTTTTCACTTTTTCTTTTCTTTACTTTTCACACTCTCATATGCCTAAATTAAAATCGCAACACAACAACAACATTCGATCCCAAGCAACATTCCAAACAAAGGTATGGAAAGTGTATATATGGGCTAAAACTCCAATTTATAGTTGGTTATGGGATTTTGGGTAATGAAACGAAAGGCTATATTTAGGATCAAGGGGGTTGACGAGGGGAAACATATAAGGTGAGGTCAAGGCTAATATGGGTGATATAACAAAGATGACATATGATCATTTCCTAAAGTTTACGCAATTCTTGAGTCAAAACAACATATGAAAATAATACTCAAGTAACACATTTCAAGTATGAACTCAATTAATGAACGGTCAATGAAAGAATAAAGAGATTACCAACGAATGAAACGTTTTCAAATAGGAAAGAATAGTGTATACACTCACAAACGAAGATGAGTCTCTAATCTCACTAGGTGTAAGTATATACAATGCAACAAAAGATTACCGAGTTATAAAAATCTTAAACCAAATCAATAAAATGATAAAAGTGCATGTGCTCATGGGATAAAACTTTAATTCATGAAGTTATTCACAATATCAATGATATGAGGACTAAATTCTAATAACTTCTAACATCAAGAGCATGCATCGTTGGGTTGTCAATTGGATCGGGCAATAATTGAAATTTATCATCAAAAACAAAGGCAAAATGCCCAAAAAAGGAGAAAAAAGAAAGAAAATATTTTTGAAATTTTTGAATTTTCTACGAAAAGCATACTAAGTAACTAGCATGTCAGCAAAAACATGGACTAAATAAAGAAATGGATAGAATACCCCACACCCCCTAACTTAAAACCTGACATTGTCCTCAATGTGAATTAAGAACCAAGTTAAAGAGAGGAAAAGAGCGATATTACCCAAAATTGGAGCGATCCCCATAAGAACAAGTCCAAAGAATCTACAAAACAATTTAGTACCGAGCATAGCAAAAACAAATAACAAAGAGTTAACTAATTACACTAGACTAAATTAAAAAGGAAAGAAAAAATAAAGAAAGAATAAAAAGCTAACTATACACAACCTACTATTTAGGCTTCACACTAATTATACACTAGAAGTCTAAATAACTGAGGGTCCACTGTAAAAATGATTTGACTTTGAAGGATAACCGGTGTACCCTCAAATACAAGCATGCCTTCCGAAAAATATGAACTATGTTTGAACAACGAAAGACATGTGTAAGGCGAAAGAAATGAACCATCGGCAATTAAAAGTTTTGGAGGGACGATGAGGGATTTGGATTGAACGGGTGACAAAAACATGTGGGTACCGAGAAAAGACGAATATCCTTCCAAGGATTTAGCAAGCAGAATGGGAGGTGGCGCACACAAAGGCAAAGATGTGATCGTGGAGGGCGACTCGAGCAAGTACTCCTCGTCGGAGAAAAGGTTTAAAACATTAAAGTTTGAAACCGAATCATCGGGTACTTGTGACGGTGTGATAACAGAGAATGAAAAGGGGAAGGAAAGAAATTCAAACTCATGAGATGAATCATCATCGAATGAAGATTGAGTTGCGAAGGAAATAATATCATTTTCAATGAAATGTTCTTCTTTGGGGGGCAAAGAAGAAATCATTTCATTACAAATAGATATTACATCATTATCATCCTCACTTTCAAAATCTATTATGCAATGGGCAAAGTCTAGAATGGTTTGTTCCAAAGTAGGCACAAAGTCCTCATTTGGTTCAAAACATTCCTCGACTTCAAAAGTCTAGGAAGCAAAATCATCGTCGGATTCAAGTAATAAATCCAAGTCTTGCTCCCAACAACGATTTTCTTCCCGATAAATATTTTCAATTTTCTCATTCTCAAGCATACGCAAACCCTCACCGAATGTCATAGGTCGAGGTGCGGATCCTTGAAAATGAGAACTTTGAAAATTATCATCGGACTTAAACGAAAACTCATTATTATAGGAATTTTGAAAACTACTGCAATTCGTTTCAAAACTCCTATTATAAGGAGGTAAAGGCCCAAAATCATTATTATCATCATCGAAATTCCAATAACCCAAATTTTGGCTTTCGTTATACTCGCCCAAAGTCATAGTTGAATTTGTAATTCTTTGGGATTCTAAGTATTGACCAAAAGTCAAAGGTTTGCAGGAATTTTGAGAATTATAATAATGATTACCGAAGGAATTGGAATAAGACATGCTTACTCCCAAAATGGCTCGAAGTGGTGAATTTCACAAAGTAGGTGCGCGCGGCGAAAATTCAAGCGTTTATAAGTGCTCAAATGTGGAAGTCCTGCAAAAAGGTTAGCAAATAATACAAATAGAAAGAAAATACTATGAAATACTAAATCAAATAAAGTCTAAAACAAACTCATCCCCGACAACGGCGCCATTTTGGTTATGGGTGAAAAGTAGCGTGTGTCAAATGCCAATCGTTGTTTTTGCTTCACCGCGATAATACAAACAAACTAAAATTACAACTACACTTGCGATACGAGTACAGCGGTAAGTCGGGTATCAAAAATCCATAGAGACTAGTTGTTAGAATTTATAAGGTTTAATACTCCTAAATAAAAGGTGCAAAAGACGAATATGAACAAAAAGGAAAAGATACAAAAAAGGGAAATATTAATTTAGGCGAGTGTAAATTAAACTAGATTAATAACGTGAGTAAAACTATAGGTTGCAGTAAATATCCCTCACCCGATTTAATTAGTATAAAATGGTTACATGGGTCGACGAGTTATTAAGACTGCGTCTCGTTTTGACAGTCAATTAAATCAAGAGTTGTCACACCCCTAAATTCGCATAAAAGTTTAATACGATTTTGGCGTCAACAAATATCCCAAAAATTACGCACGAAAGGTCGTAAGCACGAGACATACATGATATGCCCTGTCAAATATCCTAGGCATAATAAATAGGACAACGCACTCAAAATAGACCCGTAAACACCATCACCAAAGCAAAGTAACACGTCAACCCGAGTGAGTTCAATTCAAACACAACCTAGACTAATTTAGCTAGAAAGCATACTAAAAATGCGGTATAAAAATGCGATAAATCTATACTAGAATGCAAGGAAATAAAGCATGTGAATCTAATTAACAAGGCATGTAAATTTAACTACAAAGCAAGAATTAAATAAATACACAATATATTAATGGAGAGGGAAGATGAAGGTACCAATTACAAGCCCTAATGGGTGTCAAACCAAGAGAGGAAGAAGAAGAGCTCTCAAATACCCCAAACCCTAACCTACAACTCTCTAAAAATATTATATCCAACTATCTCTCATATTTACAACATAATTCCTTTATATTGTAAAAGGAATTAAATTAGAAAAGAAAAGAGAAAAGAAAAGAGAAGGGAAAATATCAACTGGAAACAGGGGATCGATCGATCGATCCCCTATGATCGATCGATCAATGGTAAAATATGAGCCCAGTGTCTCCCCACGAAGGCAAAATACTGAAGGATCGATCGATCGATCCTTCCGATCGATCGATCAAGCCAGGCAACCTCCTTTCCTCCTGTTTTGGCATGTTTTTCTCCTCCGCTAAAATTACCGCAATTTCTTCATTCAGGATGGAAATCCCGCACCATTTACGGCCACGCAAAGCTTGCGAGTAAGGATACAACTTCCATGTAGATGTTGGGCCAGGTGACCAAATTATGAATTGACCGAATTGCCCTTGCGCGTGCGATTACGTACGGAAATTGAGTGGAATGCGTCCGGATTTCACACTTAGTACCTAAATACCTACAAAAAGCCCAATTATACCTCATATAGCATGTTAACAATATAAACCGAGGTTGTCTGGTTAGTGGGCTTAAATATAGAGATTAAGGCACCCGAGGGGGCTAAAATGCATAGGTTCGACGGATAAAATACGCAATATTTGCGTATTATCACTAACACTGTTCAGTATTAAATGCTGACAGTGACCACAGGTGGATGGGAGACAATGGGGGGTTTAATATTCAGACTTTTTATTAAATGATGCATTCTCATAAGAGATACATAACAAGCATAATAAATGGATGGGTCCAGGAAGTAGTATGGTCGGAGGGAGAAAGAGCAAGCACTCTAGGCATAATAAGGGCAAGGCAGGAACTTCATTATCAGTTAATGCTCAATGATAGGGGTATTGAATGGGTATGAGGAGTTAATGCACTCACAATAGCTCTCATGTATGGAGCATATTGGGTAGCAATTCTAGGCTCAGAATGTTATCTCTTCTAATTTGTTCATCTGGGGTATTTATATGGGGCTAGGCCGCTCGAGTAAGATTTTTTGCAATTGATCTAATTTGGTGCATTAAATGCAAGAGATATTGCATTAAATTCATGAGATATTGCATCAAAGTCATGGGATATTGCATTAAATGCATGGGATCTTTTAGTTTTGGCGGGAAGCCGTTCTATTGGCTGGAATTATTATGGGCATTAATGAGGAGCATAATACGTCAGCTTGGGGCTTACCCGAGGATGGCTAAAGGGTCAGGTTTGGTGAACTAAACCTTCCATCATAAGGATAAACTCACTTAAGTGCTATATTTTTTAGTCCCTAAATGTCAGACGTTATGACATCAGTGAGTGGTTAAATAGTGACTCTGTTAGGTGCACAATCACATCAGTCTGGTGGGTTGGTATTTGTTCTAAGGTTGCTCGGAAGACGAGAATCTTGAGTAACCTGGTTTCAGTTTGTTAGTCAAGAGTTATCTTTAGAACTAGGGGTGCAAGATTGAGGAACCTTGAAGGGGTTCCCTCGAACATGTAACAGTTGAGGTGGATCGAATGTAGTAGCTCGAGCAACCATATGTGGTGAGGAAAGGTTTTTGCCTAAGTGTGCCAAGAGGGTTGATAAATGTATTCCCAACGTCTCCTTGCTCTCAATCTTCCAAACCATGTCCTTGCGAGGTTCCCAATAGGAGGTTGCTTGATGGAGCATGTTTTCTCTCCCATGCCCTGCCAGACATGGTCCCTCGTGGGTACCAAATAACCTCACTCAACATACATTTATAAGATAAAGTAAATGATACAGGTTATTCTATTTCTTATTACAAACTATTATTATCCAGGCGACTTTAGTCTACAAGTTCGATCCTTCGAACCGGGTTTGTTAGAGAATCTTCGAGGTAGGTTCTTCGAGACACTTCTGTAAGGGGATGTTCGAGGTGGGTCCTTCGAGGTAATTAGCTTGAGTGGTCTTCATTCTCCTTCTTCATAGGCCAATCAATCTTTTGACTAAGTTAATCACTCTTTGGTGGGCACTCCCCCCTACAGGGATACAAATTTTATGGTGAAATTTTGACGAAAATTCTTTACTAGGTAACCCTTTTAGGTTTTTTCACTTGCAAACTATGTAAGTCATAAATTTTATAACGATTTTTAACACATAAAAACTTTGTAGTGTCCAAAATCGTTCATAATTTTATTAGTGTTATAAACGCTTACAAATTAAATATTCTATTGGTTGTAAAATAACCATTATGGTGTAGTGAGTGGTACAGTCGCTTCATTCAAATATGATATCTTCAATTTGAGTTTTGAAACAACTATACGTATATTACCTCCGAATAACTTCCTTGATCTATTAGTAGCTTGTCCACATCCCGATTTGCAATCATGAGAGTGATTATTAGTGCATCATGGTGTGGGATTCTTACCCCGACCAAATTGTCCTCTTTAAACACTATACGTTTATTATAATCCACATCCTTTGATCGCCTATGCTTACTAGCTTGGTTTTTGGCAGGATCCATCTTGAAGGCCACCATTACCGCCGTGACCTTATTGAGTTCCATCTAAACTACATTGCCCTGATCTTATTGAGACCGGTCGCCCCATGTATTACAACAAACTCATGTCTTACCTCATCGTCTAGTACGTTATCTGGACGATCCATCTTGTGTTTGTTATCCTTATGGAAAGCACACCTAAGTGTGTTGTTCATCTTTGTTGGATCTCCTCCCATTTTCTTCTACAACTTGAGAAACTGTTTATCCTTGATCCTCTTCAGGATTTTATGAATTGGTTCCTTGAAAATCATGATGATTATTTGAAAAACTTTGAATGAATCTTCTTTGCCCTCATTATTAGCTTCGTTTTTCTTCTTATTCCCCTTTTTTGTTTTTTTATTTATCATTGCCCTTGGTTGCCTTAACACGACCAGTCTCTACTTGACTAATATTGACCGTTTCCTTCATTTTGGCGTACTTTTTAATACGTGGCATGAGATCGTCAATGGTGTCCATTTTTTTTCTTAATAAGGGATTGACGTAATATGGAAGTGGGTGCAAGTCGACCTTAAAAGATGCTACATCTACCTGCTCTGATAAATCTTCCATCTCGTTGAATGTTTTCTAGTAGCACTTAGCATACTCTTGGAGGGTTTCCTTTGGCTTTTTCCTCATCGTGAGTAGAGAATCCATCCTCTTCGGATATGAGTTATTAGTTATGAAAGCCTCAGCGAAGGACTTGGATTTCTTAACCGACCGGTGGGACAACCTCTCAAACCACTTCTAATCGACGTCTCCTAAGTTGAATGGATATGTGATACATAAGAGTGTTGTTATGATTCCACAGAGTCATGGCTTGCTTATACTGGCGAACATGATCTATGAGGTTTGTCTTGCCATCATAGATTTCGAACTTCGGGGTTGTAAATTTCTTTGGGGGTTCCTCCTCCTCAATGGTCCTTGAGAAAATAAACTTCATTTGTGTGATAAGATCCCTTCTCCCTACCTCTTTCATGGATTTGTCTCCTCGGTGTGCTGGATGTTGGTCCATCTCTTTTCAGAGCAAAATCCTTATATCATCCTTGTGGCACTATTTGTCCTGATTTCGTCTTACCAGGTGACTTCCGTGCTTCGAAGGATCCTAGTCGTGCCCCGTACTTCTTCCTTGATTGTGAGTTTTGCTCGCCTGAGGGCTAGGAGTCTGACCATAGTGTTTTCGGTTCTCCTGACGGAGGTTTCTCTCAATCTTCTCCAATCGTCGCTAGAGGCGTGCATTTTCCTACATTTGGAGGCGAGTTTCCTCTTCTTGCTGTTAAAGTCGTACTTTATATGCGTCGACCAGTCGCGAGATCTGAGTTGGCCTTAATTGCTCATTGCTTTGCTTAGAGAGCTGCTTCTTCGGGAAAATCTTGGATTCCCATCCTGGCAAACCTCAGATCTAATTCTGAGTGGAGTTAGGTGAGTTCGCACACTTCCAGGTTGGTGTGCATTGTTTGGGTAGTGAGGCGTTTGTTTTTATTCTTTAGTTTCGGTTACTTTCATAGAAAAGAAGATTGTTTCCCACATATGCTGCCAATTGTGAGTACAGGATATCACAATAAACTACTTCCAAAAAAAGCAGGGAATAAAAGAAAATAATAAATGCTCACAATACTAAGATTTACGTAGTTTGGCAACTGCCTACATCCATAGAGAGGGTTCTTTGTTCTTATTAATTTTTCAGAAGGTTCGAAACTACCACCCCTTTATCGTGGGTGAGGGTTCTATAGTTGAGTAGTTGAGATTGATTACAAATGTATTTTAAAAAATAGAATTATATACTTGTACTCCCTAGATTTATTTTAGTTTTTTTTTACTTTAATACATTTTTTTCGACTTTCGACTTTAATACAACTTAATCAACTTAATAAATTTTTTATACTTTAATACATTTTCATTGGTAAATGTCACCAAAGATCCCTAAAGGGGTAAAAATTTCATATTTAGCGACGAAAAATGCATTGAAGTCTAATAAAAAAATTAATTGTATTAAACTCTAAAGTAAAAAATTAATAAGGTATTATAGTAAAAAAAATCCTTTATCTTATAATAAAAATGATATGAGTCCAAATACTCCCGAACCATTTTCGAACTATATGACAGTGTAAAATGAGAGCATTCACTTTTTTTAGGAGTAGTTCTATTCATATCGCTAAACTGAACCAAATAGAAAACGCATTGGGTATGTGGCATGAATCTAGAAGGTCATTTTTAAAATCTTCACAATTTGGGGAAATAATAGCTTACATTTTGTTGCGCGGTTTCAATGCGGTCCAAAAAGATTTATTGTCCGTTTGGTTCAAAAATGAATTTTTTTTCACGCCATGATAAAAAATTTCATGTCAAATCCAATACTTTTTGAGATAAGGTTTTGATAGAATTAATTTTTCAGGTGAAAAAAAAAAGAGATTTTAATAGAATTAATGGTAAAAATGATAAATGTAAACAAAATGATATATAAAAAAATTAGTTTTTTTTTTTTAAAACTAGTTTTCATTTTTAGGGACTTTTGATTGTCAAGTAGTATTAGTTTGTTATTAGATTAGAAGACGAGAGCGACGTGCGGTTGGTTGGCAAATATTTTGACCATCCCCGTGAATAGAAGGGGTGATCGAACTTGCCCTAATACAAAATACAAATACAAGTAGCCGGCGTTTTCGGGATCCATCCTTTTTTAAGGCTTTTGAGGTTGCTCTAATTCTGAGGGTCTGCGTTGAGATGACCTTTGATTTTTTGAAGGATCTTACACCTGAGGAGTACAGAAAGCATGCATGTGCGGGTAATTACTAGCTGCTCAACTGTGTAAGTTCTCGTATTTTTTTCTCAATATGTAATTATTATCACTAGAGAATTAATTTCAATGCTCCTTCCTATATTTCCCATATTTAGATTTTAAATTTATAAATTTAGTCTCTATTTGTGTAGAATTATATAAAATAAGTAATTTTATTTATTTTAGTTAAAGTGGTAATTACGTTTATACCCTTATTCATACTCGTTTAAAAGTAATTCTTAAAATAAATAAATAACCTCACCTTCACCCACCACCGGAATCCTCGGTGGGATGCTGAAATTCTCGTCGGATTATTTCTCTCTCCTTGTTTATCTTTCTTTTATTTTTTTGGTCCGCGCCAGCCGCACCATGGTTAGCGAAGAGGGTTTTTCGCCCCCGGGAAAAAATGGAGTTTTAGTGAAATAGTAAATTTATCAATTTCAATTTTTTTGTCCAAAAAAAAATATCAAAAGGTGTTGTTGGATAGATCTCGACGAGCAGATTTCAAATATATAAATTTTATGAATTTTGAATTTGTAGATTTGAAGTTATGGACCTTTAAAAATTTGATTGTTTTTTTTATGAGTTGTCAAATGGTATATTTGTCATTTTTCATGATCTTTTTAGTACAGGGACTAAATTTATAAAATTATGTAGTGTGTTCTATTTTTATACACTTTGACTTAGAGTGAACCTTTTTCCAAAACCGGTTATTATCAATTATCACTTTAATAGTCTAATATATGT
Organism: Sambucus nigra; assembly: GCA_949130495.1. Lineage (NCBI taxonomy): Eukaryota > Viridiplantae > Streptophyta > Magnoliopsida > Dipsacales > Adoxaceae > Sambucus > Sambucus nigra. The sequence goes on from OX422220.1 coordinate 53,261,198, forward strand.
CGGTTGTAATAACAATATAAATGAACATTTGAGCTCACTCTTACTCTTCTCTCCCTTGTGAATATACTAGTGATGGGACAATGTTTACTTTCTCCTTTGCAATCCAGTGCCTTAATAAAATCAAATGCAACCATTACCGACGGATAGTGAAGAGCTTGAAGTGCCGGCCTGAGGATGAAATTGCAATTCCTGAGGAATTCAGGTGTACAGAGAGTAATGACTTGTAGTGATATTTACCTAAAACTTCTGATGGAGTATGCTTGAATTAAGTTACTATTTATACCGTAAGTGGTGCAAATCTATACGATGTAAACGCTCAGAATCTGGAATATAACAACAACATAGAATAAATCACTACCATTCTCAATTCTGGGGTACTATGTTTATAGTAAAAGCTTAGGGGAATATTATTAAGATGTCACGGTTGACATCACAATAACACAAGTCATGAGCTCATTTGGAACCTTCTGCATTCCTATTATTAGATTTGGGTCAAAATTCCCCATAAATGAACTTATATTAAGAGTTGTAGCCTTGGTAACATTAAATCCAAAGAGATTGGCCCATTCTCATTCTTTTTTAGGCTTCCTAAATGAAGCCTAGCCCGTCAGGTGCCAGGATCTTGCTCGATCTCGTCGATAATGCCTGATTTTGTCGGTCGTTATTGCCAATTCCTCACTTCTATTGAGGGAAGATCTCTTCTTCAATCTAGGACGAACGTCTCAATGCCAACTCTGCTCGCTGACTTCACTTCTCTCTAGTGATTTCGTTTTCATCTTCGGAAGAGTTAACATCTGAACACCTTTATCACTCTCTTCCTCGTTTTCATCAACTGTTAGTGCAGTGGTGACTATGATTGTTTCACTGATCTCACCCTCGTCTCTTTTTGGGCTTCGCCACCTAAATTCAATGTCATAAAAATGCTAGGCAGTCATCAGGCAATCAAAGACCTTGAAGCGCCTAGATGGATATGATGGGATTAATCGACCTTTTGGGCGGATTTTTGTATTCCTACTCCCTAACTGTATTAGTTAACTACTATTACTGTTGTATTCAAACAACAATAAGTATTTGGTTGAAGAAATGTTAGGCTTTCATTAAAAATAATGTACAAATGATAATAAATCATAAATCTAATTATTAACCACATTTAATATAGCAGAGAATAAAGAAATACAAAATATGCACAAATAAACAAAGTTTAAAATCTCAAATTTAGTAAAAATAAAAATTTTAAAAATTAGAGAACAACGAGGTTCGCGATTTCAATAGTAATATTTGAATGCGTGCAAAAGAGGTTCAACAATTTTCCTTGTCTCTTTGTTCAAGAGAGGGAGAGAGAGAGTGTGGGCGGCATAAGATTTTGATGGTATGGCTTTTTTCCTTATTGTCTTATCTCCTTTTTATTAGCAACTCAAGTACATCCATTATTTTTTAGTTGATTTGTATAATAAAGTCTGCCAACAAAGTCACCCCCTATTCTCATCACCAATAACGTGCTTCAAAGGAGATTGTAAGGAGATGAAGGGATTTTGATACCTTGAGTCGTCTTCAATCTCCACTTTTAATTTACATTTGTTGTGTGATTTGTACTTATGTTTGGACATTACATTTGATAGAGAGAAGATGATGTGAACAAGCGCCAATCATTGTACCAAAAGCTATAGCTGATAGTAATGGCGCAACTTTATACCTATATACAAAAGGTGAGTTCGCCCCATGAGCCCAAGCCTAGAAAGCCTCGGCCCACTTAGGTTAGAGTATGCACCGGCATCATCCTAGATGTTCCTGGATTAATTCTAGGTTGCTAGTGGTTGCCACTCCTTGTAACTCGAACTTATGACCTCGCTCTGATACCAAATGATGTGAATAACAGCTTACCATTGTACCAAAAGGTATGGCTGATAGTAATGGCACAACTTAATTAACATATACAAAGGGTAAGTCCATCCCATGAGCCCAATCCTAAAGATCCTCCGCCCACTTAGGCCAGAGTATGAACCTGCATCATTTGCATCATTCATGTGCATACTCTAATGTAACTATTTGAATTAATTGACGATTAATTAAAAAACCTATATTATTTCAATTAATCGACACTAAATTCGAAAACTCAGATTGACGATTTTTTTAACACCTAGTTCCCTAAGCGAGGTATCAAACTATCACATAGTGAGGCTACATCGCTTTTTTTGAATATTGACTAAAGCAATGGCATAAACCATTACCACATTTGGAAACATCTACATGGCCAACATGCACCTACTAACTATCACTAAACAATAATCTGTTAATAATTAAGTATAGTAATATTCTTGATAAGAATATTTTTCTTATTCTAATAATACTTAAAACATTTAATGCAATACGTCAATATGTTCCTTCGGTCTACGTGCCAATACTCCAACATGTACATGAATCTCCTAGGGGTGGACATGGGTAGGTTTTATTTGGTTCCATACTGAAACCTAAATCGAAACATAGATAGTTTGTTTCTATGATTTTGGAACACTAACCAAATCATGTAATGGAATCAAACTAATCATGGTTCGAGGTTTGGTTTTCCTTCTTGTTTCTTTTGCTTGGTTCACGATTCTAATTTTTTTTACAACAACATTGTCATTCTAAATTAAATAACATATGTATAACATAGTTGAACACAACATCAATTTGAAGTTTTAGTGCCTACCATAGATTATTAAAAGTTATTTAGATGTCAAGAGAAGCCAATGTTTAATTTCTCATGATCAAAAGAACAAAACTTTATTTATTACTCAAGTCCATATCAAATTACAATGTATAATTTCATTCCATATACCTTTTATATAGGTTGGGTTAAGATTCGGTTTTATTTAGTTCTATATTGATTCACTTATCAGTTTGGGAGGGTATAAAATAAAAATAAAAATCAACATATAATAATTAAGTATAGTAATATTCGTAGCAATTTCAAAACTTGCATCACATGGGCGCGAAATCATTTTTTTACAACTTTGGCCTCATATATTTTTGGGTACCAAACTTAAATTACGGTTTTAGGAGACGCACGGTGCTTTTTTATATTCAAATGTTACTTTTTCAAGAATTAACCCTTTTTTTCTTCTGATGTAAATTGGACCCTATCTTTAAAATTTGTAACTGGTTTTGACTTGTTGTTCTAACGGTGCATCAGGAAGTACAAGGGACTTTTCAAGAATCTTTCAGCTGAGGAGCGCAGACAACATTCCTCTGCCAGTTATTATATGTTGCCCGGGTGTGTAAGTTTTCACTTCCAAACAACGAATAGTTTTCAGCGTTCAATATGTAATCATTATGAATTGAGCAATTCTATCTAGCCCATCTATTCGGTTGAATTATATCTAGCCCATCTATTCAGTTGAAATCGTATAAACTGTATCAGTGTAACATTTGTATATAACCATTGCAAACCAAAGCTCTCTCTTTTATTTTTTTCTATTTTTTCTTTCAGAAAAATAAATCTGGCTTCAATTTATTAAATAACATTTTAACTAAGCATAAAATAGTAAGAACTAAATATGAAAAAAAATATTAAATATCTTTTTTCTTTTTTGAACTTAATCAATGAATTTTTTTTCACGATAATGAACAAGTCTTAATGTGGTCATTCATCGAGTCTATCCTAAAAAATCGACATTTTTAAATACGGAATATTAATATGGGACATAGAGTGTATGTATTATTTAGGGTGGAAATTTTAGTCAAGACTTGATTACAGGACACAAAACTACCTGAAATAGAATCGATGTTTTTTCTTCATGTCAGGTTCTTTTGACACAGAGTCGTGATTTTATCGTTCTGTGTCAAAATTATGACTCATGTCAGTTGTGTTATTTTATCATGTTTATACTCGTATTTTTGTGTATTACCGTATTTAATTGGGTGTAAAAGTTACTGAATTAACATTAAGAACTTTTCATACCGGCGGAGTATTCACAGGGGTTATTGGAGAACATGTGCGATCCCCGTCTAATGGAAAAGTAAAATTCAATTTATTAGTTGTGCTAGTCGTATCCTGTTCATGTTAGGTTAAAAACCATAATTTCTCGTCATGTTGTACTCGTGCCTAAGTGATGCTTGCCATGCCGCATTTAGTCCCCGGTAGTGAAGCACATTTTAAAAAATATAATATTCAGTTCCATTTCCAATTGGAGGGAATTGAATAAAGTCCAACTCTGTATTAGCCACTATTTTGAATAGCACTACTACGTGTCCCATGTTCGTATCCCGAGCTCATTTGATTGATGTACATACATCAATAGAACACATGTTAATGGACATGGATACAAAATTTTGTATAAAAGCTTGTTGCACATACTGTTGTAAATGCCACGTATTTGTATAATAAAATATGGGCTAGTGGTACTAAAGTTTATCCCATGTTTTTTTTACTTTAGCGTGTCAAGGTGTTGTGCACTTTTAGTATAGTGACAACTAGGGATGGAAATTTAATCCGACACTAATGGGGTGGGTTTTAAAAACCGATTAATGAATTCAGAGCGGGTATGGGTTTTAAAAAAATCCGTTTACTAAATGGGGTAGGTCAGGAGTTAATTTGAATAAAATCGTCCCCCCCACCCCGCCTCGTCCCATTTAACTTGTACCTACATAAATACCCTTTATATGTATGTTAATTACAATTACACCATATATATATATATATATATATATATATATATATATATATATATATATATATATATATATATATATATATATATATATATATATATATATATATATATATATATATATATATATACATACTGTTTTGAGTATTTTTAAGATTTGTTTCGACTAATTTTGAAAATGATCTTTATGGAAACATGGATTGACAATAGGAGGACTGTCTCATAGATTGGAACACGTAGGAGACCCGACCATACCCTGCCCTACCCTAATGGGGTGGATTCTAAAACTCGATTCATGAATTAGGGACTTGTATGGATTTTAAAAAAATCCGTTTATTAAATGGGAAGGGTTAGAAGTTGATTTAAATAAAATCGTCCCGCCCCTTCCCTTCTTATTAAATGGGACGGGTTAGGGTTTTTGAAAACCATCCTAAACCCTCCCCGTTGCCATCCCTATTGATAACACTTTAATTCAATTGGGTCCAATGCTTGTTATGTGTAGCATTAGTCTGAAATTTATGAGTTTGAGGACTTGTGATAAGACCAAGGGTTAACGGCAATTTAGTGCCTTGAACTTTGGTCATATTCTCTCCTCAGTCCCTAGAGCTTAGAAATTAACACATTAAACCCCGAAGTTAAAGTTTGGGAAATGTCTAATTTGGCTTAAAAATTGACACATTAAACCCTGAAGTTAATGTTTGGGAAATGTCTCATTTGAATCCAAATTCAGGAGGTGGTTTTAGGGTTTGATAAAAGAAATAGGGTTTTAATTTGGGGAAGAAGATGAAGTGAGTGTAATTTGGTCAAAAGTATGATTTGGGATGAAGTCTAATTAGAATACAAGGATATTTTAACCGATTTGTAACAATGTTAAAAATCTCAGGGTTATGTCAAAGAGATTAGGAAAGTAGGGGTTAAGTCAATTAAGACATTAAGAAGTGGGTTAAGTAGGAAAAAAAACACAAAGATTATCTGTCTTAATTTTTGTATATTATGTTCCGTTATCAATTTTATTATTAAATTTCTTTATATATCCAAAATACACTACACAATTTGGGTAACCTTGATGAATAAATTTAAAGGTCATTTACACTTGGATTCCTCACAAGAAATTTTATTGCTCTAAAATCATGATAATTTCTTTTGAACTCTTAGGTCCCTTAAACATCTATTTACTCAATACTCTTTTATTTTTAAAAGTGTGCACTAGCGGCACCTACTCCCACTCTCACCCCACTGTCGGAGCTCCGACATGCCTTATTCAGACCTCCGGTGACGTCACCGGAGCTTCGGTGAGGGGCCGTCGGAGCCTCTACAATGGGGTGGGAATGGGTGCCGCTGGTGAGGACTTTTTTAAGGGACCTTGGTGCTTAATTTTTTTATCCTAATTTTAGAGTAATAAAATTGCTTGTGAGGAACCTAAGTGTACTTATATCTAAATTTAATTGTAGTAACTTATTTGAATAAGTAAAGAAATGAAAAAAAAAAGAAATATTGATCATTTGAAAAAAAAATTGAACTAATCCATTTTTAGGTTACGATTTTCACTTTGGTCCTTGAAGTTCGTGATTATCAGTCAGTCTCTCCTTGTATCCTTAGTTTTGTAAATGATTTAAACCGCCATTAGAATTTGGATTTGATTGAGATATTTCCAAAATTTCGAGTTTTATTTTCCACTTTTAAAGTTTAGAGATTGGAGTGAGAACTTGATCAAACTTACGAGACTAATTGCTAATAACTCAAAAATTAACAATTTGTGGGTCTTTTTACTAATAGGACTTTCCGACTGAGAATGTAGTCAAATAGGTTCCATTTTTTCATTAGATCTTATTAGAAAATAGTATAGCTTTAATGGATTCCATTTTAAACCAGGTAGTGGAATTTTTTTTAAGATTGTATTATGTAAACATGACCTGCTTATCAACTTCCCCAATTTGAGATAATCTCTACCTCTTTCTATATTTGTGTGCATGTGTGTACAGTGCATTAGTGAAGTAGGGCCTGCTGAAAACAGATGCATGTCTTTTCGTCGGGCATTGTGGGACTATAATTGTCGGCCAGAGGATGCAAAATTGATTCCACTGGAATTCATGTGTAAAGAGGGTTCGTAATTTAGTCGTAGAAGATCTATTAGTTGATGGACATGCCAAACTAGTGTGAATTGAACTAGGCTAATATTTATAGCCTAAATAGGGCGGACATGACAAACTAGTGTGAATTGAACTAGGCTAATATTTATTTATAGCCTAAATAGGGCAGACATGCCAAACTAGTGTGAATTGAACTAGGCTAATATTTATAGCCTAAATAGGGCATATTTTATTTACATTTTGTTTCGATTATTTGCACATCAAACTGAGCATATTTTCTGTGACATTAGAATAATTCGAGCCTATGCTTAGAAGTACATTATAAAGAAGTTTTACTAACCAACTTCGAAAGAGATGGTGGAACCTTGGAAGCTCCTTAACTCGAAACACTTGCATATTTTTTACCTTGGGTGCAATTGTGTATAATTTTATCTTATTATATGTGACTAGCGAATGCCCTTGCCAACTTTACCAAAATGAACCTTGAACCGACAAACCACAGTTTGAAAATACCTTAAATCGACAAAATGCCGTTCAAAACACCTCAAATCGATGCAACTTGTTTCTGCGCGCGTGTCAGTTAAATCTTCACATATCTTTACCATTTAATGATGGAGTCCAATCACTTTCTAACTCTGTCGGATTTTGACACGTGGCATCATGGATTTAACTCTGAACTGCCTTGATTCACGAGACCATCATTTGCCCTCAATTTTCAAAATTCATGTGGAATAATGAACGCCTAAACGACTATCATCTCCATCCCTTTAATTAGCCTCTTGTCTCCTCATTTTAAACTTTTTAACATTTTTGCCATAAAACTTGAAGCTTTTTATTTTCTAGAGAGAGAAAGTGTCCCTTATTACCCTAAATCGCTTTTAAACTCCATTCCGATCTTAGTCTTATCACTCATTTATCGTCGGAATAATCTCTATACCTTTTCCATCACATTTCCACCGTAAAAAACCTCAAAGTTGTAATGGCTTCTTCATGTAATAGAAGTCAGGTTTCCGACAAGGATTTCGATAAGAACACCGCCTCTGAGTTGGCTGAGCATCGATCGTTGTACATTTTTAATCGCATTGCTCCCTACTTTAGGAAGGGCGATAGATTTGTCCACGAGGCAATGGCCCCATTTGGTTTATGTTTCTGAAAATTGTTTTTTGTGTTTAAAACCCAAAATTGGTAGAACATGCATTTGTCAACCTGTTTTCTAAAATAGTTTTTAAAACCAATTTATAAAAATTTGTGTTTAAAACCGCTTTCTGAAAGCAAGTTTGAGTTATTTTGAAACCTCTTTCCAAATTTTCATTTTTATTTTTCATCTTCAATCACAACTTACAACCCACCACCATCAGCCCTAATCCACCAGTCGCCCCGCAAACACAACCCGCCCCAACCCACCATCCCTAACCATCACCACCTACCACCACGAGCTCCAACCCACCACCATGTGTACCAACCATTACTAGCTCTAACTTACCACCATGTGCCCGAACCACCCCCACCCCCACCTGTCCCAACCATCATTACCTACTAGGCTACCACCACCACCGCCACGTGCCCCAACCCACCAAGAGGTTTAGAAGTGAACATAAAAGATGAACATTTTAATGAACCTTAATAAAAACACCAAACACCTAATCAATTTTAATTCCTATAATGTAATTTGTTCGCGCCAGTGGTAACGGACATGCATGTGACATGTGCCGGTGGCAATAGACACATGTGTCACACGGGTGTATTAAAAAACACGTGTGTCCGTTGCCGCTGGCACAGACCAATTACAACAAAGGAATTACAATTTATTGGGTCTTAGATGTTTTTTGTTAAAGTTCATTAAAATGTTCATCTTTTATGTTCGCTTCTGAACCTCTCACTATATATATATATATATATATATATATATATATATATAATAATGCTCCTATGCGAACTAGTCCGCATTTTAAGAATGCAGACCGAACATGTGTCACCTAACGGTGCGCCTAGAAATTATCGCCTAAATTATAGGCACACTCTCTCTCTTTTCTGGGCTCACCGCCAGGTGACACATGTCCGGTCCGCATTCTTAAAATGCGGACTAGTCCGCACAAGAGCAGGATTGTATATATATATATATATATATATATGTGTGTGTGTGTGTGTGTGTGTGTGTGTGTGTGTGTGTGTGTGAGAGAGAAAGAGAGAGAGAGAGAGAGAGAGAGAGAGAGTTTAACTTTTTTAAATCAAGTTTACCAAATGCTTACTAATGTTTAAAATTTTCAAAAACTGATTGTTCTCAATGAAAACTAGTTTTCAGAAACATAAATCAAACGGTTAAATAATTCAAAAACACTATTGAGGGTGTTGAAGAACCCGACTTGTTGGCAGAGGAACTTAAAGACCATGCTAAAAGGAGAAATGCCACTTTCTTCTATGTTGTTCGATTTAGGCTTGATCAAGGGGATTTTCCTTATTCACATATTGACTTCGAAGAACAAGTTGTTCTTCAGATGTGTTTTTCGTCTGGTCAAGTTATATTTATAAAGATGTGCTTCAAAAATGTCGATCTTGGACGTGTAACATGATTCTTTGGAGATTTCACGTTATCCCATAATAACCATGATCTTCATCTCTTGGTCTCTCGCTCGAGTGTTGCCTATCATACGTTTGTGGCAGCTTGGTGATAGTTCACTCTCACACTCGAAGTGTGTAAATATTTAGGCTTAGAGGCATGTGGCCATTTCCCTTATGATGCCACACTAATGGATGCCGATGAAGTGAAGAGCATACTTTTTTAGACCGACTTGTTCGTGAATCAGTAGGTGATGTCACGAAGACCACTTTTGGCCACTACATTTAGTATTTCTTCAAACCCTATTAAGCTCACTTAGGAGTAAAAGGACTAAGGATTTGAGCCCGTTGTGGATTTTGGTAAAGGTTGTGCATTTTTCTAAAGGTTATAGTAGTTTCGAACTAGATGCATACATTCTTTGTCTGCTTTCTTGATTTTTTATCCCTGGTAAACCTAACGTTCAATCACATAGGGACGTGGTAAATATTTTTGTTAGATTGGCTCGGGAATTCAATATTCTTTTGGTAGTTGTGACTTTTGGTTCCTTATACATGTGGCTGGACATGTGCTACATCGATATGGCACACACAGTCGACCCTTTTGATGCGTTTAACTTGTCCAACACAATTTTGTATAATGCGGTTCCTCAACGCAGGGTTCCCGATTTTGCCCCCAAAGCTCAACCAATTAGCATACTTCCTCTTAAGCGTCCACTCATAATTCATTGGAGCAAAAAGAAAAGAAAAAAAGGCATTCTTGCATTTAATTGGTGAAATTAGTTGTTTCGTATTCCATCTGTATGCTGAAGCAATTAGTGCTAAAACTTGGTAATTTTTCAAACCGAAAGCTTAAACGGTTAACCTTCTTCTAGAGAGCGAGAAAGTTGTTGAAGATGATTTATCTCTTGATGTAGTTTTTACTCCCTCTGTCCTCTTTGTCACACTGAGTGGGAGGTTAGAAGTGAAGTCTACAATCCTCATATGTGTGCTCGGCAGTTTGATTATGACAAAGGAATAACCAAACCGTTTTGTGAATCAGATAGAGTAGATTGATCATTTTTTATAGCCAATTTTGATTCTACAAGGAGGAATGTGGTTGCTTTATGTGCTCAACGTCAAAATTGTTCTTCTCGAGGAGTACAACATAGAAAATGCTTCTTTGGGCTAGTATTGCCATCATTGGCCGACCCAACTCAAGGCCTTTGAATACTTTGTAAGATTGAGCTCCATTACCCTGCAATAGAGAGGTTTGGTCCCCTTGAACTTGGACTAAAGAATCTCTCTATCAAAATTTCCTCTAGTCTTAGAAAGAGACCATTCACCAAGGAGTTTCCTCCTTAGCTCCAACTGCTGAGGTTGTTCCTGTGGCAGCAATAGAGAAGAAAGGCTCCACGATCACTGGTGGAATGAAGAGAAAAACTTTTTTGGCTGCACGTTCATTAAGAGGGAAACTGTTCCCAAAACCTCAAAAAAGTTTAAGACCATCAAAGATTCCTTTAACCCTGTCAGTTTGTCTTTAAATCTAGCATTAGTAGAGCAAGCAACTACTTTAGTGCCTGATGTATTTTCTCGGATGGAGTCTATTTCTATCCCTCATAAGAGATTTTAGCTGGATGGGAGAGGCATCATTCAATTGATAGTTTTGTACCAACTAAACTTGTTAACTAGAGTATTGTTTAAGTGGGGCAAGTGGAGTAGGTTCCTCCAACTGTTGTTATTTCTCAATGCAAGAAGAGGTTAACCAAGAAATACACTGGCAAACGTGTTGCTCCAGCTCCCACGCTTTCAGCTTGTCAGGCCAACTGATAAAGAAATAGATGTTTCTACTTCAGCTGCTCCATCCGTTCCTTCTTATGAAGCCTAATAGGTAACTATGTATTTCTCTTTTGTATTTTCAATTTCTCAAAGTGTTGAGCTATTTCTAACAATGCTACTATTTCTTTAGGATGTCCCTCCTCCACCCGTGGAAGTTTTGTCTCTTGCCACAAAAAGTTCTTTGATCCCAATTATTGAAGTAAATATCATCCAACTTCTCCATTACTCTCCACTCCAATGACCAGGCGATCTTCTTCCAGGTTTGCTTCTTCTTGTCGTGCTTCAACTGTGGCAAGAAAATTTCCCATGCATGAGGAAATAATGGGGGGGAATGAGGTTGAACTGTTGAAGTTTCAAGTCCAATTATTCCCCTAGTTTTACTTGAGTTATCACTAGTTGTTGTTCCTCCAACTTCTTCAACTCAAGTAATATGACTTAAACTCTTGATTGATGACTTAATTATTCTCAGTAATTATGATTTTAAAGACTTGGGTGTTATTTGTGTATGTAGGGGCTGAAGTTCTTTTACACTTTGGTTTCACTATGGATGTGATGGCCCTTATGAGGTTTATAAATGAAGCAGATCCTTCCTCGTAGCCTTGTGAGGCCAATTATCAACTTAAACCTTTCAGTTGTGATTCCTGCTTCTTTGCGTCCTTTAGGTTTTTAAAATGAAGATCGACCTTCGCTCATCTCCATCTTTTGCCAAACCGATCTGCTCCAACTCTTAAACTTGAGCTTTGGGTGATTTTGCATACACTCTTGTTCATCTTCCATGTCCTCAACGATATCCTAGATGTTGTAATTATCAATGACAAGACATTATCTTTGATTATCCACCCGAAAATACTCATACTCTGGGTTAACTTCCTCAACAAAATTCGTTGACGGCTTACATCTTCAAAGGCGATAACCACCCTTCCATCACCAAGCAACACTTTTTGTATTATCGCTCAGGAGTTGCAAGTACCTTCCTCTTCTAGGCGTTCTCAACTTCCTCCATACTTGGTCTAAAAATCCTGCTCAACACACTTTGGCATCTCACTTCTTGCTTAATCAGGTCGAACCTTAGCCACATTCTATCTTAGAGATAGTATGAGTTTTAGGAATAACCTCGTTCACTTATCCAATTTGCACAACTTCCTTCATCTTTTTATTTCGATCCACTGCAGTTCCTAATATATCCTTGATCGTGCGCACTCTCACACCTTCAATACGGCTTGTTAGAATGCGCCTATCCCCATTTAACTTTGTGTAGAAAGAAACATCTACCAAGTGAGCTTCATCATTGGCAAAATGTTTATTAGTTGCACGGATCACAATCTCAGTCCCCTTTACATTGGCCTTGGTTCATTGATGGTATGTTGAAAGATCCAAACTCTCCCTATCAAAACATGGAAGGATGGTATGTTGAAAGCGACATTGCGATCAATATGTTCTTTAAAATATTAGCTTCATAAAAAGAACTAATTGACATGATATTGACCGAAGCACCTCCCTCCATCAAAGCTCTAGAAAAATTGATTTGATTTATACTTATTTCACGTATAAATATTTGTTGTGATGGAACCTAGTCGATCTATCTGTGTTTGAGAAAGTTATCTCAGACATAAACCATCGTATCAATCTTCACCTGAACCCTTTCCATCTCAGTGAAGGAACATAGCTTTTCCTCGCTATGTCCAAAATTGCCTGCTTAATCTCAAATCTTCTTTCTTGGGGCATTCGAACCTAGTCGAAGAATCACAAAATTTTTGTTGATTTCAAAACATTTTGGTTCTTCAATCTTGGATCCTCCTCGTACTCCTCCGTTGGATAGACTTGTTCACTATCTCTGACGCTTGGTTCATCATAGGCAATGATCACGTTATCCATTCTTACCCAACATCTATTAAGCATCAACTCATATTGTTCCTCCTCTCTTCTCTCCTTTCTCATTTGAGCTTCAACTTCCTCATGAAAAGCAATCATCATGTGTGCCCCATGTTCTAGCAAAAGATTGTTATTAACGTTGCCTTGAGGAATCTGTAAGGTTCCAGCCAACATGTGCTTGTTTATAATCTTTCTCAAGGTGAATATGAAATCATGGACTGACAAATAAGTCAATGAGTATGTCAATATTTGGGGGCAGCTTGCATGTCTGCTCCCGGAGCATAAGGTGGAAAATTCTTGGGAGGAAAGACTAAACCATTCGTCACCAGGGTGTTATAACAACGTATTGCCTCCTCACCAATGCAAGACAATGGTGATGGATCCTCCCAACCAAACTTCCTCTTGCTATTCTTCTTCTTTGCCTCCCCACCAGCTTCAAATCCTTCGCCAACATGTGTATAATTTACTAGTGGTATTTGACCTCTTTTACCTACTTGGTCGCCTTATTGCTTCCAAGCGACGTTAGGCTTAATAGGGTTTGGGCTTAACAACTAACGAGATATTTGGGCCACCCTTGTAAAATATTTAAATGTGCCTTCGCTCATCTCATTTATCAAATGCCAAATATACTCGACAATAACCTCTTAGCACAAATTTGAAGGAATTTGCTCTCCCTGGCATCTTCAACTACACCAAAATAGGCAATTTGTCATCGCCATTAATAGTGACAAATGATCTTTGTCACTGTTATTTACGGTCACAACTTAGCGGGTGATAAAATATATTTATCACTAGTAGTAACATATTTTTTGTCATCCCAATGTGGCTACAAATATTGACAGCAATTACCTCGATCATTCAGGGACAAATTTGACTGAAATGATAAATGTTAAGTTTGTTAAGCTCTTCACTAATACAAGCAGTGACAATTATCCCTCCAAAGGACCTTTGTGTCATTGCGAACTTATCTTTTATATTTTAAAAAAGTTTGGCAAAGTTTCCTTTATATTTTGGACATGACTCCAAATACAAAATGAACATCTAAAAAAAACTCAAATAAACCCATCACAATATAAAGATCATCACTCGACAAAGAGTTCAAAGAAACCAAATACTAGCACAAAATTAACAACTACAATAGCAATAAAACACAATTTATATCCGTACAAAGAGTTCAAAACAATACAAATTATAACCACTCTGCTAGTCTTGCATCTTGTTCTAGTGTCCAAAATAATTTTGATATTGCGGGTTGTCTATTTGCCGCCATTGCAATGCCTCAAATAATTATCTCGAGAAAAAATAGCATTACAAGTCGGTATGAAGAAGCATTACATCTTTATAAGCAAGTTGGTAGACAACAGATAAAACATGAAGCAATCTTGCCGTGTGAACATAACAGAATGTCAATAAAAGTCATTGGATTTAATAATAATTAAGTTGATGACACAAACAAGTTGGTAATTTTGCAATCTATCAAAGTGATTGGTTCTCAAGCAACATAAAGAGAGCTTCTATGCATTACAAGCAACACATAAGACACAGAGATACATAACACAAATAAACTTCCAATTGGTGGGATTTTTTTACATACTAAACAAAATTGCACATCTTAATTGTGATTTTTGATTTATATGTCATGAGTGCATCCGTTATATAGTTGATCCTGATTATGTCAGATATATGAATTTTGTTTAAAATTGCACATCTAGTTATAATATGTTATGGGTATATCCTTAATTTAGAATTACACATCTGATTTCAACTTATACCAATCCTGCATAGGTATGTACCACTTAGATATAGTAATTTTGTTTTAAGTATATATTAGGGGGGTCTTAAATTTTAAGTCACCACCAATTGAGAGCGTCTGTCTGACTCAAAATTTAAAAATTCTATGAATTTAACACCTCTTGAATTTGCCTCCCAATAAGATTAATAATTTAGTGTCTAATACGATGAATATCTTCAAATCTTCATTCATTTATGTTTGTTCCAAAGCTGCCAGTAAATGCAAATGGGAATCAAAGCAGGTAATAATTTCATACAATCTTTCCTTGCGAGACATCGACCACCACTCATTAAGCCTCAAATGCAATAGGATAGATCAAATTTCCATTCCTCGTAAATTAAAAAAATAATTCCAAACCTCAAAGGCAAGTTTATCTTCAGAAAATACATATTGAATTCATCATTTCATTGAGAACACTGCCATTTTGATTTCAACCTAATTTCCACCCTATTTAATCAGTCATTTAGAGGCAACATACCTTTTCAACAGGCACCACGTAAATATGTAGTACTAGATTGGTAAATTCTTGTTCCAATATCTAATGAAGAATAGAGAATAATGTTTTATGTTCTCTAATCTACTTCCAAAAAATAGCAGTGCTAAAAGAGCTAAGTTTTTGCCAACCTCTACTGAACATAATCATTTTATCAAACTACCAACCTCTACTAAACTTCAGAATCATTAATATTGAAACCAGGAATAGCATATTGTCTACGTGACCTTGCAAAAAATAAGATTGCATATGTTGTTGCCTATGCACATAAAGCGTATGGTTTGTGCAATTGAATTGCCCATGATAAAATTTGAATACTAATTTTTCTCCCTTGACTTAGTCATTTGAACCATTCAAAAAAATCACAAGCAGATTCTATAAGCATATGGTATGTTTCTACCTTGCTGGTTGAAACTTCATTGATTAAGGTAAACTTATCGAAGTTTTTTGTGGCTACCTTTTACTCATGGAAAGGAAACAATCGATGTACTGAATCCCTTGTGCACCTAATTTTGCAGATTTAAAAATAAATCCTGAAATAAGGAACTCAATATGAACACTCAGTCATATATTACGAGAGAGTGTTTTGGAACTCCATTTTGTACTTGGGAACTTGGCACTATAGCAATTTTAGTTCTGAATTGGCTAAAACGCAGTTAAGGAAAATAGTAGACACTTCTATTTTTTACAAGATATCTCTCGCAATTATTTTTAATGCAAATACCTACCCTAAATCCTGCATATTGTTGCAAAGACCTCTTATAAGTCGTTAAAACTTCTCCACAAGGTGTATTGGCAATGAAATGCATAGTTTTTTCCCCTAAGCCATCAAAATTTAACTAGATTTGGGTAATTTCCAATGCCGAAGCATGAGATTGAAACTCCCAAGTACACCCCAAGGGTATGTTTGGGAATTCAATTTCCAAATCGAGGTTCTTAGACGAATGGGTTTGAAATCCACAATTCCATGCTTTTGAATAAATGGGGCTTTATCAGCTCAAAATTTTCACTTTTGAACTGAAATGTCTTACCTCCAATTTTAAGGCATGACATTGAGGGTCCCAAACACCCACTGCGAATAAAATCCCTACAATAACTCCCATTAATATTACCCACATTCTTCTTTTTAGATTTTTTCTTCTCCATATAACGAGCTTCCCCACAATATGTTTTTGGATGTTGATGCTTCAAATCAATCGACAGACAATTCCTGCTATCCTTAACAACTCTCTTTCTCAAACAGGAAGGAAACCAACCTCTTAATCTATTATTAGAAATATCAACTAATTCAAGCTCATTCCCACAGCTTAAATGAATTGGCAGTGACCCCCTCAACATGTTTGAGGCTGAATTTAAGTGTGACGTAGGGGAGAGGGAGTTGCAGGGGGAGGTATTTCTTGAAGAGAATTGAATGAGAAGTTATTTGTAGAAGTTGATGCGATTGGGAATATTGTTGTGGAATCTCACCAGAGAAGGTATTTTTGCTGAGGAAAATCATGAGCAAACTTTTTGGCATATTGGGTAGATGAGTATCTAATTTGGTATCACCCATATCAAGCTCATGTGAGTTAGATAAGCTAGTTAGATCGGATAAAATGCCAGATATTTCATTGTCCCTTAAGATTATATTGGTTAGATTTGTCAATGAAGCAAACCAACCAGGGAAAGTCCCATTGAAGAAATTTCCATCCAGAGTTTGAGATTTAAAGCTTCACTATTCTGGAAATTATAGGAGGGATGGATCCAAACAAAAAATTCCAACTCAAATCTAAATATTCAAGAGAATATAATCGGTGGATCGAAATTGGACCCCAGATTCCCAAAGAAATAAGATTGACTCCACTCAAGCAATTTAGCCTTGCCAAGGAATCCATAGAGAAGTTATATGATAAGCTTTGATTAGGAACTGAAAATCCATCATATTTATCTACTTTGGCTGTCTTATCATCCACTGTTCCGCGCTCAGTGACAAAAATATCCTGACATATACTGTTTGCTTGTGCAGATGAAAAATAACACGAATCTTGGCTGCTATTAAAATAAATGTCCAATTAATTTATTTTTTGGTAGTAAATAGTGAGTTGTCCGGACCAGTTTACGCGTATCTTGATTAATTCTTATTCACGGTTCGTGGTTTTCATTGGTCAAGCATTATTTTGATAGTGTTGGGGATCGAACTAGGTACCAAACTCAATCCACCCCAAGACAATCCCAGTAACAATTTTATACCACTGAACCAGCGTAATTTATGTCCAATTGTTTTGGATACTCCAATTGCTTCCTTACCTGAATTAGCACCTGGGTTTATGAGGACTGTAGTTTATGGGTACCCGAAATAAAGAAACTCTACAAAAGACAAAATAACACATACATGCTAGATAACCCCATGATAGAAAACATACATGATGCGAATGAAAAGCTCTTGCATTATATTTATAATATGCTAAGTCGCCACCCCTACGACAGGCCACTCATATCTCAATGGAAACACTTTTTGTCATTTCAACGTATCAAGTTGTGTGTCGTGTGATTGAATCTTATTACTTAATTGACATTGACAAATATGTGTACCACACTTAACAATGAATGAATATGGAAACCCCATATCACACTACATACGTTTAGAGGCAACACTATCTAAGAAAATTTATTTGGCATGCCTACCCAATTTAACATTTGGATTTTTTTTTTTTTGGTGCAAAGGAAATCAATTATTTAACATTTAGATGTCATTGTGAAGTATACCAAGAAAGTGTAATGATGAGTTTTATTTTCAAGGTTTGTTCATGGTATTTCAACTGGTTTTGTGGAGACTATGGGTCTTTAATAATTCTTTTTGTGTGGGATCTTGATAATATTATATGTCCAAATTTCTCAATCTCCGAATGTGGTATTGCATAGTTTTATTTATATTTATACCTTTTTATCACCCTTAAATAAATTCATCTCAATCATGTTTATCCCAATTCCCTTTAGCCCCATTTGGTTGTCCCAAAATTGTAAATTGGATCATTAATAAATTGTACCATTTATAAATTGACTCATTAATTGTGTTTGGTTTCATTAATGAAAGGATTCATTAATTGCTCCATTTTAGCTCATGTGCAAAATCTGAAATTGGATCATTTCATAAAAAATGTGAAATGAATCCATTTGAAATAAGAGGCACATTAAGTGCATGTCTCATCTCCCTCTTCCCCTCCCCCTCTCTCTCTCTCTTTCCCTCCCCCTCCCTCTTTTAATTTGTTTTTATCTTTTTTTCATAAAACATTAACATCAATTTCAAATTACCAAACATTGTGTAAAATTGGATTTAATTCATTTCAAATTCACTCATTTATAATTCACTAATTCACAATGAACCAATTTACATAACCAAACAATTTACGCAACCAAACTGGGCCTTTATAGGTGGTTCTTGGGTGGCACCTATAATACTTCAAGTCATTGCACCTCTAGATGATAACAGGTCACAACTCACTTCGAATTAACTATCCTCGAAACAATAATGGTAGAGTATTTGTAGTTAATATTTTAGCTAAACTTAAATTTAAAATTAGAAAATTGAAAATGATGTTTTAATTACTAATTGCAATATTATAATCTATTAATTATATAATATTTTAAGGGCCTGTTTGGACGTGCAAATTGTTTGATTATGTAAATTGGTTCACTTGAATTAGTAAATTGTAAATGAGTGGATTTGAAATGAGTTTAAATTCAACTTTACGCAATGTTTGGTAATTTGAAATTGATGTTAAGGTTCTATGATAAAAAAAAATAGATAAAAACAAATTAAGAGAGAGAGGAGGTGGGAGAGGGGGGGAGGAAGGGAAAGAGAGCGGCGCATACACTTTATGTGTCTCGTATTTGAAATTGATGCATTTCACATTTTTTTTTAAATGATCTAATTTCAGATTTTACACGAGCGAAAAAAGGACAATTAATAAATCATTTCATTAATGAAACCAAATACAATTAATGGATCAATTTGTAAATGGACCAAATTTATAAATGGATCGATTTACAATTTTGAGATAGCCAAACAGGGCCTAAGTAAATTGGATGAACTGGGGATGGAATTATTAGTGACACGTGTTTTAAAAATAAAAAGCCTGAAATATAAACTTGTTATCCATATCGAATAATTTGTTATTCATCACCTGTAATAAGCTAAAAGAACCAACTGAAATGAATATAGAACCCATCAACATGGCAAATACTCTCGCGGATAACAATATCACGACACATCCTGTTAAATAATTTTCAAAACAATGGGACAAAATGCATATATCAAATAATTTAGGGTGTCCTTTGCTCACGAAATAAAACTTGAAATTTCTATGGTGTATTTTTTTT
This sequence comes from Sambucus nigra, assembly GCA_949130495.1. Classification (NCBI taxonomy): domain Eukaryota; kingdom Viridiplantae; phylum Streptophyta; class Magnoliopsida; order Dipsacales; family Adoxaceae; genus Sambucus; species Sambucus nigra. Next base: position 53,280,824 of record OX422220.1, read on the forward strand.
TCAAATTTGAGGGGTCTTTATTTACAAATGAAATAATACTTTTAAATATACAATTTTGAAAATTTCAAACGCATCAAATATGGTTATACTAAAAATTACAGTTGGTAAGTCATCTATATTACCTCATTAACCCTTTCTCAAGATTTCATAGAAGATTATAGAAGTAATTTTTTTATCATTCAGTGGTTCAAAGAGTGATAATTTATTTGATATATATGTGTGTGTGTATGTGTGTGTAAGTGATTGACTTTTTTTTTGGGGGGGGGGGGGGGTATCATACAAGTGATTGACTACTGTATATGATTTAAAACTAATATTACTACTAATAATTAAATGCCACAAACAGTTAATGGAATATAAATTTACGAATCATAAATAAAATATATATTACAAAAAATGAAGAGAGCCCCAATTGTTTGCATATCACTTTGGCTACAGAGTTTAACTGATTGTTACTTTAGGTTTTACACGTTTTCTGGATTTATTTTCACATAAATATTGCAAAAAAGTTAGAAATGGTACGAAAGAAATAATACAATAATTAGTTTCATTCTATGAAGCACGGATGTGGGTGCAGGATGCGGTTGCGAATGTTGCGGGTGACGATTCGAAAAATCTTAAAAAGTAGGATTCGAGTTCATTGGAAAAAAATAATAATATAAATATATATTATATTGTTCCTTAATTTTGTGTAGATAATACATTTTGGTTGATCCGAAAAAGGACATTGATCTGAAAAATAACACCAATCTTGATTGAGCGTCTAAAAAATTAGGATTCTTAAAAAATTCATAAAGAACAGTAGTTAAATTTAATTGAAAATATTTGAATTCATGGTGGGTACAAATTGGAGAAGAATCGGGGGAGAATCGCACCTAATTTGGGTGCGATTTAGATTTGTTTACCATTTTGAAGAATTCGTACTTCATAGGTTTCATTCAAGAAAGAGTACATACATAAACTCAAACCATACTCCTTCTATCTTATAACAAATGAAATAGGTCCAATGCTTCAAAAGTTGTTTGATTGACCATTCAACTGAAGAGATCACACCCAGAGAAGCTCAAGTCAACAATCGATAACTTAATAACCAAATTTTCACTTGATAATCACATAATAATATTATGTTTGTCGAATATAAGATAAACTTGATGAATTTAAGATGAATATAATTTACATGTCAAAGGAGACAAACATGATACATGAAGAGATAAGGGCCACTAAATGTGGTAGAAAAGTAGGTCTTGGTTCCAAACCTTGTATTCACAAAAAATACTAAGGGTCTGTTTGGGAGCCCAATTTCAAGCCTTGAAATTAAAATTGGGAGCCTCAATTCTAATTATATTTTTTGGTACATAAAAAAATCTATGAATTTGAAATTCATTTATAATTTCATGGGGCCCAATTCAATTATATGAATTATATAGCTTTTGTAGGGTTTTTAAAAAACTAATTCCATGATAGAATTCCAATCAGGCAAACACACTTAAACACACACAAAACCCTCTCTCTCTTTAGCCAACCATAGAGCTTTGTCTCCGGTAACCTCTCTCCTCACTGGCAGTCTCTTTGCTCCCCACGGCCTCTTTCCGATAAGAGTTCTCTTTCGTTGCTAGAGGTATATCTTCCTCCTTTGAGTCTTTAGATATTAACCTTATGTCGACCACTACTTCATCTGTTGAAAAGGAAGATACCAAACCTTCTTGTTGGATCTAAGTCTCCAACTTCTCCTGTCGAGAAGAGAAAAGATGATGTTGGGAGATCTAAACGCCCTATGGTTATGGAGCAAACTGAAATAAAAACCCAAGAGCCTTAGTTCAAGAGGCTGAAGAAAGGTCCTACTACTCATCTAGAGTTTCTAGGGAAAGACTAAGCCGACTAAGCTCATGGTGGTTCCCCTTCTGTGGAAATGAACTGCGACCTTGCTTGAGGGTTGATTGGTTCGGGAGTCCTTCCTGTTGATGAAGTTATTGTTGCTGCCCTCTCTAGGGCTAGATTGTTAGAGAGAGCCAATTAAAACTTGGCCTTCGTAACCACTTCTTTTATTGTTCCCCTTTATCTATATGTATGCATTCTATTCATTTACTAACTTCAATAATTTTTTAGACTTTGCAATTTTAGGTTGATTGTGATAAACTATTGAGAAGGGATGATGAATTGAGGGAGTTTTATGGATATTGAGGATTCCTTCCAATGCATGAAGGAGTCTCTAAATGATGATAAGAGAGCCCATGAGGGTGACAAGAAGAAATTGAAATATGTTGTGAGAAAGCTAAAGGACATCAAGAATAAAGCCGAAAGGCTGGCAGTGATGTTGTTAAGAAGGTTGAGCAGGCCGAGAAGGCCGCTCAGGATGCGAAGAAGATAACCGATGATGCCAACAATAAAATTCAGGATTCGAAGGACAAGGCGAAGAAGGATAAGGAAGATGCTTACACCGATGGATGGGACAAAGCATTTTCCACTGAAGTTGTGCAAGTGGAGTATTTTAAGAAATCCTCATTCAAAGAAGGATGGAATGCTGCGCTAACCCAAGTCGACATTGCCATGGATTCTTAACTCTTCCTCCAGCATAACTTTGTCACTCCTACGGTAATTGAAGAAGAGTTTAATGATGAAGAAGGGATGGTGGAGTCGCCAGTTCCCCAAGAAATGGCCATAGTTTTTACTCATTTTAAGGATGAAGTCACTTAAGATAAAGAGAAGTTGTAGATATTTAGTGTCCTTTTTATGGGGTTTGGCTTATATATTTGTTTTTAATAATCTAAACAATTTATGCTTGTAACTCTCCCCTACCGTTCTAATGAAATTGTCTTTTCTTCCAGTAACACAGTTGTTTTTTGAGTTTTTCTCTTGAATTTTTCATACTTATGCCATGTTTTATTCCCTTCAGTTTAATTCCAAGGAGGTTGCTTTGGTAGCTGCTGAGAGTGAACTCTATAAGAGGAGTGCTCAATTATTTGGGATAGGTTATGAAGAACATGATGAAGAAGAATTGGAATAATTGCTCAGCGTGGGTGTCTCTGATCAAGTGAAGGAACAATATCTCCATTTTCACAGGTTACTTTGTCAAGCACTGGTGACCAATGCTTCGTATTATGAAATGATACATCATATGCAGAAAGATCATAAAGAAACACTTGCTAGCATGTAAGCCGACTACGAAAAGAAGTTTACCTACCCAGTAGTGATAGTGGTTTTGATAAGAAACTGCAAGATATATCCTCAGCATTTGTTAAAAAAGAGATAGTTCTAAGATTCGAGGTGAAAAGTGGTCAAAAAATAGCTGGTCTACTAGAACAAGAGAATAACATGATAAGGGATTGACTTCAGGGTTTAAAGAAGTTTGTTGATGTCATTCAGAGTGAGGGCGCCTCATTTTTGGGGCAAAAAAAATGTTCAAATGAAGGAGGAGATAGAGAGATTGAAAAAAATCAAAGGGTGGTCAGTCATCCAGGAAAGTCATTATTGCTTGTCAATCTGTTGAAGAAGAGAGAATAGAAAAAACTTTGGCCGACCAAGACAATCTGATAAAGAGTCAATTAACCACCATCAAGAGTTCAAGCGAAAAAGATGACCTTCTTACCTATCACTTCCATAAACAACCATGCACCCTTTGGATGAATGGTTATGATGAATCCTTGGCACACATAGGTGAAGAGATGAATAAGACCAAAGAAAGGGTTATAAGTGGGGATGGCTCAATTCCCTCACTGTCTTGAAGGTTCCAGAGAAGGATCCTTTAATTTTATTAGCATGATCCAGGGTTCTTGGACCAACCTACTCCTCCATTCAAGCTAGACACTAAGTGGATTCTTACTGATGCAATCCCCATTAGTCTAGTTAGAAACCTGGGAGATTATTTCCTTTATGGGGATGATTTACTTAACCAGCCTCTGCACGTGGCAAACAAACCCAGTTCTAGCAAGCAAACCAGACTTATAGAGTTGGGGTCTACTATTCTTCCTTCAGCTTTGGATTTTCCTCTTGCAGGGATGAAGAAGGGACTTAGGAAATGTCACGTCAAATGAGAAGATTTAATTACTTTCTTGTAATAGAGTATTTTGAAAAGCATTGTCTTGTAATAATATAAGAGTAATGAGGAATTGGGATAAAAACTTTGCATTAAAAAAAACTTGAATTTTTCTATTGTATGATTGCAGCCTACCAGTAGTTTAGTCTTATGATTAGGTAGTCAGCAAGTAACCAACTAATCTGCCTTACAGGTTATGAATTCGGACGAACATAATTCGTCCTGCCTTAGGTTATACTAACATGTTTATGTTCGTTGAAACGAATATTTTCATTTTCACCAAGTGTTTATGTTAGTTACCATTAGCGACCAAATGTTTTAGGATTTTTCCTTAATTCGGTCAGGTAAAACTTCTTATTCTCGGGGTTAAGGAGTGATAAGTTTTAGGATTTGTAACTTCTTATTCGTGACTTGTCAAAGACGAATCCATACATGAAGGTTTTTTTGAATTTGTTATCGTAAATTTTTGGGACTAATTTACAGTTAGTCACTCTTTATCGCTTGAGTTGTTCGAGATTTGTACATCTCCCACTCCCAAAAAAATGAAAATAAAACATGGAAAAGGAAATCAATTTGTGATGAACTGGATATTTTTTATTGAATTCGAGAAAGATGAGTCACATAAATATTAAAAGTTTACATTCCTCATGATTATTAATACTACTTTTTCAAATGATTGGCATTCCATTGGTTCTTGAATTGTTCTCCTTCTAAGGTTTATAGGTGATAAGTACCTGGTCAGACAACTGCGAAACTATAATATGGACCATGCTAATTTTCCCCTTATGGAGTATTTTATTTAAAACATAATCCCCCTCTTTTAGATTGCTCATCTTGACCCTCCTGTTGTACAACAAAGCAGTTTGTTGGTTATAGGTTGCCACGCGTAGTGCTGCATTTTCTTTGACTTCCTTAATCAAGTCTTAGTCCAATCTTCTCATGAGGTTGCTCTTGGGGGAGTTAAAATTGAGCACTTTATGACAGGGAAGACCAATTTCTGTGGGGACCATAGTCTCTGTATTAAATGATAATATATAGGGGGTTTCTTCGGTAGCTGTCCTCGGCGAGGTCCTATAGACTCAGAGTACAATTTGCAGCTCATTGATCCAGTTCTCTTTGAAATTATCTAACCTTTTTTTTAGACCATAGCGCATAGTTTTATTTGTCACCTATATTTGGTCGTTGTACTGAGGGTGTCGAGGAGCAGAATGCAGTTTTTGGATTTTGGACTACATATAATAATCTTCAAATTCCTGATTATCAGATTGTGTGTCATGATCGGTGATGAAGTCATTTGGCATACCATACGACATATGATGTTCTTCCATATAAATTGGGAGACTTTCTCGTAGGGTATATCAATAAGAGTCTCATCTTCCATACTTAGTATGTAGTAATGACTAAGTGCTTGAACCTTCCTTTTATCTTCAGCAGTGGGCCGACCAAGTCAATTCCCAACATGGAAAAAGGACATGAGGATTTGATCGGCATAAGTACACCTCCAGGTGTTCTGTGAATTGTTTCAAACTTCTGGCATTTGTCACATCATCTCGCGTAAGCAGCACATTCTACTTTTATGGTTATCCAGTAATCTTCATGGGTGTCCCTTGCCTGACCAATGGTTTTCCTACCGATTGGGTACCACAAGATCCCTCATGTACCTCTTTAATCAGATCGTATACTTAGGTAGGGTGGACACATCTAAGTAGCGAGATAATAAATCCTCTCTTATATATAACTCCTCTTTCCATCATGTAGTTATTTGCTTTATACCTCACCTTTCTGGTTTATTTTGGGTCATTGGGTAGGACATCTTTTTTAATATACTCCTTGATTGGATCCTTCTATGAGGGACCCAAATCTAACATAAACAAATTGATATTTTCTTCATCAATACTCATGTTCGCGAGGATTTTTACCGAGATTGTCCTCCTTAACTCAGATCTCATTGTAGAAGCGAGCCCGCCAAGTGCATATGCTTGGGTATTTTCAACCCTAGGTGTTCTGACCATTATGACTACTATAAACTTGGATTTTCTATCTTATGCCTTGACCAAGTATATTTTCATAAACATTCCCTTAACCCCGTATATTCCCAACACATGATTGATGATCAGTTGGGAGTTACTATGAGCTAATATCTGCTCAGTACCCAAGGAAAGTGCCAATTCCAAGCCTGCGATCAATAACTTATATTCTGCTTTATTTCTAGAAGCCTTGAATTGGAATCTGAGTGCGTATTTCACATCTATATTATCTGGGGTATTGATTATCAGCTCGACATCACTGTCTATGGCACATGATGATCCTTCGATAAACATCTTCTATACGGGAAGATCCTCCTTGAGGTCCCCTTCAATTAAGGTTCCATAGTTGAATATTTTTTACTTTTCTCCAAGTAGCATGCAACATCTTATTGCACATTGGACGTGCCTTGTCTATCAGTCATGGAGTTGTCTCCTCGAGAAGTCTCCTCGGGTGGATTTATCATTGATCTCTCTTTTGAAGAAGTCTGATCGGGAGGATTTAAAATGAGCTCTCTCCTACTGCAATTTGATCGGTAGGTTTTCTTCATAAGTAAGCTCAGTTATGAAGTATTCTATCACCTTGCCTTTCAATGCTATATTGGGTTCATAGTATATATCATACTCTTCAAGCTCTGCGACCCATGCCATCCATCTTTTTGACTTTTATGGTTTATGAATGGATTGGCGTAACGATAAGTCAGTGTAAACCATAATAGTATGGGCTTGTAAATCTGTTTTCATTCTTTGTGAGGCTTCGATGGGAGCTAAAGCAAACTTTTCCATACACGGGTAATGAATTTTTTCACCTCAAAAGGCCTTGTTGGTATAATAGACTTTTTTTTTCACCCCATTCTCTAATCGGATAAGTGTCAAGCTAACTGCTAACTCAGACACCGTCAGGTATAAGTATAGTGTCTCTCCCATGAGTGGTTGGTATAGTAATGGTGGAGATTCTAAATATTTCTTCAATTCTAAAAGGTCATTCTCACATTCTTCATTGCACTCGAAAGTCTTTCTTAGCACCTTGAAGAAAGGTAGGCACCTGTCATTAGCTCGGGACATGAATCTATTGAGAGTCGCTACTCTTAACTTTTAAATATCCTTCTTGTTTGTGGGAGACTGCATATTTATTAATGCTTGAATTTTTTCTGGATTGGCTTCAATACCTCTTTGTTTTACTATGAAACCCAAGAATGTTCCTTCATATACAAGGAGCACACACTTAGTTGGATTGAGCTTAATCTGATGCTTCTCCACACGATCTAACATCTGGTCGAAGTTTTTGATGTGGTTGACTGTTTTCTTTCTCTTGGTGATCATGTCATCCACATACACTTCCATTTTTTTACTAATTTGTTCCTTAAAAACCTTATTCATTAGCCTTTGGTATGTTACTCTAGTATTTTTTATCCCAAAGGGGATAACGTTGTAAGAGTAGGTACATCGTCTAGTGATGAATGAGGTTTTCTCTTTGTCCTCTAGTTTAATCTCTATCTTGTTATACCCTAAGTAAGCATCCATAAAACTGAGTAATTTGTGCCCGACAATGGCATTAACTAGTTGATCAATCCTAGGCAAGGAGAAATGATCTTTTGGACCAGCCTTGTTGAGATCTGTGAAATCAACACACATACGCCACTTGTTATTCTTCTTAGCCATTACTACATTAGTCAATTAATCAGGATATCTTCAATGAAACTTACTTTTTGCAACTTGTCCACCTCTTCCTAGATAGACATATTTTTCTCAGGGCTAAATACCCACCATTTCTATTCGATCAGCTTAGCATCCTTAACAATGTTCAGTTCATGGCATATGAATCCTGGGACAATCCCTGATATATCCTTATGGCTCTAAGTGAACACATTATTTCGCTATTTAAGGAATTTAATTAATTCCTGTTTGAGGAATTGATCTATGGATGAGCCGATATGTGTTGTTTTTTTGGGCGATAATCATTAAGGATAATGGTCTCTGTTGCTTCTATAACCTATCCTTTAACCAACTTGGGGGGTTTAGAGTATCAATATGATAGGTGGTGGTAAAATTCTTTGCTTATTCCTGATCAGCTGAAGTGTAATAGCATTCTTTAACTTCAACTTGATTACCCCGACCCCATAGTGCGTGGGGAATTTTAGACGTTGATAGATAGTTGATGGTACTACTACAAACGTTTTTAGACCGACTCTGCTGAAGATCATGTTGTAAGTTTATCGAACATTCTTGTCTAAGATGAATAAGAGAATCCTCTTAGTTCGGATGATTGGCCAGGTGACAATTAATACTTCCAATTTGATAGTTCCCAAAGAATACACTTTTTCTTCCAAGAAACTTATAAGGGGCCTGTGATACGGCACCACTTTGTTGTCGCATAGTCCCACTCCTCTGAAGTAGTCATAAAACATGACGTTGGCTGAGCTACTGTTGTCCACCAAAATTCTAGCAACTCTTACTTGTTGTACCCTCATAGTGACGATCAGAGGATCACCGTGGGGATAAAGTACCCTAGATAGATTATTCTTGGAGAATCCTATCACCAACCTATCTTTGTTCACTTTTCTTGGGAGACCATCAACATCCTCAAACAAATTGATTTGCCAAATGTATGAACACGTTTTGGCTTCATTTAGGTATGCTTTTCTCTCGACTATTTTCTTGACTCCACCAGCATCACCACCTGTAATGCAATGACAAGCAACAGAAATCATTTATACCTCGCACTCAGGTTCTCTAATTTTTTTAGCAGATTTAGATCATCTTTGGCGTCATTATCTCTGCTCTTTTATTATCATCTCCTCTTTTACAGGCACTACACCAAATCCTGCGAATGGTCATTCCCAGTGGGTCACGGCCCAAGTCCGTGACTCGCGGACTTGGGCCGTGACCCACTCAATATTTGGCATGACCATATTTATTATCACACTAAATTATCGATGCTCTAGAAGTGGTCACAGGCCAAGTCCGTGACCACGGTGGTCGCAAACTTGGGTCGTGACCAGATCGTGACTATCTTAACGCCAAACTCGTGCCAAAATTCCCTCCAAGCTTGGTCGCGGATTGGCCACGGCCCAAGTCCGTGACCCATGGCATGACGAAGAAGAGAGTACACACATTGAGGGTCACGGCTTAGGGTCGTGACCATTTCTGGGTGTGGGTCACAGTTTTAGGCCATGACCATCCCTCATTCAAGCACTATAGAGTTGATGAGAAGGGTCGCACATCACAGATTGAGGGTCACGGCTATGGGCCGTGACCATTTGTTGGTATGGGTCACGGAGCTCTTGGCCATGACCAATTCCAGGTCTTAAAAAAAAGTTCCACCGCTGCTTTCATTTATTTCATTTGAAGGTTGAGTTGGCCGCTGCTTTCCATTATTTCATTTGGCGATTTTGACAATTTTGGTGATTTCATTTGGAGGTTGAGGTATGTATTGATTTCATTTGGATTTCGTGATTTCTATCTAATGTATGTATGTGTAGATTTATGTTTGTATATGTGTATGTATAGATTTATGTTTATATGTGTGTGCGTATAGATTTCAATGTATATGTATGTTTATGTCAATAAACCCTATATTGTATGTGTGTGTATGTATAGATTGTATGTGTGTAAACCCTAAATAGTATCTGTGTGTATGTATAGATTGTATGTGTGTAATCCCTAAATAATATTAGGGTTTAGTAAACCCTAAATAGTATGTGTGTGTATGTATATATTATGTCAATAAACCCTAGATTGCATGTGTGTGTTTGTATAGATTATGCCAATAAACCTAGATTTTATGTGTGTGTATTTTTTTTGACAAAATATAATTAAATGAATTTTTAATGAGTAAAAATATTTACATCCACCTTGTCATGATTTTATTGGGGGTTATATGCGTGCCATCGTATTATATTAGGGGTTATATGCATGTCGTGATTTTTTGTACTACAATATGTGTGTAAGTACTAAAATATGTGTTATAAAAAATTACGACAGGTTGTTGTTGGGATTTCACATATACTTTTAAACTCTCATAACTTTCAAACCCAAACCTTAATAGCAGGTTTCGTATTCATGCCCTCGTATACTTTTCTCCAGAAAAATGAGGCACGGTGATAATTACTATCAACAAGAGTTGGAGAGGTTGCAATTAGACCACACACATAACTCTTTTATTAGCATGCATCATATAGAGGGTACTCCTATTTATAGGTACGAAAAAAAAAAGATCGAACAATTTAACTACCTTGTAAATCGTGGATTTGATATCCAGCAAGATTACTTGCTCGGTCGTATTCTATTTTCTCTACCTGAAAACTGGGATGACGTTATACAAAATATATTTCACACACATAATCCCGACATAGCCCTGAGCTTGGTTACGTTGTTGGAGAAGGCGAAAAAAAAATCCACCTGTTATGGATACAACTGCGTACAGAGATCATTGACATAGACTGTGATGTCTCGCACCACATGCATGTAAAATTGAATCTTGTCAACAAGTTGAGAAATAGGGGATTCCGAGTTCATATCACTGACATCTACACATCAATCATAGATACCCTTCCTCCTAGTTGGCCACGTGCAAAAATTCATAGGTTCTTAAAAACTAATACAGAATGGATGGAGATCAAACACATTGAACTTATTCTAAAGTCTTACTTTGAAAAGGTATCTATCTATCTATCTATATATATATAACTAATTAAGCTTGATTAATTAGTTATAATTTCATATTACTATAAGTATTTAGTCACTTATATTTTTTAATTTTTGTAGATAATGTTGAGAGGAAACAACCCAAGGGTACCAAGTGCCGAGATGACACCACAACGAGGTTCAGCATCTCGTGCAGAAACCAAATTCTCAACACCAATGGCTGAGCAATTCACAACTCCACCAATGGTTCACTCCTCACCAAGTCCAACTCCAATTTCTTCTACGCCCCAATCCAGCACTCCCGTTGCTTTAACGCCCCCATCCAGCACTCCTGATGCTTTCCGCTCAAATGAAAAGAAGCCTATTGGCTTCTCCCTTCTCGGGAGTAACCCGACGGGTGATAGGAATGACGTGCTGAACTTTAAAGCCCAGTACTTATCACTGGGAAAAATGAATGTGGGAGTCGGTGGACCAGACAATTGGAACCTTGTTGATCAAGCTGTCAAAGATGACATACATGACCAACTTTGCAAGCATTTCTCATTTCCTGACCATTCCAAGAATAAGGTTCTATCTCGGGTTGCTGAAGGATTGAGGACATATAGGAGAAACCTTCGAAAGAAACATTTCTCAAAAGAGGCAGCGAGCTCAGATATTTTGGCTTTGAAAGAGAGAGTGCCTCCCAATGTTGAAATGTCGTTGGATCAGTGGAATAAGTTTTTAGAGAATGAGGCGAAGGAAAAAAAGTTGGTCCAGAGGGATCAAAACAAAAAAAATAGGGCACAAAAAACTGATATCCATAGGCATGGATCCAAATCATATGAGGATTTGAAGAATGAATGGGAGAGTAGGACAAAAGATGGTCTAGATGCCAGTAAAAACCCAAATCGGTCCCACTTATTCCTTCATGCTCGATGGGACAAAGATAATAAATTCCCACCGCACTTGGCTAAGACACTGGAATCAATAGAGGCCAATTGCAGTCAATTCGATTCGAGCCCTACTAATGACTTTGACCTTGAAAATGATGCCCTGACACAGACCTTTGGAAAGGACGAAAGGGGGAGGACGAGAGGTGTTGGCTCACATATGCCAAAAACATAACTTCAACACATTGCACCTCTTGTAGACGAGCTTTCTTCGGCTAAGAATTGTATCTCATCCCAAAAAGAGCACTAGTTGAAGACCGATGGGGATGTCCATGAGATTAAAAATTCCCTGGGGTATCCATATGAGGAAAAGCTTTTGACACAAAATAGTGGAATATCAATTTCTGCCTTGACCACCTGTATCGCTAGCAAAAGTGATAAAAATCCAAAGAATACAGTGCTAACCTATTATGGAATAATTGAACAAATCATAGAACTTGATTACTTGGATTTCACAGAAACCGTATTCTATTGTGATTGGGTAAAGGTGGAGGATACAACGAATGCTTGCAAAGTTGATCCCGATTCTAAACTTATTATGGTAGATTTATCAAAACATGGTGGAGATGATGGCAAGGAAGAAATCGGCAGATATGTAGACCAGAAGAGTGGGAAGTCATTTAAGAAGTGGAAACGTATGGGTGGGAAGTCATTCAAGAAGGGGAAACGAAAGTGATGCAAAGAGAGATCATATTTATGTGTACTCGTTTATAATTATATTTTTTAGAGGAAAAGCACTAATTATTTTTGGTTGGTAAAGATAATATAATTTTGGATTGCTTTAACATGCTTGTACCCTTGATTGTTCAATCAAAGGTATAAGACTTTAATGCATTGGTATGAAAAAGTCTGGATTTATTGATTAGTAAATTGGATATCATTCTTCTTTTCATCCTTGCCGTAGTAGTAGCGCATGCACAGTTTTTTTTTATATGTGTTTCTAGTTTAATTTTTGCTTAACCACTGATTGTGATTTTGTTGTTTAGATATATATTTTTCATAATCATTATCTAACCATTTTCTGTTACTAGGGTGAGTATTGAAAATTTTGATTTACTTACTCTTCTTGCAATTTCTTGAAACTAAAGACCGCATAGTCGACGACCCTTTTATTTGTGCCTTTCAGAATGTAAAGAAGGTATTCTACTCGAAGTGCATAAACGATGGCAATTGGTCTATTGTTGTGCATGCACCAAAGGGTATGACTACTAAAGTAGACGCATTAAAGTCTCCAAAAGAGTTCTAGTCAGCTCTTGATGACAACCCTAATTTGAAGGATCTTTTAGTTGATTTAGAGGAAGATTGAGTATCAAAATATTATTTTATCCTCATCAATCTTATTTGTATCCTATTATGATATTGACATTGTATTAGCATTTTACTTTAATTTATGAATTTCATATACTTTTAAGTGTAATGTCCTGCTATTTGTTTAAATGGTAGGTGATTTATCAGTTCTTTTGTTTAGAATAGATATGTTTTCATTTATTTATTTATATCGTTTGGCTTTAGAAGGCGAAAACCCAAAACAGCCCCCGAAAGGCCCTGTGAGTGGCACCAACACCTCGCACGGGACCAATGTAACTCGTACAAACTGACCGCGTGATCACGGGACCCCTAGTTTGAGAATACGATGATAATTTGCATATTTATAGACTTAGGCTTAAAAATAAAGCGTTAGTTGGTGAAAAGTCGAAACAACCTCCGAACAGCCCCGTAAGTAGCACCAACACCTCGCGCGGGACCAATGTAACTCGTAGGAACTGACCGCACGATCACGGGACCCCCGGTTTGAGAATACGACGATAATTTGCATATTTCTAAACTTAAGCTTAAAAACATGGCGTTAGTGGGTGAAAACCCGAAACAGCCCCTGAACGGCCCCGTGAGTGGCACCAACAGCTCGCACGGGACCAATGTAACTCGTAGGAACTAATCGCGTGATCATGGGACCCCCCGTGTGAGAATACGTTGATAATTTGAAAATATCTTGATTTAAGCTTAAGAAAATGGTGTTAGAGGACGAAAACCCAAAATAGCCCCCGAACGGCCCCATGAGTGGCACCAACACCTCACATAGGACCAATGTAACTTGTAGGAACTGACCGCACGATCATGGGACTGTCAGTTTGAGAATACAATGATAATTTGTGTATTTCTAGACTTGAGCTTAAAAACATGGCATTAGAAGGCAAAACCCGACACAATGTCCGTTAGGATCGTCTTCGTTTACTACACCGGCAATAAGATCGTCTCTTCGAGTATGAAATGAATAGTAGCCACCAACGGTGTGAAAGCGTCCGTTAACTAATAGGTATATTTCCAATGTTTTGCACCTATCCGGGAAAGACATCTTCTGCCAGCATCTCGGGTCAAAAAACTCCCACTATAGATATAAATTTGCCTTTTATTTTATTAAATTAGACAACGTGGATCGATATTCATTTGTTCATGTTTTATAAAAGCACGTTATATGTATGGTTTTAAAAGCCCGACAGCATATATGCATATGCATATATGCATCTTCATATATGCAAACATATATGCATCAGCATATATGCATTCTCTATGGATTGGTTTACATATTGAAAGCAAGCGGATCGAGGTTTACATATTTCCTACTTGGATTGGTTTTCATTTATTTTTCAATTTTACATTTTGTATTCGTGGAATGATGTTATCAAATTGTTGTTGATGACTCATTTCACACTATTCAGGTAATTCCTATTGAGGTAATTCCATTTGAGGTCTCTGTATTCTTTGGTAATGTAGGTATAAAGCTTGGGGTTCTCTTTTAGGATAGCAGTTGGAAGAAAGAGACATTATAGTGGCATGCATTGATTACAGGTGAACGTCATTTCACATTCTAAATATACTTTCTTAGATAAAATAAATACAGTTGCTTTGATACTCATAGAAATTCTTGACCACTAACTTTCTTATTGACCATGGCCAAAAATTTAAATGATATATTTTGTTAAATGATATATTTTGGGTACAAGTTAAATGATATATTTTGTTAGATAGAGATTGTACCCTCCTATGATATATATTATTGAAATAGTGAAATATCCCAATGAGGTAACACTCTTATTATATAGGTGGGATTGATTATACGCTATCATGCCTTTAGTGAAAAAATATAATGTATAATTCATAATCCACTTATGATAATCTAATACAAATAAGACCAGTATTTCCAACGAGTTTAGTGGCACAGCCGCAGGACTCCCGATTTGAGAATACGACGGTAATTTGCATATTTTTAGACTTGGGCTTAAAAACATGGCGTTAGAGGGTGAAAACTCGAAACAGCCCCCGAACGGCTCCGTGGGTGGCACCAACACCTCCCACGGGACCAATGTAACTCGTAGGAACTGACCCCGCATCCACGGGTCTCCCGATTTGAGAATACGACGGTAATTTGCATATTTATAGACTTAGGCTTAAAAACATGGCGTTAAAGGGTGAGAACCCGAAACAGCCCCCGAACAGCGTCGTGGGTGGCACCAACACCTCCCACAGGACCAATGTAACTCGTAGGAATTGACGCCACAGCTGCGGAACTCCCAATTATTAGAATACGATGATAATTTGCATATTTCTAGACTTAAGATTAAAAACATTGCGTTGGAGGGAGAAAACTTGAAACAGCCCCTGAATGTCCCCGTGGGTGGGACCAACACCTCCCACGGGACCAATGCAACTCGTAGGAACTGACCACGCAGCCGCGGGACTCCCGATTTGAGAATACGATGGTAATTTGCATATTTCTAGACTTAGGCTTAAAAACATGACGTTAGAGGGTGAAAACTCGAAACAGCCCCCGTACGTCCCCGTGGGTGGGACCAGCACCTCCCACGGGATCGATGTAACTAGATGAAACTGACCACGCAGCCGCGGTACTACCGGTTTGAGAATACAACGGTAATTTGTATATTTCTAGACTTAGGCTTAAAAACATGGCGTTAGGGAGTGAAAACTCGAAATAGCCCCCGAACGTCCCCGTCTGTGGCAACAACACCTCCCACGGGACCAATGTAACTCATAGGAACTGACCACACAGTCGCGGGTCTCCCAATTTGAGAATACAATGGTAATTTGCATATTTCTAGACTTAGGCTTAATAACATGGCGTGAGAGGCTGAAAACTCAAAACAGCCCCCGAATGTCCACGTGGGTGGCACCAACACCTCCCACGGGACCAATGTAACTCGTAAAAACTGACCCTGCAGCCGAGGGTCTTCCGATTTGAGAATACGATGGTAATTTGCATATTTTTAGACTTAGGCTTAAAAACATGGCGTTAGAGGGTGAAAACTCGAAACAACCCCCAAACGTCCCTGTGGGTGGCACCAATACCTCCCACGGGACCAATGTAACTCGTAGGAACTGACCACGTAGCCGCGGGACTCCCGGTTTGAGAATACGATGATAATTTGCATATTTCTAGACTTAGGCTTAAAAACATGGCGTTAGAGGTTGAAAACTCAAAACAGCCCCAGAATGTCCCCGTGGGTGACACCAACACCTCCCACAGGACCAATGTAACTCGTAGGAACTAACCCCGTGACCATTTTTGGTGACCCCTCTCGGCCGTGACCATTTTTTGGTCACAGACTTGGGCCGCGACCCACGAAAATGGTCACACCCGAAATGGTCACGGTCCAAGTCCGCAACCCACAACTTTGGTCAGGGATTTTGGTCGTGACCAATCGCCAGTTTTGGTGTAGTGAGGGGATTTTGCTCACCACCTGATTTCTTTTTCTCTCGTACCTCCTTCTTTGTTAACAAACTAGGAAATCTTTCCTCATATGATTAGACTTTCTATTTCGTTCTTCAGGGCTATGCAATTATATGAGTTATAGTCATCATCCTTATGAAACTCTTAAATATTTTGATTTATCTCTCCTATATGGAGTAAACTTCAACTTTCCAGGCCATTTTCGATCTATGCTTCCTCTGATCTCCTCTAGGATGTGGTGCATACCAACAGTGAGAGGACTATATTCATCATACCTCTTAGGTTTTTGACCTTTTTATCATTTTGATCCTTCTTCTTAAAGTCGTTGTTGCTATCGGCCTTGGAGTTGTGAGATTGTTTAGCAGCCATAGGGTCCTCAACATTCGTATTTTTATATTCTTTAGCCATCAATCCGTGATGGTCTTGAGGGATCTTTGACTAGAGCATAATATAACTTTTTCATGTCCATCAAGGCAGTGATCGATGTCTTTTTTTTGTAATCCCCCACTTCCAATTTTTTGTCGTTAAATTGAGTGATATATATTCACAAGTAATTTCCATTGGTTGTTGGTAAATACTCAAAAAGTGAGCTACCTTCTTGATAGGTTTGGCTTTAAATAATTAATTAGTGATAAACAGCTTAGCGAGTTCTTGGAAGATGGAAATTTACCCATGAGGTAAATTTTTGTACCAAATTTGCGCCGACCCAGTAATGGTCTACAACGCATCTCGTCTGGGACTGAGTAGATATCGACGGCAACTTGGTATTACTCCACATAAAGGATAAGACCATTTTTACCATCGTATTTGGGAGTGACCACAGGTGGCTTAAACTTGGTAGGTGTTGGGAAGTTCACAATTACTGGGATGAAGGGTGATCCCTTCATGAAACTCATGTGCATGGGATTCTTAGATCTGCCTATTTTCCTCAAGAAATCTTCCAATCGTTGGATTGAACTTTTATGGGGGTGTTGATTTGAATCAATTCTGATTGAGATAGTTTTAGCTGCTCGACCATGTGTTTGTGCTGAGCTCTCTTTCAGGTAAGTTTGCTTGGCACGCACAAATACTTACGCACTAGTTCTTGACCTTACATAGCCTTCTCGACAATCTCGTGATCTGGAGGGCTCTCTATTATTGTGACCTTAGCTGGTTGGGGACCTAAATGATAAAAGCATAAGCCCCTACTCAGCCTGTCTAGGGCGCTTGACCTTTCTTGAGAAAGGGAATGTCCATCGTAGTAATTAGCGAATCTGATAAAAGAGGTCGTACTAAGGCTTTAAGATCTGTCATTAGATCATGTAAATGTCTATATCTGCTTCTATTCTATCTGGGTACTGGGAGAAACATTTCTCCCTTAGTTGTTAGGACAAAAGGTTTCCTGGTTTGAAGCGTTTGAGAAAGTTGTCTCTTGCATAGCCTCCTAACCCTTGGCAATATTTAGTAAGATTCCTTGAAGATCCCCTATCCTCGGAGGGGCAGAGGGACTAAAGATATTGCCAGTGGTGTTGCTGCCTTCTGAATGTCTGTCATTTTCCACCAACGTGACTGAGAAATGGTTACTTAAAGAAATTATGTAGAAAATAACAATAACTTGTCGTTTCCCACAAAAGGCGCCAATCTATTGGTATCTAAATTGGATTTGATGATTTAGAATAGACTTAGCTTAAATAAATCAATAATTATAACCATAAATAAAGAAATAAGCTAGATAGGGATGAGAGTTAAATATAGAGACACAAGGTTTTACATGGTTCAGCCCAATGAGATGCCTACATCCACGAGTACAATGCCACTATATTTTAAGGTTTAGCACAATACTCTCAAGATCTATCTATGGTTGGTATAAAGTATTTTCATTTGTCCTTAGTTGAGGGAGGTCCTGATCTATTTATAGTAGTTGGAAGTTAAAGAGGCGGAATACCTTTATACATTAGGTATTTACATATTTATATGATCATTAGCAGTTAGATATTATTCACGTCCATGTGCATGGTGTCTATTGAGAGTCCTATGTGTGTCCATTCATATTCTTCGGGGTTGTCGGCCAACAAACTGACCAACGTCGTCTTATTATTTTAGGCTACAACAATGATAGAGAAAAAGAAAAGAAATTTTTTGAATTGATTTGATTTTTTAAAATTATATTTTTTTATAAATATGTTATTTTTCAATTGGTTTTTTAACTAAGAGGGATAATACCCCCAAACATTTTATTTATAATATAGAATAGAGAAACAGCCTCTCCATGGCTTACAAACCCAGACTTAATTATTTTTAAAGGATGGGCCCATTACTCTATAAAGAAAGCTTGAATTTGTGGAATTGTAATACATCCCCATTACATGTTTGACAAATTCCATAATAGTCAATAAATTTAGGGATTTATAAATTATCCCCATTATAAATAATTGAATGCTTGGAGAATTTAAACTTTGGGATTTATAATACATCCCCATTGAAAACTTTTTACTTTAATTCTAATATTTGGAAGATTTTGTGTGTCCATATTTAGATTACCTTTAACCAAAGTTAGAAGAGAGTTGAAACAACAATATGTTGAATCTATATGTTTGAGGGATGCACTTGAAGCAAGGTAATCTTCTACTGAATAGTTTTCTGTCCAAGTACGATTGATTTGGAAATTAAGTGGAAAGATAAGATTATCAAAGATCCCTAAAGTATTTCATGGAGCTTTTTCTTTCTTTAAAACAACATCGACTAGAGATTTGCAATTAGATTCTATAGTTTCATTTCAAATGTTTCAATAAGAAATCAACTTGAGACCTTCTTCTAATGCCAATACCTCTGCAGTGAATGAAGTATGAATCCCAATTGATTTTGCAAAGCTTGCTATAAATAGTCCTTGAGAGTCTCTTATAACTCCTCCAATGCCACTAGGGCCAGGATTATTTATAGAGGCCCCATCTATATTAAGCTTGAAATATCCTAATGGAGGTTTGCACCATTGACATTTGATTAATTGAATTTTCTTTTTTAAAGTTTTTATGTTGAAAATATTAATAATTTGAATATCATCTTGGGGGATTTTATCATAAAACTTACAATTTTAAAGAATATTAGAAGTTAGAGAAATCATATTTTGAATAATTAATGTGGAAGAGGTTCGTACGTTCTCAAAAGATTTTTATTCCTTGCCTTCCATATTTCCCAAAAAATTACTTTTGGAGAGATTTTAAATAAAAATTTATTGTAGTCTTTTTTAGTATCTGACAACCACCAAGAGAACAATATGAATCTGCAAGAAGATTTATCAATACACAGATCAAATAGATTAGAGAATAATGACCATACTTCTTTGGTTATAACACATTCAATAAGAACATGTTGGCAACTGTCCTTTGTAGAGAAACAAAATCTACACACAGAGGATAATATTATACCTACTTTCTGAATCTCAGTTTTAAAAGTAACTGAGTGATTAAGAAGTTTTCAAGTAAAATTAGAGAGTTTCATTGGACAATATTTGATCAAATTTATTTTCCAACTAAAAGATATTAGTCTAGATTGTCTGCAAACATTTTATGGAGAACTAATAGTAAATTCTCCTGTGTTAGATGCTTTCCATATTTACTTGTCTTATGAGATGAACTCTTCTGCTAATTCTTAAATTCTTGCTATCCTTCTAACAGTATTTGACACTTATTTAATTTGACAAACCTTTTTTGTGCTTATTTCTAATGAAACAAGCCCAAATTCCCGTGTTAAACTTATATTTCCAGTATCTTTTATACTAAAGACAGAAGCTATGTCATCAATTTTTCTAAAATTCAGGCCACCTTTTTCAAATGGATTACAAAGGTCTGTCCATTTTGACCATTGATGGGGGATTTCTTTTGAGCTTTCTCCCCAGTAAAATTTGCTAAATATATTGTGCAATCTTTTATAATATTTTTGGAGGATTTAGCACAACTAGAGAGTAAATAGGTGTTGATTGCAGCACATATCTGATAAGTGTAGCTCTTCCTGGTTGTGATATCATTTTAAAGGACCATATGTAAATCTTATCTCTTATTTTTAATAAGATCTCTGAATAATGAATTACTTTTGGTCCACCTTTGTTAAGAAAGCGCCACAAATATTTCATATGCAACTGTTTATGTGACAAACCCGTTTGATTTGGAATAGATTTTCTTCTATAAGAACTGACATTTTTATCAACATAGAAGGAGCTCTTAGAGAAATTCGCCTGTTGACCTGAAGTGTTTACATAGGTTTTAAGCATGTTTATAAGAGTTTTGATACTGTGTTTTCCCCCATTGATGAAAATTATTATATCATCTGCATAGCCTAAATGTGATATAAGCTTACTGTTTGGAGGATGAGAATAAAGAATGGTCTTTTTAAGATTAAAAAGTTTGTTTATATTTTTCTAAGAGTTTTAGCAGCTATGATGAAAATATTTGGAGATAATGGATCTCCTTGACTAAGATCCCTAGAAGAGTGAAATTATCCTATACTTTGGCCATTTAAAATCAATGAGTACCAGTTATTAGCTATCAGTCTCCAAAGCATATCAATAAAAAAAATCATTAACTCCAAATTTCCTTAACATTTTACATAGAAATGGCCAATATAGTTTGTTATATGCCCTTTCAATATGTAATTTGATTGTGACATTATTTCCAAATGCCTTTTTACCTAAATATTTAACCATTTCTTGAGCTAAAAGAATTTTTTCTTGAATGCTCCTGTCTTTAACAAAGCCACTTTGATTTTGGGAAATAATTGAGGGAAGAATGTGATTAGCCATTCAGATTTTAGAGATTATTTTATTAGGGAAAGTGCAAAGGCTTATTGGCCTTAATTGATAACATGAGGTAGAATTTGACACCTTCGGAATTAAAGCTATGGAAGTAGAAGACCAACTTTTAGGTAGTTCATCTCCAGCAAAAAAAGAGTGAATAGCATTAATAAGGTCTACCTTTATTATTTCCCAAAACTTAATGTAGAATATACCTCTAAAACCATCAGGACCAGGAGAGCTAGATGGGTCCATATCATTAATTGCTGAGTATATTTTTGCTTCAAATGGAAATTTTAAAAGTTTATTGTTCATTTCTACTATTATGTCTTTTTTATGACTTCTAAAAATGGGTGATCCAAAGATTTATATTCTGCTAACCATAATGTTTGGAAATGGTTTTGAAAAATGTTGCCTATCTCTTCACTAGATTCTTCCCACTGATTTTGAAAATTCTTAATTATAGAGATGGATAATTTTATTTGTCTAGGTCTAACAGAAACAGGGAAATTTTTTGTGTTTTGTCTCCCAATTTAAGGCATTAGATATAGATTTTTTGATACCAAAAGCATTCCACTCTTTGTAA
Source organism: Sambucus nigra (assembly GCA_949130495.1). Classification (NCBI taxonomy): domain Eukaryota; kingdom Viridiplantae; phylum Streptophyta; class Magnoliopsida; order Dipsacales; family Adoxaceae; genus Sambucus; species Sambucus nigra. The sequence goes on from OX422220.1 coordinate 53,302,552, forward strand.
TGCAACTTCAAATCAGTTCTAGGTTTAAACATATCACTTCTAGTTGTTTCATTAGGAGAAAGCTCAAATGCATTTTCTTTTATTAGGACTAAATCTTCCAAATCTTTAACAGCTTGAAAAACATTTTAAAATTTTTCCTTATTCCAAATTGTGAGCTTTGATTTCAAGTGTTTTAGCTTTAAGGCAAATTTAGTCATTGGGGGAGCTTGAATGTTATATGACCATTCTTCTTCTATGATTTGTTGAACCTTAGAATTAATGCACCACATTGACAGAAATGTAAAAGGTTTTGGATAATTATCTTTGGGACTATGAATAGATATAAAAGTGGACTATGATGTAATACTCCGTATTTTTATGGCTTTTAAATTTAGGGATTTATTAAATTTAATTGAGATAAATTAATTTCATTTTAATCCGGAATGTTGTTTTAAATATTTACTAGCGTGATGAGAGTTAGTAATTATTGAAAAAAAAATTAATGTTACTGGATGAGTATAGTAATATATGAGATTTATTTTTATAAAAATTGTCACGTGTAAATAAAATGGCAATTATGGAAATTTAAGTCGGGACGCGCCTGTGTCGTGTCGAGACTGAATTGTTATTATATAAAGTGAATAAATTATAAGTTGCTCGTATGGTCTTTTTGAGTGCGCCAAAGTGTCCGGAAGGGTCGAGATAGTCAGAAAAGTGTACCCGGGGGTTTAGTTTGGGTCTCGGGGCGTTTTTAGGCTTAATTAGTATCCCGGGAGGGCGTTTTAAACATTTCGTAATTATGGGTAATTAAACCCAAGAATTTTCTAGGGTTATATCAGTTGGTAAGTGTTGTCTTCTAGGGTTAACATAACCAAAAACTAATGACGGCCATTGGAGAGGAAGAGGAGAAGCTTTCCAAGGGTTCTAGGCCAAGAACTCCTCCGGTTGCACCGCCGTCACCGCCAAAGCGTAGATCGCGCGAAGGGGATCACAACCACACCTTTTTCTTCCACAAATCAGAGACTAAATTTCCAGGAAAGTATCTATCTTACTTTAATCAAGTTAATGCATCCTTTTATATTAGTCTAAGGTTGATTAGAATTAGTGTTCTTGAAGAAAAGCATTAATTGGAGTTAAAAATTTCATGTGGTAGAGGTAAAAGATTATATTCTGGAAATCCATTTCATATGTAGAGGTTGAACCACGAATTTCCATGTGTTAGTGATAGAAAATCTGGAAAAAGAATGGAAGAAACTAAGTTAAAGAAGATATTAGGGTTCTTGAGGATTATATAGATTTTACCCTCTTCTTTTGATTATACTTGATGAAAACTCGCATGTTTTACGTTGGATATTGTTTATATGGGTATACAACACTTGTAGTATGAGTTATTGAGAGTTTGGAACTAAAACATGATGATTTGGACGAGTTTGGGGTAAGAATCCCGTAACTGGGTTTTCTACAGAATCTGCATAACTGTTTGATCGATCGATCGAGCCCAGATCCTCGATCGATCGACCCCCTTTCATCGATCGATCGACCCCTCCTGGAAAACTGCATTTTTTCTTGTGTTAGCTTAATTTGATTTTATACGTAGTAAACCTTGATTAGGTTTTCTAGAACATAATGGAACATAAAAAGGACCAGTAGGGTCAAGATAAACCCCGTTAAGTGGAACTTTAATGTGAAGGGAAATAAAGGGTAAACCGGGAGACATTCATACTTAAGAAATCATACGTGCGTTGATTAAATAATCGAAACATCTAGGAAGTCGGATTATAAGGTGAGTGAGGGCCTACTAAAATTGTACTTAGGTAAAGAGAATACTTCGAGAGAGGAGAAGTGGGTTTAGAATAACTTAATTACGAGAATAAAAGGAATGAGTCCGTTATACGAGATAATTGAGTAAAATGTGTAATAATAGATAATGATAAGTATGGGTCGTGAGAGTACCTAATTTAATAATGTGGATGTGAATACACATATATATATATGACAGTGTGATTGTGCATATATTACTTCTGTGTAAAAATCGTACCCGGGCTACTTTCTATCACGGGGGGTTTCCGCGCCAGGACAGTCTTATCTCGATGGGACCTTTATGAGGGATATTGACTTGTACCCTAGAACATAGTATTTCCCTGGTACAGGCTATCTGATTGATAGTCATAGGGGCCTAAGAGACGTGTGGGTATGTACTGACCTCTTAGGACCGGGAACTATGCTTCGCCTCCATTTGTATGTGTCTGTGTTAATGCAGTTCGAGAGTGATTCCGAACTAGCATTTCCCTAAATATGTGTGATATAGGGACTTGATATCAGAGTATGCCAGCACCATAATTTTTATGTGGGGTGCCGTTAGTATATATGTATTATATGAGTGATTGGTATATATATACTTAATTATGGAAACTTTGCACCATAGATTTTATGTGGGGTGCCGTTTGTATATATATTATATGTGTAACTAATATATATATACGCGTACCTATATGAGAAATTTCTACTGAGTTAAATAGTAGTTAAGTAATGTATAAATTCTTCAGCTTCACTATAAGTATTCGAAAACATTATAACAATACGGAATTATTCTAAATAACGTAAGGAAATCTTGAAGAGGCAGATTTTTCTAAAGTGAATATCATAACCTTAATTTCACGTGTTAAGGCTTATGGAGAATAAGTTACAGAGATATATGGGATTCATTAGTACGGTAGACGTGCACACTAGATGAGAGGTGAGAATTCGCAAGAGAGTATCACATACTAATATGACTGTTGCATTAGCCGGTAAGCATTTTAAATACTTGCTAAACTATTTTTAAAACTGTTTTACATTCGGGCTCTGACCCGTTTGCTATTACCTCTGCTCTCTTGTGTGTATATATATATATATATGTATTACAGGTGCCCAGCCACAGGGGCATCATGCTTAGGATTCTTTGGATGGAATGCGCTGTAGCTTTTGTGGGAGTTGCAAGACATTACTTAGACGACTTCATTGTTGATTCCACTTCTAGTTCAGCTTTATCCAGTGGGGGCATGTGTCGCCCTTTTCCATTATTTAGTTTTGTCAGAGATTGTAATTCTTTTACTTTCAGCATCTATATTTCGGGATTTATTACTGTTAGGATATTTTCCTTTAGTGTTTAAAAGTTGGGATTTGTTATTGATGGTTAAACTCTTGAATGTTCATTTTTATTCTTATACTTAATGTGTGACTCTTAAAATGTAAATGGTTAAAGGTTTTCTAATTGAATTTAATAAAATGGAAATAAGGTTTTAACTGGTTTTAAGACTTAGCTTAATTAATCAGGTTGTTTAAATTTGAAAATTTTCATTTGCGGCAGTGATGCTAAGAATGAACCAACTGTTCAACTTGATTTTAATTTAATAAAGGAGTGATCGCCCGGTATTTAATTAGGCGGGGTGTCACATATGATAAAAGCATGCTCTATGAAGGTGAGTGATATTTGTTTGAGGGAAATGTAATAACCATTTTAATTGACTAAGCCTCTATCTAATCTACAAAAGATAGTCCCATTGATTCTATTGTTAGTCCAAGTAAACTTGGAGCCCGAATAACCTGAGTCCATTAATGTATAAGTGGAGATCATGTCTTTAAAATCCTCAATGGTTTGAAATTCAAAAGAATTAACTCCTAACTTTTCCTTTTCATTTAAGACTACATTAAAGTCTCCCGTAACCAACCAAGACTAGTGTGTAGACTCAATTGTTATGTTTTCAAGGTTTTGCCATAAATCCAATCTTTCTCCTGAAGTGCATTTTGCATAGACAAGAGCTAAGTAAATTATTTGGTTTAAGAATACAATGTTATTTTCAGGCACAATAGTTGTTCTGAGTCATAAGTCACTTTAATTGTCAAAACATTTCCCATAGAAACCATATTTTATTTTACTGGTTACTTAAATTATTTGGGAATCGCCATTTATTTTGGTAGTTTGTTATTTTATTTGAATCAACTTTCGGCTCAACTAGGCTATAGTATGAATATTATATTTTCTAATCATTCTTTTAATTCTTCCATTAGTGGCCTTATTATCCACACCCCTAACATTCCAACATATAAAATTAATCATTTAGGAATAAAGGAAGGATTTAGAGCTTTTTATTTACTTAGAGATCTTGTAAATCTTCTAAAGAGGGGACCATAAGGAGGTTATTTAGAGAGCTTACTTGACTTAAGATCTTCGTAGTTACACTTTCTTTGCTTTTTTTCTGAGTTAAGACTCTATTTTCTTGATATATATTCCATTCGGCATCTAGCCATGACAAAAATTTTTGTAGTTCTTCAACCATAGGGACTGAATATCTTCTTTCCTCTTTATCTGATTGATGATAGTATTTTATTACTGCTAAAATTTTATCATACTTTGGAAGTAATTAACCTTTTGGAGAAAGATTATATTGATCCACTATCAAAGTTTCTTCTGAAGAATATTATTGGCGCGACCACAAATGTGTCTAGTGTGCGTGCTATCTAGGCTCAAGTGCAAGCCTGTTGCTCAAGTAATAATCCGATAAGTCGGGTATCGATCCTCGGGGAAAAGGACGAACTAAGTCGTGATGATGTTGGAAAGATTGAAACAATCCTAGCTTTGACTCTAAAAAGAAAGGAAAGGTGATTTGGAAGACGAAACCACTACAACTAGATGCAGTTTTGAGAATGATTAACTAAAGTAACTACGAATTAACAAAATGTAACGACACTAATTAAACGAAAAGATGATGAAAATTGGACTAAAAATTTAACTATGAGATGAGACAAATAGGTCGGGTTACAATCCCCCACACCCTAGTAATTTACTTCATATGATACTAGATTCGGAATTAGAATTCTAAATGAACCCGATATTTAGTACTCCTAAGCATTACACATATGAGGGATCGTAGCGTGCATAGTATGTAATCAAAGGACGAGTAAAGTGTTGTCGCGTTAACTAATACACGCGTCGCATTCTTAAGCATCCCGATTACCTAGGGCAAATGAGATCAAATGTCCTACGATGGCTGCACCAGTTATGCAACACGATTCATATAAGATTTTAATTCAAAAGTCTATTTTCCATTATCATGCATTACATTGAATGGGGTTCATGCACCCCAACCCTTAGAAAATTAGCTAGACATAATTAACTTAGAGAAAAAATAGGGTTTTTAAGAAATAAAACATTAACTCTAAAGAAACTAATTGAAAAAAAAAATTCAGATTCAAAACCAGCAATTGAAACTAATGAGCAATCAAAAATTAAAAGAAAGGCGTTACTTGAATTGAAGATATTAAACTCAAATTCTTACAGCAATATCTTCTTATGAAAAACTAAGGGTTTTTACTACAAAAACCCTCTACTCCTACTTAGCTAACCTAAAAATTGAACTCCTTTGTCTAACAATAACTAGAGGTTAAATACATCACAAAAAATCTAGAGTTGCAGCTAAATCAAACTCTAAAATCGGAGCAGAAAATCAGGAATTATCTTCGGCAGATCGGTCCGTGCCTTCAATGGCAGATCGGTCCTCATTCAAATCTGGATCGATCCTTTTTTCTGGGAAATAGGATCGGCCCACATTGTCAAATTTTCCAGTAAGTGATGAGGATCCGGATTGATCCTTATTTTTTAAAAATAGGATCGGTCCGCTATGTGATTTTGGCCAGTGAGTTTCAAGGGTTCAGATCGGTCCCTTTTTGTTCTAAATAGGATCGGTCATATCTTTAAAATCAATTTCTCCTGATTTTCTCTTCATTATCTCTCATTTTTAGAATCTCGTAACTTTTGCTCCGGATCTCGAATTTGGATACCGTTTCATCCTACACACTTGCGGACTCGAGGTCTTCAACTCATTTTGGATTCTCATCCGAATTCCTTATAGAAATTATGCTTTTACCCTTTTGAATTTTCTTCCTTGATTCATTCTTTTGCATTTGCTTCTTACTTTCTTCACTTATCAATAAATACTTGTAAATATCATGAAAAAAGCAAAAAACTCGAGATACTATGTAGAAAGGTGAGTAGCATATAAATGAGATAAATCAAGATGAATTATATTATCCGGGGCGATAAAAATCCCTAAATTAAGGGGATAAATTCAGAAGAACTTACGCCTAATCAATTGTCCATGTTAAATTTTTTCTGTTGATTCTTGGGGATGATTCTCTATTTCTTGATCTTCTTGTTTAGACTCAGATGGATTATCATGAATGATGTAACAACCCGCGTAATTTTGGGCTATTTTAATTAATTTCTGGAAAATGGAGGAAAATAAAGTTTTTGATAAAATTATTTTTATTGCTCAAATATGTTGGTTATTATTTTTAAAGGCGAGAATTTCGAACGGTTTCAAAAACGGAGTTAAAACGTATTTTAAAATAATTTTTAAATATTTTTAACTCTTGGAGTTGTTTTGACTTCCAACTCTTCATTTCTTTGCCTTATTTAAAGGAGTCTTTTGGATTCCAACTCTTCATTTCTTTGCATTATAAAAGGAAGTCGTGGGCAACCCTTTTAACATACTTGTGGCACAAATTTTGGCAACAAATATATTTTATATTCCTCTTCTTTTTATATACACATTGTCCCTTGATATTTGTGAGTTCCAACCTTAGATTATAGGTGTTCTTGGGGCTATTTTGTTGGAGGTTCTTGGAGAAGATTTTGTAGATCTTTTGTGTTGATCTTGAGGATGTGATCGTTGGTTTCTCATCATGGTTTGAGGTATGGGGTTTTACACAATAGGCTCCTTAAATTTTGCGAGTGTCATTCTCTTTGATTTCTTGTTTAATTGAACTCATATTTGAATTGATAAATTCATTGAAATCTGGAAAATAATTGTTGAAATTATTTTGATTCATGTGGTATCATTATATTGTTGATGAGCACGTTGTAATGAGATTTTAAATTGGCACGGATGTTGGGCACCCGCCAAAATTCCTGTTTCTCGGGCTATGGCTAGATAAAGCATATACGGATGTGGTGAGGCCTGGTGACCTATTGATGTGTTGTTGAGAAATTATATTGATAAATGATTTGAGATTTGCATTTTGATTTGAATATTCGTACTCGTCTTGTTACATTTTATTCATCGCTAACATATATTTGTTGAGCATCTTTCTTGTCGTATTGTGTACTTCCCCATATTTTCTTTTAGTTGGCAGGTTAGCGTGGATTTGAGACGCTATGGACCAATTGGGATGATTTTTAGTGTGGATTATATTGGGGAGAATTTTTAATAAAATTTGGAATAATTGTATTATTTTGATGTATAGAGCATTGAAGATTTGTATTTATTTTTCGAGTTAGATGTTGTATTTATTCGAGAGACTTGTTGTATTTGAAGAATTGAGATTAGTTGATTTATATTATTGTGGGTCTATTTAGATGCTCTATACCTTGTTATTTGTGGATTTAGTTATCTTATCAAAGTGGCGCTCCGTTCGCTCTCCCCGGGTGGGCGGGGTGTTACAAATGACTTCAACTTTGTTTTCCATGCTTTTTCTATTAGTTTCTGAATTGCTGGGATCTTGAATTGGCTACATAGTATCTTAAATTGGTAACATAGTATCTTGAGAGGGCTGCATAGTATCTTGAATTAGCAGCATAGGATCTTGGATATTTTGGGGAAGTTCTTGAATATTTCTGCAACTTTTTTCCCTGTATCATTATTTTTTGTGGCTTTTTTTGGAACTGCATTGGTGTTTGGATGTTTAATCATATATTTTATTTCTTGATGACCTTTTTTATTGCAGAATTGATAATATGATGGAATGTTTTCATATGAAATTTGTTGCTAAAAACCATTTGAGCCACAACCTATCCAAATTATGTGGGTTCTTTCTTGAATGAGGTTTATCTCTACACAAACTCGAGATACACTTGGTCTGGAGATTGAGATAGTAGATGCATCCATTTTCAATGTGTTACCTATTAATTGGGTTATTGAATAGAGGGAAGATTTTGCATAAAGGTGAATTGGTAATTTGGGGAGGTTAATCCAAATCGGAACTATTGGGCTTTGCTCATTTGGTTTAAAGTCTGTTGTCCATTTAAATGTGCACATTGGAAATTTCCCAATGTACCATTGATCTCTAACCCAAAGTCGAACATAGTCTTCTTCACAGTTTATTCTTATGAGATTGTGTTTGGAATCCAACAATCCGATTGTGAAAGCCGCTTACAGAGAAAATGTTTGAAAAGTTTTGCGAATGATTTCAATTGTAATAGTCCACGAATTATTTTATTAATTAAATGAGTTCAGGTGACTCGAAAAATTATTTTAAGCTTAATAGCAATTGTCATTAATTTTTATGTATGAGTATTACTAATTTATTTGTTACTTTAATTAGTTTTCGTCAAAATTCCAACACGACATCATCCGTAAGACTTGAATATAAAGTTGGACTAGTTATTTTATAGTTCATTAAAAGACCCAGTTCAAAAAAATAAAGTTACAAAAGTTTTTGTGGTTAAAATAAGAATAGTCCCCCAAAAAATTCTAAACCTAATATATAAAGAGAAGCCAACCTTATTTTTTTTTAGTTTCACAATCCAACTTAATGATTTTCTCTCTCTGAGAGAAAATCGAAAACCCAACAACCCAATTTCTTAATCTCCCGTCGATCTCCCTCTTCCCCAACCCGTCGCCTCCATCTCCCCCTTTCCCCACCGGACCAGCCTCTCCCCCCTTTCCTGTTACGTCGTCCCCGTTCTCCCCCTTCCTCATCTACTTCGTTTTTTTTATTATTTTCAGACATGGTTAAAATTTTGAATATGTGTGTGTGTGTGTGTGTGTGTGTGTGTGTGTGTGTGTGTGTGTGTGTGTGTGTGTGTGTGTATGTGTGTGATTTGAAGTTCTGACCCGACCTTGCTATGGTGGTGGCCGGTGACGACAAACCCCGCTTTGGGTTTTCTACTGTTTTTGTTTTTTGTTTTTTATATTTATATAAACACATATATATACATATACATACATGTATGCATATGAGATTATTGGTGTGTTCTTATTTTGTTCGAAATTCATCCCGTTTGGATTTGGATGTTTGGGTAGTGTAATCTCAATTTGGGTATTGTCTAACTGTAATTTTTTATCCGAAACATACCTGTTTATTATGTATACTCAATTACCTATAGAAATGATCGTAAATACAAAATTCCAATATGTACGAGTAACCGTACATTTTTCTGAATAGATTTGGATTCGTTGTCATTTTTTTATATAAAAGTGTCCCTTTTCGTTTAAAATAAGCTACGATACCAAACGACTCGAAGTTCTGTCGTTACAATATGAGACGCTATTACAAGTCATTTTAATTAAAAATATTATTATGCAGGTGTTGGAAAAATTGTTGTATTGTGTTGACTAATATTGGAAGTTGCATGACCACTGGTTTATTGTCCAAATAAGGAAGGGAATTTTCAAATTTATTTTAATTTTATTTGTGTCACAAACATTAATTTTATACTCACCGTAACGGTATTGACACTCGGATACTATAAAATATGATCGATGGGAAATAGAAAACACTAACACGTATCAGATTATAACTAATATTTTAATCAATTTAATTAAGTAATTAATTTCGGACCAACGGTGTAAGTTAAGATTTTTGGAATTATCTATCAGGACAATACTCAAAAACAGATTTTTATGTTCGTTTGTGGATTTTGTTCAAATAGTCAAATCATATATTTGACCCGATTAATATTTTAAAAAAAAAGATAAAATCGTTGCTTATTCAAACAAACTGAATCCTTTGATTCCATATAAAGAATATTTTTCCCAAAATTGTATTATTCAAATATCGAATTTCTATGTAAACATTATTTACTAAATTCCAAATATTACTTCTTTTGTTAACGAACTGAAAAGCATAATTTATAATTATATATGGAATTCATATATTTATGCTTGCCATAGTATAAGCTTTATTTTTATTTACCTAACAATATCAGATATCCTAAACTCGAACCATTTTTCCCAAACACCGATATAACCACTCTCATTTAAACCCTCGAGCCAATAACTACGAGAGCTGTAATGCAACAATGAAAGATCCATAAATAATAACGAAAAGCTCGTAAACACCGGTAGGTTGTTCTATTTCACTATTATGCCTTCAACTTATGCCTTTGACATTACTGCTTATTATATCACTATGTAATAACCTTGAACTCGTATTCTCATTTATGAACTCTTTTGATAGTTCAAGTATACCGTGAATATTGATTCAATCTTTTATCTCATTAAACTCAAGATAGCCCAACTCTTACAACCTATTTGATTTCAGTCAATTATCCGAATTGCAGTACACCACTGTATCCTGTTAAACAATGATTTAAATTGTTTTATCATATTGCAGTATACCCTGCATATTATTAAACTTTGGTTTCAATTATCTGATTTGCAGCATAGCCTACCATCTTATCAATGTAACCTTTAGTATCATACCGTATAATCGAGGGATTAGACCCGGTAAGCCCCCGATAAATCTAATTGGCCTGAAGGACTCATATATTGAGTGCCTTGTTGTTATATTTTCTCTACGTATGAGTTCCTCTCTAGCTAAGTGTGCCAAGTTATTTGGTTATTCCCTAATTATCGGGATTGCCTATTCAAGTGCATTTTATGCCTTGAGAGATATTATAATGGTATGTCTACGCATTTGCTGCCTCTATAGATGATAATTTATGGGTTATCATACTATAGTCTGAACCTTATTTATAACTCGATAAATACCATTTTCGGTTATAATCAGCATACAGTTCTTTCACATATATTGCAAACTTCAGTATACCCTTACTTAGTTCTGTTGATATTTCGTTTTATTGCATATTGCCATACACTATTTTATATTTCGAGTATTTCAAACCCAGTTATGTTATTTAAACAGATTACCATATTTACATTATTATAGAACTAGAATTTTATATTTCGAAGTGAGACTCAATAGCCCAACCTCCGTAAATATCCACATATATCAACTATCGTCGGTTTTAAAATTAATTTTGATGCAGCCAGGCCTAAAGGTTCTGCTACTTCTAGCTATAGTGTGTGAAGGCTTCTAATAATTTCTTATAGTGAGAGACGGTTGAAAGTATGTGCAATAAATCTTTACGGGTTATAAAATATCAGTGTCATCAGGACCATACACTAAAGTCCAAAGACCTTTAATGCTCGATTATAATACTTTCACATCATAGACCTAAGCCTATATGTCTTAATTTTTAACATTCTGTCACGTAAAAGATTCAGCTAGCATTTGCAATAAAATACTCAACCAATCATTCTTGCAATGATCACAATTTCTACTAAATTAAATATCATTACGAAGCATAAAAATATCAAATAAAGTCACAACCCAATATCATATTTATAATCAGTCATGTATTCAAAACTCATAGTACATCACCAATACAATAAATAGCAACAAATATCAGCAGGTAACAAATCAACAAAGCCCTTTACTCCTTCACCCTTACTACACTACAAAAAAAGTTTCTTTTAAGACCCTTATACATGTATATGAGTCTATATACTTCTTTCATTTTATGGTTAGTTTTAGCCATTCCAAGAGAATCTTATGATTGTACACTTGAGATACCTATTTCTCTATATGAGAGTGAGTTTACATATGTACAAGACATTAAAAGAGGACCCCATATTGTAATAGACATTGTTATAGTATTTAATGAGAATAAGGAAAGAAGTATACATGGAATTAGTATCATTCAAAACCCTCAACTCCAATATTGATATGAATGGTGTTGAAAGCCTTGTTTTAACAAGACAAACATAAATATTATTTGATGTAGGGATGTGTATAATCTCTTTCTTTAAAGGACTAAACGCACAAATTGTAGACTAATTCAAGAACTCATGATAACATTGGAAAAATGACTAACAAATCAAAGTAATCCTTGATTCAGAACAAACATTATGCCTAGATGATAATGGTGACTAGTTTTTGATAAAATACCGATAACAATCCATACAAAACCAAACTACAAATGCTCCAAGTTCAAAAACAAAAATAAATAGTTTATGACTATATCTCCGTCAAGCATTGTCCCTCTAAATTTCATATCCATCTTCATCTCCATCTTCGTCTGCATTTTCATCTTCATGATCATTAGCTTGAACCACACTAGTGTCAACTATTAACCCATCTCCATCCCTCACCCACCATAAGTTTGGATCTTCATTAAAATTTTGCATGACAAATGGCTCATCTCCATTAAGCAACAACTCTTCTTCAGCTTCTTGAACTATCGTGTACCTATCAAATTGGTCTCTTGGTGTTATGGGAACAACAACGTGCCAATCCGTATCGATAGGGTCCAGCACATAAAATACTTGTTCTGCATGGGATTCTAGTATGAAAGGTTCATTACACTCTTGATTATCCTTATATTTCAAATGGTTGAAATTCACAAAAGTAAAGTTAAACTCGTCAAATTTTGTAACCATACGATTTTCAACCCAATCACACTTGAATAATACAAACTTTATGCCACTAAGATACTGAACTTCAATAATGTTTGTTAGTTCCCCATAGTGCGTAATATCACCCACAATGGGGGATTTATCCTTCCGGCTAGAATAACTCATTTATTCGTCTTTTATAACAACTCCTCTATTTTGAGTTTTCTTTCCCCTATCACGTTTCTTTGTTCGAAATCTAAAACCTCTAACAATATAAGTGTTGAATCTGACAGCATCCTTAAAAGGACCTAAAGACAAGCATTTGATTTCGTCGGATACTTCCACACCGTCACGTGCCAATTTATTAACCTATAGTTTATTAAAGTAAATGTCAATATAAAAATATAGTACTTACTCATAATTCAAGTATTAGTTATGATATTTTTGCTTACATAATCCTTAATCCATTTGCGAAACTCGTCATTGTGAAGACAATTAACACGATGCTTTTGTGAATCTTGAGGATACTTTGATAAAAGTTCTGCGAGATGCTTTCTACAAGTAAACAAAGAGCCATATTGATATGCCCAAAGTACACCTGAGAGACCAGAGACCCCAACATAAAGATGGATGGGAGGCGAGGTAATAGAAGCCCAAGGATGCCTATCAGCAGTGTCTTCCAACAAGGGTCGGCCACAGCTGACGTCCTAACATTGTCTCGGCCTGGAAGTAGACGAGGTTAGCTTGAAGCTGAGAACTCAGCATCCGCAGGGTCAGCCATAGCCAATGTTGTATATACCTTGTACACCTACCTCGGCCCTTCATCAGCTGAGGTCAGCAAAGGCCTCGTAGGCTCAATCAACAAGCATCGTGTCATCATCGTCCCTGAACGACATTGCATCTCATATCCAATCTCGGCCGACCATCCTGGCCGAGGTCTTTATGGAACATTAATTTCAGATAAAGCAAGGTTCGTACTTCACCAACCTCGTACTCATCCAGGCCGAGGTTGGTACCAACCAAGGATAGCCGAGCTTCTACACGTTTATGTATAACTTGGAACAGGTGGACAAATCTGCTATAATCGAATTATTCCCTCCACATGAGGGAATATTAAGGTCATCATTGCTTAGTTGAGATCAACCAGGTGTCACTCTCATACTGGTTCGATGCTCATGCACATGCTCATTGTATGCTTGGGGGGTACATTATACCCCCCAAGCACTATATAGAGAGGTCATCCTCTACCTTGTAAAAGGATCCGAAATGATAACCCTAGCTAAAACTCTATCAATTATACAGTAGAGAGAGAGCTTGAGAGATTGTATCCACGGCCATTAGTGCCTTCATTCAGTGATATTACTCGCGCACACTCACAATGGACGTAGGCTAGATTGGCTGAACCACTTATATTGAAATGTTCATCCTCTTCTCCTCACCCCCTTCTACATACATACATATACATATTCTCCTATGTTGCCATTGTTATCACTTATTTGAGCTTGTCAGCACCTTGACTGGTGGTGTTATTTCCAGCATCATCATTTTGGCACCGTCTGTGGGAACGAGAAGCTATCTCTTCCTTATTTTCTACTTAACCTCACCCGAGACTCTGGTGGTGAGCCAGGCCTCACCCCTTGTACGGAGCTGTGTCAGCATTGAAAGAGGTCTATTAAGGTACAAAGCTCATTTACTCTACAAGCTCTTTTGTGTTAACACACGTGACACTGGAATTACCGCCACCTTTTCCGCCGCCTGGTACTGGAGGGCCTAGTTTTAGTCAGGCGCTGCCTCAGTCTGAAATGGCAAAAGTGGCTGCAGCCTTAAGATCTTTGGCTGCAACGTAACAAGCGATGAAGGAGAAATTTGCACAACTCAGTCAGAATATGATGAGTCCACCTGGGTTCTCATCAGAGTTGATTACTTCGACGGCTGTTCAGCCTCATCCTAATGCCAGGGGACCACCCCAGGCACCGCAAAAAACCAACCTACGCCTCAGCGAAGGAGGGACGTTGCTAACCCTAGACGTTTGCATTTGGGGAGGCAAGGACACCTTTGCCCTGAGGATAGGTATGATAATTTGGAGGCAGAAGATTCTCCAGAGGATTGTTGGGAGCCGTATGAGGTTTTAAATAACACAGTACATCCTATCCAGTAGAACCGAGGCTATGGAGTTAGAAGAGGTGAAGAATCCCAACAAAGAGGGTCAGCTTTTGATCGATTAAGCAGAGGGTCGGCCTTTGAAAGGCTCAGCCCAGTAAATGACCTACGATCGAGATTATCCAGGTCGAGAAGTGTAGTTGGCTCACAAAGGGAAGAGGGGAAACATCGGCCTCATCATGGTCGACCTAACACAAGACGAGGTAGGGACCAGGAAGAGGTCAACAGCCGACGTTGTGCTGCGATTGGGGAACCCTCAATCCACCCCTTGGAGGTGGCTGGGGATAACCTCGGCCAGGCCGATGTTGCAAGACCATGGAATGACTCGATCCAACGTATTGAGATAAGATAGGAGACCTCATCAAAAGTCGGGACCCACTACAAAGAGGCTTCTCAGAAGGCTCTTCGTTCATGGCTAAGATAGTGAGCTTCCATACCCCTGCCAAGTTCAAGCCACCTACGGTGTCTCCCAAGTATGACGGTAGCACCAACCCTGTACATCATATTGAGATGTACCAGTCAGTGGCGGACATTTATTCAATATCGGATGAGATGAAGTGCCGAGCCTTCTCAGGGACTTTGATGGGAGCGGAATACATCTGGTTTACCTCTCTTTCTAAGAACTCAATAGAGAACTTTAAGGGTTTAGCTGAACGGTTCATTCATAACTTCTCTTTTGGGGTAAGACCTTAAAAGAAGACTACCCATCTGTTATATGTCAAGTAAGGCAAGAACGAGAACCTAAGGGACTACATTTCTATATTCAACAAAGAAAAACTCGAGGTTGAAGAATACGAAGAGAATATAGCCATGACTGCCCTCATAGGAGGTCTTCAGAAGGGGAAGTTGTTGTGGAAACTTGCGAAAGACCCTCCCAAGTCCATGGCAGAACTATTGGCAACTACGGGCAGGGTCATGAACGTTGAAGAGGCCATGGCTGCAAAGTATGAGGATGTTCCAAAGAACGAAGGACGAAAAGAAGAGGTCAGCTGACGATAAGTTTGCACACTATACCCCTCTAACTGTAAGCTGGGAACATATCCTCAATGAGATCAAGAATGACCGGTCTCTGAGATGGCCAGAGAAGCTGAAGGCTCCTCCACATAAGAGAAAAAATAACTTGTGGTGCGAGTTCTACCAAGACCATGGCCATGTTATAGACAAGTGCTTCGCCTTAAAGGATAAGATTGAGAAGAAGCTGAAATCCGATAAGTTGAGGAAGTACGTTGATGGCAAGGCTCCTAAGAGGGGAAGAGACGTTCCAAAAAAGAAGAGAAACGACAGATGTCATGACGATACCCCAGCAAGAAGAGACGATAACTCGGATGGTGATGAGGAATTCGGACCTTCCACCAAAACATGACAACACCCTAGTGAAGAGGGTTGGTATGATCTCCTTTGGTGTTAACACCATATACGGAGGACTTGCAAGGGGTACTCTTCCAGTGAGTCTTTGTCCCACTCGATATCATCATCCTACCCGAAGGCCTCATCGCAGCCTCGGATCTCCTGTGCTTAGAAAGTCCTTTGGTGTTAACACCATATGGTCGCTCTCACTATCATCATCCTCGTCTTTTTCAACGTCGGCTGGAGTGGACGAGGAATTACCATCAGGGAACCTCTGAGAAAACTCATCCCCTGTGGCGGTTGATAAGGGAATAACATCTAGGATTGGTGGAATAGCCACACTGGGTCCATAATTTCAACATCAGAGGAAGAATGCGAGGTGCTAGAACTCTTGTTAGAAGAGGCCCGACTGGAAACCTCAGCTTGAGCAGGGGCATGATCCATCCTGATGGAACAATCTATGGCTTCTTAAAAAGAATCCACAGACATAGGGTATGAGGTTGAAGACTCAGACTTAGACATAGGGATTGGTTCTACTGGGACCTCTGTAGGCACAGAAGGCTTAGGGTATAATGCCTTCAGAGGGGGTGGAAAGATAGGTCTGAGGGGGAAGGCCTCAACCCTATGAGCTTCCTCTTGGGCTCGCTCTATTTGCCTAATCTTCTCTAAAGTCCTCTCTCTAAGAGATGGGAATTCTTCTAAAAGCTGATAAAGAGGTCTGAGTATAGGAGGACGACCTCACACTTAGGAAATTAAACCAGGAACAAAAAACTTGACTCAACTTGCCTAAAGATCAAACTATTAACCTTAAACAAAAACAACCAAGAGCAACAAGAACCAGTGCCACCGGAAAACGCAAGCAGTCATCGAAAAACTCAAAACTCTTGCCAGAAATTGAAGAGACAAGAATAAAAGGGGCTAAAAATGGCAGAGTAAGGTGGAGACGATACCTGAAGACTTGTGAAATGAAGGAGATTTGAAGAAACACAAAAATACCAATAACGAAGCAGCCAAGCTCTTCTAGAGAGAGAGAGTTGCAGAGATAACCAAATCAGGAGAAAGAGAGGAATGAGGAAGAAAGAGAAGAAAAATGGGGTTTAAACCCTTAAATGTGAGTGCACACGTCCCAAGGCCCATCATTGCCTTGGGAGCCCAAAGGACAACCAACATCATCACGCTTGTCAGGCACGCTATTTACTTCAGCAGCTGACACTTGTCAAGAAAGTATTAACACCTAAAGAAATTTTACCTCGGATAAACATACCCCTTGGGCACCTGATCACACAGGTAACTAAGGGCTAGGGGTAATTGATATGCCCAAAGTACACCTGAGAGACCATAGACCTCAACCTCGGCCTGGATGGGAGCCGAGGTAATAGAAGCCCAAGTATGCCTATCAGCAGCGTCTTCCTACAGGGGTCGGCCACAGCCGATGTCCTAACATTATCTCAGCTTAGAAGTAGCCGAGGTCAGCTCAGCTTCCGCGGGGTCAGCCATAGCCAATGTTGTAGCTACCTTGTACACCTACCTTGACCCTTCATCAATCGAGGTCAGTAAAAGCCTCGCAGGCTCAATCAACAAGCATCGTGTCATCATCGGCCCTGACTGATATTGCATCTCATATCCAACCTCGGCTGACCATCCTGGCTGAGGTCTTCATGGAATATTGATCTCAGACAAAGAAAGGGTCGTACTTCACCAAATTCGTACTATTCTAGGCTGAGGTTGGTACCAACTAAGGACAGTCGAGCTTCTACACGTTCATGTATAACTTGGAACACGTGGAAAAATCTGTTATAACCGAATTATTTCCTCCACGTGAGGGAATATTGAGGTCATCATTGCTTAGTTGAGATCAGCCAGGTCTCACTCTCATACTGGTTCGATGCTCATCCACATGCTCAATGTATGCTTTGGGGGTACATTATACCCCCAAGCACTATATATAGAGGTCATCCTCTACCTTATAAAAGGATATGAAATGACAACCCTAGATGAAACTCTGTCAATTATACAGTAGAGAGAGAAAGCTTGAGAGATTGTATCCATGGCCATTAGTGCCTTCATTCAGTGATATTACTCACACACACTCACAGTGGACATAGGACGGATTGGCTGAACCATATTAAAGTGTTCATCCTCTTCTCCTCACCCCCTTCTACATGCATACATATACATATTTTCCTATGCTGCCATTGTTATCACTTACTTGAGCTTGTCAACACCTTAACTGGTGGTGCTATTTCCAGCATCATCACATATGTCATTTCCACAAAATATAAAAATGGTTTTCAAAAACACCAAATACATATAATAAAACTTACTTAACAAATGGTGTCACTACCTCGGTGTTGGTAAGAACGTGCCGATGAGCTTGCATATACATTACAGAATCAAGTTCAAATTGAACCTTTTTCCCAATTGCAAGACCATTTATATACCCCCAATCATCATTTCTAGTCGGTCGATAGCTTTAGTTTCCACATCCACATACTAGGAACAAAAAGTCATGCATTCCTAAAGAATAACAGAGTTGGTAATTGAGGCCTCGGGATGAGCCCGATTACCAACGTAGCCTTTTAAAGTGTGGAGGTACCTCTCAATCGGATACATCCAACGATAAAGGGCACAGCCAGCAATTAAGAGTTCGTCCGACATATGTATAGGCAAGTGTTCCATCACATCAAAGAAACTTGGAGGGAATATCTTCTCAAGGCTACAAAGTGTAAGGGCCATCCGATCTTCAAACTTTTTCAAATCAGCTGCGATAACTTCTTTTGAGCACAATATCACCAAGTAACTGCTTAATTCAATCAAGGCTTTGACAATATGATTGGACAATACCCTTCACGCTGCTATTAGAAGTAATTGTTGCATTAAAATATGATTATCATGGCTCTTTAATCCCGAAATATTTCTTTCTTGCATGTTCACTCACCGTGAAAGGTTCGAAGAGTAGCCATCAGGAGCTTTAACATTCTGCAACAGTTTTTAAAAAAATTCCTTCTCTTTGTTACTCATCATGTACTCTGCTGGGGGGGAGGTAGTGTAGATTTTACCCTCGTGGTTGAGGATGCAGCTCTAATCTAATACCCCAAATTTTTAGATCTTTTTGAGACTGTAAATTATCTTTTTTCTTCCCTTTAGTTCCCAACAATGTAAAAAGGACATTATCACAGACATTTTTCTCAATATGCATGACATCAAGATTATGGCGAATAAGATTATCCTTCCAAAATGGCAATTCAAAAAATATGCTCTTCTTTTTCCAACCAAATCTACATTTTGGAATTGCCTGTTTATTTTTTTCTAACGCCTCTCTTTCCCTCCTTCTAAAGATGTCTTCCATCTTATATTCACATTCAATGTCAAGATCATTCAACTCTTGCAGTACTTGTAAGCTCGAAAGTTTAAGTGGGGTTGGTCATAATTCTACCCTCCCATTAAATGGTGCCTTCTACCTACAAAGCCTATGGCGTGAGTCAAAAAATCGACGATGACCCCAATAACAGAACTTCTTACCATTATCTAATCCCATTAACTGGTGGTCTTCATTACAGCAAGGACAAGCAAATATACTTTTGGTTCTCCATCCCGATAACATGGCATAAGCGAGGAAATCATTAATGGTCCACAACAACGATGCATGCAACAGAAAGAACTCCTTACTTGACGCGTCGTAAGCATGTACACCATCAACCCATAGCTCAATTAAATCATCAATCAATGGTTGTAAAAATACATCGATCTTATCTCCGGGTCCTTTTGGTCCATCTTTAAGAATAGACAAAATCAATTTAGGTTGCTTCGCACAACCACGGAGGTAAGATGTAAATAATGAGGATAACTGGCCATGTACTGTGCTTAATGCTCATATTACCAAACAGATTAAATCCATCAGCAGCTAACCCAAGTCTAACATTGCGAATCTCCCTCGCAAAAGAAGGTTTTTTCTCATTAAAAGTTTTCCAAGTAGGAGAGTCAGCAGGATGTCTCATTACACCGTCGTCAATCCTTTACTCAGCATGCCATTTCATTAGAGAAGCTGAATAGGATGACCAAAATAATTTCTGCAATCTCGGTTTCAAAGGGAAGTATCTCATTTTCTTTACAGCTACCTTCAAACCATGGACACCATCAATACTTGAGTCCTCATCTTTATATCGAGAAGATCCGCATATGCCACACTTTTCAAGACCCTCGGTTTCATTACGAAATAGCATACGGTTATTTGGGAGCATCCCTTATCTCGTACTTGAATCCCAAGTCTTTTTTTAGCTTGTTGGCTTGGTAGTAAGACTTGGGAATTCTAGCATGCGGAAACATCCTCCACAAATATATATATATATATATATATATATATATATATATATATATATATATATATATATATATATATATATATATATATATATATATATATATATATATATATATATATAAGTGTGTGTGTGTGTGTGTGTGTGTGTGTGAGAGAGAGAGAGAGAGTTTAACTTTTTTAAATCAAGTTTACCAAGTGCTTACTAATGTTTAAAATTTTCAAAAATTGATTGTTCTCAATAAAAACCAGTTTTCAGAAACATAAATCAAACGGTTAAATAATTCATAAACATTATTGAGGGTGTTGAAGAACCCGACTTGTTGACAGAGGAACCTAAAGACCATGTTAAAGGGAGCAATGACACTTTCTTCTCTGTTGTTCGATTTAGGCTTGATCAAGGGGATTTTCCTTATTCACATATTGAGTTCGAAGCACAAGTTGTTCTTCAGATGTGTTTTTCGTCTGGTCAAGTTATATTTATAAAGACGTGCTTCGAAAATGTCGGTCTTGGACGTGCAACATGATTCTTTGGAGATTTCACGTTGTCCCATAATAACCATGCTTTTCATCTCTTGGTCTCACTGGAGTGTTGCCTCTCACACGTTCGTGGCAGCTTGGTGATAGTTCACTCTCACACTCGAAGTGTGTAAATAGTTAGGCTTAGAAACATGTGGCCATTTCCCTTATGATGCCACACCAATGGATGTTGATGAAGAGAAAAACATACTCTTTTAGACCGACTTGTTCGTAAATCAGTAGGTGATGTCACGAAGGCCACTTTTGGCCAGTACATTTAGTATTTCCTCAAACCCTATAAAGCTCACTTAAGAGTAGAAGGACCAAGGGTTTGAGCCTGTTGTGGATTTTGGTAAAGGTTGTGGATTTTGCTAAAGGTTATAGTAGTTCCGAACTAGATGCATACATTCTTTGTTTGCATTCTTGATTTTTTATCCCCGGTAAACCTAACATTCAACCACATAGGGACGTGGTAAATATTTTTGTTAGATTGGCTCGGGAAGTCAACATTCTTTTGGTAGTTGTGACTTTTGGTTCCTTATACATGTGGCTGGACACGTGCTACCTCGATATGGCACACCTAGTCGACCCTTTTGATGCGTTTAACTTGTCCAACACAATTTTGCATAATGGAGTTCCTCAACCCAGGGTTCCCGATTTTGCCCCCAAAGCTCAACCAATTAGCATGCTTCCTCTGAAGCGTCCACTCATAATTCAGTGGAGTAAAAAGCAAAGAAAAAAGGCATTCTTGCCTTTAATTGATGAAATTAGTTATTTCGTATTCCATCCGTATGCTGGAGCAATCAGTGCTAAAACTTGGTAATTTTTCAAACCGAAAGCTTAAACGGTTAAGCTTCTTCTAGAGAGCTAGAAAGTTGTTGAAGATGATTTATCTCTTGCTGTGATTTTAACCCTCTTTGTCTTCCTTGTCACATTGAGGGGGAGTTTGGAAGTGAAGTCTGTAATCCTCATAGGTGTGCTCGGCAGTTTGATTATGATTAAGGAATAACCAAACCGTTTTATGAATCAGATAGAGTAGTTTGCTCATTTTTTATAGCCAAGGAGGAATGTGGTTGCTTTATGTGCTCAACGTCAAAATTGTTCTTCTCAAGGAGTACAACGTAGAAAATGCTTCTTTAGGCTAGTATTTCCATCATTGGCCACCCCAACTCAAGGCCTTTGAATACTTTGTAAGATTGAGCTCCATTACCCTGCAATAGAGAGGTTTGGTCCCCTTGAACTTGGACTAAATAATCACTCTATCGTAATTTCCTCTAGTCTTAGAAAGAGACCATTCACCAAGGAGTTTCCTCCCTAGATCCAACTGCTGAGGTTGTTCCTGTGGCAGCAATGGAGAAGAAAGGCTCCACGGTCACTGATGGAATGAAGAGAAAAGCTTTTTTAGTTGCACGTTCATCAAGGGGGAAACTGTCCCCAAAACTCAAAAAAGTCCAAGACCATCAAAGATTCCTTTAACCCTGTCTGTTTTTCTCTAAATCTAGCATTAGTAGAGCAAGCAACTACTTTAGTGTCTGATGTCTTTTCTCGGATGGAGTCTATTGCTATCACTCCTAAGGAGATTTTAGCTGGATGGGGGAGGCACCATCCAATTGATAGTTTTGTACCAACTCAACTTGTTAACTAGAGTATTGTTTAGGTGGGGTAAGTTTACTTCTCAATGCAAGAATAGGTTAACCAAGAAATATACTGGCAAACGTGTTGCTCCAGCTCCCACGCTTCCAACTTGTCAGGCCAACTGATAAAGAAATAGATGTTTCTACTTCAGCTGCTCCGTCCGTTCCTTCTTATGAAGCCTAATAGGTAACTATGTATTTCTCTTTTGTATTTTAAATTTCTCAAAGTGTTGAGCTATTTCTAGCAATGCTACTCTTTCTTTAGGATGTCCCTCCTCCACCCGTGGAAGTTTTGTCTCTTGCCACGAAAAGTTCTTTGAGCCCAATTATTGAAGTAAATATCATCCAACTTCTCCATTTCTCGCCACTCCAACGACAAGCCGAGCTTCTTCCAGGCTTGCTTCTTCTTGCCGTGCTTCAACTGTGGCTAGAAAATTGCCCATGCATGAGGAAACAATGGGGCGGACTGAGGTTAAACTGTTCAAGTTTCAAGTTCAATTATTCCCCTAGTTTTACTTGAGTTATCATTGGTTGTTGTTCCTCCAACTTCTTCAACTCGAGTAATATGACTTAAACTCTTGATTGATCACTTAATTATTCTCAGTAACTGTGATTTTAAAGACTTGGGTGTTGTTTATGTATGTAGGGGGCTGAAGTTCTTCCACATTTTGGTTTCGCTATGGATGTGATGGCCCTCGTGAGGTTTATAAATGAAGGAGATCATTTCTCTTAGCCTTGTGAGGCCAATTATCATCTTAAACCTTTCAATTGTGATACCTGATTCTTCGTATCCTTTAGGGCTTTTGAAATGAAGATCGGCCTTAGCTCATCTCCATCTTATGCCAAATCGATCTGCTGCAACTCTTGAACTTGAGCTTTGGGTGATTTTGCGTACACTCATGCTCATCTTCAATGTCCTCAATGATCTCCTAGATGTTGTAATTATCAATGACAAGACATTGTCTTTGATTATCCACCAGAAAATACTCATACTCCGGGTTAACTTCCTCAATAAAATTTGTTGATTGCTTACATCTTCAAAGGCGATAACCACCCTTCCATCACCAAGCAACACTTTTTTGCATTATCGCTCAGGAGTTGCAAGTGCCTTCCTCTTCTAGGCGTTCTCAACTTCCTCCATACTTGGTTTAAAAATCCTGCTCAACACACTTTGGCATCTCAGTTCTTGCTTAATCGGGTCGAACCTTAGCCACATTCTATCTCAGAGATATTATGAGTTTTGGGAATAACCTCGTTCACTTATCCAATTTGCACAACTTCCTTCATCTCTTTATCTCGATCCACTGCAGTTCCCAATATATCCTTGATCGTGCGCACTCTCACACCTTCAATATGGCTTGTTAAAATGCGCCTATCCCCATTTAACTTTGTGTAGAAAGAAACATCTACCAAGTGAGCTTCATCATTAGCAAAATATTTCTTAGTTGCAGGGATCACAATCTCAGTCTCCTTCACATTGGCCTTGGTTCATTGATGGTATGTTGAAAGATCCAAACTGTCCCTATCAAAACATCGAAGGATGTGGCAGACTCAATCACGTGAAACTTAATGTGATGTGAGATTGCCCATCGCTATTCCAACATTAACATAACCAAAGGACTTGGACGTTTAGGTATCATAGCCTGAGATTGAAAGCGGCATCGTGATCAACATGTTCTTTGAAATATTAGCTTCATAAAAAGAACTAATTGACATGATATTGACCGAAGCACCTCACTCCATTAAAGCTCTAGAAAATCTGGTTCAATTTATACTTATTTCACGTATAAATGTCTGTTGTGATGGAACCTGATCGATCTATTTGTGTTTGAGAAAGTTATCTCAGACATAAACCGTCGTATCAATATGGCCCTAAACCCTTTCCATCTCAGTGAAGGAACATAGTTTTTCCTCGCTATGTCTAAAATTGCTTGCGTAGTCTCAAATCTTCTTTCCTGGGGCATTCCAACCTAGTCGAAGAACCATAATTTTTTTGGTGATTTCGAAACAGTTTGATTCTCCAATCTTCGATCCTCCTCATACTCCTCTGTTGGATAGATATGTTCACTATCTTTGACGCTTGGTTCATCGTAGGCAATGATCACGTTGTCCATTCTTACCCAACATCTATTAAGCATCAACTCATATTGTTCCTCCTCTCTTCTCTCCTTTCTCATTTGAGCTTCAACTTCCCCGTGAAAGGCAATCATCATGTGTGCCCCATGTGCTGGCAAAAGATTGTTATTAACGTTGCCTTGAGGAATCTGTAAGGTTCTAGCCAACATGTGCTTGTTGATAATCTTTCTCAAGGTGAATATGAAATCGTGGACTAACAAACAAGTCAATGAGTATGTAAATATTTGGGGCCAGCTTGCATGTCTGCTCCCGGAGCATAAGGTGGAAAATTCTTGGGAGGAAAGACTAAACCATTCGTCACCATGGTGTTATAACAACGTATTGCCTCCTCATCGATGCAAGACAATGGTGATGGATCCTCTCGATCAAACTTCCTTTTTGATATTCATCTTCTTTGCCTCCCCACCAACTTCAACTCCTTCGCCAACATGTGTATAATTTACTCGCAGTATTTGACCTCTTCTACCTACTTGGCTGACTTGTTGCTTCCAAGCGACGTTAGGCTTAATAGGGTTTGGGCTAACAACTAACGAGATGTTTGGGCCACCCTTGTGAAAGATTTAAATATGCCTTCGCTCATCTCATTTATCAAATGCCAAATATACTCGACAATAACCTCTTAGCACAAATTTGAAGGAATTCTCTCCGTGGCATCTTCAACTGCACCAAAACAGGCAATTTGTCATCGCCATTAATAGTGATAAATGATCTTTGTCACTGTTATTTACCGTCACGACTTAGGGGGTGATAAAATATATTTTTCACTAGTAGTAACATATTTTTTGTCATCCCAATGTGGCTACAAATGTTGACAGCAATTACCTCAATCATTCAGGGACAAATTTGACTGAAATGATAAATGTTAAGTTTGTTAAGCTCTTCACTGATACAAGCAGTGACAATTATCCCTACAAAGGACCTTTGTGTCATTGCGAAGTTATCTTTTATATTTTTAAAAAAATTGGCAAAGTTTCCTTTATATTTCGGACATGACGCCAAATACAAAATAAACATCTAAAAAAAACTCAAATAAACCCATCACAATATAAAGATCATCACTCGACAAAGAGTTCAAAGAAACAAAATACTAGCAAAAAATTAACAACTACAATAGCTATAGAACACAATTTATATCCGTACAAAGAGTTCAAAACAATACAAGTTATAACCATTCCGCTAGTCTTGCATCTCGTTCTAGTGTCCAAAACAATTTTGTTATTGCGGGTTGTCTATTTGCCACCATTGCAATGCCTCAAATAATTATCTCGAGAAAAAATAGCATTACAAGTCGGTATGTAGAAGCATTACATCTTTATAACCAAGTTGGTAGACAACAGATAAAACATGAAGCAATCTTGCCGTGTGAACATAACAGAATATCAATCAAAGTCATTGGATTTAATAATTATTAAGCTGATGACACAAACAAGTTGGTAACTTTGCAATCTATCAAAGTGATTAGTTCTCAAGCAACATAAATAGAGCTTCTATGTATTACAAGCAACACATAAGACACAGAGAGACATAACACAAATAAACTTCCAATTGTTGGGATTTTTTTTACATACTAAACAAAGTTGCACATCTCAATTGTGATTTTTGATGTATATGTCATGAGTACATCCGTGATATAGTTGATCCTGACTATATCAGATATATAAATTTTGTTTAAAATTGCACATCTAATTATAATATGTCATGAGTATATCCTTAATTTAAAATTGCTCATCTGATTTCAACTTATACCAATCCTGCATAGGAATGTACCACTTAGATATAGATATTTTGTTTTAAGTCTCTATTAGGGGGATCTTACATTTTAAGTCTACCACCAATTGAGAGCGTCTGTCTGACTCAAAATTTGAAAATTCTATGAATTTAACCCCTCTTGAATTTGCCTCCCAATAAGATCAATAATTTAGTGGCTAGTACGATGAATATCTTCAAATCTTCATTCATTTATGTTTGTTCCAAAGCTGCTAGTATATGCAAATGGGAATCAAAGCAGACAATAATTTCATACAATCTTTCTTTGCGAGACATCGAACACCACTCATTAAGCCTCAAATGCAATAGGATAGATCAAATTTCCATTCCACATAAATTAAAAAAATAATTTCAAACCTCAAAGGCAAGTTTATCTTCAGAAAATACATACTGAATTCATCATTTCATTGACAACACTGCCTTTTTGATGTCAACCTAATCCCCACCCTATTTAACCAGTCATTTAGAGGCAACATACGTTTTCAACAGGCACCAGGTAAATATGTAGTACTTGATTGGTAAATTCTTGTTCCAATATCTAGGGAAGAATAGAGGATAATGTTTTATGTTCTCTTATCTACTTACAAATTTTAGCAGTGTTAAACGAGCTAAGTTTTTGCCAACCTCTACTAAACAGAATCATTTGATAAACTCACAGCTAAGAAATTGAAGTTCAAAGTTGCTCGTTATGTATTAACCAATGGTATTTTATATAGACGAGGAGTTATAGCAGCACTACAAAGATGTGTTCATCCCTCCGAAGTGAAAGGCTTGATCGAAGAGGTTCACGAAGGATCTTGTGGAGCCCATGTAGCAGGTAGAACGCTTCTACAAAGAATAACAACACAGGGGTACTACTGGCCAACAATGAGAGCCGACTGCGTGGCTTATGCCAAGAAATGCGATAAGTGTCAACGTTTTTCCTCTGTCCGAAGAACTCCCCAAGCATTGCTAACACCCATCACGTCCCCTTGGCCATTCGCTATATGGGGAATAGATTTGGTCGGACCACTACCAACGACTAAGGGAAGATTAAAATACTTAGTGGTCGCAGTGGATTATTTTACAAAATGGGTGGAAGCTGAGCCTCTCATTGATATGACATACAGCAAAGTCTATCAATTTATTTGGAAAAATATAATTTATATATACGGCCTCCCACATGCATTCATTACTGACCATAGAACCCAGTTTGACAACGAGGAGTTTGCTGCATATTGTCATCAATCCAATGTACTGAAGGTCCACTCTGCACCAGGCCATCCCCAAAGCAATGGGCAAACTGAGGTGACAAACAGAACGCTGCTGAATGGTTTGAAAAAATAGCTGGATGATGCAAAGGCAAATTGGATTAACGAGCTACAATTTGTGCAGCTTCGTTCTATAATAAAAGAGTTGAGAAATGTTATTTGAAGTAAGGGGATTATGTGCTGAAGAAAGTCATCAAAAAGCATAATAAACTAGAAGCCAACTGGCACGGACCCTACAGAGTGACAGAAGTTGTTCGTCCAGGGACATACAGGATTCAAACCTTGGAAGGAGAAGAATTCAAGAATGCATGGAATGCAGAGCATCTACGAAAGTATTATCAGTAGTTGAAATTTCTATGTAATACAATTTCTTCAATATGAATAAAGTGATGTTTCCCCATTTTTCTTTGTTCGTTAAATTTTTTTCGAAATATTAGTGCTACACACTATGCAAGTCAATTACCACCAACTCCTATTGGTCGGGAACTTTATACGACTAACTCCGGTTGATCGGTAATTCAATTACCACCAACTCATATTGGTCGGGAACTTTATACGACCAACTTCGATTGATCAACAATTCAATTACCACCAACTCCGATTGATCGGGAAGCAAATTACCACCAACTCCGATTGGTCGGGAATTCAATTACCACCAATTTCGATTGGGCGGGAAGCAAATTACCACCAACTCCGGTTGGTCGGGAAGCAAATACCACTAACACCGGTTGGTCGGAAATTCAATTACCACCAACTCCGATTGGTCGGGAACTTTATACGACCAACTCCGGGTTGGTCGGGACGCAAATACCACCAACTTCGATTGGTCGGCAATTCAATTACCTCCAACTCCGATTGGTCGGGAACTTTACACGACCAACTTCGGTTGATCGGCAATTCAATTACCACCAACTCCGATTAGTCGGGAACTTTATACGACCAACTTCGATTGATCGACAATTTAATTACCACCAACTCCGATTGGTCGGGGAGAAAATACCACCAACTCCGGTTGGTCGGCAATTCAATTACCACCAACCTCGGTTGGACGAGAAGCAAATTACCACCAACTCCGGTTGGTCGGGAACTTTATACGACCAACTTCGATTTGTCGGCAATTCAATTACCACCAACTCCAGTTGGTCGGGAATTTTATACGACCAACTCCGGTTGATCGACAATTCAATTACCACCAACTCTGGTTGGTCAAGAGCTTTATATCACTAACTCCAGTTGGTCGGCAGTTTAAAAACCAAACAGGACATTTTTGTCTTTCTATAGATATACGTACATGTTCATCAGTAAATAAAAGAGATATTTCATAAAATATTTCCAAACCAATGACAATTAAATTGCAAAGAAAACTAAAGATTTCTTCGTTAAAACTAGAACAAATTACATATGATGTAAATTACAGATTACATGTAATATGAATGGAGTTCATTACATAAACAAATGAAGCAAATTACCACCAACTTCGGTTGGTCGGGAAGCAAATACCACTAACTCTGGTTGGTCGGCAATTCAATTACCACCAACTTCGATTGGTCGGGAACTTTATACGACCAACTTTGGTTGATCGGAAATTCAATTACCACCAACTCCGATTGGTCGGGAACTTTATACAACCAACTCCAGTTGATCGATAATTCAATTACCACCAACTCCGGTTGGTCGGGAAGCAAATACCACCAACTCCGGTTGGTCGGTAATTCAATTACCACCAACCCCGGTTGGACGGGAAGCAAATTACCACCAACTCCGGTTGGTCGAAAAGCAAAATTCTCTGGCCTGCTTATGGAATTAATAGGTTAATCTCTCAAGTTGCTCATTGATCATCTTTACCAGAATTTCTTTACTCTCCAGAGCAGAAGCTTGATTGGAAAGTTTCTCGGAGAGGTTCGGAATTTCTTTAGACATATATGCTAGGGATTGGTTCTTCGCCATTAGCTGGAATGCCTGATTCTCCAAGGCTGATTAAGTCCTCGCCTCTTCAACTGAAATCTGAACATCCCTTGCTCGCCCACGAGAAGAAGATTTTGCTCGACCACGAGTAAACATGGAAGGTCCAGTTCTTTTCAAAGTATCCAAATCGTCTCGAAGTTTGGCATCTTTTATCTCCAAAAAAGAAAAACATTCATCGTTAACAGGGACAAAAGCACCCGAAGAAGATGAAGTGGAGTTGAGTTGCTTTATTTCTTCCTGCAAAAGAATGTTCTCCTGCTCCAACAGCTTGGCAATATTACTGTGCTCCTCTATTTTAAGCTTCAGAATACTCTCCTTCTTCTCATAGGCCGAGATGAATTGGTCGTACCCTTTGTCAGCACTTAATTGTTGATATTTTTTCTCATATCCTTGATGAAGAAGGATTGCAGATTCTTTATATTGTTGTGGGAGGTCCTCAATCATCTCATAATATGCCACATTATTGGCGACAGCACGATCGAGTAAACACTTCAGATACTGGTAAGCTCTAACTGCTCGTTCAGAAGCATCTGAACCCGGGATATCAATGATTTGAAGCTCATCAAGATCTGTATGACCTGCCTTAAAATAATCGTTGCATTTTTTCATTAATTCTGTGTCATGAGCAGATAAAAACTCCATCCTGGCCATAAACTAGCAAAGAGAAAGAAATAAAAAGAATCAATGATGATACAAGCAGAGCAAGAACAAGAGAAAGTCAAGACGAACAACCAAAGTTCAAATTTTATTTCATCACAAGGAGAAGTACATAGTCTAAAATTACATTCAAAAAAACAGAAAAAGAAAGATCCGAACAACTCTACACCTTCTCCTTGCTTCCTAAGATTTCCTCGAAAGGCTTGGACGAAGAGGTTGGTTGCTCGGAAGGCAAGGAAAGCTTCTCGGCAGAAGTGTTTGCTGGGTGAGGTCGCTCAGAGCAAGGTTGAACAGCAGGGACCTGGTCTCCCATTATCATGGAGGATTCCTCTGAGGCAGCTTCATCCTCTTCTTCTTCTCCAGGAGAGGGAGGGGGGCCGTGAGTGTAGCGCTGGAATAATTCAAAATTTTCAGAAATTTTCAGCTCTTGTAGGGTTGTAACCCATCCATCCTTAAAAAATTTGAGGCTGGCATACTCCATTTGAGAAGACATGGCAGCCAGGCTTTTGTTCCAGCCTTTTTCCCAACCACCGCTGAAGGACTTTTTAACTGCATTTTTTCTTTTTGCCTTCTCCGAGGAAGTCCTCTCAATAAGAAGTTCCTCGGCAGCCTTTAATTTCCCTTCCACCTCCTGTTTCTGGCGATCAACAACATGAAGTCTACCAATTTCCTCTTCAGCAGTTTTAAACTTATTCTCAAGCTCTTTAGCATTCTTGATCTTCTCCTCAAGCTCTTTATTATTCTTCTCAAACTCTTTCAACTTCTTCTCCAATTCCTTGGATGTTTCCACAGCTCGATCTCTCTCTTGCTCAACGGACTTAACCTGCTTCTCCCAAGCAAATTTATTTTCCTCGTACTTCTGATGAGAGTCTTTCAAAGACTGGGTTAATCCAGTAAAAGCCTTTTCCACTCCATCCAAGGAACTGGAGGCCCTGATGGCGTCATCTCTTTTTACAATGCTATTAAAACACGTTACCAGCTGAAAGAATAAATTACTCTAAGTCAATGTATGAACATAGTATTAAAAAGTAAAAGGTTCGGATCAATAACACTTACTAAGGCAATGTGTTGAGCAGCCAGAGCAGTAACTCTCTCACGAGTGAGAGTATTTTTAATGTCATGGACTTCTAGGATAGTCCAGGATTTTACTAAGCCCACGGCGGAGCTCAGAGGAATGAAGGTTGGAACACTACTTTCAACGTTGGAAGATTTAAAGATAGAATCAGCAGTTTTCTCAGACGAACCCTTCCTTAATCTCCTTAGAGGAGCAGGAGCGTCTTCAATCAATGATGCTGTCTTTGTTGGAGAGATGACAACGACATCACTTGAAAGGATGACAGCAACAGCCTTGCTCGGGACCATAGGGGGCTTTTCAACGATCTTGCTCGAAACCACAGGGGGCTTCTCGCTAAATTTCTTGGCAGCGTCAGAAGGGGGTACCTCTACAGTCTTTATCCCCTTTTTTGGGACATCTTTTTTACTTCTCTTTGCCTCCACAGCAGGAGAAACAGACTTGTCAAAAAAGGAAGGAGCTTTTCTTCTCTTCATTATATCACTGATAGGGATATTTGATTCAGAAGAAGAACCTTCCACACTAGTATCAGCAGCTGGTACTTGGTTAAGGTCAACTATCACAAGATGAGCAATGAAAGATGAGCTCAAAGTTCTGTATTGCAGCAAATAAGATACAGTCCTAATATATTCTCCAGCAATAGATTGATGAAAACTCCAGATAAGTTTTAAACTTTTTATATTGACGTCAATCTCTTTTGGGGGTTTCCTTTTACTATCAACTGTAACAAAAAAAAATCAAATGTCAGTGAAGCATTTTATCAAACACAAAGAAAACATAATTTCAAAAATAAAATAAAAATAAAAATAACCTATCCCATTACCAAACGGTGGACACTTGGGACCTTGGTAGACATCGTTTCCATCAAGTGGAGGGTGTTGCCAATTTTTCACCACTACCCCATAATCAAAATAGTCTTTGTTGGTATCAAGAAGATTGGCCACTAAAGCTCTATTTAAAAATCTAATTTTTAAATAAAAAGTACTATCGTTAGTGACCCATCTATAACAATACATAATTTCTGGGATTCCTAAATGAGTACCATGGATTTGATTTAATCTATGTACACCGTTAACTGCCCTCCGTGTATTTGAAGCTACTTTTGCAGGTACAATATCGAAATATTGGTAAAACTCCAAACACAGTGGATTTGGCAGGAAAGAAAAGCCACATTCGGCTATAAAGATACTTGGGAACCAGTGTCCCTCAGCCAAGGAAAATAAATCAGAAGGACCAGATAATTCTTCCAAAATCACCCATGAAGGGATTGAAAAATCAGACCGAAATTTGTCCAATGACTCAACAGGATAAACCATGGCGAATAAAGAAAATTAAAGAAGAAGGAAGAAAATCTTCCAGAGGAAATAGAGATTAGTTGACAATAAACGATGGAAAGAACGAAGGCACAAGATAGAGAGAAGATGAAGAGTTCAAAGATACAAATTTGAAAAAGTGAAAGATGATAGGATTTTTTGTAGCACTTAAATACTTTACCTCGGGAATGGAGAAAAGTAATGATTATAGAAAAAGACGTTTGCGTTACCGGCGGCTAAAAGGAGAAAAAGAGGCACAAAAACCGAAGTAGGTGGAAAAATTCAAAATATTTATGAAGTCTGATTCTATGAATTCAAAGAGGAATTAAATGCAAGGAAAACACTCCTACAATTCAGGATGACTATTTAATCTCATCATATTTAGAGAAGAATGTTTCACACTCCTCCTCAACCTCGAACTGTGAAACATTGGGGGCTTCTGTTGATACCAAATTTAATCTACTGACATGGACCAATCATAAAAATACATGTGTCCATTCGCATGATGAACAGTAGTACTTTGGACAAATAAATGCTGAGCAACTTAATCAACCCGAGCAACTCATGAGGGCCGAGCAACTCAAGCGGTCTGAGCAACTCATGCGGTCCAAGCAACTCAAATACTTGTGGCGTACGCGTCAAGTATACCAGAAGATAACTACGCATTAAATGTATATTTATTATCATAACAGATGTATATGACTGCTGGAAAACAGCGCATTATTCTTCCATATGTACAGCCTCAAGGCTATAAATACATTGTAGCACCCTCATAAAGTGAGGGACTCGAAATTTCTTCGTAAATCACTTATCGAGAACTCCTGGCAAGCAATGAGCAATACAAAAATAGTGGACGTATGCCATTTTATTAAGGCTGAACCACTTTAAAAATTGGTTGTCTTATTTACTTATTCATTTTTTATCTGTGATTAAAATAATTAGATCGAATCTAGTTTTTTACATCAACACATATGTAAATCTTATCTCTTATTTTAGATAAGAGCTATGAATAATGAATTGCTTTTGGTCTACCTTTGTTAAGAAAAATATTTCATCGGCAACTGTTTATGTGACAAACCTGTTTGATTTGGAATAGATTTTCTTCTATTATAACTGACATTTTTATCAACATAGAAGGAGCTCTTAGAGAAATTCGTCTACTGACCTAAAGTGTTTACATAGGTTTTAAGCATGTTTATAAGAGTTTTGATACTTTGTTTTCCCCCATTGATGAAAATTATTGTATCATGCATAGCCTAAATGTGATATAAGCTTACTGTTTGGAGGATGAGAATAAGGAATGGTCTTTTTAAGATTAAAAAGTTTGTCTATATTTCTGCTAAGAGTTTTAGCAGCTATGATGAAAAGATTTGGAGATAATGGATCTCCTTGTCTAAGACCTCTAGAAGAGTGAAATTATCCTATACTTTGGCCGTTTAAAATCAATGAGTACCAGTTATTAGTTATCAATCTCCAAACCATATCAATATAAAATTCATTAAATCCAAATCTCCTTAACATTTTACATAGAAATGGCCAATATAGTTTGTCATATGCCTTTTCAATATGTAGTTTAATTGTGACATTATTTCCAAATGCCTTTTTACCTAAATATTGAACCATTTCTTGAGCTAAAAGAATTTTTTCTTGAATGCTCATGTCTTTAACAAAGCCACTTTGGTTTTGGGAAATAATTGAGGGAAGAATGTGAGATAGCCTTTCAGATTTTAGAGATTATTTTATTAGAGAAATTGCAAAGGCTTATTGTCCTAAATTGAGAACATGAGGTAGAATTTGACACGTTTGGAATTAAAGCTATGGAAGTAGAAGACCAACTTTTAGGTAGTTCAGCTCCAGCAAAAAAAGCGTGAATAGCATTAATAAGGTTTACCTTTAATATTTCCCAAAACTTAATGTAGAATATACCTCTAAAACCATCAGGACCAGGAGAGCTAAAGGGGTCCATATCTTTAATTGCTGAGTATATTTCTGCTTCAGATGGAAATTCTAAAAGTTTATTGTTCATTTCTACTATTATGTCTTTGTTTATGACTACCAGAAATGACTGATCCAAAGATTTATATTCTGCTGACCATAATGTTTGGAAATGGTTTTGAAAAATGTTGCCTATATCTTCACTAGATTCTTCCCACTGATTTTGAAAATTCTTAATTCTAGAGATGGATAATTTTCTCTGTCTAGCTCTAACTGAAGCAGGATTTTTTTTGTGTTTTGTCTCTTAATTTAAGCCATTTGATATGGCTTTTTTTATACCAAAACCATTCCTCTCTTTGTAATGCAACCTCAAATCAGCTCTAGGTTTAAACATATCACTTCTAGTTGTTTCATTAGGAGAAAGCTCAAATGCATTTTCTTTTATTAGGACTAAATCTTCCAAATATTTAACAGCTTGAAAAACATTTTTAAAATTTTACTTATTCCAAATTGTGAGCTTTGATTTCAAGTGTTTTAGCTTTAAGGCAAATTTAGTCATTGGGGGAGCTTGAATGTTATATGACCATTCTTCTTCTATGATTTATTGAACATTAGAATTAATGCACCACATTGATAGAAATTTAAAAGTTTTTGGATAATTATCTTTGGGACTATGAATAGATATAAAAGGGGACTATGATCAGAGCATGCTCTATGAAGGTGGGTGATATTTGTTTGAGGGAAATGCAATAACCATTTTAATTGACTAAGCCTTTATATAATCTACAAAAAATAGTCCCACTGATTCTATTGTTAGTCCAAGTAAACTTGGAGCCTGAATAACTTGAGTCCATTAATGCACAAGTGGAGATCATGTCTTTAAAATCCTCAACGGCTTGAAATTCAAAAGAATTACCTCCTAACTTTTCCTCTTCGTTTAAGACTACATTAAAGTCTCCCGTAACTAACCAAGACTAGTGTGTAAACTCAATTGTTATGTTTTCAAGGTCTTGCCATAAATCCAATCTTTCTCCTGAAGTGCATTTTGCATAGACAAGAGCTAAGTAAATTATTGGTTTAAGAATACAATGTTATTTTCCAGACACAATAGTTGTTCTGAGTCATAAGTCACTTTAATTGTCAAATCATTTTTCCATAGAAACCATATTTTATTTGACTGATTACTTAAATTATTTGGGAATCGCCATTTATTTTGGTAGTTTGTTATTTTATTTGAATTAACTTCCGGCTCTATTAGGGCTATAACAGGAAGATTATATTTTCTAATCATTCTTTAATTCTTCTATTGGTAGCCTTATTAGCCACACCCCTAACATTCCAACATATAAAATTAATCATTTAGGTATAAAGGAAGGATTTAGAGCTTTTGATTTACTTAAAGATCTTGTAAATCTTCTAAAGAGAGGATCATAAGGAGGTTATTTAGAGAGCTTACTTGACTTGAGGTCTTTTGATACTGAAGTTGTAGTTACACTTTCTTTGCTTTTTTTCTGAGTTGAGACTCTATTTTCTTGATATATATTCCATTTGACATCTAGCCATGAAGCAAAATTTTGTAGTTCTTCAATCATAGGGATTGAATATCTTCTTTCCTCTTTATTTGATTGATAGTTTTTTATTGCTGCTGAACTTTTATCATACTTTGGAAGTAATTGACCTTCTGGAGAAAGATTATATTGATCCACTATCAAAGTTTCTTCTGAAGAATATTGTTCATGTTGAATTTTTTCAATTGATTCTTGGGGATGATTCTCTATTTCTTGATCTTCTTCTTTAGAGTTAGACGGATCATCTTGAATGACTTCAACCTTGTTTTCCATGCTTTTTCTATTAGTTCCTGAATTGCTAGCATCTTAAATTGGCTGCATAGTATCTTGAATTGGTAATATGGTATCTTGAGAGGGTTGCATAGTATTTTGAATTAGCAGTATAGGATCTTTGATATTTTTGGGAAGTTCTTGAATATTTGCTGTAACTTTTTTCCCTGTATCATTATTTTTTGTGGCGCTTTTTGGAACTAAGTTGGTGTTTGGATGTTTAACCATAAATTTTGTTTCTTGATGACCCTTTTTATTGTAGAATTGATAATATGATGGAATGTTTTCATATGAAATTTGTTGGTAAAAACCCTTTGAGCCACAACCTATCCAAATTCTATGGGTTCTTTCTTGAATGAGGTTCATCTCTACACAAACTCGAGATACACTTGGTCTGGAGATTGAGACAGTAGATGCATCCATTTTCAATGGGTTACCTATTCATTGGGTTATTGAATAGAGGGAAGATTTTGCATAAAATTGAATTGGTAATTTGGGGAGGTTAATCCAAACCGGAACTATTGGGCTTTCCTCATCTGGTTTAAAGTTTGTTGTCCATTTAAATGTGCACATTGGAAATTTCCCAATGTACCAGTGATCTCTAACCCAAAGTCGAACATAGTCTTCTTCATAGTTTAGTTTTATGAGAATGTGTTTGGAATCCAGCAATCCGATTGTGAAAGCCGCTTTCAGAGAAAATGTTTGAAAAGTTTTGCGAATGATTTCCATTGTAATAGTTCACGAATTATTTTATTAATTAAATGAGTTCAGGTGACTCGAATATATTATTTTAAGTTAAATAGCAATTTTCATAAATTTTTATGTATGAGTATTACTAATTTATTTATTACTTTAATTAGTTTACGTCAAAATCCCAATGCGACATCATCTGAAAGACTTGAATGTAAAGTTGGACTAGTTATTTGATAGTTCATTAAAAGACTCAGTTCAAGAAAATAAACTTATAAAAGTTTTTGTGGTTAAAATGAGAATAACCCCCCAAAAATTCTAAACCTAATATATAAAGGGAAGCCAATTGTTGATGTAAAAAATTAGATTGCTTCTAATTATTTGATCACAGATAAATATAATGAGACAAAGAATTTTTAAAGTGGTTCAGCCTTATGAGAATGGCCTACGTCCATTGTTTCTGTTATTGCCGAATGTTAGGAATTCTCGATATATGATTCTATCAAGAAATCCCCCCCCCCTTGAATGAGGATGATACAATGTATTTATAGCCCTTAGGCTGTACATGTGAAAAGGTAAACAATTAATGCCCTTTAAGAGTATATGTCTGTATGATGAGCATTCAATGAATAGTTGAACTGTTGATTATCTGGCAATTAATGCTTATGGCCGAGATGCAGCTCGGACCGCCTTAGTTGCTCGTCGTTCAGGAGTTTCTCGGAGCAGTGGAGTTCTTCGGAGTGATGGAGTTCCTCGGAGTACACCTGTTACTCAGAACGTCTGACTTGATCGGTGAGTAAAGTTCCTCGTTGCTGTAGAAATGTGCCACGTGTCTTCTTGTGATTCATCCACGTCAGCATATTAATTTCGGTATCAACAGAAGCCCCCAATGTTTCATAGTTCGAGATTTGAGGAGTATGGAACATTCTTTCTCGGAATATAGTAATATTAAATGACCTTCCTGATTTTTAGGAACGCTTCCTTTGTATTTATTTTTCCTTCCAAATTCGCAGAATCCGCCTTTTTGAATTTTTATAAACGCTTCGATCTTTGCGCACTTTTTGTCTTTTTAACCGCCGGTAGCGTAATAGTTTCTTTTTGTGTAATCATTTCTTTCACCATTTCCCGAGGCAAAGTATTTAAGTTTCATAGACAATCCCATCGTCTTCTACTTTTTCCAATTTCTGCTTTCGAGTTTTCCATTGTCTCTCTCTTTCTTGTGCGTTCATCCTTTCCTCCGTTCGTTGTCAACAGATCTCCCTTTTTCTGTAAGATCTTCTTCCTTCTTCTTCATTTCTTTTATTCACCATGATTTATGTTATTGAATCTCTTGAGAAATTCCGTTCTGATTTTTCTATCCCTTCTTGGGTAACTCTGGAGCATCTTTCTGAGCCTTCAGATTATTTTCGCTTGGCTGAGGGACATTGGTTCCCTAGCCTATTTATTGCTGAGTGTTGATTTTCTTTTCCACCAAACCCCTTGTGCTTAGAATTTTGTCAGTATTTCGATGTTGTTCCTGCAAAAATAGCCCCCAACACATGGAGAATAGTTAATGGGGTGTATAGGTTAAATCAAACTCATGGAACTCGTATAGGAATTCCTGAGATTATGTATTGTTACAGATGGGTTGTTCTAGATAATGTTTTTTATTTAAAAACTAGATTTTTGAATAGGGCTTTAGTAGTCAACCTCCCTGATGCCAATGGGGATTATTTTGAACATGGGGTAGTTATTAAAAACTGGCAACACGCCCCTTTGGTTGGAGACGAAGTATTCCAAGGTCCCAGATGCCCTCCCTATGGCAATAGGATAGGTTATTTTTATCTTATTTTATTTCTGAAATTGTGCTTTCATTATGTTTGATAAAATGTGTGATTGATATTTCAATATGTATTAGTTTGCAGTTGATAGCAAGAGAAAAACTCCAAAAGAAGCTGAAGTTAATATCAAGCATTTGAAACTTATCTGGGGTTTGCATCGGAAAGTTGCAGACGAACACATTAGGTCTACTTCATACTTATTGCAGTACAAGAGCTATACATCATCCTTCACTGCTCGTCCTGTGGTCAGCACTAGTGAACCAGTATCAATTCCTGAGGACTCTTCTCCAGAATCTCACATTCCCTTGAGTAAGAAGATGGGTAAAATAAGAGTTCATGCTATCTTCGAGGAGGCTGCCTCTGCTGGAGAGGGAAAAAGAAACAAGACTGATGTCCCAAAGGGTACAAAGAAAGTAGACGTGGCTCCTTATGATGCATCTCAAAAGGCTGCCGAGAAGCCCCCAGTGGCTCCGAGCAAGAAGGATGCTCCTAAGGAAATGATCACCATCTCCCCAACCAAGAGTTCTTCCTTGGTTGAATCTGCTGCAGTGCCACAGACGAGACTGAAGAAATCCTCCTCGGTCAATTTGGCAGAAACCATCCCCCAGCTCCCAGTTAGTGGTGCTGGTGTTCCAACTATTATTCCTCCGAACTCTGCTATGAGCTTGGTGAAGACTTGGATCATTCCCGAGGTCCAAGGAATTGAGGAGAATATTTCTCGGGATATGCTTACATCCCTGGCTACTCGTCACATTGCTTCAGTAAGTTTCTCTTATTCTGAACTTTCTTTATTTCCATTATTACATATATCTCTGTGTTGAATTGTCGTTATTTCCTTTTTTCAGCTGGTGAGTTGCTTTAACACCATTGTGAGGAAGGATGAAGCGATTAAGGATTCCAGCTCCTCGTCTGGAGTAGAAGATGCTTTACTGGGGTTGACCCAGTCTTTGAAGGATTCCCGTCAAAAGTATGACGAGGATAGGGCTGATTGGGAGAAGAAATTTGCTTCGGTTGAGGCAGAGAAGGTGCACTTTGCTGAGATCTCCAAAGGGTTGGAGAATAAGGTGAAAGATTTAGAGGGGGAAAACAAAAAGTATGCTGAGAAGCTCAAGAATTTTGGGGAGCTTGAAAACAAGTTGAGAATGGTAGAGGAAGAATTGACCCTTCTGCGGGACGTAAATCTCCAGAAGGAGGAGGTGGAATTAAGTTGAAGGCCACCGAGGATCTTCTATCCGAGAAGCTCTCCTCGGAGAAAATGAAAAGAAAAATGGCAGTGAAGAATTCCTTAAACACTGGCTGGGATAAAGGATGGAACAAGGGGGTAGCAGCCATGATGTCCCAAGTGCAGTATGGGAGTCTTAAGTACTTCCGAGATGGTTGGGTTGCTGCCTTGCAAGAGTTGAAGGTGGATGAGGGCTCTGAGCTGTTTTAACAGCATCTTCCTGGTCCTCCTCCAAATATTGAAGATGAAGAAGAGGACGAAGCTGCCTCTGAGGAGTCTTCAATGGTAGTGGGTGATCAAATCCTTGCCCCACAACCCATTCAGCCTGTCAACGAGGAGCATTCATCTCTGCCTTCTCCCTCTGAACAACTTCCTGCTGCTGCAGTCCAAATTATTGCTCCCACCGAGCAACCGAACTCCTCGTCCCAGCCTCCCGAGAAAATCTTGGGAGACAAGGAAAAGGTGTGAAGTTGTTCGGTATTTGTTTTATTTTCTTTTGTCATCTGTACTCCGAACATTGTACTTTTCTCTATGATGTAATAAAAATGACCTTTCTCTGTTCCTCTATATTGTTAATGTTCTGTTTGCTTTCTTATTAACTCTTGCCTTCTCTTCTTTACTAGCTTATAGCTAGAATGGAATTATTATCTGCTCATGATACAACTCTACTCAGACAATGTAATGAATATTTTAAAGCTGGTCACACTGACTTGGACAAGTCCCAGGTTGTAGACATCCTTGGTCGAGATGTTTCAGACCAAGCAATTGAGGCCTATCAGTACTTGAAATGTCTTCTTGATCGTGTTGTAGCCAATAATGTGGCTTATTACGAAATGATTGAATATTTGCAAGGTACTCTCGATGAACTTCAGCAGCAGTATAAAGAGTCTTCATCTCTTTTGCACGAAGGGTATGAGAAGAAAATTCAACAACTCAGTGCTGAAAAAGGCTATGATAAGATGCTTGCTGGCTATGAAGTGAGAGAGAGAACGCTGAAGACAGAGGTTGAAGAGCACAGGCAAATCGCTGAGCTACTGGAGCAAGAGAATAATAATCTGCAAAAGGAATTAGCTCAGTTGAGGTCTGCTACTTCATCTTCAACTGCCTTGGTACCTGTTACCGACGAAGGATTCTCCTTTTTAGAAGCTGAGAATGCTAAGTTACGAGAAGAATTAGAAACTTTGAGAAGAGCTGGCCCCTCAACTGCTGTTCGGGGACAAGGAAGAGGCTCTCGGGGACGACCAAAAGTTCTTCGTCCTACCATTGAAGAAGCTCGTACTCAAGAAGCCTTATAAAACCAAGCATTCCAATTGGTTGCAAAAAACCAAGCCTTGTCTGAACTATCCAAGAAAGTCCAAAGTCTGGAGGGGGAACTTGCTGCTCAGAAGTCTGCCTTGGAGCATAAGGATATTTTTGCCAGAAACCTTCATGAGCAGTTAGAGAGACTAACTTTCCAATTCCGTAAACAACCTCGTGAATTTTGGATGGCAGGCTACAATGAGGACCTCTGTCATTTGCATGCTCGCATTGAAAATGCTAACAATGAAGGCTACAAACAGGGATGGTTGAATGCCCTAGGTGTACTGAAGCTAGAGCAAGGTCATTATTTATGGGATTATCATGCCCCTGGGCTGCTCGACCTACCTGTTCCTCCTTTCAAACTTGACATGAGTTGGATCCCTGCTCGGGCCATTCCTCATTGCTTGATCTCAAAATACCTTGGTGACTATAACCTTCATTCACAGGTAGAATTATCTCGTCCTGAGCATTTACTAGATACACCTTCCATAATGAACGTCAGAATGCTTCAAGATCCTAACTTCATTAATTCTCCCCTTTGCTTGGAAGATCCTCCTGCCGGCGAGGAGCCTGTTTCAAAAGCACAAGGAAAGAGACCGATAGAATAGGGTTCTTTGATGTAATAGTTGTTTATTCATTTCAAATCAATGTATTCATTTTTGTACTTCATTTTTGGATTCAATGAAATACATATAATTTTGTTTGCAAATGTTGATTGCTATTATCTTTGCAAAATGTTTTTCATTTGTGTATGTATCTCTGTTAAAAAGAGAACAACGTTTTGTGCTTTGTCGACCAACTGATTGTCGACTAGCTTGACTGTTAAAAAGATAACAATATTATGTAATTTGCCGACCAACTGTAGTTGATTAAAACTTGTTATCGACTAGCTTGCATTTGTAATAATCATTTGGTTGACCCAAAATAATGATGTTTTGTTTCTCGACTGATTAAAGGTTACAAGTGACAAAATTTTTAACTTTAAAATATACCCGACCAACAAGGGTTGGCATCTTTTGCTTTTCTACCAATATAACTTGGTGAATTTTCTTTCTTGACCAACTTTGGATTGTAAAATATATTTTTCTTCCAAAGTTGGCATTTTTTTCTTGTTCTTCGTCGACATCCTTTCTTGTCCTTTTACCAACCTAAGTTGGTCTGAGCTCGAATTTGATGATTCTGTTATGTCCACTTGCCCTTTTACCAAACTAAATTGGTCTGAGCTAGTGTATGCCTCCTAACCAAAGGAGTATGGTTTCCTAACCAATCGGAGCTGACATTTTTAGGAATGTCATTCTCGCCCTTTTACCAACTTAAGTTGGTCTGAGCTCGAGTTTGATGTCCACTTGCCCTTTTACCAAAATAAATTGGTCTGAGCTAGTGTATGCCTCCTAACCAAAGGAGTATGGTTTCCTAACCAACCGGAGCTGGCATTTTTAGGAATGTCATTCTCGCCCTTTTACAAACTTAAGTTGGTCTGAGCTCGAATTTGATGTCCACTTGCCCTTTTACCAAAATAAATTGGTCTGAGCTAGTGTATGCCTCCTAACCAAAGGAGTATGGTTTCCTAACCAACCGGAGCTGGCATTTTTAGGAATGTCATTCTCGCCCTTTTACCAACTTAAGTTGGTCTGAGCTCGAATTTGATGTCCACTTGCCCTTTTACCAAAATAAATGGGTCTGAGCTAGTGTCTGCCTCCTAACCAAATGAGTATTTACTGCTGAGCAACGTAGTGTGTAACACTACTATTCCGCGAAAAACTTTCAACAAAAGGAGAGAAGATGGCAAAATATCATCGTTTTATTCATATTGATGGAAATGCTTTACATTTTACATCACTGATAGTATTTGCATAGGTGTTCAGCATTCCATGCATTCTTAAACTCTTCTCCTTCTAGAGTTGATATTCGGTAAGTTCCTGGTCGAACAACTTCTGTAACTCGGTATGGTCCATGCCAGTTTGCTTCCAACTTATTGTGCTTCTGAATGACCTTTTTTAGCACATAATCTCCTTCTTTTAGGTTGCATTTCTTCACCCTCTTATTGTGGAACAGAGTTGTTCGTTGTTGGTAAGCAGCATTCCTAATGGTTGCCTCTTCTCTAACCTCCTCGAGCATGTCCAAATCCAATCTTCTCATTAAGTCGCTAATTGGGGAATTGAAATTCAGGACTCTGTGTGTTGGAAGACCCAACTCGACAGGTATTACAGCCTCACTTCCAAACGCTAGCATATATGGTGATTCTCCAGTTGCTGCTCGGGGAGTAGTACGATAAGCCCACAGTACTGACTGTAGCTCGTTAATCCAATTTGCTTTAGCCTCACTTAGCCTTTTCTTCAATCCGTTTAGCAATATCCTGTTCGTCACTTCAGTTTGTCCATTACTTTGGGGATGACTTGGTGCCGAATGGAACTTTAAAATGTTGGATTGATGGCAGTAATTAGCAAATTCTTCATTATCAAATTGCGTTCCACGGTCGGTGATAAATGCATGAGGAAGACCATATCTGCAAATGATGTTTTTCCAGACAAATTGATATAACTTCTCGTAAGTCATATCGATCAGAGGCTCAGCTTCTACCCATTTAGTAAAAGAATCCAC
Source organism: Sambucus nigra (assembly GCA_949130495.1). NCBI lineage: Eukaryota > Viridiplantae > Streptophyta > Magnoliopsida > Dipsacales > Adoxaceae > Sambucus > Sambucus nigra. The sequence goes on from OX422220.1 coordinate 53,346,511, forward strand.
TACGACGACGAGGTATTTAAATCTTCCCCTGGTCATTGGCAATGGTCCAACCAAATCTATCCCCCACATGGAAAACGGCCAAGGGGAAGTTATAGGTGTCAACAATGCTTGTGGAGTTCATCGTATGGAGGAAAAACGCTGGCACTTGTCACATTTCTTAGCATAGGCTATACAATCAGCCCTCATCGTTGGCCAGTAGTATCCCTGTGTCATTACCCTTTGTAAAAGAGTACGACCTGCCACATGAGCTCCACATGACCCCTCATGGATCTCTTCAATCAATTATTTCACCTCGGAGGGATGTACACATCTCTGCAATCCTGCCATAATTCCTCGTCTGTACAAAATACCATTAGTTAATACATACCGAGCAGCTTTGAATTTCAATTTCATGGCAGCGAGCTTATCCCCCGACAATTCTCCCTCCTCAATATATGCCCTGATGGGATCCATCCAAGATGGTCCCAAGTCAAGGGTGATATAATTCATCGTCAGATCTTCATCTATGCTCCGACTTTCTAACACTTCAATTGGTATCGTTCTTCGCAGCTTGGTACGAGTAGCTGATGCTAGTCGGGCCAGTGCATCTGCTCGTGCATTCTCCATCCTCGGTATTCTGATCAATTGAATGGTAATAAATTCTGTCACTAACTTCATCACCTTTGCATGATACTTGACCATTAATTCTCCTTTAGCAGCATATGTTCCCAACATCTGATTCACAATTAATTGAGAATCACTGAATACCATCACCTGCTGTGCTTCCATAGTCTTTGCTAAATTAAGACCTGCTATCATGGCCTCATACTCAGCCTCATTATTGGAAGCTTTGAAATGAAATCGCAATGCATATTCCATGTCGACTTTGTCTGGGCTGCTTAAAATGATACCTGCTCCACAGCCTGTAGTACAAGATGAGCCATCTACATACAATTTCCATATAGGCAACTCGTCTTCTAATTTCTCATCTAACAGAGTTCCTTGATGAAATATTTGTTGCTTCTTTTCACCATCCCCTGAGTTTTATTTTTCTTTGTCGACCATCTTTTCTTGCCCTTTTACCAACCTAAGTTGGTCTGAGCTCGAATTTGATGATCCTGTCACATCCACTTGCCTTTTTACCAACTTAAGTTGGTCTGAGCTAGCGTCTGTTATTCCTGTAACATCCACTTGCCCTTTTACCAACTTAAGTTGGTCTGAGCCAGTGTCTATTGATCATGTATCATCCACAGGTTGATTGGCGAGCTGCTTTTGCTCCTCGGGGGTATCAGGATAGGTGAATTCTGGTATAAAATCCGCTACTGCTTGCCCTTTAAGCGATGACTTGGGTTCATATATTATATCATATTCACCGAGCTCTATTTCCCAGTACATCAATCTCCCTGATTTTTTTGGCTTATGAAGGGCTTGTCTCATTGTCATGTCGGTGTATACAACTATGGTATGGGCCTGGAAATATGGCCTCATTCTTCTACTTGCCTCAATTAATGCCAATGCCAATTTTTCCAGCTTTGGATACCTGATTTCTGCACCTCGGAAAGCCTTACTTGTGTAATAAATTGGCTTCTGGATTCCATTCTCCATTCTGATCAATGCCGAGCTAACTGCATTCTCTGATACTGCCAAGTACAAGTATAATTTTTCTCCCATTATTGGTCTGGATAACAGTGGAGGTGCTCCCAAATACTTCTTCAAGTCTTGAAAGGACTTCTCACATTCATCATTCCACTCGAAATTTTTTCGAAGTGTTTTGAAGAATGGGAGGCATCTATCAGTTGCTCGGGATACAAATCTGTTGAGCGCTACAACTCGTCCTGTGAGACTCTGTACTTCTTTCTTCGTTGTTGGAGATCGCATCCCTAAAAGAGCTTTGATCTTTTCTGGATTTGCTTCAATGCCTCGCTGATTGATGATGTACCCGAGGAACATTCCTTCTCGTACTCCAAATATGCATTTCGTCGGGTTTAGTTTCATTTGGTATTTATCCAGTTGATCAAAGGTCTGACCTAAGTCAACTAGATGATCTGCAGCTTTCTTGCTTTTTGTCAGCATGTCATCGACATAGACTTCCATGTTGCAACTGATTTCTACGGCAAATACCTTGTTCATCAGCCGTTGATATGTCGCACCTGCATTTTTCAAACCAAAATGCATAACATTATAACAATAAGTTCCCCTAGGGGTAATGAACGACGTACTTTCCCTGTCTTCAGGTTTCATTTTGATCTGGTTGTAGCTAGAGTAAGCATCCATGAAGCTGAGTAGCTCATGCCCCGAGTTAGCATCCACCAGTTGGTCAATTCTGGGCAATGGAAAGTGATCCTTTGGGCATGCCTTGTTTAAATTGGTGAAATCAACACACATTCTCCATTTATTATTTTTCTTCTTTACCATCACCACATTTGCTAACCAATCTGGATATTTAACATTTTCAATGAATTGCGCTTTCTGGAGCTTCTCGACCTCCTCTTGTATAGCTTGATTCTTCTCGGGACTAAATACTCTTCTTCTCTGCTTTACAGACTTGATCTCCTTATTCACATTGAGCTCATGACATAAGAAATTTGGATCTATTCCTGGCATATCTTCGTGACTCCATGCAAAAGTTTTCTTTCTACTCTTCAAGAAAATTATCAACTGCTGCTTTATTGAAGCATCCAACAATGAACCTATTTGAGTTGTTCGGTCAGGATACTCGTCGTCCAGAATGACATTCTCTGTAGCTTCCACCACCTGTCATTTTACAAGTTGAGATTCATCTCTAGGATCTAGTGTTTTAATTTTTGTACCTTCATCCACTTGATAGGTAGTAGTCTTTTTCCTTGATTCCTCAAGCTCCTCTTGCTCAGCAGATGAATAATAACATTCCCGAGGTACTTTTTGATCACCTTTCACAACTCCTACTCCAAAGTTTGTTGGGAATTTTAAGCACTGATGTACTGTAGATGGGACTGCTTCGAATTTCTTCAAACCAACTTTTCCCATGATGATGTTGTAAGCTGACTGAACATTCTTATCCATCACAAAGAAGCGTATTCTTTATATTCGACAAGCAGGCCATGTACCAACGAATATATCCAACTTGATCGTTCCAAGTGGAAAAACTTTTTCGCCAGCAAAACCCAGGAGAGGTCTGTGATAAGGTTCCAATTGAGATAATTTTAAGTTTAAACTGTCAAAGCACGAATAGAACATGATGTCTGTCGAGCTACCATTGTCTACCAGAACTCTGGAAATCATCACTTCTTTCATCCTCATTTTGATCACCAGAGGATCATCGTGAGGGTAGAGGACACCTGTGAGGTCATTTTTTGAAAAATCAATGACCAACTTTTCTTTGTTTACCGTCCTCGGACGATCCTCCTCGGCCAAATTTATCCGTTGAATATATGAGCAAGCTTGAGCCTCACAGAGGTAAGCTTTTCTTTCTGCAGTAAGGTCTCCCCCACCTGCATCTCCACCTGTAATAACATTACAATCAAATGACCCAAAACGTATTGAAAATACCTCATGTTCCGGTTGCCTTGGCTTTTTGGGAAGATCAGGGTCATCCTCGGTATCATCTTCATGATCTCTTTTCCTGTTCTCTTCTGCCCGACGAGGAGATCTGGATCTCTCTCTTGCTTGTTCATTGTTTCCTCTTTCGTTTCTTCGATCAACATACTTTGACAATTTTCCTCGTCTAATGAGTGTTTCAATCTCATTCTGGAGGGCTATGCAATTTTTAGTCATATGGTCATGATCTTTGTGAAACTCGCAATATTTATCTATATTCCTTCTGTCAGGTTCTGACTTCATTTTCTTTGGCCATTTTATCTCCTCGTTGTTCTTGATTTCTTCTAATACATGGTTGATACCCATTTTCAAAGGATTATAATTATCAAAAAATTTTAAGACTTCCCATGACGACCTGTTATTTTTGGGTTGCTCGTCACCACCATTGCCCTTATGCTCTTTCTTTTTAGCTTTGTCGACTTCCACCTTGGTTTCTTTATCCATTTTCTTCTTCGCAGCCATAGCCTCCTCGACATTCATAATTTTGGCAGCTTTTGCCATCAACTCCGACATAGTTGTAAGTGGATCTTTAGCTAAAGTGTAATACAACTTATTGGGCAACAACCCACTCATCAAGGCGGTGATTGATGTCTTCTCTTCGTAATCTATAACTTCTAGCTTCTCATTATTGAAACGAGTTATGTAGTCTCTAGTACTCTCTCCAGCTTTTTGTCTAACGCTTAACAAATGCGCTACTCTTTTTACTGGCTTTGCCCCAAAACAAAAATTCCCAATGAATAACTCGGCCAGTTGAAAAAAAGTTGAAATCTTACCCCGAGGAAGATTGTTGTACCATATCTGGGCAGATCCAGTAAGAGTTCCCGAGAATGCTCTACATCTCATCTCGTCGAGGACAGCATAGATGTCGGCGGCAGCTTGATATTGCTCTATGTGAAGAACAGGATCTGTCTTTCCATCATATTTGGGGGTCACCACAGGTGCTTTAAACTTTGACGGTGTAGGAAAATCCACAATGGCCTGGACAAAAGGTGTCCCTTGAACAAAGGTTCGTTGTAGGGGATTCTTCGCCTTATCCATTTCTCCCAATCTATCCTCCAATCTTTGAATGGAGCCTTTCCATGCGTCGTTTCCCTCCTCGGGCCTATTGGTTCGAGCAATTGATCGAGCTGATTTGGCCTCTTGAGACCTATCTTGACGAGCAGCTGGCCGTGATTGTGCTGATCCTTCTCTCATATCTGATGGTTGTCGAAAACTCCTCGACATAGCCTTAGGTGGACTCCTATTTTTCCTGGGGCCTAATCGATTGAAAGGAGACACCCTGCTCAATCTTTCTAGGGCGCTAATACGTTGCTCAGTATCTGTGGCCCGTATTGATGAAGTTCGCCCAGGTTGATAAGAGAAATCATCAGATTCCTCATTACGATATGAATCTGTACGCCTGGATCGTGAAGAAAGTAAATGAGTTTGTCTCTGACCACTTCGTTGTCCCGAATGGGCAGGTGCGCCACCATGAAGAGTTTGGATGAGTTGACGCATGGTTTCTTGCATGGCGGTCTGACCTTGGGCCAGATTGGTCATTATTCCAGCCAAATCTGGAATAGCTGATGGTGTAGATGGATTTGGAAGATTTCCAGCATTTCCAGCGTTTCGATTGCTGGATTTCGGATTGTCAGCCATTGATAATGGATGATTTTTGGTGAAAAACGATAACAACAGTCGTTTCCCACAGACGGCGTCAATCTGTTGATGTAAAAAATTAGATTGCTTCTAATTATTTGATCACAAATAAATATAATGAGATAAAGAATTTTTGAAGTGGTTCAGCCTTATGAGAATGGCTCCACTGTTTCTGTTATTGCCGAATGTTAGGAATTCTCGATATATGATTCTATCAAGAAATTCCCCCCCCCCCCCCCTTGAATGAGGATGATACAATGTATTTATAGCCCTTAGGCTGTACATGTGAAAGGGTAAACAATTAATGCCCTTTAAGAGTATACGTCTGTATGATGAGCATTCAATGAATAGTTGAACTGTTGATTATCTGGCAATTAATGCTTATGACCGAGATGCAGCTCGGACCGCCTTAGTTGCTCGTCGTTCAGGAGTTTCTCGGAGCAGTGGAGTTCTTCGGAGTGATGGAGTTCCTCGGAGTACACCTGTTGCACGGAACGTCTGACTTGATCGGTGAGTAAAGTTCCTCGTTGCTGTAGAAATATGCCACGTGTCTTCTTGTGATTCATCTACGTCAGCATATTAATTTCGGTATCAACACCAATCTTATTTTTTTTAGTTTCACAATCCAATTTAACGATTTTCTCTATGTGAGAGAAAATCAAAAACCCAACAACCCGATTTCTTGATCCCCCGTCGATCTCCCTCTTCCCCAACCCGTCGCCTCCTTCTCCCCCTTTCCTCACTAGACCAGCCCCTCCCCCCTTTCTAGTTATGCCGTCCCCGTTCTCCCCTTCCTCATCTACTTCGTTTTTTTATTATTTTCGACCAAGGTTAAAATTTCGAAGCTTATATATATATATATATATATATATATATATATATATATATATATGTATAGATGGATGTATGTGTGTGTGTACGTGTGTGGGGAGGGCGATTTGAAGCTCGGACCCCACCTTGCTATGGTGGTGGCCGGCGACGACAAACCCCTGTTTGACTGACTAGTGTCTTCATCGTTTGACTTTATGATCGCATGCTTTCTTTTTTTCTTTTCTTTTTTTTTTCTTTTTTTGCGATTTCATAACAAAAATGAAGACAAATTACATTGATAATTTGAACCACTCTTTTTCTCAAAAATTATGGTAGTGATGGGGAGTGACATTCGGATGGTGTCTGGGACATATATGGGTAAGGAAAACATGGACAATGGGTGAATGATAATGTGGTAAGTGTATGAAAAATCGGTTTAGTGCTTGGGACAAACTACAAGACACATGTTTCTTACAACTCGAAAGTAATGTCATTCTCAGTGATTAAGCCAAATTTAAAAAAATAATGAGACCATGCAACGACTAAGTGCGGTATCCAAAGAAAGTTGAGTCAACTTGTGACTCGGAGATACGTAAAAACCCTCAAAAAGGTGAAAAGCTCAAATCTCACGGGTTTAAGTCGCCACTAGTGATCTTTCAAGGCTCTCTTGAGAATATAATTACTCCTCAACTTTTGATTGTAAATGTGATAGTGTAAAATTGTCGAGTTTAGGAATTCAAAGTCCAAGTACGCTTTTCGGAGGTATTAATTAATTTATTTGTAAAAAGCGTAATTTTAGGTCGAACATGGGTATTTTGAGATTTCTAAAAGAGGGATGATAGAAAATTCATGCCATAAAATTTTTAATTTAACTGCACAAAATGTTTAAAATCACTAGTTTCTGAAACTTTTCAAAAGAGGTACGATTTTGATAAATTTCCCACCCCCAAACAAAAGAGAACACCGTACTCGATGTTTAAATCCATATATAAAAATAAAAGCACAAGGGAGGAAAGATATTACCATAATGAACCGCTAATGAAAATGTAACGCATGGTGGAGTAGAGATAGAACCTGAAGAACAAATGCGATACAAAAATATGTACAAGTCTATAAAGCATGTGAAAAGCATTAGGTGGTGTGAAACACCACCCCCAAACAGGATAAGACTCATACTCAGAAATAATGATCAACGGGTTGCCTCCCGGTAGTGCTAAGTTTAACGTCTTCAGCCAGATCAAACCAATCTCACCCTAAGGATATGAACTATGGAAAGCACAGGGTGGCAGAAAAATGGGGTGTGAAGTATCACCCCCAAACAAGACTGAACAATCAGTCCTCATAAATGGGGTCAACAAGGTCAAGTTCTTCAATGTGAAGGGGCCTAGCTCTAAAAAAGGCTTCAATCGTTGACCGTTGACCTGAAATAGGCTACCATCCTTAGGATTTTGAACTGTGATGACACCATAAGGAGTAACAGATTCAACAATAAAGGGTCCAGACCAACGGATTTTTAACTTATCGGGAAAGAAATAAAGAGGGGAGTCATATAACAACATTTTATGACCAGGGTGGAATTCTTTGCGGAGGATGCTTTGGTCATGGATCCACTTCATTTTGTCCTTGTACTTCTTGGACAAATCATAGGCATTATTTTGTATCTCCTCTAATATATTAGGTTGGAGCTTTCGATGAATGCTAGCCTCGTTGATATCAAAATTAAGGGATTTGACAGCCCAATAAGCATGATGTTCAAGCTCGACAGGTAAGTGGAATGGTTTACCAAAGACCAAGCGATAAGAGACATGCTAATCGGAGTCTTAAAAGCAGTACGGTATGCCCAAAAAGCATCATTCAAGCGTAAGGACCAGTTTTTCTTATTAGGATTAACTATTTTTTCTAAGATTTTCTTGATTTCGTGGTTGGAAACTTCAACTTGACCACTAGTCTGAGGGTGGTAAGAGAGAGAAACTTTGTGGGTAACACCATACTTTTTGACGATATGTTCAAAGACTCGATTACAGAAACGTTTACCCCCATCACTAATGATAGCTTTGGGAGTTCCAAAACGTGTGAAGACAAACTTCTTAAGAAACTTGACTACAATGCGATGGTCATTGGTGCGGCAAGCTATGGCTTCAATCCATTTGGAGATATAATCAACTGCAACTAAGATATATTGTAAGCCATGAGATGAGGGAAAAGGACCCATGAAATCAATGCCCCATACATCGAAGATTTTGACGATGAGAATGGGTGTGAGGGGCATCATGTGACGACGAGAGATACGCCCAGATTGTTGGCATTTGGCACAATCCTGACAGTAGTGGTGGGCATTTCGAAAAAGAGTGGGCTAGTAGAAACCACTTTGCAAAATTTTGGTGGCGATTTTCTTGAAGCTAAAATGGCCACCACAGGCACCATCGTAACAAAAGGAGAGTATACTTGCATGTTCATGATCAGGAATACAGCGGCGAATGACTTGATCAGATCAATACTTAAAAAGTAAGGGATCATCCCAAGAGTAAAATTTCACCTGGGCTATGAACTTAGAACGATCTTGTTTCGACCAATGATTGGGCAGTTGGTCGATAACAAGGAAATTAACAATATCAGCATACCAAGGAGAGTTGGAGATGGAAAAAAGTTGCTCATCGGGAAATGTTTTAGAAATAGGGACAGGATCAGATGTAGACGTAGCAGTGAGGTGGGAGAGATGGTCTGCAACTAAATTTTTGCACCCTTTCTTATCGCGAATTTCGATGTCAAATTCTTGAAGCAAGAGAATCCACCGTATCAAACGTGGCTTAGAATCCTTCTTCTGAAGAAGGTGCCTCAGGGCGGTGTGGTCAGTGTAAATGATGATAGGTGAACCGATGAAATAAGATCTAAACTTATCGAGTGCGAAGACGACAGTTAGCAACTCCTTTTCGGTGGTCGTGTAATGAAGTTGAGCGTCATGAAGGGTTCTGTTAGCATAATAAATGACGTGCTGGCGCTTGTCAACCTGCTGACCAAGTACAACACCTAGGGAAAAATTTGATGCGTCACACATGAGCTCAAATGGTAAAGACCAATTCGGAGGCTGAATGATAGGAGAAGAAGTGAGCTCGTCTTTGAGGCGCTTAAAAGAAGCAACACACGCGTCATCAATGAAAAAGGGAACATTTTTGGATAAAAGGGTGGTTAAAGGTCGAGCAATTTTTGAAAAGTCCTTAATGAAACGACGGTAGAAGCCCGCATGTCCTAAGAAGGAGCGAATGTCCTTAACAGACTTAGGAATGGGAAGCGAGGAGATTATGTCAACTTTTGCTTTATCTACTTCAATACCGTCACGAGAGACTACATGACCTAAAACGATCTCCTTTTTTACCATGAAATGACATTTTTCCCAATTGAGGACCAATTTCTTTTCTTGACAACGTTTGAGGACCATAGTGAGGTGAGAAAGGCATTTCTCGAAGGAAGAACCAAACACAGAAAAATCATCCATAAAGATTTTGAGAAAACGTTCTACCATGACACTAAAAATGCTAATCATACACCGTTGAAAAGTCGCAGGTGCATTGCAAAGGCCAAAGGGCATGCGAGAGTAGGTAAAAGTGCCAAAGGGACAGGTGAAGGTAGTTTTCTCTTGGTCATCAGGGGCAATTGGAATTTGGTTGTATCCTGAATAGCCATCAAGGAAGCAGTAATACACATGACCAGCTAACCGTTCGAGCATTTGGTCGATATAGGGAAGAGAAAAATGGTCCTTACGAGTGATAGCATTTAGCTTTTGATAGTCAATGCAAAAATGCCAGCCCGTTTGCATACGGGTGGGAACAAGCTCATTGTTACTACTTTTTATGACGGTGACACCAAAATTTTTTGGTACCATATGAATGGGACTGACCCACTGACTGTCTAAGATAGGGTAGATAATACCAGCATCGAGGAATTTTAAAATCTCAACGCGCACGACTTCTTTCATAGCAGGGTTGAGTCGACATTGGGGTTCACGAGAAGTCTTGGCGTGCTCCTCTAAATGAATGCGATGACTACAAACATTGGGGTTCACACCGTGAATGTCTGAAATGGTCCATCCTATAGCAGTGCTATGCTGAGTAAGGGTGTGAACTAATTGCTCTTCTTGTGCAGGGGTCAATTCGGAAGCAATGATGATAGGGTGATGGTTGTTGGGGCCTAAGAAAGTATATTTCAACTCGAGAAGTAAGGTCTTAAGCTCCAAATTAGTAGGTGGTGCAAGAGTGACATCGGACTCAGACGCAAAAATAGAGTTAGGAGAGTTCTCAGTGCATTAAGTGGAGGAAGCTGATTTGGCCGGGAGTTCAGAAAGTGGAACAGGGTGATCCAGAGAGTGAATAGTATCATCATAGAGGGGCTCGAAGGGAGGATCCCAAGAGGAAGTGTCCATCAGTGGAGTGGAATCTAGCAGGGTATTGAGTTCAGAGATGGAGGAATCAATGTCAAAATCGGATCCAAAATGATCCAAACATTGTTGGAGAGGATCGGCAGGGTAAGTTTGGTCCAACAGTTCATTAACTAACGAGTCAATCACACACACCTCATCAATAGAATCGACATCATCCGGTTGTTGCATAATGTGGAATATATTGACTTTTACAGTCATGTTGCCAAAAGAGAGATTCATGGACTCGTCACGACAATTTATGATGGCATTGGCAGTAACAAGAAAGGGGCGACCCAATATGATAGGAGTATTGGTTGGGTTGGGCGCAGGAGTCTCTAAGATGATGAAATCCACATGATAGTAAAAGTCCGAAACTTTCACCAAAACGTCTTCAACGATACCTTTAGGTACTTTCACGGAACGATCAGCAAGTTGAAGAGTAACGCGTTTAGGTTTCATATTTTGTAAACCTAACTCAAGGTAGAGGGAGTAAGGTAACAAATTAACACTAGCTCCAACATCAAGTAAAGCACTAATAGTGAACTTGTCGCCTAACATGCAAGAGACAGTTGGACGACCAGGGTCTTTATACTTCACAACACTGTTATTATAGAGAAGGGACGTAGCTTGCTCGGTGAGGAAAGCATCACGCGGAACATTGGTCCTACGCTTAACAGTGCACAAGCCCTACAAAAATTTGGCATACGAGGGGACTTGTTGAATCGCGGTGAGGAAGGGAATGTTAATGTGAACATTCTGAAAGACTTTCTTGATCTCATCAAATTGCTGGGCTTTCTTAGTGGGAACCAACCGATGAGGGAAGGGTGCTTTGGGCACATAAACAGAGGTGGGCTCAGGAAGATTGGATTCAGTTTGAGCTGGGGATTTAGATGGTGGGGTAACCTTAGGGATAGGAGCTAAAGGTGGGATGGTCGGGTGGGGGACATCAGTGGGAGCATGGACACCATTATCAACTTGTTTTCCCAAGCGAAGAGTAGATACCGCTTGATAATTGGGCGGATTAGAAGTGGAACCAACCTCGTAGGCCAAGTCTTTGCCATTCCCCTTAGGGTTAGCAATGGGTTAACTGGGAAAATGACCTTTCTCTCTCTCAGACTCGAATTGGTTGAAACGCTGCTCAAGCCATTGGAGGGCTTGAGTCTGAGTGGTCATAAACTGAGTGAGGAGATTCTCTAGAGAATAGGTGGAGGAATTGGGTGGAGGTGCATAAGATGGTTAGGGAACCAACTCACGCTGAGAATTAAGCGGTTATGAATACTCAAAGGAAGGAGGGGGAATAGGAACAAGCTGGTTATTATTGTTTGAATGTCTGTCGTGGGGGACAAAGGAAGATGGAAAGTGCGATTGATGGTAAGGAGCAGACTAATACGGAACAGGAGGGCGAGGTTAGCGTTGTGGGTTGTGTGAAAACCCAGGGGGACCACCAGCATGTTGTTGTGGTTGGGAAGGAGCGGAGTTATGGTCGTACTTATAAGAGAAATATGGGTGATTCCTATTGTTAGGATTGTAAGTAAACGACGGGGGAATGGGTTTCCTAGTGGTATCAAAGGCACATGCTTGGGTCAAAGTGGGTTCGGGATCATCTTACAGGAGGGGGCACAAATGAGCTAAATGATCTTGACTTAAGCAGACACCGCAAGATGAAGGACTAGAATCGTTGACAGTCATTGCTTGTTTAGAAAGTGTAACTTTTTTTTGCATAGTACAACTGAGAGCGTCAACGCTTTTAGTCAAAGAGTGTAAGCTATGTAGCAAAGTTTTAAAATCAGGATCATTTTTTACCTCAGAAGTGTTCCCTACACGTGGAGGATCGGATCTCGAAAACGCATTGGTACCCTCCCAATGTTGGGAGTCATCGCTTAATTCAAGGAGAAAATTATAGGCGGCAGCGGGAGTTAAATGCATAAACTTCCTTTTATGCATGGATTCAATCATGGTGCGAGAAGACGGAATAAGACCATTGTAAAAACTATGAAGTAAGCGACTTTTCTTGAGATCGTGATGCGGGCAACTATTAATATAGTCTTGAAAACGAGCCCATGCTTCACAAAATTGTTCAGTAGGCTTTTGTCCAAAATCCTGTAGTCTTTCTATGACCTATGTTCATCGAGGTACCAGTCTATATCCCCCCCGTAGGCACACAAGGAATAGAGGGTCCTAAGCGAACGCAACCTCCCGTGATAGCAAGTATGGTAGGTATGTCATACACACAATCCATATACCAATACTAAGTAAACACACGTCTTAGTAATACCGTATTTTAATCGTAGTATATATTCTCATACTAACTATAATTAACACAATTCATACTATTCCGGTTTGTAATTATACGCGCCATAATTATCTCACGTCGTGGTAGACACTCACGTCTCAACCCAAACCGTCCATGTAATACACTCTCGTATGTAAATTCCTTCTCATAAATACCCAAATGTCCCAATTCTATCACTACGAAGGTTAACTATATCCTCGAACAAATTTACGAAACTCCAAAAGTCAAAACAGTCCAAAAAGGACCAAACTGTCAACTCATTAGAAGTCTCGTTCGAACGAGGAGGTTCGAACGAGATCCTTCTGTCAACTCGTTAGAAGTCTCGTTCGAACGAGGTTGTTCGAACGAGATCCCAGTTCGTTCGAACGAACTGTTCCTTCTAACGATATCTCGTTCGAACGAGATATCGAACGAGATCCCTTCTCGTTAGTAATGACTGGTCAACTCGTTAGAAGCTCGTTCGAACGAGTTCGTTCGAACGAGTTCGTTCGAACGACCTGGGGGCTGCTTCTAACGAGCTACCAGTTTCGGCCCAGATTTTTCCCATCTCGTTTTTCACCATTTTTAACACTTCAATCCTTCTCCAAAGTTCGTTCTAACAATGATTTAAGTCCTCTAATCATACTAAAACATGCTTAGGTCATAAACTAACGTCTTTTAAGGCAATAAGGCATCCTAAACATCATTAAATCCCAAGATTTAATACTTTTCCCCAATATTATCAAGAACATGAACCCTAGATATATATCAACATCAAATTCCAGAATTTAATTTGTTTTTCTATCACCCAATCATGTATTAACATCAGATTAATTGTCTCCAAACTATTCTACATGCAATTCTCTTCACAATTTCTCAAGTTCTATGATCTAAACTACATGGGTTTTCATATTTATCAAGAACAAACCATAAATCCGAATTTTCTAACATGGAAAGAACATTTGCTGAAATTAAACATAATTAAACCACTTGCCTTGGTTTGATTTCTGATTTGGTGTAGGTTTGGTGAAGATTCTGCAGAGTTTCCTCTCTCTCTAAGTTCCTTCTCCAATGGTGGCTCAAGGTGGCTAGGGTTTGATTTGGGGAAGATTGTAAACCTAATGTTAGCCTCCGTAGCTTAAAGGGTTAATATGGGTTGGTTATGGGCTTAGTGGGTCAATATCCACATCAGATTTACATCTCTAATTTTCGTCACTTTTAATTCCTCAAAATGTAAAATTACCAAAATACCCTTTATGGTGCCGGTATGGCCTAAAAATACCCCGGGACCCAAACTATACCCCCGGCTAGTGTTTTCTGACTATCTCGACCCTTCCGGACGCGTTGGCGCACTCAAAATGACCATACGAATTATAGATTTTAAATTCACTTTTATCATCAAAATATTATACCGTGACGCGGCGGTCCCACGCGTCTCAACAAAATTTCTAAAATGCCGTATATAAATCTCACGACAAATTTTATAATACCAAATACATATATAATCATATATGCACATAATCAAATACCAATTCGCATCTCATTAGTATTTATAACCCGGATTAATTATTAATTAATACGTATTTAATTAATTAATCCCAAAAATAATTATCGTCAAAAGTACGGGGTATTACAGTTTTATTTAAATTATAAAATACAATAAAATGTAAATATAAATACAAAATAAAAACAAAGTGAGTAACTACCTGTAATGCCCCCAGATGGCCATCTTGAGCTCATAGGGCACCTTCCTCCAATCCGTGTACCCGGGGCCGACAATCGTCTTGAGAAACTCCAGGGCCCTAGTCTGTAAGGTCGTCTTGTTCTCGATGAGGGACCCCAATTCGCCCCATTTGAGGGGTCTAGTGGCATACGATCCTTCCCCGCCTCCGCTACCTTATCACCCTGATGGTGACATTTCCTGCAGAAATTGTTGTTATTAATAGAAACGTGTATATGAGAAAATGATCAAATCCAAATGAATAAAAATATTAAATTGTCATCTAATAATAATAAAGCACTAGAAGAATACAAGTTAACGACATTATAAGAATACAAATCCATATCATAAACCAAACTAAGCACTGTTTCAAATAATTGGAATAATTATTACAAATTTAAATATTATTTCAGATTCGGGTCATGTCACGGACTTTGGATTAATGCATAAGTTGATTAAAATCTAAATTAACATGTTCACTAATAACAAAATCAATTTTGATTCAAATCCATAAAAACTGTCGTCCGACAATAATAAAGCACTAGAAGAATACATGCTACTGGTTATTACAAATCTAAAAATTATTTTAAATAATTGGAATACTTATTACAAATCTAAAAATCGTTTCAAATTCGGGTTATCATCTAAAATGGATTGATATTCGATAAGAGCAGCCAAGTCATCCACACTACTGGTTAGATGCTTTGGCCCGTGTAGGATGATTGACCACGACTCGTTTTTGATATACTCCGAGTAAAATACTTGCTTGACCTTTTGAAAAGCACAAACAAATCGTTCATCGCTCACATGCTCGTTGCTCTTCAACTTGGACAAATCAACCATGATCAAATTGGTACCAGTATCAACTTTACGCATTTTTATTCTCAACTCTTACCCAATAACAATAAAATACAACCTCTTTGAAGATTATATAGTCCAATTCAAATATACTCCGAATGACACCATAGTAAGTCATTTAAGCTTCAACGAGGTTTTTATCTTTCGCGCTCACTCAAAAATAAGTAAGAGCCTTGTATAAAATGCTCAAATTTTATACATTTGTAATTTTTTCGTACACCTGCACCGAATACATAACCATTCAATCAATACATTTTTGTACTCGTGCGCCATAAACAAGGGTGTGGTGACTAGAGGAGCAAGCCTTGATGTCACATCGCCCGTCTTTAAGAGCTGAGATTATAGATAAATTAATTATGTTAGTTTTAAAGCTTTCTTGTAATGTGACATTTAATAAGAGGCATTATCATTATAATTACCTCGCGTGACACCCACAGCCTAAATTCGCTGTCTAAATGTGCCATTGTTCTTCGTCTTTTATTGTTCCCACACACGACATATTTCCTGCATTAATCATAACAAATATATTATGAAATTGATCATGTATAAAAATTAAAATAATATAAACTTACTTTTTCCATTCTTTGACATCTTCATGGGTATCAAATAGATAATTAACTACTTGTTCATGTTGTAAACTCGTTAATTTCATTCGTTTGCCCATCACCTAACCACCCTCATCGACGAAGTCATCATTATTATCCACGCTGCTTGGGTCAGGCATATATTCCTGAGTGTAGATTGATGACTCCGTAGTGATGTATTCCTCCATAATTAATACTTCAATGTATCTTGTAATCTTACTGTAATCTTTTTAAACTATCATCAATCCTTCAAACGGATACATCCACCGATATCTAACTGGGAAGCAAAGAAGTGCCTCGTTGCATACCAACAAGTGAACACTTATGACAAAAATGATGGGGGAAAGTACTTCTCCAACACACAAATCGCTTCGGTTATATCTACTTCTGCGGCCACTTTGTGCTCTCGATTGACTACCTTCTCACATAAAAGTGTGAAGCATATGTTAATTTTCATAATGGACCTCTTCAAATCCTTGTGCTTGGAAAAACAGTGCTTAAACAACAGTGGAACCAATTACACGATCATATGATAATCATGGGACTTATACTTATGTGAATCATGGGTAGCATAATTCACAATCCTTTGCAAGTTGGATGAAAAATTAAATGGAACCTTCATATTATATATTGTGTCTAAAAGCACATTTCTTTCCTCACTCGTCAAAGTAAACGCACCAATGGGAAATTATTATCCTTTCCCTACTATCTTCTTTCAACCATAGTTGTGGCTTAAGTTTCAATGATTTAATGTCTTTTCGGGCATTTTCTCCATCCTTCGAATGACTCCTCCCAACGCATGTGCCCACAATATGTTCAGTGATGTTCTTCTCTGCATGAATCACATCCAATACATGGTGCACCGGGTTACACTTCCAATAAGGCAAGTTAAATAAAATTGACATCACAACCAGATAATGTCCCATAAGTTGAAAAATCATGAATTGCCCCACATCAATATGCTTTCAGGGTAAACTCTTTTTTTTAAAGAGTAAAATGCTTGCACACCCTCTTCCCACAACTCATTTAATTATTTAACCAAATGAGCCAAGTAGTCATCAATGTCCTCACTTGGTGCCTTTGGCCCAAGTATCAATAATGACAATATAAAAAATTCAGGTCTCATATACTGTGAAGGAGGGAGACTGAGTGGTGCTAGGATCACTGGCCATACACTCTGACTGTTGCTTAGATTTTCAAATGGATTAAAACCATCTGTTGATATTACCAAACGAATGTTACGCTATTCTCGAGAAAAATCATGATACTCATAATCCATCCTCTTCCAAGCTGTAGAATTAATGGGATGACACGTGAGATTATCCCATACTTTTGCCCTGGCACGAAAATTCGTTGCCTCTACTATCCATGGTATTGTGAAAAATCACTTCAATTTAGGCTCAACTAGAAAATATTTCAACACTTATTGAGGCACTTTTGAAATTGTGCTTTCCTTTACAGTAAATTGCACATATATAGGTTCCTCGTATACGGGACACCGATTAAGATTTTCATACTCCTTTCGATATAATATAAAATCATACACACAAGCATGAATTGATTTATACTTTATTCCTAAAACTTTCAAATTGTTATTCGCAGTAGGATAGCTATTTGAAAGCGTATCCTGCTTGGGTAGCAAAACCTTCACCCAGTTCAAGATTTCTATCACGTTATTGCCAAACGAACCATATTAGGTCTTCAAACTATGCAAACCAACCATGGCATGTAAATTTGTTTGATCTCTGTCACAACCAGGATACAATGGTTGGTTCACCTTAAATTTTAAACTTTGATAGTCATCATCAAGGTTTATCCTGATATCTTCATGAGCATTTGAACCTTATACATCGTCAGTGACCTCATTTTCTTTCACTTCATGATCTCTATATGTGCCATCAACTAAATTGTCTAGCATATTATGATCTACATCGTCCTCCTTCCCTTGTACATCTATCCTACTTATTGATTGCTGTGAAGGTTGCTCAGGGGTAAAAGGCACATGCGATTTCCCGTAAAAAATCCAAAATCAATAACTATCTTGCATACTCCATCTTAACAAATGTAGTTCAACTGTTTTCCACATAAACACCTTACCATTCATACTCTTAGCACATGGATACGAGAACTCTTCATCATTACGACATCTATTTATGTATTTTACAAATTCATTAGCACCTCTGCAAAACACATCCCCTAGTCTATTTATCTCACTTATCCACTCTTTGTATAGAGGATATCCTATCACAACTACTACAAATAATCATCTATTACGGATAATAAGCGTATATTCATAGATTAGTATAAACAAAAGTATGAAAACCTAGTTTCCAATAAATGTCTTACTACAAGATTGACATTTCATCTTTCGTTGTTATATTATAAAAATAATATGAAACCTATTTCCTCCATCTCCTCTAAAGGGTGAGTGGTCCTATCCCATTCAAGATCGCATATTTCTGTAATATACTTAGCAACTCATCCACATTATTCCAATTTGAGGAAAACTCAGCATGTCCCCATAGTTCTCCCAAGTACCCTATATAGATTCGCAAGTGTAAGTGTTATTTCAATTTATCAATTGAAATAACACTTAACACCGCATCATCTAATATGTACCCAGAGAGATAGCAACAAAACTTTCCTCAAAAGTAGAAAGTTTAAGCCACTAAGAACATTATTATATCGAAATTATGTTGTCCTAAACTGTATAAACAAGATAAAGTAAAATATCTCATTATAGGGATAATGACTCTCGAACGGGTATAAGGGCTATTGAATGTGTACACGTAAGAACTAGAAGACTAGTATCTATACTCACTATTTTATTTATATTTTCATGGTAAATATGTTTCATTTATATTCGGTAGTATCACAATATTATAGAATTTATATAGTAATTGGTGTTGAGTGTAAGATTGCTTCCCACCTTATCATTATATCACGCGGGTAAAACATAATTTATTATAAATTTGAATCTTCAAACAATGCATGTTTTCGACATTACCGTCAATTAACAAATAAGGTCGATAGTGATGATTTATACATAGTTATGTTTCATTTCGCAATATTAATTGTTTAAGAGCAAGCTTTTACAATTTATATCATGTTTCATTTCTGTATGATTTATATTTCCATGGTAAATATGTTTCATTTCTGTCTTATTTATATTTTGTAGAATCGCAACCCTAAATGTTATAAATGCATAGGTCCAACCAACTTAATTTCCATCTAAATGTTCAAATTCACCAGTCAACAATAATTCAAGAATTCTAAACAACAATTCAAATAATAATGTGAAATATTATAAATGTCTGAGACCAACCCACATCACGTGTCACTATTCGGTAGTACCACAACCCTAAATGTTGGAAATACCGAGGATCAACCAACTCAATGTCCATCTAAATATTCAAATTCGCCAGTCAACAGCAATTTAAGAATACCAATCAACAATTCAAATAATAAAGTGAAATATTTAATAAATGAGAAACACCTTAGCGTAATGAGATGACATCATTTTTAAATTAGCACAATAAATGAATAATAAACAATAATGTAAGAACTTTTAGAAATTACAAAAATTAAATAACTGCATGTGTTTGCGTGTGTGTTTGAAATCATTTTTAAGATTTTTCATTTGAAATTAATCAATTTACAGAAATCTTTCTAGGATTTTTTAGGGGTTTTCATTTGAAATTAATTGTTGTGGGTGGTGTAGTGTGTATGTGTTTCTGTGGTTATTTTTTTGGTGTGGTGTGTATGTATTGTGAATAAGAGAGAGAGAGAGAGAGAGAGAGAGAGAGGTGTATCTGAAAGTTAGGAAATAGAGAGAGCTGATCAGAGAGGGAGGAGAGTCGTCGGTAAAAGGAAAGGAGAGAGATGGTTTCAGTAAAGGGGAAATGACATTATGCATAATGTTAAGTTAAAAGAGTTATCACGGTCATGTCACGAACATTGGCCGTGACAACTTCTAATCTTGACACGATCAAAGTCCGTGACATGGTCGTGAAAACTTTGTTGTCATGGTCAATGATCATGACATGACCATAACCATGTCTTGACCGTGATAACAAACGCGTGATTTGTTATCACGATTTTTGACAGTGACAACTCTGGCCGGGTATAGAGTGATAAAAACTCAATTTTAGTGTAGTGAATTATTTGACATATGTTGAAAACTTGAATCTGATGCATTATGGGTGGTACCTTAATTATTATTATGATTATATGTCGAAAACTTGAAACTGATGCATTAAGGGGTTGTACCTTAGCTCGTATGTTGATTATTCACTTAGAACTTGTATATATCTGTTACAAATATTATTTAGATTGATGAATCATGTATTTAAAATAATCTTTGATGATTAAAGGTCTAATTTATTGATTAAACCCAAAATAAAGATGAACCTTGAATAAAAGCATGTTAAAATTGATGATTTCTGCTTTAATTTTTATGTTTTGATCTTGGTAAGGATTTATGCTTTAATTTTTATGTTTTGAGTTGGGTTAATACTGTTTGCTGTGGATTAGTCCAAGAATGTTGATTTCTTTATAACAACGTAGTATATGTATAATAGATGTATGCACATATATTCAATTTTGGGCTTTTTCTTAAGGAGTCTCTTATCACTATCTCGAACGAATGGGCCAACTTAAAATAAGTGTATTGGGGGGATCCTTCTTTAGATTTTGCTTGCAAGACATCCCACGTGTGTATTCCAATTCGGTCGAGTGTTTACGAGCTTTAGGTATGAGATCCTTGGGACTTATCTCATGCTAAATATTTGGTTTGGGTGGATATCACTATGTTATATTTTAAGTCTTGGGCTAGCATATATTAACAGATGATAAGCTAAGTAACAGTGTATCGGGGGTTCCTTTTTTATTTATTTCACTTGTGAGACGTCCGACGCAAAAAACTTATTGAGGGTCGAGAGCTGAGAGACGGTTGGGTTCTAAGACTATTAGTTTATTACTTTGTGTGTTACTTTTGTGGATTAGTAGCATTCGTATAATAAGGTATTGGATTTGGTATGATTAGTTATAATTATATCAAGTTAGTTGATAGCTGATACTTATTCTTGTATGATTATCGATGGGTGACATCATGGTGCGTAAATAGGTCGCATCTATTATTATTAATCATAATATTATTTATTGTAACTTTTGGGCGCTGACCCAAACCTATAAAACCTTTTCCCCCGTGTATTATTATTGGTATATAGGAGCAGAAGGACTAAGCAGTTAGACTTGGACTGAGCAATCGGAGTTGTAGATTACTGGAGATCCAAATCATTATCCTTAGTGCGAGATTTAATTTCATTTCATCTTTTATTCCCGTAGCATGTGTATTAACGAGTTCATTTACATTCAGTTGGAGAATTATGAATTATGGAAAATGTTTTAGTTGATTCAATTTTATTAGAGATTTATTTTATTTAGTTCAGTTATTTTATTATTCTATTATATTTGTACTGTCATGGATGGTTTTTATTTATTATCTTAATTATCATTGATGTTATGATATAAATTGCATGATGCTCTATGTGTTTGTCATTTCGGCTTGATCAACGATGCATGGAAAATTAGGGGTGTTATACCGTAGGTATTAGAGCATATAAGTTATAATGTATTAGGATACATGTTGTGCTTGTTAGGTTTTCGCGTTGTGTTATTTGGTTATTAAGCCCCATGATTAGGTTGATTTGCACTCTTTATTAGTGCTCGATTTATTATGCAAATATTTTTGTTAACTTTCAGATGGAAAACACTCGAGGTAGGAGAGGAAGGATATCTAACACCAGGGCTACGTACTGGGAGATTGAGTCGGACTAGTAGCCGCCATAATCAGTATTATAGGCAACATCAATTAACCATGCCGCCATCATTGCTCAGGCAGTCATAATAGGGATGGCTTCCATTTTGCAGCACTTTCAGCAGGCCCAACAATAGGTGGTTACACCTACTCTACCATAGTTGTCTAATTTGGGAGAGAGGATGTGTTTCTTCTAAGAGTTATCCATCACAGTTTGCATGGACCATGGATGTTTTGATTGCAAAACAGCAGAGAAAAGATATTCAGAGGCACTTGAGGACACTAGAGTGCACAGAGATTTATAGACAAATGCTTTCCACTTTTAAGTAGGTGGGTGAGGTGATATAATGGTGGGAGTTTATCACCACTATATAAGAGAGTAACACCATGGAAATTAATGAGTTTTGGAGGAGGTTTGAGGACAATTATTGATTGCCATCAGTTAAAGCTACAAAGAAGAAATACTTTTTAGCTCTGGTTCAGGGGAGCTAAACGGTGGCCTAATATGAGCAAGAGTTCACCAATCTTTCTTTGTCTGTATATGGGTAGGAGAGTAAGGAGGAAAAGAGAAAGGAATTTTTCATTAGGGGATTGACCTGGAGGATTGAACATGTTTTATTAGGGAATCTGACATACACCATGTAAACTCATATGGTAAATGTCACACCTTTTCACTTTTAGGAGTACTCGGACTTTCAAAAGTCCAGGAAGGTTAAGATAATAAATATGGAGAATGACTCTACTCAAGAGAATAAGGGCGGGGCCAATGGAGGAAATCATTTTCATCGCCGAGCGATCAAGAAGGCATGATCTGAGGTTCAACAGGAAGACTACCAACCATGGAAGAAAAATAAAAAGGAAAGGGTAGGCCAGTATATAGGGGTATACAATTGAGTCTCAGAGGACATTGATATGGTTGTGTATAAGAGGTCATTCGTCCAAGAAGTTGCCGAAGGATAGCCTAGGGGAGTTCGATGAGCAGTGTAATAGGATCCTATCACTTCACATGATTTATCCATAATTTTTGTTGCCACCACCATATAATGTTTCACTAAGTCAACTAACATGATAATGTTGGGGAGACAACAACTACTGTGCTAGGAGTACAATCAACATAGTACCTTGTGAGAAAGAATACGATATCATATGGATTGTGTATTTCCTTATTGATTTATTTATTTATGTGTATATGGTTTTCCCATATATGTGCATGCATAATGTAATAGTTCAAATAGTAAGGAGATGCACTAGATGTATTATGTGTATCTACTAGGATGTTTATCGTGAGTGATTTATCGTGACTTGGGATATTTAATTAGTCCTTTTTGGCGTGTAAGTCTACCACAATGCGATCGATCTATGCGAGTGAGTTGTTGAGCCGACCAATATGGGGTATTTGCTGAATGTTACTGGCGTGTTAGTCTTTTGCAGAATAAGTCAGTTGTTAGATTGGATGACAGTGATTACTTTGCCACAATGCGAGTGAGCTATTAAGGATGGCAATATATGGTATTTGCTAGATAGTTTGGTGTAATAGTCTTCCATAACATGAGTGAGTTGTTAGGGTTAGTGCAGTTTTTGGCCTGCTACAATATGAATGAGATATTTAGTAGAAGGGCATGATTGACATGTCAAAGTGTGAGTGAGTTGTAGATTGGTATTGACATGTTGGGATTATCACAATGCGGACGAGTACTGAGAATACTAGTCTTGGTTAAATTATTTTTGCTTTGGGGATTCCGTAGGCTAAAGAGCCCAACGCTCAAATGGTATATTTCAAACATATATGGGGGTTTCCTTATTTGGATTATCCGTTTGACGTACGAGATTCTACCGAGTGTTGAGATATGACTCCAACATCGTATTGTTTCCTTATCCTTATGTGTATTATGTACAAGTGGAATTGGGTATATGAGTTCCTTAATCGCCGCATACTATGGCAGGCGTATGCGAGCCTTATTTCTTTATCTCTTAAAGATATGAACATGGGCCGAGTGTATATGAGCATGTGGTATGTTTGCGATTTAAGTTACAACTTTTTATATCCATAAAAATATATTTTGTATAAAATAATTTCAGCAAAAAATTAAATAAATAAAAATAAGTTTAAAAACCTTTTTTTAAAATTGTCTTTCCCATCAATCCTTTAATCCAAATAGTTCATAAGAAAATCAAAATTCCTTTTTACCTTTACTAACCTTTAATGTAGAAACATATTGCCCGATTTAGTAAAAAAAAGTCACGATTCATGTCATCATCTTCAAATCTTCAAGACAACATGATAACTCAAAACACCTCGACCTAATTGTTGTCAACTCAAAATAAATCCAGACCAAAGAATGGATACTAAATATGTCCTTAAAATCTTCCCCATAACTTTTCCAGGTCAGCAAAAAAAATGATAAATATTAGAAAATATCCAAAAGCTAACATGGATAAAAATATCTATATATCATACCCACCCATACCGAATCCCATTAGATAGATCGATACGGTGTACGGCTTCATGATTCAGATTCAAATCCAAACTCATAAATTTTGTACCCTTCACACCTTGTGGAGTACAAAAAATAAAAGAGATATATAAAAATAAGAATTAACCTATAAATATATTATATGTATACTCGTGCACTCAACTCACAGTACTCACTCTAAATCCAAAAACTTGTCCCCCCTCCCTTTGTTACTGAATGGGAAAAGGTAAGAATCCAAAATATCATAAATTAATTAATACTAGTAACAAATAATGATAAAATAACACACGTGCTAGAATGAGATAAATGATATATAAAACACGGGAATGCATGTTCACAATGACCTAGGAAATATGATAAAAAGTAATCCATAATTCAAACACGACCAGCTAAAAAGAAATAAACTTAGTGGAAGTCATCAACCGTTGTTACTTAATGGAGGTTTTCCAACGAAAGCAAAAAAAATTATAGAAAATTATTATATACTACAAAAGCCAAAGCCTCCAATGAAAGCAAAAAAAAAATGTATAAAATTACTATATACTAAAAAATCCAAAGCCACTAAGTGTCGTTAGTTATAGTTGGCCGAAAAGGCCAAGAAGTGTTAACATATCCGAGGATAATGAAAATGTTAGCATAATTATAGTGGGGAGAGAGAAAAAAACAAAAGATATTGATAGATGGACAATGCAATTGTACGTGTTTCATCGATGTGGTTCATGAAAATTATTCACACGGGTTATAACGGATGGTTGGAATAAATTATGCATATATCCTCATATATATTATAACCTATAATATGGAAGATTGCACTTAAGACTTTTTTGTGTTTAGGTTGTCTACATAGGACTACATTAACACTTTTTCTCTTTAATTATTTTTGTTTGTCTTTCTCTCTTCCTCAATGTTTGATAACTCGATCAAGTCTCTTGGATTTTTTGAATGCACATTTCACTTCTTTGCCCTGAAAATACACCTACTTCTTCTCTTCTTTGTGTTTAGGCTATCACCATAGGACTACAATTAACACTTCTCCTCTTTAATTATTATGTTCATCTTTCTCTCTTCCTCACATTTTATAGCTCCATCAAGTCTCTTGGATTTCTTGAATGCCCATTTCACTTCTTTGCCCTGAATATAAATCTACTTATTCCCATTATCACCATTGCAGATAAGATATTCTTCAAGATATATATATTCCCTTTGTTGGTAGTGTATTATTTTGCTTTCAGGGTTTGATGGTACTCAACTTTTCATCCATATTGAATAATTGTTCACACCTTTTAAGGGTTACAACAAAGGTATGCATTTGTTTGTTTCCTAAGCTTCATGCTCGTAGGATGAGTGTAAAGACACAACAGATACATACACGAAACATGCACCTAAAAAATCACATATGAATTAGTTTCGCTTACTGCTACCCTTTATTAAAAAAATAAAAGTTTATATCACATGCAAACTGTTTATGTCCCAAACTTAACAATCTATATTTCGAGTTTTGACCCCCCCCCCCCCCCCCCCCCATCATACACACTCAAAAAATAAAATGAAACAAAATGAAAACTGCTTTAATTTAATGTTCTTATTTTTCAGAACCAGACTTTATTTGTGACCTGAATTTTAATATTTTCTTTGTATATAATTTTTATTTTTCATTACAGGTACTATTGTGACAGTAGTCGTATGATTCCAAAGTGAAGACGTGTGAGAAAATTACCTTTGTTTTATTACTACGACCAAGTATAAAATTGGTCTATGTTTAGATTTTTTAATTGAGACATAAAACTATCTCTTGATACTCCATAACATTAGATGATGTTTCTTGTTCAAGCAATTATAAAAATTCATACAATGGATAAAAGTAACGATCAAGTAGTAAATGTAATGCGCGTATGTGTATTTGGGCAGTAGGTTTATACATTATTATTGGGTTTATACATTATTATTGGACTATAATGTAATTTGTTTGGTATAAAAAAATTACATCCGTATTTGTTGAATATATACATTAAATTTTGTGTATTTACCGTTAAGTTATTTTATGCTTTTAATGGTCAATATCACCAATAATATTCGACATATGTTAATTTGCAACAGTCTTAGCTTAACTATTTATAGAAGTATATATTATTTCAAAAAACTTATAGTATGTCCGCACATTGCACAGGGTGCATGATAGTATTAATGATAAATTGAGATACATGTAATGAAAGTAAATGGGGTTAACTTTAAATTTGATATGAAGTGTGTCGAGAGCTTTAGTTGAGAATGAGATTCCAAATATTTGTTAAGGTTGTGGGCTAGGTGGAAACATCATATTTAAATTAACTAAATTATATACATAATAATATTATTGATAGCAATTATGAAGAGATAAATTTGGTGTTATGACTAACTATCTTAACAATTAAATTTCTATATTAGTATGTATTATCATTACAAATTATGAGAATCTATATTATACCTTTAATACGATAGTATTAGAGGTATAATGATCATTTGATATCAATATTTAATCACCCTTTCTTGATAATAGTTTACATCCTTTTGTATTCTTGCCATCGTTTGAGAGTCCTTTCATTGACAAAATATAAATGTATTGGAAACCAATAGTCAGTATATATGCACATATATTCTTTTCAAAGGCCAAAATTTCTAATCATAAATCTCTCTCCTCTCTCGCTCTCTATATATATTATTTTCTTATTTTTCCAGTTTTGGTACTCTTTATTAACCTTTTTCTTATCCCCATCTTCACGCAGGTATGCAGCCCAAGCTGTAAAAAAATATAATAGAAATAATCCGGTGTGCGTGAAACCAAATTTCTTCGAATAAGAGGAAGGAACTGAGGCAGGAGGGGTCGGGGCTGTCCAGGGTTGAGGACTATCTTCTTTTCTCTCTCTATCGATATATTTTCTCACCCTTCGTCTTTTACTACCCGTTTACAAGCTGTGCATCTTCTACAAACTCAAACCAAGTACCACACGAAACCAAAACACGAAAAAGAGACCCACGTGAAATAGGGAGAAGAAAACCCAAGCCACCTTCCTCCTTCAACCATGGAAGTTTTATTTCAGTTAGAAAGGAGGAGAAACCCGAAACTGTCATATGTATATTTCTTCTCGGTTCTCCTTCAGCTATATATATATACCCAAAATTGGGATTTAGTCTTATCTTTTCTTTATTCTCTGTTCATAAGTTCTAGCAAAAATTACAGGAACTGGATTTCTTCTCTGCTTGGAAATTGGCATAGGATTAATGTGGCTCTCCCACGTGCCAAGAAAAAGTTGATCATGGTCAGTCCTTGGTTCAATTACTGAAGCTTCTCTTTGAGAAAGTGGAGGAGCAGTCAAGTACATTGACTTTGTCCCAGAATAATATTAATAACAACATAGAAATCAGAAGATGCTCCCAAATCTGATGATTGTAAATTTTTTTGTACATGTTTTTGTAATTCCTATTGTATTTGTTTAGGATTTACGCATTATTGTAAAAATGGAAAGTTCCACCATTTATGTTAATATTGAATTACATTGAACAATTATAAATTGTTGTTTAAAAGAATGTTGTAAAATTGAAATTTCTATTGATAAATTAGCAACTATAACATTTATCAAATTTTCACAATTGAAATAAAAAATAAATATTAGACCAGTCTATCTTTCTCACTTGCATAATTGCAACGTGGTTACGAGGGAGCACCAACAAAACTTCTCAAGCTCCTAACCCAATACGGTGTTATTGCAAATTTTATCTTTGAGATCAATTTCATTCCTAATGGGTATTATAAATAAGTTTAGTCAATTATGTTGGATTGAATCCTAATAAAAATTTATAAATATATATTATAAAAAGTTGCTTTATTTTATAAATCTTTTATAAATATATATCATAAAAAAGTTGCTTTTTTATAAATATATATGATAAAAGTATTTTATAAAGCGTTTTTACCATCTTTTATAAATATATATTATAAAAAACAATTACGATTTTTTATAAATATAAAACTGTTTTTTATATATTTATTTTTTTTACCATTTTTTATAAATATATATTATAAAAACAGTTACTATTTTTTATAAAAAGTTTTAAACGTTATCAATATCGTTATTTGAAAACCACGTTATTAAAACTTTTTTTTACTTATGTTGTTGTAAATATATATTATAACCACATTATTTGCAAACCACGTTCACTTTTTTTTTATAAATATATATATGAAAACTTTTTCATTTTATAGAATTTTTTGATTTTATAAAAAAAATTAATAAAAAAAGTTCTTTCATTAAAAGCAATTAAAAATAATGTTGAATTTTTTATATATATTAATATATACTTATACTAATGTGTATTAATGTATTAAGGAGTAAAAGAGTCTTTTGGTTGAAAAATCGAGTGAACCCGTTGTAATACCCCGTAATTTTATTGATTTTTTATTTAATGGATTTATTGAATTAAATGAGAATTAACTTGGAAATTAATTCGAAGGTAAATACTAGCGAGATGTGAGTTGGTATTTGATTATGATGTTAGAATAAACATTTCTGAGAATATATGAGTATTGAAAATATTAAAATTGTCACGAGGCAAAAATACGATAATTTGGGAAATTTAGTTGGGACGTGCGTGTCAGTTGCGTTAGGAATGAATTTATGTAGATTAAAAATTAAATTATATTTTTATCAATCGAATGGTCATTTTGAGTGCGTCAATGTGTCCGGAAGGGTCGAAATAGTCAGAAAACACTAGCCGGGAGTTTACTTTGGGTCCCGAGACACTTTTAGGCCAAACCGGCAACCCAGAAGGGTATTTTTGTAATTTTAAAAATTGAGAAATTAAAACCCACGAATTTTAGAGTTAAATTAGATATTATTAGAGAGGCCAATAAGGCCATTATCAGCCAAAAGCAAGAGAGTGGGCTACGGGGGGCTTTGAGAGAAGTTAGAGAGAGGTTAAAAGAGGTTCCAAACCAAACCATCTCCCATCACCATCATTTTGGAAGGAATTGTGACCAGAAAGAGGAGAGAATCAGCCTACAATCACCGACAACAAATCTGAAGAACAAACCTAAGGCAAGTGATTTGATGTTATTAGTTTCAATGAATATTTCCTCCATGTTTAGTGTGGAAACTTTATATGCTTTGAAAGTTTTGATGAAAATCCAATGTATTTGTCATGGAACTCATATGTTTGGATAGGGATTGCATGTAGAATGATTATGGACGAAATTGGTACCCAAAACTTAACTTTGATGATTTAAAACGGATTAATGATGAGTATTTAGGTGCAATAAAATTATGTGTTCATGTTCATAGGGTTTAGGACAAGATTGGGAATTTATGGTTATTACATGTTGATTAATAAGATTTGACCCCAAAAAAATATGTTAAGAAATGACTTAGGGTGACCTATAGTAGTTTAACAACACAAAAAACGTAATTAGTATGAACTTAGGATGGATTTGGAGGAAGGAATTTGGTGAAAAACGAAGTTGTGAAAATTCTGGGCGTTTTCTGCAATCTCGTTAGAAGACCAACCCATATCGTTCGAACGACCTTGTTCGAACGAGATTATAACGAGATTCCAGTGTCCCTTCTAACGAGTTCATAGTTCGTTCGAAGCCATTCGTTCGAACGACCTCGTTCCAACGAGATTTCAGTGACTTCTAACGAGTTCACAGAACGGTCTTTTTAGGCCCGATTTTAGTTTCAAACTTCCCGTAGACTTATTTAATTGAGTGTTATTCTTCCCTTGTTGATTAGTGGGTATAGTTGTGAGATTGGAGTACGTTGAGGATTAAAACTTAGAATTATATAATAGGCCGGGTGACTTCTAGGGGTTAGGATATAAGTACTTGAATTTGCGACGTGAGAAGAGTTGATAATCTATGATGTATATTTTTTGGAGATTTGTAAGTGTACTATATTAATGACGGTATAGGAATGTAAAATAACCTTTATTAATATTATAAGATATCTAAGATGTGTGAATGCTTAGTATATGTGGTTATCTGTGTATAACATACCTACCATACTTGCTATCAGGGGAGGTTGGTGTTCGATCAGGGCCATCTAATCTTTGTGTGCCTACGGGGCGGATTTAGATTGGTACCTCGAGGACATAGGTCAGAGAATGACTTATTGGGGAGTTAATAAGTCTGCTGACCATGGGAGCGTAGGTATGTGCGTGACCCATTGGGATGTGAACTATGTTCGCCTCCATTATGTGTGATTGTTACTTATCGAAACGGTTCCTGAGAGATTCGGAATACGTGGTCCTTATGTACGTGATGTACGGAATTTGATAGCAGAGTATGTGTGCACCGCAGCTTAGTCTAGGGGGGGCATTATTGTATATTTATGATGAGATTAAATACTGATAATTGAAATGGAGTGCTTATATAAGTGTAAGTGTGAATAATTTGTATCATTTTTGTAGAGTTAAAAATGGGAACTTCTTAGTAATTATTATAACTAGTTATGAGAAACACAAAGTAAAACTCTCAGTTTATATAAAGATGTCGGGAATTGAACCTTGAATAGTATAATAGGGTTAGGTTGTGGATTGGACTAGTTAGATAGTGGAATAACTAGAACGGGTACGGGTACGTTAGGAGTGCACAACTAGATGAGAGGTGAGGAACTCATGTGAGTGCACGCACTATCATGCATTTTTTATTCACTGTTTAATGATATTAAACACTTGCTATATTTTAAACTGTTTTCACAATCGGGCTCTGACCCGTTTTCTTTCAAATCCATTTTTCTCGTAAAAACTTTTAGGTGCCCAGCCACAAGGACACCAAGCTTAGGAGTTTCATTCCAGTGACGTGTTGTAGCTGCTGTGGAAGTTACAGGACCTCGATTATAGACGCCTCCACTTTCTACCTTGATTTCATTTCAGAATTATTTATCTGTAGGGCATGTCTCCCCTTTTCTCTTAGAGACTGTTTACTTATTCAGTTTTATTTCAGCTTTGGTTGTAATTAATTAGTGATTCAGACGTTATATACGATTTTATTCAGTAATCGGATTATTCGGAGGAGTATTCCTCCAGATTCATTTTATTCCATTGATTATTCTATTGTGACTGTGATGCGGTTGTGGTATTAGTATTTCATAATTTAAATTGGTTGTATGTTAATCTAATTTAATTAAAATTGACAGCTCACTTTTTAAATATTAGGTGGCTAGTAATTGTTAAAAATATTTTTTCGACAGTGATGCTATGAACTGAACCAACTTGACATGTTGTATTAATTTGAATAAAGGAGTAGCTACCCGATATTTAATTAGACGGGGTGTCACACCCGTCAACTAACGGTTCCCGCCGATTTTGAACACTAGCCAACTATAGTATAAAAAAATGAATGTATGTAAATATAGCATAGCGATTAACATTGCATGTATATAAGATTTGTGCTTTGTTCAATTTTGGCTTATAGTAATCTTTTATGCGCAGATCATAATCAAAGTAGGTTGAATGTATATAATTGTAGAGACATATAACTCATATGAATAAATAATTACTTATATTCAATATGAACAAGAGTTTTTTGATAAAAAAATATCTATATCTATTTGTGACATTAAAGGTAAAATAATTCAATATCAATAATAAATGCAATTTTTAAATGAAGGAAAATGTAATAAAAAAATTAATATTTTTAATGAAATACGTGTTATGTTTATATAATAAAAATTATTAAAATGAATTTGCATTATATATATGTATATATTATAAATATTTTATGCACGACTCCCGCACATTGCGCGGGTTACATGCTAGTCATTAGCAAATATATTTACCTCTTCTTCCTTTTTTTTTACCTTAAATTGATGATTAGTACACTTTTTCTTAAAAGTCTAATTTTTGCCTTAAATTGATGATGAAACCAGAGCTCGATCATCATTGCCCGACAAACCCGCAAAGGTCCAACTTGTGCCTCTTTAGTATAAAAATGAGACTTCATATGTTTTGAGACTTGAGAACCAAACAAAAAATAGGGAGACTCAATCGTATTCTAAAAGAATATGCAACTATTCTAAATACGCCACAACCCACAATTACAATTGAATTGAATTTTAACGACTCATAAATTTCTTAATTTTTGTAATGAGTTATCCATATTTAACAGTAAACAAACACCCTATGAAACATAAATAATTACATGCTACCATTACTCCCATGTTATATTAGAGTAACCTATCCACTAAAAACTCTCCTTTTAAGTCATAAATGTTAGAATTATTTTGTATAATTCTCCATTATGTGCTCCATAATTATATTAATTCTAAGAGTCACTTTAGTTAATGAAAGGGTACTCCAAATACCAAGAGTCAAAATGAGTCTTGGACATCTACCTTGATGGACGGTTGATATTTAAGTGACTGTTGGAGATTTAGGTCATGTCCCTGCCTATAAATAAGTGACTGATTTCCATCATTCAGACACTCTAAAATGACAACATATTGAATTTATAGGAAAGGGAGAGAAATCTAAATTAAGGAGAGTAAATTTTCAAATATCCTTTTGTCCATACTGAGAGATCTGACCGTTGGAATGCGTTGAAATTGGAGTATGTTCTTGCTAAGATGAAGCCGTGTTCCGAAATTCAGGTCGATCACACATCGTTAAGGCTGACTGCTCCGTTAATATTTTTAATTGTAACAATTATGGAGGTATGTTATTTTAACATCATTTATATTTCGCGTAATGCTTATATGTGATAATCATGAAGATCCAAGATCCTTTTATTAAGAACATTTGTATGTGAAAATTTAATCAAATTAATGTTTTCTTGATTAATATTATGGTGTTCTTAAAAATTATTTTACATGTGGTATCAGAACTAAAGTTTAAGATCTCATGATTTTTCTTTATTGGAGTTTGCCCATAATGGAGTTTATATTAAATTAATTTTTGTGTGTGCCTGGTATTTTTTTTTTTGTAACATTTTTTTTGTCGTCTATTCCCACTAGTCGGAATGTGAAAGGTCAGAATTTGATCGGAATTTTCTGAAACTCCTATGGTGGATTGGAAACGTCGAACTAAAGAAAACCCATTGTATACAATGGGCCCCATCCCAATTTTGCATTTTAACGTCGTTTAGACCTTTAAAAATGCGTTTTTTTCTCTCCATATTTTGGTAATAATGTCAACGCTTATAACACTCGTTTAAAATTTGATTTTGTGATTCCGCAAATTGGAGAGTGATCCTTGAGAAATTCTCTACATCTCTGGGGTGCTAACTCAAATTTTTCATTTTTGGCAAAAATTACGATTTTTCCAAATATTATGTATTTTTTCATCATAGGGGCTATTTTCTTTGTTCATGGTTTGTCTAATATTCATATTTTGAATCATTTGAATTGACCAAAAGGTTCAATATAAAATTTTGAATATTAGATGTATGATTATGGGTTTGACAAAAATATTTCGGTAAATTAGATTATTATGCATAATCTATTTTTGGTGGCTCAAATGTCCGAATTGATGTTATTAACAATAATATTTATATAATATTGGATGGGGAAGACATTAAAGTGTCTTAATCTATAATTGTAAATATAAATATTCTATTATTGTGTATGCATTTATATTTGGACTCTTAATTATACATTAAGTTTTGAGTATAATTTTTTTGGGCATTAATTTTACATAAATAATGTTTACTACAATATATCGTTCCAGAAAATTGATTTTTGAATTCTAGAATTTATTTTGAGATTTTGTAGTAATTATCTACATCCCATTGTGTTAATTATTTTTTTGGGGCAAAAGTTACGATTTTGTCGTTTATTGTGCGTGTGTTTTCACTATGGGAGTTGTTTTATTTATTCATAAATGTATGTTTGTGTTGGATTAGAAACCAAACACATGTTATGATCATTTCGTGAATATTGAATGTATGAATATATTTTTTAGACTAATATTCATATTTTACGTGCATTTAAATGCCAAACACGAGTAAAACATATTTCATATGGTAGGATATTAGACTTGTGTTATTGTTAATATTCATATTTTGATTAATCTCGTGTCAAACACAGGCCATATTATTGAATATTATGTTATAGTTAATATTCATATTTTTATGAGTCTCGTGCAAAACACATGTCAATGATTCATAACATTGAATATTAAGTATACTAGAATTTAATATTCATATTTTTATGAGTCTTATACAAAACACATGCTAATGATTCATAACATTGAATATTAAATATATTAGAATTTTTTATTCATATTTTTATGAATCTCATGCAAAACACATGCTAATGATTCATAACATTTAATATATTTTTTTTAATGTTATGAGTCTCGTGCAAAACACATGCCATTGATTCATAATATTGAATATTATGTTATTATTAATATTCATGTTTTGATGAGTCTCGTGCCAAACACAGGCCAATGATTTATATTATTGAATATTATGTTTCGTATTTTAACATGTCTCGTGCCGAACACATGCCAATGATTCATATTGTTGAATACTATGATATTCATATTTTAATAAGTCTCGTGCCAAACACAGGCCAATGATTCATGTAGTTGAATATCATAATTATTGTTTATTCTAATGCTAGTACTCCCATTAAGTTGAATTAAATGCCAAACCTAGGCACAATTCATATGTGCGGATACTAGACTTATGATTTCATTGCATGCATGCGTATTTGAAAGCATGGCTTGCAATTTTGAGACTTATAGGTAGGTATTCATCAGTTTAATCAAAGTTCAAATACAGGCCGAGATTACATGTGAAGATATTATACTTGTAGTCATTTCAGATTATCCTAATGTTTGTTATAAGATTAAATTGAAGAGCAACACATGTTGATATTTGAATCAAATAAACATTAGAATTTTTGTGAATATTAAATAATTGACATCAAAAGTTATATAGTCATATTTACAAATGCCACTAGTGAGGTGGTTGTGATTATAACCGTATTGTGCGTTAGTATGACCATGAATGATTTGGGTCAATATTTCTGATTTGTTACTCATATATAAGTGATAAAGAGAAAGTAAATGATTCATGTTTTTCATTTACTATTATTCGTTTAATATCTCATGTGAACTCCTTGTCTATTTGATTTTCACATTAAGTATACTTTTTTTTGTGTGAATTTCAAATTATGAAATAGACAATTATAAAATTTATTCATGTACTACGAGTATTTTAGAAATGTATGCTCATCTATAATATTTATATAATGTAAGGATTGGTGTTCGTTAAAGTACTCCATTCCATATTAGATAAATATTAGACTAATGCGTTGACATCATGCATATTTTGGATTGCCTACGGGTCCATGTATGATATTGAATGCTAAGATTTATGATGTTGCATAGATATTATTGTTTATTAAATTATTGTGATTTAGTAGCCTACAGGTCCAATTACAATTATTGAGCAAAAGTTAAGTGGCGATATATATAGTTTGGGAAGGCAATAATGGTCATCAAATGCAAATGTCATTTTTTCTTTCATCATGATATCACCAATTAAGTGTATGAAACCCAAACATGAATAATTTGACTTGTGTATGT
Source organism: Sambucus nigra (assembly GCA_949130495.1). Classification (NCBI taxonomy): domain Eukaryota; kingdom Viridiplantae; phylum Streptophyta; class Magnoliopsida; order Dipsacales; family Adoxaceae; genus Sambucus; species Sambucus nigra. The sequence continues at coordinate 53,382,216 of OX422220.1, forward strand.
ACGTCTTTACTTAATGTAATATTCATATTATGAAATATTTGGTAGTCACCACAGTGACCCAATTATAATGAAAATGAATATTAAATGTAAAGATGATAGCAATAGTAACCTCTGATTCTTATAATTGTGGAGTATATTGAGTTTAATTATCAAATAAGATTGCTCCTTACAGAGAGTTGATTTTGATTGTTTGAATGAACTCTATATAACATATACATTATTCAAGTATATATTATGTATATTTAATACTCCAGTATCTACAAGCATCATATAATTGCTAATCAATGGTTAATAATGAGAAATGTAAAATGCACATTAGGTACTAGCGAGATATTAACATATGTGTTGTCAAATCAAAGCATTAATGTAGTGAGTAATTTTTTCTCATATCTTTCACATGTTATGATATAGTTTTGTTTCTCTCGATTATTATGTTGGATTTTTTTTTAATCCCACTAATGATGATCAATATTATGTGGAACACTTCATATAAAATTTGAAGTAATAAAACAAATTAAGTTTGTTTACCTATTGCACACTCGGACTAATAATGATAGAGATAATATATATCTTTTATGATTTGAAATGAGTTTTATCTTCGTAGAGTTTGCCAGTTAAACTTATTGTGTTACATAAAATATTTACTTTTAATGCAAGGATATTTTACAAAACAAACTAGAAATGCAAATAAGATTTCTTCCCTTTCATTTTTGGGGAATCAAGTCATTTGTCTTTTCACAAACCCTCAATGCTTCCAATTTTCTTGAAATATATTTGTTTGGACTTGATTATGAGGGATGTTTTTTTAAAGGCATCTTTCAGTCCTTCTCAAAGGTTATGGGATTCCTGTAATATATTGTATAAAATAAAGTTTTGAATATATTTCTTTTAAAGATTGTTTCGCTCCTACATCATAATCACAATATTTTATGATGAAACTCTTTAATGACTTATGTGGTCCAAGTGGGAGATTTTGAGAATTCTCTTAAAGTGTACCTACATAGATCATATAATCATCATTAACATGTACTTATTGCATTATAGAAAACCAAATTCATTATGAATGGTGAAATTAGTGGGAGCTGAAAATCACGAAATGTGATTAGAAAGGAATGTAGGCTATTCTCCAATATTTGTTCTTTTAGTTGTTGTATTGCTTAAACAACAAAGAACAAATAAATGACCGACCACTAAATTATTGTATTGTCACTATGAGACAAATGTAGATAAAATCATAAGGAATAGTATTACGAAGATCTTAAACGGAGTCTACTATTCTAAGTGATTATGTGGTGTATCTACATGAATATGAATTTGGCATAAGGATAAATAAATATTTGGTTTTGTATTCACAAATCATAAGAAGTAACTGGACTACGAGATCTCATTGAATTACATTTAAGTTGAGTATGAAGAGGTCATAAAGAATTTGTAGTCAAACATTTTATGTGTAATGAGAAAAGGGTTATAAATGAACCTTCTCACCTTTCCAAGGACGTCATTTTTTTAAGGACGTACAATTCTTATGCGGTGAGTAAATCATTATGATGAGAGTTACATTTAGTATATTTGAAAACTATTATTCTTATGATATTTTACACATGTTATATAGAAGTGATTGTATAAACTTAATTAAGTTTTCCACTTATGGTATTTTCAGAAGTAATACCATTATATTTTCTAATTATAGTATATTCAATTCATACAACTTATGATCGGTGTGTAATACCCCGTATTTTTGTGATATTTATTTATGGGATTAATTGAATTAAATGGGTATTAATTGAGAATTAATCCGGATAATATACTAATGAGATGTGAGTTGGTATTTGATTATAATGGGTATTATTTGATTATAATGAATATTGAATATATTGAATTTGTCGTGAAATTGAAATACGGCAATTTGGAAATTTTGTTAGGACGCGTGTGACAGTCGCGTCAGGAATATAACTATTTTAATTAAAATGTGGATTTTATTTTTATCAACCGTATGGTCATTTTGAGTGCGCCAACGCGTTCGGAAGGGTCGAAATAGTCAGAAAACACTAGCCGGGGGTTTAATTTGGGTCCCGGGGCATTTTTAGGCCATACCGGCAACTTAAAAGGGTATTTTGGTAATTTTGGAATTTTAGGAATTATGACCAACGAATTTTGGGAGTTTAAAATAGGGAATTTAATGACCCACTAACCCATTACCAGCAATTAACTGATTAGAGGGCTACGGGGGTTTCATGAGAAGTTAGGAGAAGTTCCCAAAAAGAGAACCCTAACCCCATCTTCAACCTTCAACCTTGGGAGAAAAGGAGAGAGCAACCTACATCCAAGATTCAACACCAAATTCAGAGAAAGATCAGAGGCAAGTGGTTTAATTACGTTATTTGCAACGAATGTTTCTTCCATGCTTAGACATCTATGAAAATTGCATTGTTTTGGGAGATTGATAAAAACCCATTGAATTGGAATTAGAAATTCACATTTTGATAAGGAGACTGCATGTAGAATTGTGTTTGGGTAATTATTCTGATAAAAATACATCTTTTACATCACAAAAATGGATTTAATTATGTCTATTGATGACTGTAAATTTCTAGGGTTCATGTTCATGAGATTTGGGGAAAATTGGGGAGATTTGATGATTAGATGTGGTTTAGGATGATTTGACCCCTTATAAATGTTATATTACAATTTAAGTAGGTTTAGGAATGATTAGGAACCTTGAAATACTGTTGGAATGAATTTTAGATAAGATTAGAGGTGAAGAAAATTGGGGAAAACGTAGTAGGAGAATTCTGGGCTCGAACTGTCACCTCGTTAGAAGACCTGCCCAGGTCGTTCGAACGAGCTTGTTCGAACGAGCTTCTAACGAGTTGACAGTTTGACTTATAACGAGTGGGATGTTCGTTCGAACGAGATCTCGTTAGATGCCCACTTCGTTCGAACGAACTCTCGTTCGAACGAGACTTGTAACGAGTTGACAGATTGGCCTTTTTGGCCTGATTTGATTTCTAATGTCCCGTAACCTGGTTTAAATGTAGAGATAACGTTCCTTTGATGACTAATTGATCTAGTTGGGATATTTGGGATATATTGAGTAGTGAAACATAGAAGTGTGATTTGCACCATATGATAGTTGTGGATTGGGGCGACAGTGACTAATCACGATGCGAGGATAATTAATGATTTAAATACATGGAAACCGGACATACGATTTGTGTAACATTATAAGTTGGTATAAGAATGAGAAATGTACCTCTAATAAGTTATGTAATGTGACACCCCGCCTAATTAAATACCGGGCGATCACTCCTTTATTAAATTAAATCAAGGTAAACAGTTGGTTCATTCTCAGCATCACTGTCGATAAAAATAATTTTTCCAATTTAACACCCTAAATAATTAAGCTAAGTGTCAAAAACATTTTTCATACAAACTTCCAAATTTTAATTAAAGAAAAGATTTTTATTAATATCAAAACAACATTTCTACATTATAGAATCACACCACGAAATCTAAATAAAACCATACATTCACCAATTGAATGTCAATAATATAAAACTAAAATCATAAACCATCCTGAAACAAATCCCATAAACAATACTGGAATAACTGAAATATAAAAATCCCCAACAATAAATGAAATGATAAAAAAGGGCGACACGTGCCCCATAAATGAGAGTAATAGGAGTGGAGTCAATGACAGAAGCCGTCTACTCAAGGGACCTGCAACTCCCACCTAAGCTGCAGCTCGTTCTTCTCAAAGAATCCTAAGCAAGACGCCCCTGTGGCTGGGCACCTGAAAAATATACATATATATACACAGAAGAGAGAGAGAAAGGAAACGGGTCAGGGCCCGAAAGTGTGTTTGATTTTAAAATACGTTAACCAAGTATTTAAATTGATACAGGCCAATGCAACATCATATTAGTTCGTCTCTCTCTTGAGAAATACTCACCTCTCTTCTACTGTGCACTCCTATCGTACTAACCTTCCCAATGGTTCGTTTATCTTAACTTACTCATAAGTTTTCAAAACTGAACGATGACAATGTTATAAAAAGGTTACTTTCAATTTGTAGTATTCCTCTCGTTTTAGCTTCATTAAATAATAAGATTTCCCCGTGCCTTTTCATATTTTCACAAAACAAGTATTTAATAATTTGAGTCAACAACCAAGTTCTACTTATCAAATCACAGTAGGCAGTTCAAAGTTTATAACCTCATATATATATTAACTACTCGAATAAAATATATATATAATGGCCCCCCAACTAAACTATGGTGCGGGCATACTCTGCTATCCAATCCCCGTATCGCTCACATAAAGGGAAATACAAGTTCGAAATCACTCTCGAACTGTATTAACATATACAAAACAACGTTGAGGCGAAGCATAGATTCCAAGTCCAAAAGGTCAGTACATACCCACACGTCTCTTAGGACCGTCCGACTATCAATTTAATAGCCCGTACCTAGGATCTCTATCTTCTAGGGTACGATTCAATATCCCCATAAAGCAACACAGGATACGATCGTCCCAGCGCGGTAACCTCAGGGATAGCAAGTAGCGCGGGTACGTTTTTCACATGTATATAATATATGTACGCACATTCATATACATATACCGATTTCATCATATTAATATAGGTCACTCTCATTACCCATAATTACAACCTTTGTCCTAAATTTCACCTTATTAGTATAACGTATAAGGTTTCGCCTCTAACCTTAATTCGAAGGGTTTTCTCACTCATTACCTAATACTCATGGGTTATAACCTTACAATTCTAAAATTCAGTAAATAACTTCATTTGATTCCAACGTAACTCTCTTACGCACCTCACCCTTAAGTTTCATAAATCTAACAACCTAAAGTAAATATCCCATAATTACCCTCTTCGTTGAAGATTAAAGGTTCTAACATATGTCCATATACCCTACTGGTCCTCAATATCTCCCAAATCATTTTATTTAGAATGCCCAAGGTTGATTCCACGATAAATCAATTCAACTAATTAAACAAGGGGAATAATAGGCTGCCAGGGAGGGTCGATCGATCGACGTCTGGGGTCGACCGATCGAACCTTCGATCGATCGACGCTCTAGGGTCAATCGATCGATCGAGCAGGTCTGTGAAAATTCTGCAGAAATTGCAGTGATGGGGTTGCTTAAGTTTCTTCATCAAAACTCATATTTTCCAACTCTAATTGACCCAAAAAGTCTACTGCTTACATCCTAACATAATTCCAGGTATCTTTAACGATCAGCATGCGTATATACATCAATAAACATGATTAAACAACCTAATATTTCATCTAATCATCAAGAACCCTACAGTTTTCTTAACCTTTGTCCTAATCAGTTTTCTCCAGAAATTCCTTCTAACAAATCATCATAATTTCGTGGGTTAAACATCTACTTCACATATAAATTTCCAGAATAAGGTTCATATGATTTCTACATGCAATCCCTATCAAAATTGGGTTTTCTTCCATGGATTATACTCTTCATCATTCCTACACTAACATGATTATTGCACCAACGAAAATACGCAAGTTAAACACTTGCCTGGGATTTCAGAGGTCTGGTTTCCTGCTGATATTGGTGTGGCTGCGTTCTCCTCCTCGCGATCTACGCGTTGGTGGTGACGGTGGTGCAAAAGGTGGTGTTTTTGGCCTTGAATCACCTAGCAAGGTCTCTCCTCTCTTCTCCACTAGCCGTCTTAGGGTTCTGAATGATCTAACCCTAAAAGCTGACTTAAATGGCTGCTAAGGATGGCTGAAAATTCGTGGGTTTAATTACCCTAGTTTGTAAAATGACCAAAACGCCCTCCCGGGTCACTAATTAAGCCTAAAAACATCCCGAGACCCAAACTAAACCCCCGGGTACACTTTTCTGACTATCTCGACCCTTCCGGACGCGTTGGCGCACTCAAAACGACCATACGGACAACTCATAAAATATTTACTTTTATATCTCAATAATTAGTCCCGACGCGACACGGGCGCGTCCCGACTAAAATTACCAAAATTGTCATTTTCATTCACTCGTGACATTTACCATATATTACTATGCTCTTAAGTAATATTCAACAATTTCATATTATTACTAACTCACGTCACGTTAATAATTATAACATAATTAATTTCCGGATTTTTATTAAATAAATCCCCAAATTAATTATAGCATAAAAATACGGGGTATTACATGTAATTACTAATAAGTGTGCATGCTTAGTATATATATGATTTTATATGTATGACATACCTACCATACTTGCTATCACGGGAGGTTTGCGTTCGCTTAGGGCCATCTAACCTTTGTGTGCCTACGGGGGGGGGGGGGGGGGGGGGGGATTTAGATTGGTACCTCGAGAACATAGGTCAGAGAAGGACTTATTGGGAAGTTAATAAGTCTGCTGATCGTGGGAGCGTAGGTATGTGCGTGACCCATGTGATGTGACTGTGTTCGCCTCCATTGATTGTGATTGTTGTTATCTGAGAACGATTCTTGAGAGATTCAGAATGCGTGATCCTTATGTACGTGATGTACCGGGATGGATAATAGAGTATGTGTGCACCGCAGCTTAGTCTCGGGGGTGCTTGTATTGTATATTTATGACGTGAATAATATACGCTTAAATAGTGAGAACTTTCATGTTGGTATTGTGAGTATAATTATGGTAACACTTTGTGAAAATAAAAAGGGATAACCTGTAGAGAATTGTATTGCTAATTATTGAGAATCCGAGTTTAAGTAAAGTCCTCTATTTAATTGATAACGTTAGAATGTATAATGGGAATCGAGTAGAAAGGGGTAGAACTTATGACGGTTTAGTTAGATATGAATGTCACTTAGATGGGTACGGTACGTTAGGAGTGCACAATTAGTCGAGAGGTGAGTATTTCATGTGAGTGCACGTCCTAACATGTATTTTGCATTCATTGTTTTAATGTTATTAAAACACTTGCTATTTTTAAAATACTCTCCACTTTCGGGCTCTGACCCGTTTGCTTTCAAATCTATATTTGTAAAAACCTTTTAGGTGCCCAGCCACAAGGACACCATGCATAGGATTTCCATTCAGGTGACGAGCTGTAGCTGTTGTGGAAGTTACAGGGCCTTGCTAGTAGACGCTTCTTTTGTCTTGACTCTATTCAGTTTTCATAATTTGTAGGGCATGCCGCCCATTTCTATTAGAGGCATTTCATATTTCAGTTATTCAGACTTTTGGCATGTAATTAATTCAGGATACACTATTTTATTATTTCAGTCGTGGGATTGTTGTGAGGAGTTTTCCCTCTGGACTTACTATTAATTGTTGGTTTATTGAGACTTTATGGTGTATGGTTATGTTATTCTGTCATTATTCTTTCAATGCATGTTAATCAGACTTATTTTAAAATCTGACATCTCACTTTTCAAATACTAGGTGGTTAGTAATTATAAAAAAAAAAATGTTTTCGACAGTGATGCTATTAACTGAACCAACTTGACATTTTGTATTAATTTAATAAAGGAGTAGCTACCCGGTATTTAATTAGTCGAGGTGTCACACGGTGGGAGTAAGTTTATATATTCAATTTATTGTAAAGTAGAGAAACAAAATGTTATATAAATTTTCAATATGTAATGGATAAAGTTATGAAATACTAAAATATTATATGCTCACATTAAAGTTGATTATTCATTTTTGGGCGAACAGTATTACAACTTAGATTTACTAGTTCTGTGGAAAGTGTGAAGTTCACTCTTATCTACTTATATTTATTTTGGTTTAATGACCAATATAATGAAGGAGTGCAACACAATCCATTGACTTATGGAAATCTAAATCTGTAGCATACTTTGATGCTACAACTTATTGATTATGGCAACGTAATTTAAATTTTGGGACTTGGATTTGTCAACACTATTGTCAAGTTGCTGAAATATTATGATACTATCATTGCAATCCTCTTTATTAAGATACATTAGGTGTTATAAGAGGAACTAAGCACATTGAATGTAAATACCTTTTAAATAAGAAATTCTGAAACAAGTGTCAGTTGACACATTTTTACAAGTGTTAATATAGAAAATTCACATGATTGGGCTATCGTGAAAGACATTAACGAATCATGCTTAAGATACGAGTCTTTAAATATAGCCAATAGAATCTTGATGTGGTAGATTTTTTAGTGCTTATTTTGAAACTACCATATGATATCATACAGTGTATCAGAATCATTTATTTCTGTCTTTATTGTACACATACATGTGAATGAAAGAATGTGACAGAAATAATCTTTTACAAAGACATTATTGGACCATTATGGAATAACCCTATTTATACACCTTATTGGATGAGTTGTTAATGTTGTGGTACATGGAAGCGATCATGCTCCTGAATTAGTGTGTGAGAGCCATGACTCGTATTAATGATTTGTTTGATGAAGGTGTTTATGGAAAACTATTTAAGAATGACTCAAGGATTATTGCGCGCTTTATGATAATTATGGATCAAGTGGGAAACTGTTAGAATTATTTTGTATAATTCTCCATTATGTGCTCCATAATTATATTGATTCTAAGAGTCACTTTGGTTAATGAAAGGGTACTCCAAATACCAAGAGTCAAAATGACTCTTGAACATCTACCTTGATGGACGGTTGATATTTAAGTGACTGTTGGAGATTTAGGTCCTGTCCTGCCTATAAATAAATGACTGATTTCCATCATTCAGACACACTAGAATGACAACATATTGAATTTATAGGAAATGGAGAGAAATCTAAATTAAGGAGAGTAAATTTCCAAATACCTTTTTGTTCATACTGAGAGATCTGACCGTTGGAATGCGTTGAAATTGGAGTATGTTCTTGCTAAGATGAAGCTGTGTTCTGAAATTCAAGTCGATCAGACATCGTTAAGGTTGACTGCTTCGTCAATATTTTTAATTGTGACAATTATGGAGGTATGTTATTTTAACATCATTTATGTTCCGCGTAATGCTTATATGTGATAATCATGAAGATCCAAGATCCTTTTATTAAGAACATTTGTATATGAAAATTTAATTAAATTAATATTTTCTTGATTAATATTATGGTGTTCTTAAAAATTATTTTACAACATATGCCTCCCAGTTCAAGGTTTGCATAAATTTACTTTTGTTTATACATAAAGCCAAATCCATAAAGTATTGTGAGTTACACGAGGTTGAATAACCAAAATGTGTGAACATATTTTTGAAGAATGAAAATGGTGATAATTCGAGAGAGAAAGAGAAAGAGAGAGAGACCCAACACACTAACAACTGGATAAATGCAATTAGTATGTGGTGCTTCGATGCGGTACATATAGCCTATTCACATGGGTTACGGTGAATTATTGAAATAAATTACACATTTATCCTCATGTCCATGATATTTTAAGATAAAGATAAGAAAGTAAACGATATTAAAATCTGAATTTGATATGAAACGTGGCCATAGTGGCAAGTAAAGAATGGGATGCATAAGTTTTGTTAAAGTTATGTTGGGCCATGTCGAAACATCAAATGTAAATTGATATTATTGATAACAATTATGAAAAAATATAAAATTGATCATAAAAATTGGTGTCATAACAACCCATCTTAACAATTACGTTCCTATATTAGTATAAATTACCATTTAAAATTATAAGAACTATTAACAAAAATATTTATCCCTTCTTTATTTTTTGACCTTAAATTGATGAATAATGCTTCTTTCCTTAAGATATAACCATTGATTACTATTGAAACCAGACGTGGAACTTAATCGGTCGACCAATCCACAAAGCTCCAATTTTTGCATCCTCAAATTAAAATTTAGGATTTTTCACGGCCTCAATAATGATCAGTTGAAATATTAGTGATTTTTCAATAAATATGAAAAAAAGATCATATCAACGAGCACCATCTCACCCATTAATAATTGTATCCTTGCTTACATTAGATATTTTCCAAACTCACGTGGTATTGAGTTTAAACTTGTTGATCCTCTTTAAGCGAGAGTGAACATGACCTGCACTTAGGGGTGACAATTCGGGTAACGGATCGTGTTTTGGTCCGACACGACACGGGTTTTTCGGACACGGACACGGATACGAACACAACACAACACGACATGAATTTGTGTTTTTTTTTAGTGGACACGAACATGACCCGAATGAAAAACAACACGCCACGACACTACACGAATACCAGAATTTCTTAAATTTCACGCCTAAAAACACGATAATACGACACGACACGACACGACTCATAATTTAGACACGAACACGACACGATTTCGTGTAAAAAAACACGACATTTCGAGTCAATTTCGTGTCGTTTTTTCGCGTTGTTTTTAAAATTGACACCCCTATCCGCACTCAAGGGCTAAGATATGTAGGAATAAGGGTTCTCCTTAAATTTGAGATTTTTTTCCACCCAAAGTATGCATTCTTTGTGAATTTAAATCGGTGCCTCACAGTTGTATTTCATTGTCATACTAGACTAATCTTGATCGTCTAACTTTCATGCAAGTGCCAAGTAGCGATCTTACCGTTTAAATGATATTTATGGGCCGATAAAAATACAATTTGTTTTTTTCTTCATTCTACTTTTGCGCCAAATAACAAAGGCTCTCTCTTTCCCACCAGTGCACATCTCTCAACAAAAGCATTATAGTCCATGAAGTTCTCAATTAAATAATTCTTAACCACGTGAGTAAATCTATATAACTAGGGGAAACGAAGCCGTTATCATTGATGCATGTATTCCTAAACATAATACATTTTTATTGTCCATACCTGGTAGCTCTTTATTATGTTTTTTTTGTAATAAATATATACGCATTATTCCTTTCTTGACGTTATATTGAAGAAATAACACTTTTTCTTAAAATATGACAACTACTTATTAAGGAAATAAGTTCTTCATTGTAATCTATCAATAAATTCGCAAAAATCCAATTTTTACCTATTTCATATTTAAATTCCGGATTCACCACCGCCTTCAATTACAACTAACCCATATGAAATCCTTAATTTTTTAATGTATTAGAGATCTTGCACAACCTACCCGTGTGCAATTGTGGTCTCCATAAAAATAGGAAGCACGATTTTAATAGAAACTACTTATCGTATAAAATTGTTTTTGTGCAACTGCAAGCCAATACAATTTACATATTCACCCACACAAGTATATTTGAATTTACAGTTGAGTATGGGTAATATAGGAAATTTAAAATATGATAAGCTCTCAACGCTTTATGTATAGTAGATTACTAGACGGCAAATCCCGCGATGTGGGGTCTTTTTTTTTAATGAAATTATTAAAATACACACTAAAACTATGAAAAAAAAGTATTCGTGAAATCGCTTGACAAATAAGTCTTATTCACATAAGACATTTTCTAATAGGTCCGATCATAATATTTTTTTCTCAATAGGTCCTATTTATACATATAGTGAATATTCACTGTATGTTTACAAATAAGAGTTATTGGAGCAAAAATCTTTTTTCATGGGACCTATTCGAGCAAAAAAAAGATGATAGAACCTATTGAACAATATACTTACGCCCTGCTTGGTTGTGCAAATTGTTTGATTATGTAAATTAGTTCACTGTGAATTAGTGAATTATAAATGAGTGGATTTGAAATTAGTTTAAATCCAATTTTACGTAATGTTTGGCAATCTGCAATTGATGTTAAGGTTCTATGAGAAAAAAAAGTTAAAAACAAATTAAGAGAGAGAGAGAGGAGGGAGACGGGGGAAGGGAGGGAAAGAGAGAAGAGCATGCACTTTATGATTCTCCTATTTGAAATGGATTCATTTCACATTTTTTGTGAAATGATCCAATTTCAGATTTTACACATGAGCTAAAATAGGACAATTAATGAATCATTTCATTAATGAAACCAAACACAGTTAATGGATCAATTTGTAAATGAATTAATTTATAAATGGATTAATTTATAATTTTGGGACAACCAAACAGGACCTTAGTAAATGGGACCAATTGGTAAAAACCTAAAAACTTTTTATTGAGTGAAAAATAAACTCACATGTAAATAAATTTGCCCCAAGTGATAAATGAGGTAAAAACATGATCAAGTGAAACAACTCAAAAATATAATAAAAGGACCTTGAGGAGTGCCCATTTATTTCTCAACTTTTTCACAGAGAGTTGCCACTTCTCCTCCCATCTCCTTTAATTGTTTCTTGATCTCATCCAATTCCTAAAATCCGTATTAAAAAAAAATAGGGTTTGGGTTTTAAATGCAACTCTATCGACGACACTGGTTAACTACAACTAAAACATATGTTACTGAGAACAATAACTTAAAATAGAAGGTATATAAAAATACTACAAAAGAACATTTAAATAATATAAAGACAAAGATAGAAAATAAAAAAATAAAAAAATAAAAATTAGACTTAAAACTATTTAAAGGTCCGCGTTATAAAACTATTCTAATAAGATTTTTTTTATAATTATTTTTAACTCATTTAGTCCCTCAAACATCCATTTACCCAATATTTTCTTATTTTTAAAGGTTCGAGCCAGCGACTCCCCTTATTTAATTTTTTTTTACAACATTTAAATCAATTTTTGTATTTCTTAAAACTATTTAAAGGGCCGCGTTAAAAAACTATTCTAATAAGAAATTATTTTTTTAAAAAAAATTATTTTTAACTCATTTAATCCCTCAAACATCCATTTAACCAATATTATCTTATTTTCAAAGGTTCGCGTCAGGTGCACCCAATATTTTTAAACTTTTTTTTTATTTTTTATTTTTACAATATTTAATATAATTTTTATATCTCTTAAAACTGTTTAAAAATGTAAAAAAAAGTTTTTATTTATTTATATTAAACTAACTTTTATTTTTTGAAACAAATTAAAATAGTTGCTTTTAAAACAAATTAAAATAGTTGTTTCAAAAAGAATATATTTTTATATTAAAATAATTAAAATAGTTGTTTTTAACGATACACTTTTTTACTTTATAAAAAAATATTATTTTCTAATAAAACAACTTTTTTTAAAATAAAAAAATCATATAATCCTCCTAATAAATCACATGAGAAACCATGAAAAAAAAAATCCCCTCCATGTACTAAGCCAGAGTGAACTCCCGAGTAGTATAGCATTATTCATTAATTAATAAGGGTGAAAATTTACGTTTCCCAATTAAAAAGCTAACATATAAATTCGTTGTGGAAAAAATACTTTTCTCCGGTGATGAAAGTTTATGTTTTGTAATTAAAAAGTTAACATAAATTTCAATTAATCAATAAAAGTATCACATATCATTTAAAGATATAAGGCTATAATTTTATATATACATATAGATGAAATCTTATTTCAATAAATAAATATAATTAGTAGAACATCACGTTAAGCAACACCATCTCAACTCTCAAAAATGAGATCCACCATTACCCGGACGCCACAAGTTTCCTTAAACCAAATTCAACAAATAAATTCAAATCCGCCCCACAAAACCAAAACAAATAAAACCCCATTTCCATATACTGCAGCACCTCAATCCTCGTGCCCAAGTCACCTCCAATCATTACCCTCCACATCATCACCCTAGTTTCCCAAACAACACATAAACAATGCCCTAATCCCTCTCCTCCCAAAACCCCTCAACAAATTCCCAATTGCCGGCTAAGTCCCCTCCCCTCCCCTCCCCTACACTTTTTCTATATTTACTGTCAGCTCTGTTTTTTCAACTTTTTGAAAAAAAAAAAAAAAAAAAAACAGTGGTGAAGAAGCTGGTGTACGGCTATGGACGGTAACGCTCAGTATAATCCTCGAACTGTTGAAGAGGTTTTTAGGGATTTTAAAGGCCGCCGTGCTGGCATGATCAAAGCCCTCACCACTGGTAATACCAATAATAATAATCTATACATAAACATATATATATATGTGTATGTGATAGTACATTCTGATTTGATGAGAACCCATTTGTTTAATTATGATTTGGAATAATGGGTTGGTGTCTTTTTGTGCAGATGTTGAAGAATTTTATCAGCAGTGCGATCCTGGTTAGTTAGGGTTTTTATTTTACTCTCCTTTTTGTTTATCTATCTTTTGTTTATCTATCTAGGGATTATCTAGGGATTTTAAGTACAAGGTTGTTATGGTTTTTTGTTTTTTTGATTGATGAATTTTGATTTGTTGCTTTGTTTTGGTGTTTTAGTGCATGTTTGATTGTGAGGGTGCATTTTGTTTGTGGGTTGGAATTGTTAGTAGGGAATGTTAATGTGGTTTATGAAATTGGATTGGGTATTGATTTTTTTGAAAATAATTTGAGGTTGAATTGGGTGCTGACGTGTTTACAAGACTTTGTGCGGACTTGATCGAATTTAGTTATTCTCTTTTTATTTTTTAATTGAAGAAATATAGGCTTTCGTCCAGAATGGCGGTTTTGGACCAAAATCGGTTTTTCTGTTTTTTTTTTTTTTTTTTTAATTTGAGAAATATAGACTTGCGTCCAAAATGACTTCGTTTTGGAAAAAGTTCTTACAAAGTCTTGTAAGTAGGTCTGCATTGGATTTTTAATTTTTTCTGTACATGTAATGACTTATTTCCTGTGTTAAGATTTGTGAGCCGTGTTGATATGCGAGGAGGAAAAATTTTATGCGTGAAAAAAGCTAGGGTGAGTAGTATTGATAAAATTGGTTGAGAATTAGAATATTTTTGCCACCCTACTTGAATATGCGTATATTGCATGTGTGATTTGAGTTGTTTCTTTTGTAGAACGGGAAAAATGGTGCATATCTTATGTTTTTTTGCATGTTTATGGTGGTATGTTAATCCAATTGTTTTCAATTTTCATAACGCTCAATGAATTACGAAAAATATGCCCTGCATTAACATATTGCTGGTATGGTTATAAGTTGATGAATTCTTTCCATGTTTATGTGGATGTTGGCATCTGCTTAGTGTGTTAATGTGTGAATTGTGATTCTTGCATGGAACCTTTATACTTTGTCGGTTCTATTTTTTGCTTCCGTTATGTTTTTCACTTAATACTTTGCGTATTTTCTAACATGGTCAACTCAAGCTCCGATTTACATATGTATATGTGTATATGTATTGGAGGACCTCAAATTTGAATGCCAGCTGCAATATGGAAAGCTAACCTTTTCAACTTCCATTTGTATTTGAGTGCCTCGTTGCTTGGAAAAGTCGTTCCACTCATCTTTAATGTGTTTGTGTGTGGAGTGTGAATGGTTGCACGTGTCCTTGTTTTATGTGTAGCTTAGGTTCGAGATTGATTACTCATGCCTTTGGTTTGTTTAATAAGTAACAGTTTGTTGAGTAAAGTGGATACTTACTATCTTATAAAAGTACACATGCTTATTACACTAAGTTATGAAGCCCAAACACTACGAAGCTCCGGAACACCTTTCCGACTCGCCAAGAGAGTGCTTTAAATTTTTTATTATTTTTTGACATTCTTAGACACATTGGGACATGCTTAAATTTGTTTCAGGGACTGTAATATTATTACCCTTAACAAACAAATTGGTTTTAAATGTAATGTCTATTGTTGAAATCTGAAAGGAATAAAAAGTATAACGGGTAAATTACACTAGACCCTCTTGAACTATCTCAGGTTTACGGGTCACCCCCTCCACTAAAATATCTAACAAACTCAAAATAAACCCAAAAACTCGGTTCAGATATTTTCTGCTCGTAAATATACAAAACTCTCTCCCAAACCCGGCTACCCTCTATCTCTCCAAAAATTGGGTTCCCCATACCTCCATATACTTCTCTCCCTCATCTCTCTGCCAACACTTTTCTTCTTATCACTTCACTGGTAACCCCAAACACATGAACAACAAACCCTAACCCACCAAAACCTCGACCAATACACACTTGGTAACTTAATCTAATAAAAAACCCAACAACAACTATGTTCTCCTCATTCGCACCACCAGATCTCGCCTCGGCATTGGTGGTGTTGGCAAGCAGTTGAACATAATCCGGAGGGGCCAAAGCTATGGCAAGCTGTTCTAATTTCTCCAATTGATGGTGACGATATAATTTCGCAACTAGGGTTTTTAGTGACTTCTTGCCCAGATACCCAATTTTTCTGAACCTGCAATAATTGGGGTGGGGAATGGGAAATAAAAGAATTCATCAACGCCCATGAATGAGACCCAATTGCATTCATATCTTGCTCTGAGAGCACAATGAGAGAAACCTGCCAAGAGTGGTATGCTATCAATTACAAATATTAGATGCTTGGTTGTGTGGCTGCCGTTGGTTCGGCAGTTGTGGTGTGCTGGTTTTGACAGTTGTATATCGTTTTTGTGGTTTTAGAATGGATGGTGGTGCTCGATGATGGTCTGTGTGGTTCTTCAGCGAAATTGGAAGAGGGAATGGGGGCTGTGGGGGATTGTGGTGGGATGTCCTGGGCAAGGTTCTAAAAAACGCGGGGCGTGATTGAGGCGTGGAGGTCAAGCCTTACGCCTTATAAGCCTAGGCGGGCCTAGGCGTGAAAAGGCGTTTAGGGCTTCTTAATATATTTTAATATTTTTTAACCATAACAAGGTTATTAAAATACAAAAATTGCACATATCATAAAAATATGTCTGAATATATGCAAATTAAAATACTATCTGATTATTTTGGATAAGATAATGGTCCGGTTTGTAAACAAATTCTTTAAAAGGCGACATCGTTTCACTAAGGCATTGTTGTTTTTAAAAAAAAGTGCGCCGTAAGGGTTTTACCAAGAATAAGGCGTGAAAAGCGTAAGGCGAGGTGTTTCTCCTAAGCCTTAAGCCTAGGCGGGTTTTTTAGAACAGTGGTCCTGAGAGGGCAAAGGAGTTGGTTGTGAGTGGGATGGGTGGGGGTAGCTACCGATTGTTGTTTGTTGGGTGGTGGTGGGCAATGTTTTTAAAAATCAGCAGAGGCGTCTCGTGGCGAATCACTAAAAAAAGGTCTCGAAGCTTAAGCCCCAGTGGTGGAATTTGAGGCTTATGCCTTAGAGGGTTAAGGCGCTATGCATTGAGGTGAAGCGGGGCAATGGCTTTAGGTGCGTATGAAAAAAAAATTGGAAAAAAAAAACAATGGCTTATTTGTTACTCATGACTTAAGGCTAAAACTTGCGAAACTCAAAACCTCTTCTCTTTTAGTCTCGACAGTGGCAACTCTCTTCTTTCTCTCTCCTAGTGTAGCAGCTTTCTTTCTTTCATTTCTTCTCTCTTGACTGTGTGATGACACCCTACTACGTAGGGTTTTTTGTAACTTTTTATTTTTATTTTTTATGTCAGTTTGTTTAAGTTTTTACAGATACAACTTTTTTTCTTATGTTCGGCCCTTTTTTGTTTTTGTCTTTCTTTTTTGTGCCTTTTTTGATGTGGACATTTTTCTTTTATAAGTTTTTATGAGTAAAGAAGTAGTCGTTTTTTTTTATAAAGTGTTTCAAACTCAAAACTTTTCATTTTTAGACATTTTGCCACAAAACTTGTTTTAAAATATTACAAAGACACCCACGTATCCTAAAATGAATCCAAAAACGTATCCGGATGAATCCCAGTGTATCCCAACATATCCAGTCCATTTGAAAAATAAAAAAATTAGGATACTCTCAGATTCGTGTGTCCCAGCGTATTCTGTATTCCGTATCCCATGTCCAAAACAAATACATGGGCCTTCCGAGAGTATCCGTGCTTCATAGACATGCACAAACAACGGGGATCTGGTTTTTGGTTTTATTTGAAATGGGTTGATAGTTTAAGGAGTGAGTTTGTTGGGTATTTTAGCTGAGAGGGGTGACCCGTAAACCCGAGATAGTTCAGGGAGTTTGGTGTAATTTATTTATTTTTATTTATTTGAGTGATATATACAAAAATATTGTAATTGTCCTATGTGCCCGTGCCCAATGTTCTATAATTATCGTGTCGGCGTGTCATGTCTAGTCAGGTGTTCTTGTCAGCGCTTCATAGGCATTAATTTTTTTTGCAACTCGACTTGAGGATCCTAATATATAGTCTTTAGTAATTTGGCCGTTTTGTGTAATTGATGGGTATACCAATGTGTGGAGGGTTATGACTCTTGTGTATATGTGCTTGTCTTGTGTTACCGCCCCTTAAAATTGTCGGATCATGAATGGTGTTGCTTAAGCTGCAATCTTGTTTGGAATATTCATGACTGGCTTATAAATGTCTATTTAATGGTTACTTTTGTAAAACCGCTTTGGTGGCATTCAATGGCTTCATTTAGGTTTGTCTTTTTAATTCAAGGATTTTGTAGTTCTTTGTTTTCCCAATAGTAACTTCAATAATTAGTTTTATTTTTTGATATTAACAGTTGTCTATATCCTTATATAATTTTGTTTCCTTGTGGGATAGTTAATCATTAGCTCCCTTGGGTTATTGCTTTTGTTATCTATGTTTCATGCATTTTTAAATTTCTGTTGATAGACTATCTATATATATATATACAGAAATTCTCTAAAATAGATTAGAAAAATGGACAGCTTTTCGACAGCTTTTGATCTTGACAAATGCTGTTTTTTGTTCCTTTTTTTTTTTTTTAATTTTAAAAAATCCTGACAAATGCATTTGTTTGTCACAGTCAAAATCTGTGACAAACGTTGTCCATTTTAGAGAATTACCGTGTATATGTATGTATATATTTGTGTGGGTGGGTGCGTTTGTGTGCATTTGTGTGATACATGTATCGTGAAGGCTTCTTTTTAAGTCTATTTGATTGTTTCTTTTTCTTTCCTTTTTTTGATTTTGTGGGAGTGTGAGTGAGTGATGTGCACGTGTGTGGTGAGTCCATGGAGTGAATATGTGTTTTCTCTTACTAGGAGATATTTTAGGTAATGGGTTATTATTAGTAATTACCTAATGGGTTTTTTCTCCTTATTCAAGTAGGTAAATATCTATTATCTATTTGGTTGATTTAGGCCTCTACTCTCTTGTTACACTTTAGCCTATGAATAAGGTTTATAATTCTATGGTTATCACTTCTAATCATTTTTTTTTGATAAATATTATTAGAAATTGAGAGGGGAAATCTCTTATTTGTGAGTTTTTGTCATATGTTATGATGCGTTTACATCAAATGCTATCTGAGTTAGCCCTTGGTTTGTGTACTTGAGTGTAGTGCGTAGTCTGTTAAGTTTGTGAGTTTGGGCGTGTACTCGAAAACCTATTAATCAGCGGGATTGATGACAATGATAGTCCCAATATGAGCTGGCACAAATGGAGTGTCGTTCTTTAATAAATGAGCCTTTGCCTCTAGATTTTCAGATTCTTTATTGAAAACAAATTATATTCTGCATTCAACAAATCCGGCGCTATCCTTGCCTGACATGCTGTCGACTACACACTGCCAATCTACCTGCATCCCATTACTTTGAACCTCTGCCGTGCTTTAAAATCCCAACTATTGTGCGAAACTTGAGATGGTATCATCCTGGCTGTGGCCTCAGTCATCTCGGATTCTGTTGCAGTCCAAATATCCAATTTTTCCAGTGGAGAATGTTTGCACACCTGTTGACAAAAAACACAGGGGTTTCGGTAGGTTCCCTCGGCATGTTCCTCTGCTCGAGATCAAAGACGAGGTAGAAGAAGTCGGTGAACTATTACTTAGAAAAATTGTTACCTTTGGCTTGGTTCTGGCATCGTCTGTCCACATCGGTACTGTCATCTTTTCTCCGCTGCAAACAGAGGCATTGCTACGTTGAGGTGGAAGGTTGATAAGTGCCCTAGGGGACCTGACTTTAGTGTTTCCATAGCCCTAAAGTGTATGCGTGTGTATTGGAGCACCTCAAAGTTGTATACTAGTATACTAGGATAAATCTGAAACCGTCCTTAACAATTTCCATTTTGTTGAGTACCTTGGTTCTTAGAAAAATTCTTTTACTCTTCCTTTATGTGTTTGTGGAATGTGTCAGGGGTGGTGAACGGACGGATACGGATTGGATACCATATTTTTCATATCCGTATCCGCTATCTGAATGCACTATCCGTATCCTTATTAGCCTGGATAGTTAAAACAACTATCCATATTCGTATCCGCTCGGATACCTAGGATTCGGATAATATTTTGTATCCGTTTCCATTGTTTAGCCATCGCCAAAAATAACTATTAAAATATCCAATCCAATGAAATCCAATATATAACAAAATGGCTACCTCCTAACATCAATAATCATAACATCAATAATTATGGCCTCCATAATAATAGTAGCATTCCATAATGATAACATGGCTTAAATCCATCAATACTTTACAACTATATAAGCTTAAAGCCATCCGGAAAAAAAATAATAGTAGCATTCCATAACAGTAGAAATAAATATGCACCTTTTAGATTAAATCAAATTTATTGAGAATGATAACCACATGGACCTTTTAGTTTTCAAAACATACTGATATTTTTATTTTAATAAGTTTACATTTTTATTTTGTATATAATATACCTGTTGTTAACTTTAGTTCTCATCCCAATCAAAACTATCTTTTTACTTTTTTGTTTATCATCAACATTTATTTATATTAAAGGAAACTCATGGACAACTACATGAACAATATATAAATACAGTTATATATTTATATTTTTATTTTGTATGTACCTGTTGTTGCTAACTTTCTGTTGCAGGAGGCGGGGATGCGCAGCGGCGGAGTTGATGCGCAACGGAGGGTTTGATGAGAAGCGGTGGCGGGTTGATCGCGGAGGTGGAGGTGGCGGAATGAGTGTTTTTTGTGGAGTGAAATGAGGGTTTCTTTTCTCGTGTTTTGTAGGAAAGAGAATTGAAATGAATTTTTTTTTTTTTTTTGTTTTGAGTGGAGTATATGTTTTTTAGTGAGTGTATGTTGTGTGTGATAGGGTGTATTGTAACTCCATGATAATATACCCAATAAAATAATAATACATGACATTTTATAATATACCTAATAAAACAATAATTTTAGGATGTTTTTGTTTTGAGTGGAGTATGTGTTTGTTTTGTTTTAGGGAATAAGCGATTTAAGTTTTTTTTAAAAATATTATTTTATTAGTAATATTAATACTAATATTATTAGTAATATTTTAAACATATGTTTGACGGATACAGATATCTGGTAAAACAGATACCCGGTAAAATGGATACTCCGCATCGGATACGGATTATCTGTGTCGGATGCCAGTATTATCCGTATCCGTATTCGTTTTCTTTTATATTTTTATAGAGTATCCATATTTGTATCCGTTTCCATTTTTTCGGATAAATAACTGCAAATTCGGATTCGGATTTCGGACATATACGGATTTTCGAATATCCGTTTACAGCCCTAGAATGTGCACTGTACACTGATTATTGGTTGTAGTTTAGGTTATAGTTTGACAGGTAACAATTTGTTGAGTAAAGTTGATACTTATTATATCATATATCAAATTATAAATATTTATTGCATCAAGTGGATTTTTTCTTTTTCTTTCACAACTCAACTAGAGAAATACTAGTCTTGTGTAATTAAGCCTTTTTGCATAATAGGTGGGTATAGCAATGTGTAAGAAGCTTATGACTCTTGTGGCTATGTGCTTCTCGTGTTACCACGTCTCCAAAGAAGTATGATTATGAATGGTGTTCCGTAAGCTGGAATCTTATCATCTTATTTGGAATATTTGCATTAAAAAGTTTGTTCAATGATTACTTCTAAAAAAATGTGATATAATTTTCTCCGGTGGCGTTTAATTGCTTAGTTTAGGTTTGACTTGTTACTTCAAGGGTTTTATAGTTCTTTGTTTTCTGAAGTTAAAATCAGCAATTGGTTTTATTTTTTTATATGATTGTTAGATCACTTTGTTTACTTTAGGGAAGTAAATTATTAGCTCCCTTGGGATATTGCTTTTGTTAGATCTGTATTTTGTTGTTCGGAATAAAATTCCTAGTGATAGACTACAATTATATGCATGTATATATTTGTGTGATACAAAGATCCTACATGTTTTTTAGTTTTAAATGGTAGTTTTTTCATGTTTTTGTGAGTGTTTTGTTGTGTGTGTAGCTTCTGTTTTCATCTGTTTTTTTCTTGCATTAGTTGCGTTTGTTTTCATCTGTTTTTTTATTGCATTAGTTTGTTTCTGACATTTTTTTGGGTTTTGACTGTAGAATTTGAGGTACAATATTACTGTTTTTGTTTATCTCCACTAGTGTTTTCACTCAGTTGCTGACAATTTCTGATATAAAATTATGTTAATTAGATAGATAAAATCGACATTTATTCTCATATAAGGCTGTATTAAACAATTGAATATGTGAGCCTGCATTTAGTTACAATCTCTCTCTCTCTCTCTCTCTCTCTCTCTCTCTCTCTCTCTCTCTCTCTCTCTGTGTACTGCGTTCATTTACAATATCAATTTTATGTTGTATAGTATGATTGTATCACATTTATTAATTTTTTTCATTTGGGAAATGATTGGTAAAACATGTAATTGAAATTGCAAGAGTTAGGTGCTTTACTACCCCATGTATGACTCACAATAGAATTTGTAGGTACGAACATTTATTCATAATTTGAGAACAACTTTCCCTTTTAACTCCAAGGGTTATAATTTCATTCTCTCACAAAAAGAATGACACAATACTACTTTCTGTGGCGTCTGAGTTCCGTACTTTTTTCTTTTTCTCTCTACATATATATTTTAATTAAATTTTATCCTTCCAGAGAAGGAAAATCTTTGCCTTTACGGATTTCCTAGTGAGCAATGGGAAGTTAATTTACCAGCTGAAGAGGTTCCTCCCGAGCTTCCTGAGCCTGCATTAGGTATTAACTTTGCCAGAGATGGGATGCAAGAAAAGGACTGGCTGGCTCTTGTTGCTGTTCATAGTGATGCATGGTTACTTTCTGTGGCCTTCTATTTTGGTGCCAGATTTGGTTTTGACAAAGCTGACAGGTTCTTTTTCTTCTTCTTATCCATCCTCTATGCTTGAAAATTAATGTTGCAAGTTGTAAAAAATAACTGTATTTTTAGTAACATGCAAGTTTGCATTGATACATATATGGGATACGATAGATTACTATGATATGGGTGGGATACAACAAGTATAGAGAATAATATATTATGTATTGTGTCTACTGGCAAAAAATTACCTGTAATGCTAGCACACACGATTTTCTGAAGGAGAAAAGTAAAGTATAACAGGGCAAACCCAATGCACGAGGCTCCCGCCATTGCGGGGTACTGGGGAGTTAGATATATGCAGCCTTACCCCTGCATATGCAGAGAAAAGTAAAGTATGCTGATAATTAATTGGTTTTAATACAGAGATGAAAATATTATGGTAATTGATGTCCTCGTATGTGTGTCAACAGCCCTATTATGCGTCTGTTTTTCTTAATTTTAAAATTTAGCTTTTCAACATTATAAACGTCCCCCAAATCCCCCTTTTTTGACAAAAAATTGTGAAATAGCCCCAACTGTATCATGCCCTATCCAGATGTATACTTATTTGGAGCACCTGACAGTATCTGACTCGTATACGTGTCTGCTACTGCATTTCTAATACTTTTAATGCATCCATACTTGTTACTTTACATGCCCTTTTCCCCCTCATTTGCTAAACAGTAGATTATTGTTTGCATGGTTTCAAATTACCAGTTGCTATATTCATTAGACTTTGTTGCAGTTAATGAGTAACAAAAAAGGAATTTATTATGGTTGTGGAATTAACAGAAACAAAAATCATGTTGGTAAACAAGGTGTCAATTATACATATTAATAATTATAAATTCCAAAGTAAATTAGTTAACAGCAGGATATTGATACAAAGCCTGTAGGTTGAATCACTGCCAGACATTTTGATGAAGATAAAAATCAAAGAAATAGCTAAATCTAGGAGTATGCAATTGTTGTTTGTGTTAATAGATTTCCTAAATGTCTATTATAGTATGTTTCTGAACATTGTAATAAGTTAATTAATAATCATTTTCCAGATATCTTAATTTTCTTTATGATGCAGGAAACGCCTCTTCAGTATGATAAATGATCTCCCAACAATTTTTGAGTTTGTTACTGGAATTGCAAAGAAGCAAGTAAAGGAAAAGTCAGCAGTTTCAAACCACAGCAGCACCAAATCTAAGTCGAACACTAAAGGGGTATACATATACATTTCTCTGCACAGTTAGATTTCTTTTATCTGTTATCTTTGTGTATCGAGGCATATTAACCTTCAACACGGCTGTACCTGACCCATACTTTACCTTGATAGCATAAATTATTCCATTTGGTTTCCATATTATCCCAACCTATGATTGTGGAAATGGTGGTTAGTTATATTTGTTGAAATTAGACTTGCTGAAGTGGTGGCTTTTTAAATTAGTAGGGAAAGTGCAGAGGGCGTTTTTGCATTTAAAAAGGGGGAAGTATTAAAAAAACATCATCTTGAGCTATCAAATTTTTGCAGTTACACCCGTCTATATACATACAACTCTCTGAACGGATCTTTAAGAAATTGTTTTTAACAACACATAGGGTGGTCTTTGCAATCAAATTTATAGCTCAAGGTGGTTTCTTATCAACTTTGAATAGTTCATTTTTTTTCTCTTTATTTTTTTGCCCTGAATTAGTTAAGATGGTTATCTTGCTAAAATGGCATTTTTTTGGGATGAGGTGGTGATTTGTGATTTCCTCGCGCACTAGTAAATTACGCAACAGCCTTTTCTTGCTCCCACTTTATTAGACCTGATGCCGTTTACACGAGTCTGTTGTAACATTTCTCATCTTGTGAATGAAATACAGCGCGGTTCGGAGTCCCAGGGAAAATACACAAAGGTGCAACCAGAGGACGAGGGAATGGTGGATGAAGAAGAGGAGGAGGATGAGGAGGAGCATGGCGATACCCTGTGCGGCGCGTGTGGAGAAAATTACGCGTCCGATGAATTCTGGATCTGCTGTGACATATGCGAGAGGTGGTTCCATGGAAAGTGCGTGAAGATCACTCCCGCCAGGGCTGAGCACATCAAGCAGTACAAGTGCCCCTCGTGCAGCAACAAAAGAATGCGGCCTTGAGGTGGAATCTTTTCTCTCTTGTATTTGTCTAGGTTGTTTGTCAAGTTTCGTCTCTCTCTCCCCATGTCAGCAAGGCAATCGATGGTGTGATCTTATTAGCTTTTGTTTATCTGGATATATATACATTGCTAGTTTGCAATCCTTGAAAACATGTCTTCTGTTTAATTGTTAATTGGGATATGTAGAGTTTTTTCTCAAGTCTTTTTAGTTGTAGAATACATTTGTCCCTTTTAGTAGT
Source organism: Sambucus nigra (assembly GCA_949130495.1). Classification (NCBI taxonomy): domain Eukaryota; kingdom Viridiplantae; phylum Streptophyta; class Magnoliopsida; order Dipsacales; family Adoxaceae; genus Sambucus; species Sambucus nigra. The sequence goes on from OX422220.1 coordinate 53,407,492, forward strand.
GTTATACCCAACTTCTTGAAATCTGATAGAGGTGTTATGTTAGTGTCATTTATTTTGTTGAAATTTGAAAGGAAAAATCCTACTCTTAAAAACTGTACCCACTTTTTTTACGAACTGATGTGGCAATTTGTCACATCTTAATGAGCTCCACTTTTTAAAATTGTTTGTTATCATTTCCAAGGTTTGAATGTTTTTCAGAATGGGTCTATTGTATAAATGATTTTTTTGTTGAAACCTATAAATGATTCTTTTACCACATGCTTTTACAAAAAAAAAATAATCCACTGACAAGATTTTTGGGGTTATTATTTTTATTAAAGACAATTTTTTTGGGTAAAAAATTGCATAATTGTAGCAGGTATACAATTATACCAAGTTTAGACCATCCTCGAGGCATGTATGCATTTTTTTGCACACTCAAAATTGTCAAATACTGACGGCTCTACAGAGCCAAAAACAAAATGGATCTATAAAAATAGCATTTATGCCGATGGATCTGGAGATTTTCTTGGATTGATACATTTTTTTCCAAATGGTTGATAAAGCTTTGAAGTGATGTATCTCACCTAGGTGAAAAAATATTTCATCCTGGGCCAAATTCATCTTATTATGATTGTTTGTTTACATATATTATCCCTAACCAAACAACGGGGTTATAAGCATTTATTTGATGCTGCATATTTGTACCTTGAGGTACTTGACATGACAATGTATATTCAGGACATTTGAAAGGGAATCCAGCTGAGCGAATTATATAATGAAGATCTTGGTGTAAAGGTCCATTAAATACTAATGGCATTGGTGGTATGCTTTATTTGTTGCACGGGAGTGTTTATATACAGTGTAGTGACAGTTATTTTTGGCTGAAGAAATGAAAATGGGACTATGAACCTTTTCGCAACATTTTCTCTTATGAAAATGCAGAGTTCAGCTTGCAGTTATTCTTTTATTTTTTATTTTTCAAAATTTTAGTCTCGAAATCCATATTTGTTATATCAACTGTTAATTTTCTGATCCAATGGGTTTTGAGTTGATGCACCATAATATGACATGGATGTACTGAGGGAACTCTTACCCCCATATAAATGGAAATGGGATGCTTTTTTATTTACTTGGCATGTGATGTAATAAGTGGATAAGTGATCAAGTGCAACAGATCTGATCAGGAGCGGCCATTTTATCGGATATCCGTTTTACCGGATATCCGTATTCGTCAAATATATGTTTAAAATATTACTAATAATATTAGTATTAGTATTACTAGTAAATAAATATTAAAAAAACCTTAATCGTTTATTCCCCAAAACAAAATAAACACATACTCCACTCCAAACAAAAACATCCTAAAGTTATTATTTTACTGGATATATTATAAAATGTCATGTATTATTATTTTATTGGGTATATTATCATAGAGTTATACTAAATTTACAATACACACTATCGCAAACAACATACACCGACTAAAGAACATATACTTCACTCAAAAAAAAAAAAAAAACTTCGTTTCATTTCTCTTTCGTACAAAATAAGAGAAAAGAAACTCTCATGTGGTTGTTCGTTAGTTTTCTTAATTATAAATAAATGTAAGAGAAAAACAGAAAAGAATATAAGAGAGAAACATAATAGAATGTAAGAGAGAAATAGAAAAGTAAAGAGATGGTTTTGATTGTGATGAGAACTGAAGTTAACAACATGTATATTATATACAAAATAAAAATATATTTATTAAAATAAAAATATCAGTATGTTTTGAAGACAAAAGGTCCATGGGGTTATCATTCTCAATAAATTTGATTAATCTAAAAGGTGCATATTTATTTCTACTGTCATGGACTGCGACTGTTATTTTTTTTTGGATGGCTTTAAACTTATATGGTTGTAAAGTATGGATGATTTTAAGCCATATTATCATTATGGAATGATACTATTATTATGGAATCTATAATTGTTGATATTAGAAGACATTAATTTTGTTATATATTTATTTGGATTGGATTTTTCATTGGATTGCATGTTTTAATTGTTATTTTTTGCGATGGCTAAATAATGTAAACGGATACGGATATTATCCGAATCCGAGATATCCGAGCGGATACGAATATGGATAGTTATTTTAACTATCCAGCGGATAGTACATTCAGATAGCGGATACGGATATGGAAAACATGGTCTCCGATCCGTATCCGTTCATTTACCACTCCTACAACGGGTCTACTAACGGACAACCTCCAAACGACGTAGTTTTGGAGGTGAAATTACAAGAAAACCGGGTGAAGTGAGTTTTTTTTTTTTTTTTTTGTAATTTCACCCCAAAACTACGTCGTTTGGGGGGGTCCGTTAATAGACCCGTTTTTTGAGTCCGCTCCTGAACGGCTCCGTCAAGTGCAATATTACTCGTGAATAGTGTGGTATATATATATATATATATATATATATATATATATATATATATATATATATATATATATATATTTAACCCTAGGGGTTGTTCATGTGGTTCTTGGAATGATTAGTAAACGTAGACATCCTTGATTCAAAACATGGCAATTCTTTGGAGCTAGCTCATGGGGTGGAATTGATGTGCTCCATGAATCACCCAGTCCTGGCGTGGATGACCTTGCCTTAGATCGGTTCGGCGAGGGGATTTAGCATCAATGCGCGAAAGTTGACCCAACGATACCCCTTGATCGCTGGACTTTAGTACCTCCCATTGGTTTTATATATCACTCTTAAAATACAAAATAATTTGAAAATAGGAAGGATGAAAATAAAGTAAATAATAAAGGCATAGGAAACCTCTCCCTCTTTTTCTCGTAAAACATTCTCTAAAAAGGATATAGTAATAAAAACCAAGCCAAACCCCATGAGTGCGTCTTTTTTTAAATAGGACATTGACAACCCATTTTTATTGTTTATTTTGAGCCATTTTGAAAGATAATTGTTTGTCCTTTTAGAACTCTAGAACTATAAAATCCTTCTTTTTTACTTTTCCAATTTTTATTGAGTTCATCTAAAATGGGTTTAAAAAGGGATGATTGCTTTTGAGAACTAAAAGGAAGTGCTATTGAAAATTCATCCCACAGTGCACACAAGCACCACTCGTGAGCTTATTCTCTTCACGAACTTGATGGACATTTGCCAATTCAGCAAATCCTAAGCCATCCATCCCATTGTGGAAACCGGGGAAAGGGGACGAGATTTCAATATTTTGAATTTATTTATGTTGTTAATTTTAAAGGTTAATTACACGCCCCCCTAAGCTTTACCCATTTTTCACTTTACTATCCAATCTTACATTTTCAGCACTTAACCTATGAACTTCCTAAATGACTACAAGTAACCCTCTACTAACATTGTCAATTTTTGGACGAAAAATTGGATCATGTGCGTGCCATGTGACTTTTTAAAAGGTTATATTGATCTTTTACATTTTTTTCTAATTAAAACCTAAAATCATTTTCTCTCTCTTCTTTCTATCCTTCTTTCTCTCTCTTTCACTCTCAAATGAAATCCATGGAAGATATGACTTCATTTTCTCTCTCATCTCTTCATCTTCTCTCTCTCTCTCTCTCTCTCTCACACACACACACACACACACACACACACACACACCCCAACACAAAATCTAAAAAAATAGAGCCATGAAAGACATGACTTAGCTTTCTCTCTCATCTTTTTATCTTCATCTTCTCTCTTTCTCTCTCTCTCTCTCTCTCTCTCTCTCTCCAATACACAGTTTCATATACGCACACGCGCACCCACCCATATTAATCTAGAAAAAAATGGAAATGGGTTTCTTTGTAATCGATTTTTTGTGAACTTCTCTACTTGATGTTTGGTGGGCGTGGAGAAATGGATTTGGGATTTATGGTTTGTTTGATAAATGGGTATTGGTTTTGTAGGAGAATATATTGATTTTTTTTTCTAGGGTTTAGATGATACATACGATTTTTTTCCTAGTTTTAACTAGCATTTTCTATTTTTTTTAATTATTATTTTCAACTTTTTCTAGATTTTTTTAAATAGTTTTTTTTCTTTGGATTTTTGAAATAGTATTTTTCATATTTTCAGTTTTTATATTTGTCAAAATGGTTAGGTTTTGTGTGACTCATTGTGGCTACTTTTTCAATATACCGTTATTTCCATTTGTTTTGTTGAGTTAGTGAGTTTCTTCTTGGGTTGGGTGGTTTGCATTTGTTTTATTGAGTTTCTTCCTAGGATGTTTACATATGTTTTGTTGAGTTAGTGAGCTACTTTTTCAATATATTGTTATTTTTATTAAAAGATGTAAGAACAAATTTTTAATTGAGTCAATTTGTTTGTAATTAGCTTAATTCTGAAAAAATATTTGAGTCACATGTTAGACTTTGTATTGATGAAGACGTAGTAGCAAAGCTTCAAAGATTGTTACGTTTCGTGCCAAGTTTGTCTTTCTGTTTTCGAGATCTTGCAGATACGAATGCATATGATTATAATCCTTGAAAATTTAATTTTGGGTGATGTGTTTTTAAACAAAATGTTTGGAACTATTTTAAAAATATTTTTTGGGATTTTTTTTAAATTTTTTATGTTTAGTTTCTCCGAACAAGTTTGTTTAGGACTTTGTTTGAAGGAGATGAAAGTTTTGATCAAACGAGGTATGTTTGTCTTTTGAATGAAACGATGGCTTCGTTAAAATTGACTTCAATCAAACATCTAATGGGGTATCTTTGTCTAATAGTGGCCTACCCGTTAGAAGCTCATTTGAACGAAATTACTTGTTCGTTCGAACGAGTGTAGAGTTTGTTTGAACGAGATGAGAGTTTCATTTGAACGAACCCTAGTTTTTCATTTGAACGAACCCCGTTTCCTCGAAATTCATGTTTTCAATAAATAGGCATGTTGGACTCAGATTTTAGAAGAACGTTTTGCAAAAAATATTTTCCTATCAGTTCACCAAAGTTCCAAAACCCTAGTTTCATCCAAAGCGTTTAAAAGATCAAAGTTTCATTTTTCTTTTGCTTTGAGAACTTCTTGTGTGGGCACCATAATTTATTTCTCTCATCATCTTGATAAAGAAAAGGTTTTTTGCTGTAGACTCCGTACTTAGTTTATTGTGTTGCGGTGAAAAAATGGTGATTTCGTGTTCCGACTCCGTAGACGGTTATTGAGCTTTATTAGTGTATATCGAGGCGTGTATTGACTTACACGTGTGTGGACTCCTGCGTTGTACTGTAGATGAGAGGTCGAAGATAAAAGATCATCAAGGCTTGCAAGGGCAAGGAATTATTGTGTAAGTCTACAATTTATATTTTGTAAAATCTTATTATAGTGACCTGTTGGGCTGGATCGTTCGAGATTTTTTACATTGTAGATTTTCCTTGTGCATCGGCATGTTGTGCGATTGTTTTACTTACTTTATCTACTTATCATTTAGATGCATGTTTTAGGTTAAAAAGAAAAAAATTAGGTAAATCAATTTATTGCTACAACTCGATTTAAAATTGGCGCACAAGTTTTTGTAGGGTTATTCTGTTTAAAGTTTTATTCATTAATTTTGAAAAATATAATAATAGTATTTTAGGCATAGTGACCATCCTTGCCTAGGCTATTGGGTGTTTTTAAATTGTTATTAGTTCCGAAACACTAAGTTATCATGTAGGTCCTTGTTTCAGGCTGTTTTAGGGTAGTCTCTCTCTCTCTCTCTCTCTCTCTCTCTCTCTCGTTTTGTTTGTTTTCTCTTGACGAGTCATTGACACAACGCAAAATGTGTGCGCTATATGTGTAGATTAAGTGCAAGCCGGTCGCTCAAGTAATACCCGGTAAGTCGGGATCGAATTCTCAGGAAATACGACGTACAACGTTTTGACGACAACATGATAGGCTTATAAAATATAGGTATCGACTCTCGAAAGAAAAGAAGAGATGAGTTGATTTTGGAAAAAAATTATAATTACCTAAGAAAACTTAAACTAGCAAGTGCAATTTAATTTAAGAGAAAACAAGAAACTAGAATTTTTAGTTTGAAAACTATTTGGGAAAAGTGGAGTCGGGATCTAATCCCCCTAACCGTAGGTATTTCCGCTGAATATAGAATTTGTGATAATTTTATAATTAATTAGAAGAACATTAATTAAACCGAAGCACTAAATATATGAGAATGTTACTTCGCAAAATATTTATTTAATAATTAAATTAACGCAAATGATAGAATTATTACATGTATATCGTATTCTCAAACACTTTAATTGCCCACGACAAACGGAGTTAAGCGATCTACTGTATTAGTCTCGATAAAACATCAAACCCTAATAATTAAATAAATAATTACATCGAGTTTTATATCTAACTTCAAAACTTAGGTTGGGTTCATGTTCCCCAACTCTCTAAGAATCTAGCCGGGTTTGATTTGCTTTTATTTACACTTTTGCCCCGGACTTTCTTCTCAACTTCAAATGCATGTCACTTTCTAACTGTAGCTCGGATCGGGGTGCTGTTTCTTTCATTCTTCTTGTGATTTCAAGATATTCAACTTCTCAGTTGGCTCCTCATCCGATTTCTTCCTGGAAAATTATGAATTTGCCATTGACTTTCCTTTCTCGCGTTTCTTTCACCTTTTGACTTTTCTCTTCCATCCAATTGCACGATTTACTTGTAAAACATAAGAGAAAAATAAAAAAATACGAAATACGCATTAAAAAGGTTAGTAGCACAAATATGATATAAATTTGGGATAAATGCAATGTTCAGGACCGTAAAAATATCGAAATTAAGGGGATACGTATGGAATATTTATTCCTAATTAAATTCCCTAACTTAGAATATTGCTAGTCCCGAGAAATGTAAAAGAATGAGAGTAAGAGTATAAATAAACCTCTAGACGACTAAAGGGATAGAATACCTCTTTCGTGGATAAGCGATTACATTTATCGTATGCAACAAGCCGTTAAATCCTAGGTTACCCTAGTACGACGAGTGGTGTCTCGTGAGGGTTTGTAATGAATTTACGCACAAAATTCATTTTGTACCACATGGTACGACTCAAAGAAAGTATCAAAATAATAAAAAATCATATAATTTAAATTCCATAAAAATAATCACAGCAAATTGTTATTCGATAAATCTCAATTAACCGCTAACTTTCACCGATTGATCATTACGTTACTTTTCAAAAATTAATTTTAATTCAATTTCTAACGGAATGCTCTCACAAGCGAATCACTTGGATTATGAATTTTTCTCTCGATGTGCATGATATTAAGAGTAAATATAATGGGAACGAGTTCATGCACACAAATTAGAAAGACGAAAATACTTATCGTTAAAAGATCTTATGATCGAAATATGATGATTGGAAAATGAAAAAACGCTATTCTTTATTTGCACGCTTATGTCTCTGTATTATCTTTTTATATTTTTAGCTCTCCACGCGGTAATTGACATTGTTCTTCAGACTCGGTTAGGACTTTTTCGGGTTAAGAGTATTTTGGGTAATAATGGGAATATGGAGAAATTTTTGAAGTTGGAAAATTTTCTTGTGAATTATCTGTTGGGATTTTTTTGGGCTTTTGCACTTTTTGCTCATTCCCTTTTTGTTTTCCTTATATTTTTCATATTTTCTCCTTTTTTCCATTTTTTCTTTTCTGTTTTTTTTTTAAATTTCTTTGAGCTATTTTTTTCTATTTTGTGCCCCTTTTTTATGTACCATTTGGATTTGATTTATGATTTTTTTAATTTTCACAACTCCGAACCAATTTGGTTTTTTCGGGTTAACAGACGAAAAGGGATATCATTTTTAGGCTCATGTTAGCTTTTAAAATGATATTTTTTCATGACTTTTTCTAGTCAATATTTTTGGGTGAACAAATGATGACCTAACTTCAAATGTCCGAATTACTAATCAAATTACCATATGCGCCTCAAGATTTATTTTTATTTTGATACATTTTAGCGTATTTTCAAAATAATATTTTCACTCATTTTTCGTAACCGATCAAAAACATATTTAGATATCAACGAAATTTTTTTACCACTGAAAGAACTTTTCAGTTATTTTTAACTCGGATTGATTTAATTGCTCGAAAACGAGGATATACACAAAAAATCACAGCGGGTTAAAATCTCCACACTTATTCGTCTAAGTCATCAATTTTTGCTCAATTTCCATTTTTGATCAATTTCGACTTAGTGCAATGGATTTTTACAAATTGAGACTTGAAACAAAAATTTAGTGACATTTTTGAGGATTTTAAATTCCAATTTTTATTTATTTTGAAGAAAAATCTTTTTTTGAAAATTTTCAATTTTGTTTTTGAGTTTTTGACATTTACAATTTTTTTGGGCATTTTAAAATTTGTGAAGTTTAAAAGACGTACTTGTACCCCACCCACTTTGACGTTTGCATTGTCCTCAATGAAAAATGACTAAAATCTAAATAAGACAATAAAGAGTGCGAAATATAGAACAAATAAAATTTAAAATGCAAATAGACATATATAACTCGGACACAATTTGCATTAACAAGAGATAAAGGTCTACATAGTCTCTTTTAAAGATACAACGATGAAATAAAGACATTACCTAATAGAAAGAATACATCCACAAGAGATAGAGAGAAGAGCCAGGGGTTTGCGTTCCGAAAACTCTCATCAAGTTCAACTGAAAATCATCGTTTTTGACTTAAATACTCAATCTCACAGCGCGCTTATTTATTCACTCTCGCGATGGGTCTCAAAAAACCAAATTAATTCCTCTATGGATAAAACGCACTCGACTTACCCCTTAACACTCTACACACTCACATGACTAAAACATACAACAAAACTCATCCCATACGCGTTCGGGGTACGACGACCTCTCTCCGAAAACTTACTCATCCCCGTATACGAGGTCCGACAATAAAATTGTCTGCACCTCCCCCAACTCGTAAATCAAAAGTCTGAATAATTGGAAGTCAACATAATAGAAGAAGTATACACATGGATGCACGTAATGAAATCAGGGAGTTAAATTATCGAGATGTGTCGTCACATTATAGCGTAAATGGTCAGACTTGAAGTAACCATCATACTGAAATTTAGAACGACACGCTATGCCTAGATTTCTCTCAAACTCGAGAATGGATAAATCAGACGATACTATAGTCATGTCCTTATTCTCATCCAAAAACTGAAATGCCACGGGTGGACATTGTGGAAAAGGACAACGCGGTATGACAAAACATGCATCACTGGGTGGAAAAACTCAAATCCTTTTTTTCCACCATCTCATCACTAATAGATAACACCTCATGTTTCAACATACTTTTTAAAGGCTCGGGTGCATGTTCACAAATAAGGAATTGATCTATCCTAGCATTCCAGTCGCTCTTATCTAGTGATAAACATGACTCCAATAACTATTGGACCTTAAAAGTGAGCTCCACATCAACCAGGCCGAAATCTTTCTCAAAATTTTTAAGACTCATATCTAAAGACAAATCAAGTGGCCAAGCACATAGATCGGTTGTGTCACTATCCCATGGGATAGTGACGTTATTCACTTCTTGGATGGACTTTACTTTATTCTCACCTACCATCTCCCTCATCATACGCATCTTAATTAAACTCTGAATACTCCCTCTCGCTCTCGATAGCCATCATTAAACACACCTCAAGTGTATCCTCAAAATCATTACCCTCAAATTATTCATGTACTTCCTCCTCGATAAGACCCGTGTCTTGTAAATCTTCCTCATCACTCGTTTTCTTGGTGATGTTGAAGATATTCATTTCAAGTGTCATATTCCTTAACGTGAGTTGCATTTTCCCATTACGGGTATTAATCAATGCGTTAGCCGTGGCTAGGAAAGGGCAACCAAGAATAATATAAACATGACGACTTGAAGAGGAGGAGGGCTTCGTGTCCCAAAAGACAAAATCTATCGAGAAGTATAAAATCTTGACTCGGACGATCACATCCTTGACTACCCCATGGGTCCCTTCACGGAATGATCCGCAAGTTGGAGAGTAATTTTGTGGCATTAAGACCTCCAAAATCAAGGTTCCTATAGATGGAATAAGGTAGAATGTTAACACTCTCCCATAAATTTAGTAAAGCACTCTCGATTTTATTCTCTCCAATAATGCACGAAATGGTAGGGGCACCGAAATCTTTATACTTGGGTGAGAGACCACTCAATAGTACCTAACTCATATTTTGTGCTAGGACAACCTTCTTCTTTACCTTTAATTTACGTATCACCATGAGCAAGTCCTTTTAGAACTTAGCAAATGTAAGAATTTGCTTTATAACATCAAGAAAAGTAGGTTTAGCTTCACTTGCTTAAGCACCTTTAAAATGTCATTACGGTGTAACACCCCGTATTTTCGAGTATTTAGAATTTGATTAATTCAATGATCTTTAAATTTACACGTGGGCCATAATTTAGATGAACTAATTATTATGGATTGATTAAAATATTATTCGGGAGAAATATTTTATGAATATTTATGGAATATAATTTCTAAATGAGTAGTACATAATTATTTTACGTTATAACGAGTGAAAGTGACGTGATAGTGTTATACCTCAACCGGGAGTCGAGTGTAGACTATATAAGGTTGAGATAGAAAATTATTTTAGAGTGGCTCAGATGGTAGTTTTAAGGTCATAGTTGGTTTCGAATGGATCAAAATAGTCAGAATGGTATACTCGAGGGTGCTGATTAGGTCTCGGGATAATTTTAGACTAAATTGGCACCAAATAAGGGCGTTTCGATCATTAAAGAGTCTAGGGTAGCTAGTGAAGCACCCTATATCTTTGACTTACTTGAGTCTATATTATATAGGTGCTCATCTAGTTTGGAAATAGTGACAAATTTGAGTCCCATCATTATTTAGCAAAGAACCTCAGACTCTACACTTGATTCCTCTATAAGTTCCTAAAGGTAGTATACCAACACCACACACTACGACTACATACATACATTGTCTTATGCTCTATTTTGTCGTGTGAGTGTTAAATTCCTTGAATTAATTTTTTACTAATTTTGGGATGTGTTATATAATTTCTAAGATTTTTAAATGATTTTTAGAAATTAAAACTGGTCATTTAGAAACCTTTGGGGCTGTTGTGTAAATTATTTTAATAGCTTAATGCTGGTTTGGGTAGGAAACAAAAGCTCTAGAGACTTCAGGGTGTATAAATAATTTCTTTTGGTACGAGTTTTATAACCCATATGTTGTCAACACGTGCTGCTCTCTCATTGGTTGATTATGTGTTTCATTACTCTCACAGAACTGTGTTTCTTTGAGAACCCCTGGATCAATATTATCGACGTTATGCATGTGTTTAGACTTAATCCATGTGAACCTTTCTTGACCAATCATTGCTGGCTATTTCCATCGTATTATTTTTACCATTAGATCTTTAGTTAACTGGTCAATATCAATGCCAACCATTGGATTGCCTCTGAGTTGCTCCGTCCTTCCTCACTCATTATATAAACGACCTAAGCCTCAGCCATTTGAGACTTTTGCCTTTCGTCCAAACGAGAGGGAAAATAAGAGTTAGAGAGAGAGAGAGAGAGAGAGAGAGAAAGAGTTAGAGAGAGAAATGAAACCCTAAACCTAACACAACCCAAATCTCACCAGAAAACCCTTTTCTGAGAGTAAATTAGTTTAAGATTTGAGAAGTTTATCCTCTATAGTTCTTTATTTCTTTCCAAACTTAATCACGGTGGCTAAACCTCTGTTTCTTTTCATAAAATCATGAGATTACGCCTCTGTGATACAGTTCACTTAGATAGTTCTTAGTCTCGATTTCTTATTTCGAGAAATCTTATTTTTGTTGGTTATTTTCAAACTGATATGTTGATTTCAAACCCTAAACCAACAAAATTCTTTCTAATTTCAGTTTACTCAAATATTCAGACTTATATCTGGTTGAGATCTTGATTGGGGATTTCACTTTCAAATATTTCACGTTTTGTGAAATAAGTACATATTTTCAAATAAGGAAAGTGCATAGGATCTTGGCTAGTTTTTTATAATAAGATTCCCTCTTGATCTGCGGATATTTTAAAGATCTAAAGTTCGATTATTTTGACTAAATTTATGTTAGAAATATTGCATATTAAGTGATTTGTTTGTAATTTGTTACTCATACTGTCTGTAATTAAGTGTGTGAGTTGCATGCATGTGATTTAGAGCACATCACCACATACACCTTCAAACTACTACACTGAAAAGTGTTGGTATTGAGATATTTGACTTTAGAGTCGACGTAAAGCTAAAAGGAGTGGAGTTACAAAGCTGGGAGAACATCAACAACATTAGAACCTTGGGAGAAGCCAGAAAATGCCAGAGGAGTTGGTATAATTTTTGTACTTAGTTTAGGTTTGACTGTGGGTCTTGGCTGTTATATAACTTGTAACTTATTACTCTTATTTAGTGGACTTTTGATTTTGTGACCTAGAGGTCACCGTGGATGTTTCTCCAATTGGGTGAGAAACTACGTTAAAATTGTCCATGCATACTTTCTCTTCGTCTCATCCATTTCTTAAGGATGTGTTGATTTAATTTTCTTAAGTTTTATTTTTCAAAACTGGTAAACCTATAACTGAAATAACTCGTTCATACTGTTTTACACATCTTGTGTCTAAAATTTGTTTTCAGAAAATAGTTTCTTTAGCAAACTGTTCGGAACCATTTAGATAGTTTAATCTTGAGTTAAACGACTTAAGTGGTATTTTTACCAGATAGAACTATGAAAATTAAATAGTTATATTATCCCATTGGAGTGTGAGGCCAGGGTTAGAACACTGTAGAGAGGTAGGAGGCCATAAGAGAAGAAGAGGAGAAGGAAACTAGGCCTTCCCATACTGTTTTGAACCACGAACATCGCCGGAATCAAGATCAGAGCAAGGAAGATCAACTTCATCATCAATTAACAAAAAACAGACCCGTTGGAACAAATAAAGTGTTTGTCTTTAAATTATTTTAAGCATGTTATAGTACCCATGTAGTGTAGGGTTGAAATTACATGTTTTGGGTGTATTCTTGGAGTTTCTTTGGGTGTAATTCTTGATTTGGAGTAGGATTCATGTAAAATTAGTTCCTTTATGTAGATAACACGAGATTTGAAATTATGTGATGAGTTACTTGAAAGAAATCTAGGTATATTGATGAATATGCATGAAAAACACTATGAACTAAGGTTTTTGTTGGAATTTAATTTATTCTTGGGTATATTTATTATATATTTGATGTATTATTTACATTAAAAATTGTCCCTAGACATGTGTTTAAGGTTTGGGTATGTTGGATAGGAGTTTGGGAGAGTTTCATGAAGGTTTGAGGTGTTAACCATGGAGAAAAACAAATTTGGGATGAAGCTATAAAAAATTGATGAGATTGTTCGAATGAGATTAGGTTCTCATTCGAACGAGATTGGTATGTTATTCGAATGACCTAGCTTTTAGGTCATGGAGATAGATCTTTTCGTTACAAATATGCGTCCGCCAATTTCGTATTTTTCTGATTTTTTTGAATTAGTTATGAATTTTCTACGGAAGGTGTTCGAGATCGAAATCTTTAGTCGAATGGTTTGGTGGATTCAGACTATTTTAATTGTGTAAATGGTTTGGTTATTGTATTTATATTCATCATGTTATCATATTAATAAAAGATAAAATTTGACACCAGCATAATTTAACATACGTGGTTAGTAATTTATAAAGTTTTTGAAAGTGATGATAATAATGAACCAAATGATATTCATGATTATTTTGATAAAGTACTGATCACTCGTGATTAAAATAGGTGAAGTGTCACACACGGGAGGTCCCTTTAGGAGGAGGGACAAATCGTTGAGGATATGGTAAGACTATTGGGGTTTTTACTACCACTTCGGTCCTAACCATGTCTTCTTCTTCACTCTCTTCAAGGGGGAATCTTTGGCCTCTTGTGTGTCGGGAAAAACCTCCTTGTTTTTTTGTGCGTCTTGTGGAGGAGGTGCTAAGTTAACAACTCTTACACTATGTAGAGTGGTTATCACTTGATATTGAACTTGATTTTCATCGGGAGTAGAGCTCACATAGTTTTAACCTTTGGGAGGTCGTTGGCCTTGGGAAGGAAACTTCCCCTTCTCGTGGACACTCAAAGAGGATTTCAACTTATAAAGCGATGCCCTTAAGTCGACAAAATTTTGAGCATTTTGGCCATTCATCACTGATTGTGGGTTTATATGAATTGAGCAAGAGTGTCCTAGAGACTCTTCTGTTATGGGATCACATAAGGCGCATGAGGGGGCTCCTGACAAATGGCACTTATTGGTAAGATGAGAGAGTGGTGGCGATTATTGGGAAACGTGTTGATTCGAATTCGATTGTTTATAATTAAACTGGGATGGTTTCTCCATGAGGGATTAATAAAATTCCCGTGAGGGGTGTTTAAATTTCATTTGTAGGCTCCCACCGCCTCAACTTGCTCTTGGAGCATAATTTTGTAGGTTGGTATCATCGAACATTCCTTCCCTAAATGTCCTGCCTCATAAATTATGTAAATATCCTCCTTTATAGCTCGAGATGGGCCGGGTATTTCTCCCCCAGCTTCGATCACAACTTATATCCGCTTGGCTAATTAATTAATTTGGAGATTTAACTCGGCTTTCTTGTCCAAGTGGTAGTGTCCGAATGTGGATGGAGCTGTTGACGTGGTTCTAGCTTTGGGTTGGGTGTTTGGATCCGATGTTCCAAGATTTAGTAGTCTTGACAACATACTTAAAGTGGGCCTCCGCATCATCCGCATCTAACCCAAAAAACTCTCTCGGACACATTGTTTCAACGAGTTTCTTTGAGCTTAGACTAAGCCCACAATGGAAGTATGATATGAGTCTTAACTTCTCAAAACTGTAATGTGGGCACATGTTGACCAGCTCGTTAAATCTCTCCTAACATTTATCAAAGGGCTCATTATCGTTTTTCTTAAAAGTATGATTTTGAGTCCGAATAGAGTAGGTCCTATGAGCGGGATTTTTTTTGAAGAAATTTGGCTTGCATGGCTCTCCACGAATCGAAAACTTACTCATTCTCATATACGATATCCGACAATTAAATTGTCTCCACCTACTCCAAATCGTAAATCAAAAGTCTGAAAAATTGAGAGTCAACCTAATAGAAGAAGTATACACATGGAGGCACGTAATGAATGCGGTGAGTGAAATTATCGAGAAGCATCGTCACATTATAGCGTAAATAGTTAGACTTGAAGATTCTATCTTACTAAAATTCCGAATGACACGCTAAGACTATATTTCTCTCAAACTCAAGAATGGATAAATCGAACTCCAAATTGAACGATACTATAGTCATGTTCTCGATCTTATACAAAAACTCAAATGCCACGGGTGGACGTTGTGGAAAAGGACAACATGGTATGACAAAACATGCATCACCGGGTGGAAAAGCTCGAATGATATTTTCCACCATCTCATCACTAATAGATAACACCTCACGTTTTAGCATGCTTTTTAAAGGCTTGGGTGCACGTTCACAAAGAAGGAATTGATCTATCCTAGCATTCCAGTCACTCTCTTCTAAGTGATAAAAATGAGCGCAATAATGATTCAACTTTAACAGTGAGGCCCTCATCAATCGGGATGAATTCTTTCTCAAAATTTTTAAGACTCATATTTAAAGACAAATTAGGTGGCCAAGCACGTAGATCGGTTGTGTCACTATCCCGTGGGGTAGTGACGTTGTTCACTTCTTTGATGTACTTGATTTTATTCTCACCTAACATCTCCCTCATAATATGCATCCCTCGATCAATCTGTGAATACTCCCTCTCGCTATTGATAGTCATCATTAAACACGCCTCACGTGGATCCTTAAAATTATTACCCTCAAATTGTTAGTTTACTACCTCCTCAATAAGATCCATGTCGTGTAAAGCATCCTCTTCACCCGTTTTCTTGGTGATGTTGAAGATATTTATTTCAAGTGCGATATTCTCAAACGCGAGTTGTATTTTCCCATTACGCATATTAATCAATGAGTTAGTTGTGGCTAGGAATGGGAAACCAAGAATAACGAAAACATGACGACTCGAAGGGGAGGAGAGCTTCATGTCCCAAATGAAAAAATATACCGAGAAGTAGAAAGTATCGACTTGGACGATCTAGTCCTCGACTACTCCACCACGTGCCTTCAGGGAACAACCCACGAGTTAGAGAGTAATTTTAGTGGGCTTAAGATCACCCAAATAAAGCTTCCTATAGATGGAATAGGGTAGGGCATTGACACTTGCCCCTAAATCTAGTAAATCTCTCTCAATTTTATTCTTTCCAATAATGCACGAAATGGTTGGGGCAGTCAGATCTTTATACTTGGGTGGGAGGTCACTCAATAGTACCGAACTCATATTTTGTGCTAGGAAAACCTTCTTCTTTACCTTTAATTTACGTGTCACCGTGAGCAAGTACTTTAAGAACTTAACATACGTGAGAATTTGATTTACATCATTGTGCAAAGGGAGGTTTAGCTTCACTTGCTTAAGCACCTTTAAAATGTCATCACAAGAGGCCCCTTTAAGAGGTGGGATGAACCGTTGAGGGAATGGTGCGGTTATATGGGGTTTCACTACTACTTTGGACCTAATCGTGTTTTTTTTCACTCTCTTTCAAGGGGACATCTTCGTCCTCTTGCGTGTTGGGCGAAACCTCCTTATTTTTTTTATGCGTCTTATGGAGGAGGTGACAAGTTAACAACTCTTACACTATGTAGAGTGGTTAACACTTCATATTGCTCTTGATTTTCATCAGGAGTAGAGCTCACACAGTTTTGACCCTGGGGAGGTCATTGGCCTTAGGCAGGAAACTTCTCCTTTTCTTGGACACTCAAAAAGGATTTCAACTTAGAAAGCGATGCCTTTAAATCGACAAAATTTTGATCATTTTGGCCATTTATAGCTGACTGGGTTTGCATAAATTGAGAAAGAGTATCCTCGAGAATCTTATGCTGTGTGATCATATAAGTCTCAAGAGGAGGCTCTTGCATGGGTGACACTTGTTGGTAAGGTGAGAGTGGTGGCGGTTATTGAGCAACGTGTTGATTTGGGTTCATCGCCGAATTCGATTGTTCATAATTAAAACCGGGATGGTTCCACCATGTGGGATTAATAAAATCCCCGTGAGGGGTGTTAAAATCCCCTTTGTAGTCTCCCACTGCCTTAACTTGCTCTTGGAGCATAATTTTGTAGGCAAGTATCGCCGGGCATTCCTTCGTTAAATATCCCGCCTCACAAATCGCAAAAATCTCCTCCTTTATAGCTCAAGATGGGTCGCGTATTTCTCTCCTATAGCTTCGACCACGTCTTTTAGCCGCTTAGCTAATTAATTAATTTGGAGATTCAACTCGGATTCCTTATCCAAGTGGTAGATTCCGGATGTGGAAGGAGCTGTTGAAGTGATTATAGCTTTGGGTTGGGTGTTCGGATTCGATGTGTTCCAAGATTGTGTAGTCTTGACAACATAAGAGAGTCTCAACAATATAATTAGAGTGGGACTCTGCATCGTCCATATCTAACCTTAAGAACTCTCCCGGACACATTGTTTCAATAAGTTTCTTTGAGCTTAGACTAAGCCTATGATGTAAGTAGGAGACGAGTCTTCACTTCTTAAAACCGTGATGTGGGCACATGTTAACCAACTCGTTGAACCTCTCCCAACACCAATCAAAGGGCTCATTATCATTTTGATTAAAAGTCTAAATTTGAGTCCGAATAGAGTTGGTCCTGTGAGCGAAAAAGAACTTTTGGATAAATTTGGTCTGCATGTCTCTCCATGTATTGATAGAGTTTGGTGCTAAAGTCTAAAGCCAAGTCTTGGCCTTGTCCTTAAGTGAGAAGGGGAAAAGCTTGAGATGTACGATGTATTGGGTGCAAGGTTGATTGTTAAACATTTCGCATGCCTCATTGAACTCTCTAATATGGATATAAGGCTTCTCTGACTCCATATCATGAAAAGTAGGGAGAATTTGAATTATCCCATTCCTAAAGTGTAATTGGCCCACATTATATGTGAATCAATGCATCCCAGAGTGACGGTTTGCTCCGAGTATAAGAGGCCTCTTATAGGGAGGCATAGAACCACACCCTCTTCCATTTCAAAACTAGCATTATCTGACATCTCACTCACACTTAAGAATCACTACCCTCACCGGAGATCCTAGACATACAATTTGTGGTGTGACTATTTGGTGTAGGTGGTGGTACCCAAAAATTTGGAATGTTATTATTAGGAGGGAGTTATACTATTGTCTCGAGATTCAGAATGGGCCGAGTATTTTTCATTTAAGTACTTGAGAGAATATTTTATTTTTTCTTTTGATTCTTCTAATTTTTTTTTGAATATCTTGGATCCTTATTTAAGATTTTTGGAATTTATGATTTTTTTGGCTTTTTAGTATTTAGTGTCAAATTAAGATCAATTAGACCTAACCTACAATCTAACTACTCCCTAGCAAGGATGTCAAAAACTTGATGTGATGCATAATGTGTATGCTATGTATGTACCTACAGCTCAAGTGCAAGTCAGTCGCTCAAGTAATACCTGTTAAGTCATGGTCAAATCCTCAGGGATTAGGACGTATAAGTTGGCGTGTGTTTCGGTCAGATTAGATCGAAAAATGTCCCTTCGGAAAAAATTCTAATTTTTCAAAAATAAAATAATTATTCCAATTTTTGATATGATTTTTTTTGGAAAATTAAAAAATTGTGAATTCGGAAAAATTGAAAAATCGACAAAAATTGGAAAAAATAAAAAATTTGCAAATTATATTAAAAATCTAGAAATTACAAAAATTCCCAAATTTCAAAAAAAAAAATTTAGGATTTTTAATTACTCAAAATTCTCATTTTAAAGAAACAAAGAAAATGGTTTAACCTAACATGTAAATGCATGAGAGTTTGACTAATTTTTTCATTTATGTAGAAGTTAGGATAATAATCCTCTTTCATAGAGCATTACATTAGAGCCCTCATCCTCTCCCAACCAATGTGGAATATGGAAAAGTTTAAAAGAATCGAAAATCAAAAAATAATTCAGAAAATTCAGATCGGCATAGTTTCGAAAAGATTGGAAAATAAAAAATAAAAAATTATTTTCAATTTTTGATCCGATGTTTTTCGAAAAAATAAAAAATTGGCAAACTAAAAGTTAATACCAAATTTGAAAAAAATTGAATCGAAAATTGAAAAAATCGAAAGTTTGAAAAAAACACAGCCCTACATATAACGTTTTGATGACAACAAGGTAGGCTTCTAAAATCTAAGTATCGGCTCTCGAAAGAAAAGAAAATACGATCTTATTTTGGAAAAAAATGTAATTAATTAAGAAAACTTAAACTAGCAAGTGCAATTTAATTTAAAAGAAAACAAGAAACTAGAATTTTTAGTTTTAAAACTATTTGGAAAAAGTGGAGTCGGGATACAATCCCCCGAACCGTACGTATTTTCGCTAAATATAAAATTGGTGATAAGTATATAACTAATTAGAAGAACAACAATAATTAAGCTGAAGTATTCAATATGTGAGAATGTTACTCCGCACAATATTTAGTCAACAATTAATTAACACGAATGATAGAATTATTGACATGTATATCGTTATCTCAAACACTCTGGTTGCCCGTGACAAACAAGGTTGAGGGATCTACTATATTAGTCGTAACAAAAACATCAAGCTCTAACAATTAAACATACAATTACGTCAAATTTTATATCTAACTTCAAAACCCTGGTTGTGTTCATTTTCCCTAACTCTCTAAGAATCTAGCCTGACACGCTATTAATCTCTATGCTGGAGTTCCTTGATGTGCATGTAAACATAATGAAATAATAAGAAATGTGATGAAATTTAAGGTTACCAATATTTAAGAACATAAATCATGTAAGAAGAATCAATACTTGAAGAAAACTCGAAAAAAGCTATGATCTTCTACTTAATTTTAAGTGAAAAGCAGGTAAATTATTTTTCCAATATGTTCTTGATTCTAGATTGACTTACAATGAATGATAATAGGCTCCTTATAAGCTTATACAAGTGAGAAAATTCATGTAAAGAAGTGTAGATAAGCTCAAATTCCTTATCCTAGAATCTATGGAAAATAACAAAATCCCGTCTTGGATCGAACCCTTTTGGATGAACCGAATCCAATACCGAACCCTTAAGATAAAACGATTCAACTGACTGAACTGGCTCGGTTAGAATCTCTGCCATGGTTGTGTTGTTTTGCCTAATTTGCTCTTATTTACACATTTGTCCCTGGACTTTCTTTTCAATTTCAAATGCATGTAACTTTCTAACCGTAGCTTCGATCGGGGTGCCGTTCATTTCAGCGTTCTCTTGATTTCAAGATATTAAACTTCTTAGTTGGCTCCTCTTTCGGGTTCTTGCTAAAAAATTACTGATTTGCCCTTGAGTTTCTTTTTTTGAGTTTTTTCACCGTTTTGACTTTTCTCTTCCATCCAATTGCACAATTTACCTCGAAAACATAAGAGAAATACAAAAATATATGAAATACTGACTAAAAAGGTTAGTAGCACAAATATAATATAAACCCGAGATATATTCAATGTTCGGGACTGTAAAAATACTGAAATCAAGAGGATAAATATGGAATATTTATGCCTAATCAATCATCGTTGTGACAAGTTGTCTGATGCATTTACTGATGACGATGACTTTGATATTCGAGATAAGTATAATAGTCTTCATAACCGTGTTGAAATATTAGATCTTGTGAATTTGAAATTTTTAAAAAGAAATAAAGTTCTTGAAAAATAATTTTTTTGTTTTAAAGCTGAAATTGATTCTTTTGCAAAATATTCAAACGCAAAGAGATATCCTTAATGCGAATCTTATGGACATGAACCATGATTTTAAATCTTTCGAAGTGTCCAATAAAGAGAGTTAGGATAGATCCTGGTTTTTATAGAAAGAATTAAAGCACTATAATTATAGGATTTATGTATTTGCCATTGAGGATAATGATAAATTGATAAATGACTTGAGAAAATGCGAGAAGACTATTAGGGACAAGTTCGCTTTCATTGAAGGGAAGAGAAAAAACCTTCTAGGAGTTATTAAAAATTTAAGAAAAAAGTTCCCATCATTTAGGAGTCTAAATCTTTTCTTGAGTCTAAGATTTTTATGTTTAAAGATGATCTAAAATACTCAAGTAATGTTGATAGTGATGGTACTTGATTCCATGATTCTAATTCTTCTGTTGTTAAAGACAAGACCATCATTTATTTTAGAGGGTAAAACACATCTCAAGGTGTTAGAAATGGTCAAACCAAAGGTCCCATTCCTCATTGAGTCTATACATGCACACATTGCGGTAGGAAAGGTCACTTTTGACATTTTTGCTATGATCTTAGAAAAGACCCTAGGAAGTTGAAGTTTAGTGTACCCTTGGTAAGAAATCGATTATGGAGGCACTAAATGTTAGACTAGTTGATTCTCACATTCTTGCACATAAATCTTCACATGCTATATCTTATGGGTGATTGCTTGCATATTTTTCATACACTCGCTTTTGTACTTCCTGAGATATATGCTTGCTAGTTATATAATTTTTATCCTTTTTATATTTTATTTTTCATTTATTGGGTCTTATTGAAAAATATAAAAAGATTTTGTTTGTTTTTTCAGTTTTTTTTTGAAAAATTGGTATTATCTTGAAAAATATTTAAAATCTAAAAAAGATTTTTGGTTTACGTGTAATTTAGTTTTACACATTTTGTGTGGCGTATTGGTGTGTTTGAATCCAAGTGATTCCATGTATCCATTGTGTCTAGGATATTTCTTTTATGATTTTCAGTGCTTAGATTTTTCTTAATCATACTTGCATGGAGTTGTTCGACTTTGATTAGCTTAATGGATTCACTTTCTATATGCCTCTGCACACACACTTGCATGAGCTCTTTTGAATTTTAACTTCACATATTATATTTGATCTTTATGAGATGTTCTCCCATAAATCTTGTCATCTTCATATTTCATGACTATGGGGAATTTGTGCATGTAATAACCATTGCCCATGACAATTGATTGATTTTATTGAAAATATGAGGGTGCGTGAGAATGGGCTACAAAATGAGCAAATCTCCTTTGCGAGAAATCCTCCATTGGCAAGAGCATAAAAAAATGAGATGCAAAAATAGAAAAGATTAAAGGCCAACAAATTTTTTGTTTGATTTAAAAAAATGGTATCTTCAAAAGATTTGAGTGAAAAAAATATGATATCATGTCTAGCTTTTGAGAGTTTTATAATTGAAGATCAATGGGTTTGCACAATGAATTCTAGTTATGCTCATCATGTCATGACGTTGTTCATTTATAGAATCATCAAAATTTTAAGCTTGTCTGCATTGTACTTGTTTGTTTATAGAGTTCACATTAT
The DNA here is from genome assembly GCA_949130495.1 of Sambucus nigra. Taxonomy (NCBI): domain Eukaryota; kingdom Viridiplantae; phylum Streptophyta; class Magnoliopsida; order Dipsacales; family Adoxaceae; genus Sambucus; species Sambucus nigra. The sequence goes on from OX422220.1 coordinate 53,429,921, forward strand.
CTATCACTTGAGGATAAATCTTAGTTTGATAAAGTTTTGTAATCAAATATAACTCCTTGAACATTTTTGAGTGACTGGGTCATAATTTATTTGTATCTTGTTCATGCCCATTCATTCTATCGCACATGTTTAGACACATTGATACTATACTAGCGTGTAAAGCTTACTTGTTTTGTGCAATCTTTGTGATTGTTTATATATATATATATATATATATATATATATATATATATATGCCTGTGTGTCATTGGTATATTTTGCATATTTATATACCTGATATCGTTTTATTTTGAGTTTTTGTATTTTTTTTAATCCATGCTTGCCATATGCTTTATATTTGATTCAAATTAGCATTTTATATGATCATATTAGTATCTGTTGTTGAATGTTTGCTTTGACATTTCATGCTTTCTTGTTTATTTAAGTTGGTATTACATTTGCATCAATATTGGTGTTGATTGATCATTGTTTGGATTATATGTGCTTGTGTTAACATGTTGTGTTTTGTTACACTCCGTTGCATGATATGATTCCTTCCTCTCTATTTAAAATTGTTATAACATGCCCTCACATTTAGGGGGTATATGGTTTATTAGGGATAAATAGTTCTATGCATTCGTTTGTTGTCTATACCTGAAAAAAAGGGGGAGAAATGGTATCTTTCACTTTATCTTTAGGAGGAGATCTTTATCTTAGAAGCAAACATCTTACCTAGGTGGGATTATTAGACATAGGGAAAATTTTATTCTTATGCAGATTTCATACTTGTTATATCCTCTTTGCATTTGAAGGTGTATTTAAGTGTGAAGGTTTACAACACGCAAAAAATTTATCAAGCGAGCAAGAATAATCAGTGTATGTGTCTGTCGAGCGTTTGTACTTTTTTTTGAGGTTAGTGATTGAGTCCTTTGGAGAGTTTGGCAGCCCATAGGAATTTTTGTTTATGATTTTGTCCTGAAATAGCTAAAGGGGGAGATTTGTAAGGACAAATTTTCAATCAAGTCAATTGATTTATAATTGGATTAATTATGGACAAAACATTTGAGTCATAGGTTAGGCATTGTATTGTTGAACTCGTAATCCTATGACGTGTTTGATAAAGACGTAGCAAAAAAGCGTCAAGATTATTGAGCTTCTCGTCGTGTTTTGTGCCAAGTTTGTCTTCGTATTTTCAAGTGTGTCGCAGTTATGGATAAATGTGATTATGATCCTTTGAAATTTAATTTCGAGTGATGTGGTTTTGAACAAAATGTTTGGAACTATTTTTAAAATGATTTTTGGAGGAAAATATTTTTTATGTTTAGTTCGTTCGAACGAGTTTGGGACTTCGTTTAAATGAGATGAAAGTTTTCGTTCGAACGAGGTGTGTTTGTCGTTTGACCAAAATAATGGCTTCATTAGAACGAACTTCAAACGAACATCCAACGAGATTTATTTTTCTAACAATGGCCTACCGATTAGAAGCTCGTTCGAAGGTCATTTGAAAGAAATTACTTGTTCGTTTGAACAAGTGTAGAGTTTGTTGAATGAGATGAGAGTTTTGTTTGAACGAACCCTGTCGCCTTAAAATACATGTTTTGTATATATAAGCATGTTGGACCTAGATTTTAGAAGAACTTTTAGCGAAAAATGATTTCTTATCTAATTACTAAAGTTCCAAAACCCTACTTTCACTCAAATCCTTTGAAAAATCCAATTTCATCTTTCTTATGCTTTGAGATATTCTTGTGTGGGCACCATAATTTGTTTCTCTCATCATCTTGATCATGAAAAGTTTTCGTGCGGTGGACTTCGTACTTGATTTGCTATGTTGCGGTGAAGAAATGATGATTTCATGTTCAAATCCATAGACGGTTGCTGAGCCTCATCGGTGGATACTTAGGTGTGTGTGGACTCACATTATGTGGCAGCTTACGTGGGTAAAATCCTACGTTGTATTATGGAGGAGAGGTTAAAGATAAAATAGCGTCAAGGATTGCGAGGGTGATGAGTTGTTGTGTAAGTCTATTGTCTGTCTTTTGTAAAACCTTATCATAGTGATCTGTTCGGCTAGGCCATCCGAGATTTTTCCCATTTTGAGTTTTCCTCGTACATCGGCATGTTGTGATATTATTTTACTTATTTTATCTGCTTATCACCTAGATGCATGTTTTCGATTAAGAACATAAAATTAGATAAATCGGTTTATTGTTGCAACTAGGTTTAAAATTGGTGCACAAGTTTTTGTTGGGTTATTCTGTCTAAAGTTTTATTCATTAATTTTGAAAAATATAAGAATAGTCCTTTTGGCATATAGATTATCCCTGCCTAAGCTATCGGGCATTTTAAAAAAAGTTTTTTCAGATTTTTAAAATTATTTTTCTATATTTTTTCTCTTTTTTTTTTTTTCACATTATAGATTTTTTAAAAGTATCTAGTAGGTTCAAGATTTTTAAATCATATTTTGTATTTTTTTAATATATATATATATATATATATATATATATATATATATATATATATATATATATATATATATATATATATATATATATATATATATATATATATATTGTGGGGACCAAAGTAATAAGGCTCGTTTACAAGTTGGTCGAACAGGCCCAGCAAGGAAAATGGCTCGCCCGGCCCAATTTCTTTATTAAACAAAATATCACATTTATCACGTAGACAAATATATTGCGATAAGCATAAAATGGTTACTAATAATCTCGGTTGAGATATTCAGGAATCGCCATACGATCCAATCATGATGTTAGGAAAGTTCCTTGAACAACCGTGCCTCTACGATTTTACACCTCTATAAATACAGCCCAGACCCCAGGGCCAAGGGGATGCAAGTTTGTAATCTTGAGAGATAGACTAATAGAATACATTATATATTGTCCGTGAGATTGATATACTTTCTTCATCTACGTGCTATCTTGGAATTATTTATTGTGATTATTTTTGCACTCACAATTGGCTCTATTTGTGGGAAGTGATTCTCTTCTCCTACAAAAGCAACCACTAAAAGAAAGTGCCACGATGTCTCACCACCACAACAACAACCTACCTTATGTCGACGACATACAGGCTTACCCAGTTCCACCCAGGGTCAGGTCTTTAATCCATCAAGAGCCAAATCTAAGGTTTCTCTAAGAGAGACTACCTTCTGATGAGAGCCACGACCCTCCCAGGTCTACACAGATCTCCAGGTTGGTCGATGCCTATAAAGCTAGGCTTCAAGAGAAAGAGGAGGCCACCCGCCTCCAGATGGAAGAAAATGCTCGCCTCTAAAGGAGACTATAAAGAGTGGAGGGAGAATTCCACGATGATAATCGAAAACGTCATACAAGGATGCCTAGTCCTTAGACGAGCAACAATCGCAGTCGAAGGAGGATATCCAGGCACAAATTGGACATATTGAAATATGGATGACTTGAGAAATGCCATAGAAATGATGAACGTCAAGACATAAAAAGTTTAGTCCGAAGAGAGATAGATTAACACCCAGCCCATCGAGGGGCTAGGTCCACCAACGAGTTGGCTAGAAGAGCTTTTAACATACATATGAGATCCGCTTTTTTAAGGGTAATTGAGGATGAATATCTACCAAAGAAGTTTGAATTCCCCAAATTTAGAATTTATGACGGCAAGGTTGAAATTATAGACGATATCAGGCCGTACAAGCAGGCCATGATCCTATGAACCCAAAACGACTCTCTTATGTGTTGTATCTTCCCTTTTAGCCTAAATAATGTAGCTCAGAAGTGGTTTGAGATTATTACCCATAGGTTTATCATGAGCTTTAAGGCCCTCACTGAGGCTTTCATTGCTCGCTTCAAAACCAACTACTCCCAACCGAAGAGGATGGATTCCCTGCTCATGATGAAGAAGAAGCCATATAAAACTCTTCGCGAGTATGTCAAAAGGTACTAGGAAGTGTTCAATGAAATAAAGGACTTCTTGGAGTAGGTTACCATACAATTATTTAAGATCGATATGTCAACCACCTTCATACTGCACCGGTCCCTTATAAAGAAGGAGGTTATCACCATTGACGACCTCATAGCGTGCATTGAAAACTATGCTAAAGTTGAGGATGTGTTTCACACTAGATATAGTGAAACTAATCGTATCAGGGCAAATAAGGACAAAAGTCCCAAGAAGGGGATCAAGAACAAAGTAAAGAATGGTTATAAGAATAAGAGAAAGGCGAATCCTTAGAAAGCCTTCCAAGCTATCAGCAAAGTCTTCAAGGAACTAATCTATAAGATACTCAAAAAAATCAATGATAAAAAGTTTGTGAAGTAGCCCAAGAAGATGGGTGGCGATCGAACCAAGAGGAACAATGCACTGTGATTCTCATTCCATAAAGAAGGCAGCTACCAAGATGAGAACTGCAAAGCGTTAAAATCTCACTTGGAGGAGCTAGCCCAAGTCAGGCATCTGGACGAATATATAGACAAGAAAGCTGACAAGGTCACAACTAACGATAACCAGAAGCCAAAAAACATCCTAGATAGAGACACGGGATAAGAATTTGAGGTGATTCACGGAGCCTTCAACCTCAATCATATTTAAGATACACCATTCAAATGGAACTGAAGAAGGTTACGACCGTTATGGAAGCCTCCAAGAGCAATCACTCTAAAAGCCAAGATGGAAGCGTTGGTGATCAGAGCACATCGACTACAATAAACACATCGTCTTCACAGAAGAAGATTTGGTTAGGGTAAACACCTCACACCACGATGCACTTATAATCACTCTTAGGATTACGAACTGGGGCATTGAAAGATTGCTGGTGGATCGAGGGAGCTCGTTTGAGATAATGTACTTGAAGCTATTACAAAAATTAAAGATCAACTTGGACAATCTCAAAGAGGCAACGATTTTATTGTTCGAATTTATAGGGAAGATCATGATTCCATTAGGAAAGATAGTACTTCCAGTAAGGGCATGGAATATTTCATAATTAATTGAATTCCTAGTAGTAGACATAGACTTTCCTTACCACGCTATTCTAAGCAGAGGGTGGATTTATGCAATTAGAGTTGTACCATTGACCTACTACCCAAAGCTCAAGCGTATCACAGACTGCGTAGTTATGGAAATTCGGGGCAACCAAGCCACCGCCTGGAAATGCTTCATTTCTTCCATCCCTCCCCAAAAAGAAAATAAGAAAAAAGTAAGATCCTCTAGAAGAATCTAAGGATGGGAATATTCGAACAAAATAACAACTATGGTACGGACGACCAGGGGTGGAGGGAACTAGGGTTCACCCCGCTGACAGAGTCATTGAAAACCTAAAGGAGGTAGGTTACGTTTGATGCCAACCTGCCACAAAGGATATTTCTGATTGGGATAAGACTCATCGATCATGAAAAGAGGGAGCTCGTTTCTTTCCTAAAGAGTAATTTGGATGTCTTTTCCTGGTAACCTTATGACCTGCTAGGGATTGATCCCCAGGTCGCCTGCCACCATCTTCATATGAACCCACCTTTCAAGATGAACACATAGAAGGCACGTCGAATAACCTCAGAATAGTCTAAAGTGGTGGAAAATGAAGTAGGAAAACTTCTGGTGGTAAGGTCCATTAGAAAAGTTCAATTTCCTAAGTGGCTCTCAAATCCAGTAGTGGTGCGCAAAAGAAACGTCAACTAGAGAGTACGTATTGATTTCACTGATCTGAACAAGGCCTGCCCCAAAGACAGTTTCCCCTACTGAAGATAGACTAATTGGTCGATGCGATGACAACATATGAGGGAATGAGTTTTTTGGATGCCTATTTGGGGTAGCATTACATTTTGTTGTTTGGCCTGACTAGGACAACACATAATTCATCATCCCAGTTGGTTTGTACTACTACAAGGTCATGCCATTCGGCTTAAAGAATACTGGGGCCATATATAAATGGTTGGTCACTAAAATGTTCAAGCAACAAATGGGGGAAACCATGGGGGTTTACAATGACGACATGCTAGTCAAAAGAAAAGACAAAGGTGACCACCTTAATGATAAGGCCAACCCCTTTGAAATATTTAGGAAATACCGAATGAATATCAATGCGAGCAAGTGCTCATTCAGGGTTTAGTCATGAAAATTTCTAGGTTATCTAGTCAACAAAAGAGGTATTGACGCCAATCTAAATTATATTAATGCTATCAACAGAGACTAGCTACCGAAGACGTTACGTAATATCCTGAAGCTCACCAAAATTCTCGCAACACTCAACCACTTTATCCCTAAGTCCTCGGAGCATTTTTTACCATTCTTCCAGCTCCTCAAGAATGATAAGGGCCTCATATAGAACAATGATTACTCAAAATCACTTGAAGAAGTCAAGTCTTACTTCAATAGATCTTCTTTTCTAGTAATTACTAACGATGGGGATCCTTTGTACCTCTATCTCGTAGTTTCAGGTCATGCACTTAGCTCAGCCTTGGTCCTTGAGAAGTAGGAAAAATAATCGCCTATTTATGATGCCAATAAAACACTTTTAGACATAGAGCAGAACTACATTCTGTTAGAAAAACTAGCTCACACTCTGGTCATCGCCTCAAGGAAGCTTGAGCACTATTTTGAAGCTAGTTCTGTTATGATGATCACTTCATTCCCCCTCAAAGCCATCCTTCAAAAAGCTGACCTTTTTGGACAAATGTCAAAAATGGTCAATTGAACTTGGAAGGTTTGATATTCACTTTCAATTAAGGATAAAAATTAAGGGGGGAATTTTGGCCGATTTTATCACTGAATTCACAGAAGACGGTCTAATTGATCAATAACTAGTAAAGAACTCTATAAAAAAGGAAGCATAGTCTGAGGACTGGACCCTATACGTTGATGGAGCCTCCAATTCTAAGGGAGAGGGAGTGGAAATTATCCTTATCACACCAGAAGACATGCTCATTGAGTAAAGAATCAAGTTAGGATTTAAAGCCTCCAATAACGAAGTAGAATACGAAGCATTGATAACTGGCCTATGCAAGGCCCGTTTATTGGGGCAAATCCACTCAATGTGTTCGACGATTCCAAATTGATATCCAACCAAGTCAGTGGGTATTTTAACACAAAGAATGATAGGATGTCAGCCTTCCTTGATGTGGTACTTGAGCTTATAACAAAGTTCCAAGAAGTCCACATTCAATAGCCCCCCCCCGAGGGAAAGATAGTCATGCTGAGCTTAGGGCTACTAAGGCATCCTATCATTCCGGTAGGACCTTTTTCAATAGCGAGAACATGCTCGGTGATGATTGCTTTGTCAATAATGGGCTTATCAAGGAACTCCACTTTGATTTTTCTTTTGAGGTCAGAGTTCACTGCTGAGCTTAGGCATCCTCATGTTCTCTAGGCATATCATACCACGCACAGGAGACCAAATGGGGACATGCCCTTCTCACTCACTTATGGAATGTTAGCTATCATACCACTTGAAGATGGTCTCCCAACCATGAGAACTAGAGTGGATGACTAAGCACTGAACAAAGATTCCCTCCGCGCTGAACTTGACCTAGACGATGAACGATGAGAGAAAGCCATGATTAAGCTGGCCTCATACTAGTACCAATAGAAACAACTGGGAAATCAGTACAACAAAACGGTCAATCCAAGGAATGTCCAGATAGAAGATTATGTCCTAAAGAAAGTTCTCGGCAGCGCCGTAAGGCTGCCAGACGATAAACTAGGGCTCAACTGGGAGGGACCTTTCAAGGTGGTCAGAAATGATCTTAAAGGAGCCTATCACTTGGAAATAATTGAGGTTAGATAGATACGAATGGCATGGAATACGACCACCCTCAAGAAGTTATTCTTTTAGTCTTATTATATCTCAACACATATAGTTTACGTGAATTTTCATTTCAAACTTATGTTGCTCACATTTTCTTTTTTACGTAATGAATAAAGGAATGCCATTTCATCTACATTGTGCTCAAATCTCTTAATGTGATTCGATTAATCAACATTGTTTCCTAAGTAACTATCTCACACCTTGTTTATAATCCTGGAAATTCGCTGACTATACGATCAGAATTTAATTTAATTACAATGGCGATCTTGCTTATTACAATTAAAACTTAATTCTGTAGGTCCCCATCATAACCAACAAGCTACCTCACGACTTGCTCAGGTAAGACAGAAGCCCTACGACGGATCCCTAAGGAATCAACAAACTTTTCTTGATTAACTAAAATCCTGAACGGTGGATTGCCCATAAACCATGTGCATTTTTCCATCGTCTTTCCTAGGCATAAGGGAGTGTGGCAACAGGACCTAAAAGGTGAGGAGGATGGAAAAACACATAAAGGCATATTAGACTGAAAAAATTCAACAAGAATTGATATTAATTTTATTTACTCGGCAAAAGCCCAAAATAAAAAAGTATCAATTACATAGAAAAATTACAGGAAATACACAACAATTTATGGTCAACGATATGTAAATTGTTATATTTCCCTCATCCGCCTATCATCTTGATTGGGGGCATATTCATCATCACTTTCGTGATCAACCAAGTATTCATTAACTAGTTGATATGGGATGGAATCTAAGGGAACCCACTCCTCATCTTTTCCAAAGGGAGGTCAACTGTATGCTGGATGTAACACCCCGTATTTTTTAGGATAAAGAATTTATTTAATTTGGTGAATTAGAATTTAAACTAAATTGATGATTTGGGAAAATGATTTAATTTGGAGAATTTATTTAAGTTGGAAGATTCAATTTATTTGGAGAATTAAGATTTAAATTAATTAGGGTTATTTCTTTTAAGAATACATGTGTGATAATTTGAGGATAACAATTGGAGATTTTAGTTAAGTAACTCGGATGGAGATTCTGAGTTCATGATTGAGTTCAAAAGGGTTAAAATAGTTGGAAAAGAGTACCCGATGGCAGTAAATGGGTCTCGGGGTATTTTTAGACATAACCCGACCCATACGAGAGTGTTTGGGCTATTTTAATAAAGCCCACAAGACTAAAAAAGGGGTTGGCAAAATAAAACCTAAATGTGAGAGGGTGTGGCATCCATAACTCATTTAAGAAAAAACTAGTTACAGAGGAGAAAAGAAGGATCAAGTGGGAGAACTTTTGGGAGCCAAACCAAGAAGAAATTTATGTGTTCTTCATCAAGTCTATGTCTACAACAAAGGAAATCAGACCCTACGAATTTATCCAGGGAAGTAGTTAAACTTGATTTTATTTAAATTGTAGTATTTCAATTCATATCATAGTGGGCGTGATAAAATTTATTATTTTTGGGTTGGGTTGGCACATATAAATCCGGGATTTCAATCTAAGTTAAATCATACGGGTTATTTGGAATTTCAGACAGTTTGATTTATCAAAGGTATTTTGGAGATAAATTTATGTGTTGAAATTTATTGGAATTTAGAAAATTGATACCGTTGGTGGCGAATGAATTAGAATCCACGAAATCGTGTAACTTGTCGTTGAGGAAGTTGGGATATAAACTTGGGAAAAGTTGGTTTAGTCATAAGGAATTTCATTAGTGAATTATGGGTTGAGGAACCAAGCTCGTAAGGGTCATTAATGGCAGAAATCGTAAGGCTGTGAGGAAGAAGATGGCTTTACAATGGGTCAAACAACTTGGCAAGTCGTTCGAGCGACATTGAAGGTTGGTTGAACGAGATGAGTATCAATTTAGAACGAGATTGATATCTCATTCAAACGACCCTAGGTTTGGACATGGATATAGATATTTTCGTTACGAAAGCGTGGCCGCCAGCTTCGTATTTTTCTAATTTTTTTTGAATTCGTTATGAATTCATTACGTAATGGTGCTGAAATAGAAATTCTTTGGGAGAAATCAAATCTGGATTATTTATATATGCCCGTAGACGAGTGTAGGACTCTGGAAAATATTAAGGAATATTAATTTTACCTTGGAATTAGATGGGAATGGATTCGAGGTATGAATTTAGAATGCTTAGGATTAACAACACTCGAAAATATATGAACGAATTTGAATGGAAATTTTAGATGAAATTAGGATACCGGCTGGATTGAGATCTGCTTAATATCTTAAATAAAAATATGAATGTAAGTTAATACTTATGGAATTAAGATTCAAGGTTATGACTAGGATATTTTTAGGCAAAGTGCTACGGGAGTTGTCCAGTTTAATTTACTATTGGAGATATCCAATAAATTATCGAATATTGAATTTAACGAGAAGTGTTAAACTAACTAGTGGGATTTTGTGTAACAAATACTAAGAGATAAATTTACAAACCGAATGAAAGAGTCAGGGTATTGTAATTGGGTGACGCAACTTAAATGACCGATTAAATAATGTGTGATTAATTAAATTACAAGTCGGGATATAGACTTGGGTATTTTTGGGTTAGTGCTACTGGTGTTATGAACGGGTTAGTCGGACTTGATTTAATATATGGATACAATTAGGTATATATATATATATATATGTGTGTGTGTGTGTGTGTGTGTGTGTGTGAATAATATTTATAGGTTGAGTGTATACCTATATTGATGTTATAAGCATGGGGTGTGTGAATACCTATTGTATGATTTATTATGAGTATGGACATAGCTACGCTACTTACTATCATGGGAGGTTGTGCGCCGTGTATAGCCTTAACCTGATGAGTCCATTAGAGGGATTTTAGACTTGTACCCAAAATATAGGACCTTGGACACGTGCCATCTGAGAGTATGATAGTTTTGATGGTTGAATGGGAGCATAGGTATGTGCATGACCCATTTGGATGGGGACTATGTTCGCCTCCAATATATGTGTTTTGTGATGATGGTTCGAGTGAGATACTAAACCAATAGTCCTTTATGCAGTGCATGATGTACCGGGACTTGACAGTAGAGTATGCATGCACCGCAGGTCTCAGCCTAGGGGTGTTGTATTGTATATATATAACTAGAATAATAAATATATATACTTTTGTTTTATTCTACTATGTGTGCTTGGTAGATGATGTATCGGGAGATGATAACATAGTATACATGCACTGCAACTTAGCCTAGGGGTACCGTATTAATGTATATGTAACGAAGTGATAAATATATGCTTATGACTTATTCTATGGTGTGTAATTAGTATATGAGAAATATAGTGACATATAAAATAACCCTAGTGGGTGGAGGATTAAACATATAATGAGAAATTCATAATTAGCTAGCTGATATAAAGAATTTAGTAACGTATTGTATGTGAAATGCAAGTGGGCACAACGAGTTAGTATGTAGAAAGAGGCATGATACGGCTAGTTAGGTGGGGTAGCTTAACTAGGAAGGTTAGCAAGCAAGCGTTAGGTGCACACATTAAAAGAGGGGTGAGTTATACCTCAATTGAGCGCGACACTAACTTAAATATGAAGAGTGTTGATAGAGTTAACTTTTGCGTGTATATTTTTCGTCGTTGCTTGAAAAGATCTTCTCATCAAAAACCTCAAATACCTACAAAATAATATAATCTCAAGTGTAGAGGTAAGTAAGGGTATCAATCCACATCAAGTGGGTAAGCTAGAGACAAATTCAATTGCAATTCAATTTTTATTTTCTTTTTGGGCTTTTTTTTTCTATTTTTTTTAGCTTTTTCAAATATTAAAACAATTGGGTGAGGTGAGGTGAAATAACACTAAACTAAAATGTCAGATGAAAACAACTAACTAAAAAGTGACTAAAAGTGAAAAATAAAGTCTAACACTAAAATAAGAGATAAATGAGGTAAATAATTGTGAGAACAATCAAGGAGTGGGTCTACACCATAAATTTTAGCTATTCTAATTAATTAATTTAATTAATTGAATTCTCCCAAATTAATATCAAACTTACAAATCAACTCTCGTTGGAATTGTAATTTTAATAGTAACATTTTAGAAAATTAAGTTTAACACCCCACAGCTCTAGAAAATAAATCTACACTCCTTTTAATTAATCACTCGCTAGGATCGATCGATTAAAATTTATGTAAATTTTAGAAAATAAATTAAGAGTTGAAATTCAAGTAATAACACCCCACTTAAGAAACCTCTATCTATAGTTCGAATCTAAAATGGGTATTATCAATAAAATTTTGATTTTCTCTCGAAAATTATTTACCCTCTCTCGAGGTGTAAATTTAAGGGTGAGGGATCAAAATTAATATTCAAAGGGAATTTTCAAGTAATCAAACTAATTAAAATAAAATAACATCAAATAAGGGTTTCCCCCCACCCCTTGAAAGGGGATTTAGCTTAACATGGTATGAATTTGACAAATTAATAATCAAAGACATAAAATAAATGAGAAGAAAAGAGAACAATCAAACCCAATCTCTTGAAGTGAAATTGAACTCTTATTTCCTTGAAATCAAGCACAATCCATCCAACATGAGCATCCAACAATAATCAATTCAATATAATACTCAATTGAATTACTCACAATTTATCACTCAATAATCTCTAAAAGGAAAAATAAAAACTATTTACAAAAATAATTTCCTAATTTATTTTCTAATCTAACCCATCTCTCTCTAGAATTCTCTCTACCAATTCCTTTTTTTTAAAGATCAAACCCATTTAAGCCTCGAATTGAAATGAAAACTTCAATTACATAAAAAATATCTCAATTGCAATCCCTCACTCATATATTTATTGAATCTAAAATAAAAATTACAACATAAAAATAAAAAGGATAGTGGATGAATTCATAATGGACAGTTAAATAATAAAAGAGATTTGCTAAAAATGCAAATCCTAACATTATAAAATTATACATTAGAACTCATCCAAAGAAATAAATTCTAGGTCATTACTTTATATTGAGATAATTGCTACAAATGCAAAATCTCAACATAAAGGAATGGGTTAGAATTTACCTCCCATAAGGGATGAATTCAACTACATCAATCTATTTTGAAATAATTGCTAAAAATGCAAAAATTCATAATAGAGGGATGGGGTTGAATTTATCCTAGAGATAAATTTCACTACACACCTCTATATTGAGATATTTGCTAAAAATGCAAATACTCTCTAAAGAGGGGTGTAGAGAAATTTATCACACAAGAGTTAAAAACTAAATTTGAGCTCCATTAAAAACGCATTTGCCTCAATATATAGCTTTTGATACCGTAAACGGACATTTGACCTACAAGATAGACAATAAAGAGCATAAGACCCAAATTGTCGAGAATTAGCAACTAAAATACATCTATTCGGGGTATAAAATGTGTAGTTTTGGGTGCTTATCAAGTGTGCATGCATATTTAATTAGTGCAATTTAACTGCTTGCTAAATATTTTCAAAAATATTTTACTCAGGCTCTCCCCTATATCAAAAATATTTTCCAAAACCTTTTAGGTTTCCGGTCACAGGGACGCCCAGTTTAAGGATTCTATTCAGGGATGCACAACTGCAGCTTATGTGAAAGTTGAAGGACTTCGTTATAGACGCTTCGATTATTCATTCCTAGTGTAGGATCTTTATTTCAGTACTCATTTGGGCATGTCGCCCTTAGTTTTAGTATTCAGTTATTTATTTGAACTCATGCATGCAGGTTACTATTTTAGTTTACTGTTTTATTTTATTGTTGAACCGATAGTTTATTCGGTAACTTTTATTTATATTATTTATTTGTGTTGTATTTATTTATCAGTTTGTGTTGATGGTTTATTATTTATTTCTGCTTGTCATTAATTAATGAAAGATAAAATTTGGCACCAGTCTAATTAAATTACTAGGTGGCTAATAAATTTAAAAATATTTTCGAAAGTGATGCTAAGAATGATCCCAACGTTTTATTTGATCACGGGTTGGTCACCTGATATTTTGGTAGGTGGGGTGTCACACTGGACAATCCACTTGGTACATGTACCATAACTTGGAATCCTTCGGTTCTTTAATCACCCTAAGGGCGTTCAACCACCCATTCTTATATGCTATATCCTGGGCTTCTTGTAACCGGATGGGGGTATCGTACTAGCCTTTATCATAGCCTATCGACTAGGCAGCTCGAGGGCCCATTCTGAACATGTATCAAAGCTTATTCATATAATGTTGCAGCCCAGCAATAATGATGTCACTCCTTTAGAAAATTTCCTTTGACTCAAAGAGTTTCTTATTCAAAGTGTAATTCTCAGACTGAACTAGGGCACTGGCTGCACCTACATCCTTTCTCTCCACAAGTTGGGGCTTCATGTTGGCTGCCACCATCTGCATCAAGGAGCTTACGTCTTCTAAGTCTTGAATTTCATCCTTCAACTTCGCGACAAGGGTGGATCGATCCTTATATGCTTCGGTTCTTGCCTTCAATACTCTACATACCTTCAAGAATACTCGATAAGTTTGCTCGCTTGCATCTCATCCGAGAAACTTATCAATATTTTTAAAAAAGGAAGTCCCCTCGGCAATAAACTACAAATAACAGAGAAAACAGAAAAAATGGAAGATAATTCGGTAAAGGAGGACATCATTTTTCATTAACGACAAAAAGGGTAGGTAGAACCATTAAATTCCAAGGAAAAAGAAAGAAAAAAGTACAATGCACGAGCAAAAGAAGAAAACAAAACCCTAAGAACTAAAGGCTTAACTTTTTCTCATGCTCTTTTGCATCAACTTCTTTCCCCTTGTATGCCCCCTCCTTCTCCTGAGGCACCACGATCTCCGTTTGCTTAGCAGGATGGCTGACAGAAGGCTCCTCATCAATAGTAAGAGGAGGAACTGGCTGGTGCCTCCCAACTAGATTGGACTCTTAAGGGACTCTTGTTTCCACCAAGGCTTTATCCCACCCTTTATGGAATCTTGCCTTTCGATAATAGGTAATCTAGATTCTGTCATCCTCCTACACCTCATTTCATCTTTTCTCGAAGCTGGCGTCCTTAAGGGAAGGGTTTTTCTCTACCTTCTTAGTCAACTTAGAGTTCTCCACATGTATAAGGCTATTCTCAAACTTCAAGAAGGCCATAACTAGGAAAATATTATCATTCTCCTTCTCACGGGCCTCCCTAGCCTTAACCAAGGCCTCCTCTAACTGTCGAAGGGCCTCAATCAATTCATCATATTTATTGGACTGTTCAACACGACCATCCAAAAGACTTGTAAGCTTTGACACAAACTGGTAAACAGAAATAAATTTTTTTTATACAATACCACGTCTTGAAATGATAGGGAAAGAAAGTGGGAGAATTTTTACGAAGGTAAGAGTTTGAGAAACCTTAATAGACAGCTGGTCGGGACCCAACATCATCAAACGCTTGTGATCCCCAATGAGCACTGCCTCTGAACAAACTGGGGGCAAGATATTAGTTGAAGGCTACACTGTTTTCCTTAGGAGTATTAGAGAGGGAATAAGGAATGCTACTCATCTCAAGGGCCTTAATGGACTTTTTTTCTTCTCTTCCTCTGTTTTCATCTCCTCATCTCTCTTCATATTTTCTCCTTCTTTCCTCTCCTTCTAATTGGATGCTAAACTTGGGCCACCAATTTTGGGGGACTCACCCTCCATCCTCTTTAGTGCCTTAGCCCTAGTAAAAAGAAGGATTTTATTATTGTCCTCTTCATTCGACATAAGGGTACTCTTCCTGGGTAGAGCCATTTGCTATTCTTCCTCTCAGGGGATTGATTCAATGTCCATGGGCTCGAAGAAGGAGGATGTTTCCTCGTTTGGGGGATGAAGGTTTGGATTATTATCCATCAGATGAGCTGTGAAACTGGTGGTAGTGTTAGAGTACTGTAATAGAAGAGCTGCTGAACTAGGGTGCTCTCCATTTGGAAGACAATCTTTTATCCTCCAAACCTTTAGGAGGTAAGCAACTTTCATGTGGTGGAGGGAAGTCTCCTTGTTTTTGTTGCGAGCTCCATAGAGATAATAAAAAGCATAAATTAGAGAGCAAAGCAAGAAAATGGAACAAAAAGTCAGTAATTGAAAAAATCAAGTATCAACCTATATGATCTTCCGCACAGTCTTTAGCAATAAAACCTTGATTCTAATATTCCTTATTATAATCAGGGAGGTTGACCCTCAAAATCATGTTGACCTTTCTCGCCTTCAGGTAGAGAAGACCATTAGAGCTGTGTAACTAAACGTAATAATATTTAATTTTTGGGATCCCCAGATTGGCCCTATAAAGCGCGTTGATCCTATGCACCTTGTTAACTATTCACCAGGTATTGGGGGTACATTAGGCCAGATTAATTTCAAAATAATCAAAAAATTCCAAGAAAAGGGGATTTGGGGGAAATATTAAACCCCCTTTAACCATAATAAGGGTATGAATCGAGTGCCCCCATTGATGTCCCTGACATCTCTGGGCATGGGGAATTAGTCGATTTTCACCTAGGAAGGAATTGAGTACGGTTTCCTAAACTCTTCTATACTTTTACCATGAAGAGTTGTCATTGATGGAAGAAATAAAAATTACTGCTAACTGGAGAAGACAAACTACGAATGAAAGGAGTAGAGATATATTAAAGAATGCGAGGAAGCTCTAAGATTTTTTCTAGGCAGAAGGAAATCTCTGAAAGCATTCACAAGAAGAGGCACGAAACACAAAAGTGACGATTAAGATCACCCAGTTTGATCCCTGTGCACAATCATTGGACACAATGCTCGAGGTAGATATTTAACGCTTCATCTCGCTGCTCGGACAAGCGTGCCCTCAACATTTTTACAGGATCACCATGCGAATTTTCAAATTCAAGACTCAAAGACTCTTGAGCCTACACAAAAATAAAATTTATTGGACCAATAAATCTCAACCCAAAATTTTTAGGGGTAATTATGGGGACCAAAGTAGTTAGGCTCATTTACAAGTTGGCCGAACATGCCCACCAGGGAAAAAGGCTCTCCCGACCCAACTTCTTTGTTAAGCAAGATAACACATTATCACATGGATAAATATATTGCGATAAGCTCAAAACGGTCACAATAATCTCAATCGAGATATTCAGGAATCTCCATACGAGCCAATCACGATGTAGGAAAAGTTCCTTGAACAACTCTATCTCTACAGTTGTACACCACTATAAATATAGCCCAGACCCCAGGGCTAAGAAATATGTAATTTTGTAATCTTAAGGGACAAACTAATAGAATATAGTGACCTCTCCGTAGATGTCGACAAGTTGTTGAACCAGTTTCACAATAATTTATATATACTTTTCTAATTATTTTTTGAATTTTAATAAATTTTTCTATAAATTTTGAATTGTTTTTTCTATTATTTCAGGTTTGATTAAAAATAAATAATATTTTTGAAATTTTAAATTGTTTTTTATAATTTATATTCATTTTCATGGTTTCCAGATTTTAAAAATAGTTTCTCTAATTTCCAATTTTTAACTGTTTTTCTATATTTTTTAGATTTTTAAATATTTTTTAATTATTTATTCTATAATTTTTATTTTTGTTAAACTTTTATATTATTTTGGGAAAAAATACCCTCATGTGCATGACATATGACCCATTTTCTGTCAAAAAATTAATGGTGTTGACGGTGGAGGGTTAAATGACAAAAATAAAAGTTTGTATAGTAAAGTGGAAAACGGGATAGAGTTTAGGGGTAACTGTAATCAACCCTAATTTAAATTTTCTTAATGTTTAATTATTTTCTAGGCATATGACTAGATTAGTTAATAGTTGCGACGTATTAATGTAAAATAAAACCTTAAAATTTGTAACAACCCGTATATTTTAATATTTTAGTTTATTAAATCGATATATTAGGATAATACAAATTGCTATGAATTAAAACCATTCTCAACACGTGACATAAATATAAGACAATTTAAAGAAATTCAAACAATAATATACGATGAGAATAGTAATGAGCGATATTAAAATCCATCAACCATTAATCCTATATTGCAAAAGTCTCTAGAAATAAAATAAGATGCAGACTAATGGCAATATAAGTGTCCACCAACTATAATACCCAAAAATATACAATATAATCCATCACCATCAACATTTTCCAATAAAGTCCGAAACAATTGTGGAAACGATGAACGACCCACCATGATAATTAATGCTTAAATTTATGCCCATTTTTTTATTATTCTTTAATTTATCTCCAATATATACATGTAATAATTACAATTTTATTTAAAAACCTAAACATGATTAACATTTTTTCCACCACAGTATGAATTATAATTAGTTTTGTGGACCTATTTTTCTTGCAAAACATATCCAAATTTGAGTTAAACATTCAAAAAATCGAGTTAGACTAGTCTGGTTTTTATGTTCACTTGGAGTTGTTATATGTTATTTTCTACTGCAATTCAAGATCAACGACAATTTTTTTTACCGCTCCATGAAAAAAAATAAGAGTTTCAACGAAAAGACAAATACTACCCACTGAAATACATATAGATAAAAAGGGCAAATTTTGAGGGCATCAAAGCAAATACTACCCGGAGCGAAATTTTATTTAGAGACCCCAAACAAAATTTTAGCCAAAATGACTCGAACCTTATTTCGGTTAACGTCCTGATGTAACACCGATCAAACCCATTTTACATAATGACTTGGTTATGATTTAAGACTTATTATAAAATAAAATAAAATAAGTCTAATTCCGCCTTACAAGGAGATATGTATTTTTTTAGTAAATAGTTACAAGACTTATTTATAATAAAAATACTCTATATCCAATTAACAGACTCCAATAATGTAAATAAACCTTGGTAATGGATAATTATGACACTAATATTCTCAATTTTATAGAGGGATTCAACTATAAGTAGGACTCTCAACATTTGACAGTTCAAAATTATTTGTTTTGTATTTAACGAAACTAAGACAGTCAACATGTAAAAGTCTAGCCTTAATCAATTTTAACATGTATGCAATGATGATAAATATTTACTTCTAAGTATATCTGCATACCATTTTGCATGTCGACTTTTGTCCTGAAGTCCAACTATGCATAACATAGGCCTTTTCCCCTTTGAAGAGTTGGGATACCTCCCAAGACATCAAAGCCTTAGTCCCAAACAAGGAGTATATTAACTCTTCATTTTTCCCACATTATTCCAATATGGGACAAAAGTTATACACTAATGTTACTACATTCTTCTCATCTCATGTGGGTGACTTTGGAGAGAAATTTCTCATTAAATACTTAATGGGCTTAGATATGTAAATATTCCACGTTATACTCCTCTCCGAGGAGTACACGATTATGCTTTGTCCCGCTAAAATCGGTGTGAAGATATTACTCCAATTTGAGCTCAAAGTAACTTAATTGTGACTTATTTAAACCCATTTCCAACTACCCCCCACATTATTTTGAATAGTATACAAAAATAATTTTTCATTAATGTGGGGGATAGTTGGAAATGGGTTTAAATAAGTCACAATTAAGTTACTTTGAGCTCAAATTTGAGTAAGACCTTCACGTCGATTTTAGCGGGACAAAGCATATGCATTGGACAGTTGGAAATGACATATATAGCAACAATGAGTATCTATCAGATTTACCTAGCTAATCAGTGGGCAAGATGCCTTGGACAGTTAGTTGTTTTTGCAAACCAAGACACTACAAGTCACATAGTTCCCTTTGAACACTGTTGGTCCTCACATTTGTGTTCATTTTAGTCTTGAACACCACCCAGTTCATGAGTGTTTTAGAAAATTCAGCCTTCTTAAATTCTCATAGAAGCAACCCTTTCTCATTAACATAAGTGACTTCTATAAAGAGTATCCTATAGTACTCCACTTGAACATATCAAGATACAAAAGCCATTAAAATCATAACTTATTCTAAGTCTTGTGCCAGCTATGCACTGTCTCATCGTAATAATGGGTTAGAGTATATATATTTGTATAATGCGTACTGAGTCACACACAGTTCAGTTGTCCCTTTGAACCTAGATCTTGGGATCACCAGTAAACTAGTTTGGGTTGCCACCATGGCGACTCTTAGTTATTTCATAGGCTTTAAGCCCATTCCCTTCGATGCTCATTTTACTATCTCTCTAGTTAAGCATTTATTAAGCGGATCTGTAATGGTATCTGTTGACATAGCATTATCAACTGGGGTAATTTCACTAGAGAATAGTTGCCTAAAGGTATCGTGTCTACGATGAATATGTCTAGAGTTATTGTTATACATGGTATTATGTGCTCTATCAATAGTTGATTGGCTATCACAGTTTATACACATAGGAGGCATAAGCTTAACCCAATTTGGAATATGCTCTAAGAAGTTTCTTACCCATTCGGATTTTTCTCTAGCTTTATACAACCAATAAATTTGAGATCCCATAATAAAACTAACAATATATGTTTGTTTTGAGAATTTCCAAGACATGGCTGCACCACCAAGAGTTAATACATATCAACTAGAGGACTTAGAGTACTTTAAATCAGATATCCAATGAGCACCAGTGTACCTTTGAAGTATAATGGATATTTGGTATAGTGAAGTCCGAAGTTTATGGTATATTTTAAATACCTTAAAGCCTTAACAAAAGCTTTTCAATGATCATCACTTGGATTACTCATATAACGACTTAATCTACTTAAGGAGTAGGCTATATCCGGTCTGGTGCACTTCATGACATACATGAGACTTCCAATCATATGAGAATACTCTAGCTGTAATATGCTTTCACCAATGTTCGTGGTGAGGTGAATGCTAGCTTCAATCGGTGTTTTAGTTGGTATGATATTATTTATATTGAATTTATCAAGTATTTTCTCATTGTAATGTGTTTGAGATAATATTTAAACATCAGTTGTCTTAAAAAAATTAATTCCTAGAATATTATCAAAAACACCCATGTCCATCACATCAAACTTATTAGTTAATATTCTTTTGGTAGCTTTGATTATGTTATCATTACTACCAATTATAAGCAAATCATCAATGTATATACGCACTATAACGTACCCATTTTGAGTGCTCTTGACATATACATATTTATCACATTCATTGATCTTGAATATGTTTGACATCATGACATTATCAAACTTAACATCCCATTATTTCGGAACTTTCTTCAACCCATAAATAGATTTAACCAATCTATAAATGTTTTTCACTTATCTAAAAGTAATAAATCCTTAGAATTGTTCCAAATATATTTGTTCATCTAATTCACCATTTAAAAATGTTGTTTTTACATCCATTTGATGTATTTCGAGTTCATTTAATGCTGCTATTGCTATTAACATTAGTATGGATGTAATTCTTGTCACTGGTGAATAAGTATCGAAGTAATCCAATCCTTCTCTTTTCTTGTAACCTTGTGATACAAGTCTTGTTTCATATTTTTCAATCGAATCATATTCTTTCCTTATTCGTTTGAAGATCCACTGGTAGCTTAATGTCTTGTTACCCGGTGGAAGATCCACCAGTTCCCATGTGCGATTTTGTAGAATGGATTTAATTTCACTATGAACAACTTCTTTCCAATAAAAAACTTCGGGAGATGACATTTCTTGTTTAAACTGTTGTGGTTCATTTTTTGAGAAAGATGTTAGAAAATTTATACCAAATGATGTTGACTTCCTTGACCTTTTACTACACCTAGGTTCATTCTCATTTATAACATTATTATATATAATCTCTTAATTTGTAGTTGTTGGATCATGAGGTCTTTTGTATAGAGACGATTCACTTTGGATGTCACAACGAAAAACATTTTCAAAAAATGTAGCATCCCTAGATTCAATAATCGTATTACCATGCATGCCGGGAATATCAATTTTGTGGACAAGAAATCGATATACACCACTATTATTGTCATAAACAATGAATATGCAACCAATAATGTTGGTTCTATATTAACCTTTTTCAATTTAGGTACCACTACCTTTACCAAACACCCCCTACTTTTAAGTATTTATAGTTAGGTCGATGACCTTACCATAGTTTATAAGGTATATTATGGGTTTTTCTTACGAGGCATTTTGTTGAGAATATAGTTTGCGAAAAGCAAAGCTTCCCTCCACATGTTATATATTAGCCCACAACTTATCAACATGACATTTATCATTTCTTTCATTGTTCTGTTTTTACGTTTTACCATTAGATTAAGGTGAATAAAATGCAATAGTCTGCTGAATGATTCCATGTTCCAATTTTTTTTTCAAAGGGGGATTTATATTCACTACCTCTATATCTTCTTATTATCTTAATATTTTGCTAAGTTGATTCTCAACTTCAGTCTTGTAGTGTTTAACCACTTCAATTGCCTCATTTTTTCTTCGAAGAAAATATAAATAACAATATCGTGTGCAATCATCAGTGAAGTAATGAAATACTTTTTATTACCTCTTATTTGTACAAATTTCAAATCACATATATCAGTGTGAATTAAGTCTAAAGGTTCGATATTTCTTTCGACCGAATGAAAGGGTATTCTTGCCATTTTTGATTCTACACATACTCCGTATTTATGATTAGGATCTCATTCACATTTTATGAAAAAATTTAAAGAAATTAATCTACGCAATGTATCATAATTAACATGTCCTAATATTTTATGTCAAATGTTACAGGACTCAAGCAACTAATAGGAAATAAATTTCTTATTATAATTTGGAACCACAATCATTACATTCATTCTGAAGAGCTCATCAATGAGATATCCCTTGCCTACATATATGTAATTTCTTATAAGTTCAAATTTTTTCGATACAAATACTAACTTAAAACCATTTATCTTAGAAGAGATCTGGAATTAAATTATTACGAATATCAAGCGCTTGAAGCACATCATTTAGACTGAGTTCTTTGTCGCTTGTCATCTTCAGCACCACCTTTCCACGTCCTTCAACCTTCAAAGTTAAATCATTTCCCATGTATAGTTGTTCATCATTTTTAATATGTTGTAAGAGGAGAACATCCATTTATTGGACATATGCGGTGCGTATGTCAACCCACCAATCTTTGTTGTTTCCAATAAAGTTATATTTGAAAATCACAGTAGAGAGGTTAATGTCATTAACATCCTCTGAGAGCTCATCTACTTTCTTCAAATTTGCTTGAGCATTTTGTTTCTTGGCCTTCATCAGTTTTTGACAGTCCCTAGAGTGATGCCCGGGTTTACCATAATTGTAAGATTTTCCTTTGAACTTCTTATCACTTTTAGAGCCGTCGTTTTGACCTTCTCCATTGTGCTTTCTCTTTTTGTTAGCTTTCAATTGTCCTTCCATTACATTAGCCTTAGACTCGAAGGATTGATTTTCTCCCCTTTTTTTCTCAGTTTCACGGTTGTCTTCTTCTATTCTCAAATGGACAATTAATTCCTCAAGTTTCTTCTCGTTACTTATATGTTTTAAGTAATTTTTGAATTCTTTCCAAGAAGGTGGTAATTTTTCAATAATTTCCGCCGCTTGACATGATTCACTAAGAGACATAACCTCGGCATGAATATCATGAAGAATAGTTTGAAGTTCTTGATCTTGGGATATCACATTTCTAACATCCACCATTTTATAATTCAAGAAATGACTGACAATGAATTTTTTCGTGTCGGCATCATTGTCTTTATATTTGGTGTCCAAAGACTCCCAAAATTCTTTAACTGATTTAGCATATTTAAAACAAAATTTCTACACAAGATATCAATGTTTTTCCACACATCAACTGCAACGACTTTTTCCGTACTCATCTCATTTTCATAAAAAATAGGATATTCTTTATTGAGGAATTTAGCTAGATTCAAAGTTGTCAAATAAAATTTCATTTTCTATTGCCAATGCTAATAATCCTTCCCTTGAATTTTGCAGATTTTTCCCCAAAAGGTATGCCTACTGTAGGGAGAACAAGGTTACTAGAAGACGCAACCATGTCTATTACAAACAAAATGTATGTATTTTTTACAATTACAATAATAACAAATACTACTATATGAAAATTATAGATGCAACAAGTGTATAACAGAATACTAATATATGAAAGAATTGGTTTATGCAAAACAGAAAATTGCAATAAATGAAACTAATTTTGTTATGTAATTTTATTAATACAATTCCTTAAAAAAACCAAGAAATAGAATAAATAAAAAATCGTCTTAAGATTGTTGTTTTGGATATTTATGTTTTGTAAAAAACAAACCATTTTTAATAATTTAAAACATAATAAAACAAATAAACAATAAATATACAATATTTATTAATTGTAAGAAAAGAAACTTAAAAGTAATTTGTTTAATGAAACTAACAATACTGACTTGAAAGTTGATAACAAAATCCAAGCCCAATGAATTCACGTTGTGTCCTTAAGATGATTTTTATCCATGATAGGTGCTAGCGATTGCAAGCAATCATCTCCAGGATATAATGGATTTTTATCCTCGACGATAGCAGCACTTCAAACTGTCAAGGCTCCGAAGAACTCAAAAAATATTTGTACTTCGAACACTGAATTATTCTTTGAAAAGGAGCAGAATTATGAATACAAAATGCATGAGAGAGAGAGAATGGTTAGTGAATTTTTTTGGTGTGAAAAGTTGAGTCTGAAGGACTCCTTTAATAGTGTTGTTCATGGACATTTGAAAGTTCACCATGCCTTTTTACATACAATCACACTCTTTTACTAAACAGCTGACTGTTTAGTGTTAATTAAAGAATATATACCTTTCCATAATTAAGTAAAATGTTTTTTTATTTAATTAAACTTTTCACCTAAAAAGATGTGACTGTTCAATAATTTTTTTAGTAATTAATTAAAACCCCATAAACGGTTTGGGAAATTTAAGATTGGACCAGAAATTTTAAAACAATTATACTCCATTATGACAAGCCAAGCCCAAACCCGAACCCTAACCCGAAGACAGAAAGGGATCGAGCCGAGACGATCATATGGATGGACGGCGGTGGCGTCGTGCGTGCGCATGTGGGCTTTTAGACCAAAGTCCACTTATGCATAACATAGGTCCTTTACCCTTCAAAGAGTTAGGATACCTATAAGGCATCCAAGCCTGATTCCCAAATAAGGAGTATATTAACTCTTCACTTTCCCCACATTATTTTAATGTGGGATAAAAGTTCTCCACCAAGTTTACTACATACTTCTCATCTCAAGTGGGTGACTTTGGAGAAAATTTTCTCATTAAATACTTAATGAGTTTAGATATATAAATATAGCACATTATACTTCTCTTGGAGGACTAAATGATTATGCTTGGTCCAGCTAAAATCAACATGCGAGTCCACTCCAATTTGAGCTTAACATAGATTAATTGTGATTTATTTAAACCCATTTCCAACAATCCCTCACATTAATGAAAATTTGGCTTTGTATACCATTCAATAGAATAAAAGTATTCATGTTAAATTACAATAGAAGAAAATTACATCGGTATCAGTAACCAAAGATATTGAACTTTTCCTAGTGAGCATCTATCAGATTTCCTTGGATAATCTGTGGGTAAGATTCCTTGAACAATCAACCATTTTTGTAAACCAAGACGATAGAAGTCACAAAGTTCCCTTTAAACATTGTTAGTTCTCACGTTTATGTTAGTTTTGTCCTTGAACCCCTGGTTCATGAGGGTTTTAGAGAATTTCGCCTTCTCAAATTCTCATAGAAGGGACCCCTTCTCTTTCACACAGGTGACTTCTATGAAGATTCTATTACAATACTCCACTTGAACATATGAAGATATAGAATTCATTAAAAGCAAAACTTATCATAAATCTTGCAGCAGCTGCGCATCATCTCATTTTAGGAATGATATGGAGTATATATATCTCCGCAATGCATAATGAGTCATACACAAGTCGATTGTCCTTTAGAACCTATATCTTAGGATCTCCAGTCAATTAGGTTGGGTTATCACCGTGGTAACTCTTAGTTATTTCATAGGATATAATCCCATTCCCTTCGATTATCTTTTTACTGTAATACCCCGTATTTTTATGGCTTTTAAATTCAGGGATTTATTAAATTTAATTGAGATAAATTAATTTCATATTAATCCGAAAATTTGTTTTAGATATTTATTAGCATGACGAGAGTTAGTAATTATTGGAAAGTTGTCGATATTACTAATTGAGTAAGTAATATATAAGATTGATTTTATAAAAATTGTCAGGAGTGAATAAAAGGACAATTATGAAAATTTAAGTCCGGACGTGCCCGTATCATGTCAGGACTAAATTATTATGATTAAAAGTGAATAAATAATAAGTCGCTCGTATGGTCATTTTGAATGCGCCAATGTTTCCGGAAGGGTCGAGATAGTTAAAATAATGTACCCATGATTTAGTTTGGGTCTCGGGGCATTTTTAAGCCTAAGTGATATCCCGGGAGGGTATTATAGACATTTTATATTTTTGGGTAAATAAACCCACGAATTTCCTAAGGATAAATCAGCCTTTAGGAGTTGTCTTCTAGGGTTAACCAACATAAAACCAAAGAAGGGCCATTAGAGAAGAAGTTGGAGAGCTTTCCAAGCAACCCAAGGCCAAAGACTCATCCGTTTGCACCGCCACCGCCACCAAATCGTAGATCGCACGACGGGGAAAGTAGCCAGACCTTTTCATCCACGAAATCACAACCTTGAATTCCAGGCAAGCATCTATCTTGCTTTTCTTTTAGTTATTGTTTCATCCATATTAGATTAGTATTGTTATACACATGTCCCATACAAGAGTTTGAGGAATTTGAGGATTTAATCACATATCTTGGTGGAAATAATTATATTCTGGATATCCCAATCATATGTAGAGGATAACCCATGAAATGGTAAGAGTTTAGAAGCAAGAAATCTGTAATATAAATTAAAAGAATGAAAGTTTTATGAAAATTAGGGTTCTTGATAGTTAATACAATTTTGCCCTTTAATTCAATTCCGTTGATGAAATTGTACATGTTTTACGTAGAAAATCATGCATATATGTGTATAGAACCGGTAGTAACCTTATTTGGGAATTTGGGAATCTTAAATGGCGTTTTGAAGAAAATTATTGGTTGAAACCCGTAGGTTGAAATTGCAGTTTCTGGGCAAGAACTGCTTGATCGATCGATCGACCCCTCCTGGAAAACTGCATATTTGTCCCTTTTTTGTGTAATCCGATTTAAATACGTGGGAACCCTTGATTATTATTTATAGAGTATAATGGGTCGTGAGGAGGACCAGTAGGGTATAAATAGACTCCGTTGAATGAAATTTAATATGGGATGAAATTGTGGGTTAACGGAGAATTTCGTTACACATTAGAGATTGTGCGTAAGTTGTTAATGAATTTGAGGGACTCGTGAAAGTCTTAGACCTGAAGGTTAGAGAGGGTACACCTACTGAAATTGTCTTTAGCAGGAGAATACTCCGAGAGATGATAAGTATGTATGAAGTAAATTATAAATGAAAATAAAAGAGACGAATACGTTACACGAGATAAATGAGTAATTTGTGCTAAGAACGGATAATTATAATTATGGGTTGTGGACCTAATTTAGAAATCTTGAATATTTATATATATGACTGTGTGACTGTGCATATATTATATATCTGTATAAAAATATACTCGGGCTACTTGCTATCACGGGAGTTTCCACACCGGGACAGTCTTATCTCGATTGGACATTTATGGGGGATATTGACTCGTACCCAAGAAGATAGTATCCTCGATATAGGCTATCTAAAAATGATAGTCATATGTTCTAAGAGACGTGAGGGTATGTGTTGACCTCGTAGGACCTGGAACTATGCTTCGCCTCCATTTGTTTATGCATTGTGTTAATACAGTTCGAGAGTGATTCCGAACTAGTATTTCCCTTAGTTTGTGTGATACAGAGACTTGATAGCAGAGTATGCCAGTACCATAGATTTATGTGGGGTGCCGATTGTATATATATATTATATGAGTGATTGATATATATATATACACACTTATATATGGAAACTTTCTACTGTGTGTATAGGTAGTTAAGAAATGAATAAATGCTTCAACTTTATAATAAGTGTTCGGGAACTTTGTAACGGTACAATGTTGCTCTAAGTAACGTAATAAATTTTGAAGAGAATAATGATTCGTATCGAATATTGCATATTTCCGCCCGTTATCTTTATGCATTCTAGCACTTTTATGGTCCTAAATGCCTATAATTATGCTCATTAACCAGACAACCTTGGATTTGGATATATACATACTTTGCAGGGGTTATTTGTGCTTTTGTAGGTATTGGAACACTAAAAGTGAGGTTCGGTTGCATTTCGAAGAAGTTTCGTCGTCGAATGCTACTTCAAGGGCAATTTAGTCTTTTCAAACTCACTATTTTTTATGTAATGAAGTTACCAACATGTAGATCATCAAATTATCCTTCCGTGGCCACTGACCGTGCGTCATTCTGACTCTGTATGTGGAAGTTATGCCCATTTCCGGAAGGTTTTGATATTTTCTTCTACTTCAAGGGCATTTTGGTAATTCATACTGCATAATTTGGAGGGTTTCAAAACATAATCATGTAGATAATTGAATTAGCTTCGCGTCGGTTCCGACCACGCCTCATTTCGATTCCGTATGAGGGAGTTATAACCGTTTCCGTGCAACGCGTCAAAATTGGTTCGGAGAGGAAAATTGGGCTGCCTCCAGGCCAAGGCAAATTCCAAAAGTGCGGTCGACCGGTCCCAAACATGAGGTCGACCGGTCCCATCAGATATGGACGAAAATTGGCTTATTTTGGGTTTTTTGGGTTGTTTTTTTTTGGGATTTGTTTTGGGGTATAAATAGAGTGTTAGGGCCATTTCTTAGAAGATATATTTCATTTTAGATACTTAGTTTAGGGTTTGGATTTTGAGAGCTCATCTTCTCCTCTCTTTGGGTGTTGTAAGGTTACTATTCATTATCTCTTCCAATTAATTTAAGTTGTATTTCCTTATTTTCTTGCTTTGTAGTTAATTTACTTGCTTTCTAATTTAGTTTACTTGCTTTATTTATTGCTTTCACCTTAATACATGTCATTTACCATGCTTTGTAGCTAGGTAAAATTAGGTTGTGTCGGATTGAACTCACCTAGGGTTGATTTGGTTGCTTTGCTTTGGTGATGGTGTTTACGGGTCTATTTCGAGTGTCTTGACCTAGTTATTACGCCTAGGGGATTTGATGGGGTATATCATGTATGCTTCGTGCTTACGACCTTGCGTGCGTAATTTTTGGGGTATTTGTTGACACCAAAATCGTATTAGACTTTTATGCAAATTTAGGGGCGTGACAACCCTTGATTTAATTAACTGTCGAAACGAGACGCATTTGTAATAAATCGTCGACCCATGTAACCATTTTATACTAATTAACTCGGGTGAGGGATATTCGACGCAACCTATAGTTTTTACTCACTTTCTTAATATAGCTTTATTTTCCCTCGCCTAGATTACTATTTCCCTTTTATGCATCTTTTTCCTTTTTGTGTATAATCATCTTTTACACTTTTATTTTAGGAGTATTAAATCACTTAAATTCTAACATCTCGTCTCTGTGGATTTTCGATACCCGACTTACCGTTGTGCTTGCCTCGCAAGTGTAGTAGTAACTTAGGTTTTTATATTGAGATGGCGAAACGAAAACAACGACTGTGCACTTTACACGTCACACTTGATCAAAATGGCGCCGTTGCCGGGGACTAGTTTGTTCTAGACTTTATTTGATTTAATATTTCATAGTATTTTCTTTCTATTTGTATTATTTGCTAACTTTTAGCAGGACTTCCACATTTGAGCACTTGGAAACGCTCGAATTTCCCGCGCGCATCTATTTTGTGGAATTCGCCACTTGAGCCATTTTTGGGGTAAGCATGTCTTATTCCAATTCTTTCGGTAATCCTTGTTATAATTCTCAAAATTCTAGGCCTATGACTTTCGGTGAATACTTAGCATCCCAAAGTAAAACAAATTCAAATATGACTTTGGGAGAGTATAACGAAAGTCAAAACTTAGGTTATTGGAATTTTGATGATGATGACAATGATTTTGGGCCTTTACCTCCTTATAATAAGAATTTTGAAACGAATTGCAGTAGTTTTCATAATTCCTATAATAATGAGTTTTTGTTTAAGTCCGATGGTAATTTTCAAAGTTCCCATTTTCATGTATCCGCACCTCGACCTATGACTTTCGGTGAGGGTTTGCGTATGTATGAAAATGAGAGAATTGAAAATCGCTATCGGGAAGAAAATCGTTCGTGGAAACATGAGTTGGATTTATTATTTGAGTCCGACGACGATTTTGCTTCCGAGACTTTTGAAGTCGAGGAATGTTTTGAACCAAATGAGGTACTTGTGCCTACTTTGGAACAAGCCATTCTAGACTTTGCCCATTGCGTAATAGATATTGAAAGTGAGGATGATAATGACGTAATATCTATTTGCAATGAAATGATTTCTTCTTTGGCTCCCAAAGAAGAACATTTCATTGAAAATGATATTATTTCCTTTGAAATTCCAACTTCATGCGATGATGATTCATCTCATGAGTTTGAATTTCTTTCATCCCCATTTTCATTCTCTATTACCCCACCGGAACAAGTACCCGATGATTCGGTTTCGAACTTTAATGTTTTAAACCCTATCACCGATGAGGAGTACTTGCTCGAGTCGCCCTCCACGATCGCATCTTTGCCTTTGTGTGCGCCGCCTCCCATTCCAACTTCAAAATCCTTGGGAGGATATTCAGCTTTTCTCGGTCCCCACTTGTTTTTGTCACCCGTTCAATCCAAACCCCCCATCCTCCCTCCCAAATTTTTAATTGGGGATGGTCCACCTTTTCCACCACCCACATGCCTTCCGTTGTTTGAACGGAATTCCTATTTTCGGGAGGCATGCATGTATGTGAGGGTACACCGGTTATCCTCCAAAGTCAAATCATTTTTATGGTGGACCCTCAGCTATTTAGACTTCTAGTGTACAGTTAGTGTGACGCCTAAATAGTAGGTTGTATATAGTTAGCTTTCTTTTTTTTATTTATTTCCTTGTTAATTTAGTTTAGTGTAATTAGTAAACTCTTCGTTATTTGATTTTGCTATGCTCGGTACTAACTTGTTTTGTAGATTCTTTGGACTTGTTCTTATGGGGATCGCTCCACTTTTGGGTAATATCGCTCTTTTCCTCTCTTTGACTTGGTTCTTAATTTACATTGAGGACAATGTCAAGTTTTAAGTTAGGGGTGTGGGATATTCTATCCATTTCTTCATTTAGTCCATGTTTTTGCTCACATGTTAGTTACTTAGTATGCTTTTCTTCGAAAAATTAAAAATTTTAAAAAGATTTTCTTTCTTTTTTCTCCTTTTTTGGGCATTTTGTCTTTGTTTCCGATGATAAATTTCAATAATTTCCCGATCCAATAGACAACCCAATGATGCATGTTCTCGATTTTAGAAGTTATTAGACTTTAGTCTCGATTATTGATATTATGAATAACTTCATGAATTAAACTTTAATCCCGTGAGCACATGCGCTTTCCTTGCTTTCTTGATTTGGTTTAAGATTTTTATAACTCGGTAATCTTTTGTTGCATTGTATATACTTACACCGAGTAAGCTTTGTACCTTTCGTCATTTGTGAGTGTTATACACTATTCTTTCCTCTTTGAAAATGTTGAATTCGTCGGTAATCTCACTATTCTTTCATTTGACCGTTCATTAATTGAGTTCATACTTGAAATGTGTTACTTGATCATGATTTTCATGTATTGTTTTGATTCGAGAATTGCGTAAACTTTGTGAAATGATCATAGGCATTCTTTGTTATGTAACCCATATTAGCCTTGACCTCACCCTTATATGTTTACCCTCGTTAACCCCTTTGAGCCTAAATATAGCCTTTCGTTTCATAACCCCCTTCCCATAACCAACTCTAAATTGGAGTTATATACCATATATACACTTTCCATACCTTTGTTTGGAATGTTACTTGGGATTGAATGTTGTTGTTATGATGTCGGTTGCAATTTAGGCATATGAGAGTGAGAAAAGTAAGTAAAGAAATATGTGATAAAGTGAAGAAAAAGAGAAAGCAAAAAGCAAAAGAAAACAAAATAGAAAGTGAGAAAATGAAGAAAAGAAAAAGAAAGAGAAAGTTTGTATATGTTGTATATAGTTCAATAAGCTTTGATTACTCTTCCCGATGATATATCTAATGCCATTTTGGAACTTGTTTTCCAATTTTGATATTGCCCGCATTTTTCCATTATCCCGAGTTTTCATCCCGAACACTTTGAATCCGTACATACATTCCTTTCATTTCATACCTAAGCCTAGCCTACATTATAACCCTATACAAGTCCTATGTGATCTTAGGTTGATGTAATTTAAAAGTTTAAATAGTTTTGATAATCTGTTAAAATGCATTTCTCCTCCTTTAATTAGCGGTATCTTTCATTGAGATTACAAATTTTCATTTTATATATAACATTCTTCTTTTATGACATGTGTGCGGCCTAGTTTCCATTTCCATTTACTCTTTAGCCGCATGTTCCGTGTGTTACCTCCCTATTTCGAGTGAATTCGCTTGATGAGTGTAATGCCCGTGAGGATTGAATATATGATTGCTTTAATGATTATCCGGTTTATATAAGTTTTTCGCCAAATCACACTTTGCATGTGCTCGCTCCCCTCCCACATTTTAAGGTTTCAATTCTATGAGGTGCATTCTATAATGTTAATGATTTGGACTTTTGTTTGAATTCATTCACTTTGTTAATAATGCATATGAAATCTTTTTCGCTTTTGTTGGGCTTGTCGCATGTTGGTTTGGGCATATTTTGAGGAAATCATATGATGTTTGTGGGTATCATCCCTGAAAACCCTCACGAGACGACACTCGTCCACTAGGGTAACCTAGGGGTTTAACGGCTTATTGCATATGCTAAATGCAATCGTGTTCCCTACGAAAGTGGCAATTATATTTCGATGCATATATATGTTTTGTATTTCCTTCTGTGGACTAGTTTTGCTTGTTTCATCACTAGGGACTAGCAATGTTTAAGTTAGGGGGTGTGATTCGTATCGAATATTGGATATTTCCGCTCGTTATCTTTATGCATTCTAGCACTTTTAGGGTCCTAAATGCCTATAATTATACTCATTAACCAGACAACCTTGGATTTGGATATATACATACTTTGCAGGGGTTATTTGTGCTTTTGTAGGTATTGGAACACTAAAAGTGAGGTTCGGTTGCATTTCGGAGAAGTTCCGTCGTCGAATGCTACTTCAAGGGCAATTTAGTCTTTTCAAACTCACTATTTTTTATGGAATGAAGTTACCAACATGTAGATCATCAAATTATCTTTCCGTGGCCACTGACCGTGCGTCATTCTGACTCCGTATGTGGAAGTTATGCCCATTTCCGGAAGGTTTTGGTATTTTCTTCTACTTCAAGGGCATTTTGGTAATTCATACTGCATAATTTGGAGGGTTTCAAAACAGAATCATGTAGAGAATTGAATTAGCTTCGCGTCGGTTCCGACCACGCCTCATTTCGATTCCGTATGAGGGAGTTATAACCGTTTCCGTGCAACGCGTCAAAATTGGTTCGGAGAGGAAAAGTGGGCTGCCTCCAGGCCAAGGCAAATTCCAAAAGTGCGGTCGACCGGTCCCAAACATGAGGTCGACCGGTCCCATCAGATATGGACGAAAATTGACTTATTTTGGGTTTTTTGGGTTGGTTTTTTTTGGGATTTGTTTTGGGGTATAAATAGAGTGTTAGGGCCATTTCTTAGAAGATATATTTCATTTTAGATACTTAGTTTAGGGTTTGGATTTTGAGAGCTCATCTTCTCCTCTCTTTGGGTGTTCCCCATTTGGGTGTTGTAAGGTTACTATTCATTATCTCTTCCAATTAATTTAAGTTGTATTTCCTTATTTTCTTGCTTTGTAGTTAATTTACTTGCTTTCTAATTTAGTTTACTTGCTTTATTTATTGCTTTCACCTAAATACATGTCATTTACCATGCTTTGTAGCTAGGTTAAATTAGGTTGTGTCGGATTGAACTCACCTAGGGTTGATTTGGTTGCTTTGCTTTGGTGATGGTGTTTACGGGTCTATTTCGAGTGTGTTGACCTAGTTATTACGCCTAGGGGATTTGATGGGGTATATCATGTATGCTTCGTGCTTACGACCTTGCATGCGTAATTTCTGGGGTATTTGTTGACACCAAAATCGTATTAGACTTTTATGCAAATTTAGGGGCATGACAACCCTTGATTTAATTAACAGTCGAAACGAGACGCATTTGTAATAAATCGTCGACCCATGTAACCATTTTATACTAATTAACTCGGGTGAGGGATATTCGACGCAACCTATAGTTTTTACTCACTTTCTTAATATAGCTTTATTTTCCCTCGCCTAGATTACTATTTCCCTTTTATGCATCTTTTCCCTTTTTGTGTATAATCATCTTTTACACTTTTATTTTAGGAGTATTAAATCACTTAAATTCTAACATCTCGTCTCTGTGGATTTTCGATACCCGACTTACCGCTGTGCTTGCCTCGCAAGTGTAGTAGTAACTTAGGTTTTTGTATTGAGTTGGCGAAACGAAAACAACGACTGTGCACTTTACACGCGCACACTTTTCGCACTTGATCAAATAACTTTCTAAAACTAAATATTATAATTTTCTACTCCTCGGGATACAACATTATGGAAAATAAGAGTTAAGTTTATGAGTTAAGTAGTACGGTAGGCGTGCACACTAGATGAGAGGCGAGAATTCTCAAGAGAGTGTCGCATACTAACATGGTTGTTGCATTAGCCGGTAATCATTTTAAATACTTGCTAAAATATTTTTAAAACTGTTTTACACTCGGGCTCTAACCCATTTTCTGTTATTTCTCCTTCTCTTGTATATATGTACATATTACAGGTACCCAGCCACAGGGGCGTCATGCTTAGATTCTTTGGACTGTACGTGCTGCAGTTGATGTGGGATTTACTGGTCCTTGCTTTAGACGACCTCTTTGTTGATTCTGCTCTTATTTTAGTTCTGTTTAGATAAGTCATGTGTCGCCCGTTTCTCTATTCAGTTTGGATTTTTACAGAGATTTATGTTCATTTATATTTTCAGCATTCGGTACTCCTTGGGAGTTAACCATCATCAGGATGGTTTAATTTATAGTTTTAAACTGGTTTGGTTTATCTATATGGTTTTAATTCTTGTGTGGTATTGCCATCCTTAGTATTTATGTGATTCTTAAACTGTTGGTTGTTAAAAAGGTTTACATTTGGATTTAATAAAATGGAAATAAAGTTTTATATTGTTTTGACACTTAGCTTAATTATTTAGGGTGTTTAAATTGGTATACTTTATTTTGCGACAGTGATGCTAAAATGAACCAACTTTTCACCTTGATTTGAATTTAATAAAGGACTGATCGCTCGATATTTAATTAGGCGGGGTGTCACATGTGGTATCAGAGCCAGGTTCTAGTGTCATTTAGGATCTGTATGGCTTATTTCGTTTCTAGCTTAGTGTCTTTGATTTAGAGCCCTAATATTAGGAATGTTGTAGTCATCTTTATGCGTTGGGAATTCGTGCTTCTGCGATTTGTTTATGTGAATGATGAACTCATCCAGATTATTTAAATTTTTAGATGGATTGTCAAGAAGAACAAGCTAATGCCGTTGGGGGAGTCATTGAGTAAGGTCAGCTCACACCTCAAGAGTCTTCAGAGAGGGTATCAATTGTCGAGTTAGCAGGTATTATGGCACAGGTAGTTACCACTGCGGTCTTACAGTATCAAGAACACAGTACACAACTTACAGGGGCAAAAGATCTAGAGAGTATAATAAATCTGTTATGACTAGAAATAACAATTGTGCAAAGACACAAAAATCACAACAACAAGCTCCTCAAGACCTTAGAAGCCACGAAGGTAACAAATCATACAGGGAAACCCAAAAGCGCCAGGGCCAAAAAAGCTGGGGTCAGAGTGAAGTCACAAAGAGGTGTTTCAAATGTGTAATGGACGGTCACGAACGTCGAACTTGTCTGGATCAGAATGAAAAGGAACTCCGACCCGACCAGCGAGAACTTTCAGGACTCTGCTATAAGTGTGTACAAACGGGTCACAAGTGGAGGGACTGTCCTCAACCAGATATCATTTTTCATCAAGATACTCAACAAGGCTAAGGAAAAAGTGGATCTGGACAACCGGACCAAAACCAACAGAGCCGTAAAATGAAACAATTTAGAGGTAGATGCTTCAATTGCGGCAGGATGGGTCATCTAAGGCAGGATTGCCCAGATAAGGGTAAGATACCCCACCAGTAGGGTCAGAAATAGTACGAATGTGTGTACGACGTCCAGCATACTAAAATTCAGCAGCCATCATCGGCCATTGATGGTACGTTCCTTCCTTCTAATACTATGGGACACATTTTATTCAATACTAGGGCATCACACTGTTTCATAGATACTCACTTGCACGGGCCTTAGGATTTTAGGACACTACTGAGAGTACGGTGTCATGCATATACTCATCATTTGGAAAGGGTCTTTATTTTTCTTTATACGTCGGGGTGTAGGTATATAGTTTGGTAGTTTGATTTTACCCACAGTCATACTAGTTTTAGTCATACGTGAGCATACCGTCATTATTGGCATGGATTGGCTCGCTGCGTACAGAGCCATGATAAATTGTTTCGTTAAGAGTATTATCTTTGCCATTGCGGGGCAGGAGATATTTCGGTGGCGATGCCTCACCTAGAGGGAGGATCTTCCACCCATTTGTATTACATAGAGGAGGATACCTCTAAGGAGATTGTGATTCTACTGGATTCGATTCCAGTCGTTCGTGAGTTTTCGAATGTATTTCAGGAGATAAGTGGGTGGGTTATGTGTTGAGGTATTTTATGGAGAGTAAAACCACGTGAGTTAAAATTTTCAGAAGCGAGAGTAAGGGCAAGGGTATGGTGCTTACAAGGGAAATGGTTAATATAATTTTCAATTTGGTTCAGACAGATGCGTTATGTCCGAAAGACGATTAAGTAGCCAAGGCGATTGACAAAGTAGAAGTATGAGTTTTATCCTTGGAGGATGAAGCGTGTTTTATGTGACACGAGCGAGTCATTATATTTTTATTTATTGCTAGATTCCCATGTGAGAAGAATTTAGTGTGTATATCTATAGCGTTATTATTATGTGTATGTTTTCCCTGGTAAAGTGGGATTGTCTTTAGTGTTCTCCACGGAGGACAAATGGGTGCACTGTTAGTGATTTATATTCTTTATTAAGAATTCTCGTATTAGTGATGTGATATGCGAGTACGATATTATACTAATTATGGTTTTATAAAAATGGTTAAAACAATAGTGGGCAGTGATCTCAAGGCTATCGGAGTGGTTGCCTTAGTGCAACATGTTTTGTTCTGGCAAGGCCTCACCTGTGAGAGGGCCAGACTCGCACTTATATTATCTAGTTTAGAGATTTCGGAGGGGATAGTGGTCCCGAGATATTCGATCCCGGTGTATGTAGGGACTTTGTTGTTATGATTCAGTATGTATTGGGTTTACTGTTGAGCGAAAAGATTTAACTCATTATTATGTTTAGTGCTTAGGACTTGGTGTTAGGAAGAGCGCATTGATATATCTATCGTTTAGAGATGTGAGAGTTAAGAGTTGTACCCATATGTTTGGGGACAGGATTTCAAGTACCCCGATTGTACGTATTCGAGGTTTATGGAATGTGATTACCACCAATAATGAACGATTGTACAATTGTCGAAATGTTCTTTGTTAAGTGTAATTACGGGAGGAGATGCAACTTTTCTATCAAGAGATGGAATTAAGGGGTACATGCTATGGACGGAGGGCCTAACGGATTTCGATAACCGATAATGCTAGGTAGTAGAGTATCGGGGGGTTCCTTGTTTGGATTTCTCTTTACGAGACATCCCACGCATGAAACTTAGCATAAGGTTGGAAGTAGGAAGATGTTTGGTCATTAGTATATGAGTTTGGTACCTCGATCGTAGTAGGAACAGGTAATTATATCTGTAAGTTGGAAGTTGAATTATGATTTAAGGCCAGTGGAGCTGGTGGTGTGGTAAGAAGGCATTGAAAGTTTGGTCTTATCACCATGAGTTAAGGGGTGGAACGATGATAAGGATGATTTAAAATTTCGATTTCTAGGGTGATTGAGAGTACCGAAGTGTTGTAATCACGTTGTGAACACAAGGGAAATAACGAATTGGGTGTTATGTGTGAAGCGTAGGTGATGCTTAAACTAGTATGCACGGTTTATAAGTTGTGGGCTGTAACACCCCGTGTTTTTATTTATTGTTTTAATTAATTAATTGGAATTTTCGAGAAAAATAAAATTTTGAATTTAACAATTTTTATTGGCTATATATGTTGGTTATGATTTTAGAAGAATAAAACTTCAAGCGAAATTAAAATCGGAGTTAAAACGGATTTTATATTGATTTTATAATATTTTGCCTTATAGGAATTTTTTAGGTAAACTGTTTGTTTTTCGGGGTGATCGATCGATCAACCCCTGGGAGTAGATCGATCGACCCTCCCAGAAAACGTGCGTTGTAAGCTCTTTTTAGAGTTTGTGTAGGATTAGGACTCCTAATCACTATATAACCTTATTAATCCGTAGGAGGACCTCTCATAATCACTTTTTCTCCAGTTTTTCACCAGAGAACATTTCCAAATATTTTTCCTCTCACTCATAATCATCAACCTTCAACAAAAATCAAGTTTTTGTCACAAGTTTTGGCACAAGTTTTTGAAGGCTTAATTGGGGTTTAATCAAGATCGTTCAAGAACAATCTTTTGCTAATTTTTCGAGAGGAATCCAGACTTCTAATCAGATTTTCAACACGATCTTTACAGGCATGAATACTCTATTCTTTTCCTTTAGTATTATGAGTTTTAAGTGTCGCGCAAACACTTAATTACATATTTTCTTAAAATAAAGTAATGACTTAATTAGGAAAAGTGGACACTAATTATGGGGATATTTTTATTAAATCTTTTAATCTGAATAATATTCATAATCCTTGGGTACGTAGGTTTGATGAGTGATTTTGAGTTTTATTGGTGTAGGTTGCATGTAGAAAACCCTAGCTTTAAAATAAATAATTTTTGGGTGCGTATAACTCATGTAATACATGTAGAGATAATAAAATTTGATTTTGATGAATATATGATGAAAACTTGGTATATTTAATTTAAAATAATCAAATGAGGTTAATTGGGTATTGTTGACGAGGTAATAATTAAATTAAAGATTTAATTGAATTGGACTATCATGCGTAGTTTTATATATTGATTAATTATGCTTGTTTGTGTGACTTGTTGGTATTATGATGTTGCCTTTGTGACGACGGGTTGTTGGGTATTATTGCTATCCCTATATTTTAGAATGTCTTATAGGTATGGGACTAGTGGGTATGCCTTTTGATGATTTATGCCTTCTAGGTATGGGAGTACTGAGGGTAGATTATCGCGTTTTTATCATCTTGGAGGTGGGCTAATTTTTGATACTTTATCGTCATTACGCTAGCCTAAGCATGAGACTAGGTCGAAATTTTAAGTTATAAATTCATTCTATACATAGGTTAGGACGTATTGATAACTTGGGGACCTTTAGGTATGGGACTAAGGGGTATTTTGAGGATCTCACATCAATTAAAAGGATGGGGTGATTATAAATTGAGAAATTGAGAATTAATACTTAATATAAAAACGGGTATTAAAATTTGTGGCGACATAATGTGTCGGGGCCGAAAGTTTAAACGGGCTAGAGGGCGATTTATGTCGTGTCGTGTGTGGAACCTTGTCATGTGTCGGGGTCGACAGTTAAACGGGTCAGAGGGCGATTGACAAGGGTAACCTTGTAATGTGTCGGGGTCGATAGTTTAAACGGGTCAGAGGGCGATTGACAAGGGGAAGTGTGACACTTTAATAAAAAGTAAGAGCAATAATAAAAGTTAGTTAATTTAATTAAATTAACATCGTGGGACTTGGGAATTTAAAATCATATTGGTGTGCCTTTATAAATGGGGATTTTTGCGGGTAGTTAGTGGTTTATATTTATCACGTTTAAATTATCCCGTTTAATTTAAAATATTCTATTGTGATATTTATTGCGTATAATGCTACTGTCTGGATTCAAGGATCCTATTTGAGGGGAGTAGTGTGTATTCTTGCTCAGGGCTTTGGCTCTGACCCATGCGTTGACTAATCTTTTTCAGGATTTAATTTGGAGAAGCTGCATAAGTTTATCGGGGTTATCATTGGAGGTGCAGCTGGAGTTATTTACTTTATGGCATAGTTTAGTTAAACTTTCTTTTCCATTCGTATTATGAGACTTCATTGGAGTTTTATTGGGCCATTCGGTTCCAAAGTTGTTTAGAGGATTTCTGTTGGGATTATTCAGATTTTATTGAATCATTATTGGAGATTGGATTTTTGGAGTTAGCATGTGATGGATCTTTTATCGCTTAGTTATTTGTGATCATTTGAGATTGACTCAATTGTTTATCTTATGGACTGATTTATTTATGTCTCATATCTGTCT
Source organism: Sambucus nigra (assembly GCA_949130495.1). NCBI lineage: Eukaryota > Viridiplantae > Streptophyta > Magnoliopsida > Dipsacales > Adoxaceae > Sambucus > Sambucus nigra. Next base: position 53,470,363 of record OX422220.1, read on the forward strand.
CAATTGTTTATCTTATGGAAGGATCGCGCCGGTACGTGGTTCTACACAATATTTTTCTTAATCAGGATAAGATTTTTGAATCCCACCTTCAATATGGAATTTCAGGAAGTAGCGAGGACATCATTTCGTTTTGAGCAGGTTATATCACCCATAATCCGGGGAGTAAGCGAGCGGTGATTAACCATTAGTGGAGCAGTGTGAAAGTAATTTTGGATGCATTGTGATCGTTTCTCTTCCACCGTGGGAGCACTTGTACCTGTCTATTGTGAACAAGGTGCTTATGGAGGTTTTGGTGTGGAAAAACCTTAACTTTTCTCACTCTGAATGTTAAGAGATCGGCGGATAATCAGAATTTTGGATTAGTCGAGTTAGAGTTTGATGACTATGGTAGAATTTTCACGGATGTTTTAGGCGAACGAGAGTGGTCAGATGTTCGTACGGTTTCTCTCAGAATGGGAGTTTTGTGTTTAGATAAATCCGAGTAGTTGTCATGTAGTGAGGTGCGACCTCCCAATGATATTGAAATAATGGAAATTCATAATGTATTGTAGTGTCTTATGAGAATGTGTCGGATAAGAACACAATGTGAAGTGTCTTTAATGAGAGTATTAAACAAGCTTGCTGTGAGGCGGGGGGGGGGGGGGGGGGGGGGCTATAGTGATTGAGCGCCTTACTATGTTGATAGTTTACATACTGATAAAGTATCTAGAATTGTTTTACTAGGTAGGCCTTACTTTCTGAATTTCGGGACGAAATTCCGTTATTAGGGGGGAGGTATGTAATACCCCATATTTTTATGGCTTTTAAATTAAGAGATTTATTAAATTTAATTGAGATAAATTAATTTCATATTAATCCGGGAATTTGTTTTAGATATTTACTAGCGTGACAAGAGTTAGTAATTATTGGAAAGTTGTCGAATATTACTAAATGAGTAAATTAATATATAAGATTGATTTTATAAAAATTATCACGAGTGAATAAAATGACAATTATGAAAATTTAAGTCGGGACGCGCCCATGTCGTGTCAGGACTAAATTATTATTATTAGAAGTGAATAAATTATAAATCGCTCGTATGGTCATTTTGTATGCGTCAATGTGTCCGGAAGGGTCGAGATAGTCAAAATAATGTAGCCGGGGGTTTAGTTTTGGTCTCGGGGCGTTTTTAAGCCTAATTGACATCTCGGGAGGGTATTATAGACATTTTATATTTTTGGGTAAATAAACTCACGAATTTCCTAAGGATAAATCAGCCTTTAGGAGTTGTCTTCCAGGGTTAACCAACACAAAACCAAAGAACGGCCATTAGATAAGAAGTTGGAGAGCTTTCCAAGCAACCCAAGGCCAAAGACTCATCCGTTTTCACCGCCACCAAATCGTAGATCGCGCAACGGGGAACACAACCATAACTTTTCATCCACGAAATCACAACCTTGAATTCCAAGCAAGTATCTATCTTGCTTTTCTTTTAGTTATTGTTTCATCCATGTTAGATTATGATTATTATACACATGTCCCATAGAAGAGTTTGAGGAATTTGAGGATTTAATAACATGTCTTGGTGGAAATAATTATATTCTGGACATCCCAATCATATGTAGAGGATAACTCACGAAATGGTATGAGTTTATAAGCAAGAAATTTGGAATAGAAATTAAAAGAATGAAAGTTTTATGAAAATTAGCGTTCTTGATAGTTAATACAAATTTTCCCTTTAATTCAATTCCGTTGATGAAATTGTACATGTTTTATGTAGAAAATCATGCATATATGTGTATAGAACCAGTAGTAACCTTATTTGGGAGTTTGGGAATCTTAAATGGCATTTTGGAGAAAATTATTGGTTGAAACTTATAGGTTGAAATTGCAGTTTTTGGGCAAGAACTGCTTGATCGATCGATCGACCCAAGAACATCGATCGATCGATGATCGATCGATTGACCCCCTTTCCTCGATCGATCGACCCTTCCTGGAAAACTGCATATTTGTCCCTTTTTTGGGGTAATCCGATTTAAATACGTGGGAACGCTTGATTATTATTTATAGAGTATAATGGGTCGTGAGGAGGACCAGTAGAGTATAAATAGACGCCGTTGAATGAAATTTAATATGGGATGAAATTGTGGGTTAACGGGGAATTTAGTTATACATTAGAGATTGTACGCAAGTTGTTAATGAATTTGAGGGACTCGTGAAAGTATTAGACCAGAAGGTTAGAGAGGGTACACCTACTAAAATTGTCTTCAGCAGGAGAATACTTAGAGAGATGATAAGTATGTATGAAGTAAATTATAAATGAGAATAAAAGAGACGAATACGTTACACGAGATAAATGAGTAATTTATGCTAAGAACGAATAATTATAATTATGGGTTGTGGGCACACCTAATTTAGAAATCTTGAATATTTATATATATGACTGTGTGACTATGCATATATTATATATCTGTATAAAAATCATACCCGGGCTACTTGCTATCACGGGAGTTTTCGCGCCGGGGGAGTCTTATCTCGATTGGACCTTTATAGGGGATATTGACTCGTACCCTAGAAGATAGTATCCTCGATATAGGCTATCTGAAAATGATAGTCAGATGTTCTTAGAGACGTGAGGGTATGTGCTGACCTCTTAGGACTTGGAACTATGCTTCGCCTCTATTTGTTGTGTATTGTGTTAATACAGTTCGAGAGTGATTCCGAACTAGTATTTCCCTTAGTTTGTGTGATATGGGGATTTGATAGCAGAGTATGCCAGCACCATAGATTTATGTGCGGTGTCGATAGTATATGTTGATACCAAATTCAATCTGCTGACATGGCTCAATTGAATGAAGACACGTGACAATCTACATAGCAACAATAATACTTCCGAGGAACTCACATGCTCCGAGGAACAAGAATACAACGAGGAGCTAGGATTCCCCGAGGAACCCAGACGCTCCGAGGAATAAGAACTCTCTGAGGAACTCTTGAATACCGAGAAGCTTAGGCGGTCCGAGCAACTCAGGCGGTTCGAGCTGCACCTCGAACTAAGCATTAATAGCTAGATAACCAACAGTTAAACTGATTCATTAAATGCTTATCATTCAGACGCACACGCTAAAAGGGAATTGAATGTATCACCCTTTCATATGTACATCATTTAATGTATTACCCTTTCACTTTACAGACTCAGGGCTATAAATACATTGTAGAATCCTCATTGTAAAGGGACCCGAATCCAGACCGGAATTTCTTGATAAAACTTGTAATCGAGAATTCCCAAACACTCAGCAATAAAACAACAGTGGACGTAGGCCATTCTTATAAGGCTGAACCACTTTAAAAAGTCTATGTCTCATATATTTATCTGTGATTGAATGATTAGAGTGATCTAATTTTTTACATCAACAGATTGGCGCCGTCTGTGGGAACAACTGGTAATATCGTTTTCCATAAAAAAAAATTCATCACCAATGGCCGATATTCCAGAATCCAGCAATCGAAATGCTGGAAGCCCTCCAAATCCATCTGCTCTGCCAAATATTCCAGATCTGGCTGGAATAATGATAAATCTGGCTCAGGGCCAGACCGTCATGCAAGAAACAATGCGACAACTCAACCAAACCCTTCATGGCGGTGCACCAACTTATTCAGGACTACGGAGTATTAAAAGAAACACTCGTGTGCCATCCTCACGTACTAGGCGTACCTATTCATATCCTAATGAGGAATATGATGATTTCTCTTATCAACCTGGGCGAACTTCGTCAGTGCGAGCCACAGATACTGAACAACGTGTCACTCTCTCCCCAGAAAGGACCAGCGCATTGGAAAGATTAAGTAGGGTTTCTCCTTTCGCCCGATTAGTCCCTAGGAGGAACAAAAGTCCTCTTAATGCAGCGTCGAGGATCTTTCGACGATCAATAGCCTTAAGGGAAGGATCTGCCCAGTCGCGACCAGCTGCTCGTCAAGATAGATCCCAAGAAGCCACTTCAACGCAATCAGCTGCTCGAGCCAATAGGCCCGAGGAAGGAAATGATGCATGAAAAGGCTCTATTCAAAGGCTGGAGGATAGATTAGGGGAAATGGTTAAAGCCAAGAACCCTTTACAACGAACCTTTGTTCGAGGAACACCTTTTGTCCAGGCCATTGTAGATTTTCCAACACCATCAAAGTTCCAAGCACCGGTTGTGACCCCCAAATATGATGGAAAGACTGACCCTGTTCTTCATATAGAACAATATCAAGCTGCTGCCGACATTTATGCGGTCCCCGATGAGATGAGATGTAGGGCATTCTCGGGAACTCTTACCGGATCTGCTCAGATATGGTATAATAATCTTCCTCGGGGTAAGATCTCAACTTTCTTTCAACTGGCCGAGTTATTCATTGGCAATTTCTACTTTGGGGAAAAGCCAGTTAAACGAGTAGCACATTTGTTAAGTGTTAGACAAAAAGTTGGTGAAAGTACCAGAGATTATATAACTCGTTTTAATAACGAGAAACTTGAAGTAATTGATTATGAGGAGAAGACAGCGATCACTGCCTTGATGAGTGGACTGTTGCCTAACAAGTTATATTACACTTTGGCCAAAGATCCACCCACAACTATATCAGAATTGATGGCAAAAGCGGCCAAAATCATGAATGTCGAGGAGGCTATGGCTGCGAAGAAGAATATGGATAAAGAGACCAAGGTGGAAGTCGACAAAACCAAGAAGAAAGAGCATAAGAACAATGGTGGTGACAAGCAATCCAAAAATAGGTCGTCATGGGAGGTCTTATGGAAATTTGATAATTACACTCCTTTGAACGTATATATCAACCACGTCCTGGAAGAAATTAAGACAAGAGAGGAATTAAACTGGCCAAAGAAAATAAAGGCAGACCCTGACACGAGGAATAGGAAAAAATATTGCGAGTTCCATAAAGATCATCGCCATATTTCCAAGAATTGCATAGCTCTTCAAAATGAAATTGAAACACTCATCCGACGAGGAAAGCTGTCAAAATATGTTGATAGAGGAAAAAAAAAGAAACAACGATCGAGCAAGAGGTCTAGATCTCCTCGTCGAGCAGAGGAGAACAAGAAAAGAAACTATGAAGATGATCCCGAGGATGACCCCGATCTTCCCAAGAGACCAAGGAAGCCAGAACGAGAGGTATTTTCAATATGCTTTGGGTCATTTGATTGTAATGTTATTACAGGTGGAGATGCAGGAGGAGGAGACCTTACTGTAGAAAGAAAAGCTTACCTTTGTGAGGCTCAGGCTTGTTCGTATATTCAACGAATAAATCTAGCTGAAGAGGATCGCCCGAGAAAGGTGAACAAAGAGAAATTAGTCATTGGTTTTTCAAAGAATGACCTTACAGGTGTTCTATATCCTCATGATGATCCATTGGTGATCAAGATGAGAATGAAGGAGGTAATGATTTCAAGAGTACCGGTCGACAATGGTAGCTCGGCAGACATCATGTTCTACTCGTGCTTCGATAGTTTAAATATAAAGCTATCTCAACTGGAGCCTTATCACAGACTCCTCCACGATTTTGCTGGCGAGAAAGTGTTTCCACTTGGGACTATCAAGTTGGATATATTCATTGGTACGTGGCCTGCTTGTCGAACAGAAAGAATAAGTTTTTTCGTGATGGATAAGAATGTTCAATCATCATACAATATCATCATGGGAAGAGTAGGATTGAAGAAGTTCGAGGCTGTACCATCTACAATGCATCAGTGCCTAAAATTTCCAACAAATTTTGGAGTAGGAGTTGTGAAAGGTGATCAGAAAGTAGCTCGGGAATGCTATTATTCATCCGCTGAACAGGAGGAATTGGAGGAATCAAGGAAAAAGACTACTACCTATCAAGTGGACGAAGGTGCCGAAATTGAAACATTGGATCCTAGAGATGAGTGGCAACTCGTGAAGGGTCAAGTGGTGGAAGCTACTGAAAACATCATTCTGGACGACGAGCACCCTGAGCGAACTACTCAAATAGGTTCGTCGTTGGAAGCCTCATTAAAACAAGAATTGATAACTTTCCTCAGAAGCAGAAAATAAACTTTTACCTGGAGTCATTAAGATATGCCTGGGATAGATACAAATTTCTTATGTCACGAGCTCAATGTGAATAAGGAGATCAAGCCAGTGAAGTAGAGAAGACGAGTATTCAGCCCCGAGAAGAATCAAGCTATACAGGAGGAAGTCGAGAAGTTCCAGAAAGCTTCCTTCATTGATGATGTTAAATATCCAGACTGGTTAGCTAATGTGGTGATGGTAAAAAAGAAGAATAACAAACGGAGGATGTGTGTAGACTTCACCAACCTCAACAAAGCATGCCCAAAGGATCACTTTCCATTGCCCCGAATTGATCAGCTGGTGGATGCTACCTCGGGACACGAGCTGCTGAGCTTCATGGATGCTTATTCTGGTTATAATCAGATCAAAATGAAACCTGAAGACAGGGAAAGTACTTCTTTCATTACCCCTAGGGAACTTATTGTTATAATGTTATGCCTTTTGGTTTGAAAAATGCAGGTGCGACATATCAGCGGCTGATGAACAAGGTTTTTACTGAACAAATCAATTGCAATATGGAAGTCTATGTTGACGATATGCTGACAAAAAGCAAGAAAGCTGCAGACCATTTAGTTGACTTAAGTCAGACTTTTGATCAACTGGATAAATATCAAATGAAGCTGAACCCAACGAAGTGCATATTTGGAGTACGAGAAGGCATGTTCCTCGGGTACATTTTCAATCAATGAGGCATTGAAGAAAATCCTGAAAAGATCAAAGCTCTATTAGGGCTGCGATCTCCAACGACGAAGAAAGAGGTGCAAAGTCTTAGAGGACGAGTAGCAGCTCTCAAAAGATTTGTATCACGAGCAACTGATCGATGTCTCCCATTCTTTAAGACACTCCGAAATACTTTTGAGTGGAATGATGAATGTGAGAAGGCTTTTCAAGACTTGAAGAAATACTTGGGAGCACCTCCACTGTTGTCCAGGCCGGTGATGGGAGAAAAATTATACTTGTATCTTGCAGTGTTCGAGAATGCAGTTAGTTCGGCGTTGATCAGAGTGGACAATGGAGTACAAAAACCAATTTAGTACACAAGTAAGGCCTTCCGAGGAGCAGAGATCAGATATCCAAGGATGGAAAAATTAGCACTGGCGCTGATTGAGGCGAGTAGGAGAATGAGGCCATACTTCCAGGCTCATACCATAGTAGTATACACTGATATTCCATTGAGGCAAGCCCTTCATAAACCAGAAAAATTAGGGAGATTGATGTACTGGGCAATAGAGCTCGGAGAATACGATATAGTCTATGAACCAAGATCATCGCTAAAAGGGCAGGATGTAGCAGATTTTATAGCAGAGTTCACCTATCCTGATACCCTCGAGGAGCAAAAGTTGCTCGCTGATCAACCTTTGGATTTTACAGGATCAACAGACACAAGCTCAGACCAACTCTGGTTGGTAAAAGGGCGAGTGGATGCTACAGGATCATCAATTTAGAGCTCAGATCAACTCCGATTGGTAAAAGGGCAAGAAAAGATGATCGACGAGGAGCGAGAAATATCAGGAGAAGATGAAAGAAAGAAACAAATATTTCACTGAGGAACTCTGTCAGATCAGAAATTTGAAGAGGAGTTACCTATATGGAGGTTATATGTAGATGACTCATCTTGCACTGCAGGATGTGGCGCAGAGATAGTTTTGAGCACTCCGGATGAGGTCGATATGGAATACGCCTTGCGTTTCAAATTTAAAGCTTCCAACAATGAGGCTGAGTATGAGACCATGATTGCAGGACTTAGTTTGGCAAAAATTATGGAGGCGCAACAGGTTATCGTTTTCAGTGACTCTCAATTGATCGTAAACCAAATGATGGGAGTATATGCAGTCAAAGGAGAGTTAATGATCAGATATCATGCAAAGGCAAAGGATCTGATGTCAGAATTTATTTCTATTCAGCTGGTCAGAATACCGAGAATGGAGAATGTGAAAGCAGACGCCCTAGCTCGATTAGCATCAGCTACTCGTACCGAGATACGACGAACAATACCAATTGATGTGTTGGCTGGTCGGAGTATAGATGAAGACCTAACGATGAACTTTATCACCCTTGATTTAGGACCATCTTGGATGGATCCCATCAGGGCATACATTGAGGAGGGAGAATTGCCAATTGACAAGCTCACAGCCAAGAAATTGAAGTTTAAAGATGCTCAGTATGTATTAACTAATGGTATCTTATATAGATGAGGACTTATGGAAGGTTTGCAGAGATGCGTGCATCCCTCCGAGGTGAAAGATTTGATTGAAAAGATCCATGAAGGGTCCTATGGAGCACATGTAGTAGGTCAGACACTCTTGCAAAGGATGATGACGCAGGGATATTACTGGCCGACGATGAGGGCTGATTGTGTAGCCTATGCGAAGAAATGTGACAAGTGCCGGCGCTTTTCCTCCATTCAAAGAACTCCACAAGCATTATTGACACCCATAACTTCCCCTTGGACATTTGCCATGTGGGGAATTGATTTGGTTGGACCACTGCCAACGACCCGAGGAAGGTTCAAATACCTCGTCGTCGCAGTAGATTATTTTACTAAGTGGGTAGAAGCTGAGCCACTCATTGATATGACGTATGAGAAGGTGTACCAATTTGTTTAGAAGAACTTCATTTGTCGATATGGTCTTCCTCATGCTTTCATCACAGACCATGGAACACAATTTGATAACGAGGAGTTCGCTGCCTATTGCCATCAGTCAAATATTTTGAAGGTCCACTCAGCACCAGGCCATCCTCAAAGCAATGGACAAACTGAAGTGACAAATAGAACGCTGCTAAATGGCTTGAAGAAAAGACTGGATGATGCAAAATCGAATTGGATCAACGAGCTACAGTCAGTACGTTGGGCTTACCGAACTACTCCCCGAGTAGCAACTGGAGAATCACCATATATGTTGGCGTTTGGAAGTGAAGCTGTTATACCTGCCGAGTTGGGACTCCCAACACACAGGGTACTGAATTTTAATTCCCCTGTCAGTGACTTTATGAGAAGACTGGATTTAGACATGCTCGAGGAAGTCAGAGAAGAAGCAGCCATCAGAAATGCTGTATACCAACAACGAACAACTCTATTCTACAATAAGCGAGTGAAGAAGTGCGACCTGAAAGAAGGAGACTATGTGCTGAAGAAAGTAATTCAAAAGCACAACAAACTGGAGGCAAATTGGCATGGACCATACCGAGTTACAAAAGTTGTTCAACCAGGAACTTACCGAATAACAACTCTAGAGAGGGAGGAGTTTAAGAATACATGGAACGCAGAGCACCTGCGCAAGTATTATTAGTGATGTATATGTAACACAGTTCCATCAGTATGAATAAAATGAAGATATTCTGCCAAAGTCTCTCCTTTTATTGAGAATTTTTCGGGGAATACTAGTGCTACACACTACTCGGCAAATCTCGGCAAAGCTCAAACTGCTCAGCACAATATTCCTAAAAATGCAAACCTCGGTTGGTTAGAAAACAAAATATTCCTAAAAATGCCAACTTCGGTTGGTTAGGAAACAAAATATTCCTAAAAATGCCAACTTCGGTTGGTTAGGAAACAAAATATTCCTAAAAATTCCAACCTGTTTGGCTAGGAAACAAAATATTCCTAAAAATGCCAACCTATTTGGCTAGGAAACAAAATATTCCTAAAAATGCCAACCTGTTTGGCTAGGAAACAAAATATTCCTAAAAATGCCAACCTGTTTGGCTAGGAAATAAAATAATCCTAAAAATGCCAACTTATGTTGGTTGGGAGGTACATATATTCTCGAAAAGGCCAACTTATGTTGGTCGGGAGGTAAGATTATTCCAGAAAGTGCAAAAGTTGCTAACTATGGCTGGTCGGGGATAAAAACCCACTAACTGTAGTTGGTCGACATGGAGAATTTAACGACCTTGGTTGGTTGGAAACATTTTAAACATTTTTTATACTCGTGACTTTATTATTAAGTGATCGAGCAACATTATTGATACTTGTAACTTTTTAATTATTACTGAGTTGGTCGACAAACAACACAATATTGTTATCTTTTTAACAGATATGCACAAATGTAAAGTGTTTGATAATTACAATACAATTGCAATTAAGATTTGCAAACAAAAATGAAAATCTTTCATTGAATTCAAAATAAATTACATTGATAATGAAATGAAAGTTACATTGACATGTATACTAACTACTACATCAAAAATTCCTATTCTACTGGTCTTTTCCCCTCTGCTTTTGACACAGGTTCCTCGCCAGCAGGCGGATCATTTAAAGCTAGAGGAGAATTGATAAAATTAAGATCTTTCAACATCCATGTGTTCATCACGGATGGTCGATCTAAGAGGTGCTCAGGACGAGATATCTCAACATTTGAGTGAAGATTGTAGTCACCGAGATATTTGGAAATCAAGCTCCGAGGAATGTCCCGAGCAGGGATCCAACTCATGTCCAGTTTGTGTGGTGGCACATGCAAGTCGAGCAGCCCGGGATCATGGTAGTCCCACAGGTAATGACCCTGTTTGAGTTGCAGCACTCCTAAGGCATTCAACCAGCCCTGCTTGTAGCCCTTATTATTGGCATTCTGGATACGATCGTCCAAGTGGTATAGCGCTTCATTGTATCCAGCCATCCAGAACTCCCTGGGCTATTTGTGGAATTGATATGTTAGCCTTTCTAGCTGCTCGTGGAGATTCTTGATGAAAAGTTCCTTATTCTCCAAGACTGACTTCTGCGCGGAGAGCTGTTTTTCTAGGTCCCTAATCTTCTTTGACATATCAGATAACGCCCGGTTCTTCACCATTAATTGGAAGGCCTGGTTCTCTAAGGTAGAATGAGTCCTCTGTTCCTGGACAAGAACCCGAGCTGCTCTTGCTCGTCCCCGAGGAGCTCTTACTCGACCACGAGAAGATGTAGAGGGGCCAGAGCTCTTCAAGACTTCCAATTCGTCCCTCAACTTGGCGTTCTCAACCTCTAAGAATGAAAATCCCTCGTTGATCACTGGGACCAAGGCACTAGAAGTGGAATCTGCAGACTTCAATTGTGACAGCTCCTTCTGCAGGTTGTTGTTTTCTTGTTCCAGCAACTCAGCAATCTGTCTGCATTCTTCGACTTCACCTCTCAAGGTTCTCTCCCTTACATCGTACCCAGTAAAAAGCTTCTCGTAGCCCTTGTCGGCAATGATCTGCTGGTACTTCTTCTCGTACCCCTCATGCAACAAGGTAGTGGATTCTTTGTATTGAAGCTGAAGGTCTTAGAGGGTGCTTTGATGATCCTCGATTATTTCATAATAGGAAACATTATTGTCCACTGCTCGATCAAGAAGACACTATATTGATATGCTTCCACTGCCTGTTCTGAAGCATCCTGGCTGAGGATGTCGATAACTTGTGTTGCACTCATGTATGTGTGACCAGCCTTGAAGTATACATTGCATTATCGCAGCAGCTTTGTATCATGGGCAGATAACAATTCCATCCTAGCCAGAAACTAGCAGAGAAATAAAGAGCAATCATCAATAAAAAGTACAAGAAGAGTATGAATAGAAGATAGACAACAGTATGTAAAAAAGTCCAAGTTTTATTAGATCATAGTATTCAGAGTTACATATTCATGATTACAATTGATAAAAAGAAAGATATAAAGATAAACCCAACAACTCTACACCTTTTCCTTATCTCCCAACACCTTCTCGGGAGGTTGGGATGAGGTAGTAGGTTGATCGGGGGGAATAGAGAGTTGCTCGGGGAGCACTGGCAGTTCCTCGGCAGCAGGCTGGATGGCTGGGGGGTTATCTGCCATCATCATTGAAGACTCTTCTGAGGCAGCTTCGTCCTCTTCTTCATCTTCTGGAGTTAGAGGGGGACCAGGGATATGTCTTTGGAAGAGCTCGGAAGATTCATCGACTTTCATCTCTTGGAGAGCTGCAACCCATCCATCCCTGAAGTACTTCAGGCTGCCATATTCAACTTGTGACATCATGGCAGCTAACCCCTTGTTCCATCCCTTATCCCAGCCAGTGCTGAAAGACTTCTTCACATCAACTTTCCTCTTCAGCTTCTCCGAGGAAAGTTTCTCGGACAGAAGGTTCTCGACAGTCTTTAATTTGTTCTCAACCTCCTCCTTCTGTCGAACTACTTCTTGAAGCTGGCCCAACCTTTCCTCCGCAACCCTGAGCTTATCTTCAAGATCTCCAGCAGCTTTGAGCTTCTATTCGAGCTCTTTATTTGCCTTCTCCAGGGCATTATTTTTCTTCTCCAACTCTTTGGAGGCTTCAACAGCTCGAGCTTTCTCCTGCTCGGTGGAGGCAAGCTTCTTCTCCCAGACAGCTTTATTAGTGGCATATGTCTGGAGAGAATCTGCCAGAGATTTTGTAGCTTCCTCCAAAGCTCCCTCCACGCTGGACGAGGAGCATGAAGCTTTAATTTCTTCATCCTTCTTGAAAATTATATTGAAGCAGCTCGTCAACTGTGAGATTAAAAAGAAAGCAAGCCAGAAACAAAAACGACAAAGGAAATATGAAAAGTTCAAAGTAAGAATACTTACAGAAGCAAGGTGATGAGCAGCTAACGAGGTGACCATGTCCCGAGTAAAGTTTTCTTCAGTACCTTGGACCTCGGGAATGATCCAGGACTTTACTGAGCTCATGGCAGAGCTCGGGGGAACAAAAGTGGGAACCCCAGTCCCAGCAGCTGGGGGCTGAGTAATGGTGTCAGCCAAATTGACCGAGGAGCTCTTCTTCAGCCTCCTCGGGGGAACAGAGACAGACTCAACCAAGGAAGAACCCTTGGTCGGTGATATTACAATCATCTCTCCAGGAGCAGCAGACCTGCTCGGAGCCACTGCGGTCTTCTCTACAACCTTCACAACTGCAGCAGTCGAGGAAGGCGCATCAGTTTTCAATGTCCCTTTTGGGACATCAATTTTACTCTTTTTGACCTCTCCAGAACCAGAGGCAGGTTTCTCGAACAAAGTGGGATGTCTTCTTCTCTTCATACTTTCACTCAAAGGGACGTGAGATTCAGGTGAAGAACTGGTGGAAGCTAGCACAGGTTCTGTTTCAGTGATCACTGGACGAGCAGTGGAAGAAGTAGTGTAGCTCTTATACTGCAGCAAATACGAGGCCGACCTAATGTGCTCATCGGCAACACTTTGATGCAGACTCCAGATAAGTTTCAGATGTCTTATATTAACATCTGCTTCCTTTGGACACTTTCTTTTGCTATCAGCTGCAAACAAATAAACATTGCCATCAGTGACACATTCTATCAAACACAAAAGAAGCATGATTTTAAAATAAGTAAAACGAAATAAAAATAACCTATCCCATTGCCATAAGGAGGGCATCTGGGACCCTGGTAAACCTCATCTCCAGTTAATGGAGGGTGTTGCCAATTTTTTATGACAACCCCGTGTTCAAAATAATCCTTATTGGCATCAGGGAGATTGACTACTAAGGCTCTATTTAAAAATCTAGTTTTTAAATAAAAAGTGTTATCACTAACTGCCCATCTATAACAAAACATAATCTCAGGAATTCCTATGCGAGTTCCATGGATTTGGTTTAATCTATGCACCCCATTAACTATTCTCCATGCGTTGGGGGCTATTCTTGCAGGAACAACGTCAAAGTAATGACATAATTCCAGACACAAGGGATTTGGTGGAAAAGAAAATCCACACTCAGCAATAAAGAGGCTGGGGAACCAATGTCCCTTAGCCAAATGGAAATAATCAGAAGGCTCAGAGAGCTCTTCCAAGAAAATCCAGGAGGGAATGGAAAAATCAGATCAAAATTTGTCAAGAGATTCAACAGGGTAAACCATGGTGATTAAAGGAAATGAAGACGAAGGAAGAAGATCTTACAGAAAAAAGACTGAAGCTGTTGACAACGAACGATGGAAGAAGATGAATACACAGGAGAGAAAGAGACTATGGAAAACTCAAAAATAAAAATTTGGAAAAGTAGAAGATGATGGGATTTTTTGCAGCGTTTAAATACTCTACCTTAGGAAAGGGAAAAGTAATGATTATAAAAAGAAATGATTACGCTATCGGCGGCTAAAAGGACAAAAAGGGCACGACAATCGAAGCGAGCAGAAAAATTCAAAAAGCCTGATTCTACGAATTTGAAAGGAGAAATAAATACAAGGGAAACATTCCCAAAAATCAGGAAGACCATTTAAAGCTACCATATTCCGAGAAAGAATGTTTCATACTCCTCAAATTTCGAACTATGAAACATTGGGGGCTTCTGTTGATACCAAATTTAATCTGCTGACATGACTCAATTGAATGAAGACAGGTGGTAATCTACATAGCAACAATAATACTTTCGAGGAACTCACATGCTCCGAGGAACAAGAATACAACAAAAAGCTAGGATTCCCCGAGGAACCCAGATTCTCCGAGGAACAAGAACTCTCCGAGGAACTCTTGAATACCGAGAAGCTTAGGCGGTCCGAGCTGCACCTCGAACAAAGCATTAATAGCTGGATAACCAACAGTTAAACTGATTCATTAAATGCTTATCATTCAGACGCACACGCTAAAAGGGCATTGAATGTATCACCCTTTCATATGTACATCATTTAATGTATTACCCTTTCACTTTACAGTCTCAGGGCTATAAATACATTGTACAATCCTTATTGTAAAGGGACCCGAATCCAGACCGGAATTTCTTGATAGAACTTGTAATCGAGAATTCCCAAACACTCAGCAATAAAACAACAGTGGACGTAGGCCATTCTTATAAGGCTGAACCACTTTAAAAAGTCTATGTCTCATATATTTATCTGCGATTGAATGATTAGAGTGATCTAATTTTTTACATCAACAGTATATATATTATATGAGTGATTGATATATCTATACACTTATATATGAAAACTTTCTACTGTGTGTATAGGTAGTTAAGAAATGAATAAATACTTCAACTTTATAATAAGTGTTCGGGAACTTTGTAACGGTACGATGTTGCTCTAAGTAACGTAATAAATTTTGAAGAGAATACATTCTAAAACTAAATATTATAACTTTCTACTCCTCGGGATACAACATTATGGAAAATAAGAGTCCAGTTTATGAATTAAGTAGTACGGTAGGCATGCACACTAGATGAGAGGCGAGAATTCTCAAGAGAGTGTCGCATACTAACATGGTTATTGCATTAGCCGGTAAGCATTTTAAATACTTGCTAAACTATTTTTAAAACTGTTTTACACTCGGGCTCTGGTCCGTTTTCTGTTATTTCTCCTTCTCTTGTATATATGTATATATTACCGGAGCCCATCCACAGGGGCATCATGCTTAGATTCTTTGGACTATATGTGCTGCAGCTGATGTGGGAGTTGCAGGTTCTTGATTTTAACGACCTTTTTATTTATTCTGCTCTTATTTTAGTTCTGCTTAGATAGGGCATGTGTTGCCCGTTCCTCTATTCAGTTTGGATTTTTACAGAGATTTATGTTCATTTATATTTTCAGCATTCGGTACTCCTTGGGAGTTAACTATCGTCAGGATGGTTTAATTTATAGTTTTAAACTTTTTTGGTTTATCTAGATGGTTTTAATTCTTGTGTGGTATTGCCATCCTTAGTATTTATGTGATTCTTAAACTGTTGGTTGTTAAAAAGGTTTACATTTGGATTTAATAAAATGGAAATAAAGCTTTAAATTGTTTTGACACTTAGCTTAATTATTTAGGGTGTTTAAATTGGTATACTTTATTTTGCGACAGTGATGCTAATAATGAACCAACTGTTCACCTTGATTTTAATTTAATAAAGGATTGATCTCCCGATATTTGATTAGGCGGGGAGTCACATTTACTAACTATTAGGGGTGGCAAATTGTGTTATTGGTTCAGGTTCAGGTCCAATTCGACACGACACGAAATATTTTTTAGTGACACAAACACGACACGACCCGATGTCGTGTTATTATTTTATAACCCTAACACGACACGACACGACATGACACGACACGATTGGCACGATTTAAAATTTTGATCTGATTAAGACCCATTAACACGACATGATTGACAAGACACGTTTGACCCAACACGACACGACTCGATTGGAGTACAATTGTAGCATATTTTTCAATTAATGCTTTATTGTATTACATATTAAATCAGCAATTTGCAAAAATTCCATAATATATAAAATTTTTATAGTAATCATGCACAAGTAAGAATTACATCACAATAAGCAAGCACAACTAAAATTTATATAATCTCAACCACCAAAAGTTTTAAAAAATTTCAAAAATACTTAAAGTTGTTAATGAGATTACTTTTCACAAATAATAGTTTTTAGCTAAGATGACAACTAATAAAGTTTTCAAAAGATCACTACTCTCCTCAGTGATTGTATTATTCTTTCTTCCATCATCATGCACAATATCATTCCTATGAAAAAATATAATCATTATTAGGATAAAACAAGTTTGTAATACAAGTGAAGCTGATTAAATATTAAAAATTGCATATATTAACCTTAAGAGTATCCGATGAATTGCTTTCCTTCTTATCCAATTCTATGATGTCTTTAATGAACTCAAGAAAATTAAGCTCCAAATCACCTTATTTGTAAAAAAAAAATCCAAAATGATTAAGTGAAAATCGTTTATTTAAAATATCGAATGGTAAAGAAATATAAATTTACCTTTAATGCTAAAAGGCCAATCTCTAGTACAAATCAGCGCCTCCACAGTTTCAGCCTGAGCTCCGATATTGATTAAGCACACGACCACCACTACTAAACGCCGATTCCGATGCAACTGTGGATACATGGACACTGAAGACATCACAAGCCATACATGCTAGATCAGGGTATCGGTATTCATGAGCTCTCTAAAAACTTAAAACATCCAATTATTCTGCTAAGTCACTCCTTGGTTCATCTAAATACATCTCAAGTTGTGTCTTTTGCATTGAAGAAAGGTGCTCGACTCTCATAAGAAGAGAATTCCTAAAAACAACAAAAAAACAACAATGTTTTATTAATAAAAAACAACAGTGTAATAAAAAAAATAGCAATTTTTGTAATAAAAAAACAACATATTTTTTCATAAAAAACAACAAAAATGTTTTTTCATCAAAAATAGCAATGTTTTGTATTTACTAAAAAAAATAACTTTTTCTAATAAAAAATCATGTTTTTTCATTAAAAAAAATAGCAATGTTATTTCAACATTAAAAAACAACAATGTTTTACATTTACTTAAAAAACAACAACTTTAGAAATACGAAAACAACATGTTTTTTCATTAAAAAAATTGCAACTTGTGTAATAAAAAAATAATAATGTATATATACCTTGAACATGCTTTCGGTGGTTTGACTTAGTGTGGTAGCATTTGTCTTCTCATCGTTAACTTTCTTACATCCATCTACCATTGTAATAGATGTGTTCTCGCCCATAGTAGAGTTGCTCATGTATTTACCAAAAAGATCAAACAACTTTTGTTTAATAAGACGACTTTGATAATTATTGATACCATAAATTTTTTTGTAAGTGAACTCAACATATTGAAATTTGAGACGAGGATCCAAAATTGCGGCCATTGTCAAAATTAAATTATAATCCGACTAACACTTGGAAAATTTCTCATATATTTTACATGCCATTTACTTCATAAAGACATCCGAACTTTGCATTTCTTCTCTTAAAGTGAGCTCATCCATGGAAACGGAAATAAAATACAAGTTCGTCGTACGGTATTTGTTTAAGGAGAAGATGCAAGTCACTTCATAGAAAACCTCCAAAAACTTAAAAAAATTCTCAATCTTTCCCCACTCCGTTTCATTTGGACAATCCAAAAAATTTGAGTCACTTAGTGCTAAACGAACAAATGCATGACGATAAAATATAGCACTCTCTATCATTAGAAATGTTGCATTCCACCTAGTTGGGACATCTTGACGCAATACTCTCTTTGCATCCAAATGAACAAATTTCACACATTCCATAAATTTTACTTTTCTAAGTTGTGAGCCTTTTACATACTTCACACACTCCCGCACCTTTACCACCCCTTCATCTATTGCCTTTTAGCCATCTTGAACAATTAAATTCAAAACATGAGCACAACATAGAATATGAAAACAATCACCCTTACATAAAAGTGAGCCCTCATTATTTAGTTGACTTTTTAGCAATTCAATAAATGTATCATTGCTTGATGCATTGTCCAACGTGATAGTGAACAACTTTTTCTCAATGCCCAACTCAGACAACAAATTGAATATATTTTCGGTTAAGCAAATACCATTATGTGGAGGTCGCATCACTTGAAAATTGAGAATCTTTTTTTGCAATTTCCAATCTTTGTCAATAAATTGTGAAATGACACAAACAAATCCATCCGTGTTAATTGAAGATCATAAATAGGATGTAAAATAAACCCTACTGGGAGCTAACTCAAGCATTTTCTTTAATTTTTTATTCTCCCTTTTATGCATTTTTAAGACATCGGCCTTTACGACATTTCTTGAGATAATTATCAAATACTCATATAAGTAATGAAAAATAGCCCTAATACCCTCATATTCTACAATCTGAAATGGTAAATCATGCATTATAATGGCCTCAGTAATTAACTCCCGAAATCTTTCAGGCTAAAATTTGGAAGAGCGCATCGACATATACCCTCGAGATTGATTCATTAATATTTGGGATATGTTATTTTTATCCCTTCTTGGCCATTTTTTCATATGTTTTCTCAAGCTACCCGTGTCATTCTTAGAAGAACACATGTCAATTTTTGAACATTTTTTACATATGGCTCTTTCTTTTCCATCATCACCAATGGGAATAAGGTAAAAAAAATTCCATACCTCGGATCAACATTCCCTACATTGCTTGACTAAATCCCCATGTGTTTCCGCCTCTAATTTCACATTAACTTCAACAACGTCATCACCATCATCTTCGCAAGAACTATCATCTCCGTTGTCAACCTAAAAAAAATCATAACACCATATACAAGACAAACTACAAAAAATAAACAAATTCAAACTAATAAACAAAATAAATCTAACAAAATAGAATACATTAATTACCTCATTTTCATTTAAATTGTTCTCAAGAGGTTCTCAAAATTTCACTCTTTTCTTCTCTCCAACTTCAAATGATTTTGACCTTTTCTTCTCATTAACATTAGCCAAGGTTAATTTTGAGTTCATTTTAAGATCTGCCAAATGAAAAAAAAATACAATTGTTAGTCAGATTAAAAAAATACAAATGTTAATAAAATACAAACAGAACTGTAAAAAAAAGAAAAAAAATGAACTGAAAAAAAAGAACAAGAGAACTGTTAGTAAAACCTGTGTCAACATAAAGAACAAGAAAAAAAATGAACATAAAGAACTATTAGAAAAAACGAACAAGAAAAACATAAAGAACTGTTAGTAAAACTTTTACAAAAAAACCATCGTTGTCAAAGAAAAAAAAAGAACTGTTAGTAATTTTTTTTGATTTCTTAAAAACAAACAATAGAACTGTTAGTAAAAGAAATGAAAAACATAACCACGAGAACTGTTAGTAAAAGATATAAAAAACATAACCATTGTGGTGAAGAAACAAAACCATTGTGATGAAAAAAGGAGATCGGAAAAAAAGAACAAAACAAAAGAATAATACGAGAATACGAGATCGGAAAACGAGATCTGAAAATGATAAAAATACGAGTTCAGAAAACTATATCAATACATACCGCCGGACAGAACTTTCGGGAACCGAACAAAGCTTCTTGATTTTTTCGTGGTGAAGAAACAGTTCCGCCAGGTTTTTTATGGAGAAATATTTTGGGGTAGCTTAGTTAGGGTTTGTTATGTTTGGTTTTGTGGTATAATGGAGGGAGCATAAATATTTTATGGGTTGGGATTTTTAATAAAAGCGTTTTATTTTTAATAGATTTGTATTGGGTCTTAATGGGGGTTATTAACGGATCCATAATGGGTTTTTAATCGGGTCTCTAATGGGTCTTAACGGGGTCGTTATTGGGTCTTTAACGGGTCTATTTTGGGTCAGTTTTGTGTCTAAAATTCAACACAAACATGACACGACACAACAGCGGGTCCAACAACCCAGACCCGAACACGATAAGCCGTGTCAATTTCGTGTTAATTTTGTTTCGTGCCGTTTCATGTTCTCGTGTCATTTACAAAATTTCCACCCCTACTAACTATCCATTTAAAACTTTAGCAAGTGGATCCACAATGTTATCTCTTGACATAACATAGTCAATGGAGATAATTTCACTAGAGAGTTGTTGCCTAACGGTATTATATCTACGATCAATATGTCTAGATTTATCATTATACATGGTATTATGTGCCCTTCCAATTACTGATTGTCTATCACAATTGATACATATTGCGGGCACAAGCTTAACCCAGTTTGGAATATCCTCTAAGAAGTTTCTTAGGCCACTACAAGAAAAATAGTCACTTGTATAAGTTAAAAACTGATATAAATAGTCATTTATATCAGTTTTTAAAATTTTCATAACAAGTGGTGACATAAATGTTTGTAAAACTACGATAAAATAATTTTTATTTATGTCAGTTTTAAAAAAAAAACATAAAACCTGCAACATTAAGCATTAATTTATCACACTTTGGAATAAAACTGTGATTAAAAAATGCACATTTATCACAGTTTTAAACAATATATGTGAGTTTTTTCACAACCGGCATAAGTGTTTAAATATAAAAAAAATTCGAAAATGTCAAATATACACACCTATATATTCGATTGGAACAAAATCAACACTTATACCACAAATATTTTATATTCACAATAAAAAATATTCATAGATAAAAACTAATTATATCACTAACTTGTTTCATCAAAATATCCACTATAAAAAGCTATTGATGTGTCGAGTACGAAATATATATCTAGGTACATCATAATATTAAAAATCTCAATTACATCAAAAACTACCAAAATTCCCAAGCTTACTAATCTTGAGGACAAAACTTGTTTATGCAATGCAAAACTCAATCCACTAGCTTTGTTCTTGATAATTATCTCCTGAACCGAATAGCTCACTACACAACAAATACAAAAATAGGCAAAACACAACAAAATATGGTCAATAAATTTTTCAAGAAATAACAACCAAATATTGAGTTTGAATTTTTCAGCATAATACAACTATTTATAGTCCTAAGAATGTACCTAATATACACCATTTTTAGCATAGCTGGTGTGCTGCTTTGTAGTTCCTATAGAAAATAATATTTGATATTAATATAGGTGGAACGTAGACTCTAATAAGAAAGCTAAAAGAAATCATCAATATGACTTAAGAGATGTCTACACTTTTCTTGAATTTTGAAGTCCTACAAACCAAGTGTACTTGTGTCCGAACCTGTAAGTAACAACTCCAATTAATTGTTTTATCAGAGTAGAACTTAATACTTAATATACATATATAAATTAAATTATAAAATCAAAAATTAAGTTGGTGAAATAATGATTACCTTACGAACGTGGGAATGATGTTTGTTAATGAAGAAATAAACGAATAAAATAGGGGAAGAGATATCGGATGCTTGAGATCACATAGGACAAATTAAACACAAACTCCATTATTTTGGTATCAGTTGCATAAGATATACAACAAGTTATACCAGAATATCCTCCAGGGAAACAATGGGAAGGGGGAAGTAAAAAGAATTAGGAGTTGAAGTAAGAACTGCAACACATGAAAAACACATTAATACTGATGTCCTTGTATCCAAATTGGGGATGAAAAGACAAATAATGTTCTCAAAACACAAGAAAAGACATCAAAGCCTTGTAAATGAAACATAATAAAACAGAGAGGGAGGCTGAAGACATAAAAGACAACAATCGACACAGGAGAATACCCAAAAGCCAATATCATGCTCGAACATATACAAAATCCCTTCGGATCAATTTACTTCCATTACACATTATATAAATAGGGTATTGTTTCTCATCACTCCCTTAGTTTCTGAAATCAACTTTGAGGAGTGTTTAAAAATAGTTGTACTAACCGATGGGTAAAGTTTGATAGAAAAATAAGGGAAGGGAAAGAAAGTTCATTTAAGCATACCGTTAAAAAGTGTTCACCGACCCAGGCGATAAAGGTAATCAAACCTCTAGTGATGTTAAGAAATTTGCGATATCTTCAAAAATACCATAATTTAGTAATAATAACCGAACATTGGTCCTATAATATTTGGTAAATCTTAAGTAGGATACTTATAAAATCCTAAACAATTGGTCATGGAGGAAAATTTCATGCAACAACAACCATAGAAACTATAAGTTCTATGAAAAGAAAAAGTAAATATCTATATTTTTAAATTTGTTCCAAAAAATAACATGTAAACATATACATGTACATAACTCATATTCAAAATCACAAAGGTGGTACAAAGTGTTTAACCATATAAAAGAAGAAAAAACAAGACAATCGAAAAACCCTAATAGGAGTGATAGTGGAGTGGAAGAATCATGAAAAAAATATATAATTATAATACTAAAAGAATCCCAACAAGATTTCTACAAGCCCCATAATTCGAAGAAGAGATCCAACTAAGCCTAATCCTATCGTGCGGAGTGCCAACTAAAGAAATGTACGTACACAAACCCATCTCATGTACCAATGCACGCCACGTTTTAGCACATATTTATAACACTTGATAATTTCTCATACATTATCTCACCAAATATGAAAGCAACGCTGGACAATTAGAAAAACACTATAATATTATGATTATATTGTGTTTCCCCGTTCCTTCATAGATATATATAGTCATATGTAGTTCATAAGGATTTAAAATTTACAGAAGAAATATCTAAGTGAAATCATAGAAAAAATCTTACAATTTTTAAGCATGAAAAAATGAAGTAATAGTCATGTTTATCTCAGCAATTTGCAAATTAAAATGGATAAAAGTAGTCATAGTCATACCTATAAACATTTTCATATAACAACAATAGAAGTGGAAGACCAAATTTGATTTCCCAAGTATTTCCCTTAACATTTTATTCATATATTAGATAAATTATTACAACAATTATTTTTCCAAATTCAAGGAGATGCTCATATTTGCTAATTTAAAGAGAAACCAAAAGTGTTGGTTTCCTCATGGACCTTATGCTTGCTCTTCTTCTTGAAGGTTATACTGCCAAGAGAAAGAGAAACCAAAAGTGCATCCCTTATTTGTGTGGAAACATTGGTAATATAAGTTACCATATATGATTTCAATATATTTTTATTAAAAGTACTAAGGCGTGTTTAGTAAAATCAAGTGCCTTTTAATTTATCCCCTGTAATTTTTAGAGACACTCCTTAAATGTTTAATAATTTGACTCTCTATTGAAGCCAAACACATATAGATAAACCACAGAAAATCACCCGAACAAAGAAAATTATTATAAGAATACATTCGCTTATGTCTTTTCCCATTGTTGATTGTACACCCATTCTAATCATTACATATTTTATTTTTTGTGCATTAGAAAAAGAAACTTGTTCTTTATTTGTTACATTTTATGCCCTAAAAGTGAAGTAATGCTACAAATAACTTCAAAGCAAACAAATAATAAGAAGAATTAAAACCTTTTTGGAAATTCTACAAATGCATACCAAGCATTTCAGTAGATAAAGAATTAGGTAATATCCAAATAGAGGAGCATAAATTCTTCATGAACTCAATAAAAAGAAAGCAAAATCGAATTTACAGAAGTTTTCTTACCCTCTATTTTTAGTAGTCACAAAAATCAAACCGACAACAAACTATATTAACTGAAATAGGAAAAAACATAATTATATTTACAAGAAACATGGAGATAATATTGAATATACAATATGGGTAAAAGAATTGAAACAATTACACAGAGCTTTGCAGATTAAATACTCCAAAATTTGAGATTACAAAAATAAGGAAAAATATGATAGAGCACAATATATATATAAATGTAAGTTTACAAAAAAAATGGATTGCATAATTTTTTTTAGATAACGCTAAATAGTTCAATAACAAAGCCTAATATTTTTATTGTACAACAAGTATTTCAATTAAAAAATCTAAATGTTCAAATACACAACAATTATTTACTTTACTTTACACAATAAATAAATCACCTCCTTCGAATTTTCAACCACCCCAAATTTTATAAAACATATAAAGCCAAAAATAATGAATAAAAAGCATTTTTCAATTAAAGTAAAAGAGGTGAGAAGGATAAGATGAGGGTTTTGTACCTTCCATGGAGAGGAGGTGCGTCTCCGCTGCCTAGAGGAGATGTTGCATCACCACTGCCTAGAGAAGAGGAAGAGAGAGAGGAGAAGTTTCCAAGATCATGTGAGAGAAATCGTTTGAGTTTTAGTCTAAGATTTGTTTTGGGAAGAATGAGAGAGGGTAGAGTGAATTTTCCAGATATGGAGCCAATTCCATGAAGGGGAAGGAATGAAAAAAAGAGCCAGTTTTTTTTTTCTTTTCATTTATCTAAGTTTCTAACTAAAGTCTAATATAACCAAAGACTGATAAGTGGCTATGTATGTCATTCCTATATAAATCTGAGATATTTTGTTCGTTTTTTTTGTCTTTATTTTACTCAAATTGAGATCAAAATTCTCCTTCAAAGCTAAACTGACATAGATGTATCCTACAAAAAATCTTTTATGTCATCTTATTTTTGTGTGACATAACGTCAATTTTCAAAGTGACATAAATGACACTTTTTCTTGTAGTGTCCATTTGACTTCTTCTCTAGCTTTGTCCAAACTAATAAATTCAGATTCCATAATAGATCTAGAAATACATATTTGTTTTAAGGATTTCCAACACACATATGCATCACCAAGAGTAAAGACATATCCACTAGTGAACTTAGAGTCCTTTGAATAAGATATCCAATTAGTATTAGTGTACATTTCAAGTATAATTAGATATTTAGTGTAGTTCAGTACAAAGTTTCATATGTTTTAAATACCCTAAAACTCTAACAATAAATTTCCAATGATCACTACTTGTATTACTCATAACCAAGGTTCTAAAAAACGTGGGGCGTGATTGAGGCGTGGAGGCCAAGCCTTAAGCCTTAGAAGCCTAGGCGGGCCTAGGCGTAAAAAAGCGTGAAAAGGCGTTTAGGCCTTCTTAATATATTTAAATATTTTTTAACCATAACCAGGCTATTAAAATACAAAAATTTCACATATCATAAAAATATGTCTGAATATATGCAAATTAAAATACTATTTGATTATTTTGGATGAGATAATGGTCCGGTTTGTAAAGAAATTCTTTAAAAGGCGACATCGTTTCACTAAAACATTGTTGTTTTTAGAAAAAAGTGCGCCTTAAGGGTTTTACCAATAATAAGGCGTGAAAATCGTAAGGCGAGGCGTTTCTCCCAAGCCTTAAGCCTAGGCGTGCCTAGGCGGAGCCTAGGCGGGTTTTTTAGAACAGTGCTCATAACGATTTAGTCTACTTACGGAGTAGGCTATATCCGGCCCATGAAACTTCCTACTATATGAGAATACTCTAGTTATAATATGCTTGTATTATTTTTTACGATGAGGTGAATGTTAGCATAAATCGGTGTTTTAGTTGGTATAGTATTACACTTCTTGAATTTATTAATTATTTTCTCAATGTAATGTGTTTGAGATAATATTAAACCATCAGTTATCTTAAAAATTTTAATTCCCAAAATAACATCAGCAACACCCATGTCCTTCATGTCGAACTTATTAGTTAACATTCTTTTGGTAGCTTTGATTATGTTATAATTGCTACCAATTATAAGCATATCATCAATGTATAAACGCATTATAACGTACCCATTTTAAGTGCTCTTGACATGTACACATTTGTCGCTCTCATTAATCTTGAATCTATTTGACATCATGACATTGTCAAACTTAGGATGCTATCATTTGGGAGCTTTCTTCAACCCATATACTTTGAACTTTTTTTAGTGAGTATCTATCAGAGTTACCTAGCTAATCATTGGGCAAGATTCCTTAGACAATCAGTTATTTTTTCAAACCAAGACAATAGAAGTCACACGGTTCCCTTCGAACACTGTTGATTCTCACGTTTATGTTCGTTTTAGTTTTGAGCACTACCTGGTTCATGAGTGTCTTAGATACTTTCTCCTTCTTAAATTATCATAGAAGAGACCCTTTTTCCTTCACATAAGTGACTTCTATAAAGGGTATCCTGCAATATCCCCCCTTTAACATATCAACATACAGAAGTCATTAGTATCATAACTTATCCTAAATCTCGTGCCCACTGTGCACTGTCTCATCATAGAAATGGGATAGAGTATATATATATATGCATACTGAGTCACACATAATTCAGTTGTCCCTTTGAACCTAGATCTTGGGTTCTTTAATAAACTAGGTTGGTTTGCCACCATGGCGACTCTTGGTTATTTCATAGGCTTTAAGTCCATTCCCTTCGATGATCTTTTTATTAGCTCTCTAGTTAAGACTTTAATAAGAGGATCCGTAATGTTATCTCTTGACATAACATTATTGATGGAGGTAATTTCATTAGAGAGTATTTGCCTAATGGTATCGTGTCTACGACGAATAAGTCTACATTTATTGTTATACATATGTGTCCTTCTAATTTTTGATTGGTTATTACAATTAGGGATGGAAATTTTGGGAAAGAAATGATAACACGAAACAAAACGAAATAAATTTGACACAAAATTGATACGGTCTTTCTTGTTCGGGTCGTGTTCGGGTCTGGGTTTTTGGACCCACTAACGGGTCATGTCATGCTCGTGTCTAATTTCTATCACGAAATTGACCCGATAAGGACACGATAGTGACCCAATTAAGGACACGATATAAATTCTATATAGACCCATTATCGACCCCCATTTAGACCCATTATCAACCCACTATTTAGACCCGTTATTTTTTTAATTCCTCCCTAACTGGTCTAATCGTATCCAATCGTTTCGTGTTGGGTCGGATCTAATCATGTCTAATCGAACCGTATTTACTTATCATGTTATCGTGTCGTGTCATATTTTTAACGTGTCGTGTTCAGGTTAAGGAAAAAAATATGCTATCATGTCATGTCGTGTTCGGGTCCTCTTATCGCGTCGTGTCCCGTCGGGTGAAAATACGACTCGCTGACCCGTTTTGCCACCCCTACTATAGTTTATACACATAGGAGGCACATGCTTAACCCAATTTGTAATATCCTTTAAGAATTTCTTACCCATTCATATTTTTCTCCAGCTTTATCCAAACTAATAAATACAAATTCCATAATAGAAATAGCAATATATGTTTGTTTTGGGGATTTCCAAGACATGACTACACCACCAAGTGTAAAGACATATCCACTAGTGGACTTAGAGTCCTTTGAATAATATATCCAATTAGCATCGGTTTACCCTTCAAGTATAGTGGATATTTGGTATAGTGCAGTCCGAAGTTATTGGTATGTTTTAAATACATTAAAACCTTAACAAAAGCTTTTCAATGATCATTACTAGGATTACTCATATAATGACTTAATCTACTTACGAAGTAGGCTATATCCGATCTGGTGCACTTCATGACATACATGAGACTTCCAATCATATGATAATACTCTAGCTGTAATATCTTTCACCAATGTTCGTGGTGAGGTGAATGCTAGCTTCAATCGATGTTTTAGTTGGTATAATATTATTTATATTGAATTTATCAAGTATTTTCTCATTGTAATGTGTTTGAGATAATATTTAAACATCAGTTTTCTTAAAAAAATTAATTACTAGAATATTATCAGCAACACCTATGTCCTTCATGTCGAACTTATTAGTTAACATTCTTTTGGTAGCTTTGATTATGTTACCATTGGTATCAATTATAAGAATATCATTAACATATAGATGCACTATAACGTACCTATTTTGAGTGATCTTGACATACACATGTTTGTCACTCTCATTGGTCTTGAATCCATTTGACATTATGACATTGTCAAACTTAGCATGCTATTATTTGGGAGCTTTCTTCAACCCATAAACATATTTGACCAATAGAAAACCATTTTTCTTTTATCCAGAAGAAATAAATCCTTCGGGTTGTTCTATATATATCTTTTTGTCTAATTCACTATTTAAGAATGTCAATTTTCTATCCATTTTATGTATTTTGAGTCCATTTAATGTTGTTAGTGCTATTAACATTTGTATAGATGCAATTCTTGTGACTAGTGAATAAGTATTGAAGTAATGCACTCATTCGCTTTGCTTGTAATCTTTTGCTACCGGTTTTTCTTTATATTTTTCAATTGAATTATTTTCTTTCATCTTCCATTTGGAGATCCACTTGCAACCTAATGGCTTGTTACTTGATGCAAAATCCACCAATTCCCATGTTTGGTTTTGAAGTATGGATTCAATTTCATTGTGAATGGTTTTCATTATAATAAATAGCCTCGGGAGATGACGTTTCTTCCTTAGACGTTTGTGGCCCATTTTTTTTTAATAAATATGTTAGAAAATATGGACGAAATGAAGTTGACATCCTTGACCTTTTACTACACCTAGGTTCATTCTCATTTATAGCATTATTATCTATAATCTCTTGATTGCTAGTTATAGCGTCATAAGGTCTTTTGTGTGAATTTGATTCATTTTTCATGTTAAAAGGAAAGACATTTTCAAAAAATATATCATCCCTAGATTCAATAATCGTATTAATATATACGTATGGAATATCAAATTTATGGACGAGAAATTGATATGCACTACTATTGTTGACATAACCAATGAATATGCAATCAATGATCTTTAGTCCTATTTTAACCTTTTTAGTTTTAGGTACCGCTACCTTTGCCAAACACCCTTACACTTTTAAGTATTAATAGTTAGGTCAATGAGCTTTCCATAGTTCATAAGGTATATTATGGGTTTTCTTGTGAGGCATTTGTTGAGAATATAGTTGGCGAAATGGAACACTTCCCCGCACATGTTCTGTGGCAGCCTAAAACTTATCAACATATCATTTATCATTTCTTTCAATATCTAGTTTTTGCGTTCAGCAATACCATTATATTAAGGTGAATAATGAGCGTTAGTTTGGTGAATGAGTCCTTATTCCAAACAAAATTGTTCAAAAAGGGATTTATATTCATCACCTCAAGTGCTTCTTATTGCCTTAATCTTTTTGCTAGGTTGATTCTCAACTTTTATCTTGTAATGTTCAAACACTTCAAATGCCACATAGTTTCTTCGAAGCAAATATACATAACAATATCGAGTGCAACCATCAATGAAATTAATGAAATACTTTTTACCACCTCTAGTTTGTTCAAATTTCAGATCACATATATCAATGTTAATTAAGTCCAATGGTTTGGTACTCCTTCGATTAAACGAAAGGGCGTTCTTGCTATTTTGATTCTACATATACTTCACATTTATGATTAGGATCCCATTTACATTTAGGCAACAAATTTAAAGAAATAAATCTATGTAATGTATTATAATTAATGTGTCCTAATCTTTCATGCCAAATATTAAAGGACTTAAGCAAGTAAGAAGAAATATATTTCTTATTATTATTTGGTACCATAATCATTACATTCATTTTGAAGATCCCATCACTTAGATAGCCCTTTCCTACATATAGGTCATTTCTAGAAAGGACAAATTTTTTCTATACAAATACTCTCTTAAATCCCTTTTATCTTAATAGAGATACATAAATTAAATTCTTGCAAATATCAGGCACATGAAGCTCATCGTTAAGAGTGAGTTCTTTTTCTCTTCTCATCTTCGACACCATCTTTCCACGTCCTTTAACATCCAGAGTTTAATCTTTGTTGTTTCCAACGAAGTTGCATCCCAAAATTGCAATTGAGATCTTGATATCATTGACATCCGTTGAGAGCTTATCTCCTCCCATCACATTTTCTTGAGCATTTTACTTATTGGCATTCTTCGGATTTCAAAAGTCCATATAACAACACCCGAGTTTCCTATAATTCTTACATTTGCCTTTAAACTTCTTAGAACTTTTAGATCCGTCACTTTGACCTTCTCCACTGTGCTTTCTTTTTTTGTTAGCTATCGATCTGCCTTCCACTACATTAGCCTTAGACTTGAAGGATTGATTCCTCTACTTTTTCTCAGGTTTGCGATTTTCTTCTTCGATTCTCAAACAGACAATTAATCCCTCAAGTTTCATCTCTTTACCTTTATGTTTTAAGTACACTACTAGAAAAATGAAAATTAAGGACACCAGTGTTAGGGACATCTTTTAAACTGTCCTTTAAAAAAATTTATAAGGGCCAACAAATTATAGTTGCCCTTTTATATCTACTATAAAGGACAACTAATTTTTAAGCATCCTTTATAATAGTTTTAGGGACATCAAATATTTACTGTCCTTTATAAGCGCTCTAATAGGTTAGAAAATAACTGTCCTTTAAAATTTTCAGTTCCCTTTGTTTTTCCCTCCATTCCTTAAATTATTTTTTCATTCCCTCTTCGACCAAATAACATACTCACCCACTTATCTCTCCTCTCCTCACCCGATCAAAGCCAAACCCTATACCCAAATCGTACACCATGGTGAAACCTCTGTTCACTCGCTCTCTCTCTCTCTCGTGAAACTGTGTGACTGTGAAACCTCAGCTCTCTCTATATGTCATGAAACCGTCGGACCGTTGACCTTATCTCTATGTGAAATCATAGGACAACTCTCTCTCTTTCTCTCTCTCTTGTGAAACAGTTAGGTTCTCATATAGAACTGATATTGCTATCGTGAAAATTTGGCCTGGAAAATCTCGTGAAGAATAAAGGTATACTCTTTCCTTTTGATTTTGCGATCTAATTTTTTTATTTCATTTTGCGATTTATATGCGCACTTGCTCATATAGAACTGATTTTTCATCTGATTTTGTTTTTTATTATAGAATTTATTTTGTGTTTGATTGTAGACTGATACAGTGCAAAGTCATTCAAGTTCATAACTTATGAACTACATTACAAATCAGTTATGAATCATACATTGCAAATTAGATGACTATGTATAAAAGAAATTTTATTTATCATTGAGTGAATATGAACAAAATGATAAGTTTTTGACAATAGTATTATGTCTTATTGAGATTATCTAGAGAAATTAGCAGATTGAAATGTAGTGAATCACATCACGAAGTCATAATTTAGTAAAAAAAACGCTTACATAAATAGTGCGAAGAATTTGATCATAGTGAATTAAGAATGGTTTATATTGACATCACTGATTTGATTATTTATATTGACATCAAAACACAAATATCTATTGTAAACACATCATAACATAAGTTAATGGAATTTTTTATAAGTACAAAAATCATATGTACAGATAATGTCTACACTTTGATTTTATGAATTAAGCATCTCGATATTCAAAACTCCTTATCTCGATACCCAACGTGTGTAAGCGTATCCCTGACGTGTCTGAACATGTCCAAAATAATAAAATGTTACTTTTTTTTAACAAGTCAACATGTGTTTGGGTATGTTTAGAACACGATGACCTACAATGACACTCAAAACACTACTTGTTGAGTGTATGTGTTTCTTAGTTGAAACCACTATCACAGAGGTTCATCACTACAATATATAAAGGCCTTACACACTGCTCAAATGATGTTTGATTTAATATTATGTCACACCAACTCTCTATATCTTGTATATGTATATGTGTGCACACTTGTTATGTTTAAATTATATATCTTGTATATGTATTCTAATATATTTTTATTATTTATCGAATTAAGTCTTAGGAGTTGATATGGATAAAAAATGGATCGGATCACGTGATTGGAATTCAAAAGAATACATAGATGGGTTTGAAAGGTTTATTATCTTTGTATATAGGAATAATAATATGCAGTCGTCATGCATTAAATGCCCATGTAGTAAATGTGCAAATCGAGTCTAGGGCGCCAGATTGTTGTAGCTGGATGAACTGGATTACTTAGGGTGTTTGAAATCACTACGAGTCATTTCATGTCTATTTCATATTGTAACAGATTCAGTATGATTAGATCCTCGTCTACTAGCGGACCGACACATGCATCACCCCCCCCCCCCCTCAGATTCAGATATATAAATTTTTACTTCTTGAGGAGTTCAAATATTGTAATTGAAAATAAGACTAATTACCATATGCATTAGCACTAATCTTTCCTTATAAGGAGTGCCAAAAATGTCCTCCACATTTACCATCTCTATGTGCAATAATTGACTTTCTTTGAACCATGTTCATACATACTAACCCATGAGATAATCACTGCCTTGCCTACATGATCTCCTTGTGTTATGCACCTATTGGGATATTTCTGCACTTCCCCCTTAAATATATTCAAAACATACAAACCATTTTGGACTCAAAACACAATGATATTCATATATTACTAATATTCAGTTCACCTACTTATAAAAAATATATATATACAATTCACCCAAAAGACGAAGAAGTGTGCAATGAATATTGTCAATGATGCACTCCTCGAAAAAAATATCTACAATATATTGCCATAATTTCTGAATAAACTATAGAACGTTATGCTTAACATTTTTGGTAATTCAGTTGCTTATTTTTTAAAACCACGTCAATAATTTGATTTTGGG
The DNA here is from genome assembly GCA_949130495.1 of Sambucus nigra. Taxonomy (NCBI): domain Eukaryota; kingdom Viridiplantae; phylum Streptophyta; class Magnoliopsida; order Dipsacales; family Adoxaceae; genus Sambucus; species Sambucus nigra. The sequence continues at coordinate 53,503,061 of OX422220.1, forward strand.
GAAGATTTTCGAGTCTATTACTAATAAACCTCAATAATTTTTCTGCTCACCTAATCTTACAGAGGTGCAGGAGCGGAAAAACCATCATAATGACCAAAGTTCCCTTATAATGTTCATTAACTATTCCAACTCAGTAGTGTGCATGAAATAGTAATGAATTTCAACAGCCCAATATATTATATTTGTGTGTTAGAAGAGTAGAGAATGGGTTTTTATCGGGTCTAATTTTTCTTGGACTTGATTTGTTGCTTCTTCTTTACTTATGGAACTATCATTTACAAGAAGTATACTGATTGGGCATAAATATTGTATATTTATCCCCCTAATTTCAGTACTTTTGTGAACCCGAATGATGTAACATATATGGATTTGATTCACTTTTATGCTTCTAACCTTCTTGGCGAGTATTGCGTGTTTCGTGCTTCTCCTATTGGTTTTACAGGTTAATTATGCAAGCAGTGCAAAGGAGGAAGCAAGACAGTGCAAGAAAAGCTAGGAAGGCAAGTTCAAGGGCATTTTCGTAATTTTTTAGCCTTAGTCCGGAAGTGGGTCCAACTAGAAAGTTTAAGATCTTTCAATTACAAGAACACCATAAAAAACGGCACCTCAATCCGAGCTACGATGAAAGAGTTATGACCCCTTGAAGTTGCGGAAAAATCATAGAAGAAAGGCTAGGAAGGCAAGTTCAAGGGCATTTTCGTAATTTTACAGCCCGATTCTGGAGGTGGGTCCTTCTGGAAAGTTGAAGATCTCGGAACAACGAGCACACTGGAAAAAACGGCACCCAAATCCGAGCTACGGTTGAAAAGTTATGCTCAGTTGAAGTTGAAGAAAAATCCAAGAAAAGAAGAGAAAAACCAGAAAAAAATCTAAGTGTTGAGAGCAAGACCAGGCTGGTACATGCGAACCGGTTCGCTGTACCTGCGAACCGGTTCGCTGTACCTGACACGCGAATTTTGTCTTTCATTTGGATTGGTCTCCAAGTCTCCTAATAGGTTTTAAACACTCCAAACTTGTGGGGAACGAAGGCATTAACCTAAGAGCAGCTTTTAGGGCCATTTTTAGAGAGTTTTTGATAGAGAAAAAGGGGAGGAACATCTAGGAACATCAAGGGCTAAAATTACTTCAAGAATTCATTATTTCGGGTTTGCTTTTCTAGTTTTAATTCAAAGTTCTTGTTTCTTATTATTGTTCTTGCATGCTAAGTTTTTCCTATTTGATTCAACTTATTTCCGCATTCATAATACGTATTTACATGTTTCTATCTAGTTCTATCATGAATTCCTACACATGCAACGCCATTATTTCATGCATTAGTCAAATTAACATGTCCGGCTAGGTTTTTCTAGGTTGGGATGCATGAACCCAACCTGATGTGTTAAGTGCATGTGTATAACGTCGATCCGCTGAATTTAATGATTAATTTAAATCGTATCGCGTAATTTCATAAGAATTGTAGATCTTTATATCTCGTTTGCCTATGGGTACTCGTGATGATTTAGAGTACAATTTGAGTGTAATTACCGCGGTACCGATTTACTCATCCTCAGATTAGGTATGACGCGGGCTTGAACCTCGTATACATAATGCTTGGGAGTACTAAATTCCGGGTTTGAATTAATCGGATAAATTTATGATGGACGTTGTCACTGCATTACACTAGGGTTGGGGGATTGTATTCCCATCCTATTTTCTCATCATTTAGTTAAAAAGTTCAATTTAATTCTTCATTCTTCATTTAGATAATTTAGTTAGTTGCATATTTTATCATAGTTTCATAATTGCATTTAGTTTAATCAATCCCAAAAACCCAAAATCATTTTTTTTCTTTTCTTCTTAGAGTCAACGTTAGGATTCCTCAATCTTATCCCGTCGTCACAACTCCGTTGTCCTTTTTCCCTGAGGATCGATACCCGACTTGTCGGATTATTACTTGAACGATAGGCTTGCACTTGAGCCTAGAGAGCACACACTTTAGATACACATTCTGAGTCGTGTCAAGTTTTTGGCGCCGTTGCCGGGGAATTAGGTAGACTTAGGATTAGATCGAGTTAATCCAAAACTTTGACCAAAAAAAAAAAAAAAAAAAAAAAAAAAACTTCAAAAAGATTCACAATCATCATCTCTCCTGAGCTTAATGCAAAATTCTGAAACCACTCCCACACCCCATAATACTCCAACCAGCATTCACGAAAATCCACTTGTTGAGTATAATCCTGACAGTCCCCACACTCCACAAGCCCCACAGTTCTGGATCCCACCTCCCACACCGTCACACTCCATCTCTAGCAGCACTCCCTTCTCCTTCGTAGGACACACTTCGAGCACACCCAGTGAGATCTCCGAGTCATCAAGTGAGAGAGAGATGTCGCAACACAGTAATGCACCTACCGGTGAGGAAGAGCCTCCGTACCGCCCGTTGGGAGAATTCTTATATCCCGAGCGCATTGTCACTCCGGGATGCATTATACTCCCGTATAATGCCGGGCAATTTCGTTTCAAAAATGGGATGATCCAGACACTACCACATTATCACGGTATGGATTCTGAAAAGCCATACCTCCACATAAGGGAATTTGAGGACGTGTGTGATACTCTCAATGATCAAACCTGCACACAAGAGGTAATCCGCCTCAAACTCTTCCCCTTCTCGCTTAAAGATAAAGCCAAAGCTTGGCTATGGTCTTTACCTCCAAGCTCGATTCCATCCTGGAATGAGCTACAGTCTAAATTTCTCAAGAAATTCTTCCCAACACATCGAACAATCTCTATCAAGGCTCAAATTCAAGCGTTTAGACAACATGAAAATGAGCCATTCCATCGATGTTATGAACGTTTCAACGAGTTAGTGGCTTCATGCCCCCATCATGGATTTGATCCGTCGCAAATCATCTCCTTTATCTATAATGGGTTAAATCTTAATTCTAAACAGCTTGTTGAAACCATGGGAAGTGGTCCATTTGTCGATCTAGATGCCCATGACGCTGATCTTCACATGAGGTATGTCGCCGAGACTACCCAATCCTGGGATACCTCTGATCCGAACGCTCAAAACCGAAATCGACAATCTACCACCGCTTCGTCGACATCCGGTCTATTCCACGTAGATAAGAATTCTATGTCGGACTGTCGGTTGGACACCATTGAGAAAGGACTGCGAGACTTATGTGCGGTAGTTGGATCTATCAAAAATCCTACCGTAACAGTGTGTGCGATTTGTGAGGCGGGACATTCAACTGAGGAATGCCCAACGATACCCGCCTACAAAGGAATGCTTCAAGAGCAAGTTAGTAGTATAGGAGGTTTCAAGGGTAATTTCGCTGCCCCGCATGGGAATTCATACAACCCTTCGTGGAAAAGCCATCCCGGTTTTAGCTACGGGCAACAACATGCCGCAATGAACCCTCCTTCGCATGTTGCCCCTCCTCCTCCACAACAATTTCAACAAGCTCCACACATGCAAGGTCATGTGCAAGCACCACCACCTCATGGAAATTATATCCCGCCACAGCGGAGAACTCTCGAGGATACTGTGAATCAATTCATCACAAGCCAGGCCGCAACCAATGCCAAGTATGATCGTCTCATTGGCGACCTAAATGCAAATCTGTCTAAGATACAATCCTCGTTGAGTGTTCAAGAGAAGGGCAAGTTTCCTGCCCAGGGCCAAAGACCTCTCCAAGGTCAAACTAGTGTTAGCTCGACACCCCACGACCATCTTGAGCAATGTAGCGCAATCACCACTCTACGTAGTGGGAGGGTAGTTGACTTGTCACCTCCCCCACGAGACGTACTTAAAGACAAGGAGATTTCACCCGGCACGAAAGAGGCCGAAGATGTCCCCTTGAATGAAGGTGATAAAGATGACACTAGTGAGGCCGAGGTAGTAGTGAAACCACCCTCCGCGGCACCGTTTCCTCAAAGGCTAATTCCTCCTCATAAAGGATGCCCACGTGATGAAGTGCTAGAAGTACTTAAGCAAGTGAAGCTAAACTTGCCCTTCCTTGATGCCATCAAGCAAATTCCAGCCTACGGCAAAGTTATCAAAGATTTGTTGACGGTAAAAAGGAAGATGAAGGTTAAAAAGAATGTCTTTCTAGCTCAGAACGTGAGTTCCATTCTACTAAATGATCTCCCGCCTAAATTCAAAGATCCCGGTGCACCCACCATATCATGCATCATTGGAGATAATAAAATTGAGAAAGCCTTACTTGACTTGGGAGCAAGTGTAAACATACTTCCTTACTCCATTTATAGGCAACTTGACTTGGGCGACCTCAAGCCCACAAAGGTCACTCTCCAACTAGCGGATCGAACCGTGAAGATTCCACGAGGCATAATTGAGGACGTGATCGTCCAAGTTGACACCTTCTACTTTCCGGTAGATTTTGTCATTTGGGACACGGAGCCCTCCTTCACCTCAAGCAACCATGTTCCTATCATCCTTGGGCGCCCGTTCTTAGCTACGGCTAACGCAATCATCAACACTAGGAATGGGCGAATGCAACTCACTTTTGGGAACATGACTTTAGAGACCAACATCTTCCATGTCGCCCAACATACGGGAGAAGAAGATGATCTTCACGCGGTGAGTTCTATAAATGAGATCATAGAGGAATACAATGAGGAGAATGATTGTGGGAAGGCCCTAGGGTCCTGCTTAGTGTCGAGCCATGAGAGTGAGAGGTCCCACAAGAGAGAGCCATTAGGAGTGTGCCCTATTTCATCAAGTAACGGTGGTAGTTGTGACGCGGAGAGAAAAGTGGAAGAGAGGTGTGTAGTGACCGCAATAGAGCGAGAGAGAGAGAGGGGTTAGAAGAGAGAAAAATGGTGGAGTTAGAAAGCGAGCAAGTTAGAGAGGACGTTGGAACCGCGAGAGAGAGAGATCTAGGGGACATGAGCATGGAAGAATTTGAAAAAGAATTCGGTCCGGTGGATGAGAGCCTAGATGAGAGCCTTAACGACCAAGTCCAAACTCTAATGGATTCATTTAGACACCAAGAAGAAAGTGAATGGGAAGATAAAATCAATGAATTTCTTCTTTGTGACCATCCACCCATACCACTAGAGGTCCCGAAGACGAGTGAGGAGAAAAGTTGTGGTTCATCCGACTTAGAGCCCGACCCATGCGTCTTAAAAATTGAAAGAAACCTAGGTGTCCCCTCCGAGTCAGTGCACGTTGACCATGCTTTGAGTCAGCATCACGAGGATCCCTTTCCAATTAGTCACGACGAGTCTCCCGGTCTATCCTTTATCTATGGGTGAGGTCCCAACTTGTTCCGATTGTTGGAATATAATCCTAGGACGGGAGTGACAAGGAGAGCATCGAACCCCGTAAGTGGGGTCGGGTGAGTTTATGGAGAGATGAGAGGTCGTCGCACCCCCGACGCGTATGGGGTGATTGTTGTTGCATTTTTGAGTCATGCATGAGTGTCATATAGTGTCTTGTTGCATTTTTCATATTTGTTTGTTTTATTTTTCCGCACTTTTCATTTGCCTTGAGTTAGATTTTCGTCCTTTTTGCTTGAGGACAATGCAAAAGTCTAAGTTAGGGGGGGTCATAAGTGCGTATTTCTAAAACTTCACAAATTTTCAAAAATGCCCAAAAATTTCCAAAAAAATCATAAAATTTTGAAAAAGCCAAAAATATTTTTGTTCAAAATAAATAAAAATTGGAATTTAAATTTTTCAAAAATATCATTAAAAGTCGGTTTAAAGTCTCAAATTGTAAACATTCAACATACACAAAGCCGAAATTGACCAAAGATGGAAATTGTACGAAAATTGACGACTTAACGAATACATGTGGAGATTAACAAACCCGGTGAGATTCGAGCCTATCACTTGTTGCGAGATTTTAAATCAATCCGAGTTAATTGTTAACTCAAAGTTCTTTTTAGCGCTTAATAAGTTGTCAAGGATCTCAAATTTTTTTCATTTGATCGGTTTTGAAAAATGTGTGCAATATTGCCTTGAAAATCGTGCCAAATTAGTCTCTAAACTTAAATTCACCTCGAAACGCATATGGTAACGCAATTGGTATTTTGGACAATGAAGTAGGCCCTCGTTTGTCACCCAAAAATATTGGCCAGAAAAAAGTAGCGAAAAATTATCCCTTTTGTAACCCAAATTGAGCCGAATATTTTTCCCTCTCGTTTGACAACCCGAAAAACCCAAAATAGCCCGGAATTGCGAAAAATGAAAAAAAAAATCAGAATTTAAGTCCGAAAAGTGCAACAAAAAGGGGGCAAGAAAAAAAAAAAGAAGAATGCTCAACAAAAATAGCAACAAAGAAAAAAAGAAAAGAAAAAAAAAATAGAAAAAGAAAAAAAAAATGAGCCATAGCCCGGAAAATGCACAAACGGACATCACGAATGACTTTTCCAATTCCAACCTTCCATACCTCCTTCATTTTACCCTATACACCCTATAACCCGAAAAAGTCCTAACCGAGTCCAAATTGCGTAAATTGAGTACCGCGTGGAGAGTTAATACACCAAAAGAGAATATAAGAGGTTAAATGTGCGAAATAGAGGCGATGTTCCCGTTTTTAAAACCGTAATCCATTGAAGAGATCCCTTCACCATAAAATTTCCGTCTTTCTAATTGCATGCGTGTATTTGCTTCCATTACATTTACTCCTTATATCACGCATGCCGAGAGAATAGCCATAATCCTAGAGATTCGTTTGTGAGTGCATTCCGTGAGAAATTGAAATCAAAACGAATTTTCGGATAAGTAACGTAATGATCAATCGATGAAAATTGGCGGTTATCTTTCCGGCTTCGCACACACACACTACGGTTTGAGACTTGTAAATATGATTTGATGATGACTATTTTATGGAAAAGTTTGAATTGTACAATTTTTGCATATTTTGAATTTTCTTTGAGTCGAATTTTGTGGGTATATTCACTGCAAACCCTCACGAGACACAACTCGTCCTACTAGGGTAACCTAGAGGTTTAAAGGCTTGTTGCATATGCTAAATGCAATCGCTTGCCCGCGAAAGTGGTACTCTATCCTAATAAAGTCCTTGAAGTGTCCTTAAATCATACTCTAGTTCTTTTACATTGCTCGGGACGCGCAAAGTTCTAAGTTAGGGGGGTTTGATTGGGCATAAATATTGTATATTTATCCCCCTAATTTCAGTACTTTTGTGAACCCGAATGATGTAACATATATGGATTTGATTCACTTTTATGCTTCTAACCTTCTTGGCGAGTATTGCGTGTTTCGTGCTTCTCCTATTGGTTTTACAGGTTAATTATGCAAGCAGTGCAAAGGAGGAAGCAAGACAGTGCAAGAAAAGCTAGGAAGGCAAGTTCAAGGGCATTTTCGTAATTTTTTAGCCTTAGTCCGGAAGTGGGTCCAACTAGAAAGTTTAAGATCTTTCAATTACAAGAACACCATAAAAAACGGCACCTCAATCCGAGCTACGATGAAAGAGTTATGACCCCTTGAAGTTGCGGAAAAATCATAGAAGAAAGGCTAGGAAGGCAAGTTCAAGGGCATTTTCGTAATTTTACAGCCCGATTCTGGAGGTGGGTCCTTCTGGAAAGTTGAAGATCTCGGAACAACGAGCACACTGGAAAAAACGGCACCCAAATCCGAGCTACGGTTGAAAAGTTATGCTCAGTTGAAGTTGAAGAAAAATCCAAGAAAAGAAGAGAAAAACCAGAAAAAAATCTAAGTGTTGAGAGCAAGACCAGGCTGGTACATGCGAACCGGTTCGCTGTACCTGCGAACCGGTTCGCTGTACCTGACACGCGAATTTTGTCTTTCATTTGGATTGGTCTCCAAGTCTCCTAATAGGTTTTAAACACTCCAAACTTGTGGGGAACGAAGGCATTAACCTAAGAGCAGCTTTTAGGGCCATTTTTAGAGAGTTTTTGATAGAGAAAAAGGGGAGGAACATCTAGGAACATCAAGGGCTAAAATTACTTCAAGAATTCATTATTTCGGGTTTGCTTTTCTAGTTTTAATTCAAAGTTCTTGTTTCTTATTATTGTTCTTGCATGCTAAGTTTTTCCTATTTGATTCAACTTATTTCCGCATTCATAATACGTATTTACATGTTTCTATCTAGTTCTATCATGAATTCCTACACATGCAACGCCATTATTTCATGCATTAGTCAAATTAACATGTCCGGCTAGGTTTTTCTAGGTTGGGATGCATGAACCCAACCTGATGTGTTAAGTGCATGTGTATAACGTCGATCCGCTGAATTTAATGATTAATTTAAATCGTATCGCGTAATTTCATAAGAATTGTAGATCTTTATATCTCGTTTGCCTATGGGTACTCGTGATGATTTAGAGTACAATTTGAGTGTAATTACCGCGGTACCGATTTACTCATCCTCAGATTAGGTATGACGCGGGCTTGAACCTCGTATACATAATGCTTGGGAGTACTAAATTCCGGGTTTGAATTAATCGGATAAATTTATGATGGACGTTGTCACTGCATTACACTAGGGTTGGGGGATTGTATTCCCATCCTATTTTCTCATCATTTAGTTAAAAAGTTCAATTTAATTCTTCATTCTTCATTTAGATAATTTAGTTAGTTGCATATTTTATCATAGTTTCATAATTGCATTTAGTTTAATCAATCCCAAAAACCCAAAATCAATTTTTTTCTTTTCTTCTTAGAGTCAACGTTAGGATTCCTCAATCTTATCCCGTCGTCACAACTCCGTTGTCCTTTTTCCCTGAGGATCGATACCCGACTTGTCGGATTATTACTTGAACGATAGGCTTGCACTTGAGCCTAGAGAGCACACACTTTAGATACACATTATGAGTCATATACTATTTTTTGTACCGTAAGTATTAATGGTACACCCTCATGTGGAATGACAAATGACTTGCAGGACATCTCACATGATGGTATATACTAAAAGATATCAATACATCAGAATTTTGTAAATTTTTATATATTCTTGCTCATTATTTTTGAATAGGTGACACTAATAGTACATGCTCCCTTAAGAGGAAAGTTAGAGAGAGTGACAAATAATGGAATGAATGGGTAATGGTGAGAAAAAGATAATTGGCTACGACGAAGATTGCCAACAAATTGGACCATATGCGGTAGGGCTGTGTTTTTTTTTGAACTTTTCGATTTTTCCGATCCGATTTTTTCCGAATTTGGAATGAAATTTTAGTTTGCCGATTTCCGATTTTCCGATTTCCGATTTTTTCGAAAAAAATCGGATCGAAAATCGAAAATAATTCTGAATTTCTGATTTTCCGAAACTGTGCCGATCCGATTTTTCCAATTTTTTTTCGAATTATTTCCGATTTTTTTGGCATTATTTTCCGATTTCCGATTTTTTCGATTTCTTTTCCGATTTTTTGAAAGTTTTCCATATCCCACATCGGTTGGTAGAGGGAGAGGGCTCCAAAATATGCTCTATAAAAGGAGAGTATCCTCCTAACTTCTACACAAATGAAAAATGAGTCAAATCCTCATGTGTTTACATGTTGGGTTAAGCCATTTTCATTGTTTCTTTAAAATGAGAATTTCGAGTAATCGAAAATCCATAATTTATTTTTTTGAAATTTTGGAATTTTTGAAATTTCTGGATTTTTAATATATTTTGTGATTTTCCGATTTTTTTCCTGATTTTTGCCGATTTTTCGATTTTTTCGAATTCGGATTTTTTTTTAATTTTTCGAAAAAATCGGATCGAAAATCGGAATAGTTATTTTATTTTCGAAAAAATCGGAATTTTTTCCGAATAGGCATTTTCCGATCCGATTCGGCCGAAACACAACCCTAATATGCGGCGAAGTTGGCGACTCAACTCAGTTATTATGCACGCCAAGGGGATTTTTTCTCCGTTGCCTTTGCCTTTTGAGACAAAAGAGAATCAACGAAAGCTCGACTTTGTTTGGGAGCAAGTGCGGGTAATATTAAATTAATCTCATATTAGTAAAATCGAATATTTAGAATTATTAGTATTTCTAACCAATGTGTTTTTTTTGTTCTTAGATTAACACAAATGCGCCAGACAATTACCGAAACATATGTTGTCGTAAACTTGGAATTCAATGGTGATCCTCCAAGTATGAGACCAAGAAGAAGTATTATATGAAATTGAACACGAATGCAGAGCGTTTAGCAACTACACCTCCCAAGTCAACCCGAATCAATGGAAATTATTAGTGAAATAGTGGGGTAAAGAAACAACAAAGGTATCACATTGAATTGGTAGACGAGATTTTGCAAGTTATTTTTTTAATTATTGATGTTATGTTGATGATTAAACAAGTTGGATTACATGTAAAAATAAAGAAGACTCTATCGAAATTTTCTAAAAATAATACATTGAATTGGTGAGGAGAGTATACAATACCAAGTAACTTGAAATGTCATTAACATTGTTTATTTTCACTTGTAGCGAGTTACAAACTAGTAATATCATTAACCGAGCTTATCTTTGTTCCCACCCTAGAATTGGAAGAACTTCAATTGCCGTAATAAAGAAACAAGTTAGTATATGTTCTTACTTTAGTATAATTATATATATGTACTACTAAACTATGATTATATTTATGTTCTTTTAGGATTTTGTTACAATATTTTCTAATTATATAAAAATTAGATGAAGTCAAAACAGGAGTCCATCGACAAATTGAGTGTTTGGAGATGGACACGTAAGAAAAATGATCTCACATACGATGTAGATGATGGAGCGGCTGGTAGAGAGGTATAAATATGTTGATAATCGCATTGTAAATGACTTAGTTACATTACAATTTTTATTTTGGTGGATTTTTGCAAGTTTCATTTACGAAAAGAGGTTGATTGTGCTATATGTTTTTTCACAATTTGTAGGAAATGATTAAAAGACAATTATATATGCTTCCATTTGATCAACAAATCGGATTGAAGTGAGAGATGCTATATTTGAGGACGTGATAAAACTTGACAAACACGGATGAGCATTGTGTATGGGAGTAAGCATTAAAATAATTTCTTAACTTTCAACCACATCATCTCATTATTATCATAGTGAGATTGCTCGACTAAAGAAGGAGGCCAATGAGCCAGAGACTCGTTATCAGGAAGAGTTGAGGCGCGAGAGAATCGTCATCGAGAAGAAATAGATATGGTGTGTGCCGATTTAGAAAATGAAATACAAGAAAGAGTCGCGAGGGCCAAGAGAGAAACTCTAGCAGAAGCTAGGCTTGAAATCGCTCGTATGATACTAGAGGCGGGCATCCCACTACCCTCAACAGCAGTAGCAACAATTGATACTATTGATAACCATGATTGACTATGTATTAATGTAACTAACTTACAAGTGGAAATGACAATTTGAAAGTATGTTGTGGTGTTTATTTTTTGAAGTGTGATAAGATACTATTTGGTTTGTTATTATATTTAAGGTTAAATTTTGGTATAATATGGCTTTGCGTTTGTGTTTTTTAATTTAATGTTATTATATTAGAGATTGAATTTAGGCTGACTACAATATATGTTTATACAAATAAATATATATATATATATATATATATATATATATATATATATATATATATATATATATATATATATATATATATATATATATATATATATATATATATATATATATATATATATATATATATATATCTTTTAGGATAGCTATAGCTGTATTTTGAAATATTCATTTGGTGCTAAAATATACTTGGGACAGCTACTTCTGTCCTGAATACTTCGTTTTAAAGGACACCAACATCTGTCCTTATAAATATGTAATAGTATTTGGATTTAAAAGGACAAAACAAGGACGACAGTTGTTGTGCTAAACACTCAAAAAGGACAACAATTGCTGTCCTTTTAGCCTTTTATGATGCCCATCTATTAGAACAACTCTTCCTGTCCTTATGACTGTCCTAAATACTATTGGGGACAACAAATGAGCTTTTGGGACAACAAATTAGTTGTCCTTAATTGTAATTTTTCTAGTAGTGGTACTTTTTGAATTCTTTCCATGAAGTTGGAAATTTTCAATAATTGCCGCAACTTGAAATGATTCGTTAAAGAAATACCCTCGGCATGAATATAATAAAGAATAACTTGAAGTTATTGAACTTGGAATATAAAAGTTCTAACAGCTACCATTTTATAATCCACGAAATGATCGACAATGAATTTTTTTCCGTCGAAATCCTCGATTTTATATTTAGTGTCAAAATACTCCCAAAGTTCTTTAGATGATTTAGCATTACAATACACAATATATTGTGTATTGTCAAGTCCATTTAAAATATAATTTCTACAGAAGAAATTAGCTTGTTTCCGAGCATCAATCGAAACGACTTTCTACTTACGCGTCTCTATTTCATCAAGAATAAGAGATTCTTCATTGAGGAAATTACCCAGATTCAAAGTTGTCAAATAAAATTTCATTTTTAATTGCTAATGCTTAAAATCTATGCCATTGAATTTTTCAAGTTCCCCTCCCCCAATGGTGTGCCAACCGCAGGGACAATAAGATTACTTGAAGACACAACCATTTATATTACAAAAACATAATGTATGTATTTTTCACAATTACAACAAATACTATTTTATATGAAAATTATAGACTCAACAAGTATATAACATATTACTAATATATAAAAGAATCTCTTTATGCAATTTTTTTTTGCAATAAACGAAACTAATTTTGTTATGTCAATCTATTAAAACAGTTCCTTAAAAGAAATCCATACACTGAATAAATAAAAAAGCATCTGAAGATTGTTGTTTTGAATATTTATTTTAGAAAAATAAAATAAACTGTTTTTAATAATTTAAAACAGAATAAAACAAATAAATAATAATCATTCAGTATTTATTAATAATAAGAAAAGAGAATAACAAGTAATCTATTAAACAAAACTAACGATACTGACTTGAAAGTTGATAACAGAATACGAGCCCAAAAGAATTCACGTTGTGTCCTTAAGACGATTTTGCTCCCTCAATAGGTGCTCAAGGTTGTCAGCAATCATCTCCCAGGATATAACGAATTTTTCATCCTTGACGGTAGCAGCACTTTAAATTATTAAGGCTCTAGCGAACTCAACAATTTTTTGCACTTTGAACATGGGTAAAATTACGAATACAAAATGAAGGAGGGAGAGAGAATGGTTAGAAAAAAAATTCATGTGAAGTTTTTTTTCGTCTTTTATAGTGCCGTTTATGACCATTTTAACAAGCATCATGCCTTTTCAAAAACAGTCACACTCTTTGTCTAAACAATTGAATGTTTAGTGTTAATTAAAGAAGATCTACCTTTTCATAATTAATTAAAACTTTTTAATTAATTAATTGAAGAGGATGTACCTTTTCTCTAAAAGAGGTGACTTTTTAATTTATTTTTTTCACAAATTAATTAAAGCTTTCAAACAGTTTGGGTAATTAAAATGTGGCGCAACAATTTTAAAAAGATTATACTCCGTTAGGACAAACCCAATTCTCGAATAAAAAATCTGAACACGAGCCGTGTCGACCGTCTTTTTCCCTTCAAAGAAATTGGATACCTCTAAGGCATCCAAATCTTAGCCCTAAATAAGTAGTACATTAACTCTTCAGTTTTCTCACATTCTTCCAATGTAGGATAAACATCCTATACCAAGTTTACTACATATATCTTATCTCAAGTGGGTGATTTTGGAGACAATTGTCTCATTAAATACTTAATGAGTTTAGATATATGTAAATATACCATGATATACTCCTCTTGGAGGAGTACACAATTATGCTAGGTCCCGATAATATCGACATGAGGGTTCCACTCCGATTTGAGCTCAAAGTAGATTAATTATAACTTATTTAAACCCATTTCCATAAAAAATAAAGTAGTTGCACTACAATTATTCACTTATTTGAATGTATATGATTATGGGAAAAAATGCAAAAGTTAATTTGCTAATTTGTATTAGAACATAATCATTAATGTCTAAAATCAAATCTCAATAACCTTTTTTGATAGAGAGTAATTTGGTAAAATAATAGAACTCACTAATTCTAAGAAAATAATACCCTCATAAAAAATAAAAATCTCGACTAATTTTATAAACATAAGTTGAATTTTTTAAAATAGAAAAATATGAATTAAAGTGTAACTAAAAATATAAATATCCTAAAAATTATTACATATCCTAAAAGAACATAATCCATAGAATTAAAGCATTAGGGACCAGAATGAGAATCCATTAAACTTCAAAAGACAACAATTAATGAAATTTGTTTTGCTGTCTTGAACAAGAGTAACAGATGATGGCGTCCAATCCAATTTATTTCCTTCTTTCTTCTTAAAGATGTTATCTCTCTTTCTTAAATGCTCAAACAGAAAACTGTGCTCCTATATCTCTCTTCCTTAAATGCTTAAGAGTCCCAATACGCATCAGCGTTAGTTAAAATCAAAAGCCGAGAGGAAAAATATTATATACCAAGTGGCTAAGTTCACCATCACACACTCTCTCTCTCCCCATCCACGTAAACCCTAACTAGGGTTCTCATGGCCACCCTACCTACCTCCCACATGGGGTAGGCACATCCTCTTCACCATCAACCCTCCTAGACAACACTGATGCCAACCCTAATCATGCAAACAAAGACTCTGTGCAGAATCACCCATGATTATTTGCTCATGTTCTCGACTCAACTGAGAAAACAAGCTCTGCTCTACACGAAGTCACCTCTTATAAAGGGGAACCAACAATCCTTTATGAAGATCAAAAGGTGCAAGAAATGGCTACACTATTCAAACATACTATAGTAGGGAAATTCTCGTGGAAGACCACCAATTGATGATATCAGTAAATTCTTGTCTTCCCTCATTTTAAAAGCTTCCTCTTAAATTGGTCTAAAGATCAAAAGCATGTACTGATTAGATTACATCATGAAGAAGACTAGCATAGACTTTAGTTGAAAGATATATGGTATATACACCGTTATCCAATGAGAACTTTCAAATGGGATCTTGAGTTTCACCCAAATAAAGAATCATCGATAGTCCCATCTTGGATTCTTTTACCCCTACTGCCTATCCACCTATACAACATAAATGCCTTATTCTCTATAGCCCAAGTGGCAGGCTTTCCTCATCAAATTGATAACTCAATAGATTCTTTAGCAAGACCAAGTCAAGCAAGGGTTTGTGTAGAAGTTGATTTAAAGAAGACTTAACCATTTAGAGTATGGATTGGTAACAAAGACAAAAGAATAGGTTTCAGGCAACCAATTATGTACGAAGACCTTCCCCCATTTTATTGCCACTGTGAAAAGAAAGGCCATTTACAAGACAAATGTTATATGAGGAAGATGGAAGAAATAACTTTCAAGAAACAAACTAAAGTGGTGCAATAGACAAAAGAGGCAACAAAAGAATGGGTCCAAAATACTTTTCATAATAAAGAGGTGGCAACGAATACACCAGACATAAAAGAAGGTGAAATAATCAATGAGAATAATAATAAAGTGACAAGGCAAATATTAATAACATTATTCATGGTAAAAAGTTCAAAAGTTCAACGTGAAGACGTAATGGAGAATGAAGGTAATGTAGAAAAGGAAGCCCAAGTGGAATAGTCCACAACTAAGGAAACACCAGTGCAGATAAGGCAGGTTCAAGAGAAGCAATGAAGAATAGTAGGGACCCTCAATCACAAATGGATATGCCACCAATGGTAAAAAATCTACCTGTTAATCAATGGATAAATGATATCGTAATTCATACAGATCAAGCAGTAAGTAATCCACAGTTGAGAATCCAAGAAGAGGGTTCATTTCAGGAGCATGAATATGGAAACAACAATGGGGATAAGCTAAACCACAGAAATGAGAGTCCAGGAATAATAGTTGCAACAAGTTATAAGGATGATGACCCTAATGATGGCTTCACAGTCGTCTTAAGAAAGAAAAAGGTCGCTAGAGGAGCAAGAAGAAAATACCTTTCCTATAGCTCTGTAAGAATTCTAAGGTCCCACTCTAACTCTCCATGTATTAATAAGTCTAAATTATCAGTTCATTGACTTGGAATATTATAGGTATCTCAAAGAAAGGTGCCATAATGGGAATAAAACCTCGACTTCTTTTGGTCCGGATGTTATACGGGAATTCATTTTCAAAAAATGAATTCTCGTATAGGTATCTCAAAGAATAACGTCCATTCGGATGTTAATAGCAATAGCTGCTATTAATGGACTTGAAATACATCAAATGAATGTAAAAACTGCATTCTTAAACGGTGAACTAGACGAGGAAATTTATATGGAGCAACCTGAAGGGTTCAAAGCTCCCGGACAAGAAGGAAAAGTATGTAATCTTGTTAAATCACTATATGGATTAAAACAAGCACCTAAACAATGACATGAAAAATTTGATAATGCAATGTTATCAAATGGTTTCAAAATTAATGAATGCGATAAATGTGTTTACTTTAAATACATTCATAATGGATATGTCATTGTATGCCTCTATGTTGATGATATGCTTATCATGGGTAGTAACATGGAAATTGTCAAACTACAAAACAAATGTTGAGTAGTAGATTTGACATGAAAGATATGGGAATCGCCGATGTTATATTAGGAATTAAAATTTCTAGAACATCGGATGGACTTATATTATCTCAATCTCATTACATTGAGAAAGTACTTGAAAAATTCAAGAAGTATGATATTAGTCCTACCAAGACACCTGTAGATGTAAATTTACATCTAGAAAGAAATAATGGTGAAAGCATATCTCAACTAGAATATTCTCACTACACCAAATCTGCCCATTTGTCAAGGTCAATGACCGTGACATTTCGAGGCGAGACAACTTTTTTTGTCACGGTCGTGTCACGGTCATTAAAAAAACTCGCGTTTTGTGTCACGGTCGTGTCAAGGTCAATGACCGTGACACGTTTGTCACGGTTATAAACCGTGACAAAGCCGTGACCCCTTTTAAAAAAATTGTCACGGTCAATGACCGTGACAAGCCCGTGACAAATGTTGCCACGGACTTGTCACGGCCAATGACCGTGACAATTCTAGGCAGAATTTAAAAAAAATCTGCTGGGCAGTATGGCCACTGCCACTGCCCAGCAGTATATTTGTACCTGTTATAGCAACGTTGTACCTGTTCCAAACATCATATATCCAACACAAACTAAAGATAATGCAAATATATATTCATGACAGTATAATCCAAATCTTCAAAGTAAAAATAATATACATGACGATATAATCCAAATATAATTAAAATGGACAAACTTAAAAATAATGTTATTACATGTCTTGGGTAAATGTGAGGAGGTGAGTAGGCCACACGACATACGAATTGACGCACCCACTAATATACGTTGTGCCGCATTGTTCGCGCAACCACAATAGGGAGTTCTCCTTCCCGGGTCTGACATGCGTGACGAGCACCCTGGACTCCATCTGTTGAAGCACACGTCCATGGACTATTCCACCCTCGACGATATTTGGGTCCCTCAACCCCCGCCCTATCCGCTGGCCATCAAATATGTCCAATATGAACACGCTCGGCCAATCAATTGTCGATAATGGTCTGTTGGAGGGCGTCAAATAGGGAAGTGGATCGTCGAAGTACGAACGTGTCGGTGATGAAGCAGCGAGGTCCACATCCTCGTCATCCTGCGCCTCGTCCTCCCGCACCTCCTCGTCCTCCCGCACATCCTCCTCCACCGCCTTCTCCTTCCCTTTCCCTTTCCCTTTCTCTTTACGGTCTCCACCCAACGTACGCTTCATGAATGCGTGCATATCTTGGACCGTCGCCTCCAAACGGGACAGCTTCGCGTCGTGTGAATCCACCGTTCCAGCCAACCCGGTGTCGCTCGTCTCCAATCCGATGATCCTAGATTTGGCCACCCGCGAGCTCACTCCCCTTGTCCTCCCCTTGCGATCAGAGCCAAGCACTTGGCTGAGTGCGTCTATGAACAAAGATGCCTTGTCGGCATCAGACTGCGACTCATGCACTTCCTTAAGCTTTGCCTGAAACGACAAAAAGCACATGATTAGTAAAATAAGTAAACTAAAAAATTATAACGTAATTAACAATAATTAAACTGTCGGATTACTTACAATCGTGGCCGCGACGCTCGGGGACACCTCCTTGTCCTTCCCCTTCTTCGTCCGAAGAGCCACATAAGTATCGAGCCTATGTGGCTTACCCCCTGGCCCACTCCCTACCCCCTGAAATAAAATAAAGTAAAGTAAAATTATTATCGGCCCCGCAAAGTAAAATAATATCCAATAATATATTTCTGTAGTTATAGATAAATTAAATATTACCTTCATCCTATGCTCCACCTCAGCATAAGAGGTCCGGCCGGAGTAGTGCACGTCCGTCTTTTTACCCGATTTTCCCTCCCCGATTGGCGAGATGCCAATTGTCGATCCTCGATCTCATTATCAATGAACTTTTGCCATTGTGCTAATGAGATCGGCTCCTTGGGAGGGACGGATCCGCGCCATTGTAAAATGGACTCTCGTGTTTTTCCAAAGTATCGTGTCCGCATATTTTTTTTCCACGTCTTGTGTTGCTCCCTCAACTGCTCCAAGACGGAATCGCGTAGCTTTGGATCCAAGTTGAATTGTTCCTGTCCAACAAATACAATGTTAGTTGCGAATAAATATAAATATAAACATAAATATAAATATAAATATAAATTGAAATTGAAATATTCATATAAATATTACCTGTAGTGCCGCCCAAACACCTAACTTGAGCTCATACGACACCTCCTTCCAACTCATAAACCCCGGGCCGATGACCGTCTTTAACAGCTCGAGGGATCTCGCTAAAAGCTCCGACTTGTTTTCGACGGTAATCCCAAATTTTCCATATTTGGGGAGCCTAGGGGTGGTGGAGCCCTCGTCGCCTCCGCTACCACCGAACCCAGACGACGATATCATCATAAACAGCATCATCATCTTCGCCTTAACATCTGAAGGAGACATTTTTGCTGTAAAAAAAATGTTATTAGTACAGATAAAAAAAATGTTATTAGTACAGATAAAATTTTTGTAATATTATGTTTTTTCCAAATATTTAAAAAGTTATTAAATGGGTGCCCCACCCCTGCCCCCTCCCCCCGCCACACACACACGCACACTTACGCACACACACACACACACACCCCACCCCTACCCCCCCCCCCCCCCCCACACACACCCCACCCCTACCCACCCGGCAAGTTAATTAGAATATTTGTAGGACTGAAATTGATTTAGATTATGCCTATCTAAGTAACTCTAAAACCTAATTGTGATTAAAATCTGATTTATATGGATTAATTCTATTACATTTATAATTTAACTAACAGAGTTGAATTTTAATATTAATCATTTGGTTTATTTAACTAACTTTGGTTTGGTTTATTTATAGTTGAATCTGAGTTATAATTTTTAGATTATGTATAGGAATTGAATTTTAATATTAATCCTTCATAAATCCCTTGAATACATGCATAAATTTGTAGAGATTGAAATTAAATTGCTTGAGATTGAATTTCTATGTTTCGGGGTCATTATTTGAAAATACTTAATTACCCTTTGAAAACCTTTCATAACACACCTATGTATTAAATATGGGTTAGACCTCTTAGCTTGCTCAACCACCCATTTACACACTTACTTTACCTTTTGTTTACATTATGGATATTAATCAATTCACACGTTTTTTGTCCACGTCAACCTTTACTGAAACATTTATTAATTCATTCAAGTTAGGTAAAACCACGCAAGTATCTAATAGAAATATTATCATTCAACAAATTAAGTCCCATAATTTTTGCACATATCACAACCCGTAATCTTTTAACATTCAACGATACCAATTACGAAACAATTCTACTATCTACGATAAATACCAATATTTTTCAACACTGTATCCCCCAATAGTAATAATGAATTAACATATAATTTTCAACTCCAACAACATATGCTTAAACTTAACCCAATCTTCCCAATAATACCAACTAATCAACACCCAACATCCAAATCCAACAACATAGGTCTAGAACCAAAGTTTGTACATAATAATTTATAGTCTGCAAGAAAGTACCATTTTTATTCATAATATTTACGATTATCAGTTTCTCGTGTATTAGCCAAATTTCCAAGATTTCAATTGTAGCATAACACATTAATTTATTGTAATCATACACATTATAATGAGTATACAATTTGATTTTTGTAATCATTTCTTAGGCCTTCTTATTCTCTAAGGATTTTAAAGTTAATATAAAAAATACCCCCTGCCCACACACACACACACACCACCCCACCCTGCCCCCCTCCACCACCCCCTCCCCCACCCCGCCCCACCCCGCCCCACCCCCACCCCCACCCTGCCCCACCCTGCCCCACCCCCTCCCCCACCCTGCCCCACCCGCCCCACCCCTCCCCCCACCCCCAGCCCCCCTCCACCACCCCCTACCCCCATCCCCCACCCTGCCCCACCCCGCCCCACCCCCTACCCCCACCCTGCCCCACACACGCACACACGCACACACATACACACATATATATATACACATACCCCCCACCCCTCCCCCACACTGCCCCACCCCGCCCCACCCCCTGCCCCCCTCCACCACCCCTACCCCCATCCCGCCCCACCCCCCACACACGCACACACATACACACACATATATATATATATATACACATACACACATAAATATACAGACAAATATATATATATAAATGGAAGAGAGAGAGAGAGAAAAATTGGACCTGAGAGAGAGAGAGAGAGAGAGCAGCGTCGAGAGAGAGAGAGAGAGAGAGAGAGAGAGAGAGAGAGAGAGAGAGGGAGGGAAGGGCGCGGGAGGGAAAAAAGAAGGGGGGGTAGGGTTTTTGCTGGAAAAGTTGTCACGGTCGTGTCAAGGTCTTTGACCGTGACAAATTGAATTGTCACGGGCTTGTCACGATCAATGATGTTGACAAGTAGTTGTCACGGTCGTGTCAAGGTCAATGACCGTGACATAAAACGCGTGTTTTTTTGTCACGGTCAATGACCTTGACAAGGCTGGCCGGCTGAAAGGTGACAATTTGCCCATTTTGGTGTAGTGTCTCGTATTATCGGCAGTTTAATGTATAGCATGAACTGTACGCGACCGGACATAGCATACTCAATAAGTAAGCTAAGTCGATTTACGAGTAATCCAGGAAGAGATCACTAGAAAGCAATATTGAGAGTTTTGGGTTATTTAAAATATACTCAAAACTATGGATTGCATTACTCAAAATATCCAGCTGTTCTTGAAGGACATTGCGATGCAAATTGGATATCTGATACAAAAGACTCTAAGTCTACGAGTGGGTATGTGTTTACCCTCGGAGGTGCATCCGTATCTTGGAAATCCTCAAAACAAACGTGCATTGCTAGATCGACAATGGAATCTGAATTCATTGCACTAGACAAAGCTGGAGAAGAAGCTGAATGGCTTCAAAATTTCTTAGAGGATGTTCCAAATTGGTTTAAACCTGTGCCCGCAATATGTATACATTGCGATAGCCAATCAGCGATTGAAAGGGCACAAAATCACATGTATAACGGAAAGTCACGACATATTCGTCGTAGACACAATACCGTTAGACAACTTCTCTCAAACGGAATTATCTCAATTGACTATGTAAAGTCAAAAGATAATCATCGGATCCACTAACGAAAGGTTTAAACCGAGAGCAAGTTGAAAGATCATCGAGAGGAATGGGTCTAAAGCCTATAAATAAATGAGAATCAATATAGTGGCAACCCAACCTAGCTGACTGGATATCCCAAGATCTAGGTTAAATGGGTAAACCGAACTACGTTGTATTCAGTAAGCACTGGAGGATATATCATCCTATCCATTCCAAAGATGAGACAGTGCTTATCTGCCGCGAAATTAGGATAAGTTATGCTTTTAATGACATCTATATCTTAGTACGTCTAAGTGGGGTATTGCAGAATACTCTTTATGGAAGTCACCTACGTAAGTAAGAAGGGGGCCACTTCTATGAGAATAATGAGAGGCATATTCTCTAAAATACTTGCGGAACCAAGTGGTGTTCACGGCCAAAATGAACACAAACGTGAGAACCAACTGTGTTGAAGAATTGTTGTGTGAATACTGTTGTCTAGGTTTACAAAAACGGTTGACGGTTCAAGGACGTGAAGTCAACTGATTAACCAAGTAAATCCGATAGTATATCACTAAGGAAAGTTCAAGGCCACTAGGCTACTTCTCCCGATGCAATAAGTCTTCAGTTTTACTCAACATGTGTCTGCATCTGCATCAGCATCTGTTTTGTTTTATTTATAGCGATATATCATTCATGTGGGGGATTGTTGGAAAATTGGAACTTAAATGGGTATTATAAAGCTGTCCAGATTTTTCTGGACAGATTTTTGAGCAACTTTGAGCTCAAATTTAGGTGGGACCCACACTACGGAAATTGTGGGACCATATACGAACGCGTTCACCTCCGCAAGGAGATTAACGTAGTATATTCATATGTCCAATTTCAATAAGTTATGAATGATAATTATGTCCTCAAAGTGACTCACAAAGCAATGAAAGTTAAGAATTTGGTGTGTTTTTACTCTTATCCCACATTGGAAGAGTAGTGGAATTTTGATGAGTTAATAACACCCCAAGTATGGACTATGGCTTGGATGCCTTGGGGGTATCCCAACTCTTTGAAGGGGAGATGACCTAAGCTATGCACGGGTTGACTTTCGATCAAAAGTCCACACGCGCGCGCGCGCGTCCGTCCGGCTCGGCTCGGCTCGGCTCGGCTCGGGAAAATCTCCTACATTTTTGGGCCGAATTTATTTAACTTTCTGGGCTTTAATTATTTATTAATTACGAAATTAATTAATTAATTAAATAAACTGTTGGCAGTTATTGTCAACAGTTAATTTCGTTTAACTGTTTTGGCAGTTATTTGTCAACCGTCACCTACTTTGCTATAAATACAGATGCCTCCCTCCGTTTTTTAAACAATGAAAATTTTCCCTCCTCCAGAATTGCTGCCATTTTCCTTCCTGAAATTTCCTGTCATATTCTCTTCAGAAAATTCTTTTTCTGCATAGCATCTGTTGCATTGTTGTTGAGTATGGAACACAGAATTTGAGTTCGCTGCAATTAATTATTGTCGTGCTACATAATTAATTGGAAAATCCGTTCTATCTTGGGAGACAATATTCATCAACCTCGGAGCACATTGGAGGGAATAAACTGTCTTAAGGAAACTGTTCATAACAGGGCTCGGATTTATCTTTAATTCTTTTTATTATTTCTGCAAATTCAAATAAGTGTTTCATTTCTGTAATTCTGTTTTTAATTCTGTAATTATTTAATAATTCATAATTCTGTACAATTGTTATTTATAAATAGTAGACTTAACAAGTAGTGCTAGAGCCAAAATCAGAGACTAGTAAAATTAAGTCTTACTGTTTAAAATTGGGTTTTGGATCCTATATATCAAACCTTATTAGTAAGATATGGTGTTTTTTTAAGGAGGAGATAAAATGGGAAATTGTTTCTGACATGAATCGATGTATCACACTCAAAATCAATGTGGATGAAAACCCAGTTCAGTGTAGCATGGTTTATGCTAGATACCACAGAATTAAAAGAAGACATTTATGGGAGTACCTTACTGATAGCAACGCAAATTCCCCAAGATTGATTGGATGGGTCTTCAATATTGTTGCTGATTTGAATGAAAAAGCAAGTAGAAATAAAGTAAATCTAGGATCCATGTATGAATTTATTGAGTGCATAGAGTTGAACGGGCTTATTGATGTGGGTTATCAGGGGTCAAAGTACACCTGGCATAACAAAAGGGATGTGGAGCATAGTATATGGTGAAGACTGGATAGAGGCATGATCAACCAAACTTGCATGGACCTAAATTTTAACTAGATGGTTTCTCACTTACACAAAAGTATGTATGATCATTCTCCTTTACTCCTTGGTGGAGAAAATCAATTTGATGCTACCCAAAGAAGTTTTATATTCCTCCATTTCGGGATAAATAAAAAAGAATGTGGTGATACAGTAAAGCATACTAGAAAACAGGTGACATGCCCAAACCCTATTTTAGCCATTTCCTAGAAATGTAAGGTCATAAAGAAGAATCTGAGTGTATGGAGTATATCTAATTTTGGAGACATCTTCCAACAAGATATTAATGATAAGAATGAATGACTAAATGAAGAGGTTAACTATGAGCAAAAATCCATCAGAGGAGAATAAAGAGGAATTAAATAGAGCAACAACTGTGTTTAATCAAAGGTTAAAAGTTGAGACAGATTTGTGGAGTCAAAAGGCAAATGAAAAATGGGTAGAAGAGGGTGACAAAAATTCATCATACTTTCTCACCTTTATGTGAGTAAAGAAGAAGAGGATATACATCCAGAGAATTAGAAATAATACTGGAGTGTGGGTTGAATCTATAGAGGAAATTCAGTCTGAAGCTATAAAAAAAATTCTAATCAGTTTACAAAAGAAAGAGATTTAAATCCAGATGGTAATAACCAGTTATTGGAAGGAATTAAACACCATATCACTGAGGACATGAACTCATCCCTAGTCCAGTGGCCTGCAATGGAGGAGTTGGAAAATGCAGTGAAGGGGCTAAATTCCAAGAGCTGTCCAGGAGTTGATGGTTTTGATGGCCAATTCTTCATCTTTTTCTGGGAAGAAGCAAAAGAAGGCTTATTGAACACCGTCCATTCTTTCTTTGCACAACTACTAGAATTTCCTTGGTTACTAAAAAAGATAATCCCCAATCATTTAATTACTTTAGGCCAATCAGTATGAAAATTTCATAAATAAGATATTTTTAAGGATTCGTAATAATAGAGTCTCCCAAATTCTTACTTCCTTAATTTCTCCAAGGCAATCAGGCTTCATTAGAGGGAGATCCATAACTAAAAATGTCTTGTTATCTCAAGAATGTATGTCAAGAATTAATACAAAGAATGTAGGAGGGAACATAATTATGAAATTGGACATGTCTAAGGCCCATGATTGAGTTAATTGGTTGTTCTTGATCAAAGTAATGAGGAAGATGGGATTTTATGAACAATGGCTAGACTTAGTTTGGAGGTTAATTTCAAATAATTGGATAACAATTATGTTCAATGGGAAAAATGTGGGATTCTTTCATGCCAAAAGGGGTTTAAGACAAGGGACCCATTATCACCAAGTCTTTTTGTAATTATAGCCGATGTGCTATTAAACAACCTGCATAATCTTCAAAAATCAGCATATGTTGTATTTAAAATTACAATATCCTATCCCAAATTTAACCACTTGGTATTTGCAGATGACCTGATCATTTTTAGTTCTGGTATGAAGAGAGAAGTTAAGAAGATTATGGAAGTCATGAACTCATATAAAAAGGTTTCAGGCCAATTGGTAAACAGGATTAAAAGCTACATATTAGTATCTAACAAGATGAAACTTATAGAAATATCCAAACTGTAGATGATTACTCAAATTCAAATTAACAAATGTCCTTTGACTTATCTAGACTGTCCATTGTATAGAGGGAGAAAGATGATATTCTACTTTGAAGATATGGTGCAAAAAGTGAGAAATAAACTTTCTAGATGGAAGGCCAAGTGTTTATCAATAGGGGGGAAGTTGGTGCTTATAAAGTCAGTTGTTTCCATGAATCTTTACCTCTTATCAGCCTTATCTCCTCGAAAGGCAATTATAACTAGATTTAATGGTGCTCTAGAAAATGTTTTTTGGGGATCGAACTTTGGATAGGAAAGACATCATTGGTGTAAGTGGGAAGTGATTACAAGGCCTGTTAAAGAAAGAGGTTTTGGGATTAGAGACCATTAAGACTTGTTTATTCATTGAGTATGAAGTTGTGGTGGATATTTAGATCAAATGAGTCAATTTGGTTTAAGTTTATGGATGCAGCGTACTGTAGGAAATCCATCTATAGCTCCAATCAGAAGTGGAGCTCATGTATGGAATATAATATGTAAAGTGAGAGAAGTTTCAGAGACAACATGTTATGGCTTCTTGGGAAAGGTGACATCAGTATATACAAGGACAACTGGGGGATAGTAGAATGTAAGAATGTTGACATAGTTTTAAATCTTCATATCAACAGGTTCTGGGGCCCAATTCAGCAGTGTGATAAGATCATTCTGGATAGTAAATTTTCATCAGGCATAGTTGTAAAAATTAGTGGCTTCAAGGAGATCAGGGACGATTAACCTGACAGACTGGTCTGGAAGCTAACTTCAATAAGTCTCTTCAATATTCCTACTGCTTGGGAGATATGCAGGTCTAAATACTCTTCCCAATTCAGTTCAAAGTTTATCTGGCATAGTCTTCCCATTAAAAATATCAGTATTTTTGTGGAAATTGCTAAATAATTTTCTTTCAACTGATGACATAATAAGATCTATTGGAGTAAGGGGTCATCAAAGTGTAACTGCTGTGTTAGTCCAGCAAAGGAAAATATAAACCATATCTTTGTGTAAGGAGACATAGCTTCAAGAGTAAGGGATCGATTATCTCAAGAGCATGGGGTCAAGAGATCTACAGGTGGAGTAAGAAACCAACTTTTTCAATGGTGGACACATGGTCTCAAGCCTGATCCAGTTATCAATAATATTATTCCAGCTCCGAGTTGTTGATGCTTATGGCTATATAGGAACAAATGCAGGAATGATAATTGTTGATACAAAAATTAGTCAGCTGACGTGGACCAATTATATGAAGACATATGTCATCTTACGTAGCAAATGCCTATACTCACCGAGCTACTCATCACCCCTAGCTACTTATCATGCCGAGCTACTCAACGTGCAGAGCATCTGGCCAGGAAGATCAAGCGACAGTTACACATTCAATGAACATCGGATTTAATGAACATTCTTATTGTACAGATGTATATGTCCATTAAATAACGACATATCATCTATTCATATTGACAGCCTCACGGCTATCAATATGTTGTAACACCCTCAATAGCGGGATAATTGATCATTAGCAATTGTGATCGAGATTAAAGAAAAGACATCTAAGAATACAAAACAGTGGACGTAGGCCATTTTCATATGGATGAACCACTTTAAAAATCTTGTGTCTTATTTCTTTTTTTTTTTTTTTTTTTTTTATTATTATTATTATTTTTTTTTTATTTCATATTTATCTGTGATTAATTAATTAAATCAAATCTAGTTTTTTACATTAACAGATTGGCGCCGTCTGTGGGAACGACTATTCGTAGCATTTGCATTAACATATTCATCACAAATGGCTGAGATCCCAGAATCCAGTAACATGAATAATGACCGAGTTTCCCCAATTCCTCTGTTCCCCAAACTCTTCAAGATCTCACTAGCATGGTAGCCAATTTAGCCCAAGGGCAAACAGATATGTAAGAGACCATGCGCCAACTCATTCAAATCGTTCGTAACAACGTGCCTGCCCAGTCAGGTCAATGAAGCATCCAAAGACCCACTCATTTGCCGTCTTCAAGAACCAGACGTACGCTATTTTCGGATGTTTCTCAGTCTCAATGCACTGGGTCTCATCATACTGAAGGGACCAATGATCCCTCTTATCAGCTTGGCCAGACCTCTTCTATAAGAGCTACAGATTCTCAACGAAATGTTACTCTAGCCCCAGAATGAATAAGAACTCTGGAGAGGTTGAGCAGAGCCTCTCCCTTTGACCGTTTAGGACCTAGGAGGAATAGAAACCCTCCTAGGATTTTGTCGAGAAATTCTCAATGACCAGACGATCTATGGGAAGGTTCTTCCCAATCACGACCAACAATTCATAATTAAAGATCCCAAGAGGATAATTCAGCGTGATCTGTTGCTCGGACGAATAGGGACAAGGCTAGAAACAATGCATGGAAGGGCTTCATTCAAAGGTCTAAGGCCAAGAACCCTCTCCAAAGAACTTTCGTTAAGGGATCACCCTTTGTACAGGCAATTATGGATTTTCACACACCATAAAAATTTAAAGCTCCTGTAGTAATGCCTAAGTACGATGGAAAAACTGATCATGTCCTTCACATAGAGCAGAACCAAGCTGCTGTTGATATCTATGTCGTTCCTGATGAGATGAGGTGCAGAGCATTTTTGAGAACTATCACCGGGTCAGCCTAAATATGGTACAACAACCTTCCTCGAGGGCAGATTGCTACATTCCATCAGCTGGCAGAGCTCTTCATAGGGAATTTCTATTTTGGAGCAAATCTAGTAAAAAGAGTAGCACATCTACTGAGTGTAAGGCAGAAACCAGGAGAGAGCACCAGGGATTATATCACTCGTTTTAATAACGAGAAACTTGAGGTAATGGACTACGAGGAGAAGACAACCATTATAGCTCTGATGAGTGGTCTGTTACCCAATAAATTATACTATACACTGGCCAAAGATCCTCCCAAGACCATGGCAGAACTGATGACAAAGGCAGCTAAGATTATGAACGGCGAAGAGGCCATGGATGCGAAGAAGAATACTGTCACGAAAGCAGAGATGAAAGATGCAGTTAAAACTGAGAGGAAAGACTAAAAACATAATGGCGGAAGTAAGCAGCCGAAAGGCAAGGAAACACTAGAGCAGTTGAAGAAGTATGGGAATTATACTCCCTTAAAGGTGTATATCAACCACATTCTGGAGGAGATCAAGAACAACGAGGAATTAAATTGGCCGGAGAAAATGAGGACGACCCCGGACAAGAGGGATAAGTCCAAATATTGTGAGTTCCATAGAGATCATGGCCATACGACCAATCATTGTATATCTCTCCAGAATGAGATTGAAGCACTTATTCGATGGGGAAAATTGTGCAGGTTCGTTGATCATCAAAATGATGAAAAGGCTAACGAAAAAAGAAGGCAAATATCCAAATCTCCTCGCTGAGCAAAAGATGGTAAGAAAAGGGACCATAAAAATAATCCAGAAGATGACCCCGACCTTCCCAAAAGGCGAAGGAAACTCGAACGCGAGGTATTTTAAATCCATTTTGGATCATTTGAATGTAATGTGATTACAGGTGGAGATGCAGGAGGTGGGGATCACACTGTTGAAAGGAAAGCTTACCTTAATGAGGCCCAAGCTTGTTCCTATATACAATGCATAAATCTGATTGAAGACGATCGCCCGAGGAAGGAGAACAAAGATAAACTGGTCATCGGTTTTTCCAAAAATGATCTAGAAGGTGTCTTATATCCTCACGATGACCCCTTGGTTATCAAGATGAGGATGAAGGATGTGGTGATATCACGAGTATTGGTTGATAATGGTATCTCTACAGATATCATGTTCTACCCATGCTTTGACAACTTGAATTTGAAGTTATCCCAATTGGAGCCATATCACATGCCCCTCCTCGGCTTCACTGGCGAGAAAGTCTTTCCACTTGGGACGATCAAGTTGGATATGCTAATTGGTACCTGGCCTGCTTGTAGAATAGAAAAAGTATGCTTTTTTATAATGGATAATAATGTCCAATCAGCTTACAACATAATCATGGGCAGGGTAGGCTTAAAAAAGTTCGAGACAGTGCCATCCACGGTACATCAATGCCTGAAGTTTCTGACCAATTTCAGAGTTGAAGTGGTGAAGGGCAACCAGAAAGTAGCTCGGGAATGCTACTATTCATCTGTTGAGCAAGCAGAGTTGGAGGAAGCTAAGAAAAAGACCACCACATACCAAGTGGAGGAGTCTGAAGATGCGGATATCGAGACTCTGGACCCCAGAGATGCGTCTGAGCTTGTGAAGGGTCAGGTTATGGAGACCACGAAGAACATCATTTTGGACGACGAATGTCCAGAACGAACAACTCAAATTGGCGCCTCATTGGACCTGTCAATAAAGCATGAGTTAGTGGCATTTTTGAGGCATAGAAAGCAAGATTTTGCATGGAGCCATGAAGATATGCCAGGGATAGATCCAGCCTTCTTATGCCATGAGCTAAATGTTAATAAAGATATCAAGCCAGTGAAACAACGAAGAAGGGTATTTAGCGCTGAAAAGAACCAATCTATCCAGGAGGAGGTTGAGAAGCTACAAAAGGCTTCCTTTATTGATGATGTCAAATATTCTGATTGGCTAGCTAATGTGGTGATGGTAAAAAAGAAGAATAATAAATAGAGGATGTGCGTAGATTTTATAGACCTCAATAAAGCCTGCCCAAAAGATCACTTTCCCTTGCCCCGAATTGATCAGCTGGTGGATGCTACTTCGGGACATGAATTGCTGAGCTTCATGGATGCTTATTCCGGCTACAACCAGATTAAGATGAAACCAGAAGACAGGGAAAGTACTTATTTTATAACCCCAAGGGGTACATACTGTTATAATGTTATGCTATTTGGTTTAAAAAATATAGGTGCAATGTACCAGCGATTGATGAATAAGGTGTTCGTAGAACAAATCGACAATAACTTGGAGGTTTATATCGATGATATGCTGATGAAGAGTAAGACAGTCGCATACCACATAGCTGATCTGAGCCAAACTTTTGATCAACTGGAGAAATATCAGATGAAGCTAAACCCGACTAAGTATGTTTTTGGCATACGAGAAGGCATGTTCCTCGGGTATATTGTGAATCAGCAAGGTATCGAAGAAAATTCGAATAAAATCAAGGCTTTATTAGAACTGAAATCTCTAACCACTAAGAAGGAGGTTCAAAGACTTACGGGGTTTATTGCAGCTCTAAACAGGTTCGTCTCCAAAGCGACGGATAAATGTCTCCCATTCTTCAAGGTACTTAGAAAGACTTTTGAGTGGAATGACGAATGCGAGCATACATTTTTAGATATGAAGAAATACTTGGGTACGCCACCTCTGCTTTCCAGGCCGGTGATGGGAGAAAGATTATACTTATATCTGGCTGTCTCTGAGAGCACAGTCAGTTCAGCATTGATAAGAGTTGAAGATGGAGTACAAAAACCTGTGTATTATACGAGCAAGGATTTTCGAGGAGCAGAGGTAAGATACCCCAAATTGGAGAAGCTGGCCCTAGCATTGATTGAGGCAAGTAGGAGGATGAAACCTTATTTCCAAGCCCATACCATAGTGGTGTACACTGATATGCCGCTCAGACAGGCCTTGCACAATCCAGAAAAATTTGGAAGACTGATGTATTATGCGGTTGAATTGGGAGAATATGATATTATTTATGAGCCAAGGACCGCACTCAAAGGGCAGGCGGTAGCATATTTCATTGTGAAATTGACTTGCCCAGATACTGCTAACCAGTAAGGGTCTAATGCAGAGCAGCTTGTGGATGTTAGGGAATCATCGAATACCACCCCCGATCAACTCCAATCAACAGAGGCAACGAAGGGAACAAACGCCGAGCAGCAAGATCCATCAGACAACAACCCAGTGTTAGGAGATGATAAAAGGAATCATCAAATATTCCATCAGGGAATTTTGTCAAATCAAGAATTTGATAATGGCATCCCTATATGGAATTTGTTTATTGATGGCTCTTCGTGTTCCATAGGCAACAAAGTCGGTATAATTCTTCATAGCCCAGATGGATTGGATATGGAATATGCATTGCGTTTCCTATTCAAAGATTCTAACAATGAAGTTTAATATGAAGCTATGATCGTGGGCCTCAGTTTAGCCAAAACACTGAATGCAGAGCAAGTTGTTGTATTTAGTGTCTCACAATTAATCGTAAATCAGATTCTTGGGTTGTATGCAGCGAAGGGAGACTTGATGTCAAGGTATCACTCCAAAGCTATGGAGATTGTGTCCACTCTTACTGCAATTCAATTGATTAGAATACTGAGATTAGAAAATGCGAGAGCTGACGCACTAGTTCGGTTAGCCTCAGCTACTCGTACCGAGCTACGAAGAACGATTCCTATTGAGATTCTGACAGACCGGAGCATAGATAAAGATTTAATGGTGAGATTTATCACCCTGGATATGGGACCATCTTGGATGGACCCCATCAAGGCATATATCAAAGAAGGAGTTGTACTAACTGACCACCTTGCAGCCAAGAGCCTGAAGTTTAAAGTTTCTCGGTATGTACTGAACAATGGTGTTTTGTATAGAAGGGTTATCATAGCAGGTCTACAGAGATGTGTACATCCTTAAGAAGTTAACGATTTGATAGAAGAAATTCACGAAGGCTCTTGTGGAACTCATGTAGCAGGTCAGACTCTCATGTAGAGGAAAATGATGCAGGGATACTATTGGCCAACGATGAGAGCTAATTGTACAACTTATGATAAGAAGTGTGATAAGTGCCAACGTTTCTCTTCCATTCGAAGAACTCCCCAGGATTTTTTAGCGCCCGTCACTTCCCCTTGGCCATTTGCCATGTGGGGCATAGATTTGGTCGGGCCTCTACCGACTACCAAATGGAGGTTCAAATAGTTAGTAGTTGCTGTTGATTATTTCACCAAGTGGGTGGCAGTAGAGCCTCTTATTGACATGTCATATAAAATAGTTTACCAG
This sequence comes from Sambucus nigra, assembly GCA_949130495.1. Lineage (NCBI taxonomy): Eukaryota > Viridiplantae > Streptophyta > Magnoliopsida > Dipsacales > Adoxaceae > Sambucus > Sambucus nigra. Next base: position 53,535,542 of record OX422220.1, read on the forward strand.
TTTATTTGGAAGAATATTATCTATAGATATGGTCTGTCACATGCTTTCATTACTGATCATGGTACCCAATTTGATAATGAGGAGTTCGCAGCATATTGTCATCAATCCAATGTCGAGAAAATCCATTATGCACCAGGTCATCCCCAGAGCAATGGACAAACTGAAGTAACAAATATAACTCTGCTGAACGGGTTGAAGAAACTGCTGGATAATGCAAAAGGCAATTGGATTAACGAGCTACATTCTGTGTTATGGGCTTATCGCACAACACCTCGAATAGCAACTGGGGAATCTCCCTACATGCGAGCCTTTGGAAGTGAAGCAGTCATACCAGCTGAATTGGGCTTACCCGCACACAGGGTGCTTAATTTTAACTCTCCTGTAAGCAATTTGATGAGACATTTAGACTTGGATATGATCGAAGAAGTAAGAGAAGATGCGACACTTAGGAACGCAGCTTACCACCAACGAACTGCCATGTTCTACAACAAAAGAGTCAAGAAATGTGATCTTAAAGAGGGAGATTATGTTCTCAAGAAGGTGATTCGGAAGCATAATAAGTTAGAAACCAACTGGCATGGACCCTACCGGTTAACTACAGATGTTTGGCTTGGGACCTATAGAATAGAAACTTTGGAGGGAGAAGAATTCAAAAATGCATGGAATGCGGAGCATCTGTGCAAATATTATCAGTAACACAGATTCATATGTACTTCAGGTCTTTCAGTATGAATAAAGATGATATTTTCTCCATATTCCTTTTGTTATTTTTTTTTCGAAGTACTCGTGCTACACACTATACCACCAACTACGATTGGTTAGCATATCAGCAACCACCAACCACGGTTGGTCGGCATATCAGCAACCACCAACCACCAACCATGGTTGGCCGGCACCAATAAATTTAACCAACAATGTTGGCATAATAATCATACAATGCAAAGCCTGTTTGATCACATGTGACCTCAAAGGGCATCCCAAACTAGGTAAGAAGATGGGTGACCTCACGGAGAATCCACTGTCTAGGCACTAAGGTAATCCCGAAAAGATTACTACAACTAAGCAAGATCATGGGATGAAAATCATTCCATTACTTATGCATTTATGGGTGACAAGTCACTACAACTAGGCAGCAAGTGGGGCAAGCTCCATTGTCTAGGCAAATAAAACAAAATAGGACAAATTGTCCCTTTATATATATATATATATATATATATATGCGTTCATCAATATGTTATAAGAGGAAATTTTTCTTCATTAAATACAGGAAAGCAAATTACAAAAGATGAAGTTTTCTTAAATACAAATTTCCTATTCTATTGCCTTTTTTTCCTTCTGATTTTAGCACAGGTTCCATCCAAGCGGGAGGATCATCCAAAGCATAAGGAGAATTGATAAAATTCATATCCAATAGCATCCTAGTGTTGCTCGAATTAGGTCGCTCAAGCAGATGAGAAGGTCGGGATATCTCATAATCTTCATAAAGATTGAAACCATCAAGGTACGTGGAGATCAAACATTGAGGTATGGCACGAGCTGGAATCCAACTAACGTCTAAGTTGAAAAGAGGTACTGGTAGGTCAAGGAACCCATGTTCATACTAATCCTATAGGGAATTTCCTTTCTCAAGACGCATCACGCCAAGATAATTCAACCATCCTTGCTTGTACCCCTTATTATTTGATTGTCTCAACCGAGCATCGAGATGGCATAGAGCCTCATTGTACCCCGCATTCTAAAATTCTCTAGGCTGTTTGTGGAACTGATATGCCAACATCTTAACATTTTGATGAAGCTTCTTCACAAAATTCTCTTTACTCTCTAATGCAGAACTTTAATTGGAAAGTTGATCCGTAAGACTTTGAATTTTTCTGGACATCTCTGCCAGGGCTTGATTTTTTGCCATTAGCTAAACGACTTGATTTTCTAAAGCCAGTTGAGTCCTCGTCTGTTCAATATTAATTCGACCAGATCTTTCTCGACCACGGGTAGAAGGCTTTGCTCTGCTACGAGTGGATGATGTAGGTCTGGCTCTCTTCAAAGCCTCCAATTCTTCTCTCAAGGTATCATTTTTAGTTTCCAAAAAGGAAAAACCTTCATCATTAATTGGGACTAAAGCTCCCGAAGAAGATGAAGCAGCAGATTTGAGTTATTTCACTTCTTCTTGAAGGGCAATATTCTCTTCCTCCAACAGCTTGGAAATATTACTATGTTCCTCAATCTCAAGTTTCGGCACACTTTCCCTCTTCTCATGGGCAGAGATATATTTGTCATAGCCCCGATCAGCACTCAACTGTTGGAACTTTTTCTCATAACCTTCATGCAGGAATGCAGTGGTTTTTTTGTATTGAAGTTGGATCTCTTCGATCATACCTCGGAGGTCTTCAATCATTTCATAATAGGCCACATTGTTGGCTACAGCATGTTCAAGTAAACACTTTAAGTATTGGAACGCATCAACTGCTCGCTCAAAAGCATCAGGTCCAAGGATATCAATTATTTGAACATCAGTAAAATCTGCGTGACCAACTTTGAAATAATCATTACATTTCTTCATCAACTTCGTATCATGAGCTGACAAGAGTTCTATACTGGCAACAAACTAGCAAGGCAAACAGGAATCAATCAACTACAGTGCAACTACATGTTGAGCAAGTAAAGTAAAAGACAAAGATTAAATAATAAAGTCCTTTTTATTGATCAACTGGAGAAGCAAATACAACCAAAGCTACAATAAAAATGGAAAAGCATAAGAACAACATAATTAACAAGACAAACAACTCTACACCTTCTCCTTATTTCTTACAACATCATCAGCCAGTTTGGATAACGGAGTTGGTTGCTCAGAGGGTAGTTGGCATTGCTTGGTAGAGGTTATTGCCTGCTGAACTTGATTGGAGGGTTGAGGAATGGAGACAACAAGTACTTATTCTACTATCATTATATAAGACTCATCAGATGCAGCTTCATCATCTTCTTCTTCTTCTTCTTCTTCGTCAATAGTAGGAGGAGGGCCATGAATGTGTTTCTGAAATAGTGCAGAATTATCTGCAACACTCAACTCTTTCAATGCTGCAACCCATCCGTCTCTGAAGTACTTCAAACTTGCATACTCCACCTGGAAAGTTATAGTAGTTAAGGTTTTGTTCCATCCTTTGTCCTAACTAGAGCTAAAGGACTTTTTCATAACAATTTTTCTCTTCACTTTCTCAGAAGAAGTATATCCCTTAGCAAGCTTTACCTTCTCCTCCAGGTCTTTCTTACGCCATTCAGCTTCTTCAAGCTTGCCATCAGCTTCTTCCTTGCTGGAAACGGCAACCTTTAATTTTTCCTCCAACTCCTTGGAGGCATTTACAGCTTGGTCTCGAGCTGTATCAGCTTGTTGACGAGCTGTTTCTAAAGATAGAAGTTACTTTCCCCAAGCAGCTTTATCTTCCTCGTACTTCTGTCGTGAGTCCTTCAAAGATTGCGACAACCCAACAAAAGCTTCTTCCGCCCCATTAGTGGAAGTTGAAGCCTTGATAGCCTCATCTTTCTCCAAGATACAATCAAAACACGTCATAAACTGCAAAATAAAAGGATCTCGGATCAGAATATGAACACGGTGCATGGAGATGAAATAGTAAGGATAATGATACTTACTAACGCAATATGTTGGGAAGCTAAGTTGGTGACCTTCTCCCGAGAAATGGAACCCTAAGTAGCTCGATACTAAGGAATAGCCCAGGATTTGATCAAACCTTTCACCGAGATCGGAGTAATGAGAGATGGAGTGTTAGCTCTCAAAAAAGGATCCTCAACATCAGAATGTTGAGCAACAGTTTCTATAAGTCTTTCTGCAAGACCTCTCCTCAATCTCTTTAAAAGAGCACCTTCAATCAAAGGTGCTGCCTCTTCTCTTGTAATAGCAACACCTTCAATCAAAGGTGCTGCCTCTTTTGGAATAGCAGGTGGTTTCCTGTCGACCTCCTTGACAGCTAGAATTATTCCTTTAGATAGAGTACTATCCATTTTCTTCGCCCCTTCAGCCCCGGCATCCCATTTTCTTTTCTTTGCCCCATCAGTTCCAGGAGCATCTTGGCAAAGAATTCAGGCATTCTCCTCTTCGTCGTCATCAAATCAGTAATGGAGGTACCCAAATCAAAAGAAGATTCTTCTACGCCGACTCTAGATGATGGAATTTGATCAAGGTCAATTATCACAAGAGGGGCAAGAGGACGAGCAATGAAAGAGAAAGTAGTATTTTTGTATCTCAACAAATAAGAATCAGCTCTAACGTGCTCCCCAACAACTGATTGATGCAAACCCCAGATGAGTTTCAAATCCTTTATATTAATGTCGCTCTCTTTTGAGGGTTTTCTTTTGTTATCCACTGCAAAAAAAAGATAAAATAAATATCAGTGACGCATTTCATCAAACATAAACAGAGCTAAATCGAAAAATTAGAAACAACCTATCCCATTGCCATATAGTGGACATCTAGAACCTTATTGAACATCATTTCCTTTTAATGGGGGGTGTTTATAATATTTCATCACAACTCCATGATCAAAATAGTCCCTATTAGCATCGAGAAGATTGACCACTAAAGCTCTATTGGAAAACCTAGTTTTTAAATAAAATGTGGTATCACTAGTAACCCATTTATAATAAAACATGATCTCAAGTATCCCTAAATGACTCCCATGAATTTGGTTTAACCTATGTATGCCATTAACTAACCTCCATGTATTTGGAGCTACTCTTGTAGGAACAATATCGAAATATTGGCAAAACTCCAAACACAAGGGATTGGACAGAAAAGAAAAGCCACATTCCGCTACAAAAAGGGAAGGAAACCAGTGTCCCTTAGCTAGAGAAAATAAATCAGAAGGGTAAGGAGGTTCTTCTAGAATAACCTAAGAGGGAATCGCAAAATTAACTCGGAACTTATCCAACGATTCTATACGATAAACCATGGTGGCTGTTGATGTCAAAAATTAGATTATCTCTAATTGTTTAATCACAAATAAAAATAAATAAGACAAGAGATTTTTAAGTGGTTCAGCCTTGAACAAATGGCCTACGTCCACTGTTGGTGCTATTATTGACTGTTTAGAAATTCTCAAGGTGGGGTTTATCTCAAGAAATTTCGGTTCCTCTACAATGAGGATGATACAATGTATTTATAGCCATGAGGCTGTACATGTGAATGGGTAATACATAGTTGTTCTACAAGCGTATACATCCGTATGATAATATTCAGCATTTAATGTGCATTTAATCCTCTTAATTGTCTGATAATAAATGCTCTGATCGAGGTGCAGCTCAGACCGCCTAAGTTGCTCGGACCGCCTAAGTATCTCGGTATCCATGAGTTGCTCTGTGCAGTTAAGTCCCTTGCTGAGCACCTTCTGCTTGGAGTATCAGAGTTGGTCGGGGAAATTGAATTCCTCGAAGTTAAGATATTGTTCAGAAATGTTTGTTAGTGCTATGTAGATTGACACGTGTATCCACTTAATTGAGCCATGTCAGCAGACTAAATTTGGTATCAACAGAAGCCCCCAATATTTCACAGTTAGAGACTGAGGAGTGTGGAACATTCTTCTCGAAATATGGCGGGATTAAATGGTCATCCTGGATTTTAGGAGCATTTTCTTTGCATTTATTTTTCTTTTCGAATTCATAGAATTAGACTTTTTAAATTCTTCTAACTATTTCGATCTCCGCGCCCTTTTTGTCCTTTTAGCCGCCGATAGCATAAACGTTTCCCTTTGTAATCATTATTTTTACCTTTTCCCAAGGTAAGGTATTTAAGCGTAGCAGAAAATCATTTCGTCTTTTACTTTTTCAAATTTGTATCTTTGAGTTTTCCATTTTCTCTCTCTCTTGTGCGTTCATCCTTTTCATTATTTGTTGTCAACAGATCCATCCTTTTTCCTGTAAGATCTTCTTTCTTCTCTTTTATTTCCTTTATTCGCCATGGTTTACCTTGTTGAGTCGCTTGATAAGTTTCATTCTGATTTCTCTATTCCTTCATAGGTTGTTTTGGAGGAACTTTCTGAGCCTTCAGATTATTTTCGTTTGGCTGAGGGGCATTGGTTCCCCAGTCTCTTCGTTGCTGAATGTGGCTTTTCTTTTCCCCCAAACCCTTTGTGTTTGGAATTCTGTCAATATTTTGACGTGGTTCTTAAAATATTTGAAACTTATCCGCGGTTTGCATCAGACTGTTGCCGACGAGCATATCAGATCAGCTTCATATTTGCTGCAATACAAGAGCTACACCTCATCTTTTACTGCTCGTTCGGTAATAAGTGACGTAGACCCAGTACCAGCTTCTTTAAATTCTTCACCTGAGTCACATATTCCTCTGAGTGAAAGAATGAAGAGAAGAATAGCTCCTACCCTCTTCGAGAAACCTACCTCTGTTGCTGGAGAGGCAAAGAAAATCAAACATGATGTCCCAGAAGAAGGGACAAGAAAAATCGATGCACCTCCTCTGGCTGCTCCTGTGAAGGTTGCTGAGAAGCCCCCAGTGGCTCCGAGCAAGATCGCTGCTCCAAGCGAGGTTATAGTCATATCCTCGACTAAGACTACATCCTTGGTCGAGACCGTTGATGCTCCTTTGAGGAGGCTGAAGAAAAACTCCTCGGTCAATTTGGCTAAATCCATCGCTCAACCCCCGATTACTGGAAGTGGTGTTCCCACTTTTGTTGCCCCGAGCTCTGCCATGAGCTCGGTGAAGTCTTGGATCATTCCCGAGATCCAAGGTATTAAAGAAAATATTTCTCGGGACATGGTTACCACATTAACTGCCCGTCATATTGCTTCTGTAAGTATTATTATCCTAAACTTTCATTTTTCCCTTGTTATATCTGTGCACTGCCTTGCTATTATTTTCTTTTCATAGTTGCTAACCTGTTTTAATACAATTTTGAAGAAGGATGAAGCTATTAAAGCTTCAAGTTCCTCGTCAGGTGTAGAGGAAGCTTTGGTGGGTCTGACGCAGTCTCTGAAAGATTCTCGTCAGAAGTATGTTGATGATAAAACTGCCTGGGAGAAGCAGCTGAATTCGACCGAGCAGGAGAGGAATCAAGATGTTGAAGTCTCCAAGGGATTGGAGAAGAAAATAAAAGAATTAGAAAGTAAGAATAAATATCTCGAAGGGAAACTCCAAAATGCTGGGGAGCTTGAAGGTAAGCTAAAGGTTGCTGAGGAAGAGATAAACAAGCTTCGTGAAGTAGTTCGTCAGAAGGAAGAAGTGGAGAATAAATTGAAGGCTGTCGAGGATCTTCTTTTCGAGAATCTTTCCTCGGAGAAGGCTAAAAGGAAGTTGGATGTAAAAAAGTCCTTCAGTGCTGGCTGGGATAAGGGGTGGAATAAGGGTCTGGCTGCCATGATGTCACAAGTGGAATATGGTAGCCTCAAGTACTTTAAGGATGACTGGGTCGCTGCTCTACAAGAGATGAAGGTTGATGAAAATTCTAATCTGTTTCAGCGACACATCCCTGGCCTCCCTCCAACTCCCTAAGAAGAAGAAAAGGACGAAGCTGCCTCTAAAGAATCCTCTATGGTGATGGGAGACCAGATTCCTCATCCCCCAGTTGTCCAGTCTTACTGCGAACAACTTCAACCATCCGTTACTTCAACCGAGTAGCCTTCAGCACCCACCAAGCAACCATCTGTACCATCCGAGCAACCTACCTCCTCGTCCCAGCCTCCCGAGAAAGTTTTGGGAGACAAGGATAAGGTGTAGAGTTGTTCGGATTTTTCTCTTTGTTTATTTTGTCAATTGTAATTCTGAACTATGTACCTCTCTTTTATGATATAATAAAATTTGAAGTTTTGCCTATTCATACTGTTGTCTCTCTTCCTCTTGCTCCTTATTGATTCTTGATCTTTCTTCTTTTTACTAGTTTATGGCCAGGATGGAATTGTTATCTGCTCATGATACAAAATTGATGAAACAGTGCAAGGAATATTTCAAGGCTGGCCATGCAGATTTGACTGATGCTCAAATCGTTGATATACTCGGTCCAAATGCTTCCGAACGAGCAGTTGAAGCCTACCAGTATTTGAAGTGCCTGCTCGACCATGTAGTGGCTAATAATGTAGCGTATTATGAAATGATTGAAGACCTCCAGGGCACTCTTGAAGAGCTTCAACAACAATATAAGGAATCTACAGACCTTTTGCACGAGGGATACGAGAAGAAGTATCAATAACTCAGTGATGATAAGGGGTATAACAGGTTGTTCGCTGCTTACAATGTGAGGGAGAGAACTTTGAAGGCTGAGGTCGAACAACACATGCAGATAGCTGAGTTGTTGGAGCAGGAAAACAATAACTTACAAAGAGAAGTATCTCAGTTGAAATCTGCAGCCTCTACCACAAACGCTTTGGTCCCTGTGAACGACGAGGTATTCTCTTTCTTGGAGGTTGAAAATGCCAACCTGAGGGATGAAATAGAAACCTTGAAAAGGATTGGGCCTTCTACCTCTACTCGGGGATGAGCAAGAGCTACTCGGGGACGAGCAAGAGCTGCTCGGATTCTTGTCGAGGAACAAAGAACTCAATCGGCTCTGGAAAATCAAGCCTTCCAATTGATGGTAAAAAACCAGGCATTGGCTGAGATGTCTAAGAAAATCCAAAATTTGGACGAGAAACTGGCTGCCCAAAATTCTAGCTTGGAGAATAAAACGAATTTGGTGAAGAATCTCCACGAGCAGTTAGAAAGATTAACCTACCGGTTCCACAAACAGCCTAGGGAGTTCTGGATGGCTGGTTACAATGAAGCGCTCTACCATTTAGATGATCGGATCCATAATGCAAATAATGTGGGTTATAAATAAGGATGGTTAAATGCTTTGGGTGTGCTGAAGTTGGAGCAAGGTCATTACTTGTGGGATTACCATAATCCTGGGTTGCTCGACCTACCAGTGCCTCCTTTCAAGCTTGATATGGGATGGATTCCTGCTCGGGCCATTCCACAATGCCTAATTTCAAAGTATCTCGACGACTATTATCTTCACTCTAACTTTGAGATATCTCGCCCCGAGCACCTCCTTGATCGACCATCAGTTATGAACATCAGGATGCTTAAAGACCTTAATTTCATAAATTCCCCTTATGCCTTAGACGATCCTCCTGCTGGCGAGGAACCTGCTTCAAAAGCAGAGGGGAAGAAACCCATAGAATAGGATTTCTGATGTAATAATTTTTATGTATTTTATTCTCAATGTACTTTGTTTTGGATTTAATGAAAGACTTTTATTTTTCTTTGCAATCTTGATTGCCATTGTCTTGTAGATATTTTGTGAAATACTTTACTTACTTACTAATGAATGTGCATGTATATCTATTAAAAAGATAACAACATTGTGTTATTTACCGACCAACTAAAGTTGATGAAACTTATTATTGACTATCTTAAATTGATAATAATCGTTTGTCGACCAACCAGAGTTGGTGATATTTTGTTTCTCGAGCAACTTGGTGAAATTCTAAGCCATTAGCCGACTTTTATCACATACTCTTGTTTTGTTTAATAAAAATGTTCCCGACCAACTGTAGTTGACAGCTTCTTATTCCCGACCAACCTGAGTTGGTGGATTTTTAGAAATATTTTTTCTTCCCGACCAACCGGAGTTGGTGGATTTTCTTCCCAACCAACCGGAGTTGGCACTTTTGGGAAATATTTTTTATTCCCGACCAACCGGGGTTGGTGGATTTTCTTCCCAACTAATCGGAGTTGGCACTTTTGGGAAGTATTTTTTCTTCCCGACCAACCGGAGTTGGTGGATTTTCTTCCCAACCAACCGGAGTTAGCACTTTTGGGAAGTATTTTTTATTCCCGACCAACCGGAGTTGGTGGATTTTCTTCCCAACCAACCAGAGTTGGCACTTTTGGGAAATATTTTTTATTCCCGACCAACCGAAGTTGGTGGATTTTCTTCTTTACCAACCAGAGTTGGCACTTTTGGGAAATATTTTTTATTCCTGACCAACCGGAGTTGGTGGATTTTCTTCCCAACCAACCGGAGTTGGCACTTTTGGGAAATATTTTTTATTCCCGACCAACTGGAGTTGGTGGAGTTTCTTCCCAACCAACCGGAGTTGGCACTTTTGAGAAATATTTTTTTATTCTCGACCAACCGGAGTTGGTGTATTTTGCTGAGTAGTGTGTAACACTAGTATTCCGCGAAAAAACTTCAATAAAAGGAGAGAATTGGGTAGAATATTCACATTTTATTCATATTGATGAAACTGCATTACATGAGAGTTTACATTACTGATAATATTTGCACAGGTGTTCTGCATTCCATGCATTCTTAAACTCCTCCCCATCTAAAGTTTCTATTATGTAGGTTCCTGGTCGAACAACTTCTGTAACTCGGTAAGGTCCATGCCAGTTCGCTTCTAGTTTGTTGTGCTTTTGAATCACTTTCTTTATCACATAGTCTCCTTCTTTCAGGTCGCACTTCTTCACTCTTTTATTGTAGAACAAAGTTGTTCGTTGCTAGTAAGCAGCATTCCTGATGGCTGCTTCTTCTCTGACTTCCTCGAGCATATCCAAGTCTAACCTTCTCATTAAATCGCTGACAGGGGAATTGAAATTCAGTACTCGGTGTGTTGGGAGGCCCAACTCGGCAGGTATAACAGCTTCACTTCCAAATTCCAGCATATATAAAGATTCTCCAGTTTTTGCTTGGGGAGTAGTACGATAAGCCCACAATACTGAATGTAGCTCGTTGATCCAGTTTGCTTTCGCGTCATTCAGTCTTTTCTTCAAGCCATTTAGCAACGTTCTGTTTGTCACTTCAGTTTGTCCATTGCTCTAAGGATGGCCTGGTGCTGAGTGGATTTTCAAGATATTTGACTGATGATAATAGGCAGCGAACTCCTCGTTGTCAAATTGTGTTCCATGGTCGGTGATGAATGCGTGGGGAAGACCATATCTACAAATGATGTTTTTCCAAATAAATTGGTACACCTTTTCTCATTTCATGTCGATAAGAGGTTCGGATTCTACCCACTTAGTAAAATAATCCACTGCGACGATGAGATATTTAAATCTTCCTCTAGTCGTTGGAAGTGGCCCGACCAAGTCAATTCCTCACATGGCAAATGGCCAAGGGGAAGTAATGGGTGCCAACAATGCTTGGGAAGTTCTTCGAATAGAGGAGAAACGCTGACACTTGTCACATTTCTTGGCATAGGCTATACAATCAACCCTCATCTTTGGCCAGTAGTATCCTTGCATCATTATTCTTTGCAAAAGCGTCCGTCCTGCCACATGGGCTCCACAGGATCCTTCATGAACCTCTTCAATTAAGTCTTTCACCTCGGAGGGATGCACACATCTTTGCAAACCTTCCATCATTCCTCGTCTGTATAGAACACGATTAGTCAATACGTAACGAGCAGCTTTAAACTTCAATTTCTTGGCCGTGAGTTTGTCAATCAGTAATTCTCCCTCCTTAATATATGCCTTGATGGGATCCATCCAAGATGGCCCTAAATCAAGGGTAATAAATTTTATCGTCAGATCTTCTTTTATGCTCCGACCAACTAGAATTTTAATTGGGATTATTCTTCGTAGCTCGGTACGAGTAGCCGATGCTAATCGAGCTAAAGCGTCTCCTCTTGTATTCTCCATTCTTGGTATTCTAACCAGTTGAACAGTATCAAATTCCGATACCAACTCCATCGCCTTTGCATGGTACTTAATCATCAATTCTCCTTTTGCTGCATATACACCAAGCATTTGGTTTACAATCAACTGTCAGTCACTGCATACGATTACCTGCTTTGCCTTCATGATTTTTGCCAGACTAAGACCTACAATCATCGCTTCATATTCGGCCTCATTATTAGAAGCTTGAAATTGAAAGCGCAGAGCATATTCTATATCGACCTCGTCTGAACTTGTCAATACAATCCCAGCTCCACTACCCGAGGTTCATGATGAGCCATCCACATATAGGTTCCATACAGGTATTTCGTCCTCAAACTTTTTATTGGACAAAGTTCCCCGATAGAATATTTGTTGCTCATTTATCTCCATTTCTACTACATCTCGCTGCTCATTGACCTTCTCCTCTTGCTCTCCGACCAACTTAAGTTGATCGGGGTTTAAATTTGATGATCCTGTAACATCCACAGGTTGGTCGGTGCTCAACTTTTTCTCCTCGGGGGTATCAGGATAAGTGAACTCTGCTATAAAATCTGCTACTGCTTGCCCTTTCAGTGATGATCTAGGCTCATAAATTATATCATATTCACCGAGTTCTATTACCCAGTACATCAATCTCCCTGATTTTTCTGGTTTGTGAAGGGCTTGCCTCAACGGCATATCGGTATATACGACTATGGTATGAGCCTAGAAGTATGGTTTCATTCTTCTACTTGCCTCGATCAACGCTAGTGCCAGCTTTTCCAGCTTCGGATATCCGATCTCTGCTCCTCGAAAGGCCTTACTAGTGTAATAAATTAGTTTTTGTACTCCATCTTCTACTCTTATTAACGCCGAGCTAACTGCATTTTCTGAAACTTCCAGATATAAGTACAATCTTTCTCCCATCACTGGCCTGGACAACAGTGGAGGTGCTCCCAAATATTTCTTCAATTCTTAAAAAGCTTTTTCGCATTCTTCATTCCATTCAAAAGTCTTTCGGAGCATTTTGAAGAATGGGAGGCATCTATCAGTTGCTCGCGATACATACCTGTTAAGTGCTGCTACTCTCCCTGTAAGACTTTGCACTTCTTTCTTCGTCGTTGGAGATCGCAACCCTAACAGAGCTTTGATCTTTTCAGGGTTTGCTTCAATGCCTCGTTGATTGATAATGTACCTGTTGATACCAAAATTAATATGCTGATGTGGACGAATCATACGAAGACACTTGTCAATCTACGTGATACAATAACAACGAGGAAGTTCATTTCCCCGACCAACTCATGTTCTCTCCGAGCAATGAGGATATACCGAGGAACTTCAGCACTCCGAGGTACTCTAGCGCTCCGAGGAACTCCTGAGCAACGAGCAACTAAGGCGGTCCGAGCTGCATCTCGGCCGTAGTATTAATTGCCAGAATATCAACAGTTTAACTATTCATTGAATGTTTACCATCTTGACGTACACGCTGCATTAAATGTATTACCCTTTCATATGTATATCATTTAATGTATCAACCCATTCATGTACAGCCTAAGGGCTATAAATACCTTGTATCACCCTCATTCAAAGGGACGGGAATTTCTTGAGAGAACTTGTAATCGAGAATTCCCAAACACTCAGCAATAACATAACAGTGGACGTAGGCCATTCTTATAAGGCTGAACCACTTTAAAAATCTTTGTCTCATTTTATTTATCTGTGATTGAATAATTAGAGCGATCTAATTTTTTACATCAACAGATTGGCGCCGTCTGTGGGAAGCGACTGTTGCTATTGTTTTTTCACCAAAAATCATTTATCATCAATGGCAGATAATCCAGAATCCAATAATCGAAATGCTGGAAATGCTCGAAATCCTCCAAATCCATCTGCACCTCCAGATCTGGTTGGAATTATGACGAATCTGGCTGAAGGACAAACCGCCATGCAAGAAACAATGAGGCAACTCATTCAAACTCTTCATGGCGGTGCACCTATCCATTCAAGGCAAAGGAGTGATCGTGGGCAATCGCGATCCAGGCGTACTGGGTCATATCGTAATGAAGAATCTAATGATTTTTCTTATTAACCTGGGCGAACTTCATCGATACGGGCTACGGATACAGATCAACATATCACTCTCTCTCCGGAGAGAACCAGCGCCTTGGAAAGATTAAGCAGGGTGTCTCCTTTCAGTCGGTTAGGACCAAAGAGAAATATGAGTCCACCTAGAGCCCCATCGAGAAGCTTTCGACCACCATCAGGTCTGAGAGAAGGATCAACACAATCACGACCAGCTACTTGTCGAGATAGATCTCAGGAAGCTACGTCAGAATAATCAATTGCTCGAACTAAGCTGCCCGAGGAAGGAAATGAAGCATGGAAAGGTTCCATTCAGCGATTGGAGGATAGACTTGGAGAAATGGCTAAAGAAAGGAATCCCTTACAGAGAACTTTTGTTCAAGGGACACCTTTTGTGCAGGCCATTGTGAATTTTCCTACACCATCAAAATTCAAAGCACCTGTAGTGACCCCTAAGTATGATGGAAAGACATATCCTGTTCTTCATATAGAACAATACCAAGCTGCTGCCGACATATATGCCGTCCCCGATGAGATGAGGTGTAGAGCATTCTCAGGAACTCTTACTGGATCTGCCCAGATATGGTACAATAATCTTCCTCGGGGTAAGATTTCAACTTTCTTTCAGTTAACCGAGTTGTTTATTGGCAATTTCTGTTTTGGATCAAAGCCAGTAAAACGAGTAGCACACTTGTTAAGTGTTAGACAGAAATCTGGTGAGAGTACTAGAGATTACATAACTCGTTTCAATAACGAGAAGCTAGAAGTCATAGATTACGAAGAGAAGACAGCAATCACCGCCTTGATGAGTGGGTTGTTGCCTAATAAATTGTATTACACCTTGGCGAAAGATCCACCTAGAACTATGTCAGAATTGATGGCAAAGGCGGCCAAAATCATGAATGCCGAGGAGGCTATGGCTGCAAAGAAGAATATGGATAAAGAAACCAAGGTGGAAGTCGACAAATCTAAGAAGAAAGAGCATAAAAGCAATAGTGGAGATAAACATTCCAAGAATAAATGGGAAGTCATGAAGAAGTATGATAATTATACTCCTTTGAAAATGGGTATTAATCATGTCTTGGAGGAAATCAAGAAGAACGAGGAGGTAAAATGGCCAAAGAAACTGAAGTCAGACCCTGATTCGAGGAGTAGGGATAAATATTGCGAATTTCATAAAGATCATGGTCATATGACCAAAAACTGCATAGCTCTTCAGAACGAGATTGAAACACTCATCCGAAGAGGAAAGCTAGCAAAATATGATGATCGGGGAGGTGAAAGAAAGGATAACGACCGGACTAGAGAGAGGTCAAGATCTCCTCGTCGAGCAGAAGAGAAAAAGAAGAGGAATCATGAAGATGATCCAGATGATGACCCCGACCTTCCCAAGAAACCAAGACAGCCAGAACGAGAGGTATTTTCTATACGTTTTGGGTCATTTGATTGTAATGTCATTACAGGAGGAGATGCAGGAGGAGGAGACCTTACTGCAGAAAGAAAGGCTTACCTTGGAGAGGCTCAAGCTTGTTCATATATTCAGCGAATAAATCTGGCCGAGGACGATCGTCCGAGGAAGGTAAACAAAGAGAAGCTGGTCATTGGTTTTACAAAAAACGACTTGGCAGGTGTTCTTTATCCTCACGATGATCCTCTGGTGATCAAAATGAGGATGAAGGAAGTAGTGATTTCAAGGGTGTTGGTAGACAATGGAAGTTCGGCAGACATCATGTACTATTCATGCTTTGACAGCTTGAACCTGAAATTATCTCAGTTGGAACCGTATCACAGACCCCTCATTGGTTTTGCTGGTGAGAAAGTTTTTCCACTTGGGACGATCAAGTTGGATATATTCATTGGAACCTGGCCTGCTTGTCGAACAGAAAGAATACGCTTTTTCGTGATGGATAAGAATGTGCAGTCAGCCTACAACATCATCATGGGAAGAGTTGGTTTGAAGAAGTTCGAAGCAGTTCCATCTACAGTACATCAGTGCTTAAAATTCCCAACAAACTTTGGGGTAGGAGTTGTGAAAGGTGATAAAAAAGTAGCTCGGGAATGCTATTATTCATCTACCGAGAAAGAGGAGCTTGAGGAATCAAGGAAAAAGACTACTACCTACCAGGTGGAAGAAGATACATAGATTGAAACTCTCGATCCCAGAGATGAATCCCAACTTGTAAAAGGACAGGTGGTGGAATCTACAGAAAATGTTATTCTAGACGACGAGCACCCTGAACGAGTAACCCAGATAGGTTCAACGTTGGATGCTTCAATAAAACAAGAGTTGATAATTTTCTTGAGAAACAGGAAGAAAACTTTCGCATGGAGTCATGAGGACATGCCAGGAATAGATCCAAACTTCTTATGTCACGAACTCAATGTGAATAAGGAGATCAAGCCTGTAAAGCAGAGAAGAAGGGTATTTAGCCCCGAGAAGAATCAAGCTATTCAAGAGGAGGTCGACAAGCTCCAGAAAGCTCAATTCATTGAAGATGTGAAGTACCCGGACTGGTTGGCGAATGTGGTGATGGTAAAGAAGAAAAACAACAAATGGAGAATGTGTGTTGATTTCACTGATCTTAACAAGGCCTGCCCCAAGGATCATTTTCCATTGCCCAGAATTGACCAACTAGTAGATGCTACCTCTGGGCACGAGCTGCTTAGCTTCATGGATGCTTACTCTGGTTACAACCAGATCAAAATGAAACCTAAAGACAGGGAAAGTACTTCTTTTATTACCCCTAGGGGAACTTATTGCTATAATGTTATGCCTTTTGGTTTGAAAAATGCAGGAGCGACATACCAGTGGCTGATGAACAAGGTTTTCACCGAACAAATCAGTTACAACATGGAAGTCTATGTCGATGATATGCTGACAAAAAGCAAGAAAGCTGCAGATCATCTAGTTGACTTAGCTCTGACATTTGATCAACTGGATAAATACCAGATGAAGCTCAACCCGACGAAGTGCACATTTGGAGTACGAAAAGGAATGTTTCTCGGATACATTGTCAACCAGCGAGGCATTGAAGCAAATCCAGATAAGATCAAAGCTCTTTTAGGGTTGCGATCTCCAACAAAAAAGAAAGAAGTGCAGAGTCTTACAGGACGAGTTGCAGCGCTCAACAGATTTGTGTCCCGAGCAACTGACAAATGCCTCCCATTCTTTAAAACACTTCGAAAAACTTTTGAGTGGACTGATGAATATGAGAAGGCCTTTCAAGACTTGAAAAATTATTTGGGAGCACCTCCATTATTGTCCAGGCCAATAACAGGAGAGAAGTTGTATTTGTATATGGCAGTATCAGAGAATGCAGTCAGTTCAGCATTGATCAGATTGGAGAATGGAGTCCAGAAACCAATCTATTACACAAGTAAGGCTTTCCGAGGTGCAGAAATCAGGTACCCAAAGCTGGAAAAATTGGCATTGGCATTAATTGAAGCAAGTAGAAGAATGAGGCCATATTTCCAGGCCCATACCATCGTCGTTTATACCGACATGCCACTGAGGCAAGCCCTTCATAAGCCAGAAAAGTCAGGGAGATTGATGTACTGGGCAATAGAGCTCGGTGAATATGATATTGTGTATGAGCCCAGATCATCATTGAAAGGGCAAGCTGTAGCAGATTTTATAGCAGAGTTTACATATCCTGACACCCCCGAGGAGCAAAAGTTGCTCACTGATCAACCTGTGGATGTTACAGGACCAACAGACATAAGTCCAGCCGAGCTCCAGTTGGAAAAAGGGCTTGTGGATGTAGAAAGATCATCAAATTCAAACCCAGATCAACCCCGGTTGGTAAAAGGGAGAGAAGAGATGGTTGACGAGGAGCGAAAATTAACAGGGGAGGATGGAAGAGAACAGCAGATATTTCACCGAGGAATTCTGTCAGATAAGAAATTTGAAGACGGGTTATCCATATGGAGATTATATGTAGATGGCTCATCTTGCACAGCAGGTTGTGGGGCAGGAATTGTTTTGAACACCCCAGACGAGATTGACATGGAATATTCTTTGTGATTCCAATTCAAAGCCTCCAATAATGAGGCTGAGTATGAGGCCATGATAGCAGGTCTTAATTTATCAAAGATTATGGAAGCGCAACAAGTGATGGTATTCAGTGATTCTCAATTGATTGTGAATCAGATAATGGGAACGTATGCAGTTAAAGGAGAATTAATGGTCAAATATAATGCCAAGGTAATGGAGTTATTGGAAGAATTTGATGCGATTCAGTTGATCAGAATACCCAGGATAGAAAATGCACAAGCAGACGCACTGGCCCGACTAGCATCAGCTACTCGTACCAAGCTGCGAAGAACAATACCAATTGAAGTACTGGAAAGTCGGAGCATAGATGAAGACTTGACGATGAATGTTATTGCCCTTGATTTAGGACCATCTTGGATGGATCCCATCAGGGTATATATTGAAGAGGGAGAATTGCCAGAGGATAAGCTCGCTGCCAAGAAATTGAAATATAAAGCTGCTCGGTATGTATTAACTAATGGTATTTTATATAGACGAGGAATTATGGCAGGTTTGCAGAGATGTGTACATCCCTCCGAAGTGAAAGAATTGATTGAAGAGATCCATGAAGGGTCTTGTGGAGCTCATGTAGCAGGTCGAACACTTTTGCAAAGGGTAATGACTCCAGGATATTACTGGCCGACGATGAGGGCTGATTGTATATCCTATGCTAAGAAATATGACAAGTGCCAACGTTTTTCCTCCATCCGACGAACTCCACAATCATTGCTGACACCAATAACTTCCCCTTGGCCATTTGCCATGTGGGGAATTGATTTGGTTGGACCACTACCGACCACTCGAGGAAGATTCAAGTACCTCGTCGTTGCAGTGGACTATTTTACTAAGTGGGTAGAAGCTGAGCCGCTTATCGATATGACGTACGAGAAGGTATACCAGTTTGTTTGGAAGAGTATCATCTGTCGATATGGTCTCCCTCATGCCTTCATCACAGATCATGGAACACAATTTGACAACGAGGAGTTTGCTGCCTATTGTCAACAATCAAACATCCTGAAGACCCATTCAGCACCAGGTGATCCTCAAAGCAAAGGGCAGACTGAGGTGACGAACAGAACGCTGCTAAATGGTTTGAAGAAAAGGCTAAGTGAAGCTAAAGCTAACTGGATTAATGAGCTACAATCAGTATTGTGGGCTTACCGAACAACTCCCCGAGCAGCGACTGGAGAATCACCATATATGCTGGCATTTGGAAGTGAGGCTGTAATACCTGCCGAGTTGGGCCTACCAACACACAGAGTGCTGAACTTCAATTCTCCGATCAGTGACTTGATGAGAAGACTGGATTTGGATATGCTCGAAGAAGTCAGAGAAGAGGCAGCCATTAGGAATGCTACTTATCAACAACGAACAGCTATGTTCTACAACAAAAGGGTGAAGAAATGCGATTTAAAAGAAGGAGATTATGTGCTAAAGAAGGTCATTCAGAAGCACAATAAATTGGAAGCAAATTGGCATGGACCTTACCGAGTTACAGAAGTTGTTCGACCAGGAACTTACCGAATAGCAACTCTAGAAGGAGAAGAATTCAAGAATGCTTGGAATGCTGAACACCTTCGCAAGTATTATCAATGATGTAAAATGTACAACGGGTCCATCAATATGAATAAAATGATGATGTTTTTCACCATTTTTCTCTCCTTTGTTTGAAAGTTTTTCGGGGAATACTAGTGTTGTACACTACGCTGCTTGATAGCAAGAAGAACAAGATAGTTCAGACCCACGACCAACTCCGGTTGGTAAAAGGGCGAGAACAAACTATACTCCTTTGGTTAGGAGGCGTACACTGGCGTGATCAACTTCGGTTGGTAAAATAACTAGTGGACAAGATAGTTCGAAAGAACCTGATAGTTCGAGCGTGATCAACTTCGGTTGGTAAAATAGCGAGAACAAATTATACTCCTTTGGTTAGGAGTCGTACACTTGCGTGATCAACTTCGGTTGGTAAAAGAGCTTGTGGAAAAAATAGTTCGAAAGAACCTGATATTTCGAGCGTGATCAACTTCGGTTGGTAAAATAGCGAGAACAAATTATACTCCTTTGGTTAGGAGTCGTACACTTGCGTGATCAACTTCGGTTGGTAAAAGAGCTTGTGGATAAGATAGTTCGAAAGAACCTGATAGTTCAAACCCACGACCAACTTTGGTTGGTAAAAGGGCAAGAACAACATTCTTATAACGCCAATCTCGGTTGGTTTATACTCTCAAATGCCAACTTATGTTGGTCGGGAGGTAATATTATTACAAAAGTTCCTCAAAGAACAAAATATTCCAAACTGAACCAAGTATGGTTGGTCGGGGATAAGAACCCACTAACTGTATTTGGTCGACGAGGAGAAAATATTTCAAATTGAACCAAGTATGGCTGGTCGAGGATAAAAGCCCATCAACCATAGTTGATCGACAAGCACAATGTAACAACCTTGGTTGGTTGGGAAATTTTTAAACATTTTTATACTCATTACTTTATTATTAAGTGACTCAAGCAACATTTCTGATACTTGTAATTTTTATCAGGATAATCGATGAACCATACAATATCATTATGAAAGCACAAATATAAAGTGTTTGATATGCACAAGATAATAGCAGTACTAATTTGCAAACAGAAAATGAAAGTCTTTCATTAAAATTCAAAATAAATTACAGGTTACATGGATGTACTAACTATTACATTGAGATTCCTATTCTATTGGTTTCTTGCCCTTTGCTTTTGAAACAGGCTCTTCGCCAGCAGGAGGATCTTCCAGGCAAAGGGGAGAATTAATAAAGTTCAAGTCCTTCAGCATTCTGACATTCATTATTGAAGGTGTGTCCATTAGATGCTCTGGATGAGATACTTCGATTTGGGAATGAAGACTGTAGTCACCAAGGTATTTTGAAATTAAGCTCCGAGGAATGGAACGAGCTGGGATCCATTCCATGTCCAATTTGAAAGGTGGCACAGGCAAGTCTAGTAACCCTGGAGCATGATAATCCCATAAAAATGCCCTTGCTCCAATTTTAATACACCCAGGGCGTTCAACCACCCCTGCTTATAACCTTCATTATTGGCGTGTTCAATACGAGCATCCAAATGAAAAAGGGCCTCATTATAACCTGCCATCCAGAACTCACGAGGTTGTTTATGGAATTGGAAGGTTAATCTATCCAATTGGTCATGAAGGTTTTTAGCAAAAAGGTCCTTGGTATGTAAAGCAGACTTTGTCGCAGTAAGTTGATCTTCTAAAGATAGGTTTTTCTTGGACATTTCAGACAGAGCACGATCTTTTGCATTCAATTGGAATGCTTGAGTTTCCAAAGTAGACTGAGTGTGAGCCTCTTCAACATTACGGCTAAGAACTCTTGATCGACTCCGAGCAGCGACTGGAGAACTTTGCTCCTCGACAACATTTTGAACAGCTCTTCCTCGCCCACGAGAACTTCTTCCTCTTCCCCGAGCAGTCACAGGAATAACAGATCTTCTTAAGTTATCCAATTCTTGCCTTAATTTGGCATTCTCAACCTCTAAGAACGAGAAACCTTCATTGGTAACTGGTACTAAAGCAGTGGAAGATGATGCTGCAGATTCATACTGTGCCAGCTTTTTCTGTAAATTATTGTTCTCTTGTTCCAGCAACTCAGCAATCTGCCTGCAGGCCTCAACTTCACCTTTTAGAGTTCTTTCCCTAACATCGTATCCAACAAGGATCTTTTTATGGCCTGTTTCAGAAGAAAGCTGCTGATATCTATTTTCATACTCCTTGTGCAGTAAAGCAGTTGATTCATTGTGTTGATGTTGTAAATCTTCTAAGGTACAATGAAGTTCCTCGATCAATTCATAGTAGGCCACACTGTTGGCCACAGCTCGGTCGAGTAAATCTTTCAAGTACCGATAAGCCTCAATTACTTGTTCTGAGGCATCATGGCCAAGGATGTCAGCAATTTCTGATCCACTCAAATTTGTATGACCATCTTTATAATACTCATGACATTACTGCATCAGCTTTGTATCATGTGCAGATATCAGTTCCATTCTAGCAACAAACTAAGGATGAGAAGAAGACAACAGTCAACAAAAATAAATCATCAACAATAGAGATGAACAAAGATGTATTTTATTAGATCACAAAAAGATTACATTGTTTGATTACAAATAATAAAAGATAGAAATGATACCGAACAACTTCACACCTTTTCCTTGTCTCCCAAGACTTTCTCGGGAGGCTGGGACGAGGAGCTTGGTTGCTCGGTGGTAACAGCAGCCTGATCAGCAGGAGTCGAAATTTTCTCAGGAGGAGGAGGCATGGAAGAAATGTCCTCGGTGGCAGAAGGAAGAGAGGCAGGGACTTGATCACCTATGGACATGGAAGATTCATCAGAGATAGGCTCATCTTCTTCTTCTTCTACAATTGGTGGGGGAGGACCAGGGAGGTGTAGCTGGAATAGCCCAGAGTCGTCCTTGATCTTCAATTCTTGCAGGGCAGCTACCCAACCATCTCGGAAGTATTTCAACTTCCCGTATTGAACTTGGGATGTCATCGCAGCAATCCCCTTGTCCCATCCTTTATCCCAGCCAGCGCTGAAGGATTTTTTTAACTGCGAGCTTTCTTTTCAGTTTCTCCGAGGAGAGCTTCGCATCCAATTCTTCTTTTTGGCTTTTGATATCTCGCAGGGCGGATAACTCTTCCTCTGCCTTCTTCAGCTTATCTTCAAGCACTCCAAAGTTCTTGAGCTTTTCGTCATATTTTTGATGCTCAATCTCCAAACTTTTCACCTTGCTCTCCAAACTCTTGGAGATCTCAGCCAACTTCACCTTCTCAGCTTCAACTATTGACAACTTTTTCTCCCAAACAGCTTTGTCCTCACTATACTGTTGACAAGATTCCTTCAAGGATTGGATCAAACCCAGCAGAGCATCCTCCACCCCCGACGAGGAGCTGGAAGCTTTAATAGCTTCGTCTTTCTTCACGATGTTGTTAAAACAATTCACCAGCTAAACAAAGGAAAAAGTGACAGGTCAATGCAAAAATACAAGTATTCAAAGACAGAAAGGAAATTCAGAGTGTGAGAAATTTATCGAAGCAAGATGACGAGTAGCTAGGGATGTCAGCATATCCCTAGAAATCTTTTCATCAATTCCTTGGACCTCGGGTATGATCCAAGTTTTTACCGAGCTCATTACAGAGCTCGGAGGAATGATGGTTGGGACACCAACACCACCAGCTGGTAGAGAGGAGACAGTTTCAGCTAAATTGACTCAGGATGATTTCCTCAATCTCCTCAAAGGGACTTCAGCAGCTTCAACCAAGGAAGAACTCTTGGTCGGAGAGATAGTAGTCATCTCCACAGAAGCAATCTTCTTGCTCGGAGCCACTTGGGGCTTCTCGGTAGCTTTTGAAGGTGCAACATCCACCTTCTTAGTCCCCTCTGGGACATCAATTTTGCTTTTCTTGGCCTCAGCAACAGAAGTAGTGTCATCAAACAGAGCAGGAGGAACTCTTTTCTTGCCCATTCTCTGACTTAAAGGGATGTGAGAATCTGAAGAAGAATCCTCTGGAGTTGAAGCTGGCTCAACAGGACGAGCAGTATAAGAAGTTGTATAACTCTTATACTGTAGCAAATATGATGCAGACCTGATATGCTCGTCTGCAACATTCTTATGCAAACCCCAGATAAGTTTCAGATGCTTAATATTAACCTCTGATTCTTTTGGAGTTTTTCTTTTACTGTCAACTGCAAACAAACACATGATAAAATATTAGTCATACATTTTGTCAAACATAATGAATTCGTAAATTCAGAAAAGAAATAAAATGAAAAATAAACCTATCCCATTGCCATATGGGGGGCATCTGGGACCGTTGTATACTCCATCTCCAACTAAAGGGGCATATTGCCAATTTTTAATAACCACCCCATGTTCAAAATAATCTCTATTTGCATCAGGAAGGTTAACTATAAGATCCCTATTCAAAAACCTAGTTTTTAAGTAATAAATATTATCTAGAATGGCCCATCTATAGCAATACATAATTTCAGGGGGATCCCTATACGAGTCCCATGAGTTAGATTTAATTTATACACCCCATTAATTATTCTCCATGAATTGGGGGCTATTTTTGCAGGGACAAGATCGAAATACTGACAAAACTCAAGACACAATGGGTTTGGTGGAAAGGAAAATCCACATTCAGCAACAAATAGACTGGGGAACCAATGTCCCTCAGCCAAACGAAAGTAATTTTGAGGTTCAGAAAGCTCCTCCAAAATCACCCAAGATGGGATGGAAAATTCAGAACGGAATTTCTCAACAGACTCCACAAGATAAACCATAGTGAGTAAAAGAAATACAGAAGAAAATAAGAGAATCTTACAGGAAAAAGGAAGAGCTGACAACTAGCGAGGGAAAAGATGAACGCACAAGAGAGAAAGAGAGAATAGAAAGCTTGAATGCAGAAAATTGGAAAAAGAAGAAGACAGTATGGTTACCTAAGAAGTTTAAATACTTTGCCTTGGGAAGCGGCGAAGGAAATGATTACATAAAAGAAACTATTGAACTTCCGGCGGCTAAAAGGACAAAAAGGGCACAAAGATCGAAGCGCTCTTAAAAGTTCGAAAAAAAGGCGGATTCTGTGAATTTGGAAATAAATTCAAATACGATGCTCCTAAAACCCAGGAAGATCATTCAATATTACCATATACCAAGAAAGAATGTTTCATACTCCTCAAAGTTCGAAATATGAAACATTGGGGGCTTCTATTGATACCAAAATTAATATGCTGATGTGGACGAATCATACGAAGACACTTGTCAATCTACGTGATACAATAACAACGAGGAAGTTCATTTCCCCGACCAACTCATGTTCTCTCCGAGCAACGAGGATATACCGAGGAACTTCAGCACTCCGAGGTACTCTAGCGCTCCGAGGAACTCTTGAGCAACGAGCAACTAAGGCGGTCCGCGCTGCATCTCGGCCGTAGTATTAATTGTCAGAATATCAACAGTTCAACTATTCATTGAATGTTTATCATCTTGACGTACACGCTGCATTAAATGTATTACCCTTTCATATGTATATCATTTAATGTATCAACCCATTCATGTACAACCTAAGGGCTATAAATACCTTGTATCACCCTCATTCAAAGGGATGGGAATTTCTTGATAGAACTTGTAATCGAGAATTCCCAAACACTCAGCAATAACATAACAGTGGACGTAGGACATTCTTATAAGGCTGAACCACTTTAAAAATCTTTGTCTCATTTTATTTATCTGTGATTGAATAATTAGAGCGATCTAATTTTTTACATCAACAGTACCCGAGAAACATGCCTTCACGTACTTCAAATATGCACTTGGTCGGGTTCAATTTCATTTGATATTTATCCAATTGATCAAAGTTCTGGCCTAAGTCAATTAGATGGTCAACAACTTTCTTTCTCTTTGTCAGCATATCATCAACATAGACTTCCATATTTCAACTGATTTGCTCAGCAAACACCTTGTTCATCAGCCGCTGATATATCGCACCTGCATTTTTCAAACCAAAAGACATAACATTATAACAATAAGTTCCCCTAGGGGTAATGAAAGAAGTACTCTCCCTGTCTTCAGGTTTCATTTTAATCTGGTTGTAACCAGAATAAGCATCCATGAAGCTCAGCAGCGCGTGTCCCGAGGTAGCATCCACTAGTTGATTAATTCGGGGAAAGGGAAAATGATCCTTTGGACATGCCTTGTTGAGGTCGGTGAAGTCTACACACATCCTCCATTTGTTGTTCTTCCTTTTCACCATCACTACATTTGCTAACCAGTCTGGATACTTAACATCTTCAATAAAGCAAGCTTTCTGGAGCTTCTCGACCTCCTCCTGTATAGCTTGGTTCTTCTCGGGGCTGAACACTCTTCTTCTTTGCTTCACTAGCTTGATTTCCTTATTCACATTGAGCTCGTGACATAAGAAATTTGGGTCTATTTCGGGCATATCTTCATGACTCCAAGCAAAAGTTTGTTTTCTGCTTTTTAAGAAAACTATCAACTCATGTTTTAATGAGGCATCTAACGACGATCCTATCTGAGTTGTTCGTTCAGGGTGCTCGTCGTCCAGAACGATATTTTCAGTAGCTTCCACCACCTGACCTTTCACGAGTTGCGACTCGTCTCTAGGATCCAATGTTTCAATTTATGCACCCTCATCCACCTGATAGGTAGTAGTCTTTTTCTTAGATTCCTCCAACTCCTCTTGCTCGACAGATAAATAGTAGCATCCCCGAGGTATTTTTTGATCACCCTTCACAACTCCTACTCCAAAATTGGTTGGAAATTTTAGGCATTGATGTACTGTAGATGGTACTGCTTCAAACTTCTTCAATCCTACCTTCCCATGATGATATTGTAGGCTGATTGAACATTCTTATCCATCACGAAAAAGCGTACTCTTTCTGTTCGACAAACATGCCATGTACTAATGAACATATCCAACTTGATCGTCCCAAGTGGAAAAACCTTCTCGCCAGCAAAATCGAGGAGGGGCCTATGATAAGGCTCCAACTAAGACACCTTTAGATTTAAGCTATCAAAGCACGAGTAGAACATAATATCAGCCGAGCTACCATTATCAACCAGTACCCTCGAGATCATCACTTCCTTTATTCTCATTTTGATCACCAATGGGTCATCATGAGGATACAACACACCTACGAGGTCATTTTTTGAGAAACCGATGACCAGTTTTTCTTTGTTGACCTTCCTCGGGCAATCATCTTTAGCCAAGTTTATTCGTTGAATATACGAACAGGCTTGAGCCTCATTGAGGTAAGCTTTTCTTTCTGCAGTAAGGTCTCCACCTCCTGCATCTCCATCTGTAATAACATTGCAATCAAAGGATCCACAACCTATTGAAAATACTTCACGTTCTGGCTGCCTTGGTCTTTTGGGAAGATCGGGGTCTTCTTCTGGATCATCTTCATGGTCTCTTTTCTTTTTCTCCTCTGCTCGACGAGGAGATCTAGATCTCTCTCTTTCTCGATCGTTGTTTCTTCTTTCATTTCTGCGATCAACATACTTTTCCAGTTTTCCTCGTCTAATGAGTGCCTCGATCTCATTTTAAAGAGCTATACAATTTTTGGTCATGTGGCCATGATCCTTGTGGAACTCACAATATTTGGCCTTATTCCTCCAGGGTCTAACTTCATTTTCTCTGGACAGTTTAACTCCTCGCTGTTCTTGATTTCTTCTAGAACATGGTTGATGTTTACTTTCAAAGCAGTGTAATTCTCAAAGTTCTTCAATACCTCCCATGATGGCTTTGTTTTTGAGTGCTTGTCACCACCATTGTTCTTGTGCTCTTTCTTTTTGGCCTTATCACCCTCCACCTTGGTTTCTTTAGTATCCATATTCTTCTTTGCAGCCATAGCCTCCTCGACATTCATGATCTTGGCCGCTTTTGCCATCAGTTCTGACATGGTTCTGGGTGGATCTTTAGCCAAAGTGTAGTACAACTTGTTGGGCAACAACCCACTCATCAGAGAAGTAATCGTTGTCTTTTCCTCGTAGTCAATAACTTCGAGTTTGTCGTTATTGAAACGAGTTATATAATCCCTAGTGCTCTCTCCTGCCTTTTGCCTAACACTTAACAAGTGCGCTACTCGTTTAACAGGTTTTGCTCCAAAATAGAAGTTTCCAATGAAGAGCTCGGCTAGTTGAAAGAAAGTTGAAATCTTACCCCGAGGAAGATTATTGTACCATATTTGAGCAGATCCTATAAGAGTTCCCGAGAATGCCCTGCATCTCATCTCATCTGGCACAGCATCGATGTCGACAGCAACTTGGTATTGCTCTATATGAAGTACAGGGTCGATTTTTCCATCATATTTAGGAGTCACAATAGGTTCTTTGAACTTTGATGGTGTGGGAAAATCCACAATTGTTTAGACAAAAGGTGTCCCTTGGACAAAAGTTCTTTGTAGAGGATTCTTGGCCTTGGCCATTTACCATAATCTATCCTCCAACCTCTGAATAGATCCTTTCCATGCATCATTTCCTTCCTCAGGCCTGTTGGTTCGAGCAACTGATCGCGTGGATGTGGCTTCTTGGGATCTATCTTGTCGAGCAGTTGGTTGTGATTGGGCAGAACCCTCTCTTGAATCAAATGGTCGTCGAAAGTTTCTCGACACAGCCTTAGGAGGACTTTTATTCTTCCTAGGACCCAATTGATCAAAAGGAGAAACCCTACTCAATCTTTCCAGCACTGGTCCTTTCCGGAGAGAGAGTGATGTGTTGTTCAGTATCTGTGGCTCGTACTGACGAAGTTCGACCCGGTTGATAAGAAAAATCTTCATATTTATCAGTGCGATATGAATCGCTTTGCCTAATGCGTGAAGAAAGTAAATGAGTATTTCTTTGACCACTTCGTTGTCCTGAATAGGTTGATGCTCCACCCTGGATAGTTTGCATGAGTTGTCGCATTGTTTCCTGCATGGCTGTCTGGCCTTGAGCCAAACTGGCCATGATTCCTGCCAGATCTTGGATATTTGGAGGAGCGGATAGATTTGGGGGGTTTCCAGCATTTCGATTGCTGGATTCAGGATTGTTAGCCATTGTTGATGAATTATTTTTGGTGAAAAATGAAAATTACAGTCGTTTCCCACAGACGACGCCAATCTGTTGATGTAAAAAATTAGATTATCTCTAATTATTTAATCACAGATAAAAATAAATAAGACAAGAGATTTTTAAGTGGTTCAGCCTTGAACAAATGGCCTACGTCCACTGTTGGTGCTATTATTAACTGTTTAGAAATTCTCAAGGTGGGGTTTATCTCAAGAAATTCCGGTCCCTCTACAATGAGGATGATATAATGTATTTATAGCCATGAGCTTGTACATGTGAATGGGTAATACATAGCTGTTCAACAAGCGTATACATCCGTATGATAATATTCAGCATTTAATCCTCGTAGTTGTCTGATAATAAATGCTCTGATCGAGGTGCAGCTCGGATCGCCTAAATTGCTCGGACCGCCTAAGTATCTCGGTATCCATGAGTTTCTCGGTGCAGTTAAGTTCCTCGATGAGCACCTTCTGCTCGGAGTATCAGAGTTGGTCGGGGAAATTGAATTCCTCGAAGTCAAGATATTGTTCAGAAATGTTTGTTAGCGCCATGTAGATTGACACGTGTCTCCACTTAATTGAGCGATGTCAGCAGACTAAATTTGGTATCAACAGTGGCTAAGTCAAAGAAAGAAGAAAGAAAAAGTTCTTACAAAGGGATTGAGAAATATGCTAAGGCAAATGACAGATAGAATGGGAAGACAAAGAGTTTAGAAATCTTGGGGTAAAAAGTAGATGACGATCCGTATCTATCACTTTTAAATGCCTTGCATCGGGAAGTAGGAAATAAATGATTACTAGAAAAGATGATTGTGTTTTTGGTGGTTAAATGATGAAAAAGACGCAAATACCCAAGCGTCTGTCGCAGATTCAAAACATTTACAAGTTTGCCATTTCGCGCTCAAATGACAAAACTAAAGAGAACATTCCTAAATACTGGATATCTGTAATTAATCAAGACAAGAAAAGGTGTCCGAGCAACTTTTGTGTAAAATGTTCCACACTCTCATATTGAAACTCAACTGTGAAACATTGGGGGCTTCTATTGATAAGAAAATTAGTCAGCTGATGTGGACCAATTATATAAAGACATGTGTCATCTTACATAGAAAATGCCTATTCTCACCGAGCTACTCATAACCCCGAGCTACCTAGAGACCCGAGCTACTTAGCGTGCCGAGCTACTCAATGTACAGAACATCTGGCCAGGAAGATCAAGCGACAGTTACACATTCAATGAACATCGAATTTAATGAACATTCTTATTGTACATATGTATATGTCCATTAAATAACAATATATCATCTATTCATATTGACAGCCTCATAACTATAAATATATTGTAACACCCTCAATAACGGGGTAATTGATCATTAGCAATTGTGATCGAGATTAAAGCAAAGACATCTAGCAATACAAAATAGTGGACGTATGCCATTTTCATAAGGCTAAACCACTTTAAAATCTTGTGTCTTATTTCTTATTTCATATTTATCTGTGATTAATTAATTAGATAAAATCTAATTTTTTACATCAACAATAATGGTTCTCATAATTCTAACTTTGTTTTGCATCAGTTTCTTCACCTAAAGATGCTTCATAGCCCAAAGAAATTTCTTCAAGCATCCAATACTAGACTGCAAATAAAATGGATAACTCCGCCTATAGGTATTTTAAAGTTAAACACAGATGGTAATGCTCTTGGAAATCCAGGAAATAGAGGTGGAGGAGGAATTCTTAGAAACCATAATGGAGATATGTTTTGGGCATTTTGTGCTCCTCTTAGGGAAGTTACTAACTTGGAAACAAAGGCCTTAGCCTTGAAGACCGGTTTGGAGTTTTTCATGGAGTTAAAGCCTTGTGATCTTATTATAGAGAGTGATTCTAAAGTTCTCATAGACATTCTTTAAGGAATGGCTAAAGTTCCTTGGAAAATATCATGGAAAATTTAACTCACCACCAATCTATTAAAGGAGATCAAGTACACTCTCAATCACACCCAGAGGGAAGCAAACCAAGTAGAAGATTTCTTAGCAAAAAGAGGAAGCAAGAATGCATAAGATGTTTTCTCTCATAATATAGGGGATTTTCCTAAACAATTAAAGGTCTTGATAACAGTTGATTCATGGGGTCTTCTATAATACCCTGTACATCTGAAGATATTTAAATTACACTGCAGACGTAATTTGGTAATTTGAGGAATTTCTATAAATAGTAATTCTGGAATTTATGAGTGAAATTAAATAAATTTAATATTATAAAGTGACTGGTAAATATTAGTTTTCGAGTGTCAGATTAATATTTACAAGGATTATAGTTTCTTATGGGACTAAGTATATGAGTGGATTATTTTTTATTACATGTTGCAGTTGGGCAAAGAGACAAGGAAAATATATTAAATGGGAAAACACGCGTATTGAATGTTTTGGGTTTAATTAGTGAATTTTAGTTAAGTGACTTGGATGGAGATTTCGAGTGCGCCGTTGGGTTCGAAATGGCCAAGATAGTCAAAATAGAGTATCCAGGGGTAGTGTTTAGGTCCCGAGGATTTTTGGACAAGTAGGGACTCGCAATTAAGTACACGAGTCATTTTACAATTGGGTATACACCCAATTTCGGGTTTATTAAGAGGAGAGCCCTCATTTCTTCCCAAAATCTTCCCTAAGAGAAATAAAGATAAGAGATAGGGAAGAGAATAAGGAAGAAGAGAAGAAAGGAAGAAAGAAAGAGGAAATTTTGGCCAAGCTCCGCGGGATTTGACTCGGGGTCATCGGATTTTATCCACGAGGCAAGTGATTAACTTGTTTTACGATTTAGTGTGTTTATTTCTCATATTGTAGTTGGTGTAAAACTATATAGATTTTTGGGTTGAAATTTCGTGGATCAAACAGGTTATCGGAAGATTAAAACGGATAAAACTCGATTTATACCGAATTCGAGAAATTTAGAATTAATTAAAATTAATTGTTGAAAATTGGTTCTAGGATGATTAGAACCCCTTTGATGTATGTATATGTTGTTGATTGAGCTAGGAGGATGTTAGAAGGAGAGATAAAAAACTTGGGAGAAGATTTAATGGTTGGACAACTTCTCCGAGAAGAAGCTGCCCAGATCGATCGATCGACCGATGACAAGGATCGATCGATCGATCCTTCAGGATTTTTAGCAGTTTCGGTTAGTTTAGCACATATGGGTTAAATCCCAAATTTAATTATTCCTAGCATGTTTATTTGAGGAAATAAATATCCAACTAAGGCAATTCATTACTAACCACTTATGGGATTTAATGGGGGTTAGGAAGGTGCAAAAATAGTGTGGCGCATAATGTGTATTTTTGAAGAAAATAAATTGTAGAGTGAGACATATGGGGTTCCTAAAAATAGTGTGGGGAATTATAAATAATTATTCAAGTGAGATGTGTACTTTGGGTTAGTTGAAAGTAAAATCCAAGACTTACCCAAAGAGGGGTGTTCGTGAGGAGTAATACTTGGAGAGGTATTTCGGTGGGCAATTTTATATAAGTAATTGTGCGCGTAGAAAAGGTATTTATATACCGATTTTGGCTGAGTAAAATCCTACGAGGTGACTAAGATGAAATTTAGGATACATAATACAAAGAATTGAGCAATTATCCTATGCGTCTATGGACGACGATTATTATAGGTGATGAGATATCTACGAAATCAAGATACGTAGTACGTATGCTATTTTATTTATTACGAATTGGTACATTCGGGATTATTTATACAAATCCTTATGAAGTGATTAAGGAGAGATTTGAATATTAAATAAGAGAGTACGTATTGGGGTAGTACTTTAAGTGTGTGAATACTTATATTATTACGAAAGGGAACACTCGAGGTTATTGTCTATTGCTATAGAGTTTGGAAATTATTACCATAATATATTGGGAAGTGATATAGATTATATAGAAGATGTTGTTAAATTATATATAATATAAGACGAATAAATATAACGGTGCTATTGGTATTATCATTGTGCGGTCAGAAAGGCTAGGAAATAATATATTGAGGACTGGTTATAATCGATAAATGCGTAGGATATTCGAGATATAAATATACTAAGTATGGGATTTATTATATGGGCTATGCGTATGCCGTGATATTATTATACATATGGGTTAAATAAATACCTATGGGAAATTATGTATAGGTGAGACGAATACCTATCGTTATCATATGGTTGTTTAAATACCTCATTGATGTTATATTTACATAGGTGTAATGTGTACCTATATTATTGTTTATTATGTGTATGACATACCTACCATACTTGCTATCACGGGATGTCATCTTTCAAAAGAGGACAATATTATCTTGTGTGCCTTCGGGGGGATTTAGATTTGGTACCTCAAGTCTAACCTCTGATCATTCATGTTTGAGCTCAGACCTCGTCACCACCGAGTGATGTTATGAGGGTCTGAGGTCATCACCTAAGAGGTTAGCCTCATAATAAATATCACCAAATTAATGATGTTATGAGTCTGAGGTCCTCTGCTAAGGTGTCTGAGCTCAGACCTCGTCACCACCGAGTGATGTTATGAGGGTCTGAGGTCATCACCTAAGAGGTTAGCCTCATAATAAATATCACCAAATTAATGATGTTAAGAGTCTGAGGTTCTCTGCTAAGGTGTCTGAGCTCAGACCTCGTCACCACCGAGTGATGTTATGAGGGTCTGAGGTCATCACCTAAGAGGTTAGCCCCATAATAATGTCACCAAATTAATGATGTTAAGGGTCTGAGGTCGTCTAACCCAGGTGTCTGATCTCAGACCTCGTCACCACCGAGTGATGTTATGAGGGTCTGAGGTCATCACCTAAGAGGTTAGCCTCATAATAAGTGTCACCAAATTAATGATGTTAAGGGTCTGAGGTCATCTAACCCAGGTGTCTGAGCTCAGACCTCGTCACCACCGAGTGATGTTCTGAGGGTCTGAGGTCATCACCTAAGAGGTTAGCCTCGTAATAAGCTTTAAAGAACGAAACAAAAATTGGATATGGGAACTGATCTTTATTAATAACCTCCTCTTGATAAGATGGTACAATTACAAATTACAAATCCTATGCAGCATCATATGAAATATCTCTTCAGGTGATCAGCATTCCACGGGTTGGTGAAAGGTTCTCCCTCTAGGTTTTTTAGCCTGTAAGTGCCAGGCACAACCTCTTCCGTCACCTTGTAGGGGCCATGCCAGTTTGGGTGTAGCTTGTTTGCCTTCTGTAGTGTCTTCTTTAGAACTAGGTCTCCTACTATAATGGGTCTTGACTTCACCCTCTGGTTGTAGAATCTTACGGCCCTCTGCTGATAGGCTTCTTTTCTGACCTCTGCGTCTTCCCTTCTTTCTTCGATGAGATCCAGGTCTAGCCTTCTCTTCTCCCCATTGCTGTCGGGGTCGTAGGTCTGAATCCGATGAGTTGGCAGTCCTACCTTCGTTGGTATGACTGCCTCTGAGCCATGTTCCAGCATGAATGGGGTTTCTCCTGTGGGTGTACTTGCCGTAGTTCTGTAAGCCCATAGCACGGCGTAGACCTCTTCTATCCATCTCCCCTTCGCGTCTTCTAACCTCTTCTTGATTCCATCCAAGATGGTTCTGTTCGTGACCTCGGTCTGGCCATTTGCTTGAGGTCGACCAGGAGATGAGAAGAACTGTCTGATCCCCACACTTCGGTAATACTTCTCCAAGGAGGCATTCTTGAACTGGGTCCCGTTGTCCGAGATGAGCGTGTTCGGGAGGCCATATCTACATATGATGTTCTTCCAGATGAACTGGAAGGTCTTCTGTTCTGTAATGGTTATCATCGGCTCTGCCTCTACCTATTTTAAAAAGTAGTCAATGGCAACTATCAAGAATCTATAGTTGTTGACTGCTTTTGGCAAAGGTCCTACCAAGTCAATTCCCCATACCGCAAATGGCCATGGAGAAGAGATCGATGTCATAGGCTGATGAGGTTGGTGAGGGATGGTGGTGAACCTTTGACATTTGTCACATCTCTTCACATAATCTGCGGCGTCCTTAGACAGGGTAGGCCACCAGTATCCCTGAGTGATGATCCTCTTGGCTAAGGGTCTTCCCCCAATGTGGCTAGAGCAAGAACCCTCATGAACCTCCCTTAAGACCTGGGGCACTTCCACAGGGTGCACACATCTGAGGAGAGGTAGTAGAAACCCCTTTTTGTACAAGACGTCTCCTACCAATGAGAACTTTACAGCCCTGTATCTCAACTTTCTTCTCTCCATCCTGGACTCAGGTAGCTCCCCCTCTTTTAGGTATCTGACAAGCGGGTCAATCCACGAGTCTCCCAGGTTTACATTGTGACAAGGTTACATACCTCATCTTCCTCAATACTTGCCTTTCCTAAAACTTCAATTGGGATGGTTCTTCCCAAGTCTGTCTTCATTACCGAGGCTAGTCTTGCCAACGCATCAGCGTGGTTGTTGCTCAGCCGAGGTACTCTCTTCAGCTTTGCTTCTTCAAAATACTCTAGCAACCCTCTTACCTTCTTCAGGTATTTGGCCATCCTTTCATCTTTGGCCTCGTATGCTCCCAGCACTTAATTGACAACCAATCTTGAGTCGCTATGAAGCAGGAGTCTCTTTACCCGAAGAGTGGTTGCCAATAAGAGACCTGCTATCATGGCCTCATACTCAAATTCGTTGTTGGAGGCCTGGAAGTTGAATCTCAAGGCGTACTCAATGTTGGCGCCATCTGACGCCGAGAGTACTAGCCCCGCGCCACTTCCACCGTCACAAGAAGAGCCATCAACGAAGAGGCTCCATACGTCTGCATCTGACGAGTAGACCCCCTCTCTCATAACCCCCTTTTCGAAGAGGTATTGATCCTCTTCATTTTCTTCTACTCTTCTCCGAGTTTTGCCTGGGGCAACCTCTTCTCGGCCTCGGAAGACGTACGGGGCAGTCTCTTCCGAATCTCAGAAGACACTTCAGTTCGTCTCTTCGCCGTTACCCAAGCCCCTCTCTGTCTCGGCCTCTTCCCAAGTGAACTCGGCGACAAAGTCTGCCAGGGCCTACCCCTTGATGGTTGTCCTGGGCTGGTAGGTAAGATCATACTCCCCTAGCTCGATGGCCCAGGTCATCAATCTTCCGGACTTCTCAAGCTTGTGCAGAACCTGCCGTAGCGGTGAGTCGGTGAGGACTACCATGGAGTGAGCTTGAAAGTAAGGCTTCATCTTCCTAGAGGCGTGTATCAGGGCATAATCCAACTTCTCCATGCAGGGGTAGTTTTTTTCAGACCCCTGAAGGGCCTTACTATTGAAGTACACAGGTCTCTAAACCCCATCCTCTTCCCGTATGATGGCCGCGCTAATGGATGACTCAGAGACTGTCAGGTACACAAACAACCTCTCCCCTGCGATGGGCCGGGACAGCAGCAAGGGAGACCCCAAGTAGGACTTCAGTTGATCAAAGGCTTTTTCACACTCTTCGTCCCACTGGAAGGCCTTTTTTAGAACTTTAAAGAACGAAAGACACTTGTCCGTGGCTCTGGAAACAAACCTGTTCAGGGCCGCCACCCTTCTAGTGAGTCTTTGAACATCCTTGATACTCCTAGGAGTCTTCATGTCGAGTAACGCCTTGATTTTATTCGTGTTTGCTTCAATCCCCCTCTGATTAACGATAAACCCCAGGAACTTCCCGGCTCCTACCCCGAAGACACATTTCGCCGAGTTGAGCTTCATTCTGTAGGAGTCCATGACATCAAAGGTCTTCTCAAGGTCCGCTACGTGAGTACATGCTTTTAGGCTCTTCGTTAGCATATCGTCCACCTACATCTCCATGGTCTTACCTATCTGTTCCTCGAACATCTTATTGACAAGACGTTTATACGTTGCCCCGGCATTTTTCAGACCAAAGGGCATCACCTTGTAACAGTACGTCCCCTTGTCAGTAATGAAGGCTATCTTCTCAGAGTCTTCGGTATCCATGAAGATTTGGTTATAGCCTGAATAAGCATCCATGAAACTCATAAGCTCGTGCCCTGCCGTTGCATCCACCATCTGTTCTATCCTGGGTAAAGGGTAGCTGTCCTTCGGACAAGACCTATTCAGGTCTGTGAAATCTACACACATCCGCCACTTTCCATTGGCCTTAGGCACGATAACTGCATTTGAGAGCCACTCTAGATAAGTAACCTCTCTTATGAACTCGGCCTATTCCAACTTCTTCACCTCTTCCCGGATGACCTCATACTTCTCTCTGGAGTAGATCCTTCGCCTCTGTTTAATAGGCCTAGCATCTCCGTCCACGTTGAGCTTGTGGGTCATGATCTCAGGGTCGATGCCAGGCATGTCTGCATGACTCCACGCGAAGACGCTATGCCTCCTCGTAAGGAAGTTTATCAGCTCTTCCTTGGTCCCTTGCTCCAGGGCTTTGTCGACCTGGACGGTTTTTTCCGGCTCGTCCTCATTGAGGACGATGGATTCTACCTCTTCCGCGGGCTCGCCCTTCTTCAATTCTGTTTCGTCTCTGGGATCAAGAGTGTCAATGCTGTAAGTGGCGGTTGCTCTCTTATGGGCCTCTCGCTCTTCAGTCGAGTTGAAATAACACTCACGCGTCGTGGTCTGGTCCCCTTTCACTTCCCCTACCCCATAAGGAGTCGAGAATTTTAGCATCTGGTGGACCGTTGACGGCACGGCTTCAAACTCTTTGAGGGCCACTCTTCCGATGATGAGGTTGTAGGCCGAGAAGACATTTTCATCCATAACAAAAAAGTTTATCTTCTTGGTCAGCCTCTTAGGCCATTCATCTCCCATCCGTACATCCATTTCATACATGTCCAATGGGTGTACCTTCTCACCACTGAAGCCTATCAATGGGTGATGGTAGGGCACCAGCCTTGCCCTGCTAAGACCCAAGCTCTTGAAACAAGGCCAGAACATCACATCTGTCGAGCTTCCCCCATCTATGAGGATTCTCCCTACATCGCACCCATGCACGCTTGTTGTTATGACTAAAGGGTCATCATGGGGGGCTAAGAT
Source organism: Sambucus nigra (assembly GCA_949130495.1). Lineage (NCBI taxonomy): Eukaryota > Viridiplantae > Streptophyta > Magnoliopsida > Dipsacales > Adoxaceae > Sambucus > Sambucus nigra. The sequence continues at coordinate 53,572,925 of OX422220.1, forward strand.
GCCCTTGAAGTCGAGTCTGGAGAACCCCACTACGAGGGTGTCCATGCCCATCTTCTTCCTCTTCTGCACTGCGTCAGAAGACGTTAGATTCACAACCTCAGGTTTGACCACTGACTTGGCCTCCGCTACATGAGCTTTCCTGTCGGCTACCTCAGAGCCACCTCCTGCGAATCCCCCACATATGGTGCTAACACCAAAGGAGATCATCCCTACCCTCTTCACTGGGGTCTTGTCATCCTTAGGTGGGATATCCGGGTCATCTCCATCGTCACCCTATGAATCATCATGCCTTCTAGCTGGGACATCGCCACGGCACCTGTCATCTCTTCTCTTCCTAGGGTCTTCTCTTCCACCCTTTGGGGCCTTGCCATCCACATACTTTCTTAGCTTCCCGGATTTCAGCATCTTCTCAATCTCATCCTTCAGAGCAAAGCATCTATTTGTGACATGGCCGTGATCCTGATGGAACTCACACCAGAGGTTTTTATTCCTCTTATGTGGTGGGGCCTTCAATTTCTCTGGCCACCTCAGAGCCCGGTCAGTCTTGATCTCATTAAGGATGTGCTCACAGCTCACAGTCAGAGGAGTGTAATGAGCGAACTTGTCATCTGCTGACCTCTTCTTCCCCTCTTTCTTACCCTGGGACCTCCCAGTGCTACCACAGTTCTCCTCCTCATATTTGGCGGCCATTTCCTCTTCCGCATTCATCACTTTCCCCGCGGTGGACAACAGCTCTGCCATAGACTTAGGGGGTCTTCCGCCAGCTTCCACAGTAGCTTCCCCTTCTGGAGGCCTCCTATCAGGGCGGTCATGGCTATGCTCTCCTCGTAATCCTCAACCTCCAACTTCTCCTTGTTAAATCTTGCTATATAGTCTCTTAGGCTTTCTCCCTTAGCCTGTTTGACATATAGGAGGTGGGTAGTCTTCTTCTGTGGTCTTACCCCAAAGCAGAAGTTGTGGATGAACTGCTCTGCTAGGCCTTTGAAGTTCTCGATCGAGTTCTTCGGAAGAGAGGTGAACCAGCTGTGCGCTTCCCCTGTCAAGGTTCCTGAAAAGGCCCTGCACTTCATCTCATCGGGCATCGAGTAAATATCTGCCGCCGACTAATACATCTCGATATGGTGCACTGGGTTAGTGCTGCCATCATACTTAGGAGTCACGGTAGGAGGCTTGAACTTAGCTGGGGTTGGGAACCCCACTATCCTTGCTACAAACGGGGAGCCCTCCGAGTAGCCCCTCTATAATGGGTCCCTGCTCTTTATGAGGTCCCCTATCTTCTCCTCGAGACGTTGGATTGAGTCATTCCAGGGTCTTCTCTCTTCAGCTAGGCCGAGGTTATCCCCTGCCACCTCCCTACGATGGACAGAGGGTTCCCCAACCACAACACGCTGACTATTGACCTCTTCCTGCTCCCTAGCTCTTCTCTCCAAGGGTCGACCTTGATCTGGCCGAGCCTGCCTATTCCCTTTTTGAGAGCCTGCCTCACTCCTTGACCTCGATAGCCTCTGCCTCAGGTCATTGACTGGGCCTAGCCTCTCGAAGGCCGACCCTCTGCTCAACCTGTTAAAGGCCGACCCTCTCTGCTGGGCCTCATCTCTTCCTCGGCCGACACATCCTTGACTCTGCCTATCAAAGGCCGACCCTTTTTGTTGGGCCTCGTCTCTTCTTCGGCCGACACATCCTTGGCTCTGCCTAAGGGGTCGTACGGTGTTATCTGACACCTCATACGGCTCCTAGCAGTCTTCCGGGGCCTCTTCAGCTTCTAGGTCATCATACATGTCCTCTGGGCAAGGGTTTCCCTACCTCCCCAGGCGCAAGCGCCTAGGGTCAGCAACGTCCCTCCTCCGCTGGGGTGCAGGTTGGTCCTTCATGGGCGCCTGGGGTGGTCCCCTGGCATCGGGATGGGGCTGATCTGCCGCCGGAGTTATCATATCCGGGGAGACTCCAGGTGGTCTCATCATCATGGTTTGGCTGAGCTGGGCAAATTGCTCCTTCATGGTTTGTTGTGTTGCAGCCAAAAATTTCAAGGCTGCTGCCACCTCCGCCATTTCAGACTGGGGAGGAGCCTGACTGGAGCTAGCCCCTCCACCTCCGGGCGGCGGAAGAGGCGGTGGTAATTCTGGTGCCATGTGTTAATAATAAAGAGCTTGAACAGTAAATGAGCTTAATACCTTAAAGGACCTCTTTCAATGGTGAAACAGCTCCACACAAGGGGTGGTTCCTGGTTCACCACCAGAGTCTCCGGTGAGGTAAAGCAGAAAAAGAGGAAGAGATAGCCTCTCGATTCCCACAGACGGCGCCAAAATGATGATGCTAAGAATTAGCACCACCAGGTGAGGTGTTTCCAAGCTCAATATAAGTATAACAATGGTAGCACAACTATATAAAGAGATAGGAGAAGGAGGTGAGGATATGAGGAATGAACACCGGAATATAGGTGGTTCATCCAATCCGGCCTATGTCCACAGTGGGTGTGTGAGTAATATCACTGAATGATGGCACTAATGGCCATGGATACAATTCTCTCAAGCTCTCTCTATCTCTACTGTATATATATTTAGACAGAGTTTAGGCTAGGGTTGAATAACTGGATCCTTTTGTAAGGTAGGAGATGATCCCTATATATAGTGTCTAGGGGGCGCAGTGTACCCCCCATGCATGCAATGAGCATGTGTGTGATATCCTCACCAATGTGGGAATGCCATCTGTCACTATCACATGTAAGCAATGATGATGAAATATTCTCCCACATGTGGAGAATAATCTTGTTACAACTGATTTGTGCCCAGGTGTCCTTATCCAAATGTCAACAGATGCTCGGCAGTGATGTTGGTGAATGACCTCGGCCTGGGAGAGGTCGAGCTGTAAAAGCTTGATGTTCGTTCAATCCGAATAATGTCATGAAGAACCTCGGCCTAATCTCAGCCGAGACATTATGCTGGGTCGGCCCAGCCGAGGTAGGGATAATCCCATGCTGGTGATTATTAATACATCTGGTCACCTCGGCCCAAGCCGAGGTGAGACTATTTGTCTATTGAAGGTGATTAGGGCTCCTTGTCACCTCGGTCTGCTATCGGCCGAGGTTGCTATTCCCAGGTGCTTGATGATGCCTGTGATGCGCGCAGTGCCCCCCTTGGCTGTGTAGATGGTAGTGTTGGCTAGAGCCGAGGTATGTCTGGCCGAGGGATGATATCGTGTGCCCCTGCCCCTCAGGGTCGATCAATGTCTCGGCCATCATCTTGGCCGATGTAGGTATCTCTGGGCCGAGGTTATACTTGGGCATATCACTCGGGGTCATCGGATTTTATCCACGAGGCAAGTGTTTAACTTGCTTTACGATTGAGTGTGCTTATTTCTCATATTGTAGTTGGTGTAAAACTATAAAGATTTTTGGGTTGAAATTTGGTGGATCATACGGGTTTTCGGAAGATTAAAACGGATAAAACTCGGTTTATACCGAATTCGAGAAATTTAGAATTAATTGAAACTAATTGTTGAAAATTGGTTCTAGGATGATTAGAACCCCTTTGATGTATGTATATGTTGTTGATTGAGGTTGTAGGATGTTAGAATGAGAGACAAAAAACTTGGGAGAAGCTTTAATGGCTGGATAGCTTCTCGGAGAAGAAGCTGCCCAAGTCGATCGATTGATCGATGCCAAGGATCGATCGATCGATCCTTCAAGATTTTTGGCAGTTTCGGTTAGTTTAGTATATATGGATTAAATTCCAAATTTAATTATTCCTAGAATGTTTATTTGATAAAATAAATATCCAACTAAGGTAATTCATTACTAACCATTTATGGGAGTTAATGGGGGTTAGGAAGGTGCAAAAATGGTGTATCACATAATGTGTATTTTTTAAGAAAATAAATTGTAGAGTGAGACATTTGGGGTTCTTAAAAATAGTGTGGGGACTTAAAAATAATTATTCAAGTGAGATGTGTTCTTTGAGTTAGTTAAAAGTAAAATCCAAGACTTGCCCAAATAGGGGTGTTTGTGAGGAGTAATACTTGGAGAGGTATTTTTGTGGGCAATATTATATAAATAATTGTGCACGTAGAAAAGGTATTTATATACCGATTTTGGCTGAGTAAAATCCTACGAGGTGACTAAGATGAAATTTAGGATACGTAATACAAAGAATTGAGCAATTATCCTATGCGTATATGGACGACGATTATTATAGGTGATGAGATATCTACGAAATCAAGATACGTAGTACGTATGCTATTTTATTTATTACGAATTGGTACATTCGGGATTATTTATACAAATCCTTATGAAGTGATTAAGGAGAGATTTGAATATTAAATAAGAGAGTACGTATTGGGGTAGTACTTTAAGTGTGTGAATACTTATATTATTACGAAAGGGAACACTTGAGGTTATTGTCTATTCCTATAGAGTTTGGAAATTATAGCCATAATATATTGGGAAGTGATATAGATTATATAGAAGATGTCGTTAAATTATATATAATATAAGACGAATAAATATAACGGTGCTATTGGTATTATCATCGTGCGGTCAGAAATGCTAGGAAATAATATATTGAGGAATGGTTATAATCGATAAATGCGTAGGATATTCGAGATATAAATATACTAAGTATGGGATTTATTATATGGGCTATGCGTATGCCGTGATATTATTATACATATGGGTTAAATAAATACCTATGGGAAATTATGTATAGGTGAGACGAATACCTATCATTATCATATGGTTGTTTAAATACCTCATTGATGTTATATTTATATAGGTGGAATTCGTACCTATATTATTGTTTATTATATGTATGACATACCTACCATACTTGCTATCACGGGAGGTAGGCTTTCGTAAGAGGACAATATTATCTTGTGTGCCTTCGGGGGGATTTAGATTTGGTACCTCAAGATCATAGGACTGAAGAGCTTTTTGGTGAGTCGATAAGTCTGTTGAATGTGGGAGCGTAGGTATGTGCGTGACCCATGGGTATGCGAACTATGTTCACCTTCAATAGGTGTGATTAGTATTTATACGGTTCCTGAGTGATTCGGAACGCGTGATCCTTATGTACATGATGTACCAGGATTCGATAGCAGAGTATGTGTGCACCGCAGCTTAGCCTAGGGGTGCCAGATATGAATATATGTACTACGAATAAAATACATGTATACTTGTGATGTTCCACCGTTGCTTAGTAAATAAAAATGACTAAGATACATATATTATAGTTCGGTGGATTGATTGTTATTCTTGTTGCGTATAGTATATTGTTTATATATGAGATGAGATATCATATACCGTAACATTGTATAAAAGGAAAAAGAAGGAATATAATGATATACTACTTTCGGTAAATTTATATCTGCAGTTATATGAAGATGAATCGTAGGTTCTAATGAGATAAATATATATATAATGTAAGATGTGCTATGTACTGAGGGCCTGATGGATCCCGACGATCAACATTGTCACGTAGTAGTGTATCGGGGGGGTTCCTTGTTTGGATTTCGCTTCGCGAGACACCCCAGGCACGAACGTAGCAAAATGTTGGGAATGGGGAGAAGTTTAGTCATTAGTACTCGGATATATGGATTATTTAGAAGATGTGTAAATACATTAGTTAGGCAGGGTAGCTTAACTAGGTTGATTACAAGATATGCGATAGATGTGCACTATTAGGAGAGGGGTGAGGTGTATCTCATGAGAGTGCGATACCAGTTTAAATATGAGAAATATCATAATTTAAAATATGGATTTTAAGCACTTGCTAAGGCCTTTTCAAAACTCGGGCTCTGACTCGTTTCTCTATTTTTTCCCTCTCTTGCTATATCTATATATATATAGGTGTCCAGACACAGGGACACCTAGATGATGATTCCTTCAAGTCAGACATTTACTGCAACAGTTGTGGATCCAAGAAGGTTTATTATAGACGCTTCTATCATTGAGATCTATATATGAGGTATTGTAGAAATATTCGGGTTGATGGCCCAAATGTACTCATTTATTCTTTTACAGCCTTTTTGTGCGGCATTCGATTTGGTTGTATTGTTTTGTTCCGAGTGTTCGATTACTTTATTTCATTTCTGTTATTGCATATAAACTGTTGTAATTGTTTTATTTGAATGTTTTGGTTAAAAAGATTAGTTAATTAAAATTTTGACGCCATCCTAATAGGATATTTGTAATTAAATTGGTTTTCAACAGTGATGCTGAGAATGAACCATATGAGACTCCTGTTTTAATTTGATATAGGAGTGATCGCCCGGTATTTTATTTGACGGGATTGTCACATCTTCCTAATTTTAAAAATAACTAAGTGTATATGGGGGTTAGTTTTTTCCACTCTAGGATATAAGTTAGCTTTAATTTGTTCTTTTATTCATGTAACGGATCTTCGTTATAAAGAGCCTAATTTATGTTTTAGTTAGAATAGATATTTAGAGAGGTTAAGTTTTGTAAGCTATTTAGAAGAGGAATGTTCTTCTAATTAAGCCACATGGAGAGGCTATTTCTCTATTGATCAATAAAACTTGTGGGGGTACCGTTCCTCTTCCTTAAAAAAAATCACCCTTAGTTTACAAGATAATATTAAAGGCTATATACAAATTGTGCTCCTATATAAATATATTAATATGCCATCATCCTTTAATAATACAGTTGTTTTAATATTTTTTTAACTACAGTTTTAATTAGTAAACAAGAGTTCCAATTAAAAACAAAAAAAATATTTCATTCAATACATGAAAATATAAAATGAAATAAAACAAGAGTTATGATTAACATACACCACAAAATAACTAAATTAAATATAAATACTGAAATATTGTATTAAAATTGACTACTATTTGGTCCTCTCACTTCTTCATCCAAGTCAATCAATTCTTCCATCGCCCTCATATTCTAATCAAAGTGCGATATGATGTTACTTTTCACATCTCGCTCTACACGACTAGCAAATCCCTATGTAAAAATTTCATAAAAGTATGAGGAAATATAAATCAATTAATTAGTGTAATAAATAAAAAATATTTTGAAACAGATCTGCACATTGTTAGGCATATCTGATGGTCCAATTGAATGATTCATTTGGATGCAATCTGCATTTGATGACACATCTACAAATAGATGATGATATTAATTGAAACTTAAAAATAAGAATGAAAAATTAGCGTAATGTTAAATATGGCTTCACTAACCTGTAGATTCTTTTTTTTGTTCTTCTTTCTTTTTCCCTTTTCAATTGCACCTTTAATTCTCACTGTTGATCCTTTATTTGCTTTCGTTGGTGGCGTATCTTGAATTTTTATGTTGGAATTTTATTTATCCAAGTAGTCTTCCCTCGCTTTATCTTGAGTAGCATCAATATCCAACTTAAAAAAAGTATCAAATGTTTCCAATGCAGTACCTAAAATTGCTTTAGTAAATAGTACAAAAGTTTTGGTGTTAGTACCTTTCATAGCTATAGTCAACGAAAATGTTCAAACTCAATATATTCCACAACGTTGGATGGTTGAAAATCTATTTGAATCGATCCTCCCTAATTGTCTATAATAACGACATCTTTTCCATCTTTCGTCCTTCTTTTCAAATATTATTGAGATGGAATTTCTAGTAATCTCCTGTGGTGGATCACTTTCAAAGAGTGTGAACAAAGAATTCCCATAAACTCAAACATCTTATAACTACAAGTGATGGTGTAATTTGAAGAATCAAATGTATTAGTGTGCAGTCTATTATTGAAGGAAGATATCACGTATGTGATGATTGTCCCTATCTCATCACCAACCTCAGTAAACATATCCAATGTATGGAGATACTCTTCTTGAGATTTATTTATTTTTATTGCATACCTCTCCCTTGCTTGGGCTTCTCCAAGCTAATTTCTACGTAAGGTTGGCTTCTTTTGCTTAAACAAAATCTTGGAGTATTTCTTTCTCTTATCGGATTACAAGTTATTTTTCATATTGTGATACAAACTCTCGTAGTGATAATGTTCTCTTGAAGTACTTGTTGAGAAACCTATTCATGCCTTCACTTATTTGAATAGTTGTCATACCAGCACAAAAATATTGTTGAACATAAAATTGTGCCTATTTTTTTCGTTTTTGATATAATCCATGCAACCATGCATTCTCTCTTAGATTGTAGTTCTCTAACAACCCATCCTAAGATGATTGAAATTCTTATTTCAATTATGTCTCATATATTCAATTCTTAAAATCTTTTGTGAAATCCTTAAATTTATTAAACACATGAGCACGATGTTTCGCTGCATTTTGATAAATAAGCCATAAACATAAGTAATAATGTGCTTTGGGAAAAACCTTTTCTATAGCATTGCCATTGGCTTGTGCTTGGTTCATAAATATGCATTTCGACACTTTTCCATTCATTGCTTCTACAAATGTTTGAAACAAGCAAACAAATGATGTTGTTGTCACATCTAGTAATAATGCACACCCAAAAAATATTGTTTGCCCGTGATTATTTACACCCACAAATGGTTTATCATAGTTATTTTTATTGAAGGTTGTATCAAAACGTATTACATCCCTAAAATAACTATAATTTACCCATGACTTTGTGTAAGCGCAGAAAAATTCAAAATAAAAAGATTCAGGAAAGCAATCACAAAAAGCAGAAAGTAAATGGAATCACACACCACAACGATGTATTTGGTTCGAAAAATTATCTATGTCCACGGAGAGGTTACTTGTTTTTTATTAAGTGTATTTCCTTAGATGTAGGAAAGTTGTCGAACCACGTACATCGTTGTTATGTGTGATTTCATTTACTTTCTTCTTTTTATGATTTATTTCGTGAATCTTTTTATTGTGAATTTTTCTACACTCATAATTGGCGCCGTCTGTGGGAATCGACTTGTGTTCCTATGAAAGCATTCATTACCAGAAAGCCATCAATTTCTCACCATAAGAGCAACATTCCACAAGTCGATAATGTTCAGTAAGAGCCTGCCCCTCATAGGGTTAGGTCTGAAATTTGCCAACATTCAAACCTAAGGTTTTTCCAGGATCCAGGAGAGGCAACCCTCAGAAGAGTGCCATGGACCTCCAATGTCCACTCATATTTTCAGGCTAGTTGACACCTATGAATACAAACTTCGAGAATAGGAGGAGGCGTCACGCCTCCAAGAAGAAGAGAATGCTCGCCTCAAGATGTGACTAGAAAGAATGGAGAAAGATCTCTCCAGAAACACAAGGCGACGTCAAGACAGGACTCCTAGTCCTCAGGGGTAAAATTGCCCCAGCCGAGGAAGGAGCACTAGGCATAACCAAAAGAGAATTGAAAGTGACAGATCAGATTGAGAACGATCAGAGCGTGGCCACCAGGAGAGGCGCCACAAGAACTATGATCGACCAAGTGAGAATTTAAAGATTCTGGTCCATCGGGAGATGGGCCAACATCCGGCACATCGAGGAGTCAAATCGATTAAATAGCTTGCTAGGAGAGCTATAAATTCCTATATGAAGACCCCTTTCTCAAGGGAAATCGAACATGACGAGCCCCCCATGAAATTCGTTGTCCCCAAGTTCAAGATCTACGACGGGAAAATAGATCCCATAGATCATGTTAGGTAATATCGGCAGGCAATGACCTTATGGAGCCAAAATGACACACTGATGTGAAAGATATTCTCTTTTAGGTTACACGATGTAGCACATAAGTGGTTAGATAGGCTCCCCTATAGGTCGATCAGGAATTTCATAGCATTGGCAGAGGCTTTCACGGCACTGTTCATAACAAGCAGTTCCCATCCTAAGCGGATGGATGCGCTGCTCACTATGAAGAAAAAGCCTCAGGAAAATCTTAGAGATTATGTCAAAAAGTACTAGTAGATCTTTAATGAGATCGAGGACTGCTCGAAGCCAGTTTCCGTATCATCCTTTAAAATCATTTTGTTGACCTCCTCTCTGCTGCACCAATCTCTCACTAAGAAGGAGGTCGTAAACATCGATGATCTTATGGCCCGTATCGAGAAATATTCTAAGGTCGAGGATGTAATCCATCCTAATAGGGGAGACAATGGTCGAGCAAAGGAGAACAAGGAGATAAAAAATAATGGAACCCATAAAAAGGTATGCAAGAACGGGGGCAAGAATGGATCCGAAGGTGGAGGTAAGAATGACCCCTCTAAGGCATTCCAGGTTGTTAAATCAATCTTTAAAGAACCCATTTACAATATTCTCAGCAAGATCAATGACGTGCCTTTTATCAAATGGCCCAAGAAAATGGAAGGAGATCCGACCAAAATAAATAATGCACTAAGGCGTGATTTCCACAAGGAGGCGGGTCATCAAACTGAAAAGTGTAAAGCTATGAAGTCACATCTGGAAGAGCTATTTCATGTAGGGCACTTTAAAGAGTACATTAACAAGAAAACATAGAAGTTCTTAACCAATGGCGACCAGAAGCCAGACAATGTTCCCAAAGATGACATAGGATACGAATTTGCAGTCATTCATGGGGCGTCAGACCTCATACAAATTCAGGGTAATGCAGTTAGAATGAAACTCAAGAAGGTGACTGACATAATTGAAGTTTTCCGGATCAATCTAGCGAAGACTCAAGTTAGAAAATGTTAACGAGCACTAGATGTTGATTGTACGAAGAACATCATGTTCATAGAAGATGATTTGGTCGGGGTAAGGTCCCCACATCATGGTGCATTAGTAATCACACTCAGTATTACTAACTGGGATATCGACAAGATACTGGTGGACCAAGGGAGTTCATCCGAAGTGATGTATATGAACCTGATCCATAACATGAAATTGAATGTTGCCAACCTTAAAGAAGCCATTGTTCCCTTGGTTGGCTTCGCAAGAAATATTACCATGCTACTGGGAAATATCACCTTTCCAATCAGGGCAGGAAACATCTCGAAGTTAATCGAATTCTTAGTTGTGGACATCGAGTCCCCATACCATGCTATTTTAAGCAAGGGTTGGCTCCATGCCATGAAGGTCGTTCTATCCACATATCATCAAAAGCTAAAATGAATTACAGATCGTGGAGTGGTTAAAATTCATGGTGGCCAGGATACAACTTAAAAATATTTCATCGCTGCCATCCTCCTGAAGAAAAAGAAAAAGAAGGAGCCCGAGTCCGTCTAGGAGAAATCCCATGCCTAGCAAGGAGTTGCTCTCTAAATAGAAACTACGGTATGGTCGACCAGGGTCCACCCTACTGATAGGGTTTTTAAAATCCTGGAAGAAGTTGAGTCGATGATAACTTGATAGAAAGGAAGTTTTTTATTGGATTTGCTCTTAGCGATCACGAGAAAAGAGAAGTGGTTGCACTCCTTAATATCAACATAGATGTTTTTGCTTAGGAGCCTTATGAGTTACTTAGGATTGACCCTATATTGGCATGTCACCATCTACACATCGATCCTACTTTTAAACCCATTACTCAAAAGTTTCGCCGAACGTCACCCAAAAAGGCCAAGGTAGTGGAGAAAGAGGTAGAGAAGTTACTGGATGTAGGATTCATTAGGGAAGGTTAGTTCCCTGTGTGATTATCCAACCTAGTGGTAGTACCATAGAGCAATGGCAGTTGGATGGTGTGAATCGATTTTACCGACCTCAATTGGACATGTCCTAAGGATAGATTCCTTCTCCCAAAGATAAATCAAGTGGTTGACGCCACAGAGACTCATGAAAGGATGAGCTTCCTTGACGCTTAATAAGGATATTATTGGATCCTGCTATATAGGACTGACCAGGATAAGACCTCCTTTATAACCTCAGTTGGTTTGTACTGCTACAAGGTCATGCCTTGTGGCCTCAACAACGCAAGGGCAACTTACCAAATATTGGTAACCAAGATGTTTAACAAATAAAGGGGAGAGATGATGAAAGTGTACATCGACGACATGCTCGTCAAAAGAAAGAAAAATGCCAATCACCTCTCTGATCTAGCATCAACCTTCGAAATCCTCAAGAAGTATCGAATGAAACTTAATACGAGTAATTTTTCATTCAGGGTCCACTAGTAAAAATTCTTAGGCTACCTAGTGAGTAAAAGGGGGATTGAGGCCAACCCAGACCAAATCGATGATATCACCAAGGTCCAGCCTCCTCAGACACTGAGAGATATTCTGAAGCTTACTCGAATGCTCGTTGCGCTCAACCTCTTCATCTCCAAGTTTTTGGAGCGTTGTCGACCATTCTTCCATCTCTTAAAGAATGAAAAAGTCCTAATATGGAATGAATACTGCTCGCAAGCTTTGGAAGAGGTCAAGTCTTACCTTAGTAAGCCCCCACTATTGATAATTCTAGATGATGAAGAACTACTGTACCTTTAACGGGTAGTATCAGACCATGTTGTGAGCTCCACCTTAGTTTGTGACATAGAGGAAGAACAAAATCCAGTTTACTAAGCCCGTATAACGCTACTAGATGTTAAACAACGGTACTTGCCTCTGAAAAAGCTTGCCTTTGCCATAATGATCACTTAGAGGAAGTTTAAGCACTACTTTTAAGCTCATTCCATAACAGTAATCACCTCTTACCCACTAAAGGTCATTCTACAAAAAGCAGACCTCTCTGGTGTAATACCTCGTACACTTATGTATATTTAAATTACCAAAGTGGGAGTAATTTAATAATTTGAGGATTTAAAATACATATGATGGATTATATTTTTTCATGTCGCAGGTGTATTGGCAGGTAATGTTATGTTATTCGGGAAACACGTGTAGAGATGTGTTGGGTTTAAGATGTGAATTTGTGATAAGTAACTCAGTTGGAAATTTCGAGTGTGCGGTTGGTCTCGGAAGGGCCGAGATAGTCAGAATAAAGTACCTGGGGGGTAGTGTTTGGGTTCCGATGACTTTTTGGACTTGTAGGGACTCGAATGTGTGTATACGAGTCAATTTTGAGTTTAATAAGGGATAAGCCTTATTTCTCCCTTATTAGAGCACGAGAGAGAGGGATAAAAGAAAGAAAAGAATAAAGTAAGGAAAGAAGAAGAGAAGAAGAAAAGGGAGAAAAAGAGGAGCACCGACCAAACTTCGCAGGATCTTTAGATTTTATCCACCCAGGCAAGTGTTTAACTTGATTTAACTAGTATGTGTGTATATATTTCATATTAGAGTTGATAAAAATATGAATTTGGGTTTGGATTCATGTATGAAAATGGGGTTTTTATGAAACAAGCCTAAGTAAATTGAAGTATTCTATCTCCACATTAAGTTTGAGATCCATGAAATGTAAATGGTGTAGAAATTTGTAAAAAAATGGGAAGAATTGGAGATTTGTGTGTAAATTTGGTATAAGGGTTTAAATCATGATTATGGCCATCTCCTCCCGGATCTCGATCTTCGAGGTGGGCGGTCCACACGAGAGTGAGGATCCTTGGGTCCCGCGCATCCCTCTCGGGAGCGCTTCGGCGGACGTCATTTGAGGTGAGGTGAAAAATGTAAAGAGATTAGAGTCGCCAGTCTATTTTACTCAAAACAGACAAAAGAAAAAGGGAAGCCATCCCTAAGGAAAGCATCCAAAGACATATTGGTGTATACGAAACCAAAGTGATTCGAAAAGGGTCCGGAGGCTAAGTTACGAAACGGGAAGGTGTTAGGCACCCATTCCACCCTTTCGGTCTCTCATGGGTTTTTGCTATTTTCCTTTATTTTCCCCGTGATATGTGTGCATGTGTATATATAGTGGAGATAGGAATCATTGAATTGTACCATGTAAGAGGTAAAGCGAGTTGTCCGTAGGAAGGCATAAAAATATTAGAAAATAGGATTTAGACGATCATCACTACGTTAATCGTTATGAGGGAACGATAACATATACGGAATAATACGCCCTTAAGAACAAATATATGTATACGATAATGGAGTTTAGAGAAAATAGAAAATGAGAGGAAAAGTAAAAATAGGACTCGAATCTCGGGTTTCACCCGAGACGCCTACGTAGCCTATAGAGGCATTAAAGTTCACGTAGTTCGCATACAAAACGAGGGGTGGGGTTTATCCCATAAATCCAACCCGGAATTCTCTTTTTTTTTTGTGCAGAAAAAGTGTTTTAGTTGTGAGAGAAGTGTAAGAAAAGTGTGAGAATTCCTGTTTGGAATTTATGAGCAAACCCTATTTTTCTTATTTTTTGGGTTTTTATTTATATGAAATTAAGAGATGTGCAATAATACTAAATAAAAAGTATATTAGGATGTATGAGACGAGATAATAAAAGTGCTAAGTAATAAAACAAGTTATCGCGAATTTAAGGAGAGAGTTGAGAAAATTGGACCTTCTTGGAGATCTTGAGCTTGATCTTGAATGTTGGAGAGCACCCCTTAGACTTGGGTAATGATGGAGGGTAGTGAATTCTCCAAGTTTGATGAAAAGGATGATGAAAATTGGAGGTTGAAAAGGGATTTGGGTGTGGAAATCATATTGACTTCGAGAGAGGTTTTCGGGGTTTGCTGAGAGTGATATCTATCAGATCTGGGCTCACTTTGCAAGTGAGGTTAGGCCTCCTTTTTATAGGCCCAAGTCATTGCCAATTGGCATATCCCTGTTCCTACCATTCGGCAGGTGCGCTAGGAACACTGCCGATAGGCAGGGTCTGGGACCTACCATTTGGCAGTGTCTTTCAGGCCTTTTTAGAAAATTGACCGCAAAATACAAATCGTTGATCAGAATTGTGCACGGGGAAGACCACTTGTAAGGTAATTCAGATACCTTAGAAAGTCCTTTGGACTGCTCCCGGGTTTGGGAGTTGACTTTGGGTCAAGTATGGCTAGGAAGCATTCATCAGTCCATTGGACGGGGAATTATCGGACGCAAATGGATCCGTCGTCCACATGGTAAGTTCGAATTGTGCACGGGGTGGACCGTTGGAAAGTTTAGGAGATGTACATCGAAATTCCAAAGAGTTTGATCAGGTTTGGGGAGTTAACTTTGGACAACGGGGCCCTGGAAGCATTTGGTGACCTTTCAAAGTCAAACGGATCGTTCATCCGTACCGTAAGTCGGAATCGCGCATGGGATAGACCGTTGGAAAGGGGTTTCAGTGACCTTTGAAGATTCATTCAGTCTCGATCGAGCTGAAGAGATGACCTTGGTAAAATGGATCCCGGGAGCGCCCTATGGCCTCCTGATTGAGTTTCGGGGGAAATGGGTCGTTCGTCCGCATGGTAGGTCGGAATCGCACACAAGATGAATCGTTGGAAAGGGGTTTCAGTGCCCTTCGAAGATTCATTCAGTCTCAGTCGAGCTGAAGAGTTTAACTTTGGTTAAATGGAGCCTGGGAGTGACCGATGGCTTCTAGATCAGTACTCGGGGTATCACCTAGATCTGTAGTGATGAGGGGAGGTGCTAGGGACCTAAGGAGAGTTTAAGGGGTAATAGAATGGGGTGTCTATAGAGCCCCTCTATGGGTGAGTTTAGAACAAATGATAGCCGTTGAATAGACATCGCATGATGCTTTTGAGGGAGGATAACCAATTCAGAGGGTCGAGGCCAATTCCTGAGGAGGTGCTGTTGATGACCGATTATGTGGGTCGAAGCCAATTCTGAGGGCTTGAAGATGAGGTTGACCGATTCTGTGGGTCAAAGCTAATTCTGCGGGCTGAAGCCAATTTTGAGGGCTGGAAGATGGGGATGACCGATTCTGCGGGTCAAAGCCAATTCTGAGGGCTTAAGTAGAGATGACCAATTATGCGGGTCGAAGCCGATTCTGAGGGCTTAAGTTTAGATGACCAATTCTGCGAGTCGAAGCCGATTCTGAGGGATTAAGTAGAGATAAGAAATTCTGCGGGTCGAAGCCAATTATGAGGGCTTAAGTAGAGATGACCAATTCTGCGGGCTTAAGGTGACGATCCAAGACTAAGGTCAATTTTGTCCTAAGAGTGGTGACGACCGAGGACCGAGGTCAATTCTGAGCTAACTATGGTGATGATCCAAGACCGAGGTCAATTCTGACCTAACAGAGGAGACGACGGAGGACCAAGGTCAATTCTGACTTAAAAGAGGTGACGACTGAGGAACGAGGTCAATTCTGACCTAACTAAGGTGATGAACCAAGACCGAAGGCAATTCTGACCTAAAAAAGGTGACGACCGAGGATCGAGGTCAATTTTGACCTAATTATGGTGACGATCCAAGACCGAGGTCAATTCTGACCTAAAAGAGGTGAAGACCGAGGACCGAGGTCAATTCTGACCTAACTAATATGAAGATCGAAGACCGAGGTCAATTCTGACCTAAAAGAGGTGACGATCGAGGACCAAGGTCAATTCTGACCTAAGAGAGGTGACGATCGAGGACCAAGGTCAATTCTGACCTAACTAATGTGATGATCCAAGACCGAGGTGAATTCTAACCTAAAAGAGGTGACGATTGAGGATCGAGGTCAATTCTGACCTAACTAAGGTGATGATCTAAGACCGAGGTCAATTTTGACCTAATAGAGGTGACGACCGAGGATAAGGTCAATTCTGACCTAACTAAGGTGACGATCTAAGACCGAGGTCAATTCTGACCTAAGAGAGGTGACGACCGAGGATCGAGGTCAATTCTAACCTAACTAATGTGACGATCCAAGACCGAGGTCAATTCTGACCTAAGAGAGGATGAAGATTGGATTTTGGGTTCTGTTGGGGAATGAGCTAGGGAAAAAGCAGAGTGTCTTTTGGAGACTTTGAAAATGACTTTCTAGAGTTCTGTTGAGGAAATTACATCCTGATGTAGTGTTGAGCCGGGGAGTTGATTACTGGGGAAGCATTTGTAATTTTAGGAATTTCGCAGAGGAAAGGAAAGTTTGATGTCGTAAACTTCACTGGGTAAGTGATTAGGTGGTCCAGGGATTGGACATATTTTAAGACCTTTGGGGGATAGGAGGTGATCCTTAGAGATCCTTCAGGGATGTTACCGAAAGGAGTTTCACTTGGTTTTTGAGAGTTTCGCTGGGGAAATGGGGATTTCGCTTGAGGGAGTGTGAAATTTTCTTGGTGGAAATGTTCTAAATCCTTTCTGAGATTTTCCTCCGCAAATTGTTCTAGCATTCCGATCTCTAAGAAATGGTCGCCTTTGTGAGCACTGTAGCGCATAAGGAATGGTTGACTGTTGATGACTGAGCGAACGTGGAGTGGAGGGCCAGTGTGCCTCTTTCTTTGGGGAGTGAGAACTCCTTTGATGTGTTCGAGCTAGTTACGAATGAGTGGACCTTACTACGGGAGACGTCGCGTCATCGGTCTTCAAGGATGGTGAACCCTGGCGGTTATGTAAGTAACCTGACCTTTGGCATTCTTCTTTTTTTGGTGATTTTTCTTTCTTCCTTAAATTTTGATAAGGTTTTCTTATTCTTTTAATAGCCTGATATCTCTTTGAATAACACGCTTGCCCGCAGGACGACGGGGCTTAAGGATGTCTGGGAGCATCTTCACCTGTGGTGCATTGGGTGGTATCATTAACGGGTTTTGGGAGGTTGACGTCTGCGCTAAATGAGACGCCTCGTTCGACAGCAGTCCTACACGCTTTGGGGGAGAGACGGTGGGATACTACCCCCACCTTTCATTTCGGTTTTGGGGAGATGACCTTAACTCCCATAGATAAGAAGCAGCTGCTGGGGCTGGATTGCGATGGGGAACATATAGAGGTGGATCGCTCTCTGAGGGTGAGGCTGGAGGTGGTGAGGGCGGTGCTCGACGATGTGGGGAGGATAGTGTCAGGGGATTCCATCCGATTATCCTTGCAGAAGGATGTTCTACTGAGTAGGGTGGTTGATGTGGAGGAAGGGTTGCAGGTGTGGCAGATGGCCCGATTGTTCATTTTGCTGGTGCTGGGAGGCTTTATGGTGGCGTCGAGCGTCGACGTCATCAATTTGTGGTTCTTATCATACTTGAGTATGTTTTCGAACATCCCTCTCTATGATTGGTGGAGCCTGACTTTGGCGATCCTCTATTTTTCTTTGGATGCTTACAACCGGTTCTGCCGGGAAACTTTTATCGGAGCCACATATCTCCTCGAGGTATTCTTTAATTTTACTCATTTTCCTTTCATGCATTCGCATTTTCCTTATGCGTCTCTTTTTTATTGTGAATTCCTGTCTTTGGCAGACGTGGTTCTATGAGGTGATTAGGTGCAATACCCCATTGATTGCTCTGAAGGATGATACTGTTGGGGACTTTTGCCGATTGTATCGATGGCGGAAGGACAATCTGCAGTCGAAGGGATCTCTCTCTGGAGGTGGTGCGTCAGGTCTTGAATGGCCTGACCAATGGTAGGGCAAGACTCTTTCCTTTCCATCCTTGGCTTTTGGCATGTTCTAATTCTATATTGACTTATTCCTGCTTGGGATTTTTAGGTGACCTTTTACCCTTGGGGGACATCCATTCAGGATACGGGGGAGACCGGGGTGAATGCACAGATGAGACGTTTGCTGGCGCATAAGTTCGGCCATTCTTGGTATCTGGTGGAGCGAGTGGTTCGACAGATTGATGAGGAGGAGGTGGTGGTGCCACCTGCGTAGCCTCTTATGTCTATGAGGTGGAAGTGGTTGATGCCGAAGGATGCGAGGATCGTGGTGATGATCGACGAGTCCTACCTACTGTATACTAATACGATCGCGCCGTATGACTATATGGACTTTATGACGAGCTGGTTGATGGCGCCCAACATATATGATGCCTTGCCTTTCCCTCCTGCGAGTTCGAGTCGGGCGGTGGGGTCTTCCCACAGTGGTGGTGGTCCATCGGCGTCTGCGACGGTGGCGACTTCAGAGGTTACCTTTCGCACACCCCTTCATACAATATTTAGTGGGCTGATGGAGGGATGATTCCTATGTTGCACCGTCCTCTTGCGATGGATCCAGAGGAGTTGGGTTTGATAGAGGAGGTTCTTCGTCCTACGGTATACCTTCTTGCTCTTTATTGGTTCCTTTTCTATTTTGATCCCTCTTTTGATACTGATTCTGCCTTTTACTTGAAGCAAGTCTGGGTGTCGACCACTTGGCTATGGGATATTACAGACTAGATCTCTTCGGCGACTGCCCACATTCGGGATGCGGTCCTGGTTCCTTCTTTCTTGGTGCCTTCTGCTTCGTCCGGGGAGGACTCTGGCTCGGGTAGTGGTGGTGCGTCATCTTTCTGTAAGGGAAAGAGAGAGCGTCGAAGGGGTGGAAGTTCTTAGAGAGAGGGGTGAAGGGTAGGTGAGAGAGAGAGAATGTGGGTTCGGGCTGAGTCCCGTTGTTTTTTTCGCTTTTTTCTATTTCCTGCAACATTAATGTAACACAGAATAATATATATGCAATGCAATGGGATTTTTTATTATCTTTTGTTAATGATGAATGCATGCGCATGCGCTTTGTACTTTGCTGCTGAGATCGTAAAAAGAAATATTTTCCAGATTTTGAAGGAATGTTAAAAATGGGAAATTTTATAAGGATGGAAAAGGATTTTTGAAATTCTGTCGAGAATATCAATTTATTTTTATTGGGCTTTTGATTTTGATAAAAGAGAAAAAAGGAAAATTTCCAAAAATGGGGGGTTGCCGATCGGCAAGACCCTTGTCCTGCCTATCAGCAGTCAAGTCTAGTCCCATCAATTCAAAGCTTTTGATTTGTTCCCTCTTCAGCCTTTTATACCTTGTGGGGTAGGATTCCCTCCGATTTCTGCAGAGATTGTGTCTCTTGTGAGGGTTCTCAAGTATAAAAAGGGGATGGGAGGAGTGTTTCCATTACAACTTCACTTGTCTACTGTTTCTTAGTCTTGCAAGATGGCTATCCCTGGTAGCATTGAGTCTGATAATTACCTCGAAGCCTTGGAAGCAATGTGCTCTTATAACGTCGATTATGATGCTTTTAACATGCGTCGAGTCTCTTTGGGGCGCAATCGGTCCATTGAGTGGAACATGCTGATGACGGTGGTACAATTTTGGTACCCCGATGACCATTTATTCCGTTTTGGGATGGATGAAGTTTGTCCTACCTATGAGGACTTTTCTGCCATGCTGGGGATTAATCCCAGTGTTACTGCGGCTTTACCCAAATTTTCTCGTTCTCCTAGGGATTTATTGGCTGGGCTTCTTCGCATTTTGCCTTCGGTGACTAGATCACTAGTTGCTGGAGGAATGATTTCCCTCCCGGTGGTGTTGCAGTCCGTGCATTTGTGGGAAGTAGACGATGCTGGTTATGCTGGAGCCGTTGCTCTGGGCTTAGTATCAAAATTATTATTGGTGACTGGGGAACTACGAGTGGATCTGTAACTTGCAGCCATTACTTCATGAATGTCATACCGTCGTAATCCTGCAGCGGTGATACTGGCAGAGACCCTGAACGGTCTGGATGCCTGGAGAGAAGGTCGTTCTGACTTCCTGCGGGGTAGCCCCATGATGTTGTTCATGTGGTTGTCGGAAAGACTTCGCCTGATGACTCTTTCAGAATATCCTTTGTCGGCTGTACCCAACTTCTTTTCACGTCACTTCTTCTAGGTTGGCATGGATATTGCGAGCTGGGAGAATTGGCTCGTAGAGCATGGGGCTCGAAATTTGTATTGGTCAATGCCTTGGTGGGGACAGTTGTTGCCTGTTCTGGATCTAGGAGAATACTCATATGTGTGGCTGGTTGGTCTCAGACAGACCTCTTTTTATTTCCCTTGGCAACTTCTGCTCCAATTTGGATGGGCACAGGTTGTGCCACCTCGGACACTAAATTTCTTTCCGATAGAGGATTTGACTGAGCGTTTGCGCATGTGGCTTGGCTCTCTGTGGGAGAATCGACGTCCGTCAACCCGCCTTTCTCAGTTTGTTAGGAGAGTTTGGCATATCCTGGGGATTATATGAAGTGGCTGTGGAGGAAAGTAGTCAGCAAGATGTTGGCAGTGGAGACTGGACAAAGGTGGTTTGTTTCTTTTGACACCATGGTGGGAGGTGTTGTGGTTTATTCGAAGATAATTCGAGCTTATCGGTCCATGGAGTGTCTGCGACACTCTGTTCAGGTTGGGAAACTTGGGGACCTAGGATGTAGATGATGATGATGATGGAGCAGGCTCCTCTGGTAGCTGTGGATAGGACTCTTGGAGAGTTTATTGTAGGGAATAAATGTGGGGATTTTATTTAGCTTTTTTAGGAGGGTAGGGGGAAGGGAGTTATCCGTCCCTTTATATAATATGTACCAAAATTTCTTATTAGTGAAATAAACAAGTTTCTGATCATCCAGCTGTGTCTTTCGATGAATTTTGTATTGTTTGAATTATCTATACCGATCGCTAAGGCATACATAATCCTTTTGTTCAAATACATGATGGAATTGACTGTTGTTCTCGGAGATAAGAAAAGAATAGTATTTTGTGAAAAAGAAAGGGCCATGCTCATGTAAGGTGTATGAGCTGCCTACGTACCTCTGGGTTTTTTGAAAAGTTTTAATTTTGTTTGAAAAAAAATTTTTTGAATTTTTTTTACAGAGGATCAAGCCCACGTAGTTCTGGGTAGGGGGAATGAAGAGATTTTTTTTTAGAATAGAAGGGAGATGATAAGAGTCGTAGCGCGCCGTGATTTCGAACTAGGGGTAGAATTTCTTAAGACGGTCTAGGTTGACTGGACGATTCATCTCTTCCCCATCTAAGTCGGTGAGCATGGAGGCACCGCCGGACAGATCTCCTTGATAATGTAGGGGCCGCTCCAATTTGGCTTGAATTTCCCTCTGGGGTCCCAGATGGGTTCTATGATTTCTTTTAATTTTAGGTCCCCTTCTCGGAAATCGCGGTCCTTGACTATCTTGTTGAATGATCGTGCTATTTGGCGATGGTACCCTTGTATGTGGTAGGGTTCCTTTAATATCCTTTCGTCTAGGAGGGTCATCTCGTCAAGATGGCTTTGGCACCAGTCTTCTTCACTGACCTTGCTTTCAAGAATGACGCGTAGCGAGGGTATTTCCAACTCCACGGGTAGGACTGCTTCCATGCCGTAGACTAGAGAGTAAAGGGCAACCCCAGTAGAGGATCGAATTGAGGTTCAGTATCCCCAGAAGGCGTACGGGATCCGATCGACCCAATTCTGATAGCTTTTGGTCATCTTGCTGATGATGGCTTTGAGGTTCTTATTAGCGGCTTCAATGCACCATTGGTCTGAGGTCGGTAGGGAGAAGATTTGTGTCTCTGAATCCCATACTCATTGACCACCTCTATGACTTCTACCTTGAAATGTAACCCGTTATCTGATACTAGCTTGTGTGGGACCCCATATCGACAGATGATATTTTTCTTAATGAATTTGGCCACTTTCTTGGCATTCGGCACTGTCTATGACTCAGCTTCGATCCATTTGGTGAAGTAATCAATGTCAACTAGGATGAACTCATGCCCATTGGAAGCCTTCGGTGTAACCTTCCCTATAATGTCGATGCCCCAGGTGGAGAATGGCCAGGGAGAGGTCATATTGCATAATTCGCGCGGAGGCAGATGCTGAAGGTTAGAGAATTATTAGCATTTGAGGCATCTCCGGACATAGGTGGTGTAATCCTGGGTCATGGTGGTCCAATAGTAACCTTGTCGAATGATCTTCTTAGCAAGCATGTGACCGTTCATATGAGGTTCGCATTCCCCGCTATGGATCTTTTGCATTATCTTTTCAATGTCAACCCCTGCGATGCAGTGTAGATGAGTTCCATCGAAGTTTCTTTTGAGCAGTGCTTTGTGACAGATGATGTACTGGGCGGCGAGTCTTCGAAGGGTTGCTCGATCTTTCTTGTTGGAATCATCAGGATACCTACCATGCTTGAGGAGGCGCCAGATATCATAGTACCAATAATTGGCTATCTCGGGATCTTCTGAGGTGACGAGCTCAATTTGGTAGTAGTGGGTTAGTTTATCTTACTTTTGAACAAGGAAGGGGGTCATTGTAATTCCTTCGGGTATGTCGACCATGGATGCCAAGGTAGCAAGGGCATCGTCTAGGTTATTCTTTGCTCGAGGTTGGTAATGGAAGGTGATATCTTGGAATTGGGAGGCTAGTTCTTCTAAGTGGGCATGGAAGGGATGGAGTTTCTCGTCCTTGACTTTCTATTTTCTGAGCACTTGACCGATGATGAGGGCAGAATCCCCGTAGACGTCTAGGCATTGAATATCTTTCTCGAGAGAAACCATGAGGCCTATCGTGTATGCCTTGTATTCTGTCATGTTGTTGGTGTAAGGGAAATCAAATTTGATGGCGATGGGAGTGTGAGAGTCATCTGGGGCGATCAGAAGTATCCCAATGCCGTATCCTTTTTTGTTGGCAGCGCCGTCAAAGAACATTTGCCATCGTCGGGTGTCTTGAGCGGTGCAAAGGATGTTTTCATCTAGGAATTCAGAGACCCAAACATTGACTTCTTCTACGGGGTAATCAGCAATGTAGTCAAAGATGGCTCTTCCTTTCATGGCTTTCTACGTGACGTACACAATGTCAAACTCGGTTAGTAGCATCAACCATCGGGCCATTCGGCTAGATGAGGCGGGTTTCTCAAGCAGGTATTTGATGGGGTCCATTCAGGATATAAGTTTGATAGGGAAGGCGAGCATGTAGTGCCACAACTTTTGGGTGACCCAAGCAAGTGCGATACACGCCTTTTCCAAAGCGATGTAGTTAACCTCATACCCGACCAATTTACGGCTGCCATAATAGATGGCTCTTTCTTTATGGGAATCTTAAAGGTATTGTGCTAGTAGAGCCCCAGCTGCAGTGTCACTTATGGTTAGGTATAGGAGCAAGGGGAGACTAGGGTGTGGTGGCATGAGTATCGGGGGTTGGGTTAGATATTGTTTGATTCGGTCAAAGGATTCTTGGCAGGACTCGTTCCAAACCTTAGTTGAATCCTTTCGGAGGAGTTTGAAGATAGGTTTGCAGATGGAGGTTAGCTGGCTGATGAACCGGCTGATGTATTACAATTTTGCAAGGAAACCTCAGACTTCTTTCTCTGTTCGGGGAGGTGGCATCTCAAGTATGGCTTTCAGCTTGGCGGGATCTGCTTCTGTCCCCTTCTCACTGACCATGAATCAAAATATTTTTCCCTTTGTAACGCCGAAGACGCATTTCTATGGATTGAGTCTCATCTGATATTGTCACAGTCGTTCGAAAAACTTTCGGAGAGCAGGGACATGACCCTCTCTTATCTTGGATTTGATAATCATATCATTCATATAGACCTCAACCTCTTTGTGAATCAGATCGTGCAGGATGGTTATGGCAAACCTCTGGTAGGTAGCCCTAATATTCTTGAGACCAAATGGCATAACAGTGTAACAAAAGGTTCCCCATGGGGTGATAAATGCGGTTTTTTCTTGGTGGTCTGGGTGCATTTTGATTTGGTTGTATTCGGCAAACCGATCGATGAATGACTTGAGAGCATGACTGATTGTGTTATCCACGATCATGTCGATATTGGGTAACGGATAATCATCCTTTAGAGAGGCTTTGTTCAAATCCTGATAGTCTACACACATCCGAACTTTTCCTCGTGATTTCGATACGGGCACTATGTTGGCTAGCCACGTGGGATATTCGATCAGACGAATAAAGCCTACGTTCAACTGTTTGACCACCTCTTCTTTGACTTGAGCGACCATTCGATGCGGAGTTTTCTCAACTTTTATTTGACCGACTTGTAATCTTGGAGAGTGGGGGTCTCGTGCTAAGCTATTTTAGGATCAATGCCGGGCATATCGTCGTACGACCATGCGAAGACATCCACGAATTCCTTTAGCAATTCTTCGAATTGTGCACGCTCATGCTCATCAAGGGTAGTCCATATCCTAATCTCGCACAGTTGGCTACTAGAACCGAGGTTTACAATAACAGTCTCTTCTTTATTAACTTGAATGCGGCTATGTTGTTTATTATTAACCTTATTTAGATCAGTTAAGAATTGTTCATTTGTAAAATCATCATCATTAAAAGTTTGATTAGAATCCAAACAGTTAATGTAAGTCACATCAAGATACTCAAAATCTTCGTTTATTTCATTGATAGGAAAAATAGCATTGAGAAACTCGTCAAAAGAGGACTCGATTACATTTGAACAAGGATAGACAATAGAAGAAGAAAATGGAGAAGCATTAGGATCAGGGGAGATTTTAGTAGGTAGAACTGGCGCAGCATAACAGTTGAGGAGAGGTGTATCAGCATCTTTAATCAGGTGGGATGGATCCAGTGATGTAGTTCGTGAATGAACCATACAGAGTGCCAGCTCGAGTGTCTGCAAGTTGAAGGAATATTCGGAGTCACTTTCCTCAATCTCTTCGGCATCTTTTATGAGTGGTTGTACATGGTGTTGGGAACCTTCGGCCTATGGGTAATTAATATCTTGGAATAAGATCTCCATTCCATGCTTTATCTTCTTGTCTGTACGGTCATACCATGGTTTAGGAAAGCCGCAAAAGGAGATGTCTTCACCCTCTTTGATGAATCGTCCATTCAACGAGTCACCTAGGATAATCTGGATGCAGCCTAGTCTTCTCTTTAGTCGAGACTGGGGGATCATTCTGAGCTCTTGTTCTGATGGTTGATACCCTAAACCACAAGGAGGGAAAGACTTCTTCAATTTAATGGGCTCAAGTATCCCTTGTTGTCTTTATCCTAGCCCCAGTCCGGGCATGAAGTACATATTTCTGAACATCTGAATCACATTGACGTTTCCATGAGGGTCGTATTCTGGACAAACCCTTTCTTTGAAGTCGTCCCCTACCGGGAGTAAAAGTGGTTCAACTCGAAATCCTGATAGGAGCATATCATTAGACCCGTGCTGTATCTTAAGGATCGAACTGCTGGTACTTGCACCCTCAGTATTATCATTATCGCCCAAGATGGTAATGACCCATCCGTCAGCGAAGAACTTTAATTTTTAGTGGAATGAGGAAGACACGCCCTTGATACTGTGGATCCAAGGTCGTGCGAGTAACAGGTTGAAACAGGTTGGGATGTCAATAACTTATAATTTAACGATAGGGTTTATAGGGCCAGACCCTATTATAAGCTTTATGGATCCCATTACCTCCCGGCGAGTATTATCATAGGCACACACAACAGTGGAAGTTGGAGCGAGGTCACTTTATTTCAGTCCTAAACATTTGAAGGTTCTTAGTGGGCATACATTCAAGGCGGATCCATTATTGACAAGAGAGAGTGGTAAAGCCTTCCCCATAACTTCGACGAAGATGTTGAGCGCATGATTGTGGTTTGGCCTAATCTTGGGGATTTCCTCTTTGGAAAAGGATAGCATTCTGGTAGAGGTCAAGGATCCGACTAAATTTATCGCTTCTTCTAGTGTGGTAGACGGATGAACTATGGGTCCAGTGAGAAACTTGATCAAAGCATTTCTATGCAGCTGAGAAGACATGAAAAGCCCCCATAGACTGATGTTAGCTTGAGTTTTCTTTAGTTGATCGAGGATCTTACTCTCCTCGAGGGTCATCTCTGGCATAGGAAGGTTTTTAACACCCTTCCCTTTGTCATTGGCTGGTAGTGAGCTTGGAATCTGGTAATGCCTCCCTGATCTGGTCATGTGATTTATTAAAGAAGGGAAAAATATGAATCCCGTTTCCTTATCGATCTCGGGTTGTTCTTCCACCTTGTTTATTTCTCCGAGGAGTTATTTAAATGATATCATTCCACACATGTCGGATACCGGGTCAGTTCTCTTTGAAGCTTGGTCTTCATTCAAATTTATGAATTCTTCTTGCCATCCGGAGGCAATAATTATGTCTTTCCATGCAAAGTCAATGCATTCCATAACTTCAACGGCTTCTTCATATAGGTCATCCCATTATGTGGGGATGTGTAAGGGTGAAGGGACCAGGCGCTCCTGTAGCTTCAAAGCATCGAATAACTCGATGATACTGTAAATGTTATTGGTCTACCTAAAGAATTATGCCATGATCTGGACAACATCATCCATGATGACTTCATCGGTCGGTACTACCCAACTATCTGACTCTCAGTCCCATTTTCATGCTTTTAAGAATAGCGTACTGAACTTCTGGCAATCAATGACCATCTGTGAGGGTAATTTCATCCCGAACTCTAGGAGTTGGTTTAAAACTTCTGATAAATCCATACCTCTATTTTCAAAACGGATATAAACAACGATGCATGCTCTGGTAAGGAGTGACAGTGCCTCATCAATGAGGCTAGTAGGGTGTAAGAGAAAATATGGGCAAATTTGGAGAGGTTTAGGAGAGTATTTAGGCGAGAATTGAGTTGAGGAGTCAAATTCTGGGTTCTTCTCTAAGAAGATGGCATTGGTATGATTTGGAAGTGGGTTGTGAGTAGTGTTTGGCTTAGGATTGGCTGGTGGGGCGATGGTGCCCCAGTAAATTAGACCTTGGATCATGTTTCGGAGGTGAAAGCATTGGTCGGTGGTATGGCCAGCAGTTTGGTGAAAGACGCAATGGGCATCTGCCTTGAAGTTTTTTGGGAGTTGATTTAGCAATGGATGAGGATTCAAAGGTTTGATAAGGTTTCAGATTAGCATGGATTGATAGACTTTGGAGAGGGGAGCATGGAGCTCAGTGTATTCCTTTCGAATTGGGACAGGGCGGCTTTCTGGTGCCCATGATGAGGTTAGTTGAGAGATGTTGTTGATGGTTGAGACTGTAGCACTGGCAGGTTTATCATATTTTCTGGATGTGAACTGTCCAGACACTTTCTTTGAGTCAACTTCTGTTTTGGCAAGACCTTCCTCGATCTCTACTCCTACTTCTTTGAGAGCTCAGAAGTGGGGGTAGTATTGTCCTCCTATCGTTACTCGGACATGGGGTAAGAAGTTCTTCTTCACTATGCTGACTTGTTCTTCCTCGGAAGGCTGATTGGTCATAGTTGCTGCTTTTTCCCTCCATCGGCGAATGAAGTTACTGACTAATTCTCTAGGGTTCTGTTTGAGCTACTCTAAATTATGGCGGATGACCTCAAGCTCTTCATTGTATTTGTACTGTGATATGAATTCTTGGGATACATCCTCCCAGCTACGAATTCTGGATTCTTCGAGAGATAAAAACCATCGAAGGGCGCTATCCTTCAGAGTTTGCTGAAATAATTGGGCCATCACTTCTCCAGAAGACCCTAGTAGAGTCATGGAACGGTGATAACTTCGGAGATAAACAATCATGGGTCCACTTCCTCCGAATTTCTCAATATTTGGCATCTTGAACTTCTCGGGTAACTTCGCTTTAGGATAAGGAGACATGTGGGTGTAGTCCATGTAATTTCTCGAGATTTTGACTTCGTCAAACTTCTTAGTTAGCATCTTGAGGTCCTCTTTGACTTTAGTCATATCTTCTTCCTTCGGATTAATGACCATAGGCAAGTTAGCCCCATGTTGGGCAAGGTTCGGCATAGGAAGCTGGGCAGGCGACGGCCCATTGACAGGAGGAGCACGTGGAGCATGTTGATACTCTTCGGGAACCCAGATGGGCTCAAGTGGATCCATGGAAAGAGGGAATAGGGCCTCGGTTTCTTGAGGGTCAGGATCCTAATTTCGTTGCATTTCTCGGACCTCAGTTTGAGGTTATCAATCTTGGACACAAGCTGAGCTAGGACTGCCGTCAAATTCGATTGCACAACGGGTACTTGATCTGTGTTCTCCATGGGAAGCGGATGGATACCAGACTCGAAAGAAGTAACAGGGGAACAGACAAAACTCTGGTGTGACTTGACTGAAGATCGAAGCCAATAAGAGGCCAGGCCAAGGGTTTGCGATCGAGCTGAGAAGGCGTAAATGGGATTTATTTTTGAGAAAAAAGGGGGAAAATATTTTTGAATGTTTTTTTTCGAGATGGAAAGACAAAATGTTTTTGGATTTTTGATAAAGAGAGAAGAAATGTTTTTGGATTTTGGATAAAGAAAAAGGAGAATTTTCTTTTTGGAGACGGTCTCAGCATGATTATTATTATTATTATGATGTTTTCACTTGTATTAATTCTCCTAAATGCAAAATGAAATGCCGGACAGGAACCGAGTCTGGAAAAATTGAGTTTGTAATATGTGCAAAGCTATGGCTAGACTTGTGACCAGGCTCATGGACAGGGTCCCATTTTAAAAATATGCGAGAATTCGAGCGGCAGGCTCACCCAGAATTTCGGTGGAGTTTTGGGTTCAAACCGGAAATCTAACATTTGTGTCCTAGGCTTGACACCTATATATGGGTATGCAGTTGGTTGGGTGAATCAGAAAGGGTTCCTCCCTTTGACGTGACTTCCATGATATATGTCTTGCTCTTGCGGGAAATCGGTACGTGTGGACAAGCCATTTGATATACCTGAGTGTACATGAATTGTCTCACCATGTACCTCGTGGGGACGGTACGTGTGAGAGCGAATTCGATATACTCGGCTTATGTGAACGAATTCCCTGCAATATACCTCCCGTCATGACTTTGGTCAAGCGGTACGATGCGGGGGAACCATTCACTATATGTCGAAGGTACTTGGACAATGGAAGGTGAGATTCATATCGCTTAGGCAAACTGCGCCCTACCGGACCAGCACCCATCACGAAGTGACCCTCTAGTTACTGGGTAAAAATTTGGTCAATAACAATGCTCTTTGGTGATGTCGTGTGAATTATGCATGATCCTCTTATTAATATCTTATGAGAATGTCTTTCTTGATTATGCCAAACAGGGAGCAAAGTGCAAGTAGCAACAGTACACCAAGTATTGAATGGGTGATGCGTGTAACATGTGGATATATGTGACCCTAGGTGCACGTGGTGCGAAGTGTATATGGAGAATTTTCTACAAGTGTGTACATAGAAGCATAAGCATGGGGTACACATGAGTAATAAATGGGAACCTGCAAATAGGGGGAAATATAAACAAACATAACATCTGTTGATGTAAAAAATTAGATCACTCTAATAATTCGATCACAGATAAATAAATGAGACAAAAGATTTTAAAGTGGTTCAGCCTTATAAGAATGGCCTACGTCCACTGTTGTTTTATTGCTGAGTGTTTAGGAATTCTCGATTATAAATTCTCTCAAGAAATTTGATTAGGCATAAATTCTTCCTAATTTATCCCTTAATTTCGGTACTTTAATCAACTCGAACAACGTAATTGGATTGACTTTATCTCATAATCTTGTTATTGACTTATCCTAACAAGTACACCGAGTTTCTGGTATTTTGTTATGATTTTACAGGTATCTAATGTCAAGAAATAGAAGAAGGAAACCGGAATACTAGAGAAAGTCAACGAGAAAAGTCAAAAGGGCAAAAGAGTCATTTCTACCCAGAATCCGGATGAGGTACCTAAAGAAAAGTTGAAGGTATCATCCTCAAAAGCACCCAGGAAGAAACGGTACCTCAATCGGATACCCAGAGCAGAAGATATGGACAGTCAAAGTTTGAGAGGAAAGTCAAATAGGCAGACCGGTCCGCACTCAACCCGGACCGGTCCGCCCTGCAAACTCCAGTGGACTGCGAACCGAAGGAGAACCGAAGAGACAAAAAAATAAAAGAACCGATCCGCCCCGGACCGGTCCGCCTGAAAAATAAAAGAACCGATCCGCTTTAGAGGCAGACCGATCCGCCCATCGAGATTTGTTTTCTGATTCTCCTCCAAAGGCTCCGGTTTAGACTCAACTTCTTGAGATTTCGTTTAGGGTATAAAAATCCAAATTATGTTCGTTGTAAGCAGGCTAGAACGTGGGGAGTTAAATTTAATTTCTCATTTTCTTCCACAAACCCTAGCTGTAGATACAATTTCAAGTTTTATTCAAAGATTGAAAGTTATTCAAAGTTTGTGTGATCATCAAGTTTATTCATTGCTGCAATTGTTCTTTGGGTAATTTTAGTAAGTTGTTTCTTCTTTGTGATTCTATTTTATAGTATTCCATCAATTGTCCTTAGATTAATCATGAATTTTTGCATGTTAAACACTGTCTCCATCATTTTCGGTATGTCCGGCTAGATTTCCAAGGTCGGGTTACATGAACCCAACCTGATGTGATCATTGCATGTATAAAGTTAATCCTCTGAACTTAGTAATTAATTTTGACCGTATTGCGTAGGGACACAACAATTGTAGGTCTAAATATCTCGCTTGCCCCTGGGTAACCGGGATGATTGAGAATACAATTCGAGTGTCGTTATCGTAATACTGGTTTACTCGTCCTTTGATTAAGTATGACGCGGGCTTGAACCTCATATACGTAATGCTTGGGAGTACTAAATTTCGGGTCAAATTAATTAGATAAGCTCACGATTAATATTATATTGCGATACACTAGGGTTGGGGGATTGTATTCCCGTCCTATTTTTCATCATCTCATTTAAAAGTTCAATTCAATCCTTCATTCTTAATCTAGGTCATTTAGTTAGCTGCATTTTTCATCATAATTCCATAATTGCATTTAGTATAATTGAATCCCGAAAGCCAAATCAATCTTTTTCTTTTCTTTTTAGAGTCATCGCTAGGATTCCTCAATCTTATCCCGTCGTCACAACTCCGTTGTCCTTTTTCCCTGAGGATCGATACCCGACTTGTCGGATTATTACTTGAACGACAGGCTTGCACTTGAGCCTAGAGAGTACACACTTTAGAGACACATTCTGAGTCGTGTCAAGTTTTTGGCGCCGTTGCCGGGGAATCAGGTAGACTTAGGATTAGATCGAGTTAATCCAAAGCTTTGACCAAAAAAATTCAAAATTCAAAAATCAAAAAATATATATATATATATATATATAAAAGCACAAAAAGATTCACCACCATCTCTCACAAGCTTAATGCAAAATTCTGAAACCACTCCCACACCCCATAATACTCCAACCAGCATTCACGAAAATCCACTTGTTGAGTATAACCCTGATAGTCCCCACACTCCACAAGCCCCACATTTCTGGATCCCACCTCCCACACCGTCACACTCACTCTCTAGCAACACTCCCTTCTCCTTCATAGGACACACGTCGTGCACACCCAGTGAGAACACCGAATCGTCGAGTGAGAGAGAGATGTCGCAGCACAGTAATGCAACTACCGGTGAGGAAGAGCCTCCGTACCGCCCGTTGAGAGAATTCTTATATCCCGAGCGCACTGTCACTCCGGGATGCATTATACTCCCGTATAATGCCGGGCAGTTCCGTTTTAAGAATGGAATGATCCAGACGCTACCACACTATCATGGTATGGATTCAGAAAACGCATACCTGCATATACGGGAATTTGAGGACGTGTGTGATACCCTTAATGATCAAACTTGCACCCAGGAGGTGATCCGCCTCAAACTCTTCCCATTCTCGTTAAAAGATAAAGCTAAGACCTGGCTATGGTCTTTACCTCCAAGCTCGATTCCATCTTGGAACGAGTTACAATCCAGATTTCTCAAGAAGTTCTTTCCACCACATCGAACAATCTCCATAAAGGCACATATTCAATCGTTCAGGCAATTGGAGAATGAGCCTTTCCATCGATGTTATGAGCGTTTCAATGAGTTAACTGCTTCGTGCCCCCATCATGGATTTGATACAGCTTAAATCATTTCCTTCCTTTATAATGGGTTGAACCTTAACTCCAAGCAACTCATTGAAACCATGGGTAGTGGTCCGTTTATAGAGCTAGACTGTCACGATGATGAGCTTCACCTGAGGTATGTCGCCGAGACTACCCAATCGTGGGATATTTCTAATCCTAATGCTCAGAATCGAAATTGTCAAGCGACCATTACTCCATCGGCGTCCGGCCTACACCATGTAGACAAGACCTCTATGTCGGACTGTCGATTGGACTCCCTTGAGAAAGGATTTCGAGATTTATGCGAGGTAGTTGGATCGTTCAAAAACTCCGTCGAAAAGGTGTGTGCGATTTGCGAGGCGGTCCATTCAACTGAGGAATGCCCGACGATACCCGCCTACAAAGTAATGTTGCAGGAGCAAGTTAGTGGAGTAGGAGGCTTTAAGGGTAATTTCGGTGCCCCGCACGGGAATTCATACAACCCCTCGTGGAAAAATCATCCCGGATTTAGCTACGGGCAACAACATGCCGCAATGAACCCTTCTTCGCATGTTGCCCCTCCTCCTCCACAACAATTTCAACAAGCTCCACACATGCAAGGTCATGTGCAAGCACCGCCACCCCATGGAAATTATATCCCGCCACAGCGGAGAACTCTCGAGGATACGATGAATCAATTCATCACTAGCCAGACCGCAACCAATGCCAAATATGATCGTCTAATTGGCGACATAAATGCAAATCTGTCCAAAATTCAATCCTCATTGAGCATTCAAGAAAAGGGCAAGTTTCCTGCCCAGGGCCAAAGACCTACCCAAGGTCAAACTAGTGTTAGCTCCACTTCTACTGATAATCAGGAGCAATGTCAAGCTGTGACCACTCTGCATAGTGGGAGAGTCGTTGATTTATCACCTCCCCCACACGACACAACCAAAGATAAGGTGATTTCGCCCGGCACGAAAGAGGCCGAAGATGTCACCTCAAATGAGAGTGATAAAGATGACACTAGTGAGCCCAAGGTAATTGTGAAACCACCCTCCGCGGCACCGTTTCCTCAACGGTTGATTCCTTCCCAGAAAGGAAACCCACGTGATGACGTGCTAGAAATACTAAAGCAGGTTAAGCTGAATTTACCATTCCTCGATGCCATCAAACAAATTCCAGCTTATGCAAAAGTCATCAAAGATTTGTTGACGGTAAAAAGGAAGATGAAAGTGAAGAAGAATGTCTTCCTAGCACAGAACGTGAGCTCCATCCTACTCAATGATCTCCCTCCTAAATTCAAAGATCCCGGTGCACCCACCATTTCCTGCATCATTGAGAACAAAATTGAAAAAGCCTTATTAGGCTTGGGAGCAAGTGTCAATATCCTCCCTTACTCCATCTATAGGCAACTTGATTTGGGCGACCTCAAGCCCACAAGAATCACTCTCCAATTAGCGGATCGAACCGTGAAGTTCCCACGAGGTGTAGTAGAGGACGTGATCGTTCAAGTCGACACTTTCTACTTCCCGGTAGACTTTGTCATTTGGGACACGGAGCCCTCCTTAATCTCGACCAATCTTGTTCCCATCATTCTCGGACGCCCATTCTTAGCGACAGCTAACGCTATTATCAACACAAGGAATGGGCGAATGCAGCTCACTTTTGGGAATATGACCTTGGAGACCAACATCTTCAATATTGCCCAACATACGGGAGAGGAAGATGACATTCACGCGGTGAGTCTCATAGATGAGATAGTAGAGGAGTACATTGAGGAGAATTGCTATGGCGATGCCTTAGGATCCTGTCTGGTTTCGAGCAATGAGAGTGAGGGGACGTATACTGAGTATGAGAGGGAGATTGGGGAATTAAGAGAGTTACTCGATGAGAGAGCGTCGGACGAGGACGCGAGTGATGTGAATTGGGTTTCTAGATTCGAAAAGTTACCACCACGGGATACACGCGTTGTTCCCTCCGACGAAAAGTTTCCAACTCTTGAATTAAAGAGACTCCCCTCCCATATCAAATATGCATACTTAGGAGAGGATGAGACATTTCCTGTTGTTATCTCCTCTAGCCTAAACGACGAGCAGGAGGGTAAGCTGTTAACAATTTTGAGGAAGCACCTAAGTGCTTTTGGTTGGTGTATAGCTGATTTGAAGGGGATCAGTCCTCTGATTTGCACCCACAAGATTCACCTCGAAGAGGATGTCAAACCCTCTAGAGAAATGCAAAGAAGACTGAACCCCAACATGAAAGAAGTTGTGAGAACTGAGATCATTAAACTATTAGATGCCGGGATTATCTACCCAATCTCGGATAGCAAATGGGTGAGCCCTATTCAAGTCGTCCCGAAGAAGTCGGGTATGACTGTGATTGAGAATGCTAAGGGAGAGATTGTTCCCCAACGCACCACCACTGGTTGGCGTGTTTGCATTGATTACCGGAAACTCAATGCGGGAACAAGAAAAGATCATTTCCCCTTACCATTCATTGATCAAATGCTTGAGCGAGTGGCGGGCCACCCATATTATTGCTTCCTTGATGGTTATTCCGGATATAACCAGATTGAGGTAGATGTACTTGACCAAGAGAAGACGACGTTCACTTGTCCTTTTGGTACGTTTGCCTACAAACGTATGCCATTCGGCTTGTGTAATGCACCCGCGACCTTTCAACGGTGCATGTTGAGCTTATTTAGTGACATGGTCGAAAGAGGACTCGAGGTGTTCATGGACGATTTCAGCGTTTTTGGCACCTCTTTCGATCTTTGTCTAGAAAAATTGGAGCAAGTACTTGCTAGGTGTGTGGAGAAGAACTTAGTGTTGAATTGGGAGAAGTGCCATTTCATGGTCACTGAAGGAATAGTTCTTGGCCACATAGTATCATCTAAAGGCATAGAGGTTGATAGGGCTAAGATAGATGTCATAGCTGACCTTCCCCCACCGAGATCGCTTAAAGATGTGCGCTCATTCTTGGGTCACGCCGGGTTTTATCGCAGGTTCATTAAAGACTTTAGCGCTATCGCTAGACCCTTAAGCAACCTTCTCATGAAGGATAACCCGTTTGAGTGGACCGAGGCATGCCAAAGCTCCTTTGACAGATTAAAGAACATGCTCGTGTCCGCTCCCATCATGCAAGTCCCGGATTGGTCTTTACCATTCGAACTCATGTGTGATGCAAGCGATTATGCAATTGGGGCCGTTTTGGGCCAACGTCAAGATAAACAAGCTCATGTCATCTACTACGCTAGCCGGACCCTTACCGGACCTCAACTCAACTACTCTACCACGGAGAAGGAGTTGCTAGCAGTAGTCTTTGCCCTTGATAAGTTCAGATCATATCTCATTGGTTCTCCTATAATTGTCTTCACCGACCACGCGGCTCTAAAGTATCTACTTGCGAAGAAAGACGCCAAGCCGCGCCTCATAAGGTGGATCCTACTCCTACAAGAGTTCAATCTCTCTATCAAGGATAAGAAAGGAGTAGAAAATGTCGTTGCCGACCATTTGTCTCGACTTTCGTCCGACGTACCTAGTGATCCCATTCCCATAGACGAATATTTCCCGGATGAGCAACTCTTTGCTACTTCTTCATATCCCTGGTTTGCGGACATAGTTAACTATCTTGTCACGGGAGCCGTCCCTCCCAATTGGACCCCGCAAGATAAGAAGAGGTTTCTTAATTGGTCGCGCATGTTCTTCTATGATGATCCCTTACTCTTTAAATACTGCGCCGACCAAATCATCCGACGATGTGTACCAGATGACGAGATTCCAAAGGTCATCCAGTTTTGTCATTCGGAAGCATGTGGAGGCCATTTTTCAGCGAAAAAGACGGCCGCTAAAATTCTACAATGCGGCCTCTATTGGCCCACAATCTTCCGGGATGCAAATGACGCTTGCAAGTCATGCAATAGGTGCCAACGAATGGGAGCCATCTCTCGCCGCGACATGATGCCCCTTACCCCCATACTCATCATTGAGATATTCGATTGTTGGGGTATTGACTTCATGGGTCCCTTTCCCCCATCCTTTGGTTTCCTATACATCCTAGTCGCGGTAGACTACGTTTCTAAATGGGTAGAAGCTATAGCTACTAAGACTAATGACAGTAAGGTGGTGATAAAGTTCCTACAGGAACACATACTTTCTCAATTCGGCGCACCGAAAGTGATAATTAGCGACAATGGCACGCACTTTCGCAACAGGCCATTTGAGAAGCTCATGAGAAAGTATGGCGTCGTCCACAAGGTTGGAACGACGTATCACCCACAAACAAATGGGCAGGCCGAACTAGCGAACCGTGAGATCAAGAACATTCTCGAGAAGACCGTCAATCCTAACCGGAAAGATTGGTCAATTAGACTGAACGATTCGCTATGGGCTTATCGCACCGCATACAAAAATCAGCTTGGCATGTCCCCTTTCCGCTTCGTGTATGGAAAGCCTTGCCATCTCCCCGTGGAGTTAGAACACAAAGCGTATTGGGCAATTAAAGAGCTCAATTATGCCATGGATAAAGCCGGTGAAGCCCGCAAGCTTCAAATAAATGAGTTAGAGGAGATACGCAATGATGCGTATGAGAATGCCAAAATTGCTAAAGAAAGGATGAAACTCGCTCACGATAGCATCATTCGACGCAAAGAGTTTCTTCCCGGGTAAAAAGTTCTTCTCTACAACTCTCGGCTTCATCTCTTTCCGGGCAAGTTGCGGTCGCAATGGTCTGGCCCGTTTGTTGTTAAGAATGTTTTCCCCCACGGAGCTGTCGAATTAGAAGATTTAAAAGGGGGAAACACATTCAAAGTGAATGGACAACGCCTAAAGCCATATCTTGAGGCGTGCGAAGAAGAAGTCGACACCGTTTTGTTGTCGGACCCCGTGTACGGGGTAGAGTGAACAATTCCAGTTAGGTCGTCGCACCCCCGACGCGTATGGGGTGAGAGTCGTGTGTGTCGTGTGCGTTAGTGAGTGTCGTTAGGATTTTGGTACATTCGGGTTAGCATGTGCACGTTGAGGATTTTGGTCAATTCGAGTGACCGGCGATATTGAGAGGTCCCTAGTCTATAGTTGGTGAGTAGCGCGGTTTAAAAGTGCAATCTTTCGAAGTAGAGAGGTTGAAATCCAGTTCGGGGAGATTCCATCACAAAACCCCCCCAGCCGGACCGGTTCCTTTAATTTAAGGCCGGACCGGTCCGCTCCGGACCGGTTCCTTTAATTTAAGGCCGGACCGGTCCGCCTGTCGAATTTCTGAAAATTAAAAGACCGGACCGGTCCGCCCCTGGACCGGACCGGTCCGCCTTCTGCAGATTCGTTGAATCTCTTCTTCCCATGCACCCCCCTTCCCCCCAATCCCCATTCTTCCCTCCCATTCGGTTCTCCACTTCCCCATACACCCTTTCCCTCCAAAAAACCTTTCCCACCCACCCTCCTTTCCCTCTAAAACCCTTCCCCTCCACTATAAATTCACCCCTACCCCCTCCCCTTCTCTTCACACCTCCAAACACCACTTCTCTCCACTCTCTCCCAGATTTCTTAAGTTTCTTCCCTCTGCCTAGTCTCCATGGCCCCCCGTGCTGCCCCCACCAAGTACGCCTCCACCGACATCCTACACTCCGGGAGCAACGAATTCCGCTCCCGCCAAGAGGAGCGATGGTGCACCGCCTTCTTCGGCACCAACCGCAAACTCCATATGGAGCGCGCGGTCCAATGGAATGCGCTGCCCAATTCTGTCACGACCCTCTTCATGGCCCGGGGGTGGTGTCGTTTCCTCAATGAACCTCATGACGCCGTATGGGCTTCCGAGGTCCGGTTATTCTATGGCACGCTTGTGCAAACGGACCAATTTGAGGCCCAAGCTTACGTTGATGGAACGGTCGTTCCTTTTTCCTTAGCCCACCTCACGGCCAAATTGGCCTCCTTTGGTGTCCCGGACCCCCAAGACTTCACATATCCTCGGAACGTTCCTCCGGTCGCGAAGGATGTCATCATGGCGCACATTGCGCCTAACGTGGCTTGGGCGGGTCAAACCGTCGCGGTTGGACGCCTCAATGAAACGACGCGCCTCACTTTCCAAATCGTATGCGCCAACATCCTTCAAACGTCCAACGATTCCGCCATGAGGCCTCGGCAGGCCACCTTGACCTACCATTTGTTCGATCCTCAAACCACCATCCATTTGGCCCGCACTTTATATGCCGACATCATCGCCGCTTCTTTGGATGAGAAGGGCACCGCCCCTTTGCCCTATGCCCGGCTGATCACTTCCATCCTCCTAGACGCCGGCATTGAGGCCCCTGCCGACCGCACCCGGATTCCCGGTCCCTTTGGACAGGTCACTCGCACTAAGAGTGCCAAACAGCTCGCCATAATCCGGGCACGGCGAGGTCATGATAGCGAGGAAGAGGCTGCCTCGGAAGAGAGCGCGGGCGAGGAGGCCGCCGAAGCGGACGTCGAGATGGGTGGCGTCGCCGCCGACGACGAGTCGGCGGACGAGGAGGACAACCCGGACTTTGAGTGGGCGGGTACCGACATTTCGACCCGGTTGTCCAACCTCGAGACCCGATTCGGGAATTTTGAGAACAAGTTCGACACCTTTGTGATCGACTACCAACGCGATCAAAATCGGGCGGCTCGCAGACAAGCAGATATCTACCGACGCCTAGGGGATCCCTATGAGCCACTCCCATCACATTTTCAAGACACCTACGGCCCCGACGCGCCCAGATCCTCCCATTTCCCTCCCCCGTGATTTTTTTGGTTGCTAGGACTATTTTGATGTAATTATTCTCACATCCTACATATGCTGTAATCCTGTTTGTACCACAGTCTTATGTTATACAAAGTTGCATTTTTCCATATTTGTTTGTTTTACTTATTGCACTTATTATTTTGCCTTATTTAGATTTTAGTCCTTTTTTTTGCTTGAGGACAATGCAAAAGTCTAAGTTAGGGGGGGTCACAAGTGCATATTTCTAAAACTTCACAAATTTTCAAAAATGCCCAAAATTTTCAAAAAAAAAAAAAAAAATCATAAAATTTTGAAAAATCCAAAAATATTTTTGGTCAAAATAAATAAAAATTGGAATTCAAATTTTTCAAAAATATCATTAAAAGTCAAATTGGAGTCTCAAATTGTAAACATTCAACATACACAAAGCCGAAATTGACCAAAGATGGAAATTGTGCGAAAATTGACGACTTAACGAATTAATGTAGAGATTAACAAACCCGGTGAGATTCGAGCCTATCACGTTTTGCGAGAGTTTAAATCAATCCGAGTTAATTGTTAACTCAAAGTTCTTTTTAGCGCTTAATAAGTTGTCAAGGATCTCAATCCTTTCATTTTGATCAGTTTTAAAAAATGTGTGCAATGTTGCCTTGAAAATCGTGTCAAATTAGTCTTTAAACTTAAATCCACCTCGAAACGCATATGGTAACGCAATTGGTATTTTGGACAATGAAGTAGGCCCTCGTTTGTCACCCAAAAATATTGGCCAGAAAAAGTAGCGAAAAATTACCCTTTGCAACCCAAATTGAGCCAAATAATTTTCCCTCTCGTTTGACAACCCGAAAAACCCAAAATAGCCCGGAATTGGGAAAAATGACAAAAAAAAAATTCAAAAATTAAGTCCGAAAAGTGCAACAAAAAGGGGCAAGAAAAAAAAATAGAAGAATGCTCAACAAAAATAGCAAGAGAAAAAAAGAAAAAAAAAATAGAAAAAGAAGAAAAAAAATGAGCAATAGCCCGGAAAATGCACAAACGGACATCACGAATGACTTTTCCAATTCCAACCCCCCATACCTCCTTTATTTTACCCAATGCAACCTTTACCCCGAAAAAGTCCTAACCGAGTCCAAATTGCGTAAATTGAGTACCGCGTGGAGTTAATACACCAAAAGATAATATAAGAGGTTAAATGCGCGAAATAGAGGCGATGTTCCCGTTTTTAAAACCGTAATCCGTTGAAGAGATCCTTTCACCATAAAATTTTCGTCTTTCTAATTGCATGCGTGTATTTGCTTCCATTACATTTACTCCTTATATCACGCATGCCGAGAGAATAGCCATAATCCGAGAGATTCGTTTGTGAGTGCATTCCGTGAGAAATTGAAATCGAAACGAATTTTCGGATAAGTAACGTAATGATCAATCGATGAAAATTGGCGGTTATATTTCCGGCTTCGCACACACACACTACGATTTGAGACTTGTAAATATGACTTGATGATGACTATTTTATGGAAAAGTTTGAATTGTACAATTTTTGCATATTTTGAATTTTCTTTGAGTCGAATTTTGTGGGTATATTCACTGCAAACCCTCACGAGACACAACTCGTCCTACTAGGGTAACCTAGGGGTTTAAAGGCTTGTTGCATACGCTAAATGCAATCGCTTGCCCGCGAAAGAGGTAATTTATCCCAATAAAATGTTTTTCAAAAGTTGAGCCTTGCTAGAATTCTTTTACATTGCTCGGGACGCGCAAAGTTCTAAGTTAGGGGGGTTTGATTAGGCATAAATTCTTCCTAATTTATCCCTTAATTTCGGTACTTTAATCACCTCGAACAACGTAATTGGATTGACTTTATCTCATAATCTTGTTATTGACTTATCCTAACAAGTACACCGAGTTTCTGGTATTTTGTTATGATTTTACAGGTATCTAATGTCAAGAAATATAAGAAGGAAACCGGAATACTAGAGAAAGTCAACGAGAAAAGTCAAAAGGGCAAAAGAGTCATTTCTACCCAGAATCCGGATGAGGTACCTAAAGAAAAGTTGAAGGTATCATCCTCACAAGCACCTAGGAAGAAACGGCACCTCAATCGGATACCCAGAGCAGAAGATATGGACAGTCAAAGTTTGAGAGGAAAGTCAAATAGGCAGACCGGTCCGCACTCAACCCGGACCGGTCCGCCCTGCAAACTCCAGTGGACTGCGAACCGAAGGAGAACCGAAGAGACAAAAAAATAAAAGAACCGATCCGCCCCGGACCGGTCCGCCTGAAAAATAAAAGAACCGATCCGCTTTAGAGGCAGACCGATCCGCCTAAGGACCGGACCGGTCCGCCCATCGAGATTTGTTTTCTGATTCTCCTCCAAAGGCTCCGGTTTAGACTCAACTTCTTGAGATTTCGTTTAGGGTATAAAAACCCGAATTATGTTCGTTGTAAGCAGGCTAGAACGTGGGGAGTTAAATTTAATTTCTCATTTTCTTCCACAAACCCTAGCTGTAGATACAATTTCAAGTTTTATTCAAAGATTGAAAGTTATTCAAAGTTTGTGTGATCATCAAGTTTATTCATTGCTGCAATTGTTCTTTGGGTAATTTTAGTAAGTTGTTTCTTCTTTGTGATTCTATTTTATAGTATTCCATCAATTGTCCTTAGATTAATCATGAATTTTTGCATGTTAAACACTGTCTCCATCATTTTCGGTATGTCCGGCTAGATTTCCAAGGTCGGGTTACATGAACCCAACCTGATGTGATCATTGCATGTATAAAGTTAATCCTCTGAACTTAGTAATTAATTTTGACCGTATTGCGTAGGGACACAACAATTGTAGGTCTAAATATCTCGTTTGCCCCCGGGTAACCGGGATGATTGAGAATACAATTCGAGTGTCGTTATCGTAATACTGGTTTACTCGTCCTTTGATTAAGTATGACGCGGGCTTGAACCTCGTATACGTAATGCTTGGGAGTACTAAATTTCGGGTCAAATTAATTAGATAAGCTCACGATTAATATTATATTGCGATACACTAGGGTTGGGGGATTGTATTCCCGTCCTATTTTTCATCATCTCATTTAAAAGTTCAATTCAATCCTTCATTCTTAATCTAGGTCATTTAGTTAGCTGCATTTTTCATCATAATTCCATAATTGCATTTAGTATAATTGAATCCCGAAAGCCAAATCAATCTTTTTCTTTTCTTTTTAGAGTCATCGCTAGGATTCCTCAATCTTATCCCGTCGTCACTCTCCGTTGTCCTTTTTCCCTGAGGATCGATACCCGACTTGTCGGATTATTACTTGAACGACAGGCTTGCACTTGAGCCTAGAGAGTACACACTTTAGAGACACATTCTGAGTCGTGTCAAAATTCCTCTCTCGATTCCAGAGTTTGGATTCGGTCCCTTACAATGAGGATTGTACACTGTATTTATAACCCTGGGGCTGTAATATGAAAGGGTAATACATTAAATGGTATACATATGAAAGGGTAATACATTTAATTCCCTTTTTTGCGTGTGCGTCTGAATGATAAGCATTTAATGAATCAGTTGAACTGTTGGTTATTCAGCTATTAATGTTTTGTTCGAGATGTAGCTCGGACCGCCTGAGTTGTTCGGACCACCTAAGCTTCTCGGTACTCAAGAGTTCCTCGGAGAGGCATTGTTCCTCGGAGCGTGTGAGTTCCTCGGAGAGGCATTGTTCCTCGGAGTGTGTGAGTTCCTCGGGGAACTAGTCTTCCTCGTTGTAGTCTTGTTCCTCGGAGCGCGTGGGTTCCTCGGAAGTGATTGTTGTTGCCATGTAGATAGCCACGTGTCTTCATATGATTGGTCCATATCAGCAGATTAAATTTAGTATCAACAACATCCATGTAAATAGAGTCTATCCCTCAAAATAAACATATTCAGTCCCCAACAGAGTCGCCACTGTGACCATCCCTTCCCGGATCCCGATCCTCGCGGCGGGCGGGCCGCGCGAGAGTGAGGATCCATGGTAAGTCTGAATTGCACATGGGGCAGACTGTTGGAAAGGTTAGAAGATGTACTTTGACATTCCAAAGAGTTTGATCAGGTTCGGGGAGTTGACTTTGGTCAATCGGACCCTGGAAGCATTTGGTGACCTTTTGGAGTCAAATGGATCGTTCGTCCGTACCGTAAGTCAGAATCGCGTACAGGATGGACCGTTGGAAATGAGTTTCAGTTCCCTTTGAAGATTCATTCAGTCTCGGTCGAGCTGAAGAGTTGACCTTGGTCAAATGGAGCCCGGGAGCACCCGGTGGCCTCTTGATTGAGTTTCAGGGGAAATGGGTCATTCGTTCGCATGGTAGATCAAAATCGGGTACGGGACGGACCGTTGGAAAGGGGTTTTAGTTCCCTTCAAAGATTCATTCAGTCTCGGTCGAGCTGAAGAGTTTGACTTTTGGTCAAATGGAGCCTGGGAGTGCCCAATGACTTCTAGGTTAATACTCGGGGTATAACCTGGATCTGTAGTGATGAAGGGAGGTTCTAGGGACCTAAGTAGAGTTTAGCGGGTAACATAATGGGGTGTCTACAATAATTAATTTTTTTTGGGGGTGTAAATATGTTAGGAGATGTTTATTTTGATGTTGGGTGTTTTTGTAAGCCATAAGAATTGGGTTGAAGAAATATGGGTACAAAAATGGAGGTCGGAGAAGACTATAACCTGTAGATGATTTTGGATTTGCGCAGGGCGAATCGATTCGCCAAAAGGGCGAATCGATTGGGACATTGCAGAAGCGAAAGTAGGACCATTTCGAATCGATTCGGTGAAGGGAGAATCGATTCGGTCAAGTGAATCAATTAGGACCTGACAAATTGGTATTATAACTATATACCATGCGTGTAGGATTTGGTTATATGAGATTAAATCCGAAAGTGCAAGTAGGATAAAATAAGAATACTAGCTAGACGTGATAGGCTATTATTTAGAAATAAGA
Source organism: Sambucus nigra (assembly GCA_949130495.1). Lineage (NCBI taxonomy): Eukaryota > Viridiplantae > Streptophyta > Magnoliopsida > Dipsacales > Adoxaceae > Sambucus > Sambucus nigra. The sequence continues at coordinate 53,617,052 of OX422220.1, forward strand.
AATGTAAGAACGGTATTACAAGTGAGTGGAAAACTTATGGAATGAATATAAGTTGTGTGTATACTTATTTAGTATTACATATTTGTATGTTTGGATTTTAATCTAATGCCAAGGGAGATACTCTTAGATATATATATATATATATATATTGTGTGTGTGTGTGTGTGCGCTCTCGCGCGCACGTGACATGTTTATGAATATACCTATGTGTGAATGATATATTTACGTGAAGCATACCCCTCTAGTTCTATCATGGAAAGTTGTGCGATGTGGGTGATCTCCCTGGCTTGAGGAGCAGGATGCATATAGTCCCCAGGTCATAGTCGTCCATTATTTATATTGTGGAATTTTATTTTGGGTGAGACGTGGTGGGTATGTTTCATCTCACTTTCAGGTTTGGAACCATGACCACTTCCCATACGTTGTGATTTGGGGGTTTTACCAAGTCGGTGTGGGTGTCCGACCGGTAGTACCCAGGATGATAATGTGAGTGATTTCCTGGAAGATGATAACATTGTCAAGACTGCATCCATTGAGTTATAACTCCGAGGATAGTTATTTTACTTATATAGTGTGTGATATACAAGTATTGATATACTTGATGTGTATAGTATATTGTATATATGAGATGTAAATAAATATATACGCATGTAAATAATGGTCTTATGCGCAAAAATGTTCAATGAGCAGGCTTGATTGCAATTGCGGTGTCAAAAGCATTATTTCGAGGCAATTTGCAGTTAAATTGAGTTAATTCCTCAGTCACGTATCAAACCCGAGCCTAAACCTAGCCCAAAACCATTACCCCAAGCCTGTGTGCGTTTAGTTTGTGCCTTTTTAAATTTTTTTTATTTTTAGTTTGAGTCATTTTTATTTTTAAGGTTTATTTTAGATTTATTTAGAATTTCTAGGCTTTATTTTCTATTTTATTTTTATTAATATAATTTTATTTTATTTTGATCTTTATTAGTTTTTAGTTTTATTTTATTAGTATTAGTTTTGTTTTAGGAATTTATTTTTCTAAGTTTTATATGATTTTTTTTTTTAGAATTTTAGAATTTTTGTTTTAATAGATTTTTATTTTTATTTTCATTTCTTTCATTTTTTTTAATTTGAGTCTTTGTTTTATTTTAGAATAGGATTTTGTTTTTTTATGTTTTCATTTTATTAGTAGTTAGTGTTATTTTTAGGTGTCTAAATTAAACACACACTAACTTATCACTCGCACCTTAATACCTAACACCTTACTCACACCCAAACAAAACAACTAAATCCTCACCCATACCTCACTCTCCTACACCCTCACACACACAATAATACCCTACATCATCATCCCCATCTCTTCATCACACACTCTCTCCTCCATTAACAAACAAAACAAACTCCACCACCATCACCACCCTTATACCTCCACAACACCAAACCCAACACTAAAACCACCTACCCAAACACCTTCCGTATACCACCTAACCACCTGGTTGCCATCTCCACCCTCTGTCTCCTACCCATTTCCCATTGGCCACCCAAGTGGCGACCTCATTCTTCCAAAACCCGGTGAGCCACTTGTTACCCCCTTCCATGGCCGCCCAACGATGCCCCCTCACCGACCGGAAAAACCGAGCCCGGCGTCGACCTAAACTCGATCCAGCCATCCTAACCATCGCTTAACCCGCCTGAAGCCAAGCCAAACCCCGTATCCGCCACCCTCTCCCTCCGGTCGGAATCCCCTTACCCAGTTCGATCTCACCCATAACCCATTTCCTTTTTCAAAGCTATGAACTCATTTTCCAAACCCCTTAGCTGAAAATCGTGAACCTCCTGCCAATTACCAAACCAAATAAACCAAAGCCAAATACCAAAGTCAATTAGACCACATGTTTAAAATACCTTTTAAACCCTTTTTCCATAAATACTCCCAATCCCTTTTAACAAATAAGATTTTTATTCCCTCACCCAAAACACACTCACACCTCACAATACACATGCACTTGTGTGTGTCACCTAAAATACGCTCCTACACCATAACCACATGCACACCCCTATCCTATTTATCCAATTTACCCCATGCTCCATGCATACTATTTAAGGGGAAAAAAAGACCATTTTGAAAGAGGGCTTTTATATATCAATTTTTGATAGAGAAACACCATTTTTTAGGTTAGTTTTTTTTTATGTTAGAATTTATTTTAGTTTACTTTTTTTAGAATAGTGAGAAAAATAAATTAGTGATAATCCATTTTTGAGTGTAATTGTTGATGTAATTTTGGTTTGATCACACAAATTGGAGGGATGTAAATTGCAAACTCAAGGATTGGAGTTCAATTTCACTCAAAGAGATTTGGTTTGATTGTTCTCTTCTCTACTTTAATTTTAATAGCCTAGTTTATTTGATTATCATGTTTAATATCATGTTAGACTAAATCCCCTTTCAAGGGGTGGGGGGAACCCTTATTTTATGTTATTTTAATTTAATTAGTTTGATTACTTGAAAATTCCCTTTGAATATTAATTTTGATCCCTCACCCTTAAATTTACTCCTCAAGAGAGGGTAAATGATTTTTGAGAGAAAATCAAAATTCTAGTTATAATACCCATTTTAGATTCAAACAAGAGATAGAATTTTCTTAAGTGTGGTATTATTACTTGAATTTCAACTCTATTTTTATTTTTTAAGATGTACATAAATTTTGATGAATCGATCCTAGCGCGTGATGAATTAAAAGGAGTGTAGATCTATTTTTTAGAGTTGTGGTGCAGTTAAACTTAATTTTCTAAAATACTACTATTAAGATTACACTTGCAAAGAGAGTTGATTTGTAACTTTGATATTAATTTGGGATAATTCAAATAATTAAATTAATTAATTAGAATAGTTAGAATTTGTGGTGTAGTCCCACTCCTTGGTTATTGTCACATTATTTACCTCACTTGATCTCTTATTTTAGTGTTAGACTTTGTTATTCATTTTTTTGTCTCTTTTTAGTTTGTTATTTAATCTTTAGTTTTAGTTTCACTTCATCTCACCCAAATTGTTTTAATATTGAAAAAGCTAAAAAAATAGAAAAAGCAAAAAGCCCAAAAAGAAATAAAATTGAATTACAATTCAGTTTGTCTCTAGCTTTACTCCCTTGATGTGGATTGACGTCCTTACTTACTGCTCTACACTTTAGTTTGATATTATTTTGTAGGTATTTTAAGGCTTTGATTAACTTGGCTTCAACAACGACTATACACGCAAAAAGCAAGTTATCATATACTAATAATATTCCATAATACATTACAAAATATTTTAATTTAAGATTAGAAAATAAAGAAGGGGGATAATATAATAAAAATATAAAATAAATGTATATATTTGGCCGGACCCGGACCCGAAATCGAGACCCGAATGGATCCAGGTCTGGATCCAATATTGTAGACCCGATGAAGACTCGAACCCAAACCCGAACCCGATAAAGACCCGATTACACGGATCTGGATATATCCCTAAATCCGACCCGTTGACAGGCCTATACTTGATGTGTATAGTATATTGTATATGTATATATGAGATGTAAATAAATATATATGCATGGGCTAAGATAAGAAATGAGTTATAGATGGGTATAGTATATCCTATAAAAATACTTGAGAGAAGAATATATGCATGGATTAATAAGGAAAATAATTGGGAGTTAAATTCAGGGTTATCTCAGAATATTAAATCCGGAATAAGATGTGGATGATATATGTATATAAGGTGAGAATGTTATATACGAGATTGATAACACTAAGATGAGAGTAGTGCAATAACAAGAGATAGTTATTTTATATAAATTGAGAATATTAATAAGGGTGAATCATTGTGTATAAGCTCGGGATAAGCTTAGGATAGTATACACACAGAATGTGGAAATAGCGTATGGATTTAGAATGTTGGCGATATACTAGTTAGGCGGGGTATCATGACTAGGATGGGTATAAATACTTGCGTTAGGTGTGCGCTATTAGATGAGGGGTGAGGAGTCTCTCATAAGAGTGCGATATCAATTTATGTGTGGAATATAACATAGTATAAAAGTTATTATAATTTACCTACTTGCTAAATACTTATAACCCGGGCTCTTGGCCGTTTATATATATTTTCTCTCTTTTGTTATATATATATATTTATATATATATATATATATATATTTATATATATATATATATATATACACACACACACACACACTTTTAGGTGTCCAGACACAGGGACGCCTGGATGACCACTTCTTTCGAGTCAGACGTTACTTCTGCAGCGGTGGATGTGGGCAAGATTTTGTATAGACGCTTACATCTTTGAGATCTAGATAGGACGTATTATTACATAAATTCGGTAATGTTGCCCAGTTGATGTCATTTCTTTTATATAGCGATTTTACTTTATGCGCATTCAATATGGTTGTATCATGTCCACCGAGGGTATGGGTTATTATTATTATTATTATTATTATTATTATTATTATTATTATTATTATTATTATTATTATTATTATTATTATTATTATTATTATTATTTATTCATTACATTTAATGTTTATTTTTTGCATGTATGGAATTTTATTTACGCGTTGTGATTGAAAAAAAAGGGTTTAAAATTTGACGCTAGGCCTAATAGGTTATTAATAATTAATATACTTCTTTGACAGTGATGCTAAGAATGAAATCACAGGAGATTCCTGTTTGATTTGATATAGGACTGATCACCCAGTATTTTATTAGGCAGGGTTGTCACAGGTGGTATCAGAGCATCAGGTTCCAGTGTCCTTAGGAATCTATGCGGACGTACTGTGCTTCCAGTGTTACCTTCTATTTGATGTACAGCCCTACGTTTAGGATTGCTGATTCCTATGGTGAGATTTCATTCTCCGACTATAAGGTATATATATATATATATATTTGTGAATCTTATTTGCGTTGTGTGTTCGCGTGCCGAACTATGAAGGATGACAAGCGGAGGGCTGTTGGGAGGACAACAGGAGGCAGGGCTCAGTTCAAATTGTAGAATATTTTGGGGATTTTGATTGTAGTTATGGTCACCCCTAGTGATGCTCAGCAAGATATGAGTTGTAAGGAATGATAGGATGAAGTATTTGATTTCCAAGTACCGCTATAGTAGATAGTGGTGCCAAATTAGACTTACCCAGTGTGGTGGTAATGGGGGAGAGTCAACGGGTTGTTGGAGAGGACCATCGGTGGAATTTTAGAAATGTTGAGATTTTGTGTGCTAGCCACTGATAGTTAGATATCCAAAGGCTCTAGCTTATGGCGAAGTGTGTGATACCAGGAAGTGAAGGTTTTGGGTAAAAAATTTCTTGGCTCGTAGATATAAAGTTGTGATGTTGGAGAGTCGACCACCACATTCAGAAGGCAAATGTTGTGGCAAAGGGAAGGATCTTAGTTCCAGTTTGATCGTAAGTTCCTTCATCAGTTGTTCAGGAGGAGATGGGTATGCTCCATTTGCTAAAATGAACTTAGGAAGGGAGCTAAAAGATTTAAATGATTTAGTCGAAGAGTAAGACCAGACGAAAAGGTGTTAGTGAAATACTGCTAAGGGAGAGACCCTTTAGGGGACCCATCTAAATGGTTCAGATAGCTGATTTCTTACTAAGTGACGGTGAATTCAGTCGAGATTGTTAAAGTTAGCTGTGTGTTCCTTAGCGCTAGCAGAACTAAGGGAACAATGGGAGTAGCCATCAAAGTTGAGACTACCAGAGTCCGAAAGAAGGACTATTCTAAAATGGTCAGTATGATCGGAGATAAGTGGTATATATGTAGAGATATTTTATGGAGTAGGAGCACATTCGTTAAATTTTACCAGAAGCAGGGATAAGTGTATGGTGCCTAGTAAAGGTAGTAATTAAATTAGTCTTCAATTTGGATTGGACAAGTGTGTTATGTCCGGGAACCATTTGATAAGCCAGGGTGATTGGCAAGGTGGGAATATGAGTTTTTTCCTTAGAAAATGGATCGTGTTTTATGTGACTTGAGCTAGTCATTGTATTTTGATTATCGCTAGATTCACGTGTGAGATGAGTTTAGTGTATATATCGATAACGTTATTATTAGTATGTGTATCTTTTGTTATGTATTGGGATTATTTTTGGTTCATTCGCGGGGAAGTGGGTGTGATTATAGTAGTATACGTTTTATTGAAAATACTCATTCTAATGAGGTGTTATATGAGTATGATATTATCCAGGATATGTTTTTTTAGTAATGGTTAGATCAATAGTGGGCGGCTATCTCAAGTCTATCGGGGTTGCTGCTCTAGGGGAGAATGTGTTATTTTGGCGATGTCTCACCTATAAGAGGGCCATGATCGCAATTATGTTACCTTATTATAGAGACTTCAGAGAATATAGTTGTTTTGAATTATTTGAGCCAGTTCGTAAGGACTTTATTGATATGATTCGAGGTATTTTCGATTCCTTATTGAGCAAAGAGATTTAGCTCGTTATTATGTTTAGCGCTCAGGACTTGGTGGTAGGAAGAGAGCATTGTTATATCACTCCTTTATAGACTTAGGAGTTAAGATTGATATTTATATGTCTGGGGGGACAGGATTTAAAAAGTCGCAGCTATGTGCTTGAGATTTATGGATTGTGATTGATATGCCCTAAGTGTCACCTCGGCCCAGAGACATCAACCTCGGCCGAGGGCATGGCCGGCGTTGGAAAGGCCGTGAATCAGTGACTCGTCGCCTCGGTCGTATTAGGGTCGGCCCTGGCCGACACCACTACCAACCTCTTTAAGGGGTCAGCAATTCATCAACTCAATCGGGAATGGCAACCACCGTCGGGGGTAGGCCGAGGCTATATACCACTACCAAGGTCAACCCCACCTGTGAATCGGCCAATGTTCCAAGCACATGCCAACCTAACCTCGGCCCAGGCTGACCTTAAGGCCTTACCTCGGCTTCACTTAAGCCGAGACCATGATGGCTCATCTCGGATAGGATGGGAAGCTAGACCTTAACAACCTCGGACTCTTCCAGGCCGAGGTCATGACCCAGCACGAAGGCCGAGCACTTATTGACGTGTGGACAAGGACACGTGGACACAATTCAGTTATAACAAATCATTCCCCTCACGTGGGGGGAATATTTTATCATCATTCTCTACATGTGATAGTGACAGATGTCTTCATCAGATTGGCTAGATCAACACACACATTCCCATTGCATGCATGGGGGGTACATTACACCCCCAGGTACTATATATAGAGGTCATCCTCTACCTTGCAAAGCATCCGAAATTAGCAACCCTAGCTAAAAATCTGTTCAAATACACAGTAGAGAGAAAAAGCTTGAGAGATTGTATCCATGGCCATTAGAGCCCTCATACAGTAATACACATCATACACTTTCACAGTGGACGTAGGCCAGATTAGCTGAACCACTTATATTGCGGTGTGAATCCTCTTCTCCTCACCTCCTTCTACTATATGTGTATGTACTCTTATCCTGCCATTATTAATATTGAATTGAGCTCACGAACACCTTGAAGGGTGGTGCTGTCTTCAGCATCATCATTTTAGCGCCGTCTGTGGGAAGAGAACACTTCCTCTTCTTTCGCTTAACCTCATCGGAGACTCTGGTGGTGAACCAGGCACCGCGCCTTGCATGGAGCTGCTTCACCATTCAAAGAGGCCCTTTAAGGTATTAAGCTCATCTGCTACTCAAGATCTTTAGTGTTAGCATATGGCACCAGAGTTACCACCGCCTCTTCCGCCGCCTGGAGCTGGAGGACCTAGTTCCAGCCAGGCATCGGCCCAGTCCGAAATGGCAGAGGTGGCTGTATCCTTGAGGACTTTGGCTGCAACGGAACTAGCTATGCCGGAGCAGTTTGCACAGCTCAGTCAAACTATGATGAGGCCACCTGGAGTTTCACTGGAAATGATCACTCCGGCGGCTGTCCAGCCTCATCTGGACGCGAGGGGACCACCCCAGGCACCAATGAAGGACCAACTTATGCCCCAGCGGAGGAGGGACATTGTCGACCCTAGGCGCTTACGCCTGGGGAGGCAAGGAAACCCTTTCCCGGAGGACAGGTATGATGACGTAGAGGCGAAGGATGTGCCAGAAGAATGTTGGGAGCCGTATAAGGTTTCAAATAATACGGTACATCCTCTTCAGTAGAGCCGAGGTTGTGACGGCAGAAGAGATGAAGAGGCCCAACAGCGAGGATCAGCTTTTGATCAATTGAGTATAGGGTCAGCCTTTGAGAGGTTGGGCCTAGTAAATGACCTAAGACATAGGTTATCAAGGTCGAGAAGTGCAGCTGGCTCGCAGAGAGGAGACGGTCAAGGTCGGCCTCACCAAGGCTGACCCCGTACGAGAAGAGGAAGAGATCAAGAAGAGGTCAACAGCAGACATTGTGCTGCGGTTGGGGAACCCTCAGTCCATCCCTTGGAGGTGGCTGGGGATAACCTCGGCCAGGTCGACAGTAGGAGACCATGGAATGACCCTATCTAACATCTTGAGGAGAAGATAGGAGACCTCATTAAGAGCCAAGACCCGTTACAAGAGGTTTCTCAAAGGGCTCTCCATTTGTGGCTAAGATAGTGAGCTTCCCGACCCCTGCTAAGTTCAAACCACCCATGGTGTCTCCCAAGTATGACGGTAGAACCAATCCTGTACACCATATTGAGATGTATCAGTCAGCAGCAGACATCTACTCGATACCTGATGAGATGAAGTGTAGAGCCTTCTCTGGGACTCTGACAGGAGAAACACACAGCTGGTTTACTTCTCTTTCGAAGAATTCAATTGAGAACTTCAAGGGCTTGGCCGAATGATTCATTCATAACTTCTTCTTTAGGGTAAGACCTCAAAAGAAGACCACTCATCTACTGTATGTCAAGAAAGGAAAGGACGAGAGCCTAAGGGACTACATCGCCAAGTTCAACATAGAGAAACTTGAGGTTGAAGATTACGAAGAGAATATAGCCATAACCGCCCTCATAGGAGGTCTTCAGAAAGGGAAGTTGTTGTGGAAACTCGCGGAAGACCCTCCCAGGTCCATGGCAGAGCTACTGGAAACTGCGGGAAAAGTCATGAATGCCGAAGAGGCAATGGCCGCCAAGTCTGAGGATGAAAACCGCGGTAGTAGCGGGAAGTCCCAAAGAAAGAAATATGGAAAGAAGAGGTCACCCGATGACAAGCTCACTCATTATACTCCTCTAACCGTGAGCTGTGAGCATATCCTCAACGAGATCAAGAATGATAGGACTCTAAAATGGCCAGAGAAATTGAAGTCCCCTCCGCATAAGAGGAATAAAAACTTGTGGTGTGAGTTCCACCAGGACCATAGTCATGTTACACACAGATGCTTCACCTTGAAGGATGAGATTGAGAAGATGTTAAAATTCAGAAAGCTGAGGAAGTATGTTGTTGGCAAAGCTCCTAAGGGGGGAATAGATGACCCTAAGAAAAGGAGAAACGACAGATGCCGTGGTGATGCCCCTACTAGAAGAGGCAATGACTCAGAAGATGATGATGAAGACGATCCGGACCTTTCGCCAAAAGATGGTAACACCCCCGTGAAGAGGGTTGGCATGATCTCCTTTGGTGTTGACACCATATGCGGAGGACTTGCGAGAGGTGGATCTGAAGTGGCTGACAGGAAAGCTCATGTTGCAGAGGCCAAGTTAGTGGCCAAACTTGAAGTTGTAAATCTAACGTCTTCTGATACAGCACATTAGAAAAAGAAGGTGGACATGGACACTCTTATAGTTGGGTTCTCCAGGCTCGACTTCAAAGGTATCTTATCCCCACATGATGACCCTTTGGTAATAACAATAAGGGTGCTTGGATGCGAGGTGCAGAGGATCCTCGTGGACGGGGGGAGTTCAGGAGACATGATGTTTTGGCCTTGCTTCAAGAGCCTAGGTCTTAGCAGAGCTAGGCTGGTACCCTATCATCATCCTTTAATGGGCTTCAGCGGTGAAAAGGTCCACCCATTGGGCATGTATGAGATGGACGTACAGATGGGTGACGAGTGGCCTAAGAGGTTGACCAGGAAGATAAATTTTTTCGTAATGGATGAAAATGTCTTCTCGGCCTATAACCTCATCATAGGAAGAGTGGACCTTAAGGAGTTTGAAGTTGTGCCGTCGACGGTCCACCAGATGCTAAAATTCCCTACCCCCTATGGGGTAGGGGATGTGCAAGGTGACCAGACCATAGCACGAGAATGTTACTTCAACTCGGCCGAAGAGAGAGAGACGCACAAAAGGGCAACCACCACTTATAGCATTGATACATTGGACCCAAGAGATGAAACAAAGTTGAAGAAGGGAGAGGCGGCGAAAGAGGTAGAATCCATCATCCTCAATGAGGACGAACCAGAAAAAACCGTCCAGGTCGGCAAAGCCCTAAAGACAGAAATAAAGGAAGAGTTGATAAACTTCCTGAGGAAGAGGCAGAGTGTCTTCGCTTGGAGTCATGCAGACATGTCCGGCATCAACCCTGAGGTTATGAGTCACAAGCTCAACGTGTCCAAAGATGCCAGGCCTATCAAACAAAGGCAAAGAGTTTACTCCAGGGAGAAGTACGACGTCATCTTGGAAGAGGTTAAAAAATTGGTAGAGGCTGAGTTTATAAGAGAATTCATCTATCCGGAGTGGTTATCGAATGCAGTCATCGTGCCCAAAGCCAATGGGAAGTGGAGAATGTGGTTATCGAATGCAATCATCTTAGTTGCTGTTTGACCGTAAGTTCCTTCATCAGTTGTTCAGGAGGAGATGGGTATGCTCCATTTGCTAAAATGAACTTAGGAAGGGAGCTAAAAGATTTAAATGATTTAGTCAAAGAGTAAGACCTGACAAAATGGTGTTAGTGAAATACTGCTAAGGGAGAGACCCTTTAGGGGACCCATCTAAATGGTTCGGATAGCTGATTTCTTACTAAGTGACGGTGAATTCAGTCGAGATTGTTAAAGTTAGCTGTGTGTTCCTTAGCGCTAGCAGAACTAAGGGAACAATGGGAGTAGCCATCAAAGTTGAGACTACCAGAGTCCGAAAGAAGGACTATTCTAAAATGGTTAGTATGACCGGAGATAAGTGGTATATATGTATAGATATTTTATGGAGGAGTAGGAGCACATTCGTTAAATTTTACCAGAAGCAGGGATAAGTGTATGGTGCCTAGTAAAGGTAGTAATTAAATTAGTCTTCAATTTGGATTGGACAAGTGTGTTATGTCCGGGAACCATTTGATAAGCCAGGGTGATTGGCAAGGTGGGAATATGAGTTTTTTCCTTAGAAAATGGATCGTGTTTTATGTGACTTGAGCTAGCCATTGTATTTTGATTATCGCTAGATTCACGTGTGAGATGAGTTTAGTGTATATATCGATAACGTTATTATTAGTATGTGTATCTTTTGTTATGTATCGGGATTATTTTTGGTTCATTCGCGGGGAAGTGGGTGTGATTATAGTAGTATACGTTTTATTGAAAATACTCATTCTAATGAGGTGTTATATGAGTATGATATTATCCAGGATATGTTTTTTTAGTAATGGTTAGATCAATAGTGGGCGGCTATCTCAAGTCTATCGGGGTTGCAGCTCTAGGGGAGAATGTGTTATTTTGGCGATGTCTCACCTATAAGAGGGCCAAGATCGCAATTATGTTACCTTATTATAGAGACTTCAGAGAATATAGTTGTTTTGAATTATTTGAGCCAGTTCGTAAAGACTTTATTGATATGATTCGAGGTATTTTGGATTCCTTATTGAGCAAAGAGATTTAGCTTGTTATTATGTTTAGCTCTCAGGACTTGGTGATAGGAAGAGAGCATTGTTATATCACTCCTTTATAGACTTCGGAGTTAAGATTGATATTTATATGTCTGGGGGGATAGGATTTAAAAAGTCACAGCTATGTGCTTGAGATTTATGGATTGTGATTGATATGCCCTAAGTGTCACCTCGGCCCAGAGACATCAACCTCGGCCGAGGGCATGGCTGGCGTTGGAAAGGCCTTGAATCAGTGACTCGTCGCCTCGACCGTATTAGGGTCGGTCCTGGCCGACACCACTACCAACCTCTTTAAGGGGTCAGCAGTTCATCAACTCAATCGGGAATGGCAACCTCCGCCGGGGGTAGGCTGAGGCTATATACCACTACCAAGGTCAACCCCACCTGTGAATCGGCCAATGTTCCAAGCACATCCCAACATAACCTCGGCCCAGGTCGACCTTAAGGCCTTACCTCGGCTTCACTTAAGCCGAGACCATGATGGCTCATCTCGGATAGGATGGGAAGCTAGACCTTACCAACCTCGGACTCTTCCAGGCCGAGTTCATGACCCAGCACGAAGGTCGAGCACTTATTGACGTGTGGACAAGGACACGTGGACACAATTCAGTTATAACAAATCATTCCCCTCACGTGGGGGGAATATTTCATCATCATTCTCTACATGTGATAGTGAAAGATGCCTTCATCAGATTGGCTAGATCAACACACACATTCCCATTGCATGCATGGGGGGTACATTACACCCCCAGGTACTATATATAGAGGTCATCCTCTACCTTGCAAAGCATCCGAAATTAGCAACCCTAGCTAAAAATCTGTTCAAATACACAGTAGAGAGAAAAAGATTGAGAGATTGTATCCATGGCCATTAGAGCCCTCATACAGTAATACACATCATACACTTTCACAGTGGACGTAGGCCAGATTGGCTGAACCACTTATATTGCGGTGTGAATCCTCTGCTCCTCACCTCCTTCTACTATATGTGTATGTACTCTTATCCTGCCATTGTTAACATTGAATTGAGCTCACGAACACCTTGAAGGGTGGTGTTGTCTTCAGCATCATCATTTTAGCGCCGTCTGTGGGAAGAGAACACTTCCTCTTCTTCCGCTTAACCTCATCGGAGACTCTGGTGGTGAACCAGGCACCGCGCCTTGTATGGAGCTTCTTCACCATTCAAAGAGGCCCTTTAAGGTATTAAGCTCATCTGCTACTCAAGATCTTTAGTGTTAGCATATGGCACCAGAGTTACCACCGCCTCTTCCGTCGCCTGGAGCTGGAGGACCTAGTTCCAACCAGGCATCGCCCCAGTCCGAAATGGCGGAGGTGGCTATAGCCTTGAGGACTTTGGCTGCAACGTAACTAGCTATGCCGGAGCAGTTTGCACAGCTCGGTCAAACTTTGATGAGGCCACCTGGAGTTTCACTGGAAATGATCACTCCGGCGGCTGTCCAGCCTCATCTTGACGTGAGGGGACCACCCCAGGCACCAATGAAGGACCAACTTATGCCCCAGCGAAGGAGGGACGTTGTTGACCCTAGGCGCTTACGCCTGGGGAGGCAAGGAAACCCTTGCCCGGAGGACAGGTATGATGACCTAGAGGCGAAAGACGTGCCAGAAGAATGTTGGGAGCCGTATAAGGTTTCAAATAATACGGTACATCCTCTTCAGTAGAGCCGAGGTTGTGACGGCAGAAGAGGTGAAGAGGTCCAACAGTGAGGATCAGCTTTTGATCAATTGAGTAGAGGGTCAGCTTTTGAGAGGTTGGGCCTAGTAAATGAACTAAGACATAGGTTATCAAGGTCGAGAAGTGCAGCTGGCTCGCAGAGAGGAGACGATCAAGGTCGGCCTTACCAAGGCTGACCCCGTACGAGAAGAGGAAGAGATCAAGAAGAGGTCAACAGCAGACGTTGTGCTGCGGTTGGGGAACCCTCAGTCCATCCCTTGGAGGTGGATGGGGATAACCTCGGCCTGGTCGACAGTAGGAGACCATGGAATGACTCTATCTAACATCTTGAGGAGAAGATAGGAGACCTCATTAAGAGACAAGACCCGTTGCAAGAGGTTTCTCAGTGGGCTCTCCATTTGTGGCTAAGATAGTGAGCTTCTCAACCCCTGCTAAGTTCAAACCACCCATGGTGTCTCTCAAGTATGACGGTAGAACCAATCATATACATCATATTGAGATGTATCAGTCAGCAGCAGACATCTACTCGATACTTGATGAGATGAAGTGTAGAGCCTTCTCTGGGACTCTGACAGGAGCAACACACAGCTGGTTTACATCTCTTTCGAAGAATTCAATTGAGAACTTCAAGGTCTTGGCCGAACGATTCATTCACAACTTCTTCTTTGGGGTAAGACCTCAAAAGAAGACCACTCATCTACTGTATGTCAAGCAAGGAAAGGACGAGAGCCTAAGGGACTACGTCGCCAAGTTCAACAAAGAGAAACTTGAGGTTGAAGATTACGAAGGGAATATAGCCATAACCGCCCTCATAGGAGGTCTTCAGAAAGGGAAGTTGTTGTGGAAACTCGCGGAAGACCCTCCCAGGTCCATGGCAGAGCTACTGGAAACTGCAGGAAAAGTCATGAATGCCGAAGAGGCAATGGCCGCCAAGTATGAGGATGAAAACCGCGGTAGTAGCGGGATGTCCCAAAGAAAGAAATATGGAAAGAAGAGGTCACCCGATGACAAGCTCACTCACTATACTCCTCTAACCGTGAGCTGTGAGCATATCCTCAACGATATCAAGAATGATAGGACTCTAAAATGGCCAGAGAAACTGAAGTCCCCTCCGCATAAGAGGAACAAAAACTTGTGGTGTGAGTTCCACCAGGACCATGGCCATTATACAGATAGATGCTTCGCCTTGAAGGATGAGATTGAGAAGATGTTAAAATTCGGAAAGCTGAGGAAGTATGTTGATGGCAAAGCTCCTAAGGGGGGAATAGATGACCCTAAGAAAAGGAGAAACGACAGATGCCGTGGTGATGCCCCGACTAGAAGAGGCAATGACTCAGAAGATGATGATGAAGACGATCCGGACCTTTCGCCAAAAGATGATAACACCCCAGTGAAGAGGGTTGGCATGATATCCTTTGGTGTTGACACCATATGCGGAGGACTTGCGAGAGGTGGATCTGAAGTGGCTGACAGGAAAGCTCATGTGGCAGAGGCCAAGTCAGTGGCCAAACTTGAAGTTGTAAATCTAACGTCTTCTGATACAGCACATAGGAAAAAGAAGGTGGACATGGACACTCTTATAGTTGGGTTCTCCAGGCTCGACTTCAAAGGTATCTTAGCCCCACATGATGACCCTTTGGTAATAACAATAAGGGTGCTTGGATGCGAGGTGCAGAGGATCCTCGTGGACGGGGGGAGTTCAGCAGACGTGATGTTTTGGCCTTGCTTCAAGAGCCTAGGTCTTAGCAGAGCTAGGCTGGTACCCTATCATCATCCTTTAATGGGCTTCAGCGGCGAAAAGGTCCACCCATTGGGCATGTATGAGATGGACGTACAGATGGGTGACGAGTGTCCTAAGAGGTTGACCCGGAAGATAAATTTTTTCGTAATGGATGAAAACGTCTTCTCGGCCTATAACCTCATCATAGGAAGAGTGGACCTTAAGGAGTTTGAAGTTGTGCCGTCGACGGTCCACCAGATGCTAAAATTCCCTACCCCCTATGGGGTAGGAGATGTGCAAGGTGACCAGACCATAGCACGAGAATGTTACTTCAACTCGGCCGAAGAGAGAGAGATGCACAAAAGGGAAACCACCACTTATAACATTGATACATTGGACCCAAGAGATGAAACAAAGTTGAAGAAGGGAGAGGCCGCGAAAGAGGTAGAATCCATTATCCTCAATGAGGACGAACCAGAAAAAACCGTCCAGGTCGGTAAAGCCCTAAAGACAGAAATAAAGGAAGAGTTGATAAAATTACTGAGGAAGAGGCAGAGTGTCTTCGCTTGGAGTCATGCAGACATGTCCGGCATCAACCCTGAGGTTATGAGTCACAAGCTCAACGTGTCCAAAGATGCCTGGCCTATCAAACAAAGGCAAAGAGTTTACTCCTGGGAGAAGTACGACGTCATCTGGGAAGAGGTTAAAAAATTGGTAGAGGCTGAGTTTATAAGAGAATTCATATATCCGGAGTGGTTATCGAATGCAGTCATCGTGCCCAAAGCCAATGGGAAGTGGAGAACGTGGTTATCGAATGCAGTCATCTTAGTTGCAATTTGATCGTAAGTTCCTTCATCAGTTGTTCAGGAGGAGATGGGTATGATCCATTTGCTAAAATGAACTTAGGAAGGGAGCTAAAAGATTAAAATGATTTAGTCGAAGAGTAAGACCTGACGAAATGGTGTTAGTGAAATACTGCTAAGGGAGAGACCCTTTAGGGGACCCATCTAAATGGTTCGGATAGCTGATTTCTTACTAAGTGACGGTGAATTCAGTCGAGATTGTTAAAGTTAGCTGTGTGTTCCTTAGTGCTAGCAGAACTAAGGGAACAATGGGAGTAGCCATCAAAGTTGAGACTACCAGAGTCCGAAAGAAGGACTATTCTAAAATGGTTAGTATGACCGGAGATAAGTGGTATATATGTAGAGATATTTTATGGAGGAGTAGGAGCACATTCGTTAAATTTTACCCGAAGCAGGGATAAGTGTATGGTGCCTAGTAAAGGTAGTAATTAAATTAGTCTTCAATTTGGATTGGACAAGTGTGTTATGTCCGGGAACCATTTGATAAGCCAGGGTGATTGGCAAGGTGGGAATATGAGTTTTTCCTTAGAAAATGGATCGTGTTTTATGTGACTTGAGCTAGTCATTGTATTTTGATTATCGCTAGATTCACATGTGAGATGAGTTTAGTGTATATATCGATAACGTTATTATTAGTATGTGTATCTTTTGTTATGTATCGGGATTATTTTTGGTTCATTCGCGGGGAAGTGGGTGTGATTATAGTAGTATACGTTTTATTGAAAATACTCATTCTAATGAGGTGTTATATGAGTATGATATTATCCAGGATATGTTTTTTTAGTAATGGTTAGATCAATAGTGGGCGGCTATCTCAAGTGTATCGGGGTTGCTTCTCTAGGGGAGAATGTGTTATTTTGGCGATGTCTCACCTATAAGAGGGCCAAGATCGCAATTATGTTACCTTATTATAGAGACTTCAGAGAATATAGTTGTTTTGAATTATTTGAGCCAGTTCGTAAGGACTTTACTGATATGATTTGAGGTATTTTGGATTCCTTATTGAGCAAAGAGATTTAGCTCGTTATTATGTTTAGCGCTCAGGACTTGGTGATAGGAAGAGAGCATTGTTATATCACTCCTTTATAGACTTAGGAGTTAAGATTGATATTTATATGTCTGGGGGGACAGGATTTAAAAAGTCACAGCTATGTGCTTGATATTTATGGATTGTGATTGATATGCCCTAAGTGTCACCTCGGCCCAGAGACATCAACGTCGGCCGAGGGCATGGCCGGCGTTGGAAAGGCCTTGAATCAGTGACTCGTCACCTCGTCCGTATTAGGGTCGGCCCTGGACGACACCACTACCAACCTCTTTAAGGGGTCAGCAGTTCATCAACTCAATCGGGAATGGCAACCTCCGCCGGGGGTAGGACGAGGCTATATACCACTACCAAGGTCAACCCCACCTGTGAATCGGCCAATGTTCCAAGCACATGCCAACCTAACCTCGGCCCAAGCCGACCTTAAGGCCTTACCTCGGCTTCACTTAAGCCGAGACCATGATGGCTCATCTCAGATAGGATGGGAAGCTAGACCTTAACAACCTCGGACTCTTCCAGGCCGAGGTCATGACCCAGCACGAAGGCCGAGCACTTATTGACGTGTGGACAAGGACACGTGGACACAATTCAGTTATAACAAATCATTCCCCTCACGTGGGGGGAATATTTCATCATCATTCTCTACATGTGATAGTGACAGATGTCTTCATCAGATTGGCTAGATCAACACACACATTCCCATTGCATGCATGGGGGGTACATTACACCCCCAGGTACTATATATAGAGGTCATCCTCTACCTTGCAAAGCATCCGAAATTAGCAACCCTAGCTAAAAATCTGTTCAAATACACAGTAGAGAGAAAAAGCTTGAGAGATTGTATCCATGGCCATTAGAGCCCTCATAAAGTAATACACATCATACACTTTCACAGTGGACGTAGGCCAGATTGGCCGAACCACTTATATTGCGGTGTGAATCCTCTTCTCCTCACCTCCTTCTACTATATGTGTATGTACTCTTATCCTGCCATTGTTAACATTGAATTGAGCTCACGAACACCTTGAAGGGTGGTGTTGTCTTCAGCATCATCATTTTAGCGCCGACTGTGGGAAGAGAACACTTCCTCTTCTTCAGCTTAACCTCATCGGAGACTCTGGTGGTGAACCAGGCACCGCGCCTTGCATGGAGCTGCTTCACCATTCAAAGAGGCCCTTTAAGGTATTAAGCTCATCTGCTACTCAAGATCTTTAGTGTTAGCATATGGCACCAGAGTTACCACCGCCTCTTCCGCCGCCTGGAGCTGGAGAACCTAGTTCCAGCCAGGCATCACCCCAGTCCGAAATAGCGGAGGTGGCTGTAGCCTTGAGGACTTTGGCTACAACGTAACTAGCTATACCGGAGCAGTTTGCACAGCTCAGTCAAACTATGATGAGGCCACCTGGAGTTTCACTGGAAATGATCACTCCGGCGGCTGTCCAGCCTCATCTTGACACGAGGGGACCACCCCAGGCACCAATGAAGGACCAACTTGTGCCCCAGCGGAGGAGGGACGTTATTGACCCTAGGCGCTTACGCCTGGGGAGGCAAGGAAACCCTTGACCGGGGGAAAGGTATGATGACCTAGAGGCGAAAGATGTGCTAGAAAAATGTTGGGAGCCGTATAAGGTTTCAAATAATACGGTACATCCTCTTCAGTAGAGCCAAGGTTGTGGCGGCAGAAGAGGTGAAGAGGCCCAACAGCGAGGATCAACTTTTGATCAATTGAGTAGAGGTTCAGCCTTTGAGAGGTTGGGCCTAGTAAATGACCTAAGACATAGGTTATCAAGGTCGAGAAGTGCAGCAGGCTCGTAGAGAGGAGACGGTCAAGGTCGACCTCACCAAGGCTGACCCCGTACGAGAAGAGGAAGAGATCAAGAAGAGGTCAACAGCAGACGTTGTGCTGCGGTTGGGGAACCCTCAGTCCGTCCCTTCGAGGTGGCTGGGGATAACCTCGGCCAGGTCGAAAGTAGGAGACCATGGAATGACTCTATCTAACATCTTGAGGAGAAGATAGGAGACCTCATTAAGAGCCAAGACCCGTTGCAAGAGGTTTCTCAGAGGGCTCTCCATTTGTGGCTAAGATAGTGAGCTTCCCGACCCCCGCTAAGTTCAAACCACCCATGGTGTCTCCCAAGTATGACGTTAGAACCAATCCTGTACATCATATTGAGATGTATCAGTCAGCAGCAGACATCTACTCGATAACTGATGAGATGAAGTGTAGGGCCTTCTCTGGGACTCTGACAGGAGCAACACACAGCTGGTTTACTTCTCTTTCGAAGAATTCAATTGAGAACTTCAAGGGCTTGGCCGAACGATTCATTCACAACTTCTTCTTTTTGGTAAGACCTCAAAAGAAGGCCACTCATCTACTGTATGTCAAGCAAGGCAAGGACGAGAGCCTAAGGGACTACATCGCCAAGTTCAACAAAGAGAAACTTGAGGTTGAAGATTAAGAAGAGAATATAGCCATAACTGCCCTCATAGGAGGTCCTCATAAAGGGAAGTTGTTGTGGAAACTCGCGGAAGACCCTCCCAGGTCCATGGCAGAGCTACTGGAAACTGCGGGAAAAGTCATGAATGCCGAAGAGGCAATGGCCGCCAAGTGTGAGGATGAAAACCGCGGTAGTAGCGGGAAGTCCCAAAGAAAGAAATATGGAAAGAAGAGGTCACCCGATGACAAGCTCACTCATTATACTCCTCTAACCGTGAGCTGTGAGCATATCCTCAACGAGATCAAGAATGATAGGACTCTAAAATGGCCAGAGAAACTGAAGTCCCCTCCGCATAAGAGGAACAAAAACTTGTGGTGTGAGTTCCACCAGGACCATGGCCATGTTACAGACAGATGCTTCGCCTTGAAGGATGAGATTGAGAAGATGTTAAAATTCAGAAAACTGAGGAAGTATGTTGATGGCAAAGCTCCTAAGGGGGGAATAGATGACCCTAAGAAAAGGAGAAATGACAGATGCCGTGGTGATGCCCCGACTAGAAGAGGCAATGACTCAGAAGATGATGATGAAGACGATCCGGACCTTTCGCCCAAAGATGATAACACCCCAGTGAAGAGGGTTGGCATGATATCCTTTGGTGTTGACACCATATGCGGAGGACTTGCGAGAGGTGGATCTGAAGTGGCTGACAGGAAAGCTCATGTGGCAGAGGCCAAGTCAGTGGCCAAACTTGAAGTTGTAAATCTAACGTCTTCTGATACAGCACATAAGAAAAAGAAGGTTGACATGGACACTCTTATAGTTGGGTTCTCCAGGCTCGACTTCAAAGGTATCTTAGCCCCACATGATGACCCTTTGGTAATAACAACAAGGGTGCTTGGATGCGAGGTGCAGAGGATCCTCATGGACGGGGGGAGTTCAGAGACGTGATGTTTTGGCCTTGCTTCAAGAGCCTAGGTCTTAGCAGAGCTAGGCTGGTACCCTATCATCATCCTTTAATGGGCTTCAGCAGCGAAAAGGTCCACCCATTGGGCATGTATGAGATGGACGTACAGATGGGTGACGAGTGGCCTAAGAGGTTGACCCGTAAGATAAATTTTTTCGTAATGGATAAAAACGTCTTCTCGGCCTATAACCTCATCATAGGAAGAGTGGACCTTAAGGAGTTTGAAGTTGTGCCGACGACGGTCCACCAGATGCAAAAATTCCCTACCCCCTATGGGGTAGGGGAAGTGCAAGGTGACCAGGCTATAGAACGAGAATGTTACTTCAACTCGGCCGAAGAGAGAGAGACGCACAAAAGGGCAACCACCACTTATAGAATTGATACATTGAACCCAAGAGATGAAACAAAGTTGAAGAAGGGAGAGGCCGCGAAAGAGGTAGAATCCATCATCCTCAATGAGGACGAACCAGAAAAAACCGTCCAGGTCGGCAAAGCCCTAAAGACAGAAATAAAGGAAGAGTTGATAAACTTCTTGAGGAAGAGGCAGAGTGTCTTCGCTTGGAGTCATGCAGACATGTCCGGCATCAACCCTGAGGTTATGAGTCACAAGATCAACGTGTCCAAAGATGTCAGGCCTATCAAACAAAGGCAAAGAGTTTACTCCCGGGAGAAGTACGACGTCATCTGGGAAGAGGTTAAAAAATTGGTAGAGGCTGAGTTTATAAGAGAATTCATATATCCGGAGTGGTTATCGAATGCAGTCATCGTGCCCAAAGCCAATGGGAAGTGGAGAATGTGCGTTAATTTCACTGACCTGAACAGGTCTTGCCCAAAAGGCAGCTATCCCTTACCTCTGATAGATCAGATGCTAGATGCTACTGCGGGGCATGTGCTCATGAGCTTCATGGATGCGTATTCAGGCTACAATCAGATATTCATGGATGCGAAGGACTCAGAGAAGACAACCTTTATTACCAACAAAGGGACGTACTGCTACAAAGTAATGCCCTTCGGTCTGAAAAATGCAAGGGCAACATACTAACATCTTGTGAACAAGATGTTCGAAGAGCAAGTAGGCAAGACTATGGAGGTGTATGTAGACGATATGCTGACGAAGAGCTTAAAGGCCTGCACTCATGTGGCAAACCTTGAAAAGACCTTCGATACTATGGACTTGTACAAGATGAAACTCAACCCCGCGAAGTGTGTATTCGAGGTAGGAGCGGGTAAGTTCCTTAGATTTATCGTCAATCAAAGAGGAATCGACGCAAACCCTAAAAAAATCAAGGCTTTGCTTGATATGAAGACACCAAGGAGCATCAAGGACATCCAAAGACTCACGGGGAGAGTGGCCGCACTCAATAGGTTTGTTTCCAGAGCAACGTATAAGTGTCTTTCGTTCTTTAAAGTGCTGAGAAAGGCCTTCCAGTGGGATGAAGAGTGCGAAAAATCTTTTAACCAGCTCAAATCTCACCTTGGGTCTCCATTATTGTTATCTCGGCCCATAGTAGGAGAGAAATTATACGCGTATCTAGCGGTCTTCGAATTGGCAATCAGTGCAGCCAAGTGCGGGAAGATGTTGGAACCTAAAGGCCTGTGCATTTCAACAGTAAATCTCTTCAAGGGTCTGAGAAAAATTACCCTAGTATGGAAAAGTTGGCCTATGCCTTGATACATGCCTCAAGGAAGATGAAGCCCTACTTCCAATCCCATTCCATTATCGTCCTTACCGATTCCCCACTAAGACAGGTTCTATATAAACCTGAGAAGTCCGAAAGATTGATGACCTGGGCTATTGAGTTGGGAGAGTATAACCTTGCTTATCAACCTAGGGCAGCCATCAAAGGGCATGCTCTTGCAGACTTTGTTGCTGAGTTCACATGGGAAGAGGCTGAGGCAGAGAATGACCTAGAGGATGATGAAGGGTCAAACAATAAGGTCTTTCGAGAACTGGAAGAGGTTGCACTAAATGTCTTTCGAAACCAGGAAGAGGTCGTATCTAAGAAGATAAGGAGCAGAGTGGCGGAGAACGAGGAGGATCAGTACCTATTCAAATATGGAATCATGTCATAAGGGGCCTTCTCATCAAATATAGACATTTGGAATCTCTTCGTTGATGGTTCTTCCTGTGACAATGGAAGCGGTGCAGGGTTGATTCTTTCAGCCCCAGATGGTGCCAACATTGAATACGCTCTGAGATTCAACTTCCAGGCATCTAACAATGAGTCATAATATGAGGCCATGATAACAGGTCTCTCATTGGCAAAGACTCTAGGAGTAAGACGACTCCTACTTCATAACGACTCAAGGTTGGTTATCAATCAAGTATTGGGAGTCTATGAGGCCAAAGATGAAAGGATGGCTAAGTATCTTAAGAGGGTGAGAACGATGTTAGAATATTTCGAAGAGAAAAAACTGAAGAGAGTACCTCAACAAAGTAACAGCCAAGCAGATGCATTAGCAAGGTTGGCCTCGGCAACGAAGACAGACGTCAGAAGTACAGTTCTGGTCAAGGTCTTAGGAAAAGCGACCATTGAGGAAGAAGAGGTATGCAACCCTTGTCTCAATTTGAACCTAGGAGACTCATGGATGGACCCCCTCGTCAGATATATCAAAGAGGGAGAGCTACCCGAATCCAAGCTAGAGAGGAGGAAATTAAGATATAGGGCTGCCAAGTTCTCCATAGTAGGAGACGTCCTGTATAAGAAGGGATTTCTGTTACCTCTCCTCAGATGTGTGCATCCCACTGAAGTTCCTCGCGTCTTATAGGAAGTTCACAAGGGCTCTTGCTCCAGTCACATAGGAGGAAGGCCCTTGGCCAAGAGAATTATTACCCAGGGTTACTGGTGGCCAACCTTGACCAAAGATGTCGCAGCTTACGTGAAGAGGTGCGATAAATGTCAGAGATTATATACTATTCTTTATCAGCCTCATCAACCTATGACATCAATCATCTCTCCATGGCCATTTGCAGTATGGGGAATTGACTTAGTAGGGCCCCTATCAAGAGCAGCTAATAATTACCGATTTCTAATAGCTGCCATTGACTACTTCTCAAAATGGGTGGAGGCAGAGCCGATGATAAAAATCACAGAACAGAAGACCTTCCAATTTATTTGGAGGAACATCATATGCAGACATGGCCTCCCAAATACTCTCATCTCAAATAATGGAACCCAGTTCAAGAACTCCTCTTAGAAAAGTATTGCGTAAGAGTTGGGATAAAGCAGTTCTTCTCATCTCCTGGCCGACCTTAGGCAAACGGTCAGACTGAGGTCACGAATAGAAAAATCCTCAATGGAATCAAGAAGAGGTTAGAAGAAGCGAAGGGAGGATGGACTGAAGAGGTTTATGCTGTGTTATGGGCCTATAGAACCACGGCAAGGACACCAACAAGAGAAACCCCGTTCATGCTAGCCCACGGCTCAGAGGCAGTCATACCAATAGAAGTGGGACTACCTACTCATAGGGTTCAGACCTATGACCCTGATAAAAAATAGGAAGAGAGGAGACTAGACTTAGATCTGATTGAAGAGAGAAGAGAAGACGCAGAAATTAGACAAGCAGCTTACCAGCAGAGAGCAGCAAAATTCGACAATTAGAGGGTGAAGGCAAGACCCATTGTCGTGGGAGACTTAGTACTGAAGAAGACCTTACATAAAATAAACAAGCTCCACCCAAACTGGCATGGTCCATACAAGGTGACAGAAGAGGTTGTCCCCGGGACCTACAGGCTAGAAAACTTATAGGGGGAGCCTTTCGCTAACCCCTGGAATACTGATCATCTAAAGAAGTATTACATATGATGTTGCAAAGAGTTATGTAAATATATCATCTTATGAAGAGGTTATTAATAAAAGATCAGTTTCCATGACGACTCTTGCTTCGTTGTGCTCTAACGGTAGAAAATATGAGGGTGACATCTAAGTGATGACCTCAGACCATATAACGTCATTAAGTGGTGACAAGGTCTAAGGTTTGACACCATACTTGGATGACCTCAGACCCTTAACATCATTAATTTGGTGAAATTATTTATGAGGATAACATCTTAGTTGATGACCTCAGACACTTATAACATCATTATATGGTGACAAGATCTGAGGTCAGACACCATACTTAGATGACCTCAGACCCTTAACATCATTAATTTGGTGAAATTATTTATGAGGATAACATCTTAGTTGATGACCTCAGACCCTTATAACATCATTATATGGTGACAAGGTCTGAGGTCAGACACCATACTTGGATGACCTCAGACCCTTAACATCATTAATTTGGTGAAATTATTTATGAGGATAACATCTTAGTTGATGACCTCAAACCCTTATAACATCATTATATGGTGACAAGGTCTGAGGTCAGACACCATACTTGGATGACCTCAGACCCTTAACATCATTAATTTGGTGAAATTATTTATGAGGATAACATCTTAGTTGATGACCTCAGACCCTTATAACATCATTATATGGTGACAAGGTCTGAGGTCAGACACCATACTTGGATGACCTCAGAACCTTAACATCATTAATTTGGTGAAATTATTTATGAGGATAACATCTTAGTTAATGACCTCAGACCCTTATAACATCATTATATGGTGACATGGTATGAGGTTAGACACCATACTGGGATGACCTCAGACCCTTAACATTATTAATTTGGTGAAATTAATTGTGAGGATAACATCTTAGGTGATGACCTCAGACCCTTATAACATCATTAAGTGGTGACAAGGTCTGAGGTCAGACACCATACTTGGATGACCTCAGACCTTTAACATCATTAATTTGGTAAAATTATTTATGAGGATAACATCTTAGTTGATGACCTCAGACCTTTATAACATCATTATATGGTGACAAGGTCTGAGGTCAGTGATATGCCCAAGTATAACCTCGGCTCAGGGATACCTACCTCGGCCGAAATGATGGCCGAAACATTGATCTACCCAATAAGGGGTAAGGGCCCACGATATCATCCCTCGGCCACACCTACCTCGGCCCAGGCCGACACTACTACTTACACCTACCCAAGGACACTACGCACGTCGCAGACATCAACAACACCCTCAGGTACCTAGGAATAGCAACCTCGGCCATCAGTTGGCCGAGGTGGCAAGGAGTCACTGATCATCCCCAACACAACCAGATGTATTAATAATCTTCAGTAGTCCTACCTCGGCTTGGGCCGAGGTTACCAGAGGTATTAATAATCATCAGCATGCGGCATAGCCCTACCTCGGCTGAGGCCGACTCAGCACAATGCCTCGGCTGAGATCAGGCCGAGACTCCACATGACATTTCAGATTGAACGGACATCCAACTTTTATAGCTCGGCCTCTCCCAGACCGAGGTCATCCACCAATATGACTACCGAGCATCTGTTGACATTTGGATAAGGACACCTGGGCACAAATCAGTTGTAACAAGATTATTCTCCACATA
Organism: Sambucus nigra; assembly: GCA_949130495.1. Taxonomy (NCBI): domain Eukaryota; kingdom Viridiplantae; phylum Streptophyta; class Magnoliopsida; order Dipsacales; family Adoxaceae; genus Sambucus; species Sambucus nigra. The sequence goes on from OX422220.1 coordinate 53,643,013, forward strand.
TGGGAGAATATTTCATCATCATTGCTTACATGTGACAGTGACAGGTGGCGCTCCCCCATTGGTGAGGATACCACACACATGCACATTACATGCATAGGGGGTACACTACACCCCCTAGGCACTATATAAAGGGATCATCCCCTACCTTGCAAGGGGATCCAGATTATGCAACCCTAGCCAAAACTCTGTCTAAATATACAGTAGAGAGAGAGAGCTCGAGTGAATTGTACCCAGGGCCATTAGTGCCTTTGTTCAGTTATATTACTCACACACTCACAGTGGACGTAGGCCAGATTGGCTGAACCACTCATATTCCGGTGTTGATTCTTCATATCCTCACCTCCTTCTCTTATCTCCTTATACAGTTGTGCCACCATTGTTATTAATGTATTGAGCTTACAAACACCTCACCTGGTGGTGCTGATTCATAGCATCATCATTTTGGCGCCATCTGTGGGAACTTGAGAGGCTATCTCTTCCTCTTTTTCTGCTTTACCTCACCGGAGACTCTAGTGGTGAACCAGGAACCACCCCTTGTGTGGAGTTGTTTCACCATTGAAAGAGGTCCAATAAGGTATTAAGCTCATTTACTGTTCAAGCTCTTTATTATTAACACATGGCACCGGAATTACCACCGCCTCTTCCGCCGCCCGGAGGTGGAGGGGCTAGCTCCAGTCAGGCTCCTCCCCAGTCAGAAATGGCGGAGGTGGCAGCGGCCTTGAAATCTTTGGCTGCAACACAACAAGCCATGAAGGAGCAATTTTCCCTGCTCAGCCAAACCATGATGATGAGACCGCCTGGAGTCTCCCCGGACATGATAACTCCGGCAGCAGTTCAGCCCCATCCCGATGCCAGGGGACCACCCCAGGCGCCCATGAAGGATCAACCTGCACCCCAGTGGAGGAGAGACGTTGCTCACCCTAGGCGCTTGCGCCTGGGGAGGCAGTGAAACCCTTGCCCAGAGGACAGGTATGATGACCTAGAAGCTGAAGAGGCCCCGGAGGACTGCTGGGAGCCGTATGAGGTGTCAGATAACACCGTACGGCCTCTTAGGCAGAGTCAAGGATGTCACGGCTGAAGAAGAGATGAGGCCCAATAAAGAGGATCGGCCTTTGATAGACAGAGTCAAGGACGTGTCGGCCGAGGAAGAGAGGAGGCCCAGCAGAGAGGGTCGGCCTTTAACAGGTTGAGCAGGGGGTCAGCCTTCGAGAGGCTAGGCCCAGTCAATGACCTGAGGCAGAGGCTATCGAGGTTAAGGAGCGCGGCAGGCTCTCAAAGAGGGAATAGGCAGGCTCGGCCAGATCAGGGCCGACCCGTGGAGAGAAGAGCCAGGGAGCAGGAAGAAGTCAATTGTCAGCGTGTTGTGGCTGGGGAACCCTCTGTCCATCGTAGGGAGGTAGCAGGGGATAACCTCGGCCTAGCTGAAGAGAGAAGACCCTGGAATGACTCAATCCAGCGTCTCGAAGAAAATATAGGGGACCTCATAAAGAGCAGGGACCCACTACAGAGGGGCTACTCGGAGGGCTCCCCGTTTGTAGCTAGGATAGTGGGGTTCCCAACCCCGGCTAAATTCAAGCCTCCTACCGTGACTCCTAAGTATGATGGCAGCACTAACCCAGTACGCCATATCGAGATGTATCAGCCGACGGAAGATATTTACTCGATAACTGATGAGATGAAGTGCAGGGCCTTCTCAGGAACCTTGACAGGGGCAGCACACAGCTGGTTCACCTCTCTTCCGAAGAACTCGATCGAGAACTTCAAAGGCCTAGCAGAGCAGTTCATCCACAACTTCTGCTTTAGGGTAAGACCACAGAAGAAGACTACCCACCTCCTATATGTCAAACAGGCTAAGGGAGAAAGCCTAAGAGACTATATAGCAAGGTTCAACAAGGAGAAGTTGGAGGTAGAGGATTACGAGGAGAGCATAGCCATGACCGCCCTGATAGGAGGCCTCCAGAAGGGGAAGCTATTATGGAAGCTGGCGGAAGACCCCCCCAAATCTATGGAAGCTGGCGGATGACCTCAGACACTTATAACATCATTATATGGTGACAAGGTCTAAGGTCAGACACCATACTTGGATGACCTCAGACCCTTAACATCATTAATTTGGTGAAATTATTTATGAGGATAACATCTTAGTTGATGACCTCAGACCCTTATAACATCATTATATGGTGACAAGGTCTGAGGTCAGACACCATACTTGGATGACCTCAGACCCTTAACATCATTAATTTGGTAAAATTATTTATGAGGATACCATCTTAGTTGATGACCTCAGACCCTTATGACATCATTAAGTGGTGAGAAGGTCTGAGGTCAGATACCATACTTCGATGACCTCAGACCCTTAACATCATTAATTTGGTAAAATTAATTGTGAGGATAACATCTTAGGTGATGACCTCAGACCCTTATAACATCATTAAGTGGTGACAAGGTATGAGGTCAGACACCATACCTGGGTGACCTCAGACCCTTAACATCATTAATTTGGTAAAATTAATTATGAGGATAACATCTTAGGTGATGACCTCAGACCTTATAACATCATTAAGTGGTGACAAGGTCTGAGGTCAGACACCATACTTGGATGACCTTCGACCCTTAACATCATTAACTTGGTGAAATTAATTATGAAGGTGACCTCTTAATTGATGACCTCAGACCTTATAACATCACTATGGTGACAAGGTCTGAGGTAAGACTATTGATTAAACTAAAACATCACATGGAAAACAAGCATTCAATAGAACAAATGAAGTGAAAATCCTCCTTAGAGGTTGTCATACAATTGTAAGATTCAAAAAATATGAGTTAACGATGTTCTTCAGAGATTACAAACGGTCAGGAGTTACAAAATAAAGCTTCATAATTAAGCCTAAGGATTAGAAGGAAGAGTGCTGGCATCCTCGGCCTGATTTTCTTGGCCAATGTTTGTCACCTCGGCCTCGTCATCTCCGTGATTAGATCTCCCTGTCTTTGTACCGTCGAGGGGCACAGTATCTGCAGGGGCAGTGACCTCCTCTTCAACCTCCTGAAGTGCTTGGGCAAACTGAGGGTCAGCAAAACCCAGACCAACGAAGTCAGAGGCCTTCAGACTCCCTGCCTCCTTATCCTTAGCAGCCGACCATTTGACGGTAGCCTTGATACCTCTTTCATGGTATTCGAAGACAAATCTTATGAACTCGTTCGAGACTTTGTAGTCTGCTAAAATCCCCTCAGAAGCATCTTCAAGGGCTGCCTTCACTGCAGAGTCGACCTTCTGCTAGAGAACATCATCCTTAGCCTTCAAAGCAGCAGCATGGTCCTTTTTTATCTTAGAGATCTCTTTCTCCAACCCCTTAACCTTCTTCTCAGACTCATTAAATTCAGACTTCAGGCGGTCTACTTTGGCATTCAGAGTGCTTTGCACCTTCTCGACCCTTCTGGATGAGGGGTAACTTCCTCAGAGTCCAATTGGCGAGATAATGCATGGAAGTCAGGCCCTACAAATAATGTGGTCGTGTATATGAGTTGAAATTCAAATCAGAGGTTACACTTTGAAGCTATACAGAAATCTGAAGTCATACTTGAATAGACTTGTGGAGACCAAACTCAATCAGCAGAGGTGTGTCCATAGACCTGCAAAAACGTTTGTCAGCCTCGATCATGGCAGAGCCGATAGCATCCAGTGCCTGCAGACTGTGGCCTATGATGCTGTCATTGATATTCAGTTGCTCTATACGAGCCGCCAGCGCATCTGCACAGGATATGGGGATGGAAGAATCCCCGCCTTTCTTCTTCTGCCTCTGATCTTTAGGGGCAGGGTCGGTAGCACCTCTCTTTTTTATGGCCTGAGCCTTTGAGGTTGAAGGAGGAGGAGGAGGAGCATTCAGACCTTCCTTCTTAGCAAGATTCATCAAACTCAGTGCAACCATCTCCCAAAGCTCGTCTGATATCCCCTTTGGGTGCTCTGCAAAATAGAAAGGTCTGAGTTATAGAGTCAGACATGCATGAACTCAGAGGTATAACTTGAATAAAAAACACTTACCAAACTCTGTAAGAGGACTTCCCCCTAAACCAGTCTCAGAGAGGTAGTGGGGGGTCATCAGGTGTTCAAATTTAACGAGCAGACCATGCATCCCCTGATCCTGAAGGTCTTTGACCTTCTGAAGGTTTTGTAGGATTAGACTAGGGTCGGCCTTGGCAGACATTATGACCTTACCCCATCTTATGGGCATTCGCGGCTCTAGTGTGGAAGAGGGGGCACATGGACCAAATTCCCATGGCCCTGAGGCAAAGAAATAACGAGGCTTCCAGTTGTGATTAGAAGTCTGAGTTATCTGGAGCATCTTCTTCTCAAGTTTTCGAGCTACAAAGTGGTAATAGCTCGAATGATTTTTGGCTGATGAAGGAACATAGCAACCCACAAAGACCTGGACTGGAAGGTCTGAGTGGTGAACAGCCCTCCATAAGATGATGGCCCCAATTATTACCCTCCAAGCATTAGGTGACAACTGGGATGGGGACAAGTTGATGTAGACTAGGAGGGACCTAATGATAGGATGGATGGGCAAATGAAAGCCCAACTTGAACATCTGCTCGTACAAACAGATCTCACCTTTTCCGCCGTGGTAGGCCCTCTCTTCCCTAAAAGGTCTCCTGAGCTTTATAGAGGGGCTGATGGAGTATAGGTATTTGAAGCAAAGAAGGTCGACCTCACTGACTGAACTCTCAATCTCGACCGCCTTAGAGACGTTGACATCACTCTCGATGTCATCATCAACGTCATTGTCTAACTTAACGTCGGCCTGAGCAGACGTTGGGGGATTACTTGGGAACCTCTGAGCGAACTCAGCCCCGGTGATGGCAGACAGCGGAATGGCGTCGAGTATTGGTGGAATATCCACGCTTGGTTTGACAATATCAACCTCTGAGGAAGAGGATGATGTGCTTGAATTTTTATGAGACGAGACCCGACTGGAGACCTCTGCTTGATCAGGGACCTGATCTTGTTGATTTGAGAAGTCCATGGCCTCTTGGAAAGAGTCCACAGATATAGGGTGTGATGTGGAAGACTCAGACTCGACATTGGTGAGGGTTCAGCAGGTACCTCAACTTGGTTAGCGGGTTCTGATGGCTCAGGGTATACTACCTTCAGAGGTGGGGGAAAGATATGTCTGATGGGGGATTCCTCGGACCTACGAGCTTCCTCCTGCGCTCTTTCTATTTGCCTAATTTTCTCTAAAGTCTTCTCTCTGAGAGAAGGGAACTCCTCTAAGAGTTGGTAGAGGGGTATGAGCATAAGAGGCAGACCCTATACTTACAACTCTCCTAAAACTACAAACAGGACTAGTTTAATGGAATGATGCAACCTAAGGATCAAACTATCAAACCTAGATCAAGAATAGTTCACCTCAAAGTATGGAGACCTCGCCGAAAATCTCCAAAACTCACCAGAAAACACAAAAGTAAGGGGAAAACAGGGAAAATGAAGAGAAAAGAATGGCAGAGGATACCTGAAGACGAAATAGTAGGAGAGAAGGAAGAGACTGCGAGGAATCACCACCAAAACACTTCGAATCAAAGCTTTTCTAGAGAGAGAAAGTGCTGCTGAAATGAATCGCGCCAGGAAAGAGAAGTGAGGAAGAAAGATGGAAAATGGGGTTTAAACCCTTAAATATGGATGCACGCTTCCCAAGGCCCATCATTGCCTTGGGAGTCCCAAAGGACGACTGACATCACATGCTTGTCAGGCACGCCTCACTTCAGCAATGGACAAGTGTCAAATGAGCATTGGCACATAGAAGAAAGGCCTCGGAGGTGAAGAGATCCCACAGTCACCTGCTCTTACATGTAACTAAGGGCTGGGGGTGATTGATATGCCCTAAGTGTCACTTCGGCCCAGAGACATCAACCTCGGTCGAGGGCATGGCTGACGTTGGAAAGGCCTTGAATCAGTGACTCGCCGCCTCGGCCGTATTAGGGTCGGCCCTGGCCGACACCACTACCAACCTCTTCAAGGGGTCAGCAGTTTATCAACTCAATCGGGAATGAAACCTCGGTTGGGGGTAGGCCGAGGCTATATACCATTACCAAGGTCAACCCCACCTGTGAATCAGATAATGTTCCAAGCACATGACAACCTAACCTCGGCCCAGGCCGACCTTAAGGCCTTACCTCGGCTTCACTTAAGCCGAGACCATGATGGCTCATCTCGGATAGGATGGACAGCTAGACCTTAACAAGCTCGGACTCTTCCAGGCCGAGGTCATGACCCAGCACGAAGGCCGAGCACTTATTAACGTGTGGACAAGGACACGTGGACACAATTCAGTTATAACAAATCATTCCCCTCACGTGGGGGGAATATTTCATCATCATTCTCTACATGTGACAGTGACAGATGTCTTCATCAGATTGGCTAGATCAACACACACATGACCATTGCATGCATGGGGGGTACATTACACCCCCAGGTACTATATATAGAGGTCATCCTCTACCTTGCAAATCATCTAAAATTAGCAACCCTAGCTAAAACCCTGTTTAAATACACAGTAGAGAGAGAAAGCTTGAGAGATTGTATCCATGGCCATTAGAGTCCTCATACAGTGATACACATCATACACTTTCATAGTGGACGTAGGCCAGATTTGCTAAATCACTTATATTCCGGTGTTAATCCTCTTCTCCTCACCTCCTTCTACTATATGTGTATGTACTCTTATCCTGCCATTGTTAGCATTGAATTGAGCTCACGAACACCTTGAAGGGTGGTGCTATCTTCAGCATCATCAGTGATTACCACCAATGCTGAGTGATAGTGCATCTAGGGGAAATTCCTTATTTAATTGATATTGCGGGATGAAATATGCGAGAATTCGGATAAATATCGTAAGTAGATAAAGACGAGAATTTAGGGGTTTTGCGAGATGACCCATGCACGAAACTTAGCGCAATGTTAGTAGTGGGGAGATGCTTGGCTATTTGTCCATGAGTCTAGTGCCCCGGGTCATTATACAAGTATGTAGTTATAACTGTGAGTTGGAAGTTACATTTTGAGTTAAGTCTAGTGAAGCTGGTAGTGCTATGGAAAAACACTAAAGTTGTTACCATGAACTGGAGAATGGGGTAATGATGAGCAAGATTAAATTTCGATTCAATGGGGTGATTGAGAATACAGAAGTATCATAGCCACACTATAAGTGAGAAAGGCCATTACTAGAATGCGAGTGCCATAGGGTATTGTGGGTTATGTGTGAGGCGTATTTGATATATACATGTCGATGTGAGCGGATTCCCGGGGGTGTAGTCTCCTTGGTTAGCTAATTTCATAATCGTCCGAGTGAGAAGGACCTGAGACTAGAATTATGATATGTATACCCGTGGGGAAGTTAGAATAAAGATGGAATGATAGAATGGGTCAAGCGTCATGAGAAAAAGACGGTGATCCAAGTATATGTGTACGATAAGAGTAGCACGCTTTTAATGGAGTGAAAGGCTATGGGAAGCCACTATAAAGGATGTATCTTAGGACAAGGAAAATCCAACTATTGTGGTAAATTTGGGGTGGAGTCCTACGCAGTCACATGTTGATATTGACTTGTGCGTAAGTCAAATGGTGATGCCAATAAGGTAAAAGAGCCCAGAAGTGCACATTTTGGCCAAAGGTGCACGGGTCAAAACTTTTGGTATGCCTCGGAGAAGAAGGGGAGTATTAGTATCACTCATTATGAGACGTTATGAGTGGAAGTTGGTGTCGAGTATGACATAGTAAGTAGTCTCCAGGATTTGCACCAATGCGAGGTGCCGCCCAGTATTGTTATAAATTAGGATAAAATCTTTGAACCCCACCCCTCGATAGGGATTCCAAGAAGAAGTGAGGGACGACGTTTAATTTGGGTAAGTCGTGTGACCTAAGTTATGTTTAGTCGATGAGAGGTGATTGGTGACTAATAAAATGATATGAATGTAAATTCACGGTTATTTTCATTCCAGAACTGATATAGCTTGTAAGTGAAGTAAAGAATGGTACTGTAATTGGGAGTTAAAATCTCCAATGGTAGAGTTTCGTGTAACAATCGACCTAATTGTTGTGGACAAGGAGATTATTGAGGTTTTGAATGGAAGACCATAACTTTTTTCCCTCTGGTTGTTCAGAGGTGAGCGAATAATTAGAATTTTGGATTGGACAAGAGTTAGATTCTGATGATTTTTACTGAGGACCCACAACTGTTTTGGATGGCTTGAGACTGTCGTAAGAGTTACCACGTCGTGAATTGATGTTTGGAGGACCAATTGGGGGTAGCAAATGGTTATATGATTCCTCCGAGGATGCGAGTTTCGCATTGGGATAAAAACGGGAAGCTGGCATGTAGTGATGTGCGGCCTTCCAATACTAAGGCAATAGAGCCAGTGAAGTATAGACTCGTCTTGTTTATATGTCATTGGTAGAAGCACAAGGTGTGATGTGCTTTCTTTGAGGTGTGGCCTTATGACTAATGAAGTATATCCATATCAAGATAGTCAAATAAGTTTGATTTGAAACTAGGGGCAATAGTGATTGAACCTTACTTTGAAGTTGGTTTTGCGTACTAAGAGGATGTGTTGTGGTAAAGATCATCAGTCTAGTAATAGTTGTATCTGAATTTCGAGGACAACATTCTTTTGTAGGGGGAAAGAATGTAATACCCCATACACTTATGTATATTTAAATTACCAAAGTGGGAGTAATTTAATAATTTGAGGATTTAAAATAAATATGATGGATTATATTTTTTCATGTCACGTGTGTATTAAAGCGGCAGGTGATGTTATTTTATTCGGGAAAACACGTGTAGAGGTGTGTTGGGTTTAATATGTGAATTTGTGATAAGTAACTCGAATGGAAATTTCGATTGTGCAGTTGGTCTCGAAAGGACCGAGATATTCAGAATAGAGTACTCGGGGGTAGTGTTTTGGTTCCGGAGACTTTTTGGACTTGTAGGGACTCAAAGTGTGTATTCGAGTCAATTTTGGGTTTAATAAGGGAAAACCCTTATTTGTCCCTTATAAGAGCACGGGAGAGAGGGAGAAAAGAAAGAAGATAAGAAAGGAAGGAAAGAAGAATATAAGAAGAAAAGGGAGAAGAAGAGGAGCTCCGGCCAAACTCCGCAGGATCTTCGGATTTTATCCACCCAGGCAAGTGTTTAACTTGCTTTAACTAGTATGTGTGTATATATTTCATATCAGAGTTGATAAAAATATGAATTTGGGTTTGGATTCATGTATGAAAATGGGTTTTTTGTGAAACAAGCCTAAGTAAATTGAGGTATTCTATCTCCATATTAAGTTTGAGATCCATGATATGTAAATGGTGTAGAAATTTGTAAAAAATGGCAAGAATTGGAGATTTGTGTGTAAATTGGGTATAAGAGTTTAACTCATGATTAAATTTTTTTATTGGGTATAAATATGTTGGGAGATGTGTATTTTAATGTTGGATGTTGTTGTAAGCCATAAGAATTGGGTTGAAGGAGTATGGATTTAAAAATGGAGGTCGGAGAAGACTATAACCCGTAGCAGATTTTGGATCTGCGCAAGACGAATTGATTTGACAAAAGGGCGAATTGATTCGGACATTGCAGAATCGAAACTAAGACCATTTTGAATCGATTCGATCAAGCAAATCGATTTGGACCCTGCTGAATCGATTCAGACCTGACAAATTGGAAGAATTATTCCTTAAGTTTTTACAGATAAAATGGAGATAAATTCTTGGAGATAAATATTAGGGGATCCTATATAGAGCATAAGGACCTCTAGGAGTTTAAATGAAGGATGTGTGATCCTTAGGATTTATACGGAAGAAATTCGGGAGATGATTTGAAAAAGAATTTGGGTTGAGTTATACTCGATAACTTCAATTCAACGGATATACATATAGATACATACCATGCGTGTAGGATTTGATTATATGTCGATTATATTATATTAAATCCGAAAGTGCGAGTAGGATAAAATAAGAATACTAGCTAGACTTGATTGGCTATTATTCAGAAAAAAGAAATGTAAGCACGGTATTACAAGTGAGTGGAAAACTTATGGAATGAATATTAGTTGTGTGTATACTTATTTAGTATTACAAATCAGTATGTTTGGATTTTAGGCTAATGCCAAGGGAGATATATATATATATATATATATATATATATATATATATATATATATATATATATATATATATATATATATATATATATGACATTTTATGAATATATCTATGTGTGAATGATATATTTATGTGAAGCATACCCCTCTAGTGCTATCATGGAAAGTTGCGTGACGTGGGTGAGGTCCTTGGCTTGAGGAGAAGGGTACGTATAGTCCCCAGCTCATAGTCGTCCATTATTTATATTGTGGAATTTTATTCTGGGTGAGACGTGGTGGGTATGTTTCGTCTCACTTTCAGGTTTGGAACTATGACCGCTTCCTATACGTCGTGATTTGAGTTTTTTACCAAGTCGGTGAGAGTGTCCGTCCGCTGGTACCCAGGATAATAATGTGAGTGATTCCCTAGAAGATGATAGCATTGTCGAGACTGAATCCATTGAGTTATAACTCTGAGGGATGGTTATTTTACTTATATAGTGTGTGATATACAAGTATTGATATACCTGATGTGTATAGTATATTGTATATGTATATATGAGATGTAAATAAATATATATACATGGGCTAAGATAAGAAATGAGTTATAGATGGATACAGTATATCCTATAAATATATTTGAGAGAAGAATATATCCATGGATTAATAAGGAAAAGAATTGGGAGTTAAATTCAGGGTTATCCGGGAGTATAAAATCCGGAATAAGATGTGGATGATATATGTATATAAGGTGCAAATGTTATATACGAGATTGATAACATTAAGATGAGAGTAATGTAATAACCAGAGATAGTTATTTTATATAAATCGAGAATATTAATAATGATGAATCGTAGTGTATAAGCTCGGGATAAGCTTAGGATAGTATACACGCGGAATGTGGGAATAGCGTATGGATTTAGAATGTTGGCAAAATACTAGTTAGGCGGGGTATCATAACTAGGATGGGTACAAATACTTGCGTTAGGTGTGCGCTGTTAGATGAGGGGTGGGGAGTCTCTTATAAGAGTGCAATATCAATTTATGTATGGAATATAACATAGCGTAAAAGTTATTGTAATTTACGCACTTGCTAAATATTTTAAAACTCAGACTCTGACTATATCTTTTCTCTCTCTTGTTATATATGGGCAGGATTTTGCATAGACGCTTCCATCTTTGAGATTCAGATAGGAGGTATTATTACGTAAATTTGGGGCATGTTGCCCAATTGATGTCATTTATTTTATATAGCGATTTTACTTTATGCGCATTCAATATGGTTGTATCATGTTCACCGAGAGTATCGGTTATTATTTTTATTTTTATTTATTCATTCCATTTAGTGTTTATATTCCTGCATGTATGTAATTTTATTTACGCGTTGTGATTGAAAAAAAAGCGTTTAAAATTTGACTCCAGTCCTAATAGGTTATTAGTAATTAATATGCTTTTTTGACAGTGATGCTGAGAATGAAACCATGAGAGATTTCTGTTTGATTTGATATAGGATTGAGCAGACGATATTTTATTAGGCGGGGTTGTCACATCTGCGTGTCTTTCGAAGTGGTCGGTCGAACTCGGAAGATTCAACATCCACTTCTAGTCCAAAACGGAGATTAAGAGATATATCCTAGCAGATTTTGTTACTGAGTTCACAGGAGATCGGCCAGCAGATCAACTGAACGAAGAGAAATTGGTCACATCTGATGCAACATCCAAAAACTGGACATTGTATGTTGATGGAGTCTCAAATTCCAAGGGAGGAGTAAGATGTCACACCCCGCGTAATTCTGGCGTCGACCGCCACCAAAGTTGTTCCTGGTGCGAGTAAATAAAATACCATTGTTAGCATGATATAGATATGAGACATAATAAAATCAATCCATAAGATAAATATTTGAATCAATCCCAAATGATAATAAAAACTGAACGATAAAATATCCATCACATACTAAAACTTTGAATAAATCCAATCTCCAAAATGATTTAATTAAAACTGAGTAATAATCAACTGTGAATAATCCAACTGAAATCCTCTATCAACTTTGGAACCGAATGTCCCAATAAAACCCAAATGAAGTCTCAAAATTAAATACGACTGAAAAGAAAGTCTAACTAAATAAAGCGATTGTTGATACCAAATTTAGTCTGCTGACATGGACCACTCACTTACAGACACGTGTTTTCCAGCGTGGAAATTATGTTTCTATCGAGGAACTCAAGATCACCGAGAAACTAAGAAGCCACGAGGAATTCAAGACCACCGAGCAACTAAGAAGCCATGAGGAACTCAAGACCACCGAGCAACTAAGAGTCCACGAGGAACTCAGGGGCTCCGAGCAGCTCGATCGTGTCGATCTACTTAGGCGATCCGAGAAGCTTAAGCGGTCTGAGCTATTTAGGCGATCCGAGCAACATATCATTCTAATCAGGATAATCAAGGAGACGACTGCGCATTAAATGCTCATTTATTACCATACAGATGTACATGTCTACTAGATAACAACGCATTGTCCTTTCATTTGTACAGCCTGAAGGCTATAAATACATTGTAACCTCCTCATTGGGGGGACGGAAATTTCTTGAGCAAATCATACCTCGAGAATTCCAAACAAACAATCAACAATAACAAAAACAGTGGACGTATGCCATTCTCGCAAGGCTGAACCACTTTAAAAATCTATTGTCTATTATTTCATTATTCTTTTTATTTGTGATTAAAATAATTAGGTCAAATCTAATTTTTTACATCAACAGATTGGCGCCGTCTGTGGAAAATGACTGTAATTATCATTTTTCACCAAAATAATTCATCATCGATGGCTGATCATCCTGAATCCAGTAATCGAAACGCTGGGATCCCTCTGAATCCTCCATCTACTCCTCCAAATGTTCAAGATCTGGCTGGTATAATGGCTAATTTAGCCCAAGGGTAAACGGCCATGCAAGAAACCATGCGTCAACTCATACAAACCGTTCAGGGTGGAGTGCCAGCCCAATCGGGGCAACGAAGCGTTCAGAGAAATACTCATTTACTCTCTTCGCGAAATAGACAAATGTTATTCCCAGAGGAATCTCAGTCCAGACGCACCGATTCATATTGTACTGAGAGATCCAACGATCCTTCTTATCATCCTGGACGAACTTCCTCGGTACGAGCTACAGACACTCAACAAAACATCACTCTATCTCCAGAATGGATAAGTGCTCTTGAAAGATTGAGTAGAGTCTCTCCTTTTGATCGTTTGGGTCCTAGGAGGAATAGAAGTACCCGTAGGACTATGTCAAGGAACTCTCAACGACCATCTGATTTAAAGGAAGGCTCTGCCCAATCACGACCAGCTGCTCGTCATTAAAGATCCCAAGAGGCAAATTCAACACGATCAGTTGCTCGAACTAATAGGGTCGAGGAAGGAAATGATGCATGGAAGGGCTCAATTCAAAGGTTGGAGGATAGATTAGGGGAGATGGATAAAACCAAAAATCCTCTACAAAGGACCTCTGTCCGAGGAACACCATTCATACAAGAGATTGTGGACTTTTCCACACCGTCAAAATTCAAAGCCCCGGTAGTAACACCAAAATATAATGGAAAAATTGATCATGTTCTCCATATAGAATAATACCAGGCAACTGCTGATATCTATGTTATTCCATACGAGATGCGATGTAGGGCATTTTTAGGAACCCTTACCGGATCTGCTCAGATGTGGTACAATAACCTTCCTAGGGGGAAAATTGAGACCTTCTTTCAGCTAGAAGAACTCTTTATTAGAAATTTTTGTTTTGGAGCAAAGCCAGTCAAATGGGTAGCACACTTGCTAAGTGTTAGACAGAAGGTAGGTGAGAGCACCAGGGATTATATTACTCGTTTCAATAATGAGAAGCTCGAGGTAATTGATTACGAGGAGAAGACAATAATTACTGCTCTGATGAGTGGACTGTTTCCAGATAAATTATACTACACTCTAGCCAAAGATTCGCCTAGAACCATGGAAGAACTAATGGCAAAAGAAGCCAAGATTATGAACGCTGAGGAAGCTATGGCTGCGAAGAAGAATATGGACACCAAAGAAACCAAGGTTAAGGTTGATAAGCCGGAGAAGAAGGAGAAAAAGAACAATGGTGGTAACAGGCAGTCAAAAGTGAAGCAAGCATTGGAACAATTGAAGAGATTTGGAAATTATACTCCTTTAAAAGTAGATATAAACCACATTCTGAAAGAGATCAAGAACAGCGAGGAGCTGAACTGGCCAGAGAAAATGAAGGCAGATCCTGACAAAAGGAATAAGTTCAAATATTGCGAGTTCCATAAAGATCATGGTCACATGACTAAGAATTGCATAGCTCTTCAGAATGAAATTGAAGCACTCATCAGATGAGGAAAGCTGACCAAGTATGTTGATTGTCGAAATGGTGGAAAGAAAAATGACCGAGCAAGGCAGATGTCTAGATCTCCTCGTCGGGAAAAAGAAGATAATAAGAAAAGTCATAAAGAAGACCCGGATGATGACCAAGACGACCCCGATCTCCCTAAAAGACCAAAATAGCCAGAACGTGAGGTATTATCTATCCATTTTGGATCATTTGAATGTAATGTCATTACAGGTGGAGATGCAGGAGGCGAGGATATGACTGCTGAGAGAAAAGCTTACCTCAATGAGGCTCAAGCTTGCTAGTACATTCAGGGAAAAAACCTGGCTGAAGATGATTGCCCGAGGAAGGTGAATAAGGACAAACTGGTCATTGGTTTCTCTAAGAACGACTTGGTCGCCGTACTATATCCTCATGATGACCCATTGGTGATCAAGATGAGAATGAAGGAAGTGGTGATTTCACGAGTACTGGTAAATAATGGTATCTCGACAGATATCATGTTCTATCCATGCTTTGACAGTTTGAATTTGAAATTATCCCAGTTGGAGCCATACCATAGACCCCTCTTTGGTTTTACTGGCAAAAAAGTTTTTCCACTTGGGACGATCAAGTTGGATATGCTTATTGGTACATGGCCTGCTTGTCGAACGGAAAGAGTACGCTTCTTTATAATGGATAAAAACGTCCAATCAGCTTATAACATCATCATGGGAAGGGTAGGACTAAAAAAATTCCAAGCAGTACCATCTACTGTACATCAGTGTTTAAAATTCCCAACCAATTTTAGAGTATGAATGGTAAAAGGAGACCAAAAAGTAGCTCGGGAATGCTACTATTTATCTGTCGAGCAGGAGGAGCATGAAGAATCCAGAAAGAAGACTACTACCTACCAAATAGAAGATGCGGAGATGAAACATTAAACCCTAGAAAGGACAGGTCATGGAGGATACTGAGAATGTCATTATGGACGACGAGCATCCAGAACGAATGCCAGGAATAGATCCGAATTTCTTGTGCCACGAGCTCAATGTGAACAAGGAAATCAAGCCAGTAAAGCAACGAAGAAGAGTGTTCAGTCCTGAGAAAAATCAAGTTGTACAGGAGGAAGTAGAGAAGCTACAAAAAGCCTCTTTTATTGAGGATGTCAAATATCCTGACTGGCTAGCAAATGTGGTGATGGTAAAGAAGAAAAATAACAAGTGGAGGATGTGTGTAGACTTCATCGACCTTAACAGGGCATGCACGAAGGATCATTTTCCTTTACCCCCAATTGATCATATGGTGGATGCTACCTCAGGGAACGAACTATTAACTTTCATGGATGCTTATTATGGTTATAACCAGATTAAAATGAAGCCTGGAGATAGGTAAAGTACCTCTTTTATTACCCCGATGGGAACTTATTATTATAATGTTATGCCTTTTGGACTTAAAAATGCAGGTGCTACCTATCAGCGGTTGATGAACAAGGTGTTTGCAGAGAAAATAGGTAATAACATGGAGGTTTATGTTGACGATATGCTAACGAAGAGCAAGAAAGATGTTGATCATCTAGTTGACTTAGGCCAGACCTTTGATCAACTAGAGGAATATCAAATGAAGCTGAATCCCACCAAATGCATATTCAGAGTACGAGAAGGCATGTTTCTCAGATATATTATTAACCAATGAGGAATTGAGGCGAATCCTGAAAAGATCAAGGCTCTATTGGAGCTGCGATCTCCGATGACGAAGAAGGAAGTGCAAAGTCTCACAGGGCGAGCTACAGCACTTAATAGGTTTGTATCACGAGCAACAGATAGATGTATCCCATTCTTTAAAACACTCCGAAAGACTTTTGAGTGGAATGATGAATGCGAGAAGGCCTTTCAAGAATTGAAGAAATACTTGGGAACACCTCCATTGTTGTCCAGGCTAGTGATGGGAGAGAAATTATACTTGTATCTGGCAATTTCAAAGAACGCAGTTAGCTCGACGTTGATAAGAATGGAGGATGGAGTGCAAAAACCCATCTCTTACACTAGCAAGGCCTTTCGAGGAGCAGAGATCCGATATCCAAGGCTGGAAAAGTTAGCACTGGCGTTGATCGAAGCAAGTAGAAGGATGAGGCCATACTTCCAAGCGCATACTATAGTTGTGTATACAGACATGCCATTAAGGCAAGCTCTGCACAAACCAGAGAAATCAGGAAGATTGATGTATTGGGTTGTAAAATTGGGAGAATACGATATAATTTATGAGCCTAGGTCGTCACTCAAAGGGCAAGCAGTGGCAGATTTAATCGCCGAGTTCACTTATCTAAACACCTCCGAAGAGCAGAAGTTGAATACCGACCAGTCTATGGATGTTAAAGAATCATCAAATTTTAATACCGATCAACTTAAGTCGATAGAGGAGTAAGAAAGGATAATCAAAGAGCAGCGAGAAGCGTTAGAGGAGGATAAAAGAAAGCATCAAATATTCCACCGAGGAACTTTGTCTGACCTAGAATTTGACAAGGAGATACCTGTGTGGAATTTATATATAGATGGATCTTCTTGCACCACAGGAAGTGGAGAGGGGTTATTTTAAACAGCCCTGATAAAATTGATGTGGAGTATGCTCTGCGTTTTCAATTTAAGGCTTCTAATAATGAGGCTGAATATGAAGCTATGATCGTGGGTCTCGGTTTAGCCAAAACTATGAAAGCGGAGCAGGTCGTTGTATACAGTGACTCACAGTTGATTGTAAATCAAATGTTGAGAGTGTATGCAGCAAAAGGAGAATTAATGATCCAATATCATGCGAAAGCAATGGAGATTGTATCGAGCTTTAACGCAGTGCAGTTAATTAGAATACCAAGATTGGAGAATGCAAGAGCAGATGCCTTAGCTCGGTTAGCCTCAGCCACACGAATCGAGCTACGAAGAGTAATCCCCATGGAAATTCTAGCTAATCGGAGCATAAACTAGGATCTGATGATGAATGTTATTACCCTTGATTTAGGACCATCTTGGATGGATCCCATCAGGGCCTATATTGAGGAGGGGGCTCTGCCAACTGATAGACTAGCAGCCAAGAAATTGAAGTTTAAAGCTGCTCATTATGTATTGACCAATGGCATTTTATATAGACAAGGAATTATAGCGGGGTTAAAAATATGTGTCCACCCCTCCGAGGTGAAAAATTTGATTGAAGATGTCCATGAAGAGTCTTGTGGATCCCATGTAGTAGGTCGGACACTCTTGCGAAGAATAAGAACACAGGGGTATTATTGGCCGACGATGAGAGCTGATTGTATATCTTACGCAAAGAAGTGTGATAAATGTCAACATTTCTCCTCTATCCTAAGAACTCCCCAAGCATTGCTAACACCCATCACGTCTCCTTGGCCATTCGCCATATGGGGAATAGACTTGGTCGGGCCACTTCCAACGACCCGAGGAAGATTTAAATACCTCGTGGTCGCCGTGGATTATTTTACTAAATGGGTAGAAGCTGAGCCTCTTATTGATATGACATATGACAAGGTGTATCAATTTATTTGGAAGAACATCATTTGTAGATATGGTCTTCCCCATGCATTCATCACAGATCATGGAACTCAGTTCGACAACGAGGAGTTCACTGCTATTATCATCAGTCAAATATATTGAAGACCCACTCTGCACCAGGCCATCCCCAGAGCAATGGACAAACGGAGGTGACGAATAGAATGCTACTGAATGGTTTAAAAAAATGACTAGATGATGCAAAGGCAAATTGGATTAACGAGCTACATTCTGTGCTGTGGGTTTATCGTACTGCACCGCAAGCAGCAACAGGAGAATCTCCATACATACTGGCCTTTGGAAGTGAAGTTGTTATACCTGCCGAGTAGGGCCTACCCATACACGGGGAACTGAATTTCAATTATCCTATCAGTGACTTGATGAGGCAATTAGATCTAGATATTCTCGAAGAAGTTAGAGAAGAAGCAGCAATCAGGAATGTTGCATACCAACAACGAACAGCTCTATTTTACAACAAAAGGGTAAAGAAGTGTGATTTGAAGGAAGGAGACTATGTGCTAAAGAAAGTAATTTAAAAGCACAACAAACTGGAAGCTAACTGGCATGGACCCTACAGAGTAACAGAAGTTGTTCGACCAGGGACATACAGGATTGAAACCTTAGAGGGAGAAGAATTTAAGAATGCATGGAATGCAGAGCATCTACGCAAGTATTATCGTTAGTTGGTATTCCTATGTAAATGCAGTTTTCTTCAGCATGAATAAAGTGTTGAATTCTTTACCCAGTTTCTCTCTTTTTGTTAAAATTTTTCGGAGTATTAGTGCTACACACTATGCATCAAGATCTGAACCAATATCCACCAACTCCAGTTGGTCGGCAAATTAATTTCCTCCAACTCCGGTTGGTCGTGAATCAATATCCACCAACTCTGGTTGGTCGGAAAATTAATCTCCTCCAACTCCGATTAGTCGGGAATCAATATCCACCAACTCCGGTTGGTCGGCAAATTAATCTCCTCCAACTTCGATTGGTCGGGAATTAATATCCACCAACTCCGGTTGGTCGGCAAATTAATCTCCTCCAACTCCGGTTGGTCGGAAAATTAATCTCCTCCAACTCCGGTTGGTCGGGAATCAATATCCACCAACTCCGGTTGGTCGGAAAATTAATCTCCTCCAACTTCAGTTGGTCGGGAATCAATATCCACCAACTCCGATTGGTCGGAAAATCAATTGCAATCAACTCCGGTTGGTTAAACTAAGCAGGATCATGGGATGTAAGTCGTTTCATTGCTTAGAATCAAAGAGTGATAAGTCACTATAATCAAAAAATAAAACATATCAAAATATGCATGTATTCACAAACAAAGATATTCTGCAAAATACTTAGAAGAAAATAAAATAGCAAAATATGAAAAAAATTCTTCATTCAAATTAAGAAGAATTACATATGCTGTGAAAACTACAAGTCATTACATCAAAGACCCTACTCTATTGGTTTTTTCCCTTCTACCTTCGAAACAGGTTCTACTCCAGCAGGAGGATCGTCTAAAGCATAAGGAGAGTTTATGAAATTTACATCTTGAAGCATTCGAACATTCATCACTGATGGTCGATCAAGCAAATGCTCTGGGAGAAATATATCAAAATTTGAATGAAGACTACAATCGCCGAGGTACTTTGAAATCAAACACTGAGGAATTGCCCGAGCAGGAATCCAACTCATGTCGATCTTAAAAGGAGGCACGGGAAACTCAAGCAATCCAGGATCATAATAATCCCATAAGTAGTGGCCCCGCTCCACTTTTAACACGCACAATGCATTCAGCCACCCTTGCTTGTACCCTTCATTATTTGACTGCTGAATTCGATCATCAAGATGGTAAAGGGATTCATTATAGCCAGCCATCCAAAATTCTCTAGGTTGTTTGTGGAACTGATAAGTTAACCTCTCCAGTTGCTCATGGAGATTCTTCACCAGGATTTCCTTATTTTCCAAGACAGAGCTTTGTGCGGAAAGTTACTCGCTGAGGTTCAGATTCTTCTTAGACATATCTGCTAAATCTTGGTTCTTTGCCACCAATTAAACTGCCTGATTTTCCAAAGCTGCTTGAGTTCTTGCATCTTCAATAGAGTTTCGACCAGCCCTTGCTCGTCCCCGAGAAGAAGATCTTGCGCGTCCACGAGCAGAGGTGGAAGGTCCAGCTCTTTTTAGAGTTTCCAATTCATCTCTTAAGTTGGCATTTTCGACCTCCAAGAAAGAGAAACCTTCATCAGTGACAGGGACCAGGGCCCCCGAGGAAGATGCGACAGACTTAAGTTGTTTAATCTCTCCCTACAAAACAAGGTTTTCCTGTTCCAACAACTTGGCGATATGCCTGTGTTCTTTAACCTCAAGTTTCAAAATTCTCTCTTTCTTCTCATAAGTAGAGATAAACATATCATATCCTTTGTCAGCACTCAGTTGCTGATATTTTTTCTCATACCCTTGGTGCAAAAGGGTAGAAGACTCCTAACATTGTTGTTGGAGTTCATCGATGGTACCCTGGAGATCTTCAATCATCTCATAATATGCCACATTATTGGCTACTGTACGATCGAGCAAACACTTCAGATACTGGTAAGCTTCAACTGCTCGTTCAGAAGCATCTGAACCCAGGATATCAATGATTTAAGCATCATTCAGATCTGCACGACCAGCCTTGAAATAGTCATTGCATTTTTTCACCAGCTCGGTGTCATGAGCTGACAAGAGATCCATCCTAGCCATAAACTAGTAAAAAGAAGAGATAGAAAGAATCAATAAGAATGCAGACAGAGCAAGCAGAAGAAGAAGTCAAGATAAACGACCAAAAGTTTGAATTTTATTTCATCACAAAAAGAAGTACATAGTCCAAAATTACATTCAACAAAAAATAAAAGAAAGATCCGAACAACTCCACACCTTCTCCTTGTTTCCTAAGATTTCCTTGGAAGGCTTGTCCGAAGAGGTTGGTTGCTCGGAGGGTAATGAAATTTGTTCCGAGGGCAATAAAAGTTGATCGAAGCAAGGTTCAACAGCAGGGACCTGGTCCCCAATTATCATGGAAGATTCTTCTGAGGCAGCTTCGCCCTCTTCTTCTTCTCCAGGAGAGGGAGGAGGGCCATGAGTGTGTCACTGGAACAGTTCATAATTCTCAGCGACTTTTAGCTCCTGCAGAGCCGCAACCCATCCATCCCTGAAATATTTAAGGCTGGCAAACTCCATTTGAGAGGAGATAGCATCCAGGCCTTTATTCCAGCCTTTGTCCCAACTAGCGCTGAAGGACTACTTAACGACATTTATTATTTTTTCCTTCTCCGAGGAAGTCCTCTCAATAAGAAGTTCCTCGGCAGCCTTCAATTTCCCTTCATCCTCCTATTTTTGACGATCAACATCATGAAGTCTAACAACTTCCCCTTCAGTAATTTTGAGCTTATTCTCAAGCTCTTCAACATTCTTGAGCTTTGCCTCAAACTCTTTATTATTCTTCTCAAACTCTCTTAATTTCTTCTCTAATCCTTTGGAGGCTTCCACAGCTCGATCTCTCTCTTGCTCAACGGACTTAACCTTCTTCTCCCAAGCAACTTTACTTTCCTCATACTTCTAGTGAGAGTCTTTCAAAGATTGGGTTAAACCAATAAAAGCCTTTTCTACTCCATCCGAGGAACTGGAGGCCCTGATGGCTTCATCCCTTTTTACAATGTCGTTGAAACACGTTACCAGCTGAGAAAAGAAATAACTCTAAGTCAATGTATGAACATAGCATTAAAAAAATGAAAGGCTCAGATCAATAATACTTACTGAGGCAATGTTTTGAGCAACTAGAGCAGTAACTCTCTCACGAGTAAGAGAGTTTTCAATATCAGGGACCTCTGGGATAGTCCAAGATATTACTAAGCCCACAGCGGAGCTCGGGGTAATAATAGTTGAAACACCACCTTCAACAGATGATGGTTGAGGGATTGGTTCAGCAAGTCTCTCAGAAAGATTTTTCTTTAACCTCCTTGGAGGAACAGGAACATTCTCAACTAAGGACGTTGTCTTAGTTGGTGATATGAAAATAACCTCACTAGGAGGAGTGATAGCAACAATCTTGCTTGGGACGACAGGGGGCTTTTCAACGATCTTTCTCTAAGCCACAGGGCGCTTCTCGCCAAATTTCTTGGTAGCATCAGAAGGGGGTACCTCTACAGTTTTTACCCCCTCTTCTGGGATATCTTTTTTACTTCTCTTTGCCTCCACAGCAGGAGAATCAGACTTGTCGAAAAAGGAAGGATATTTTCTTCTCTTCATTATGTCACTAATAGGAATATTTGACTATGAAGAAGAACCTTCCACGCTAGTATCAGTAGCTGGTACTTGGCCAATGTCAACCACCACTGGACGACCAGTAAAGGATGAAGTATAGCTCTTGTACTGCAACAAATAAGAAGCAGATCTAATGTGTTCCTCGGCCATAAACTGGTGCAAACTCCAGATAAGTTTCAAATGCTTTAAATTAACCTCTGTCTCCTTTGGAGATTTTCTTTTGCTGTCAACTGCAAATAATAAAAAATTAAATGTCAGTGATATATTTTATCAAACATCAAGAAAATGAGATTTCAAAAAATAAAAAACAACCTATTCCATTTCCATAAGGGGGACACCTGGGACCCTGATATACATCATCTCCATTTAATGGAGCATGTTGCCAATTTTTCATAACAACCCCATGTTCAATGTAATCCCTATTGGCATCTGGAAGATTGACAACTAAAGCCCTATTCAAAGAAAAATAATCAGAAGGTTCAGAAAGTTCTTCTAATATGACCCATGAAGGAATTGAAAATTCAGAACGAAATTTATGAAGAGATTCAATAGGGTAAACCATGATGAACAAAATAAGTAAAAGATAAGGAAGAAAATCTTACAGGAGAAGAGTGAATCAGTTGACAATGAACAATGGAAGAAACGAACGCACAAGATAGAGAAGAAATGAAAAGTTTGAAGACACAAGTTTGAAAAGTAGAAGACGATAGAGTTTTCGCCGTGTTTAAATACTTTACCTAGGGAATAGAGAAAGGTAATGATTAATAAGAAAGACGTTTGCGTATCCGACGGCTAAAAGAAGAAAAAGAGCACAAATATCTAAGCGGTCATGAAAATTCAAAATATTTATGAGGCTTGATACTGTGCACGCAAAAAATAAGAAGTTATATACAGCGAATGCTCTCCTAAAAACTATACAACGAATGCAGTTTCCAAGCAGAATGTTCCATACTTTTCTTCAACATCAAACTATGAAACATTGGAGGATTCTGTTAATACCAAATTTAGTCTGCTGACATGGACCACTCACTTGCAGACACGTGTTTACCAGCGTGGAAATTATGTTTCTATCGAGGAACTCAAGACCACCGAGCAACTAAGAAGCCACGAGGAACTCAAGACCACTGAGCAACTAAGAGGCCACGAGGAACTCAGGGGCTCCGAGAAGCTCGATCGTGTTGAGCTACTTAGGCGATCCGAGCAGCTTAAGAGGTCCGAGCTATTTAGGCGGTCCGAGCAACATATAATTCTGATCAGGATAATCAAGGAGACGACTGCGCATTAAATGATCATTTATTACCATAGAGATGTACATGTCTACTAGATAACAGCGCATTGTCCTTTCATTTGTACAGCCTGAAGGCTATAAATACATTGTAACCTCCTCATTAGGGGGATGGAAATTTCTTGAGCAAATCATACCTCGAGAATTCCAAACAAACAGTCAACAATAACAAAAACAGTGGACGTATGTCATTCTTGCAAGGCTGAACCACTTTAAAAATCTATTGTCTATTATTTCATTATTCTTTTTATCTGTGATTAAAATAATTAGGTCAAATCTAATTTTTTACATCAACAGCGATAAAAGAATAAACCCCAGTTGCACCTCCAAACGATATATAATAAATCCTATGCAACTACTCTAGCACTGATACCTAAAAAAGTTAGTCAACACACGAGGTCAGAGCCCCGAACATGAATATACACTACTCCCCTCAAATAGGGTCCGTGAACCCAGACAGTAGCATTATACGCAATAAATATCACAATAGAGTATTTTAATTAATACGAGATAATTAAACGCAAGAAGGGTAAATTACTAACCACCCCCAAAGATTCTTTATAAAAACACACCAATATCATTTTAATTATCCCACAGCCCTAAAGCGTTAATTTAATTAAATTAACCCAAATGATCATTTCTTCAATTTATTTCATTTAAGAATAGCGGTTATCCTGCCTCGGGTGATTTCTCCACCAAAATAGACATCCCCTCGCCAAAACGCCAGTTGGTCCGTTTAAACTGTCGACCCCTGCTACATGATGAGGTTCCACACACGACACGATATAAAACACCGATTGGCCCATTTAAACTGTCGGCCCTCGCTGATTATGTCGCCAATTTAATATCCATTTTATTATCTTAGGTATTAAATTCTCAATTTCTTAACTATCAAAATTACCCCACCCTTTTTATCGATGTGATATCCTCAAAATACCCCTTAGTCCTATACCTAAGGGTCCCCAAAGTACATATGCATCATATCCTACGTATAAGATGAATTTTCAACATTTACTCGTCCTAGTCTCATACATAGGCTAGCGTGACGGCGTAAAAGATAAAAATCAGCCCACCCCCGGAATATAAAATCCCCACGAATTTACACTAACTAGTCACATACCTAGCAAGTATAAATTATAACCAAGGCCTATCCACTAGTCCCTGTAATACCCCGTATTTTTGACTATATTTATTTTGGGATTAATTAATTAAATTGCGTATTAATTGAAAATTAATCCAGGTTATAAATACTAATGAGATGCGAATTGGTATTTGATTATGTTCATATATGATTATATATGTATTTGGTATTATAAAATTTGTCGTGAGATTTATATACGGCATTTTAGAAATTTTGTTGAGACGCGTGGGACCGTCGCGTCACGGTATAATATTTTTATATTAAAAGTGAATTTAAAATCTATAATCCGTATGGTCGTTTTGAGTGCGCCAACGCGTCCGGAAGGGTCGAGATAGTCAGAAAACACTAGCCGGGGGTATAGTTTGGGTCCCGGGGTATCTTTAGGCCATTCCGGCACCATAAAGGGTATTTTAGTAATTTGGTATTTTTGGGTAATTAAAAGTGACGAAAATTGAGAGTTGTAATCTGATAAGGAATTGACCCAACCAACCCTTATTAACCCAACAAGCTACGGAGGTTTATTAAAATAGGTTTTCATAAGTTTCCCCAAAGCAAACCCTAGCCACCATAGCCTTTTGGAGAAGAAAGCTTGGAGAAGGAGAGAGAGAGAGAGAGGAATTCTGCAGAAATTCTACACCGAATCCACACCGAATCCGGAATCAAACCAAGGCAAGTGATTTAAATTACATTCCTTATGCAGTGAATGCTTTTTCCATGTTAGAAACCTTGTGAATCAATCTTATATAAGAATTAAAAGAAAACCCATGAAATTGGAAGATTGTTATAAAATTTTGGGATAGGTTTGCATGTAGAACCCTTGTTTGAAGATTTAAATTCAGAGATTTCATATCTATGTGATGTTTTAACGGATTAAAATCTGGGAAATTTTGAGGAGAAGAACCTAGGGTTTATGTTCTTGAAGAAAATTGGGAATTACTGTAGAAATTGTGATTTAATGATGTTTAGAAGATATTAAACCCTTTAATGATGTTAGTATAGCCCCTTAACATGTTTGAGGATGATTAGAGAACTCAATATATTGTTGGAACGAATTTTAGAAAAGGTTTGAGGAGTAAAAATGGTGAAAAAACGAATTGGGGAAAAATCTGGGCCGAAACTGGCCATTCGTTAGAAGCAGCCCCCAGGTCGTTCGAACGAGCTCGTTCGAACGAGCTTCTAACGAGTTGACCAGTCGTTATTAACGAGTAGGGATTTTCGTTCGATATCTCGTTCGAACGAGATATCGTTAGAAGGGTCAGTTCGTTCGAACGAACTGGGATCTCGTTCGAACAGCCTCGTTCGAACGAGACTTCTAACGACCTGACAGTCCAAACTCGTTCGAAGCCTCGTTCGAACGAGACTTCTAACGAGTTGACAGTTTGACCCTTTTTGGACTGTTTTGACTTTTGGAGTTCCCGGAGATGGTTCAAGGGTAGAGTTAGCATCCCTTTGATGATATAGTGATTGATTTGGGACTTTTGGGTTATTGAGATGAGTAAATCATATACTAGAGTTATATTCATTGAACCATTTGGGTTGAGACGTGAGTGTCTACTACGATGTGAGGATGAATCATGGCACGTATAATTACAAACCGGAATAGTATGAATTATGATAAGTATAAGCTAGTACGAGTATGCAATATGTACTACGATTAAAATACGGTATTACTAAGATGTGTGTTTACTTAGTATTGGTATATGGATTATGTGTATGACATACCTACCATACTTGCTATCACGGGAGGTTTCGTTCGCTTAGGACCCTCTAATCCTTGTGTGCCTACGGGGGGGATATAGACTGGTACCTTGATGAACATAGGTCATAGAAGGACTTATTGTGATATTAATAAGTCTGCATGATCATGGGAGCGTAGGTATGTGCGTGACCCATGTGATGGTGACTGTGTTTGCCTCCACTATTTGTGATTTGTGTTATCTGAACTATTCCTGAGAGATTCGGAATATGTGATCCTTATGTACGTGATGTACCGGGATGGATAGCAGAGTATGTGTGCACTATATCTTAAATTGCGGGGTGCTTGTATTGTATATTTATGAGATGAATAATATACATTAAATTGATGAAAATCCTCATGTTAATGTTGTAAAAATATTACGGTATTGTTTCGAGATATATAATGAGTTAGCTGATAGTATATCAGTGGTATATTTAGTAACTGAGTTTACGTTAAACCTCTATTAAATTACGAGAATTATTAGGTAAATGGAACCAAGTATTATGGGTAGAACCTTTGGCAGTCTAGCTAGATACGTTGCCACTTAGTTAGTAGTATGGATAGTTATAGATGGGTACTTGCATTAGGAGTGCACAGTTAGACGAGAGGTGAGAATATAATGTGAGTGCACGTCCTAACATGTACTTTGCATTTAATGTTTTAAATGTTTTTAAAGCACTTGCAGGTTTTTAAAATATAACACATTCGGGCTCTGACCCGTTTGCTTTTCAAATCTCTTTTTCTTTGTAAAACCATTTTAGGTGCCTAGCCACAAGGACACCAAGCATAGGTTACTCATTCAGGTGACGAGCTGTAGCTGCTTGTGGAAGCTACAGGGATTTGCATGTAGACGCTTCTATCTTTTGGATTTCAGTGTCATCATCTATCAGTTTTAGGGCATGTTGCCCATTTCGTTAGAGACATCTTTTACATTTTAGTTTTCAGACTTTAGCATGTATTGTTTCAGTTCATTTATTTCAGTTATGGAATTGTAGTGAGGGGTTTCCTCCAGACTTTATTTACTCTATTGTGATGGTTATTCGTTTACTTCAGTATGGTGAATGGTGTTATTTATTTCTTTACACTTGTTGCATGTTAATCAGACTTAAATTAAAATTTGGCAACTTGATTTTTAAATACTAGGTGGTTAGTAATAATAAAATGTTTTCGACAGTGATGCTATTAACTGAGCCAACTTGGCATTTTGAATTAATTTTATAAAGGAGTAGCTACCCGGTATTTAATTAGTCGGGGTGTCACAGGTGGTATCAGAGCATCAGGTTCTAGTGTCCTTTAGGATCTGTACGGCTATTATGTTTTCGCTACGTTTCTTTGATATAGAGCCCTATATTTTAGGACTGTTGTACTCTTATTGTGTATGCTTCGTTCTTCAGCTATTTTAAGTTTATAAACCGTGAACTTATAAACTTTGTTCTTATTTCAGATGACTCCACGACGTGCACGACGAGTTCCCAGGGATGCTACGCCCAAACCACAGCCCGCTCCAGTTCAGGGCATGTTAAATGCCGCTGAGGTTGCAGCTATAGTAGCTCAAGCGGTGAACGCCGCGATTGCCGTTATTCAGCAGGCACCACCACCGGCGCCGGTTGCCGCGCCAGTACAGGTTAATGCATTCCCGTCTGCTTGGGAGCGTGTACGAGACGCTTTTCAGAAAGCGCATCCGCCAGAGTTTGCTGGTAGCTCAGATGTGGTAGTCTCGAGCCAATGGAGGAAGGACATACAGAGGCATTTGAGGATGCATGAGTGCACTGACGTTCAGAAACAGGTGCTAGCTACTTTCAAGCTAGTGGGATCTTCACTACAGTGGTGGGAGTCCATTACCACCGCGGAGGAGAGGGATACCCTCACGATTCAGGAGTTCTGGGTGCGGTTCGACCGCAAGTACTTTCCGTCCGCAGTTCATACAGAGATGAGGAGGAAGCTGATGAGTTTGAAGCAGTAGGGCAAGACAGTGGCCGAGTATGAGGCCGAGTTTACTAACCTGTTGAATATCGTTCCAAACGAGATTCCAACAGAGAAGAAGAAGATAGAGAAGTTCACCGACGGGTTGAATTGGAGAATCCGCCAGCATCTGCTTGGGAACCTATCGTTGGCCACGTATTCTGATGTGGTTAACGCTGCATTATTACACTGCCAGGACCACCATTTTCATATGGCCGAGGGCAAGCGGTCGGGGGAGTCTAGCCATCAGGGCAGGACTGGAGGACATGGTGCCAGCGGGGCACAGACCGGTCAGGGGAAGAGACAGACTGAGCAGGGTACCCAGCAGGGGGACAATAAGAGGTTCCGGTCAGGGAACTACAGGCAGGGACAGGGAGGTTTCCGCCAGGGCCATCAGGGTCCAAACGGCCATCAGGGCCAGCAGGGGCAGAATGGGCAGCAGTTCCATCAGGGCCAGCAGGGCCAAGGGAGTAATGGTAACGGCCACCAGGGCCGGGGACAGCAGGGGCAGAGGGGAGGGAACTTCCCAGGGAAGTGCTTCACTTGTGGCAAAACCGGCCATAAGAAGCAGGATTGTCCTGATAGGGGCAGGGCCCCACCGCAGCAGCAGCAGGGTGCTCGCCAGGAGCCACAGAGACCTATATTTCCTGCCGCTCTCCCTGCACCGCCACAGATGGCAGCATTTCCACCCATTCCAGCAGTCCCAGCTCAGCAGGGGCAGCTACAGTATGGACATGTCTACAACGTTCACCAGGCTGCAGTTCCACAGGCACCGCCCGCGATCGAGGGTACGTTTCCTATCCATGGCACTATGGGTCGGGTGTTATTTGATACGGGTGCTACACATTGTTTTATTGCTACACACTTCGCGAAAGCTTTAGGATTGTTAGCTACGGCAGAGAGCACAGTGACGTGTATCGACTCACCATTAGGGAGTGGGTCACTTATTTTCTTTATATGCTGGGGAGTGGGGGTAGAGGTTGGTGGTTTGGTATTACCTGTGGACATGTTAGTGTTAGACATGCATGTTCACGATGTGATCATCGGTATGGACTGGCTCGTATCATATAGGGTCATGATTGATTGCTTCAGCGGGAGCATTGTTTTTGCCATTCCGGGCCAGGAGATGTTTATAGTGGCGTTGCCTCGCCCAGAGGGAGGATCGACCGCTCATCTGTATTACATAGAGGAGGATACCTCTAAGGAGGTTGTGATTCCTTTGGATTCGATCCCGGTTGTCAGGGAGTATTCAGATGTGTTTCAGGAGATACCAGGCTTACCACCCAGTCGAGAGATAGATTTCGTTATTGATTTGCTACCGGGTACGAGACCTATAGCACGTGCACCGTACCGTATGTCTCCAGCTGAGATGCGAGAGTTACGGGATCAGATAGAGCAGCTGTTAGGGCAGGGCTTTATTTGCAGAAGTACCTCACCTTGGGGCGCTCCAGTTTTGTTTGTGAAGAAGAGGGATGGTTCACTGCGTTTGTGCGTGGACTACCGAGAGTTGAATAAGGTCACGATACGGAATAAGTATCCGTTGCCTCGAATCGATGACTTATTCGACCAGTTGAGAGGAGCTTCTTTCTTCTCGAAGATTGACTTGAGGTCAGGATACCATCAGTTGCGTATCAGGGAGGAGGATGTCTCGAAGACTGCGTTCTTGTCGAGATATGGTTCTTATGAATTTCGGGTTATGCCTTTCGGCTTGACCAACGCTCCAGCAGTGTTTATGGACTTGATGAACAGGGTGTTCAGAGATTTCCTCGATCAGTTTGTCATTGTCTTCATTGATGACATTCTGGTCTACTCTCAGACAGAGGAGGAGCACGCCGAGCATTTGAGGCAGGTTTTGCAGACACTTCGTCAGAACGAGCTGTATGCAAAATATGAGAAGTGCGGGTTTTGGCTGAAGGAGGTCCAGTTCTTGGGTCACATTATTTCCGACCAGGGAATATCTGTTGATCCGGGAAAGGTGTCAGCGGTGAGGGAGTGGGGACAGCCCACGACACCAACAGAGATTCGTAGTTTCTTGGGCTTAGCAGGATACTACAGGAGGTTTATTCGGGGTTTCTCGGAGATAGCAGGTCCTTTGACACATCTTACTCGTAAGGGTGTGCCATATATCTGGAGTGATGCCTGTCAGTTGGCATTCGATGAATTGAAGGACAAATTGACCTCAGCACCTGTGTTAGCATTGCCGAGACCGGGAGTTGAGTATTTGGTTTACACCGATGCGTCTTTGCAAGGGCTTGGAGGTGTTTTGTAGCAGGAGAGACAGGCCATAGATTATGCTTCCCGTAAGCTAAAACCTCATGAGAAGAATTACCCCACGCATGATTTGGAGTTGGCAGCAGTGGTATTTGCCTTACGGATTTGGAGGCACTATCTGTTGGGGGAGAAGTTTCAGTTGTTCACGGACCACAAGTCACTTCAGTATCTGTTCACGCAGAAAGAATTGAATATGCGGCAGCGTAGGTGGCTTGAGTTTGTGAAGGACTACCAGTTCGACATTCAGTACCACCCGGGTAAGGCTAACGTGGTAGCAGACGCGTTGAGCCGTAGGCCAACAGATGAGGTGGCAGAGGTGTGGAAAGCTAAGTGGAAGGAATTGGGACACCAGGATGCAGTGGCCCGATCTTTCATGTCTGTGATGACCGTTACACCGCAGATTATCATGAGGGTAGTACGGGCACCGGCTAATGACTCGTTCTGTCAGGAGAAGATAGTTCGATTGCTAGCAGAGGGAGTCGAGTCCTATACCGTTAGTTCAGACGGGGGATTACGCTTCAATGGAAGATTGGTAGTTCCGGAAGGGGAAGAATTGCGGCACGATGTGATGGCAGAGTCGCACGGCTCACGTTTCGCGGTACATCCCAGAGGGGACAAAATGTACCAAGACATGAGACGCCAGTATTGGTGGAGCGGTATGAAGAGAGATATCGCTGAGTTTGTCTCGAAATGCGCCACTTGTCAGCTTGTAAAAGTGGATCACCAGAGACCAGCAGGATTGCTACAGCCGTTGGAAGTTCCGGTGTGGATGTGGGAGAGCATATCCATGGATTTTGTCACGGGGTTGCCTACGTCGCAGAGGGGTCACGACTCCGTTTGGGTAATTGTGGACAGGTTGTCCAAGGTCGCTCACTTTTTACCCGTTAGGACTGATTACACTACGGGACAGTATGCCCAGCTCTTCATTTCAGAGATTGTGAGACTTCACGGTGTGCCCCTGAATATCGTGTCTGACAGAGACAAGATATTTGTTTCGAGGTTTTGGGAGAGTTTCCAAGAGGCCATGGGCACAGAATTGCGGTTGAGTACGGCTTATCATCCGCAGACTGATGGGCAGACAGAGCGCACCAATCAGATGTTGGAAGACATGCTACGCATGTGCATTATTGACTTCGGGGGTGGATGGGAGCAGTACCTCCCACTGGTGGAGTTTGCTTACAACAACTCCTACCAGTTCACGATTGGCATGGCTCCATTTGAGGCATTGTACGGTAGGCCTTGTCGTTCCCCAGCATGTTGGTTGGAGGTGGGGGACAACAAACTACTTGGGCCGGAAGTGATTCAGGACACTTCGGCAAGGATTGAGTTGATTCGGAGTCGCATTCGGGTAGCTCAAGACAGGCAGAAGAGTTATGCTGATGCGAAGAGATTTTTCAGGGAGTTCCAAGTGGGGGACCAGGTTTTGCTCAGGGTATCTCCTATGAAGGGGATTATGCGTTTCGGAAAGAAGGGGAAGTTGGCACCGAGGTATGTGGGGCCGTTTCCTATTATTGAGCGGATAGGACCGGTTGCGTATGGACTGGGACTACCGGAGCACTTGCATCGGATTCACGATGTGTTCCATATTTCCTCGCTGAGGAAATACCTTAGAGACAATTTGGCTCATTCTCACATTGCTGTGGAGGACATCGATCTCCAGCCGGATAGCTCCTACGAGGAGGGGCCAATTGCTATTTTGGACCGAAGCGAGAGGAAACTGCGGTCAAAGATAGTCCCGTTAGTGCGTGTTCAGTGGCAACATCACAATGTCGAGGAGTCCACATGGGAGCGCGAGGATGAGATGCGCGAGCGTTATCCAGAGCTATTTTTAGAAGGTATTTTCTAGTTTCGAATTTCGGGACGAAATTCAGTTATTAGGGGGGAAGTATGTAATACCCCGTATTTTTGACTATATTTATTTTGGGATTAATTAATTAAATTGCGTATTAATTGGAAATTAATCCAGGTTATAAATACTAATGAGATGCGAATTGGTATTTGATTATGTGCATATATGATTATATATGTATTTGGAATTATAAAATTTGTCGTGAGATTTATATACGGCATTTTAGAAATTTTGTTGAGACGCGTGGGACCGCCGCGTCACGGTATAATATTTTTATATTAAAAGTGAATTTAAAATCTATAATCCGTATGGTCGTTTTGAGTGCGCCAACGTGTCCGGAAGGGTCGAGATAGTCAGAAAACACTAGCCGGGGGTATAGTTTGGGTCCCGGGGTATCTTTAGGCCATTCCGGCACCATAAAGGGTATTTTAGTAATTTGGTATTTTTGGGTAATTAAAAGTGACGAAAATTGAGAGTTGTAATCTGATAAGGAATTGACCCAACCAACCCTTATTAACCCAACAAGCTACGGAGGTTTATTAAAATAGTTTTTCATAAGTTTCCCCAAAGCAAACCCTAGCCACCATAGCCTTTTGGAGAAGAAAGCTTGGAGAAGGAGAGAGAGAGAGGAATTCTGCAGAAATTCTACACCGAATCCACACCGAATCCGGAATCAAACCAAGGCAAGTGATTTAAATTACATTCCTTATGCAGTGAATGCTTTTTCCATGTTGAAAACCTTGTGAATCAATCTTATATAAGAATTAAAAGAAAACCCATGAAATTGGAAGATTGTTATAAAATTTTGGGATAGGTTTGCATGTAGAACCCTTGTTTGAAGATTTAAATTCAGAGATTTCATATCTATGTGATGTTTTAACGGATTAAAATCTGGGAAATTTTGAGGAGAATAACCTAGGGTTTATGTTCTTGAAGAAAATTGGGAATTACTGTAGAAATTGTGATTTAATGATGTTTAGAAGATATTAAACCCTTTAATGATGTTAGTATAGCCCCTTAACATGTTTGAGGATGATTAGAGAACTCAATATATTGTTGGAACGAATTTTAGAAAAGGTTTGAGGAGTAAAAATGGTGAAAAAACGAATTGGGGAAAAATCTGGGCCGAAACTGGCCACTCGTTAGAAGCAGCCCCCAGGTCGTTCGAACGAGATCGTTCGAACGAGCTTCTAACGAGTTGACCAGTCGTTATTAACGAGTAGGGATTTTCGTTCGATATCTCGTTCGAACGAGATATCGTTAGAAGGGTCAGTTCGTTCGAACGAACTGGGATCTCGTTCGAACAGCCTCGTTCGAACGATACTTCTAACGACCTGACAGTCCAAACTCGTTCGAAGCCTCGTTCGAATGAGACTTCTAACGAGTTGACAGTTTGACCCTTTTTGGACTGTTTTGACTTTTGGAGTTCCGGGAGATGGTTCAAGGGTAGAGTTAGCATCCCTTTGATGATATAGTGATTGATTTGGGACTTTTGGGTTATTGAGATGAGTAAATCATATACTAGAGTTATATTCATTGAACCATTTGGGTTGAGACGTGAGTGTCTACTACGATGTGAGGATGAATCATGGCACGTATAATTACAAACCGTAATAGTATGAATTATGATAAGTACAAGCTAGTACGAGTATGCAATATGTACTACGATTAAAATACGGTATTACTAAGATGTGTGTTTACTTAGTATTGGTATATGGATTATGTGTATGACATACCTACCATACTTGCTATCACGGGAGGTTTCGTTCGCTTAGGACCCTCTAATCCTTGTGTGCCTACGGGGGGGATATAGACTGGTACCTTGATGAACATAGGTCATAGAAGGACTTATTGTGATATTAATAAGTCTACATGATCATGGGAGCGTAGGTATGTGCGTGACCCATGTGATGATGACTGTGTTCGCCTCCACTATTTGTGATTTGTGTTATCTGAACTATTCCTGAGAGATTCGAAATATGTGATCCTTATGTACGTGATGTACCGGGATGGATAGCAGAGTATGTGTGCGCTATAGCTTAAATTGCGGGGTGCTTGTATTGTATATTTATGAGATGAATAATATACATTAAATTAATGAAAATCCTCATGTTAATGTTGTAAAAATATTACGGTATTGTTTCGAGATATATAATGAGTTAGCTGATAGTATATCAATGGTATATTTAGTAACTGAGTTTACGTTAAACCTCTATTAAATTACGAGCATTATTAGGTAAATGGAACCAAGTATTATGGGTAGAACCTTTGGCAGTCTAGCTAGATACGTTGCCACTTAGTTAGTAGTATGGATAGTTATAGATGGGTACTTGCGTTAGGAGTGCACAGTTAGACGAGAGGTGAGAATATAATGTGAGTGCACGTCCTAACATGTACTTTGCATTTAATGTTTTAAATGTTTTTAAAGCACTTGCAGGTTTTTAAAATATAACACATTCGGGCTCTGACCCGTTTGCTTTTCAAATCTCTTTTTCTTTGTAAAACCATTTTAGGTGCCCAGCCACAAGGACACCAAGCATAGGTTACTCATTCAGGTGACGAGCTGTAGCTGCTTGTGGAAGCTACAGGGATTTGCATGTAGACGCTTCTATCTTTTGGATTTCAGTGTCATCATCTATCAGTTTTAGGGCATGTTGCCCATTTCGTTAGAGACATCTTTTACATTTCAGTTTTCAGACTTTAGCATGTATTGTTTCAGTTCATTTATTTCAGTTATGGAATTGTAGTGAGGGGTTTCCTCCAGACTTTATTTACTCTATTGTGATGGTTATTCGTTTACTTCAGTATGGTGAATGGTGTTATTTATTTCTTTACACTTGTTGCATGTTAATCAAACTTAAATTAAAATTTGGCAACTTGATTTTTAAATACTAGGTGGTTAGTAATAATAAAATGTTTTCGACAGTGATGCTATTAACTGAGCCAACTTGGCATTTTGAATTAATTTTATAAAGGAGTAGCTACCCGGTATTTAATTAGTCGGGGTGTCACAGTCCCATACCTAGTAAGCATCCTATAATCAAGGTGAGCAATATACCACCCAAATTACCCGCGTCCCCGTGATGAAAAAAGTGAATAATAATAATCCACACCATATCATAAATCACAAACACAATATGACAATATAATCATAAAGGTCACAATATTAATTTAATCCAATTTATAGCACCGTCGTTGTTTTCAACATAATTCATTATATTCAATAATATGAATTCATTTAATATGTGATGATATTCAATATGACATAATCGTTCTCTTTTATAAATCTTCTAATTTTTATTAGTGTGTTCGTGTCCCACATAACATATAACTAAACCCATAACTTCTACATGCGAACCTACACCCCCAAAACCATAAAAACCCAATAATTTAACTTACGCACCCAAGAGTTTCAAGAATTAAATCATATTAAAAAGTTTTATCAAAACAGCCCCAAAAATTAGTTTCCACTTTCTCTAATAAAGTTTCTAATTTATTTTAATAAAAAATACGTGATTAAGGATTAAGGCGACACTTAAAACGCATAATACTAAAGGAAAGGAATAGAGAATTCATGCCTGGAATTAGTTGGATAAAAATTTGGTTGGACTCCTTTTGAGAAAACACCAATTGAATCTTCAATTCTTGAGTTAAAACTTGTTAAAAGTTTGGGCTATGGATTGGAGATGAGAGGAAATATGTTTGGAAAACCTTACTTGAGAAAAATTTGAGAGAAAAGTACTTTGAAAGTCCCAGCCCATATCAGTTTTGGTATATAAAGGGTTTAAGAGTTAGAATCTAATTAGGACTCTAATCCACCCACCGCCCCTGTTGCTCGAACGACATATGCTGTCGTTCGAACGAGATGCTATGTCGTTCGGACGATATACGCTGTCGTTTGAACGACCCCATCATCAAAACAAAATCTTTAAAACACCTCCTTTACACTTAAAATAATATTCTTTAACTCAACAAAAACATACCAGCTTATTAAAATATTTTTAAAAAATATTATAACATTTTAATTTAACTCCAATTTAATTACGGTTGAAATTTTACTACTAAAATATAAAAAACAACATGTTAATTATTAAAGACCATTAAATCCAAAATTTTATTTTTCTCAAATATTTTAATTAATTAATAAAAACACGGGGTATTACATAAAGATTGTTCTCGTTACCCCCGAAGACACAATAATAATTAGGCTAGGATTTAAAGCCTCCAATAGTGAAGCTGAGTATGAAGCATTGATCGCTGATTTACAAGAAGCCAAATTACTAGGGGCAAGACGCCTCAACGTATTTGGCGATTCCAAATTGGTCTCCAAGAAGGTAAATAGAGACTTCAACGCGAAAGACGATTGGATGGCAACATAACTCGATGTAGTAAGAGGACTCATGAAACAATTTGAGGAAGTGGAGATTCAACAGTTTCTGCCAGGATAGAACAGTCACATTAATGCCTTAGCAACACTAAGTTCAACAATTGACTCTGACCTGAAAAGGACAATACATATTGAGTTCCTCGCAAAGCCCAGTACCGATTATACAGTCATAGCCGAGAAACTCCTCTTCATAAATAAATCCCCAAGTTGGATGGATCCCATCATCAATTATCTACGGAGCAACATACTTCCAGAGGATAAGAAGTCATCCCACCAAATCAAAGTCAAGGCTGCTTGTTTTTACCTTAGCCCTGAGGGGAAACTTTATAAGAAGTCATTCAGAGGCCCCTACCTCTAGTGCGTTCACCCATAAGATGCTGAGAAAGTACTTAGTGAACTTCAGAAGGCATATATGGGAGTCACACAGGTGGAAGATTGCTAGCCTTTCATGCAATCAAGGAGGGATATTGGTGGCTTCACATGCAGAAATATGCTGGTACATATGTCCGCAAATGTGAAAAGTGCCAAAAGAACTCGCTTATGGCCCACCAACCCACCAAGGACCTAAAATCTCTCACCAGTCCATGAAATTTTGCATAATGGAAATTATATATCGTGGGACCACTACCTAATCCTTCTGGAAATTATAAGTACATGTCGATCACCACTGATTATTTCACTAAACAGGTTAAGGTAGAACCATTGGCAAACATCCGAGACTCTGACATAGCTAGGTGCATATGGAGAAACATCATAACTCTCTTAGGGATACCAAGAACCATCATTACCCATAATGGTACGCAATTCGAAAGTGGTTTCTTTCAAGATTTTTGCGATGAGCACGATATCAAGCACCACTTCAGTTCTGTGGCGTATCCCCAAAGTAATGGGCAAGCAAAGGCTTCAAACAAAATCATTATTGATGGAATCAAAAAATGATTGGAACAAGCTAAGGAAGCTTGAGTGGATGAGCTCCCTCATATTCTTTAAACCTATCGCACAATGATTAGAAGATCAACTTGGGAGACACCATTTGCCCTCGATCGTGGAGCCTGTCACCCCTCTGAAAGTGGCCCTCCTTACTATGAGAACCACACTGGTCGACCAAGGCATCAATGATGAATCTTTATGCATTGAACTTGACCTAATAAATGAGCGACGAGAGCTAGCCTTGATCAAGTTTGCCTCCTACCAACAGCAACTAGCCAAGAAACACAACAAAAGGTTCAATCCGAGAAAATTTTCAATAAGAGACTATATGCAAAAAGTCCTCGACAGTGCTGTAAGATCATTGGACGATAAACTGGGATCAAACTGGGAAGGACCATTCAGAGTGATCAAAGATGATCTCTAAGGAGCATATCACCTGGAAACACTAGAGGGAAAGGAGATACCAAGAGCATGAAACGCGGCCAAACCTAAGAATTTCTACTTTTATATCTTCTTTTCTTTAAGTTAGCAGAATTTTTTATTTTTTATTGCTTAATAAGATAATTTTCTATGAATAAAGGTCGGACTGGCCCATATATTCTAAAAGTTTACATTGGCTGCTTAACTCATCTCGATATCTCCTTTGTGCATATTTTGAATGATTAATGAACAGTGTTAGCAGGTTAAATACAAACACTTCGAATTACCCTTAGGCCCTTGTTATTAATAGAAGAGGCCTTATGAGTTGCCCCGGTAACAACAAAATCTTACTGGGGATACTTAGGAAATAAAGCTAACTTTGGTTGGTCGCCAACATCTGTTGGTCATAAAAAACCTGCCAGGGTGGATGGCCCAATAACCAGGTACATTCTCTCCATCATCTCTCTTAGCCTAAAGGAGTGTGACGACACGACCTAAAAGGTAAAGTGAATGGAATGATACTGCTTAGGCATATTGGACTGGGAGAATGTTCAAACATATAGAAGGCAAAGTTTCAACACTTAAATCTCATTTAGTCAGTTGCCAAGGCCCAAAACGATTCTAACTAAGTACTGTCCTACTTAAATCCTACGATTGGTCAATCAATATCATTTCAGTTGATGAAAGTGCTAAGTAACCTACGAAAAACAAAATATGTTTAGTCAACACAACGCTCAAAACATAAGAAAATTCTTTATTATAAATACAAGTATACAATCACATAACTAAAAATAGATATACAAAAGCCTAAGAGGGGCTAGGGCGTTGAGTAAGATATTCTGTTATAGCTTCCCTCTGACCAACGTCTGGCTTAGGGGAAAATTCCTCTATATCTTCATAAAGGTCTTGGTCCAAGAGTTGGGGAGTAATGACATCGGTTAGAATCCATTCGTCACCTATAGAGAAGGGGTTATGGCTATAGGCAGGACATCCAACCTGATAGTTCTACTAAAGCTTGGATTCCTTCGGGATTTTTGCCTCCTTAAGAGTGCTCAACCATCCTCGAGAGAGAGTAACGCTCTTAGCCTCCTTCAGTTTTACTGGGGCATCTACCCAAACAACATTATAACCTTCTCCCCAAACCTCTATGGGCCTTGTATTAAAGGATCACCTCAACTTCTTGACGTTATCTTTCAACACTCTTATGAAGGATTTTAAGCTCTCCACCTCCTTTCGCAAATCATCATTCTCAGACTGTAAGACCTCGTTTAATTGGTTAATCTCAGTC
Organism: Sambucus nigra; assembly: GCA_949130495.1. NCBI lineage: Eukaryota > Viridiplantae > Streptophyta > Magnoliopsida > Dipsacales > Adoxaceae > Sambucus > Sambucus nigra. The sequence continues at coordinate 53,682,603 of OX422220.1, forward strand.
CTCACCAAAAGTTAGGTTCTCAGGGAGTTAACTTCCTCTTAAATAGAGGTGCCTATCTCCTCCATCTCCTGAACATTGTCCTTTAATTTGGCAATCACTTCGATCTAGTTTTTATATTGCTCATTCCTAGCTCTGAGTGATTTGTAAATCTTTATGAAGGCTTTGCGAGCTTGTAAACTGATATCAACTCCAAGAATTCTTCTTAGTTGAGAATTTAGAGAAATATAGCGATCTAAATCAGCAGATTACAAATAATACTATCAAACCAGAAGAAATCATTAGCATAAACTCAAGGATATGAACACATGAGCGAAAGGGGAAAAATTTCATTATCACAAAGGGATAGAGGGTCGCTGACTAGTACATGAAGATTACAAAATAAGGGTACAGACCAATAAAAATTAAAACTTGTACAAGGAAAACAGGAGTTCCTAGTCTACGTGAGTTCTAATCTTTCACCTAGTTTTCCCTAACCTTGGTCTTCCCCTTGTCGATTGCCAGCACCCATTCTCCCGTCAACCACAGCAGGGATGAACACAATATTTCTAGTAGCTTGGTCATCGCCCTCTCCTTCTTCATCCTCAATAAAAGGGTTTAAATTAGGAGAATGAAGGCCAAAAAGCTCAGAACTTGCAAGAGTGTCAACAACCTTCAAAGCCTAGTCACATCCCCTTTTAAAGGAAACCTTGCAAGCATAAGCCATTTGGCATTCATCATCAATCTTTGTAGAACCCTTCTCAATAGTTGCCATCCTTGGCTTGAGGAAGGCCTCCTACCATCTTGTCCACCCTATTAGTCAAATTTGTATTGGCTTCCGCCAATTCTGACTTCTCAGTAATTATTTCCTTCTGAGAAGCCTCCAAGGCATCATAGGCCTTAGACATGTTCTTCTTTTCATGATCCCATAATTGGCGAGAATTGTCGAAGATAGTCTTCTCGGCCTCTAAGGCCACCTTCTCAGCATCCAGATCCTTTTTTAGCTCTTCCTCCCTTCTGAAGCTGTTGGAATGATTAGCTAGGAGGGTAGTGAAGTCGGAAAACATTTGCAAAGAAAACAGAATAATAAGGAATCAGAATAGAAATGAAAAATAGTAGAAAGAAGCAAACGAGAAAGAGAGACTAACTAGAGCCATCCCTTGTGCAGTCTTGATGGCTAGATGATATAGCCCCAACCTCGAATACCTTTTACGATCAGCGATGAGCACTAGCCTCTTCAACATCTCTGGATCCAAAAAGGGGAGTCGCCCACACTAGTTCCTTTGAGATTAGGGACAATGGGCCCATCAGCAGACTGTAAGGCTAACCTCTTACCCTATGTTTTTCTCTCTCTCACTTCTTCTCTCTCTCTCCTCTTCTTCTCTCTTCTTTTCTTTCTCTTTCTCTTACTCTCTCCCTTTATCAGATGGGCCAGTAACACTACCCTTGGGAGAATTTTTCTCAGAAATCTTTAGAGTAGGGATCCTATCGGACAGGATTAGATGATCATCATCGTTGTTCGGAAGCCTAAACCTCCTCTTCTTAACTAACAGGGCCATATCTTTTTCTTCCTCTTCTTTTCTTTCTCTTCCAACTTCTTTCCTCCTCACTTTCTTACTCTTCTTCTTCTACAGAGCTCTCCTCCTTAGAAAAACTTACCTCTGGAGCTCTCAAAACTGGGACATGATCGACTGGTCAAGCAATACAACTGGTGCCCATGTTCTTGTATTCTAAGAGAAAGGCCATCGACCTAGGATCATCACATTTGGCTAACCTCTCTTTGATGCTCCAGTATTTCGTGATCTCTTTAGTATTGATCTCAGAAGTCAGGTTCTTGGTTCCTGGCACGATCTATGACAATAAAAAAGAAGGAAATCATCCATAAGAATGAGAGGAATCTACAATAAGTTAGCAGAAAAGAAAAAAAAAGAAACGACCTATTTTGGCCACCCCATGGTCCAAAATGGGAAGATCTTATGGTCTCTCCACTTACAACAGTGGGGGGTGTTCCTTGTCCCTTGCAATGAATCCACTTTCCCAGTAATTTGTAGCAATTCGAGAGATTTACAAGTAGAGCTCTCTCAGTTCTTCTGGTTTTCAGATACAACAAACCCTCTTTGGTTTTTAAGAATAACTAGCAGTAACATATCTCAGCAAGACCTTGTGACACCCCGCCTAATTAAATACCGGGCGATCAATCCTTTATTAAATTAAAATCAAGGTGAACAGTTGGTTCATTCTTAGCATCACGGTTGCAAATTAAAATTTTCAAATTTAAACACCCTAATTAATTAAGCTAAGTGTCAAAACCATTTAAAACCTTATTTCCATTTTATTAAATCCAATTACAAAACCATTAACATTTTAGGAGTCACACATTAAGTATAAGAATATAAATGAGCATTCAAGAATTTAACCATCAATAACAAATCCCAACTTTAAAACACCAAAGGAAAACATCCTGACAGTAATAAATCCTGGAGTAAAGATACCGAAAGTAAAAGAATTACAATCTCTGACAAAACCAACTGAATAATGGAGAAAGGCGACACATGCCCCACTGGATAAAACTGAACTAGAAGTAGAGTCAACAATGAGGTCATCTAAGTAATGGCTTGCAACTCCCACAAAAGCTACAGCGCGTTCCATCCAAAGAATCCTAAGCATGACGCCCCTGTGGCTGGGCACCTGTAATACATATATATATACACAAGAGAGCAGAGGTAATTGCAAACGGGTGAGAGCCCGAATGTAAAACAGTTTTAAAAATAGTTTAGCAAGTATTTAAAATGCTTACCGGCTAATGCAACAGTCATATTAGTATGCGACACTCTCTTGAGAATTCTCACCTCTCATCTAGTGTGCACGTCTACCGTACTAATGAATCCCATATATCCCTCTAATTTATTCTCCATAAGTCTTAACACGTGAAATTAAGGTTATGGTATTCACTTTAGAAAAATCTGTCTCTTTAAGATTTTCTTACGTAATTTAGAATAATTCCGTATCGTTATAACGTTTACGAATACTTATAGTGAAGCTGAAGAATTTATACCTTACTTAAATACTATTTCACTCAGTAGAAAGTTCTCATATAGATACACGTATATATATTAGTTACACATATAATATATATACAAACGGCACCCCACATCATATCTATGGTGCAAAGTTTCCATAAATAAGTATATAAATACCAATCACTCTTATAATACATATATACTAACGGCACCCCACATAAAAACTATGGTGCTGGCATACTCTGCTATCAAGTCCCTATATCACACATATTTAGGGAAATGCTAGTTCGGAATCACTCTCGAACCGCATTAGCACAAACACATACAAATGGAGGCAAAGCATAGTTCCCAGTCCTAAGAGGTCAGCACATACCCACACGTCTCTTAGGACCATCTGACTATCAATCAGATAGCCTGTACCAGGGAATTCTATGTTTTAGGGTACAAGTCAATATCCTCCATAAAGGTCCCATTGAGATAAGACTGTCCCGGCACGGAAACCCCCCCGTGATAGCAAGTAGCCCAGGTACGATTTTTACACAGAAATAATATATGCACAATCGCACTGTCATATATAATATATGTATTCACATCCACATTATTAAATCAGGCGCGCTCACGACCCGTAATTTTAATTATCCGTTATTACACATTATACTCAATTATCTCGTACAACGGACTCATTCCTTTTATTCTCATAATTAAGTTATTCTAAACCCACTTCTCGTCTCTCGAAGTATTCTCTTTACCTAAGTACAATTTTAGGAGGCCCTCACTCACCTTCTAATCCAACTTCCTAGATGTTTCGATTATTTAATCAACGCACGTATAATTTCTTAAGTATGAATGTCTCCCCATTTACCCTTTATTTCCCTTCACATTTAAGTTCCACTTAACAGGGTTTATCTTGACCCTGCTAGTCCTTCAGATGTCCCATTATGTTCTAGCAACCCTAATCAAGGTTTACTACGTATAAAATCGGATTAATCTAACACGAGCAAAAATGCAGTTTTCCAGGAGGGGTCGATCGATCGATGAAAGGGGGTCGATCGATCGATGCTCTGGGTTCGATCGATTGATCAAGCAGTTATGGCGAAACTGCAGAAAACCCAGCTATGAAAATCTCACCCCAAACTCATCCAATATATCAGTCCCAAACTCCCAACAACTTATACTACAAGTGTTGTATACCCATGTAAACGATATCCTACGTAAAACATGCGAGTTTTCATCAACTATAACGAATTAAAAGGGTACAATTTACATAAATCTCAAGAATCCTAATATTTTTCTTTAATTTAGTTTATTCCATTTCTTTTCTAGATTTTCTATCACTAACACCATGGAAATTTTTGGTTTAACCTCTACATGTGAAACGGATTTCCAGAATATAATCTTTACCTCTACAACATGTAATTTTTGTCTCAAATTAAGGGTTTCTTTCAAGAACACTAATTCTAATCAACCCTAGACTAATATAAAAGGATGCATTAACTTGATTAAAGCAAGATGGATACTTGCCTGAAATTCAAAGTTCTGATTTGTGGAAGAATTTGGTGTGGTTGAGATCCTCATTGCGCGATCTACCATTTAGCGGTGACGGCGGTGCAACCGGAGGAGTTCTTGGCCTAGAACCCCTTGGAAAGCTTCTCCCCTTCCTCTCCAATGGCCGTCATCAGTTTTTGGTTATGCTAACCCTAGAAGACAACACTTACCATCTGATATAACCCTAGCAAATTCGTGGGTTTAATTACCCATAGTTACAAAATGCCCAAAATGCCCTCCCGGGTTACTAATTAAGCCTAAAAACGCTCTGATACCCAAATTAAACCCCCAGGTACATTATTTTGACTATCTCGATCCTTCCGGACACTTTGGCGCACTCAAAACGACCATACGAGCAACTTATAATTTATTCACTTTTATTAATTAACATTTAGTCCCGACACAACACGAGCGCGTCCCGACTTAATTTCCATAATTGTCATTTTATTCACACGTGACAATTTTTATAAAATAAATCGCATATATTACTATACTCATCCAGTAACATTCAACAATTTTTCCAATAATTACTAACTCACATCACGCTAGTAAATATTTAAAACAACTTTTCGGATTAAAATTAAATTAATTTATCTCAATTAAATTTAATAAATCCCTAAATTTAAAAGCCATAAGCATACGGGGTATTACAGACCTAACCTTATTCCATAAAGAGTATTTATCCTGTGAACACTGTTCACTATCTTCCATACATTAGGGGCACACTGATGGCGAAATACCTAAAAAATCTAAGGAATAACTCATTTGGGGAAAAAGTCAGACCTCCTTGAGTTATCAATACGGTATAAATCTAGTTCCCCCATCCACTCTACAAACATTATGGGGAAGGGGAGCACAGTCAATACCTACCCACTCGGGAATATTATATTTACGCCTAAATTCCTCTACAGATTTACTATTTAGCATCACCATAGCTGAGAAAACAAGAAGAAAACCCTAGCTATAATAACTAGCTAGTGCTTAGAAGAACCAAAGAATAAGGTGGTGATTATAACTTACGGGAAGCAAAAATATTTGAAAAGGCACACAAGAAGAAGAACTTTGACTTTTGAAGCAAGAGGAGATCTTAGGAACAAACTACGCATAAGAATGACCAAATGCAATTAACAGATGCTTGAGTAAGCCTCAACTGATCACAAGAACACTCAAATTATGAGTTTCGATTTCCTACGAAGATTTTAGCGCTTTATTTATGTCTTTGAGACAAGCGTGTCCTTGTTACAAACCATATTATTACAATGATTCCATCACGAACTCTCACTACACAACAAGAACCTGAACCTCCAACCCGGTTGAAATCTATTGGCCCATGCTTATTAGCCCAAAGATTTTAGGGGAAATTGTGGGAGCCCACTTTTCACAAGCCCAGGAGAGTAGCCCGCAAAGATAACTTGAGTTATCTTGGTCCGACCCAAAACGTGGCTTAATCCTTGCATGAGCAGTTTAGTTAGAAAATGACACTCATGGATATGGTCCAATCAGGTGTAACACCCCATAAATTTAACAGGTATTATTTAAATTAATTCAGAATTTTTGGATAAAATAAATTTTGGAATTTAATTATTTTAGTAATTTAAAATGTTGAGTTTTAATATTGAAAATTAGCATTTTAATCGAAATTAAAATCGGAGTTAAAAAAATGGTTGTCACGGTTCTAGGCCGTGATGAACATGTAATTTTTTTTAGTTTAAATAGAATTCTATTAGCATTAGAAATCCTAATTATTATAAATTAAAACTAATCCTTGGTTGGGTTCTTCAAATCCCTTTTTTCACAACTCTTCCTCCAAAATACTTCTCCAAAATATTTCCCTTTCATCTACAAACCTTTGTCCCAATTTTCTTCAAGGTTTCAACACAAGATTTGTCAAGATTAATTGGGTTTTCTCAAGACGCATCAAGAATGGATCTTTATCAACTTTTTAAGGAGAATACATCTTTGAAATCAAAATTCTCAATCAACTTTCATTTAGGCATGGATACCCTATTCTCTTCCTTTATTATTATGCGTCTTAAGTGTCACCTAAACCTTTAATCACATGTTTTTTCTTAAAATAAATTAGCAACTTAATTAGAAAAAATGATAATTTAATTTGGTACTATTTTGATGCAAAATGTTAATATGGAATAAGACTTGAAACCCTTGGGTGTGTAGGAGAGAGTAGTAGATTTTGATTATTATGGGTGTAGGATTGCATGTAGAATTACGTGAGGTATGACAGATGGTATCAGAGCATGGTCTTAGGTCTCGTAGTTTGTGAGTCCTTTTAGCTTTTGCGTTACCGATCTTTAATCCCCTTTATTTATTCATACTCCTTAAGGTAGAGGGTCTAGCATACGTGTTAGATGTGTTTCTTGGAGATATGGAGTTTTGTGTTAAGGACATTGAGGTTAGAAATAATAATCTTGATGTGAGGACTGATTTTGGAAGACGAGATTTATTGTGAAATTTTTAATGCAGATGTTAGTTATCATAAGTATCGATTTTGGTGATGTGAAGAAATTTGAGGACTTTAGCGTTTGGATGACTTTTGGCGATAGAATCAAGTGGTGATTGACGAGAGCGCGTGGTACACCGTTATTTTCATAGTTAAGCATATATACATAGGTGATATATAAATTGTATTTTTGATCGTGGGATTATGTGTGGGTAAGATTGGGTGTATGGATGCCTAATCATGGTACTCTATGGGTAGGCATATGTGAGCTTTCTTTTATTTTATGCATTTACGCTTCTTCGAATTTCGAGGACGAAATTCCTGTGCTAGTGGAGAAGTATGTAACACCCTGTAAATTTAATAGTTATTATTTAAATTAATTCGAAATTTTTGGGTAAAATAAAATTTTGGAATTTATTTATTTTAGTAATTTAAAATGTTGAGTTTTAATATTGAAAAGTAGGATTTTAATCAAAATTAAAATCGGAGTTAAAAAGAAAAACGGTTGTCACGATTCTGGGCCTTGACGAATGGGCAATTTTTTTTTTAGTTTAAATGAATTCTATTAGCATTAGAATTCCTAATCATTATAAATTAAAACTAATCTGTGGCTGAGTTCTTCAAATAACTTTTTCCACAATTCTTCCTCCAGAAGACTTCTCCAAAATATTTCTTTTTCATTTACAAACCTTTGCCCCAATTTTCTTCAAGGTTTCAACTCAAGATTTGTCAAGATTAATTGAATTTTATCAAGATGCGTCAAGAACAGATCTTTATCAACTTTTTGAGAAGAATACATCTTTAAAATCAGAATTCTCAATCAACTTTTATTCAGGCATAGATACTCTATTCTCTTCCTTTAGTATTATACGATTTAAGTATCACTTAAACCTTTAATCACATGTTTTTTCTTAAAATAAATTAGCAACTTAATTAGAAAAAGTGATAATTTGATTTGGTATTGTTTTGATGAAAAGTGTTAATATAGAATAAGACTTTAAACCCTTGGGTGCGTAGGAGAGAGTGGTGGGTTTGGGTTATTATGGATATAGGGTCGCATGTAGAATTACGCAGGGTATGACATCAGGTCCCGAGAATCTCGACCGAGATACTCAAGCACCTCATGTCCAGCCTCTATACGATGATGGGAGTCCCTTAAATAACTCAAACTCTGTATCAAACATATGTATATATTGTACTCCTTGATCTGGGACAAAGGGGATGAAAAAATTGTAATCGTTGAGAGACACTTAATAAAAAATAAGTAACCTCTCTGTGGACGTAGGCAAGTTGCCAAACCACGTACATCGTTGTTGTGTATAATACCATTTACTTTCTAATTTTTGTGATTGCTTTCGTGAATCTTTTTAATGTGAATTTTTCTACACTCAAACTTTTGTAATACCCCGTATTTCTGTGTATTTAGAATTTAATTAATTGGGTAATTATATAGAAAATACTTTTTAATTCAAATTACGTGAGTAGAGTAATTTAAAATGATTTAATGATAATTATGATTATTAAGCGAATAAATAACAATTGTAATTATTAAATATTAATCGAGAGATAGACACTGATTAATATTATAATTCAAATTTACTAAGTGTAAATACGAAATGTTGATAGTTAATTTGTACGACATAGCGAGTGATATAGACGTACTTGATTATATCTCAACCGAGTGTCGCTTGTAGACTATATTGAGAATGAGATGGAAAATATATTTTTAGTGACTCAAATGATGATTTAGACGTCACAAATGATTCCGAATGGGTTTAATTAGTCAAAATAGTATATCTGGAGGTATTAGTCGGGTACCGGGGAATTTTTGGGCTAAACCGGGGGCGTTCTAGTGTTTTGGCATATGGGGGTAAGGAGACCTACGAATTTTGGAGTGTTTTATCAGTTGCTTAAAAGTGGGGTTAGGGTTAGAAATCTCATAAAATAAAGGAAAGCCATTAGAGAGAGAATAAATATTATTCTCAAAGCCTAAGGAAGAATTGGTGAAGGATTCAAAGAGTTCTTTCACCACAAACTAGTTGGGAAGGAAGATTGGAGGATAAAGATAATACATCACCAACAACAATCACGAAATCAGATCATCTCTAAACAAGGCAAGTGGTTATTTGCAAATATTTTGCATCAACCCAAAAATATTGATCCCCCGGGATTTAATTAGACAGGGTGTCACAACTTTGCATCAACCCAAAAACAACTACATATTCGGTCTTTTCCATCCATTTGAATCGAATAAAAAAATATTGATTTTCTTTCTTCATTGATGAGAAGTACTCCAAAAGAAGTTGTGCATCACCCTTTTCTAGTATGTCACTATGCCTCATTCTTTGAATTTGATTAACACAATCCATTTAAATGAAATTCAAATTTTGAGGCCTTCCAACCTCAACACTTATATATGAATAAATATTAGTTGATCCAATACATGCATAATGCATATTCCGCATAACTCTAGCTTGAGAATCAATAATCTTACGCTGGGACCTCAAATGGTGTACTTCACTTGACGGTACTAGCTCATGGTTATACATTTCGTTAAAATCAACCACTTGAAAAGAATCTCCTACTCTTTTAATAATAAGGCGTTCTTCACATTGTGTTCTTGTCGTAAATCTAGGATTCAACAGAGATCCTCTAGGATGCTTTTGATAAAGACCTTCTTTAGAATAACATAAAATTCTTCTTGTGATAATTTTATCTTTTTCTCTTGAAGAAGATGATTGGCACACACTAAAACCAATTGAACGAGCGTAACGATTGTAAAAGCCATAAGCTTCATTTTCGGATTGAAAAATCATTCCAATTTTAGGTATATTTCTAGATCCTTCATTTTCACCGTCCATCCTACAAATATATAAAAAGTATATTAGAAATAAAAAAAACATTTAAAAAACAGTTTTTTTACGTTAAAAAAATAAAAACATTTGAACTGTTTTTTAACCAAAAATAACAATATTGAAAAAAACTGTACAAAATAATACAAAAAAATTATTTTTTTTGTTTAAGGAAAAAACGGGAAAAAAACTGCTTTTTTATAACTTTATTTTTTAGGAAAAACTAATGAAAAAAAATTACTAGAAAACTGTTTTTACAACTTTATTTTTTAGGAAAGAATAATAAAAAAAATTACTAATAAACTCTATTGAAAAAAATAAACTTTTTTTACAACTTTATTTTTTAGGAAAGAATAATTAAAAAACAAACGTTACTAAAAACCTATTTTTTTGTTTAACGAAAAAAGTGGAAAAAAACAGGGAAAAAATAATGACTAATATTTTAGGAAAAAAATAGTGGTGATTATAAAAAAAAAAGTTTCATACCTCTTTAAAATTCACCTGTTACCTTCTTCAAGATGTGGTAGAAAAAGGAAAGGAATAGTAGAGAGAAAGATACTTAGAAAATGATAGTTGGAAAAAAAAATATAAATGATATATATAGAGGTTTAATTAACATTTACTCAAATTTAATTAACAACTACTTACCCTTTTTTCTATATAAATATATTAATTGTGCTCCTATTTACAAGATAATATTAATAGTTATATATAAATTGATAATATTAACGGCTATATAAGATAATATAAATACATATTGGGAATCTTAGTTGAGGAGTGTGATGGCATGCGTAATATATAAATTGACGAACAACTGTAACATTAACGGCTCACGGTGATGGCATGCATATTAAGAATGGGTACATTTTTGTGTTTGAACATTTAAGGAAGAAAAAGACTCAATTTAAATAAGAAAAGGAAATATCACCAAAAAAAAAAAAATAAGAAAAGGAAAGAAATTTGTTTGGGCGCCGTCAAATTTTGCTATCATTGAAGACAACAAATTGTTTCCACTATTAACTAACTCATTAATGGAAAAAAATTTGACCGCCTCAAATACATAATCTTTGAATGTCTTCCAATAGTTAAAATCCAAGTTGCATTTACGAGAAAATTATATTTCTGTTACTAATACATTCAACTAACTACACACGTAATCTCTTTATTATTAATGCATTCAACTAACTGCACACATGTATTAATAAAAAAACTAAGCATTTAAAAAAAATGGTTTTTTACATACGCTGTTTTATTAATGTTGTTTTATGTTTAAAAAGTAAAAAAAAATATTTTTTTTATATAAACTGCTTTGCAGATAAAAACGTTAAAAAATCTGAAAAATATTTATTTTTATTTCTTTTATATAAACTGTTATATATAAAGACGTTTAACAAACCATATTTTCAGAAAAACTTTAAAATAATAATTTGTATGTGAAAAAAGATTTTTTGTAACGTTTAGATACATAAAAAACAGTTTATATATGAAAGAATTTATAAATAAAAAGCTGCTTATATATATAAACAGTTTATAAAGTGTTTGTTTTAATATTAACGTATTTTATATAAAATCGTTTTATTAATTTTTTTGTGTAAAATTATTTTATGTAAAACTGTATTATAATTTTTTTTATATAAACAGTTTATATAAAACTGGTTTATATAAATTGTTTAAAAAATTTAATACCGTTATTATTATAGGATATATTTTTTTCATTTTTTCTATTTTTTTTGCCATTGAACCAAAAAAAAATGTTTTCATTTATTAAAAACCGTACTTAAATGTTTTCATTTACAATAATATTTTGTTATATGAAAGTATTTTTAAAAAAATTTAATATATAAAAGCATATATATATATATATATATATATATAAAGTTTTAATGTATATATAAACAGTTGAATAGTTTTTTATTTTAAAAATATTTTATATATAAACTATTTTTTTTTATCTAAACGTTAAAAAGGTCCTCTTTCATATATAAATTATTATCTAGAAGTTTTTCTTAAAATATGATTTTTGTAAATGTTTTTATAAATAAAAGTTTATATAAAACAAATTAAAAATAATTATTTTAAAATATTTTAACATTTTTATCTGTAAAAGAATTTATGTAAAAAAAATTAAAAACCTTTTTTATTACTTTTTAAACATAAAACCACTTTAAAAAACAGCTTATATAAAAAAAAAAACTATTTTTTTTAAACTGCTTAGTTTTTTATTGATACATGTGTGTAGTTAGATAAATGCATTAATAATAGAGAAGTAAATTTTTATTAGATATCAGTTGAATTTCAACTATTGAGACACATAAATAATTGATGTCTTTTAAGCCATCAAAATTTTTCCCCTCATTACTCATATATATTACATTATCACATGATTTAAAATGCAGTGGAACTCCTATTATATCAATTGATTCAGCAAATTTGAACTCGAGAAACATTTCATTGGCCGATAGAAATTATGAGATGTTAATACTCATTGGGTTTGACAATAGAGAGGACAATCCTTGAAATGCGAACCATATGGAGGAGTAATTTATAGGGCAGCTTATCCATCTACAAGTTACAACCATGTCATGTGGTTGCTTCACAAGAAATGGTCTGAATCAATTATAAATGAGTATTAATAGTGTCTGCCTTCAAACATATTGTACGAATCTAAAAATTAAAAAAATAAAGCTCTAATATATAATTAGTATGGTAAAGCTACGTATAAAAAAAATTGTGTTTTTATTATTTTAAGGTTCAAAACTTATGCCCAAAAATACAAATTAATTATATGCATTATTAATTATCTTATAACAAGAATTTTTTTCATCATTTTGGGGGAGGATAATTTTTGTTTTTGCCACATTTTATTATCGGCGGATCACTTCGCATTATAAAATATTTTACAAGAAATATTTTCATCATTTTGTGGGGTTGATTTGGTTTGGCCCACATTTTATTATTGGAGCACTTTGCATTATAAATTATTTTATAAAAAAAATATTTGCATCATTTTGAGGAGTTATTTTTGGGTTGGCTCACATCTTATTATCGGTACCTAGTGAAAGCCTAGTGTGTGTGTGTGTGTGTGTGTGTGTGTGTGTGTGTGTGTGTGTGTGTGTATATATTTGGATTAAATATCAAAAAGTCCTTTAAATATTTTTTAATACACATTTAGTGCAAATTTTTTATTTTGTACCAAAAAGTCCCTTATTATCTTATCTTTAATGGTTCGTGTCAGCGGCATTGTAAAGCCTTTTTGGCATGGTAAATGACTTTTTGATGCAAAATAAAAAGGCATGGACTAAATGTGTATTAAAAAAAAGTTCGAAGGACTATTTGGTATATGCCCCTATATTTTTTAGTTTTGACATCTATTTTTAACAACCTTTAAGTTACGGTCAACTACCTCAATTAATTTGCGCTCAACCATTAGAACCCCTCATTTACTACCTAAAACTATAATTAGAGTTTCATACCTTTAAATTGGTGTCCCCCCAAAAAATATTTTCTACCTCGCACGCATGCACACACAGACACCATATATGTATTTTTATATATTGGAATGTAATCATGTAAAATCTTAAGCAAATTTTGGAAAAATAAAAATAGACTTTATGTAAAGTTTTTTTTTTTAATTTTTATATGCTTTAAAATTTTAAAAATTTGATATCTATGTTTGAAAAAATATATTTAAAAAAATATTTTTATGAAAAAAATTTCCTTTAATGACTATTACTTGCAAAACATATACATGCAAAATGTACATTATAAGTGACGATTCAATATACGTAAAATATATCCCCTTACTTATTGGGGGAATTATTAAATGCATTCCAAATGATTATTCTAACACTCCAAAAAGTGTCATCAAAGTTTAAAAGTGACAAAAAAGACTATTAAAAGTGTCACTAGATATTATTCTGAAGTGCTAGAGTACTTATTTTAAGTACATTTAACCACGCTATTTATTACATGGGTCTTGACAATTCGTTTGTATCTCATCTAATACCTTAGTACACTTAACCATGTTTTTCAATATTAGAGATTCCAATGTGTTTAATAGAAATATATAAAGTTTTTCTATTCTGGTGTTAAAGTCTAGATTATTTTTACAGCGAAAACTCCCACCATCTTAGATTTAATTAGCTTAATACTAGTTTTAAGAATCTAGAAATATTTGCTTAGTGCTTAAATAAGTTCAAAGATGTTAATTGATTAGTAGTAAATACCAATTTTTTTTTACTGATGTTCCTAATAGCGTGTCAAAATTTGCAATGACAAATTTTACATGACAAAATTTGCTTCCATCCATCTCAAAGAAAATTTTACCATGGTAAGTCATCAAAATATGTATTAGTGTCAATGCTAGTTGAATTTTTTTGCCATCACAAATAAAGTCTATCAAATATATAAGAAAGATGACAAATTCAAAAAGTCTCCATTTACCGTGAGAAAATTTACTTTCTCATACTATCAAATAGACCCAAATGATTCAGTTTCCTCATCAAAAAATTTCATGTACTATGAGTATGAACCCACATAAAGCAAACATGATCATCATTTAAAGGAAGAAGGCTAAAGTGATAAAAAAAATTGTGAATATTAGCTTATAAATTGTTAGCCCTAACCACATGGACAGAGAGTAACCACCTTTTGTGAAAATGTAAACTATTTTCTATTTAAATTTTTTAATTTTTCTTTTACAAATCTTAATTTTGTGATTAAAAGTGTAAGAGCATCCGCAACTCATGGATGTTATATTTAGAGAACCAAAAGTTGAGTTTACCATGCCTCACTAGTAAAGTACAAAGTATTGGAGTGAGGTGAATTTGTAAAATACTTCTTACGAACTAATGTTATTTCTAGAAAAGAAAAAAAAAACTTTCCCACGAACAACATTTTTTCTTATAAATTGTTACGAACTAATTATTTCTTAAGAATCCAAATATATAATAAAAATTGATTATTTATATTTGATACGAACTTCATATATTCGTAGCAATTGATACTAACAAATGAAGTTCGTAGTAAGGGTTTATAAAATTTGTAGTCATTCTCCACATTTGGAGAATGGCTACGAATTCATGAACATAATTTGCACACTTTTTTCTCATCATTGCTGACTGTTCCATCTACAAACTTACAATATTTTTTGGATTCTACCTCCATCGCTACATATGCTTTAAAAGCAATCCCATTTTCAGTCATATTATGAAAATATACGCATAGATTAATACGATGATGATACACGAAAATAGTATCGGATCAGGCGAAAATCGAGCGTCCGTGTAATACGCTAATCATTGTTATCGGCTTCCAACCGCAATAAAAAAAACTATACTTTAACTACACTTTTATGGAGTATATCGGCTAGTCTGGGTATCGAATCCACATGGAATGTTTGATAGATTTTAATTGATTTATTACTTCTAAAATAAAAGTGTAAAAGATGATGATGGGGTGAGAAAGGAAAAAGAAAAAAAACATAAAGAAGTTAACTAAAATAATTAAAACTTAAGCAAAGAATAAGAAAACGGTGTTAGGATCACATCCCCGCCATGGGCTAAACAATATGCAATTAGGGTCTTTGGTTCAAAAACAATTAACCAAACACAAACAATTAATCATAAACATCACGCATGAAGAGACTTAACCCAAACTTGCGAGATAAGAATTTCAATCAAAAATGGTCACAAGTGGATTAATTTCGAAATATCTTTATAAATACTGACGTTGCATGGCAAAGAAAGTTAAATGCCTATTATTCCAACTTTAACACACAAGGTTTTAATTAATTGTATTTCCACCCAAAACCTAACTTTCAAAGCTCAATGCCTATCAATGACAAAAACATGATCACAACCCTTGAACTAGCTACTAAACATGGTGGTGTTAACAACGCAAGAATCCATTAATAAGAACAAAAAAATAATGAAACAATAATAACAGTGCTGGAATTTAAGGTTACCAAGGTTGAAGAACACAAACATGCAAGAAGAAATCAAAGCTTGAAGAAATACCAAATAAGCTCTTGAATTAAAGGTGCAAAATATGTAAATTATTCTCTTAGATATTCCTCCTTATTTTGGAGCTTTTACATGAATGAAATCTATGTTAAAAGAACCATAATGATTAAATATATAGGTTATAAGTCGTTTAGAAGAGTCCCTCAACTCAAAAACTCTTTTGGCTAAAAAATAGGGCCAAAATAAAAATCACATTTCAGATAAATTTGCCATGATTCTGGTGCGTGACAAATGGCGAACCGATTTGCCTGAGACCCAAACCGGCTCGGACTGCTGTCTTGGGTTGCTTCTTCTCTTTTGCTTTGGATTTATTTCTTAACTTTAAACACACATAACTTCTTCACCATAACTCGAATTGAGGTGCCATTTTTTCTAGTGTTCTTGTGACTTCAGATCTTCAACTTTTCAGTTGGCCCCGCCTCCGGACTAAAGCTAAAAAATTATCAAAATGCCTTTCAATTCTCTATTTCTTAGATTTCTTTCACTGTTTCGAGTTCTCTTTCGCACTAACTTGCATAAAATACCTGTAAAACACATAATAGATACATAAAACACGAAATACTTGCTAAGGAGAGTTAGTAGCATGAATATGAGATAAAACCAAGTCAATTACGATGCACGGGATCATAAAAGGACCGAAATTAAGGGGATAAATATGAAATATTTACGCCTTATCAGTATCTCAAATAAATAAAAGGAACTCAGTGAATCATATGTGAAACTCATTCTGGGCAAGAGTGATAAATAATAAATGCAGTAATTAAAGATAGTAAGGAAGATCAAACACATATTTAGAGTGGTTCAGCCAACCGACCTACATCCACTTTGGTGAGGTTCATCTCCCATTACAAGTTAAAAGGGTACTTTCTCTCTAACAGGTGTTTGACAGAGTTTTCAGTACTTGAAAGAATGAATAATGACTTAGTCTTAAAGAAATAGTAATTTCTATTTGTAGGTGACATGGGGTGTAGTGTGCACCCCGAGTCATAAGGAACATTCTCACTCCATCTCCACCATTTAATGTTCGCCACCTATCATTCTGGAGTGTTCAGCGGAATGCAATTATTCTCCCCCACGTGTGATGATGTCATGTCCAGTTACTTGCATGGTGTAATACTCATGTCTAATATTTTATCATTTTCCCGTATGAATTGTAATAATATGAAAACCTTGGGATTTGGATCATTATAATTGGGTTTATATCTGTTTTTGATTGTTTTGGAGTCTTAATGATAATTGTTTGGAAGTTTTGGGGTTAAAATTGGAGAGATTGGAAATTGTGATTCGAATGAGTTAAGGGTCATTCGAAAAAAATCGTTGTTTCGTTTAAACGAAGATATGTGGTTCAAACAAGAAGCCAATGTCATTCGAAGTGGAGATTGAACGAGGATCGATCAAGGTACCACTACCTCAATTCGTTAGAAGGTCGTTCGATGGTCGTTCAAAGGAGGTCCCTTTCTCGTTCGAACGAGATCTCATTTTCATTCGAACAAGGTTGCCCAGAAATTTTAAATCGGGTTGTTCGTGTTTGCTGTCATATTTTGGGCCATTGGATCGATGAAGTGTCGACATCTGGGGAGCCAAAATGAGCAAAAATGGAATTTTTAAGGTTTGGGAGTGTTTTTATATGGCTTGTTTGGGATTAATTGGGGGTTATTTGGGGTTTGAAAGAAGAGAGAGAGTTGGGTTGGGTATGATCATATTTCTCCTCCTCCTCTCTAGCTCTTGAGAGCTCCACCACCCTTTCCCACCACCATAAATCACCCTACACCACCATGTACCCACCTTATGCCATCACATTTTAGAAGTATTGCACCATAAATAAACCTAAGACACCTATTTCCTCAATTGTTGTGTAGAGCTATGGATTTGTGGTTTATTTTGGGGGTTGTTTTTGAAGAAGAAGAAGAAGAAGAAGAAGTAGATATTTATGGAACTTGAAAAGGAATTTCTAATGGAGCTTTCATGGAGGCAAGTTTTATGGAGCTAGGCAACCCTCCTTGAGGCCATCTTAGGAGGTGGGGGGTTGCCATCTCATCTTCTCTTTTATCCAACCATTTTGGAGCTCCATTTGAGGTGGGAAACATTCTACTCTCTATTTTCTTAGTATTAGTCTTGGTTATAGAATTTAGGAGTAGGATACATATGGCATTTAAGAATGATATTTCTTATGAGTTGTGAAAATAGGTTTAATGGTTTTGAACAAAAATGATATATTTCAAAAAAACTTGGTGTTTTAATATTTTTATGAAATAAAAATGTTTGAAGAATGTTTATTTTGTTGAGAATAAATTATGAATAAATATTTCAAAGTTTTTTTGGAAAAGTAGTGATTTTTATGCAAATGATGAAATTTTAAGAAGTTTGGTCTAAACATTTTAAGGAATAAAATATTTAAAAATGAAGATTTTATAAAATTGGGCATTTAATTGAAGTTTTGAAGAATAAAGATGTCCTTTGGTCTTGAAAAATGTATATTTGCAAGTATTATGAAATTTCTGGAGTAAATCACATGCTAGACCCATTTGATAGGATTTTTTGAATTAAAGTCCATCTTCTCATGCATATAAACTTGTAGTATTTTGAGGTTAAACAAATAAATAAGTTTAATGCGGGTTTTATTGGGTTTAAACATGAAATAGAGGAATTAGAAATTTCAGCTCTTAAAGTGTGTGAAAAGGTGTTGAGTGTATAGATTTAAGACTACATGAATTAATAAAGAAAATGGTATTTTTTTTATAAAGCAATCTTATATATTCTATTATTTCTTGGAAAAGAAAGTAATGAAATAAAGATTTTTTTCAACTTGAAAGGAATGTTATTCCAAAATATTAAATAAGTGTTAGTTAGTTAAAAACACTTAATAAGTTAGTGCAGATAACTTAAGGGTGTTTTGGAAAATAATATTTGTCAAAATAGAGAAAATGATAAGTTTGGAAACAAATGAGTAAAATAGTAATTTTACGTAAAGAAAAATAAAAATATTGGAAAAGGTGTTACACAAAAAGGTCCTAAATGAACATAATTTTGGAAAAAAATCAATGTTAGAGTAAAAAGAATAAGAACTGATGATTTTTAAAGTGTAACACGAATTGGGATGAAACTCTGGGTTTTGGCTTCGGTCAGGAAAAGGAAAAGGTGGAATAATGTGAACATTTATAAAATATTAAAACACATTAACATGGACTCGGATGACACTGGGATAATTAAGGAGGTCCCTAAGCCTAGGGGTGAAAGATACAAAATCACTGGACAGAACATATAGTAGCATAACCGACGCTGCGGAGTCCGTTAAAGTATGAGAATATTGAAAGATTTAGAAAAAAACATAATAAAATTGGAACATGTCAAGAAATGGGTTGTGTGGTGAATATATTAAAATAGAACCTAACTTGAATGAATTAATAAATATTTTGGTAAAGAATAAAGTGGACACGAAATGTTAAAATTGAGGAATGGTAAAGTGAAGGGATTAAATGGGTAAGATAGAGAGGTTTAACCCATAGTTAACACAAAAGTGTGTTTATGAAAGGTTTTCGAAGAAAAATAAGTATTTTCTAACACGGTATTTGCGTGTGTTGAAAGGTTAATTTTCAAAGAAAATACCAACGTGAATTGGTATAAACAGAGGGGTAATTTTGAGAAAGGGGATGATTTTCCTTAAACAAAGCGTATTTGTTTCATGTATTTAACCGGGTGTGTTAAATTGAGAATTGAAAGTCAAGTCAAGTAAAAGGGATTTCTTTTACAAGATTAAGGTAAATTTATCGGGGTAAATAACGTTTTTAGAAAAAAAAAATGGTTTCATGCATATACGAATTTATGTACATACATAACGTGTTAGAGTCTTCTTTCTGCCGTTTGATTTTATATTGCATTCTTGTATTTTTCTCACTGGGCATTCAGCACATTCTCTCGTCTTTGTAACGATGGGTTAGGCGCGGTTCTGTATTTTGAAAGTGTTGCACATGTAAGTATTCTTTTGTTTTACATTAGTAGCTCTCTATGCTTGGATTCCGAGGATGCTTCCCATGGGTCCCTCACGTAGCTTGATTTGAAATGAAAATCGCATGCTAAACAAGTGAAATGTTAGTTAAATAAAACTAGACTACCAACATTATGTAGGTTGTTTCATTGCATTTCACACCTAAGGCTCGGGTGAAATCGAGTTAACCACGGATAACCCATAAATTCGGGTCGGAGCGTTACGCATGGTCTTGGAAGGGATAAATTACCATTTTTGGTGAATTCTGGGGTTCTTGGGTTTCTGTTTGATTTTGGCCAACCCTTATGAGGATTATCATTCTGGGACCGAAGGGAAAATCTTTGTAATAATGAGTAGACCTGGCAATTTTTGACACGACCCGAAAACCCGACTCGAACTCGACACGATTTTTGCGGGTCAGGTCATGGCTAAATAGGTACGGGTCGAAATCGGGTCAGACCCGCTTAACCCGTTTATTAAACAGGTCGTGTTTCGGGTCAACCTGCGTAACCCGAAATTGACCCGTTTATTTTTCGGGTTGATTTCGGGTCACTTTCGGGTCAAAAACCTATATAACCCATTTAGACACGAATAAATATAAACCATTGATTTTCTAATCTAACGGTCAAAAAAATAAAAAATCAAAAGGGGGATTTGGAAAAGTTTCTAAACCTAACTAAAAACCTAACCTTACCTTAAAGAAAAAAAAACACACGCAAGCAGGTCTTCTTCTCTCTTTCGCTTAAGAGAGAAAAAAATACACCTAAGCCGCCGCCCTTCTCTCTCTCGTCCGTCTCTCTCGTCCGTCTCCGCTTCTCTCTCAGGTCAGCAGCAGGTCTTCTCTCTTCCCTTCTCTCATGTCCTCCACAGTCCACACACACACGTACACACACCACACACGCAGCGAACACAACACACAGAACACACACACAGAACACACACACGCACACAGAACACACACGCACACAGCACGACGAACACACACACGCACACAACGCACACTGTACACACAGCACGCAGCGGCGCACACACTGATTTGTACACACAAGACGCACACACACGACGCACACACAACACACACACTGATTTGTTAGATTGTTTTTATATTTCAATTTTTTTTTTTCTGATAAATTTGTTAGATTTTTTTTATATTTCAGATTTTTTTTTTCAGGTAATAATTATAGATTTGTTAACTTATTTGTTAACAACTAAGGATTGACATCATTAGATTTCTGAATTTCTTAACCGATTTGTTAACTGATTTGTTAGATTAAATTTGTTAACTGATTTGTTAATTTCTGATTTTTTTTCAGCAGGTCATTATCCAAAAAAGTCTAAAGGTACTGATTTTTTTTTTCAGCAGGTCATTAGATTTCTGAATTTGTTAACTGATTTGTTAGATTAAATTTCTTAACGGATTTGTTAGACTTACAATTTGGAACAAAGCTTAAGATTAATTCTTTTAATATACATATTTATTAGCTTAAGAATATTAATGCATGATTTTTGTTGTTGAAATTTTCTTTAGTAAACACTTTTGTGCTGCTAATAAATATTAAATAATGTCTTTTTGTAGATGGAGTCGGATGGGCTAAATGTCAGTTTGCCCAATAATTCTATTGATGTTGATGTAATGATGGATGATGATGATGATGATGATGACGATGATGACGTTGTAGAAGTTGATCAAGTGCAATCACAAGAAGGTGCAAACAAATCCACTACTAGTGCTAAGGGCCAAATCAAAGGAGGCAAGCGTAAAAGGAGATGTACTTCTAATGTGTGGCCTTTTTTCGAGATTCTCAAACAAAAGGGCGTTGATGGCAAAACAAGATGTAAGTGCAAAAAATGCGGGTCTGTCTTCATTTGTGATAGCAGGTATGGAACTGGTAATTTAAAGCGTCATAGAGATAAATGTGAATTGACAAGCACCCGTGACATAGGACAATTGATTGTTCAACAACAACTAGCGGCAAATACTATGTCATTGGGTGCCCCAAAGTTTAATCCCGAGGTATTTAGGGAGATGTTGGTTGCTTCCCTCATTATGCATGATTTACCATTTTCATTTGTTGAGTATAAGGGCATAAGAGCTCTCTTCTCTTATTTACGTGATGATGTACCACTCATATCTCGAAACACCGCTAAGGCGGATGTGTTGAAAATGTACCATAGGGAGAAGGCTAGGGTTAAACAAATGCTTGATGAAGCTCCTGGAAGGGTATGTCTAACTTCAGATTTATGGTCATCAGTTGTTACGGATGGGTATATATGTGTTACGGCACATTTTCTTGATAAGGAGTGGGTGTTGCAAAAGAGGATTTTGGTTTTTTCTTATATGGCGCCCCCACATAATGGGGTTTCTTTGTGTGATAAAATTTGCTCTTTTTTGAGGGAGTGGAGGATTGAAAAAAAATTATTTTCTGTGACCCTAGATAATGCTTCTTCAAATGATTCATTTGTAACCATGTGTCGAACACAACTAAATGCTAGGAAGGCTCTTTTGTGTAATGGGGATTTCTTTCACATAAGATGTTGTGCACATGTGCTTAATTTGATAGTTCACGATGGCTTGAAAGAAATTGATGTGGGTGTCCAAAAGATTCGTGAAAGCATCAAATATATCAAAGGTTCACAAGCTAGGAAAGTAAGCTTCGTGCAATGTGCCAAATTGTTATCTTTAGATGTTAAGAAAGGCTTGCGACAAGATGTTCCAACAAGATGGAACTCTACTTTTTTAATGCTTGAGAGTGCTCTTTTCTACCGTGAGGTCTTTTCTCACTTGGAATTAAGTGATTCAAATTATAAGCATTGCCCTTTGGAAAGTGAGTGGGAGAAAGTTAAGAAAATATGCAAGTTTTTGGGTGTTTTTTATAATATAACTTGTGTTTTCTCCGGCACGAAGTATCCTACAGCAAATTTGTACTTCCCTTTGGTGTTTATGGCGTACTTGACATTGAAAAACCAAATGGAAAGTGTTGATCCATACTTGCAAAACATGGCGGTTATGATGTTTGAAAAGTTTGAGAAATATTGGTCTGAATTTAGCATGATTTTGTCTATAGCCGTGATACTAGATCCACGGTACAAGATTCATTTTGTTGATTTTTGTTATAAGAAAGTGTATGGGGTTGCTTCACCTCAATTTGGGGAAGTTCGAGAAAATTTGTTTGTATTATTTGGTGAATATGATGTGAAGCATCCTTCTTGTAGTTCGATGCAAAACAGGTCCGTTGATGATAGTTTAAATGATGCATCCTTTAGCATGGATACAAGAGATGTACTAAAGGTAAATTTATTTCTATTAATTTGTGTTCATATAACTTGTTTTATTCATATAACTTGTTCTAATGGTAAATGTATCTAATTTTTATTCATATAACTTCTTCAGGAGTTTGATGATTTTGAAAGTGAGGAATTTGGTTCTTGTTCTCAAAAGTCACAACTGGAGCTTTATTTGGACGAACCAAGAGTTGATAGGAATGCCGACTTAGATATTTTAGCTTTTTGGAAAGCAAATCAATTTAGGTATCCCCAACTTGCTGCAATGGCAAGAGATGTTTTGAGCATTCCTGTATCTACGGTAGCTTCGGAATCTGCATTTAGTATGGGTGGAAGGGTTATTGATCAATATAGAAGTTCACTTAAACCCGAGGTGGCAGAGGCGTTACTTTGCACAAAAGATTGGCTCTTCGGTGCTATTGGTAATTTCTATATTTGAATTTATTTTTATTACTTTTATATTTCTTTGCTTTGATTTTAATTTTCATTTGTGAATGCAGAATCTGCACAAGATCAAATTGATGATCTCACGGAAAATATCTTAAACTTGGATATCAACACGGAAAATGCTCCTTCATCCTCGTCGGCACAATGCTCAACTTCTTTTTCGGTTTCGGGTGTGTAATTATCATATTTTAGTAAGAAAAATCGTATTAGTATTTTAACATCTATTCATTTAAAGTTATAGTATGTTAACATCTATTCATTCCTATCATTTTCATTTTAATGGATGCTTACTTTTTTTTTGTAGGTATATGAGTTGAAGGGTTCCTTTTTGGCGTAGACTGAAGTCTTGAAGATTAAGTTTACATCTTTGTAGTTTGGTTGTTTATATTTTGGATTTGGATTGTATGATGGCACTTTAAACCTTTTATGAATTCGTTTAAGGATTGTTTTGTAGTTTATGGATTTGTTTAAGTATCTTTGTAGTTTTGTTGTTTATATTTTGGATTTGGATTGTATGAATATGATGGATCTTTCAAAACCTTTTATGGATTCGTTTAATCATTTTGAACTTGTTTATGTATGAACTTATGTTAAATAAATAGCTTAATAGTTAATAATGTACTACATTCGAATAAACAATGTACTACATTCGAATAAGGACCTATTTTATAAAATATTAAACATATTTTGTAAACATGTTATTATTATCGTGTTAACGGGTTGAAAAATAACCTGCTTATTAAACGGGTTAGCGGGTCGTGTCGGGTTTTCGAGTTTAACACGACCTGTTTATTAAACGGGTTAGCGGGTCGTGTCAGATTTTTCGGGTTCAACAAAACCTATTTACTAAACGGGTTATCGGGTCGTGTTAGGTTATCGAGTCGAACACGACCCGTTTATTAAACGGGTTATGCGGGTCGTGTCGTGTAACCCGTTACTTAAACAGGTCGTGTTCGAGTTTTATGTTTTGACACGATTAATAAACGGGTCGTGTTCGGGTCGAGGGGTTTACTAGAATATATGGGTCTTGACCCGACCCGAACCCGACCCGCCAACACGAATTGCCAGGCCTAATAATGAGGAGAGGTCATAGATTGGATCATCAAGCGACAATCATTTTAAATATTCATGATTGTAAAATTTCTTTAATATATTATATTTTTGTGTATGCGTGCTTATCATAATCTAGTTCTTTTTATTTTTTCCCATTTTTAATATTTCCCCATTTTTCCCAAATGAAGAATACTTTAAGTTTGAATATTAATTTGTTGGTGTGATTAACGATTTGACCTTTGACTTAAGGAAAGAAAATAGAATCAGAAAGAACGAGTTTGATTGAATACTGAAAATGGATTAAGTTCAACCCTAAATAACCATGTTTTCATATCTCTTGATACGAATGTCTTAAATGGAATAAAAGAATTACAACTGTAACCATCTCTGTCCAAACTCCTAAATGCAAGTGACTACTAGAATGAATGAGAAAATCCTATTCTAAGGATGTCAAGTTGAATCTCTACAAACTACAAGACTGACTGCTCAGCTCTGTGATTCCTATATATAATAACAATAGTATACATGGGGATTTTTTTTATATAGATTGGGTCAATGTCCTAAAGTTTCAAAATATATCTTACAATATCAAAACAGTAATAATCATGCCACTCATTTACTATAAACATGTCATCCCGTCAATACTCACATGTAAGAGATACCTCAACCCTTATCATATGTGAAATACTACCCGAGTGTCCCAACCCAAGGAATAATCAATACTAATAAGTCTCTATCACTATACTAACAAGTGCAATCACATAACGGAATACTAACATGGGATGTAACTAACTACTTATTTTACATAATACACCCAAATAACCATATATACATGTTTAATATCTTTTAGTAAATGTGTCATCACTGGACTTTGTCATATATACACAATACAATCCCATATTAATCCCCACTTAAGCCACCCGTACAATAAGATATAAACAATCTCATATCAAAACACATAAACATGACATAGGGATTCAATTAAAGTGTCTCATATACACCTATATAGGACTTATGATAACCACACAAAGGCATGTACCTTCAGGGGACATTGTCTTGCTTCTATCGATAAATCTGTAAGAGTCCCTTACCTAAGTGATTAGAAAAATATATACAAAATACAAATGTGTGGATCACTACTTAGTAACCCTATCAACTAGCTCCATATCCAAACTCACTCGATGGATCGAGTCAGCGAAGTCTCATATTGTGAAACGATGATCATCTTTAGCCTATAATCCTAACAAGTCAATATACAGTAACACAGTCGACTATCTAACCTAATGGAGCAAGTCATTTATATCCCTCATCATAAGGTCGTGACCATCTTGTATGTAAATCAAATATACTGACTTCCTCATGTTCCTACATCAAAAACTAGGAGTGCAGTATATGGTCCCAATCAAAATCATCAAAGCCTCGATCAATAGATTCCTTATAAGTAACTTGTATGTTCACATAAATAAATAATGTATGTTTGTGTGTGTGTCTGTGTGTGTGTGTGTGTGTCTGTGTGTATAAATGGAGAATAAGGCCTACTCTTACGTGTACCCGAATCACCCGAACGTCGGATTGTCCGTTTAATTATTTGGTTTATGAACTTTGAAACTTTAATAAAATCTAACCTTTCAGCATATAATGCATCTACAAAAAAATTGGGTGCACATACTATAGAGTGTACTCGAATCTATCCCAATACCCATCACCAATTTGTCCCAATTTCATTTAAAGGTTTATTACATCTCAAAATCATTTTTCTAAAAATTGGCTCTATGTTTATCATATTTTTAAACTATAAGAAAATACACACACACACACACGCACACACATAAAAATATACTCTCTCATAATACATTCAAACGTCCCATATATATACTCTAACTCATAATACATTCAAACGTCCCATATATTATTCCAAAGATAATCAAACCCAAAACATCATACAAAAACCCCACATATCAAACCTACAAGGTCTGAATCGATTCGGACTAGGTTCAGTTTGGGTCAACCTGGTACTTTTTCTCCAAAAATTGTCTAAAAACCTTAGAAACAACCCCCAACTTTGATTGTTGACCCACAAAGATTTAATACAACAATCACAACTTTATTACCACTCAAATAAGGTTAGGATTCATAATCCTAAATGGGTTCCACATTGATTAACATCATTATAACAGAATTAAGGTTCAAATATATCAAATCTTCATTTAAACCTAATTTCATTCTTAAACTTTAATTAATTGAATTAACATGCAGTTTCAGATTTTAAATTATTACATTAACATAGGACATTCATAATTACAAGTGCTTCAAAACGATTCAATTAAAGGTTTCCAATAAAATTCTAATTAAGTCATATTACAAGACCGACCAATTGTTTAATTTCATAAACCAGTTAAACCAAATATGAACATGATTAAGAAACACACATTCTCCAACATGCTTTTGAATACCAAATCAAATACAAGACATTGATATCATAAATCAATTACAAAATATACAATGATAAAGGAAAAGATTTTTTACCAGAAAATATAAATGGTGATTCCTCCTCTTGATCCCTTGTTGACCCTTTTTAAAGTTCTTTACGATTATACCAAATATCTAAGGAATATAGGATTTATGTTTCATGTGTAAAGTGTCCTACTAATGAGGGTTAATAACCTTTAAAATTTCTTAACTATGCATGTAACTAATAGTCCTAATTTTGATCTTCTAAATGATCCCAAAATACTTCCCAAACTAGTCCCAAACTAGTCCAAATGTATACCTAACCCATAGGTCCAATCCAAACTACTAAAAATATATATTCGAACCTTCATGACACTCCATAGTTCAATTCAAATGGTAATACCTCACACAGATATAGTAATACCTCACAACACAAATAAAATACACACTTGATTATTATATGCATGGTAGAGTCCAATATCATATAATTAGTATCACCAATTAATTATTTATAACACGCGATATAAAAGTCACATTACATGCAAAAATTTAATTACAGTATAAATTATGCATTTTATTATTACCAAATCTCTCAAGTAATAATTAATCTCATTTATCAATTTTTTCTCAATAGGAAAGAATAAATAAAAATCACGAAAATATGTGGTATTACAATTTACAGATTGCCTTTATTATTTTGCGACAATTACTGTTCATCTCCCAAACTTTTGATTATTTATATATTAACTCATGATTTTACTTTAATCTTAATACTTTTGTATTCTTATAGTTCGAGTGATAAATTTTTGAGATTTACTATTTGACTCCTATGTTTGTTATAAGTTGAGATAAATATTCAAAATTTAGAACGAGAAGTTTTCTAATTTTTTTAGGATCCGAATTTCTTAGTTATCATTCATAGTTGGGACCCGAAGTTTCCTTTGTAATTAAAATAAGATCTTTTAGTTCTTAATTACTATTTTAAATTTGGGACTTGGAGTGCACATATAGTAATTTAGTTTATGACCTGAAGTTTTCATATAACTAGTTTAATTTAGGGCCTTAAGTTCTCATATAGCTATTTTATTTTGGGGCATGAAGTTTCCAAATCATACAATATTGAGATCGAAAAATATCTAAATATTTATATTCGGGACATGAAGTTCCTATATTTATTTACAATTGAGACATGATTTTTCTCAATAATCATTCAAATTTGGAATATGTAGTTTTCGAATTATTTGAACCTAAAGTCTCAAAGAAAATATAATACAATCCATATTGAAGATTTGATTGTCGAATAAAAAAGGCTTATAAATGAAGAGTCGCCTAATTATATTTATGATATGAAGATCCGTAATTATGATTGCGATCAATAGTTCACAAATTATTATTTATAATTGGGATATAGTTTTTCCAATCACCTTTGAAAATGTGAATCTTGAAACTCTCATGTTATGTAAACATATTTGGACATGAAGTTCCAATAAAAACATATCAGAAATCAAACTTGAATTTTGTATTATTCATGGGGTATGAATCTTAAAATTTTGTAAAATAATTATACAAAATTTAGACCAAAGCTCCAAATATTTTTTTTATTAAGAGTTTCAAATAAATTAAATATTAAAACTTGACTTTTCAAATTCTTACCTTTTAATTTTGTTTATTAAATGAAATATATTTTTATATACTCTTTTAATGATTAAATGTCTCTTTAACTATCATCTTAGTGGTTTCATCATTAACACTTTGTCTTTTGACCTTTCTATTAATTTCAGTATTAATTTACATTTTAATGACATTTAATTGTAACTCCTTTTCACATTCCAATTATTTATTATACATTGGAGTATTGGGAATGTGTCAAGAATGTGAAGAAAATGAAAACCCTCATTCTCTAAACATAAAAGGTTGGATCATTATATATCAGAGATGATATATATATCTGGAACTTGTTCTGAATAACATTTTTACCTTTAATCAGACCTAGAGTTTTAATAAAAAAAAAAGGTAGAGAATTTAATGTCCTTGAATATTAACAATATTGAACCTGAAGTTCAACTATTTGTGTAGAACCAGAAGTTCTCACGCATAAATTATTAACTTGAAGTTTTATATTTCACATAATTCGCATCATATGTTTTGTTTCAAATTTATTTTTTTCCTATTGGGACACAAATATATATATATATATATATATATATATATATATATATATATATATATATATATATATATTGTAATCACACATAATTGATGATTATAAATTGTCGCTACATAATGACGTTTGTCTAGACGACAGTGAACAACTCACACTATACTCAAAACCCTGAAGTGTTTTCAGACTTGGTATGTAATATAATAAATATTTCAGCCATAGTTGAAACTAAAGCTCCAGAAGAGCCTATGTGATGTTGTTATGTAGTACCCCTCCCCCCCCCCCCCCAACAATCCCCCCATATATGGGATGAGTCATATGAAAGAAATTTTTTTCATAATGGGATTGAGAATATATGGGTACCATAATGAAACAAAGAATGAAAAGTAATTTTGCATTACTTCTAGTGTTGGAAGCTAAAAGCTTACACTACTAAAACATCATTTCATTATTCACAGGGTTATACTATACAACATTTATTATTGTAGAATTGCACTTTGTCATTAACTTAAAGCTTCATGGTTCAACCATTTGATATCATACAATGATCAATAATTAATAACTATTATTATCACAAGGGTATGCATACATGGTATTTATGTTTGACCCTTTATTGAATCATTGAAAAATGTAGTGTTTCTCGCATGTCTTGCAAAAATTTATTTTAATGAGACACAATTCCCGCCATTAGGGGGTGGGAAGAACGTACCTGAAGTGTAAATTGTTCCTGAAGAATGACGAGAGTTATCATGAAATACTTCCTCTTTGTCTCATCTAATGTCATGTAACGCTCAATGCGAAAATGAAGTGAAAAATGACATTACAACATCAAATGATTATGAAACTTAAAATGTTAGATGCAATCACATGGATTGGTTACAATTGTGCTTACCAAAATCATTGTCCCAATAGGAAAAAATTAAATTTCGAAGAAAATAAATTCATTATACATTAGAAGCGTGACAAACCTATAGGTCACAACTACATAACTCCCTAGTGGTGGAGGTTAAATAAATTCATGACCAAATATTGCTCCAGAAAAGCTTATACATAACACTCAAGAATAGGTTATAAATAAAATATCCACTTCTTTTAAACCTTAGAAGAGGTAATTTTCTATAAAAAAGACACTAGTCCCTGAAGTGACTATAAAATCCTCGAAGTAGGCAGAGGTACCTAATAAAAATGCGATATTGTCAAAGATGATCATCGATGATATAATTATATATGTTGTAGCTACACAAAAATCAAAGGGAAGTGATACTACAAATCCACATACTGCAAATGAATGTCGATAAATAATATATGGGCAAAAATGAGAAATTTGTATTAAGACATAATGCAAGTCTCTAAATAAATGTGGTGGCCCAAAGTTTTTGCACAAACACTTAGCCCCCTAAAAAAAATTGGGTATAAAGCCCAAAAGATAAATTTGTAAAGGGTAGTAAGACCTTATAATCGAATCTTTCACTTGAAATTTCTTTCACCAAGTCTTAGGATGGAAAAAATAGTTATGCTAAGGGTACTGAAACCTTAAAACTTAGATTTTTTTCAACCTTAAACACCCCAATGGATCCCGAGATCCCATGCAGAAAATTTGAATTTTTGGAATCCTTATAAGGGTCCTAAGACCTTCGAACTTAGAAATTGTGAAACCTAAAATTTAAAATCCTTATAAGGGTCATAAGACCTTCGATTTTTGAAAATCTAAAATCGAAAGTCCTCATAACAGTCCTAAGACATCCATTCTTAGAAATTCTAAAACGTGAAGTCCCATAAAGGGTCATGAACCTCTGAACTTGGGTAAATGTAAAATGTGAAATCCTTCTTTGGATTTAAATTTTTTGAAATTTGAAGTCCTTATTATGGTCCTAAGACTTTCAGACTTAGCATTTTTTAGTATGCATTAGACTGAAGAGCTATTGGAACTTAGCCCCTTGTGGAGGTTAATTCTAAGGTCCATGTAGGGTTTTAGGATGTCTGAACCTTTAGGTTTTGAATCTTTGCTTGTAAACCTTTTCGTTTTTTGGACTTCGAACATTTAGCCCCTTAGAAAATTTTGAAAAATGGAATTTTTACCTAAACATTGTTTTTAAGGAGATACTTGACACTTGAATTTTTTCAAAGAATGAGGCTTAAGAAAATGTTTGGATAAATTTTTTTTATTGTTTTTGTGTAACTTCATTTTTAACACATAATTTAGGTGAGTACAAAGCCTTTGGGATGGTTGTTTGTGGGTCTTTGGACCTTAGTCAGTTTGAATGGAATCAAAAGTGAGAACCTTGATGATTCCTTTAGTCTTTTGGAAGTCCTTGGACCTTTGATTGTAATTTTTAGGTCATTTAGACATATAAACTTCAGTGTTTTTTTTTGTCCTGGGACATTTGATTATTAGTCTTAATCTAAGGTTGGAGTCCTTATAACTTGAAGTTTAGGTCTTGAGACCTTAACTTAAATCTATATCCAATGATGAAGTCCTTACAAATATTTATTTAGGGTCTTCAAACCTCGATTTAAGTTTTGAGCCAAGGCCAAAATCCTTATAACTCGATTTGTAGGTCTTTTGACCTTAGGTTTTAGAGTCAGGGTCGAATTACTTGTAACTCTTTAAAGAATACTCATCTTGTATACATCGTGGGTAACACAAATGATTGTTTTTTCCTTTTAATTGAGCATCAAATACATCATTGGTAATAATTTTTTAGCTGCTCTACATTCCAGGGGTGAGGAAGTTCATATCCCTTAATATCTTTGAGGTAATAACAACCAATCCCGTATGTTAACTAGATTTCCCTTCGTTCGGATTTGTAGTTTCCAGTGTGACTTATCTCAAGACAAATTCCCCCACCTTGAATTCTCTGTCGTGGAATTTTCATTGAAATATGAGGTCGTCCTCTACTTGTAAGCAAAAATTGATTAAAGTAGTTTCCATCTTTTCCTCAAGATCATTTAGATATCCCTTGAGACCTTCATTACTGGACTCTGGTTCGAATTGGGCTACCCTCTGTGTAGGCAGTTCAACCTCGGTTAGGATCATCACCTTACTATCAAAGGTCATGGAGAATGAGGTTTCCTTTATTAGGCCTCTGACTATGGTCCTGTAATACCACATGAAGCTTGGAAGTCCGTCAACCCATAACCCTTTAGCCTTTTTCTAACTTCTTCTTCAGATTGTGGGAGATGGTTATGTTGGTGACCTTAACTTTTCCATTGGTGTGATGATGGCTTAGAGAAGAGTAGTTGTTGACTATGCCGTAGGCTGAGCAGAACTCTTTGAAGGTCGAATTGTCGAACTGCTGGCCATTTTTAAATGACGGCCTTGGGAAAGACAAACTTACAAATGATATTTTTTAAAGATGAAGTTGGTAGTATACTTCTCCGTAATGGCGGCTAAGGTCTCAACCTCAGCCCAATTAGTGAATTAATCAATGACCACAATTCAAAACTTGTTTTGGACTTTGTTGAGGGATAAAGGTCCTACCAAATCTTTTCCTCTTTGAGCAAAGGGCCATAAACTTAGCATCAAAGCCTTTTTTTGTTGGATGCTTTAGAACAAAGGCGACCCTCTAACATTTGTTATAATACCGCATTAAGTCCTTCGCTTCCTTCTCTAATGTTGGATAGAAGTACCCCTGCCTCAAGACCTTGTAGGCTAAGGTCTTTGGGCTTGTATAGGTACCACAAACACCTCCATGGAGGTCTTTGAGGACGTAACTGGCCTCTTCTAGACTGAGGCATCTTTGAGGTACTTAAAAACATCCATTTTTTAACAATACTCCATTTTCTTTGTAGTACCGGGAAGCTATAGACTTTATCATGACTCGGATCTTATCATTTGGAAGGATCCCACAACTGAGGTAAACTGTGATCTAGTGGTAAATTCTGAGCTCTAATCGATCTCTGCAGTATTGATGTTGAGTTGGGTGATGCTTAGTTTGCCCAAAGAGACAACTAGAACATTTGGATTTTTTTCATATAATGAAGGCACCCGGGAATTATGGTCAGCCTCAATATTCTTTTCCTTTAGGAACCTTCTGATGAAATTTTTGGAGACCCTCACTACACCAAATCTGCACTATTGTCACGTTCATTGCCCTTGACAAGTTGGACTGGTCAAGGTCAATGACCGTGACAATTCTGGGCGAGATAACTTTTTTTATCACGGACGTGTCACGGTCTATGATCGTGACAACATTGTAAGAATTGTCACGGTCATGTCACGGTCTAAGACCGTGACACGTTTAGTCACGATTAATAATCGTGACACATTTTTGTCCCCTTTTAAAAAAATTATCACGGTCAATGACCGTGACAATTCTGGGCAAAATTGAAAAAAAATCTGTTGGGCAGTATGGCCACTGCCACTGCCCAACAGTATATTTTTAGCTGTTATATCAACGTTGTACCTATTCAAATTTCATATATCCAAATAAACTAGAGATAACTCAAATATACATTCAAAATAGAAACTATTTAAGAAGAAACAACATCACCATCAATTATCTCAAATCTACAAACTATTTAGCTGGAAAAGAGATTTTGTACCGCGACGCTCGAGGACACCTCCTTATCCTTCCCTTCTCATCCGAATAGTCACATAAGTATCGAGCATATGTGGCCTACCCTCAGGGCCACTCCTTGTCCCCTGAATTAAAATAAAGTAAAATTAGTATCCGCCCCGCAAATAAATCAAAATTGAAATCGAAATCGAAATTGACATATAAATATAAATACATTACCTGTAGTGTCACCCAAGCAGCTAACTTGAGCTCATATGGCACCTCCTTCTAACTAATGTACCCCGAGCAATCATGTCAAATATAATTCCCTTCATATCTGAACACTAAGAAATGTCATAATCCTATGCAGTTATCCGCTCCAAATTCCTTCCAACAGTGGTGTAGCCAAAAATCAGCAGTTAAAGTTGTCAATTCCACCTTTCAATGGTCTCCCATGTTTTGCTAGAGGTTCCAAGTGGTGGGGTATGGAAAGTGTAATTGACAACTTCAACTGGTGATATTTGGCTACATAACGGTTAGGAGGAATTTTCAGAGCATAACTCCATAGGATTATGGCATTTCTTGGTGTTCGGATAGACGAAGAGATTCAGTCTCCTCTCCACAAATAGGACACCCCAAATAACTATGTACTAATCACCTATTAAAGGTAAAAAGCGTATATTCATGGATTAGTATAAACAAAACTTAGATGTAGTTGGAATATTTATGTATTAATCTCCTCTCCACACACGCACACCACACAAGAGTAAAAATGATAAAGTACAAATCAATTAAAAGCATTAAAAATGGATGTTTCAGTACAAATTGAAATATTTATTACAAATTGAAAAATTATTTCAAATTCGGGTTATCATCAAAAATGGATTGATATTCGGTAGGAGCAGTCAAGTCATCCACACTACTATTTAGACGCCTTGGAGCGTGTTGGACAATTGACCACGGCTCGTTGTTGATATACTTCGAATAAAATACTTGCTTAACCTTTTGAAATGCACAAACAAACGGCTCATCGCTGACGTGGTCGTTGATCTTCAACTTGGACAAGTCAACCATGATCAAATTGGTGACAGGATCAACTTTACAAGCATTTTTATCCTCAACTCTTACCCAGTCACAGTAAAATACAACCTCTTTGAAGCTTATAATCCAATTCAAATATATTTTGGATTACACCATAGTAAGTCATTTCAGCTTCAACGAGGTTTTTATCTTTTGCGCTCGCTCGAAAGATAGTAAGAGCTTTGTATGAAATTCCCGAGTTCTGTACATTTGTACTTTCCTCGTACACTTTAGCGCCGAAAATATAACCGTCCAATCGATACTTTTTGTACTCTTGTACCACGAACAAGGGTCCAGTGGCTAGACAAGCAAGCCTTGATGTCGCATCATTTATCTTTAGGAGCTGAGAATATAGATAAATTAATTATATTAGTGGTAAAATTTGAGTTTAATGTAATGTTATATAACGACTGTTTTCATTATAATTACCTCTTGTGTCAACCACAGCCTAAATTCGTTGTCTGATTGTACCATTGTTTTTCGTCTTTTATTGTTATCACAGGCTTCATATTTTCTGTATATTACAAAATTAATCATGTATAAAATAATCTAAAATAATGTTAAACATTATAATAATCGAAACTTACTTTTTCCATTCTTCAACATCTTCATGTGTGTCAAATAGATAACGAGCTACTTGTTCATGTTGCAAACTCGTTAATTTCACTCGTTTTCCCATCACATGACCACCATCATCGAAGAATTCATCAGTGTCATCAACGTAGGTCGAGTCAGGCATATATTCCAGAGTATATATTGATGACTCCACGGTGATGTATTCCTCTGCAATTGATCCTGCAATGTATCGCGTATTCTTGACGTAATCTTTAAAAACTTTCATCAATCTTTCAAACGGATACATCCACCGATATCTAACTAGACCACAAAAAAGTTCCTCGTCACATAGGTGTACCAACAAGTGAACACTTATGTCAAAGAATGCTGGGGGAAAGTACTTCTCCAATACACAAATCGCTTCGATCACAGCCAATTTTGCGGCCACTATGTGTTCTCGATTCACTACTGTAAGGACATTTTTGTCCATTATCAATATGTATGTCATACGCCGTTACACCGTTGAAGAAATTCAAGATCGCATCTACATCAACGGATCCGAATATCAACGCATCTTCAACATCATAGCCTCTGCGAGAATGAACTTGGTAAAATTTTGTTTTTACGTTCCTTAAAGTTCATATTTAGTATTGGGAAATTTTTATAAAATGTTTTTTATAAAAATAAGAAGTAAGTTTTTTCAAGCAAAATGAGGCTTTTTAAAGTTTTTTATTTTTCTGAGAAAATCGGACCGGTCCGCCCTCTACCCGGACCGATCCGCCTTGCTCAAGGTCCAGTAGACCCCGGATCGTATGCAAACCGATGGAGCCATATTTTAAAAGAACCGATCCGGTCAATCGAACCGATCCGGTCAATCGAACCGATCCGCCTCCTAGCAGGACCGGTCCGCCTGGGATAAACTCGAGCAGTTCCGTAACTGTTTTTACCACCATCTTATATTTCCTATATATATAACTATTCCGATGGTGTATTTCTTGAAGTCTTTGAAAAAACGTTTTTTAGAGTACAAACACAACAAGACTTCAATTTTTGATGTGCCAAACATCTTTTTGATTCACACACAAAAATCCCAATTACTTTTGTGAATCTTTTGGAACCCTAGAACACAAACTTTGTTGTTGTTCATCTTTGTGGAGAGATCTTTGCAACCGAGGACTGCGTGTCATTGCTGAGGGAGTCTCTACAAAGTTTTATGGTTGCGTGTCATTGAGGAGAGCTGCGGTTCTTCCTGCGTTGTTTGGGCTGCGAGTCCTTGGAGGGTGCTGCGTGTATTCTCTTGCTGAGTTCAAGACTGCGTGTCTTTGTGGGTTGGCTGCGCATTGATCCATTGCAGATTTCTCTATGTAATTGTAAGTTGTGGCTTGTATATTCATAGTGAAATAAAGGTTTTACCCGAAAGGGTTTTTTCCTTGAAATCTGTGTCTCAGCATATTTTTGTGTCACATGCTTTATTTATTTATGGATTCACACACGCACCTTAGATGCATGTTTAGGGGCTGAAATTAAATAAGTATGCTATATTAGAAAGTTGCGAAGTTAATCAATTATCACACGTAATTCTCGCATTCTCAACTACCTTCTCACACAAGAGGGAGAAGGTAATACTAATTTGCATAATAGCCCTACACAAATCCTTGTGCTTGGAGAAACAGTACTTAAATAATAGAGGAACCAATTGCATGATCACATGCCAATCGTGGGACTTACACTTATGTAAATCATGAGTAGCATAATCCACAATCCTTTGCAATTTGGACGAAAAAGTAGATGGTCCCTTCAAATTATATATTGTTTCTAGAAGCACCTTCCTTTCCCCACTCGTCAAAGTAAACGCACCAGGGGGAATTATTATCCTTCCCCTACTATCTTCTTTTAACCATAGTTGTAGCTTAAGTTTTAACGATTTAAGGTCTTTTCTTGCATTTTCTCCATCCTTCGAATGACTCCCCCCAAGGCAAGTACCCACAATATGTTCAGCAAAGTTCTTCTATGCATGCATCACATTCAATACATGGCGCAGCGGGTTATTCTTCCAATAAGGCAAGTCAAATAAAATTAACCTCCGAGACCATGCCTTTCTTATCTCAGTTTTATTCCCAGTTGGGGTCTTCTTATGCTTGACATTCTTAAATTTGGGATTCTTACCTGGCATATTAGGGCCACATTCAGAAGATTTACTTTCAATTTCTGAACCCGAAAGTTGTCTCGGCGGTAGCCTATGTTCAACTCCGCCCAATAAAAAATTGGAACCTTTCTCAGATCTGAAACTATGAGCTGGGGGTAAAAACCTCCTGTGGCGATGGTATACATTTTTTAAGCTAGAGGATAGACGAAGAGATTAAGTCTCCTCTCCACAAATAGGACACCCCAAATAACCATATACTACACAACCGAATAATGTCCCATAAGCTGGAAAATCAAGAATTGCCCACATCAACATAGCTTTCAGCGTAAACTCTTCTTTTCTAAAAGAGTCAAATTATTGCACACCCTCTTCCCATAACTCATTTAATTCTTCTACCAAAGGAGCCAGGTAGACGTCAATGTCATCACTTGGTGCCTTTGGCCCAGGTATCAACAAAGCCATCATCGAAAATTCAGGTCTCATACACTGTGAAGGAGGGAGGTTGAGTGGGGCTAGGATCACTGGCCATACACTCTGATTGGTGCTTAGATTTCCAAATGGATTGAAACCATCCGTTGATATAGCCAAATAAATGTTGCGTTGTTCTCGAGAAAAATTGGGATACTCAAAATTCATCCTCCGCCAGGCAGTAGAATCAATAGGATGACGCATGATATTACCCCATACTTCTGCCCTAGCATGCCAAGTCATTGCCTCTGAAATCCATGGTACTGTGAAAATTGCTTTAATCTAGGCCCAACGGGAAAATATTTCAATACTTTTTTAGGCACTTTTGAGCTTATGCCTTCCTTACTAGTAGATTGGACATATCTAGGTTCATCGCATACTGGACAACGATCGAGATTTTCATACTCCTTTCGGTATAGTATGCAGTCATACACACAAGCATGAATCGATTTATACTTCATTCCCAAGCCTTTCAAACTGTTCTTCATAACAGGATAGCTATTTGGAAGTGTATTCACCTTGGGCAATAAGCCCTTCACCCATTGCAGAATTCTCGTCACGCTATTGCCAGACAAACCGTATTGCGTCTTCAAACTGTGCAAACCAACCATGGCATGTAAAGTTGTTTGATCTTTCTCACAGCCAGAGTATAACGGTTGGGTCGCCTTAAATTATAAACTTTGGTAGTCATCATCAAGTTTTATCGTGTTATCTTCACGAGCACTTGAATCTTCTACATCATCAGTAACCTCATTCTCCTCTGCTTCATAAAATCCATACGCATCATCAACTAAATCCTTTGACATATTATGATCTACGTCATCCCCTTCTACATCTATTCTACTTGTTGAAGGTTGTTGTGAAGGTTGGTCGGGGACAAAAGGAACTTTTAATTCACCGTGACAACTCCAAAATCGATAACTATCTTGCATACCCGGTCTTAACAAATGTAGTTCAACTATTTTCCACTCAAACACCTTACCATTCTTACACCTAGCACACGGACACGGAAACTCTTCATCATTATGACATCTCTTTGCATATTTCACAAATTCGTTAGCACCTTTGCGAAACACATCCCCCATTCTATTAGTCTCACCCATCCACTCTTTGTATTTCAGATATCCCATCACAACTACCACAACTAAACACCTATTAAAGGTAAACAAAACTTAGATTTATAGTATGTTTTATTTAATTATCCCATCATTTAATTATCCTATTAAAGGGTGAGTGGTTCTATCCCATTCAAGACCGCATTTTTCTGTAATATACTTAACAGCTCATGCACATTGTTACGATTTGAAAAAAATTCGACAGCATATCCCCGTAGTTCTCCAAGTACACGACGTAGATTGGCAGGTGTGAGTGTTATTTCAATTGATGACTCTCGAACGGGTCTAAGGGCTATTGAGTGCGTACGCATAAGAACTAGAAGGCTAGTATCTATGCGCACTATATTTAATTTCAAGTATGTTTCATTTAATTATCATACTATATATATATTGTTCGATATACAGAGTAATTTTCAAAAAAAGTTGAAAAATCCCACCCCCATATGGACAATAATCCAGTAGTCATGCCACTTTTAAAACTAATCAATCAAACATTTACTAAACAAAATAATCCAACAGCAATGTCAACAATAAATATGTATCCCGTACTCCTTCTAATTCATCTACTCAATTAATTCATTTCATCAATTAAACTAACAATTAACGTATAGAATTATTAATTTACTAATTTACACTGAGGGGCATTCCTACTTTCATATGAAATGGGCACTGATTATTAATTTACTTTCATCTAAAACTGTTTCATTTATTAATTATATTTTAGTGGATGTAATTATAGAATCTATGGATGGACTCAATTTAATTTTACTATGTGAATGTTTTTATCTACAATGAGTTAACCTTGAAACAATATATATTATCTCATAGAATTATCAAAATACAATATTAAGAGAATTACAATGGTACCTTGACTTACCCCCCTCCCCCCCCCCCCCCCCCCCACCCACCCACCCACACACACACAAACAAATTGACAAATTCATGGGTTATTTCCAACATATAAACATCATATACACCTAACAAACATACACAAACATATATTCACGAGTTAGTTTCAACAAAAGTGCAAAAAATTCAAGAACCCATATACATACAAATACAAAAATAAATAACTCGTGAATTTGTCAATTTGTTTGGCAAATTCATGGGTTAATTCAAATACAAAAATAAATTCATGGGTTAGTTCACGGGTTAATTCAAATACAAAAATAAATTCATGGGTTAATTCATGGGTTAATTCAAATACAAAAATACAAATTCATGAGTTAATTCAAATACACACATACACACCCACACACACACACCTCCCTCCACACACCCCACACACCACATACACACACACACACACAATAGCCCCCCACCCTGCCCCACCTCCCTCCACACCCCCCACCCACCACACATATACACACACACACAACAACCCCCTTGCCCCACCCCCTACCCCCACCCTGCCCCACCCCCCACACACGCACACACACATGCACATATATACACACACACACATATATATACACACAAACATATATATAAATGGAAGAGAGAGAGAGAGAGAGAGAGAGAGAGAGAGAGAGAGAGAAACGTAGAGAGAGAGAGGGAGGGAACGGCGGGAGGGAAAAAAGAAGGGGTAAGGGTTTTTGCTGTAGAAGTTGTCACGTTCGTGTCAAGGTCCTTGACCGTGACAATTATTTAAAGAATTGTCACGATCATTAACCGTGACAAGTAAAGAATTGTCACGGTTTTGTCATGGTCAATGACCGTGACAATTCTTTGTCACGGTCGTGTCAAGGTCAATGACCGTGACACAAAACGCGTGCTTTTTGTCACGGTCAATGACCTTGATCAGGGTGGCCGGCTGAAAGGTGACAATTTTATCATTTTGGTGTAGTGCCTCTTGATGAGGTGCTGTACAATATATAAGCACCCTGCCATCTTGTCACCTTTGGCCACATATACCTAAGTGGCATGGCTTCCCACTAGTTAAGAGTCACAAATGGCCTCCACCTATTAATCTTTTAAATTTATGGCTAGGTTTAAGCTTGCCAGTAACGCCTCGTACTCCCTCTTATCAATAGAGGCTTTGAATTTAAAATGGAGAATAAGAAAAATAATACCTCCTTCAGGAATTTCTAGATGAAGTCCAACTCCACTGCTTTAGCTATTTGATAAACCATCCACATGTTGGAGATTTGGGGTCCAACTCTTTATATAAGGGTTGCTCGAGCTCTTTAGCCTTGGAAGCCTCTATTTTTTTTTATATCTTTTGGCCTCGCTGTGAACCTCTTCTAGATTGTTGAACTTCTCAATGAATCTAGCTAAGACTTGACCCTTGATGAGACGCCATGGATAATACACGTTATCAAGCTTTTCTAACTTCACTGACCACTTGACAAACCTCACTAAGGTATCGATCCTGTAGAGGATCTATCTGAGGAGATGATCGGTCATGACTATCACCCCATGAAATTGGAAATAGGGCCTCAAACATCAGAATGAGATTATGAGACAGAGGGTAAGATTTTCCATCCTTGGATATTTTCTCTCAGCCCCTTACAGAGATCGACTAGCATAGTAAAAATGGTACCGAACGACAAACGCTTATCTAATCAGATCTGAACTGATCGCGGTTGGTGAAACAGTGATGTATAAGTACTAATATTCACCAGTAATGGTTTTGGACAACAAAGGTGCAAATTCTATGTATTTTTTAAGGATTTATAAGGCCTCCTTAACCTCAGAAGTCCACTCGTAGACCTTCTTTATCATTTTAAAGAAAGGAATGCACTTGTTTATGGCCTTTTAGAAAAATCGATTAATAGAAACAACTCTCCCGACTAGGATTTGGACCTCTTAGCTTAAATATTCTTTGGATTAGCATCGATGCCTTACCTGGTGACCATGAACCTTAAGAACTTGCCTCCAGTAACCTCAAAAGTAAATTTCTTTGGGCTGAGACTCGTTTGATTCCATCTAAGGATAACGAGGGTCTCCCCGAGGTTTAGCACATGGTATGAGGTTGATAAACTTTTCACCATCATGTCATCAATATATACCTCCGTGGTATTTCCAATAAGGTCTTTAAATATGGAGTATACCACCATTTTATTGGTTGCACCTATATTTTTTAGTTCGAAGGGCATAACTTTGTCATAATAGGTATTTTTATCTATAATGAATGAGGTATTTTCCTCATCGACATGGGGCATTTTTATTTAATTATACCTAAGTATGCATCCATGAATGAAAGGATCTAGTGACTAGTTGTGGATTTTACAAAGGTGTCAATCTGAGGTAGTGAATATCAGTACTTAGGGAACGCCTTGTTGAAATTAGTGAAACCGATACAAATTCTCCTTTTTTATTGGCTTTGGGTACAAGAACCATGTTGGAGAGCCATTCTGGGTACTTGACCTCTACGATGAAGTTAGTCTCCCCGATTTTATCAACCTTCTTTACTGGAAAATTATTCTTTTGTGGGCCAAAGAACCTCTTATTTTGCCAAACTATCTTGTGATTTAGGTCCACGTTGAGGTGATGGACCATGGCATCAGGATCCACACCAATCATGTTAGAGTGACTCCAGGTGAAGATGTATCTAATTTCCTTTAGGAAATGGATGTTCTCTTTTCTAAGGTAGGAGATTAGTCCAGACCTAATTTGAATTTCTCTGGTTATATCCTCCACATAAATGCATATAGCGATTAACGCTTTGGTCATCCTTTTATCTTTCTTTTCATCTCGTGGGTCTCATGTATCCACGTTCAGTAAATATATGCCTACACTTTTTAAGTGGAACTATTTTTTCCCGAACTTTCATTTCTTTGGAAGAGTGAGACAAAACAACACTGATTGAAATCTTGAATGAATTAAGATGTGTGTTTAAAATAAATCAAACTTATCATTCTTACAGACAACATAACTAATGATTGTTCAAATCATAACTGACCTCAGATGCATAGATGCTCCCCTCTGGACCTTAAACATATAAGAGAAAAGAAATGTCAAAGTGTGAAACAATTATTTAAAGTGGTTTGGACCTCAGATGAGGCTACTAAGTTCACTGTCAAAGATTTTATATTTTTTATTAGATTATAAAAGTATTTGTTACAATTTATAAGACCTCTTGGGCTTTGTTTAAGAGGGTCTGAGGTCTTACGGCCTTTGTCAAAAATCCAAAAGGCCTTAGGAAGCAACTAGTGGACTTATCTAAGCAATCTTGAGTAATATATTTAGGACTCAACAAGATATACAAAGTATAAGATAACTATAAGTGATCCGAGTTACAAGTGAAATCTCTCAAAAGTTGGTTGGGAGAGTATGGAATAAAGAGTAAACACTAATGAATGCTACAACTCTTATCTATATGGAAGTATGATATTCCCAAGAGCTTATTCTCTTGGATTTCTCCATATTAAATGTCCTTCAACCCTTCACAATCCTTCCTTTTATGTGCAAACTCTTAGAGAGAGAATGGATGGACTGTCACAACATTGTTATAAACATGGTTGTGGTGTCTATGAGGTCTGACGGTGTCAACAAGATAGTTGAGTGTTGGCCAAAGGATTTGTATGTGGTGCAAGCTAGTTGTTGGTAACATTAAATATGGATAGGAGCTTTCAATGAAAGTGGAGATAAGTAGTGGCAGTATATGGAATAATGTTTTTCTTTCCACTTACCCATCAAACTAATTGCAGAATCTCTACCGAAGTCTTGAGAACTATCATGGGACTTCCACAGGCTGACCTTGATGTGTTATAAAATGATGAACATCAGTGTTTAGGTTAAGACGACCATTGGAGGTAATATATTTTCAAACCAAGGTCTATTAT
The DNA here is from genome assembly GCA_949130495.1 of Sambucus nigra. Lineage (NCBI taxonomy): Eukaryota > Viridiplantae > Streptophyta > Magnoliopsida > Dipsacales > Adoxaceae > Sambucus > Sambucus nigra. The sequence goes on from OX422220.1 coordinate 53,726,506, forward strand.
AGTAGTCAGATTTGGCGGAACCCTAGTTTTATGGTCATGGTTTTTGGTTAAGGAGTCTTATTGAAACAAATAGCCTTTTAAGAGGATAGAAGGATGACTGAGATTTAAGACATTAATATTTCCTTTTCTTGAGATCATCGAAGGTCTTGGAGAGCAAGAAACGATCTATATAAGGTCAGAGGCCAACCTTGAGACATTTATTCTTGCTTGAGGATAGTTGAGGAATTGGGAGCCTCTCGAACACCAAGTGTAAGATGGGGTATCATCATTTTGAACTATAAATAGGGGTCATACCCCTTGAGTATAGAATACCAATGAAGTGAAAAACTCCCTCCCTCTAAATTTTCTCCATTTTACCTTCATTTTACAATATTATAATAATAACAATAATAATAATAATTGTTATTATTGTTATTTAATTTCTCTATGTTAATTTTATTATATAATTAACTAATAGCTCGAATAAGTGCTTTTGACAATACCATAATAAATTCTAGTAATAATGTTTTACACCTTTCCAAAAATTCTCATAGTTAAAAACGTAATAATAAAATTTTTCAAGCCTTTCAAACCACATTAAGATATAAACCTGAATGTTGCATATTATCAATCTAAAATATTTTTGAAATATTCTTAGTTTTCATTTTAACCTTTACTTAATAAAGGCAATATAGTTTGAGTTAGTTTGTAGTGATTTTCAATTGATTTTTTAAAGTAATTTTGTATTATAGCTTGTATTTTAAAACTATGACTCTTATTTTGATATATCCCTAAAAAAAAATTCTAAATTTGATATTCACAGATTAATAGTTAACTATTTGAAACATTATATGCATAATAACAATACATAATTTTTATCTTATACCTTTAGGAGGGTATATTTTCCATCTAATAAACCTTAATTCATATATTCATTTAGAGCATCTCCAGTGGTATTTGTATTTAGGGATGCTCGTGATTTGGGTTGGTTCGGTATCACTACACACCCAAAATCGAAATTGGGGTTGACTGATTCCATAGTTTTTGAACTAGAATCGAACCGATTATGTCCAAAACTAAACCAATCTGAACCAACGGTTCTTGGGTTAGTGCGGATCGATTCTCGATTTCGAAAATATATGTAAAAATAAAAATAATAAGAATTTTTTGTATCAAATATAATATAAAAAAGATACTACAAGCAAATCTTATAAATTTAATCCAACTCCTAAAAGTTAAAATTAATATAAAACCTTTAAATTAAAGAAAAGCGTTATATATTTATTAATATAAAGCTTAAAAAACATGTCAGGATCGGATCGATTTAGGTTTTGTCCAGCATCTTGGTTTAGTTCTTGATCAAATCGATTTATGGTTTGCGTACTTTAGGTTTGTGTTAGAACCAAGAACCAAACTAAAAAGATCAATTTTGCATTTTTTGGAACCATAACCAAACTAACATGGGGAAAAACAAACCAATCCACTCCAATAATCCCGGTTTGGTTTGGTTTTTTCGATTTTGATGCACACCCCTATGGGGATTTAAATATAAGATTATACATTATTTTATTTTGTACTGAAATTGTTACTTTCAATTTTATGGGTAAAAATTTAAGAGATTAGTGATATGGAAACACATGTAAAATGAGCATTGCTAACTAATAATTTTTTTAAATTGTATATTGAATATGAAACTTTTTGATAGAACTCGATAAGACTTTCTCAAAACTATAAATTTTTTTGAACATGTAAAATAAATGATATCACATTTTTAAATTAATGATTATAATGTGGTAGGGAATAATGTAATACCTCGTATTTTTAACTAATTAAATAAATGAGTATTTATTAATTATTTTAAATTTTCTTGTCGAGTATATATTATGTTAAGATTGAATTTAATCGATGAAATCAATTTATATGTAGATGACTAGAAAATTAATAATAGCATGTTAATTTATTTTTATGTTGCAAGTTAGTACCGTTGAACTGGGCTATCGGGAGTACTGATGCCTCGGGAAGTGTTTTTAGTATGTCGATTTGGTCCCCAAGGTGGGTACCCACTTGGTCTAAGTTTTGGCAGTGTTTGGATGCAATCCTTAAATTATTTAGAGGTCTTGAGTTATTTCCATTGTACACTTGCGGTATTAAGGGTCTTCAAAGGGACTTAACCCTCGTTAAACCCTTTTTTTAAACACAACACATATCTTATGCACCAGATAAGCTTTTGAGAGAACCAAATAATGGATTTTTGGGGAGAACTTGAGGAAGATCCTAGAGGATTCAATTAAGGAGACTTCATCTTCTATGTTCAGGAAAGAAATAGGTTGTTTTACTATATACTTCATGTAACTTATTTATGATTAATTTCCTTCATCATTTATTTTGGGGTTAGACACATGCTAGGCTAAAATTTGATGCTTTAATAAGTTGTACCTTATTTTTTATGATGATTGTTTGTTTAAAAAATATTTTGATCTGTTATAAATTTGATGAGGATTTATAAATTGTGTATTTAAAAGCGATTTTGATGATTAAAAGACCTACTTTATTAATTAAACCTGAAATTAGATGAACCTTATTGACTCTCATATTAAAATTTATTATTTAAGCCTTATGTTGATGTTTTGATCGATGTAATGATTATTGATTGTTATAAACATGTTTAGACACTTAGGGATCATTTTTAAAGTGTTTTGATATCGATATTAGGTTAATATAATGTTTAATGACAATCTACTTTTAAGAAAGTCGAGTTGGAAAAGTTTTGAGACAGATTGAATGGTTCGGCCCCGTTTTTAGTATGCGGGGCGAAATGTGCCCCAAATAGGGTCCCATGATTCCCGAAAAATGGTGGCTTCATGAAGAGAGAGAGAGAGAGAGAGAGAGAGAGAAACTAGAACTGCCGTCTTCTCTCCCTAGAACCCTTTAACTTATTAGGGTTTGCATGGCTCCCCCTACCTCTCCTCATGATGGGGAGGGCATGCAATATTCTTTAACCTTACCTCCGCCATCCCACCTGCCTATACCCTCATCACAAACTGTTAAACCATCCACTAAACCAAAATCTTTTGCTGATGCAGTCTGTTCAAAAAAATTGTCCCCCTTAACTTTACAAGAACCATCCACATTTAAAGGAGAACCAGCTATCATGTATGATGAGTCAACTTTGCAAGATATGGCGATTCCATTCAGATTCACCCTGGTAGGAAAGTTCTCGCACGGCAGACCATCAATAGATATCATTCGTAAGTTCTTATCCTCTTTGTAACTAAAAGCTTCTTTCAACATTGGCCTTATCGATCATAAGCATGTCCTTATCCGTTTGGATCATGAGGAGGATTTTCAACGGCTAAGGCTGAAAGATACGTGGTTCATTTATAGATGTCCAATAAGAACTTTTAAATGGGATATAGATTTCCATCCGAATAAGGAATCTTCCATTGTTCCGGTTTGGATTCTATTACCTCTTCTCCCTATACACCTGTATAATAAGAATGAGTTATTCTCTATTGGTCAAGCTGTGGGAAACCCCTTAAAGATGGATAGTGCTACTGACTCCCTATCTCATCCTAGTGTGGCAAGATTGTGTGTTGAAGCAGACCTCAAAAAAACCCTCCCATCGAGAATTTGGATAGGTAATATAAACAAAGGTTCTGGCTTTTGACAACCTATAATCTATGAAGACTTGACTCCTTTCTGTTTCTATTGTGGCAAGAAAGGTCATGACCAAGAAAAGTGTCTTATAAAGAAGGGGGTGGAGTGGGGTCGTTTGTTTTTACCTCTTAAGTCTGAATCTGAATCATTCAGACTTAAGAGGTATCAAAAAGTGTTTGTTTTTTTAAATGATTAAGAGGTTAACGGTCATATTTGCCTCTTAATGATTAAGAGGTAGAGTTAGGTCTGAAATCTGAATCTGAAGTCTGAATCAGTCTAAATACATTCATTCAGAAGTATATTCAGACGTAAAAACAAACACATTTTTCAGATTCAGATTTCAGACTTCAGATTCAGTCTTCAGATTTCAGATTCAGACTTTAGATTCAGATAAAAAAACAAACGCAACCAACTCTGTAGAGTCGATTCAACAATAGGAAAAAGTGATGAAGGTCAACGTAAAGTTTCAACTAAAGAATGGGTTCAAAAATCTTTTGGGCAAAAATCAACAAAGGAAGCATTCCACTAAGAAGAAGAATCTGATAAAGAAGACAGTGGTGAAAAAACAGAATTGAAGAAGGTAAAATACAAGAAAGAAGAGAAAACACAGGAAAGTTAATTCTCAAACTTTAATATCTTCATTTTTCAAGTCTAATCCCAGAAACCTTAAAGAAGCCAACCAAGATATACCCACAGACGCAAAGAAAGCAAATCAAACCACCAAAGCATAGTCTCCTATATGTATGACACCTAATACTCATTATCCAATGGGTAAAATTAGTAATACTGCAGGAGTTCAGATGGATTCCAGTAACAATTCAGTGGAAGAGATGGCACAAGGGGAGGCTGAAATGCCTACCAGAATGAATTGTTTGAACTCAGAGGATATAAACAGCAGTAGTCCAGTGAATACTGAGTCCCAGCTAGAAGAAAATGTGGAGAACACCCCTCAATCCAGAAACGAACAGCTGGAAGGTTTTACAACTATTACAAGGAAGAAAAATTCCTCCACAAAGGGAAGATCTCAGAAGGATCCTGGAAGTAACTTTATGAGAATATTAAGGTCCAGTTCTAACTCTAAAACTTATCAATGTTCCAAATGATTGATGCTCTTATCTGGAATATTAGGGGTATCTCAAAAAAAGGTGCAATTAGGAGACTTAAGCGAATTCATCAGCTTCATATGTTAGTTATTTTAGAGCCAAAGCAAATGATTGAGAAGATTAGAAGTTATATGTTGAAACTTGGGTTCTCTTCGTGCAAATCCAATGTTAACAGTAAGATTTAGTGTTTTTATAAAGAAGGAGTTGAATGGGAAGTAGTGTCAGATATGTCTCAATGCATAACTTTTCAAGTCAAGCTAGCAGGTTAACATGAAGCAGTGCAGTGTAGCTTTGTGTATGCAAGCTGTATTAGAAATGAAAGGAGAATTCTGTGGCAACACTTATCTACTATGGATAAGAATTCAGCATGGGTGTTAGGAGGTGACTTTAACATCATTGTAGATTCGTCAGAGAAAGCAGGTGGCAATGCAGTAAGCTCTGGTGCTATGTATGAATTTTTAGAGTGTATTGAAGCTAATGGCCTTGTGGATATGGGTTTTAAAGGATCAAAATTTACTTGGTTCAATAAAAGGAGTCAAGATAGCAGTATTTGGTGTAGATTGAATAGGGTGCTTATGAATAAAAAATGTCTAGAATTGGGAATTGATTGGGAAGTTAACCATCTTAATAGAAGCATGTCGGATCATAATCCCCTCCATTTAATTGGTAAGTTAGCTAATGAAAGGCCCTCAAAATCTTTTTCTTTTCTAAAATTTTGGATTGAGAAGGAAGAATGCCTTGCTATTGTCAGATCCACATGGAAAGAAATGGAATGCAGTAATCCAATTCTGGCCATCTCTTTCAAGCTCAAAGCTATAAGGGGAAAGCTTAATAGGTGGAGTAAAAATTGCTATGGAGATTTCTTTCAATCTGCAAAGAATGCTGAGGATAGTCTATTAATAGCAGAGTTAGATTATGAAGAAGATCCCTCAGAGAAAAATAAAGAAAATCTTTCTAAAGCTACTGTATGCATAACAAAACTCTTAGTATAGAACAAGAGTTTTGGGCCCAAAAAGAAAATGAAAAATGGGCTCTGGATGGAGATAGAAATTCAGCATATTTTCATAGAATGGTTAAAAGTAAGCATAGGAGGCTGTTAATTAGAAACATCAAGAAGAGTGATGGTTCTTGGGCCTATACAAAGGAGGAAATTCAAGCCGAAGCAGTAGCTCATTTCATAGAGGTTTTCCATTCAGAAGAGTGTACTAATACAGAAGGAGAAGACCAGCTGCTGAGTTGTGTTCCTATATCAATTTCTGATGAGATGAATCAAAAGCTTACATAATGGCCTAATTTATAAGAAGTGGAGAAAGCAGTGAAGGGTCTTAATGCCTTTAGCGGGCCTGGGGTGGATGGATTCAATGGTTTCTTTTTCAATTTCTTCTAGGAGGACATTAAATATGACATTCTGAAGGCTGTTCATAGCTTCTTTGCAGGATATACCCTCCCAAAGGCCACAACAACAACCAAAATTGCATTGATTCCTAAAATAGCCAATCCAAAAACCTTTAATGACTTCAGGCCTATAAGTATGCAAAACTTTATTAATAAAATTTTCTTTAGAATTTTAAATGATAGAGTTGCTAACTTTCTAGACCAAATTATATCCCCGGTTCAATCAGGTTTCATAAGAGGTAGATCAATCACTGAAAATGTTCTATTGGCTCAAGAATGCTTATCTAGAATCCATAACAAAAAATTTGGAGGGAATATCATCTTAAAGTTAGACATGGCTAAAGCTTATGATAGAGTTTTCTGGCTATTTTTTTATTAAAGTCATGAGGAGAATGGGTTTTTGTGAGAAATAGTTGGACCTTATTTGGAGACTCATCTCTAATGTTTGGTTCACTATAATGATCAATGGGGAGAATGCAGGCCTTTTCAAATCCGCAAGAGGTCTTAGGCAAGGGGATCATATTTACCCTAGCCTATTCATTATCATGGCTGATGTTTTTTCAAAAAATTTAGAAGATCTAATGTACAAATCGAATTATGTGGGATATAAAATGCCAATAGGCAGTCCTATGTTTAACCATTTGGCTTTTGCAGATGATATCATTATTTTCAGCTCTGGAGTGAGGAGGGAAGTCAAGATCCTAATGAAGACTCTGAGTTTGTATGAGAAAGTTTCTGGTCAGTTAATCAACAGAAGTAAGAGTGGTATGGTGGCCTCAAAACAAATCAGTCTCAGGATTCTAAATAAATTGAAGGATTGTACAGGTATGCAACTCAAAGATGATATTCTCACATACTTAGGCTGCCCTATCTACAGTGGAAGGAAGAAGATCTCTTATTTTGAAGACCTGGTCAAGAAAATCAAAATCAAAATTCAAGATTGGAAAGCTAAATGCTTGAGTCCAAGAGGTAAACTTGTCCCGATCAAATCGGTGCTATCTTCTATGACTGTATATCTTATTTTTGCCTTATCCCCTCCAAAATCAACTTTCTCTAGAATAAACTCTCTTCTATCTAAATTTTTTTGGAGTTCTTCTTTTAATGAACCTAGACACCAGTGGTGTAGATGGGAGTTCATATCTAAACCAATCCAAGAAGGTGGATTAGGCGTTAGACTCAACTCTGATGTCCATTCTTCTCTTTCTATAAAATTGTGGTGGATTTTTAGATCTCAATCTTCCCTATGGGCAAAATATATGTATACTTCTTACTGTCATAAGTTTCATCCCATTTTGGCCCCTATCAGAGGTGGTGCTCATTCATGGAACAGGTTGTGTTCAATCAGAAAAAATACAGAAGAACATCTGAAGTGGTTTATTGGAGAAGGTAAAATTAATATAGTGTTGGACAACTGGGGAATTGAAGCTTGCAAAAACTATTCTGAGTCTGATTTAGGTCTGGTAAACGAGTTATGGGATGCTGACAGTAACTGGAGTGAAGATAAAGTTTTTTCTATATTTAATCTGGCTGTTGCTCATTAAATTTTGAATTTTCAAGAGGTTATTCCAAATTCTCCAGATACCTTAATATAGAAGCCTTCCAATACAGGTTCTTTCTCAATCTCTTCAGCTTGGGATCTATGTAGATCTAAAGGAGTTTTCAGATTCAGCTCAAAATTCATTTGGCACAAGCAGCTTCCTCCAAAAATGTCCATCTTTATGTGGAAGCTCCTTAATAACCTGCTTCCAACAGATGAGAAGATAAAAACTATAGGTTTCAGAGGTCCATCAAAGTGTTTCTGCTGTTTAAGTCCAAAAGAAGAAACCACGGATCATATTTTTAAAGAATGTGATATAGCTGATAGAATTTGGGATCAAATGACTAGGGACTTTGGTATCCAAAGAACAAAGGGAGCTGGTGTTAGAAATCAACTATTTAAATGGTGGCTTCATGGAGCTAAGGTTGATAAGTTGATTAGTATTGTTATCCCATCAATAGTCTGGTGGTGCTTATGGTCTTCTAGAAATAAAAGTAGATATGATGTTGTTCCCCCAGTGTGACATCAGTGATCTTCCATATCAAGCAAGAAATCAAGGCCAATAAAGTTTTCTCTGTTGAACAGGTTCCAAAGCAGAGGCTGCAAATTAAATGGTATAATCCCCCTTCAAGTATCTTGAAACTCAATATAGATGGAAGTTCTAGAGGAAACCCGGGAAAGGGAGGTGGTGGAGGTGTTTTAAGAAACCATTTAGGGGACATGATTTGGGCTTTTTATGAGCACTTTGGAGAATGTGGCACCCCGACTAATTAAATACCGGGTAGCTACTCATTTATTAAATTAATACAAAATGCCAAGTTAGTTCAGTTAATAGCATCACTGTCGAAAACATTTTAATGATTACTAATCACCTAGTATTTAAAAAGTGAGTTGTCAAATTTTAAGTTAACTCTGATTAACATGCAATAAGTGAAATGTAAAGGATAACATAACCATTCACAATAAAGTCCAACTATAGTAAATCAACAAGTAAAGATGAGTCTAGAGGAAATAATCCTCACAACAATCCCAATATGGAAAGAAATAAAACAAGTCTGCATCCTGAATTAATTACATGCCAAAAATCTGAATAACTGAAATAAATGAAATGTCTCTAAAAGAAATGGGCGACATGCCCTACAACTGATGAAATCTGAGTATAGAGTCAAGGCAAATGAAGCGTCTACTAGCAAGGCCCTGTAACTTCCACAACAGCTACATCTCGTCACCTGACTGGAAATATTATGCATGGTGTCCTTGTGGCTGGGCACCTAAAAGGTTTTTACAAAAAGTAGATTTGAAAGCAAACAGGTCAGAGCCCGAAAGTGGAGAGTATTTTAAAAACAACAAGTGTTTTAATAACATTAAAACAATGAATGCAAAGTACATGTTAGGACGTGCTCTCACATGAAATACTCACCTCTCGGCTATTTGTGCACTCCTAACGTACCGCACCCATACAAGTGTTTCTCATATCTAACTAGACCAAAGCAAATACTGTCTTTTCTACTCGATTCGTATTATAAGTCCCAACGTTATCAATTTAATAGAGAGCTTTACTTAAATTCTCAAATATCAAAGTATTAGTAGTACAATTTACCAAAGTTTACCTCTCATTTTATATTCTCAATGCGTTACTATAATGATTCTCGCGTTCAAACATAACAAATCTTTTCATTTAAATCGTATATTAATCACATCATAAATATACAATAGAAGCACCCCGAGGCTAAGCTGTGGTGCACTCATACTCTGCTATCCATCCCGGTACATCACGTATATAAGGATCACAAATTCCGAATCTCTCAGGAATTGTTAGAATAAGCACAACACACGAAAATGGAGGCGAACATAATTCAACATATCCATGGGTCACGTACATACCTACGCTCCATAGTCAGCTAACTTATTAACTCACAAATAAGCCATTATAGCATTATGTTCTCTAGGCACCAATCTAAATCCGGGCACACAAGGAGTAGATGGCCCTAAGTGAATGTAAACCTCCCGTGATAGCAAGTATGGTAGGTATGTCATACACATAAAATCATATACGTATACTAAGCATGCACACATCTTAGTACTTAACATATTTTATTAGTGGTATACTTCTCATTCTTATACCAATACACGTGTCCCCGGTTTATATATATACACATCATCTATTATCCTCACGTCGTAATTTGTTACTCACGTTCTAACCCATAAATATCATTTGGTTCAAACCACACTTCTATGTTTTACTCCTCAATATATCCCAAATGTCCCAACTATATCGATTAGTCATCAAGGAATTGACATATCTACAATTAAACAAGGTTACGGAACACTAGAAGTCAAATCAGGCCAAACTGTCAACTCGTTAGAAGTCTCGTTCGAACGAGGCTGTTCGAACGAGAGTTCGTTCGAACGAAGTGGCATTCTAACGAGATCTCGTTCGAACGAAAGGCATCGAACGAACATTCCACTCGTTAGAAGTCAAACTGTCAACTCATTAGAAGCTCGTTCGAACGAGCTCGTTCGAACGACCTGGGCAGGTCTTCTAACGAGGTGACAGTTTCGAGCCCCGAAATCCTAAATTCGTTTTTCCTCCAACTTTCTCTTCTCAAAACTCATCCCAACATTTACCCAACAGTTTTTTAAGGTTCCTAAACATACTTAGGTCGTATATTAACATAAATATGGGATCAAATCATTCTAAATCACATTTAATCATCAAATCTCCCCAATTTTCCCAAAATCCCATGAACATGAACCCTAGAAAATTAAAGTCATCCATAGACATAATTAAAATCCGTTTTGGGTGAAATAAAAGATGTATTTATGTCAGAATAATCACCCTAACACAATTCTACATGCAATCTCCTCATCAAAATGTAATTTCTAATTCCAATTCAATGGGTCTTTATCATTCTCCAAGAACAAAATAATTATATAAATTTCCTACGCATGGAAGAAACATTCTTTGCAAATAACGTACTTAAACCACTTGCCTCTAATCTTTCTCTGAATTTGATGTTGAATCTTGAAGGTTGAATTGTTCTCTCTCTCTCTGCAGAATTCTCTCTCTATAAGTTCTTCTCTCAAGATGATGACAATGGAGGTGTGGGTTTATTTTTGGACCCTTAACTTCTATTCTAAACTTCTCCCGTAGCCCACTACTTAGTTTAGTGCTGATAATGGGTTGGTGGGTTTATTTAATAAACATAATTAAACTCTAATTTTCGTGGGTTTTAATTCCCAAAATTCCAAAATTACCAAAATACCCTTTTAAGTTGCCGGTATGGCGTAAAAATTCTCCGGGACCCAAACTAAACCCCCGGCTAGTGTTTTCTGACTATTTCGACCCTTCCGGACGCGTTGGCGCACTCAAAATGACCATATGGTTAATAGAAATAAAATTCACTTTTTAATTAAATAATTACTTTCCTGACGCGACTGTCACACGCATCTCAACAAAATTTTCCAAATTGTCGTATATCAATCTCATGACAAATTTAATAATTTCAATATTCATATAACGTCGTATGTATACATTATAATCAAATACCAACTCACATCTAGTTAGTATTTTATCCGGATTAATTCCCAATTAATACACATTTAATTCAATTAATCCCATAAATAAATATCACAAAAATACAGGGTATTACAGAGAAGTCTCTAATATGGAAGCAGAGGCATTGGAAATGTTGAAAGGTTTGGAGTTCTATAAGGACTTAAAAGATTATGATCTTGTCATTGAAAGTGATTCTAAAGTATTAGTTGATGCTGTTCAAGGTAAAGGAAAAATTCCTTCGAAAATTCACTAACATGTGCATAAAATCATTCAAACTTTGAAAATGTTCAATTCAGAAGTTGCTCATATTTACAGAGAGGCAAATCAGGTAGCAGACTTTCTTGCTAAATTAGGCAGTTTGGATTCAAATAAAAAATTCTCTTCTTCATATGAGGACTTTTCGAAGTAAATTAAGGGCCTTATTAGAGTTGATAAATTGGGTTTTCCTTCTTTCAGACATGTCTAGAGGCCACTGGTGTTTTATTCTCATTTCAGGTTGTGTTAAAATGTCTTTGATTTCTTCTTTCATTTATGTTTTTGTAAGGGTTCTCCGTTATAAAGAACCTCATTTACTCCTTTTTTCTTATCCTTCTTCTGATTCTTTTTGTGATGTCTGCTATTTATATGAGGCAAGTTCTTCTACTTCTTATGAATAAATCAAGTCATTTCCCAAAAAAAAATTAAAAAAAATAGGGTCCCATGCATATGGATTTAAAATAGCATTGTGTGTACTGGTGCGAGCAAAAAGTCACAAGATAGGATATCATGTGCATGAGTGTAAACTAACACCATGCCCATAGAATCAAGCAGAGCTATCAATCCGTTAATATTCTGTAAGACCGAGCAAAAATGTGAATCCGTTAATATTTTTTAAGACCTTTGTCTTACCATTAGAACATCCCTATAAGGCTTTGATTAGGATCTTATGGATTTTAGTATTACTTATTCTTATGGAGAGTATGGTTATGAGGTTGAGGTTTAGTCTGGGGAATGTATATTCTGTTAGCTTCATTTATGAGAGTATAACGTACCCGTTTGCACAGTTAAAGTGAAATATTATATATATATATATATATATATATATATGGGTGATGAATCTGTTTTGCGATCTATTTGTGGATATAATAGAGGTGTGTGTATTCATGAAAAATCTCTCAGAGGGGGGTCTGATGGGATTCTGTTGTGAGTCCACACATTACCACCCTGGATAACGACACATGTTATGTATCGATTTATATGTCGATTCTATGTTCAGTTGGTCAATTGTTTCGCGAGTGTGAGAATGAGGAGGCTTAATCCATATTGATAATCTTAATATGTGGTTACACTATGGTGTAGCTGCGTATCGATTTCTCCTTGTCTTTTTAAGAGGATGTTTAGCAATCTGTTAGGGTGGGACATCCTATAGATTGACCCAATAGAGGATGAGAGAAGTTCCTGAAGATTGGAGCATTTGTGTGTTATTATATATATGTAGATGATACAGTAATAGACATATTCATATGTGGATTTGAATTCTGTTACTTTTATTAATGTGATGTTTCCACTTATTGATTATGAGGTTGTATTTGGGTATCACATATGTTGTATTACTCTTATTGCATAGTTAGAATGACGTTTGTATGTGGAATTATTATAGTAATATCATGTAGATATCTTTATGGGTTAATTAATTGCATATATATTGTTTGGATGGGTAGAGATTGGATAGGTAGTGTAGATATCATATATCATAAGAATTATACTAGTGATGGATACAATGTACAGGGATATTAAATAGTTACATAGTTAGTCTAGTGATGAGTAAGATTTACGTAGGTATTATGTGAAATAGACATTAGCCTTATTGAAGGGATTAATCTTTTTGGATGTTAGGTGGGGTGAGGATACTATGAGTGGTTAATAGTACTAATATATTAGTATCACAAACAATATTAAACAATATTACGAGTTACGTGGCATGGAGGTGAAAATATTAACATTTATAATATATAGATTGGATATCGCCTACCTCAAAACAATGAGTCTATCAAGTCATATAAACTTGATTCGTTGAACCTTGAAGATTGAATATCATACACTGTCGTTCATTGAAGCCTTTTGTTGCTTCATATGAAGATTATATCCTTTTATGAAAACTTAATTTAATTTTGGCTAATTGCACACACTCGTGTGTTTTCCAAATTGAGTGAATTTTGCATAGAATGTTCTTGGAAAATAAATTTTCTAAGTAGTGTATTAATTTTGATAAATTGGGTTTGAGACTGGTTTTTAGAGATAAAGATTTCGAATAATTTTTGAAGGATTTTATTTTGGAGTCGTTCTCACGTCTACAAAATTCGTCAATTCACAAGGGTGGGCTTTATGTTCGTGCACACGAATTTTCCACGATGCCCATACTGGATAGAATTATGCGCATGAGAAAATCTAATTGTACACATGACAGTGACAGATTTTAACACTTTGATATAAATAACCTTGTTTTCCACCATTTGTAAGAGAGTTTTTTCCCTCATTCAAAAATATTTTATTCGAGGATTTTTGAGAGTTTGTGAGGTTTATTTATCTTTAAATCAAAATTCAAAATCAATTGAGAGTTTGAAATATTTTTAGATCTAGAATGTAATCTACACTTTTGGGACAAGTTTTTAAGTGAAGTGAAATCACAATCTAGCCAAATTTATATTTACATCTGATTCAACATAATCAACCACCCTGTGACCTAAAATTGGAGGTATTTCATTATATTATAGAGATTGAAGTTTGATGCCACTTCCAAAGAAGATAACGGACTTATTTGTTCGCGATATGGAGCTTGTTGCAAATTCTCATTGACTACGGGAGGAGAGTTTAAATGTCCATAGGTAACTACATGGTTAAGAATTGTGTGAGAGGTACCTTCTTATCTTTTGTTAAATTACTTTTTAAAGTAAAAATGAGAATTGGAGTGCATCGAGGTTTTTTTCTCCCTGGGTTGGGATTTTTCCCCATAAATCTGTCTTATGTGAGTTATGAATGTTTCTTATGCTTATGAACACATTTGATTATACACTTCTCCCTAACCTAATTTGCAGCATTTAATTTTCTAAGGGCAAATTTTTTATAGAGTCAATTTTTATGTATTTTTGCTTATTCCATGTTTGGACAAAACCTTTGAGTCATAGTTTAGGATTTGAGTGTGTTGACCTTCCTAGCCTATGACACGTATGTTTGAAAATAAAACCCTTAATATTGGGTGTTATTTTTATAAAAATGTTTGAGGGAAGTTTTAAAAGTTTTTCAAAGAAAAAAAAAAATTCATTCGAATGACTTTGTAGTCTTTTTCTAACGAGATTGTTAGTTTATTCAGGCAAATCTTCAAACGAACATCGAACGAGGTTTCTTTGTTAGCATAATAAATGTCATTTGAATTTTGTTAGAAATTTGTTTGAATGAGACTAGTTGTTCTTTCGAATGAGTTTAGTTTTCATTCGAATAAGATATACAATTTTGTTCAAATGAACTCCTGTTTTCATTGAGACAAGCCCTTAAAATCTATACTGCCTCAAAAGTCATATATTTTTTATTTAAATGGATCTTGGCATCAGTTTTTTGTGAGTTTTTTTTTAAATTGATTATATATATATATATATATATATATATATATATATATATATATATATATATATATATATATATATATATATATATATATATCCAAAGTCTCCCAAACCCTAGTTTTACACCCAAGTTTTTGAGATCCAAGTTTCATTATCATATTTTCTTTAAGATCTTGTTTGTGTTCACTAACATGGTTTATACTCTTCATCTTTGTTAAGGATTTATTTTGTACGATGGACTCCTTATCATTTGCTATTTACACACAGTGGATTATGTGTTTGTGATGTTATAGTGAGGAAGTGGTGTGTACATATTACATATCCGTAGACGGTTGTTAAGCCTTATATATGGACACCGAGGAATGTGTGGACTCACATGTTATGGTAGCAGTGCGAGTAGTAGTTACATGAGTAGAATCCTGCATGTCACTGTGGAAGAGAGGTTAAAGATTAAATATGTGTTATAGTGAATTTGTATGGATGGCTCATCTGAGATTTTTTTCGTTGTGAATTTTCCTCCTACATCAGCATGTTATGTGGATTGATCTATTTTATCTTGCTATAACCTAGATGCATGATTTAGTATAGATATAAAATTGGTTAATCTATTTTAACACAACACTCGATTTAAAATTAGTGTTAAGTTTATTGGGTTAATTAAGTTGTTTAATTTGAAAAGATTAAAATTTAAATTGGTTTGTGTGTTTTGACCATCCTACGTACTTTAGCCTTATTTAAATTGGTATCAGAGTGGGAGCCTATTGCTTACTTAGGCTTGAATCCAAACATTTTTAACATGGAGGGTCAGTCATTTTATAGGTCACCTATATTTGATGGATCTAATTACGCATATTGGAAGATGCGTATGAAATCAACACTTAAGACGATAGGCAAGTGGGTATGGCAAGCATTTTTAGAGGGTTATCCCCACACATGACTTTAGTAGGTGAAATTTGTGTACCTAAACTCGTAGAAGATGGAGTGAGGACGAACATAAGTTATGTAATTATAATACAAGTGTCTTGAGTGCATTATTTTGTGTCGTCACTCCGGAGGAGTACCGTCGTATTATGTCATGTGAGACATCTAAAGAGGCTTAGGGCATACTCCAACTAACCCATGAGGGAACTAGTTTTATTAAGGCTTCCAAACTCCAAAACCTCACCACTTAGTTTGAAACCACTAGGATAGAGGAGAGTGAATCCTTTGATGAATTCTATGCTATACTATCTGATATTGTGAACTCGACATTTAACTTGGTAGGGAGAATACTTGAAACTCGAGTAATCAAGAAAATATTAAGGTCCTTGCCTAATATATTCAATTCAAAAGTGACCGCTTTGAATTCCTTGCGTAATTTAGACTCTACGAGACTCGAAGAGCTTACGAGTGATCTTCAAACCTATGAGATTGACATGTGTTCCTCCAAAAGACGAAGAAAGATAAGGGCATTGCTTTGAAAGTCTGAAAGTAGAAAACATGAGTTTCGAATAATGGGTCTGGCATCAATTCCAATGAAATATCCATGTTTAAAAAGAAGTTTTGAAAATTTCTCAAGTTTGAAAAACGATCGAAAGATGCAAAGAAGTTTGAGAAACATAAGTATGACAAGGCCGATAAATTCCCTAAATTTTTTAATGATAATTTAAGAAAGATGAGTCAAATATATGTTTTGGGTTTGAGGGTTATGAACATAGGGAAACTCAACATCTTACTAAGCTGGGGGAGGAGGGAAATAAACCAATTTCATACAATGACACCCTTAGTGATAATGATCCGGAAGAGGAATCTGATTCCCCCATTGAGCGCAACTACATTACGTTCATGGCTAGTCATGAGAGCCTTTGGAAAAATCTTTCGATGAAAATAATTCCAAGCATGAAAATTCTAGGATCATTATTTGTGATTCCCATGTGAGTGATGGTGGAGAGAGTAAATAAGAAGAAGATAATGAAAAAAAAGAGTAGGAGAGTGAACTTCAAGTTGCCTTCCGTGAGTTGTATGTAAAATGATAAAATTAAAAAATGATAGCTTAAAGTTGGAAGCTAAGCTAAAAGAACAAGTTGTAGATAACTATGGGAGTATATTGATTGAGACTCTTAGGGAGCGTGAGAAGACTCTTAAGGAAAAACTCTTTTTTAGTGAGGGTATCAAGATAGATTAAGGGGACTAATATATATTTTAAAGAAGGATTATGTAATTTTTATGAGTTTTGTCATTTTCTCGAGTATAGGATTGTGGAGATAAAGGAGAAATTGAGAGACTTGAGTAATTTCAAATTTGATTTGGAGTCCAGGTCAAAAAGCTGGATAAAATATTAGGCAACGTCTAAATCAAAAATGACAATTGTGGTATTGGCTTCAATATTTTAAATGATTCCTCTACTAAAGCCAAAACCATGATTTTGAGAGATTCAATTGTTGTTAGGGTTGTTAGAAAAGGTAAACCCTTAGGTCACACCCCTTGTTATGTCTACTTTTATGCACATTGCAGTAAGAAAGGTCACCTTTGGAATTTTGTTTGATCTTTTAAAAGCTCTTAAGAAGTCTAAGTCTAGTGGCTCCAAGGTTACTCAAACCCAAGAGCGTCACGCTACAGCTATATGGGTTAGTAAATCCAATTCGGAGACGTTAAATGTTAGACTTGTTGATTCTCGCATGATATCACATTTTTCTTCCCATGTCATATCCTATTAGTGATTTTGGTTGCATGTTTGGATACACTAGCCTTTGTGGTTCATATTATGTGTTATTACTAGTTGTATGATGTTTGAGTCTTTTGTATTTTGATATTTCTTTTGGGTCTTAGTGAGAAAAATACAAAATGATTTTGTTTATCTTGTGAGTTTTTTTTTCGCTTGGTGTCACAAATTGTCTACAAACTCAAAAAGACTTTTGGTTTATGTGTAGTTTGACTTTACACATTTTATGTGGCATATCAATATATTTCAATCCACTTCACTTTTTTCCCATATGGCTAAGACATTTTATTGTGATTTTCAATGTTAGATCGTTCTTAATCATTCTTGCATGGACTAGTTCAACTTTCATTTGCATAATTGATTCACTTTATATATGCCTCTTCACACACATGCACAATATCTTTTGGGTTTTAAATTCACATATTATATTTTATTTAAGTGAGATGTTCTCCCATCAATCTTGTCATCTACATATCTTTTGACTATGGGGTTTTTGTGCATGTAAGAACCATTGGCGATGAGTTTAATTTTTATTGAAAATATGAGTGTGTATGAGAAAGGTCTACGAAGGGAGAAATATTTCTTGGGTGAAAGGCCATCGATGAAAAGATCCTAAAAATAAAGAGGAAAAAGAAAAGCCTAAATTGCCAAGGTCATGTTTTTAAAATTGATCGTTAAAATTGAGATCTTCAAAATATTTGAGTTGAAAAATGATATATGTTTATCTTTTAAGGGTGTTATAGTTATGGATCAACGGTTTTTCACAATGAATTCTACTTATGCTTAAAATGTCATTATGTTCTATTGATTTGTAGAACCATCACTATTCTAGATTTGTGCTCATTGTGATTGTTTGTCCATTTATGAGTTCACTTTATTTATCATTGTGAGGCTAAACCATAGCTTGATAAAGTTAATGCGTTAAAACAGAAGTTCGTGGAAATTTTGAAGTACTTGGGTCATAATTCTTTTGTTCCTAGTTCATGCCATTTCACTATGTTTACCACAGGATGTTTAGGCACATCGATATTATGCTAGTGTGTAAAGCTTATGTATTTTGCATCATTTTGTAGTGTTTAAATATATATATATATATATATATATATATATATATATATATATTGTATTGCTCTTGTGCGGATCAGTCCGCATTTTAAGAATGCGGACCGAACATGTGTCACCTGGTGGTGAGCCCAGAAAAGAGAGAGAGTGTGCCTATAATTTAGCCGATATTTTCTAGGCTCACCGCCAGGTGACACATATCCAGTCCGCACTCTTAAAATGCGGGTTGGTTCGCACAAGAGCAGTATTGTATATATATAAGTGTGCCTATAATTTAGCCGATATTTTCTAGGCTCACCGTTAGGTGACACATGTCCAGTCCGCACTCTTAAAATGCGAACTGGTCCGCACAAGAGCTGTTTAAGAGTGAGAACTGGACATGTGTTACCTGGAGGTGAGCCTAGAAAATATCGACTAAATTATAGACACACTTATATATATGCATGTGTGTCATTAGTATCTTTTTGCATATTTAGATATATTGTTTTTTGAGTCTTTGCATTTGCATTTAATCCTTGTATGTCATGTGCTTTATCGTTGAATCAAATTGGTTTCATTGATATGTTACATGATCACATTGATATCTGTTGTTGTTGTTGTGTTTGGTATCCTTCGTTTTTTTGTGTATTCAAGTTGGTACCTTATTTTTCATCAAACTTGGTATTGTTTGGATTATTAGTGCCTGTGCTGCCGAGTTTCACTCTGCATCATTGCATGATTTACTTGTTTTAATATATATTTACCCTTATTTCTTTTGGGGAGATATTTGGTTATATTGAGGAGAAATGGTTTATTATGCACCTTTGTTATTTGTATATTCCTAAACCAAAAAGGGAAGAAATGGTATCTCAATCTTTATAGTCCGGGGGAGAATTTTTATCTTAGGAGGAGATGTTATGTAGAGATTGTTAGACAAATGGGTTGGGTTTATTTTTGTGAGGACCAAGAAGGCCCAAATAGGCCCAGCACGCTACCCCTATCAAATTTAGTGATGTGTGGCTAATCACAAAAGCTTATCACGTGGATAATTAAGAAATCAATTGGTTACCTACATTCTCGAACGAGATAAAAAGGAATCACCAAACTGGACAATAAGGATAGGAGAGTTTCTTGTACAACTCAACTAATTTTTACTACTATAAATACAACACTAAAAATATCTAGTTATGATTTCTTTAGACTCTGAGAAATTTATAAAAACTGAGAACCCCCTCCATAAATATTGGCAGTTGCCGAACCACATAAATTTTGTATGTTGTGACCATCTTTCTTTACTCTTTTAATACCTCTTCTTTATAAAGATATCTAGTTATGATTTCTTGTACTCACGATTGGCGTCATCTGTGGGAATCAATTTTCTTTTCAAACAAAGTAACCCAGAACAAAAGAGTAAACAATATGTCTCATCACCCAAATAGTGGACCCCTTGATGGCGATGTGCGAGATGATCTAGCACCACTCAGAATCAGATACGTGGTTCACGAGATAGGAATCCTTGATTTTATTTTGAAGAGAAGCTCTTTGTTCAAAGCAATGAGAATGTTAGATCAACACATATCGCACGGTTGGTCGACACTTATAAGGAACGTCTCCACCAATAATAGTAGGTAATTTGACTCTAAATGGAGGAGAATACCATCTACAACAATGATTGGATAAGATTGAGAAATAACTCCGTCCGGGGAGCTGAAAACACCATGGTTAGACTCTTAGCCCTCGAGCGAGCAAAACTCGTAGTCAAGGAAGGATTACTGGACGGGACCAATCATTGGGAGCGTGGAAGTAACCTGGTGAATCAAAACTTTGATGAAGAACATCACAAGCATTATAGGAGGAGTTTGGTTCGGAGAGAGTTAGACCAACAACCATCACATCGTAGAGCTAGATCCATAAAAGAGCTAGAGAGAAGGGCTCTCATCACATAGATGCAGTCCCCTTTCACAAGGGAAATTGAGGAAGAGTAACCCCCAAAGAAATTTGTATCCCCAAGATTTAAAATATATGATGGGAAGACAGACCCCATAGATCACGTTCACCAGTATAAGCAAGTTATGCCTTTATGGAATCATAATAGTTCTCTTATGTGTCGTATATTCCCATCTAGCCTAGGAGATGTTGCCCAGAAGTGGTTTGAAAGGCTGCCCCACAGGTCATTTAAGTGCTTCAAGTCCCTAGCAAAGGCCTTCATAACTTACGTTTAACTAGCAGCTCGCATTCAAAGAGGATAGATTCTTTACTCACCATATGGAAAAATCCACAGGATTCTTAACGGGACTATGCTAAGAACTATTGAGAAACCTTAAACAAACTGGAAGATTACTCGGAGCAGGTAGTTGTAGCATCATTCAAGATCGACTTTCCCCTACCTCTATATTGCATCGGTCCCTCACTAAGAAGGAAGTAGACACCATTGAAGATATCATGTCACGTATTGAAAAGTACGTCAAGGTGGAAGACGTGGTTAACACCAACCAAGCATAAACTGGTCGCGCAAAGCCAAATAAAGGCAACGACAAAGAGAACACCCCTAAAAGGGGAACAAAAAATAGAACAAAAGAGCCAAAATGGGGGCAGAGAGGATTCATCTAAAACGTTCCTAACCATTAACACGATTTTTAAGGAACCAATTTACAGAATTCGAGAAAAATCAAGGACCAACAATTTCTCAAGTGGCCAAAGAAAATGGGAGGAGATTCGACCAAGAGAAATAACGCACTCAGGTGCACCTTCCACAAGGAAAACAGACACTAGACATAAAATTACAAGGCTTTAAAATCTCATTTGGAGGAGTTTTCCCGACCGAGACATTTGAATGAGTACATTGAAAAGAAATTTAATCAGGTCGCCACCAACGATGACCCAAAACCAGATAATGTACTAGATGACGAAGCAGGATATGAGTTTGCCGTTATATATAGTGTGTATGACCTCGAGAAGATCCAGGGCAATGCAGTTCGGATGGAACTTAAGAAGGTTACATCGGTAATAGAGGACTTTCAGATAAACCCCTCCCAAATCCAAGCTGGAAAATGCAGGAGATCAGAAGATGTGGATTACAACAAGCGCATAGTGTTCATAGAGGATGATTTGGTCGAAGTAAGAATCCCACACCACGATGCGCTAGTAATCACTCTCAGGATTGCAAAGTGGGATTTGGATAAGATACTAGTGGATCAAGGAAGTTCTTTATAGGTAATGTACTTAGAGATTTTTCACAAGCTCAATCTGAAGTGTCAGATTTGAAGGAAGCGACCATCCCACTGGTCGGCTTCATCAAAAAGATGACATGACATTGGGGAAGGTAGTCCTGCAAGTAAGAGCAAGGAATATTTCTAAACTCATCGAGTTCTGGGTTGTAAATATCGACTCACCCTACCACGCTATCCTCAGGAGATGGTGGCTACACGCTATGAGGGAAGTACCCTCAACCTACCATCAGAAATTCAAATATATAACGAATCGGAGCAAAATGGAAATCAGAGGCGATCAGGCTATTGCTCGAAAATGCTGCATCGCTTCCATCAGGCCTAAATAAGAGAAGAATAAAGATAAGGAATTCTTCCTCGAGATATATTAGGACGGAGACACTCCCTCCAACTAGCAATGAAAGTATGGCCACCAGGGGTGGAAGAGACGAGAATCCACCTCGCAAACAAAGTTGTGGAGAAATTAGAGGAATTAGTTTTTGATAAAAGTCGACCAGAGAGGAATTTTCTAATCGGCACCACATTATTCTACCAAGAAAGGAATGAATTAATCACTTTTCTAAAACATAGCCTAGAGGTTTTCGCATGGGGACCATATGGCATACCAGGACTTGATCCCCAAATCACTTTCCATCTTCTTCATGTGGACTTAAAATTTTATTCGATCATATAAAAAGCTTGTCGCACTTACCTATAAAAGTCCAGGGCAGTGGAAAAGGAGGTAGGAAAACTTTTAAAGGTAGGGTACATCAGAGAAGTTCCATTTCTGAAATGGCTCTCAAACTTGATGGTAGTTCGAAAGAGCAATGACAGTCGAAGAGTTTATGTGGACTTCACCAATATCAACAGAGCTTGACCCAAAGATATCTTCCCTCTGCTAGAGATATACCACAGAAGCCCACGAATGAATGAGTTTACTAGACGCTTACTTGGGGTACCACCAGATTCCTCTATTTAGCCTCGACCAAGATAAAACATCATTCATTACCCCAATAGGCTTGTATTGTTATAAGATTGTGCCTTTTGGCCTAAACATGTTGAAGCCACATAACAGAGAGTGGTCACTAATATGTTCAAGCAATAGATGGGAGAGACGATAGAAGTGTACATTGACGACATACTCATCAAAAGAAAGCATAAGGACAACCACCTTAAGGACCTGGTAGAAACCTTTGAAATCCTCAGGCATTACCAACTGAAGCTCAATGCAAGAAAATGCTCATTTAGGGTCCAGTCATGAAAGTTCCTCGGCTACCTGGTTAGCAAGAGAGGGTTCAAAGAAAAACTTGACCAGAAAGTAGCAATCAATAATGTTCAGCCACCAAAGACGTTGCGAGATATTGAAAACCTGACTGGGATGATTGCAGTTCTGAACTGTTTCATTTTTATATCATCCAAGCGTGGCAAACCATTTTTCACCTACTAAATAAGGAAATGATAGTCACTTAGAATGATGAATGCTTAAAATCACTCGAATAAATCAAGCCTTATCTAAGTAAACCTACATTGTTAGCTATTTCAGACCCAGGAGTTCCTTTCTACCTTTTCCTTGCAGTTTTAAGCCACACAGTCAGTTCAACCTTGGTATACGATAAAGAAGGCATACAATTACCCATTTACTATATCAACAAGATGCTTTTGGATGTCGAGCAGGGTGATCTTCCACTAAAGAAGTTAGCTTACTCGTTGGTGATCGCATCTCGAATACTTTAAGGCCCATTCCATCATAGTCATCACATCCTTCCACTTTAAATTTATTCTTCATAAGGCTGACCTATTTGGACGCATGTCCAAATGGTCATTCGAACTCAAAAGATTTTATATACATTATCAGCCAAGAGTAGCAATCAAGGAGCCGGTATTGGCTGATTTCATAGCTGAATTTGTCGAAGAAGAAACCCCTACTGATCAATAAGTCATTGACTAGTTGAAAGATGATGGGATTGACAAGTCCAAGAAGTGAATATTATATGTGGAAGGTGACTCCAACTCTAAAGGAGACGGAGTAAAAATTATGCTCATAACACCATAGAATGCCATGATCGAGCAAGAAATCAGGTTGGGATTTTAAGCCTCTAAGAGCAAGGTCGAATACGAAGCTCTTATAGCTGAACTGCGCAAGGCTCACTTACTGGGGGAAAACCACCTTCAAGTGTGTTATGATTCAATGTTAGTGTCCAACCAAGTCACTAAATACTTCAACACCAAAGATTAAAGGATGGAAGCATACCTACAAGTTGTTCATGATTTTATATCAAAGTTTGAGGAGGTCCACATTCAATAGTTCCCCCGGGGCATAATAGTCATGATAACACCTTAACAGCCCTGAGTTCAACAATGGATTCCAATATGAGGAGAACAATTGAAGTATAGTCCCTTGACAATCCTAGCATTATGAAGACGGTAGCCTCTGATCACGTTCTCTCCATAGAAAAGGGTCGGAGTTAGATGGATTCGATAATTGCTTATCTGTAAAATGATACCTTACCAATTAAAAAAATAATCTTATTAAGTCAGTGTAAAAGATGCGCAGTTTTACCTTGGACCTGGGGAAAAATATACAAAAGATCCTTCACATGCCCCTACCTTCAATGCGTATATCTAAGGACGTCGACCAAGTTATCTACGAACTACACGATAGGATTTATGGGAGCCACATAGGAGGAAGGTCTCTGGCTTTTCGAGCAATTAAAAAAGTCTACTAGCGGCTATATATGTAGAAATACGCAAATACTTATGCCCAAAAGTGTGAAAGTGCCAAAAGTTATCCTCATGCTTCATCAACCAACTAATGGCCTAAAGTTTATAACTAGTCAATGGCCATTTGCATAGTGGGGGTTGGATATTATAGGTCCACTCCCAAATGCATCAGGAAATCGCAAGTACTTATTGGTCGGCAAAGACTATTTCACAAAATGGATTGAAGTAGAGACATTGATATCATCTGATTCATCTAGAGGAACATCAGAACTCGCTTTGGGGTACTCAGGACCATCAAAAGGGATAATGGCACACGGTTAAAAAGTGGGTCTTTCCAAGGTTTCTGTAACGACCAAACACCATTTCAATTTTGTGCCCTACCCCCAAAGTAATGTCCAAGTAGAGGCTTACAACAAAACGATGCTCGACGACTTGAAAAAAAAGTTGGAAAGAGCAAAAGGAGCTTGGGTGGATGAGCTTCTTTACGTTGTCTAGGTGTATCTCACTACGTCGTGGTGACCTACTTGGGAAACACCCTTCTCCTCTAACCTATGTAATGGAAGTTATCATTCTACCGAAAGTTAGTTATCCAATTATGAGGACTATTATTATTGAGAAAGGTTTGAACGACGAAGCTATGAGCACCAAAATTGACCTGACAGAAGAACGGAGGGAACAGGCCATGATAAAATTAGCCTCCTACCAGCAGCAGTTAGCTGAGCAATACAACAAGGGGTCAATCCAAGAAAATTCTATGTCAGAGATTATGTACTAAAAAAATTCCTCGGTAGTGCCCAAAAACCTTTAGATGGAAAGTTAGGATCTAATTGGGAGGGACTAATTAAGGTAATCATAGATGATCTGCAGTGATCCTATCACTTGGAAAAATGGAGGGCAAAGATATACCCAGACTTGGAATGCGGCTAACCTCAAGAAATTTTATTTTTGATTTTATTCCCAGCATACTTAGTTTTTGCAAATTTTTAGTTCAAGACTTATGATGATCGCAGTTTGATTTAAAATCATTAATAAATATCCAAGTGATTCAATCAATTGCTTAGCATTTTAAATACTTGGCATTATTCCAAAATAACAAGCTCACATTTTGCATTAACGATCGAAATGTCGATCAACATTACCTTAGCTTAATTACAATTACAAATTTTTTAATTACAATTAGACCTAAGGTCTCTAAGTCTTTGTAGAAAACACAAAGACCTCATGAATTTCACAGGTAAATGAAAG
Organism: Sambucus nigra; assembly: GCA_949130495.1. NCBI lineage: Eukaryota > Viridiplantae > Streptophyta > Magnoliopsida > Dipsacales > Adoxaceae > Sambucus > Sambucus nigra. Next base: position 53,752,249 of record OX422220.1, read on the forward strand.
ACCTATGGGAGACCCCTAGGCACTGAATGAACCCAACTTGGTTGGATGAAATCTTGAACGGGTGGATGGCCCTTAAGTCAGGTGCATTTATACCATAATCTGTTATAGACCTAAGGTGGTATGATAACACAACCTAAAAGGTAAAATAAGGCAATAAAACATATGCTCGTCATAATGGAATGAAAAAATGCAAAGGATTGATATTAAATAAACAACTTGTTACAATAAAAGTTACAGGTTATAAAAATGTCAAAAATACAAAAGAGGGTGAACATACTATGATCAGCTAGAAAGAACAGAGGCAATAGCTCTATATCGACTGTCTTTTGGATCTGTTCAAAACTCATTATCAATATCATGAGAAGACAGATAACTTTTGGCTAGCTAAAGAGGAAGGGTGTTTATAGGCACCCACCTTTCTTCACTGCCAAAAGGTGGATGAAAATAAGCAGGATAATCAACTTGGTACATATACCAAAGTTGAGAGTCCTTGGGAACTTTTAGGACTGCCAAAGTGTTCAGCCAACGATACTTATATGCCACACTTTTTTCTTCATCAATCCTAGTAGGAGCATCTGTCTAACCTTCTTTATAACCAGCCTCCCATACTACTCAAGGACCCATTGTGAATAGATAGCGAAACTTAACAACATTATGAGTAAGTTTCATCACCATGACATGAGCTCTTTGGTTACTGTCTTCTGCATTAGCGAGCTTCTTTTTAAGATCATCATTCTCAGTTTGGATAAGGGATCCAACATCTCTGATGACCTTTTCCCCAACCATCTAGGCCTTTAAAGTGTTTACCTCCTCTTGTATGAGGGTACCTACATCCCCAGGTCCTTCACATTATCTTTTAGCTTGGCCATTAAGGCTTACTGGTCTTAGTAGGCACTAGTCATCTTCTTAAGTACCTTACGAACAGAGACAAATGCTCGAAAATCCTGAGTACTGGCATCCCAACCAAGAAGGACATCTAAATTACCAAAAAAATAAGGAACATCCTCAACAACATTTCCAAACTACTTAGTGAAAAGTCTAGATAATATTGTAATTCTCTAAAAGAAGTTCTTCATTAATAACACTGAAATGGGCAAAGCCCTTACAAGAAGAGATCAAAAGGAATATACTAGAGCATGTGAGATTAATCAGCCCGAGTATAAGTTTATTTTCTCTTCACCTGCTCCTCGCTTTCTGGTGCCTTGTACTTGGAAGCAATATCAACACTCTTCTTGGTCGGGGCATCTATGGTGGCATCTTTATCAACCTTTGGTAAGGAGCGAGTATTTTTCTCGTCAAAGATCTTTGAGTTGACAAACACGTCTGTCCTCACCAATGTAGCATCTCAGCCTTTCTTAAAATTACACTTTCGAATGAAGTCCAGTTGGCTCTTGGCATCCTTAAATGCCTCAATGTAGGCTTTATCGTAGCTATCCTCCTTAACCGATGAGAAGTATTTAAATTCCTTTATTAAATGATCACGTTCGGCCTAAAGCTGGTCCTTTTCATGCTTCAGCTAGTCTCAGTCATTCTTCAGTTCACTTATATCATCACTGGTGGGATTTTTCTCATTATCATAAGCCTTCTGAGCAGAGGCCCGGGCTTCCTTGGATTCTTGAAGAGCCTAACTCAGCTCATTATTAACTTTGGATAGGTCAAGGCGATCGTCCAAAATGGAAACAAAATCTTCCACAAACTATAAACAAACAAACAAGGGATATATTAATAACATAAAAAAGGCATCCACCTTTTTAGAGCAGAACACGAAAAAAATCTTGGCTTACTAGTGACCATGCCTGAGCGACATGGGATGTAAGTTGCACATTAGACAGCAGCTTGACCTACTCGTGAACAGCGGCAAGCATATCTCCTTTTAGTAAACTGTAGGCTAAGGATGGATTATTGGCCACTGACATCACCTGTAAAGACCTCACAGATGAAGGATCATCAACCTTCTTGGAGGGTTAGGCCATAGGAGCCTTGTCTTTCTCATTCTTCTCTCGAATGACCAAATACAAGTCAATGGCTTTGGGGGGGGGCTTCTTTTTTAGTCCCCTTCAATGACTTAGTCTTTGGGGAGGAGGTACCAACATCAATATCATTATCCTTAGTCATCATAATTCTCCTCTTAGGATCCATTAAATCATCTTCCTCAAGAGGCATAGACTCAACATTTAGAGATTTAGAGGAAGAAGTAACAAAAGCTTTAGAAGTCATTTTGAGTAGAAATGGAGAGCAAAATGATGGGTACAGAGTTTTAAATAAAGTTACACTCAAATTCCAAATCAATCATGGGGAACAATGATCAATAAAGGTTTTAGCGGTTCAATTTTTGTAATGATCTGCTTGCCCCTGTCAATTTTATGTAATCACAAGCATATCCGAGCATCCATATTAGGCTTTGGGTTCATCTTGTGCCTAAAAAGGATTTAAAATTCTTTCGCCCATCTTTGGAAAAGAATTTTAGGGGGAATTGTGAAGACTAAACCATAGTGGCCCATCTTTCGACGCCCAAATAGGCCCATTATGGTGTCCCAGTCAAATTCATTGCCGCATGGATAATCACAAAGGCTTATCATATGGATAATTAAGAACTCAACTGGTTACCTACATTCTCGGACGGGAAGAACAAGAATCGCCAAATGGGCCAATAAGTAGCTAGGAGAGTTTCATGCAAAACTCGACTACTTTTTACTGCTATAAATACAACCCTCGCCCTGAGGCAAAGGGGAATGTAATTTTGAACCTCTGAGAAATTAATAAAAACTAAGAACCCCCTCCGTGGACGTAGGAAGTTATCGAAAACGTAAATTTTATGTGTTGTGACCATATTTCTTTACTCTTTTAAGACTTCTGCTTTCTAGAAATATTTAGTTGTGATTTCTTATAATCACAATTCTTCTGCATTTTACATTCTTATATATTTAAGTTTCATTTGAAGATGTTTTTAAGTGTGCAGATTTGCAACATGCAAAAATTTTACTATCATGCAAAGCTAACCACTGTATGTGTTTGTCAAGTATATACTTTTTTCTTTTGGGGGTTAAGGATTGAGTCCTTTAGATGAGCTTGACGGGACATAGGTTTTTATTTTTGTGTTTTGTCCTGGAATAGCCAAAGGGGGAGATTTGTAAGGATAAATTTTTTATAGACTCAATTTGTATGTATTTTGGCTTATTATGTGTTTGGACAAAACCTTTAAGTTTTAGGTTAGGACTTGAGTGTGTTGACGTTTCAAGACTACGACATGTTTGTTTGAAGATGTAGTAACAACGTTTTTGAGATTTCATTCATCGTGTCGGGTTCGTACCATGTTTCCTCTTCATGTTCAGAGGATCTCTTGGGTATGAATGTATATATATTTTGATCATGGGAACTTAATAATGGGTGTTGTTTTAACAAAAATATTTTAAGTCAATTTTAATAGTGTTTCAATGAAAACTATTTTTGGTGTTCGAACTACTTTGTAATCTTCATTCTAATGAGATTATATTTTCATTAAAACGAGATTGGGTGCTATTTTAAACGAACCTTCAAATGTATATCGAACGAGGTTTTCCTATTATGTGAACAAATATCGTTTGAAGCTCGTAAGAAGTTGGTTTGAATGATCTGAGATGTTCATTCGAGCAAGTTTGTTTTAGTTCAACGATATATAGTTTCATTCGAATGAACTTCTATTTTCGTTCAAACGAGTCCTCAAAATATGTACTACCTCAAAATTCGTGTTTTCTATATAAAGGGGTCTTGGTATCAATTTTTAAATAGATTTTTTGGTGAAATTTAATTCCTATACATACCCAATGTCTCCCAAACCCTAGTTTTACGCCCAAGTGTTTAAGATCCAAGTTTTATTATAATATATGCTTCGAGATCTTGTTTATGGTCACCAAGAAGGTTTGTACTCTTTATCTCTGTTGAGTATTCATTTCGTGTAGTGGACTCCGTACTATTTTTTATTTACACATGTTGGCCTCCTTGTTTGGGGTGTTGTGGTGAAGAAGCAGTGCATCTGTGTTTCAGATCCATAGACGATTGTTGATCCTTATCGGTAGACATCGAGCCATGTGTGGAATCACACATTGTGGCAGTTATGCAGGTGGACTCTTACGTGTCCCTACGGAGGAGAGTTTGAAGATTAGATACGCATCAAGACTTGAAAGGGAGTCGAGTCTTTGTGTAAGTCATCTGTCGAATTTTGTAATCCTTTATTATAGTGAATTTGTATGAATGGATCGTCCAAAAAATTTCCTATTGTGGGTTTTCCCCATACATCGGTGTTTTATGTGGATTGATATATTTTACTTGCTATCACCTAGATTAATGCTTTTGGATAAAGATAAAATTAGTTAATCTATTTTAACATGATAATCGATTTAAAATTGGTTCAAAGTTTATTGGGTTAATAAATAATTTAATTTTAAAAGATTACACATTAAATTGGCTTGTATATTTTGACCATCCTCCGTACTTTAGGAACTTCAAATTTTGGTTAAAATTAATTCGGGAGTGTTGGATTGTGTTTGCAATTATAGATCTACTTGATTCATTGTTGTTAAAATATTTGAAAGTGGAATCAATTTTATGAAATTCCAAAATTGGCCACATGAAGCTATCAAACCTATCCCACGCCCCTAGGTTTGGTTTCGGTTAAACGCGAGTTTTCTTATAAGGTTACACAATTAGTCTTGGGACTTAGATTTGTCACGTCGTGAGTAAGATGCAAAAGTATGTCTAGAACTACCTCAAGACAAGTGGGGTGATGTATTTTGGATCTGAGTGCTGATAGGACTGAATGAAATGTAAATGGTCGCATTCAATATTGTAATATTTTTATATGTCACGTCGTGAGTAATATGAGAAAGTATGTCTAAAACTACCTCCGGATAAGTGGGGTGATGTATTTTGGATCTAAGTGTTGATATGACTGAATGAAATATAAATGGTCTCATTCAATATTACTATATTGTTATGTAAGGTGAGCTACACGCGTTATTTCCTAAAAAATATATTTTAGGTATTGAGCAGTTGCGGGAGCATGGATGAGTTGACCAATTGCAGGGTCAATCTTATCCCCTCTTATAGTTGGGACTTGTACATTTCAGTTTGTTGTACAGAGACATTCATATTGTGGACTCTTATTCAGAATATTTAATATGGATATTTACTTTATTCAATTATCGGATTGCATTCAATTTTATTGATTCACTTATTAGAGATTGCATATAATTCTTGTTTGATTCATATCTTATACATACTGTCGTAGATTATTTTAGTTTTCCTCACTTATTGATTAGTGATTAAAAGGATATAAATTATTCGATGTCCCCTATCTTCGATGTTGAGGTTTGGCAGCCCGATAAGTGAGAAATATGTGGTATTACATATAATCGAAGTGTATTATCTAACTTAATTTTACACTTCGTTGAGTTGTCATTAACTTTCATGCTAGTCTTAGAGAGGAAAAAAATACAGGTAGTCAACGTTTTACTTTAAACCCACTTTTACACTACTATTAAAGATGGTTTTAGAGTGGTGATTTTTTTTTCTTTCAAACTTATAACTATAACTTCCAACATACAAACTTGTTTTACACAAAATTTATTTTTTAGAGTTCTATTAATCAACATATGTCGTACAAGAGTCGTAGTTAATATATAGTTTAAAGAGAGTGGCTCTCATATATACCAAGTATACATACTTGCTGACGCAAACTATTTTTTTAATCTTAAAAAAATTATTTTTGAGATGAGTTTTTTTTTGTGGTATTTAAATATTTAATGGGCCTCATATAAAACAAATCTGTTCAAAATAACTTCTTTTACTATTTAAAAAAATCGGTCAAACTTTCGCAGCTTTTAAAGTGCTTTAAAAGCATGAATGTTTGACCAATTTTTTTAAAATAGCAAAAAAAAATATTTTAAGTTTTTTTTTACATGGGTCCCCAGAAATGTTTAAACATCATATAAAAATATTTAGCCAAAAACTAATTTTTTTATTATTTTAAAAAAATCAGTATGTATACTTGGTATATACTGGAGCATGTCTGATAGTTTAAAAAATAACGTGTTAAGTATATTTTGAATACAATAAATAGTTATATTTTGTGAAATATCAACATAATAAATATTTATTATGTATGAACATTTAAGGCTAAAATTGTTTTATTTTTTGGTGAGCATAGTAAATACATATAATATTTGTAATATAAGTAAGGGTTAATTAGACATTTACGCAACGAATTTACACGTTTTTTCACTTTGGTCACTATACTTTTTTGGGGAGATATAGCACTGAAATGTCATTTTGTGGCGAGACACTTCACACCGTTACTTTATAACTAACAATTTGCTAATGTGGCATCCAATTGTAATAAAAAAAAATACAAAAAAATATAAAAAAATAAAATAAAATATATGACGTGCACCCAATTATAACAAACCCTTTGTCATCCAATTGATTTTCTGATAACTTAAGGGAGAGAAGCCAAAAAACTTCAACATATACTGTCCAGATGAATTTCAGACAAATTTCCTCTAGAGTAATCCTACTCTTACTGAAAATATGTTCCCGAATTTACCCAGTGTGCTTTAAGGGTATTGTACCATGGTGGGACCCACATTATGGTACAACACTTTTAAAGCAAATTCGATAAATTAGGTATACACTTTTTCGATAAGTGTGTCATTTTTCTTGCTTATAACTCGAGGAAGAGAATCCAATTGAAACAAGCCTTTTGTCCTCTAATTATTCTTCAGCCCTCCTTCGCTTTGACCTTTTATGAGGGTAATTTTTTACTCGGAAGCGGAGGAGGGGTTTGATGATGGTGGGGATGTCGACGGTCGTGACAGGTATATCTGAGTGCCCCAAATAGGCTTAGACCGACCAAACACCAAAAACCTCCAATATATGTCGACCCAACACTAATGTAAAACCAATTTGAATCTCTTTCAACCCTTCTCTTACTCAATCAAAAACGAATGATGATCCTAGGCATTTTCGAATTCTAAATAATTTGTTGCAATTCATGTATATGTTGATTTTGATTCAAACAACTGTTTGTCGGTTTTGTCTTTGAGTTATCAAAAAATTATTGAGAGGGGAAAGGGTATGTTTGAATTGGGTTTAAAGTGTTAACATCGGGTTAAAAGGTGTTAGGGTGCGATATTTTATACAAAAAATCGAATAAGTGTCACTTCATATGCTTTCTTTTTTTTCTTTATTACATTTGGATGCTACATCAGCAAACCGTTAGTTATAAACTAATGGCGTTAACTCTCTCACAATAAAAAAGAAAGTTCAGTATAATCTCTCTCAAAAAAAGATTCTGACCAAAGTGGAAATGATATAAAGTTCTTTGCGTAAATACCCGATTAGTAAAAGTACATTTTTATTGATGATTCTCTTACAAACATAGTATATATTTACAATATTCACAAACAATAAATTTAACAAGTAATATTTTTGTTAAGAATTTTATATTAAATATGGATCTTATTTGATTGGCCTCGGTTAGTATATTTAAAAAAAATACATTTAACAAGAATAGGATTTGTAAATTGGAAGTCATAGATTTTTAAAGTTCGGAAAGGAAAATATAAGTAACTTTATGGGGATTTATCTCATGTATGGGGAATTTCAGTCCCATTTCCTACTTGTATGTATGCATGTATATATATATGTATATATAATCTCTATCTCTCTCTCTCTCTCTCTCTCTCTCTCTCTCTCTCTCTCTCTCTATATATATATATATATATATATATCAAAAATACGGATGTCAAACAAATAGAAAAATCATTCTCAGCATGCACAATAAAATATAATTGAATAACAATAATGAATAATAAAAAAAGATCAATAGGTGAATTAGGTGAACCATGGTACAATCCAACACATATCTTATATAAGAAACTTTGGAATCTAGGAAACCAAGAGGCACCCATATAAAACCATATATATATTTATAATAAATAATTATCTAACGATATCTAACAACACACTATATAAAGTCAAAATTATCACATACAAGAAATATGTCTCTACGTGAATATATATATATATTCGCAGAATTGGGATAACGAAGGTCAGGATTGCTTTGAAAAAATGAAAACATGGATGGCTTTAGGACTAGATGGTACCCATATTGAGGTTTGAAAGTGCTTACGGGAGGAATGAGTATCTTGACTTACAAAATTATTTAATAGAATTGTGACGACTAATAGGATGCCCGATGAATGTAGAAAGAGTGTTTTAATACCTATTTATAAAAATAAAGGGGACATACAAAGTTGTTCACATTGTCGTGGTATCAAGTTAATGATTCTTACAATGAAAGTTTAGGATAGAGTGATTGAATATAGATTGAGATTGAAAATAACAGTATCTAAGAATTAATTTGGGTTTATGCTTAGGAGGTCAATAATGGAAGCAATCTATTTATTACGAAGATTAATGGAGAGGTATAGGGAGAAAATGAAGGATCTTAATATGATTTTTATAGATTTGGAGAAGGCATATGAAAGGATACCCAGAGATATAATATGGTGGGTTCTACATAAAAAATAGTGACTCATCGATATATTGATGTGATAAAGGATATGTATGATGGGGCCATGACTACAGTAACAACATCAACTAGATAAAGTGGCTAATTTTTAATTACTGTAGGTCTATACCAAGGTTCAGCACGAAGTTCTTATCTCTTTGCTCAAGTTATGGATGAGTTGACTGGACAAATACATGATGAGGTGCACTGGTGTATGCTGTTTGCAGATGATATGGTAAATTATTCCCTCTCACTCTATCTCTATCTTGGACATATCCATGACTTTTCCTATGCCCTCATGCAAAAAGTCCCTCTAGATTTTCATCACCCTATCTGTTCAAGTTTTTAAGATTATTTTCTTCATTTTTTGGTCTAATGGTACTCGATCTAGGTTTCAAGTGAATCAAGGGTGTTGATTTAGATTTCAACTGAAGTCAGGGTTTTCAAATCGATTTTAAGTGTAAATCAAGGATTTTGATGCGATTTTAATTGAAGCTAGGGTTTTGATTTTGATTTCAACCGTGATTCAAGGGCTCAATTTGATTTCAAATGATTTGAACCATCTAGATTCGATTTGCAAGTAGGAACCCAAATAGATTCAAGAGATTTGAACAATTCGGATTTTGAACTAAACCATATTATCAAATTTGGAAACGACTGATTTTGAACTAACTAGCTTCTTTTGGTTTTATTTTAGCTTTGATTTTCAAATCAATTTAGGTTTCTTTCGATTTCTTCTCATTTGGAATTTATTTATAATTTATCCGTTGCAATCTGGTCAAAAGATTGATTATTGGTTACTTTAACAAGCGAATGCAACTGTGATACCACTTTTTCTTCTTTCTAAGAACGATTGGAAGCGTTTTTAAAAGCCGAACGGTTCGAAACGATCTGATCTGTTCCAACTCGGAGTAATCTGATTTTTTTTCTTCATTTAACATCACCAAATACATTTTATCAATAGTTTAAAAATAATCAGTTTAAAATCTAATTTCTGTTTTTCAAAATCGATTTGGGTTTGACATTTATCGATCTTTAAAAAAACAAATTCGATCTGATTTTCTATAGTTGAATGAACCGATCTGTTTTTGTATTATAAGAACTTGATTTTATAAAATGATCCGTTTGTTTTCAAAGCGATTGGATTTTTGTTTATTCGATTTTGATCAATTTTGAGGATTTGAATCGATTCAGTTTTCAATTATCTTGCGAGCACTTGAAGTTGTACCTGTAGATCGGATTGTCTCTACTTTCTTTGTTGCAGATATATATATATATATATATACCATGAGTCACTGGGGGGTCACTATTTGTTATTTGACCAGTGTTGATGACAGATTTGGCGGCTAATTTTTCCAGGGAAAAAAGTCAACTCATTATTGCAAAGTTGCCATTACCCAGGTGTGTCATTTTCTTTACTACAACTGTTTTATTGCTTCGGCATTATTTAACTTGCAGGAAGTTTTACATATTTTTGTTTACGAGCGTAAAATATTTATTGGATTTTTTTGCTTTAATATTTTATCTTTCACAAATTATGGGCTAGAGTTATTATTATTTTATCATACGTAGATGTGCGATTGTATTATTTCAGCATATTTATGAGTCAAGTTTTTAGTGCATTTGTTTTAGTGAATTAATTTGTAAGAGTATTTTTATTAAATTAATCTCTTTGGCTCTACCTCTGCCGGTGCCCAAGTCCAGATGTGAAACGAGATAGGTTGGTGTCAAGTTGACAATCGAATATAAAAGTGATGTCAAATCTTGATGATGGATTCTCTAGTTAAAAGAAGAAATATAAACAAAAATAACATAAATAAAATTAGATTTGGTACGTGGAATTTAGGAATACTAACTGGCAAGTGTAAAGAACTTATAGACTCGTTAAAATGGAGAAAAATTACCATAGCATGCCTACAAGAAACTAAATGGAAAGATGAAAAGGCTAGAGATATAGGAAAAGATTATAAATTATATTATTCGGGAGGGAGAGATAATCGTAGAAATGGAGTAGGTATTGTTGTTGATCACTATATGAAAGATAAAGTGGTGGATATTAAAATATGGGGAGATATAGTAATGAACATTAAGATTGTGTCACGTAAAATAATATTGAATGTTATAATACGTGCCCCAAGAAGCTTTAATTGAAAATGTAAAGAAATTATTTTGGGACTTATTAGATGAAATATTACAATATATTCCTATGCATGAAAAATATTCTTAGGAGGTGACTTGAATAGACATGTGTAAGTAGAATGAGATGATTATCCAAGGATGCGTGGAGGTTGTGGTTTTGGTAAGAGTAATGAAAGAGGGAAAATTTTATTAAAATTTGCTAAGGCCTGCAATCTAGCGTTAACAAAAACATTTAAAAAAAAAGATAAGAACGTCTAATAACATTTAAAAGCGGATTATTGCTCACTTATAATAATAGACTTAAACACTTGTAAAGACTGTTAAGTTATACCAGCTGAAAGCTTAACAAATCAACATCGATTATTAGTAATAGATTTAGCCATTAAAGGATTTAAGTATCAAAAATGGAAAATGGGTTATCAAACTATAAAATGGAAGAATTTAAAAGGATGCAAATAGATAGAATTTAGGCAAAATTTTCTGCTAAACATGAAGTGGAATTGGGACGACAATGTTAACAACATTTGGTCTAGAACAAATAATGATATTAAAAAAATAGGTAAGAAAATTTTAGGTGAGACTAAAGGAAAAATTCATTAAAAAGGAGACTTGATAGTGTAATGAAGAAGTGCAACAGATAATACAAAAGAAACGAGTAAGTTTTAAAAAGTAGCAAAAGAGTAAAAATCAAAAAGACTTAGAAAGGTATAAGAAATTAAAAAGTAAAGAAAAAATATTATCAGAAACATGCAACAAAAAGCACTAGATAATATTTGTAGTAAATTAGGTATCAAGGAAGGTGAAAAGGAGATATATAAATTGGCAAAGAATATAGATAGAGTGATAAGGGATATTGGTCCAGTTAGGTTTATTAGAGACATAAATAAAAATAGATTAATTAATGATAAAGATATTCTATATAGATGGGAAGCGTATTTTCAAGGATTATTTAATGAAGAATATCCTAGAAAAGATGTCAAGAACATATAATCGAATATAGAAAATGTATGTCCGATTACTGAAAAAGAAGTAGATATATTAATAAGAAAAATGGGAAGGAATAAAGCAGTTGACCTTGATAAAATATCCATAGAGGTGTGGAGAACCCTTAGAAGTTTAGTGATAGAATGGTTAACATGTTTATTTAATAAAATTTTAAAAGGAGGAAACATGACAGATGAGTGGATGAAAAATACCATAATACCTTTGTATAAAAATAAAAGGGATATACAAAACTGCGGTAATTATAGAGGGGCCAAAATGATGAATCACACTATGAAATTATGGGAAAATGATATAGAACAACAATTAAGAAATGAGTCAACTATTTTGGAAAATAAATTTGGATTTATGCGAGGGCGATCCACCACCGACTCTTTTTATTTATTAAGATAGTTAATGGAGAAATGGAGAAGTAAGAATAAAAATTTACACATGGTATTTATAAACTTAGAAAGGGCATATGATAGAGTACCTATAGATATAATATGATGGGACTTAAGGAAGAAAAGAATCCATAGGATTATATTAAAGTTATTGAAGATATGTATGATAGCCCAAAGACTAGAGTAAGAACTATTTGTAGGGAAACTAGTGATTTTATGATTAAAATAGGTCTAGATCAATGATCGGCGTTAAGTCCTTACTTATTTTTCGTAGTATTGGATGAGATTACCAAGGACATACAAGAAGATATTCCATGGTGTATGTTATTTGCGGATGATATAGCCGTAATAGACACTTCAAAGGAGGCATTAGCGATGAGAGTAGATACTTGGAGAAATGCCTTAGAGTCTAAGGGATGAACAATCAGTAAAAATAAAACTGAATTTATGGAATGTAAATTTAATAATGACGGGTATGATAGAATAATATTAAAGATTAAAGAAAAAGTGAGAAACCAAACTAATAAATTTCGTTATTTAGGTTCAATGATACAAAGTAATGGGGATATTGATGAGGATGTTACGAGTAGAATATCAATTGGTTCGATGAAATGGAGACAAGCAAGTAGGGTATTATGCAATAAGAGGATAACTAATAAATTAAAAGAAAACTTTTATAGAACAGTTGTTAGACCAGTGACCCTATATGTAGTGGAGTGTTGGTATTTAAAGAAAAACATGAGAAAAGTCTCCATTTTATTGAGATGAGGATGCTCTGATGGATGATAGGAATTACTAGAAAAGACAAGATTAAAAACCATTATGTGAGAGAAAAGTTAGGAGTAGCTCTCACTAGAGATAAATTAAGATAAAGTAGACTTAAATGGGACAAACATGTGTTGCATAGACCAGTAGATACGCCTATAACAAGAGGAAGATTATTGAAAATAGAGGATAAAACATAAAGGAGTCTCCCTAAGCTATCGTGGGAGGAAATTATTAGGAGAGATCTTAAGAAATTAAAATTGAATGATAATATTGCTTATAATAGATTAGAATGAAAACTAGAATCCATGTGGCCAAACCCATGTGATGGGATTAAGGAAAGGATAATGATGATGATGATGCTTGTTTTAGTGGATGAGACTAAAACGCAGATTGATGCTAGATTGGAATTGTGGATAGAAACTCTAAAAACAAGTGGCTTTAAAATAAGCATGACTAAAACATAATATGTGGAGTGAAATTTTAATGTAATAGGAGGACAAACGGGGATGTGGTGAAATTGGAGGGTCGATAGATGCCCAAAATGATCATTTTCACTATTTAGGCTTGATTATCCAAAAAGATGGATATATTAGTGATGATGTTACTCATAGGATTAAAGCATTCTGAGTTAAGTGAAAAAGTGTTACTGGTGTATTGTATGATAGGCATATACCTTTGAAGTTAAAAGAAAAATTTATAGGATGGACATCAGACCCGCCGTGTTATATGGGAAATAGTGTTGGGCAACCAAGAAATAAAAAATGCAGAAAATGATTGTGGTGGAGATGCGAATGGTGAGATGGATTTTTAGTAAAACTCGAATAAAATAAAATTAGAAATGAACAAATTTGTGAAACGGTAAAATTAGCTCTTATAGAAGATAAATTGAGATAAAATAGACTTAGTTGGTTTGGACACGTCAAGCGTAGACTAATGAATGCCCTCGTAAGGAGGAATAATTTAATTATTATTGATGGTAATGCCAGGAGTAGAGGTAGGACTAAATTGACTTGGTAGGATATTATAAAAATGGACATGATATCACGTGGTTTAATCGAAGATATTCCACTGGACATACTGAAATAAAAAAAATAGGATTCATGTATCCGACCCCAAATAATTGAGAAAAGGCTTGGTTAAGTTGAGCTGAGTTGAGTGAATAAAAGTAATGAAATTTCCACGTGATCGCAAGACCAAAAAATCTCATCATTGTTCCGCATTAACCAAATTTGCAACGTAAAAAGCTAAATTGTTAAACATGGGTCAGGCTCATAATAAAAATACCTATATATAATGACAATTAGAAGTGTGGGAAAGATGTCTCTCCCCTACACCAGCTTTATCACTTCTCTTTATGTCGACGCGGATGTCACTATGTGGGTCTCCCGAGCGCGTGAGCCCAAGCCCATAAATGCTACATCTATCGGGCGAAGCAACATGCAAACAAGAAATGTCCAGCCTCCCCCGAGCTAATTTTTTAGGATATTAAAATGGGGGAAGGTGTCGAGGAAGAAGAAGAAGAAAGTGGGGGAAGAAGGGGAAAAGGGGGATGTCTAAGGCAATGATTATGAGGCCGATTTCGACGAGCATTCATTTAATACGGTGGTCATAAATAGTCGTATGGATCAACTCGAGGCCCATCTCGATGGGTTTATCTCCGAGTATAGGGACGAGCATCGTGACTATCGAAGAGACACTAGTATGATGATGCGGCTTCAAGCTGATTTGTACCGTCTGAGTATGGGTCTGGGTGCCCAAATGCTTGGCTATTATTAGGACCCACATGCTCGTGATCCGAATGCGCCCGGCCCCTCCCATTAGAGCTCGTGGATGTGTTTTATCTTTTATTATGTTGTTCTTCATTTTGTTTGGTTATATTTATTAATGTAACTATTTGATCTCTCTCTTGTTAATGTAATTCTATTTGAGTTCATTAGTGTCCGTTGCATTTTAATATTCAATTATTTTATTTTTGCACTATTTCTTGTCTTATTTATATTTTAGTCCTTTTGATTGAGGACAATGCAAAATTTTAAGTTGGGGAGGGGGGTACAAGTGCATCTTTCAAACTTCTCAAATTTTAAAATGCCTAAAAAATTGAAAAATATCAAAAAGACCTAAAAAGTATAAAAAGTAAAAATATATATTTCTTTAAAATAAATAAAAAATGGAATTTAAAATCTTCAAAAATATCACTAATTTTTTGTTTGAAGTATCAATTTATAAAATCCATTGCACTAAACCGAAATTGGCAAAAAACGAAAATTAAGCGAAAATTGACGACTTAACGAATAAGTTTGGAGATTTTTAACCTAGTGAGATTTTTTAAGCCTATCATTATTTTCGAGTAATTAAATTATCCGAGTTAAAATTAACTCAAAAGTTCTTTGCAGTGATAAAAAGTCATTGTTGATCTCTAAATCTTTGTTTGAACGGTTACGAAAAATGAGTAAAATATTGTTTTACAAATGCACTAAAAATATTTCAAATTAATTTCATCTTGAGATGCATATGGTAATATGATTAGTAATTCGGGCACATGTAATTAGGCTATCGTTTATTTGCCCAAAAATATTAGCCATAAAAGTTCATGAAAAATATCCTTTTAAAAGATAACTTGAGCCTAAAAATGATATCCCTTTTTGTTTGTTGACCCGAAAAACCCAATTGGCCCGAAGTTGTGGAAATCAAAAAAATCATAAATCAAGTCCATACAGTACATAAAAAGGGGCAAAAAATAGAAAAAATGCTCAAACAAAAATAGAAAGAAAAATATGAAAAATAAAGGGGGAAAAAAGAAAAACAATTGGAAAATGAGCAAAAAGCATGAAAAAATGCCAACGGACATTGCAAGAAAAAATTTCAACTCCGAAATTTTCTAACATTTCCATTATTATGCAAAACACCTTAACTCAAAAAAGTCTTAATCGAGTCCGATGAACAAAGTCAATTACCACGTGAGGATCTAAAAATACAAAAAGATAATAAAAACACAAAACGGTGTGAAGAAAGAATGATGTTTTTCCATTTTCCAAGGACCGTATTCCGTTCATGAGATCTTTTCACCATAAATATTTTTGTCTTTCAATTTGTGTGCGTGAACTCGTATTTTATTATATTTACTCTTAATATGATTCACATCGAGAGAAAAAGCAACAATCTAAGTGATTCATTTATAAGAGAATCACGTGAGAAATTGAATCAAAGCAAATTTTTGAAAGGTAACATAATGATCAATCGGTGGAAGGTAGGGGTTAATTTTTGGCTTCGCACACACACATACTGAATTGAGATTTTATCGAATAAAAATTTATGGTGATCATTTTTCTGGAATTTGAATTGTACGATTTTTAATTATTTTGATATTTTCTTTGGGTCATGCAAATAAATTTTGTGGGTAAATTCACTGCAAACCCTCGCGAGAAACCATTCGTCTTACTAGGGTGACCTAGGGATTTAACGGCTTATTTTATATGCAAAATGCAATCACTTGCCCACAAAAGAGATATAATATCCTTTAGCTATTTAGAGTTTTATTTAGACTCTTACTCTCATTATTTTACCTTGTTCGGGGCTAGCAACGTTTTAAGTTAGGGGGATTGGATTAGGCCTAAATATTTCATATTTATCCCCATAATTTAGATATTTTTACGGTCCTCAACAATGCATTTAGCCCAGATTTATCTCATATTTTTGTCACTAACCCTTTTCGGCAATTATTTCATGTTTTGTGTTTTTCTCTTATGCTTTACAGGTAAATCGTGCAAGTGGATGGAAGAGAAAAATCAAAATAGTGAAAGAAAGGTGAGAAATGAAAGTCAATGGCATTTTTGTAATTTTTAATCAGAATACAGAGGAGGTTCCAATTGAGAAGTCGAAGATATTGAAGTATCCAGAACAGTGAAAGAATTGGCGCCCCGATCTGAGTTACGGTTAGAAAGTTACATGCATTTGAAGTTGAGAAGAAAGTCCGATGGCAAAACTGTAAATAAGAGCAAATGAGGAAAATCAAGGAAGTCTTGGCAGAGATTCTGAACAAACGAGTCCACCCCAAGGGTTCAGTTATGGGTTTGCTCTGGCCAACGGGTTCGGTCCAAGATAGGATTTTATTATTTTTCCTAGATTTTAGGATGAGAAGTTTGAGCTTATCTATACTTCTATACACGATTTTCTCACTGATATAAGCCTATTAGGAGTCTTTTAAACTTGTTATCATTCATTGTAAGGCAAGCTAACATCAAGAACATATTGGAGAAATAATTTACCTGATTTTGCACTATAATTTCAATAGAAGATCATAGCTTTTTTCGAATTTTCTTCAACTAGTCATTCTTCTTACATGCTTTATGTTTTTCAATATTGGTAACTTTAATTTTTCCCATCTTTATTACTTCTTCATTATGTTTACATACAAATCAATGTATTCTTGCATAGAGACTAATATCATGACCAACTTGATTATTCGCGGGTTGGGGAGCATGAACCAATCCTAGGTTTTTGACGTTATATATAAAATTTGACGTAATTGTATGTTTTATTATTAGGGTTAAATATTTTTATTGATACTACTATAATAGATCTTTTAACTCTATTTGTCGAAGGCAATCGGAGTGTTTGAAAATATGATATATGTGTCAATAATTCTAGCATTCGCATTAATTTAATTGTTGACTTTATATTTTGCAGCATAAGATTCTCGCATATTTAGTGCTTCAGTTTAATTAATGTTTTTCTTCTAATTAGCTATATAATTGTCAAGAATTTTATATTTAGTGGAAATACATATTGTTCGGGGGATTGGATCTCGACTCCACTTTTCCTATATTATTTTCAAAACTAAAAAATTCTAGTTTCTTACTTTCTCTTAAATTAAATTGCACATACTAGCTAAAGTTTTCTTAGTTAATTAGGAATTTTCCTAAAATTAAATCACCTTTTCTTTTCTTACGAGAGTCGATACCTAGATTTTAGAAGACTACCTTGCTATCGTCAAAACATTTCTCGTCCTATTCCTGAGGATTTGACCCTGACTTATCGAGTATTACTTGAGCGACAGGGTTTCACTTGAGCCGTAGGTACACACATATCACGCATATTCTACATCACGTCAAAGGTCAACATTTGAAAAAGTATCCCCAATCCTAAAACTCAAGTGACTAAATCAAAATCGTTTAAATGTGATCATTGTCACAAAGTTAGTCATTTTAGAAAATTTTGGTATTTACTCAAACCAAACTTACCTTTAAACCATGGTAAAAATTTTATGGGGAACAACAAGGGTGAAAGAGTTTGTGATTCTAGGAAATTTGCACATAAACCCATTTAAAGGAAAATTTGGGCTAAAAATAATCAAAATATTTTTTATCATGTCGATAAAGAAAATAGAGACAAAAATAAGAAAAATGTTCCTAATGCCCCATTTGAACCCAAGGCTCCTCATGTGAGTCATGTATGATGAACATTTCTAATGAAATAAAAGTTGAAAAGAAAAAGAATTGAAATTTGTTCCTTTCACCTCTAAACGTTAGAGGGTTGTTTCGTTTGTGCTCATGGCCTTATTCTTATTTCACCCTTATATATCGTATGCTAGGCTATGTACTTTTGTTTCATATGTGATTTTATATTTCAGGTTTATCACTCTTGGTAATTCATATATGTTTTGTTTATCTTCGTGACTTGCCCTTGATTTATTTCTTGAATAAATTAAAAGACCTTGTTTTAGATGATACTCGGTTTTCCAAAAATATGCTTAGGATTTTCACATCTAGTTGATCTTGTTTTTTTTATCCATGTATGTTATGTTCTTATGTATATTAAATGTGTTCTCACTTTACCTTGGATATATATTCTTTGCATTTATTTATATTCCTTGGATTTTATCCAGTCTTGTACTTAGGTTTTACATGCTTTCTTAACTTTAACTTTGTTTTTCTCTATATTAATTGTTTTAGAATTTCATTGATTATTTTTTGGGGTGAATTAGTCTTGTTAAAACATGTTTAGGATTATGTGCTTCATATACATCTTTTACTCTTATTTCGTGATCTTTTGTGATTGTACATATCTTTCAACTAAAAAATCAAAAAGATATTTTTTTTACTACAATCACGTTTTTACTTTTAAATGAAATACTCCGTGAAATATTTTCATGCATCAAAATGGATTATTTGATTATTTTTCCATTAGTTTGGGAATGTGACACGTGCTTCATGAGATTAATTCGATTTTCTTTTAAATCTTATGAACTTCAAGAAAATTTATACTTTGAGAATACATTACCATATCATATATAAATATTTTAAATTAATTTAATTACTTAAAGTTTCCACACATTTTTCAACTTAAAACTGGTTAATATAAAGGGACATATACCAAATAGTCCCTCGGACATTTTTTAATACCCATTTAGTCCAAACTTTTTTATTTTGCCTCAAAAAGTCCTTTGCCACATATTTTGGAGAGGAAGTGCCGTTGGCGCGGACCTCTAAAAATAAGAGGATATTGAGTGCTTGAGGGACTAAATGGGTTAAACTAAAAATATGTGTCCTTTTTAAAAAATATATATTTATAGTAGGGACTATTTAATAATTGACCCTAATATAAATGGTGCAATTAAAAAGGTTTTTTCTTAAATA
The DNA here is from genome assembly GCA_949130495.1 of Sambucus nigra. NCBI lineage: Eukaryota > Viridiplantae > Streptophyta > Magnoliopsida > Dipsacales > Adoxaceae > Sambucus > Sambucus nigra. The sequence goes on from OX422220.1 coordinate 53,771,724, forward strand.
ATATAATTGGACTTTCATATTTCCCCTTTAACTGCTTGATTTGATACGGGTTGACCCAATGGTGACCCAAACCCAGATCGGGTCATTACGGATGGTAGTAGAGCAATAGGATCCTCAAGTGAGACGAAGTGTTTAAACTTTCTTAATACGCTTTCTTTATACTTTTTCGGTTAGTTAATGATTTAGTTAATGCTTAGTAAATTGCTTCCGCTACTACTTTCAATTCTTATCATTATGTATTGAACTCTCCATTCATGTGTAGATGCTCCAGATCGTGATGTATCTAGTAAGTCGGGTCAAAGCGAGCTTAGATTCATGGAGCAAATCGTGCGCCAGCTTGTTAACTCAGCAGAGAGCCAACCGCAGTGGGGCGGTTGAATATACTACATTTGCCTCCATCCTTAAGGATTTTAGGAGGCTTTACCCACCCACCTTTAACGGGGCAACTCGCCCCGATGCTACAGAGGAGTGGCTTAATGAAGTCACTAGGGTAATGGTGATTCTTGACATGCCATCTGGGCCCAAAGTCATGATCTCTATGTTCCAGCTCACGAAATGCTGCCAGTACCATTGATACTATAGACTGGGGTGGATTCAGGGTTGCCTTCCTCGAAAGGTACATGTAATACCCCTTAATTTTTATGATTTTTAAAATATGGGATTAATAAAAATTATATATGGGAAATTAATTGGTAATTAATCCGGATTTAAGTATAAATATTAACTAGCGAGAGTGTTAGTATTTATTGACGAGAATTATAAACAATATTACTGAGAATATAAAGTAATATATGATTGTGAATATGATTGTGAATTTATGAAATTGTTGCGAGTGAGAAATACGACAGTTACAATAAATAAGTCGGGACATGCGTGTTAGTTATGTCGGGACTAATTTAATAGAATAAAAAGTAAATATATTTTTAGTCACCCGTATGGTTATTTCAAGTGCGTCAATGTGTCTGGAAGGGTTGAGATAGTCAAAAAAACCTACTCAGGGGTTTACTTTGGGTCCCGGAGCAATTTTACGCCAAACCGGCATCCCGGGAGGTCGTTTTGGTGATTTATATTTTTGGAGTATAATTAATGACGAAAATTAAAGGGATAAAATATCATGTACGTGGGTTAGATTAGGTTTATTAGTTATTACACACATAGAGGCCAAAGGAGGAAGGAGGAGGAGAGGTTTCTAGGGCTAGAACCACCACTAGTGCACCATTTACACCACCAAGACCACCACCGCGTAGATCGGAGAGCGAAGATCGCAACCATACCAACTACACTAATGGATCAGACCTTATTTCTTGAGGTAAGTGTTTAATCCTTGTAAAACTTTAGCAATAATCATGTGCATGTTAGTATAGGTGTATAATACACATGTATTGTTCATACTCTTGATGAAATTGGAGAGTTAAGATGATTAATTGGATTACGTTGAGCCCTTCATGTATGTAGATTAGAAGTCACGAAATGATGATTATTTTTTATGAACGAATCTGGAATTATTATGTTATTGAATAAAAATTTGAAGTACTAGGGTTAAATTAATTCATTTGGGGATTTCGAAATTTATCAAAATGTATGCATGATTTAATTATCTTGGGTTGTTAGAAATCATATATACATGTTAGGATATCGATTAGAATTGATTAATTGGTGTTTGGGAATGATCTGTAGAGGTTTTAGAACTTAAAAATGGTAAAAAAAAACGCAAGTTCTAGAGGTTAGAGACGAAATAGACCAAGGTCGCTTGAAGTTGTCGTGCGAAGCTTCCCTTCGAGCGAGATGGCATGTTGCGCGAAGCTGTTGTTCGAGCTACATGTCATTCTCGTTCAAACAAGATACAATAATGTTCGATGAATTTGTGCGACGTAGTTAATTCAAGTGAGATAAAATAATGTTCGATGAATTTTAGTATAGTGCAGAATTTTTGGAATTTATTTGGGTATAATACTTTAAGGTATTTGGGTGGTGAGTTATCCTTGGAAATTACGAGAAATAGAATATCCATGAGGTTGTGAAAGAGGATAGTCTCATCTTGATGAGCCCACTGGGGGGGATTTTTAATTGGTACCTCAGAACATAGAACTTAGGTTGGATACCATTCAAGAGAATGATGGATTGAACAGTCATTTAGGTGCGTAGGTATGTGCATATCCCAAAGACTTAGGACTATGTTCGCCTCCAATATGTATGATGTGTATTTTTATGGTTCGAGAGAGATACCGAACCAATTGTCTTTATTTAGTACGAGATGTACCAGGACTTGATAGCAGAGTATGCACGCATCGCAGCTGAGTCTAGGGGTGCCGTATTGTATATATAATATAGTGATGAATATTTATATGTCCTTTTGATAGTATTTACTACGTGAAAACTGTAGATAAGGAAGATAATGAAAAACTAAATTTACTTAAATATGTGAATACTAAATTGTACTTGTGATAACTCTTACTCGGGATACTAAAGGCCGAAGCATTTATTAATATTATATGAGAAATATGGGATATTACTACGATTCATAGTTATAAGATCTATGTCAACAATCTACTTAGGTCTGATGATGATGACTATAATGGTTTAGCGGTACGTTAGGCGTGCACAATAGTTAAGAGGTGAGAATCTCAAGTGAGTGCTCGGGAAGCTAACATGCATATAATATTTGCTTTAATGTAATTTTTAAATACTTGCTAAATTGTTTTAAAATCTTTTACACTCGGGCTCTGACCCTTCTCTTGCAAAATTTCTTGTCTCTTGTGAAACTATTTTAGGTGTCCAGCCACAAGGATGCTAAGCATAGATTTTCTAACGATTTGACGTGTTGCAGCTATTGTGGGAGTTATAGGTCTTGATGATTAAACGCCTCTCCCACTCTTTTTCACTGAGTGTCATGATTTAAATATCTCAATTAGGGCATGTCGCCCATTCTTAGTTCTCATTTATGTCAGAGAGATATTGTACTCATTTTTCTTCATTATTCAGTTTTTAGTTGGATTGAGTTTTATATTGGTTTATGGATTTGAGATTATTTAACTGGGACGTTTATTCCAATTTTATTCAATTTAGTTGGTTGAATTATCATTTATTATTATTCTTATTCATGGGATTGGTGAATTTGTTAATGGTTTAAGTTGTTGAGTATTAATTAATGGATTAAAAGTTTTTGACACTAGCTTAATTAATTATTAGGTGATTGATAAGGTACATGTTTTTTTATGGTGATGCTAAGAATTAACCAACCGGATATTTCATTTTAAATTTTATAAAGGACTGATCACCCGATATTTAATTGGGTGGGGTATCACAGGTGGTACCATAGTATCAGGTTCTAGAGTTTTTTAGGATCTGTGCGTCTTATTATGCTTTTAGCGTAGTGTTCTTTGATATACAACCCTATAATTAGGATTGTTGCATTCATGAATATGTGTTTACTCCTTCAGCTATTTCGAGATTTAATTAATTGACGGCTTATAACAATTCTTTCTCATTTCAGATGCCTCCCAGACGTGCACCACAGGCCGCTAGGAATCCCAGCCAGCAAAGGTTATCGCCATCGTTGCACAGGCGGTTAATGTAGCATTAACAGTGGTACATTAGGCCCCACCCCAAGCACGGGCAGTGGCACCAGCACCAGTTCATGCATTCCCTTCTTCTTGGGAGCGAGTCATAGATGCCTTCCGGAAGGCACATCCCCCTAAGTTCCAGGGGAATTCAGAACTGATTGTGGCGAGCCAATGAAAGAAGGATATCCAGCGGCACTTGAGGATGTATGAGTGCATGGAGGTGCAGAGGCAAATACTAGCTAGTTGTATCAGCGTTACGGTGGTAGGAGTCCACTACGATTGCAGAGGAGCCTGATAGCATGTCGATTTAAGATTTCTGGGTGCAATTTGACTGCAAATATTTTCTTTTCGCGGTTCAGACTAAGATGAGGTAAAATTACTGGACCTCACCCAAGGGGGAAGACTGTAGAAGAATATGAGGAGGAGTTTACTAGTTTAGTAAATTTTATACCAACTAAGGTACCTACTCATGAAAAAGAAGATTCAGATGTTTATGGATGGCCTGGCCTAGAGGATTCGACAAAATCTTCTGGGGAACCTCTCTTTGCAGTCTTATACGGATGTACTCAATGCTGCATTACTACACTGCCAGGATCACCACTTAAATGTTAAAGGGAGCAAGCGAGGAGGTGAGTCTAGCAAGAAAGGCAGGAAAATAGGAGGTAGTGCCAACGGGGCACCAGCAGCTCAGAGTCAGCAAAGGCGGGGTGAGAAGGGTTCCCATATGGGAGATTACGCTAAGAGGTTTAGATCAGGGGGCTTTCGTCATGGACAGGGAGGTTTCAGGCATGGCCACTAAGGTTGGCATGGCCAGCAGGGATAGCAGGGCCACCAACAGTTTCATCAGGGCCAAAGGAGAGGTAGCAACGGCTAGCAGGACCGAGGCCAATAGGGGTAGAGAGAAGGTAACTACGTAGGTAGATCTTTCACTTATGTTGAGACTAGCCATAAATGATTTGATTGCCCCAACAAGGGGAAGTATCCTCGACAGCAGGGTGATCACCAGGATCCCCAGAAACCAATATTCCCATCCACCCTCCCAACACCAGCACCAGTCCTAGCTTTTACTGCCATTCCAATAGCCCCAATTCACTAGGGATAGCTACAGTATGAGCGTGTCTATAACGTCCACCAGGCGACAGTTCCACAGGCTCCACCCGTAACTGAGGGTATGTTTTTTATCCATGGATTTATGGGACATATTTTGTTTGACACGGGGGCCTCACACTCTTTTATACCCACTAGATTTTCATGGGCCACAGGGTTATTAGACACGATCGACAGTACAGTGGCGTGTGTAGACTCGTTATTGGGTAATGGATCTCGATGATTTTCTTTATATGTCAGGGTATGGGTATAGAGATTGGGAGTCTTATTTTGCCCGCCGACATGATTGTTTTAGATATATCTGAGTACGAGGCCACTATTATCATGGATTCGCTAGTCGCGTATAGGGCCATGATTGACTGCTTTAGTAGGAGAGTTGTTGTCGCTATCCCGGGTCAGGAGATGTTTATAGTGGCGATGCCTCACCCCGAGGGAGGATTATCCACTCACTTGTTTTATATAGAGTAGGAGACCTCTACGTGAGTTGTGATTTCCCTCGATTTGATTTCGATTGTTAGGGAGTTCGTCGATGGGTTTCAGGACATACTAGGTCTACCTCTGAGTAGAGAGGTAGAGTTTGTGATTGATTTAGCACCGAGCACACAGTCGATATCCCGTAAACCTTACCATTTGGTTCCTATAGATATGAGAGAGTTATGGGACCAGATTGAATAGTTGTTGGGATAGGGCTTTATCCGAAGGAGTGCCTCATCGTGGGGTGCCCCAGTTCTATTTGTGAAGAAGAGGGATGGATCCTTGCACCTGTGTGTAGATTATCGGGAGTTGAATAAATTCACTATACGGAATATCGCATCGATGACTTATTCGACCAGCTGAGAGGAGCAGCATACTTCTCAAATATAGACTTGAGGTCTGGTTATCACCAATTACGTATTAGGGATCATGATGTGTCTAAGACTATTTTTTGATGAGATAGGGGTCCTATGAGTTTCGGGTTATGCCATTTGGGTTAACCAATGCACCAGCAGTATTTATAGACTTGATGAATTGGGTGTTTAGAGAGTTCTTAGATCAGTTTGTCATTATCTTCATAGATGACATCCTAATTTACTCTCAGACCGAGGAGGAGCTTTCCAAGCATCTACATAAGGTTTTGTAGACTTTACGGGAGAATGAAATGTATGCCAAGTTTAAAAATTGTTGATTCTGGCTGTGAGAGATACAATTTTTGGGGAATATCATATCAGATAGAGGGATATAGGTGGACCCCAGCAAGATGTCAGCGATGAGGGAGTGGGGATAGCCCACGACTCCGATAGAGGTGCGTAGCTTCTTGGGGTTAGCCGAGTATTTCCAATGGTTTATCGAAGATTTTTGAAGATTGCAAGCCCGATGATTAATTTAACCCGTAAGGGTGTATCATTTGTTTGGGATGATGCGTGTCAGTTGGAATTTGATGAGATAAAGGATAAGCTGACTTCAGCGCCAGTTCTCTCTCTACCCGGGCTAGGAGTGGAGTACTTGGTTTACACTGATGTGTCCTTATAGGGACTTGGGGGAGTACTTCAGCAGGAGAATCAAACTATAGCTTTTGCCTCCCACAAGCTTAAGCCTCACGAGAGGAATTACCCCACCCACGACTTGGATCTAGCAGCAGTCGTGTTTGCCCTTCGAATTTAGAGACATTATTTGTTGGGGAAGAAATTCCACCTATTCACATATCACAAGTCACTACTGTATTTATTCACTCAGAGGGAGTTGAATATTCGTTAGCGTAGGTGGCTTGAATTTATGAAAGACTGACAGTTTGAGATCCAATACCACCCGGGGAAGGCTAACATAGTAGTTGATGCATTGATCCGTAGGCTAGTAGGTGAGGTGGTCGAGGTGTGGAAAGAGAAATGGAAGGAGTTGGGACATCAGGATGCAATTTCCCGATCATTCATGTCAATTATGATGGTTATGCCCCAGATTATGATGAGGGTTGTACAGGCCCAAGGAGCAGATCCATTTTGTCAGGAGAGGATTCGATAGCTTCTAGCTGAGGGAGAAGAGTCTTACTCAGTGAGTTTTTAGGGAGTCTTGCACTTCAATGGAGGATCGGTTGTCCCAAAGGGAGAGGAGTTACGACAGGCAGTGATGACAGAGTCACGTGGATCCCGATTTGCGGTAAATTTCGGTAGGGATAAGATGTACCACGATATGAGGTTATAGTTATGGTGGAATGGGATGAAGAGGGACATTATTGAGTTCATCTCGAAGTGCTCCACATGTCAGCTAGTAAAGGTGGGCCACCCAAAGCCAGTCGGGCTTCTTCAGCCGCTAGAGATTCCAATGTGGAAATGAAAGAGCATTTTCATGGATTTCATCACAAGGTTACCTACATCTCAGAGGGGTCATGATTCCATATGGGTGATAATGGATCGGTTGACTAAGGTATCCCACTTTCTGTCAGTTTGGACTGATTATACTACGGCACAATATGCTCAGATTTTCATTACCGAGATAGTGAGATTACACGGGGTGCCCCTAGATATTGTGTTCGACAAGGACAATTTTTTTATATCTCATTTTTGGAAGAGCTTCCAGGAGGCCATGGGCACTGAGTTGCAATTGAGTACAGCCTATCACCCACAGACGGATAGGCAGACTGAGCGGACTAATCAGATGTTGGAGGATACGTTGCGTATGTGTGTTCTTGATTTTTGAGGAGGTTAGGAGCAGTATCTTCCACTGGTGGACTTTGCGTACAATAACTCCTATCAGTTCACTATTAGCATGGATCCATTTGAGGCATTGTATGGTAGGCCTTATCGTTCTCTTGCTTGTTGTCTAGAGGTGGGGGACAATAAGCTACTCAGGCCAGAGGTGATTCAAGATACGTCGGCCAAGATCAAGATGATTCGGACTCGTATACGGGTAATCCAAGACAGACAGAAAAGCTACGTCGATGATAAGCGGTTCTTCCTGGAGTTTAGTGTGGGGGACTAGGTGTTACTACGAGTATCTCCTATGAAGGGGATTATGAGGTTCGGAAAGAAAGGAAAATTAGCACCGAGATATGTGGGGCCATTTCCTATCATCGAGAGGATTGGATCAGTAGTGTATATAAACTTGGGTTGTCGGAGCACTTACACTGTATTCATGATGTTAACCACACTTCTTCACTGAGATGATATCTCCGAGATGAGTTGGCTCACACTCACATTGCATTGAAGGAGATCGACTTGCAGCCTGATAGTTCTTATGAGGAGAGACTGGTGGCTATCTTAGACTATAGTGAGAGAATATTAAGGTCGAAGGTAGTTCCACTGGTGCGTGTTTAGTGGGAGCCCCATAATGTCAAGGAGTCTACTTGGGAGCGTGAGGATGAGATGTGTGAAAAATATCCAGAGTTGTTCTTGCCAAGTATACCTTTGTTTTTCGAATTCCGAGACAAAATTCCGTTATTAAGGGGGAAGTATGTAATACCACATAATTTTTATTATCTTTAAAATATGGAATTAATTAGAATTATATATGGGAAATTAATTGGTAATTAATTCGGATTTTAATATAAATATTAACTAGCAAGATAAGGGTTAGTATTTATTGACGAGAATTATATTGAATATTACTGAGCGAATAAAGTAATATATGATTGTGAATATATGAAATTGTCGCAAGTGAGATATACGATAGTTACCATAATCAAGTCGGGATACGCGTGTCAGTCGTGTCGGGACTAATTTAATGGAATAAAAAGTAAATATATTTTTAGTCACCCGTATGGTCATTTAGAGTGTGCAAATGTGTCTTAAAGGGTCGAGATAGTTAGAAAAATCTAGACAGGGGTTTACTTGGGATCTCGGGACAATTTTAGGCCAAACCGGCATCCCGGGAAGGTGTTTTGGTAATTTGATTTTTCGAGTATAATTAATGATGAAAATTAAAGGGATAAAATATCATGTACGTGGGTTAGATTAGGGATAAAATATCATATACGTGGGTTAGATTAGGGTTATCAGTTGTTACACGCATAGAGACCAAAGGAGTAAGGAGGAGGAGGAGGAGGAGGAGGAGGAGAGATTTCTAGGGCTAGAACCACCATTAGTGCACCATTTACACCACCAAGACCACCATCGCATAGATCGGAGAGTGAGGATCGCAACCATACCAACTACACCAATGGATCAAACCTTATTTCTTGAGAAAAGTGTTTAATCCTTGCTAAACTTTAGCAATAATCATGTTCGTGTTAGTATAGGTGTATAATGCCCATGTATTGTTCATAATCTTGATGAAATTGGGAAGTTAAGATGATCAATTAGAATCTAAAATCGGATTAGGTTGATCCCTTTATGTATGTAGATTATAATTCACTAAATGATGATTATTTGTGATGAACGAATCTGGAATTATTATGTCCTTGAATAAAAATTTGAAGAACTAGGGTTAAATTAATTAATTTGGCAATTTCGGAATTTATCAAGATTTATGCATGGTTTAATGATCCTAGGTTATTAGAAATCATATAAACATATTAGGATATCGATAAGAATTGATTAATTGGTGTTTGGCAATGATCTGTAGAGGTTTTATAACTTAAAAATGGTGAAAACGAAAGTTCTAGAGGTTAGAGACGAAATAGACCCAGGTCACTTGAAGGCGCTTGAAGCTATCGTTCGAGCGACATGTCATTCTCTTTCAAATGAGATACAGTCCTCCTTCGAGTGACATGTCAGAATTCTGGATAATTTCTTTATGTTCAAAATTTGTACGACGTAGTTATTTTGAGTGAGATAAAATAATATTCGATGAATTTCAGTATAGTGCAGAATTTTTGGAATTTATTTGGGTATAATACTTTAAGTTATATGGGCGGTAAGTTATCCTTGGAAATTACGAGAAAGAGAATATATGTAATTTAATAAATATATTGTAAATAGTAATGAGAAGAATACTACACATGGAATATATATTCGGTTTGTGTAAATACCTATTGATTTTAATGGGATGTGTGAATACCTATATGAAATTTATTATATGTATGACATACGTACGCTACTTGCTATCACGGGAGGTTATGAAAGAGGATAGTCTCATCCTGATGAGCCCACTGGAAGGATTTTTAATTGGTGCCTTAGAACATAGAACTTAGGTTGGATACCATTCGTGAGAACGTTGGATTGAATGGTCATTTGGGTGCGTAAGTATGTGCATATCCCAAAGTCTTAGGACTATGTTCGCCTCTAATATGTGTGATGTGTATTTTTATGGTTCGAGAGAGATACCGAATCGATTGTCCTTATTTAGTACGAGATGTATCGGGACCTGATAGCAGAGTATGCACGCACTGCAGGTGAGTCTAGAAGTGTCGTATTGTATATATATAATATAGTGATGAATATGTATATGTACTTTTGAAATTACATACTACGTGAAAACTGTAGATAAGGAAGAAAATGAAAATCTAAATTAACTTAAATATGTGAATACTAAATTGTACTTGTGAAAACTCTTACTCAGGATATTAAAGGCAGAAGTATTTATTATTATATGAGAAATACGGGATATTACTATGAGTGATAGTTAGAAGATCTATGTCTACAATCTATTTAGGTGTGATGACGATAACTAGAATGGTATAGCGGTACGTTAGGCGTGTACAATAGTTGAGAGGTGAGAATCTCAAGTGAGTGCTCGGGAAGCTAACATGCATATAATATTTACTTTACTACAATTTTTAAATACTTACTAAATTATTTTAAAATGTTTTACACTCGGTCTCTAACCATTCTCTTACAAAATTTCTTATCTCCTGTGAAACTATTTTAGGTGTCCATCCACAGGGACGTCGGGCATAGATTTTCAGACGATTTGATGTGCTGCAGCTATTGTGGGAGTTGCAGGTCCTCGTGATTAGATGCCTCTCCAACTCTTTTTCACTCAGGGTCATGATTTAGATATCTCAGTTAGGGCATGTCACTAATTCTCAGTTCTCATTTATGTCAAAGAGATATTGTACTCATTTTTCTTCAGTATTAAGTTTTTAGTTGGATTCAATTTTATATTAGTTTGTGGATTTGAGATTATTTAACTGGGATGTTTATTCCAATTTTATTCCATTCAGTTGGTTGAATTCTCATTTATTATTATTCTTATTCATAGGATTGGTGAATGTGTTAATGGTTTAAGTTGTTGAGTGTTAATTAATGGATTAAAAGTTTTTGACACTAGCTTAATTAATTATTAGGAGATTAATAAGGTAAATGTTTGTAACAACCCGCCTAATAAGATACCGGGCGATCACTCAAATATTAAATTAAAACAGGAGTCACAAATGGATCATCCTTAACATCACTGTCGAAAATCCATTTAATTACTAATATCCTATTAGGTGGCCGTTAAAAACTTTTATCTAACTACTCTTTTTAGCGCACAAATTAAAACGTTCACAATTAAATGCGTAATGAACTGAAATGGAAATGAAAGGAACTAAAATAACCGAACACTCGGTCCAAATATACAACCATATCGAATGTTGTACAGAAAGAATAAATAAATGCAATTGGGCCATTGGCTCGAGTGTTTATACAATATCTCGTATCTAGAGTACAAGGAAAGAAACGTCTACCGATAACCTACAAGCATCCACAGCTGCTGCAGCAGACGTTTGACTCGAAAGAGTTTCCATCCAGGCGTCCATGTGTCTGGACACCTATATATTTATATAGAAGAGAGAAAGAAAGGAGAGTAGACAAACGGGTCAGGGCCCGAATGTTTTAGAAAATATTTTGCAAGTGCATAAATGCTTTATCTTTAGAAAAATAGTTTTATCTCATATTTAAATTGGTATCGCACTCTCATGAGATACCCCTCACCTCTCCTCTAACAGTGCACACCTAGCGCATCCCGAAAAACATCCTAGTCAAGCTACCCTGCTAAACTAGTCTAATACCCAACCACTATCTAACCTAGATAGTCAAATAGATGTACTAAGGGCTAACTTCACTTTAATCTCGACGCTATGCCATGTTCGTGCGTGGGGTGTCTCGCGAAGCGAAATCCAAACAAGGAACCCCCCCGATACACTACTATGCAGCAAGGTCGATCTTTGAGATCCGCCAGTCCCTCAGTTAGAAAGATATATAATATATATATATATATATACCATAAACATTTAATGATATAAGAGCACTAAGGACTAAACTTCTCCCCAGTCTCAACACAGTGCCATATTCGTGCGTGGGGTATCTCGCGAAGCGAAATCCAAACAAGGAATCCCCCCGATACACTACTATGCGGCACGGTCGATCGTCGGGATTCATTAGACCCTCGGCACCCAATTTATACATATACATACATCTACAATATACTTTCGGATAATATAAATATCTCCCGGACTGAGGATTACTTGATATATAAAGTATTTATAAATACTTATCCTTTTCATTTCAAAAACTTCCATTTCCCTTCTCATATCCAGGAAATGTATTTAAAGCAAATCCATTATTTTGAACTGCTTTAATATAAACGCGTTCTAAGACCGCCCGTCCGGATTTCTCCATTGTGCGCGCCCCTAAATGGCTATCATCTTCCAGGGCCTCCAAGACAACCTGGGATCCTATAACGAAAGACGTCGGGAAGCGACCATGTGCCTGCGGGATAGTCAAGACCACACCCGAAATCTCCTAACCAGCGCAGAAAATATAACAACAAACGCTCACATGGCCTATAGGACTATATCCACCCTGCATCATTAGCCAAGGGGCTTCACCATACGAACGCAATTTCCCTTATGATAGCGATTTAGAGAGGTGTGTAATCCATATTTTATTAATTATGAAAAACATTTATTTTTCCATTTTGAAAATATTCATTTATATATTTTCAAAATCATTTCCATCATCATATATATATACCTAAAACACACAGTATATACATATCCTATATTTTCTTCCTAGAATATATATAACCGGCCTTAGTGGCCTATAGCATCTAGCGATGACTAAATATCCCAAAGATTCCCTCCAGGAATCGTAATCATGCTTTCATGGTTGCATGATTCTAAATCCAAGGTATTTCTTACTTTAATAATCACTATATACTTCAATCCTATTCTAAGGATTTTATTGGATATCTCCAATGATACTATTCTCCTCTAAGTGAGCATATATATATATATATATATATATATATATATACCCACAAATTATCCTAATTGTCTCCTAGGATATACTTAATGATAATCGATATAATTATGCCTTCTATTAGCATAATTATATAGGCTTATTTGCCTGCGAGAATTATCCTCGTGATTTATCTCACCCGAACAACCTTAAACTTAATGGGTTAAGGATTTCATTTCCTTGAACCCCAAGACTACACCTAGTCCAATTAATCGTTTAGAAGTCCCCAATTAAAGTTAGGAACCCTAATCCATCAATTTCTACAATTACTCTATTTTCCTCGAAAATATAGATTAAGGGTTATATACTTAAAACCCTTACTTTACCCTCCTAAATTACCTTAATTTATGGACCATGAAGTCCTAAAGGGTCCCTTAGGTTATCACCTAATTAACCTCAAAACAAGATGAAATGGAATCTATCCCATCCAAATCACCCTAAAGAATTGTTCCTTTTCAGCAGAGGTCGATCGATCGACCCATGGCCTTCGATCGATCGAAGGCTTCGATCGATCGATCCCCGAGGCTCGATCGATCGATCAAGTCGGGCAGCTTCTTCTCCGAGAAGCTATTTCGGCCATGGAAGCTTCCCCCAAGCTTCCATCTCTCCACCCAACGGCCTACAACTTCTACTAACAACAAATACACTTATAATACGGGTCCTAAACATCCCAGGACCCGGAATCACCCAATCTTTTTGGTTAATTACTAAAATCTCCAATTTACCAATTTTAGGGGTTTATTCGTTTTATCTCCCGAAAACCCGTTTTATCCACGAATACCCAACCCAAAATCATTAGGGTTTGTTATACCAACAATGATATGAGATGTTTATGCTCAAAAATAAATAAAGCAAGTAAACACTTGCCTCGTGGATACAATCCGACGTCCTCGAGCCGAATCCCGCGGAGGCCGGCCGGAATCTCCCCCTTTTTCTTCTTTTCTTCCCTCTCTCTCTCTCTTCCCTCTCTTCTTTCTTCTTTCTTTCCTCTCTTCCTCTATATATAGAGAGAAAAAGGTTTTTATCCCTAAAAACCCAAAAACGACTCGTTTACCCAATTTCGAGCCTATTTAACTCCAAAATTACCCGGAACTTAATTTCGACAATCGGACACTCTTTTCCGACTATCTCGGACATTCCGAGACTCGTGGCGCAGTCGAAATTTCCATCCGAGGTACTTGACCGCAAATCACTATTCTAATCTAAAATAATTAAATGCGGTGTTCTACTCAAAATCTCACTTATTTTGTCGCTATACTCCGTGGCGACATATAAATAAAATATCTCGACCTATATGGTCCCAAAATAATTTATAACACCCTTCGAAAATCATCAAATCCTCGAAAATCCCAGAAATCACTATTTCGAGAAATTCTCCAAATTCCAAATTATACTTAATTATAGAATTTAATCATCTCCAAAAGGGCGGGTTATTACAATGTTTTTCAACAGTGATGCTAAGAATGAACCAATCGAATATTTTATTTTAAATTTTATAAAGGACTGATCACCCGATATTTAATTGGGCGGGGTGTCGCAGTACATTCCCCATGCCTTTAAGGATGCCAAGAAGGATAAGTTCCTTCTTCTAATACTAGGGACAACTTTTGTGAATGAGTACCTGGTGAAGTTTGAAAGCTTGTGCAAGTATGTGGACTCGGTGCCGAGAGACGAGACTGAGAAGACGAGGTTATTTGTCAAGGGCATCAACCTGGGCATTTTGTCGATCCTATCAGGTAAGGATCTGCCAAATTTTAGGTCGGAAGTGAAAAAGGATATTCAGTTGGATCATGATGTTGGGGATGGAAAGGACATCGGGGAGAAAAAGAGGGATTCTAGAAGGTCCTAGAGCGGTGGTCACAAGAAGTCCCTAGGTAAGGCTCAAGGCTTCTTTATGAAGCTAAAGGCTGCCATGTTAGTTCTTCATTGGACCACCGCACCAGCGATCTGGATCCTCTAGCTCCCACATATAGGACTTATTTTTCTTGTGGGTCCCCCCATCATTTTAAGAGAGATTGCCCATAGCGAGCTTTGGGCAATCAAAAGGACAATCAGCAGACTATCAATTTTATGACATGTCAGAATCAAATACAACACCCACCCAACAGCAGCAATAGCAGTTATCCTCGGGTTATCAACAGCCCATGAGGCATAGTGTGGAAGATTTAAATCCAAGTTAGGGGCAGAGTAGCCGATGGCCGGAGTAGCAGGTCCAACCTTGGATGAGCATATGTCATGTCACCATTTGCTGCACCTTTCGGTGATCCATTGGTGAGAGAAGCATGATTTTTTTGTACAGTGCATGGCTTAAGTCACTATTTGGTTCTGGTGCATCGTATTCTTTCATTTTTAGTTCCTTAGCATTCACTTTAGTACTAAAGGTGGATCAGTTTCGCCCTCCTATCTTCATAGGTATTTCTATTGGTGGACATATAGTTCTAGATAGGGTTTGTCATAGATGTGTGGTTATGACTGGAAATTATGTTCTGGAGTATGATTTGATCCTTATGGACATAGATGGGTTCGAGGTGATCCTTGGTAGTGATTGGCAGTCATGTTTTGAAACTACCATCGATTGACATTGACACAATGTCTTAGTATCACTTCAAAACAGGTCTCACCATCATTTTTGTAGTGATAAGGGAATTAATTATCCTTGTAAGTTATCTACCGTGCATGAGCAGAAGCGGTATTTTGACAAGTTAATCAGTATGTGTAACACCCACTTAAAACACGAGGCGCTACTGCAATTAAAACTAATATGTTGTTGGGTTCTCCAAATTCCTTTTTCCACAACTCTTCCTCTTGAAGACTTATCCAAAATGTTTCCCTTTCCTCTACAAACCTTTGCTCCAATTTTCTTAAGGTTTCAACTCAAGATTGTTCAAGAACGAGTTTTGATGGTTTTGTGAGAGGAACGTAGTAGTAGAATCAGAATTTCTGGGCAGAATCTTTATGGCTTTCATGTAATTATTTTGAGGTACGGGACTTACAATTGTGGTATTCATTGGAATCGTATGAGATATTTTTTGAATTTAAAATATTGATTCGCCGAGATATTGTATTTGTTGATGGGCATAGTGTCATGAGATTTTTATATAGCACGGAGAATGGACACCCGCCAATAGTCCAAAAGTCCAACAGCCACGATGAGGCTTTACGAAGCTTGGGAGAGGTGAGGTGATGCCTGGAGACCCATTGATGTGTTATTGAAAAATTAAAATTGGTATAATGCTTGAGTATTACATTTGATTCATATATGCGATTTCGTATTGTTGCGCTTTATTCACCATTATTATTTATGAGCATCCATTATTGTCATATTGTGTACTTCCCCGTATTTTTCTTTTAGTGGCAGGTTAGTGTGAATTTGGACGCTATGGATTATTTGGAGGATTTTAGAGCATGGACTTTGGAAGATTTTTTTTGGTAGAGCTTGGCAGTGTAATTTATTTGGAGAGTTTTGTATTATTTTCAAGTGGAAGTAATGCAATTATTTTGGAAGTGTAAATTTTTGGATTCATTATTATTATTTATGTGGAATATAGATGCTCTATAATATTTGTTGAGGATTTAGTCTAGTTGTAATCGTAGTAGGGCCTCGTGATTTGCGCGGGGTGTTACACTATGGTGGCTCCAAAATGAGTCGTATGGTATGGTGTTAGACTACCGAGTGGTGAGGGAGTTTCTCGATGTGTTACTAGATGATCTTCCTGGATTACCTCCATACCGAGAGGTAGATTTTTCTATATAGGTGCATCAAGGCATCTTGCCAATCTCTATACCACCTTACTGAATGGATCTAGAATAATTGCAGGAGCTAAGGGTTTAGTTGGAAGAATTGACCAATACGGGCTTCATCCTCCCTAGTGTGTCCACGTGGGGAGCTCCAGTCCTCTTTGTTAAGAAAAAGGACAATTTCCTATGCTTTGCATCGACTACAGGCAGTTTAATAGGGTGAAGGTGAAGAATAAATACCCTATGCCCCATATCGATGATTTATTTGACCAGTTGCGTGGAGCGGGTAGGTTTTCAAAGATTAACCTTCGATCACCAGACCATTAGTTGTGCATCATAGAGGAGGATATCCCTAAGACAGCATTTCGAACTCAGTATGGGGACTATGAGTTCCTAGTGATTCCCTTTAATTTGAGCAATGCCCCAATGATGTTCATGGATCTGATAAACCATATTTATTGCCCCTACTTAGATCGATTTGTGGTGGGATTTGTAAATGATATATTTGTCTATTTATCATTGGACATAGACCACGAGGAGCATCATCGCACGATGTTATAAATGCTCAGGGAGAACCAGTTGTATGCTAAGTTCAGTAAGTGCGAATTCTGGATGGAGGAGGTCAAGTTCCTTAGCCATGTGGTTTCTGGTGAGGGCATTTCTGTTGACCCTTCCAAAGTGGAGGTTTTCCTAGGATGGGATAAACCGAGGACAGTCGTGAAATTACATAGTTTTTTGGGTTTGGACGGTTACTACCACAGGTTCGTATAAGACTTCTAGAGGGTTGTATTGCCTCTCACCATGTTGAGTCGAAAGGACATGCACTTTGAGTGGTCTGAGGATAATGAGTTGGCC
This sequence comes from Sambucus nigra, assembly GCA_949130495.1. Classification (NCBI taxonomy): domain Eukaryota; kingdom Viridiplantae; phylum Streptophyta; class Magnoliopsida; order Dipsacales; family Adoxaceae; genus Sambucus; species Sambucus nigra. The sequence continues at coordinate 53,789,119 of OX422220.1, forward strand.
TTTTATGATATGAAGATTAGGTTGACTTATGTGCCCATTCTTATCCTCCCTAAGAATGGCAGGGGTTACACCATGTGTTATAATGTTTCGGGGTCGGATCTTGGTGTGGTATTAATGCAAAATTGGGAGGTAGACGTATGCATCCCGTAAACTAAAGGTGCATGAGAGGAATTTCCCCACCCATGATTTGGAGTTGGCCGTTGTGGTATTTTCACTTTAGAGGTGGAGGTATTATTTGTATGGGGAACGGTTTGAGGCATTTTCGATCATAAGAGCCTAAAGTATATTTTCACGCAGCGTGATCTTAATCACCGTCAGAGATAATGAATGTAATTGATGGAGGGCTATGACTTCTCATTAGAGTATCATCCTGGAAAGGCCAATGTGGTGGTCGATTCTCTTCGCCGAAAGTCTAGTCTCACCCTTGCAACGATGAGGTGCCATCGGGTAAAGATATTTGGTGAGTTGTAGAAATTTGATCTACACATCCAGCGGAGTTATGATAGAGCACCTCATCTATCAAAATTGATTCAATAGATGATATAGAAGGTTTGGGTAATTCGACAGGGAATCGTGATGGCATATAGATGACAAAATAATTACATCGATAATCATCGGATACCCCTGGAGTTCAAAGTGGGGGACCATATGATGTTAAAAGTAAGAGCATGAACTGCCAGTCAATGATATATCGGTCCCTTCGAGAACCTAAAGCAGGTCGGGGACGTATTGTACTGCTTGGTGGTACCTCTAAAGTTATCCCAAGTCCATAACGTGTTCCATGTCTCTATGTTGAAGAAGTATATTCATGATCCCCGGCATGTCATCAACTGTAATCTCATCGAGTTATAGGAAGATGTTACGTTACCCACGTGACCTATATCCATTTTGGTCCGCTAGGGCAAGGTCATGTGCAACAATATCATTCCCTTAGTGAAGGTCTTTGGGAGTTTCAGGGTGTCAAATGTGAGACTTAGGGACATGAGTAAGAGATGCGGGAGAAGCACTCGAAACTCTTTCCCTAGTTAGTTGTCCTTATTTCGGGGACGAAATCTTTTAAGGATGGGAGAATGTAATACTCGTTCCTGAGATTTTATTCCTTTTCTAGTGTAATTTCTATTATATGTAAAACTCTTGAGATTTGGATCAATACATCTATATATATATATAGGGTTGTTGGTAATTGAATGTCCATATGTCCCTTATGAAATTTATTGGAAATAAGTGGAAAAATTTAGGATTTGAAAGATTTATGTTGCCCTAAACGAAACTTAGGGTCGTTCGAATGAGGTCCTCATCTCGTTCGAACGAAGTCCCTTTTGGACGAACGATAATCTCCTCACGTTTGAACGAGATTTTAACGAAGATCCAATGAACCTCACCTCTTTAGAATTCCACCCCTCGTTAGTATGTCATTCGAATGTCATTTGAATGAGATGAAATCTGGTTCGAACAACCTCTTTAGATATTGAATATCTCAAATTATCCTTGTGTGTTGTCGCATTTTGGACCCTTGGATTGATGATGTGTCGACCTCTGAGAGCACCAGCTGATCAAAAACGTGTATAACATGTGAGGCTTGGGTTTTTAAATCATTTTGTGGATTATTTTGGGGTTATGAGAAGAGAGATAGAATGGGTCTTCCCCCACCATCTTCATCAACCAAATTTCCTCTCTCTCTCTCTCTCTCTCTCTCTTTCTAAGTTTCAAGAGTTCATCTTCTTCACCTATAAATTTTCCACCATTTTTATACCTTACCAACACCATTATACACCATTTCTAAGCCTTGTTCTTCATCCTCAAGATTTATCAAGGGTAGAACTGGGTAGAGTTAAGTAAGTAGGAGAATCTTTGGAGTATTTTGGAGGGATTTTTGGACTATTTAGAGCTAGGAACTTCATCTTTATCTTCTTATTTGTCTCCTCTTTAAACCATAAGTTAGGGCTTTCCCCTTCCTAAGATTTCAAGGTTTCTATCTATGAAAAATGTGTAGGATGCATGTTATATGATATTTAATGCCAAAATTAAAGTTATTTGTTAATATATTAAAGTCTTGAAAAACAAATGGATTTTTAAAGAAGAAAAACTCTAAGTGGGTCTTTTATGAATAAAAGGCATTTTTAACTTGAAATATGGAAAAAAGGCATGAAAAATATAAACCCATGATATATCTATTTTTAGTTCATTTTGAGGAATTTCTAGTCTTGAAATCCTCCCTAACATGTGTAGAATCATATAGTATGATAGAAAATGGCATTTTAGACGTGATAAATCATGTTGAAATGGGTTTTATGGTAAAATGATTAATTATAGAAAAACAAGCCCAAATATGTATTAAAAATATTGTTAGAATGAAGAAAAATGATGTTTGATAGAGATTTGAGATGCTACATCATTTCATCCATGTGATTTACATTGATTGGAGTCTTTGAGATGTGATTAGTGATATCTTTCTACATGTTTGACTCCTATCTCCTTTATTGCACACATGTACGGCTATATTTGATTATTTTACTTGTCTATCACATATTGGCTTGAGTGTTTCCATCTCAATTATGTCTATACAACGTTCAATATGCGATAAAACTTGACAAGATTGAAATGCATGTAAAAACCGTTTTGGTGAGACTGTGTGTTTATTTAAAAATGGGGAAGGGCTGCGAAAGGTTCATTTAGCCTTTGCGATTCTAAGCCACCGTTAAAAAGGACCTAAAAAAATGGAGGAATTTTATTATCCGGGGTCCAAAGAGGTTAAAAGAGCCCGAAAAAATATTACAGGCAATAAAAAGCAATATATGCCAAATATAGCCCATCAGGTTTCACCATCAATTCTCCAAAGTTTGAGAATTTAGATCGCCTCTATTGAAAATATATATCTGAGGGAGTTTGGTTGGAGAATATAAACGGGTTTGCACTTCCTTGAAAGTCCTGAAAAATCATGCTATAGTTTTGGACGTTATTGGTGTGGAAATCACTTTGAGCTTTGATTTGTTGATTTGATTGAGTCAATGTCTCATATTACCACCTTTTTACACCAAAGGAAGATTTTGAGTTCATTCTCTAGGAGTATCCGATATTCATCGTGCACATATGTCATGTTTGTATGCATTGATTTTCCTATCGAATTTGATCACACCCCTACATTTACGCTATCAAAGAATTGGTTGTTTTTGTGTTCTTTCATGGTGTGATTTTTTGTTGTATATTATGTGTGAAAATTTTTAAAAAATTCTAAAATAGAAGTTTATTTCCTTGTGACACCCCGGCCTTTCTTATTTGAGTTATTCTTCTCATTTGTCTATTTGGGGACATCATAAAAAGGGGGAGAAAGAATTATCAGATTATGGGGGAGTTTTGAGTTTTGAGTGTTTATCATAAATTGGTATATATGTTTATCTCATTCTAAACTCGATATGTCACTTGGTATTTTGCTTTATCTCATGTGTGCAGGTACAAAGATTAAAGATCAATTGATTGCACACCCTGATGAGAAAAGTTTTGATTATTTTTGAAGACTTGAAGAGCAAACGATGAAGACTTATTCATTTGTACCTTTCCAGTTTTGGGTTCATGGAAGGGTAAATTTGTATAGGAAAATTTGTTAGTTGATAATTCAGATTTTTTTATGTATGTACCGGTATAGACATAGGGGAAGATTTGTAAGGACATTTTTGTCCATTATCAATTTATATGTCGTACGCCGTTACACCATTGAAGAAATTCAAGATCGCATCTACATCAACGGATCCGAATATCAAAAGCATCTTCATCTTGGAATCAGTTTTCTGGTAAATCGGACCGATTTGCCCATTTTAAAAACGAACCGATCCGCCTCCGGATCGGTCCGCCTACATACCGGACCGATTCGCTTTGCATCAGAACCAGTATACCCCAGATCGCATGCAAATCTAAGAACCCTCTTTTAAAAACGAACCGATCCGAGGTCGTACCGATCCACCTCCAAGCCGAACCGATCCGCTTCAGATAAAATCGATCAAATCTGCTTGAGATTTTTTCGGCCCAGGTTTCCTTATTTAAACCAACTTCGAGGAGTTGTTTTCTAAGACTTATATAGACGATTTTAAGAGTCCTAAATACTCTAAGTCTTCACCTTTTTGAGTCCCAAGACTCATGGTTTGATTCACACAACTTTTCATACCTTTGTGAATCCTTTGTAACCCAAGAACTCAACCTTGTGTTTGTTCAACCCTTGTGGAGAAGACTGGCCTTCTTCTTCATTGCTGCCCTACTGGAAAGGGATAGTTCCAGTCGCCGACTACAGAACCGACACCCGCGGGTATTTCTGTGTCACTGTATTTTTACTATAATCCGTGTAACCGTTCCTTACAATATTATAGTGAAAATAAAAGGTTTTGCCCCTTTGGGGGATTTTTCCTCACATGTGTGTGTTTGAATGTTCTTGCATGTTTCATCATCTTATTCAATCACACCTAGATGCATGTTTAGGACTTAATTGATAAAAACTGTGTTTAATTAAATAATATCTCTATTTGAACGCACGCGCACTCTCCTCAATTGTTTATCTTTGAGAGGCCCATTCTTATTCCCTCCATTCTTCCTGTTCTTGGCCTTTGTTTCTTCAATGGACTTCCCACGGTGGGAGAAGACATCCTTCCTCTTTTTTTACTGGGGGAAGCTATGGAATGCCTCGTTGTGACTAAATCCTTAGAATTCATGTACTTTAAAGCTCTCTTAAGCAACTGAGTTATGGAACTAAGCGTCTCTTACTGAAATACCTCAGCATATCCTTTAAGGTGAGTCCAGAAATAAAGGTTATCGTGCAAATTATATCATTTAGATCATCAACTTGGAAAGACTCTTAGTCGAGTCTACTCGCGTACCTTTTGAGAGCCTCGACGGTCTTTTGTCTAAGGTGGAAGAGGAAGGTGAAATGCTTCCTCATTTTATGGGTGCATATAATATGGATGATACATGACCTTTCTAACTCTATGAAACTTTTAATGATCCTTGGTTTGAGCCTGGCAAAACCAGTGCCTCACCGTTCCATTAATATTAGAGGGAAAGGCCCTACACAAAACCTTATTCGGGGTATCTTGAAGGAGCATGAGTGACCTATAGGTCTTCAGAGGTTCTATGGTATCTTTAAACCCATCAAATGGTTCAATATTATGAATCTTCCACTTAGGGGGAAGAGCATAATGTTGAAATTCATTGAAGAATTAAGATATCATCTTTAGGATATCTAGCTTTGTGGTGTTGGGAGATTATGTCTTGTACTAGTTGAGCAAATTCCCTGAATGGTCCTTCAGCTTCTTGATCTCATTATCTTAGAGCCTAGCCACTTTAGAACCACCCTGGGGGATACGGGTCACCGATCATTTTGGAGCTCTATATACATCCTCTAGATTGTTTTCTCCTTTTATGGCTCACAGTTTTCTTCAGTTACTCTATACTTTAATTTAGTCAACTCCTTCACCACAGTAGGAAATGAAAGAATTCTTAGAATGTCAGTAATTTGCTCTTGAAGCACCTTTTGTCGAGATTCCATGTCTTTGCGAGAATGAGAAAACTTTGAGATGGTAATCATCTTAAAAGTAATAAGGTTTGTAAAATAAGTGGATGGAAGTTGTCATTCCCACGGATGGTGCCAAACTGGTGGGTGTCAAAATTGTAAGAGACCTCAGACCCAACAAGTCCTCCCCTGAGGACCTCAGACAGATTAGGGAAGGAGTTTCAAAGGGACAAACAAGTATATAAAGTGGTTCGAACCTCAGTTGAGGATGTTACGTCCACTTTCAAAGGGTGTTTCACTATATATTAGATCATAAAATGGTTATTACAATCTAGGATACCTCTTGAGCTTTGGTTAAGATGGTTTGAGGTCCCTGTAGTCTTTATTATTAATTCAGAGGACGTTAGAAAGTAACTACTGGACTTCCTCTAAATATTAATTTAGGACTCAACATGGTGTCCAATAAGTAAAATAGTTGGAAATGATCCAAGTATGATTCAGTGCTCACAACATTGGGTTAAAAGCATATATAATAATGAAAATACTTATTATGCTTGTATGTGATGAATTGAACTTGTGTTAGATTAATTATCCCGATAGCTTGATTATGGCATTCGTTTAACCGTTCACAATCCTTCCTTATATATGCATTCTCTTGGAGAGAGAATGAGTGAGTTGCGGCAGTATTGCCGGGGTTTCCACTGAGGTCTAATGACTAAAGTAGCAAGGTGGAGTGTGGAGGAAAGGTTTGCAGGTGGTATAAAGTAGTTAAGGGCGTATTTAATGCGGATGGGAGTCATCAATGAAAGTGGATATGAGTGGTGGCAATAGGTGGAATGATTTCATCATGTTCACCTACCCACTAGACGAACTACATGAGTTCAACCATATTCCCAAGGGTCAATAATCATCATTAAGTTACCATTAAATGGTCATGAGGTATGTTGCAACAATACATTTCTAGGTTGAGGGATTTATGACCCTAGCGGCCATTTATCTTCAAAATGAGGTATGTTATGCACGTTAGAGATGATGGGACACTGGTGCTGAGGTCTCTGAGCTAGGTTATAGAGATGTATTGGAATGATTGAGCACTTTTGGAGGGGGGAGGAGGTGGTTGAGGCCCATGAGATTATTGTGGTCCTTTCTTAAGGGCATATGTGGTATTGGGTACTTGGTAAAGATCTAATAGAGGTCAAAGGTTAAGCTTAGTACCTCTGCTCTTGTACGAGTGGAGTTGAAGGGTATGAGGAGTCTCAAAATATCAACATTAAATATGGTATCATCATGATCTATTTTTCATCCGAAAACGAAAGAGAAATTCAAGTTCTAAGATTAATGCCAAGTTCATTGAGTTAAGGATTGAAACTTCAGATTCTAAATATGGTATTTTGGAACTTCAGGTTCCTATGATAAAAATTTAGAACTTCAGGTTCTCTTGATTGCATCACGCTTGTAATTTGATCCAGTACTATATACCTCAAGGTTCTATTTTATATCATATGTATATGAATCTTCGAGTTCATATAAATTATAAATTTAAAACCTAGGACTTTAGGTCATAATTTAAAATAATTCACAAAGCTTCTAGCGCAAATTATATGAAATATAGAACTTCAGCTTGTGTCATTTGTGTGTGAGGCCTTTTGGTTCTACACAAATAGTTGAACTTCAGGTTCAATATTGTTAACGTTCAAGTATATCAAATTATCAGCCCTTTTGCATCAAAACTTCAGATTTTATTATGTGTAAAAATGTTAGATAATCTTTCAAACTAGTTTTTTTTATATATATATATATATATAGAGAGAGAGAGAGAGAGACTCTCATGCACACCAAGTTTGCACACTAATTTTTTAAAAAAGTAAAAAAAAAATTGAGTTTAATTTTTTAATATGGCATTTAAACATTTCAAGGGGCCCATATAAAAAAATCAGCTCCAAATAGCATTTTTGCTATTTTTAAAAAATCGGTCAAACTTTCGCACCTTTTAAAGCACTCTAAAAGTTGTGAAAGTTTGACCCCTTTTCTAAAAATAGCAAAAATAGTTATTTTGAGATAAAAAAAAAATTATCTGTGTTCATTGAAATGTTTAAATGTCATATAAAAAAATTCAACTCAAAATTATTTTTTTTATATTTAAAAAAATAGGTAAAAAATAATGTGCAAACTTGGTATGCATGAGAGTATCTCTCTCTCTCTCTCTCTCTCTCTCTATATATATATATATATATATATATATATATATATATATCAACTTTGACCGGTGATAATCCAATTTACTTTTAAAAAAAATAAGGTGCTTATTTTTCACTTTCTGAAGACTCCAAGCATAGTAAATGATTGGAATGTGAAAAAAAGTTACAAATACCACTAAAAGGTAATTTAATACTTATAAGAATTAAAATGTCAAAAGACAAATCGTTAATGGTGAAACCATTAATAACACAGTGAAAAGGACCACTAATCGTTAAACGAGTATGCAAATATATATTTTATTTCATAAAGAAAATGAAAAGCCAAAAAGTTGAAAAATCTTGTTTTAATATTTAATTTATTTGAAACTAATCTCCCAAAAAAATATATGATGCTTCAGGTCCAAATTATATATAATTATTTTGTGAACTTTCAATGTTCACTATATTTAAATCGTGGGCGAGTTATAAATCTTGTGTGCAACACGGTGATAACGTGACGATGACAAATTTTATGGTATAAGCATATGAACATTTTATTACACTTTTAATTATTTATATAATTACGAAACATGTAATGAAGAAATATGTAACGCATTCACAACCCTCTTTGGTGTCAATGTGATGTGTACATTGGAAATTGTCAAGTCAAATGACTATTTATAATGTTCACTTGCATTTACAGAGAAAGTAAATGCAAAAAAACGGCGAGTGTAGGAAATGATCAAACTCAATCATATGAGTTGTATTTAGTAGTAGTAATTTAAAATGGAAATGGTAATATATCGAATTTGAGACCAAAACTAAAGACCGAGAGTAATTTACATTGTTTTTATGCTAATATATCAGTCTGAAGATTGATATTATTAAGTAGAAGATGAACATAGTTATTTCATAATTTGGAGAGAGGGGTCCATCTAAATTTTGTAGTGATATTTTGCTTCATCAAGATAGTTCATTTTCATCCCTAAAATCAATTACAAAAAGGTAAATAAGTGATTATAAAAATGTAATAATAAAATGAGAGTGGACTTGTTTCGTTTTTCCACTTACTCTCTGTTGCACAATCGCTTTAAGTACCCTTCGTTGACAATCCCAGTAATGTATCACGTAAATATTAGTTTGATTTAATATAATTTATTGTTAATTAGTATACTCAATTGGCAACATGTTTGTATAGATGTTATTTAGGATACCCATGCACACATATTTGCCACTAACAGTCTAAAAGATTTATATTTGGTACACAAAAATAATCACATGTTCATTAGTTAGTATTTTTTTATATTCTTAATTTTCATTTCTAAATCATATAAAGTCTTTCTTTTCATTATATAATGGGCAATATTATTTTATTGAAGTTTTTCTTTTTTGACGTTGTTAATGGACATGATTTAAAAAAATGGTAGGAAAATAAATAAGTAAAATCAGTGCAAACATGGTTTTTAATAACAATTGAAAGTGGGAAAATGTAACACCCTATATTTTTATATTACTTAAATTAGTGAAATTAAAATAAATAAATTGCGTGAATAAATTACTTGAATATGATTGTGCATGATTAAGTGATTCGATTATATCGAATGTGTGTATTAGTTGATGATTAATTTGCATGTTGTTATTATTATTATTATTATTATTATTATTATTATTATTATTATTATTATTATTATTATTATTATTATTATTATTATCTCATGACTAGTATAATTGAAATGTGTAATTTATTGTATATATTATTTTAGTACGTTCCTTAGTGATTTAGAAATTCATTTAGGCATTTTAAAAATCTTAAGTCGGACTTGGGGGATAGGCATATCCTTAGGGGAGATTTTGGACCAATTCGGGTGTTATTCTAGGCTTATTTGGGGTCCAAAATTGGGTATTAAGGGGAGATATGGGATTAAGGGTTTTAATAGGTTAATAACCCAACTTAATTATGGATTCCATCCACTTCTAAGAAAATCTAGTGTCCATACACCTTATAGGGAATTTACCAAAGTTGGAGAAGAAGAGTGGAACAAAGGCTCAAGGGAAGAGGCTTCTATTATCTTTAAAAGGCAAGAATTTTCCCAAAAAAGTTATAATAATATGTTTCTTGATTATCTGTGTTTTTGAGAATTAAATACTTTGATGACTAGTCCGGAATTGATATCATTTGATCGGAGAAAGTATTACTAGAATACACGTGATAAGGTTAATCTTTATGACTAAATACAAATCATGTATTGATCTTACTATTCTGGGAATTTTTAGATGAGAAATATGAACTTGTTGGGTTTAGACAACTTGTGACTTTTATGACCTAATAAATTGAATTATGCATAGATTGATTATAGAACGATGTAGACACGTTTGCTTTATTATAATATAGTTACAGTTAATGAAATCGAATTGTATAAAGCCTTAAAAACGAGTATGACATTTTAGGAAAGAAACATGTATTGAAAAATTAGTAAATCAAGGTTCACCGCCAGAAGCGAATCGATTTGGCTCTAAGGGAGAATCGATTGGGATCCTATGGCATGGGTCAGGGTTAGAATGTGGAAACATTCGAGGAACTTTTATGATTCCAAGCGAGTATATGGGATCTTGTCTAAGTGAAGGGATATTTAAATAAAAATGGATTTGTGTTGTTATCCAATAATTAGTGAATTTAATAATTAATTAGAGTGTTGATACCAAATTTAGTCTGCTGATGTGGATCAGTTAAGTGGAGACGCGTGTCAATCTACATGGCACTTATAAACATTTCTGAACAACACCTTGACTTCAAGGAACTCAACCTCCCCGACCAACTCAGACACTTCGAGCAACAGGTGCTCTCCGAGGAACTTTACTGTACCGAGCAACTCATGAATACCGAGCTACTTAGGCGGTTCGAGCAGCTTAGGCAGTCCGAGTTGCAGCTCGTACAGAGCATTAATGTCTGGATAGTAAACAAATCACCTGCGCATTAAATGCTCATTATTATCATACATATGTATACGCCTATTGGACAGCTATGTATTACCCTTTCACATTTACAGCCTGAGGGCTATAAATACATTGTATCATCCTCATTGTAAAGGGACTCGTAATTTCTTGATAAAACCTGTAAATCGAGAATTTCTAAATAGTCAGCAATAACAAAACAGTGGACGTAGGCCATTCCTTAAAGCCTGAACCACTTTAAAAATCTTTTATCTTTTTTATTTTTATCTGTGATTGATTAATTAGATATAATCTAATTTTTTACATCAGCAGATTGGCGCCGTCTGTGGGAAACGACTGAAATTCTCGTTTTTCACCAAAACAATTTATCACCAATGGCTGATAATCCTGAATCCAGTATCGAAACACTGGAAACCCCCCGAATCCATCCGCTCCTCCAAATGTCCAAGAACTGGCTGGAATTATGGCCATTTTGGCTCAATGCCAGACGGCTATGCAAGAGACTATGCGACAACTCATGCAAACTATCCAGGGTGGAGCGCCGACCCATTCAGGACAATGAAGTGTTCAAAGAAATATCCGTTTATTTTCTTCGCGTATTAGGTAGAGCGATTCATATCGCATTGAGAGATCTGATGATTTTTCTTATCAACCGGGTCGAACTTCGTCAGTACGAGCCACAAATACTGAACAACACATCACTCTCTCTACATAAAGGACTAGTGCATTGGAGAGATTAAGTAGGATCTCTCCTTTTGATCGATTGGGCCCTAGGAAGAATAAAAGTCCTCCTAAGGCTGTGTCGAGAAACTTTCGTCGACCATCTGATCTAAGAGAGGGTTCTACCCAATCACAACCAGTTGCTCGACAAGATAGATCCCAGGAAGCGACTTCAACACGATCAATTGCTCGAACCAATAGGCCCAAGGAGGGAAATGATGCATGGAAAGGCTCTATTCAAAGGTTGGAGGATAGATTAGGGGAAATGGTTAAGGCCAAGAATCCTCTATAAAGAACTTTTGTCCAAGGGACGCCTTTTATACAGGCAATTGTGGATTTTCCCACACCATCGAAGTTCAAAGCACCTGTTGTGACCCCTAAATATGATGGAAAAAATGACCCTGTCCTTCATATAGAACAATACCAAGCTGCTGCCGACATCTATGCCGTGCCAGACGAGATAAGATGCAGGGCATTTTCGGGAACTCTTACCGGATCAGCACAAATATGGTATAATAATCTTCCTCGGGGGAAGATTTCAACTTTATTTCAACTGGTCGAGCTCTTCATTGAAAATTTCTATTTTGGAGCAAAACCAGTTAAACGAGTGGCACATTTGTTAAGTGTTAGACAAAAAACAGGTGAGAGCGCCAGGGATTACATAACTCGTTTCAATAACGAGAAGCTCGAAGTTATTGATTACGAGGAAAAGACAGCAATTACTGCTTTGATAAGTGGACTGTTGCCCAATAAATTGTATTATACTTTGGCCAAAGATCCACCCAGAACCATGTCAGAACTAATGGCAAAAGCGACCAAGAGCATGAATGTCGAGGAGGCTATGGCTGCGAAGAAGAACATGGACACCAAAGAGACCAAGGTGGAGGTTGATAAGGCTAAAAATAAAGAACATAAGAACAATGGTGGTGATAAGCAGTCAAAAGCAAAGCCATCATGGGAAATATTAAAGAAATTTGAAAATTATACTCCTTTGAAAGTAGACATAAACCATGTCCTGGAAGAGATCAAGAACAGCGAGGAACTAAACTGGCCTGAGAAAATGAAGTCAGATCCTAACAAGAGGAATAAGGTCAAATATTGCGAGTTCCATAAAGACCATGGTCACACGACCAAAAATTACATAGCTCTCCAGAATGAAATCGAAGCACTCATCAGACGAGGAAAGCTGGCCAAGTATGTTGATCGAAGAAATGAAAGAAAAAGCAATGACCGAGCGAGACAGAGGTCTAGATCTCCTCGTCGAGCAGAAGAAAATAAGAAAAGAGATCATGAAGATGATCCAGAAGACGACCCCGATCTCCCCAAGAGACCAAGACAGCCAGAGCGTGAGGTATTTTCAATTCGTTTTGGATCATTTGATTGTAATGTTATTACGGGTGGAGATGCAGGAGGTGGGGACCTTACTGCGGAAAGGAAAGCTTACCTCAATGAGGCTCAAGCTTGTTTATACATTCAGCGAATAAATCTAGCTGAGGATGATCGCCCGAGGAAGGTGAACAAAGAAAAACTGGTCATTGGTTTCTCCAAGAACGACCTCGCGGGTATACTATATCCTCATGATGATCCACTGGTGATCAAAATGAGGATGAAGGAAGTAATCATCTCAAGATTACTGGTGGATAATGGTAGCTCAGTGGATATTATGTTCTACTCATGCTTCGATAGTTTAAATCTAAAGTTGTCTCAGTTGGAACCTTATCACAGGACCCTCCTCGGGTTTGCTGGCAAAAAAGTCTTTCCACTTGGGACGATCAAGTTGGATATGTTCATCGGCACATGGCCTGCTTGTCGAACAGAAAGAGTACGTTTCTTTGTGATGGATAAGAATGTCCAGTCAGCTTAAAATATCATCATGAGAAGGGTAGGATTGAAGAAATTCGAAGCAGTGCCATCTACTGTACATCAATGCCTGAAATTTCCAACCAATTTTGGAGTGAGAGTTGTGAAGGGTGACCAAAAAGTTGCTCGGGAATGTTATTACTCATCTGCCGAGCAAGAAGAACTGGAGGAATCTAGGGAAAAGACAACTACCTACCAAGTGGGTGAAGGTGTAGAGATTGAAACAATGGATCCTAGAGACGAGTCACAGCTCGTGAAAGGTCAGGTGGTGGAATCTACTAAAAATATCATTTTGGACGGCGAGCACCCGGAACGAACAACTCAAGTAGGTTCGTCGTCAGATGCCTCACTAAAATAGGAACTGATAGTTTTTCTAAAAAGCAGGAAATAAACTTTTGCATGGAGTCACGAGGACATGCCAGGAATAGACCCAAATTTCTTATGTCACGAGCTCAATGTGAATAAGGAAATCAAGACAGTGAAGCAGAGAAGAAGAGTGTTCAACCCCGAGAAGAACCAAGCTATACAAGAGGAGGTCGAGAAGCTCCAAAAAGCTTGCTTTATTGAAGATGTCAAATATCCAGACTGGTTGGCTAATGTGGTGATGGTGAAGAAGAAAAAAAATATGTGGAGGATGTGTATAGACTTCACCGACCTCAACAAGGCTTGCCCAAAGGATCATTTTCCTTTGCCCAGAATTGATCAATTAGTGGATGCTACCTCGGGACACGAGTTCTTGAGCTTCATGGATGCTTATTCTGGTTACAACCAAATTAAAATGAAACCTGAAGACAGGGAGAGTACCTCTTTCATTACCCCTAGGGGAACTTATTGTTATAATGTTATGCCTTTTGGTTTGAAAAATGCAGGTGCAACATATCAACGGCTAGTGAACAAGGTATTTACAGAACAAATCAATTGCAATATGGAAGTTTATGTTGATGATATGTTGACGAAAAGCAAGAGAGTTGCTGACCATCTAATTGACTTAGGTTAGACCTTTGATCAATTAGATAAATATCAAATGAAGTTGAATCCCATCAAGTGCATATTCGGAGTACGAGAAGGCATGTTCCTCAGGTATATTGTCAACCAACGAGAATCGAAGCAAACCCAGAGAAGATCAAGGCTCTATTAGGACTACGATCTCCAACGACGAAGAAGGAAGTACAAAGTCTCACTGGGCGAGTTGCAGCACTTAATAGATTTGTATCACGAGCAACAGATAGATGCCTCTCATTCTTCAAAACACTCCGAAAAATGTTTGAATGGAATGATGAATACGAGAAGGCTTTTCAAGAATTGAAGAAATATCTGGGAGCACCTCCACTGTTATCCAGGCCAGTGATGGGGGAAAGATTGTACCTATATTTGGCAGTATCGGAGAATGCAGTTAGCTCGGCATTGATAAGAATGGAGGATGAAGTGCAAAAACTAATCTATTACACTAGCAAAGCCTTTCGAGGAGCAGAGATCAGATATCCAAGACTGGGAAAATTGGCACTAGCATTGATCGAGGCAAGTAGGAGAATGAGGTCGTACTTCCAAGCTCATACCATAGTTGTGTATACTGATATGCCATTAAGGCAAGCTCTTCATAAACCAGAAAAATCAGGGAGATTGATGTACTGGGCAGTAGAACTTGGTGAATATGACATAGTTTATGAGCCTAGATCGTCACTAAAAGGGAAAGCAATAGCAGATTTTATAGCAGAGTTCACCTATCCTGATACCTCCAAGGAGCAAAAGCTGCACACCGACCAACCTGTGGATGTTACAGGATCATCAAATTTCACCCCCGATCAACTTAAGATGGTCGACGAGCAGCAAGAAGTGCTAGAGGAGGATAAAAGGAAGCAGAAAATATTCCACCGAGGAACTCTGTCCGATGAAAAATTTGAAGACAAGGTACCTATATGGAATCTGTATGTTGATGGCTCATCTTGCACTACAGGCTGTGGGGCAGGGATTATTTTGAACAACCCGGATGAGGTTGATGTGGAGTATGCTCTGCGCTTCCAATTCAAGGCTTCTAATAATGAGGCTGAATATGAAGCTATGATTGCAGGTCTTAGTTTGGCAAAAACCATGAGGGCAGAGGAGGTTATTGTATTCAGTGATTCGCAATTGATCGTAAATTAAATGCTTGGAGTATATGCAGCCAAAGGAGAATTAATGATCAGGTATTATGCAAAAGCGATGAAGATTTTATCAAGTCTGATGGCAGTGCAGATAATTAGAATACCAAGATTGGAGAATGCCAGAGCAGATGCCTTAGCTCGGTTAGCTTCAGCCACACGCACCGAGCTAAGAAGAACAATCCTAATAGAAGTCTTGGCTAGTCGGAGCATAGATGAAGATCTGATGATGAACTTTATTACCCTTGATTTAGGACCATCTTGGATGCATCCTATCAGGGCATATATTGAAGAAGGGTATTTGCCAACTAATAAACTCGCAGGTAAGAAACTAAAGTTTAAGTTGCTCGTTATGTGTTGACCAATGGTGTTCTATATAGACGAGGAATTATAGCTGGCTTGCAGAGATGGGTACATCCCACCGAGGTGAAAGACTTGATCTAAGAAGTCCATGAAGGGTCCTGTGGAGCCAATATAGCAGGTCGGACACTTCTGTAAAGGATAATGACCCAGGGATACTATTGGCCTACAATGAGGGATGATTGCATAGCCTATGCCAAAAAATATGACAAATGTCAACGCTTCTCCACTATCCGAAGAACTCCCCAAGCATTGTTAACACCCATTACTTCCCCTTGGCCATTTGCCATGTGGGGAATTGATTTGGTCGGGCCACTTCCAACGACCAAAGGAAGGTTTAAATATCTCGTCGTCACAGTGGATTACTTTACTAAGTGGGTGGAAGTTGAGCCCCTTATCGATATGACATATGACAAAGTGTATCAATTTATATGGAAGAACATCATTTGTAGATATGGTCTTCCTCATGCATTCATCACAGACCATGGAACCCAATTCGATAACGAGGAGTTTGCTGCGTATTGTCATCAGTCGAACATATTGAAAACCCACTCTGCACCAGGCTACCCTCAAAGCAATGGACAAACTAAAGTGACAAACAGAACGCTGTTGAATGGCTTGAAGAAAAGATTAAATGATGCAAAGGAAAATTGGGTCAATGAGCTACATTCTGTACTATGGGTTTATCGTACTACTCCACGAGCAGCCACAGGAGAATCTCCATATATGCTGGCATTTGGAAGTGAAGCTGTTATACCTGCCGAACTGGGTGTCCCCACACACAGAGTGCTGAATTTTAACTCTCCTATCAGTGACTTGATGAGAAGATTAGATTTGGATATGCTCGAGGAAGTTAGAGAAGAAACAGCAATCAAAAACGCTACATACCAGCAACGGACAGCTCTGTTCTATAACAAGAGAGTACAGAAATGCAACCTAAAAGAAGGAGGCTATGTGCTAAAGAAAGTAATTCAAAAGCAAAACAAACTGGAAGCTAACTGGCATGGGCCCTACAGAGTAACAGAGGTTGTTCGACCAGGGACGTATAGAATCGAAACCTTAGAAGGAGAGGAGTTTAAGAATGCATGGAACGCAGAGCATCTGCGCAAATATTATCAGTAATTTAATCTATATGTAATGCATTTTTCTTCGATATGAATAAAGTTTTGGATATTTCGCCCAATTCTCTCCTTTTGTTGAAAATTTTTCGGAGTATTAGTGCTACACACTATGCATCAGCTAAGGGTGGTCGGGAATAAAAATCCACCAGCTAAGGGTGGTCGGGAATAAAAATCTGCCGACTAAGGTTGGTCGGAAACAAAAACCACCAACTCCGGTTGGTCAAAAACAATTGGTTAAACAAATGAAAGTCATTTCAGGGCTTAAAATTAAAAAGTGATAAATTTCTTGATACTTATGGCATTTTAAACTACCACCATAGTTGGTCGAGAAATAAAATATCACCAACTCTGCTTGGTCGTCAGATAAATTCAGATAGTCGACAATTAATTTTCACTAACTCCAGTTGATCGACAATTTAAAATAGAACCAAAAATCTTTATCTTTTCAACAGATATACATCCACATTCATTAGAAAACGTCTTACAAAGTATTTTCAAAGACAATGATAATTAAGATTGCAAACAAAACTAGAAGTTTTTCATTAAATCCAAAATAAAATACATTGAGAATGAAATACATAAAAAATTATTGCATTAAGAATCCTATTCTATTGGTTTCTTCCCCTCTGCCTTTGAAATAGGTTCTTCACCAGCGGGAGGATCGTCTAAGGCATAGGGGGAATTGATGAAATTTAGATCTTTAAGCATCCTGACATTCATTACTGAGGGACGATCAAGTAGGTGTTTAGGGCGAGATATCTCGAAATTGGAATGAAGACTGTAGTCACCGAGATACTTTGAAATCAGGCATCGAGGAATGGCCCGAGCAGGAATCCAGCTCATATCCAGTTTGAAAGGTGGCACTGGCAACTCGAGTAACCCTGGGTTATAGTAATCCCACAAATAGTGACCCTGTTCCAACTACAGCACACCCAAGGCATTCAGTCATCCTTGCTTGTAACCCTCATTATTTGCATTTTGGATCCGGTCATCTAGATGGTAGAGGGCGTCATTATAACCAGCCATCCAGAATTCTCTGGGCTGCTTGTGGAATTGATAGGTTAACCTCTCCAGTTGCTCGTGGAGGTTCTTCGTTAAAAGTTCTTTACTCTCCAAGGCAAACTTTTGTGCAGAGAGTTGCTCGTCCAGATTCAGAATCTTCTTGGACATCTCAGTTAATGCTTGATTTTTCGCCATTAACTTGAAGGCCTGATTCTCCAAAGCTGATTGAGTTCTTTATTCTTCAACGGTAACCCGAGCAGCCCTTGCTCATCCCCGAGAAGCTCTTGCTCGTCCGCGAGCAGAGGTAGAAGGACCATTTCTCTTCAAGGTTTCCAATTCGTCTCTCAGATTGGCATTTTTGACCTCCAAGAAAGAAAAACCTTCATCGTTGACAGGAACCAAGGCTCCCGAGGTAGAGGCTGCAGATTTCAGCTGAGATATCTCTCCTCGCAAATTATTATTTTCCTGCTCTAACAATTTGGCGATCTGCCTATGCTCTTCAACCTCGGTATTCAAACTCCTTTACTCTATATCATAAGCAACAAATAACTTATCATATCCCTTATCAGCACTTAGTTGCTGATACTTCTTCTCATATCCCTGATGCAGAAGGATAGTAGACTCTTTGTACTATTGCTGAAGTTCCTCGAGGGTACCCTGGATATCTTCAATCATCTCATAGTATGCCACATTATTAGCAACTACATGGTCGAGCAGGCATTTCAAATACTGGTAGACTTCAACTGCTCGTTCTGAAGCATCTAGACCGAGAATATCGACGATTTGAGATTCATTCAAGTCAGCATGGCCAACCTTGAAGTAGTCGTTACATTTTGTCATCAGTTCTGTATCATGGGCTGACAAGAGTTCCATTCTAGCCATAAACTAGTAAAGAAAAGAGATGGAAAGAATCAATAAAATGCAGACAGAGCAAGAAGAATAAAAGCAGAGCAAGAAAAAGGGAGTTAAGTTGCACAACCAAAAACTTCAAATTTTATTACATCATAAAAGAAGTACATAGCCCAGAGTTACATTTAACAAAAAAAAAGCAAAGAGAAAAAGTCTGAACAACTCTACACCTTCTCCTTGTCTCCTAAACCTTTTTAGGGAGGATGAGACGAAGAAGTAGGTTGCTCGGATGGCATAGAAGGTTGCCCGGAGGGTGTTAGAAATTGCTCGGTCGAAATACTGGTTGGTTGAAGTTGCTCGCGGGAGGTCTGGACAACCGGGGGATGAGGAATCTGATATCCGATCATCATAGAGGATTCCTCAGAAGCAGCTTCGTCTTCTTCTTCTTCCCCGGGAGAAGGAGGGGCGCCAGGAATGTGTCGCTGAAATAGGTCTGAATTCTCATCAACATTCATCTATCTCAGAGCAGTCACCCAACCGTCCCTGAAATATATAGGGCTGCCATACTCCATTTGTGAGATCATGGCAGCCAAACCCTTATTCCAACCCTTGTCCCAGCCAGTACTGAAGGACTTCTTAACGGCAAGTTTCCTCTTCCCCTTCTCTGAGTAAACCCTCTCAGTCATGAGCTCCTCGATAGCTTTTAATTTTTTTTCTGCCTCTTCCCTCTGGCGATCCGCTTCACGGAATTTGCCTAACTCCTCTTCAGCAGCTTTAAGCTTGGTCTCAAGCTCTCCAGCATTTTTGAGCTTTTCCTCAAGCTCAGTATTCTTCTTCTCATATTCTTTCATTTTCCTCTCCAACTCCTGAGAGGCCTCCATAGCTTTCCCTTTCTCTTGCTCAATAGCTTTTAATTGCTTTTCCCAAGCAGTTTTATCTTCGTCATACTTCTGACAAGAATCCTTTAATGACTGTGTCCGACCTACAAGAGCTTCCTCTACACCTGATGAGGAGCTCAAAGCTTTAATAGCTTCATCCTTTTTCAAAATGGTATTGAAACAAGTTACCAACTGAAAAAAAGAAAATAATTGTAAGTCGGTGCAAGTACATAATATTGAAAAGTGAAAGTTTAGATTAGTAATACTTACTGAGGCAATATGTTGAGCTGCCAAGGTGGTAACCCTATACCGGGAAAGAATGTCTTCAAGACCTTGGATTTCAGGGATAATCCAAGACTTCACAGAGCTCATGGCATAGCTTGGAGCAACGAAAGTGGGAACACCACTTCTAGCAATTAGAGACTGAAAAATGGATTCAGCCACTTTATTCGAGGAACTTTTCTTTAACTTCCTCGTGGGAGAAGGAACATTCTCGACCAAGGATGTCGTCTTAGTCGGTGATATAACTATAACCTCGCTAGGAGGGGAAATAGTTGTAATCTTGCTTGGAGCCACAGGGGGCTTCTCGGCATCCTTCTTAGTAGCAGCTGGAGGAGGTGCATCAATTTGTCTTGTCCCTTCTTCTAGGACATCCTGCTTACTTTTCTTTGCCTCTCCAGCAGTAGAGGCAGACTTATCGAAGAGGGCAGGAGCTCTTCTTTTCTTCATTCTGTCACTAAGAGGAATATGCGATTCAGGAGAAGAACCTTCAGAAACTGGTGCTGGTTCTATGTTACTTATCACTGGACGAGTAGTGAAAGACGAGGTGTAACTTTTGTACTGAAACAAGTACGAGGCTGATCTGATATGTTCGTCAGCAACAGTTTGATGCAAACCCCAGATAAGTTTCAGATGCTTTAAATTAACTTATGTCTCCTTTGGAGACCTTCTTTTGCTGTCAACTGCAAATAAATAAAAATTAAAATATCAGTGACGCATTTTATCGAATATAAAGAAAACATGATTTCAAAAACTAAATAAAATAAAAATAACCTATCCCATTGCCATAAGGAGGGCATTTGGGACCCTGATATACGTCGTTTTCAGTTAATGGAGCATGTTGCCAATTTTTCATAACAACCCCATGCTCGAAGTAATCCCTTTTGGCATCTGGGAGATTGACAACTAAAGCCCTATTTAAAAACCTAGTTTTCAAATAAAAAGTACTATCACTGACAGCCCATCTATAGCAAAATATAATCTCTGGAATTCCCAAACGGGTTCCATGAATCTTATTTAACCTATGGACTCCATTAACTATTCTCCATGTATTGGGGGCTATTTTTACAGGTACTACATCAAAATATTGACAGAATTCCAAACACAAGGGGTTTGGAGGAAAAGAAAATCCACATTCGGCTACAAAGAGACTGGGGAACCAATGTCCCTTAGCCAAACGAAAATAATCAGGAGGACCAGAAAGTTCTTCCAAAATGACCCAGGAAGGAATAGAAAAATCATAACGAAATTTATCAAGCGACTCAATAAGGTAAACCATGATGAACAAAGAAAATAAAAGAGAAGGAAGAAGATCTTACAGAAGAAGGATAGATCAGTTGATAACGAACGATGGAAGGAATGAACGCACAAGATGGAGAAGAAATGGAGAGATCAAAGATACAGATTTGAAAAAGTAAGAGACAATAGGATTTTCTGCAACGCTTAAATACCTTACCTTGGGAAGGGGTAAAAATAATGATTACAAAAAAAGACGTTTGCACTACCGACGGCTAAAAGGACAAAAAAGGCACGGAGACCAAAGCAGTGATAAAAATTCAAAAAGTCTGATTCTATGCATTCGAAAGGAAAAACACTCCTAAAATTCAGAATGACTATTTAATCCCGTCATATTTTAAGAAGAATGTTCCACACTCCTCAACCTTGAACTGTGAAACATTGGGCGCTTCTGTTGATACCAAATTTAGTCTGCTGACGTGGATCAGTTAAGTGGAGACGCGTGTCAATCTACATGGCACTTACAAACATTTCTGAACAACACCTTGACTTCAAGGAACTCAACCTCCCCGACCAACTCAGACACTACAAGAAATAAGTGCTCTCCGAGGAACTTTACTGTACCGAGCAACTCATGAATACCGAGCTACTTAGGCGGTTCGAGCAGCTTAGACGGTTCGAGCAGCTTAGGCGGTCCGAGCTGTATCTCGTACAGAGCATTAATGTCTGGATAGTAAACGAATCACCTACGCATTAAATGCTCATTATTATCATACAGATGTATACGCCTATTGGACAGCTATGTATTACCCTTTCACATTTACAACCTGAGGGCTATAAATACATTGTATCATCCTCATTGTAAGGGGACTCGAAATTTCTTGATAAAACCTGTAAATCGAGAATTCCCAAATAGTCAGCAATAACAAAACAGTGGACGTAGGCCATTCCTTAAAGGCTGAACCACTTTAAAAATCTTTTATCTTGTTTATTTTTATCTGTGATTGATTAATTAGAGATAATCTAATTTTTTACATCAACATAGAGTATTAATTTTCAAGACAAGGATTTATAATTCGAGAATTATGAAATCAAGTTATGGTAGTTATGAAGATAATTACCTATACATATTGTGTGCTATATGTATGTATTTAGTATTTAGCTGGTCTAGGCGTAGTGTAGGTTATCATTTTAGGTCATACGTTCAGGGGCTTCGCTTCATGATGAGAGAAGTGGGATATTCAGATCCATCTCTTAGCCGAGGGTATGGGTGTGAGATGGTGTACTGCATAGTGATCGCCCCATTTGTGTGTGTTTTGTTTACATCCGTTTGGTGAGGGACTCCTTCGGACTTATCGATAAAGCACGATCTAGACATCAAAGGTAGATGCCTTCGTGTACACAGTTGTTATATATAAAGGTATATATAAAGGTATGCATATATTTATGTAAATTAATTAAGAATAAATCAATGTAGTCTAATTATGTACACAATTGTTAATGAATATGATGCCACGTAAAATACATAATGTGTTGCGATTGTATTTTTGTGGGGTAGTATTATGGAATTAGTCTTTGGGACTGAGATCATACGTGTAGATATTTACCTCTCAATCTCAATCATATGTGTGATAATTGACCTTGATATTGCTATGTTATCATAGAGACCGAATCATATGTTTGGGCATGGGTTGAAAATTTGTATAATATTACACTTAGATAAAGGGTGAGATAGTTACTTCATGTGAGATCCGATGTGCGGCATGTAATGTGAATTAATTGCATTATTATCTATTAGATTTGTAAGTTACTTGCAACTTTAGGGTGCTAACCCAAATTATAAAATATTTTCCCCCAGGTTATCATACATAGGAACACCAGGGCTGATAGAGGGTTAGACTTACTGTTTCATTTGCTTAGTAACGACTCAGCTCTTTGATTTTAGCATAGGCTGCTATTCTTTATCTTATTCATTTTTTATATTCCAAAGATTGTATGGGCATAATTTCGAGCCTTATTTATTCCAGTTATTTGATGTTTTATGATTTATGAGATTTGGGAATCATTCATTATTTTATATTTTTTATTCTACGTGGATGATTTAAGTTAAAATTATTATTTTTTTGCGTTTTTATTCTATAAATGGTATGAATTGTTAGACAAGCCCCATCTTCGGCATATGATGTCTTGTCAACCTTTACGTGGAAATGAGGGTTATTATAATTGGTATCAGAGCATCCGGATCATAGCGTCCTTAGGATCAGTGTTGCGCTCGTTACATTCTGTGTTACATTCTTTAATATGTAGAGCCCCATGCTTACGAATCGTTGTACTCTTTACGATTTGTTACTAATATGAACCTTGTTTGCTTTCCATTGGCAAACACTCGACGTGGTAGGCCACAACAGGCTACCAATGAGGCTTCAGAGGATAGGGCTCAGCAGGAGCAGTAGCCATGACCACAGCCACCACTAGAGCCACCCATGGTTTCTCCAGCAAACATAGCAACCATAGTGACTCCGGCAGTCTCTACGGCGATGGATGCCATGCTACAACACTTTCAATCACACCAGCAGCCACCACTACTACCACCCCCGCGATCGGTGGTGTTACTCGTTTAGGCACATGGCTTAAATTGAAGAGAGTCAGGGAGGCCTTCACTAAAGGTCACCCACTAGAATTTGCTGGGAGTACGGATATCTTAGTGGAGAGTCATTGGAAGAAGTATATTCAGAGACATTTAAGGATGGTTGAGTGCATAACAAGCAAACTTTATCTTTGTTTCGATTGGTATTAGCAGCCCTACAGTGGTGGGAGTCAGTCACCACCCTGGAGGAGTGGGACAGGATGACCATTGATGAGTTCTGGGTAAAGTATGAGAGAAAGTATTATTCAACAGCCATGAAATCAGAGATGAGAAGGAAATTTATGAACCCAAAGCAGGAGGGTCGAACCATAGCAAAGTATTAGGAGGAGTTTACCACATTGTCATTATTTGCTGAAGATGAGGTAAACACTAAGGAAAAGAAAATGGAGAAGTTTGCATCAGGGACAACTTGGCACATAAATAAATCCCTATTGGGAAAATTGGCCTTTACCATCTACACTCAGATAGTGAATGCCGCTTTATTTCATTGTTAAGATCACTTGACATTCCAGAAGAGTAAGGGTGAGAAGATATCCAATTCAGAGTCGTCGAGGCAATAGGGCAAGACAAGTGGGAATGGTAATCAGGGGGTCCAGCTATTTAAGGGGTCCCAGATTGGAGATCAATTCAGATAGCACAGAGTTTTTCGATGATCGAAACAAGCAGGGTTAGGGATAGAAATTGAGGGGCCATCAAGGCCAATGGCATCAGTGTCGAGGCAAATAGAGGAAATAGTAGGATAGGCATCAGTTTTATGTAAATCGTTACTTCTATGGAGAAAAGAGACACCCAGTGAAGAGGTGCCCTCGAGGAAATCGGGGGGCTACTGGAGCAGGAAGGTCAGCGTGGATATTAGACACCTCAGGGGCAACATCAGTAGTTACCAGCCCCACTAGTGACCGCGGTGCAAGCACTACCAGCTCTACTCGCCCGACCTCAGGGGAAATAGTCGCAGTTAGAGTATGGGTGTGTTTATCACGTCGCACCTAGATAGAGAGAGACCAACACCAGTACATGCAATGGAGGGTATGATCCTATGTAGGGCGCATTTTATTTTATACTGTTGGATGACATTCATTTGTTAATACTAGTTTTGCTCGGTCATCGGGGATGGTAGACTTAGCGTCTAACATAGTACTTTCCATTTATTCACTCGTGGGTAGAGGGGAACCTGTACGTATGGTGTGCATATGTATAGGGATAGACATTAGGAGAGTTAGATTTGTGACAGATCTACTTGTTTTAAATATGTTATAGTATGATATTATCTAGGGGATAGATTGGTTAGATAGTTACAAGGCATGTATGGATTATTATGGGAGGTCCATCATCTTTACCATTCCAGGGTAAAAAATGTATTTGGTTGCGATGCCACACCCGAAGGGAGGGTCGAGCACGCATTTGTATTACATTAATTAGGAAATTTTTGATAAAGGTGTTGTTTCTCTAAAGTCCATTCTGATTGTTAGGGAGTTTTCAAATGTGTTTGAAGATATTCCAGGGTTACCACCAAGTAGGGAGATCGAGTTTGTGATTGACTTGATTCCCGATATGAGGCCCATCGCTCGTACATCGTATCGTATGACTTATTTATAGATGAGAGAGATTAGGACCATATTTGGCAGTTGTTGGGTCAGGGATTCATTCAAAGGAGTACTTCACCTTTGGGTGCTCTCGTCTTGTTTGTGAAGAAAAATGACGGATCATTGAGACTGTGTAACGATTATAGGCAGTTGAACAAGGTCATTATATGGAACAAGTATTTGTTTCCCCGTATTCATGATATGTTCGACTAGTTGAAAGGTCCTTCGTATTTTTCTAATATTGATTTGAGGTTAGGGTACCATCAGTTAATGATTAGGGATTAGGATATTTCGAATACAGCATTTTTGGCAAGATATAGATCTTACGAGTTCATAGTTATGACTTTTGGTCTAACTAATGCACTAGAAATGTTTATGGACATGATAAATAAGGTGTTCAATAACTTCCAAGATCAGTTTGTTATCGTGTTCATTGCTAACATATTGATTTATTATCGGACCACAAATAAGCACGCAGGGTACTTGCAAATAATCATACAGACCTTATGAGACCATCAACTTTATGCCAAGTTCGAGAAATGCAGATTTTTAATCAAGGGAGGTTCAGTTCTTGGGACACGTATTTGAGAGGGATCTTAGTCGATCCGAGAAAGGTTTCAGTGGTGATAGAGTGAGGACAACCCACTACACCTACGGAAGTGCACAATTTTCTGGGTTTGGCAGGGTACTATCATTAATTCATTCAGGGGTTGTCAAAAATGGTCGAGCCTCTAATGAATTTGACGCAGAAGGGTGTACTATTTATTTGGGACGATTCATATTAACAGACTTTTAACGAGATGAAGGTCAAGTTAACTTCGACTTTGATATTCACTTTACCTCGTGGAGGAATAGATTATAAAGTCTTTATTGATGGGTCCTTGTGATAATTTGGAGGTCTATTGATGTAGGAGGAGAGTCAATAGCTTATGCTTCAAGAAATATTAGGCCTCATGAGGGATATTACCTCACTCGTGATTTGGAGTTGGCAGCAGTAGTGTTTGCATTACGCATTTATAGGCATTATCTTTTGAGGGAGAAATTTCAGTTATTCATGAACTATAAAAGTTTACAGTATTTGTTCACACAGAGAGAGTTGAATATAAGGCAGCGTCGGTGGCTTAAGTTAATGAAGGGCCACCGATTTGATATCCAATATCATCGGACAAAGGCAAATGTAGTGGCAGATGCCTTTAGCCATAAGCCAACAGTCGAGTTAGAAGTGGTGTGGAAGGGGAAGTGGGGTTCACTTCGTATGGATGATGAGTTGGCATGTGCTTTTATGGCAGTTCTTACAATCACACTTGAAATCATTATTTAGGTCATGAAGGCACAAACAGGAGATCTTATTTTCTAAGAGAGCATTAAGCAGTTGTTAGTAGAAGGGGCACAGCTTTTTGTGATTAGTTCAGATGGGGGATTGAGACTCCACAGTAGGTTAGTAGTTCCAAAAGATGAGGAATTACGACGAGCAGTTATGATTAAGGCACATGGGTCAAATTTTTTTATACATCCCGATGGGAATAAGATGTACCAGGACATGAGGCATCAGTATTGGTGGGCAGGCATAAATAAGGACATAGACATTTTTTTGTCTAAGTGTGCCACGTGCCAAATGGTGAAGGTGGACCATTAGCGACCAACAAGTGTTCTATAGCCTCTCAAGATTTAGATGTGGAAATGGGAGAGCATTTCCATGGATTTTATTACGGGGTTACTTACATCACAATGGGAATACATTGCCATCTGGGTAATCATTTATCGTCTGACAAAGGTGGCTCATTTTTTGCCAATTTAGACAGACTATACTTTGAATCAGTACGTCAAGCTATTCTTTGCAGAGATTGTGAAGTTGCATGGTGTACTACTCAATACTGTGTTGGATAGAGAGAAGTTTATTTCTAAATTTTAGAGGAGTTTCCAATAGGCATTGGGGGCAGAGTTGAGGTAGAGTACCTCAAATCACCTAAAAAGGATGGTCAGATAGAGAGGATGAACCAAATATTAGAGGACATATTACATATGTGCATTTTGGACTTTAAAGGTAGTTGGGAGAAACACTTACCATCGGTGGAGTTTACTTACAACAACAATTATAAGTTTACTACTGGGATGGCACCTTTCGATGCATTTTACTAGATTCCTTATCATTCACCCTCTTGTTGGTTAGAAGTGAGGGAAAATAAGCGTCTAGGACCGAAATTCATCTAGGACACATCAAAAAAGTTGGAGATGATCAAGTCTAGGATTTATATCGCTCAAGATCGACAGAAGAGTTATGCTAATACAGACATGAGGCACTTGGATTTTGAGGTCAATAATCAGGTGCTACTTAGGGTGTCTCCAATGAAGGGAGTGATGTGATTTGGGAAGAAAGGGAAGTTGGCTTCTTAGTATGTGGTACCACTCCCTATTATTGAAAAGATTGGACCGGTAGATTATCGATTAGCTTTATTGGATTACTTGCAGAGGATTCACGATGTTTTCCATGTTTCGGCATGATAGAGATTCATTAGAGACGAGATAGCTTATCAACATAAGATCTTAATGAGATAGAGCTTCAACCCAATGTGAGTTATGAGGAGATACTTGTAGCCATTTTGAACCGTAAAGAGTGTAGACTTCGTTCCAAGGTAGTCCCTTTAGTACATATGTAATGAGAACACCACATTTAGTATGAGTCGATGTGGGAGAGGGAGGATGACATGTAAGAGAAGTATTCGGAACGCTTCGAGTCAGGTACGTTTCGAATTTCGAGGATGGAATTTTTTTATTTAGGGGGGAGAATGTAACATCCCATATGTTTATATATCTTAAATTGGTGAAAACAAAATAAAAAAAATTCTTGCATATGATTATGCATGCTTAACTGATTCGATTATACTCAATGTATGTATTAGTATATAATTAATTTGCTTATTATATGAATTATTATTATCACATGCCTAGTATAACTAAAATGTGTAATTTATTATAGACATTGTTTAAGTATATTCCGGAGTGATTTAGGAACTCATTTGGGAGTTGTAAACGTCTCAAATTGGGGCCTATGGATAGGTATATCCTTAGGGGAGATTTTATACCCTTCCAACTATTATTCTGGCCTTATTTAGGGGACCAAAATCGGGTATTAAAAGGAGATACGGGATTAAGATTTTTAATAGGTTGATAAAATAACTTAATTACCCATTCCATCCACTTCTATGAAAACCTACCAACCTTACACCTTCTGGGGAAGTTACCAAAGTTGGACAAAAAGACAGGAATAAAGGCTCAAGAGAGGAGGCTTTTATCATCTTTAAACGGCAAGAATTTTATTGTAAAACTTCTAATAATATGTTTCTTGATTCATATGAATGTCTATCATACCAATTACGGGTTATTAATTTGATTGGTAAAATAATATATATATATATATATATATATATATATATATATATGTGTGTGTGTGTGTGTGTGTGTGTGTGTGTGTGTGTGTGTGTGTGAATTTGGATCAAGGGTGCTTGGTGAAAAACCCAAAATTGGTATCGTTTGAATAGAAAAACTACTACTACCATATGATAATATTAATGTTTATGGCTGAATTCAAATCATGTATTAATTTTACTATTCTGGGAATTGTCAAATGAGAATTCTGAATCTGTTGGATTTAGACAACTTGTGAGTTTTATGATCTAATAACCTGAATTAGCAGGGATTATCATACGTAAATTGTGACTATAATTGAGTTATAGTTATTGAAATTGAATTGTAAAAAGACTTAAAACGATTATGGAATTTTAGATAATAAATCGTTATTAAAAAATTAGCAAATCTGAGGTCACTGTCAGAAGCGAATCAATTCGACCTTCATGGCGAATCGATTCAGCTCTAAGGGGGACAGGGTCAGGATTAGACCGTGGAAACTTTGGAGGATTTTTATGAGTCTAAGCAAATATATGGCATATTGTCCAAGTGAAGGGATATTTAATTAAAAATGGATTTGTGTTATTATCAAATAAATGAGTAATTTAATAATTAACTAGAGTGTTAGTTTTCAAGACAAGGATTTATAATTCGTGAATTATGAAATTAAGTTACACTAGTTATGAGGATAATACATATTGTGTGTTATATGTATGTATTTAGTATTTGTGTGGACATACCCGTGTGTGTAAGGCCTATCGATCTAGGTTTCATACGTCGTCGAACCGATACCACACACCAACACAGGTGGGCTGGGTATAGTGTAGGCCGTTATTTTAGGCCATACGTTCAGGGGCACCGTTTTGTGATGACAGAAGTTGGATAGCCATATCCATTCTCATAGCCGGGGGTATGGGCGTGAGATGGGGTACTGCGTATCATTCGTCCCACTTATGTGTGTTTTGTTTACATCCATTTGATGAGGGAATCCTATGGACTTACCGGTAGAGTACGAGCTGGACACCAGAGGTAAATGCCTTATACATATAAAGGTGTATATATATTTATATAAATTGATTAAGAATAAATCATTGTAGTCTAATGATGCAGACAACTGTTAATGAACACAATGTTACGTAAAATCTAAAATGTGATGCGATTGTGGTAGTATTGTGGGGTTAGTTTTTTAGGACTTAGGTTATATGTGTAGATATTTACCGCTCGATCACATGTGGGATAATTTCCCTTAGATATTTTTATGTTCGTATAAAGACCAAATCACATGTTTGGGCCTGGATTGAAAATGTGTAAAGTATTACACTTAGATGAGGGTGTGAGATACGTACTGGATGTGAAAGCTGATGGGCGGTATGCAATGTGAATTGACTGGATTATCATCTATTGGTTTTTTAAATTAATTCTTACAACTTTAGGGTACTAACCCAAACTATAAAATGTTTTTCCCCCAAGGTTATCCTAGGCAGGAACAGCAATGCCGACAAACTTGCAGTTGTATTTTCTTAGTAGCATACTCGGCTCTTTGATTCTAGCATAGGTTGCTATTCTTTATTTCATTCCGTTTTTATATTCCAAAGGTTGTATGGGCATAAGCTCGAGACTCATTTATTCTAGTTAGGTTAGGACGAATGTTTTATGATTTATGAGAGTTGGGATTCATTCATTATCAGTTATTATTTTATATTATTTTATTCTACATGGATGATTTAAATTAAAATTATATTTTTATGGTTTGATGCTCAGAATGCTATGAATTGTTAGACAATCCCCATCTTCAGCGTATCGTGTGTGGCTAACCTTTACGTGGAAAATGGAGGTTGTTACAAAAAAATGCATTTGTAAATATAACCTTATAATAAAAGGATAATTAGCCTTAGTTTTTTTGTAATATAAAACTACTTAGTATTTACCAAACTGTAATTTCTTATTATCTGGGTGATAAGGCATAAATATTTCATATTTATACCCTTAATTTCAATATTTTTATGATCCCTTGCATTGTAATTAACTTGTATTTACCTCATATTTATGCTATTAACCCTCCTTAATGAGTATTTCATGTTTTATGTATCTCTTATGTGTTTTATAGGTATTTCATTCAAGTTAGTGCGAGAGAGAACTCGAAACAGTGAAAGAAACTAAGAAACGGGGAGTTGAAGCACATTTTGGTAATTTTTTAGCCTTAGTTTGGAAGAAAAAACTAAGAAAAGTGAACACTGGAAGAAACGGCGTCCCATTTCGAGTTACGATGAAGAAGTTATGAGCGATCGAAGTTGAGAAGGAAATCCAAAGAAAAAAAAACAACCAATACAATAAGTTTTCCTAAGCTGAACTCCAAACCGATTTGTAGGCGAACTAGTTTGCCCATGCACCTGAACCAGTTCGACCCACCTGATGCGTGAAATTTATTTTATTGCTGATTTTTTTTAGAAGTTGTATTAGGGTAGGACTCTTGTAAAAAAACGACCTTGTATTGGGGTATTTTGACATTAGACCAAGTTTGAATTAGTTTTTACTTTAAAATTAGAGAGGAGAAGTGGAAAGAACCCAAGTTTTAATTCATGCACTAAAGCAACATTATTGCGGATCAATTTTTAAGATTTTAATATCTAGTTTGTCTTCTCTATCTTGTTATTGCATATTCTCCATCTTTGCATGTTTTTATATATTTTTCTAGGATTCTAAGATTTCCATGCATGTTTATCAATAGTTTCATCATGATTTATAACACATGCAACATTAGAATTTTGACTATTTCCCACGTGGCTATGTCCGGCTATGTTTTTAGCGGGTTGGAGTACATGAACCCAACCTGGGTGTTACGAATGGATTTAAAAGCCAATAAAATGTAATTAACAATTCAAAGGTTTGATTTTTATCAAAATAAAGGTTATAAGTCTTTTAATTCCGTTTGCCCTAGGTAACCGGAATGTTTAAGGTGCAACTGGAATTTATGTAATTTATCACTCTCATCAAATACAATTTTTGATTTGATATTGTGAGGAGAAAAATCTGCATATGTAAAATGCTTTGAGAATATTTGATGTTTCTTTGAATTGAGAATTAGGTTTTTTAACATTTTATGTTCTACGTAATCACCAACGGTTCGAGGAGTGTACCCTAACTCCATTTTCTTATATTGATTTAAAACTCGCTTAGTTATTCTCGCATGCGTAGTTAAATTGCTAGTTTAATAGTTGCATTAGTTGATAGGAAGTTTCACAAACAATCATCTTTTCTTTCTTTTTCTGAGTCAATCGAGAGGTTAAGCGTCCTTCCTATTCATCGTCACGTTCTGTGTCCTATTCCCTGAGTTCGACACACGGTTTATCTAATTATTACTTGAGCGACGGGCTTGTAATTGAGTCATAATCACAGGCATTAGAGACAATAATTTAGTGGCGTCAAGTTTTTGGCACCGTTGCTGGGGATTAGGTGGACATTTAGGTTTGGTCGAGTTAATCCAAAATTTGACACTAATTCTTAAAAATCCAAAAAAAAAAATTCAAAATTCAAAAATATCCAAAATAAAATCAGAAAAGTAAAAAGAAAAAAAAATAGAATCTCTCAATTCCTTACATGCAAAATCCTCAACCAACTCCTCAGTCTACTCCTACCAGAATCCACGAAAATCCTATAGTAGAGTACAATCCCGATAGCGCACATACTCCTTGCTTTTAACAATTTTGGGTTCAACCTCCTACACTGCCCAACTCCATCATGAGTCACACTTTGAGTCATACTTCTAGTTCATCAAATGAGGATATCGAGTCATTTGGAGAGAGAGTGATGTCTAACAATGCTAGTTATGGTACGAGTGAGGGCGTCACCCCATAAGAGACCTCTTATATCTCGAGCCAACCGTCACTCGAGGATGCATTATATTCTTGTATAATGCAGGGCAATTTCGTTTTCGCAATGGGATAATTCATATTCTTCCCACGTTCCATGGAATGGAGTTAGAAAAATTATACCTGCACATCCACGAGTTCGAAGAGGCATGTGAAACATTTAGCGATCGAGCGTGTACCCAAGATATCGTTCATCTCAAACTTTTTCCCTTCTCCCTGAAGGATAAGGCCAAGACTTGGCTATGGTCTTTGGCACCGAACTCGATTAGAACATGGAGTGAAATTCTTACCCTAACATCGAACCAATTCCATAAAAGCTCAAATTTAAACATTTCAACAATAGGAAAATGAGCCTTTCAATAAAAGTTGGGAGCGGATTAAAGAGTTGTTGAATATGTGTCCACACCACGAATTTGAGAAGTGGAGACTTATCTCCTTCATTCATCAAGGGCTAAACTTAAGTCCTAAATAACTCGTGGAAACTATGTGCCAAGGGATATTTCTAGCTTCAGATGCGGACGATGTTGAGGCTTACCTTAAGTATTTTTCCGAGACTACTCAAGCATGGAACACATCCAATCCAAATGCCCAAACTCGGGCTTAAAAAATTTCCACAACTCCTTCTACATCCAGACTCTATCAATTAGACAAAGAAGCCGAGTTGAAACTTCAAATCAACCAACTTGCTAAAGATTGAAGGACATAGTCAAATCATGACGAAGAGAAACATCCGGCTCCACTCGAGCATTAAGAGAGAAGGTGTGTACTATTTATGAGGCGGGACATTCAACGAAGGAATTCCTGACGATACTCGCCTACAAAGCCATGCTTCAAGAGCAAGTGGAAGCGGTAGGAGCGTCTAAGGGTAATTTTAATGCCCCTAACGAGAATTCTTACAACTCTTCATGGAGGAACCATCCTGATTTTAGTTATGGACAACAACATGCTATGTTGAATCCTAATTAACATATTGCCCTTCCTCCAGCACCGCCTCCGCATTTCTAACAAGCTACACAAATGCAAGCACCGCCTCCTGCGCCTTATATCACCCCACCACGGAGAAATCTCGAGGATACGTTGAACCAATTTATGCAAGATCAATCAGTAACCAATGCTCAAAATGCAAGAATTTGCCAAAATAAATGTGAACATTTCAAGATTGCAATCTTCTTTAAGTGTCCAAGGGAAGGGCAAGTTTCTGGCCCAAGGCCAACAACCTCCCCAAGGTCAACCTAGTGTTAGATCCACGTTTGACGATCATAAAGAGCATTGTTAAGCCA
This sequence comes from Sambucus nigra, assembly GCA_949130495.1. Lineage (NCBI taxonomy): Eukaryota > Viridiplantae > Streptophyta > Magnoliopsida > Dipsacales > Adoxaceae > Sambucus > Sambucus nigra. Next base: position 53,822,969 of record OX422220.1, read on the forward strand.
TTACCACTCTACGTAATAAGAGAGTTGTTAATTTATCACCTCCCCCACACGAACCTAAAACAAAGAGGTTTCGACCGGCACGAAAGAGGCCGAAGATGTCCCTTTGAATGAGAGAGACAACGATGAAACTAGTAGGCCCGACATCGTAGTGAAATTGCCCACTGTTGCACCTTTCCCTCAATAGTTGGTTCCTCCTCCAAAAGGGGCCTCCCATGAAGATGTGTTAGATATACTTAAGCAAGTCAAGCTAAATTTACCTTTTCTCGAGGCAATAAATTAAATTCCCACATATGCGATGTTCCTTAAGGACTTATTGACTGTGAAACGTAGACTAAAGGTTAAAAATAACATTTTCCTACAACAAAATGTGAGTTTAGTTCTACTAAGTGGCCTCCTACCAAAGTTTAAAGATCCAGGTGCACCGACCATTTCGTGCATCATTGGAGAGAACCCTATCGAGAGAGCCTTATTACATTTAGGGGCGAGTGTTAACATTCTACCTTACTCCATCTATACGCAATTAGATTTGGGGGATCTCAATCCCACTAAGATTACTCTCCAACTCGAGGATCATACCGTTAAGATACCTCGACGGATTGTTGAGGATGTGATAGTCCAAGTGGACACTTTCTACTTCTCGGTAGATTTTATCATTTGGGACACGAAGACCTCCATGCCCTCGCATAATCATGTTCCCGTCATCCTTGGTCTCCCATTCTAAGCTATGGCTAACACATTTATTAATACTCGAAATGGGCAAATGCAACTCACATTCGGGAACATGACCCTTGAGATATATATCTTCAACATCACTAATCATGTGGGTGATGAGGACAACTTTCACGAGGTAGATCTTATCGAGGAGGTAGTAGATAAGCACATAAAGGGAAATAATGGTGGGGATTCGTTAAGATCATGTCTTACTTCGGGTAGTGAGAGTGACGGGACGTACACCGATTTTAAGAGGGAGGTAGGAGAGTTGAGATCGTTCTTAGATGAGATAATGTCGGATGAGGATATGAGATATGTTAATTGGGTTTTTAGGTTCGAGGAATTACCATCGAGGGAGTCACGCATTATTCCCTACGATGAAATATTTCCCACCCTCGAATTAAAGAAACAACCCTCGAATGTAAAATATGCTTATTTAGGAGAGGATGAGACATTCCCCGTTGTTGTCTCCTCGAGCCTAAATATAGAGGAAGAGGGTAAACTACTACCGATTTTAATTAAGCACCATCGTGCTTTTTGTTGGTGCATAACGGATTTTAAGGGTATAAGTCCCCTAATTTATACCCATAAAATCCACCTTGAGGAGGACGTGAAGCCTTCGAGGGATATGCAAAGGTGATTGAACCTCAAGATGAAAGATATCGTGAGAGATGAGATTTTTAATCTATTGGATGTGGGGATCATTTACCTTATTTTGAATAGCAAGTGGGTGATTCTTATACAATTTGTCCCGAAGAAGTCGGGAATAACTGTGGTCGAAAATGCCAAGGGTGAGCTAATTCCCCAAAGCACCACCACCTGATGGCGCGTTTGCATTGACTACTAAAAGCTTAATGCTGGCACAAGGAAAGAGAATTTCCCCTTATCGTTTGTTGACCAAATTCTAGAGTGAGTAATAAGACACCCATTATATTTATTTCTTAATGGTTATTCCAGATATAACCAAAATGAGGTTGATGTGCTAGATCAGGAGAAGACGATGTTCATATGTCCATTTGGCATGCTTCCTGACGAACGTATGCCCTTTGGATTATATAATGCCCACGCGACGTTTCAAAGGTGCATGCTTAGTCTTTTTAGCGACATGGTCGAAACGGGACTTGAGGTTTTCGCGGATGACTTTAGTGTCTTTGACCCCTCTTTTAACCTTTGCCTCGCTAATCTTGAAAAAGTATCCCGTTGTGTGGAAAAGAAATTGGTAAAAAATTGGGAGAAGTGACATTTTATGGTTACCAATGGAATAGTTCTTAGCCACATAGTGTCGTCTAAAGGTATTGAGGTAGATAGCGCGAAATTATATGTCATAGCCAATCTTCTACCACCTAAGTCACTAAAGGATGTGCGCTCTTTTTTGGGCCATGCGGGTTTCCATCGGAGGTTTATTAAAAAATTTAGCGTCGTCGCTAGGCCCTTGAGTAACCTACTTGTGAAAGATGCCCTCTTTAAGTGGAATGAAGCATGCCAGAGTGATTTTGAAAAATCGAAAAGCATACCCATGTCCACTCCCATTATGAAAGCTTCGAATTGGTCCCTCCCATTCGAGCTCATGTGTGATGTGAGTGATTACGCTATAGGGGTTGCTTTGGGCTAAAAAAATACAAGAAGGCTCACGTTATCTACTATGTTAGTCCGACGTTAACCGGACCACAACTCAATTACTTGACCACGGAGAAAGAATTGATAGCCGTAGCTTTTTCCCAAGACAAATCCTGCTCTTACCTCATTGGTTCACCGATTACTTATTTCACCGACCATGCGGCACTTAAGTATCTCCTATATGAGAAAGATGCTAAGTCGCGACTCATAAGGTGGATCCAAATCCTAAAAGAGTTCAATCTCTCCATAAAGACAAGAAAGGAGTAAAAACGTCGTAGTCGACCATTTGTCCCGGCTTTCGTCCGACGTACCTAGTGATCTCATACCCATAGATGAATATTTTTTGAATGAATAATTATTTGCCAGTTCTTCTCTCCCTTGGTTTGTGAATGTAGTGAATTACCTTGTCACGGGGGTCATTCCCTCCAATTGGACACCGCAAGAGAGGAAGAAGTTTTTAACATGGTTACACATGTTCTTCTATAACGATCCCTATTTGTTCAAATACTATGCAGACCAAATCATCCGAAGATGTTTATCTGATGATGAGATACCTAGCGTTATTCTCTTTTATCATACGGAAGTTTATGGAGGCCACTTTCGATGAATAAGACGGCCACTAAGATTCCTCAAAGCGATCTCTATTAGCCCATAATTTTCTGAGATGTTAGTGCTTAGTGCAAATCTTGCGATAGATGTCAATGTATAAGAGCCAGTACATGATAGGATATTGTGGAGGCAATTATTATGCAACACAAATAAATACGAGAGAAGCAATTATCAAGAAAGAACAAAGAATATAAGATGCCAATCACACAACAAAGGATGTACGTGGTTCAGCAAGGGTGTGCCTATGTCGACGGTGGTGCAGTCGATATTATTTCTATATACTCCGGAGAGTAATTACAGAAAATACAACTTGTCCTTTTGCCCCGGACCTAGGGTTTAATATATACATGTACATGTAGGTAAGTGGAGGTGATGGGTTTCTCCACGTTTTTCATCTCCCGCATAACTTTCAATTGTGGAAACGTGGGGGAGACCGGATCAATATAAGAGATGAGGGGCCCGGACTTTGGGCCGCTAGGACTGGGCTACTCGTCCGGGACCATGGTTCTAAATTTCGGGTACCCACAATTGCCCCTAAATTTGTTGGGCCATGTTTATGGGCTCAATGGATTTAAATGATCAACCATTATGGCTGATTTGCGATTCTTCGAAAGCTGTGAAGTTGATTTGGCGGCACCCGCTTCGCTTATTGTACGCTATGATCAGAATTGAAGGCTTATTGGGATAGCCACTTTTTCTTCCGTCGCTTCAGCCCTTCCAGTACTCTTCTTTCTTCTAAGAACTCTAGCGCCTCGTACCTTCTTCTCTCAATCTCCATTTCCATTGTTTCTTAGTTGTCTGAGCTCGTGCTTCTTCATCGCTTGAGCCGATCTTCTATTTTGTAAGTTTTCTGTGCCCTTTCCTTGTACTTTCTCTTTGGTTTGTAGCTTTTCTTAGGTCTTCTAATGGCGAAGATTGGGAATAGGTCAATTTCTGAATTTAGGAAGTTTTACAACATTCCTGAGTGGGTAGATATTGAGTGTTGTGCCTCCCCTCCTAGGAATGTTAGGGATATAGATGATGCTCACTAGATCCATGTTCTGTTGCTTTCCCAGGGGGGACTAACTTTCCCTCCCAATGATTTGTTCCTGCATTTTTTTGGCTATTTCAATGTTATTCCTGCACAATGCTCTCCCATTGTGTGGAAAATAGTAAATGGCGTCCATAGGATAAATTAATTGTATGGTACTAGGTTAGGACTTTCTGAGGTCTGTTTCTGTTACTCCTTTTCTCGAACTAGTTCAGGTGTCTTATACCTCAAAGCTAGGAGCCCTGATAGGGTATTGGTAGTAAATCTACCTGATTCCCATAAGGACTACTGGCAAGAAGGTTTCCTTGTTAGGAATTGGCAGTTCCCTCCCCAATTTGAAGGGTCGAGGTCTGAGAGGTTCTCTGTTCCTTTTTACGAGGAGGAATATATAGGTAGACATTGTACTGTTGTTTTGACTTTTGCTGATTTGTGACCTTTCTAACTCTTCTTTGCTTTTTCTTGCGCAGCGAAGTCAAAGAACTTGGAACCTGCACTCAACGAGGTCCGTCTTTCAGAATTGGTAAAGGCTTGGAAAATCAGGGAGCCCTTAGGTGACGGCGAGCACCCCAGATCTGCTGCCTTAATGCTCGAGTATAAGAACGTTGGCTCCAACTTCATAGCGAGGCCTGTGGATAGTATACCAGAGTTTGATTTTCTCGAAGATGCTGCTGCATAGCCTATTCAACTGGATGAGGAGGAGAGCAGCTCTGAGAGTGACCTTGCAGGAGCCGTGAGCAATTTGGGTGGAGGGAGCTTTGAGAGTAGCAGTTCCTTTGATCGTGAGGAGGTTTCTGAAGCTCGGAGATCGTCGAGCACTTCTAGCAGTTCAAGTGAAGACATAGTTCCTCCAAGGAAGAACTTGATTAGGGATGATGATGATGAGGACCACATGCTCCTTGCACAGAGGTCGAAGAAATAAAAAGCTACTTCTGGGGCCGTGGCTACTGGTTCCCGGTCCTCCTCTCAGGAGCAGGAGAGGAGAAGGAGGGAAGAGGAGCAAGTGAGAGAGAGAGAGAGAAAAAAAAAGAAGAGGAGAGGAAGAAGATGGAAGAGAAGAGGAAGGTGGAGGAGAGTAAGAGGAATGAGAGTGAGAAGGAGGAGGAGAGAAGGAGGGCAGAAGCGAGGACGAAGGCCGGGCAGGCCTTAGTCCCGGTGTTCGCACTGCCCGAGGGGGCTTCTGTGGAGATTTCTCTTCAGCTGGCCCCAGCTCTGCTTGAGAGAGTTGTTCTCCCGGCTGATCGCCAAAGGGCGGTAGGGTCGGAGCAGTTGACCCTTCAGGCCAGTCAAAGGCTTGCTCTGGTAAGGTTTTTCCTTTTCCTCCTATGTTGTTTTGAATTACCTCATTTTTCTCTTCTGATGCCTTCTTTTTTCTGCAGTTTGTTACTGACTTCGCCGTGCTCTATCGTTCACGTGATGAGCTGGTGAAGAGAAACAGCTAGCTGGAGGAGGAAAATGATGTCCTGAAGTTGAAGGGTAAGGAGCTCGAGGTTAGCTTTAAAGCCGTTGATACTGCTCGAATTTTATCCGATATGGCTCTTGCTACTGCCAACAAGAAGAAGGGTGCATCAGTCAAGGACTTGAAGGAGCTGCAGCAGGCCTATGACCTGGTTTGCTCGAGCAAGCTAGCGGTTGTTGAGGACAACAGGATACTGTCTACAGAGCTGAAGAAGATAGAGTCTGAGGCTGTCACTGCCAAGGAGGACTCATACAATTCCGATTGGGCTGCAGCATATGAGGATGCTGAAGTTCAGATAGACTATATTAGTCGTCTGAACTTCAAGAAAGGCTGGAACAAGGCCCTTTTGGCTGCTAGCGTTGACATCGATTCCCCCTTATTTGACGAGCATGACCCAGGTCCGAAGCCAACCGTGGATGAAGTTCTTGCCTTAGCTGTTGAAGGCGCTGATCCTATTCCTCAAGCGACCCCTACTGATGTTTCTCTGTTTGTGGGGACAGAGATTATCCCGGCTGAGGGCGGTGCTCCTGCTGATGTTGACAAGGGGAAGGGGCCATCGACCTCTGGGCCGCCTGAGGTTGTCAACTAGTTATCGACTAAGATTGCTCTGTATTTTTGTTTTTTTCGTTCTGTAAACTTTTCTTTTTTCAGTTCGATGTAACTTCATTCTTCATTAATGAAAAAGGCTTCATTTCTGCTTGTATTGATTTGTTCCTTTCTCTCCCTTTTCTTTCTCTTGCTTGTAGTTAGTTGATGTGGATGATTACATTCCTGCTACTTCCCAGTTGGGTAGGACCCTTGGTCCCAATGCGAGTCCTGAAGTTCGCCAGGCCTTCATTAAGCTCTGCAAGTCCCTTAGGTCTAGAAATCATAAGTATAAGGAGCAGTCTGAGCTCGTGGTCAAGTTGAAGGACAGGCTCCTGGAGATGGAGGACATTGGTGCTTCAGTGAAAGAAGAAGTCAATGTGCTAAGAATAAGACTCCTAGAGGCCACCGAGGTCAACCAAGTTGGGGAGTTCCTTCAGCAGGAGAACGAAGACCTGAGGAGGGAAGTCTTACAACTTAGGGATGGAGCACGCACCGAGCACCGTTCAAGCAGTATTACAAGGCTCCTCATCATCGCGAGCTGGAGTTGATAATAATGTTACCCCTCACATGTCGCGAAGTCTTACCCGCCCTCCCCTTCCGCGAGCTAGTAGGAGCACCAGGAGAAGAAGCAGGGAAGGAGAAGAACTTCGCGATAGGGAAATGGAAGAACTCGGCGGTGATGTTCAGCAAGCATATGTAATCGCTGCTGGGCTTCAAAGGGACGTCACCCGGTTGCAGCACTTATTCAAGAAAGGTCCTTGGCAAGCGTGGGCTGATGGTTATGATCAAGGGTGGTCAGATGCTCCAACAAGGCTATCTGAGTTCGAGGAGCTTTCTTTCATCAGGGGATGGCTAAGTACCATGAAGGAGCTGCAAGTCCCGAGGAACTCGGTGCTATGGTATCGTCATGAAATGTCTTCCTCCACTCTAGTGGCCAACCCATTCAAGAGGGACGATCGATGGATCCCCATCGATGCTATTCCTCGACAATTATTGGAGTCGGATGCGAATGAGGTTGTGGAAGAGTTTGCTCCTGCTCCTGATGACGGATGAAGAGCTCGAGTGGCTGATTATCTTGCCCGGAGGCTTCCACCCCCTTGAGATTTTGCCAGTTGTTGTATATATTTTTTTTTATTTTTGATAATGTAAATGCTTTGGGCGAGCTCACCTACTAAACATGTATTATCATTGTTGTAAGATGGATTAATGAAAAGTTTGTGTTTTTGGGCAATTTTGCCAAATAAACGTGTATATCCTACTTTTCGTACCCTTGCTGCTTTATGATTTCTTCTGTTTTGTCATGCAAGTGTCCCCCCAGTCCAGTAAAATATCAAAGTACCATTGTGCCCCACCTTACCTTTTAGGTTGTGTCGTCACACTCCCTTAGGCCTAAGTAGGGCAATTGGCGAGGACGCACCTGGTGTTGGATGTCTTCATCCGATCAGGATTTTGTTCAACCGAAGTAGGTTTGATGACCAGTATAAGGTTTGGTCATATTGCCTCAGAATCCTCTGTATGGCTTTATATATTGCCAGGGGCAACGCTAAGAGGTCTCTCATGTTTTATGATGATGACCTGAGGAGGGGTATTCCCCTGCTGTAGTGATCAAGGTGCTTGTTATTTGGAAAAGATGTGTGATGAATGCAACTGTCACCAATCAGAGTGTAACCAACTAAGTAACTTTCATTAGTAATAAGAAAAAATGAACTTATGTTTTCATAACAAAAGAAATACAAGAAAAAGATCTAAAAATAGAATTTCTTGAGATTAGCTGCGTTCCATGCTCGTGGTATTTCTCTGCCCTCCATTGTTTCCAAGTGATAGGCGCCTTACAGATCGTCTTTAGTTATTTTAAAGGGTCCTTCCCAATTTTGGCCTAGCTTGCCGTCTGACGACTTCACTATGCTGCCTAGGACCTTCCTTAGAACATAGTCCCCAACTTGGAACGCCCTCGGGCTAACCCTTTTATTGTAATGCTTCGCGAGCTGTTGCTGATAGTTCGCTAACTTCACCAGGGCCAGTTCTCTACGCTCGTCGGCTAGGTCGAGTTCGGCGAGCAATGCTTCTTCATTCAGGCCTTGGTCGACAAGGTTGGATCTCATTATTAGCAAACCTGCTTCTAATGGGATGACTGCTTCCACGCCGTATGTTAACGAAAATGGGGTTTCTCCTGTTGCTCGTCGAGGAGTTGTTCGATATGCCCATAGAACATGGGGTAGCTCTGTTACCCATGCGCCTTTGGCTCGCTCCAATCGCTTCTTTAATCCGTCGATCACAATTTTGTTAGAAGCTTCAGCTTGGCCATTGCTCTGAGGGTAGGCTACCGAGCTGAAGTGGTGTCTGATCCCATGTTCGTTACAGAAGTTCTGAAAGGGGCCACTTTCGAACTGCGTTCCATTGTTGGTGATGATGGTTCTGGTGATTCCAAACCAAGTGATTATATTTCTCCATATGAACCTTATCATATCAGCATCTCGGATGTTCGCCAGGGATTCAGCCTCGATCCATTTGGTGAAGAAGTCAGTCGTAACCAACAGGTATTTGCGATTGTCGACGGCGGTAGGCAGTGGTCCCACAATGTCCATTCCTCATTGGGCGAAGGGCCATGGGCTGGACAGGGACTTCAGATCGTTGGCGGGTTGGTGGACCATAGGAGCGTGAAATTGGCATTTCAGGCATTAGCGAACATATACTGCGGAGTCCTTTTGCATGTATGGACACCAATAGCCTTCCTTCATTGCTCGAAAGGCTAGAGACCTTCCTCTGATATGACTTCCACAGATTCCGTCGTTAAGCTCGTGTAGCACTTGCTCGACATTACCTAGGTGGACGCATCTAAGGTAGGGACCGGAGAAGGATTTCTTATACAAGTCGCCTCCTGTGGATAAGTGAAAGCGAGCAGCTTTGACTCTTATTTAGTGGGCAGTTTTTTTGTCATCTGGGAGCGTGCCATCCTTTAAATAGCCCCTTAAGGGGTCCATCCAGCTGGGGGATGGTCCCACCTGGAGTACTTATTCCATGTTTGGTAACTTGCTGTTGTGGTTAATGCTCGAATAAATGAGGAAATCGATGGGGATGACCCTCTTAAGGTCAAAGTCAACTGCCGAACTCAAGGCTGCTAAGGCATCAGCGTGACTATTTTTCCCCTTGGGAAACTGCTGGATGTTGATCTCTTCAAAGATTGACATTAATTCCCTCACTAAGGCGAGGTAGACCGCCATTCTTTCATCCTTTGCATTGTAATCTCCACTTATCTGATTGGAGACTAGCTGAGAGTCGCCGAACACCTGTAAACGTTTTGCTCCTAGAGTTTGTGCCTTTTGGATACCGGCTATTAGGGCTTCGTATTCTACTTCTTTGTTGGAGGCTACAAATCCAAGCCTGATTCCTTGTTCGAGGATTGTGTTTTCTGGAGTGATGAGGACAATGCCTACCCCTGCCCCCTTTGAGTTGGAGGCTCCATCAATAAAGAGTTTTCAAGTTCTTTCTATTGCTTGGTTATTCTTTTTCTTTGTTGGTTTAGGTTGGTCGGAGAGTTCCTCGCCCGTGAATTCGGCTATGAAATCAGCAAGGATCAGACCCTTGATAGCTGTCCTTGGTTGAAATTGAATGTCAAACTGGCTGAGCTCGATTGACCACTTAGACAGTCTGCCCGACAAGTCCGCTTTCCTTAGGACAGCCTTAAGGGGATGCGATGTAAGGACAATGACAGTATGGGCTTCGAAATAATGCTTCAGCTTCCTCGAGGCTATTACCAGTGCAAAGGCGAGCTTCTCCAATGGCAGGTACCTTTGCTCGGCGTCTAATAAGGTCTTGCTCGCGTAGTAAACGGGGTGTTGGATTTTTGTAACCTCGCATATTAACGCAGAGCTGACTGTGTGATTGGATACCGAGAGGTACAGGTACAAAGAATCCATTTGCTGTGGTATGACAAGCAACGGTGGAGAGCTTAAGTAAGCCTTGAGCTCATCCAAAGCTCGCGAGCAGTCTGGGCTCCATTCTATCAGTTTACTCCCCTTTAGAAGCTGGAAAAAAGGTTTGCATTTCTCGAAGTATTTGGATATGAAGCGATTTAAGATGGCGAGCATTCCAGTGAGATTCTTCACATCCCGGATTGTTCGAGGGGGTTGTACCCTGTTGATTGCATCGATCTTGTCTGGATTAGCTTCTATGCCTCTCTTACTGACCAAGTATCCAAGAAATTTTCCTGACTGGACACCGAAGGAACACTTGCTCGCATTAAGCTTCATTCGGTACTTCCTGAGGATTTCGAAGGTTCTTGACAGGTCTGAAAGGTGATTTTCCTTCTTCTTGCTCTTAACGAGCATGTCATCGATGTAGACCTCCATTGTGTCTCCCATTTGATCCTTGAACATTTTTGTGACCAACCGCTAATAGGTTGACCCCGCATTCTTGAGCCCAAATGGAATGACCTTGTAGCAATATAACCCAACTGTCGTGATGAACGCCATTTTGTCCTGGTCTGGGGCATACTAGGGGATCTGGTGATATCCTGAGTATGCGTCCAGGATACTCATTCGCTCGTGAGCTGCAGTAGCATCTACTAGTTGGTCTATCTTTGGGAGGGGGAAACTATCCTTAGGGTATGCTTTGTTGAGATCAGTGAAGTCGATGCAAACTCTCCACTTCCCATTATTCTTCGGAACTACTACTGGGTTGGACAACCACTTGGGGAATTGCACTTCCCGTATGGATCCTGCATCCAGTAGTTTTTTTACTTCCTTTTCGATCGCTTTAGCCTTCTCGAGTGCGGTTCTTCGAGCCTTCTGCGTGACTGGCTTGAATGTGGGGTCGACGTGCAGCTGATGACAGACCATATCAGGATCGATTCCAGGCAGCTCGTATGGTTCCTATGCTAAAACATCTACGTTGTGTCTCAGTACGGTCATCAACTCCTTCTGTTCTTGGTCGGTGAGAGATGCTCCAATCAAGAAGACTCTGCTATTGTCACTAATTTCGGCTATAACTTCTACCAGGTTCTCGACTACACTCTCGGAGGGGAGGAGCCTGGTCTCCTCTACTCCAGGTCTTCCATACTTTAATTGCTATTTAGAAGGTATCATACCCTCTTCAACTTCCTCGCTGGGTTGACCGGCCTTCTTCTCTGGCTTTGGTCGGATGGCTGCTATGAAGCACTTCCTCCCCATCGCTTGGTCGTCGTGGATCTCTATTACTCCTCGCTCGGTTACGTACTTGAGCTTCTGATGGTAGGTCGAGGAGACCTCCTTCATGCATGAAGCCATCCTCTACCGAGGATGGCCTGGTACGGTGATTCGATGTCAACTACCAAAAACTCAATCATCTTGGAGACGTTCCCAGCACGAACTGGCAGTACTATCTTACCTAGGGGCATGGTCATTTTTCCAGCGAAGCCGACCAAAAGAAAAGTATCTTCCTTTAGGTCGGCGACGCTCAACTTCAATTTCCTGAATTGGTCGAGGTACATTACTTCGGATGAACTTCCTTGATCAACGAGCAGCTTGTCGATGTCAAAGTTGGCTATCCTGAGTGTAATGACCAGGGCATCATGATGTGGGGTCCTTACTCCCATCAAATATTCATCCGTGAAAACAATATGCTTGTTATAGTTGACGTCATCTGCTCGTCGACGCTTTCCTGACTGTGACTTTGCTGGATCGATTTGAAAAGCCTGCATTACCGCTGTAAGTTTTTTCATTTCCATTCGGGCTGAGTTCCCTTGTATCTGCTTGACGTCAGATACTCCGTGGATTACTACGAACTCGTGTCCAGCATCATCCCCCAGCACGTTGTCGGGTCTCACCTCTCTGTTGGCAGTCACTTTCTCTGCCCTTTTTTCCACAAAGTCGTTCAAATGCCCGAACTGGGCCAACTCTTCGAGGTGAGCCTTAGATCTTTGCAATGCTCGGTCTTGTGTCCTCCCTCTTTGTGAAAAGCGCATCTCAACGCATTGTTCCTCTTCGAAGGATCTCCTCCCATTTTCCTGGGCCACTTGATGAATGGCTCATCCTTGATCTCCGCGAGAATCTTGTAAATTGGTTCTTTGAAGACGGTGTTGACCGCCTAGAATACTTTCGAAGCGTCATGGTTCCCTCCGTTCTTGGAGCCATTTTTGCCTTCGTTCTTTCCTCCTTTCCTCTGGTTCTCAGTTTTCTCACCTACCTTGGTAGTGAGCTTAGCTCGACCATTTTCTCCTATATTAGGGAGGGTGACATCTTCCACCTTTGCGTATTTCTCGATTCGGGCCATTAGGTCGTCTATAGTCATAGCTTCCTTCTTCGTCAGGGACTGGTAGAGGAGGGAAGAACTAGGGAGCCCAATTTTGAAGGAGGCCACTGCCACTTCCTCCGCGTAGTCCTCGATCTCATTGAATAACTCCCAGTACCTCTTCGCGTATTCTCGGAGGGTCTCTTGAGGCGTTTTCTTCATTATTAGTAGAGCATCCATCCTTTTGGGATGGGAGCTACTGGTAATGAATGGGGCCGTAAAAATTTCGGCTAGGGATTTGAAATTCTTGATCGACCGATGGGGGGGCCTTTTGAACCCTTCTGTGCTACATCATGAAGGCTCGAAGGAAAAATGTGGCACATCAGGGCATCTCGGTGACTCCAGAGGGTCATGGCCTATCGGTATTGCCTGACGTGATCGATGGGATCAGTTTTTCCGTCGTAAATCTTGAACCTTGGGATGGAAAATTTCTTGGGAGCTTCCTCCTCTTCGATTTCTCTTATGAAAGGTGACTTCATCTGGGTTTTGAGAGCTCACCTCGCGAGTTCTCTGGTTGATCTTGTTCAGTGGTGAGCGGGATGCTGGTCCATCTCCCTGCGGACCATGTTTCGTATGTTCTCATCGCTGCGAGCAGGGCTCTGGTAGCGGCGAGCTCTTCGCAGCTGTTCGCGGAGGTCGTCGTCTGACTCGCCTCCTTCGTCCCTTTGAGATTCTCGCCTAGAGATCCTTCCTCGGCTGCGATATTTGCTCGCCTGAGGGCTAGGAGTGCGATATGGGCATCTCCTGTTATCAGGACGAAGCTCCCTCTCCAGTCTTTCCAGTCTTCTTTTTAAGCGAGCATTCTCAGCCTCGTATCTACGAGAAGACTCCCTCTGCTCGTGGAGCCTTGCCTCGTACGCATCAATCAACCTGGATATCTGCGTGGACCTCGCTGGTCCCTGACTTTCTTCTGAGGCTGGTCTTTCCAGGCGAGCTCTCTGATCTGAACGTCGGACTTCAGACCTAATCCTGCGAGGAGCAGGTGGCTCTTGAATATCTCCTGCTTGGGGAGCATTGCTGCTGTGGCCAAACATCTTAAACTCCTTTCTTGACGTGGGCTCTTCTCAGGGAAATATGAACGTTTCCCCACAGACGGCGCCAATTATGGAGGCAATTATTATGCAACACAAATAAATACGAGAGAAGCAATTATCAAGAAAGAACAAGGAATATAAGATGCCAATCACACAACAAAGGATGTACGTGGCTCAGCAAGGGTGTGCCTACGTCCACGGTGGTGCAGTCGATATTATTTCTATATACTCCGGAGAGTAATTACAGAGAATACAACTTGTCCTTTTGCCCCGGACCTAGGGTTTAATATACACATGTACATGTAGGTAAGTGGAGGTGATGGGTTTCTCCACGTTTTCCATCTCCCGTATAACTTCCAATTGTGGAAACGTGGGGGAGACCGGATCAATATAAGAGATGAGGGGCCCGGACTTTGGGCCGCCAGGACTGGGCTACTCGTCCGGGCCCATGGTTCTAAATTTCGGGTACCCACAGATATGATGACATTGACCCCTATTATTGTCTTCGAGATATTTGATTGTTGGGGAATTGACTTTGTGGATCCCTTTCCTCCCTCTTTTATTTTTTCATACATCCTTATCGCGGTATATTATGTGTCGAAATGGGTTGAGGCCATAGCTACAAAGACAAATGACAACAAGGTGGTGATAAAGTTTTTACAAAAACACATACTTTCTCATTTCGGAGATTTGAAGGAAATCATTAGTGATAACGGCAAACACTTTTACAATAGGCCATTTGAATAACTATTAAAAATTATAGGATCGTGCACAAGGTTGGGATGACTTATCACCTCCAAACTAACGAGCAAGCCGAATAGCAAATCGTGGGATTAAGCACATTCTAAAAAAGATCGGTGATCCTAATTGTAGGGATGGAAATTTTCCCCCAAGACCTGCGGATACCCGAAAAAAAATCCCCGAACATTCAGGGATCAGGGCGGGTTCTGGGAGTTAAAAAAATCCCCAAAAATTTTTGGGTCAGTTTCGGGTATACCCTCGGGTCTCCACGGAGATACATGAATTATTAATATATAATAAATATATATATTTATATTATAATATAAAAGCATATAAATCTAATAAGCCCTAAGTTAAGGCCCCTAACTAGTGTCGCTCTCTCTTGTTCTCATCTCCCTCACTCATCATCTCCCTCATCATCTCTTGCTCCTTTATCCAGCGAGCGTCGCTCCTTCATCCAGTGCAGCCCTCCTCCCTCAGACTTTTACCATCCAACGCCGCTCCCTCAGATCTTGTAAGGTATTGGTAATATTCAGTTGATTCAGATGTATAAACAAATTGTTATATAATTTCAAAATTTGATTGTTATATAGAAGTTGTTGTCATGGTTATGGAAAATATTTATTATGCTTATGGAAGTTGTGTGAGATATCTGTTAAGATTTCTGTTACGATTTTTCATTCACCTTATTTCTCAAGTCCTTCCATACACGAACTATTTCCCTACTAGAATAACCACTGAGAAGAAAAAGAAGCTCAGTCAAATTTAAATTTACCTAGCATCCAAAAGCTCAAAGAAATGTTAAAGATAGAACTGATGATAGATGAATAGGCTATCAATGTTTTTATTTGACACCACATTTACCTTCTCTTTATGTGAGATATCTGTTACTTTCTCTTTCTTTTTGGAGTATGTTCATGTTTGTTTTTGTGTTTGAAGTATGTTCGTCAGTTAAAAAATCAAAACGGGTTCCCCGCGGGGAACCCGATATTCGTTATAACGGAGAATGAGGCAGGGATGAAGAATGGTTTTGCTAACGGGGATGGGGAGTTAAAACCCGACCCCGAACTGACCCGTTACCATTCCTACCTAATCGAAAGGATTGGTATCTTCGTTTGAACGATGCACTATGGGATTATCTAACCACGTACAAGAACCCCCTCTGGATGTCCCATTTTTGTTTGTGTATGGCAAGCCTTGCCATATTCCCATAGAGCTAGAGCACAAGTCATATTAGACAATCAAGAGGTTGAATTACAACTTGTGAAAAGGGGTGGTCCAAGGAGTTTGTTTCAAATCAAACCAATTTTTCACCAAAAATTATCCAACTTTTAATTAGCACCAAACCAAGTTGTGAAAAAAATTCTTACTTTAAAACAATTTTATCTTGATTAATACTAAGCATGCATCTAGTTATTAAAGAAAGTAAAGTAAAGTACAGAATACTCACAACGCCGGATGTACAAGGAAAAAACTCAAAACAGGAAAACAACCTCGGACGGCCCAAGCCAGACAATCACTATGAACAATGGTTTTACAAAGACAGATTAGCCATACTCAATGACTCGATCCCATGGGTCTTGATGCTCCTTCTAATATTTTACCGTTCTTCAATAGTGCCCACGCAGAAATTTCATCTTCCACGACACTTGTCCACAACACTCGACTCCACGAATGTCTCGGTGTCCACCAATTGGCTTTGATGCGTCTACGATGTCGAACAAGAAGTCCTTCTCTTTTCTTCACCGTAAAACCCTGATGTTCAATGGTAGAATAAACAAACTTGGTGCAGCAAGATCACTTAAGCATATAAGAATGATAACTCGGATCTTTGCAAACTCTAAGGATGTGTTTAAGCTTTTTAAACCTTAGAAAACATGTGCAAACAGGTTTCTGGATCGTATTCTGTTTTTCCAGAATGCACACTTACGAAACTCTGATGAAAACACGCTTTAAATAACAATTAAGCGTCGCCTCGAAAAATGTGTCGCTCGAACGACAATGCCATATCGTTCGCGCAACATAAGGATCTTGCTCGAACGAGAACTTATGTCGTTTGGACGACAGCGAAAGTTTGACTTTTTTTTTACTTTCTGATTAAAACGTCTCTTTTAAAAGAGATCCAAATTAGTCAAACTCTATTTCAAGCTCATCAGAATAAAACGTAGTGTAAACCTTTAAAACACTTTTAAAAATATTTTAAAATATTTTTCTTTACAAAAATGCATCCTTATCTTTTATAAAAATAATTTCGAGCACCATTAAATATACGCATTCATACCTGAATGATCTCGGAATGCAAATAACTTGAAGACGAGTAAACTTGCACCAAATAAACTTCGACATGATTATTTCTTTGAAGCTTTGCCGCAACGTCTTCAATTTCTTAAATGCGTCATAGACCAAGTGGGATCGTGACAAAATAAAATCTCCATATGACATATTACAAACACAGATTTGTTAACGGAAACAATACAGGAACTCAATTGAAAATTTATGTCCTTACAAATCTCCCCCTTTGAGTATTCCGGGACAAAACTAAACCAGTGAAATGCCTAAGTCGGGTCGTCAATTCGTATGATGCCTAAATCATATCCCATAAACCCAAAATCAAAAATTACAGGACACGGACTAGAATATATAGCACCGGCAAGCATGAACTGTCTGAATGTGATGTAGACTTGAAATATCAAATCGCTGAAGCATACCTACACACATGAAACAGACAAACAAATACCCAGTGAAGTATGGAGGAACAAATGAAACCAATATATATATATATCCAAATGATACCAAGCGACAATAGATACTAGTATGAATAAACTCTGAAACACCATTTGTTAAACAATTGAGCAACATACTGATACCAAATTTAAACTACCAATTTGTAAAATATGTCATCCAAAACATGCTCAAATATCCCCCTACATCACATACACATCTCCCCCTTTTTGTCTCGAATAGACAATCCGGTGAAAAGATAAACCAATAAACAAGTATCTAGCATGAGAATATATCAATTTGAATCAGTTTGAAATCGCTAGATAATCATGAAACAACCAACTGCATATGATCAAGTAAGGACAAATCAGTAGCTAGTAAACCAAAGAATCACACAAAGAATATATAAATCTAAGCAGGTGTGATAAACGGAATTATATGCAAAATATCAATTTTGAACCAAGATAACCTACATATAAACCACTCAGTCCAGAAACACTTCCAGTAGTACCAAAAATATCACCAAAATAAACCAGTGGACTGCAAACCAATCAGAAGCAAAAATTTAGCATGTCGTTCGAACGATCCAGGGACGTCGCTCAAACGAGATGAGGATGTCGCTCGAACGAAGTACATAGGTCGTTCGCGCGACATGGAGATGTCATTTGAACGACTTCTCACGACCTGCCAAATTTTCACATTTTCCCAAAAATATCTTTTATTTTTGCCCAGTGAAAACGTTTTCAGAAAAAAAACAGTGGAAGGGACTGACAACAGCAAAACAGTGTTAAAACAGTAAGCTTTTAATACTAAACGCAAAAACTCATAAAAACTTAAAATGCGAGTTACATGCAAACATAGTACCGATGTGTTCAAACATGGATATGGAATGAATGGGTGTGAAACTACAATAAATGAGTCATCATTCCAACACATCGAAACATTTAAGAAGATCTAATTGATAGCGATAAATCATCAAACTTTATTATAGCTATGTGACAATTAAAGAGCGAGCTTGGTGAAATAAACATACTACATGCACACAAATCCAGAATTTTGATGATTCTACAAACAATAGCATCAAATTGCAATGTTTCAACATAAGGATTAGATGTGCAAACCCGTTTAAAATTTTAATCCATCCAAACTCCCTCAATAATATCATATTTTCTTTGGAATGAACTAAACTAATTTGGCCATTTTCTTAGCATATTGCATTTTTCTTTTTGGGCTCTTTTAAACGGTGGTTTTCACGACGAGTTAATTTTGAACTCTCGCAGCCCTTTCCCGTGAATCACTCAGTATTTTTACCAATTTAAATCCTCAAGGTAAACAGTTCTTACATAAACACTTCTCCTAAAGTCTACTTACGCATAGATGACAAGATTGAGATAAGAACGCCTCACCAAATTCAAATATGCAAGAGAAGTCAAACATCCATATAAGCTCGTGCATGTGTGCAATGCTAGCATATATACAAAGTCGAATCAAAATGCATATCAACTTCGAAACAACCCCATATAAACAATGGTTAAGATCATTCTAAGCATCGATAATAATGACCAAATGTCCTAGCCACATGGATAATGAAACGATGGGGGGGGTCCAAGCACACCAATATGCCACATCAAACATGTAAACTCAAAAACAAAAATCGAAAATCTTTTTGGATTTTCATATTTTGACTCAAATAAAAGCAAAATCTTGTTGGGTTTTTAAAAGTTTTCTCAAAAACAAAATCTTTTTGGATTTTTAAAAAATTTCTAAAAAACAAAATCTTTTTATATTTTTCAATAAGACTCAAACAAATGAAAACTATAATACAAAATGATACACAAGTCATAATACTAGCAATGAATATGTCATGAAGCAAACTAGTATATGACAAATATGGAAACACTATCGTCCTTTAGATTTAGTATGGGAAGAATCAAGTGCAACCAAATGAGAATCATGAAGTTTTATTCCTAAAGCCACTAAATCCGATTTCCTAACCCAAGTAGGTGTAAAACGACGCATAGGGGTTTGGCGAATCGAGGCAACTTTATTCCTAAACTTCCTAGGAGCTTGTCTAAGGTCGTAATAGTAACGCCTAAGGTGACCTTTCCTACCACAAAACGTGCAAGTGTAGCAATGGTGGGAATGAGTACCTATATGTGGACATTTTCTAACCTTCCTAGTGTTTCTCACACGTGCGGGGGGAATGGGAACAACTCTCCCATCAAAACCTATACCTCCCCTATCTCCCTTAATTTAGACGGTGCCTAGGATCTTATCTAACTTCTCCGACCTAGCCTCTAAATCAAACTTAACTCCAGACGAGTCTCTCAATCTCTCCTCCAACTCATGAATCCTATACTCGAGTAAACGCCTAGACTCCTTAAATGCTAAAATCTCCTTTTTCAAAGACTCCATCAAACCACGGAGATTATCTCTCTTTTTCTCCACAAACTCTAGTTTCTCCCTAAACTTCCTCTCTCGTGCCCTAAGATCCTCAATCAAATAATCATTATTTTCTATGGCACGCTCATTCAACTTAGCTTGCAATTTAGAGTTAGCCTTTTTCACCTTCACAATTTCGACATACAACTCATTAAACGCAACTTGCAACTCTTTCACATCTATCTCCTCCTCTTCACTCTCTTCACCCTCACTAACATGGGATACACTCAAAACCTCCTCGGAAGTGTCATGCACATGAGAATCGTCATCGCTCACATGACATGCCATAAATGCAATAAAGTTACGATCAATGGGGGAACTCTCTCCCTCTTTCGGATCACTATCACTTAAGCTGACACTATAGACAATGGGTTGCTTGCCCTCTTTCTTAAGTCTAGTGGGACACTCCTTAACTTTGTGACCGTACCCCTCACACCCAAAACACTTATCCGACTCATCTCTCTTAAGCTTCTCAAACTTATCCTTAGAGGTGGGATCTATTTTGTTGTTCTTGAATTTTTCAAATTTCTTGGCATCTTTCGATTGCTTTTGAAACTTAATAAATTTTTTAAATTTCTTTGCCAACAAAGCAACATCGTCAAAATCGTAATCGAAATCAGAATCCGAAAATTTGATTTCCTCCTTTCGGGTTTTTAAAGAATTACCCTTTTCTTTCTTAGGCACTTGCTTAGAGGTAATCATGTCGATTTCATAGGTTTGTAAATCATCTACAATCTCTTCTAGTTTTGTCGACTCTAACCTACCCAAGGAGTTTAAAATGGTCACTTTCGCATCAAACCTACCAGGCAACGACCTAATAATTTTCTTAATGACACGGTTGTCGGGAATTTTCTCACCTAGGTTAAACGACGAGTTGACAATATTGGCCAACCTAGCATAAAACTCATCAAAAGTCTCACTCTCTAACATCCTAATGGTCTCAAACTGTGTAGTGAGATTTTGAAGTTTTGACGCCCTAACCGTGTTAGTGCCCTCGTGAGTGAGTGCCAAAATATCTCAAGCTTCTTTTGATGTTTCACAAGTCATAATTCTATTATATTCATCCTGTGTGACATGTGAAGCAATAATGTTCATACCCTTAGAATTATATTATTCAAGTCTTTGTTCAGTTTCGGTCCATGACTCAACAGGCTTTAAACTAGTGACCTCACCTACAATAGTGACAGGGGGTGTCCAACCTTTGTCAACTGCTAGCCATACACGCTCATTAATAGATTTTAATGCACATCTCATTCTCATCTTCCAATAAGTGTAATTAGTGCCATCAAAAACAGGAGTTCGAGAAAATTCGTTATATCCAAAATTCATTTTTGAAAACACGCGGGATCACAAAACAAATAAATATATTTTCTAGCTCTGATACCAATTTGAAAAGGGGTGGTCCAACGCGTCTGTTTCAAATCAAATCAATTTTTCACCAAAAATTATCCAACTTTTAATTAGCACCAAACCAAGTTGTGAAAAACCCAATTCTCACTTTAAACCAATTTTATCTTAATTAATCCTAAACATGCATCTAGTGATTAAAGCAAGTAAAGTCAAGTAAAGAATACTCACAACGCCGGATGTACGAGAAAAAAACCAAAAATGGGAAAACATCATCGGACGGCCCATGCCAGACAATCACTATAAACAATGATTTTACAAAGACTATTAGCCTTACTCAATGACTCGATCCCCACGGGTCTTGACGCTCCTTCTGATCTTCTACCGTTCTTCAATAGTGCCCATGCAGAAACTTCGTCTTCCACGATACCTGTCCACAAAACTCGACTCCACGAATGTCTCGGTGTCCACCGATTGACTTTGATTTGTCTACGATATCGAACAAAAAGTCCTTCTCTTTTCTTCACCGCAAAACCCTGATGTTCAATGGTAAAACAAACAAACTTGGTGCAGCAAGATCACGTAAGAATATAAGAATGATAACTCGGATCTTTGCAAACTCTAAGGACGTGTTTAAGCTTTTTAAACCTTTAAAAACATGTGCAAATAGGTTTCTGGATCGTATTCTATTTTTTCATAATGCACACTTACGAAACTCTGACGAAAACATGCTATAAATAACAATTAAGCACCGCCTCAAAAAACGTGTCGCTCGAACGACAATGCCACGTCGTTCGCGCGACATAAGGATCTCGCTCGAACGACAGTGCGAAGTTTGACTTTTTTTTACTTTTTGATTAAAACGTCTCTTTTAAAAGAGATCTAAATTAGTCAAATTCTATTTCGAGATTATCAGAATAAAACGTAGTGTAAACCTTTAAAACACTTTTAAAAACATTTTAAAATATTTTTCTTTATAAAAATACATCCTTATCTTTTATAAAAACAATTTCGAGCACCATTAAATATACGCATTCATACCTGAGTGATCTCGGAATGCAAATAACTTGAAGACGAGTAAACTTACACCAATTAAACTTCGGCATGATTATTTCTTTGAAGCTTTGACGCAACGTCTTCAATTTCTTAAATGCGTCATAAACCAAGTGGGATCGTGACAAAATAAAATTTCCCTATGACATATTACAAACAAAATTTTGTTCACGGAATTAAGTCAAAACAATACAGGGAGTCAATTGGAAATTTATGTCCTTTCAACTTGGCTCAACCTGTTGAAGCACGCAAACTTAAATTGAATGAGTTAGAATAAATACACAATGATGCATATGAAAGTGACAAAATATACAAAGAAATAATGAGACTCGCACATGAGCAAATTATCCGTCGAAAGGAGTTTCATTCGGGTAAAAAAGTGCTTCTATACAACTCGAGTTTACACTTATTTCCCAGCAAGTTACGTTCGCGGTGGACCGGCTTGTTCATTGTGAGAGAGGTGTTCCCCCATTGAGGCGTCGAGTTATAAGATCCTAAGGGGGAGACACGTTTAAAGTGAGTGGACAATGCCTAAAATCCATATCTTGAGGCGAATGTTAAGGAAGCCGACACTATTTGGTTGTCGGACCCCGTTTACGGAGTTAAGTGAGATTAAAAAGAGAGGTCGCCGCATCCCGATGCGTATGGGTTGATTTGGTGTTGTATACTAGTGAGAGGAGTTAGTTTTTATGTCATTTATAAGTCTGCAGAGGTCACGATCTAGCAACGATTTTAGCATTACGTTGAGTATTCACGCACGGGAGAGCATTCATGTATTTCGAGAGCGAGTTTGAGGTGTCTCGAATGTTTAGGTAGACTTGAGGTACATTGAAGAATAGGGGAGAATGATTGGAGCACTTAAAATATGAGAAACAAGGAAAATTTGTGTTCTAATGCAGAGAGCTTCCCCAAACCGCAGGCCGAACCGGTTCGCAGACGAACCGGTTCACTTGCATGACCAAACTGGTTTCAAGCACCTGATCAGGTTCACCCCCCCCCCCCCCACTTCCAATTCATTCCCCATTTTCACCCTTTCCTTACCATACGAAATTCATCCCTCCCATACTTCCCCCCACCCATTTTCCAACCCATATTCTTTTCTCCAACCTTTCCGACCACCACCCATTCATTTTCCCTCCAAACCCCCACTATCCCCACCTATAAATACAATACCCTCTCCCCCCTTTTCCTTCACACCTCTCTTACTCTTCAACTCTCCTCTAAAATCCTAAATTCTCCAAATCCTTCTTCCACCATGGTCCCCCTCCGCCACCTCCGACCAAAAAAGTATGATTCCACCACCATCCTATACGAGGGGGTAGAACATGAATTCCACTCCAAACAAGAATGGGATTGGTTTATAGAATACTTCCAGACCTCCCATCCTATTAACATTAAGCGACGAATCCTATGGGATTAACTACCCGACAAAGTCACCGCCCTCTATCACCGCCGAGAGTGGTGCACCTTTTTATCCCCGATGAGCGATCGGGTCTACGAGGTGAATGTGCGCTACTTTTACGCTACTCTTGTTCACAAATCCAACATCCTCAATGAGGCATTCATCCACAATATTCGCATCCCATTCTCCATGGCAATCATCGAACGCAAGATGTGTAAAAAATGGGTTACTCTACCCGTCCCATTTGCCTAATCCATTAACGGGGCATCACGCCTAAAATTCGAGTGCATCGAGCGCATGACACCGGGTGAGGAATGGGTGCAAGATTCATTCCCTGTTGGTCGACTACCGGAGATGGTGCGCTACGCGCACCTCTCACTTTCGGCTCAATCCTACAAACCACCAATGATTCGGTGGTTCATCAAAAATAGTGGAATTTTCTTTATCGTTTCCCCGACCCAAAGAGCACAATAAATCTTGCCCGCCTCTTTTATATGGAGATCCTCCATGTTTCCTACGATGAGAGTGGAAAAGAGGCCCTTCCTTACGAGAGCCACATCACTGAGACCATGCACAATGCTGGGGTGCGGGACCCTAACGCGCATGCCAAAATTCCCAAGCCGATTGGAGCTACTCCTACTACATGACAAGCCCGACAAATGCGAGTGGCCCACCCCACGCTGCCAATTATTATTGATGGTGAGGAGGAAATGGGGCACGACGCCCCAATGCCGGATGTGGAGGATTTTCCCGACGAGGATGAATACAATGAGGATGAGGACTCCGATTACGAGATGGAGGGGGATGGCATTATGCGTCGCATTGATGCACCCGAGGGAGGTTTTTGACGGATTTATGAATAAATATCAAGAGGATCGTCAAGCCTATCAATGCGACACGAGTATGATGGCCCGCCTCTAAGCCTAGCTGTACCGATTGCAAGTCGAGACAAATGTCGCACTTCCGACATATTTTTATGATCCTTATGACCCGAGTGCTAACGATACCTCCCACCCCTCGCTGCAGTAGCCATCCCATTGTGATGTTTTTGACGTGTTCTTTTATGTAGTTCTTCTATGCTTGTATTTGCTGATATTTTAAAAAAAAGAACTATGTAGTTGCTTTCCCTTTCCTATTTTGTATGTAATTGTTGGGTTGAAATGAAAAATCTGCATTTTATATATTAGTTTGTTTTCCTTGTCGCACTTATTATTTTTTTTCTTATTTAGATTTTAGTCCTTTTAATTGAGGACAATACAAAAGTCTAAGTTAGGGGGTGACAAGTGCGTCTTTTAGAAAAACTTCACAAATTTCTAAAATGCCCACCCAAAAAATTAGAAATTTTCAAAATTTTCTAAAAAAATTAAAAAATTCAAAAAGATAAAAAAAAATTCCTTCAAAAAAAAATGGAATTTAAATTTTTCAAAAACATCACTAAAAATTTGTTTAAAGTCTCAAATTGTAAAAACCAAGAGCTCAAAGTTGAAATTGATCAAAGATGGAAATTGAACGAAAATTGACTACTTTACGTATAAGTGTGGAGATTAATCAACCCATTTCGAGCCTATCAATTTTGTATGTTTTTAAATCAATTTGAGTTAATGGTTAACTCAACATTGGTTTCAATGTTTAAAAAAGTCGTTAGGGATATCTATTCCTTTGTTTTGATCGGTTACTGGAAACGAGTGAAATATTGTCTTGAAAAATGCGCTAAAATATCTTTAAATTAAATATAATATCGAGATGCGTATGATAAATATTAAGTAATTCTATCGTTTGTTTACCCAAAAATCGGAGCCGTAAAAAACAATGAAAAATTATCCCTTTTTGCAAACCCAATTGAGCCAATTAAATTTCTCAATTTCGTTTTATTAACCTGAAAATCCCATTTAGCCCAGGTTGTGAAAATCGAAAAATTCATCAATTAAGTCCAAAAAGTACAATAAAAGGGGGCAAGAAAAAAAATAGAAAAATGCTCAACAAATATAGGAAAAAAAACAAGATCATGAAAAAAATATAAAAAGAAAAGAAACTGAGCAAAAGCCCGAAAAAGTGCCTAAGGACATCGTTAGCAAGCAAATTTTCCAACTCCAAAATTTTCCAGTTATTCCCATACTACCCATTACACCTTATGACCCGAGAATGTCCTAACAAAGTTCGAATTGCGAATTGTCGTGTGGAGAGCCTAAGACACAAAAATAATAATAAGAGAGATTAATTGGTGTGAATAAGAGACGATGTTTACCATATTCCAATGATCGTATTTCGATGAAGATATCTTTTCACTATAAAAATTTCAACTTTCAAAATTATGTGCATGAATTTATGTTCCATAATATTTACTCTTATAAATCACGTACACCGAGAGAAATAATCATGTTTCGGGTGATTCATTTGTGAGTGCATCCGTGAGAACTTGAATCAAAATAAATTTTTGGAAAGTAACCTAATGATCAATCAGTGGAAATTAGCGGTTAAATTCTTGGCTTCGCATACACACACAACGAATTGAGACCTTTGAATATAAATTTACGGTGACTATTTTTGGAGAGTTTAAATTTTATAATTTTTAAATATTTTGATATTTCTTTGAGTCGAAAAATGAATTTTGTGGGTATATTCACTGCAAACCCTCACAAGACACCACTCGTCCTACTAGGGTAGCCTAAGGGCTTAACGGCTTGTTGCATACGCTAAAGGTAATCGCTTGCTCGCGAAAGTGGTATTTTATCCCAATAATTTTTTTTAAGGGTCCTTAACTCATACTCTTATGATTTTACACTGCTCGGGATGCGCAATGTTCTAAGTTAGAGGGATTTGATAACACTACACCAAAAATAGCAATTTGGCACACCCAAAAATTAAAAATCTGGCACAGTTTTAAACTGTGCCAAATTCTGACACGATTTAATGAAAATCTGGCACACTTTAAAATAGTGCCAAATTTTGGCACTGTTTTAAAGTATGCTAAAATTGAGTACACTTACTAAAATATAAAATAACCTAAAACAATTCGCTATACTGACTTTAGTTTCTCGCTCTCTCCTCCTTCTCATTCCCACTTACCCTCGCTCATCTATCTTTTTGTGCTTTGAGTTCTCTCTTCGCTCATCTCTCTCTCTCTCTTCGGGGTCATCTCTCTCTCTATCTCTCTATCTCTCTCTATCTCTCTCTCTCTCTTTCTCTCTCTCTCTCTCTCTCTCTCTTCGATCAGGTAATTTTCTATCTGTGAAGGTTTCATATTTAGGGCTTAAAGGTTTCATATTTCAATCCCTACACACACGAATTTGTGATTCATTACATGTGCTTGAAATGAAGTTATCAAATTTGTATTAAACGAAGGTTGAAACAAAGGTATACAAAAATGAAGGTTTTCAGATTTGTTTTCTTCAGTTTTTTTTATTTTGATTTGACTGACCAATGTTCATTTTTTAGTTAGGATTTATTGAGTTTCAATCCCTACATGTTATGGTTTTCAGATTATCAATCCAACTGTTATGGCTACTTAATAATATGTATCTCTGTTATTCTTATACATGTTATGTTTTTTAATTTGTGATATAATTACTATATCTTAGGAAAAATTGCTTTTTTACTTCTAATAATAGATCAGCGCTGTCATATTCCATAAATGCTGCCAATACAACTACATATGCGCAAACTTATGTTCATTTAGGTAGACATTTTCTTACGCCGATGAATGTTCAATGCTCTCATTGTTCTGCACTACATTGGATTGATGAATGGTTGATATGCATTATTATGGCTTTGGTTTATTTCAGATTGTTGATATTCCAATAGAACAATTCTTTATACACTCATTAGGTTACTATTAGCTCCATATTGGTAACATTTTAACTCACTATCAAAGCATTTAATAAGCTCATTAATTTTTAATTATTTGTTCAATTGAATTTTGTAAATCGGTACTAAATAATGGTAAGGTTTGTTTAACTAATTGAGTTTAACAAATTAAGCAGTCTATATATTATGATTACGATTACAGTTTTTGCACATTGGTTTGTTTTTTCACAAGATGATATTGATTTAATTAACAGAACTATGTTGATGGTTGGATTGTCACTTAATTTTATAACTATATTTTCTTGACTTTATATTAGAGTAGTTAAAATGAGTGTGTATTAAGTGTAGTTGACATGGGTATAATGGCGCGTCATGTGATGTCTGGGTGTATCGTAAGCATGTTGGACATGTTAATAAGAAAAATGTATTTGATTATCGCAAGCTCAAGTACAACGAATTGAAATTGCAATTTAACATTTGATAGGCATGCGTATACTTAAGATAAATTGTTTTATACTTGAGATGTTGATATATATGCTATAGATAAGATGAGTTATTGCATGTAGACATAATGCACGAGTTTTTAGCATAAAGTGTGCTCATCTCGATAGAAGCAGTGAACGGGTTTTTGGCATACTAAGCTTGGGTTGAAACTATCTACTGGATATGTGCGTTTAAGTACTTGAAAAAATAAAAGACTGATGGAGATGTGCATCAATGGTATCTATTTCAGAGTTCAGGTTAGTTTTTTATCTTTGTAAATCTCTTCATTGTAACCAATGATAAAACACATGTAAATAGACCAATAAGTTGGTAATTCAATGTAACCAATGTCACACTTTTCTTTTTTCACTTGGATGTGAACTCGATAAACCTTTGACAGATGAGAGGTTGATGTCATATTTAAGTTAGAGGATGTAATATCTCCATGTTTCCAATACATGCATTTAACAAACTTTCTTGGCGAAAGTATGCATTTAAAATTAGTGTTTAACATATAAAGAGTACACAGATCAGTATTTTGATGTTCACTTTTAATGCTCATTTGGTTTGAGTTTTTGTGCTTTATGATAATCTAAATTGTTAAATTCATATTTCAACTATCAAATTCATGTCAATACGTTAAAAATAAGAAGGAAACTCAATTTCTAAAATCAAATATATCCCCTTAATTTTAGTCTTTTTACGATCCCTTGCATTATAATTAACTTATATTCATCTCATATTTATGATATTAACCCTTATTGGTGAGTATTTCGTATTTTGTGTATCTCTCGTGTATTTTACAAGTATTTCATGCAAGTTAGTGTGAGAGAGAACTCAAAATAGTGAAAGAAACAAAGAAATGAGGAGTTTAAGGGCATATTGGTAATTTTTAAGCCTTAGTTTGGAAGCAAATCCTAAGAAAAGTCAAAGTGTATAAATTCACGAGAACACTGGAAGAAACGACGTCCCATTCCGAGTTATGATGAAGAAGTTATGAGCAATCAAAGTTGAGAAGAAAATATACAGGAAGTTTTCCCAAACTGAACTCCAAACTAGTTCGCAGGCGAACCGGTTCACCCATGCACCTGAACCGATTCGACCCACCTGATGCACAACATTTCTTGTATTGTTGGTTTTTCTTAGAAGTTGTATTAGGGTAGGACTCTTGTTAAAAACGACCTTGTATTGTGGTAGTTTGACATCAAACACAAAGTTTGAATTTGTTTTTACCTTAGAATTAGAGAGGAGAAGAGGCAAGAACCCTAGTTTTAATTCATGTACTAAAGCTACATTATTATGGATCAATTTTCAAAATTTTAATATCAAGTTTGTCTTTTCTATCTTATTATAGCATATTCTCCATCTTTGCATGTTTTTATTTATTTTCCTGGGATTCTAAGACTTCCATGCATGTTTAGCAATAGTTTCATCATGATTTCCAACACACGCAACGTTAGAATTTTGATTATTTCCCATGTAGCTATGTCCGACTAAGTTTTTAGCGGGTTGGGGTACATGAACCCAATCTAGGTGTTACGAATGGATTTAAAAGCAAATAAAGTGTAATTAACAATTCAAAGGTTTGATTAAAGGTTATAGGTTTTTTAATTCCATTTGCCCTAAGAAATCAGAATGTTTAAGGGTGCAATTGGCATTTTGTAATTTATCACTCTCGTCAAATACAATTTTTGATTTGATGTTGTGAGGAGAAAAATCTGCGTATGTCAAATTCTTAGAGAGTATTTGTTATTTCTTTGAATTGAGAATTAGGTTTTTGAAGTTTTTATGTTTGACATAATCACCAACGGTTCGGGGGAGTGTACCCTAACTCAATTTTCCCATATTGATTTAAAACTGGCTTAGTTATTCTCGCATGCGTAGTTATTTTGCCAATTTAATTTAGTTGTATTAGTTGATAGGAAATTTAACAAACAATCATCTTTTCTTTCTTTTTCTGAGTCAACCGAGAGGTTAAGCATCCTTCCTATTCATCGTCACGTTCTGCGTCCTATTCCCTGAGTTCAACACCCGGTTTACTAAATTATTACTTGAGCAACCGACTTGCATTTGAGCCATAATCACACGCATTAGAGACATGATTATTAGTCTCGTCACTGGGCCAAAGGAAAAAGAAAAAAAATATGACAGTTAAAAAAGGTTATTGCATCTTACCCTTATTTATACATAAATAAATATGATTATTTAACTCTCCCTTAAATGTCTTCATCTTTTGTTTAATATGTTTTGATATTAATGTTAAAGTTTTTAGTCCAATTTCTTGTAACAATATACTATTTCAACTAGATAAGGTGAAGGTATTGTTTGAAATTAAGATTTTATACATTAATATATTAAATATTAAATACGTATTGGACATGTCTGTAAAAGTATATGCAAAGTTACGGTATCCATTATCCGATGAGATCGCCATGCATCTCATAAAAAGGGATATGTACCATCTTCATTCAAAATTATTGTAGCAATCTTTTAGGGGTTAAAATTAACAATGATCAACTTTCACTTTCAAATCACCTTTGAATATACTGGTTGCATTTTACAACATGGATGTGCCAAACATTAGGAATTTATTGTGAAGAACAAAACCTTCTCTTCACTCATATCTACCTATTCCCTTGAAATTTATTACAACCCTAATTATCGACATCTTTCTATATTCTTCTTGTAATAAATGGTTAGTTTCCATAATTTAAGATTATTATAGAAACTATACGAGATACTTTATTTTTTAGCATTAATGCTACTTTTTAACATAACACTAAGAAAAACAACAGTAAAATACTCTTATTAGAAAGGAATAACAACATGAAAAACGTAATCTTAACAGAGAAAATAAGACTAATTACCTTGCTTATGTCAGTTGATATTTTTTAAGCCTCTCATATTAAAAGAATTTAACGGAGTGCATTTGATGGGGTGGTAATGGTGCACGCGCGCGCGTGCGAGAGAGAGAGATTACACCAATTCACCTAGATGGGTAATTCAGTAAGAGTTGCTACAATATGAATATGCATGTTACAACTCGCAAATATTTTCCCAACAAATAGTATAAAGTTGAAATTTCTATAAAGCGTGACACTTGTTAGCCCCTAAACTAAAAAAGAGGTTTGAAATTAATAGGTCATCCTTGTATATGGAGTAACCTTTCAATTTGCCCTCAATATATCAAGAACAATGAAATAAAAATATGATTAGTCATGCGTAGTTGACTACAACAATGGAATAGAGATATGATTAGGCATATATAATTGATATTAGATGCATACATTTTATACAAATATAAGAAACACCAAACAACATAAAATAAATACTTTACATATACAATAGGAGACTTACGCCAAATAATATAACAATAGGACTTGCATAGTGAACAACAAAATAATAATATTATACTCGCATCATTGAGCATATTAACAGAGTAAATCGAGATGGAGAACACAAAATGGATCCGTGTAGTAAAGGAGGGAGAGGAAATGGAGAAAAGCGATAGGGATTCGTCGATTAAAATGAGTGATGGAAAGGTAATTAGTTATACATTAATAGAGATAGTAAATGTCAATTTGGATCAAGATAGAGGGATATAACATATCAGATTCATTCAAAGTTATCTTCTGTTATTAATGGAAAATGGAGTTTTCAGAGGAAAAGATGGGGAAAATAGGCTGCCAAATAGCGAGAAGGATTTAATCCCAGACTCGTAAAAGAGACTTAACTGTAGACACGTGGCAAAGCTATGTTTGATGCTTCCATTATTAGATTATAGTATTAGATACTCCATGAATAAAACAACTTCAAGTTTTGAATTATGGCATGTTTCAAATATTTTAAATAACTTGAGAATTTTGGGCCTCAATTTTATTTATAATAATTTAGAAAATCTATATCTTAATCAGAACTAATAATTTGAGAACTTTTGGTCATAATAATTACTAAGGATTTCAGATCGAAAATTAATTATGATCGGGGGACTTCCAGTCCATACCCATCAACTAGATAATCAAAACTTCACGTTTGATAGTGATATAAATTTTCTTTAAGACTTTAGGTTCAAATAATTCAAGAATATTATATACCAAATTTGAATAATTATCGAAAAATTTCATGTCCTAATATTAAATATTTAGATAGCTTTATTTATCAACATTTATGATTTAGAAACTTCAAGCCCCAAATTAAATTATTATATGGGAGCTTCAAGTCCTAAATTTAAAATCACAATAAAAAATCGAAATCTACAATTTTAATTACAAAGGGAACTTCGGGTCCCAACTTTAAATGATAATTAGGAACCTTGGGTCCTAATAAACAAATAGGAAACTCTTGGTTCCTAATTTTGATTTTATTATAACTTATAGGCAAACATAGGAGTCATAAAAGAATTCTTAGAAAATTGTCAATCGAATTATAAATATGCAAATTTTAGGATTAAAATAGGTCAATATGAAAAGAATCAAGTGTGACACCCCGCCTAATTAAATATCAAGTGATGAGGCCTTCATTAAATTAAAATAGGATTCTCATTTAGTTCATTTTTAGCATCACTGTCGAAAACTTTTTAAAACATTTACTAACCACCTAGTATTCAAAAAAGTCAGTGCCAAATTTTATCTTTTAATTAAACAAAACAATATAGGTACACACACGATCTATAATAATAATACCGTATAGGTATACACTCAACCTATAAAAATCAATCTATATAGGTATACACTCAACCTATGATTATCACCCGTACGTACTATTTTTCTCTCGAATGCTGACTGTACAATTTTATTTTATATATACTTTATGTATATTCCCGAGTATTATTCTCTACCTGAAGGGCCTATTGTTACCCCCTAAGTTAATTCAGTAGTTAATCCACAATTGTCCTACTGGTCTACCTCATAATTTCCCTTATCCTCTCCACGATCCATTCTCATTCTCTCGAATTATTACGTTAAGAATTAAGCCCAACTAGCCTTAGCCTTAACTCTTGTATACATGACTAAGTCTCCAACCTATCAAGGCCTACTGTCATACAATATATCCCTCATTATATTCTAAAGATGCCCCAAAAATGCCCCGATAGTTATTCGTAAGTTCTGGGCTTAAAAAGAGGAAATCATCAAAATCTGGTAAATCGAATCGAGTCGTAAACTTTTTGGCAGATTAAAAACCCTGTGGTAACATGTCGATTACTCCCTCTACAGAAATTCGATTAACCTGATTCAAATCTTATTAGAAAGATAAGACATAGAGATTTCCACATGTACAGATCTCACTGTAATTCTAAGGACAATTGAAAGAGCATACGTTTAAAGTTACGTCAAAAATTCTAGCAGATTACTATATTGGAAGATCAAACACCCTATAGTAAAGCATCGATTTCTCCCTCCACAGAACTCCGATTGAACTGATTCAAGGCTCATTAGAAATCTAATACATATAGCTTTATAGGAACGCGTTGATATCACTCTAACTCTAAGTACAATTGAAATGGCATGTATTTAAAGTTACATTAAAAATTCTGGCAAATTGACATCGTGTGTTCATCAATTAAACCGTAATTCATTCAAGATTCATGTTCTTTAACCAAGAACCCATCAAGATTCAATATTAATCATCAAATATATTCAAATATCATTTTATCTTCACATAGGGATAATTTTCGATGAAAAGTTTACACAAATAACTTCAAATATTCAATCCAATAATCAAATTCTCCTTTAATAAACATAAAACCCTAGTTTTCTCATGTTCATCATCTTTATTAATCAAGAACTCAGATTTCTCTCTTATTAACCAACCCAAACTCAATGATTTCATAATATCATTATTAAAGAACATCTCTACATACATTCCTACTTTAGTTTATGAATTAAACCCTCCGAAATTCTTATAAAACTTTCAAAAGCATGAAATCAAACCTTAATCTACATGGGTATTATAACATGCTTAATGTAAATTGCCATTTAAATACTTGCCTCTTAATATTAGGTCTGAAATTCGTTGATAAGATGATGTGGTGGTTCTCCCCTCGCCCCGATCTCGATTCCGTTGCGTTCGAGGCGAAAAACAGTGTGGGAACCTTTGGATTTCTTCTCCTCTTTCTCTCCTCTTGCCTCTCTTCTATTATGATTGTGCCAACCCTCGTTACTCTCTCAAATATCAAATATAAGACTTAGAATTTTCGGAGTTCTCTAAACCATAAACTTCCAAATGACCGAAAATCCCTTAAATAGTGTCGGGTTGGCCTAAAATCGTCCCGGGACCCAAACTATACCCCCAGGTACACTCTTTTGACTATTTTGACCCTTTAGGAATCAACCATGACCTAAAAATCACCATCCAAGTTACTTTTAAAATTACCTTATTTTCACCTCAAATTACGGCATGCGTGAAATTAACTTAAACTGAATTAATTAAATCTAAATCATCCGAATTGAATAATTTCTACAAATTAAATAAATATCTAAATCACCAATATAGTTAATTTCCATATTCTCCAAAATATGGGGTGTTACATCAAGGTGGGGTTTAGGTCCCTCGAGAAGTCATATTTACATTACAGTTAGTCGAGGATTCTCAAGCTCTCTTGACAAGTCATTCTCATTGCATAAGTGTCACGCGATCTAGAGAAAGATCATTTTAACGTTAATTTTATATATTTTTTAATTATTTAGTCCCATGAAAAAAGGGACTTGATATGTATATAATTTATAAAGGATATTTTGGGATCACTAACAAAGGTTGTCCCCGATTATGTTGCTATCGTGTTCCCCAAGTCTCATAATATTATTTAATAATATAGACAAGTTTAATCACATCATCTAGCGAGAACACATGTCACCTTTTGGTGAATCCCTAATTCACTCGTAGCCACTATAAATGGAGGGTTAACCCTTACTAAAAATTATAATGAGAAAAAAAGGTAAGATTACTCTGCAAAAATGGAGGATCATAGTTTTAGCCTCAAGGAAAAGCCATTGAAGCTCAAGTTCTAGATTCAAAGTTTCATAATGTTTTATACCAGTTTATAGGATTCACAGTTGAGTCCATAGCATTTATTCACACAGATTTGATGCTTTTACACCATGTTATTCTCTTCCGCATTATTAAAGTGTTTATTCTCTCACCCTCTTATCCAAATATCTCAAAGGTCCTTTCATGGAGATGAAGTATTTGATGTTATTACTGTTGAATATTACACGAAAAAATATATTTACACCATGTTACTCCTTCACTATTCATTAAAGGCAAGTCACGCCTCGCCCTTTCAAGATATTCATAGTCCCCGGTATTACTACCCATTTACAACCCTAAAAGAATATGGTCAATCTATAAACACCTAATTCACAAATAAATATATATTACAAGTAATAAAATAATTATCCTGCATATTCAGTTAAATTGCCCATACTTGCCTAGCATTTTTATTGAATAACAAGAAAATCTATCACCTTATGAAGACATAACTTGAAAATGTGCTTACTTTGCAAATTTTCATCATTGGCACAACACAAATAAATATTTTTTTTCCTTTGATTTTTGAAACACAAAATTAGATAGATGACAAACCTCCACCAAATATATGGAAGCATTCGTGGTGATAACATGTTGTAAAGTGAAGAGAAAGTGGGAGATAATAGAAGATAGCATAATAAGAGAGCATATTTTTTTATTCAATAATCTCTTATTATATAAAGCAAAAGCCAGTGAAGTCGTGTCATATTTTACTTTTCCCAACATAACACTTTCACACTACAACCGTTGTACTTAATTTATTTCCCTTAAGTAAGGCTAAAAATGTAACTTTCCACAATCCCGCCAATGCAGTTGTAGTTTGCGATTTCACACAAAATAATTATCTCTCAAACACGATTTATAACTCCCATAATTCAGTTTGGACACCATTTTATCTATCCCCCACGTTTAACTCCACCAACCTAATGAGAACCAATTTCTCTAGATTTCTTCTGGACATTGAGAGGTACATAAGAATACTCCCACCACACAACACATTGAGATGGAGAGGAGACTATATAGTATTACAGCTCATTGGAAACCATACGCTCACAACCGTAAAGTCACAAAATTTTCACCGCAATACATTATCACACCCATCCAATTGTTATCTCTTCTCTAGCGATCTTATTTCGGCAAATGACATAAGTCATTTTTTTCTTTTTCTATTTAAGTATGAATATCTTTTAGGTCACCATTTGTACTTTTTTTTCTTTAGATTTGGCATGCACATCACTTGAATTGTGTAACATTCCGTATTTTTGGGAATATTTTAAATTACACGTGTGCTCGTAATTTAATTAATTTGAGAAACAAAGTGAATTGAATAAATACTAATTAACGAATATTGGAATAATAATTTATGTGTTATATATTTACTTGTGTTATAAGTAAATGGAAACGTGTTAATTTACATTGCATCGTAAGTGCGTAAAAATCGACTGGTTTGACGGCATCTCATTCAGGACGTGAGTGTGGGGTCATGATGGGAATGAGATGGAAAATGTATGTTGGGTGACTCATATGGTGATTTTTGAGTGAGCCGATGATCCGGAATGGGTTGAAATAGACATCATTAGGTGCTCGAGGTACTAATCGGGTTTCAGAGACTTTTTAGAGTAAATGGGGCCCGTATAGGGGCATTCGGGGCATTTTGCATGTAACCCTAAGCATAATTTTTGGATTTGTGATATAATTAAGGAAGGTGAATGTAAAGGGCATCCATTCTACCATCCCAAAATTTTTAGAGTTGAGAGATAAGAGAAAAAAGAAGGGGGAACTCAAGAGGAATCTAAGAAGATCAATTCGAGAGAGAATTGGACCAATTTTTGGGATGAAATCAACACGTATAGAGGATCTCAAGAAAAAAATCAGAATTCTCTACGATTGAAGGCAAGTTTTTAATTGGCTTTGATGTTTTATGTTGTGTTTATAACTTATATTAGAGTTGGTGTAAAAATATGGATTTTTGGGGTGGGATTCACATGTCAAAATGGAGTTTTAGGAATGAAATTATAGAACGTTAATTTGATTATAATCCCATATAAGATATGAGATTGATTCATATATAAGAGATGTGATCATGAATGAAATCTGAGTTTGATTAATAGAAAAGATGTAGTCTTGAATGATTCTTGTGAGAATTAAAGAAATCTTGAAATTGAAATAAGAATATAAATGATTCTTGATAGATATGTTGAATCCCATGGAATTGATATGTTATCAGATTAAATCGGATGTAAAAATATGCATAGTTATGTTTAGAACTGATAGGGAGATAATGGGTTGGGTTGGGGTGAAGAATAGTGTTCATATGGTGTTAGGGAAATTAGGAAAATTCGTCATAACCGCATCATCCCCGCCCAAACCAACCCTAGCAGGTGGACCGATTCGGGATAGGGGTCAAACCGGTTCAGGCCACCTGTCCAACCGATGTTATTTTGGTTCTTTCGTGAATCGTTTGGCGTCGGGATTAATTTAGGGGGTCCGTAGATGAGATGTAGGACTTCTAGAAAATGTGTGGAACATTTTATTACCTTGGGTCAGTCGGGAATAAAATATGGGTGTTTAGGGTGAACGACATTGGGAAATTAATTAATGAAATTGGTTTGGGATTTCGGATAGAATTGGGATACAGGATGGAATAGAATAGCTTTTTTTTTTTTGTTTACACCAGGGTATCCACTAGCGACTTAGTGACTAATCCCTTCGCTGATTTGTAGGCACCTCGAATAGAATAGAATAGCTTAATGTCCATAATAATAATAATAATAATAATAATAATAATAATAATAATAATAATAATAATAATTGTGAATAATTATAAGTAAATGACTACTTATATATTCGGGAGTCGGGACTAGATTCGAGAATTATGGACTAATGGTACGAGTGACATATGAATGGTTAGTCGATTGTGTGTGTATATATATATATATATATATATGTGTGTGTGTGTGTGTGTGTGTGTGTGTGTGAAATATACCTACTCTATGGGTGTTATTGTTAGAGGTTACGCGTAGTGGGCAGTCCACCTTGGTATTAACCAACAGGTGTTGGATTTATTCCCCAAGTCATAGGACTGTTGCATGACCACTGTATATGAGTTTAGAGTCTAGTGGGGTAATGTGGTATGGTTATGACCCACAGATGTATGTCTATGACCGCCTTCAATTATGTGTTTACGATTTGGATCTTATGGCAAGATTTTGACCCGGTGGCCCAGGAGTGGTACGTGATGTACCTAGAGCCCGATAGCATGCTAGAGAATGCATCTGCGAGGTTAAGCTCTTAGGATGTGGTTATACGTATATAGCGAGTGATATATATATGAGTGTTATATGTATCGATGAAATTAATGAGTATATGAACATTGAAATTTTAACTAGTGCAAAGTTATGTGAATCGGTTAATAAAAAGGTTATAATTGAGAGTTATAAAGTTAAAGTTATGTGTTAGCTAAATGAGAAGTGAAACTAAGTAAAATACATGTAGCACAATGTGTCTAGAAGTTTAGTGTGTGGGACTATGATAAGTGATGATAATAGTTAGGCAAGGCAGCATAACTAGGGTGTTTAAAATACATGCATTAGGTATGCACAATAGATGAGGGGTGAGGATTATATCATGGGAGTGCGACTCCAATTTAACTATGAATGATTACATTACATATTTATTATTTTATTTTAAACACTTATAAAATATTTATAAATGGTTTTTGGGCTTTGACCCTTATCAAAATCTTTTTAAAACCTTTTAGGTGCTCAGCCACAGAGACATCAGTCCTTGCTATCCTTTCAGTCAGACGATGTTGCAGCAGCTGTGGATGCCCTCCAGGATTGATTAGATGCTTATATCTTAGTGATCTAGATATGATGTTTCTCCAGGTCTTATTTCGATCATGTCGCCCAGCTAGACAGTGGTATATTATTCAGACTTTATGCTTTTCAGTTTCAGTTGGACTATTGTAATGGATATTTATTGAGAGTCATCGGTTAAATTATTTTTTTCATCTAGTTCACTATTAATTTTATTTTTGTGGTAAATGTATATACTAGATCGATGGAATGGTTTGTTGCATTGATTGGAAGTTTTATTAAAGCATGTTAAGTTGTTAATGAGTTTTTTTGAAATTTTGACACCAGGCCTAATAGGTCATTAGTAATTAAATTAATTTTTGACAGTGTTGCTAAGAATGAATTAGACTGAGATTCCTGATTTATTTTAGTAGATGACTAATCACCTATTATTAGAATAGGCGTGGTATCACAGATGGTGTCATAACATCAGGTTCTAGTGTCCTTAGTATCCGTGCAGACTTACTACGTTTTCAACGTTGATTTATCTTTGATGCAGTACCCTATGCTTAGGACTGTTGATTCATATTACTCTTTTATGTTTTCCTGTTATTATGTATAATTGAAGAAAATCTTATACGAGATGGGTCTAGTTTCGGATGTCGTATTGGAGAGGTCGACCAACTAGGGCCACATAAGGGGAGGCTCAGTCGGAGCGACAGACTATTCAGGGGACGATGATCTCAATAGAGGTCACCACTATTGTTACTTAGGTTGCTAATGCTACAATGACTATAATGGTGCAGGAGTTTCCCCAAACACCCCAACAACAGCTAATGGCGCCAATTCAGGCTCACCCAATGCAGTTAGTATAGGAGAGAGACAGAGGGGCCTTTCAAAAGGGTGATCCATCTAAATTTCATGAAAATACAAACGTTGTAGTATCTAGCCAATAGAAAAAGGACATCCAGCGGCATTTACGTATGGTTAAGTGAAGTGACACTTAAAAAACAAATTTTGGTAACTTTTAAGCTTATAGGAGTGGCGTCGCAGCGGTGGGAGTCAGTCACCACATCTGAGGAGAGAGGCACCATAACTATTGAGGAATTTTGGGTGCGATTCAACCGCATGTTCTTTCCACCAGTTATTCAGACAGAGATACATAGGAGATTTTTATACTTATCACATGAGGGTTGGACAGTAGTCAATTATGAGGAAGAATCCACCCATTTGGCAAACTTCATACCCGACGAGGTTGATACGGAGGAGAAAATGGCCCTTAAGTTCATTGATGGACTCACATGGGGGATTCACTAGCACTTATTGGGAAATTCGACTTTGATGATTTATGTCGATGTCGTCAATGCTGCACTTTTGCACTGTCAAGATCATCGCTTCCATGTAAAGGGAGCCAAAAGATTTGGAGAGTCTAGTCAGCAAGACAAAACTCGATATATCAGTGCTAGTGGGGCACCACAAGGGGATACCCATCAGGTTGACCCATCTAAGATATTTAAATAAAGGGATTCAGACCGAGTGACGGTGGATCCAGGCAGGGCCATTGGGGCCAGTAGCATGTTCCACAGGGTCATCAGGGTGTAGGGAACAATGGGGGTGGCCATCAGGGTCGAGGCCACTAGGGCCCAAGAGCAGGTCAACCCCGACATAGCCAGCGGGGTCAGATACGGGGGGTTTTCATGAGCATTTGTTTTATATATGGAGAGTAAGGCCACATGCGTCGAGCTTATCCACAGTGAGCTAGGTGATATGACCAGGGTGCCCAATAGGGGCAACAGTCACATAAGTTTTTAGGTCTGTTCAAATGTGAGTGTTACGTTTAAGAACCAATTGAATAGCCAATGCCATTGGCAATTGAAGGTATGATCTTTATCCATGGGTATATGGGGTACATTTGATGTGACATGAGTGCATAATAGTATTTTGTTAGCACTAGATTCACGCGGGAGATGGGCTTAGTGGATGTATTATTAGTATTTTGATTATGTGAATATATCTACCCTTAGGTAGCGGGGCACTTTTTAGTCCTATCTATAGGGGAGCGGGTGTATACACCAGGAGGATGTGTTTTGTAGATTTACTAGTTTTAGAGAGTTATGATATTCGAGTATGATGTTATCTTGGGTATGGACTGATTAGAAACATTTTGAATAATTGTGGACTATTTTAGTGAGGCTATCGTATTCGTTATTTTTGTGATGTCTCATCCACATTTATATTATATTAAAAAGGATACTTCAGAGAGCATAGCTTTCTCATTATATCCAATCCTGGTGCATAAGAACTTTACTGATGTGATTCATGGGATATCAGGGTTATCGATGAGATAGGAGATTGAGTTCGTTATTAATTTAGCGTTGTTGACTTTATGATAGAGCAAGCGTCGTAGTTTATGACTACTTTAGAGATGTGGCAATTGATGATTAGACTTATGTGTCTGGAGACAGGACTTTGAGTATCCTCATTATGTGCTTTGGGCCTACGAATTTCGATAATTGACAATCAGGGGATCCCCTGTTTGGATTTCGCTTGTGAGACATCCGACGCATGAACCCCAATGAGCGTCGGGAGTTGAGAGACGTGTTGGGCACTGGGGCATGGGTTTATTACTTTAGTTATTACACATTTATGTAGATAACACTTTGAGTTACAAGCTATTATTACAATTTAAGGCCAGTGGAGCTAGGTAGTGCTGTGTAGAAAGCACTTGGGAATGTTAGCACCATTAGTTGATAGGTGGGAAAATCTCAAGGATAATTAAGTCACGATTAGTAGGGTAATTGAGTAAACCCTTATTGTATATCCACGTCGAGCATGCAGTGCCAAGTTTAATGTATACGGGTTATGTCGGTGATATTGTGTAAATATGCACGAGTTATAGGGTGTAAGGGCGCTCTGGTTAATTAGATTTTCAATATCGTCCAAGATTATAGGATGTGGAAATAAGGGTGTTGAACCGTGTGCCAATAGGGCAGTTAGAAATAGAGTTGGAATAACAAGATAGACTGAACTTCATTAGAGGATGAATATAGTCTCGATATATACAGCAAGGAGAACTACCATACCTAAGATGGGCTGAAAGATTGTGAAGACATAGGCACAGGAT
The DNA here is from genome assembly GCA_949130495.1 of Sambucus nigra. NCBI lineage: Eukaryota > Viridiplantae > Streptophyta > Magnoliopsida > Dipsacales > Adoxaceae > Sambucus > Sambucus nigra. Next base: position 53,864,221 of record OX422220.1, read on the forward strand.
CACTCTTGCTAAGGGTGGATTAAAAAAATTTGGACAGTAGAGTGGAGCTTTACTTAGTCAAGTTCTGAGGGTGGCTTATGCATAATATGATGTTAAATTTACCAGGTGAGAAGGACCCACGAAGTGCGCAGTTTTGGAGCAAACTCATGAGTCATGGTTTTTTTAATATACCCTAAGAAGGGGAGTAAGATGTACCACAAATGTGGGATATAAAATATGTTGGTAGGTGTGGAACGAGACATAGTGAAGTTTGTCTCCAGGTACACCACTCGCTAGAGGGAAAAGGGTTAGTTCGAGGCAATCAACTAGAGTTTTTCTATAATTGGTGATTCTAATGATGAAGTGGATGCGTAGACTGATGGAGTTCCTCGTTGGGTTACCACGTCGTATAAAGGTCAAGATTTCCTTGGGGGTTTTAGGATCGATTGACCAAAATAGATCAATTATTATCGATTTGCGGGTGAGTTACACGTTTGGGCAGTGTGCCCAATAATTCATTAAAGAAGGAGAATGAGCCGGCACGAGATGTCACCCAATATTATTGTGGATCAATATGAGATCCTGCGTCCCACCTCTGATAGGGATTATTAGGAGGCGATGGGGATGGAGTTGCGTTTGAGCAAGGCGTATTACCCTTGAACCGATGGGTAGACAAGAGGGTGACTAAAATGTTAAAGGATATGTGCGGGATGTGTATTATGGACATTTGGGTAATTGGGAGGAGTAATTACCATTAGTAGAGTTATGTGAGTTAACTCATACTAGTTTATCATTAACGTGGTGCATTTTGAGGCTACATATGGGAGACCTTCTCATCAGCCCTCTGGTTGGTTCGAGGTGGAGGATAACAAGCTTTTCGGGTCGGACATGATTCAGGGCCCGTCGACAAGGATTAAGTTAACCTAGAGTTATTTTCGGGTAGTTCAGGGACGTCATAGGAGTTATGCCGTCGCAAATCAAAGATTTTGAAGGCTGACGTGTGTGGTCAGGTGCTACTGCAGGTGTATCCCATGAAGGGAGTTATGTGGCTTAGGAAAAATAGGGAGGTTAGCATTTAGAGATGAGGGACCTTTCCTCAGTATGTAGATGATAGAGCTAGTGGTGTATAGGCTCTTCTTACTATAATATTTACAGCAGGTTCACAACGTGTTTCGAGTGTAGTCATCTAGGAGAGACCTTAGTAATGGCGTATTATATCAATATGAAATGATTTAAAGAAACTTGTCGCTACTCGCTAGTTATGGGTTGTAGTGAGTAGGGCTTTTATAGTCGTGAGTTAATTTGGAAACATGAAGAGGCAGTGCGGGATAAGCAGCTAAAGTCCTTGGTATCGGGTTTATCCAAATTTTGGGGACAAAATTCCATTGTAAAGGAGAGTATGATACCCCGTATTTTGGAAAATATTTTAAATAACACGTGTGCTCATAATTTAATTAAGTTGAGAAACAAAGTGAATTGAATAAATGATAATTATCAAATATTGGATTAATAATATATGTGTTATTATATTTACTTGTGTGATAAGTAAATGGGAACGTGTTAATTTATATTACATCGTAAGTGAGCAAAAATTGACAAGCTTGACGGTATCTCATTTAGGACGTGCGTGGGGGGTCGTGATGGAAATGCGATGGGAAATCTATGTTGGGTGACTTGGATGGTGAATTTGAGTGCGTCGATGATCCGAAATGGGTCAAAATAGACAAAATTAGGTACCCGGGGTAGTAATCGGGTTTCGAGGATTTTTAAAGTAAATGGGACTCGTATAGGGGCATTCGGGTTATTTTGCACTTAACCCTAAGCATAATTTCGGGATTTGTGATATAATTAGGGAAGGTTGACAGAATGGGCAGTCATTCCACCATCCCAAAATGCTAAGAGTTGAGAGAGAAGAGAAAAGAGAAGGGGAAACTCAAGAAGAAACCAATAATATCAATTCGAGAGAGAAAAGGACCAATTTTCGGGCTAGAACCAACATGTATAGAGTATCTCAAGAAGAAACTTAGAATTCTCTACTATCAAAGGCAAGTGTTTAACTCGATTTGATATTTTATGTTGTGTTTATAATTCATATTAGAGTTAGCGTAAAAATAAGAATTTTTGGGGTGGGATTCATATATTAAAATCGGGGTTGGGGAATGAAATTACAAAAAGTTAATTTGATTATAATCCCATATAAGATATGAGATTGATTCGTATATAAGAGATGTGATATTTAATTAAATTTGATATTGATTCATAGAAAATATGTGATTCTGAATAGTTCTTACGAGAGTTAAAGAAATCTTGAAATTGAAATAAGAAAATAGATGATTCTTGATAAGTATGTTGAATCCTGTGGAATTGATATGTTATCAAACGTAAAAATATTCGTATTTATGTTTAGAACTTATTGGGAGATGATAGGTTGGGTTGGGGTGAAGAATAGTGTTCATATGGTGTAGGGGAGATTGGAAAAATTCGTCAAAATCGCACCAGCCCCGTCCAGACCAACCTTGGCAGGTAAATCGGTTCGGGCCAGGGGTGAACTGATTTATCCCACATGTTCAACCAATATTGTTATTTTGGTTCCTCTTTGAATCCTTTTGGGTACGGATTAATTCAGGGGGTCCATAGATGAGATGTAAGACTTCTGAAAAATGTGTGGTACATTTTATTACCTTGGGTTAATCAGGAATAAAATTCGGGGTGTGAAAATACGAGTGTTTAGGGTGAACGACGCTCGAAAATTAATTAATGAAATCGGTTTGGGATTTTGGATATAATTGGTTTATGGGATGGAGTAGAATATCTTAGTGTTAAAAGTAATAATAATAATAATTGTGAATTAATCATAATTGGGAGTCGAGGTTAGATCGAAAATTATGGGCTAGTGCTACGAGTGACATATGCACGGTTAGCTGATTATATATATATATATATATATATATATATATGCGTGTGTGTGTGTATGTGATTGATATATGTGAAATGTACCTACTTTATGGGTGATATTGTTATAGGTTACACGTAGTGGGCGGTCCACCCTGGCATTGACCAGTAAATGTTAGATCGATTCCCCTGGTCATAGAACTATTGCATGAACATTTTATGTGAGTTTAGAGTCTAGTGGGGGTAATGTGGTATGGTTATGACCCACAGATGTATGTCTATAACAGCCTCCGATTATGTATTTACGATTTGGGTTCGACGACGAGATTTCAACCCGGTGGCCTAGGAGTGGTACGCGAAGTACCTAGAGCCTGATAGTATGCTAGAGAATGCATCCGCGAGGTTAAGCTCTACGGATGCGGTTATACGTATATATATGTGTGTGTGTGTGTGTGTGTGTGTGTATGAGATGTGATATTTATATACGTATGTAAGAGTGTTATATGTATATGTGTGAATTAAATGAATGTGTGAGCATGAAATTTAATGCATTCGAGAGGGGAGCTCAAGGATGCTAAGTATATACATACATATATATATATATATATATATATATATATATATATATATATGAGTGTTATATGTATCGGTGAAATTAATGAGTATGCGAACATTGAAATTATAACTAGTGCAAAGTTATCTGAATCGATTAATGAAAAGGATATAATTGAAAATTATAAAGTTAAAGTTATGTGTTAGCTAAATGAGAAGCGAAACTAAGTAAAGTATGTGTAACACAACGTGGCTAGTTGTTTAACGTGTGAGACTAAGATAAGTGATGATACTAATTAGGCAGGGTATCATAACTGGGGTGTTTGAAATACATGCGTTAGGTATGCACGATAGATGAAGGGTGAGGATTATCTCATGGGAGTGCGACACCAGTTTAAATATGAATAATTGCATTGCATATTTTTTTATTGTATTTTAAATACTTGCAAAATATTTGCAAATGATTTTTGGTCTCTTACCCCTATTAAAATCTTTTCAAAACCTTTTAGGTGCTCAACCATAGAGACGACAGGCCTAGCTATCCTTCCAGTCAGACGATGGTGCAGGAACTATAGATACCTGTAGGGATTGATTAGATACTTCTATTTTTGTGATCTAGATAGGATGTTTCATCAGGTCTTATTTTGAGCATGTCACCCAGTTAGACATTATTTTATATTCAGACTTTAGGCTTTTCAGTTTCATTTGGATTATTGTAATGGATATTTACCAAGAGTCATCAGTTAACTTATTTTTTCATCTCGTTCAGTATTCATTTTATTTTTGTGGTGAATGTGTATACTAAAAAGATGGAATGGTTTGTTGCATTGATTGAAAGTTTTATTAAAGTAAGTTAAGTTGTTAATAAGTTTTTTTGAAATTTTGACGTCGGACTTAATAGGTCATTAGTAATTAAATTGATTTTCATCACTGATGCTAAGAATGAATCAAACTGAGATTCCTATTTTATTTTAGTAGAGGACTGATCACTCGTGATTAGAATAGACGTGGTGTCACAAATTTTTCAAGACATAATACTTATTTGCAATCAAAGTGGTTAGTTGCATTCAAAATCCTTCAAGTTTCCCTTTCGTTTAACCTTCAAGAAAACTAAGGAGAATGATTAGTTTATATTTATTTATATATCATGATGATTTTTATATGGTTAAATAACTCTTATGCTTTAGAACTATGTTAAATAAATTGACCTATTTATTTATTTTTATTGAGCTATTTACACCAGTATGACTATTGACGACGTGTCTTCTTCTTTTTATAGAACTATGACAAATATGTTGGATCCAATATCATGAGTAACTTAAGTTAGATTGATGGATTAATTTTATGGTCAGCAGGTAGATCTATTTGTTTAATATATTTTTTACTTTGAGAAACATTTAAAAATTTCAACACATTCCTCTTAATTATATATATATTTTTTTATAAAATGAGATGTCTATTTATATATAATTGTCAACCTTTCACTAAAATTATTTACAACAATAAAAAGTATTTTTATTAATTTTTCGTACCAAATTTCTTTATGAATTGGTGTGGGTTCGGGCCCACTTTGAGTCAGTGATATCCTTTTTTGGTGTTTTATACAACTTACACTAGCGTGCAGGCCACGCATAAACTTTATTGTCTTGTTGTTGCAGTCTGTTTCACAAAAAATTCTACGAATGAAAGAAGATTGAATTTTAAATTAATATAAAAAGTCATATTAATGACATTCAATAAGTGCAACCGATATTTTTAATTTTAAGAATACATTATAACTCAATTTTCATTCGGTTTTATAATCACTAAATGAAGAAAATTATTATTTTCAATCATTGAAGTAGTTTAATATACTAATTAAAACTATAAATTCTTTTTAGAACTAAAATTATGAGATAAAATGATTAATTAGGTATTTTTAAATACGTGGAGAACACCAATGTTTGGCATTCAAATTTTAAAGTCAAATGGATAGGTCAAACCACCTCTAAAAGAACGTAAGTTGAAAATAAAATCAACCCTAACTTATGAAATAATAAAAAGATATATCATTAAAATAAACATAAGATGGAAAGTGCAAGTGAATTAAATGGTGGGAGTATTTTTTTTAAATAAAATATTTGTATAAACCAACAAATTAAATAGGTCATGTATTTTTCACTCGGTGTGTCAAATATTTTTGTTGTTGAACGTTTAAATCATGAAAACAATATTAAGAAAAATAACACATCTTAATGACATCAATTCAAAAGAATCAGGAACTTTTGCATAAATCCAACTAAAAACTTATGCATTCTACTTTTTCATAAAAAAAGTAACAATAAAAATAAAATAAAGATGAAGACATAAACTCTTAAAAAGCAACTCATATTTGTTTCATACCTATTGGAACAAATTAGTTTTGGGTATATTTGCTTTGTTTTTATAAATTGAAGCCACGTGCTCAAAATAATGGTTTCAAAATCACCATGGGTGCATCAACAAAAAATGACTCACCAAGAATGATCGGAACTCACCCGTGTCCGAATCAAACTTACAGTCATAAACTATTTGAAACAAATTTACCACAAGAAATCAAAACCGAATCAGCTGTTGGAAGCAAAACCATAAGAAAAAAACGATTCACCATGAGATTTAGTTGTTGTTTTATACAAATCAACCCACCGTGTAAACTAGTGCATAGATGGACAAATATCAATGGGTATAAACGAACCACTATAGGAGCTTTAGATCCGATTAACCTCCGTAAAATTTGACGAATCTCCTTTGCTTTATAATATGTGCTCCTTCGCATAAATAAAATGTCAACCGATTCAGTTGTGTTTGGGCGAATGACCGTATAAATTTGGCATACACGCATACCTTTCTTGTACATTTAAGAGATATATTTTGAAGTTATATATATATTCTCAAAGCTTCTTCCAACAGATCTAAAAGGAATGATTAATTCTGATTTTTTTCAATACCGGACGAATGATACAATAAATTAAAGTAGATACAATTGGAGGCATGCGAAGTTATATTAGATACACTGAAATGGTGGACATAAGAGAAACTTAAAGTGAGTGAGTCTTTCATTTCATTGATCAGTAAATACTAAAGGGGTATGACCCACATTCATAGTACATAATAAGGTAATTCAATAGGCCCCTCAATAATTGCGGAGTACTAGTGGACTGGAATACAAGTGGACATCGACTGAAATAAATATTTTATTACATTCCTATGACACCACGCCTAATTAAACCTGGGTGATCAGTCCTAAATTAAATTAGAACAGGTTTCTCAGTATGTTCATTCTTAGCATCACTGTTGCCTTTTTAATTACTAACCACCTAAGTGAGAAAATTCGACTGGTGACAAATTTTATCTTACTTTACTTCAAATAAAATACTCATGCGAAAATATAATAATTTAAACAATCACAATTAACTAAAATCAGCCATTCACATCTAAATAAACTAACCGAATAAACAATCGACTCAAATCTAACAAATGTAAAGACAGGTAATAATAAATATCAACAAGTTTGACATAAATACTAAATAAAGCTGTGAACGACATGCTCGAGTGATTGATAGGAATTTCTACACTATAAATGAAAAGAATGAGGTGCCTATCAAACTCCTGCAACATCCACATATGCTGTAGCAACGAATCCCTGGAATGAGTCAAGTCTGACTTCCCTGTGGATGGACACCTAAAAGGTTTTTAAAATATTTATAGCAAGGGTTAGAACCCAAAACATTTGGAAAATATTTAGTAAATGATTAACTTGAAGTGATATATATGTATGCATGCTCTTCATATTTTAGTTAGTGTCGCACTCCCTTGAGGATATCCTCACCCCTCCTCTAATATATGCACTACTAACCCCTTCTACAGCCTAACCCAAGTCTTCTCATCAGTTTAACACCCCGAGAACATCATAAAGAACCCCCATAAAGTCCCCAAAACTTGTTTAATTTCCGTTCTCTACTATTTTTCTAAATTGGGGACAAATTCGAGTTATTCGTTAATCAGTCTCAACACCAAATTACCAACCCAATTTCATTCATAATTCATCTAGGTTTATCACAACTAAGGTATATATCTGTTCAAAATCATGTAACACCATAAATTCCTACACCAATTCTCATCTTGTGTTCAAATTATAAAAAACCCATTTTTGTACCCGTTTATTCCCAAAACGAATTTTAGGTATTCACATCACATAAATATGAATTGAAAACACAATTAAATGCTACAACAAGTTATCCACTTGCCTTATGATTTCATAGGGTCTAAACCGAAGTTGTGATTCTCAAGGTTGATGATGAAATCCCCCTTTTGGCTATTTCCTTTGTCCCCCAAATTGGTCCCGAGTGCCTTTAACTGCTCCTTAGTGTTTTCTCTCCCACTATGTGTTTTTCACTCTCAAATCAGTCGTTTCCCTTTTCCTTTTAATTAAGTAATTAGTCTTAATCCCGTTTTTAGCCTAATGGGCCAATCCCAAGTGACCCAAATACCCCAGTGTGGGCCCGACTATGCCTAAAAATATTTCGTGGCCCATTTACTACCCTTGGGTACACTTTTTGGACTATCTCGGTGTAATGACCCCATTTTCTTATGCCAATATATAATTGTCTTCTTTCAATTTCGTCACACTTACTATCTAATAATGATATATTATTACATATATGATATTCCTAGTTCTTAATATGACAAAGCCCGTTTTTAAATTTGAAGAATCAACGGTAAAATGGGTCAAATTCAGATTCTATAGCACATCCTAAGCTAGGTGATAAGTTTTGGGGTAGAAAATGTAATTTTATGAAACTTTAGGGACTTGGTTTTAATAAAGAAAGTTTTAGGGGCTAAAATGAAAAATAAAAAGGGGCCTTTTGTAAATAAAATATTTTCAGGTACCTAAAAGAAATATTGAATATATATGGTGTGAAATTACCAAAATGCGCTTCAGGTGCAAAATTACCCTTATACCCTTAATACATTTCCACCTCGTGCTCGACACCTCGTGCTTGGTTTTGACACCTCCACCGTACACGTGTTTTCATTAGAGGAGAAACCAAAACACGTGTCGTCGTTAGAGGAGAAGCTAAAACACGTGTAGCAGTCCAGTGAAATAAGACTGCAAGATGCCTCCATTACGCGACACGTCAACGCTGACTCCCATTGTAAAAGCTTGGTCATCATGGACACGTGTCAATGCCGTGATATCTTTGGAAAACTATAAATAGGGCCTTTGGGGATCATTTGAAACTCACACCAAATTCCTTGAGAATTATAGAGATAAGTAGTGAGAGAAAGCGTGGAAACGTTTAAGAAGAAGTTCTTAGGGATATTCATCTTAAGGTAAACTTAATGTTATAATGCATCTTTATAGTTTTAATTTATTGTTTTATAGCTTTACTTAGTAGTTATGCTGGTAAAATACACTAAAGAATTCACTAATCAAAACTCAAAATTTAGAAGAAATCCAAGTTGATTTTTCTTTCAATATATGTAAACTTGTTTGAAATTATACGCTTTTAAAAATGATTCTTTTTAAAGAAATTGCTCATTATTATGGAATCCCATTTAAGTAATTCCAAAGTTCGGCCCGGTGAAGTTTTGTCTAGATGAGATGGTATTTAAGTGGTGCCCCTGTGACCCTCCATCTCTACTGGGAATGAATCCGAAAATGTTCTGTCTACATGAGATGGTATTTAAGTGGTGCCCCTTTAACCCTCCATCTCTACTGGGAACCGACTGATGAGGAAGGACTATGAATTGAATTCTTCAATTATGATCAATGAGTTTTAAAAGTTGACAAATAGGGATTCCGTAATCCTTTAAAAGAAGAGGTTATTATAGTATAAAATGGACCTTAGAACATGTACTTAAATCTTTATCAGATTAACGTGTGATCGAAGACCAATACCAGTAAATTTAACCTCCATTTTGGGTGAGTACTCTGACATTCCTTGTGTATTTTGATTATATGATATTATGCAAACTATATATATTTTGTGAACTGCTTTTATTCTCAAAATTCATGTGATACCGATGACTGATTCAATTGTGATATGTTTATATTTGTCCATATAAACATACCGATTAAAATAATTATTGAAAAGGATATTGAATATCGAAAATATGATTCGGCCTAAGGGACCTCTTTACTGACTGACATTCCCAACCGGGTTATCATTGGTGTGCCCTAAATAAGGCGTTGTGATGAACTAGTTCGATTGACCCTCAACTACCGGGGTATAATACGGTAGAAGAATATGGTATTAAAGTGTACTTGGTCATCAAAATGATATGATTGAAAGAAAAAGATATCACATTTGATTGGTTGCATTCGTCTTATTATGAGCTATCCAATTGTGATATATATACTTTGATTTCAAAATATATATCTATTTACTGCAAGTTCCTATCCATATATGTACATGCCTTCTCTTTTGACTTGAATAGGTATTTATTTTCTGAAAACCCTGAAATGTCTGGAGATTGAACCGCATTCAGCTTTTAGCTGATGTTGTATAAATAACCATTTTTCAGGAAACGTTTAGGCTCACGGACAGAATGAAAATGGACTATATTGAAGATTTAGCTTTTAAAGCTCTTTTTGTAAAATGTTCATTTAGAGCATATCTGACCCTCTTGTAATAAGGTTTAAATTTTCTCTTAAGTTGTAACTTGGTTTTACTTTTAATATATATGAAGTTTCCTTTAGAAAGCTCTGATGACGTAATTCCCTTACTTTCAGTATTTTACGATTCATAACCATGTGATAATATTTCCGTTGCATTTATTTAAGGAAATAATTAAATCGGAATATTTGTTGCCTTGGTGGCATGTCAAGACACTCGTTCCCCACTACTATTTTGGGATGGGATCGTGACAGAGGTGGTATCAGAGCATAGGTTATGAAACCGTAGACTACTGAACATAAGTTTCGAACGTTATAGATTTTAAGTTTCCATACATAGGATACATGATTAAATATCCGACTTCTGTGATAACTCTCCACATGTATTACAATATATATAATTATTTATATATCATTGTTCTTCTAAATTGCAATCTTGGGCTAATATAATACATCTTACGTTTGGCCGTGACTGTAGAAAATGACCAAGGCAAGATCAACTCCAGGAACTAGTGGTTCGAGTATGGAAGGACTGGAAGGTGAATACAAGGCAATTGAAAGTTTAGCAAGAATTGTGGAACATCAGGTGAATAATAGAGCACCAAGGAATCTTGAACTAAGTATTTTTACTATTGAACAGTTCAAGAAGTTGAATCCGTCGTCTTTAAAGGTACTCCTAACCCCACTAAAGCAGAAAATTGGGTGATGCAAATAGAAAAGATGTTCGATGTTCTTAAGTGTACAGATTAACAACGGGTTTCATTTGGGACATTCATATTAGAAGGTAAAGCCGAACATTGGTGGAGAATAACTAAGAGAATATATGGGGAAACGAATAATCCCATAGGTTGGAATGACTTCTTAGTGATCTTTTACGAGAAATACTTTCTTGAAACGGTGCAAGACCAAAAAGCAGCTGACTTCATGAATTTGGTTCAAGGAAATATGACGGTTAGTCAATACGAGGCAAAGTTTACTGAGTTATCCCGTTTTGCACCTCATGTTGTGATAACCGATGTTTTAATAGCCAAGAAGTTTGAACGTGGATTAAGGTTGAATATTCGTAGCCGAATTTCCATCCTAAAGTTGACATCATATAATGATGTGGTGGCTAGGGTAACAATAGTTGAGAAGGATAGTGAAGAATATAATCAGGTTAGAGAGAGGAAGAGGAAGTTTGGAGAACAAAGAGGAAGTAACCCCAATAACAAACCCTTTAGGACTATACCTAATATAGGACAACCTTTAGTAAACAAACCCTTTAATGTTGATAAATGCCAATGTTGTGGTAATATTCATAGAGGGCGACCGTGTTACCTGGAGATGGGGAGTTGCTTTGGGTGTGGCCAAAAGGGACATAAAATGCGAGATTGTCCTAACAAAGGGAAGACGACAACAAAGACTTCTAATGACAATAAGGATCAGGGCAGACAAGGTAGAGTCTTTAATCTTTCCGATGCAAAGGCTTCTAATGCAATAGTGTCAAGTACACTTTCTATATATGCACAACCTTTTCAAGTTTTAATAGATCCTGGTTCTACCCATTCATATGTGTCTGTGCGTTTTGTTAATCGTTTTCCTAATATTCCTGAATCCTTGAATCATATCATACACGTTTCTACTCCTTCGGGTGAGTTATTGACGGGAACATTAGTATATAAGTCTTGCCCTATAAATGTCAGTAATCATAAACTATTCGCTGATTTGATAATTTTAGACATAAGAGATTTTGAAGTCATTTTGGGGATGGATTGGTTAGCACCATATGAGAAGAGAGTTATTTTCCAAATTCCTAACCAACCAGAATTCAGTTTTGAAAGAACTAGCATCTTATCTCCCATGGGTATTATCTCTGCAATGCAAGCTTGTAGTTTTCTTAAGAAGGGATGTCAAGGATTCCTTGCCAGTGTTATTGATTTACAAACAAAAGAGCCTAGTTTAGAAGATATTCCTATAACTAAGCTTTTTCCAGATGATTTGCCCAGTCTACCTCTTAGTAGAGAAGTATAATTTACCATTGACCTTATTCCTGGAACTACACCAATCTCAAAACCACCTTATCGCATGGCACCTTTAGAATTAAGGGAATTAAAAGTTCAATTACAAGATCTGTTAGACAAGGGTTTTATTAGACCTAGTATATTCCCTTGGGGTGCTCCAGTGTTATTTGTTAAAAAGAAGGATTGGACGATGAGGTTATGTATAGATTATCGTGAACTAAATAAGGCGACATTAAGAATAAATACCCCTTACCTCGTATCGATGATTTGTTTGACCAATTACAAGGTGCGCAAGTATTTTCGAAGATTGACCTTAGGTCAGGCTATCACCAATTGAAGATTAAGGAAGAGGATATTTCAAAATCAGCTTTTTGCACTAGATATGGCCACTATGAATTTCTTATGATGCCATTTGGATTAACTAATGCACCAGCCACTTTTATGGATATGATGAATAGAGTGTTTAGGAAATATCTAGATCAATGTGTGGTTATTTTCATTGATGACATCCTTATTTATTCCAAAGGTATTGAAGAACACGAGAACATTTGGAGATAGTATTACAAATCCTTAGGAAAGAGAAATTATATGCGAACTTAAAGAAGTGTGAATTTTGGTTACCTAGTGTTTCTTTTCTAGGACATGTCATATCCAAGGAGGGAGTGTCGGTTGATCCTCAAAAGATCGAGGCTATACTAGATTGGCCAAGACCAACAAATGTGGCGGAGATTCATAGTTTCCTAGGATTAGCAGGTTATTATCGAATATTTGTTGAAGGATTTTCTAGTATTGCCAAACCTCTGTCTAGGTTAACACAAAAGACGGTGAAATATGAATGGTCTAAGGAAGTTGAGAATAGATTTCGAGAACTTAAGAATCGATTAGTAACTGCCCCAATTTTGACTATTCCTTCCGGTATAGAAGGATTTATGATTTATAGTGATGCTTCTAAAAATGGTTTGGGATGTGTGCTAATGCAAAATGGAAAAGTAGTAGCTTATGCCTCGAGACCGTTAAAACCACATGAGCAAAATTATCTAACCCATGACTTAGAATTAGCAGCAGTAATTTTTGCTCTTAAGATTTGGACACATTATTTGTATGGTGAGACTTGTGAGATTTATACCGATCATAAGAGTTTAAAATATATCTTTACTGAGAAGTAATTGAACATGAGACAAAGGAGGTGGTTATAATTAATGAAGGATTATGATGTAAATATTCACTATCACCTGGGGAAAGCTAATGTAGTTGTCGACGCTTTGAGTAGAAAGTCTAAACCAAATTTAGCATGTCTTATTACCAGCCAGGAAGCTCTATTGAAAGATTTGAGAAGTATGGAAATATATGTATGTATTTATAGCGAAGGAGGAATAATCGCAAACTTACAAATACAACCCACATTGATGGAAAGAATTAAAGTTGCACAAGTAAATGACCCACAACTGAATAAGATTAAAGAAGAGGTTATTGAAGGGAAGAGAATTAAATTTATGATACGAGATGATATATTAAGGTATGGAAATAGAGTGTGTATACCGGGTGATTCCCAACTAAAGAGGCAGATTTTGGAGGAAGGTCATTACTCGAGATTCACAGTTCATCCCGAAAATACCAAGATGTATAGAGATCTCCAAGAAGTGTTTTGGTGGAATAACATAAAAAAGGAGATAGCAGAGTTTGTATCTCAGTGTTTGATTTGTCAACAAGTAAAAGCTGAACATCAGAAACCATCAGGATTATTACAACCTTTACCTATCCCTGAGTGGAAATGGGAACATATTACCATGGATTTTGTGACAGGGCTACCAAGGAGTTCCAATGGTAATGATTCCATTTGGGTAATTATTGATAGGTTAACTAAATCTGCTCATTTTCTTGCCATTAATATTACCCATTCCTTAGAAAAGTTAGCTAAATTGTATATACGGGAAATTATTAAGCTTCATGGAACCCCAGTTTTAATTGTTTCTAATAGTGACCCTAGATTCGTGTCTCGCTTTTGGAAAAGCCTACAAGTAGCCATGGGAACAAAATTGAATTTCAGTACCGCTTTTCATCCTCAAACAGACGGACAATCTGAGAGAACTATCCAAACCTTAGAGGATATGCGTAGGACATGTGTACTTGATTTGAAGGGGAGTTGGGACGATCCTTTACCGTTAGTGGAATTTGCATATAATAATAGCTATCAAGCAAGTATACAAATGGCTCCGTATGAGGCACTCTATGGTAGAAGGTGTCGTTCTCCTGCATGTTGGGTAGAAGTTGGAGAAAGAAAATTATTGGGACCAAAATTGATTCGAATCACAATAGAGAAAGTGAAATTGATACAAGACCGACTTCAAATCGCTCAAAGCCGTCGAAAGAGTTATGTTGACAATCGACACCGACCGTTAGAATTCCAAAGAGGAGATTATGTTTTCTTACGAGTATCACCGACAAAGGGGGAAATCTGATTTGGGAAGAAAGGAAAGTTAAGTCTAAGATACATAGGGCCTTTTGAAATCCTTGAAAGGGTAGGTGTTGTTGCGTATAGAATAGCCTTACCCCCTGAACTCTCGAGTGTGTATAATGTGTTTCATGTTTTAATGATGAAGAAATACATCCCTGATCCAGCACATATCTTAAGTCACGAGCCTCTTCAAGTTAGAGAAGATTTGACATACATTGAGCATCCAGTGGAAATCTTGGACCATAAAGATCAAATATTACGAACCAAGGTTGTTCCACTAGTCAAAGTATTATGGCGGAATCATTCTGTTAAAGAAGCAACATGGGAGCGGGAAGATAAAATAAATGAGCGATATCCATATCTTTTTGGAAATTAATGTAAGTAAAGTTTGGGGACCAAACTTTTTATAAGGAGGATAGGATGTAATGACCCCATTTTCTTATGCCAATATATAATTGTCTTCTTTCAATTTCGTCACACTTACTATCTAATAATG
Organism: Sambucus nigra; assembly: GCA_949130495.1. NCBI lineage: Eukaryota > Viridiplantae > Streptophyta > Magnoliopsida > Dipsacales > Adoxaceae > Sambucus > Sambucus nigra. The sequence goes on from OX422220.1 coordinate 53,879,232, forward strand.
ATATATTATTACATATATGATATTCAGAGTTCTTAATATGACAAAGCCCGTTTTTATATTTGAAGAATCAACGGTAAAATGGGTCAAATTGAGATTTTATGGCACATCCTAAGCTAGGTGATAAGTTTTGGGGTAGAAAATGTAATTTTATAAAACTTTAGGGACTTGGTTTTAATTTTAGGGACCAAAATGAAAAATAAAAAGGGGCCTTTTTATAAATAAAATATTTTCAGGGACCTATAAGAAATATTAAAAATATATGGTGTGAAATTACCAAAATGCCCTTCAGGTGCAAAAAGACCCTTATACCCTTAATACATTTCCACCTCGTGCTCGACACCTCGTGCTTGGTTTCGACACCTCCACCGTACACGTGTCGTCATTAAAGGAGAAGCCAAAACACGTGTCGTCATTAGAGGAGAAGCTAAAACACATGTCGCAGTCCAGTGAAATAAGACTGCAAGATGCCTCCATTACGCAGCACGTCAACGCTGACTCCCATTGTAAAAGCTTGGTCATCATGGACACGTGTCAATGCCGTGATATCTTTGGAAAACTATAAATAGGGTCTTTGGGTATCATTTGAAACTCATACCAAATTCCTTGAGAATTATAGAGAGAAGTAGTGAGAGAAAGCGTGGAAACGTTTAAAAGGAAGTTCTTAGGGATATTCATCTTAAGGTAATCTTAATGTTATAATGCATCTTTATAGTTTTAATTTATTATTTTATAGCTTTACTTAGTAGTTATGCTGGTAAAATACACTAAAGAATTCACTAATCAAAACTCAAAATTTAGAAGAAATCCAAGTTGATTTTTCTTTCAATATATGTAAACTTGTTTGAAATTATACGCTTTTAAAAATGATTCTTTTTAAAGAAATTGCTCATTATTATGGAATCCCATTTAAGTAATTCCAAAGTCAGGCCCGGTGAAGTTCTGTCTAGATGAGATGGTATTTAAGTGGTGCCCCTGTGACCCTCCATCTCTATTGGGAATGAATCCGAAAATGTTCTGTCTAGATGAGATAGTATTTAAGTGGTGCCCCTGTAACCCTCCATCTCTACTGGGAACCGACTGATGAGGAAGGTTTATGAATTGAATTCTTCAATTATGATCAATGAGTTTTAAAAGTTGACAAATAGGGATTCAATAATCCTTTAAAAGAAGAGGTTATTATAATATAAAATGGACCTTAGAACGTGTACTTAAATCTTTATCATATTAACGTGTGATCGAAGACCAATACCAGTAAATTTGACCTCCATTTTGGGCGAGTACTCTGACATTCCTTGTGTATTTTGATTATATGATATTGTGCAAATGTTGTCAAATTTTAAAAGTTAAAATTACCGCAAGTGCACGGGCTATTGAAATATAGCGGGTGTAAGTACGGGTCGAACCCACAGAGATTTTGTCAATTTTTATAAATTATTGATTGTCCAACTAGACATATGAGTATATAAGAGTGATTAAGTTTCTAAAATAAAAAAAATAAATAAAAAATAAACAAACAAGTACAATAGATAATATTAAATGAGGAAGAAATTAGGACGTCGGATCCGTTTGTCAATTTTAATTAAAGTAACACATCAATTTAATTTTGTAGTTCCGAATTTATAACACAAAATATACCGACTCTCGTCGTGTACATTTCGGAGAATATAACATTATATGCGCTCGAAATATTTTAACGTCTCTTGAATTAGACACCATAAATCCCTATTTCCTCGAAAATATCACGTTCTAAATTTTTAATGTGTATTTAAGCATGGGATATCAAAACATCTAAGTGCAAGAATAACCCATCAAAAATGATAAATCTAAATTTTTAAAGCATGAATTTATAATTAATTTGAGGTTTAAAAATACACTCTCATGTATTTTTAAGCGAATACCGAATTTTTTTTATTTCAAATTAAAACATGTCGGAATATGTACGAAATTAAATTAACATGCGTGGTTTAATTAGTCATGACAAACATCACCTAAGTCCTAGTAAATAAACTACTCACACAACATATTTGACACACAAATATTGCAAGATGAAAAAATAATTTTCATTAATAAATATCAACTTACAAAATTTTGGGGCCAAGACTTGAATTACAATACACAATATGCTCCTCCAAGGTGTGCCTCAAAAATACACTCTACACAGATTTTTTCTATCTCTCAAAGTGTGTCTCCTTTTTTTTTCCAAAAGTAAAGTCTTTTTAAAGTCTCTACATTGCCCATAATTTATACTAACAAAAGAAATCAACAAAATAGGATAAAGTGGGGGTTAAACAGGTATGGGGGAAAGGCATTTTTGGATGGATCAAAACATGGGTTGGTGGGGTTTTGGTAATGGGCATGTGGGGGTGGGGGGTTTAGTTAGTGGGCAAATGGGTTTGGGTTTAGTGATTTTCGCCAAAAAGAACAATGGGACAGGCAGGGGTCGAACCCCTGACCTCGCGCAACTCTCTCCCTTCTGCCAACCAGCTTACCCAACAGCTCTTTCTAATAAAAACATACACCCAATTATATTTACAACATATTAAAACACAAATTTCATAATTTGCACAATAGCTCAAATCACCATAACTTCTTCATTCGGAGTCCGATTGACTTGCCGTTTGAACCGACGTGACCCTCATTTCGGTGCCAACAATATTTCAGTAGTGTCCAGGTCTCGGAATTGACTTTGGGCATTGACCCGGGGCATTGACTTTGACTTTCTTTTGAATTCGAACTTTGCACGGCCATAACTTCTTCATTTCAACTCCGATTGATACGCCGTTTGAGCCCAGACGTCCCTTGATTCAAGGCCTTCAATTTCCATGGTTGGTCCGAGTCCGAAATCGGCCATTTAAATTTACAATTTTGCCCCTGAAGGTGCGTAAGTGACCTTTTCATGCTCAATTTGCGTCCGGACTTCACCGCTTTCTTTTTAAACCTGTCAATACTAAAAAAACAACTTGAACAAGAGATTAGCAATGAATATAAGATGTGAGCTTGAAGTTTCCAAAATTGCATTATTAACACCATTTATTCTTAAATTTGTATTTTTCTCTAAAATAATAAAAATATCTATAAAAGCTCTTTATTTTTGATAAAATGGGAATAACAACACTTAGATTTGAGTGTAAATAATACAAAATAATGCACTCATCAGCAAACTATATATATTTTATGAACTGCTTTTATTCTCAAAATTCATGTGATACCGATGACTGATTCAATTGTGATATGTTTATATTTGTCCATATAAACATACCGATTAAAATGATTATTGAAAAGGATATTGAATATTGAAAATATGATTCGGCCTAAGGTACCTCTTTACTGACTGACCTTCCCAGCCGGGTTATCATTGGTGTGCCCTAAATAAGGCGTTGTGACAAACTAGTTCGATTGACCCTCAACTACCGGGGTATAATACGGTATTAGAGTGTACTTGGCCATCAAAATGATATGATTGAAAGAATAAGATATCACATTTGATTTGTTGCATTCGTCTTATTCTGAGATATCCAAGTGTGATATATATACTTTGATTTCAAAATATATATCTATTTACTGCAAGTTCCTATCCATATATGTATATGCCTTCTCTTTTGACTTGAATATGTATCTATTTTCTGAAAACCTTGAAATGTCTGGAGATTGAACCTCATTCGACTTTTAGCTGATGTTGTATAAATAACCATTTTTCAGGAAACGTTTAGGCTCACGGACAAAATGAAAATGGACTATATTGAAGATTTAGCTTTTAGAGCTCTTTTTGTAAAATGTTTATTTAGAGCATGTCTGGCTCTCTTGTAATAAGGTTTAAATTTTCTCTTAAGTTGTAACTTGTTGTTACTTTTAATATATATGAAGTTTCCTTTAGAAAGCTCTGATGATGTAATTCCTTTACTTTCAGTATTTTACGATTCATAACCATGTGATAATATTTCCGTTGCATTTATTTAAGGAAACAATTAAATCGAAATATTTGTTGCCTTGGTGGCATGTCAAGACACTCGTTCCCCACTACTATTTTGGGACGGGGTCGTGACACTCGGCCCATACGAACTCAACCGTGCACTCAAAATTGACATCCGAATAAATTTATAAAATTCTTATATCACACCCAAAATAGTCTATACCGACTCCCGACTGAGATAAATAAATGTCGCCCCATCACTAATACACATTATGATGTAAATATATTATTACTATTCACTTAGTAATTAAATTTCCTTAAATATTAACCATTCACTCTCCGATTAACATTTACATAAATATTACCATAATTAATTCAATTAAAATTACGACACACAAGTAATTTAAAATTTTTCGAATTGATTAAATATTAAATGCATAAAATTACGGGGTGTTACAATTCGCCCTTGGATGTACACTGTATTCACCATTTAATGATTGTTGTCTTATTAAAACCTTACTAAGGAAATATCCGGTGAGAAAAAACCAAAGTGAAGGAAAAATAGTACAACTTTTGTGATCATTGAATCGGTGTTGGACGTGTTTAGTGTTGCCTCGTTAAAACCTTTAACTAAAACCCAATGGAAAAAATCTTAGTCAAAGAAAAAGAGTATCACGTGCATATGTTCAAAATATCATGGACTTAATTTCTCCCCCTATCAAATGCTCCCCCTTATTGGATACTCACCCTGATCATGTTATTTCTCCAATGATTGAGTCAATGCATATCAGTCTCGTACACAACCTTCTGAAATATTGTAATACGCCGTATTTTTATGGCTTTTAATTATTGGGGATATATTGAATTTAATTGAGATATTAATTTAATGTTAATCTGGCATTTTATTTTAAATATATACTAGCGTGATGAGAGTTAGTAATTATTGAGAATTTATTGAATATTACTAGATGAGTAAAGTAATATATAAGATTGATTTTATTAAATTTGTCACGAGTGAATAAAATGACAATTATGAAAATTTAAGTCGGGACGCGCCTGTGTCGTGTCAGGACTAAATTATTATTATTACAAAAGTGAATATATTATAAGTTGTCCGTATGGTCATTTTGAGTGCGTCAAAGTGTTCGGTAGGGTCGATATAGTCATAAAAGTGTATCCGGGGGTTTAGTTTGGGTCTCGAGGCATTTTTAGGACTAATTGACATCCCGGGAGGGTATTTTAGACATTTTGTATTTTTGGGTAATTAAACCCACGAATTTTCTTAATATATATTAGCCATTTGGAGTTGTCTCTTAGGGTTAAAAAACACAAAACCTAAGCCCATCCATTAGAGAAGAAGCTGAAGATATTAGAGAAGAAGGTGAAGAGGTTAGAGAAGAAGGTGAAGAGTTTTCAAGCAATCCAAGGCCTAGAACTCATCCGATTGCATCGCCACCACCACCAAAACGTAGATCGCACGACGAGGAATGCAACCATATATTTTTCATCAACAAATCAGATCCTTGAATCCCAGGTAAGTATCTATCTTGCTGATTTCCAAGTTTTTTATTTCAGTTCAATTGCAAGAGGAGATGTAGATTTTCTATCAAAAGACGGAATATAAGGGTACAAGTTATGGATGGTGGACCCAATGGATTTTGATAACTGACTATGTTATGTAGTAGTGTATCAGGGGGGTTCCTTGTTTAGATTTCGCTTTGCGAGACATCCCACGCATGAAACTTAGCATAAGGTTGGAAGTAAAGAGATGTTTGGTCATTAGTCCATGAGTCCAGTACCTCGATCGTCATAAGAACCGATAATTATGAATGTAAGTTAGAGTTAGGTGACGATTTAAGGTCAGTGGAGCCAGTTTTGTGGTAAGGGAACATTGGATGTTTTGTTTTATCACCCAATCGAAGGGTGGAATGATGATAAGGAGGTTTAAGAGTACCCAAGTATTGTAAACACATTGTGAGCACAAGGGAAATAAATAACTGGGTGTTATCTGTAAAGCGTAGGTAATGCTTACACCAGTATGCACGATTTATAGGGTGTGTGGGCATCCTAGTTAGTTGTTGCTTGAATCGTTCGAGTTGAAGAGACGCGGGGATAGATGCATGGAATATGTGTTTATGCGAACGATGTAACAAAGTGGAACTGGTAGAGTGGATAATCAGAATTTTTGATCGGCCGAGTTAGAGTCTGATGACTATGGTGGAATTACCGCGGCTATTTTAGATGACTTTTGAATGTTGTAAGAGTTACATTGTCGAAAATCGAGATTCGAAGAACTGACAAGAGTGGTCAAATGTTCGCATGGTTTCTCTCAAAAAGGGAGTTTTGCATTTAGATAAGTACGATCTTAAGTAGTGAGGTGCGACCTCCCAATAATATTGAGACAATGGAGGCCAATGATGTGTAGGCTCGTCTTATGCGAATAGCAACGGATTGGATCACAATGTGAAGTGCCTTTATTAAGGTGTGACTCTATAACTGATGGTATTGAGCGTGTTTCATAAGCTTATTGTGAGGCGGGGGACTATAGAAATTCACATTACCCGAAAGTCCATTTTGAATATTTATAAAGTATCTACATCTATTTTTACCAGGTATGCCTTAGTTTTTGAATTTCAGGACGAAATTCCGTTATTAGGGGGGAAGTATGTAATACCCCATATTTTTATGGCTTTTAATTATTGGGGATTTATTGAATTTAATTGAGATATTAATTTAATGTTAATCCGGTATTTTATTTTAAATATTTACTAGTGTGATGAGAGTTAGTAATTATTGAGAATTTGTTGAATATTACTAGACGAGTAAACTAATATATAAGATTGATTTTATAAAAATTATCACGAGTGAATAAAAGGGAAATTATGGAAATTTAAGTCGGGACGCGCCTGTGTCGTGTCAGGACTAAATTATTATTATTATAAAAGTGAATATATTATAAGTCGCCCGCATGGTCGTTTTGAGTGCACCAAAGTGTCCGATAGGATTGAGATAGTCAGAAAAGTGTACCCGGGGGTTTAGTTTGAGCCTCGGGGCGTTTTTAGGCCTAATTGACATCCCGGGAGGGTATTTTAGACATTTTGTATTTTTTGGGTAATTAAACCCACGAATTTTCTTAGTATATATTAGCCATTTGGAGTTGTCTCTTAGGGTTAAAAAACACAAAACCTAAGCCCATCCATTAGAGAAGAAGGTGAAGAGATTAGAGAAGAAGGTGAAGAGTTTCCAAGAAATCCAAGGCCTAGAACTCACCCGATTGCATCGCCACCACCATCAAAATGTAGATCGCACAACGAGGAACGCAACCATATATTTTTCATCAACAAATCAGATCCTTGAATCCTAGGCAAGTATCTATCTTGCTGATTTCCAATTTAATATACCTTCCATGTTAGTCTATGAATGAAAATCATATGTTTTAATTGAAGAATTATATGTTTTGGAAGAGAATTTATATACGTTGTAGGGAGAATCCATGTAGTCTGAAATCTTGATCATATGTAGAGAATTACCCACAAATTTATTATGATATTTGGGAAGAAAATCTAGATTAAAATAGAGGTTTGTGATTATTCATGCAAAATTTGATTTTATAAAGAAATCTGGGATTAAACCCCTTTTTGATTGATTCGTTGAGGATTTATTGATGTTGTTACGTTAGAAATTGTTTATATATATTGTTTATACCTTTGGATAACTTGGTTGGGAGTTTGGGATGAAGTTATAGAGGTTTGTAGGGGTTAGAATGGTTGAATCCGTAGGTTGAAAATTGTAGAAAACTGGGCAAGAACTGCTTGATCGATCGATCGACTGACCCCATTCCTCGATCGATCGATCCCTCCTAGAAAAGTGCATATTTTTCTCCTTTTTGTTTAATCCGGTTAAGATACGTAGGAACCCTTGATTATTATTTTTGGAGTATAATGGGTTATGAAGATGACCAATAGGGTCTAAGTAGACTCCGTTGAGTGAAATTAATATGAGATGAAATTGTGGGTTAACGGAGAGTTATTCATACGTTGGAAATTGTGCGTACGTTTACTAAAAGATTGAGGCTCGTGAAAGATTTAGACTAGAAGGTAAGTGAGGGTATACCTGCTGAAATTATACTTAGTGAGAGAGAATACTTCGAGAGATGATAAGTAAGTATGAAGTAAATTACAAATGAGAATAAAAGAGATGAATCCGTTATGCGAGGTAGTTGAGTAAAAGCTGTGCTAAGAACGGATAATAATAATTATGGGTCGTGGGCGAACCTAATTTAACATGGTGAATAGATTTGATTGACTATTACTTCAATTTTATTTTTCTTCATAAGCTCTACTTCCATAAGATTTAGATGAAGAGGGGTGAACATGCCACTTTGTAGGATATATTTAGCTTCATTTATCGTAACTCTTATGGAATTTATGCATTACATAACTCTTCTTGAGTTCATGAAAGTACAAGAACTGAAATGTGTTGTCATAAATCCCTCGGTGTAGCCTCTTTAAGTTTGAGATATACAAGCATCATTGCCTTTATAAGTAATAGTAGGACTATATGTCATTTGAGGCAAGTCATAAGTGCTTTGATTATTCTTTGAGAGGATCCCAGAGATAACCTGCATCTATATAACTAACTGGACATAGATGGTTTATAAAAATATTATATGATATGATTAATATTAGTCTCGTGCTATTGAAGTCAATGGTAATTATTTCATGACAAGATATTGACTGCAGTTATAATATCCAATGCATTGTGTTATATATATCAATATGCTAATAACATACAAGTAAGGTACTTTTGAACCATATACTATAACAACATGCACATATGGTACTTCAAGACCAAGTTTATATTTGTCATACTCTTTAGGATAATATGGATAATTTAATATCCAAATACCGGAGACCATTGGTATACTAAAACTGTATGCTTAATATATAATAAAGCATTACAGGACTTTTCAATCCATTTGACTAATGGTTATGAGTTTAACATAAATTGTGCTCGATCTGCAGGCCGATACAGTAACTAGTAACCCCAAGGTCATTAATTCTTGAATTCCTTATTTGGATATTTTACATTTTAGTTGAGCCCTTCAGGAGCACATCCATTTAAGTATATTTTTATAATGGCATATTTGCATATATGATTGTTTGCATACCATTCTTTAGATAAATATTTACTATGATGGTTGTACCCATATCCATTTGGATTGCCTGCTGTACAATGAACGTCTTAGTACATTTGAGCACGTACTCCTTATCTTTGCTTTGAGCAAAGAAAATCCTTATAAGATTTGTCATATGTATTCTTTATCTATTTCTCGTATAAATAAGCAGTTATAATATTCACGAGTCTCATATAATATATTTTAAAAAATTGCAAAGCTAGTCAGATATTAGAAAACATTTAAGGTTGAAACGAGATGGTATGTTCATATATAATCAATATTGGTATCATCAACAAACCATGTGCCATAAATCATGCACTTTTTAGTGAGTTTTAACACTTCACATTCTTATAAACACCCATTCGTAACCTTCAACATCTTTTAGCGTTTAATATAGGTCTAAATACACAACGTATATTAAGAGACTCGAATTATGCCATCATGGTATTTTCTCATTTTGGCCAATATATTCTTTATCGGCATTCATTCATATTCATATTCATAGTACATGGATTTGAAGTATCATTGCCCTTTGATTTTTGTGTAGTTACAACATATATAATTATATCATCGATGATTATCTTTGTTTATCCCACTTTTCTCTTGTATATCGATAAAACATAGAGATCTTATTTAATATTAGGTACATTTGCCAACTTCAAGGGCTTTATAGTCACTTCAGGGACTTGTGTCTTTTTATAGATAATAACCTCTTCTGGGATTTTTGAGAAAGTGGATATTTTGTTGTTAACCTCTTTTGGATCATTATGTATACCCTATTCTAGAGTGTTATTTGGGCATGATTTTATTTAACCTCCACTTTTGGAGAGTCAAGTAGTTGGGACCTATAGGTTTGCCATGCTTCTGGCGTGCAATGAATTTACTTGCTGCCGAATTTATTTAATCCGTTTGGGATAATGATTTTGGCAAGCACATTTGCAACTAGTCCATGTAACATTTGATGTTGCAATATAATTTTTTCACTCCATTTTCACATTGAGCGAAACAAATGATTATAGTAAAATTGTTCCTGTAAAATGTTAAACCTCTAACAAAGTGTGCAAATGTAATATAATAAAGGAAATTAATGTGTGAGAAACAATCTGTCGACAATGACATAAGAAGATATTAAACTTGATGAAATAGTAAAAATCCATGTAAATCAATCCGATTTATAAAGAAGTAAAAATGGAGAGGAAGAGAAATATTGATTATGAAATAAATAACATAATAACATAGTATAGTGAGAAGATATGAAGTCTAAATCGTCAAATATATTGCTTTTGACGTTTGTTATGGTTCGATGTGCCTTCTTCATCTTCAACTTTACGAGCAAGAAAACGAGCAAGCTTTTGATTTGAATCTTTAAGCGATTTCCCTTTAATGTAGAATTTGTAGATTTTGCCTATGCACATATAGAATTTTCGAATGTAGTCCAAGTGCATAATTCTCTGTTTAAAAAAGTAACATATATGAAGAGTAATTATATGTAATTAGTATATGAAGTATATAATTTATGTATGAAGATAAATAGTCAATATGAATGAAATTACCTTTTGTTTGGAAACGATGAAAGTTGGAATGTTGTATCCAATGAAAGACTTTGCTTCCTCAAATAGTGCGGCCGATGCTCTTTCGGCGTTGTCGTCTTGGACAACTAATTAAAGTAAGTACCTTATATTTTGTTGAATAGTGAGTCAGTAAAGTTTGATATGTGAGTAATGTAAAATATTTGGCAAATATTTTCAAATGTTCTATTTTACCTCGAGGTGTAATTTGCATTTGAGGAAGCACGATTTAAGCACGCTTCACTTTCATTTGCAATAGTTACTTTCTTATTATAGGCATTGCATGCATCGTACCAAGGATTTTGTTATCTCTGACCTCCATAATCATAACAATGAAAGAATAAAAAAGATTATGTGCGAGGGAAAAAATGTATACATTTTATTATGAAATTGAATATATTAGACACCGAAAGTATATTCAACGATATTGAGTCATCACTTCTTTAGTTGATGGGATTCCTTTAATAATGTCATGAATATAAACATTGTCAGTATTATTTATGATTTTTTGTGTAGTTGAAGCAAATTTGTCCAATTATGGTGAAGATAATGAGGTTGACAACCCGTAAAAGAAATTTTACAAATTAATATAACTAAGCACGAATTAAAATTGCATTAAAAATTAAATATCGAACCATTCTATTAATTTCTTAGACTGAATAATGTATAGGTTAATCTGAATTGTAGTCTTTGAGACACTGGTCAAGCTATATTCGCCTGTTAAGAAGGAATTAGTATTTTTATGATTAGTATCAGTTGTATTTATTGTTGATTGAAGGAAAACATATTCAATTGATAATAATGAAGACATAAAATATTGAGAAGACTGCCTTTAGATTTCATTGTGGACATTATGAATTAAGAGTCGTGCATTTTGGACTCAGAAATGCTCCATCTACTTTTCAAGCCCTTATAAATGAGGTGTTCGGGTTGCATTCAAGAGATTTTATCCTAGTGTTTTTATGATATTTTGGTGTTTAATAAACTATTTGAGGATCACACACACCACCTACATCAAGTGCTAAAAATGTTAGAGAATACAAATTATTTGCTAAAGTGAGGAAATGTTCATCCCTCAATGGAGTATGTGAGCCATATCATTAGTGTTGATGGCGTTTCAACTGACCCGACCAAGGTGGGGATATGAAATCTTGGCCAAGATCCATAAACTTAAAGAGTCTCGGAGGTTTTCTGGGATTACTGGGTTTTATAGAAGATTTGTACAAGGATACAGTACAATTGTCATTAATTGAAATTATAAATTTTATGCATATTTAAGCAAAAACAATTGAAAATTAGAAGTGTTTAAAGCTACACAAAAGTTTTTTTTACATTATCTACCTACCTACCTACATATTAAATTTATTTTTTTAATCACAAATACGTAACTTCACATATAATATCAATAATAACATGAATTTTGATCATAAAGGACATAATAAAGCAAATTCATATAAACATTGACCAATATTCTAATAATTAATATCTATTGTATGTCATTAGTTCGTTTAAATATACGAAATTTATCTATATATTTGGCAGACAACAGAACATGTGATGTACCGAACCACAAATCGACATTTAGAACAAAAAGGTGATGTGCATTTCATTCATTGAAATTACAAACGGTAAATGGATGCATCAGAATTAACCTTAAATTTAGAAGAAGAAAATATAGCAATGCAAACATGTCATACTGAAAAAAATATACTTTCAAAACTAAACTATTCTAGATGGTTTATGATTCTATATTGATCCATTAATTGAAATTACAAACGAGAGAAAGATTCATTGGAATTAACCTTCATGTATGAATTAGTAATGATAAAAAGATGCAGTGGTAATAACCTGGATTTTTGTAGAAGAAAAAATGGCAACACAACATATAATTGAGTTTCAATTAAATAGACTAAATAGAGAAAGAACTTACGTAGGTAATTTGGACTCTTAATGCTTTAGCTCCCATTGTAACAGCGGATACTCCTTCACAATTTGAGCGTAAATGATGGGGAGTCAATTAAACCGTTCAGTTGTAAATGAGGAAGATAAAGTGTTGTACGAGTCTATCCAAATGCTTAGAAAAAGACGATTAAAAAGTTTGTAAATAACTCGAGGATATTTTGATCGTTAGACCATTATAGTGATACTCCGTTCCTTTTAGGTAGGGGTGGCAATTCGGGTTAGTCGTGTCATTTTCGGGTCGCTCTAGTTTTTATTTGAGTATATGTTTTGGGTACTCTTAAATCTATACAAGTTAATCGTGTCAAGTTCGGATCATTTCGCGTTATTACCATAAACGAGTTATCGTGTCAAAAATTGCCAGCCCTTTTAGGTAGTAGTGATGTTTTAAGCCTCTAATTTTATATATGTATACATAGATTTCATAATAAAAAGTTGTGAACTAAATTTAGCCTTAAAACTTTTGAAAACCTTGAACATAAAAATCAGGTGGTAATTGATACGTGTTGACATCCCATGGTCCCACGACAGCAAGCCAAACTTAAATATCAAGCAAATGAAACTATATGCTATCCAAAACCATCAATGTGAATTTTCACACCCTTCTAGGCTGCTTCTTCTAGAAAACGTGTGTACACAACATTACTCAGTATTTTCTCTTATTCGTTACATAAATGACCCATCACAAACACCAACACCCAATCGCTTAAATTTCCATTTCATCATACAAAACATCAAAACTCAAAGCAGCCCATTTGTAGTTGATAAAGGAAAAAAACTTATATACATATCAAGAATGTCTAGCAACGAAGATAATGGGGAGGATTTAAATGGGTATTCATTTGATAGGGTGAAACAGAGGGTTAAAGACAGATCCAAGGTATCATTTAAGTTTATTCTTATTTTTATGTTTTTATGAATGAGTTATGATTGTGGGTAGTGTTTCTTGATTTGGGTTTGTTTGGTTTTGTAGAAAGTGGCTCAAACAAAGGAGATCTTGTCCAAACAGGCTGTTAAAATCGCTAAACAGGCTGAAGAACATGAAAGATTCATCAACAAGGTATATACATACATGTATAGATATACCTACATGTGTTTATGTTTGTGATATGTATGAATGATATTACATGTAATTCTAGCACAACACAAGATTATGATGTATGGGTTGCTGTCGTGTCGAGTCCGTATCGATTGTTGTTGCGTCGTGTCTGTATTGTTTGTTGTCGTGTCGTGTCTGGTCTGCATTGGTTGTTGTCACTCGTCAACCAATGCATGTCACACAAAATGTGTTGAAATGTTTATGATGAATGGGTTATTGCTTCAATATCATATTTTCGAGCCCATGTGATGTTTGATAATTTGCCTATGTGGGTTTTTCTTTGTTTACAGGTGACACATCTATTGGGTGTTCTTGGTTTTGGGGCATTTTGCTTTATTTTGGGTGCAAGTGAGTACAGTAATATTTTTGTAGAATCAATATTTCGACTGATATTTTGTAGTTGTTTGTTAATTGTTTTGTTGGTTGCAGGGCCGCAAGATATACGTTATGTATACTGTTTGTTCTACTTCACCTTTGTTCCTCTCCGATGGATTTATTACCGGTATAAAAAATGGCATTACTATCTTTTGGTAAGCTCCAACACATCTCAAAGTATTAAGCAGTAAGCTGCTATAAGCAAACACTTTATATTACCTCTTAGAATTCAATTCATTGTTAGGAGGTAAAAATGATCATCCACTTGGTTGTTAAAATAATGAAGTGAGCTATAAGTATTGAAGCTTATTATCTATTGGTCATTAGCTCTATTACTTTGCATTGGAGCCTTTTGTACATTTGTCTACACTTTAATTCCAGATTACGCAGTATGTTGATCTTTTTTCTCCTTTTTGCCTTTAATGGGTTCATTCTTCACGGTGTGTGCGTGCATGTGTTGAGGGTGGGGGTAGAGGTGAGGGTGAGGGGGGTGGGGCTTGCTTTTTCTTTTGTGGAGTGGGGTTGAGGGAGAGTATGGTTGGTGCTTATTTTTAACAGATTTACATTAATAGACCATCTCCAAGCGTTTGGGAAAACGGGTTGAACTAAGTCCAGATGATCAACCAAAATAGGGGAAATCCATTTTCCAAAGCAAATCTGGAGCCATTTTGCTCAAAAATTTCCGTTAAGAGTCATAATTCTGGCAGCAACTCACTTTCATTTTCGGCTCCACATTTTCCTTTCTATTTTTGTTAAGATTCTATTACTATGGGCACGAAGTGAGTTGCATGACCTTTTCCTCATTTTTTTACTAGTGTAGCACACGGCTTGCCGCTGAGATGGGAAAAACTGAACGATTGTTTTGAACCCATTGACCCATTGAAATACTATATGTTTATTTGGCCATACAAGTCTTTATAGGTTGAGTTGCTTAATAACCTGAACAGTTGAGTTTGCACGAACCTAATTATACATGACACAAACCTAATTACCTTTTAATAGGTTGTGAGCTGCTAAATAAACTTGAAAACTGAGTTGACATGAACCTAATCATACACAACACGGTCCATACAGACACATATCCGACATGAATGCCACCCCTACTTTTGATGTGCGTATCTAACGTGTAACCATTTATTTGCTACTTTTAATAATGTTTGAACTTCTCCACACCAGTTATCACTTCCACAATTGATGACATAATCAGATCCAAAAATCTCTTAATGACCGAGGTTTTAATGAATAGAACCTTAGCCCCTGAACCTTCTCTAATTCTTCAATTTAGTGATTCATTTCAAGACAAGGATGACATAATAATACAGTTTTCCTTGTGTCATGCAGGATTTTTGCTACTATGCCAACACGATCTTCTTGGTCATGCTTTTGTTCTATCCAAAAAACGAAAAGCTTTTCATGGTTTCCTTTTCATTTGCAGAGGTAAACAAAGTAGTCCCAGTTTACCTTTTCACCACCCTGATGGCTTTACATTCTGACCCTGTTCAATTTGACTGCAGGGACCATTAGCCTGGGCATTGATTGTTTGGCGTTGTAGCTTAGTTTTTAGTTCTGTTGATAAATTAGTAAGCGTCCTCATACATCTTTTACCTGGTGAGTTCAACCTCATTTATCTATGGTAGTGCTTCTATTTACAAATCTTTGTCTGAGCTTGATAAACAAGATTAATCAACTTGTGAAATGAGTAATACTCCTGTCCTGAATTAAGAGTTCTAGTTTCTTTCTTTCTACGTCCCAAATTAAACTGTTTTCAAGCCATCTAGCAAAATGGCTTTTGCAAGTTGGAATGGGTTTATGGAAGCCATCTTCTACTTTAGCCAAACGCAATTTTGAATGAATTTTTTTCGTCATATTGCCCGGAAATATACGAGTTTGTCTCGGTTCGGGCAGCAATTGGTCTGTCGTGCCATCATTTTCCCCTTTTACGCGATTCATTTTAGTGTGTGACAAGTAAATCGGCCGCAACTCTCATGTGCATGTTTTTCCGCACCATCAACAAAATACTAGCCACGCTTAGCGTTTTTTCTTTTGACGAAACCCGAAACATTGGTCTAGAAGTCCATTTTGAAATCAATGAACGAAATTCCACAAGATTCATATATGTTTTAATTTTGACCATTGCTCATGTTAAAATTCAGTTATTTCTAAAATGAGCTTTCAACATGGACTCTTCATTTGGCACGGAGTATGGTTTACTTTTTACCCATTTGCCATATACGTAATTACCTCTTTGGTTATTCATAATTGCATCCCTTGTTTCAAATTGACCTTCCTGAATCTCCGATGTACATTTAGTCTTGCTATCTCTTGTACGTTGTATTTGGGTAAATTCCTCTTAAGTCCTTTGTGTTATAAAAATTCCTTATTGTTTTGTGTAGTGCCATAAACCTCAAAGTGTTAAAAAAATTCCACTAACCTCCCCTCTTTTAGTAGACTGGTAGTGGACATAGTAAAACGATGATTACAGCATTCTTTATTAATTTATTAAGCCTTTAAATAATAAATATGGTCAACATAGTTATTTTTGTCATTTAAAATCTTTAATGTATTATGTAATTGTTGATTAACGGTTTGGTTAGTCTAAGTTATGTTTCTGGTGAATTACCAAAACTTAGGGGGGTGGTCCGTGGTGTTTTGCACAACAGAATACAAGAGATATTAGTGGAAATTACTCTCTGCATTTCTATTGGGATAAAGTTTTTCTGTAGTTTAGTTGCAAGTACCAAGTAAATGGTTCTTTTTTTTTTTCCGAAGTGCAAACTATATGTTTGCTTTTGTATTTATTGCTTGTCAACGAATGGGTGTAGTGTAAATGCTGTCTCACTTGGTCAATCATATAAAAAAAAAATTAAGGCTGTGTTACATGTTATTTTAATGGATGTAAAAAATGGTTTTTATTTATTTAACTTTATTGTTTACAAGTATAAAGTGGGATTTATGTAAGAAGAACTTGCAGTACTTTGAATTTATGAAATAAATTTGAAGTCTCCTCATCAAGACAAATATACAATTTTGTATAATATTATGATCATCTTTGGAAATGGGGAAAATTAAGGATTTCACTTAAAAAAGGTATGAAGTACCTCCAGTTTGGCAATTTAATGCTGTTGCTTCACTAAATTGAGGATAAAAAACTGCATTGGATCATTGGCTTTATGGAATTGGAAGTCCATTAACTTTAGGGTTTCCATTCTTTGGAATTGTAATTGAAATATTTTCAGTTCAAAAACTTCACATTTTGAACTAAAAATATTCTAATTCCAATTAAATTGGGATTCTCAAAAACTCCATGTTTTCAGAATTTAACGATAGTAATTTAGTCATCATGGGACAATTTTTTTCACCGTGGCTGTTCAAATCACCCGTTTTCAGGCAGATTTCTTTCGATATGACTCTTAACTTGTTGGCTGATTCAACATACATGCCACGACTTCAAGCCTTTATTATGTGGCACCGTACTTGAACTGACATTATCAAACAAGCAAATAATAATACTCATATTAATTTACAGTTCTAACTGTTTTTATTTGAACTACGGCTTTATGTGTCTGAATTGCATGTAGATTTTTCCGTATAACCTTGTTGGTCTAGTTATTAATTTAACAACGTGGTAAACTATTTTTATTTTTCTGTTTTCAGGATTGGTGTTCTTCACAATTCGGTGGTGGGACCCAGCCTTCTTTGAAGCAATGCATCCAGAGGGAAGTATTCGAAGAGTTTCATGGCCCTATGTAGAGAACAAATCGTACCTGTGGACATGGCTATTTCTAGTTCCCTTAATTGTTTACAGCCTTTGGCAAGCTCTCTACTTTCTCATTGTAAATGTCCTGCGCCGACAAAGGCTATTGAGAGATCCTGAAGTCATGACTTCTTACAGGTTCTCTATTTCGCTTACTTTAATCTATCCCGTAACCTAATTATATATAGGGTCATTTGGGGGGTTTGACCCCTATTAATTTTTTTATATCGACTTTGGCCCTCAACATTTTCACTCATTGGGTCTCATCATCATCCTTGCCTAATCCTAACATATGGGATCGGCCACATGGATTCTCCTTTTTCATTCTAATCTATTATATGCAGAATTATCATTCAAGTTTAATTCCATAAGATCTCTCCTAATAATTTCCGCCCATGATATCTTAGGCCCTTTCTCTAACCCTCTATTTTCAATAATCTTCCTCTAGTTATAAGTGCATCTATTGGTCTACGCAACACATGTCTGTACCATCTAGGTCTACTTTCTCCTAATTTATCCCTAATGGGAGCTACTCTTAACTTTTCTCTCACGTATTGGTTTTTAATTTTGTCCAATCTAGTATTTCCTATCATCTATCGGAGCATCCTCATCTCACTAATTGTCGTAATAAGTAGCTTCTTGGGTAGCTCCATTAATTGTCGTAATAAGTAGCTTCTTGGGTCTGACCCGCAAAATAACTTTTAACGACAAAAAAATGTCGCAATACTTTAATTTCTCTCATAACCTAATTATATATACGGTCATTTGGGATTTAACCCTCATCAATTATTTGATATTGACTTTAGCCCTCAACATTTCTTAGGGTTTGATCCGCAAAATAACTTTTAAAGACAAAAAAATGTCGCAAAAATTGCGACACTTTTTGCATCGCTAAAAGTTAATTTTGGGGCCAAACCCCTAGAAATGACACATCGCTAAATGGGTGGAAGCTCTAGCTACCAAGACTAATGACAATAAAGTGGTGATTAGGTTCCTACAGGAACACATACTTTCCCGCTTCGGTGCTACGAAAGCGATAATCAATGATAACAGCACGCACTTTTGCAACAGGCCATTCGAGAAGATCATGAGAAAGTATGGCGTCATTCACAAAGTTGGAACGACCTATCACCCACAAACAAACGGGCAGCCCGAATTAGCAAACCGGGAAATCAAGACCATTCTCGAGAAGACCGTCAATCCCACCCGGAAAGATTGGTGAACGATTCAGTATGGGCCTACTGTACCGCATACAAAAATTCGTTCGGCGTGTCCCCATTCCGCTTTGTGTATGGCAAACCTTGCCATCTTCCCGTGGAATTAGAGCACAAGGCGTATTGGGCGATTAAGAAGCTGAATTATGACATGGATAAAGCCGGTGAAACTCGCAAGCTTCAATTAAATGAGTTAGAAGAGATACGCAATGATGCGTATGAGAACGCAAAAATTTCCAAAGAACGGATGAAACTCGCTCACGATAACATCATTAGACGCAAAGAGTTTCTTCCCGGACAAAAAGTGCTTCTCTATAACTCTTGACTTCAACTTTTTCCGGGTAAGTTGCGGCCACGATGGTCTGGCCCGTTCGTTGTAAAGAATGTATTCCCACACGGAGCTGTTGAGTTAGACGATTTGAAAGGGAGAAATACATTCAAAGTAAATGGACGACGCCTAAAGCCACATCTAGAGGCGTGTGTGGAAGAAGTCGACACCGTTTGCTTGTCGGACCCCGTTTACGGGGTCGATTGAGCAGGCAAGAGAGGTCGTCGCACCCCCAACGCGTATGGGGTAACTTCTTGTGTGTAGTAGTTATGCTTCGATAGATTATATTGAGTTCGTAGGTAGGTTACGTATGGTTAGGGTTAAGATCGCGCTTTTCTACACAAAATTCATGAGGGAATCGAGGAATTCAAATGGGAGATTAAGTGCATGAGTTTAGGAATTTGAGAGAATAAGATTCCAGAGCAGCAGACTGAGAAAAGGGGTTTTGTCACAAATGGAACCGAACTGAATCCCCAAGCCGGATCGGTTCGGTTTGAAAAAATCGAAAAAAATCCCCAGACATAACCGAATCACCCCTGAACCGGATCGGTTTGGTTCCTGTGATTTTGCTTCTTCCCGAGGAACCCATTCAACCCCCCTATCGTCTCCCTTCCCTCCATTCTTCCCCCTTCCGCCCAAATTACCCACCCCTTTTTTCCCTCCAAAAACCCTCACCCAAACCACTCCCCACCACCTATAAATACCTTCTCTTCCCTCCTCTCCCACTCACACCTTCACATCTTTCCCCCTCTACAAGCCCTAATCTTTCCTCTCCTAATTCCAAGTTTTTCCAATGGCCAATCAACCTCTTCCCGCCAAATACATGTCAACTGAAATTCTGCCCAACGACAATGGGCAATACCGCTCCCACATGGAGCGTGTATGGTGTGAACGATTTTTATTTTTTTCCCGCCAATTGCACATTGAGCGGGTTGTCAACTGGGACGAGCTGCCGCGCCCCGTCACTACCCTTTTCCGCCAGCGGGGGTGGACGCAATACCTGCAAGAACCTTACCATGTCGTTTGGGCGGACGAAGTCCGGTCCTTTTATGTCACTCTCGTCTGCACGGGCGAGTTTGAATGCCAATTCTTTGTTGACGGCCGCCCCATCCGATTCTCCTTAGCCATCCTCGGGCGTTCCCCACCCGGACATATATGACTACCCAACCAACGCCCCCAAACAGCAATGCATTGACCGACTCGCGCCCGACGACAACTGGGAACGGGGTACTTTCCCCGGACGTATATGGAACGTGATGCGCGCCTTGTCATTTTGAAGTCAAGAGTTATAGAGAAGCACTTTTTGTCCGGGAAGAAACTCTTTGCGTCTAATGATGTTATCGTGAGCGAGTTTCATTCGTTCTTTGGAAATTTTTGCGTTCTCATACGCATCATTGCGTATCTCTTCTAACTCATTTAATTGAAGCTTGCGAGTTTCACCGGCTTTATCCATGTCATAATTCAGCTTCTTAATCGCCCAATACGCCTTGTGCTCTAATTCCACGGGAAGATGGCAAGGTTTGCCATACACAAAGCGGAATGGGGACATGCCGAACAAATTTTTGTATGCGGTACGGTAGGCCCATACTGAATCGTTCACCAATCTTTCCGGGTGGGATTGACGGTCTTCTCGAGAATGTTCTTGATTTCCCGGTTTGCTAATTCGGGCTGCCCGTTTGTTTGTGGGTGATAGGTCGTACCAACTTTGTGAATGACGCCATACTTTCTCATGAGCTTCACGAATGGCCTGTTGCAAAAGTGCGTGCCATTATCACTGATTACCGCTTTCGGAGCACCGAAGCGGGAAAGTATGTGTTCCTGTAGGAACCTAATCACCACTTTATTGTCATTAGTTTTGGTAACTATAGGTTCCACCCATTTAGAAACGTAGTCTACGGCGACAAGGATGTATAGGAAACCAAAAGATGGGGGAAAAGGGCCCATGAAGTCAATACCCCAACTGTCGAAGATCTCAATAATGAGTATCGGGGTTATTGGCATCATGTCTCGTCAGGTAAACCCCCCCATCCTTCGACACCTATCGCAGGATTTGCAACAATTATTCTCATCCCGGAAGATTGTGGGCCAATAGAGGCCGCATTGAAGAATCTTAGCGGTCGTCTTTTTCGTCGAAAAGTGACCTCCACAAGCTTCCGAATGACAGAATTGGATGACTTTGGGGATCTCGTCATCCGGTACACGTCGGATGATTTGGTCGGCGCAATATTTAAACAGGAATAGATCATCATAGAAAAACATGCGCAACCAAGCAATAAACCTCTTCTTATCTTGCGGTGTCCAATAGGGAGGGACGGCTCCCGTGACAAGATAGTTCACGATATCCGCAAACCAGGGCAAAGCAGAGGTAGCAAAGAGTTGCTCATCCGGGAAGTATTCGTCTATGGGTATTGGATCACTAGGTACGTCGGACGAAAGCCGTGATAAGTGATCGGCAACGACGTTTTCTACTCCTTTCTTATCTTTAATGGAGAGATTAAACTCTTGTAGGAGTAGAATCCACCTTATGAGGCGGGCTTTGCGTCTTTCTTCGCAAGAAGTATTTCAATGCCGCGTGGTCGGTGAAGCAAGTGATGGGAGAACCGATAAGGTAGGATCGAAATTTGTCAAGAGCAAAGACTACCACTAGCAACTCCTTCTCTGTGGAGTAATTGAGTTGTGGTCCGGTAAGAGTCAGGCTAGCGTAGTAGATGACATGAGCCCGTTTGTCTTTTCTTTGCCCCAAAATAGCCCCTATCGCATAGTCGCTAGCATCACACATGAGTTCGAATGGTAAGAACCAATCCGGAACTTGCATGATGGGAGCGGACACAAGCATGGTTTTCAGTTTTTCAAAAGCGCTATGGCATGCTTCCGTACATTCAAATGGGGTGTCCTTCATGAGTAGGTTGCTTAAAGGTCTAGCGATGGCGCTAAAGTCCTTAATAAACCGTCGATAAAACCCCGCGTGGCCCAAGAAGGAGCGCATGTCTTTGAGCAATTTTGGTGAGGGGACATCTATTTTTGCTCTATCAACATCAATCCCTTTGGATGACACGATGTGGTCAAGAACTATGCCCTCGGTTACCATGAAATGTCATTTTTCCCAATTCAGCACTAAGTTCTTCTCCACACACCGGGCAAGTACTTTTTCCAGTTTTTCCAGACAAATATTGAAAGAGGTGCCAAAAACGCTAAAGTCTTCCATGAACACTTCAAGTCCTCTCTCAACCATGTCGCTAAATAAACTCAACATGCACCTTTGAAAGGTCGCGGGTGCATTACAAAAACCGAATGGCATACGTTTATAGGCAAACGTACCAAAGGGGCAAGTGAAAGTCGTTTTCTCCTGGTCAAGTACATCTACCTCAAATTGGTTATATCCGGAATAACCATCAAGGAAGCAATAGTAAGGGTGTCCCGCTACTCTCTCAAGCATCTGATCAATAAATGGTAAGGGGAAGTGGTCTTTCCTAGTTCCCGCATTGAGTTTCCGGTAATCAATGCAAACGCGCCACCCGATGGTGGTACGTTGAGGAACTAGCTCTCCTTTAGCATTCTCAATCACTGTCATACCCGACTTCTTCGGGACAACTTGAATAGGGATACCCACTTGCTATCCGAGATTGGGTAGATAATCCTGACATCCAATAACTTAATGATTTCAGTTCTCACTAATTCTTTCATAGTGGGGTTTAGCCTTCTTTGCATTTCTCTAGAGGGCTTTACATCCTCTTCGAGATGGATCTTGTGGGTGCAAATCAAAGGACTTATTCCCTTTAAATCAGCAATACACCAACCTAAAGCACCTTGGTACTTCCTCAGAATTTTTAACAGTTTACCCTCCTGCTCTTCGTCTAGGCTAGAGGAGACAACAACAGGAAATGTCTCGCTCTCCTAAGTATGCATATTTAATATGGGAGGGTAGTTTCTTCAATTCGAGAGTTGGAAATTTGTCGCTGGAGGGAACCATGCGTGTCTCCCTCGGCGGTAACTCCTCGAATCGAGAAACCCAACTTACATCTCTCGCGTCCTCATCCGACGCTCTCTCATCAAGTAACTCTCTCAACTCCTCAACTTCCCTCTCAAACTCAGTATACGTCCCCTCACTCTCGTGGCTTGACACTAAACAGGACCCTAAGGAATCCTCACAATAATTTTCCTCAAAGTACTCCTCTACGATCTCGTCGATTAGGCTCACCGCGTGAAGATCATCTTCTTCCCCGTATGTTGGGCTATATGGAAGATGTTAGTCTCTAAGATCATGTTCCCAAAAGTGAGTTGCATCTGCCCATTTCGAGTATTGATAATTGCGTTAGCCGTAGCTAAGAATGGGCGCCCAAGAATGATGGGAACATTATTGCTTGAGGCGAAGGAGGGCTCTGTGTCCCAAATGACAAAGTTTATCGGGAAGTAGAAAGTGTCAACTTGGACGATCACGTCCTCAACTATACCTCTTGGGACATTCACGGTTCGATCCGCTAATTGGAGAGTGATCGTTGTGGGCTTCAGGTCACCCAGATCAAGTTGCCTGTAGATGGTGTAAGGGAGGATATTGACACTTGCTCCTAAGTCAAGTAAGGCTTTTTCAATTTTATTGTCTCCAATGATGCAGGAAATGGTGGGTGCACCGGGATCTTTAAATTTTGGCGGGAGATCATTAAGTAGGATGGAGCTCACGTTCTGTGCTAGAAAGACGTTTTTCTTTACCTTCATCTTCCTCTTCACTGTTAACAAGTCCTTGATGACTTTCGAATAAGCTGGAATTTGCTTAATGGCATCGAGGAAAGGTAAATTTAGCTTTACTTGCTTCAGCACGTCTAGCACTTCATCACGGGGGTTTCCTTTATGCGAAGGAACCAACCTTTGAGGAAACGGTGTTGCGGTGGGTGGTTTCACTACTACCTCGGGCTCACTAGTGTCTTCTTTATCACTCTCATTCAAGGAGACATCTTCGGCCTCTTTCGTGCCGGGCGAAATCTCATTGTCTTTGATTTCGTCGTGTGGGGGAGGTGATAAATCAACAACTCTCCCACTACGAAGAGTGGTCACAGCTTGACATTGCTCCTGATGTTCTATTGAAGTGGAGTTAACACTAGTTTGAACTTGGGGCGGTCTTTGGCCCTGGGCAGGAAACTTGCCCTTCTCTTGGATACTCCACGATGATTGCATTTTTGAAATATTTGCATTTATGTCGCTGATCATGCGATCATATCTAGCATTGGTTGCATTCTGGTTACTGATAAATTGATTTATTGTATCCTCGAGATTTCACCGCGGTGGAGGGATATATGCTCCTTGAGGTGTGGTGCCTGCACGTGTCCTTGCATGTGTGGAGCTTGTTGAAAGTGCGGTGGTGGAGGAGCAACATGTGAATTAGGATTCATCGCAGCATGTTGTTGCCCATAGCTAAAACCAGGATGGTTTTTCCATGAAGGGTTGTAAGAATTCCCGTGCGGTGCACCGAAATTTCCCTTGAATCCCCCTACACTACTTACTTGTTCTTGAAGCATAACTTTGTAGGCGGGTATAGTCGGACATTCCTCAGTTGAATGACCCGCCTCATAAATCGCACACACCTTCTCGACGGGGTTTGGGATGGATCCAGTTAGTCCTCTTCCACATACTTCAAGTAGGTCTCGCATTCCTTTCTCAAGTACATCGAGTCGACTGTCCGTCATATAATTCTTTTCTACGTGAAATAGGTCGGACGCCGATGGAGTGGTCACTTGGCGATTTCGATTTTGAGCATTAGGGTCAGATGTATCCCTGGATTGGGTAGTCTCGGCGGCATACCTCGGGTGAAGCTCAGCATCTTTGGCGTCTAAGTCGACAAATGGACCATCGCACATGGTTTCAACGAGTTGCTTGGAATTAATGTTCAGCCCATTATGGATGAAGGAAATGATTTGCGTTTTATCAAAACCATGATGGGGACACGAAGTAATTAACTCATTGAAACGCTCGTAGCATCGATCGAACGTCTCATTTTCTAATTGTCGGAAAGTTTGAATTTGAGCCTTGATGGAGTTCGTTCGATGTGGAGGAAAGAATTTCTTGAGAAATTTAGATTGTAGTTCGTTCCATGATGAAATCGAATTTGGAGGTAAAGACCATAACCAGGTCTTAGCCTTATCCTTTAGCGAGAATGGGAAGAGTTTAAGGCGGAGCACATCTTTTGTGCAAGTTTGATCACTGAGAGTCTCGCACGTCTCCTCAAATTCCGTGATGTGGGCATATGGCTTTTCTGAATCCATTCCATGGTAAGTGGAAAGTAGCTGGATCATCCCGTTCCTAAAGCGAAATTGTCCTGCATTATACGGGAGTAAAATGCATCCCGGAGTGACAGTGCGCTCGGGATATAAGATGTCTCTCAAAGGGCGATACGGGGCCTCTTCCTCACCGGCGGTTGCACTACCGTGTTGAGACATATTTCTCTCACTCAAAGGTTCTGTGTCCTCACTGGTTATACTCAGAGCGTGCTCGGAAGTGTGTCCTAAGAGGGAAAACGGAGTGTTATTTGCGATTGAGTGTGACAGTGTGGGAGGTGGAACCCAGAATTGTGGAGTGTTAGGAGTGTGAGGGCTATCAGGGTCGTACTCAACTTATTGGATTTTCGTGAATGTGGGTTGGAGTATTATGGGGAGTTGGAGTGAGTTCAGAATTTTGCATTAACGGGCTTATGAGAGATGATGAAGAATATTTTTGTGCTTTTTAAAAAAAAAATTTATGTTTTTGGATTTTTTGAAATTTTTTTGTCAAAATTTGAGATTGACTTGATCTAATCCTAACTCTACCTAACTCCCCGGCAACGGCGCCAAAAACTTGACGCGACTAAGAATGTGTCTCAGAAGTGCGTACTCTCTAGGCTCAAGTGCAAGCCTGTCGCGCAAGTAATAATTCGATAAGTCGGGTATCGATCCTCAGGGAAATAGGACAACAGAGTTGTGACGACGTTGGACAGACGAAGGAAACCTAACTTTGACTTAAGGAAAAAGGGAAAGATGATTTGATTGGTGAAACACGACAACTAGATGCATTGTGAAAATGGTTAACTAATGAACTAAAGTATGAATGGAATGCAACTATTCTAAATTACCTAAAATACTGATGATGATGGACTTAAAACTTGAACTATAAGATGAGGAAAATAGGACGAGAATACAATCCCTCAACCCTAGTGTATTGATGGTATAAAACTAATCGTAGACCCATAATTTAGTACTCCCAAGCATTACATATATGAGGTTCAAGCCCGCACCATACATAATCAGAGGACGAGTACATCGGTATTGCGATAGTTACACTCAAATTGCATTCTAAAGCATCCCGGTTACCCTGAAGCAAACGAGATCCAAAGATCTACAATTGTTGTGTTGTTACGCAATACGGTCGTAATAAATCATTAAATTCAGATGATTAATTTTATACACATGTAACTAACACATCAGGTTGACGTCATGCATCCCGACCTTTTAAATCGAGCCGGGCATCTGGAAACTTGAAAACAACACGTTTTGAATGAAAGAAAACATTTTTACTGCGGGAATAAGATGAAGAAAGATGAGATTATAAGTGAACAAACAACTAGAACAAAAATTGGAACAGAAATTAGAATTATTTTACTTGAAAGTAACTAGGGTTTGTTGTTCTTCTCATCTAAAATGGATTACAAAGCTTCCTTAATGACCTTGAAGCCTTTCTCCTACGTTTGGGAGGAGTACCATTTATTAACTACGAAATACAAGAGTTTGAACCAAGTAAAACTCTAATTTTTACAAGTGGATAAGTCCGGAAAATCGAGAACAGAACCGATCCGGGTAAAGGGTTCGGTTCGGTTCCATCTTATGTAGCCTTTACAGAAAACTCTTCAAGCATGGGATCGGTTCTTTATTTCCTTGCTTCGGTTCGGTTCTGTTTTGCCATCCTTTACAGAAACTTCTCTCATGATGGATTCGGTTCGTTTTAGTTCTCTTGGGTTCGGTTCCCTTTTGTCAGTTTTTGCAGAAATCTTGCTTTCTTGTGTTTTTTTGAAGCTTTTGGTACGGAACTCGGATTACAACACTGGATACTTGCGAAATAGATGATGAACACACGAAACATGATGCACTCATTAGAATTTATCAATAGCAAAGATATGATATAAATCCACTTGAATTACACTACACGGAGCGATAAAAGCCTCTAAATTAAGGGGATAAATGGGAAGAATTTATGCCTAATCAGGAGAGGTTCAGAAGTGAACATAAAAGATGAATATTTTAATGAACCTTAAAAAAAAAGCACCCAATAATCCATTAATTTTAATTCCTATGTTGTAATTGGTCCAACGAACACGCGTATCAATCGAATATTTTTTGTACACATCCCCCCCCCCCCCCCCCCACCACCACACACACACCACCCCACCCGGCCAGAAAATCCAGAACCTGCCGCCATGGGGGGAGGGGAGATCGATTGACACGCGTGTTAGTTACTGCTGGCGCGGACCAATTACAACATAGGAAGTAAAATTAATGGATTGTTGGGTGTTTTTTGATAAGGTTCATTAAAATGTTCACCTTTTATGTTCACTTCTGAACCTCTCCCAATATATATATAAATGAAATAAAACATAATTTGCTTAGTAGAATACGTAAATATAACATACTTAACTTGCTATTCAATAAAATCAGAAATAGAACGAATATAATTTGCAAAAGTTAAGGTTCGTTTGAAACTTTTACGTCTAGATTGATCTCTTGTGAACATGGTTCAAAGTCTCGGTATCGGCCACTCGATTTTCAACTCGGTCGCGGTATCGGTCACGTTTTCGGGCGATACGCAAAGACACACTATTTAGAGAGCGCAAAAAATTCCGAAAAAAATCTAGAAAATTTAAAAAAAATACGATTAACAATGTGGGCCAATCAGATAAGCTTAAAACTATACTTTAATATGCATAACATTGTACAATTGATTATATTGACGTGCTGCGAACTTGCCAGATTCACTGTTCCATAATAAATCAATGTTTTATTTCACAGAGGATACAAATATTATGTTTTTACAAAGAAAAATAAATGTTAATTTTTTAGTAAAGGATAATTTTTTTTTTACAAAGAGGATACAACTATTATATTCTTAGTATTATTTTTAGTAAGAGGATACAAATGTGTTTTTTAAATATGTTATATTTTTCTAAAAAGGATAGAAATCTTTCTTTTTTAGTATTGTTATTTTTTTTACAAAGAGGATACAAATAGTGATTTTGACAAAACACTACTTTTTTTTACAATCGTTTTTTACAAAAAGGATGCAAATGTTATTTTCCTGCAAAAAATGATGCAAATGTTTTTTTTTATAAAAGGAATGTAAATGTTATTTTTTTTTTTGTTGTTGAGTTGCAAATGTTTTTTTTTAAATTGATGGAATTGTTATTTTTTACAAAGTGGGTGCAAATATTTTTTTTTTACTTGTGTTGCAAATCTTATTTTTACATAAAGGATGCAAATATTATTTTTACAAATGTTTAGAGGATACAAATATTATTTTTACAATAATTACAGTTGTATATTTGTTTGTAAAAGAATAACATTTATGTTTTTTTTTATAAATAATAACATATTATAAAATAACATTGCGAACATTATTATAAAAAATAATAAAATAAGTAACATTTGGATCATTTGCATTCTTTAAAAAAATAAAACTGGCACATATACAACGCACTAAATTAAACCCACACAATGATCAAATAACCCACACACACAGCACACTAAATTAAAAAAACAATTAGCATTTCGTACCCCCCCAAAAAAATCACGCTTACCAACATAACACTGGAGAGAGAGAGAGAGAGAGAGAGAGAGATTGATGCTTAGTAACTTATACCATCTCGGCCGATATATCACCGATATGGGTCGATACTATTGTGATATCGCCGATATGGGCCGATTCCATCGCGATATCGTCGATATGGGCCAATTCTACTGCGATATCATCGATATGGGCCGATTATACCGCTATATCACCGATACTACCGAAAAATTACCGATATAGGGTCGATTCACATCAATAATTGAAAACTCAACTCGTAACTCGGAATCGGATCGGTGGGCACCGATACCTAGTCAACTCGGCCGTATCGTCGCGGTATCGGCCTTGACTTTGAACCATGCTTGTGAATGAATATGACCTCTTTATATATATATATATATATATATATATATATATATTTATATATATGATGATCAATGTTTTAACTTATTAAATATTTGATCCCATATAAAATACTAAAGAACTACCCCAGCGTGTCAAAATGTGTAGGACACACGTGTCCCCAACATGTCCGAGCATGTCCCGTCAGATACGTGTCAAACAGGATTCACTGTCAACATAGGATGTAATCAACCCCACCTAATGGTGGGATCTATGACTAGAAATTGTTCAACACATAGTTACGAGAAAATGTTAGGATTTTAGCTATTTACGTAGTGGTACATATTTTCTGAAATGTGGGACACTTTTGTTCAAATACAGTAATATTAGTAATTTGGGAAATATTTTCTATTTTCCCCGGAATTGAGCAAAATCCCAAAATGCATCATAAACTTAGGTTATAATATGCTTATTTTATGTTTCTGTATGTATAATTTGAATTTACGAAATCCCAAAGGCTTCAAACAAATATTATACAATTTTCAATGTTGATTATTTCAACTTTTTAATCACAGTAATATTTGGAAGTAGCTCAACTGAGTTTAAACAGCATAATCTAATCACTGCTCCGTTCCCATTCCACCTAGCGAAAAACAAAAGTTGGTCGTTGCAGCATTTAGCTTATAATATAAACTGGTGGCTAAGCTTTTCTTATTATTAATATATTTTTTTGGATTGATCTACTCTCTCTCTGTGTGTGTGTGTGTGTGTGTGTTCACATTTAAGTTTACTTATTTTGATAAATTCTTGGTTTAATAGGGAGCTCTCGAAAAAAGCACAAAAAGCGAACAACCTATGGTGGCGTCTAAGCGGTTTGCTTGGCGATCAAAACCGGATATTCATGTTCATTTTGCTCCAAGCCCTATTCACGGTGGCAACAATGGCCCTTACGGTCCCCATATTTTTGTCTTATGAGTTGCACGTTATTTTCCAAATACTCAAGGTCTCCGCGTCGGTGTGGAATGGTGGAAGTTTCTTACTCGAAGTGATGCCGAGGCAGGTGGTTCTCAAGGAGAAGAAAAAAACAGAATCGAAACCCGTTGTTGAAGCTCACGAGCAAGATCAGGAGTTGGTTGCACCTGATCAAGGTCATGAGCAAGATCAGGCAATGAATTCTAGTTGAGAGATCCTTTTCATCTTCTAAACAGCTGTGTACAAATAATGCCTTTTGTAGAAGAACTTTATTTTTAGGTCTGCTTTAATCAGTGTGGTAATGGATTTAGGTGAGGTTTTTTGCTTGTACTTGTACTAAGGAAAGGTAACGTGAAACTATGTTTCGCAATGTGTTCTTGAATTTTGATGAGATTAAGGAATGCCTTGGTTCTGGATGTGGTTAGTTTCGTTTTCATTATAAGATTTGGAAAAATAAGGAATTTGATAGAATGAGACGACATTTGATGAATTTATAGTTTGTTACCTACGCGCGTGTTGCTAACAGTGTACTCAATGGAGAAAGATAATATTGAACCATTTTTTTTGTTATTGTTTGCTGCTTGTTTATATTTATATTCAAGTTGTTAACATATCTTCTTAAAGCATATTTTATTGTCAATTGCTTATGCTGGTGTTTAGCGGATTACATTTTAATCAAAACCGGATTGGTGGATTTGTGGATGGATGAGTACACTTCAGGGTAAGTGCGATGGCAACTTGGCAAGTGTTATTGTTCAAATTACAGTTGGTCTCAGGTTCGAGACATGAGAGCAAGGTTAGTCGACATTTGGCGCTCGAAGACCCTGCAATTAAGCGAGAGCCTTGTGTAGTGTACACCAAACTATCATCAAGCATGAAGAGAGCCTTGTGTAGTGTACACCAAACTATCATCAAGCATGAAGTTTTGATACAAAAGGATAGAGAATTTAATGTCCTTGAATTTTAATAATACTAAACTTGAAGTTCAACTATTTTTGTAGAACCGTAAGTTATTACAACCATCTAAAGGAACATCAAGTTCTTAAATAAATTTTACACATTTTATTTTTTATCGATAAATATAGAACTGAAAGTTCTATATTTTACATATCGCAAGATAAAATGGGTTTTTGCTGGAGCAGGTTAAGTTGTGCGAATAAATTTTACAAGATAATTGTATTTGTTGTTTTCAAGGTACTTTCGTGATGATCCTCACAACAATATATATATAGGGAGAGGTTCAAAAGTGAACATAAAAGATGAACATTAACTAAAAATACCCCAAACTCATTAATTTTAAACTCATGTTGTAATTGGTCCGCGCCAGCGGCAACGGACACGGTGTCGATCCAATATTTTTTTTACACGTCACTCCCCCCAAACCCCCACCCCGGTAATCATCAACGATTCCGGCGGCCATAACCCCCAGCACTGGCGAAGTTCACACCGCACTGCCCAACAACCATCCCAAATCCCTCAACCCATTTTTGACGAAAAACCTATTAGAACCTTAACCCCCGTCGGCAGCCTACTCCCTCAAACCCACTGCTCCAGCGACCTCCCAAACACCCGACCTCCTTAACTACTCCTACCGCCGATCATGGACTTTGACCCTCCTTGAACCCATAAATGGTAGAATCCCTCTGGCAAGCTCCAACGCTGCCATTTAACCAGCTACAATCTGGCCACATCGAAGTCCAAACTCTGGCAGCAAACCCATCTCCTGCCAACCTCAACAGACCCGATCCAAAACCAATTCGTTTTTTTAGCTGTTGGATTGAAAGTTGAAAGTCAGGGGAGGTCAAAATGGAGAGGGGGTGCGTGGGTGGGTTTTAGGGGGGGGGGGAGGAGGAGGGGGGGCAAGGTGTGTGTAAAAAAAATATTGAATCGATACGCGTGTTCGTTGCCGCTGGTGCGGACCAATTACAACATAGTTAAGGTTAATGGGTTTGGGGTGTTTTTGATTAATGTTCATTAAAATGTTGACTTTTGAACCTCTCCTATATATATATATATGTGTGTGTGTGTGTGTGTGCGCGCGTGTGTGGAGAGAGATTAGGTCAAATCATCTTTATGTATTTTCAGTCGTTGATATATGTGCTAAATCCGTTATTAAAAGTGGGTCATGGTGACCCCTCTCTCTTGATTGGTTGAAATATTAAAAACAATGTTACTTATTTTTTATTTTCATAATACGACAAAATCAGGTGAGAGGGTCACCAAACTTGATCCCCAAATTTGACCTCATTAAAAGGGTATTTTTTTATTTACGCCCTTACTTTACCTTCTACAGCCTCTTTCAATAGTAGATCCACCTTAATGGGTTGTAAACCATTTAACCCACCCAATAGAACTAGGTAGAGAATAATTAGTAGAAACATTAGAAGAACTACTTAAAAAAATCTCAGACCACCTTTTCTTACAAAGATAAACCCGGAGCATCAACAAACACATCATCAACCAAAATACATAATCAACCTCAATCTATTTTTCTCTATTGAACACTAAGAGACTCGACCAACAGATTATCTTTTCGACGGGAATGATAGTGGTGAGGATGGATAGATGGATTGAGTTTTTTGTGGAGGATGATACCACAAAAATCGTTAATCGTTTCATCTCTGTTGAACACAAGTTTTTCGAGCTTGAATGGATGAAGAACACGTATAAGGTATGAATGATTTAACCATTATTAAAACCCAACAGGCCCTATTGGCAGTGTTGTGCGAA
Source organism: Sambucus nigra (assembly GCA_949130495.1). Taxonomy (NCBI): domain Eukaryota; kingdom Viridiplantae; phylum Streptophyta; class Magnoliopsida; order Dipsacales; family Adoxaceae; genus Sambucus; species Sambucus nigra. The sequence continues at coordinate 53,912,457 of OX422220.1, forward strand.
AACGTGTCAACAAATGATATTGACTAATCTAAAAAATAAAGTGGCACACACTATAAATATGGGGTAGATAACACACGTACATAAAGACATTATATTTACATGGCTCAGCAATTTGGCTCCGTGACACTAATAGAAAAAGATTACAAATGGATGGACAATATGTTATTTTCTCACAACCTAATAATCTTTTTTCTCACAAATAAAATAACCCTTCACAAATATTGGGAGACTCAAATATTAATCTCACAAAAAAGAAGGCTTATAAATTCTATCCAAAATTCTCGATACAAAATACCCAAAATCGGTCCCCAAAGAATGATCAATTTTCACAAAAGAGATGAACCCTCAATTTTAACCTCACCAAAAAATCTCTATTTATATACAAATGGTGGAATACTTAATTTTTCACTCACACCAAAATTTCCCTACTTGGTTTTGATGTGTCTACTACCTTCAGATGGACCTCCTTATATAGAATTAGGGAGGAGACAAGAGTGGATGGGACTAGGCTGGAGCATGTGGTCCAAAGCTTGCTTTACAGCTTTCGTAATTTGGAGTATATGGTCGAAAGCTTGCATTACAACTCTTCAACTTATAGCAAGTGCAACAATCTCCACCTTGATAAAATATTTTACAGTCACCCTGTCAAACTGTTATCAAACTAAAATTGACTATTACACCTTGGCAAACACAACCACCACACCAAAAACAAGTCTTCAATAAAACCCACATAAAGTGAGAGATATCACCAAAATACACGATTGCCACCACCAAAACAATGATGAAGATTTTTTAGCAGGTTTGAGGCCTCTTCAAACCTAATCATCGGCTTACCCTTCAACCGATGAATATCTTACGCAACCACAAAAATGCTTCCACCATCTCTGTCAAACCCACAATACTCCATAGCACTCTCGAAAACCCTTGATTCGACATCACATCTAGCAACCACCGTCAACTACCCTCTAACTACCGGTTAGTAACTGAAAGTCATCTTCTCCCACATTTGGAGAACAGGACATTCCCCATTTCCCCTCGTATCTCTATCTAGGGCCTCTCATGCATATTAATGGCACTCGAATGGACTGTCATATTATCATTAATACTACTGCAAACCAACGTCGTTTCTGTCCTTAGGGGCCTACTTCCCTTTAAGGGCTATTGTAATTTTAGTTGCCACCTCAAAATGAATTTCACTCTCCCATCATATTGTGTAGTCCCCCCACAACTCGAATGAGAATAAAATTCGTCAGTCTTCCCAAAATGCAAGCCCCGCTTTCCTACTCCTCCGTTGCCAAGCATCAAATGCAAATTTTCACTCGCTAAAATAGAAGACCTCACAAAATCTCCACTTATTATCGTATTCCCTTGGAGAACATACAACTTCTTCACCTTGATGCCCCTATACAACACAAGAGTACCTGCCACGGCCTTCATACCTCCACTCAGTGTTACCACCTTGTAACCAATGGAGTCAAGCACACCCAACGACATAAAGTTCACTCGAAGACCTGGAACATGTCACACACCACATAAATTTTTCACCAGCCCATTATGTGTCCTGATTTTGATTAAGCCAATTCCAAAAATTTTAATGGCACTACTATCGGCTATTGAAACAGAACAACTTTCAACTTCTGTAAGAGAAGAAATAATCTCGTCAGGGACACATATAAATTGAACAACCAGCATCAATAACCCAAACGTCATTAAATGACTTGCCAATTTGGATTGCTATAAGAGAATAATCATCGACATCCTCCGAATCACTCCCATCCGCCACCGGGGCTGATGCTTTTTGAACTTTTTCTTTGCCTTTTGATAGGCAGGGTTTTGTCGCAGCGCGAGAGTCACCTGCACGCCGATCGTTTTGAATTCGGCTCACCTGAACTATACAAAAACCTAAATTACGACTGCACTCAACGGGTGAGTATAGCGGTAAGTCGGGTATCGAGAATCCACAGAGACGAGTTGCTAGAATTTATAGGATTTAATACTCCTAAATAAAAGTGTAAAAGATAAATTACAAACTAAAAAGAAAAGATGCAAAAAGGGAAATGTTTAATCTAGGTGAGTGTATTGAAACTAGATTAAGAAAGCGAGTAAAAACTATAGGTCGCGTCGAATATCCCTCACCCGAGTTAATTAGTATAAAATGGTTACATGGGTCGACAAGTTATTACAAATGCGTCTCGTTTCGGCAGTTAATTGGACCAAGGGTTGTCACGCCCCTAAATTCGCATAAAAGCCTAATATGATTTTGGCGTCAATAAATACCCCAAAAATTATACACGCAAGGTCGTAAGTACAGAACATACATGATATGCCCCGTCAAATCCCCTAAGCGTAATAACTAGGAAAACACACGCGAAATAGACCCGTAAACTCCATCATCAAAGCAAAGCAACATGTCAACCCGAAATGAGTTCAATCCGACACAACCTAAACTAATTTAGCTAGAAAGCATATTAAAAATACGGTAAATAAACGCGGTAAATAAACGCAATAAAACTACACTACAAAGCACGGAAATAAAGCGTGTAAACCTAATTATGAAAGCGTGTAAACCTAATTATGAAAGCATGTAAACCTAATTAACAAAGCAAGAATTAAGTAAATACAACTATATTAAATGGAGAGGATGATGAATAGTTCACTTACAAGCCCAAATGGGTGTCAGTCCAAGAAGAAATGAAGAAATCAGCTCTCAAACCTCCAAAACCCTAACCTAAACTAACCTAAAATCGATTATTCTATTATTTACAACAAAATTCCTGTATATTGTAAAAGGAATTAAATTAGAAAAGAAAGGGAAAAAGAAAAGAAAAGGCAAAATATCTGCAGAAAACAGGGGATCGATCGATCGATGGTAAAAATCATAGCCCACTGTCTCAGCTCGAGGGCAAAAACTGAAGGATTGATCGATCGATCGATGGCTACAGGTCTGCACTTCTTCCTCATGTTTTGGTTGGTTTGAATTTCTCTTCCGCTAGAAACGCCGTAACTTCTTCATTCTGACTCAGAATCGTGCACCATTCGCGGCCACACGAAGCTTCCGAGGAGGGATACAACTTCCGTGAAGATGTTGGGTCAGGTGCCAAGTTGTGAAAAGACTAAAATGCCCTTGAACGTGCAATTGCGTACGAAACTTGAGCGGAATGCGTTCGAACTTCATACTTAATACCTAAATACCTACAAAAGCCCAATTATACCTCATATAGCATGTTAACAATATAAACCGAGGTTGTCTAGTTAATGGGCTTAAATATAGAGATTAAGGTACCCGAGGGGGCTAAAATGTGTAGGTTCGAGGGATGAAATACGCAATATTTGCGTCGTATCACCTTTTCCATTCGTGTCCTTAAGTTTGGAATAAGAGGTAATTATGTCCAACCTTGTGGCAGTAGTAACACTCCCGGTCCTTGTGCCCCTTTTACTTGGACATTGAGCTCTTGGAACCTCAGTTTTTCGATCTTCCTCGAATGATTAGTCCTAGGGCATCACAATCACCCTTAACCACTTTCCTCCTATTTTCATTGGAGAGAAGTGTTAATGTGACCTCATCCAAAACGATACTCTTTTTTCCGTACATCATTGTAGTCACCAAATGATCGTACCTCTCAGGCAGAAAAGCCAACAAAACTGCAACCTTTTCCTCTTCCTCCATCTTCACCTCCATATTTAATAGTTTTGAGAGAAGCCTATTAAACTCATTTAGGTGGTCTTGCAACGAAGTACTTGGACCCATACTAAATCGGTATAATTATTTTTTAAGATTAATCTGAATTGCCAAAGACTTCTCTAAATAAAGCTTCTCAAGTTACCCAAATCACCTTAGCGGAAGTCTATGTCATAACGTCGTGTTTAATCTCCCAAGACAAACACAACCGAATCATGGAACAAGCCTCCCTAACTATCTTCTTCCACTCGTCATCCTTCATTGCATAGGGTTTTCCCTTTAAAGCAGGGATAAAGCCCTCTTTGATAAGGTTGTCCATCACCTCCACTTGCCAAATGCCAAAAATTATTCCTCCAATCAAATTTCTCCTTATCATACCTCATCTTGGATGCCTTAACCAAAATGATCATAGTCGCAAAAAAATGAAAAAAATGCCAAATTTAGACTTTTTTTTCAAGCAGTGAATATTAACCGTACGTATGAACTGTACTCGTAAGTATATCGTATGTTTAAACAATACCGTGTAAATATAATACATAAGAAAATTTCTCCACAAAAATTCAAAAAACCTAGATCATGGGACCTAAGCTCTGATATCAATTTATTTTGCGGAAGCGTATCAACAAACTATATTTGTAACTATGATCCCAAAAACAAAGTTGAACATACGCAATAAATAGGGGTAGATAACACACATACGAGAAAACACAATATATACGTAGTTCACCAATTTGGCTACATACTCAGGCGAACCGTGACACTAATAGAAGAAGATTACAAATGGAAGGATAATATGTTCCTTCATCACGCACTAATAAACTCCCTTCTCACAAATAAAATAACCCTTTCACAAATATTAATCTCACTAAAAAGAAGGCTCATAAATTCTACCCAAAATCGGTCCCCAAATAATAACAAATTGTCATAAAAGAGAACAACCCTTAATTTTAACCTCACCAAAAATTATCTATCTGCGCAAATGATGGAACACTTAATTTTCTACATCCAAATGGGTCTCTTGCACCAAAATCTCACTACTTGGGTTTGATGTGTCTACTACATTCAAATGGACCTCTTTATATAGCAATAATAAAGGGACAAGACTGGATGGGATTAGGCCGTAGCATGTGGTTCAAAGTTTACTTTACACCTTCTTCAACTTGGAGAATACGGTCGAAAGCTTGCAGTACAGCTCTTCAACTTACAGTATGTGCAATAGGCAATTTTGTGACACCCCGCCTAATTAAATACCGGGCGATCACTCTTTTATTAAATTAAAGTCAAGGTGAACAGTTGGTTCATTCTTAGCACCACTGTCGTAAAAATAACTTTTCCAATTTAAACACCCTAATTAATTAAGCTAAGTGTCAAAACCATTTTTAGACATTACTTTCCAAATTTTATTTTATAAACCAAGATTTAAATATTTACAACAATTCAATATTAAAGAATCACACCACAATTATCCTGAAACATATAATCCAAATAATTTCAACATTCAACAACTAAATCCCAACATTTAAAACTTAAAGTAAAACATCGAGACAGTAATAAATCCCTAAGTGACAATACTAGAAATAAATGAATCACAATGTCCAATCAAACAACTAGATAATGGAAACGGGCGATACATGCCCAACTAAATAAATAAACTAAGAGTGGATTAAAATAAATGAAGTCGTCTAAGTAAGAGGCCTACAACTCCCACCTAAGCTGCAGCGCGTTCCTTCCAAAGGATCCTATGCAAGACGCCCCTGTGGCTGGGCACCTGTAATATATACATATAGATACAAGAGAGAAAGGAAAATAGAAACGGGTCAGAGCCCGATAGTGTAAATGATTTAAAATTTATTTAGCAAGTATTTAAAATGTTTACAGGCCAATGCAACAACATATTAGTGCGACACTTTCTTGAGAAATTCTCACATCTCTTCTAATGTGCATGCCTATCGCACTAACCTTCCCAACGGATTACCTTATCTTAGGTTACTCGTAAGATTTAAAACTGAACAATATAATTGTTTAAGAGGAAAATTTCATTTGGTCACAAAATTCTCATTTAAACCTTATTTGCTAATAAAGTTTTCCAGTGTCCCATTATACTTTTCAAAACAAGCATTTCCAAATTGAAGCCAAGATTCATTTCTTACTTACCATAACACAGTAGGCAGTTCCCAATTTCAGAATTTCATATATATATATATATATATATATATATATTAAATACTCGTATAATATATATATATATTCTAACAGCACCCCACATAAAAAATTATGGTGCGGGCATACTCTGCTATCCAATCCCCGTATCTCTCGTACTAAGGGAAATACAAGTTGGGAATCACTCTCGAACTGTATTAACACATACACAAACAATATTGAGGCGAAGCATAGATTCCAAGTCTCTAAGAGGTCAGCACATACCCTCACGTCTCTTAGGACCGTCTGACCGTCGATCAAATAGCCTGTACCAAGGATATCTATCTTCTAGGGTACGAGTCAATATCCCCCATAAAGGTCCCATCGAGATAAGACTGTTCCAGCGCGGTAACCTCAGGGATAGCAAGTAGCGCGGGCATGATTTTCACATGTATATAATATATGTATACACAGTCATATAAATATACTACTTTTATCATATCAATTTAGGTTCATCCCATAACCCATAATCACGACATTTATTCTTATTTTCCCATTATTAGTTATCACGTATAACGGTTCGTCTCTAACTTTAATTTGAGGGATTATTTCAACTTACTACGTAACACTCATGGACTCTATCCTCCCAAATGTAAAATTCAGTAGGATTCATCTATTTTCCATCGTAACCATTTTACGTATCTCTCCCTTTAATACAAAATTCCATTGTCCCTTATATATAAACACCCCAAAAATACAAATTTCGCCTTACATTAAAGGTCCCTTAATCATTAATAAATCCTACTGGTCATCTTTATCTCCCAAAATATTTTAATAAGGATGTCTAAGGAGTATTCTTCATTTAGAATCAATTCAACAATTTTAAAAGGGGAAATTTAAGTCTGCCAGGAGGGGTCGATCGATCGAGGGCAGGGGCTCGATCGATCGATTAAGCAGGTATGGCGAATTCTGCAGTTAACCAGTTACGGGTTCTAACACACAACCTCATCCAAATCCATATTTTTCATTCTCAATCGCCCAAAAATTTGTACTACTAAGAGTATAAACCCATATCATACATCTCCTACGTAAAGCATGCAAGTTTCCATTAATAACCATGGATTAACAGGCCAAAATTCATGTAAATCTCAAAAACCCTAGAAATCTCTTTAACATGGTTCTAATCAGTCTTTTCCCAGAAATTCTACTCCTAATGCATCATAAATTCGTGGTTAAGCCTCTACATATGAAGGAGTTTCCAGATTATCAATCAAATCATAATTACATGCGGTTTTCCTATCTCCAACATGGATTTTTTTCTATAAAACTCATCCTAATCACCCTAGGCTAACATGAATGTTGCATTAACGAAAATAAGCAAGATAAATACTTGCCTGGGATTTTCAGAATTCTGATTTGCGAACGATTTTGGTGTGGTTGCGTTCCCCGTCGCGCGATCTACGCGTTGGTGGTGGTGGCGGTGCAATTGGGTGACTTTTTGGCCTTGGATTGCTTGGAAAGCTTCCTCCTTCCCTCTCCTATGGCCGTTATAAAGTTTTGAGTTGTTTTAATCCTAGAAGGTAACCTTAGACATCTGATATAACCCTTGAAATTTCGTGTGTTTAATTACCCAAAAATGAAAAATGTTCAAAATGCCCTACCGGGGTACTAATTAAGCCTAAAAACGCCCCGAGGTCCAAACTAAACCCCCGGGTACACTTTTCTGACTATCTCGACCCTTCCGGACACTTTGACGCACTCGAAATGACCATACGGGTGACTTATAATTTATTCACTTTTATTCATCAATATTTAGTCCCGACACGACACGAGCGCGTCCCGACTCAAATTTTCAAAATTGTCATTTTATTCACTCTTGACATTTAATAGAACCAAAATTATATTACTTTACTCATTAGTAATATTCAACAACAAGCTTCCCATAATTACTAACTCACATCACGTTAATAATTATAAAGTGATTAATTTCCGGATTTATTTTAAATTAATAACTCACATTAAATTTAATAAATCCCCAAATTAATATTGCATAAAAATACGGGGTATTACAAATTTGCATACAGTTTATATAGATCAAATGTCTAATGCAATGCCAACATGCACTCGGGTTTAATCTTGAAGAGTTTTGGGATTGTTTTGGTTATGATTTTTATTCTGTAATTTGCAATGACAAGTTTGGATATTCTGATGAAGAAAACAGCTGTTGGGATGAATGGATTAACGATTTTTCTGTTAAAACCATATTCCCAAAAGAATCCAAAAAGGAATTGGGGTGTGTTAAAAGGGGTATGATTGTCATTGTATAAAGAAGCATTTAAAAATTTAGAAAATCTCAATCGAGGGTTGTTGATAGGAAGGTGCATTGCATGAAAAAAACACCCCATTAAAATGATCTTACCTGTCCTGACGAGTGTTACAAGCCCCTTTCTCGAGACTTTTGTCATTTCCAATCTACTATCAAACATGTGTAATTAATACATTCGTCTTTATGACCAAGACACAAGTGCACTAAAATGTTGTATGTTTAGTATATATACAATCGTTTAACGCATTTGGTGCACATCCTTGGTACCCATAGCATTGTCCTATTATTCCACTATGTTTCATTTCCAAATCACCACTATATTCCTCTCCAAACAATTGCTTCACCATAGGCTACTCGTCTTCTTCAATAACACCATAATCGTCATCGGAGAGCTCAATTGCCAACCTAAAATAAAAAATTCAATGCCAACTTTTACACCACCACAAGAACGCCTTCCTTGACAATCCACCACAATCTCGGACAGGCTCAATTACCAACCAAAAATCATACCAGGAAAATCAATGTTACCTATAGCACTACAAATGTGTCTTCTCTGGCATACCACCACCATGTCTATTGTCTCTTTTTAACGCATCTTCCCTGGCCGCACAACCGTCATCGGTAGCTTAACTACCAAATAAAGATGAACAAGAAACAACATAATAATCAGATCACCAATTATTTCTTTATGGGGTGCCTTCTTTGGCCACATCACCATGCTCAACGTTCCATTTCATCGACCTTAACTCCTAAAAAAGGGCCAAAAAAAACACATTCTTCTTTTTGTTTGAAAAAACCGGATAGGTTCGGTGTGTGATAATTGATTAAAATTAAATTAAATTCGCAAGATTCCAAGTAACCCTTATTTAATTCGAGTCTATTTAGAAACAGCCCATAAACAAACAACTACGTGTGTGTGTGTGTGTGTCAAACCATAAATAAAGCATGCGACACAAAGTTAAGGAAAAATCCCCGCAGGGCAAAACCTTTTATTTCACTATAATAAGTAAATCGCAACTTACACAGATTACAATGAAATACAGTGACACACGAATACCCGCAGGCGTCGGTCGGTGTTATCAGCAATGAATCCACACGCAGCGAACCCACATGAACCTCAGTCCAATCAACAAAGGAAGAACCGCAGCACTCCTCAATGACACGCAGCCATAAAACTTTGTAGAGACTCCCTCAGCAATGACACGCAGCCCTCGGTTGCAAAGATCTCTCCACAAAGGTTTGAACAAACACAAGGTTGTGTTCTTGGGTTACCAAAAAGATTCACAAAGGTTTGGCAATTGTGTGAATCAAAACATGAGTCTTGGGACTCAAAAATATGAAGACTAGTGGTATTTGGACTCTCAAAAACGTCTTCTAAAGTCTTGCAAAACTGCTCCCCCGAAGGTGGTTTAAATAGCAAAACAGATGAAGAGTTTTGCAAAATAAAAACACTGAAATTCTATCCAGCGTACAGGTACCCCGAACCGGTTCCCCATGCGGTTTGGGGTACCAATCTGGTATGGGGTATAAAAAACAACATTCTTCAAGGAATTTTCTCCAACTTCAAAAGGTCGTAACTCCTTCACCGTAGCTCGGATTGAGGTGCCGTTTCTTCCAGTATCTTCGTTGCGGCGAGCTCTTCAACTTTCTAGTTGACCAGACCTCCGAACTATGGATACGAATTTACGAAAATTCCCTTAAACTTCCCTATCAAGCCTTATTTCACTGTTTTGGCTTCCCTTGCGTACCACTTGCATTAAGTCCCTAAAATCTTGGAACGTGAAGTCGTTGAGGCAGATGTGGGACACATTAATGGAGATGTTGAATGCTTGATTACCGGAATTCGGATAGAGGCCGTCATGTGAGATCGTGAGGTGACGTGCCAAATGTAGCGGCGTACGACATACACAAATGTAACATGTTGGACATGAGAAAAATGTCCTTACAAATCTCCCCCTATGTCTATGCCGGTACATACATAAAAAATCCGAATTATCAAATATGAAATTGCCGGTACAAATCTACCCTCCCATGAACCCAAAACTGGAAAAGGTACAAATGAATAGTCTTCATCGTTTATTCTACAAATCTTCAGGAATCTCAAATCTTTTCTCATCAGGGTGTGCAATTCAGAGATCATCAATGTAGTACCTACACACATGAGATAAAGAAAAATACCAAGTGATGTATCGAGTTTGAAATGAGATAAACATAGATACCAATATATGATAAGCATTAAAATTCAAACTCCCCCAAAATAAGATAATTCTTTCTCCCCCTTTTTATGATGTCCCCAAATAGACAAATGAGAAGAATGAATCAAATAAGCAAAATCGGGATGTCACGGTATACAAAAAAAATACAAACTATTTTTGATTTTTCAAATTTTTCATACAAGGATAGGATACCAATATGAACAAATATGATACAAAATTCACACCATGGATTTAGACTCAAACAACCAAGTCATGGAAACGGAATGAATGGGTGTGAACACATTCGATAGGTAAATCAACTCAATCAATCATATGTGCACGATGCATATGTGTACCCCTAACGAATGAGCATCAAAAGTATCCTTAGGTGTAAAAATTTGTTGAATTTAGATGACATTGTCTTATGCAAATCAACAAATCAAAGTCAAATGATTTCCACACCAATAACGTCCAAAACTATAAAGCGCATTTTCAAGCATATCAAGGACATGCAAACCCGTTTTAAATTCTCCAACCAAACTCCTTCGAATATATTATCTTTTAGAGGTAATCTAAATTCTCAAACTTTGGAGAATTGGTGCAAAAACCTAAATGGCCCATATTTTGGCATGAATATCTTTTTATTGCCTTTAAATTTTTTCGGGCTCTTTTAACCTCTTTGGACCTCGGATATTAAAATTCCTCCATTTTTTAGATCCTTTTTAACAGTGGCTTTTGCGCAAAGGATAGAAAACTACCTTTCGCAGCCCCTCCCCGTTCTTAAACAAAGCACACATTCTCACAAAACGGTTTTTATATGCACAATTTCCTTATAAAAAATTATCGCGCTTGGTTTGTTTTAAGGACAGGATTGAAGTGAAAACACCCAACCAACATGTGATGGGACAAGCACACTAATCAAACAAATCCGTGCATGTGTGCAATAAAGGAAACATGAGTCAAACATGTAGGAAGTAACACTTAATTACATCTTAATGACTCTAAACATTATAAAGCACGTGGATGAATTGACCTATTGTCTCAAAACACTATCAAATAGTCACATGAAAAAATGGAATGATGTTGTGACTCGGTCATCCAAAGTGTTCATCCATAAACGGGGCAACAAAAAAAATCTTTTTGTATTTTTCAAAAAAATATATACAAAAAGTACATGTCACAACGCTAGCAAAAATATATCAAAAAGCATAACTAGCGTATGACAAACATGCAAACACAATCATCTATATGATATGGCAAGAGAAGAATCATGTGCAAGCAAACGGGAATCAACTTGTCAAAAATCTAGTTCCTCCAAAAGAGATTTCCTAACCCAAATGGATGAAACACGTCGACAAGGGGTTTTGGGAACCAACAAAATACTAGACTTCGAATTCCTAGGACCTCTTCCAAGATCAAAACAAAATCGCCTAAGGTGACCATTCCTACCACAATATGAGCATGTGTAAACGGGTGGGATGACACCGAAAGTGTGATCTTTTCTAGCGTCCTTGGAATTAGTTGACCCTCTAAAACAAATAATGGTTTTGGTTTAGCATTAGAAGCATGAGAACACGATGAGCCATTACCATCACTATCAAACCTACTTGAGTCTGTCAAATCATTTTTTAACTTCAAAATTTTTAACTCAAGCAAAGAATTAGACTCTTCCAAATTAAGGGACGCCTTCTTCAAATTATCAATTAAACTTAACAGTTTATCACGCTCCCCCTCAATTAAAACAAACTTATTCCTAAGAGTCTTTTCGCGTGCCGTAAAATCATCGATTAATTTTTTATCCTCGACGGCACAAACGGGAACCCTAGAATTTTTTAAGTCCTCCAATTCCTTCTCTAAAACTAGGACTCTCTCATCACTCTTCTTTTTGACAATTTTTAAAGAATCAAAATCAGTACACAAATTACCAAAGTGCTCACGACAAATATCACTTTGAGTTTGAAACTCTTGCAAATATTCAATCTTACTTTTAAAGAGAGAATTTTCTTTTTCCAAAACTTTAATTCTTTTGCAAAGTTTCAAATTCAAACTTTTTTATTTTTCAGCACGGTCGTGAAATTTTTCAAAAATAGGCTCCTCATTAAATGGGCGTTCCATTGAAAAATTGCGATTTTTCATAAAACTGATTTTAAAAAAAAATCAATATCACACGATTTTGCGGAAAATAAGGAATACGCGATAAATTAGCGTAACCTGCTATGATACCAATTTGAAAAAACCGGATAGGTTCGGTGTGTGATAATTGATTAAAATTAAATTAAATTCGCAAGATTCCAAGTAACCCTTATTTAATTCGAGTCTATTTAGAAACAGCCCATAAACAAACAACTATGTGTGTGTGTGTGTGTGTGTGTCAAACCATAAATAAAGCATGCGACACAAAGTAAGGAAAAATCCCCGCAGGGCAAAACCTTTTATTTCACTATAATAAGTAAATCGCAACTTACACAGATTACAATGAAATACAGTGACACACGAATACCCGCAGGCGTCGGTCGGTGTCGTCAGCAATGAATCCACACGCAGCGAACCCACATGAACCTCAGTCCAATCAACAAAGGAAGAACCGCAGCACTCCTCAATGACACGCAGCCATAAAACTTTGTAGAGACTCCCTCAGCAATGACACGCAGCCCTCGGTTGCAAAGATCTCTCCACAAAGGTTTGAACAAACACAAGGTTGTGTTCTTGGGTTACCAAAAAGATTCACAAAGGTTTGGCAATTGTGTGAATCAAAACATGAGTCTTGGGACTCAAAAATACGAAGACTAGAGGTACTTGGACTCTCAAAAACGTCTTCTAAAGTCTTGCAAAACTGCTCCCCCGAAGGTGGTTTAAATAGCAAAACAGATGAAGAGTTTTGCAAAATAAAAACACTGAAATTCTATCCAGCGTACAGGTACCCCGAACCGGTTCAGGGGTACCCCGAACCGGTTCGCCCTCCCGAACCGGTTCCCCATGCGGTTTGGGGTACCAATCTGGTATGGGGTATAAAAAACAACATTCTTCAAGGAATTTTCTCCAACTTCAAAAGGTCGTAACTCCTTCACCGTAGCTCGAATTGAGGTGCCGTTTCTTCCAGTATCTTCGTTGCGGCGAGCTCTTAAACTTTCTAGTTGACCAGACCTCCGAACTATGGATACGAATTTACGAAAATGCCCTTGAACTTCCCTATCAAGCCTTATTTCACTGTTTTGACTTCCCTTGCGTACCACTTGGATTAAGTCCCTAAAATCTTGGAACGTGAAGTCGTTGAGGCAGATGTGGGACACATTAATGGAGATGTTGAATGCTTGATTCCCGGAATTCGGATAGAGGCCGTCATGTGAGATCGTGAGGTGACGTGCCAAATGTAGCGGCGTACGACATACACAAATGTAACATGTTGGACATGAGAAAAATGTCCTTACATTGTTCAATTTTAATTGTGGTTTTCAGAATGAATAACTACACATACATGGTTTTGTACCCATTTCTCCCACCCGTCGTATAATACAAAAGAGAGATGCCCCACCACAAAACCAAACTTAAACTTAAAAAAGAAAAGAAAAGAAATCAGGTACTCTCTCTCATGTCAATACACATTTTGTGGCGCCAAACCTCACACAGCAAACAAAATCCACAAGTGCTCTCCCTTATAGCGTCAATCTTTGATCAAACTGGCCAAACTCTCCTGCAAAATTTTCAGTAAATGTGTATATATATATCACTAATTTTGCAGCTCCAATAAATCTGTAAATAAACATTGTGATTAACTTTAATTTGCTATTAATTTGAGTGGTGTTAATTTACTATTAAATTTGTATATAAGCATTGTTACTGGTATTTTTTGTTATTAATGTTATTGGTATTTTTATTCTTATTGTTATGAAAAAAATTGTAGGACCACAAATGATATTGTCTAGTGATGAAATTGATGATGTTTTTGCTAATGATGAGGAAATTGAAAATGAAACGGTCGAGGCCAATAAAATAAGAGATCCCGAAGTCAGAATGGAGTTTGATACATTTGAACTATTTTTTTACTACTATAAAAAATAGGGTAATGAAAAGGAATTTCCAGTTAAAAGAAGATCATCAGGAAAAAATCAAAATGGAGGGTCCACCTTTGTTGTAGTGGTATGCTCTCATGCCGGAAAACTAGAAAGCAACACAAAAAATATTTTTAAAAAGTGCCCTGTTGTGAGAACTGATTGCAAGGCAAGAGTAAGAATTTTACTTTGTGCCGATGAAAAATGGCGTGTGTCGGTTGTAAACTTGAAACATAATCTTAGGGTGAGCCCCGGAAAAGCAAGATTTTATAAAAACAACCGGGTCATAAGTTCTTTTATTAAACGAAGGCTTGAATGACAAAGCGGGTATCCGACCATGCTAGAATTTTACTTCATTGGCAATTGAAGCATGTGGGCACGAGAATTTGCCTTTTTTAGATAAAGATTCCTGCAATTTTATTGATAAGGTGAGGCGGTTAAGAATCGAGGAAAGTGACGCTATGGCTCTTCAAAGCTACTTCATGAAAATGCAAACTAACAATTCCAACTTTTTTAATGTGATGGATTTTGATGCCGAGTGTCGGATAAAAAATGTATTTTGGGCAGATGCACGGAGTAGGCCTGCATATGAAGAGTTTGGGGATGCTATCACATTCGACACTACGTACTTAACAAATAGATATGACATGCCATTTGTTCCTTTTGTTGGTGTAAATCATCATGGTCATTCAACATTATTTGGGTGTGGATTAATATCTAATGAGGATGATAAGACATTTACTTGGATTTTTAAAGCATGGCTAACATGTATGAATAACCGTCCTCCCTCCGCAATTATTACCGATCAAGACAAAGCAATGAAAATAGCTATTGAAGTTGTCTTCCCGGATACACGACATAGATGGCGTTTGTGGCACATAATGAAAAAATTGCCCGAAAAATTGCGAGGTTATAATCAATATGAATCAATGAGGTATACAATACAAAATGTCGTTTATGATTCATTGACACCCGTGGAATTTGAAGAACGTTGGAAATTATTCATTGAAAAATTTCTAACTCCGTAATAATGAGTGGGTGAGTGGCTTATATGAAGAGAGGAACCGTTGGGTCCCTACATTTTTGAAGAATACTTTTTGGGCGGGAATGTCATCGACTCAAAGAAGTGAGAGCATGAATGCGTTCTTCGATGGTTATGTGAACTCAAAAACGACACTAAAACGATTTGCCGAACAATATGAAAATGCATTGCGAATTAAAGTACAAAATGAGGAATAAAGTGACTACAACTCCTTCATCCCATGTAATACACATTATGCAATTGAAAAGCAACTTCAAGATGCTTACACAACTTCAAAATTTAGAGAATTCTAAAACGAGTTGGCCGGGAAGCTTTATTGTGAAATATGTCGTATTAACGAGGAATGTGGTTGTGTTAGATATGACATTTATGAGGATATGGTTGGAGAGACAAATCGACGTGCAAACTATTCTGTGTGATTTAAGGAGGATGATTGTGATATAAAGTGCACTTGCCAATTATTTGAATTAGAGGAATCTTATGCAGGCATGCTATTACCGTGTTGATTAACAAAAAGGTTGAAGTTATACCCGATAAGTACATTCTTCGTAGATGGCGAGAAGATGTTAAGAGGAAGCACACAAAAGTGAAAATCATATACTCTAATTGGGCGTTCCACTCAGAAAATGAACGTTTTGACAAGATGTGCAGTGCCTTTTATGAAGCTGCTAACTTAGCAACCGATAATGAAGACAAGACAAAAGTATTAACGATTTGTATTAACGATTTGATCAATAAATTAATTAATTTTAATGTCATGTGTGATAGTAGTGAACACAGCCTCGTGAAAGTTGGCCAAATGTCAGTTCCAATCAATATTCATAGTCCCGTGGCTGTTTGTGGTAAAGGTCGACTGCCCTACAAAAGGAAATAGTCTAAGGTAGCATAAGTTATTAGAAAGAGGAAGGAAAAGAAGAAAATAGAAAATAATGTCAACATTAATTTGGATTTGCAAACGGTTAGTTGTTTTTATTTTTTATTGTAGTAATATATTTCTGATTATGAATTTATTTGAAAATTTCTAAATATATTTGTTGTTGTGTAGGCTTCAGAAGCATTGAATGTGTGCGATATTGATGTAAATGTTGGGAATTTAGGACAGCGAACAGGGGACTACCTCACACTTGGTTCACATCATCCAAATTTGGGAAGCAATTTTAAAGCATATCAATATCAATCCATTGTTTCTCAAATTCAAAATCCTTTTTGAGACAAGGCATTTGAACAACATTCACAAAATATTTGATGTCCTTCTTGTGACTGTTTTGACAACCACTGAATTGCTAACTGTTTTGTAACTATTTTTTGGGATGTAATTCTATTTTTTGAGATGTAATTCTATTTTTTGGATGTAATTCTATTTTGTAACTGTAATGACATCCAGTGTATTTTTTGGGATGTAATTATGTTTTGTAACTGTTATGAAATGCTAATATTTCTTACGATGTCTTGTGTATCAATTTTATTTTGCATTGTTAATAAAACTGTAGTAATCTCGCTGGAAATGCAACTTGGAACAATAAAAAATGAGTTGTTTAGAATGTGTTCAGGTCATTTTTTTTTTGTTTAGAGTTTGAGGCTTGATGCAACCGGTTTTCTTTTCTTTCTTTTTTTAAGTTTAAGTTTGGTTTTGTGGTGGGGCGTCTCTCTTTTGTCTTAAACGGCGAGTAGGAGAAATGGGTACAAAACCGTGTACGTGTAGGTAGTGTTATCCCGAAAGAATTTGATATTGGACTTCATTGTATGCTATAGATATCAACAAACTATTTTCCAAATACACTTCTTCCACAAAAAATGGGCATTTATATAAAAATATAGAAATAAAATTTAACGAGCTTCTTTTAAAAAATTCAGGGTACTTAAAAATCTTATAATTCCAAATATATCTTTTAATAGATCTAGAATTTTGTTTCGATTGGACTTGTATTTTAAAAGAATTTAATTTTAAAACTTTGTATAAGTAACAAAAAGACCCCAATAGCAAATTCATTGATTTTTAGGTTCACTCAACTTTCTATTTTCCCCAGATTACATATGTAGTTGGGACTCATACAGCGAATTTTGCTTCGTCAATTACTTTGGCCTTTACTTTTAATAATCATGGAAGTCGAGACATCTTGAGCCGAAAGGTTCATCCTCTCCACAAATGTATTTTAATTTCTATGATTACCAACACCCCTTTTTCAATGGATAAGATCATAAATTGTACTTGAGACACAACTTCACTATGTGCAAAATCAACCGCAAACGTTTTTTGCCTATGTTTGGCCCAGGGTGAAAATTCTATTTCATATGTTTTGTCAGAAATCACATATTGTGGGTACATTTATTTACAATTTTATACAAATAAAATTTTAATTTGCCTAGAACCAAACAGGACCTTTTTATCAAATATGAATTCGCAAAATTTACACAGGTAACTTCAGATACAATTTCAGTTCCACATTACAACAAATATTCTTGAAAATCACAGCTGCTGTCACCAATTACACTAAAAAAACAAATACACTACAAGGCTTGAATGCCCATCAAACCCCATGCAGGTATTTTCAGGACTTACTGAAAAAACCAATGCATGTCTCTATACTTAACAAATCCTCACACTACTAGCCCCACACCCTGATGAATACCACTAGGGACAGAAAGGGGAAAAAATTGAATTGACCCAGCCATCAAACAAAAGGCTAATTCCCAGAAAAAAATGAAAAAAAATATTATATATAATACACATGATTACGCGATAATACTACGAGATTTGTATGCACAGGTAGGTTTCTTTCTGATTTTGACTATCTGACACCGTGATTATGACTCTGAGCGTTGATGTAAAAATACAAATCCCGAGTTTTCACGGATTAACGGAGGAGGTTCGACATCAGCTATTTCAACTTGCGGCATTGACTTGGAGATGTCATCCACGGAGAATGGGATGCTGCATTAATAATATTTTATACCACAAGGAAATAGTAAAAATTAATTGAAGGAATCTAATAGAAGAGCAATAACTGGCTCACAAAACACTTTCGGAATGTGAGAGCATCTTCAAGGGTATAATAAATTTGAATAATCAAAAGTTGTCACGCCAATTATTCATTATTCATTATTCATTATTCATTCCGCGCAATGCTAAAATTACAACCTAAAATTCTACAGTGGATGTCTTGTCAATAACTAGAAGAAAAAAAAAGCCCCCCCACAAAATGTCAAAATGTTGTTACATTACAACCAAATTAGATCTTTCAAATTGGAATATATTCTTTAGCTTTGTCTATCTAAAAGGTGGGGGGGTTCACTATTTTGATTATTGAAAAAAATTGTTACATTTGAGAATTGAGGTGCTCAAATTCAGTTATTAACTATGAGTAATTCTAGGGAGACCCTCAAATGGTGCGTATGTTTTGAGGGTCTCCCTAGAATTACTCATTAATTACATTGGTAACTTTTCAATATGCCATTGGGGGACAAACTGTAAACGGATTTCAAAAATCCGCATTTGTCCGATATTCGAATCCGAATTTGCTGATATTTATCCGAAAAAATGGAAACGGATACGAATATGAATACTCTATAAAAATATCCGAGAAACGGATACGGATAGTACTAGTATCCGACAGGGATAAACCGTATCCGATGCGGATTATCCATTTTATCGGATATCCATATCCGTCAAACATATGTTTAAAATATTACTAATAATATTAGTATTAGTAATACTAATAAAATAATATTAAAAAAAAAAACTTTAATAGTTTATTCCCTAAAACAAAACAAACACGTACTCCACTCAAAGCAAAAACATTCTGAAGTTATTGTTTTATTAGGTATATTATAAAATGCCATTTATTATTATTTTATTGGGTATATTATCATGGAGTTACACTAAAATTACAATACACCCTATCACACACAACATTATGGAATGCTACTATTATTATGAAGCCATAATTGTTGAAGTTAGGAGGTAGTAATTTTGTTATATATTTATTTGGATTGGAATGGATTGGATTTCATTGGATTGGATATTTTAATAGTTATTTTTTGCGATTGCTAAACAATGTAAATGGATTAAGATAATATCCGTATCCGTATCCGAGCGGATACGGATAGTTATTTTAACTATCCGGGCGGATACGGATACGGATAGTTCATCTAGATAACGGGTACGGATAGTTCATCTAGATAACGGGTACGGATATGAAAAACATGGTATCCGATCTGTATCCGCCCGTTTACCACCCCTAGGGACAATTTTAGGTTTTATAGTGCGAATTAACATCTATCTTTTAGTTAGACCATTGGAGATACTCTTAGGGTCCGTTTGATAGCCAACAAATTCCAAGGCAAATTAAGAAAAGTTGAAAAATTCTGATCTTTTCCAGCTTTTAGGCTCTTTGATAGCCTTAATTTACATTGGAATTTGTTTTCTATGTACAACACCCCTTAAGCACAATTTGCCACCCTAGGATGGAATTCAATTCTTTGGGGGGGAGGTTTTGTTTGCCACCTTTGGGTGGCAAATCACTCAAGGCCAATTTTTTTTTTTGTAAACTCTATATATTTTATAAATATATATTGTTAATAAATATGTAAATATATATATATTTCGTATATTTATATATATTTCATATATTTATATAATTCGTACACTTATATAATTTATATAATTCATATATTTTAATATATATTTATATTTCGTATATATATTATATATACTGAATATATATTATTTACAGAATATACACATTTATATATTTCGTACACTTATATTATATATATATTTTGTATATTCTGTAAATAATATATATTTAGTATATTCAATATATAATATAATATATATTCATATATTCCATAAATAATATATTATATTTTCATATAGATTTGTTCATTTAATAATATATATTTAGTATATATATATATATATACATATATATATATATATATTCCATAAATAATTTTTCCACATTTGTATCTATTTTCCAACTTTTGCGTTTGATAAAAAATGTGAAAAATTGATGATTTTCCAACTTGTATCAAACAGGCACAAGTTGGAAAATATTCATTTGCCTTGGAATTGTTTGCCTTAGAATCAAATGTCCTGGAATCATTTGCATTTTCCTAATTTTCTATCAAACGAACCCTTAAGGTGCATTTGATTACAAATTTGGAAAAAAAATGGAAAAACAATTCATTTTTATGAATTTAGAAAGAAGAGTGAACAAAAGTACGAGCGTAGTAGTGTGGCGTTATCTCACTTCAGTTTTTCACGAAATCCGATTCTTTGGGGAGTGGGTAAGATGTTTTCCATCAAAAATGAGGAAAAGACGGAGCATGTATCAGTAAGACTGTGGTTCCCATAATTATAATTTATATATTTGCAATCCAGCAGCATACAAACTAAAATCAGTATATGTGATTTCCATGGATTCATGTATCACCAATCAAAGACCCTCATTTATTATATTAAAATACCAAAAACATTACCTGGAGTCGTCATCTAGTAAGAATGAACTGCTAACGGCATTGTTGGAGTCCTCCGTCATCAGAACTCTCATATTTGAAATAACCTATATTATCATTGAATAATTTTTAAAAACGAATTCAGGAGAACAACATGAAAACAAAAAATCAAGATTCGAAGAACACCATGTATATGGACAGGTAATAAAAAAGTTGGTCAACTAAAAACAGGCCACAGGTCAGCATAACCCAGTGACCAGTGCCAATGTAAAATTAACTCACCTCGGAAGACACACTATGGGTCCCATATTTATCATCCCAATACATCGTGCTAATTCTGTATAATTGCTGTATGCTAAGCACCTGAAGAAGCAAAACGCAAAATCAGAAACACGAAAGAGAGATAACAGACCGAAATATGAAAAGAAGCTAAAGTGAAAGATGCAATTGTACATATAAAACAAAAAGGAAAGTTTCTCACAGGGCAAAGTTCATTTGTTATTTCATTTAAGGTCTTCTTGGGCTTTTGATGTATAACCTGAAAGATGAACATATTGAGAAAAAGGTTGTGTAAATACATGTAATACAACAAAAAGGAAATAAAGTATACAAGGGAAATGAAATTAAATTTTACCAAGAATCCAACAGCCTGTCTAATATGCTTCAATTCATCCCAAGCTGAACCTGCATACTGATAAATTAAAAAGATGTTAGCGGAAGAAATCGAGGTGATTACAAGGACTACAGTTTCTACTTGTTTGAGTTGTGCTTACTTCCTCAGTTGCAAAGACACACCATTGTTCCAATTCAGCCAATCCAGACTTTACATATTCTCCATTACTGAATGAGCAACACTCGCGTCGCAAAAGAAGACTGCCAATTATAAAGACGAAGATAGTTGGCTCTCATTTATAACCAAAAATAAATAAATTAGAGAAAGGTCCTTTGTAAACATTCTAAATTAAGTGAGAAATCTACTTAGTTGTTGGCTTCACAAAAAAGTCCCTCTGTAAAATAGAGTTTTTGGTACGGTCCCCTCAGAAGATAGGAGCTTTTCAATGTGGTCCAGATATCTTACCGAACTCACAGATACTTTTACGCGTATTTTGGAGGTAGTATTTGGACCGCATCCACATTTTTGTTATTTCAGGGACTGTGTTGTGAAAGATTCGTTACTTAATTAGTAGGTTGTGTAATCAAATGGGTTGAGGAAAGGAAGATTCCGATGTGAATGTAAATGTACTTACCTGTTGAATAACTGAACGTTGATAAATGAAAATATCTGAGTGAACACTTTACGAACCAAGAACGGAGGGACCTGTAGAGCCACAAAAATGGGGGAAAATATATTTCATTGATTTTTTTTTTTTAAAAGTCTCTATGTTGCCCCATTATATATGAACTTCAAACTCACATAGTTTGCTTTCATCGTCTTCAAGTAACTGTCTAGACTTTTCACAATCTTCTGCCAATGAGCAATCAGAGCTTGTTGAGCTACAGCATTAGCTTGGGAACGCCCTTTCACTAAACTTGCACGAGATGTCCTAGGTGCCTGAATATGATGGACCAGAAACCTCTTTTAGTATATAGTTCTCAATAAATAAAAAGATAATAGTGGCAAAAAATGTATTTTGGGGAACTAAATGTGGCCAGCAGGCAAGAATTTTGAGAGGGCCAAGCCCTATTTTTCTTAGCCAAAATTCTTTCGGGCCTTAAAAAAAACAAGATTCTAGCTTTGGCTACATTTCTTCATTCACATTCTTATCTGCGGGCTGAGTTTCTTAAATCAAATTACACAACTGAAGCTTGGATTTTCCAACAAAATTTGAAAATTTATTGATGTTCCATGTTGGTATGTCATGTAAAAGAAATATAATATAGAGAACTGCTCAATAAAGTATAATCATAACAATATTTTTTCAATTTATTTATAAAACTATAACAATCACATCATGCATGGCTAAATGATCAGTATTTACCTGGATGCATAATCCCAGCAATGGAGAAATCTCTTTCTTTAGATTGTCCCTCATCATTCCATATATCTTCTCAAGGAAGGCCGTGAGTTGTTGTTTAAATAACAAAGCTGGGTACTTAGCCTCTACTTGACGTAAATCGTCTAGTCTACTACCAAGCACACGACCATTAAGAAATGAGAGCCCAGCACTCTGAGGAGATGCTCGTATTCCCTACATTACAAATTTGAAAAATTACATGTTGGGTATAAAAAGAGCATGCATTGTAATTTTCCAGGAATAGCTGCTAAAATATTATTCGTTTATTGCACATACTTGGGACATCCTTCCAAAAAGAGAAGTCGATGATGATCTCCGACGTTGTGGAGTCAAACTAGCTGCCCCACTTGCTTTGAGTGTGTGTTGAAGAAGCATTAACAACGTGGATGTATTACATAACCAGTAGGCTAATATATCATTATTATCTTGGACCTTCAATATGCATAAGAATTCAATCAAACATAACATACTATTCAATGGAGCGGTGTCCAAAAGTGCATCACAATGGTCATACTGCGTTTGGCTGAAAAACAGATCAAGAAATCCCCAAAGCTATGATTTACCTCAATGGCCGAAGCTATGGTCTGAATTATACGGTCAAATACACTAGTTCTTTCAACTTCAAATGACCTCCAGTGAAGAAGGCATCTGTATATAACACAAGCGGCAATTGGTTTGCCTCCAGAGAACCCTAAATCTTGCGTAATACACTTGATAAGCAGATCCTGGTTCTCCTGTTTAAGGAAAAGCAGATTGCATCAAACATCATTTAAAGACAAATTGTTAAAAAAAACAAAAAAACAAAAAAACAAATTCCAATTGAAAAGATAATATCAAATAAATAGCAGGCACGTGTCAGTGGGACAACTTTGCGTCACCAATGCCTACGACCACTTACTTGCTGCTTTTCGTTGAGAGATTTTTGTGGTTTTTCCTCAGATTCAGGCTCCCGTGGATGTGATACAGCAAGAGTCGTGTCCTATGATATGTAGCAGACCATAAGCAATTTACATTTCTTATAAACCCGAATAATGTTATGCAAGTTCTATTTTAGTCTGTTTCTCAATTAAGAATGATAGTTTGTCTTCTTACTGGTGCAACCCTTGTTTCCCCATTCTGAATATTCCCATTCTCCGGAGTTCTCTGTAATTTTATCAAGAAAATTCGTAATGTATCTCCATGAGCAAGAAGAAGAAATAATAAGCACACATTTCTTTTTCTACCTGAATAATCATTGTCTTTGGCCGTGTAGATAACGATCTTCCCGTAGGTGACATGGTCAGTGCTTGCTGACGAAGTACTTGATTCTCTGACTCCGAATTGGAAAGTTTCTCTTCAAGCCTAAAATACACACACACATGCACAGAAACTTTAGTCAGTTTGAACCATTGCAAAGAAAAATTAACCTGCTATATGTATATATATATATATATATATATATATATATATGCACACGTCATCCGTGTGAACAACTGCATTATAATTGATAACTAAGCATAACAAAACCAAGAACAGGGCAGTGGATTCTGAAAACAAATGCCTTCTTGCTTGTCCATGTCAAAGTAAACATGGTTAAGTTAATGTTGTTGGATATATATAATAGACAGTAAATTATACTGTCGTTTTTTTACTTTACTGTACCAATGCTAGTTTTTTCTTTACAATTTTTTTATCATAATTTGTTCACAAACCTCTGTACAGATTCTTGAAGCTGGTCTGCTTTTCGTTCTGCATCTTCAAGCTTTTTAACTAGTTCCGAGTTCCTGATCTCAGCATCGGTACTAGTCTTCCTAGCCTCTTCTGTAGCCTGTTTTTCAGATAGCAGCAGAGCCTGCACAATTCAACTACGTAAATCAAGCCAATGGACCCCACAAATTTATTCTGCATATCTTGTGAGTTGAGTTGAGTTGAGTATCTTGTGACATCTATTAATTTTTATGTAGCAACACATTAATGCGCAATAATCACTAGTATTTAACAATACAATTACAAGTGTCAACAACAGAAGATTGCAAACAAATAATTGTTGGTACTTTAATTAACTCAAACGAACCCAACCTATAGTTGAAAGAAGGTAAAGAGGATGGAGAAACTCAAGGAAATAAAAAAATTCAAAACTTATTCCTCCAACAACTTTTCAGAGTTTATCCAAAGATATTGATAGAATATGATGGATAAAAAAAGCAAGACCTAAACACTATCATAACTCAGACTGTCTAAATGTCATCATCCCTCAAGTTATTGGTCATAGGTTCAAAAGAAATATTTAGTAGCAATGGAATCCATAAATCAGATGAAAATTGCAGTCACTGGATATTTAAGAATGGAATAAATATTTTTGCAGGATACGATCAGTAAAATGTAGCCGTTACTACTATAATCAAATTTAGAGTGCCTGCCTTCAAACTCTCTATCTCAGCTGTCAATGCATCAATCTTTTCCGTGTCTTGAACTATTACAGGGGTTTCCTTAATGACTGGAGGAGCTTCTTCTATAGCCTTCCGTGCTGCCTCTTGTGCTTTTATAACTCTTGAATTTGCTTCTTCGATTTGTATTTGCATTGCATGCAAAGCTTCCTGTAACTTTGCAATGTCTTGGGTTTTTGTCTCTTCCAGTTCAACCTATATTTGACAAATTAAAAATATTGTAAAGTCAAGTAGAGTACACCTTTGCTACACCATCCAACAGTAAATTTTAATATGTAAAACAAAAAGATATTTTTTTACCCTTAACCGCTTCTCTAACTGCACCCGATATGTGAGTTCTTCCACACGTTTTTCTAGCTTGTCTTTCGCTTCTTTAAGCGCCCCTGTTTCCCTTGCAGCCTGAATGAATTTATATATGTATATTTAGGTTAATAACTCACATGTGATTGTTCAGGAAAGAAGGGGTATTAAGGATTGAGACATAACCATTTTGAGTGAGCGAAGTTCTTTCCGAGCTACCCTTTGCCTCCAGCCACACTGAGTAATAATAGCAGCCCTCTGAAGACTCTGATAGTAAGAATATGCTATGTGGCAGCGCAATTGAGCCTGCAAACCACCAATAATATCATGTACTCGTTATTTAATTCTTTGAAAGCAACATTAAATGGAAGGTAGTGGGTATGTGCAAAACCTGGATAACAATAGCAGCCTTAGTTTGCTTTCTGTATCTGAACTCGTCACGAGCAATCATTGCTCTTAAGCCTGTCTGCAATGTGATTGCAGACAACTGTATAGTTGAATAGGATTTCCTAGCAACAGAACATCGGAAGGTCTTCTGTATTTTCACAGCTGCTGCTTCTTGTCGCAATTGTTCGTATAGCTTGCAAGCTGATATACCTGATAATTGAAATCAAAAGAGGAGGGAGGTTAACCACTAAAATAATATTTTTAAATAGATGAAGTGGGAAATGAATAGTATGCAGAACCTTTTAGCAGTTCTATGAGATGCAATTGGATAATAATGGTATAAATATTTTGGGTAAAAGCACACGAGCTCATAGCTCCATGTTAAGTGCACCCCTCACAAGTGAGAGGTTGCAGGTCCGAAACTCTAAGGGAGAAGTTTAACGTTGTAATTTGAAAGGAAAAAAAAAAGAGTTCACTCCTTCCGCAACTCCTTTTGGGGTTGGATTCTCTACAAGTGGCACACCGGAGTAAAAGTATAGTGCAGGCTTAACTATTTGGCGGACCTAGAGCAAAAACAGATCTTCATAGTGATGTCATGGAGGCAATGGAATGCTTAGATTTTTAATAAAGGGAAGAGACAGACTTTCCTTTTAAAATAATGAAAAAATATATGGGTAAAATAGAGAACGAAACTACATATGATATACCTCGCCAACATGACTGCAGCTGAATAGCAGCTCTGCGTAATGAGACGAACTCCTTGCGGGATATGTAAGTGCGAATTTGCCTTTGAATAATTTTAGCCGCATTTCCAAGAACCTCTGTTCTCCTTGCATCCAGCTCAGCCATTTGGCCAGCCCGTAGGAAGACCTTTGTCTTTCCTATCTGCCAAGCCCAAGTACATTGAATAATTTACGAGAAACAAAATACACAGACTCTCTCTATATATTTCATCATATAACGTCCCAGGTATTAGTAGTAGAAACTTGAAAAGAAGATGAAGGCATAAAAACCTCCATTAAAAGAAAAAGAGGAGAATAGCATTTAAAAAACCTTAATACATGCTGCAACGACTCGAAATCAATAAAATCGTTGTAGTCACTTTGGGTATCAAGTGAAATACCCATACACCTAAGCACGATAAGGGCAATGAATTGAAGGAAACATCAGCATTACCTGATAACCTTGTAATCCCATTTTGTCAAGAATCTTTTGACACGCGACCTTGTCATCGTAGCTGAATGACATGTTTTCATAAGAAAATTAGGATAAAGATTTAAAAATAAAAATAAAGCTGTAGAGGGGCAATGCGAAAACTAGGGGGAAGGCAAGAAGGAAGATAAAAGGAATCCCTAGTAATGTGCTGATAGGCACATATCACCGAAGCCACTACTTATGAGGAATAAAAAGAATTTAAGGACTTACTTTGCTTCCAAAACTTCAGGAGCAAGAACCCCAAAGCGGATAAGAAATTCATAAAATGTCCGTCTAGTAGGATAACCAGCGCAGCTGATCCTGATTGCCTCTAGCACACCCTACAGAAAAAAAAAGGAAAAAAAAAAGAGTGACTATATATATACTCAATAAGGACTTGTAAGTCCCTACGCTAAGTTTTTGCTGAATTATACTTACACCACAGCGTAATTGTTGGATTATGTTAAGGTTTTCAAAGATAGCAGGCTTGAGCACATTGTTCGGCTTCACACATCTGATGTAGTGTGGTTCTGTTGAATTCAAGGTTTCCATTAAAGACTGAAGTTGTAGCTGCAAATATGTAAAAGTATCTCTTATTCATCAGAAAATTTCCATAATCTAGAGTTGTAGGTTATACAACTGTTTACTGAAGATTTAAACTAAATCAATTAGGATGCACAATTTTATCACATATCAAGTTATTACTCCTAGAAAATTAACTTTTCACAATAAATGAGGCCTTTTCAACTTCAATTTGAATATTTGATACAGAAACCGTAAGTGACAAATATTGCTGGAGAATTAGAAAACCAGAATACCGAACCACTCAGAATGTGAATTATGAAAGGGAAAAAAAAAATTACGAAAGAAAAACAGAGACGATTCAATTGTAAGTACTTCACTAATACCTATTTTTGAGGGGCGCGAAGCAGAGGGGCTAACCCTGAACCTCGTACATGCCCTGGCCAATGGTTACTAAAACCTACTTCCAACTAAACCTTAGGGATGTTATTTTGATCACAATATGTCACATGCCTTTTGTGTGTTTTCTAACTTCACCTTAGAGGTTGCAGTTCACAATTATAAAGGGCAGTTCACATTTCAACATTAAAACATTTCAGACTAACTAAGGAACATTGTGTGCATAGGAATGCCCAAAAAAAAAGAATAAAATGGAAGTAGCCTTGGAACATGTATGACTAGATGTTTCCTAGGGTCCAAAACATAGGACATCGTTTGAATCATAACGAATCAATCAGTTCTATTTCTACAATACAATTAATAATTTATTCTAAGTCATTTTATGAATTATGTAGGGCAGGGCTTGCTCAGAGAAGCTACCTCTACATCTCCAGCTCAAATTGTAATAGGGCCTTTGTTCCTCCTCATTTTTTTCTTTTTCCTTTTGGAAATTTATGGCATTTCTAGTTTAATGTATAGCTTAAACCGGAGGTCTTGTACATGCAAGGGGTTTCACTTTTGAAAGTAAAGATTTTCCATGAAAGGAAAGTAGAAAAAAAAAAAAGGTTAATTACTCTTGAAGGAATCCATATTCTTGAAGCTTAGTTAAAGATATTTTGGAGAAGCTTGCATGTTGAGAAAATTGATGGAACATCAAGGAAACTCTAGCTGATGTGACTAAAGAATACAAGGGCTGAATTTCAATATTTGATATTTGTGAGAATTTGTGCTGAGCTGTTATTCATTCTTTTTTTGTCACTAAGATGTCATGTCACCAACATTTACTTTATACTCCCTTTGTCCCAAATTAATAGTCTTGTTTACCTTTTTGGGTTTGGTCTGAATTAATAGTCCAGTTTCTAAAAATAGTATATAAAACTAGTTGAAATTACAAAGTTACCTATTCCATTATTGCCTATTGGAGAGCAATGATCCAAATGTTGTTGCTTTTCAAAGGTATTCATAATTCTTAGGAGGATAAATGTGGAACGTGATATATTTCCTCCAAATATTAGACTTCCAAACCATAACAATTAATTTGGGACGGAGGGAGAATCTTGATAAGAAAAAATGAACAAATGAATGTTTGTAGATTTAGGAGTTCAAATTTATAGCCCTTTGAACATATTTGAACATCACGGATAGGTTAAAAACCTATGAAGCACCGACGCTCTCCCGAAAGCCACGAGTCAGCTTTGACACAAGTCCGACACGCGACACGCTCCGACACGTTGGGACACGTAAAAATGACACTTTTTTTATTTTTTTTATTTTTATTTTAAAAAAAAATTCTTATGTGATTATGATTCTGCCTTATTTATGATTTTTAATGTTAAAGTGTGTTTGAATTTTGTTTTAAATGGTCCATTTTCTTAATTTCATGTTAAGAATGCTCCAATAATGTATTTTATGGAAAAAAATCTGTTTTATTTCATTAATATATATATTTAATATATATTATATATTTTAACATATATTATATATTATGCGTATGGCGTGTCGTATCCCAGTTTTTGAAAAAATCACGTGTCGCGTGTCGTGTTGAAACACGTATTACGTGTCGAGTCCGTGCTTCAGAGTTAAAAACAAATGAAACTTAAAGATGAAGTGTTACTGGAAAGATGTTGGAGGCACGGAACTATGTCTACATGCATAAAGCTTATTATAGAAGGTTTTTAATGCTCATCATAATGTATATTGAGTTGCTGCAAAACAATGTTTTCAAATTCTAAACACTTAGTTCTGACCCGGAAATGTTGAATAATTACAGTTTGACCCAGGGCAAATTCATAGTTTTGGAACAATGAATCATGGGATATTGTCAAAATGAGGGGCTGAAGCCTAAAAAAATAAACATTCTGGTGTTGTGTGTTAATGAGGTGATCAACACTCCAAAATAAAAAATGTAAAGAGTGTAAATTGAACTTGGTCACATCAACACGTTAACTAATATACAAGGACAAACGTATGAATTTACTTATATAAGTGAAATTATCATAGTCTAAAAGAAAACAGAAATTGTAAAACATGGTACCGGCCGCCAGGGATATTGTTTAATGAATTGTAAGGGCTAATAAGTGCAAAGAATAAAAAGGGATCGACTAGTGCAGTGCAAGCCCGTCAAATGGGTGGGATTTGGGATACTCTCCTAATGATTAAAATGAAATATATGGCTGGGGAACCACAGGAATAATAATCCTACTCGAGATTGAGTGTGGAAAAGGATAAGGTAATTGAGTCTGAGTCTGGTTACGAATATATATATATATATATATATATATGGAGAGAGAGAGAGAGAGAGAGAGAGGGAGTCTCTCCTACGGACTCCCTCAAATACATACCTGCGTGCATGCCTTATTTTGTCCACAGGATTTGAAGACCCACGATTTTAACAATTTATCTCTCCTCTCTCCTCTGCACATGGTACAGTACAACATCAAATCAGCACAAGCTGATTCTCTCTCCTCTTCTACTAAACGTCTTCTTTTAAAGGCTTTAATTAGAAAGACCTCTTAATGGCTTCCCACCCCTTAATGGCTTTAATTTGAAAGACCGGTTAAACGTCTCCTTTTAATGGCTTCCCAGCTGTTAATTTTTTTTTAAAACGATAACCCACCTGTTAATTTTTAGACATTCTAAGACCTGTTTTAAATGGCTCCTTTAATTTTTGGACATTTTTAAAAGGCTTTATATTTTTTTTTTCAAAAAACAATAAGACCTGCTTATATTTTTTTTAAAAACAGTTAAAAACAATTTCTTAAAACAGTTAAAAAATTGTTGAAACCAAATTTTATTTTCAAGAAAACAATTTTTCTATTTCTTAAAAACAATTTCTTATTAAAAAGAATGTATTTTTTTTATAAAAAATATGAGAAACTATTTTTTGAAAGTTGACGCGGAACCACATTATCGCGATTGGTTAGTGCCGGCGGCGCAAATCCACATTATTTAACGAGTTTTTTTTAAATGACTTTTATTGAAAATACAACTTTTTAGTTTTTATAAATATCTTTTTTAAAACGTTGAAAAGCTTTTTGTTTTTGTTTTTTAATACACTTATAAAAAGTTAAGAACAGTTTTAAAAAAAACAGTTCTTATTGAAAATACAAATTTTAGTTGATTCATTTATTCACTAATGGTTCATTTATTCATAATTTTAGTTGATTCATTTAAAAAAAAACAGTTTTGAACCAATATTATTCACTAATGATAACAGTTGAATTCATTTTTTAACCAATATTCAACAAAAAAATTATTCACTAATTTCTTAACAGTTGATGTCATTTTTTAATCACTAATGATAACAATTAAGTTCAATTTTTTAAAAGTGATAACAGTTACGTAAATTTAAAAATTATAACAGTTACATAAATTATCGTGATAACAGGTATGTAAATGACTAAACTTTTAAAAAAAGATACATACATTACAAAACAAGCTTCAAAGGTATCCACGATATACAAGGTATCCAAGATATACAACTTATCTGTTAAGGTTCAACACTTGTTTGTAAAGGTTTAGTAAAACCCAACTGTTAAGGTTTGTTTGGTCTTATGTTTGGTAAATGTTTGTTTGTAAAGGTATTTTTGTATTTGGTAAGCAAGGTTTCGTGTGTTTGATATCATGGGTGACAGTGGAAAGTGGACAGAGAATCAGCTTTTGCTGATTTGATGCTGTACTGTACCGTGTGCAGAGGAGAGAGGAGAGATAAATTGTTAAAATCATGGGTCTTCAAATTCTGTGGACAAAATAAGGCAGGTATGTATTTGAGGGAGTCCGTAAGAGAGAGAGAGAGAGAGAGAGAGAGTAAAAGATGAAGTAATTTGACTTGGTTTCGAGTCCAGTATTGGAAATAAACAAACCTTATTCATATTATTCAAATATCGGCTTGCAGCCGAGGTTAATGATTGTGACCCACAGGTTGATTGGGGAGGATTAAGCATAAGAAAGTACAGGTAAATATTTAAAGAGGCTGGGGAATATTGGTTTAAATGTAAACTAATTGGAATAATTAATGGGGTATTGGCGGGTGGGTGGGTGGGTGGGTTTGGGGGGGGGGGGAGACGGACGGACGGTGGAGGGGATAAAGAACTATCCGAAAAATGTTTGGTAAAACAACTGGGAATTGTAAAGCAAAGATTTTTGGAAACTAAAATACCATTGTATATGTAGTACTTATTTCAATACCCCCCTTACCTTCCAGCACTACCAGGGCATTAGTTTATCATTCCCTTGTTACATATTACAGGTACCTCGGGAAAGGACAACGATCATGGTTCAAAATCTCGGACTCGGTCCTTGTATCGGACGCCCGATTTTCAGCTCGATCGCGGTATAGGGCGATACACCAAGATACGCTATTTAGAGAGCCCAAAAAATTTCGAAAAAAATACAGGAAATTTTAATCAAATAAGATCAATAATGTTTAACCAATTAGATAACTTTCAAACCATCATTTAATATGCGTAGCATTATCTTATTCATTATACATATGAGTGTCAGACATGACAGCTTCAATATTCCATTATAAATAAGTTAAACAAAACAATGAAATGGCATATAAAAACTTCATAAGAAGTTAAATAGATATTATTATAAATATTAATATTTTTTTACGGTCAATTAATATTTAGTTCCTAGGAGCTAAGTACATTTTGCACTTAGTCCCTTGTTTAATTTTTTGACAATTTTTCTTAGGTTTTAGGACCAGACAAGAAAAAGTGCATCTTAGTGTTTTATATGTGAGGGACTTTTTGGAACAAAATAAAAAGGCTTGGACTAAATATTGATTAAAAAATGTCGAGGGACTTTTCGTCGAATAATCTTTTTTTTAAGGAATACTATATTTTTTTAAGAAACAGTTATAGTGCTGATTCATTAAAAAAAATTGTAAAACAAAGTTACTAAAAAATAGTGATAATTAATTTTACAAAATGTACAGCAATTATTAGAAAGTCGTCTTATTTTGTACAAACAAAATAAGAGATATTAATATCATTTTATTTTATATTATTTTTTTTAAGAAATAGTACTAATTTATCAAAAATGTAAAACAATTTTTTGGTGGCCAAAAATTGTTTATAGTTTTAATTGAAAAAAATAGTACTGATTTTATAACTGATTTTTTTTAATAAATATAGTATATACATTAAATGAGAAAAACATAAACATTCTGAAAATAACAGACATTTAGTAACAAATTAGTACCAGTATATTGATAACTTTGTTAAAAATAGTACCATATTTTTAGAATTAACATAACTCTATTTGACAATTATTTTGTTACATATCAGAACCATTTTTTTTAAATAGTACCAATTTATTGATAAGTTTTTTTTAATCATTACCAAGTTTTTAAAAAATTAATAACTTTTTTTTTTAAAAAGCGTACACAAAAGTGCACCAGTTTTTCTTTTTTGAGAGGGAAAGAGTACCATTTTTTAAAGAAAAAAAAGGTGCACAAAAAGGGTAAAGAAAAAAAAACTATGAAGTGGGAGAATAAGTGAACAGAAACGTTACTTATGAGAGCAAGGAGTGCTCATGAAGGAAATTCCCACACAAAACCACAAAACCTAACCCTCGTACCTGTTAGGAGCTGTGAAGGAAATAGAAGCCGACAGGGGCTTCACTTCTGCAGCTTTCAAGTCACGATTTCTCCAATTTTTTCACCTTCCTAAGCTATTTTTTTCTTCTCTTCCATCCCGTCTCGGCCGATAGTTCCGAGATCTCGCCAATTTCCCCGAGATTTAACAAATATCATCAGCTCGCTGAGTTCTCGCTGACTTCATTCTACAATCGAATCGAGCCAAGGAATCGGATCGGAAGCCTACGATTCCGAGTCAACTTGTCCGACACCGAGTTGACTCGGCCGAGACTTTGAACCATGACATCGATAAAGGCAAACGTAAGGTTGAGTCAGTCATCACACCATAGAAGCTTTGATACATGAACCGATCTCAAGTTGAAACTAGTGGTTCAGTGATGATTTGGTTTGTCTTAATTTTATTTGGAAGAGTTATATTGAAGGGGCTTTATAAATTTACGACCTATTGTAATATGTATTTTGGAAATAGGAAAACAAATATTTTATTTATAGTTTTAGTCATAGTTGTCAAATCGTGAATCATTTACCCCCCGAATCGCGAATCGTATCGTGAATCGTTTACCCCCGAATCGCGAATCGTGAATCGAACCGGAATCAAATGTTAAAAATGACATAAAACATACGTAAATTCATTGTGACACTATAAAATTGATAATTAAGCATAATATGACAAAAAACTAAGCGTAACACATGATAATATAGCACAAAAATTAACCGTAGCACATGTTCTCATTCGTTTTTTAAGCTTAAAAATGTAAAAAACAAAAATAAATCATAAAAACAACTCAAACAATAACTAAAGAATTTTAGCAAATACATATGGATAATGGATGGTTTATGCAAATACAGCAAAAAAACATCCAAAAAAAAAAAGAAAACAGCAAATGGAAATTCAAAAAACAGTAAAAATAGCAAAATAAAAACAGCAAAATAACAAAAATAATTTTTTATAACCTAAAAAAAGCAGCAAAATAACCTAAAAAAAAGCATAATAGGGTTTTATAACCTAAAAAAAATAATACCAAAAAGCACAAAAAGCAGCCTTCATTTTGGTTTTATAACAAAAAAAACATCAAAACGTATGGTTTGATAACCTTAAAAAAAAAAAAAGGCAAGCGAAAACAATAAATCAAATTGTTTGCTTCAGTCGGCCATCGATTGAGCAAAATAAGACGTGAAAACAAGAAAGAAAACATACCGTATGGGTTTTGCAAAAAAAAAAACAAAAAACGTTTGCTATTTTGCTTCGATTTACTATATGGGTTTCAAACGGCCTTCGATTTGCAAGAATTAGGGTTTGTTTGCTTCAGTTGGTTGCGGTTTGAATGGGTTAAGGTTGAAACAACGTTTTTTTTTTTTTGTTATTTGGGTTAAAATCTATTTACGGTTTAAGTAGAAAACCCTTTTCCCCGAATCGTTTTTAACACGATTCATGATTTGGAATCGAACGATTCGGTACCGAATCGGGCGATTCTTTAGACATATGCGATTCTTATCCTGATTCGAATCGTTTTGTGTCCGAATCGAATCGTACGATTCGACTCGCAAATCGGACGATTTTAACAACTATGGTGTTAGTCCCTATTTTTTAATAAAGCCGCTGGCGCGAACCCATATTAATAAAACATCAACTAATCACAGCATGCCACGTGTTCCTTAAATTTGAAAATAGGGACTAAAAATGAAATCGAAATGTTTGTTGTCCTATATTCATAATCAATATTATTTTAAGTCCTAAAAGTACATAATCTATATATTTAATTATTTATCATGATTGGAGACAACTGGTTTGTAATATTTGGAACTTCTGTCGAGACTTAATGTATAGGTTTATGGTTTTAACATGTGACTATATGGACAAGGGTTGATTGACTAATTGGACAATTGTGATACGAATACTAATCTGGGTGGGGGCGCCACATAGGAACCCACCAATAACCTGAAATTTTAATAGCCCATTAATGTGTCTTGGACCTGGTAGGTTAGCCTATAGTCTATTCATGGTCGGGGAGTCACAGAATCGTCATTGTTATGGATAATATTCATAAGCGTCACAGGCAAGCACGAGCTATCGAAGACATTATATGCAATGGGAGAAATAATACATACCCTCCAAATAATAACATCAAGACTGAATATAAAGGATCAAGTTTAAAGATGAGAAATGAATAATCGCTAGCATCACGGAAGAATTGATTTTTTGAATCAAAAAAATATCTTGAAATTATGATTTAACCAAGATGCTGGAAATTATAATTCACAATATAACCTAAATGAGTTGTGCTCTGAGTTGTAAAATTTAACACAAAATGCACCACATATAACCATCAACATGTTAATTTATTTGTTTTGTGCTTCCACTACCCTTATAAAAAATCCCAACAATTATGGTGTTAAGCTGAAACATGCAGCATATACGTTGTCTCGAACTTTGCAACTTCAACCTTACAAGTGCAACAAGTGGCAACTTAATTTTGGATCAGAAGTGTGGCCCATTCGAATATGTCATTGATTGAAAGAACTTATTTAGCCTTCTCTTTATTAAGAGAGAGTAAACGTAAACAACGCAACGACTCATTTGTAGGATCCTGAAAGCATTTCCCTCCTCACCTCCGCCCCACCCCCGTCCCCAGATCCAAAAAACTAAATCTGCAAATGAGGATTGCATACCTTTGCAGTGGGAAAAGAAAGTTTCACAAAGCAGGAACATTTGTTGGTAAATTTTTCATTTTGGGATCAAAATCGAAGAGTAAATTACACTACTAGCCCTGAACTTTGTCCAATGTAACAGTTACGCCCGTAAAATATGTTAAGATGGCACCGTTGGCCCTTCGTTAAATCTAACTGAACTTTTTTGTGTAACTTCTAAATCAAAGCAAAAATGTCTTTTATCTCCCCCCATAGCCAAACCCTATACCCAAACTAACTTTAAACCATAACCAAACCCATTATTGCGACCAAAAAAAATAGATAAACACATGTTATTACTTTCAAAACAAATAGTTTGGGTATCGTTTTGGAGTTATTTTGTGTATGGAGTCCGACTATTGGGGTGGGGGGTGATAAAAGATGTTTTTGCCCTGATTCACAAGTCACGTAAAAAAAATCCATTAGATTTTAACAGAAGGGCCAACAGTGTAAATTTATCAATGGGCCTTAACTGTTACCAAAAAAAGTTTGAGGGCCTTAACTGTTACCAAAAAAAGTTTGAGGGCCAAAACGTTACAATGGGAATTGTTCAGGGGCCACTAGTATAATTTACTCTATAATCAAATATGCTATTTCAGTTGGTTTAGTATTTTTAAATCTATGAGTTGTGACTCGCGAGTCACAGTTTTCTTATAGTGTATTTGTAACTAACAACATAAACTTGACATAATGAAAGCACTCGCGTTTTTGTCACCCTTCAGTAAGGAAATCACATAAAAAGGAGCTCAGTTTTTTTCCATGATTGCTCCTCTTCTTCCACAACCCATAAAACTTCCCCTGACCTTCTAATTATGTTCCCATAGTGTGCTTCAAGTTCCAGATAATCGATGCCCTCAAACATGGAATAACATGTGGAAGAGATTATATATGTTCCATGATTGGAGAAAAGAATGTAGTCACATTCTGATGTGTTTGGTGATACGTAGCGACACGTAGCGCGTGGTTATACTTCTGAGAGAAGACTATCTTTTATTTTATATTTTAGTCTAGGGTAATATCATCATTTCCTTTTATTTTTAGTCTTTAATTGGTTTCGAAGCATGTTTGGGACTAATTAGTCATTTTTAGTAATTAGTTGTCCTTTTTAGTCTTTTGGATATTTACTTGGCTACCAAGTAATTTTTCTCTTATAAATAGGCCCTTGCCCCTCATATGTAAACATACTTGAATATTGAGAAAGAGAATAGAGAGAGAAGGAAACTCATTTCGTTAGTTTGGTTTTATTTGTTGTTGTTATTGTAGTGTAGTTTGTAGCTGTTGTGTAGTTGTAATAATAACGCTTTCGCATTCATAGATTCACATCAATTGATATCAAACCCTCGTTGGCTCCACCCATTGTTGTTGTTGTAAAAAAACACAAAAAAATCGTAGACGACAACAAATGGGACCTAAGAGGAGATATACTCTCGTGGAACCTCGCATCGATCGATTCGAGCAGGTCTTGAACCGCATCGTGTCCCGAATGGATGCTCTTAACCCCCGTCTTCCACCACCGGACTCTTCTACCAGCCGCCCTCACACCACTCCCACTCCTGCTCAAAACCCTAATCCCCACGCCTCCAATTTTACTCACTCCATCCCTCTTCCACAAAAAAAAGTTGCCCCGTCCAATTCTAACCCTATTTCCACGGTGGCCGGAGATAGAATTGGCAGCAAAGTTCTTACCGGAAAACAACAATAGGCTCCGGATGGTGGTCGGATCCCTCTCAAACCAACCGGAACCACCCATGAACCCTCCG
Source organism: Sambucus nigra (assembly GCA_949130495.1). Classification (NCBI taxonomy): domain Eukaryota; kingdom Viridiplantae; phylum Streptophyta; class Magnoliopsida; order Dipsacales; family Adoxaceae; genus Sambucus; species Sambucus nigra. The sequence continues at coordinate 53,950,679 of OX422220.1, forward strand.
CCCCTAACTGAAGTCACCCAATCCTACCCGATTTCATGTGGACCAGCCGAAACCATCAGGTACACCACTAGCCCTCCGAACCTGGCCGGAAATACCCCAATCCCATCAAAAACCACCGAAGACACGTCACAAGGTCCAGATCATGGCCAGAAAACCCAGGGCCCACGGGAATCACCTCGGGCAACCCTGAGGGTGGTCGGTCAGCCCCCTCTGTACCGCCCTTGGGTCACAGCAACGTCTCTCCCCTCCCCCGAACACTTCCACCCAAATCTTGAACCCTAATTTCCCCCTATCCAGTCGTGGGTAGACTTACGTGTAGCCATGATGGCTATCTTTGTTCCCGCCACCTATCAGCGACACCTCTTCCTCCGCGTCCAGGCTCTCAAATGAGACACATATGTTTTGGACTATACGGAGCGACTCTAGATTTTGTGCACTCGTGCCCGACTTGGAGAGACATAAGAGCAGCGGATTAGCCGTTACATCCACGGTCTACAGGGGTATATTCAGCGGGACCTCGCCTTACATGATATTACCACCTTTGCGAAGGCGGTAGAGTATGCCATGAAGGTAGAGGCATATCATCGGACAACTCCCCCTGCTCGTGCACGCGCCACTACTACTTCTGCTCCACATGCTCCCTCCAGTACTTTGGGGTGAAAATGAGTCGAATCGAGCCGAGCTTAAGATTTCTCAAGCATGTTTTGTAAATGTAAATGAGCCTAAAAATATGTTCAAGCTTTGTTCATTATCATATGATCTGGGCTCGAACGAGCTTTTAAGCAAATGAATACGAGCTGAGCTCGAGTAGCTTGATTATTTTACACTAGTTAGTATGGATAATGGTGATCGAGCCGAATCCGAGCCGAGCACAATAAGATAACGAGCTTAAATTTTGTTTAAGCTTGACTTGCTTATTTTATGAGCATATCTCGAACGAGCTTTTTTCCGAACGAACACGAGCCGAACTCGAGTAGTTTGGTTCGTTTTTCAGCTCCTACTCCTACTCCTATGATAGCAACGCCAACCACTACTGCCACTCCACCCTCATCTTCCCACCCGGTGACATTCAAATGTTACAATTGTGGGGTAGTTGGTCACAGGGCTTCAGAGTGTTCCTTGCCACATCGTCGTGCTTTACTTGCTTCAGACGGCCCCGAGTACCTAGACGAGACAAATGAGGCCACGCACCAGCATGCCCTTATCACCATCCTAGAGAGTGATACCGATGGCATTCCCCTTTGAGTTCGAGAATGAACTCTTTTTCATGGAGGGGAGAATGATGTGGCATGAGGACGCTTTTGTCATTTTTAGGCATTTATGGCATTTTTGTTATTTTCGTTGTTTGGATGTATTTTCTTTTAGTTGATTGATTGCTTGGTATTATAGGAGGAAGTAATAAAGACTAATAAGGGTCTAATTGTAATTAGGATCATTTCTTGGAGCCTAAGTTACTTCCGCCTATAAATACCCCTTTTTTAGCCTCATTTGAGGTATTCCATCATTTGAGATTTTAAATGAGAGTGTGGAGGCGAGAGTTTTCTTCTTCTCACTTCCCATTTGACGTTTATTTACGTCAATCGGTATCAGTAGACTCGCCTTGGGCCGATCTATCCATGTCTCCACAAGAGCGATGAAAAAAAATACCGGAAAAGGGTAAAAAATGCCAACGACGACCCTCCGACGACGAAGTTAGCTCCCAATTTTTGTCGACCTTCTGCTGTTTTTCGGGTATTTCTCCCCCTGAATCCATCATCCCCACACCTCCACACCTGGTCGAATATAACCCCTCCCCAACCCCTTATGCCACCTCCGGCGGCCAGTCCGACGACCCTCCGGCTTGCCGGAAACTGACCCAACCCCTTTTTCTCCCTCTTTTTCCAACCCTTTTACCCCTGAAATACTCCCTTATCACCCCTCTCCCTTCCACCTTTTCTTAGCCCTAATTTGCCCCCACCCCCTTTCTACCCTATTTTCATCCTTTCCCCGCTCATCTATACCCAACCACAATCAAAACCGATAAAAAATGGGCTTCCCTATGACCCAATCCCCAATCCCCTATTTGACCTCAAATCTAGTCAAAATTAATCTAATGGCCTATTTTTGACACAACTCAAGGCTTCCATGAAAAATGCGTCCCACTTGGGATTCATTTCCGATTATTTGTCATTTTTTTGTACAACTTTCCGGAATGTCACTGCCTTCAATCCACTTGTTTCGCCATCGTACTCGCAAAGGTGCGGTTGTCGGAGTTTTCGTCTAGTCAAATTCAAGGGTCGACCAAGCCAAGTTGCAATCATGTGATCGTGGTGTAGAGAAGGCGGATATAGTCGTCAGTTTTGGTTGCTCGGATTTCGTTAAGGGACGTTGTCGGGATTTGGGTAGATTAGACCCATTATTGATGAGGTTCATACACATGGGACTAATTAAAGTTTGGTCAGCCCATTTTTTGTTGATTTTGATTGGGATCCGAAATTTTTTCGAGGATTATATCATGTAGTATTGATGAGTCACACTATACGCTCGGGGACGAGCTTTTCGAAGACGGGAAGAATGATGGGTTTGGTGATACGTAGCGACACGTAGTGCGTAGTTGTGCTCCCCGGAGAAGACTATCTTTTATTTTGTATTTTAGTTTAGGGCAATATTGTCATTTCCTTTTATTCTTAGTCTTTAATTGGCCTCCAAGCATGTTTGGGACTAATTAATCATTTTTAGTTATTATCCGTCATTTTTAATCTTTTGAGTCTTTATTTGGCTACCAAGTAATTTTTCTCTTATAAATAGGAATTTGGCCCTAATATGTAAACACACTTAAATATTGAGAAAGAGAATAGAGAGAGAAAGAAATCCATTTCATTAATTTGGTTTTATTTGTTGTTGTTGTGTAGTTAGTAGTTGTCGTGTAGTTGTAATAATAACGCTTCCGCATTCATAGATTCGCATCACATTCATTTAATCCACCCAATGGGATAAATCAATGGATTTCTCCACTAAGAGTTCTCACCACCCTAGGGTTCTCATGTTGCACCTTAAACCTCAGCAGATAGGACAAGTTCCAAGTAAGTAAATTGTGCACTTCATTTATATGACGGACGTCAGAAAGTAAGACAGACGGTAGTACCTTAAAGCGTGACCCAATGGAAGAAAATTTGGACGACTTTGATGATTCTTCTGGAAGTGGCGGAAACAAACCAGCCACGAAGGGGCACTTCGAGGCCGTTAACAGGTCCTGATGTTCTGCCACCACATAATCTTTGTTTTTGTCTAAAAATAGATCAGCCTGATAAGTCACCTGTTAAAAAAAATGAGGGAGATTTTAGCAAAAACAATAGGAAAGTTATAATAAGTAAAGTAATATTTACCTCTCCTGCATAGTGACATATTGTAAAACTAGTCCGCGAAAGTTTAGGTTTGACAAAGCGCTTATTTTTTGTATATGTCTGGTACAGCTTCTGAGAAAAGGTTTCATGGGTAGACTTTGGAAACATGCTGCATCAAGTAATTAGACAACTATGAAATCCAATCATAGAAAAAAAAAGGGTTATTTTGACTTAACCCCCAATTTTTAATGCATAATTTGACTTAACACCTCGTTCTCATAATTCTTTGACTTTGCCTCTAAATTAACATTATAAACGAGGGTCAAAGTCAAACAAATCTTTTGACTTAACCCCCTATTTTTATTCAATACTTTGAGATAACACCCTTGTGTTGGGAGTTATATCAAAGAGATTAGCAAAGTGGTGGTTAAGTCCAATATCACATTAAAAATAAGTCAACAAAGCCCAAAAACAAAATACAAAAACTCAATTGTAATAGTCACTGAATTCCCCTCCCTATCCACAAGACTACAGATGGAATATTTAAGACTGAAGCAACGATGGATCAAGAATAAAAGGGATTTTTTACTTTACCACCAATTATGAATGCGCTATTAAACATACCCCATCATTTTTTAACGGCAACCTAACACTGTTTTAAAACTCTTAGTTCATTATTAGACATGGCCCTACCAATATTTTTTACCAAAATACCCTCACACATATCAAAACCCAACTTGCTGTGAAATAAAAATCATTTAATAAAGTATAATTGGTGGTGGCCCTCCATAAAGTTGTAATATGCAAAAATCAATACCTAAAACTCAATTTTGGTGCTTGGAAACAGATCGAGATCGAACAATTTGTGATTCATGATGCTTGGAAAGAGATCTTGATTCGGTTCGAACTAGATCAATTCGAACTAAGGGGAGTACATTTGTGATGGAAACAGTTGAATACATATCGATTTTAACCAGTTTGTGATGCTTGGAAACCAACTGAGATCAAAACAATAAAAATCGATTTCGCTACTTGGAAAATTAAAACTCAAAGAGTGCCTGAAAACCTAGAATCACCATTTGTTTTTTCGTTGCGATTATAGGGAAACTGGGAATTTGATCGAAGGATTCCATATCTACTACTTCATATTAAATGGACCAACACCAGCATATGAACATAAAGGTAAAATATTAAAGATGAAAAAATCATGAAGAGTTTAATCTGTGTTCTGTAAATGGAATCGGTTGATGTGTAAAAGATCTAGGGCTTCAATTTTTTGCTATTTTTTATTTGTTTTTGTATTGATTTGAGGTTTCCCTTGAGATTTTTATCTGTTGCGATTGAATCTGGGTGGTGGTTGGATCATTGCAACTGAAATCAAACCCTAGATCATTTGATGTGCAAACAAGCGTTTGTTTCGATTAAGATCATTTGATGTGCAAACAATTTGGATTAGATCGAATTTGAGGAGTTCCATAGGCTTAGAATTCCAAACTCAGCCTTGGGAAAAGCCCATCACTGTGATTTGATTTTAATTTGAGAAGTTGGAATATTGGAAATTAGGGTTTTCATATTTGAGAAGAAGTGATCTGAGATAGTGAGCTTTGAGCTAAATGTAAATGTATTTGTGCCAGAGGGTTAAGTCTAATCAAGGTTTTTTTAACAGAAGACTGACTGTGTCAAAAATCAGTAGGTGAGTCGAAGGAATTACTTAAATGAGGGTGGGGGGGGGGGGGGGGGGGTAAGTTCGATAAACGATAATAAAGTGGGGGGTTAAGTAGAAAATTCCCTAAAAGTGATCAATTGGTACCAGGCTTCATCAAGAAGTGCAATGATTCCTCCAGGTTTCTGCAAAAGATTGAAACCTGTTAGTTAATATTAGTGAAGTAGTGGTTGATTCGACTGGGAAAAAAAAAGTGTAAACCTGATCATTTAGCCACAACTGCGAGTGAAAATTTAATGATCATTTGAAAAACTTTTGTAACACAAAGGAATTCCTTATAAAGGAAACAGCAACAGTTAAACACCTTCTCGATCAGATCCAAAACGTCTTGGTTGTCAACAAACTCAATGTAGCTCCAGTTTATCTCTTCCTTTGTGTACTCTTCTTGTTCCATCTTAAACACATGCTGCAACAACAAAGTTTCATAGAATAAACTTCAAATAAGTAAGCCCAATATAGTGACCAAGAACTCAAGCAGAAGAAAGCTAACCTGGTTGAAATGTTGTTGCAGTTTTTCATTAGTAAAATTGATACAAAACTGCTCAAAACTATTTCAAAATAAAGATCTGTCAGCATGACTCCAGTAATGTTATGTTTTATATGGCATATGAAGTTTTGAAATAATAAATCACCTGTTATGCTTAAAACTTTCGAACCCATAAATATCAAGAACTCCGATTAGTGATTTTGAGTTTGGATCTTGCCCAATTGAATTGTTTATTTTTTCGACAATCCTGAAACAATAGAAAATCCTATTAGTTATGTTGGCAAGTGTGAACAAATAATTGGCAACAAAAGGATGGTATTGAATTTTTTTACCAGTCAAACAAGCGAGAATATATGGTTTTAGCTAAGGCATCTCTGCTACTCAATGCAGATTCAGGATCAAGGGTTCTTGTAATAACCTCCTCGGGTGTAACCATTACACGCTGAATCATCGCGTCTTCTAAGCTCTTGGGATTACACCTATTGCATGACACTGGTAAATAGAGATACACAGTTGAAACTAGGGTTGTGCAAGATCCAAACTAAATCGATGAAACCGACCCATCTAACCCCTTTGGATTGGATTGAATTTTAAAAAAACAGACCAATGTATGCATGTATACATATATATATATATATATATATATATATATATAGGGAGAGGATCACAAGTGGACCTAAAAAGCGGACGTTTTAATGGACCTTAACAAAAAACACCTAACAACCCATTAATTTTAATTCCTTTGTTGTAATTGGTCCGCGCCAGCGGAATTTTTTTTTAACTAGTGGTCTACCTTGGTGGGGGTGTAGATGTGGGTGGGGGGTGGGGGGGGTAGGGGGTCTCGGGTCACACGCATGTCCGTTGCCGCTGGCGCGGACCAATTACAATAAAGAAATTAAAATTAATGGGTTGTTAGGTGTTTTTTGTTAATATCCATTAAAAAGTCAGCTTTTTAGGTCCACTTGTGATCCTCTTCCTATATATATATATGTACGTATGTATAATTTTTGTAAGTACCACTATTCATATTTTTATTTGTTAGAATATACTATAACTTATAAGTAGTTATACACCCTTATCATTTGTACTAGGGCTAAATGACCAATATATTGAATTGGATTGGATTGAATTTATCATATTGGATTGCATCCAAATCCGATGCAATTATGATCCAAAAAAGGCCCTAATTAGAGGAATCGAAGATGATCAGAAAAACCGACCCAATTCAATCTTAATTGGGTTGGACTAAATTGGACAAGATTGGATTTAACTTCAATTCAGTTTGGATTAGATTCTGAAATTGAAAAACCGATTTCAATTGAATTGGATGCAGTTCTCTTCAAATAGAGCGGTTTTGAACCAATGCACACCCCTAGTCAGAACAAGCTACAGATCCAAGATATACAAAACACGCTCCAGATTTAATAAATGGAACCAAATAAACCTACATAAGCAGTTCAGCTGTCACATTAAGATGGAACCTAGACTTTTCATCCTTAATGACAGAAGAGTCTATCTCCTCTCCTTTTGCAAATTCGATATTACCAAGATGAAGAACTGCAGCCACAACCCGAAAGATTGCATCCTGAAAATATCTATTTAATGTTAGAAGTAGGAGTGTGTAGGGAGCAAGCACAATAGATTTGTGGGAATGGTATGCGAGTGCTAACCTGTTCGCCCTCACCAATTCCAACTATATCCATAGCCCTTCTGGTTTCAAGATATTCATGAGCATCATTGACTCCATCGAGCTCATAACAATTGGACTGATTTAAGTAATGGAATGACTGAGGGCTTGTCAACTTATACTTCTCTCTATCCTGCAAATTTAAAGGAACTGTATTACTTAGTTGTTAAATTTATGATCATTCATTTTATGTGCTGAAGCAAAATCTTGAAAACAATTAGGCACAAAACAGAATAAGTACCTCAGGGGGTGCTGAACAAAGCAGATAAAAGCAGTGATAGTTTCTTTCAGGGTATGAAATCTGGCAAACACGTGACCTCTCAAGCAGGTAAGTTCGTATAGCAGCCCCTGATATTCTCCCACTCTTATCAAATTGTATCTCCACAAACTTACCAAAACGACTACATATATAAAATAATATATGCAGTTAGATCCTTAAAGAAGATAACTAAAAACAACCAACACTGTTGAGAGCAAACTGAAGGATATCCTAACGAACATAATTTAACCAATTAGTAAGTTGCAATTTCAATTCGAAACTCCACAACAATTACTCACCTTGAGTTATTGTTTCTTACAGTTTTGGCATTGCCAAAAGCTTCAAGTACTGGGTTGGACTGTAAATTTTACAACCAAAAACACCAAATCACGTGGCAATTTAGATCTTGTTAGATGACAATAATACAAGTTTGTAAAATATGGATAAATTTTATCTCTTGAGGCATAAGCAAAAAGGAGGGTGGGGGGATCTTTGACTTTACCCCCCGAGATAATGCGATATTTATACCTCCTACAGGTTCAATAATTAGACTCATTAAACGTGAAGGGGGTGTCTCTAGATACCGTGTTATCTCAGGGGGTAAAGTAAAAAAAAAAATCAGTCTTACTTCCAAAACTTGTTGTTCAACTGTCCTTCCTTCAACTCCGGACCGACCACCTAGATGCGCAAGATATCTCATAAGCATCTTTGTTGTTTCAGTCTTACCAGCACCACTTTCTCCACTAACCAAAATTGAGTTGCTCTTCCCCTCATTGATCATCGCTCTATTTACAAAAATACTTTAAAATAAAGAATCACCAATATTGATATCATCACTAGAGTAGATTTACATTACCTGTATGCAACATCGGCAACTGCAAAAACATGGGGACTAAGCTCTCCAAATGCTGCACCTTTATATTGTGCCATCATGTGAGTGTCATATAAGTGAGGCAATCTTTGAAATGGGTTTATTGCAATCAAGATATTTCCAGTATATGTCTGGTAAAGAGATTGAAACAAATCAGAAACTCGTAATTGATCATTCAAAATCAAATAAGATAAAGTAAAGGATAATGAGAACATCTCACGTAGATTTCATTCAGTTCATATCTGGCAGCCAAGTTTTGCAGAACTCCTGGTTCATGCAAATATGAAAGTTTTGTCATGTCATCTACGCCCCCTGGAGGAGCTTCTGTATCCTTCGGAAACACTTTTGAGAAATTTGCGACAACCTGAAATCAGTTACTACTCTGTAAAATTCGTAGAACCATATTGGGCAATCGAGAAAGGTTGAATCAGAATTTTGCTATAAACATCAACATTCCTCTTTTGAAATGGACTAAATGAGCATCTGAGGCAAGCTTCAATTTAAAAAATAACTCCAGCCAAGAATACAAAAAAGGCCGTACCCAGTGTACAAGGCTTCAGCTTAACTGCAGGGTCTCTGGGAGAGGCAGATGGCCTGACCTCTCTCTCTCTCTCTCTCTCTCTCTCTCTCTCTCTCTCTCTCTCTCTCTCTCTCTCTCTCTCCGTAATGAACCAACTAGTTAATGATTTGGAATAAACTAACTAAAATAGTGAGTCCTTATTGACGTTGTAAATTTTTACCAGTATCTAGTACCTTTCTTAATGATCTATTCCTCAATGAGTACTGTTACATTCAATGATAACCTGTCATTAACTTTTGTGTTTTTATTATAAATAAATCACAGGAACCATATATACTATATTCAGTGTTTTCAAATGCCTATTCAGTGTTTTCAAATGCCCGCTATTTCGTGTGGCGAGTGAAAAACGCAATATAGCGTATTCTGGTTTGCACCGTGCTCAAATTGCATGCGCACCTTATGCTATTTGTGTGTGTTTTCTTTCAGCCCAAAAAGAACCAACAAAAGGAATGAAACTTCGTCAGTCTTCAGATTTTTTCCCAAAACCCCCACGACTCTTTTGGAACAAAACCCTAACCCTCTTCTCTTCAATGCTATTTATTTTACAAATGTCAGTTTAAAATGTTATTTATTTACAAATTTCAGTTTAAAATGTTACTTTTTGTTTTACAAATTTCAAGTTAAAAATGTTATTTATTTATGAATTACAGTTTATAATGTTAGTTACTTATTTATGTATATCCTTTATATGTTTTTCTAATTAAAAAACCGAATTGCACGAATTGTTTGCGCGATGCGCGACGCGACCCCAGAACCAAAACGCGACACCTTGTGCGACTGCAATTTAAACAGTGACTATAGTCTATGCATATGTTGACAGCAGCATGTTGAGAAAGTATATTGTATTGCTTAATTAGAATTTAAAAGAGAAAATGACAATATAATATTCTCCCCCCATCCCAAATTCAGAGTCCTACATTCCTTTTTTGGGCGTCCAAAAGTACAGGTCTATTTTGAAAATCAATTAAATAAATCCCACAATATCCAAGTAAATTCTAAGTTTGGCCATTGATTATGTTAAAAATCAGAGCTTCTGGAAAAATGAACTTTCAAATCCTGAATTCTTAGTTTGAGACATAGGGCTAGCAGCCAAACGGTCAAAAAAAGGTAAGAATCCTTGGTTGACTTGACTAGCTCAATCAAAGATCTACCATACCTAAATAAAGAAAAGAAAGAATGGGCTTTGACCAAAGCCCATAATCACAACAAAAAAGCTATGTTATACGTAAAAACGACACAGAACATATTGCGTAACACAGACACAGGAAAATGAAGACGTGTAAATCACAACAGCGTTGAGAGTCATATTCATGTCAAGTTGACGGGGTTGGTGTCACTAATGACCCGACTCAATATGTTCATTAAACAAAGTTACGCGGGCCGTGTCATGTTTTAACTCATTTGCCCATCAAGTCATTTAAAGATCTAATCTACCGGCCAAAATAGCTAAAACCCATTTTGTAAGCCAAAATGTTCATATTGTTGAAACTGGCCTCGCGCAGCATTTGTTTTTTGCCCCAACACTATCCTCTTTTTTTTTAGAAAAAAATAATTTGGGAAGCATTTTTCTTGCTGCCCCGACTTTTCATCTTTTCAAGGAAAAAAATTTGCGGGGAGGTTGAAATATGCACAAATGAAATGCAGGATCTTGCATTTTAGAGATGTTGCCATTTTAGTTTTTGTCCGAGCAAAATTCCCAAACGTCTAGAGTTGGTCTGACCAGTTTCAAACAGGTAGGGTTCAGGTTGACCCATGTCGTCTACTACAACAGTCCCCACATGGCATGACCCAAACCCAACACTAAAAACATAAACAGCACAAATAAGCTAGTAGGCAGCACAGAGTCACTCACTGTTTTCCCATTTGTAGTACGAACATGAACCTCCTGACCATTAATTCGGATTACTTCTCCATCAATCCATGCTAAAGCTCGATCTTCAACCCACACATGTGAACCTACAATGATGTTAACTGGTGCTGCCTGCAAACAAATAATTATATCAGACATGGAAGATAAAGGACTAGAATCTCCAAACCCAAAACAATATGCACAAGTCAACTTAATATATATATATATATATATATACCACATATGTGTGTGTGTGAAAATACAAAATAAGTAAAGAACTTCACAAATACTAGAAAATTTGACACCAACTTTCAATAAATGTCTAAACAATGACTTCTTATTGGACAAGTAGATGTTCAACAAATGAATGATGTGCTAACTGCAAACCTAATATCTTTTTTTGCATTATAATGATATTTATCAATGCAGCCTATTTACACAGAGTTCAAATACAAATTTATAATATTATGCTGAAACTCAAAGATTAGTTTCGTTTTCTTGTCAGAACACCAAATTTTCTTCAACATAGGGGGCAGGTTGTGACCAAGATCAAGGAAGTACAATGGGAATGATGAATCACCCCAATATTTCTGGGGATCAACTTACAAAGAGTGATATAAAGATATATGCAGCTGTTTTGTTGAAGCCCAGTGGAGATATGTTCCCCAACACCACTCAGTGATTCGATTTTGTTTCTGCCGAACTTGCCAAAACTTTCCCTGGTAAAGTTGCTGGGGTGAGAATAGCCAGTCAATCTGCTTCAGTAGAAGCTGCTCAATCCAAGGAAGTTGAGAAGGTATCTCCAGCAGGTGATGATGATGATGACCTTGATCTCCTTGGTGATGAGACAAAGGAGGAATAGAAGGCTGCATAAGAGAGGGAGTAAACAGCCAAAGCATCTTCCAAGAAGAAAGAGAGTGGGAAGTCATCTGTTCTTATGGATGTGAAGCATTGGGATGATGAGACAGACGTGAAGAAGCTGTTCACAGTATTGAGATGCCGGTCCTTTTGTGGAAGCATCTAAACTAGTTCCTGTTGGATATGGAATAAAGAAATTGACGATTATGCTGACTATCGTGTCCGTAGATATTCTCATTGAGGAGTGTCCCACTGTTGAGCCTATCGATGAATATATACAGAGCTGTGATATTGTTGCCTTCAACAAAATCTAAGATCAGATAACGGACTTGAGATATTTTAAATACAACCCATCCACCAACCCACGGAACTATTGCTAGTGCCAGCTGCCGATGTTGTTGAGGTTGAGGACCTTATTTTTTCTGCTAAGAGTTTGCCACCTGATATAATTGTTTTGAAATGATTGATATGGATTTTGAAATGTTGCTTTAAAAAATTAAATAGGTTCCAAAACCATCATTTTCTAATTAATTATATACTGAGCCGTGTCGGACTTATTAACTGCAATATTCAAAAGTTAGAAAAATATTTCAATGACACCTAAAACTTCATAATTAGTTTGCATTGCATCAAAGTTGTAAGGACACAAATTTCCAATTGAGTCCATATATAGTTTTGGCTCAATTCCGGACAAAAACATTTATTCATAGGATTGTATTTAATTGTAATATTCTCAAGCCTATGAAAAGTTTGTTGAAGACGTAGCGGCAAATAGTATAAAGCTTCATCATCATGCCGGTTTCGTTTTATTTTCAGAAAGAATTAATTAAAACTTTAAAATAAGTTTATAAAGTTTTCTGGGCTAAAATCGAATATTCCAAAGTTTCTAGAAGCTCGTTCGATATGTCGTTCGAACGAGATTGTCGTTTGAACCAGATGTCGTTCGAACCAGATTGCCAACGACTTCCCATTAAGGCATGTTTTATTTTCAGAAAGAATTAATTAAAACTTTAAAATAAGTTTATAAAGTTTTCTGGGCTAAAATCGAATATTCCAAAGTTTCTGGAAGCTCGTTCGATATGTCGTTCGAACGAGATTGTCGTTCGAACCAAATGTCGTTCGAACCAGATTGCCAACGACTTCCCATTAAAGCATACTGGAACTTCGTTCGAAATGTCGTTCAAACGAGATTGTCGTTCTAACGAGATTTCTAACGAGTTCATACTGGAACTTCGTTAGAAGACTCGTTCGAACGAGAATGTCGTTCGATCGAAATGTCGTTCGAACGAGATGCCAGGCGGGAACAGTTTTTGGCAGTTTTAAGCAGTTTTTCACTCACTTCCCCACTTGTTTCTTAACCAACTTTTCGCAGCATGAACTTCTCTTTGAACGGAAGAGATGAACCCGGTGCCAATCTCCAAGCAAGATATATGAATATGGGAACTTGGAAGAAACTAATTTGGGTGTAAACTAGAGTGGTGTATATTTTTCTCTTTTATAAAAACTCACTCAAAACATGATATTTTTCCCTTTTTGATTTTACTCTCAAAACACTCTCTAGGAGTTAGTAAGATATGAAAAAGATTCTTTTTTAAAAGTAATTCCCGCACATAGTTATGCTGTGAAAAGTTGGTTAAGAAACAAGTGGGGAAGTGGGTGAAAAACTACTTAAAACTGCCAAAAACTGTTCCCGCCTGGCATCTCGTTCGAACTCTTCGAAATTAGAAGAGCTTGTAGGTGATTTACAAACCTATGAACTAGATATGTTTCCCTCTAAAACTGAAAAGAAAATTGAAAAGGGCGTTGCTTTAAAAGCCGAAAAGAGGTCAAACAAGTAGTAGAGAGCGAGAGTGATAGTGACTCGGAAGATATGGCTTTTGTTTGCTCGTAAATTTAGAAAATTTCTTAAATTTAACAAAGATAAATTTAAAAATGATTTTAAGAAATTTGAAACTTCTAAGCATGACAAAGCCGAGAAGATCCCTATAGCCGAGAAGATCCCTAAACCTATTAATGAAAATTTAAATAGTGACGAGTCTAATAGGTGTTTTGGTTGTGAGGGTTATGGCCATAGGGCTTCTGAGAGCCCCACTAATCTAAGGAAAGAGGGTAAACGACCCATTTTTGCCTTAATGGGAAGTCATTGGCAATCTCGTTCGAATGACATCTGGTTCAAACGACAATCTCGTTCGAACGACATATCGAACGAGCTTCCAGAAACTTTGGAATATTCGATTTTAGCCCAGAAAACTTTATAAACTTATTTTAAAGTTTTAATTAATTCATTCTGAAAATAAAACACAGTTGTAATTAAACCTAACACCCAATAAACAAGTTCCAAGCTCCTATATATATATAATTGCATCTCGTAAATTTAGAAAATTTCTTAAATTTAACAAAGATAAATTTAAAAATGATTTTAAGAAATTTGAAACTTCTAAGCATGACAAAGCCGAGAAGATCCCTATAGCCGAGAAGATCCCTAAACCTATTAATGAAAATTTAAATAGGGACGAGTCTAATAGGTGTTTTGGTTGTGAGGGTTATCGCCATAGGGCTTCTGAGTGCCCCACTAAACTAAGGAAAGAGGGTAAACGACCCATTGCATATAATGCGACCCTTAGTGATAGTGATAAGGAAGAGGGACCCGATTCCCCCACTAAGCCTGGTGAGGTTTTGGAGTTTCGAAGCTTTAACGACACTAGTTCCTTCAAGAGTTAGTTGTAAAATATCCCAAGCTTCTTTAGCGGTTTCACACGTCATAATACGTCGGAATTCATCCGGTGTGACAGCGCTAAACAAGGCATTCAAACCACGGGAATTAAAATTAGAAAATTTAAACTCATTCTCAGTCCATCTATCGGCCGGTTTGGGAACACGTTCATTTTTAACTAGATGAGTTGGTGGAGACCTCCCGTTAACTACAGACATCCAAACCCTTTCATCGATAGATTTAAGTGCCGATTTCATTCGCGCTTTCCAATACGCGTAGTTAGAACCATCGAAAATAGGAAATTTTGAAAATGGGGAAAATTCCATTTTAGCCAAAAATTATTTAGAGGATCTTTAACGAAATAATTTATCGCTTTGGCTCTGATACCAATTTGTGAGATGCATTTGGCCCCCGATTTTAAATTTTCTCAATTTAAAATATTATTTCCTTTTATATATATATATCAAGATGCGGAAGCGTAAAGAAGTGTGATGGTTCACAAACAAACGAATTACCAAGTTTTAATTTTCTTAAACAAATTAAAATTAAACCGAGTGAAATTAAATTAATAGAAAGAAGAAGAAAAGTTAAATAAAAAATGACTATACTGTTTAGGAGGCATTCTACAAAATAACAAGCACTTTTTATGAAATTAAAACGAACATTCATATAACTAATATTTTTAAAATATATTTTTTTTTCAAAAATCTACTATTTTTTAACAAAAAGTACTAACTTTTTAAGAAATACTACTAATTTTTACGGAATACTACTCATTTTAAAGAGAGATAAAACAAATGAAAATAATACAAGTATACTTTATTTAATGTGTACTTTTGTTTTGATGATTAATTCGATGTATATTTTTGTTTTAATGATTTAATTCAATAAATACTTTTCTTTAATGATTTAATGCAAAAATAAACACTTTATATTGATTTTTTTTATGGTTTACATAATTTTACTCTAAGAAAGCAAGGAAACACGAACACTTCTACAAAAGAAGCGTGTTTGTCCCCCAACATTTTCCACACGTCAGACACTCATTTTCATTTGTCCGTAATTTAAACAGATATTTTCACGTCTCAGACGCTAAATGTACATGTTTTTAACAATATAAATTAATTTGGCGGAATCGTCTTCGAGCTTAATCCCTTTAGATTTATGCCCCAGTCACTCGAACAGCTCCCCCTGCTCTACTGGCCTTCAAACGATTCTCCATGAAAGTTCTTAGCATTTTCATGTTCTTGTTTAATATATTAATTCATTCCTTCATATAGATATTCAAAGGGTTTATTGATTTTTTTTTAACCAATAATAGATTTTTATTAAAACAAAGGAAAATCAAAGAACTTACAAAGCCAAACGAAAATAGGAATAAGGCCCTTTATCATAGGGCCCTTACAAGAGCAACTAACTAAATTTGAAAGTAGGAACATTCAATCTATCCATTTTAAGGATAGCATTGAATTCCTTGGGAAAAGAATCAATCTGAAGAGAGAAAAATGAAATTTGAAGCTCACTTCCTCTTTTAGACAGAAAGTCAGCTGCACTATTAGCTTCTCTATAAACATGAGAAAAGGGTTTATTGATGTTCTTGTGAATTTCTCTATATAAATTTATAAATATATTGTTATTAATCAATGTGTCCCCCCATGTCATATCCTAATTTTTGCGATCTGTCATGACAGTATGTCAACCTCAATACAGCTAATGAGTTCATTGTGCAAGTAATTAACACGTGTTGATTGCTTTTACCTTAGCGAGTATATTAAAAAATCTAAGTAGTTTTACTTTTACATTTATAAGCTTTGTGTTGTTTTGTTTTAACTAGCGCATTTAAAAAAAAAAAAAAACTTGTTCAGGAGCTTTTTCAGATTAATTAAATGACTTATCTTCTGTCTCACACCCCAAAGCGGTGAAGTTGTAGTTGAACTCTCTCTCTCTTCTCATTTTGCCTCTAGGTGTCGTCTAAGGTTTACTAAGTCAACTCCGTATCGGGAAAGATTTTGAACCATGCACAATCCACATCTAAAATATTCCACAACTATGAAGCATGGTGCGTGGGTGCAGCAATTCAACAAAATAAGGCATAGGTGTAGCGATTCGATGTGGGTGCGACGAGTGTTTTGAAGAATCCGCGCTTAACAGTTCCACAACCTTCACATCCTATCAATGTTTAAAAAGGCGAACGAAGCGTACGCCTCGAGGTGCGCCTCGGGGCGAGGCACTGAAAAAAAGCCTCGAGGCTTAAGCCTCAGGTTGAATTTGAGGCTTACGCCTCGATGCGCCTCACGCCTCGCCTCACGTCGTTTTGCCGAGGCACGAAAAAAAAAATTGTTTTTCTTCTTTCATCACGAAGTCCGTTTTTTTAAAGGTTAAAGTTCTTCATTTTTCTAAAATTGCACTTAACTTTAAAAAAATGTTTGTTTTAATCTACTAACTCTTATTCTTTTTTTTTTGGTTCTAAATTTGCACTTAATTTTGTTTTTCTTTACTAATTTGTTTGAAATAAGTGTATAAATTTGTTAGAAACTATATTTTTGTTATAAATATATAGTTTGTTTGAAATAAAGGGCAAACCCAGTGCACGAGGCTCCCGCCACTGCGGGGTACTGGGGGGGGTTGGATGTACGCAGCCTTACCCCTGCATACGCAGAGAGGCTGTTTCCGTGACTCGAACCCGTGACCTCCAGGTCACAGCGGGGCAACCTTACCGTTGCGCCCGGGTTCACCCCTATATAGTTTGTTTGAAATAAATGTACTAAATTAACTTCAATATGACTTTTTTTAAAAGGTTTATGTTTTTTGGTTTTCAACTTAGATTAATATGTTTTCTTTAACTTAGACTAATATATTTTAAAAGTTGCTGTTTTTTTTAATAAACTTAGGTGGATATGTTTTATTATTTTATTAATAAAGAAGTTGTTTTTTTAATCTTAGCTTGAAAATCAATGTTTTTTTATTAAGTTGCATTGATTAATTTATTGTCATATTATAAAATAACCAATGTGTGAATGAAGCTAAAAAAATGATTTTGCCAATACGATTTTGCATTGATTAAATTATTGTCATATTGTAAAATAACCAATATGTTAAATTTGATTTTCTCATATTACTTTTTTTTAAAAGTTATCTTGGGGGAACAGAAAAATGTCAAACTATGTGAGAAAGCACTCAAGGATTTTTTTTTTTGGTAGTTTTATTTTATATTTCTTTGTTATTTTATTTTTATGGTTTTATTAGTATTTTTTTAATATTATTTTGCTCTTTTTTTCTTTTCGGTGAGGCTTATGTCTCAAACGCCTCGAGGCTTACGCCTCGCCTTTTGCCTTTTTAAACATTGCATCCTATCCTACTAGACGATTATCATGACACCACTATATTCCTTCATTTCACATTATCTGACCGATTTATTCCTCTCTCCTCTAACTAGCCTAGTTACTTCAGCTCACTAATATTATATTCCTAAATTCTATGGCCATGAATCCTACGCCTTTTCTTCTCAAGGCTTGATGGCGAATCACTGAGCCCATAGCTTGCCGGGAATTACAAAACATCATATGCAACCCTAATTTTGTGAATTCAGCCTTTATTCGAGTTTTAATCAAGTCCAATAATACTTGCAACATGGTAATGTCTATTATGCGGTTCATCATTTCACTTGCCTCCCAAGGCTTCTTAAACAAAAGTCCCCTTCCAACAGCATCAAGGTCGCTGAAGGTCGCTGAATTCCCCAACACAATCACTTCATTCATGTTATACGTGATATTTACTATATAAAAAGGTCGTACCCAGTATACATAGCTCCTGCTTAACCGCAGAGTCTTGAAGAGGCGGATGTCTGCTAGCCTTACCCCCATATATGGAGAGGTTGCTCTCATGCCTCGAATCCGAGACCTACCATAGCTTGGGTGATATTTACTATATACTTATATATAGTTCGTTTAAGATATATATATATAAAGAGTTGTCATTTGTCATGTATTATAGATTCATAATTTGTAAGGTATATCAAGATAAGATGCTCAGTAGAGCTAAGTGTCAATCTATAACATTGGACATTTCTGATTCACTCTTAACAATTGCAAATGTCATTCAATCCTACCATATTGTGTGTACTTAAAGAGGAGACCATTACCTAGGAATGATTCATTCCATTATGTATTAAATTTTTGTTGACGAAACGCAGCATAAGACTGAAGTAACTACTTGTAGCATCATCTGCAAATTAATATACCTACATCTAGACCTAGCAAAATGATATACAACACGAATCGACCCGATATTATCAATTAAGGGATCAACCTTCAATAGGTTTCATGTCATAACGGGTTTGGCATGTTAGACAAGATAACACAAATGTGTGACACGAACTCGACCGTACATGACACGAGCTACATACTATCGAATACATGATTTAAACACAACATGAACCCCAAGATGGAGTGAAGTATAGACCAAGGGGGGCACCACAGCCCCCTACCACCAATAAAAATTAATATATATAATTGAAAAGCCTCGAGTGAAGTACCACTATATTCCTCGTTTAGTATGGATTTATATTATGGCCCCTCTTAATTTGTTTGTCAATATTTCTCTACATTCCCTTTGTAAGCAATTCAAATATATAAAATCTTCATTAAATTGTCCAATTTAAGAATCTTTATTGTAAAATGTAGCCACGAATCTTCCTTAGCCCCAAGAATTTTTTTTGGCCCCTACCAAGTTTCAATTCTGGCTTCATCACTGACAAACCCGATATGTCAAGACATAACCAAGATATAACACAACTCGCTGCCCGATCAACCTACAACACACACACATGAGACTAGCAATAACTTTCTCCTTACCCCATCATTTCACTAATTTCTTATCTTCCGAACCTATCGTAACAATTAATATAGCAATACATGCATTAAAAGCAACCAGAACTGATGGTCTGGAAATGAAAATCTACAAATTCAAACAGTAGGTATAGAAACACACATTCACATAGGTGAACGCATTGGGGGTCGTGCATTAACTGATGGAGAAAAGTAGGAGTTGTTTCAGCTTTCTATAATAGTAGACATAAATATGCAATTACACCACGTAAATACAAAACTACTTTATTATGAACCCCCAAACCCTAGTGCAAGGAAATAGTAGTCAAACATGCAATTCACTCTAGCAAATTTGGCAATGAACCCATTACGGACAATCTACGTAATTCAAACTAAGGCAAAATTATATTTATCGAAATTTTGAATAATGTAGTTTATGAAATGTTAATCTGTAATAAACAAGGTGTAAAGAACCATTTTTTAATAGATATGAAAATTGTGAGTAGTTGCACATTATTATTTTGGGGAGATAATTATTTAAAGAAATAATCATAGGGTAATGCTATGCTTACCAATCTTATGAACGATTTTTGGATATATAAGAAATTTATGAGTTGTCACATATAATTATTTTGGGGTGATAAATATTTGAAGAGATAATCACATGGCAATGCTATGCTTACCAATGCCTTGCACCAAGGATGTGTACCAAATGCATTAAAATACTGCAGTACAACACTTTAATGCATATTTGGTACACATGTGTAAAGTCCTAGTGCGCATAACACTTTGCATATTTATACATATGCTCAAATAAACTATTAAAGGTATTTTGGATTGTAATAGTGAATTTATACATTTGTCTACAACCAATCGCTTTACTATTTTCGAGAAATTTAGGAACTACGGACAAACGCCTTTAAAATAGTTACATATCTATGTCTATCCGTTACTGCAACAAATGCATTAAAGTGTTGGTGTATAAAGTCCCGGTGCGCATAACGTTTTCCGTCATTATATGTACGTTCAAATATAGTATTAAAGGTATTTGGGATTTGTCTACGACCTATCGCTTTACTATTTTCGAGAAATTTACGAACTACCGACAAACGCCTTTGAAATAGTTTCATATCTAAATGTATCCATTTGAGCAACAAAACTATCTAAACTTGTCCGAAAATGAATTAGTCAAAGTCCTTTCCCGTGCTAATTTTCACAAATAACTTACAAACTACGTATATGCACTACAATATCTCAATCATAAACAGCAAATAAACAAGGAATCTGAATTGAACAGATTTAGGTTAAGCAAATCAATAAGTAAACAAAAACAAAATCAATCAATAAAAAAAAAGCACAAAAGCGAGCAATAATTAAGTCATAATATTTTGACTCACCATTGAAGATTTTCAACTTTCGATCTCTTCTCTCCAACTCATCAAAAGAAGAGATCGGTCGAAATCTAAACTCGCGGCTACTGTATTTCACCCCCAAAACGATGATTATGAACAGATGAAAACAAGGTTTTTTCTTTTTTTCTTTTGCTTCTGGTAAAAGAGGCGTCAAGTTTGTATATATGTGACCACGTTGTTTCTCTCTCTATATCTACTGTATCTATATGTTTATGTTTCTCTCTCTAGATTCTCTCACTAAAAACTCTGAGATGGTAAGGTGTGGGTCTCCACAAACGCTGTAATAAGCGGCTCACAACTCAAAATTCGACACTAAAGGAATCTCATTAGGCGTTTCTATTTTCATGTTTTTTGTGTTTGGGCGTAGAGTTGGTTTTAATTACGGGAATGCCCTTCATTTTGAATTAGGTTGGGGCAAATGTGGTAATATGAAAAAAGGTTGAAGTGAGTTTTAAGATTTGGGGGGTTTGCCCTTTTTTAGGGACATTACAATTGGATGTCCGCCTACCATTTGCTGGCGCCTAAATACTCTAGGTTATGTGCAAGGGTGAGAAAACTCATGTGTAATACATTCATACAAAGGTAATGGGATACGAATTTCACCTTAAAATATGGGTTATTTTGTGTATGATCCTATTCCAATGACTAGTATTGTATGCTTGAAAATAAAGTGAAAATGAGGAAGGGTTATGGCATGATATGAATATATGAAAGTTGATTTTTTATTAGATTTCATTTTATTTTTTCTAAGGGTTATTGTAGGATTTTTTTTATTGAGATAATGTCATATTTTGACTTAACCTCCTCAAAGTTGAAAAATTAGGCAATTCTCTAGAATCTAACAACGTTACTTTTTCGTTAAAAATCCCCATTAATTTGTATTTCGACTTGCCCTCGATATCTTTGGGGACAAAAAATTTCTTCATCTTCTTTACCAAATCAAAACTAAATTCTAAAAGTCCCAAAAACAACATCCATGACAGTAGAGCCCTTGTTCAAAAATTTACACAATAAATCTATTATCTCTCTCTCATTCTCTCTTATCCTCTCATGGCCACTTCACCCTCCCTATCACCACATTTGTCCTCTTCCCGGAGCCCACCACCACCACTTAGCATGTGCAACAATCTACCCCCTTATGAAAAGCTGACAATGTGGGAGGAAATAAGAAAGATAAAGAAAACAAAAAGCACAAATACGAGATTTGCTTAGCAAAATAAAAGGCTTGATCATTCTTCGGAATAAACACGCCAGTTTTTCATTCGTTTCAATGATAAATCGGAATGGTAGAAGATTTAAGCTTATTTTGGTGCTTCATCTCACCTGTTTTGTTTTTCGATATAATTTCTCGTAAACAAGTTGTACGGGAAAAAAAAAAGTTTAGGGGTCTAATTAAAGTTATTCAAAATAGTATTGAATTTTCCCTTTTTCAGTTGTAGACGAATTCATGTTGCTCAAGTTGTGATTATGCAATTTAATGTTTAAATTTTGAGTTGTTATATACTAACTTCACTAAGATAGATTATTGCACATACTAAGTGCTGGTGGAGGGCCCCAGGAGGAAGAGGATGAGGGTGGTGGAGGGGAGGGTGAAGTAGACATGGGAGGATGAGAGAGAAAATGGGTTTATTGTACAAATTTTTTTGTAGGGTTTATGTAGTCATGGATGGTTGTTTTGGAGCTTTTAAGGTTTAATTTTGGTTTTGGGAAAGAAGACGGAGAAAAAGGTGTTTTTATCCAAAAATATAAGGGGTAAGTCAAAACACAAATTATTGAGAATTTTTTAACGGAAAATTAACGATGTTATATTTTAAGGGCTTGTGTCTAATATTTCAACTTTTAGAAGGTTAAGTCGAAACATGGCATTATTTTCGGGGGGGGGGGGGGGGGGTAAGTCAAAAAGTCCCTTATTATAAGTAGGTTTTATTTAGTTAGTCAATCCACATTTAAGTTCTACCGACTTTTTTTCATTTATTAGTTGTATTTTTTAAATATAAGTGTTTTAACAAATGGAAAACCTAACACCTCAACACTACGATCTTCACATTTCTTCATTTCATAAGCCAAAAAGACCATCGTTGTAAGGACAAAATTTCCAATTGGGTTCGTTGTATGTTTATTTGACTTATTCTCAAAACAAAACACGTTTTAGTCATAGGTTGTATTTTTATCATCACGATTCCACACAGATTATGACGTATTGAAGTTTATTGAAGACGTTGCGACAAAGCTTTCAAGATTTATGATACCGATTTTATGGTGCATATTTCGTCTTCAAGTCAAATTGCATTCCGAGATTACTCGGGTATGAATGTGTAATGTTAATGAGACTCAAAATATATTTTTATATGTTTAAAGATGTTATTTTATTAAGAAAATACTTTTAAAATGTTTTTAAAGTGTTTTAAAATGTTTACACTTCGTTTCATTCTAATAGGGATGATTAGAGTTGTGTTTTATACAAACTCTATTTCGCTTTATCGTTCAAACGACGTTAACAGTCGTTCGAGCGAGATCCCTATGTCGTTCGAACGACATAGCCATCTCGTTCGAGCGAGCCGCCGCCTCAAGAAAATTATTTAAGGCGTGGTTTCCTCATAATTTCGTAAGTGTGCAATATGAAAAATAATTTACAAACCAGTACGTATTTTGCACATGTTTTTCTAAGGTTTTCAAAGTTCAAAACATCCTTATACTTTCAAAGATCCGAGTTTTCATTCACATATGCTATTGTGATCTTTGTTTGCACCTTGTTGGAGTTTCTTCTATACTTGAACATTGGGTTTTGCGGTGAATAAGCGAAGGAGTTCTTGTTCAACATCGTAGACAACACAAATTCATATCGGTGGACACCGAGACATATGTGGACGAGTGTGTTGTGGACGAGCATCGTGGAATAAGGACTTTCTGTGTGGGCACTGTGGAAGAGTGGTTGAAGATCAGAAGAGCATCAAGTCTCATGGGGAGTCAATGAGTAAGACTTGTGTCTGTTCCTTGTAATTGAGCATTCATAGTGATTGTCTCACTTGGGTCGTCCAAAGTTTTTTCCCTTAGTGGTTTCCTCGTGCATCCGGCGTTGTGAGCATTCTTTTCTTTACTTTACTTGTTTTAATCACTAGAAGCATGTTTAGTAATAATCAAGATAAAATTTGGTTAAGTTAAAATTAGTTCACAACTTGGTGTGGTTTATAAAATTTGGAAAAAGAGAAATTATTTTGTCATCCTGAAAACACTTTCGCATAAAAAAGGGGGCCTGTAAATTGGTATCAGAGCGAGTTGCATTCAGTTTTTGCGTGGATCCTTGTTTTGTGCTTTTCAAGTGATTGTTTATTTATATCTCTTAGTTTATTTACGTTTCTCTCGATGGAGTCTCTAAGTTTTAACGAATCATGTCTTTTGAATTTGAAGTTTGTAAAACGAATTGATATTATGGAAAAAGAAAATTCTCGTTTTAAACATATGATTGAATATTTGCAAACGTTTTGAACTCAAAGAGATATCATTCGTGAGAAGTTTGGAGCTTTACATGGCAATTATGAATCTTTAAAAATTTCCAAAAAGGAGAGTGATGATAGTGTTCCTGTTTTAGAGAAAGAGTTAGAGGACTTAAAAAAATTAGGGTTTGTGTCATTGCTGAAAATATTTTGATTAATGATTTTGTGGCACGTGAAAAGACTCTTAGGGATAAGTTTGCTCTCATTTAGGGGGAGCGAGATAACCTGCTAGGTGTAATTGAAAATTTAAAGAAGGAGTCCCAAAAATTTAAGGAGTCTAATTCTTTGCTTGAGTCCAAAATATTTTGATGTTGCAAAATAATTTAACCAACTCGATGTGACACCCCGCCTAATTAAATATCGGGTGATCAGTCCTTTATTAAATTAAATCAGAATATCCAGTTGGTTCAGATTATGCATCACTCTCGAAAACTTTATTATTAAATAGTAACCACTTAATATTTAAAAAGGTTGATGTCAAAATTTTATCTTATAATTAATATAAACTAGGTTAACGAAAGAATTAAACATTCACCATTCACACCAATCGTGTATGATAGGAAATAACTGCAATAATAAATGTAACGGGAGTAAGCACTTTCGGCCTAAGTACCAAATACAATAATCCAACAGAAATAAACCAACAACGGAAAAAGTTAAATAACTAGGTCCAATATCTCTGAATGTCTGAATAGAAAAGAGGCAACATGCCCTAACTGATGAAATAACTCAAAATGAAGAAATGATAGACATAGAGGCGTCTACTATCAAGGTCATGTAACTTTCGCAGCAGCTACAACTCGTCAAGTGAATGGATATCCTATGATTGGTGTCCGTGTGGTTGGGCACCTAAAATAACTTGACAAGAAAAAAGATTTGCTGAAAACAGGTCAGAGCCCGAGTTGAAAACAGTTTAAAAATCAACAAGTGCTTAAAATAAGTTAATAACATATATATTAGTCATGTTATAAACCTCTCATCTAATGTGCACGCTTAACGTACCTTCAAACCCTACTAGTTTCTACTCCCATACTAACTAGTTCTCTCCCATTTAAAATCTAATCATAGCACAATATCGTTCCCATGTATTTCCATCGCAATATACATAATACCTAAAATCAATATCTCTTTAACAATGGATAAGCGCTTTTTTTTTAAATTTAATATAGATAAAGTGTTCACCAACTTAATTCATTACAAATTTCATTATTATTCATCTCTACTTTATTCACATAGTAGATAGTATCACAAGTATATATAAACATTCACCCTATTTTATATATATACAATACTACCCCCCGAGACATAGCTGCTGATATGCCCAAAGTGCACCTGCCAGATCAGGGACATTAACCTCGGCCTGGATTACGGCCGAGGCAACAATAGCTCAGGATTACCCACCAGCGGTGTCGTCCTTCACCAGGTCGGCCATAGCCGACGCTGTAAGCAGCACCATGATTGGGCATCAGCCGAGGTCTGCATGACTCACGAGATCAGTTATCCATTAGGTCGTCCACAACCGACATCACATCTTCCTCATACATCAACCTCGATTGGGCATCAGCCGAGGCCAGCAAGGACTCATGGGTTCAACCACCCTTCAACATCAGTGTCGGCCCTAGCCGACGTTACAAGAGCCACGCAAGAATTAGTAAAGCCACTTAGGCTCAGTGAACAATCTCATCATCAGCTTTAGCCGACGTTACGAGTTCCACCCAGAATCAGTAGCCTTGCAGGCTTAACATCAAGTGTCAAGTCAACATCGGCCCAGGCCGACGTTCCACATAACTAATCTCGGCTGACCCCAACCAAGGTCATCATATAATTCCCAGCCAAGGCAAGGGGGTCATACCTCACCAACCTCGTACTCACCCAGGCCGAGGTTGGTATCAAGCAAAGACAGCTAAGCTTTTACGCGAACATGTATGGCTTGAAGCACGTGGACAAATCTGCTATAACTGAATCATTCCCTCCACGTGGGGGAATATTGAGGTCATCATTACTTAGTTGATATTAGCCAGGTGTCATCCTTACACTGGTTGGATCTTCATGCACATGGCATGCTTGGGGGGTACATTACACACCCAGGCACTATATATTGAGGTCTTCCTTAACATTGTAAAGGATAGAGAATTATAACCCTAACTTAAACTCTGTCAAATTACACAGTAGAGAGAGAGCTTGAGAGATTGTATCCATTATCGTTAGTGCCTTATTTTAGTGACCTTACTCACTCACTTGCACAGTGGACGTAGGCCTAATTGACTGAACCACTTATATATTGGTGCTCATCCTCTTCTCCTCTTCTCAATCTCTTATATTTAGCATATACTTGTGCTGCCATTATTATAACTGGTTTGAGCTTACAAACACCTTAACTGGTGGTGTTATTTCCAACATCATCATTTTGGCACCGTCTGTGGGAACGAGAAGCTGTCTCTTCCTCTTTTTCTGCTTAACCTCACCGGAGACTCTGGTGGTGAACTAGGCCTCCCCCTTGCGTGGAGCTATTTCACCATTGAAAGAGGCCCTTTAAGGTATTAAGCTCGTCTTCACAAGCTCTTTAGTTTAACATATGGCACCAGAGTTACCACCACCTCCTCCACCATCTGGTGCTGGAGGACCTAGTTCCATCCAGGCACCACCCCAGTCTGAAATAGCTGAGGTGGCAGCAACCTTGAAGTCCTTGGCTGCGATGCAGCAAGCAATGAAGGAGAAATTTGCACAACTCAGTCAAAATATGATGAGGCCACCTGGGGTCTCACTAGAGATGATTACTCCGGCAGCTATTAAACCCCATACTGAAGCCAGGGGACCACCCCAGGCACCGTAAAAAGACCAACCTACCCCTCAACGGAGAAGGGACGTTGCCGACCCCAGGCATTTACGTTTGAGGAGGCAAGAAAACCCTTGCCCTGAGGAAAGGTATGATGATATGGAGGCGGAGGATGCTCCAGAAGACTGCTGGGAACCGTATGGGGTTTCCAATAACACGGTACATCCTATCCAGCAAAGCAGAGGTTGCGGGGATAGAAGAGATGTGGGTGTCCAACAAAGAGGATCAATTTTTGATCGCTTGAGCAGAGGGTCAGCCTTTCAAAGGCTCGACCCAATTAATGACCTAAGACAGAGGTTATCCAGGTCATGAAGTGACGTTGTCTCTCAAAGGGAAGAGGGGGAACATCGGCCTCATCAGGGCCGACCTCATCCAGTCCGAAACTGTGGTCAAGAGGTCAACAGCCGACGTTATGCAGCGGCTGGGGAACCCTTAGTTCACCCCTTGGAGGTGGCTGGGGATAACCTCAGCTAGGCCAACGTTGCAAGACCATGGAATGATTCCATTCAATGTATTGAAGAGAAGATAGGCGACCTCATCAAAAGTTGAGACCCACTACAAAGAGATTTCTCAGAGGGTTACCCATTCGTGGCAAGGATAGTGAGCTTCCCAACCCCTGCCAAGTTTAAACCGCCTACGGTGTCTCCCAAGTATGATGGTAGTACCAACCCTGTGCATAATATTGAGATGTACCAATTCACGGTGGATATTTATTCAATCGCAGATGAGATGAAGTGTCGAGCCTTCTCTGGGACTTTGATGGGAGTTGCACACATCTGGTTTACCTCTCTTTTGAAGAACTTTGTTGAGAACTTCAAGGGCTTGACTTAACGATTCATTCACAATTTTTATTTTGGGGTAAGACCTTAAAATAAGACCACCCATATGTTGTATGTCAAGCAAGGTAATAATGAGAGCCTAAGGGACTACATTACTAGAT
Organism: Sambucus nigra; assembly: GCA_949130495.1. Classification (NCBI taxonomy): domain Eukaryota; kingdom Viridiplantae; phylum Streptophyta; class Magnoliopsida; order Dipsacales; family Adoxaceae; genus Sambucus; species Sambucus nigra. The sequence continues at coordinate 53,978,537 of OX422220.1, forward strand.
TCAACAAAGAAAAATTAGAAGTTGAAGATTATGAAGACAATATAGACATGATAGCCCTCATTGGAGACTCCAGAAGGGGAAGCTACTATGGAAGCTTGCAGGAGACCCTCCCAAGTCCATGGCAGAGCTATTGGCAACTGCAGGAAAGCTTATGAATGCTAAAGAGGCTATGGCCACAAAGTATGAGGATGAGAGCGGAAGTGGCAGCGGGAAGTTCCAAAGAAATAAAGATGGAAAAAAGAGGTCTGTTGACGACAAGTTCGCACACTATACTCCTCTAACTGTGAGCTGCGAACACATCCTCGACGAGATCAAGAATGATCGGTCCCTGAGATAGCTGAAGAAGCTGAAGGCTCCTCTGCATAATAGGAATAAGAACCTATGGTGTGAATTCCACCAAGATCACGGCCATGTAACAGACAAGTGCTTCGCCTTGAAGGATAAAATTGAGAAGATGTTGAAGTTCGAAAAGCTGAGGAAATACGTCAACGAAAAAGATCCTAAGAGGGGAAGAGATGACCCTAAGAAAAAGAGAAATGACTGATGTCGAGATGATCCCCCAGTGAGAAGAGACGATGACTCAGATGGTGATGATGAGGATAATCCAAACCTCCCACCGAAAGATGATAATGCCCCTGTAAAGATTGTTGGTATGATCTACTTCGGGGTTAACACCATATGTGGAGGACTAGCAGGAGGTGGCTTCGAAGTAGCCGATCGTAAAGCTCATGTGGCAGAGGCTAAATCAGTGACTAAAGTAGAGGTTGTGAATCTGACGTCTTCAGAGACTAAGCAAAAGAGAAAGAAGGTGGACATAGATAGCCTTATAGTTGGATTCTTCGACTCAACTTTAAAGGTATCTTAGCTCCCCATGATGACCCTTTAGTAATTATAATAAGAGTGCATGGATGTGAGGTGCAGAGAATCCTCGTAGATAGGGGAAGTTCAGCAGATGTGATGTTCTGGCCCTATTTTAAGAGCCTAGGCCTCAACAGAGCTAGGCTGGTACCCTATCATCATCTGTTGATGGGCTTATAGCGGTGAAAAGGTCCATCCATTGGGCATGTATGAGATGGATGCACAAATGGGAAACGAGTGGCCTAAGAGGTTGACCCGGAAGATCAATTTTTTCATTATGGATGAAAACATCTTCTCGGCCTACAACCTCATTATAGGACGAGTAGCCCTTAAGGAATTTGAGGTCGTGTCGTCGACGATCCACCAAATGCTTAAATTCTCGACCCCCTTATGGGGTAGGGGAATTACAGGGTGATCAGACCTCGTCACGAGAATGCTACTTCAACTCAGCGGAAGAGAGAGAGGCCCATAAGAGGGCAACTACCACATATAACATTGACACACTTTATCCTAGGGATGAAATAAAACTGAAAAAATGAAAGACCACGAAAGAGGTAGAATCCATCGTCCTCAATGAGGATGAACCGGAAAAAAACATCCAAATCGGCAAGGCCTTAAAACCTGAGATCAAGGAAGAGCTGATAAGATTTTTGAGGAAGAGGCAGAGTATCTTCGCTTGGAGCCACGCATACATGCCTGGCATCGACCCGGAGGTTATGTGCCACAAACTCAATGTGGCAGAAGATGTTAAGCCAATCAAACAACGACGAAGAGTTTACTCCAGGAAAAAGTATGATGTCATCAGGGAAGAGGTCAGAAAGTTGGAAGAGGCAGAATTCATCAGGGAGGTCATATACCCAGAGTGGTTATCTAACGCCATCATTATGCCCAAAGCCAACGGAAAATGGAGGATGTGCGTAGACTTCACTAACCTGAACAAGTTTTGCCCAAAAGGCAGTTATCCTTTACCTTGAATTGATCAGATAATAGATGCCACGGTAGGGCATGAACTTATGAGCTTCATGGATGCCTATTCAGGCTACAATCAGATCTTCATGGATGCCGAAGACTCAGAGAAGATAACATTTATCACAAACAAGGGGACCTATTGCTATAAGGTCATGCCCTTCGGCTTGAAAAATACAGGGGACACGTATCAACGTCTTGTAAATAAGATGTTTGAAGACCAAATTTTCAAGACCATGGAGGTATATGTAGATAATATATTGACGAAGAGTTTGAAGGCCTGCACTTACGTAGCCGACCTGGAGAGAACTTTTGACACCATGAACTTGTACATGATGAAGCTCAATCCTGCTAAATGTGTCTTCGGAGTAGGAGCTGGAAATTTTCTCGGATTCATAATCAACCAGAGGGGAATAGAGGCCAACCCCGAGAAGATCAAGGCTTTACTTGATATGAAGACACCAAGAAGTATAAAAGACGTTCAGAGGCTCACTGGAAGAGTCGTTGCACTCAACGGATTTATTTCCAAAGCTACGAACTAGTGTCTTTCATTTTTCAAGGTGCTTAGAAAGGCCTTCGAGTGGGATGAAAAGTGTGACAAGGCCTTTAAACAGCTCAAGTCCTACCTCGAATCCCCTTTACTCTTATCTCGGCCCATTCTTGGGGAGAAGTTGTATGTTTATCTAGCAGTTTCAGAGTCAGCTATAAGTGCAGCCATAGTAAGGGAGGATGTTAGGGTATAAAGGCCTGCATACTTCAAGAGTAAGGCCCTTCAAAGGTCTGAGCAGAACTATCCTCGGATGGAGAAGTTGGCCTACGCTTTGATACATGATTCCAGGAAGATGAAACCATATTTTCAATCCCACGCTATGGTCATCCTCACTGACTCCCCACTAAGGCAAGTTCTCCACAAGCCCGAGAAGTCAGGCAGATTGATGACTTGGGCCATCGAGTTGGGAGAATATGACCTTATTTATCAACCCAGGGTGGCCATTAAAGGGCAGGCACTCGCAAACTTTGTTGCTGAGTTCACATGGGAAGAGGCTGAGATTGAGAATAGCCCATAAATTACAGAGTGATCAAATAGAAACGTCTTTCGAGACCCGAAAGAGGTTGTATCCAACAGAGCCAGAAAAAGGGTAGCTGAGAATGAGGAAGACAAGTACCTTTTCAAGCAAGGAACCCTGTCGGAGGGGAACTTCTCTTCAAATGAAGATGTTTGGAACCTCTTCGTTGACTGGTCTTCTTACAAAAGTGGAAGTGGTGCAGGGCTGATACTGTCAGCTCCGGATGGTACCGATATTGAATATGCGCTAAGGTTTAATTTCAAAGCATCGAACAACGAGTCAGAATATGAGGCCTTGATAGCAGGCTTCTCCTTGGCAAAAGCCCTTAGAATTAGCCGACTCCTACTTCACAATGACTCGAGGTTAGTTGTCAACCAAGTACTTGGAGTATATGAGGCCAAGGATGAAAGGATGTCCAAATACCTTAAGAGGGTAAGAATGATGCTAGAAAGCTTAGAAGAGGTTAAGATAAAGAGGGTACCTCGATAAGACAACAGTCGTGCAGATGCACTAGTAAGGTTGGCTTCAACAACAAGGACAGACATCAGAAGGACAGTACCAGTCGAGATCCTGCTCAAACCGACCATTGAGGAAGAAGAGGTTGTCACCACTTGCTCAACTTGAACCTAGTAAACTCATGGATGGACCCACTTATTAGATATATCAGAGAGGGAGAGCTGCCGAAATCCAAGTTAGAAAGGAGGAAGTTGAGGTGCAGAGCTGCAAAGTTCTCAATAATAAGAGAGGTCTTCTATAAAATATGATTTCTACTACCACTCCTCAGGTGTGTCCATCCCACAGAGGTCCCTCGCGTCCTACAGGATGTACACGAGGGTTCTTGTTTCAGTCACACAGGGGGAAGACCTTTAGCCAAAAGGATAATTACGTAGGGATACTGATGGCTGACCTTGGACAAAGATGTTGTCACTTACCTGAAGAGGTGTGACAAATGCCAGAGATTCTCCACTATCCCTCATCACCCTCATCAACCTATGACGCCAATCAGTTCTCCTTGGCCATTTGTAATATGGGGGATTGACTTGGTGGGACTATTGCCAAGAGTTGCGAATAATTATCGATTTCTTATAGTAGCGATTGATTACTTCTCCAAGTGGGTGGAGACTCAGCCGATGATCACGATTATAGAGCAAAAGACCTTCCAGTTCATCTGGAAGAGCATCACATGTAGACATGGTCTTCCAAGCACCCTCATCTCAGACAATGAAACCCAATTCAAGAATTCTTCCTTAGAAAAATATTGTGAAAGAATGGGGATAAAGCAATTTTTCTACTCTCCTGGCCGACCCCAGGAAAATGGGCAGACTGAGGTCACGAACCGAATAATCCTCGATGGGATTAAGAAAAGGTTGGAAGAAGCCGAGTGAAGATGGACATAAGAGGTTTATGCAGTGTTATGGGCCTACAGAACAACGATAAGGACACCAACGGGGGAGACCCCATTTATGTTAGCACATGGCTCAAAAGCCGTCATACCTACAAAAGTAGGACTCCCGACTCACAGAGTTCAAACCTATGACCCTGAAAAGAATGGGGAATAGAGAAGACTTGATCTAGATTTGATCGAGGAAAGAAGGGAAGACGTTGAGATCAGACAGGCAGCCTACCAGCAGAGAACATCAAAGTTCTATAATCAAAGGGTGAAATCAAGACCTATACTTGTAGGAGACCTAGTATTGAAGAAGACATTGCAGAAGACAAATAAGCATCACCCGAACTGGCATAGTCCTTATAAAGTAGTTGATGAGGTTGTACCCGGTACCTACCGACTAAAAAATCTCGAGGGAGAACCTTTCTCCAATTCATGGAACGCTGATCACCTGAAGAAGTATTACATATGATGTTGCAATTATTTTTATGTATATGTATCATTTTATGAAGAGAATATTAATGAGAACAGCAGTGCATGTGTCAATACTTTGTTTTATCATGCTTTAGTAGTAAAATTATGAGGTGAAACATCATTATATGGTGACTTGAGACCTTAAAACATCATAATTTTGTGAAATTTATGAGGGTAACATCTTAGTTTGATGACCTCAGACCTTAAACATCATAATTTTGTGACAAGGTCTGAGGTGAAACATCATAATTGGATGACCTCAGACCTTAAACATCATTAATTTGGTGAAATTATGAGGGTAACATCATAATTGGATGACCTCATACCTTAAACATCATTAATTTGGTGAAATTTATAAGGTGTAGCGTCTTAATTTAATGACCTCAGACCTTAAACATCATTAATTTGGTAAAATTTATTAGGGTAACATCTTAATTTGATGACCTCGGACCTTAAACATCATAATTTGGTGACAAGGTCTAAGGTGAAACATCGTAATTGGATGACCTCAGACCTTAAACATCATTAGTTTGGTGAAATTTATGAGGTGTAACATCTTAGTTTGATGACCTCAGACCTTAAATATCATTAATTTGGTAAAATTTATGAGGTGTAGCGTCTTAATTTGATGACCTCGGACCTTAAACATCATTAATTTGGTGAAATTTATGAGGGTAACATCTTAATTTGATGACCTTAGACCTTAAACATCATAATTTGGTGACAAGGTTTTAGGTGAAACACCATAATTAGATGACCTCAAACATTAAACATCATAATTTGGTGACAAGGTCTGAGGTGAAACATCATAATTGGATGACCTCAGACCTTAAACATCATTAATTTGGTGAAATTATGAGGGTAGCATCATAATTGGATAACCTCAGACCTTAAACATCATTAATTTTATGAAATTTATAAGGTATAACGTCTTAGTTTGATGACCTTAGACCTTAAACATCATTAATTTGGTGAAATTTATGAGGGTAACATCTTAATTTGATGAGCTCAGACCTTAAACATCATAATTTGGTGATAAGGTCTGAAGTGAAACATCGTAATTGGATGACCTCAGACCTTAAATATCATTAATTTGGTGAAATTTATGAGGTGTAACATCTTAGTTTGATGACCTCAGGCCTTAAACATCATAATTTGGTGACAAGGTCTAAGGTGAAACATCGTAATTGGATGACCTCAGACCTTAAACATCATTAATTTGGTGAAATTTATGAGGTGTAACATCTTAGTTTGATGACCTCAGACCTTAAACATCATTAATTTTGTGAAATTTATGAAGGTAACATCTTAATTTAATGACCTCGGACCTTAAACATCATAATTTGGTGACAAGGTCTGAGGTGAAACATCTTAATTGGATGGCCTCAGACCTTAAACGGTTGGTGAAATTAAGATAGACACCATTATGTTAAGACTTCAGACCTCAGTATAAACAATATAAGACTATTCAGAGGAGCATTCATCAAAAGAAGCAAAATACTCTGAAGAGGATGATATAACATGAAGTAGTCAGAGTTACAAATATCAGAGTTTATAAAATGTCAGATGAGAAGCAAAAAATTACCAGCGTAAAGCTTCACAAATTAAAGCCTAAGGATCTGCAGCAACAAGGGTATCCTCTTAGCCGACGTTGGTAAAATCGGCCCCATCATCTTGAGGGTTGACATCCTCAGTCTCGGTAACTTTCGGTTGTGCAGTCTCTGCAGGTGCAGCACATTCTCCTTCATCCTCAACCTCTTGCAAGCCCTGAGAAAACTGAGGGTTACCAAAGCCGAGACCAATAAAGTCTGAGGCTATCAAGCTCCCTGATTCTTTTTCATTAATAGTCGCCCATTTACCAGTAGCTTCAACACCTCTTTCAAGGTATTCAAAGCCGAAGCTTATAAATTGGTTAGAGACCTTGTAGTCGGCCAAAATCTTCTCAGAGGCATCCTCAAGAGCAGCTTTCACAGCAGCATCGACCTTTTGTTGAAGAACGTTGTCCTTGGCCTTCAGGGAAGAGGTGTGGTCCTTTTGGAGCTTAGCTATGTCCATGTCCCTCCGATTCACCTTATTCTCAGACCCCTCCAAGGCGGTCTTCAGACGTTCAACCTCAGCATTTAGAGAGGCCTCCACCTTCTGGGCCTCTTTTCCATTTTTAATAAGGAGCAGCTTCCTCAGGGTCCAGTCAATGAACTGGTGCATAGATAGGATTCCCTACAATACAAAGTCAGATGTATGAGATCAAGATAACCCATATCAAGGACGAGGTTACACTTGGAGGTAAAAATGCTAAAATCTCTACCTGGATGGACCTGTGAAGGCAAAAATCGGCCAGTAGAGGGGTCTCTATAGAGCGTAAGAAGCGCTTGTCAGCATCAGTCATTGCAGAGCCAATGGCATCCATCGCCTTCAGACTATGACCTATCAGGCTGTCACTAATCTTTAACTGCTCCAGACAAGCAGCCAATGCATCATCGGACGAGATAGGGATGGCACGATCACCCTTTTGGGCTTTGCTATATCTCTGATCCTCTGAGGCAGCAGTGGTGGATTTCCTCTTTTTTGTAGCGTCGGTCTTAGAGATGCCGACGTTCTGCTTAGGTAGAGGAGGAGGTGTATTGAACCCAACTTTCTTCACTAACTTGATAAGGCTTGGTGCAGATATCTCTCACAGGTCGTCTGAGATACCTTCTAGGCATTCTGTAAAAAATATATCTGAGTCAGTATATCAGAGACATTAAAAAATCAGAGGTACAACTTTACAAAATAAGCACTTACGAAGCTCGGCTAAAGGACTTCCCCCCAGGCCAGTCTCAAAGAGGTAGTAGGGAGTTATCAGATGCTCGTACTTGACTAACCAACCAAGCTCCCCCTGATCTTGAAGATCTTTGACCTTTTGTAGGTTATCCTGGCTTAACCTAGGGTCGGCTTTGGCAGCTAATGATAATTTTCCCCACCTAAGAGGGGTCCTTGGCTCTAGTGATGAAGAGGGTGCACAAGTACCAAATTTCCATGCCCCTGAGACGAAGAAGTACCATAGTTTCCAGTTATGATTTGAGATCTGAGTGACCAACAACATCTTCTTATCAGACTTTCTAGCTAGGAAGTGGTAATAGCTCAGGTGGTTTCTGGTAGAGGATGGCACGTAGCACCCTGTAAAGGCCCTGATAGGAAGGTCTGAGTGATGGACTGCCCTCCAAAGGACGATATCTCCAATCATCACCCTCCAAGCATTGGGGGATAATTAGGAAGGGGCCAGGTTAATATGGGACAATATGGCTCTAATAGTTAGATGGATGGGGAGACGGAATCCTAACTTAAACATCTGCTCATACACACAGATTTCCCCATCTCAGCCACCAAAGGCCCTCTCATCCCTCAGAGGTTTCCTAAACTTGATAGAGGGGTCTATGGAATAAAGGTGCCTAAAGGCTAACATGTCATAGTCAGTGACAGTACTCTCTATATCGGCTGCCTCCGAGGTGTCAACGTCACTCTCATGACCATCATCCTCATCCCTGGCAATGTTAGCCTGGGCAGACGTAGGAACACCCTCAGGGAATCTCTGAGCGAACTGGTCCCCTGTGGCGGCCGATAGTGGAATAGCATCGATGGGTGGGAGCATAGCCACGCTTGGCCCCATAACTTCAACATCGGAAAAAGTTCGTGAAGTGCTAACACCGTTGTGCGACGAGGCATAACTTTGGACCTCGGCTTGATCAGGGACCTGGTATTGCCTAATAGAGAAGTCCATGGCCTCTTGGAATGAATCGACAAACATAGGGTCTGAGGTAGATGACTCAGACTCAGACATTGGAGAAGGGTCAATTGGATCCCCTACTGGCTCAGCAGGCTCGGCTGGCTCAGGGTATATAACCTTCAGAGGTGGTGGAAATATAGGTCTGAGGGGGAAGGCCTCAGCCCTACGAGCTTCCTCTTGGGCTAGATCTATCTGCCTAATTTTTGCAAAGGTCTTCTCTCTAAGAGAGGGGAAATCTTCTATGAGCTTACAAAGGGGTCTGAAGATAAAGAAGATAACCCTAAACTTAAGATTCTAAACCACAAATAACTGGGGACAACTTAAGCTAAGGATCAAACTTGGTTTTTGAATGATTTCAAACCAAGAGCAACCAAGAACAGCGTCACCGAAAAATGCAAAGTACCACCGAAAAACCTTAAAACCCTAACCGAAAAACCTAAATCTTCATCGAAAAAAGAAAAAACCAAAATTAAAGGCTGAAAATGATGAAATAGGGTAAAGATGATACCTGTCTGAGTGTGAAATAAAGGAGAGGAAGATCAGAAATGAGGAAACCCCAAAACGCAACAGCAATAACTCTTGAAGAGAGAGAAATTACAGAGGAAAGCACAGACATAAAAATGGAAAGAAATGAAAAAGAAAGAGAAGGAAAAAGGGTTTAAACCCCAAAATCGTGCTGGCACAAATCCTAAGGCCCATCATTGCCTTAGGAGCCCAAAAGGCAATCAACATCATTACACTTACCAGGCACGCTACCCACTTCAGAAGTTGACACATGTCAAAGAAATGTTGGTACATAAGAAAAATACAGCCTCGGACATACATACCCCTTAGTCACTTATTCACATAGGTAACTAAGGGCTAGGGGTGATTAACATGCCAAAGTGCACCTACCAGATCAGGGATATTAACCTCGGCCTGGATGACAACCGAGGCAACAATAGCTCAGGATTACCCATCAGCAATGTCGTCCTTCACCAGGTCGGCCATAGCCGACGCTGTAAGCAACACCATGATTGGGCATCAGCCGAGGTCTGCATGACTCACGGGGTCAGTTATCCATCGGGTCGTCCACAACCGATATCACATCTTCCTGGTACATCAACCTCGATTGGGCATCAGCCGAGGCCAGCAAGGACTCATGGGTTCAACCACCCTTCAACATCAGTGTCGGCCCCAATCGACGCTGCAAACGCCACGCGAGAATCGACAAAGTCACTTAGGCTCAGTGAATAATCCCATCATCGGCTTTAACCGACGTTACAAGTTCCACCCAGAATCAGCAGCCTTGCAGGCTCAGCATCAAGTGTCAACTCAACATTGACCCAGACCGACGTTCCATATAACTAACCTCGGTTGACCCCAACCAAGGTCATCATTTAATTCCCAGTAAAGGCAAGGGGGTCGTACCTTACCAACCTCGTACTCACCCAGGCTGAGGTTGGTATCAAGCAAAGACAACCGAGCTTCTACACGAATATATATGGCTTGAAGCACATGGACAAATCTGTTATAATTGAATCATTCCCTCCACGTGGAGGAATATTGAGGTCATCATTACTTAGTTGAGATCAACCAGGTGTCATCCTTACACTAGTTGGATCTCCATGCACATGCACATAGCATGCTTGGGGGTATATTACACCCCCAGGCACTATATATTGAGGTCTTCCTCAATATTGTAAAGGATCGAGAATTACAACCCTATCTGAAACTTTATCAAATTACACAGTAGAGAGAGAGCTTGAGATAATATATCCATGGCCGTTAGTGACCTTACTCACTCACTTGCACAGTGGACATAGGCCTAATTGGCTGAACCACTTATATATTGGTGTTCATCCTATTCTCCTCATCTCAATCTCTTATATTTAGCATATACTTGTGCTGCCATTGTTATCACTGGTTTGAGCTTACAAACACCTTAACTGGTGGTGCTATTTCCAGCATCATCAGCTGCGGTGCATGCATACTCTGCTATCATGTCCTGGCGCATCACTCATTGCATAAAGGACTTTAGGTTCAATCTCTCGCGAACCATCAAAATAAATACATGTATTGAAGGCGAACATAGTTCCAAGTCGATGGGCTACGCACATACCTACGCACCCATACGACCGTCATCACTATCATTCTCATGGATAGTTCGTACTTAGGTTATATGCTCTAGTGGTACAAATTAAAATCCCACCCGAAGGCTCCTCAAGGCATGATCGTCCACAATGCGCAACCTCCATCCGATAGCAAGCAGTGTAGGTATGTTATACACGTAATAGTTCAACAATAAGTAAACACACAACTTATTATATTCATTAGGTATTAACGCAACCCAGGTCCCCAAATTTATATGTAGTATTATCGTCTCTACTACTCACAATAATTTAAACGTATGATTTATCTCTCTATCGTATACACTCTTTAAGGCTCTTTCACTCCAACACAGACCCTTAGTAGTTACACAATTTATCTCACTACTAGACCATGAAACGAAGTTACTCCCGAATAGCGTAGGTTTTGTTCTCTCACTTGAATTAACCTAGAAGGATTTTAACTCGTCCGAGCAAAAATTTACATTTTTATAATCTCGTTAGAAGCTGAGGATTCTCGTTCAAACGATGTCGTTCGAACATTAATCTCACTTCGAACGAACTCAAATCTCGTTTTTAATCTCGTTGGAATTATCGTTGGAATTCTCGCTCGTTCGAACGAGGTCGTTCGAACGACTTGGGCAGGTCTTTGAACGAGAATTACGAAAGCTTCCCAATGTAATACCGCGTATTTTTAAGGGATTTTATTTTAATTATGGAATTAGGATTAATTTATTTAAATAGAGAAATTTATTTATAATTAATTCGGATTTAAATTTAATAATCATTAGCGTGACGAGAGTTAGTATTTATTGGTTATAATTATGTTGAATATTACTAAGGGAGTAAAGTAATATATGATTACAAAAATATTATTATGGCCGGGAGTGAAAAATACGGCAGTTGCAATATACTTAGTTGGGACGCGCATGTGAGTCGTGTCGATATTACTTTATTGGATTGAAAAGACAATTTATTTTTAAGTAACTCGTATGATCATTTTGAGTGCGCCGATGATTTTGGAAGGGTCGATATTGTCAGAAAGCTCTACTCGAGTATTTTATTTGGATTTCAGGGCGATTTAGGCCAAACCGACACTCCAGAGGGGTGTTTTGGTCTTTTGAGATTTTGGGGAATTAAAATGGACGAAAATAGAAAATTAAAAAGGAAGTGTACATGGATAATAAGTTATCTGCGAGTTTCCAAACCTGAGAGAGAGAGAGAGAGAGAGAACCAATTAGGAAAAAGAAGAACTCCATAGGGGCCATGGGATAAAGACTCAAGCTCTCACACCAAAAATCACACCAACGCGTAGATCGTGAAGAGAGGATCACCCCTATACCAATTTCATCAAGTGAATCAAAAGTTCACAAAAAGGCAAGTGTTTATCTTGCTGGATTTTTAGAGCATATATGATTCATGTTAATTTAGTTGATGGATTAATCATAATATCATGTAATTGGGACTGAAATTGTGAATTTATTCATGATTATAGTATAGGAATTGTGTGCAGTTGAATAGCTATTACTTTGGGGAATTTAAAACCGAAATTTTATATGTTGAAACCACAAAATTATATGTGAGTTTAATGGGTCATTAATATGGTGATTATATGAAATTAGGGCCTGTTGAGGATTTAGGAAATTTATCAAAATTCATGTTGAAATTTTAGGGATTTGATGTTAAAAATGGATGGGAGAGTGTTCTAATGCTAGGGGATATAGATTAGAGTTATTGAATGTGAATTGGGATGGGTTTGAAGCAATTTTGTTGTTGAATGAATTGGGAAAATGAAACTTTTGGAAGACATGGAAGCTTTCAGAATTCTCGTTCGAAGACCTGCCCAGGTCGTTCGAACGAGAATTCCCACTTGATTAAAAACGAGATCTGAGTTCGTTCGAAGTGAGATTCTCGTTCGAACGACATCGTTCGAACGAGAATCCCCAACTTCTAACGAGATTTCAGAAATGTAAATTTTTGCCCGGACGAGTTATTATCCTTCTAGGTTAATTCAAGTGAGCGAATAAGACCTATGTTATTCTGGAGTAGCTTCGTTTTATTATCTAGTAGTGAGGTGAATTGTGTAACTACTAAGGGATTGTGTTGGAGTGAGAGGGCCTTAAAGAGTGTATATGATAGAGAGATAAGTCGCACGTTTAAAGTATTGTGAGTAGTAGAGACGATAATATTACATATAAATTTGGGGACTTGGGTTGCTTGAATACTTAATGAATATAATAAGTTGTGTGTATACTTATTGATTGAACTATTACGTGTATAACATACCTATGCTGCTTGCTATCGGGTGGAGGTTGCGCGTTGTGGACGATCATGCCTTGAGGAGCGTTCGGGTGGGATTTTGATTTGTACCATTAGGGCGTAAAACCTAGGTACGGACTATCCGTGAGAATGATAGTGATGACAGTCGTATGGGTGCATAGGTATGTGCGTAGCCCATCGGCTTGAAACTATGTTCGCCTTCAATATGTGTATTTGTTTTGATGGTTCGTGAGAGATTGGACCTATAGTCCTTTATGCAATGAGCGATGCACCAGGACATGATAACAGAGTATGCATGCACCACAGTTGTGTCTCGGGGTACAGTATTGTATATATATAAAATAGGGTGAATGTGTATATATATATATATATATATATATATATATATATATACACTTATGATAATATCTGCTATGTGAATTAAGTAGACATGAATAATAATGAAATCTGAAATGAATTAAGTCAGTGAACACTTTATCTATATTTAATTGGAAAAAAAGCGATTATCCCTTTTTAAAGAGAAATTGACTTTAGGTATTATGTATATTGCAAGGAAAATACATGGGAACGATATTGGGATATGATTAGATGTTAGAAGGGAGAGAACTAGTTAGCATGGGAGTAGAAACTAGTAGGGTTTGAAGGTACGTTAGGCGTGCACAATAGATGAGAGGTGAGCATCTCAAGTGAGTACGATAATCTTATATGAATAATATATGTGCTATTAACTGATTTTAAGCACTTGCTGGTTTTTAAAGTGTTTTCAACTCGGGCTCTGACCCGTTTTCTGCAAATCTCTTTTCTTGTCAAATTATTTTAGGTGCCCAGCCATAGGGACACCAAGCATAGGATATCCATTCACTCGACGAGCTGTAGCTCCTATGGAAGTTATAGGATCTTGGTAGTTGTAGGAGGGTACTTTAGATTATAGATGGAGGCATAACCCCTATTTGAGTATGGCACTGATAAGCTAATCTTGGCCAAAGCTTTGGATTAATGACAGGACACACAAACACAAACCCAATGAAGGTGAAATCAGTTTAAACTCACAAATCTCTCGTGTATAACTCAAGGGATATTAATGAACTCTAGAAGTAACCTAGGTAGAGGGAGAGAGAAGTAAGTGCCCTAGATACACCTTGGTAGGCAGGTAGAAACACACCAAACACCCTCAAGAATCTCTGTCAAGTATTAAAAGCTTCGTAACAAATAATAATGGTGAGTGAGTAAACTCTCTGGTTTGCAATAACTCTCTCTGATGTGTATTTTCTCTAGCAATAACTTCTTAACTCTCCACTCGATTCCTCTCTCCTCAAGGGTAGTTGGGGTCCTTAAATAACCCCCACACCACCCCTGAGGCAACTCAGTCATTAAAGACTATGAAAGACATCCCTCATACTTTATGTCACAACATTAAATGCCTGATGCACTAGTTGTCTCCACGTCATAAACATTAAATGCCAAGACATTCCTTTTGCCTAACCATTGTGTGTCAGGGGCTGTTGTCGCAGAGGTGGCTCACCAACTGCCTGACTGCCCCAAATACCACGATGGTTTACTCAAGTGTATGTCTGACATTGTTTAGCTGGTTAGTGACATCACCTACAGTAGATGTGACATTAAGTAGAGGGTTGTTTGGTTCACAACTCAACGTCCGATGGAACTCAAAGCTGCTCCACTCGAGGTTCCACGGTCAGGGTCCTTCGGTGTTTTACCAGGTGTATCTAAGATGGTCAGGACGAGACCCAACGGTGCCTCACTTCTCAATCCTCCAAACCAAGTCCCGCTAAATTTCCCACGACGAGGTCATTCGATAGAGCATGAAAGCTCTCCTAGGCCCTGCCAAGCCTAGTCTCTCTCAAGTACCGTTTGACCTCACACAAACTCATTATTATTCGCATTACATCATTACAATCATTGTAGTTTACAGTTAACATATACAGAAATACAATATGACTAATACCACAAGCTAAAGTACGAGTTGCCACGCCAAGCTGCCTCGTTGAGTTGCCACGCTTGAGCTGCCTCGGTCGCTTAATCTCAAACACTATTTCCAATTAGGGAATTATCCCTAATCTCAGGATTACCTTCAAGCCCCCTCTACAGTAGTAGACGCCTTTATGCTATCATTTCTTTCTTTTGAATTATTTCATCAGTTCGGGCATGTTGCCTCTTTTCTATCCAGACATTCAGAGATGTTGGACTTAGTTATTTAACTCTTTCAGTTGTTGGTTTATTTCTGTTGGATTATTGTATTTGGTACTTAGACTGGAAGTGTTCACTCCGGTTACATTTATTATTGCAGTTATTTCCTATCATATGAGATTGGTGTGAACGGTGAATGTTTAATTCTTTCATTAACCTCGTTTATATTAATTAAAAGATAAAATTTTGACATCATCCTTTTTAAATATTAGGTGGTTAGTATTTAATAATAAAGTTTTCGACAGTGATGCATAATCTGAACCAACTGGATATTCTGATTTAATTTAATAAAGGACTGACCACTCGGTATTTAATTAGGCGGGGTGTCACAGGTGGTATCAGAGCATCAGGTTCTAGAGTCCTTAGGATTTGTGCAGCTTATTATGCTTTTCACGTAGCTTACTTTGATATAGAGCCCTATATTTAGGACTGTTGTATTCATTAATTGCACATTCTATATCTTCGGCTATTAGAGATATTTACTATGGATGTATAAAGTTTCCATCTTATTTTTCAGATGCCTCCAAGATGTGCACAGCGAGCCAGTAGGGATGCCCAACCCGAGCCTCAGCCAGCTCTGGACCATGGCACGATGAATGCTGCGAAAGTTGTAGCTATTGTAGCACGGCGGTGATTACAGCATTGGCCGTGGTATAGCAGGCCCCACCACAGGCACTGGTAGTGGCTCTAGCACCAGTTCACGCTTTCCCTTCTGTTTGGGAAAAGATGCTTTTCAAAAGGCACATCCTCCAGAGTTTGCAGGAAGTTCAGATGTAGTGAAGGCAATCCAATAGAGGAAGGAAATATAGAGACACTTGAGGATGTATGAGTGCACAGAGGTGCAGAAGCAGATTTTGGCCACCTTTAAGTTTGTGAGGGCAGTGCTACAGTGGTGGGAGTCCACTACCACTACGAAGGAGAGTGACAGATTGACCATTCGAGAGTTTTAGGTGCAGTTTGACCGCAAGTACTTCCCTTTCGTTGTGCAGACCGAGATGAGGCGAAAGCTGCTGAACCTCAAACAGGAAGAGAAGACAATTAATGATTATGAGGAAGAGTTTACTGGTCTTCTGAATATAGTGCCATATGAGATACCGACGGAGGAGAAAAAGATCTAGAGGTTTATGGATGGATTGACTTGGAGGATCTGCCATCATCTGTTAAGGAATCTTTCATTGGCCACTTATTCTGATGTGGTTAATGATGCTCTTTTACACTGCCAGGACCACTGCTTCCATCAATAGGGAAGTAAACGAGCCGAGGAGGCTAGCCAGCAGGACCGGATATGAGACAGTAGTGCCAGTGGGGAATCGGTAGCTCGAGAATAGGTCCGTCAGGGTGAGCAAAGTTCCCATCAGGGAGACCCTGCTAAGCAATTCCGTTCTGGAGATTTCAGACAGGGGCAGGGAGGTTTAAGGCAGGGCCAACCTGGTTAATAGGGGCAATAGCGATTTCAGCAGGGCCAGGGGAGGGGTGGAAATGACCATTAAGGCCAAGGACAACAGGGGTAGAGGGGAAGACACTTTCCAGGGAGGTGTTTTACTTGTGGCAACATGGGCCACAAATGTCAGGATTGTCCTCAGAGGGGTAGAGCCCCACAGCAGCAGTAGCAAGGCGCTCGTCAGGATCCCTAGCGATCGATATTTCCACCCGCCCTCCCAGCGCTACCCCATGTACCAACTTTGCCAGCCATTCCAATAGCTTCAGTACAGTAGGGACAACTGAAGTATGGGCGTGTCTACAACATCCATCAGGTCTCGCCCGCAGTCGAGGGTATGTTTTCTATTGAGGGGACTATGGGGAGAATATTATTTGACATGGGGTCTTCACATAGTTTTATTGTTACAAGTTTTGCACGCGCCACGGGGTTATTAGACAAGTCAGATAGCACTAGTGTAGACTCACCGATGGGTTATGGATCTTTAATATTCTTTATATGTCAATGAGTAGGCATAGAGATTGGGAGATTGATTTTACCGATCGATATGCTTGCCTTAGAGATGCACGAGTATGACACTATTATCGGGATGGATTGGCTAGTTACGTATAGGGCTATGATTGATTGTTATAACCGTAGTATTATGTTTGCCATACCGGGCCAGGAGATGTTTTTGGTAGCGATGCCTCGTTCTAAGGGAGGTTCGTCGACCCATTTATATTATATAAAGGAGGAGACCTCTAAGGGAGTGGTGATACCGCTTGATTCGATTCCGGTTATTCATGAGTTCACTGATGTATTTTAGAACATATCAGGATTACCGCCCAGCGAGGAGATAGAGTTTGTGATAGATTTGATGCCAGGCGCTCGGTCGATAGCCCGTGCACCTTATCGTATGGCTCCTACAGAGATGAGGGAGCTACGAGATCAGATCAAGCAGTTGTTGGGTCAGGGTTTCATCCGCAGGAGTACCTCGCCATGGGGTGCTCCCATATTGTTCGTGAAGAAGAGAGATGGGTCGTTACGATTATGTGTTGACTACCGATAGTTGAATAAGGTCACGATATGAAAAAAATATTTGTTTCCCCAAATCGATGACCTATTCGACCAGTTAAGGGGAACTTCTTATTTTTCGAATATAGACTTGAGGTTGGGGTACCATCAGTTACTTATTAGGGAGAAGGATGTCCCTAAGACTGCTTTTCTGACAAGGTATGGATCTTACGAGTTCAGGGTTATGCCATTTGGGCTAACGAACGCATTGGCAGTCTTCATAAACTTGATGAACAGGGTGTTCAGAGAGTTATTAGATCAGTTTGTCATTGTCTTCATTGATGACATTCTGATTTATTCTCGGACTGAGGAGGAGCATATCGATCATCTGAGGATGGTTTTACAGGCTCTACGCGAGCACGAGTTATATGCGAAATATGAGAAGTGTGGGTTCTGGTTGAGAGAGGTTCAGTTCTTTGGGCACATCGTTTCTGCAGAAGGGATATCGGTAGATCTTGGGAAGGTGTCAGCGGTGAGGGAGTGAGGACAGCCCACGACGCCGACTGAGATACGTAGTTTCTTGGGGCTGACATGATACTACATACAGTTTATTCGGGGATTCTCGAAGATAGCGGGTCCATTGACAAACTTGACTCGCAAGGGGGTGCCATTTATATGGGATGATGCCTGGCGGTTGGCTTTTGACAAGCTAAAGGACAAGCTGACTTCAGCACCAGTTCTAGCCTTACCCAGGCCAGGGGTGGAATACCTAGTTTATACTGTTGCATCCTTACTAGGAGTTGGGGGTGTGCTTCAATAGGAGGATACGACGATTGCTTATGCTTCTCGTAAGCTTAAGCCTTATGAGAGGAGTTACCCCACGCACGACTTGGACTTAGCGGCAGTCATATTTGCATTGCGGATATGGATACATTATCTCTTCGGGGAGAAATTTCATATGTTCATGGATCGTAAGTCACTGCAGTATTTGTTCACGCATCGGGAGTTTAATATGCGTCAGCGGAGGTGGTTTGAATTTGTGAGGGACTACCAGTTCGATATCCATTACCACCCGAGGAAGGCTAACGTGGTAGCAGATGCGTTGAGCCTTAGGCCAGCAGGTGAGGTAGTCGAGGTATGGAAGGCGAAATGGAAAGAACTCAAACATTAGTATGCATTTGCCCGCTCATTAATGTCAGTGATGACGGTTACACCCGAGATAGTTACTAAGATGATGCATGCTCAGGTAGCGGATTCCTTCTATCAAGATCCAATTATCCAACTTCTAACCGAGGGAGCAGAGTCCTTCTTCGTGAGCTCAGATGGAGGTTTACACTTTAATGGCAGACTAATAGTTCCAAAGGGGGAGGAGTTATGACATGCAGTGATGGCAGAGTCGCACGGTTCATGGTTTGCGGTACATCTCGAAGGGGATAAGATATACCAGGATATGAGGCGAAAATATTGGTGGAGTGGCATGAAGAAGGACTTTGCCGAGTTTGTTTCAAAATGTGCCACTTGTCAGATGGTGAAGACAGACCATCAGAGACCCGGAGGATTACTACAACCATTAGAGATCCCTATGTGGAAATGGGAGAGAATTTCCATGAATTTTATTACAGGGCTGCCTACATCATAGAGGGGTCACGATTCCATATGGGTGATTGTGGATCGGTTGACCAAGGTAACTCATTTTTTCCTAGTCCAGACCGATTGTACTACGGGGAAATATGCTCAGATCTTTATTGCCGAGACCGTGAGACTCCACGGGGTGCCCCTTTTATATTATGTCCGACTGAGACAAGATTTTTGTGTCCAGATTTTGGGAGAGTTTCCAGCAGGCTATGGGTACGGAGTTACGATTAAGTTCAGTCTATGACTCGCAGACGGATGGACAAACAGAGCGGACGAATCAGATGTTGGAGGATATGTAGCAGATTTGTATCCTTGATTTTGGAGGGGGATGGGAGCAGTACCTTCCACTAGTGGAGGTTGCTTATAATAACTCCTACCAGTTTACTATTGGCATGGCTCCATTTAAGGTATTATACAGTAGACCTTGTCATTCCCCAACGTGTTGGCTTGAGGTGGGGAACAATGAGATACTTGGACCGGATGTAATTCAGGAGACCTCGACTAAGATTGAGTCGATACGGAGTCGCATTCGGGTTACTCAGGATAGGCAGAAGAGTTACGCCAATGCCAAGAGGTTCTTCAGGGAGTTCAGTGTGGGGGATCAGGTGTCGTTGCGAGTATTTCCTAAGAAGGGGGTAATGAGGTTTGGGAAGAAAGAGAAGTTGGCACCGAGATATGTTGGGCCATTCCCTATTATTGAGCGGATTGGGCCAGTAGCTTACAGACTTGGGTTATCGGAGCACCTGCATAGGATTCATGATGTGTTCCATATTTCTTGACTGAGGAGATATATTCGGGATGATTTGGCCCACATCCATATTGACTTAGAGGAGATTGATCTACAACCCGATAGTTCTTACGAAGAAGGGCCAGTTGCTATCTTAGATCGCAGTGAAAGGAAACTGAGATAAAAGATTGTGGCATTAGTACGAGTGAAGTGGTGGCATCATAATGTAGAGGAGTCTACTTGGGAGCGTGAGGATGACATACGGGACAAATATCCAGAATTATTCCTACCAGGTATACTTTTATTATGTTATTTTCTGAATTTCGTGATCAAATTTCGTTATTAGGGGGGAAGTATGTAATACCCCGTATTTTTAAGGGATATTATTTTAATTATGGAATTAGGGTTAATTGATTTAAACGAAGAAATTTATTTATAATTAATTCGGATTTAAATTTAATAATTACTAGCGTGACGAGAGTTAGTATTTATTGGTGATATATGTTGAGTATTACTTAGCGAGTAAAGTAATATATAATTACGAAAATATTATTATGTCGGGGAGTTAGAAATACGGCAGTTGCAATACACTTAGTTGGGACGCGCATATGAGTCATGTCGTTATTACTTTATTGGGTTAAAAAGATAATTTATTTTTAAGTAACTCGTATGATCATTTTGAGTTCGCTGATCAGTCCGAAAGAGTCGATATAGTCATAAAGCTCTACCCGAGTGTTTTATTTGGATTTCGGGGTGATTTAGGCCAAATCAACACCCCAGAGGGGTATTTTAGTCTTTTAAAATTTTGGGGAATCAAAATGGATGAAAATAGAAAATTAAAAAGGATGTGTACATGGGTAATAGGTTATCTGTGAGTTTCCAAACCTAAGTGAGAGAGAGAGAGAACCAAATAGGAAGAAGAAGAACTCCACAGGAGCCCTGGGATAAAGACTCAAGCTCTCACACCAAAAATCACAACAACGCGTAGATCGTGAAGAGATGATCACCCCTATACCAATTTCATCTAGTGAATCAGAATTTCACAAAAAGGCAAGTGTTTATCTTGCTAGATTTTTAGAGCATATATAATTCATGTTAATTTAGTTGATGGATTAATCATAATATCATGTAATTGGGACTGAAATTATGAATTTATTCATGATTATGATATAGGAATTGCATGTAGTTGAATAGATATTGTTCTGGGGATTAAAAACCCAACTTTTATATGTTGAAACCACAAAATTATAAAGGAGTTTAATAGGCCATTAATGGTGATTATATGAAATTAGGGCCTGTTGAGAATTTGGGAAATTTATCAAAATTCAGGTTGAAATTTTAGGGATTTGATGTTAAAAACGGATGGGAAAGTGTTCTAATGCCGGGGGATATAGATTAGAGTTGTTGAATGTGAATTAGGATGGGTTTGAAGCAATTTTGTTGTGAATGAATTGGGAAAAGGAAACTTTTGGAAGACAGGGAAGCTTTCGAAATTCTCGTTCGAAGACCTGCCTAAGTCGTTCGAACAACCTCATTCGAACGAGAATTCCCACGAGATTAAAAATGATATTTGAGTTCGTTCGAAGTGATATTCTCATTCAAACGAGAATCTTCACCTTCTAATGAGATTTCAGAAATGTAAATTTTTGCCCGGACGAGTTAAAATCCTTCTAGGTTAATTAAAGTGAGAGTATAGGACCTACATTATTCGGGAGTAACTTCGTTTCATGGTCTATTAGTGAGATGAATTGTGTAATTACTAAGGGATTGTGTTGGAGTGAGAGAGCCTTAAAGAGTGTATACGATAGAGAGATAAGTCGTACGTTTAAAGTATTGTGAGTAGTAGAGATGATAATACTACATATAAATTTGGGAACGTGGGTTGCGTGAATACCTAATGAATATAATAAGTTGTGTTTATACTTACTAATTGAACTATTACGTGTATAACATACCTACGCTGCTTGCTATCGGGTGGAGGTTGCACGTTGTGGACGATCATGCTTTGAGGATCCTTCGGGTAGGATTTTAATTTGTACCACTAGAGCATATAACTTAGGTACAGACTATCCGTGAGAATGATAGTGATGATGGTCGTATGGATGCATAGGTATGTGAATAGCCCATCGACTTGGAACTATGTTCGCCTCCAATATGTGTGTTTGTTTTGATGGTTCGCGAAAGATTGAACCTATAGTCCTTTATGCAATGAGCGATGCACCAGGACATGATAGCATAGTATGCATGCACTGCAGCTGTGTCTCGGGGGGCAGTAATGTATATATATAAAATAGGGAGAATGTATATATATACTTGTGATACTATCTACTGTGTGAATTAAGTAGACATGAATAATAATGAAATCTGAAATGAATTAAGTTGGTGAACACTTTATCTATATTAAATTGAAAAAAAGCACTTATCCATTATTAAACGGAAATTGATTTTAGGTATTATGTATATTGCGAGGAAAATACATGGGAACGATATTGGGCTATGATTAGATGTTAGATGGGAGACAACTAGTTAACATGGGAGTAGAAACTAGCGGGTTTGAATGTATGTTAGGCGTGCACATTAGATGAGAGGTGAGAATAGGGGTGCAACCGGTATGGTATGGTCGGTAACGATCGCTTACCAATACCAGAACCACAATCTAAATGGTAAAACCGTACCGTACCAATTTACCGACCGGTACATCAAAACAAAAACCAAAACCAAAATCAAACCGGCCGGTTTTTCGGTTTTTTCGGGTTTTTTCGGTTTTTTTGGCATCGGTAATTTTGGTTTCAATTCGGTTTTTTCCCGATAAAAACCAGACATATCGGTTTATGCATTCAGTAAATTCGGTATTTCGACAATATGATTCCAGTAAAATTTTAAACTCATTTAATCAGTTAAATGCATTACTTTAAACTAAAATATAATACAAATAGCCCCAAAAATAAAATAAAGATCATGAAGAAACAACTTATATTTCGTAGTTAATTGCGTCTAATCCATATTAATACACATTAAGCTCCAAATTAAAAATTACAATACAATAGCGAAATAAAGCAACACCATCATGGAAAATAAACTACAAAAGAGAAAAGAAAAAAGCTTGACGTAAATCATTCTTCTCTCTTGCCTCCAAAAGACACCATCATTCAAAAGACAAAATAAAACACCACCACCATGCACAATAAACAACGCCATTATTCTTTTCTTTTGCCTCCATTTTTTCACTTCACCTGTAAATAAAGACAAGAAAAAATAATATTAGAAAAAACTTAGAGAAACATTCCTAAAAACAACATTAAAAACATTCCTAAAAACATTCCTAAAACAGCCCTAAAAACATTCCTAAAACAGCCTTAAAAGCAGTCCATAAAACAGTCTTAAAACACCTTAAAAACAACCCTAAAAACAGCTTAAAACTCCTTAAAAACAGTCCTAAAACGACTTCAAAACAGCTCTAAAAACAGCCCTAAAAATAGCCCTAAAACGCACTAAAAACATTCCCAAAAACAGCCCTAAAACGCACTAAAAACAACCCTAAAATGCACTAAAAACAATCCCAAACAACTCTAAAAACAACTCTAAAAACAGTCCTAAAACGCACTAAAAATAGCACCAAAAATGCACTAAAAACAATACCTAAAATACACTAAAAACAACACTTAAAAGAGCACCTAAAAGCATTAAAAACAGTCCTAAAAGACACTAAAAACAACACTAAAATAACCATAAAGTACCTCATTTTTTAGAAGATCAATGTCGATTAAGCCGAACCAATGTTCAATCCATTGAACTCATCCATCACACCTACAAGCACAACAACAAATGCATATCAATAAATACAAATAAATAAGTGAACAAAATAAGTAAACTTAAAACTTATGAATATAAAATACATATAAGTTTCAATGCCTTCAAGTGCTTCAAGTGATTCTTCAATTTCAAAAGTTGTGGAGCTTCTAATCCAATCTTGGGCGCATACTAAACATTCCACCGTTTTTGGTGTCAGAGAGCTACGAAATGGGTCAAGGACTCTTTTGCTTGTACTAAAAGCACACTCGGAAGCCACCGATGTCAAAGGAATGGCCAAGACATCACGTGCCATAAATGCAAGTGCACGGTATGTTGGAATCTTTCCCTTCCACCAAGTCAAAATATTAAAATTTTGATCATCAAGAGCCTCTATACCATCATGCAAGTATCGATCCAAATCATTCATCAATTCAACATTCTCCTTCCTTTTCAAATACTTTGAAACTTTTTTTTTCTTCAAAGCACGTTTGTCAATATTTCCAACTAAATTACCCCAAATATCACCATCACAATGAACCACACTTGACTCACTTTCAACAAAAGAGTCATTTTCCAACTTGTAGTGATAATACATTTGTGACATCAACCCTTTCAATCTTTCAATGAAGTCAAACACTTTACACTCTCTTTCTACTTGAGAAAGTGTGTGATCCTTAGCAAAATATTCATTATACCAATACTCCACATATCGCAATTTATGCCGAGGGTCTAAGACAATAGCAATAACCAAGACTAAAAATGCGTGCAAAGCTTTCAATGTCTTCTAATCACTCTCACACATGACACCATCTCCTTTGCTACTAACCTCTACTTTGTACATATCATCTTTGTCATCAAGGCGTTCAAATGCCTTTTGATATTGCATTGCCGCATGTGACACCCCGCGTAATTAAATACCGGGCGATCACTCCTTTATTAAATTAAAATCAAGGTGAACAGTTGGTTCATTCTTAGCATCACTGTCGTAAAAATACTTTTCCAATTTAAACACCCTAAATAATTAAGCTAAGTGTCAAAACCATTTAAAACTTTATTCTCATTTTATTAAATCCGGTTATAAAACCTTAAACCATTAACATCTAAAGAGTCACACATTAAGAATAAAAATAGAATTGAACATACACGAATTTAATCATCAATAATAAATCCCAACATTTACAACACTAAAGGAAAACATCCTGACAGTAATAAATCCTGAAATAAAGGTACTGAAAGTAAAAATTTCAATCTCTGACAATACCAACTAAATAATAGAAAGAGGGCGACACATGCCCCTGCTGGATAAAACTGAACTAGGAGTAGAATCAAATGGATGAAGTCGTCTAAACAACAGGCCTGCAACTCCCACCTAAGCTGCAACACGTTATTTCCAAAGGATCCTAAGTAATACGCCCCTGTGGCCGGGCACCTGTAATACATACATATATATACAAGAGAGAAAAGGAAATAGAAACGGGTCAGAGCCCGACAGTGTATATGATTTAAAAATTCGTTTAACAAGTATTTAAATTGATTACAGGCTAATGCAACAACATATTAGTGCGACACTCTCTTGAGAAATTCTCACCTCTCTTCTAATGTGCACACCTATCGCACTAACCTTCCCAATGGTCTATCTTGTCATATACCACACTATCTTTCCCCAATGATTTAACTTATCTTAGGTTATTTGCAGGATTTACAACTGAACAACACAAGTATTTACAAACGTAAGATTTCAATTTGTAACCAAGGTTCTCCTTTTAACTTTATTAATCAATAAAGTTTTTCAGTGTCATATTATACTTTCTCAAAATAATTATTTATAATTTGAGTCATCAACCATGTCCTACATATCAAATCACAGTAGGCAGTTCCAGATTTCAGAATTTCATATATATATATTAACTACTCGTATAATATATATATCATAACAGCACCCCACATAAAAACTATGGTGCGGGCATACTCTGCTATCTAATCCCCGTATCAATCGTACTAAAGGGAATACAAGTTCGGAATCACTCTCGAACTGTATAAATACATACACAAACAATATTGAGGTGAAGCATAGTTTCCAAGTCCAAGAGGTCAGTACATACCCTCACGTCTCTTAGGACCGTGACTACCGATTCGATAGCCTGTACCTAGGATTCCTATCTTCTAGGGTACGAGTCAATATCCCCCATAAGGCACACGAGATAAGATCGTCCCAGCGCGAAAACCTCAGGGATAGCAAGTAGCGCGGGCATGATTTTCACAAGTATATAATATATGCATACACAATCATATAAATATACCACTTTTATTATATCAATTTAGGTTTATCCAATAACCCACATTCACAACATTTATCCTTATTTTCCCATTATTATTTATCAAGTATAATGGTTCGTTTCTAACTTTAATTCGAAGGGTTTTTCCAACTTACTACGTAACCCTCATGGACTCTATTCTTCCAAATGTACAATTCAGTAGATATCCATTTATGTTCCAACGTAACTCTCTCTTACGTGTCTCTCCCCTTTAATATATACTTACATTATCCCTTATGCAAAATATCCCAAAAATATAGATTTCGCCTTACATTAAAGGATTTTGAATTTTATTTTCAAAGATGAGAATTTCAAACGGTTTCGAAATCGGAATTAAAATGGAGTTTTAATTGAATTTTTATTATCTCTAAGAGTCCTCAAAACATAAAACTGTCTAGTAAAAAAAATATTAAAAAATATTGAACGGTCCGATCGAGCTGAATTTTTTTTTTGTAGCTTCCTCTAATCTTCAGCTAATTCTATGTAAAATTTCATCCAATTCCAACGGCCCGATCGTCCGGAATAAATGTTTTAGTATTTATATCTGATTAGAACTCTTTTCTTAATCAAACTCTTAATCCTTTACATGACAAAGGGTTTCCAGAATATCATATAAATCATCACTACATGAAAATTTCCCATCTCAAATTGGGTTTTTCTTCCATAAATCTCATCCTAATAACTCCTAAACTAATATGTATGATGCATCAACGAAATAAGCAAGATAAACACTTGCTTGGGATTTTCAGAAATTTGGTTTGGTGTTGAATTTGGTGTGGTTGCGTTCCCCGTCTCGCGATCTACGCGTTGGCGGTGGCGGCGGTGTAAACGGATGAGTTTTGAGCCTTGGAATACCTTGAGAGCTCTCTCCTCTCCTCTCCAATGGCCGTTCTAGTGTTTTGAGTTATCTAAACCTAGGAGATAACCTAAACATCTGATATAACCCCTTTAATTTTCGTGGGTTTAATTACCCAAAAATACAAAATGACTAAAATGCCCTCCCGGGGTACTAATTAGGCCTAAAAACGCCCCGAGACCCAAATCAAACCCCCGGGTATACTTTCTGACTATCTCGACCCTTTCGGACGCGTTGGCTCACTCAAAACGACCATACGAACAACCTATAAAATATTCACTTTTATTAATCCACATTTAGTCCCGACACGACACAGGCGCGTCCCGACTTAAATTTCCACAATTGTCATTTTATTCACACGTGACAATATTATAAAAATAAATCTCATATATTACTATACTCATCCAGTAATATGCAATAAATAATATATTCCCAATAATTACTAACTCTTGTCACGCTAGTAAATATTTGAAACAACATTTCGGATTAAAATTAAATTAATTTATCTCAATTAAATTTAATAAATCCTTAAATTTAAAAGCCATGAAAATACGGGGTATTACACCGCACCAATCATAAGGTATGTAGAATTCCACCTTGTTTTCACGTCTAGGCATACCCACTTTGTTCTGCGGCACACATTTTAAATGTTTGCAACCTTGATGGAGAACTTCTCACATATTTCACACTCCAACGAAGACGCTTCACTATCTCCTTAATTTAAAAAATTCCATCCCTTACAACAAGGTTGATAATGTGTGCAAAACATCTCACGTGAAAAAACTCCCCACCCAACAATAACCCATTTCTTTTGTTAAATATTTTCCTCAAATCATCAACACACCTATCATTATTTTTTGCATTATTAAGTGTAATTGTTGTCAACTTTTCTAAACCCCACCCTAGCAAGCATGACTCCATGGCTTTAGAAACGGCCTCACCTTTATGTGGGTGTGGAAGGACACAAAAATTAATAATTTTCTTTTGTAACTTCCAATCCTTATCCACATAATGAGCGGTCAAACACATATACCCCAAATTTTGAATGGATGTCCATAAATCAGTGGTCAGGGAGACACGTGTAGAGGATGTCATGAAATAATGCTTTAATTTTTCACGTTCTTCAAGATAAATTTTCCAACAATCTTTTGTGATAGTAGTTCGAGAAACTACATAAAACCTAGGATTTAACTATTTGACAAATAACCGAAAACCCTCCTTTTCAACAAAATTAAATGGAAGTTCACAAAGAATAATCATTTTCGCAAGAGTCTTGCGGCTTATATCTTGATTAAACTTCCAATTAGTTTTTTGAGTTCCTTCCATTGATAAAATTGTTTGTTTATCGGTTATTTCGGATTGTAAATATTTCTTAAAATCTCCTTTTAAGATGATTCCACAACAAAGTAGTTCCGTTAGCTGAAGGAGCATTAAACTTTGCTCCGCAATGAACACAATCACAAGTACCCATATATTTACCATTAAGCATATGTCTATTCATATGAGTCCAAATGAGAGAACTACCTTGGTTTGACTTTGTGATAGTTTTAGTACCTCCCTTTGTTCGTTTTTGACTCACTTTAGTGCTACCCTTGCTTATTTCAGCAGCATTATTATTTGCTAAACAAGAAAAAGATATACTTAATATTTCATTACAAAAAGACATAAAATGTCATGTAGTTCTCCAATACAAGTTAGAAGGTTAGAGAGTAGAAACATTTGGAAGTATTAACAAAAAGATACTATTTAATTCATCTTATAAAAAAGACACTATTTCTAAACTCTCTCAAAAAATAATCCCACGTGATACTTTAATCCGTGTTATTAAGCCCCATTGCCCACCTTTTTAGTAACTTAGCAAATTTTATGCGTTTTTGAGGGTAGAGGTCTTTAACAGACCACTTGTCAAGTTGATGCTTAGCATATATTTTTTTATTAGTCTGAACACGATCAACATGATTCCATTCTACTCAATCTCCCAAATGAGCCCAAAGTTTATCTGTTGGTTCAATCTCCGGAAAACGTTGTTTACAATATATGCACTCAATCTGTCCCTTTCTCTCAATCTTTGCATAATGCTCAAAATATTCATTATTATCGTACTCCCAATTTTTTTTGTTCCATTTTCTCTTTCCCAACACCTCAGAGGTTGCTATGAGCGCACATATATTGTCTTTCAAAACCATTGTTGATTAAAACCTACAAATTAAAAAAAATTATAAATTAATTACGGATCGAAAGTATAATTGTATTTATATGCATGCAATTATATTAATAATTACAACACACGTAGACTTATTGAAAATTATAACGAATATATACCTGTTAATATATATATATATATATATATATACACGTCCGTTTTTGGGACTAAAAACGGACCAAAATGGTCCGATTTTTTAAAAATAGTAAAATATATTTTTTTGAGTTGATTTTTTTTCTGAGATATATAGATATACATGGGTAGCCCTACAAAAAAATCAGCTCAAAATGAATTTGTTTGCTATTTTAAAAAAATCTTTCAAAATCTGTCAATATATGTTGGGTTTGCGCCAGCAAAATCTGACAGATTTTGAAAGATTTTTTAAAAATAGTAAACAAATTTATTTTGAGCTGATTTTTTTTGTAAGGGTACCCATGTATATCTATATATCTCAGAAAAAAATCAACTCAAAAAAAAAATGCATTTTACTGTTTTTAAAAAATCGGACCATTTGTGTCCTTTTTTAGTCCAAAAAACGGACGTCCGTTTAAGAGAAGCCATATATATATATATATATATATCTGTTACGTTGACATATATTTGTTAACATATATATGTTAACAGATGTCATATATATATCTGTTAACTAACATATATATATATATATATATATATATATATATATATATATATATATATATATATATATATGTTATATCTGTTAACATATATATGTTAACAGATGTCATATATATATTTGTTAACTAACATAAATATGTTAACATATGTTGTGTTAACATATATATGTTTATATATTAACATATACAACATATGTGAAACAGATATATGCTAACATATACAAAGAATGTTAACAGGTATACTTCTACAACATTTGTCGAAACAGGTATACTTCTATAACAGATATAAGTTTAACATTTAAGTTTAACATTTAAGTATAACATTTAAGCATTGACAATTTGTATAGCATTTAACAACTTATAACATTTAAGTTTAACATTGAAAAACTGTTAACCCTCAAACCTCAAACCGTGTCCCCAACCCAAACATTGTCAACCCTCAAACCCTAAAACCTCAATCCCTCAAACCTCAACCATTGTGAACCCTCAAACCCTCAACCCGTGTCCCCTGTCCCAACCCGCAACCCCTGTCCCAACCCCTGTCAACCCTCAACCCCCTCAACCCGCCACAACCCGTGTCCCCAACCCGTTGTGTCCCACAACCCTTGTGTCCCCAACCCGCAACCTGCTGTGCCCCAAACCCGCAAACCCGAATGGACTAAGCGATTTTATTTAAGGTGTGTGTGTGTGCTTTGAATCAGAAAAAAAATCTGTGTGTGCTTTGATTTATGCGATTTGAAGAAGAAAAAAAAATCTGTGTGTGTGCTTCTAACAGGTGGTGTGTGTGTGCTTTGGAGAAGAAGACGTACCTGATATTTGGAGAGCGGCTGATTTGTGTTGTGTTGTGTGTTTAGGGTTTTGTTTGCTTTGGTTGGTGGGATTTATAGTAAAGTAATTGAACGGATGAGATTGGTTTAAAAAAATGAAGGGTCTAGATAATTGGGTTGTTATATTTAGTTAAAAATAATTTTTATTTGGAAAATGATATGGTAATATACGGTTACTTTGGTACGGTATTTTGGTACGGTAAATTCGGTAACTTTGGTACGGTAAATTCGGTACGATAATCCGGTACGGTAAATTCGGTAAATTGGTTTTTTATATCTAAAAACCAAAACCAACCAAATTTTTTACGATATTTTCGGGTTCGATAAATTCGGTTTTCGATATTTTATAATATGAAACCAAAACCATTTTTCCTCGGTCCAAAACGGTACGGTACGGTAAAAACCCGTTCCAGTTGCACCCCTAGGTGAGAATCTCAAGTGAGTACGATAATCTAACGTGACTAATATATGTGCTATTAACTGATTTTAAGCACTTGTTGATTTTTAAACTGTTTTCAACTCGGGCTTTGACCCGTTTTCTGCAAATCTCTTTTCTTGTCAAATTATTTTAGGTGCCCAGCCACAGGGACACCAAGCATATGATATCCATTCACTCAACGAGCTGTAGTTGCTATGGAAGCTACAGGACTTTGGTAGTAAACGCCTTTATGTCTATAATTTCTTCCTTTTGAGTTATTTCATCAGTTAGGGCATGTTGCCTCTTTTCTATTCAGACATTCATAGATGTTGGACTTAATTATTTAACTTTTTCAGTTGTTGGTTTATTTCTGTTGGATTATTGTATTTGGTACTTAGACTGGAAGTGTTTACTCCCGTTATATTTATTATTGCAGTTATTTCCTATCATTTGAGATTGGTGTGAATGGTGAATGTTTAATTCTTTCGTTAATCTAGTGTATATTAATTAAAAGATAAAATTTTGACATAAACCTTTTTAAATATTAAGTGGTTAGTATTTAATATTAAAGTTTTCGACAGTGATGCATAATCTGAACCAACTGGATATTCTGATTTATTTAATAAAGGATTGATCATCCGGTATTTAATTAGGCGGGGTGTCACACTCGAGTAATGTGAATAGTGATGGTAGCGACTTATCTTATTCTAGTGGTTCAAATGTCAAATCCAAAATAATAATTTGTTTTAGAGCGTCAACCACATCCGAGGGTGTTAGAAAAGGTCAACCTAATGGTCTCGTTCCTCGTAAAGTTTTTACATGTTCGCATTGTGGTAGAAATGGCCACCTTAGGAGTTTTTGCTATGATATTAGATATGACCCTAGGAAGTTTAAACGTAATGTCCAGTCAATTTTCAAAACCCGTTTTGTTAAGTATACACCTGTTTGGGTCAGGAAATCTATTTGTGAGATACTAAATGCTTATTTAGTTGATTCTCACATGCTTATACATGATGCTTCACATTTTATTTCTTATCGATAGTTGTTTGCATGCCTTGTTTGTCATACGCTAGTCCTAGTGTCATGATTTATATCTTGTTAGTGTTATGACATGTGTATCTCTTGTATCATATTTTTTCATTTAATTGAGTCTTATTTTTTAAAAAATACAAAAAAGATTTTGTTTTGGAGAATTTTTTTGAAAAAATACAAAAAGATTTTGCTTTTATTATAGTTAAAATATGTTGAAATACCAAAAATATTTTGGGTTTGTTTTCGAGTTTTGAGTTTACATGTTTGATGTGGCATATTGGTGTGCTTGGACCCCCATCCTTTCATTATCCATGTGGCTAGGACATTTGGTTATAATTATTGATGCTTATAATGATCTTAACCATTGTATTATGGAGGTTTTGTATATATGTCATCCTTGCACACTTGCACGAGTTTATATGAAAGTTTGACATCTCATTCATATTTGAGTTTGATGAGGCGTTGTATCTCAATCTTGTCATCTATGAGTAAGTTGACTTAAGGAGGAGGTGTGCATATAATAACCGCTTACCGTGAGGATTGGAATTAAAAAAATAATGAATGTCCACAGGAAGGGGTTGCGAGAGTGCAAAATTGACTCGTTGTGAAAGCCACCATTTAAAAGAGACCAAAAGAAAATTAAGGCAATTAAAAGAAACAAATGCCAAAGATAAGACCAATAGGATTTTCTCTGAGTTGAGAATGATATAAACCTCAAAAGAACTTGAAAAAGTATATTTATATGAGGGAGTTTGGTTGGAGAAAATTTAAATGGGTTTTCACCACAAATCCTCACGTTGAAAAATCGTATCATGATGCTATTGTTTGTAGAATCGTTAAAATTCTGAATTTGTGTGCATGATATTTTTTTACTCCATTAATCTCACATTTTAAACGTCATGTATGACTAAAATAAAGTTTGATGATTTGTAGCTATCAATTAGAGCTTCTTGATCGTTTCGATGTGATGAATTTGTGATTCATTTGTTATAGTTCTCGTCCATACATTCCATATTCATGTTTGAGCACATCGGTTCTATGTTAGGGAGTAACTCACATTGTTTTAATTGTTAGTTTTTTATTTTGCTACTGTTTTGCAATTTTTGCTCTTTCAGTTAACTTTTTCAGAAAAAAATTTCACTGGACAAAACTGCACGATTTATAAAACTGGAACTGAGTTTTGTGTTTTTCTCGTTCAAACGAAATATTGATGTTACGCGAAGCTTTAAAGCGACAAGCCTATGTCGTTTGAACGACAAGGCTGTGTCGTTCGACCAACAGCTTGGAGATTTTTTTTCTCTTGTTTCAGCTATTTTGGTACCCTGTTCTTGGTCGACATATGTTTTGGTACTGCTAGGAATGTCTGATTTGTTTGAAGTTCACATTGATCACATTTTACTGCATTGTGTTTATTTAGTCACACCTGATTAGATTGTTGATTCGTGTTGTGTGATGATTGTTTACTAGCTATGGATTTGACATCTTTTGATCATTATTAGCCTGGTCGTTTCATGTTTATCTAAATACACTTCATTGATTATCTCATGCTAGATATGTTTATCTATAAGGACATTATTTTACATTTCCATTTTCAATTGAGTATGTTGTATACCGCTACAACCGTCGAAGAAATATTTCAAGATCATTCAAACATCGAGGCAGATCTGAATATCAGCGAGATTAATTTTGGTAAGGTTGTGTTTAAGTACCTTAGTATTTCACTTAGAGTATTGGTATATTTTTTACAAAATATTTTCTAAGTTTTGGAGTAGAGTTTTTCGTCAAAAATATTTTTCTAAGTGTTGAGGCAGATTTTTAAGTTCGAAGTAAAAAAATAATTTTTATTTATTTTCGTTCAAGCGACATGGCCATATCTCGAAGCTCGTTCGAGCGACGCGCGCCGTTCGAGCGAGATGCTTATTTCGTTTGAGAGATCTGCCGCCTTAATTTTTTTATTTAAAGTGTGTTAAATCACTTCGTTTTCGTTAAAAAAACCTAACGTTTTAGTTTTTGCAAACACTGCAACTCGACAGAACACTTTATCTTCTTCGTTTAGGGTTTAATCCTTTTTGTTTTCAATTTACAAAACATCCCGATTTTTATGTGAATTATTTTGGAACCCAAGATACAACTTTGGTGAAGTTTTTCCCTTGTAGAGAGGGAAAATCTACGACTGACGACTGCGTGTCGATTAGGAGTGCTCGAGGGTGTTCCTAACTGAGTTGGACTGCGTGCTCATGTGGATTGCTACGGTTGTTCCATTGCTGACTCCAGACTGCGTGTCTTTGTGGATTCTCGTGGGAGTTCATTGCAGATTTCATTATAATCTTTGTAAGTTGCGATTTACTATTATATAGTGAAATAAAGGTTTTACCAGAAAAGGGTATTTTCCTGAAATCTGTGTGTAAGCAATTATTTATGTTGGTTTAATTTTTCCACACATAGTTGCGTGTCTTAGGGTTGAATAAACTTAGATTAAAAATCGACACTGATTAAATAAGGTTTAATTGGAAACTTGAGAATTCGTCTTTAATCCATATCACACGGCATAACGCATCATCTCTACATTATCTTTTCACTGGGTTGTTTATTCGAGACAAAAAGGGGGAGAGATGTATGTGATGTGGGGGGAGATTTTGTTTGTTGAGCACATAGATTTTGTTGCATTATAAATTGATATCATATGCTTTCATGTGAGTATTAATTAGTTTGCACAAATTAGTATCCTGATTTAGATGTTGTTTTCAAATTGGTATAATTTTTTTGGTCACATAACAAATGATTTGGATTTGATTTTATATCGTATGTTTATATCATTTGTTCTTTCATACTTCACTGAGTATTTGTCTGTTTTATGTGTGTAGGTATGCTTTCGAGATTCGAGATTTCAAAACTACATCACATTCAGCCAGTTCATGCTCATCGGACAATTTTTTCTAGTCTTGCCCTGTATTTTTTAATTTTGGGTTTATGGAATGGGATTTAGGCGTCATACAGCTTGACGACCCAGCTTAGGCATTTCACTGTTGGTTTTGTCCCAGAATAGTCAAAGGGGGAGATTTGTAAGGACAAAATTTTCATTTGAGTTTGTTGTATGTTTATTTGACTTATTCCTATAACAAAACACGTTTGAACCGTAGGTTATATTTTTATTATTACGATCCCACACAGACTATGACGTATTAAAGTTTATTAAATACGTTACGGCAAAGCTTCAGAGGTTTATTATGCCGATTTTATGGTGCATATTTCATCTTCAATTCAAATTGTGTTCCGAGATCACTCAGGTATGAATGTGTAATGTTAATGGGACTCTGAATATATTTTTATATGTTTAAGGATGTTATTATATTAAGAAAATATTTTTAAAATGTTTTTAAAATGTTTACACTTCATTTTATTCAAATTCTATTTCGCTATGTCGTTCAAATGATCAAACGACGTTAACAGTCGTTCGAGCGAGATCACTATGTCGTTCAAATGACATGGCCGTCTCGTTCGAGCGACAACTAAAAGTCGTTCGAGCGAGCCGCTGCCTCAAGAAAATTATTTAAGGCGGGATTTCCTCATAATTTCATAAGTTTGCAATCTGAAAAATAGTTTACAACCAATACGTTTTTTGCACATGTTTTTCTAAGCCCAAAACATCCTTAGAGTTTCAAAGATCTGAGTTTTCATTCACATATGCTATTGTGATCTTTGTTTGCACCTTGTTGGAGTTTCTTCTATACTTGAACATTGGGTTTTGCTGTGAATAAGCGAAGGAGTTTGTGTTCAACATCGTAGACAACACAAAGCCATATAAATGGACACCGAGGCATATGTGGATGCGTGTATTATAGATGAGCATCGCGGAATAAGGACTTTCTGTGTGGGCAGTGTGGAGGAGTGGTTGAAGATTATAAAAGCATCAAGTCTCGTGGGGATCGAGTCATTGAGTAAGACTTGTGTCTGTTCCTTGTAATTCTACATTCATAGTGATTGTCTGGCTTGGGTCGTCCGAGATTTTTTCCCTTAGTGGTTTCCTCGTACATCCGGTAGTTTGAGCATTCTTTTCTTTACTTTACTTGCTTTAATCACTAGATGCATGCTTAGGATTAATAAAGATAAAATTTGGTTAAGTTAAAATTGGTTCACAACTTAGTGTGATTTATAAAATTTGGAAAAAGAGTTTTTTAATAAGAGAAATTGTTTTGTCGTCCTTAAAACACTTCCGCATTAAAAAGGGGGCCAATAAATTAGTATCAGAGCGGGTTGCATTCGGTTTTTATGTAGATTCTTGTTTTGTACTTTTTGTGTGATTGCTTGTTTATCTCTATTGATTTGTTTACGTTTCACTCGCTGGAGTCTTTAAGTTTTGACAAATTACGTCTTTTGAATTTGAAGTTTGCAAAACGAAATGATATTTTGGAAAAAAAAATTCTCGTTTTAAAAATATTATTGAATATTTGTAAACGTTTCAAACTTAAAGAGATATCATTCGTGAGAAGTTTAGAGCTTTACATGGCAACTATGAATCTTAAAAAAATTCTAAAAAGAAGAGTGATGATAGATTCCACGTTTTAGATAAAGAGTTAGAGGACTTTAAAAAATCTAGGGTTTGTGCCGTTGATGAAAATATTTTGATAACGTGAAAAGACTATTAGGGATATGTTTTCTCACATTGAGGGGGATCGAGATAACCTTCTAGCTGTAATTTTAAATCTAAAGAAGGAGTTTCGAAAATTTGAGGAGTCGAATTCTTTGCTTGAGTCCAAAATATTTTGATGTTTCAAAATAATTTAACCGATTCGAGTAGTGTTAGTAGTGATGGTAGCGGCTTATCTTGTTCTAGTGGTTGGAATGCTAAAGACAAAATAATAGTTTGTTTTAGAGCATTAACCACATCCGAAGGTGTTAGAAAAGGTCAACCTAATGGTCCCATTCCTCGTAAATTTTTTACATGTATGCATTGTGATAGGAAAGGTCACCTTAGGAGTTTTTGCTATGATCTTAGACATGGCCCTAGGAAGTTTAAACGTATTGTCCAGTCAATTTTCAAACACCGTTTTGTTAGGTATACACCTATTTGGGTTAGAAAATCTCTTTTGGAGATGCTAAATACTTCTTTGGTTAATTATCACATGCTTGTACATGAAGCTTCCCACATGCTATTTCTTATGGATAGTTGCTATTGCATACCATATTTGTCATACGCTAGTTTTTGCATCATGATTTATATCTTGTTAGTGTTATGACATGTGTATCTTTTGTATCATATTTTTTCATTTAATTGAGTCTTATTTTAAAAAATACAAAATGATTTTTTTTTTTGGGGGGGGGGGAAATTTTAGAAAAATACAAAAAGGTTTTGCTTTTATTTGAGTCAAAATATGTTGAAATACCAAAAAGATTTTCGATTTGTTTATGAGTTTTGAGTTTACATGTTTGATGTGGCATATTGGTGTGCTTGGATCCCTATACTTTCATTATCCTTGTGGCTAGGACAGTTGGTTATAATTATTGGTGCTTCGAGTGATCTTAACCACTGTATTATGGAGTTGTTTCGAAGTTAATATGCATTTTGATTCGACTTTGTATACATCCATCTTTGCACACATGCACGAGTTTATATAACATCTCATGCATATTTGAGTTTGATGAGACATTTTTATCTCAATCTTATCATCAATGCGTAAGTAGACTTAAGGAGGAGGTATGCATGTAAGAACCGCAGACCGCGAAGATTGGAATTGAAAAAAATGATGAGTGTTAAAGGGAAAGGGCTGTGAGAGTGCAAAATTGACTCATCGTGAAAACCACCGTTTAAAGGAGCCCAAAAGAAAATCAAGGCAATGAAAAGAAACAAATACCAAAAATAGGGCCAATAGGATTTTCTTTAAGTTGAGAACGGTAGAAACCTCAAAAGAACTTATATATATATATATATAATAAAGTATAAAACTTATGTATGTCACAATTTTGGCTCATGATGTCATCTATATGAGATTTTCATGGACTACCTCTTTTGCCCTCGAAGCATTTGAGTTCCCCCTCTTTTTTCACACTCAAAAATTCAAAAACAAGGCTATTTTTGTAAACTATACTCAATCATACTCCCTCAACCCTACCGTACTATCATTTTCTGCCTCTCACTCATCCGTTTATGGCTCCAAAAGACAACCCCCCCTTTATTCTCTCCCTCCCTCACTCATCCACCCACCCCTCCTCCTCCTTTCCACCGCCCGCCTCTCTATCTCTCGTACAAACCTACTGATAAGCACCCAAAAGTGTATATTTTATGCCCCGAATAGATACATTTTAGTCTCTCATTTTAATTAAAAAATGGCCTTATGTCGTATTTTATTATTTTTCAGGTCAATACACAGTCGCGGTGTTAAATGATGCTAAATCCAGTCAATTGCGATGCAATAGCGGTGAAAAACGTTAAATGAAGAAATCAAAAGAGACCGTGAAGTCAGAATCCCATTGAGCTTGCCCAAAAGAGTTCCGATGTTCTAAACCACTCCCTTAACCCTAACCTAAGCCTTCACCGAGCCCAGTCCATCACCATAGCCCCGTATGTGTTTAGTTTGTAATTTATATAGTTTTTAGATTTTTATTTTGAGTCTTTTTTAGAATTTGTTTTAGATTTATTTAGAATTTTCTCGGACTTATTTTCTATTTTTCTATTTCTTTATTTTGATTTTGATTTTGATTAGTTTTTAATTTTTAATTTTTATTTTATTTTATTTTTATTAGGATTAATTTTTAGGAATTTATTTTTTAGTTTTATTAGATTTCATTTTATATATTTTTTTATTATTTATTTTTATTTTATTTTATTAAGATTATATTTTTTAGTTTTAATAGAGTTTTATTTTATTTCTTTTTATTTAGTTTGAGATGTTAGTTTTTTTTTTAGTTTTATTAGATTTTAATTTTCTATTTTATTTAGTTTTATTTTTATTTTTTAGGTTGTGTTAATTTTTAGGGGTACAAATTAAACACACACAACCCACTCACACCCTAAACCCATATACCTAACCAAATCATCTCTCTCATCCTCACCCACGCTACCATACATCCCACCACACACAAACCCTTTCCGACCCATCTTCTCCAACAAGAACCCAATTTCTCTCTCCTCCATAACCAACCCCACCTTCATCCCCTACACCAACTTTCTCTCCAAAACCTCCATTAAACCTATATACCACCTGTAATACCCCGTATTTTTGTGATAATTATTTATGGGATTAATAGAATTAAATGTGTATTAATGGGGAATTAATCCGGGTAAAATACTAGCGAGATGTGAGTTGGTATTTGACTATAATGTATACATATGACGTTATATGAATATTGAAAATATTGAAATTGTCATGAGAAAGAAATACGGCAATTTGAGAAATTTTGTTGGGACGCGCGTGACAGTCGCGTCAGGAAAGTAATTATTTAATTAAAAAGTAAATTTTATTTCTATTAACCGTATGGTCATTTTGAGTGCGCCAACGCGTCCGGAAGGGTCGAAATAGTCAGAAAACACTAGCCGGGGGTTTAGTTTGGGTCCCGGGGCATTTTTAGGCCATACCGGCAACTTAAAAGGGTATTTTGGTAATTTTGGAATTTTGGGAATTAAAATCCACGAAAATTAGAGTTTAATTATGATTATTAAATAAACCCACCAACCCATTATCAACACTAAACTAAGTAGTGGGCTACGAGAGAAGTTTAGAATAGAAGTTAAGGATCCAAAAATAAACCTCCACCTCCATTGTCATCTTTAGAGAAGAACTTGTAGAGAGAGAGAGAGAGAAGATAATTCTGCAGAGAGAGAGAGAACAATTCAACCTTCAAGATTCAACATCAAATTCAGAGAAATATTAGAGGCAAGTGGTTTAATTACGTTGTTTGCAAAGAATGCTTCTTCCATGCGTAGGAAATTTATATAATTATATTATTTTTGGGAGATTTATAAAAACCCATGAAATTGGAGTTATAAATTCAGATTTTGATATAGGTTTGCATGTAGAATTGTTATTGGATGATTGAACTAAAAGAATTACTACTTTTTATATAACAAAAACAGATTTATTTATGGAAATTGATGATTTTAAATTCTAGGGTTCATACTCATATGATTTAGGGAAAAACTTTGGGAGAATTGATAATTAGGTGTTGTATAGGAAGATTTGATCCCATGAATGTGCTAAATTACGACCTAAGAATGTTTAGGAATGTTGAGGAACCTTAAAATATTGTTGGAATAATTTTTGGAGGAGTTTTGAGGAGATGAAATTGGGGAAAAACGAGATAGGAAATTCTGGGCTCGAAACTGGCCTCTCGTTAGAAGACCTGCCCAGGTCGTTCGAACGAGCTCGTTCGAACGAGTTGACAGTTTGCCTTCTAACGAGTGGGATGTTCATTTGATGCCTTTCGTTCGAACTAGATCTCGTTAGATGCCCACTTCGTTCGAACGAACTCTCGTTTGAACCAGCCTCGTTCGAACGAGACTTCTAACGAGTTGACAGTTTGGCCTTTTTGGCCTGATTTGATTTCTAGTGTTCCGTAACCTTATTTAATGGTAGAGATGACATTTCCTTGATGACCAATTGATATAGTTGGGACATTTGGGATATATTGAGGAGTAAAACATAGAAGTGCGGTTTGAACCAAATGATATTTATGGGTTAGAACGTGAGTAACTATTTACGACATGAGGATAACGGATGACGTGTATATATATAAACCGGGGACAAGTGGGTGGGTATAAGAACGAGAATTATACCACTAATACAAATATGGTAATAGCTAAGATGTGTGCATGCTTAGTATATATGATTTGATGTGTATGACATACCTACCATACTTGCTATCACGGGAGGTTTGTGTTCATTTAGGGCCATCTAATCTTTGTGTGCCTACGGGGGGATATAGATTGGTACCTCGAGAACATACGTCAGAGAAGGACTTATTGAGATGTTAATAAGTTTGTTGATCGTGGGAGCGTAGGTATGTGCGTGACCCATGTGATGTGACTGTGTTCACCTCCATTGTTTTGTGATTTGCTATTATCTGAGAACGATTCCTGAGAGATTCGGAATGCGTGATCCTTATGTACGTGATGTACCGGGATGGATAGCAGAGTATGTGTGCACCGCAGCTTAGTCTCGGGGTGCTTGTATTGTATATTTATGACGTGAATAATATACACTTAAATAATGAGAACTTTCATGTTGGTATTGTGAGTATAATTATGGTAATGTTTTGAGAAAATATAACGGGATAACCGGTAGTGAATTGTATTGCTAATAATTGAGAATTCGAGTTTAAGTAAAACCCTCTATTTAATTGATAACGCTAGAATGTATAATGGAAATCGAGTAGTAAGGGGTAGAACTTATTACGGTCTGACTAGATATGTATGTCACTTAGATGGGTACGGTACCTTAGGGGTGCACAATTAGTCGAGAGGTGAGTATTTCATGTGAGTGCACGTCCTAACATGTATTCTGCATTCATTGTTTTAATGTATTAAAACACTTGCTATTTCTTAAAATACTCTCCACTTTCGGGCTCTGACCCGTTTGCTTTCAATTTTATTTTTTTGTGAAAACCATTTAGGTGCCCAGCCACAAGGACACCATGCTTAGGATTTCCATTCAGGTGACGAGCTGTAGCTGTTGTGGAAGTTACAGGGCCTTGCTATTAGACGCTTCATTTGTCTTGACTCTATATTCAGTTTTCACCAGTTGTAGGGCATGTCGCCCATTTCTATTAGAGACATTTCACATTTCAGTTACTCAGACTTTTGGCATGTAATTAATTCAGGATTCAGACTTGTTTTATTATTTCAGTTGTGAGATTATTGTGGGGAGTATTTCCTCCAGACTCTTTATTACTTGTTGATTACACTATTGGGACTTTATTGTGAATGGTTATGTTATTCTTTCATAATTCACTTATTGCATGTTAATCAGATAAAATTTCAAATTTGACAACTTACTTTTTAAATACTAGGTGGTTAGTAATCATTAAATGTTTTCGACAGTGATGCTATTAACTGAACCAACTTGGCAGTTTGAATTAATTTAATAAAGGAGTAGCTACCCGGTATTTAATTAGTCGGGGTGTCACACCACCATTAACAACCAACCCCCACTTCAAACTCCCATTAACCTCTCTTC
Organism: Sambucus nigra; assembly: GCA_949130495.1. Lineage (NCBI taxonomy): Eukaryota > Viridiplantae > Streptophyta > Magnoliopsida > Dipsacales > Adoxaceae > Sambucus > Sambucus nigra. The sequence continues at coordinate 54,020,667 of OX422220.1, forward strand.
TCTCTCTTCCCCAAAAACCATGGCTGCCATAACCCTTCAAAATTGAGTCCAAACTCAGACATGACAACCCGACCATACCCGCGCCTGAATCGATTTCGGGTTCACAATTCAAAACCCGCGATACCCAACACCCATACCCGGCTGCTAAAACTCACCAAATTTGTAACCCATTAAACCCGAAACCTACCCTCTACCACCTGACCCTAAGCCGAGACCCAACTCCGATACCAAACCCGAGATTCAGACCCTCTCGAACTTACCCCTCAACCCGATCTCATCTCAAACCATTAAAACCATCCAAATCCGAAATCCCACCTGCTGCCTTATTCCCAACCATTCAACTTATCCCTTCAACCAAAATCCTAACAATATCGGAACCAACAATTATCTTCAAAAGAAATCCCACCAAATCTTCAACAAGAACACATTTTGTGGGTTATTAAAAAGAAGAAGGGAAGCTCATTTTAAAAAACTCTCAGATACAGAAAAAAAAGAGACGCATAGAGAGAAAAAAAAGTGTGTATATTATGTACAGTTTAGGGTCATAAAAAAATTCAGAAAAATATAAAAAAAATTAGTTTAGTTTTAGAATAAATTTTTAGGTTTGTTTTTTATTCTTTTTGGTGTAATCAAGTGCTGGATTAATGAGAAGATTGAGACGCATTTCATGAACGCGATTCGACATGGAGACTTGCGTATTGTATTTTATTTCTCTATTCAAATTTATGTCATCTTTTGATATTTTATTGAATGTTATTTATTCTAACATGAGAATGTTTGGCTAAACACCTCGTTCAAGGGATGGGATGCACTGCGAATGATGTTAATTTAATTATTTGCTTTCATTAATTTTATATTTCTAGATAAATTAATTTTAACTGCCACCAATTAATTTATGTAATGAGAGTTAGTAAATTAATGTTTGAATTTAGGAATCGAACTAGAGATAGGTTTTTCCTATATTTGAATATTAATTCAGTGTTGAAATTTGAGGATTGATATTGTTTTCGTTAAATTGATCCTAGCGGGTAATTTTCTGAAAATAGTGTAGTCCTAATTTTTCATCGTGTGACATTTTTAAATTAATTTTCTGATTTTTTTTATTAAATTTATAATTTTAACGAGAGTTAGATTATCGATTTAATATTATCTCGAATATTTCAAATTAATAAATTGAGAAATTAAAATAATTGAAAATGCACTGTAATCCCATCTCTTGACCTTCTCACATTATTTTACACTCGGTTGCACATTCTTTTTCATTATTTAGTCATTTTATAATTCTAGCATTTAATTAGTTAATTTTTCCTTTGAAATTGTTTTTAAAAAAAAAATTAATTGCACGTTTTCACATTAATTGTTTCACCTTGAAAGTTGGATTGATACCCGTACTTACCACAATATGAGTTATTTTTAGACAAGTTTTGTAGGTACTCAAGGAAATTTTGAGAGTGGCTTTTGAAGACAACGACTGTACAACGGTACACAAAAAAAGCTTCTTATCAAATGGCGTCGTTGCCGCTTTCTTGATGTGGAGACAAATTGAAGACTTGTCATTTTTATTTTTTTTAGTTGTAATTATTATTCCGCCTCCCTCCTCATTAGACTGGTTGTATAGGATTTTTGAAGGTTTGTATTTATTTGGTGCATTTCGACACCGAATTTTTTTGTAATAATTATTCATAAAAATAAAAAAAGCGAAAAGGGAAACCGAACAAGGTAGAGAGAGGGAGTCCAAGGCGAGAATTTTGAAGCCTCTCTACTTTGGATCGGTAGGACTCCCGGAGACGACTGAGATATGCGAGATCTCCCCCCGGTCGACTCAACTCGGTCTTCACCCCACGTTTGTAAAAATCGTAGGGGGTACAATTTTTTTTATCCATCGCGACTCTCCTGCTAGCGAGTTCATTTTTTGTGTGATTAATTGCTCCTATGTGCTTTTAATTTTTGCATCGCACTTAAATTGAATGGTTTGATGAATTAATTTACCTAAGACATGGATCCGGTCATTGCAACGAGCAGGGATTTCATCACCCGACTCACTCGATTATCCATTGTGTGCTACCCTGGCTATCATTAAATTTAAAAGCAATCAACTAGCTAGCCCCGTAGGAACACATTTTTGCAACAGGCGATCACAAAGATAAATTCCGTGAATTTTGTCGCCCGCGGACTTAATTAAAATTTGACAACCCATTTCACTAATTTTAAAGATAATAATTGGCTAGGTTCTCGTTAGGATTTTTTCTTTACTTGTGTGTGTCCAATTTGATTCTTTCGATAGTAAATTTTAGTTAGTTCGTCCAAATCACGAGTCCATTTTCTCCCCTTTTTCAAAAAATCCCAAAAATATTTTCCTCTTTTAAAAAATATTTTCAAAAATCCCAAAAAGATTTTTTTTCTCCATATTTAAAATACCAAAAATATTTTCCTTTTCTTATTTTCAAAAATCACAAAAAGATTTTCTTTTCTTTTGATTTTTTTTAAAAATCCAAAAATATTCCTCTCATCATGGTCGACGAACGTCCTTTACGGGAGTACTTTGGCCATTTTCCATTGTTTGATGTTAAGCCCGAATCGACCCTCCATTCATTCATTCATGGCTTTAACTCTCAAACACCCACCGTTGATACTCGCGTGTCTTCCACGCCCACATCTCCTATTCCACCACCTTCGGTGCTGAGTGTCAACACATCCCATACTTTACCGTGCACACACTGCTTTCTTGTCGATCACTTGTCCCATGAGTGTCCATTTCTATTCTCTCCATATGACTCACCCTTGGAACATGTGTATCCCTATGACACTGTTTTGGACCCACCCTCAACGTATTGTCACGACGTATCTAATGTCGAGGGGTATGAGTACCCAGGCTATTCATGGCGGCCTGATCACCCTTCCATGCAATATGAATCCCAACGCCATGTTGTGGATCCTTATCAGTCCCCTTCATATGCTCCTCATGCTGCTTACACTTTTGTCTCTCACGGAGATGTTTCTCCTGTATATGACCAACTTGACCCCATTACCCATACTTCATATGAGTATTCTCCACATCCTCGTGTCTCTAACGAGTTGTGTCCACCTCACCCACCATCGCCACCCACCACCACTTCAACACCATCTTGCACATCCGCTCTCGAAGGTCTCTTGCACAAGTTCGTGCACACTCTTCAATCTCAAACTGAATCATTTCAAAGGCTTGAACAACGATTATATGATTTTGAGTGTGCGAACGAGACGGATTCCACCCCAAGTCGACCCATTATTACACCTACGAGGGATGATGATGTGTCGTCTTATGCCACGGATTTTGAGTGTGACCAACCCTATCATCCTGAGAATCTCAAAATTGAGACCACCCCGTGGTCCGGGCCCCAAGTTGACAATTGTGTTGATGTATCCATTGATTGTGAGACTGATCCCACACCACCATATCCCTTCGAACCCACAATTGAGGTTCACCTTTCCCCTTCCACAGCTTCCCTATTTATGCGCGAGTCTACACCTATTGATCTCACTGTGTGTGTTCCTGAGGAACCACTTCATCCTAAGTTAGTTCCGGCTATGAGTGTTTCCCACTGTCCCAAAATAGCATCAGAGTTGGTCCCCACCTCTCTTGATATGGATCCTACCCCATCATATTTGGCTCCTCTTGAGCCGAATATTGATGTAGATTCATCTATCTCGGATCTTAAAGCCTCGTTAGACCCTTTCACCACCACGGATGGTGACATAATGGTGGTTAAGTTGATCACTCCCTCGTTTATTTCCCCACTTCCTCCTGCGAGTGCCCTTGAGGATCACTCCGCGCCTCATAAGGAGTGTGTTTCTCCTACTTGTGAGTTAGATCATCTTCCCCCATCCTTTGTCCCACCCGACCCACACATTGTCCCTACCATCCCACCATTTGATTCGCAACTTGCTATTATTATTTCCCTATTCACATCTAAGCATTTAGGTCCTCACCTATACCCACTCTCCACCCTAATGACGCACGATCCCCTTTGTGCATTTTTCATTAACACCACTATCTATGAGAGTATTTGTGCTACTCTAATCTTTCGTGACACCGAGCTTATTACTTTATGCACACCACTACCTTGTGGTGTTGATTTTTTCCATCTACCGCTCCTTGGCGTGTCACGGCGCGACTGTTACCATCGTCCATTTATAGAACGGCCGTGCACTTTCTCTGAGGCCTACCCCAGTATTATTTCCAAACCATTTACCCCCCCCCACCAACTTGAGCACCATACTTATAGGGCCCTTATTTCCCTCACATTTACGCTCAATAAGGCCCGTGACCGGTGCATGTTCACCCTCACCCTTGCCATCTTCACCTTACCCTAATACCCACCCACCCCTGGTCCACCGATGCTTTGCATCGAGTGATGCACTTCGCTATACGAGTGCATTGACCTCTACTTTAACCTTTATCCAACAAGACTGATGCTTCAGTCTTGTTTGGGGGTGATTCTCATCACCCAATTTTTCTATCGCCCCGCACTTTCATAGATCTTATCTTTAGGGTGAGATTGGTTCGGTCTGGATGAAGACGTTAAACTTAGCGCTACCGGGAGGTAACCCGTTGTTCATTGTTTCTGAGTATGAGTCTTATCCTGTTTGGGGGGAGTGTTTCACACCACCCAACGATTTTCACATACTCTATAGACTTGTATGTATTTTATTACCACATCTGTTCTTCAGATTTCATCTATCCTCCAGAATGCGGTACATTTCACTAGTGGTTCATTATGGTACTATCTTTCCTCCCTTGTGATTTTATTTATATATATATGGTTTTAAACATCGAGGATGATGTTATCTTTTGTTTGGGGGTGAGAAATTTATCAAAATCATACCTCTTTTGAGAATTTTCAGAAACAAGTGATTTTAATTTTTTTGTGCAGTTAAAAATAATTTTTTATGACATGATTTTTCTATCATCCCTCTTTTAGAAATCTTGGGATACCCGTGTTCGACCCTAAAATTATAATTTTTAAAAATAAATTAATTAATACCCCGTAAAGCGTACTTGCACCATGAATTCCTAAACTCGGCAATTTGCACTATCACTTTTACAATCAAAAGTTGAAGAGTAACAATATTCTCAAGAGAGCCTTAAAAGCTCACTAGTGGCGACTTAAACCCGTGAGATTTGAGCTTTTCACCTTTTTGAGGGATTTTACGTATCTCCGAGTCACAAGTTGACTCCACTTTCTTTGGGTACCACATTTAGTCGTTGCATGGTCTCATCATTTTTTTTCAAATTTGGCTTAATCATTGAGAATGACATTACTTTCAAGTTATAAAAAACATGTATCTTGTAGTTTGTCTCGAGTACTAAACCGATTTTTCCATACACTTACCATTTTTACCCCTCACTCCATCTAATATCATCCCATGTTTTCCTTACCCATATATGTCCCATATACCATCCATATATCATTCCCTATCATTACCTTCTTTTTTGAGAAAAAGGAGTGTTTGAAATTATCAATGTAAATTGTCTTCATTTTTGTTATAAAAAGAAAAAAAATGCATCGCAAATAATTAAAAAAAATGGAAAAAAAAGAAGCAAAGAAAAAATTATATAGAAAAGACGAAAAAGAAATATGCAATCATAAATTCAAAAGATGAAGACAATAGTCAATCAAAGTGTGTCACACTCTTCTCATAACACCCAATCATTCATCTTCTTCATTAGCCCCTCATACCTTTCATAAATGACATTTTTCACCCTTGGTAAAGTGTTAGGGCAAACGAAAAGATTATATAGTGAATAACTCGACATTCTCGACATAGTGGTTAGCATTCCTTCATGAGATCAGTTTTTTTTCACGTATCTGGCCTTTTTTTAAGTGTGTGAGACGTTTGAACTTGCATACATTTACTCACATCCTCACACACTAGAGAGACACACTTACCCAATTCTTAGAGAGTTCGATTCAGAGAGATATACCCAGTGAGAATTGAAGTCAAAGCTTTGATTCTATAAAGGTGATATTGGAATTACTCGAATGATACTTAAGATTATTTCACATTACACACGCTGAGTTTTAGGAAGGATTACGCTTTCGGTATTAAGTAATTTTATATCTCATTTTGATAGTTGAATATGGCGTTTCTTGATGTCCTTTTAAGTTGGGTTGTATAGCGGTTCATCATCTACTCAGAAACTGCATTCAATAAACATTTGAATTTTGTGGGTACATTCACTGCAAACCCTCACGAGACACCACTCGTCCTGTAGGGAAACCTATAGGTTTAACAGCTTGTTGCATATGCTAAGTGCAATCGCCAGTGCCTACGAAAGTGCACACTTTTGGTTACTTATCTCTGTTTTCTCTCTATTTTTGCTCGAGGACTAGCAATGTTCTATTTGGGGGTGGTGTGATAAGCACCCAAAAGTGTATATTTTATGCCCCGAATAGATACATTTTAGTCACTCATTTTAATTAAAAAATGACCTTATATCGTATTTTATTATTTTTCAGGTCAATACATAGTCGCAGTGTTAAATGATGTTAAATTCAATCAATTGCGATGCAATAGCGGTCAAAAGCTTTAAATGAAGAAATCAAAAGAGACCGTGAAGTCAGAATCCCATTGAGCTTGCCCAGAAGAGTTCCGATGTTCTGAACTAGTCCCTTAACCCTAACCTAAGCCTACACCGAGCCCAGTCCATCACCAGAGTCCCGCGTGTGTTTAGTTTGTAATTGATATTGTTTTTAGATTTTTATTTTGAGTCTTTTTTAGAATTTATTTTAGATTTATTTAGAATTTTCTAGGACTTATTTTCTATTTTTCTATTTCTTTATTTTTATTTTGATTTTTATTAGTTTTTAATTTTTAATTTTAATTTAATTTAATTTTTTATTAGGATTAATTTTTAGGAATTTATTTTTTAGTTTTATTAGATTTCATTTTATATATATTTTATTATTATTTATGTTTGTTTTATTTTATTAGGATTATATTTTTTTTAGTTTTAATAGAGTTTATTTTATTTCTTTTTATTTTCAAATTTTTTATTTAGTTTGAGATGTTTTTTTTTAAGTTTTATTAGATTTTAATTTTCTATTTTATTTAGTTTTATTTTTATTTTTTAGGTTGTGTTAATTTTTAGGGGTACAAATTAAACACACACAACCCACTCACACCCTAAACCCATATACCTAACCAAATCATCTCCATCTCCCTCACCCAAGCTACCATACATCCCACCACACACAAACCCTTTCCATCCCATATTCTCCAACAACAACCCAATTTCTCGCTCCTCCATAACCAACCCCACCTTCATCCCCTACACCAACTCTCTCTCCAAAACCTCCATTAAACCTATATACCACCATTAACAACCAACCCCCACTTCAAACTCCCATTAACCTCTCTTCTCTCTCTTCCCCAAAAACCATGGCTGCCATAACCCTTCAAAATTGAGTCCAAACTCGGACATGACAACCCGACCATACCCGCGCCTGAATCAATTTCGGGTTCACAATCCGAAACCCGCGATACATAACACCCATACCCGGCTGCTAAAACTCACCAAATTTGTAACCCATTAAACCCGAAACCTACCCTCTACCACCTGACCCTAAGCCGAGACCCAACTCCGATACCAAACCCGAGATTCAGACCCTCCCGAACTTACCCCTCAACCCGATCTCATCTCAAACCATTAAAACCATCCAAATCCGAAATCCCACCTGCTGCCTTATTCCCAACCATTCAACTTATCCCTTCAACCAAAATCCTAACAATATCGGAACCAACAATTATCTTCAAAAGAAATCCCACCAAATCTTCAACAAGAACACATTTCGTGGGTTATTAAAAAGAAGAAGGGAAGCTCATTTTAAAAAACTCTCAGATACAGAAAAAAAAAGAGACGCATAGAGAGAAAAAAAAGTGTGTATATTATGTACAGTTTAGGGTCATAAAAAAATTCAGAAAAATATAAAAAAAAATTAGTTTAGTTTTAGAATAAATTTTTAGGTTTGTTTTTTATTCTTTTTGGTGTAATCAAGTGCTGTATTAGTGAGAAGATTGAGACGCATTTCATGAACGCGATTCGACAAGGAGACTTGCGTATTGTATTCAATTTATCTATTCAAATTTATGTCATCTTTTGATATTTTATTGAATGTTGTTTTTTCTAACATGAGATTGTTTGGCTAAACACCATGTTCAAGGGGTGGGATGCACTGCGAATGATGTTAATTTAATTAATTAGTTTAATTAATTTTATATTTCTTGGTAAATTAATTTTAATTGCCACCAATTAATTTATGTAACGAGAGTTAGTAAATTAATTGAACAAATTAATGTTTGAATTTAGGAATCGAACTAGAGATAGGTTTTTCCTATATTTGAATATTAATTCGGTGTTGAAATTTGTGGATTGATATTGTTTTCGTTAAATTGATCCTAGCGGGTAATTTTTTGAAAATAGTGTAGTCCTAATTTTTCATCATGTGACATTTTAAAATTAATTTTCTGAAAAAGATTTTATTAAATTTCTAATTTTAACGAGAGCTATATTATCGATTTAATATTATCTCGAAATATTTCAAATTAATAAATTGAGAAATTAAAATAATTGAAAATACAGCGTAATCCCATCTCTTGAACTTCTCACATTATTTCACACTCGGTTGCACATTATTTTACATTATTTAGTCATTTTATAATTTTAGCATTTAATTAGTTAATTTTTCCCTTGAAATTGTTTTTAAAAAAAATTAAAAAAAAATTTAATAAAAAAAATTTGAATTGCACGTTTTCACATTAATTGTTTCACCTTGAAAGTTGGATTGATACCCGTACCTACCGCAATACGTGTTATTTTTAGACAAATTTTATAGGTACTCAAGGGAATTTTGAGAGTGGCTTTTAAAGACAACGACCGTACAACGAACATACCCCAAAAGTTATTATCACCTACAAGTAATCTCCTTTCTATTTGGTTTAATTTTTCCAACAGATCTATCGATTCTGAGTTCGAAATCTGTTTTTTGTTCACTTTTTTCTAAATCGAGTTGATAGATGTTTCCATTTCAGATCTTTCTACGTCTGATTTTATAATTCATTACTGTAGGTACACGGTGGTTTACATTATCAATGTTGCAAGGTCATTGTTTGATGAAATGCTTGACCACGATTTACTTTATAAGTTGGGTACTTATCGTGAAATTTAGTTGGGGAGTGCCTTTAATTGATTGTGCAGGTTTAGTAATTATGTTTTTAAGTTAAATTTTTTGTTTCCTTTTTGGGTTTAGGTTTATGGATAAACTATCATTAATAGTTGATTCAAAATATTTATGTGATCAACTATTTTGACTACCATTGATTCACATATTTATTTATTTTGATTATGTCTCCAGTTGAGTTATGGGTTGAAGTTGTTCTAAGATATAAAGTTATTGAGCTTTGGGTCTTTGTTATGTTAGAGCCTGAACCAAGAAAGGTTTGCAACTGTTTAGTAAATCTACTAATGGATAAAAAGAAAACTAAAGTCGTATACTGATTTTTCTGTAAATATTTCGATTTCCTTTTGTTTTTCCTTGCTTATTGATTGGATATGTAAAATTATCTTTCAATCTTTCCTAAATAAATGTTTGTTCAAATGTTTATTAGAGTTCAAGTTTCCGTACATATATGGTTTCCAAGTTTTCAAGAGTGAAACTATATGCATATATGATGTTTGTTCAAATGTCAGAGTTGAATTCAACGGGTCAATCCAAAGTCTTCTGAGGCATTCATTAACGTGCCACATCCAACGTTCTCTCTTTTAGCCGTTGATAGGACCAGGTTGGCTCTGAAGGCATTTACTGATCAGAAGTGGCGATTCTTTCCACATCTTGATGATGGTACTGTATTAGAGTTGTCGGTATCCAAGAAACATTTTGGTGCTCACACTTGGTTTGCTGGTTTAGTTACACTATTCTTATAGCATTCTTTGACATGAAGGGTATTGGGATGGTATAAGGTTTATGAGGACCACTTTTGGTGTAGTTTTTAATTGAAATTAGGGGTTGTTCTATGGCTGTAAATAGTAAGCAGAGACTGTTAGTTTAAAAGAATCGCAAGATTTTGGCATGTTCATTAGAATATTGTACTTAACCCTAAGAAGGCGGTCCGCACACCCTTATGGCACAAACAAGTTCAATTTCTCATTACTCAACTCCATTGAAATTAAGATAGTATTTTTTTACATATACTGAGGACTCCGTATAAAGACCAATAACATAGTTTAACCTCAAATACAACTCATGAATCATTATCTTAGGCACGTCCAACAAATGTAGAAGTCCCCAAAGTAACCAAAATTCTGCAATAACAAATGTACACTACGATTTCAAGCAATTGCGGTTGATTATGTTAGTTACATTGTGATGTAAATGTTGAGTTCTATTTCTGCCTATTTACAGTTTCGGGTATTAATTAATATATATTCCAGGGTAGTGGATGGAAAGTTGTTGCCAGCTTTGAGGGAAATTTTCCTAACATGATTAAGTAGTTGTCCTTAGACAGATATTTTGACATAAACAACGTCAAGAGAGTAAGCCTTCTCCAGCAATTATGATTCATTTTTTTTCGAAAGTTTGTTTTTTCTATTGCTATATGCTTATAAGATGACCCTTTTAAATGGTATCACATTGTGCTAGAAGCGGATGATGCTTAGAGTTGGATGTCCACTTGAGGTTAATTACTCATTCGTTATTTTGTTTGTCTCACTCACCTACGAGCTGCATTTGGTGAGTTAAAATGTAATTCATTGATCTCTTATTTAGTGACTTTTTAATTTTATAATGTGAATGACAGTACCATATAACACCTGATTGCAACACTCAGAGGAAGAGCCTCAATCCTGATGGTAAACAATCGCGTACTGGACATTGATTTTGCTACCGTTCACTCCTATCCCAATCAATGGTAAATTATCATTCTAAAACAACAAGGGTAAAACAAGAAATTTCATTACATCAATTTAATTGTTGTTAAAAAATTTCTATTAATAATTAGGGTAGAATGAAAAATTACCCTTGAAATTCCATATCCATAGTTTTATGATGTTTAAACTCAAGTTCAATGAGGTTCCATAGTACACGATTATTTAGTTCAGAGTTCTATTGCTTTCCCGGGGTACTACTACATTCGTAAAGCATGTATAGTATAACATTGATTTGGTCCACTCAAGTTTTTGATCGACTGTTTTTCTCGAATAAATTATTGAATCTATCATCAATCTTATTATGTTCAAATGATAATATATTTTTTAAGAGAGCGAAATCTGATTTCATTCCACTTTGATCATATTCAGGGCATTTAATAAGTTCAAATTTCAAGATGTTCGAATACTTACAGCTGAGCTCTGTGGGCATATTCATCCTCATGTAGGAAGCAGTTCCCCTTCTTTGACCTTATGTATATAACATATTTTTTTTGTAAACACTGATTCGCTTTTTATCATTTTGAAGTTATTCAATGATTATTGGCCGAAATAATGTTAGTATCCACTGGTTTGATTATGATTTTTTTTGTTTATGCTAATTTTAGGTTCTTTATGGTTAATGCAGTTTATCACTTGAGCTATGTTGACCTAAGAAGGCATCAGGTATAAATTCATCTTTGTTTGGTCAAAAACTCAAAATTGTTTCATGCCAATTGTTTCATGTCTTAATCGAAATTATCAATCGAACCATCTAAACTGTCTATTATAGAAATGTAAACTCTGTTTTATGTGTAATTGAAGAGCAGCTGCACAGAAGATGAGTGCATTGCCGACTGTTACCGAGATTTTTAATTGTGAAGAGGAGGAGGACGATGACGATGATGATGAGTTTAACGATGATGGCTTTGATAGTGGGGCAGCAGCAGCAAAGCAACTGCCACACCACCTAGCGTCACCAGCTAGAGCACCTACAATAGCCCTGTGAAATGGAATTACAGATGAAAGTTCCACCATGAACGACAATCCAATTGAGTTCCATCAATGTTTAATTGGAATTGTAACCCAAACTCATACTCACCAAACTATTTATGCATACATTTACTTTCAATATTCCCTTGACTTAAAACTTTAAACATATTCCCACCCAAATCTCCAATTACACTATCCAAAATCATTAAACAAAACCTAAATTCCGTCACTATGTTCTAGATCCTTAATGATATACCCCTAAGGTAAGCACATATGATGTTTAAATGATTTCAAATTCCAAACACAAAATTCGATCCATATAGGGGAAGACAAAGTAAGCCTCCCTATAAATGGATAATATTTATTGATAACAACTAGAGATAATAAAATTATGAATGGGGAAAATTAAAATTTATATTTGTACTTTCATCTCTTAATTAATATGTGTATTTTGTTGTTCAAGACATGTGAGTTATTAGCATTCAATGCAAGGAATATGAAAGACGTACTGGATAATTAGTGTGAGCTTAGCCATGTATCAATGCAAGGAATATGAAAGACATGGTTGATACTTCTTCCCAGCACTGTCTTTAAACTCTTTTGTTGATACTTCTTTCCATAACCGGAATGTGTGCCCTTTGTTTACTTTGAATTTATATGTTTCTTAAATGGTTTAATTGGTGAATGTTGATACTAAATTTAGTCTGCTGACATGGCCCAATTAACTGATGACACGTGGCAATCTACATGGCAATAATAATCACTTCCGAGGAACCCATACGCTCCGAGGAACAAGATCTCTCCGAGGAACTCATACGCTCCGAGGATCAAGACATCTCCGAGGAACTCTTACGTATCGAGAAGCTCAGGCGGTTCGAGCAACTCAGGCGGTCCGAGCTGCACCTCGAACAAAGCGTTAATAGCTGGATAATCAATAGTTCAATTGATTCATTAAATGCTTATCATTCAGACGCACACGCTCAAGGGGCATTAAATGTATTACCCTTTCATATGTACCTCATTTAATGTATTACCCTTTCACATTACAGCCTCAGAGCTATAAATACATGATACAATCCTCATTGTAAGGGGATCCGAATCCAGACCGGAATTTCTTGATAGAACATGTAAATCGAGAATTCCAAGAACACTCAGCAATAAAACAACAGTGGACGTAGGCCATTCTTATAAGGCTGAACCACTTTAAAATTCTTAGTCTCATTTATTTATCTGTGATTGAATAATTAGAGTGATCTAATTTTTTACATCAACAGATTGGCGCCGTCTGTGGGAAGCGATAGGTAATATCGTTTTTCCCCAAAAACAATCCATTATCAATGGCTGATATTCCTGAATCTAGAAATCGAAACGCTGGAACCCGTCCAAATCCATCTGCTCCGCCAATTATTCCAGATCTGACTGGAATAATGGCAAATCTGGCTCAGGGCCAGACCGTCATGCAAGAAACAATGCGACAACTTATCCAAACCCTTCATGGCGGTGCATCAGCCCATTCCGGACCACGAAGCATTCAAAGAAATACTCGTGCGCCTTCTTCGCATACCAGCATACTAATTCATATCGCAATGAGGAATCTAAAGATTTTTCTTATCAACCTGGACGAACTTCGTCAGTGCGAGTTACAGATACTGAACAACGTGTTACTCTCTCCCCAGAAAGGACCAGCGCGTTGAAAAAATTAAGTAGGGTTTCTCCTTTTGACCGATTAGGTCCTAGGAGGAAGAAAAGTCCTCTTAATGCAGCGTCGAGGAGCTTTCGACGATCAACAGCCTTAAGGGAAGGATCTGCCCAGTCGCGACCAGTTGCTCGTCAAGGTAGATCCCATGAGCGACCAGCTGCTCGTCAAGATAGATCTCAGGAAGCCACTTCAACGCGATCAGTTGCTTGAACCAATAGGCCCGAGGAAGGAAATGATGCATGGAAAGGATCTATTCAGAGGCTGGAGGATAGATTAGGGGCAATGGCTAAGGCCAAGAACCCTCTACGACGAACCTTTGTTCGAGGAACACCTTTTATCCAGGACATTGTGGATTTTCCAACACCATCGAAGTTCAAAGCACCTGTTGTGACCCCCAAATATGATGAAAAGACTGACCCTGTTCTTTATATAGAACAATATCAAGCTGCTGCCGACATCTATGTTGTCCCAGACGAGATGAGATGCAGGGCATTCTTGGGAACTCTTACCGGATCTGCTCAAATATGGTATAATAATCTTCCTCGGGGTAAGATTTTAACTTTTCTTCAATTGGCCGAGTTATTCATTGGGAATTTCTATTTTGGAGCAATGCCAGTTAAACGAGTAGCACATTTGTTAAGTGTTAGACAAAAAGATGATGAGAGTACCAGAGATTATATAACTCGTTTCAATAGCGAGAAACTCAAAGTCATTGATTACGAGGAGAAGACAGCGATTACTGCTTTGATGAGTGGACTACTGCCGAACAAGTTGTACTACACTTTGGCCAAAGATCCACCTCGAACCATGTCGGAGCTGATGGGAAAAGCATCCAAGATTATGAATGCCGAGGAGGCTATGGCTGCGAAGAAAAATATGGACGCCAAAGAAACCAAGGTGGAAGTCGATAAAGCCAAGAAGAAAGAGCATAAGAACAATGGTGGTGATAAACAATCCAAGAATAGGTCGTCATGGGAGGTCTTGAAGAAATTTGATAATTGCACTCCTTTGAAAGTAGATATCAACCACGTCCTGGAAGAAATTAAGAACAACGAGGAGTTAAACTGGCCAAAGAAAATGAAGGCAGATCCTGACACGAGGAATAGAGAAAAATATTTCGAGTTTCACAAAGATCACGGCCATATGACCAAAAATTGCATAGCTATTCAGAATGAGATTGAAACACTCATTAGACGAGGAAAACTGGCAAAGTACGTTGATCGTAGAAATGAAAGAAGAAACAACGACCGAACAAGAAAGAGGTCTAAATCTCCTCGTCGAGCAGAGGAGAACAAGAAAAGAAACCATGAAGATGACCCCGATCTTCCCAAAAAACCAAGACAGCCAGAACGAGAGGTATTTTCAATACGCTTTGGGTCATTTAATTGTAATGTTATTACAGGAGGAGATGCAGGAGGAGGAGACCTTACTGCAGAAAGAAAAGCTTACCTCGGTGAAGCTCAAGCTTGCTCGTACATTCAGCGAATAAATCTACCTGAGGAAGATCGCCCGAGAAAGGTGAACAAGGAGAATTTGGTCATCGGTTTTTCAAAGAATGACCTTGCAGGTGTTTTATATCCTCACCATGATCCATTGGTGATCAAAATGAGGATGAAGGAGGTTATGATTTCAAGAGTACTGGTCGATAATGGTAGCTCGACAGACATCATATTTTACTCATGCTTCGATAGTTTAAATCTAAAGCTATCTCAACTGGATCCTTACCACAGACCCCTCATCGGTTTTGCCGGTGAGAAAGTATTTCCACTTGGGACGATCAAGTTGGATATATTCATTGGTACTTGGCCTGCTTGTCGGACAGAAAGAATACGTTTCTTCGTGATGGATAAGAATGTCCAATCATCGTACAATATCATCATGGGAAGAGTAGGATTGAAGAAGTTCGAGGCTGTACCGTCTACCGTGCATCAGTGCCTAAAATTTCCAACAAACTTTGGAGTAGGAGTTGTGAAAGGTGATCAGAAAGTAGCTCGGGAATGCTATTATTCATCCACCGAACAAGAAGAATTGGAGGAAACAAAGAAAAAGACTACTACCTATCAAGTGGATGAGGGTGCAGAGATTGAAACATTGGATCCTCGAGATGAGTCACAACTTGTGAAGGGTTAAGTGGTGGAAGCTACTGAAAACATCATTCTGGACGACGAACACCCTGAGCGAACTACTCAAATAGGTTCATCGTTGGAAGCCTCATTAAAACAGGAATTGATAACTTTCCTGAGAAGCAGAAGACAAACTTTTGCATGGAGTCACGAAGATATGCCTGGGATAGACCCAAACTTCTTATGTCACGAGCTCAATGTGAATAAGGAGATCAAGCCTGTGAAGCAGAGAAGAAGAGTATTCAGTCCTGAGAAGAATCAAGCTATACAGGAGGAAGTCGAGAAGCTCCAGAAAGCTTGTTTCATTGAAGATGTTAAATATCCAGATTGGTTAGCTAATGTGGTGATGGTAAAGAAGAAGAACAACAAGTGGAGGATGTGTGTAGACTTCACCGACCTCAACAAAGCATGCCCAAAGGATCACTTTCCTTTGCCCCGAATTGATCAACTGGTGGATGCTACCTCGGGACACGAGTTGCTGAGCTTCATGGATGCTTATTCTGGTTACAATCAGATCAAAATGAAACCTGAAGATAAGGACAGTACTTCTTTCATTACCCCTAGGGGAACTTATTGTTATAATGTTATGCCTTTTGGTTTGAAAAATGCAGGTGCGACATACTAGTGGCTTATGAATAAAGTCTTTACTGAACAAATCAGTTGCAATATGGAAGTCTATGTTGACGATATGCTGACGAAGAGCAAAAAAGCTGCTGATCATCTAGTTGACTTAAATCAGACTTTTGATCAACTAGATAAATACCAAATGAAGCTGAACCCGACGAAGTGCATCTTTGGAGTACGAGAAGGCATGTTTCTCGGGTACATTGTCAATCAACAAGGCATTGAGGCAAATCCTGAAAAGATTAAAGCTCTATTAGGGCTGCGATCTGCAACAACGAAGAAGGAAGTACAAAGTCTCATAGGACGAGTAGCGGCACTCAACAGATTTGTGTCCCGAGCAACTGATAGATGTCTCCCATTCTTCAAGACACTCAGAAAGACTTTTGAGTGGAATGATGAATGTGAGAAGGCTTTTCAAGACTTGAAGAAATACTTGGGAGCACCTCCACTGTTGTCCAGGCCGGTGGTGGGAGAAAAGTGATATTTGTACCTTACAGTGTCCGAGAATGCAGTTAGCTCGGCATTGATCAGAGAGGATAATGGAGTGCAAAAACCAATTTACTACACAAGTAAGGCCTTCCGAGGAGCAGATATCAGATATCCAAGGCTGGAAAAGTTAGCACTGGCGTTGATCGAGGCGAGTAGGAGAATGAGGCCATACTTCCAGGCTCATACCATAGTAGTATATACCGATATGCCATTGAGACAAGCCCTTCATAAGCCAGAAAAATCAGGGAGATTGATGTACTGGGCAATCGAGCTCGGTGAATACGATATAGTCTATGAACCCAGATCATCACTCAAAGGGCAGGCTGTAGCAGATTTTATAGCCGAGTTCACCTATCCTGATACCCCCGAGGAGCAAAAGTTGCTCGCTGATCAACCTGTGGATGTTACAGGATCAACAAACACAAGCTCAGACCAATTCCGATTGGTAAAAGGGCATGTGGATATAGTCTATGAACCCAGATCATCACTCAAAGGGCAGGTTGTAGCAGATTTTATAGCGGAGTTCACCTATCCTGATACCCCCGAGGAGCAAAAGTTGCTCGCTGATCAACCTGTGGATGTTACAGGATCAACAAAAATAAGCTCAGACCAATTCCGATTGGTAAAAGGGCATGTGGATGTTACAGGGTGTGGCGCAGAGATAGTTGTGAGCACTCCGAACGAGGAGCAAAAGTTGCTCGCTGATCAACCTGTAGATGTTACAGGATCAACAAACACTAGCTCAGACCAACTCCGGTTGGTAAAAGGGCAAGTGGATGTTACAGGATCATTAAATTCGAGCTCAAACCAATTCCGGTTGGTAAAAGGAAAAGAAAAGATGATCGACGAAGAGCAAGAAAATTCCGAGGAGGAAAGAAAGCAACAAATATTTCACCGAGGAATTCTGACTGATCAGAAATTTGAAGACGAATTACCTATATGGAGGCTATATGTAGATGGCTCATCTTGCACTACAGGATGTGGCGCGGGGATAGTTTTGAGCACTCCGGATGAGGTCGACATGGAATATGCCTTGCTTTTCCAATTCAAAGCTTCCAACAATGAGGCTGAGTATGAGGCCATGATTGCAGGACTTAGCTTGGCAAAATTTTTGGAGGCGCAGTAGGTTATTATTTTCAGTGATTCTCAATTAATCGTAAATCAAATGTTGGGAGTATATGCAGTTAGAGGAGAATTAATGATCAGATATCATGCAAAGGCAAAGGAGCTGGTGTCAGAATTTGCCGCAATTCAGCTAGTCAGAATACCGAGAATGGAGAATGTGAGAGCAGACGCCCTAGCTCGACTAGCATCAGCTACTCGCAACGAGCTACGACGAATAATCCCAATTGAAGTGTTGGTTGGTCGGAGTATAGATGAAGATCTGACGATGAACTTTATTACCCTTGATTTAGGACCATTTTGGATGGATTCCATCAGGGCATATATCTAGGAGGGAAAATTGCCAATTGACAAACACGCAGCCAAGAAATTAAAGTTCAAAGCTGCTCGGTATGTATTAACTAATGGTATTTTATATAGACGGGGAATTATGGCAGGTTTGCAGAGATGTGTACATCCCTCCGAGGTGAAAGAATTAATTAAAGAGATCCATGAAGGGTCCTGTGGGGCACATGTAGCAGGTCGGACGCTTTTGCAAAGGGTGATGACGCATGGATACTACTTGCCGATGATGAGGGCTGATTGTATAACCTATGCCAAGAAGTGTGACAAGTGCCAGCGCTTTTCCTCCATTCGAAGAACTCCACAAGCATTGTTGACACCTATCACTTCTCCTTGGCCATTTTCCACGTGGGGGATAGATTTGGTTGGGCCACTGCCAACGACCAGAGGAAGATTCAAATACCTCGTCGTCGCGGTGGATTATTTTACTAGGTGGGTAGAAGCTGAACCACTCATCGACATGACATACGAGAAGGTGTACCAATTTGTTTGGAAGAACATCATTTGTCGATATGGTCTCCCTCATGCCTTCATCACAGACCATGGAACACAATTTTATAACGAGGAGTTTGCCGCCTATTGTCATCAATCAAATATTTTGAAGGTCCACTCATCCCCAGGCCATCCTCAAAGCAATGGACAAACTGAAGTGACAAACAGAACGCTGCTAAATGGCTTGAAGAAAAGACTGGATGATGCGAAAGCAAACTGGATCAACGAGCTACAATCAGTACTCTGGGCTTACCGAACTACTCCCCGAGTAGCAACTGGAGAATCACCATATATGCTGGCGTTTGGAAGTGAAGCTGTTATACCTGCCGAGTTGGGCCTCCCAACACACAGGGTACTAAATTTCAATTCCCCTGTCAACGATTTAATGAGAAGACTAGATTTAGACATGCTCGAGGAAGTTAGAGAAGAAGCAGCCATTAGAAATGCTACTTACTAGCAGCGAACAACTTTGTTTTACAACAAGAGGGTGAAGAAATGCGACCTGAAAGAAGGAGACTATTTGATGAAGAAAGTAATTCAAATGCACAATAAACTGGAGGCAAACTGGCATGGACCATACCGAGTTACAGAAGTTGTTCGGTCAGGAACTTACCGAATAGCAACTCTAGAGGGGGAAGAGTTTAAAAATGCATGGAACGCAGAGCACCTGCGCAAGTATTATCATTGATGTATATTCCCATGTAACACAGTTCCATCGATATGAATAAAAGGAAGATATTCTGCAAGTCTCTCGTTTTATAGAAATTTTTTTGGGGAATACTAGTGCTACACACTACTCGAAAAAGCTCAGACTACTCAGCAAAAATATTCCTAAAAATGCCAACCTGTTTGTCTAGGAAACAAAATATTCCTAAAAATGCCAACTTATGTTGGTTAGGAAGTACATATATTCTCAAAAATGCCAACTTATGTTGGTCGGAAGGTAAGATTATTTGCTCGTAGAGGAAATTTTTTACTAACTATGGATGGTCGGGGATAAAAACCCACCAACTGTAGTTGGTCGACAAGGAAAATTTTCCGACCTTGGTTGGTCGGAAACATTTAAACAAAAAAAAAAAAAAAAAATTACTAACTATGGCTGGTCGGGGATAAAAACCCACTAACTGTAGTTGGTCGACATGGAGAATCTAATGACCTTGGTTGGTTGAAAATATTTTAAACATTTTTATACTCGTGACTTTATTATTAAGTGATCGAGAAACATTATTGATACTTGTAACTTTTTAATTATTACTGAGTTGATCGACAAACAACACAACATCGTTATCTTTTTAACAGATATGCACAAATATAAAGTGTTTACAAGACAATAGCAATTAAGATTGCAAGCATAAATGAAAGTCTTTCATTGAATTCAAAATAAATTACAAAATGAAAAGTACATTGATATTGAAATGCATACTAACTATTACATCAAAAATCCTATTCTACTGGTCTTTTCCCCTCTGCTTTTGACACAGGCTCCTCGCCAGCAGGCGAATCATTTAAAGACAGAGGAGAATTGATGAAGTTGAGATCCTTCAACATCCTGACATTCATCACGGATGGTCGATCTAAAAGATGATCGGGACGAGATACCTCGGTTTGAGAATGTAAATTATAGTCACAGAGATACTTTGAAATTAATCTCCGAGGAACGGCTCTAGCAGGGATCCAACCCATGTCCAAATTGTATGGAGGCACAAGTAGGTCGAGTGGCCCGGGATCATAGTAGTCCCACAGATAATGACCATGTTGGAGCTTCAGCACACCTAAGGCATTCAACCAGCCTTGCTTGTAGCCCTCATTGCTGGCATTCTGGATTCGATCGTCCAAGTGGAATAGTGCTTCGTTGTATCCAGCCATCCAGAACTCCCTGGGCTGTTTGTGGAACTGATATGTTAGCCTCTCCATCTGCTCATGAAGATTTTTGATAAAAATCTCTTTGTCCTCCAAAGTAGACTTCTGTGTGGAGAGCTGCTCTTCCAGATCTCTGATCTTATTTGACATTTTAGCCAAATCTTGGGTCTTCGCCATCAGCTGGAAGGCCTGGTTCTCTAGGGCAGACTGAGTCCTTTGTTCCTCGACAGGTACCGAGGTGCTCTTGCTCGTCCCCGAGAAGATGTGGAAGGGCCCGACCTCTTCAAGGTGTCCAACTCTTCCCTTAAGTTGGCATTCTCGATCTCCAAGAATGAAAATCCCTCATCAGTCACTGGGATTAGGGCTTTTGAAGAAGAAGCTGCAGACTTCAATTGTGACAGCTCCTTTTGCAGATTGTTATTTTCTTGCTCCAGCAGCTCGGCAATCTGTCTGCATTCCTCTACCTCGCCCCTCAAGGCTCTTTCCCTTACATCATACCCAGCAAAAAGCTTCTTGTAGCCCTTGTCGGCAGTGATCAGCTTGTACTTCTTCTTGTAACTCTCATGCAACAGGGCAGTGGATTCTTTGTATTGAAGCTAAAGGTCTTCAAGGGTGCCTTGGAGATCCTCGATCATTTCATAGTAAGCCACATTATTGGCCACCGCTCGATCAAGTAGACACTTCAGATATTGATATGCTTCCACTGCCTGTTCTGAAGCATCCTGGCAGAGGATATCGACAACTTGTGCTGCACTCAGGTCTGTGTGACCAGCCTTAAAGTAATCATTGCATTGCCTCAGCAACACAGTATCGTGGGCAGATAACAGTTCCATCTTGGCCAGAAACTAGCAGTGAAAGAGAAGCAGTAATCAATAAGAAGAATAAGCAGAGTATGAATGAAAGATAGACAACAGTATGCAAAAAAGTTCAAGTTTTATTAGATCATAGTTCAGAGTTACATATTCTGGGTTACATTTGATAAAGAGAAAGAAAATAAAGATAAACACGAACAATTCTACACCTTCTCCTTATCTCCCAAAACCTTCTCGGGAGGCTGGGATGAAGATGAAGGTTGCTCGGAGGTAAGGGATAGTTGCTCGGGGAGAGTAGGCAGTTGCTCGGAGGAAAGAACGATTTGCTGAATTTCCTCGGCAGCAGGCTGGATGGCTGAGGGATGATCTTCCATCACCACAGAAGACTCTTCAGAGGCAGCTTCGTCCTCTTCTAAGTCTTCAGGAGTTGGAGGGGGACCAGGGATGTGTTGCTGATAGAGTTTGAAATTTTCATCCACCTTCATCTCGTGAAGGGCAGCAACCCATCCATCCCTAAAATATTTGAGGCTTCCATAGTCCACTTGCGACACCATGGCAGCCAACCCCTTGTTCCACCCCTTGTCCCAGCCAGCACTGAAGGACTTCTTCACAGCTATCCTCCTCTTCAACTTCTCCGAGGAAAGCTTCTCGGACAGCAGGTTCTCAGCAGTCTTCAACTTATTTTCTACCTCCTCCTTCTGCCGACCTACTTCCCGAAGTTTAGCCAACTCCTCCTCGGCAGCTTTGAGTTTATCTTCAAACTCTCCAGCAGTTTTGAGCTTCTCCTCGAGCTCCTTATTTGCTTTCTCCAGGACATTTATTCTCTTCTCCAACTCCTTAGAGGCATCAACAGCCCGAGCTTTTTCTTGCTCGGTGGAGGCAAGCTTTTTCTCCCAGACAGCCTTGTCAGTGGCATATGTCTGGCGAGAATCGTCTAAAGACTTGATAGCCTCTGCCAAAGCTCCCTCCACACTGGACTAGGAACATGAAGCTTTAATTGCTTCATCCTTCTTCAGGATTATGTTGAAGCAGCTCGTCAACTATGAATAGAAAAAGAAAACAAGTTAGAGACAGAAATGACAAGGGAAATATGAAAAGTTGAAAGTAAGAAGACTTACAAAAGCAAGGTGACGAGCAGCTAGCGAAGTGACCATATCCCGAGTAAGATTGTCTTCAGTACCCTGGACCTCGAGAATGATCCAAGACTTTACCGAGCTCATGGCAGAGCTCGGGGGAATGAAAGTTGGAACCCCAGTTCCAGCAACTGGGGGCTGAGTGATGGTCTCAGCCAAATAAACCGAGGAGCTTTTCTTCAGCCTCCTAGGGGGAACAGGAATGGATTGAACCAAGGAAGAACCCTTGGTCGGTGATATTACAATCACCTCTCCAGGAGCAGCAGTGCTACTCAGAGCCACTGCGGGCTTCTCGACAACTTTAGCAGGAGCAACTGGAGGAGCTGCATCAGTCTTCTTTGTCCCCTCCCTTGGGACGTCGATCTTACTCCTTTTTGACTCTCCAGAACCAGAGGCAGTTTTCTCAAACAGGGTAGGAGGCATTCTCTTCTTCATCCTTTCACTTAAAGGAATATGGGATTCAGGCGATGAGCTGGTGGAAGCTGGTACTGGCGAGCAGTGAAAGAAGTGGTGTAGCTCTTATACTGCAGCAGATACGAAGCTGATCTAATGTACTCATCAGCAACACTTTGATGCAGACTCCAGATAAGTTTCAAATGCCTTATATTGACATTTGCATCTTTTGGGCATTTCCTCTTGCTATCAACTGCAAATAAATAAACATTGTTATCAGTGGCACATTTTATCAAACACAAAAGAAACATGATTTCAAAATAAATAAAATGAAATAAAAATAACCTATCCCATTGCCATAAGGAGGGCATCTGGGACCCTGGTAAACCTCATCTCCAGCTAATGGAGAGTGTTGCCAATTTTTCATGACAACCCCGTGTTCAAAATAATCCCTATTGGCATCAGGGAGATTGACTACTAAGGCTCTATTTAAAAATCTAGTTTTTAAATAAAAAATATTATCATTAACTGCCCATCTATAGTAGTACATGATTTCTGGAATTCCTATACGAGTTCCATGCACTTGATTTAATCTATGCACCCCATTAACTATTCTCCATGTGTTGGGGGCTATTCGTGCAGGAACAACGTCAAAGTACTGACAGAATTCCAGACACAAGGGATTTGGTGGAAAAGAAAATCCACACTCAACAAAAAAGAGACTGGGGAACCAATGTCCCTCAGCCAAGCGGAAATAATCAGAAGGCTCAGAAAGCTCTTCCAAAATAACCCAAGAGGGAATAGAAAAATCAGATCGAAATTTATCAAGAGATTCAACAGGGTAAACCATGGTGATTAAAGGAAATGAAGAAGAAGGAAGAGGATCTTACAGAAAAAAGATTGAAGCTGTTGACAACGAACGATGGAAGAAGATGAATATACAGGGGAGAAGGAGACGACGTAAAACTCGAAGATAAAAATTTGAAAAGGTAGAAGACGATGGGAGTGTCTGTGAAGTTTAAATACCTTACCTTGGGAAATGGTGAAGTAATGATTATAAAAAAGGATGATTACGTTACCGGCGGCTAAAAAGATGAAAAGTGGCGCGGGAATCAAAGCGGGCAACAACGGCTAAAAAGATGAAAAGTGACGCGGGAATCGAAGCGAGAAGAAAAGTTCAAAAAATCATGATTCTACGAATTTGGAAGGAGAAATAAATACGAAGGAAACACTCCTAAAAAATCAGGAAGACTATTTAAAGCTATCGTATTCCGAGAAAGAATGTTCCATACTCCTCAAATTTCGAACTATGAAACATTGGGGGCTTCTGTTGATACTAAATTTAGTCTGCTGACATGGCCCAAGTAACTGATGACACGTGGCAATCTACATGGCATCAATAATCACTTCCGAGGAACCCATACGCTCCGAGGAACAAGATCTCTCCGAGGAACTCATACGCTCCTAGGATCAAGACATCTCCGAGGAACTTTTACGTATCGAGAAGCTCAGGCGGTCCGAGCTGCACCTCGAACAAAGCGTTAATAGCTGGATAATCAACAGTTCAACTGATTCATTAAATGCTTTTCATTCAGACGCACACGCTCAAGGGGCATTAAATGTATTACCCTTTCATATGTACCTCATTTAATGTATTACCCTTTCACATTACAGCCTCAGAGCTATAAATACATGATACAATCCTCATTGTAAGGGGATCTGAATCCAGACTAGAATTTCTTGATAGAACTTGTTAATCGAGAATTCCAATAACACTCATCAATAAAACAACAGTGGACGTAGGCCATTCTTATAAGGCTGAACCACTTTAAAATTCTTAATCTCATTTATTTATCTGTGATTGAATAATTAGAGTGATCTAATTTTTTACATCAACAGTGATGTTTATCAATCAATACATTAATCTATGTTATTGAGTTGTATTTAACTTTTGATTCATCTTTATCTTACTTTCTTAAGTTGTAATTCTTACAGAAAAGAAATGAAGATACTATATTTGGTTCAACCCCTATGTTGGGAACTTTGGGAGGAATGAGACGGATCAATTTTCATTTGTAGAAACTTTGGGAGGAATTAGAAGGCCCATCTCATGGTGGGAAATACCCTTCCTCTCAGTTTCATCACACCACTGTCGTTCGCTATGATGCTCTATGTAGAGGACCGGTCGTCTCCGTGGACAAGCTGCTGTTTCGACTGGACTAAAAGATGAGTTTTTTTTTGTGCGTAAAGGTTGTGTTAAAAAGTGCTTTTATCATATCCTAACTTTTTTTGTCAAATCCTGGGCAATATGTATAACTAGATTTAGGGTGTAAACATGGATATGTGCAAATTTGGTGTAGTTCTCTTATGAAGAATGATCCTTTGAAAATAAATCCCATAAGCTTTCAAGAATATATACAACTGTTTGTAATTAAACTCGACTTTTGTATTTATGAAGATGCACTTAAAAATGCATCAGAGGTGCTGGAAAATGCTTAAACTCGCCATATATTAGAACATTTCTTCGTTTTCAAAAATTTTACTTTTTCTGTGAAATTTGAGTTGGTACTCACTTTCATTAATTGAGATCGTACTCACTTTCTAAGCATAATGACAAAAGAAGTTATGTTACTGTACATAGTATTATGACAATCATAAGACTTATATTGAATGTAACGTGTGATTTTCAGGTGACAATAGAGAGAAGTTATGCTACAGGTAGATACAGTTACACTCAAGAGAAGTTATGCTACATGTACATACAATGGCTTAACTTAGTTATGATACAGGTACATACAGTGGCCCTCAAGAGAAGTTATGTTGCAGGTACATAGAGATACATACAGTGGCTTAACTTAGTTGGGCTACAGGTACATACAGTGGCTTAACTTAGTTTCAACTGCTGTTTTGGAATTAAAACCTTAATTTGTTAGCTTAACTTAAAACCTTAGTTTGAAGGCACTCATATACAGGTACCATCCAATGTTTTGCTCAGGCAAACATATACAGGTGGTCTCGAAGCTACAATGTTTGCTAAAATTATGTTATTATTGTCCTTTGTAATTTATCATGCTACTGATTTTTGTCTTGAGAAACTTCCCTACTGCTAACTATTGACTATGTACTGCTACTGATTTATGCAACCCGAGGAATGATTTAAATTGTTTGAAAGCACACATATATAGGTACCATCCAAGTATTATATTTAAAAGCCATGTTTTTTGCATTGCTGCTGTATGCAGGTCTTATAGAATTGTCTACGAGTCATGTTTTATGCTATTCAAATCTTGATTTTTGAATTATCTACGAGCCTCCGTCTTCTCTCCTCTTATTCAAATCTTGATGATGACTTAAAGGCTGCAATTGCGGCCAGCTTAAAGAGAAGCTTGAGACACTTGGTTATCTTGCAGGTACCCTTATTCTCAGAAGTTTGGACGCGAAACTATCCAAACTCAGCTGCCTATACGTATGGTTTATTTATGTGTTTCTTAAATTTTACTAATATATGAGCTACTTTCATATTTTTTAATTTTTTGTTTAAATATTAAAAAACATGAATACGAATTATTTGGTTATGTGACTTGCATTTTGTAGTCAATAGAGACACAATGGTGTTAACGACTTAAAGAGAAGATTGAGATTAATATTTTTGTTTTTATGTTTAAAAATTGAAAAAATGAGCACAATTTAAAAAAAATGTGATATAGATCTATTTGATTGATGAAAGTATATTTCTTTTATACTAACTACTATGTGTCAATATTATTAAATGCATTCAGAATCGACCAACTAATGTTATCTCTCCTACACCGTTGGTCACCTGCTTTATGATGTTCCTGCTTCTTTATTCCTTGGTTGTCTCAATCATCTATGGTACAGTCTTTTTCATTGTTGATTTGGTATATTTTTATTATTTACCCTCCAGTTATATTTGGAAATCTATAATCAATTGAAATTTTTAAAGCCGTGGCTTCTTTTGAAACAGAGGTGGAGTGAGAAATAACAATAAATGTACAAAGGCGAACACAAGAAATGTATACATGTTTCTTTCAACGGGTATAACACTTAATGTGTAACAATGTTTCGTACATTTTATAGTGTCACCTGTGTTATTTTGGTGAAGTTTGAAGGTATGGATATCATATGGATATAATGAAACTCCTTTTTTTTTGTAATTTTTAACTGCATTGCCATATTAGTTTGACAGTTTCCAGTTGGCATAGCAGTATATCCATATAGTATCTTTATGTGTTCAACAATAGGATCCGGGTGTATCAAGTTGGTGATTGAAAAGATGATGATCGTATGATATTTAGTTTCAAAAGGTCATGAAAATAATCCAAGGATATGGTCCCCGTCTAAATACATGTTTCAAGCTTTTGATACTTTTTCTTGTGCTAGTGTTCTACTTAGGAATGCAATCAATTTTAATTTCCAGCTTCATTAATGAAATCATGTCCATTATAAAGAAATAACATAATCTTGATTAACTTTTTTTTAGTCTTATCTTAATTGATCATTTGATTGTATTTTCATTTGGTTAATTCTAATTTTCCATTTGTTTGCCTCACAGGTATTTTAGAAAATACGATGCCGGACTAGGAAATGTGAAAAGACACTTCGGAGCCCTAGCCAATTTGCATATATGTATAACCAATTTGTATACGTATAATGAATTTTTTTTATAGGGCTATTAATATTGTTGTTTGAATATTTTTTATTTCTTAAACATGGTGGATAATCCTATAAACAAAGAAAATTTTATCAAAATTATCAAATTTTTTTATACATTGGTGTCGTAAAAAATAACTTTTTCCTACTTGAATTGGTAGTTGATGGCGATGACGATGTTTATGCGAGGTCCAAGATACTATTAGTATTGTTGTTAACTATTTTTTTATTTCTCAACCAAGGTGAATCGCCCAATAAACAAAGGTTATTTTGCTCGATTTTTTTTAATTTGATAGTTTACCATTATTAGGAGGTCCAAGACGAACAAATAGTATTCTCTTTGGAGTGTTTTATTTTTTTTAACAGGTTGGATAGTCCTACAAATAAAGAAAATTTTGCGTAAATTGTTTACACTTCTAATATATAAAACATTTATTATATATATTATACACGATTTTATATTTTTTAAAATTATCTGCGTGCCTTCAGGAACGGGCATACCCTAATATATTGTAAGGACATTTTTGTCCATTATCAAGTTATATGTCGTTCACCGTTACACCGTTGAAGAAAGTCAAGATCGTATCGTCATCAACGGATCCGAATATCAAAGAATAAAGGAATCAGTTTTTTTTAGCAGCCAGACCGATCCGCCCATAATAAAAAAGAACCGATCCGCCTCCGGACCGGTTCACCACTCTACCGGACCGATCCGCTTGTGCACCAAAACAGTAGACCCCGAATCAATAGCAAACCGAAGGAGCCTCTTGACAAAACGAACCGGTCCGCACCCGGACCGATCCACATCCATACCGGACCGGTCCGCCTAGGATAAAATCGGACAGTTTCGTGTATGTTTAAATCTTCTCTTGGTTTCCTTATATCAACCACTTTGGGGAGTTTAATTTCTAAGACTTTTCAAGACAATTTAACAGTCCTAAATACTCTAAGTCTTCACCTTTTTGAGTCCCAAGACTCATGTTTTGATTAACACAACTTTGTCAATCCTTTGTGAATCCTTTTGCAACCCAAGAACACATCCTTGTATTTGTTCAACCCTTGTGGAGAAGCCGTCTCTCTTCTTCATTGCTGACCACCTGGAGTTCCTGCGGGAGATTCCAGCCGACACTGTTTCTAGCCGTTGCTTTGAAGGTTTGACGAAGACACCGTGCGTTACACTTGTGGGCGATTATCAGGTTGTATGTAAGTCAATGGTCTTGTAAATTCTTCAAAGTTCTAGAAATAAAAGGTTTTGCCCTTCGGGGATTTTTCCTTAACTTTGTGTCGCTTGATTTATTTATTTATGGGATTAACAATTGCACTTTAGATGCACGATTAGGGGCTGAAATTAAATAAGTGTGCTAAATTAGAAATTTACGAAGTTAATCAATTATCACATGTTATTCGCACTTTTCAAATTGGTATTAGAGCGAGTTACGCTAATTTATCTCGTGATTCTATTTTTCGCAAAATCGTGTGATATTGATTTTTTGTTAAAAAATCAGTTTTGTGAAAATTCGCATTTTTTTTTCTTATGGAGCACTTATATAATCAGATGCCTATTTTTGACGGGTCTAATTATGCCTACTGGAAAGCTCGTATGAAATTGATTTTAAAATCTATTGACGAGCATGTTTGGTTGCTTTGCGAAAATGGTTGGACTCCTCCCACGGTCACTGTTAATAACATCACCACTTTAAAACCCGTGTCAGCCTGGACTGAAGATGATTATAAATTATCCAATTTTAATTCCCGTGGTCTGAGTGCTATTTCTGGAGCTGTATCTCCTGATGAGTTTCACCGAATTATGGCGTGCACCACGTCTAAAGAGGCTTGGGATGTTTTGAAATTGACACATGAGGGTACGAACGCGGTCAAAGACTCAAAATTACAAAATCTGGCCACCCAATTTGAGACTATTACCATGTCTGAGCCTGAATGCTTTGATGATTTTTATGCCCATTTGTCAGACATTGTTAACACATGTTTTAATCTGGGTGAGGTGATTGATAACACGCGTGTCGTTAAAAAGATTTTGAGATATCTTCCAAAACGCTTCATTCCTAAAGTCACTGTTTTGAACTCTTTGGGAAATTTGAAATCACTTAAGTTGGAAGAACTTGTAGGAGATCTTCAAACCTATGAGATAGACATGTTTCCCAAAACCATTAAGGCTAAGGATAATGGCATTGCGTTAAAGACTCATTTTAAGAAAAAGAAAGAAAAAGTTTGTGAGTCCGACTCTGAGGAAGATTTTGATTTTAAAGAAATGGCCTTGTTTGCGAATTTTTTTAAAAAGTTTCTCAAAATGAATAAAGAAAATTCTTCCAATAAAAAGAGATCTTTTGAGTCAAATAAAAAGAAAGAGGAGGCCAAAGATAGTGACAAGGAGGATGAGATCATGTGCTTTGAGTGTGAAGGGAAAGGGCACATAGCTAGAGAGTGTCCTACTAGGATAAGGAGAAAGGGCAAAGAGACTGCTATGTCCGCCACTCTTAGTGACAGTAAGGGTGATGAGGGTGATGAAGTAGATGAGTCTGATAAAGTTTTGGGACATGGGATGATTGTCGCCTTTTCTAGTCGTGTGAGCACACCCACTTTGTCTCACAATAGTGCACACGAGAGCGATGATAGTGATTTGTGTTCGTCAAGTGAGGGAGAAAGCGAGGAGGAGAGTGGAGATGAAAGTGAGATCCAAAAAGATTTTAGGGATTTGTACACCGAAACCTTGAAAACAAAGAAGTACAATCGAGATTTAGGTCGTCGGGTTTTAGATTTGGAGAAAGGGAAGGAGTTTTTGAGAAAGGAGAAGTGTGATTTGACCAACACGTTGTCTAGTCTGATGACACGTGTATCCCAACTCGAGAGTGATCTCGAACGTGCCCCGGAGGTCAAAGTCAAGTTTGAGAACGTACCTAATAAGGTTGAAAAGGTGGTTTTTAAGGGTAAAGGTGAGAAGTTTGGAATAAGTCATGACGGTGCTTCTTCTTCCCAATTAGCACCCGAGCCGGTTCCCACTTTAGTGTTAGATTCACGTAAGTCTCACCCTAACCCACCTAGGCATCCCATTCCTATTAGGAGAGCACGTCCTAGAGTTTTTGAGAGAGGTGTTCCTAGACCTATTTATGTTTGTTCACATTGCAAGAGGAGAGGTCACCTTAAGGAATTTTGTTTTAAGTTGGGTTATGTGTCACGTTTTTCTTCTACACGTGTTTCTGGTACACATGCACCCACACATGATACTTTACGTGCTCCCGGAGACTACATGAGAGAGTTTGCACATTTAGGAGAGCAAGTTAAGTTTTTAGTCAAAACTTCACAAGAATTGATGGAGGTTTTTCATAAGCTGTCACCACCTTTGGAAAACCCCTCCGAACCTAATGATTGAGTTTTGACTTGTTTACTAGCATAGGGTGTTTTTCATGATGACATTGTTTGCCTATTGCTAGTATGTATCATTTTTGTATGTTTATTTAAAAAAAATATATTTTGAAAAATACAAAAAGATTTTATTTTGATAAAATTTTGAGAAAATCCAAAAAGATTTTTGTATTTTGTTTGCACCGTTTATGGATAAGCACTTAGGATGACCGAGACACAACATCATTCCATTATTTTCATGTGACTATTTGATAGTGTTTTGAGACAATATGTCAACTCATCCTTGTGGTTTATAATGTTTGGAGTCATTAAGATGTAATTAAGTGTTACTTCCTATATTTTTGACTCATGTTTCCTTTATTGCACACGTGCACGAATTTGTTTGATTATTGTGCTTGTCTTATCACATGTTGGTTGGGTGTTTTCACTTCAATCCTGTCCTTAAAACGAACCAAGCGCGATAAATTTTGATAAGGATTTTGTGCATATAAAAACCGTTTTGTGAGTTTGTGTGTTTTGTTTGAAAACGGGGAAGGGCTGCGAAAGGTTCATTTTGCCTTTGCGATTACTAAGACACTCTTAAATTGGACCTAAAAAATGGAGGAATTTTATTATCCGAGGTCCAAAGAGGTTAAAAGAGCCCGAAAAAATTGAAAGGCAATAAAAAGATATTCATGCCAATATATGGGCCATTTAGGTTTTTGCACCAATTCTCCAAAGTTTGAGAATTTAGTTTATACACCACTAAAAACAAATATATGAGGGAGTTTGGTTAGAGAATTAAAACGGGTTTGCACGTCCTTGAAATGCTTGCAAATGCGCTAAATAGTTATGGACGTTATTGGGGTGGAAATCATTTTGACTTTGATTTGTTGATTTGCATAAGGCGATGTCATTTAAATTCAATAAATTTTTACACCTAAGGATACTTTTGATGTTCATTCGTTAGGGGTACACATATGCATCGTGCACATATGTTTGATTGAGTTGATTTACCTATCGAATGTGTTCACACCCCTTCATTCCATTTCCATGACTTGGTTGTTTGAGTCTAAATCCATGGTGTGATTTTTGTATCATATTTATTCAAATTGGTATCTTATTTTTGTACGAAAAATTTGAAAAAAAAAATTCAAAAATAGTTTGTGAAGATTTGTTTGAGCATCTCCTTGCAAGAGCACGTTTGCTATTTGTTTGATCCTTTGTTTTGAGTACTGTGACACCCCATTTTTGCTTATTTGATTCATTCTTCTCATTTGTCTATTTGGGGACATCATAAAAAGGGGGAGAAATAATTATCATATTATGGGGGAGTTTGAAGTTTGGAGTTTGAATTTTGGGGGAGTTTTTGAGATTTAGCCTATGTTTTTATCATAAATTGGTATCTATGTTTATCTCATTTCAAACTCGATACGTCACTTGGTATTTTTCTTTGTCTCATGTGTGTAGGTACTTCTTTGATGATCTCTGATTTGCACACCCTGATGAGAAAAGCGTTGAGATTCTTGAAGAGTTGAAGACCAAACGATGAAGTCTTATTCATTTGTATCTTTCCAGTTTTGGGTTCATGGAATGGTAGATTTGTATATGCATTGCGATATTTGATAATTCGGATGTTTGTTTTTATGTTTGTATCGGCATAGACATAGGGGGAGATTTGTAAGGACATTTTTGTCCATTATCAAGTTATATGTCGTTCGCCGTTACACCGTTGAAGAAAGCCAAGATCGTATCGTCATCAACGGATCCGAATATCAAAGAATAAAGGAATAAGTTTTTTTTAGCAGCCGGACTGGTCCGCCCATAATAAAAAAGAACCGATCCGCCTCCGGACCGGTTCGCCACTCTATCGGACCGATCCGCTTGTGCACCAAAACAGTAGACCCCGGATCGATAGCAAACCGAAGGAGCCTCTTGACAAAACAAACCGGTCCGCACCCGGACCGATCAGCATCCATACCGGACCGGTCCGCCAGGGATAAAATCGAACAGTTCCGTGTATGTTTAAATCTTCTCTTGGTTTCCTTATATAAACCACTTCAGGGAGTTTAATTTCTAAGACTTTTCAAGACGATTTTAAGAGTCCTTAATACTCTAAGTCTTCACCTTTTTGAGTCCCAAGACTCATGTTTTGATTCACACAACTTTGCCAATCCTTTGTGAATCCTTTTGAAACCCAAGAACACATCCTTGTATTTTTTCAACCCTTGTGGAGAAGCCGTCTCTCTTCTTCATTGCTGACCACCTGGAGTTCCTGAGGGAGATTCCAGTCGACACTGTTTCTAACCGTTGCTTTAAAGGTTTGACGAAGACACCGTGCGTTACACTTGTGGGCGATTATCAGGTTGTATGTAAGTCAATGGTCTTGTAAATTCTTCAAAGTTCTAGAAATAAAAGGTTTTGCCCTTCGAGGATTTTTCCTTAACTTTGCGTCGCTTGATTTATTTATTTATGGGATTGACACTTGCACTTTAGATGCATGATTAGGGGCTGAAATTAAATAAGTGTGCTAAATTAGAAATTTACGAAGTTAATCAATGATCACATGTTATTCGCACTTTTCATATATATATATATATATATATATATATATATATATATATATATATATATGAGGGATTTTGGTTGGAGAAAATTTAAACGAGTTTGCACCACAAATCCTAACGTTGAAAAAATTGTATCATGACGCTATTGTTTGTAGAATCGTCAAAATTCTGAATTTAGATGCATGATGTTTTTTTAGTTCATTAAACTCACATTTTAAATGTCACATATGGATAAAATAAAGTTTGATAATTTATAGCTATCAATGAGAGCTTCTTGATCGTTTCGATGTGTTGGAATTATGATTCATTTGCTGTAGTTCATGCTCATACGTTCTATGTTCATGTTTGAGCACATTGGTTCTATGTTAGCACGTAACTCACATTGTTTTGATTGTTAATTTTATGTTTTGCTACTGTTTTGCAGTTTATGATCTTTCCTGTTAACTTGTTCAGGAAATTTTTTCACTAGATAAAACTTCATGATTTATAAAATTGGAACCGAGTTTTGTGTTTTTCTCGTTCAAACGAGATATTGATGTCATGCGAAGCTTTCAAGCGACAAGCCTATGTCATTTGAACGACAAGGTTTTGTCGTTCGAGCAATGGGCTAGAGACTTTTTTTCCTCTTATTTCCGTTGTTTCAGTATCCTGCTCTTGGTTAACATATGTTTTTTTATATTACTGGAAATGTCTGATCTGTATGCTGTTCACATTGATCGTATTTTACTGCATTGTGTTTATTTAGTCACACCTGATTAGATTGTTGATTCAAGTTGTGTGATTATTATTTGCTAACTACGAATTTGACATCTTTTGATCATTATTAGCTGGTCATTTCATGTTTATCTAGATACACTTCATTGATTATCTCACTAGAGATATTCATCTTTTCACCGGGTTATCTATTCGAGACAAAAAGGGGGAGAGATGTATGTGATGTAGGGGGAGATTTTGTTTATTGAGCACATAAATTTTGTTGCATTACAAATTGATATCATATGATTTCATATCGGTATTAATTAGTTTGCACAAATTGGTATCCTGATTTAGATGTTGTTTTCAAATTGGTATCATGTTTTGCTCACATAACAAATAATTTGGATTTGATTTAACATTGTATGTTTATAAAAAAAATTCCTTTATACTTCACTGGGTATTTGTTTGTTTCATGTGTGTAGGTATGCTTCTGAGATTCGAGATCTCAAAACTACATCACATTCAGAGATTTCATGCTTGTCGGACCATCTTTTTCTAGCGTTGTCCTGTATTTTTTTATTTGGGATTTATGGGATGTAATTGAGGCATCATACGGCTTGACGGCCCGGCTTAGGCATTTCACTGTTGGTTTTGTCCCAGAATTATCAAAGTGAGAGATTTGTAAGGACAAAATTTTCAATTGAGTCCGTTGCCTGTTTATTTGACTTATTTTTGGAACAGAACACGTTTGAGTCATAGGTTTTATTTTTATTATCAGGATCCAACACTGATTATGACGTACTAAAGTTTATTGAAGACATTGCGACAAAGCTTCAAAGGTTTATCATACCGATTGTATGGTGCATATTTCGTCTTCATGTCAAATTATGTTCCGAGATCACTCAAGTATGAATGTGTAATGTTAATGGGACTCGAAATATATTTTTATATGTTTAAGGATGTTATTTTATTAAGAAAATATTTTTAAAATGTTTTTCAAGTTTTTTAAAATGTTTACACTTTGTTTTATTCTGATAAGGATGATTAGAGTTGTAATTTATACAAACTCTATTTCGCTGTCGTTCAAATGATCAAACGATGCTAACGGTCGTTCGAGCGAGATCACTATATCGTTCAAACGACATAGCCATCTCATTCGAGCGACAACTTAAAGTTGTTCGAGCGAGCCGCCGCCTCAAGAAAATTATTTAAGGCGTGGTTTCCTCAGAATTTTGTATGTGTCCAATCTGAAAAATAGTTTACAAACTAGTACGTATTCTGCACATGTTTTTCTATGGTTTTCTAAGTCCACAACATCCTTAGAGTTTCAAAGATTCATGTTTTCATTCGCATATGCTATTGTGATATTTGTTTGCACCTTGTTGGAGTTTGTTTTATACTTGAACAGTGGGTTTTATGGTGAAAAAGCGAAGGAGTTCATGTTCAACATCGTAGACAACATAAAGCTATATCGGTGGACGTCGAGACATACGTGGACGCGTGTGTTGTGGACGAGCATAGTGAAAGAAGGACTTTCTGCGTGGGCACTGTGGAGGAGTGGTCGAAGATCAGAAGAGAATCAAGTCTCGTGGGGATCGAGTCATTGAGTAAGACTTATATCTGTTCCTTGTAATTTCACATTCATAGTGATTGTCTGGCTTGGATTGTCAAAGGGTTTTTCCCTTAGTGGTTTTCTCGTACATCCGACGTTGTGATCATTCTTTTCTTTACTTTCTTCAATCTCTAGATGCATATTTAGGATTAATCAAGATAAAATTTGGTTAAGTTAAAATTGGATCACAACTTGGTGTGGTTGATAAAATTTGGAAAAAGAGTTTTTCAAAAAGAGAAATTGTTTTGTCATCCTTAAAACACTTCCGCATTAAAAAGGGGGTCTACAATCGTCATCGTCTCTCTCTCTCTCTCTCTCCCTCTCTCTCTCTCTCTCATAATCTTTACACGTCTCACACACATGTTTATATGCGTGTGTGTCACAAATCTATCGGTATGTGTGTGTATGTACTTATGACAATGTGTATATTTTTATATATGTACGTAAGTGTGTGTTTTTTTTTATATGTGCGAGAGAGGGAGAGAGAGACAAAGAGAGTGTATGTGTGTGTGTAAGATAGAAAGAGTGTGCGTGTATATGTATGTGTGTGTGTGTGAGAAAGAGAGTCTGAGTGTAGGTATATGTGTTTGTGTTTGTTTAAGTGTGTGTATTTGTGTGTTGGATATATATATGCGTGTTCATTCTAGTGAGAGAGACATATTAGTGAGTGTGTCTGTATGTGTGTGTTATATTAGTTCCCATACTATGTTGTGAATATAAAAACATTATGAGTATATATTTACTTAGATGTTATATATTTACTTCATTCTAAGAGAGTGTGAAATTTTATCAACAACGAGAAGAATATGGAGAAAAGAAAAACAACAAAGATAAAAATGATCAGATTAACAGGTATTATGCGAATGATAATAGTTCGTGATAGTAAATATTTATGCTAAAGTAAATAGTTATTGTCAGTGAACTTCTGTTGTGATGGTATATATTTACACTCACAATATATATTTATTGTGAAAGGATTCTATTGTGATATTCAATAGTTACACTCGCGATAAATATTATCGTGAGATGATTGTTCTCCTTTTCCTTATTCCTATAATTAAAAGATTTTTTATAAGCATAAATATTTATTTTATGTAAATATAAAGTGCAAGTTTTGTTTCGCTTGTTCTTTCTTCTTTATTCCTTTATACAGAACCGACTCTAGCATAAGGCGACTAGGCTTGTGCCTAGGGCCTCAAAATTTCAGGGGCCCAAGAAATATATATATATATATATATATATATATATATATATATATATATATATATATATATATATATATATATAATATTTACTCAATAGGTTTGAGTTCGTAGAGCTCATAAATAGGTTAGGTTCCTATTCTTTTACTCTTGAAAATATAAGAATATATAACAACTACCTTTTTTGACTTGGTTTTCTATCCCACTCACCCAATTATATTTGAAAATCTCATGCTTCTTATGTTGGATCAATTTTAAGACAAACGTTCTTTTATATGCTCTTGCAATTTTTATTGCGTAAAATCTATTTTTTAAACCTACAAATATAACTTTTTATTCTTTTTAATATTGAATCTATTTTTGTTAAAATACTTTTAATATGTATTTTTATCGTAAATAATTAATTATTTTTATGATTTTCATTTATTTTTTCTGGATTTTAAATGGGATAAAAATACATTTTGATTAAAAATTAGATTTGTTTAGTTAAACATTTTTTCCCAACACTAAAACGGCAGCGTTTATTTTAAAATGTGTCGATCCTTGTATTGGCTCCTCAGCCAATATGGGATTTTTGTGGCTTTTCATTTACGGCTAGGCGCATGGGTTGTTGATATCCATATTTGTTCAGAGATTTTATCTCTGTTCGATGATCTCTTGAGATCAGCTATGTCCCTAGTGTTTTTACCTTTGTACCCATGCCGGTGCTCTATCTTTTGACGCATGTGCCCTTGGTATTTTGAATCCCGATTTTACCCCTCAACGATTTTGCCTTTTGACTTGTTTTCTCTTATATTTTTCGGTATTTTATTTACAAACCTTTGCCATGTCTTCTTGCCAATATATACCGGTGTTAGGATAATGAAAAAATAGAGATGTTTATTGTTTTCTGAAGTGAAATGCTGCCTAACATTTCTCTCTCTCTCTCTAAAATCTCATGTGTATACATATCTTTGAAAGTGTTTTTGCTCTACCCTCACCTTTTAAGGATCTTCTCTGATCGTGTGGTATTTGTCGAGGGTTTTGAGGTTTGATTTTTGACGATTTGGAGTTGGGATGTTAATATTTGGAAGCTTGGTTCTTGAGTTCGTGTTCAATTTTTTGGACTGATTGGAAGTCATATTTAGTCTTCTTTTCAGATTTTTCTTTTGCGAGATCTTTGGGGTAATTTTCTTAACCCTCTCTCTCTCTCT
Source organism: Sambucus nigra (assembly GCA_949130495.1). Lineage (NCBI taxonomy): Eukaryota > Viridiplantae > Streptophyta > Magnoliopsida > Dipsacales > Adoxaceae > Sambucus > Sambucus nigra. The sequence continues at coordinate 54,058,992 of OX422220.1, forward strand.
CTCTCTCTCTCTCTCTCTCTCTATATATATATATATATATATATATATATATATATATATATATATATATATATATATATATATATATATATATATATATATGTGTGACACCCCGACTAATTAAATACCGGGTAGCTACTCCTTTATTAAATCAATACAAAATGCCAAGTTGGTTCAGTTAATAGCATCACTGTCGAAAACATTTTAATAATTACTAACCACCTAGTATTTAAAAAGTAAGTGCCAAATTTTAATTTAAGTCTGGTTAACATGCAGTAAAATAATAATGGAAGAACAACATAATCCATTCACCATAATGAAGTAATGAAATAACCAACAAATAATAAATAGAAATCCGGAGGAAAACTCCTCACAACAATCCCACAACTGAAGATAATATGACAAGTCTGAATCCTGAATAATTACATGCCAGAAGTCTGAATAACTGAAATAAATGAAATGCCTCTAAAAGAAATAGGCGACATACCCTACAACTGATAAATCTGAATATAGAGTCAAGATAGATGAAGCGTCTATAAGCAAAGTCCTGTAACTTCCACAAACAGCTACAGCTCGTCACCTGAATGAGGATCTTAAGCATGGTGTCCCGGTGGCTGGGCACCTAAAATGGTTTTTACAAAAATAGATTTGAAAGCAAATGGGTCAGAGCCCGAAAGTGGAAATCATTTTAAAAACAGCAAGTGTTTTAATAACATTAAAACATTAAATGCAAAATACATGTTAGGACGTGCACTCACATGAAATTCTCACCTCTCGACTACATGTGCACTCCTAACGTACCGTACCCATCTAAATGACATCCATATCTAGCCAAACCGTAATAAGTTCTACCCCTTACTACTCGATCCCCATATTACATTCTAGCATTAACAATTAAATAGAGGGCTTTACTTAAACTCAGATTCTCAATATGTAATACAATACTCTATCGGTTAACCCGTTATGTTTTCTCAAAACATTACCATAATTATTTTTACAATAACAACATGAAAGTTCCCATTAATTAAGTGTATATTATTCACGCCATAAATATACAAAGCAAGCACCCCGAGACTAAGCTGCGGTGCACACATACTCTGCTATCCATCCCGGTACATCACGTACATAAGGATCACGCATTCCGAATCTCTCAGGAATCGTTCTCAGATAACAACATCACAAAAAGTGGAGGCGAACACAGTCACATCACATGGGTCACGCACATACCTGCGCTCCCACGATCAGCAGACTTATTAACATCCCAATAAGTCCTTCTCTGACCTATGTTCATCGAGGTACCAGTCTAAATCCGGGCAACACAAGGATTAGAGGGTCCTAAGCGAACGTAAACCTCCCGTGATAGCAAGTATGGTAGGTATGTCATACACATAAAATCAATACATATACTAAGTATGCACACATCTTAGTAATCACCATAATATATTGGTGGTACACTTCTCATTCTCGTACCGACATATAATGCTACACAATTTATATGTTCCCGGTTAATATAATAAATTAGGCCGTCAATTGTTCTCGCACCGTAATAGACACTCACGTCCTACTACATAATTTCCCTTAGGTTCAAACTACACTTCTAGGTTTTGCTCCTCAATATATCCCAAATATCCCAAATATATCAATTAATCCACAAGGAAGTGTTATCTCTACATATAAACAAGTTTATAGGACACTCGGGATCAAAACAGGCTAAAAAGCCTAAACTGTCAACTCGTTAGAAGTCTCGTTCTAACGAGGCTGTTTGAACGAGAGTTCGTTCGAACGAAGTGGGCTTTCTAACGAGGTCTCGTTCGAACGAAATCATCGAACGAACTTCACCCTCGTTAGAAGTCAAAGGTCAACTCATTAGAAGCTCGTTCGAACGAGCTCGTTCGAACGACCTGGGCAGGTCTTCTAACGAGTGGCCAGTTTCGAGCCCAGATTTTCCAAATCTCGTTTTTCCAACTTCTCTTCACCTCTAACCTCATCTAAACATTAATCCAACGATTGTTCAAAGCTACTAATCATCCTTAAACATATTTAGGTCATATACTAACGCATTTTGTGGGGTTAATTCATCCTAACCTCATACAATTATCAAATCTCTTCATATTTTCCCCAATTTCAAGAACATGAACCCTAGAAGTTTATAAATCATCAAAGAGTCTAATTAAATCCGTTTTTCATTTTATCCGAAATATATTATCCTTAGAATAATCATCTAAATACAAATCTACATGCGATTCCTCATCAAAAATGTAAATTCTACATCCAATTTAAATGGGTTTTTTATCAACTCCCAAGAACAATAAGATTTTATCAATTTCCTACACATGGAAGAAACATTCTTTGTAAAATAACGAAATTAAACCACTTGCCTTATGTGTAACTCTGATTTTGATGTCGATCTGATGAAGTGTTCTCTCTCTCTTTGCAGAATTCTCCTCTCCTCTCTCTCTACAAGCCTTCTTCTCCAAAGTGAATGGTGGCTAGGGTTTTGCCTTAGGAACTTTTGGAACAATTCTAATAATCCCCGTAGCCCATTAAGTACTAAGATGTGGTTAGTGGGTTTAGTGGGTAATTACCAAGTCAGTTTTTTAATTCCCAATTTTCGTAGGTTTTAATTCCCAAAAATTCAAAATTACCGAACTACCCTTATACGTTGCCGGCATGGCCTAAAAATGCCCCGGGACCCAAACTAAACCCCCGGCTAGTGTTTTCTGACTATTTCGACCCTTCCGGACGCGTTGGCGACTCAAAATGACCATACGGTTAATAGAAATAAAATTCACTTTTTAATTAAAATAAATATATTCCTGACGCGACTGTCACACGCGTCTCAACAAAATTTCCAAATTGCCGTATTTCAATCTCACGACAAATTTCATAATTCAATATTCATATATAATCATATATGCAAGTTATAATCAAATACCAACTCGCATCTCGCTAGTATTTTAATCCGGATTAATTTCCAATTAATACGCATTTAATTTAATTAATCCCATAAATAAATATCACAAAAATACGGGGTATTACATACTTCCCCCCTAATAACTGAATTTCGTCCCGAAATTCGGAACTAGAAAGTACCTGGTAAGAACAACTCTGGATAACGTTCGCGCATCTTATCCTCGTGCTCCCATGTGGACTCCTCGACATTATGATGTCGTCACTGAACACGCACTAATGGAACTATCTTTGACCGCAGTTTCCGCTCACTTCGGTCCAAAATAGCAATCGGCCCCTCCTCGTAGGAGCTATCAGGCTGGAGATCGATGTCCTCCAAAGCAATGTGAGAATGAGCCAAATTGTCTCTAAGATATTTCCTTAGCGAGGAAATGTGAAACACATCGTGAATCCGATGTAATTGCTCCGGTAATCCAAGCCTATACGCAACCGGTCCAATCCGCTCAATAATAGGAAATGGTCCCACATATCTTGGTGCCAACTTCCCTTTCTTCCCGAAACGCATAATCCCCTTCATAGGAGATACTCTGAGCAAAACCTGGTCCCCCACTTGGAACTCCCTGAAGAACCTCTTCGCATCGGCATAGCTCTTCTGCCGATCCTGATCTACTCGAATGCGACTCCGTATCAATTCTATCCTCGCCGAAGTATCGTGAATCACTTCCGGACCAAGTAGTTTGTTGTCCCCCACCTCCAACCAACATGCTAGGGAACGACAAGGTCTACCGTACAACGCCTCAAATGGAGCCATGCCAATAGTGAACTGGTAGGAGTTGTTGTAAGCAAACTCCGCCAGTGGAAGATACTGCTCCCATCCACCCCCAAAATCAATGATACTCATACGTAGCATGTCCTCCAACATTTGGTTTGTACGCTCAGTTTGCCCGTCGGTTTGCGGGTGGTACGCCGTACTCAACCATAATTCTGTGCCCATGGTCTCCTGAAAACTCTCCTAAAACCATGAAACAAATATCTTGTCTCGGTCAGACACGATATTTAGGGGCACACCGTGAAGTCTCACTATCTCTGAAATAAAGAGCTGGGCATACTGTCCCGTAGTATAGTCCGTCCTTACGGGTAGAAAATGAGCGACTTTGGTCAACCTGTCCACAATTACCCAAATGGAGTCGTGACCTCTCTGCGACGTAGGCAACCCCGTGATAAAGTCCATGGATATGCTCTCCCACATCCACATCGGGACCTCCAGTAGCTGTAGAAGTCCTGCCGGTTTCTGATGATCCACTTTTTCTAGCTGACAAGTGGCGCATTTCGAAACAAACACTGCAATATCTCTTTTCATCCCGCTCCACCAATACTGTCGTCTCATGTCTTGGTACATTTTATCCCCACCGGGATGTACCGCGAACCGTGAGCCGTGCGACTCTGTCATCACCTCGTGCCGCAATTCCTCCCCTTCCGGAACTACCAATCTCCCATTGAAGCGTAATCCCCCGTCTGAGCTAACGGTATAGGACTCGGCTCCCTCTGCTAGTAATCGAACTATCTGCTCCTGACAGAACGAGTCATTTGCCTGTGCCCTTACTACCTTCGTGACAATCTGCGGTGTAACGGTCATCACAGACATGAACGATCGGGCCACTGCATCCTGGTGTCCCAATTCCTTCCACTTGGCCTTCCACACCCCTGCCACTTCATCTGCTAGCCTACGGCCCAACGCGTCTGCTACCACGTTAGCCTTCCCCGGGTGATACTGGATATCAAACTGATAGTCCTTCACAAACTCAAGCCACCTTCGCTGCCGCATATTCAACTCCTTTTGCGTGAATAGGTACTGTAGGGACTTGTGGTCTGTGAATAATCGAAACTTCTCCACCAAAAGATAATGTCTCCATATCCGAAGGGAAATACAACTGTCGCCAACTCCAAGTCATGAGTGGGGTAATTCTTCTCATGAGGCTTTAGCTTACGGGAAGCATAAGCTATGGCCTGACTCTCCTGCTGCAAGACACCTCCAAGTCCTTGCTAGGACGCATCGGTGTAGACTAGATACTCAACTCCCGGTCTCGGCAATGCTAACACAGGTGCTGAGGTGAACTTATCCTTCAACTCATCAAATGCCAACTGACAGGCATCACTCCAGATGAATGGCACACCCTTACGGGTCAGATGTGTAAAAGGACCTGCTATCTTCGAAAATCCCCGAATGAACCTCCTGTAGTATCCTGCTAGACCCAAGAAACTACGGATCTCCGTTGGTGTCGTGGGCTGTCCCCACTCCCTCACCGCGGATACCTTCCCCAGATCAACAGATATCCCCCGATCGGAAATAATATGTCCCAAAAACTGGACCTCCTTCAGCCAAAACCCGCACTTCTCATACTTTGCATACAGCTCGTTCTGACGTAGCGTCTGCAAACTTGCCTCAAATGCTCGGCGTGCTCCTCCTCTGTCTGGGAGTAAACCAGAATATCATCAATGAAGACAATGACAAAGTGATCTAGGAAATCCCTGAACACCCTATTCATTAAGTCCATAAACATGGCTGGAGCATTGGTCAAACCAAAAGGCATAACCTGAAACTCGTAAGAACCATATCTCGATAAGAACGCAGTCTTCGAGACGTCCTCTTCCCTGATACGCAACTGATGGTATCCCGATCTCAAATCAATCTTGGAGAAGAAAGAAGCTCCTCTCAGCTGGTCGAATAGGTCATCGATTCGAGGCAACAGATACTTATTTCGTATCGTGACCTTATTCAACTCTCGGTAATCCACACACAATCTCAATGAACCATCTATCTTCTTCACGAACAACACAGGGGCACCCCACGGCGAAGTACTCCTCCGTATAGATCCCTGACCCAACAACTGCTCAATCTGATCCCGTAACTCCCTCATCTCAGCTGGAGCCATACGGTACGGTGCGCATGCTATAGGTCTCGTATCTGGTAATAAGTCTATGACAAAGTCTATCTCTCGACTGGGGGGTAGGCCTAGTATCTCCTGAAACACATCGGAATACTCCCTGACAACTTGGATCGAATCTAAAGGAATCACAACCTCCTTAGAGGTATCCTCCTCTAGGTAATACAAATGAGCGGTCGAGCCTCCCTCTGGGCGAGGCATCGCCACTACAAACATCTCTTGCCCCGGAATGGCAAAAACAATGCTCCCACCAAAGCAATCAATCACGGCTCTATAATCTGCGAGCCAATCCATACCGATAATCACATCGTGCACATGCATGTCTAATACCAACATGTCGGCAGGTAATACCAAACTACCAATCTCTACCCCCACTCCCCGGCATATAAAGAAAATAAGTGACCCACTCCCCAATGGTGAGTCTACACACGTCACTGTGCTCTCTGCTGTAGCTAACAACCCTAAGGCTTTCGCAAAATGTGTAGCTATAAAATAATGCGTTGCCCCCGTATCAAACAAAACCCGACCCATAGTACCATGGATAGGAAACATACCCTCAATCGCGGGTGGTGCCTGAGGAGCTGCTGCCTGGTGGACGTTATAGACACGTCCATACTGTAACTTCCCCTGCTGCACAGGAACTGCTGGAATGGCTGGCAGTGCTGGCACCTGGGCTGGAGCTGGGAGAGCAGGTGGAAAAAGTGGCCTCTGTGGCTCATGTCGAGCACCCTGCTGCTGCTGCGGGGCCCTGCCCCTATCAGGACAGTCCTGGAGTTTATGGCCAGTCTTGCCACAAACGAAACACTTCCCCGAGAAGTTCCCCCTCTCTGTCCCTGCTGCCCCCGGCCCTGGTGGCCGTTACCTTTCCTCCACTGGCCCTGCTGAAACTGCTGTTGAACATTCTGACCCTGCTGGTTCTGATGGCCGTTCGGACCCTGATGGCCCTGCCGGAAACCTCCCTGTCCGTGCCTGAAATTCCCTGACCTGAACCTCTTGTGATCCCCCTGCTGGGAACCCTGATCACCCTGTCTCGACTCCTGAACAGATTGTGCCCCACTGGCACCATTTCCTCCAGTCCTGCCCTGATGGCTGGACTCTCCCGATCGCTTGCCCTCCGCCATGTGAAAGCGGTGATCCTGGCAATGGAGCAATGCAGCGTTAACCACATCAAAATAAGTGGCTAACGAGAGGTTCCCTAACAAGTGCTGACGAATCCTCCATGTCAACCCGTCCGTAAATTTCTGTATCTTTTTCTCCTCTGTCGGTATCTCATCCGGAACAATATTCAACAGATTAGTGAATTCGGCCTCATACTCGGCCACAATCCTTCCTTCCTGCTTGAGGCTCATCAAATTCCTCCTCATCTCGGTGTGAACAGCTGACGGAAAGTACTTGCGGTCAAACCGCACCCAAAACTCCTGGATAGTGAGAGTATCTCTCTCCTCCATGGTGGTAATAGACTCCCACCACTACAGTGCAGACCCCACTAGCTTAAAGGTAGCTAATATCTGCTTCTGGACTTCGGTGCACTCATACATCCTCAAGTGCCGCTGAATATCCTTCCTCCACTGACTTGAAACTACAACATCGGAGCTACCTGCGAACTACGGAGGGTGTGCTTTCTGAAAAGCATCACATACACGTTCCCAAGCAGACGGGAATGCATGTGCCTGAATTGGCGCGGCTACTGGCGCCTGAGGTGGTGCCTGCTGAACTACTGCTAGTGCGACATTTACCACCTGGGCCACAATGGCTGCAACCTCGGCGACATTCATCGTGCCCTGAACTGGTGCGGGCTGTGGTTCTGGCGTCGCATCCCTGGGAACCCGTTGTGCACGTCGTGGAGGCATCTGAAATAAGAATGAAGTTTATAAGTTCGCAGTTATAAACTTAAAATAGCTGAAGAACGTAGCATATACAAGAGAATACAACAGTCCTAAAATATAGGGCTCTACATCAAAGAAAGCTCAGCGGAAAACATAATAAGCCGTACAGATGCTAAAGGACACTAGAACCTGATGCTCTGATACCACCTGTGACACCCCGACTAATTAAATACCGGGTAGCTACTCCTTTATTAAATCAATACAAAATGCCAAGTTGGTTCAGTTAATAGCATCACTGTCGAAAACATTTTAATAATTACTAACCGCCTAGTATTTAAAAAGTAAGTGCCAAATTTTAATTTAAGTCTGGTTAACATGCAGTAAAAGAATAATGGAAGAACAACATAATCCATTCACCATAATGAAGTAATGAAATAACCAACAAATAATAAATAGAAATCCGGAGGAAAACTCCTCATAACAATCCCACAACTGAAGATAATATGACAAGTCTGAATCCTGAATAATTACATGCCAGAAGTCTGAATAACTGAAATAAATGAAATGCCTCTAAAAGAAATGGGCGACATGCCCTACAACTGATAAATCTGAATATAGAGTCAAGATAGATGAAGCGTCTATAAGCAAAGTCCTGTAACTTCCACAAACAGCTACAGCTCGTCACCTGAATGAGGATCTTAAGCATGGTGTCCTGGTGGCTGGGCACCTAAAATGGTTTTTACAAAAATAGATTTGAAAGCAAATGGGTCAGAGCCCGAAAGTGGAAATCATTTTAAAAACAGCAAGTGTTTTAATAACATTAAAACATTAAATGCAAAATACATGTTAGGACGTGCACTCACATGAAATTCTCACCTCTCGACTACATGTGCACTCCTATCGTACCGTACCCATCTAAATGACATCCATATCTAGCCAAACCGTAATAAGTTCTACCCCTTACTACTCGATCCCCATATTACATTCTAGCGTTAACAATTAAATAGAGGGCTTTACTTAAACTCAGATTCTCAATATGTAATACAATATTCTATCGGTTAACCCGTTATGTTTTCTCAAAACATTACCATAATTAATTTTACAATAACAACATGAAAGTTCCCATTAATTAAGTGTATATTATTCACGTCATAAATATACAAAGTAAGCACCCCGAGACTAAGCTGCGGTGCACATATACTCTGCTATCCATCCCGGTACATCACGTACATAAGGATCACGCATTCCGAATCTCTCAGGAATCGTTCTCAGATAACAACATTACAAATAATGGAGGCGAACACAGTCACATCACATGGGTCACGCACATACCTGCGCTCCCACGATCAGCAGACTTATTAACATCCCAATAAGTCATTCTCTGACCTATGTTCATCGAGGTACCAGTCTAAATCCGAGCAACACAAGGATTAGAGGGTCCTAAGCGAACGTAAACCTCCCGTGATAGCAAGTATGGTAGGTATGTCATACACATAAAATCAATACATATACTAAGTATGCACACATCTTAGTAATCACCATAATATATTGGTGGTACACTTCTCATTCTCGTACCGACATATAATGCTACACAATTTATATGTTCCCGATTAATATAATAAATTAGTCCGTCAATAGTTCTCGCACCGTAATAGACATTCACGTCCTACTACATAATTTCCCTTAGGTTCAAACTACACTTATAGGTTTTGCTCCTCAATATATCCCAAATATCCCAAATATATCAATTAATCCACAAGGAAGTGTTATCTCTACATATAAACAAGGTTATAGGACACTCGGGATCAAAACAGGCTAAAAAGCCTAAACTGTCAATTCGTTAGAAGTCTCGTTCGAACGAGAGTTCGTTCGAACGAAGTGGGCTTTCTAACGAGGTCTCGTTCGAACGAAATCATCGAACGAACTTCATCCTCATTAGAAGTCAAAGGTCAACTCGTTAGAAGCTCGTTCGAACGAGCTCGTTCGAACGACCTGGGCAGGTCTTCTAACGAGTGGCCAGTTTCGAGCCCAGATTTTCCAAATCTCGTTTTTCCAACTTCTCTTCACCTCTAACCTCATCTAAACATTAATCCAACGATTGTTCAAAGTACTAATCATCCTTAAACATATTTAGGTCATATACTAACGCATTTTGTGGGGTTAATTCATCCTAACCTCATACAATTATCAAATCTCTTCATATTTTCCCCAATTTCAAGAACATGAACCCTAGAAGTTTATAAATCATCAAAGAGTCTAATTAAATCCGTTTTTCGTTTTATCCGAAAAATATTATCCTTAGAATAATCATCTAAATACAAATCTACATGCGATTCCTCATCAAAAATGTAAATTCTACATCCAATTTAAATGGGTTTTTTATCAACTCCCAAGAACAATAAGATTTTATCAATTTCCTACACATGGAAGAAACATTCTTTGTAAAATAATGAAATTAAACCACTTGCCTTATGTGTAACTCTGATTTTGATGTCGATCTGATGAAGTGTTCTCTCTCTCTCTGCAGAATTCTCCTCTCCTCTCTCTCTACAAGCCTTCTTCTCCAAAGTGAATGGTGGCTAGGGTTTTGCCTTAGGAACTTTTGGAACAATTCTAATAATCCCCGTAGCCCATTAAGTCCTAAGATGTGGTTAGTGGGTTTAGTGGGTAATTACCAAGTCAGTTTTTTAATTCCCAATTTTCGTAGGTTTTAATTCCCAAAAATTCAAAATTACCGAACTATCCTTATACGTTGCCGGCATGGCCTAAAAATGCTCCGGGACCCAAACTAAACCCCCGGCTAGTGTTTTCTGACTATTTCGACCCTTCCGGACGCGTTGGCGCACTCAAAATGACCATACGATTAATAGAAATAAAATTCAATTTTTAATTAAAATAAATATATTCCTGACGCGACTGTCACACGTGTCTCAACAAAATTTTCAAATTGCTGTATTTCAATCTCACGACAAATTTCATAATTCAATATTCATATATAATCATATATGCACGTTATAATCAAATACCAACTCGTATCTCGCTAGTATTTTAATCCAGATTAATTTCCAATTAATACGCATTTAATTTAATTAATCCCATAAATAAATATCACAAAAATACGGGGTATTACAATATGCGTGTGTGTGTGTGTATAAATTTAAACTAATTGGATCTCGTTTGATTGATTATAATTTGATTGTTAACATTGCTTAGATCTCATTTTTTTAACTGTTAAACCTCTTGCTGTTTTCTCTTTAGATCTGTTTTTCTTATATCAAGAGCTGTTGTGTTTAAATGGATCTTTGCTGGTATAATTTTTTTCTTTAAACCGTGTTGGTGTTTTTATTCAGAAAACATTTTTTTTGTTTTTGTTAAAAGAGTTGTGCTACTTTATAAATTTAGATATGTTAGTTGGTGGTGTAGAGATGTTTAAACTCCTTGGTAATAGTGTTGTTAGTTTAAACCTGATCTAATTTTTGTTTAAGGAAAGTATATTTTTTTTAGCATCGTCAATTTTTTTATAAAAAAAATTTCAGATCTATTTTTGAGAGACCTGATTTTGATTTACAACTTAAAGTTATTTTTTGGTTGTTATACTGTGTGTGTTTAGAGCTGTTTATTTAAAACTGAGTTTGTTTTGTGTTAACAAAGAAAGAGTATTTTTTTTAATAAAACTTCAGATATCGTTTTATTTGAGTTTTGTTTTAACTGAGTTTAAGTTTTATTTTGTTTAACTTTTTCTTGAGTTAAACATAATCAGATATTTTTTTCCAAAATTGTGTGTTAATCGTTTGTAAAATAGGGGTGCATTGGTGTGTGTTTGGCTTGTGCAAAAACCAGTTATATTCTCTAGTGTGAGTGTGGCTTTTACAACTGTTCCTGTTTTAGTTATTAATCTCAACTGTTATTATTCTTGTTATCTAAACTAAGATAAAACCTGGATCATGTTTACTCTTCTTTTGTAAACTAAATTATTTTTTATGTTTTGATTAAAAACAAATCTTATTATTAATTAAGTGTGCTGCACAACTTTACTGGTTTCCTGGTATTGGGTGTGCAGTTGTGTGTGATTTCAAGTTGTCACTACTTGGGTATTTTAGGTTGCTGATTTTCAGTTAGTGGGGATGTATTTAGACTAGGCTCGGTGTACGAATTTGTATGTGCTTAGTTTAAATCATTGTACAATTGTGAGACTGTAATCTGTAATTAATAATTGATAATAGTGGACTTGGGTGTGTGAGTTGTCCTGAGACTAAAGGACACGACCTCATCAATTCTTAAAGGGTATTATTTTTATATCTTGCAACACCACCTTTTCTTACTAGTGTTCGTGAGTGTTTTAATTTATAAACTTTAATAGATTTTATATCAAAGAGTTAAAAGAGTTTTTATAACCTAATATACGTTAGTGCGTGACCCTTAGGTCTTTTAAAGTACCATTAGGGTCTTTACAAGTGATATCAGAGCTTCAGGATTCATTTTTTAAAAGTTTTATTCCGTAAAGATCCTGAACTCTTTTTAAAATCTATATTTTATATTTTAAAATCTATTTTTTATATGGGTAATCAAAATAGTGATGCTATTTTTTCTACTAGAAAATCTCTTTATGAATGTTTTAAAGAGGCAAAGCTTTATTCACAGTATGACATTAAAAGTAGTAATGCCTTTTTCCAAGCGATGGGTGCAACCGAAGTTAAGTTTTTTCAGCTTGCACCATATCTTTAGAGACTTGGAACATCCCTAAATCTTCTATCCATTTATCTAAAATGCTGGATGATGTTTTTGATTATGATAGTGTAGATAATTGTGATAATTTAGTTGCTTTTACTTCTCGTTGTGTCTTTAAGTCTGAGGATATTTTTGACTTCTTATCTACTCGTTCTGATAATTCTGATTTATGTGTAGATAATTGTGAGGTAGACTACGTGAATTTATCTCACACCACACCTGCTCAAAATCACCCTACATTCACAACTTCCATATCTAATATTGATCATATTTTTGATGAAGTTGATGAATCTAAAAATGTAGACAATTCTGTCATTTTACAAGGGTGAAAGAGTACGAATTTAGAAGGTTGTGTGAAGAATAACTGTCTTGATAACACAATTGAGGACTGCACTGATTTAGTTCAAATTAATTATAGGTTGATGGCTAAAAATGACGTTTTAAACATTCGAATCAAGTCAATAACCGAAGAATCTGAATTTCATGTAGGTGACCTTGAAAATGATGTTTCAGTTTTAGAGAAAAAAATTGTCATGTTAACTGAACTTAATCACTCTTTTGAAATAAAAAACAATGAATTTTCGTTTAAATTTGATGAATCTTAAGTTGAACTAAAGGCTATTTTAATAAGTATGATGAATGCCAAAAAGAACTTAAGATTACATTTAAAAAGGTAGATGATTTTTCTAATTCTCGTTTAAGTGTCCAATCCATGTATAAGTATGTTGACGAATTTTTTCCTTTAAAAGCAATTGGTTTTAAAACGAAACTTTTAATGAAACTAATTTTGTTAGTTTTGAAAGCAATGGGTTTTAAAAGAGAATTTCCAATTTTTGTTTTAAACTTTTGATTTAATATATATTATTAAATCTTACACCACTACCCCACCCACCCACCCACATCACATTCTCTCTCTCTCTCTCTCTCTCTCTCTCTCTCTCTCTCACCATTTCTTTCTTTGTCTCTCTCTTTTTGGGCAATTCAACCTCTATTATCTTCTATATTGTATCATTCAATCTTCAAGAGGTCTCCATAAGGTATATTTATAATTATTATATTATATATTATTTATTAATAATTTCATTTCCTGATTTTTTAAATTAGTTATAATTAAAAGTTATGTATTCGTATACTTACTAATTGACTTCTTTACTCAATTGCCTATTGACATGCTATATTTGGAATTAAATTTCAATTGAAGAGAAGCTCATCTTCAATTCAAATATACATTCATTCTTATCAGGTTCTATTATTCTATAATATTTCATTTTTTTTATATAATTGTGTGGAAGTCATATAACATGTTTTCTTGTTTTGGTATTATAAATATTCAGATGTCCACAAGAAAATACGAAAGTGGATACCAAAAGCGTTGTAAAAAACGAAAAGCAAGAAAAATAAATTTCAATTAAAATAATTTAAAAAAAATAAAAAATATGTATACACACACACACACACATAAAAGGCCTTGTTTTAAATAATCGCCTAGGCCCCCCAATATTCTTAAGACAACACTGATTTTGTAGACACACTATTCTGCTCTATGAAGGTAGCCATAGTTACCATGGTCTTCCTAGACCTGTCAAAAAAGACGATAACCCGTTAACACGACACGACCCGATACGAAATTATAAGTTAATGGGTTTACCTTTATAGGGTTTGGGTCATTAACGGGTTTACACGGTAGAGCCGTTAACACTAACGGTTTGGGTTTGTAAATTTACTTGTGCCCTTTTAACCCGTTAACACTAATGGGTACTACAGGGTCACCCAACCCATACCCGATAAGAATACCCATTAAAACCCATTATTTCTAAATACTTTAAGACTAACGGGTACTATAGGGTCACTCAAACTATACTCAATAAGAATTACAATTAAAACTCATTATTTTTAAACTAGTAAAGACTAACGGGTACTATAGGGTCACCCAACCCGTTACCCGTTTAGACCCAAACTGATTCGTTAATATTAGTGGGTGGTAACGGTTCTGGTCATGTACCCATTAATATTAACGGTTCGTATTTTGGTATTATCATTAGACCCGTTAGCCTTAATGGGTCATGTATGGGTTAGGGGTATTTTGACCTGTAACCCGTACATGACCCAAACTGACCCGTTGACAAGTCTAGGTCTTCCAAATGCCTATAATTTTTTCCAAGCTCTTGAGCATCTTCCTAAAAGGTCCAAAAACCTAAAACAACCCACAAAATTACCCGAAAGAGTCAAGCCAGTTCAAAATGGACCTAGAGGCTAAGGTTGAAACGTGTTTGACCGATTTGTTATGCGCTTACAGTACCCTTGACTGGTTGGTCATTAGCCACAAAAATTTTGACTGTAAAAGGAGGCCTTCACCTACCAATTGGGAGGATTAACTTTGGATTCTTAAATGCATAGCACTATGTCAACGACATATCCTTTTTCATTTGAACATGCTTTCAATAAAACTTCGAATGATATTCCAGAACTGCCAAAATGGCGTCATTTCAGATTTCATTTGAACGTGAAAAACTCATTCTAACGACGTACCCAATCTCATTGGAACGACATCCAATGAAACTTCGAATTATATTTCATAATGACCAGAAGGCGGCATCCCAAATTTCATTTGAATGAAGGAACCTTGTTCTAACGACATTACGTAACTCGTTCTAACGAGTTAACGAATTTTTCACAAAAACTTTTAAAAATCATTTTAAAATAGTTGAAAACTTTTAATGCAAACTCTTTTTGAAATATAACCCCCGGATATTTAAAATCTTTACCAAACGAGCTCGTAACTCTTCTGAATGTTGTTGAGACAAACGATATTCAATCTTTCAAATGTCCTCAACTTCTTGTCTTCAAATATGCGAAAGTAGTCATGAAGGTGCAATGGGGTGTAATGGGATGAGACAAATAAAAATAAAATTGAGAAATTATAAAACTTGCTCTTACAAATCTCCCCTTTATCTATTCAGGTACAAAACACTAATTGAAACCAAATTGACCCATAAAACTAACACAACTAATTCCCTCCCAAATCGAAAAACGAAAATGCATAAATTTATGAGTCTTCAACTAAATAGTCTTCATCTTATGTGGTCCTTGAAATCATCATCGAGGCAGAAGATACCTACACATATAAGACAAAAGAAATACCATGACGCATACCAGTTTTAAATAAAAAAATAACTCCCCCTCAATTTGTTCCCCCCCTTTTTGTCTGTAATAGATAAAGGGTTAGAATCTAAGCATGAATAATAAGCATCACATGAAGAGATAAAGATATTGTCACAAAGATAATCAATAAGGCACATTCAATGATAAACCAAAAGTAATAATGCGTTCTCCCCCATCAAACAACTATTTTTGAAGTTTTTCTATTTTTTTGAAGTATAAGGTATAAAAAGTACATATAGGTACAAAAAGACATAATCATCATAAAATAACACTAAAATACATGCATCGTGAAACGGAATGAAATTGCGTGAACATTTTCCATAGGCAAATCAACATAATCATTCTTAACATAGGTGCTCGAAGTCATGAGATACATCTAAAGAAAGAACTCAATTTTTACATTAGGTGTAAAATGTTGAACTCAAATGAAATTGACTCGACTTATGCAATATTCCATGAATTTAAATGATTCTCAAATCAATAACGCCAAACTATTTAATACTTTTTAAGAGAGTCCATTGTGTAAACCCATTGATCTTCTACTTTATAACACCCTTAAAATCTCACATATACAGGAATTCACTCTTAAATATTTTGAAGATATCATAATGATCATATGTAGAGAAGCATCAATGAATATAAAAAATGGCCTTGACAATTTTGTTTTTGTGTGCCGTTAATCGTTTAGGCTCCTTTTACAAATGGTGGCTTTTAACGCAAGGAGAATTTTGCTCTTTCGTAGCTCATTTACATTGCTTAACATATAACAATATACAAGCGCAACTTATTGCTTTTTACATTTGGTTTGTTATTAGGCACGATTGAGATAAGAACATCGTATTCGACACATGATAGGATAGTACGGTATTCAAAAAGTGTGTGCACGTATGGAATAAAGGTGACAAAAAGTCTAATATTCAGAAAGTAATTATCAATGATCAATGAAATGTTACCCACACATTATTAAGCACACTAACAAAAAAAACATATCTCAGAGCACTACGAAAAAGTCACGTAAATGGATCGAATGTAGGGGTGATCCAAATATCTCAAATGTTCATCCATATATGGTAAAAAACACAAATATAATTTTTTTTTGTCTTTTTTAAATTTTATCAAAAAAATTTAAATTTTTTAAAAATATATATAAAAAACAAATGAATATAATAGAAATACAATCTATCAAAAGGGATATAAGATATGGACATGATAAACACCTTACTCTAAAAATAAGTTTCGACTTCAATCATTAGGTTCAGAGGATTTTTTAAAAGTAGAAGACATCTTAAGAAATTCCTCCATTAAACATTGTGAATTCTTAACTAAATACTTTACCTTCTCTAAAAAACTCTCAAAAATTTTATGGTGATGTACAGGGGCATGTGGAGCAACATGTGTGGGAGTGCGGGGGGAATATATGTAAGAACTCGTATGGGAGCATACTAGGGAGCACGCATGTGAGAAACTGTCCCTAGCATAAAATAAAACTCTTTAAGGTGACCTCTTTGTTTACAATGGGGACAAACATAAATGGGATTGGGTCCACCTTGCTCAAAATGTATAGGATGAGTTCTCCTTGGGGAGTTAGGTTGAGGCCCAAAAGGATTCATTACAAACTCGAGAATTGGCTCGGGTGCTGCTTTGGAAGTGGATGCACCACCATAACCTATTCGTTGCCTTTCAATGTTACCTAATGGGAGATCAATAGACATCTTTCTAACCTTATTAGATGTATCTTATAAAGTGATCTGGACCTCCTGAGTACGTATGAGATCAATATAGAGTTGGGATACATGAGCTTCAAATTTATCAGGAGTTTCCAATGAAACTTAAGATCTCTCATAATACTGGCTGCGGAATTTATCACATTGGTCTTCTCCCTACCTACAACAATCAACTGCTCTTAAAAAAAACTTTTAATTTCTCAAGTTGACTTACTGCAATCTAACACTCTCTTAAAACATTCACATCTTTCTCTAAATCTAACACCCTAAGAGACAAATCTTTATTGACCTTTTTTCATTTATAAAGTCTCGGAGTAAAAATCACGAAAGACTTTTCGGAGTCCATCGTCTCCATCACTCAAATTCTACTCATCACTCTCAACCTCTCCAGAATTATTTGAAACATCATCAGGGCACTCACGTTTAGAAGTGTCCTCATCGACGTGGGATAAACTAGAGGTACTCACGTGGCTGGCCATGAACGCAAGATGCAGTTCATATGGTGATTCATCTCTATTCACTGACTCGACGGCACTCTCGCTAAGAGTGGATTTATATGCATATTTGCCTTTGCCCTGTCTATTTAGCCTAGTTGTATACTCATGTTCCTTATGCCATTTTCCCTCACATTCAAAATATCTCACCTAATCCTTCTCACAAACATTCTTGTCCTCATTGCCATTTTTATTTTCTTAAAAATCTTTTATTGGGAAGAATTTTATTTGTTTAACTTAAGAAAGATTTTAGTTTTTTTTTTGCAAAGAAGGAAATATCATTGTAGACACCACATTCTAGGATCCCCTAAGTCTCTCCTTAGGTCCCTAACACCTCCCCATTTCACTACAAACCCTGGGTCATATTCCGAGTACCGATCTAGAGGCTATCGAACGTTCCCGGGCCCCGTTTGACTCCGATCAACTCTATCATTAGAGCGAAAGCTCTTTGAATATTCTAAAGGATTCGAATATCCTTTCTAACGGTCTACCCCGTGCATGAATCGGCATAACAATTCGAATGGACGAACCACTTTACTGTCAAAAATCAATCTGGAGGACACCGGGCGCTCCCGGGCCCCACTTTAACCCCAATCAACTTCATCGTCATAGAAAAATATCTTTGAATCTTTGAATGTCACTGAAACCCATTTTCAATGGTTCATCCCGTGCATGAAACATCATAACCTTTTGGACGAACAATCCGTTTTCCTCAAAAAACTGATCGGGAGGCCACCGGGCGCTCCGGGGATCCATTTGACCAAGGTAAACTCTTTAGATCGAATGAGAATGAAAAAATATCCAAAGGTCACTGAATCCCCTTTCCAACGGTCCATCCCGTGCACAATTCTGACTTACGATACAGACGAACGATCCGTTTTACTCCGGGAGGATACCGGGCGCTTTCGGGCCCCGATTGACGAAGGTAAACTTTTCGAACGAAAAAAAACTCTGTGTAATGTCTGAAGTAAATATCTTAACCTTTCCAACAGTCCACCCCATGAATGATTCTGACTTACCATGCGGATGAACGATCCATTTTCGTCCGACGATCTCCCATCCAAAGGACTAACGTGCACTTTCGAGCCATATTTAATCCAAAGTCAACTCCCGAACCCGAGATAGGTACAAAGTACTCTTGAAGGTATCTGAATTAACTTTCTAACAGTATATACCGTGTGCAATTTGGATCAACGAATCGCATTTTACGATCATTTTTCTAGAAAAATCGGCACGAGACTGCCAATTGGCGGGTCCAGTTCCCTGCCTATCGATAATGTGTCTAGGGTCACCTGCCGATAGGCAGGACTAGGGCAATGTCGATCGTCATTGACCCTACCCTATAAATAGAGGGCATGACCTCACTCCCAAAGCACACCAGAGATCCATAAGCATCTGTGATCTCAACAACATTCTCTCGAAATCAACGAAGTTTCTCCATGTGAAATTCCATTCGAGCTTACATTCCCATCCTTTTCATACCCAATTTGGAAAAATCACATTCTCTCTCATCCAACCTTCATCTCACATTCAAGGGAGTTAATCCAAGATCAAAGATCAAGCTTCAAAGAAGGTCCAAATCCTTTTCTCTCTTTTTAAATTTCTTGTTTTGCATATATTTCATTAGATTCATAAGTTAGTCCTTACATTAGTTCATACACATTTTATTAGTATATTTCACATACTTTATTTTCTATAAAAAAACCAAAAGAAAAAAAAGAGGGTTACACGCATAAATTCCGAACGGGATTATCCATCACACCTTTTCAAAACTAAAAACATTTTTCTACACACACACATATAAAAAAATCCCGTTCGAATCTATGGGATAAACTCCACCCTTATGCCGCATGCTAAGTACATGGACTTTGATGCCTTTATAGTCTACGTAGGCATTTCAAATTAAAACCCGAGACTCGAGTCCAATTTTCCAACTTCTTAATTTTCAACTTTTTCCCCAAATTTTCCAAATCCTCCAATTTTTCGAAATCTCCCGTTTCCATATTCTTGTATTAGTATAGATATTATGCTTGTTAGCATTTGATACAACACATAATATCGTTCCATCATAACAAATAATATTGCGATAAACGCATAAATCATATTTTCTATATATATATATATATATATATATTATTTTGGGAACATTCCTATGGATGACCTCACTCAATCTCTTCCATGGTATGAGTTGGGTGATTTCGATCTCCATTATATATACGCGCGCACACACACTTCATGGAGAAATAAAGGAAAATAATAACACTAGCTCATTAGAGACCGAAGGGGGGGGGGGGGGGGGATGGGGGCCTAACACCTCCCCATTCCATAACTTAGCCCCCAAACCCTTCGAACTATTGGTTTCGTATGCATCAGTTTGTCTTTAATTCCGTTCTCTTGAGGCGGCGACATGTTCTTTTGCCTATTTTGTGCAAAATAGGCTGACGACTCCATATTTTTATATTTACCCCACACCGGCGACGACCGAAGCATTCCTAAGTAGGGTGTGAGACCTTTTAATCCCCCTTCCTTTCCCATCCCCCCTTTGGGAGGTAGAAGAGGAAGTGGCGCGCACCTTTGATCGGGATGGCCACGGTGGCGACTCCGCTGGGGACTTTTTAATAAGAGGGATAGATTCTGTTTACATGGGTGTGTTGTTTTTCTTGTGTGCGTATTCACCTATCTGTATGTACTCTTTTCTTTGCTCTATTATTTCTTGTACATATATACCTCATGCTTATATCACTACTCACTCACACACTTATAGATATTCTCCATATACACTTCACACCACATTCACCTAGGATCATTTATATCCACATGTTGCACACACCACTTAGAATATCCATGCTTAGGTGTCACTAACACACACCTCCCCTTATCACACTTGTATATTTCCATGCTCAGTCATACTTATCACACACCACTTGTACTTGATCCATGCTTAGGTTCACTACCACACACTCACTTGTAGATAGCTAAACACTCACATAATCCATGCTTAGTATAGATTTATTTTTTTATGCTTTTACATTATCCCCTGCTTAGCATGATGTTCATCAATAACGATACTCTGTCCATAATGTACTAATAAAAGATCATGCATTTTGCACTCTACATCACCAAAGAGCATTGTTATCGACCAAATTTTATCCTATAACTGGGGGAACTTCGTGATGGGGGCTGGTTCGGAGGGTAGCAGTTAGCCTAAGAGATAGGACTATCGCCTTCCATTATCCAAGTACCTTCGACGTATATCGAAAGGTTCCCCCCGCATCGTACCGCTTGACCGAAGTTATGACGGGAGGTATATCGCAGAGAACTCGTTCACGTATGTCGACTATATCGAATTCACTCTCACACGTACTGTCCCCATGAGGTATATAGTGAGTCAATTCACATAAACTCAAGTATATCAAATGGCTTGTCCACACGTACCGATTGCCCTCAAAAGCAAGACATGTATCGTGAAAGTCATGCCAAAGGGGGGAACAACTTCCAATTAACCCAACAACTGCATACCCACATATAGGCTTCAAACCTAGGGCACTCATATTTAGTTTGCTGGTTTCTACCCGAAACTCTGTCGAAATGATGGGTCGGCTTACCGCCCAAGTTTTCGCGCAATTTTTAAAAAGGGACCCTGCCCATGAGCCTGGTAACAAGTCCAACCATAGTTTTTACTTATTCTTTAAAAACTAATTTTTCCAGGTTCGTGTCCCGTCCGAATTTTCTTTTTGAATTTACGTAAACCTAATACAAGTGACAACATAATAAACATAATAATAATAATCATACTGAGACCCGTCTCTCGTCTTTTCCTTCTTTCTTTTCCAAAAAGTGTCAAAAATATTTTTCCTTCCTTTATTAAAATACCAAAAGCATTTTTCCTTCTTTATACCAAAAATATTTTTCCTCCCTTTTACCCAAAATCATTTTGTTCCCCTCCTTTAAAGAAAAATGTCAAAAATATTTTCCTTCATTTTCACAAATAAAAGTTTTCCTCCCCCCTTTTCAGAAAAATAAATTCGTATTTTTTCTCCTCCTCAGGTCTATCGTATGCCCTTGGCATGGATCCCTATTGGCTTCGGTCTTTAGTCAAATAGCCCCGAAGCTCTGTCAGTTCCCTTGCTCCTTACTCCGAGTCTGAAATTCATCCGCTTTTACATGGAGAACAGTGATCAAGCACCAAATGTGCAGTCGGATTTGATGACGATTCTGGCTCTGCTCACTACCAAGATTGACAACCTTCAAACTAAGGTTCATGAGATGCAGTGAAATCAAGTCCTTGTTATCGAAGATCCCGAGGTCCTCTTCCCTCGCACTAAGGGTCTGCCCGCCCCCGATCCTATTTGGGTTCTTGAGGAATATCAACATGCTTCACTTAGCCCTCCTGTTAATGGGCCTTCGCCAGCCCAACTCCTTATGCCGAATCTTACCTAACCAGGGGCTAATCTACCCGTGATCATTGATCCAAAGGAGGAATAATTGAATAAGGTCAAGGAGGACCTCAAGATGTTGACCAAGAAGTTCGACCAAGTCAGAATCTCTGGAAATCACATAGACTACAACCACATGTCTCCTTATCCTAGAGCAAGGTTACTGGAAAAATTCAAGATGCCCAACATCGAGAAATTTGGGGGTAGTGGACCTCTGATTGTTCATCTCCGCAGTTAACATCGAGCCATGAATCTCCTAGGTGCCTCTGAGGAAATAAGGGCCCAAATGTTCCAATAAACTTTGAAGGACAACACTTTTCGCTGGTTTTTATCCTTCGAGAAGTCCAGGATCCGTAGTTAGGAGGATGTTGCTCGCGAATTTATATTACAGTACAAGTATAATGAAGAGTTAAAAGTCACCCTCTATGATTTATAGATACTCAAATAGAATCTTGGGGAATCAGTCAGTAACTTCATCGCAAGGTGTAGAGATAAATCATCCACCATGACTAACCGACCTTCCAAAGAGGAGAAGTTAGCATTGTGAAAAAGAATTTCTTACCCGATGTCCAAGTGATGATGGGATGATAGTACTACCCTCATTTTTGAGTCCTTCAAGAAGCAGTAGTGGAAATCAAGGAAGGTCTTGCCAAAATAAAAGTTAAAACGAAGAAAGTATCTGGACAGTTACCTCCCCAAAAGTTTGAAAAGTCTGCCAGTACTGCACTCCCAACCATCAATAACATCTCTCAGCCTGCCACTTCATGGGCATTAGAAAGCCACCCTAACCCAGTCCAAAAGGAATATATCGAACTTCACGCTCCCCTCTGTAAAGTTTACCCGACCCTCTTGGGATAAAACCTCATCAAGCCATTGAACCCTCATCCATTACCAAACCCAATTCCCAAGAATTTCAAACCTGATGCCCATTATGACTTTCATCAAACTGTCGGCCATACCACCAACCAGTGTTTCCACTTTCTAAACGTGATTCAAGGTCTGATTGACCAGGGTGTCATCGCCCCACCAACCAATCCTAAATCGAACACTACCTATAATCCACTCCCAAATCATATAAATGCCATCTTCCTAGAACAAGACCTATAATTTGACCCATTTTCCCAGATCATACCAAGAAAATCACCCGTCATACCCATATACTCTCCTAAACCCCTCTAAACTTGCTTATACTTGCTTTTATGTCCTACTAGCTTCGTCGATGAGGCCCCGTCACTCCTTACCAGAGCATACATACTTGTCCGTACCCGTTCGGGAGGTAAAAATATGGAATTATCAGAAGTATTGAACCAACTCCTAGAGTTTAGGCTGAAATTGCCCTCCCAGATGACCATTGACTGCCAGAGATTCAGCGTACTATTCTTAGAATCTCAAAAATGGGCTCGAGAGTCAAACAATTGGGTGGTACCAACCGATGAAGTTAGTCTAGATAATATCGTTCAGATCATGGCAAACTTATTTTGTCAGATTGATAAAATTTATAGTACGTCTGAGCTACTTGATGCTTTGAAACTACAAGGGCACCTGATCCCTTCACTTTTACATCTCCCCGAAAAATGGGAGGATTTATATGAAAAAGGATGTTGAAGTTGTGGAATGTATTGACTTTTCATGGAAAGATGATGTCGTTGCCACCGGATGGAGGGACGAATTCGATGATTCAAATGAAAAACGAGGTCTATAAAAGACCAGTCCAATAGTCAGAATACGAGGGATTATATCATTTGAGGAACTACTAGGAAAAATCAACAAGGTGGATGAACAACTCGAGATAGATGAGAAAATATGGTTTCTATTTTTTCCCTCCTCTGTGAACCATATGACCAGGTTAGGGAGGCATTACCAAGTCCAAAACCTACTACCATCAACGAGCAATGAAGGAAAGGGTGTTAATAATATTCCTACACCATAAATGACCCTCGAGGATATCAAGATCTTCGATCAGTTGAAGAAGCCCTAAGCTAACACCACTCTCTGGGAACTCTTTATGTCTTCCCGGCTATATAAGGAGGCCTTGACTAAGATACTCCAAGACCCATAGTTCCTCCCTCAACCACGCCAGAAGAAGCAATGAATCTGGTCGGATCTCTAACCTCTAATAGAATATATTCTCCTTCTCCAAAGAAGAAATT
Organism: Sambucus nigra; assembly: GCA_949130495.1. Taxonomy (NCBI): domain Eukaryota; kingdom Viridiplantae; phylum Streptophyta; class Magnoliopsida; order Dipsacales; family Adoxaceae; genus Sambucus; species Sambucus nigra. Next base: position 54,083,367 of record OX422220.1, read on the forward strand.
CCTAAGATTGGGCCAAACCACAACTATGCTCTAAATATCTCCATCGAATCATGGGAAAGACTATCCCGCTCTCTCTTGTCAATAATGGATCAGCTCTAAATGTCTGACTGTTGAGGACCCTCAATTGTTTCAGACTGAAATTGAGCAACCTTGCTCCAACCTCTACCGTTGTACGTGCCTACGATAATACTGATCGAGAAGTGATGGGATCCATAAAGCTTGCAATATGGGTTAACCCTATAAATCCTATTATAAAATTCCAAGTCATTGATATCCCAGCTTGTTTCAATATATTTCTCGGATGACCATGGCTCCACAGTATCAAAGGTGTGTCTTCATATCTTCATTAGAAACTGAAATTCTTTTCCAATGGGCAAGTTATCTTTATCTTGGGCGACGAGGACAATACCGAGAATGCAAGCACCAACAATCTAGTACTTGAGATACAACACGGGGAGAATGATATGCTTATATCAGGCTTTTGAGTTGAACCACTTTTGCTCCTAGCATGGGAAGATTTAAAATATAAGGTTTTCCCGGAGTATAACCCTCATGGCAACGTAAATATGGTACATATGTTCAAGAACACGCACTTCATGCCGGAACTGGGGCTGGGACGACGACATTAGGGGATACTTGAACCCATTATGATAAAGAAAGCTTTTCCTCCTTGTGGCCTGGGCTATCAACCGTCAATAAAAAAACTCTAAATGATCCACCAACCTCGGCTGAAGAGAAGGCTAGAATGCACTAAAACTGTCTCAAGAGATTCATTGAATGGAAGATTCATCAGAGAAGGTGAATATTTCCCCTTCTGCGACTTTCCTGAACCGTGGTATGATCATGTGGACAAGAAGATGAAATCAGGAATGGATATCTTTTTTTAAGACAGCTACTCATGGGTCAAAAGTTTCCAGCATCATGTGCAATCACTCATCGAAAAGACTGATTCGTATCGAATATTGCACATATATACCCTCGAAACTTATTCATTTTAGCCTCCTCGGGTACTTCAATGCCTATAATTATGCTCGTTAATCAGACAACCTCCGTTTTATATGCTAACATATTATTTGAGGTATAATTGAGCTTTTATAGGTGTTAAAGTGCTTAATATGAAGTTTGGGCACGTTCCGATTAAGTTTCGTCGCGATTCGCACGTTCAGGGGCATTTTTGTAATTTCACACTTGAGGATTTTTGCCCGAAGAATTCATGGAAGTTGTAGCCCTCGGGCCAAGCTTTGCATGGCCGCGAACGGTGCGCAAATCGGAGTCCGAACGAAGGAAACACGAAGCTTTAATCGGAAAGAATTATAAAAGATTCATTAACAATTTAAATAATTCCACCCATGTTCCTTTTCTTCTTTAATAACAAATCCATTAATTCCATCCATGTCCCTAAAACGTTTTTTCAGCAAATGAAGATGGCGATTTGGCCCTAGGCTCGGGTTTTGCTCGGGTTTTGGTTTCGATCGAAATTCGAGCCTTTCGTCCGAAATTGGAGCTTGATTTGGGACCACACACGCAAATGAGTCTCTTTGGCCATTTTTTGGAGCTTGGATTTTGGCCATTTATGGATATGGAGAATGTGGAGCTTTGAAGTGGGTTTTGGCATTTTAATGGTGGAAGACTAGTTGGTCTCGATTTTGGCTTCCAAGAATGGTTTTGGGAATATATGGAGTTGGATTTTTGTTGGCATTTTTTGGAAATGGGTCTTGATTTGGTGTTTGTCACCATTAATGGACACAGAGCGTTTTGCCATTTTTGGACATGGGAGTGGGTGTGCGAAGTTGTGAGCTGACTTGGAATTGCAGGCGCGGTCGACCGGCCTCGTCCCACCGGTCGACTGGAAATTTGGATTTTGCCTTTGTGCCGAGACAGTGCTCCCTCTCCCTTTGGCGCGGTCGACCGGTGATCTGTTTTTGCCCGAAATATCCGTAGCCATTTTTTCTATTTTTTATTTTCTTTTTCCTTTTTCTTTTATCCTTTAAAATATAACTTATCACCCTTTTCTATTTCTTTTTCTTTTTCTTTTATTTCTTATTGCAACTTAGTATAAATAGAAGACATATATCATTTTTAGAAATCATCATGTAATAAATTAGATTTTTAGTTATCTTCTCTCTTAGAACCTAGGCTTTGATATATTTGGGGATATTTTGTTGGAGATAATCCCTCTCCTCATTTTCCACCATTAATGTAAGTGTTACTATTCATTATCTCCTTTAAGTTGTATTTGCTTTATTTTCCATACTTAATTAATTTTCAGGCCTAGATAATTTTAGTTTCTAAATTAATTAGTGGTGTGCTTTAATTAATTAGTTAATTTATTTATGTCATTTAATATGTGTAGAGGCTAATTTAAATTATGGTGCGATTAATGGAACTCACGTATGGTTGATTTGTTCCTTCGCTTTGGGGATGGAGATTTACGTATTTATTTCGAGTGCGTTGCCCTAGTTTTTACGCCTAGGAAATTTAACGGTGTATATCATGTATGCGCCGTATTTACGACCTTGCGTGCGTAATTTTCGGGGTATTTGTTGATGCCAAAATCTTAATAATATTTTATGCGAATTTAGGGGTGTGACAACTCTTAATTTAATTAATTGACGAAACGAGATGCAATCCTAATAATTCGCAGTCCTATGTAACCATTTATACGCGTTAACTCAATTTGAGGGATATTAGTCGCATCCTATAGTTTTTATTCGCTTTGTTAATTTTAGTTTAAATACACCCATGCCTAGTTTACCTTTTGTTTCTTTTTAGTTAGAAAAATATCTTTTACACTTTTATTGAGAAGTAATAAACCATTTAAATTCTAGCAACTCGTCTCCGTGGATTCGATACCCGGACTAGCAGCTATACTCCATTAAAAGAGTGTAGTCAATAGTTTAGGTTTTTATATTAAGGCGGTGAACAGAAAATAACGATCGACGTTTGACACGCGCTACTTTCCACCCTTAATCAAAATGGCGCCGTTGCCGAGGATGAGTTTGTTTTAGACTTTATTTGATTTAGTAATTCATAGTATTTTCTTTCTATTTGTATTATTTGCTAATATTTTGCAGGACTTCCACATTTGAGCACTTAGAAACGCTCGAATTCTTTTCGCGCGCACTTACTTTGTGGAATCCGCCATTCGAGCCATTTTTGGGGTAAGCATGTCTTATTCCAATTCTTTCGGTAATCCTTGTTATAATTCTCAAAATTCTAGGCCTATGACTTTCGGTGAATACTTAGCATCCCAAAGTAAAACAAATTCAAATATGACTTTGGGCGAGTATAACGAAAATCCAAACTTAGGTTATTGGAATTTTGATGATGATGACAATGATTTTGGGTCTTTACCTCCTTATAATAGGAGTTTTGAAACGAACTCGAATAGTTTTCAAAATTCCTATAATAATGAGTTTTCGTTTAAGTCCAATAGTAACTTTCAAAGTTCCCATTTTCATGCATCCGCACATCGACCCATGACATTCAGTGAGGGTTTGCATATGTATGAGAATGAGAAACTCGAAACTCGTTATCGAGAAGAAAATCGTTCGTGGGAACATGAGTTGGATTTATTATTTGAGTCCGACGACGATTTTGCTTCAGAGACTTTCAGGGTCGAGGAATGTTTTGAACTAAATGAGGTACTTGTGCCTACTTTGGAACAAACCATTCTAGACTTTGCCAATCGCGTAATAGATATTGAAAGCGAGGATGAAAATGACGTAATATCTATTCGCAATGAAATGATTTCTTCTTTGGACCCCAGAGGGAGATTTTAACCCAATTGAAGTGGCCCCTACATCGTAAAAAAATCCTGTCAGGTGGCGCCGCTATGCTCACTGACATTGATGGAGAATAAATGGCATGTGTAGTCAACCTGTATCATCTCAAAAAATTTTACCCTTAGTCCGAAATCTCGGCACATTATGACTCTTCTCATCTCCCTTCTATTTTAAAAATAAAAAATATAAAAAAAAACTTCGTTTCTCTCTACTCAGAACTAGGTAGGGCCTGATCCTCTAAAAACCTTTTTGCTTTCAAAAATGAATTTTAGAAAAATTGCAAACCCCTCAGAGGTACATAGGCAGCTCATACCCCTTACATGAGCACCCCTCCCTTCTTTTTCACAAAATGCTATTATTTTCTTATCCCCGAGAACGACAATTTATTTTATCATATACATGGGAAAAGGGATTATGTATGCCTTAACGACTGGTATAGATAATTCAAATGCAAAATTCATCAAGAGGCACATCAATATAATTAAAATTTTCTTTATTCATTATTAAAGTTTTGTTTCGCTTACATCGGTGTAGGGATTCAAACGACTTTCATTGCCAGCCTACTCATACATTCCTAAAACTAAAATAGAAACAAGTCCCACTATACCTAAAATAACCCTCAAATTATTTCCAAACAAATAACAAAACACCCATTGCAAAAGCTTCACAGATAAACTCCTCAGGGATCCTACCCGCAGCTTCCAGAAGAGCCGTCCCTATAATCGCCCACTTCCTAGGGTCCCCAAACTTTCCCTGCCTGAAATAGAGTGCCACAGATGCTCCATAAAACGATAAGCCTGGACAAGCTTGGGAAAAACCACAACACCTCCCTCCATGGTGTTAGATATGATGAACCACCTTTTTCCAGTCTCCACAGCCAGCATCTTGGCAACTAATTTTCTCCACAACCACTTCATGTAGTCCCCTGAGATGTGATAGACTCTACCAACAGACTGGGATGGACGGGTCGACGATCGGTGATTCTTCCACAAAGAACCCAACCGCATGCGCATACGTTATGTTAAGTCCTCCCTCGAAAAGAAGTCCAGCGTCTGAGGTGTCACAATCTGTTCCCAGCCAAATTGGCGCATGAGCCACCAAGGAAAGTAGAAAGAGGTTTGCTTGAGGCCTACCAACCGAACATACTGGTATTCTCTCAACTCCAGAATGGGCAACAGCTCTCCCCACCAAGGCACTGACCACTACAAGACTCGATCCCCGTGCTCCACAAATCAATTCTTCCAGCTCTCGTTGTCCAGGCCTACACCGATAAAATAGTGTGAAAAGAAATTTGGCACAACCGATAAAGGATACTCGGGTGGGATCGCCATACGAAACCTCTCCGGAATCCGCGTGAACAACATTATGGGGCTAACACTTAGGAAGTCAGAATGACCTTCAAGCCAGGAATCCAGACCATGCAGAGTATCTGCCAATATCATCACCATAAGGTTGCGATGGTACGACATCCAAGAAGCAATGGCTGCAAGTTGTGAGTCCACCAGCAGTTCCCCAATCACCAATAGCAGTTTTGAAACAAAGCCCAATATGACGGCTTAGACATAGCCAACATCACCAATATCCTACAAATTCACTGAATACAGCACAACAGGAAGAAAGGTCATTCCTCCCGTAACTAGTGACCTAGCCGCCGAAGGCAAAATAAAGAGAACCTACCCCCTTTTTATAGGAGGCTAAGGGCTGCCAATCGACATCTCCCTGCCACCCATCGATCGACACTGTCACTCCACTTACTCAAGGTATCCCAAAATACCGTGCCACTGCATTTGGCACCCTTCAAACCATGCCGGTCGGCACCCTCTTTGAAATTTTGTACAAAAAATCCCAAAAAATGTTAGAAAATCCTGAAAAATTCCTAAAATTACCAAAACCTTTTTCACCAAGAAAATTATTTTTACCACACTCATCTCCCTAGAAAAACTCTTATATCCCTAGTGGAATTCAAAAAAATAATTGGATATCCTCCTCATCAACATCTGCAAAGGGAACCACAAAATAAAAAAAATTCCCAACTAAGAAATATCTAACCTTCGGCCCATTCCCTTTTCTCCAACGGAACTTAAAATCAAATGCTCCCCTAAATCCCCAGCGGAACTGCAAGATACATATCCCTAGTGGAGTTGATAAAGAGAAAATTTGCCTCTAATGTAGATTTGTCATTGTGCAACTTCTCTATCCATACAAAATTCCCTTGAACCTACAAAATTATAACAAAACTAGTGTAGAGGGTAAGTAAGGGAGTCAATCCAAATCTAAGGGTGAAACACAAAATTGGTGAGGACATATATATAGATTCATTTGCATTTTATTATATTTTTCTATTTTTTACTTTTTTTATTTTTTATGAATTTTTCAAGGGAATATTAATTAACTAATTATATACTAATTTTTTAAAGTACTACTAAGATGTAAAAGCTAATAAAAAAATGAGGTAAATAAAATTGTGCTAAAAAGTAAACTAACTAAATTGGATTCATGAGGGCTTCAAAATTTCATCCCATTAATAGGAGATTAGCCCTCAATAATTATCATCCAAAAATATAAGATAAACAATTGAAAGTATGAGATGATTAAAATAAAAGTAATAAGAGAGGAGTAAATCAAACCCATTTAAGCCTTGAATTGGAATGGAATCTCAATTTATATATAAAAAATCACTCAATCATAATCCCTCACTCGTGTTTTTATTGAATCTAAACTAAAAATTACAAAACAAAAAGGATAGTGGATGAATTCATAATGGAGAATTAAATAATAAAAGAGATTTGCTAAAAAAGCATATCCTAAAATTATAAAATTGTACATTAGAATTCACCCAAAGAAGTAAATTCTAGATAATTACTTTATATTGAGATAATTGCTAAAAATGCAAAATCTCAATATAAAGGAATGGATTAGAATTTACCTCCCATAAGGGCTAAATTTCACTACATCAATCTATTTTGAATTAATTTCTAAAAATGCAAAGATTCATAATAGAGGGGTGGGGTGAAATTTATTCTAGAGATAATTTTCACTACATACCTCTATATTGAGGTATTTGCTAAAAATGTAAATACTCAACATAAAGGGGTGGAGAGAATTTTATCACACCAAGCTTAAAACTAAATTTGAGATCCTTCCAAATGGAGTCTTGAGTCCTCTTTTATAGTAGGCACATGTAGCATGGGGGATAAAGGGTATATTGGGTAAATGGCTAGGAGGTGCATGTGGATATAGTGTGAGGTCATGTGAATGAGAATAAAAATCTGATATGGTTAATGGGGGTGTTTTGGGAAAAAGGGGACAAGTAGGTAGTTGGGGGTATAATGGGAATTGGTCTTAGTGGGTTTAAGTGGCACATGGGTATTTGGCTTTGGCTTTGCATTTGACAGGTTAAAATCGTGTGAGGCTTGGGACTTTGAAATGGTGAAATGGGTTTGGGGGATATTGGCCGGAGTAGGGTCGGTTTTCAGTGGTATCGTCGGTAGTCGTCGGACAAGGGCTGTCGGTCGGTTGGTTGGAGGTTGGACAGGCCGGGGTAAGGGCGGGTCGGATGGTGGTGGCGTCACGGGTCAGCCCGTCGGTGTAGGGAATTAACTCCATTTTAACTGCAAATTGCTCCGAAATATAGCTTTTGGCACCGCAACTGCAATTAAATCTGCATATTGAACAATTAAGCACATAAGACCCATATTGTCGAGAATTAGAAACTAAAGTACATCTATTCGGGGTATAAATTGTACAGTTTTGGGTGCTTATCACACCACCCCCAAACAGAGCATTACTAGTCCATGAGCAATAAGATAGAGAGAAAGAGAATGATAAGAAACCAAAAGTGTATCACTTTCGCGGGCACTTGCGATTGCACTTAGCATGTGCAACAAGCCTTTAAACCTATAGGTTGCCCTACAGGACGATTTGTGTCTCGTGAGGGTTTGCAGGGAATATACCCATAAAATTATTTATTTGAAAAAGGCAGTCAATCTCTTATTAGACATAGAATAGTCGCACAATCCATCACATGAGAAATATTTTCAGAAATACAAGCTAGAATGTGTAAAAAGATTTAGCTAAGTAAATAATCAAGGCACATCCTTCCTAGAACTTAATGTGTGTAGTGTGAATCAGTCAAAATGGGTCAAGTATCATAAGAGTAATTCCTAGATTGCCTTTTCGGAATCAACGCTTCAACTTCAAATCTCACTGGATATAACTCTCTCAAACGAACTCTCGAGACATGGGTTAGTGTATCACTCTTGTGTGTGAGGAGGTGAGTAAATGTAAGCAAATTCAAACGTCTCACACACATATAAGAAAGAACGAACAATTAGAAAGAAAATTGATCTCATGAAAGAAATGCTAATCACTATAGTGAGAACGTCGAGTTATTCACCACGTTGACTTTCATTTTCCCGAACACCTATGTAAAATATGGATGATAATGGGTGAGGAAAAAATGAAATGGGATATGTGGGATGAGGATATGAAGATGTGGGTAGGATAGGATATAATAGTGATATGAATGATGAGTGATGGATAAAAGATGGATGAATATGTGAGAAGAGTGTATAGCACTTGAAGAACAAATGTCTTTATTTTAAAACCAACTACAAACTCTCTTTTTCTTTTCTCTCTTTTTTTTCCTTTTCTTTTTTCTCTATTTTTTTTCTTTACTTTCTAATTTTGCTATTTTTTTTATATTTTTCTCTCTCCAACAATAAAGACATTTACATTTGAAATCATACTCTTTTATTTGAAATGAAAGATAAAATGGAGATGAATGGAGTGGGGAATGTATATGGATGGTGAGGGGAATAGATGTGAATATGGAATAATATGGGAATGTAATGGGTGAGTGAATGGAAATGTGATATGGAAAAGTGGTAAGTGTATGGATGAAAATCTAGTATTAAGGACAAATTTCAAGACATGCGTTTCTTACAACTCAAAAAAGATGTCATTCTCAGTGATTGAGACAAAATTTGAAGAATAATGAGATCATATAAGAATTAAATGCAGACCCAAATGAAGTTCAATCAACTTGTGACTCGGAGATTGCGTAAAACACTCTGAAAGGGTGAAAGGCACAAATCTCACAAGCTAAAGTCTCGACTAGTGATCCTTAAGATTCTCTTTAGAATTGTAGTACTCTTAAACCCTAAATCGTAGTGACGTGATAAGTGCGCAAATTTTGTTGAGTCTAGAAATTCATGGTGCAACATGCCTTGTTACGTATTACATAAGCTATTTATAAAAAATATTCTCTAGCTTGATTCCTAGACTTTTGAAAGATGGATGATAGAAAATTCACATCAATGAGTGAGATGAAAGAAACTGCACGAAATTTTAAAAATTAGGTTTAAAAACTCAAAATTTTTCAAAAGAGGTACGATTTTGATAAAATTCCCCACCCCAAACAAAAAGGAACATCTTCCTCGATGTTTGGTGAAATGATTTTTAAAATTGAGAGCATAAGGTAGGAAGGAGATTACCATAATGAACCGCTAATGAAGTGGAAAGATGTAGCCAAGAATAAACCTGAATAAATGATAAGAGAAAAAAAGTGTACAAGTCTATAAGCATGATAAAGCATTGGGTGATGTGAAAACACCACCCCCAAACATGATCAGACTAGTACAAGAAACGCGGGCTGCCTCTCGGTAGCGCTAAGTTTAATGTCTTCAGCCAGACCGAACCATTCTCACCCTAAAGATAGGAACTAGAAAAGCTCGGGGTGGCAGAAAAATCGGGTGATGAGAATCACCCCCAAACAAGACTGAAGCGTCAGTCTTGTTGGATCAGGGCTAATAATGGTCAATGCACCTGTATGGCAAAAGTGCATCACACGATGAAAATCATCGGTGGACCATGGGCGGGTGGGGATCAGGGTAATGGTGAAAAAGGCATGGGTGATTAAGCATCGATCACGGGCCTTGTTGAGCCGGAAAGTTAAGGCAACTAGGGCCCTATAAGAATGGTGCTCTAATTGATGTGGGAGGCAAAATGGTTTGGTAAGTGAAATGGGTTAGGGATCATATAAATCACACGAACATTCTATAAATGGGCGATGATAATGGTCGCGCCGTGACACGCCAGGGAGGTGTCGATGGGAAAAGTCAACACCACAAGGAAGTGGTGTGCATGGAGGAACAAGCTCGATGTCACGGAAGTGGAGAGTATCACCACAAATACTCTCGTAGATGGTGGATGATGGTTTTAGGTGAGGATCTAAAAATGTAGATGGAAACATGAATTGTGTAAAATCAAGATCCAAACCAGATGGTGGGGTGGAAATGATAATGGGTGGAGGAAGATGATCTAACTCAAGCGTGGGAGGGAGGAGTAAATGAATACTCACAAGGGAGTGTGGTTTCTAAAGATGGAGTTGTCAACTTCTCCATAAGAGTAGCATCGGTAAATGGGGTGGTTGGGTAAGACAAGGAACCAATCTCAGAGATAGAGGAATCACTAGAAATATCAGGCTCAATGGGAGCCATGCATGGTGGGACATCATCCATATCCTGATAGGTAGGAACTATCACAGATTCTATCTCGGGAATATGGTGAACACTCGTAGCCGGAGCTAACCTAAAAGATATGGGCATGTCAGAGACATATGCAATTGGGGCATAAGGTAAAGGCTCAGGCATATTTTTGGATATGACGGGAAAGTGAGTGGGAACCTCAAAGTGGGGTTCATGATGACACAGTGGGATTGGATCAGGCTCACTATAGAAAGGTAAGTCAACACAATTATCGACTTGGGACCCGGACCATGGGATGGTCTCAATTTTGAGATTATCGGGGTGGTAGGGTTGGTCACACTCAAAATTCGTATCACAAGAGGACACATCATCGTCACACTTGGTGGCAACGATGGGTGGATCCATGGGAATGTACGACTCTCTCACACACTCCAATTCATTTAATCATTGTTCAAGCCTTTGGAGAGCTTGAGTTTGAATTTGAGTGGCTCGCTCTTGCTCGAGTATGAACTTTTGCAAGAGGCTTTCGAAAGTGGAGGTGGATGATGGTGGTGGTGGAGTGACGGGTGGTGGCGGTGGTTGAGGGAGACGCAACTCGCTATGATCATGACTATACAGAGAATACTCAAATGAAGTGGGTGGAGTGGGGCTAAGTTCATCATACACGAAATGATCGCTTTCGTGATGGACAATTGGTTGATACTCATTTGGTGCGTAGTGAGGGGACAGATCAGAAATGGGTGCACAAGGATGATACACGCCGATACATGACACCGAGGGTGATGGAATAGGAGGTGTGTGCAAGGACGGGTCAAGAGTATCAAGGGTACTCGTGAGAGAGCCAAAACCATAAAAAATCTCATAAAGAGAAGGCTCATGATCACTCTCACACGTGTCGCGTGTCAATGGAAAATGACCAAAGTAGTCCCGTAAAGGACGTTCTTCGGCCATGAGGAGAGAACATATTTTTTGGATTTTGTAAAATTTTTCAAAAGGAAAGAAAATATTTTTTGAATTTTTCTAAAAAGGAAAGAAAGAAAATATTTTTGAATTTTTCTATAAAAATAAAGAAAGAAAATATTTTTGGATTTTTTTGTAAAAAATAATAGAAGAAAATATTTTTGGAGTTATTGTAAAAAATAAAAGAAGAAAAATATTTTTGGATTTATCTAAAAAGGAAAGAAAGAAAATATTTTTTGATTTTTTTTTGGAAGAAAAGGTGGGGAAAGATGTGGACTCTGAAATTTGGGACAAACTAACTAAAATCGACTACCGAAAAATGAATTGGACACACACATAAGTCAAGGAGAAATCCTAACTAGCACATAGCCAATTTTTATCTTCAAAATTTAGTGAAAGGGTAGTCAAATTTATTTAAGTCCGCGGGCGATAAAAATTCACGGAATAAAATGAGTGATCGCCTTTGCAAAATATTCTCCTAGTGGGCTACCTAGTTGATTGATTTTAAATTTAATGATGGCTAGGGTAGCACACAATGATAAGCGAGTGAGTCGGGTGATGAAATCCCTTCTCGTAAGTGACTGGGTGTAGGTCTTAGTCAATTAATTTATCACACCATTCGAAAATAAATGCGAGAATAAAATCAAGTAAGAGCACAAAAATCACACACAATAATTGACTCGCTAACAAGAGAGGCGCGAGGGTGTAAGAAATGTACCTCCCAAGGTTTTTAGGTCGTGGGGTGCCAAAAAATTTGAGTCGACCGGGGGGAGATCACGCCAATATCAGTTGTCCCCGGGAGTCCTACTGACCCAAGGTAGATAGGCTTCTAAATCCTCGCCAATGGACGCCCTCTCTCTACCTTGTTCGGTTTCCCTATCACGCTTGTCTTTTATTATTACAATTTAAATGAAAAATAAATGGTGTCTCTAAGCACCGCAATACAAGCAATGATAAAAATCCTAATACAAACCTTCTACAAAAATGGTAAAAAAAATAATAAAGTGAAAAAAAATAAATGAACTACAAGTTGAAATCTGCTCCAAGTGCTTCACGCTCCCAAGAATGGCAACGACGCCATTTGATAACTTTGTTTTTTGTATGGGTCGTTGTTGAAAGCCAAGTTAGTCAAAACCTCAAATACCTACAAAATTAATAATCTAAAGTGTAGAGGTAAGTAAGGGTATCAATCCACTTCCAAGGGGGTAAGCTAGAGACAAATTCAATTGTAATTCAATTTTATTTTCTTTTTGTACTTTTTCACTTTTCTAATTTTTTTAGCTTTTTCAATATTAAAACAATTGGGTGAGGTGATGATTTAAGCTAAACTAAACTAAATGTGATATGATAATAATTAACTAGAAAATGACTAAAATGGAAAATAAAGTCTAACACTAAAATAAAAGATAAAGTGAGGTAAATAATTGTGAGAACAATCAAGGAGTGAAATTACATCACAAATTTTAGTTATTCTAATTAATTAATTTAATTATTTGAATTCTCCCAAATTAATATCAAAATTACAAACCAACTCTCGTTGCAAGTGTAATTATAATAGTAATCTTTTAAAAAATTAAGTTTAACACCCCACAACTCTAGAAAAATAGATCTACACTCCTTTTAATTAATCACCCGCTAGGATCGATCGATTAAAATTCAAGTAAATCTTAGAAAATAATTTTAGAGTTGAAATTCAAGTTATAATACCCCACTTAAGAAACCCCTATCTCTAGTTCGAATCTAAAATGGGTATTATAACTAGAATTTAGATTTTCTCTCAAAAATCATTTACCCTCTGTCGAGGCGTAAATTTAAGGGCGAGGGATCAAAATTAACATTCAAAGGGATTTTTCAAGTAATTAAACTAATAAAAATAAAATAACATCAAATAAGGGTTTTACCCCACCCCTTGAAAGGGAATTTAGCCTAACATGGTATCAAACATAATAAACAAATATTCAATAGGCATTACTATAATAAAAGAGTAGAGAAAGAGAACAAATCTTCACAAGTCTCCTTGAAATTGGCAATTTGAACTCTATCCTTGAAATTGAAGCATACAACCCTCCAATTGAGCATCCAAATGATTTGAAATTAAATATCCACTCAATTAACTCTCTTACAATATTTAACCTCACAAATATCTAACAAAAATAAAAAGATTGAAAATAAACTATTTACAAATATTTCTACCTAATTTATTCTAACCTAACTCTCTACTTTTCTCTAGAATTTTCTCTCTCTATTTGATGATGAGTCTCCTTTGAATTAGCATGGTCTTCTTATATAGTAGGCACATGGAGCAAAGGGGTATATTGGGTATATGGATAGGGGTGCATGTGGATATGGTGTGAGGTCATGTGAATGAGAATAAAAATCTGATATGGTGAGGGGTAATTTGGGAAAAAAGGGATAAGTACGTAGTTGGGGGTAAAATTGGGAGAAAGGGTTAAAAGGGGTTATATGGCACATGGGTTTTTAATGAGTTTATTGTTGGTTTTGCCTTTGCTTGTAACAGTTGATGAAAACGTGACTTTGGAGAAATGGGTATGAGATGGTTGGAGCAAGTGGCCAAGGGGTTTGGAGATGGGTTTTGGATGAGGGTTCCGGGTTTGGACATGGGGCTTCGGGTAAGGCTGTTGGGTCTGGAAAGACGGTGCCGAAAATAGGCTGTCCGGTGAGGGGATTGCGACGAAACTAGCTGGTAAGGGGTGAAATCGGGTTTGGAAGGGGATGGATCAACCGAGGTTGAGGCGGGTTGGGGACGAAAGATCCGGGTCGCGCCATGGTCACAGGCCGCGACCAGGTATGGAATGGAGGGGTCGGAGCAGCAGCAGTCGGAGAGGACTCCGCCGCGGTTTGGATGGGAGGTCCGGCAGGCGCCGGCGATTGGGTCTGGTGATCGGCGGGTTAAGGATGGATGGGGGTTATTGGTGAATAAAGGTTGGGAAATGGAGGTTTGATTATGGTGGATGGGTAGGAGAAAGAATGTTGTTTGGGAAGAAGATGGAATGGGTTGTGATAAGGAGCAGTGGAGGTGTAGGGGGATAAGTGTGAGGGTGAGGGTGAGGGTGAGGGTTGGTTGGGTGTGAGGTTTGTGGGTGTGTGTGTTTAATTGGGACATTTAAAAATAACACTAACTAATTAAAATATAAAAAAAATAAAAAAATTATTAAAACTAAAAATCTAAAAATTAAATTCCTATTCTAACAATAAAATAAAGACTCCATTAAAAAAATGAAAGTAAAAAGGAACTAAAACTAAAATTATAATTAAATGTAAAATCAAATAAAATTAAAAAAAACCTAATCCTAATAAAAACTAAAAACTAAAAACTAATAAAAATCAAAATAAAATAAAATTATACTAATAAAAAAAAATATAGAAAATAAAATTTAGAAAATACTAAATAAATCCTAAAAATAAAATTGATTCAAACTAAAAATCTAAGAAATAATAAAAAGGGACAAACAAAACACACACAGGGTTTAGGGTAGGCTTAGTCTAGGCTTAGGCTCGGGTAAGGTTACGGGGTAGGGAATTAACTCCATTTTAACTGGAAATTGCTCTGAAATATAGCTTTTGACACCGCAACTGCAATTAAATCTTCATATTGAACAATTAAGCACATAAGACCCATATTGTCGAGAATTAGCAACTAAAGTATGTCTATTCGGGGTATAAATTGTACAGTTTTGGGTGCTTATCAGGAGTCTCCAAATTTTCTCAAGAAAACTTAAGCCCCTCAGAATTGGCTGGGACTCGCAGAATTAGTCATCTCTACTTAAACCCTCAGAATTGGCTTCGACCCGCAGAATTGGTGATCTTTACTTAAGCTCTCAGAATTGGCTTCCGCATAATTGGCTTCGACCCTCAGAATTGGTCATCTCTACTTAAGCCCGCATAATTGGCTTTGACTCGCAGAATTGGTTATCTCTATCTTAAGCCCGCATAATTGACTTTGACCCTCAGAATTGGTCATCTCTACTTAATCCCGCAGAATTATCTTTAACCCTCAAAATTGGTCGCTTCTCTATTAACCCCTCAGAATTGGTCATCTCCACTTAAGCCCGCAGAATTGGCTTTGCCCCTCAGATTTGGTCATCTCTATCTTAAGCCCTCAGAATTAGATTTGATCCTCAGAATTAGTCATCTCTATGTAAGCTCGTAGAATTAGCTTTGACCCTTAGCATTGGTCATCTTTACTTAAGTCCTCAGAATTGACTTCAACCCGAAAAATTGGTCATCTCTACTTATTCCCTCAGAATTGGCTTCGACCTGCAAAATTGATCGCTACAAATTAGGTCCTCATAATAGACCTCAGCCCACGAATTTGGCTTTGACCCGCAAAATTGGTCATCTCTATCTTAAGCCCACAGAATTGGCTTTGACCCGCATAATTGGTCATCTCTACTTAAACCCACAAAATTGGCTTTGAACCGTATAATTGGTCATCTCTACTTAAGCCCTTAGAACTAGGTTCGACCAACATAATTGGTCGCTTCTACTTAAGCCCTTAGAACTGGCTTCGACCCGTAGAATTGGTCGCCACAAATTAGGTCCTCATAATTGACCTCGACCCTCAGAATTGGTCGCTCCCTACCTTTGACCTCAATCCTCACCTCCTTTAGGTCCTCATATCACCTTAGGTCCTCAAAATCGACCTCGACCCTATGAACCGGTCATCCTCATCCCTTAGGTCAATAGAATCGAACTCTTTCCAAAACATCATGCGGTGTATATTCGATGACTTTCACTTGTCCCAAGCTCACCTGTTTAGGGGCTCTATAACACATTCTATGACCCCCCCAAGTCTCTCCTTAGGTCCCTAGTACCTCCCCATTTCACTACAAACCCTATGTCATACTCGAGTACCGATCTAGAGCATATTTGGCGCTTTCGGTCCCCATTTGACTCCGATCAACTCTATCATCAGAGCAAATGCTCTTTGAATATTCAAAGGGCTCATAATTCTCTTTCTAATGGTCCGCCTTGTGCATGAATCGGCATAACGATTCGGATGAACGAACCATTTTACTATTGAAAATCATCCTGGAGGCTCTCGGGCACCAATTTGATCCCAATTAACTTCATTTTCAGAGCGAAATCTCTTTGAATCTTCGAAGGGCACTAAAATCACTTTCCAACGGTTTGCTTCATGCGCGAAACATCAAAACCGTTCGGACGAACTATCCATTTTACCTCAAAAATTGATCTAGAGGCAATCGGACTCTCCCGAGCTCCGTTTAACCAAGGTCAACTCTTCATCTCAAACAAGAATGAATGAATCCACGAAGGAAACTGAATACCCTTTCCAATGGTCTCCCCGTGCGCGATTTTGACTTACAGTACGGACGAACGATTCATTTTACTTTGAGAGATCACTTAGATTTTTCGAGCCCCGGTTGACCAAGGTCAACTTTTCGAACCAAGCAAAATTATTTGGAATGTCGAAGTCCATATCCTAACTTTTCCAACGGTCCTCTCCATGTGCAATTCTGACTTACCATGTGGATGAACAATCCGTTTTCGTCTGACGATCTTCTATCTAAATGACTGATGTGTGCTTTCGATTCATATTTGACCCAAAGTCGTCTCCCGGACCAGGGAGCGGTCCAAAGAACTCTTAAACTTTTATGAATTACCTTTCTAACGGTATGCCCCATTCAGGATTTGGATAAACATCTTGCGTTCTATGACCATTTTTTCGAAAAAATCTGCACGAGACTGCCAATTGGCAGGTTCAGTACCTTGCCTATCGGCAGTGTGTCTAGGGTCAGTGCCGATAGGAAGGACTAGGGAAATTTCGATCGTCACCCCCTACCCTATAAATAGATGGCACGACCTCACTCCCAAAGCACACCACATATCCATCAACATTAGTGATCTCAATAACATTCTCTCGAAATTAGTGAAGTTCCTCCACGTGAAGTTCCATTCGAGCTTACATTCCCATCATTTTCATACCCAATTTGGCAAAATCATATTTTCTGTCATCCAACCTTTATCTCACGTTCACGGGAGTTCATCTAAGATCAAATATCAAGCTTCAAATAAGGTCCAAATCCTTCTCTCTCTCTTAAAATTTATTGTTTTGCATAAATTTCATTAGATTCATAAATTAGTCCTTACTTTAGTTCATACACATTGATATCTACATTTTTATTAGTATATTACACATACTTTATTTTCTATAAAAAATCCAAAAGAAATAAAAAGAGGGTTACACCCATAAATTTCGAACTGGATTATCCATCACACATTTTCAAAACTAAAAACATTTTTCTGCATACACACATATTATAAATTCCCCTTCGAATCTATAGGATAAACCCCACCCTTATGTCAGATGCGAACTACGTTAACTTTGATGCCTTTATAGGCTACGTAGGCATTTCGGATTAAAACCGAAGACTCGAGTCCAATTTTCCATTTTTTCAACTTCCCAATTTTTAAAATTTTCCCCAATTTTTCTATATCCCCCATTTCCATATTCTTGCATTAGTGTACATATTATGTTTGTTAGGGTTTCATCCAACACATATTATTGTTCCATCATAACAATTAATATCACGATAAATGCATAAATCATATTTTCTATATATTATTTTGGGGACATTCTTATGGATGATCTCACTCTATCTCTTCCATGGTATGAGTTGGGTGATTTCGATCTCCATTATACACACACACACACACACACACACACACACACACACACACACACACACACATCACAGAGAAATAAAGGAAAACAATAACACTAGCCCACGAGGGACCAAAAGGGCGGGATGGGTGACTAACACCTTCCCATTCCGTAACTTAGCCCTCGAACCCTTTGAACTATTGATTTCGTATGCATCATTTTATTTTTTATGCTGTTCTCTCGAGGCAGAGACATATGTTCATTTGCATGTTTTGCGCAAATAGGTTGGTGGCTCCATCTCTTTATATTTATCTCACACTGACAACGGCCGAAGCGTTCCAAAGTAGGGCGTGAGACCTTTCAATCCCCCTCCCTTTCCTATCCCCCCTTTGGGAGGTAGAAGAGGAAGCGACGCGCACCTTTGATCGGGACGGCCCCAATCATCAAGCTTAAAATAAAATTTCGATTTTGAATCACAGCCTTTTTCTTTTTTCTTTAGACTGGGCCTTCAAAGCAATCCCCATCTCCTTTTTCTTTTTAGTTTTGCTAAACATGTCAGTTTCATAAGTTTGAAGGTCTCCTATGAGTTCCTCTAACCTAAGAGTATCTAATATTCCCAACGAATTTAGGACGATGACTTTAGGGATAAAATGGGCTGGCAGGGATCTCAAAATATTTTTCAAAACTCTCGTTTCAGGAACTTTCTCACCTAAATTAAAACTAGAGTTAACGATATCATAAAATTGTGCATAAAATTCATCAAACGACTTATACTATAGCATGGTAATAGTCTGAAATTGCGTGCTGAGGTTTTGAAGCTTAGAGATTTTCACTGCGTTAGTACCCTCGTGAGTGAGTTGAAGGATATCCCATGCTTACTTAGATGTAGTGTACGTAATGATGCAACAAAACTCGTCAGGAGTGACGAATCCAAAAATGGTACTTAAATCGCATAAGTTAAAATTACTCCATTCAAATTCATCTATTGTCCAAGCATTGATAGGTTTTGAACCTATTACATCATCATTGGTCACTGTGGGTGGTGTCCACCCTCTTTCTCAAACAAGACAGATTCTTTCATCAATATATTTTAAAGCAGACCTCATCCTAGCTTTAAAGTATGCATAATTCAACCAATCGAAAACTGATAGCCTATTATGTCCCAAATGTTTAAAAGGCCATGTTGAAATTGAATGTAACCTGCTCTGATAAGAATTTGAGAAAACAAGATGGGTTTTATATGGATTTATTTGTATATTAGGATAATCACACAAATTCAATTTTGCCTAAATTTTATCTTGATTTAATTTAGTTTGCATGCAATGATGAAGTTCAAATTAAATAAGCCAAACTGCATAAATAAACCAAGTCAATCATGTGAAGAAGTAAGAAAAATACCTTTCGAGCAAAATGTTGTATTCATCACTGTATCAAAATTGACATATACTAGAAGACCTACAAACTACTTAGCTCCCCTAAGCATAAAGCGAATTTCTTCAAATTTTCTACATAATACAACACAGTCAAGCACCATCTACTGGAAGTGGTCTTCCCTCGGTATCCACCGATCAACCTTCTTCTTCAGCAGTAGAGCCTCAGCTCCACGAATCAATAATAGATAAATTCTCTACAACGGTTCTTGGATATGGAATATGTTCTTCTTGATTTGGCAAAGTGATCTTGAAAAATCCAAGGGGTTTAAATTGAAAATTTTTAGAGTTAGATTACAAAATAAATCTAAAAGGTCCTGGGAAAAAATCTAATCCCATATCTCTATTTATAGGGAAATTTATTGCAAAGAGACATGCATTAAAAATTTGGATCGGATATGTTTAAAAAATAAAAATTTGCGCACTCATTCGAACAACGTACCTATTTTCGTTCGAACATTTTTCCAATGAAACTTCGAACGACATTGCAGAGCTGCCAAAAAGGCATCACTTCAGATCTCGTTTGAACGTCGGAAACTCGTTCTAACGACATACCTAATCTCATTCGAACAACATCCAATAAAAACTTTAAACGACATTCCAGAACTTATAAAAAGGCGTCGTTCCAGATTTCTTTCGAACGAATAAACCTTCAACTAACGACACTATGTGACTTGTATTAATGAGTTAGCAACATTTAAAAAAAACTTTAAAATCATTTAAAAATATTTTGATTTTTTTTTAATGCAAACTCTTTTTGAAATATAACCCCTGGATGTTTAAAGTTTTTACCAAACCACCTCATAACTCTTTTGAATGTTGTTGAGATGCGCGATCTTCAATATTCTAAATGTCCTTAACTTCTTGTCTTCGAATACGTAAAAATCTTCATGAAGGTGTAGTGGGGTGTAACAGGATAAGCCAAATAAAAACTAAATTGAGCAATTATAAAACTTGCGCTTACAACATATTCATCTATTTTCACTTTTATTCTCATACAAGCTAGAGGATCACTGGATACGGGGATTTAATCTACTATTTTATTCTTAATGTTGAAAGTTTAGTCGTTCTTTTATGACCAAGTGATTTTAGGGGTGTATCAACCTCAGTCAAGTTCTTTGATGAATTGAAAACATTACATATTTCTCAATTGGCTTTCGTTTCATTCTAAAAACATACCAAATGATCAAACAATGACTAGATGTCTCACATCGAGTTTTTATATGAGATGACATCAGTTTTGACTCATTCACAAATTATGTGGACTTTAAATCTCTCTACATTAGTACGTAGGTTCACTTGGACCGTCTGAGTGAACAAGTATCATTTTGCACATATTTATCCTTTTTTATATTATATATACACACATACCATGTTACAGTATAGTTTAGATATATACTAAATATTTCCATTTTATTGTTTAGATATATGCTAAATATTTCCATTTTATCATTTCTCTTCACACTATAACATGCTAAAATAAATGTTTTATATCTACATTTGAGACTGAAAAGGCGGAGTGCGTGCCTAACACCTTCCCAATCCATAGCTAATTCCTCAGACCTTTGGCTATTTGGTTAAACACGCGAACCACTTTCCATCACTAGGTCTCTATGGAGGCCTACCCCTTCTTTTATCTATTTGGGGTAAAATAGACCGGTGAATCCATTTTTTTAAAAAAAAAAGAATGAAGTGATGACCCTATATCATCGCCAATTACCCTGTCCTCCATATTTCATTCCAAAAACTACATACACAGAGGAGCATGGGAGACGGGCGCGATGCCTCGGGTCCAAGCCCTCATAGTGGCGACTCCATTGGGGATATTTAATGTAAGTGGACTGAACTCAATTTAATGTAGATCTTTATTTATTTCTGCATGTTATTATTGTTCATTCAGGCATATTCTATTTTTATTATTTAGTCTTGTTCTTTTTAGATACTTGACTAAGTAGAAAAACACTAGTAATGTTTGATCCCCTTGGGATAAGGTTACACCATAGGCATCCCTTGAACCCTATTTGTGACATGTATGGCAATATACTTAATAATTTCAAGTGAGAATAAATCTTGTCGAAAAATAAAAGACTCTTCAATGAGACGCACATTACTTCATCGCATAACATTTGTATATCACTATATACCCCATTACCATGGGAAACCTAGCTATAGGTTTGGGTCTATTCAACACATGTCCCTAGCAACAATTTCCACTCTTCTTGAACCCATACTCTTAGTGTATATATAGTGGCATGTTCTCGATGAACATCACTCACAAATCTCGAGTATATCGAGTCAACTCTCCCACGTATTAACCCCACAGGTACGTCAAGAGGCTCGATTCACGTACCGATTCGGCGTGAATATGTCATATTTATCTCCTAAATTTCAGTACTCTTACAGTCTAATGCATTGTAATTAGACCTAATTTATCATAATCATGTTACTAATCCTTTTCGACAGGTATTTCTTATTTCATGTATTTCTCTCTTATTTTACGGGTATTTCGTGCAAGAGGATGCGAGAGGAAAATTGAAATAATGAAAGGAATGAAGGAAAAGAGAATTAAGGGCATTTATATAATTTTTCATCCAAAACTCGGATGTTGAGCTAAAATGAAAGTTGAAGATCCTGAATCTACGAGCATACTGGAAGAAACAACGCCCAAAGCCGAGTTATAATGAAGAAGTTACGAGGGTTTGAAGATGAGAAGCAAATCCATGCGTAAAAAAGTAATATCAGTAATTCACTTTAGGCAAATCAGTTTGGAGAAAAGGATATCCGGTTTGCTGGGGAGAACCGACTCGAGGTAAGGCCGAACTGGTTCGATATACCTGTTACGATATTTTCACTTTTATCCTTATTTTCATCTAGAGAATTGTACGGTTTTAAAACACTTCCAAAACGACCCAAGACTGAGGTAACATCAAATTAGGGTTCTCATACTTTAGTTTTACATAAGTTTTAACATAGTTTTGAGAGGAGAAGAAGGCTAAGCAAACACAAGACTAAGTTACATGAAATTTCAATATAAGTATTGCTTTCTTCTTTATTTCTTTCAAGCTTGATTCTCTATATAATCTTTCTTCCTTATTTATGTTTTTTGATTGTTTATATCTTTGCTTGCAATATATACTTGATCACGTCTTCATGCAACATAGAAATCACATGCGTAGTTAATTTCTCCATGTCTGGCTAGGTTTTTAGAGGGTGGGGGTACATTAATCCAACCTAGGTATTATAAATGAATATAAATTGAATAGAATTAAATGAATAATTGGGAGATTTGATACTTTGTCAGAACAAATATTGTAGACCTTTTAACGTCGTTTGCCATGGGTAACAGGAGTATTTAAGGATATAATACGCATGTCGACAATTTTGTCACTCTCGTTAAATTTATATTTGATTAGATATTGTGCAGAGTAAAATCCTCATATGCTTAGAACTTAGATAAATTTAAGGTTTTCTCTTGATTATATATTTTATATCCAATAAAATTACTGACGGTTAGGGAGAGTGTATTCCATCCCCATTTTCTCATATAGTTTATTTATAAAAGTAAAAAAATAGTTTCACATTCATTAGTTAAATTGCATTCATTAGTTAATTTCATTAGGCTGTAGTAATTATCTTAAACAATTTCATCACCTTTTCTTATTTCCTTAATGAGTCGATACTTAGGTTTTGGACGCCTTTTTATAGTTATCGTCATGATCCTGAGCTTGACACTCGACTTACCGGGGTATTACTTAAGCGACCGACTTACACTAAAGCTGTAGATACATGCGTTGCACACACTTTTTGAGTCACATCAAGTTTTTGGTGCCGTTGCCGAGGATTAGCTAGAGTACTAGGTTAGGTTGAAATAACCCAAGAATTTGACTTTAATTTCTAAAAAGCCAAAAAATCATACCCCCCCCCCAAAAAAAAAAATTCAAAAGATCCAAAAATTTAAAAAATAAAAAAAATAAAAATATTCTCGTGTGCTTCAAATGCAAAATACTCAGCCCACTCCCAATCCAAATCTCAATCCTCCAATGGTACACAAAAATCCTACAATTGAACTCACCACTGCTAGTTCTCACACTTAAAACTCTTCAAACTTCCGAGTACTCCTCCTACACCGCATAGTCACACCACGAGTCATTTGTCTAGGAACTCCAGTGAGGAAAGTGATTCTATAAGTGTGAGTGCGATGTCCGATCATGCTAGTTTAGAAACGGGTGAGGGAGTGATGACGTATCACCCCATAAGATACATATTATACCTCTAGTGAACCGTCGCTCTGGGATGCATTATATTACCGTATAATGCGGGATAGTTTCACTTTAGGAATGGGATAATTCAAATTCTCCCAATGTTTTACAATATGGAGTTGAAAAAGCCCTATCTCCACATTAGAGAGTTTGAGGAGGCACGTGGGACATTTAATGATCAAACGTGCACCCAAGATGTAATGTACTCCTAGATTTTTCCCTTCTCTCTTAAGGAGAAGGCCAAGACTTTCTTTGGTCATTAGCACTGAACTCGATAGCCACGTGGAGGGATATATAGGTTAAGTTTCTCCAAAAGTTCTTTCCCGCTTATAAGACCAATTCTATTAGGGATCAAATTCAGACCTTTAGGCAAAATGAGAATGAGACTTTTGATATTTTTTGGGAGAGGTTCAACGAGTTAATTAACATGTGCCCACACCACAATTTTGAGAAGCACAGACTCATATTTTATTTCCATCACGGGCTCAACTTAAGTTCTAAGTAACTCGTTGAGACTATGTGCTCGGGAGGGTTAGACGGGGACAATGCAGAGGACCACTTGAAGTATGTCTCCGAGACTAATCAAGCGTGGGACACATTGAATCTGAACACCCAACCCAAATCTAGACACACATCTAAGGATCCTTCCTCGTCCGAGCTCTATCACTTGGACAAGGAAGCCGAGTTGAATCTTCAAATTAACTAACTAGTCAAGAGGTTAAAATACATGGTTGAATCTATGGGAGACATGCATCCGTATCCATTCGAGCAATTAAGGAGGAGATGTGCGCAATTTGTGAGGCGGGGAATTTAACCAAGGAATTTTTGACGATACCCGCCTATAAAGTTATGCTACAAGAGCAAGTTAAGGCGGGGGGAGCCTATAAGAGTAATTTTAATGCCACTCACGGAAATTATTATAATCCCTCGTGGCATAACCATCCTGGTTTTACTTATGGGTAATCGAATGCAGCGATTAACCTGATACCACATATTTCCTAATAACCGCCACCACTTCCACCTTACCAACAAGCACCATATATGCAAGTGCCCCCTCCGGAACCTTATATAATCCCACAATGAAAGATTTTTAAGGACACTTTAGCTCAATTCATGTAAACTCAGTCAGCAATGAAGGCCCAAAAGTTTATCGACTTAAAGGCTTCGTTATCTAATTTATAATCTTCCCTAAGTGTCCAAGAAAAGGGCAAATTTCCCGCCCAAGGCCAAAGACCTCCCCAAGGTCAAAATTATGTTATCTAGAATACCGAAAAAAATAAAGAATAGTGTCAAGCGGTAACCACTTTACGTAGTTAGAGAGTTATTGACTTGTCACCTCCCCAACACGATGAGCAAAATAAGAATGAGGTTTTGCCCGACACGAAAGAGGTCAAAGATGCCCCTTTGGAAGGGAGTGATAAAGATGACACAGTTAGGCCTGAGGTGGTAGTGAAACCCCCTAATGCCGCTCCTTACCCTCAATGGTTAGTCCCTCCACCTAAAGGGGCCTCCCGTGATGACATATTAGAAGTTCTTAAGCAAGTAAAGCTTAATTTACCTTTTCTCAAGGCTATCAAGCAAATTCTCGCATATGCAAAGTTTTTGAAGGACTTGTTACCGCGAAACATAGATTAAAGGTAAAGAAGAAGGTTTTCTTTTCACAAAACGTATGTTCGGTACCTTTAAGTGATCTCCTACCAAAGTATAAAGATCCGAATGCACCTACCATTTTGTGCATCATTGGAGAGAGTGAAATTGATAAATCATTATTATATTTAAGGGCGAGTGTTAACATTCTCCCTTGCTCTATCTATAAATATATAGATTTTAGAGATCTTACTCTCCAAATTGCGAATCCTTCCGTGAAGATACCTCGGGGGATAGTTGAGGACGTGATTGTCAGAGTATACACTTTCTACTTCCCAGTAGATTTTATTATTTGGGATACGGAGCCCTCCTCTCCTTTGAGTCATCATGTTCCCACGATCTTTGGTCCCTCATTCTTATCTATAGCTAATGCATTGATTAACACACAAAATGGGCAAATGCAATTCATATTCGGGAACATGACACTCGAGACTAATATCTTTAACATCACCAAGAAAATAGCTGATGAGGACGAGTTACACGAGTGGGATCTTATAGAGGAGGTAGTACATGAACAATTTGATGGTAATCACACTAGGGATCCGCTAAAGGCGTGTCTAGTTACGACGAGTGAGAGTGATAATGTGTACACCAATTTCGAGTGAGAGTTGAGGGAGATGGGAGATTTATTGGATGCATGTGAGAGCGATGAGGACGTGAGAGATATTAGTTGGGTCTCTCAATTTGAAGGACTACCGCCAAGGGAATCGTACACAGTTACCTCCGGTGAGAAATTTCCTACTCTCGAATTGAAAAAGCTTCCTTCTAACATCAAATTCTCTTAATTGGGAGAGGATGAGATATATCCAGTTGTTGTCTCCTTGATCCTAAATAAAGAGAAAGAGGGAAAGCTTATGGCCATTTTGAGGAAGCACATAGGTTCTTTTGGTTGGAGCATTGCGAATTAAAGGGTATAAGTCCTTTAATTTATACTGATAAAATCCACCTAAAGGAAAACGTGAGACCCTTTAGAGAGATGCAAAGGCATTTGAACCCTACCATAAAAGAGACATCATTAAAACATAAATCATTAAGTTATTGGATGCGGGCATCATCTATCCCATCTTAAATAGTAAATGGGTGAGTTCTATTCAAGTTGTCCCGAAGAAATCGAGAATGAATGTGATAAAAAATGCAAAGGGGGAACTTATCCTAAAACGTCCCGCCATCGGGTGGATCATTTGCATTGATTATCAGAAACTCAATGCCGGCACTATAAAAGACCATTTCCCTTTTTCGTTTATGGACTAAATGCTTGAGAGAGTCGCGGGCCACCTGTTTTACTATTTTTCAGATGATTATTATGGGTATAACCAAATTGAGGTGGATGTTTTAGATCAAGAGAAGACAATGTTCACATATCATTTTGGAACATTTGCCTACAAACGTATTCCATTCGACCTTTTAATTGTGCATTCTTAGTTTATTTAGCAAGATGGTCGAAAAGGGCCTTGAGGTGTTCATGGTCGATTTTAGTGTCATCGGCCCCTCTTTTGACTATTACCTCATTAATCTCGAGAAGGTTCTAACCCGATGTATGTAAAAGAACTTGGTACTAAATTGGGAAAAGGGACATTTTATGGTTATCAAAGGCATAGTTCTTAGTCACATCATGTCATCTAAGGGGATAAAAGTTGATAGGGAAAAAATTAACGTTTTTATCGAACTTCCCCCACCTAAGTCACTAAAGGATGTGCGCTCATTCCTGGGCCACGGAGGGTTTTATTTAGGTTTATGAAGGATTTTAGCGCTATCGCTAGGCCTTTAAGTAACATACTTGTGAAGAATGCCCCCTTTGAGTGGAGTGAAGCATGCTAAGAAGCTTTTAATTTTTTTAAAATCATGTTAATCTCCGCTCCCATCATGCAAGATCCGAATTAGACCCTTCCGTTCAAGCTTATGTGTGATACATGTAATTATGCAGTAGGGGTTGTTTTAGGGAAACAGAGAGATAAGAAAGCCCACGTCATATACTACACTACTCGAACTTTAACTGGGACTCAATTGAATTACTCCACCATTGAGAAAGAGTTGCTATCGATAGTGTTCGCCCTAGATAAACTTCGTTCATATCTTATCGGGTCGCCCATAACGTGCTTTATCGACTAAGCGACTCTTAAATATATCCTTTCCAAAGAGGATGTGAAGTCGCGCCTCATTAGGTGATCTTGCTACTCCAAGAATTTGACCTCACTGCACCAAAACTTTCGGCCTGTCACAAGTCCAACTTGTCAAGGTCAATGACTGTGACAAGTCTGGGGGTGACAACTTTTGTTGTACCGTGATAAATTTTTAAAGGTTGTCACGGATTTGTCACGATCTTCGACCGTGACAAATCTTATCAAGGTCAACGGTCCTGTCACATTCTTCGGCCTTAATAAGATTTGTCACGGTTGAAGACCACGAAAAATCCATGACAACCTTTAAAAAATTGTCACGGTCAATGACCATGACAAATCTGGGCAGAATTAAAAAAAAATCTGCTTGACAGTTTGGCCACTGCCACTGCCCAATAGTATATTTGTACCTGTTCAAACAACATATATCCAAATAAAATAGAAAGAATGCACCAATTCATTGCATATGTATTTCCACATCCAAATAAAATAAAAATTCAATCCATATCCAAACCAAAATGTAACAAATCAAAACAATTCAAATATAATCCAAGTGTCCAAATAAAAATAGATACAAATAATGTCACGACATAGTGTCTGGGGTAGGTTCGAGGAGAAAGGAAGGCCACATGATATACGCATTGAGACACCCCTCAATAAGCATCACGCCGCATTATTCGCACAACCACAATGCGGAGTTCTCCTTTTTGGATATCACATGCGTGACGATCACCTTGGCCTCGATGTTTTGAAGGTTACGTCCATAAATCGGTATACCTGTTATGGTATTCGGATCCCTCAACCCCCTCGCTATCCTATGGCCATCATATATGTCGCATAAAAACACGCTCGGTCAACCGATTGTAGACATAGGCCACTAGGCGAGAACCAAGTAGGGGACTGTATCATCAAGCGGTGAGTCCGCACGTATTGACGATGAAGAAGCGATGCCCACGTACTCGTTCTACTCCCCCTCCCCCTCCCCCACCTTCTCCTTCCCCTTGCCTTTTCCCTTTCTGCTTAACTGAAGCTTCATGAATGCGTACATATCTAGGACCGTCACCTCCAACCTTGATAGATTTACGTCATGCATGTCCACCTGACGAGCCAACCCGGAGTTGCTCGTCTCCATTCCGGTGATCCTAGATTTGCCAACCCGCAAGTTCACCCCCTAGTCCTCCCCTTGTGATTAACGTCAAGCAGTTGGATGAGTGCGTTCGTGGACAAATATTCTTTGTCGACATCAGACTGCGTCTCGTGCACTTCCTTAAGCTTTGCCTGAAACGACAAAAAGCACACGATTAGTTAAATAAGTAAATAAAAAATTATAACGTAATTCACAAAAAATTAACTGTCAGATTACTTACAATCGTGGCCGCGACGCTCGGGGACACCTCTTTATCCTTGACCTTCTTCGTCTGAATTACCACATAGGCATCGAGCCTATATGGCCTACCCCCAGGGCCACTCCTCGTCCCCTGAAATAAAACAATGCTAAATTAGTAAGTAACGCAAAGTAAAATAATGTAGAATAACATATTTCTATAATTATAGAAAAATAAAAACTTACCATCCTGTGCTCCACCTCGGCGTAAGACGTCCGACTGGAGTAGTGCACGTCCGTCTTTTTTTCCCGGTTTTCCCTCCCTGATTGGCGAGATGCCAATTGTCGCTCCTCGATCTCATTATCAATGAACTCCCAGGCCTTCTCAAAGTACCGGGCTCGAAATTCTTCTTCCATGTCTTATGTTGCTCCCTCAACTGCTCCAACACAGAATCGCGGAGTTCTGGGGGCAGGCTGAATTGTTCCTGTCAAACAAATACAAAAAAAATAATGTAAGTGTTAGTTGCGAATAAATATAAATATAAATATAAATTGAAATTGATATACATTACCTCTAGTGCCGCCCAAATAGCTAAATTGAGCTCGTTTGGCACCTCCCTCCAACTGGTCTACCCTGGGCCAATAATCGTCTTCACCAGCTCGAGGTATCTAGTCAATAAGCCCGTCTTGTTCTCAACTACCATTCCTAATTTGTCCCATTTGGGGAGCCTAGGCGCCAAGGAGCCCTCGTCGCCTCCGCTACCACCGAGCCCTGAAGAAGACATCATCATTATCATCATCATCATCCTTGCCTTAAGCCCTGAAGGAGACATTTTCTATAAAAATTGTTGTTATTAGTACAAATCCAAATGAATTAGAAGAATACAAACACCCCTGCACACCCCACACTTGAAGAAGACATACAAATATTTTATGTGGTCGTGCCACTCTCAATGGGTCGTGACACGAAGTAATTTTTGAAAATAGTTGAAAACTCCCCCCCACACACCTGCACACACACACACACACACACACACACAGACACACACACACACACACACACACACACACAAAGGAAAGAGAGAAAGAGAGAGAGAGAGAAAATGATCAAGTATAAATGAAATAAGAGCAGTAAATTGATGTCCGATAAAAACATTAAACTATTGCTCGATAATTGGAATACTTATTACAAATCTAAAAATTGTTTGAAATTCAGGTTATCATAAAAAGTGGATTGACATTCGGTAGGAGCAGCCAAGTCATCAACACTACTGTTTAGACGCTTTGGAGCATGTTGGACGATTGATCACGACTCGTTGTTGATATACTCCGAGTAAAACACTTGCTTGACCTTTTGAAATGCATAAACAAACGGCTCATCGCTCACATGTTCGTTGCTCTTCAACTTGGACAAGTCAATCATGATCAAATTGGTGCCAAGAATAACTTTAAAAGCATTTTTATCCTCAACTCTTACCTAATAACAGTAAAATGCAACCTCTTTGAAGCTTACATAGTCCAATTCAAATATATTTCGAATTACACCATAGTAAGTCTTTTAAGCTTCAACGAGGTTTTTATCTTTACATCTGTAATTTCTCCGTACACCCTAGCACCGAATACGTAACCGATCAATCGATACTTTTTGTACTCTTATGCCATGAACAAGGGTCTAGTGGCTAGACGAGCAAGCCTTGATGTCGCATCACCCGTATTTAAGAGCTGAGAATATAGATAGATTAATTAGGTTAGTTGTAAAGTTTTATTGTAATGTAATGTTATATAACAACCATTTTCATTATAATTACCTCGTGTGACAACCACAACCTAAATTCGCTGTCTGATTGTGCCATTATTTTTCGTCTTTTATTATTCTCACAGGGTTCATATTTTCTGCATACAATTAATGTGACGAACGTATTATAAAATTAATCATGTATAAAATAATCTAAAATAATGTAAAACTTAAAATAATTTAAACTTACTTTTTCCATTCGTCAACATCTTCATCTGTGTCAAATAGATAACGAGCTACTTGTTCTTGTTGCAAACTCGTTAATTTCACTCGTTTGCCCATCACATAACCACCCTCATCGACGAATTCATCAATGTCATCAATGCTGGTAGAGTCAGGCATATATTCCCGAGTATAGATTGATGACTCCATGGTGATGTATTCATCTGCAATTAATCCTGTAATGTATTGTGTATTCTTGACGTAATCTTTGAAAACTTTCATCAATCTTTCAAACGGATACGTCCATCGATATCTAACTGGACCGCAAAGAAGTGCCTCGTTGCATAGGTGTACCAACAAGTGAACACTTGTGTCAGAGAATGATGGGGGAAAGTACTTCTCCAACACACAAATCGCTTCGGTCACCGCCAAGTTTACGGCCACTATGTGTTCTCGATTGACTACCTTCTCACACAAAAGTGAGAAGCATATACTAATTTGCATAATATCCCTTTGCAAATCCTTGTGCTTGGAGAAACAGTGCTTAAACAATAGAGGAACCAATTGTATGATCACATGCCAATCATGGGGCTTACACTTATGTAAATCATAGGTAGCACAATTCACAATCCTTTGCAAGTTGGAAGAAAAATTAGATGGAACCTTCAAATTATATATTCTGTCTAAAAGCACTTTCCTTTCCCCACTCGTCAAAGTAAACACACCAGGGGGAATTATTGTCCTTCCCTTACTATCTTCTTTTAACCATAGTTGTGGCTTAAGTTTCAACGATTTAAGGTCTTTTTGTGCATTTTATCCATCCTTAGAATGACTCCCCCAAAGGCATGTGCCCACAATATGTTCAACAATGTTCTTCTCTACATACATCATATCTAATACATGGCACACCGGGTTATTCTTCTAATAAGGAAAGTCAAATAAAATTAACCATCTAGGCCATGACTTTCCCAGTTGGGGTCTTCTTATGCTTGACATTCTTAAATTTAGGATTCTTACCTAGCATATTAGGGCCACAATCAGAACATTTGCTTTTAATTTTTGAATCTGAAAGTTTTCTCGGAGGTAGTCCATGTTCAACCCCGCCCGATAAAAAAATTAGAAACTTTCTCAAATCTGAAACTATGAGCGGGGGGTAAAAACCTCCTATGGCAATGGTATACATTTTTTTAGCTAGCATGGAGACGAAGAGATTCAATCTCCTTTCCACAAATAGGTCACCACAAATAACTATGTACTATACAACTGAATAATGTCCCATAAGCTGGAAAATCATGAATTGCCCACATCAACATAGCTTTCAGCGTAAACTCTTATTTTCTAAAAGAGTCAAATTCTTTCACACCCTCTTCCCACAACTCATTTAATTCTTCTACCAAAGGAGCCAGGTAGATATCGATGTCATCACTTGGTGCCTTTGGATCGGGTATTAATAAAGACAACATCGAAAATTCAGGTCTCATACACAGTGAATGAGGGAGGTTGAGTGGGGATAGGATCACTGGCCATACACTTTGATTAGTGCTTAGATTTCCAAATGGATTGAAACCATCTGTTGATATAGCCAAATGAATGTAACGCTGTTCTTGAGCGAAATCGGTATACTCATAATTCATCCTCCTCCAAGTTGTAGAATCAATAGGATGATGCATGAGATTATCCCCTACTTCTACCCTAGCATGCCAAGTCATTGCCTCCGCTATCCATGGTACTTTGAAAAATCGCTTTAATTTAGGCCCAACGGGAAAATATTTCAACACTTTTTGAGGTACTTTTTAGCTTGTGCCTTCCTTGCCAGTAGATTTGACATATCTAGGTTCATCTCATACCGGACATCGATCGAGATTTTCGTACTCCTTTCGGTTTAGTATGCAGTCATACACTCAAGCATGAATCGATTTATACTTTATTCCTAAACCTTTTAAACCGTTCTTCATAACCGGATAGCTATTTCGAAGTGTATTCTCCTTGGGTAGCAAGCCCTTCACCCAATTCATAATTCCTGTGACGCTATTACCAGACAAACCGTATTGGGTCTTCAAACTAAGCAAACCAACCATGGCATGTAAAGTTATTTGATCTTTCTCACAACCAGAGTATAACGGTTGGGTCGCCTTAAATTTTAAACTTTGGTAGTCATCGTGAAGGTTTATCCTGATATCGTTAGTGATATCTTTATGACCACCTGAACCTTGTACATCGTCAGTGACTTCATTCTCTTCCACTTCATGAACGCCGTACACATCATTAACTAAATCCTTTAACATATTATGATCTACGTCATCCCCTTATACATATATCCTACTTGTTGAAGGTTGTTGTGAAGGCTGCTCGGGGACATAAGGAACTTTCAATTCCTCGTGAAAACTCCAAAATCGATAATTATCTTTCATACCCCATCTTAACAAATGTAGTTCGACTGTTTTCCACTCAAACACCTTTCCATTCTCACACCTATTACACGGACACAAAAACTCTTCATCATTATGTCATTTCTTTATGTATTTCATAAATTCATTAGCACCTCTGCGAAACACATCCCCCATTATATTTGTCTCACCCATCCACTCTTTGTATCTAGGATATCCCATCACAGCTACTACAAACAGTCACCTATTAAAGGTAAGAAGCGTATATTCGTGGACTAGTATAAACAAAATTTAGATTTATAATATGTTTCATTTAATTATGTCTTATTTATATTCAATTTTTAAATTTCAAATTCAAATTCAATTTATAATATTAATTCCTAGTTCCTCCGTCTCCTCTAAAGGGTGAGTGGTCCTATCCCATTCAAGATCGCATATTTCTGCAATATACTTAACAACTCATTCACATTGTTATGATTTGAGAAAAAATCGGCAAAATATCCACATAGTTCTCCAAGTACATGACGTATATTCGCAAGTGTGAGTGTTATTTCAATTTATCAATTGAAATAACACTCACACTTGCCAATCTAGTATGTACCCAGAGAACATTAGGATACGATTGCAGAACTTCCTCCAAAAGTAACAAGTTTAAGCCACTAAGAATATTATTATACATAAATTATGCAGTCCAAACAATTCGAGAGATCTCATTACAGGGGTAATGACTCTCGAACGGGTTTAAGGGCTATTAAATGCGTACGCATAAGAACTAGAAGGCTAGTATCTATGCGCACTATATGTAATTTCAAGTATGTTTCATTTAATTATCATAAATGAAACATACTATATATATGAATTAATAATATATTGTTCGTGACACAAATTAATGTTAGAAAAAAGTTGAAAACTCCCCCCTACACCCATTTGGACAATAATCCAGTGGTCATGCCACTTCCAAAATTAACCAACCCAACATCGATCAACTATAATCCAACAACAACAACAAACCAACAAATGTGCATCCCGTACTTCTTTTAATTCATCTACTCAATTAATTCATTTCATCACGTCTTAACAATAATAATTATAAGTCCTAATTCCAATTCCTATTATGACTATTCCGTGAGAAAAATCTCAAATTGAACTTTAAGCCTCTTAAACATAGGGAGAATCATCATTTACACATTTACGTATGAAACCAGCAATGGGGAGAATCTAATTACTTATCATTATGTGTTAGCCAACAATATTTGGGCATTTATACTTAAGGGTACAACATATATTTGGGTATTTACACATTAATTTCAAGTCCTAAACTAAACATTAATTTCAAGTCCCCAATCAACATTAACATTTAATTTCAAGTCCTAAACTAAACATTAATTTCAAGTCCTAAATCAACATTAACAATTAATTTCAAGTCCTAAAATAAACATTAATTTCAAGTCCTAAATCAACAATTAATTTCAAGTCCTAAATATTAACAATTAATTTCAACACACACACACACCCCCTTCCCCCACCCCCACCCCCTTCCCCCCCACTCCCCTCTTCCCCCCCACCACACACACCCCTTCAAACATACACACACACACACACCACCCCCATACCCCCTTCCCCACCCCCTCCCCCCACCACACACACATGCACACATGCACACACATACACACCCCCTGTACACGCACACACACACACATACACACACACACCACCCACATATACACACACACACACACACACACACACACACACACACACACACACATACACATACACATATACACACATACACACATACACACACACACATATACAAAGGAAAGAGAAAGAGAGGAAAAAACTAACCTGAAAATCACTTAGAGAGAGAGATCAGTCGCTTATAGAGGAAAAAAAAGAGGGAAGTGAAAACGGTGGGAAAAAAGAAGAGGGAAGGTTTTTTTTACTGACTAATTTGTCACGTACCTGTCACGGTCTTTGACCACTTGAACCTTTCCCTCCCTCTTTTAGTTTACTATACATCCTTGTCACGGTAGACCATGTGTTTAAGTGGGTAGAGGCCATACCTACTAGGACAAATGACAGTAAAGTGGTGGTAAAGTTCATCCATGAACACATATTATCTCGTTTCTGTGCTTTGAAGGCTATTATTAGGGACAATGACACGCACCTTTGTAGTAGGCCATTTGAAGAATTAATGAGAAAGTATGGTGTTGTCAATAAGGTTGGAACGACTTACCACTCCCAAACAAACAAGCAAGATGAGTTAGAAAATTGAGAGATCAAACAACTTCTCGAAAAGACCATCGATCCTAATTGAAAGGATTTGTCTACTAGATTGATCGATGTGCTGTGGGCTTATAAGACCGCATACAAGAACCCCCTCGAAATGTCCTCATTCTGCTTTATATATGGCAAGCCTCGCCATCTCCCCATCAAGATCGAGCACACAGCATACTGGGACATTAAGAGGTTGAACTACAATATTTGTAAAGCTGGTGAAGTGCGGAAATTACAATTTCATGAGTTGTAAGAAATACACAATGATGCGTATGAAAGCACCCACATTGCCAAATATAGGATAAAACTCACACATGAGCAAAATATCAATCGAAAAGAGTTTTGTCTGGGTCAAACAGTGTTTTTTTACAACTCACGACTCCATTTATTTCCAAATAAGTTACGCTCGCGATGGACCGACCCATTTTCCATGAGAGTAAGTGTTTCCCCATGGTGCGATAGAATTGGAGAATTTGAAAGGTGGGGATAAAAGTCAATGGACAAAGCATAAAGACATATCTCGAGGCGTGTGTTAAGGAAGCTGACACGATTGGTTATTGGACCCTATATACGGGGATGAATGAGTTTTAAAGAAAGGTCGTCACACCCCCAACACGTATGGGGTGAATTTGCTGTATAATGCGTGTTTTGGGATGTTTAGGTGTCATTCGAGTCCGCATTATTTAGGGTTAGGAACACACAAGTTGACATTACCATTCCCGAGAGAGCGTACGTCACGAAATGGTGAGATTTTGAGGTGGTCCGGCGACCAAAGTGGAAAAGAGGGTCTTACGAGAAAGTTTAGAGATAAAAAATCCACTCCCAACACTTAACCTAGAAAATCATAAGCAACAAACCACGTTTGGTTAGAGACTTTGGTCGAACCGGTTTGCCCTAGGACCGAACCGATTTATCTAGCCGAACCATTTCACCCTAGGGCCAAACCGGTTCACCAGACCTAATCAAAATTTTGCCTCTTCCTCTTCCTTTACCCGCCACATTAATTCACCATTCCCCCCTTTCTCCAATCTGAAAAATTTCCACCTTCTAAATCTCTCCCACCTAAATTATAACCCCCTTTCCTCCCCTTCACTTTCTCCCACCTAAACTCTTCCATTTCCCACCATTCCCCCCACATATCCTAACTATTTCCTCCATGCCACCACTCTCTTCTCCTTTTAAAACTCTCCTCCAATATCCCATCTACCAAAATTTCCACCATGTCTCGCTACACAAAATACGACTTTGTTGAAATTATTAATGAAGGAGAAAATAATGGGTTCCCCTACTGCCAAGAGAGAAATTGGGTCAAGGTTCATTTCGGGACCACTCGAGGTGTATTTGTCAAAAGGAAGGTCCAATGGGATGACCTCCCCCAAAAAGTAACTGCACTTTTCCAACGATGTGGGTGGTTCCAATGGTTGACTCTAATCACAAATTCCGTCCACGATCAAGTAGCGCACCTCTTATGTAACATGCTCATGCACAAATCCCAAGGCCAATATGAGGCCTATATCGAAGGAAAGCATGTGCTATTATCCCTCTCCGTCACTCAAAGGAAGATGAGGTCGAAAGGGGTGGTTATTTTTCAACATCATACCTACCCGAATCCCGCCCTGCCCGTTTTGAAGGAAGAGTGTGCCACTCATTGGGCATCCGAACATGAGTGGACCATGGAAACTTCCCCCGTAGGTCGACTTCTCGAGCGTATTCAAGACACCCCCTCACTACATGCAGCACAATCCTTCCAACCACCAACAGCTTGACCATTCGCCTCTGACACGAAAATTTCTTATACCATTTGCTATACGAATAAAACCAAATTAGCCTCGTTCATATTTACAACCAAAAGATATTTTCTACCGCTTTCGACAAAAAGGGCAAGTCATCTCTACCATAAGCGCGGTTTATTTTGGACATTTACTCCGATGAATGCGTACCCAAGAGTGTCACTTACATCCGCATCTCCAAACCTATCAATCACTCTTCCATTAATAGGAGCACACAGTAAATGTGGGTGGTTTTACCTCCCCCTCCAATTTTTGAGGATGTGGCGATGGGCGAGGAGGAGGAAGATGAGGAGGGAGGTTAAAATGTCTTGGCTAGTGTACATTGTGTTTGTTTGTACTTTTTGAATTTATTAATTGATATGTGAGGTTAATTCGAACGTTGATAAATTATTGTAGACAAATAGAACTACTTGATCATTTTGAGTAATTGGGTCATTTTCTCTTGTTTCTAGTTCAGCCACCTTCATTCCGTACCACCTTATTTAGACACATTAATATTATGTGAGTGTCGTACTACGAGCTTGATTTCTATAAGAGTACATATCAAGTGGCGATTATTAATCGCCGAATTAACGATTTGGAGACCCGTATTGAAGGGTTTATCATGGAGTATCGGGTGGAGCGGGAGGTTGACAAGAGGGATCATCGACGTGACATGAGCTTAATGATGCGCCTCCAGACGAACATATACCGCTTGAATATGAGGCCCGACGCCCAATTCTCGAGATATTTTTACGATCTATACTCTCGTGATCCCAACACTCCCAGGCCTTCACACTAAAGCTCGTAGTTTATTTGTGGTTATCTTATTATGTAGTTCTTATGCTTTTATCGATGTAGTTTTCTTTCCAAGAGCTATGTAATTTTTTATCCTTCTACATCATTGTAATTGAGTGGTTTATTAATGAAAGTTGCATTTTAATTATTTGCTCATTTTTTCGCACTTTCTTTTCTTTTTTAGATTTTAGTCATTTTTCTTGAGGACAATGCAAAAGTCTAAGTTAGGAGGGTGGACAATTGCATCTTTTAGAACTTCACAAATTTTTAAAATGCGCCCCCAAAAATTGAAAAATGTCAAAAAGTAAAAAAAAAATAGAAAATTTAAAAAAAATAAAAAAAAATGAAAAATTCTGAAAAAAGTCAAACATTTTTCTTCAAAATAAATAAAATTTTGAATTTAAATTCTTCAAAAATATCACTAAAATTTTGTTTTAAGTCTCAATTTGTAAAATCTAATGCATAAAGTTGAAATTGACCAAAAACAAAAATTGAGCGAAAATTGACAACTTAACGAATAAGTATGGAGATTTTAACCCGGTGAGATTTCGACCCTACCACTTTTTTCGTGTAATTAAATCACTTTGAGTTAAAAGTTAAGTCAATAATGATTTTTAAATTATTGATTTGATCGGTTAAGGAAAACGCATAAGCTATTATTTTGAAAACATGCTTAAATGTCTCAAAAATTAGAATTAATCTCGAGACGCACATGGTAACTTAGTCAGTATTTCAGATAATTGAATTTAGGACACCGTTTGTTTACCCAAAAATATTATTCATAAAAAATCATAAAAAAATAATCATTTTGCAAACCAATTTGAGCCTAAAAATTCATAACACTTTTCGTTTGTTAACTTGAAAAACTTAATTGGCTCGGAGTTCTGAAAATTGAGAATTCATCAATTACGTCCAAATGTAGGTAAAAAGGGGTAAGAGAAATAAAAAAATACTCAAACAAGAATAGAAAAAGAAATGAAATGAAAAAATAAAAATAAAAAAGATGAGAAAATGAGCAAAAGCCCAAAAAAGTGCCAAAGGACATCGTTAGAAAATTTTCCAACTCCGAAATTCCCAAACATCCATATTTTGACACAAAACACCTTAACCCGACACTATCTTAACCAAGCCCGAATAATGAAATTAATTACCGCATGGAGAGCTAAAGCACAAAAAGATAATAAATAGGCAAAACAGTGCGAATAAAGAAATGTGCTTTTTCGTTTTCTAATGACTGTAATCCATTCAAGAGATATTTTCACCTCTAAATATTTTCATCCTTCAATTTGTGTGTGTAAACTCGTGTCTAATTACATTTACTCGTAATATCACGCACACTAAGAGAAAATAGCCACATTTCGAATGATTCGTTTGTGAGAGCATTCCATGAGAAATTGAATTAAAGTAAATTTTTGAAAATAACGTAATGATCAATTGGTGAAAGTTTGCGATTTAATTTTCGACTTCGCACACACATACACACAGACACTCTATGAATTGAGATTTTTGAATAAAAGTTTGAACTGATTATTTTTTGAAATTTAAATTGTACAACTTTTAATTATTTTGATATTTTCTTTGAGTCGTACAAAAACGAATTTTATGGGTACTTTCACTGCAAACCCTTTCGAGACACCACTCGTCCTACTAGGGTAATCTAGGAGTTTATCGACTTCTTGCATATGTTAAATGAAATCGCTTGCCCACAAAAGAGATATTCTATTCTAATAATTTTTTGGAAGTTCATTTAGATCATACTCTTATTATTTTACATTGCTTAAGATGAGCAACGTTCTAAGTTAGGGGGGACTTGATTCGGCATAAATAGTTCATATTTATCCTCTTAATTTCAGCACTTTTACGGTCTCGTGTATTGTAATTAGAATGGATTTATGTCATAATCATGCTACTAATCCTCTTCAATAAGTATTTCTTATTTCTTATATTTCCCTCTTATTTTACAGGTATTTCGTGCAAGAGGATGGGAAAGTAAAACCGAAACAATGAAAGAAATAAATAAAAGTAGAATCAAGGGCAGTTACATAATTTTTTAGCCAAAAATTGGATGAGAATCCAAGGAAAGTTGAAGAGCTTAAAGCTATGAGCATACTGAAAGAAACGACACCTAATCCGAGCTACGGTGAAGAAGTTACTGGCATTTGAAGATGAGAATAAAATCTAGTGCAAAAGAGTAATATCAGGACTTCACCTTAGGCAAATCGATTTGGAGAAGAATATAACCGATTTACTAGGGAGAATCGTTTTGGTCCAGGCCGAACCGGTTCGATATACCTGTTATGGGATTTTCACTTTTATCCTTATTTTTAGTTAGAGAGTTGTATGGTTTTAAAACACTTTCAAAATGACCCAATATTGAGGTAACATCAGATTAGGATTCTCATACTGCAGTTTTACATGAGTTTTAACATAGTCTTAAGTGGAGAAGAAGGCTAAGCAAACAGAAGGCAAAGAACTCAATTATTTTGCATGAAATTTCAATATAAGTGTTGTGTTCTTCTTTATTTCTTTCAAGCTTGATTGTCTATATGATCTTTCCTCCTTATTTTTGTCTTGGGATTATTTACATGTTTGATTGCAATAAATACTTCATCATATCTTCATGCAACGTAGAAATCATATGTGTAGCTAGTTTTCCCATGTCCGAGTAGATTTTTAGAGGGTTGGGGTACATGAACCCAACCTAGGTATTATGTATGAATATAAAATTGAATAAAACTAAATGAATAATTGGGAGGTTTGATACTTTCTTGGAATAAATTTTATCGACCTTTTACTCCATCTACCTATTTATGGATATAATGCGCATGTTGAAAATTTTTCATTCGTGTTATATTTATTTTTAACTATATATTATCCGGAATAAAATCCTCATATGCTTAGTATTACATAAATTTAAGATTTTCTCTTGATTATATATTTAATTCTTGAAAGTTTTGTATCCAACGTAATTACCGATGATTCAAGTGAGTGTATTCCATGCCCATTTTCTCATATAGTTTATTCCTAAAAGTAAAAATTACTCTCGTATTCTTTAGTTTAATTGCATTCAGTAGTTCGTAGTAATTCTCTTAAACAATTTCATCAACTTTTCTTATTTACTTCGTGAGTCGATAGTTAGGTTTTAGATGCATTTGCGTAATTGTCCTCACGGTCTTCATCCTATTCCCCGAGTTCGGCACCCGACTCACCAGGTATTACATGAGCAACCGACTTATACTTAAGCTGTAGATACACGCATTTCACACACTTTTTGAGTCGCCTCACGTACATTCGAGTATATCAAAATTACCCTATCATACGGACCCTCGAAGGATATTGTGAGGAGTTATAGCCAAAAAAGGATCATGCTGCCTCGCGGATAGCCTTGCATAACCTCATGCATTAGAATTATAGGACACAAATAAATATATAATCCAAGAGATTCACCCAATGGTGACATCCCCCCAAAAGGGTTTCATGTCCCTTAAGAAATTTTCCTAACCTAGGATGGAACTCCATGCTCGAATAATCCACTCACTTTTTATATCTACGAACCAGGGGCTGTAGGATAAGTGAGGTGTATCGTCGAAAATATATCATCGGCCGATCTTCCTCCAAAGAATACATATCATCACCCGAAATACGTTGATAAAACTCCTCATAGGACCCACAATCCATCCTTCCACTACTCTTAATGAAACCATAAATATGGTTGGATCCCTGATCTCTTCCAGTCTCCTCTAATTTTCTAAAGAAAAAATATCGAATTTCGTCTCTGATAACAATTATTCTCTCAACATCTCTATCGAAGCCTTTGGGAAATCCAATCCCACTATGATTTGTCGATAATAGATCTACTCTCAATGTCTTTCCGCTCTGAACCTTCAATTGTTTAGGACTCAAATTCGGTGATCTCACTCCTACCTCTGCCCCCCTTGCGTGCTTATGATACCACTTATCGAGAAGTAACGGGGTCTATAAAACTCACACTAGGGGCTGGACCTATTAATATTGTCACCGAGTTTTAAGTCATTGACATACCTACATAATTTTATCTACTCCTGGGCTATCTATGGCTTCATAAAATCTGAGGGTTGTCCTCTGCCCTTAATCAGAAACTAAAGTTCTTCCCCAAAGGTTAAGTTCTCACCATTTTGGAGGGCAACGACAGTACAGACAATGCCAGCACTAGCAGTCCAGTATTATAAATTCATCATGGGACTAATGACATGTTCCTCTTTGGTTTCAGAATTAATACGTTTCCCCTTCTAGTAGGGGATAAATTCGAAGACCGAGTCAGTCCAATACGTAACCTCATGGCAATGTTAATGTGATTCGAATGTTCAAGAATATTCACTTCATGCATGAAATGGCACCAGGGAGATGCCATCAGGGGATCCTTGAGCTCATAGTCCTGAAGGAGGTCTTTTCCTAATATGGCCCGGGTTACCAACCTTTGTCGGATGAACTCAAAACACTCCATTAATCGAGACCAAAAATAAGCTTAGAAAATAAAAAGACTTTTTCAAGAGACTCCTTGAACGGAAGATTTATCAAAGAGGGTGAAGACTTCCCCTTCTGTGGATTCCCTGAACTGTGGTACGACCATGTTGATAAGAAGATAAAATAGGGCCTCGAAATATTCTTTCAAGACAGTAACTCCTGGGATGAATACTATAAACATAAAGTGAAACCTCTCACCAAGAAAGTTTTCATAACTACCGAGGACTCTAAGGAAAGGGGTTTCGAATACTCATTCGACTTGCAAACACTGGGGCTGAGTCTATGTATAATCAGTTTAGATGCCGCGCCGTTGTACCGATTCGCTCAAATCAAAGTTGTTGACATGCCTCTCCTCAACTGGAATGCCATACCAGTCAAACCTGCTCAGATTCAACTTAACCCTCTATTTATCCATTATAAGTATCTTTACTTATTGTTATTTTTCCTTTTCATGATATCAATGTAATTGAGACCTTTTTTGACGTGGTTCTCAGTACTGTTTTTCCAGAAAATAAAATAAATGAGGATTTTGAGTAACTTATTATGCCTTACATTAATTGTCTTAATTTGATCAAACCTTTGATGATGATATTTTACAAATGAACAATTCTCAAATGATATCAATTAGGAGAATAATTAATAAAATAACCACATTCAAACTAATGATGATGAGACTGTTGTAATTAATCTCGAGTTCTAGTAGCCATCAGCATGAGATTAGGATAGGGTTCACCCTTAACGAGAATGAGCATGTGTAATTTAACGAACTATTGAAGTAATTCGTGGACATTTTTGTATGGTCCTACAATGACATGCCCGATATTGACCCGAAAAGAGATCAACATGAGATCTCGACATTCCTAGAATGTATGTCAGTCAAATATAAGCTAAGGAAACTCCAAACCGAATGTTCGCTCAAAGTCAAAGAAAAAGTGATCAAACAGTTAAATGTGGATTTTATTCGCGTGGTCGAATACCCAATATGGCTCGCCAGCATTGTCCCTGTGCCAAAATTGGGAAGAAAAGTCCTTATGTGCGTTGACTACCAGGATTTGAACAAAGAAACCCAAAATGATGATTACCCATGATCCAACATCAACATGATCGTGGGCAACACAACTAGCCAGACCCTCAAGTCGTTTGTCGATGGATTTTCCAGATATAACCAGATCAAGATGCACCCAGACCATCAGGAGAAAACTTATTTCATCACCCCATGGGGAACTTTTTACTACACTGTTATGCCATTCGTACTCAAGAATGTTGGGGATACCTACCAAATAGATTCCATAATCATCCTGCACGACCTTATTCATAAGGAGGTCAAAGTCTATATAGATGACATGATCATTAAGTCTAAAACTTAAAAAGGTCATATTCCCTCCTTTTGAAAGTTCTTCTAGTGACTGCGACAATATCAAATGCAACTAAATCCACAAAAATGTATTTTTGGTGTCACGAAAGGAAAATTCTTAGGATTCATGATTAGTGAGAAGGGAATCAAAGTAGACCTTCCCAAGTTGAAATCTATACTTGAGAATCAACTGACATGGACAGAGAAGGAAGTTCGAGGATTCCTGGGTAAACAGCAGTACTTAAGTCGGTTAATCAGCCAATTGAATTTTATCTATGAACCTATTATTAAACTCCTCTAAAAAAAACTCAACTAAATACTCGAACAAGGCCCTCCAAAAAGCCTTTAATCGAATCAAGCAATACCTTACCCGACCTTCGGTGCTCATGCCTTGGTAGCCAGGTCTACCACTCTTTTTGTAATTAACCGTAACAGATATCGAAATAGGGGCTTTGCTAGACCAGCACTCTGAAGAATCCTATAAAGAAAGAGCCACCTATTACACAAGTTAGAAATTGGTCGGATAAGAAGTCATCTACAATACTTTGGGGAAAGCATGTGTCGCCTTAGTCCTGGTCACACAAAAGTTGCGGCACTACATTCTTGCCTTCACCATTAGACTAGTATCCCTAATGGATTTCATTAAATAACTGCTAGAGAAACTCTCTTTGTCCAGTCGAATGGCCTGTTGGTT
This sequence comes from Sambucus nigra, assembly GCA_949130495.1. Classification (NCBI taxonomy): domain Eukaryota; kingdom Viridiplantae; phylum Streptophyta; class Magnoliopsida; order Dipsacales; family Adoxaceae; genus Sambucus; species Sambucus nigra. Next base: position 54,127,765 of record OX422220.1, read on the forward strand.
GATGTTTATTAGCCGAATTTGATATTGTGTACATCACGTAGAAAGCTATGAAAGGGAGAGCCATCTCTGATTACCTTGCTGATTATCCCATGGAAGGAATCGATGTTTGGGTCTCTGAATTCTCAGATGAATACATCCTCTGCACCTCTCAAGAGGACCTTTAATGGAAAATGTTCTTGGATAAGCCAGATATAACCAGATCAAGATGCACCTAGACCACCAGGAGAAAACTTATTTGATCACCCCATGGGGAACTTTATGCTACACTATTATGCCATTCGCACTCAAGAATGTCGGGACTACCTACCAAATAGATTTCACAACTATCCTGCATGAGCGTATTCACAAGGAGGTCGAAGCCTATATAGACGATATGATCAATAAGTCTAAAAATAGGGATGGTCATATTCCCTCCTTTCGAAGGTTCTTCCAATGACTGCGATAATATCAGATGTAGCTAAATCCATAAAAATGTATTTTCGGTGTCAGAAAAGGAAAACTCTTGGGATTTATGGTCAGTGAGAAGGGAATCAAAGTAGACCTTGCCAAGTTGAAAGCTATACTTGAGATGTAACTACTATGGATGGAGAAGGAAGTCCAAGGATTCCTGGGTAAACTGTAATACTTCAGTAGATTCATCAGCCAACTGACTTTTATCTATGAACCCATTATTAAAATCCTCAAAAAACACTCAACTAAATCTCAAAATGAGGCCTGCCAAAAATCCTTTAATCGAATCAAGCAATACCTTACCCGACTGTGACAACCCGAATATAATTATGATAAATTATATTTAAATCATGCTTACCTTATGTGATATGAAGAATGTGTTATTAGTATATCTAATATTAAATGCTTATGTTTAGTCTAATCCTACTTTCATAAATCATGAAATGTCGAGTTATGTACGAACACAAAATTTTGTTATTTTCGATAGAAATGTTCCTGTTTAAGACTAGTTTTGACCCTTATAACATCACAGTTGACTTGAGGTGATATGTATATGATTGTAGAAATGTGAGTTTGGTTTGTAACACAACAAACGGATCATCAAATGGATACCCGAGTAAAGAGTTATACCGAATTTACGAACAAAGGGCAAAGTTGTACATTCCCTTTAAATGGTAATTTATCTTTTATTAAACCAAATGGTTTAATTTGATTGGTTGGCTTGGGAGGCAGCCTTGGCCGACCTTATACCCCTGAAATAGCCTTATACGTCAGCCAAAATCATCCATGAGGGAGTTTAGGAAGGAAAAGTAAGGAGAAAAAGTGTAGAAAAATCCGTAGAAATTACATAAAAGTTCTGAAGGTAATCCTAATTTCAAATCTTATTATTTTTCTTATATTATTGATTTATATGATATAAATCATCATAAGTTTACTAAAGTTTCAGTCCTTTATATGTATGTATGGTTAGATGCAAGTTTATGTTAAGTTGAATGTAGAAACCCTCAAAATTGCTTTGTATTGAAACTCCTTGCATTAAAACTTCCATATCTCTTTGTGTACTTACTGGAATTGATAAATTCCAATTGTATATGAAAGTAGATTCATATATTCATATCATATCCGAAAATGAGAATTTATCTCCTTGTGGTTAGGCCGTAATGATGATTTCAAGTTGGTACATGGTTGCTGTTTGTATACTTGATTTCGGTATGCCCTAAGTTTAGTCGAGCTTTTGAGATAGAAAATGAAGTCAAAAAATTATGAAACTTTAATTCTGTACTATTAAGTATGTTTACTGAAAACGGGTTGAAAATCATGGAAAGTTATGTTGTAGAAAAATTATGAAAATTCTGGGAATTCGAAGGAACAATAGAGGAGCTTGTAGGTCAGATTTCTTGTGTTGTAGAAAAATGGTCATAACTTGCCCTAGGAAGCTTGAAAAAATTACACCGTCACTTTTACTGGATAATATATTCATATATGTTTTCATATTGTTAAGGTTGGACCCCTGTATTTGTACAATTTAGGAATATAGGATGGTTAAGTATGTAGGACAATAATTTCAGGCCATACTGGATACCCCTTGAATGAATGTTTGTATTTCGTCCTTACAAAGGGTACTCTGAGTAAATGTTTCATGTGATTTCATGTTTAATTGACTTTGGTTATAAATTCCTTATGAGGTATTTCCTACGGTTGAATGTTCATAACTTTATTAATATGTGCACCATTGTTTTGTCTTTACCCATGTTTTATGGAATGTGACTTAATTGGAATTATATTGTTGATGTATAGTCATGGAAAGTTACATAATTATGTTAGGATAATAATTATGATTAAGGTTCAATACTGATTTAGTTGGATTAACAGGTGTAAGGTCTAATCAACCCAGTTCAGCTCCACCAGAAGGAAACATGAATACATAGTTGTCAACCAAGGTGAGTGTACTCACTGAAAAGAGATATTTGTATCGTGTTGTTGATATGATCAAAATATAATGAATATGAAATTGTTCATTTCGGTTTACTGAAATGGGAGGTTACTCCCCGACCCGGAATGGGGGAGATTTGTCTATTAATGACAAGGGGTTACTCCTCGACCAGGAATGGGGGAGAATTGTCTATTTAGACAGGATATGTGAATCATGATTCGAAAAAGTTAGTCATTCATTATGAATGAGCCGGATAAGTTAATACATAATTGTATGGACATGATTTATTGCATTTAAATTTATGAAGTAGTATAGTTGTGATGCATTCACTGGGCTATTTTTCTCATGGTTCCTACGTTCACATTTTTCAGGTAACGCGATGTCACTGCCAAATCTAGGAGGTCGGGTTGGGTTAGCCAGGAATGGGAGAAACAAATATTTTGTTTAAATGTAAATGATGTAATTAAGTTAAATTTTCCTTCAAGAAAGTTTGTATAAGTGTGACTACTCTGATGTTGTAAAAAGGAATTTCAGATATATGGATTTACAATGATGACTCTGAAATTAAAACTCTTGTTTATGGTTTTGTTAAATTAATCATGGTTTGACTCACTTTTACTTTCAAACTTAATTATAAGTAACTGGGTTGGGGTGTGTCACCGACCTTCGGTGCTCATGCCTCGATAGCTACGCTTACCACTCTTTTTATAATTAACCATAACAGATATCGCAATAGGGGCTTTGCTAGCCCAATACTCTGAATAATCCTACAAAGAAAGATCCATCTATTCCACCAGTCAAAAAATGGTCGAATAAGAAGTCAACTACACTACTTTGGGGAAAGCATGTGTCGCCTTAGTCCGTGTCACATAGAAGTTGTGGCACTACATGATTGATTTCACCATCAGACTAGTATCCTGAATGAATTCCTCAAATACCTTATAGAGAAACTCTCTTTGTCTAGTCGAATGGCCCGTTGGTTGATGTTTATTATCCGAATTTGATATTGAGTACGTCACGCAGAAAGCTATGAAAGGGAGAGCTATATCCTACTACCTTGCTGATTATCCCATGAAAAGAATTGATGTTTGGGTCTTTGAGTTCTCAGATGAAGGCATCCTCTGCACCTATCAAGAGGACCTTTAATGGAAAGTATTCTTTGATAAAGTTGGCAATAAGAAGGGATAGGTCATTGGGATACTCCTGATCGCCCCTGATGACTCTCAAACCCCCATTGCTATCGAACTAGACTTACTTTGCACCAATAGCATGACTAAATATGAGGCATGCACTATAGGCCTCAAAATATCCCTCAACAAAGGGATTAAGAACCTAAATATTTATGGGGACTCTTCCCTCATTATCAGCCAAACCCTCAGAAAAGGGAAAGTCAGAGACGAGAAGCTCCTACCCTTTCCCTCCCACCTAAAAGAGTTGGCCTCCCAGTTCAGAGATGTGACCTTCTATTACCTTTTCATGCAAATAACATTTCATATGATGACCTTTCAACCATCGCCTCCATGGTAGATATGCCTAAAGGAATAATAATGGCCCCTCTCCTGATTCAGAAATAAGCTATGCCACCCACTGCTACCACATTAAGCTCATCACTGAGGAAGATTCCAATATGGACGGGTTATGGTATTATGACATTTGGTGCCTCATCAAACATGGTAGATATCCCCAAGACGCAGATAGGAAAGATCGTGCATCTCTTCATAAATTAGCTTCCCAGTACATCATTTACGATAAATTATTTTTCAAGAGAAACTTATATGGAACCCATTTGCACTGCATAGTAGGGGCTGATGTTGAAGAAATGATACAGAAGATACATAACGGGCCCCACATGAACGATCATATGCTTTCCAAGAAGATCATCCATCAAGGTTACTACTGGACCACCATGGTTCAAGATTACACTGCCTATGTTCAAAGATGCATCAAATGCCAGAAGTTTACCAATCTTTAACACTTGCCTCCTCGAGAACTATAAAACAGGACCTATCCATAGCCTTTCTCCACATGGGGCATTGATATCATAGGGAAGGTTATTCCTAAATCTTCCTAGACGTCATTGATTACTTCATCAAATGGATCGAAACCGAATCATATGCAGTGTTGAATGCGAAGAAAGTGGCTAACTTCATTTGAAGAGCATCATCTGCTGATACTGGGTTGCCAATGAGTTAGTATAAAATAATGGACTCCACTTCTAATATGAGGTCATAGAACTAGTCGATGAGTACAGGATTCAGAGATACAAATCTTCTCCCTACTGACCCCAAACCAATGGTGTTGTCGAAGCAACCAACAAGAGCGTCAAAATTATCATTAACAAAATGACTGAGAATTATAGAGTATGGTCCAACTGCATCCCATACACCCTCAAGGGCTACCGCACTTCAATGAGAACACTTGCTCGGGTTACCCCTTACTCTCTGGTGTACAACATGGAAGTAGTCCTACCGGTTGAGCTAAAAATACCATCCATTCGTGTCATGCTCGAGAGAAAAATTAGTGAAGAAGACTGGCATCAGAGCCACTTTGATGAACTGTCACTCTTGGATGAAAAGAGACTTAAGGCTCTATACCATATACAGGGGTATCATCGCCAGATAATGCGATCATTCAATTAAAAAGTTAAGGATCGCGGTGTCCAGTTAGAGACCTTGCACTTAAGGAGATCATAGAACTTGTCTGGAACCTTAGAGGGAAATTCAAGCTGAATTGGAGCGGCCCCTACATTGTGAAGAAAATTCTTTCAAGCAGCCCCGCTATGCTCATAGACCTCGACGGAGAAGAAATTTCAAGTCCAGTCAACCTAGAATATCTTAAGAAATTTTACCCTTATTCTAAAATCTCGGTGCGCTAAGATTCTTTTCATCCCCCTTATATTATAAAAAATCTTCATTTTCTCCTACCTAAAACTACGTGGGACCTTATCATCTCAAAAACATTTCTCTTTTCAAAATTGAAACTCATGATAATTTCAAAACCCCCAGAGTTCAGTCGGCAACCCATACACCATACATGGACACGAATCCTCTTCTTTTCCACAAAATGATATTTTTTTCTAACTTACAAGAAAGACGGTCCATCTTATCATTCATATGAACAAAAGGATTACGTAGGACTTAGTAGATAGCTCAAAATGCAAAATTCATCAAGAGATGAAGGAATAAAACCATTACATCAAGTATCAGTGAAGGGAGCTAAAATAGACCACCCCCTTTTCACTGATATGATCATCTTAAACAGATATACCTAATTCCTACCATCTTCACAAAAATTATCGCTAGGCCCACAGAAAATAACAAAATCACCTAAATTACATACTAGACCAACTTCACGAAATGTTATCCCAACTTCAAAAATATTGTCTTTAATTTCCAGATGACCTCGTTTCATCATCATTCCCTACCCCCGGAGGTCCCCAAGTCTCCCACTCCGCATGATCTCCATGGAGCGATAAGCCCTGAAAAGTTTAGGCTATACCACAACACCCTCCTCCAAGGTGTCGAAGGCAGCAAGCCACCTTTGCCCAGTCTCTTGCACCACGATCTTCTCCACTACCCACTTCCACAACCACTTCAGGTAGTCTCCAGACACATGCCAGACCCCTCCTACAGATTGTGATGGAGGTGTAAACGGTCGAGGGAACTACTACAAGGAGCCCAACATCATCCGCAATGATTTAGTCAGGTCCTCCACCAAAATGATGATAATTATTCAAGGAGGCATAATTTGTTTCCATTCGACTTGGAACAAAATTCGTCAAGGAAAATAAAAGGAATTCTGATGGAGGACAACCAACCGCACATACAAGTACTCTCCTAGCTGCAAAAATAGATTGTAAGTCTCCCCCCATGGCACAGACCAATGAATACACCGATCTCCGTTATCCACAAATCAGTTGACCTAATTCTCTACCAATGGGCCAAAATTGAAAAAAATCCAGATAAAGGAGTTGGTCACACCCACCAACGGATACTCAGGATGGACCACAAGACGTAACCTCTTTGAAATCCACACGAGCAACATTACTGGTCTCCCCCTCAAAAAATCAAAACAACCTTCTTTCCTAGCATTAATATCGTTCAGGGTCTCCACGAGTACCACCTCTGTAGGACTATAATGGTAAGAAATCTATGCCATTTTCGCAGCCACTTAAGGATCAGCTGTCAAGTCCCCGATCACCAATAAAATTCTCATAGTAAGGCCTAAAGTAATAGTTATGGCCAACATCATCAAACACACTGAATACATAACTTCCTGAAGAGAAATAGTCCCTTTATTGAACAAAGGTTGACGTTAGAAGGAGAAATATGGAGCAATTCCGCTAGAAATTCCCGCCTCCCAAGGAGAACGAGAAAAATTGAGCATGGTCATTGCAATACTAGGGCTAACCCCAACATTGTTGAGAATTCCTTGAAGGTAGGACACTCCTCATCTAGGCTAGAACGAAAGACATGGTCCTCAGGGTACCCGGATTATACCGATATTACTAGAAAGTTCTTGTTTATGGATCGATTACGCCACAGAGAAACCCGACGCAAGATGAAAGTATCATAGTCAACATTGTAAAGGCACATGGCCTCTAAACTTTCAAGGTAAGAGGAGAATTATTCATACATTGTAAGAGCCAATTAGGGAATAGGAATTGAGAAGAAAGAAAAGAAATGTGGGTGTTGGTGAACAAAACACACCCCATACCCCTCCTTTATACCTAAAACCCTTGGCAAAAAACAAAATTTCTGGAAATCCATTTAATTTTCAAGTACACTGGTATGCAGGAAAATGCTATCAAAGCCTAGGGGTAATTTAACTTGACCCCCATGCCAACAAGCATGTCAAGGGGTATGTCGATCGACAACCCTTACTTTAGAAAATTCCTTTTTCCTCTTTTACCCAAAGTAAATTCCAAAAAATCCTTATTTTGAAAAACTACACCCGATTCATTTCTTTTCATCAATCATTTTCTTTATTTCCTCAAAAATCATTTTCATTCTCAAAATAGGTTTTTACTCAAAAATCTTTTTCTTTTTTTAAAACTCAAACAATTCTTGCTTTGAAAGGAAATACTCACCTCCGAGTTAATTAATTTTTCTTTTCGTTTCTAAAGGAAGTAAACATTTACCTATCATTATCATTATCATTCCTATATTTATCTTTATAAAAGTAAAAAAATCTCAACAGAAAATCAAAAGTGCATATGGGATAGGTCACTAAATCAAGAAAAATACCAAAAAGAAAACGCATCATTTTTTCCTTCTTGACTCTCTCTTTTCAGGTACAAAAAAGTCGCTAAATCAAGTATACAACATGGTAAATGCCAAGCTCCTTTAGTCACAACGATAGATCTACAAGAAAATCCTAAAAGGAAACATCTAGAAATGGATGTCACCTCATCTGCCGCACCATTCTCTTTCTAAGGTACTGGACGTACCCACATTCGTGCATCTGCATCCTCCTCATATATGCATACCCTTAGCCCCCGCGACCCTCGAAGGAAGACTCCTAAGGTAGAAGATCACATGAATCCCCAATAAAGAGTCAATAATCCACCCAAAAAATCTCAGAAATTCCTAACAAATCCTTGAAAAGTATGGAACATGATTTTTGGATTAATAAAGCCCTTACAAACTCTATAAATCCCCAGTTGGATTAATCTTACACTCTGATCCTCAGCATACTCTACAACAAAACCAATTATTTGCCCGCATCCAAATCCACTAAAATTTCCCAATCGGAGCCTCAAAACTAAACATCTCCTATTGGAGTTTTGAGATAACACAATTCCCATGCGAACCTAAAGTTCACCTTCACCCCAAAGATAATTAAAATTTCCCCAAGGGAGTTATTCCTCGTGCTACAAATTTAGGTCCTTAGAATTTACCTCGGCTCTCAAAATTGGTTGTCACAACTTTAGGTCCTCGAAATTGACCTTGTCCCTTAGAATTGGTCATCCCAACTTCAGGTTCTCAAAATTAACCTCGGACCGCGGAATTATTCGTCCCAACTTTAGATCCTCAAAATTGACATCGGCCTCAGAATTGGTCGTCACAAATTTAGTTCCTTAGAATTGAACTCGGCCTCAAAATTGGTCGTCACAACTTCAGGTCCTCAAAATTAACCTCGGCCCTCAAAATTAGTTATCACAACTTTATGTCCTCAGAATTACCTCGACCCTCACAATTGGTCATTACAACCTCGACCAACATATTCCGTCATCCCTAGTATAACCTCAGAATTGGTCATAACCAGCACAACTTTAGAATTGACCTCGACCCACTGAATCGGTCATCCTCGTCTCCGTAGGTCCTCAGAATTAAACTCGACCCACTGAATCGGTGACCCTAACCCCTTAAAACCAATCTTAACACATCATAGACCCATTGTATAGGTCATCCTCATCTCTTTGAGTCCTCAGAATTGACCTCGACCCACTAAATCGGTCAACCTCATCCTCTAGGTCCACAAAATTGACTAAAATCCCCTTCCCCAATGTCAATGTGGTTTTTATCATTCGACAAACTTCACTTCTTCCAAGCCCACCCGTCGAGAACCTCATCATGGGTTCCCCCTAAGAACCTCCTTAGGTCCCTGACACTCACTCGTTTACCGCAAACCCTAGGTCATACTCTGAATACGGATCTAGTGGCCATTAGATGCTCTCGGGCCTCGTTTAACTTTGGTCAACTTTATCGACTGAGCAGAAGATTAATGAATATTCAAATGGCTCTGAATTCAATTTCTAATGGTTTGTCCCATGCACGAATCAAACTTACGGTTCCAACGAACAGTCCATTTCACTATCGAATACTGATCTAGAGGCCACCGGGTGCTCCTAGCCCTGTTTGACTTCGATCAACTTTCTCACTTGAGAGGAAGCTTCATTAATTCTTGAAGGGCACTGAATAACCATTTCAATGGTCCGACGTTTGCATGAATCAATCTTACGTTTTGGACGAACGATCTATTTTACCTAAAAAATTGATCTAGAGGCCACTGGGTGTTACCAGGCTCCGGTTGACTTTGATTAATCTCCATCTTGAGTGAAGCACATTGAATATTTAAAGGTCTCTAAATCCCCTTTACAATGGTGCACCCCGTTCACGAATCAACCTCATGATACTAACAAATGACCTATTTTACTTTAAGGATCATAGGCACTTTTGGGCCTTATTTGACCTCGTTTAACTCTTCGAACCTTGCGAAGACAAATGGAATCTCGAAGGGCACTGAATACCCTTTTTGACGGTCCATGCCGTCTGCAAATTGGACTTACAATTTAAATGAACGATCCATTTTCCTTCAAAAATTTCCTATCCAGTGATCAACGAGTGCTTCCGAGCCCCTTTTGACCTCTGTCACTCCAGGACTTGGGAGTGGATTAATGGATTCTTAAAGGTATCTAAATACCCTTTCCAATGGTACATCCTGTGCATGATTTAGACTTACACTTTACATTTTACAACTATTTTCTGAAAAACTTATCCCAGACTGTCGAATGGCACCCTCAGGACTATGCCTATTGGTAGTGTGCCTGAGGTTCTATGTTGATAGGTAGGTCCAGGATCATGCCGATAGGCACCCCCTTGCCATATAAATATAGGCCATGACATAAGTTAAAAAGGCACCACGGAATGTCCCTCTCAGTAATTCGGAGAATGTTCTCTCGAATTCAGAGTTGTTCCCTTCCTAAAAAGCCCATTTTCCATATTTCATTCCATCCTTGTCTTACTTCAAATTTTCTCCCATCTATTCAAACCACCTTCATCCCATTTCAAGATACATTAAGCATTCATAAAGAGGCCCAATTCTCTACCATTTCTCTAAATTCTCTTATTTTAGTATAGTTGTTTTATTTCTACTTTAGCACTTTATTTCATTACATCACATATATTAATCTTAAACCTTTATTAGTAGTATTTGCTCATACTCTATTTTCATAGAAAAACAAAAAATAAGAAAAAGAGGGTTTAACTATAAATTCCAAAAGAGGGATTCTCACTACACATTCTCACTTTTAAAGCACGTTTCTCTCTACACATACATAAGAGAAATCGCTTGTTTGGATTTATGGATTGAACCCAACCCCATGTTATCTTTGAACTACGTGGACTTTGATGCCGCTTAGGCAACTTAGGCATTTTGTTTAAGTTTCGATATTCGAGTCCTCCTTTATGCACATTTATAATATTATTTTTATATTACATGCGCACACACACACACACACACACACACACACACACACACACACACACACACACACACACACACACACACACACACACACACACACACATATATATATATATATATATATATATATATATATATATATATATATATATATATATATATAAATTCTTGATGGATGTCATATTATTACATGCTTGTGTTTCGTTCGATATACACCTTCACTCTTCCATAATGACTTATGATTCGACAAACACTCATATTATATTTTGAATTATTATTTTTGCGAACATTCCTAAGGATGAATTCACTCTGTCCTATTCCATGATGCAAGTTGAGTGATTCAATTATTCATCCATATTATGCACATAAGTACACACTTCATGAAGTCTAATAAGAGAATATTAACAGATGCCCATGAGCGACCGGAAGGGTGGGATGGGTGCCTAACACCTTCCCATTCTGTAACGTAGTCCTCGGACCTTTGAACTACTTGGTTTCACTAGCATCAATATTGTCTTTGATGTCATTCTCTCGAGGCAAAAATATTTCTTTTGCCTATTTTGTACAAAATAGGTTAGCGACTCTATCTCTATACATTATCCCATATTGACGATGGTCGAGCGCCCCGAGAGCAGGCGTAATCCTGTGCGCATAATGTAGGGAACCTTGGAAAAGAAAGAAGGGGAAGCCCCTGGATGGCCACACCCACCTTACCCAAGACCATATGAAGGAAATATCCCCGTAATCCATCTCAGACGTGGGTATCTAGATATTTGACCTAGGGGTAAAAATTGAATATGGCCTTTCATTTACTCATCGATGTGTAACTCCCGTAGTATTTTAAAACCTTCAACAGATCATTTTGGAATTAAAAAAAAATCGAGAAAATATTTTTGTGGGATTTAATTATTTTTATTAATGAAAAATGTTGGTTTGATTTTTAGAAATGAGAATTTAAAGGGTATTAAAATTGGATTTAAAAGGGAGACTTTAACCCTTTTTATATAAAATAAAAAAATTGGATCGTTCAGGTCGCCCGAACCGGGTCTGTCAGGGGGCAAAACGGTTCGCCCAGTCAGTTTAGCGGCAGTAGGTTTATTTTAATGAATTTTAGTTGCATTAAAACACTGCCACTTATATATATAATGGTATTTCGGGATTAGACTTTTAAAAACACATTTACACATAACCCAAGAGGAGTAAACTCCTCTTTTACATATTCTTCCATCAACAAAACCCGGCCCCATTTAAAATCAAGATTTAACCTGAGTTTTTGAAGGCTCAAACGGTGTTTTCTCAAGATTGTTCAAGAACAAGTCTTTATCAATTTTTTGAGATCAATGCAACCGTCTAATCAGAATTTTTAATAGACTTTTCTACAGACATGAATACTTATATTATCTCTCTGTAGTATTATGCGTTTTAAATATTGCCTAAAGATTAATTCTCATGTTTTTCTTAAAATAAATTAGCAACCTTAATTAGAGAAATTGAAATAAACTTTGGGACTATTTTTATGAAAAATCTTAATATGGATTAAGTCTCACAACCCTTGGGTGCTTATTGTAGAGATTGGACTCTTGTTAATATGGGTGTAGGTTTGCATGTAGAAAACCATAGTGACCTTAATTAAATTAAAAACGGACTTGTGAAATCACGTAAAATTTATGTAGATAAGAGAAAAGGAAATTTTGTTGTGTGCACCATAAACTTGCATGATGTTGAAATTATATTAGTTGCATAAAATATATTTTTTTTAATCATGAAGACGAATTTAACCAATTGAATTAGATTTATTTGTGATTGTATGACAAATTTGTAGAATTGTTGATAATATGGCATATGCAAACTATTGGTTTGATAATATTTATCACCGTGGAGATGACGGGATTTTGGGTAGCTATGTTCTCACCTTTATTTTAGGAGTACTTGCTAGGCATGAGACTAGTGAGTATTCCTTAGTGTGGTTAACACTTTCTGGGTATGAGACTAGTTAGTGTAGATTTTTGCGAAGGCGATATTTCGAGATGGGGCTGGTTTTTGTGCCGTTCCGTTGATTCGATAGCCTAGGCGCGAGACTAGGAGTAGATTTATAGTTTAAATTCATCCTATAAAATAGGGTAGGATGTTTTTGTGTTTTATAGGCCTCTAGGTATGGGATTAGGTGTGATTTTGATGATTTATGCTCTATAATAGGGCGGGGATACAATAAAATAAAGAAAACTTGAGAAATTGAGAATTAATGCCTAGGACAATAAATGGGTATCAAAATGGATTTACGGTGCGAGTATGTACAGGGCTGACAAAATACGGGCCGACTGGCTATAGCGGTGTGTGTTGGCATCACGAGTATGTGCAGGGTTGACAAAATACGAGCTGACTGACTATAGTGACGCGTCATGCATGGAACCTCACGAGTATGTGCATACCTGATAGAATATGTATTGATTAGCTATAGTGAGTGGAATGGGTGTGATGTGTAAAACTTTAAGCGCGACAAGAGTGTGTGCATGACCGATAAGGGGTCGACTAGCCATATTGGTGTAGCATGGAAAAAAAATAATTTCTTAATTAAATTAAGTAAGGGTAGGAGCTAAAATTTCAAAATATAGTGCTAATGGAATAATTGGACTTAGTCTTTAGGGTGAATTAGCTATTCGGGTAGATAATGGAATTTACTTTTATTTGCATGATTATAATTATCTCGTTTAAATTAAAATACTTTATTGTGATGTTTATCATGTATAATACTACTGTCTGGGTTAACGGACCCTAATTGGGGAGCGTAGCTTGTATTTATGAGATGGGATCTGACCCATTACGTTGACTAATATTTCTGGTATAGTGCTGGAGTAGCTGCATAAGAGTGATTGGAGATATTTTGGGAGGTGCAACTGGAGACTTATTTATTTTAGATGATTTATTAGTTCGGATTTACTTTTCTTTCCGTCGTATTTATTATCAGACCTTATTTGTGAATTTGGTGGGCCAATCAGTTCCATGGTTGTTTACAGTTTAAGTCATATATTCAGAGTTAGATTATTTCATTGGAGTTATATTTATTTGGAGCCGATTTTATTTTGAAGATTAGCATGGTGATGGATTTACTATTGCTTGAATGGTTATATTTATTGGATCAATTTGATTATTATCGTGTGGAATAGATTCTTATATGTCTCATATATCTGTCACATGCTAAGAATGATTACTTATTTAGTGACGCTCGGCGTAGTTTGGCGGCGGCGACTAGCCACCTCGCTTGCCAGATTGTGTGGGATGTTATGCGTGGGACCACTAAAGTCTGCGTCGTACGTACTCCTTAATGGAATTCCCTTTAATATGTTATCCAAGGTTACTCATTCGTGGTATGCATTACATAAATAACACAAATAATAATATCCATCCCAATCACAAAATTCAAGTCTCAAATTAGATTTATCATTTTTAATTGAATTTGAAAGTAAATAAGAACCTTTCCATTATCTTAAATTAGGTTCATCCAAATAATACTATAAACCAATTTATATATCTCAAGTTAGGTAGCAAGTTATTTGGAAAAATAACCCCAAATAAAAAATCCCTTATTTAGAATAATAAGAAAAATTGTAGTATCCATCAATCGATGAATTTCATCAAGCGATCAACAGAGTTAGTGTTTTGAAAAAAATCCCCATTACGGGGTTTGTCTTCTCCAACTCACAAAATTCATCTCAAATCTCCATTAAAGACTAGACAACCTTAATATATGATTTGTATAACATATAAAAAATGAATCCACATACAAAACATAATTGGAACATAATTATATCATCAACATCCTAATTGTAGTTCAAGAACTCAAATAAAAACCAATTTTCTCTCACAAGAACCCTGACACCCCAATTCATATCAATTTGATTTGAATTCTATACATATTATAAATTATATCATGGGGGTTTGAATAGAATACATCAATAAATAAGAACCTATTCAAGATCTATCCAAACGTCATCAATTTTAGATAGGATTAATTCAAAATGATGTTAAATCAATCCTAATTATTTCCCACTTAGGTTAATTACGAATTAACTTTATTTTAATCATCCACTTAATATTCTAATCACTTAGTTAGGGTTTTGATTCAAATGAATAGGTATAATCTATAAGAAATTCAATTGTACAAGTACTGAAATCAAACTTGCCTCCAAATTGATGTAGAAACTAAGGCTCCAATCTTTTAGAATCCTATCTTTTCCCTTTAGCCTTCTTATCTCCAAGCGCTTAGACCCCCAAATTGTGTTTTATGTTCAATGAACCTCCTATCTTCTCAATACTACTTCATAAAAATAATATTAGTCTTGGGAGTAAAGTAAGTCCTTACGTAACTTGCCTAAATTAATCATTAACTAGTCTAAAAATCCCCCAATTCATTATAATTACCCAATAGGCTCAAAATTCCTTATTTTAAATAAAAAAATTATTATTTTAAATGCTATCAACCCTCATAATCCTATATCTTTATAGAAAAAATTAATGAATACTACACATAAAAACTATTAGCCAAATTAGTCAAAACTTACTTAAATTATAATTAATTGGTTTGGTGTAAAACGATAATATAGTTCACTACTTCATAATCATTGGGACCCGACACCAAGGATAAAATCTAAACAAGAAACCCTCAATACTGAGCTATGGACCACTCCATAGTGTCCCATAAAACGTAGTCATGTTCAAAATATTTGTTAATTTATTACCATCTCTTAATTTTCAATTTATCTATATATGCATATAAGTATGATGTGACATTACATGTCACTCAAGCACACATAATAATCTCTCTCTCTCTCTCTCTCTCTCTCTCTCTCTATCTATATATATATACACACACACACACACACACACACACACACACACACACACACACACACACATATATGTATGTATGTATGGGGTATTACATTCCTCCTCCTTATTTAAGGAATTTTGTTCTTGAAATTTAGAGTGTACATGGCTATAATAATTTTGGATACCTCACCCGCATATCCTCTAAGTGGACTCGTCCTCACTATGGTTTCCCCACTAAACGCTCACAAGCGGAATGAACTTCGATCATAGGGTCGGTTCTCTTCGATCAAGGATACGTTGGGGCCTATCTTAGTAACTAGCATCCTTTTATAACTTCAGCCCATATAGATCTATGTGTTGATACTCATCCTCACGCCTCAATAATTTCATCAGAATGGATACATGAAAAACATCATGTACCCTCTGAAGGTGATCGGACAATGCTAGACGATACGCCAATGGTCCCACTCTCTCAATGATCATGTAGAGGCCTATGTATTAGGGAGCTAACTTCCCTTCGCTTCAAATCTAACCATCATTTTATCGGGGATACTTTCAATAACACCTGATCCCCCACTTTGCAAATCCAATTTACACCTCCCCTTTGCATAAATTTCCTGACGATCCTGGGCTATCTTCATTCTCGCCCGAATAAGTGCCACCTTTACAGAGGTGTCCTTAATAATATCTGGAGCAAACATATAATGTTCCTCTGATCCTTCCCAGTAACTAGGCGAATGACATGGTCATTCGTATAATGCCTGGTACTGTGCCTTCTTGATCATCTTCTGATGGCTATTATTGTAGAATAACTCAACAAATAGCAAACATGTACCATAATTTCTCGTGAAGTCTAACAGACAAGCCCTAATCATATCCTCAACCATTTGATTCACCCTATCCGTTTGGCTATTCGACTGGTGGTGAAAAGTTTTGATCAAACTCAACTGAATTCCCATTGCATACTGAAATGCCTTTCAAAATTGGGGGATAAAATTTTGACCCCTATTTAATACAGTGACTAGTGCACCCAATCTAGTCTTAATAGCTTATCTATAAATTACTTTGCGTGATTTTCTGGGGAATAATCAGTCCTAACAGGGAATGGGCCAATTTCTTCAATCTATCTAAAATAACCCAAATAAAATCATGATTGTGCTACGAACGCAGTAAATCGATAATAAAATGCATCTAGACGCTCTCCCATTTCCATTGAGGGATCTCCAAAGGTTGTAACTCTCCCACTAGTCGATGGTGCTCCCCCATTATGAACTAACAAGTAGCACGCCTCAACACATTATCAATAATTTCCCACTGTATTTTGGCCTAGAAATACTATCACCTCATATCCTTCTAGATCTTATCCCCTCCGGTATGCACCATGTACCATGATCCATCCATGAGCTTTAGTTAACACCGTTCTTCACTTCTGGATCCTCGTGCGCTACTAGTTGTCCCTGGAACTGTAAACCTCTATCTAATCCAATCGAGAAGGATTTCTAGATCCTTTATTATTCCTTGACAAAATAATCCACCAATTGGGCCTGAACTACTTGTGTAATAATGGTCGAGGTAACCATCACCACTGCTATAAAAACATTCGATAAATATATCTCCCTGAAAGTAATCCGCCTCACGACCGAGAAATTTTACTAGTCCTCTCATTGTTTCGCCCATAAAGTGGCCAACATAGCTACCAACATACAACTCAGTGCGTCTGTAACCATATGTGCCTTCCTCGGGTGATATTGGATCGAAAGGTGATAGTTTTTAACATAATCCAACCATTTCCTTTGCCTCATATTCAGACTGCGTGAATAGGTACTTGAGATTTTTGTAATAAAAGAATAACAAAAACTTCGCTCTTAACAAATAATGCCTCCAAATGAGAAGGGAAAATACAACTTATGTTAACCCCAAATCACACGTCGGGTAATTACACTCATGTGGCTTCAAATTCTAAGAAGCGTAAGCTATAGGCTTCTCTTCTTACACTAAAATTCTGCTCAGACCCTGAAGTGAGGCATCTATTAACACCATATACTCAATGGCTCCCTAAGGCAATGAAAGAACGAGAGTAGTTGTGAGCCTCTCCTTGAGCTCCTCAAATGCTTACTAATGATTAGCATCCAAATAAAGCATATCCTTTTTCTAGGTTAGGTTGGTCATTAACTATTCAATTCTCTAAAAGCCCTGAATAAACCAATGATAATAGCATGCCAAACCTAAAAACTACTAACATTTGTTAGTGTCATGGGTTGTCCCCACTGCATCGTAGCGGACACCTTTCTAGGATTGATAAAAATCCAAGCCTACGACACGATATGCCCTAAAAACTTTACCTCCCTGAGCCAGAAACCACACTTGGAGAACCTAACATACAACTTATTCTCCCTTAATGTCTGTAGCACCAATCTCAAATGATGAGCATGCTCCTCTTTCGATCTTGAGTGTATCAAAATGTCATCAATAAATACAATGATGAACTTATCCAGATACTTGAAATATACACGATTCATGAGATATATAAAGACGACATGCGCATTGGTCAGCCCGAATGGCATGGCCCAAAAATCTTGAGGCCCATAACGAGTAAGGAAAGCTAACTATTGAACATAATCCTCCCTATTCCTCAACTGGTGATATCATGTGCAAAAATTGATCTTAAAAAAGAACGATTCGTCCCTTAACTGGTCAAATAAGTCATTGATGTAGGGTAACATATTCTTAATTCATAATCTGACTTTATTCAACTCCCCACAATCCACACACAATTAAAGTGTCCTATATTTCTTCTTCATGAACAACATCAGAGCTCCCCATAGAGACGTGTACTTCCGAATAAATCCCTGACTCAAAAGCCATTGTATCTACTCCTGTAACTTTCGCATCTCTAAGGGAGCCATATGATAAGGTTCTATCATAATGGGTCGGGTTCTGAGAGCTAGGTCAATATAAAAATATATTTCTCTCATAGGTGGAAACCCCATTAACTCATTAAGCACGTATGAAAACTCCTGCACCACTAGGATAGAATCTGTAGGTACTAAAACCTCCTCGAATGTAGTCATGTTACTATAATACAAATGGGAGCTGGAATACCCTTTAATTCTAGGCATGATAATGAGAAAAATCTCACATACAGGAATAGTTAATGTAATAGGCATCCCTCCATAATCAATATGGGCATGGTAAGTTTCTAACCAATCCATATACAACATAACATCATAATTACTCATATCTAACAACAACAAGTTAGAGATAGAATATAGCTTGTCGATTTGCACATCAACGCAACCATAAATGTGGCATAAAGTAGCCCCCGTACTTACAGGAGTGTCAACATGCTTAAAAGCCTTTGAATCTATATCTATCATACTCGATGTAAGGACGAATATATAACTATAAATAGAAGTGAGACTCTCCCATATCAAAAATCACTCGGGCATAACTATCATAAAACATAACCTCTATAGTGTATTGTTGTGCTGGAAAATCCTGTTGGTAAACCTTAAACACACGTCCTTGATGAAGTTGAGGGCATCCATGTGCCTGATCTCTAGGAGAATGTAAGGATGGTTACTCAGGTGCTAGTGGGAGGATTTGAAATTGAAATAGAGAAGGAATTATTGACTAAAAACCTTTCTTAAATTGTGTTAGGCTGGCCTGCAACCCCTTAGGAAATCGCCTAAATTATTAACCTAACTCCCCGCATGCATAATATGCCCCATGAAGATTTTGACATCACTCATGATCTTACTGCATTTGATCCTGACTATGGGGCCTATCAAATTGATGTTGTTCTTAGCCCTGATCACCCTATCGCCTATGGCTCTACTAGCCCTAATATTGTTGACCCAAATGGGCAAACTCACCCTGTCCCATGAGGAACTAACCATGTCTGTGCTATCTGTGATGGTTATCACCTGTGAATCTCTTTAGTGGTTTTCCCCCATGTATTTACCCTCTTTGATGTTGGATAGAACCAACATGTGCCCGGGAAGACTGCCCACCCTCCGATACTTTGGCCCTTAGTCGGATCTATCTCTCTCTCTCTCTCTCTCTCCATCTTAGACTCTCTCTCTCTCTCTCTCTCTCTCTCTCTCAAGTTCTTATAGTGATCATAATAATGTAGCAAAGCGACATCTACCATCTCAAGGTGTGTGGTAAACACCGAATTCTATAGTAATACCTGTCTAATCTTCTAATTCAAACCTTTCACAAATCAGTACATATACAAATCCTCATACCTCTCCACATTTGGTGAAAAGTGTAGAAGACGAGTAAACTATCTCTCATACTCAGCAACTGCCATGCCCTCCTACTTGAGCCTATTAATCTGTTCTCTCAGCTTCTTATTCAGTGAACATGGGAAGTACTTTCCCTTAAACTTTACTCGAAACTATGATATAGTCTTTTCAGTCCTTTCTTCTTGGGTAGTAACACTGTCCCAACAATCTAATTCATCTCTCACCAACCTAAAGCTTGCCAACGTAGGTTGTTGAACATAAGTACACTCAACTAACCTCTAATGTCACGCCTCTACTGGAATGCCACTATAGGATAAGATAATACCATAAACTCTAGAAGGTTCCCCTTCCTTAATGCGGCCCTATCATGCATCCATGCAGAGGTGGTATTCCGAGGAGTAGGTACAGGTGTGGCCACAAATGAGGGTTATCACTGTTATTACCACAACCTTAGCTATTATAGCGACCAAATCATTAGATGGAATATCTAGCGCCTGTTCCTACGGTGCGACTGGTGGTGGCTTCTACGGTAGCTGAGGTGCATCAACCCCAGTTATCCCCTTCGATCTCTGTTGGTTCTGACGACTCCAAAGGTTCACCATCTAAAAGATAAGAATATAAAACATATTAATAATCATGCAACACATAGACTACAAAAATCTAAAATGCCACTACAACTAATTACTATCCATATAAGATGTACGAATATAATTATGTATCCCTCACTAATATAATAGAAGATAAATTAACTGATAGAATGGCACTCAGGATAGGGACACCTACATCCTAGAGTAGACCTGAAATATAAGGATGAATGACAATTACACTATCAATTAAAGTTTCAGAACCAACGACCTCAATCCTGAAATGTTAAAATCCACAAGGTTTAACAACATGTTTAAAGAGTATAATAGAAGTTGGATTAATCAAAACTATGCATTTGCCTCTAGTATTTTAACATATTTATATTTACCCCACCCAATAAGCAAAATATCGCATGCATATAAGGTTCCTAGCCCCAAGTAAACCCATGTTTAAGTTTTATTCTACATATATGAAAATGATAATTGAATTCAAAATATCATTAAACTAATCAAAGTCAAGTATTATTGTTGATGTAAAAAATTAGATTATCTCTAATTAACAATCACAGATAAAATAAATAAGACAAAAGATTTTTAAAGTGGTTCAGCCTTGTAAGAATGGCCTACATCCACTGTTCTTGTTATTGCTGACTGTTTGCTTGGAATTCTCGATAATGGATTTACCAAGAAATTCCGAGTCCCCTTCTAATGAGGAGGTTACAATGTATTTATATCCTTGGGGATGTACAAATGAAAGGATAATGCGCTGTTATCTAGTAGACATATACATCTGTACGATAATAATGGACATTTAATGCGCAGTTGTCTCTTTAATTCTCTTGATTTGGATGCGCTATATGCTTAAGTAGCTCGGACTGCTTAAGTAGCCTGGACCGCTTAAGTTGCTCGGCAAGCAGGAGTTGTTCGGGGCCCATGAGTAGCCCGGAATGTATGAGTTGCTCGGTGGTAGTGAGTTGATCGGTACAAATATTTGTAATTGCCATGTTAGTTGACAAGTTTCTTCAAATGATGGGTCCACGTCAGCAGATTAAATTTGGTATCAACAGAAGCCCCCAATGTTTCATAGTTTGATGTAGAAGAAAAGTATGGAACATTCTGCTTGGAAACTGCATAGATTGTTGGTTTGTATAGTTTTTAGGAAAGCATTCGTTGTATATGACTCCTTTTTGAGTGCACGATATCAGACCTCATAAATATTTTGAATTCTCATGACCGCTTCGATATTTGTGCTCCTTTTCTTCTTTTAGCCACCGGATACGCAATCATTTTTCTTTGTAATCATTGCCTTTCCTTATTCCCGAGGTAAAGTATTTAAACGCGACAGAAATCCTGTCATTTTTCACTTTTTAAATCTGTATCTTTGAACTCTTCATTTCCTCTCTATTTTGTGCCTTCGTTCTTTCCATTATTCGTTCTCAACTGATCTCTCTTTTTCTGTAAGATTTTCTTCCCTTTCTTTTATTTGCTTTGTTCATCATGGTTTATCTTGTTGAGTCATTGGACAAATTTCGATCTGAATTTTCGATCCCCTCGTGGGTTACTTTGGAAGAACTTTCTGAACCCTCTGATTATTTTTCTTTGGCTGAGGGACATTGGTTCCCCAGTCTTTTTGTAGTCGAATGTGGCTTTTCTATCCCACCAAACCCCTGTGTTTGGAGTTTTGCCAATACTTTGATGTTGTACCTGCAAGAATAGCTCCAAATACATGGAGGATAGTTAATGGCGTACACAGGTTAAATCAACTTCATGGAACCCGTTTAGGGATTCCAGAATTTATGTATTGCTAGAGATGGGTTATCAGCGATAGTACTTTCTATTTAAAAACTAGGTTTTTAAATAGGGCGTTAGTTGTCAATCTCCCTGACGCCAATAGGGATTACTTTGAACATGGAGTGGTGATGAAAAATTGGCAACACCCTCCCTTTAATTGAGATGATGTATACCAAGGTCCCAGATGTCCACCTTATGGCAACGGGATAGGTTATTTTTATTTTTTGAAATCTTATTTTCTTTATGTTTGATAAAATGCCTCATTGACATCTTGTTTTTTATTTCCCAAAGAAGATGACGTTAATTTAAAGCATTTAAAACTTATCTGGGATTTGCATCAATTTGTTGTCGAGGAACATATTAGATCTGCCTCTTACTTGTTGCAGTATAAGAGCTACACTTCATCTTTTACTGCTCGTCCTCGTCTAGTGGTGGTCAATCTTGACCAAGTACCAGCTTCTGAGACTAGTGTGGAAGGTTCTTCCTCTGAGTCAAGTATTCCTATCAGCAATCTGATGAAGAGGAGAAGAGCTCCTGCCTTTTTTGACAAGTCTGCCTCTAATAATGTTGAGGAAAAGAAAAGTAAACAAAATATCCCAGAAGAAGGGATAAGAAATATTGATGCACCCCCTCCTGCTGCTGCCAAGAAAGTTGTTGAGAAGCCCCCTGTGGCTCCGAGCAAGGTTGTTGCTATCTCTCCTCCAAGTGAGGTTATTGTCATATCACCGATAAAGACGTCTTTGGTTGAAAATATTCCTGTTTCTCCGAGGAGGTTAAAGAAAAGCTCTTCGGAGAGACCTGCTGAATCTGCCTCTCATCCTTCAAATGTTGAAGGTGGTGTTGCAACTTTTGTTCCTCCGAGCTCTGCTATGGGCTTGGTGAAGTCCTGGACTATCCCATAAGTCCGAGGCTTTGAAGATTCCCTTTATCGTGAGAGAATTACTACCCTTACTACTCAACACATTATTTCAGTAAGTATCCTTAGCTTGACCCTTTTCATTTTTTAATACTGTGCTCATGTATTGACTTAAAGTTATTCTTTTCTCCAGCTAGTGACGTGTTTCAACAGCATTCTGAAGAAGGATGAAGCTATCAAAGCTTCAAGCTCCTCGGGAGGAATAGAGGAAGCTTTAGTTGGGCTGACCCAATCTCTGAAAGATTCTCGTTAAAAATACGAGGAAGATAAAGTTGCATGGGAGAAGCAACTCCGATCCACTGAGCTAGAAAGAAATCAAGATGTGAGTGCCTCCAAGGATTTGGAGAAAATTGACGGAGTCTGATAAAAGTAACAAAGTCTTAGAACAAAGTAATAAGGAGTTGGCAGTCAAGCTCAAGTCTGCTGAAGAGGAAGTTGTTAAGCTTCGAGATATTGAGCGACAGAAGTTGGAGGTGGAGGAGAAGTTGAAAACTGCCGAGGAGCTCCTCAGGGAAAGGACCTCCTCGGAAAAGGCAAAAAGGAAGAAGGCAGTTAAGAAATCTTTTAGTGCTAGTTGGGATAAGGGATGGAACAAGGGTCTGGCTGCCATGTCTTCGCAAATGGAGTATGTTAGCCTCAAGTACTTTAGGGATGGATGGGTGGATGTATTGAAAGAGATGAAAGTTGTTGAGAATTCTGAATTATTCCAGCAACACACTCATGGCCCTCCTCCCTCTCCCAGATAAGAAGAGGAGGATGAAGCTGCCTCAGACGAATCTTCAATGATGATGGCAGATCAGATTCCTATTGTTCTCATTATTCAGCCTACCGAGCAGCCCCAACCAACCAGTGCTTCTATCGAGCAGCTAATTTTGCCCTCTGAGCAACCAGTTTCTTTCTCAAAAACTTCTGAGGAAGTCATAGGAAACAAATAAAAGGTGTAGAGTTGCTCGGGTGTTTATTTTGTTATTTTATCGAATGTAATCTTAGATTTTGTATTTTCCCTTATGATGAATAAAAATTCGAACTTTTGGTTGTTCATATTGACTTTCTTCTTCTTGCTCTGTCTTTATCATTATTGATCATGTTTATTGCTTCTCTTTGCTAGTTTATGGCCAAGATGGAGCTCTTATCAGCTCATGACACAAAATTAACGAAGAAATGTAATGGCTACTTCAAAGCTGGTCATGCAGATCTGAATGAGGCCCAGATAATTGACATCCTCGAATCAGGTTCTTCTGACCGAGAAATTGAAGCTTACCAATATCTGAAATGTTTGCTCGATCATGCAGTTGCCAACAATGTGGCATACTATGAGATAATTGAAGATCTCCAGGGCATTATCGAGGAACTCCATCAGCAATATAAAGAATATTCTACCCTTTTTCACCAAGGATACGAGAAAAAATATCAACAACTGAGTGCTGACAAAGGATATGACAAATATATCTCTGCCTATGAGAAGAAAAAAAGTGTTCTGAAACTTGAAGTCGAAGAACACAGGCATATTGCTAAGCTGTTGGAGTAGGAGAACATTGCCTTGCAAGAGAGATAAAATAACTCAAGTCTGCTGCATCTTCCTCGGGATCCTTGATCCCTGTTAATGATGAAGGTTTCTATTTCTTGGAGGTAGAAAATGCCAACTTAAGAGATGAGTTGGAGACTTTAAAAAGAGCTGGACCCTCCACCTCTACTCGTGGACGAACAAGATCTTCTTCTCAGGGACGAGCAAGGGCTGGTCGGGTTTCTATTGAAGAATCTAGAACATAGTCGGATTTAGAGAATTAGGCCTTTCGGTTGGTGGCAAAGAACCAAGACTTAGCAGAGATGTCCAAGAAAATCCCGAATTTCAGCGAACAACTCTCTACCCAGAGTTCTGCCTTGAAAAATAAAGAACTTCTAGTGAAGAATATCCACGAGCAACTGGAGAGGTTAACTTACCAATTCCATAAATAGCCCAGAGAGTTTTGGATGGCTGGTTACAATGAAGCCCTTTACCATCTTGATGATCGGATCCAGCAGTCAAGTAACGAGGGGTACAAGCAAGGGTGGTTGAATGCACTGTGTGTGCTAAAATTGGAGCAGAGCCACTACTTATGGGATTATTATAAACCTGGAGTGCTTGATTTTCCTGTGCCCCCTTTTAAGCTTGACCTCAGTTGGATTACTTCTCGGGCAATTCCTCAATTCTTGATCTCCAAGTATCTAGGCGATTACAGTCTTCACGCAAATTTTGAGATATCTCGCCCAGAGCACTTGCTTGATCGGCCTTCTGTGATGAATGTTTGAATGCTGCGAGATCTAAATTTCATAAAGTCCCCTTATGCATTAGATGATCCTCCTGCTGGGATAGAACCTGTTTCAAAGGCAGAAGGGAAAAAACCAATAGAATAGGATTTTTATGTAATGAAGTGTATTTTTCACAGCATATGTAATTCTACTTGATTTAAATGAAGAAATTTTTGGTCTTTTGCCATTTTATTTTCTTCTAAGTGATTTGCAGGATGTTTTTGTTTGTGAATATATGCATATTTTGATATGTACATTCTGTTTTATCACTCTTTGATCCTAAGCAATGAAACAACTTACATCCCATGATCCTGCTTAATTTAACCAACCAGAGTTGATTGTATTTGATTTATCGACCAACCGGAGTCGGTGGTGATTAGTTTGCCGACCAACCGAAGTTGGCGGTAATTATTTCCTGACCAATCGGAGTTGGTGGAAATTGATTTGTCGACCAACTGGAGTTGGTGATAATTGATTTGCCGACCAACCGAAGTTGGTGGTAATTTATTTGCCGACCAACCGAAATTGGTGGAAATTGATTTGCCGACTAACCGGAATTGGTGGTAATTATTTCCCGACCAATCGGAGTTGGTGGTAATTGATTTGCCGACCAACCGGAGTTGGTGGTAATTGTTTCCTGACTAACCAGAGTTGGTGGAAATTGATTTGTCGACCAACCGGAGTTGGTGGTAATTATTTCCTGACCAACCAGAGTTGGTGGAAATTGATTTGCCGACCAACCGGAGTTGGTGGTAATTAATTTGTCGACCAATCGGAGTTGGTGGTAATTGTTTTCCGACCAACCGAAGTTGGTGGAAATCGATTTGCCAACCAACCGGAGTTGGTGGTAATTATTTTTCGACCAATCGGAGTTGGTGGAAATTAATTTGCTGACCAACCAGAGTTGGTGGTAATTGATTTGCCGACCAGCCGGAGTTGGTGATAATTGCTCTGAAGTTGTTGTGTAGTGTGAATCACTAATATTCCGAAAAAATTTCAACAAAAAGAGAGAATCGAGAAAAACATCCAACACTTTATTCATACTGAAGAAAACTGCATTACATAGGAAATTCAATTACTGGTAATACTTGCGCAGATGCTCTGCATTCCATGCATTCTTGAATTCTTCTCCTTCCAATGTTTCAATCCTGTATATCCCTGGACGAACAACTTCTGTTACTCTGTAGGGCCCATTCCAGCTGGCTTCCAATTTGTTATTCTTTTGTATTAGTTTCTTCAGAACATAATCCCATTCCTTCAAATCACACTTCTTCAATCTTTTGTTAAAAAATAAAGCTGTTCGTTGTTGTTATGCTGCATTCCTGATCGATGCTTCTTCCCTGACTTCTTCGAGCATATCCAGGTTTAATCTTCTCATCAAATCACTGATAAGAGAATTGAAATTGAGCACTCTATGCGTGGGTAGACGCAATTCGGCGGGTATAACAACTTCATTTCCAAACGCCAGCATGTATGGAGATTCTCTTGTTACTGTTCGTGGTGTTGTACGATAAGCCAACAACACAGAATGTAACTCATTAATCCAATTTCCTTTTGCATCATCTAGTCGTTTCTTTAGACCATTCAGTAGAGTTCTGTTTGTCACCTCGATTTGCCCATTACTCTGCGGATGGCCTGGTGCAGAATGGGCCTTCAATACATTAGATTGATGACAATACGCAGCAAACTCCTCGTTATCGAACTGGGTTCCATGGTCGGTGATGAATGCGTGTGGGAGACCATATCTGCAGATGATATTCTTCCAAATGAATTGATAGACTTTGTCACATGTCATATCAATGAGAGGCTCAGCTTCCACCCATTTGGTAAAGTAATCCACAACAACCACAAGGTATTTAAAGATTCCTCGGGTCGTTGGAAGTGGCCCGACAGAGTCTATTCCCCACATGACGAATGACCAAGGAGATGTGATGGGTGTTAACAATGCTTGGGGAGTTCTTCGAATAGAGGAGAATCATTGACATTTATCACATTTCTTGGCATAATCTACATAATCAGCTCTCATCGTCGGCCAGTAATATCCCTGCGTTGTTATCCTTTGCAAAAGCGTCCGGCCTGCCACATGGGCTCCACAAGACCCTTCATGGACCTCTTTGATAAAATCTTTCACTTCGTAGGGGTGGAAACATCTTTGTAATCCTGCCATAATTCCTCATCTATATAAAATGTCAATGGTCAATACATAACGAGCAACTTCAAACTTTAGTTTTTTGGCTGCGAGTTTGTCAATTGGCAAAGTCCCCTCTTCAATGTAGGCCCTGATGGGGTCCATCCAAGATGGTCCCATGTCTAGGGCAATAAAGTTCATCATCAGATCTTCGTTTATGCTCCGACTAGCCAAAATTTCTATCGGGATTGTCCTTCATAGCTCGGTGCGTGTGGCAGATGCTAACCGAGCTAGTGCGTCTTCTCTTGCATTCTCCAATCTCGGTATTCTGATCAACTGTATTGCATTAAAACTCAATACAACTTCGATTGCCTTCGCATGATACTTGATCATTAATTCTCCTTTTGCTGCATATACCCCCAACATTTGATTTACGGTCAACTGTGAGTCACTGAATATAACGACCTGCTCTGCCTTCATGGTTTTTGCCAAACTGAGACCCACAATCATAGCTTCATATTCAGCTTCATTATTAGAATCCTTAAATTAAAAGTGCAGAGCATACTCCACATCAATCTCATTCGGGCTGTTTAAAATAATCCATGCTCCACTGCCTGTAGTGCAAGAAGAGCCATCCACATATGGATTCCATATAGGTATTTCATTGTCAAACTCTTGATTTGACAGAGTTCCTCGGT
Source organism: Sambucus nigra (assembly GCA_949130495.1). Lineage (NCBI taxonomy): Eukaryota > Viridiplantae > Streptophyta > Magnoliopsida > Dipsacales > Adoxaceae > Sambucus > Sambucus nigra. The sequence goes on from OX422220.1 coordinate 54,155,839, forward strand.
GGAATATTTGTTGCTTCCTTTTGTCCTCCTGCGACATTTCTCGTTGCTCATTGATCATCCTCTCTTGGTCATCCCCCGACGTAAGTTGGTTGGGGTTTAAATTTGATGGTCCTGTAACATCCACAGGCTAGTCGGTATTCAACTTTTGTTCTTCGGAGGTGTCTTCTTGAGTAAACTCTGCAATAAATTCTGCTACTACCTTCCCTTTAAGCGACGATCTAGGCTCATAAATTATATCATATTCACCAAGTTCTACTGCCCAATACATCAATCTTCCTGATTTCTCCGGTTTTTGCAGCGCTTGCCTTAACGGCATATCGGTGTACACCACTATAGTATGGGCTTGGAAGTATGGCCTCATCCTTCTACTTTCTTCAATCAGTGCTAGTGATAATTTCTCCAGCCTTGGATATCTGATTTCTGCTCCTCGAAAAGCTTTGTTGGTATAATAGACTGGTTTTTGTACTCCATTCTCCAGCCTGATCAATGCTGAGCTAACTGCATTCTCTGATACTGCCAGATACAAGTATAATCTTTCTCTCGTTACTGGTCTGGACAACAATGGAGGTGTCCCCAGATATTTCTTCAATTCTTTAAAGGCCTTCTCGCATTCATCATTCCATTCAAAGGTTTTTCGGAGTGTTTTGAAGAATGGTAGACATCTATCAGTTGCTCGTGACACAAACCTATTAAGTGCCGCAACTCGCCCTGTGAGACTTTGCACTTCCCTCTTCGTCGTTGGAGATTGTAGCTCCAATAGAGCCTTGACCTTTTCAGGGTTAGCCTCGATACCTCATTGGTTAACAATATATCGGAGAAACATGCCTTCTCGTACTCCGAATATGCATTTGGTGGGATTCAGCTTCATTTGATATTTTTCTAATTGATCAAAGGTCTGGCCTAAGTCAACTAGATGATCAGTAGCTTTCTTGCTTTTCGTCAACATAAACCTCCATGTTATGACTGATTTGCTCTGCAAACACCTTATTCATTAGCCGCTGATATGTTGCACTTGCATTTTTAAGTCCAAAAGGCATAATATTATAGCAATAAGTTCCCCCTTCGGGCTTCATTTTAATCTGGTTGTAGCCTGAATAGGCATCCATGAAACTCAACAATTCATGCCCCGAGGTTGCATCCACGAGTTGATCGATTCGGGGCAAAGGAAAATGATCCTTTGGGCATGCCTTATTGAGATCGGCGAAGTCTACACACACCCTCCACTTGTTGTTTTTCTTCTTCACCATCACCACATTTTCTAGCCAATCAGGATATTTGACATCTTCAATAAAAGAGGATTTTTGTAGCTTCTCTACTTCCTCCTGTATAGCTTGATTCTTCTTAATACTGAACACTCTTCTTCGCTGCTTCACTGGCTTAATTTCCTTGATCACGTTGAGCTAGTAACACAAGAAGTTCGGGTCTATCCCTGGCATGTCTTCATGACTCCATGCAAAAGTCTTCTTTCTGCATCTTAGAAATGTTGTCAGCTCTTGTTTCACTGATACATCCAATGATGCACCAATTTGAGTTGTTCGTTCTGGATGCTCGTCTTCCAGAATGACATTCTCGGTAGCTTCCATGACTTGTCCCTTCACGAGTTGAGACTCGTCTTTAGGGTCTAATGTTTCAATCTCTGCATCTCCTATCTCATCCACTTAATAGGTGATAGTCTTTTGCCTAGATTCTTCACGCTCCTCATGCTCAGCAGATGAATAGTAACATTCCCGAGCTACTTTCTAGTCACCTTTCATAACTCCCATCCCAAAATTGGTTGGGAATTTTAAACATTGATGCACAGTAGATGGTACTGCTTCGAACTTCTTCAAACTTACTCTTACCATGATGATGTTATAAGCTGATTGGACGTTTTTATCCATTACAAAAAAGCGTACTCTTTTTGTTCGATAAGCAGGCCATGTACCGATAAGCATATCCAACTTGATCGTCCCAAGTGGAAAAACCTTTTCACCAGTAAAACCAAGGAGGGGCCTATGATTTGGCTCCAACTGGGCTAACTTTAGATTTAAACTGTCAAAGCATGGATAGAACACGATATCTCCTGAGCTACCATTGTCCACCAGTACTCGTGAGATCACCACTTCCTTCATCCTCATTTTGATCACTTATGGGTCATCATGAGGATATAATACTCCTGCTAGGTCGTTCTTAGAGAAACCAATGACCAATTTGTCTTTATTTACCTTCCTCGGGTGATCATCTTCAACTAGATTTATTCGCTGAATGTACGAGCAAGCTTGAGCCTCATTGAGGTAAGCTTTCCTTTCTGCAGTAAGATCTCTACCTCCTGTATCTCTACCTGCAATAACATTACATTCAAATGATCCAAAATGGATTGAAAATACCTCATGTTCTGGATGCTTTGGTCTTTTGGGGAGATCAAGGTCATCTTGGTCATCTTCTGGGTCTTCTTCATGACTTCTCTTCTTGTCTTCATTTGCTCGACGAGGAGATCTAGATCTTTGCCTCGCTCGGTCATTGGCTTTTCCACCATTTTGGCGATTAACATACTTAGCTAGTTTTCCTCGCCTGATAAGTGCTTCAATTTCATTTTGGAGAGCTATGCAATTTTTGGTCGTGTGGCCATGATCTTTATGGAACTCGCAATATTTGGACTTATTCTTCTTGTCAGGATCTGCCTTCATTTTTTCTGGCCAGTTCAGCTCCTCGCTGTTCTTGATCTCTTCCAGAATATGATTTATATCTACCTTCAAAGGAGTATAATTTTCAAGTTTCTTCAACTGTTCCAATGCTTGCTTTGCTTTTGATTGCTTGTTGCCACCATTATTCTTCTGCTCCTTCTTTTCAGCCTTATCAACCTCAACTTTGGTGTCCTTAGTGTCCATATTCTTCTTTGCAGCCATAGCTTCCTCAGCGTTCATAATCTTGGTTGCCTTTGCCATTAGTTCTGCCATGGTTCTAGGCGGATTTTTGGCTAGAGTGTAGTACAATTTATCTGGCAACAGTCCACTCATCAGAGCAGTAATTGCTGTCTTCTCCTCGTAATCAATTACTTCGAGCTTCTCATTATTGAAACGAGTGATATAATCCCTGGTGCTTTCACTTGCCTTCTGTCTAACACTTAGCAAGTGTGCTAATCGTTTAACTGGTTTTGCTCCAAAATAGAAGTTCCCAATAAAGAGCTCGACCAGTTGAAAGAAAGTCGTAATCTTCCCCCGAGGAAGATGGTTGTACCATATTTGAGCAGATCCGGTAAGAGTTCCTGAAAATGCCCTGCATCTCATCTCATCTGGAACAGTATAGATATCGGCAGCAGCTTGGTATTATTCTATATGAAGGACATGGTCAGTTTTTCCATCATATTTTGGCATCACAATTGGAGCTTTGAATTTTGATGGTGTGGGAAAATCCACAATCGCTTGTATAAAGGGTGTCCCTTGAATAAAATTTTTTTGTAAAGGATTCTTGGCCTTAGCCATTTCCCCTAACCTGTCTTCCAACCTCTGAATAGAGCCCTTCCATGCATCATTTCCCTCCTCGGGCCTATTTGTTCGAGCAACTGATCGCGCTGAATTAGCCTCCTGGGATTTTTATTACGAGCATTTGGTCGTAATTGGGCAAAGTCTTCCCTTAGATCGGATGGTCGTTGAGAGTTCCTCGACACAATCCTAGGGGGACTTCTATTCCTCCTAGGACCCAAATGATCAAAAGGATAGACTCTACTCAACCTTTCAAGAGCACTAGTCATTTCTGGAGATAAAGTGACACTTTGTTGAGTGTCTGTAGCTCGTACTAAGGAAGTCCGACCAGGCTGATAAGAAGGATCATTAGATCTCTCAATCCGATATGAATCGGTGCGTCTGGATCGAGATTCCTGAGGGAATAACGTTCTTCTAGTTCGCGAAGAGGGTAAACGAGTATTTCTCTGAACACTTCGTTGTCCTGACTGAGCCGGCACTCCGCCTTGAACAGTTTGTATAAGTTATCGCATGGTTTCTTGCATGGCCGTTTGACCCTGGGATAAACTAGCCATTATGCCAGCCAGATGTGACACATTTGGGGGAATGGATGGATTTGGAGGGATCCCAGCGTTTCGATTACTGGATTTCGGATTATCAACCATTGATGGTAAATTATTTTGGTGAAAAAACAATAATTACAGTCGTTTCCCAGAGATGGCGCCAATCTGTTGATGTAAAAAATTAGATTTAATTAATCAATCACAGATAAAATAAATAAGACAAAATATTTTTAAAGTGGTTCAGCCTTGTAAGAATGGCCTACGTCCACTGTTCTTGTTATTGCTGATTGTTTGCTTGGAATTCTCGATAATGGATTTACCAAGAAATTCCGAGTCCCCTTCTAATGAGGAGGTTACAATGTATTTATATCATTGGGGCTGTACAAATGAAAGGACAATGCGCTGTTATCTAGTAGACATATACATTTGTACGATAATAATGGACATTTAATATGCAGTTGTCTCTTTGATTCTGTTGATTTGGATGCGCTGTACGCTTAAGTAGCTCGGACCGCTTAAGTTGCTCGACAAGCAGGAGTTGCTCGGGGCCCATGAGTAGCCCGGAATGTATGAGTTGCTCGGTGGCAGTGAGTTGATCGGTAGAAATATTTGTAATTGTCATGTTAGTTGACACGTGTCTTCAAATGAGGGGTCCACGTCAGCAGATTAATTGCATCTTCCGTGTCTTCAAATGATCGGTAGAAATATTTGTAATTGCATCTTCTCGTACCTCCTTCAACATGTCGAGATCTAATCGTCTCATCAAGTCACTAACTGGGGAATCAAAATGCAATACCCTGTGAGTTGTTAGGTCAACCTCAACTGGAACCATGGCTTTAGTTCCAAACGTAAGCATGTATGGTGTATCTCTAGTTGCTATTATGTAAGCCCAAAGAACATAGTATAGCTCATTGATCCAGTCGCCCTTGGCAGCATCAAGTCTCTTTTTCAACCCATTCAACAAAGTTCTATTTGTCACTTCTGTTTGACCATTACTTTGAGGATGACCTGGTGAAAAATGTAGCTTCTAAATTTTGGACTAGGCACAATATGCTTCAAGCTCCTCATTATTGAACTACATGCCATGATCTGTGATGAAAAAATAGGGTAAACTATATCGACATATGATATTCTTATAGATGATCTGATAAACTTTCTCATAAGGCATATCAATCAATTGCCCTGCCTCCACCCATTTGGTGAAGTTATTCACAGTAATAAATAAGTATTTGAATATGCTTTTGGTGGTCAACAGTGGGCCGACCAAGTCAATTACCCATATAACAAACGGCTAAGGTGTAGTTATTGGTGTTAAAGCAGTATTATGTGTTTTATGAACGCTAGAGAATCTCTGGCACTTATCATATTTTCTCGTAAAGGCTATAAAATCTGCCCTCATAGTCAACCAGTAATATCCCTGAGTGCTGAGGTATTAGAGCAATGATCTTCCAGCTGAATGAGCTCCATAGGATCCTTCATGCATTTTTTTATTAAATCTTCCACCTCCATTGGATGAACACATCTCTACAAGGAGATCGTTAATCCCCTTCTGTATAAAACTCATTTGTCTAAAACATACCTCGCTGCTTTATATCGAAGATTCTTTGCCTCTTTAAGATCGGGTGGTAGAGTGTCATCTTCAATATAGGCTTTTATGGGATCCACCAGGAAGGTCCCAGATCTACAGCAATGAAACTAACCATCAGGTCTTCATCAATATTTTAATTGGCGAGGAGCTTGATTGGGATTATTTTTCGAAGCTTAATTCTCATTGTTGATGCTAGCCGAGCATGTGCATCAGCTCGATCATTCTCTATTCTTGGGATCCTATTCATTCGGATGACTAGAAATTTGGTAATGACTTCAAAGGCCTTGGCAAGATACCTGGTCATCAATTACCATTTGGCTGCATACAAATTGAACACTTCGTTAATAATCAATTGTGAATCACTATGCGCCACTACTTTCTCGACGCCTAAAGAATGAGCTAAATTTAGCCTAACTATCAAGGCTTTGTATTCTGCCTCGTTATTGGATGCTTTGAACTGGAACCTGAGAGCATACTCAATATCAATATTATGAGGAGTATTGAGTATTATACCTATTCCACTGTTGGTAGCACATGAATATCCATTTACATACAAATTCCATAATGGAACATCATCGTTGAAGCTTTCTGCTATCAATGATCCATGCTGAAATATCTTTTTACTCTCTTCTGCATATTTCTGGGCCATTTCCTAAATTCTGGATGACTCAGGTTGATCGGAAGCTACTTCGGCTTGCTTTTGAGCTGAACTCTCTTCTTTTAAAGTCTGCACGACAGGCAATCTCTATTGGTCGGGAACCTCTGGATAAGTAAATTTAACAATGAAATCTGCCAAAGAATGGCGTTTCAATAAAGATATTGGTTCATAGACAATGTCATACTCTCCCAGTTCTACCGCCCAATACATCAATCTTTCTGACTTTTCAGGCTTGAAGAGTGCTTGTCGAAGAGGCAGATCAGTATACATAACTATGGCGTGCGCTTGAAAATAAGGTTTCATACATCTTAAAGACTTAATAATTGCTAGGGCTAATTTTTCCAAATATGGGTACCTGATTTCAGCCCCTCTGAATGCTTTACTGGTATAGTAGACTGGTTTTTTGATTCCATTATCCTATCTGACCAATGCCAAGCTCACTGCTGATTCACAAACGGTAAGTATAAGTATAATTTCTCACCTAAAAATGATCAGGAGTGCAATGGTGGTGATCCCAAGTAATTTTTTTAACTCCTGGAATGCTTTCTCACATTCTGCATTTCACTAAAAGTTTTTCTCAGCACTTTGAAAAATGGAAAGCACCTGTCTGTTGCTCGGGACATAAATCTGTTTAATGCTACCACTCTTCCAGTGAGCCCCTGTACATCTTTCTTGCAGGTCAGCGACTACATTTCGATCAAAGATTTTATCCTTGTTGGATTGGCTTTAATTCTTTTGATTAAGTATGAAACCGAGGAACATCACTTCTTGTACTCCAAACACACATTTGGTCGAATTCAGCTTCATCTGATGTTTTTCCAACTGATCAAAAGTCTTACTGAGTTTGACGATATGATCTGAAGCTTTTTTACTCTTTGTCAACATATCATCCACATAAACTTCCATATTTTTCCTATCTGTTCTTTGAAGACCTTAGTCGCTAACCTTTAATGCGTTGCACCTGCATTTTTTAAACCAAAAGGCATTATATTGTAACGATAAGTGAAGGTTGTTCTTTTCCTCTCTTCAGGTTTCATTTTTATCTGGCTATAACCAGAATAGGCATCCATAAAGCTTAAAATCTCATGTCCTGATTTAGCATCCACCAACTAATCAATTCTAGGCAAAGGGAATCGATCCTTTGGGCAAGCTTTATTTAAATCAGTGAAATTCAACACATTCTCCATTTATCGTTCTTATTTTATACCTTTACAATGTTGGCCAACCATTCTGGATTTTTCAGATATTTAATAAATTGAGCTTTTTGAAGCTTCTCTACTGCCTCTTGGATAACTTGATTCTTTTCACGACTGAAAACTCGACATCTCTATTTGATCGGCTTGGCATCCTTACTGACGTTGAGCTCGTGGCAGAGGAATTTGGGATCAATCCCAGTCATATCCTCATGGCTCCAAGAAAATACATTTTTTCGTTGCCTTGGGAACATAATGAACTCCTGTTTAAAGAGGGTATCTAGTGTTGAGCCAATTTTCATAGTCCTTTCTGGTTTGTCATCATCCAGGGCGATGCTTTCAGTTGCTTTTGTAATTTTTCCCTTAACCAACTCTATTTCATATCGTGGATCTAAAGTTTCAACCTCAGATTCTCCATTAGGCTCAGTTGTATCCAACTGGTAAGTTGTAGTCTTCTACTTCAATTTAATCAGATCCTCTTGCTCGGCTGATGAGTAGTAACATTATCTAGCCATCTTTTAGTCTCCATTCACAACACTACCCCAAAATAAGTTGGGAACTTCAAGCATTGATGGACTATTGATGGTACGTCATCAAACTTCTTCAATCCTACCCTATCAAGGATCACATTATAGGCAGATTAAACTTTCTTATCCATCACGAAGAAACATATTTTCTCTGTGCGACTCACTGGACAAGTGTCGATCAACACTTCTAGCTTGCTTGTTCCCAAAGGGTAAAAATTTTCACCAGAAAAGCCTATTAATGGCCCGTGATAGGGTTCCATCTGGCTGAGCTTCAAATCCAAACTCGGAAAGTAAGGATAGAACATAATATCGGTTGAACTCCATTATTAATCAAAACTCTGGCGATAATAATATCCTAGATTCTGAATTTGACAACCAATGGATCATTATGGGGATAAAGTACCCCAAAGAGATCCACTTTTGAAAAACCAATCACCAGTTTGTCTTTGTTGACCTTTCTCGGTCGATCATATTTATTCAGATTAATCCTCTGGATATAGGATCAAGCCTGGGCTTCATTCAAGTAAGATTTATTTTCATTAGTGTGATCACCTCCTCCTTCATCGCCACTTTTAATTATATAACAAACAAATGAACCAAAACTGATCATAGGTACTTCATGTTCTAGTTGCTTGGGTTTCTTCGATAGGTCTGGATCATCTTTATAATCATTTTCATGATTTCTCTTCCTATCATCTCTAGACTTGCCTGTAGAATTTGACCTTCTTCTGGGTTCTCTGCCATCGCGCCAATAAACAAATTTATTGAGTTTTCCTCGGCGGATGAGGGTATCTATCTCATTTTTCAAAGCGATGCACCTATCCGTTGTATCACCATGATCCTTAAGGAATTCAAAATATTTGAATTTATCCCTCTTGTTATGAGGCGCCCTTAACTTCTCACGCCATCGCAAATCCTTATTGTGCTTGATTTCTTTCAGGATATGGTGAATGCTAACACTCAATGGGGTGTAGGTTCCAAACTTTTTATGCTTATCTTCTTTCTTTGGCTTCTTCTCCTTCTGCTCCTCGTGTTCCTTCTTATTAGGCTTCGGGTCAGGCTTCGTGATTGGACTCTGCTTTGCAGCCATAGCTTCCTCGGCATTCATTATTTTTACTACTTTTTACCATGAGTTCAACCATAGTTTTGGTAAGATCTTTAGCCAAAGTATAATATGGTTTCTTGGGAAGTAAGACACTCATATGAGTATTAATGGTTGTGTTTTCCTCATAATCAATCACCTTTAACTTTTCACTATTAAAAAACATAATGTATTCCCAGGTATTTTCCCCCTCTTATTGCTTTACACTTAGAATCTTTTCACTGGTGTAGAGGGGGTACACACTTGATAGCTCAAGAGCTTGGGAGAGGAGGGACCCAAAAAGGGCACCTCGCCCCAAGATCTTCAAAGGCTCATAGAAATGAAAATGGTTTAGGAGGGATCCAGAAAGGGCTCCTCGCCCCTAGATCCCCAAGACTCGCAGAAATGAAAATGGGTGATGAGGTTTCCAGAAAGAGCTCCTCACCCCAAGATCCTCAAAGGCTCACATAAATGAAAATGGGCGAGGAGGGTCCCATAAAGGGCTTCTCACCCCAAGATCCTCAAAGGCTCACATAAATGAAAATGGGCGAGGAAGGCCCCAGAAAGGGCTGCTCGCCCCAAAAGCCTTAAAACTCACATAAATAGAGTTTGGGCGAGGAGGGCCCCAGAATGGGTTCCTCGCCCCAAAATACCCAAGAATTTATAATTGTGAATTTGGGCAAAGTGGCTCATTAGAAAAGTTCCCTCATCCCAAATAACTCAGAAAACACAATTCAATAAGGAAGCTGACTACAAAAGGCTCCTCGCCTTCAGAAATTATAATTCCCCACATAAGAGAACCAGCTGGTGAGGAGGTTCACTTAGAGTGACCTCTTCCCAAAGATTTATTACTCATATAAATATCAAAGTACTGACATGTTCCTTTCTTATACAGGTAGTCTAGTTGAGTTAGAAGGGCTCAACTAGGCAAGATGGGATCTCCTAGGAGTTTTGTCTTGGTGGATAAGGAATAAGATTTGTTGAGAAAGCTCAACCACTTAACAGTTTAAGATTGATAAAACACTAGTAGAAAGACCCTAGAAGTCATCCACCCTCACACAGTTCACACTTAATCACAATGAAAGTGAGTAGCCAAGGGGTAGCTAAAAAGAAATGAATAGTTTGAAAAATAATTTTAGAGGAGATGGTCCTTGAGACCTCCCTCCTCAAGTTCATTAAGATTTTAGAGGAGGTGGTCCTTGATACTTCCCTCCTCAAGTTTACAAAGATTTTAGAGGAGGTGGTCCTAGAGGCCCCTCCTCAAATTTGCAAAGTTTGTACAACAAGCTACCGTTTTAAAATGATATTCACCAAATTAGATATTTTGTCTTCAAGCGCAGACACATTTGCTTTTTGACTTTAGTTTGCACCAGGTGGCACCTGTCAGAGGAGACATGCGACTGCAGACAGGGACACAAGGTACATTGCAGACCTTGTCCCTCACCAACCCCCTCAGTTTTGGAGCCCAAAAGTGCCAACTCAGTCCTAGTGCCCAAGTATAAATAGGACCCTAGGCAATTTCAATTAAGGAATCATAACCCAAGTCATACCGTTACTCTGTTAAAATCACTCCAGACCACTAAGTGTTCTCTCCCTGCTCTTTCTCTCTAAGTGTTAAGTGTTTTGTTCCTTCACTGCACCTGGCAGCCATCACTCTCAGGAGTTTCTCTTGGGTAAAGTTACTATTATTGTGGTGAATATCATCTTCTTGCAGGGAGTAGACTATAATTTGACTTCCATTGTTACTAGATAGGTAAGTTTCTACCAGATTCTTTTGTAGAAGTGCTTGAGAACCTTGAAGGCAACGTCTATTAGGGCAGGTCATGATTTACCCTTTTTAGTTCTTCATAGACCCCAATCTCACTACCCTATTACATTTGGTAACTCCGTTGGGGAGGTATTCTTGCTTCCATGGATTAGATTGTTTGAACATTTCTAAACAACTAGTTTTTTATGACATTCCACATGGGAATGGGACTCATAGTGACCAGCTCACTCATGAAGATGTGGTGGTGATCGGAGAAAGGGCATCTGCCCCTCAGGCGGGACAGACCAGTTCACTGACAGCGGCTCCGGTGATCGGTATGAGTCTTATGGGCATGTTCTTTGATTTCTTTAAACAAAACAATGTCGACCTTACAAGTTTGGGTCAATTATGCATAACACCGGCAATAACCCTCTCTGAAGGGGCAGCCACCCCGATGGCAGATCCGAAATAAATAACCCCACCTCAAAAAGTGGCGCAGGAGCAAGTTTCAACATTGTCAAGATCATAAGAAACAAATGGTGTGGGTCTAGAAGAATCCCCCTCCAAGGCTGTTACGATGAAGGAGGTGAGGAAGCTGTTATCCTCCTCTCAAAAGGAGGTCTCTCATTTGTACGAGGAGTTTCAAGACCCCTACCCATAGGAAGTGAATGAGAACCCATACCCCGAAGGGTATGTCCCACCAAAATTTATCAAGTTTAGTGGAAAAGGGGAGAACCCAAGAGAACACGTAAAGAGGTTTATTGACTATTTGGGAGTGAACGCAAATGACAAAAACCAGAGGTTGAGGGAGTTCTCCAAGAACCTCACAGGGAAGGCCTACACGTGGTACTCCCATCTAGCATCCAACAGCATCCCTACTTGGGCAGAGATGCACAGGCAGTTCCTCTAAAAGTTCTTTGTGATGGAAGATGAGTTCACGCTGAGGCACTTGGCTCAAGAGGTGCAAAAGCCTTGCGAAGAGTTGATGCAATATATTAAGCGCTTTCGCGAGAGAGCACTTGATGTCCACGAGGAGGTGGCAAAGGCAAGACTGCTTCAAATCTGTATCGAAGGGATCCTAGAGGAATACAAACTCCATCTAGTCAATGAGACTAGGGATGGAACATTTTGAGAGTTAACCAAAGCTACGAGTAGTATAGCTATGATGATCAAACCAAGGACCTTAGGTTGGAGGACACATGTACTGCTTTCTTTCGGAAGATTTCATGTCTCGAGGAGATAGGAAGTTAACTATGTGGACAAAAATCCCATGGGCAAGAAGGGAGGTTCTGGGCCCATGAACAATAACCCCGATAACAAGATAAAGTTTGTAGAAGAGGCTCCACCACCGCTACCTTGTAGCGCAGCGGAAGCTATGGATTGCTACCATACATTGGTATAGGAGGGGTTAGTAGGTCCCCCTCACCTGAATGGAGAACTCCAACAACAGTGGATAAATCCAACCCTAAGTATTGCGAGTTACCCCAACGGGTGCAATACTCTACTCAGGACTATTATTACTTGAGAAGGATCATTGGAGAGCAGTTGGCCAATGGTACCTTGTAGATCCCCCCAGTGGATGTTAATGAAAACCCACTTCTAACACATCACTTTGGCACTGCCAACATGGTAGTGGCATATGATAAGAAGCAGTTTAAGAGACGTTGGAGTGGGAAAGGGGTGATGAGATATCAAAAGAGTTGGATAAGATAACTTTGAGCAACAAGCACCAGATTGAGCTAGAAAGAAAGCGTGAGGAATGGTTCTTCACCCCAGACCAAGAAGACGAGGAAGGCAAGGAATTCGAGCAAGTCAACCTCTTAGAGCGCCAGGTGGAAATCATTATGGGGGGGGGGGACATCCGAGTTAGAATATGTTTGTAATGCCCAGACATACGAAGTAGACTTAGACTCTGAGTGTGAATCCATAGCAAGGAGCCCAAAGTTCAAGTGGTTCTTTGATCAAATAGGAGTGAAATATGACACAAGGGTGCTCATAATAAGAAATTTTTTGGAGGTAGTGCAATAGAGAGAACACCCCTCATTAATTTGGAAAGGGCCAATTGGAAGGCTAATTAAGAGATACACTTCTGAAGTAGTATTTTCAGAGGCAGATAGGCAGGTGCCTTATTTTCATAACCGCCCCTTGTATGTCACATTTATGATCAGTGGGATCTCATTTTAGGGCATTAATGTACAGAGGAGCATCTATTAACATTATGATGATCAATACATTGTATGAGACAGGAATCGACCAAGAGAAGGAAGTGCCAGTGCCACTAGTGATCTTCGGATTTGATAGGGCCGGAATACAATCCATTGGATATGTGGGGAATTAAGCTAGAAAATTTCACTTCCCACATCAAATTCCATATTATCAATGCCACGATCAGTTACCAGCTGCTCATCGGGAGGGTATGGATACATACCCATGGCATAGTGCCTTCTATATACCACCAGTGTGCAAAGGCTAATATCAGAGGCACATAGATAGTCATCAAGGAAACTCAGAAGCCTTTCTCCATCGAGGAGGACCATCTAGTAGATGCATCTTTTTATACTGAACTAGATGAGGAAAGAAGAAATTCTATACGGGGAAGGAAAGCAAGCGGCAAGGGGAGTAGATTAACCAAAGAAACCTGTTCATAATCGTTTGGGGGAAAGTGTAATTCCCCACATGGAAAAAGGGAAGAGGAAGGTGTATGAAGTGGCTAAACCTCCCCGAACTTGTAAAAAAGTGGTTTTGCCCGATGGAAAGGTTATCTACCGCTTATAACGATCTGCGCGGGTGGTGTTCTGGGATAAGAGCACTAACCCAACACCAGAATGTTTTGTTATTGATGAGTGACATATTGTTGAGGAGCCAGAGGAATCCCCATAATGCATGCAAAATGGACCTCGAGAGCAACTACAGGAATTAGAGGAGATTAATATAGGGAAATAAGGAGGTGAAAGTAGACCCATCCTGCTCTCCAAGAGTCTGGGACTGATGCAGAAAGAAGAGCTCATTGGCGTGATCAAGGAGTTCACCGACGTCTTCACTTGGAAGTATACAGAGATGCCTAGAATAGACCCATAGGTGATCTCCCATAAATTGAACGTTTTTCCCAATTCTATTCCAGTGAGACAAGTCACTCGCACCTACAAGGCAGACTTCAATAGGAAGATAAAAGCTGAGGTAGAAAAGTTATTGGCGACAGGATTCATCAAGACCATTTAGCATCCCATGTGTCTTTCTAGCATAGTGCCAGTGGTAAAAAAATACAAGAGCCAGATCAGGATCTGTATAGATTTTCACGACTTGAACAGGGCATGCCCCAAAGATGAATTTCCTCTGCCAAGCATAGATAACTTAGTCGATGCTACCGCATGACATGAGATGTATAGTTTCATGGATGTGTACGTTGGTTACAACCATATTAAGATGGATTCGACAGACGTGGAAAAGACTGCCCTCTGCACGCCCTTAGGAAACTTCCACTACACGGTCATGCCATTTGGGCTGAAGAATGCTTGGGCCACGTACCAGATAACTATGATGGAAATATTTTATGACTTATTTCATGACATAATAGAGTTTTATGTGGATGACCTAGTTGTGAAATCCAAAAAAGAAAGCAAATACATACAAGACCTCAGGAGGGTGTTCGAGAGGTGTCGCAGGTATAAGATGCCAATGAACCCTTCCTAATATGCCTTTAGGGTCACTGCAGGAAAGTTTCTAGGGTTTGTGGTGAACAGGCAATGGGTTCAAGTAGACTCAAAAAAAATAAAAGCCATATTGATGATGACACCCCCCAAGAGTCACAGACAACTTAAGAGCTTCCTAGGAAAGGTATCCTACCTGAGGAGGTTCATACCCGCACTCGCAGAGTTGAACCAACCATTCACACCCCTTCTAAAATACAGAGCCAAATGGATTTTGGAAAACGAGCAGAAGAAGGCCTTTGAGAAAATCAAAGAGATTTTATATTCCCCATCTACAATGATTCCACTAAAAGCGGGGGCACCACAGTTGCTCTACCTTACTTCAACAAAGAGGTCCATAGCAGCATTACTCGCCCAAAAAGAGGAAGGAGTAGAAAAGTCGGTATACTACCTCTCAAGGGTGATCTCAAGTATAGAGTATAGATACACTAATGTAGAAAGGCATTGCCTGGCCTTAGTTTTTATTGCCCAGAATTTGAGACACTATTTTCTAACTTTCACAGTTCACATAATAACTAAGTGTGACCCCATCAAGTACCTCCTCGCACGGACAGTACTTGTGGGATGAGCAGAAAGGTCATTTTTTATCTTATCAGAGTATGATTTGAAATGCATACTGCCTAAGGACATTAAGAGCTAAGCAGTAGCAGATTTGCTGTCTCATTTTCCAAGTGGAAATTTTGAGCCACCTAGTGAAGAGCTACCTGGAAAGACTTTTCAATCATGCATGGTGAAAAAAATGGTCGATGGAGTTTGATGGCTTCAGCGCTCAAGGAACAGGGGGTGCTGGTATTATATTGTCAAATATGAAGGAGAAGATCACTCTCTCTTTCAAGTTGGACTTCAAATGCTCAAACAACGAGGCTGAGTATGCGACCCTCATTTTGGGGATGGTGGAGGCACTCAGAAGAGGGATCAGGGTTTTATGTATACGAGGGGACTCCAACCTGGTATTAAAACAGGTCAATGGGGAGTTCGTCCTCAAGCATGCCAATTTAGCACCCTACAGGTACATCATCTAGAGGTTGTTGTGACAGTTCTTGGAAGTAACTGTAGAGTGACATACACGAACAATGAACAGGCATCCCGATGCACTTACCACAATAGCACAAAAGCTAGACATAGATGAGTCGAAAGCAATAATCATAGTACGAAGAAGAACAATGCCTACTATAGTAATATCCTTGTTCCTAAGTAACGACCCAAAAGATTGGAGACACCTAGTGGTGAAGCAACTTGAAACCAGGGAATGAATGATGAAGATACTGGAATTAACTAACTATCACATGCTGCAGGGAACACTCTATTTCAAGAGTCCTGGAGGATTTCTGGCAAGGTGTGTTGGAGAGCAGGAGGCTAAGGAGAGGTTGGCAGAAATTCACTAAAATCATTGTAGAGACACCGATATTCCTCTCTATAGACGGTTGCAGCGGGGTGGGTACTATTGGCCCACCATGAGCGCAAAAGTTGCTCGTCTACAACAAAGATGTCTCAAATGTCAAGCTAATTTTGACCAGCCGGTGGAAGCCAACTTTGTGAAAGTTTTTAAACATTAGAGACAACCATATATAGAGTATTTGAGAGATGAAGAGATTCCCTCAGAGAGGGCGGTTGAAATTTATCTTCTAAAACGGATGGCCCATTTTTACTTATTGGAAGGAGAGCTTTACATAAAAGCGTATAATGAGAAGGCGCTAATGTGCATAGCTAAAGAGAACATAGAGAAGGTACTGAAAGGATATCATGAGACCTCCCACATAGGGGGCGCAAAGTTATATAACCAACTGATGACGCTAGGATACTACTGGCCGACTATGGAGGCTGATTCCATTGGCTATGTGAAGAAGTACAAGACCTTCCAAGTGCATGGTAACATGAAACATGATCCTTATGTCATCTTACAAAGCCTCACAACTCTTTATCCCTTCTACACATGGGCATTTGAACTAGTTGGAAAGACCATATTAGTCTCTCATGGCAAAGTTTTGATCATTGTGGATATAGAATTATACACCAAATGGGCAGAAGCCATCCCTCTAAGGAGAGTGATTGTCCAAGTGGTAACCCAGTTTATAAAGGAGTACATCATATGCAAGTTTGGTATGCCTAAGGTAATCTTAACAGATAATGGGAAGCAGTTCGAATGCAAAGAGATGGCCCTCCTCACAGACAAGTACAAAATTGTGCACAACATTTCAACCATCTCCTACCTTAAGGGTAATGGCCAAGCGAAAGCTACCAATAAGACCCTGATAAATATATTGAAGAAAATGCTAGAGGACATGCCAGGGGCATGGGATGAGAAGTTTCCCATGGTGTTATGGGCTTATCGTACTTCAAACAGAAAATTGACAGGGTTCACCCCGTTCTCCCTAGTGTATGGGTCTGAAGTTATCGTACCACTGGAGTTGGCGGTGACCTCATCTAGAGTTGCTCTAAGCAACGGACTCATCTCAGATCCAAGGCATGTGCAGTTGGAGGCACTGGACGAGCATAGAGACAAGATGAAGGATAACTTAAAAGTCTACACCCAGCAACTGTCCAGAGCCTACGAAAACTTGGTTAACCTTAGGGAATTTCAGGTGGGAGACTTAGTCTTATGAACATCCACTCACCATCTTCGCAGCATGTCGGTATGAAAATTCAAACCTAACTGGGAAGGCCCTTTTATTGTAAGAGGGGTAGGCAAGTCGGGTTATTGCCAGATCTCGGAGCCAGAGAATGACTGCCTCCAGTCTATCAACTGCAAGTGGCTAGAGAGGTATTATGCTTAATATTGTTAAAGAAGAATTTTTCATTTCTGTTGAAAGGTTTGAATAGCTTTCTCTAGTGCTAAACAAATTCTTTTTTGTAAAATGGCAAGAGCAATACAGTCTTGTAAAGGACATAGGCAATGAATAGAAATGAATACTAGCCTTTTCTTTGACCATTGCACAATGATTCTTATTTTCTTGCTTACGACATAAGATAGTTAAACCAGAATATATGTATCTATATACATATATTTTATCCATCCTGATAGAAAAGTATACTGAGCAAAGTCCCTCAAAGAATGTTAGAAAAATAATTTTAATTTTATCACCAGAACAGCAAGAGGATGTCCTCCAAGTTATGATAATAAAAAAAATACATAGCAAATTTTATGAGTAGGAGCAAGCCTTAGTCTCTGTTCTCAATGGAAAAGACTTATTTCACTAGCTCATATAAAGAACAGAGAAAAGGGGACCTACATTCCCCTTCCCTAATTTCCCCTGCCCAGATAAAATGCAAGTACCCCACAGTTAAAGGGGACAGTTCTAAAAATGTTTCTTACCTAGATTAAATGCAAATACCCCTACAGATAGGGGGGACGGTTCTAAAAATGTTACTTGCATAGATAAAATGCAAGTACCTCACAACTAGAGGGGACAGTTCTAAAAATGTTACTTGCCCAGATAAAATGCAAGTATCCTATAGTTAGAGGGGACAGTTCTAAAAAATGTTTACTTACTCAGGTAAAATGCAAGTACCCCACAGTTAGAGAGGATAGTTCTAAAAAAATATCTACTTGCACAACTAAAATGTAAGTACCCCACAGTTAAAAGGGGACAGTTCTAAAAATGTTACTTGCTAAAGGACATATTACCACGGGCCATGGTAAGAAGACACCAAGGTTGAGATAGAAGCAAATGAGCAAAGTGATAGAAATCAGCAAAACACTTTTTTCATTAACAATGGCGAAGTACTTTACATATGAAAAAGTATACAAAAAGAATCCTAAACCACCAAACTATCTATCCACTAGATAACATGAAAAATAGATTCTGGCAGGAGCAAAAGTCTGGGTAAGAGGGACCAACCTCCTCAACGAGCTGCTCCTCTAACCCAGCTATCCGAGCCTCATCCTCAGCAGCACCCGCCTCTAGCTTGGCTAGCTTAGCCTATAGAACTGAATCTGAGTCTGAATCCTAACGGCCTCAACTTGACACTGCTACTCGCTAGTTTACCGATAAGTATGAAGCTTCATCATATTCCTAAAGGCGGTGTCAAGAAAATGATAAACTAAAACCTCAAGCCAATCCAGCTGGAAATTATAGAAATACTGAAGATCATGAAGAGCCTAGAGAAATAAAGAGACCCTCCGAGTAGTCACATCAGTGGGAGGGGTAGACAAGAACTTATAAAGATGGCTAGTTAAGTCCTTCAAATTAAAGACTGTAAGGCTATCACTATTTGGAACGCTCTGGGAGGTGAAAGTCTTAGGATGGTGCTCCAGAAGTAGCTCCAACACTTCCCGTTCCTGAGCACAGAATCGGGAGGGCAACTCTGAATGCCATAGTGCACTCATGAAAGCACCAGAAGCCTCCACCTCTATGTCATCGTAACTTGTATTGTGAGAATCAAGCTCTGAGATAGGAACAAAGGAATCCTCATCGAAGTCAGCATCTCTAGTTGCCTCGAAACCCTGGTCGGCTTCCCCAGTGGCTTCAACAGGTTCATCAACTGGATCGTGCAAAACGAAACATAATAAGAGATAAGTAATAGAGAAAAAAGTAGCAGGAGGCGATTATTCACATTCGAATTGAAACAAAGATCATTGAAAGTTTACTTCAATGACAAGAGGAGTCAGTATGCTGTCACCAAGGCGAGGGAGTACCACATGACCTCGGGCACCAGCCTAACAAAGAATAGGCAAATATTAGCATCCTTTTTTCCTAAAAAAAGGAGCAGAAGAGAAATGTGCCAACGTAAATAGACAGAAAGAACTCAAGTATGAAAGTTTAATACCTAAGGAGTGTGTAGTATAGCACTCACAAATTATCCCACAGCACTAGGGAAGGTTGCCTCACTGACCTGAAAATAAGGAAATAGGAACGTGAAGGTGGGCCTACTTGTGCAGTAAAAGCGAGAAGAAAAAGGGAAAAAGGATAGAGTAAGGTATGTCAGTATAATACTTAACTCATAGTAGTTCCCCCTGGTTATCCCACAATCAAAGGGACAGTTGTTGTGCTAACCTGAAAATAGGAAAACAAGTAAAGGCCATCACGTATTTACATAGAAAATATAAGCTCAAAAGAGCCACTCGATTAAGTATTTACCTGCGAGCGCCCCACTGGGACACTTGCCAAAGACTCTTCAATAGTCAGAGCAAGAGTGGAACTAGATGAAGGGGTGGACAGGGTCTCCTCAAGCATAGAAACTGGTAGATTACTCACAGGAAAGTTCAAATGTAACTCCCACAAGGAAAGGGACCACATCCACAGATATGTTAGAAAAGAAAATGTTGCATGTATAAGAGGTGTAATCAAGATAGCAAGTAAAGTTTTTAAAAGTTGAGCATACCGCTGAGACTGGTCCCATGGTGCTAAGGACAAGCACCTCAGACAAAGGGACTTCGGCCAGGCTGGCTGAAGCATGTGTAATTTCAGGACCTCCCCCAGACGTGGCAGGGACAGCTGGAAAGGGAACCAAAGGTGCAGGTGTAGAAGAGGTAGTGGAAACAAACTAGCATTAAAAAAGAGTATGAAAATGGAATCCCAATATCATAGAAGCAGTGACCGAGAAAACAAAATAATCACATACAGGCGTACCTGAAACCCCTCTAAAGGGGAAGGAGGGAAGATAACCGGCGGGATAGCGACGGTAGATGTGACGACCTAAGTCATAACAAAATGGTCAGAAGATTAAACGCAAAGTAAAGTAATAAATGAGGCCTAACCAGAATAAGAAATACTTGAGAGGTGGAGTTAACCTGTATGAGAGGTACGCTAGATGCAATGGTAAAACTGGGCCCAGACGGTATGGGCAGGACGTGAAGTCTGGGGTTCGTAAACACAAAAACTTGGGAGATATGAATTCTCCCTGAAGGCAATATATCGAGAGCAGCGCCTCCTGAGGATGGTACTGCTCCCTCAATAAAAGAAGGGCCGCTGGAAGAATGTCCCTACTCAAAAAACATACCCAATATGATATAGTTATGGATGTAGAGAATATGATAAAACCGAGAAAGACAATGAAGAAGACAGGTTAAAAGTACTTCGAGCAGCCTAGAAGGGGAAACTCTCACCACAGAGGAAGGGGGAGGGGAGGAAAGGCGACTAAGAGAAACAGTCACCTGCGTGCACAAGAATAGAAGATGTCAAAAAGATGTACTTTAAGAGTATGCCAAGTAAAAGATGCAGGATTCAGGGAGTTAATGTTTACCTAGACTGAAGAGGAAGATATCGAAGAAGTCCTCGCTGATGTCGGTAACATAGTAGACAGCTGCTAGAGTTAAAAAAAAGAATTAATAAAGTAAGTAATGAATGGGTAGAGGGAAGTAACAAAACTCCTTTGATAAGCCTAAAGATGATGCCAGCATGGAATTCTTGGACTAAACAAAAATCCCCCGAGCAGGAAGTGAAGGCGCAGGATCGCTCACTGCAACAAAGACACCCTACAAATACCGTGAAGACAGAGACAAGCTATAGTTAAATTGTGTATAGGAAAATAGATAATAAAAAAGTAATAAAAATTTAAAAAAAGAGACTTAAAGCGGTAGTGAGAGTGGTATGCCCGTACGGTAGCTTTCTAGTAGTAGGAATGGAGGCAGAAGGGGACCTTATCAGGGCACCCTCACCGGAAGACTCCTCCGAAACTAGCAACAAAAAAGAAGCATTAAAGTGCTGACCATCATAAGGGTCAGTGACTTTCGTTTCATTCGAAGAAGAACCGTCATCATCATAGGAGGGAGTGCTTCTATAATCGACTAGTTCCCCTTCAAATGATAGAGAAGGGGAACCAGTAAGTAAGGCCCCGCGAAAGTCAGGTTCACAAAGTAAAAGGGAATGAGCTGTAGTACCTTCATCGATAGGAATGGAAGTAACATCAGCTCCCTCAGTAAACAACCCAATGGCCTCATAGTCTTGCTCTCGCATGGTCCTATATGTCTCCTCTACTCTAAGGTCATCAGTGTCAAATCCCTGGTCTGGAACAGAAGAAGGAGCCAAGGTCCCAGTACTAATCTTCTTATTCTTCTTACTCGTCGTGGTTCTTACTGACGAGGGGGGAGAGTAGGAGAAGTAGCGGCAGTAGTGGAAATCATAGTGGTAGCAGGGGTAATGGTAGCTGGTTTAAAACTAGAAACATCTACTTCGGGATGCTTCCTCTTTGATGCAACGACTCCTAACTTACTCTTTGACATGGGACTAGTAGGTTGAGGCTCAAGCTGTTTGGAATAAGTAGACTCGAAAAGAAGAGGCCTCACCAAGATAGCAGTGAGCTGCTCGAGAAGAGTCTTAGGGATGGTTATACGGTTCCATACTGACCTTTGGGTCCTCTTACCCAAATACCTATCATTGTTAGGAATATTTGTATATATAGTCTCATTAGGAACATCCCTCAAACAGTTTTGGAACAATAGAACCTCCTTCTGCCAAAGGGTGAACCAGGAGCGAGTAAAGGAGGGTAGATACTCTTGCGAATGTATAAACAAGTAGCCCAAATGACCCAGCCTATCAACCACCCCCTCAAATGTGAAGTAAAAAAAAGCCTCGAGGTATAGCTCGAAAGGGGTATTGCTCGAAGGATAAGCAGGGGTATGGATACCTTGGTCATAACCAAACTGCCTTCTCACTCTCTCAAAGTGGTAGAACTCCACACCTTGACCCAAGTCAGTGAGGGAAGGCTAAGCGCAAGGAAGTAACATAATGACAACAAAAATGTGGGGGTAGGTAGGAACAGGCTCCGCATTGACGGGGCAATAGAAAGTTCCCCCAGTATCTGAGAAGGAATGTCAAGAAAAAATGCCTCCAACAGTCTTGCAGTAGGGCTTAAAAGAAAACTCATTAATATTATCTATCAGAGACCCCAAAGGAACTTTGGGGGTCTTCTTATGCCACCTTGCAGCTCGAGCAACTCCACTATGGCAGGCCCTTGCCTCTGGAGAAAAGTTGGAAAATCTCTAAAAAAGAAAGGACATAATGATGAAGGTGTTGGCAAAGTTAATGGCATCATAGCGACCGAAATAACGCTCAACATCAATATGGAACCTGTCCAACCAAGTATAAAAAGGGCCTAAAGTCAAAGCTACGAGGGGGACTGCCCTCCCTTGAGAAAGCCTAACAGCAAGCTTGAATAAGAGTTCGCAAGGAGAGTCCTACTCAGAAAGGTGACAAAAAATGCTGCCAAGTGTGAGGGGAGTTAATTTTTGGGCCCTCCTGACTCTTCAATGCCCTTCTTGAGCTTTCTCCCTTGGGTCGCTGCTCAAAATCTTTGAATCAATATCTATGCCATTTAGTGAAGGAGTGTTTGGTGGTCCCAGTCAGGTTGATAGCTACATACTTCGGACACTCACCCAAAGCAGAGTGAAACTAACCTACCATCTTCTCCTTAATATCATCCTTAAAGCCATCAGTAAGGACGTGACTTCCTGAGTAGGGTAGAGCGAGAAACTCATAAATATCTTCTAAAGTAATAGTAAATTCACCCCAACCGGTAATAAAAGTGTGAGAATCCCTGCTCTAATGAGATGTCAACAAAGTAAAAGCTCGCTCTTGTTTGGCAATTGAGCAAGCCTTGAGACTGTTAATAGTGGTCAGAATACCAAGACTCTCAATAACAACTCTGTGTGTGGGGGTGGACAAGATATGATCCACCCAGAGACCCCATTCTTCTGTGGTGCTTCCATATGCCTTGACCTCAATACTAGAATGAGGAAAATCACCTTTGTCTACTTGCAACCTAAGTTTTGAATTAGGAAGAACTATGGGAAGGTCAGAAGACTCACCTAGACCCACTTGGGGTCACTTGTTGATCTTGGACATAAACTCCTGCTCAAAATTTGCAAGAGAAGTTATAAAAATGTCCCCACCAAAATAGGGCGCCAGAGGATAAATCCCAAAGTTTCTATTTTGACGAGCAACAAGATATTCCCTTTGAGACTTGGAATAAATAATAAGCGAGGAGTAGGAAGTAGTCCTGGTGGAGAGGAGGCCCATGGACGAGGAAGACCCAGTGGTTGCACGCACCCCTTCAGGAGAGAAAGGGCTCAATGGAGAGGGTTAACCTCTAGATGAGTAGGCCCCTGTGACCTTGACTGGGGTCGAACCCCTCCTCGTAGAAACATCCATGGGCGAGGAAGCCCCAATAGCAGAAGACTTTCCAATAGGTGAAGAAACCCTAGATGATGAACCCCTCCTTGTAGAAACATCCATGGGCGAGGAAGCCCCAATAGAAGCAGACGTTCTAAGAGGCGAGGAAACCGTAGACGATGAACCCCTCCTCGAAGAAGTAGCCATAGAGGAAGAAACCCCCGTTGCAAACGCAGCGGCAAACGAGGAGGTCCTCAAAGAGGGAACCTCAACAGACGAAATTTGGACAGAGTCTAAAACCTCCGATGTTACGATGGTGGTTTCGGTGGCCAAGACGGTGGAAATAATGACGGAAATGGGCACTGCACCCACCAAAACCTCACTAGTAGCGGCGGCAACAGTGGAGGAAGAGTTTTGAGAAGATGAGGAAGCCATTTGAGTGAGTAAAAGTAAGAAAAACATGAAAATGGCTATGGAGGATTTTAACTTTCCTCTCTCTCTCTCTCTCTCTCTCTCTCTCTAAAGAACTTGAGTTTGAAAACAAATGATAAGGTAGAAAAGGGAAAAAGAGCTAAAAAGTCCTTTGTATACCTATTATGACATGCATAGACAACCACTCAAAAAGGGGACTGAATATTTTCCAATGATGATATGTGTGTTCCTTATGTGTCACGTGCCACCTCGAGACCCCAAAACTAGGATGAAGTGACATGCCTAATTAATGCAATAGTGATGTTTTGAATTCCAAGATTGAAATGAATCATTGCGTACAAAAACCTTTGGTATGCCCAACACACAAATTTTTCTACGAGGGGACTAATGTAGAGGGGTACACACTTGATAGCTCAAGAGCCTGGGCGAGGAGGTCCCTAGAAAGGGATCCTCGCCCCAAGATCTTCAAAGGCTCACATAAATGAAAATTGGCGAGGAGGGCCCCAGAAAGGGCTCCTCACCCCAAGATCCTCAAGACTCACATAAATGAAAATTTTCGAGGAGGGTTCCAAAAAGGTCTCCTCGCCCCTAGACCCTCAAGACTCACATAAATGAAAATGGGCGAGGAGGGCCCCCGAAAGGGCTCCTCGCCCCAAGATCCTTAAAGGCTTACGAAAATGGAAAAGGGTGCGGAGGTCCCCAGAAAGGGCTCCTAGCCCCAAGATCCTCAAAGGCTCACATAAATAAAAAATGGGAGAGGAGGGCGCCAGAAAGGGCTCCTCGCCCCAAGATCCTCAAATGCTCACAGAAATGGAAATAGACAAGAAAGGCCCCAGAAAGGGTTGTTCGCCCCAAAAGCCTTAAAACTCACAGAAATAGAGTTTGGGCGAGGAGGGCCCCAGAAAGGTATCCTCGACCCAAAATACCCAAGAATTCACAATTGTCAATTTGGGCAAGGAGGCTCATTAGAAAAGTTCCCTCGTCCCAAATAACTCAGAAAACACAGTTCAATGGGGAAGCTCACTACAAAAGGCTCCTTGCCCCCATAAATTAGAATTCGCCACAGAATAGAACCTGCGGGTGAGGAGGTTAACTTAGAGTGACCTCTTCCCCAAGATTTATTACTCACATAAATATCAAAGTACTGACATGTTACTTTCTTGTACAGGTAGTCTAATTGAGCAAGCATGACTCAACTAGGCAAGATGGGATCTCCTAGGAGTTTTGGCTTGATGGCTAAGGAACAAGGTTTGTTGAGCAAGCTCAACCACTTAACACAGACCCTAGAAGTCACCCAGTCCTCATATAGTTCACACTTAATCACAATGAAAGTGATCAACCAAGGGGTTGCTCATAAGAAATTAACAATTTGAAAAATAATTTTAGAGGAGATGGCCCTTGAGACCTACCTCCTCAGGTTCACTAAGATTTTAGAGGAGGAGGTATTTGAGACTTCCCTCCTCAAGTTTACAAATATTTTAGAGGAGGTTGTCCTAGAGGACCCTCCTTAAGTTTGCAAAGTTTGTACAACAAGTTATAGTTTTAAAATGATATTCACTAAATCATATATTTTGTCTTCAAGCGCAGTCACATGTGATTTTTGACTTTAGTTTGCACCAGGTGGCACCTGTAAGAGGAGACAGACGACTGTACATAGGTAGGGACAAAAGTTACATTATAGACCTTGTCCCTCACCAACCCCCTCAGTTTTGGCGCCCAAAAGTGTTAACTCAGCCCTAGTGCCAAAGTATAAATAGGACCCTGGGGAAGGTAAAGTAAGGAATCATAACTCAAGTCATACCGTTACTCTGTCAAAATCACTCCAGACCACTAAGTGTTCTCTCCCTGCTCTTTCTCTTTAAGTGTTAAGTGTTGTGTTCCTTCACCCCATCTGACAGCCATCACTCTCAGAAGTTTCTCTTGGGTAAAGTTACATTATTGTGGTGAAGATCATCTTCTTGTAGGGAGTAGACTACATTTTGAGTTCCATTGTTACCAGATATGGAAGGTTCTACCAAAGACTTTTCTAGAAGTGCTTGAGAACCTTGAAGGCAGCTTCCATTGGAGTAGGTCACGCCTCACCCTTTCTAGTTCTTCATTGACCCCGGTCTCACTACCCTCTTACAACTGGCTTAGTTCCAAAACAGAAGTTGTTAATGAATAGCTCGACAAGCTAATTGAAAGTGGAATTTTTTTCTCGGGGTAAGTTATTATACCATATTTGGGCTAACCCCGTAATGGTACTTAAAATTTTATGTACCTCATTTCATTTGGGACTGAAGAAATATCATATACAACTTGATATTGCTCTATATGGAGCACTGGTTTAGTTTTACCATCATATTTGGGAGTGACCACAGGAGCTTTAAAATTTTGATGGAGTAGGAAAATCTACAATATCAGAATAAAAGGTGATCCTTTAACAAAACTTCGTTGTAGGGGATTCTTTGCTTTTGCCATTTCACCCAACCGATTTTCTAACCTCTGAATTGATCCTTTCCATGATGGATTACCTCCCTCAGATATGTGCAAAGCATCTCTACTGTTTCGACCATATATCTGTAATGAACTCTCCTCTTGAGAGGTATCTATACGTCGGACACTTGATCTTGATCTGACAGAGGCCTCACATTGGTCGGCTGGATGTTGAGTGTTTCTCGATAACACCCTAGGATAATTTCTAAGTTCTTGGGGTACCAAATGATCAAAGGACGAAGTTCTACTTAGCCTTTCCAAGACACTTGACCTTTCAGAAGAAAAAATAAAGGATATCAACAGTTTTGTGGACATAAGCAATTAATTGGCTCCTGGACAATAAAAGGTGTGTTGTAAAGATCTGGAATAACTATGTCTGATGGATCTTAGAGGTGGAGGCGACATTTCTCTTCTGGACGAGGGTTGTTGGGAAAAGGATGGAGCCCTAACTTGTAATGACTAAGCCAATTTCCTAACCGTGTCCTACATAGCTTCTTATCCTCTGGATTGTATAGATTTTATTTAGGTCTGTTGCTATAGCCAGACTAGATGGAGCGAGCGAATTGCCGTCATTTCTGAGACTAGACTCACGGTCAGTCATCGTGCTTCGAACAAGAGTATGTAAGAGTTATAATGGAAATTAGAAACACATTCCCACATACGACGCCAATCTATTGATGTAAAAAACCAGACTTGATTTAATTTTGTAAGCACGGATAAACTATGTAATGATAAATAGGGAGAAAGTTTTTAAAGTGGTTCAATTATATAAGAAAGCCTACATCCACTGTTATTTTATTGAATTTTGTGGTTATAGAAAGCTATGTACTCTCGTAGATAAGAATATCCAAAAATCCGTTCGACCTCGCCCTTGATTAAAGTGACCTAGAGATCAAGGGATGGAATGCCAAGGGATGCAATGCTTTTAAATAATTAAGAAATTACATCATAATAAATGTGACGATTGGTTGCATAAACCAAGTGTAATATGATCCTTGGTATGATGACGCTTCATTGTCATGTTGGTCAACATTCTTCATATTGGTCGACGGATTTATTATCTGCTGACTAGGATTTCGTCGATGTAGGAGGAAACGTGTTCACTTCTGATTGGTCCATATAGATGGATAATATTTGGAATCAATATTTACCAGGGGGTATAACAATCCAATAATATGTCTTAGATGCAGATTCCTTCGAAATAAGATCGCAAACACATTTACAAAATCATTTCCTAACCTATAAAGACTATGGACCTAATATATTGAATCTCACATATAGTATATCAAAGAAATAATTATGTAAATATTCCAATCCTCATTTACCTTGGGATTATTATATATGGACCTTTTTCAAATTGTGATATTGTGCACGTCTAATCTAGCCACCACCTAAACTCGAATCTCACTCTTGGTCCTATTTAATACATTCCTGATGAATCGATAAAATCTCCCTTAAATGATCAGTTAAGTTCCTGAATAATCACTGACGTTCCTATAATCAAGATAAACTACTAAGATTCTACGTGCATCTTAACCAATAAGATGTCAACTCCTTAATGACGTTGTTAATTATTCAATCATACTATACCTAGAATTACTATCTTTTGTGATCGAGAGAAACCAAACTCACTAGAATTCCTACTAAGTATAATTGATTGAATTATACAGTATATTTATAAACAAATATGTAAGGACAAATTTTTTATGTGTCAATAATGTAAAAATATGTAATGGTGTCTTTATTTCGCTTGGACAAAACTATTTGAGTCACGGGTTAGGAGTTGAAGACCCAAGCAGCTGAGTTACAGCAACATCAAGTTTCATGCCAAGTTTTGTCTTCATCCATAGTATATCAAAAAGGAATGAATGGTGTATTATATTTTATACATAGATTTTAAGTTTTGGCATTTAATGTTTTATTAAGGCTAATTTTCCAAAAAGATTTAAAAAAAATATTTTTTTATTTTGGAATTTCGTTTGAATGAATTTTACCATCATTCAAATGAGTTCATGTGTTTCGTTTGAAAGAGTCACGTTTTTGTTCAAACGAGGTTCAAGTGATCTTCGATCGAAATTTCTTACTAGGTAGAATGTTTTCGTTCAAAGCAGTTAGAATCTCGTTCAAATGAGAACCGGGATGTCATTCAAACGACTTTGTTTTCGTTTAAGTCATTCGAACAAGTTTTTGTTTTCGATCGCACAACATGCCTTGAGTTGCATGCCATCAATTTTTATTATTCTTCTATAAATCCAAGGTACAACAAAGTTATTTTAAAGAGAGGTTTTGTGAAAAATAATCATAGAAAAACCTAAGCATGTTTTGAGATCCAAGATTAACATAATATAATAGTTTGAGATGTCACATTTTGAGCACAAAGATCAGTTTACTGTTAATTATTATTGAGTTTATTTTGCATGATGGATTTTGTGGTTACGGTTATGGATAAACTAGTACAAGGAAAGAATATCAATGTATACTAAGACATGGGAGGTGCCAATATTATGATAGTTGTTAGAAGGCGTTCATCAGTGGCTAGGAAGAAAGTTGAAGGAGAAAAGAGTTCATCAAGGCTTAAAGGCTTCAAGTCTACGAGTAAGTCTAATTCATCCATATAAGATACCTATATCATAATGGATTTGCAAAGGCTAGGTCATCCGAGGTTTTCTCCATTTTGGGGTTTCTTCGTACATCATGGCGTTGCGTGATTGATTTATTTTATTCTTACAAATCACCTAAACACATGTTTAGGGAAGATAAATTTAGTTTAGTTTACACAACGTATGTTTAAAATGGTTCCTAATTAAAATTGTTTTAATCAAATTAAAAATTAAAACTTGGTGTTTGATAATCCATATCCCTAGTATAATTAACATACCTCTCAAATTGGTATCAAAGAGGGTTCACTAAGTTATCATATTGATCCCTGTTTTAGTGTTGTTTGTTTGTTACTCTTGATAGATCCTCAAATTAATAAGTCAACATATGTTCTTAACGACGAAGATGACTTTGATATTATAGAGGAGTTTAATAAGCTTCATAGTCATGCTAGAAAGTTAAATCATTTGAATTTGCAATTTGCAAAAAGACTAAAATTTCTTAAACAGAAAATTTATTCTTAAAAGATAAACTTGATTTTGTACCAACATTCAAAGTCAAAAGGATATTATTTATGAAAAGCTCAAGGATATGAAACATGATTTTCTTAAATTAAAAGAGTCCAAGAAATAGAGCGAGTCTAGATTCCGTGTTTTAGAGTCCAAGAAATAGAGCGAGACTAGAAGAGTTAGTCTATAAAGATATACGAAATAATAAAAAGAACATTCATAACTAAATAAATTTAAAAGGTATCATAAATAAACTTGGTTTTCAAATACTTAAAAAGAGTACACACACACACACACACACACACACACATATATATATATATATAGGGAGAGGATCACAAGTGGACCTAAAAAGCGGACATTTTAATGGATCTTAACAAAAAATGCCTAATAACCCATTAATTTCAATTCCTATAGTCTAATTGGCCCGCACCAACAGCAACGAACACGTGTGTGACCTGAGACCCCTTTGGGGTGTGTGTGTGTGTGTGGGGTGGGGTGGGGTGGGGTGGGGTGGGGGGTTGGGGGGTTTTAAAAAAATATTCGATCGACACGCGTGTCCATTGCCGCTAGCGCGGACCAATTACATTATAGGAATTAAAATTAATGGGTTGTTAGGTGTGTTTTGTTAAGATCCATTAAAAAGTCCATTTTTTAGGTCCACTTGTTATCCTCTCCCTATATATATATATATATATATATATATATATATATATATATATATATATATATATATATATATATATATAGAGAGAGAGAGAGAGAGAGAGAGAGAGAGAGGATAAAAATCCTAAAATCATAATTTTGGTTTTGATACCCAAAAATATGGGGACAATGCAAAAATAAATTTTTTTATCGAGACATACATATATATAATAAATATTAAGTACACGAAATATTTTTTTTCAACTAAATTCTTTAGTTTTAAATTTTAAATTCCTCATTTTAATTTCATGAAATTTTTTACTTTTTTATATTCAAGATATATATTATTTTCCTTCATCAATTTAAAATTAAAAAAATAATTTTTATTTCTTCTGCCAAAAATCAGGTCAAATTACAAAATTAATAGTTTTACTAATGGTATTGGAGTGAGGTTTTTTTCATTATAGAAACACCCCCTTACGAAAAGAAAATCTATAAAACATGATCAAATTATAAATGTAACAGTTGAACTAACTGCATTAGGAAGTGGGGTTTGTGTATTATACGAACATGCTCCATTTAGAAAAGAACCAAACTCGAATTCATTCTGAACACACAACAATGATCTATTTTGAAATTAGAGAATCTGAACCCAACTTAAATGATATTTATGTTCAATTAATATTCATTTACCAAAGGTTTTATAAGTAAATATATTTGTGGACATGGTTGATAGACACTTTTAAGTTACTAAGGAAGATTCACTTTTATTTGGTACCCTATATTTTTGCCTTTTCACAAGCTATCAAGTGAAACGTAGTGTTCTCTCTCTCATGACTTGTACTTTGCAAATAAAAGTAGCATAACGTACTAATTATGATATAAAAAATATTTATTTCTTGAAGTCATTTACTATTAATATTAACTTAATAGAGTTCTCCTATATAAATATATTAATAAATGCCCGTGTTAATGGTACTATTTAATCTAAACCGATTCTGATTCTATAAGTTTAGGACGTGTCGCAAGGTTATTTGATCATGTGAGATTATAGTCTATAAACAATATTAAATATTATTATAATGTTATGTTGTTATGTTGAATTCAAGAAGTATAGTGCATTGTCCTATGAAGTTTCTCCTATGTTAGTTTATGATTAGAGATTTAAAGAAAATGTCAATTAGATGCATGAGTATTTTGTTAGTGTGTAGTGAACAATGTATAGGAAACACGAAGTAGAAGTATATGATTTTTTTTCGATTTGTTTAGGATAAACAAATTTGGAATTGGTTATTTCTAATAAATCCTTATTTTTTTGTATACAGTCAATGTTTACAAAAATTATAACATGTTTACACAGTGTAAATTATAAAAACAATTGATCAGAAATAAAAAGGGATACCTAAGTACTACACATATAACCCTGTGTGCATAAAGTATTAATAGCAAGATTAATTGTTCAAAACTATATATTACATTGATTATTTATGCTACCAGTGTTGTAGTTGTGTGTTATCTTCTTCTTTGCCACCGGTTATTTAAATCTTATTGACCCCAAACATTACTTGAACTTATTCTTACTAATAATATTCTATTATTTTATAAATCATCTGATATATACATCTTGTAAAGTAGTTATCATTCTGAAAGGTAACTTCAACCATTGATCACACATTCAATGCATTTTGACGATTAATTATTGTAAGTGCCATTTCAATTTGTATAAAAATATATCCATTTTATTTTAATCTTGCACTACTTAAAGAATGGATCCTACTTAATGGATAAGTGATGAGTTATATTTATATAGCATTTCGAATTTTAACTTCTAACATTGTTACACGTACAATGCACATGTTCATTTACAAGTATGTGTGTATATATATAGGAGATGATCAAATGTGGACCAGCTTAAGGACTGGTCTAAGCGGACCAATTTATTTAAAATACTAAAAAAAATAATTTTTAGTTTATTTTTTTTAACATTTCAAGGTACCCATATAAAAAAATCACCTCAAAATAATTTTTTTACTATTTTAAACAAATCGGTCAAAATATGATAGTTTTAAACTACTTAAAAACTGACATACATTTGACTGATTTGTTTAAAATAGTAAAAAAAAATCATTTTGAGCTGATTTTTTTTATACGGGTGCCTTGAAATGTTTAAATTATAGAAAAAATGAACTCAAATTATTTTTTTATCATTTTAAATAAATTGGTCAAAACGGACCAGTCCTTAAGCTGGTCTGCACTTGATCCTGCCTGTGTGTGTGTGTGTGTGTGCGCACTACACCAAAACTGCCCCAAGTTTGGGGTGACAAAGGTAATTGTCACATATTTTTCACCGTCAAATTCCATGACAAATCTGGTCTGAATTAAAAAACTACGGGGCAATATGGCCATTTCCATTGCCCAACAGTATATTTGTACATGTTACAACATATTTAAACTTCTCCAAACAATATATATATCAAGCAACATTAAATATTCAATAGGCAAATCAAATTAATACAAATATCCATAACCATAACCAACCAATAAATATCCATAACCAAATCAAAAAAATACAAATATATCCAATATTTAATATCCAAATCAAATAAATACAAATAATGTCACAGACTAGGGTCTTAAACAGGTCGGAGGAGGAAGGCAGGACACACTACATATGAATTGATACATCCATCTATTTGTCGAACGTCATATTGATGTTCCAACCATAAGGTTCATTCTCTCCTCCGGGCACAATATGGGTGACGCGAACCTTTGCCTCTACATCTTGCATGAGATGTCCATGAAGCACACTACCCAGGTGTGTGTTTGGGTTCCTGAACCCCTAACTATCGGCATGCCACCAAAGATGTCTATTATATACACGCTCGGCCAACCTATTGTACACATAGGTCATTCGATGAGGGTCAAGATGAGAAATGTATCATATGCAGGTGGCGAGTGGGTGCGTATCGGTGATGAGGGTGTGAGAGATATAGAAGTGGCATTCTTGTCTACCTCATTCCCCTTACCCTTGACCTTGCATGAGGTGGACCCCAACTGACACTTCATGAACTCGAACATATCGAGGGTCGTCGCCTCCAACCTTTCTAACTTATGTCCATGGGTGTCCACCTTACGAGCCAACCTCGTATCAATCCTAGCGAGCTTCGACTTCCTCACCTAAGAGATCATCCCCTAGTCATCCCCTTGTGATTCACCCCTAGCACTTGGATTAGTGCATCCGTAGCCAAATATGCCTTATCGACATCAGACTTCTTGTCATGCACTTCCTTAACTTTGCCTGAAATGATAAAAATTATACGATTAGTTAAGTTAATAAAAAATTATAACATAATTAAAAAAATAAAACAAGTGTAAGATATTTTTATAACTTACAATCATGGCTGTCACACTCGGGATACCTCCTTATCCTTGACCTTCTTTGTCTGAATTGCCACATAGGCATCGACCTATGTGGCCTACGCCCAGGGCCACTCCCTGTCTCCTGAAATAAAATAATTAAGAATTAGTAAGTAACGCAAAGTAATGCTAAATTGAATAACATAAAACTAAAATTAAATAAAAATAAAAACTTACCATCCCGTGCTCCACCTCGGCGTAAGACGTTCGCTCGGAGTAGTGCACGTTAACTTTTTTTCCCAATATTCCCTCCCCGATTGATGAGATGTCAACTGCCGCTCCTCGATCTCATTGTCGACAAACTACTGCCACTGTGCCAATGAAATTTGCTCCTTCGACGGTACCGTGTCACGAACCCTCAATACAGACTCCCGGTCTGACCTAAAGTATCGTGTACGCATGTTTTTATTTCACGTTTTGTATTGATCTTTGAATTATTCTAACGTGGAGTCGCGGACATATGGGAGCAGGCCGAATTGTTCATGTCAAACAAATACATACCAAAATGAAAGTACGTGTTAGTTTTATTTAAATTATAATATATAAACATAAATATAAATACAAAATAAAAATAAAGTGAGTAACTACCTGTAGTGCCCCCCAGACGGTCATTTTGAGCTCCCATGGCACCTTCCACCAATCCGTGTACCCCGGGCCGACAATCGACTTGAGCAACTCCAGGCCTCTAACCAGTAAGGCCGTCTTGTTCTCGACTACAGACCCCAATTTGCCCCATTTTGGGGTCCTAATGGCGGACGAGTCTTCCTCGCCTTCGCTACCGTGATACCTTGATGAAGCCATTTGCTGAAAAAATTATTGTTATTAGTACAAACAAATATAAGAGAAAATGATCAAATCCAAATGAATAAAAGCATTAAATTGACTAAAATCCAAATGAATTAAATTGACTAAAACCTTCAGACAAATAGTCTTTATGGGAATCAAATAGATTTACTACCAACACCGTATCAGGACTTCTTTCTTTCATGTATAAAAGACCCCTACTGGAGCGAGAGAAAATATAACAATAGGAAATCTCAGCTAATTGTGAGTTGGTACCATAGAGCCAGTTTATCCTATGAACTCCATTAACAATCTTCCACACATTTGGAGAATATTGGGCAGGAACTACGTTGAAGTATTTGAAAAAATGTAAGAACAAAGGGTTAGGGGGAAACGTTAAACCCCCTTGGGAAACCAACAGAACATGAATCCAGTGACCATATTCTAGACCATAAACATTTCTGGGGACTAAAGGGCACTCTATGTCTACCGAATCAGGACTATTGTAACATTTTCTAAACTTAGGCAAAGACTTATTATCAAGTATTGCCATGAAAAAACACAAAACCCCTAGCTACAGTAGATGAATGATTCACAAAAGACGAAAACTAGAAGAAGAAAAGAGATAGAACTTACGTGACAGAGATAAAGGTTGTAAAGTTGAGAAAGTCTTGATTTTGAAGAGCGAGAGTAAGTAATGAAGCTTGAGAACACAGTATGCGCAGGAACGACCAAAGACAATGAACTGACGATTAAATTTTTCTTAACAAGCTAGCTTTAAGCACTCAAAAGATGTTTTACACTTCCCGAAAAAGATTTGGTGCTTCAATTTCTTACAAAAATATGAGCGTGTCCCTCCTTTTTTAGCAAATTACAAGTATACCACTATAGACGGTGCGACGCCCTCATATTCATTTAAAATCCATCGACCCAAGAAATATCTCAAAGATTTAGGGGCAATTGTGGGGACCAATTTTATTATCATCCCGGGAGAGTATCCGGGCTGGCCCAACAGATCTAAAAGGCTGCTCGACCCAAATTGTGGAATTAAGATACTAGTATGTGCTATCTAAACCGCCCCAAGACCAAGTCAATTCCCTAAAATATCAGGGAGATATTCAAAGGATTCATGGCTAACCATGGACGTCGTGGAGTTACTTGGACAACTGAAGTTGTACATCTATAAAATGTAACCCATGGCCTGAGGCATAGGGGAATGTAACCAAGCATATTGAGAGATACTTAATAAAACAGTAGACCTCTCCGAAACCATAGGCAAGTTACCGAACAACGTATATAGTTGTGTTGTGTATGCGATTGTATGCTTTCTTACTTGATTGTGATTGTTCTTCGTAAATCCATTATTATGATATTTTTTGATACCACAGAAATGCCCCAGTTATGTACATTTTATTTTTCTTATACGCACTTGCACCGAATACGTAACCATTCAATCAATACTTCTTATACTCGTGTGCCATGAACAAAGGTCTAGTGTCTAGATGAGCAAGTCTTGATGCCACATCACCCGTCTTTAAGAGCTAAGATCATTGATAAATTAAATAGGTTAGTTTTAATGATTTCCTGTAATGTGACATTTAATAAGAGACATTTCCATTATAATTACCTCGCGTGACATCCATAACCTAAATTCGTTGTCTGATTGTGCCACCATTCTTCATCTTTTATTGTTCCCACACGCATCATATTTTCTGCATTGATCGTGATGAACGTATCACGAAATTGATCATGTATAAAAATTAAAATAATGTAAAAGTTAAAATAATATAAACTTACTTCTTCCATTTTTTGACATCTTCATGTGTGTCAAATAGATAACGAGTTACTTTTTCATGTTGTAAACTCGTCAATTTCACTTGCTTGCCCATCACCTGACCACCCTTATCGATGAACTCACCACTGTTATTCACGCTGCTTAGGTCAGGCATATATTCCCGAGTGTATATCAACGACTCCACGGTGATGTACTCCTCTGCAATTGATCCTTCAGTGTATCGTGTATTCTTGACGTAATCTTTGAAAACTTTTATCAATGTTTCAAATGGATACATCTACTGATATCGTATTGGGCCAAAAATAAGTGCCTCATTGCATAGGTGTACCAACAAGTGAACACTTATGTCAAAAAAATGGGGGAAAGTACTTCTCCAACACATAAATCGCTTCAGTCACCGCTACTTTTGTTGCCACTATGTGATCTCGATTGACTACCTTCTCACATAAAAGTGAGAAGAAAATGCTAATTTGGATAATAACCCTCCGTAAATCCTCGTGCTTAGAGAAATAATGCTTACACAATAGAGGAACTAATTTCACGATCACATGCCAATCGTGGTACTTACCCTTATATTAATTATGGGTAGCATAATTCTCAATCCTTTGCAAGTTGGATGAAAAATTAGATGGAAACTTTAAATTATATATTGTGTCTAAAATAACTTTCATTTCCCCACTCGTAAAAGTAAACACACTACGGGGAATTATCGTCCTTCCGCTACTATCTTGTTTCAACCATAGTTATGGCTTAAGTTTCAACGATTTAAGGTCTTTTCGTGCATTTTCTCCATCCTTCTAATGGCTCCCCCCAAGGCATGTGCCCACAATATGTTCAGCGATGTTTTTCTCTACATGAATCACATCCAAGATGTGGCGCACCGAGTTATTCTTATAATGAGGAAAGTCAAATAAAATTGACCTCCTAGATCATGCCTTTTTTTATCTCGATTTCATTTCCAGTTGGGATCTTCTTATGCTTGACATTCTTGAATTAGGATTCTTACCTGGCATATTAGGGCCACAATTAGAAGATTTACTTTCAAGTTCTGAACCTAAAAGTTTTCTCGGAGGTAGCCTATGCTCAATCCCACCCGATAAAAAATTAGAACCTTTCTCAAATCTAAAACTATGATTGGGGGTAAAAACCTCTTATGGTAATGGTATATATTTTTTTCGCTATCGATGTGATGCAAATATTCAGTCTCCTCTTTACAAATAGGACACCCCAAATAACCATGTACTACACAACCAAATAATGTCCCATAAGATGAAAAATCATGAATTGCCCACATCAACATAGCTTTCAGCGTTAAAAGAGTATAGTTCTTGTACACCCTCTTCCCTCAACTCATTTAATTATTCTAATAAAGGAGACAAGTAGACATCGATGTCCAAAATTGGTGCCTTTGGCCCAAGTATCAATAAATACAGCATCAAAAATTCAGGTCTCATACACTGTGAAGGAAGGAGGTTTATTGGTGCTAGAATCATTGTTCATACACTCTGATTAGTTCTTAGAATTCCAAATGGATTGAAACCATCTGTTAATATTGCCAAACATATGTTACGCTGTTTTTGAGCAAAATCAGGATACTCATAATTCATCATCTTCCAGACTGTAGAATCAATAGGATAACACATGTGATTATCCCCTACTTCTGGCCTGGCATGCCAAGTCATTGCTTCCGCTATCCATGGAACTGTGAAAAAATGTTTCAATTTAAGCCCAACGGGAAAATATTTCAACACTTTTTGAGGCACTTTTGAGCTTGCACCTTCTTTGCCTGTAGATTGCATATATCTAGGTTCATTGCATACCGGACATCGATCAAGATTTTCATACTCCTTTAGGTATAGTATAAAGTCATACACATAAGCATGAGTTGATTTATACTTCATTCCCAAATCTTTCAAACTGATCTTTATATTAGGATAGATATTTGGAAGCGTATTCTCCTTAGGTAACAAGCCCTTTACCCAATTCAAAATTCCAGTCATGCTATTTCCAGGATATTCAAACTATGCAAACTAATCATGGCATATAAAGTAGTTTGATCTTTGTCACAACCAGAGTAAAACGGTTGGGTCACCTTAAATTTTAAGCTTTATTAGTAATCGTCAAGGTTTGTCTCAATATCTTCATGAGCACCTAAACCTTGTACATCATCATTCACCTCATTTTCTTCCACTTCATCAACTCCATACGCGTCATCAACTAAATCCTCTATCTTATTATGCTCTACATTGTCCTCACATCTATCTTACTTGTTGAAGGTTATTCTGAAGGTTGCTCAGGGACAAAAGGAACTTTTGATTCTCCATTAAAAATCTAAAACTAAAAATTATCTTGCAAATCCCATCTTAACAATTGTAGTTCAACTGTTTTCCACTTAAACACATTACCACTCCTACACTTAGCACACGGACATGGGAACTCTTCATCATAATAACATCTCTTTGCGTATTTTATAAATTCATTAGCACTTCTGCGAAATACATCCCCTAATCTATTTGTTTCACCCATCCACTCTTTGCATTTAGGATATCCCATCACAACCACTACAAACAATCACCTATTTTGGGTAAGAAGCGTATATTCATGGATTAGTATAAATAAAAGCGTATAGTTATTTATTCGATTATAATGTTTATAATGATGATTTATACATAGTTATGTTTCATTTTGCATTATCATAAACCTAAATGTTATAAATGCCTAGGTCCAACCAACTCAATAGACATCTAAATGTTCAAATCCATTAGTCAACAACAATTCAAGAATCCCAAACAACAATTCAAATAATAGTGTAAAATATTATAAATGCCTTTGGCCAACCAACTCAATGGTCATCTAAATGTTCAAATCCGCCAGTCAACAATAATTCATGAACCCGAAACAACAATTTAAATAATAATGCGAAATATTAGAAATGCCTAGGGCCAACTAACTCAATGGCCATCCAAATGTTCACATCCACTAATCAATAATTTATTAAGGGAACATGAGAATATAAAAAACATTATATCATGTTACAGTACCGTTATGTCATGCATTCATATGAGAACACATGCATGAACCCCCCAAATCAAGTGTTATATAACAAGTAACAAAGGTTAAAAGGTAATACGTTATCGTATACAAGTTGATTTAGTATAAATTTAAACGTGCCTAGATTATAGTAATGAGAGACGCTACTGATAGCTATTAGCTCCTATTGCCCTCACCTATTTTCCATCATCTTGTTTATAATGGAAAATAGGTGCGTGAAATAGGACCCAATGACTATCAATTGCGGTTCTCGTTACTCTAATCTAGGCAGGTGTAAATTTACACTGAATCAACTTCTATACGATTACTTATTACATTTTCACCCTCGTTACTTGTTATATAGCACTTGCTTTAGGGTGCATGCATGCATGTATTCTATAACAATTTATGAGCACAAACACACACACAC
Source organism: Sambucus nigra (assembly GCA_949130495.1). Taxonomy (NCBI): domain Eukaryota; kingdom Viridiplantae; phylum Streptophyta; class Magnoliopsida; order Dipsacales; family Adoxaceae; genus Sambucus; species Sambucus nigra. The sequence goes on from OX422220.1 coordinate 54,195,507, forward strand.
ACACACACACACACACACACACACACACACACACACACACATATATATATATATATATATATATATATATATATAGAGAGAGAGAGAGAGAGATGGTCATCAGAATATGTGAGGAAGAGGAAAGGGGGTCACCACTGTTGTAATTAGAGAGAGACATGTAAGGGCAAGCCCACTATAAATCGATTTATACCAATTACCACAATATATCAAATATACCAATTACCAATTTCAATATATAAATATTAATTTCAGAATACACACACTAAAGACTGCAAATTTCCTCCATCTCCTCTAAAGGGTGAGTGGTCCTATCCCATTCAAGACCGTATATTTATGTAATATACCTAGTAGCTCATGCACATTATTTCCATTTGAGGAAAATTCGGCTGTATATCCCTATAGTTCTCCCAGTACACGACATAAATTCTCAAGTGTAATTGTTATTTTATTCTGTAAGCTGAAATAACACTTAATACTGCATCATCTAGTATGTATCTAGATAGCATTAAGAGACGAAAACAAAACTTCCCCCAAAAGTAACAGGTTTAAGACATTAAGAATATTATTATACATAAACTATGTCGTCACAAACTATCCAAACGGGATAATTCAAGAGATCTCATTACATGGATAATGACTCTCGAACGTGTTTAAAGACTATTGAATGTGTACGCATGAGAATTATAAGGCTAGCATCTATGCATACTATATGTAATTCAAAGTAATTATAAATTACCATGGTAAAAATGTTTCATTTATTCGATAGTAATGTTTATAATGATGGTTTATGCATAGTTATGAACGTATTTCATATTATTAATTGTTTAATAACAAAATTTTAAAATTTATAGTATGGTCTAAGGGCTAACCAACTCAATGTCCATATAAATGTTCAAATCCACCAGTCAACAACAATTCAAGAATCCAAAACAATTCAAAAATTCAAAAATCTCTATCTCTATGAGAGAGAGAAAGAGAGAGAGAGAGAGAGAGAGAGAGAGAGAGAGAGAGATGGTTGTTGGAATATGTGAGGAAGAGGAAAGGGGGTTGCCACTGCTACAATTAGAGAGAGAAACCAAATATCAAATACCAATTCCAATTCCAATTTCAATTTATACTAACCCATACACTGAAACACACACTAACACTTATACACTGAAACACACACACTGACCCCCCACTGAAATCATGGTCCCCCCAGCACACACACTAAAATCTTGGCACACCCACACCCACACACACGCGCGCGCGCGAGAGAGAGAGAAACGTACCAATTGATAAGGGGAGAGAGTATCGCTGAGAAGGAGAGAGAGAGAGGCAGACATCAAAGAGAGAAACCAAAACGAGGGAAAAGAAAATGAAGTGGTTAGGGTATTAAGTTATAAGAGTAGTCACAAATGTGTCACAGTCTTGGACCGTGACAACTCGATCTTTCATCGTGACATGTCCGTGACAACCCTACTTATTACTGTCTTTGACCGTGACAAGTGCGTGAATTTTTTTGTCACGATTAAAGACCATGATAAAAAAAACTCGTGTTTTTCTATCATGATTTTTTACCGTGACAACCTCGGCGGGGTGAAGGGTGTTATTTTGGCATTTTTAGTGTAGTGGTGCGTGTGCGTGTGTGTGTGCTTGTAAGTGTTCTGTTTATTTTCAGTATTTACATGCATTTAATCCATGCTTTTCATATTTATTCAAATAAATACCATATCCTTCAATTTTGTATCAAATTAATATCATATGTTTCATTATTTGGATTAGTTGTGCTTATGTTGCCGAGTTGTTTATCATCGCCATTTCACTTCACATTGCATGATATGTTTGTTTTTATTTATGTTCAAATGTGTCATGTTGAGGGGGAAAGTCATTACATATTGTGCACCTCGCCTTTGTTTGAGAGATTTGAAATTTCTAGTGAGCTTGTTTTTTTTTAAAAGAAGAAAGTGAATTTTTGTGCACATTAAAGCTCAAGGATCTATCCTTTATGAGAAGATTAATTTTTTAGTGTATTTTCTTTGGATCTTTTAGACTTTCTAGATGACCTAAAAGCTAAGACAATTGCTTCAAAATTAAGAGAATGCATGTTTATCTAATTGAAAAAATAAATACATTATTTGACCATCTTCTTGGTCAGTTTAAAAATGAAATAAAAGTTATGAAGAATTCAATGTTTTACTATTAAAGAAAAGTAAAAAAAAGAACTTTGATTCTTTATCATATTTCATGTGTACTTTGTTTAACCTAAAGTTATTACCTTTTAGGGGGTTTTCAAAAGTATATCTTTGTGTTGTGTAATTGTTTATATTTTCGTATTTTGACTCATCACTTTAGTATACGAAGATAAAAATATACTGAATCAGTTTGGTAGACTTTACGACATGGATATAATATTATTTATTTACCCATAGAAAGAACTAAATGAAGATATTACCTCAATCTATCTTATAAATCTTAATTGGGTAGTTGAGCTAAGACATCTTTTTCTCCGGCTTTAGCCCCATTTATATTCATCACAACACTTTTAACATCTGGTGGTATTAGAGCGGATAATAATCAGTTGCATGTTTGACATGAGTTTATCCCAAACGTTATGTGTGTATAAATTGAATTTTTCATGGATGACACATAAAAATATGTGATTGGTGTAAGTATAATAATGGGTTCAATGGACTTATAACCCCGTCTAATTTTTTACATCTTTCATCTTCTCAAAAAGAAAAAAGTTTTATTAAAGAGAGTGATATCTTTTTGTATGAGAAATTTATAATTTCCAGTGAGCTTGTTTTTGTAAAAAGACGAAAAGTAATTTTTGTTTGCATTGGAAGCTCAACAATCTATCCTTTATGAGAAGTTTAATTTTATTAATGTTTCCTTTTCAGATCTTTTAAACTTTCGAGATGACCTAAAAGATAAAAGAATTGCTTCAAAAGAGGAGGATGAATATTTTTCTACTTTGAAAAAACAAAAACATGATTTAACCATCTTCTTCGCTTTTATAATCAAAGTTGTAAAGAATTAAATATTTTACTATTAAATAAAATTGAAAAATGTAAAATAACTTTTATTATAGTAAACTAGTTATTTCTAGAGGGAAGACATTTTTTTTATAAAGTTACGTCATAAAATGAGACAAGGCACTTATAAAGTGTTTAGTGAAATATTTCAAAACAAAGGAAGACACATTATCAACCACTTGAAGAAGAAGAATAGTTTTCCTCCCATTTTTATTTACAAAAGTAAATCTTTTAACGCGAGGAGACGTAAAATGGACTTAATTTATGTTTATTGTTATTAGAATGGTCACCTTAGAGATTTTTGTTACAAGTTGAATAAAGTCTAAAATTTAAAGAAATTTGTTCCTAAAATAAATCTCATATAAATCGACAGAAAAATAATTAAATGCAATCACTACCACAAATTCAATCATATACAAGAATGTTGTTTTTAACTTAAATCGTCATTTTGTTTAAATCCTTGTCAAATTGGAAATAATTTGTGATAAATGTTCAAAATATTTTTTACTAAAAGAAATTTTCTCCAAACCCTGTTGAAAAAATATTTGGGAGTAAAAGAATCCACAGATTTTGAGAAGGAAAAAAGGATCCATAAAAAAAAAGGATTTTAAATATGCCTCAGATTCCATTAAAACTCAAAGCTCCCCATTTCAGTAAATAAAGGGAAGGTGGGACATTTATGATAGAATTAAAGAAGCAAAAAAGAATTAAAAATCGGTCCCCCTCACATCTAATCATTAAAAGTGGTGTGATTCTGCAATAACCTATGTTAGCATTTACATTTCCTATAGTTTGTGCAAATATATGTGCTTTTGATTCTTAAATGAGCTTTTATTGAATTTTATCTCCTTAATATCTCATATGTTACTTATTTATCCTTTTTTTTTCTTCTTCTTATTATCATATGACAAGAAAGTAAAACATATTTTGTTTTTAAGAATAGTATTGAAGTTTGGTAATTCTAACAATATGTTTAACATTGTTGCCCCTTGTTGTTCTTTTTTATGAACCATGTATGTTACATATTGCTCGCATATTGTAGGGTTTCTATATTTTAATGGATTAATATTCTTTATATATGCTTATTATCCTTGGCTAAGTTTATTTTGTATTTAGGGCTTGCAAGCTATTTAGTCTACACCTTTGTGATATATCTAGATTTGAGTAACTTAGGACTTTATTTGTTATTTTCATAATTTACTGAACTTATAGTAATATGTTTACGATTTTTGTACTCTATGTACATCATTGTTATCCCATAACATTTTTTATTTGATTGTATATATCTTTCATTTAATATTTAAAAATATTTTTGATGGATTTCAGATGATATACTCCATTAGCTTGCTGTAAGGTTTTTTAGTTCCCAACTCTCCTAAAACAAACTTGATTGATGATGATTTGCTAAAGGTTACACCTAAAACTGCAGCTTCATCACAAAAATAATTTTTTGTAAAAAATTCCATAGTATGTATAAGGAAAAAAAGTTATATTTTCTATTAATGCAGAAAGCTTAATAGGACTTGACCTTTCAATCCTGTTCGAATATCAATGATGATGATGATGATGATGATGATGATATTGTTATTGTTAAAAGTTTCATTACGCAGGGAATCATAATTAGTTGTGTTACTACTCAATAGTCACCCTGATCCAAAAGTGAAAGTCTCTAATCAAATCACTAATATGAGGCCTATAAGCTTATGTAGTGTATATAGTAATTATTTCAAAGATATTTACTAGTTTATTGATCAACATTCCCCCAAAGAACAATCTGGATATATAAGAGAAAGGGTTATATGAGAGAAAATTTGGTTTTCTCAAGAAATGGTGCATCTTATGAACTGGAAAAAATGATTGGGATATGAAAAAAATGGTTGGAATATCATTATCAAACATGATATGTCCAAAGAATATGACAACGTATCTTGACTTTTCTTATTAAAAGTTATTAAGAAGTTTGGATTTTCTATAACATGGATATATAACCTCTAAAGGTTAATATCAAATTGTTGGTTCATTATTCTCATCAATGAGAGTCTAAAGTTTTTCTTAAATCGTCTAGAATTCTTACATTTGGAGATTTCTTATCCCTTTCTCTATGTGTCATTAATGTTGAAGTTCTCTCTAGTTGATTAAAGAGGGTCTTGTTGGAAAATTTTAATTATTATTTAATTTTGAAATTAATATAATTTAGAATTAATTATTTAATTAAATATAAGTGTACTACTTAATGTGGACCGCATAAGAACTTATATTTGATAAGGATTCTTTTGGATGCGTTCTCGAAATATTAAGGACAATGATCGTGAGTTAGTTTCCTAATCAAATTTTATTACGATGGATGTTAGAATTCTAGTCTAACTAGAAAATTAGGTCCTCTCTCACCGAATATATTATATATTATATTCCATTAGCAACCTTCATAATAACAACACTTATTATACTGAGCGCAAGTGTGAGAGAGAGAGAGAATTCCAAACTCCGACCATTTTTTTTATTTTCAAAATGATGAAGGTTATGCTAGAGCAATTATAAAGATGACTCAATTGGTATTTCTAAAACAAAATTGATTTATGCATTGGATTAAGGTAAATCCTTTTTTCTATCATTTAATCATATTTTGTGAAAAGATAGAAGATCGAAGATCCTTTTATTAAGAACAGATTTATGTTAAAGTTGAGTTAAATTAATGGATTTTTTATGAATATTACATGTTGTTAATAATGGTTTTACATATGGTACTAGAGTATAAGTTTAAGATCTCATGATTTTTCTTGATTGATGATTGCCTATAATGAAATCTATATTGAATTGATTTTGTGTGCCTTGTACTTTTGTAACATCTCACTTATGTCATTAGCTTTTTTAAAAAAGTTTTCTATGCATGAGACTTTTTGTGATGTTTTAACTATGTTATCAAATCTACTAAGAAGGTTTCTTACGCCTGAGACTTTTTGCGACATTTTTTTCTTTTAACAAACCCACTTTATAAAATGTTCACCTCCTTATTTTTGCATTTTGACGTCGTTTAGTCCCTTAAAATTGCATTTTTACCGGTTATGGTAATAATGTGGGCGTCAATATCTCACACTAAAAAATTGATTTAAATTATGCCACTTTTTCTGTTGGGATGATTATTCTCAACCCTGTGGTGATAACTCAAATATTCTTTTTTTTTGTGGAAAAAAAAATAATTGTCCTAAACATATATATTTTTTCAGCATAGGGGGTTGTTTTGTTTGTTCACACTGATTCTAATATTCATGTTTATGTCAAATTATATGCCAAACGTAGGATATAATTTACATTTGTGATTATTATATGCATGATTAATCTTTACTACTAATATTCATGTTGATGTTGAATTACATGCCAAACGTAGGTTATGATCCCTATGTGTGGCTATTGTATTTATAATTTAGCTTCAATACTAATATTAATGTTTAAGTTGGATTAGCCAAACGCGTCCTACAATTTAATGTACGGATATTAGATGTATGATTCAATTTTGAATATCAATATTCATGTTTAAGTGGGATTAAATGCCAAATGTAGTTGTCTATAATTTATATGTATGTATATTACATTTATGGTTCAATTTTAGCTTTATGTTCATATTTAGAGGATTAAATATTAAAAGAATGCTATAGATTAGACTCATGTATGTAAATGTTAATTGTTGGCATATCATGTGAATTTACTTAATCATAATTTACATTATCGAATATCAAATGCAGATGCCACAAGTATGGCAGTTATGGCTTACTGAATATTAATGGGTCACATGTTTTTTTTATGTAGAAATTATAGGACATCAAACGTAGATGCTGGGATTTTTTAAAATTAAATAGCATTTCATCAAATTAAGTATTAAAAAAAATCAACAAGTTAATGTTCCCTTATATATAATGATATTGTGTGTTAGTTTAATCTTAAATAACTTTGGACCATTTATGTGTAATTTGATTCCCATACATAAGTTTTCACATTATGTATGATGGTGTGAAAGTAAATGATTTATGTCTTATTCATTTATTATTATTTACCTAATGTCTTATGCAAGCACCTCGTCTATTTAATTTTCACATTACATCCAACTAAAATATTTCATAAATTTCAAGTTAAGGAATAGACAACAATAAAAAGTACTCATGTATTACGGGTGTTTACCCACACATATATGTTTATATCTAATATTTATATAATCTAATGTTTGATATTCATTATAGTGCTCCATTTTAGAAAGATAAATATAAGATTGATGTATTCATGTGTGTTTTAGTTACATTCAATTCCATTTATGATACTGAATGCCAGGATGTTAATACTTTGTTAGGTTGAATACATATTATTATTTATTCAACCATTGTGATCAGTAGCCTACAAGTCCAATTATAATGATTGGGAAAACTTTACGAGTTATATATGTAAGGAAAAATTCCATAGAGTCAATGTATATGTATTTTGGCTTATTCCGTGTTTGGGCAAACAAAATTTAAGTCGTTGGTTAGGAATTGAGTGTGTTGAACTTTCAAGCCTATGATGTGGTTTCTTGAAGATGTAACGACAAAGATATTAGATTTATATCATCGTGTCGTGTTTCATGTTGATTTTCATCTTCATTCTCCGAGGATCTCTCAAGTATTAATGCGCATATATTTTGATCCTTTTAACTTTATTTTGAGTATTAAGTATTTTTCTAATAAATTGATTTTAAAATATTTAAAATGATTTATCCTTTTTAATATTTTTTAGAAGAAAAATATTTTTTTGTGACATCTTTTGAACAAGATCTAGTACATCATTAAAACTAGATGGCATACCAAGTTAGAACAACTTCTAATGAACTTTGAATGAACCAACTTTAGCCTTTACTGGAATATCATTTGATATCTCGTGGGATAGTTGTTTGAACGAGATACTATACTTATCGAACGAGGTTTAAAGTTGTTCAAACAACCAAATGCAGTTTTCAATATAAAATTCATTTTTTGAGCTTATCTCATTTTTTAAAAACCTCTTATAAATAGGATTGCAAAAAATCATAATTAGGTAGCCTTTTTCATTATTTTTGAGTTCTTAATCTCTTTCAAAAATCTCTTCGTGTTTTCACAAGCCTTATTTTACACCCAAACAGTTTTAGATCCAAGTTTCATCATATTATGTTTTGAGACCCATTTTGTGGGCACATTATTTTAGTTTCTCTTCATCTTGTTGAGAACTCATTTCATGTGGTAAACTCCTTGTTTTTAGTTCACACATGGTGCTCTGTGATGTGGTGTTATGATGAAAAAGTGATGGATTTCATATTCCAATCTACGTCAATAAGAAGTCTGTGTTTGAAGTCTTTGGTTGTGTCCTTTGTAATTCCATTCTTTGTGGATGTTGCATGGTGGGTCGTCCAAGGTTTTTCCCGTTATGGGGTTTCATTAAACATTAGGTGTTGTCTGATTGATTTATTTTATCTTTCTATAAATTACTTATATGCATGCTTAGGTTAAGATAAAATTCCTTTAATATATTTTAATCACCACAATCTGTTTAATCGGTTCAAGTTTATACTGGATTAATTGTTTAATTATAAAAGATTAAAAATTAGTTTGTGTGTTTTCACCATCCTCTGTATATTCGCAACTTCAAATTAGTATTAGAGATACAATACTAAGTTTTTGTGTTAGATCCGTGTTTAGGCATGAATTCTAGCATTTTTTTATATAAAGGGTCCATATTTTTATAGAATAACTTTGTTTTATGGCTCTAACTACGCATACTGGAAAGCACGTAGGAAATCAACACTTAAGTTGATAGATGAGTAGGTATGGCAAACGATAGTTAATGGCTGAACCCCACCCATATCCTTGGTGATTATAGAATTTCCAAACATGTAGAAGCCTGGAGTGAGGATAAGCATAAATTATCTAACTATAATTCACGTGGCCTGAAGGATTTATTATGTGCGGTCACACCGGAGCAATTCTACTATAATTTGATATGTGAAAAATCTAAAGAGGCTTGGTACATACTCCAACTTACTCATGAGGGTAATAGTGTTGTTAAGGATTTCAAACTCCAAAACCTCACCACTCTGTTTGAAACTATAAGGATGGATAATAGTGAATTCCTTAATGATTTCTATGCTAGACTGTAAGATATTGTGAACTCGTATTTTAACTTGGTAGAGAGAATAACTCAAAACCCCTGTATTTAAGAAAATTTTAAGCTTCTTACCTGAAAGATTTAATTTAAAAGTGATAGTTTTAAATTCCTTGGAAACTTTGGACTCTACAAAACTCAAAGATTTTACAGGTTATATCCAAACTTATGAGCTTGACATGTTTTCTTCCAAAAAGATGAAAAAAAGATAACGATGTTGCTTTGAAAGCACGCAAAAGAGAAAACACGTGTTTTGAATGACGAGTTTGATATCGATTCTGATGATATGACCATGTTTACAAATAATTGTAAGAAATTTCTCAAGTTTAAAAAACAATCAAAAGATTAAAAGAAGCGTCAGAGAATCAACTTTAATAAGGTTATAAAATTCCCTAAAATCCATAATTATAATTTTAAGAGGGATGAGACAGGTAGATGCCTTGGTTATTATGGTTATGTCCATATTACAGTTGATTGTCCCACTAAACTAAGGAAGGAGGAAAATAAGTCCAACGTGTACAACACCACCCTTTGTAATAGTGATCTGGAAGAGGAACCTAATTCCTCCATTGAGGTTAACTACACCGCGTTCATGACTAGTGTGAGCGTTGATGAAAAATATTTCGATGAAGAAAATTCTAAGCATGATAGTTCTAAGGCCATTGTTTGTGAATCGCAAGTGGGTGATGGTGGAAATAGTGGAAAAGAAGAAGCTGATGAATAAGAGGAAGAGGATGAGAATGAACCTCAAATTGCCTTTCGTGAGTTGTATAAGAAAACGATGAAATTTAAAAAGGATAACTTGAAGTTAGAAGCTAGGTTCAAATAAAGTTCCATATGTAATGATGAGGCATTATGATTGAGAAGCTTAGGTCATGTAAGAAGACTCTTTGGGAAAAGATCATGTTTGTTTAAAGGGAGTGAGATAAACTTCGAGGATTAATGGAGATTTTGAAGAAGTATTCCCTTGTTTTTATGAATCTCATTATTTTCTTGAGTCTAGGATTGTGGAGTTATAAGATAAATTGAGAAACTACAGTAATGTCAAATTTGATTTGAATTCTAGGTCGAAAATATTGGATAAAATGTTAAGCATCGTCAGAATCAAAGATAACAATTGTAGTATTGGCATCAATGATCCAAATGCTTTTACTACTAAATCCAAGATCGTAATTTTGATGAAATCAATGATTGCTAGGAACATTAGAAAAGTTCAACCCAAGGGTAACATTCCTCATATCTACACATACACACATTGCGGTAGGAAAGGTCACCTTATCCATTTTGCCTTTGTTCTTAGAAATATTATTAAGAAATCTAAGCCTAGAGTCACCGAGGTTCCCAAAAATCTATAATGTCACGTTTCACCTATGTGGTTTAGAAAATTAAATCCGGAGGCTTTACATATTAGACTTTATGATTATAGAATGCTTTCACATGATACTTCTCATGCTAAATCTAAGGGTTGATTATGTTCGCATGTTTACATACACTATCTTTTGTACATCATAGTATATGTGTTTGATAATTGTATTTGATTTGAGTCTTTAGTATTTTTTTTTTGGGGGGGGAGGGGTCTTATTGAGAAAAATTTAAAAAGATTTTTTTTTGTCTTCTGAGTTTATTTTATTTTGGTATCATAAGCGTTTAAAAACTTAAAAGAATTTTGTTTATGTATAATTTGATTTTATAGATTTTGTGAGGCATATTGGTGTGCTTCAATCCACTTCCCTCCTTATTTTCACGTGTCTAGGACACTTGATTATGATTTTCAATGCTTATATTTTTCTTTATCATGCTTGTATGGAGTAGTTTATATTTGACTTGCTTAATGGATTCACTTTGCATATGCATGTGCACACATAAGCATGAGCTCGTTTGGATTTTAACTTCATGTGTTACATGAGTTAAATTAGATGTTATCCTATTAATAACCACTTAGGCTTTGGTTCGTCACCACCAAACACAAATCAAAAACTTTAAAGTTAGATGTTATCATAATAATCTTATCATTTACATATATATTTGATTGGGGGATTTGTGAATGTAAGAACCATTGCCCACGAGTTTGCTTTTTTATTGAAAATATGAGTGTGTATGAGAAAGGGCTACAAAATAAAGAAATCTTCCTTACGTGAAAGGCCGCCGTTCGGAAGAGCCCAAAAAATTTAAGAGCCAAAAGAAAAAAAAATACTATCAAGCCCAAATTTTGTTTTATTGATTCTTCAATTGATTTGGTATCTTTAAAATGAGAGAAAATTGATGTATATAAATTTTAAGGGTGTGATAAGTTGAAGATCTAAGGGTTCTCAGAATGAATCCTAGTTATGCTTAACATGTAAAAATGTTATTACTTTGTAGAATCATCAAAATTTTAGGCCTATGTGCATTGTGTTTATGTGTTCTATGGATTCACTTTATTTGTCACTATGAGGATAAATCTTTATTTCATAAAGTTAATGCAATTAAATAAAACTCCTCGGACATTTTTGGTGATTGGGTAATAATTCGTTTGTTTCTAGTTTACGCTTATTCACTTTGTTTACTTCATGTTTGTTTAGATACATTAATACTATGCTAGTGTGTAATGCCTGTGTTATTTTGTGGTTGTTTATATTTATATATATGTGCTTATGTGTATTTGATATATTTTGCATGTTTATATATATACTATAATTTTGTTAGTCTTTTCCTTTGCATTTACTCAATGTTTGTCAGGTGCTTTATCTTTGAATCAAATTGACATGTTATATATGATAATATGGGTATCGATTGTGGCTTGTTTACAATAGTATATTGTGTATTATTTTATATTCAGGTTGGTATCATTTATTGCATCAATATTGATATTTATTGATCATTGTTTAGATTATTTGTTCTTGTGTTGCCATGTTATGTTTGTTGCGATTTACTACATTGTATGATGTTATTTTTTTCTCTATATTTACAATTGGTATCACATGTTCTCCCACTTTGGGGGGGGGGGGGGTGAATGGTCTATTACATATTATTTCTTTATCTATTCCTAAATAAGAGGGGGGAATGGTATCTTTCACTTTCATTTTTTTAGGAGATCTTTATCTTAAGGGGAGACGTCTTACCTAGGTGGGGATCATTAGACATAGGGAGATTTTTACTTACGTATATTTTATATATTTTATATATTATTTTTGCATTTGAAGATGTATTTAAGTGTATAGGTTTGCAACATGATGCAAAGTTTACAAGCGTTCAAACCTACATAAGTTTATGAGTCGACTAAGTTGTACTTTTTCCTTTTGGAGTTGGGGATTAAGTCTTAGATGAGCTTGACGGACCATAGGAGTTTTTATTTTTGGGTTTGTCCCAGAATAGACAAAGGGGGGAATTTGTAAGGACAAATTTCTCATAGAGTCAATTCATATATATTTTTTCTTATTCCGTGTTTGGATAAACCCACTTGAGTCATAGGTTAGGACTTGAGTGTGTTGAGCTTTCAATCATATCACGTGGTTTCTTGAAGATGTAAAGGCCAAGTTAGAAAATCTACATCTTAGTGCCATGTTTTGTGATCGTTTACGTTTTCATGTTTCAAGGATCTCTCAGGTATGAATGCGTATATATTTTGATCCCTGAAACTTAATTTTAGGTGTTAAGTTTGTTTTAAAAAAATTATTTTAAAATGTTTAAAATGATTTAATCCTTTTTAATATTTTCTTAAAGAAAAATATTTTTTCGCGGCTCATTTAAGAGAGATCTAGTACATTATTAAAACGAGATAAGGAACCTCATTAGTACAAGTTCCAACGAACTTGGAACAAACCAACTTGGCCTTTGCTAGAATCTCGTTGGATTTTAGTTTTAATAAGGCTCAAAGTCATTCGAACGACTCGATCCATTTTTCAATGTAAAATTCATTGTCGTGTTTATCTCATTTTTGAATTTTTTTTACAAATAGGAGTGCATAGTAACAGTTTTAAGAGAGGCCTTTTTATTTGTTTTAAGTTCCCAGACTCTTCCAAAATTCTCTTCGTGTTTACCCAAACCCTAGTTTACACCCAAACATTAAAATTAAGATCAGTACATCAAATCTCCGACGGTCTTCAAGACCTTCCACAATGTTTATCTCCACTCCCTTTCTCATGGCTTCATATTTTTCCACTAATTTCTTGAATGAAACAGGTAGGAGTCTAATGCCCACTACGACCACATCAATGAAAAATATTATTTGGATTTTATAGAGTTGACTTATGATTCCATTTATTATTACGATCATTCCACTTCTGGTGGTTCTTGAAATTTTTATTCTTTCTAAGGCCTTGATTATGGTAGACACCTCTTATGGAGTTGCCACGGCCAAACCGCATATTTTATTGTCCTCTTTCATTATGGTTAAAAGATTTAGAATTCACTTAAGGCAGTGATACAGATTCAGTGGGTCTAGATGTATGTTTCTTCATCAGTAAGTCATTGTTCTACTCAGCAAGTAGGAGACATGAGATTAGTTCTAGTACATTTTAAACCCTCGCTCTCGATATTGTTGTTCAATGAGCATATTCCAGGCATAAAATATTGACAAAGTTTTCTCCAACAAATCTGTATCCTATAACGTTTCCCTCATAGCTGTAGCTTGGAACTAATTTTGAACATAACATAATTGTATTCAGATACACTCTTGAAATCTTAAAATCTCAATTTGATCCATTCATCGCATGCACATGAAAGCATGGACGATTTTGGATGGCCATAACTCTCCTTCAGAGAGTTCCCTAAATCTAGAGGATCTTTTACAGTTAGATACTCACTTTTCAAATCATCATATAAGTGATGCGTGAGGAGTATCAAAGCCTTAGCTTTGTCCTCTTGAGACATGGCATTTTCAAGTCTTATTACATTACCAAGGTTCTGAGCTTGGAGGTGGAGTTCAGAATTTTGAGACCAATTAAGATAATTCACTCCAGAAAGTTCAAGTGCTTCAAATTCGAGTTTAGAAGTATTTGACCTTTTAAACTATTCAATTAATAAATTACAATTAGAAATATACAATGCAAATAAAGTCAAATTATAATTTAATATTAATTGGAATGTTATATTTGCAATTAGGACTTTGAGTCCTTGATTTAATAATAATAAATTCAAGTTCGTGCTATTTATTGGTGAGAAAATCGGTTTCAACACATAAAATAATTGAACTTCGGATTCAATTTAATTAATATATTGGGATTTTAAAATCCCCACCCATTGTATAAAATCTCAAGGTTTGATTACGAAAAGAAAAAAATATTTGGAACTTCAGCTCTAAATTATAAATTATTTGGGGATATTTAATGTCCCTTACCCTAATATACAAATAATCAAAAACTTCATGTTCGATTGAGGCTATATATTATTTTGAACTTCAGGTCCATAATTTAAAGAATAATATAATTCTCAAATTTAAAGGGTAATTGATAACTTCAGGGTATAATTATCAATAATATTAGGAACTTCATGTCCATGTAATACTTAGGGAACTTCAGGTCCTAAAATTATAATAGTAATTAAGAACTTCACGTCCAAAATTTTAAATAACAATTGGGAACTTCAAGCCCTAAAACTATAAGTTGGTGATTAGGAACATTAGGTTGCATATAGAAAATACCAATTCTGGATTGTGTAAAAGTATTCAAATCCAAAAAAATATACATAATAACCTTTTGTATGTAGAAATTAAAAAAAAATACTCATCAATGTTAAATGAAAAGCTTAGAATTGGAGGTAATGAAATATTGCTATTCGGTGTAAGATGTATCATCAAATATGTTTAGTAGTGTGTAAATATTTTTTAATAACACTACCCATACCCCACTTAAGGACATGATATTACAATGCAAATGTTTGAATGATTATGGATATTTCCATGTTCTTCTTATAAGGAAATGATAATTTCACGAGAATGGATGATTCACATAAAAATACGAATTTTATTGGTTTATCATTAACTTAAGTTAAACTCATAAAGTATTGATCAAACTTTTGTTTCTAGTATGGTATGTATGATTGATGTGTGCATAAAAATTAATTAACAAGAGCGAAAATCAGTTTCGTAATAGAGAAAAGAGATTAGAATTCATGTTGGTAGGTGTGTCAATAATGGGCTTCACCCCTAATACCATATTAGGAGATACGATATATACAAATATTTATAACAATATCAACATTGATCACAGAATTTGAAATCCACAGAGTACGTGATTGAATACATAATGTTAAGGGCGTAAACAAAATAACTAAGAGCTCCTCTTGCACCTCCTATGAACTCATTCAGATGCTCATCTCTCCACAATTATAAATTTGCGCTATAAATTTATCGACTCTGATATTTATGTCCTCCATTTCCATCACGTAGGACCGCAAAGAGGATGGTGCCTCGGGAATCCACCATGTACGATCCACATGTGAGGTGGTTGTGAACCAGTAGCAAGTCTTTTTCTTGGGCCATTTGGTATATTGAGTTGCAACTTTACTCTTGCTACCATCACTTGCATTGGTATTGGTGCAATGTTTTTGGGATTTATACTAGTGCAATTAATCATAGTTATAAAACAAGAGCACGATATTGGTTTGATTTGTGAAATTCTTCTTATCGACTTTTGAACTTGATGCCTCTGTTTTTGGTCCATATGCATCAACAACAAGTGTGATCACAACACATCGGCTCAATAAATTAAAATAAAAAATATATAATGCATAACAAATGAAAATAACAATTCCATATTAAATAAAACATCATATTTTGAATTAGGACTTTAGGTCCTTGATTTAATAATTATAACTTCAAGTTTGTGCTATTTATTGGTGAGAACTTCAAGTTCAACAAATAAAATAATTGAACTTCAGGTTCAATTGTATTAATATATTGGGATTTTATAATCCCCACCCATTTGTCAAAACTTAAGGTTTGATCACGAAGAGAAAAAAAATAGTTAGAACTTCAGGTCCAAATTATAAATTATTTGGGGATATTTAATGTCCTTCACCCTAATATACAAATAATTAAAAAAATTATGTTAGATTGAGGCTACATATTATTTGCAAGTTCAGGTCCATAATTTAAAAACATTTAAACTCTCAAATTTAAAGAGTATTTGAAAACTTCAGACTCCAATTATAGACCGTATTAGGAACTCCAAGTTCATGTAATTATTACAGATCTTCATGTCCTAAAATTATAATAGTAATTGGGAACTTCAAGTCTCAAATTTTAAATAACAGTTGAGACTTCAAGCCCCAAAATTATAAGTTAGTGATAAGGAACATTAGGTTGCATATAAAAAAATACCAATTTTGGATTGTGTAAAAGTATTCAAATCCAAAAGAGAAAAAATAAAATACATAATAACTTTTGTATGTAGAAATAAAATCTTTTAATGAATGATGACTCATCAATGTTAAATAAATAACTTAAAATTTGAGGTAATAAAATATTGTTATTGGGTGTAAGACGTATCGTCAAATATATTTAATTGTGTGTAAATATTTATTTTATTAACATTGCCCATAATCCACTTAAAGACATCATAGTATAATACAAAAGTTCGACTAATTAAAGATACTGCCATTTTCTTCTTATAGAGAAAAGATAATTCCACGCGATTGAATGATTCACAATAAAAGACAAATTTTGTTGGTTTATCATTAACTTAAATCGACCCCATAAAAAATTGGTTAAATTTTGTTTCAAGTACTGTACGTACGATTGATGTGTGCATATAAATGAATTAACAAGGGCGGAACATAGAGAAGAGACCAGACTTCGTGCTAATATCGTGTTATTGGTGTGTCAATAATGGAGTTCACCCCTAATACCCTAATAAGCAAGGTTCTAAAAAATACGGGGCGTGACCGAGGCGTGGAGGCCAAACCTTAAGCCTTAGAAGCATATGCGAGCCTTAGGCATAAAAAGGCGTTTAAACCTTTTTTAATATATTTAAATATTGTTAATCATAACAAGGCTATTAAAAATACTAAAATTGTACATACCTTAAAAATATATCTGAATATTTGCAAATTAAATTACTATTTGATTGTTTTGAATGAGATATTGGTCTGTTTGTAAAAAAATGTTTTTAAAAGGCCTTATCGTTTCACTAAACAATTTTTGTTTTAAAAAAAGTGTGCCTTGAGGCTTTTACCAAGAATAAGGCGTAAAAGGCTAAAGGCGAAGCGTTTCTCCTAAACCTCAAGCCTAGGCACGCCTAGGCTAAGCGCGCCGTTTAGAACACTGCTAGTAGGACATATGATAAATATCAATTCCAGATTGTATAAAAGTATTCAAGTCCAAAAGAGGAAAAAATTATATACATAAATACCTTTTGTAGGTAAAAATAAAAACTTTTTACGAATGGTAACTCATCAATGTTAAATGAAGAGCTTAAAATTGGAGGTAATAAAACATTGTTATTGGGTGTAAGTTGTATAGAAAAAAATATTTAGTTGTGTGTAAATATTTATTTTAATAACATCGCCCATACCCCACTTACGGACACCGTATTATAATACAAAAGTTCGACTAATTAAGTATATTGTCATTTTCTTCTTATAAGGAAAAGATAATTCCACGAGATTAAATGATTCACACAAAAAGACAAATTTTTTTCTTTATCATTAACTTAAATCAATCCTATAAATAATTGGTCAAACTTTTGTTTCAAGTACTGTACATACAATTGATGTCTGCATATAAATGAACTAAGAAGGGCATAATGAAGAAAAGAGATTAGACTTCATTAATTTATTCAATTAATGAAAATGTGTTATCACTTCAAACTGTCTTGAAAGACGTGTGGGTCTCATATTCAATTAACCATAAAATTGACAAAAAATAATATTTTGTCAACCATTTAAAATCTATAAATTCCAACAATTATCTTGTTCATGGTACATTATCAAAATAATGTAGTTATTTCCATGCATTTACTAGTTTAATATGATCAACTTCATAAAAAAAATATGTACATTATGTTGTATAAAATAAAAAGTGAACAACTTATCAAAAAAAATAATATGCATTTAATATTATAAAAATGCCCACACATCATGAGAGCTCGATACTACATTTATATACAAAAGGATTATAAGATGGCAAATTAAATATGAACATTAATCACAGAATTTAAAATCCACCGACTAAGTGGTTGAGTAATTTAAAGAACAATTCAACTCTCAAATTTAAAGGGTAATTGAGAACTGCAAGATTTAATTATTTATAGTATTAGCAGTGTTCTAAAAAACGCGCCTAGACGGCGCCAAGGCGCGCCTAGGCGCGAGGCTTTTTAGATACGCCAAGTTTTGGCCCTAGGCGTGGATCAAGGCGTGGTCAACGATGGTCAACGTTTTTTGGGGCAAGGCGTGAAAAAACGCACGTTTTTTGGAGGTAAGGCGTGAAAAAACGTGAGTTTTTTAGAAGTAAGGCATGAAAAGAGACAATTTTTTTGTTTTTTTTTGTATTTTAAAAAATAGTATTTTAATTTACAAATATTTGGACATATTTTTAAGGTATGTACCAATTTAGTATTTTAAATAGCCTTGTCATAGTCAAAAAATATTAAAATATATTAAAAAATGCCTAAACGCCTTTTTACGCCAAGGCCGCCTAAGCTTCTAAGGCTTAAGGCTTGGCCTCCACGCCTTGGTCACACCTCGCGTTTTTTAGAACCTTGAGTATTAGGAACTTCAGGTCCATGCAATAATTAGAGAACTTTAGGTCCTAAAATTATAAGAGCAATTGAGAACTTCAAGTCCCAAATTTTAAATAACAGTTGAGAACTACGGGCCCTAAAATCATAAGTTAGTGATTAGTTACAGTAGGTTTCATATACAAACATACCAATTCCGGATTGTGTAAAAGTATTCAAATCCAAAAAAGGAAAAAATTATATACACAAATACCTTTTGTATGCAGAAATGAAAACTTTTTATGAATGGTATTTCATATAATGTCAAACGAATAGCTTAAAATTGGAGGTAATAAAATATTGTTATTGAATGTAAGTTGTATCGTCAAATATATTTAGTTGTGTGCAAATATGTATTTTAAAATCACTGTCCATACCCCACTTAAGGACACCATATTATAATACAAAAGTTCGACAATTAAGTATATTGTCATTTTCTTCTTATAAGGAAAAGATAATTCCACGAGATTAAATGATTTACAAGAAAAACAACAATTTTTTTTTTGCTTTATCATTAACTTACCTATAAAGAATTGGTCAAACTTTTGCTTCAAGTATTGTATATACAATTGATGTGTGCATATAGATAAATTAACAAGAGTAGAATGGGGAAAAGAGATTAGACTTCGTGCCGATAACGTGTTATTGGTGTGTCAATAATGGGGTTCACCCCTAATATCATAT
Organism: Sambucus nigra; assembly: GCA_949130495.1. Lineage (NCBI taxonomy): Eukaryota > Viridiplantae > Streptophyta > Magnoliopsida > Dipsacales > Adoxaceae > Sambucus > Sambucus nigra. The sequence goes on from OX422220.1 coordinate 54,215,059, forward strand.
TAGGAGATATGATAAATGCATATTCCGGATTGTATAAAAGTATTCAAATCCAAAAGAGAAAAAAATTATATACATAATAGCCTTTTGTATGTAGAAATAAAAACTTTTTATGAATGATTACTCATCAATGTTGAACGAATAGCATAAAATGGGAGCTATCGTCAAACATGTTTAGTTGTGTGTAAATATTTATTTTACTAACTCCGTCCATACCCCACTTAAGAACACCATATTATAATACAAAAATTCAACTAACTAAGGCTACTCTCATTTTCTTCTTATAAGGAAAAGATAATTTGACCGGATTGAATGATCCATACAAACATATAAATTTTGTTTGTTTGTCATTTACTTAAATCAACCTCCTAAAGAATTGATCAAACTTTTGTTTCAAGTATTGTATTTACTAAATGATAAGATTGATGTGTGCATACAAATGAATTAACAAGGGCAAAAATGAGATTCATAGCGAAAAAAAGAAATTAGACTTCGTGCGTGTTAAAGAGAAATTGGGCATAAAGAGAGTTTTAAAAAAGAAAACAGTTTCACACTAATTGGTGAGTTAATAAATGGGGTTCAAATGTTTGGAAGATAACATAAATACAAATATTTATAAACAACATTAATGACGTAATTTGAAATCGAGAGACTACGTGATTGAATACATAATGGTGCGAGTGTAAACAACATAACTAAAAGCTCCCGTTGCACCTCTTTGTGAGCTCATACTCATTCCCTCCAGAGTTGTTATAATTTGAAATCGACAGACTAAACAACGAAACTAAGAGCTCCTCTTGCACCTCGCTGTGAGATACTCATCCCTCCAAAATTGTTTCATTTGCGAGATAAATTTCTGGGCTCTGATATCAACGTCCTCCATTGCCATCATGTAGGACTGAGGCGAGGGTGGTGCCACGGGAATCCACCTTGTAGAATCCATGCTTGACAAACTATTTTTCTTGGGCCGTTTGGTGTTGAAACCTTGAGTTGCAGCTTTACAACTCTTTTTCTTGGGCTGTTTGTTGTTGATACCTTGAGTTGCAACATTAGTCTTGGTACCATGTTTCTGGGATTCATGCCAGTAGAAATAATCATTGTTATCAAACGACAACATGGCGCTGGTTTCATTTGTGAAATTCTGTTTATCCACTTTTGAACTCAATGCCTCTGTTTTTGGTGCATATGCATCGACAAGCACCGGGATCACAACACATTGGCTTAAAATGAAAACAACTAGCGTAGAGTCCAACATCTTCATTACACTTTTCATAACCTCTGAAAATAAAGAGGGAATCAGTGGAAACAGAACCAAAACAGTAAACATCGTGATGATTGGGATGATATATTTTTCAACAAACGAGTTGAGGTTCTGTGATCTCTCTTCACGGTATTGGTAGTCCATGGTTGGGTTTGCAGGTTTTTTGCTAGAGAAGAGAAGAGAAGAGAGCAAGTGTGTTTGGATCATACGAATACTCACACAATATATAACAGCAGTCGTCTTCCGGAAATCAAGCTGCAATATACCTCTCAATTGGCTTATATTATAGGAGCATATAAGGTTTCTCTTTTTTCTTCTTTGTTTCCTCTTTTTTCAGAATTACGTACCTATTTTATCATCTAGTTTTTCAAATCAAGTTCTTATCTTTTTTTTTTACATACAATCAACGGCCAAGATTAATGTATGTTGGTTATTTTAAAACTTGATTCTTGATTGAAATTTTATCCTGCAAAAGCATGCACTATTTTTTCTACGAGATTTAGAAAAATACTATTCTTTTTTGTCAAGAAAATACCATAAATATTATTCTGGGTAGGCCTTAAAAAATTAGATTAACGGATTTAACTACTTTCCAAAAAATAATTCAGACCTGAGGGTAAAGAACCTTGTCTTTTGGGCAAAAAAAAAATTCAAGGATAAATTTGTAATAAGTCAAATGTTTTGAGGGTAAAGAAGTAAATGCCCCACCTTATCTATCCGGAAATAATATCTACTACAAGGTAAGATAAAATAATTTTTGTAGAAAGAGATTGAGAGAATCACAAAATTTGCCTCTAAATAATTGTAAAGTTGTTACTTGTGTGATTTTATGGACGCATTCGTTCATAGAAAATTGTATCAACCTCCCCATTGCGTATTGGTAGTTATCGAGTATAGAATAAATCTGAACTTGATTTTTTTTTCCCGTGTAAAAATCTGAACTTGCTTGCTTTGATTTAACTATTTGGTATGTTCAAATCTCGTTTTAAAAAAATTTGTCACGGTTATTGACCGTGACAAGTCCGTGACAAGAATTTTCAAGGACTTGTCACGGTCAATGACCGTGACAATTCTGGGCAGAATTTAAAAAAATTCTGCTGGGCAGTATGGTCACTGCCACTGCCCTGTAGTATATTTGTACATGTTATAACAACGTTGGTTGTACCTATTCAAACATCATATATCCAAATAAACTAAAGATAGTGCAAATATATATTCATGACGATATAATCCAAATATTCAAAATAGAAATAATATACATGACGATATAATCCAAATATAATTAAAATGGACAAACTTAAAAATAATGTTATTACATGTCTTGGGTAAATGTGAGGAGGTGAGTTGGCCACACGATATAAGAATTGACACACCCACTAATATACATCGTGTGGCATTGTTCGCGCAACCACAATAGGGAGTTCTCCTTCCCCAGTATCACATGCGTGACGAGCACTTTAGACTCGATCCTTTGAAGCGCACGTCCATGAACTATTCCACCCTCGACGATATTCGGGTCCCTCAACCCCCGCCCTATCCGCTGGCCATCAAATACATCCAATATGAACACGCTCGGCCAACCAAGTGTCGACAATGGTTTGGGGAAGGGAGCCAAATAAGGAAGTGGATCATCGAAATACGCACGTGATGGTGAAAAAGCAGCGAGGTCGACATCCTCGTCCTCCTGCACCTCGTTCTCCCGCACCTCCTCCTCCTCCTCCACCGCCTTCTCCTTCCCTTTCCATTTCCCCTTACCCTTACGGTCTCTGCCCAACGTACGCTTCATGAATGCGTACATATCTTCGAACGTCGCCTCCAAACAGGACAGCTTCGTGTCGTGTGAATCCACCGTTCGAGCCAACCCGATGTCGCTCGTCTCCAATCCGATGATCCTAGATTTGGCCACCCGCGAGCTCACCCCCCTTATCCTCCCCTTGCGATCAGAGCCAAGCACTTGGCTGAGTGCGTCTGTGGACAAAGACGCTTTGTCGGCATCAGACTGCGACTCATGCACTTCCTTAAGCTTTGCGTGAAATGACAAAAAGCACATGATTAGTAAAATAAGTAAACTAAAAAATTATAACGTAATTAACAAAAAATAAACTGTCGAATTACTTACAATCGTCGCCGCGACGCTCGGGGACACCTCCTTGTCCTTCCCCTTCTTCGTCCGAAGAGCCACATAAGTTTTGAGCCTATGTGGCTTACCCCCTGGCCCACTTCCTACCCCCTGAAATAAAATAAAGTAAAATTAGTATCGGCCCCGCAAAGTAAAATAATGAAGAATAATATATTTTTGTAGTTATAGAAAAATTAAATCTTACCTTCACCCTATGCTCCACCTCGGCGTAAGAGGTCCGGCCGGAGCAGTGCACGTCCGTCTTTTTTGTCCGGTTTTCCCTCCTCGATTGGCGAGATGCCAATTATCGATCATCGATCTCATTGTCAATGAACTTTTGCCATTGTGCCAATGAGATCGGCTCCTTGGGCGGGACGGATCCACGCCATTGTATAATGGACTCTCGTGTTTTCCCAAAGTACCGTGTCCGCATATTTTTCTTCCACGTCTTGTGTTGCCCCCTCAATTGCTCCAAGACGGAATCGCGTAGCTTTGGATCGAAGTTGAATTGTTCCTGTCCAACAAATTCAATGTTAGTTGCGAATAAATATAAATATAAATATAAATATAAATATAAATATAAATATAAATATAAATATAAAACGAAATTGAAATTGAAATTGAAATTGAAATTGAAATATAAATATATTACTTGTAGTGCCGCCCAAACAGCTAACTTGAGCTCATATGGAACCTCCTTCCAACTCATAAACCCCGGGCCGATGACCGTCTTTAGCAGCTCGAGGGATCTCGCTAATAGCTCCGATTTGTTCTCGACGGTAATCCTAAATTTTCCATATTTAGGGAGCCTAGGGGTGGAGGAGCCCTCGTCGCCTCCGCTACCATCGAGCCCAGACGACATCATCATAAACAGCATCATCATCTTCGCCTTAATATCTGAAGGAGATATTTGCTGTAAAAAAATGTTATTAGTACAGATAAAAAAAATGTTATTAGTACACATAGACACACACCCCTACCCCACCCCCACCACACACACGCACATGTACACGTACATAAATATGTCTAAATTAGTTGAAAACATCTAACGTGGAATAGTTGAAAACATCTAACGTCATGCCACTTTTAAAACTAACCAACCCAACATTTACTAAACAAAATAATCCAAGAGCAATTTCAACAACAAATGTGTAACCTGTACTCCTTCTAATTCATCTACTCAATTAATTCATTTCATCAATTAAACTATCAATTAAAGTATACAATTATTAATTTACTAATTTAAAATAAGGGGCAATCCTACTTTCATATGAAATTGGCACTAATTATTAATTTACTTTCATCTAAAACTATATAATTAAAATTACAATTAAAGCTATACAATTTCTTAATTAAAGCTATACAATTGTTAAATTGCCCCACCACACCCCCTGCCCCCCTCCCCCACCACCACACACATATATACACACACATACACACACATATACACATATTTAATTTCAAGTATGTTTCATTTAATTATCATACTTTGTATATATTGTTCGATATACAAAGTAATTTTCAAAAAAAGTTAAAAAATCCCACCCCCATATGGACAATAATCCAATGGTCATGCCACTTTTAAAACTAACCAACCCAACATTTACTAAACAAAATAATCCAACAGCAATTTCAACAACAAATGTGTAACCCGTACTCCTTCTAATTCATCTACTCAATTAATTCATTTCATCAATTAAACTAACAATTAAAGTATGCAATTATTAATTTACTAATTTAAAATGAGGGGCAATCCTACTTTCATATGAAATTGGCACTAATTATTAATTTACTTTCATCTAAAACTATACAATTAAAATTATAATTAAAGCTATACAATTTCTTAATTAAAGCTATACAATTGTTAAAATTTTCCCACCACACCCCCCCACCACCCCCACCACACCCCTTGCCCCCTCCCCCCGCCACACACACACGCACACACCTACGCGCACACACACACACACACCCCACCCCCACCACCCCACCCCCTCCCCCCACCACACCACACCCCCACTACCCCCTTCCCACCACACACATATATACACACACATATACACATACCCCACCCCCTCCCCCCACCACACCACACCACACCCCCACCACACCTGCACCACCCCACCCCCATTACCCCCTTCCCCACCACACACCACCACACACATACATACACACACATATACATATACATATACACACATATATATACACACATACACATAGACACACAAATAGAAATGAAAGAGAGAGAGAGGAAAAAAAACATACCTTAGAGAGAGAGAGAGCAGAAATCGCTTAGAGAGAGAGAGAGAGGGGGAAAACCAAAAAAAGGTGGGAAAAAAGAAGGCTAGTGCTTTTTTTGCTGCAGAAGTTGTCACGGTCGTGTCAAGGTCATTGATCGTGATAATTATTTAAAGATTTGTCACGGTCAATGACCGTGACAAGTCCGTGACAAGTAAATATGTCACGGTCGTGTCAAGGTCAATGACCGTGACACAAAACGCGTATTTTTTTATCACGGTCAATGACCTTGACAAGGGTGGCCGACTGAAAGGTGACAATTTTGTCATTTTGGTGTAGTGGATGCCTTCCAGAAGGTGCATCCTTCGGAGTTTCAGGGAGGTTTTGATGTCGTGACTGCTAGACAATGGAAGAAAGATATCCAAAGGCACTTGAGAATGTTTGAATGCTCAGAGGTTCAGCGTTAGATACTAGCTTCATTTAATCTAGTTAGGGTAGCTCTACAATGGTGGGAATCTATTACCACCCCTGAGGAGATAGATACTATGACTATCCAAGAATTCTGGGTACGATTTGACGGTAAATACTTCCCTTCTGCCGTCCAAACATAGATGAGGAGGAAACTAGTTGGATTAAAACAGGAGGGAAAGACAGTGGCGGAATATGAGGAGGAATTTACTCGGCTAACTAACTTGGTACCAGCAGAGGCACCCACTAAAGAAAGAAGGATTTAGATGTTCACTGATGGCCTGAACTATAAGATTCGCCAGAACTTATTGGTCAATCTTTCCTTACATTCTTATGCAGATATTCTTAATGTTGCGATGCTTCATTGCCAGGATAATTGCTTACATGCTCAGGGTGTTAAGCAGGGGATGGAGTCGAGCCAGCAGGGCAAGACTAACGGAGGCAGTTCTAGTGGGACACAGGTAAGTCAGAGTCAGCAGTGGTAAAGTGAGAAGGGTTCCCATCTGGGGGACTATACTAAACATTTACCATCCGGAGGGTTTCGGTTTAGGCAGGGAGGTAGAAGGCAGGGCCAGCGGGGCTAAGGGAGAGGTGGTAACGTTCAGCAGGGGCAGAACGGGGGAAAATTTATTGGCAGGTGTTTTATGTGTGGCAAGCCTTGCCACAAGAGACAGGATTGTCCTGATAAGGGCAAGGTTCCTCAGTAGGGAGAACGACAGGAACCACATAGACTAGTATTTCCACCACCCACCCTCCCCGCACCAGTACAGGTGTGAGCATTACCTCATATTCCAGCAGTTCCAACACAACAGGGACAGTTTAGGCATATGTATAACATCCATTAGACAGCGGTTCAGTAGCCACCACCCGCGATCGAGGGTATGTTTTCTATCTATGGGGCTATGGGGTGCATTCTATTTGACACGGGGGCCTCACATACATTTGTAGCCACTAGATTTGTACGGGATTCAGGGTTATTAGATATAGCGAATATCACCGTTACTTATATAGACTCGCCAATGAGTAGTGGGACGCCTATTTTTTTTATATGTCGTCATGTGAGTATAGAGATTGGGAGTCTGATTTTACTGGCGAATTTACTTGCTTTGGACATGTCAGAATATGATGTGATTATTGGCATGGATTGGCTTGTTGCATACAGAGCCATGATTGACTGTTATAGCCGGTGTATTATTTTTGCCATTTCGGGACATGAGATGTTCCTTGTTACAATGCCTCGTTCTGAGGGAGGGTCGTCTACTCATTTGTATTGTATAGAGGAGGAGACCTCTACGGGAGTAGTAATATCCCTTGATTCGATAACGGTAGTTTGTGAGTTTGTATTCCAGGAGATACCGAGATTACCTTCCAGCAGGGCGATTGAGTTTGTGATTAATTTGGCATCGGGCACTCGGCCTATTACTTGTGCACCTTACCGTATGGCTCCAGGAGAGATGAGGGAGCTCAGGAACCATATAGAACAGATTTTAGGGCAGGGGTTTATCCGCGGGAATACGTCACCTTGGGGTGCCCCGGTGTCATTTGTAAAGAAGAGAGACGGTTCTTTAAGGTTGTGCGTAGATTATCGGGAGCTTAATAAAGTCACGATACGAAACAAGTATTCGTTGCCAAGAATTGATGACTTGTTTGATCAGTTGAGAGGATCAGCCTACTTCTCAAAGATAGATTTGAGATCCGATTATCATCAGCTGTGTATCCGAGAGCAAGACATTTCAAAGACTGCCTTCTTAACCAGATATAGATCGTACGAGTTTTGAGTCATGCCGTTTGGGTTGACTAATGCACCGACAATATTCATGGACTTGATGAATAGGGTGTTCAGAGAATTCTTAGACCAGTTTGTCATTATTTTCATAGATGACATTCCAATTTATTCTCAGACTGAGGAGGAGCATACCGAGCATTTACAAGAGGTCCTACAGACCCTACGTGAGCATCAGTTGTATTCGAAATACGAGAAGTGTGGGTTATGGCTTTAAAAAGTTCAGTTTTTGTGGCATGTTGTGTCAGAGATGGGGATATCGGTGGATCCTAGTAAGGTATCAGCGGTGAGGGAGTGGGGACAGCCCACGACACCGACAGAAGTGCATAATTTCTTGGGATTGGTCAATTATTACAGACGTTTTATCTGGGGTTTCTCAAAGATTGCGGGTCCATTGACAAATTTAACCCATAAAGACATACCATTTGTTTAGAGCGATGCATGTCAGTTAGCATTTGACGAGCTAAAAGATAAGTTGACTTCAGCACCAGTATTAGCACTGCCTAAGCCAGGAGTGGAGTACTTGGTTTACACTGATGCATCCTTACAGTGGATTGGTGGAGTTCTACAGCAGGAAGAGAAGGCCATAACTTATGCCTCAAGAAATATTAAGCCTCGTAAGAAGAATTACCCCACTCACGACTTGGATCTTGCGGCAGTCGTGTTTGCTCTTCGAATATGGAGGCATTATTTACTGGGGGAGAAGTTTCGTCTATTCACGGATCACAAGTCACTGTAGTATTTATTCACTCAGCAGGAGTTAAACATGCGTCAGCGTAGGTGGCTTGAGTTTATGAAAGATTATCAGTTTAAAATACAGTACCGCCCGGGAAAGGCTAACGTGGTAGCAGACGCATTGAGTCGAAGGTCGGTAGGTGAGTTGGTCGTAGTGTGGAAGGTGAAATGGAAGGAATTGGGACATCAGGATGCTGTTGCCCGAGCATTTATGTCAGCTATGACTGTTACACCTCAGATAATGATGAGGGTGGTTCAGGCTCAGGCAGCCGATCCATTTTTTCAGGAGAAAATTTGACAACTCTTAGCTAGAGGAGTCGAGTCTTACTCCGTGAGTTCAGATGGGGGCTTACGTTTCAACGGTAGGTTTATTGTTCCATAGGGTGTGGATTTGAGGCATGCTATAATGACATAGTTGCACGGATCCAGATTTACGATACATCCAGGTGGGGATAAGATGTATAAAGATATGCGAGGGCAGTTTTAGTGGAGCGGGATGAAAAGGGACATTGCTGAGTTTGTCTCTACGTGTACCACTTGTCAATTAGTGAAAGTGGATCATCAGAAGCCTGTTGGATTTCTTCATCCATTAGGGATACCGATGTGGAAATGGGAGAGCATCTCTATGGACTTTATCACCGGATTACTTACTTCTCAGAGGGGTCACGATTCCATATGGGTGATTGTGGATCGGTTGACTAAGGTAGCTCACTTTTTGCCCATTTGGTCTGATTATACTACGCGACAGTATGCCCAATTATTTATTGCTGAGATAGTGAAGTTTCATGGGGTGCTCCTAAATATCGTGTCTCATAGAGACAAGATTTTTGTGTCACGCTTCTGGGAGAGCTTTCAGGAGGCTATGGGTACCGAGTTGCGATTGAGTATGGCGTATCACCCACTGATGGATGGGAAGATAGAACGTACAAATCAGATGTTAGAAGACATGTTACATATGTGTATCCTGGACTTTGGGGTAGGTTGAGAGCAATACCTTCGGCTAGTGGAGTTTGTATATAATAACTCCTATTAGTTCACCATCGGTATGGCTCCATTTGAGGCACTTTATGGTAGACTTTGTCGTTCTCCTGCATGTTGGCTCGAGGTGAGGGACAACAAGCTACTAGGGCCAAAGGTAATTCAGGATACATTTGTCAGAGTTGAGATGATTCGTAGTCGTATTCGGGTAGCCCAGGATAGGTAGAAAAGCTATGACAATGTGAAGAGATTCTTTCGTGAATTCAATGTGGGGGATGAGGTGTTATTGCGGGTATCTCCCATGAATAGGATTATGAGATTTGGAAATAAAGGGAAATTGGTGCCCAGGTATGTCAGACCATTTCCTATCATTGAGAGAATAGGACCATTTGCTTACAGATTGGGGCTGCCAGAGCACTTACATAGGATAAATAATGCGTTCCATATTTCTTTGTTGAGGCGATATCTCCGGGAAGAGTTGTCTCACATTCATATTTCTGTAGAGGAGAATGAATTACAGCCAGATAGTTCTTACGAGGAGAGACCAATCGCGATCTTGGACTATAGTGAGGGACGGTTGAGATCGAAAGAAGTTTCGTTGGTGCGTGTTCAGTGGCAGCACCGTAACATTGAGGAATCTTGTTGGGAGCGCGAGGATGATATGCGCGACAAACACCCGGAGTTATTCTTACCAGGTATTCTTTTATTTTCCGAATTTCAGGATGAAATTCCGTTATTGGGGGGAAGTATGTAATACCCCGTAATTTTTAATAACTTTTAAATTAGATAAATTAAAAGTTAATGGGGATTAATTGGAATTATTTATGAAATAATTAATTGGAATTACTCTGGATTTAATATTACTTAGGGATATGTAAGTAATATTCATTTGAACGTGATGTTAGTTATATTGCCGTGATGCGAAAATAATGGAAATTAAGTCGGGATGTGTTATGGGACATGTCGGGACTAATTTATATTTATAAAAAGAAACATTTTATATCAACCTTATGGTCATTTTGACTACACCGTTGCATTCGAAAGGTTCAAAATAGTCAGAAAAGTCTATTCGGGTTTTGAATTTGGGTTTCGGGTCGATTAGGAGATGAAAGGACATTCCGCGAGGGCGTTTTAGTCATTTTGCATGGAAGGTGAATAGTAAATTCGTTTTGTTCCTTTAGCTTACCTTTAAGACTTTTTATTTAAATAAGATTAGACCTTACGTGACATTCATTTCACCCAAAACATCAAGTAAGAACTTTTGAGAGAAAACATTAGAGTTTTAGAGAGAAAGTGAAAGGGTGACTTGAGGAGAGGAAAAGCTTTGAAAGGAGGAGGCTCCTAGGGCAAACCAAGGGGACAACCACCATCTCTCCACCTTGCACCACCACCATAGTTGCCTAAAAAGTCTCCGGAAAATCTAAGAGGAAGTTCTAACCATATCATCACCAAAGGTTCAACCCTACTCAAAGGCAAGTGATTCTTGCTTTACTTTAATGATTAGTATATCCATGTTAGAATAGGCTTTCCATGTTAAATTTTTAAGATTACAAATTGGATTTGTAAAAATGATTGATAAATCAATGTAAAGATTAGACAAATTCATGTGATTGAGTATACAACATATAGAGATTTTAATCTTGATGGAAATGATAGGTTTTTCAAGAAAAGGAAAATATGTATTCTTGAGGATATTAAAAATTGGTGTTAGGAATTGCATGTAGAATAAATCTTACCCATGTGAATATGAAATTGATGATTAAGATATGTGACAATAATCCTAAATTCTAAGTTTTTCACATTGGACACAAATGGAGGAATTTAGATTATTGAAATCTTGAGATTTTAATTGATATGATGATAGACCTTATGAATATGTAAATTAGATGTTTCTATGTTGGAATTATCCATGATTATGTTGTAGAAATGTCAGAATTATAATTCTAAATTCAGGATTTTAATTAAGATGAAACCAGTGCAGTTTGGGTTTTAAAAGTTGATGAAAATGCAGAAAACTGGAACTGTAGAAGAACAAGAAAATCGTGGACGTCGTTCGAACGAGACTTGACTTCGTTCGAACAAGAGTCAATCTCATTATAACGAGATTTCATCTCGTTCTAATGAGCTCCGGTCTTCAAACGAGATTTCCAGAAATACATAAATGTCCAGTTTAACCCAGAATAGTTTGTAGAATTATAATTTGGCCCAGAATGAAATTCTGAATAATTTTGGTACATTAATATAGTGAGGAACTTGGGATTAGTGTAGGAAAATTAAAACATATTGAGGATTCAAATTTATGTTAGAGAACTACATAATTAAAATACGATTGAGGGAAGAATAATCGTTATACCAAGTATATGTAATATTGAGAATATATATACGGGTACTTGGGCTAAATAAACGATTTTGGGAGAATCACCTCATGATAAAAATACGATGATAATTATGATTACAAGTACGGGTAGTATTCGAGAAATACGACGGGTACTTGGGATTGGATAAATTTTGTAATGTGATATAGGTAAAATAAATACCTAATTTTTAAATAAGTGGATGATAATGCTTATTTGGTTGTTAAATTTATGTGTATGGCATACCTAGCTTACTTGCTATCGACGGGAGGTTTACACGTGAGGGAAGTCATATCATGATAAATCTATGAGATTTTGATTTGTCACTCGAGAACATAGAACTTAGGGATTAAGCACCATAGTATATATACGGGTGTTGTCGGTCATTTGGGTGCATGGGTATGTGCGTAGCCCAAAGGCTTAGGACTATGTTCGCCTCCAATGTTTGTGTTTGATATTTGTGGTTCGAGGAATCTTTACCGAACCTATAGTCCCCTATATAGTGACGTGATGTACTGGGACATGATAGCAGAGTAATGTATGCACCACAGTTGTGCCTCGGGGTGCCGTATTATATATATTTATAGTAAGAAAATAAATATATATATATATATATATATATATATATATATATATATATATACTTGTGATAATATCTTCTGTGTGAATAAAGTAGAAGTGCAAGATAATGAAATCTGGAAATTTATTAAGTATGATATTACTTAATTAAGTTAAATAATTAAGGAGATTATCCATGTTCAATCTAAATGGATATACATATTACGAGAAAAATAAGTGAGAATTAATCAGGCTATGAAAAGTGGATTCAAAGGGATGGACTAGTTCGCATGGGAATTGTAACTAGGATGGTTTAGAGGTACATTAGGCATGCACTCTATATGAGAGGTAAGGATTTCAAGAGAGAGTCCGATAAATCTAACATGTATATAATAATTGCTAAATTTAGCACTTAATCACTTGTTGTTTCCAAAACTATTTTCACTATCGGACTCTGACCCGTTTTCTTGCATATTTTCTTCTCTCTCTACTGTATTTTCTATATTAGGTGTCCATCCACAGGGACGCCAGCCTTAGAGGACTATGATGAGTGATGAGCTATGGAGCTGTGGAGTTTTGTCTAGGCGCCTTCCTATTTTGATTCATACTCTATAATTCAACTTTTCAATTAGGGCATGTCGCCCTGTTGGATTTAGTTATTTTCCTTCTATCTGAGTCGAGATTTTATACTCATGTCGTTTTGATACATTTGCTATTATTTGGATATATGTATGAGATATTTTACTAAAAAGTTTTATTCCATTTGCATTTAATTTCCATTGTGATGCTTATTCATTTATTGTGGTGGATTGGATTATTATGAAAATTGTTTGTAATAGTAAAAATGAATTTTTATTAAATTAAAATTTGAAAAGTTTAACACGTGCTTAATTGGATATTAGTTGATTAATATTTCATTAATGATGCTAAGAATGAACCAGCTGTAAATTATGTTTTAATTGGGTATGGGACTTATCACCTGGTATTTAATTTAGGCGGGGTGTTATAATTTGTAAGGTCATTCGAAGGCTCTTCTAACGACATGCAATGTCATTCAAATGACTTACTAATGTCGTTCGAACGAACCAGTCGACTCAACTTTTTTTATAAATACCTAATTTATGAGTCCAGTTTTCTTTAGAAGACTTGAGAGTTTTGATATACGAAAACTGCATTTCTGCAGAAATTTTTTCTTCTCTTTTAGAGTTTTCATAAATCATCCCAATTACTTTAGTGAATCATTTTGAAATGCAAGACACGATCTTGTTGAAGTTTATCTTGTAGGGAAGATTTCTCTACTACTGATTTGGTGTCTCTTGAGGGAGGTATCAGAGCATTGATTTAGAAAACCTCGCGTTTTTAAATTGGTATCAGAGCCGGAGCGCTAATTTATTGCGTCAAATATTCATTTTTCAGCATTTATAATTTTTGTGCTCCTTGTATTTTTAGGTGGTTCATTTTTTTATTCACTCTCATTTTTTTTGTATCTCTCGATGGGACGTCTTAATGATAATTTGTCCTTTTATAATGATAATGAAGTTTTTGCTATTCGAGAGGAATTTAATGGGCTTAATAAGTGTAATAAAAAATTAAGAGAATTAAATTTGAGATTTTCAAAAAGAATTAAATTTCTTAAAAATGAAAATTCTTGTTTTAAAGGTAAAGTTGAATTTTTGCAAACCTCGCTATCTCAAAGATATTTTTCGTGAAAAGCTCATGGACATAAATTACAATTTTAATATTTTAGAAAATTCCAAGAAAGAGAGTGATTGTCGAGAAAAGACTCTTAGGGACAAGTTTGCTCACATTGAGGGGGAGCGTGATAACCTTCTAGGAGTTATAGAAAATTTAAAGAGGGAGTCCCGTAAAATTGAGTAGTCTAATTTATTACTTAAGTCCAAAATTTTAGAAATAAAAAATGACTTACAAGACTCGAGTAGTAGTTGTAATGGTTCTAACTCATCGGGTTCAAATATTTTCGTTGCTAAAGCTAAGACCATTATTTATTTTAGAGTGTTAACTTTATCCAAGGACTTTAGAAAAGGTCACACCTTAGGTATCATTCATCGTTTTTTTACATGCTTGCATTGTGGTAGAAAAGGTCACCTTAGGTCATTTTGTTTTGATCTTAAAAGAAGTCCTAGGAAGTCTATGTCTAGTATTTCATTAGTTCCCAAATCCCATCTTTTTAAATATACATCTATATGGGTTAGGAAATCACTTTTAGATGCGCTAGATATTAGATTTGTTGATTCTCATTTGCTTTCACATGAAACCTCCCTTGCTAAATTTAAAGGTTGAATGTGTTTGTTTTGTGTGCATACTCTAGCTTTTTGTGCTTCATATTATATATCATTGCTAGGTGTATGCATGTTTAATCATTTTCTAGTCTATGCCCCACGCTTAATTACATGCTAGAATAATGATTTTTGTTTATCTTTTGTATTATATTTTTTCATTTTAGGTTGGATTTAATGAAAAATACAAAAAGAGTTTTGTTTATCATTTGTGTTTTACCCTTTTCGTAATTTATGCTTAATGAAAAATACAAATGATTTTTGTGTGTCTTTTGAGTAAAAGTTTTTTGGTTCAAAAAGTTTCAAAAACTTAAAAAGATTTTTTTTTGTGTGTATTTTAGTTTGACACACTTTATGTGGCATATACTTGTGTTTGAATCCCATCTTTTTCGCTCCCAAGTGGCTAGAACTTTTGGTTTAGATTGTCAATCCTTATTATGTTCTTTACCATGCTTACATAGAGTAGTTGGATTATGTGTTGTTATAATGGATTCCATTTTTATATGCTTCAATTCACACATGCATGAGCTCACTTGAAACTATAACCTCATATGTATATTTGAGCTTTGTGAGGTGTTCTCCTACCAATCTAGTCATCTACATATTATATGATCTAGGAGGACTAGTGCATGTTAAAATCCATTGCACGTGAGATTTGTGTGAGATATAAAAAAATGATATATATGAATGTGCACGGGGAAGGGCTCCGAAAGGAATTATTATCCTTTGCGAATAGTAAGCCACCGTTTGAAATGGACCTAAAAGAAATACGTGGTCCAAAGGCCTAAAAGAATAATGGCATTAAAAGAAAATATTTGTCAAGGCCTATTTTGTTTAGTTGATATATTCATTCAAAAGATTAAACTCTATATGCTTAAATTGAGGGAGTTTGGATGGTATATCAACGGTTTGAACAATGTCCGTTTATCCTAGTTGTACTTTCAATGTCATGACTCTATTGGTTTGTAGAATCATCAAAAGTCTAGGCTTGTATGCATTGTGTATGTTTGTTCATTGAGTTCAATTTATATTTTCACATAAGGTTATATTCAAATGTGATGAAGTTTGCAATCAATTGAGAACTCCGTGAACATGTTTTAAGTGATTGGGTCTAAATTTAATTGTTGCTAGTTCACACCCCAACACTTCCGTTTTCATATGACACATTTTTGCCATATGAGCGTGAAAAGCTTATTTTATTTTGTGTCATGTGTGGTGTTTATATCTATATATATGTGCGTGTGCATTTTTGGTATATCTAGAGCATGTATATATATGATATTTTTATTTGGTCTTTGCCTTGCTTTCTAGTCCATCTATGCTTCTACTTCATAATTGGTATCTATCTTGTTGAATTCTTTGTTGATATCACATGCTTAATACTGTATGTATCATATTGATATCATTTTCTTGCATCTTAGTTGGTATCCTTATTCTTTATATGGATTAGTTATTTTTTTATTGCCTATATGCTTTCATTTTCTTATCTCCTTATGCATCATGTTTAAATTACTTTTATCCTTTGTCTATTTTTGAACAAAAAGGGGGAGAATGATAGGGGGAGAAATGGTATCTAACTCTATTCTAATCTTATCTAAGTTTAAGAGATTTAACTTAGGGGGAGAGCGCTATCTTCTTAGGTTGATCATAGTTGATAAAAGGGAGAATTAATTTAGGGGGAGTAATTATTTTAATTGCATTTAATATTTTGATATTCCCTATGCGTTTGATAGTTTGCTTAAGTGTGCAGAAATCCTTCTAAATGGCAACTTTCATCATCGGCGAAGATATTGATTCTTGGGTTATTTGAGTCAAGCTATTTTTTTATTTTGGGAGGGACATTTTTATAAGTTTAGTAGAGCTTGACGGCCCTTTAGGATTTTTGTTGGTTTTTGTTCCGGAATAGCCAAAGGGGGAGATTTTAGGACACAAATTTCCAATTCAGTCCGTTGTTGTTTTGCATCAATTTCGAACAAAAACGTTTGAGTCATGGGATAGAGTTCTTGACCATCCTTCAAGCCTATGACATGCTATAGTTGAAGTCGTAGTGGCCAAGATTATAAAGCTTCATCAAATGTCGAGTTTATTGTGCCTCGTTTCTACGTCAATAATATTTGTTCCGTTTACTCCTAAGGTATGAATGCATTATATATTTATATAGGAGCTTGGAACAAGTTTTATTGGGTGTAATTTATAATTTTTATAAATTAATTTTAACAACTTTGTTTTACTCAGAAAAATATTTTTTAGAACTTTCCATAAAAAGTTTTGGGCTTAAAAATTAATATTTCATTTTTCTGACACGTCGTTCGAACCACACTGGAATCTTGTTCGAACGAGATTGTCAGGTCATTCGAACGATATTTCTAATGATTTTCCTTTTTTTAATTCTGGAACCTCGTTAGTAAAACCGTTCGAACGAAGTTGGCGGGAACAGTTATTTTCGGCATTTTTGACAGTTTTCCCACTTTTTCCACTTCTTTTCCCCACTATCTTTTTACAGATCTACTTAGTGCGGTGAAAAATGTTACTAAAGCCGTTTATTAAAAATAAACTATTTAAGTAACTCCGATCTGTTTTTTTAAGAAACTCTTTTATTAAAAACCAAACTATTTGAACACAAGATGTGTTTAACAAATCAGTATGTACGAGATCTATTCAAGAATTGAATAACAGGTTTATAAAGTAGTTTAAAAATCTTAAACTCATCACAACCAAGAGTGAGAGGAGGAGATGTAGAAAGATTATGTTCACGATGTTTTTTACGTGGTAAAACCTCACCAATTGAGAAAACATCCACGACTCCCTCTACGGAGTAAAATGAAAAATCCACTAAAACAAATATATGAGTTACAAACTATATAACTAACATACAAACAACTCAACCCTATATAAGTTTAGGAATGTACCCTCTGGTGTCCTTAAACTTCTCTGCAGTTCTGATTGTAGATGTAGTTCTCCCAGTTTGTTAACTTTTGATTTGTTCCAGCACTTTACGTCGACTCTTTATTCTCAAGATCTTATTACCAACACTTTTCGTGTTGTAGGGTGAAAGTGTTTGTGGAAGTGCTTTCTAACACATGCATGCACACTCACACACTTATTAAGTACAAACAGTCCTAACAAATTACAACAACACTATATGCTGTGATCTTTTCTTTTTCTTTCTTCTTACAAAACTTTTCACCTTATTTGACCTTTAAATCATTCCCAGAATCCATGGATACCTTGCTAGGAAGACAGACAAGGTCTTAATCAATCTCAGAATTTAGACAAACTTTTCGAGATTAAAAACCTCCAAGTGAGATTCCAAGCTAGGTCAAAGGTTTAGTTTTACAAGAACTAGAAACAGAAAGCATTTATTGTTGATTTCAAAGTAAGCAAACGTTTTAAAGAAAATAATCAACAATATATTTCTCAAGATGAGAAATAAAATGAAACTAAGTGTAATGTAACTTGAATAACTCAGATCTGAAATTTCTATGAAATCAGAAAGTAGATCTGAGTAAAACGTTTAAGTTGAAAACAAGATCAAGAGAACACGAGGTTACAGCAACAAAAATAAACTCAACTCAAACTCTCAAAATCTCAAGAACACTCAGAGAAGTGTTTTGGATATGGAGGTATTTTGAATAAGTGTTTGAGTTTGGGTGGAAGAGGTTTGACGAATAAGGTTAGGGTTTCTAACTCTCTCTCTTCTCTCTGTTCTCTCTCTTCTATCTCAATTTCTCAGAGGAAATGAAAATGGCAAAAGTCTTCGAAGTCTGAGAGAAGGGTCCCTTTTATAGGGTGAGGAGAAGGTTCGAGAGGCAGGCTCAAAACCAAGGGCCTGGATTAAGTCAAGCCAAGTTGACTTAGGTCTAAGGGTTCTAATAAGGCGGTGGTTAAATGAAACATGATTGGTTTAAAAGGTTACACAGGGATTCACCAAGATAACATGCAGAGCGTTGATAGCTAATGATCCAAGGGCTAGGAACGAACGCTGTTTTAACTCAGTAAAGAAACACAATCCCAACCAATCGGAATCAGACAGGTGTAGGGCAAATACAGGATATAAAACGCGCGTCCAAAGTTAATTAAAACCGCACCCTCAAGTTTACTCCGCTATCGGATTCTACCCAAGGTAACATATGGCTAATATAACCAAAAAATGATATTTACAAATTAACCCCAGAAACTTTTAAATCAAGTTTTAATTAAGAAAACCTTATTTTAAACATGTTTAAAAAATCTCAAAAAATTATTAAAATTCTAATTTAGGGATTTAAACACACTCAACACATGTACACACATAATTATGCAATATGATATGCAAAAAATGAATTATACTGTGTGTTAGTGTTGGCAATATGTTCTTGATCAAAGCAAGATAGAGAGATGAAGTAGCAAACCAACTTCTGAGGTTCTTTGGATTCTAGGTAGGACACAATTTTGTCACAATTTCCAAACTAGATGAGCACTTATACAATATAGACTCAAGTGAGTCAAAAGTATAAGGGCTTCAATATCCCCCTTTGGAAATATGAGTCAAAATCTCCTTTGAGTCATCTTGGACTCGTAGGGCAACAAGAAAATAAGAAAAACTTATTCCTATCAAAATTCTATCTACCCAATTCCTAGAAATCAAAAAGTACATAACTCAACTAAGTACATTTGAATACCCTATTACAACTGTTGAGAGTAACTGTACAATAAGAACCTGCAATAATTCACTAAGATCAAGCTGTTTAGAATATGTAAGAATTGAATAGACTCAAATTTCTCCCCCATTTTGTCTCAAATGGACAAAGGGAAAAACTTGGATAAACAGATTAGTCAGCATAAACCATACCAATAGATTTTCGTAATGAAATGAATCTATTATAATTTAGAGGTTTGGTAAACATATCTGCGAGTTGTAGATCAGTAGGAAGATAATTGATTTCTAATTCCTTATATTCAACCAATTCTCGTATAAAATGATGTCTTATTTTAATATGCTTTGTTCGCGAGTGTTGAACAGGATTTTTAGAAATATTAATCGCACTTTGATTATCACAATAGAGATGCAATTGGTTTTCTTGAATACCATAATCACTTAGCATTTGTTTTAGCCACATTAATTGAGCACAATAGCTGCCAGCGGCTATGTATTCAGATTCAGCTTTTGAGAGTGATGTGCAGTTCTGTTTTTTACTACTCCATCCTACCAAGTTATTATAAATATAATAACATGCTCCTGATGTGCTTTTACTATCATCAGTACACCCAGCCCAGTCAGCATCAGTGTACCCAATTATAGTGCTTGGTGTGTCATTAGTGTACCAAAGTCCTAGATTTAGAGTGCCTTTTACATATTTAATGATACGTTTAACAGCATTCAAGTGGCTCTCTTTAGGGTTACTTTGATATCGAGCACATACACACACAGCATACATAATATCAGGACGCGAGGCAGTAAGGTATAGTAAAGTGCCTATCATACTACGATACAGAGTAGGATCTACAGATGTTCCATTTTCATCTTTAAAGAGTTTTAGCGTAGTACTCATGGGCGTTTTAGCATTTTTAGCACTCTCAAGGCCAAATTTCTTTACTATCTCTAAAGCGTACTTCGATTGCGATACAAATAATCCATCTGAATTTTGTTTGACTTGAAGGCCTAAGAAGAATTGTAGCTCCCCCATAAGGGACATTTGAAATTCCTTATGCATATTTTCAGAGAAGGATTTGACTTCTGAGGGAGAAGTTGATCCAAATATAATATCGTCCACATAGACTTGAGCAATAGTGATGTGTTTGTCAAAATGTTTGACAAAAAGGGTTTGGTCATTTCCACCTCTTTTAAAACCTTTATCTAAAAGAAAACTGGAAAGACGCTCATACCAAGCTCTAGGAGCCTGTTTAAGGCCATACTAAGCCTTTTTCAGACGAAATACATGATTTGGATGCTTAGGGTCAATGAACCCTTTAGGTTGTTTTAGATAGGTTTCTTCAGCCAGTATTCCATTAAGGAACGCAGATTTGACATCCATTTGGTACAGTGTAAAGTGCATGTGGCAAGCTATAGAAAAAAGCAGACGAACATATTCTAAATGAGTAACAGGAGCAAAGGTCTCGTCAAAATCTATTCCTTCTATTTGAGAGTATCCTTGAGCAATTAATCTAGCTTTATTTCTAATTATTATACCATTTTCATCAGTCTTATTTTTGAAAATCCAACGTGTGCCAACAACCTTTTTGTGACCGGGACGTGGAACAAGATACCAAACATCATGAATGGAAAATTGTAAAAGTTCTTCCTGCATAGCAGAAATCCAGTGAGAGTCATTCAATGCCTCATTAACATTCTTTGGTTACACAAGGGAAACAAAACATGCATAATGTGCATAGTTTCTGAGTTGGGATCTTGTACGCACTGGCTCACTAGGGTTACCAACTACGTTGTTTATGGGATGATCTTTAGAAACCCAGTTAGGTACCTCAGGTGTCTCAATAGGTAATGAATTATCCATTGCAGAGGAGTCATTTTCTAAAATATTTGTAGACTCTTCCTCAATAGAAAAATCACCAGTCTTGCTTTCTACAGTAGTGTCACTTACAATTATATTTATGGATTCCATCAAGGTTTTATTTCGAAGATTCTACACTCGATAAGCTCTACTGTTAGGCGAATATCCTAAAAATATGGCTTTATCTCCTCGAATCTCGAATTTGGACAAGTGTTCCCTATCTTTACATACGTAACAAGTACTGCCAAAGGTTCTAAGGTATTTGAGATTAGGCTTTTTATTGTACCAAAGTTCATAGGGGGTTTGTTTGAAATTCTTTCTAAGATAGACCCTATTTATAATATGACAAGCAGTACGAATAGACTCTACCAAAAAATATTTAGGTAAATTCTTGGCATGTAACATAACACGTGCCATCTCCTGAAGGGTACGATTCTTTCTCTCAGCAATACCATTCTGTTGTGGGGTCTTAGGAGCACTGAACTCATGTTTATAACCATTATAGTCACAGTATTCTATAATACCAGTGTCTTTGAATTCACCCCCTCTATCACTACGAATTCTATTCACTTGAGTATCCTTCTCATTTTCAATCCTAAGAAGAATTTTTAGGAAGGTTTGAAATGTTTCAGACTTTTGTTTTAAGAAGGCTACCCAGGTAAATCTAGTGAAGTCATCAACCATAACTAGGATGTAACTATGTCCACAAAGACTAACAGTTTGGGAGGGACCATTAGGTCCATATGGATGAGTTCTAAGGGATTAGAGGTTAGAATATCTTTGACTTTCTTATGAGCTGCCCTAATAATTTTACCTACTTGACAGGAACCACAGATAAGATTGGGTATAAGTTTGATTTTAGGAACTCCTCTAACTATTTCCTGAGAGGTCAGTCTACTAAGATTATCGTAATTTATATGACCCATTTTGTTATGCCATATCTCATTGTCATCCATTCTGGCAACATTACAGATTTCAGAATTGTTCATGACAGTGTAGCAATTGTCAGGAGTTCTGAATCCAGTAATTATGCATTCACCTTTTTCATTTAAAATCTTGCATTTTTTCTTTGAAAAGGTAACAGTATGATCTGAGTCACAAAATTGCGATATGCTAAGTAGATTTGCCTTAAGACCTTTGACTAGAAGAACATCTTGAAGAATAGGAAGCCCATCTTCTTGGAGAGTTCCTTTGCCTATGATTTGAGATGAAACTCCATCACCAAAAATGACTTTACCACCAGCAAAACTGGTTTTGTTTAAAAGTTTAGTTTCATCACCAGTCATATGCTTAGAACATCCAGAGTCTAAATACCAACTAGATGATGTGTGACCAGCTTTTAAAGCAGTAACAACAACATTGCACTTCATCTGAGGTAATAGATCATCTTTTCTAACCCAAATTGCCTTAGTTTTCATCTTGTGCTTATTAGCTCTTAATTGATAAAATTTGCGAGCTTTGGATTTTTGCTGAATAACATTTTGCGCATGATTTTGAAATTTGTGAAAGACTTGGGCATTTGGTTTAGGAAAGTGCTTAGGATTCCTTCTGGTAAATGTTCTTTTAGGTTTGGTCTTTCTCTTTCTATAATTAGAATTTCTATCTGGCTGTCTAGGAAGTACATAATTGTTACGGCTCCTCCTAGAATAGTTAAAGTTTTGGTAGATATAAGGATTATAGGTAGGTTTAACGAGTCTCCTAGCATAACAATCATCAAAGGAGTGACCATATATGTCGCAGTATGAGCAATAAAGATTTCTCAGAATTGGGGTCTCCTTAGGAAAGTCTCTAAATAAAGGTTTTATAGAGTTTTGAGGTTGAACTCTATTCCTAGGTGTGACAGTCTTGAATGCAGACTCACTCTTCCTAATAGAAGGACAGACGTATTTAGCCTTAGTTGAACTTTCATGTTTAGAGCAACTTGATTCCCCAATGTTAAAACTTTGATTTTTTGAATCAAACTCAGTTTTTAGAGAATGAAAGTCTGGGCATGTTTCAATAGGTCTTTTGCCTCCTGAAACAAACTTGATATTTTCAAAAGATTTTGTTTGTGTTTTCAAATTGGGGCAAAACCCTATTTCAGTTCGATCATCAGAATTGGTTTTTGATTCAGCAACAAATTCATCAAAACATTTTGAATTATTTTCAAATTTTGTAAATTTTTTGAAAACAGTTGCTGTCTTTTCTTTAGTTTGCTCCAATTCTAACAATGTCCCTTTGTATTTTTTCTCCAGAGATTCATTTGTTTCTTTTAAATCTCTGAGTTTTTCATCAAATATTTTGATTTCACTTTTATGAGTCAAACATTGGGTAGTATACTCTTCAGCATTCAGTTTAACCATAAGGCTTAGATCTTCTAACTTCTTAGTGAGATCTTTCACAATCTTTTCTAGTCTAGTGCTTTTCTTGAGAGTTTTAGCATAAAGTGTGTGAATGTCAGGGAGGTCATCATTGTCCGAGTCACTAAGTGTGGTGTGTGGAGTGACCCCTAAAGATTCATTTGTTAAACTCACACACCCATTGACATCGTCATTATCGCTATCCCTTTAACTCACACACCCCGAGGAAGAATATGCAACATTCTCAGTAATCAAAGCATCTAAACCAGTATAAACATGATTCTCAATAGCAGGAGTAGAGTTACTATAAGCATTCTCATACACAGGCATAAGCACATCATCATTATATATGATCTTAGCAAAGAAGGGCATGCAAGGATCAAAGACATCAGATGACTCAGGTTCCTCCTTTTCAGAGTCACTTGAATCATCCCATGTTTTGCAAATGTTGGCTCTAGTGTTTTTGTTTTGAGTGTTCAAGTTAACTCTACAGTCTTGTGCAATGTGCCCCAGTTTACCACATCTATAGCATTCAGTCTTCTTAAGGTCTCTATTAGGTCTAGTGTGAGAGTCCTTATGATTTTTGTCATGGTTTTTCTCATGAGGCCTGTGATTAGAGGAAGTTGGATAATTTGAATTGCCTTGTTTATTTGCCACTTTGTTTCTAAACTTAATAATTTTCTTGAATTGTTTAGTAATTAAGGCAATTTGATTGTCCAAACTCTCTATATTGCATTCCTCATCAGAATCATAAGTGGGGAATATAAGTTCAGGCTTAGTTATCTTAGAAGAGAAGCTAAGATTGGAATGAGTCTGTTTCCTATTGGTTTGAGTCAATTGTTTCTTAAATTCTAGTTCCATTTCCACAGTTCTTAGTTTACTACTGAGTAATTCAGGAGTGAGATTTTGATCACACATTTCCTCAATAGCATATCTTTTGTTATCAAATTTCTGTGGTAATGATCTTAGAATTTTAGATACAATTTCATGTCTGTCATAAGTCACCCCATTAGCATGCAGTTTGGTCACAATATCAGTCAAGTTCATATAGAAGTCATCAAATGACTCAGTCTCAGACATAATTAAGGAGTTATATTGCTGAATCAGCATTTGGGTTTTAGCAGCCTTAACTCTAGTGTCTCCTTCATGAGCAGTGACTAAGGTGTCCCAAGCTTCCTTAGAAGTGGTACAGGATGAGATTCTTTTGAACTCGTGTTCATTTATAGACATAAATATGGCATTCTTTCCTTTATTATTATTTTGAGACACTTGTTTCTCTTCTTGAGTGAACTCACTTAGAGCTTTCTTAACCCTCTCATTACTTCCTTCGTTGGCTGGTTTAGTAGGAAAAATATAACCATTTTCAACAATGTCCCAGACATCATCTCCCAAAGTTCCTTGAATGAAAGCAATCATCCTTACTTTCCAGTAAGCAAAATTAGTTCCATCAAAGATTGGAGGTCTGGTCAAGTTACCAAATCTTTCATTTTTCTCGTCCATAATTGATTTTCAGAAAACAATTTCAGAAACACGGGATCTCTTTTGAAAGCAGTTTACAAAGCTCTGATACCAATTGAAAAATGTTACTAAATTCGTTTATTAAAAATAAACTATTTAAGTAACTCCGATCTGTTTTTTTAAGAAACTCTTTTCGTAAAAACCAAACTATTTGAACACAAGATGTGTTTAACAAATCAGTATGTACGAGATCTATTCAAGAATTGAATAATAGGTTTATAAAGTAGTTTAAAAATCTTAAACTCGGCACAACCAAGATAAGATGAGGAGATGTAGAAAGATTATGTTCACGATGTTTTTTACGTGGTAAAACCTCACCAATAGAGGAAACATCCACGACTCCCTCTACGGAGTAAAATGAAAAATCCACTAAAACAAATATATGAGTTACAAACTATATAACTAACATGAAAACAACTCAGCCCTATATAAGTTTAGGAATGTACCCTCTGGTGTCCTTAAACTTCTCTGCAGTTCTGATTGTAGATGTAGTTCTCCCAGTTTGTTAACTTTTGATTTGTTCCAGCACTTTACGTCGACTCTTTATTCTCAAGATCTTATTACCAACACTTTTCGTGTTGTAGGGTGAAAGTGTTTGTGGAAGTGCTTTCTAACACGTGCATGCACACACACACACACTTATTAAGTACAAACAGTCCTAACAAATTACAATAACACTATATGCTGTGATCTTTTCTTTTTCTTTCTTCTTACAAAACTTTTCACCTTATTTGACCTTTAAATCATTCCCAGAATCCACGGATACCTTGCTAGGAAGACAGACAAGGTCTTAATCAATCTCAGAATTTAAACAAACTTTTCAAGATTGAAAACCTCCAAGTGAGATTCCAAACTAGGTCAAAGGTTTAGTTTTACAAGAACTAGAAACAGAAAGCATTTATTGTTGATTTCAAAGTAAGCAAACGTTTTAAAGAAAATAATCAACAATATATTTCTCAAGATGAGAAATAAAATGAAACTAAGTGTATTGTAACTTGAATAACTCAGATCTGAAATTTCTATGAAATCAGAAAGTAGATCTGAGTAAAACGTTTAAGTTGAAAACAAGATCAAGAGAACACGAGGTTACAGCAAAAAAAATAAACTCAACTCAAACTCTCAAAATCTCAAGAACACTCAAAGAAGTGTTTTGGATATGGAGGTATTTTGAATAAGTGTTTGAGTTTGGGTGGAAGAGGTTTGACGAATAGGGTTAGGGTTTCTAACTCTCTCTTTTCTCTCTGTTTTCTCTCTTCTCTCTCTTATCTCTCTACTCTCTCAATTTCTCAGAGGAAATGAAAATGGCAAAAGTCTTCGAAGTCTGAGAGAAGGGTCCCTTTTATAGGGTGAGGAGAAGGTTCGAGAGGCAGGCTCAAAACCAAGGGCCTGGATTAAGTCAAGCCAAGTTGACTTAGATCTAAGGGTGCTAATAAGGCGGTGGTTAAATGAAACGTGATTGGTTTAAAAGGTTACATAGGGATTCACCAAGATAACATGCAGAGCGTTGATAGCTAATGATCCAAGGGCTAGGAACGAACGTTGTTTTAACTCAGTAAAGAAACACAATCCCAACCAATCGGAATCAGACAGGTGTAGGGCAAATACAGGATATAAAACGCGCGTCCAAAGTTAATTAAAACCACACCCTCAAGTTTACTCCTCTTTCGGATTCTACCCAAGGTAACATATGGCTAATATAACCAACAAATGATATTTACAAATTAACCCCAGAAACTTTTAAATCAAGTTTTAATTAAGAAAACCTTATTTTAAAAATGTTTAAAAAATCCCAAAAAATTATTAAAATTCCAATTTAGGGATTTAAACTCACTCAACACATGTACACACATAATTATGCAATATGATATGCAAAAAATGAATTCTACTGTGTGTGAGTGTTGGCAATAGGTTCTTGATCAAAGCAAGATAGAGAGATGAAGTAGCAAACCAACTTCTGAGGTTCTTTGGATTCTAGGTAGGACACAATTTTGTCACAATTTCCAAACTAGATGAGCCCTTATACAATATAGACTCAAGTGAGTCAAAAGTATAAGGGCTTCATGCGGAAACCAACTCTTTTGAACCAACTTTTTCACTATCCTCCATCTCCTAGAGAGAGTTTTTTAGGAGTTCAATTCCAAAAGAAAAAGTTCAAGCTTGAAGTAATTTTGTTCGATATACAAAGTAATTTTCAAAAAAAGTTGAAAAATCCCACCCCCATATGGACAATAATTCAGTGGTCATGCCACTTTTAAAATTAACCAACCCAACATCGATCCACTATAATCCAACAGCAATGTCAACAACGAATGTGTATCCCGTAGTCCTTCTAATTCATCTACTGGATTAATTATTTTCATCAATTAAACTAACAATTAAAGTATACAATTATTAATTTACTAATTTACAATGAGGGGCAATCCTACTTTCATAATTAATCAAATATTAATTTACTAATTTACAATGAGGAACAATCAATCAATTCGTTTACAAGGGACATTACGCACAAACACACACACTACACACACATATACACACACACGCACATACACACATATACCCCCTCCCCACCCCCCACCCACCACACACATGCACACGCACACACACCACACACACACACAAACAGCCCCCCCCACCATGCCCCACCCCTACCCCACCCTACCCCACCCCCACCCCACACATGCACACACACACATATGCACACACACACACGAACAGTCCCCCCCACCTGCCACCTACCCCCACCCTGCCCCACCCTCCTCCCCGCCCCCCTGCTCACTACACACACACACACACACACACACATGCACATATATACACACACACACACATATATATATAAATGGAAGAGAGAGAGAGAGAGAGAGAGAGAGAGAGAGCGTAGAGAAAAGGAAGGAAGAAACGGCGGGGGGGAAAAGAAGGAAAAAGGGTTTATTTTACTGCGACATTTGTCACGGTCATTGACCGTGACAACATTATAAGTAATACTTTGTCACAGCCTTGTCACGGTCAATGATCATGACACAAAATGCGTATTTTTGTCACGGTCATTGACCGTGGCAAGGCTAAGCGCTGGAAGGGTGTCAATTTACCCATTTTTTTGTAGTGAAGTTTGAGTGTTTATTTTTCAAAGAAAAATCTTTACAACACTTTTGTTTACAGCCAATTGTATTGTTTATTCCAAGTTTCAATATATATATCATTGCTTGGAGTGTTTGGCACCGGTTTATCTCTACACCTTGAAGAAGAGAAGTTTGGGTTTACTTCTACATCCCTCAAAAAAGAAGTCTCGTTGTTTTACTATGACATTCTCACATGATGAAAGGCACCATGTGTGGTTGACGGTGTTCCTAATGTCTCATTGGTGAAGTCCAAGGTTCCGATGGAGTTTCGGGATTGTCGACTAGGCGGAGGTGTTTACAAGAAGACGCGTCAAGGCTTGAAAGTCGTATGCCTTGTAATTATAAAACTATACATAGTGAACTTAAGGCTAGGGTCGTCCGAGGTTTTTTCTCGTTGTGGGTTTTTTCTCGTACATCGCGGCGTAGTAGTTATTTGTTTATTTTATCTTTTGCAAAACTCACCTAGAACGCATGCTTAGGTAAAAAGATAAAATTGGTTTAAATCACTACTTGTTTAATTTGGTGCAAATTAAATTTGGGTATATGTTAATTTAATTCAAGTCATCATTTAATTTGTTAAATTTGGTTTGGCCTAATTTGGTAATATTGAAAATATGACTTAGGAAAATTTCTAGGACTTAGGTTAAACTAATTTGGTTTAAGTGAAATTAAAATTTGAGTGGATTTAATCTTATTTCACTTGGTTTAAATTTAATTTGAAAAGAAATTAAAATTTGTTGTTTCTGTTGATACCAAAATTAATGTGCTGATGTGGACGAAGAAGATGAAGACACGTGTCAATCTACATGGCACAACAGTAGCGAGGAAGATCATTTCCCGACCAACCGTGCTTCTTTCCGAGCAATGAGAACACACCGAGGAACTCTATAGCACCGAGGTACTCTAATGTTCCGAGAAACTCTTGATCAACAAGCAACTAAGGCGGTCCGAACTGCATCTCGGCCGTATCATTAATTACCAGACGGACAACTGTTCAACTATTCATTATATTCTTGACGCACACGCTGCATTAAATGTATTGCCCTTTCATATGTATATCATTTAATGTATTGGACCTTTCATGTACAGCCTAAAGGCTATAAATACCTTGTATCATCCTCAATTCTAGGGGACCGGAATTTCTTGAGAGAACTTGTAATCAAGAATTCCACAAACACTCAGCAATAACATAACAGTGGACGTAGGCTTTATTCCTAGCCGAACCACTTTAAAAATCTTTGTCTTATTTATTTATCTGTGATTGAATAATTAGAGCAATCTAGTTTTTTACATCAACAGATTGGCGCCGTCTGTGGGAAACGACTGTTATTATCGTTTTTCCTAAAAATCATTTATCACCAATGGCAGATAATCCAGAATCCAGTAATCGAAATGTTGGAAATACTGGAAATCTTCCAAATCCATCTGCATCCCCAGATCTGGCTGGAATTATGACGAATCTGGCTCAAGGACAAACCTCCATGCAAGAATCTATGAGGCAACTCATTCAAACTCTTCAGGGCGGTGCACCTACCTATTCAGGGCAAAGGAGTGATCATAGGCAATCGCAATCTAGACGTACTGGGTCATATCGCAATGAGGAGTCTAATGATTCTTCTTATCAACCTGGGCGAACTTCATCGATACGGGCTACGGATACAGATCAACGTATCATTCTCTCTCCGGAGAGAACTAGCGCTTTGGAAAGGTTAAGCAGAGTGTCTCCTTTCAGTCGGTTAGGACCAAGGAGGAACATGAGTCCACCTAGGGCTCCATCAAGAAGTTTTCGACCACCACCAGGTTTGAGAGAAGGATCTGCGCAATCACGACCAACCACTCGTCGAGATAAATCTCAGGAAGCTACGTCAGAGCAATCAGTTGCTCGGACTAAGCGGCCCGAGGAAGGGAATGAAGCATGGAAAGGTTCCATTCAACGGTTGGAGGATAGACTGGGAGAAATGGCTAAGGCGAGGAACCCCTTACAGAGAACTTTTGTTCAAGGAACACCTTTTGTGCAAGCCATTGTGGATTTCCCTACACCGTCGAAATTCAAAGCACCCGTAGTGACTCCCAAGTACGATGGAAAGACAGATCCCGTACTTCATATAGAACAATACCAAGCTGCTGCAGATATCTACGCTGTCCCCGACGAGATGAGGTGTAGAGCATTCTCGGGAACTCTTACTGGATCTGCACAGATATGGTACAATAATCTTCCTCGAGGTAAGATTTCAACTTTTGTTCAGTTAGCCGAGCTGTTTATTGGCAATTTTTGTTTTGGAGCAAAGCCGGTAAAGCGAGTAGCACACTTGCTAAGTGTTAGACAAAAATCAGGTGAAAGTACTAGAGATTACATAACTCGCTTCAATAACGAAAAGTTGGAAGTCATAGATTATGAAGAAAAGACAGCAATCACTGCTCTGATGAGTGGTTTGCTGCCTAACAAGCTGTAATACACTTTGGCCAAAGATCCACCTAAAAATATGTCAGAGTTGATGGCAAAGGCGGCCAAAATCATGAATGCCGAGGAGGCTATGGCTGCGAAGAAGAATATGGATAAAGAAGTTAAAGTGGAGATCGACAATTCTAAGAAGAAAGATCAGAAAAGTAATGGTGGTGACAAACATTCCAAGAATAACAGGATGAAGTTGGAAGCCCTAAAGAAGTATGATAATTATACTCCATTGAAAGTGGGTATTAATCATGTTTTGGAAGAAATGAGGAATAACGAGGAAATCAAGTGGCCAGAGAAACTGAAGACAGAGACCTGAGGAATAAGGCCAAATATTGCGAGTTTCACAAAGATCATGGCCATATGACCAAAAATTGTATAGCCCTTCAGAACGAGATTGAAACACTCATCCGAAGAGGAAAATTATCAAAGTACGTAGATCGCAGGAGTGAGAGGAAGAATGATGATAGAACTAGAGAGATCTCTAGATCTCCTCGTCGTGCAGAGGAGAAAAAGAGGAGGGACCATGAAGAGGATCCAGATGATGACCCCGATCTTCCCAAAAATCCAAGGAAACCCGAACGAGAGGTATTTTCCATACGTTTTGGGTCATTTGATTGTAATGTTATTACAGGAGGAGATGCAGGAGGAGGAGACCTTACTGCAGAAAGAAAAACTTATCTTGGAGAGGCTCAAGCTTGTTCATACATTCAGCGAATAAACCTGGCCGAGGATGATCGTCCGAGGAAGGTAAACAAAGAGAAGCTAGTGATTGGTTTTTCAAAAAATGACCTGGCAGGTGTTCTCTACCCTCATGATGATCCTCTGGTGATCAAAATGAGGATGAAGGATGTGGTCATTTCAAGGGTGTTAGTAGACAATGGTAGTTCGGCAGACATCATGTACTATTCATGCTTTGATAGCTTGAATTTAAAATTATCTCAATTAGAACCTTATCACAGACCCCTTCTGGGTTTTGCTGGCGAGAAAGTTTTTCCACTTGGGACGATCAAGTTGGATATACTCATTGGAACTTGGCCTGCTTGTCGAACAGAAAGAATACGCTTTTTTATAATGGATAAGAATGTGCAGTCCGCCTACAACATCATCATGGGAAGAGTTGGATTGAAGAAGTTCAAAGCAGTTCCATCTACAGTACATCAGTGTTTGAAATTCCCAACGAATTTTGGAGTAGGAATTATGAAAGGTGATCAAAAAGTAGCTCGGGAATGCTAATATTCGTCTGCCGAGCAAGAGGAACTTGAAGAATCAAAGAAAAAGACTACTACTTACCAAGTGGAGGAAGGCACAGAAATTGAAACTCTTGACCCTAGGGATGAATCTCAACTCGTAAAAGGGCAGGTTGTGGAATCTACAGAAATTGTTATCCTGGACGACGAGCATCCTGAACGAATAACTCAGATAGGATCGTCGTTGGATTTTTCAATAAAACAGGAGTTGATAACTTTCTTGAGAAACAGGAAGAATACTTTTGCTTGGAGTCATGAAGACATGCCAGGAATAGATCCAAACTTCTTATGTCATGAACTCAATGTGAATAAGGAGATCAAGCCTGTGAAGCAAAGAAGAAGAGTGTTTAGTCTCGAGAAGAACCAGGCCATACAAGAGGAGGTCGAGAAACTCCAGAAAGCCCAATTCATTGAAGATGTGAAATATCCAGATTGGTTGGCGAATGTGGTGATGGTAAAGAAGAAGAACAACAAATGGAGAATGTGTGTTGATTTTACTGATCTCAACAAGGCATGTCCAAAAGATCATTTTCCATTGCCCAGAATTGATCAACTAGTGGATGCTACCTCGGGACACGAGCTACTCAGCTTCATGGATGCTTATTCTGGCTACAACCAAATCAAAATGAAACCTGAAGACAGGGAAAGTACTTCTTTTATTACCCCAAGGGGAACTTATTGTTATAATGTTATGCCTTTTGGTTTAAAAAATGCAGGTGCAACATATCAGCGGTTGATGAACAAGGTGTTCACCGAACAAATCAGCCGTAATATGGAGGTCTATGTCGACGACATGCTCACCAAAAGCAAGAGAGCTGTAGATCATTTGGTTGACTTGAGTCAAACTTTTGATCAACTGGATAAATACCAGATGAAGCTTAACCCGACGAAATGTACCTTTGGAGTACAAGAAGGAATGTTCCTCGGATACATCGTCAACCAACGAGGTATTGAGGCAAATCCAGAAAAGATCAAAGCTCTTTTAGGGCTGCGATCCCCGACGACGAAGAAAGAAGTGCAAAGTCTTACCGGACGATTTGCAGCACTCAACAGATTTGTATCCCGAGCAACTGATAAATGCCTCCCATTCTTCAAAACACTACGAAAAAGTTTTGAGTGGACTGATGAATGTGAGAAAGCCTTTCAAGATTTGAAGAAGTATTTGGGAGCCCCACCATTGTTGTCTAGGCCAATAACTGGAGAGAAGCTGTACTTGTATTTGGCAGTATCAGAAAATGCAGTTAGCTCGGCGTTGATCAGATTGGAGAATGGAGTCCAGAAGCCAATTTATTACACAAGCAAGGCCTTCCGAGGTGCGGAAATCAGATACCCAAAGCTGGAAAAATTGGCACTGGCATTAATTGAAGCAAGTAGAAGAATGAGACCATACTTCCAGGCCCATACCATCATTGTGTATACCGACATGCCGTTAAGACAAGCCCTTCACAAGCCAAAAAAATCAGGAAGATTGATGTACTGGGCAATAGAGCTCGGTGAATATGATATTGTGTATGAACCCAGATCATCGTTGAAAGGGCAAGCCGTGGCAGATTTTATAGCAGAGTTCACATACCCTGATACCCCCGAGGAGCAAAAGATGCTTGCTGACCTACCTGTGGACGATACAGGATCAACAGACACAAATCCAAACCAACCAAGGTTGGTAAAAGGACTTGTGGATGTAGAAAAATCATCATATTCAAACCCCGACCAACTCCGGTTGGTAGAGGGGCGCGAACAAATGACCGACGAGGAACGAAGGATACCCGGGGATGATGAAAGAAAACAGATGATATTTCACCGAGGAACTCTAACAGATAAGAAATTTGAAGACGAGTTACATACATGGAGATTATATGTAGATGGATCATCTTGCACGGCTGGTTGTGGAGCAGGGATTGTTTTAAATTCTCCAGATGATATTGACATGGAGTATGCCTTGAGATTCCAATTCAAAGCTTCCAATAATGAGGCTGAATATGAGGCTATGATAGCAGGTTTTCATTTGGCGAAAGTTATGGAGGCACGTCAAGTAATTGTTTTCAGTGATTCTCAATTAATTGTGAATCAAATGATGGGAATATATGCAGTGAAGGGAGAATTAATGGTGAAGTACCATGCAAAAGTCATGGAATTATTGAAAGAATTTGATGCTATTCAATTGGTGAGGATACCGAGAATGGAGAATGCTAGAGCAGACGCATTGGCCCGACTAGCGTCAGCTACGCGCACCGAGCTGCGAAGAACAATACCAATTGAAGTACTAGAAAGTCGGAGCATAGAGGAAGATCTGACGGTGAAGATTATTACCCTTGATTTAGGACCGTCTTGGATGGATCCTATCAGAGCATACATTGAAGAAGGAGTACTACCGGAGGACAAACAAGCTGCCAAGAAATTGAAGTATAAAGTTGCTCGGTATGTGTTAACTAATGGTGTTTTGTATAGACGAGGAATTATGGCAGGTTTGCAGAGATGTGTGCATCCATCAGAAGTCAAAGAATTGATTGAAGAAATCCATGAAGGATCTTATGGAGCTCATGTAGCAGGTCGGACTCTTCTGCAAAGGGTGATGACACAGGGATACTACTGGCCGACGATGAGAGCTGATTGTATAGCCTATGCTAAGAAGTGTGACAAGTGCCAACGTTTTTCCTCCATCCGAAGAACTCCACATGCATTGTTGACACCCATAACATCACCTTGGCCATTTGCCATGTGGGGGATTGATCTGGTTGGACCACTACCGACGACCCGAGGAAGGTTCAAGTATCTCGTCGTGGCAGTAGACTATTTTACTAAGTGGGTGGAAGCTGAACCACTAATTGACATGACGTACGAGAAGGTGTATCAGTTCATATGGAAGAATATCATTTGTCGGTATGGTCTCCCCCACGCTTTCATCACAGACCATGGAACGCAATTTGATAATGAAGAATTTGCTGCCTATTGTCATCAGTCAAGCGTCTTGAAGTTTCATTCAGCACCAGGCCATCCCCAAAGCAATGGGCAGACTGAAGTGACGAACAGAACATTACTAAATGGGTTGAAGAAGAGGTTAAGTGACGCTAAAGCAAATTGGATTAATGAGCTACAGTCAGTTTTGTGGGCTTACCGAACAACTCCCCGAGCAGCAACAGGTGAATCACCATATATGCTAGCATTTGGAAGTGAGGCTGTGATACCTGCCGAGTTGGGCCTACCAACACACAGGGTGTTAAATTTCAATTCTCCGATCAGTGATCTGATGAGAAGGATGGATTTGGATATGCTCGAGGAAGTCAGAGAAGAGGCAGCCATTAGGAATGTTGCTTATCAACAACGAACAGCTCTGTTTTACAACAAAAGGGTAAAGAAATGTGATTTAAAAGAGGGGGATTATGTGCTAAAGAAGGTCATCCAGAAGCAGAATAAACTAGAAGCAAACTGGCATGGACCTTACCGAGTTACAGAGGTTGTTCGACCAGTAACTTACAGAATAGCAACTCTAGAATGAGAGGAATTTAAGAACGCATGGAATGCTGAACACCTGCGCAAGTATTATCAGTGATGTCAAATGTAAAGCATTTCTTTCATTATGAATAAAACGAAGATGTTTCGCCATTTTCTTTCTGGTTGAAAGTTTTTCGGGGAATACTAGTGTAATACACTACACAACAAAAGTGCTCTAAGGAGCCAACCTCCTTTGGTTAGGAGGACAGCTCTACGGAGCAAAAGTGCTCTAAGGAGCCAACCTCTTTTGGTTAGGAGGACAGCTCTACGGAGCAAAAGTGCTCTAAGGAGCCAACCTCCTTTGGTTAGGAGGACAGCTCTACGGAGCAAAAGTGCTATAAGTAGCCAACCTCCTTTGGTTAGGAGGACAGCTCTACGGAGCAAAAGTGCTATAAGTAGCCAACCTCCTTTGGTTAGGAGGACATGCTCTAAGGAGCCAAAAGCTTTAAGGAGCCAGAAACTGTACACCAGCATGATCAACTACGGTTGGTAAGATAAAAA
The DNA here is from genome assembly GCA_949130495.1 of Sambucus nigra. Classification (NCBI taxonomy): domain Eukaryota; kingdom Viridiplantae; phylum Streptophyta; class Magnoliopsida; order Dipsacales; family Adoxaceae; genus Sambucus; species Sambucus nigra. The sequence continues at coordinate 54,251,012 of OX422220.1, forward strand.
TATACTCTCATATTACAACTTATGCTGGTCGGGAGGTAATATTATTACAATGAGTTCTTTGAAGAACAAAATGTTCAAAAAATACACCAAGTATAGTTAGTCGGGGATAAAAACCCAATAACTGTAGTTGGTCGGCGAGGACAAATTATCGATCTTAGTTGGTCGGACGCATTTTTATAATTGAACCAATTATAGCTGATCAGGGATAAAAACCCATCAACTGTAATTGGTCGACAAACATTATTCATCCACCTTGGTTGGTTGGAAACAGTTTGAATATCTTTACTCATTACTTTATTATTAAGTGATCGAGAAACATTACTAATACTTGTAACTTTTTATTAAGTTGCTTAATGAACAATATTATCGTTATCTTTTTAACAGATACATATGTACAAATATAAATGTGTTTGATAAACACAAGACTAACAAAATTGGCAAACGGAAAATGAAAATCTTTTCATTAATCTAGAATAAATTACAAATTACAAGAAGGTACTAAATTGTTACATGAATATTACTATTCTATTGGTTTTTTGCCCTGTGCTTTAGAGACAGGTTCCTCGCCGGCAGGAGGGTCTTCTAGGCAAAGGGGAGAATTGATGAAATTAAAATCTCTGAGCATTCTGACGTTCATAACAGAAGGTGTATCCAAAAGATGCTCAGGACGAGATAATTCAACTTGGGAGTGAAGGCTATAATCACCAAGGTATTTTGAAATTAGACTGCGAGGAATGGAACGAGCTGGGATCCATGCCATATCCAATTTGAAAGGTGGTACAGGCAGGTCTAATAATGATGGAGCATGATAGTCCCATAAAAAATTCCCTTGCTCCAACTTTAATACACCCAATGCATTTAACCATCCTTGCTTGTAACCTTCATTGTTAGCATGTTCAATGCGAGCGTCCAGATGAACGAGAGCTTCATTATATCCTGCCATCCAGAATTCCCTTGGCTGTTTATGGAATTGGAAGGTTAATCTATCCAATTGTTCATGAAGGCTTTTGGCAAAGAGATCCTTGTTATGCAAGGCAGATTTCGTCGATGCCAGCTGATCTTCCAGAGACAGATTTTTATTGGACATTTCAGTCAGAGCACGGTCTTTTACTTTCAAATGGAATGCTTGAGTTTCCAGAGTAGACTGAGTGCGAGCCTCTTCAACATTTTGGCTGAGGACTCTTCCTCGCCCCTGAGAACCTCTTCCTCGTCCCCGAGCAGTTCCAGAAATGGCAGATCTTCTTAAGTCCTCCAGCTCTTGCCTTAGTTTGGCATTTTCGACCTCTAAGAACGAGAAGCCTTCATCAGTAACTGGTATTAATGCAGTAGAAGATGAAGCAGCAGATTCATATTGAGCTAATTTTTTCTGCAAATTATTATTTTCTTGCTCCAGGATCTCGGCAATTTGTCTACAGGCTTCAACTTCACCTTTTAGGGTCCTCTCCCTAACGTCATACCCAGCAATGATCTTCTTGTGGCCTGTTTCTGAAGAGAGCTGCTGGTATCTATTTTCATAATCCTTATGCAGCGAAGCCATTGATTCGTTGTGTTGATTTTGAAGATCCTCTAAGGAACCATGAAGCTCTTCAATCAACTCATAGTAAGCGACATTGTTGGCCACTGCTCGGTCGAGTAAAGCTTTCAAGTACTGATAAGCTTCAATAGCCTGCTCTGAAGCACCATGACCAAGGATATCAGCAATTTCCGATGTACTAAGATCTGTATGACCAGCCTTATAGTATTGATGACATTGCTGCATCAGCTCGGTATCATGAGAAGAGATCAAGTCCATTCTAGCAACAAACTAATGACAAGAAAAAGACAACAATCAACAAAAACAAGTTATCAACAACAGAGATAAGCAAAGATATATTTTATTAGATCATCAAAAAGTTACATTGTTCGATTACAAGGAAATACATAAATGCTACCGAACAACTTCACACCTTTTCCTTGTCTCCCAAGACTTTCTCGGGAGGCTGGGACGAGGAGCTCGGTTGCTCGGTGGTAACTACAGCTTGATCGGTAGGAATCTTCTCGGGAGGAGGAGGCATGGAAGAAACGTCCTCGGTGGTAGAGGTTTGAGAGGCAGAAACTTGATCGCCCATAGCCATAGAAGACTTATCTGAGGCAGGTTCATCTTCTTCTTCTTCCACAATTGGTGGAGGAGGACCAGGGAGATGCCGTTGGAATAGCTCAGAATCGTCTTGGAATTTTAGCTCTTGCAGAGCAGCTACCCAACCATCATGGAAGTATTTCAACTCCCCATATTGGACTTGGGACGTCATTGCAGCAATCCCTCTCTCCCATCCTTTCTCCCAACCAACGCTGAAATGTTTCTTGATTGCAGTTTTTCTCCTCGACTTCTCCGAGGAGAGCTTCACCTCCAATTCCTCTTTCTTAACCTTGATATCTCGCAGAGTAGATAATTCTTCTTCTGCCTTCTTCAATTTATCATCAGATTCCTGATGTTTAACCTCCAAATCTTTAATTTTCTCCTCCAAATTCTTGGAGGTTTCAGCCATCTTCATCTTATCAGCCTCAGCCACAGCCAGCTTTTTCTCCCAAACATTTTTCTCCTCGATGTACTGTTGGCAAGATTCCTTCATAGATTGGGTTAAACCCAACAAAGCATCGTCAACATCGGACGAGGAAGTGGAAGCTTTAATAACTTGATCTTTCTTCACGATGGTATTGAAGCAGTTCACCAGCTGAAAGATAAGAAAAACAATAGAGTCAACACAAATACAAGAATTCAAGAAAAAGAAAGAAAGACCAAAGGTATGAGAAATTTACTGAAGAAAGATGACGAGCAGCTAGGGATGTCAGTGTATCCCTAGGAATTTTTTCATCAACCCCGAGAACCTCGGGTATAACTGAGCTCGTTGAACAACTCGGAAGAATAATTTTTGAGACACTACTACCACCAGCGGGTAGAGAAGATGCAGTTCCAGCAAGATTAACTGAGGATGATTTCCTCAATCTCTTCAAAGGACGGTCAGCAGCATCAACCAAGGAAGAAGTCTTGGTCGGAGAGATGGCAATTACATCAGCAGGAGCATCTTTCTTGCTCGGGGCCACTGGGGGCTTCTCGGCAACTCTGGAGGAACCATCATCTATTTTTTTAGTCCCCTCTGGGACATCAATTTTGCCTTTCTGGGATCCAACAGCAGAAGAAATTTCACCAAATAGAGCAGGAGGAGCTCTTTTCTTGCCCATTCTCTGAGATAGGGGGATATGAGAATCTGAAGATGAACTTTCTGGTGTTGAAGCTGGTTCAACAGGACGAGCAGTATAAGAGGTTGTGTAACTCTTATACTGTAGCAAATATGAAGCAGATCTAATATGCTCGTCAGCAATGGTCTTATGCAAATTCCAGATAAGTTTCAAATGCTTGATATTCACTTCTGACTCTTTTGGAGTTTTTCTTTTGCTATCAACTGCAAATAAATACATAATGGAATATCAGTCATACATTTTGTCAAACATGATGAAAACATAATTTCATAAGTAAAATAAAATGAAAAATAAACCTATCCCATTGCCGTATGGGGGGGCATCTGGGACCGTTGTATACTTCATTCCCAGATAAAGGCGCATGTTGCCAATTTTTTATGACCAACCCATGCTCAAAATAATCCCTATTTGAGTCAGGGAGATTAACTACAAGAGCCCTATTCAAATACCTAGTTTTTAAATAATAAATATTATCTAGAACAGCCCATTTATAACAAAACATAATTTCAGGGATCCCAATACGAGTCCCATGAGTTAGATTTAATTTGTGCACCCCGTTAATTATTCTCCATGAATTGGGGGCTATTTTTGCAGGAACAAGATCAAAATATTGACAAAACTCAAGACATAATGGGTTTGGTGGAAAGGAAAAACCGCATTCAGCAACAAAAAGACTGGGGAACCAATGTCCCTCAGCCAATCGAAAGTAATCTAAAGGCTCAGAAAGAACCTCTAGAGTTACCCACGAAGGAATGGAAAAATCAGAACGGAATTTCTCAACAGACTCCACAATATAAACCATATTGAATAAAAGAGATACAGAAGAAAGAAAGAAGATCTTACAGAAAGAAAGGAGATGTGTTGACAACGAACGGAAACAAGGACGAACGCACAAGAGAAGAAGAGAAGAGAAAGCTTGAATGCAGAGAATGAAAAACGTAGACGACGGTATGGTTACCAAAGAAGTTTAAATACTTTGCATTGGGAAGCGGCGAAAGAAATGATTACCAAAAAGAAACTACTAAACTTCCGGAGGCTAAAAGGACAAAATTTGCACGAATATCAAAGCGCTTATCAAAAAGGCGGAAACTGCGAAATAAGAAGGAAATTTGAATACAATGTTCCTGAAACCCGGGAAGTACATTTAATATTGCCATATACCGAGAAAGAATGTTCCATACTCTTCAAAGTTCAAATTATGAAACATTGGGGGCTTCTGTTGATACCAAAATTAATGTGCTGATGTGGACGAAGAAGATGAAGACACGTGTCAATCTACATGGCACAATAGCAGCGAGGAAGATCATTTCCCGACCAACCGTGCTTCTTTCCGAGCAACGAGAATATGCCATGGAACTCTGTCATGCCGAGGAACTTTAACACACCGAGGAACTCTATAGCACCGAGGTACTCTAATGTTCCGAGAAACTCTTGATCAACAAGCAACTAAGGCAACTAATTTGGTTTAAGTGAAATTAAAATTTGAGTGGATTTAATCTTATTTCACTTGGTTTAAATTTAATTTGAAAAGAAATTAAAATTTGTTGTTTGTACTTGTTTAATTGAACCATCTCGCTTTCGCATATTTAAAAAGGAAATTATCTTCTTGTATAAAATTTAAAATTGGGGGCATCGCGTTTTCAACAAGTGGTATCAAAGCATTGATTTAGAAAGCCTCACGTTTTCAAGTTCGTAGTGTATTTTTTCGATATCCTCAATCGGAGGGACGACTAAGAAAAATCCTATGATGAGATTAACCGTGCTTTGAGGAAGTCTCGAGAGGCTTGAAAATTTCTAAAAAGGCCTATGACACCGAGAAAAAGTCCATCGAGATGAAGGTGGCCAAATTGAAGAAGGGGAATGAGCTTCTAAAGAAGGATGTCAATGGAAATACTATAATTTTGGTTGAAGATTTAATAACCAATGACAATGCTGATAACTGTAGGTTCAACGATGGCTTTGGTTAGGCCAATAAGAAGTTGGATTAGATTCGTAACTATAACATCAAGTCGGTTTGAGAATAAACTTTGGCTAATAATGAGGTCCCCCTTAACTCGTAACTTTATGGGGATGATGATCCACGCTCCCCACCAAAGCATTAGGAGGAGGAAGAGGCCTCGGGAAGTGGTCTGGTAAAGAATGGGGATGATCGGGAGAAAGAGGCTACCGAACATAACAAGGGTTTAAGACAATCAAGAGAAGGCGAATGAGAAGTAAGGATATGCTATTTAGGTTTAACTTAGATTTCCTTTATTTTTCTATATGTCCCTATATTTTGATGGATGTGTTGTAAGGATTTGCCCCACCCCTTGACTTTTTAATGAGAAATTTATTTGTTTTATTTTGCCATTGATTTGCCCACTTGTTAGTTACTTATAAAAACTCTAGTTTCCCTAATGTATATGAATGTCTTTATTTTTATCTTTTTATCCTAATAATGACTTGAAAATGGTTCCAATACTCCAAGATAGTGAAGATCTAAATTCAATACTTAGTCGAGGATCTTATAGCCTAGCTTTGTAAGATTGTTTTGCTATTTGGAAGCCACTTTGTAAGATGACAAGTGCCTATGACGAACATAACCATTTGGCTTCCAATCTAGAGACAAAACTCAAGGAGATCGATGATATTAAAGAGATATTGAAAATTGAGAACAATTCTTTAAGGGAGAATCGCGATAAAGTTAAGGAAAACTTACAAAAAATGAGGCGATCAAGCAAAGCATGAGCCATGAAAAAATGAAGTTGAAGTAACTCTTCAAAAAGTGTCCTCGTACAGTTTGGGCTACTGGTTATGATGAGAGTTGGATGGATGTTCCCCTTTGTCTACATAAAGTTAAATAGTTGGCTAATAAGCAGGGTTGGATTAATGCTCTTGTTATCATAAAGGTTCCCAAGGACTCTGAGCTTTGGTATTAGTACCAAGGGGAGTACCCCACTTATAGTCATCCCCCTTTTGGGATTTATAAGTACTATATTACTCTTCAACTGGTGAAGAGATACTTCCAATCTCACAGCAGTGATGATGAATTCCATCCCAATCTTGATGACGGGTGAAGAGATGAGGTAATCGAATACATAACCTGCCAGCTATGACAACTATCTTTATTATATTTGCATGTATTTATTTTATAATTTTCGAGCATGGGATTTTTTTATGTAAAATGAATGTCTTATGAATGGAATTATAATTTAATTCTCATGTTTTTCACTTGCCAATTTTTATGTCGAGCATGTGATTATTTTCCTTACCTTTTAGAATACGTCGTCAGACAATCATAGGCCTAGGACAAACTACAGTAAAAATCCACCTTGTCATAAGTCCATACGCTCATTAAGGATTTTACTGACCAAAGTTGGGAAACTTAGTGCCTAGCATCCCCCGTACTTCTTTTTCTTTCTTGGGAAATTATTCATCTTTTCGTATTTATTATTGACGAGAACATGTAACCTTGAGTTTTGATTAAGTGTAATCTTATAAAGGCATTCTTAGAGACAGCCAAATATTGATTGGGTGTTTTAGTAAATACCCTATCTTAATCGTATAATCTTAAATAATAATAATTTACAATAAACAAAGTTGTCATGCGCATTCGAACAATATGAAAGATAATTGTATTGATTGAACTTTAAATCATTAAATAAACTAAACATTGCAACTTGAATAAAGATAAAATAAAATTTCCTAAGGTTGGTCGTATTCCAGGCCCTAATGATATCCTTGTCCTCCTTTTATTTCTAAATAGTAGGATCCTTGGAGGTCGTCTCAGATAATTTTGGAGGGTACTTCCTAATTAGGGCCTAATTTTCCCCCTAATAGCTTCTTCACGCTATCAGGCATCTTTCTGAGGATGTAGTCTTCGACTTGGAACTTATTCAGTTTAACACCTTTGTTGTACTACTTAACCAATTATTATTGGTAAGAAGTTTGTTTTATCGAGGCTTGTTCCCTTCGTTCTTTGGCTAGGTCGAGCTTAGTCCTTATGATTTCTTTATTCAGACTTTCATTGACAATTTTGTCTTCATATCGGCAAGCCAATATCTAAGGGAATGGATATTTCCATTTCTTAATCTAAGGCTAAATGAATTTCCCCCACCGACCTTCTAGGAATCATACGATATGCCTAAATGATGTGGGGGAGCTCACCCACCCAAACACCTTTTGCCTTCTCTAGACTTTTCTTTATTCCATCGACCACCTTTTGGTTAGAGGCCTCACCCTATCCGTTGCTTTGGGGGTAGGCCACCAAATCGAAGTAGTGGTTGATGTTATGATTATTGTAGAATTCTTAAAATGGTACTTTGCACACCAAATTGCGTTCCATTATTGGTGATGATTGTACTTGGCACACCAAAATGTGTCATGATGTTCCTCTAAATAAATCTGATCATATCAGTTTCCCTGATGTTCGCCAAAGGTTAAGCTTTTATCCACTTGGTGAAGTAATCCGTGTCGACCATAACATACTTTTAATTTCCTAGTTTTATAAGTAGGGGACCCACAATGTCCAATCTCCACTCTGCAAAGGACATGGCATAGTCAATGACTTAAGGTTTCTGACTGGTTGGTAGCTGTAACATCCCGCCTAATTACATATCGAGTGATCAGTCATTTATTAAATTAAAATCAAAGTGAATGGATGGTTCATTCTCAGTATCAGTACTGTCACAAAATAATATTTTCCAGTTTGAACACCCTAAATAATTAAGCTAAGTGTCAAAACAATTTAAAGTCTCATTTTTCCTTTATTAAATACCAATATGAAAACTTTTTTAATACAACACAGTTAAGAATCACATACATACTAAGAATGGCAATTAACACACAAGAATTTAACCATCTCGATAATCCAAACCAAGTTTAAGAACCATAAATGAAATTCTTTTGATAATAGTTAACTCTCAAGGAGTACTGAATACTGGAAATATAAATAAACATAAATCTCTAATAAATCCAAACAGAATAGGAAATCGGGAGACACATGCCCTAACTATAAAGAACTAAAGTAAGAACTGAATCAATGAAGAGGTCGTCTAAAGTAATAGCATGCAACTCCCACAACAGTTGCAGCGCGTCCAATCCAAAGAACCTATGCAAGACGCCCATGTAGCTGGACACCTGTAATACATACATATATATACAAGAGAGAGAGAAAGAAAGGACAGAAAATGGGTCAGAGCCCGATTGTAAAAAAGTTTTAAAAATAGTATATCAAGTATTTAAAATGCTTATCGGCTAATATAACCACCATGTTAGTACGCGACACTCTCTTGAGAATTCTCACCTCTCATCTAGTGTGCACGCCTACCGTTCTACTGATCTCATAAGTCTATATAACTTATTACCATGAAGTTTATCTCGAGAAATACTAAGGCCATGATATTTAGTTGTAGAAAATCAATCTCTTCCATTTTCTTACGTTACTTAGAACCACTCAGTATTGTTACAAAATTCACGAACACTTGTTATAAAGTTGGAGCATTTATTCATTACTTAACTACTTATACGCACAGTAGAAAGTTTCCATATATAAGTATATATATATATATACTATCGACACCCCACATAAATCTATGGTGCTATCATACTCTACTATCAAGTCCCCGTATCACTTGTACTAAGGGAAATACTAGTTCGGAATCACTCTCAAACTGTATTAACACAATATACATACAAATGGAGGCGAAGCATAGTTCCAGGTCCTAAGAGATCAGCACATACCCTCACGTCTCTTAGAACATCTGAGTATCATTCTTAGATAGCCTGTATCAAGGATACTATCTTATAGGGTGCTAGTCAATATCCCCCATAAAGTTCAATCGAGATAAGACTGTCCCGGCGCGAAAACCTCTGTGATAGCAAGTAGCCCGGGTATGATTTTTACATAGATACATAATATATGCACATCCACACAGTTATATATATAAATATTCATATTTTCTAAATTTTTTGCGCCCACGACCCATAATTATAATTATCCGTTCTTAGCACAAATTACTCAATTATCTCGCATAACAGACTCGTCTCATTTATTCTCATTTATAATTTATTTCATACATACTTCTCATCTCTCGAAGTATTCTATCTCACTAAGTATAATTTCATTAGGTATACTCTCACTTACCTTCTAATCTAAATCCTTTACGAGTCTCAATCTTTTGGTAAACTTATGCATAATTTCCTAGGTAATGAATAACTCCTCGTTAACCAACAATTTCATCCCACATTTATTTTCATTCAACGGAGTCTACCTAGACCCTACTGGTCCTCTTCATAACCCATTATACTCTATTAATAGTAATTAAGGGTTCCTACGCATTTTAACCGGATTAAACAAAAGAGGGAAAAAATATGCAGTTTTCCAGGAGGGATCGATCGATCGAGGAAAGGGGGTCGATCGATCGATCGATCGATCAAGAAGTTCTTGCCCATAATCTGCAAATTCCATCCTACGGGTTTCATTAAAAACTCTTCTCCAAAACACCATTAATGATCCCCAAACTTCCAAACAAGATTACTAACAGTCATATATACCTATATACATGCTTTCCTACATGAAACATGTCCAAAATCATCAAAGGTATTGGATTAGTGGGGTAAAATTTATATAATTATCAAGAACCCTAATTTTTCATGAAATATCCATTCTCCTAATTCTTTTCCAGATTTCTTGCAATTTTTCATTAATACAAATTCGTGGGTAATCATCTACATATGATTGAGATGTCCAGAATATATTTAGTTCCTCTAAAACATGCGATTAAAAATCTCTAAATTATCAATTTCTTCCATAAAGCATGTTCTTAACAATCCAAAACTAACATGGGTGGAACATTAACTAAAATAAAGCAAGATAGATACTTGCCTGGGATTCAAGGATCTGATTTGTTGATGAAAAAGATATGGTTGCATTCCTCGTTGTGCGATCTACATTTTGGTGGTGGTGGCGGTGCAATCGGGTGAGTTCTAGGCCTTGTATTGCTTGGAAACTCTTCACCTTCTTGATAGACAGGGTTTCACCGCGGCGCGAGAGTCACTACACGCCAGTCATTTTATATTCGGCTCACCTGAACTATACAAAAACCTAAACTACGACTACACTCAACGGGTGAGTATAGCGGTAAGTCGGGTATCGAAAATCCACAGAGACGAGTTGCTAGAATTTAAGTGATTTAATACTCCGAAATAAAAGTGTAAAAGATGATTACAAACTAAAAGAAAAGATGCATAAAGGGAAATATTAATCTAGGCAAGGTATTGAAACTAAATTATGAAAGCGAGTAAAACTATAGATTGCGTCGAATATCCCTCACCCGAGTTAATTAGTATAAAATGGTTACATGGGTCGACGAGTTATTACGAGTGCGTCTCGTTTCGACAATTAATTAAATCAAGGGTTGTTACGCCCTAAATCATCATAAAATCCTAATAAGATTTTGGTGTCAACAGATATCCCAAAAATTACACGCGAAAGGTCGTAATCACGGGACATACATGATATGCCTCGTCAAATCCCCTAGGCGTAATAACTAGGTCAACGCACCCGAAATAGACCCGTAAACTCCATCACCAAAGCAAAGCAATGCGTCAACTCGAGTGAGTTCAATTCAAACACAACCTAATTTAAATTACCTAGAAAGCATGTTAAAAACGCGGTCAATGAAAACGTGTAAATAAGCGCGATAAAACTATACTAGAAAGTACGGGATAAAAGCATGTAAATAAATCATGTAAACCTAAATTAGAAAGCTTGTAAATGATCTAGAAAGCAAGAAATGAGGAAATACAACTATATTAATTGGTAAGAGAGATGAATAGTCAACTTACACAACAAATGGGGTGTCAAACCAAGTATAAATGAAGAAGAACCATCCAAAAACCCAAACCCTAACCTATTCAATATTCTAAAACTATCTAAAAACGTTCACCCCGAATATTACAACAAAATTGGTATATATACCAAGTTAGAATAAAAGAAAAGAAGAAAGAAAATGAAAAGAAAATATATGCAGGAAAAAATAGGGGATCAATCGATCGACCCCTATGGTCGATCGATCGACTGTTAAAATTGTGGCAAAAATAAAGAGGGTCGATCGATCGACCCCCAGGCTCGATCGATCGATCAAGCAGGGGAGCCTGCAGAATCCCCTGTTTTGGCATGCAATTCAACTCCGCTCGAAATGCCGTAACTTTGTCATACGGACTCGGAATCGCGCACCGTTTGCGGCCACGCAAAGCTAGCGAGGAGAGATAAAACTTTTGTGCAGATGTCGGGCCAGGTGCCTAAGCTGTGAAATGACCGAATTGCCCTTGAACGTGCGATTGCATACGGAAATTGCGCAGAATGCGTCCGAATTCCATACTTGGTACCTAAATACCTACAAAAGCCCAATTATACCTCATATAGCATGTTAACAGTATAAACAGAGGCTGTCTGGTTAACGGGCTTAAATATAGAGATTAAGGCACCCGAGGGGGCTAAAATGCGTAGGTTCGACGGATGAAATACGCGATATTTGCGTATTATCACACCCCCTAACTTACACATTGCTAGTCCCTAGAAATGAAATAGGATGCAACAAGAACAACAAGCACCAAAAGTAGGATAAGTACAAAAATATGGTATAAAAGCATAAAGCCACTTTCGCAGGCGATTCGATTGCATTTAGCGTATGCAATAAGCCGTTAACCCCTAGGTTACCCTAGTGGACGAGTGTCGTCTCGTGAGGGTTTTCAGTAATGGTACCCTCAAACATCATAAAGTATCCTCAAAATATGCCCAATCAAGTACGACAAACTCAACAAAAGCGAAAAGGATTTCATACACATTATTAGCACATTGAATGAATTCAAACAAAAGTCCAAATCATTAACATTATAGAATGCACCTCATAGAATTGAAACTCTAACATGTTGGAGGGGAGTGAGCATATGCAAAGTATGATTTGACGAAAAACTTAAATAACTCGGATACTAAATATCAAAGCATGCATAAAAGTCAATCCTCACGGGCATTACACTCAACAAATGAAATTCACTTGAAACGGGGAGGTAACACACGGAACATGCGGGCTAAAGAGTAAATGTAAAGGGAAACTAGGCCGCGCACATGACACAATTGAAGAACGCTATATAGGAAATAAAAATTGCAACCTCAGTGAAAGGATACCGCACATATAAGAGAGGCGAAATGCATTTTCACAAATTATCAAAACTATTTAAACCTTTGAATTACATCAACCTAAGATCACATAGGACTTTAATATGGTTGTAATGTAGGCTAGGTTAAGGTACAAAATGAAAGGGATGTATATACGGATTCAAAGTGTTTGGGGATGAAACTCGGGAAAATGGGAAAAAGTGGGCAATTTTAAAATTGGACAAATGATTTCCAAACGAGCATTTAGATATAACAATCGAGAGAGTAACAAGGATTATTGAATCACATACAAACACTATAAACAACTTTCTCTTTCTTTTTCTTTTCTTCTTCTTCTCCTCATTTTTTTTTCTTTTGTTTTCTTTTGTTTTTAACTTTCTCTTTTTCACTCTTTTTCACTCTTTTTCTTTTCACTTCTTACTCTTTTCATACTCAAATTGCAGCCACAACATAATAAATAACATTTAATCCCAAGTAACATTCCAAAAAAGGGTATGGAAAGTGTATATATGGGCTAAAACTCCAATTTAGAGTTGGTTATGGGATTTTGGGTAATGAAAAGAAAGGCTAGTATTTAGGCTCAAGTGGGTTGACTAGGGAACATATAAAGGGTGAGGTCAACGTCATATGGGTGATATACAAAGATGGCCTATGATCATTTCAAAAAGTATACGCAATTCTCGAGTTAAACAACATATGAAAATCATGCTCAAGTAACACATTTCAAGTATGAACTCAATTAATGAACGCTCAATGAAAGAATAAAGAGATTACCAACGACTGTAACGTTTTAAAAGAGGAAAGAAAAGTGTATACACTCACAAATGAAGATAAGTCTCTAATCTCACTTGGTGTAAGTATATACAATGCAACAAAAGCATACCGAGTTATAAAAATCTTAATCCAAATCAATATAACAAGAATGGTGCATGTGCTCACGGGATAAAGTTTAATTCATGAAGTTATTCATAATATTAATGATTTGGGACTAAAGTCTAATAACTTCTAAAATCGAAAACATGCATCGTTGAATTGCCTATTTGATCGGGAAATTATTAAAATTTATCATCGGAAACAAGGGCAAAATGCCCAATAAAGGAGAAAAAAGAAAGAAAATATTTTTCAAAATTTTTAAATTTTTAATGAAACATACTTTGTAACTAAATTGTAATCAAATTCAAGGACTAATCAGCAAAATGGATAGAATATCCTACACCCCCTAACTTAAATGTTGTATTGTCCCCAATGCGTCCATTAAAGAACACAACACAAAGATAGGAAAAGAATGATATTACCCAAATTTGGAGCGATCTCCATAAGTATAAGCCCAAATGAAGCTGCAAAACAAGTTAGTACAAAGCATATGAAGAATATGTACCGATGTATTAAGTTAAGAGAATCTATGTCACAAGTCACAATAATATAAAGGGGCTGAAGTGCAAATACTAGACAAATTAATGGTGAACTTTTTAATTTTATAAAATGGAAGGTCACACACATCAAAATCCAATAAACAACCACAAACTACATTTTCATTTCTCATTTCATAAGTTCAATACAAAATCACTTAATACATTACAACTAGTGAAATAAAAGAAATACAAATAAAAATAAAAAGTACAATATAATATCCGATCCCAGAATACAAAAATAATCCAGTACAATAGCAGCCTAGTGGCCGGAACCACTAGGATCAGAAGGGTCCTGAAAATGAGGAGGTAGCGATGTGTCGGAATCACTGCCCTACAGATAAAGATCTCTCATCATCTGCTGCATCATCCGATAGTCATGTCTGTGCTGCACTCTCGCCTGCCTCTGCATGGCCCACTCCTGCCACTGCTCCTGCTGAGCCTGCTGCTATGCCCACTGCTGCCGCTGCTCGGCCTGCAACTGGTCCAGGCGGGACTCCCATGTAGCCCACCTGAGCTGGGTCTCCTCCCAGCGCTGGTCCTTCACGGCCTAGAATGCCTCAAAGAGGGCATCATAATCTATGGGCGGCGCGTGAGAACCCTCACCAGTCTCCATCTCCCTGATCTCGTCCTCCTCATCCTCCGTCTCATCAGCCACCTCCGCCCTCTGTCTCTTGCCGCCTGGTTGTCCCCCCTCGTGCTTTAGCATTTTTGAAATATTATGCTTGGAGAGAAGCCCGAGTGGCTCGTTCTTATGGTCAGCGTCAAATTCAGGGCAACCGTGAGATATACATATCTTCGTAATGAGGAAAGGAAAGGGAAGGGAATACCTCCAAGCAATCTCTTTATCCATCGCGCACATCATATCCAAAAAGATACTGGGCAAGCTGATATTTCCCAAACCATTAATCAGCGTGTAGATCAATGCGACATGCTTGTGACGAACCTCTGACCGGTTTTTCATCCCTATGAAAGAGTGGACATTAATGTAGTGCAGTAACCTCGGTAAGTCCTCCATCGCAGCCGAGCGAAAGGCACCCTTTTTCCACGCCTCGCTCGGTGCAAGGGCCTCTATCAATGTCCCACGGCCGAAGATGGTCCCATCAATAAAACTGACCGAGTCCCCGGGGTTTGGCAGACCCATGAAATCAGCCAAATCAGAAATGCTGAAAGGTACCCTCACCCCACGGACCATCGCCTCATAAGTAGTCTGCCCACCCCCTTTACCTCTACCAACATCGCATAGAAAATACGGACCAGCTCTTCGTTGATGCGCCCGTTGGTAGCGAGAAAGGGCTCCCATCCCTGACGGTGCAGAAGAACACGCGCCTCCCACAGTATATGCTCAATGGTCCACGCAAAATGATAACCAAGTGGACGCTGGGATGTGTGAAAGTGGGCGTGGTACCAATCCCGCTCCTGATTGCAGCGGAACCCCTCAACGCCCCCGGCGGGCAAGCACCTAGTATATTTGTATTTCTTTAACTGTGTCATTTCAACCTACAAAACAAGAATTAAGCAAAACAAAAAAGATTGTAAGCACAATTAATGGTTAGTTAGTGTATGAGTTGAAAGGGAAGTGCACGTGCGCAAAACCAAGGTAAAAATTGCAACATTGCGATAAAAAATGTCGGAATGCGACATGGAATGAAAATCACCCAAGTGTGCGCCAAAAATTGGATTGAAAACTGTTTTAGGCATTTTGATGAACACTTGACGTGCGCAATGTGCGTCAAGGGTGAAATATACCGATTTGAACCAACCAAAAAACCCCACTCATGAACAAAACAACAATGCAGCAATAATCAAAACTATTTAAACCTTTGAATTACATCAACCTAAGATCACATAGGACTTTAATATGGTTGTAATGTAGGCTAGGTTAAGGTACAAAATGAAAGGGATGTATATACGGATTCAAAGTGTTTGGGGATGAAACTCGGGAAAATGGGAAAAAGTGGGCAATTTTAAAATTGGACAAATGATTTCCAAATGAGCATTTAGATATAACAATCGAGAGAGTAACAAGGATTATTGAATCACATACAAACACTATAAACAACTTTCTCTTTCTTTTTCTTTTCTTCTTCTTCTCCTCATTTTTTTTTCTTTTGTTTTGTTTTGTTTTTAACTTTCTCTTTTTCACTCTTTTTCACTCTTTTTCTTTTCACTTCTTACTCTTTTCATACTCAAATTGCAGCCACAACATAATAAATAACATTTAATCCCAAGTAACATTCCAAACAAGGGTATGGAAAGTGTATATATGGGCTAAAACTCCAATTTAGAGTTGGTTATGGGATTTTGGGTAATGAAAAGAAAGGCTAGTATTTAGGCTCAAGTGGGTTGACTAGGGAACATATAAAGGGTGAGGTCAACGTCATATGGGTGATATACAAAGATGGCCTATGATCATTTCAAAAAGTATACGCAATTCTCGAGTTAAACAACATATGAAAATCATGCTCAAGTAACACATTTCAAGTATGAACTCAATTAATGAACGCTCAATGAAAGAATAAAGAGATTACCAACGACTGTAACGTTTTAAAAGAGGAAAGAAAAGTGTATACACTCACAAATGAAGATAAGTCTCTAATCTCACTCGGTGTAAGTATATACAATGCAACAAAAGCATACCGAGTTATAAAAATCTTAATCCAAATCAATATAACAAGAATGGTGCATGTGCTCACGGGATAAAGTTTAATTCATGAAGTTATTCATAATATTAATGATTTAGGACTAAAGTCTAATAACTTCTAAAATCGAGAACATGCATCGTTGAATTGCCTATTTGATCGGGAAATTATTAAAATTTATCATCGGAAACAAGGGCAAAATGCCCAATAAAGGAGAAAAAAGAAAGAAAATATTTTTCAAAATTTTTAAATTTTTAATGAAACATACTTTGTAACTAAATTGTAATCAAATTCAAGGACTAATCAGCAAAATGGATAGAATATCCTACACCCCCTAACTTAAATGTTGTATTGTCCCCAATGCGTCCATTAAAGAACACAACACAAAGATAGGAAAAGAATGATATTACCCAAATTTGGAGCGATCTCCATAAGTATAAGCCCAAATGAAGCTGCAAAACAAGTTAGTACAAAGCATATGAAGAATATGTACCGATGTATTAAGTTAAGAGAATCTATGTCACAAGTCACAATAATATAAAGGGGCTGAAGTGCAAATACTAGACAAATTAATGGTGAACTTTTTAATTTTATAAAATGGAAGGTCACACACATCAAAATCCAATAAACAACCACAAACTACATTTTCATTTCTCATTTCATAAGTTCAATACAAAATCACTTAATACATTACAACTAGTGAAATAAAAGAAATACAAATAAAAATAAAAAGTACAATATAATATCCGATCCCAGAATACAAAAATAACCCAGTACAATAGCAGCCTAGTGGCCGGAACCACTAGGATCAGAAGGGTCCTGAAAATGAGGAGGTAGCGATGTGTCGGAATCACTGCCCTGCAGATAAAGATCTCTCATCATCTGCTGCATCATCCGATAGTCATGTCTGTGCTGCGCTCTCGCCTGCCTCTGCATGGCCCACTCCTGCCACTGCTCCTGCTGAGCCTGCTGCTATGCCCACTGCTGCCGCTGCTCGGCCTGCAACTGGTCCAGGCGGGACTCCCATGTAGCCCACCTGAGCTGGGTCTCCCCCCAGCGCTGGTCCTTCACGGCCTGGAATGCCTCAAAGAGGGCATCATAATCTATGGGCGGCGCG
This sequence comes from Sambucus nigra, assembly GCA_949130495.1. Taxonomy (NCBI): domain Eukaryota; kingdom Viridiplantae; phylum Streptophyta; class Magnoliopsida; order Dipsacales; family Adoxaceae; genus Sambucus; species Sambucus nigra. Next base: position 54,268,577 of record OX422220.1, read on the forward strand.
TGAGAACCCTCACCAGTCTCCATCTCCCTGATCTCGTCCTCCTCATCCTCCGTCTCATCAGCCACCTCCGCCCTCTGTCTCTTGCCGCCTGGTTGTCCCCCCTCGTGCTTTAGCATTTTTGAAATATTATCCTTGGAGAGAAGCCCGAGTGCTCGTTCTTATGGTCAGCGTCAAATTCAGGGCAACCGTGAGATATACATATCTTCGTAATGAGGGAAGGAAAGGGAAGGGAATACCTCCAAGCAATCTCTTTATCCATCGCGCACATCATATCCAAAAAGATACTGGGCAAGCTGATATTTCCCAAACCATTAATCAGCGTGTAGATCAATGCGACATGCTTGTGACGAACCTCTGACCGGTTTTTCATCCCTATGAAAGAGTGGACATTAATGTAGTGCAGTAACCTCGGTAAGTCCTCCATCGCAGCCGAGCGAAAGGCACCCTTTTTCCACGCCTCGCTCGGTGCAAGGGCCTCTATCAATGTCCCACGGCCGAAGATGGTCCCATCAATAAAACTGACCGAGTCCCCGGGGTTTGGCAGACCCATGAAATCAGCCAAATCAGAAATGCTGAAAGGTACCCTCACCCCACGGACCATCGCCTCATAAGTAGTCTGCCCACCCCCTTTACCTCTACCAACATCGCATAGAAAATACGGACCAGCTCTTCGTTGATGCGCCCGTTGGTAGCGAGAAAGGGCTCCCATCCCTGACGGCGCAGAAGAACACGCGCCTCCCACAGTATATGCTCAATAGTCCACGCAAAATGATAACCAAGTGGACGCTCGGATGTGTGAAAGTGGGCGCGGTACCAATCCCGCTCCTGATTGCAGCGGAACCCCTCAACGCCCCCGGCGGGCAAGCACCTAGTATATTTGTATTTCTTTAACTGTGTCATTTCAACCTACAAAACAAGAATTAAGCAAAACAAAAAAGATTGTAAGCACAATTAATGGTTAGTTAGTGTACGAGTTGAAATGGAAGTGCACGTGCGCAAAACCGAGGTAAAAATTGCAACATTGCAATAAAAAATGTCGGAATGCGACATGGAATGAAAATCACCCAAGTGTGCGCCAAAAATTGGATTGAAAACTGTTTTAGGCATTTTGATGAACACTTGGCGTGCGCAATGTGCGTCAAGGGTGAAATATACCGATTTGAACTAACCAAAAAACCCCACTCATGAACAAAAAAACAATGCAGCAATAATCATGTGTTCATGAGTGGATATACATCAATAATCGTGAATGAAATGGGTTGGAACAACACAAATCAGGGGTAAGAGCAACACATTCAAACAATTGTCAAAAAATGGATAAAACATGAAATTTGTGACAAAAATCTACCAAAAACTACAAAAACATGTTAAAGTAGGAAGAATTATACCTTGAAAGTGTAGAAAATGGAAGAAATTGAAAGAAATGTGGTGGGGTGATTTCTAGGGCACGGAATAGTCTAAGAGAGGAGAAGAGAGAATAAGGAAATGGGGGAAAAAAGTAGCAGCCCTCGGCCTTTAACTGCTCGATCGATCGATCGAGCCTGGGCCTTCGATCGATCGATCAAGCAGCAAAAGGCACACTGCTTTGCTATTTTAAAGGGGGGAAAATGGAATTCAGGGATAATTAAGGGGTTTAAGTATAAAATATATATATATATATATATATATATATATATATATATATATATATATATATATATATATATATATATATATATATATATAAGTATGTATATATAAAAATATGAAATAAAAATATAAAAATAAAAATAAAAAAGAATTATATAGACATAGGCTTAAATGTACACAAATAGGCCTATGTTAACCAAAAATTAAAGCATATGTACAACGAGAAACACACACGCATATTCACGACAAAAAATGAAAAATAAAATAAAATAAAAAATAAAAACAAATGCAAATGCGTGAGGATGCGTGTGTGAAAAACAAAGAAAAAATGTTTTGGGGGCTTTTTTGATCATTTTCTTAAATGTGTGCCGGGATGCATAGTCTCCGCAAATTCAATTGCGTTGAACCTACAAAAGAGTTAGAACCAAGCATACAAAAAGAAATAAAAAGAGATTAACTAATTACACTAGGCTAATAGTAAGAAAAACAAAAATGAAGAAGTTAGTATATACAGCCTACACTTAGGATATGTAATTAACTATATACTAAAAGTTGAAACTTTTGAGGGTCCATCCAAAACACAATTTGAATTTGGCGGATCAACGGTGGACCCTCCCGAACATGCATGCCTCCCAGAAAATAGGAATTTCGTTCGAACGACGGAAGGCATGTGTAAGGCGGTAAAAGTGAACCATCCCCAATTGAAACTTTGGGAGGGAGGATGGTGGATTTGGATAGGACGGGTGACAAAAACAAGTGGGGACCGAGAAAAGCCTAAAATCCTCCCAATGATTTTGAAGTTGGAATGGGAGGCGGCGCACACAAAGGCACGAATGCGATCGTGGAGGGCGACTCGAGCAAGTACTCCTCATCGGCGATAGGGTTTAAAACATTAAAGTTTGAAACCTAATCATCGGGTACTTGTTTCGGTGGGATAATAGAGAATGAAAATGGATATGAATGAAATTCAAACTCATGATATGAGTCATCATCGCATGAAGTTTGAGTTTCGAATGAAATAATATCATTTTCAATGAAATGTTCTTCTTTGGGGGCCAAAGAAGAAATCATTTCATTAAAAATAGATATTACTTCATTTTCATCCTCGCTTGCAATATCTATTACGCGATGCGCAAAGTCTAGAATGGTTTGTTCCAAAGTAGGCACACGTACCTCATTTGGTTCAAAACATTCCTCGACTTCGAAAGTCTTAAAAGCAAAATCGTCGTCGGACTCAAATAATAAATCCAACTCATGTTCCCACGAACAATTTTCTTCCCGATAACGATTTTCAATTTTCTCATTCTCATACATACGTAAACCCTCACCGAATGTCATAGGTCGCGGTGCGGATGCATTTGAATGGGAACTTTGAAAATTTCCATTGGACTTAAACGAAAACTCATTATTATAGAAATTTTGAAAACTATTGCAATTCATTTCAACATTCCTATTATAAGGAGTTAACGGCCCAAAATCATTATCATCATCATCAAGATTCCAATAACCTAAGTTTTGACTTTCGTTATACTCGCCCAAAGTCATGTTTGAATTTGCAAATTTTTGGGATTCTAAGTATTAACCGAAAGTCATAGGTTTGCGAGAATTTTGAGAATTATAACAAGGATTGCCGAAAGAATTGGAATAAGACATGCTTACACCAAAAAAGGCTCGAAGTGGCGAATTCCACAAAGTAGGTGCACGCGGGAACAATTCAAGCGTTTTTAAGTGCTCAAATGTGGAAGTCCTGCAAAATATTAGCAAATAATACAAATAGAAAGAAAATACTATGAAATACTAAATCAAACAAAGTCTAAAACAAACTAATCCCCGACAACGGCGCCATTTGATAGATAGGGTTTCTCCGCGGCGCGAGAGTCACCTACGCGCCGGTCATTTTATATTCGGCTCACCTGAACTATACAAAAACCTAAATTACGACTACACTCAACGGGTGAGTATAGCGGTAAGTCGGGTATCGAAAATCCACAGGGACGAGTTGCTAGAATTTAAGTGATTTAATACTCCGAAATAAAAGTGTAAAAGATGATTACAAACTAAAAGAAAAGATGCGTAAAGGGAAATGTTAATCTAGGCAAGGTATTGAAACTAGATTATGAAAGCGAGTAAAACTATAGGTTGCGTCGAATATCCCTCACCCGAGTTAATTAGTATAAAATGGTTACATGGGTCGACGAGTTATTACGAGTGCATCTCGTTTCGACAGTTAATTAAATCAAGGGTTGTTACGCCCTAAATCATCATAAAATCCTAATAAGATTTTGGTGTCAACAAATATCCCGAAAATTACATGCGAAAGGTCGTAAGCACGGGACATACATGATATACCCCGTCAAATCCCCTAGGCGTAATAACTAGGTCAACGCACCTGAAATAGACTCGTAAATTCCATCACCAAAGCAAAGCAACGCGTCAACTCGAGTGCGTTCAATTCAAACACAACCTAATTTAAATTACCTAGAAAGCATGTTAAAAACGCGGTCAATGAAAACGTGTAAATAAGTGCGATAAAACTATACTAGAAAGTACGGGATCAAAGCATGTAACTAAAGCATGTAAACCTAAATTAGAAAGCTTGTAAATGATCTATAAAGCAAGAAATGAGGAAATACAACTATATTAATTTATAAGAGAGATGAATAGTCAACTTACACAACAAATGGGGTGTCAAACCAAGTATAAATGAAGAAGAACCATCCAAAAACCCAAACCCTAACCTATTAAATCTTCTAAAACTATCTAAAAATGTTCACCCAGAATATTACAACAAAATTGGTATATATACCAAGTTAGAATAAAAGAAAAGAAGAAAGAAAATGAAAAGAAAATATATGCAGGAAAAAACAGGGGATCGATCGATCGACCCCTATGGTCAATCGATCGACTGTTAAAATCATGGAAAAATAAAGAGGGTTGATCGATCGAACCCCAGGCTCGATCGATCGATCAAGCAGGGGAGCCTGCAGAATCCCCTGTTTTGGCATGCAATTCAACTCCGCTCGAATTGCCGTAACTTTGTCATACGGACTCGGAATCACGCACCGTTCATGGCCACGCGAAGCTAGCGAGGAGAGCTATAACTTTTGTGCAGATGTCGGTCCAGTGCCCAAGCTGTGAAATGACCGGATTGCCCTTAAACGTGCGATTGCATACGGAAATTGCGCGAAATGCGTCCGAATTCCATACTTGGTACCTAAATACCTACAAAAGCCCAATTATACCTCATATAGCATGTTAACAGTATAAACAGAGGCTGTCTAGTTAACGGGCTTAAATATAGAGATTAAGGCACCCGAGGGGGCTAAAATGCGTAGGTTCGACGGATGATATACGCGATATTTGCGTATTATCACTTCTTCTCTAATCTATTCACCTTTTTCTCTAATGGCTAGGCTTAGGTTTTGTGTTTGTTAACCCTAAGAGACAACTCCAGATGGCTGATATATTCTAAGAAAATTCGTGGGTTTAATTACCCAAAAATACAAAATGTCTATAATATCCTCACAGAATGTTAATTAGGCCTAAAAATACCCCGAGACCCAAACTAAACCCTCGGCTACACTTTTCTGACTATCTCGACCCTTTCGGACACTTTGGCGCACTCAAAATGACCATGCGGGTGACTTATAAGAAATTCACTTTTATAATAATAATTTAGTGCTGACACGACACAGGCACGTCCCGACTTAAATTTCTATAATTGTCATTTTATTCTCTCGTGAAAATTTTAATAAAATCAATCTTATATATTACTTTACCCTTCTAGTAATATTCAACAAATTCCCAATAATTACTAACTCGCTTCACGCTAGTAAATATTAAAGTAATTTATGGATTAATATTAAATTAATATCTCAAATTAAATTGAATAAATCCCCAAATTCAAAAGTCATAAAAATACAGGGTATTACAGTAGTCAATGACCTAAGGTTTCTGACTGGTTGGTGAAATATAGGTGAGAACTCTTGGCACTTTTTTCACTTTCTCGTATAGGAGATTAGGTCTTTATGCATATACAACCACTAATAATCCTCCTAGATGCCTCTGAATGCCAAATATCTTCCCTTGGAGTGGCTTTTAAAAATCTCATCATGGAGTTCATATAAAACTTGGTCAACATTAGTCGAGTGTACACATTGGAGGCATGGACTTATGAAAATTTGCCTATAAAATTTTCCTTCATATGATTGGTAAAAATGAGCAATTTTTACCTTGACATGATGGGCCTTCTTCATTTCGATTGGCCAAATATCATCTTGCAAATAGGCAATGATCGAGTCTATCCATCTAAGAGATTTTTTTGCAGTGAAGACTTATTCAACGACCTTTGGTCATGCGATACTTAATTGGGCATGGTATTTCACCTCAATGGTTCTTATGAGATCAGAATCTATACCTGAACCTACGGTGGCCAAAGCATCTGTATGACTGTTGTGTCCACGATGGAACTATTAAATGTGGACTTACTCAAACTGGGTGACCAGGTTATGGACGACTTGTAAACACATCAAAACTCATTTGTCTATGGTTTTGCAGTCTCCTGATACTTGATTACATACCAATCTTAAGTCACTATAAACATTAAGGTGACTTACACCAAGGGATGAGTCTTTCCTTAATCCGATGATGAGAGATTTATGTTTTACAATGATTTGGATCCAAGTTTGATTCCATATTAGATCATGGTTTATTCTGGAATGATTAGGAAAAGTCTTACTTCCACCCCTTTTAATTTTGAGGCACCATAAACATAGATCTTCCATTTTTTGATTTAGTCAAACTTATCACTATTTATCTGGTCAGCGAGCTACACATCATTGTACTCATTCTTTCCAATAAACTCGACAATGGAATCCACTATTACTTACCCCTATATTACGGTTCTTAATTGATAGTTGATATCGAATCTTCTAAGTTCCGTCGACCACTTAATGATCCATCCAAAGAGGTCGAATTTTCTAAGAATCGCTTTAAGTGGAAATGAGTTGATGATAATAACTAAGTGGGATTCAAAATAGTGTTTTAATTTTTATGAAGCGATGAAGGAAAGAAATGTTTCTCAGTATCGAGTTGTGTCTTATTAACATAATATGTTAGGGCTTGTTGTTTATCTATTTTTCATATTAAGGATGAACTAATTATGTGATCAGATACTGCAAGATACTAGTAGATTAGATCTCCCGAAATTAAGACCACAAGTGGTTGTGGTTGAATAAGATAGGACTTGATTTAGTCAAGTGAAATTAAATGATCCTCGTTCCAGGCCAGACCCTTATCTTTATTCAATAGCTGAAGGAATGGTCGAAACTTCTCTGATGATTTAGAGATGATACGATTCAGTACTTCTAACATTTCAGTCAACTTTTGAATGTCACGGATCATTTTATATTGCGAAGCATTGTTAATTACCTCGACTTTTTTGGGGTTTACCTCGATTTCCATATGGCTGAATAGGTATCCCAGAAGTTTCTCATGATGAACTCCAAAATAAAACTTGGCTGCATTGAGATTCATTCTGTTGAATCTGAGGACCTCAAACATTTTTGTCAGACCATGCAGGAGGTCAACTTTGTACTTTCTCTTTATGAGCGTGTCATCCATATATACCTCCAAAGTATTGTCTGGTTGATGTTTAAAAATATTGGTGACCAATTTTTGGCAGGTAGCTGATGTATTTTTGAGTCCCAGGTATGATTGTGTAATAATACAATCTAATAGTAGTAATGAATGAGGTATTCTCTTAGTCAAGCCCAAACAGAGGAATTTGATGGTACCATGATTACGCATCAAGGAAACTCATCCGTTCATGACTGGATGTGGCATCAACTAATTGGTCAATCTTTGGTAAATGAAAGGTGTCTTTAGGACACATTTTATTGAGGGCAGTAAAGTCTATGCAAACCCTCCACTTTACATTTCTTTTCTTTATGACCACCTGGTTGGAGAGACATTTGGGGAATTAAACTTATTTAATGGACCTTACCTCCTTAAGTTTACCCACTTCTTCTTCCATGACATTTTCCTTCTCGAGGGATATTCACTGATCCTTTTATGTGATCGGAAGGAATGTTGGCTCTACGTGAAATCGATGGAACATGAATTTGGGATAAATCTCGAGCGTATCATAAGGTTGCTAAGAAAATATGTCTTGATTATATTCGAGCTGGTATATAAATCGTCTTCCTCTTGATTGGTAATGGATCTTGATCATTTGGTGATGCAATGACTTGATTCCCCATTATCTTAATTATTCCTCGATCGATGATGCACTTGATCTTTTGGTGATAGGTAAAATGGATAATTTTCATACAATGAAAGCATCCTTGTTTAAGGATGGCAGTGTAGGGATAATTGATGTTAACAAATAGGAATACAATCAACTTTGATATGTTCCCAAATCAAACGGGTAAAACTTCTCTCCCTAGTGGCATGGTAATTTTCCTACCGAAGACGAGCAAATGGATGGTCACTTCTTTAAGATCTTCCATCTTAAGGCTGATCTTATTGAAAATTTCCAAGTACATACCTGTGAGGATCTTCCTTGGTCAACTAGTAGCTTGTCCACATCCTAATTAGAAATTCTAAGCGTCATTACTAGTTCATTATGATGCAGAGTTCTAACTCTAACCAAGTTTTCCTCTGTGAAGACTATATGTTTGTTATAGGATTTACCCTTTGGATGTCAACATTTGACCGCTGGAGTTTTAGCGTGGTCAATATGTAAAGCCTCCATCACTACAATAACTTTATTTAATTCAATCTGAAAAACATTACCTTGGATAGGATTTGGACTAGATCCATTGTGAATGACTACAAACTCATGTTATATCCCATCATCATCTAGGACTTTGTCAGACTTTTGCTCATTATTTGGGTTCTTTGTTCCCGCCATGTCCACATACATACAAGTGTCTGACATGATCCAGTTACTCAAAATGTAACTTGAGACCTTTACAATTCTTCATTTTATGTCCATGCTGCTTGTGATAGACATATCTAACGATAGTGCTCCACTTAGATGAATCTCCTATCATCTTCCACATCCACTTGAGGAATTGTTAATCCTTTATTTTATCCAAGATCTTATAAATTTGTTCTTTTAAAATAATATTGATTGTTTGGAAAGCCTTTGTAGGGTCAGCTTTGTCACCATTCTTGGGTCCATCATTTTGTTTCTTTTCCCCCTTCTTGGGGACATTCTCCGTATCTCCGTACTTAGCCGTGTTTGGATAACCATTGTTGTGTTGGGTTCCAACGACCACATCCTCCACCTCTGCGTATTTCTCTATCCTTGACATGATATATAGTGTTGGCCTCTTTTTTAGTAAAGGACTGGTGAAACATCTAGTTTCTCAATAGGCCAATTTTTAATTAGGCCATAGCGAACTGCTTGAAGAAATATGGAACTTTGTTAGAGGTCCCTCAGTATCACCTTGCGTATTCATGGAAGATCTCCTGGGGTTTCATTCTCATAGTGATAAGTGATTCCATCATTTTGGGATGGGAACTGTTGTTCATGAACTAATCTATGAATGCCTTTGTGAGCTATTTGAAGTTATAGACCAACCCGTGTGGTAATGTTTCGAACCACTTTTGTGCAACATCCCCCCATGATGGAGAAGAATGTAACACCCGCGCCTCAGATTTAACTTTTTTCCCATATTATTTGTCACTTGATGTGACCCCTTTTGATATTGGGATATAAAATATGGATTGTGGGTTATTTTTTAATGTCCTTGTAACCTTTGTATGATTAATTGGAATTTGAATGGCCAAAATTAAAAAAGAAATATTTTGGGTCGTTCGAATAAGGTTTTTTCTCGTTCAAATGAGATACCCTTTAAATGAGGTTTAGTTGTTAGAATGAGATCTCCATCTCATTAGAACTAGGTTTCCAATTAGTTTCCAGCGACCCATATTCTGTCCAAATTCAATCCCCTCGTTGGAAGGTCGTTCGAACGAGATAGCGTTGTCATTAGAATAAGATCCTAATCTCGTTCGAATGACACTGCAAAAATCAATTTTTGTAGATTCGGAAAATGCTATCAAAATCCAGGTCATTAGATCATTTGAGTTGTCAAGCTCTGGATGGATTAAATAAATATATGGTTGGGTGATTGGGTGACCATTAGGTAATGGGTTTAAAGGGTTTTGGGTATGTAAGGAAGAGAGAAGGGGTTAGGGATTCATTTCCACCCATTTTCATGATATTTTCTCCCCTCTCTATAGTTTCAATCACTCTTCTCCATACCCAAGCCTTATCCCACCATCCCTAAGCCATATTCCACCATAATTCACCATATTTACACCATTTCCAAGCCTTATTCATCCTTATCAACCATTATTGAAGATAGAAGTGGGTAGATATAGGGATAGAAGGAACATTCAAGTTAGTTTTGGAGGGAGTTTGAAGGAGATTTTATGGAATTTTCTTGGAGGCAAGCTTGGTGGAGCTAGGCAACCTCTTTAAGGCCACATTAGGAGGTGGAAAGTTGCCATCTTCTTCTACATTTTATCTACCATTGTTGAAGCTTCCTTTGAGGTGGGAATAACTTTACTCTTGTTAAGTTTAAGATTACTCTATTTTGTAATATATGGATCAAATATGTTAGAGTTTATAAGAGAAGAATCTTTGCATGTTTAGGTAGTCATTACTCATAATTTCTTAATATCTTTGAAGATTTAAGAAATGGGTTTTCAAATGGTTTGAGAAAAGATGATAAAATTTTAGAAAATCTTATGTTCAAACATTTTATGGAATAAAATTATTTTGAAGAGATATTTGCATTAATAAGTTATTTCTAGTATAAATTTTGAATTTTTATGGAAAAATGAAGATTTTGTGAAAACTAAACATTTAAGCATGTTTTTTTAATAATAAATGTCTTTTTAGTCTTGAAAATCATAGATTTACAAATTTTATGAAATTTCATGTGTAAAAATCATTTTTATGGATTTCTAGGTTTAAAATACATCTTCTTATGTGTATAGACTTGTAGTAAGTTAATGGTGTACATATGACATGTTTAAGAAAGGTTAAATAAGAGATTTATTAAGGAAAGTATTAAAATCAAGAGATTTATAGGTTTCATAGTGTGTTAACCCCATAAAGTCACTAAAAGCGTTAATGAGTTAAGAACATTCAAGAAGTTAAGTTAGTGACTTAACAATATTTTTGGTAAATAACACTTATGAAATTGGATAAATTGCAAGTTTGGTAATAAAAGGGTAAAATGGTAATTTAACTTAAAAGTGGAATATTTTTATGAAATAAAATTGTTGGAAAGGTGTTACTCTAAAAAGGTCCCTAAGTGGAAATTATTTTCGAAATGAAATCAATGTAAATGAAAAAGGGAGAGAAATTATGATTTTCCAAAATGTAACACAATTATGGGGTGGTGGGCCTCGAGTTTTGGCTTCGGCTGGTAAACATTGATTACTGTGAACACAGAAAAGTGTTAAAACAAATGATAAAGGAAACTCGGATGAAGCTGGGAAAAATTAAGCAGTTCCCAGATCCCTAGGGTGAAGGACCCAAAATCACTGATCAAAGTATATGTTGGCATAGTCGGTAGGATGGAGCCTGTTAAAGTACGAGGTATTTGGGGGATTCTGAGCAAAAGATAAAGATAACGGAATGTGAATAACAGAGTTGGATAAGTGTGTCCATCCTCGCTTCCCTTCCTACTAGGGTGTCGGCACTCACTCTGCGGCATGGGGTGAAAAGAGAAAGATCTTGCGCCTATTTATGGGAACGCTTCGATCGTCGTCGATGTGGGGTGATGTAAAGAGATAGAGTCACAAGCCTATTTTGTATCAAACTTGTAAAAGGAATGTTGCTACCTCGAGAGAACGACATTAAAATACATACACATGCTTACAAAACCAATAGTTCAAAAGTTCAGGGAGTTGCGGAATAGGATGGTGTTAGGCACCCAGCCCGCCCTTTCGGTCTCTCATGGGTATGTGTTATTATTCCCTTAATAGCTTCGTGAAATGTGTGCGCATGTAAATATAAACGTAGAATTGAATTTCTAAACTCACGTCATGGGGAAATACGGAGTGAGGTCATCCGTAGGAGTGTTTCTGAAATAATAATTTAAAAACATAAAATGTGCGCTTATCGGGATATCGATCGTTATAGTGAAACGATGATATGTGTTAGATAAAGTGCGAATAAGAATAACAAGTGTGATACTATATAGAAATAATATAAAAATATGAAAAGAGGACTCGAGTCTCGAGTTTTAACCCAAAATGCCTACATAACCTAAAAAGCCATCAAAGTCCACTTAGTTCACATGTAATATGAGGGTGGGGTTTATCCCATAAATCCAACCGGGGATTTTATTTAGATGTGTGTTTGTAGAAAAAGGATATTTTGATTTGAGAAAATGTGGTGAAGAATCCTGTTTGGAATTTATGAGAAAACCCTTTTTTTTTTGTTTTTGAGATTTTATGGAAAATACGATATGTGCAATACTACTGATAAAAAGTGAGATTATTAATAGAAGTGGACTAATAAAGATGAAAGACTAAAGTAAGAATTAAATAAATTAAGAGAAAATAAGGAAATCATAAGAGTGAGAAGAAAGTTTGGACCTTCTTTGGAGACTTGAAGATAGATCTTGATTGTTGAAAAGGCTATCCTCGCAAGTGGATGGGGGTTGTAAGAGGAGAGGGAAGGTATTTTACTAAATTGAGTGTGAAAAGGATGGAAATGGAATGTGGAGGAAAGATTTCAATAAAGAAATCACGCTGACTTTGAGAGAATGTTGCTGAGATCACTGAGAGGGATGTTTTTTGGGTCCTTTCAAAATGAGCTTGTACCCTACTTATATAGGGACAAGGGGGTGCCGATAGGTATTGTACTCTACATGCCTATCGATAGGCAACCCCAGACACACTACTGACAGGCAGGGAAATGGATTTTCCATTTGGCAACCTAATGCAGATTTCTCAAAAAATAATCGTAGACCGTAATTTGTAAGTCTGAATCGTGCATGGGGCATACAGTTGGAAAGGGTATTCAGAGACCTTTAATAATATATGGGCTGATCTCGAGTTCAAGATTTGACTTTGGTCACACGGGACTCAAAAGCGCCCAATGATCTTCTGGACAGGAGATTCTCCAAGGAAAATGGATCGTTTGTCCAAACCGTAAGGCCGATTCACGCACGGGATGGATCATTGGAAAAGGTATTCGAAGCCCTTAGAATACTCATTCAGTCTCATTCAGTTTAGAGGTTGATTTGGTCAAATGGGGCCCAAAATTGCCCAATGACCCTTCAGAGTAAACCGAATCATTCATCCGTATTTGCACACAGGATGGACCGTTAGAAAGGTTATTCAGTGATATTTAAGTATTCATTCTCTCTCATTCGAGCTGAAGAGTTGACACGAGTCGAATGGAGTTCGAGAACGCTCGATAGCTTCTTAATCAGTTTTCAGGGGAAACTGGATCATTTGTTTGAACAGTAAGATCGATTCTTGCATGGGGTGGACCATTGGAAAGGGAATTAAGATCCATTTGAAGATTCATTGAGATTTTACTCAGTCGAGGAAGTTGATTGGGGTTAAAATGGGGCCCGAGAGCGCCCATGGCCTCCAGATTGATTTTTAATAGAAAAATAGATTATCTGTCCAAATCTTAAGACAGATTCGCGCACAAGGTGGAATGTTGGAAAGGGGATTTAGATCCCTTCTAATATTCATTTAGCTTTCACTCAGATGAGAAAGTTGACCAGAGTCAAATGGGGCCCGAGGATGCTCGGTGGCCTCCTGATTAGTACTCGAAATATGACCTAGGGTTCTATGGTCAATGGGGAAGTGAAAGGGACCTAAGGAGAGGCTTAAGGGGTCCTATAATGTGATGTCTATAGATCCCCTATATGGGTGAGCTTTGGAAAAAGTGAAAGTCATCGAATAGACACCATATGAATGTTTGGAAAAGAGGTCAATTATGCAAACCAAAGGGATGAGGATGACCAGTTCAGAGGTCCGAGAATGATTTTAAGGACCTAAGGTAATGTTAAAGATGACTGATTATGAGGGTAGAAGTCAGTTATAAAGACCTAAAGTTGAGGAGGCCAATTCTGCGGGTCGAGATCAATTCTAAGGACCTAAAGTTATGACTACCGGTTCTGCGAACCGAGATTAATTATGAGGACCAAAAGTTATGACAATCGATTCTACAGGCCAAGGTTAATTCTAAGGACCTAAAGTCATGAAAACCAATTCTACTCACCGAGTTCAATTCTGAAGACCTAAAGCGGTGATGACCCATTCTGAGGGCCGAAGTCAATTCTGAGGACTAAAAGTTGTAACGACCGATTTTGCGAGCCGAGGTCAATTCTGAGGACCTAAAATGATGACGACCGATTTAGAGGGCTGAGGTCAATTCTAAGACCTAAAGTTAAAATAACCCATTCTGCGGGTCGAGGTCAATTCAGAGGACCTAAAGTTGGAATGATCGATTTTTCGGGCCGAGGTCAATTCTAAGGTCCTAAAGTTATAACGACTGATTTTGCGGGTGGAGGTTAATTCTGAGGACTTAAATTTAGGGTTGCTCTTTTGGGAAGTCTTTTGTACTTGTGGTTTTGTAGTTTTGAGATTTTGCTGAGGAGAGACATTTGACTGGGAATTAAGTCTTTTGGGAGGAGATAGCTTTAGTCTGGGTATTTTTCTGGGGATTTAGGAGGATATTATGTAAACTTACTGCGGAAGCTTTTGGTTTTCGATTCAGGTGGAGAATTATAGTGGACCTTTTTCAGACGTACCATTTTGTGGCATACATTTTAAGGTTTGTGTTGGGGAAATCATGCGATATAAATCCAGATGGGGATTGTAGTAAATTAAAATGGTGTTCTTGGTAATGAAATATCCTAATATTTGTTTGGAATTTTTAGCATTTTTTTGGAGAATTTTTGGATTTTCTTGTCATTTTCTGGCATTTTACGTAGAAAATTTCAGGGGGTACTGGAATGTGTTAGGGGTTGATGTTTGGCAAGTGGTACGAACTCCTGACATTCCTTGGGAGGAGAAACAGGCAGGTGTCGTTCAATGGAAGTAGGGGTCTGCCGATAGGCATGTCACTTGTGATCCTATAAAAGGGGGCGAACCTTTCTCATTTTTACATATTTCTGCATTTTAATATTTTTCTTCTTTTTTATAAAATCCATTTCTAAGTCTCTTTATTCAAGACTTGAAATGGCAGGTTCATCCAGCGAGGGACACAACTTGGAGTGGTTGAGTGTTGATGATTGAGCAGGCCTAGAGTGGCATGCTAGGGTGACCCTTGCGTTGGGCAATGAAAATGATGTCGCTTGTTTGAGACAGTAGCTGAGGATCACTTTCTTTTGCATTATCCCTCACACCACCATTCTTCTAGGGTGAGGAACCCTAGTGGCTATGTAAGTATAGTGACCTTTCTTTGTTTTCCTGTGTTGATGAAAGGGTTTTTTTCCTTTTCTTTTTAGTTTTTTACAGACTGACAATGCTCCTTCAAGCCTACGTTCCAGGGGACGACGGCATTGAAGGATGTGTGGGAGAGTCTTTCAGCAGTTGTGCATTGGGTAGTTAATTCTGCTAGCTTTGGGCGTTTGGCACGAGCTTTGGATGCGACACAGCGTTCTACTGCAATTTTATACGCATTGGGAGAGAGGTGGTGAGACACTACCCACACCATTCACTTGGGTTTTGGGGAGATGACCCTGACTCCCATCGACATGTAGCAACTGCTGGGGATAGATTGCGAGGGTGTGCAGATTGAGGTCGACGTACGGCGAGGTTGATGCTGGAGGCAATTCAAGTAGCTTTGGGGGATGTGGGTAGGATAGTTTCTATAGATTTTATATGCATCTCCTCTCTGAGGGAGGTTCTTTTGAGTCGAAGGATTGACGAGATGGACGGGCGGTAGGTGAGGAAGATGGACCGATTATTTATCTTTCCTTTATTGGGTGATTTCTTGGTGGTGACAAGTGACGACATCGTCTATCTTTGATTCTTGCCATTTTTAAGGATTTTTTTTTATGTCCCACTCTATGATTAGGGGAACTTGATTTTTTTGACCCTTTATTCTTCTCGGGATGCATTCATTCGGTGCTGTCGATAGACCTTTACGGGGGCCACGTACATATTAGAGGTAATTCTCGCATTTTCTTTTCTTGTATTACCTTGCATTTTCCTTTTAGTTTTCTTCTTTGTCGATTCTTGTTCTTTCTACAAACGTGGTTCTATGAGGTGATAGGACTCAACGCTAAGGTGATAGCCTTTTAATACGAGGACTTGGGGGACTTCTATCGGATGTACCAGTGGAGGAAGTCCAATAGGCTATCGAACCAGTCTTTATTTCTGGCAGCAGTGTCACAAGCCCTGAACATGCTCGCGAGTAATTAGGTTATTCCTTTATTCTTTTGAGTCCTCTTTTGGGTATTTTCTTTCTTTGAACGAATACTGATCTTTTTGTTGGGGCTTGCAGGTGACCTTTTATCACTGGGGGATGGCTTCTCAGTATACAGGGGTAACAGGCATGCATGCGTAGGTACAACAGCTGATGGCGCATAAGTCCGAGTATTCTTGGTACTTGGGGGAGAGGGTTGTGCGATAGATAGTGGAGTATGAGGTGACAGTCCGATCGACGGTACCCCGGATGCATATGAGATGGGTGCGGGAGATGTAGGATGAGGCCAGGACACCTCCGAGGCTTATTCGCCCTATACGGATACAATGACAACTTATGACTATCTCGATTTCGTGATGAGATGATTGATGCCCTCATATATTTACAATGTGGTGAACATGCCTCTGCCTCCTACGATTTCAGGTAGGGGTACGAGAAGGCCAGTGGGATCTGCCCACAACACAGGTGGTATGTCGGCGGTGGCTGCAGCAGCAGAGGAAATTCTGCTCATTCAAGTCACTCCACCCTCATATAATTTTTTGTTGACTGGACGGGGATCACTGAGCTTACCCGCACCGCCATAATGCATTGGATCCAGGGTTGATGGGGCTTATGGAGGAAGCCCATCATCCTGAGGTATATTTTTCTCTTTTTTTGTCTTGTCTCCTTTTGATTCTTCCTTTGCTCTTTACTGATTGATTTTCTTTTTAGTTCTATTGATTTTCTTGCAACTTGTTCGGGTGCGACCACTTGGATAAAGGACATCAGGGATTGGGTGGCCACTGCGACTGCCTATATCAAGGACTCTGTTTCTGTTCCTTCTTGTTTGATTTTTCCTGCTACCTCAGAGGAGGTATCGATCTCGAGGAGTGGAGGTTCTACAGCTCACCGTCGGGGGAAGCGCGTTCACCTCCAAAATTGAGAGTCTAGAGAGAGATTGTCTGGATTGGGTTCGAGCTGAGTCCCATTGTTTTGTATTTTCTTATTTCTTCTTCCACCTGAAAAAAATGTATTTCTGCAAATGGAAATATATATGAAGAAGATTTATATTTATAATTCTTGTTTTAATGACTTATTCCATATGCACTCTTTACTTTGTTGCTAAGACTGTAAAAATAATGGGATATGTATTTAGAAAATAGATTAAAAAGCTTATGATAGGTGAAAATGGATGAGTTTAGAAAAAATAATTTGGGGGTCTTGAAATAAGGATTTATTTTTTAAGCTTTTGATTTTGGAAAAAAAGGAAAGATAAAATTTTCTAAAATAAAGGGGTTGTCGATCGGCATAGCCCTTGTCCTGCCTGTCGATAGTGAGTCCAGTCAAATCACCCTAAGGATTTGATCGCAGTTTCTCAAAGCCTAAAGAACTTGGAAGGGTAGGATTTATTTCAGGCTCTTTAGGTTTATTTTCTTTAGCCAAGGCCTTTATGTATAAAAGGGTGGTAAAAGGGGTGTAGTTCTTCATCCTTTCCAACTTTCTCTTCCTTTTTATTTTTTCCTTTTATCTTATTATTTTCCCAAATGGCCCTTTGAATGAGTGTATAATTCACTTCATACCTGGAAATCCTAGAAACCATGTGTCTTTGTAAAGTGGACTGCGAAGCCTTTAATTTGCATCGAGTATCTTTGTGGCGTAACTGGGCTATTGATTGGAACATGCTGGTGGCGATAGCATCATTCTGGTACCCTGAGGATCACGTTTTCCACTTTGGTTTGGATGAGGTATGTCTGACCTGCGAGGATTTTTAACCATATGGGGGATTAATCCCAACGTTGCGGTAGCTGTGACCGAATTCCCTCGATCTCCTTGGGCACTGTAGCAGAATTTTTCAATATTTCCCCTTCCGTGACTAGGAAAATGATTTCACTTTTGATTGTCATGTATTGTGTGCGTTTGCAGGATTTCAATGATGCAATCCATATCAGAGTTGTTGCCCCTCTTGCTGGTGATAGGGGACCTAATAGTGAACCCTTAAATGGTTGTAATTACATCATGGATGTCATATTATTGCAATCCTGCGGTAGTGATACTTGCAGAGACCTTGAACATTCTAGATGTTTGGCGGGAAGGCATCTCTGATTTTGTAAGAGGGTACCTAGTTATGTTGTTTAAGTGGATATCTAAGAGATTCCATTTGGCGATTCCCCAGAATATCCCTTAGCAGTCGTGCCAAATTTTTTTACTTAATACTTTATCAATTTCGACCCATCCGCAGAAACCTAGGTAAATTAGTTTGTAGAGAACGGATCCCGATGCCTTCATTGGTCAGTGCCATTGTGGGGAGAGTTGAAGTCCATTTTGGAGTTGGGAGAATACTGGTATGTTTGTTTAATTGGCCGTCAGCATACCTCATTACATTTCCCTTTATGGCTTCTGCAACAAGTCGGATGGGAGCAGATAGTGCCTCCTTGGGCACAAGACTTCTTTCATGTGGAGCATTTAACTGAATCCATGTGCATAATATTAGGCTCTTTGTAGGAGAATCATTGGTTGTCAACCCGGCCATCTCAATCTGTAGGTAGAGTCTGGAATGTGTCCAAAAACTATCTAACTATGGAAATGGGTCGTGGTGAAGATTTAAGATGAGGAGACCGATCAGAGGTGGTTTGTCCTTTTTGACACAATGGAGGGAGAAATAGTGGTTTTTTCCAAGCTGCTCAGCGTATACCGTTCTATGGAGCGTCTTCGAAATACTAATCAGTTAGGGGAAGTTTGAGAGCCTCTAGGAGAAGATAATGATGGGGTCGGGTCTTCGGGTAACTGCGGATAGGGTCTTCATGAAGATGGGTTCATTTCTTATGAAGCTTTTGTGACTGGGATGTGTTTTTATGTTTTTGGTTTATTTTTTAGTTTCTGGGATTTGGGTAATAATTTTGTGAAGGTTTGGTTAAGTTTTTTGGGCGGTAAGTTTGGTTAGGATAGTTTGGTTAGCGGAGGTGGTAGTTTTGACTCCTTATGCTGATATTTTGTGAAATTATACTGAAATCCCTTGTTTGAAATTAAAAAAAAATGATCATATTATTGCGCCTCTTGATGAGTTAACATTTGAATTATCTATACCAATCGCTAAGGCATACATAATCCTATTGTTCATTTAAATGATAAAATGAACTGTCATTCTCGGTGGTTAGAAAAGAATAGCATCTTGTGAAAAAGAAGGGGACCGTGCACATGTAAAGTTTAAGAGCTACCTACATACCTTTGGGGGGTTTTGAAAATTTTATGAGTTCCATTTTAAAAGAAAAAAGTTTTTTAGAGTATTAGGCCCCACGTAGTTCTAAGTAGAGGGAAATGAAGATTTTTTTTTAGAATAAAAGAGGGGTGAGAGGAGTCGTAGCACGTCGAGATTTTGGACTACGATTAAATCTTCTTAAGGCAGTCCAAGTTAACTGAATGCACCATCTCTTTTTCGTTAAGGTCAGTGAGCACAGTGGCGCCACTGTTTAGGCACATATTCTTCACATTTATCCCCTTAATTTTAGTATTTTTATGATCCTGTGCAGTGTAAGTAGCTTGGATTTGTCTCAAATGTATTCTACTAACCCCTTTTGGCAAGTATTTCTTGTTTTGTGTATTTCTCATGTGTTTTACAGGTATTTCATGCAAGTTAGTGCTAAGGAGAACGCAAAACAGTGAAAGAAACCTAGAAATGGAGAGTTGAAGGGCATTTTCATAATTTTTCAGCCTTATTCCGGAGGTGGGGCCAACTAGAAAGTTGAAGAGCTCTAAATTACAAGAACACTGGAAAAAACGGCACCTCAATCCGAGCTATGGTGAAGAAGTTACGATGTTTTGAAGTTGCGCGATAATGAAGAGTCTGGATGTGCGGATTTCTGTCATTAATTATGCATTTAATGCAGTGCAACTCTTGGAAAACTTGTTCCACAAGAACTATTGGCTGTCAATTTCGAGATTTTGTGCTATAAAATCCCATGACCTACATCATTTGAAGAGGAGTTGCTAGAGAGAGGCTAGGTTAGGAGTAGGTTAGAAGTGCTAGATTGAATTTTAAGGTTAGATTTTGAGAGCAAATTTTCTATTCCTTCAAGAGTTTTCATGAATCCTATTTTGTAAGAATTTCTGAATCCCAATTCCGTTATTGTTGCTGAATTCAAGTAATCTCATTTCCATTCTCTTGTTTTATTATTTGCAATTTATTTATAATGTCTTGTAGATCCTTAATGTTGTGTATGAATTTGTTTTTTTAATCCAATCATGAGTAGCTAAATTCTCAAGGGTTGGGGTACATGAACTCAATCCTAATACAAATTATTTGTATGGAAAATTAGAAAATAAATGAAAATATTGGTTGAATCGTGAATTAAAATCATATATGCATTGTCATATCTTTTCATCTCTCTTGCCCTAGGTACTTGGGATGGTTAAGAATGCTTTGTATATATAATTTGTCGTTCACCACCTTATATTGATCTTTGATTTCATATGATGCGGTCTTGAACCTCATATATGTAATGCTTAGTGATGATAAGGACTGGATTTAATCAAGAATTTTGATTTATAATTCTAGTATTCTAAAGGATAATTTGTTAATGATTGAGGGATTGTACCCTACCCTATTTTCTCCCATTTGTCAGATCTAATTTCTTTTGCACTTTTGAGTTTGTTTTTCTTAAGTAATTTTTTTAATAGAAATTTTCCCAATCATCATCTTTTTCATTTTTATTTTAGAAGTAATAAATCAATTAAATTCTATAAAACATTCCCTGTGGATTCGATACCCAGACTTACTACTATACTCCATAAAAGTGTAGTTAAAAGTTTAGGTTTTTTTTGTATTGAGGTTGGAAGCCGATAACAACGACTAGTGTATTACACGGACGCTCGGTTTTACCACTCGATCAAAAAAATGGCGCCGTTGCCGGGGAATGTTTTGTTATAGATTATAATTGATTTACTATTTCGAAAGATTTTTTTTCTTTGGATTTTTTTTACCTTTTTTGTAGCCTTGCACAATTGAGCGCCAAGAAATGTAGAATTCTCAACCGCACACCTTTGTACTCGAATTTCCATTTACATACTATTCGGTAATCATGTCTTTTCATGGTGAGTTCGGTAATTATAATGGTTCATATGGTAATCGTTTTCAAACTTTTTATTCTCAAGACTCCGCGGCTCGACCTATTACCATTGGTGAGGCCGTTCTAACTCTGGAGTGTGAAAGGCTTCAAAATGAATATCGGAGAGAAATTTATATTAAATATTCTCAAGAATCTGTGTCTAGACCTATTACCATGGGTGAGGCCTTTCTAAATCTTGCGTGTGAAAAGCTTGAAAACGAATATCGAAAAAAAAATCATTTTGGGGAATCCAATGAAGATTTTTTCTCCAATATTTGTGAAACTATAAAAGGTTTTCAACCAAAAGAGGAATCCGAGGTTCTAGAGCCAAGGGATCCTACTTTGGAAGAATACACGCTTTTTCTAACCAAAAGAGTACTGGATTTTCTTTCCACCCAAAGCACAAAGAATATCGATTATGGTCTTGTGAAGGAAATGGTCACACTTTGTGATGATGTGCGTTCTATTTTGGAAAACAAAGAGGAGGTTGAGACTTGTGTGTCACCTCAAATTTTTGAAGAACATATCATTGAAAGTGAGTCTTACTACCTTGAAATTCAATATCCAAGTGATGATGAATCACTTGAGATTGAGTTTATTTCATCACCATTTTCGTTCACGGTTATTGAACCATTAGAAGTACCGCTAGATTCCTATGAGTCGGTTGAAAATTCTGAAACGTTTACACCTTTTACCGACAAAGACACTTTGCTAGAATTGTTTTCTAATATGGAATGTTCCTTTTTGTGTGCCCCTCTCCCCATACTACTTGAAAAATCTTTGGGAGGTGATTATATTTTTCTTGGATCTCAATTGTACTTGTCCCACCTACCACCCAAACCCCCCATCATCCCGTTAAATTTTTTAATTGGTGATGGTTCATTTTCTCCATCTCACACATGCCTTCCGTTTTTCAAACGGAATTCTTATTTGTTGGGAGGCATGCATCTTAATGAGGGTACACCATTAATCCCTCAAAGTCAAATTGTATTTTGGGTGGACCCTCAAATTTTTCGACTTCTAGTGTATGATTTATTAGCCGTTCAAATTGTAGGTTGTACATAATTAGTTTTTTTTCTTTTTCTTTTTCTTTCCGTTTTTAATAGTGTAGTGTCATTAGTTAAAGTTTTTGTTATTATTTTTGCTATGCTTGGTTCTAACATGTTTTGTAGATTCAATGGACTCGCACTCATCAGGGATTGCTCAATTTGGGTAATATCTTTCTTTTCCTCTCTTTATGTTGTGTTCTTGATTCACATTGAGGACAATGCAACATTTAAGTTAGGGGGTGTGGGATATTCTTCCCATTTATTGTTTAGATTCATTGATTCGATCACATGTTCTTTCCAAGTGTGTTTTCAAAAAAAAAATTGAAAAACTTTGAAAAAATCCAAAAATATTTTTCTTCAAAATAAATAAAAATTGGAATTTAAATTTTTCAAAAATGTAACCTTTATTCTATTTAAAGTCTCAAATTGTAAAATTCATAATGCACTAAGCCAAAATTGACCGAAGATGGAAATTGAAAGAAAATTGACGACTTTACGAATAAGTGTGGAGATTAGTCCAACCCGGTGAGATTTCGAGCCTATCGATCTTTTTGGGTTTTTAAATCAATCCGAGTTTATGATTAACTCAAAGTTCTTTTCAGCGTTTTAATAAGTCGTTGATGATCTCAATCCTTTGTTTTTATCGGTTATGGAAATGTGTGAAATGTTGTCTCGAAATTCGTGCTAAATATATCTCTAAACTTAATTAATCTCGAGATGCATATAGTAATGTGATTAGCAATTCGGACAATGAAGTAGGCCCTCGTTTGTTACCCAAAAATATTACCCATAAAAAGTTGTGAAAAACAAAATTATCCCTTTGCAACCCAATTTGAGCCTAATAAAATATTCCCTTTCGTTTGATAACCCGAAAAACCCAAATAGCCCGGAATTGGGAAAATAGAGAAAATTCATCAAGTAAGTCCAAAGTGTGCATAAAAAGGGGCAAGAGAAAAACAGAAAAAAAAAAATGCTCAAAAAAAAAAAAAAGAAATAGGAAAAAAAAAAGAAAGAGAAAATGAGCAAATGCCCGAAAAAGCACTAATGGACATCATAAGGACATTTTTCAATTCTTAACATTCCATCCATTTATATTTTTACCCTTTACACCTTTTAACCCGAAAAAGTCCTAACCGAGTCCGAATTGCGAAATTAATTACTGCATGGAGAGCTAAGACATGAAAAGATAATATGAGAGATTAAAATGGTGTGAATTAGAGGTGATGTTCCCGTTTCCAAATAACTGTATTCCGATGATGAGATCTTTTCACCATAAATTTCCTTCTTTTCAATTTTGTATGCATGAATTTGTGTCCATTATATTTATTCTTTATATCATGCATGCCGAGAGAAAATAGCCACAATTCGAGTGATTCGTTTGTGAGTGCAATCCGTAAGAATTTGAATCAAAACGAATTTTCGGAAAGTAACGTAATGCTCAATCGGTGGAAATTTGAGGTTTAATTTTTGGCTTCGCACACACACACTATGATTTGAGACATTTGAATATGAATTGATGGTGATTAATTTTCGAATATTTTAAATTGTACAAATTTTTAAGTATTTTGATATTTATTTGAGTCAATAAAGAATTTTGTGGGTAAATTCACTGCAAACCCTCACGAGACAAAACTCGTCCTACTAGGGTAACCTAGGGGTTTAAAGTCTTGTTGCATATGCTAAATGCAATCGCGTGCCTGCGAAAGTGGAATTTTATTTTAATAAAGGAATTTTCAAGAGTAGAATTTTGGTTAGTATTCATATACATTGCTCGGGACGCGCAAAGTTCTAAGTTAGGGGGTGTGTTTAGGCACATATTCTTCACATTTATCCCCTTAATTTCAGTATTTTTATGATCCCGTGCAGTGTAAGTAGCTTGGATTTGTCTCAAATGTATTCTACTAACCCCTTTTGGCAAGTATTTCTTGTTTTGTGTATTTCTCATGTGTTTTACAGGTATTTCATGCAAGTTAGTGCTAAGGAGAACGCAAAACAGTGAAAGAAACCTAGAAATGGAGAGTTGAAGGGCATTTTCGTAATTTTTAAGCCTTATTCCGGAGGTGGGGCCAACTAGAAAGTTGAAGAGATCTAAATTACAAGAACACTGGAAAAAACGGTACCTCAATCCGAGCTACGGTGAAGAAGTTACGATGTTTTGAAGTTGCGCGATAATGAAGAGTCTGGATGTGCGGATTTCTGTCATTAATTATGCATTTAATGCAGTGCAACTCTTGGAAAACTTGTTCCACGAGAACTATTGGCTGTCAATTTCGAGATTTTGTGCTATAAAAGCCCATGACCTACATCATTTGAAGAGGAGTTGCTAGAGAGAGGCTAGGTTAGGAGTAGGTTAGAAGTGCTACATTGAATTTTAAGGTTAGATTTTGAGAGAAAATTTTCTATTCCTTCAAGAGTTTTCATGAATCCTATTTTGTAAAAATTTCTGAATCCCAATTCCGTTATTGTTGCTGAATTCAAGTAATCTCATTTCCATTCTCTTGTTTTATTATTTTCAATTTATTTATAATGTCTTGTAGATCCTTAATGTTGTGTATGAATTTGTTTTTTTTAATCCAATCATGAGTAGCTAAATTCTCAAGGGTTGGGGTACATGAACTCAATCCTAATACAAATTATTTGTATGGAAAATTAGAAAATAAATGAAAATATTGGTTGAATCGTGAATGAAAATCATATATGCATTGTCATATCTTTTAATCTCTCTTGCCCTAGGTACTTGGGATGTTTAAGAATGCTTTGTATGTATAATTTGTCGTTCACCGCCTTATATTGATCTTTGATTTCATATGATGCGGTCTTGAACCTCATATATGTAATGCTTAGTGATGATAAGGAATGGATTTAATCAAGAATTTTGATTTATAATTCTAGTATTCTAAAGGATAATTTGTTAAGGATTGAGGGATTGTACCCTACCCTATTTTCTCCCATTTGTCAGATCTAATTTCTTTTGCACTTTTCAGTTTGTTTTTCTTAAGTAATTTTTTTAATAGAAATTTTCCCAATCATCATCTTTTTCATTTTTATTTTAGAAGTAATAAATCAATTAAATTCTATAAAACATTCCCTGTGGATTCGATACCCAGACTTACTACTATACTCCATAAAAGTGTAGTTAAAAGTTTAGGTTTTTCTAGTATTGAGGTTGGAATCCGATAACAACGACTAGCGTATTACACGGACGCTCGGTTTTACCACTCCATCAGCCACCTAACAAGATCTTCTTCACTCTATAGGGGCCGCTCAGTTCGGATTGAATTTCCCTCTGGGGTCCCAGACGGGTTCTATGATTTTTTTGAGCGCCAAGTATCCTTCTTGGACACCACTATCGTTGACTCTTCGACTGAATGATCGTGCTATCCAGCGATGGTACCATTATATGTGATATAGAGCCTTCATCCTCTTTTTATCCAAGAATGACAATTCATCAAATCGACTCTGATACTAATCTTCCTCACTGACTCCTACTTTCCAACACAATGCGTAAGGAAGGTATTTCCATCTCAACGGGTTGGACCGCTTCCATGCCAAAGAGTAAGGGGTGGCCCCAATAAATGTCCTGACTGAAGTGACATAGCCCCATAGGGCATAAGGTATTCAATCGTCCCAATCTTAGTAACTTTTGGTCATTTTGTTGATGATAACTTTGATGTTTTTGTTGGCGGCTTCAACTGCACCATTAGTTGGGGTCGATAGGGAGAAGATTTGTATCTCTAAATCCCATACTCATCGACCAGTTCTATGACCTCGGCTTCAAAATGTAATCCATTATCTGATACTAGGTCGTGGGGGACTCCCTATCAGTTGAACGTTCTTTTGGATAAACTTAGCTACCTTCTTGGCATTCAATACTACATATGACTTATCTTTGACCCATTTGGTTAAGTAATAAGTGGTAACTAGGAAGAACTCATTCCCATTGGAGGATTTGGGTTTCCCCATAATATCAATGCCTTAGGTGCATGTTGTACAATCCGAGGGGGCAAGTGCTGGAGATTAGCAAACTGCTGGCATTTAAGGCATCTGCGGACGTAAGTGATGCAATCATGTACTATAGTTGTCCAAAAATGCCCATGATGAATAATATTCTTAGCAAGCATATGATTGTTCATGTGGAGTCTGCATTCCCCGCTTTGGATCTTCTGCATCATTTCTTCAATGTCATCCCTTGCGATACAGTGCAAATAGATTCCATCAAAGTTTATCTTGAACAGTGCTTTATCACGAATGATATACTGGGAAGCCATTTTACGGAGGGTCGCATGGTCTTTATTGTTAGTGACTTGGGGATACATACCATGCTTTAGGAGGAGCCAAATATCGTAGTATTATCATTCATCCTTATCAGAATCTTCCTCTGTGATGAGCTCAATGTGGTAGCAGTGGGTTGATAAAGTTTTTTTTTGGACTATAAAGGGGGCCATCTCTATTCCCTTGGGCATGTTGACCATGGAGGCTAAGGTAGCAAGGGCATAGGCTAAGATGTTCTTTGCTCGGGGCAAGTAGTGGAAGGTGATATCTTGGAACTGGGAGGCCGGCTATTTTAAGTGGGTGTGGAAGGGTAAGAGCTTCTCGTCCTTGAATTTCCATCTTCTAAGGACTTAGTCGTTGACGAGGGCGCAGTCTCCATAGACATCTAGTTATTTAATACCTTTATTGAGGGAGACTTTATGGCCTCCAGTTCATGCCTCGTATTCGGTCATATTGTTGGTGCAGGGAAAATCCAGCTTTATGGCAATGGAGTGTGAGAGTCATTAGGAGCGATCAAGAGTATCCCAATGTTGTATCCTTTATTATTGGCAGCACCATCAAAGAAAATTTTCCATTGAAGGACCTCTTGAGAGGTGCAGAGAAAATATTCATTCTTGAATTCAGAGATCTAAATGTATTCCTCATCCATGGGGTAGCCAGCAAGATAATCGGATATAGCTCTCTCTTTCATGACTTTCTGCGTAACATACATGATATCGAACTCAGACAGCAGCACCAACTATTGGGCCATTCGACTAGAAGAGGCGGATTTCTCAAGCAATTATTTGATGGGATCCATTTGGGACATAAGTCAGATAGGAAAAGAGAGCAAGTAGTGTTGTAACTTTTGAGTGACCTAGACTAAGGCAATGCATGCTTTCTTTAAGATGGTGTAGTTGACTTCATACCCGGCCAACTTTTGACTAGCTTTGTAGATGGCTCTTTATTTACAGGTTTCTTTGATATATTGGGCTAGCAAAAGCCCCTACTATAGTATCTGTTACGATAAAATACAAGAGAAGAAGGAGACTAGACTGCAGTGGCATGAGTATCGAAGGTCAGGTAAGGTATAACTTGATTTTATCAAAGGCATCTTGATAGGCTTCGTTCCAAATTTTGGTGGAATCCTTTTAGAGGAGTTTAAATATAGGTTCACAAATAGAATTCATCTGGATGATGAATTGAATGATATACTATAATTTTCCTAATAATTCTCGAACTTCCTTCTCCATTCGGGGTGGTGGCATTTCAAGTATGGCTTTCAGTTTGGCAGGGTCTATTTTAATTCCGTTCTCGCTAACCATGAATCCCAAAAGCTTTCCTTTAGTGACGTCAAAAATGAATTTATGTCGGTTTAACCTCATTTGGTATCGCCGTAGTCCTTCGAAGAACTTTCAAAGGGTAGGAACATGACCTTACCAAGTCTTAGACTTAATGATCATATCATCCACATAGACCTCAACCTCCTTGTGTATTAGATCATACAAGATGGTTGTGGAATCCCTCTGGTAGGTAGCCCCTGTTTTCTTAATCCCAAAGGTCATAATAGTGTAATAAAATATTCCCCAAGGGGGGATGAAGGAATTTTTTTCTTGATGATTATGGTGCATCTTGATCTGATTGTATCCGATAAACCATTGACACATGGCTTGAGGGCGCAACTGGTCATGTTGTCCATAATCATGTCGATGTTGGGTAGTGGGTAGTCATCCTTCAGAGATGCTTTATTCAAATCCCAATTATCTATGCCCATGCATACCTTTCCTCCTAATTTCGGTACGAGTACAATATTAGCTAGACATTTGGGATATTCGATCACCCGAACAAAGCCTACATTCAACTCCTTGATTACCTCTTCCTTGACTTTGAGTGACCATTCGGTACGGAGCTTTCGGAATTTTTGTTTGACCAGTTTGAATTTTGGGAGATGTGGAATCTTGTGTTGAGCTATTTTGAGATTGATGTCGGGCATGTCATCATAGGACCATGCAAAGACGTTCACAAATTCCTTCAGTAGCTCTTGGAATTATGCACGCTCATGTTCATTAATGGTGGATCCTATCTTAATCTCGTGTTGTCGTCCACTAGAACCGAGATTGATAATAATAGTTTCATCCTCATTAATTTAAATGCGGTTATGTTATTTTTTATTAACCTTGTTAGGATCAGTTAACAATTGTTCATTTGCAAAATCATCATCAAGAGTTTGATTAGAATTAAGACAATTAATGTAAGGCACAGCAAGATACTTAAAATCCTCTTCCCTTTCGGGAAAAATAACTTTGAGAACCTCATCAAAAGAGGTCTTAATTACATTGTTATAAAAAAAAGTAGGAACAAGAACAGAGGAAGATAGAAGGTAAAGAGCAAGGTTGGGTTGCATCTTAGCAAGCGAAACTAGTACAACATTCCAGCTGAGGAGAGGTGCATCAGTGGCCTGGATCAGAATGGACGGGTCTGATGATGTAGTGCGTGAATGGATCATTCAGAGAGTCAGCCCTAATGTCTATAGATTGAATGAGTCTTTGGAATCACTTTCCTTGAAAACCTCGGTAATGGATTTCTGAGTGAGAGGTTGCACTTGATGCTGGCAGTCTTCGACCTAGAAGTAGTTGGCTTGAAATAATATTTCCATACCTGGCTTCATCTTCTTATCCACATGATCATACCATGGTTCAGGAAAACCACATAAGGGGAAGTATTCACCCTCTTTGACGTATCTCCCATTCAAGGAATCCCTCGAGATAGTCTTGGCATTTTCTAAACTTCTCTCCAACCGTGGTTGGCAGAGCATTCTAAGTTTTTCTAGTGAAGGTTGATAACCCAGGTCACATGGAGGAAGACCTTTTTTAGGATTATGGGCTCTGGTATCCTTTGTTGACATCATCGTAGCCCCAATTTGGGCAATAAATGCATATTCTTGAACATCGGTATCACACTGGCATTACCGTGAGGTCTATGCTCTGGACAAACTCAGTCTTTGAAATCATCCCCTGTCAAAAGGGGGAGTGGATCAACCCTAAAGAAGAAAAGAATCATCTCATTCATCTCATGCTATATTTCAAGTACCAAATTACTGGTGCTAGTATTTATAGTACTATCATCGTCTCCTAAAATGTTAATGACTTGCCTCTTGGCAAAGAATTTTAACTTCTGGTGAAGGGAGGAAGACACCCCTCGAATGATATAAAGCTACGGTCGACCAAGCAGTAGATTAAAGCATGTGGGTATGTCAATAACTTAAAACTTGGTAACAGGATTTATAGGGATAACACCTATTATGAGTGTTATGGATCCCATCACCTCTAGATTAGTGTTACCATAGGTTCACACTGCGGCAGAAGTAGGAGTTATGTCACTTGCTTTCAACCCCAAGCAATTGAAGGTTCTTAATGGGCAAACATTTAGGACGGAGCCATTGTCGACGAGTGAGAGAAGGACCGTCTTTCCCATCACTTCAATGGAGATGTTGAGGTCATAGTTGTGATATGGTCCAACCTTTGGAATTTCTTTTTTGGAGAAGGAAAGGTGTCTAATGGTTGTCAAGGATCCAATCAAGTTTATGGCTTCTTATGAAGTGGTGGAAGGAGAGACTATGGGGCCAGTGAGCAACTATATCCAAGTGTTTCGGTGTAATTGAGAAGACATGAAGAGACCCCATAAGGTGATGTTGGATTAAGTATTTTTGAGTTGGTATAGGATCTTACTCTCTTCGATGGTCATCTCTAGCATGGGGAGTTCCTCGGCAACTCCCTTTCCCTTATCTGTTCTTGATGGTTGAGAATTCGAATCTTGGTAGTGTCTCTCAAGTCTAGTCATATGGTTAATGGAGGCGGGGGAGAACAAGAACCCCATTTATTTATCCATTTCTGGCTATATGGCTACTTTACTAATTTTCCCCAACAAGTCTTCGAACGAGATCATCCCGTACACGTTGATTACTGGACTGACCTTTTCCTGACTTGGTTCATCATCAGAGCTGTCAAATTCGTTCCCCCATCCGGTGGAAATGATGTCTTACTGCCAGGAGAAGTTAATGCATTTCACGACCTCGGTGGCTTCTTCATATAAATCCTCCCACACAACAGGGAGGTGCAAGAGTGAAGGTACCAACCCCCTGAAGCTTTAAAGTAATGAGTAGATAGAAAATACTATAAGTTCTGTCGGTTTGTCGAAATATGTCTGCCAAAATTTGCATTACATTTTCCAAATTTATTTCATCAATGGGTACTACCCAATTATTTGACTCTCGAGCCCACTTTCGGGATTCCATGAACAGGATGCTATATTTGTGACAGTCGATGGTCATTTCAAAGGGAAATTTCAGCCCAAAATCCAGAA
Organism: Sambucus nigra; assembly: GCA_949130495.1. Taxonomy (NCBI): domain Eukaryota; kingdom Viridiplantae; phylum Streptophyta; class Magnoliopsida; order Dipsacales; family Adoxaceae; genus Sambucus; species Sambucus nigra. The sequence continues at coordinate 54,299,371 of OX422220.1, forward strand.
GTTAATTCAGAATAGCCAATAACTCCATATCTTTTCCTTTGGGCCGGGTACGGATGGAAATACAAACCCTTATGAGGAGTGACAGAGCCTGGTCGAAGAAGCATGTAGGGTGTAGGAGAAAATAAAAGAAAACTTTGAGTGGTTTGGGTGAAAATTCGTGTATGATGGGTGTTTTACTGGGCAGAATTTGGATAAATGAGTCGAATTCTGAGTCATTTTTTAGGAAGATGGCATTAGTATGGGTTGGAAGTGGGTTGTGAGTGGTTTGGGGTTTAGGATTGTCTGGTGGGGCGATGATACCCCGATCAATTAGACCCTGGATTACATTTCGAAAGTGGAAGCACTGATCACTAGTGTGGTTGACAGACTGGTGAAAGTGCATCAGTTTTGAAGTTTGGAGAAAATGGGTTTGGTAATGGACGGGGGTCCATTTGATAATATTTTGGATTAAAAAGGCTTAGTAGACTTTAGATACGGGATCAAGGAGCCCGGTGTATTCTTTTCGGGTGAGATTAGGATGGATTTCAAGTGCCCAAGAGGTAGAAGGATGGAAGATATTGTTCATGGTTGAGATTGTGGCATTGGCATGAATCTTATACTTTCTGGGGGTAAATTGTCCAAATATTTCTTAGGCTTGGCTTCTATCTTAGTTTCTTCAATATCTATACCTGCTTTCGAAGGGCTAGGAAGTGTGGGTAATACTGGCCTCCCATAGTTCTTCTCGTATGGGGTAGGAAATTCCTCTTCACTATATTGACTTGTTCTTCTTCAGATGTCCAGTTTGTCATAGTGGCATCTTTCTCTCTGCACCTTACTATGAAGTTACTGACAGTTTCTTCAGGGTTCTGCTTGAGAAGCTCTACATCATGATGCATAACCTCTAGTTCTTTGTTGTACTTTTACTGTGACATGAATTTTTAGGCAACATCTTCCTAATTGCAGATTCGTGATTCCTCAAGGTATAGGAACCTGTTGGAACATCTGGGCCACTATCTCTTTAGAGGCACCAAGGAGAGTCATGGCTCAGTGATATCTGCAAGCGTGAAAAATTGGGGGTTCGTTTCCCCCGAACTTCTCTATAGATGGCATTTTGAATTTCTTTGGCAATGTTTCGTTAGAGTATGGAGACATGTGAGTGTAGTCCATGTAGTTCCCACATATTTTAAGTTGGTCAAACTTATTCGATAATAACTTGAGGTTTTCCTACATCTTGTTCAGTTCTTCCTCGTTGGGATCAATGGATACTGTCATATTAGCCCCTTACTGGGAAGGTTTGGTATAGGGAGCTGAGTTGGTGGTGGCCCATTGGTAGGCGGGACACATGGAGCGTGTTGATATTCTTCGAGAACCCAAACAAGCTCGGGAGCGGGAGGACCCATAGCACGAGGAAGGAGAACCTTGGGTTCTTCCTGGGATTTAATTTTACTTCATCTCATGAACCTCGATTTGAAGATTGTAAATCTTGGCACTAAGTTGGACTAAGGATGACATCAAGTTAGGTTGTACGTTTGGTGCTTGGTCGGTGTTTTCCATAGAGGATTGGCAAAGGTATATTCCAAACATAGATGAAGTAGTAGGGGAACTGGTGGAGGTTCAGGGCGGTTTGACGAAAGACCGAAGCCAATTTGGGGCCAGGCCAAGAATCGGGTATACGATCGACATGAGAAGGAAAATTATTTGAATTTATTTTTGAAAAGGAGAAAGAAGAATTGTTTTAGAGGAGGGGGGAAAATTGACTTTTTGGCAAGGAGAAGAAAAAATGTATTTGGTATTTTGATGAAAAAGGGAAAAAATTGATACTTTTGGTAAAAAAGGAGGAGGAATGTTTTTGATATTTTTTATGGAAATGAGGAAAAATGTTTGTGGCATTTTTAGTAAAAAAAAGGAAGGAAAAATGAGAGAAAGGTCTCAGCATGATTATTATTATGTTTATGTTTTCACTTGTATTAGGTTTACCCAAATGCAAAAGAAATGCCAGACAGGACCCAAGCCTGGGAAAATTGGGTTTGAAAAATAGGTAAGGTAAGGTTTGACTTGTTTTCAGGCTCATGGACAGGGTACTATTTTGAAAAAAGACAAATTCGTGCAAAAATTTGGGCAGTCATGCCGACTCGATATTTCGACAGAGTTTCATGTGGTAATCGACACACAAAATATGAGTGTCCTAGGTCTGACGACTATATGAGGTTTATGTAGTTGTTGGGTTAGTGGAAAGGTTCCCCCCTTTATCATGACTTTCGCGATATACTCCTTGCTTTTTAGGGAAATCGGTATATGTGGACAAGGAATTTGATATACTTGATTGTACATGAATTGCCTCACTATATACCTCATGGGGATAGTGCGTGTGAGAGCTAATTCGATATACTCGACAGACATGAATGAGTTACCTACTATATACCTCTCGTCATGAGTTCGGTCAAGCGGTACGATGCGGATTGCGACTTGTCGAACCAGCACCCATCACAAAGTGATCCCCTAGTATGGGATAAAATTTTGGTCAATGTCCATGCTCTTGGTGATGTAGTGTGTAAAATGCATGATTCTTGATTAGAATACTATGGAGAGGTTCTTTTATTTGGCATGATTATTAAAATATGCACTATACTAATAGGCAAGAATGTACAAGTATCATAAAGAGTAAATCTAGTATGGAACATGAATATTACACTAAGCATGGATACGTGCCAGTATGAATATCTACAAGTGAGTGTGTAGTGGTGAACCTAAGCATGGATATTCCATATGGTGTGTGATAAGTGCAAGTGAACATGGATATATATAAGTGTGATAAGTGGATGGGTGTGCTAGTGAAACATAAGCATGGGTATTATAAGTGGTGTGTGAAACATGTGGATATAAGTTATCCTCTGTATAAGCGTAAGTAGTGTGAGGTGTACATGGAAGATATTTACAAGTGAGTGATAGGGAAAGGTAAGTGAAAGTGATATAAGCATCAGTTAAATATATACAATAAATAAATAGAGGAGAAAAGGGAATATACATATAGGTGCATATGCACACATGTAGAAAATGATAACACCCATGCAAACAGAGTCTAGCCCTCTTAATTTTGTCCCCAGGATAGTCTCAATTGTGTCCATCCCTCGCTTCCCTTCCTCCAGTGTCATCGGCACTCTCACGTGCGGCTTGGGTGGGAAAAGAGAAAGGTCGCGTGCCCCTTTTTGGGAGCGCTTCGTTCGTCGTCGATGTGGGGTCGTGTTGAGAAATAGAGCCACGAGCCTATTTTCTAATAAACAGGCAAAAGGAATGTTGTTTCCTAGAGATAACGGCATCAAATTACTTTTTGATGCTTGCAAAACCAATATTTCAAAGGTTCGGGGGCTAAGTAATGAAATGGGAAGGTGTTAGGCACACATCCCTCCCTTTCGGTCTCTCATGGGCATGTGTTATTATTCTCCTTAATAACTTCGTGAAATATGTGCACGTGTTTATATAAATGGACAATGGAATTTCTCAACTCACGTCATGGAGAAAGGCGGAGTGAGGTCATCCGTATAAGTGTTACCAAAATATCAATTAAAAAACATAAAATGTGTGTTATTGGGATGTCGATCGTTATGGTGAAACGATGATACGTGTTGCGAATAAGAATCACAAGTATGATACTATATAGAAATATTATAAAAAGATGAAAAGATGACACGAGTCTCGGGTTTTAAATTGAAACGCTTACATAGCTTAAAAGGGCATTAAAGTCCACATAGTTCGCATGCAATATGAGGGTAGGGTTTATCCCGTAAATCCAATCGGGGATTTTATTTAGATGTGTGTGCGTAAAAAAGGATATTTTGATTTGAGAAAATGTGGTGAAGAATACTAATTGGAATTTATCAGTAAAACCCTCTTTTTCTTGTTTTGGGTTTTTATAGAAAATATGTTATGTGCAATACTACTAATAAAAATTGAGATTATTAATACATGTGGACTAATAAAGATGAAATAATAAAGTAAGAATTAAATAACTAAAGTGAAAATAAGGATATTAAAAGAGTGAAAAGAAAGTTTGGACCTTCTTTGGAGACTTGAAGATTGATCTTGATTGTTGAAAAGGATACCCTCCTAAGTGGATGGGGGTTATAGGATGAGAAGGAATGGATTTATCTAAATTGGGTGTGAAGGGGATGGAAATGGAATGTTGAGGAAAGATTTCAATAGAAAAATCACGCTGACTTTGAGAGAATGTTGCTGAGATCACTGAGAGAGATGCTTTTGGACTCCTTTCAAAGTGAGCTCAAGCCCTTCTTGTATAAGGTTAAGGGGTTGTTGATCGACATTGTACTTGACCTGAATATCGACAAGAAACCCCAGACACGCTGATGATAGTTAGGGAAATGGCTTTGCCAATTGGCAACCTCATGCAAAGTTTTCAAAAAAATGGTCGAAAACGCAATCCGTAAGTCTGAATCGCACACGGGATTTACCGTTGGAAAAGGTATCCAGAGCCCTTTAAGAATTCATTGCGATGCTCCAGGGTTCGGGACTTGAATTTGTTCAAACAGGGCTCGAAAGCTCCCCACGATATTTTGGACAGGAGATTCTCGGAGGAAAATGAATCGTTTGTCCCAACCGTAACGCCAACTCATGAACGGGGCAGATCATAGGAAAGGGGATTCAGATCCCTTCAAATATTCATTGAGATTTCACTCAGATGAAAAAGTTTACCAGAGTCAAACGAGGCCCGACGGCGCCCGGTGGCCTCCTGATGAGTACTCAAAGTATGACCTAGGATACTATGGTGAATGAGGAAGTGCTAGGGACCTGAGGAGAGGCCTAGGGGGTCTTAGAATGTGGTGTCTATAATAAGTATTCCAGTAAAAAAAAGATAATGATGGACAAAAATGAAAGTTAATAAGTCCTTATAAAGTGAAAATTTTGATGGAATCAAAGTAATCAATGGGTAATTAAGCAACCTAAGGAGATTTTAACCCACACTTAAAACAATAAGTGTGTTAAGAACGGTTTTTTAAAGGAAAAAATGTAATTTTCTAACACCTAGTGTGCGTGTGTGGAAAAGTCATCTCAAAAGGTACTAAGGTACGATGGCGTGAGTAAATGGGTAATTTTCGATAAAGGAAATGTTTTCCCTAAGAAAATAAGACTTTTTTTCACTGTCTAGTAGAGTTCATAATTGGGAAATGATACAAATCTAAACAAAAAAGAGGTGAAAGTCTTTTACAATATTAATGAGATTTAATCGAGTTAAAGTAATTATTTTTGGAATAAAATGGTATCATGCATTAGTATGTGTGTGTGTGTGTGTGTGTGTGTGTGTATGTGGATATTTTTCATGTGCACGTTAGTGTAGTATGTCATACAGTCATCTCGTGAGCTTCATTGGGCATTCGACTCATTCCCTTCCTTTGCTACGGCATGTAATACACGATTTCATATTTTGAGAGAGTTTTACAGGTAAGTATACCTTTCTTATTTATGGTAGTAGCTCTATATACATGGATCCCAGGCATGTTCTCATAAAGTTCTCACACGCACCTTGTAATAAATTGGAATCGCATGTTAAATAAGTGAAATGTTAATTATATAAAAATGGATTAGTATTTAGGTTGTTTCATCGCACTTCACACTTAACATACAGGTCAGACCGGATTGTCCCACGAATAACCCATAAATCCATGTCGGTGCATTATAAATGGTATCAGAACTCTAGATTCAAGGTTCCTTTCGGGAGTGATGCGTTGTAAGGTCAGTAATTGATCTTTTGTTGCCGGTGTTTGATTTTAGGTCCGATCTCGCAAGATAGGTGATGACCCCGATTTATGTCCATAGCGGTGGAATTAAGGAAACTTTTCAAATAACGGGAATTTCATCGCCAATAACGATCGTTCAAGTTAGTTGTAATTCTGGTTCTCGACGCTTTTGATTAAGACATATTAGTGGTGTGCGAGCATCCGCATAGGCCATTCGTGGCGACATTATGTTCTCAAGGAGTGAGATGCACTTTATGCCGCCTAGTGAGGATGTGATAATCTCATTAAGATGTCAATGGAGGGAGATGACATTTATTGATGCCGATGTTTAAATTGTTTGAGCCAACTATGGAGTTATATGGTCACAATAGCGTAGAAAACCCACAGTAATTACATAATAAGAATGCATTATATTCCTTAATTAGATAATTATGGATGGTTAAGGTATGATGATACGATCAGGTGAGCTTCACTTTGGGGTAGTGTCATGTCGTAAGTATTTGACGTTTCATTAGGCATATAGACCCATCTAGGTCATCACTTGAGGATGCGTGTTCAGGGCCTTGTTGATTGGATGCTAGCATTGCAGATACGCACCCCTTAGTAATTTTTAGCTGATGGTTATGTGCCCTATGTTATGGTATGTGTGTTACGAGTCCTTGGCAGTGAGTGTGATACGTGTGTAATAGCATTGAGTTGAAGTGATGCAGGAATAACCCCTAGGTAATTCCTAAGATGTGGTTTTAAAGGATATGATGTGACACCTGAAGAATAGGATCTCTTATGACAATAGTGAAATCGACTTATAGGTTGTGGGCAGTATACAATATCTTTCATTCCGCTAGAATCCTTAGTAGTGTCGACTTGTGTTTCGACACATGGTATATAGCATCAGTTGTTTGGAAGTAAGTTTTGGAAATATCCTTGAGGTTAATTACAGATAGCCTCTTGGGGTATAGTGATTTACTTGTTGTGATGCCTTTAGGTGTTCAAAATTATGATTCGTTATGTTTGAAGACTTATGGGTTGATGCCTGTGTGAGTTATCTTACCGGTCATTTTAAGATGCATGTTAGGGATTTGACAAAGTTCGCCTACTATAAGGGAATCATAAGTGATGTGATCTTTGTGACACCCCACCTAATTAAACATCGGGTGATCAGGCCTTCATTAAATTAAAACAGGTTTCTCAAATGGTTCATTCTTAGCATCACTGTCGAAAACTTTTTAATTACTAATCCCCTAAGTAAAATTAGATCGGTGCCAAATTTTATCTTTCTTAAACAGATAAATCAATCATGCGGAACAAAGTACAAAGAATCATGTACTATAATTCAAACAACAAAGTAAAAGTACAACAGAGCAAAGTATTACCGAATAAACCATCGGCAAAAAAATCCCAAACAACAATAGAATAACCACTAGTCTGAAACTAACATCAGAGACTAATACCGGACCACAAGTCCATACATAGAAGAGTGCGAGATCCTGTGCTAGATCTGAATGGGAGATATCGTCTAGTCAAATCCTGTAAGCATCCACTGTGCTACAGCTCCGAGTCTGGAATGGAATCATCACACATGGCGTCCCTGTGGCTGGACACCTAAAAGGTTTTGAAAATATTTTATAGCAAGAGTTAGTACTCAAAACATTTTGAAAATATTTAGCAAGCGTTTATCACAATATAAAATGCGGTTATTGATTACACATGTTAGTCTCTCGTACACTCTCTTGATTTAACTCACCCCTCATCTTTGGTGCACACCTAACGTTCCACACTTAGTTTGTCTAGCCATACTTCTCAAGCTAACTAAAACCAAAGTAGTAAACTGAACTTATCTGTACCCAAGTTCCAGTACCGCCCATACAGTACAACCGTTTTACTAACATCTCGCGTATGTTAATTGATTCTCAAGTAACATTTCATCAATGTTATTTTTCAAGACTTCTCATTTAGCTTCACTACTAAAATTACTACAATTTTCACAATTGTTGACTTTCCCACTTACGTAAATAAGTTTCGCTACTTGAATTACTAAATAGATTTTCTCTATCTAAAGGTTCATTTCGTAATTAAGTTTCACTACTTAACTTACCAATTCAGTATGTATCTTTAAATACATAATATATCAATCTACTAATACACGGAAGTAGAATATCAACAGGTATATATATTTCACACACAATATATACTAAATATTATTCACTGCTATTTTGCCCCTTTTATACACACAAAGGACTCTTGGTTCGGAATGATTCATCGACCCCAAGTAAGAATTGGTTCGTCATGATACATCTACCCCAATTATTTTAAAAATATATATATACACATATTCTGGTTCGGGACTCTCTCATCGCGACACCAGTTCAAAGTTTGGTTCGGTATTTCTCATCGACCCCAAACTTATGATAACTTTATGTTAGTTCGGAATGTCTCATCGACCCTAACATAATTTATTTAGGTATAATCTATCTACCTAAAAGATCACATAATTCAGTAGGTACACCCCCGACCTATTAATCATATACGTACGTAATATTTAAATCTCATATATTTACCGTACAATATTCGCTTTACGATTTATCTCATTAATCGTATTTATTTGAGTATTCACACAACTCTAAGGGTCCTAGTTACCCCTTACATATAATTTCAGTAGTTATTGCTTACCCTACTGGTCTATTACTTAAATTGAATTTACTTCGCCCCGTAACTCAATTTCCGAAGTCCCGGATACTCTACTAAATCGGATTATTCTCCTCGGTCCATAATCCAAGCCCTACACCCAATGGCCTTATTGGACCTCAACAATATACCTACTGGTCTTATTCTTACTCCCATATAAGTATAATGTATATCCTAGAATACCCATTCATTCCCGAACTCAACGAAGGATTAAACACAAAATTTTTGGGAAAACAGCTTGCGTCGATCGATCGACGGCTGGGTTCGATCGATCGACATAGTCGATCGGTCGATAGTTCAAGATCGATCGATCGATCGAACAGGGACAGACGCAGTCTGTCTTCTTCGTTGATCCTCTCCTCCATTAACAAATTTCCAAACTCCATTATTGTCCACCAAACTTTTACCCAATGATCCTAACATATTTCCACATATACTAGGACAGTTTCTAACGTGTCAATTACATCAAAACTCCAATTACTTTAAGAAAATAATGAATTAAAACCCAGAATTTCTTGAAACCCTAGTTATGGTGTTCTTCCCATATTATCATTAAAAATCCAGATTTTTATTCCGAAAATCATCAAGTCTAATCTGAATATTAATCCTCTACATAGTTTAAATCATTCTACATGCGATTCCTATCCCAACATGCATAAATATCATCTTTCTCCAATCAAAATATTGATTTAAACAAAACTATTCAAAAACCCTACACATGGGTATTATAACTTTATAAATTTTTGCAATAAACAACTTGCCTTATGATCAGTAGGGTCTGATTTCGTGGTTCTTGTTGATGATTGATGATCTTCATCCTTCAATCCTTCTTCCCCAACAAGTTGATGGTAGAAACCCCTTTGAATCCTTCCCAAATCTTCTTTTTGCTTTAGAAAGTTGTGCCTCTCCTCTCTCTAATGGTATTGGTGTTGCCATGGGTATTCTAACCCTAATTCATCTATCATACGGCTGATATAAAACTCTCAATTTCGTAGGTCTCCATACCCTCTTATGTTAAAAGACCAAAACGCCCCCGAACGGTCTCGGTTTAGTCCAAAATTTCCCAGGGACTCAACTAGTACCCCCGGGTATACTATTTTGACTAATTTGACCCTTCCGGACTCATTGGTGACCTCTAAATTATCATTTGAGTCACTAAAAATATTACTCGTTCTCTCCCCAACTCTACGCATTAAGTAACTATTTACCACTCGCACTAAGTAAATAAAAATGATGCAATATATACCGGTATCTATCTTTCGATTAATATACCATAATTACAATTTTACATAAAAATCTTTAAATTACTACTCTTACGTAATTTAAATCAAGACGATATTTTCTCATTTAATTCTCCAATCTAATTAAATGGAATATTTGGGATATTCAGAAATACGGGGTATTACATACTTCCCCCTTGCAAAAGGAATTTCGTCCTCGAAATTAGGATAAGGCTGGTATTAAGGCTAAGGACCTTAAATAAAATTGTATCCTCTAATACCCAATACCAAATCATAACATCCTAACGGTTGCCCCCAAGTACATGCCTTGCTTCATTATAAATCCTTATCGCACTTTGCCCATGCCGCATAACATAATTAAGTCTCACTACTTAATTTCTCCATAGATTTTCCCAATCCAACGTTGATTCTTGAAATTAAGTTTGTCCCTACTTAATTTACCCATTTGACGTATATCTCTATATAACATCTAAGTGTCTACTATCACTCATAAGTAGAATATTATAAGGTATATATTTCACACACTATATATACTTTAAGGAAAATTGGTCCGGCAAAAATCATCGGCCCCAATAATCCTATCATTTACATTGGTCTGGAAATTCCTCGACCCCAAAGGTAAATTTAATGCACATGTCGGTTCAGACCTTCCGTCGATCCCAATATTTATCATCGATTTGGTTCGAAAAATCATCGATCCCAACTCGATCCTCCATGTATTGGTCCGGAACATCATCGACCCCAATACAGAGATTAAGCACACTTACTATCGCACATAAGTAGGAAAAATCAATAGGTATATATATCTTACACATAACATATACTACCAACACTTATTTTATAATCACCCCCCTTCTATAACACTTTTGGGGTTATTGGCTCGGAATTTCACCTCGATCACCAATAGTTATTAATTACTTGTCTCGGGATCACATCTCGAGCACTAATATATGTATATATATCTCATCGCACATGAGTAGACAATTTGTGAGCCATATTTTTCACATTTCATATACCTTAAAATGTCACACTCCAATAGAATGTCCTCATATCACGCGTTAAGGACTAAAAGTTCGAAATGTCTCCTCAAACCACACCCAAAGTACATGTATTGTTCGTAATCGGTACCCACGAACCTAATCCTCATGTACAGTCCATATAGGTGCTTACTCTACCTATAAATATGCTCTTATAGGCATACATTCAACCTATGAATTGATCAGTGGGCTTCTCCAAAATTCCACTATCATAAGGGCGTATCATCATTCTTTCTCACTAACATTGAGTCGTAGGTAGCACAACGTACTCAACATAAAACTTTATCTCTATTCCTTCTTGACCTTCTCTCACAGGGTGGAATTTTAGGATTTCATCCTGATTCACAATAATGTAGAGCGGCACTGTGCACTCTCCCTTATCAACTACATACTAATCCATCCCGGTCACCCCATTTCTCTACCCCCAACGAAATGTTGGCTGAATTATGATGTTCACAACCCATCAATAATTTATAAGTCTGTCTCCTCATTCCATCATTAGGAATGTGGTTTCACTACCACATTCCGGTTGTTCATTTTGAGTCTATCTTGTCTATTAACTAGAGGTGTATCTGGAGACAATCTCACTACGTCTCTCCTCAACATCGCTTCCCACTTACGTCATCTTTCCTGAAGTGGTACTCTATTCCCCTTTCTCTCCAGGTTTATTATACTTTACAATCCGTGCACTCTTCGTAATTGGCGCACTTTTTGGGTTGGTTACTTTATAAGGATCAACATTTTAGTAACACGTAAGTCACTTACCACACTCAGTCAAGTAGCACCTTGCGCTACTTCTTCACCACAGTTAGATCTCCGATATCAAGAGATAACCTTTGAACGGTTTCCCACTGACTTTCATCCCATAGGGTGTGCTGGATCTCTCAGCACATATAATCTTGGATCATCGTCAATCTCCCATGACGTTCAACCCATTTCATCGATACGACTTGTTTCCTAATTTCCCCAACGTCGTACAAAATATTCTGCATCCCTCTATCTCGGATGTCTAAGGAATCCAATTGACTAGGGTGCCCATACACCCTTTTCTCCGGGTACATTTGCAAAAACATTGCAAATGTCGCACCCGTAACATGCTTTTCTTCAACTCTAGCCTAGTCTACACGACGTGACTACAATCTTGTGGGTATTCTCAATACCCTAGAGACAAAAATCAAATCTTTTCCCACAAAGTCCCACTTATCCCTTTGTGGTGAGGTAAGCCTTTCAGTGTTTCTCCACAACACTACCGGCTCCACTGATGTCCTAGCATCTAATAATGTCTCTTCTCCTGACGTGCATAAAAATTCAGTCATATTCCCTTTCGCAACCGAACTTAAACAAGGGACTTCTCCTCATGTATTCTTACTAAGCATTATCAAAATAACACATAGTCGATATGTTCAAATTCGATTTCTCGACAATATGTGCAACCATACTCCAATATTGCTAAAGGAGTCAAGTGGCACCGCGCTTATACTATCACTAAGTCTTTAGCACTAACTATAACAGCGAGCTCGATCTCTCCGCTCAGCAGTCATACCACAAACATTGACTCACATCATTTAGGTCCCCACACACCGAAATCAATTACTAAGAGATGTTCATAATCTCCGAAGTTTCTCACATTTTGATGAATAATGACAACTCGACCCTTTTTCAGGTGAGGAGTCGTCATATACCCAATTCACTCGAGGCTAAAACTCATATACTTCCTTATCCATCGCTCTGGTGATTTAGATGGTTCCCGAACATAACACGCTTGTCCTCTCCGGAATGCAAAACTTATTGGAGTTATTATTTCTTCAAATAACTTCCAGCAAAAAAAATAAAACGTGTGGCCCTAGAATCCACACTAAACATCTTTTCAAAAATTCCTGACTCCAGGCCATGCTGACCAGTTTGGGTACCCCTCCTCTCGGACTGGGTAGTCTCGATCCTGAACACTATCATCTTGGTTCCCTTAGTTCTGCTGACCAAGAGAAACGCACTATGGGACTTAACAGTCCCGACTTAGGATCTAATCATTAAATCCTCTAGTGGGTTTCCACTTATGGCTTGCACCAGCCCCATTACATTCAGTCTTACTCTTTGACTCAATCTCTAAACTCCCTTAGCTCCGCCCACCCAGGAGCATTAACCTCCACCTTGTAGGAAGTACCATATTGTCTTCATATACATAAGTCGTTCAAGAATAGTTTTACCAAAAATTTCGAGCTATGACTCGGGAGTCCATTTTCTCAAGGGCTCTTTTCCCTTATACCTATCTCACCGGTACAAGTTCACTTCACAGGATAAATTTCTTTCTCACGATTGGCCTCCACCAGGCTTTCATGTGAGGGGTTCATATATTCCCATTCACTACACTTCTGAATCATCATTGGAGAACTTTGCGGTTAAACTATACGTAAAGTTCTTCAATTTATATATACGGACCCTCGGTCCGAATATAGTGACTGGTACCCCGCCACGTTGCCTGAAAATTTACTCACATTTTTCACTTTTGAGTATTTCTACTCCGTCCTAAATGCCAAAACTTCTGGACATACTACTTCCATAGGTTAACATGCACAGTCGCCGTTTTATCACATTTATGGCTCGTTCTCATCAAATTTTCTTCAAACCTACTCCCACTATCACTGCATTGGGCGGTCTAGACTAGTATTACTCTTGCTGTCGCGAAACTTGGAACATGCCTGCTATGCCTCAACAACCCTTGCAGCATTTACTTCCATTACACGCTAGGAGTGACCTCGACCACGGTCATCTCTCCTATAATTGCTATCTTCGAACACACCATGCTTTATGCCGAGCTCCTCCCTCCTGTAGACCTTCTAACGCCAATGTTGGACCTAACACCATATTTGACGTACCGTGCCCAATCGGACTCGTATATATAACACTACGTCTATTAAATAGCAGGAGAACGTAAACTACGTACGTAGAGGAGTACAATCATCCTAAGATAGGGCTCTATATCAATCAAACGATATGCTGAAAACGTAGTAAGCCGTACAGATCCTATGAACACTAGAACCTGATGCTCTGATACCATCTGTGACACCCTGCCTAATTAAACATCGGGTGATCAGGCCTTCATTAAATTAAAACAGGTTTCTCAAATGGTTCATTCTTAGCATCACTGTCGAAAACTTTTTAATTACTAATCCCCTAAGTAAAATTAGACCGGTGCCAAATTTTATCTTTCTTAAAACAGATAAATCAATCATGCGGAACAAAGTACAAAGAATCATGTACTATAATTCAAACAACAAAGTAAAAGTACAACAGAGCAAAAGTATTACCGAATAAACCATCGGCAAAAAAATCCCAAACAACAATAGAATAACCACTAGTCTGAAACTAACATCAGAGACTAATACCGGACCACAAGTCCATACATAGAAGAGTGCGAGATCCTGTGCTAGATCTGAATGAGAGATATCGTCTAGTCAAATCCTGTAAGCATCCACTGTGCTACAGCTCCTAGTCTGGAATGGAATCATCACACATGGCGTCCCTGTGGCTGGACACCTAAAAGGTTTTGAAAATATTTTATAGCAAGAGTTAGTACTCAAAACATTTTGAAAATATTTAGCAAGCGTTTATCACAATATAAAATGCGGTTATTGATTACACATGTTAGGCTCTCGTACACTCTCTTGAGTTAACTCACCCCTCATCTTTGGTGCACACCTAACGTTCCACACTTAGTTTGTCTAGCCATACTTCTCAAGCTAACTAAAACCAAAGTAGTAAACTGAACTTATCTGTACCCAAGTTATAGTACTGCCCATACAGTACAACCGTTTTACTAACATCTCGCGTATGTTAATTGATTCTCAAGTAACATTTCATCAATGTTATTTTTCAAGACTTCTCATTTAGCTTCACTACTAAAATTACTACAATTTTCACAATTGTTGACTTTCCCACTTATGTAATTAAGTTTCGCTACTTGAATTACTAAATAGATTTTCTCTATCTAAAGGTTCATTTCGTAATTAAGTTTCACTACTTAACTTACCAATTCAGTATGTATCTTTAAATACATAATATATCAATCTACTAATACACGGAAGTAGAATATCAACAGGTATATATATTTCACACACAATATATACTAAATATTATTCACTGCTATTTTGCCCCTTTTATACACACAAAGGACTCTTGGTTCGGAATGATTCATCGACCCCAAGTAAGAATTGGTTCGGCATGATACATCGACCCCAATTATTTTAAAAATATATATATACACATATTCTGGTTCGGGACTCTCTCATCGCGACACCAGTTCAAAGTTTGGTTCGGTATTTCTCATCGACCCCAAACTTATAATAACTTTATGTTAGTTCGGAATGTCTCATCGACCCTAACATAATTTATTTAGGTATAATCTCTCTACCTAAAAGATCACATAATTCAGTAGGTACACCCCCGACCTATTAATCATATATGTACGTAATATTTAAATCTCATATATTTACCGTACAATATTCGCTTTACGATTTATCTCATTAATCGTATTTATTTGAGTATTCACACAACTCTAAGGGTCCTAGTTACCCCTTACATATAATTTCAGTAGTTATTGCTTAACCTACTGGTCTATTACTTAAATTGAATTTACTTCGCCCCGTAACTCAATTTCCGAAGTCCCCGATACTCTACTAAATCGGATTATTCTCCTCGGTCCATAATCCAAGCCCTACACCCAATGGCCTTATTGGACCTCAACAATATACCTACTGGTCTTATTCTTACTCCCATATAAGTATAATGTATATCCTAGAATACCCATTCATTCCCGAACTCAACGAAGGATTAAACACAAAATTTTTGGGAAAACAGCTTGCGTCGATCGATCGACGGCTGGGTTCGATCGGTCGATAGTTCAAGAACGATCGATCGAACAGGGACGGACGCAGTCTGTCTTCTTCGTTGATCCTCTCCTCCATTAACAAATTTCCAAACTCCATTATTGTCCACCAAACTTTTACCCAATGATCCTAACATATTTCCACATATACTAGGACAGTTTCTAACGTGTCAATTACATCAAAACTCCAATTACTTTAAGGAAATAATGAATTAAAACCCAGAATTTCTTGAAACCCTAGTTATGGTGTTCTTCCCATATTATCATTCAAAATCCAGATTTTTATTCCGAAAATCATCAAGTCTAATCAGAATGTCAATCCTCTACATAGTTTAAATCATTCTACATGCGATTCCTATCCCAACATGCATAAATATCATCTTTCTCCAATCAAAATATTGATTTAAACAAAACTATTCAAAAACCCTACACATGGGTATTATAACTTTATAAATTTTTGCAATAAACAACTTGCCTTATGATCAGTAGGGTCTGATTTTGTGGTTCTTGTTGATGATTGATGATCTTCATCCTTCAATCCTTCTTCCCCAAAAAGTTGATGGTAGAAACCCTTTGAATCCTTCCCAAATATTCTTTTTTCTTTATAAAGTTGTGCCTCTCCTCTCTCTAATGGTATTGGTATTGCCATGGGTATTCTAACCCTAATTCATCTATCATACGGCTGATATAAAACTCTCAATTTCGTAGGTCTCCATACCCTCTTATGTTAAAAGACCAAAACACCCCCGAACGGTCTCGGTTTAGTCCAAAATTTCCCCGGGACTCAACTAGTACCCCCAGGTATACTATTTTGACTAATTTGACCCTTCCGGACTCATTGGTGACCTCTAAATTATCATTTGAGTCACTAAAAATATTACTCATTCTCTCCCCAACTCTACGCGTTAAGTAACTATTTACCACTCGCACTAAGTAAATAAAAATGATGAAATATATATCGGTATCTATCTTTCAATTAATGTACCATAATTACAATTTTACATAAAACTCTTTAAATTACTACTCTTACGTAATTTAAATCAAGACGATATTTTCTCATTTAATTCTCCAATCTAATTAAATGGAATATTTGGGATATTCAGAAATACGGGGTATTACAATCTTGTCAAGTTTTGATGACTTTACATTAAGGTATGTGTGGTATCCTTACGGAGCCAATTATATTCGGTATTATTTTAGTGCAAAATAAACATTTTAGGCTGAGACGTGGGGAAGAAATCGAGGTGGTAGAGCCTAAAAATTTTCCTAAGAACCCTAGGATCCGGTATTATCTCGAAAATAAAAGTGAGAGCTCACGACATCAAAGTGTTCCCCATAAAGCCCATTGAAGGTCTCATTATATTATATCTTCAAGAACTCAAACCAGGTGGCGAGATATTGGAGCTTTGAGACCCGAATAATATCGGTACCCTCGTGGGTGAGTTTGGGAATATCCCACGCCTCCTTGGACGTAGTACATGTAGAGATTTGGGGGGAAATTTTCTTGGGTTACTCCCAAAAAAATGTCATTAAGTCCCATAGAGTTGTAGTTAGCTAGCATATGTTCATCCTCAGACGCCTTCCTTGGGTTTGGGTTGGACGTCACACGGCTAACCATGCCCTCTCGTTTTAAGTCTTCAGAAAAAATATCATGCGTGCCTTTAAATACACATAGTTACTACCATCAAACTATGAAGGATGTGTGACGAACTAACCCTCACTAGACATACCTCGGGATGCATGATTAGCACCCTATCCAATACCATTTTTGAAAAACCAAGGTTTGCACCTCAAGGGTCCAAATTTAATTAATTAATTTCAAATTAGAAAATAAAAAATTAATAATTATTTTCAAATTGAACTAAATTTTAGTTTACCAAATAAATTAATTTAGTCTAAATTGCATGCAGTTGGTTATTAATAGTGGAAGAAAATGTTAAAAAGCAATTCATAACACACAAGGATTTAGAGTAGAATCCTCACGGGAAAAATCACTATCATACCCAACTCACACAAATTCCACTGGTATTGAATGTTTAGAATACATAATTTATTAAGGACTGAGACACGACTCACATATATGACAATGATGATCGTCATGATGCTTATCTCTTTCATTCTGGTCCTCTGCCTTTGCTCGTACTAGTGATGGTCATTCCAATGAACAAAAATCATCACACAACATCCAAGACCTCGGTATACACCGATCTTAATTGATGAATGATGTCCGCACGTAATCTTTCCTAATAACCTTCTTTAATGAAGAAGACCACCAGGGATTTATAAATCTAGAATCTATTTTAGTTTTGTTGAGTTTCCAGGCTCTTTAAATTGGAAGGACTCTTGCAAAACCAAATTAGGATTTTAAAAAAACTAGGCTTCATCAATTTAAATATGTGTATGATTGTGTTTAAATAGTTTGGTAATGAAAGAGATCCATGCAAACATGATTTCCACACAAGTACCCTCGTTCAAATCAGTTCTTTCGATCAAGGGACTCTCGATCGATAAAAGCTTTGGTCGAGGGTCATTTTTTATGGACAAGAAGCTCCCATTTGAAATAGTGTTTAATCAAGGATTACACGTTATAACACTGATTTTGATTGAGACCTTTTTGCCTCAAAAAATAGGCTTCAATCGATACCATTTCGATCGAGGGAGACCTCGTTCAAATGAGGTCCCTAAATAAAGACCCTTAACAAAAAAATATTATAAGAAAATGTTTAAATTTTTCAAAAGTGGTTTTCATAAAAGTCATATCATGTCACTTCAAATCAATTCAAATTAGGGGCTCTTATATTTTAATCATATTTGAAAGACTATTCATCATTTAAGTCTTGTTGACTAGTTAACCATTAAATAAGTCCTATTAGTTTTAATTAAGAATTATAACCTCGCCTCCCAACACCCACCCCCTCCCCTCCCCACTACCGAAGCTCCGGCTCTGGGGGTGGGGACGTGGGGGTGCCGCTAGCGTAGACCTTTAAAAATAAGAGAGTATGATGATGATAAGATTTAGCACCACCGGATAAGTGATGATGAGCTCAAACAATAATAACCATGGCAGTCATAGAGATGTATAAGTGTATAAGTATGTAGAAGGGGATGAGTATAAGAGGAAATAAGACAATGATGTATAGTGGTTCAGCCAATTTGGCCTACATCCACTGTGAGTGTGTGATCCTCTAAGTATGGGCACTAATGGCCTTGGATACAATGCACATAAGCTCACTTTCTCTCTCTACTGTGTGTACAAGCAGAGTTTTAGCTAGGGTTACAATAAAATTGATCGATCCCCTGTAGGGTTGTAGGTGACAAGTATATATAGGTAGTGGGGGGTTTAGTGTACCCCCCAAGTATACATGGTGCATGTAGATGATGATCTAGCCAATACCCTGTTGACACCTGTAGATGACAAATGAGGACATAATATTCCCTCACGTGAGGGTGTGATTTTGTTATAACGGTCTCCCCTGTGCCATGTGAGCCTCACGCGCACTGTTCCACGCGTCTCCCAAGCCACGCGCTGTGATGATGTCACCCTCGGCCTATGAGCCGAGGCCGAGGGAAAAGTTCCTTCTGGTAGTGAGTCTGGCCTAATTTAGGCCTCGTACTGTCGTACCCTCGGAGGGTCGTCCGGAGCCTGATGAAGGGTCAGCCCCCTGAGGGGTTGTCCGGAACCTGATGAAGGGCCGGCCCCCTGAGGGGTCGTCTGGAGCCTGATGAAGGGTCGGACCTGAGGGGTCGTCCGGAGTCTGATGAAGGGTCGGCCCCCTGATGGGTCTTTCGGAACCTGATGAAGGGTCGGCCCCCTGAGGGGTCGTCCGGAACCTGATGAAGGGTCGGCCCCCTGAGGGGTCGTCCGGAGCCTGATGAAGGGTCGGCCCCCTGAGGGGTCGTCCGGTTGGAGGGTATATCTGGGTATATCAATCACCCCCCAGTCCTTAGCCATAGGTGCTGTTGAGATGGCTGAGGGATAGTATTGTAATTGAGATGCGTGTATGACCAGTTAGGTGAGTGACACCTGGGCAGATACTCATTGTTGTTCCAGTTTCCAAGGCATGGTGGCTACATACTTTGCTTGGGGCTTTGTGCCCTAATGATGCCTTCCTCGTGGGCTGTGCCCTGCCTTGCTTAATGTGCCCGCTCATTTCTAAGGTATTTAAGAGATTTTTGAACTCTCTCTCTCTTCTTCTTCTTCTTCGCGCCCAAGCTCTCTCTCTCTAGCCTTTCACCAGTCTTCATTGCCATTTCTGCAGTCTTCGATCCTCCAAGCTTAGCAACTTTGGCAGTCTTGCTTTCTCTTTATCAGGTAATCCCTTTGTCCCATCGCTCTCTTTTATCTTCATTTCTGTTTGCTTTTTAGGCTCGTAGGGCTGCATTTTCCTTGGGTTGTCTCATAACTTTTTTCGGTGTCTTCTCCGGCAACTGGTTCTTGAGTGTTCTTGAGTGTTCTTGATCAAAACCCTTGAATTCCTTTGTTTCAATCCAAAAGTCCAACCTAGTCAACTGAAAACCTGTTTGTAGTTAAGTTCCCAAATTCCTCCAAGTGTAGGGTCTCCCCCTTGATGCTTAAGAGGCTTTATAGCTTAGCTGAGGAGTTCCCTTCCCTGAGAGAGAAGCTCTTTACAGAGATCAGACGAATAGAGGAAGAGGAAGAAAGGAGAGGAAGAAAGGAGACGAGGGGCCGACCCTAACTGGGTAAGACCTATCTTTCCCATTCCTCTAGCCACAGTAAAACCATTTGAACCGTCTGAGTCTTGTGGGTCGTCCTCTCGTCCGGCCGAGAGTTACTCAAGTGAGATGGATGAGAGAGTGTCGTCGCCAACTGGCGTTGGACCTTCTGGAAGAAAAGAGATGTCTGATCTAAGCCCAGGCCGACAGGCCGAGGGTATGGTCCCCTCCGAGGCTGTCCCTGTGACAACCCTATCTCCATATGCTTTTCAGATGGACTTTCCCCAGGGTCCTCTGGCAGATGACAAGGCCGAGGGAGAGGGGACTGAGAACGAGGGCGATGATACAGATGACCAGGTTGATACCTCCCATGCCTCGTCCTATATCTCCTCCGTTAGGGACCGCGACCTCTTATTATGGAGACATGCCTATGGAGTGCCCCCCAGCATAACTATGAGGGTTCCCTCTGAGTCTGAGAGGGTTTTTGATTGTGAAGAGAGAGAGGTTGCAGTATATGACCAGATGTTCAAGGTTGGTGTCAGATTCCCTCTGCATCCTGCTGTCGTAGATATCCTATCAGCCCTTGGTGTTGCCCCCTCTCAGCTTCCTCCCAACTCTTGGAGGATGATCCTGGGCTACATCTCCCTGTGGAAGAATGCTTTCACTGATGAGCCCTCGGCTGACGTATTCTTAGCCTGCTACAATATTACCTCCTCGTCCAAATAGCCTAGGTACTATCATCTAGGGGCGAGGAGGTCTGAGAAAAAGCTTCTCCACGTGGCACAAACCTCCAACCACGATTGGAAGAAGAGATTCTTCTTTATCTCTGGGGAGTGGGAATTCACCGCCGAGGCTCAACTTGTAGCCGACAGTCCGAGGGTCCCTAGAAGATGGTCTAACCCTTCAATGAAGGCCAGGTCAGACCCCGGACTTAGTCTGGAGGAGAAGGACATCGTTGAGTATCTGAGAGGACGAGGGAGAGGGGGTGAACTTCCAAAGTTTGAAGATCTGATGACCCCTCGGTTCCTCAAGGAAGCTGGTCTGAAGGTCGGCCCCCTTACAGAACTATGTGAGTTGTACTTTTCTTTACTTTTTTCAAGTGTTTCCTTTTTATCTCTGCATTTTTCTCATGTGTCGTACCCTTTTCAGGTCGTCCTGCCGGTGTATCAGACTCTCTCTAGGAAATGACTGCTCCCAGTTTACTATCAGGCCTAGCAAAGAAGAAAGGTAAGGAGCCTCAGCAGGCTCCAAGGAAGACGAAGGTTGTGGGGCCGACGGTTGTTGAGCCGACAGTCGATAGCCACAAAAGAAAGGAGCCTGAGATTCCTGTTGACCCTCGGCCGGATTCTCGGACGAGGGCCAGGGTCGAAGCATCTGAAGGGGCTGCTTCTTCGTCCAGCATGGGGGCCTTCTGGTCCCAGAACTTAGCACATCTGAGGGCCGAGCCGTCATCGCTCATTGCAAATTTGAGGGCAGCCAAGGCCTCAATGTTTTCTGCTCCCTCGGCTGCTGATTACGACTTCTTGTCAAAGATGCCTCCAGCCAAAGTGTATGACTATGGTCTGCACGCTCTAGCCCAGGTATCGGTCTTGATTCATTTCTTTTAATTACATTCTTTAACCAACTGTTTCCTCGGCCTCTTGACATCGGTTTATTTTTCTGTGCAGTCTGTATGCGCCTTTACTTCGACAACTAAATGGATGGCTGAGAATCAGGAGAAATTCCATGAGGCCGAGAGGGCCATCCAGCATGAGGTCGACCTGCAGGCTGACTTAGATACTGCAAAGGCTGAGCTAGAGAGTGCCAGAACCGAACATGCACGAATTATGGACGATCTGACGAGGCAGCATAATGAGGATCTGAAGTCTAGAGACTTGCTTCTGAAGGAGAAAGATGAAGCCATGACCCATCGGGAGGCCCAGTTTAAGATTGAGCTGTCTGAGGCTGTAAAGAAAGCCGAGGCCGACGTTGTGGAAGCCTATAAGCTCTCAGATGAGTTCCAAGGTTTCGGCCTTGAGTACTTGGATAGAGGGATAAAGACGGCTTGTCGGTGGGTCATCCTCAAGTTCGGCGACGTCGTCTCTTTCGTCCATCCGTCTCTTGAGGGCGTTCAACTGGACGACCCCCTGATTGCCGAGGCTCTAACTCAGGTGGAATCGCAAGTGCAAGTCGAGGGGGTCGGCACGTCTGAAGACCAGCCAGTTGTGGTCATTGAGGAATCCCCTCTTGTGGATGTTGAGGCTCTGCCCTCTGATATTGTTCCATAGGGTGGCTGTCTGTAGCCCCTACCCTCTTGATGTAATTAACATTTTTGTACTCTATCTTGTATGACACTTGATATTTCATTTATACTATCGTCTCCTTTGTTGTCTTCCATGTTTTGCCTTTTGCATTATTTGTGTTGTGAATCTTTGTTAATGCTACTAACCTCTCCCTCGTCTTTCTTGAGGGTGAACGAGGGGTCATCCCCTGCGTTGGCCCTCATTATAGACGAGGATTAATTACTAATTTAATGGTTTTTAGCAAGTTTTCCCTCGTCTTTCTTGAGGATAGTTGTGGGGTCGTCCCCTCCACTGGCCCTCATCATAGCCGAGGGTTCAACTTACCAAATTAATGGTTTTAAATAAAGTTTTCCCTCGTCTTTCTTGAGTACAGTGGTGGGGTCGTCCCCTCCACCGGCCCTCATCATAGCCGAGGGTTAATCACCAAATTAATGGTTTTAAACAAAGTTTTCCCTCGTCTTTCTTGAGGACAGTGGCGGGGTCGTCCCCTCCACTGGCCCTCATCATAGCCGAGGGTTCAACTTACCAAATTAATGGTTTTAAACAAAGTTTTCCCTCGTCTTTCTTGAGGACAGTGGTGGGGTCGTCCCCTCCACTGGCCCTCATCATAGCCGAGGGTTAATCACCAAATTAATGGTTTTAAATAAAGTTTTCCCTCGTCTTTCTTGAGGACAGTGGTGGGGTCGTCCCCTCCACTGGCCCTCATCATAGCCGAGGGTTTAACTTACCAAATTAATGGTTTTTAAACAAAGTTTTTCCTCGTCTTTCTTGAGGACAGTGGTGGGCTCGTCCCCTCCACTGTCCCTCATCATAGCCGAGGGTTCAATCACCCAACTAATGGTTTTAACAAGCATTCCCTCGTCTTTCTTGAGGTCAGTGGTGGGGTCGTCCCCTCCACTGACCCTCATTATAGCCGAGGGTTCAACTTACCAAATTAATGATTTTTAAACAAAGTTTTCCTTCGTCTATCTTGAGGATAGTGGTGGGGTCGTCCCCTCCACTGGCCCTCATCATAGCCGAGGGTTCAACTTACCAAATTAATGGTTTTTAACAAAGTTTTCCCTCGTCTTTCTTGAGGACAGTGGTGGGGTCGTCCCCTCCACTGGACCTCATCAAATTAATGGTTTTTAATAAAGTTTTCCCTCGTCTTTCTTGAGGACAGTGGTGGGGTCGTCCCCTCTACTGACCCTCATTATAGCCGAGGGTTCAACTTACCAAATTAATGGTTTTTAACAAAGTTTTCCCTCGTCTTTCTTGAGGACAGTGGTGGGGTCGTCCCCTCTACTGACCCTCATTATAGCCGAGGGTTCAACTTACCAAATTAATGGTTTTTAACAAAGTTTTTCCTCGTCTTTCTTGAGGACAGTGGCGGGGTCGTCCCCTCCACTGACCCTCATTATAGCTAAGGGTTCAACTTACCAAATTAATGGTTTTTAACAGAGTTTTCCCTCGTCTTTCTTGAGGACAGTGGTGGGGTCGTCCCCTCCACTGATCCTCATTATAGCCGAGGGTGGTTCTCTGTAGATATTTCCATGCGTACTAGAACCGATAACCACGGGATGAGGGGAAACACTGATATTTCTCATTAATTTTCCAAGTGTTCTGTTGGAGCAACTCTTATTACAATTATGGTCTATCAAGACCTTACAACACTACTGATAATATTTCTTCAAATGATCTGCATTCCAGGGGTTGGAAAAGGGTTCCCCTTCTAGGTTTTCTAGTCTATAGGTCCCAAGGATGACTTCATCGATGACCCTATATGGGCCATGCCAATTAGGATGGAGCTTGTTGGGCTTTTGCCATATCTTTTTGAGGACCAAGTCCCCCGCTGCGATTGGCCTCTGTTTCACCCTCTGATTGTAAAACCTTGCGGTCAACTGCTGGTAAGCTGCCTGCCTTATCTCAGCGTCCTCCCTCCTTTCCTCAACCAGGTCTAAGTCGAGTCTCCTCTCTTCCGCATATCTCTGGGGGTCATACATTTGGACCCTATGAGTAGGAAACTCAATCTCGGTGGGGATGACGGCTTATGAGCCATAAGCTAGCATGAATGGGGTTTCTCCGGTAGAGGTCCTCACTGTCGTCCTGTATGCCCACAGCACGGCATATAACTCATCGACCCATCTTCCTTTTGCCTGCTCAAGCCTCTTCTTGATTCCATCTAGGATTGTCCTGTTTGTAACTTCTGTTTGCCCATTGGCCTGAGGTCGGCCTGGGGTGGAGAAGAATTGTTTGATACTCACCCTTTCACAGTACTTCTGTAGAGAGGTATTCTTGAACTGAGTCCCGTTATCCGAGATGAGGGTGCTGGGGAGACCATATCTGCATATAACATTTTTCCAGATGAACTGAAAGGTCTTCTTCTCTATTATCGTCACCATTGGTTCGGCCTCCACCCATTTTGAGAAATAGTCAATAGCTACGATGAGGAACCGATAGTTATTGACTGCTCTTGGTAAGGGTCCTACGAGGTCGATCCCCCACACTGCAAATGACCATGAAGATGTAATGGAGGTAAGAGGCTGATGGGGTTGGTGAGGGATGGTGGAAAATCTCTGGCATTTATCGCACTTTTTTACATATGCCATGGCGTCTTTCCACAAGGTCGGCCACCAGTACCCTTGGGTGATCACCCTCTTCGCTAAGGATCTGCCCCCGATGTGGCTTGAGCACGATCCTTCGTGCACATCTTGCAAAAGGGATGAGACCTCAGATGGGTGCATGCACCTGAGTAAGGGGAGTAAAAATCCCTTTTTGTACAAGGTATCCCCAATGACGGTGAACTTTGCAGCCCGGTATCTCAACTTCTTCCTTTCTTGCCTTGCTTCTGGCATCTCCCCCTCTTTAATGTACCTGATCAGAGGGTCCATCCACGAAGCTTCCTGAGAAACATTTAGGCAATTTCCAAGTGTTTCCTCAGTGTCTTCAATAGTTGGCCAAAGCAAAATTTCTACTGGGACCGTCCTCCTGATGTCTGTCCTCGTTGCCGAGGCCAACCTAGCAAGGGCATCAGCACGGCCATTATCAAGCCTAGGTATCCTCTTTAATTTCACTTCTCTGAAGCCCTTCAGTAATGACCTCACCTTCGCAAGGTACCTAGCCATCCTCTCGTCCTTGGCCTCGTAGGCTCCTAGTATCTGATTCACTACTAGCCTCGAATCACTGTGAACCAAAATCTGGCCGACACTAAGTGATCTAGCCAAGGAGAGGCCTTCTATCAAGGCCTCATACTCGGCCTCATTGTTGGAGGCCTTAAAATTGAACCTCAGGGCGTACTCAATGTCTGTGTCGTCGGGTGCTGATACTATTAACCCAGCTCCGCTCCCGCTTTCGCAAGAGGATCCGTCGACGAAGAGACTCCACACGGTGTGTTCTTCTGAGAAACTTCCCTCGGTGAGTGACCCCTGTCTAAAGAGATATCTTCCCTCTTCGTTTTCAACCACTTTCCTTCTAGCGGTGCTCGTCTCAGCCTTTTCTGTAGGCGTATCGATGAGCTCACCCTGTCAGGTATCTATCTTCTCGAGGCCCTCATCCTCGGCTTCATCATCTTCCCAAGTAAACTCATACATGAAGTCTGCCAATGCTTGCCCCTTAATGGCCGTCCTAGGCTAATACACAATGTCAAACTCCCCCAGCTCTATAGCCCAGGCCATTAACCTACCTGATTTTTCTGGCTTGTGTAGGACCTGCCTAAGAGGAGAGTCGATGAGGATGACCATTGTATGGGACTGGAAGTATGGCTTCATCTTCCTTGAGGCATGGATCAAGGCGTAGGCCAACTTCTCCATCCTCAGGTATCTTTGCTCTGCCCCCTGGAGTGCCTTGCTGTTAAAATACACAGGCTTCTGTATTCCGTCTTCGTCTCTCACAATGGCTGCACTGATGGCTGACTCTGAGACGGCGAGGTACACATAAAGTTGTTCACCCTGCACGGGTCGTGACAGCAGCAAGGGAGATCCTAAGTATGACTTTAGATCCCTGAAAGCCTTATCACACTCTTCACTCCATTCGAAGGCCTTCCTAAGGATCTTAAACAATGGCAAACACTTGTCTGTGGCCCTAGACACGAACCTGTTCAAGGCAGCAACTCTCCCTGTGAGTCTCTGAACGTCTTTAATGGACTTGGGGGTCTTCATCTCAAAAAGGTCCTTTATCTTTTCAGGATTGGCCTCGATGCCTCTTTGGTTGACAATGAACCCCAAGAACTTCCCTGCTCCGACCCCGAAGACACACTTGGCCGGATTAAGCTTCATATGGTATTTTTCCATCGTATTAAAGGTCCTTTCCAGGTCTGCCACATGATCCTCTGCCTTCAAACTCTTAGTCAGCATGTCATCTACATAGACCTCCATAGGCTTCCTAATTTGTTCTTCGAACATTTTATTTAGTAGGCGTTGGTACGTTGCCCCCGCATTTTTAGGCCAAAGGGCATGACCCTATAGCAGTATGTCCCCTTGTCAGTGATGAAGGTTGTCTTCTCTGAGTCTTCAGGGTTTATGAAGATCTGGTTATACCCTGAATAGGCATCCATGAAGCTCATGAGCTCATGGCCTGCGGTAGCGTCTACCATCTGATCGATGCGGGGGAGAGGGAAGCTGTCTTTGGGACAGTGCTTGTTGAGGTCTGTGAAGTCCACACACATTCTCCACTTCCCGTTGGCCTTTGGAACAATGACTGCATTGGACAGACATTCGGGGTAGATGACCTCTCTGATAAATTCAGCGTCTTCTAATTTTTTGACCTCATCCCTTATGATCTCATACTTTTCTCTAGAGTAAATTCTCCTCTTCTGCTTTACCGGCTTCACTCCCTCTACCACATTGAGCTTGTGGAACATGATTTCAGGGTCAATCCCCGGCATATCTACATGACTCCATGCGAAGACGCTTCGCCTTCTCCTCAACAGTTTAATGAGGTCTTCCTTGATATTGGGCTTCAGAGACTTGTCGACTTGGACAGTTTTTTCCGGGTCATCCTCATCGAGTATGATGGATTCTACCTCTTCCGTGGCCTCTCCTTTCTTGAGCTTCGTCTCGTCCCTGGGGTCTAGGGTATCAATATTGTAAGTGGTCGTAGCCCTCTTGTGTGCCTCCCTTTCTTCAGTGGAGTTGTAGTAACATTCTCGCGCTGTCGTCTGGTATCCCTGAACTTCCCCCACCCCGTAAGGGGTAGGAAATTTGATCATCTGATGGACCGTAGACGGCACAGCTTCAAACCCCTTGAGGGCCACATGCCCCAGTATGATGTTGTAGGCCGAAAACACATGCTCATCCATCATAAAGAAACTGACCTTCTTGGTGAGCCATCTCGGCCATTCGTCCCCCATCCTGACATCAGCCTCATACACTCCAAGGGGATGAACCTTTTCCCCACTGAACCCAATCAATGGATGATGGTACGGGACGAGTCTAGCACGACTGAGACCTAAGGCTTTGAAGCACGGCCAAAACATCACGTCTGCAGATGAGCCCCCATCTACTAGGATCCTCGGTACCTCGCACCCGTCCACCCTGGTAGTGATGACGAGAGGTTCATCATGTGGGGCTAAGAGGCCTTTGAAGTCCATTCTTGAAAATCCCACTATCAGAGTGTCTATATCAACCTTCTTCCTCTTTTCTAACTTGACTTTCAAAGAGGTTGAGTGTACCGTCTTCGTCACAGCCTTGGCCTCAGCCACATGGGCCTTCCTGTCGGCAACCTCAGACCCTCCTCCTACTAGACCCCCAGAGATCATTCCCACTCCGAGCGAGATCATATTAAACCTCTTGACAGGGTCGTGGTCGTCTCTCGGCGGGAGGTCAGGTTCGTCCTCATCATCAGAAAGGTCGTCCCCTCTTTTTTGAGGATCTTCTCTACATGCATCGCCTCGCTTCTTTCTGGGGTCGTCCCCTCGGCCCCTCTTGAAGGCACCTTTGTCGACGTACTTTTTGAGCTTCCCTTCTTTCAATATCTTCTCAATCTCATCTTTCAGAGCAAAGCATTTGTCTGTTACGTGGCCGTGGTCTTGGTGAAATTCACACCACAGGTTCTTATTCCTCTTGTTGGGGGCTGCCCTCAGCTTCTCAGGCCACTTCAGGGACCGGTCACTCTTTATCTCATTGAGTATCTACTCACATCTGACCGTCAGAGGGGTGTAACCAGCGAACTTGTCGTCCGTGGACCTCTTCTTCCCCTCTTTGTTCTTCTTAGGGTATTAACCCCTACTAGCGCCTCCTTTTTCATCTTCGTATTTTGCGGCCATCGCCTCTTCGGCGTTCATCACCTTTCCTGCTGTCGACATCAATTCAGCCATCGTCCTCGTAGGGTCTTCAGCAAGCTTCCATAACAGCTTCCCCTTTTGGAGTCCTCCAATCAGGGCTGTCATAGCTATGCTCTCCTCATAGTCTTCCACCTCCAGCTTCTCTTTATTGAATCTGGCTATGTATTCCCTCAGACTTTCATTCTTCCCCTGCATAACATAGAGCATATGGGTGGTCTTCTTCTGCGGCCTCACCCCAAAGCAAAAGTTGTGGATGAACCAGTCTGCCAACTGCTTAAAGTTTTCAATGGAATTTTTTGGAAGAGACGTGTACCAAACATGTGCAGCCCCTGTCAGTGTACCAGAAAAGGCAGGACACCTCATCTCATCTGAGATAGAGTATATATATGCTGCTGATTGATACATCTCAACATGGTGGACAGGGTTGGTGCTCCCGTCGTATCTTGGGGTGACCACAAGTGGCTTGAACCTTGATGGCGTAGGGAAGTTGACTATCTTTGCCACAAAGGGTGAGCTTATGGTGTATCCCTTCTGAAGAGGGTCCCGGCTCTTCAGTATATCGCCGATCTTGTCCTCTAGTCGCTGGATCGAGTCATTCCAGGGCCTCGCGGGTTTGGCATGGCCGATGTTATCCCCTACCGCCTCTTTAAGGTGGACGGAGGGTTCTGTTGCGGCAGGTCTGTGTTGGCTGTTTACTTCCCTTTAGTCGTCATCCCGTCCTTGGGGTCGGCCATCTGCTGCCTCCCTCCTGGACCTCGCAGCACTCCTTGACCTGGACAATTTTTCTCGCAGGTCATTTACTGGGGCCAGTCTCTCAAAGGCCGACCCCCTGCTCAAGCGATCAAAAGCAGAGCCTCTCGGGCGATCATCAGGATTTGGTCTCCCACACTTTCCTCTACTATCCTGGAGAGGTCGTACAGTATTGTTGGAGACCTCATATGGTTCCCAGCATTCTATAGGGGCCTCCTCTCCCTCCAGATCATCATACCTGTCCTCAGGGCAAGGGTTTCCTTAACTCCCCAGGCGTAGACACCGGGGGTCAGCAACATCCCTACGCCGCTGAGGGGGTGGCAGGTCTTTGCGTGGTGCCTGGGGTGGTCCCTTGGCCTCATGCTGTCCTGGAGCTGCTGCCGGAGTAATCATCTCAGGTGAAACCCCTGGTGGTCTTAGCATGTTTTAGCTTAGAGCCGTGAACTGCTCCTGCATCATCCGCTGGCTTGCTGCCAGAGACTTCAAGGCTGCCGCCACATCAGCCATCTCAGACTGAGGTGGTGGTTGACTGGAACTGGGTCTTCCCCCATCATCCGGCGGGGGAAGTAGTGGTGGTGGCATCTCAGGTTCCATGTGCTTGAGCTAAGAAAAGATGAACTGGAAAAAATACTGGTGAGCTTGAGAACCTTAGTGGGTCTCTTTCAATGGTGAAACACCTCCTCTCAGGGGGAGAACTGGTTCACCACCAGAGTGCCCAGTAAGGTCAAGCTATACAAAGGAAGAGATGTTTTCTCGTTCACACAGACGGCGCCAAACTGATGATGCTGAGATTTAGCACCACCGGATAAGTGATGATGATCTCAAACAATAATAACCATGGCAACCGTAGAGATGTATAAGTGTATAAGTATGTAGAAGGGGATGAGTATAAGAGGAAATAAGACAATGATGTATAGTGGTTCAGCCAATTTGGCCTACATCCACTGTGAGTGTGTGATCCTCTAAGTATGGGCACTAATGGCCTTGGATACAATACACATAAGCTCACTTTCTCTCTCTACTGTGTGTACAAGTAGAGTTTTAGCTAGGGTTACAATAAAATTGATCGATCCCCTGTAGGGTTGTAGGTGACAAGTATATATAGGTCTTGGGGGTGTAGTGTATCCCCCAAGTATGCATGGTGCATGTAGATGATGATCTAGCCAATCCCCTGTTGACACCTGTAGATGCCAAATGATGACATAATATTCCCTCACGTGAGGGTGTGATTTTGTTATAACGGTCTCCCATGTGCCATGTGAGCCTTACGCGCACTGTTCCACGCGTCTCCCAAGCCACGCGCTGTGATGATGTCACCCTCGACCTATGAGCCGAGGTCGAGGGCAAAGTTCCTTCTGGTAGTGAGTCTGGCCTAATTTAGGCCTCGTACTATCGTACCCTCGGAGGGTCGTCCGGATCCTGATGAAGGGTCGGCCCCCTGAGGGGTCGTCCGGAACCTGATGAAGGGTCGGCCCCTGAGGGGTCGTCCGGAGCCTGATGAAGGGTCGGCCCCCTGAGGGGTCATCCGGAACCTGATGAAGGGTCGGCCTCCGGAGCCTGATGAAGGGTCGGCCCCCGAGAGGTCGTCCGGAACCTGATGAAGGGTCGGCCCCCTGAGGGGTCGTCCGGAGCCTGATGAAGGGTCGGCCCCCTGAGGGGTCGTCCGGAACCTGATGAAGGGTCGGCCCCCTCAGGGGTCGGCCGGTTGGAGGGTATATCTGGGTATATCTGAGTATAATAGACATAATAGACATTTTAGTTTGAAATATTTTTAAAATAGGACTTATGTAGTAGTTTTTAAAAAGTCAATAGGACTTAAATAATGGTTGACCAAATAAATAAGACTAAAATAAAATTAACCCTTAAAATAAATTATAAGGAATTACAAAACTTAGAAAACCATTACCTTTACCAAAACTACATTATGCAATATAGTTGTTCGATTCGATTCGATCCGGTAATCTCAGTAAATGACTCAAATGTTTGTTTCAGACTTAAATTAAAAAAAACTAAAACTTAAAGGGAGTTTAAAACATGTGCTTATAGGATTGAGTAGGCGATAGTGATTTTTCACGTAATGATTTCCACTCAAAATACTTCTGTGTTTTTGTGACCCTTTTATTTATTTGCTTCAGTCGATAATCACTTGCATGCAAATTTGATTTAATTAATTTTATTTGGTAAAATTAAAATCGTTTCAAACTAATTTGTTTCGGTGTTATAATTAGTTAAGTAGTTAATGTTGTAAAATAAAGCGTACGCATAGATAATTTAGAGGGAGTGGGTCTTTCATTTCATTAATATGTTAATACTAAAGGGGTTTGACCTATATTTATAGTACAAAATAAGGTAATCCAATAAACCCCTTAATAATTGTGGAATACCAATGGATTGGAATATAGGTAGACATTCACTTAATAAACATTTTATAACACTCCCCCTTGGATGTACACTATATCCATCATTCAATGATTGTTGCCTCATTAAAACCTTACAAAGGAAAAAACTAGTAAAAAAAATCAAAGTGAAGGAAAAAGAGTATAACTTTTCTGATCATTGAATCAGTGTTAGACGCGCTTAGTGTTGCCTCGTTAAAATCTTTAACTAAGAAACCCAATGAAACAAACCTAGCTAAAGGAAAAAGAGTATAACGTGCATATGTCCAAAATATCATGTTCTTATATTCTCCCCCTAATTAAATGCTCCCCTTGATTATGGTATTTCTCTAATGATTGAGTCGATGCATATAGGTCTCATACACAACCTTCTGAAATGTTTCTTTGACATGGTGAAAATATTTTATCAGATGTTACTTCAATTTCATTTCTCTTCAAAAGTCTGACTTCCACAAGACTTGGATGAAGATGGATGAACATGTCGCTTTATTAGATCTATCTGACTCCAATAGCATAACTTTTCTGGAGTTTATGTGTTGCATAACTCTTTTTGAGTTCATGGATGTAAAAGAACTGAAATGTGTTAGTCATATTTTCCTTGATGTAGCATTTTTAGTGTGGGTTATACAAGAAGCACTGCCTTCATAAGTAGTAGTAGGAACATATGTTGTTTGAGGTAAGTCATAAGTGCTTTGATTGTTTCGCATTAGGATCCAGAGATAATTTGCATCTATATAACTAACTAGACACATACGATTAGATATACAAATATCACATAATATGATTAAAATTAATCCCATACTTTGTAGGTTAAATGCTAATTATTTATTACAAAGAGATTGGCTGCAACTATTATGTCTCGTATTATGTTATGCATAACAATATACTAATAAAATAAAAAATAATGCAATAATAACATGTTAATATGGTACTTCTGGACCAAGTATATATTTGTCATCATTTCGGATGATATGGGTATTATAATATCCAAATATCGAAAATCATAGGCATACTAAAACGGTGTGCTTAATATATATGCTAAAGTATTGCAAAAATTTTTAATCCATTTAACTAATGGATAAGTGTTATATCATAGAATGTGCTTGATATGTAGGTCGAGACAATAACTAGTTATCCCAAGGTCGGTCATTTTTTAATTTCTTATTTGGATATTTTGCATTTCAATTGAGCTCTTTAGAAGAACATCCATTTCAGGATATTTTACAATGGCATATTTGCATACATTATTGTTTTCATACCCTTCTTTAGACAAAGATTTACAAATATGGCTTTACCTATATCTATTTGGATTTTCAGATGTACAATGAACATCTTAGTGCATTTGAATACGTACTCCTTATCTTTGCTTCAGGCAAAGAAAATCCTTCTAGGATTTTTTTATACTTATTATTTGTCAAAGTTCCATATATAAGCAACTATAATATTGACAAGTCTCATATGATATATTTCAAAAAACTACTAAGCTAGTCAGGTATCTAAAAAAGTATTTACAGTCGAAATGGGATGGTATATTCTTATATAATAAATCTTGGTTTCTTTAAGAAACCTTATGCCATAAATCATGAACTTTTTAGTGAGTTTTAACACTTCACATTCTTATAAACACCAATTCATAACCTTTAGGTCAACATCTTTTGGGGCTTCTACAACAGATTCAAATACACCACGTATATTAAAAGACTCAAATTATGCCATGATGGCATTTTTTTTCATTTTAGTCAATATATTCTTTGTCGACATTCATTTATAGTACATGGATTTATATTATCATTGTCCTTTGAATTTTGTGTAGATACAAGCATATAATTATACCATCGATGATCATATTTGTTGATTCCACTTTTTTCTTATATATGTATAAAACATATAAATCTCATTTAATATATGTATCTTTGCTAATTTTAGGGGCTTTATAGTCACTTCAGGGGCTTGTGTCTTTTCATAAACAATAACCTTTTATGGATTTTTTAGAAAGTGGATCTTTTTTCCATAACCTCTTCTGAAGCGTTATTTGTTCATAATTTTATTTAACCTACACTTTTGAGGGTTTACCACGCTTTTGGTGTGTAATAAATTTATTTGTTCGTGGGACAATGATTTTGACAAGAACATTTGCAACTAGTCTATGTGACA
This sequence comes from Sambucus nigra, assembly GCA_949130495.1. NCBI lineage: Eukaryota > Viridiplantae > Streptophyta > Magnoliopsida > Dipsacales > Adoxaceae > Sambucus > Sambucus nigra. The sequence continues at coordinate 54,333,460 of OX422220.1, forward strand.
TTTAATGTTGCAATATTATTTTTCACTTCAATTTTGCATTGAGCGATACGAGGAATTAGATGAGATAGGGTAGAAGTATTCCACAATAATTCCGGTCGTTCTGCAGGAACAATTTATACTTCAGGTACGTTCTATCATGCCCCTATTAGAGGGAAGTGTGTCTCATCATAATAAAATTGCACATATATGAAAAATACTATATTTTTCAATGGTTCAATAGAGGAAGAATTATAAGCGCTATATATATACCCTTGTGATAACAATAGTAATATATATTTTGTAAAAAAAAACCGCAAGATATCATTTGCAATTTTCAAGGCCTATGAAAAATAAATGAGGTGATCGAATTGGTTATTGTATAATATCACCTAACTGAACTATGGGGTTGTAGTTTCATGATAAAGTTCAATTCTATAACAAATGTTATATAGTATAACCTCGTGAATAATGAAATGAGGGTATTGGTGGTGTAAGATTTTGGCTTTCAACACTAGAAGTAATGCAAAATTATTTTTCATTATTTATTAATATCGTACTCATGTATTTTTATGCCTATAAAACGAAGAGAATTTCTATAGGAATTTCTTTCATATAACTCATCACATATGAATGAGCGATTACCAAATAACAACATTGCATAGTCTCTTCTGGAACCTTGGTTTGACAATTGTTAAACCTTTTACTATATTACATACCAAGTCTGAAAAATCTCTGGCTTTCAAAATATTATGAGTTTCTCATTATTTGCAAAACAAATGTCATTATATAATGATAGTTCAAAATTGGCAACTACATGATTCAATATAGATTGTGATGTGTGTGTCAGCCCAAATATATATGAACAATAATAATTTCTTAGGTTTAACAATGGTTGACGACTACATATCCTCAGAAATCATAATTTAATCATTATGCTTTAAGAACAAAAAAATAATTTTCAGAATATCAAATCAGGATGTATATTTACAAAAGGAAAATTTTAAGAATTAAAGTAGAGAAATTTTGATGAATCAAAATTTTATATTCTTATCATATGTTAGAGACTTTTGGCTTGAAAATAAGAAACTTTAGGTTTCAATTATAGAACAAGGTAATAAACCTTTAGCTTGTACAAAAAAGTAGGCTTGGACTAATATTAATCCTTTTTTTCAAAACTATGTTATAAATAAAAGAAACAATTGAGGATATGTTATGGATCACGAAAGTAATTATGATTAATATTTTTTTATGAAACTTAATGAGAACTTTAGGTTCTCTACTTAATGTCACGTGTATATGAATCTTCGAGTTCATATCAATTATAAAATTAAAACCTAGGACTTCAGGTCCTAAATTAAAATAACTCACAATGTGGAAGGACATTAAATTCTCTACCCTTTTGTATTAAAACTTCAGATTTTGGGGTATAAATGTTAGAGAATCTTCCAAACAAATGTCAAATATTTTTAGTAACTCCGATTAATAATAATCCAACATCTATATTAAAAAACTAAGGAGCTTAAATTTTCACATTCCCAAGGCTCCGATGTATATTAAATAATTAGAATGTGAAAATGAGTTAAAATTAAATACCATTAAAAGTAATTTAATACTCAAATGAAGTGAAACACCAAGAGACAAACGTTTAAAAGAGAAACCATTAATATGATAGTTAAAGGGACACTTAACTATTAATAGAGTATTTAAAAGGACATTTCATTTAATAAAGAAAATGAAAAGCCAAAAGTTGAAAAGATATGTTTAAATACTCAATTTATTTTTACTGATCCTATAAATGTGCGATGTGACATCGATTCAAACAAATTCGCAAATTTCCAATTTAGACTTATTTAATTAGAGTCAATTTTTAAACCAAATTAAGTAAACCCAGTTTTATTTCAACCCTAAATAAACATCTAGGGGTAGTGGATCATGCCAACACAAATAATAATTGCTGACTCACAAATTTCAAGAAAAATCCCCGAACGACAAAACCTTTTATTTCACTAATAATACTCACAATGATTACAAGGGACATACACAAAGAATTTGCAGCAGCAAACTCTCATAGGCCGCAACCTAAATCAGCAATGAATCAACCTCAGAAGATCCACAAAGACACACAGCCAGTTTGCACAGGAATACCCACGAGCACTCCCTTTGACACTTAGTCAACGTCAGCCCAGCACCTCCCTCAAGTGGCACCTAAATCAGCAGCAGGTTATCCTCCTTACAAGAGCAACTACAGCAAAAATGTATCTTGGGTTCCAAAAACAATTCACTGAAAGATTGGAATTTTTTTGAATTGAAAACAAAAGGATTTGAACCCTAAATGAAGAAGACAAAAGTAATTTGATTTTAGCAATTTTTGCAGAAAGAAATTCATTAGCTTATCTTAACGAAAATGGAGTGGTTTAACACGGTTTATAGAAAAACTTAAGTCGGCACGTCGCTCGAACGAAATAGGGAAGTCGCTTGAACGAGGACACGTGTCGCTCGAACGACGACACGTGTCGCTCGAACGAGGACACGTGTCGCTCGAACGAGCTTCGCGCGACATATCAATGTCATTTGAATGACATATAGGTGTCGCTCGAACGACAGTAAAAAATAAAATGAAAAATTGTTTCAATAAAAAACTCCGCCTCAACACTTAAAAAAATTCTTTTTTACAAAAAGTAACGGCTCAACACTTAGAAAATATTTTAGAAAAATTAGCCCAACACATTTAAATGAATCATAAAGTAACCAAAACACAACCTTACCAAAATTCATCTCGTGGGGGCTTAAACGTTGAAGAACTTTGATATTCGGGTCCGTCTTCATGTATATAAAATATGTCCTTACAAATCTCCCCTATGTAAGTAGAGAGGACACCTGAGGGCTTAAATATTGAAGAACTTTGATATTCGGGCCTATGAACACCTCTCTCAAAACGTCTACGGTGCAATCTCCTATCCTAAACGGGATGCCTAGGTGGGTTGGGTTGAAAGTTATATGGATCAATCACAAACTCGGGAACCGTCTCGGGTGCAATGTGGGAAGTGGATGCACCGTCACAACCTATTCCTATTCTCTCAACATTACCCAAAGCGAAACAGAGAAGCATCTTTCCTACCTTCTTAGATGTATCCTATAAAGTTACCTTTACCTCCCAGGAACGTTCAATATCTCTCTCTAATTTTGACACACGAGCTATAAGGTCACTCTTCTCCCAATTTATGACGATCAACTACTCACTCAAAGAAGCCTTCATCTTCTCGATTTGACTCGCCGACACCTCAAATACCCTCAAACTCTCAATATCACTCTCCAAATCAATCACCCTAAGACCTAATTCCTTATTCAACTTCTTCATCTTTAAGGTCTCAACGTACAAATCTCTAAACGCAATCTGGAGCTCACTATCACCCTCACTAGCGCACTCGCTCTCACCCTTACTAGAAACACTCAAACTGTCACCCTCCGACTTAATTAAGTTAAGATTATCTTTTTTATATAGAAATAAATTGTCTTAAATAATGCTTTACTGTAAATGTCTCGGTAAATATCACCATATTTTGTTTTCTTTGTTCTTTAAAAGCATAATTGGATAAAAACATAACTACCTGTACATATAACTTACAAGAACTTAACAACTTTACAGACACAAGTTCTTTAGTTTAACATTAACCCAAAAAGATTATTGATATTCAAACCATATTAGATATACATCAGTCCCCCGATTAATGGTCCCAACTTGGCAGTGATCTCCAAACGAGAGGCATACCTGAAACATAGCATTACAGGGGCGTAAGCATTATAAGCTTACTGAATAACCATATACCACACATATAACCAATTTGAATAACCATTTTTTTGTTCTAATGCTATAACCCAATAGGAATTGTGAAACTCTCGCAATCCTGGACCCGACACAGTCCAATTAACCCACCTCAATTATTGGGGACCACCACATCCCTTTATTAGGCCCAAATGCACAAACTTTTAAGTTGGATTAACAGGATCGCCACATCCTGTAGGACTCACCACAGTCCTTAACATTAGATGAAGGACCCGCCACATTCCATAACATCACTTAACATTTTTAATCATATGCATATGTTTCATAAACACCACATCACTCCATAAGCATTCTAACACATGTATTTAACTACACATTTCCATATGAAAATATAAGCATTTATATTTCATATGGAAGGTCACTCACCTTGAAATATGTAATAAAATCAACACCAAAATCTACTTCCTTTGTATGGTAGTATTAGCAGTTTTCGTACCTATCAATTTGACATCATTTGTATTTGAATACACCAAATAACATTAAACTTCGTAACTCATCACATCAATTGGTTAATCAGAAATAACTGAAAAGAAATTAAATATGAATCTTAACATTTCTATAACACCCTATTAATTAGGGTTCTAACACAATTTACGAAATTAAATTACGAATTCTCAAGAAAAAATTATGCTCGTTCTATTATAACCTTTTCCAATTTATTTCTCAAGAAAAACAGCAACAAAACTTCAACTTCAACATGACCCCCAAGCGAAACCAGAATGTATTATATTTGCATCATTGATTATGTCATACTCATATATGTTATCTAACGTCTTCAATTAGAATCACTTGATTTCAATCATTATTCCATGATTTATGCCATTTTTAGTACAACTAGGTCGGAATAGAACATTAATGCATAACTTAACATTTTCAAGAATATATAACCTCCATCTCGATTATCAATCATGGAAATACTTACTAAACATGTTGTATTACACACACACATCATATACATGAATTTACAAAATCAAAACCTCCACAAGAAGGTGATTGAAATCTAGGATTTTTAAAGTTAACTTTTAAGATTCAAATGCGCGTTCTCACATATGTTCTTAAACCATCCTTGTTTTAACACAATTTGGAAATATGGGTATCATTAAAATATTTATCCAAATCAGAAACAAAAATATACCAAGTGTAGAACTCATCCATGTGACCAACTTTAATAAAGAAGTAATTACCTTACGAGGATTCCTCGATTTATTGAAATTTTCCAAAGGTTTTTCTTCCTTAAACTTCCTTTATCTCTCCTTAGGCAAATCTTTCCAAACTTGTTATTTCTTATGAGGAAGAAGCTATAAATATGTTTTAATATCAGAAATACGTTTTAAATGGGTATAATAGCCATTAAACTTGTGGTGATACGTGATTGGTTGGACTAAAGGTCCAATCAAGCAATTCCACTAATGAAAGATTTGTCCAGTCTTTGTAAAATCACCATAAACCCTGATTTAATCCAATTTTGCGTCTACATGTAGATAACTTATATATATACAACTTTCATATTTTTTGTTTTGCCAAAATCATAAAATTAGTACGCCTAACTTGGGCTCGAACAGAAGAGTAATAATTTACTCAAAATTTCATAACTTTCACATTTGGCAACAAACATTGCCAATTTCGCACCAATGCCCTAATTTACTTTTATAAACATAATGATGAATTAAAAATGTACTTCATAATGCATTTAGCCACCTATATAATCCTATGCTCTAAACATGTTATCCCCGATCATAAGCTCGATTAGCATCTAATGTAAGTAACACATATATCACATGAGTATGCATCCCCTAAACATGATAATTAACATATTTAACACCAATCACCTACTTATAACTCATAACTTGTAATTAATCATGTAATTAAAATTCCTAAGCATGTTTTGGGGCCTTAAAATTCTACCCGTCTTATAAAAATTTCGTCCTCGAAATCTAATGCATAAGAAACTTACCAAACAGATGAAGAATGCTTCCTCATGTTATCCTCTCCTTCCCAGGTAGCATACTCCACATTTTGACTTCTACACATTACCTTAACAAATGGAATAGTTTTATTACGTAACACCTGCTTTTTTCGATCTAAAATAGCAATTGGTTCCTCCACGTAGGTCAAGTCATCTTGAAGCTCTATCGGTTATGAAGTAAACACATGTGAAGGATTAGGTATATACTTAGGTAACATCGATATATGAAAAACATCATGTATCCGAGCTAATTTTGGTGGTAATTCTAACTTATAAGCCACGGATCCAACTCGCTTAACTATCTCATAAAGGCCAATGTACTTATGACTCAATTTTCCCTTCTTCCCAAATCTCATAACCCCTTACCAAGAAGAAAGACATAGGAATAATCGATCACCTTCCTCAAATTTCAATTCTTTCCTTCAATTGTCTGCATAACTTTTATGTCTACTTTGTGCCACCTTCAAGTGATTATGGATAAGATTTATCTTTTCAGTAGTCTGCTGCACAATTTCTGGCCCAAGTAGTTTTCGTTCTCCTACTTCAGTCCAACACACTGGAGTTCTGCATTTTCTCCCATATAAAGCTTTATAAGGAGCCATATTAATACATAAATGATAGCTATTATTATAAGCAAACTCTATTAGTGGCAAGTGTTCATACCAACTACCCTTGAACTCCAATACACAAATTCGTAGCATGTCTTCGATTGTTTGGATCGTTATTTCTTACTGCCCGTCAGTCTGAGGATGAAAAGTTGTACTAAATTTCAATTTAGTCCCTAAAGCATGTTGTAAACTAGGCCAAAAGTGAGAAGTAAATTTAGGATCTCGATCAGAAATCATAGAAACAGGTGCACCGTGCAATCTAATAATCTCATCCACATATATTTTGGCATATCAATCCATGGAGTAAGTAGTTTTAACAAGAAGAAAATGTGCAGACTTAGTCAACCTATCAACGACAACCCAACTAGAATCAAACCCTCATGATGATTTTGATCAATCTATAACAAAATCTGTAGTAACATGCTCCCATTTCCATTCAGGGATAGGTAAGGATTGTAGTAAACCACTAGGCCTTTGATGCTCCACCTTCACTTGTTGGAAAACTAGGCATCTAGCAACAAAATCTGTAATGTCGTGTTTCATTCCTGGCCACCAATAACATTGTTTCAAATCTCTATGCAGTTTATGCTCCCTAGATGCGTAGCATATAAAGAACAATGGGCTTCTTCTAGAATTGTTTTCCTCAAATCAGGCACATTAGGTACACACAAATGATTTTCGTACATAACAATATGATCATCACGAATAGAAAATTCACTTATTTTACCCTTTTTCATATCGTCTCTAATTTTCTCCAATTATATATCTCTTGCCTGTGCTTGCCTTATCCAATCTATTAGCGTAGGTCTAACATTTAAATATGCTAGTATTCCACCAGACTCATTTAAAGTTAATTCCACTCCCATTAAAGCTAACTCTCTCAACAGGTCAACTCGAATAGAATAAATACAAGATACTCTTCCTTGAGATTTTCTACTCAAAGCAACAGCAACAATATTAGCCTTACCCGGATGATGATGTATTGTGTAATCATAATCCTTTATAAGTTCCATCCACCTCCTTTGCCTCAAGTTGAAGTCTTTTGGGGTAAACAAGTATTTTAAGCTTTGATGGTTAGTAAAAATTTCACAACTAACACCATATAAGTAATGTCTCCAAATCTTTAGTGCAAAAACTACTGTGGCCAACTCAAGATCATGTATAGGGTAGTTGCGTTCATGTATCTTTAACTGTCGAGAAGCAAAAGCAATTACCTTTCCATGTTGATTTAACACACAACCGATTCCTTGATACAAGGCATCACTATAAATAACTAAACCTTCTGTACCCATTGGAATAGTAAATATTGGAGCTGATGTCAACTTACCCTTTAAATTTTCAAAGCTTTTCTCACAATCATCCTTCCATACAAACTTGTTCTCCTTTCTGGTAAGCTTAGTCAATGGAAATGCAATAGAAGAAAACCCTGGTATGAATCTCCTGTAATATCCAGCTAATCCCAGAAAATAACGTACTTTTGTCACACTAGTTGGTTTTTCCCAACTCATTATAGCTTCCACCTTCTTAGGATCAACACAAATGCCATCAGCATAATTAGCATGCCCCAAAAATACTACCCTGTCTATCCAAAATTCACATTACGAAAATTTTGTATATAACTGCTTTTCTTGCAAGGCCTGTAAAATAATACGCAGATGATATTCATGCTCCTCCCTACTTTGAGAATATATCAAAATATTGTCATTGAAGACAATAACAAAAGAATCCACGTATGGGTGAAATATGAGGTTCATCCAATCCATGAATACATTCGGTGCATTTGTTAACCCAAATGGCATGACAAGAAATTCATAATGTCCATACTTGGAACGAAAAGCAGTTTTAGAAATGTCACATTCTCTTACTTTCAACTAATGGTATCCGGACCTGAGATCAATCTTGGAAAATACTCTGGCTCCTTGCAATTGATCAAACAAGTCATCAATGCGGGGTATTGGATATTTGTTACGGATAGTCACCTTATTCAATTGATGATAATCAATACACAATCTCATGGTTCCATCTTTCTTCTTCACAAACAATATTGGGGCTCCCCATGGTGATACACTAGTCCTTATAAAACCACGATCTACCAAATATTGTAATCGAATTTTTATCTCCTTTAATTCTGCAGGTGACATACGATATGGTGCAATAGATATCGGTGCGGTGCCTGGTACCAGCTCAATCGCAAATTCTACCTCACGGTCTGGTGCTAACCCTGGGAGTTCTTCTGGGAAGACATCTGCAAACTCATTAACTACTGGTATATCTAATAGTTTTCCAACCTCTTGTTGCGTGTCCACCACATGAGCAAGATAACCCTGACACCCTTTTCTTAATAATTCATAAGATTTTGTAGCAGAAATCAAACATGTTGGAGTGACATTTCATTCCCCAACAAATTTAAATTCAGGTTCACCCGATAACCGAAACTACCTCATCTCTAAAGCAATCTAAATATACATGATATGAGGTCAACCAATCCATACCCAGTATCACATCAAAGTCATGCATATCGAGAGGTAACAAGTCAACCAGTAATTCTTTTTCACCCACTCGCACCACACACGCCCTATATACCCTCTCAATAAAAACTAACACCCCCCCCCCCCCCCCCTATTGGAGTAACAATAGCTAAACCAGAATCTAATGATGATAATGGTTTATTAAGATACAAAAAATAAAGCAAAGACACAAAAGAATGTGTAGAACCAAGATCTATCAACATATAAGCATCTTTATCACCAATTGGAAGTGTACCTATCACTACATTAGGCATAGCTTGTGCATCTTATTGCATCAGTGCAAACACTCTGCCTTGACCTTGACTTTGCGATATACCTCCTCTATCTCCCCTGGGTACATTATGTGTAGAACTCCTACCTCCTACTACCACACTTCCAACTGATGTTGTAGCTCCCATCATTGGACAATTCTTTCGTAAGTGCCCTGGTTGATGACAATGGAAACATAAAGGTGTCATCTCACCTATTGTACACTCCCAAGACATGTGCCCTTGACCACCACATCTATAACAAAATATGGCCCTCGATCCCAACACGGATGCATTTTTTGACCGACTCATTCCAGTCCTTCAACTTCGAGATTGAAATCTTCCAGGTGCATTTCTGTTGTTTTTAAATCCCTGACCCTTAGGTACTCCTCGTGCTACACTTTTAGTTGAGGTTCCTGTCTCCCATCCATATGATTTTGTACTATCCTGTCTAGATTTTTTCAAATGTTCGGCTTGTAATTATTTCATTGACTTTTCTGACACCATTGCTCTATCCACCAAGTCTACGTAATCTGTTATCTTCATATTAGCAACCATGGTTTTTATGTCAACATTCAGCCCAGTCTAAAATCGATCACATTTACTTTCTTTTGTCCTCACCAAATCAGGTGCAAATCTGAATAAAGATATAAACAAAGTTTCATACTCTGCCACTCTTCGGTTCCCCTGTTTCAGCATGATAAATTCTTCTTCTTTCTCCTTCCTATACAGCATTGGAAAATATTTTTCAAAGAACATATTCACAAACTTCTCCCATGTAATTTGTGGAGGATTCACTAGAACCACTCCCCCAATTGTAGTAAGTAATCTTTTTGTAGCATGCCATCATAACTTTGCATCATACTCTAACCTGAAGGTTGCCAACAAAACCTTTTGTTCATCTCGCACCTCCATCGCCTTGAATATTGTTTCCATCTTTCTAATCAACCCCTCTGCCACTAACGGATCAGTAGTCCCAGTAAATGCTGGAGGATTTAGCTTCGTGAACCTCTCATGCAATTTATCCCTATCTCCACCATGTGCTCCACCTCTTTCTTGTTCCACAAGTTGTGCCACAGCACGTAATATTCTTCCCACGCCATCAATAGGTTGTTGTTGCACCTCTGTTTCATCCACTTCAATATGTCCCTGTCCTTGTTGACTATTAGGTACATAGGATGCCTCACCCTCTGCTCTATCATGCGGCTCATGTGGATCCATCACTCACTGCAATATAAATAACTTAAACAGAATACAATAGCAACAGTTTAACATTAATATTGTTAGTCAAAATCTTGACCCATAGCAAACTAACTTTCTCTTGTCCACTGCTAATCTAGACCCTCACACCATGTCCAGAACCTAATAACCATGCTCTGATACCAAATTGTAGCGCCCCGACTTAATTAAGTTAAGATTATCATTTTTTTATGTAGAAATAAATTGTCTTAAACAATGCTTTACTATAAATGTCTCGGTAAATAGCACCATATTTTTTTCTTTGTTCTTCAAAACCATATTTGGATAAAAACATAACTACCGGTACATATAACTTACCAAAACTACACAACTTTACAGACACAAGTTCTTTATTTTAACATTTACCCAAAAAACTTGTTGATATTCAACCCATATTAGATATCCATCAGTCCCCCGATTAGTGGTCCTAACTTGGCACTGAACTCCAAACGAGAGGCATACCTGAAACATAGCATTACAGGAGTGTAAGTAATATAATCTTAGTGAATGACCATATACCACACATATAACTAATTTTAATAACCATTTTTTTTGTTCTAATGCTATAACCCAACAGGAATTGTGAAACTCTCACAAGCCTGGACCCGCCACGGTCCAATTAACCCACCATAATTATTGGGGACCACCACTTCCCTTTATTAGGCCCGAGTACACAAACCTTTAAGTTGGATTAACAGGACTGTCACATCCCGTAGGACCCACCACATTCCTTAAGATTAGATAAAGGACCCGCCACAGTCCATAACATTAAATAACATCAGTTAACATTTTTAATCATATGCATATGTTTCATAAACACCACATCACTCCATAATCATTCTAACACATGTATTTAACTACACATTTCCATATGAAAATATAAGCATTTATATTTCATAGGGCAGGTCACTCACCTTGAAGTATGTAATAAAATCAACACCAAAATCTACTTCCTTTGTATGGTAGTATTAGCCGTTTTTGTACCTATCAATTCGACATCGTTAGTATTTGAATACAATAAATAACATTAAACTTCGTAACACGTCACATCAGTTGGTCAATCAGAAATAACTGAAAAGAAATTAAATATGAAACTTAACATTTCTATAGCACCCTATTAATTAGGGTTCTAACACAATTTACGAAATTAAATCACGAATTCTCTAGACAAAGTTATGCCTATTCTATTATAACCTTTTCCAATTTATTTCTCAAGAAAAACAGCAACAAAACTTCAACTTCAACATGTCCCCCAATCCAAACCAGAAGGTATTTTATTCTCATCTTCGATTATGTCATATTCATATATGTTATCTAACCTATCCAATTAGAATCACTTGATTTCAATCATTATTCCATGATTTATACCATTTTTAGCACAACTAGGCCGGAATAGAACATTAAAGCATAACTTAACATTTTCAAGCATATATAACCTCCATATCGGTTATCAATCATGGAAACACATACTAAGCATGTTGTAGTACATACACACATTATATACATGAATTTCTGAAATCAAAAGCTCCACAAGAAGGTGATTCAAATCTAGGATTTTTAAAGTTAACATTTACGATCCTAAGATGCGTTCTCACATATGTTCTTAAACCATCCTTGTTTTAACACAATTTGGCAATATGGGTATCATTAAAATATTTATCCAAATCAGAAACAAAAATATACCAAGTGTATAAATCATCCATGTGACCAACTTTAATAAAGAAGTAATTACCTTACGAGGATTCCTCGATTTATTGAAATTTTCCAAAGGTTTTTCTTCCTTAAACTTCCTTTCTCTCTCCTTAGGCAAATATTTCCAAACTTGTTATTTCTTATGAGGAATAAGATATACATATGTTTTAATATCATAAATATGTTTTAAAGGGGTCTAATAGCCATTAACCTTGTGGTGATACGTGATTGGTTGGACTAAAGGTCCAATCAAACAATTCTACTAATGATAGATTTGTCATGTCTTTGTAAAATCACCATAACTCCCTATTCTAGACCCTGATTTACTCTAATTTTGCGTCTACATGTAGATAACTTATATATCTACAACTTTCATATTTTGTGTTTTGCCAAAATCATAAAATTAGTACGCCTAACTTGGGCTCGAACAGAAGAGTAATAATTTACTCAAAATTTCATAACTTTCACATTTGGAAACCAAACATTGCCAATTTCGTACCAACTCCCTAATTTACTTTTATAAACATAATGATGCATTAAAAACATTCTTCATAATTCATTTATCCACCTAACTAATCATATACTCTAAACATGTTATCCCCGATCATAAGCTCGATTAGCATCTAATGTAAGTAACACATACATCACATGAGTATGCATCCCCTAAACATGATAATTAACATATTTAACACCCACCACCAACTTATAACTCATAACTTATAATTAATCATTTAATTAACATTCCTAATCATATTTTTTGGCCTTACACAAACTATCATCCTCGGGGGTCTCACGTGCACATCGTCCTGAAAAAACTAGGTGTATGACTAGCTAAAAAGGCAACAAACTTCCCTTGTGAAGACTCATCCCCGGAATTTTTCACATCTTCCTCATTATCGCTAAGAGTGGCTGGCATGGCAATCTTTTTGGCCTTTCTTTTTAGCCTAGTGGGACACTCAAATACTCTATGCGCTCTACCCTCACACTCAAAATATCTCACTTCTTCCTCTTTCTCTTTCTCACCGCACTCTTTGGCCTCATATTTCTTTTTATTTTTCTCAAAAAACTTTTTATTGGAAGAATTTTGTTTTGAAATTTTTTACGAGCATGGCCATATCAAAATTAGACTCGGACTCACAAACTCTCATTTTCTTTTTCTTCTCACTCTTGAACACTTCCTTTGCCTTCCTAGACTTGTCTCTAAATGCTATCCATCTATCCTTAGGTTTGAAAGTGTCGGGGAACATGTCAATCTCATATTTCTGGAGGTCTCCTACCAGCTCTTCCAATTTAGGCAACGATCTCAAAATCTTTTTAACTACCCGTGCATTAGGAATGTGCTCACCAAGATTGAAATTAGTGTTCACAATATCAGACAAACGTGCATAAAACTCATCAAAACACTCAATCTCAAGCATGGTAATTATTTCAAATTGAGTAGTTAAATTTTGAATTTTTGACTCTTTGACCGCATTTGCGCCTTCGTGAGTAAGTTGTAAAATGTCTCACGCTTCTTTTGACGTGGTGCACGTCATAATACGTCGAAACTCCTCAAGATTGACGGCACCAGAGATTTCACTCAGCGCACGTGAATTAAAAGTGCTCCACTTAAATTCTTCTTCAGTCTGGTCTGACACGAGTTTTAAATTACTGACATTATTACAGTGATAGTGGGAGGAGTCCAGCCTCTTTCACAAACTACCCAAACACTCTCATCGATTGCTTTTAAATGTGATTTCATGCGAACTTTTCAGTAGGCAAAATTAGATCCGTCAAAAATGGACATCCGATTATATAAGTGTTTCATTGAAAAAATTGTGATTTTTCACAAAACAAATTTTAAAAATAATTAATATCACACAATTTTGCGAAAAATAAGGATAACTCGATAAATTAGAGAAACCTGCTCTGATACCAATTTGTAAAAGTGGTAATCACTTAAATAAGCTTTGATACCAATTTGCAAATGCGCGGTGTGATATCAATTCAAACAAATTCGCAAATTTCCATTTTAGACTTATTTAATTAGAGTCAACTTTTAAACCAAATTAATTAAACCCAATTTTATTTCAACCCTAAATAAACATTTAGGTGTAGTGGATCATGCCAACACAAATAATAATTGCTGACTCATATATTTCAGGAAAAATCCTTGAAGGGCAAAACCTTTTATTTACAAGTGAAATCCGCAAAGAATTTACCGCAGCAAACTCTCATAGGTCGCAACTTAAATCAGAAATGAATCAACCTCAGAAGATCCACAAAGACATGCAGTCCAGTCAGCCCAGGAACACCAAGTACTCCCTTTGACACGCAATCAACGTCAACGTAGCACCTCGCTCAAGTGACACCTAGATAAGTTATCCTCCCTAAAAGAGACTCCTATTGTATCTTGGGTTCAAAAAATAATTCACTAAAAGATTGGGATTTTTGTGAATTGAAAACAAAAGGATTTGATCCCTAAATGAAGAAGACAAAAGTAATATGTTGTTAGCAGTTTTTACAGAAAAAAATTCGTCAAGCCTTCTTAACGCAAACGGAGTGGTTTAACACGCTTTATATACAAAACAGAGAAGTCGCTCAAACAGGGACACGTGTCGCTCGAACGAGCTTGAGAGACACACCAATGTCGTTTGAACGACATACAGGTGTCGCTCGAACGACAATAAAAAATAAAATAAAAATTATTTCGATAAAAAAACTCTACCTCAACACTTAGAAAAAATTCTTTTTGATGAAAAGTAATGCCTCAATGCTTAGAAAATATTTAGAAAAATTATCCCAACACTTTTAAATGAACCATAAAGTAACCAAAACACAACCTTACCAAAATTCATCTCGTGGAGGCTTGAATGCTGAAGAACTTTGATATTCTAGTCCATCTTCATTTATCTTCAAACTTGAACTTTTTCTTCGACGGTTTGTAGCGGTATATGACATACAATAATGTAAACAGGACTTATAAATATGTCCTTACAGATCCTAAAAAAATATGTTCTGAAGCATGAGGTCCAATTTATAAATAATTATTTTCAGAACTTTCATAATTAATACCCCGTGAATAATTAAAACTTCGAATTTTGATTAATGGTATATTTTGTTAGAGCTTCAGGTCCACATATTTTATATTCCAATGACAAATAATATTTTGTGAAATTCTGATCATAATAATTAATATGGATCTCCATATAAAAAAAAATAAATGATAATTGGGGGACTCTTCGTCTATACCCTTTCAATTTGACAATCAAAACTTCAGATTTAGTTGTGATATGTTTTCTTTCTAACACTTTAGATCCAAATAATTTACGTACTCCATGTCCTAAAATTTTAACGGAGAAAATTTAATTTTCATATTTGAATAATTATTGGGGAACTTCAAGTCCCAAACCTAACTAATAAGTACAACTTCATATCACAATATTAAATAGTCACGGACTTTAAACACCCGCCCAATTATATCCAAACTTTTGGTAAGGGGTAAAATTATTTGGAACTTTAGGTCCAAACTATAAATAATCATTTTGGAACAGTCAATATCCTTAACTTTATTATACATATATAATCAAAACTTCATGGTTGATTACAAAATTATTGGAGCTTCAGCCGGGTCCAAATTATAAATAATAATTGTTATGGGACTTTTAATATCCCTGGCTCTATTATAAGAATAATCAAAACTTCTAGTTTGATTTTAGGGCATATTTCATTGCCATGTCCAAAAATTTAAATAACAATTGAGAACAATTTTAAATAATTTGGGAACTTCGCATCCCAAATTAAAATTACTATATAGAAACTTTAGATGCCAAATTTAAAATAACTATTTGAAAACTTCATGCCTAAGATATAAATAGCCATTGAAAACTTTAAGTCCAAAAAATAACCATTGGGTAGTAGAATATATAAGTGGATAGTTAAAAAAATTATATATTGGATAGGGATTATCCATACCTTAGATATCCAAAAAAAAATATGAAAACTTGACAATCACATACTTTATTTTATTAAGAGCTTTCAACCAAAGAAGAATCATATATGTATTAGGAATTGGCATGGGTGATGTCACTCTATGGGAAGGGGCTTTCGTGCTTTAAAGATTTGGAACGAGATACTTATGCGCCATTCATGAATACCATAAATTTTGTAAAAAAATATTAGAGCACTCATGTTGATAACATGTTGTAAAATAAAGCGGGCATAAAGAGTTTAGAGGGAGTGAATATTTCATTTCATTGATATGCCAATACTAAAATGGTATAACCTATTTATAATATAAAATAAGGTAATCCAATAGACCCCTTAATAATTGTGGAATACCAATGGATTGGAATACCAATAAATATCCACTTAATACACATTTTATAACAATTAATTAGTTGTACGTAGACCTTAGGCACAAACCAATCTCAAAGAGGTGCAGGCGGACCAAAATGTCCAGAGGGTTTGGTGGGTTTCCATATAAGTGAGATTGATTAATTGTTAAGGGGGTAAAATCATAATTAACTAGGTGTAAACCCGTGCTATGCACGGGTTGACAATCATTTAGCACTACTTTAACATTCATATTGATAAAATATATTTAGTTAATAATGGAAGGAGACTTGAAAAGGGAAAAAGTGATGGGAAAGGAATCCAATTAAAATATCCACACATTATATAGATGGTTACATAAGAAAAGTAGGGCAAATCTTTAAGTACCTTAGGCCTTTCATTAATTCATATAACAACATTGAGCATCAACTTAATATTAAAACCCAAACAATATCCACATCCGTAAGAAAAATAAACACAATTTTCATCTTTCAAGCACATAACCGCATCCAATATTAAAGTGACTAATAAAAATGAGATGCATAATTATAAATTCATTTGCCTTCCACAAACTAATTCCGCCAAACATAGATTTATTGAAAATAATTAGACTTACGTCTGCATTCATTTGTAGTCAATTATAATTGCAAAAAAACACATAGATACTCATAAATTTATACATACCAAAATGAATTTTCGAAACAACTGGTTGCTAGCATAAGTTACTTAAATCATATTGAGCGATGATTCTCAATTGTCACTAATGTTGTATCAGTTGGATAAGTCACTCCAACACTATCAAACATTAGGTTTTAACCACGCGCGATGCGCGAGTGTCATAAAGAATTACATGTAATACATTACATAATTTTATTTTACAAAAGTAAATGTGTATGTAAATCACAATTCTAAATAATTAAAGTATGACAATAATACTTTTGTCAAAATGAAACGTGAAAAATATTGCTAACACCATTTGGAAGAAATTACAAGAGAATGTGCATATAAAAAGACCCTAGAGTTATGCAAAAAATTTGATTAAACCATTAAAGATTCTATTGACAACATCGTATACTATCACACCCATTTAAACCCATGTGAGTCCACTTGTAAATAAAATTTATCATTTTGAAACATATATATCACTTGACCACCAGTGTAAAAAAGGTTTAAATCCACAACATGGTAGTTCAAATGAATAACATCACAAAACAAAATCCTAGGAGTTGCATACCTTTAAGGTCAGGAAAGAGAATCCTCCAGATTTCGGTGTAATTCTACTCGCATCACCAGTCCCACCTCATCGATCATTCACATCCAATTGGTACACCCGTGGATTTGACGAAGGTTTCAGCAATACACTTGAGGAAAATATACGGGCGACCCACACAGAGATAGTTATTAAATGGAGGGAGAATACGTGAAAAGACTGGGAGAGGGAAGAGGAATGAGCACATGGAGAGAGATGGCTAGAGAATAACACCATTGAAGGTAATTGGGTAAAGGAGTTTTGTCCTTATTGCACGTAGCATGTGACAAAACTACACTTGAAGACACCATTTTTATATTTATATATTAGATGTGCATGTCAATATCTTTAAAATTAACAATAGAATTCAAATTTGGGGGAAAAAATAGTGACAAACTTCATTTACTTATTTGTATGTACTTTTGGGATGAATAAACCACATAAGTATGTTTGTCAAACATTACATACAAAGTTATCATTACAACAATGTCCCCATAAAATTGGGGCGAAAGGTAGCAGTTTAACAAAAAAGAGATCAACAATAATTATTAACAAAATATAGCAGTAGACCGAAAAAAAGATAGCAATAGCACAGAAACAATGAACAATGACAACCAAATCTATTCAAGTGATAATTGTTGGAGCTCAGTGTTTGGTCTGGGTATAATTTTGTTCCAAAACAACAAACAAATTATTTATTCAAATTACTGAAAAATAGACATAGAATTGCAGCATCCCAATATGTTAAGAAGTGTTGCAAAAAATTTACATAAATTTATCTTAACATAAAATTACCCAAAGTAAAAAATAAAAAATAGAGTATATATTTTAACATAAAACTCTCTCTCTCTCTCTCTCTCTCTCTCTCTATATATATATATATATATATATATATACACACACTAGCGTATGCCCGTGCCTGAAGGCACGATAAAAATTATCGAAAGTACGGAATCGCTAAACGTCAAAAATTTCCAAAGTGCGCAATTACAAAATGACAATTTTTTTGAAAAGTATACCCATACCTGAAGGCACATAAATAATTTTGAAAAGTATAAAGGTGTATAATGTAAATAATAAATATTTTATATATTGTAACAAGACCCATAAAATTTAACCATGGTTAAGAGAAGTACTAAAGCATAGTTTAGGAAAGTACAAAACTCACGAAAATAATTTTAGAAAGTACAAAAAAAAACGTCTGCCCATTCATAAACTTTTGAAATGTCTGTATCTTATTAGTTCTATTAGTTCAGCAAATATTTCCTTACTAAAAGCTGATAATTGTTTTTAATTAAATTCATATCTTTTCTATCACCTCGAAAGGCGCGTACTGATTAGTCAGCTAGTTTGACTCCATGCCTTGACATTACTCCATGCTGTAATACCCCGTATTTTTATGCTATATTAATTTGGGGATTTATTAAATTTAATGTGAATTAATTATTTAATATAAATCCGGAAATTAATTATGTTATAATTATTAACGTGATGAGAGTTAGTAATTATGGAAAATTTGTTGAATATTACTCATGAGCAAAGTAATATATAATATTGGTTATATTAAATGTCACGAGTGAATAAAATGACAATTTTGGAAATTTGAGTCGGAACGCGCCCGTGTCGCGTCGCGACTAAATATTGATGAATAAAAGTGAATATATTATAAGTTACTCGTATGATCGTTTTGAGTGCGCCAAAGTGTCCGGAAGGGTCGAGATAGTCAGAAAAGTGTACTCGGGGGTTTAGTTTGGGTCTCGGGGCGTTTTTAGGCCTATTTAACACCCCGGGAGGGCATTTTGGTCATTTTACATTTTTGGGTAATTAAACCCACGAAATTTCAAGGGTTGTATCAGATGTCTAAGGTTGTCTTCTAGGTCTATAACAACCAAAGACAAGTGACGGCCATAGGAGAGGGAAGGAGAGAACTTTCAAAGCAATCCAAGGCCCAAAATCCATCTGTTTGCACCGCCACCACCACCAACGCGTAGATCGTGCGAAGGGGAACGCAACCACACCAAAATCGTCCGCAAATCAGAACGCCGAAAATCCCAGGCAAGTGTTTATCTTGCTTATTTTCGTTAATGCATCACTCATGTTAGTCTAGGGATGATTAGGATGAGTTTTATGGAAGAAAACCCAGATTTGAGATAGGAAATCGCATGTAGTAATGATTGGAATGTCATTCTGGAAACCCCTTAACATGTAGAGGATTAAACCAAGAAATTTTGATGTTTTAGAAGAAGAAAATTCTGGAAAAGACTGATTAGAACCATGTTAAAGAGATTTATAGGGTTCTTGAGATTTACATGAATTTTGGCCTATTAATCCATGGTTATTAATGGAAATTTGCATGCTTTACGTAAAAGATGTATGGAATGGGTTTATACTATTAGTAGTACAAATTTCTGGGCGATTGGGAATGAAAAGTTTGGATTTGGATGGGGTTATGTGAGAAAATTCGTAACTGGTAACTGCAGAATTCGCCATACCTGCTTGATCGATCGATCGAGCCAAGAGCTTCGATCGATCGAATGTTCGATCGATCGAGCCCCAGACCTCGATCGACCGACCCCTTCTGGAAAACTCACATTTTCCCCTTTTTAAATTAGTTGAATTCAATTTAATGAGAAATAATTCTTGGACACCCTTATTAAAATATTTTAGGAGATGAAGAAGACCAGTAGGACTTATAAATAATTACGGGACCTTTAAGGTAAGACGAGAGTTGTATTTTTGGGATATTTACATATAAGGGACGATGAAATTGTGTATTAAAGGGAGAGACGCGTAAGATAGTTACGTTGGAAATTAGGTGAGTACCTACTGAATTCTACGCTTAGGAGCATAAAGTCTATGAGTGTTACGTAATAAGTTGGTATGATCCCTCAAATTTAAGTAAGAAATGAACGGTTATACGGGAGGACTAAATAACGAGAAATGAGGACAAATGTCATAATTATGGGATTTGAGATGTACCTAATTTGATATAATAATATTAGTATAGTTATATGACTGTGTTTATGCATATACTATCTATGTGTGAAAACCGTGCCCGCGCTACTTGCTATCCCTGAGGTTATCGCGCTGGGACAGTCTTATCTCGATGGGACCTTTATGGGGGATATTGACTCGTACCCTAGAAGATAGATATCCTTGGTACAGGCTATCGAATCGATAGTTCAGACGGTCCTAAGAGACGTGGGGCATGTACTATCCTCTTAGAGACTTGGAATCTATGCTTCGCCTCAATATTGTTTGTGTATGTGTTAATACAGTTCGAGAGTGATTCTGAACTTGTATTTCCCTTAGTACGAGAGATACGGGGATTGGATAGCAGAGTATGCACGCACCATAATTTTTATGTGGGGTGCTGTTAGAATATATATATTATTCGAGTATTTAATATATATATGAAATTCTGAAATTTGAAACTACCTACTGTGCTATGGTAAGTAAGAAATGAATTTTGAATTTAAATTTGGAAATGCTTGTTTTGAAAAAGTATAATATGACACTGGGAAACTTTATTAATAAATAAAGTTAAAATGAGAGCTTTGTTACTAAATGAAATTTTCTTTTTAAACAATTATATTGTTCAGTTTTAAATCTTACGAGTAACCTAAGATAAGTTAAACCATTGGAAAGTTTAGTGCGATATAAGATAAGATAATCCGTTGGGAAGGTTAGTATGATAGGCGTGCACATTAGAAGAGAGGGGAGAATTTCTCAAGAGAGTGCCGCACTAATATGTTGTTGCATTGGCGTGTAAACATTTTAAATACTTGCTAAACGAATTTTAAATCACTTACACTATCGGGCTCTGACTCATTTCTATTTCTCTTTCTCTCTTCTATATATTACAGGTGCCCAGCCACAGGGGCGTCTTGCGTAGGATCCCTTGGAAGGAACGCGCTGCAGCTTAGGTGGGAGTTGCAGGCCTCTTGCTTAGACGACTTCATTTATTTGACTCCACTCCTAGCATATTCATTTAGTGGAGCATGTGTCGCCATTTCCATTATTCAGTTGTTTATTTGGACCTTGTGATTCAGTTATTTCTAGTATTGTCACTTTGGGATTTATTACTGTCTGGATGTTTTACTTTAATTTTAATGTTGGGATTTAGTTGTTGAATGTTTAAATTATTTGGATTATATGTTCCAGAATTATTGTGGTGTGATTCTTTAATATTGAATTGTTGTAAATAATTAAATCTTTATTTTTAAAATAAAATTTGGAAAATAATGTTTAAAAATGGTTTTGACACTTAGCTTAATTAATTAGGGTGTATAAATTGGAAAAGTTATTTTTACGACAGTGATGCTAAGAATGAACCAACTGTTCACCTTGATTTTAATTTAATAAAGGAGTGATCGTCGGGTATTTAATTAGGCGGGGTGTCACACATGCCTTCACAGTTTTCTTTCAATCCAAGCCTTCTGCAGTCAAATCATACTTGCGTGCATCATCTTTGCACAAATTATTTTTCACGTCTTCTTTTCATTAGTTAAATAAATAATTTTTTTTTTTTAAAAAGATAGATTTATACCTGCTGCAAATTAATGGAGCCAGGGGCCCCGCGTATGAGACGACTCCACATACTATTTCTTTTTGGCTATATCTTCCTTATTTTAAGTTCTTTTTCAGTACATATCTTTGTAAAATTCTTTGAAAGTGTGTATTACCAATGTTAGAAACTCATCAGCTGACTATAGACATAATACAAATTGTTTGAATATAGTTTTATAACTATTGCTTTATCAGTTTATACTTTCTCTTATCTTGAATAATATTTTATCTTGACACACACTATCTTTTACACAGTAGTGCTTTCTATATATCAAGATTATCTCTTACACAATGATTCATTCTCTATCTCAACAAATCATAATTTATCCACCACCATCTCAAACCGTCAAAAACATCTTACAAAAATATACAAACCAAATCCAAAATTATGTTGGAAATTACTGCATTTGAAAATTACTGCATTTGAAAATTACTTCATTTGAAATTAATGTAGTCATTGTTCAACAAAATTTCAAAGATAATGAATTCAAGATGATCAAATCAAATATATCATGGGAACCATACATTAAACAAATTTAGATGAGTAATAAATTAAGAACACTGATAAAACTAAAAGAACCGTAAAACACTTCCAACTTGAACTAAAAGAACCCTAAAACACTTGAAACTTGAGTAAACCCCAAATCACCATGAGATTAAAACAAACAATAAAATCACTACGAATCCATATATTCATACAAAACAGAGAATATATAGTTGCCAAGGCACCAACATAGAAGAAAAAAAAAATTAATGTTGTCCATGGCGATGGTGGTATATATAACATAATGAGAAAAAAACAATTACCTTCAAAGACCTATGTGAAGGTTATTGAGAGTTTTTCGATTTCAAAACCCAAGCCCTAAATCTAAACTCATAAAATGAGAGAAAATAAACTCACAAATCAAGACCCGTTTTGAAGTTCTAAATAATAATGTTTGATCAAATTCAAAATGAACACAGGTAAGAGAGATATACTCAAAGCAAACACCAATGTTCTCACGCCCATTCTACTCTCACAAATAAACCCACCTAAACCAATAAACCCACAACAAACTTACCCATTTCTCTCACCTCCTGTACACGAACACAGTTCCAAGTTCATCGGCAGGTGTGAGCTTGATTCAGAGAAATAAAAAGGATCTGAGCTACTTGAATGCCCCCCCCCCCCCCCCCCCCCCAAAAAAAAAAAAAAAAACCTAGCTGATCTCTCCGATGAAAAGATGTCGAAAGCCAACCCCATCTGCACCTGTCCAACATCTGTGCTAAGGCTCCTTGTTGACTCTCGATTTAAGGAGATAAAAAGGAGCTGATAACTCCTCTCTCACACTCATCTTTGTCTATAACAAAAGGCATAAGTTTTGACTTCCCTTCCTTATAAACTGAGCCATCGACATGTCCCCTGTTAGATCAAACAACTCAGCGAAAAGCCTTTATTCCATCCCCTTGATTTTCGTGTTGCCCAAAGATTAAATCCCCTGCCCTACCTGACTGGCAACCACATTAATAACGGCAGAACACAACCCAAAGCCATAAAACGGTGAGAGACACGAACCTTCAACAAAAGAAATAAAGGAAAGAAAACCATAAGAGAGAGAGAGAGAGAGAGAGAGAGCACAACGTGTAGATGAGTATCTAGGGATTTCCGAGTACAAATTTGAGGTTCCGAGTTTTAGATGTTGAAATCACCTGTATATTATAAACAAATGAAGATAGATCTGATCGAAACCCTTTACAAAATCATCAAAAATGAACAAACTTTGTTAGTTTCAAATTTTCCTACCCATTCTCTACAAAGCACGAACAAAAAGAAATAGATAAAATGATCCTAAACCAAACGCAAGATTAAAATGGAAAAAACGTGGTGGATTGTTCTTACCAAGCCGAGAGGTTCATGGTGATTTGGGGGATTGTTGTACTGTTCTCATAGAGAGTTCATGGGAGAGAGAGAGAGAGAAATGACTAACGAAAAAGATTGTAAAAGGACCTTTTAAAATCTCACGTTGTCAGCGGAAGGAATATTTCGAGGTACACAATTTTTTAGGCAGAAACATTAATTAAAGCGTGGGTGAAGCATGGGTTGTAATATCAAAGCAAGCGGAGACTCAATTTTTACAATTATCCCATTTTAACATAGGAATTACGAATATAACATTCATTGTGAACCCTTGGATTGTTATGAATTTTTAAAGTTAGACTTCATCCTCACCACATATTATCTTATCATCTTATTGAACAATAAAAATATCATTGCTCCTTATTATATATATGAGTGGTGCTATGAGTCCCAAATAATTCCTCCAAAACTCCCCCCAAAAGCAATTAATTGGGTGCCCTGGCGGGACCCCATAACACAAGGCAATACTTAATAGGCAGGTGAGAGAGTTAGTGGAATCCACATCAGATTTGGGGGAGGTTTTGGGGGGGATTTTTGTACTCATATCATTATTCTATATATATATATATATATATATATATTTAAAATAAGGAGCAATGGTATTTTTACTGTTCATGTATATATATATATATATATATATATATATATATATATATATAGGGAAAGGATCAAGTAAGGTCCCAATTTGAGGACCCTGAATGAGGTCCATTTTTTTAAAATAGTAAAAAAAATATTTTTTGGTTAATTTTTTTTATGATTTTTAAACATTTCAGTAGGACCATAAAAAAATAATCAGATCAAAATGAATTATTTTGTTATTTTAAAAAAATCGATCAAACTGTGTCAGTTTTTAAGTTGTTAAAAACTGACAAAGTTTGACCGATTTTTTTAAAATAGTAAAAAAATTTGTTTTGAGCTGATTATTTTTTTATGATCATACTGAAATGTTTAAAAACCATAGAAAAAAAATCAGCTCTAAAATATTTTTTTTACTATTTTAAAAAAATGAACCTCATTCAGGAACCTCAAATAAGGAGACCTCACTTGATCCGCTCTCTCTCTCTCTCTCTATATATATATATATATGATTGCATCCCACTCGCCGTTGGGGGTCTCTTACATTAGGTGTTTTGATCAGATAATTGCTTCAAGAAAAAATTGTTTCGAGAAAAAATACCATCCAATATAATGGCAGAAAAGAGAGAGGAAGAATTGGACATGAAGAGAGGGGTAATTGAGTTTGGGTGAAGAATTGGACATGACTTTTATAAGATAGAGATAGCAAAGGAAAGGAAAGGGTGAGAGGAGACCTAAGGCCCAATTTTAAGCATTGTCAATCTATTACCAGCAGAAGAGCATAAGACACTTTATATCTGTTGGCTTTGTTCGACTACTAATGTGATCTGCTTCAGTACCATTCAAAATACTAATATGAAGAGGTGGTATGTTTACGAGGCGTGGAATATAAAATCCGGTCTGAGATGAACAGAGAGAATGGGGGGTCAACTTTAAATTGTCAAATGACCAAAGAGGGCAGCCTAAAGAAATAGATAAATAAACAAACAAATAAATGCCGCCATGTATCCTAATGTACAACTAAAAGAGGAAAATAATCTAATAATAATAAGACATGAACTATACAAATAAATATCAGGACCCTCGTACACATCTAAATACCTCGGAAGATAATGGGAGGACATAACTTGAGATAAAATCAAACTTTCTAGGTAAATTTTGACAAAAACCACCAGCATCTCCATTACACGCACAAACAATCTTACCCTGAAACAAGAAGCAGAATTAAATCTTCATTGCTTCCCTAACCAAAAATTAGATTTATCTTTTTTTGAGTATCCATAATAACACAAATGTGAAAAGTTAAAGCTAATCTCACAAACACAATATAAACAGCAACAAATTTAACTGAAAAAAGGAAACATGAATAAATCTTCATTGCGTTCCTACCAAACAAGCTATTTACCTTTTGTAAATTCAAAACTCTTAATACAGATAATGGAATGACATCATTAGTAATTAAACCAAATTTTCTAGCAAAAATATTCTGATCACCACCACCAAAATCTGCAATACTGATAGAAACAATCTTACCCGAAAAGGAAAAACAGAAACAAATATTTATTTTTTTCCTACCCAACAAGTTATTTACCTCTTCATGAATATTCATAAAGTGATATGCTCTTGTCATCCGAAACACTTGCGAGGCATCCGGCCCGCACGCCGGCCCCACCTGGCGGCCGAAACGCCACAGCCCAAACCTGGTCGGAATGATTAGTCATCGTCTGCACGGCAGCCCGCATTTTCGGATCCCAAAGCCTCACGGTCTTATCGCTCGAGCCCGTAGCAATCGCTGCCCCATCTGGGCTCATGTCCACGCTCAAGACCCAACTGGCATGGCCCGACATCGACGCGAAAAGGGTTTTCCCCTCGCCATCATACATGTGGACGTGCCCGTCGTCCGAGCCCGAAACCAGGACACGCGCATCGAGAGGCGAGTACACGAGAGACCGGACCGGCATGCAGTGGCCTTCAAGGTGGTGTAGAAATTTGGCACGCATTACGTCAAAGATGGAGATCGTGCCGTCCATTGAACCACACGCCAGGTGTCGACCGTCGGGGCTCCATGCGACCGAGAGGACAAACTTTTTGCTGCCGCTTTTATCCGAGGGTTTGAGTCCTTCGGGGCGAGGGATCGATAGGGTGGCTATTAGCTGCCATTCGGCTGTATCCCATAGCTTGATTGATGCACTGCCCCCTCCAGCAACTGCTAGTGTAGTACCCTAAACAGATTACAATTTTCAGTCTACCACCTCATTACAAACATGTTAAAAATAGGATTTCAACTTTACCACCAGAGATAATTGCATAATTACACTTAACCTCCTAGATATTCCAAAATTAAACTTACACATATGCATCAAGCCACGTATACCTTATGCAAGTTGATTTTGAGTTAATTTTTGAACTTCCAAGGTAAAAATCTAATTATGCAATTATCTCAGGCGTAATGTCATAAAAACCCTAAAAACAAATAAAATAGAAAATAGGGTTGCTAGTTACCCCCTTGTGATAATGCTGATATTAGATATATCCTCTCAATTTGTAATAATTATACTTAACACCCTGTAACCGGGCTCCCGCAATTATTAACATTATCACAGGGGTACGTCAAATAAAATGCCAAATGACAATTAGACTTACAAGAGGAGAAAGTTGAATTATTAACAAACAGGGGGGGTATCCCTAATATCAATATTATCAAATGGGGAAAAAAGTTCTACAAAAAGAAAAACAATCAAGTCATTTATTAGAAACAAGTACTTGAAACAACAAAATGATGCAAATATGTGTGTCAAAAACTCTGATACAAATAGTCTCCAATAAGAGAACTCAATACACATTATAGAATCCCAAAAAATCCCCCAAACAGCATTGTGCCCTAGCGGGACTCATACCACAAGGTACAACCAATGTTTTAAAAGGCGCGAGGTGGAATTGAGGCGTTTTGCCTTCGTAAGGAGAGGCGTAAGCCTCGAGGAGGACCGAGGCATAAGCCTCAATTTTTTCCAAAAAAATCACTACGAATTATATAAAAATAATAATTAAATAAGGAACAAAGTATGTATCATATCTATTATGAAAATAAAATGTGTAAAGTCGATCCCATAACACAACATAAATAATAACACCATCATATCATCATCATAATACATATTCTACTGTTAAGACAAAAGAACACATAATTAAAACCATAATCCTCAAGGACAAGATAGTCATCATCACCATCACCAAACCATAACCAAAAATAATGTATCTAGCAATGGATCATCAAACCATCACTATATATTAAGTAGTAAATCTTCAGTATCCAATGGCCGAGAAAATGGATAATATGATTCATCTCCACCCCCATCCCCATCATCGTCGCTTAAAGGATCATCCATGGAATAACAAAAAAGAACCCGGCTTTCAAAACCAAAAATAAACACGAAAAAAATAGAGAGATCAAGAAGAAGTTTTGAATGCTGAAAAGGAATAAGGAAGAGAAATTACCAATTGATTGAGGCCGGAAGGAGGAAACTTGATCTCTGGTGGAATAAAGAAATTAGGGCTTGCAAAAGAGTGAGGGAGGTTTATGTGGTGACATAGCTTTAGAT
The DNA here is from genome assembly GCA_949130495.1 of Sambucus nigra. NCBI lineage: Eukaryota > Viridiplantae > Streptophyta > Magnoliopsida > Dipsacales > Adoxaceae > Sambucus > Sambucus nigra. The sequence goes on from OX422220.1 coordinate 54,361,768, forward strand.
CTTGCACTAAATAAATTTGGACTCCTCTTATTTCTTTCACGCGACTTTTTTTTTAACATTTGACCCGCTTTGACCATACAATTAGTGAGGCGTAAGCCTCAATCGCCTCAAGGCGTAACGCACCAAGGCGTAAGCCTCAACCAAATACCCAAAGGCGTAAGCCTCAAGGTTTCTTCCTCATGCCTCGCCCTCACCACGCCTTTTAAAACATTGGGTACAACACTTACTGTTGTTTGGGAGATGATTTGGGGGATTTTTTTTAGACTCAAAGCATTTCATATTAAGCAAATGTGATGCCAGTGAGTCATGATGTGCATTAAAAAATACGAGAAATTCATAACGACCAACCAAAGTTGTAAATGTTTTAAAAGATAGCTATACGGTTAAACAGTATCAAAGGAGTTATCTATTAGTGTGTGCATTCATTTTACCCCAGTAGTAAATAGTGACATATCTAGGACTCCTTTTTTTATTAACTTGGTGCATCCAAAACGCAAGTGGTGTCCATAAACAAAAATGTTGAGCTCATGCTTAATAACTAATAGAGAGGCATTTTCTCGTAGAAAATTTGGTTATTCAAAACACAACTCTATGTGATGGGGAAGAAAAGAAGAGATATGAAAATATAGGAACCTTAATTAGAATTTATTTATTTATTTGTTTAGATTATTTAGGGACATTTTAGTTAATTATTAGTATTAGATATTTTTGGCATTATAATTAGGTATTCTAGTCCTGATTCTGATATAATTAAGGTTTAATTACTCCTACAAATAAGTTACAATCCCCACTAGCTAGGCATTTTTAATTTAATTGAATATCAATATCATACAGAATTGAGAATTGTTCCTTCGGGATTTTTTTTTTTTTATTTTCATTTCTTTTCTTTTGATTCGTGATCCTATAACACTATGTGGATACAATTAAAAAAAATATTTCCCACAAATTATAAATGTCTTGTGTACGTGGGGGGAGAGAGAGAGAGAGAGAGAGAGAGAGAGATGCAAGTAGATCCGGGGAAAGCATGTTGGGGAGAGAGAGACATGCAAGTAGATCTGGGGAAAAAATGTTAAAAGTCTAAGAATAATGATATGAGTACCAAAATCTCCCCCAAATCTGATGTGGATTCCACTTACTCTCTCACCTGCCTATTAAGTATTGCCTTGTGTTATGGGATCCCGCCACGGCACCATATTAATTGCTTTTGGGGGGAGTTTTGGGGGAGTTATTTGAGACTCATAGCACTACTCAAAGTTTAATGGCTTAGCCAACTGAAGCCTGAAAACTTATGGTTGTGGAATTTGTTCTCCAGTGTCCTTTAATTTACTTAGAATGGGAGTGGGCGTGGCTATATCGCGGTTTATTTGCTTTTGTCCTTTACACCTTTTAGTAGTTAGTAATGTATCTAGAATGTAAATATATGATGTAAGGCTCCCTCCTCATTACTGATTACTACAGAGAGATTTTTCTTTAAATTGAGAGTTTATTCGTGCGTGCCATTAACTTTTGTCACTTTTTGTTTTGACATGACTTTGCGATGTTTGCGTTCAACATCATCAAGTTTACTCAGTCGTTTGCCGATCATTTTCTTTTTGGAATTTTGTCTTTACATGCATGTGTATAAATAAAGCACCATATATAAATTTGTGTGGACAGTAACAGGATAGTGAGGCATTATCACAATATCACTACAATGGAATGCGAGTAGAATGGAAACCGTAAATCATTTGCCCAGTTCAGTCATTAACTAGTTTGGCAAAATACAAATACTAATGAAGTTAGGATTATTCGTTTTACTGTTCACTAGTGGAATATTGCAAATGATAGGTCAACATGGACACAGACAATATATATAGTTTCGATGATTGTTGAGAGCATTGTAGGTTAACCAATTAGTTAACCGTGCCATATGTTTAAATTTTGAGACAGTTCAGAAAAGAATTACCCTAAAAGAGAAATATCAATGTAAATACACCGCAAAGCGACACCATGAAAATGCTCAAAGATCAATATCTAAGGTCAGACACAAGACCCACGCGCACAACAAAGAACATAGAAGGGAAGTAGATATGAGCAGGATTTATATCACCACTTAATGATTTTTTTTTTATTTTTTAAATTTGTTGATATTTTTTTTTCTTGTTTTTTTAGTTCAGGCCCGTTTGGGGGGGGGGGGGGGGGGGGGGAGGGGGGAGGATGGGAGGGAAGGAACTTGAACCCTGACCTCTTGCAAACCAAGGGTGGGTGGTAACCAATGGGGCGAGCCCCTTTGGTTCACCACTTCATGACTCAAACTGAATACAAATATTACAGTTCTTAGGCAAGCAGGAGTAGGCAGTAAAATGTCTATGCACTTATTAACTATATGTTCTATAAGTATATGAAGGGGAAAAAAGATGCGTTCGTACAAGTTAAAAAATGAAGTGAAATACAATCTATAACTTACTCATGGGGTGTAAAAGATATTAAATATTACACCCAGCATTTTCAATCTTTATTACACAGCTTATCTAAGTGCATCCTCATTAATGATTCCTACCACTCTGAATCACAACTTCCCCTCATACATACCGCGATCCAGCATCTGAGGTGAAACATAGTAGTTCATGGTTTGTATCTCCAAAAAGTGTTCCCAATTTTTAGCAATTGATATTTCAGTTACCACGAATAATAATCGACTATTAACCATTTTAATTTTAAAAATGAAATAAATGGAGAAAAAAGAGATTTTGTAGCTAAAGAAATAAAATAAAAGTTTACATGAATGGTTTATATACATGATATATTACATAGTTTATACAGTCTTGGTGAACCAGTCAATATATTGCTGGAACACATGTTTTCTTAACGATGTACTTATGGTTCTAATATAGCCCAAACAGGACTTTTAATGCATCCCATAACACGAAGTAATAAACAAAGTAAACCCACCCTCACCGCACCGCATACTGATTAAATCAACGTAACCTGAACCCGTATCACCAAAACGATTCACGTTCCAAGTAACATTGATCTGAATGATGTTAAAAATCGAAACAATAAACTAAAAACAGAACCAAGAAAAAGCAATCTGCATGAAGGGATCAACATTATACATATTATATATTTGGCAGACATTAATTATATTAGCAACTCTCCACTAGTACTAGATAAAAGTTTTTAGAGTGCTAATACTACTGCTAAATTACTAGCACACACAAATATGATCCTTTATAACTTTCTCACTAAACAAACACATATAACTATACAAGGCTACACACGCGCGCACACAGAGGCTCGGGAACGGATCTCCGTTCCTAGCCTAAAAGACATACCCAGCTTCATGTCTCTATTTCTTGTCCATTTCTTTCCACTCTAGTACTCAATTTTTCTCCTCGCATACGTTGTGTGTAAAACCCACATGCTAAAGTAGTGGCCTCTCTCTCCCTGCAAAAACCCAAATGAGACAACACTACACTCCTTTGTAAAAACCCACATGTTTTGTTCTACTTTATCCCGACGAATCTCCCTCCCTAAACCCAATGACCCCTTCACCATTATCCTCCACCTTCAACGATCAGCAACAAAACCCACCAAGACTATTTACTTTATTACATTTTGAACCACCAACACTGTACGTATATGTATGTGAATGTTTATGTGTGGGAGAGAGCGCGTCACTACTAAAAGGACGCACATAGTGCACAAGGTTCCCGCTAAACTGCAAGGTTGGGAGAGGCGAATGTCGGTTGGCCTTACCCCATATATGGGGAGGTTGCTCCCATGTCTCGAACCTAAGACCAACTCTAGCTTGGGCGAGGGCACTTGCCATCGCACCAAGGTACGACCTCTTAAGCACGTCACTACTATTTCCTTATTTTAACATTTCAATTGTATGTGCCTATGTGGGTGTGAGGGTGACGTAAACGAGCGTCAAATGGAATATATGAAGATGATTCAACTCTCGTCTCAACTCTCTCTCAGGAATACCTCAAATGAGGCTACATGGGGAGTACTTATAGGGAATGGGAGATGTTTCTAGAAGTTGTTAGCCAAGTATGAGGTATGAGTTATCATGAGATGAGTTGTGATGACAACTCATCCATGACAACTCCATTTAATGGAACCTTCTAGAAAATTCCATCTCAACCCTTTCTACAACTAAGAAAATGTAACAAAAATAACTAAACTAATAATAAAAGAAAAGTACATCATAATAGAAGAAATAACAAAAATGTCACTCAAATGGGTATGTACTAAAAATAGCCTCTAAGCCTCTCAATTCACATCAGTATCTCCCATTTAAAACTAAGTTTATCCTCGAACTTTGAAAAATCAGGGAGTCGTGAGCAAATTCTAATACTATGTAGTCCTTTTTTTAAGCTTCTCTCCCTTCAATCTCCGTCTTCTCCTTCCTTAATATGCACATTCTCTTGTCTCGATTTCTTCTCTCTCTGGTTGCGAGCCAGAAAACATAGTTAGTTGGGTCAAACATCAATCTAGGGATTCGAAACCCTAGGTTTAGCCCTCCATAGCCATCATCAGTGAGATGAGACTTCGACAGGGATCGTCAGAGTACAAGGAGGATCATCGGAGTTGAAACGGCATCGCAGATGGCTGATTAAGCTCGTTCTCTTCGCATTTTCTTCTCAACTTTCTTCTCTCTTCTCACCTCCAGCCCAGAAGATTTTTGGGTAGGTTTAGGGTTCCTTTTTGGTGGTGTAACCGAGGGTGGAGGAGGAGCAATGGTGGCAATGAAATTAGGGTATAAGGTAGTAGTGGCAGCAGTGTGACAGTGGTTCGTGGATGCGTCGGGTGGAGGAAGGCGGTTTAAAACCTCCTCGAGCCTATCAGTGCGTGACTCAACGGGAGCAAACCTCTTCTTAGGTCTCATTTGCCGTCGTTTACGATTTGTTATACAACAATAACAACAGCCACGGATGGAACCAACGAGACACTGATACCAATTAACATAAATGAGCATCCAATGGAAAATAAGAAGATGATTTAACTCTTGCCTCAGCTTTCTCTCTCTCAATATCTCAAAAATATAAAAATACCTCAAATGAGATTACATGGAGAGTATTGCTAGGGAATGAAAAAGACTTTTCGAAGTTGTTAGCCACACATGAGTTGTCATGACAACTCTAACTAATAAAACCTTCAACTCAACCCTTGGTACAATTAAAAAAGTATAACAAAAAGAACTAAGGATCAAATATCAAAAAGTCTCTCAAACATTTTTTAATTCATACTTAGTCCAAAGTTTTTATTTTGTACCAAAAAGTCCCTTATTCTCTTATTTTTAAAGGTTTTTTTGTGCAAAATAAAAAGGGTTAGACTAAACGTGTATTAAAAAAAATTCGAGGACTATTTGGTATATACCCCAAGAACTAAACTAACAACAAAAGAAAAGTAAATCATATAATAGATAAAATAACAAACAGACCACATAAATGGGTATGTACTAAAATAGCCTCTAAGCCTAGCACATTAGAGAGAGCTGAAGAATGGGAGAAAGGAATGAAACAGAAACTACCCTGGGATCGAATTGCATTTTCCAAAGTTGAGAAGGCGGGGACTCGAGAGTGGCGATGGTGTTATTAGACTCAACATCAAACACCCGGATGAAACTATCAATCGAAGCTGAAGCGGCGATCTTTCCAGAAGGGTGAGCCGCCACAGAAACAACACCGAGACAGTGGCCCGTGTTGGTTCGGACCAGTTTGAGGTCGTCTGGGTTCCATAGGCAAACGGTCTCGTCTAAGGAGCCGGTCAGGAGGAGAGAGGGGGATTTGTCGGAGGCCGGGACCCAAGTTGCGGCCCATACGGAGTCCTCGTGAGCGCTCTCCAGGGACCTTAACCACGCCAGTTTCATTGCTGGAATTACAAGAGAGAGGTTTTCAGTGTTGCTTTTTACTCTCTTAATCTTCCAAGGAAAGGGAAAGTATCAATTCTTTGTTTTTTCAAATGGGTGTGTTGTTGTGTACTTATGCCTAAATTTGAGCTACGTTTTTCAATTCTTTTATTTTTTCTTTCTTTTCAATTTTATTAATAAATTTTGGGATTTCTTATACTTTCTTCACTCAAACTTTATTTTAATCGTATTAATTATTCAACTATTAAATTGATCATATTGTCTTAAATCAAAAAGATACATATGGTCAAAATACCCTCAACATTTTAAATAAAAGTAACTAGCAAAGGTACCGCCACCTCTCGCTGCCACTCAAGTTGTCATTGTCGTCGCCAACGCTGCAACCAGATCTTCCACCACCAACACCTAATTCGTCATCACCATCGCGGTACAACAACCATCGTTGTGCGTACAACCATCATATTTTTTCCCACCACCGCTGCCACTATCTCCATCACGGTTAATATTTAATAAAAGTTTATAATAATAATAATAAGAAGAAGAAGAAGAAGAAGAAGAAGAAGAAGAAGAATGTAATACCCCGCATTTTTATTGATATTTATTTATGGGATTAATTAAATTAAATGTGAATTAATTGAGAATTAATTCGGATAAAATACTAACGAGATGTGAGTTGAGAATTAATCCGGATAAAATACTAACGAGATGTGAGTTGGTATTTGATTATAATGTGTATATATGGCAATATATGAATATTGAAAATATTGAAATTGTCGCGAGGCTGAAATACGGCAATTTGAAAAATTTTGTTGGGACACGCGTGACAGTCGTGTCAGAAATGTAATTAATTGTATTAAAAAGTGAATTTTATTTTTATCAACCGTATGGTCATTTTGAGTGCGCCAACGAGTCCGGAAGGGTCGAAATAGTCAGAAAACACTATCCGGGGGTTTAGTTTGGGTCCCGGGGCATTTTTAGGCCAAACCGGCAACCCAAAAGGGTAGTTTGGTAATTTCGGAAATTTGGTAATTAAAACCCACGAAAATCAGACTTGAATTATAACTTATCATTAAACCCACTAACCCATTTTCAACCCCAATCTAAGTAGTGGGCTACGGGAGAAGTTAAGAAAATATTTTTAACTTGCCAAAAACCAACCCCCACCTCCATTGTCATCTTGTGAGAAGAACTTGTAGAGAGAGAGAGAGGGGAGAATTCGGCAGAGAGAGAGAGAGGAATTCAACCAACAACAAATCTGAAGAACATAAGGCAAGTGATTTAGTTACAATTAACTCCATGAATGTGTTCTTCCATGTTTAGTATAATTATCGAATTTTGTCTTGGAAGATTAATATAGACCCATGAATTTGAGGATTAAAACTATGAAACATGTTAGGAATTGCATGTAGACATATTCTGGACGAATTATGAATTCAAAATATAACCCTTGATGATCTAAAAACGAATTTAAGAATAGATTTATTATTGTTCTTGAAAGAAATAGAAAACTAGGGTTCTTGATGAAGTTTTGATCCAAATAAAGCCCTTGGTTGATGATTTATTGGTTTTAGAACGTTAACAATGTTGTAGGATGGTTGTATGATGATACTATAACGTTAGATTAGAGTTTCATGCATTATAATGGAGTTTTGGGACGATTTGAGGACTGCAAAACGAAGCAGTCCGTAGCCTACCTGGTGCGATCGATCGATCGACATTCATCAGTCGATCGATCGACCACCATCGATCGATCGAGGTTCAAGGTCGATCGATCGACCTTCCCATAATGAGTAAAAATTTTCTAGTTAAATTTTAATGATGTTAACCCTCAGAAAATTATTATTGGAGACTTTATGAATATCCTTAGACTTAAGGAAGACCAGTAGGTATGGTTATAAAATTTGGACATTAAATAGAAGTCAATTTGAGGAATTATTCTAAAATCTAATGAAATTCGATGAGTGAGATAATATTAGGGTTAAAAGAGTAAATTTGAATAATTTGATGAAATGAGGTTTGGGGCAGAAGTAAGGACCTTAAGAATAATATTGTTATATGTGGGAATAATAGGAAACTTAATAATCCCTTTGAGATAGGTTTTAAGTACAAGAATCTATGACGTGAGATGTGTCGACAGTCTACATTATATATTATCGGAAGACTTAAAATGTATAAAATTGGAATAATGGTATAAGGATGTAGAAAATACCTTTATTAATATTGAGATATCTACGATGTGTGCATGCTTAGTATATGTATATGATTTTATGTGTATGACATACCTACCATACTTGCTATCATGGGAGGTTTACGTTCGCTTAGGGCCATCTAATCTTTGTGTTGCCTGGATTTAGATTGGTACCTCGAGAACATAGGTCAGAGAAGGACTTATTGGGAAGTTAATAAGACTGCTGATCGTGGGAGCGTAGGTATGTGCGTGACCCATGTGATGTGACTGTGTTCGCCTCCATTGTTTGTGATTGTTGTTATCTGAGAACGATTCCTGAGAGATTCGGAATGCGTGATCCTTATGTACGTGATGTACCGGGATGGATAGCAGAGTATGTGTGCACCGTAGCTTAGTCTCGGGGTGCTTGTATTGTATATTTATGATGTGAATAATATACGGTTAAATGAACAGACTTGTCATGTTTAATTATGAGAATTATTTATAGTAACTCCTTAAGAAGATAAATAAGGAAATAACCTCCTGTAAATGGTAATGTTAATAAGTGAGAATCCGAGTTTAAGTAAAGTTATCTATTTAAGTGATAACATTGGGAATTCATATTGTGAATCGAGTAGTTGGGTTAGAACTTATGACGGTTTAGTTAAATATAAATAACACATGAATGGGTACAGGAACGTTAGGAGTGCACAGTTAGACGAGAGGTGAGTATTTCATGTGAGAGCACGTCCTAACATGTATTTTGCATTCATTGTTTTAAATGTTATTAAAGCACTTGCTATTTTTAAAATACTCTCCACTTTCGGGCTCTGACCCGTTTGCTTTCAAATCTATTTTTGTAAAAACCTTTTTAGGTGCCTAGCCACAAGGAGACCATGCATAGGATCTCTATTCAAGTGACGAGCTGTAGCTGGTGTGGAAGTTACAGGGCTTTGCTAGTAGACGCCTCTTTTCTAGTCTTGACTCTATATTCAGTTTCATCATTGTAGGGCATGTCGCCCATTTCTTTAGAGACATTTTATATTTCAGTTATTCAGACTTTGGTTTGTATTTAATTCAGGATGCAGCCTTGTTTTATTTATTTCCATATTGGGATTGTGGTGAAGAGTATTTCCTCCAGACTTATTATTATTCGTTGGTTATTCTATTGCTTCTTTATGGTGAATGGTTATGTTATTCTTTCATAATTCTTTTATTGCATGTTAATCAGATTTAATTTAAAATTTGACAACTTACTTTTTAAATACTAGGTGGTTAGAAATCATTAAAAGGTTTTCGACAGTGATGCTATTAACTGAACCAACTTGGCATTTTGTATTAATTTAATAAAGGAGTAGCTACCCGGTATTTAATTAGTGGGGGTGTCATAGGTGGTATCAGAGCATCAGGTTCTAGTGTCCTTTAGGATCTGTACGGCTTATTATGTTTCCGCTGAGCTTTCTTTGATGTAGAGCCCTATATTTTAGGACTGTTGTATTCTTTTATGTATGCTTCGCTCTTCAGCTATTTTAAGTTTATAACTGCGAACTTATAGATTTTACTCTCATTTCAGATGCCTCCATGATGTGCGCAGCGAGTTCCTAGGGATGCACAGCCAGAGCCACAGCCAGCACCAGTACAGGGCACCATGAATGCCGCCGAGGTTGCAGCTATTGTAGCCCAAGCGGTAAATGCCGCCCTAGCCGTTGTACAGCAGGCACCACCCCAAGCGCCGGTAGCCGCACCAGTTCAGGCACATGCATTCCCGTCTGCTTGGGAACGCGTTCGTGATGCTTTTCAGAAAGCACACCCTCCGGAGTTCGCAGGTAGCTCCGATGTTGTGGTATCTAGTCAGTGGAGGAAGGATATTCAGAGGCACTTGAGGATGTATGAGTGAACCGATGTTCAGAAGCAGATACTAGCTACTTTCAAGCTAGTAGGTTCTGCATTGCAGTGGTGGGAGTTCATTACCACCGCAGGGGAGAGGGACACTCTCACTATATAGGAGTTTTGGGTGCGGTTCGACCGCAAATATTTTTCGTCAGCTGTTCACACGGAGATGAGAAGGAAGTTGATGAAACTCAAGCAGGAGGGAAAGACTGTGGCCGAGTATGAGGCCGAATTCACTAACTTACTGAACATTGTTCCGGATGAGATACCGACGGAAGAGAAGAAGATTCAGAAGTTCACAGATGGATTGACTTGGAGGATCCGTCAGCATTTGTTAGGGAATCTCTCTTTAGCCACTTACTCTGATGTGGTTAACGTTGCACTGCTACACTGTCAGGATCATCGCTTTCACATGTCTGAGAGCAAGAGATCAGGGGAGTCCAGCCATCAGGGCAGGACCGAGGGAAATGGTGCCAGCGGGGCACATTCTGCTCAGGGACAGTACAGGCAGGGTGACCAGGGTTCCCAACAGGGGGATCCTAAGAGATTCAGATCTGGGGGATTCAGAAGTGGACATGGAGGTTTCAGGCAGGTCCATTAGGGTCCGAAGGGCCATCAGGGCCAGCAGGGTCAGAACGGCCAACAGCAGTTTCAGCAGGGCCAGGGGAGGAATGGACACGACCACCAGGGCCGAGGGCAGCAGGGACATTGGGGGGGAAACTTCCGGGGAAGTGTTATGTTTGTGGCAAGACTGGCCATAAACGCCAGGATTGTCCTGATAGGGGCAGGGCCCCGCAGCAGCAGCAGCAGGGTGCCCGACAAGAGCCGCAGAGGCCTATGTTTCCCGTCGCCCTCCCAGCACCACCACAGATGGAAGCATTACCACCCATTCCAGCAGTCCTAGTTCAGTAGGGACAGCTTCAGTATGGGAGAGTGTATCAGCTTCAACTGGCCGCAGCCCCACAGAATCCGCCAGCTATTGAGGGTATGTTCTCTATTCAGGGGACTATGGGGCGTATTTTGTTTGACACAGGGGCCATACATTATTTCATTGCCATGAGATTTGCATGCACTATTGGGTTATTAGACACCGCAGAGAGCACCGCTACTTGTGTAGACTCACCGTTGAGTAGGGGTTCCATGATTTTGCTTACGTGTAGAGGTATGGGTATAGAGATCGGGAGGTTTACGTTACCCGCTGATATGTTAGTATTAGAGATGACCGAGTATGATGCCATTATTGGCATGGATTGGCTAGTTGCGTACCGAGCCATGATTAACTGTTTTAGTAGGAGTATTATCTTTGCCATTCCTGGGCAAGAGATGTTTTTGGTGGCAATGCCTCGCCCTGAGGGAGGATCGTCCACTCATTTGTACTACATAGAGGAGGAGACCTCTAAGGAAGTGGTGATACCACTTGATTCGATACCCGTTGTTAGTGAGTTCGCCGATGTATTTCAGGATATACCTGGATTACCTCGGAGTAGAGAGATAGATTTTGTGATTGATTTGACGCCGGGCACTCGGCCTATTGCTCGCGCACCTTACCGTATGGCTCCAGCTGAGATGAGAGAGTTACGGGATCAGATTGAGCAGGTCAGGGGTTTATCCGGAGGAGTTCTTCGTCGTGGGGTGCCCCTGTGTTATTCGTAAAGAAGAGGGATGGATCGTTGAGGTTATGTGTGGAATACTGGGAGTTGAATAAGGTCACGATACGGAATAAGTATTCGTGGCCCCAAATCGATGACCTATTCGACCAGTTGAGAGGAGCTTCTTTATTCTCAAATATTGATTTGCGATCGGGATACCATCAGTTGCGTATTAGGGAGGAGGACGTCTCGAAGACTTCTTTCTTAACGAGATATGGTTCCTACGAGTTTCGGGTTATGCCTTTTGGTTTGACCAACGCTCCAACAGTGTTTATGAACTTTATGAATAGGGTGCTCAGAGAGTTCCTGGACCAGTTCGTCATTATTTTCATTGATGACATTCTGGTTTACTCCCAGATAGAGGAGGAGCACGCCGAGCATTTGAGGCAGGTTTTTCAGACGCTACGTCAGAACGAGTTGTATGCAAAGTATGAGAAGTGCGGGTTTTGGCTGAAGGAGGTTCAGTTTTTGGGACATATTATTTTCGATCGGGGGATATCTGTTGATCCGGGGAAGGTATCCGCGGTGAGGGAGTGGGGACAGCCCACGACACCGTCTGAGATCCGTAGTTTCTTGGGCCTAGCAGGATACTACAGGAGGTTTATTCGGGGTTTCTCAAAGATAGCGAGTCCTTTGACACATCTGACTCGTAAAGGTGTGTCGTTCATTTGGAGTGATGCCTGTCAGTTGGCATTCGATGAGTTGAAGGACAAGTTGACTTCAGCACCTGTGTTAGCATTGCCGAGACCAGGAGTTGAGTATCTAGTCTACACCGATGCGTCCTTACAAGTACTTGGAGGTGTATTGCAGCAGGAGAGTCAGGCCATAGCTTATGCTTCCCGTAAGCTTAAGCCTCATGAGAAAAATTATCCCACCCATGACTTGGAGTTAGCGGCAGTGGTATTTGCCCTTCGGATTTGGAGACATTACCTTTTGGGGGAGAAGTTTCGATTGTTCATGGACCATAAGTCCCTACAGTACCTATTCACGCAGAAGGAGTTGAATATGCGGCAGCGAAGGTGGCTTGAGTTTGTGAAGGATTATCAGTTTGATATCCAATATCACCCGGGAAAGGCTAACGTGGTAGCAGACGCGTTGAGTCGTAGGCCAGTAGATGAGGTGGCAGGGGTGTGGAAGGCAAAGTGGAAGGAGTTGGGACACCAGGATGCAGTGGCCCGATCATTCATGTCGGTGATGACTGTTACACCGCAGATTGTCACGAGAGTGGTAAAGGCACAAGCAGATGACTCGTTCTGTCAGGAGCAGATAGTTCGATTATTAGCAGAGGGAGCCGAGTCCTATACCGTTAGCTCAGACGGGGGATTACGCTTCAATGGGAGACTATTAGTTCCGGAAGGGGAGGAATTGCGACATGAAGTGATGGCAGAGTCGCACGGCTCACGGTTCGCGGTACATCCCGGCGGGGACAAAATGTACCAAGACATGAGACGACAGTATTGGTGGAGCGGGATGAAGAGAGATATTGCCGTGTTTGTTTCTAAATGCGCCACTTGTCAGCTAGTAAAAGTGGATCATCAGAGACCGACAGGACTTCTACAGCCATTAGAGGTCCCGATGTGGATGTGGGAGAGCATATCCATGGACTTTATCACGGGGTTGCCTACGTCACAGAGAGGTCACAACTCCATTTGGGTAATTGTGGACAGGTTGATCAAAGTCGTTCATTTTCTACCCGTAAGGACAGACTACACTATGGGACAGTATGCCCAGCTTTTTATTGTAAAAATAGTGAGACTTCACGGTGTGCCCCTAAATATCGTGTCTGACCGAGACAAGATATTTGTTTCACGGTTTTGGGAGAGTTTTCAGGAGGCCATGGGCGCGGATTTTCGGTTGAGTACGGCATATCACCCGCAGACCGATGGGCAAACCGAACGTACAAATCAGATGTTGGAGGACATGTTGTGTATGTGCATCATTGATTTTGGTGGTGGATGGGAGCAGTATCTTCCACTGGTGGAGTTTTCTTACAACAACTCCTACCAGTTCACCATTGGCATGGCTCCATTTGAGGCGTTGTACGGTAGACCTTGTCGTTCCCCAGCATGTTGGTTGGAGGTGGGGGACAACAAACTACTTGGGCCGGAAGTGATTCAGGATACTTCGGCGAGGATAGAATTAATACAGGGTCGCATTCGGGTAGCTCAGGATCGGCAGAAGAGCTATGCTGATGCGAAGAGGTTCTTCAGGGAGTTCCAAGTGGGGGACTAGGTTTTACTCAGAGTATCTCCTATGAAGGGGATTATGCAATTTGGGAAGAAGGGGAAGTTGGCACCGAGATATGTGGGGCCATTTCCTATCATCGAGCGGATTGGGTATGTTGCCTATAGACTTGGATTACCGGAGCATTTGCATCGGATTCATGATGTGTTTCATATTTCCTCGCTATGGAAATATCTTAGAGACGATTTGGCTCATTCTCACATTGCTTTGGAGGACATCGATCTCCAGCCTGATAGCTCCTACGAGGAGGGGCCGATTGCTATTTTGGATCGAAGTGAGCGGAAACTGCGGTCAAAGATAGTTCCGTTAGTGCGTGTTCAGTGGCGACATCATAATGTCGAGGAGTCCACATGGGAGCGCGAGGATGAGATGCGCGAACTTTATCCAGAGTTATTTTTACCAGGTACTTTCTAGTTCCGAATTTCGGGACGAAATTCTGTTATTAGGGGGGAAGTATGTAATACCCCGCATTTTTATCGATATTTATTTATGGGATTAATTAAATTAAATGTGAATTAATTGAGAATTAATCCGGATAAAATACTAACGAGATGTGAGTTGAGATTAATCCGGATAAAATACTAACGAGATGTGAGTTGGTATTTGATTATAATGTGTATATATGGCAATATATGAATATTGAAAATATTGAAATTGTCGCGAGGCTGAAATACGGCAATTTGGAAAATTTTGTTGGGACGCGCGTGACAGTCGCGTCAGAAATGTAATTAATTGTATTAAAAAGTGAATTTTATTTTTATCAACCGTATGGTCATTTTGAGTGCGCCAATGAGTCCGGAAGGGTCGAAATAGTCAGAAAACACTAGCCGGGGGTTTAGTTTGGGTCCCGGGGCATTTTTAGGCCAAACTGGCAACCCCAAAGGGTAGTTTGGTAATTTCGGAAATTTGGTAATTAAAACCCACGAAAATCAGACTTTAATTATAACTTATCATTAAACCCACTAACTGTAACACCCCGCCCGCCCGGGGAGAGCGAACGGAGCGCTAATACGATAAAATAAATCCAAATCCACAAGTGACAAGGTATAAAGCATCTAAATCGCATAATAATATAAATCCACTAATCTCAATCTCTTCAATTATAACAAGTCTCCCGAATAAATACAACATCTAACTCGAAAAATAAATACAAATCTTCAATGCTCTATACATCAAAATAATACAAATCTTTCCCAAACAATCATCGCTAAAATCAATCTCCATAGCGCCCCAAAATCCGCGCTAACCCGCCACTAAAAGAAAATATGGGGAAGTACACAATACGACAGGAAAGATGCTCAACAAATATATATTAGCGATGAATAAAACTTAACAACACGAGTACGAATATTCAAATCAAAATGCAAATCTCAAAGCATTTATCAATATAATTTCTCAACAAGACTTTAACCGGGTCACCAGGCCTCACCACATCCGTATATGCTTTATCAAGCCATAGCCCGGGAAACAGGAATTTTGGCGGGTGCCCAACATCCGTGCCATATTAAAATCTCATGACAACGTGCTCATCAATAATATAATGATACCACATGAATCAAAATAATTTCAACAATTATTTTCCAGATTTCAATGAATTTATCAATTCAAATATGAGTTCAATTAAACAAGAATTCAAAGAGAATGACACTCGCGAGATTTAAGGAGCATATTGTGTAAAATCCCATACCTCAAACTATGATGAGAAACCAACGATCACATCCTCAAGATCAACACAAAAGATCTACAGAAGCTTCTCCAAGAACCTCTAATAAAATAGCCCCAAGAACACCTCTAATCTAAGGTTGGAACTCACAAATCTCAAGGGTCAATGTGTATATAAAAAGAAGAGGAATATAAAATATATTTGCTGCCAAATTTTTTGCCAAAAGTATGTTAAAAGGGTTGCCCACAACTTCCTTTTATAATGCAAAGAAATGAAGAGTTGGAATCCAAAAGACTCCTTTAAATAATGCAAAGAAATGAAGAGTTGGAAGTCAAAACAACTCCAAGAGTTAAAAACATTTGAAAATCATTTTAAAATCCGTTTTAACTCCCTTTTCGAAACCGTTTGAAATTCTCGCCTTTAAAAATAATAACCAACATATTTGACCAATAAAAATAATTTTATCAAAAACTTTTTTTTCCACCATTTTTCTAAATTAATTAAAATAGCCCAAAAATTACGCGGGTTGTTACACTAACCCATTTTCAACCCCAATCTAAGTAGTGGGCTACGGGCGAAGTTAAGAAAATATTTTTAACTTGCCAAAAACCAACCCCCACCTCCATTGTCATCTTGTGAGAAGAACTTGTAGAGAGAGAGATAGGAGAATTCTGCAGAGAGAGAGAGAGGAATTCAACCATCTTCAACCAACAACAAATCTGAAGAACATAAGGCAAGTGATTTAGTTACAATTAACTCCATGAATGTGTTCTTCCATGTTTTGTGTAATTATCGAATTTTATCTTGGAAGATTAATATAGACCCATGAATTGGAGGATTAAAACTATGAACCATGTTAGGAATTGCATGTAGACATATTCTGGACGAATTATGAATTCAAAATATAACCCTTGATGATCTAAAAACGGATTTAAGAAGAGATTTATTATTGTTCTTGAAAGAAATAGAAAACTAGGGTTCTTGATGAAGTTTTGATCCAAATAAAGCCCTTGGTTGATGATTTATTGGTTTTAGAACGTTAACAATGTTGTAGGATGGCTGTATGATGATACTATAACGTTAGATTAGAGTTTCATGCATTATAATGGAGTTTTGGGACAATTTGAGGACTGCAAAATGAAGCAGTCCGTAGCCTACCTGGTGCGATCGATCGATCGACATTCATCAGTCGATCGATCGACCTTCCCAGAATGAGTAAAATTTTCCTAGTTAAATTTTAATGATGTTCACCCTTTAAAAATTATTATTGGAGACTTTATGAATATCCTTAGACTTAAGGAAGACCTGTAGGTATGGTTATAAAATTTGGACATTAAATAGAATTCAATTTGATGAATTATTCTAAAATCTAATGAAATTCGATGAGTGAGATAATATTAGGGTTAAAAGAGTAAATTTGAATAATTTGATGAAATGAGGTTTGGGGCAGAAGTAAGGACCTTAAGAATAATAATGTTATATGTGGGAATAATAGGAAACTTAATAATCCCTTTGAGATAGGTTTTAAGTACAAGAATCTATGACGTGAGATGTGTCGACAGTCTACATTATATATTATCGGAAGACTTAAAATGTATAAAATTGGAATAATGGTATAAGGATGTAGAAAATACCTTTATTAATATTGAGATATCTACGATGTGTGCATGCTTAGTATATGTATATGATTTTATGTGTATGACATATCTACCATACTTGCTATCACGGGAGGTTTACGTTCGCTTAGGGCCATCTAATCTTTGTGTTGCCCGGATTTAGATTGGTACCTCGAGAATATAGGTCAGAGAAGGACTTATTGGGAAGTTAATAAGACTGCTGATCGTGGGAGCGTAGGTATGTGCGTGACCCATGTGATGTGACTGTGTTCGCCTCCATTGTTTGTGATTATTGTTATCTGAGAATGATTTCTGAGAGATTCGGAATGCATGATCCTTATGTACGTGATGTACCGGGATGGATAGTAGAGTATGTGTGCACCGTAGCTTAGTCTCGGGGTGCTTGTATTGTATATTTATGATGTGAATAATATACGGTTAAATGAACAGACTTGTCATGTTTAATTATGAGAATTATTTATAGTAACTCCTTAAGAAGATAAATAAGGAAATAACCTCATGTAAATGGTAATGCTAATAAGTGAGAATTCGAGTTTAAGTAAAGCTATCTATTTAAGTGATAACATTGGGAATTCATATTGTGAATCGAGTAGTTGGGTTAGAACTTATGACGGTTTAGTTAAATATAAATAACACATGAATGGGTACAGGAACGTTAGGAGTGCACAGTTAGACGAGAGGTGAGTATTTCATGTGAGAGCACGTCCTAACATGTATTTTGCATTCATTGTTTTAAATGTTATTAAAGCACTTGCATTTTTTAAAATACTCTCCACTTTCGGGCTCTGACCCGTTTGCTTTCAAATCTATTTTTGTAAAAACCTTTTTAGGTGCCCAGCCACAAGGACACCATGCATAGAATCTCTATTCAGGTGACGAGCTGTAGCTGGTGTGGAAGTTACAGGGCTTTGCTAGTAGACGCCTCTTTTCTAGTCTTGACTCCATATTCAGTTTCATCATTGTAGGTCATGTCGCCCATTTCTTTAGAGACATTTTATATTTCAGTTATTCAGACTTTGGTTTGTATTTAATTCAGGATGCAGACTTGTTTTATTTGTTTCCATATTGGGATTATGGTGAGGAGTATTTCCTCCAGACTTATTATTATTCGTTGGTTATTCTATTGCTTCTTTATGGTGAATGGTTATGTTATTCTTTCATAATTCTTTTATTGCATGTTAATCATATTTAATTTAAAATTTGACAACTTACTTTTTAAATACTAGGTGGTTAGAAATCATTAAAAGGTTTTCGATAGTGATGCTATTAACTGAACCAACTTGGCATTTTGTATTAATTTAATAAAGGAGTAGCTACCCGATATTTAATTAGTCGGGGTGTCACAAAGAAGAAGAAGAAGAAGAAGAAGAAGAAGAAGAAGAAGAAGAAGAAG
This sequence comes from Sambucus nigra, assembly GCA_949130495.1. Lineage (NCBI taxonomy): Eukaryota > Viridiplantae > Streptophyta > Magnoliopsida > Dipsacales > Adoxaceae > Sambucus > Sambucus nigra. The sequence continues at coordinate 54,380,268 of OX422220.1, forward strand.
ACTTATTGTAAATATTTACTCTGAGTGTAAACATTTGTTATCACAAAGGAAAAGGGAATAAGAAAGAAAACACAAGTAAAATAAAACTTGCCCTAATATATACATAAATCAAATATTTTAACTTACAACAAATTTTTTTAATAAAAAGAATAAGGAAAATGAGAACAATCAACTCATTATGAGTATAATTGTTTATTATCACAATATAATCCATTCATTGTGAATATTTACTACAAGTATATATATGTATTATCAAGACATAAGTTCACTCACAATAAATATTTACTATAAGTGTAATAATTCACTATCTAAATAAAGAGAGAAAAAGAAAAGGTGAAACAAAACTTTACACTCAAAATAAATATTTACACATACAATAAAACTTGTCAGAAGATGGATGAGAATGAAAAGAAGAATAGAAGACTCAACTCACAATAAATGCAAGTGTTTACTAACATAAGAAAATATCACTTAAAAAGTAAATAATTACTTTTAATTTAAATATTTACTTTCACAAGAATTAACACTAATACATACCTCAAAATATTCTTGTTTTCACTATGTTTTTCTCTTTTTAGTAAATATCTAGTTGGAATGTGAATATCCACTCCTTGAGTTTATAGGTAAATATTCACACTCTGAGTAGATATTTACTTAAAGTTCATATCAATCTAAAAACACAAAATCATTAGTATCCCTCTTTGTTTATTTCTTTCACTTATGCTAACACACACATACAAATACACACACGTGTATACACACTATCACACATACACACACTCATACGTATATAAATAAACATACATCCACACACACACACACACACACACACACACACACACATATATATATACACACACACACACACACACACACACACACACACACACACACACACACACACACACACTTGGAGAACAATTCGACCAATTCGACCAAATATACACTTTCTTACACACATACATACACACGCACAAATATACATGTGGGGGAACAATTCGACCAACTCTGGTCGGATAAAAACCGACCTAGAATAGTTGGGTGAGGATCACAATTAAAGATAATAGCAAATATGATTTTCACCTGTGTGGATCTCGGAAAGAGATGAGCATAATAAGGCTGCGAGTTTATCAACAATCGAGGGAATCCCTACACAACTCCATCTCTTCCTCCCCTATAAATGTAACATTTCCCCGAGGAAAATGAGCATGTAATTCGTATTATCAGAAAAAAAAAGTATAATAATAAAAGTGAAATTCTCCTTGGACGTAGGCCATTACCAAACAATGTAAATACATGTCTTGTGAGATTGTCTTCTTTTTATTTCGCATTAACTTTTTAGGATTATTATATGTGGGACATTTGCACATACAATTGGTGTCATTTATGAAAACTAAGTTTCCTCTCCCTAAATCAGTTAAAGTTAACAAACATCCACATCTTACCCACACAGTGCACCACTGTCATTAAATGGCCACTAGGAGGGTGGACTGCTAGCACCCAGAGTGAGGGTTGAAATTCACCCTAATAGAAGTCGAGGCATTTCTCACGCGCATTATTTCCCACAAGAGTAATACTCTGAACAAAGAAATGAGCAACTTAACGCCACTCAGATCTCATGATTGGTCGATGCATATGAATAGTGGCTCTACCCTCAGGAGGAGGCCATACGCCTCCAAGGAGGAGGAAAATGCACGTCTCCAGCGATGCCTGATGATGATGCTGAGATTTAGCACCGCCAGATAAGTGTTAGTGAGCTCAAGCAGTAGCAGCCATGGCAGCCATAGAGATATATGAATGTATAGAAGGGGATGAGTATAAGAGGAAATTTAGACAATGATGTATAGTGGTTCAGCCAATTTGGCCTACATCCACTATGAGTGTGTGATCCACTAAGTATGGGCACTAATGGCCTTGGATACAATGCACATAACCCTCTCTCTCTCTCTACTGTGTGTGTACAAGCGGAGTTTTAGCTAGGGCTACTGTTCATGGATCGATCCCCTGTAGGGTTGTAGGTGACAAGTATATATAGGTCTTAGGGGGTGTAGTGTACCCCCCAAGTAAGCATGGTGCATGTGAATAATGATCTAACCAATTCCCTGTTGACACCTGTAGATGCCAAATGATGACATAATATTCCCTCACGTGAGGGTGTGATTCGGTTATAACGGTCTACCACGTGTCATATGAGCCTGACGCGCATTGTTCCACGCGTGTCCCGGACCACGCGCTGTCATGATGTCACCCTCGGCCTATGAGCCGAGGCCGAGGGCAAAGTTTCTTCCGGTAGGGAGCCTGGCTTGATTCTGGCCTCGTACTGTCGTACCCTCGTAGGGTCGTCTGGAGCCTGAGTAAGGGTCGGCCCCTCGTAGGGTCGTCTAAAGCCCGGTGGAGGGTCGGCCCCTCGTAGGGTCGGCTAGAGACTGGGGAAGGGTCGGCCCCTCGTAGGGTCGTCTGGACCTGGTGGTGGCCAGCTGGGGCCTGTTAAAGGGTTGGCCCATCGTAGGGTCGTCCGTATTGGAGGTAATCCTCATCCAGGCTGAGGGTATAAACGGGTATATCAATCACCCCCCCAGCCCTTAGCCATAGGTGTCATTGAGATGGCTGAGGGATATTTGCTGAATTCGAGACACGTGTGATCAGTTAGGTGAGTGACACCTGTGCAGATACTCATTGCTGTTCCAGTTTCCAAGGCAGGGCGGCTGCGCAGTACGCTTGGGGCCTTGTGCCCTAATTATATCTTTCTTTGGTAAATGGGTTCACTCATTACCAAAGTACTTGAGAGATTTTCAAACTCTCTCTCTTCATCTTCTTCTTCTTCGAGCCCAAGATTATTCTCTCTTTAGAACCAGTTCCCACTGCCATTTCAGCCTCCGATTTCCCAGGTTTCAGCAGCGTTCTTGCCCTCTTCTCATCAGGTAACCTCTTTCACCCAGCGTTTTCTTTTGCCTTCATTTCTGTTTATTTTTTAGGGTCGTAGGGCGGCACTTTCTTTTGAGTTACCCCATAGCTTTTTCCGGTGTCTTCTCCGGTCACTGGTTCTTCGAACGTTCTTGGCGAAAACCTTTGAGTTCTTTGTTTAATCCAAAGGTCAAACCTGGTCAATCCCCCAAGTGTTTGTGGTTGAATTAGCCAAGTCTAGTATAATTTCTCCAAGTGTAGGGTCTTCCCTTTAATGCTTAGGAGGCTTTACAACCTAGTGTCTGAATTCCCACCCTTGAGAGAAAAACTCTTTGCCGAGATCAGACGAATAGAGGAAGAGGAAGAGAGGAGACGAGGGGCCGACCCTAATTGGGTACGACCCATCTTTCCCATTCCTCTTGCCACCATAAGACCATCTGAACCCTCTGAGTCTTGTGGGTCGTCATCTCGTCCGGCCGATACTCCCAAACCAAGTGAAATGGACGAGAGAAACTCCTCTCCAACTGGTGATGGAACTTCTGGTAGAAGGGACTCATCTGACCTTAGCCCAGGACGAGAGACTGAGGGTACAATCCCCTCTGGGGCTGTCCCTGTGACAACCCTATCTCCCAACGCCTTCCAAGTGGCTTTTCCTCAGGGTCCTCCTGCAGGTGATGAGGAGGACGAGGACGACGATACAGATGATGAGGTTGATACCTCCCATGCCTCGTCTTTTATCTCCTCTGTTAGGGATAGGGACCTTCTGATATGGAGGCATATTTACGGAGTGCCATCTGGGGTGACTATGAGGGCTCCCTCTGATACCGAGAGGGTTTTTGAGGGAGAAGAGGGAGAGATTGCAGTCTACGAGCAAATTTTCAAGGTAGGTGTTAGACTTCCCTTCCATCCTGCTATTGTAAATATTCTGTCGGCTCTGGGCGTCTCCCCTTCTCAACTTCCACCCAACTCATGGAGGACGATTCTGGGTTACATTTCCCTGTGGAAAAACTCTTTTACTGATGAACCCTCGTCCGACGTATTCTTGGCCTGCTATAATATCACATCTTCATCTAAACAGCCCGGATATTATCATCTAGGGGCGAGGAGGTCTGAGAAGAAACTGCTCCATGTAGCTCAAACTTCCAATCATGATTGGAAAAAAAGGTTCTTCTTCATATCTGGGGCATGGGAGAGCTCCACCGAGGCGTCCCCTTCTGCCGATGCTCCGAGGGTTCCTAACAGATGGTCTAACCCCTCCATGAAAGCTAGGTCAGACCCCGGACTTAGCTTGGAGGAGAGGGATATTGTTGAGTATCTGAGGGGACGAGGGAGAGAGGGTGAGATCCCAAAGTTCGAAGATTTGATGACCCCTCGCTTCCTTAAAGAAGCTGGTCTGAGGGTCGGCCCTCTGACAGAACTATGTGAGTTATACTGAACATTTTCCCTTCTTTACTTATTTTTGAAGTGTTCTCTCTTTATCTCTGAACTTTCCTGATTCATCGTATCCTTTTCAGGTCGTCCTGCAGGCGTGTCAGATTACCTCTGGGATATGACTGCTCCAAGCCTTCTTGCTGGTCTGACAAAGAAGAAGGGGAAGGAGCCTCAGCAAGCTCCCAAGAAGACAAGGGCCTCAGGGCCGACAGTGGTTGAGCCGACAGCTGTTAGCCACAAAAGGAAGGAGCCTGAGGCTCCAGTCGAGCCTCGTCCTGACCCTAAGACGAGGGCCAGGGTCGAGGCCTCTGAGGGTGCAACCTCTTCATCAAGCATGGGGGCCTTCTGGTCTCAAAATCTGTCCCATCTGAGAGCCGACCCCTCATCTCTTATTGCCAACCTGAGGGCAACAAAGGCCTCGATGTTCTCTGCACCGTCGGCCTCCGACTTCGAGTTCTTGGCGAAGATGCCTCCAGCCAAAGTGTATGACTACGGTCTGCACTCCCTTGCTCAGGTATTGGTCTTGACCTTTAATTTCATTCTTTCACTAAGTGTTTCCTCGGTCCCCCTTGATATATCTTCATTTTTCTTGCAGTCTGTCTGTGCCTTCACCTCTGCCACCAAGTGGATGGCTGAGAATCAATAAAAATTTCATGAAGCCGAGAGGGCCATTCAACAAGAGGCTGACCTACGGACAGAGCTGGACACTGCGAGGGCCGAGCTGGAGAGCACAAGGACTGAGCATGCTAGAGTCCTTGATGAGCTCACGAGGCAGCATGATGCCGATCTTCAGGCTAAGGACTTGTTGATCAAAGACAAGGACTTGCTGATCAAGGGCAAGGATGAGGCTCTGATCAACCTGGAGGCCCGTCATAAGATTGATCTGGAAGCAGCCATCAAGAAAGCTGAGGCTGATGTTGTGGAGGCATACAAGACTTCAGATGAATTTTAGGGCTTCGGCCTTGAATATCTGGAAAGGGGGATTAGGACGGCCTGCCGATGGTTCGTCCTCAAGTTTGGCGATGTCGTCTCCTATGTTCGCCCATCACTGGAGGGTGTTCAACTGGACGACCCCCTAATTGCCGAGGCCCTCAACCAAGTGGAGGCCCAAGTCCAGATCGAGGGGGTCGGTACATCTGAAGATCATCCGGTGCTAGTAACTGAGGAGACCATCCCTATTGATGTTGAGGCCCTGCCCTCTGATGTCGTCCCCTAGGGTGGCTGCCTGTAACCCATACCCTTATTTTTGTACTTTTTGTTCAAAGGCCTTGTAAAAACACTTGATACTTATATTTGATTAATACCAGTCTCTTCCATATTTGCTGTCTTCCTTATTTCATTTTATTATGGCTTGCTCATTGTTGATGCTATTAACCCTTCCCTCGTCTTTTTTGAGGACCACCGTGGGGTCGTTCCCTCCACTGGTCCCCATTATAGCCGAGGGATCAACTTTCCAATTTAATGGATTTTAAAGTCTTCCCTCGTCTTTTTTGAGGACAGTGGAGGGGTCGTCCCCTCCACTGGTCCCCATTATAGCCGAGGGATCAATTTTCCAATTTAATGGATTTTAAAGTCTTCCCTCATCTTTTTTGAGGACAGTGGAGGGGTCGTCCCCTCCACTGGTCCCCATTATATCCGAGGGATCAATTAACCAAATTAATGGATTTTAATTTAGTCTTCCCTCGTCTTTTTTGAGGACAGTGGAGGGGTCGTCCCCTCCACTGGTCCCCATTATAGCCGAGGGATCAACTAACCAAATTAATGGATTTTAATTTAGTATTCCCTCGTCTTTTTTGAGGACAGTGGAGGGGTCGTCCCCTCCACTGGTCCCCATTATAGCCGAGGGATCAACTAACCAAATTAATGGATTTTAATTTAGTCTTCCCTCGTCTTTTTTGAGGACAGTGGAGGGGTCGTCCCCTCCACTGGTCCCCATTATAGCCGAGGGATCAACTAACCAAATTAATGGATTTTAATTTAGTCTTCCCTCGTCTTTTTTGAGGACAGTGGAGGGGTCGTCCCCTCCACTGGTCCCCATTATAGCCGAGGGTTCAACTAACCAATTTAATGGTATATATGAAGTCTACCCTCGTCTTTCTTGAGGGCAGTGGAGGGGTCGTCCCCTCCACTGGTCCTCATTATTGCCGAGGGTTTAACCAATCAATTTAATGATTTTTAATTAAAGTCTACCCTCATCTTTCTTGAGGACAGTGGTGGGGTCGTCCCCATTATAGCCGAGGGATCAACTTTCCCAATTTAATGGCTTTTAATGTCTTCCCTCGTCTTTCTTGAGGACAGTGGTGGGGTCGTCCCCTCCACTGGTCCCCATTATAGCCGAGGGATCAACTTACCAAATTAATGGATTTTAACAAAGTCTACCCTCGTCTTTCTTGAGGACAGTGGTGGGGTCGTCCTCTCCACGGATCCTCATTATAGCCGAGGGTTCAACTTCTTTGCATGTATACTAGAACTGATAACCACTGGATGAGGGAAACACTGATACTTCTCATTAATCTTCCATGTGTTCTGTCGAAACAATGCTTATTACAACTATGGCTTATCAAGACTTTACAACACTACTGGTAGTATTTTTTTCAAATGATCTGCATTCCAGGGGTTTGAGAAAGGTTCCCCCTCCAGGTTTTCTAGCCTGTAGGTCCCAGGGATGACTTCATCGATGACCCTATATGGGCCATGCCAATTAGGGTGAAGCTTGTTGGGCTTTTGCCAAGTCTTCTTGAGGACCAAGTCCCCCACTGCGATGGGCCTATGTTTCACCCTCTGATTGTAGAACCTTGCGGTCCTCTGTTGGTAGGAATCCTGCCTCATCTCAGCATCCTCCCTTCTTTCCTCAATCAAGTCCAGGTCAAGTCTCCTCTCTTCTGTATTTCCCTGGGGGTCATACACTTGGACCCTATGAGTGGGAAACTCGACTTCGGTGGGGATGACTGCTTCTGATCCATAAGCTAACATGAATGGGGTCTCCCCAGTAGAGGTTCTTACTGTCGTCCTGTACGCCCACAACACTGCATATAACTCCTCGACCCATCTTCCTTTTGCCTCCTCAAGCCTCTTCTTAATCCCATCTAGGATTGTCCTGTTCGTAACTTCGGTTTGTCCATTGGCCTGAGGTCGGCCTGGAGTGGAGAAAAATTGTTTGATACTTACCCTCTCACAGTACTTCTGTAAAGAGGCATTCTTGAACTGGGTCCCGTTATCCGAGATGAGGGTGTTGGGTAGACCATATCTGCATATCACATTCTTCCAGATGAACTGGAAGGTCTTCTGCTCCGTGATCGTGACCATCGGTTCGGCCTCTATCCACTTTGAAAAGTAGTCAATTGCTACGATGAGGAACCGATAGTTATTGACTGCTCTCGGTAAGGGTCCTACCAGGTCAATCCCCCACACTGCGAACGGCCATGGGGACGTAATGGAGGTAAGAGGCTGATGGGGCTGGTGAGGAATGGTGGCAAATCTTTGGCACTTATCACACTTCTTTACATATGCTGCGGTATCCTTCCCCAAGGTCGGCCACCAGTAGCCTTGGGTCACTACCCTCTTTGCCAAGGATCTTCCCCCTATGTGGCTTGAGCATGACCCTTCATGCACATCTCGCAAAATGGAAGGGACTTCGGAGGGATGTACGCACCTAAGTAAGGGGAGCAAAAACCCCTTTTTGTACAGCGTGTGTCCGATGACAGTGAACTTTGCAGCCCTGTATCTCAGTTTCTTCCTCTCTTGGCTTCCTTCTGGCATCTCTCCCCCTTTAATGTATCTGATCAGAGGGTCCATCCATGAAGGTTCTTGAGAAACATTCATGCAAATGCCAAGTGTTCCCTCGTCGTCTTCAATAGTTGGTCGAAGCAAGATTTCTACCGGGACTGTCCTCCTTATGCCTGTCCTAGTAGCTGAAGCCAACCTTGCAAGGGCATCAGCACGGCCATTGTCGAGCCTAGGTACCCTCTTGAATTTCGCTTCTTTAAAGTCTTTCAGCAATGACCTCACCTTCCCAAGGTACCTAGCCATCCTCTCATCTTTGGCCTCATAGGCTCCTAGTATCTGATTCACCACCAGCCTTGAATCACTGTGAACCAAAATTTGGCCGACACTAAGAGATTTGGCCAGGGAAAGTCCAGCTATCAGGGCCTCATATTCAGCCTCATTGTTGGAGGCTTTAAAATTGAACCTCAGGGCGTACTCGATGTCTGTGCCGTCGGGTGCTGATATTATCAATCCAGCTCCGCTCCCGCTTTCGCAGGAGGACCCGTCGACGAAGAGACTCCACATGGTCTGTTCTTCTGAGAAATTTCCCTCAGAGAGGGATCCCTGTCGGAAGATGTATCTTCCCTCTTCGTTTTCAGCCACCTTTCTTCTAGCGGTGCTTGTCTCAGCCGTACATGCAGGAGGGTCGGTGAGCCTACCTTGTTGGATGTCTGTCTCCCCGAGGGTCTCACCCTCGGCTTCATCGTTCTCCCAAGTAAACTCAGCCACGAAGTCTGCCAGCGCCTGCCCCTTAATGGCTGTCTTAGGCTGATACACAATGTCGAATTCCCCCAGCTCTATAGCCCAGGTCATTAGCCTTCCTGATTTTTCAGGCTTGTGTAGGACCTGCCTAAGAGGAGAGTCAGTAAGGATGACCATAGTGTGGGACTGGAAGTACGGTTTCATCTTCCTTGAGGCATGGATCAAGGCATAGGCCAACTTCTCCATCCTCGGGTATCTTTGCTCTGCCCCCTGGAGTGCCTTGCTGTTAAAATATACGGGCTTCTGTATCCCGTCTTCGTCTCTTACGATTGCTGCACTGATAGCGGACTCTGAGACGGCGAGGTACACGTAAAGTCGTTCACCCTGCACGGGTCGTGACAGCAGCAAGGGAGACCCTAAGTATGATTTTATCTCCTTGAAAGCCTCATCACACTCTTCACTCCACTCGAAGGCCTTCCTGAGGATCTTGAAAAATGGTAGACACCTGTCTGTGGCCCTGGACACAAATCTGTTCAAGGCAGCTACTCTCCCTGTGAGCCTCTGAACGTCTTTAATGGATTTGGGGGTCTTCATCTCAATAAGGGCCTTTATCTTTTCAGGATTGGCCTCGATGCCTCTTTGATTGACAATGAACCCTAAGAATTTCCCTGCTCCGACCCCGAAGACACACTTGGCCGGATTAAGCTTCATCTTGTATTTGTCCATCGTATTAAAGGTCCTTTCCAGGTCTGCCACATGGTCCTCTGCTTTCAAACTCTTGGTCAGCATGTCATCCACGTAGACCTCCATAGACTTCCCAATTTGGTCTTCGAACATTTTATTTACGAGGCGCTGGTACGTTGCCCCCGCATTTTTTAGACCAAAGGGCATGACCCTATAGCAGTATGTCCCCTTATCAGTGATGAAGGCAGTCATCTCCGAGTCATCAGGGTTCATGAAGATCTGGTTATACCCTGAGTAGGCATCCATAAAACTCATGAGCTCGTGGCCTGCAGTAGCGTCTACCATCTGGTCAATGCGGGGGAGAGGGAAGCTGTCTTTGGGGCAGTGCTTATTGAGGTCTGTGAAGTCCACACACATTCTCCACTTGCCGTTGGCCTTTGGGACAATGACTGCATTGGACAGCCACTCAGGGTAGATGACCTCTCTGATAAATTCAGCATCTTCTAATTTTTTAACCTCATCCCTGATGACCTCATACTTCTCTCTAGAGTAAATCCTCCTCCTCTGCTTTACCGGCTTCACTCCCTCTACCACATTGAGTTTGTGGCACATGATTTCAGGGTCGATCCCTGGCATATCTACATGACTCCACGCGAAGATGCTTCACCTTCTCCTCAACAGTTTGATGAGGTCTTCCTTGATACTGGGCTTCAGAGACTTGCCAACTTGGACGGTTTTTCCCGGGTCATCCTCATCGAGGATGATGGGTTCTACCTCCTCAGCGGCCTCTCCTTTCTTGAGCTTCGTCTCGTCCCTGGGGTCTAGGGTGTCAATGTTGTAAGTGGCTGTAACCCTCTTGTGTGCCTCCCTTTCTTCAGCGGAGTTGTAGTAGCACTCTCTCGCTGTTGTCTGGTCTCCCTGAACTTCCCCCACCCCATAAGGGGTAGGGAACTTAACCATCTGGTGGACTGTGGACGGCACAACTTCAAACCCCTTGAGGGCCACACGTCCCAGTATGATGTTGTATGCCGAAAACACATGCTCATCCAGCACAAAGAAACTGACCCTCTTGGTGAGCCATCTCGGCCATTCGTCCCCCATCCTGACGTCAGCCTCATATATTCCCAGGGGGTGAACCTTCTCCCCACTGAACCCAATCAATGGATGATGGTATGGGACAAGTCTGGCACGACTGAGGCCCAAGGCCTTGAAGCATGGCCAAAACATCACATCTGTGGATGAGCCCCCATCTACCAGGATCCTCGGCACTTCACACCCGTGCACCCTGGTAGTGATGACAAGAGGGTCATCATGCGGGGCCAAGAGGCCTTTGAAGTCCATCCTTGAAAATCCTACTATCAGTGTGTCCATATCAACCTTCTTCCTCTTTTCTGACTTGACCTCCAGGGAGGTTGCGTGCACCGTCTTCGTTATTGCCTTAGCCTCCGCAACATGGGCCTTCCTGTCAGCGACCTCAGACCCTCCTCCTGCTAAACCCCCGGAGATCATTCCTACACCGAGCGAGATCATATTGAGCCTCTTGACAGGACCGTGGTCGTCTCTCGGCGGGAGGTCAGGGTCGTCCTCATCATCAGAGGGGTCGTCCCCTCTTTTTTGAGGACCTTCTCTGCAGGCATCGACTCGCTTCTTTCTGGGGTCGTCCCCTCTTGAAGTCGGCTTTGTTGACGTACTTTCTGAGCTTCCTTTCCTTTAGCATCTTCTCAATCTCATCTTTCAGAGCGAAGCATTTGTCCGTTACGTGGCCGTGGTCTTGGTGAAACTCGCACCACAGGTTCTTATTCCTCTTGCCAGGTGCTGCCCTTAGCTTCTCGGGCCACTTCAGGGATCGGTCACTCTTAATCTCATTGAGAATCTATTCACAACTGACCGTCAGAGGGGTGTACCCCGCGAACTTGTCATCCGAGGACCTCTTCTTCCCCTCTTTGTTCTTCTTAGGGTATTTACTCCCACTAGCACCTCCTCTCTCGTCTTCATATTTTGCCGCCATCGCCTCTTCGGCGTTCATCACCTTTCCTGCTGTCGACAGCAGTTCAGCCATCGTCCTCGGAGGGTCTTCAGCAAGCTTCCATAACAGCTTCCCCTTCTGGAGTCCTCCAATCAGGGCTGTCATAGCTATGCTTTCCTCATAGTCTTCCACCTCCAGCTTCTCCTTGTTGAATCTGGCTATATAGTCCCTCAGACTCTCACTCTTCCCTTGCTTGACATAGAGCAGGTGAGTGGTCTTCTTCTGTGGCCTCACCCCAAAGCAGAAATTATGGATGAACAGATCTGCCAACTGCTTAAAGTTTCCGATGGAATTTTTCGGAAGAGATGTGTACCAAACATGCGCAGCCCCTGTCAAGGTACCAGAGAAGGCACGACACCTCATCTCATCTGAGATAGAGTATATATCTGCCGCCGACTGATACATCTCCACGTGGTGGACGGGGTTGGTGCTCCCGTCATACCTTGGGGTGACCATTGGTGGCTTGAATTTTGACGGCGTGGGGAAGTTGACTATCTTCGCCATGAAGGGTGAGCCTACGGTGTACCCCCTCTGAAGAGGGTCTCGGCTCTTCAATATGTCACCAATCTTATCCTCTAACCACTGGATTGAGTCATTCCAGGGCCTCACAGGGTCGGCCTGGCCGATGTTATCCCCTGCCGCCTCTCCGAGGTGGACGGAGGGTTCTGCTGCAGCAGGCCTGTGTCGACTGTTCACTTCCCTCTGGCCGTCATCTCGTCCTCGGGGTCGGCCATCTGCTGCCCCCCCCCTGGATCTCGCGGCGCTTTTTGGCCTGGACAACTCTTCCCGTAGGTCATTAACTGGGCCTAGCCTTTCAAAGGCCGACCCCCTGCTCAAGCGATCAAAAGCAGAGCCTCTTGGGCGGTCATCAGGGTTTGGTCTCTCGCACCTTCCCCTACTATCCAGGAGAGGTCGCACAGTGTTGTTGGAGACCTCATACGGTTCCCAGCATTCTATTGGGGCCTCCTCCCCCTCCAGATTGTCATACCTGTCTTCAGGGCAAGGGTTTCCTTGCCTCCCCAGGCGTAAACGCCTGGGGTCAGCAACATCCCTGCGCCGCTGAGGGGGTGGCCGGTCTTTGCGTGGTGCCTGGGGTGGTCCCCTGGCCTCATGCTGTCCTGGGGCTGCTGCCGGAGTAATCATCTCAGGTGAGACCCCTGGTGCTATTAGTATGTTCTGGCTTAGAGCTGTGAACTGCTCCTGCATCATCCGCTGGCTTGCTGCCAGAGACTTTAGGGCTGCCGCCACATCAGCCATCTCAGACTGAGGCGGCGGCTGACTGGAACTGGGTCTTCCCCCCTCATCCGGTGGGGGAAGTGGTGGCGGTGGCATCTCAGGTGCCATGTGCTTGAGCTATGAAAAGTCGAACTGAAGAAAATACTGGTGAGCTTGGGAACCTTAGTGGGTCTCTTTCAATGGTGAAACACCTCCTCTCAGGGGGAGTGTTGGTTCACCACCAGAGTGCCTAGTGAGGTCAAGCTGTACAAAGGAAGAGATGTCTTCTCGTTCTCACAGACGGCGCCAAACTGATGATGCTGAGATTTAGCACCACCAGATAAGTGTTAGTGAGCTCAAGCAGTAGCAGCCATAGAGATATATGAATGTATAGAAGGGGATGAGTATAAGAGGAAATTTAGACAATGATGTATAGTGGTTCAGCCAATTTGGCCTACATCCACTATGAGTGTGTGATCCACTAAGTATGGGCACTAATGGCCTTGGATACAATGCACATAACCCTCTCTCTCTCTCTACTGTGTGTGTACAAGCGGAGTTTTAGCTAGGGCTACTGTTCATGGATCGATCCCCTGTAGGGTTGTAGGTGACAAGTATATATAGGTCTTAGGGGGTGTAGTGTACCCCCCAAGTAAGCATGGTGCATGTGAATAATGATCTAACCAATTCCCTGTTGACACCTGTAGATGCCAAATGATGACATAATATTCCCTCACGTGAGGGTGTGATTCGGTTATAACGGTCTGCCACGTGTCATATGAGCCTGACGCGCATTGTTCCACGCGTGTCCCGGACCACGCGCTGTCATGATGTCACCCTCGGCCTATGAGCCGAGGCCGAGGGCAAAGTTTCTTCCGGTAGGGAGCCTGTCTTGATTCTGGCCTCGTACTGTCGTACCCTCGTAGGGTCGTCTGGAGCCTGAGTAAGGGTCGGCCCCTCGTAGGGTCGTCTAAAGCCCGGTGGAGGGTCGGCCCCTCGTAGGGTCGGCTAGAGACTGGGGAAGGGTCGGCCCCTCGTAGGGTCGTCTGGACCTGGTGGTGGCCAGCTGGGGCCTGTTGAAGGGTCGGCCCATCGTAGGGTCGTCCGTATTGGAGGTAATCCTCATCCAGGATGAGGGTATAAACGGGTATATCACCTGAAAAAGATGGAACAAGAGCTTCACGAAGACAAACGCAAGTGCCATGGTTGGGCACTTACCCTCAGGCGAGTAAAACTCGCAGTTGAGGAAGGAGTTCACATCGCAATCAAGAGCACTCCAAGCACGAGAGTCGTCGAACGAGACGAGATCAAAAGGAGGGATATCGTAGACACGATATTCATAATCTCGTTAAGAAAGAGATGGATCAACACCCTATTAATAGTAGGGCCAGATCCATCAAAGAAGTAGTAGAAATCCCTCATCACCCAAATGCAATCCCCTTTTTCAAGGTCCATTACGGCGCAAGAACTCCAGAAGAATTTTGCAACTCCGAGGTTCAAAATTTATGATGGAAAGATTGACCCCGTTGACCACGTGTGTCAGTATAGGCAGACTATGACCTTGTGGAGTGACAACGACGCTCTTATGTGTCGCATATTATCCTCCAGCCTGGGGGGTATCGCACAAAAGTGGTTCGAGAGATTGCCACATAGGTCGACCAATAATTTCAAGTAGCTCATTGAATCCTTCACTGCTCGCTTCATCATGAGCAGCGCTCATCCCAAGAGAATGGATTATATCCTCACAATAAGGAAGAGGCCTCGAGAAACCTTGCGGGAATACGCTAGGCGATACTGGGAGATCCTACACTACCAACACCTAATTCGTTACCACCATCGCGGTACAACAACCATCGTTGTGCGTACAACCATCATAATTGGCCCACCACTGCTACCACTATCTCCATCGCGGTTAATATTTGCTAAAAGTTTAAAATAAGAAGACTTATTGTAATTATTTACTCCGAGTGTAAACATTTGTTATTACGAGGGAAAAAGAATAAGAAAGAAAAAACAAGTGAAACAAAACTTACACTAATATAAATGTGTAAGGACACAAATTTCCAATTGAGTCATTTGTAGTTTTGACTCAATTTCGGACAAAAACGTTTGAGTCATAGGATAGAGTTATTGATCATCCTTCAAGCCTATGACATACTAAAGTTGAAGACGTAGCGGCCAAGATATTAAAGCTTTATCAAATGCCAAGTTTATTGTGCCTCGTTTTTACGTCATTAACAATGTTCCATTTACTCCTAAGGTATGAATCCATTTTAATATATATATATATATATATAGGAGCTTGGAACATTTTATATTGGGTGTTGTTTATTTAAAAGTGTACTAAGTTTTAAATTGTTGTTTATTTTCAGAAAGATTTTATTTTGACGTTAAAATAAAGTATATAAAGTTTCTGGGCTAAAATCAAAATTTTCAAACTTTCTGTAAGTTCGTTCGAATTGTCGTTCGAACGAGTTTGTCGTTCGAACGAGAATGTCGTTCGAACGAGTTTTCCAACGAGATTTCCCCAATGGCCACTGGAACTTCGTTAGAAGTGTCGTTCGAACGAGATTTTCGACGGAAAATTAAAATGGCAGTTTTTGAGCAGTTTTTCCATTTTCTCCACTTTCTTTCCCCACTAACTTTTGACAATATTTATGTAGTCCGGGAACAACCATTTTGAAATTAACTTTTTCATATCCTACAACCTCTAAGAGAGTGTTTGAGAGAGAAATTCAAAGGAGAAAAAGTTCTTTGTTTAAGTGTGTGTTTTTCAAAGAAAAATTGATTAAACACTTGTGCTACACCCATTAGTTTGTTTATCCAAGTTTCATATATATGTACTTTGCTTGGAGTGTTTGGCACCGGTTTATCTCTACATTTGTTTGAAAAGAAGTTTGAGTTTCCTTCTAAATCCCTCAAAGAAGAAGAAGTTCATTTTTGGCTGCGGCATTCTCACATAGTGAAAGGCACCATGTGTGGTTGACGGTTGTTTCCTAGTTCCTCATTGGTGGATTTCAAGGTTTCGGTGGAGTCCGGGATTGTCGACTAAGCAGAGGTATTTGCAAAAAGACGCGTCGGGGCTTGAAGGAGTCGAGTCGAGTGTTGTAAGTCATCTTGCTTGTAATTGTAATTCCGTACATAGTGGACTTAAGGCTAGGGCCGTCCGAGATTTTTTCTCGTTGTGGGTTTTTCCTCGTACATCGCAGCATAGTGATTCATTGTTTAATTTTATCTTGCTATATCACCTAGAAGGCATGCTTAGGCAAGAAAATAAAATTGGTGTAAAATCACTACTAATTTAATTTGGTGTTAATTAAATATTGGGTAATGTGTAGTTAATTCAAGTCGTTAATTTAATTTGATAACATTTGGTTTGGCCTAATTTACTAAAATGAATTAAATATTTTGTTAGTCAAAGTTCTAGGACTTGGGTTAATTAATTGGGTTTAAGTGAAATCAAATTGCGTGTGTGTTAATCATATTTTACTTTGTTTTTACTTTTAATTTAAGAAGAAATTAAAATTTATAATTTGTTGTTTTATTGAACCATCATCATTTGCTTCCGTATATTTAAAAAGGAAATTATTACTTTGTGAAGTAAAAAGTATTTTATCTTAAAATTGGGGGCCTCCACATTTTTCAAATTGGTATCATAACCAAAATGATAAATTATTTCGTTAAATATCTTTTAAATATTTTTGGCTAAAATGGAATTTTCCCCATTCTCAAAATTTTCTATTTTCGATAGTTCTAATTACGCGTACTGGAAAGCGCATATGAAATCGGCACTTAAATCTATCGACGAGAGGGTTTGGTTATATGTAGTTAACGGGTGGTCTCCACCAATTTATTTAGTAGATAATGTACGTGTTCCCAAACCGGCCGATAGATGGAGTGAGAATGAGTTTAAACTTTCAAATTTTAATTCCCGAGGTTTAAATGCCTTGTTTAGCGCTGTCACACTGGATGAATTCCGGTGCATTATGACGTGTGAGACCGCTAAAGAAGCTTGGGATATTTTACAACTCACTCATAAAGGTACAAGTGTCGTTAAAGCTTCGAAACTCCAAAACCTCACCACTCAATTTGAAACCATCAAAATGAACGAAAAAGAAACTTTTGATGAATTTTATGCTAAACTTTCCGATATGTTAATTCATCTTTTAACTTGGAAGAGAAAATATCCGACAATCGAGTTGTAAAGAAAATTTTAAGGTCCCTACCTGATAGATTTATTCCAAAAGTAACCGTGTTAAATTCTTTACCAACTTTAGCCTCTACGAAATTAGAAGAGCTTATAGGTGATTTACAAACCTATGAACTAGACATGTTTCCCTCTAAATCTTAAAAAAAATTGAAAAGGGCATTGCTTTAAAACCCCGAAAAGAGGATAAACAAGTAGTAGAGAGCGATAGTGATAGTGACTCAGAAAATATGGCTATGTTTGCTCAAAAGTTTCGAAAATTTCTTAAATTTAACAAAGATAACTTTAAAAATAATTATAAGAAATTTGAAAAATCTAAGCATGACAAAGTCGAGAAAATCCCTCAAAACTTCTAATGAAAATGTCAATAGGGACGAGTCCGCCAAGTGTTTTGGTTGTGAAGGGTATGGTCATAGGTCATTTGAGTACCCCACTAAACTAAGGAGATAGGGTAAGAAACCAATTTATTTTAATGCAACCCTTAGTGATAGTGATTATGAAGAGGGACCCGATTCCCCCACTAAGCCCAACTTTGTGGCTTTTATGACTAGTCATGTGAGTGATAGTGAGCATTCCTCTATTGATGAGATTTCAACACATGACACTTCCAAGGTCATAGTTTATGAGTCCCTTATTTTTTATGATAGTGTGAGTGAAGAAGAAAGAAATAGTGAAAATAAAGAAGAGGTTGATGTGAGTGAACTTCAAAATGTGTTTCAAGAACTTTACGAAGAATCTATTAAATTAAAAAGAGCTAATTTGAAGTTAGAAGCAAGTTTAAGAGAGCGTGTCAAGGTTGTTGGTGATAGTATGTTGGTAGAAGACCTTAGGACACGTGAGAGGACTCTTCGAGAGAAGCTTGAATATGTAGAAGGCGAGAGAGATAGCCTTAGAGGTTTAATGGAATCCTTGAAAAAGGAGCTTCTCGAGTTTGAAGAGAGAAATGTTTTATTAAAGTCTAATATTTTAGAATTAAAAAATAAATTAAAAGACTTTAGAAAAGTCAAATTTGATTTGGAGTGTAGGTCCGAAAAACTAGATAAAATCTTAGGCACGGTCCAAATAAAAAATAACACTTGTGGTTTAGGATTCGATACTTGTAATGAATCTACTCATAAAGCCAAAACTAATGTTTTAAGAGAATCACCTAGGAAAGCCTTTAGAGATCAATCCTTAGGTCCCAATTTTCGATGTGTTTTTACTTGTGCACATTGTGGTCGAAAAGGTCATCTTAGGAAATTTTATTTTGATCTTAAACAAGGTCCTAAAAAATCCCACCATAAGGAAACTAAGGTAGTCAAGATTCCTACACCCAAAGATAGTCACTCATCACTAGTTTGGGTTAGGAGATCCGACTTGGTAGCTTTACAAGATAGGGTTTTTGATTCTCATTTGCTTTCACATGCTTCCTCCCTTGCAAAATCTAAAGGTTGAATGTGTTAGTTTTATTTTCATACTCTAGCTTTTGTACTTCATGCTATATCATCATGATAAATGTATGCTTGTTTAATCATTTTCTAGTCTATGCTCCATGCTTAATCACATGCTAGAATAATGATCTTTGCTTATCTTTTGTATTATATTCAATTTTATTTTTGTTTGCTTTAAATGAAAAATACAAAAAGATTTTTGTTTATCATTTGTGTTTCACCTTTTAGTAATTTAGGCTTAATGAAAAATGCAAATGATTTTTGTGTGTCTTTTGAGTATATATTTTTATTTTTGGTTAAAAATTTGAAAAACACAAAAAGATTTTTATTTTGTGTGTATTTTAGTTTGACACACTTTATGTGGCATACACTTGTGTTAGAATCCCATCTTTTACGCTCTCATGTGGCTAGAACTTTTGGTTTAGATTGTCAATCCTTATTATGTTCTTTACACATGGAGTAGTTGGATTTTGTGTTGATTTAATGGATTCTATTTTTATATGCCTCTATTCATACATGCACGAGCTCTTTTGAAATTTAACTTCATATGTATATTTGAGCTTTGTGAGGTGTTTTCCTACCAATTTTGTCACCTATATATTTGTGACCTAGGAGAACTAGTGCATGCCAAAATTCGTTGCACGTGAGATTGTGTGAGATATAAAAAATGATAAATATAAATGTGCACGGAAAAGGGCTCTAAAAAGGATTTATTATCCTTTAAGAATAGTAAGCCACCGTTTGTTTGGACCTAAAATAAATACGTGGTCCAAAGGCCTAAAAATAAAATTATGTCATTAAAAAGAAAAATAATAGCCAAGGCATATGTTTATTTGATATATTCATTAAAATATATATGCTTATTGAGGGAGATTGGATGGTATATCAACGGTTTGCACAATGTCCGTTTATCCTAGTTGTACTTTCAATGTCATGACTCTATTGGTTTGTAGAATCATCAATATGCTAGGCTTGTATGTATTGTATATGTTTGTTCATTGAGTTCAATCTATATTGTCACATGAGGTTATATTCAAATGTGATGAAGTTTGCAATCAATTGAGAACTCCGTGAACATGTTTTAAGTGATTGGGTCTAAATTTAATTGTTACTAGTTCACACCCCAACACTTCCATTTCAATATGACACATTTTTGCCATACGAGTGTGAAAAGCTTATCTTATTTTGTGTCATTTGTGAGTTTATATCTATATATATGCATGTGCATCATTGATATATCTAGAGTATGTATATATATATGATATTTTATTTTGGTCTTTGCCTTGCTTTCTAGTTCATCTATGCTTTTATACATAATTGGTATCTATCTTGTTGCATTGTTTGTATGATATCCCATGTTCAATACTTTACGTATCGTATTGGGATCATTTTCTTGCATCTTAGTTGGTATCCGTTATTATTTCTTGGATTAGTTATGCTTGATTTGCCCATGTGCTTTAATGTTCTCATCACTTTTTGCGCTATTGCATGTTTACCTTATTATCCCATTTTTTTCATCCCCTGTTTAGTTTGAGAGGGTGTATATGCTTTAATTGGGGGAGATAAGTTAATGTTTGATTATTTAGCCTTTGTCTATTCCTGAACAAAAAGGGGGAGAATGATAGGGGGAGAAATGGTATCTAATCCTATTGTAATCGTATCTTAGTTTGGGGAGATTTAACTTAGGGGGAGAGCGCTACCTTCTTAGGTTGATCATAGTTGATAAAGGGGAGAATTAACTATTGGGGAGTCTTTATTTATATTGCATTTAATATTTTAATATTCCCTATGTGTTTGATAGTTTGCTTAAGTGTGCAGAAATTCTTCTATTTGGCAATGTTCATCATCGGGCAAAGATATTGATCCTTTGGGTTGTTTGAGTCAAGCATGTATTTTTATTTTGGGTGGGATATTTTTGTCAGTCTAGTAGTGCTTGATGACCCTTTAGGATTTTTATTTTTTTTTGTCCCGGAATAGCCAAAGGGAGAGATTTGTAAGGACACAAATTTTCAATTGAGTCCTTTGTAGTTTTGGCTCAATTCCGGACAAAAATGTTTGAGTCATAGGATAGAGTTATTGGTCATCCTTCAAGCCTATGACATACTAAAGTTGAAGATGTAGCGGCCAAGATATTAAAGCTTCATCAAATGCCGAGTTTATTGTGCCTCGTTTCTGTGTCATCAATAATGTTCCGTTTACTCTTAAGGTATGAATGCATTTTAATATATATATATATAGGAGCTTGGAACATTTTATATTGGGTGTTGTTTATTTAAAAGTGTACTAAGTTTTAAACTGTTGTTTATTTTCAAAAAAATTTTATTTGAACTTTAAAATAAAGTATATAACGTTTCTGGGTTAAAATCAAGATTTTCAAACTTTCTAGAAGTTTGTTCAAATTGTCGTTCGAACGAGTTTGTCGTTCGAACGAGAATGTCGTTAGAACGAGTTTGCCAACGAGATTTACCCAATGGCCACTGGAACTTCGTTAGAAGTGTCGTTTGAACGAGACTTCGTTCGAACGAGATTTCCGGCGAGAAATTAAAATGGCAGCTTTTGAGTAATTTTTCCATTTTCTCCACTTTCTTTCCCCACTAACTTTTTACAGAATTTATGTACTGCGGGAACAACCGTTTTGAAATTAACCTTTTCATATCCTACAACCTCTAAGAGAGTGTTTGAGAGAGAAATTCAAAGGAGAAAAAGTTCTTTGTTTAAGTGTATGTTTTTCAAAGAAAAATTGATTAAGCACTTATGTTACACCCATTAGTTTGTTTATCCAAGTACCATATATATATACTTTTCTTGGAGTGTTTGGCACCGATTTATCTCTACATCCGTTTGAAGAGAAGTTTAGGTTTCCTTCTAAATCCCTCAAAGAAGAAGAAGTTCGTTTTTGGCTGCGGCAATCTCACATGGTGAAAGGCACCATGTGTGGCTGACTGTTGTTTTCTAGTTCCTCATTGGTGGATTCCAAGGTTTCGGTGGAGTCCGGAATTGTCGACTAAGCAGAGGTATTTGCAAGAAGACGCGCTGGGTCTTGAAGGAGCCGAGTCGAGTGTTGTAAGTCATCTTGCTTGTAATTGTAATTCCATACATAGTGGACTTAAGGCTAGGGCCGTCCGAAATTTTTTCCCGTTGTGGGTTTTTCCTCGTACATAGCGGCGTAGTGATTCATTGTTTAATTTTATCTTACTATATCACCTAGAACGCATGCTTAGGCAAGAAGATAAAATTGGTGTAAAATCACTACTAATTTAATTTGGTGTTAATTAAATATTGGGCAATGTGTAATTAATTCAAGTCGTTAATTTGATTTGATAAAATTTGGTTTGGCCTAATTTACTAAAATGAATTAAATATTTTGTTAGGCAAAGTTCTAGGACTTGGGTTAATTAATTAGGTTTAAGTGAAATCAAATTGCGTGTGTGTTAATCATATTTCACTTTGTTTTTACTTTTAATTTAAGAAGAAATTAAAATTTGTAATTTGTTGTTTTGTTGAACCATCATCATTCGCTTCCGCACATTCAAAAACGAAATTATTACTTTGTGAAGTAAAAAGTATTTTATCTTAAAATTGGGGGCCTCCATGTTTTTCAAAACGTAAATTAAATATTTTCACTTACAACAATTTTTTTTAGTAAAAAATAGACAGAGACCAATCAACTGATTGTGAGTACAATTGTTTATTATCACAATATAATCCATTGACAGTGAATATTTACTATAAGTATAAATATATGTTATCACAACAAAAGTTCACTCACAATAAATATTTGCTATAAGTGTAAATATTCACTATCACAATAGAAAAATAAAAAGAAGAAGTAAAATAAAACTTTACACTGAAAATAAATATTTACACTCACAATAAAACATTCCAGGAGAAGAATGAGAATGTTGTATAATAGAAAACTTAACTCACGGTAAATGCAAGTGTTTACTAACATAAGAAAATTTCACTTAAAGTAAATATTTACTGTTAATGTAAATTTTTGTTTTTACAAGAATTAACACTAACTACATACCTGAAAATATTCTTGTTATTCACTATGTTTTTCTCTTTTTAGTAAATATCTACTTAAAGTGTGGATACACAGTCAATTTATATGTGAATATTCACACTCTAAGTAAATATTTACTTAGAATGCATATCAATCCGAGAATACAAAATCATCAGTAGCCCTTTTTGTTTCTTTCTTTCTCTTCTGCTAACACACACATACAAGTACACACACTTGTATACACACCGTCATACATACACACACTCATATCTATACAAACAAATATGCACACAAGCAAATATATATATATATATATATATATATATATATATATATATATATATATATATATATATATACTATTACAATATCTAGATATATACACACTTCCAGATACACATACACATTCTCACACATGCACACACATGCATAAATATATACATATACACACCATCGCACACAACTATACACATACGCACATTCGCGCACACATACACACACACATCAAATATGGAGATCGAGAGAGAGATGAAGAAGGGTAGAGAGATCGAGTGGTTAAAAGATGGAGATATGGAGTGACAGAGGCGGTGCTTCTCAAATAGAGATTGAGTGTGTAGATGTAAGGGTTAAGGTTTTTGGGGTAGTTTAGACATTTTACTTCATACTTTTTAAAAAATGGGAGTGATATAATTAAAATTAAGTCAATAGCACTTAAGTGAAGATTGACCAAAGAAATGGGACTATTTATAATCTTAGAGTTTAGGATAAGAGAAAAAAAGTATTAGTTAATGTTTTATATAGTGAATGGCTTATTGGAACAAAATGAAAAGTTTTGAATTAATGTAAATTAAAAAATAGTGAGGTTTTTGTAATACCCGTATTTTTAATGGTTTTAATTATGGGATTAATTGAGGATTAATTGACTTAAAATGGGAAATTTATTCATAATTAATCTGAATTTATTTAAATAATTACTAGCGTGACGGGAGTTAGTACTTATTGATGTAAGTTATACTGAATATTACTTAGTGAGTAAAGTGATATATGATCATGAAAATATTAATGCTGTCGTGAGTGAAAAATACGACAACTATGGAATTTAAGTTGGAACGCTCGTGTGAATCGTGTCGGGACTAAATTAGTAAGATAAAAAGTGAAATAATTATATGTCACCCAAATGGTCATTTTGAGTGCACCAACGTGTCCGAAAGGGTCCAAATAGTCAGAAAAGTCTACTCGGGGATTTAGTTTGGGTTTCGGGATAGTTTTGAGCCAAACCGACACCCCGGAGGGGTATTTTTATCTTTTGAAAAATCTACGCAAAATGATGGACGAAAATTGGGAGGTTTATATCTACATGTACATGAAAGAAGCTAGTTTTTATTAGTAGAGAAAAAGATAGAGTCCAAGAAGAAGAAAAAGAAGGGATTTCTAGGAGCTCCAAGACCAAAACCAACCATCCTTCACCAAAAATACCATCAACTGGTAGATCGAAAAGAGAGGAACTCCTCTATACCACTCTCATTCAACAATTCAGACCTTCCCAACAAGGTAAGTGGCTATCTTGCTTTAAATTAGTGCATATATTATACATGTTAGTGTAGAATTGATGATATACACCTAATATAATGAAATTTGGGTTGAAATTAAATTGTTAATCAAGTTTTGGGTAGAAATTTGATTTTAGATGAAATACTATATGCAGAGGCTATGAATCTGGGATATTACATGAAGGAAAATGAATTTAATTTTAGGTTGGATGAAATTATTGATGATGTAAAATTAGGGTTTTTGACATTTGATTAGATTCCTTCACCCATATATAAGATTTAATGAGGTTTGATGGTTAAAAGATATTAGGGATCATCTATATGTATATAAAATGGCTTTAAGACTGTTAATTGGGAGTTAGAATAAGTTTGATGTGAATTGAGTGAACAAAAATGGGAAAAAATTGCAGACTTCCTAAAGTAGAAGACGAACTGGGCAAAAGTCGTTCGAACGACCTGAGAAAAGGGAAAGTCGTTCGAACGAGAATCCAACGAGAATTCAGAACTATGAATGACTCAAGTATATGTGGGGTAAACATAGTTCTTAAGCTAGTAATATGGGCATAGGTGTATATAAGGATAAGAGGGACTTCTTAGTGATATTCATTATAAGCGATGCGATACGTTAGAGAGAATAGTCGTAATTGAGAGACATAGGTCTGGGAAAGACTTATCTGTGAGTTGATAAGTTTGCGATCACGTGGGTGCGCAGATATGTGCGTAGCCCATGGGACTGGGAACTATGTTCACCTCCATTGTGTGTGATATGTGTTAATGCGATTCCAGAGTGATTTAGAATTCGTAGTCCTTACGTGCGTGGTGTATCGGGATTGATAGCAGAGTATGTGTGCACCGTAGGTTTAGCCTTTTGGGGTTCCGTATTAGTGTATATATATATATATATATATATATACACACACTTGAGATTATTGTACTGTGTTGCTTATCAGATGATAAAGACTAAAATAATTAATATTAATCAACAATGTGAGAACTTGAATGATTAATGAGTTATTTGAATCCTAATAAGCTGGCGTTATAACTATAAGAATGTATTACTCGGATGTTATAATTGAGTAGGATGACTTAGGCATTTCAGTAAAGGACTTGGGCTAAGTTAGATAAGTGGGATATCATGACTAGGAGGGGATTATGAGTCTACGCCAGGCGTGCATAATAGTTGAGAGGTGAGGATCTCAAGTGAGGGCACGAGAAACTAACATGGATATAATATTTACTGTTTAATGCATTTTAAACACTTGCTGATTTTTAAATTATTTTCAACTCGGGCTCTGACCCGTTTATTGTAAATCTTTTCTCTTGTCAAATTATTTTAGGTTCCCGGCCACAAGAACACCAAGAATAGAAATTTGATTCATTTGACGAGATGTAGCTGCTATGAAAGTTACAGGACTTGGTAGTAGACGCCTCTATAATTCTCATTCCTACATATTAAGCTTCTCTATCTCAGATAGGGCATGTTGCCTTTTTTGCTTCTTTCAGACAGTCGGAGACTTGTGGATCATTTTAGTTATTCATTTCAATTATTGATTTAATTTTTTGGATTATTATATGGAGATTTAGGCTGGATAGGTTTACTCCAGTCCCATTTATTACTTTAGTCATTTTAATTCATACGAGATTTGTTTTGAATGGTGTATGGTTTGTAATTGGATATAATTGGTTTTATGTTAACGAATAAATTTGACATCAACCTTTTTAAATATTAGGTGGTTAATGTTAATAATAAAGTTTTTTGACAGTGATGCATATTCTGAACCAACTGGATATTCTGAATTAATTTAATAAAGGACTGATCACCCAGTATTTAATTCATAGTGAAATTTTGTAGGCTAGGTCGTTCGAGGTTTTTCCCATTGTGGGGTTTTCCTTGTACATCGTGGCATTGTGTGATTTTCTCTTTAATTAAATCTTGGGTGCTCACATATTAATTCTTTGGCAAGATAAAATTAGGTAAAGATTACACAAATTGAATTTACACCCTGTTGATTTAAAAAAAATGGATCAATTCCTCACTTGGTAATTGTTTGCTATAATCATTAATTTAGGGTTCTTACCACTTGCAAGTAGTATCAGAGAGGGTTGCTCTAGTTTTCTAGTTAATCCTAGGTTTAGAGTGTTTTTAGGGTTCTTTGATGGATTATAATTGTAAGGGTAGTTCCGCTTCCCGACCTCCACCGTTTTATGGGTCAAACTATGCCTATTGGAAGACACGAGTGATATTTTTCTTAAAATATATTAATGATAATGTTTGGAACTGTACTTGAGACTGGTTGGTCTCCTCCTAAAACTGCAATGGGAGAGGTTAAGCATGTGTCCTAGTGGACGAAGGGAGAAAATAATTTATTAAATATAACTCCAAGGGTGTAAATGATATCTTTAATGTTATCACAATAGAATAGTTTCGTCATATCACTACTTGTGGGTCTGCTAAAAAGGTATGGGACATTTTACTTTTCCCACAAGAGGGAACTAACATAGTTAAAATCTTCAAATTACAAAATCTGACATCTAGATTTAAATCCATTAGAATGGAAGTGAATGAATGCTTTGATGATTTTTATTCTAAGTTGCTAGCTACTGTAAACTCCTCTTTTAATTGGGGCAAGAAAATCCTAGAATAAAAAATTGTTGAAATCTTAAGGTGATTTCCTGTTAGATTTAATTTAAAGTCGCGATTTTTAACTCTTTGGTAATGTCGATTATCTAAAAGTTAAGGAACTTGTAGGTGATCTCCAAATCAGGGACATGTGTCCCCGGTAAAGAAGGATAATGGTTTAACTTTTAAAGCACATAAATGGAATAATTTTGATTCTAGTGACAGTATTAGTTCAGATACCAAGGAATTTGTTGTCTTTGCTAAAAAGTTCAAAAAATTTATGAAATTTAAGAATGAAAAGGCTAAACTAAATAATCATAAACAAAAATCTCATGTAAAAATTATGATAAAATTACTAGTGATAAATGTAAGAATGAACGAACCCGTCGGATACTTTGAATGCTATCCTTAGAAATAATGAATCGAAAGAGAGTGATTCTCCCAATTAGCGTAACTTTATCACATTCATGGCTAGTCGTTCAGGCTCTGTTGGTATGTCTTCCCCAGTTGAAGATAAATTTTTCATGATGATTTTGTTATCTGTTCTAAAGACTCCCAAGATGAGAAGAGTGGGGAGGATACTAGTGATGATGAGGAAAATGAGCTTCAGGTAGCCCACCATGAGTTATATATGAAGTCTTTGAAATTGAAAAAGGCCAACCTAAAATTAGAGGTTAATTTAAGGGGGATTGACAAGGAGATTGCTTTAAGAAATAATAATAATAACAAATTAATTGGTGATTTAAAGGCACGTGGGAAGACTCTTATGGATAAGCTCGCATATATTAACACTACACCACAAATAAGAATGGTCGCAGTAGGTGGGTCACGACCTAGGGCCGTGACTAGAGATAAAATCTCGTGACCAAGCAAAAGGGTGACATTAAATGGTTATGGTCACGGCCATAGTTCGTAACCATGAGGGTCACGGACTTGGTCCTTGACCACATCGATGACCAACTAGGTGCCAAAACTCCCATCAAAGTGGGTCATGGACCTAGACCGTGACTATAGACGTGACAAATATTAGTATTTTAGTTGAGATGGGTCACGATCATGGGACGTTACCATTTTGAAATTGTCATGGGATCTAATCACGATCCTGGTCCACAAACCCAAGATGTGACCATTTATTTTTTACACGTCATCAACCTAGTCATGGTAGTAGACCGTGACTAGTTATTTATTTATTTTTTTTAAAAATTATGGGTCACAAATTAGGACCGTGACCAAATTTGAACAATAGCGTAGGTCAGGGAATATATCCGTGACCATAGAACTAATATTGTCCCACACTGGTCACAAATTAAGACCTTGACCATGGAGCCAATATTATATCACGGGAGAGACTATGACCCCCATTTAAGATCACGAATGAGGTTCGTGACCATTGTATTTGGTCATGGAAAAAATGGTCATGATCGAGGTCTATGACCCTGTTGCGTTGGTCATGAACGAGGTTCATGACCATCTCCAATATATGGGGTAGTGAGAGTGGGAGAAAGATAACATTATAGAAATGGTTGAACATATAAATAAGGATTACCTTCAATTTGAAGAGTCTAAATATTTTCTTGAGGCAAGGTTTTTGAAGTTAAAAGATTCAAAGTGTGTCAAATTTTACTTGAAAAATAGGTCTGGAAAATTGGATAAGATGTTAGGGTCCATCTAAGTCAATAATGACAAGAAATGTCTAGGGTACAAAGATTTTAATGATTTGGTTCCTAAATCCAAGACCATGTTTGTTAAAAAGTCAACCATTGCCCGAGACATTCTCAAAGGTCAACTTGATGTAACACCCCGAGAGGTGCTACTAAAAAATATTGATAAATTAGAGAATTTTTTTAGAAAACAGTACCATTTAGATTGATAATAAATTTAAGGAAACATAAATAAAATGAATAGAATATCTCAATTTTATTAAATATCAAATGTCCTTTTACAAAACAATTTACAATAAACAGTGCGGTACATTTAAATTTTAAAAATAAATATACAGAGCCTCTAACGACACTCTTAATCTCAACGATCCTATAAATATCATCTCGTACCAAACCTAGAACACAACAAACTATGGGGGGATGAGTGGGAAACTCAGTAGCTCGTATAAATGCTCCAAGTGTAACTACACATACTCATGTGTGCGTGCATCATATACAAGAGTGTAAGCAATATGAACACTCAAACTAAAAATCCAATAATATAATCATCACCTATGATCTCACCGTGGCACTACACAACCCAAAACCCAATATCAAAATTCCCGTCGTACTTCCCACAGTACGGTATGGACTACCGTCCATTATCCTATTGATTATCCTCGGAACAATCCAATACCCCCCTAAAATAAATAACATAACTTGGGCACATGACCCATCATAACATGACATCACCATCATAAAATTTTGGCATCACCGCCATAGTAAAACTTGGCATACTCATCAATCGGACTCCATGGTCTAATCTCTGAATCATAAACAAAATCGTAGCCGATAGCACACCCCGTCCAACAAATGGTTTTGGTAAGGAATGACTATGCATTATCCAATAATAATTATCATAATATCATTATCCCAATTAAAATAAATTTTATATTCAATTCCCGTAAATCAAGTTTACATGTTTTCTACCCATTTCTATAACCCAACATGCTCGTAAAATCAACTAACTTCGTTATGCAAACTACACGACATGAAAATAACACATACAAAATGGGTGCAAGAACGAATATAATATACGAGCATACAATATATATAAATGCAACACATAGCATGGATATAACTATACAATCAAGGTTGACTAAGTGTAGCACACTAAATTAACCACGGGATAACGAAACTACCTTAAGCGAGTCAAAATCCACCATTCTAGGCCTGTTTTGAAAATCCAGAAAATTCTAGTCCGAGCATTATCTAAACTGCCAATATGACTTCAAATTTGGATTCTACACGGAATTGAGTCAGGTATGTGTTTTGAGTTTTTCTCAAATCTCATCCAAAATCACTCAAAAAGAAGATTTAAACACTCCAAATTGGATCTTCTCATTCCACTCGTTTTTTACTTTTTTGATTTTATTTTTGTCCTTTGTTTTTTATCTTACTTTCCTTATAATCACCCATAATATTCCTTATATAGCCCATCTCTTAAACCCTAGCTTGGATCCTAAGCTAACTCATATTACTATATTGCCCTTTAATTCAAAATTATCAATTTTACGTATTTATACCATTACAAAATGTCCAAAAGTTAATTCAATTTGAATTTAAATATTCGATTCATTTCAAATAAAAATAAATATAGTATCAATATCCTCATCAATAAAATAATAATATTATCAAAATCTTATACAATATTCGTAAATAAAGTCCTCAAAATTACGGGGTATTACATACTTCCCCCTTGAAAAGGAATTTTCTCCTCGAAATTCACCCCAACATTTTCTTCCATTAAATTCATTGAGATTTTACATCACCCAAATAAGATACACATAAATAAAATCTCTCTCAACGGATAACGTAATGAACGAATAACACCAAGCCTGAGAATACGAATAATCTATGCTCTGATACCACTTTGTAACACCCCGAGAGGTGCTATTGCAAAATATTGATAAATTATAGACTTTTTTAATAAAGCAATACCATTTAGATCGATAATAAATTTTAGGAAACATAAATGCATAAATAAAATTAATCGAATGTCTCACTTTTATTAAATCTCAAATGTCCTTTTACAAAACAATATACAATAAACACTGCGGTACATTTAAATTTTAAAAATATATATACAGAGCCTCTAACGACGCTCCCAATACCAACGAGCCCATAAATATCATCTTGCACCAAACCTGAAACACAACAAACTATGGGGGGATGAGCGGGAAACTCAATAGCTCGTATAAATGCTCCAAGTGTAACTACACATAATCGTGTGTGCATGCATCATATGCAAGAGTGTATACAATATGAACACTCAAACTAAAAACCTAATAATATAATCGTCACCTATGATCTCACTACGGGACTACAAAACCCAAGACCCAATATCAAAATTTCCATCGCACTTCCCACAGTACGGTATGGACTACCCTCCACTATCCTATTAATTATCCTCAGAATAATCCAATTCCCCCCCCTAAAATAAATAACATAACTTGGGCACACGACCCACCATAACATGCCATCACCATCATAAAATCTTGGCATCACCGCCATAATAAATCTTAGAATACTCGTCAACCGGGGTCTATGGTCTAGTCTTTGAATAATAAACAAAATCGTAGCTGATAGCACACCCCGTCCACCAGGTGGTTTGGCTAAGGAATGCCTATGCATTCTCTAATAATAATTATCATAATATCATTCCCCCAATTAAAATAAATTTCATATTCAATTCCCATAAATCATGTTTACATATTTTCTACCCATTTCTATAAACCAACATGCTCGTAAAATCAACAAGCTTTGTTACACAAACTACACGACATGAAAATAACACATACAAATTTAGTGCAAGAACGAATATAATATACGAGCATACAATATATATAAATGCAACACAGAGCATGGATACAACTATACAATCAAAGATGAATAAGTGTAGCACGCTAAATTAACCACGGAAGAACGAAACTACCTCAAGCGAGTCAAAATTCACCATTCTAGACCTATTTTGAAAATCTAGAAAATTCATATCCAAGCATTATCTAAACTGCCAATCCGACTTCAGATTTGAATTCTACACGAAATTGAGTCAGGTGTGTGTTTTGAGTTTTCTCAAATATCATCCGAAAGAACTCAAAAAGAAGATCTAAACACTCCAAATTGGCTCTTCTCATTTCACTCATTTTTTACTATTTTGATTTCATTTTTGTCCTTTGTTTTTTATCCTTCTTTCCTTATAATCTCCCATTATATAGCCCCCCTCTCAAACCCTAGCTTGGAGCATAAGCTAACGTCTATTATTATATTGCCCTTTAATTCAAAATTGTCAACTTTACATATTTATATCATTACAAAATGTCCAAAAGCTAATTAAATTTGAATTTAAATATTCGATTCATTTCAAATAAAAATAAATATAATATCAATATCCTGATCAATAAAATGATAATATTATTAAAATCTTATAAAATATTCATAAATAAAGCCCTAAAAATTACGGGATATTACACTGGAGAATAGCCTTCCTAGATTTTATACATGTACACATTGTGGTAGGAAATGTCACCTTAAGAGTTTTTGTTATGATCTTGAAAAAGGTCGTAGGAAGTGTAGATCTAGTGTCAAGATGATTCCTAAAACCCGAGTCTCCCGTAGAACAACTATTTGGTTGAGGAAATATGATTTGGTGACACAAGATATCTTACTTATTGATTCTTGTATGATTTCACATGATACTTCATATGCTACATCTTATAAGCGACTATGGTTACATGCCTTCATAGACTAGACTTGTTCTTCACGATATATGTTATATCTAGTAGTATGATGTTTGTAACTCTTGTATTTTGATTTTTCATTTTGTGAGTTTATACAAAAAAAAAATAGCAATTTTACACATTTGTATGGAATATTGGTGTGTGTGAAACCAATTCATTCCATGTGGTTGCATTAGATTTTGTTTAAATGCTTTGGCTTGAAGTTGTTCTTATTTTGTTTTCATAATGGGTTCAACTAAGTATATGCACACACCATCAGAAGCACTTTTGGAATTTGACATCTATTTATTCATGAGGTAAGTGAGGTGTTCTCCTATCAATATTGTCAAATATATATATTTATAACTAGGGTATTTATGTATGTAAGAACCATTGTGTGTGAGGATGCCCTTGGGTTTAAAATATAAGAGTGTGCAATGGAAACGTCTACGAAGAGAGATAAAATCCTTTACATGATAGGCCAGCATTGGCAAGATCCTTTTTGATAAATAAAGCTATAAATATGCCAAGTCAAATTTAAAAATTAATCGTCATAAAAAATAACATCTTCGAAAGAGCAAAAACTGAACATATGTTTTTTTAGGTTGTTATAAGTTGAAGATGAACGAATTTGCACATTTTGTCCTAGTTAATGCTTAAATGTTTGATTTTATTAACTTGGGAATCATTACTATTTTCTATGCTTCTGTGCATTTAGACTGTTATTATCTCTTTGAGTTCATTTTGTATGTCACATGAGGCTAAACTATGTTTGATAAATTAAGAGTATCAAATTTGAACTCCTTGGTACCATCTTAAGTGTTCTGGGGCATATGTATATTATTTATAGTTCATACCCTACACTTCATGCCACATGTTTTTAGATACACATTTGTGGCATATGATTATGAAAAACTAATTTTATGTGTCTTATGTGGTAACATCTCTCTCTCTCTCTCTCTCTCTCTCTATATATATATATATATATATATATATATATATATATATATATATATATATATATATATATATAATGTTATATATGTGTTTTTATATGTGTATATTGTATTTGTTTGAATCTTTGCATGCATTTAATCTGTGTTCTTAATTGATTATTTGTTATTGTGTTGTAAGTCACATGCTTGTTGCTAGATATACTTCACATTGCATGATATATTTGTTTACTAGATGATCATATTTGGTTCATGTTATGATCTTTAACCTTTATTTATTTCCTAACAAAAATGAGGAGAAGGGTTAGAATAAGGAATATATTTGGGGAGTATTTTCGACTAACACTGTTAAATTATTTCATATTCTCTATGCATTAAAAAGGTGTGTTAAATGTGCAGGATTAAGCATCAATGTGCAAAAACTTCACAAGTGAAAATCTTCATATTCGACATATTCAATAGAGTTGATCAAATGTTTAAGTGTATTTTTCCATTTAGGGATTGGGAACTACTGCTTGACAACCTAGCTTTATTTTTTATTTTTTCCCTAGAATATCCAAATGGAGAGATTTGTATTAAAATACTACTTAAGAGCAGCACTACACTGACTTCCATTGTTGACATAAATTTCATATTTAATGATGTGGACTTGCCACATCATTTGTATACCACAAACAAAACTCCGTATCATTTTAACAGCAAAGTTCAACAGAATTATAAAGGCCTTAGATATCTTTATCTAAGGCATTAAATTTGATGCTTTGCATTTTAACAGCAAGGGTCTTCTATTGCATAAAACAAAGGCAATTATATAAACACAATTAAAAAGTGGCAGTAGATATATATATATAGCATTAAAAAAAATAGTAGATATATCTATATCTTTACAGCACAAAAAAAACCCAGAGGTAGTAGGCACAATAATTTTATTCAAGATACTAAGCACATCGAAATCCGTCCCGTATCCTAATTCCATCCGAAATTCCAATTCAAAATCGTTCATCTATTTTCGAGTGTTGTATTATTTCCAAATTTTTTTACAACAATAACATTAATCAATAATATGTGTGTATCTAACAACAATAATGCAAAAGAATTGCAATTTGACAAAGAAACAAAAAGTCAATCATAAACACCCACAAACCTATGTTCAAACTACAAATCATACTTTAAACCAATTAATCTTTGCAAAAACATGTTAACATGCCTTTTGTATAGACTTTGTATTATATTAGGAGGTTATTTGAAGCTTAAATTGTTTATTTGGGATGGGCTTAGGAGTTTTGGGTTCTTGAAGAAGTGGGGAGTTGAAAGTTTTGTGTTTTAAAACAAAATTCATATGCTACATGGATACCCTACTTAAACTGGTCCCAGGTCATTGGATTAATTCAATTTAGTATTGATTCGATTTGAACTTGGGGCTTCAATTTTTTCGTAGCTACAATTTTGGAGTGTTTTGAGCCATTGACTCACTAGTTTATATCCTAACATTAACTTAGTTGTATAATATATTTTGGATGTGAATGGGAAATTTATTTTATTTCTGGAACTTTGATACGTAGAAAAATCCTCTCGTTAGTTAGATATAGGAATACTCTATGGGACTGTCTAAATAGGGTCTGTGAGAGGCTGGTCCATTTTAACTAACTCCAATCGAGGGTTAAAACCTATAACAAATTCTTTGAGGTGTTGATGTTGACTTTTAAAATAGTTACAGTCCTCGGATTCTCAATTTCGACGACACTGTGATCAAAGAAAGATTGACTATGTTCGGGCCATACCAATGTGCTTGTAGCTTCCTGTTGAAGATATACAAGCGGGAATTGTAGAGTAAAACCTTTTTTTTACCTTAAAGTTGTTATGAAAGATCTTCATATCCTAGAACACTTTTTTTTGCTATATATGAGAGTTCTCGTATAACTCATTTATCAACTCTTAAAGTTTTTTTAGATGGAAACTTCTCAAGTCTCCACCGTCGGTTATGTCAAAATTGAGCTTTTTTATAGACCAATATGCCCGATGCCCAAGTTTTTATGGGTAAATGACATGCTTTTCGATACACTGGTTAGTAGGGAGACATCCCAAAATTTGATTCGTAATCCGTTTAATATACTCGGAGAGAGTCGAATGTTTAAATGACCAATCTCACGTTAAGGGGAAATAGTTTTTTTTAGGATTCTCTTAATTTTCGTATTTTCCAATTTTAATTGATCGTTGGTCAGAAGGTGGTAATTCATGAAAACTTTATGGGTGACACTGTATTGTATCATTAGACAAGTGAAAAGTTCATTGTAGAAGTGCACACCTTGATCACTTGACATTAGTACTTCCAAACTCGGCTGTAGACACCCCATTCTAGTATCCCCATACACCTCCATAGGTCTAAGCACTATCCCTTTAATCCTTGGACTCCTAGTCCTACTTCTAACCCTAAAACTTGAGCCACTGAATGCTCCTAAGCTCCATTTGATGTTGGTTAACTCTTGGACCTAAGACCTCAGATTACCTCAACATATTATCATAGGGATCTAAATACCATTTACAATGGTCCCATTCATACACGAATTGGAATTAACATTTATATTTAAACCCCTTTTCGTTTGGAGGTCACCGAATGTTTCTTGTTCTCCATTTGACTTTGTTTAAATCTCAAGCCCAAGATTTTCTCAACGCACTTTCAGAGGGATCTGAATCCCCTTTTAAAT
The DNA here is from genome assembly GCA_949130495.1 of Sambucus nigra. Taxonomy (NCBI): domain Eukaryota; kingdom Viridiplantae; phylum Streptophyta; class Magnoliopsida; order Dipsacales; family Adoxaceae; genus Sambucus; species Sambucus nigra. Next base: position 54,415,885 of record OX422220.1, read on the forward strand.
AGTCCATATCATGCATGAATTGGGCTTATGATTTGCATTTAGATTCCTTATTACCTCAAAACCCTAACTAGAGATCATCGGATGCTTCCCCCACTCTATTTGACTTTGGTCAACTTTCTATTTCTCTACATCTTCACCACATGCATTCTTTTCCACAAATCAAAATAGAAAAATCTACTTTTGGATTTTTCAGTTAAACCCCACCTTTATGTTATTTCGAACTATGTGAAACTTTGATGTTGGTTACAACTATGTAAGCATCCTGAGTTTTGCTTTGGATTCGAGTCCTTTTTTTCCCTCATTTCCCACACTTCACTTTTCTCACTACTTTCTCATTAGTATTTTCATACATAAATTCGCTTAATTATTCTTTCCTTTTGCGATCCTGTCGACATGCGTACTCATTTATCCATAATAAGTCACGATCCGGTGCACTGCTAATATTATAGTTACACACACACACACACACACACACACACACACACACACACACTATATATATATATATATATATATATATTCATTTTTGAGTTATACTTAATCGAACGACTCGTTCACGTATGTCCCATAATGCGGATGTAATTATTTCACTCCTTATGCATTTTCATGCATATAAATACTTTTCATCCCAGATACATTATACACATTCTAGGAGAAAAAAAGAATACTTTTTTATGTCCCAAGAGAGACCAAAATGGTGAAATGGGTGTCTTCCCATTCCGTAATCTAGTCCTTGGGCTAGTGATCTATTTGGTTTCATGTGCATTTGTTAGTCTTTTTATGTCGTTTCTTCGAGGACAACTACATCATTTTCTTGTTTTTAGTAAAATAGGATGGCTACTCTATTCTATACATTTTCACCCTTTGACGATGACTGCTTTATGTCCGTGGGAGCCCGCAAATATTGTGCGAGTGGTAGAAAGGTAGTTTTCATCCTTAACCCCATTTTCACAGATAGCCTTTTTCAAGGCGCACTAAATCCAAATGGTCATAGTGGAAACTTTCTCGGGGACTTTATTTTTATAGGACTAAACCATATTTACATGGGATTTATGCTTTCTTTTTCCCTTTTTCTCTATTTTTTGACATGTGTATATATGTATCCACTTGTATATTATTCTTTTTACTTTCAAGCTCGCATGTATATATGACAGGTTCATGTCACACTATCCATGTATGTTATTTTCTCTGTTATGCTCATTTTTTCATCACATGTACATACCATATTTTATATCACATCATTCACGCTTTCTTCATTTGTATATATCTTCTACATGTCACTCCACTTATTCGCACAATTCACATATTCCATGTCACTTGTAGATACCCATGCTTATTCCCACTTTTGTATTATTCACATGCTTCACCTCACTTGTATAGATCCCATGCTTACTCGTATATATCCCGTGTCTGCACATACTTCCACATTATTTTCACTTACACATATCATCGTGTTATTCAAACTTTACACATATATCCAACCCACTTGAATATATTCACATATGTGACACCCCGCCTATTCTAATCCCGGGTGATCAGTCCATTATTAAATTAAACAGGAATAATTAATGGTTTCATTCTTAACATCACTGTCGAAATTAATTTATTTTACTAACACCCTAAGGGTCCGATGTCAAATTTTAATATTTATTATTAACATGTAGTAATTATAAACGGAATAAAATTTCATTCACCATTTCCATACACAAAATAAAGAATAATGAGATAACGAAATGTATAAATATTTCTAGAAGTACACACTAGATAAAATCCCAATACAGTCATCCATAAGTAAGTCTAAATAAAGTACTAGGAATAACTGGAAATATAATGTCTTTGTAAATAATATCCAACTAAGACTCGGAGATATGCCCGACTGAGATGGATAAGGATAAATAAGAACTCAATAAATGTGGAGGCTTCTAATAGCAAGGTCCTGCAACTTCCACAACAGCTAGAACACATCAAAAGTAGGAACTCTTGTGTTCGTCATCCCTTTGGCTGGGCACCTAAAAATGTTTTTACAAAAATGGATTTGAAACGGTCCAGAGCCCAAGTAAAATAGTGTGAAATATTTTAGCAAGTATTTAAAATGCATCAAGATAAGATATTATATACATGTTAGCTCCACGTGCTCTCACTTGAGATTCTCACCTCTCAGCTATTGTGCACGCCTAACGTACTTCTCTAACCCACCTAGTTATGCTACTCACCTAACTAGTCTGACTTACATCTCTTCTACCACTTGATACGTTATTGTGCCCACCCGTGTCGCCCATACAATACGATACTACATTTTCAAATTCTTTACATTCATTATGAGTCACCAGTTAATTATTAAGTTCTCATACACATTGCAATTTAGATATCACTATCCATCTTATCTAATAATACACTTGTAGTAGGATCACACACACACACACACACACACACACACACATATATATATATACACACACATATACATACATAACTCTTATCATATACACGTATACAACACCCCTAGGTGGAGACCTGCGGTACGGACATACTCTGCTATAAAGTCCCGGTACATCACGTACTAAATAAGGACATCGGTTCGGATATCACCCTCGAACCATAAAATCAAATCACACATATTGTAGGCGAACATAGTTCTAAGCCTTTGGGTTACGCACATATCTAATGCACCCAAATGACCGATCACACCCTTATTCACACAAGTTGTTCTCAATCCCTAAGTTCTATATTCTGAGGTACATGTCAATATCCCCAATTGGGCTCATCAGGATAAGACTGTCCACGATACGAAACTTCCCATGATAGCAAGTATCCTGGGTTTGTTTACAGTTAATAAATCAACCACTAGGTAATCACACAACCTATGTATATATATAACATCAATATAGATATAGACTCAACCTATAATACATGTCTCATATGTAGTATATATAACTCCCAAATATTCTATGTATTATTATGTTATGATTTAACTTCTCAAAGTATGTTACCGAGTACCCCCCACTACCCGAGGGGTGTTATTCAGTCTTTAACGTATTTCAGTAAGTAATTCATCCTCGAAGGGTCCTAACCACCCTATTAGATTATTTCAGTAGTTATAATACCATCCTCCTATTGGTCCGATTTTAGGTTCACTCGCACTCTCTGTGACCCATTCTAATTTACGTAAGATCATTAATATCAAACTATTCACTCATATTCATCATATTTTTTGTGAAATCAATTGTAAAATATACCACATACTTTGTTAACCATAATTCTCTTCAATCGAAAAGAAATCCTAACTCAAACCTACCAAAAATTAATTAAATCGAGACCCAAAAGTGTCTGGTCACCCGAACTAATTTGAGGGAACACGCGAATCGGTTCGAGGGTACTGTCGAACCTGTTTGGGGAGACATGTGAACTGGTTCACTATACCTGGCATTTTTTCTTCATTGCTACGGGTTTTCTCCAATTTTAAACCTCCAAACCAACATTACACTATCCTAAACTCCCAACCAAATATCTCTAACATTATAATAACATGTATCAACGATTTTTTACATAAAAGAATCATTAATTTTTATAGAACAACCTCAAATTGGATTTAATCAAGATTAATATTTAAAAAGGCAAGATTATTATTCTTGTTCAAGAACCTAAACATAATTCCACATTTCTTCCCAAACTTCATGATATTTCTCATCATATTCACCCTACATGTATAAGAGATCAAGTCTATTAACATTTCTACCCAAGAATATGATTATATCTCCAAATTTAAGGGAAAAGTTCCTAAATTTCATAAAGTAAGCATCCCATTATAATATGGATGGTATATCAAATCATAATCAGCAAGACAAACACTTGACTTATTTTAGAACTTTGATTTCTTCCGAATTGATGGTGGGATTTTTGTTCTCCTCTTCCCGATCTATAATCAGGTGGTGGTGGTTATGCAAAAAGGTCGTTTTTGGCCTTGGAACCCTAGGAACACCTCTCCTTATCCCTCCTGTGACTCTCCGTTTGGTTTGGTAACTGATAACCTTAACTCCCTTTACATGATAGAAGATATAACTCTCTAATTTTCATAGGTTATTTTTCTCCAAAATTTCAAAAGATCGAAATGCCCTTTTGGGTGCTGGTTTGGCCTAAAAGTGCCCTGGGACCCAAACTGAACCCCCGGGTAGAATTTTTTGACTATTTCGACCCAAGCGGACACACTGGCGCACTCTAAATGACCATATAAAACATCAAAATTAAAATTAAATTTTATTTCCCAAATTAAGTCCCGACACGACTGACACGTGCGTCCTGACTAAATTTATCGCAACTATCGTATTTCTCACTCACGACAATCATAATATTTTCTTATCATTATTATTACTCATTTAATAAGTAATGTTCAATATAAATAAATATTAACCCTTGTCTCGCTAATTAATATTTATTTTACTGGGTTAATTTTCCAAATATAATTTAATTAATCCTAATTAATTTCCAATATAAAAATCAATAAAATTACGGGGTGTTACAACATGTCTCACGACCTGTCCATATTACCATTCTTTGTATATGATTCATATTACTCGTACACTTTTATTATCATTCCTCTCCTTGAATATTTGGTTCTTTTTCACGTGTTGATCATGTATATTCCTATGCTCTACTTCATGCTTAGTAGTTGTACATATTCCTCCTAAAATATATAAAACTTTGCATAAAAATAATTATTAAGGCTCTTGAATTTCGCACACTACATCACACAAGCACTACATTTTCACCAAAAAATTCTCGTACTAGGGTTCACTTTGTGACGGGTTGCTGGTTTTGTGGTGCGCGATTAACCTAAGCGATATCACTCCCACCTTCCATTGGCCAAGTACTTCTGACGTATATCGAATGGTTGCCCCCGTATCCTACCACTTAACCAAAATCATAACGGGAGGTATATACTAGGGAATTCATTCACATACCTCAAGTAGGTCAAATTCACTCTCACACTTACCATCACAGTTATATAATACTTCTTTTCCAAATGTACCAATGAATTATTGTTGTTATATTAAGGAGTATATCGTTGAAGACAAAAATCTCATATGCATGAACCTCATATAGGCGTCTAGTCTAGGACACTCATAAATAGTCTGTCGATTTCAATGCAAAACTAAGCCGAAATTTCAGGTCATCTAACCACCCATTTGTTTTACTATCTCGCCCGTCTTTAAAACATAACCTCATTCGCGAGTTTGAAAATAAGTCAAATCGTGTATTTGCATCACGTGCCCCATCATTTTCTAGACTTGGGTGTTGTTCAACATTTCCCTTGCACCCTAGGCCAAACATAATACAAGTGAAACCTAATAATAACGACTACACTAGGGGTTCTTATTTCCTCCCTTATTCAAAATTACAAAAAATATTATCACTTCTTTTTTCAAAAATGCCAATGATGTTCTTTTCTAAAAAAAATTCTTTACCTCTCAGATGTGACCACATTCCTTAGCCTTGCTCCCTATTGGCTCAGATCTATCATTAATCCACCCCGAATTCTATACCATCATCATCCACTTCAGTGAAAACCAAATAGTCTAACTAGAGATATCTTAGGGAGAACCTCGATAAGAATGTCAATGTTCGACCGAACTTGATGATGATACTTGTTCAGCTCAGTGCAAAGATAAATACTCTACAAGTTGATTTTTAAGAAATATAAAGGAACATGGATTACATCCCAGAGGTTCCAGAACTAGATATTGCCTTACCCCATGCTCTGGGATCATAAATTCCAGAGAGATGTGGGCTCCAGAAGAGTATCACCAACCTCATCACCCTTTGTGTGTCCCTCATGTTAATGGACCGCCACATGTTAATCAACTAATGCCAATCCTTGCTTAATCATGAATAACATGCCAATGCCCAATCTTACAATCCCAAGGAAGAAGCATTGTACCAAGTCAAGGAAGAACTCAGTCGCTTCCCAATATATTTAATCATGTCATGATCTTAGGTAATTACATAGATTACACCCACATATCCCTTGGTTGCCGAAATAATTCAAAATGCCCAATATCAAGAAGTTTGGAGGTAGCAGACCTCCCATTGAGAATCTTTACAACTACCATCTTTCCATTAGCTTACTTGGAGCGACTGAGGAAATCATGGATTATATGTTCCCTTTTACTCTTATTGAAAACACCCTTCGTTGGTTCCTCTCACTAGAAGAATCTTAGATTCACAACTGGGAAGACATAGTAAGGGATTTTGTAACACTTGCCCCACAATTTTGATCGTACTGGTGTTATTTGGTAATTTGGCATGACTCATTTGGACTTTAGACTTGTTAAGATGGATCTTGGGTCAAATTTGGGTAACGTAGTGGCCACAGTACAATTAAAGTGGATTTATAAGGCTTAAAGTAATATCAAAATTTTTGGTCATCATTTGAATGAAGGTTATTGTCATTCAAGTAAGAAAGGGTTATCATTCGAATAATGTTCAAATGACCAAGACCTGAATGATTTCCATCATCCTCTGGAATCTCGTCGAAATTCCTTCGCTTGAACGAGGTGCATTGTCATTCGAACGAGGTGGATTCCTTAACCTTTTTAAAGACTACGATTTTCCCTCGTTAGAACTCTTGTTCGAACGAGATAAGATATCATTTAAACAAGGTCCAAATCATTCTAACAACATGAACAAATTTTGAAAATTCTGCACATTTTAATGTGCTGTCACGAATTGGATGACGTGTCGAGCCCTCAGTGGCTCAGATAAAAACATGGGTTAATGGCTTGATGGACCAAATGTTAAAGGGGTTGAGTTTGGGGCATCTTTACTATTTAACCCTTAGGTTTTGAGGAGTATTTGTGTGACTTTTGGACTATTTAGGTGTTCCAATTAGATATGGTCTCTCTCTCTCTCTCTAGGTCTTGGAGATCCTCCACCTGAAATAACCATAGATTAACCATTTTCTTCCATATTTAAGCTCGTAAACCCACCTACACCATTGTTGGGGAAAGTTATAGACTTTCGAGAAGTTATTGGGGGATTTTAGAGAGAAGATAATGAATAAATTATGGAGTTTGGAAGGGGTTTTAATGGAGATTTCAAGGATCAAGCTAAGTGGAGTTAGATAATCTCTTTAAGGCCGCCTTAGGAGATGGGAGGTCGCTATCTTTTTCTACATTCATCCAACCATTTTTGGAGTTTCTTTGAGGTGGAAAACTCTACTTTTTAGCTTAAGGACTCTATTTTTCATAGTATTGATTTTGTAGCTAGAGATTGTAAGAGTAGAATGCATATCATTTAAGAAGTTATTTCTTATATTTTTATGTAAAATGGTTTCTGAAAGATTTTAAATTTTTGAGTAAAATGATATATTTCAAGAAATCTTGCTATTTAAAGATTTTATTTGATAAAATGTTTGAAATAATATTTCTCTTGTTGAAAATATTTATGAACAAATGTCTCAAGGTTTTCTTGTGAAAACTGGGATTTTTATGTAAATAGATATTTAATCAAGTTTTGAGGAAACAAAAATGTCTTTTGGCCTTAAAATTCATGCTTTTGCAAATATTATGAATTTCTAGAATAAACTATGTGTTAAATCCATTTAATGTGATTTTTGGACTTAAAATCTCTCTTTCTATGTAGATGAACTTGTAGTAATTTAGTCTTGAGCATATATATAAGTTTAAAGAAGGTTTTATTGGGTTTTAGCATGAAACAAAGAAAATAGAAATTTCGACCTTAAAGTGTGTTAAAAGGTAAATGGGTATTTCAAGACTACCAGTAATGTTAAAGAAAATGGTATTTTTATAAAGTAGTCTTTAAAATGCCAAACGGTTTTCTTAGTAAATAAGGTAGTGAAATAAAGAGATTTCTAACTTGAAAAGGTTGTTAACTCCAAAGTGTATAATAAGTAAAAACATTTGAGAAATTGGTATGTATAACTTAATAATGTTTGGAAAAGTAACACTTATGAGATGGAAAAAAATACAAGTTTGGAAATAAATGGGTAAAATGGTAATTTTACGTAAAGTGGAACAATTTTATGAAATAAAAAATATTATAGAAAGGTGTTACACACACGGGCCTAAATGAAAGTTATTTTTGGGATATAATCAACTAAAGTGTATATTGGATAAGAAATGTTGATTTTCAAACTGTAATCTATAGAAATGTTTTGGGTTTTCCCCAATAAATGAAAGGTGTTACATCCCCGGGTTTTGATTTTTCCCGATAAAAGTGGAATAATGTAGACATTTGGTAAATTTCAGAACACATTAATATAGAATCGGATGAGATCGAGAACAAATTAAGAAGGTCCCGGAGCCCTAGGGTAAAAGACCCAAAACACATGCTAGAGCATATGGTAGCATAGCTGGCGATGTAGAGACTGTTAAAGTACGCGGTTATTTGGAGGATTCGAGAAAATATAATTAGAAAAGTGGGACATATTAAGAAATGGATTATGTGGCGATTATAAGAAAAGATAACCTAACTTGAATGAAATTAATACATGTTCCGGTTGAAGATAAAACAGATAAGTAATATGAGAAATTGGCAAATGTCCATGTATAGTGATAAAAGCGTAAAGTGAAGTGATCAAATGGGTAATTAAGCAACCTAAAAAAGGTTTTCAATAGAAAATAGGTATGGAGCATGTGTGTTGGAAGGTGATTTTCAAGGAAAGTACTAAGGTAAATTTGCTGTGAATAAATAAGTGATTTTAATAAAGAGGTGATTTTCCCTCAGCAAAGGGTATTTTATCCAAAGTATTTAACCAGGTGCATTAAATCGGGATATAAATGCTAAGTCAAGTAAAAGGGGTCTTTTATAAGATTAATGTGACTTAATCAAATCAAGTAACATTTTTGAAATAAAAACGTTCCCACGCATTAAAGTATGTATATGTGTATATATCAAGTAGTTGCATGTGCACCTGTGTATAGCGTGTTAGGGTCTCTTTTTTGTCGTACGATTTTACATTACATTGATATATCTTCCCACTTGGAATTTAGCTAATTCCCTCCTCTTTGTTATGACATGTAGTGTGAGGTTTCGTATATTGAGAGCATTACACATGTAAGAATTGTTTTTATATTGGGTTAGTAGCTCTATATGCTTGGCATCTGGGGATGCTTCCCATGGGTCCCTCACATAGCTTGATTTTAATTGGAATCACATTTTAATTAAGTGAAGTGTTAATAAAATAAAAACATTATTTAGGTTGTCTCATCGCACTTCACACCTAACGTTCAGGTCGATTTAGGTTGATCATGGGTAACCCATAAATTCGGTCCGGGGCGTTACAGAATTCATGGCTCAGCACTAGCATAATAAAGAGTTATAAGTAACCCACCAAGATATTGAACTTCTCAAGTAACGCCTCGGAGAATCTACCAATTGTTTCGTCAATAGGTTGAGAGAAAATGCTGTTACTATGACCAACCATCTGTTCAAGGAAGATCAAGTCAGTTTTATGAATAAGAATTTTCTTCCATACATTCGTATCTCTATGAATAATCAGTATTACCCCCAATTAAGGGCCCTTTTGGAAGTCCAGGTTAAGATTGAAGAAAATGCCAATAACCAAAAGAACGAGTCCGAATCAAAGAGGCCATGCAACCCCCTTTTTTCTTTTGAATGTGTTTTAAGGAAGACATACAAACTTTTTTTTGAAAAACATTTTTCCAAATGTTAAACCGCACTAAGTGCGTAAACCAATTTTAACTTAGCCTAGTTTTATCTTAATTAATCCTAAACATGCATCTAGTGATTAAAGCAAGTAAAATGAAGTAAGTTAACAAAGGTGATGCCGAATGTACGAGGAAACCACTAAGGGAAAAATCGATAACGGCCAATGCTAGACAATCATTATGATGTGGTATTACAAAGTACAAAGATAGACTTACTCAATGACTCGATCCCCCATAAGTTTTGAAGTTTCTAATATTCAACCACTCATCCATAGTGCCCACACGAATATCCCGTCACGATACATGTCCACAACACACATGTCCATAAATGCCTCGGTGTCCACCTATGTAGCTTGAAAATGTCTACGAATTCCGAACACAAACTCCTTTGCTTCTTCACCGCAAAACCCATTGATGTTCAAAGTGATGAACAACTCCAAATGGTGCAAATAAGGATCAATTTTGCATATATGAATGAAAGGTCACAAATTTAAAACTCTTAATGGTGAAAACAAATATCACTTTTGTGAAGAAAACGTATTGTACTGAAACTTATTTTCTGGACTGCACCCCTATGAAATTCTGAGAGAAACATGCCTTAAATAATAAAATTAAGTCGGCACGTCATTCGAAAGAAATAAGCAGGTCACTCGATCGAGTTGCACATGTCGCTCGAGCAACATGCTAATCTCGCTTGAATGACATTCAAATTAAGTTGAACCACAAAAATTAAGAGTTTGTGATTTACACAACTCGAAACCATGTTTATTTCAGAATAAACGAGTTTTAAATATTTTCGAACACTTTTTTATAATTATATCCTAAAACATTTTTTCAAGTCCCATAAACATTATGAATTCATACCTGAGTGATCCGAGAATGCAATAAAGATGTGAAACGTGCACCAAAATAATCTCGGCATGATTTATCTTTGAAACTTGGCCACAATGTCTTCAATAAACTCTATGTCATAAACTGTGTGGGATCGTGATAATACAAATCTATTTATGACTAAAAAACATTTTTTTTCGGGGAATAAGTCAAATACTACAATGGACTCAATTGAAAATTTTATCCTTTTAGGCCAGAGGGAAGTTCACTCCTCGTAAGTATGATAAGATAAATACTACCATTGTTTCACTCATAAACAACATCTCTCAACTTGCCACTTGTATCCCAATAGGAATATATTAAGCTCTATGACGCCCTCTCTAAACTTTATCAAGATATGCTCGTAATTAAATTTCATCAAGCGATTAGACCCTCATCCATTGTCCAATCAACTTACCAATAATTTCACACATGATGCCCATTGTGACTTCTACCAAATGGCCTGGCACACCTTTGATTAATTCTATAACCTAAGAAATGTTATCCAAGGCCTCATAGACAAAGGTATCATCGCCTATTTTGAAAATTCTAAGCGAAACATCACCCAAAACCCTTTACCCATGCACCAAACAGCTATGAATGTCATTATCAACGATGAAGACCTAGATTTTACCAAAATCAAACCCGTTAAGAAACCCTATTTATCCAATGGTTCACCTAAACTTCTCAAACTTTACCATCATTTATCCTACACCCTTAAAATGCTCCCAATTAACCTTTTCTCCCGATGACAAGAATCTACTTCTCCATTTGAACCCACTAAAAAATAAGGAGTATGGAACTGGCAATAACTCTTGATTTTTTGGATAATGTTCCCATCTAAAATGAGCATTAAAGAAAGAATTTGTGAAAATATCAGTGATATGTACAAGGAAGCTCGAAAGTTGGCCCATTATTAGACGATTGGTTTGTATATGTAACATAATTTAGCTTGGATAACATCGTTCAAGTTTGGACAAAAGAATGTGTTAAGAAGGGAAGAAGATATGTGAAGCTTTTGAGATGATTACAACACTAAAACTCAAAGTGTACATGGTACCTTCCTTCCAACACTTCTCCACTGCATGGGAAGATTTGTGTGATGAAGGGGTTAAGGTTGTATAATGCATTGCTTTTCTTAAAAAGACAACATTATCTCTACTAGTCGGGGAGATGATCCCCATTCTTTGGATGACTCCCATGGCGATCCCAACATTAAAAATACGATTTTAGAGATATTATTTAACGATAAGATTACTTGGACTGAAGTCCCATAACATGAGGTGGAACCCCTCACCATAAATTTTGCTAACTTGAACTCCTATAAAAGCACCAAAAGAACTAACAACAAAGAATCATTGGCTTTCATACATTTGGAATGGACCTCTGCGTGATCCATGTTGAGTCCAATCCATTTGACCCATCTTTAAAGATCATCCCTACTGATAAAACTCTTCTCAACTAGAAAAGCATTCCAGTTATCCAAACTCTGCCCATTTAAGACCTTGTTCTCTATTTTTTAAGGAATGAATCTAAACTTATTTCTCCCCATTATATTACTAGTACGAATGTAAAAGAGGTCTCATTTAATGAGTATCTAAATGTTGTATTTCTTGAAAATGTTTTTGATAAGATAAACGAAGATTTTAAATATCTTTGTATGACTTATATTAATTTCGTTGATTCTAATAAAAAAATTAATGGAGATGATCCAATGAATGAAACATTCTTAACTTATCTTAATAAAGCAAAAATGAAAAAACATAACCGTATATAATATAATGATGATAAGACTATTGTTATTAATATTGTTTCTAGTTCAACTTCACACAAGATTAGGATAGGGTCCATCGTTAATGAGCATGAGCGTTCACAATTCAAAGATCTCTTGAAAGAATTTGTGGAGAGTTTACGTGGTCCTATAGTGATATACATGGCATTCGACCCAGAGATCGTACATCATGAAATCCCCACATATACAGTATGTAAGCGTGTCAAGAAGAAACTAAGAAAGATTTTGCTCGAATAGTCCCTCAAAGCCAAGGATGAAGTGGTTAAATAAATGAAGGTGGGTTTCATCCGTGTGATCAAATATCTGACTTGGCTTGCCAAGATCGTCCTTGTGCCGAAATCAAGAGGGAAAATTCGTATGTTCATCGACTATAAAGATATGAATAATGCTTCTCCAAAATACGATTAACCCTTGCTTAATATTGACATTATCATTGACAATACAACCAATTATGCCCTTTAGTCAGCCGTCAATGGATGTCAAGGGTATAATCAGATCAAGATGCATCCCGACCACCAAGAAAAAATTTCCTTTTAGTAAACCATGGGGAACCTTTTGCTATATTGTCTTGTTTTTTGGTCTTAAAAATGTCGATACTATATACCAAAGATAAGATACAACCATCCTATATGATCTTCTCCAAAAAATTATTGAGGTCTGTGATGACGATATGATCATTAAATCTAAGACTTGAGAATGTCATTTTCCTGTCTTGAGAAAATTATTTAAGTGACTGCAGAAATACCAGATGCATCATAACCCATATGATGCACTTTCGGCATCATAGAAGGTAAAATCATTGGCTTGATGGTAAGTGAAAGAGGGATCAAAGAGGAACCCACCAAACTAAAAGTAATCCTCGAAGTTCCACCTCCCTAAACTGAGAAAGAAATTTGTTATTCCTTAGGCAAGCTCCAATACATTGGTGGATTCATCGACCAAATAACTTTTATATGTGAACCTATCTTCAAGCTCCTATGAAAGGATTAAACCAAAGTCTGGAATTGGGAATGTCAAGAATCCTTCGACAAGATCAATCGATATCTTACTCGAGCTTTAGTGCTCGTGCCACTTCAACCCCGTCAACCCCTTCTACTGCACCTTACTATCACAGACACTACAGGTGGGGATATGATAGCCCAATACATTAAAGAATAGCACAAGTAAATAGTTAACTATTATGCTAGTCACAAAATAACAGGATATTAGTCAACTACCACGTTAGAAAAGTCATATGTTCCCCTAGTTTGTGTCACTCAGAATCTTCAGAACTACATGCTTGTATTTCCCATCAGGTTTGTTTCTCTAATGGATCCCATGGAATAACTTCTAGAGACGATATATGTTAAGTGACATGACCAATTTGTTTCTATTGTTAGATGAGTTCGACATCACATATGTCACATAAAAATCCATGAAAGGAAGGACCATCTCTGATTACCTTGTCGACAATCCCATAGGAGAAGACGATGTATGGATTTTTAAATTTCGAAAGGAGGATATTCTTTATACTTATCACGAAGATCTTTGATGCAAGATATTCTTTAATGGAGATGATAAAAAAAGAGATAGGGCATTAGGATACTCTTGATCGCTCCTCATGATTCCCACACTCCTATTTCCATCAAGTTATACTTCCTTTGCACCAACACCATAAAAAATATAACGCATTCAATGTGGGTCTTAAGTTTTCCCTCAAAAAAGGAATTTGGTACCTCGATGTCTATAGAGACTCGACCCTCATTATAGAATAAGTTCTCCAGAAATGGAAAGTCAAAGATAAAAAGCTACTACCCTTTCATGCTCACCTCGAAGAGATTGATTTTTAATTTAAGGATGTTACCTACCACTACCTTTACGAATCTCGAAACAGTTTTTTCGATCCACTCGCAACCTTGCATTTTATGGTCGACATGCTCGAGGTAATAACAATGGCTCCCTTTCAAGATCAGAAGCAGTTTCTGCCAACGCATTACTATCACATTGAGATCTCTACAGAAGGAGACATAAAAAAGTTAGATTGTGGTATTACGACATCTAACGCCTCCTTAAAAATGGTCAATATCCTCAAGGGGATGATAAGAAAGATCATACTACCCTTTGCAAGATTGCATATCAATACATCATTTGCGATAAGATAGTTTTTAAAAAGAACTTCGATGGAACCCATTTACAAGGTAGGATTGACATTGAAGAAATGATGCAGAAAATCCACAATAGGGAATGTGGACCCCATATGAATGGTCATAAGCTTGCCAACAAGATTTTTCAATAGGGATACCATTGGTCCAGTATGGTCCAAGACTGTGTGCTCATGTCAGAAGATGCCTCAAATTCTAGTATTGTGTGTTCATATTAGAAGATGCCTGAAATGCCAAATATACAATAATCTCTAACACTTTTTGGGTTGTACATCATAAGTTCTCCTTAGCTCTTCTCGACTTGGGGCATTGACATTGTGAAAGTCATTCCCAAAGCATCAAATGGGAACGAATTCATTCTTGTCACTGTCGGTTACTTTAATAAATGGGTTGAAGCTGAGTCATACACGGTGTTGAATGTGAAGAGAGTGGCGAAGTTCCTTAAAAAGAATTTTATCTGTCACTTTGGGGTCCCTCATAATATGATGTCAGATATGGGCTCCATTTTAAAAAATAATTCACAGAAGTGGTTAATGAATATGGAATTCAGAAGCCCAAGTATTCTCCCTACCGGCCGCAAAATAATGGGACTGTAGAAGTTGCTAACAAAATACTCAAAACCATAATAAGTGAAAAGGCCCTTTAGTGTGTACTTTAGGTATAAACAACTTTGTTCCAATTTTTTGTTAAAACCGATTTAAAATTTTTACACCCTAAACATGCATCTAAGTGATTAAATCCATTCCATGAATAAAGCATGCGGTAAGAGAAACAATTTCAGGAAAAATTACAGAAGGGAAAAACCTTTTTAATTCACTATAATTTATAAGACACAACTTACACGGATTACAATGAAATAAGGTGATATACGAAATACCCACAGGTGTCGGTTTCGATGTCTTGACTGGAATCTCTCGTAAGAACTCCAGGTGGGTAGCAGTAGAGAAGAAGATGGCTTCTCCACCAGTTACTTCATAAGGACTCCCTCCACAATAGCACGTAGCTCTCTGGTTGTAGAGTTCTCCTCATAAAGTGCAACACGATGTAGTGAATGAATTATCTTTCGATAAACGTGTTCAAGATCAATAACTTTGGAATTGGATAATTTGATCTTGAATAAACACCGAATGAAGAGAAAAACTGTATGGGAATAAGTTTTCGAAACTGTTCTGCCTTGTAAACTTTTGCAGATACGCTTTTTATTTATAACTGAGCAGTACAAAGTCTAAGAAAACCGGGACACGAAAATTGAGGCGGCAAGCTCGTTCAAGCGAGATGGGGATCTCGTTCGCCTGACATAGGGATGTCGTTTGAACGACTCCCAGTCTCGTTCGAGCGACAATGATAAAAAATAATATTTTTTCTTTTAAATAAATCCTCAAATTTTCATTAAACTATATGTACCTCAGAAATATTTTTAAAACGTAAAAACATTTAATTCCCAATTATTTAAATCTCCCAGCATTTAATCAATATACAAAATTACCCAAATGCTTATAAGTATTCATACCTAAGTGATCTTAAACATATGCAACACCTCTTGACTATAAATCTTCTTCAAAGCTTTCAATTTCACATTATTGGACTTGAACTTTGTAGTAGGCTCAATTAAATTTCATAATTAAAACTAGCGAAGACTTAATTTATTTTGTCCGGAATTAAGCCAATTAAAACAAAAGTACATGATAAGAATTATGTTCTTAAAAATATCCCCCTTTGACTATTCTGGGACAAAACTAAATAGAGATGCTATATGCCATTAACAAATACATGCCCGATTTCAAAACTCAGAAATATAAAAGTATAGGACATAGTGAAACTGAATAAACGGCAAGCCTCTGATTCTGTCTGTGAAGGGCAATCATCTGAATCAGATTCTGTCTCTTAATGTGATGTATTAATAAATATCTGAATCTCTGAAAACATTACCTACACACACGAGACACAAACAAATACCCAAGTGAAGTATGGAGGAATAAAACAAATATAATATCATAATAAATACTCCCCCTACATCAAATATCTCTCCCCCTTTTTGCCTCGAATAAACAAATGGTGGGAAAAACACACCAAGTCTAGCATGAATATATGAGAATGAACAATATGGCTAGATAAACAATAACAGTATGACAATGGCTAGTAAATTAGCAGTATCTGAAGCAAAAAGAGAGAATCACTAAAACTGCAAAGGAAATTGTACATCCATGTCATAAAATACAACAAGAGTGATACAGTTGTCCATCAAAGTACATCATATCTGAGAATAAATAAATACATCAGGAATCTCAATGTCTCAGATACAATAAAACAAATACAGCTAAGCATCGGCATGAGCATCATCATCATCATCAGCGGCATCATCAGTGTATATAGATGAAATATGACCTAGTCCAGAAGGTCCTGCGCCTCGTAGCTTCTCTCTCTACCGCATCTCATCAAAAAATGCTGTCATCCTGGATTTAGCGCGAACACATGCTTCGACCTTAGCATCAAATCTAGTTATGATAGAGTCATACATCCTGGACTAAGCATCTACCTGTGCCTGTAAGGTAGAAACCTCCTCCTTAATAGGACGAGTGGGAGTAGGGGTGGGGGTTGGTGTCTGAGACAAATCAAAGGTGCTCGGAACAGAGGGATCAACATCGGTGGAAGCTCCCTCAGTGGGTGGAGCTCTAGATCACGCCGCCTATGGAAAATGGCTCTCGAAACGAGTGAAAGTAGAACGATCAATAATAACAGGCGAAGGGAGGCGCTGATCACCCTCTAAAATAGGAACCCCGATAGTAGTGCAAATAATGGAGATGATAATTCCATACGGAAGATCAGAGCGGGTTGGAATGGTACCATTGACAGTAACAGATAATATAACATGAAGCATGACCGTCGATAGATCGATATCCCACCTCTGAGAGACGTGATACATGAAATAGACAATGTCAGATCCAATATGAGTATGATTTATCCTAGGATAAATGGATGCTGACATAAACCAATTAAGTACATGAAAGGCAGGAAAAATCTAGCGATGGTACATAGTAGTACCAGCCTGGGGAATCTCCCAGAAGCAATGATGCAAAATATTATCATAGGTAGGTCCATCTTCGGTATAACGAGGAAACATAACATCAGGGAAACGGGGAAGGTGCAAAAAGGAAGCTATGAGATTTGTTATGACGAGAACATGAACGCCATGTACAATAGAAAATATCCCCTCAACATGGGGAAGAGCGCGAAAGAAAAACTCTCGAACAATGTCCGGATAGACAACCCCACGAGCCTCAAACATAGACTCCCAACCCCTATCAGATAGCCAGTACTGGACACCGAACTCTTGAAACTCAGAATAGAAAAATACTCACGCTGGGATAATAGATCGAATGTGTAGGCCCAATAAGCAGTAATGATCATACTCAACACGAGTGTCATATCTCACTGGGGAGTACAGGGGACTACTGGCCTGAGCTCTCTGAGCTCGAGAAGAGGGGGGTGGCGCATCGAGTCGGCCTATCGGGGAACCACGACATCGAGGGGGCTTGGCGGACGAGTAATGTGTGATGAGTGAAAGGGTACAATCGCCAAGGAACACACATACACCTAAGAACCTATCTCCGTACAACATTCCAACCGAGCCACCCCGAACACCAATCACAACCAACAACCAAAATAAGAAATACAATTCTAGACCAGCAAAACATTCTATCAAATGATTTAAAAAAAAATCAAAAGACGGTTATGATCAGAAATACCTCTAAAGCGCTGGAAAAAGGATAACCATAGGACCTCAAAATTGCTGGAGAACAGTAGGACCTCGAAATCCTTCAGCGGGTGTAAAAAAATGGGGTAGAACAAAGTCAGGAGAATAAACACTGGAGGATTGATCCTTATTTGCATGCGCATAGTTTGTCTTGTTAACGCCGGAGAACCACACGCTGGAGAATCAACCATCTAGAGACACACACACTGGGGAATCAATGGTTGTCATCGATCTTTATGAGAAGGTTCCGTCGCCAGAAAACTTAGGAGCAAGGATGGTGGATTATTGAATAAGGTTTGGCAGTTGCCGGAGAACAGAGGAGCAACAAAGGGAAGAACTCAAAGCTTCAAAGTCATCAATGGTGAAATAAGGACTGCTGTCGCTTGAGTAGGGAAAGGTTATTAGTGAAAAAAGAGAGAAGAAGTGGGAACGACGTGTTTAAGTGAAACCCTGATTTCGCTTAATGTCGCTCGAATGACTTTCGTTTATCGCTTGAACGATTTTACCATGTCGCTTGAACGACATGTTCCCGCGACAACTGATGTCGTTCGAATGATAAAATTAAAATTTCCAGAAACAGCCCAAAAACAGTCAGTATTTTCCCAGTGAAAAAATTATCCCAAAATAGTACCTTGAACACAGAAATAGACTACAAAATAGAAAATAGTGTAAAAAGCGACCAATGGGAAATATATGTTAACATGGTACCAATGTTCTCAATCATGAATGTGGATTGTATGGGCGAACTACAACAAATGAGTCATCATTGCAATACTTCGAATCGATCAAAAAGTTCTAATTGATAGAAAGAAATCATCAAACTTAATCAAAGCCATGTGTGACAAAATAAGTGTGAGTTTGATGAACTAAACTTAATCAACATGCATACAAGTCCGGATTATTGACGATTCTACAAACAATAGCGTCATGATACGATGTTTCAACATAAGATTCGTGGTGCAAACCCGTTTAAATTAATTTCCAACCAAAATCCCTCATATATATGAATTTTTCAAGATCTTTATTAAAAATATATCAATCTTAACTTAGAGAAAGTCCTGTTGGCCCCAATTATTGGCATATGAATTTTTATTGCCTTAATTATCTTTTGGTCTCTTTTAAACGGTGGCTTTCACGACGAGTCAATTTTATACTCTCGCAACCCTTTTTCGTGAACACTCATCATTTTTTAATATCAATTCTCACGAAAAATAGTTAAGTTTACTAAGTTTACTTATGCATAGATGACAAAATTGAGATAAGAACGTCTCACCAAACTCAAATATGCAAGAGAAGTCAAACATTCATATAAACTCGTGCATGTGTGCAAGGATGGCATATAAGCAAAGTCGAATCAAAATGCATATCAACTTCGAAACAACCCCATAGTGCAAAGGCTAAGATCATTATAGGCATCAATAATAATGACCAAATGTCCTAGCCACATGAATAATGAAAAGAAAGTGTGTGTGTGTGTGTGTGTGGGGGGGGGGGGGGGGGGGTCAAGCACACTAATATCCCATATCAGCCATGTAACCTCACAACTCAAAAACCAAAAATCTTTTTGTATTTCAAAAGTTTTTATAAAAAGAAAACCCTATTTGTATTTTTGATAAAACTCAAATACATACCAAAAACTAGAAACATGCCATAACACTAGCAAAATATAACGCGTGATGAGAATACTAGTGTATGACAAACCAATGAACAACCTCAATCAAAAGATGAAACATGAGGAGAACCACGAGCAATGATGCGAGAATCTCCAAGTATAACACCTAACACTTCTAAATCCGACTTCCTAACCCAAGTAGGTGTGAAACGACGAGTTAGGGCATTGGGAAACAGAATGGCTTTATACTTTTTAGGAGCGTTCTTAAGATCGTAGAAAAATCATCTAAGATGACCCATCCTACCTCAATGAGTGAAAGTGTAGATACGGTGGGGATCATGTCTTATAGGCTGATTATACCTCACATTCCTAGGTGGCTCTCTCCTAAAGTTCCTAGGCGACTCTCTTGTTTGCACGGTATTGTCTTTCGGAGCAGGTGCGACATGATTATCGAAGCCAATACCACGCCGATTATCTTTGATTTTGAGCCTAAGATTTTGTCTAACTTTTCAGACCTAGCCTCCAAATCAAACTTAACTTTACTCAAATATCTCCGTTTTTCCTCAAGCTCACCTATCCTGGACTCAAGTAAATGCGTAGAATTTTCAAACTCTAGAATTTCCTTTTTCATAGTCTCCATCAACCTCCGAAGACTATCTCTCTCACCCTCGACATATTCTAGCTTCTCTCGAATTTTTTTTTCTTGTGCCCTAAGATCCTTAATTAAAGCATTGGAATTATTTATTTCTATGACACGTTCTTTCAACATAGCTCCTAATTTCACGTTTGCTTTCTTTGCTTTTAAAGTTTCTCCATACAATTCTTTGAAAGCAGTTTGCAAATATCTCTCGTCTTCACTCTGATCCTCAATCACCTCGCCCTCACTCTCAGGTGTATCAACTTCTGTGGCTGCGGAAGAATCATGCAAAGGTAAGTCTTTATCACTTACATGACTAGCCACAAGGGTGGGAAGTTCACACTTATTAGCAAAAAAGTTTTCTTCTTTTGGGTCACTATCACTAAGGGTATAAACCCGATTTATCGGTTTATTAAAATTCTCCCTAACTTTAGAGGGACACTCATATATCATGTGACCAAAACCTTCACAGCAAAAACACTTTTCGCAATCACCCTTATTAACCAGTTTTGTAAGAGCAGTTTTCATGTGAGATTTCCAATTAGATGATTCAAACAAGTGAATTCTAAAATCATCAAAACCATCGAAAGGCATACCTAAAGACACGGGATCACAAAAATAATAAGATAGTGCAAGAAGCTCTGATACCAATTTGAAAAGGCCCTTTAGTGTGTACTTTAGGTATAAACAACTTTGTTCTAATTTTTTGTTAAAACCAATTTTAACTTTTTACACCCTAAACATGCATCTAAGTGATTAAATCCATTCCATGAATAAAGCATGCGGTAAAAAAAACAATTTCAGAAAAAATCCACGAAGGGAAAAACCTTTTTATTTCACTATAATTTGTAAGACACAACTTACACGGATTATAATGAAATAGGGTGATATAAGAAATACTCGCAGGTGTCGGTTTTGATATCTCAGCTGAAATCTCCCGCAAGAACTCCAGGTGGGCAGCAGTAGAGAAGAAGACGACTTCTCCACAAGTTACTTCATAAGAACTCCCTCGAAAATAGCACGCATCTCTCCGGTTGTAGAGTTCTCCTCACGAAGTGAAACACGGTGTAGTGAATGAATTATCTTTCGGTAAACGCGTTCAAGATCACTAGCTTTGGAATTGAATAATTTGATCTTGAATAAACACAGGATGAAGACAAAAACGGTATGGGAATAAGTTTTCGAAAATATTCTGCCTTGTAAACTTTCGCAGATACGTTTTTTATTTATAACTGAGCAGCACAGAGTCCAAGAAAATTGAGACATCAAAATCAAGGCGGCAAGCTCGTTCGAGAGAGATGGGGATCTCGTTCGCGCGGCATAGGGATGTTGTTTGAATGACTCCCAGTCTCGTTCGAGCGACAGTGATAAAAAATAATATTTTTTCTTTTAAATAAACCTCGAATTTTTATTAAACTATATGTAGCTCATAAATATTTTGAAAACATAAAAAGATTTAATTCCCAATTATTTAAATCACCAAACGTTTAATCAATATACAAAATTACTTAAATACTTATAAGTATTCATACCTGAGTGATCTTAAACATATGCAGCACCTCTTGACTTGAAATCTTCTTCAAATCTTTCAATTGCACATTCTTGGACTTGAACTTTGCCGTAGTCTCAATTAAACTTCATAATTAAAACTAGCCTAGACGTAATTTATTTTATCCGGAATTAAGCCAATTAAAACAAAAGTACATGGTAAGAATTATGTTCTTACAATAAGAAAGACGACTGAGAATGGTAGGGATTGGGATGATCGAATCCTTTATGACTTTTGAGGATAACCTACGTCCATCAAAACTCCCACTGGGGATAGCCTTTACTCGTTGGTATATGACGTGGAAGTGATCCTACATGCCGATCTTGAAATACCCTCCTTATGACTTATTCTTGAAAGTCAGGTGGATAAGTTTATTAGTAATAAAGTCGTTATGATGAATTCTCATTCTTTGCTGAAAAGAGGCTGAAAGATTTATACCACATATAAGGGTATCACCATCGTATTGCACAACGATTCAAAAATAAAGTCAAAGACCACAGTGTGCCAAAAGGTGAACTCTCCCCCAAATAAATAGTAGAGCCCATATGGGACCCAAGAGGGAAATTAAAAAAAAATTGGTGTGGGCCATACCAAGAGTATAAAATCTTGTCAGGTGGCGCCATTATGCTAACATACCTCGAAGGAGAAGAAATGGCGTGTCCAGTCAATTTGGGTCATCTCAAGAAATTTTATCCTTAATCCGAATCTTGTTGCGCTATGCACTTTTCATCTCCATTCCATCTTAGAAAAACTTTTATCTCCAACCTCTGTAAGAACTATGTAGGACCAAATCTGCTCTGATCACAATTTCAAAATTGACAAATAATATTTTATCCCCATAGAAGTACGTAGGTAACCCATAAAGTCATTTTGTGCACGATCATTTTTTTCACAAGATGTTATTTGAAAGGGAAAATTTCCAATTGAGTCAATTTTTTATAATTGTCATAATTTCGAACAAATCTATTTGAGTAGGTTAGACTTTGAGTTGTGATCCCACAAAGCCTATGACGTGTTGTGTTGAAGATATTGCGACCAACCTTTAATGATATCATAATTCGTTTTCGTGCCAAGTTTATCTTCATAACACTTTATTTTATAAAAAAATCTCTCAAGTATGAATGCTAATGAATTGTAAGACTTTGGATTTTATTTAAGGATGTATTTTTACTCCTAAAATATTTTTTGGGACTTTGGAAATTATTTTAAAATGTCTCTTTAATGTTTATCTAAGTGTTTTTTGTTCAACGTAATTTTAAGTGAGTTAGAACGAAATTTAGATGTCGTTCGAACGAACTTGAGACTCATTTTAATGATAATACCTTTTCATTTGAAGTCATTAGAAGCCTATTTCAAACGAGCATTGAACGAGGGCACACTGTTAGTCCTCATTTGATGGTCGTTCGATACTAGTACAAACGAGATAGTGATCTCGTTATAACGATATTAAATTTGGTTAAAAAAAGATGACATTCTCGTCCGAATGAGCCAAGTTTTTGTTTGAATAAGTAGTCGACTTCTATTTCATGTACTACTATAAAAAGAGTTTTAGACTCCATAAACGTAAGAAGTTTTGACAAAAAATGTTTCTGCGTCTGTTTACAAAAGTTACCAAACATTCAAACATCCTTTTAGTTTTCAAGATCCAAATCTCTTAATTCATATGTTATTATAATCTTGATTTTGGCACCGAGTTTACTTCTTCCATTCAGAAGATTAACTTTTGTACGGGGGAATTC
Organism: Sambucus nigra; assembly: GCA_949130495.1. Taxonomy (NCBI): domain Eukaryota; kingdom Viridiplantae; phylum Streptophyta; class Magnoliopsida; order Dipsacales; family Adoxaceae; genus Sambucus; species Sambucus nigra. The sequence goes on from OX422220.1 coordinate 54,439,665, forward strand.
ATACGTGTGATTACGGTGAGAAATGATGGATAATGTTCGGAATCTTCACTACACCAACTCTGCCGACTGTCACGATCAATGGCCGTGATATGACCGTGATAAGTCTGGGAGTGACAACGTTTGTTGTCATGGACTTATCATGGTCAATGACCCTAACAAGTTCATTAGACTTGTCACGGTAATGTCACGGTCAATGACCATGACAATCTTAATCACGGTTAATAACCGTGACAAACCCGTGAAATTTAGTAAGAAATTGTCACGGTCAATGACCGTGACAATTCTTGGCAGAATTAAAAAAAAATGTTGGGTAGTATGGCCACTACCACTTCCCAACAGTATATTTGTACCTGTTATAGTAACGTTGTACCTGTTCAAACATCATATATCCAAATAAAATAGAGATAATGCAAATATACATTCAAAACAATATGCATCATGATATAATCCAAATATAATTCAAATGTAACAACTTAAAACAATTCAATTCAATTCAATTCAAATAATGGCACTACATGTTTGGGGTAGGTCTGAGGAGGTGAGTAGGCCACATGATATACGAATTTATACACCCAGCAATATACATCGTACCACATTGTTTGAACAACCACAATGGGGAGTTCTTCTTCCCGGGTATCACATGCGTGACGAGCACCTTAGCCTCGATGTCTTGAATAAAACATTAATGAACTGGCATACCTTGGATGGTATTCGGGTCCCTCAACCCCCGCCCTATTCGTTGGCCATCAAATATGTCCTTTATAAACACGCCTGGCTAACCAAGTGTCGATATCGGTCGGTCGAAGGGAGCCAAATAGGGGACTAGATAATCAAATTCTGCACGTGTCGGCGATGAAGCAGCGAGGTCCACATCCTCATAGTCCTGCACCTCCTCCTCCACCACCTTTTCCTTCCCTTTCCCTTTACGATTTTTTCCCAACGAACGGTTAGTGAATGATAACATATCTTGGACCATCGCCTCCAAATGGGACAGCTTCGAATCATGCGAGTTCACCGATCAAGCCAACCTGGTGTTGCTCGTATCCAATCCGATGATTCTAGATTTGCCCACCCGCGAGCTCACCCCCTTGTCCTTCCCTTGCGATGAGCGCCAAGCACTTGGCTGAGTGCGTCTGTGGACAAAGATGCCTTGTCGGCATCAGACTGCGACTCATGCACTTCCTTAAGCTTTGCCTGAAATGACAAAAAGCACATGATTAGTTAAATAAATAAATAAAAAATTATAACGTAATTAACAAAAAGTAAACTGTCAGATTACTTACAATCGGGGATGCGACAATCGGGGACACCTCCTTATCCTTCCCTTTCTTTGTCCGAATAGCGATAAGTATCGAGCCTATGTGGCATACCCCCAGAGCCACCCCCATCCTCTGAAATAAAATAGTGCAAAATTAGTATCGACCCCGCAAAGTAAATTAACGCAGAATAACATATTTCTATAATTATAGAAAAGTTAAATCTTACCATCATCCTATGCTCCACCTCGGCTTAAAACGTCCAGCCAAGGTAGTGCACGTCCGTCTTTTTCTCCCAATTTTCCCTCCCCGGTTGGCAAGATGCCAATTGTCGCTCCCCGATCTCATTGCCAATGAACTTTTGCCAATGTGCCAATGAGATCGGCTCCTTCGGCGAGACAGAGCCACGCATTCAGATAACGGAGTCTCGGGTCTTCCCAAAGTATCGGGTTTGCATATTTTTCTTCCACGTATTGTGTTGCTCCTGAACTGCTCCAAGACGAAATCGCGTACTTTTGGGTCCGGGCTGAATTGTTCCTATCCAACAAATACAATGTTAGTTAGGAATAATTATAATTATAAATATAAATATAACTATTAAATGAAATTAAAATCGAAATTAAAATTTAAATATTCATATAAATATAAATACATTACCTGTAGTGCCACCCAAATAGCTAACTTGAGCTCATTTGGCACCTCCCTCCAACTAGTGTACCCCGGGCCGATGATAGTCTTTACCATCTCGATGGATCTCGCTAATAGCCCAGTCTTGTTCTAGACAGCCATCCCTAATTTTCCCCATTTGGGGAACCTAAGGGCCGAGGAGCCCTCTTCGCCTCCGCTAACACCAAGGCCAGACGACATCATCATAATTAGCATCATCATCCTCGTCTTAATACCTGAAGGAGACATTTTCTGTAAAAAATGTTGTTATTAGTACAAATCCAAATGAATTAGAAGAAGACACGCAAATATGTACAATTACTACAAATCCAAATGAATTAATATTTTTTAACACCTCAATTCTGAATTCCAAAACAACAACATCTAACTCATAATATGTACAATTACTAAAAATACGAAACATCCAACCCCCCACCCCCACCCTTACTTTCCCCCCACATACACACGACACTACACACACATTCCCCCCCCCCCCCCCACCACACACACATACATATACAAAGGAAAGAGAGAAAGATAAAAAGAGTGAAAATGATAAAGTGCAAATCAAATAAAAGCATTAAAAATGGATTGATAAAGTACAAATTGGAATATTTATTACAAATTGAAAAATTGTTTCAAATTCGGGTTATCATAAAAAATTGATTGATATTCGATAGGAGCAGCCAAGTCATCCACACTACTATTTAGACGCTTTGGCGCACGTAGGATAATTGACCACGGATCGTTGTTGATATACTCCGAGTAAAAAACTTGGTTGACCTTTGAAATGCACAAACAAACGGCTGATCACTCACGTGGTCATTGCTCTTCAACTTGCACAAGTCAACCATGATCAAATTGGTGTCAGGATCAACTTTACAAGCATTTTTATCCTCAACTATTACCCAGTCACAGTAAAATACAACATCTTTGAAGCTTATATAATCCAATTCAAATATATTTTAAATTACACCATAGTAAGTCATTCCAGCTTCAACGAGGTTTTTATCATTTGTGCTCGCTCAAAAGAAAGTAAGAGCCTTGTATGAAATGTCCGAGTTCTGTACATTTGTACTTTCCTTATACACTTTTGTGACGAATACATAACCATTCAATTGATACTTTTTGTACTCTTGTTCTATGAACAAGGGTCCGGTGGCTAGACGAGCAAGCTTTGATGTCGCATCACCCGTCTTTAAGAGCTAAGAATATAGATAAATTAATTAGGTTAGTTGTAAAGTTTGAGTGTTGTAACATTATATAACGACCATTTTCATTATAATTACCTCTTGTAAAGTTTGAGGTTAGTTGTAAAGTTTGAGTGTATTATTTTTCGTCTTTTATTGTTCTCACAGGCTTCATATTTTCTGCATATTACAAAATTAATCATGTATAAAATAATCTAAAATAATTTGAACTTACTTTTTCCATTCTTCGACATCTTCATTTGTGTCAAATAGATAATGAGCTACTTGTTCATGTTTCAAACTCGTTAATTTCACTCGTTTTCCCATCACATGACAACCATCATCGACGAACTCATCAGTGTCATTAAAGCTAGTCGAGTCAGGCATATATTCCTGAGTATAGATTGATGACTCCACGGTGATGTATTCCTCTGCAATTGATCCTACAATGTATCGTGTATTCTTGACGTAATGTTTGAAAAGTTTCATCAATCTTTCAAACAAATACATCATCAGTAACCTCATTATCCTCCGCTTCATAAACTCCGTACGCATCATCAACTAAATCCTCTAACATATTATGATCTACACGGTCTCCTTCTACATCTACCCTACTTGTTGAAGGTTTTTGTGAAAGTTGTTCGGGGACAAAGGGAACTTTCGATTCATCGTGAAAACTCCAAAATCGATAAATATCTTGCATACCCCATCTTAACAAATATAGTTCAACTGTTTTCCAGTAAAACATCTTACCATTCTTACACCTAGCAGACGGACACAGAAAATCTTCATCATTATGACATCTCTTTGTGTATTTTACAAATTCATTAGCAACTCTGCGAAACACATCTCCCATTCTATTTGTCTCACCCATCCACTCTTTGTATTTAGGATATCCCATCACAGCTACCACAACTAATCACCTATTAAAGGTAACAAGCGTATATTCATGGATTAGTATAAACAAAACATAGATTTATAGTATGTTTCATTTAATTATATCTTATTTATATTCGATTTTTTAATTTCAAGTTCAAATTCAATTTATAATAGAAATTCCTATTTCCTCCATCCCCTCTAAAGGGTGAGAGGTCCTATCCCATTCAAGACCGCATATTTCTGTAATATACTTAACAACTCAAGCATATTATTATGATTTGAGAAAAATTCGGCAGCATATCCCCATAGTTCTCCAAGTACACGATGTAGATTGACAAGTGTGAGTGTTATTTCAATTGATCAATTGAAATAACACTCACACTTGCCAATCTGGTATGTACCCAGATAACATTAGGATACAACTGCAGAACTTCCTCCAAAAGTAATAACTTTAATCCACTAAGAATATTATTATCCAGAAATTATGCAGTCCCAAACTGTCCAAATGGGACAATTCTAGAGATCTCATTACAAGGGCAATGACTCTCGAACGGGTCTAAGGCCTATTTAATTCGTACGCATAAGAACTAGAAGGCTAGTATCTATGCGCACTATATATAATTTCAAGTATGTTTCATTTAATTAACATACTATATATAATGTTCGTGATACAAAGTAATTTTAAAAAAAAGTTCAAAAATCCCACCCCCATATGGACAATAATCCAGTGGTCATGCCACTTCTAAAATTAACCAACCGAACATCAATCAACTATAATCCAACCGCAATAGCAACAAGAAATGTGTATCCCGTACTCCTAATTCATTAACTCAATTAATTATTTTCATCAATTAAACTAACAATTAAAGTAAACAATTATTAATTTACTAATTTACAATGAAGGGCAATCCTACTTGCATATGAAAGGGGACTAATTATTAATTTACTAAAAAAAATAACAACCAATCAATATTTAATCAATCAATTCTTTTACAACCAATACAAACACACACACACACACAACCCCACTCCTCGCCCCATTTCCTCCTCCCCCCCCTTCCCCCACACCACACACACAAGCGCGCGCGCACACACACACAACCCCCCCCCCACCCACCCCCCTGCCCCCCCCACCAGCCCTGCCCACCAGACATGCACATACACACACATGCACATATACACCCCCTCCCCCCAGCCCTGCCCCCCCCCCCCCCCAACACGCACATATAGACCACACACACACACATATGCACATTTACACATATATATACTCACATGCACATATACACACACATATACACAAATGGAAGAGAAATAGAGAGAGAAAACATACCAAAATCTTAGAGAGAGAGATAGAGAGAGTGCCGTCGCTTAAAGAGAGAGAAATGGTGGGAATAGAAATCGGTGGGAAAAAAGAAGAGGGAAGGATTTTTTACTGACAGAATTATCACGGACATGTCACAGTTATTGACCGTGATAAGTGAAGTTGTCATGGACTTGTGACAGTCAATGATCGTGACAAGAATTTGTCGCGGCCTTGTAACGGTCATTGATCGTGAAAAAAAATGTGTATTTTTTTTGTCACGGTCAATGACCGTGACAAGGCTGGCCAGTTAAAGGGTGTCAATTTGACCATTTTGGTGCAGTGCTTAGATGGTTGCCGAGGCTACATCGGTGGATACCGAAGTGCAGGTGGACTCATGTATTGCGCACACTTGTGTGGGTGGATTCTTGCATGTAGAAGATTAGAAGAGCGTCAAGGATTGTGGTTGATCAAATCATTAACTAAGTTATGTCTACTCTTGTAAAAATCCGTATCATAGTGGATTATCTCACCTCGTTGTCCAAGGTTTTTTTCCTTAGTAGTTTTCTCGTACATCGGCGTCTCGTTGTGTGTTTGATTTATTTACTTTATATGCTTAATCACCTTAGATGCATGCTATAAGGTTAACAAGATAAAATTTGGTAAATCAAATTGATTTCACAAGATAAGGTTGCGAATGCTCAGATAAAATTGAGAAAATTTTAAAAATAGTGTCTTTGCCCAAAGAACACTGCTTAGGGGCCTTCTTAAATTGGTATCAGAGTTAGAACACTAAATTGTCGTGTCTGTGATCCCGGGTCTTCAGGCATGAATCCTAGAGGGTTCGATATATTTAGAAAGCCTATGTTTGATGGGACTAATTATGCTTACGAGAGAATGGATATTAAGTCAGAACTTAAAGCTATAGATGAGCAGGTTTGGTCAGCTGTAGTTAAGGGGTGGACACCACCAGTCACAAGAGATGAAGATGAAACACACTTAAAACCTTTTGAGTCGTGGACTGATGCCGAGCATAAATTAGCGCAATATAATTCTAAGGGTTTAAATGCTCGTTTCTGTTTTGTCTCCCTTAAGGAATTCTGTCGTATTATGACGTGTGAGATGTTTAAAGAGGCTTGGGATATACCTCAACTCACCAATGAAAGAACTAACGCGGTTAAGGCTTCCAAACTCCAAAAACTCACCACCCAGTTTGAGATGAATAAAATGTTAGAGAGTGGTACTTTTGATGAATTTTACACTAGATTCTCCGACATAGTTAATTCGTTGTTTAACTAGGGAGAGAAGATGCCCGACAATCGAGTGATAAAGAAAATCTTAAGGTGGTTGCCTGACAGATTTTACCAAAATGTGATTGATCTAAATTCTTTGGGTGACTCGACGAAACTAGAATATCTTATAGGTGACCTAAAAAATTATGAGCATGACATGTTTACCTCCAATAATGTGACAAAAAAAGAAAAGGGCATGGCTTTGAAAGCCCATAAGGAGGAAACAATGATTCCGGATGATGATTCGGGCATTGAATCCAAATATTTGGCTATAATGGCAAAGAAGCTCAAGAAATTTCTCAAATTTAGAAAGCAAACCAAAGATGCAAAAAGATTTAAGAAATAAAAGAAAAATAAGTCCGATTGTGTCCCTAAGAACCGTAGTGAGAATGTTAAGAGGGCTGACTTAGAGAGGTGTTTTGATTGTCAGGGTTAGAGCCATAGGTTAACAGTTCCCCATTAAACTAAGGAAAGAGGGTAAGAAAATGATAACTTATAATGCCACCCTTAGTGATAGTGATCCGAAAGAGGGAAACGATTCCTCCAATGCGCGCAACTTTATCGTGTTCATGGCTAGTCATGTGAGCAATGACGACAAATCTTCCCACAAAGATATTTATTTACACGAAACTTCTGAGGCCATAGTTAATTAATCTTAAGTGAGTGAGAGTTATGTGAGTGAAGATAAAGAAGTGGAAGACATTGAGTTACAAGTTTCCTTTCGTGAATTGTATGCAAAAACTATGAAGGTGAAAAGGGCTAACTTGAAGTTAGAAGCTAGGTTAAAATAACATGCCATAGGAAATGATAATGATGCGTTGATTGAGGTTCTTAGGGCACGTGAGAAGAATCTTTGATAGAAGATAGAGTATGTTGAGGGTGAGAGAGATAGTCACAGTGGTTTGATGGAGGCTATGAAAAAAGAGATTCTAGAGTTTGAGGAGTCTAGGATAGTAGATCTTGATGAGTGATTGAGAAATATGAGTAGGGTCAAATTTAATTAGGAGGCTAGAACAAAAAAGTTGGATAGAATGTTAGGCACAATCCAAATCAAAGATGATAGGTATGGAATTGGCTTTAATGATCGTATTTCTCCCATTACTAAAGCCAAGACCATGTATATGAGAGAGTCGACTAGGAACATTTGGAATGGTCAACCTTTAGGTAACACTCCTCACCGTGTTTACACTTGCACTCATTATGGTAGGAAGGGTCACCTTAGACGTTTTTGTTATGATCTTAAGAATACTCTTATAATGTATAAGAATAGAGTCATTACGGTTCCCAAAACCCCTATTCGTCATTCCACACCTACTTGGATTAGGAAATCGAATTTAAATCCTTTGATATTAGACTTATCGATTCTCGTTTGCTTGCACGCGATTCTCCCCATGTTAGATCTTATGGTTTATTGTGTTCGACGTTTTTGTCATACTCTAGTTAAGCTTTCTAATATATCATTTCTAGGGCTATGACCTATGTATATTTTGTATTTTTATTTTTTCTTTCTTGAGTCATATTGAAAAAATTCAAAAAGATTTTGTTTTCATATATTTTTAAAATATACAAAAAGATTTTTTTTTCTTTTGACTCTAATTTCTTTGGAAAAACTCAAAAAGATTGTTGGTTTTTGTGTCATGAGTTTTACACTTATGGTATGGCTTATTGGTGTGCTTGAATACCCTTCACTTCGCAACTTCCATGTGGCTTGGACATTTGGTTATGACTTTATGTACTTAGGTTGGCCTTAACCATGATTTTTTTGGAGTTCGTTTTGAACTTGACTTGCATTATAGATTCGACTCTGTATATGCCTCCGCACACACATGATCAATCTATTTTGAATTTTTAACTTATCATGTATATTTGAGTTTGGTGAGATGTTCTCCTTTCAATCTAGTTATATGAGTATTAATGACTTAGGGGGAGTTGTGCATGTAAGAATTATTTTCCGTGAGAATATTTACTTATTATAGATAAAAATATGAGTGTACTCGGGAAAGGACTGCGAAAGACATGTTGACTTTGCGTTAAAGCCACAGCTGAAAAGGGCTCAAGAAAAAATAAAGACAATAAAAAAGTAAAAGTAAAAAGGGCCAACTTAGAACATCATAAGAGAAAAGAAAAGTAGTACTCCAAAAGAATCATGAAATTGAAAAGTATAACAAAATATGAGTATTTATCTTCTGAGGGATTTTAGTTGAAGAGCAACGGGTTTGCACAATGAATCCTTGGTTTAACGGTCGTGTCATGATGCTATTGAGTGGTAGAATAGTCAAAATCTAGACTTATGTGCATTGCGAATGTCTTGTTCATTAAGTTCAATTAATTATTGTCACATGTGGGAAAACCATAGTTTTGATAATATTTTGCGGCCAATTAGATCTTCTTGAACGTGTTTAAGTGTTTGGGTCATGATTCATTTGTTTTAGTTCACACCCATTCACTCCATTCCATGTTTAGGCACATCGCTACCTTGCTACCGTGTTAAACTTATTTTTGTGTGTCATATTTTCATTGAGTTTTGTTCAGTTTTTTTATTAGAATTTTAGGTTTACCTCTGTTAGGGTTGCTGGTAATTTTTATACAGAGGAATTTGAATTTTTAGTGGTTGTTTGAACAAAACTAGGTCTCGTTCGAATGAGAATAATATCTCGTTTGGTCGCTTCTTCAAACGACCTTACAACGATGGCACACCATTCACCCTCCTCAAATGTTCGTTCGAAGGGTGATCAAATGTCATCTTTTTATAATTCGAACGACTCTATGTTTCGTTCGCACGGGTGGAGTTCTTCATTCGAACGAGCCTAGTTTTCATTCGAAGGAATTGGGATTCACATTTTAGGTTTATATCCCTATTTTGTGAGCGATTTTGTCACCTCTATTTTTCTCTTTCCGACGACTTTTGAGTTGTTTTCAGCTATTATTGATCCATTCAGGCCAGTTAAAATCTTTGTTTCGTAGAAACGTGATTTTCAGTTTCACCCTTGCTTTTTTAGTTAGATTTTTTTTTGGGGGGGGGGGGATTTTGCTAATTTTTTTTGGTTCGTTATTTTCGTGTATTTTGCCCCTGGGTGTAATGTGAGTCACAAAAATCTGAAAATTACATTTTTTCGGGAAAAAATATATTTTTTAATTTTTGGATATTTGTGAGACACTTACTTGTTTGGTTTGTGCATTTTTGCATTTTTATCAATTCCTTCTAACTATTTATATCTTGTTCTAGCAGTTTGGTTGTAGCCTGGTTTTTGCAGGGGTCGGTTGGATTATGTACGGAGATAGGTTGCATTATTTCTTCCTGTTGATGGAGTTATGTTTATGTCACGTTTACCCTACACCTTTTCTCATATCCCGTTTGGATCTTATTGGTTTTGATGGTTGGAGGGCATCACTATCACACTATTCACTCTCGTACTGTTGAGGAGCCTTCCTTAATGTCTAGGGGACGCTCAGGCTAATAGGCCTAGATATATGACAGAGCGATGGGTGAGCTGGGTGGATAACAAGTTGCATTGAACCTTGGGGTTTCATATTCACACTGTTACCCGTGAGAGAGTTTTTAGGGTAATTGAGTTTATTCAATCGTGTGTGCCTGAGTGGTTAGCGGGGAGAGGGTGGGACCCTTTATTCTCTATGTGCGATGATATTCTACTTGATGTAGCTCGGGAGTTCTTTTTTCGAGCAGTTGGATCTTCTAACAACTTGCGTTCATTTCTGAGAGGGGTGGAGGTCATAGTCACCCAGGACACTAATTCCTAGATTTTTCACATTCCAGGTGAGCTCGGGGCTATTTTTTTGGGTCACATTGATGATTAGCCCGAGATTGACGTTATTTTGAGAGTGGTTTTTCGCCCTTACCCTATTTCATCAGCATCTTCAAGAAGACTATAGGATCCTTAATTAGTTTACATCATCTTCCATCTATCCTTGGGATAATCATACTCGGATTTAAGGGGATATAATCCTTTATGTACGTCGTCCACCAAGGCTGGCGTATTGATTTGTCGGCTCTTATGCTCCATGTTATGGACTCAGTGCCTATGACCGAAATTACTCATATTTTCACAACTTTACCATATGGAGTTATACTCTCGAGGATTTGTATCATTGTCGGTGTCTCACTACTTCCTGATGAGGGGGAGACTTGCACATTTTTAGTGACTGATGCGAACTTTGTTCTCCGATCCAAGAGTCATCTGGTAGTTGTTGTTCGTTGCAAATTTTCAGCTTCTGCATCATTATCTTCAGGGGCGATCACACATCACAGACTTCTGGATCCCTTCCCACTGATCCACCTTCTGAAGAGATAGGGGCGAGTAAAGATGAGTCTTCCCGAATATATGAGGAGGAGAGAGTACAACACATCCTTTTGCAGGTAGAGTTTAGGATCAGAGGCGTCTCACAGAGGCCATGATTGTACGTTTTGATGTCGAAGCAGGGTAGCGAGCCTTACAACAGTCACATATTTCTACGCTACTTGATAAGATGAGATGACATGAGCAACATCGAGGAGTCGGGACATCCCGAAGATTCAAGGATGATGGTACTGATGCCGATGATGATGATAATGGTAATTGTTGATACCAAATTTAGTCTGCTAACATGGACCAATCACTTGAAGACACGTGTCAACCTACATGGAAAATACAAATACTTTAGACGAGCAACTTAAGCGTACTGAGTAACTCAGGCGCCCCAAGAAACTTAAGCGTACCGAGCAACTTAAGCGGTCCGAGCTACTTAGCGTGCAGAGCATCCAAATCAAGAGAATCAAAAGACAATTACGCATTAAATGCGCATTATTATCGTACAGATGTATATGTCTACTAGATAACAGCGCATTATCCTTTCATATATACAGACTCAAGGCTATAAATACAATGTAATCTCCTCATAAGAAGGGAACTTTGGATCTCTTGGAAAACCTATTATCGAGATTCCAAATAAACCGCCAGTAATACAAAAACAGTGGACGTAGTCCATTTTCATAAGGCTGAACCACTTTAAAAATCCTTTTTCTTATAAACTTATTTATCTGTGATCGATTAATTAGAGATAATCAAATTTTTTACATCAACAGATTGGCACCGTCTGTGGGAAACGACTGTACTTAGCATTTTTCACCAAAATAATTCAACATCTATGGCTGAGAATCCAGAATCCAGTAATCGAAACACTGGGTCCCTTCAAAACCTTCTACTCCCCCAAATATTCAAGATCTGGCTGGCATAATGTCTAATTTAGCCCAAGGCCAAACGACCATGCAAGAAACAATGCGTCAACTTATATAAACTGTTCAAGGTAGAGGGCCGACCCAATTAAGACAACGAAGTGTTCAGAGAAATATCCATTTTCCATCTTCAAGAACTAGAAGAACTTTATTCCCAGAGGTCTCTCAATCTAGACATACTGACTCATATCGTACTGAAAGATCTAGTGATCCTTCGTATCAACCACGTCGGACTTCATCAGTACGAGCTACTGATTCCCACCGATATATCACCCTCACTCCAAAAAGGACTAATGCTTTAAAAAGGTTGAGTAAAGTTTCTCCTTTTAATCGTTTGGGTGCTAGGAGGAATAGAAGGCCCCCTAGGATTGCGTCGAGGAGCTCTCCACGATCATCTGATCTAAGGGAAGGGTCTGCCCAATCATGCCCAGTAGCCCGTAATGAAAGGTCCCAAGAGGAAAACTCAACGCGATCAGTTGCTCGAACAAATAGGCCTGAGGTGGAAAACGATGCATGGAAAGGCTCAATTAAAAGGTTAGAGGACAGATTAGGGGAAATGGATAAGGCCAAGAATCATATACAAGGAACTTTTGTCCAAGGGACACCATTCGTACAGGCAATTGTGGATTTTCCCACACCATCAAAATTCAAAGCTCCTATGGTGATGCCTAAATATGATGGAAAAACTGACCCTATCCTTCATATAGAACAATACCAAGCTGCTGCTGATATCTATGCAGTTCTAAAGGAGATGAGATGTAGGGCGTTTTCAGGAACTCTCACCGAATCAACCCAGATATGGTACAATAATCTTCCTTTGGGGAAGATCGCAACTTTCCTTCAACTGGCAGAGCTTTTCATAGGGAATTTCTATTTTTGAGCAAAACCAGTTAAATGAGTAGCACACTTACTGAGTGTTAGACAAAAGCCAGAAGAAAGTACCAGGGACTATATTACTCGTTTGAATAACGAGAAACTTGAGGTCATTGATTACAAGGAGAAAACAACAATTACTGCTCTAATGAGTGGACTATTACCAGATAAGTTGTACTATACTTTGGCCAAAGATCCACCTAGGGCCATGGCAAAATTAATGGCAAAGGCAGCCAAGATCATGAACACTGAGGAAGCCATGGCTACAAAGAAGAATACAGACACTAAGGAGACCAAGGTAGAAGCTGGTAAAATCGAGAAGAATGATCAAAAGAACAATGGTGGCAATAAGCAGTCGAATGGCAAGCAAGCGTTAGAGTAGATGAGGAAGTATGGAAATTACACTCCCTTGAAGGTAGATATAAATCACATTCTGGAGGAGATCAAGAATAGCGAGGAGTTAGCCTGGCCAGGGAAAATGAAGGCAGACCCTGACAAAAGAGACAAGTTCAAATATTGTGAATTCCACAAAGACCATGGTCACATGACCAAACGTTGCCTAGCTCTCCACAATGAAATTGAAGCACTCATCAGGCGAGGAAAATTGGCCAAGTATGTTGATCGACAAAATGGTGGAAAGACCAGCGATCGAGGAAGGCAAAGATCTAAATCTCCTCGTCGAGCAAAAGAAGACAGGAAGAGAGATCACGAAGATGATCCAGAAGATGACCCCGATCTCCCCAAAAGACCAAGACAGCTAGAACGCGAGGTATTTTCAATCCATTTTGGGTCATTTGAATGTAATGTCATTACAGGTGGAGATACAGGAGGTGGAGATCTAACTGCTGAGAGAAAAGCTTACCTCAATGAGGCTCAAGCTTGCTCGTACATACAACGACTAAACTTTACTGAAGATGATCGCTTGAGGAAGGTGAATAAGGACAAACTGGTCATCGGTTTCTCTAAGAATGACCTGGTAGGTGTACTATATCCTCATGATGACCCATTGGTAATTAAGATGAGAATGAAGGAAGTGGTGATTTCACGGGTACTGGTGGATAATGGTAGCTCGGCAGATATCATGTTCTACCCATGTTTTGACAGTTTGAATCTGAAGTTAGCCCAGTTGAAGCCCTATGATAGGCCCCTCCTCAGATTTACTGGAGGAAAGGTTTTTCCACTTGGGACAATCAAGTTGGATATGCTTATTGGTACATGGCCCGCTTGTCGAACATAATGGGTACGCTTTTTCGTAATGGATAAAAATGTCAAATCAGCTTACAATATCATTATGGGAAGGGTAGGTCTGAAGAAGTTCGAAGCAGTACCATCTACTGTACATCAATGTTTAAAATTGCGAACCAACTTTGGAGTGGGAGTGGTGAAGGGCTACCAGAAAGTAGCTCGAGAATGCTATTATTCATTTGTCGAACAGGAGGAATGCAAAAAATCCAGTAAGAAAACTACTACCTATCAAGTGGATGAAATAGAAGATGCAAAGATTGAAACATTAGACCCTAGAGACGAGCCTCAGCTCGTTAAGGGACAGGTCATGGAATCTACTGAAAGTATCATTCTAGACGATGAACACCCAGAACAAACAACCCAAATTGGTGCGTCATTAGATGTATCGATAAAACAGGAACTGATAGCATTTCTAAGGCGCAGAAAATAGACTTTTGCATGGAGTCATGAAGACATGCCAAGGATAGACCTGAGTTTCCTGTGCCATGAGCTCAACGTGAACAAGGAGGTCAAGCCAATGAAGCAGTGAAAAAGGATGTTTAGCCCTGAAAAGAACCAAGCTATACAGAAAGAAGTAGAGAAACTGAAAAAAGACTTTTTTATTGAGGACGTCAAATATCCTGATTGGCTAGCAAATGTGGTGATGGTGAAAAAGAAAAAAAATAAGTGGAGGATGTGCGCGGACTTCACTGATCTTAATAAAGCCTGCCCAAAGGATCATTTTCCTTTGCCCCGAATCGATTAACTGGTGGACGCTACTTCGGGGCATGAATTATTGAGTTTCATGGATGCTTATTTTGGTTGCAATCAGATTAAAATGAAACCTGAGGACAGGGAAAGTACCTCTTTTATCACCCCAAGGGGAACTTATTGCTATAATATTATGCCTTTCGGACTTAAAAATGCAGGTGCAACATATCAGCGGCTGATGAATAAGGTGTTCGCAGAGCAAATCAGTCATAACATGAAGGTTTATGTAGATGATATGCTGACGAAGAGCAAGAAAGTTATTGATCATCTAGTTGACCTAAGTCAGACTTTTGATCAACTAGAGAAATATCAAATGAAGTTGAATCCCACCAAATGCATATTTGGGGTACGAGAAGGTATATTTCTCGGATATATTGTTAACCAACGAGGTATTGAGGCGAACCCTGAGAAGATCAAAGCCCTATTGGAACTAAGATCTCCAACTACGAAGAAGGAAGTACAATGCCTCACAGGACGAGTTGCAACACTAAACATATTTGTATCACGAGCAACAGACAGATGCCTCTCATTCTTCAAAACACTTCGAAAAACTTTTGAGTGGAATGATTAATGCGAGGAGGCCTTTCAAGAGTTGAAGAAATATTTGGGGACACATCCATTGTTATCCAGACTAGTGATGGGAGAAATATTATACTTGTATCTGGAAGTTTCAGAGAACACAGTTAGCTCGGCAATGATAAGAGTGGAGGATGTAGTACAAAAACCGGTTTACTACACCAGTAAAGCCTTCCGAGGAGCAGAGATCAGATATCTAAGGCTGAAGAAGTTGGCACTGACACTAATCGAAGCGAGCAGAAGGATGAGACCATACTTCTAAGTCCATACTATAGTGGTGTATACTGATATGCCATTAAGACAAGCCCTACATAAATCGGAGAAATCAGGAAGATTGATGTACTGGGCAGTAGAACTTGGAGACAAGCCCTGCAGAAGTTTAGTAGATTCTTTATACTGCTACTGAAGTTCCTCGATCGTTCCTTGAAGATCTTCAATCATTTCCTAGTAAGCCACATTGTTGGCTATAGCACAATCAAGTAGGCATTTCAAGTACTGGTAAGCATCAATTGCTCGTTCAGAGGCGTCTAACCCGAGAATGTTAATGATTTGAGCCTCAGTAAAATCTGCATGACCAACTTTAAAATATTCATTGCATTTCTTCATCAACTCTGTATCATGAGCTGATAAAAGATCCATCCTGGCCACAAACTAGCAAAGATAAAATGAAACACAAAATCAACAAGGGTGCGAACAAAGCAAATAAGAGATAAACTCAAGGCGAAAAACAGAAGTTCAAGTTTTATTCATCATGATAAAGGAAAACATAGTTCAAGGTTACATTCAATAAAATAACAAAACAAAAGACCCGAACAACTTTACACCTTCTATTTATTTCCTACAACTTCTTTAGATGGTTTGGATGAAGGGGCTAGTTGCTCGGAGAGCAATGGCAGCTGCTCGGCAGATGTGCTGGCTTGTTGGACTTGCTCGGAAGGTTAAACAACAACAACAATAGGGACCTGCTCTCCTGTTATCATAGAGGATTCATCTGAAGCATCTCCATCTTCTTCTTCTTCAGGAGAGGGAAGAGGGCCATGAGTATGCTCCTGGAACAACTCAGAATTTTCAGCAACCTTCAATTTCTTCAAGGATGCTACCCATCCGTCCCTAAAATATTTAACACTGGCATACTTCATTTGAGAAGACATAACAACCAGGCCCTTGTTCCAACCTTTGTCCCAACCAGCACTAAAGGATTTTTTAACAACAGCCTTCCTTTTACCTTTTTTCGAGGAGGTCCTTTCTCTAAGGAGCTCCTCGACAGACTTCAGTTTTGCTTCTAACTCTATCTTATGTTGCTCAGCATCTTGAAGCTTAGCAACATTTTCCTCAGTAGATTTAATCTTGACTTTAAGCTCATTATTATGTTGTTTGACCTCCTCCAATTTCTTCTTCAACTCTTTGGAGGCAATCACAGCCTGATCTCTGTTTAGGTCAACAGATTTGAATTGCTTCTCCCAAGAATCTTTGTCTTCCTCGTACTTCTGATGAGATTCCTTTAAATACTGGGTTAGTCCAACAAAAGCTTCTTCTACCCCACCTGAGGAGCTGGAAGCCTTGATGGATTCATCCTTCTTCAAAATACTATTAAAGCAAGTCACAAGCTGAAAAAAGAAAGAATTTTGAGTCAATATATGAATATAGTACTAGAAAGTAAAGGAGTCAGGCTAATGATACTTACTGAAGTAATGTGTTGAGCAACCAATGTAGTACGTCTCTCACGAGAAAAGGTGTCTTCAACACCTTGGAATTCGAGAACAGTCCAAGATCTTATCAAGCCTATAGCAGAGCTAGGAGCAACAAGAGCTGGAATATTACCTTCGACATTTGAAGGTTGAGAGGTAGGATCAACAGGTCTCTCAGAAGAACTTCTTTTTAATCTCCTCAGAGGAGCAGGAGCATTTTCGAATAAATGTGCAATCTCTATTGGTGAAATGACAACAGTCTCACTCGAATGTGAGATGACAATAGTCTCACTCGAAGGTGAGATGACAACAGTCTTACTCAGAGCCACAGGGGGCTTCTTGCCAGCTTCCTTGGCAGCAATAGGAGGTACATCTATATTCTTTGTCCCTTCATCTGGGAAATCTTGTTTATTCTACTTTGCCTCCTCGGTGGCAAAGGCAGACTTGTCAAAAAAGGCAGGATCTTTTCTCTTCTTTATCAGATCAGTAATAGGAATACTCAAGTCAGAAGAAGAACCTTCCACACTGGTTTCAGAGGTTGGTACCCGATCAAGATCAACCACCATAAGACGAGGATGAGGAATTAAAGATGAAGTGTAGCTTCTGTATTGCAATAAATAAGAAGCAGATCTAAATGCTCCCCAGCAACAGATTGATGCAAGCCCCAGATAAGTTTTAAATGTTTTATATTAACCTCGGTTTCTTTTACTGTCAACTCTAACAAACAAAATCAAATGCCAGTGGTGAATTTCATCGAATACAAAGAAAAAAAAATTTCAAAAACAAAAATAACCTATCCCATTGCCATAAAGAGGACACTTGGGACCTTAGTACACGTCATCTCCACTTAATGGAGGGTGTTGCCAATTTTTCATCACAACCCCATGATCAAAATAATCCCTATTGGCATCTGGAAGATTGACAACTAAAGCTCTATTCAAAAACCTAGTTTTTAAATATAAAGTATTATCATTAGTAACCCATCTATAGCAATACATAATTTCTGGAATCCCCAAACGAGTTCCATGAAGTTGGTTCAACCTATGTACCCCATTACCTACCCTCCATGTATTTGGAGCTACTCTTGCAGGTACAATATCGAAATATTGGCAAAACTCCAAACATAGGGAATTTGGCGGGAAAGAAAAGCCACATTCGGCTACAAAAATACTTGGGAACCAGTGTCCCTTAGCCAAAGAAAATAAATCAGAAGGACAAGAAAGCTCTTCCAATATAACCCACGATGGTATTGAAAACTCAAATCAAAATTTATCCAACGATTCAACAAGATAAACCATGATGAATAAAGTAAATAAATAAGAGGGAAGAAAACCTTACAGAAGAAAGAGAGATCAGTTGATAATGAACGATGGAAAGAACGAAGGCACAAGATAGAGAGAAGATGAAGATTTCAGAGATACAGGTTTGAAAAGTGAAAGACTATAGGATTTCTGTCGCACTTAAATAATTTACCTCGGGAATAGAGAAAAGTAATGATTACAAGGGAAGACGTTTGCGTTTTCGGCGGCTAAAAGAATAAAAAGGCTCAACTATCGAAGTGTTCGTGAAAATTCAAAATATTTATGAAGCCTGATATTATGCGTTCAAAAAGGAATTATATACAAGGAAAGTCTTCCTAAAATACAAGAATAATAGTAATCCAAGCAATTTCAAGCAAAATATTCCACACTTTCCTTCAAACTCAACTGTGAAACATTGGGGGCTTCTATTGATACCAAATTTAGTCTGCTGATATGGACCTATCACTTGAAGACACGTGTTAACCTACATGGAAAATACAAATACTTTAGACGAGCAACTTAAGCGTACCGAGCAACTCAGGCGCCCCTAGAAACTTAAGAGGTCCGAGCTACTTAGCGTGCAGAGCATCCAAATCAAGAGAATCAAAAGACAACTACACATTAAATGTACATTATTATCGTGCAGATGTATATGTCTACTAGATAACAGCGCATTATTATCGTACAGATATATATGTCTACTAGATAACAACGCGTTATCCTTTCATATGTACAAGGCTATAAATACAATGTAACCTCCTCATAAGAAGGGGACTTTGGATCTCTTGGAAAACCTGTTATCGAGATTCCAATTAAACAGTCAGTAATACAAAAACAGTTGACGTAGGCCATTTTCATAAGACTGAACCACTTTAAAAATCTTTTGTCTTATAAACTTATTTATCTGTGATTGATTAATTAGAGATAATCTAATTTTTTACATCGACAGTAATGATGTTGGATATTATTGATTCCGATGTTGTTTTTATGTATTTTGAGATACATTTCTACTGTTCTATCCAGAGTTTATTCATTATTCATTCGGTTTATGATGTACTTGATGACACATATTTTATTTTCTTATTACATTGGGTTATATATCATCATGTATTATTTGGTTGGACACGGATATTATTGGTTTTCATTATTATGAAGTTATCTTAGTTACTAGGGCATGTTATTTATATTGATGTCCCATGTTTATCATTGTTATTGAGTATATATTTCATATATTCATTTATTGCTATCGTGATGATTATCCATAGTCTCGTGCTTATAACTGTCGATCTTTACGATGATATTTATCTAACCATGATATTCATTCTTATAGTCTTGCTAGATAGGTTGATTGGGGTTTATTTGTTCCACTTTTTGTCTATTTCAGGAAAAAAAGGTGAGAGACATGTGATGTAAGGGACATTTTTATACGAACATTATTTATTCTCTTTATACTTCCATACTTCACATGGCATTTGCTGTTTCGTGTGTGTAGGATATTTTTTGTTGCAAATTATTTGTACTACACCAAGATGATTTTTTGAGACACTACCAATTTGTAGTTTATGTGTAATGTATTCTTTATTTTTGGATTTATGGGATGTGCATAGATTGGCTTAATGGCCTGGCACATTTTTTTTGTTTTGTCCCAGAATAACCAAAACGGGAGATTTGTAAGGAATAATTTCCAATCGAGTCAATTTATTTGTCATTGTCAAGTCGTTCAATACTAGTTCAAATGAGATAGTGATCTCGTTAGGACGATTTTGGATTTGGTTAAAAAAAGATGACATTCTCATCCGAATGAGCCAAGTTTTTGCTTGAACTAGTAGCCGCCTCGTATTCTGTGTACAAATATTAAAGGAGTTTTAAACTAAAAAAACGTAAGAAATTTTGACGAAAAATGTTTTTGCATCTATTTACAAAAGTCCCCAAACATTCAAACATCCTTTTGGTTTTCAATATCCAAATCTCTTAATTCATATGCTATTATGAACTTGATTTTTGCACCAAAGTTTACTTCTCCCATTCAAAGATTAACTATTGTACGGTGGAATTTGTGCGTGTTGATTATGGTGAAGAAATAGTGGGTTGTGTTTCGAATCTTAAATGGTTGCTGAGGGAACATCGGTGGATACCGAGGTGCACGTAGACTCGTGTATTGTGGACACTTGCGTGGGTGGATTTCAATGTTGCTACTGTGGAGGAGCGATAGAAGATTAGAAGAGCGTCAAGGCTTGTAGGTGATCAAGTAGTTGGGTAAGTCTTGTCTACTCTTGTATAAATCTGTATCATAGTGGATTATCTAGCCTGGTTGTCCAAGGTTTTGTCCCTTAGTGGTTTTCTCGTAGATCGGTGTCTTGTGGTGTGTTTGATTTATTTGCTTTATATGCTTAATCACCTTAGATGCATGTTATAGGGTTAACAAAATAAAATTTGGTAACTCGAATTGTTTTCACAAGATAAGGTTATTGGTTCTAAGATAAAATTGAGAAAGTTTTAAAAATATTGTATTTTCCTAAAGGACACGACTTAGGCGCCTTCTCACTGTTCTTTTCTCTTTTATTAGGAAACATTAGTCTCTATTGCCATTCCTAATGAGAAAAATGATTATGTATACCTTAGCGGTCGGTATAGATAGTTCAAATAAAAAAATATTCTTTTAAAGGCACAACAAGATATGTCGAAATCATCATTTATTACTTCTTTTATTTTAAATATGGAAGTTACATGAAGTATCAATGACAATAGAAGTCCCAAAACTTATATAAACTACCAATCAGCCTACCACCACAACATGCCTAACAAAATCCATGTCCTAAACTCAAGACAAAACACAAACACAAACATAAACACACTTGCACTAACAAAGCTTCACAAATCCATCTCAGTCACTAGAAGGACTTGCCTCATCATTGTCACCACCACCACCACTACCACTAATCCTTGAGGGTTTCCAAAATCCCAATATTGATTACACCTCCTTATGCACTCCATGAGACAGTATGCCTTGATTAAAAAGATTAGACAATACCACCATGCCTCTATCCACAACCTCAAACATCATGAGCCATCTCTATTCGATTTCCTCAACTGATTTTCAGGACCACATCCCTCTATAACAACTTTAAATAATCCTCGGATATCACAACAACTCCCCCCTCAGATTGGTATGGATGGGTGGATGGCTTAGGATGCTGAGACAAATGCCCCAGGGTCATCATTAGAGATTTGGTAAGGTCATCCACAAGAAAGAAGTTGGTTATGCATAGAGGGATAATTTTCTCCCAACCCACTAAATGAAAAAGTAACCAAAGGAGATAGAAAGAAGTTTAGTAGAGTCCTAGTAATAGAATGTAATGATAGTGATCTAACTGCAAGATGGGATACAAATTTCCCAAAAATGGCATATACTAATGTCGTGCAAAGAAATTTAGGATTCCAGCCAGAGGATATTCAGGAGCGAACACAAAAGATGAACATTATAGTGAACCATAAAAAAACACCTAACACCCAATCAATTTTAATTCCTATGTTGTATTTGGTCCACGCCATCGGCAATGGACAAAAGTGTTTTTTAAATACACCCGTATGACTTACGTGTGACACACGTGTCCGTTGCCGCTGGTGCGTGTGACACCCGTGTCCGTTATCGCTAGCACATAATAATTACAACATAGGAAGTAAAATTAATTGGGTGTTAGGTTTTTTTTGTTAAGGTTCATTAAAATTATCATCTTTTATGTTCACTTTTGAACCTATACCTTCAGGAGGAAATGAAGCCTTTATAAAAACCACATGAATAGAATCACAGGGTTGCATTATAAAAAGGAAGAATCCACAAAACTATGGTAGCTACCTGGGTGTCTACACTCTGACTACCTGTCACTAAGATCATTTTTATATTCAAGGCTAAGGACACTGTGCCGACATAACCATTATCCATATAATCCTTTTGATTCATAGAGTTCAACATCGTAGGGAAATTAATACCTCCTCCGTGCACTAGTCGTCAGGAGGCAGATTGAGAAATGTGCAGCAATCTATCTAAAGCTACCGAGGAGAATAATAAATATCAAGCATGGTTATAGATACTTGAGGTTCAACACCCATCATGGCAGAAAAATATTCATAGGTGGGACAAACCTCATCCAAGACAAAGCAAAAAGTATGGTCTTCGGGGTACCAGAACTACAAAGCTACCTCCTAAAGGTTCCAGTCAATTGATTGACTACACCACAAAGTGGTCAAGCACAAATTAAATGCCTCATAGTTAACATTGTATAAGCACATGGCCTCCAACCCTTCAAGTTAAGAAGCAAAAGCTTCAGTCATAGGAATGGACATCTTAAGGAGAATAAGGGAACTATGTGAAAAAAGTAAGGTGGAAAGTTGAAGTGTGGTTTAAAATCTAACCTAAAGGCCCACTTTATAGTTGAAAATCCCCATAAAATAAAAAATTAAAGATTCTTCGGTTCCAGGAGGGTCACCCAAGTAAGGTCAATCATCGCTGAAAAGAAACCATAACTCTATTAGTATGCCGATAGGCAAGAAAAGGGTTATCCGGTCATCATAACCCCTTTTTCGGAATATTCACCTATTTTTCTTTTCTTTTTCTCATTTTTAAAAAAATCCCTGGCAAATCTAAAAAGGGCTTCCTGAGCTTTTCTTCATTTGAAAATCCAAAAATCACATATTTAAATTCTTAAAAGTACTTGTTCATACATTTCATCTAAATAATACCTCGGGTGGGAAATTTAAAAGATCATTTAGACTAAGTCATTAACTCAAGATAAGGCAAAAATGAAAAATTCATCATTATATATATAGAGGCATGCTCTCATGCACACCAAGTTTGCACACTGATTTTTTATCTATTTGTTTAACACATTAAATAAAATAATTATGAGTTGAATTTTTTCATATGGCATTTAAACATTCCAATGAACCTATATAAAAAAGATCAACTCAAAATAACTATTTTTGCAATTTTTAAAATATCGGTCAAACTTTCACAGCTTTTAGAGTGCTTTGAAAGTTTGACCTATTTTTTAAAAATAGCAAAAAATTTTATTTCAAGTTGATTTTTTTATATGGGCCCCTTATAATGTTTAAATGACATATAAAAAAATTTAACTCAAAATTAATTATTTTTGCTATTTTAAAAAATTAGTGTACAAACTTGGTGTGCATTAGAGTCTCTCTTTCTCTCTCTCTCTCTCTCTATATATATATATATATATATATATTTATATGAGAAGGCTCACTTACATCATACACTATACATCACACCTAGTTCTAGGCCCTAAAAATACATTATTTATTTATTTTTTTCTCTTAAAGTTAATCTTCCAATCAACCCATATTCAAAAAATTAGGTCAAAATATATTTTTTAGCTATTTTTAAAAAATCCAACAAAAAACTGTTGAAAATACGTTTGCGCCAACAGAATTTTGTGGATTTTTTAAAAATAGCTACAAATTGTATTTTGACCTATTTTTTGGAATATGAGTTGATTGGAAGGTTAATTTCAAGAGAGAAATTAAAATTTTGAAAAAAATTCTTACCGCTTAAAACTAGGTGTGATGTAGGTGAGCCTTTATCTCTCTCTCTCTCTCTCTCTCTCTCTCTCTCTCTCTCTCTCTCTCTCTCTCGTAACAACCCAGGCTTTTGAGCGGCTATTTTATATTATTTTGCCCGATGGGCAAATTCTATAAAATAGGGGAAGTTGGAGTAAATATTATTTCCCGTGATATCAAGGGATAATATTTACTATGTTTTGTCTATTTATCGTATGAGAAGGTAAATAGCATTATATTATGATATATTGCGTCGTTGTATATAAAACGACGGTTATGACCTATACTTTAAGTTGGGTAAAATTAATGAAATAAAATAAAATTGGAACATGAAATTTGTTCACACTTTCCCAAATGCCAAAATAGGGGGTGCAGTTATTTTTAGAATAGTCGAGATAGTCGAAATAAGTGCCAAGTTGTATTTTTGAGTTTCAGGCACTTTTTGGGTGTTATGACTCAATTAAGTGGATACGAGTCATTTTAATGGTGTATTAGCAATTAAAAGAGGGCAATTATATTTTAAGACCCAATTAAGTTCCCCCACCCCTTTTCTTTCTTCATTTGTGTTAGAAGCCAAAGGAGAGAGAGAGAGAAGAGAGAGCTTGGGAGAAATGGAGAGAAAGAGAGAGAAACAGAGATTTGAGGCTGGAAATTGCTGCTACTGGAAGAGGATCCGAGACTAAAACCTCGAGGCAAGTTTCTTACTTGCTAGATACTGATTTAATGTGATAGATTGCATGTTTAGTTAAGTTTTGGGAGATTTAAACCATAAATTGGTTTTTGTTGATTTTGATGATTAACCCTTAAATCTTAGTTTTAATTTGATTTGAGGAATATATATTAGTTATAAATTGTATAGAAGTTAATTGGGAGAATAAATTTTAATTGTTGTTGGAAGAAATCAAAGATTGTAGATTTTGGGAATTTTAGGGTTCTTAAACCCGTAGCCCAAACTGGGCAAGATTTCAGGACCGAATCGATTCGGCCCTAGGGGAGAATCGATTCAGATAAGGGATAGGCTACAGTTCTGGCAGACCGAATCGATTCGGGTTAAGACCGAATCGATTCAGACAATTGCAGAAAGTCAGTTTGCTCACCGAATCGGTTCGACTTATTAGCGAATCGATTCGCAAGGGCGAATCGATTCGGCCCAAGGGGCGAATCGATTCGGTTCCCCTGTTTTTGTGAGATTTTCTTAGTTTGATTTTTAGCCCTTTTTCTTTTAGGTACAAGGTTTAGGGGCCTTCCTTTGGGAAGTATGGGGAGTCCAAGAGGGTGTTTTTTTTGGGTAGACTTATGTCCTAAGATTTATGGGATGATTGGGCTTACCCCAAGGGCTAAAGTGTATAGGTTGATGTTCGAATGAAATAGGAGATTTACCGAAAGATAAATTGAAGATAAAATATTAATGTTGAGACATTTAGGAAACACTCCTTGAGGGAGATCCATTGTAATGGTTTATGATATTAAATTGAAGTCTTGGGGACTAGTTGAGGTTAATGGCACTTCTGGTCTTAAGTCATTAATAAAATATGACTCTAAGAATAAGAAATGAATATTATTAAATGTTGTACTAATAAATAAGTACAAATGATTTTGAGAATGTAAAAATGGATGTTTTCAAATGAAAAGGAAGATGATTTTCATAAATGTTAAAAAGGTATGAATACACACCCTCTCTAAATTGCTATCTTAAGGGAAGTTCACGCGTTGTGGTGAAGCCCCCTGACTAAAAATGTAGGGTGAATATAGTCCCTAGGCCATGTGAGCGTTTGTGATTGTATATTTTTTTGCGATGGGTAGGAGATTCCGGGTGTGGTCTTGACTATCCCGCAGGCACATGGACGCTTCCCGACGTTTCGGTAGGATCCCAGGTTGTCTAAATGATAGGCCCTGGAAGATGATAGCCATTTAGGGGCGCGCACAGTGGGGAAACCCGGACATGCGGTCTTAGAATCGTTATATATATATGATTATAACTATTCTAAATCAAGTTGGACTTGATGTATGATATGCCATAAAGAGCATGATGAAGTTCCACAAAGAGCATAATGAAATGCCACAAAGAGCATACGATGATGACTATATTCCTGATAAGGAAGGTATTTTTACAAGTGCCATAAAGAGCACAATGAAACGCCATAAAGAGCATAAAAACTATGATTATATTTCCTGATAAGGAATGGAATTATGAAATGAATTAGTATACAATGAAATTGATTGGTAAACATTTGATAAAATGTTGTACCATATATATGTTTTCTTAAAGAAAGAAATGGGAATTATGTTTGATGGTAAATGGATATAATCATGTATCCTTGAGTAGCAGTAGATGAGACCTCCCATTTATTATAAATATATAATATTGTGCTAAGGGTCTAATGTATCTCGACGATCAACCTTGCTTAGTAGTAGTGTATCGGGGGGAGGGGGGGTTCCTTGTTTCGATTTCGCTTTGCGAGACACGCCATGCACGAATAAGGGCATAGTGTTGTGACTGGGGAGAAGTTAGCCTTTAGTACTTAGATTAATTAGCACAGGGTCTAATGTATCTCGACGATCAACCTTGCTTAGTAGTAGTGTATCGGGGGGGTTCCTTGTTTGGATTTCGCTTTTCGAGACACCCCATGCACGAATAAGGGCATAGTGTTGAGACTGGAGAGAATTTAGCCTTCTGTTCTTTTTTTAACTAGAACATAATTGATAGTGCGCTAGGTTGCTTTTAGATTGAGAGGTGAGACATGTTATTGTTAACTGCGAGAGAATTACGCACTTAACTGTCATGCATTTTATTCACATGGGAATCATATCAAACCGGGCCCTGACCCGTATCTATATTTCTTTGTTTCTGCATATACTCTTTGTCGTTACAGGTGCTCTACCGCATGGACACCCGTATTTACATTTCCATTCCGACTGTCATGGAGCTACGGCATATTGCGGATGTTGTAGGTTATTGTTTAGACGTTTCTTCCCATTGTACTCTAGTTATGTTCAGTTTATTTATTCGGGCGTGTTTTCCCAAGCGTTGCACTCATTTATTATATTATAAATATTGAAAATGTAATACTCAGTGTAACTATTTGTATTGGTCTGTTCACCGACAGCTTATTCGGTGATTATTTATGATATTGTCTTTCTTCATTTATCGATTTTTGATATCGACCATTTTCGCAAATGGGATTGTCTAAGTGTTTTCTTTTATTTACAAAATTTTCTTTTATTGACATCCGTTTTCTAAAATGATTGGTGGTTATCTCGTACTAATATTTTAATCGACAGTGATGCTGAGAATGGACCATCTATGATTCCTGTGATTATTAGAGTATTGGGCTGGCCACCTATTATTTTAGTAGGCAGGTTGGCCACTAATATTTTAATCAATAACTGTGATTATTAGAGTATTGGGATGGCCACCTATTAGTGTGTGTTTGTGTGTGTATGTGTGTGTTTGTGTGTGTCATTGCTCTTATATTTTTAGGAATAAAGAAAATGAAGAAAATTTCCAAGCCTAACCTAACCACTCTCTCATGGGTCTCGGCGAATGTCCTTCTCACGACGGTGAGCAGTAGAACCCCACTTCAAAAATGTGACTCCTTTAGATAATCATCAATAGTTACCGGAGATGCCATGTAATATCTAGTTGTCGTACTCATATGCTCAGCCATGTAGGCCATCCAGTACCAGATATCTCTCAACCAGGACGACAAACAATCACCGTAAGAAAGACAAAGAATCAAGCATAATGTTCAAGCCAGTAATAGAGAAAGAAATAGAAGGAACTCAGAAGTAAAGTGCGAAAGTGAGAATAAAGGACTATACCTCTCTCTGGTGATCCTCCTAGGGGAAAAAGGGAAGCTATCGATCGTCGCTTAAGGATGATGGGGCTCTATCATGATCAGGGGCCCACCAGTTGAATGTAATAGGAAGGAGTGGCATAATGTCGAAGAATAGGATCCTCCGCCACTGTACCACTCCTAATTTCTTGCATTAAAGATCTCGGTTCACCGCCTCCACTCGTGGTCCCTCTCGATGGTGGAGGAACACCTCCATGTCATATATCAATGGTGGCATCAACCAACTAGACGTGAAGTCCATCTAGTTATACCTTGTAACCGTATCAGTATGGAATGCATAATGATCCCCCTCCATCACCACCACTCATGTGTCATCAAACACCTTCCCAATGCTCCTTATATGGACAGGAGGATTCACCTATGGGACCTTCACCTCGCTCTCCATTGCCTGCATGAATACCCTCTCTCCTAGGTATTAGACATATCCAAACTCGTGATCCATCAACCATTGTGATTGGACATGAACGCTCATGGACCCTATAATTCCCGAGGGCTGATCCCAAGGGTATAAACGTCACATGTCCCCAAACAAGAATCAATTATAAATATCCCAAAAATATATATACAAAAAATATAAAAATACGCAAAATTCACAGATAGAATAAGACCTAACCTGATCACTCGTAAAGGCATTCAACCTGGCCCTCACATCATTAAGGATCAAAAACACCTTCGATTACTTATTTTCCCTCCTCTATTGAGTCATCTGCAAGCACACCCCCTCCACATCCTTTTTCACATGCATCAACCCCACATTGTTCCCGATCACCTCATAGAACCCGACATGAGAGAGAAATATGATTTGTCAAATAAAATCTTCAAGAAGAAGAAAAAAAATAATAAAAACAAAAGGGCAATAATCAAGGTTACCTCCACAAGATATGTGGGCCTTATGAAAGTCTATCGATGATGTCGATTAAAGGCATCAAAAGAAACATAGAGAGACGCCAGCTTCAAGCTCCCCTAGTCATGTGTATGGATCTCAGAAATGATCCAGAGGAAAGGCAAAAATCATAAATGGACCACATCTCCACTCATCTCCAGTATAAAACCTCCCAACAGAAGCCGGATGCCCATGTAGGTCGCCTGCCACATGTGTTGCCCATCCGTACCATCTATCCATAATGACAACAAGGTGTTCTTAAGAACCAACATCTTTAAAGATTCTTAGGAGTTAATCCTTTCGAAGTCATCCCAAGATTCCCGACTCACCGTCTTAGTAAAACAAAGCAACATATCCACCTAAAATCCCGAGTACTCTAACCCCATGTGCTAATGCAGATCGATCGAGGTGACCTACTTATAGGCACCCGTTAATATGTGCCAATCAACACCCATCCTTTCAATTTCGCTACAAATGTAAAAAAAGTCAAAAATTTGTCAAAAAAATGCAGAAAAATCTAGAACAATAATAAAATAAATTCAAAATCTTAAATTTTCACCAAAAAAATCCTCAAAAAAATTTAAATAAATCTTTAAAACTTCTAAAAAAATTTCCAAAAAATTCCGCAAAGCACAAAGTTAATTTTTTTTTCTAAATTACACAATTCTTGAAAAAAATCCTCAAATTTTGAAAGACACAAGAAAATCTATCCAAAAGATATTAAATTTCTAAAATACCGTAAAAATTGCAACGTCTCTAAAAAATTTGAAACTTCTCAGAGAATTCTCAATACATTGAACATCCATCACAAAACTATATAGGTCCACATAATTTACCTATTCATCCCTTAGGTCTACATAATCGACCTCTTCCCTCTTTTGGTCTACAGATTTGACCTCTTCATCATTCAGGTCCACAGAATTGGCCTATTTATACTTTAGGTTTGCTTAATTGACCTTTTCACCTTTTCGTTCTGCAGAATTGACAATTTTTCCTTTTAGATCCACATAATTGACCGCATTACCCTTTGCATCTTCATAATTGACCTTTTCATACTTTAAGTCTGCGTAATTCAACTTTTTAGCACGTAGGTTTGTAGAATGGACCTTTTTTCCCTTTAGGTCTGAAGAATTGACCTTTTCATTTTATAGATCCACATAATTGACCTTTTCACCCTTTAGATTCAAATAATTGGCCTTTTCACTCTTTAGGTCCAAAGAATTTACCTTTTCATCCCGTTGTCCCTTAAAATTAGGCTGCAATCTACCTAAATCAATCACATACACTCTTTAGGTCCTCATAATTGGCATTGGCCCTCAGAATTGGCCACGAACCTCTGAACCGGTCCCATAAACTCTTTAGGTCCTCAAAATTGATCTTTGACCTCAAAATTGGTAGCGATCCACTGAATCAGTTGCCTACACTTCTTAGGTCCTTAAAAATTATATTGGCCCTCAGAATTGGCCATGACATTATGAATTGGTCACATACACTCTTTAGGTATTCAAAATTGGCCTCGGCCTACTAAATTGGTCACATACACTCCTTATCTACTCAAAATTGACTTGGGCCCTCAGAATTGTCCATAACCCCTGAGTTAGTCACTTACGCCCCCTAGGTCCTCAAAATTAGAACTTTTTCCCCGATATGGCCAAAACCTACTCATCCCCACCATATTTCCCACTCATAAGAACCTAACACTCACCAATCTCCATCAGGTTGACTATTTTTTATGACCTTTGCTTAGGTAACGATCGACCATCAAGGGGTTTTATAGACACTCCATTCCAGTACCCCTCATAGACCTCCTTAGGTTCAAGCGCTATCCCTTTAATCCTAGAACCCATGATCCTCCTTCAAACTCTAAAATAGGAGGTCACTGGACACTCCCGAGCTATATTTGACTTTGTTAATCACTTAGACCCAATATTACCTTAACACACTTCTATAGGACTCTTAATCCCCTTTATAATGGTCCATATCGTGCACGAATATGATGTATGATTTGCATTTAACAGGTTTTTTCCCCAGTGGTGACCATACGCTTCCCGCGCTCTGTTTAACTCTGGTCAACTCTCGAACCAAATTTCTTCTCACACACATTCATAGGTCTATGAATACCTTTCTAATGGACCACACCATGAACGAATCAAACGTATAATTCGCATTTAATTGTCTTTTTACCTCGTAATCCCAATCGAAAGTCACCGGACACTTATCGCGCTCATCATGACATTAGTAAATTCTCGAACATGAAATTATATAAATATACTTTCATACAGATCTAAATCCCGTTTCCAACGATCCATACTATGCGCTAATTGGACTTACAGTTTGTATTTTACAGTCATTTTTTCGGAAAAATCCTTTTTGGACTACCTATAGGTACCCCTTCCCCACTGCCTATAAGCAGTGGATACTTTACTTGGTTGTCAAGTATGGAAGGCATTCCTATTGATTGGCTATAGGATTTAATGATCAACAGACCCCCCCTAGGGGCATCTTTATTGTTTTTCCCTTTTACGATTCCCAATTTAAGGAAATCGTAACATCATTGTTTAAGACCTTTTGCCTCAAAATTAGCACACAACCCTTCAAAATATCCATTTACAAAAAATCTCTCCAACATTACATTACCTCGCTATCACCTCACCTTTCACTATCACTTTGAAACCGTTACACCATCAGTCAAAATCAACTGACATTTCTCTTAAATCATATTTCAAAATACCTAGAAGGTGTATATTCTATCAATTTAAGCTTACTAATTTAGTGTCATATTACCACTTTTAGTATATTTTTATTTTCAGTTTATACTTTCTCACCCTTTTTATTACCTATATACTCACATAATTTATTTTCATAAATTCAAAAACCCCAAAAGAGGGTTTTAATTCATAAAACCAGAATTAGTGTTTTCTTTAATTTTTCTACATTATGAGCCCTTGTGCACACTTTTCCACATATCAAAATAGAAAAATCTAGTTTTGGATTTTTGTGTTAAACCCCACCCTTATGTTGTTTTGACCTACATGGACTTTGATGTCGGTTTTGTCAATATAGGTGTCCCTAGTTTTCCTTGTGATTCGAGTCCTTTTTTTCTCATTTCCCACACTTTACTTTTCTCACTGCTTTCTCATTAGCATTTTCATACATATATTCTCCCACTTATATTTTCCTATCTTGAGTAAAATAGGATGATGACTTGTAGACAACAACTTTATGACTGTCATGTGGTGAAACGGGAGTTGTGATCCTTTACCCCATTTTCACGCATAGACTTTTTCGAGGAGCACCCAATCCAGATGGCCACATGGGAAATAATATTTTCTTTCAAGAAATTGATCACTAATTTTATAGTGTTCTTAAGAGTTGGTACTGCTTCAACCCACTTCGAGACATAGTCAATTATAACTAAATTGTACCCGGATTGGTTGAATCTTAGGAAAGGACTTATGAAGTCTATACCCCAGCATTCGAAAACCTTAATTATAAGGATTGGGGATAACATCATCATGTTCCTTCGTGTAATTTTTACAAGGAATTGGAACTAATGACACGTTTTCAAAATGCTTGTACATCATTGAATAGATTCGACCAATAAAAATCGCATTGCAAAACTTTGAATGTGATCTTATGAGAAGAAAAATGACGACCACAGGATACTCGGGATCTCATCATTTATGACACATTTTTAGATTGTTCGGTTCAGGAAATGTTTGAACATACGCCGTATAGATTTGAAGAATTGACTTTTTCACCCTATAGATCCACATAATCAACCTTTTCACCCTTTATATTTGAATAATTGGCCTTTTCACTCTTTAGGTCCACTGAATTTACCTTTTCGTCCCGTTTTCCCTTAAAATTAGGTCACGATCCACCTAAATCAAACACATACACTCTTTACGTCCTCAGAATTGGCCACGATCCTCTGAACCGGTCCCATGCACTCTTTAGGTCATCAAAATTGATCTTGGACCTCAAAATTGACAACGATCCTCTGAATCAGTCTCCTACATTCCTTAGATCCTCAAAATTTATATTGGCCCTCAAAATTGGTCGTGACCTTCTGAATTGGTCACATACACTCTTTAGGTATTCAAAATTGTCCTCGGCCTACTGAATTGGTCACATACACTCCTTAGCTACTCAGAATTAACCTTGGCCCTCAGAATTGTCCATGACCCCTAAGTTGGTCACTTACGCTCCCTAGGTCCTCGGAATCAGAACTTTCTCCCCGGCATGGCCAAAACCTACCCATCCCCACCATAGTTCCCACTCATAAGAACCCAACACTCACCAATCTCCATCAGGTTGTCTAATTTTTAGGACCTTCGCTTATGTAAAGATCGAACATCGAGGGGCACTATAGACACTCCATTCCAGTACCCCTCATTTACCTCCATAGGTTCAAGCACTATTCCTTTGACCATCGGATCCCTGATCCTCCATCAAACCCAAAAATAGGAGGTCACCAAACACTCCCGATCAATATTTGACTTTGTTCATCTCTCATACCCGAGATTATCTTACAAACTTCTATAGGACTCTGAATCCCCTTTCTAATGATCCATATCGTGCACGAATCGGATGTGCGATTTGCATTTAACACGCTTTTTTCCCCAGAGGTCACCGTACACTACCCGTGCTCTGTTTCACTTTGGTCAACTCTCAGACAAAATTTTTGCTCGTACACATTCATAGGGATATGAATCCCTTTCTAATGGACCACACCATGAACGAATCAAACTTATAGTTCGCATTTAATTGTCTTTTTACCTCGTAACCCTATTCGAAAGTCACCAAACACTTACCGCGCTCAGCTTGACTTTGGTAAACTCTCGAATGTGAAATTATATTAATGTACTTTCATAGATATCTGAATCCCATTTCCAACGATCCATACTATGCGTTAATTGGACTTACAATTTGTATTTTACAGTCATTTTTCTGGAAAAATCCTTTTTTGGAATAACGATAGGTACCCCTTCCCCACTGCCTATAGGCAGTGGATACTTTACTTGGTCGCCAAGTATAAAAGGAATTCCCATTGATAGGCTAAGGGATGTACTGATCAACAGACCCCCAAGGGGCATCCTTTTCTTTTTTCTACCTTTTACAATTCCCAATTTAAGGAAACCTTAGCATCATTATTTAAGACCTTTTGCCTCGAAATTAGCACACAACCCTTCAAAACATCCGTTTACAAACATTCTCTCCAACATTACATTACCTCACAATCAGCTCACCTTTTACTATCACTTTGAAACCATTACACCATCAGTCAAAATCAACCCACATTTCTCTTAAATCACATTTCAAATTATTTAGAAGGTGTACATTCTATCAATTCAAGCTTACAAATTTAGTGTCATATTACCACTTTTACCATATTTTTCTTTTTAGTTTATACTTTCTCACCCCTAATCACCCTTTTTATTACCTATATACTCACAGAATTTATTTTCATAAATTCAAAAACCCAAAAAGAGGGTTTTAATTCATAAAAACAAAATTAGAGCTTTCTTTTATTTCTCTTCATTTTCAGCCCTTGTGCACACTTTTCCACATATCACAATAGAAAAATTACTTTTTGATTTTTGGGTTAAACCCCACCCTTATAATGTTTTGACCTACAAGGAATTTGATGTCGGTTTCTTCTATATAGGTGTCTTTAGTTTTCTTTGGGATTCGAGTCCTTTTTTTCTCATTTCCCACACTTTACTTTTCTCACTTCTTTCTCGTTAGTATTTTCATACATATATTCGCCTACTTATATTTTCCTTTAGTAGTCCCATCAGACATGCATACTCATTTGTTCATAATGAGTCACAATCTAGCATACTGCTCATGCATACTCATTTATCTGTAATGAGTCACGATCCATTGCACTACCAGTATTCTAGTTATTTATAGATTTTTTTATTTTTTTATTTTTACTCCATCAAACGATTCGTTCCCATATTTCCCATAATATGGACAGGATAATTTCACTACTTACGCACGTTTCACGCATATATGCTCTTTTCACCCCATATACATTTTACATATTTTAGGATAAAAAGGAGATTATTTTTCTTATAGCCAATAAGGGGGATGAATGGGTACCAAACACCTTCCCATTCCATTACTTAGTCCTTGATTCATGATCTATTTTGTTTCGTATGCATCAGTACATATTTTGATGTTATTCGTTCGAGGATGGATATATGTTTTTCCTATTTTGTGTAAAATAGGATGACGACTCTATTATCTACATTTTCACCCTTTGAAGAGAACAACTTTATGATCGTGGGAGCCCGCGAATATCGTACATGTGGCTAAAAGGGAGTTGTCATCCTTTACCCCATTTTCACGCATTACCTTTTTCGATGAGCACCCGGTCCAAATGGCCACACGGGAAAGAATATTTTCTTTCAAGAACTTTATCAATACTTTTATAGTGTTCTTGAGAGTTGGTACGACTTCAACCCACTTCGAGACATAGTTAGTGATAACAAAATTGTACCCGACTGAATTTTAGGAAAGGACCTATGGAGTCTATACCCCAACAATCAAAAACATTAATTATAAGGATTGGGCATAACATCATCATGTTCCTTCCTGTGATTTTTACCAGCAATTGGAACTAATGACATGTTTTCAAAATGCTTATGCATCATTGAATAGATTCGACCAATAAAAAACGCATTGCAAAACTTTGAATGTGATATTCTCAGAAGAAAAATGACCACCACAAGCTTCATTGTGAAAACATAACAAGATATTCGGGATCTCATC
Source organism: Sambucus nigra (assembly GCA_949130495.1). Lineage (NCBI taxonomy): Eukaryota > Viridiplantae > Streptophyta > Magnoliopsida > Dipsacales > Adoxaceae > Sambucus > Sambucus nigra. The sequence continues at coordinate 54,475,014 of OX422220.1, forward strand.
ATTTATGACACATTTTTAGATTATTTGGTTCAGGAAATGTTTGAACATACGTTGTCATCATAATAGAATGCTCAAGCCATGATCATAAACGTTTATTTGTCCTTGGGAGAAATGTGACATTAAAACATCTTGTGATAAGAAAGTTTGTTATATCAACAAAAATGGTAAAATATAAACGACCATTAATTACTCATTTAGAAAACATTCTCAATTTGCAACACGAACGATGTGGTTGTGGCCAAATTTAGTACAGATGATTCAGAATGGAATTTAAGACTCTTTTTTTGTCTTTGATCGAGATGTTGTATTATTGTAAGAGTAAAATCAACCCAATTAAGAGCCTTTTTGCATCTTTATATGAGAATATGTACTTTAGAGCAGAATAGTCAGTGAAGCATATAATTGGTGATCCTACCAAGTATTACTAGAATTTCTCTAAGTTTTAGTAAATCTTCTACATAGTGGAATAGTAAATTTAAGCATTGTCGAGAGTGAGACAAGCATAGGAACTGATATGGGAATTCTTATCCTTGCGTTGTCCAAACATTTCCCTTATGGTGTAATCACTTGCATCACACATAATCTCGAATAGAAGGGCCCTATCTAATGATTACATGATAAGGCATGTGTCTAACATGTTTTTTAGTTTATGAAACGATACTTGGAACAATTCAGTCCATAGGATTGGAACGTCTTTAGCAAGGAGGTTACTAGGCATGGTAAACAAATGGATATGGAACAAAAACCATGATTTCCATGGGTGTATTCGAACGAATACTAAAAAATAACTATCCATATTCGCATCCTCTCGTATTCCCAAGATTCAAATAATATACGTATCCGTTTATGTTGCCTACCCATTGCAATTAACACTAACTTTGAAATTAACTAAAATTCCCATTGAATAAAAATTAAAAGATCAAATCCAAGAGAATTTTGATATAACTAATAAAAAAATAAGGGCAATTTACATATAGGTCCCTTGGTGATAATTTTTAAACATTTAAGGACAATTTACTATTAGGTCCAGTTGTTATGACACTAACGTGGACTTTTACAATAAGAGAATTAATGGACCTAAGTGTTTAAAAATTATCAAAATTCCTTTAGTGTTTTAAATTTGTATGTGAGGGACCTAAGAGTGCTTTCCCCAAAAAACAATATTACAGATATGGGGTGAAAACCATAATGATCCAAATATTCGACAGCCCGAACAACCCAATCTCAGAAAATTAAAATGTGTTCCTCGTGGAAAATTACAAAAGGCTTATTCTCACCATCCATACTTTCGGAAGAGATAGACATAGATCAATAAACGAGCCAATCAAGAGATGCAAGGTTTGAAAATGGCTCAACCACTCTTATCATTATAAATAAAACCCCTTTTCCCTGGGATAAAGGAGCATGTAATTCTAAGACTCTTACAAAACCAATAAAACTTCTCAGATCCTCCGTGAACGTAGACAGTTGTCGAATCATGTAAATTTTACGTGTCGTGGTATTGTTCACTCTTTGATTTCTATACTATTAAAATCAATAACTGTGATTATTTGAACTCAAAATTAGCACCGTCTCTGGGAAATGATTCTCTTTTATGAAGCAACATGAAACCAACGAGTGAAATATGGTCTCACCCTCAAAGTGAACCCATTGTTGGCGATCTACGAGTTGGGATATCTTTACACAGAGTCAGATATGAGGTTAATTGGGAAAGAAATTAGGTTGTCAACCATCCATGATTTTTTCCGTAAGAGCAACTTTCTGATTAGAGCAATGAGCATCACAAATTAACACATATCTTACGGCTGATCGATTCCCATGAGGAATGACCCATCAATAAGAGGAAGAAACACACCTCCAGGTGGATGAAAACACATGTCTCCAGCGATATTTCGAAAGGATGGAGACATAAATCAATGGAGGAACCCGTAGGCAGAGTGGTTGGATGCCCAGTCCTCAGATTAAAAAAATCACAGTCGATGAAGGAGTTTGAGTTGCGAATGGGATCATTTAAATCATGAGAGTCATTTGATAGGGTGAAACCAAGATGAAGGACACCATAAGCGTGATATACGAAGTCTGGTCTGAAGAGAAATGGAACAACTCCCAGTTCATTACGGGTCTCGATCCATAAAAGATTTGAAAAGGAGGCGCTCATCACTCAAATGTAGTCCCCCTATCAAGGGAAATTGAGGAAGAGGAGCCTCCAAAGAAGTTCACAGCCCCAAGGTTTTAGATGTAGAGCGTAAAGACCAACCCCATAAATCAAGTAAGAAAGAGATGGCTCTGTGGAATCATAAAAATGCCCTGATGTGTTGCATATTCCCATCTAGCCTAGTAGATATTGCCCATAAGTGGTTTGAAAGGTTGACCTAGAGGTCGATCAAGAGCTTTAAATCACACATGGAGGCTTTCACAGCTTGTTTTTATGAGAATGTGGTTTCTCAAAACTATATGCTCTAATACCACTTGATGGGGTGGAAGCCCCAAAATTTTAAACTTGCAAATTAGGAGATGGTTCAATGATATACCAAATTTGAATTTTTCAAAAATTATTTTATTTTCTTTACTTTAAAAGCACAATCAGACACTTAAAAAATTAAATTAAACTTAAAGTGAAATTAAACTACACAAACATTTTAATTGTCACTTAAACAAAATTCAATCCAATTCAAGTTAAAGAAACAAAGCGTGAATATTATCAAATTAAATTAATGCTTATTTGAATTAAATTAAATTTAAACTTAACAAAAAAATTAAATAGCACCAAATTAAACAAATTATGATTTAAACCAATTTTTATCTTGATTAACCTAGCATTCATCTAAGTGATATTTTGCAAGATAAAATAAATAACAAACACACTACACCGCGATGTACGAGGACAATTCACAACGGAAAAAATCTCGAACGACCCTGCCAACAAGTCCACGAAGTATGGTTTTAAAAATACAAGACAAAAGACCTACAACACACAACTTCACTCCTTCCAAGCCTCAACGCTTCTTCTTTCATCTACGTCCGCCTACTCGAGAACTCCGGAGTCCACCGGAATCTTAGAATCCACCAATGGGGCATACCTACTATCAACCTATACATGGTGCCTTTCATCGTATGAGAGCTCCGCAACGAAAACAATCTCCTTTTTTTAGAGTAGAGAAGGACCCAAACAATCGCCTTAATGGGTAGAGAAGAAACCCGGTGCCAAAAAATCTCCAAGCAAAGATATATATATATATATATATATATATATATATATATATATATATATAAATGAACCTGGATTTAAACTAAACAATGGGTGTGAACATGTGTTTTTGATAGAGACGTGTTCTTGAAGTCTTAACACATAAATGGAACTTTTTGTAAAATGGTTTTTTCTCTCAAAAGAACTTGGTAGTGTTGGAAAAGTAACTTGCAAAAACTGTCTTTCCATCCACTTAAAGCTGGTAAAATTTGTGGGAAAAATGGGAGGGAAAACAAAAACTGACAATTAACTGATCCTAGGTCGTTCGAACGACATTCTAACGAGATAAAGACTAAAATATCGTTAGAAGGTCGTTTAAATCTCGTTCGAATGACTTAGTTCGAACAAGCTTCTAACGAAAATTCAAAGGATTCAAAACAAAAATCATTAGAAGTTCTTTAAATATCTCGTTCGAACGACTTCATTCGAATGGACTTCGAACGAGAATTCGAACAAAATTATTTTTCTTTTAAAAAATAAAAATCCATTTTCAACTTAAATTAAAATAAAATAACACCCAAAAATGTATTCCATGTCCCTGTATATATATATTTAATGCATTTATACCTTTTAGAGACCTGGAATCCAAATGTTGATGATGAATACACTTGGCACTAAAATCAATAAGGATGAAACTTTAAATTCTTAGTTGCTACGTCTTCAACTCTTCAAACGTCATAGGCCTGATAGGTACAAACATATATCCTAAATTTCGTCCTTACAAATATCCCCCTTTGGCTATTCCGGGACAAAACCAAACCAAAATTCCTAAGGGCCGTCAAGCTCATTTAAAAGAACACAAACCTGCCCAAAATAAAAAATTACATTTGCTTGACTCGACACTTAGAATGAAAGGATTTTCCGCTTTAGAAGATTGACACAAAAAATGAAATCCGGTACACTTAAACAAAACCATCAAACACATAGGGAATATAAAAAATTAAAGTGTGTAAATTAAATTCTCCCCATTTATCTAACATGATCTACCTAAGAAGATATCGCTCTCCCCTTAAGTTAGATCTCCTAAACTAAAGGAAATATCCTACACTAAATGTTTAGATACCATTTCTCCCCCTTTTTGCTCAGGAATAAACAAAGGTCAAGAATAAAATAACTTATTTCTCCCCCAATTCAGGCAAAATCTCCACCTAAACTAAACAAGGGATATGAATAACGAAAACCAAGTTAAACATGCGATGGTGCGTAAAGATACATGAGCATTTAAGAATATGGCAACAATGAAGTACAACTAATCCATACAAAGATGCCATTAAAATGTACCATGATAATCATGGGATATCAAACACAATTCGCAACAAGATAGATTCTAATTTTGAATTCAAAGCATACATGGATTAGCTAGCAAGGCAAAGACTCAAAAACAATGAGATACCATATATATATATATATATATATATATATATATATATATATATATACATATACCAATAACGTACACGTGGATATACATAGGTATAAACACCACACACGATGCAAAATACATTAAGCCTTTTCCACACTCATATGGAAAAAATGTGTCTAAATACATGTGGTAAACGGAAGTGAAAGGGTGTGGACTAGAGACTAAAGAAATATAGACCCAATCACCTAAACATGTTCATGGAGTTCTCATTTGATTGCAAAAGTTTATCAACTTAAACATAGCCTCATGTGGCAATATAAAGTGAACTCACGGAACAAACATACACAATGCACACAGGCCTAGAGTATTGATGATTCTATAAACCAATAGAGTCATGTAAGGAATAGCACAATTAGGATACAAAGTCATTGGGAAAACCCGTTGATATATCCAACCAAACTTCCTCATTAATATTCTTTTCCTTTTTCTTTTATGAAAATACTAGCTAAACAATGAATGCATTGGCTAATTTTTAATGCCACATTTTTTAGGACAACTTTCAATGGTGGCTTGTCACACAAAGTAATTTTATATTTCGCAGCCTGATTCCATTGATAAACAACTACACCGGATAAACATATTTTTCTATTTTTTTAAATCGGGGAATAATTATTACATGCACAAATCCTGCATAGTAATAGCAATATGTAGATGACTAAATTTTTAGGAGAACACCACACTTATCTTAAATATACATGTGAAGTTAAATTTCAAATGAGCTCGTGCATGTGTGAATCGAACCCTGTAAAAAGGGAATCCATTAAGCAAGCCAAACTCAAATTGTTCCATGCAAGCATGGTAAAGAACACTTTAAGGATTGAACATCTTAACGAAAAGTTGTAGAAGCATGGAAGCGGGTATGATATTGGATTCAAACATAAGTATATGCCACATAAAGCGTGTCAAATTATTATAAACAAAAAAAAATATGAGTTTTTCAAATTTTTAACCAAACAATACAAAATTAACTCAAGAAAAAATAAAAAAAAATCTTTTGGTATATTTCAATGAGACCAAACAAAATGAAATAAAATACAAAATATACACATATCATATTTCTAGCACAATTTTTATAATGAAGCAAAGGGTAAAAAAAACAAACAAACATACAACTATTAAGAATATATCATGATGCACATAAGCTAGTTTATGTAAACAAAACTCACGCATTTAACCTTTAGATTTAGCAAGGGAGGTATCACGTGCAAGTAAATGAAAATAAAAAATCCTATCTTGTAAAGCTGCCAAATCGAATCTCCTGACCCAAACTAGTGAAGCGTGACACTCTTGGGATTTGGGAATTTTGGTTACTCTACCATTAGACTTCCTAGAACCCTTTTTTAGATCAATTTTTTTTTCCTAAGATGATCTTTTCGACCACAATGTGAGCATGTAAAGACCCGGTGAAAAGTAGTACCTAAGGATTGAACTTTGAAGGTGTTCCTAGTAGATTCTCTCAAACTTATGGTTTTGGATCTATTAGTTGAATCATTTTAAGTATTGAAGCCAATACCACACAAGTCATTTTTAATTTGGATGGTTCCAAGTATTTTATCTATTTTTTCAGACCTATATTCCAAATGAAATTTGACTCGACATGAGTCTCTCAACTTTTCTTCCAACTCTTGAATACGTGACTCAAGCAAACACCAACTCTCTTCAAACATAAGAAGCACTTTCATCATAGCCACCATTAAGCCTCTAAGGTTATATTTGTCACCTTATACATACTCAAGCTTCTCACAAAGAGAAGCACTCTCATAATGAACCTTGGCACGTTCTCTCAAACAAGCTTCCAACTTCAAGTTAGACCTTTTTATTTTAATTGATTCCTCATATAGATCATGAAAGGCCACTTTAAGTTCAATCTCATCAACCACTCCTTCATTCTCACTCTCACTTTCAACTCCACTCTCTATACCATCAAATTTTTGGGATTCACAAACAATAGTCTCAAAAGAGTAATGCGTTAAGATGTCATCGTTGGACAATTTCTCACTTTCACTTACATGACTTGCCATGAACGCGATAAAGTTATGCTCAATGGGGGAATCGAGTTCCACTTCCTTTTCAATATCACTAAGGGTGGCATTGTATGAAATTGTTTGCTTGCCCTCCCTCCTTAGTTTTGTGGGACACTCTCTTTCCCTATGGCCATAACCCTCACAACCATAACATATATTCGACTCGTTGCTATTAAGATCTTAATTATACTTTGTAGGGAAATTCTAGGCTTTGTTGTACTTAGACTTATCAAATATCTTAAAATCCTTTTTGAGATTATCTTTATTAAACTTAAGAAAATTTCTAAACTTCCTAGCAAACATATCCATATCCTCAGAGCCGATATCACTCTCATCATCCGAAACTTGCTTTTCCTCCTTTGGGGCTTTCAAGGCAATGCCTTTTTCTTTCTTCTTCTCATTCTTGGGGGTAAGCATGCCAAGTTCATAGGTTTGTAAGTCACCTACCAGCTCTTAAAGTTTCATAGAGGATAGAGTGGGTAAAGAATTTAAAAGGGTCACTTTTGGGATAAACCTATCAGGTAAGGACCTCAAAATTTTCTTTACAACACAGTTGTTGGGTATCTTTCCTCCCAAGTTAAAAAATGAATTAATAATATCATAACATCTATCATAAAATCCATCAAAAGTCTAACTTTCAAGCATTGTAATGGGTTTGAATTGAGCCGTGTGGTTTTAGAGTTTTGAAGCCTTAAGGGCATAGCTGTTCAAACAAACTTCCTCAAGGGGAAGAGTTACTTCTCAGGAGGGTTTCAATAGCTTAAGTGGGCACTGAACCTTAGGCATATCCGTGAGAGCGACAGGCTACGATAGTAGCCGGGCGATGAGGCGTTCTCTCGTGGGTGAGTTGGAGAATATCCCAAGCCTCCTTAGAAGTTTCACACGTCATAAGCCGGCGAAACTCATCAGGTGTAATCGCACAAAACAGGGCAATCAAACCACGAGAATTAATATTTTCTATGTACACGCTCATTTTAAACTAGACATGTAGGTGGAGACTACCCATTAACTACGGATTGCCAAACCCTCTCATCTAAGGACTTAAGTGTCGATTTCATTTGTGTTTTCCAATACGCGTAATTTGAACCATTAAAAATAAGAAATTTGGTAAAAAGTGAATTTTCTTTTTTTAAACCAAACGAAAATTAAGGATCTTAACGTAATAAATTAGTGCTCCGGCGCTGATACCAATCTAAGAATGTGATTTCTTTAAACTATATGCTCTGATACCATTTGATGAGGTGGAAGCCCCCAAATTTTAAACTTGCAAATTATGAGATGGTTCAATGATATACCAAATTTTAATTTTTCAAAAATTATTTAATTTTCTTTATTTAAAAGCACAATCAAACACTTGAAAAATTAAATTAAACTCAAAGTGAAATTAAACTACACAAACATTTTAATTGTCAGTTAAACAAAATTCAATCCATTTCAAGTTAAACAAACTAAGCACGAATTTTATCAACATAAATTAATGGCGACATGAATTAAATTAAATTTAAACTTAACCCAAATATTTAAATAGCATCAAATTAAACAAATTATGATTTAAACCAATTTTTATCTTGATTAACCTAGCATGTATCTAAGTGATGTTTTGGAAGATAAAATAAATCACAAACACACTACGACATGATGTACGAGGAAAATCCACAACGAGAAAAACTTCGGACAACCCTGCCTACAAGTACACTAAGTATGGTTTTACAAATACAAGACAAAGGACTAACAACACACGGCTTGACCCCGTCTAAGTCTTGACGCTTCTTCTGGAATCCATCTTCGCCTAGTCAACAACTCCGGAGTCCACCAAAATCTTAGAATCCACCAATGGAGCACAACTACTGTAAACCCATAGACCGTGCTTTTCACCGTATGAGTGCGTCCCAACGAAAAAAATCTCCCTTTTTGGGGTGCCTGGATGCTTCCGTCATGATTCGGACAACATCATCTAAGCAGATTTCGTCGGTTGGTACCATCCACTTATCTGATTCTCGGGCCCATTTTCGTGCTTCCAAAAATAACGTACTGAACCTCTGGCATTCAATAATCATCTGTGAGGGCAATTTCAGCCCGAACTCTAGGAGTTGGTTTAACACCTCTGACAATTCCATACCTCCACTTTCAGAATAGGTACGGACAGTGATGCAAGCTCTGGTAAGGAGTGACAGCGCCTGATCAGCGGGGCTAGCAGGGTGTAGGAGGAAATATGGGAAAAGTTGAAGGGGTTTAGAAGGGTATAATGGTGTGATTTGAATTGATGGATCAAAATTTGGGTTTTCTTCCAAGAAGATGGCATTGGTGTGATTTGGGAGTGGGTTATGAGTAGTGTTTGGTTTAGGATTGGTTGGTGGGGCGATGGTACCCCGGTCAATGAGATCTTGGATTATGTTTCGAAGGTGGAAGCATTGGTCGGTGGTATGGCCAGCTATTTGGTGAAAGGCGCAATGAGCATCGGTCTTGAAATTCCTGGGAAGTGGATTGGGTAATGGACATGGATCCAGGGGTTTTATAAGGTTTCGGCTCAACAGGGCTTGGTAAACTTTGGAGAGGGGAGCATGGAGCTCAGTGTATTCCCTTTGGATGGGATCAGGGCGGCTTTTCGGTGCCCATGATGTGGTTAGTTGAGAGATGCTGTTGATGTTTGAGACTGCGGCACTGGCAGGCTTGTCATATTTTCTGGCGGTGAACTGTCCGGACACCTTCTTTGGTTCAACTTCTATTTTGGTAGGACCCTCTTCGATTTCTACTCCTGCTTCTTTGAGAGATCAAAAATGGGGGTAGTACTGTCCTCCCATGGTTTCTCGGACATGGGGTAAGAAATTCTTCTTCACTATGCTGACTTGTTCTTCTTTAGACGGCCGATTGGTCATGGTAGCCGCTTTTTCCCTCCACCGGGCTATAAAGTTACTGACTGATTCTCCAGAGTTCTGTTTGAGCAACTCTAAATTATGGCGGGTGACCTTAAGCTCTTCGTTGTATTTGTACTGCGACATGAATTCTCGGGCTACATCCTCCCAGCTACAGATTCTGGATTCCTCAAGAGATAAAAACCATTGAAGAGCACTATCTTTCAAAGTTTCCTGAAATAATTGGGCCATCACTTCTTCCGAAGCCCCTAGTAGAGTTATGGAATGATGATAACTGCGAAGATGAACAATCGGGGGACCACTCCCTCTAAATTTCTCGATATTTGGCATTTTGAACTTCTCGGGTAACCTTGCTTTATAATAAGGAGACATATGGGTGTAGTCCATGTAATTCCCAGAGATCTTGACTTGGTCAAACTTCTTGATGAGCATCTTGAGATCCTCTTTGACTTTGTTCAACTCCTCCTCCTTTGGATCAACAACCAGAGGCAAGTTAGCCATAGGCTGGGAAATGTTTGGCATTGGAAGCTGGGCAGGCGGCGACCCATTAGCAGTAGGGGCACGCGGAGCGTGCTGATATTCTTCTGGGACCCAGATGGGCTCGGGTGGACCCATAGCACGAGGGAACAGGGCCTCGGGCTCTTGAGGAATAGGACCTTGGTTTCGTTGCATTTCTCGAACCTTAGCTTGGAGGTTGTCAATCTTGGCCATGAGCCGAGCTAGGACTGTCGGCAGATCTGGTCGTATGACTGGTGCTTGATCCGCATTCTCCATGGAAGATGGATGTATTCCGGACTCGGAAGAAGTAGTAGAAGAACGGACGAAACTCCGGGGTGATTTGACTGAAGACCTAAGCCAATAGGGAGCCAGACCAAGGGCGTGCGGTCAACCTAAGAAGGCATAGGATGAGATTTATTTTTGAGAAAAGGGAAGGAACTATTTTTGGATTTTTGATAAAAAGGGAGAAATGTTTTTGGATTTTTGATAAGAAAGGGAGAAATGTTTTTTGGATTTTTGATAAGGAAGGGAGAAATGTTTTTGGATTTTTAATAAGAAAGGGAGAAATGTTTTTTGGATTTTTGATAAGGAAGGGAGAAATGTTTTTGGAGGATGAACTCAGCATGATTATTATGATTATTATGTTCTCACTTGTATTTAATTCTCCTAAATGCAATGCCGGACGAGACCTGAGCCTGGAAAAGTGGGGTTTTAATATATGCAAAGCTAATGTTTGGGACTTGTAACCAGGCTCGCGGACAGAGTCCCGTTTTAAAAATGCGCGAAAATTGGGCGGAATATCGACCCGGAATTTTGGCAGAGTTTCGGGTCGAAAACGGAAATCTAAAGTGCGTGTCCTAGGTTTGACACCTATATGCGGGTATGCAGTTGGTTGGGTGAATCAGCATGGGTTCCCCCCTTTGGCATGACTTCCACAATATACGTCTTGCTCTTGCGGGCAATCGGTACGTGTGGACAAGCCATTTGATATACCTGAGTGTACGTGAATTGCCTCACCATATACCTCGTGAGGACGGTACGTGTGAGAGCGAATTCTATATACTCGGCGTACGTGAACGAATTCCCTGTGATATACCTCCCGTCATGACTTCGATCAAGCGGTACGATGCGGGGGAACCGTTCGATATACGTCGAAGGTACTTGGTCAATGGAAGGTGAGAGTCATATCGCTTAGGCTAACTGCGACCTGCCGGACCAGCGCTCATCACGAAGTGACCCTCCAGTTACTGGGTAAAATTTGGTCAATATCAATGCTCTTTGGTGATGTCGTGTGAATCATGCATGATTCTCTTATTAGTAGCTTATGATGAGAATGCCTTTCTTTGATTATGACAAACCGGGAAAAAAGTACAAGTACCCCAAAAGGTACGCCAAGTATGGATAGGTGATGCGTTCAACATGGGGATATATGTGACCCTAGGTGTACGTGGTGTGAGGTGTACATGGAGGATTTTCTACAAGTGTGTGAACATAAGCATAATCATGGGATATACATGTGAGAAAGGGGAACATGCAGATATGGGGGGGGGGGAGCTTAAACAAATATAGCATCCATGTAGATAGAGTCAAGCCCTCAAAATAAATAAAAGTCCCCAGCAGATTCGCCACTGTGGCCATCCCCGTCGATCCCCGCCGCGGAGGGAGGAGGAATCCTTCGGGTCCCTCGCTTCCCCTCTCGGGAGAGCTCTTCGGCCGGCGTCGATTTTGTGAGGTGTGAAAAATGTAGAGAGATTCAGAGTCGCCAGTCTATTTTACTCAAAACAGTCAAAAGAAAAATGGGAAGCCACCCCGAAGGATGGCATCCAAAGACATACTGGTGCGTGCGAAACCAAAATGATTCGAAAAGGGTTCGGAGGCTTAGTTACGAAATGGGAAGGTGTTAGGCACCCATTCCTCCCTTTCGATCTCTCATAGATATTTGCTATTTTTCTTTATGTTTCCCCCCGTGAGATGTGTGCATTTGTATATATATAGAATGGAGATAGGAATCCTCGGCTTGTATCATGGAAAAGATAAAGGTAGTCATCCAAAGGAAGATTATAAAAGTAATATTAGAAAAATAAGATTTACGCGGTTACCCCTACGTTGATCGCTATAAAGGAACGATAACGCGCATGGAGTAATGTGTCACTAAGACTAAGGATATATATAATATGAGAAAAATGGATTTAGAGAAAATAGGAAATGAGAGAAAAAGTGAGAGAAAGGACTCGAGTCTCGGGTTTTACCCCGAGATGCCTACGTAGCTTATAAAGGCATCAAAGTCCACGTAGTTCGCATACAAAACAAAGGGGTGGGGTTTATCCCATAAATCCAAATGTAGGATCCCTTATTTGTAAGTGTGTGTGTGTGTGTGTGTAGAAAAGGGGTTTTAGTTGTGAGAAAAATGTGGAAGAAGTGTGAGAATCCTTACTTGGAATTTATGAGCAAACCCTCTTTTTCTTGTTTTGGGGTTTTTATTTATATGAAAATAAGAGATGTGCAATAATACTAAATAAAAAGTATATTAGGATGTGTGAGATGAGATTATAAAAGTGCTAAGTAAGAAAACAAGTTACTGGGAATTCAAGAGAATTTAAGAGAGAGAGTTTGAGAAAGTTGGACCTTCTTGAAGATCTTGAGCTTGATCTTGAATGTAGGAGAGAAGCCCTTGAGCTTGAATGATTATGGAGAGTGGTTAATTAACCAAGTTTGATGAAAAGGATGATGAAAAGTGAAGGTAAAAGAGGGATTTGGAAGTTGAAATCACGCTGCCTTCGGGAGAGGTTTCTGGGATTCGTTCAGAGAGATTTCTCTCAGATTTGGGCTCCTCCTACAAATGAGGCCAAGGCCTCCTTTTATAACCCCAGGGGACTGCCGATCGGCCTTATCATGGCACTGCCTATCGGCAAGTGCCGATAGGCAGGATCTGGGACTTGCCATTTGGTAGTGCGCCTCAGGGTTTTTCGAAAAATTGGCCACCGAGGGCAAACCGTTGGTCAGAATGACGCACGGGGCATACCGTTGGAAAGGTATTTAAGATACCTTCGAAAGTACTTTGGACCGGTCCCGAGTTTGGGAGTTGACTTTGGGTCAAATGTGGCTCGGAAGCGTTTGTCGGTCCATTAGACGGGGAATCGCGCGGGCGCAAACGGCGCGTTCGTCCGCATGGTAAGTCCTAATTGCACACGGGGCATACCATTGGAAAGGTTAGGAGATGTATTTCGACATTCCAAAGAGTTTTACCCGGTTTGGGGAGTTGACTTTGGTCAATCGGGCCTGAGAAATGCTCGGTGGCTTGCCGGAGTCAAACGGATCGTTCGTTCGCATGGAAAGTCAGAATTGCGCACGGGATGGACCGTTTGAAAGGGTATTCAGTACCCTTTGAAGATTCATTCAGCCTCGGTCGAGCTGAAGAGTTGACATAGGTCAAATAGAGCCCGGGAGCGCCCAGTGGCCTCTGGGTCAGGTTTCGGACGTAAATAGCTCGTTCGTCCGCATGGTAAATCGGAATCATGCACGGGGTGGACCGTTGGAAAGGGTATTCAGTGCCCTTCTAAGATTCATCGAGTCTCGGTCGAGATGAGGAGTTTGACTTTTGGGTCAAACTGAGTCGGGGGGTGCCCGATTGCTTCCAGGTCAGTACTCGGGACGTGACCTGGGTTTATAGTGATGAAGGGAGGTACTAGGGACCTAAGGAGAGTTAAGGGGTAACAGAATGGGGTGTCTATAGATAGAGTTCTAATGGTTTGATGAGATCTCAACTTAGCAGAGCCTGATAAACTTTGGAAAAGGGCGGATGGAGTTCTTTGTACTTTTTTTTGGCAAGATTAGGGCGTCTTTCTATTGCCCAAGAGGTAGTAGGTTGTGATGTTTGTTGATAGTTAAGACTGAGGCACTAGCAGGCTTCTCATACTATGTAAACTGTTCGGTCAACTTCTTTTGTTTAGATTCTTCTTTGGGGATACCTTTCTCGATTTCCATACCAGTTTCTCGGAAGGCTTAAAAATGTGGGTAATACTATCCTCCTACAGTCTCTTGGAGATGAGGCAAGAAGTTCATATTTACAATACTTACTTATTCCTCTATTTAGGACCTGTGGGTCATAGTGGTGGCCTTTTCCATGCTCTAGTGATGTAGTGTGCAAAAATGCATGAGTCTTAATTAGCAATATTGTGGAGAGATTTTTTTTATTTGCATGCTATGTAAAAGGAGTATTAAACTAATGAGGGAGAATATAAAAGTATTATTAAAAGTAAATCTAGCATGGATTATGAAGACTATACTAATCATAGTGACAGGGAAGCATGGGGATATGTACAAGTGAGTGAGTGACATGTGAATATGCACAAGTGAGTGTGTGCACCAGTGAGCCTATAGATGGATCAACTATAAGCGGTGTGTGAGATGTGTAAGTGAGCATGGAGATATATACAAGTGAGAGAAGTGTGAGTGTGTGTTAGTGAAGCTTAAGTATGGATAATCTGAGTGGTGTGTGGGGCATGTGAGTAGAAGTGAAACTATATATAAGTGTAAGTGTCTGAAGTGAACACGAAGAATATATACAAGTGCATGAAGTGAAAAATGATCTATAAATCATAAGAGAGAATGGTAGATCTAAGCATGTGGTAGAACATACAGGAGGAAGCATATGTACACATGTAGAAAAGATTAACACTCATGTAGAGTCTACTCCTCTTAAATTAGTTCCCCAGAGTCGCCATTGTGGCCATCCCGAAGTTTAGGATTCCCTTCAACGCTCACGGGGGGGGGGGGGGGGGGGGGGCTTTTTGGCGACTCGTTGGCCATCATTATTGTTGGAGATAATGTGTAAAAATAGATTCGCCATTCTATTTTTCTAAAAATAGGCAAAAGAATGTCGCATCCTTGAAACAAAGACATCAAGGTTAAATTCATGCTTGCGAAACCAAGTGGTTTAAAGTTCCAGGGGACTGGGTTCCGTATGGGTTACGGAATAGGAAAGTGTTAAGAATCCATCCAACCCTTTCGGTATCTCATGGGAAAATGCTAATGTTCTTATTTTAGATTCCATGACGTGTGTGTACAAGTGTATAATATAAATGGTAGAGAATGAAATCATTCAGCTCGCGTCATGGACATAGACAAAGTGAATTCATTCGTTGGAGTGTTCCTGAAAATAATAATTCAAAATATTATGTGACGGTTCGCCTAATCACAAGTCCAGTGGGAGAGTGAATGTGTTTATCAGACAAAACACAAGCATGTAAGAGTGCGAAACTCATATATATATATATATATATATATATAAGATATAAAAAAGCATATAAACACGTATAAGGGACGACCCGAATCTTGGGATTGGCCCAAGACGCCTATATAGCCCAAGGGACATCAAATTCCACATAGTTCAAAAATATCATAGGGTTCGGTTTCAATCCATAAATCAAAATGGGGGATTTATCTTATGTGTGTGTGTAGAGAAAAAAGTGTTTTTAGAGTGGGAGTGTGAAATGGAAATCCCTCTTTTGGAATTTATGGATAAACCCCCTTTTCCTTCTTTTTAGTTTTTTATGAAAATAGATTATGTGCAAATACTACGAATAAAAAGGAGAAATTAATGGATGTGATGTAATGAAACAAAAATACTAAAATACAAATAGAGTAAATATCCCTAAAATGGAAGAATAGAGAAAAGGGATGGAGAATTTCACTTCCTTATGAATGCTCTTGCAATGGTATGAAAGTGGCATAGAGAGGTAAGTGGAATTACCAAGTGAGGTAAGAAAGTGATGGAAGGAAATATGGAAAAATAGGCATTTTTGGGGAAGGGAGAGGCTTTGAATTCGAGAGAATGTTCTCTGACTTGCTGAAAGGGGTATTCAAGGGTTCTGAATGTTTTTTAAAAATGAGGTCATGGCCTCTATTTATAGGTCCAAGGGATGCTGATAGAAAAGTTCCTTGGCTTGCATATCGGCATAGCACCTCAAACACCCTGCCGATCGGCAGGGTCCCTGGGGTGCCGATAGGTAGTCAAAAATGAGTTTTTTTTTAAAAAGGGCCTAAAATTGAAACCGTAAGTCCAAATCGCATGTGGGTAATATCGTTGGAAAGGGAATTTCGAGACCTTTGAGAATATATTGATCCAATCTCAAATCAAAGAGTTGATCAAAGTCAAACGAGGCTTGAAAGAGCCCAATGGTCTCTAAACGGTGTGTTTTCGGAGGAAAATGGATTGTACGTCCGAACCGTTAGGACGATTCGCACATGGGATGGACCATTGGAAAGGAGATTCAGTGAAATTCAATATTTCATTGAGTTTGGATCAGTTTAGAAATTTTACCAAGGTCAAACGGGTCCCGAAAACACCCGATGATCCTTCGAAGTAAAATGAGTTGCTGATAGAAATTATATGGCTAATTTGTTCACGGAATAGATCATTGGAAAGAGGATTCAGAGTCCTTCGGTGATTCACTAAACTTTGCTCAAGTTTGAGAATAGACATGAGTTAAATGGGGTCTGGGAGCTCTCAGTGGCCTTTATATTAGTTTTCAGAGTGAAACGAACCGTTTGTCTGAACCGTAACGCCGATTCGCTCATGGGACGAACTGTTGAAAAGAGTGTTCAGAGCCCTTCAAAGATCCATTGAGCTTCACTCAATATGGAGAGTTTACCAAAGTTAAAATCATTACTCGGAGTGTGATCTAGGGTTTATGGTGGATGGATGAGTGCTAGGAACCTAAGGAGAAGCTTAGGGGGTCTTAAGATGGGGTGTTTACCCAAAGGTGCCCGATAAGCATATAGTGAGTGTATACTTCCTTATTTTCTCCCAACTATTTTTTGAACATCTTATTAACCAATCTCTAATTTGTGGCCCCTGCGTTTTTAGGCCAAAAGGCATGAACCTGTGATAATACATCCCAGGGGAGTTATGAATGAAGTTTTGTCTCAGTAAAGGAAAAATAGAGGGATCTGATGGTATCCTGAATATGCATCTAGAAATCTTTTTGGCTTATGGGTTACTTTGGTATATGCAAACTGATCTATCTTCGGTAGAGGGAAACTATCTTTGGGAAAAGCCTTGTTGAGGTCGATGAAGTCCACGCTCACTCTCCAGTTATAATTTCTCTTTTGTACCACCACTGGGTTTGAGAGACATTTCGAGGACTAAACGTTTCTGATGGACCTTACCTCTAAAAGTTTCCCCACCTCAGTTTCTACCGCATTGGCATTTTCTAGGGAAGTGCAAATCGGTGGAAATGTTGGGTCAACGTGAAATTTATGGCATGCATTTTTGGGATTGATCCCAGGAATATCATACAGTTACCATGTAAACGCATCTTGCTTCTTCTTTAGCAAAGAAGTTAATTCTTTCTTTTACTTCTGAGATAGTGTGGTACCGATAAAAAAAAAATTCCTTCTGGTTGGTTTTCATCAAAATCTATCTCCTCTAGTTTTTTAATGACTCTATCTGGTGGGTTAAATCTTGTCTCTTCTACCCATAGTCTCTCGTACTTTATTTGATATTTGGATGATGGTTATCGGTCTTTAGACATTTTCGGGATGACTTCCTTTTATTTTTTCTTTTGCTGCTTAGTTCTAATGGCAGGGATGAAAGACTTTCGAGTGATGGACTGATTGCCCTTGATCTCCATTATTCCTTGTTTTGTATCTCACTTCAATTTTTAGTGATAGGTTGAGGGAACTGCCCTTATGGCGTGCAACCATCCTCTTCCAAGGATGGCGTGGTAGGGCGAATGTATGTCTACCACCAAAAACTCAATTAGTTTAGACATGTTACCTGCCCTAACTGGTAGAACCACCTTCCCCGATGACATAGTTATTTTCCTACAAAACTGATAAGAGAGATGGACACTTATTTCGGGTCTTTCATCTTCAATTTGAGCTTGTTAAGGAGCTCCATCATTTCAAAGGAATTCCATTGATCCACTAGTAGCTTATCCACATCCCATTTTTCAATACTGAGAATTATTACCAGTGAATTATGGTGTGGGGTTCTCACTCTGATCAAATTGCCTTCTGTGAAGACTACATGCTTGTTTTAGTCCACATCCTCTGGTCGTTTGTGTTTGCCATCTTGGCTTTTTGCAGTGTCAATTTGGAAGGCCTCCATTACAATCGTGACCTTGTTGAGTTCCATCAAAACTGCGTTGCCCTAGATTTTCTTAGAGTCTGAAGCTCCGTGAATAATAGTGAATTCATCCCATACTTCGTCGTCTAAAACATTATTTGGTTTTATGTCAGCACTAGTGATGACCTAATCAACTTTCTTTTCTATGTATTCGTTCAAATATCCCACCAGGGCTAACTTCTACAAATGGAAGTTAGGGCCTTTCAATTATTTGTCTTGTGCTCATTTTCCTTGTGGTAGGTGCATCTGAGTGTATTGTTCCTCTTGCTCTGATCATCGCCAATCTTCTTTGGACACATGAGGAATTATTGATCCTTGATCTTGCTTAAGATATTATATTTGGCTATTTGAAAAAAGTGTAGGCTGCTTGGAATGCTTTAAATGAGTATTCTTTTCTCCTATTTTTGGATCCTCTATTCCACTTATTACCCCCTTTCGTGGGGGTGTTCTCTTTGTGATTTCCCTTGGGTGCCTTTGCACGACCATTCTCGCCATGGCTGAGGGTGACCACATCTTCCACATTGGCATACTTCTCAATGCTTGACATGAGATCATCAATGGTGTCTACCTCCTTCTTGTTGACGGGATAATATAATATAGAGTTATGGGGCAAGCCTATTTTGAACGATGTTATTCCAACTTACTCCGAGCAATCTTGAACGTCATTAAAGGTTTTCTAACAGAGCTTGACATAGTTGTGTAAACTCTCATGGGGTTTCGTCTTCATGGTGATGAAAGAATCCATCCTCTTTATGTGTAAATTACTTGTTATAAAGTGAGGAGTGAAAGCTTCCACGAGTGACTTAAAGATCTTGACCGACCTGTAGGTCAACCTTATGAACCACTTATGGGATATATCTCCTAGGCAAGATGGGAATATGCCACACATAAGGGCATTTTATGATTCCACAGAGTCATCACTTTCTTACGTGATCTATGGGGTCGGTCTTTCCACTATACAGCTTAAACCTTGGGGTTGTGAACTTCTTTGGAGGGTACTCTTCTTTAATTTCCCTTAAAAGCAGAACTACATTTGAGTGATGAGTGCCCTCCTTTCCATATCTTTTGTGGATCTAGCCACGTAATAAGCTACGTGTTGGTCAATTTCTCTTTAGACAAGACTTCGTAAATCAAACTTATGGTGTTCTTAATCATGGTTTCACCTTATAAGATTACTCTCATGATTTGATTGATCCCATTCTCAACTCAAACTCCTTCCTCGACTGTAATTTTTTTCATATGAGGACTAGGCATATGATCACTCTGCCTAAGGGTTCCTACATTGATTATCTCTCCATCTTTTCCAAATGTCACTGGAGACGTGCGTTTTCATCCACCTGGAGGTATGTTGCTTCCTCTTATTGATGGGTCATTCCTCATAGGCATCGATCATCCGTAAGAAGTGTGTTAATTTGGGATGCTCATTTCTCAACTCATAAAGTTTCTCTTACGGGAAAAATCTTGGATGGTTGACAACCTAATTTCTGTCCCAATTAACCTCATATTTATCTCTATGTAAAGATGTCCCAACTCATAGATCACTAACAGTGGTTATGCTTTGAGGTTGAGACCTTATTTCACTCATTGGTTTCATGTTGGTTTAGAAAAGAGAATTATTTCTCAGATACGGTGCCAATTTTGAGTTCAAATAATCACAGTTAATAATTTTTATAGTACTAAAATCAAAGAGTGAGCAATACCATGACACACAAAATTTATGTGATTCGACAACTGCATACATTCACGGAGGATCTCAGAAGTTTTATTGGGTCTTTAAGAGTCTCATAATTATAAGCTCCTTTGTTCCAGGGTAAGGGTTTCATTTATAATGATAAGAGTGGTTGAGCCATTTTCAAACCCTTGCCGCTGTTGATTGATTTGTTTGTTAATCTATGTCTATCTCTTCTGAAAGTATAGATGATGAGAATATGGCTTTTACATTTATCCACGAGCAACACATTTTAATTCTCTAGGATGTGGTTATTTGGGTTTCCGAATATTTGGGTCATTATGGTTTTCATTTCATATCTATATTATTGCTTTTTTATTAGTTATATCAAAATTCTCTTGGCTTTGATCGTCTAATTACTATTCAATAGGTATTTTAGTTAATTTCAAAGTTAGTGTTAATTGAAATGGATAAGGAACATAAAAGAATCCATATATTATTTGAATCTTTGTAATCCGATAGGATGCGAACATCGATAGTTGTTTTTACTATCCAATCAAATACAAATATGGAAATCATGGTTTTCGTTCTGTATCCATCCGTTTACCACGCATAGTAACCTCCTTGATAAAGACGTTCCATTCCTATGGACTGGAGTGTTCCAAGGATCGTTTAATAAAATAAAATCCATGTTAGCCACGATCCTTATCATATAATCATTAGATTGGAACCTTACATTCGATATTATGTGTGATGCAAGTGGTTACACCATAAGGGAAATGTTAGTTCAACGCAAGGATAAGAAACCCCATATCATTTCCTATGCTAGTCTCACTCTCGACAATGCTTAAATTTACTATTCCACTATGGAAAAGAGTTACTAAAACTTGGAGAAATTCTAGTAATACTTGGTAGGATCACTAATTATATGCTTCACCAACTATTCTGCTATAAATTACTTATTCTCATATAAAGGTGCAAAAAGGCGCTTAATTGGGTTGATTTTACTCTTACTATAATACAACATCTCGATCAAAGACAAAAAATGAGTCTAAAATGTCATTATGAATCATCTGGCCTAAATTAAATTTGACCACAACCACATCCTTCATATTGGAATTTGAGAATGGTTTCTAGATGAGTAATTAATGGTCGTTTATATTTTACCATTTTTTTGCTAACAAACTTTGTTATCACAAGACGTTTACATGTAACTTTTCTCCCAAGGACTAAAATAAGTTTATGATCATGGATTGAGTATTCTATTATGATAATGGCGTATGTTCAAGCATTACCTGAACCAAATAATCTAAAAATGTGTCATAAATGATGAGATCCCGAGTATCTTGTGGTGGTAATTTTTCTTCTTAGAAGATCACATTCAAAGTTTTGTAGTGCGGTTTTTATAAGTTGAATCTATTCAAAGATGTACAAGAATTTTGAAAACATGTCATTAGTTCCAATTGCTGGTAAAAATCACACGAAGGAACATGATGATGTTATCCCCAACCCTTATAATTAAGTTTTCGATTGCTGGGGTATAGACTCCATAGTTTCTTTCCTAAAATTCAACCAATTCGGGTACAATTTACTTATCATTGACTATGTCGCGATGTGGGTTGAAGACGTACCAACTCTTAAGAACACTATAAAAGTAGTGATGAATTTCTTGAAATAAAATATTATTTCCCATGTGGCCATCTGGATCGGGTGCTCCTCGAAAAAGGCTATGGGTGAAAATGGGGTAAAGGATGAAAAGCCCTTTTTCGCCACATATGCGATATTTGTGGGCTCCCAAAGACATAAAGTTGTTGTCTTCAAGTACTCATCCTCTTTTACTCAAAATATGAAAAAGATATATCTGTCCCTCGACAAACAACATCAAAATACGTACTGATGCATATGAAACCAAATAGGTCATGAATCTAAGACTAAGTTATGGAATGGGAAGGTGCTAACAACCCATTCAACCCTCTTATGTGCTATAAAAAATATTCTCCTTTTTATCCTAAAATATGTATAATGTATATGGGGTGAAAAGTGTATATATACGTGAAAAGTGCGTAAGTAGTGATATTATCGTGTCCATATTATGGGAAAGATGGGAACAAATAGTTTGAATGAGATTATATATATATATATATATATATATATATATATATATATATATATATATATATATATATATATATATATATAATGTTGGCAGTGCAGGGCATCATGACTCATTATAGATAAATGAGTATGCTTGAGGAGTATGATAGATTGTGACTCATCATGAACAAATGAGTATGCATGTCTGATGGGACTTCTAAAGGAAAATATAAGTAGGAGAATATATGTATGAAAATGCAAATGAGAAAGCAGTGAGAAAAGTAAAGCGTGGGAAATGAGAAAAAAAGGACTCGGATCACAAGGAAAACTAGGGACACCTATATTGATAAAATCGACATCAAAGTCAATGTAGGTCAAAGCAACATAAAGGTGGGTTTTGACACAAAAATCCAAAACTATATTTTTCTATTTTGATATGTGGAAAAGTGTGCACAAGGGCTAAAAATGTAGAAAATATAAGAAAACACTAAGTTTGGTTTTAAGAAGTAAAACCCTCTTTTTGGGTTTTTGAATTTATGAAAATAAATTATGTGATTATATAGGTAATAAAAAGGGTGATTATGGGTGATAATGTATAAACTAAAACGAAAAATATACTAAAAGTGGTAATATGACACTAAATTAGTAAGCTTAAATTGATACAATATACATCTTCTAAGTAATTTTAAATATGATTTAAAAGAAATGTGGGTTGATTTTGATTGATGGTGTAATGGTTTCAAAGTGATAGTGAAAGGTGAGGTGATAGTGAGGTAATGTAATGTTGGAGAGAATGTTTGTAAATGGATGTTTTGTAGGGTTGTGTGCTAATTTCGAGGCAAAAGGTCTTAAATAATGATGTTACGATTTCCTTAAATTGGGAACCATAAAAGGGAAAGTATATGCTATAGCCAATCAATAGGAATGCCTTCCATACTTGACGACCAATTAAAGTACCCACTGCCTATAGGTAGTGGGGAAGGGGTACCTATAGGTAGTCCAAAAAGGATTTTTCCTAAACAATGACTGTAAAATACAAACTGTGAGTCCAATTAACGCACAGTATGAATCGTTGGAAACAGGATTCAGAGCTCTATGAAAGTACATTTATATAATTTCATGTTCGAGAGTTTACCAAAGTCAAGCTAAGCGCGGTAAGTTTCCGATGACTTTCATTTAGGGTTACGAGGTAAAAAGACAATTAAATGCGAACTATAAGTTTGATTCGTTCATGGTGTGGTCCATTAGAAAAGTATTCATAGACCTATGAATGAGTGTGAGAAATAATTTGGTCCGAGAGTTGACCAAAGTTAAACATAGTGCGGGAAGCATACGGTCACCGCTGGGTAAAAAAGCGTGTTAAATGAAAATCATACATCATATTCATGCGCGATATGGATCATTAGAAAGGGGGTTCAAAGTCTTATAGAAGTGCGTTAAGGTAATCTTGGGTGTAAGTGATTAACAAAGTCAAATATATCTCGGGAGTGTCCAGTGACCTCCTATTTTAGAGTTTGAAGGAGGATCATGGGTTTGAGGATTAAAAGGATAGCACTTGAAACTAAGGAGGTCTATGAGGGGTATTGGAATGGAGTGTCTATAAAACCCCTTGATGGTTGATCTTTACCTAAGCAAAGGTTGTAAAAAATAGACAACCTGATGGAGATTGGTGAGTGTTGGGTTCTTATGAGTGGGAACTATGGTGGGGATGAGTAGGTTTTGGCCATGTCGGGGAGAAAGTTCTGATTCTGAGGACCTAGGGAGTGTAAGTGACTAACTCAGGGGTTATGGACAATTCTGAGGGACCAGGTCAATTTTGAGTAGATAAGGAGTGTATGTGACTAATTTAGTAGGCCGAGGCCAATTTTGAATACCTAAAGAGTGTATGTGACCAATTCATAGTGTCACGGCCAATTCTGAGAGCCAATATAATTTTTGAGGACCTAAGAAGTGTAGGCGACTAATTCAGAGGATCACTACCAATTTTGAGGTCAAAGATCAATTTTGAGGACCTAAAGAGTGCATGGGACCGGTTCAGAGGATCGTGGCCAATTCTGAGGGACAATGTATATTATGAGGACCTAAAGAGTGTATGTGATTGATTTAGGTGGATCGCGACCTAATTCTAAGGGTCAACGGGATGAAAAGGTAAATTCTATGGAGGGATCAACTCCAGAGAATCTGTGAAGATATTGGTTCTTAAGAACACTTTATTGTCACTGCGGATAGATATTACGGATGGGCCACACGTGTGGTAGGCGACCAACATGTTCATATTGGAATATTTCTCAATGTATGACATGAGATCATCAATGGTGTCTACCTCATTCTTATTAAGGGGAAAATGCAATATAGGGTTATGGGGAAAGCCTATTTTGAACGATGATACGACAGTTTACTCTGAGCAATCTTCAACCTCATTAAATGTTTTCTAACAAAGTCTAGCATAGTTGTGTAAAGTCTCATTGGGTTTATTGTTCATGGTGAGGACATAATCCACCCTGTTCGTGTGTGAATTGCTTGTTATAAAGTGTAAGGATAAATTTCCAATCAAGTCAATTTGTTGTGTCAGCTTAATTTTGGACAAAACTATTTGAGTCAAAGGATAGAAGTTTGTACTTATCAAGCCTATGACGTTTGAAGAGTTGAAGACGTAGCAACCAAGAATTTAAAGTTTCATCCTTGCCAGTTTTAGTGCCAAGTGTATTCGTCATCAACATTTGGATTCCGAGGTCTCTAAAAGGTATGAATGCATTAAATATATATATATATATATATATATATATATATATATATATATATATATATATATATAGGGATTTGGAATACATTTTGGGTGTTATTTTATTTTTATTGAAGTTGAAAATGATTATTTATTTCTTAAAAGAAAAATAATTTTTTTCTAATTCTCATTGGAAGTTCGTTCGAACTAGATATTTAACGAACTTCTAATGATTTTTATTTTGAATCCTCTGAATTTTTTGTTAGAAGGTCGTTCAAATGATATTTAAACGAGCTTCTAACACATTTCAGTCTTTATCTCGTTTGAAAGTCGTTCCAATGAGCTCGTTCGAACGACTTGGGAGCATTTATTTGTTACTTTTTGTTTTCCCTCCCATTTTTCCCACTACTTATTACTAGCTTTAAGTGGACGGAAAGACAATTTTTGCAGGTGACTTTTCCAATACTACCAAGTTCTTTCAAGAGCAAAAATCATTTTACAAAAAATCCCATTTATGTGTTAAGACTTCAAAGATAAATCTCTATAAAAACACATGTTTACACACATTGTTTAGTATAAATCCAAGTTCATTTATATATATATATATATATATATATATATATATATATATATATATATATATATATATATATCTTTGCCTAGAGATTGTTTGGCATTGGGTTTCTTCTCTACCCATTATGGAGATTGTTTGGGTTCCTTCTTTAAACCAACAACATTTGCAATATCACCGAGTTACTTGATGCTTTGAAGCTACAAGGGCACCTGGTCCCTTCATCCTTACACATCCCCACAGAATGGGAAGACCTATATGAAGAAGCCGTTGAAGTTATGGAATGCATTGACTTCACAAGGGAAAATAAAATTATTGCCACCGGATGGGGGGAAGAATTCGAAGTTTCAAATGAAGAACAAGCTTCAGGAGGAAATGGCCTAATAGCTGACTTATGTGGGATGATATCATTTGAGTCACTCCTCGGAGAAATAGATCAGGTGGCAGAACAACTTGAGATTGATGAGGAAACTAGATTTAAGTTTTTCCCTTCTTTCCCTTCTTCAGTAAATCACATGACCAAATCTGGGAGACATTACCAAATTCCAAACTCGCTACCAATCAATGATAAGGGGAAGGGCATTGAAAACCTTCCTATGCCAGAAATGACCCTCGAGGAGAGCAAGATCCTCGATCAATTGAAGAAAACTCAAGCTAACATCACTCTATGGGGGATTTTCATGTCTTCCCAGCTACACAGAAATGCTTTGATCAAATTGCTCACTGGACCCATAGTTCCTCCCTCTACTACACCAGAAGAAGCGGTGAACCTGGTCGGATCCTTGACCTCTACCCGAATGCTGTTCTTTTCTGAAGAAGAAATCCACAAAATTGGGCCAAATCACAATCATGCACTCAACATCTCCGTCAAAGTTATGGGGAAGGTTGTACCACTCTTTCTCATTGACAACGGATCCGCTTTGAATGTCTACCCGTTGAGAACCTTCAAATGTTTAGGTCTGAAAGAAAGTGACCTCGCTCCAACATTCGCTGCCGTGCGTGCCTACGATAATAGCCGCCGTGAGGTAATGGGATCCATAAAACTTGTAATAGGGGTTGGACCTATAAACCCTGTCGTCGAATTCCAAGTCATCGATATCCCGGCCTGTTTTAACCTATTGCTCGGACGACCCTGGCTCCACAGTATAAAGGGTGTATCTTCCTCATTCCATTAGAAACTGAAGTTCTTCGTCGATGGGCGAGTCATAACCATCTTGGGTGACGACGGTAACGCGGAGGGTGCAAGCACCAGCAGTCCAATTCTTGAGATACAGCATGGGTCAGATGATATGCTCCTATTAGGTTTCCGAGTTGAACCATCCCTACTCCCGGCAGGGGACGGTTTCAAAGAAAGGGTTTGTCCAGAATATGACCCTCATGGCAATGTCAATGTGATTCAGATGTTCAAAAACATGCACTTCATGCCCGGATTGGGGCTGGGATAAAGGCAGCAAGGGATACTTGAGCCCATCGAACTGAAGAAAGCTTTCCCTCCTTGCGGATTGGGATATCAACCATCAGAACTAGAACTTAGAATGATCCGCCAGACTCGATCAAAGAGAGGGTTAGACTTCGTTCGAACTAACTCGG
Source organism: Sambucus nigra (assembly GCA_949130495.1). NCBI lineage: Eukaryota > Viridiplantae > Streptophyta > Magnoliopsida > Dipsacales > Adoxaceae > Sambucus > Sambucus nigra. The sequence continues at coordinate 54,501,856 of OX422220.1, forward strand.
GAGATTCTTTAAATGGACGATTCATCAAGGAAGGCGAGGATTTCCCCTTTTGCGGTTTTCCAAAACCGTGGTATGACCATACAGATAAGAAGATGAAGCCTGGAATGGAGATCTTCTTTGAAGATAGCTACCCATGGGCCGAAAGTTACCAATACCAGGTGCCACCGCTTATCAAAGATACTGAAGAAACTGAGGAAAGTGACTCCGAAGATTCCTTCAACCTGTAGACACTGGGGATGACACTCTTCATGGTTCATTCAGGCACTACATCAAGGGACTCATCCTGTCTGATTAAAGCTGCCGATACACCTCTCCTCAACTGGCATGTTGCGCCAGTTCTACCTCTTGAAATCTCCCTCAACCCCAATGTTTACCCTGTTTTATCTACTGTTGTCCATCCTTGCTCAGATGTAATCGAGACCTCTTTTGATGAGGTTCTCAATGCTGTTTTTCCTATCAATGAAATAAACGAAGATTTTGAGTATCTTGCTGTACCTTACATAAATTGTGTGGATTTTAATCAAACTTTTGATGATGATGATTTTGCAAATGAATAATTTTTAACTGATCTAAATAAAGTTAGTAATAAATAACATAATCACGTTCAAGTTAATGAAAAAGAGACTGTCGTTATTAATCTCGATTCTAGTAGTCAACTGCGCGACACCCTTGACGAGCATGAGCACGCACAACTCAAAGAATTACTAAGGGAGTTTGTGGATGTCTCCGCATGGTCCTACGACGACATGCCCAGTATTGATCCCGAAATAGCTCAGCACGAGATCCCTATTCTCCCAGATGCCAAGCCAGTTAAACAAAAGTTGAGAAAGCTCCGCACCGAATGGTCGCTTAAGGTCAAAGAAGAGGTGATCAAACAGTTGAACGTGGGTTTCATTCGAGTAATCGAATATCCCACGTGACTGGCCAACATTGTAGCTATACCAAAATCAGGAGAAAAGGTTCGAATGTGTGTGGATTACCGAGATTTAAATAAATATTCTCCGAAGGATGATTATCCGCTACCCAACATCGACATGATCGTGGATAACACAGCCAGTCATGCTCTCAAGTCATTTGTCAACGGATTTACCGGATACAACCAAATTAAGATGCATCCCGACCACCAAGAGAAAACCGCATTCATCACCCCATGGGGAACTTGCTGCTACACCGTTATGCCATTTGGTCTCAAGAATGCTGGGGCTACCTACCAAAGGGCTGCCACAACCATCCTGCATGATCTGATCCACAAAGAGGTCGAGGTTTACGTGGATGATATGATTATCAAGTCCAAAACTAGAGAAGGTCATGTTCCTGCTCTCCGAAAGTTCTTCGAACGACTGCGGCAGTATCAGATGAGATTTAATCCATAGAAGTGCGTCTTCGGCGTTACGAAGGGAAAACTCTTAGGATTCATGATCAGTGAGAAGGGGATAGAAGCAGATCCCGCCAAGCTGAAGGCCATACTTGAGATGTCACCTCTCCGAACAGAGAAGGAAGTTCGAGGCTTCCTGGGGAAATTACAATATATCAGCCGGTTCATCAGCCAGCTAACCTCCATCTGTGAACCAATCTTTAAGCTCCTCCGAAAGGATTCAACCAAGGTTTGGAACGAGGCTTGCCAAGAAGCTTTTGATCGAATCAAACAATACCTAACCCAACCTCCAGTTCTCATGCCACCACAGCCTGGTCTCCCTTTGCTCTTATACCTAACCATAACAGACACTGCAGTCGGGGCTTTGCTAGCCCAGTACCTCGAGGACTCCCGTAAAGAAAGTGCCATCTATTACGCCAGTCGTAAGTTGGCCGGATACGAGGTCAACTACACTGCTTTGGAAAAAGCATGTGTCGCACTTGTCTGGGTCACCCAAAAGTTTCGACATTACATGCTTGCCTTCCCCATTAAACTAGTATCCCGAATGGATCCCATCAAATACCTGCTTGAAAAACCCGCCTTATCTAGCCGAATGGCCCGATGGTTGATGCTCCTAACTGAGTTTGGTATCGTGTACGTCACACAGAAATCCGTTAAAGGAAGAGCCATCTCTGACTACCTCGCTGACTACCCTATAGAAGAAGCGGATGTCTGGATCTCTGAATTCCCAGATGAAAACATCCTCTGCACCACTCAAGACCGCCCCCAATGGAAAATGTTCTTCGACGCGCTGCCAACAAAAAGGGATATGGCATTAGGATACTTCTGGTCGCCCCAGATGACTCCCACACTCCCATCGCCATTAAATTGGATTTCCCTTGCACCAATAACATGACAGAATACGAGGCATGCACAGTGGGTCTCCAGGTCGCTCTCGAGAAAGGTAGTAAATACCTTGATGTATACGGGGATTCTGCCCTTATCATCGGTCAAGTGCTCAGAAAGTGGAAGGTCAAGGACGAAAAGCTTCAACCCCTTCATGCCCAATTAGAAGAGTTGGCCTCCCAATTCTGAGATATCACCTTCCATTACCTACCCCGAGCAAAGAACAACCTAGCCGATGCTCTGGCTACTTTGGCTTCCATGGTCGACATGCCCGAGGGAATAACAATGACCCCCTTCCTAGTTCAAAAATAAGACAGACCGACCCATTGCTACCATATTGAGCTTGTCTCCACTGAAGACCCCGAACTAGCCGATTGCTGGTACTATGATATTTAGTGCCTCCTTAAATACGGTAGGTATCCCGAGGGTTCCAACAAGAATGACCGAGCTACCCTCCAAAGGCTGGCCGCTCAGTACATCATCTGCCATAATGCACTACTCAAGAGGAATTTCGATGGAACTCATTTGCACTGTATTGCAGGGGCTGACATTGAAAAGATAATGCAGAAAATCCATAGCGGGGAATGCGGACCTCACATGAACGGTCACATGCTTTCCAAAAAGATCATCCGACAAGGCTACTACTGGGCCACCATGACCCATGATTGCACCGCCTATGTTCGAAGGTGCCCTAAATGCCAACAGTTCTCTAACCTCCAACATCTACCTCCGCGGGAAGTATACAACATGGCTTCTCCCCGGTCGTTCTGCACCTGGGGTATCGACATCATAGGGAAAGTTACACCAAAAGAGTCAAACGGGCATGAGTTCATCCTGGTTGCCATCAATTACTTCACCAAATGGGTCGAAGCTGAGTCATACGCAGTATTAAATGCCAAGAAGGTGGCCAAATTCATCAAGAAGAATATCATCTGCCGATATGGGGTCCCGTACGAGCTAGTGTCGGATAATGGTTTGCACTTTGAGATAGAAGTCACAGAAATAGTCAGCAAATACGGGATTCAGAGACACAAATCTTCTCCCTACCGACCTCAGACCAATGGTGCAGTTGAGGTAGCAAACAAAAACCTCAAAGCCATCATCAGCAAGATTACCGAAAGTTGTAGGGGTTGGGCCGACCGTATCCCCTACGCCCTCTAGGGCTATCGAACCTCAATTCGAACCTCTACTGGGGCTACCCCTTACTCCCTGGTTTACGGCATGGAGGCAGTCCTACCTGTGGAGCTGGAAATACCCTCGTTACGTGTCATGCTCGAAAGCAAGGTTAGTGAAGAAGACTGGTGCCAAGGACGTCTTGATGAGCTAACCCTCCTAGATGAACGGAGATTAAAAGCTCTTTACCACATACAAGGATACCATCGCCGAATAGCGCGATCATTCAACAAGAGAGTCAAGGACCGCGGTGTCCGAGAGGGGGATTTAGCCCTCAAAGAGATAATCGAACCCATCTGGGACCCCAAAAAAAAGTTCAAACCCAATTGGAGCGGCCCTTACATTCTGAAGAAAATCTTATCCGGCGGTGCCACCATGCTCACTGACCTAGATGGGGAAGAGATGGATCGTCCAGTCAATCTGGACCATCTCAAGAAGTTCTACCCCTAGTCCAAAATCTCGGTGCGCTACGACTCTTCTCATTCCCCTTCTATTCTAAAAAAAATAAAATAAAAAAAACTCTCTCCATTTCCCTCTACCCAAAACTATGTGGGCCTGATCCTCTGCAAAAACTATTTTTAAATAGATAAGAACTTTTTCAAAAACCCCAGAGGTACGTAGGCAGCTCATACTCCTCACATGAGCACGGCCCCTTCTTTTTCATAAAATACCATTCTTTTCTTACCCCCGAGAATGACAGTTCATTCTAAACATCTACTTGAACAAAAGGATTATGTATGCCTTAGCAATTGGTATAGATAATTCAAAATACCAAATTCATCGAAAGGCACAGCTGGATGATAAGAAACATATTTATTTCATTAATAAGAAACTACAGTACGGATTACATAAGAAAAAGGAATGGATAACTCCCTTCCCCCTACTACCATAAAAATCAGATAAAATCCCCCACATCTGTTACATAAATAAACTCCCCAGGAGTCCTACCCACAGCTACCCGAAGAGGCTGCACCCTCATCATCCACGTCCCGAGGACCCCAAGTTTCTCCTTCCTGAATGGAGTGCCGCAAACACTCCATGGACCGATGAGCCTTAACCATCTTCAAAAAGACCACAACACCCCCTTCCATGGAGTCAGATAAAATAAGCCACCTCCGACCGGTCTCTACTACCAACATCTTGCTGACTACTTTCCTCCACAACCACTTCATATAATCTTTGGGGACATGGCAAACCTTCCCAACAGACTGAGAGGGATGGGTCTATGGACGCCAATTTTCCCACAGAGATCCTAGCAACAGACGCAAGCGCTCAGTCAAATCTTCTATCAGAAAGAAATTTGAGGTCCGAGGGGGCATGACCTGCGCCCAGCCAAATTGGCACAAAAGCCACCAAGGGAAATAAAAAGAGGTCTGCCTGAGACCAACCAGCAACACAAATGAATATTCTCCTAGCTCCAGAACAGGCTGCAACTGTCCCCACCAAGGCACTGACCAATACAGCCCACAAGGCCCATGCTCCACAAGCCAATTCTCCTAATTCTCAATATACAGGCCCATGCGGATGAAGTAGCGCGAAAAGAAGTTGGGTACGACCGACAAAGGATATTCTGGAGGAGTCAACAAGCGGAATCTTTCAGATAACCACATGAACAGCATCATAGGGCTACCCCTTAAAAAGTCAAAACGACCTTCTCTCTAGGCATCCAGGCCATTCAAAGTCTCCGCCAATATCACCGCCGCAGGATTGCGATGGTATGACATCCATGAGGTAATGGCTGCAAGTTGCGGGTCCACCTGCAATTCCCCAGTCACCAACGTCAATTTTGAAATCAGGCCCAGAACAACGGCTCTAGCATAGCCATCATCACTTACTTCCCGCGAACGCAGGGACTGTAACACCGTCGGGAGGGAGATCATCCCTCTAGCAACCAGTGACCTGGACGCCGAAGGCGAGATATGAAGAAGCCGGCTAACAAATCCTTAGGAGAACGGGCAAATTCGGGTAAAGCCGCGGTAACACTAGGATTCATGCCCAGTATGGCAGAAAACTCCTCGTATGTAGGACAAACTTCTTCCAACCCAAAGCGGAATACATGGTCTTCGGGGTACCCAAATTGCACTGTCGCCATCAGCATATTCCACTCAAAAGGTCAATTAGGCCACAAGGAGACTCGACGCATGTTGAAAGCATCATAGTCGACATTATAAGAGCACATGGCTTCCAAGGCTTCGAGGTGGTTGACAAACTCAATGCTACCAGGGAGATCCATTTTGCAAGACTAAACAATGATGGGTGGGTATGAAGAATGGAAAAGGTGTGAGGAAAACACTCCACCCTTCTCCCTTTTTATACTTAAAAATCCTCACAAGGGACATAATATACCAGGGAGAGCCATCTTTCAAACTCAATTCTACCAGGGAGAGCCATCTTGCAAGACCAAAAGATGACGGGTGGGTATGAAGGATGCAAAAGGTGTGAGGAAAACACTCCACCCTTCTCCCTTTTTACACTTAAAAATCCTCACAAGGGACATAATCCCTGCAGAAATAAAAAGGAACCCTACCCCACAAGGTACTAAAGGCTGAAGAGGGTACCAATCAAAGCTTTCAAATTGATAGGACTGGACTGAACTGCCGATAAGAAGTCCAGGGTGCTTGCCGATCGGCAACCCCCCATTTTTGGAAATCTCCCTTTTTCCTCTTCTGTCAAAATCAGAAAAATAAAAAATTGATATTCTCAACAGAATTTCAAAATCCCTTTTCCTCCTTATATAATTCCCTTTTTTAAAATTTCCTCCATTCCTTCTTTGTCAAATCAGAAAACTCCATAAAAATAAATTGATATTCTCAAAAGAATTTCAAGAATCATTTCCCTCCTTATGGGATTCCCCCATTTTGAATAAAATAACTTTCTCTTGAAAGATTTCTAAAAATATTCCTTTTTTACGGTCTCAGCAGCAAATTAAAAAGCGCATGCATTCATTTCATCATTAAAATAAAAGATAGTCAAAAAACCGCATTGCATTGCATATATATGTTTTCTGTGTTACATCATTTTTGTAGGAAATAAAAAAAAGCTAAAAACAACGGGACTCAGCCCGAACCCACATTTCACTCCCTCTCTCTCTCTCAAGAATTTCCATGCCGGTGACGCGCTCTCTTTCCCCTACGGCGAGACGACATGTCCCTACTACCCGAGCCAGAGTCTCCCCCGGATGAGGCTGACGGCACCAAGAAAGAAGGAACAGGGATAGCCTCCCGAATGTGGGCAGTCGCCGATGATATCCAATCCCTGATGTCCCTGAGCCAAGTGGTCGACACCCGGATTTGCTGCAAAGAAAAGGCAGAATCAGTACCAAGCAAAAGAAATAAAAAAAAGAGGAAAATGACCGAAAGGTTTACCGCAGGACGAAGGACGTCCTCTGTCAAGCCCAGATCCTCCGGATCCATCGCAAGAGGACGATGTAGCATCGCCACCGTCCCTCCATCAGCCCGCCGGATGTTATACGAAGGAGTGTGCAGCCGAACAAAAGGGACCTCCGAGGTCGCCGCCACCGCAGATGCCGACGGACCACCACCACCACTGTGGAAAGACCCCACCGCCTGACTCGAACCAGCAGGAGGGAAAGGAAAAGCGTCATGTATACTGGGCGCCATCAACCAGCTCGTTACAAAGTCCATATAATCATACGGCGCGGCCGTATCAGTATACAACGCATAGGACTCGCCAATCATCGCCGCGATCCTTTTATCCTCCAAAAATTGTCGCTCCCGCCTCATAGAAGTAGGAGGCTGCACGGGAGGCACCACCACCTCCTCCTCATCAATCTGACGAATCACCCTCTCCCCGAGGTACCAGGAATGGCTGAACTCATGCGCCAACAAATGCCTCATCTGCGCGTTCACCCTAGTCACCCCCGTATCCTGAATGGCGGTTCCCCAAGGATAAAAGGTCACCTGAAAATCCCCAAGCAGGCATAAGTCAATACAGAATCAAAAGGTGCGAAAACTAAGGCTGAAACGGAAGGAGTCTTACCCTACCACTGGTCTGGTTATTCAAGACCTGACGCACCACCTCCAGGGAGAGAGTTCCTTTCGACTGCCGGTTGGCCTTACGCCATCGATACAAGCGACAGAAGTCCTCGACGGTGTCGTCCTTCAGAGAAATCAGTGGGGTGCTGCACCCAATCACCTCATAAAACCACGTCTGAATTCACGAGCAAAAAGAGACGCATAAGGAAAATGCGAATGCATGAAAGGAAAATGTGAATGCATGAAATGGAAATGCGCAAAGTAAAGAATACCTCAAGGAGATACGTGGCTCCAGTAAAAGTCTATCGACAGCACCGATTGAACGCATCCGAAGAAGAGTAAAGGGTCGCCAAGGTCAGACTCCCCCAATCCTAGAAAGGGATGTTCGAAAACATCCTCAAGTATGGCAGAAACCACAAATGGACGACGTCGCCGCTCGACGCCACCATAAAACCTCCCAGCACCAATAAAATGAACAACCGGGCCATCTGCCTCACTTGTAGTCCATCCTCCACATCAACCACCCTGCTCAGCAAAACATCCTTCAGCAAGGACAGCCGAATAGAATCTCTAGAGACTATCCTCCTCACATCACCGAGTGCCGCATACACCGCCTCCGGCCTCACCCGCAAAGAGTGGTACACCTCTATCTGCTCCCCGTCACAATCAGCCCCAGCAGTTGCTGCACATCTATGGGAGTCACCGTCATCTCCCCGAAGCTAAAATGAAAAGTGTGGGTAGTGTCCCACCACCTCTCCTCCAAGGCACACAAAACTGCTGTCGAAAGAGGCGTCTCATCCAGCGTAGCCGCCAACCTCCCAAAACCCGCTGATGATACCATCCAGCACACCACGGGTGGAAGATGCTCCCAAATATCCCTAAGCTCCGGCGGGCATGCATGTTCTTCAAAGAAATATCCGACTGGCGAAAGGAAAAATTTAGCCAAAGGTCAAGAAAAGGAAAAATCACCCAAAAAGGAAAGAATGCTAAAGGTCAGGTTACTTACATAACCACCGGGAATCACTCTCGAAGAGCGATGACGCGACGGCTCTCGCAGCAAGGTCCGCTCATCCGCAACCGGCTCAAATGCATCAAAGGCAGTCTCGTTCCCCAAAGCAAGGGGCACCCTGTCCCTCCAATCCACATTCACCCAGTCATCAACGGTCAACCACTCCCGGTGGACAGCGGTGCTCACAAAAGGGGCCATTTCTTGAAGATCGGAATGCTAGAACGATTCGCAAAGAGGAATCGCAGAAAGAGAGAAGGCAGGAATCTGATCCCTTCCATACCGATCGGCACTGTCTCCTCACCTTCCCGAGATAACCCAAAAGTTCGTGCCACTGCCGAATGGCACCTCTCAATCTATGCCGACCGGCACCCCCCTTAAAATTTCGTGCAAAAATTCCCAGAAAATACCATAAAGCCTCGAAAAATCCCCGGAAAATTCCTAAAAATCCCAGGAAGGATTTAGAACGTTTTCATCAAGGAAATTTCGCACTCCTTCGGGCGACACACCATTTTCCCCAATGGAGCCCTAAAAATCCAAGCGATTTACCTCTCGGGCAAAGCTCCCGGACCACCGAATCACCTCCTCATCAGACTTTACAACCATCGGCTATCCGGTGCGGTACAATATCACATGGTATTTTTCCCAGTAGAAATCAGAAGAACCACTCGCCCTGAGCAATCTCTCCTAAAGGACAATCCAAATTTTCCCCAGCCCATTCATCATTTCCCAACGGAACCTCAAATCCAATTCTTATTCCCAGGGAAACCCCTCTTCCCCAGCAGAATCCTCAAAAACTAAGTGAAAACTCCTCCCGGCAAAGCTCCGGAAAATCCCTAAGGATCACCTGATCACTTCCCCAGCGGAATTCTCTTACAGCACCCAAAATAGGTTGTTCTCCCCTGTGAGGTCTCCTAAAAAGCTTCCCCCAGCTAGCAGCTCCCCATCTTAAATCGGAATCACAAAGCTCTTTCTCCAGTAGAATCAAAATACAATATTTATCTACTCTTGGGTCAGCATTGGCCCCGATCTTGGATCGTCACCTTAGTTAGGTCAGAATTGTCCTCGGTCCTCGGTCGTCACCACTCTTGGGTTAGAATTGGCCCCGATCTTGGATCGTCACCTTAGTTAGGTCAAAATTGACCTCAGTCCTCGGTCGTCACCACTCTTGGGTTAGAATTAGCCCCGGTCTTGGATCGTCACCTTAGTTAGGTAAAAATTGAACTCGGTCCTCGATCGTCACCACTCTTGGGTCAGAACTGGCCCCGATCTTGGATCGTCACCTTAGTTAGGTCAGAATTGACCTCGGTCCTCGATCGTCACCACTCTTGGGTCAGAATTGGCCCCGGTCTTGGATCGTCACCTTAGTTAGGTCAGAATTGACCTCGGTCCTCGGTCGTCACCACTCTTGGGTCAGAATTGGCCCCGGTCTTGGATTGTCACCTTAGTTAGGTCAAAATTAACCTCGATCCTCGGTCGTCACCACTCTTAGGTCAGAACTGACCTCGACCCTCTGAATTGGTCATCCTCATCTCCTTAGGTCCTCAGAACTGACCTCGATCCTCTGAATTGATCATCCCCAGCATACTTCTTAGGTCCTCAGAATCGACCTCGACCCTCTGAATCGGCCATACTCCCTCAAAAGCATCATGCGGTGTCTAATCGACGGCTATCATTTGTTCCAAACTCACCCATCGAGGGGCTCTATAGACACCCCATTCTGTTACCCCTTAACTCTCCTTAGGTCCCTAGTACCTCCCTTCATCACTATAAACCCAGGTCACATCCCGAGTACTGACCTGGAAGCCATCGGGCACCCCCCGGCTCAGTTTGACCCAAAAGTCAAACTCCTCGTCTTGACCGAGACTCAATGAATCTTCGAAGGGTACTGAATACCCTTTCCAACAGTCCACCCTGTGCTCGATCCCGACTTACCATGCGGACGAATGCGCCATTTGCGTCTGAAACCTGACCCAGAGGCTACCGGGCGCTCCCGGGCTCTATTTGACCTATGTCAACTCTTCAACTCGACCGAGGGTGAATGAATCTTCGAAGGGCACTGAATACCCTTTCTAACGGTCCATCTCGTGCGCAATTCTGACTTTCCATGCGGACGAACGATCCGTTAGACTCCGGGAAGCCACCGAGCGTTTCTCGGGCTCGATTGACCAAAGTTAACTCCCCAACACTACACCAAATTTGCCCATTTGTCAAGGTCATTGACCTTGACAAATCCACCTTGTCAAGGTCAATGACCATGACATTTCGAGGCGAGATAACTTTTTTTGTCACGGTCGTGTCACGGTCATTGACCTTGACACAAAACTCGCGTTTTGTGTCACGGTCGTGTCAAGGTCAATGACCGTGACACGTTTGTCACGGTTTATAATCGTGACAAAGCCGTGACCCATTTAAAAAAATTGTCACGGTCATTGACCGTGACAATTCTGGGCAGAATTAAAAAAAACTGCTGGGCAGTATGGCCACTGCCACTGCCCAGCAGTATATTTGTACCTGTTATAGCAACGTTGTACCTGTTCCAAACATCATATATCCGAACAAACTAAAGATAATGCAAATATATATTCAAATAAGAAACTATTTCAAAAGAAACAACATCACCATCATTTTATCTCAAATCTACAAACTATTTGCATGGAAAAGAGATTTTGTACCGCGACGCTCGGGAACACCTCGTTATCCTTCCCTTATCGTCCGAATAGCCACATAACTATAGAGCATATGTGGCCTACCCTTAGGGCCACTCCCTGTCCCCTGAATTGAAATAAAGTAAAATTAGTATCCGCCCCTCAAATATAGATAAATATAAATCGTAATTGAAATCGAAATCGAAATTGACATATAAATATAAATACATTACCTGTAGTGTCACTCAAACAGCTAACTTGAGCTCATATGGCACCTCCTTCCAACTAATGTACCCCGGGCAATCGTGTCAATTATAATTCTCTTCATATCTAAACACTAAGAAATACCATAATCCTATGGAGGTATGCGTTGCAAATTCCTTCCAACCGTTGTGTAGCCAAAAATCAGCAGTTGAAGTTGTCAACTCCACCTTTGAATGGTCTCCCATGTTTTGCTAGAAGTTCCAAGTGGTGGGGTATGGAAAGTGGAATTGACAACTTCAACCGGTGATGTTTGGCTACATAACGGTTGGGAGGAATTTGCAGAGCATCGCTCCATAGGATTATGGCATTTCTTAGTGTTCGGATAGACGAAGAGATTCAGTCTTCTCTCCACAAATAGGACACTCCAAATAACTATGTACTAATCACCTATTAAAGGTAAGAAGCGTATATTCATGGATTAGTATAAACAAAACTTAGATGTATTTGAAATATTTATGTATTAATCTCCTCTCCACACACGCACACTACACAAGAGTGAAAATGATAAACTGCAGATCAAGTAAAAGCATTAAAAATGGATGTTTCGGTACAAATTGAAATATTTATTGCAAATTGAAAAATTGTTTCAAATTCGGGTTATCATCAAAAATGGATTGATTTTCGGTAGGAGCAGCCAAGTCATCCACACTACTATTTAGATGCCTTGGCGCGTGTTGGACAATTGACCACGGCTCATTGTTGATATACTCCGAGTAAAACACTTGCTTAACCTTTTTAAATGCACAAACAAACGGCTCATCGCTCACGTGGTCGTTGCTCTTCAACTTGGACAAGTCAACCATGATCAAATTGGTGACAGGATCAACTTTACAAGCATTTTTATCCTCAACTCTTACCCATTCACAGTAAAATACAACCTCTTTGAAGCTTATATAATCCAATTCAAATATATTTTGGATTACACCATAGTAAGTCATTTCAGCTTCAACGAGGTTTTTATCTTTTGCACTCGCTCGAAAGAAAGTAAGTGCCTTGTATGAAATTCCCGAGTTCTGTACATTTGTACTTTCCTCGTACACTTTAGCGCCGAAAATATAACCGTTCAATCGATATTTTTTGTACTCTTGTGCCACGAACAAGGGTCCAGTGGCTAGACGAGCAAGCCTTGATGTCGCATCACCCATCTTTAGGAGCTGAGAATATAGATAAATTAATTATATTAGTGGTAAAATTTGAGTGTAATGTAACGTTATATAAAGACTGTTTTCATTGTAATTACCTCTTGTGTCAACCATAGCCTAAATTCGCTGTCTGATTGTACCACTGTTTTTCGTCTTTTATTGTTCTCACAGGCTTCATATTTACTGCATATTACAAAATTAATCATATATAAAATAATCTAAAATAATGTTAAACATTATAATATTCGAAACTTACTTTTTCCATTCTTCGACATCTTCATGTGTGTCAAATAGATAACGAGCTACTTGTTCATGTTGCAAACTCGTTAATTTCACTCGTTTTCCCATCACATTACCACCATCATCGAGGAATTCATCAGTGTCATCAACACTGGTAGAGTCAGTCATATATTCGCGAGTATATATTGATGACTCCACGGTGATATATTCCTCTGCAATTGATCCTGCAATATATCGCGTATTCTTGACGTAATCTTTAAAAACTTTCATCAATCTTTCAAACGGATACATCCACCGATATCTAACTGGACCACAAAGAAGTGCCTCGTCGCATAGGTGTACCAACAAGTGAACACTTATGTCAAAGAATGCTGGGGGAAAGTACTTCTCCAATACACAAATCGCTTCGTTCACAACCAATTTTGCGGCCACTATGTGTTCTCGATTCACTACCTTCTCACACAAGAGGGAGAAGGTAATACTAATTTGCATAATAGCCCTACGCAAATCCTTGTGCTTGGAGAAATAGTGCTTAAACAATAGAGGAACCAATTGCATGATCACATGCCAATCGTGGGACTTACACTTATGTAAATCATGAGTAACATAATTCACAATCCTTTGCAAGTTGGACAAAAAAGTAGATGGGCCCTTCAAATTATATATTGTGTCTAGAAGCACCTTCCTTTCCTCACTCGTCAAAGTAAACGCACCAGGGGGAATTATTGTCCTTCCCCTACTATCTTCTTTCAACCATAGTTGTGGTTTAAGTTTTAACGTTTTAAGGTCTTTTCGTGCATTTTCTCCATCCTTCGAATGACTCCCCCCAAGGCAAGTACCCACAATATGTGCGAAGTTCTTCTATGCATGCATCACATCCAATACATGGCGCACCAAGTTTTTCTTCCAATAAGGCAAGTCAAATAAAATTGACCTCCGAGACCATGCCTTTCTTATCTCAGTTTCATTCCCAGTTGGGGTCTTCTTATGCTTGACATTCTTAAATTTGGGATTCTTATCTATCATATTTGGGCCACATTCAGAAGATTTACTTTCAATTTCTGAACCCGAAAGTTGTCTCGGCGGTAGCCTATGTTCAACTCCGCCCAATAAAAAATTGGAAGCTTTCTCAAATCTGAAACTATGAGATGGGGGTAAAAACCTCCTGTGGCAATGGTATACATTTTTTAAGCTGGTGGATAGACGAAGAGATTCAGTCTCCTCTCCACAAATAGGACACCCCAAATAACCATGTACTACACATCCGGATAATGTCCCATAAGCTGAAAAATCATGAATTGCCCACATCAACATAGCTTTCAGCGTAAACTCTTCTTTTCTAAAAGAGTCAAATGATTGCACACCCTCTTCCCACAACTCATTTAATTCTTCTACCAAAGGAGCCAGGTAGATATCAATGTCTTCACTTGGTGCCTTTGGCCCAGGTATCAATAAAGCCATCATCGAAAATTCAGGTTTATTTAATTATAGTATGGTTATATATAGGTATGATATCAATGTCTTCACTTAGATTTATAGTATGTTTTATTTAATTATCCCATCATTTAATTATCCTATTAAAGGGTAAGTGGTCCTATCCCATTCAAGAATGCATTTTTCTGTAATATACTTAACAGCTCATGCACATTGTTACGATTTGAAAAAAATTCGACAGCATATCCCCTTAGTTCTCCAAGTACACGACGTAGATTGGCAGGTGTGAGTGTTATTTCAATTGGTCAATTAAAATAACAGTCACACTTGTCAATCTAGTATGTACCCAGAGAACATTAAGATACGACTGCAGAACTTCCTCCAAAAGTAACAACTTTAAGCCAATAAGAATATTATACAGAAATTATACAGTCTCAAACTGTCCAAACGGGACAATTCGAGAGATCTCATTACAGGGGTAATGACTCTCGAACGGGTCTAAGGGTTATTGAATGCGTACGCATAAGAACTAGAATGCTAGTATCTATGCGCACTATATTTAATTTCAAGTATGTTTTATATAATGGGTTAATTCAAATACAAAAATAAATTCATGGGATAATTCAAATACAAAAATAAATTCATGTATTGACCACATACACACACACACACACACTATCTAAGCTGTTCTATAGGTATAAAAACAATTATTATCCAACTATTATCAATTATTTATTTTGAATGTAAATAATATTCAAAACCCCACCCACCCCCACCCCCTCCCGATGTTTATTATCCAACTATTATCAATTATTTATAAAATTGATGTCTACTTTTAGTGTTGTGTATACCCCACCGCACCCCACCCCCCTGCCCCCCTCCCCCACCACACACCACCACCACACACACACACACCCCACCCACCCCACCTCACCCCTACCCCCTCCCCCACCACCCACCACCCACCACACACACACACCCCACCCCACCCCCCTGCCCCCCCTCCACCACCACCCCCCTCCCCCACCCCCCCACCACCACACACACACACCCCCCACCCCACCCCCTCCACCACCCCCTCCCCCACCCCCCCACCACCACACACACACACCCCACCCCACCCCCTGCCCCCCCTCCACCACCCCCTCCCCCACCACGCCCCACCCCCTGCCCCACCACGCCCCACCCCCCCACACACGCACACACATACACACATATATATATACACATACACACATAAATATACACACAAATATATATATATATATATATATATATAAATGGAAGAGAGAGAGAGAGAGAGAAAACCGACCTGAGAGAGAGAGAGCAGCGTCGAGAGAGAGAGAGAGAGAGAGAGAGAGGGAGGGAACGGCTCGGAGGGAAAAAAGAGGGGGGATAGGGTTTTTGCTGCGAACATTGTCACGGTCGTGTCAAGGTCTTTGACCGTGACAAGTATTTAAATTATTGTCACGATCATTGACCATGACAAGTCCGTGACAAGTAAATTTGTCACGGCCTTGTCACGGTCAATGACCGTGACAATTAGTTGTCACGGTCGTGTCAAGGTCAATGACCGTGACATAAAACGCGTATTTTTTGTCACGGTCAATGACCTTGACAAGTCTGGCCGGCTGAAAGGTGACAATTTGCCCATTTTGGTGTAGTGCAAACCAGGTAAAACTCTTTGGAATGTCGAAATACATCTCCTAACCTTTCCAACGGTATGCCCCGTGCGTAATTCGAACTTACCATGCGGACGAATGCGCCGTTTGCGTCCGCGCGATTCCCCGTCCAATGGATCGACAAACGCTTCCGAGCCACATTTGACCAAAAGTCAACTCCCGAACTCGGAAGCGGTCCAAAGGACTTTCGAAGGTCTCTGAAATACCTTTCCAACGGTATACCCCGTGCGCAATTCTGACCAATGGTTTGCCCTTGGTGGCCAATTTTCTGAAAAAGCCTGAGGCGCACTGCAAAATGGCAGGTCCCAGATCCTGCCTATCGGCACCTGCCGATAGGCAGTGCCATGATAGGGCCGATCGGCAGTCCCCTGGGGTTATAAAAGGAGGCCTTGGCCTCATTTGCAGGAGGAGCCTAGATCTGAGAGAAATCTCTCTGAACGAATCCCAGAAACCTCTCCCGAAGGCAGCGTGATTTTAACTTCCAAATCCCTCTTTTACCTTCACTTTTCATCATCCTTTTCATCAAACTTGGTGAATTAACCACTCTCCATCATCATCCAAGCTCAAGGGCTGCTCTCCAACATTCAAGATCAAGCTCAAGATCTTCAAGAAGGTCCAACTTTCTCAAACTCTCTCTTTTAAATTCTCTTGAATTCCCAATAACTTTTTTTCTTACTTAGCACTTTATAATCTCATCTCACACATCCTAATATACTTTTTATTTAGTATTATTGCACATCTCTTATTTTCATATAAATAAAAAACCCCAAAACAAGAAAAAGAGGGTTTGCTCATAAATTCCAAGTAGGGATTCTCACACTTCTTCCACATTTTTCTCTCAACTAAAACACCTTTTCTACACACACACACACACATACACACACTTACAAATAAGAGAACCCACATTTGGATTTATGGGATAAACCCCACCCCTTTGTTTTGTATGCGAACTACGTGGACTTTGATGCCTTTATAGGCTACGTAGGCGTCTCGGGGTAAAACCCGAGACTCGAGTCCTTTCTCTCACTTTTTCTCTCATTTCCTATTTTCTCTAAATCCATTTTTCTTATATTATATATATCCTTAGTCTTAATGACACATTACTCCATGTGCGTTATCGTTCTTTTAGCGATCAACGTAGGGGTAACCGCGTAAATCTTATTTTTCTAATATTACTTTTATAATCTTCCTATGGATGACTCGCTTTATCTTTTCCATGATACAAGCCGAGGATTCCTATCTCCATTCTATGTATATACACATGCACACATCTCACGGGGGGGGGGGGGGGGGAACATAAAGGAAAATAGCAAAATATCCATGAGAGACCGAAAGGGCGGAATGGGTGCCTAACACCTTCCCATTTCGTAACTAAGCCTCCGAACCCTTTTTGAATCATTTTGGTTTCGCACGCACCAGTATGTCTTTGGATGCCATCCTTCGGGGTGGCTTCCCCTTTTTCTTTTGTCTGTTTTGAGTAAAATAGACTGGCGACTCTGAATCTCTCTACATTTTTCACACCTCACACAATCGACGCCGGCCGAAGCACTCTCCCGAGAGGGAACGCGCGGGACCCGAAGGATTCCTCCTCCCTCCGCGGCGGGGATCGGCGGGGATGGCCACACTATCCATTACCAAATCCAATCCCTAAAAACTTCAAGATCGATGATAAATGTGACTTCCGCCAATTCGCCGAACATACCACAAACTAGTGCTCCCACATTAGAAATGTTATCCAAGGCCTGATTGACCGGGATATCATTGTTCTATCATCTAATACCAAGACCAATACCATTCATAACCCAATTTTATGACATACAAAAGCCAACTTCTTAGAAAACATCCTGGAATTTAACCCTTCTACCCAAATGATGCCCATTAAAGAGCTCATCATCCCGACAGTCTCACCTAAACCTTTCACGATTTGCCCATCCTTTCTCCTACGCTTAACAGGACTCGCTGATCAGGCTTTGTCACTCCTTATAAGGGCCTATATTTCCATTCGTACCGGATCAGTGGTGGAGGCATGGAACTACCGATTGTGTTAGACCAACTTCAAGCGTTCAAGCTAAAATTTCCCATTGAGATGTTCTTCGACTACTAGAAATTCAACAGCCTGTTCATGGAAGCCCGAAAGTGGGATCAGAAATCAGACGAATGGGTGGTGCCCATTAAATAACTCAGTCTAAATGACGTGGTACAAACCACGGCAAATATTTTTTTTCGAATGAAAGAAATCCGTAGAATCTTTGAACTATTAATTACTTTGAAACCTCACGGATGATTGGTCCCTTGACTCCTGCATTTCCCGATGAGTGGGAGGACTAATACGATGAAGCCATAGAAGTGATTGAGTGCATTGATTAATCTTAGAAGGAAGACATAGTCACCACCGGATGGGGGGTGACTTTGGCAACTCAGGCACTGATGAAGAAGCCAATTCAGATGCCAGCTTATATGGAATTATCTCCTTTGATGATTTATTAGGAGAAATCAATAAAGTGTCCATTCAGCCCGAGGTAGATGAAGTCACGGGGTTCTTATTTTTCCACACCTCTGTGAATTACATGAACAGATCAGGACGATACTACAAAGACCTAAGTCCCCATTCACCAGGTATAGACAAAGTAAAGGGAATTGTTGAAGAACTCCCAATGCTAGAAATGCATGTTGATGAAAGTAAAGTCCTCTATCAGCTCAAGAAAACCCAAGGTAATATAATCATATGGGGACTCTACATGCCCTCCCAACTACATCGAAATACCTTGATAAAACTCCTCACATGATCCATGGTTTCTCCCTCTACTACTCCTAAAGAAGTCTTGAACATGGTTGGATACTTGAGCTCTTCTAGACTCCTCTTCTTCTCTAAGGAAAAAATTTCGAGATCGACCTTGATCACAACTATGCTCTCAACATCTCTGACGAAGTCATTGGAAAGATAGTCCCACTATCACTTGTCGATAATGGAAATACCCTTAATGTTTGTCTGCTCATAACCTTCAACTATTTAAGATTGAAATTCAGTGATCTCACTCCCAACTCTACTGTCGTGTGTGCCTATGATAATACTAGACGAGAAGTAATAGGATCCATAAAACTCACGCTAGGTATGGACCTACTAATATTTTGACAAAATTCTAAGTTATCGACATACGTGCTTGCTTTAACCTGCACCTTGTCTCCATTGACTCCACAACATAGAAGGAGTTTCCTCTTCTCTTTATTAAAAACTAAAGTTTTTTTGCCAAAGGTCAAATCATCACCATTTTAGGAAACGACGACAACACAAAAAATCCCAGTACCAACAACCTAGTACTGAAGATTCTATATGGGACCATTGACATGTTTCTATCCGGTTTCAAGATCGGGCCATCCCTATCCTAGTAGGGGACAACTCCAAAGACCGAGTTTGTCTAGAGCACAACCCTTACGACAACCCTTAACGAGAATAAGTGAGCATAATTTAAAGGAATATTAAAAGAATTCATGGACCTCCTTGTAAGGTCCTACGATGACAAGCCTGGCACGATCGAGAGATAGCTCAGTATTAGATCCCAACATTCCTAGAATGCAAACCAGTAAAGAAAAAGTTAAGAAAGATCCTAACCAAATGGTTTCTCAAAGTCAAAGAGGAAGTAGTCAAACAACTAAACGTGGTTTTCATTTTCATGGTAAAATATCCTATGTGGCTTGCCAACATCGTCCCCATGTCAAAATCGGGAGGAAAAGTTCGCATTTGCATCAACTATCGAGATTTGAACAAAGCATCCCCGAATGATGATTACCCATTGCCCAACATCAACATAATCGTGGATAACACGGCCAGCCACGCCCTCAAATCATATGTCGATGGATTTTTCAGTTATAACAAGATAGATATGTACCCTGATCATTAGGGGAAAATTACCTCCATCACCCCGTGGGGAACTTTCTGTTATACTGTCATGCCAATTTAGACTCAAAAATGTCGAGGCTACCTACCAAAGGTCTGCCACAACTATCATATATGACCTTATTCACAAGGAGGCTAAGTTTATGTGGACGACATAATCATCCAATCCAAGACTCGGGAAGGACATATTCATTCCCTCTAAAATTTCTTCGAGTAACTACTAGAGTATCAGATGCATCTAAATCCACATAAGTGAATTTTTGGAGTGACGAAGGGAAAACTCTTGGGGTTCATGGTCAGCGAGAAAGGAATTGAAGCAAATCCTTCCAAACTAAAAGACATACTTTAGATAACACCACCCCATTCAAAGAAGGAAGTTCATGGATTTCTGGGTAAACTATAATACGTCTGTCGATTCATCAGGCAGCTAACCTTTATCTGCCAACCCATTTTCAATCTTCTCCGAAAAGAATTAATCGAAGTCTGGAACAAGGTGTGTTAAGAAGCCTTTGACCAAATCAAGCGATAACACATATGACTACTGGTGATCATGCCTCCGCATCTAGGTCTACCCCTCCTCTTGTACTTGACCATCATGGATACCGAAGTAGAGGCTTTACTAGCCCAATATATTGAAGAATCCCACAAGGAAAGAGCCATCTACTATGTTAGTCAAAAACTCGTCGGGGACAAAGTTAATTACACTGCTTTGGACAAAGCATGTGTCACCCTAGTCTGGGTCACACAGAAGTTACAACACTACATGATTTCCTTTCCTATTAGACTAGTAATCCTAATAGATCCCATAAAAAACATTCAAGATAAACCCATTTCGTCAGCCAAATGGCTCGTTGGTTAATGTTGCTAGTTGAGTTTGATATTATAAATGTCATGAAGAAATCTATGAAAATGAGGTACATCTCCGGCTACCTTGACTATTATACTATGGAAGGAATCGATATTTGGGTCTCCGAATTCCCAGATGAAGACATTCTCTTAACCACTCAGGAGGACCTTATGGCAGATGTTCTTAGATGGAGCTGCCAATAAGAAAGGATACATTATTGGGATACTCCTTATTGCCATCAATGACTCTTACACCCCCATTTCCATTAAGTTGGACTTTCTTGCACCAACAATATGACCGAATACAAAGAATGCACTATAGGCCTCAAGATCGCCCATGAAAAAAGAATCCAACGCCTAGTCGTCTATGGGTATTCTTCCCTCGTCATTGGTCAAATCCTCAAAAAATGAAAAGTCAAAGACGAATATTTCTTACCCTTATATGCCCACCTAGAAGGGATCACCTCCCAGTTCAAAGATGTCACCTTCCATTACCTTCCTCGTGCAAAGAATAGTCTAGTTTATGCCCTTTTAACCATAGCCTCCATGATTAATATGCCCGAGGGAATAATAATGGCCCCTTTCTTGGTCCAGAAATAGGTTATGCCCACTCACTGCTACCACATCGACCTAGTCACTGAAGAAGACTCTGATATGGTTGAATTAAGGTACTATAACATTTGGCTCCTCCTCAAATGAGGTAGGTATCCCTAAGATACAAATAAGAAAGATCGAGAGACCCTTCCCAAATTGGTTACCCAGTACATGATCTGTGACAAAGCACTTTTCAAGAGAAACTTCGATAGAACCTGTAGAGGGGATAATATTGAAGGAATAATATAGAAGATCCACAGTGGGGAATACAGGACCCGCATGAACGATCACATGCTTGCTAAGAAAATCATCTTTCAAGGGTACTATTGGACTACCATGGTTCAAGATTGCACTTTCAATGTTCGAAGAGGCCTCAAGTACCAATAGTTTTCAAATCTCCAATACTTGCCTCCTCGAGGATTGTACAACATGACCTCTATCTAGTCCTTCTCCACTTACAGCATAAATATCATTGGGAAGGTCACTCCCAAAGATTCTAATGGTCATAAGTTCATCCTGGTTGCAATTTATTACTTCATTAAATGGGTCAAAATCGAGTCATACACAGTGCTGAACACCAAAAAAGCGGCTAAGTTTATCAGAAAGAACATCATTTTTTTATACGAGTTCCCCATGAGTTAGTACCAGATAATGGACTCCACTTCGAAGTCGAGGTCACATAATTGGTTAATGAGTACGGTATTTAGAGATAAAAATCATCTCCTTACCGACCCCAAACCAACGGTGCTCTTGAAGCTACCAAAAAATCCACAAAACCATCATTAGTAAAATGATTGAAAGTTCTAGAAATTGGAACGACCGTATCCCATACACACTCTGGGGCTACCGTACTTCTATCAATACACCTAATGGGTTACCCCTTATTCTCTAGTGTACATTATGGAAGAAGTCCTCCCCATTGAGCTAGAAATACCTTCCTTACGTGTCATGATCAAAAGTAGGGACAGCGAAAAAGAAGACATTGCCCTAAGGATCACAGTGTCTAAGAAGGAGACCTTACCCTAAAGGGGACCGTAAACCCATCCGTTACCCTAGAGGGAATTCAAACCGAATTAGAGAGGCCCTTACATTATGAAGAAAATCTTATCAGGCAAAGCCTCCATGCTCACAAACTTCAATGGAGAGGAAATGTCACAACCAATCAATTTGGACCGTCTCAAAAAATTATACCCTTAGTTCGAATGCTCAATGCGCTATGACTCTTACTGTCCCCCTTCTATTCTAAAAAGAACCACTTCATTTTCCTCTACCCAAAATTACGTGGGACCTTGTCCTCTTAAAACATTTTCTTTTCAAAAATGAAACTCGTAATCTTTTCAAAACCCCCAGTATGTAGACTACCCATACGTCATACGTGGGCACGGTCCCCTTATTTTTCACAAAATGCTATTTTTTCTAACCTCCGAGAGTAGCGATCCATATCATCATTCACATGAACAAAAGGACTATATATGCCTTAGCGATTAGTATGGATAGTTCAAAATATAAAACTCATCAAAAGGCATAACAAAATATATTAAAATTACTTTTATTTAACAATAATGGAATACAACTATTATATGAAGTATCACTGGAAGGAGTCAAATAAGACCATCCCTTTCCTAAATTACCTACAAACCTACCTAATTCTTACCAAACCCCTACCAGCTTTACAAAATAGACCCTAAAACATTCCAGATACCAACATAAATCATCCAAAACACAAATCTCCCCCAAATTCTACCCATGGCTTTACAATTTCTTCCCTCAACTTCCAGATGACCCGACATCATCATTACCTGCTCTGGATGTCCTCAACTCTTCCAGTATTGATTAACGCTCTGTATGCACTCCATGTAGTGATACACCTTGATAGGTTTGGTCCAAACCACAACACCCTCCTAAATGGTGTTAAAAGCCACAAGCTACCTTTGCCCATTCTCTCCCTCCAAAGTCTTTCTGAATACTCGCTTCCACAACCACCTCCGATAGTCCCTACACATATGCCAGAACCCTCCCATAAATTGTGATATACGTGTAGACGGTCGATAGTACTGCCACAATGGAACCAGTATTATCCGTAAAGATTCAGTCATATCCTAGTGTGGAAAAAAAAATGGTTATGCAAGGAGGCAATATTTGTTCCCACCATGCTGAGCGCAAAAGGCACCAAGTAAAATTGAAAGAAGTTTGTAGGAGGCCAACCAATCATACATACCAGTACCTTCCTAGCTACAAAATGGGATATAAGTACCCTTACCATGGCACTGACCAATACAGATATCGGGTTCCATGATCTACAAACAAGTTAACCCAGTTCTCTATTAAAGGGCCAAAGATGAAGAAAGGTCAGACGAAGAAATTAGGCACACCCGAGGAGGGATACTCATGAGAGGACACCAAATGAAACCTCTATGCAAGACAATAAACAAAATCACAGGGATCCCCCTCAGAAAATTGAAACTAATTTACTTGTAAGCATCGAGACCATTCACGGTTTTTTCCAGCACCATTGTCGCTAAACTATAGCGATAAGACATCCATATCACTATTGTAGCCACTTGGGGATCGGTTGTCAAGTCTCTTGTCACCAACAACAACCTCACATTCATGCCCAATGTAATAGCTCGGAAAAAGCCATCATTAATAAAGTCCTACTGACACACTGGGTGCAAAATCGCTGAAAGAGAAATGGTCCCTCCCTAAACCAACGGTGGAGCCTTCGAGGTAAATATGGAGCAACTCGTCCAGAGATAACTGGGGGATGGGAAAATTTAGGCATAGCCGCCGCAACATAAGGTACAATCCCCAACATGATCTAGAATTCTTCATAAGTAGGACAAGCCTCATCCAGGACGAATGAAAGACATTATCCTCACGGTAAGAGAATTAAAACGCCACTACCATCAAATTATAGTCTATGGACCATTTGAGCCATAAAGAAACCTGGCATAACTTAAAAGTGTCCTAATCAACAGGATAGAGGAATATGGCCTCTAAACCTCTGAGATAAGAAGAGAAATCTTCATACATTGGGAGATAAATTTTAGAACAGAAAGGAATACACAAAAGAAAAAATAAGATTGGTGGTGAAAAGAACATATCCCCTAACTCTCCTTTTATACCCAAAAACCCTTGCAAAAAACAAACCATCCAAACACCCAGTTAACACTCTACCCTACAAAGTACCATAAGTATGCAAAAATGCAATCAAAGCCAAACAGTGATTTAAGTTGACCCTATGATGATATGTATATCAATGGGTATGCCGATAGGCAACCCCCCTTTTTTAGGAAAACAAATTCCCTTTTCATGTTTTGCCCAAAAACAAAATCCAAAAAATCTTACTTTGAAAAAGGTTAGCCCTCGAGTTAATTTATTTTTACTCTCCTTTCTATAAAAATAATTGTTTCCCCTTTTATTATCACTTTTATATTTGTCTATATCTTTGTACAAATAAAATAGTCTCAGCAGAAAATAAAAAGTGCATATGGGATAGGTCACTAAACCAAGGAAAATACCAAAAGGAAAATTCATATCTTTCATATATATTCTTGCTTCGCATGATTACATTTTGCAAGTACAAAGGAAAAAGAAAAAAACAGAAAAATACAACGTGACTTCACCCAAACCCTCAAACCATAACCTTCCCCTAAAAAAGCCTCAACCCCTGTGGCACAGACGCTTTTATCTGCGATGGTCGGTGGACCCTCCACTTACAGATCCAAAACCTTCATCTGAAGCGGCCGATGACACCAAGCAGGAAGGGCCAGACTTCTTTACATAAGCGGATATGGAGGCCATCTAACCATTAATATTTTGTAGCCAATTGGTCGGCACACGTACATACTATAAAGGAAGAAGGAAATAAAAGATGTACATGTCAGTAAAGAGCAAGACAACAAAATAAAAGGGAAAGATAAGAAAAGTATACCTCGGGACTGAGAGCCTCATCCTTAAGCCCCATCAACCTAGAAATTGACACGTGAGGATGGTGTGGCTCATT
The DNA here is from genome assembly GCA_949130495.1 of Sambucus nigra. Lineage (NCBI taxonomy): Eukaryota > Viridiplantae > Streptophyta > Magnoliopsida > Dipsacales > Adoxaceae > Sambucus > Sambucus nigra. The sequence continues at coordinate 54,527,041 of OX422220.1, forward strand.
CAATGACTACCTATTGCTCAATCAAAAATTATAAGAGGGGGAATAACCTGAATGAGTAGAGCCTCCTCTGCTAGTGCCGCCACACACCTCCTATGTTGTGGGACGATACCATCGATATTCTAGTACCCCTACATAAAGCAGTAGCGGGTGGAGGCATGTTCTTCGGATCATAAATAAAGGAGGACATCAACTAGCTGGTCACAAAGTTAAAATAATCATAACATGCCACCATATTCGTATAATATGTGTAGGGATCTACTATCATCGCTGCCACCTTGGCCTCATCTAACATCTCTTTCACCTATCTCATATACATCAGGGGAATCGATGCTGGGACTTCCACCTCCTCATCCATTATCTACCTCACCATTCTCTCTCTTAGGTACCAGACGTATTCGAACTCGTGTACCATTAGTTGTCACATCTATACGTGCATTCCAGTAACCCCTGTGTCCCATGAAGACACCCCTTAAATGTAGAAGGTCACCTGCATCCTCAGCAAATAATCAATATCAATTCAAGAGATAAAGATTCCAGAAAAGCTCGGGAAAAGATAAAGGTTAACCTGATCGCTCGTCAGGTTCATTGAAGACCCTCAACATGTCCTTAGGCATAAGGACTGGTTCAACCTCCGATTAGACTTTCGCCACCAAAACATCCAGCAGAAATATCCTAAATCATTATCCTTCAAGGATATCAATCCCATGTTGTTCCCAATCAGATCATAGAACCACGCCTGCAAAAAGAAAGAGATTAGAAAATGAGAATAAAGAAAAGGCCTATAAGAATATAAAAGAAAATAAACTTAAGATTACCTCCAGAAGGTACGTGGCCCCTGTAAACGTTTATCGGCAGGAATGAATAAACGCATCTAGGGATGCATAAAGGGATGCCAAAGTGAAGATACCTCAGTCGTACGTAGTCACGTCTGACAAAATCCTCAAACACGGTAAAAACTAGAGATGTACGACATCATCGCTCGTCACCTCTAAAAATCCTCGGAGAAAAATAAAAATAAATAGACGGGTTATCTGCCTCACCTATTGTCCAACGGTCACATCCACCCGTATCCTCAATAAAACCTCTTTCAAAGCAAAAGTCTTAATAGAATCCCCCAACACAATTCTACCCACATCTCCTAATACAGCCAGCATCACCTCCAGTATGACCCTCAGAGTGCGATTTAACACAATATGGAACCCATCATAATTCAGCCCTATGAGCTGATGGATGTCATTGGGAGTAACAACCATCTCCCCGAACCAAAGATGGAATGTGGGGGAAGTATCCCACTATCTCTCCCCAAGAGAAAAAGACACCATAGTAGAACCTCGTGTATCATCCAAAGCCTTCACTAAGAGGTCAAACCAGGCATACGATACCATTCAATGTATAGCCCCAGGGAGCTTGTCCCAAACATCTTTAACTTGGTCGTCCCCTGGGACTGAATAGTCAAAGGAGCTATGTCAGTTTGCAAAACCTTAATTAGAACAAGAATAAAAAAAAGAAAATGAATTGGAAAACTCAAAGCCACCATACTTACAAAGCCATTAGGGTTATTCACCTTTGATAAACGATGATGCATCGACTCACGTAATCAGGTACACTCATTAGTAAGTGGCTCGAACGAGTCATAGACATTCTTATTGCCCAGTGCAAGAGGCACCACAAACCGTCACTCTAGACCAGCCCAATCATCAACAGCCAGCTACTCGTTATTGTCAACATTGCCTGAAGCATTAGAAATTTGAAGTCTTGAAGAAGAAAGGACTTAGGAATAACTATTTGAAAGAGAAAGAAAGAGATTCTAACACTTGAAGGTGTGAAAAATGAATAGGTTTTGCCCCCTTTATATTGAAGGCTGAGGAGCCTACCGATTGGCAAACCCCTGCCCACGCCAATCGACAACTGCCTTTTCCTCTTATGGGAAAAGACCAGTAGTTTTTTCCCTATGCCAATAGGCATCTCCCTAGGCCATCCTATCAGCAGTCCCCTCTAAATTTTGTCTACAAAATGCCGAAAAAATAGAAAATTTCTCAAAAGTTTTCTAAAAATTCTGAAAAAATATAGAACATTATTTTCTCTCAAGAAAATAATTTTGGAGCACTAAGCCCCTTGTAAACTAATAAAACTACCCAACTGGATTAACCTTACACTCTTATCATCATCATATTCCCCAATGGAAGCAATGATGTGCACGCATCTAAGTTTACTACAATTCCCCAGAAGGAACCATAAACCTACAACATCCCCCAGTAGAATTTCAAGACAACATATTCCCCAGCGGAATCAAAAGTCTGTCAAATCATTCACGCCTTACCTAGCAAAGCTATCCCTCGTATCTTAACTTTAGGTCCCCAGAATTGACCTCAGCCGGCAGAATTGTCGTCCAAACTTAAGGTCCTCCAAATTAACTATAATACCCCATGTTTATAATTATTGATTTTTATTAAATTGGAAAAATAAAATTTTCGAGTTAATAATATTTAAGTATTTAACTTGGTTTTATTATTGAAATTTTCAATCGGGAATGTGGGTACCTGAATTTGGCATTACGGGCCCGGGCGAGTAGCCTAATTAAAACGACCCAAAGTCCAAACCCTTCGCACCTTGACATTAATTCAGTTATGACTTAGTCTTCCCCCATGTTCTCATCAGAGATATTCCAGGAGAAGATGGTAAATGTGGGGGAGTCCAACGCCCCCACTCCCCGAAGACAGACATTTATATAATAAACCCTAGGTCTGGGGCAAAAGACACGCACTATATTCTCTGTAAACGCTCCCCGGAGTACATAGAAATAATACTGACTGCACCCCCGTGGACGTAGGCATTCTTGTTGAACCACGTACATATTCTGTTATGTGATTGGCATTTTATGTTTCTTATTTTGCTTGGTGATTGATCTTCTCTTATCTATTTGTGTTGTAAATAATTGTCACCATAATCGGTGCCGTCTATGGGAATGTTTATCTTCCCTGAGAAAGCCCACACCAATAAAGAAGATTGAAATGTCTGGTCACAGTAGTAATGATCCTCAAGCAGGAGATATCCAAGAACAACCTCCTCCTCGCAGGATCAGATCTGAAGTTCGGCTTACGGATCAGAGGGCTCGCCTAGAGAGGCCAGCCTCAGAAGAAAGCTAAGGACCAACGAGGTCCACACAAATATCCAGGTTGATTGATGTCTATGAGGCGAGGCTCCAAGAGGAGAGGGAGTCTTCTCGCAAGCACGAATCTGAGAATGCTCGCCTCAGAAGAAGGTTAGAAAGAATGGAGATAGAGCTCCATTGTGGCACCAGGAGACGTCCGTACCGCACTCCTAGACCTCAGACGAGCAAGTCTCGCAGCTGAGGAAGGAGACCTAAACGCGGGTCCCAGAAAGTTTAAGGAAATGAGTTAGAGAATGATTTGCTCGAGCAACTACGACTAGCTCGCAATTACAGGAGGCCAGCTCGCAGCAACGAGAACATACGAAGTCTGGTCCGAAGGGAGATGGACCAACACCCTGCGCATCACGGTACCCGATCGACCCGAGATCTCGCTAGGCGAGCTCTCAAAACTCAGATGAAATCACCTTTCTTGAGGAAAATAGAAGAAGAGGAAGCCCCCAAGAAATTTTCTATTCTAAGGTTTAAGATTTATGATAGTAAAACTTATCCCATTGATCACGTTAAGCAGTATAGGCAAACCATGACCCTATGGAACCATCGAGACGCACTGATGTGCTGAGTTTTTCCCTCGAGCCTGCATGACGTGGTGCAGAAATGGTTCAAAAGGCTCCCCCATAGGTCCATCAGAAGCTTAAAGTCCCTGAACGAGCTCTTTACGGCCCGCTTCATTACTAGTAGCTCCCATCCCAAAAGGATGGATGCTTTGCTAATAATTAAAAAGACGCCTCAAGAGACCCTCCGAGACTACGCAAAGAGGTACTTGGAGTTATTCAATGAGGTCGAGGACTGCTCGGAGCAAGTGGTAGTGGCCATGAACATCGACGACCTTATGGATCGCATCGAGAAATATGCAAAGGTGGAGGATGTGACCTGCCTCAGCACAGGGGAAACAGTCGAGCTAAGCTCGCTGCCAAAGGCAGTGACAAAACTCAGAACCAAAAGAATGGGGGCAAGAATGGATCCAAGAACGGAGGAAGCAACGATGTGGCAAAAGCATTTCAGGCGGTCAACACTATCTTTAGAGAACCAATTTATAAAATTCTCACAAAAATCAAAGACGAGCTATTTATTAAGTGGCCCGAAAAGATGGGAGGAGATCCCTCAAAGAGAAATAACGTGCTGAGATGCGCTTTTTATAAAGAAGGAGGACATAAGGCTGAGCATTGCAAGGCTCTTAAGTCCCACCTCGAAGAGCTGGCCCAGTCCGGGCATCTGAATGAATTCGTGGAAAAGAAGGCAGAGAAAGTTGTTCCCCATAGAGAAGCAAGGCCTGACAACATACTCGAAGACGATGCCCGCCATTAATTCGCAGTAATTCATGGGGCATCTGATGTGAAGCAGATTCAAGGAAATTCAGCTCAAATGGAGGTAAAAAAGCTTACAACGGTGATGCAAGCTTTTCAGATCGATCCAGCAAAGACACAATCAGGAAAGCATTGGCGAGCAGATGACGTCGACTATAGTAAGCATATCGTATTCACAGATGAAGATCTGGTGGGAGTGAGAACCCCACATCATGATGATTTGATCATTACTCTCAGGATAGCTAACTATGACGTCGACAAGTTGCTCGTCGACCAAGGAAGCTTGTTCGAGGTAATGTATCTCGACCTATTTAGAAAATTGAAGTTAAGTATCGTCGACCTAAAGGAAGCTACTATCCCTTTAGTTGGCTTCACTGGAAAAATGACTATGCCCTTGGGAAAGATCGTGTTGCCAGTAAGGGCAGGAAATGTCTCAAAATGATTGAATTTCTGGTAGTCGACATTGACTCACCATACCAGGCTATCCTCGGCAGAGGATGGCTGCACGCAATGAAGGCAGTCTCCTTGACCTACCACCAAAAGCTCAAATAAATGACCGAGCGAGGAGTAATGGAGATCCATGGCGATCAAGCGATGGAAATAAGGTGCTTCATAGAATCCATCCGCCCTTGACCAGAGAAGAAGACCGACAGGCCCAGCGAGAAAGTTGAGGAACAAGAAGGTCTGGCACCTTCGAAATAGTAGTTAAAGTACGAAAGACCCGGAGTGGAGGAGACCAGGCTCTTCCCCTCTGAACGGGTCGTCGAGAACCTGGAGGAAGTTACAGCTGGAGGAAGTGGCGATGACAGGGTTTTCTTAATTGGAGCTTCTCTCACAGATCAGGAACAGAAGGAGTTGACAATTTTGCTGAGAAGCAATGTAGACGTTTTCACATGGGAACCATACGAGCTACCTGGGATTGATCCTAGTGTGGTTTTTCATCAACTACATGTCGACCCCACCTCCTAACCAATCATGCAATAAATCACGGAGAACTGTGCCCGAGAAGGTAAAGGCCGTGGAAAAAGAAGTTAAAAAACTGTTGGATGCAGGATCCATTCGGGAAGTCCAGTTCCCTAAATGGTTGTCCAACCCAGTAGTAGTCCCAAAGAATAACGAAAAATAGAGAGTCTGCATCGAATTCACTGACCTTAATAAGGCATGCCCTAAGGAAAGTTTCCCTCTCCTAAAAATCGATCAGTTAGTGGACGCCAAAGTAGCTCACGAAAGGATGAGTTTTCTGGATGCATACTCGGGGTATCATCAGATCTATCTGTATGATCCAGACCAGGATAAGACAGCATTCATCACCACCGTTGGATTATACTGTTACAAGGTCATGCCCTTCAGGCTAAAAAATGCAGGGGCAACCTACCAGTGGCTGGTCACCAAGATGTTCAAAGATCAAATGGGAGACACCATAGAAGTTTACATCGACGATATGCTCGTCAAAAGCAGGAAGAAAGAAGACCACCTCTCAGACCTATCAAAAACCTTCTAAATCCTCAGGAAGTACCGAATGAAACTTAACGCGAGCAAGTATTCTTTCGGTGTCCAGTCAGGAAAATTTTTTGGGTACTTGGTCAGTAAGAGAGGCATCGAGGTTAATCCAGACCAGATCGATGCAGTAAACAGGGTACAACCTCCTCGTACAATCCGTGACGTACAGAAGCTCACTGGCATGCCCACTGCCTTGAACCGTTTTATCTCAAAGTCCTCCGAGAAGTGCAAACCGTTCTTCCAGCTCCTAAAGGGAAACAAAATAGTAGAATGGAATCAAGATTGCTCGCGAGCATTGGACGAGCTCAAGGCTTACCTTAGCTCATCACCACTGCTCGTCATACCATAGGAAATAGATTCCTTGTACTTATACCTCGCCATTTCCATCCACACTGTCAGTTCTGCATTAATGTGAAAAAAAGCAGGAATCCAACACCCCATTTATTATGCGAGAAAGACCTTATTAGAGGCCGAGCAGTGGTACCTACCACTAGAGAAGTTCACATTTGCACTTGTAGTGGCTTCAAGGAAGTTAAAGCACTACTTTGAAGCTCACACTATCATCGTCCTTACATCGCACCCCCTTAAAGCAATCCTGAGGAAAGAGAATTTGTCAGGTAGACTATCTAAATGGTCAATCGAGCTCGAGCGATTTGACATCCAATTTCAACCAAGGAACGCAATCAAAGGGCAAGTCCTTACTGATTTCATAGCCGAATTCACAGGCGAGCAGCCTCTCTACCAACTTCAACCCGTAAATCAAAGGGAGAGTCACACGATAGGGTAAATATGGAAATTATTTATTGATGGAGCCTCCAATTTAAAGGGGGCAGGAGTAGGCATCGTGCTTATCACTCCAAAAAATGCAATCCTCGAACAGGGAATTAGGCTTGGATTTAAAGCCTCCAACAATGAAGCGGAATATGAGGCCCTGATAGTCGGCCTCCAAAAGGCACACACTTTGGGGGAAAAGCAGTTTCAAATGTTCGGTGACTCACAATTAGTCTCCAATCAGATAAGTGGAGACTACAATGCAAAAGATGAAAGGATGGCAGCCTACCTTGCCTTGGCAAAGAGGCTATTGGCTAACTTTGAGGAAGTCAATGCCGAGCAGTTTCCCAGAGGACAGAATAGCCATGCTAACGACCTAGCATCCCTGAGTTCGGAAATCAATTTTGACTTAAAAATAACAATCCCCATCGATTTCCTAGCTCATCCGAGCATTAACCGTAACAACGAGCTGCCAAGCGTGGAGCATGTGCTCCAAATTGAGTCAGCACCCAGTTGGATGGATCCTCTAAAGGACTATTTGAAGGATGGCGCACTTCCAGATAATAAGAAGACTGTTCACTAGATAAGAGTCAAAGATGCTCGTTTTCACTTATCTCCTGATGGCAAGCTATATAAGAGATCATTTTCCAGTCCCTTCCTTCAATGTGTTCACCCGAGGGATGTCGAACAAATTCTACATTAACTCAATGAGGGAATCTGTGGAGGCCATATTGGAGGAAGGTCATTGGCTTTCTGAGCAATGAAGGAAGGCTATTGTTGGCCATATATGCAAAGAGACTCTACAGTGTATGTTCGCAAATACGAAAAATGCCAACTTCATGCTCCCATAGTCAATCAACCCGCCAGCGATCTAAAATCACTTTCCAACCCATGGTCATTCGCCCAATAGGTAATGGACATCGTAGGACCTCTTCCTACCGCTGCCGGTAATCGTAAGTATTTGTTGGTCGCAACTGACTACTTCACCAAATGGATCGAGGCAGATCCACTGACGAACATCCGAGACGCGGATATGATAAGATTCATATGGAAAAATATAATCAACCGTTTTGGGATCCCTAGGACCATCATCACTAATAATGGAACGTAGTTCGAGAGCGGTTATTTTTAGAATTTTTGTAATGACCACGGAATCAGACACCATTTCATCTCGGTGGCCTATCCTCAGAGTAATGGCCAAGCCGAGGCTTCCAACAAAACGGTAATCGATGGGCTAAAGAAACGATTAGAACGAGCCAAAGGCACATGGGTGAATGAACTACCGCATATTCTGTGGGCCTACCGTACTACCCCACATCGAGTAATGGGGGAAACCCCATTCTCACTAACATACGAAATGGAAGCAGTCATCCCATTGGAAGCAGGCTTACCCACTATGAGGTCCACCCTTATCGACCAGGACCAGAATGATGCAGTATTGCTCGTTGAGCTTGACCTAGCTGACGAACGCCGAGAGCTTGCCTTGGTGAAATTAGAGAGCTATCAACAAAAGCTCGCAAAGCACTATATTAAGATGGTTAATCCAAGGGCATTCCGAGTTGGGGACTATGTCCTAAGGAAATTCTTGGGCGGCGCAGTAAAACCATCGGATGGAAAGTTAGGGCCAAATTGGGAAGGACCATTCAAGATAACAAGAGATGATCTACGAGGAGCCTATCACTTAGAAACGCTGGAAGGCAGGGAGATACCTCGAGCATGGAATGCAGCCAATCTTAAGAAATTCTATTTCGAGATTATTCTTTTGCATTGTACTTATGAGACTGAAAGCTCATTTCCTTATCATTAATAAAAGTTATTTAGCAGTTGCATTCTACGAAGTGTCAATTAACTAGATTATGAACTTTATAACTCACACACCCTTTCTAAGTGACAGGCACATTAATCATTACGCTATAGCAGGGAAATCACCCTCCTAAGGTTTTCATTATGAAACACGAAAAACCTCTTAGCATTGCCCCTAGCAATATATGAAGCCCTACAGGAGATCCTTAGGCAATATGGCCAGTTAAAAATTGGTTGCCAAATAATATTTGGTTAATAAAATCCTGATCGGATAGAGCATCCAACACCAGGTGTGTCCTCGCCAATTGCCACACTTAGGCCTAAGGGAGTGTAACGACACAACCTAAAAGGTAAAGTGAGGGCAAAATGGTATCTCATAAGCATATTGGACTGAAGGGAAACTTATTTGACAATGCAAACTTACAAATCTAGTCATCCAGGAGAGGCCCAAGGTTATTGAGCAAAGTCGGATGTGGAAAATATAAAACACTTGTTTAGTCGGTAAATTCGCCCAAAACATAAATTTTATATTATTATATTTACATCAAATACAACCCGTGTTTAGTCGTCAAGATCGCCCAAAACATCAACATTAAATTATCACATATGAATACGGAGTTACTAATGGCAAAATCTTAATGAGGTCGGGGCCTCTGACCGAGATAATCAGCCACTTGAGCTCTTCGACCATCGTCGGGATGGGGAACTAGCTCCTCCTCAACTTCATTCGCATCCGACTCTAATAGCTGCCGAGTGATGGCATCGATAGGGACCCACTAATCATCTCTCCTGAAGGGGTTAGGCATCAGGGTGGAAGGAGAGATCTCATGACGATACCAGAGCATTGAGTTCCTTGGGACTTGCAGCTCCCTCAGGGCACTTAACCATTCCCTGATAAAGGCAAGCTCTTCAAACTCAGTCAGCCTCGTTGGAGCATCTAGCTAACCTTGGTCGTAACCATAAGCCCATACTCGCCGAGTTCCTCTCTTAAACAGATGCCTCAGCCGAATAATGTCCCTTTGAAGCCCAGCAGCAATCACGTATGCTCGTCGAACATCATCACGGAGCTCTTCCATTCCCTAGTTGGGCTTCTTACGTTTGTACCAGCTCGCGAAACAGTCGACAGGGTCGAACCTCGTAGCACCGGTGGAACATCGCTTGATCCAGCTCTAGCTCGCGACGAGGAGGAACCTCTTGATAGTGCAGGAGCGGTGCTCGGTGCATGCTCCCTGAGTCGCGAGACTTCCCTTCTCAAATCTTCATTCTCTTGCTGAATAATTTCTCCAACCTGGTTGATCTCGTAAGCATCTAGAAGCCTTGCTCTCAGAGTATTCACCTCTTCTTGGACTGAGGCCCCAACTTCTTCCATCTCTTGGAGCCTTTCTTTCAGTTTAACGATGAGCTCAGTCTGCTCTATGAAACGTTTGTTCCTCAATCACAGTGACTTGCAAATCCTCACAAAGGTATGACGAACTTCAGAACTTACATCAGGACCAAGCATTCTCCCCAAGTGAAAAGTGGATGGTATATAATCATCAATATCAATCAACTACAAGCAATAAAAGATAGAGTTATTCAGTACACTAAAGGAAAAAAGTCTTCTCATTTCATTCATACGAAAAAAATCAGAGTACATTGAAGAATCAGAAGGGAACATTACAAATAAAAATATAAGAGTAACCTTAAGGGTAAATTAGCTGGCGACCTCAGGCTGCCCAGAAGAAGCTGGATGCTTCCCCTTGTCAGCAGCAGTAAAAGCACTTCCCTCAGCAGGAACAACCTTTGTCGCCTGAATAGGAAGGGCATCAGCAGGAAATGATTGGGAGGTGGGGTCAATGCCTTCAATGGCTGGGGCAGGGGCTTCATCCACAATTGTCTTTGGGCTCGGATCGTGCTCGTCAAATAGAGGAGAGGCAACATCCACACCAGCAGCTAAAAGGTCTTTATTCCAGCCCTTCTTGAAATTCAGACGGCTGATGTAGCGTATCTGATCATCAGCATCTTCATACGCAGCAGCCCACCCAGAGTTATATGAGTCCTCCTTAACGATGGTTGCCTGAGACTCCTTCTCCTTTAGCTTTTCCGTCAGCACTTTTTTTCCTCCATAATAGCCAGCTTGCTCGAGCAGACCAAATTGTAAGCTTACCGCAGTTCATTCAGTTCTTTAACTGTTGCCTCCCGCTCTCGATTGGCTTTATCAAGAGCCAGATCGAAAGACATCCGAACAGCATCAACGACCTTCAAACTAGCCTCGAGCTCTATACCCTTCACTCTCAAAGTAGCATTATGCTTATCCAGCTCGCTGTTCTTATTGATTAGCTCGTCGTGAGAGCGATAGAGCACAGCAAAATCAGTCACAAACTGCAAGTAAAAGAAGATATTAGAAGAAGGAAATATACAAAAATTGGGAAGCATTATAGAAGAGAAATAGACTTACCAAGGCTAGCCTCTGGCTCACCTGCAGAGCTAACTGGTCAGTCCCCATCACCCTTTGGCGGTCAGTAATAAGGACTGCTCGCTCGAGCAGCGCAAGGGCTAACTGGGGAGAAGTGGCAACCGAGGCCCCCTATGGCAACGGGGACACAGGCACTAAGACCTGCCCAGCCTTTATCCTCGCCTTCATTTTTCCCCTCTCCTCTTCCTTTTCCTTCTCCTTCTCTATCCTCCTCCTCTCCTCGACCTTCTTCTTCTCCTCAATCTTCTTCTTCTCTTCTTCCCCCTTCCCCCCCCTCTCTCTCTCTCTCTCACCTCACTACACCAAAATGGGAAAATTGTCACCTTTCAGCCGGCCAGTCTTGTCAAGGTCATTGACCGTGACAACTAATTGTCACGGTCAATGACCGTGACAATGCCGTGACAAATTTAATTGTCACGGGCTTGTCACGGTCAATGAACTTGACACGACCGTGACAACTTTTCCAGCAAAAACCCTTTCCCCCTTCTTTTTCCCTCCCACCGTTCCCTCCCTCTCTCTCTCTCTCTCTCTCTCTCTCTCTCTCTCTCTCTCTCTCTCTCTAATTTTAGGTCCAATTTCTCTCTCTCTCTCTTCCATTTATATATATATATTTGTGTGTATATTTATGTGTGTATGTGTATATATATATGTGTGTATGTGTGTGCGTGTGTGGGGGGTGGGGCAGGGTGGGGCGGGGTGGGGCAGGGTGGGGGAGGGGTGGTGGAGGTGGGCAGGGGGTGGGGGAGGGGGTGGTGGAGGGGGCAGGGGGTGGGGTGGGGTACGGTGTGTGTGTGGTGGTGTGTTTTGGGGGAGGGGGAGGGGGTGGGGGAGGGGGCAGGGGGTGGGGTAGGGTGGTGTGTGTGTGTGTGTGTGGTGGGGGAGGGGGTGGTGGAGGGGGGCAGGGGGTGGGGTGGGGTGTGTGTTTGTGTGTGTGTGAATAGGTATAATTTTTTTCACTCCCTCTCTAACCCTCCACAATTGATTCTTATGCTAAAATCCTCGCTTACACAATATATATAGGTATAATTCACGGGCTTTAGCTAAACTAGGGTAATAATTGATAATAGTTGGATAATAATTGATAATAGTAGATAATAGCTAAACTAGGGTAATCAATAAAAAAGCCGAGGACTAACATATATACACAACACTAAAAGTAGACATCAATTTTATAAATAATTAATAATAGTTGGATAATAATTGGATAATAAACATCGGGAGGGGGTGGGGGTGGGGGTGCGGGTGGGTGGGGTTTTGAATATTATTTACATTCAAAATAAATAATTGATAATAGTTGGATAATAATTGGATAATGTGTGTGTGTGTGTTTGTGTGTGTGTATGTGGTCAATACATGAATTTATTTTTCTATTTGAATTATCCCATGAATTTATTTTTGTATTTGAATTAACCCATTATATGAAACATACTTGAAATTAAATATAGTGCGCATAGATACTAGCATTCTAGTTCTTATGCGTACGCATTCAATAACCCTTAGACCCGTTCGAGAGTCATTACCCCTGTAATGAGATCTCTCGAATTGTCCCGTTTGGACAGTTTGAGACTGTATAATTTCTATATAATATTCTTATTGGCTTAAAGTTGTTACTTTTGGAGGAAGTTCTGTAGTCGTATCTTAATGTTCTCTGGGTACATACTAGATTGACAAGTGTGACTGTTATTTTAATTGACCAATTGAAATAACACTCACACCTGCCAATCTACGTCGTGTACTTGGAGAACTAAGGGGATATGCTGTCGAATTTTTTTCAAATCGTAACAATGTGCATGAGCTGTTAAGTATATTAAAGAAAAATGCATTCTTGAATGGGATAGGACAACTTACCCTTTAATGGGATAATTAAATGATGGGATAATTAAATAAAACATACTATAAATCTAAGTTTTGTTTACCTTTAATAGGTGTTTAGTTGTGGTAGTTGTGATGGGATATCCGAAATACAAAGAGTGGATGGGTGAGACTAATAGAATGGGGGATGTGTTTCGCAGAGGTGCTAACGAATTTGTGAAATTTGCAAAGAGATGTCGTAATGATGAAGAGTTTCCGTGTCCGTGTGCTAGGTGTAAGAATGGTAAGGTGTTTGAGTGGAAAACAGTTGAACTACATTTGTTAAGATCGGGTATGCAAGATAGTTATCGATTTTGGAGTTTTCACGGTGAATTGAAAGTTCCTTTTGTCCCTGACCAACCTTCACAACATCCTTCAACAAGTAGAATAGATGAAGAAGGGGACGACGTAGATCATAATATGTTAGAGGATTTAGTTGATGATGCGTACGGAGTTTATGAAGCTGAGGAGAATGAGGTTACTGATGATGTAGAAGATTCAAGTGCTCGTGAAGATAACACGATAAAACTTGACGATGACTACCAAAGTTTAAAATTTAAGGCGACCGTTATACTCTGGCTGTGAGAAAGATCAAACAACTTTACATGCCATGGTTGGTTTGCATAGTTTGAAGACGCAGTACGATTTGTCTGGCAATAGCGTGACGGGAATTCTGAAATGGGTTAAGGGCTTATTACCCAAGGTGAATACACTTCCAAATAGCTATCCTGTTATGAAGAACAGTTTGAAAGGTTTGGGAATGAAGTATAAATCGATTCATGCTTGTGTGTATGACTGCATACTATACCGAAAGGAGTATGAAAATCTCGATCGTTGTCAGGTATGCGATGAACCTAGATATGTCCAATCTACTAGTATTGGAGAAGTACTTTCCCCCAGCATTCTTTGACATAAGTGTTCACTTGTTGGTACACCTATGCGACGAGGCACTTCTTTGTGGTCCAGTTAGATATCGGTGGATATATCCGTTTGAAAGATTGATGAAAGTTTTTAAAGATTACGTCAAGAATACACGATATATTGCAGGATCAATTGCAGAGGAATACATCACCGTGGAGTCATCAATATATACTCGGGAATATATGACTGACTCTACCAGCGTTGATGACACTGATGAATTCCTCGATGATGGTGGTAATGTGATGGGAAAACGAGTGAAATAAACGAGTTTGCAACATGAACAAGTAGCTCGTTATCTATTTGACACACATGAAGATGTCGAAGAATGGAAAAAGTAAGTTTCGAATATTATAATGTTTAACATTATTTTAGATTATTTTATACATGATTAATTTTGTAATATGCAGTAAATATGAAGCCTGTGAGAACAATAAAAGACGAAAAACAGTGGTACAATCAGACAGCGAATTTAGGCTATGGTTGACACAAGAGGTAATTACAATGAAAACAGTCGTTATATAACGTTACATTACACTCAAATTTTACCACTAATATAATTAATTTATCTATATTCTCAGCTCCTAAAGATGGGTGATGCGACATCAAGGCTTGCTCGACTAGCCACTAGACCCTTGTTCGTGGCACAAGAGTACAAAAAATATCGATTGAACGGTTACATTTTCGGCGCTAAAGTGTACGAGGAAAGTAAAAATGTACAGAACTCGGGAATTTCATACAAGGCTCTTACTTTCTTTCGAGCGAGCGCAAAAGATAAAAACCTCGTTGAAGCTGAAATGACTTACTATGGTGTAATCCAAAATATATTTGAATTGGATTATATAAGCTTCAAAGAGGTTGTATTTTACTGTGAATGGGTAAGAGTTGAGGATAAAAATGCTTGTAAAGTTGATCCTGTCACCAATTTGATCATGGTTGACTTGTCCAAGTTGAAGAGCAACGACCACGTGAGCGATGAGCCGTTTGTTTGTGCATTTCAAAAGGTTAAGCAAGTGTTTTACTCAGAGTATATCAACAAAGAGCCGTGGTCAATTGTCCAACACGCGCCAAGGCATCTAAATAGTAGTGTGGATGACTTGGCTGCTCCTACCGAATATCAATCCATTTTTGATGATAACCCGAATTTGAAACAATTTTTCAATTTGTAATAAATATTTCAATTTGTACCGAAACATCCATTTTTAATGCTTTTACTTGATCTGCACTTTATCATTTTCACTCTTGTGTAGTGTGCGTGTGTGGAGAGGAGATTAATACATAAATATTCCAACTACATCTAAGTTTTGTGTATACTAATCCATGAATATACGCTTCTTACCTTTAATAGGTGATTAGTACATAGTTATTTGGGGTGTCCTATTTGTGGAGAGGAGACTGAATCTCTTCGTCTATCCGAACACTAAGAAATGCCATAATCCTATGGAGCGATGCTCTGCAAATTCCTCCCAACCGTTATGTAGCCAAACATCACCGGTTGAAGTTGTCAATTCCACTTTCCATACCCCACCACTTTCCATACCCCATTCAAAGGTGGAGTTGACAACTTCAACTGCTGATTTTTGGCTGGACAACGGTTGGAAGGAATTTGCAACGCATACCTCCATAGGATTATGGTATTTCTTAGTGTTTAGATATGAAGAGAATTATAATTGACACGATTGCCCGGGTACATTAGTTGGAAGGAGGTGCCATATGAGCTCAAGTTAGCTGTTTGAGTGACACTACAGGTAATGTATTTATATTTATATGTCAATTTCGATTTCGATTTCAATTACGATTTATATTTATCTATATTTGAGGGGCGGATACTAATTTTACTTTATTTCAATTCAGGGGACAGGGAGTGGCCCTAAGGGTAGGCCACATATGCTCTATACTTATGTGGCTATTCGGACGAGAAGGGAAGGATAAGGAGGTGTTCCCGAGCGTCGCGGTACAAAATCTCTTTTCCATGCAAATAGTTTGTAGAATTGAGATAAAATGATGGTGATGTTGTTTATTTTGAAATAGTTTCTTATTTGAATATATATTTGCATTATCTTTAGTTTATTCGGATATATGATGTTTGGAACAGGTACAACGTTGCTATAACAGATACAAATATACTGCTGGGCAGTGGCAGTGGCCATACTACCCAGCAGTTTTTTTTAATTCTGCCCAGAATTGTCACGGACGTGTCACGGTCAATGACCGTGATAATTTTTTTAAAAAGGGTCATGGCTTAGTCACGGTTATAAACCGTGACAAACGTGTCACGGTCATTGACCTTGACACGACCGTGACACAAAACGCGAGTTTTTTGTCAAGGTCAATGACCGTGACACGATCGTGACAAAAAAAGTTGTCTCGCCTCGAAATGTCACGGTCATTGACCTTGACAAGGTGAATTTGTCAAGGTCAATGACCTTGACAAATGGGCAGATTTGGTGTAGTGCTTGCTTTTCTTCCTTCCTCTTCTTCTCTTGCTCCTGAGCAGCAGACCGAGAACCAATGGCAACAGCCCCACTGTTGGACTTCTGCTTATTCGACCTTTGAGCAAGGAGCACATCATCATCATCATCATCATGAATCAGGTTTTTCCTTGGAGGAACCATTTCCTCGCTAGAGCTGCTAGACGTACTTGAGGGATCTTGGGATTTAGAAACCTCTTCAGAGCTAGAAGAGCTATCACTGCTAGATCTCTCCTCGCTGGGACCGCCTTCAACACCTCCCCTGATATCACTCTCAGAATTAATCTCCTCCTCGTCCAACTAAATGGGATTAGCAACAGCTTCCTCAGAGGTATCAAATTCAGGAATACTATCCACAAGCCTCGCGACAAAACTGGACCCAATATTCTTGTACTCGAGCAGAAAAGCGGCAGACCGGGGATATTCACCGTCAGCTAAGGGCTCCCTGATATTTCGATCTTTAACCAACTCTGAAATCTGAACCTCGCTGAGGGCAGGCTCCAAGTTCTTCGATCTCGCTGAGGAAAAAATAGGAAAGAGTCAGAGAATTCACACATTAATAAAGAAGTAGAAAGGATAGAGCAAAGACTACATATGCACTCTTTCCCATAAAAGGGAACAGTAAACCTATCAGACCTCGAACCCTCAGTCTGGGGGGAGAATTGCCAATTTCTAGCAAGAAAGCCATCTTGCCAGTAATCCTTGTGGGAATCAGGTAGGTTTACTACCAATACCCTATCAGGACTCCTGGTCTTGAGATAAAGAACACCAGAGCTAATTTGAGAAAAGGAATAGCAAAAACAGACTTCGACGAGCCCTAATTTGGTGCCATAAAGTTGATTTATTCTATGGATGCCATTAATTATCTTCCTTACATTGGGCGAACACTGTGCAGGAACAATATTGAAATAACCAAAGAAATGCAAGAATAAATCGTTTGGAGGAAAAGTAAGCCCCCCTTGGGAAAGCAACAAGATGTGGATCCAATGAGCACCCTCTATCTCTCTGACATTTTTAGGAAGAGAGGCGCACTCAATATCTTCCCACTCTAGGATATTGTAAAATTTTCTAAACTCGAACACTGACATATTACCTATCTTTGCCATTTGTAGACCCTAAACTACAAATTCAAAGAAAGCACAGAGAGAAAGAAAAGGAGACTTACGAGATGAAAGTTTGACTTCGACAATGCAAGATCACAAGCCCTAATGATGAGGGAGATCGAAAGTGAAGAAAATTAAGACCTGGAGAAGAGGTCACAAATTTCTAAAGCTCGCAAACGATGTAAGAACACTAAGAAGCTTGAAACACCAACTATGAAACGCTGCTCAAAATGAATTTTAAATGTTATTAATCATCGTGCACATGACACAAAGCAACTGCCGCCTAAATCAGTCCTCAAACTTTGGGAAGAGTTACGTGATATGCAAAGGAGCCATTATGACAAATCATTTAAATTTATTAAGACCAAATTGTGGCCCAACGAATTTAAGGGCAATTGTGGGTACTCGGATTTGGCATTACGGGCCCGGACGAGTAGCCTAATTAAAACGGCCCAAAGTCCAAACCCTTCGCACCTTAACATTAATTCAGTTATGACTTAGTCTTCTCCCATGTTCTCATCAGAGATGTTCCAGGAGAAGATGGTAAACGTGGGGGAGTCCAACACCCCCACTCCCCGAAGACAGACATGTAGATAATAAACCCTAGGTCTGGGGAAAAAGACATGCACTGTATTCTCTATAAACGCTCCCCGGAGTACATAGAAATAATGTTGACTGCACCCCCGTGGACCTAGGCATTCTTGCTGAACCACGTACATCTTTTATTGTGTGATTGGCATTTTATGTTTCTTATTTTTCTTGGTGATTGCGCTTCTCTTATCTATTTGTGTTGCAAATAATTGTCACCACAAGGAATTAATTCGGGACTTTTATGTATAAAACTTCTAAGGTTTTTCTCATTTAACTGACAAGTACGTTTTAGGAATATTTATCAGATTTAAAAAAGGTCTGATTTTAAACGTTTTAATTTTGGGAATTGTGGAGCTCGTTCGAACGACATGCCCGGTCGTTTGAACAACTTCGCATTGTCGTTCGAACGACGGGCGTGATCGTTCGAACGATAGGGGGGGTGGATGGATTAGACTCCTTATCTGGTTTTAAATCTTTAACCCTTTATATACTAAACTAATACGGGGCTGGAATTTCATAAATCACTTTTCTCTCAAACTTTCTCCAGAAAATCTTTTCCAAAACATATTTCTCTCATCTTCAACCCCTAGCCCCTTTTTTTTTTTTTTTTTTTTTTTTTTTTTAGAAACTAGAACTTTATTAATAAAGAGAGAAATAGCCTCTCTCATGGCCTTTACAAAGCAGAAGAGAACCAAAATTCCTATACATCTTTAGATATTTTCCTCAGATAAGGATAACAGATCCTATCAAGTCTAATTGCACCTTTAATATTTCTAGGAAGGTCTAGAACTGTAGAAAAAATTTGATTTAACTTGAGATTGCAGGCCATATTTGGATAGAAGATCAGCTGTGGAGTTGGACTATCTTAAACAATGAATAACTTTGATATCAAATCTCTTTATTAAATCTTGAATTTGAAGAACTAGATCTTTGATCCGCCATGGAATTTTGAGCTGATCATTTATGCAACTTACTAGAAGTTTAGAATCAGATTCCACTACTAGATTTGTCCATCTCTGAGAAATACAGTGCTCCAAACTCTCTTTGATTGCCCTGGCCTCTGACAAATTATTAGAACCATTATCTCCATAATCTGCATATGCCCAGATAAACGCGCCATTAGAGTCTCTCAAAATTGCTCCCATGCCCATTCGACCTAGAGGATCACAAGCACCATCTGTATTTAGTTTATAGTTCATAGGCTCAGGTCTAGCCCAAGAAACTGCTATAAAAGTAGGATGCACCCTCTTTTTAAATTCTATTTGAAGACTTTTACAAGCCTCAATACTTCTATGAGAGGAGGGGGGACTGATCTGAAAGGAAGAAACAATATCATGAGCTCTTTGGATAATCTTCTGGATTATATCAGCAGAAAGCATTGTAGCATTATCAAATCTGGCTTTATTTCTAGCTAGCCAAATCTCCCATAAGATACAGCAATATAGCATTTTGCACAACCATTTTAGGAGAAGCTCAGAGCTTGAATTCAGCCACCAAGTCATGATCTTTGAATTATAGTTCCCAAGAGGTTGAATCCCTAACATTGATTCAAAGAAGAGCCAAATTTGAGAGGCAATAGGACCATAGAAGAAAAGATGAGGAATGGATTCTTCAGATTTAGAACAGCAGTGGCATCTAGAGGCAATCTTAATACCAACTGATTTGATATTTAGATCTAAAGCCACTGCATTATGCACCACTCTCCAGGCAAAAGCAGACAGATTAGAAGGAACTTTACTATCCCAAATGAAGCTATCTGATACTGATCTCAGCTTTGATCCCCGAACTACCTCAACAGCTGAAGAAAAATAAAATTCACCGGATATGGAAGGAGTCCAAATCCATTCATCCCTCACTTTAATTGAGTTCTCTTCCAAAGTTCCCCACACTCTACTTATTCTTATAGCAGTTCGAGAGCCTTGAGAAATTGGCATATTTGGGTATTTGTTCCTCATAAAGACAGACCATATAGAAGAACCCTTTTTATATTCCCAAGCTATTTTGAGATTGCTCGCAAGAACTATAGAATCTAGAGATCTTATGCTTAAGCCTCCTTCATCTTTTGGAAAACATAAGTCCTCCCATTTCACCCAGTGATGCTTTTTCCCATTCTCTTTATTTATTCCCCACAAAAAAGAAGAACAAAGTTTATCAATTAATCTCAAGATCTTTTTAGGGGGAGATAAAGCAAAAAGAATATAAATAGGCATAGATCTCAAAACTGACTGCAGAAGAGTAATTTTACCACCCAGAGACAGAAACTTATTCTTCCAGCTCAGAACTTTTGCTGTAATTCCTTTTAAAAGAGAATCAAACATAGCATCTTTCATTCTGCCTCTAAACAGAGGAGCCCCCAGATATTTGATTGGCCCAATCCCATGAGAGAATTTAGTAATTTCAGCTATAGAGTGAACAAATCTTGGAGAACTTTTAGATCCAGTAAAAAACTGACTTTTATCCACACTAATGAGCTGGTCTGACTGTGCTTCATAAGAGGAGAGAAAAGACATTAGATTCTTAAGACTCCTTTTACCTCCATTTGTAAATAAAATAAGATCATCTGCAAAAGCAAGATGACTTATTAAAATACATCCTCTAGGATGAGAAAAAGGTTTTATAGTTCCACGAGAGGTTAAACTTTGCAAGCCTCTAGAAAGAGTTTCAGCAACTAGAATAAAGAGACTAGGAGACAATGGGTCTCCTTGTCTAATTCCTCTAGTTGGGTGAAAGTGACCATATGAGCTCTCATTAATAATTACTGAAAACCAGGAGGAAGATATACATCTCCATATCATATCAATAAAATTCTCAGCAAAACCAAAAGCTCTAAGAGTTTGGATAAGGAACATCCAAGAAACTCTATCATAAGCTTTGAGCATGTCCAACTTCAATATGACATTCCCCCCTTCAATTTTTCTATCCAATAATTGCATCATCTCTTGCCCAAGAAAAATATTATTTAAAATGCCTCTACCTTTCACAAATCCTGTTTGGTAAGGGGAAATCAGAAGAGGAAGGTAAGAACTCAATATGGAATTGATGATTTTAGAAATAATTTTGTAAGAAAAATTGCAAAGACTAATAGGTCTGAAGTCTTTGCAATATTTTGGATTTGGAGATTTGGGGATGAGGCAAATCAAAGAGGTATTCCAGGATTTTGGTATTTCCCCCCCAACAAAGAAGGATTGAATGGCTTGAATGAGGTCAACTTTGATCACATCCCAACATTTGATGAAGAAATGGCCATTAAAGCCATCAATACCAGCTGCACTGCTTTGATTCATGCCTTTTATAGCTGCCAATATCTCATCTTCTTCTGGGATCTTTGTTAACTGGCTATTCATCTCTGAAGTAACAATCTTTGGAATATACTGAATAAATGTATTGCTGCTACACTGTCCTGCAGAAAAAAGAGATTCAAATTAAGAGAGAAATTTGTTAGCAATATCCTCTTTAGAGGATATAACACTACCATCCTCCACCTGAATAGAATGAATCCATTGGGCTCTTCTTTGTTGATTAACCAGATTGTGATAAAACTTAGTATTTCTATCACCCTCTGATATCCACTTGCATTTAGCCTTTTGATACCAGAAACTTTCTTCATTAGCTAGAGACAATTTTAAGTCTGCTTGAATTTTGGACAAAGTGCTTCTATTGGAAGGGCAAGGATTTTCTTAAAATCTCCTTTCAGCTTGAATAAGATTGTCTTCTAGATCTTGAATATGTTGGAACAAGTTCTTAAAAACTGATTTACTCCAGTTTCTTAGAACAGGTCTCAATCTTTTAAGCTTAAAAGCAAACTTTTCCATGGGTCTGCCAGAGGCATTTTGGCACCAAGAATCCTCAACTGTCTTCATAAAAGATTCATTTGTAGACCAGAAATTAAGAAACTTGAAAGGCTTAATGATAGAATCAGCAGGGCTTGGAATAGAGAACAACAATGGAGAATGATCTGAGCAGCTTCTGTTCAGATGTTACAGCTTTGTAAGAGGGAATGTATTGATCCATTGATGATTTAGAAGGCCTCTATCCAGCCTTTGAAATATCATTGAACCATTAATAGATTTAGCCCATGTAAACTTGGAACCACTATACTCCATATCATGAAGAGAGCTATTTTGAATACATTCTACTAGCTCACTAGCTGCTCCCATATCAATGTCATTTCCTCCAGCTCTTTCCTCTACTGAGCATACAACATTAAAGTCTCCACCAAACAAAATTGGTATAGAGGCATTTACAGCAGATGTTTGTTCTAAGAACTCCCATAAAGTTCTCCTCTCCACTTTAGAACACTTAGCATACACAACTCCAATACCAACCTTAACTGGGATTAAAGGGTGCTCTAATATCATAAAAAAGGATTGCCCTCCATCAGAAAAAGAATTAAGATTAATACCATGTCTCCAAAAGCACCAAATCTTGTTAGATTCACTGGCCTTGCATTCATCAAAGTTAAGAAAATTTCTCAGAAATTCAATTCTGCCTTCATCTATCATTGGTTCCAGAACAGCTACAAATGAAACTTTATGAATTTTACACAACTTCTTTAATCTCCTTCTAGAAGGTTTATTCCCTATACCTCTTATATTCCAAATAAGAATATTAATCATTTATTAATAGAAAGTATAGCAACTGGAGTTAACCTTAATGATCTTCGAGGGGATTGAGAATGGTGCAATTGCCTGCAAATTTTTTTCTTCGCAGCAGTTCCTCTCACTCCAGGGCTGGATACATCCTTATGAATCTGATCCCTCCTTTCCTTTTGAAGTTTAAATTTTTTTTCCAACAAGGCTGAGAATGTAGTTAATTCATCAATTTTAGGAACTTTTTTCCAACTGGACTCCTCTGAATCAGAAATGGCCTCGAACCTGATAGTCTTCTGAATTTAGACCCTTATCTACCATAACAGGTCTGCTGCTAAAATCCAATTTCTTCTTAATGATACTAAGAGGTCTTTGATTTGCATCATCAACACTAACTACCTCCTTGTTGTTATTTCCAATAGGCTCGATTCCTTCTTGATTGCTCCTTGTTTGATCCTCCCTTAAAGGGGAAACAACCCTAGAATTTTTTCTAGACAGGTTCTCCATTATTTCTGGTTGAGGAATTTCCCCATCTTCAATTTCAATTAAATCTTCATTTTCTAGCCCCTACTTTTCACAAGTTTTGAAGAGTCTATTGGTGTTTTCTCAAGAGGAGTTAAACATTCTATTCAAATTTTGATTCAAATTAATCACAGGCATGAATACTCTATTCCTTTCCTTTGGTATTATGCGTTTTAATTGTTGCCTAAACCTTATTTTAATGTTTTCTTAAAATCAATTAGCAATCTAATTAGAGAAAGTGGATACATAAAACTTGAGAGTGTTTTTATGAAATCCTTTAATATGATTAAGTTTCATAACCCTTGGGTACGTAGGATTTATTAGTGGATTTTGTGTTTTATTGGTTTAGGTTGCATGTAGAAAAACCCTAGTTTTGAAATAAATGGATTTGGGGGCGTATAACTCACGTAGTTTATGTAGAGATAATGAAATTGGAATTTTGATGTTTTAAATGATGAAATATCGGTATGTTTAATTTAAATAATTAAATGGGATTAATCGGGTATTTATGACGTGGTTATAATTAAAATAAGATTTAATTGAATTGGACTATCATGCGTAGTTTTGTACGATGATTATATTGCTTGTTTGTGTCAATTATTGGTATTGTTATATTGTCATTGTGACGACAGGTTGTTGGGTATTTTTCTCTCCCTATATTTTAGGATTCCTTCTAGGTAGGGGACTAGTGGGTAGGCCTTTTGATGATTTACGCCTTCTAGGTATGGGACTAGTGAGGGTAGATTATCGCGTGTTTGCCATTTTGGGGGTGGGCTGATTTTCGATACTTAATTGTTGTTACGCTAATATAGGCTTGAGACTAGGACGAGGTTTATATTAGAAATTCATCCTATACATAGAGTAAGACATATTGATAACTTGGGGACCCCTAGGTATGGGACTAAGGGGTATTTTGAGGATCTCACGTCGATAATAAGGGTTCGGTAATTTATATATTGTGAAATTGAGAAATTGAGAATTAATGCCTAAGATAAAAATGGGTATTAAAATTGATGGAGACATAATGTGTCAGTGACCGACATTTTAAAAGGTTCAGCTTAGGCGATTTATATCGTGTCGTGAGTTGGAACCTTGTCATATTGAGGGGGATCGATAGTTTAAATGAATTGGACTGGCTATTGACAAGGGAAAGTGTGGCACTTTGGTGGATTACCACCCGGGACGGGAGGACCGTCATAATAAAAAGTGAGAACAATAATAAAATGGTCTAATTAAATAAAATTAGCATCGGGGGACTCGGAAATTTTAAAATAATATTGGTGTGACTTTTTAAATGGGAATTTCTGTGGGTAGTTAGTGATTTATAATTATCGCATTTAATTATCTCATATAATTAAAATATTTTATTGTGATATTTATTGCATATAAAGCTATTGTTTGGATTCAAGGATCCTATTTTAAGGGAGTAGTGTGTATTCATGCTTGGGGATCTGACCTCGCGTGTTGACTAACTTTTCAGGATAGTTTTTGGAGAATCTTCATCGGAATATCAAAGTGATCATTTGGAGGTGCAACTGGAGTTATTATTTTATTGCATAGTTTAAATAGACTTTCCTTTTCAGTCGTATTTAATTATGAGACTTCATTTGCGTTTTATTGGGCCATTCGGTTCCAAAGTTGTTTAGTGGATTATTCAGATCATTATTATTCAGGTTTTATTTGAGTTTTAGCATGTGATGGTCTTGTATCGCTTATTTGTTTATGATCATTTAGGATTGATTTAATTATTTATCTTATGGACTGATTTATTTATGTCACATATCTGTCTCATGCTAAGAATGGTATTTATTTAGTTCATGCTCGGCGTAGTTTAGCGGTGGTGGTTGGCCAACCCGTTTGTCAAATTTCGCGGGGTGTGACAGATGGTATCACATCATGGTCTTAGGTCTCGTAGGTTATGAGTCCGTTTTATCTTTTGCGTCGATTATCTTTGATTACTTTGATGATTTGTACTCTTACTAATTTCGAGTCTGATGTTTTTTTCCTATCTTTTCAGATGGCGAACACAAGGAGAGCTAGGAGTAGGAGAGAGGAGTCTGTTTCTAGTTTCGCTACTCAAGAGAGGCAACTTCAGATTATTTTAGAGGCTGAGGAGTTAACTGCTATCATTCATGAGGCCACAGCTACCGGTTTGGAGATGGGGAGACAGAGAGGGGTGACTTTAGAGGCACATCAGTAGGGTACGCCCATATCAACTTAGGATAGGGTGAGAACCAATTTCTTGAAGGACAATCCTCCCACCTTTGGAGGGGGAAATGACCCAATGGTTGCTCACCAATGGAGGAGAGATATGGAGAGGCCTTTGAGGATAGTGGACTGCACGGATGTGCAGAACTAGATGTTAGCAACATTTAAGCTGGCAGGGGATGCATGGCAATGGTGGGAGAATGCCACCACATCAAAGGAGAGAGATCAGTTGGGTTATGCATAGTTTCTGATAAAATTTAACAACAAGTACTTTCCATATGAAATCAGGAACGCGAAGAAGAGAGAATTCATAGACTTGGAGCAAGGTTCAAAATCAATTATCGAGTATGAACATGAGTTCACTAATTTATCTATGTTTGTACCAGAGGAGGATAGTACTGAGATGAAGAAAATGGAGTGTTTCATTAAGGTATTGTCATGGTTGATTAGGCAAATGGTGTTAGGGAATCCGCCGTACACTACCTATGCTTAGGTGGTGGATGTCGCAATGTTGTTATGGAAAGATAAATCCAATTACCAAAAGAAGTTGGGAAAGAGACAAGAGTCTAATGGACAAGGAAATGAGAATAATGGTCGCAATGATCAAACATGGAAGAGGCAGAGGAACAATAAGGTCATGGAGAGGAGCGAGCGAATACTAGATGTTATGAACCTTTTAAGGGTGAATGCTTTTTCTGTAGGAAAGTAGGACATAAGGTGGCTAAGTGTTTCAAGAAAAGGTACAACAGGGCCAATTGGCACAGGCCCAACAGGGACAAGTTACTCAAGGACAACATGGTTAAGGGGTGCAGGGACAACAAGGACTGAGGAATCCAGTTCTTGCAGCAGTTAGCATTTAGGGAGCGCCATCTGCACCGACAGCGTCAGGTGCGCATGAGGTGGTCACTTCACCAATCAATCTCGGTTATGAGAGGTGTTATGTGCCTCCCCAGCTTCAGTCAAAGCAGTATAGACTGCGTGGGTAGTAGATTATCGCGGTACATAATATTTTTAGATACTTATATATATAGGCGTTATATATATTGTATTTTGTTAAGATTTACTGTTGACACAAAAAACTATGCATACACGTGGACCAGTCAGAAAGGCACACCTGTCATCCTACATGGAAATATTCATACTTTCTCGGCATCTGAGGAGAGTTAGTCAAGACCCGAGGAGAGTTGGTTGGCATACCAACCAACACACGACATACCAACCAACTCAAGGAAATCCAACCACCCTAAAAGACCAACAGTTATATTCATTGTATATAGATATAAATGTCTGAATGTATAAAGACATTGTATCTCTATAACTCCTATCACTATAAATACATGCATCCCCTTAGCCAAAGGGGGAGGAATTCAAATAAAAAAATCAATTCTCTACACACATCACTCTCTATTGTGCTATTGAACACCCCTAAGAATAAAAGAACAGTGGACATAGGCTTTATTCATAGCCGAACCACTTTAAAAACCTTTGTCTCTTATATGTTGGATGTGAATGTTTATCTTTATCTTCAATCTCATCCTCATTATTCATCTGTTGTTGACGCCACTAAAATGGCAGAGGCCATTTTCCGTCTTCAACAGATTGGCGTCGTCTATGGGAAAGTGTTACAAGCATTGTTCTCCATCAAAAGCTAAGTTTTTATTTTCTCTACGTTATGCACGCATATTTTTGTTTTGTTCAACTCATGATTCTCATATGTATATATTCATAAACTTAGAGATCAATTCAATTATATGCTGAAGATACATCTTCTAATTTAATCATAATTTTTATATGAATGAATTATGTGATCAGTTTTCATTTAGGGATATGTAAATCGTAGTAGATTTCAGAATCGTATACGCTTGAAAATTTCTTGTAAAACGAACCCTGAAACATGTTGATCCCCTTAAAAATTTTCAGAACAAACACGCTTAAACATGGGTTAAATCAATTTGTTGAATCCCAACGTGTATATGATTTTCATAAGTTTAGAAGGTGAAAAGTCACTTTTCTTTTGACATCTTTTTCTGATCATAGTTCATTCCTACTCACCGGATCTTCAATAAGACACCAGATCCTAAATAAATTAGAGGAAATGGTGACAAACAAGGGCGTAATTCATTGGAAAAAGTCGTACAGATAAGTCATATCACCTATTATCTTTTTTGGATTATCTCCCATTTTGTAATTTAACGCATCGCAATACTAATGATCATTAGAAACATATTTCTAGTCATATCATTATGCGAATATCTAAATCACTGACAAAATAGGAGATAAGGCATGCTTGAAACTGGGCTTGACCAGACAAAAAGTCACCTATACTATTTCAAGGAGGAGGAAAGATACAGTCCTACCCCCTTCTGGAATTCTTCATAAATCTTATTGTTTTGCCGTTGCGATGATCACACCAGTGACAAATCACACACGTCCTCTCCGAAAATTCGATCGGATAATATAGAGGGAGGAGAAGAGATAGATTTAGAAACCAGCTAAATTTTCTGGTCGACAAAGACAAAGATCTATCAGATGAAAAATGTCGGCTCCATAAACTCTTCTGGTCGATAGCATACTTCCTCCAATTTCCTCCCCGACCAACATGGTCATGATACCAGAACGAAGGGTTCGGACCTACTATTTATACTACAGTATCAAGGTCGAAAAGCTCCCGACCATCTATTACTGGTCGGTGGCATGATTCTTATACCATGTGTTGATACTAGGTATTGATGTTTAAATCAGTGATGGCTACATAGACGATGGGTTGATACCAGATGGTGCTGATGGTTGGGCACAGAGATTTCGATTAATTGGGATTATTCGTCGGTAATATAAATTTTGATATTGTTGCAGCTCGGCCGTTCTTAGGGTTCTATGAAATGAGGAATTACACAGGTATTGTTGGTCGGTGCCACACGGATACGAGGGATTGTTGGTCGAAAACGTGATTGCGATACCATGTTGTTGGTCGGCAACATCACCAGAATCTCCTCAGAATAACATTTGAATAGGTCGAAGGCTTCCTGACCACAGGTTGTTGGTCGACGGGGTCTCCAACCATACAACAGTAATTGGAGACCTGGAATTTATGAGCAGAAAACAAATATTTTCAGCAAGAAATTTATTAACCGGTATTACACAGTTTGAAGGTTTTCGACCTCCTATTTTACTGATCAACGAAATCTATTTCCACTCAAATGTATCTCTTTTTGGTCGGCTATTGTCGGTAACAAGTCTTCTTGGTCGGAAGCACCATCTAGCACTGGTCGGCACCAGCTAAACAGTCAACGATCATCTGTTTTTTTATCGGCGATGTCTAATGTTGGTCGGTGACCATCTAACACTAACCTACTCTTGGTCGTCGACATCTACTGCTGGTCGGCACCAGTTAAATTTGTAAAAGACCATGTATACCTAGTCGATAGCAAAGATAGAACCAAAACAAAGGCTTCTTAGTAATCCAACATTGATCTAAATGCTAGTCATCAACGACTAAGACAAGTGCTAGAAAAAGTGGCACTTTTATTTGCTCACATTACTGATTTTGACAAAGTCAAAATGATCACCATGGTGTTAAAAGACAAATTCACCCCTTACTCTTTCTTAACTCACACTTCTCTAATAAAATAAATTTTTAAAGCTAAATAAATATCCTCCAAAGCTTTATTTTAGAATAAATTTTTTGAACCAATTTATATTTGGTCTTTTGCTTAAAAGTAAAAAGTCTAGCATTTTTTATAAAAATTTGCTCACATTGACATACGACATAACATATTATTTTATGTTTTGATCTTTTTATTGCCCGAGCAAATACATATCATATATTGATTGGATGACTAAATTATTCTCATGATTAATTAATTTTGTAATGACCCCACTTTTATGTGCTCATATGTATATAGTTTGTTTTTACACTTATGTGTTACTTATTATCTTATAAATGTTGTATTATTAGATATGTGGTGTTATTGGCTATCAATATAATAAACCCCATTTTTAAATATGAATAATCAATCGTAAATTGGATCAAATCGAAGTCTTATGACATATCTTAAGGTATATAATATGTTTTGGGGTAGAAAATATAATTTTATGAAACTTTAGGGACTAAAATAAAAATATAAAAAGGGCCATTTTGTAAATAAAATATTTTCAAGGACCTCTAAGAAATATTAAAAATATATAGTGTGAAATTACCAAAATACCCTTCATGTGTGAAATGACTCTTATACCCTTATCACCTTTCCATCACGTGCTAGTCACCTCCACCTTACACATGTCGTCTTCAGAGAGAAAGCTAAAACACTTGTCATCATTTAGCAATGTTAAGACTGCAAGACCACCCCAGAACGCGACACCTAAACGATGACTTGCCACCGTAAATTCTTGATCACCTAGACACGTGTCAACACCGTAATAATTTTGGAAACCTATAAATAGGGCCTTAGGGTTCATTTGAAACTCACACCAATTCTTTGAGAATTATAGTAAGAAAGAGTGATAGAAAGCTTGGGAAATATCTTAAGAAGGAGTTTTATAATTTCGAAGAAAGAATTCATTTCGTAGGTATGATTTTATTTAAATGTTACAATGCATTTTTGTAGTTTTAATTTCGTATTTTATAACTTTACTTAGTAGTTATGCTGGTAAAATACACTAAAGACTTCACTAATCAAAACTTAAAATTGGAAACAATCTAAATTGATTTTATTTTCAAAATATGTCAACTTGTTTGAAAAATATATACACGCTTTTTAAAATAAATTTTTAAGCAATTGCTCGTTATTATGGAATCTCCTTTAAGTAATTCCAAAGTCAGTCCCGGTGAAATTCTGTCTAGTTGAGATGGTATTTAAGTGATTCCCCTGTGACCCTCCATCTCTACTGGGAATAAATCCGAAAATGTTCTGTCTAGATGAGATGGTATTTAAGTGGTGCTCATCTGACCCTCCATCTCTACTGGGAACCGACTGATTAGGAAGAATTATGAATTGAATTATTTAAATACGATGAATGAATATTAAAAATTGAGAAAATGGTTTTAGTAACCTTTTTCAGCAAGATATTTTAGGATTAAAACAAAATATTTAGAATTGGGCTTTATTTAGAATATATAATTAAACCTTTATTGTATTTATTAGATTAACGTGTGATCCAAGACTCAATATCTGTATTTTTCGATCCGCTATTTTAAGTGAGTACTCTATGTCATTTCTTGCACAATTCAAATATATGATATTATGCAAAACTATATATTTTGTGAACTGCTTTCATTCTCAAAATGCATCTGATACCGATGATTAATTCATTTTTGATATGTTTATATCTCTTCGTATAGACATACTGATTGAAATGAGTATTGAAAATGAAGTTGAATATTGGAAATGAGATTCGGCCTAAGGGACCTCTTTACTGACTGACCTTCCCAGCTGGGTTATCCCTGGTGTGCCCTAAATAAGGCGTTGTGACGAACTAGCTCGATTGACCCTCAACTAACGGGGTAAAATATGGTTGAAGAACACGGTATTAGAGTGTACTTGGCCATTAAAATGATATGATTGAAAGAAAACGATATCACATTTGATTTGTTGCATTCCTCTTATTCTGAGCTATCTAATTGTGATATATATACTATCATTTCAAAATATATATCTATTTACTACAAGTTCCTATCCATATATCTATATACCTTCTCCTTTGACTTGAATAAGTATCTATTTTCTGAAAACCTTGGAATGTCGGGAGATTAAATCTTATACAGCTTTTAGCTGACATTGTATAAATAATGATTTTTCAGGAAATAATTAGACTGGAGGATGGAGAGTAGAAGGACTATGTTGAAGATCTACATTAATGAGCTCTTTTGTTATACTTTTAAATATAACGTTTGTTTTTAGGAGATAGAGCATGTTTGGCTCTTTAGTGATAAGTTTTTAATTTTGGCATACGTTGTAATCCGTTCATACTTTAATATATACGAAGTTCCCTTTTAGAAAGCTCTAATGACGTAATTCCATTTTTTCAATAGTTTACGATTCATGACCATGTGAATGTATTTCCGTTGCATTTATTTTAACAAATATTTTAAGGCCATAACATTGAATGCCTTAGTGGCATGTCAAGACACTCATTACCTACTACTATTGGGTTGGGGTCATGACAGATTTAGCCTCCATAGATGTTCAAGTAACTTATTAAATTCCAAAAGTACCAGATTCAATCCCGACGGAAGCTCGGTCACAATCTTAAACTTCTGGAAACTATTATCATTGCTCAGCATTATGAAATTTTGCCCCAGCAAGGCACTATTGATTTTATTATTGCTTAGATATATGCTCAAGCACAAATCATTCTTCATATCTATGCATATACTATATTCATCTCAGCATGGAGCTCAATAAAATATTTATTATCATATATTCCTCTCCAAGGAGATCTGCAACAATTATTATATTTCACCCCCAACGGACTGTTGGTCTGGGTAATTCTTATTTATATTCAGACCCGACAAAGTAATCGGTCATATTCTTATGTTCTGGAAATTTTATCCTTGTTCGGCATTATGCATTTTTGCCTCGACAGATCAGCCAGACACTTTATTATTATTCTAAATCATTCTTCATATCTATGCATATTCTATATTCATCTCAGCATGGAGCTCGACAAAATATTTATTATCATATATTCAGCACCAAGGAAATCTGCATCAATTATGATATTATCTCCAACGGACTGTTGGTCAGGAAAATTCTTCTCTATATATATATTCAGCAACCACCAATTAAGGTTGGTTGGCATATCAACAACCACCAACTACGGTTGGTCGGCATATCAACAACCACCGACTACGGTTGGTCTGCATATCAGCAACCACAAACTAAGGTTAGTCGGCATCAACAAACTTAACCAACAATGTTGGCATAAGAATTATACAAGGAAAAGCCTGTTTGATTACGGGTGACCTCAAGGGGCATCCCAAACTAGGCAAGAAGATGGGTGACCTCACGGGGCATCCACTGTCTAGGCACTAAGGTAATCCTAAAAAGATTACTACAACTAAGCAAGAACATGGGATGAAAATCATTCCATAGCTTAGGCACTTATGGGTGACAAGTCACTACAACTAGACAGCAAGTGGGGCAAGCTCCATTGTCTAGGCAATTAAAACAAACAGAAATTAACAAATCGTCTATTCACATATAGAGATTAACAGAAGATAAATTTCATGATTATATATTATTGTTTGAAGAATACCCTAGAAATCTATTATTCTCTAACAATGCAGTATCAATCGATGGCTTCCTTATTATTATTTGGATTTCTTATTAAGCTCGGCAGATGGTCGGCACTCTTATTATCTGGACTTCTTATTAATCCCAGCAGATGGTTTATTATTGGATCATTCTATCAAGCCCTGGAAAATGTTCGGGCATCATCATTATTCAGTCTTATAAGCCCAACTAGGCTCCACATACGTCGATCAATGGCACATACCAAAATCAAATTCCCAATTGGCATATATCACATTCTTAATTAGAATGCCCACAAATTCCTAATTGGAATATATCACATTCCTAATTGGAATGCCATCACATTTCTAATTGGACTATATGTTGAAAGCAGTTTTACTCAACCAAAATTACTGGGTCGACAAATTACTTCTATGGTCACATCAGGACAGTATGGAAAAGTAAACGTACAAAGTTCTTGGGAAGACATTTCAGGGAACAAGTCCTTAGCCTTATCTTTTCTAGCAAGACCAACATACTTTAAGGCCAAGAAAGCATTCAGAGTTTAAATTCCACACTTGGGGGCTTCTACTACAGAATTAATTATTCATTCGGTGGCACATTCTCATAACATCATGTAGTATCAGTCGAGCATCAAATTCAACTCCACAAACTTACATGGTCGGGGCCCCAGCTAATCATCATTCAGTAGTTGTTTTTACTCAGGAGTTAGTTTTGCTATTTGAGTTCAGGAGGTATATTCAGGAGTTAGTTTTGCTATTGAAGTTCAGGAAGCATATTCAGGAGTTATTATGCACATATTATTGAAGTTCAGGAGTCAGATTCAGCATTTATAGCATTAAGATCTTTACTATTGTTGTCCCAACCTACACTGAAGAAGAAGTTGTACTTATATATAAATGTTTTAAAGGCTATTGCTAGCTCAGCATAGAAGGCAGTTGGTCGGCTAAGAAACTAACCAACATACTTGGAGATTATGATAAGCCACAAGCTACAAACTATGACATGGCTGCATCAAAATTCCCAGGGGTGATACATAGCACACATTTGCTTGACGAACAGAGATTAGCTCTAATGTAACCATCGATCAGCCTGCATCATCTATTATCCAGGAGATAGGCCACTTTATACTGAACAAATTAAAAGGGAAAATCAAGAATCTTATTATGCACAAGCACCGAGCAATACTGCAGAATAAATACTCCGTCCTTTCAATAAACCATCAAGCATGGAGTGGTGGGGGCTTCTGTTGACACAAAAAATTACGCATACACATGGACCAGTCGGAAAGGGATACCTGTCATCCTACATGGAAATATTCATACTTGCTCGGCACTCGAGGAGAGTTGCTCGGCATCCGAGGAGAGTTAGTCGGCATATCAACCAACACACGGCATACTAAGCAACTCAAGGAAGACCAACCACCCTAGAAAACCAACAATTATATTCATTGTATATAGATATAAATGTCTGGATGTATAAAGACATTGTATCTCTCTAACTCCCATCACTTTAACTACATGCATCCCCTTAGCCAAAGGAGGAGGAATCAACACAAAAAAATAATTCTCTACACACCTCTCTCTCTCTATTGTGATATTGTACACCCTTGGGAATAAAAGAACAATGGACGTAGGCTTTATTCATAGCCAAACCACTTTAAAAACCTTTATCTCTTATATGTTTGATGTGAATGTTTATCTTCATCTTCAATCTCATCATCATCATTTATCTCCATTTACTTTCGGATAGATTAGGTGTATGGGCGCCTAATTATGATCCTTTATGGGAAGGCATGTGTGGATGCAATTGTTATGCAACACAAATAAATACGAGAGAAGCAATTATCAAGAAAGAACAAGGAATATAAGATGCCAATCACACAACAAAGGATGTATGTGGTTCAGTAAGGATATGCCTACGTCCACGGTGGTGCAGTCGATATTATTTCTATATACTCCGGAGAGTTATTACAGAGAATACAACTTTTCCTTTTGT
This sequence comes from Sambucus nigra, assembly GCA_949130495.1. Taxonomy (NCBI): domain Eukaryota; kingdom Viridiplantae; phylum Streptophyta; class Magnoliopsida; order Dipsacales; family Adoxaceae; genus Sambucus; species Sambucus nigra. Next base: position 54,561,547 of record OX422220.1, read on the forward strand.
CCCGGACCTAGGGTTTAATATATACATGTACATGTAGGTAAGTGGAGGTGATAGGTTTCTCCACGTTTTCCATCTCCCGTATAACTTCCAATTATGGAAACATGGGGGAGACCGGATCAATATAAGAGATGAGGGGTCCGGACTTTGGGCCACCAGGACTGGGCTACTTGTTCGGGCCCATGGTTCTAAATTTCGAGTACCCACAATTGCCCCTAAATTTGCTGGGCCATGTTTATGGGTTCAATGGATTTAAATAATCAGCCATTATGGCTGATTTGCGATTCTTCGAAAACTGTGAAGTTGATTTGGCGGCACCCGCTTCGCTTATTGTGCGCTATGATTAGAATTGAAGGCTTGTTGGGATAGCTACTTTTTCTTTCGGCGCTTCAGCCCTTATAGTACTCTTCTTTCTTCTGAGAACTCTAGCGCCTCGTACCTTCTTCTCTTAATCCCCATTCCCATTGCTTTTTAGTCATCTTGAGCTCGTGCTTCTTCATCACTTGAACCGATCTTCTGTTTTGTAAGTTTCTCGTGCCCTTTCTTTTCACTTTCTCTTTGGTTTGTAGCTTTTCTTAATTTTTTCAATGGCAAAGATTGGAAATAGGTCAATCTCTAAATTTAGGAAGTTCTACAACATCCCTGAGTGGGTAAATATTGAGTGTTGTGCCTCCCCTCCTAAGGAACGTTAGGGATATAGAGGATCCCCACTGGATCCATGTTTTGTTCCTTTCCCAGGGGGGACTCACTTTCCCTCCCAATGATTTGTTTCTGCATTTCTTTGGCTATTTCAATATTATTCCTGCACAATGCTCGCCCAATGTGTGGAAAATAGTAAATGGCGTCCATAGAATAAATCAGTTGTATGGTACTAGGTTAGGACTTACCGAGATCTGTTTATGTTATACCTTTTCTCGAACTAGTTCAGGTGTCTTATACCTCAAAGCTATGAGCCCTAATAGGGTATTGGTAGTAAACCTACCTAATTCCCATAAGGACTACTGGCAAGAGGGTTTCCTCGTTAGGAATTGGCAGTTCCCTCCCCAGTTTGAAGGTTCGAGGTCTGAGAGGTTCTCTGTTCCTTTTTACGGGGAGGAATATATAGGTAGACATTGTACTGTTGTTTCAACTTTTGCTGATTTGTGACCTTTCTAACTCTTCTCTGCTTTTTCTTGTGCAACGAAGTCAAAGAATTTGGAGCCTGCTCTCAGCGAGGTTCGTATCTCGGAGTTGGTAAAAACTTGGAATATCAGGGAGCCTCTGGGTGACGGCGAGCATCCCAGGTTTGCTGCCTTTTTGCTCGATTATAAGAACGTTGGCTCCAGCTTCATAACATGGCCTGTGGATAGTGTACCAGAGTTCAATTCCTTCGAGGAGACTACTGTTGAGCCTATCCAGTTGGACAAAGAGGAGAGCAGCTCTGAAAGTGAGCCTGCAGGATCTGCGAGTAATTTGGGTGAAGGGAGCTTTGACAGTAGCAGTTCCTCTGACTGTGAGGAGGATTTTGAAGCTCGAGGATCATCGAGCATTTCCAAAAGTTCAGGTGAAGAGATGCCTCCAAGGAAGAACTTGATTAGAGATGATGATGATGAGGACCATGTGCTTCTTGCACAAAGGTCAAAGAAATAAAAGCCTACTTTCGTGGCCATGGCTACTGGTTCTCGGTCTTCTACTCAGGAGCAAGAGAGGAAGAGGAGAGAGGAAGAGCAGGTGAGAGAGAGGGAGAGAAAAAAGGAGGAGGAAAGAAAGAAGGTGGAGGAAAAGAAAAGGATGGAGGAGAGGAAGAGAATGGAGAAGGAGAAAGAGGAAGATAGGAGAAAGATGGAGTCAAGGACGAAGGCTGGGCAAGCCTTGGTCCCGGTGTCTGCTTTGCCCGAGGGGGCCTCAGTTGCCATTTCTCCTCAGCTGGCTCCTGCGCTGCTCGAGAGGGCAGTTCTCCCTGCAGATCGCCAGAGGGTGCCGGGGTCTGATCAATTGGACCTACAAGCTAGCCAGAGGCTAGCCTTGGTAAGATCTTATCAATTTTTCAACTCTTTAACAAGTTTTAGTTGTTTCTCCTTCTCGATCTCTTCTTTATTTTTGGCAGTTTGTGACTGACTTCGTCGTGCTCTATCTCTCTCGCGACGAGTTGGTGAGAAGGAATGGCGAGCTGGAGCAGTAAAAGTCCGCTATGGAAGTCAGGGGTTCTCAGCTGGAGGCTGATTTAAAGATTGCTGACGCCGCCCGAGCTTCCTCTGATCTGGCCCTCGTCAATTCTAATCGAGAGAGGGATGCGGCGGTTAAGGAACTGAACGAGCTGAGGCAGGCCTATGATCTAGTCTGCTTGAGCAAGCTGGATGTCGTGGAGGAGAATAAGGTTCTGATCGAGTAGTTAAAGGAGAAAGAGTCCCAGGTAGCCACCATCAAGGAGGATTCATACAACTCCGGGTAGACTGCTGCTTACGAAGACGTCGAGGTTCAGATAGGCTACATCAGCCGTTTGAACTTCAAGAAGGGCTGGAACAAGGCCCTCTTAGATGCTAGTGTTGATGTCGAGTCTCCTCTATTTGACGAGCATGACCCGAGTCCGAAGCCAACTATGGACGAAGAATCCCCTGCCCCAACCATCGAGGGTGTTGATCTTACCTCTCAGACAATTCCTGCCGGTGTTTGTCCTGCCCAGGCGACTGAGGGCATCCCTGCAGAGAGGGATGCCTTCGCTGCTGCTGACAAGGGGAAGCAGCCAGGCACCTCTGGGCATCCTGAGGTTGCTAGTTAATCTAATTTTAGGACTATTCTTGTATTTTTATTTTTTCTAGTCTGTAAATTTTTTTTCTTCAATCTGATGTAACCTCGACCGTTATTAATGAAAAGGCTTCATTTTTGCTTGTGCTGATCTATTTCTCTCCTCTATCTTTCTTTTATTTGTAGTTAGTGTATGATTACATTCCTGCTACTTCCCAATTGGGTAGGACCCTCGGTCCCAATGCGAGCCCTGAAGTTCGCCAGGCCTTTGTCAAACTTTGCAAGTCTCTTAGGTCCAAAAATCAGAAATATAGGGAGCAGTCTGAGCTAGTGGCTAAGCTGAAGGACAGGCTCCAGGAGATGGAAGACATTGGTGCCTCAGTGCAAGAGGAAGTCAATGTACTAAGATCTAAGTTACTTGAGGCCACCGAGATCAACCAAGTTGGGGAGTGTCTGCAGCAGGAGAATGAAGACCTGAGGAGGGAAGTCTTACAACTTAGGGAGCATGCGCCGATCACTGTTTCAGCAGTTCTGCAAGGCTCCTCATCGTCGCGAGCTGGATAAACTCCTCCTATGCCGTGAGGTTCCACTCGTCCTCCCCTCCTGCGAGCTGGTAGGATCACTAGGTGCAGGAGCAGGGAAGTAGAAGAACAACGTGATAAGGAGATGGAAGAGCTCCGCGATGATGTCCGGCGAGCATATGTAATTGCTGCTGGGCTTCAAAGGGACGTCACCAGATTGCGGCACTTATTCAAGAAAGGTCCTCGGCAAGCGTGGGATGATGGTTATGATCAAGGCTGGCTAGATGCTCCAACAAGACTATCTGAGTTTGAGGAACTTTCTTTCATCAAAGGGTGGTTAAGTGCCTTGAAAGAGCTGTAGGTCCCAAGGAACTCGATGTTATGGTATCGTCACGAGATATCTTCCTCCACTCTAATGCCCAACCCATTCAGGAGGGATGATCGATGGATCCCCATCGATGCTATTCCTCGGCAATTATTGGAGTTGGATGCAAATGAGGTTGTAGAAGAGCTAGCCCCTGCTCCAGACGACGGACGAAGAGCTAGAGTGGCAGATTATCTTGCTCGGAGGCTTCCACCCTCATGAGTTTTTGCAAGTTGTTATTCTTTTGTACCTTTGATAATGTAAATGCTTTGGGCGAGCTTCGCCGACTAAACATGTATTATCATTGTTGTAAATATATGGGATTAATGAAAAGTTCGTGTTTTGGGCAATTTTGCCGACTAAACGTGTTCATCCAATCTTTTTATATTCTTGTTGCTTCATAATCCTTTTTGTTTTGTCATGCAAGTGTCCCCCCAGTCCAGTATAATACCAAAATACCATTATGCCCCATTTTACCTTTTAGGTTGTGTCGTCACACTCCCTTAGGCCTAAGTAGGGCAATTGGAGAGGACACACCTGGTATTGGTTGTCTTCATCCGATCAGGATTTTGCTCAACCAAAGTAGGTTTGATGGCCAGTATAAAATCTGGTTGCATTGCCTAAGAATCCTCTGTAGGGCTTTATATATTGCCAGGGGCAATGCTAAGAGGTCTCTCGTGTTTCATGACGATGACCTGAGGAGGGGTATTCCCCTGCTATATCGATTATCGTGCCTGTGATTTGGAAAAGATGTGTGATAAAATGCAACTGTTACTGATTTTATTAGTAATAAGGGAAATGAACTGTCCTTTCACATAACAAATACAAGAAAAAGATTCAACAATAGAATTCCTTGAGAATCTAAAAATAGAATTTCTTGAGATTAGCTGCGTTCCATGCTCGTGGTATCTCTCTGCCCTCCATCGTTTCCAAATGATAGGCACCTTGCAGGTCGTCTTTAGTTACTTTAAAGGGTCTTTCCCAGTTTGGGCCTAGCTTTCCATCTGACAACTTCATTGTGCTGCCTAGGACCTTCCTTAGAACATAGTCCCCAACTTGAAATGCCCTCGGGCTAACCCTTTTGTTGTAATGCTCCGCGAGCTGTTGTTGATAGTTCTCTAGCTTCACCAGGGCTAGTTCTCTACGCTCGTCGGCTAGGTCGAGTTCGGCGAGCAATGTTTCTTTATTCAGGCCTTGGTCGATAAGGTTGGACCTCATTGTTGGCAAACCTGCTTCTAATGGAATGATTGCTTCCATGCCATATGTCAGCAAAAATGGGGTTTCTCCTGTTGCTCGCCGAGGAGTGGTTCGGTATGCCCATAGAACATGGGGTAGCACTGTTACCCATGCGCCTTTGGCTCGCTCTAATCGTTTTTTAATCCGTCGATCACAGTTTTGTTGGAAGCTTCGGCTTGGCCATTGCTCTGAGGGTAGGCTACAGAGCTGAAGTGGTGTCTGATCCCATGTTCGTTACAGAAGTTCTGAAAGGGGCCACTTTCGAATTGTGTTCCATTGTCAGTGATGATGGTTCTGGGGATTCCAAACTGAGTGATTATATTTCTCCATATGAACCTTATCATATCAGCATCTCGGATGTTCGCCAGGGATTCAGCCTCGATCCATTTGGTGAAGTAGTCAGTCGCAACCAACAGGTATTTACAATTGTCGACGGCGGTAGGTAGTGGTCCCACTATGTCCATTCCTCATTGGGCGAAGGGCCATGGGCTGGACAGGGACTTCAGATCGCTGGCGGGTTGGTGGACCATAGGAGCGTGGAATTGGCATTTCAGGCATTTTCCAACATATACTACGGAGTCCTTTTGCATGTATGGCCACCAATAGCCTTACTTTATTTCTTGAAAGGCTAGAGACCTTCCTCCGATATGACTTCCACAGATTCCGTCGTGAAGCTCGTGTAGCACTTTCTCGACATCACCTGGGTGGACGCATCTAAGGTAGGGACCGGAGAAGGATTTCTTATACAAGTCGCCTCCTGTGGATAAGTGAAAGCGAGCAGCTTTGACTCTTATCTGGTGGGCAGTTTTCTTATCATCTGCGAGCGTGTCATCCTTTAAATAGTCCCTTAAGGGGTCCATGCAGCTGGGGGCTGATCCCACCTGGAGTACTTGTTCCGCGTTTGGTAACTTAATGTTGCGGTTAATGCTCGAACAGATGGGGAAATCGATGGGGATGACCCTCTTAAGGTTAGAGTCAACTGCCGAACTCAAGGCTGCTAAGGCATCAGCGTGACTGTTTTGCCCCCTGGGAAACTGCTGGATGTTGATCTCTTCAAAGCTTGACATTAATTCTCTTACTAAGGCGAGGTAGGCTGCCATTCTTTCATCCTTTGCATTGTAATCTCCACTTATCTGATTGGAGACTAGCTGAGAATCGCCGAACACCTGTAAACGTTTTGCTCCTAGCGTTTTTACCTTTTGGAGACCGACTATTAGGGCTTCGTATTCTGCTTCTTGTTAGAGGCTGCAGATCCAAGCCTGATTCCTTATTCGAGGATTGTGTTTTCTGGAGTGATGAGGACAATGCCTACCCCTGCCTCCTTTGAGTTGGAGGCTCCATCAACAAAGAGTTTCCAGGTTCTTTCTGTTGCTTGGTTCTTCTTTTTCTTTGTTGGTTGAGGTTGGTCGGAGAGTTCCTCACCCGTGAATTCGGCTATAAAATCAGCAAGGATCTGACCCTTGATAGATGTCCTTGGTTGAAATTGGATGTCAAATCGGCCGAGCTCGATTTACCACTTAGACAGTCTGCCCGACAAGTCCGCTTTCCTTAGGACAGCCTTAAGGGGATGCAATGTAAGGACGATAAAAGTATGGGCTTCGAAATAATGCTTCAGCTTCCTCGAGGATATTACTAGTGCAAAGGCTAGCTTCTCCAATGGCAGGTACCTTTGCTCGGCGTCTAATAAGGTCTTTCTGGCATAGTAAACGGGGTGTTGGATTCCTGTAACCTCGCATATTAACGCTGAGCTGATTGCGTGATTGGATACCGATAGGTACAGGTACAAAGAATCCATTTGCTGTGGTATGACAAGAAGCGGTGGAGAGCTTAAGTAGGCCTTGAGCTCGTCCAAAGCTCACGAACAGTCTGGGATCCATTCTATAAGTTTACTCCCCTTTAGAAGCTGGAAAAAAGGTTTGCGTTTCTCGGAGGATTTGGATATGAAGCGATTTAAGGCGGCGAGCATTCCAGTGAGCTTCTGCACGTCCTGGATTGTTCAAGGGGGTTGTACCCTATTGATTGCATCGATCTGGTTTGGATTAGCTTCTATGCCTCTCTTACTGACCAAGTATCTAAGAAATTTTCCTGACTGGACACCTAAGGAACATTTGCTCGCATTAAGCTTCATTCGGTACTTCTTGAGGATTTTGAAGGTTTTTGACAGGTCTGAAAGGTGATTTTCCTTCTTCTTGCTCTTAACGAGCATATCATCGATGTAGACCTCCATTGTGTCTCCCATTTGACCCTTGAACATTTTTGTGACCAGCCGCTGATAGGTTGCCCCCGCATTCTTGAGCCCAAATGGCATGACCTTGCAGCAATATAACCCAACTGTCGTGATGAACGCCGTTTTGTCCTGGTCTGGGGCATACAAGGGGATCTGGTGATATCCTGATTATGCGTCCAGGAAACTCATTCGCTCGTGAGCTGCAGTGGCATCTACTAGTTGGTCTATCTTTGGGAGGGGAAAACTATCCTTAGGGCATGCTTTGTTGAGATCAGTGAAGTCGATGCAAACTCTCCACTTCCCATTATTCTTCGGAACTACTACTGGGTTGGACAACCACTTGGGGAATTGCACTTCCCGTATGGATCCTGCATCCAGTAGTTTTTCGACTTCCTTTTTGATCGCTTTAGCCTTCTCGGGTGCAGTTCTCCGTGCCTTCTGCGTGACTGGCTTGAATGTGAGGTCGACGTGCAGCTGATGACAGACCATATTAGGATCGATGCCAGGCAGCTCGTATGGTTCCCATGCGAAAACATCTACGTTGTGTCTCAGCAAGGTCGTCAACTCCTTTTGTTCTTAGTCGATAAGAGATGCTCCAATCAAGAAGACTCTGCTACTGTCACCAACTTCGGCTATAACTTCTACCAGGTCCTCGACGACACGCTCGGAGGGGAGGAGCCTGGTCTCCTCTACTCCAGGTCTTCCATACTTTAATTGCTATTTAGAAGGTATCACACCCTCTTCAACTTTCTCGCTGGGTTGACCGGCCTTCTTCTCTGACTTTGGTCGGATGGATGCTATGAAGCACTTCCTCGCCATCGCTTGGTCGTCGTGGATCTCCATTACTCCTCGCTTTACATACTTGAGCTTTTGATGGTAGGTCGAGGAGACGCCTTCATTGCATGAAGCCATCCTCTGCCGAGGATAGCCTAGTACGGTGACTCGATGTCAACTACCAAAAACTCAATCATCTTGGAGACGTTCCCAGCATGAACTGGCAGCACTATCTTGCCTAGGGGCATGGTTATTTTTCCAGGGAAGCTGACCAAAGGAACAGTAGCTTCCTTTAGGTCGGCGACGCTAAACTTTAATTTCCTGAATAGGTCAAGGTACATTACTTCGGATGAACTTCCTTGATCGACGAGCAGCTTGACGATGTCAAAGTTGGCTATTTTGAGTGTAATGACCAGGGCATCATGATGTGGGGTCCTTACTCCTATCAAATCTTCATTTGTGAAAATAATATGCTTATTATAGTTGACGTCCTCTGCTCGTCGACGCTTTCCTGACTGTGACTTTGCTGGATCGATTTGAAAAGCCTGCATTACCGCTGTAAGTTTTTTCATTTCCATTCGAGATGAGTTCCCTTGTATCTGCTTGACGTCAGATACTCCGTGGATTACTGCAAACTCGTGTCCAGCATCATCCTCCAGCATGTTGTCAGGTCTCACCTCTCTCTTGGCAGTCACTTTCTCTGCCCTTTTTTCCACAAAGTCGTTCAAAAGCCCGGACTGGGCCAACTCTTCGAGGTGAGACTTAAGAGCTTTGCAGTGCTCGGTCTTGTGTCCTCCCTCTTTGTGAAAAGCGCATCTCAACGCATTGTTCCTCTTCGAGGGATCTCCTCCCATTTTCCTGGTCCACTAGATGAATGGCTTATCCTTGATCTTCACGAGAATCTTGTAAATTGGTTCTTTGAAGACGGTGTTGATTGCCTGGAATACTTTCGACGCGTCATGGTTCCCTCCGTTCTTGGAGCCATTTTTGCCCCCGTTCTTTCCTCCTTTCCTCTGGTTCTCAGTTTTCTCGCCTACCTTGGTAGTGAGCTTAGCTCGACCGTTTTCTCCTATATTAGGGCGGGTGACATCATCCACCTTTGCGTATTTCTCGATTCGGGCCATGAGGTCGTCAATAGTCATAGCTTCCTTCTTCGTCAGGGACTGGTAGAGGAGGGAAGAACTAGGGAGCCCAATTTTGAAGGAGGCCACTGCCACTTCCTCCGCGCAGTCCTCGATCTCATTGTATAACTCCCAGTACCTCTTCGCGTATTCTCGGAGGGTCTCCTGAGGCATTTTCTTCATTGTTAGTAGAGCATCCATCCTTTTGGGATGGGAGTTACTGGTAATGAATCGAGTCGTAAAACGTTCGGATAGGGATTTGAAATTCTTGATCGACTGGTGGGGGAGCATTTCGAACCACTTCTATGCTACATCATGAAGGCTCGAGGGAAAAATGCGGCACATCAGGGCACCTCGATGACTCCAGAGGTCATGGCCTGTCGGTATTGCCTGACGTGATCGATGGGATCAGTTTTTCCGTCCTAAATCTTGAACCTTGGGATGGCAAATTTCTTGGGAGCTTCCTCCTCTTCAATTTCTCTTGTAAAAGGTGACTTCATCTGGGTTTTGAGAGCTTGCCTCGCGAGTTCTCTGGTTGATCTTGCTCCGTGGTGAGCGGGATGCTGGTCCATCTCCCTGCGGACCATGTTTCGTATGTTCTCGTCGCTGCGAGCAGGGCTCTGGTAGCGACGAGCTCTTCGCAGCTATTCGCAGAGGTCGTCGTCTGACTCGCCTCCTTCGTCCCTTTGAGATTCTCGCCTAGGGCTCCTTCCTCGGCTGCGAGATTTGCTCGTCTGAGGGCTAGGAGTGCGAAATGGGCGTCTCCTATTATCAGGACAAAGCTCCCTTTCCAGTCTTTCCAGTCTTTTTTTCAAGCGGGCATTCTCAACCTCGTATTTGCGAGAAGACTCCCTCTACTCGTGGAGCCTTGCCTCCTACGCATCAATCAACCTGGATATCTGTGTGGACCTCGCTGGTCCCTGACTTTCTTCTGAGGCTGGTCTTTCCAGGCGAGCTCTCTGATTTGAACGTCGGACTTCATACCTAATCCTGCGAGGAGCAGGTGGCTCTTAAATATCTCCTGCTTGGGGAGCATTGCTGCTATGGCCAGACATCTTAAACTCCTTTCTTGACGTGGGCTCTTCTCAGGGAAAAATGAACGATTCCCACAGACGGCGCCAATTGTGGATGCAATTGTTATGCAACACAAATAAATACGAGAGAAGTAATTATCAAGAAAGAACAAGGAATATAAGATGCCAATCACACAACAAAGGATGTACGTGGTTCAGCAAGGATGTGCCTACGTCCATGGTGGTACAGTCGATATTATTTCTATATACTCCGGAGAGTGATTACAGAGAATACAACTTGTCCTTTTGTCCCGTACCTAGGGTTTAATATATAGATGTACATGTAGGTAAGTGGAGGTGATGGGTTTCTCCACGTTTTCCATCTCCCGTATAACTTCCAATTGTGGAAACGTGGGGGAGACCGGATCAATATAAGAGATGAGGGGTCCGGACTTTGGGCCACCAGGACTGGGCTACTCATTCGGGCCCATGGTTCTAAATTTCGGGTACCCACAGCATGTGTGAGCTTTATTTTCTTCGCGATATTCACGCGCTGATATGTATGCTTCATCTAATTTCGACGACGAAATTCTTTGCTAGTGGGGAAGTATGTAATACCCCGTGTTTTTAATTATTATTTTTTATTAAATTGGAAAAATAAATTTTTTGATTTAATGATCTTTAAGTATATAACTTGGTTTTATTATTAAAATTTTCCATCGGGAATTAATTTGGGAGTTTTATATATAAAACTTATAAGGTTTTTATCATTTAACTGGCTGGTACATTTTAGGAATATTAATCAGATTTTTAAAAATTCGGATTTTAAAAAATTTAATTTTAGGAATTGTGGGGCTCGTTCGAACGACATGCCCTGTCGTTCAAACGACGTCCTATTGTCATTCGAACGACAAGCGTGCTCGTTAGAACGACAGGGGGTGGCGAATGGATTAGACTCCTAATCTAGTTTTAACTCTTCAACCCTTTATATACCAAACTAATACGGGGCTGGGACTTCATAAATCACTTTTCTCTCAAACTTTCTCCAGAAAGCTTTTCCAAAACATATTTCTCTCATCTTCAACCCCTGGCCCCTACATTTCATAGGTTTTGAAGACTCTATTGGTGTTTTCTCAAGAGGATTTCAACGTTCTATTCAGATTTTAATTCAAGTTAATCACATGTATGAATACTCTATTCCTTTCCTTTAGTATTATGCATTTTAAGTGTTATCTAAACCTTAATTTAATGTTTTCTTAAAATAAATTAGCAATCTAATTAGAGAAAGTGAACACATAAAACTTGGGGTTGTTTTTATGAAATCCTTTAATATGATTAATATTCATAACCCTTGGGTACATAGGATTTATGGGTACATTTTGGGTTTTATTCGTCTAGGTTGCATGTATAAAAACCCTAGTTTTGAAATAAATGGATTTAGGGGCGTATAACTCACGTAATTTATGTAGAGATAATGATATTGAATTTTGATGTTTCAAATGATGAAATATCGGTATGTTTAATTTAAATAATTAAATGGGATTAATTGGGTACTTATGACACGGTGATAATTAAAATAAGATTTAATTGAATTGGACTATCATGCATAGTTTTGTACGATGATTATATTGCTTGTTAGTGTGAATTGTTGGTATTGTTATAATGTCAATGTGATGACAGGTTGTTGGGCATTTTTCTCTCCCTATATTTTAGGATGCCTTCTAGGTAGGGGACTAGTGGGTAGGCCTTTTGATGATTTACGCCTTCTAGGTATGGGACTAGTGAGGGTAGATTATCGTGTGTTTGTCATTTTGGGGGTGGGCTGATTTTCGATACTTTATCATTGTTACGCTAGTCTAGGCTTGATACTAGGATGAGGTTTATATTAGAAATTCATCCTATACATAGGGTAGGATGTATTGATAACTTGGGTACCCCTAGGTATGGGACTGAGGGGTATTTTGAGGATCTCACATCGATAATAAGGGTGGGGGTAATTTATGTATTGAGAAATTGAGAATTAATGCCTAAGATAAAATGGGTATTAAAATTGGTGGCGACATAATGTGTCAGTGACTGACAGTTTAAACGGGTCAGCTTGGGCGATTTATGTCATGTGCTGAGTTGGAACCTTGTCATATTGCGGGGGATCGACAGTTTAAACGGATTCGGCTGGCTATTGACAAGGGAAAGTGTGACACTTTGGTGGATTACCACCCAGGATGGGAGAACCGTCATAATAAAAAGTGAGAACAATAATAAAATGGTATAATTAAATAAAATTAGCATCGGGAGACTTGGGAATTTAAAAATTATATTGGTGTGCCTTTTTAAATGGGGATTTCTGCGGGTAGTTAGTGATTTATAATTATCACGTTTAATTATCTCGTTTAATTAAAATATTCTATTGTGATATTTATTGTGTATAATGCTATTGTCTGGATTCAAGGATCCTATTTATGGGGAGTAGTGTGTATTCATGTTCTGGGATCTGACCTCGTGCGTTGACTAACTTTTCAGGATAAGTTTTGGAGAAGCTTCATAGGAATATCAAAGTGATCATTTGGAGGTGCAGCTGGAGTTATTATTTTATTGCATAGTTTAGATAGACTTTCCTTTTCAGCCATATTTAATTATGATACTTCATTTGAGTTTTATTGGGCCATTCGGTTCCAAAGTTGTTTAGAGGATTTTTGTTGGATTATTCAGATCTTTATTATTCAGATTTTATTTGAGTTTTAGCATGTGATGGATCTTGTATCGCTTAGTTGTTTATGATCATTTGGGATTGATTCAATTATTTATCTTTTGGATTGATTTATTTATGTCTCATATCTGTCTCATGCTAAGAATGGTACTTATTTAGTTCATGCGAGGCTTAGTTCGGCGGCGGTGGCTGGCCACCCCGTTTGTCGGATTTCGTGGGGTGTGACATTAATCTCGGTTAGCAAAATTGGTCATCCAAACTTAAGGTCCTCGAAATTATCGTTGGTCCACAGAAATGGTCATCACAACTTCAGGTCCTCAAAATTGATCATGGCCCTCAAAATTAGTCGTCGCAACTTAAGGTCCTTAAAATTGACCTCGTCCCTTAGAATTGTTCGTCCAAACTTAAGATCCTCATAATTAACGTCGGCCCGTAAAATTAGTCGTCCAAACTTATGGTCCTCATAATTGACTTCAAACCACAGAATTTGTCATCACAACTTTAGATCCTTAGAATTGACCTCGATCCTAAGAATTGGTTATCGTAACTTAATTTCCTTAGAATTAACCTTGGCCTACAAAATTGATCGCCCTAACTTAAGGTCCTCAAAATTGACCTTGGCCCAAAGAATTGGTAATCGCAACTTAAGGTCGTGAGACTAGACCTCGGCCCATATAATTCGTCATCCCAAATTAAGGCCCTTGGAATTGACCTCGACCCGCGGAATTGGTCATCCCAGCTTAAGTTGCTCAGAATTGACCTTGACCCCCATAATTGCTTATCCCAACTTAAGGTGCTCAAAATAGACCTCGACCCGCATAATTGGTCATCCCAACTTTATGTCCTCAGAATCGACCTCAACCCTCAGAATTGGACAATACACTCGAGGTATTCAAAATTGACCTCGACCCTCTGAATTAGTCACCCTAGATCCTTAAGTTTGCAAAATAAACCTCAATACATACTAGACCCGTTGAATCGGTCACTAAAATCCTTAGTCTTGGAATGACTTCCACCCTGTAAATCAGTCACCCTCACCCTCTAGTTCCACAGAATTGACCTAAAATCCTCTTATCCAACGTCGATGTGGTGTGTATTATTTGATGGCCTTAACTTGTTCCAAGATCTCCCATCAAGGGGATCTATAGACACCCCATCGTAGGACTCCTTAAGCATCTCCTTAGGCTCCTAGAACTCATTTACCCGCCATAAGCCCTAGATCATACTTAATAGTGATCTGGAGGCCACTATGCGCTCCTGAACCCCACTTGACTCTGATCAACTCTCTATCCCGAGAGAAGCTTAATGAATCTTTGAAAGGCTCTGAATTCCCTTTTTAACAGTCCATCCCGTGAGTGAATCGGCCTTACAATTTGGACGAATGGCCTATTTCATTTCGAAAACTGATCTAGAGGCCATCGAGCGATCTCAAACCCCATTTGAATCCTATCAAATCTCCATATTAAGTGAAGCTTAATGAATCTCCTACTATATCTAAATCCCCTTTCCACCGATCCTTCATTGCACGAATCAGTTTTACGGTTCGAATGAACGACCCATTTTACTCCAAAGGGTCATCGAGGATTTCCAAGCCCCGATTGACATCGATAAACTCTCCAAACGGAGCAAAGCTCAATGAAATCTATAAGGAAACTGAACTCCCTATCCAACAGTCCATCTCGTGGGCGAATCAGCCTTATGGTTCGGATGACCGATCCGTTTTCCTTAAAAAAAGCGTTTAGAGACCATCTAATTTTGGTAAACTCCCGTAACCAGAAGTGGCTCGATGAATTCTTAAATAATTATAAATTCCCTTTCCAATAGTCTACCCCATGCGCAATTTGAAGTTACAGTTCACATTTTATGACCCTTTTTCCAAAAAAAAAATCTGGACTACTTATAGGCACCCTAGGGACCATGCTATCGACAGGGTGCACTACACCAAAAACAGCAATTTGGCACACCCTGTTGTTAAAAATCTGTCACAGTTTTAAACCGTGGCAGATTCTGTTACCCTTAATTAAAATATAAAAGCCCCTAAAAAAATTATTATGTTTACTTTCCCTCCTCTTTCCTCTCTCATCTTTCAATCTCCCGCTCCCCCTGACTCTCTCCCTCCCCTCACCCGCTTACCGCCTCCAGCCCCTCCGTCCAACAAGGCTAAGGCTACACACTCACTCCCCTCTATTGCGATGAGTCTACACCTCCAGCCGCTCTGTCTACTGCGGCATCTATCCGCTCCGTCTACTGCGACATCCAGCCGCTCCGTCCGGCTATGGTAAGTCGCTCCAGTGAAGAAAGCTGAGTGGGCCTCCCAGCCCATCATCCACACGTCACAAACGAATTAGGTTTTTCCAAAACCGTAGCCATGTAAATACCAAGCGAGGGACTCTCAATCGCAACATCTGATTTTCTTCTTTGGGGAGAGAATTCGGCAACCAGACCTACTGATAGAGAAGGAAACCAAGAGTTTGGTCCAAGATGAGGGCTAAGGTAAGTCATAGTAATCTTGATTTCGATTGAGGAAATAGACATGAATATGTTGTGTTAGCAATTTTGAAATTGTTTAGTTATTTTGCTTTATGATTTTGTAGTGATATAGACATTGTGCCCCAATTCGCTGGGTAAGGTCTTCGCCCCCGCCCTCAATTCGAGAATTAGAGAGTTCGTTGCTAATTCAGGCGTAAGTCTCGCACTGTGTTTTTTCCCTGTGGGCAATTTTGTTGTTTGGTGGGGATGGTTTTTGTTTTACTATTATGGTAGGCTAAGTGTAGGTTGATGATGTGTTGGCTATACACGTAGAGTTTGTTAGTGTCTCTGTTGAACATACGTAAATGTTTGATCACTCCAATAGTCTAGTGTCTTTGCACCAGCTATAATTATATATTAAAAATACATAATTATATGTATTTTATATAAATGCACTGGTGCCGCTCTCAAATCTTAGTAATTTGGAAATTGACGCATTGGCGCACTCGCATTCGCACTCGCATCCGCTCCCGCACCCGCATTAGGGCACTAAGGATACATAGCATCTTTAGGGTTAAATGTTTTGAGTGAAGTTGTTTTAGTTTTGTTATCATTATGGCGCTTGATAATTTTAAGTTGCAAGACATATTTCTAAATTTGAACACCTTAATGCATTTTATATTTAAATTCATGTCGTCCTTGTGTTATATTTTTATTTCTTCAGCATGCTACTCCTCCTCAATCATGTATTTTATCATGGGTGAGGAAGTGAAGTATGATGCATGTTGTGTATCGTGTTGGAGTTGACAAGTATGATATTGGATTTGGGTTTGGCCATTTTGGTATTGTCGTTAATGATGTAAGTTTCAGTTGAATTTTTATGTTGTTGATATATATTAGGTCTTACATTTTCCCCGTTGCAAGTGAACCTCCTTATGTTTATTTTATTTTTCAATCACATATACTTGAACTTGCCTTACATTATGTGAATTTCATATTCTTAATCACTGCAAATTATCCATTGATTGGCTACACAATCAATAACGATCAATGGCTACACAATCAATGGCTATGATCAAAATGAATGTGTATATTACATAAGATGTGCATAATACCTTCGTACCATATATATAGTCGCTACATCTAAATTGATTGTGTATATTACATGTAGCTATGATCAAAATGATTTAAGAATTTCGTGAGTTTAAGCCAAGTTATTACTCATGAGTTTAAGAATTTCATATGTAATGATTTGTGTTACAAGTAGCCTTATCAATATGAATAATTTGTTTCCCTTTACTTACAGGGGGATGTATGTATGTTGCGACCTGAGCTAGAAAGAGGAAGAATTTGAAGTTGTTGACGTGCCGTTAGAGTCTGTAGGCTTTGTTGAAATCGACACACCGATTCTACAGGTTTGTAAATTTCTTAATGTTTATGTTCGATTGATTCATCTTGTGGTTATAGTTATCTAATTAAAAGAGCTAGAAAGATTAGAGAACATACATGTTAAATAAAAAAATCACTTCCTTTTTTAGACAAATGAAAATGCTAATAATTGTAATGCAAATTTGAAAATATCTAGATTAGGCTAATAATTGTAATGTAGATTAGGGTTGAAAACAAGTCGTTGAAAGGTGAAAACCCAAATCTGTAACTTGTAGGAACTGACCGCTTAGTCCCAGGTCTCTCGGTTTGAGAGTGTGATGATAATTTGCAAAAATCAACACTTAGACTTAAAAACATGCCGTTAAAGGGTGAAAACCCAAACCAGCCGCCAAACGACCCCGTAGGAGGCACGAACACCTCGCACGAGACTAATGTAACTTTTAGGAACTGACCGCGTAGTCCCGGGTCTCCCGATTTGAGAGTATGACGATAATTTGCAAAAATCATACTTAGAGTTAAAAACATGCAGTTATAGGGTGAAAACCCACACCAACCCCCAAACGACCCCGTAGGAGAAACGAACACCTTGTACGGGACCAATGTAACTTGTTGGAACTGACCGCGTAGTCCCGGGTCTCCCGGTTTGAGAATATGACGATAGTTTGCACAAATCACACTTAGAGTTGAAAACAAGCCGTTAAAGGATAAAAATTCAAACCATCCCCCAAAAGAACTCGTAGGAGGCACGAACACCTCGCACGAGACCAATGTAACTTGTAGGAACTGACCGCGTAGTCCCGGGTCTCCCGATTTGAGAATATGACGATAGTTTGCAAAAATCACACTTAGACTTGAAAACAAGCCGTTAAAGAGTGAAAACCCAAACCATCCCCCAAACGACCCCGTAGGAGGCACGAGCAACTCGCACGGGACCAATGTAACTTGTAGGAACTGACCGCGTAGTCCCGGGTCTCCCGATTTGAGAGTATGACGATTGTTTGTAAAAATCAACACTTAGACTTAAAAATAAGCCGTTAAAGGGTGAAAACCCAAACCATCCCCCAGATGGAAATGACCCACATTACGTTAGGGATAGAACGGAATAAATATTTTAAACAATTGACTTGTATAGGTGAAAATGGAATGCAAAAGATGAATTGGATTAAGGCAATATAATGATTTTGCTGTATAAAATATTATAGAGTAGATTACCACAGTTTAACCTATTTCTAAATAGCTATATTAACAGAGATATAAACAACATTAAAAGCAAAAGGGACGTTAGAGGAATACGACATTTATCCTCTTGAAATCGAACAACATAGATAATTAATAATTAGAATCGTGAGCAATCAAGTGAGAATGTCAAAGACTTTATAGAGTAAGAATCATAACAGTGTCGTAGACTTAACAATCAAGTGTACATGTAAAATTAGGGCAAGTAATCAGAATAGTAATTGAGAAAATGTATATATGTTGTTATACCATGTGTGATTCATTATCGAAATGTGATGTATGTAACTCGACCCAATGTATGAAATGAGTAAGGTTGATTTCCAAATTATATGAGAACTCTCTAGCATAAGTAAGGAAAGTCCGAAGATATGTGAAAGAACAATGCTAAAATTAATTATAAAGTGTTTGTGTGTAGTCGTCTTCCCGAACAAACGTAGCCCAAAACTAATACTGAATTGATGGAAGTTTTGATCTCAAATCAAAGACTTATCTAAATGAACATAATGTATGTAATGATTAAGTTTTAGTGCCAACTGTAATGAGCAATTCGTAGACTAAGCAAGTAAAGTCAGACCCAATGCGAAAGTCCACTGCTTAAATATATCAGATAGTGGTTGTGTGCAGCCTCGTCCCTGACTAGATGTATCCCCCAAATGATGATGAAGTCGACGTATCCCCCAAATGATGATGAATTAGTGACTGACAGTTTTAAACTAAAGTAATTGGTTTATGAAAATGTGATAATGTTTACGATGCCCAGTCTCCTCTAACCGTTCTGTTGGCCGAAACCCGCGTTGGGGATGCTCTATCCCGGTTATCCGAAGCTTGGGTGGCCCACATATTCTCTGTGAGAGATACTGGATAAGGATCGGCCACTGGAACCCATATTGGATGCCAAAATCAATTATATGAAGAGTTTTAGCTTCCAAAGATGCATCAAGAATCATTTTGTTTGCAAAGAAAATTGATATCTTCTTGAAAGGGCAGGCTGAAAGAAAAACCTGGTATGCTTTCAACTTCTCGGCAGCTGATAACCTCTTGGAAGCTAGGGCTGCATAAATCTCAGTCCCAATGCCAGTCCAATGGGCCTCAAGCCCATTAGAAAATATATGGGCCAACCTCTGAGTTGCATCACAGGAAGGAGACGAGTGTTGCCTAATCTGCTTTAATTTTTCAGTTGCACTCCTTCGATCATCAGCAGCAACAGATTGGGCACAGCTAACTAAAAGAGTACTCAGATCCACCACTTCACTTTTATTTCCCTGTTTTCTAGTACGAGTTCTCCTATTACTAGATGTGCGTGTTTGTCCATTCTACTGCAATATCTACCCCACTTCACTCGAGCATTCATCATTACAGCAACTAGCCTCCCCATTAGCATCATTAAATAGCAGAACGTTATCGAACATATCCGATAAATCAGCCTCATCCACGTACACAGCTGACTGCTTGCTACTCCTCTCGTCTTGTAAATCACTATCCTCACGATGATAATGCTTCTTACCTCTCGAACCATTAAGTGAGTTGTCTCTCTCCTCATCCTTCTCCGCCTCGACTAAAACCTCATAAGCACCTTCATTCGACTCTACCGGTAATGAGTACTTTTCCAAATTTATAATGAATGGATTTTCGCTGGGAAGGAATTTACTAGCTTCCTCCATTCCTCTCTTGAACTGCAACATAGACTCGCTGTCACTAAATATACTCTAAACCAGCTGGTGGGTGGGGTAAGAATCCACAGGGGCATTAACATTGTTAGTGAAGCTGTTTACGGAACCAATCGACATATTCGAATTGCTAAGTGAGGTGGACTGCGAAAAGTAGTCTAAAGGTTGAGCTTGTACATACATGGATTTGAATTCTAAGGAATCACCAGCCCATTGAGGATTAACAGAGTTGTCACCACCACTTGTGTTGCTGTTTGTACTATACTCGCTGCAGCTTGCGAAAAGGTCAGTTGGTTGAAAATTCTACTGCCCCTCCCTCTCTGCCTCCCTCCCTCCCTCGCTGCCTCCATCAGGTATGAAAGCATATATGCTGCATATATGCATATAACTGCATATATGCATCATATATCTGCATATATGAAGGTATATGCATATATGATTGTATATGCATATATGATTGCATATATGCAGCATATATGCATATATCTACATATATGCTTGCATATATGCACATATATGCACATATATGCATTTATCTGCATATATGATGCATATATGCACATATATGCATATATATGCATATATGGGTGGGGAGTGGGGTGTGTTGAATTTGACAATTAGCTTTTCTCTTAGATCACGGAGAAGATTCACAAACTTAAATCAAAAGTAAAACGTGATAAATATAAAACGATGACGATAGAGACCTAACAAATCACACAATTAGGGTAGTCCCGCGTACGAACTGACCGCGTACAAATGATAAAAATAGGCCGTTTGAGGGTGATAACCCAAACCATCCCCCAAACAACCGCGTAGGAGGCACGAACACCTCGTACGGGACCAATGTAACCTGTTGGAACTGACCGCGTAGTCCCGGGTCTCCCGGTTTGAGAATATGACAATAATTTCAAAATATATCAATTAAACTTAAAAACAAGTCGTTCGAGGGTGAAAACCCAAATCAGGCCCCAAACGACCCCATAAGAGGCACGAACACCTCGCAAGGGACCAATGTAACTTATAGGAACTGACCGCGTAGTCCCGGGTCTCCTGATTCGAGACTATGACGATAATTTGCAAAAATCACACGTAGACTTAAAAACATGCCGTTAAAGGGTGAAAATCCAAACCAGCCCCCAAAAGACCCCGTAGGAGGCACGAACACCTCCCACAGGACCAATGTAACTCGTAGGAACTGATCGCGTAGTCCCGGGTCTCCCGATTCGAGACTATGACGATAATTTGCAAAAATCACACGTAGACTTAAAAACATGCTGTTAAAGGGTGAAAATCCAAACCAGCCCCCAAAAGACCCCGTTGGAGGCACGAACACCTCCCACGGGACCAATGTAACTTGTAGGAACTGATCGCGTAATCACGGGTCTCCCGGTTTGAGAGTATGACGATAATTTGCAAAAATCACACTTAGAGTTAAAAACATGCCGTTAAAGGGTGAAAACTCAAACCAGCCCCCAAACGACCCCGTAGGAGGCACGAACACCTCGCACGGGACTAATGTAACTTATAGGAATTGACCGCGTAGTCCCGGGTCTCCCAGTTCGAGAGTATGACGATAATTTGTAAAAATCACACTTAGACTTGAAAACAGGCCGTTAAAGGGTGAAAATCCAAACCAGCCTCCAAACGACCCCGTAGGAGGCACGAACACCTCGCACGGGACCAATGTAACTTGTAGGAACTGACCGCGTAGTCCCGAGTCTCCCGGTTCGAGACTATGACGATAATTTGCAAAAATCACACGTAGACTTAAAAACATGACGTTAAAGGGTGAAAATCCAAACCAGCCCCCAAAAGACCCCGTAGGAGGCACGAACACCTCCCACGGGACCAATGTAAATTGTAAGAACTGGTCGCGTAGTCCCGGGTCTCCCGGATTTAGAGTATGACGATAATTTGCAAAAATCACACTTAGAGTTAAAAACATGCCGTTAAAGGTTGAAAACTCAAACCATCCCCCAAACGACCCCGTAGGAGGCACGAACACCTCGCACAGTACCAATGTAACTTATAAGAACTGACCGCGTAATCCCGGGTCTCCCGGTTCGAGACTATGACAATAATTTACAAAAATCACACTTAGACTTGAAAACAAGCCGTTAAAGGGTGAAAATCCAAACAAGCCCCCAAACGACCCCGTAGGAGGCACGAACACCTCCCACGGGACCAATGTAACTTGTAGGAACTGACCGCGTAGTCCCGAGTCTCCCGATTCGAGAGTATGATGATAATTTTCAAAAATTACACGTAGACTTAAAAACTTACCGTTAAAGGGTGAAAACCCAAACGATCCCCCAAACGACCCCGTAGGAGGCACGAACACCTCGCACGGGACCAATGTAACTTATAGGAACTGACCGCGTAGTCCCGGGTCTCCCGGTTCAAGACTATGACGATAATTTGCAAAAATCACATGTAGACTTAAAAACATGCCGTTAAAGGGTGAAAATCCAAACCAGCCCCCAAAAGACCCCGTAGGAGGCACGAACACCTCTCACGAGACCAATGTAACTTTTAGGAACTGATCGCGTAGTCCCGGGTCTCCCGGTTTGAGAGTATGACGATAATTTGAAAAAATCACACGTAGACTTAAAAACTTGCCGTTAAAGGGTGAAAACCCAAACCATCCCCCAAACGAACCCGTAGGAGGCACGGATACCTCGCACGGGATAAGAAACTTATTGGAACTGATCGCGTAGTCCCGGGTCTCCCGGTTCGAGACTATGATGATTATTTGCAAAAATCAAACGTAGACTTAAAAACATGTCGTTAAAGGGTAAAAATCCAAACCAGCCCCCAAAAGACCCCGTAGGAGGCACGAACACCTCCCACGGGACCAATGTAACTTGTAGGAACTGATCGCGTAGTCCCGTATCTCCCGGTTTGAGAGTATGACGATAATTTGCAAAAATCATACTTAGAGTTAAAAGCATGCCGTTAAAGGGTGAAAACCCAAACCAGCCCCCAAACGACCCCGTAGGAGGCACAAACACCTCGCACGGGACCAATGTAACTTGTAGGAACTGACCGCGTAGTCCCGGGTCTCCCGATTCGACAGTATGACGATAATTTGCAAGAATCACACTTAGACTTGAAAATAAGCCGTTAAAGGGTGAAAATCCAAACCAACCCCCAAACGACCCCGTGGGAGGCACGAACACCTCGCACGGGACCAATGTAACTTGTAGGAACTGAACGCGTAGTCCCGAGTCTCCCGGTTTGAGAGTATGATGATAATTTGTAAAAATCACACTTAGAGTTAGAAACATGCCGTTAATGGGTGAAAACCCAAACCAACCCCAAACGACCCCTTAAGAGGCACGAACACCTCGCACGGGACCAATGTAACTTCTAAGAACTGACCACGTAGTCCCGGGTCTCCTGATTTGAGAGTATGACGATAATTTCCACTCATATATGTAATTTTTGAGTTTTGAATAATTTTTTTTGTAAATTATTGGGTTACTAATATCGTATATATTTTGTATCCTAATTTTTTTGCAGGATAACAGTTTATCGTTGGCTTTTATTCACGTGGAACACACAAAGAACTCAATGGTTTACAACAAAGGGTTTATTAATGATTCCATTTTTTTGTGTCATGGCCGAATGGTCTTTTGTTGTTTTATTGTTGACTTTTATGGCCGTGCGGGATTTTGTAAGTTAATTGTTATATTTTGTGGCCGTGCGGGCTTTATGTTAGGCAGGTTTTGTATTAACAGGTTTTGGAATGTCCAGAAAATAGAGGAAACTCTGCCCAATTTTTTTTGGGCCTGTGAGCTGTTAAAGACTTGTAATATTTTGAAGTTTGTATGTACATTAGTGTATTAACAACGCGCAATATTATTAAATTGTCAATTTTGTGCTTTTAAATAAATTTTTTTTAATAAAAAATTTGGCACAGTTCAAAACCGTGGCAAAAGTGTATCATATTTTGGCACGGTTTTGAACTGTGCCAAGTTTTTTGAAATTGTGCTAAATCTGGCACAGTTAAAAACTGTGCCAAAAGTGTGCCAGAAATATCAAATTCTGGCACGGTTTAAAAGTGTGCCAGATTTGTTCCTATTTTGCTGAATCTGGCACAGTTAAAAACTGTGCCAAAAGTGTGCCAGAAATATCAAATTCTGGCACGGTTTAAAAGTGTGCCAGAAGTGTTCCTATTTTGCTGAATCTGGCACAGTTAAAAACTGTACCAAAAGTGTGCCAGAAATATCAAATTCTGGCACGGTTTAAAAGTGTGCCAGAAGTGTTCCTGTTTGGCTGAATCTGGCACACTTTTGAGCCGTGCTAGAAAAAAATTGTCATTCTGGAACACCTGATTCTGGCACAGTTCAAAATCGTGCCAGATTTGATCTGGCACAGTTTTAAACCATGCCAGATTCCTGTTTTTGGTGTAGTGGTGTCTGAGCTGTTATGCCGATAGGCAGTACAAGGACCCTGTCGATCGGTCCCCCTTCTCCCTATAAATAGAGTCCATGAATTCACTTCTAAAACTACATTCAAGGCCCCTGAATACCCTTTTTAGCAAGTCAGAGAACATTCTCCCGAATTCAGAGCCTCTCCCTTCCCCCCAAAAGCCCATTTCCTAGATTCCCTTCCATCATTTTCTTACCTCACTTAGTAATTCCCCCCACCTCTCCATACCACTTTCATACCATTGTAAGATCAAGACATTTACATCACAAGGTCAACATCAAGAATTCATAAGAAGGTCAAATTCTCCATCCCTATCTCTAATTATTCCATTTTAGTGTTATTTACTTTATGTCTACTTTTGGATTTTTGTTTCAGTACATCACATCCATTAATCTCTAATATTTATTATTAAAACTTTCATAGAAATTATTTTTATAAAAAACTCAAATTGAAAAAAAGAGGGATTATCCATAAATTCCAAAAGAGGGATTTCCATTTCACACTCCCACTCTTAAAACACATTTTTTTTCTCTACACAAAAACATAAGAGAAATCTCCCATTTTGATTTATGGATTGAACCCCATCCCTATGTTATTTTTGAACTATGTGTACTTTGATTCCCCTTGGGCTACATGGGCGTCTTGGGCCAATCCCGAGATTCGAGTCATCCCTTATTCGTGTTTATAGGCTTTTTTTCATATATATATATATATATATATATATATATATATATATATATATATATATATATATATATATATATCATGAGTATACACTCTTACATGCTTGTGTTTTGTTCAATAAACGCATTTGTCCTCCCATAGCGACTTGTGATTCGACGAACACTCGCGTAATAATTTGAATTATTATTTTTAAGAAGGCTCCAACGGATGAATTCACTCCATCTCTTTCCATAATGCAAACTGAATGATTTCATGTCCACCATTTATAATATACACATTTACATATACATCACGGAGTGTAAAAGGAGAAGATTAACGTTTACCCATGAGAGATCGGAAGAGAAAGATGGGTGTTTAACACCTTCCCATTTTGTAACTTAGTCCCTGGACTATGGAACTACTTGGTTTTTCAAGCATCGGTTAGACCTTGATGCCATTCTCTTATGGAGGCGACATTCATTTACCTATTTTTAGAAAAATAGGCTCGCGACTCTATCTTTACACAATATCCCCCACAATGACGACGACTGACGCGCTCCTAAAAAGGGCGCACCCCGCATGCATCTAAGGGAATTCGAAACCCCGGTATGGACATACTTTGAAATCCTCAAACGTTATCAAATGAAGCTCAATGCAACCAAATGCTCCTTTGGGGTTCAGTCCAGGAAGTTCCTATTATGCTTTTTCAGCAAAAAGGGGATTGAGACAATCCCTGATCAAGGAGTCGTGATCAAAACATTCAGCCTCCAAAGACGCTGCACAAGATTCAGAAGCTAATGGGGATGCTAGCATCCCTAAACCGTTTCATCTTTAAATCCTTCGAATGATGCCAACCATATTTTCAAAAGTTGGAGAAAAAGGCCTTACCTAGAAGATTAATGCTCAAAGGCCCTTGAGAAAACCAAATCTTATCTGGGCACCCCTCCTCTTCTGATTATTCCATACCCAGGAGATCCATTTTATCTCTACCTAGTAGTGCCAAGCCATACAGTTAGTTCGACCTTAGTTTGTGAGAAAGAAGGATGGAAATCCCTTATTTACAATGCCAACAAGACAGTCCTATATTGCGAGCAGTAATACCTCCCACTGGAGAAATTAGCCTATTATTTAGTCATTGCGTCTCACAAACTAAAACCTTACTGTAAAGCTCACTCAATTATAAGCATCATATTTTCCCCTCAAACTTATTCTTCATCAAGTCGACCTATCTGGATGGATGTTCAGATGGTCGATCGAACTTAGGAGTTTTGAAATACATTACCAACTAAGAACGACGATTAAGAACAAGTGTTGGATGATTTTATAACAGAATTTGTGGGGGAGGATGTACCTAGCGACCGACACGTTACTGATTGGTTGAGATGCTGGGAGATTAACCAGTTCGAAAAATGGACACTGTGTATGGATGGATCCTCTAACTCTAAGGGGGGCAGGAGTGGGGATTATGATCGTCACACCAGATAATGGAATGATTGAGTAAGGAATAAATCTTTGCTTTAAAGCATCCAATAACGAAGCAGAATACGGAGCCCTCATAGCTGGACTACATAAAGCTCACTCATTGGGAGAAAAACATCTCGACGTGTATTGCAGTTCAAAGATGGTATCCAACCAACGGGAGACTTTAATGACAAGGATGAATTTATGGTGGTATACCTATAGGTGGATAATTATTTGAGATGAAACTTTGAGGAAGTACACATTCAAAAGTTTCTTCTGGGGCATAATAGCAATGTCGATGCTTTAGCAACTTTAAGATAAGAAGCGTACTCTGATCTAAGAAGAACAATCAAAGTGGAATTCATCACCAAGACCAATATTACAAGGACTGCGGTCACCGAGCATGTTCTCACCATGAAAAATAGTCCCAGCTGGATGGACCCAATGATTATTTATCTATAAAACGACATCTTTTCATCCGACAAAAATAAAGCCCGCCAAGTCAGGGTTAAAGTTGCACGATTATATCTGGAACCTGAAGGAAAGATTTATAGAAGGTACTTCACATGCCCTTACCTCCAATGCATGTATCCAAGTGATGTTGACCGAGTTCTTTACAAATTACACGATGGGATATGTGGAAGAAATGCAGAAGGAAGTCTCTTGCCTTTTGAGTAATTAAAGAAGGATACTGGTGGCCATATATGCAGAAAAATGCAACCTTTTATGTCCAAAAGTGTGAAAAGTTCTAAAGTCCCCCCCCCCCCTCCCCCGGCTTCACCAGTCGGCTAGTGATTTAAATTCAATAACTAGTCCATGGTTGTTCGTTCCGTAGGGGTTGGATATTGTAGGTCCACTTCCAATAACAACAAGGAATCGTAAGTATATGTTAGTCAACACATATTACTTCACGAAATGAATTAAAGCAAAGCTACTAGCGAACATTAGGGACACTGATATGATTAGGTTTATCTAAAAAAAAACATCATAACACGTTTTGGTGTACCAAGAACAATTATTACGGACAATAGTAACAGTTTAAAAATGGACCCTTCCAAGATTTCTGTGATAATCATGGCATTAAGCACCACTTCAGCTCTGTGGCTTACCCGCAAAGCAATAAACAAGCAGAATCTTCTAAAAAAATAATGCTCAAGGGCAGAAGATAGATTAGAGAAGGAAAAAGGAGCTTGGGCAGACGAGCTTCCCCATGTCCTATGGGCCTATCGTACTACACCTAGAAAACCTACTGGGGAAATGCCTTTTGCTCTAAATATGGGATAGAGGTTCTTGTCTTCTAACCATGAGGACCACTATCATCGAGTAAGGTTTGAATAACAAAGCCATGAGGACTGATCTTAACCTAACGAAAGAACGAAAGGAGAAGTCCATGATAAAGTGGGCTTCTTACTAACAACAACTAGTTAAGTAGTACAACAAGGCTGTTAATCTAAGAAAATTTAAGGTCGGGGATTATATCCTTAAGAAAATCCTCGGTAGCGCCAAAAAACCTTTAGATGGAAAGTTAGGGCCTAATCAGAAAGGGCCATTCAAAATCATTAGAGACAATTTGCAAGATAATAATACTTAAAAACACTAGAGGGAAGGGAAGTACCAAAAGCATAGAACGCATTGAACCTCAAGAAGTTTTTTTTTATTTTTTTTAAGTTATTTAAAGTCATAGCTAGCTTAGATTTTTGAAAAATTTTGAAATTTATGATGCTCGAGATTTGTTCTAGCTTTTCTAATAAAGTACTAGCCTAAGGAGTCTAGTTAGTTATTTGACATTGTTCCAAAATGACATCAACAGTCAAAACATTGATCAACATTACCTCAGTTTGATTACAACTAAAAGTTGTTTAATTATAATTATACTCAAGGTCTCAAGGTATTTTTCACAAAAAATACAAAGACCTCATGAATTTTACAGGCAAACAAAAGACCTCGAGGGGATTTTTAGGCATTAAGTGAATCTGACTTTAGTTGCGTGAAGATCATGAACAAATGGATGGCCCAAAGAGTAGGTGTAATTTTTCCAGAGTCTGTGTTAGGCCTAAGGCAATGTTACGACACAACTTAAAAGGTAAGACAAGATAATAAAATACATGATCGGAATAATGGAATGGAAAATGCAAAATAATGATATTATATAACCAAATTGTTGTTACAAAAGTTATGATTCACAAAAAGTCCATTTACAACAATTAGAGGACAAAATAGACAACAACTATCATTGGCGAGCAAGTACTCTAGCAACAACTTCTCTTTGACTATCGTCTAGATTCGGTTGGAACACATCATCACTCTCATGCGAGGACAAATAACTCTTGGCCAATTTAAGATGAACGACATCCAGTGCAATCAAACTCTTTTTACTCCTAAGGGTTATATGATAGACAATCAATTTGGTAACAGTACTAGTGTATAGAGTCCTTGAGAACTTTCAGGACCCTCATGGCGTTCAACCATCCATACTTGTAAGCCAGTTTCTTTTCCTCATCTAACTTAACGGGGGGAACCATCCACCCCTTCTAATGACCAACAGACAACACTGCTCGAGGACCCATATTAAAAAGATAGTGAATCTTGGGTATGTCATGGTTAAGCCCTATGTTAACAATGTTAACCCTTCTTCAGTCATCCTCTGCATATGTAAGTTATTTCTTGAGGGAATCATTCTCGACTTATAAAAAAGCCCCAACATATCCAATATCCTTGTCTTCAGCACGATGCTTTTTAAGGAGATCACTTCCTCCTATATGAGAGTGCCCATATCGCCCAAGTACTTCACATTATCCTTAAGTTTAGCCAATAAGGTAGATTGGCCTATATAAGCTTCATTTATATTTTTAAAAGCCTTTGGAGAAAAAATAAAAACACGGTGACCTTGAGCACTAGCTTCCTGAACAAGAATGGCATCTAGATTGCTAGTGGAATAAGGGATTTCTTCAGGAACATTAATATGTTGCAGAAAGTAGGAATTAAAAGGGTAAATTCAACAATAACACAAGATAGAATTGAACTTTAACAAAGTCTTTCATTAATAGATAAAATGGGCAAGGCCATTACAAATGAAGACCAAAAGAAAATATAAAGGCTCATATGCTAATTACTACTAACTAGTCTCCTTGTCCTTTACCTTCTCTTGTATTTTTAGGATTTTACCCTTATCAGCCTCAGAGGATGCCTGGTCAACAGGAGCATCTGTCACAGCCTCTTCATCTGGATTCGATGAGGAACTATGATTATTTTCGTCAAAGAGTTTATAATTGGTCGAGACATTTATTTTCATCAGTGCATCATCCTATCCTATCCTAGAGTTAGATTCCTTATTGAAAGACAACTGATGTTTAGCATGATCAAAGGCGTTAACATAACCCATATCATAGCTTGCCTCCTTAGTTGCAGCAAACTAGTCATATTCCTTCTTCAGTTGATCGCGCTTAACCACGGGCTGATCATGTTCAACCTTTTCTTGGTCAAAAACAACCTCTATCAGGTTATGTTCATCCTTCATCACGTTCATGTTCGCACTAGTGGACTTTTTATCCTCATTATATGCCCTTTGGGTAGCAATAAGGGCTTCCTTAGACTTGTCCAAGGCTATTATCAAGTCATTATTGGCCTTGGATTGCTCGTAGAGACTTTCCAAAATGGAGACAAAGTCTTACACTAATTGTAGATAGAGAAATAAGGATTATGTCAAAACAAAGAATAATAAGTTCAATAAGTCTAGGAATAATAAATGAAAATTTAGCTTACCAAAGATAATGCATGAGCGGTGTAAGTAGAAAGTTGATCATGTGTCAGCTGATTGACTTGCTTATGATAAAGATCGAGCACTACCCCTTAAGTAAACCAAAGGCTAAGGAGGGGTTATTCTCCACTAACATCACAAGTTGGGTTCTCCTAGAATTATAGGAGTCACCCTTCTTAGAAGGAAATAGGGATGTTGAGGAATGGGGTTTTTCCTTCCTACCCTTCTCTTGGACTAATTAGTCCAGTATCAATCAAAGGAAGAAGGACACTCGTGCTCAATTCTCTTCGAGGCCTTGGATTAGGGGGAGTAAGGGTTCACATCATCATAATCAATCAATAAAATCCTCTTCCTAGAAGCCATTAAATCTTCATTGTCTGTAGGAATAGACTCAGCGCTCAAGGATTCGAATGAAGAAAAGGTAGAAGCTTCCTCACTCGCAGAAGTAAGTGGAACCTCAGGTGATGTATCTATCGAGTGGGCTGCGAAGCTGTTGGTAGAATTAGTATACTCAAGAAAGAAGCAGGAAGATCAGAGGTGATCACCACCGGGAACCAAATGCCTCCTTAGCTCCTAGAATTTTAGTTTTCTCTCTGTTGATATGGGAAAGAGAGGGTTATTTTTTCTTCAATCGAGATGGTCAGAAGAAAATAAAAATTCATCAGTAATCATATAATCAAGTAAGAGCTCAGAGTAAGTTGAAATTAAAAGTTAACTTATGTCATTCCTCCACTCTGGACATGGAAACCCACCCTTGGTATTGCTCCCCCTCAGGGAGAGGTGATTATTTCTAATTCTAGGAAATAAAACCTTAATCCCAATACCCTTTATTGGAATTAGGTAGGCTAAAAACCAAAACCCTATCATCTTTCCTTGCCTTAAGTTACAAAACACCATTTGTAGTATGGGACCAAGAAAAAACAGTACCTCATCTCTAGGATTCCTATATTGGTCCCATACATCTCATCTATCCTATAAACTTCGTTCATAATATGCCATGTGTTTGGGGCACACATTGGGCGAGAACCACACCAAATAATTCGCAGAACTCCAAGAATAGTTGAATTTGGGGAAACATTATTTCCCCCTCAGCCACTGAGATAGTATGGATCTAATGACCACCCTTAACAGTAACACAATTTTTGGGCACCGGGGCACACTCAATTGTTACCCAATTAGGAACTAAGTATGTTTTTCTAACCCCCCCCCCCCCCCCCCCCCATGGTCCTTTCACTGATAGTATAAACCATTTTTTAGAAAGAAAAGTGAGGGAGAAGAGGATATTCGATGAAAATAAACATAAGGAGTTACAAAGATAAGAGAAACAAAAAAGGATAAAGAAGACTTACAAGAAAATTGTGAAGAGAGAAGATCCAAACAATCTTTTTAAATTAGGATGAGTATGAAAAATGACAGAAAATATCTTAGAATAAGCAATGGCCAAATTCCAAGAGACTAATCATATAGAGCATAATTCAAGATCATCAATGAAACTGGCGGTTCGTTTTTTAAACATCGGACCAGTGTACCTTTACCTCAGTCAAATAATTATAAGGCATACCCTTATACGAACTCATCTATTAGACTTATCATTTGTGCCAAAAGAACGTATAAAATCCTTCAGCCCATTATTGATAAAGAATTTTAGGGGAAATGTGGGGTGCAAACCATAACAGCCCAAACATACGGTACCCCAAAAATTCCCACCTCAGAGCAATAAAAAGTTTTGCTAGTTGATAATTATGAATGCCTTATTCTCATTATCTATACTTTCATAAGAGATGAACATAGATCAACAAACGAGCCAATCATCAACTAGAAGAGTTTGAACACGGCTCAACCACTCTTATCATTATAAATGAAACCCTTACCGCGTGGCAAACGGACATGTAATTCTAAGACTTTTAAAGAATCAATAAAAATTAAGAGACCCCTTTGTAAACGTAGGCAGTTTCCAAACCACATAAATTTTGTGCATTGTAATATTGTTCGCACTTTAATTTTTTGCTATTAGATACATTAATTGTCATTATTTACACTCACATAAACTCTTAAGATAATTTTTTAAACCATGTACTAGCCTCTAGTATTCATATTCATGAATCACGAGTTATCTTTTTCTCTTATTGAATACTCCATAGCTCCTCATTACGCATTTTTCACGTGTTAAAAAGGAAGATACATATCAAAAATCTTAATTTTATGAATCAATGTTACTCTATTGAATGAATAATTAAGTAAGTAAACAACACTTATCTTTTTTATTGGGTGTGTTCACAACTTTTTTCTGTTCCTTAAACCATCACTGCAACGGAATTTCTAAAGAAAGTTGTTGGACATTAACATAACAAGTGGAAACACTTTTATAATAAAATAATAAATCACAATCACAAGTAATCCTTGTGTAAAGAGAAACAACTAATAATTCAAATAACAACTAATAAGTCACTGAATTACAAAAAAAAGGGTGTCACAATATAGAATCTATGCCACCAAACGTTAAAAAGTCACTCAATTACAAAAAAAATGGAAATTTTAATATTAAAGGATGTCATCGCCACCAAAAACCACATCTCCAAAAATCACACATCCCCAATGTCTCGCTATTCAGTATCCATTGTAACCTTCAAGTTTTTTGGGAAAAAAAATAAAGCATGAGTATATTTGTAAATTTGTAATGACAAATAAATAAATGATTAATTGACAGACTTAGTTTTTCACTAATTGATAGCAACCAATCTTTCACGTATATAAGAATCTCCATGGTCTCGAAAGCCAACGATGAATGTGTTTTCTCCACAATCCGATGCCCCCAACTAAAATCAGACTCTGACGCGATGGTTGAAAGTGGAATAGCCAAAATATTGGAATCCATCTTCACAAGTATTGGAAACTTTGGCGGATTAAGTTTCCACCAATTCAAGATATCAAAAGAAAGGCCATATGAATCATCTAAAGGAAATAAATCATTCTCCAAGTATTATTTTAATTATGTCTTTTGAATCGATAAAGCTCCAGAATGCTCCCTAATATATCTTTTAAATGCTCTAGTACATTTAACCCTCATTTGGTTTGTTTTTTCACCATCACTATCACTCACACAAGAAGAATGCTTAAATGTTGTGGGGATAATAAGAAGGTGAAACATTTGAGTTTTATACTCAAGATACATACAAATCATATAAATTTGCACAAAATCTATGTATATAACTCTTTGCCACATAGCCATATATCTCATGGTAAGAAATTTGAACAAACTCCATTTTGTACCTAGGATCAAGCACTAATCCAAATGTCAATACCAAACTACAATCCTCCCATTATTTTTCAAACTAGGCATGCATCTTTAAGGCCATCAAACGAACATAATGCACATTACTTTATATTATATATTTATATTATAAATTGCATATAATAAATCTAAAAAAATAATTATTATATATAACTAATAATAATAAATTACTATTAAATACAATATGGATATGGATATCGAAAAAATGAATATTTTCAAATATGGATACTTTGCTTCAGATACGAATTATCTATGTCTGATATACATACTATCCGTATTTGTATCCATTTTTCTAGATATTTTAACACACTATCCATATTCGTATCCGTATCCGTGTGTTTGAATAAATATCCATAAAATTTGAACTCGAATACTGAAAAATTTTAGATTTTTGAATATCCGTTTACACTCCTAGAGATTACACATTGGACGTGAAATATCTCTAAAGTATTGGATAAAGCACATATAGAGACTTGTGTGGCATAAGAACGACCTCAAATATTTCAGGGTTGTTGTGTCGGGAAGATTTGAAATCAAATTTATCTATACCTTATCCACTTGAGATTATATGGCCTAAGATAATTTCGTTTGTCACCATGAAGTGACATTTTTCCCAATTGAGAATCAAGTTATTCTCAATACATTAACCTAAGACTATTCTTATGTTCTCTAGGTAGTTTTTGTATGTATTACCAAACATGCTAAAGTCATCCATGAAGACTTAAACTATGTCTTCTACCATATTACTAAAAATACGAAGCATACATCATTGAAAGGTCACAGGTGTGTTGCACAATCCAAATTAAATCCTCTTAAAGGAAAAAAAATGACATAAGTTCATGTGAAGGTGGTATTTTCTTGATATTCGAGGGATATATCTACTTGGTTATATCCCGAGTATCCATCAAGATAAAAATATTCATGAGTGATAACTCTCTCTAAAATTTAAACTAGGAATGGAAGTGGGAAATGGTATTTTCAAGTCACTACATTTATATTCCTATAATTTATGCATACTCCGTATCCAGTGGGGATTCGTGAAAGGACAAGTTCATAGTCGGTATTCTCAACAACCATGATGCACGATTTATTTGGCATCACTTGAGTTGGGCTAACCCCCTCATAATTAGATTTAAGGTATATTGTCCATGCATCTAATGATATGATCACCTCTTTCATAACCACTTTTCTCATGTTTGGGTTCAAACGCCTTTGCATTTGATGAATGGGTTTGTCATCTTCCTTCAAGTAAATGTAATGCATGAAAATGGAGGGACTAATCCTTTTAAGTCAGAAATATACCAATCTATAGAAGTTTTATGCTTTCTTAACACATTAAATAATTACACCTCCTGAACTTTGATAAGGTTCTCATATATTATTATAAGGAATGTTCTTTCTCCCCCTAGGAGTGCGTACTCGAGTTTTCTAACTCAAGGTTTTGTAGGGATCTACTAGAGGGGAATGCAAAGACCTCTCGAGGGTAGTTTCTCAAAATGGGAAATCCACATTAACTCCTTCATGACCTTCTCACTATCCTCTTAGTATCAATCTGGTTCGATTCCTCCTTGCTTTCCTAAACTATATTAAGGGCTCGAAAATTATCTATCATCTCTATACCTAACGAATGGTGACTTATATCAAAGTTTTCATCATCTTTTTCCAGTAAGTCACTATTTAGGGAGTTGGATATACATCCTTCTGAAGAATCTCCAAAATATGAGAAGCAAAAGTATTCTTAGACAATTATTTTGATGCATGCAGTAGTGTCAGTTTCATATTCATCGTCGTAAAATCAATTAGGTTGCTTCAGCGGACAGAACTAATATCGTAATTCTGAAAGAAAAATTAATGATGCCATTCCTATAGTTGATGTTAGTTTGAACCATATCTAAGTGTGGGAATCCAAAAATGACAGGGATTTGATAACTCCATTTTTCACGGGTTGTGTTTCCAAGACAATAAATACTATCGGGTAGTAAAAAGAATATATCTGAACTATTACATCTTTCAAAATTACTCTCAATATTTTAGTGGACCCGTCGGCGAGCTGCAAGTGACTTTTGTTGCCTTTATATAGCCTGGGTTAAACTATAAATACACTGAATATGGAAAAATATTCACGCTTGTACCCAAATCAAGGAAAGAATGATCAATCCTTCGTTACCCAATCACAAATGGAATGGTGGGGCTGCGGGGTCTTTAAATTTTACGGCGACCCCGTTAGTGATAATGGAGCTTACTTTTGCCTCTATGTATGCCTTTTTTTACATGTTTTTCTTTCACTTGATCGTTCAAAAGTCTTTTAAGAACTTGTCATGTTGTGGTACGTGTTTAATCGCCTCTAATAGGGGAACATTCATGTTTTACTTGTTTGAAGACTTTTAGGAACCCTTCATTTATTTCTTTATTTGCCACTCGCTCGAGACACTAGGTAAATAGATCATGACTTGGATTTAATTGATTCAACTCTAAGTTGGATCGTCTCCATCACTACCAACTTTCAAGTTATGGAGGTTTTGAGGTCTCTCCTATTTTGAGTTAGTTGATATCTCTATGGTTGGGTTCAAATTTCGAGGTTTTAGTGGAGATTTGGTGACTTGATTGTCGACTTCCTTGTGACTACAGAGGGTAGTTATGCCGTTATCATTTTCCGTATGGGTCTCAATGTGGTTTACACCCTCAATGCCCATTTGTCCTTTTGGATTTAGTTGGGTTTGTGATGAGAGATACAATTTTCAAATCCTTGTTGATTTTGAACCAGTTACTATACATATGCTTGTATCGCTTATATGGCTTGAGCCATTTGCAGCAGCTGAGTTGATTGTGTATGTACAGAATGTTTGAGTTGGTTCGTCCTTTGGTTTAATGCATATGGTTCCTTGACGGCTTTTATAAGCGGAGGTGCATATGATTGAGATTGGTTCTTATTTTCTATACTTGGGAATCCTTATGATTAGTCATTCCTCCATCCAAATTTTGGATAGTTCTTCCATTTGGGATTGTATGTCTCACTGTAAGGGTTATTATATGACTTTTTGTAACCTGCCATAGCCTTTAATTATTCCAAGTACACCCCTTTCAGACGTGGTATGGATGGGAATTCTATTTTCAAATAACCAATTGTATCATAGTTCTCATTTACATGTTCCTTAAGAGACTCATTTAGCATTTTCTCTTGACTAATTAGCATCGCCTCGACCATGCGACACAGTTTTGCGTTCTTAGCATAAATACCATCCTCGTCGACCTTGAGATGGTACATACTTTGTGTTGACCTGAGGGGAAATACTCGTCTTGTAGGAACAATTGCTTGGGTTTGAGGTATCCCTACCATGTGATGTTTTGGCCACAAACTCGAGATAAGCTTTGATCTGATCCACACTCAAGATAAGAAAACTATTGGGACATAGTTTCCACCAAATGTTTTATCCCTTTGTCCAATGAATAATGGAAAATCGAGATTTGTCTCATTTTTTCATAACCATGGTGAGGACATTGATGAAGTACGACCTTAAATCGAACCTAACACTTGTTGAAAGGTTCATTCTTATTTTAAGAAATTTTGTGAATTTTTTAATAAGAGAATTGGCGTTATGAATTGGAAAGAATTCCTTCAATAATAAGTCTTGAAACTCGTGCCATTTACCAATAGAGTTGAGTTGTAAAGTTTTCAACCACTTCTTAGCCTTATCATTAATTGAAAATAAGAACTATTTCTGGAGCACAAGCTCTTGGGAAAAGTTTTAATTCGAGAAAGTGTTACACACTTCCTTAAAGTCACTTATATGTCTATAAGGACTTTCATTTTTCATTCCATGGAAGGATAACTAAAGGTTAATCATTGCGATCTAGAAATGGAAATTCCATTAGACGGGTTTGTGATGCCATCAGGGTCTGAAAATGTCTCCACACGGAGATAGTCACCCAAGTTTTGTGTTGTAGAGGCCATATGATAGTAGAGAGGAGGTAAGTCTAGATAAGTGCGGGATGATGGTGCAAACGAAAAAGTTGATTGCATAGGTAAGGTCGACTAGGTAGGCATGGTGTCAAGGGTGATGTCTTGGTTCGATGAAGGCAATGGTCGCCAAATGTCCGAGTGGATGTTACCACTATTAGAGGTAAAGGTAAGGTTTAGATCCACAAATTCCCCATCGATGTTCGGGTTGATATTGATGTTCATTGATCGCATTTCGAGACTGACACATTGAAATTTGGACCTAGAACCCTTTTATGAGTTCCAATAAATTTTAGCAAACAAAAAAATTCTAATTGTTAAACAACAAATTAAATTGATTTTGACTTTTTTATCTCACCTCCCCGGAAATGACCAAGTATCGTGTAAAAACACTTTTGTGCCGATGGTTTAACGTAATAATACAAAAACCACACCTTATTACACTATATGAACACAATGGTAAGTAGCATATCGAGGCCACATTATTTGATCATT
Organism: Sambucus nigra; assembly: GCA_949130495.1. Taxonomy (NCBI): domain Eukaryota; kingdom Viridiplantae; phylum Streptophyta; class Magnoliopsida; order Dipsacales; family Adoxaceae; genus Sambucus; species Sambucus nigra. The sequence goes on from OX422220.1 coordinate 54,599,052, forward strand.
TCAACCAAGACTAATATCACTTTAATCTAGTGTTTAAATTATAAGAGCATGAGATTGTGGGTCACTTTTTAAACCCATGAATTATGTGAATCTGAGATGAAAAGTTAAAGTTATTTCAACTGCTACACACATTTTAGGAAAACTATAAAAATATATAGGGTGAAAGCCTTACACATAAGATGGAAGCTTAAATAATGAGAGTGTAACTTCTAACATATATTGCATATCAAATCAAGAGTTTGAAAATAGATAATCCTTAACATTATATATGAAGCCTTCATATCATAAAATTTAATATATGTTAACCCATGAATGTACTTTTAGACTTTAAGAATATCAGTGGAAATACAATGTCCAAATGGGTGGGGTGATGATCCACTACCTATTTTATTAGTGAAATAAAATTATAAACGTGATAATTATAGCTCCAATTATTATCATGCTACACTTAATTTAAACTAATTATCAAAGAAAATAAACTAATTAACTAAATTAATAAAGGAATTAAACTAATTAAAACTAATTAATTAAAGTAATTAAGTAATTAAACTAATTATGAAAATAATAAAATTAATTAACAAAGCAATATAAGCAAAAAAAATGAACTTTATTAAAACTAAATTTAAAATGGTAGAAGAGATTTTTTTAGAGAGAGGGCGAACTGATGTTAAAAACAAGGAGTGGAGGGTTTTATTTATACACAAAAAACTAGTGTCTCGAGGTCGGATCGATCCAATGGGATCCGGATCAATCCGTTTATATCGGCAGGATAACCCTAAGGACTAGATCAATCTATTTGAGACCGAAGATGTCCTATGTAGTCAACTATAACTCTTAAAAAGGAGCACTAATCTTTGTATCTTCTCCATTTAATGTATGAATAACGTATCACTTGAACCAGCATGTTTCTTACTTGATGAGAGACACTCTTTATCAAGAGTTCGAGCACTATACTTGCTTTATGGTCTTCTCATTTTTCCCTTAAATGTGCTTTCGGGGGCAATTCTTTCTTAGAATACTTCCGATCTTCACGGTTAACATCCCAATACCTGTAAATACTCAAATAAGCCTTGTGAAAACAATTAATGATGGAAATACAGTTTATATAATAAAAGAACGTAAGTGTGGGGATTTATGGTATTTAACATGCTAAAATGTGTAGAAAACGAGGCAAATATATTCACTTTATGTGACTAATCATAGACCCTTAGGCACATACCTAATTCTAACGCTAAAAATGCATTTATCATCCTTCATTTAAATGAGTAATACAGCTAACAACAAATTATTATCATTTTTACCATTTAACTCAGTCACATAATTCTTTTTTATTTATATTTTTAACCCGACCCATGTTAGGGTCATAATGGATAAACAAGCTTTATTTTTACTATGTATTATCATTATCCTTAATCTTTTGATTGAATGGATCATTTAAAATATATTTCTTAGTTACCAGAATTATGAAACTCCTAAATTGTATTATTAATAACAACACATTTAATTTGACTTTAATAAACCGGGTACAATGGCCAATAAAACTTGTAAGCGTTACAAAACACTTATTATTTCGACCATTAGTTGCACTCCAAACTTTAAATTGATTAACATGGGCACTAGAATGTGACACCTCACACATTTTGACATTGGAGGTGGCCCAACCCCAGCGCCAAACTATGTCGGGCATCATAATTATAATACCATTCTTAGCATGTGATAGAAGTATGAGATATTAAAACTTTTTTCGCAAATATAATTCGAAATTTAATCCAACAAATATTAACATCCACATAAGAAATTCCATCACCATGCTAACTCAAAAATAAAACTAAACTCCAAACGATTAATATTTAAATGAAATCATCCAACTGTAATTCTAAATGAAAAGAAATCATAAATAACTGTAGAACCGAATGGCCCACCAAATCCATAAATAACTGTCTCGTAAATAAAATGACGAAAGGAAAAAATCTAAACTATTAAAGAATTAAAATAAATCCAACTTCACTCTACGAATATCGAATCCAATCTATGCAGCTAAGTAAAGACATGATTTTATAAATGTTCGTTATCAATTGATTATGTCGTATACCGCTAATGTTCAAGATTTCATATGTAAAAGGACGAGTCCGAATATCAAGCTTCTTCAACATTCAAGCCTCCGCGTGATAAACTTGGTAAGGGTTGTGTTTTTATTCCTTAACATTACACTTAGAATATTGGGATATTTTCCATCAAAAAAAATTTCTAAGTGTTGAAGCGAAGTTTTTAAGTTTTTCGACAAAATTATTTTTTGAAGTTTTAAGGTACTGCATTTTCTGAGAAAAGAAGGAGAAAAAAATATTCATTTAATGGCTCATTCAAACGACAGCCCTTGTCGTTCAAACGATATCAGGTCTCGCACGACGCTTGTTCGAGCCACACATGTAACCGTTCGAGCGAGATGCGAGTTCGTTCAAGCGACACCTGTAACCGTTCAAGCGAGCTTCGATTTCGTTCGAGAATACCTGTTATTTTTTGTTCATATGAAACTGCTACTGTAGAAACATATGTCTTCTCACTTTTAGGTTTTAAATCTTTTTGTTTTCAATTCACAAAATCCCAATGTTTATGTGAATTGTTTTGGAAACAAAGAATACACTTTGCTATTGTTCAACCTTTGTGGAGTGCGTCTCTACACCTAAAGACTGAGGTTATTGAGGTTCGCTGCGTGTGGACTTTACTGAAGACTGGATTGCGGTTCATGTGGGTTCGCTGAGTGGAATCCATAGCTTACTCTAAACTGGGCTATATAGGTTTGTTAAGGTAAACTTATTGCATATTTCATTGTAATCCGTGTAAATTGTGATTTACAAATTATAGTGAAATAAACGGTTTTTCCCTGAGAGGATTTTTCTGAAATCTGTGAGTTAACATATTTGTGTTTATGTTAGTTTGACACACGCAGACACGTAAATGTATGTTGAAGGGCTGAATTAATTTGATTCAAAAATTCACTATAATTAAATAAGTTTGTGGTTGGAATTTGCGCATTTATTTAAATCAATGTCGCACACGACACATACGTATTTCACAAATTGGTATCAGAGCAGGTTACGCTAATTTATTGCGTATTCTAATTTTGCGCAAAAGGTGTGCGATATTGATTTTTTTTTTTCAATCTATTTTGTGAAAAATTTGTCGCAATGATACTAAATGAAAACTTATATAATCGGCTGTCAATTTTTCACGGGTCTAATTATGCTTACTAGAAAGCCTGAATGAAGCCCTATTTAAAATCAATCGATGAAAGAGTTTGGTTTATTTGTGAAAGAGGTTGGACTCCTCCCACTGTCACTACAAGTAATGTCACAAATTTAAAATATGTGTTAGACTGGACTGAAGATGAGTTTAGGTGGAGCACTTTTAATTTACGAGGGCTTGGTGCAATTTTCGAACACGTCACCCCTGACGACTTTCAACGTATTATGACGTGCACCTTATCTAAAGAAGCATGGGATATTTTACAACTCACCCACGAAGGCACTAACGTCGTTAAAGAGTCTAAATTTTAAAATTTAACTACTCAATTTGAAATGATTACCATGCTTGAGACTGAGTATTTTGATGACTTTTATGCACATTTGTCTAACATTGTCAACACTAGTTTTATTCTTGGTGGGCCTATACATGATGCACGAGTGGTTAAAAAGATTTTAAGATCGCTTCCAAAATCTTTTATTCCTAAAGTGACTGTTTTGAATACCTTAGCTAATTTGAATCGTCTGAAATTATAAGAATTGGTTGGAGACCTCCAAACATATGAGCTTGAAATATTTCATGACACTGTCAAGCCTAAGGATAAAGGGATAGCGCTTAAAGCTTAGTCTAAAAAGAAAAGAAAGTGAGTTTTTGTGAGTCCGAGTATGAGGACGAGTCTGATTTTGATATGGACATGCTTGCAAAGAATTTAAAAAGTTTCTCAAATTTTCAAAAGAAAATTCTTCTAACAAAAAGTTTTGTGAGGAAAAAAAAAAGACAAGGCCAAAGAAATTCGTAAGAAAGAGAAAGTGGGTGAGGGAGATTTAGAAAAAGTAACATGTTTTGAGTGTGAGGGCAAAGAAAATAAGTCGTTTGAGTGTCCCACTAAACTTAGGATAGAGGGCAAGAAAATTGTTATGCCAATCACCCTTAGTGATAGTAAGGAAGAGGTGAGTGATATCGGGGATGAGTCTTCACAAGAAATGTTTGTTGCTTTTTCTTCTAGTCACGTGAGCACACCCAGTTTGTCCCATAATGATAAGGATACTTGTGCACGTGAGACTCCCGAGGATGATTTGAGTGTTTCTAGCGAGTCTGAGCGCTAGTGAGGGTGATAGTGAGCTCTAGATCGCGTTTAAAGATTTATACGCAGAGACTTTGAAAACAAAGAAATTGAATAAAAAATTAGGTCTTAGGGTGAGAGATTTTGAGAGAGATTTAGAAAGTTTGAAGGGTTTTGAGGCGTCGGCGAGTCAACTCGAGAAGGTAAAGATTAATTTGAGTGAGCAGTTGATCATCGTGAGTCGGGAGAAAAGTGAACTTATAATCCGCGTGTCACAAATAGAGAAAGATCTTAAACATTCCCTTGAGGTTAAACTCACTTTAGATAACTCATCTAAGAAGGTTGGAAATATGGTTCTTAATCCCATTTTGGGTAGAGGTGAGAGTTTAGGAATAAATCATGACGGTGCTTCTACTTCTCAAGTTTCACCCGAGTCGGTTCTCGCTTTAGTGTTTGATTCACTTGTCTCTCAACTCAACCCACCTAGGCATCATGTACCTGTTAGGAGAGCGCGTAGGAGATGTTTTGAGAGAGGTGTACCTAGATTAGTTTATGTGTGCACACACTATAAGAAGAGAGGAAACCTGAGAGAGTTTTGTTTTGAGTTTGGTAATGTGTCACATTTTCTACTACACATGTTCAAACACACGCACCCACACCTAATGCTCCGAATGATTACACGAGAGAGTTTGCATATGTTAGGGAGCAGGTAAAGTTTCTGGTCAATACTTCACATGATTTGATGGAGTTTTTTCATAGGATTGCTCCACCTTTTGAAAACTCCACTGCACCTAACGATTAAGGTTTAGACATGTTTGCTAGCATAGGTTGATTTACATGATGATATTTTTTTTGCCTATTGATAGTATGTATCTTTTTTGTATTAGATTTTTATTTTTGAAAATTTTTTGGAAAAATACAAAAAGATTTTTATTTCTTTCGAGAAAAATTTGAAGAAAGACAAAAAGATTTTATTTTGATAATATTTTTAAAAAAGTCAAAAAGAGTTTTGTATTTTGTTTACACTGTATATGAATGAACATTTAGGATGACCGAGTCACAGCATCATTCCATATCCATGTAACTATTTGATAGTGTTTTGAGACAACATGTCATGTCATCCATGTGCTTTACAATGTTTGGAGTCATTGAGATGTTATTCGTTGATACTTCATATATGTTTGACTCATTATTTCCTTTATTTCACACGTGCACGGACACTACACCAAAAACAGCATTTTGGCACACCCTGATATTAAAAATCTGGCACAGTTTAAAACTGTGCCAGATTTTGGCATGGTTTTATAGAGATTTGGCACACTTTAAAACAGTGCCAAATTTTGGCGTTGTTTTAAAGTGTGCCAAAATTGAGTACACTTACTAAAATATATAATAACCAAAAAAACATTACACTTCTCTCTTTATCTTGTTCCAGCTCACGATTCCCGCCCCGCTCGTTCTCTCTCTAGCCTCTTCACTCTGTCTCTCTCTCTCTCTCTCGGTCTCTCGGTCTCTCTCTCTCGACAGTTGCTGGCGATTTATTCTCTCCCTAGGTCGGCATCTCTACTGCCGACACTCTCTCTTCGGCCCATTCTCTCTTTCTATGGTCACTGCCCTGTTCTCTCACTGCACTCATCCCAATCAGGTAATTATTTAAAGCATTGTATATTTTTTAACCTAAGTTAGGTTTCAGATTTGATCCTAGAGTTTATGATATGCCTGATTTGATTCGCATTTGCTTTTTAGGGTTTTATATATACATATTTAAATATTTATTATTTTTTTTAATGTGTGATTTTTTGGTGCAAATTGAATGTTGATGATGAAAAAAAATCATGGGTTTTTATGTTCTTACCCCTTTAACAAAAATGTATATTTGTTCTGATTTGTACATGTTACGTAGTTTTAAGAAAATTTAAGTGCTAAATATTCAATAATAATGTAAAAATAACAAATTGAAAAGTAGACACCCCACTAATTAAATGGATAAATGAGATTATGTGTTGAAAATTTAAGAAAAAACAAAAAAAACTATTTAAATAGTAAGTAGGCATTAATACTAAACATTCAATAATGATGTTACAAATGTAGAAAAACCTTAGACCCGTTCAAGAGGTCTCACTATGACTGTGGTGAGAACTCTTGAATTGTCCCATTTTTGGACAGTTTGGAAATGCAAAAGTTTGTATTGTACATAATGATTATACATGTCCTATTTTGAAAAATTCGGTGGCATCTCTTTATGTTCTTTGGGTGCATACTAGATTGATGTAGTGTTTTGTGTTTTCTTGGTTGAAAAACTTAAGTAACACATGAACACTCCCAATTTAAGTTGTGTACTTGAAGAACTCTAGGGAGATGCTGGCGAAATTTTCTAGATTAGGACATGGCATGAGACATTATGACCAATACAAAATATGCATTTTCGAATGGGATAGGACCCTTACCCTGTAGTGGAGATGGAGGAAAAATAGGAGCTCAAATATATACATATTTACACTTGAATAAACTTCAATATATTTACAGTAAGCATTTATAATATAATGTGTGTTCTTTAAACTTATCAGGATGTCGTCGGGAATCAACAAAGAGTGGATAAATGAGAAAAATATCGAGACCGATACATATAGAGATGTGGTGTTACAGTTTCTACATTATGTGCGTAGTAATAGTTCGAATGCTAAACATTCATGTTCCTGTAGACGCTGACGAAATGGGAAAGTACATGTTGTTATAGATGACATATTCGTTCATTTAATGACATATGGTATGGACATGAACTATACCTTATGGCATTTTCATGGTGAGACATTAGTTGTTGATCAAGTCCAACAACTACCGCAATCTGTGACACCGACAAAACACGCTGATGTGCACAATATTCCAATTTTGAATGATCTTGTGAATGATGCTTGTGAGATGTTTATGGGTGAAGCGGAACCTAGTGAACCTAATTGTGTAGGCAGTGATGAAGCCCACGCAACTTCTGAGGTTCCCAATGATTCGTACACACATAAATACAAAGACAAGAAGTATGATCGTTCACATTAACTCGCACAGGAGCCATTGCACCCAGCTACCGGTTCTTCGCGTCATACCACAATGTATGCTCTTATAAAGTTGAATGATTTGAAAACACAATTCAATTTATCGGATGGTGCTACAGGTGGAATTCTTAGATTGTTAAATGAACTACTTCCTGAACAGAACAACCTGACAACTAGTTATACAGAAATGAAAAACACTATTAGAGATCTCGGTATGGATTATGTTAAGTATGACGTATGCATAAACAACTGTATGCTATTTTGTGTGACACCCTGCCTAATTAAATACCGGACGATCACTCCTTTATTAAATTAAAATCAAGGTGAACAGTTGGTTCATTCTTAGCATCACTGTCGTAAAAATACTTTTCCAATTTAAACACCCTAAATAATTAAGCTAAGTGTCAAAACCATTTAAAACCTTATTCTCATTTTATTAAATCCGGTTATAAAACCTTAAACCATTAACATCTAAAGAGTCACACATTAAGAATAAAAATAGAATTGAACATACACGAATTTAATCATCAATAATAAATCCCAACATTTACAACACTAAAGGAAAACATCTTGACAGTAATAAATCCCGAAATAAAGGTACTGAAAGTAAAAATTTCAATCTCTGACAATACCAACTAAATAATAGAAAGAGGGCGACACATGCCCCTGCTGGATAAAACTGAACTAGGAGTAGAATCAAATGGATGATGTCGTCTAAACAACAGGCCTGCAACTCCCACCTAAGCTGCAGCACGTTCCTTCCAAAGGATCCTAAGTAAAACGTCCATGTGGCTGGGCACCTGTAATACATACATATATATATACAAGAGAGAAAAGGAAATAGAAACGGGTCAGAGCCCGATAGTGTATATGATTTAAAAATTCGTTTAGCAAGTACTTAAATTGATTACAGGCTAATGCAACAACATATTAGTGCGACACTCTCTTGAGAAATTCTCACCTCTCTTCTAATGGGCACACCTATCGCACTAACCTTCCCAATGGTCTATCTCGTCATATACCACACTATCTTTCCCCAATGATTTAACTTATCTTAGGTTATTCACAGGATTTACAACTGAACAACACAAGTATTTAAAACGTAAGATTTCAATTTGTAACCAAGGTTCTCCTTTTAACTTTATTAATCAATAAAGTTTTCCAGTGTCATATTATACTTTCTCAAAACAATTATTTATAATTTGAGTCATCAACCATGTCCTACATATCAAATCACAGTAGGCAGTTCCAGATTTCAGAATTTCATATATATATTAACTACTCGTATAATATATATATATATATATATATCATAACAATACCCTACATAAAAACTATGGTGCGGGCATACTCTGCTATCCAATCCCCGTATCAATCGTACTAAAGGGAATACAAGTTCGGAATCACTCTCGAACTGTATAAATACATGCACAAACAATATTGAGGCGAAGCATAGTTTCCAAGTCCAAGAGGTCAGTACATACCCTCACGTCTCTTAGGACCGTGACTACCGATTCGATAGCCTGTACCTAGGATTCCTATCTTCTAGGGTACGAGTCAATATCCCCCATAAGGCACACGAGATAAGATCATCCCAGCGCGGTAACCTCAGGGATAGCAAGTAGCGCGGGCATGATTTTCACAAGTATATAATATATGCATACACAATCATATAAATATACCACTATTATTATATCAATTTAGGTTTATCCAATAACCCACATTCACAACATTTATCCTTATTTTCCCATTATTATTTATCAAGTATAATGGTTCGTTTCTAACTTTAATTCGAAGGGTTTTTCCAACTTACTACGTAACCCTCATGGACTCTATTCTTCCAAATGTACAATTCAATAGATATCTATTTATGTTCCAACGCAACGCTCTCTTACGTGTCTCTCCCCTTTAATATATACTTACATTATCCCTTATGCAAAATATCCCAAAAATATAGATTTCGCCTTACATTAAAGGATTTTGAATTTTATTTTCAAAGATGATAATTTCAGACAGTTTCGAAATCGGAATTAAAATGGAGTTTTAATTGAATTTTTATTATCTCTAAGAGTCCTCAAAACATAAAACTGTCTAGCAAAAAAAAAATATTAAGAAATATTGAACGGTCCGATCGAGCTGAATTTTTTTCTATAGCTTCCTCTCGTCTTCAGCTAATTCTCTGTAAAATTTCATCCAATTCCAACGGTCCGATCGTCCGGAATAAAAAAAAATTTGTGTTTGTATCTGATTAGAACTCTTTTCTTAATCAAACTCTTAATCCTTTACATGACAAAGAGTTTCCAGAATATCATATAAATCATCACTACATGAAAATTTCCCATCTCAAATTGGGTTTTTCTTCCATAAATCTCATCCTAATAACTCCTAAACTAATATGGATGATGCATCAACGAAATAAGAAAGATAAACACTTGTCTGGGATTTTCAAAAATCTGGTTTGGTGTTGAATTTGGTGTGGTTGCGTTCCCCGTCTCGCGATCTACGCGTTGGCGGTGGCGGCGGTGTAAACGGATGAGTTTTGAGCCTTGGAATGCCTTGAGAGCTCACTCCTCTCCTCTCCAATGGCCGTTCTAGTGTTTTGAGTTATCTAACCCTAGGAGATAACCTAAACATCTGATATAACCCCTTTAATTTTCGTGGGTTTAATTACCCAAAAATACAAAATGACTAAAATGCCCTCCCGGGGTACTAATTAGGCCTAAAACGCCCCGAGATCCAAATCAAACCCCCGGGTCTAATTTTCTGACTATCTCGACCCTTCCGGATGCGTTGGCGCACTCAAAACGACCATACGAACAACCTATAAAATATTCACTTTTATTAATCCACATTTAGTCCCGACACGACACAGGCGCGTCCCGACTTAAATTTTCACAATTGTCAATTTATTCACACATGACAATATTATAAAAATAAATCTCATATATTACTATACTCATCCAGTAATATGCAACAAATAATATATTCCCAATAATTACTAACTCTTGTCACGCTAGTAAATATTTAAAACAACATTTCGGATTAAAATTAAATTAATTTATCTCAATTAAATTTAATAAATCCCATAATATAAAAGCTATGAAAATACGGGGTATTACATTTTGGAAAGATCATGAAAAATCTACTAGATGTATAAAATGTGGTTCTTTACGCTACAAGTTTACTTGTCTAGATGAGGACGGTTTAGAAATTCAGAATACTAATGGAAAAAAAAAGTACTCTAGGGTTCCTAAGAAGGTAATGCGACATTTTCCTCTAATCCCTAGGCTAAAACGGTTGTATACCATAAAATGGATAGCAGAGAAAATGACTTGGCACGCTCGTGCTAGCTCTTATATGGAATTCTTGCGTCATCCCCGAGATTCAGCAGAATGGGTAAATTCAAACATTTTGTGGAGAGATTTTGCAAAAGATCCGCGGAATATTCAACTTGCAATAGCAACTGATGGTTTCAGCCCGAATAACATGTTTGATCGTAAGTATAGTTGTTGGCCAGTGATAATTCAACCTCTCAACCCTCCTCCATCAATGTGTATGAAAAGTGAGTTTTTAATGTTGTCTGTATTGATTCCCGGACCAAAGTCACCATCAAGTAATATTGATGTCTTCCTCCAACCGTTGGTTGATGAGTTAAATATCTTATGGTTTGGAGTTGAGGCTTGGGATGCATACAAAAATGAGAAATTTCAGTTAAAAGCCATGTTGATGTGGGGTATACATGATTTTCCAGCTTATGGGATGTTATCAGGTTTTTTAACTCAAGGTTACAATGGGTGTCCTGTTTGTTCTACAAATACACCTTCTCAATATCTTTCTAAGTCAACGAAATGTTATTACCAACGATCTCGTATGTTCCTTCCTAAAGACCATCCTTACAGGTTTGACACATCAAAGCAAACATTTAATGGTAAAATAGAGGATGCTATGGCTCCAAGAAAGTTAACAAGTGTAGAAGTTGAGCAGATAGTGTCACTTATTGCTCGAGAAGGTGTTCAAAGAGAGGGAGAGGGAGAGGGAGAGGGAGAGGGAGAGAGAGAGGGAGATAAAAAAGGGAAAAGGAAAGGGAAAGGGAAAGGGAAATGGAAAGGGGAAGGGGAAGTGGAAGGAGAAGGAGAAGGAGGATGTTGTAATGGAATACGATGATTATCCAAGTGAGGGTGACGATGAGAATCTAACGGGTATCGAGGGTTTTTCAAGGAGGTCAATTTTCTTTGACTTAGAGTACTTGAAGGACCATGATATTAGACATAATTTATATGTTATGCATGTTGAAAATAATGTCACAGAGAATCTTTTAGGTACAATACTCTCGGTGAAAGGTTCATCAAATAAAGATACGGTCAAAGCCCGTGAAGACTTGAAAGTTCATTTGAAACTTAAAAGGAAATTATGGATGAAAGATGTTGAAGGCAGTAACAAAAGGCTTATGCCAAAGGCACCTTTCGCATTAGGAAAGGAAGATAAAGAAGCCTTTTTTCGTACACTAAAAACATTAAAGGTACCGATTGAATTTTCATCAAATTTCAACAACAATGTTAACCTCAATCCACCTGGATTTACCAATCTCAAGTCCCACGATTATCACGTTATTATGCAACGGTTGCTTCCTGCGTTGCTTATGCATTCATTTCTGGATGATAAGCCTTTGTTTAAAGCTATACAGCGGATAAGCATATTCTTTAATGTGTTGTGTGCCAAAGTGATATTTAGGGAACATCTTTTGAAGGCTAAAACCGCATTGGTAGAGGCACTTTGTGTCTTTGAAATTTATTTTCCACCTGCCTTTTTTGTGGTGATGATTCACCTTTTGCACCATTTAGCCGATGAAGCTTTGACAGCTGGGCCACCAAGATATCGGGCGATGTGGTTGTTTGAGAGAGAAATGGGAAGATATAAAAAGTGGTCACGAAACAAGAGGTACATTTAAGGGAGCATTGCTAATGCATATTTGTTACATGAAGCTTCTTTGTATGCCATGGAGTACATATCGAAAATAGGTGAAGGAACTCATAAGAGAAATCTTGAGGATTTTCTTGATGATGAATTTGATGACTCGGAATGCCAACGACCATTGGGTAAAAGTAAAGAATTGATCTTAAATAATGTACAATATGAGCAAGTGCGAAGATGGGTTTTATCTCAATGCGATGGGGTTGATGAATGGAGAAGGTACACACTTAGTTCTATGTTAATTCATATTAATTGATTGTAATGTGATATTTCTTAATTTTGAAACTAATTTCTTGTAGAAAATTTGTCGTAACTGAGACTCAATCGAGGCATAGAATTGATGATTTCATCCCTTGGCTAAGGAACGAGGCAAGTCTTTATTTATACATGTACTCTTTTATCAACCGTAATTATTTTTAATGAAACTTTTAAAAATTATCAATTCCTTACAGGCCTCAAGATTTAATGATACGGGAATTTTGCCATATGCTGATGGTCCGCTCCATAGGGTTACCAGTTATGAGAAATTTCAATGCAATGGGTACACCTTTTGTACTTCTGGACATGAAGAGAATCATAACTTTCAGAGTAGTGGTGTACCCACTAAGGCCTTTAATAAGAAGGGGATTATGACAACCTTTTATGGAGTAATTAGACAAATACTCAACCTCAATTACATTGAGTTCACACATAATGTCTTTTATTGTGATTGGGTGGATGTTGATGATAAGAATGCTTGCAAAGTTGAACCCACCTCAAAATTGGTGATGGTGAATCTTAGTAAGTTCATGAGTAAAAATACCATTCACGATGATCCGTTCATCCTTGCATCTCAAGACAGTCAAGTATTTTATTGTCAAGATGTAAAGCTGAAGGGGTGGTCAGTTGTTTTACACTCTCCCAAGAGACGGACAAAAGAAATAGATGCGATTGATATTAACCGTACGATGTATGACTCCATTATCGAGGAAAATGATAAATTGCTGGAGCTTTTGGACACGGATTTCTAGTGTAATGATTTAGTTTGTTGTTGTTGTAAACATTTAATACTTTATTATGGTTTGAACATTTAATACATGTATGGCTGTTTGAACTTGTAATTCTATGCTTACTGATGTTTGAACATGTAATATACTGGTGTCTATTTGAACATATATTCTTGTAATGTTTATTCTAATTATTTTGGTGTCCAATAATCACTTTTTTCCAGATAAATGTCTCATATTGGTGATACTTCGCAACCGTCAATAAATGGGGTGACACCTATATCAACCTCCCGTTCTAAGGTTGCTTCGGGTGTTTAAAGAGTAAGTGATGACTCTTCCGCCAAGAAATTAAAATTTAATGAGCACGGCCTTCCAGTTGGTGAAGATTCATATACACTCTCAACCAGGTTGGGAGACTTAGCAAGGACACATGTTCCCATTTCTTATACGAGTTGGAAACAAGTGGATGTGTGATATAAGAACTCAGTTTGTTCATCATTAATGGTGTACTATTCCTTTCTATTCCAAATAATGTAATAGTTAGTAAATTCAATTATGTGATGTTTTAATTTTATTTCTTCATATATTGTAGAAAGAGTTCCCAGATGTGCGCGAAAGTCAGAAGAAAATTTTTATGAAAAAAGCGAACGATGCTTGGAAAAAGTTCAAGTCAAAGCTAAGGGTTAATTTGAAGGATGGTGATATTGGAAAGTGGAAGGAGAAAGTTCCACAAAATGTCAAATCTGAGGACTGGGAGGTGTTTTGCAATAATGAAGCTTTAGAGGTTCAAAAAACTTTGCGAAGAAAGAACAAAGAGACTAAACAAAATTGTGTGAGAAAGACAACTCATAACACAGGTCGTCATGGTTATGCCCGAGCTTTAAAGAATTGGAGAAAGAAGCATGGGCGTGCACCCACTCATGCTGAATTGTGGTTGGCAACTCATATAGTCAAAGGAGGTGGTTATGCCCCTCATGATAAAGTATTTACGGTAATTTAAAATTTTTAATGTTCATTTTGTCAAAAAACAGTATCGTATCATCAAACCTAATGTTAATATATTTTTGTACAGGACCAAATTCAATTGCTTCTGGATGTATACAAAGCGAGTGGTCAAGAGGAGACCTTGGATGCCGGGCCTATTTTTGATGTTTTTAGAAAAGATACGCGAGGACGTGTTCGTTGTGTTGGGTCCACAATTTCGAGAACCGCTATATTAGGGTCGGCATTTGCTAGAGAAATGCTTGAAGAAGTGAAAGAGGACACCGAAAATTGGAAGGATCATGTTGATCACCTAAGGAGTGACATAGAGGGGATAAAGTCCTCATTATCAGAATTCATTACTGACTTCAACGGAAAATTTTCATGTGTTGGACACAACGTTCAGGAGTTACCTACTTTAGGCACCGCGGCTCCTTCGTGTTCTCTTTCCTCCCTTGCATTCGAGGTTCCAAATTTCACCTCTCTAATTGAATGCAAAATACTATCCCATACACGTGAACTTGTTGGTTATGGGAGGAAAATGCAACCAGGAGCCATCTCGACCGTTCACTTTCATGCGTTGAGAAAGAATGAAGTGCGAGTTTTACTCGATGACATCAAAGTGCCCGAGTATCCAGTTTGGGGTGGAAAACAAGCTCATTGCTAGAACTTGGAAGATGTTGGTAAAAATGGAATTATGTATTGGCTCGACGACCTTTGTCCTCCCATTGGTGACACCGATGAATGAACACAGGTATAAACACACTGATTAGACTCTCTTTCAATTTCCTCTTTGCTAATGAATATTCATCCATTAATATTTGTGTGTATGTATATATCTTTATGTCAGTTCTTATTTATATGCAACAAATATGTTATTGTGAGCATATAGGCAACATATATGCTGCTGCATGCATATATGCTACTGCATATATGCAACTGCATATATGCAACTGTATGCATATATGTTCCATATATGTTGCTGCGTACAATATGCTACTCATATATGCATACAGTTACTACATATATGCAACATATATGCATACAGTTATTGCATATATGCTGGTGCGTGCATATATGCTACTGCGTATATGCATACAGCTACTGCATATATGCACACAGTTGCATATATGCACACAGTTTGAGAAATGGAACCAAAAAGATTATCTTATTTTGAGAAATGGCTGCTTCAGCCTCTTAGTTTGAGAAATGGCTGCTTCAGCCTCTTAGTTTATCCACATTTGCTTGAGCCTCTTATCTATTGATTCAATTTTAAGGTTTATAGAAAAACTTGGATCATCCTCATCGAAGAGCTTGAACTCAGCAGGAACCGTAGCCTTGACCAGGGCTTCATCTCAGCCTTTTCTTAAAGAAAAACTTATGCATGGCCTGTCCTTATTCATATGCCCTGTTTCTGCCTTATCTCTGCCTTATTCAGACTAGAACCTCTGCCTTATTCATATGCCTCATCTCTTCCTTTTCCATCTTATCAACCTTGGACTTTTTAGTGGGAAGCTCTAGGTATTTCACCCTTATGTTAGTGTTAAATTTTTTCACCTTTTGTTAGGAAGCCTCCAAATCCTTTAGATGTTTTATTGTATAAGAATAAGGTTGAAGCATCCATTTCTCCACATTGGCTGAGCTATTAGCTAACTTTAACATGAAAGGATAGTATATATTAACTGCAAAAGCTGGACCATGAGAGCATAACATGCCTCAAAATTGTACCAAATCAGATTCACAATTTTGTTGGCATCTTCCTCAACACATTAATTGGGTTGAGAATGGCACACTTGGGCTATAGATAGCAAGTCATGCATTCTATTACGTAGTCTTCAAGGATTAAAACATTGTTAGTTGTAAAAAATATAGACAGATTAGAGAAACTCGACGGTGACATTTATATGTTGGTCTGTTAGTGACGACTCCCCCACTTTACATTTTCTATGATCTGTTAGTCTGATACCACTTTTGATTAGCCTATGGAAGCGAATACACATACACATAAAAACCTGGGGGACTTTCTCACAATTGAAAATATTCTCCTAAAACTGATTATAAAGGAAGGCCATAGGCCTTATCTGTAATACTCTCTAAGAGAGTCCTAATTACATAAAGATACTAATTTCCAGAAGTAACGATATATTATCTATATATAAACAAGTAAACTAAATAACATGAAACAAAAGAAGTTGATTGTTAATGTCAATGTGTACTCACTAACTCTGTGAATAGGACGATAATTTGTAAAAATCAACACTTAGAGTTAAAAACGACCCCGTAGGAGGCACGAAAACCTCACACGGGACCAATGTAACTTGTAGGAACTGATCGCGTAGTCCCGAGTCTCCCAGTTTGTGAATAGGATGATAATTTGCAAAAATCACACTTAAACTTAAAAACATGCCGTTAAAGGGTGAAAACCCAAACCGGCCCCCAAACGACCCCGTAGGAGGCATGAACACCTCGTACGGGACCAATGTAACTTGTAGGAACTGACCGCGTAGTCCCGGGTCTCCCGGTTTGAGAGTATGACGATAATTTGCAAAAATCACACTTAGAGTTAAAAACATGCCGTTAAAGGGTGAAAACCCAAACCGGCCCCCAAACGACCCCGTAGGAGGCATGAACACCTCGCACGGGACCAATGTAACTTGTAGGAACTGACCGCGTAGTCCCCAGTCTCCCGGTTTAAGAGTATGACGATAATTTGGCAAAATCACACTTAGTTAAAAACATGTCGTTAAAGGGTGAAAATCCAAACCGACCCCCAAACGACCCCGTAGGAGGCACGAACACCTCGCACGGGACTAATGTAGCATGTAGGAACTGACCGTGTAGTCCCGGATCTCCCGGTTTGTATGTATGACGATAATTTCCACTCATATATGTAATTTTTTTGTTTTGAGTATTTTTTTTTTGTAAATTATTGGGTTACTGATATCGTAATTTTTTTGTATTTTATTTTTTTTGCAGGATAATTGTTTATCGTTGGCTTTTATTCATGTGGAACACACAAAGAACTCAATGGTTTACAACAAGGGGTTTATTAATGATTCCATTTTTTTGTGTCATGACCATACGGTCTTTTGTTGTTTTATTATTGACTTTTATGGCCATGAGGGCTTTTGTAAGTTAATTGTTATATTTTGTGGCCGTGCGGGCTTTATGTTAGGCAGGTTTTGTATTAACAGGTTTTGGAATGTCCAGAAAATAGAGGAAATTCTGCCCAATTTTTTTTGGACCTGTGATCTGTTAAAGATTTGTAATATTTTGAAGTTTGTATGTACATTAGTTTATTAATAACGCGCAATATTATTAATTTGTCAATTTTGTGCTTTCAAATAATTTTTTTTTATTAAAAAAAAATTGGCAAAGTTCAAAACCGTGGCAAAAGTGTATCATATTTTGGCACGGTTTTGAACTGTGTCAAATTTTTTTAAACTGTGTTGAATCTGACTGTGCCAAAAGTGTGCCAGAAATATCAAATTCTGGCACGGTTTAAAAGTGTGCCAGAAGTGTTCCTATTTTGCTGAATTTGGCACAGTTAAAAACTGTGCCAAAAGTGTACCAGAAATATCAAATTTTGGTACGGTTTAAAAGTGTGCCAGAAGTGTTCCTATTTTGCTGAATCTGGCATAGTTAAAAACTGTGCCAAAAGTGTGCCAGAAATATCAAATTCTGGCACGGTTTAAAAGTGTGCCGGAAGTGTTCCTGTTTGGCTGAATCTGGCACACTTTTGAGCCGTGCCAGAAAAAAAATCCCATTTTGGAACACCTGATTCTAGCACAGTTCAAAACCGTGCCAGATTTGATCTGGCACGGTTTTAAACCGTGCCTGATTCCTATTTTTGGTGTAGTGGGATTTGTTTGATTATTGTACTTGTCTATCACATGTTGGTCGAGTATTTTCATCTCAATTTTATCGTTAAAATGAACAAAGTGCAATAATACGAGAGTAATAAAAGTAGTGCATGTAAAAACTATTGCCCATGAGGAATTTGTTTAAATTTAAAAAAATGATGGGTGACATGGGAAAGGGATACAAGCTGCGAGTGAATAATAATCACGTCGTGAAAGCCACCGTTTGAAAAAAAACTCGCACAAAAAATTAAGGCAATAAAAAGATAAAATATGCCAAATTTTGGGCCAATAGGTTTTCTCTAAGTTAAGAATTTAGAACCTCATTAGAAAAATAAAAATATTATTATTTATGAGGGAGTTTTGGTTGGATATGTATCAATGGGTTTGCACATCCTTTGAACAATTCTCTAAACGGCATTAAATAGTTTTAGACGTTATTCGTATGAAAATCACTTAGGATTTGACTTGTTGATTTGATTTAGTCGATAACATCTAAATTCAATAATTTTACACCTAAGGATGTTTTTTATGTTCATTCGATAGGAGTACACTTATGCATCGTGCACATATGTTTGATTGAGTTTTATTACCTATTAAATATGTTCACACACATTCATTCCGTTTCCATGATGTGGTTGTGTTAATGTAAATTTATGGTGTGATTTTTATTTTTATATGAAAAATTGAAAAATCAAAAATAGTTTGTGATATATGTTTGATTATAGTTTATCGTGACAACTCCATGCTTAATTTGGTTATTCGTTTCCTTGTCTACTTCGATCAAATAAAAAGGGGCAGATCGAATTTATGGGAGTTTTTGCATTTTGGGGGAGATTTGATTATGATGACTGATGTATTTTTATATCATTTCAAACTCGATACATTACGAGGTATTTTCTTTATCACATGTGTGTAGGTACGAAAATTGAAGATTATTATTTTTCACACCCTGATGAGAAAAGTTTGAAGTTTTGATGTTGAAAATTTTGAAGAAAAGTTTTGAGACCTACATGTTTAGTACCTTTTCATTTTTGGGTTCATGAGGATATTAGATTTGTATAAGCATTTTAGTCAATAATTCAGATGTTTTTATTTTATACCGGCATAGACATAGGGGGAGATTTCTAAGGACATGATTTTATAAATGTCCGTTTCAATTGGGTATGTCGTATACCGCTACAACCGTCGAAGAATGTTCAAGATCTCATATAAAAAAAGACGGGTCCGAATATCAAGCTTCTTCAACATTCAAGCCTCCGCGTGATAAACTTGGTAAAGGTTGTTTTTTTGTTCCTTAGCATTTCACTTAGAATATTGGGATATTTTTCATCAAAAATTTTCTAAGTGTTGGAGCGGAGTTTTTAAGTTTTTCGTCAAAATTATTTTTTGAAGTTTTAAGGCGCTGCATTTTCTGAGAAAAGAAAAGAAAAGGAAAAAAATATTTATTTAATGGCTCGTTCGAACGATAACCCTTGTCGTTCAAATGTCATCAGGTCTCGCGCGAAGTTCGTTCGAGCGACACCTGTAACCATTCAAGCGAGATTCGAGTTCATTCGAGCGACACCTGTACCGTTCAAGCGAGCTTTGATTTCGTTCGAGCGACCTATCACCTTAATTTTTCTATTTAGGCCTGTTAAACAACTCCATTTTTCATAAGAAGACCTGCGATTTTCTGTTCATACGAAACTGCTACTGCAGAAACATATGTCTTCTCACTTTTAGATTTTCAAACCTTTTTTTTTCAATTCACAAGATCTCAATGTTTATGTGAATTATTTTGGAACCCATGAACATACTTTGCTATTGTTCAACCTTTATGGAGTGCACCTCTATACCTGAAGACTAAGGTCATTGAGGTTCGCTGCGTGTGGACTTTGCTGAAGACTGGACTGCGGTTCATGTTGGTTCGCTGAGTGGAATCCATTGTTGACTCTAGACTGTGCGTGTATGTAGGTTTGCTGAGGTAAACTTATTGCAGATTTCAGTGTAATCCGTGTAAATTATGTTTTAGAATTTATAGTGAAATAAACGGTTTTGCCCTCAGGGGATTTTTCCTTAAATCTGTGCGTTAGCATATTTGTATTTATGTTAGTTTGAAACACGCACACATGTAGATGTTTGTTAAGGGTTGAATTAATTTGATTTAAAAATTGACTCTAATTAAATAATTTTGTGGTCAGAATTTGCTCATTTATTTAAATCGATATCGCACACAACACATACGTTTTCACAAGCTACTCTAGCAACTATACCTTCAATGTTAGTCAACGGAATGGGTCAGAGCCCACCGCATGAATACCAACTACTCCTCCCAATTAGGATCCGTGAATCTAGAAATAAGCATCATGCGAGATAAATAGTATCATAGAGTATTTTAAATTACGCGATATTAGAACATTCTAGAAAAATAAAGCGATACTAAATACCTACATCGCTAGGCTACCCCATTATTCAAAACCAAATATGTTATATCAACATTTAATTCTATTACATCCATTGATTTTATTTTATGTAATTAGCTAATTATTACTAAAGTGACACCATTATAGCCATTCGACTTTTCTATTGATCCAGCACATATTCGGGCACGCCTAAAATTCGTAACGCATCACACCTATTCCCATAACTATAGCCAGCCTCGACATGCTCACACATTTGGTGATGTTCACATTACTATAGCCACACATGTAAAAGAAGCATCTGTTACACCTCGTTAGCCTTGCACATATTGGTGATGTTCCATGCACGACACATCACTATAGCCAGACAGCCTAATTACATTAGCCATGCACATACTGATGACGCCAACACACACCCACGTTGTTATAGCCAGCTAACCCAATTATCATTAGTTCTACACATATTGGAAACACAAAACAAACACTCACGTCACTATAGTCAGCCAACCCAATTATGGTTAGTTCCGCACATATTGGTGATGCAAACCAATTTTAATACATGTTTATTATCTTAGGTAATAATTATTAATTCTTAATTCTCTTAATCTCAATTAGGCCCATATAATACCCCGTATTTTATTGCATATTAATTTTTATGAAATTATGGAAATTGGGACTAATTAATGTAAAGGGTGAAAATTTAATTTATAATTAATCCGATTTAATGGTAATAATTACAAGTGTGACGAGAGTTAGTAGTTATCGGAAATAATTATGTCGAAATCATGTTGAGCATTACATAGTAAATTTAAATATAATTATTTGGGGTGCGCATTTGAGTTGTGTCGCTATTATATATTTGGGGAGTAAAAAGGTAAATTATTTTTATATAATTCCAACGACTATTTTGAGTGCGCCAGTGTGTTCGAAGGGGTCAAGATAGTCAGAAAACACTACTCGGGTATTTTATTTGGAGTCCAAAATATTTTAGCCCAAAATAGCACCCCGGAGGGGTATTTTAGTCTTTTGGAATTTTTGGGAAATTAAATGGACGAAAATTAGATTTTTAATAAAAAGCAATGTGGGTTAGAGGGGACTGTCAGTTTTCAACATACGTGAAAGAGAGAGAGAGGGGGAGAGAGAACCAAGGAAGAAGAAGACTCCATTGAAGCCCTAACCCAAGAACTCAAGCTTTCACATCAAGAATTACACCAGCGCATAGATCGTGTCAAGAGGATCGTTCCCATACCAATTTTAGTCTGAGAATCAGGAATCCATTCCAATTGAAGTGTTTATCTTGCTCATCTTTTATCATGTATTATTTCTGTTAATTTAGATTAAAGATTATGAAACTGCTGTAAGGAAAACTAGGGTTTTAATTGACTGATTTGTAAAGAAACCCCATGAATTGGAGATAGGTTGGCATGTCGAAGAAATTTCCTTCTTAGAACTGTTAATATTGGTAATTAAATATTGAAATCACGAAATTAATTGGGGTTTTGAAGGACTAGAATTTTGGGTTCATATCAAAGATATTTTTAAGAACTTGAGTGATGTGTTGAATTCCCTTGATTTCATAAGGATTTAACCTCTAATGTGTGCTAAGAAGTGTCCTATGGTAATTTAAAATAGTTTAGAAATAATTACAGTAGGATTGGGTTGAGTTTGGAATGAGATTGAAGAATGAAAATTGGAGAAAAAACGAGTTAGGGGAAGAACAGGGCCAGTTTGGAAATCTCATTCGAATGACCTCGTTTGAACGATACTTCTAACAATATTTCCAACAACCCTTATAACGAGTTGCTGAGTTCGTTCGAAGTGGGAACTTCGTTCCAACGAACTCGTTCGAATGACCTCGTTCGAACGAGAATCCTGGAACTTTGAACAAGATTCCAGAATGGTTTTTGAGGGTCTGGTCAAGTTAAAAATCATCCTAGGTTTATCCAAGCGAGTATAATAACCTATGTGAGTAACGGGTGACATAAAATCCAAAGTTTTAGGGAATTTAAGTCGTAATAATCCTCGAGGTATTGATCTTGTATGAAAACCTAGGAGAGAATGTAAGTCCTAGAGAGGCTATATATATACGGATATCGTGGAGTGTAATGGTGTTAATATTACTTACGGATTATAGTATTTGGGTTACGTAAATACCTATTAATGTATATAAGTTGTGTGCATGCTTATTACTTGAAAAATCATGTGTATGATATATATAGCTACTAGCTATCGAACGGGGGTTAACGCATTGTAGACGACCATATCTTGTGTGCCTTCGGGGGATTTGGAGTCGTACCACTAGAGAATCTAACCTAGGTACGGGTTATTTGTGAGAATGATAGTGATGAAGGTCGTATGGGTGCGTAGCCTGTCGATTTGGGACTTGGGACTATGTTCGTATCCCATCGACTTGGGACTATGTTCGCCTCAAATATGTGTATATGTTTTATTGGTTCCTGAGAGATTGAACATATTGTCCTTCATGCGTGAGCGTTTGCAATGGAACTACGTAGTCGAGTATGCCTAGTACCAGGGGTTTCTTAAACATGGGTACAGTATTGATATATGTATTAGTATGTACACATAGTGAGATTTATATATGTATACTGAGATCCTATTATGTGTTTCATATTGACTGCATTATTAAAGTATATACTTAGTGGATTACTAGTTGAGAATTAAGAATGCTATGAGAACGAGTTAAAATATCTTTAAACTGATTCCCAAATAATAGAGATATATTATCTTCGGGATATTAAAATATTATATCCGGCATAGAAATTATACTACGTATAGTCAGGTATAATATCGTGACTAGTATAGGTAGCTAGTGTAATACCCCGTAATTTTTATGACTTTTAAAATGGGTTATATTTTAAATTAATGGATTAGTTGGATTTTATTATTAATTAATTCATTTGGGTTTTATCCGAATTGTGGCTATCAAAATGGATGATTCTGAATATTACTTAAAGATATTTAGGTAATATATGAATGTGATGTCATTGATATGACTGTATGATATAAATTCAGTAATTTGTATTTTTAGTCAGATACGGTATGGGACATGATTGGACTAATTTATTAAATTAAAAAGGAAATTTATTTTTATATCATCCTTATAGTCATTTCGACTGCGTCATGACGTCCGGAAGGGTTGAGATAGTCAGAAAAGTCTATTTGGATGTTGGATTTGGGTCTCAGGTCATTTGGAAATGAAAAGACAACCCAAAAGGGCATTTTGGTTATTTTTACAAGGGGGTGAATAGTGATTTCGGGTTTTGTCTTATTATAAGTATTGGTAGATTAAGTGTACGTGGGTTATACATCTCCTCTTCACAAATTAGAGAAGTCATCTTCCTAGAGAGAGTGAAAGGTTGCTTGGGAAGAGAAAAGCTTACTTGGAAAGGAGTAGAACTAAAGACCAAAGGTCACCACCACCAACCACCATCACCACCTATGTTATTCAACCCCAAAGGATCAGATCTTCATTAAAGGCAAGTGTTTGATATTTGCAACTTAAGTTCGTATATTTTCCATGTTAGAATAATTATGAAAAGAGATGATTTTTCATGTTTGGAAGATAAAAATGGAGTAGTAATGGATTTCTGGAAGTATAAACATATGTAGGAATCAAACTCATGTTGTAGGTTGATAATAATCCATGAAATAATCATATATATATGGAAGAAATTCTGAGAATCATTTTGTGTTCTTGAAGATAATATGTTGATAATTTTCTGGAAAAAGAGGCAAAAACGAGTGGAATGAGAAGAGCCAATTTGGAATGTTTAGATCTTCTTTTTGAGTGCATTTGGATGAGATTTAAGAAAAACTCAAAACACATACCTGACTCAATTTTTCGTGTAGAATCCAAATCTGAAGTCGGATTGATGATTCGAATAATTTTTGGAACTGATTTTTCTGAGTATTTAAAATATGAGAATTCATGAAGTTGTTTCTTTTTAATGTTGGTTCTTATCCCAAAACTTTGGTAGATTTTTGGTGATTGTTAATGGGATATTATGGGACTTAGAGGAGATCAGTAAGACCTAGATAAGATTTGAATTAATTTGATTGGGATTTAATTGATTAGAATTATGATAATTAAAGTTAAAGAGATTTCGGTTGCTAGATTCATGTGTTGGATTCTAATCTGTTTGTATGAGGATTAAGGATAGTTCAAGTAGGGGAGATTTAATATAACACCTGGGTAGCCTTAGGGTTACAATTTGAATACCAAGGACTGAGTTTAAGCTCATTATTGATTTCCCAAGGACTAGGTGCAGTTCAAGAGCGTAGTGGTATGGCTCCCGGATAGAGATGGGAGTTTAGAACACATTTGGTTAAAAGAGGGTATGAGGTTATCCCGATCGCATATTTGAAGTTGACGGACCTCCATGTTCGACAAAGTTAAGTAATAGTGTATTGGAGGGGTTCCTTGTTTGGATTTTGCTTTGCGAGACGATCCCCGCATGAACCTTAACGACGTCGGGAGTGGAGAGATGTTATAGGATGCGAGGATAATCAAATTTTGAAGTAAAGATATGACATTTTAATACGTAGGATTTGAAAGATATAATGCTACGTATGGGAATAATCTAAGGGTAATAGGTGTACCTTGTTGATAGTATACTATAGGTATGGTAATACCTATTTGATTGATTAATGATTATGTGTATGACATACCTAGCTTACTTGCTATCGACGGGAGGTTTGCGCGTGAGGGAAGTTATGTCCTGATGAATCCATGTGATCTTTGATTTGTCGCTCGAGAACATAGGTCTATGAAAGACTTATCGGGGAGTTGATAAGTCCACTGACTGTGGGTACGTAGGTATGTGCGTGACCCATGGATACGAGAACTATGTTCGCCTCCAATTTGTTTGTTGATGTTTGTGGTTCGAGGAATTCTTACCGAACCTTTTGTCTCCTATTCGGCGACCAGCGATATTGGGACATGATAGCAGAGTAATGCATTGCACCGCAGTTGTGACTCGGGGTGCCGTATTATATATGAATATATATATAATGAATTAAAGGAATGAATGGTTATATTGTGATCAAATTATCTTTTGCATGATAATTGTAGATAACGGTAAATTGAGAAAGAATTGAAATAAGTTAATGAATATTTATTGAAGAGCTTAATTCATATTAATGAGAAACGATTCATGTTAATGAGAAAAGTATATGAATATTTATATGACGTATGGTATGGGACATACGGGGTTATGATATGGGAATGGAATCATGTTTTGGAAACTAGAAAAGAGGAACCATTAACTAGGAGGTTAATAGGAAATGTTAAGTGTGCACTCTAGTTGAGAGGTGAGAATGGCAAGTGAGAGTTGGATACTAACATGTACATAATAAATGCTTTATTGCACTTGTTAAATACTTGCTGTTTTAAAAATCATTTACACATTCGGGTTCTGACCCGTTTCCTTGCCTATTTTCTTTTCTATTATATCTTCTATATCAGGTGTCCAGCAGCAAGGACGCCAATCTTAGCGGATTATGACAGGCTATGGATCTATGGAGTTTTGCTTAAACGCCTATCATCTTTTTGATTCACAGTATTCTTAGTCAGGGCATGTCGCCCAAAGGATTCAGTTATCTCTGTTCTATCGGGGTCAAATACTATTGTATTCATGTCTTTTAATACATTTAACATTGTTGGGATTACTGTAATGGATTAATATTATTTGGGAATGTTTATTCCAATTGCAATTAAATTCTTTTGTGTTATCTATTTGGTTATTAATGTTGTAGATTAAAATGTGTTGTGTTATTCTTAAACTGGAAATGGATTTTGTTAAGTTAAAATTTGGAAAGTTTTTAGCACCAGCTTAATTGAGTATTGGGTGAGTTGTAAATGTTTTCGATAGTGATGCTAAGAATGAGCCAACTGTATATTCTGTTTTAATTTGGTATGGGACTGGCCACCCGGTATTTAATTAGGCGGGGTGTTACAGCTAGGCTCGCTAGGCGTGCACATTAGAGGAGAGGTGAGTATCTCAAGTGAGTACGCTAAGTTATCATGCACTTGTTATATTTAAATTGTTTTCTACTCGGGCTATGACCCGTTTTTCTGCAAACCTCTTTTTCTTGTTTTATTATTTTTAGGTGCTCAGCCACAGGGACAGCAGACTTAGGAGATTCCATTCATTTGTCGAGTTGTAGCTACTGTGGAAGCTACATGATATTGCTAGTAGACGCTTTTGAGTCTATTTCTCCTTATCTATCAGTCATTTATTTCAGTTGGACATGTAGTCCCTCTTATCTTACATTCATAGATTTAGAGTTGATTGATTCTATTATTAGACTTTGACTTCATGTATTTGGATTATTGTATGGGATTTTGACTGGAAATGTTTACTCCAGTTCTGTATTTAAACTCAGTTAGTTCTTTCCTTATTGTTATTGTGATCCATGGTGATTATTAAATGTTTCCCTTTTTATATGATGGTTAATAACAAGATAAAATTTTGACATCAACCTTTTTAAATATTAGGTGGTTAGATTTTATTAAATAAAATTAATGACTTTAGTCAATGAAGCATAATCTTTACCAACCATATATTCTCGTTTAATTTTATAAAGGGCTGATCACCCGATATTTAATTAGGCTAGGTGTCATAGTTCACCCATAATTTGGCTGTTACAACCTAAAATCACCCCTAGTCCCATACCTAAAGATCACCAAACCATAAGTATTACCTAGTATATCACCTATGAAGAATACCTACCAAAAATCATTACCTAGTCCCGTACCTAAGCTGACGAAATAACGTAACGGTATACTACCTATCCCCACCTAGGAAATACCCAATAGTACAAGCACACACCTACTAGTCCCATACCTAAAAAGTGCCGACAATAACAAAGTCCACCTACTAGTCCCATACCTAGCGAGCAACCTATTACACCATGTGAAATTACAACTACTCTAAAATATTCCAATGTTCCAACGACATCAAAATATTACCATGAATAATATCCACATAAATTATATTCTTAAATTATCATGACAATTCTCCATTTAATAGTACGATTTCAATTCCATTCAACTTACTCCCATTTAATCATGTAATAACAAAGTTCTACCAAATAGTGTACAAGTTATCAATTTTTATAATTTCAATGTGAACGATATTTTAACAATTCAACATATAATCCAAATCAAACATTTGTATTAACAACGTTACACAACAATAATTTTTGTTTTATAACATACTCATTTAATATCATAATTCTCTGAGTCGAAATATTATTCCAAGTTCATATTTTAATTCTAACATGCAATTCATCTAAAAAACTTACCCTAACCCAAAACATTAATCTAATTCAATTGTTTCATGTCTTAAATCAAATTTTTAGATTTAATAAAATTAGACCCAAATTTACAATCACTTTCTGTAATTGATCTTCGTAATTATTTTTAAGGAAACGTAATTAATCAAGTTTGAGAAACATTTAAAAGATATAACACTTAAGGGGAACAATGGAAATATTCATGTCTGATAAAAAGTCGTCTGGAAAATCTAATTATACGGTTGCGATCCCCTCACGAAAATAGCAAAGAATCATTCTTGGTTGATCTTGAGATAACTTGAGTTGAAACTTGTTTATAATGGGTTTTAGGTTTTGTAAAAGAGATGAGAGATTAATTTGGGAGGTTATTGCTTTTTTAGATGGGTTAAAAGTGTTTGAAAAATTTTAAACCCGAGACTTTTTAATATTGGAAATTAAAAAAGTTTAAAACCATCATAAACACTTAAAAACAACCTAACCCAACCCTCCACTATACCCCGGTGCGGATCGATTCACCCCAGGGCCGAATCAATTCGACACCTGAGCAATGCCCAGGTCTGCCAATTAAAATAAAAACCAAAAAAATCTCGATTTTCTACCAATTCAAATCCGATTAAGACCTTGTTTTTAAAACCAACATTTTTATATATAAAAAATAATTAATTTAAAAAAAAATATTTTTCTAATTTTAAATTTTTATAAAAGATCTATTTATTATGGTCCAAAATCACGGGGTGTTACAGTCTCCCCCACTAATACAGGAATTTCATCCTTGAAATTTAATGAAGCGTAAACATAAAACGTAAACTCAAACAAATAAAATAAGGCTCGCATATGTCTACTCATAGAATGCCACGATTGGATGCCCATACACCCAATATTACACACACCTACCCCATAATCTAAAGTATAATATATATCTTAACCATTTATATAAGCATAAATACGAGAATAAAACGTATCATGCAATCATGTCCTACCTAAGGTCCCAAAACAGGAAGTGCATACACCCTTGGCATAATCAGTCCTTGCATACCCACTGTTGGCGCTCCCCCTAGTGCTCCTAGTGCTGGAGGCCCTTGGCCCTGCTGTCCTTGTGCTTTCACACACTTGAAAGCTTGACGCCCTATCTCTCCACAAACGTAACAGCACTATATAAAGGTCCAGAAAATCTATCTGGCGCTTGCTCACCTTGTTGTCTCAGCCCCGGTCCCTACCTGTTGGATGCCAATGCCTTGCTGAAAGGCTTTGCTCCTCCACTACTCACTATTTCTTCAGCGGTTGGCCATTGTGACACTTGTTCTCCCCACCTACCCATGTCCCATCTTAGCCACTTGGCTTATACCTCTTACCTAACTTCTTTTAGTAATTCATCTTCTCTTGCCATAACAACAGTGTGACGCCCACCATCTAGGTGTAAGTCGTGTATGTCGGGGTTTCTAAAATCATTTGCTTAATCGATCACGTCAGACCCTAAATGAAATATTCCATTTTCTTCTCCTCGATCCTTAGTATTCACCTCCTCCAGTACAAAAAACAATAGATTTGTGAACTCTAAAACCTTAAAACTTTTTTTTCTTTGTACTCTTAATCTAGTAAGAAAAATACTAGTCATTAAATTTCACCAAAAAGTCTCCATAATTCAGACGATCTCTATCCTCAGATGTGGTGACACTTTCCCACCACTGCAACGCATCCCCGGTAAACTTAAAAGTGACTAACATCTTCTTCTGCAAATCTGTGCAATCTACCATCCTCAAATTCCACTCCATATCACAGCGCCATTGGTGAGCAATCGTTGGGTCAGATCCCCCATCAAAAGTGGAAAGATTATCCACGTGGAAAATGGCCCTCACCCTGTTCCAAACTGAAGTGGGTGTAACCTACTACTGCACCCCTTGGTTTCCCCGCCTTTGTCTCCCTATCTCAATACCAACCATTGTGGCCTCACGAACGATAGTCGCTAACTCTTCTACACCTAAAAGAAACTGACCCTGACGCTTTTGAACTGCGGGACTAGAAACCGATCCCTCTCTTCTAATCTCCAGATCTCCTAGTGTTCGTCATCTGAAAAGACAGGAACAAACAACATCAGGATCTGATAAAATCTAAAGAGTACAAATCATCAGAGGAGTCAAAGATAGGTAATGCGAAAGCTATAATAAACTCACAACCTACGAAACCTAAGACCTTCTCTGATGCCTAAAATACCATTCTTATCATGCGACAAAAATATGAGACATTGAAACTTTTCCACAAGATATAATTCGATATTTAATCCAACTAATATAACATCCGCGTAAGAAATTCCATCACCATGCTAACTCCAAAAGATAAATTAATATTTAAATGAAATCATACAACTGTAACTCGAACTGAAAAGAAACCATAAACAACTATGAATTCAAATGGCCAATCAAGTCCATAAACAACTGTCTCATAAATAAAACGACGAAAGAGAAAAATCTAAACTAGTAAAACAATAATATAAATCCAACTGCACTCTACAAATCTCCAATCCAATCTATGCAGGTACTCCAAGAACTATACCTGAAATGTTAGTCAACAAAATAGGTCAGAGCCCACCACATAAATATCAGCTACTCCTTTCAATTAGTATCCATGAATCCAGACATAAGCATCATACGAAATAACTATTATAATAGAGTATTTTAAATTACGCGATATAAGAACATGTGAGTAAAATAAAACAATACTAATTACTCACATAGCTAACCCATCCCATTATTCAAAACCAATTATGTTATTTCAACATTTGATTATATTAAAGCTATTAACTTAATTTAATGCAATTAGCCAATTATTATTAAAGTGACTCCACTATAGCCAATCGACTTTTCTATTGATCCTACCATATTCGGGCATCCCTAAAATTCTCAACATATCACGCCCATTCCCATTACTATAATCAGCTCACCCAATTTTGTTAGCCCTATACATATTGATGATGTTCCATGCATGACACATCATTATAATCTGATAACCCAATTTCGTTAACGTTTCACATATTGGTAATGCCAACACATACCTACGTCGCTATAGCCAACCAACTTAATTATCGTCAGTTCTGCACATATTAGCGACATAAAATAAGCACTCACGTCATTATATAGCCAACAAACCCAATTATGGTTATTTTTGCACATTTTGGTGGCGCAAACCCATTTTAATACCCGTTTATTATCTTATCAATTAATTATTAGTTCTCTTATTCTCAATTGACCCCACTTATAATTCGGGTCTTATAACCTAAAATCACCCATAGTCCATACCTAATGGTCACCAAATCGTAAGTGTTACATAGTCTATCATGTAGGAAGAATACGTACCAAACATCACCTGGTCTTCCACCTAGGCTAACGAAATAATGTAACGGTGTACTACCTAGTCCCACCCAGAAAATACTCAACCGTACAAGCATACACCTACTAGTACCTAGAAAGTGACAACAATAACAACAACAAAGTCTACCTACTAGTCATATACCTAGCAAACAACCTAATAAAATGGGTGAAAGTACAACTATTCCCAAAAATCCCAACGTTCCCGCGGCATCGAAATATTATCACAAACAATATTCACATAAATTATATTCTTAATTTATCATGACAACTCTCCTTTTAATACTACGATTTCAATTTCATTCAAATTATGTCCATCTAATCATGTAATAACCAAATTCTACCAAATAGTCACACAAGTTGTCAATTTCTATAATTTTAATACGAGTGATATTTTGACAATTCAATACATAATCCAAATCAAATATGCGTATTAATAACATTACACAATAATAATTTTCGTTCTACAACATACTCATTTAATATCACAATTCTACGAGACAAAACATTATTTCAAGTTCATATTTTAATTCTAACACACGATTCGTCCTACATAACTACGATAACCTAAAACATTAATCTAAGCATGTGATTGTTTCAAAACTTAAATCATATTTTTTTATTTAATAAAAATAGGCCCGAATTTACTTTCACTTTCCATAATTAATTTTCGTAATTATTTTAAAAAAGCATATGATTAATTAAGGTTTAAGCAACAATTAAAAATATAATACTTAAGGAGAACAAGAGATATATTTATCAGATAAGAAGTAGTCTCAAAAATGTGATTGTACGGTTGCGATCTTCTCGCGAAAATAGCAAAGACTCGTTCTTGGTTAATCTTAATAAAACTTGATTTGAATCTTCAAAACTTGAGTTAAAACATGTTAATTATATTTAGGTTTTGTAGAAGAGAGGAGACTAATTTAGTACGCTATTATTTTACTAGATGGGTTAAAAGTGTTTGAAAAAGTCTAAAAGCGAGCCTTTCTAATATAGGAGATTAAAAGAGTTTAAAACCATCACAAACTCTTACAAACAACCCAACCCGCGACTATGCCCCTATGCGAATTGATTTGCCTCAAGGCCGAATCGATTCGGCCCCTGAGCAAGGCCAGGCCTGCGAGTTTAAATAAAAACTTAAAAAATCCCAATTTTTAACTCCAATTAAAACCTTATTTCTTATATATTAAAACCAATATTTTTAAATACAAAAAATAATTAATTCCAATAAATATTTTTCTAATTTGCAATTTATAAAAAAAATGCATTTATTATGATCCAAAATCACGAGGTATTACATAAAATGCCTTGTTCCACACTTTAAGTTATTACAATTGAGTTTAAAGCCTATCAATTATTAGAGGCCCATGTGTCAATTATAAGTTACTTTATAAATGCATGATTGGGTTAAAATAAGTTCAATCTAAATTCATTACGTTAACAAAATACCTAACATTTAGTATTCTTTAATATTTGAATTCTTGTTCAAGTTTGGGAAAACTTTGATGAGATGTGTAATATGCCTTTCTCATGAGTCACTTTCAACTTTCTGTTGTTCCAATCAATCTTTTCTGAATGCTTTCGTGGCATAGCTGTGAGTGAAATTTGTATTTTGTATTATTGACTTCTAAAGCTTCATCAACTTCGTATCTTAAGAACTTGATTTGATTTTAAGTACGTTTTTCTAATGAAAGAGATCTAGCCAGTAAACTCAATTTTAAAAACGTGTTATATTTGACAATATCCAATAATTTATCATCACCAAAATCGATGTTATGCCCTTATTCAAAACTAGTGCATAAACAGATTTATTTAATAAGTTGCAGTTCTATGCATAATAACTAATAGATTAGAAACATATGTTTCACTCACTTGGGTTTACTCGCATTTATAAAATACGTTTTTACCATCTAAACCATGCAAAATAGTCAATTGTTTGGAGTTGGTTTAATAACCCCCCAACCCAAGTGCCCCATCCCTTCCCCAACAAGAATACACTATTTCCAGTTTTCGCATTTGACTATGAAGCACCAATACACGAAAAGTAACTTGACATGCTGATCCGATATTTTGAAAAAAAGGTAGGACACAAACGTGTTGGGACACATAGACTACTATCAAAGGCGGAGCTAGAATTCTTGAGAGGAGTGAGCGTGTATTTTTGTATGACTATACTTACCGATCTTTACTGTATTGTCACGATATGTTAAGCAGGGTACATATGTATGGATGTGGGTGCATCGTGCATTAGAGCTACCAAAATTAATATCAGTAAAATTGAGAGCGACGCTAATGCCTCTATATCATTATATTTACAAGGAGAAACGCACTCAATGCGTTTGACATATAAAAATAATTACAAAACATACATATCATTAAGTTTATATAATCAACAGGGGCATTTGTATAATTTGTTAAAGTACTTTTTCCATAAAGGAACATTAAATTTGAGAATAAAATATTGTCACTATTACTATATCAAGATTTCTCTATCTAGTTAGAAAAATAGAAAATAGTGGACATTTTATGAAGGTTTTATTATTAGTGTGATCATTAAGGTCATTTAGATCATTAAGGCCATTTTATTATTTAAACTCTAGATAAAACAAAACTCTCATTTCTTGGTGAGGCATAGGATATAGTAATGAATTTATATATTTCTAAAATAATTATTATAAGTATTAGCCAACTATATATATATAATGCTAAGTTTTTTAGTCCATATTTTTAAAAGCAAAGTCTCGCTAGTTGTGAAAAACCTCACTCTCACAATGGTAATTAAGAAGCTATAAAAATTGCCTTCCCGTGAATATATGATCACATGAGGCTAGCTAGCTAACTTGTCCTGAACACAATGACCAAAGTCTTTCTTAGGAGGGCTATATAATTAGTCAGCCTGAAATAATTGCTACTGCCTTTGAGTGTTTCAACTTTTTTACACTGGGCTAGAGCCATTGACTACTATTTATATTTTTTTATATATCACTAAAAAACATTACCATGGATTCAATAGTTCAAAAATATTATATTGTCATCCCTCTAAGTAAATATAACATATTTCAACCAATAAACAATATATTGTGAACTATTTTGGTTGAGGATAATTATATAGTATTCTCCAAAATGTATTCGAGCATATCCAAATTGTCACATATAATGTTTGTAGTCGGAAAGCAAAAATGACACGATTAACTAGTGCATTCAAACAATTCCAACCTCAAATTTACAAGCAATTTATAATTTACTTTTTCGGTGATACGTAGAGAACTATAACAAGATACCTAATATACAATATTCTTTAACCTTGAATTCTTGATTAAGTTAGGGAAGACTTGATGAGCTGCGTATGCCTTCGTCATAAGTCGCTTTCAACTTTTTGTTTTCTTCCAATCAATCTTTTCTGAATGCTCTTCGTCTCATACCTGCAAAGAAATTTGGATCCTGTAGTATTGACTTGAAAAGCTCATCAACTTCATATCTTGACAATTTGATTTGATCTGAGTACTTCTATGCCAGTAAACTCGATCTAAAAAAATGCTAAATTGGACAATATCCATTTGTTTGTCATCACTAAAATCACTATCACGCCTTTAATTAAAACTATGGACTCAACAACTTTAATTAATAAATTGTACGGTTTCGCCTAGTAACTAATAAATTTGAAACATATGTGTACTATTAAGAAGTTCCCATATGTTCGTACACTGTAATCAATCCATTTTTAAGATTGTTTATTGATTAGCGAGGATGCAAAGAAAATGCATTTCGAAACTATAAACACCACCACATTTGGGTTTAGCCTGGTGTTGGAAACACATGTCTAAGACAGCTGTTAGTTTTAAGTTGCAAAATTAAAGGTCGGTTCTCTAAGGGTTCTCTTCGTGTCCCACATCGGTGGGAGACTTAAAATGGAGTGTGTTAATATATAATTTTTTGAGAACAAAGGTTCAGCCCTTTGGACATTCAAATTTTTGTGGGTATGTGGGGCAGACCCAATGGGCCAAGTCACACACGCGCGCGCGCGCCGCCGCCGGCCCGTGTCCGGCTCCGGGTCTTGGGTCTTGGGCTCATTAAGAATTAATTTTTTGGACAAATAAATTACCGATTTTGGGCTTTAAAAATTATTTTTTAACGGTAATTAATTCCGAAAAATTAAAACGTGGTTTATTCTGCGTTGATTTCTTCAACCGAGTTGCCCACTATTTCCAGAATTTTCTCCACGTTGTTTACCAACGTCTCTTTTCTTTTTCCCATAAAAGAGGTGGTAGCCTCCGTTTTTAACACAGACTTATCTCCCAAAAAATTTCTGCAAACAGTTCCAACCTCCGAATTTTTTTTTACAGAAATAATTATTCATTCCCTGAATAATTATAACGACACAGAAATATATAATCTTTCCAGATTATTTATATTTATCTTGATCGAGCATTATATGTATTGTGGAATGGGTGTTTGTTGACCGAATCAGATTCGTGCTGCTGATTCGTAATATTTCCGAGGCTGTTTTATCCTGGGGGTGACGGGGCTGTACACTGTCGGCACAAATTGGAGACAGAGCCGCGAAACACCTTAAAGAGAGCGACCTAGTCCGCGACTCAGCCGTGTTCTTGACTGTCCAGTTCCGGAATTCTTATACTTTTCTGCCCAGATTTATTTGCTCCAAAAATTGGGTAATTTCGTTCCTGATTTTAATTCTGCATTTAATTATTTAAATTGCTGCTACAGCAATTTTAAGGTGTTCTTATTCTGCCATGGACGAAATCAACTCAAGTAACCTAAATAAGCCTTTCAAATATGAAGGCACTCATTTTAAACGTTGGAGCAAAAAATTGCTATTTTATTTAACTACGAAAAAAAGTCGCATCATGTGTTCAATTTGACAAACCCGTAGTAAATAATCCACCTACTGTTGAGAAAAACAAAACAATTAGAACTTGGGAGGAAAATGATTTTTTGTGCAAGAACTATATTTTGAATGCTCTAAGTGACGAACTTTATGACTATTATGCCAATTATAAAACTGCGAAAGATGTTTGGGTTGCACTCTTTAAAAAATATGACACGGAGGAGGCGGGTGCTAAAAAATATGCCGTCAGCCGTTATTTGAAATTTCAAATGACGGATGACAAATCTGTTGTTGCTCAAACCCATGATTTGCAAATGATTGCCCATGAAATTATTTCCGAAAGCATGGCTTTAGATGAGCAATTTCAGGTGGCTGTAATTATTGATAAATTGCCTCCACTGTTCAAAGAGTTTAAAAATATTTTGAGGCATAAGTCTAAAGAATTTTCACTAGAGTCATTAATTACTAAATTGAGAATTGAGGAGGAATCCCGAAAACAGGACTATAAAGATGAAATTCTTGTTGTGTCTAACAACAAAAATCAGAAAAAGAACCACACTCCAGTTGTTTTAAAGGCAAACGGAAAAAATATGAAAAATCAGAAAAAGAGCCACAACCAGAATTTTAAGACTCAGACTCAGACTCATAATAAGTATAAGAACCCTGGAAATGGACAGTCTAGCAACTCGGGACAGTTTCTCTGTTTCAAGTGTGGCAAGCCTGGCCATATGGCTCGCAAATGTCGCAATGTGCCACAAGCACAAGCGAATTTGACCGAAGAGGACCTATGTGCTATGATTTCAGAAATCAACATGGTTAGCGGTGCCGAAGGGTGGTCGTTGGATACTGGCGCTTCCCGCCATATCTGTTATGACCGTAGTCTGTTTAAGACTTATTCTGAGACTGCAGATAAGAAGGTGTTGTTGGGTGATTCTCACTCCACCGAGGTTGCTGGTACTGGAAATGTGGAATTGAAGTTCACTTCGGGAAAGACTGTTATCCTCAAAGATGTTCTTCACACTCCCGAGATAAGGAAAAATTTGGTTTCGGGTTATCTTCTCAACAAAGCTGGCTTTACTCAAACTATTGGTGCTGATTTATTTACTTTGACCAAAAATGGAATTTTTGTAGGCAAGGGTTATGCCACTGATGGGATGTTTAAATTGAATGTTGTTGCAATGAATAAAATTTCTCCTTCTGCTTATATTGCTTGTTCATTTAATATTTGGCATGCTAGGCTTTGTCATGTTAATAAACGACTTGTTAAAAATATGAGCACTTTAGGATTAATTCCCGAATTATCATTAAATGATTTTGAAAAATGTGAATGGTGTAGTCAAGCAAAAATTACTAAGACACCACATAAATCTGTTTTTAGAGAATCCGAACCACTTGATTTAATTCATTCAGATATTTGTGAATTGGATGGTGTCACAACTAGAAATGGCAAACGTTATTTTATTACTTTTATTGATGATAGTTCCGATTATTCATTTGTGTATTTAATGAAAAATAAAAGTGAAGCGTTTGACATGCTTAAAATTTTCCTAAATGAAATTGAAAATCAATTTAATCGGAAAATAAAAAGGTTACGTAGTGATAGAGGCACCGAATATGATTCTGGACCATTTATTGAATTTTATAAAACCCACGGTATTATTCACGAAAAAACTACCCCTTATTCGCCCGAAATGAACGGTAAAGCCGAAAGAAAATATAGGACATTAACTGAATTAGTTGTTGCTATTTTATTAAATTCAGGGGCTGCCTCACATTGGTGGGGTGAAATTATTTTGACTGTGTGTCACGTGCTTAATAGAATTCCTAAGACTAAAATGAAAATATCTCCTTATGAAATTTGGAAAAATTTT
Organism: Sambucus nigra; assembly: GCA_949130495.1. NCBI lineage: Eukaryota > Viridiplantae > Streptophyta > Magnoliopsida > Dipsacales > Adoxaceae > Sambucus > Sambucus nigra. The sequence goes on from OX422220.1 coordinate 54,637,001, forward strand.
AAGCCCAACGTGTCATACTTTAGAGCGTGGGGGTGCTTAGCCTATGTACGTATACCTGACCCTAAAAGGTCTAAATTGGCGAGTAGAGCATATGAGTGCATTTTTATAGGCTATGCTATTAATAGCAAAGCATACCGATTTTATGACTTGAAAAATCAAGTAATTATTGAATCAAATGACGCCGATTTTTATGAAGATAAATTTCCTTTTAAATTGAGGAATAGTGGGGGCGAGTCATCCACTAATATTTCTTTAAATAAAAATAAATAAAATAATGAATCCATTTTAGAAATTCGAAAAAGTAAAAGCGCTCGTGTGGAAAAAGATTTTGGTCCCGACTTTTATGCTTATACTTTAGAGGAAGAGCCTAACACTATTCAAGAAGCCTTATCTTCTTTAGATGCCGATTTATGGCAAGAGGCTATTAATGATGAAATGGATTCTTTGGAAATAAATAAAACTTGGCATTTAGTGGACCTTCATCCTGGATGTAAAACAATTGGGTGTAAATGGATTCTTAAAAAGAAATTAAAACCTGATGGCACTGTTGAAAAATATAAGGCACGTCTTGTTGCTAAAAGTTTTAGACAAAGAGAAAATGTAGACTTTTTTGGCACATTTTCACCCGTGACTAGAATAACGTCTATACGTGTACTATTTGCTATAGCTGCCTTAAATGATTTAATTGTACACCAAATGGATCTTAAAACTGCATTTTTAAATGGAGAATTAGAATAAGAGATTTATATGGATCAACCTGAAGGTTTTATTGTACACGGTCAAGAAAATAAAGTATGTAAATTAGATAAATCTCTTTATGGACTCAAACAGGCACATAAACAATGGCATGATAAATTTTATAGCCTAGTCATCTCTAATGGGTTTAAAATTAATAAAAGTGACAAATGCATTTATTATAAATATGTTAAGAACATTTGCACTATCATATGTCTTTATGTTGATGACTTGCTTATATTTGGTTCTAATATTCATGCCGTAGAAAATGTTAAGTCATTATTATGTGCCAACTTTGATATGAAGGATTTGGGTGAAGCTAGTGTAATATTAGGAATTAATATTACTAGGTCAGAAAAGGGACTTTCTTTGGATCAATCTCATTACATTGAGAAAGTTCTAAAGAAATATAATTACTTTGACTGTAAACCTGCTAGTACTCCATTTGATCCTAGTGTAAAGTTATTTAAGAACACTGGCGACAGTGTAAATCAAAATGCTTATGCAAGCATTATTGGTAGCTTACGTTATGCTACAGATTGCACTAGACCTGACATAGCTTATGCTGTGGGAGTACTATGTAGATTTACTAGTAGACCTAGTATGGAGCATTGGCATGCTATTGAGAGGACGATGAACCTCGGATTACACTATAATAAGCATCCCGCTGTCCTTGAAGGATTTAGTGATGCAGATTGGAACACCCTATCTGATGATTCTAAAGCTACTAGTGGATATATATTTAGCATCGCTGGTGGTGCAGTTTCTTGGAAATCTAAGAAACAAACTATTTTGGCTCAATCCACTATGGAGTCTGAGATGATAGCGCTAGCTGCTGCTAGTGAAGAGGCAGGTTGGTTAAGAAACCTCCTGTCAGATATTCCATTATGGGAAAGACCGATTCCAACCGTTTTGATTCATTGTGATAGTACCGCGGCTATTGCAAAAGGAACCGTTATTATAACGGTAAGAAACGACAAATACGTCGTAAGCACAGTACTGTTAGAGAATTTATCTCTACGGGTGCTGCGAGGGTGGATCATATACGGTCTCAACAGAACTTAGCTGATCCTTTGACGAAAGGACTAGCTAGGGAGAAGGTGTGGAACACCACGAAAGGGATGGGACTAAAGCCCTTGGATAAATGAGTCATTTGTGATGGTAACCCAACATATAGACTGGAGATCCCAAGAAATATGTTCAAAGGGTAATAACAAGTCACAAGTGATATGGGTTGAATCATGCGATTATTAATTAATATAGAACGGGATTTTACTCCGAGTCCATCCCTATGGAGCATGATATCCTAAAGCGAGTTAAGGATGAGTTATGATAACTCTTAATGAGATCTATAGCTCTATTTTGAGTGGGGTACTTAGCTACAGGAGTATTCTTGATAGACTCACCTATGTGAATGTGGAAGTGTGGCCGCTTCCTATGGATATTTTGGGCAAATTCCTAAAGCGTTCACTATACTGGGATAGAAGCACATGGCCGTAACGTGCTAGCTATTAAGAACTACACCCACGTAGGATTGTGTGTGGGATGTTGTCAGAGATAGAGTTCAAAACTATGGTTACTCTAGTATATTCTGAATCATCTTTACTACGTAAAGGTTCAAGTCGAAAGACACCTTTGCTTATGCACAATTCTATGAATTATTGCTCGATAAAATGTTTTCAAGTTTTGCAAGTGGGGGATTGTTGGAAACAGCTGTCTAAGACAGCTGTTAGTTTTAAGTTGCAAAACTAAAGGTTGGTTCTCTAAGGGTTCTCTCCGTGTCCCACATCGGTGGGAGACTTAAAATGGAGTGTGTTAATATACAATTTTTTGGGAACAAAGGTTCAGCGCTTTGGGCATTCAAGTTTTTGTGGGTATGTGGGGCAGACCCAATGGGCCAAGTCACACACGCGCGCGCGCGCCGCCGCCGTCCGGCCGGCCTGGCTCGTGCCCGTGTCCGGGTCCGGATCCTGGGTCTTGCGCTTGGGCTCATTAAGAATTAATTTTTTGGACAAATAAATTAACGATTTTGGGCTTTAAAAATTATTTTTTAACGGTAATTAATTCCGAAAAATTAAAACGTGATTTATTCTGTGTTGATTTCTTCAACCGAGTTACCCACTATTTCCAGAATTTTCTCCACGTTGTTTACCAACGTCTCTTTTTTTTCCCATAAAAGAGGTGGTAGCCTCCGTTTTTAACACAGACTTATCTCCCAAAAAATTTCTGCAAACAGTTCCAACCTCCGAATTTTTTTTTACAGAAATAATTATTCATTCCCTGAATAATTATAACGACACAGAAATATATAATCTTCCCAGATTATTTATATTTATCTTGATCGAGCATTATATGTATTGTGGAATGGGTGTTTGTTGACCGAATCAGATTCGTGCTGCTGATTCGTAATATTTCCGAGGCTGTTTTATCCTGGGGGTGACGGGGCTGTACACTGTCGGCACAAATTGGAGGCAGAGCCGCGAAACACCTTAAAGAGAGCGACCTAGTCCGCGACTCAGCCATGTTCTTGACTGTCCAGTTCCGGAATTCTTATACTTTTCTGCCCAGATTTATTTGCTCCAAAAATTGGATAATTTCGTTCCTGATTTTAATTCTGCATTTAATTATTTAAATTGCTGCTACAACACTTGGAAAATAATCCAATGTTTGAAGTTGGATAATCTCAATAGAAAATATTCTGTCATAATTTGAATATGAATTCTATTGATATATTTATGACGTGGGGATACAAAATACAATATTTTGCCTTCACATAATCTTCTATTCATATTTTGGTATGAGAAAATGATATTGTAACCGAAAAATTACCGAAATTGGAGATACCGAAATAGGTGGCGGGCTTCTATTGGTTAGTATGTAGGGTCCGCGCCAGCGGGTCCAAAGAATCAACCAATAACACGCCTTCAGGTATTATTTCAGTCAAAATTTCAGTCACTTTTTCTGTTACAATAGAAGTGTTATTTGGTATGTATCGCTAAAAAATTGAAATAATTATATATTATTCTCAAAAACGTATTTGGGCATGTCCCAAATTGTCAAATATAATGTTTGAAGTCGAAAAGTGTCGGGGTTCGACATGTCACCCACACGAACACAGTGATCTCAGTGATTTAGCCAATTCAATGCGAGAGCTTCTCAAACGTTATCATCAATTGAGAAGGAAAAAATGAACTTCAGGAATAAACTGCATAGATAATGTGACAAACAGCAGCCATACCAAACATATATCATTTTATTATGCAATAATATATATAATACCATACAAACACAACCTTGAAATATCCAAACTCACTTCCTCCACAAGTAAAACAGGCTCCGAGAGGGGAACAAAAAAACTCCAATCCGAGCCCAATTCAACAATCTCCTATAACTTGTATCTATTACACTCTTATGCTGCTTTCAAAGGATTCCCAACTTCAAATTTAAACTCACATCATTCCCTACAACTATAAGAAGGGCTCCAATAGCATTCAAAAAAATTCGATCAGAGCCCAGCCCAATTTCCACCCTATGTGCCTCTCTTTCTCTATATATGTAAAATGTATAGTGTATCGTCCTTGTAAGGTAGTCATAGTATGGGAATTCACATCTGACCCCAATTGGAAGCTGATATTGGGCTTTGGCCTAACTTTTGTTTCTCTCTTACTGAATTCATCTTCTCCAATTTCCATTCACCTCTAAGCCTAGCAATGAAAGTATCAGCTTTTGCATTCACATCTGGACTTGGACAAAAGCCCGGCGCAATGGAAGGCCCAATCGAATCTCCAGTGTCCATCTCACCTACCGGTTTTTGATCATTATCTTCCGGCTCCGGTGAAGCAGCACGAGAGCTTTGATTGCTCGCCACCTTAACATAATCTCCGCGACGAACAAATTTCATCTCCGGTAACTTAAACGGGGGCAATGGCGGCGGAACCGGAATTGCACTTTCTTCTCCATTACTGTAATCCCTCGCTTTCGTCGGCAATGGCGGTTTTCTACTATTTAACGGTGCAGACGATTGAAATCGTTTGCTTTTGGTTCCGCTAGTGAAAAAATTCTCGACAATTGGCGGTGGGGGAGGTGGCGGGGGAGTGGAAGTCGCACTGGTTGAATAAAATCGCTTACTTTTGGAACCGCTTTTGAACAAATTATTGAAAATCGAACTCGGTGGCGGCAGTGGTGGAGGTGGAGGTGGTGTCAAACTCGAAACCGAATGGATTTTTTTGCTTTTGGTTGTTTTCTTAAACATGTTATGGAAAACTGACGGCGGTGGCGGCGGAGGAGGAGGAGGAGGTGGCGGAGGTTGATTTTCCTGAGAGTGAATATTTGTCAATTTTTGTTTCCGCTTTCTCTTATACAACGAAGATATAGCTGTTGCTATTTCCTTTGTTGCATTACTTTTTTTCCTCTGCAACTTTTCCGGTGGCGGTGGCGGTGGTGGCGGGGGTATTGGTGTCGATTGAACATCATGCTGAGTTCTCCTTTGTTTATGGACCTTTTGTGGCGGCGGTGGCGGCGGTGGTTGCGGTTGCGGTGATTGAAATTCTGATTCACTTTTGCTTCGTTTTTCTAATTTCTCTTCTCGTTTGCTAATTGCTCGAAAAGATCGCCGGCGTTTTAAATCAACCGCCGGTTTCTTTTCACGGTTTACAAATGTATCAACTGGAATTTCCTTTACATCTGATTTTTCTTCACTTCGCCGGTGATTATAAGACTCCGGTGCCGACGATCGGTATAAATTCACTTCAAAATCATCGTAGAATCGAAACCGGTTATCACCGGTCTCCCACAACGACTCCTGTCTAAGATCAGGATACGAGCTACTACTCCTCCTCATACTCGTACCGCCGGTAACCGGTTGTCTCGCCGGAGAATGAAACATTTTCCTATCACCGATCGGAACATTAGCATTGGCATCATTTCCTGTCGGTGATGAAGATGATGATGAAGCGTCATCGTTTCGTCTAGCGAAAACACCGCATAATATAGCGAAGAGGACTAAAATGACATTAAGAGAGTCCCAGCTTTTTTTGACGGAGTTTGGGCGGAGAATATTAGAAGTGTGAGAGAGTAGAGGTGGGAGTAAAAAGAAAAGTAGTAACAATGCTAGGATTGGTAACAGTATAATTAGAATTACCGGATTTACAATTGGAGATGGAGATCGCCGTCTATAGCTTGCCGGAGGTTCAAACCAGAACGGTGAAGAGTCTCTGTCTTGCTCTTCCATGGAGTTTAGTTTGCTTTAAAGAGAGAGAGAGAAACCGAGAGCGAGAGAAAGAGAGAGGTTTAGAATGAAATGATATGATTCATATGAATATGGAGCGACATTTAAATGTAATTGGTGACCAATATAAAAGGATGAGAGGGACTTCAGGATTTAAATAATCTTTTCTAAGTTTGGTACCCTTAATCATTCATCATTTTGGAGGGGGTTTAAGTTCTCTTATATTAAATTTGAAAACAAAACACATTTGAATTCAAAAGGTGTTAGTTACACATTGACTATTTAAATCAGTTCAAAAAATCATCAAATCGTATTTCAAAAATATTAATTTTTAATTTGAATTAGATTTTTGACATGAATTCTTAAAAAATGTGTGAATTACTAAATTATTAATCATTTTTATTTTTAGGATGTAGTTTTCAGTTAATATTATTAATTATAGGATCAATTATCGAAAAGTCCATCGAACATTTTTTAATACACGTTTAGTTTAAGTCTTTTTATTTTATTTTAAAAAATTCATCACCACATAATAATACAAAAAATATATATTTTTAGTTTAACTCATTTACCCAATATTCTCTTATTTTTAAAGGTCCGCGCTAGCGGCACTCCCTTCCCACCCACCCACCCCCAACCACCCCACTCCCCCATTGTCGAAGTTTCGACGACCTTCACTAAAGTTCCGACGGTGGGAGACAGGGGTGGAGGAAAGTAGGTAAATGGTTTGTGTGTGTAAGGACATTTTTGTCATGTCCGTTATCTTACAGTTTTGTATGTCGTACGCCGTTACATTTGGCACGTTTCTACATGATCACATATGACGGCCTCAATCCGAATTCCAGGAATCAAGCATCCTGCATCTCCATCATGTGTTTTACATCAGCCTCAATGACTTCACGTTCCATGCTTTTAGGGACTATATGCTAGTGGTACGCAAGAGAAGTCAAAACAGTGAAAGAAGGCTCGATATGGAAGTTCAAGGGCAATTCGGTAATTGTACATCCACCGTCCGGAGGATAGGTCAACTAGAAAGTTTAAGAGCTTGCCGCAACAAAGATACTGGAAGAAACGGCATCTCATTCCGAGTTCCGGTGAAGAAGATATGGCCCTTTGAAGATGGAGAGATTTCCTCGAAAGAATCTGGTTCCTGAGGACCGGACCGATCCGACCTCCTACCGGATCGATCCGATTTGTCAAGATCCAGTAGCCACCGGATCCATAGCGAACCGATAAAGCCAATCAAGCCGAACCGATCCGACAGCTACCGGACCAATCCGGGTTCAGAAAAAGAACCGATCCGGTTTCACCGGACCGATCCGCCTATCGACCGGACCGATCCGTCGAGGATAATTACTGCCAGATCGTGCAGCAGATTTTTTAGGGTTTCGATCCCTTATTTAAACCACGATCAGCAGTTGGTTTTTTTTAAGACTTCCATAGACGAAATTCAGAGTCCTTATGCTCTAAGTCTTCACCTATTGAGTCCCAAGACTCTAGGTTTTGATTCACACAAAGTCCAAATCTTTGTGAATCACTTTTGTGTAACCCAAGAACACAACTTTGGTTTGTTCAACCCTTGTGAAGTGGACCGCTTCTTCCTCTTCATTGCTGCCCTCCTGGAAAGGGAAAATTCCAGCCGCCGACATAGGAACCGACACCTGCGGGTATTTCTGTGTCACACTATTTCTAGCCGTTGCTTTGAAGGTTTACCGAAGACACCGTGCGTTACACTTGTGGGCGATTATCAGGTTGTATGTAAGTCAATGGTCTTGTAAATTCTTTAAAGTTCTAGAAATAAAAGGTTTTGCCCTTCGGGGATTTTTTCCTTAACTTTGTGTCGCATGCTTTATATTTGATGGGTTGATTTAGATGCATGTTTAAGGGTTGAATTTATTTGGTTTAAAAGTAGACGCTAGTTAAATAAGGGTTACTTGGAAACTTGCGAAGTTAATCAATTATCACGCATTCTCAAATTGGTATCAGAGCAGGTTACGCTAATTTATTGCGTATTCCTATTTTCCGCAAAAGCGTGTGATATTGATTTTTTTTTTTTTTGAAAAATCAGTTTTGTGAAAAATCGCAATTTTTCAATGGAACGCCCATTTAATGAGGAGCCTATTTTTGAAAAATTTCACGACCGTGCTGAAAAATTAAAAAGTTTGAATTTGAAACTTTGCAAAAGAATTAAAGTTTTGGAAAAAGAAAATTCTATCTTTAAACGTAAGATTGAATATTTGCGAGAGTTTCAAACTCAAAGTGATATTTGTCGTGAGCACTTTGGTAATTTGTGTACTAATTTTGATTCTTTAAAAATTGCCAAAAAGAAGAGTGATGAGAGAGTCCTAGTTTTAGAGAAGGAATTGGAGGACTTAAAAAATTCTAGGGTTCCCGTTTGTGCCGTCGAGGATAAAAAATTAATCGATGATTTTATGGCACGCGAAAAGACTCTTAGGAATAAGTTTGTTTTAATTGAGGGGGAGCGTGATAAACTATTAAGTTTAATTGATAATTTGAAAAAGAAATCCCTATCTTTGGAAGAGTCTAATTCTTTGCTTGAGTCAAAAATTTTGAAGTTCAAAAATGATTTGACAGACTCAAGTAGGTTTGATAGTGATGGTAATGGCTCATCTTGTTCTCATACTTCTAGTGCTAAAGCCAAAACCATTATTTGTTTTAGAGGGTCAACTAAGTCCAAGGATGTTAGAAAAGATCACACTTTAGGTGTCATTTCACCCGTTTACACATGTTCATATTGTGGTAGGAAAGGTCACCTTAGGCGTTTTTGTTTTGATCTTGGAAGAAGTCCTAGGAAGTTTATATCTAGTGTTCCCGTGGTTTCCAAAGCCCCCACACGATGTTTCACATCTATTTGGGTTAGAAAATCACTTTTAGAGGCACTAGATTTTAGACAAGTTGATTCCCGGTTGCTTGCACATGATTCTTCACTTGCCATATCATATAGATGATTGTGTTTGCATGTTTGTCATACACTAGTTGTGGTTTCATGTTTTATACTTGTTTGCTAGTGTTATGACATATGTACTTTTTGTATATATTTTTTTTGAAAAATTTTGAAAAATACAAAAAGATTTTTTTTTGGTTGCACCGTTTATGGATGTACACTTTGGATGACCGAGTCACAACATCATTCCATTTTTCATGTGACTATTTGATAGTGTTTTGAGACAATAGGTCAATTCATCCATGTGCTTTATAATGTTTGGAGTCATTAAGATGTAATTTAGTGTTACTTCCTACATGTTTGACTCATGTTTTCCTTTATTGCACACATGCACGGATTTGTTTGATTATTGTGCTTGTCTTATCACATGTTGGTTGGGTGTTTTCACTTCAATCCTGTCCTTAAAACGAACCAAGCGCGATATATTTTGATAAGGAAATTGTGCATATTAAAACCGTTTTGTGAGTTTGTGTGCTTTGTTTGATAACGGGGAGGGGCTGCGAAAGGTAATCATCTATCCTTTGCGCAAAAGCCACCGTTAAAAAGGACCTAAAAAATTGAGGAATTTTATTATCCGAGGTCCAAAGAGGTTAAAAGAGCCCGAAAAAATTTAAAGGCAATAAAAAGCAATTCATGCCAAATATGGGCCATTTAGGTTTTTGCACCAATTCTCCAAAGTTTGAGAATTTAGATTACCTCTAAAAGAAAATTTATATGAGGGAGTTTGGTTGGAGAATTTAAAACGGGTTTGCACGTCCTTGAAATGCTTAAAATGAGCTAAATTGTTTTGGACGTTATTGGGGTGAAAATCATTTTGACTTTGATTTGTTGATTTGTATAAGACGATGTCATCTAAATTCAACAATCTTTTCACCTAAGGATACTTTTGATGCTCATTCGTTAGGGGTACACATATGCATCGTGCACATATGATTGATTGAGTTGATTTACCTATCGAATGTGTTCACACCCATTCATTCCGTTTCCATGACTTGGTTGTTTGAGTCTAAATCCATGGTGTGATTTTTGTAGCATTTTTTTCAAATGGTATCTATTTTTTATCTTTGTATGAAAAATTTGAAAATTCAAAAATAGTTTGTGCTATTTTATGTACCGTGACACCCCGATTTTGCCTATTTGATTCATTCTTCTCATTTGTCTATTTGGGGACATCATAAAAAGGGGGAGAAAGAATTATCATATTATGGGGGAGTTTTGAAATTTTGAGTTTGCTCATAAATTGGTATCCAGATTTATCTCATTTCAAACTCGATATGTCACTTGGTATTTTGCTTTATCTCATGTGTGTAGGTACTATCTTGATGATCTCTGAATTGCACACCCTGATGAGAAAAGCTTTGAGATTCCTAAAGATTTGAAGAACAAACGATGTAGTCTTATTCATATGTATCTTTCCAGTTTTGGGTTCATGGAAGGGTAGATTTGTATAGGCATTTGTATGTTTGATAATTCGGATTTTTTATGTATGTACCGGCATAGACATAGGGGGAGATTTGTAAGGACATTTTTGTCATGTCCGTTATCTTACAGTTTTGTATGTCGTACGCCGTTACATTTGGCACGTTTCTACATGATCACATATGACGGCCTCAATCCGAATTCCAGGAATCAAGCATCCTGCATCTCCATCATGTGTTTTACATCAGCCTCAATGACTTCACGTTCCATGCTTTTAGGGACTATATGCTAGTGGTACGCAAGAGAAGTCAAAACAGTGAAAGAAGGCTCGATATGGAAGTTCAAGGGCAATTCGGTAATTGTACATCCACCGTCCGGAGGATAGGTCAACTAGAAAGTTTAAGAGCTTGCCGCAACAAAGATACTGGAAGAAACGGCATCTCATTCCGAGTTCCGGTGAAGAAGATATGGCCCTTTGAAGATGGAGAGATTTCCTCGAAAGAATCTGGTTCCTGAGGACCGGACCGATCCGACCTCCTACCGGATCGATCCGATTTGTCAAGATCCAGTAGCCACCGGATCCATAACGAACCGATAAAGCCAATCAAGCCGAACCGATCCGACAGCTACCGGACCAATCCGGGTTCAGAAAAAGAACCGATCCGGTTTCACCGGACCGATCCGCCTATCGACCGGACCGATCCGTCGAGGATAATTACTGCCAGATCGTGCAGCAGATTTTTTAGGGTTTCGATCCCTTATTTAAACCACGATCAGCAGTTGGTTTTTTTTAAGACTTCCATAGACGAAATTCAGAGTCCTTATGCTCTAAGTCTTCACCTATTGAGTCCCAAGACTCTAGGTTTTGATTCACACAAAGTCCAAATCTTTGTGAATCACTTTTGTGTAACCCAAGAACACAACTTTGGTTTGTTCAACCCTTGTGAAGTGGACCGCTTCTTCCTCTTCATTGCTGCCCTCCTGGAAAGGGAAAATTCCAGCCGCCGACATAGGAACCGACACCTGCGGGTATTTCTGTGTCACACTATTTCTAGCCGTTGCTTTGAAGGTTTACCGAAGACACCGTGCGTTACACTTGTGGGCGATTATCAGGTTGTATGTAAGTCAATGGTCTTGTAAATTCTTTAAAGTTCTAGAAATAAAAGGTTTTGCCCTTCGGGGATTTTTTCCTTAACTTTGTGTCGCATGCTTTATATTTGATGGGTTGATTTAGATGCATGTTTAAGGGTTGAATTTATTTGGTTTAAAAGTAGACGCTAGTTAAATAAGGGTTACTTGGAAACTTGCGAAGTTAATCAATTATCACGCATTCTCAGTGTGTGTCTTTATTTTGAGTTTTTTATATGGTGAGTGACTTTTTGATACAAAACAAAAGGACTTGGACTAAACGTGTATTGAAAATGTTCGACGGACTATTCAGTCTTCGCCCCTTAAATATATAGGTTATGTCATCATACATAAATACTTGCATGTGAAACTCATCTTATGTGGAGTTAAATTTTTATTGGTGTAATTTATAAAATAATCTACATTAGTAAACTTATCTTATATTCGTTTTGTAAAAATAGTTAAGTTAAATTGTAGTAAGACCTTTGTATTGTTTTAGGTTTTCGGATCCATGTCCTAAATTTTAATTTGATAAAGTCGTCCTTGTACTTTTGAGTCATTTCATTTTGGCCCAAACCAATTAACTTTCCATCGAAATTAAAACAATACAATTATGTGAGCAGCACATTATGACACCCCGCCTAATAAAATACCGGGTGATCAGTCCTATATCAGATTAAAATAGGAATCACAGTTGGTTCATTCTTAGCATCACTGTCGAAAACCTTTTTAAAACTTACTAACCACCTAGTATTCCAAAAAGTCGGTGCCAAATTTTAACTTTCATTAATTAACAACATGCGAAAATAAATAATAAATTAAGCCATCAACACACCATGCTAATAAATCAAACACAAATGAATACTATAAATGAAGATAATCGAATCCACTATCAGTTGAACAATAAAATACAACAGTAACAGGAACAATAACTTGGATATACAAAGTCCAATAAATAAACTGATTATAAAACCTGGGGGCGACATGCCCAAATGAATACTGAAGTAAAGTCCATATACTAGAAACAAATGAACGAAGTGTTTATAACAAAGTCATGCAACTTTCACATGAGTTGCAGCTACACATCCCTGTATCGAAACCTCAAACTGGGAATCCTTGTGGCTGGACACCTAAAATATTTTGGAAAAGGTTTTGACATAGGTCAGAGCCCAAGTAAAACATTTTGAAAATATTTAGCAAGCAGTTAAATTGCAATAATTAAATATGCACGCACCCTTTTCATATTTAAGCTAGTGTCGCACTCTCTTGATGTAAATCTCACCCATCATCTAATGTGCACACCTAACGTTGTCTGCTAACCCTCTCTACTTAAGCTACCCCCTTAACTAACTATATCAAGTTTTCTTCTTCACACTAACTCGATGTGTTCACCCATACCGCCCACGCAATACATTACTAAAAGTTTTATATCGAATAACCACTTATGACTTTCTCATTTTATATTTAATTCTTCACACATTAAAGTTATTTTATATGTCACTATCTTACTTTTCAACTAAGTACCCACAGTTGGACACATCCCTAGTATATATAATTTTATCACACTAATATATATAAATATATACTAATTAATTATCAAATAATTTATACAGGGCAGTCAACTATGTATTCATCATTCTTATAGTTAATCTTTTTTCCCATTAAGATTACTTCAAATACCAGTGTTTTCATATCTACTAAATACACACATTAGAATTAATCACAAGCATACATATATCTATCACTATATATATATATATATATATATATATATATATATATTAATCCTGCACCCCTAGGTTAGAACCACTTGGTGCAATGCATACTCTACTATCATGTCCTGGTGCATCACTCACTGCTTAAAGGACTATTGGTTCAATCTCTCTCGAACCATAAATACAAATCACGCAGATTGGAGGCGAACATAGTCTCTAGCCTCATGGGTCACGCACATACCTACATTCCAATTTGACCGTCAAACTATCATATCTCGGATAGCACGTTTCCAAGGTTTTATGTTCTATGGCACGAGTCTACCCCCCCCCCCCCCCCCTCGAAGGCTCCTCGAGATAAGACCGTTCCAATGCGCAACCTCCACCCCGTTAGCAAGAAGCATAGGTATGTCATTAACATAATAAATCAACCAATAGGTATTCACACAACCTATAATAATCATTAGGTATTCACACAACCCAAATATATAAATTACTATCAGACGTATAGGTATTCACGCGACCTATAGTATATGTCTCATACGTAGTATATATATATTTCACGAACATCTTACGTATTATTAAATTTCAATTATACGTCTCATCATATATTCCCGAGTATCCCTCACTACTCGAAGTGTGCCAATTAACCTTTAAATATTACAGTAGGTAATTCACTCATATTTTACTGGTCTCAGTCAAAGGTTCACTCACCTTTACCGTAACTCATTCTTAACCCCCTAATTCATTACATTGTGAATTACACCAATTAATCTAATCAATTTGATAATAATTAATTTAGTAAAGTACTGTCGCTCAACTACAATGCTCGGACACATTTACTTAGCCTGTAATTACATAATTATGAGTTTAATACTCAAAATCCACTTCTTAAGGTTCCCCCTTTCTTTGACTCTTTAATCCCTTGATACTCATACCATAAGACTCTAAGTATTTGGTTCCATTTAATTTATATCAATTAAATCCACCTTAAGATACCAGCTCATTGTTAAATTCATCCGAAATTCCTATTCGAATACGCTTATATATTTTCGACATATATTTTTTAGTGGTGTTCATCCTACACACTTCTAAATTCATACTCCGGATTCATCCCTATTTAATCCAAGGATAAAATAATGTTCCTTAATATTTTCCAAAGTCCTTCACTCATCTACGGACATCTCAAAATAACCCGAATTTATTTATTCCTAAAGATGTCGGATTCGCGCATCCTATCGTTGAAAAATCATATCAAATCCAAAAAAAATAAAAAAAATATGAGGTCGGCGCCCACGCGACCGTGACAAAAGGTCTACAATCTCATGTTTTACAATAAGTGAAGGGGTCGATCGATCGACTCCTTAGGTCGATCGATCGATCGACCAGATATCCATCTTCTTCCCCGATTCTGTTTCCACTATTTTTAAACTCCGAAGCTTTCCAACTTCAATTCAGACCTCGATTACTTTATCTCCCATATTTATTTCATCTATAAACATGTTCAAACACTAATATATGACATTAATCCTCAGTGATTTTCATTAAAATTCTAGGGTTCATAAATTGGGTTTTTCTCAATACCCTTTAAATCACAATTCGCAATTCGATTCAATAATCCGAATTCAGCAACAATTTCTATAGGTTTTCTATTCTAAATCTTATTCTAGTCTCATATGATATTATTCTCACATCAATTAAACATCAATTTCACCCTTAATGCTTAAATCCCCAAAACCCAAATTTAACATGTGATACCCTCCAAAAACGAATTTTGCTATAATAACTCATCCCAAAATGAATATGGTTTACACCCACCATGATATGAATCTCAATACCGAAATTTAAATGAAAGCAAGTTTAACTACTTGCCTGTAAATTTCATAGAGTCTGTTTCTTTGATGTAGAGAAAGGGTTAATGAAGAACACCCAATTTGTCCCTCGATTTGTTTCCAAAAGATCCCCAATTTGTCCTCCACTTGCTTCCTCTGCTTTTATCTCAAGCCCTTATGTTTAGAATTTGTTAATTGCCTTTCAACACTCCCTCAGTTAGGCTTAAAATCCCAAATCACGTTTTTAGTCATATGGGCCTAATTAAAATGGCCCAAATCCCCCGTGTGGGTCGGACTATGTTCAAAAATACCCCGAGACCCGATTATTACTCTCGGGTACTCTTTTCTGACTATCTCGACCCATCCGGACTCAACCATACTCAGAATTGTCATCTGAAATACTTTATAACATTTTCAAATTTTGACCTCAAAAATGCGACACGTAATAATTTGAACAAATAAACTTAGAGTAGCTAAAAGTTAGAATAATTCTTACCACCCCAATAAATTCTCCAAATCATAATTTTCTCCAATTTAAATAATTTTATTTCTCCCAAAAATAATTAAATACCAAATTCTCAAAATTACGAAGTGTTACATACTCCCCCCCCCCCCCCCCCCCCAAAAAAAAAAAAAGGAATTTCGTCCTCAAAATTAAGATAAGCCTAGTGATCCAAGCTTCGAATATCACTCCCTTGTCCTGTGACTCTAAGATCTCTACATCTATATCTCCTGCTTCTAACTATGAGTTACGCAAATATGCATTTTAATTAACTAGGGAGCCCATACACCCTATACCTGTGCTTAACCGCACGAAATTTACCCTGATTAACCAAGGTGGCCATACACCCTGTCCCTGTGCTCAACCGCACGAAAGTTACCAGACTATGCTAGTCGTAACCCATAATATAACTTCCTACCCGTAGTCATATCACATATATGAATAATAGTCGGGGTACCCAACCCCTGTACTAACGACCAAACATCTCCCCACTTCCAACGTCGAGCTAAGTTTCATGCGTGGGACGTCTCGCAAAGAGAAATCCAAACAAGGAACCTCCCCGATACACTACTACCTAACATTATCGATCGTTGAAATCTGTTAGACCCTCAGTCCATAGCACGTACCCCCAAATACTTTTCTCTTAACACAAAACTATACATGTCTACTCTTATGCTACAAAAGGCAACATAAAATACCGCGCCCTTACTATCACTATTTCTTGCTCAAAATCAACCCCGCTATCTCTCCCTGCTCGAAAATAAATCTAACTATCCTGATTCACTTCAGTAGACACCCCTACTTACCGGGAGAAAATATAAGAACACAAGACATCCTTTTGTGTCTTTCGCACCACACAATACAACATATATACACACATATATATGGGCTAAACTCCCTCTCAGGTGACACCTAGTAAAAGTCATTTATACCCTGGTGTCGCGAACACCAAAACTTACCCTCACTATCCATAATAGTTCAAATCCATCGCTATTCAGCCGATATTTGGAAAAATCATTTACTATACTCCAATGATTCTCGAAAGTAGTAACCCTTAGCATAATTCCAACCTTCTCTCAGTGTACACATCCAATCTCTCATGGTTAACACCAAAGGACTCCGCTACCCCACGAATATTTTTTTTATAGCGCACCCACTAAATTTGACTTACCCGCGAACTCTAGTGAAAATAAATTTTATATTGTGACACCCTCACTATCACTCAAAACATACCCCATGCCCATAGAATATAAAGATAATTACCTCCATACTCTAGCTGCAATGGATGATCCTCGGGTTCCTGAGAGGCTTGCCCCTGTCCAAACGCACCCATGACTTGTAGTGGTTGTACATCCAAAACCTCATCTTGCATTTGACCCCTGCCTCTCTTAGGACGATCTCTCTTCACCTGTCCTGCTTTCCATCAAATGAAACACCTCATAATAAATCATACCACTGATCCCTTCCTTGCTGGCCTTGTTTGAAGTCCTGACCATCCAGTCGATAGCCCCCAGATCTAAATCACTTGGCCTGATCCCCCTACCGGAAATCCTGCCCCTGATGTCCCCTTATCTACTACTGGGATACCCCATTGGTACTGTTCCCTCCCGCTTTATCCGACTGACTGGGTTCCATTCCCCTCTTGTTTCCTTTCATTTAGAAGCGATATTATTGGCAGTGTAGGAGTTATACATTAACGACGTTTGTATAAGCTACTAATGAAGGATTACCAATCAAATGTTGCCTGATCCTCTAGACTAACCCATCCATGAACTTTGACTTCTTTCTTTCTTCGTTATTTACCTCATCTGGTACAAATTTTCCAAATTAGTGAATTCTTCCTCGTAATCGGCCACTAAACGGTCCCCCTGAGTCACCTCACTGAATTTTCTCCTCATTTCGGCCTCAACTGCTGGCGGAAAATACTTACGGTCGAACCGAACCCAAAATTCTACAATAGTTAATGTATCGCTTTCCTCAACAATGGTGATCGACTCCTTCCACTGTAGCACTTCTCACACTAACCTAAAAGTGGTTAGTATTTGCTTCTGCACTTCATTACAATCTACTATGCATAGGTGATGTTGAATATCTCTCTTCCATTGACACAATAGAACCACATTTGAACCCCCTCGAAACTCTAGTGGATGACCTTTTTGAAAGACCTCTCGTACTTGCTGCCACTCCGACGGGTCCGGGTGGGCCTAAACATCTAGTGCCACTAACGGCTGCTGATCTCGTGGAAAGTATCTTGCCATTGCGATCATTGTTGCTTCAACTGCCTGCACCACTAATTCAGTTACCTGTGCAGCCGAAATCATCTCTAGCAGTTGTTGCGGTCACTCTGGCTCCAGATGAGCCTCTCTAGTCTCATCTCCCCCTGCTTCCCTAGTTGCTCTCTCTCCCTTAGGCGGTATTTGAAATGAGAATCGAAACGTATGAGTTCACCATCAAATATAAAGTAATTGGAAGAAGAACATAAATGCGCATATGTATAAGAATACAACAATCATATGATAGGGCTTTATATCAAAACTCTAGAACCTGATGCTCTGATACCATCTGTGACACCCCGCCTAATAAAATACCGGGTGATCAGTCTTATATCAGATTAACACGGGAATCTCAGTTGGTTCATTCTTAGCATCACTGTCGAAAACCTTTTTAAAACTTACTAACCACCTAGTATTCCAAAAAACTGGTGCAAAATTTAACTTTCATTAATTAACAACATGTGGAAATAAATAATAAATTAAGCCATCAACACACTATGCTAATTAAATCAAACACGAACGAATACTATAAATGAAGATAACCGAATCCACTATCAGTTAAACAATAAAATACAACAGTAACGGGAACAATAACCTGGATACACAAAGTCCAATAAATAAACTGGATACAAAATCTGGGGGCGACATGCCCAAATCAATAATGAAGTAAAGTCCCTATACTAGAAACAAATGAACGAAGCGTCTATAACAAAGTCCTGCAACTTCCACATGAGCTGAAGCTACGCATCTCTATATAGAATCCTCAAACTGGGCATCCTTGTGGTTGGACGCCTAAAATATTTTGGAAAAGGTTTTGACACGGGTCAGAGCCCAAGTAAAACATTTTGAAAATATTTAGCAGGCAGTTAAATTGCAATAATTAAATATGCATGCACCCTTTTCATATTTAAGCTAGTGTCGCACTCTCTTGAGGTAAACCTCACCCCTCATCTAATGTGCACACCTAACGTTGTCTGCTAACCCTCTCTAGTTACGCTACCCCCTTAACTAACCATATCAAGTTTCCTTCTTCACACTAACTCGATGTGTTCACCCATACCTCCCACGCAATACATTACTAAAAGTTTAATATCGAATAACCACGTATGACTTTCTCAATTTATAATTTATTCTTCACACATTAAAGTTATTTTAGATGTCACTATCTTACTTTTCAACTAAGTACCCACAGTTGGACACGTCCCCGGTATATATAATTTTATCACACTAATATATATATATATACTAATTCATTATCAAATAATTTATACAGGGCAGTCAACTATGTATTCATCACTCTTATAGTTAATCTTTTTCCCATTAAGATCATTTCAAATACCAGTGTTTTCATATCTAATAAATACACACATTAGAATTAATCACAAGCATACATATATTTATCACTATATATATATATATATATACATATTAATACTACACACCTAGGTTAAAACCACTTAGTGCAATGCATACTCTGCTATCATGTCCTGGTGCATCACTCGCTGTTTAAAGGACTATTGGTTCAATCTCTCTCGAACCATAAATACAAATCACACATATTGGAGGCGAATATAGCCCCTAGCCACATGGGTCACGCACATACCTACGTTCCCATTTGACCATCGAATTATCATATCTCTAATATCACGTTTCCAAGGTTCTATGTTCTAGGGCAAGAGTCTAAAATCCCCCCGAAGGTTCCTCGGGATAACACCGACCCAATGCCCAACCTCCACCCCGATAGCAAGCAGCATATGTATGTCATACACATAATAAATCAACCAATAGGTATTCACACAACCTATAATAATCATTAGGTATTCACACAACCCAAATATATAAATTACTATCAGACGTATAGGTATTCACGCGACCTATAGTATGTGTCTCGTACGTAGAATATATATATCTCACGAACATCCTACGTATTATTAAATTTCAATTATACGTCTCATCGTATATTCCCGAGTATCCCTCACTACTCGAAGTGTGCCAATTAACCTTTAAATGTTTCAGTAGGTAATTCACTCATGTTTTACTGGTCTTAGTCATAGGTTCACTCACCTTCACCGTGACTCATTATTATCCCCCGGATTCATTAAATTGAGAATTATACCGATTAATCTAATCAATTTCACAATAATTAATTTATTAAAGTAGTGTCGCTCAACTATAATGCCCGGATACATTTACTTGGCCTGTAATTACATACTTATGAGTTTAATACTCAAAATCCACTTCTTAAGGTTCCCCCCTTCTTTGGCTGTTTAATCCCTTAATACTCATACCATAAGACTCTAAGTATTTGGTATGATTTAATTTCTATCAATTAAATCCACCTTAAGATACCATCCCGTATGTTAAATTTATCCGAAATTCCCATTCGAATACGCTCATATTTTTTTGACATATATTTTTAAGTGGTGTACATCCTAAACACTCCTAAATCCATACTACGGATTCATCCCTATGTAATCCAAGGATAAAATAATGTTACTTAATATTTTCCAAAGTCCTTCACTCATCTATGAACATCTCAAAATAACCCGAATTTATTTCTTCCTAAAGATGTCGGTCTCGAGCACCCTATCGTAGAAAAATCATATCAAATCCAAAACAAATCAGAAAAATATGAGGTCGATGCCCACGCGACCGTGAATAAAAGATCTACAATCTCATGTTTAACAATAGCTTAAGGGATAGATCGATCGACTCCTTAAGTCGATTGATCGATCGACCAGATATCCATCTTCTTTCCCGATTCTGTTTCCACCATTTTTAAACTCCGAAGCTTTCCAACTTCAATCCCGACCTCGATTACTTTATCTCGCATATTTATTTCATTTAAAAAGATGTTCAAACACTAATATATGACATTAATCCTCAGTGATTTTCATTAAAATTCTAGGGTTTATAAATTGGGTTTTTCTCAATACCCCTTAAATCACAATTCTCAATTCGATTCAATAATTCGAATTGAACAACAGTTTCTATAGGTTTTCGATTATAAATCATATTCTAGTCTCATATGATATTATTCTCACATCAATTAAACATCAATTTCACCCTTAATTCTTAAATCCCCTAAACCCAGATTTAACATGTGATACCCTCCAAAAATAAATTTTGCTATAATAACTCATCCCAAAATGAATATGGTTTACACCCACCATGATATGAATCGCAATACCTCAATTAAATGAAAGAAAGTTTAAATACTTTCCTGTAAATTTCGTAGAGTCTGATCCTTTGATATAGAGAAATGGTTGATAAAGAACACCCAATTTGTCCCTCGATTTGTCTCCAAAAGATCCCCAATTTGTCCTCCACTTGCTTCCTCTGCTTTTCTCTCAAGCCCTTATGTTTAGAATTTGTTAATTGTCGTTCAACAGTCCCTCAATTAGGTTTAAAACTCATAATCACGTTTTTAGTCATATGGGCCTAATTAAAATGGACCAAATCCCCCGTGTGACCCCGACTATGTCCAAAAATACCCCGAGACCCGATTACTACTCATGGGTACTCTTTTCTGATTATTTCAGCCCATCCGGACTCAACCGTGCACTCAGAATTGTTATCCGAAATACTTTATAACATTTCCAAATTTTAACCTAAAAAATGCGACACATAATGATTTGAACAATTAAACTTAGAGTCGCTAAAAGTTAGAATAATTCTTCCCACTCCAATAATGTCACCCCCTAACCCCATTAGGATATAATTAACTAAATAGTTCAAAAACCACATTTATTATTTATTTATTTATTTAGTAATACGTATTGAAACAACTTCAAGGTTAAAATGCGGAATACTAAAAATCCAATCGCTTTAAGGAGACATAATTTAAACAGAACTCAAATACCATTTAACTTAATTACAGCTAGTACAATGTATAAAACAAAACTAAAAAGACCCCATTATTATTTACTCAACCTCCTAGACCTGGCAGTGGCAGCTTCAGAACCTGAAAATTTAAACATATAAAACCATGAGTTTAAAAACTCAGTGAATGTACTACATCTCTATATAGTAAAAGTACTATTTTAATATCTCAACATATCAATATATATCCATCTCTGTGTCAAATTAGGCCATATACATATCCAGAGTTAATATAACCCACATCTCCTGCCTGTAGGCAATAAACATATCCATAGGTTTTAATAACCTAGCATCTCCTGAATTGCATAACAACTCAACATATCTTGACTTTTATAAAGTCATAACATCTCAACATCTTTTGACTTTTAACAAGCCATAACATCTCAACATCTCATTACTTTTAATAAGCCATATCATCTCAATATATAATACATACACATCATATCCATAATCAACTCAGTAAGTACACTCACATTGGGTTGTCAACTAGGTATTCACGTTTCCCTCGGTGGAGCTGAACGGGGTTGATTTGACCTTACACCTGTTAATCCAACTAAATTAGTACTGAATCTCAATCATAAGTATTATCTTAATATATCTATGTAACTTTCAATAACTATACAACAACAATATAATTCTACTCAAGTCATATTCCATGAAATATGTGTAAAGACGAAATAATGGTATACATGTTGATAAGGTCATGAACATTCAACCCTAGAAACTACCTCATAAGGAATTTATAACTAAAATCAAGTAAACATAAAAGTATACTTATCAATATATATACACTGAAACATGTACTCAAAATACCCTTGGGAAGGAGTAATTAAAAACATTCCTTTATGGGGTATCCAATATGGCCTCAAATTATTGTTCTCCATACTTAACTATCCCATATTAATAAATTGTACATATACAGGTGTCCAAGCTTATCAATATGAAAACATATCTGAATATACTTTCCATTACAAGTGACGGTGCAATTTTTCAAGCTTCCTAGAGAAAGTTATGACCATTTCTTTACAACCTATTAAATCTGCCCCACAAGCTCCTCTATTGTTCCTTCAACTTCCAAGAATTTTCATAATTTTTCTACAGTATAACTTTCCATAATTTTTCACCCATAAAGTTTCATAATTTTTTGACTTTATTTGCTATGTCAAAAGCTTTACCAAACTCAGGGTATATCGAAATTAAATATCCAAACAGCAACTATGTACCAACTTGAAACCATCACCAAGGCCCAACCATAAGGATTTAAATTCTAATTTTCGAATATGATATGAATATATGAGTCTAATTTCATATCCAATTAGAATTTATGAATTACAGTAAGCACATAAAAATATATGCAAGTTTGAATACAAGGGGTTTCAATACAAACCAATATGGTCTATAAACACCATCTGCCTCACATAAGAACCAATACATATTATCACAAAGGGTGATGGAATTTTAATCCCTAATTCACAATTTATATACTTTGAAATAAGTATAATACAAGATTAAAACAATATTAATCACAAACTTATACCTTAAAAACACTTCAAGGATTTTCTTGGAATTTTCCTAGCTTTTCTTGTAATCTTTCTTCCTTAAACTTCCACTTTCTCTTTCCTTAAGCTTAATTGAACCTAGGGTTATATTTGCTGAAGAAATAAGTTAAAGGGAGAGGTTTAAATCGGCCAAGGCTGCCTCCCATGCACACCAATCAAATGAAACCACTTGGTTTACTAAAAGACAATTTCCCACTTAAAGGGAAAGGACAAATTTGCCCCGTGTTCATAAATTCGGCCTAACTTCTTACTCGGACATCCGTTTGATGCACCGTTTGTTGTGTTAAAACTCTAACTCACATGTCTACAATTATATAGATTTCACCTCATGTCATTTGTAATGTTATAAGGGTCAAAACTAGTCTTAAACAGGAACATTTCTATCGAAAATAACAAAATTTGGTGTTCGTACATAACTCGACATTTCACGATTTATTAAAGTAGGATTAAACTAAAAATAATCACTTAACATTAGATATACTAATAACACATTATTAATATCACATAATATAAGCATGATTTAAATATAATTTATCATAATTATTTCTGGGTTGTCACAATTAAATTCTCCAAATCATAATTTTCTCCAATTTAAATAATTTTATTTCTCCCAAAAATAATTGAATACCAAATCCTCAAAATTACGGGGTGTTACACACATGACTTGTAATTTTATATAAAATGATTAAAATTCCATTTATTTTGTTAATACATAATTTAACTAAAAGTAATTGAGCCTAACTCCTTCATATAGTTTAATTTAATGATTTAATTTGATATCTCATTTACAATGTTAAGAAGAAGAACGTTAAAGTGGAGGATGTGGTTATCGTAAGCAACCATAATGATGGACGATAAAAACAGAATGTCAATGAAACCAAGGAATCTGCACCAAAGAAGGGTGCAAGAAAGTAAAGTGATGATTGAAAAGGTGGGGCTAAAGAACACTTAATCATGTATTATCATGGGATCAACATTATTTTCAACGAGCCAATATAAAATCCTCCCCAAAATCAAAAATAAAAGTATTTTAAGGGACTAAGGAAGATTGTCAATACCCGAGTGAAGAGTAATTTTGTCTTAAAGTGCTCTTACCACAAGAATCATGGCCTTAAAATCCATAATCATAAAGATTTGAAGCCCCATTAGACACTTAGAAGATCATGCTGGAAAAAAAAGCTAAGAAAAGAAAAACGTTATTGCTAACCAAATGCTGAAAAATGTCTTGGATGATGAAAAAAAGGGGCATATGTTCATTGTTATTCACGGGGCATCCAATACTGATTAGATGAAGGGGAATGGAATGCAAAAGGAATTAAAGAAAGTGACTTTAGTAAAGGAAGCCTTGTAAATAGATCCTTAAAAGCCTACGATAGGGAAGCATCGCTGACTATATGAGTGGGATAACATAAACCACCCAATATTCATTAAGGAAGATTTAGTTGAAGTAAGTACTCCCCATAATGATGCACTAGCTATCACGATTCACAATGAAAACTTGGATATTAAAAAGATTTTGGTTGATTAGGCGAGATCATTCGATGTCATGTATGTTAAAATTTTCAATTATATTAACCGTTGCATAGAAGACTTCAAGGAAGCTACCATCCCATTGGTCAATTTTGCGAGAAATGTGACTATGCCTTTAAATATGGTGGTCTTACTGGTTCGAGAAGTAGGAATCGCCAAAACCATTAATTTTTTTGAGGTGGACATCGATTCACCTATAATGCAATCATGTGAAGAGGATGTCTCCATGCAATGAAGGTTGTTTACTCTACTTATAACCAGAAAATCAAATGTATTACTGATTAAAGAGTAAATGGAGATTAGGCACAGTCAAGCTTTTCTTGTTAATAATTTATTGCAAGAATTAGATCAAAACAAGAAAAGAAAAAAGAGAAGATATAAGAAGAATCCATAAAAGGAATATCTCATCTAAGTAGCAACCAAATCATAAACAAACTAGATGGAGGAAACTCGGATCACTCCTACTTATCGGGTTATGGAACCTCTAGAAGAGGAATCCTTTCACGCCCACCGTACTAAAAAAGAGTTTCCTTGTTATAAGTTTGTAAACAAATTAGGAAAATCAAGAGACAACGGATGTTTAAGGAATAAGTAATTTGTATTTGTACGAAAGCCTTTGGATATGCTAGGAATAAACCTTGAAGTCATGTGACACAAGTTATAATACCTCGTAATTTTAAAAGGAATTTATAACTAACTAATTAAAAGGAAATAAAATAAATTAATTAAGAATTTATATAAATTACAAAATTTAAGAATATAAAGTCATTTATGAGAATTTAAAGTTGAACAAAATTTAATTGGAATTATAGAGTTGATTTGGTAAATTATTAAAGATTTTTGGGCTTAAGTGTAGTTACTTTAAAGTTTGAGGTTAAAATGGTAATTAATGTAACTTAAAAAGAGGTTTGGACATATGAAAATTTTGGAAAAATGAATAAGGATATAATGGTCTTCGGAACATTTCTTGGGTGTAAAGTTTAGAGTTTGAAAGGATCTTATGGAGAATAAACCTTAGTACTGCACATTTAGGCTTGGACCGCTATGGTGGGAAGTTCAGTTCCCCAAATGGTTATCCAATTCAGTGATGGTACGCAAGAGCAATGGCAATTGGAGAGTTTGTATTGACTTTACAGATCTTGATAGAGCATGTCCTAAAGACAGTTTCCCACTTCCCAAGATAGATCAATTGGTTGGCGCTACGACAACACACGAAAGAATGAGCTTTCTGGACGCATACTCTGGCTACCATTCGATTCCTTTGTTTGGAACCGACCATGATAAAACGTCCTTTATAAACCCCTTGGGGTTGTATAGCTACAAGGTCATGCCATTTAGTTTGAAGAACACATGAGAAACTTACCAGAGACTGGTCACCAAGCAGTTCAAGAGACAGATGGGAGGCACGATGGAGGTCTATATCAAAGATATGCTAGTCAAAAGAAAGGATAAGGGCAACCACCTCACAAACTTAGCCAGAACCTTTGAGGTCCTCAGGAATTATCGAATGAAGCTTAATGCGAGTAAGTGTTCGTTCGATGTCCAATCAAGAAAGTTCTTGGACTACCTAGTTAGTAAAAAAGGTATTGAGGCCAATACAGACCAGATCAACATGATCACAAGAGTCCAGCCTCCCAGGACATTGCTAGATGTTCAAAAGCTCGCTTGTATGTTCATGGTACTCAATCACTTAATCTCCAAGTCCTCGGAATGCTGTCGACCATTCTTTCAGCTTCTAAAAAAGGACAAAGACCTCATGTGGAACGGTGATTATTCATGAGATTTGGATGGAATCAAAACTTACCTTAACAATGCACCCTTAATAGTGATTCCTAACGATGGAGACCCACCGTACCTTTACCTTGCAGTATCAGATCACCCTGCAAGCTCTGCCCTGGTATGTGAAAGGGAAGGAGGCCAGCACCCAGTTTATTATGCCAACAAGACACTTTGGATGCAAAGCAATGGTACTTACCTCTGAAGAATCTCATCTATACGATGGTATCACCTCGAGGAAATTGAAGCATTACTTGAACTTCACTTAATAACCATAATCACTTCCTACCCCCTCAAAGTTATTTCACAAAAACTCGGCCTCTCTGGATGACTCTTCAAGTGGTCAGTAGATCTTGGGAGATTCAATATCCACTTCCAACCAAGAACGAATATTAATGGAAAAGTCTTAGCAGACTTCATCGCTGAATTTACAGAGGATTAGCTAATCGACCAATCGATAACGAAGAAGTCAGCAAATGAGGAAGCACAATCTAAGGATTGAATCCTATACGTTGATGGAGCCTCCAATTCCAAGGGGGCAAGGGTAGGTATCATTATCATCACTCTATAAGACACTGTGATTGAGCATGGAATTAAATTGGGATTTAAAGCCTCCAACAATGAAGCTAAGTACTAAGCACTGATCGTTGGCTTGCGTAAAGCCCAACTAGTGCGGGTAAAGCGCCTCCACATAATCGGTGAATCCAAATTAGTCTCCAAGAACGTTAGTGGGGACTTCAACGCCAAAGATAATAGAATTGTAGCCTACCTCATTGTGGTAAGAGGACTTATGGTAGAATTTAAGAAGTGGACATTCAACAGTTCCCTCGAGTACAGAACACTCACACCGAACCTTTAGCGATCCTAAGTTCAGCAATTGACTCTGACCTAAGGATAACTATTCAGATAGAGTTCCTCGCACAACCAAGTATTGACCAGATAGTTGTAGCCAAGCAAGTCCTCCTCATAGATAAGGCCCTTATTTATATGGATCTCATCATTAATTATCTACGGAGCGACATACTTCCAGACGATAAGAGGTAGGCCCATCAGGTTAGGATTAAGTCTGCTCGTTTTTACCTCACCCCTGGAGGGAAGCTTTACAAGAAGTCGTTCACAAGCCCCTACCTCCAGTGCGTTCACCCACAAGACGTCGAGAAAGTACTTAGTGAACTTAGTGAGGGCATTTGTTGGAGTCACACAGGTGGGAGATCACTGGCCTTTTGAGAAATTAAAGAAGGATACTAGTGGCCTCATATGCAGAAAGATGCAGGTGCTTACGTTCGCAAGTGTGAAAAGTGTCAGAAACACACTCCTATGGTCCACCATCCTGTTAGCGACCTAAAATCCCGAACAAGCCCATAGCCATTTTCACAATGGAGATTAAATATAGTGGGACCCCGACCTACCACATTTGGAAATCGTAAGTATTTGCTGGTTAGCACAAATTACTTCACCAAATGGGTAGAGGCAGAACCACTTGCTAACATTCAAGATTTTGACATGACCAAGTTCATTTGGAGGAACATTATAACACGCTTTAGGATACCAAGGACTATCATCACTGATAATGTCACGCAATTTAAAAGTAATTTCTTTGAAGGCTTTTGTAATGAGTATGGTATCAAGCACCACTTCAATTTTATGGCGTATCCCCAAAGTAATAGACAGACAGAGGCTTCCAACAAAACCATGCTCGATGGAATGAGAAAACGATTAGAAATATCCAAAGGTGCCTAGGTGGATGAGCTCTCTCATGTTCTGTGGGCTTATCGTACCATTCCTAAGGGACCAACTGGGGAAACACCCTTTGCGCTCGCTTATGGAATAAAAGTTGTCATCCCTCTGAAACCAGGTCTTCTTACTATGAGAACCACCTTGGTTGACCAAGGCCTTAACAATGATGTATTACGTAGTGAACTTGACTTAACAGACGAGCAAATAGAGCTGGCCCTGATCAAGTTGGCCTCCTACTAATAGTAATTGGCTAAGCAATGCAATAAAAGAGTTAATCCGGGGAAGTTTCTGATAGGGGACTATGTCCTAAAAAAAGTCCTTGACAACACCGTTAAACCATCAGATGGAAATTTGGGACCAAACTGGGAAGGACCTTTTATAGTGATAAGGGACAACCTTCAAGGAGCATCTCACTTGGAAATACTGAAGGGTAGGGAGATACCAAGAGCCTGGAACGCAGCCAATATCAAAAAGTTCTATTTTTAGTCTTCTTTATCTTCAGATTAGCACATTTAGTTTAAACAAATTTCCATTTTTAAACATATGTTGCTTGTTATTTATTACTCAATAAATTAAGGTCTATTGGCCTCGCACTTTGATATGCTATATTGGTTGCTTAAGTGTTTCTTGATCGCATCTCAGTAATACGTACCTTTTCTAAAGTATAAACTCCTTTATGCATAATAAAACTCATGTGGATTACGGTAAGTTGTTAAACTTATCCTCAATCAGGGAACCTCACATGCCAAGCAGGGCTCGTAGTAGTTATAACAAGGCAATAAAAGTGCCTCGACTTCTACAACCCTCGGTACTTATTACAAATGCAAGAGACCTTACGAGTTTCCCACGCAACAATAATAGCCCTACAAGGGACCCTTAGGAAAAAAAATATAACTTAGGTTGGTCGTAAAAAGCCGGCTCGGGTAGATGGTCCATCTACATAGTACATTCTCGCCATCATCTTTCTTAAGCCTAAGGAAGTGTGACGATAAAACCTAAAAGGTAAAGGATATGGAATGATACTACTAAGGCATATTAGACTGGGAGAATACTCAAACACATAACTACGTATGGCTAAAACTAGTTTTTTTATATCATTTAGCTTAAAGTGATAGAACCCAAACAACAAAGGTCCCAAGGTGGTCGATTGATGATTACCTAGGCAATTAATATTATCTGGTCAACAAGTATGTATGTTTAGTCATCACAAGATCAAAACAACAGAAATTGATAAATAAAACTTTTCAATTTACTATAATGAGAAGGTACATTTATAATAGGGACAAAAAAATATACAAGCACTTAAGATGTCTCAGGGCGGTGAGCAAGATACTCAACAATAGTCGCCCTTGGACTATCTTCTAGTTTGGGAACAAGTGATGATAAGCTTTTTGGTGTGTTGTTATTGTGAAAGCTCTTCAATCAAAACCTTTATCAGCTACGAAAAAATAATATAACAAAATAGAATAGAGGTAAGTAAGGCTATCAATCCTAATATAAGGTGTGAATATGCTAAAATGAGATGATAATGAATACAATTCACTTGATTAAATGTTTTTTTAGACTTTTTAGTTTTTCTATTTTTTTTTATGTTTTTCAAATATTAAAACGATATTTATGATGGTGAAAATTAAGTAGCTACACTAAGTGAGATATAAAACAATACTAAAAGGAGTGTGCTAAAACATGACTAAGTAACTAAAATGAGATATAACTAATCTGAGATAAGATTGAGTGAGAAAAATTCAAGGAATGAAAATTCACCTCCAATTCATTAAATAAATGTATTAGATTATTCAAGTTCACTAAGTTCCCAAATATTAATTTATTTCATCAATTGATTCTCATCATTTGACAAATTAAACTAACATAGATTTAGTTAATTCATTTTCCATTCCTACTACTCAAGTGAAGAAATGATTTAGAGAAATTATATAAATCACTCGCTAGATAAATTCATATAATTAACTTTAAATCCCAAAAATTAATGTATGAGCATAACAAAATATAATATACTCTAATTAGTGGATCATTCTATCTCTAGTTTGAATCCAAAAATTAAAAGTATATTAGATTTCAATCCTTTCTCAAGGATGGTTTACCATCTCTCGATGCATAAACACATGTAGGAATGACAAATGATTAACTCAATGGAACAAAGTAAATAAGAATAATCAATTCATTTAATTGAATTCATAGGGCTTCATTTCACTCCTTGAATGGAGTGATTAGCCAAGCGTGATCATCATTCAATTAATAACAAGATAATAAAAATTAAGAATATGAGAATGAAAAATTAGAGAAAGGGAAATCAAACCAAATTTGAGGAGAATGATAATTGATCTTCAATTTAATTCAACGATTCTTCTCAATTGTTTACATTCACTCTAAAAAAAACTAAAATCAATTCCTAAAATTGAAATTATACTCTCTACAATTTTTTTTCTCTCTAAACTCTAAATTTTTCTCTACTTATAGCCTCTTCCAAAATTGGTCTTCTTCTTCCTTTTTATATTGGGCACATGGAGCTAGGGGGTAAATTAGGAAAATGGTAGGGGTGAGCATGTGGTTATGGTGTAGGAGGGTACTTTGGGGTTTATAAAGGGTGCGAGTGGAAGATATGGTTGTTAGGTTGAATTGAGGGTATTTTTGGAAAGTGGGTTTAAAAGAGGTTTAAATGGGATATATGGCACATGGGGTTTATGTGGTTTAGTTATTTTTGTTTTGGCTTTGGTTGGTTTGTTTGGCAGATGGAAGAAAATCGATTTGGCTTTGGAGGTTTGGGAAATTTGTCTCGGTTTGAGTTGTTGTCGGATTTGGGTTGTCTCGGGTTGGACGTAGGTAAAATGGCCAGAGCTGGAAGTGGGGCGACGACGGGGCAGTGGCACGGGTGGCATGCCGCGGGGTCAGGCACCGAAGTTGGGGGCACGTGGGGTGTCACCGGAGTAGTGGGACGCCGCCGGGAGGTATAAGGGGTGGGTTTAGTTGAGGTTTTGGTCGCAGGAGGTAGGCGGTGAGGTGGACGTCCGGCGACAGGGGTTGACTGGAGCAGGTGGGGTTCCGGAGATGGGTTTGGCTCAACCCGAGTTTGGGAAGTTCAGGATCGGAGGTTCTAGGGTTTTGGGTTGGACGGTTTGGTTTGTATGTAAGAGAGAGAGAGAGAGAGAGAGAGAGAGAGAGATGGGTTTTGGTTTTGTTGTTGTGTTTTGGTTATGAAGGAGAGAGAAGTGGGTGTGGTGAGGAAGAAGATGAAGTAGGGTATTATTGTGTGTGTGAGGGTGTAGGGGAGTTGGGTGTGAATGGGTGTGAGTTATTTAGGTGTGTGTAATGCGTATGGTATTGGGATGTGAGTGACTTATGTGTGTGTTTAATTTGGACACCTAAAAATAACACTAATTAACTGAAAAAATAAAATAAAATGAATAAAATGAAAAACCTAAAAATAAAATGCTATTCTAAAAAAAATAAAACAAAGACTCAAATTAAAAAACGAATAAAATTAACCTAAAAATGAAAAATAAAAATCAACTAAAACTAAAAACAATTGACACGACACGACAAACTCTAAAAAAAATAAAAATAAACCATAGAAATAAAAACTAAAATATAAAAACAAGTTAAAATAATACTAAACTAACTAAAAACTAAGAAAAAACTAATACACGACGCACTAAAAATATAAAAAAAATCCTAAAAATATATACATAACTCCATAAAATAATAAAATAAACTCTAAAAAACAAATGCTGAAAATAAAAAATTTAAGTAAAAGAAATAAAAGGGGACAAATCAAACACACACGGGTTTGGGACAAGGTAAGGCTCAGTTTGGGGTAGGCTAGAGTTACGAGAAAGGGTAATTAGCTCCTAAAATGGCACAGTTGCCTCGAAATTACGCGCTTGAACAATGCAACGTGCGTTCAAGCCTGCACAATATACAATAAAGCACATAAGACCATTTTTATTATGAACGAGCGTCTAAAATGCATCTATTCGGGGTATAAAATGAACACTTTTGGGTGCTTATCACACCACCCCCAAACAGAGTGTTGCTAGTCCTCGAGGAATAAGACAGAGAGAAAGAGAAAGGTAAGAAACCAAAAGTGTACCCCTTTCGCGGGCACTTGTGATTGCACTTAGCATGTGCAACAAGCCTTTAAACCTATAGGTTGCCCTACAGGGTGAGTTGTATCTTGTGAGAGTTTGCAGGGAATGTACCCACAAAATACTTTATTTAGAAAGATTTATTGAAAGGCAGACAATCTCTTATTAGACGTAGAATAAGAGCACAATCCATCATTGGAGAAATGATTTCAGAAATACAAACTAGAAGCGTAAAAATATATTTAGCTAAGTAAATACACAAAGCGCATCCTTCCTAGAACTCAACATGGGTAGTGTGAATCAGTCAAAATGGGTCGAGTATCATAAGAGTAATTCCTAGATAGCCTCTTGGAATCAATGCTTCAACTTCAAATCTCAGGGATATCTCTCTCTCAAACTAACTCTCGAGATTAGGGTTAGAATATCGCTCTTGTGTGTGAGGAGGTGAGTAAATGTAAGCAAGTTCAAACGTCTCACACACATATAAGAAAGAACATACATTAAGAAAGAAAATGATCTCGTGAAATAATGCTAATCACTATAGTGAGAACGTCGACTTATTCACCACGTTGACTTTCATTTGCCCGAACACCCAGGGTAACATGAATGATAATGGGTGAGGGGGAAATGAAATGGGAAGGATGAGATATAAGGTTGGATGGTGATGTATGGATGAATGATGGATGCGATTGTAGAGTGTTCTATACTTGAAGAACAAATGTCTTTATTACATAAAACTAACTACAAACTCTTTTTCTTTTATTTTCTCCCTTTTTTCGAATTTTCTTTTCTTTTTCTCTATATTCTTTCTTTTTTCTTTTTCTATTTTTTCTATTTTTGCTATTTTTTTTCTTTTTTTTCTTGTTTTTCTCTTTATTTTCAAATCAACAATGAAGACATTTACATTTGAAATCACACTCTTTTCTCAAAAAATGAAGGATATTATATGAATGGAGATGATAGGTAATGGTGTGGGAAAATATGTGGGAATATGGAAGAGCGTGGAGATATAATGGGTGAAGTGAATGGGAATGTGATATGGAAAAGCGGAAGGTGTATGGATGAAAGCTTGGTGATCGGGGCAAATTTCGAGACACGCATTTCTTACAACTCGAAAAAGATGTCGTTCTCAGTGATAAAGCCAAAAATTCAAGAATAATGAGATCATACAACAATTAAGTGCGGACCCAAAGGAAGTTGAATCAACTTGTGAGTCGGAGATTGCGTAAAACTCTCTAAAAGGGTGAAAGGCACGAATCTCACAAGCTAAAGTCTCTACTAGTGATCCTTAAGGTTTTCTTGAGAATTGTAGTACTCTTCAACTCTAAATCGCAGTGACATGATAAGTGCGCAAATTTTGTTGAGTCTAGAAATTCATAGTGCAAAATGCCTTGTTATGTATTACATAAGTTATTTAGAAAAAATATTCTCTAGCTTGATTCCTAGACTTTGAAAGATGGATGATAGAAAATTCACGTCAATGAGTGAGATGAAAGAAACTGCACGAAATTTTAAAAATCAGGTTTAAAAATCAAAAATTTTCAAAAGAGGTACGATTTTGATAAAATTCCCCACCCCGAACAAAAAGGAACATCCTCCTCGATGTTAATTAAAATGATTTTTTAAATTGAGAGCATAAGGGAGGAAATAGATTATCAGAATCAACCGCTAATGAAGGGGACATGTGAAGCTAGGATAAAATCTGAATAAATGAGTGAGATATCAAAATATGTATAAGTCTATAACCATGATAGAACATTGGGTGGTGTGAAACACCACCCCCAAATAGGATAAGACTGATACTCAGAAAAAGCAAGTTGCCTCCCGGTAGCGCTAAGTTTAATGTCTTCAGCCAGACCGAAGGGAATCTCACCCAAAAAGAAATGATAAGCGAGGAGAGAACAGGGTGGCAAAAAAATTAGGGGGTGAGAATCACCCCCAAATAAGACTGAATGGTCAGCCTTCATAAATGTGGTCAACAAGGTCAATATGTTCTATGTGAGTGGAGCTTAGCTCCAAGAAAGGCTTCAAACGTTGACCATTGTCCTAAAAGGGCTACCATCCTTGGTATTTTACACGGTTATGGCACCATAAGGAGTAACTAACTCAACAATGAAGGGTCCAGACCACCTGGTTTTCAATTTCTTGAGAAAGAGATGAAACCGAGAATTATACAACAAAACCTTTTGACCAGGGTGGAATTCTTTGCACATAATGCGTTGGTCATGGATCCACTTCATCTTGTCCTTATACTTTTTGGACAAATCATAGACATCATTTTTTATTTCCTCCAATTCATTAAGTTGCAGCCTCCTATGGACACCCGCCTCATCAATATCGAAATTAAGGGCTTTGACGGCCCAATATGCATGATGTTCAAGCTCGACATAAAGGTGGCAAGGCTTGCCGAAGACCAAGCGGTAAAGATAAATGCCAATTGGAGTCTTGTAAGCAGTACGATACGCCCACAATGCATCGTTTAAGCGTAAAGACGAATCTTTCCTATTAGGATTGATGATTTTTTCAAGAATTTGCTTAATCTCGCGGTTGAAGACCTCAACTTGACCACTAGTCTGTGGGTGATAAGAGAGACCAATCGTGTGGGTAACACCATACTTTTTAACAAGGTGTTCAAAGACTCGATTACAAAAATGTTTACCCCCATCACTAATGATAGCTTTGGGGTTCCAAAACGCGTGAAGACATGCTCTTTGAAAAATTCGACCACAACTCAATGGTCATTGGTGCGACAAGCAATTGCTTCGATCCATTTGGAAGCATAGTCAACAGTAACTAGAATACACTGAAAATTATGAGAGGAGGGAAATGGTTCCACGAAATCGATACCCCACACATCAAAATTTTCAACAATGAGGATGGGTGTGAGAGGCATCATATGACGACGAGAGAGACACCCAAAATGTTAACAATTGGAACAAGCCTGACAATATTGAAGGGCATCGCGGAAAAGGGTTGGCCAATAGAAACCACTTTACAAAATTTTGGCGAAAGTTTTCTTTGAGCCAAAGTGGCCTCCACACGCACTATTATCGCAGAAGGACAGAATACTGAGTTTTTCACACTCGGGAGCACATCTACGAATGACTTGATCATCGCAATACTTGAAAAGGAATGGGTCATCATAAGAGTATTATTTCATACTCGCCATGAATTTGGATCGATCCTATTTCGAAAAATGATTGGGAAGTTGATCGGTAACAAGAAAGTTGACAATATCAGCATACCAAGGTGAGGGGGAGATGGAAAAAAGTTGTTCATCGGTAAATGACTCAGAAATGAGAACATGATCACAGTCAGACGTGACAGTAATGCGAGAGAGATGGTCAGCAACAACATTTTCACAACCTTTCTTATCGCGAATTTTAAGTTTAAACTCTTGGAGTAAGAGAATCCACCATATCAATCGTGGTTTAGAATCCATCTCATGAAGAAGGTTCTTAAGGACAGCATGGTTAGTATACACGATGATAGGGGAACCTATGAAATATGAGCAAAATTTATCAAGAGCAAACACAACCGCTAACAACTCCTTTTCGGTGGTCATGTAATGAAGTTGAGCATCATGCAGGGTTTTGCTAGCATAATAAATGACATGTGTGTGCATGTCAACTCTCTGACCGAGAACGGTACAAAGTGAAAAATCAGAAACATCACACATGAGCTTAAATGGGAGAGACCGATTAGGAGGTTGCATGATAGGAGCAGAAGTGAGCTCAGATTTTAGGCACTCAAAGGCGACAAAACATGGTTCATCAAAGACAAAAGGGACATCTTTGGATAAAAGGGTAGTTAAAGGTCGCGTGATTTTAGAAAAGTCCTTAATGAAGCACCGGTAGAAGACCACATGTCCTAAGAAGGAGCGAATGTCCTTAATAGACTTAGGAATAGGGAGTGAGGAAATCAAGTCGACTTTTGCTTTATCGACCTCAATACCGGAGCTGGAGACAACATGACCTAAAATAATGCCCCTTTTTTTTTTACCATGAAATGGCTTTTTTCCCAATTGAGTGCCAAATTCTTTTCTTGACAATGCTGAAGGACCATAGTGAGGTGAGATAGGCATTGTTTAAAGGATGAAACAAACACAGAAAAATTGTCCATAAAGACTTCGAGAAAACGCTCCACCATGTCACTGAAAATACTAGTCATACACCTTTGAAAAGTCGTAGGTGCATTGCAAAGGCCAAAGGGCATACGAGAGTACGCAAATGTGCCAAATGGACAGGTAAAGGTAGTTTTTTCTTGGTCTTCAAGGGAAATGGGCACTTGGTTGTACCCTGAATATCCATCAAGGAAGAAATAGTAAGCATGGCCTGCCAAGCGTTCAAGCATCTGGTCAATGTATGGGAGAGGGAAGTGGTCTTTGCGGTTGATATAATTGAGTTTTATATAATCAATACAAACATGCCAGCTTGTTTGTATGCGGGTAGGCACAAGTTCATCGTCACTATTTTTGACAACGGTGACCCCAGAATTTTTAGGCACCACATGAATGGGACTGACCCATTGACTATCCGATATGGGATAAATGATACCGACATCAAGCAATTTTAAAATTTCAGCTCGAACGACCTCTTTCATTGTTGGATTGATTCATCGTTGTGGCTCACGAGAAGTCTTGTCATTCTCCTCTAAATTAATGTGATGGCTACAGACATATGGGCTGACACCATGAATGTCAAAAATGGTCCACCCTAAAGCAGTGCTATGTTAAGTGAGAGTGTGGACCAATTGCTCTTCTTGATCTGGTGTCAAGTCAAAAGCAATAATGACGGGGTGATATTGGTTTGGGCCTAAGAAAGTATATTTCAACTTAGTAGGTAATGGCTTAAGCTCCAAACTAGGTGGTGGCTCAGGAGAGGCATCGAACTCAAACACAGAAATAGAGTCTGGGAGAATATCTGGACAGGGGTTGACTGGGGCATCCCCATAAATAAGAGTATCGACAAGGAGAGGCTCAAATGGAGGAGCCCAAGTGGAAGTGTCCAGCATAGGTGTAAAATCTAACAGGCATTTACCTCGGAGATGGAGGAATCAATATCAAAGTCGGACCAAAAATGTGCTAAACATTGGTGGATAGGATCTTATGGGTAGGTGTGGTCCAACATCTCTTGGACTAAGGAGTCAATCATTCATACCTCATCAATAGAATCAATGTCGGCCTTTTGTTGTATGAGGTGAAAAATATTGACTTTGACGGTCATGTTTCCAAAAGAAAGATTCATGGACCCATCTCGACAATTGATAATGGCATTGACAGTTTCCAAAAAGGGGCGACCCAAAATGATAGGAATATTGATTGGGTCGGGAGCAGGAGTGTCTAAGATTATTAAATCCAAAGGGTAGTAAAAGTCAGACACTTTCATCAAAACATCTTCAACGATTCCTTTAGGCACTTTCACAGAACGGCCTGCAAGTTGAAGAGTAACCCGTGTAGGTTTCATATTTTGTAAACCTAACTTAAGGTAGAGAGAGTAAGGTAGAAAATTAACACTAGATCCAAGATCAAGCAAAGCCCGAGTAGTGAACTTATCTCCTAATATGAAAGAGACAGTTGGACGACCAGGGTCTTTATATATTCATCACTTGTTTAGAAAGAGAAACATTTTGTTGCATAGAACAACTGATAGCATCAATTGTCTTAGTCAAAGTGTTTAAGCCATGAAGTAAGGTTTTAAAATTGGGATCATTTTTTACCTCATAAGTGCTACCTACTCGTGGTGGCTCAGATCTCAAAAATTCATTTGTGCCCTCCCAATCTTGGGAGTCATTCATGGAGAAAATTGTAGGCGGCAGTGGGAGTTAAGTGCATGAATTTCCCTTTGTGCATGGACTCAATCATGGTGCGAGACAAAGGAATGATACCATTGTAAAAACTATGGACGAGGTGACTCTTCTCGAGACCATGATGTGGGCAACTATTGATACAATCTTGAAAACAGCCCTATGCTTCACAAAATTGCTCTGTTGGATTTTGGCGAAAATCCCGAATGGCTTGGCGCATCTCATTGGTTTTACTTATGGGATAAACAGTTGACATGAACTTCTTCACAAGTTGTTCCAATGTATGGATAGAATCCGGTGACAAGGAATGGAGCCACATGGATGCTTTATCATGGAGAGAAAATGGAAACAATCGAAGATAAACATTTTCTTCATCTAGATTTTGATTTTTGAAAGTCGCACAAACCATGAGAAATTTTCAGAAGTGAGTGTATGGAGACTCACGTTTAAGGCCATGGTAATTCGGTAACATGGAAATGGTCATCGGGCGAATTTTGAATTGAACCGCTAGGGTGGGTGGAAGAACTATGCAATATGGTAGGGTAGCCGTTATCGGGGCAAAATAGTCCCTTAAGGCACGCTCTTCAGCCATGGTGGGTGGATGAATGGTGGGAATAGAGATGTCAACTCGGGGACAACTCAAAGTGATAGGTGGAATGGAAGAAGCAAGGGGAACACTTGGTTCTCCTAATGTGGAAGAGACGGGAGAAAGACTATGGGAACGAATTAATTAATGATCAACTCGTTGCCATGTGGGCATGCAAAGAGGGAATTTTTTTTGGTTTTTTGATTTTAGGAAAAGAAAATATTTTTTGAGTGTTGCTAAAAAAATGAGAAGAAAAGAGTTTCTTGGAAAAATAAAGGAAAATATTTTTTTGGTTTTGGGAATAAAATAAAGGAAGAAAATATTTTTCGATTTTTGCTTTGGTTTTGAAAAAAAAACGAGAAAAAGAAAAATGTTTCTGGATTTTAGTAAAGAAATAAAGAAAGAAAATATTTTAGAATTTTTTTGATAAAAATAATAGAAGAAAATACTTATGGATTGTTTTTTGGGAAGAAGAGAGTGGGGGGGGGGGGATTTGAACTCTTAGAATTTGGACGAATTTACTAAAACGGACTACCGAAAAAGGAATTGGACACACACAAGTTAAGGAAAAGAAATACTAACTAGCACATCCAATTTTTATCATGAAAATTTATGGAAGGGGTAATAAAATTTTAATAAATCCGAGGGCGATAAAAATCATGGAATTTATATGAGTGATCGCCTTTTGCAAAATGTGTGTTCCTACTTTAATCACATAACAAGAGGCTTGCCACAGAGATTCGCCATAAAGCTACTACGACGAAACAATCGGCCGGTACAACGCTGGGGACAGTACAAACCCGTTTTACTAGGCGACCGCACTTAAAACCCAGTTTCCCTGGACACTTTCATGCCGCAAAGCGAACCGAGGACTTTACAGGATATCTTACAAGTCAAAATGAACAAAAGGGGGCCTACGAACACCGTACCTTATGGGGCTATCTAATTGATTGATTGTAAATTAGTGATGGCAAGGGTAGCACACAAAGGATAAGTGATTGAGTCGGGTGATGAAATCCCTTCTCGTGAGTGACTGGGCGTAGGTCTTAGTCAATTTAATTCATCACTCCATTCAAAATTAAGTACAAGAATTAAATCACACAAGAGCACATAGGAGCACAAAAGTATTAACTCGCTAACAGGAGGGTGTGAGGGTATAAGAGATGTACCTCCCACGGTTTTTAGGCCGTGGGGTGCTGAAATTATTGAGTCGACCGGGGGGAGATTACACCAATCTCAGTCGGCCCCGAGAGTCCGATCGACCCAAGATAGAGAGGCTTGTTTTGCCCGCCTTGGACGCCCTCTCTCAACCGTGTTCGGTTTCCCTATCACGCTTTCTTCAATTATTACAAATTTAAAATGAAAATGAAATGGTGTCTCTATACACCGCAATACAAGCCAAGAATAAAAATCCTAAATACAACCCTTCTAAAATAAAAAAAAATGGTACTAAAAATGAAAATGCAATAAGTAAATCACAAAATTCAGAAATTCTCTCAAACACGTCGAGCTCCAAAGATTGGTAACGACGCCATTTGATGAAAAGCTTTTTGGTGTGTCGTTGTTGGGAAAGATCTTCAATCAAAACCTTTATCACATACACAAAAATAATATAACAAACTAGAATAGAGGTAAGTAAGAATACCAATCCTAATCTAAGGTGTGAACATGCTAAAATGAGATGATAATGAATATAATTCACTTAATTAAACGTTTTTTAAGACTTTTTGGCTTTTCTATTTTTTTTTTATGTTTTTAAAATATTAAAACAATATTTATGATGATGAAAATTAAGTAGCTACACTACGTAAGAGATATAAAATAATACTAAAAAGAGTGTGCTAAAACAAGACTAAGTACCTAAAATGGGATATAAATAATTTGAGATAAGATTGAGTGAGAAAAATTGAAGGAATGAAAATTCACCTCCAATTCATTAATTAAATGTATTAGATTAGTCAAGTTCACTAAGTTCCCAAATACTAATTTATTTCATCAATTGATTTTCATCATTTGACAAAATAAACTAACATAGATTTAGTTAATTCATTTTCCATTCCTACTACTCAAGTGAAGAAATGATTTAGAGAAATTATATAAATCACTCGCTAGATAAAATTCATATAATTAACTTTAAATCCCAAAAATTAACGTATGAGCATAACAAAATATAATATACTCTAATTAGTGGATCATTCTATCTCTAGTTTGAATCCAAAAATTAAAAGTATATTAGATTTCAATCCTTTCTCAAGGATGGTTTACCATCTCTCGATGCATAAACACATGTAGGAATGACAAATGATTAACTAAATGGAACAAAGTAAATAAGAATAATCAATTCATTTAATTGAATTCATAGGGCTTCATTTCACTCCTTGAATGGAGTGATTAGCCAAGCGTGATCATCATTCAATCAATAACAAGATAATAAAAATTAATAATATGAGAATGAAAAATTAGAGAAAGGGAAATCAAACCAAATTTTGAGGAGAATGATAATTGATCTTCAATTTAATTCAACGATTCTTCTCAATTGTTTACATTCACTCTAAAAAAAACTAAAATCAATTCCTAAAATTGAAATTATACTCTCTACAATTTTTTTTCTCTCTAAACTCTAAATTTTTCTCTACTTATAGCCTCTTCCAAAATTGGTCTTCTTCTTCCTTTTTATATTGGGCACATGGAGTTAGGGGGTAAATTAGGAAAATGGTAGGGGTGAGCA
Organism: Sambucus nigra; assembly: GCA_949130495.1. Classification (NCBI taxonomy): domain Eukaryota; kingdom Viridiplantae; phylum Streptophyta; class Magnoliopsida; order Dipsacales; family Adoxaceae; genus Sambucus; species Sambucus nigra. The sequence goes on from OX422220.1 coordinate 54,678,500, forward strand.
TGTGCTTATGGTGTAGGAGGGTACTTTGGGGTTTAAAAAGGGTGCAAGTGGAAGATGTGGTAGTTAGGTTGAATTGGGGGTATTTTTGGAAAGTGGGTTTAAAAGAAGTTTAAATGGGATATATGGCACATGGGGTTTATGTGGTATAGTTATTTTTGTTTTGGTTTTGGTTGGTTTGTTTGGTTTGTTTGGCAGATGGAAGAAAATCGATTTGGCTTTGGAGATTTGGGAAATGTGTCTCAGTACGGGTTATTGTCTGATTTAGGTTGTCCCAAGTTGGAGATAGGTAAAATGGCCGGAGCTGGAGGTGGGGTGACGTCGGGGCAGTGGCACGGGTGGCGGGCTGCAGGGTCAGACACCGGAGTTTGGGGAACGTGGGGCATCACCGGAGTAGTGGGACGCCTCCGGGAGGTATAAGGGGTGGTTTTAGTTGAGGTTTTGGTCGTAGGAGGTAGGCGGTGAGGTGGAGGTCCGGCGACAGGGGTTGACTGGAGTAGGTGGGGTTCCGGAGATGGGTTTGGTTCAACCCGAGTTTGGGAAGTTCAGGATCGGAGGTTCTCGTGTTGGACGGTTTGGTTTATATAGAAGAGAGAGAGAGTGGGATGGGTTTTGGTTTTGTTGTTGTGTTTTGGTTATGAAGGAGATAGAAGTGGGTGTGGTGAGGAAAAAGATGAAGTAGGGTATTATTGTGTGTATGGGAGTTGGGTGTGAATGAGTGTGAGTTGTTTAGGTGTGTGTAATGTGTATGGTACTGGGATGTGAGTGAGTTATGTGTGTGTTTAATTTGGACACCTAAAAATAACACTAATTAACTAAAAAAAATAAAATGAAATTAATAAAATGAAAAACCTAAAAATAAATATTTATTCTAAAAAATAAAACAAAGACTGAAATTGAAAAATGAATAAAATCAACCTAAAAATGAAAAATAAAAATCAACTAAAAATAAAAACAATTGACACGACACGACACGACAAACTCTGAAAAAAACAAAAAAAAAAACTATAGGAATAAAAACCATAGAAATAAAAACTAAAAAATAAAAACAAATTAAAATAATACTAAACTGACTAAAAACTAAGAAAAACCTAATACACGGCGCGCTAAAAATATAAAAAATTCTAAAAATATATACATGACTCGATAAAATAATATAATAAACTTTAAAAAGAAAATGACGATAATAAAAAAATTTAAGTAAAAGAAATAAAAGGGGACAAATCAAACACACACGGGTTTGGGACATGCTAAGGTTCAGTTTGAGGTAGGCTAGGGTTACGGGAAAGGGTAATTAGTTCCTGAAATGGCACAGTTGCCTTGAAATTACATATTTGAACACTGCAACGTGCATTCAAGCCTGCACAATATACAATAAAGCACACAAGACCATTTTTATTATAAACGAACGACTAAAATGCATCTATTAGGGGTATAAAATGAAGACTTTGGGGTGCTTATCAACAAGCTCCTCCACATCACTGTCTATATCATGCTCCAAACGATGTGGAGGGATGGGTCAAATAGATGGTAGGTCAAAGTGTCTTACCGGTGCCGCATGGCGGAATCATTGGACGTTTGCAATATATTGGCGCACACAATCTGAAAAGTGAGGCGCGCCTTCTCGTTAAGGCGTCCAACGGCGACAGTTTTCCCCGTCCATGCAACATCGGGGGCAATGTGCCCCATGATCACATCTTTGGCGACCAGAGGGACATTTCGTGGATAGGTGAAGTCTTGAACGTCCATAACATCGTACTCGGCCAACTTGGTCGTGAGAAGAGCCAATGAAAATGGGATGACATTCCCATCCACGTAAGCTTGGGCCTCGAATTGGCCCATTCGAACAAGGGTTCCATAAAAAGCTCGGACCTCGGTTGCCCAAACCGCTTTATAGGGTTCGTTGAGGAATCGGCACCATCCCCGAGCCATGAATAGGGCGGTGACGGAGTTGGGCAGCTCGGTCCATTGGACAGAGCGCTCCATATGGAGTTTACGATCCAGACCGAAGAATCGATGGCACCATCACTCCTCTTGACGGGAGAGCGAAATCCGCCATGACCGGAGGGGAGGATGTCGGTGGAGTCATACGTGGTGGGGGAAGCGCATTGAGCCATGAAAATAAGAGAGATTTGTGCTAGGAAAAATGAGGGAGGGAGAAGAGAGGAGTTTGGTTGAAGGTGTGTAGGGAATGGAGGGTTTGGGTGTGTACTTATAGGTGAAAGGGTGAGTGTAGGGGTTGGATTTGGAGGGAAAAGAGGGTGAATTTGGGAGGGAAAGGGTAGGCTTGGGAGTTGGGGAGACGAATTGGAGGGAATGAAGAGCATTGGGGATAAGGGGGTGAACCTTGGGAAGGGGGAAAAACAAACCTGCAGAAAGCGGATCGGTCCGCCTGGGGATCGAATTGGTCCGACCCTTTATTATTCAAACAAATCCGACTAGCGGATCGGTCCTCTTAAAATTAAAGGAACCGGTACTGGCCTAAATTTGATCTGGCTTCTGGCTTTGGGTTTTTGAGCTGGATTTTCCCCGAACTTAATTTTGATCTCTCATCTCCGAAAATTTTCACTTTCACAACATACTCCCTATCAATCTGGACTAAAACCCTCTCGATTTCGCTGGTCAAAGCCCTTTGACTCAATATTCGCGAAACATGAATGCTTTTTTCCCGAATGTAGCCTAATCCTATCGATGCTCACTTCACACACGACTCTCACTACACACACGACTCTCACCCCATACGCGTCGAGGGTGCAACAATCTCGCTGTAACAGCTCACTCTACCCCGTAAACGGGGTTCAACAACCAGACGGTGTCGACTTCTTTCACACACGCCTCTAGATATGGCTTTAGGCGTTGTCCATTCACTTTGAATGTATTTCCCCCTAATAAATCGTCTAATTCAACAGCTCCATGGGGGAAAACAATCTTAACAACGAGCAGGCCAGACCATCGTGATCGCAACTTGCCCGGAAAGAGATGAAGGCGAGAGTTATAGAGAAGAACTTTTTGCTCGGGAAGAAACTCTTTGCGTTGAATGATGTTATCGTGAGCGAGTTTCATCCTTTCTTTGGAAATTTTAGCATTCTCATAGGCATCATTGCGTAATTATTCTAACTCATTCAATTGAAGCTTGCGGGCTTCACCGACTTTGTCCATGGCATAATTCAATTGCTTAATCGCCCAATACGCCTTGTGTTTTAACTCCAAGGGAAGATGTCAAGGCTTGCCATACACAAAGCGGAAAGGGAACATGCCAAGTTGATTTTTATATGCGGTACGATAGGCCCATAGCGAATCGTTCAATCTAAGTGACCAATCTTTCTGGGTAGGATTGACAGTCTTTTATTTGCTAGTTCGGTCTGCCCATTCGTTTGTGGGTGATAAGTCGTTCCAATCTTGAGAACGACGCCATACTTTCTCATGAGCTTTGCGAATGGCCTATTGCAAAAGTGCGTGCCATTATCACTGATTATCGCTTTCGGAGCACCGAAGCGGGAAAGTATGTGTTCCTGCAGGAACATTATCACCACTTTGTTGTCATTTATCTTGGTAGCTATAGCTTCCACCCATTTAGAAACGTAGTCTAACACAACAAGGATGTATAGGAAACCAAAGAACAGGGGGAAGGGACCCATGAAGTCAATACCCCAACAGTCGAAGATCTCAATGATGAGTATGGGGGAAAGAGGCATCATGTCTCGTCGGGTAATGGCTCCCAACTGTTGGCACCTACTGCAAGATTTACAAGCAGCGTTTACATCTCTAAATATTGTGGGCCAATAGAGGCCGCATTACAGAATTTTAGCGATCGTCTTTTTCGTCGAAAAGTGGCCTCCACAAGCTTCCGAATGATAAAACTGGATGACTTTCGGGATTTCGTCATCCGGTACACATCGTCGGATGATTTGGTTAGTGCAATATTTAAACAGGAATGGATCGTCATAGAAGAACATACGCGACCAAGTAATAAACCTCTTCTTATCTTACGGTGTCCAGTTGGGAGGGACGGCTCCCGTGACAAGGCAGTTCACTATATCCGCAAACCAGGTCCAAGAAGAGGTAGCAAAAAGTTGCTCATCCGAAAATTATTCGTTTATGGGTGTGGGATCACTAGGTACATCGGACGAAAGCCGTGATAAGTGGTCGGCAACGACGTTTTCTACTTCTTTCTTATCTTTAATGGAGAGATTGAACTCTTGTAGGAGTAGTATCCACCTTATGAGGCACGGCTTTGCATCTTTCTTTGCAAGTAGGTATTTTAATGCTGCGTGGTCGGTGAAGCAAGTAATGGGAGAACCGATAAGATATGATCGGAATTTATCAAGGATAAAGACTACCGCTAGCAACTCTTTCTCCATGGTAGAGTATTTGAGTTGTGGTCCGGTAAGAGTCCGATTAGCGTAGTAGATGACATGAGCTAGCTTATCTTTTCTTTAGCCCAAAACAACCCCGATCGCATAATCGCTAGCATCACACATAAGTTCGAATGGTAAGGACCAATTCGGAACTTGCATGATGGGAGCGAACACAAGCATGTTTTTCAGTTTTCAAAAGAGCTCTGGCATGCTTCCGTCCACTCGAATGGGGTGTCCTTCATAAGTAGGTTGCTTAACGGTCTAGCGATGGCACTAAAGTCCTTAATGAACCTTCGATAAAACCCCGCGTGACCTAAGAAAGAGCGCACGTGCTTGAGCGATTTTGGTGGGGAGAGATCAGCCATGACATCTATTTTTGCCCTATCAACTTCTATTCCCTTGGATGATACTATGTGGCCAAGAACTATTCCCTCGGTGACGATGAAATGGCATTTCTCTCAATTCAGTACTAAGTTCTTTTCCACACACCGAGCAAGTACTTTTTCTAGTTTTTCGAGAAAAAGGTCGAAAGAGCTGCCAAAAATGCTGAAATCGTCCATGAACACTTCGAGCCCTCTCTCAACCATGTCGCTAAATAGGCTCAACATGCACCTTTGAAAGGTCACGGGTGCATTATGAAAATCTGTTACTAAACCCGTTTAATAAAATTAAACTATTTAAGTAACTCCGAACAGTTTTTTGAAGAAACTCTTTTCTTAAAAACCAAAATTAATTGAACACGAGAGGTGTTTAACAAAAGTATGTACGAGATTTGTTCAAGAATTGATTAACAAGTTTATAAAACAGTTTAAACAAACTTTAAACCCAACACAGCCAAGAATGAGATGAGTAGATGTAGAAAGATTAAGAACAAGATTTTTACGTGGTAAAACCTCACCCAACTGAGGAAACAGCCACGACTCCCTCTACGGAGTAAAACAAAAATTCAACTATAAACAAATTTTATTAGTTACAAACTATATAATAAATATGCATATAACTCAGACCTATATAAGTTTAGGAATGTACCCTCTGGTGTCCTTATAACTTCTCTGCAGTTCCGATTGTTGATGTTGTTCTCCCAGTTTGTTAAGTTCCAATTTGTTCAAGCTCTTTACGTCGACTCTTTTTCTCAAGATCTTATTACCAACATTTTTAGTGTGGTAGAGTGAAAGTGTTTGTGGAGGTGCTCTCTAACACATGCATGCACACACATACACACTTATTATGTACAAACAGTCCTAATAAATTACATATAAGTCTATATGCTGTGATTTTTCTTTTCCTCTCTTCACACAAAAATTAACCTTATTTGACCTTTAAAATAATCCCAGAATCCACGGCTATCTTGCTCAGTAGACGTATCAAGATCTTAATCAATCTCGGTTTTGAAAAGATTTTTGAGATTGAAAATCACCAAGTGCTATTACAAACTAGGTCAAAGGTCTTATTTTCAAGAGAACTAGAAACTAAAAACATTATTGTTGATATTAAAGTTAAAAACATTTACAGAAAATAAATCAACAATATATTTCTCAAGCTGAGAAATGAAATATGTAAACCTAGTGTAATATAACATACAATACTTAGATCTGAAATATCTATAAAGAATAAAATAGATCTAAGACACAATGTTTAAGTTGGACACAAGATCTAAAGAACAAAGAGGTTACAGCATCAAATCAGCTACCAAAAACAGCTCTCAAACACTCAAACACTCAAGGTGATGTTTGGAAAGTATATGACTTTGGAAAGGGGTTTTTGGTTTGAAATGGATTTGACGATTTAGGGTTAAGGTTAGGGTTTCTAACTCTTTCTCTCTCTTCTGTTTTCTCTCTTCTCTCTCTTTTCTCTCTATTCTCCCTCTACTCAATTTTTTTCTCTCAAAATGACGAAATGGCAAAAGTCTCAGAAAGCTGAGTGAAGGGGTCCTTTTATAGGAGGCTGAGAAGATTCGAGAACGAGGACCAAAATCAAGGGTTCAGATTTAGTCAAGGTTGATTGACTTAGATCCAAGGGTTCACGATACGCGGTGGTTAAAACTCACCTGATTGTTTCTTAAGGGGTTCACAGGGATCATGAAAGGGCGCATGCAGGTCGTTGATAAAAACGATCCAAGGATTAAAAAACAGACGCTGGTTTACTCTCTATAAACAAACACACTAACCACCAATCAGAAGGAAACAAGTGTTGGACAAATAGAAGAGATAAAACGCGCGTCTAAAATAATTAAAATCACACCCTGAAGTCTCTGCCACTTTCGGATTCTACCCAAGGCAACTTTAAGTCAATATAACCATCAATGTTAAATTGCAGATTGACCCCAAAAACTTTTAAAAACAAGTTTTAATTAATAAAAACTTATTTTAAAATGTTTATATAATCCCAAAAAATATTTAAAAAGAAATATTAGGGATTTAAACACACTCAACATGTGTACACACAATTATATGCAATATGACATGTATATGATCCATTCTACTGTGTGTGAGAGTTGGTAATAAGGTCTAGATCACTTTAATCAGGAAAGATGAAATAGTAGTGCAAGCTCTAGGGTTCTTTGGATTCTAGGTTAGACATAATTTTGTCACAATTTCCAACTTGATGAACAATTATATAATATAGACTCAAGTGAGTCAAGAGTATAAGGTGCTTCAATCTCCCCCTTTGGAAATATGAGACAAAATCTCCTTTGAGTTATCTAGAACTCGTAGGGCAACAAAAGAAAGTAAGCCTATTCCTACCAAAAGATCTATCTACCCAAATCCTAGAAAGCAAAAGTACATAACTCAACTATTTATAATTGAATACCCTATTACAACTGTTGAGAATAATAACTGTACAGAAAACTGCAATGAATCACTAAGATCAAGCTGTTTAGTATAAACTCAAATTTCTCCCCCATTTTGTCTCAAATGGACAAAGGAAAAATAAAGAGATCAAAGAGATTAATCAGCACACACCATACCAATAGATTTACGCAAAGAAATAAATTGATTGTAATCTAAAGGTTTGGTAAACATATCTGCGAGTTGCAAATCGGTATGAAGATAATTGATTTCTAATTCCTTAGTTTCAACCAATTCGCGTATAAAATGATGTCTTATTTTTATATGTTTTGTTCGCGAGTGTTTAACAGGGTTTTTAGAAATATTGATCGCACTTTGATTATCAAAATAGATATGCAATTGGTTTTCTTGAATACCATAATCACTCAACATTTGTTTAAGCCACAGTAATTGAGCACAACAGCTGCCAGTGGCTATGTATTCAGATTCAGCTGTTTAGAGTGATGTGCATTTTTGTTTCTTACTACTCCATCCTACCAAGTTATTACCTATATAATAACATGATCCTGATGTGCTTTTACTATCATCAGTACACCCAGCCCAGTCAGCATCAGTGTACCCAATTATAGTGCTTGGTGTGTCATTAGTGTACCAAAGTCCTAGATTCAGAGTGCCTTTTACATATTTAATAATTCGTTTAACAGAATTCAGATGGCTCTCTTTAGGGTTATTTTGATAACGAGCACATACACACACGGCATACATAATATCAGGACGCGAGGCAGTAAGGTATAGTAAGGTTCCTATCATACTACGATATAGAGTTGGATCTATAGATTTTCCAGTTTCGTCTTTAGATAGTTTTACCGTAGTACTCATGGGTGTTTTAGCATCTTTAGCACTCTCAAGGCCAAATTTCTTGACTATCTCTAAAGCGTACTTAGATTGCGAGACAAATAATCCTTCTGAATTTTGTTTGACTTGAAGACCTAAGAAAAATTGCAACTCCCCCATAAGAGACATTTGAAACTCCTTATGCATGATTTCGGAGAAGGATTTTACTTCTGAGGGAGAAGTTGATCCAAAGATAATATCGTCAACATAAACTTGAGCAATAATGATGTGTTTGCCAAAATGTTTGACAAAAAGGGCTTGATCATTTCCACCTCTTTTGAAACCTTTATCTAAGAGGAAACTGGAAAGACTCTCATACCAAGCTTTAGGCTCTTGTTTAAGGCCATACAAAGCCTTTTTAAGACGAAATGCATGATTTGGATATTGAGGGTCAATGAACCCTTTAGGTTGTTCTACATAGGTCTCTTAAGTCAATATTCCATTAAGGAATGCAGATTTGACATCCATTTGGTAGAGTGTAAAATGCAAATGGCAAGCTATGGCAAAGAGAAGACGAACAGATTCTAAACGAGTAACATGAGCAAAGGTCTCGTTAAAATCTATTCCTTCAATTTGAGAGTACCCTTGAGCAACTAATCTAGCTTTATTTCTAATGATTATCCCACTTTCATCAGACTTATTTTTAAAAATCCAACATGTGCCAATAACCTTCTTATGATCAGGCCTAGGTACAAGATACCAAACATCATGAATGACAAATTGAAGAAGTTCTTCCTGCATAGCAGAAATCTAGTGAGAGTCATTCAATGCCTCATTTACATTCTTTGCTTCCACTAGGGAAACAAAACATGCATAATGTGCATAATTTCTTAGTTGGGATCTTGTACGCACTGGCTCACTAGGGTTACCAACTACGTTATTTATGGGATGATCTTTAGAAACCCAGTTAGGTACTTCAAGTATCTCAATTGGTAATGAGTCATCTATTTCAGAAGAGTCATTTTCTAAAATGTTTGTACGCTCTTCCCCAATAGTTGATTCACCAGTCTGACTCTCTACAGTAGTGTCACTCACTATTACATTTATGGATTCCATCAAGCTTTTAGTGCAAAGATTATACACTCGATAGGCTCTACTGTTAGGCGAGTATCCTAAAAATATAGCTTTATCTCCCCGGCTCTCAAATTTGGACAAGTGTTCCCTATCTTTGCATACATAACAAGTACTACCAAAACTTCTAAGGTACTTAAGATTGGGATTTTTCTTGTACCAAAGTTCGTAAGGGGTTTGTTTGGAATTCTTTCTAAGATAGACCCTATTTATAATGTGACACGCAGTACGAATAGATTCTACCCAAAAATATTTAGGCAAATTCTTGGCATGTAACATAACACGTGCCATCTCTTGAAGGGTACGATTCTTTCTCTCAGAGATTCCATTTTTTTGAGGAGTCTTAGGAGCACTAAATTCGTGTTTGTAACCATTATAGTCACAGTACTCTATTATACTAGTGTCTTTGAATTCTCCACCTCTATCACTACGGATTCTATTTACTTTAGTGTCCTTTTCATTTTCAATCTGAAGAAGAATTTTTAAGAAAGTTTGAAAGGTGTCAGACTTTTGTTTTAAAAAGGCTACCCAAGTAAATCTGGTGAAGTCATCAACCATAACTAGTACATAACTGTGTCCACAGAGACTAACAGTTTGGGAGGGACCCATTACGTCCATATGGATGAGCTCGAAGGGATTAGAGGTAAGAACATCATTAACTTTCTTATGAGGTGACTTAACAGTTTTACCTTCCTGACAGGAACCACAGACAATGTTAGGAATGGATTTGATTTTTGGAACTCCTCTAACTATTTCTTGATAAGTCAGTCTACTAAGATTATCGTAATTTATATGACACATTCTGTTATGCCATATCTCGTTGTCATCCATTCTGGCAACATTACAGATTTCAGAATTGTTCATGACAGTATAACAATTGTCAGGAGTCCTGAATCCTGTAATTATGCATTCACCTTTTTCATTTAAAATTTTGCAATTGTTCTTTGCAAGGTAATAGTATGATCTAAGTCACAAAATTGCGAGATACTAAGTAGATTGGCCTTAAGACCTTTAACTAGGAGAACATTTTCGAGAACTGGAAGTCCATCTTCTTGGAGAGTTCCTTTGCCTATGATTTGAGATGATACTCCATCACCAAAAATAATTTTTCCACCAGCAAAGCTGGTTTTGTTTAAAAGTTTTGTATCATCCCCAGTCATGTGCTTAGAACATCCCGAGTCTGAATACCAACCAGATGATGTGTGTTCAGCTTTTAAAGCAGTAATAACTATATTACACTTCATCTGAGGTAATAGATCATCTTTTCTAACCCATATTGCTCTAGTTTTCATTTTGCGCTTATTAGCTCTCAACTGATAAAATCTGCGAGCATTCGATTTTTGTTGAAAAATGTTTTGCGCATGATTTTGAATTTTATGAAAAACATGAGCATTTGGTTTAGGAAAGTGCTTAGGAATCCTTCTAGGAAATGTTCTTTTAGGTTTGGTCTTTCTCTTCCTATAATTAGAGTTTTTGTCTGGTTGTCTAAGAAGTATATAATTGTTGTGGCTCCTCCTAGAATAGTTAAAGTTCTGATAGGTAGGAGGATTAAAGACTTGTTTAACTAGTCTCCTAGCATAGCAACTATCAAAAGAGTGACCGTATATATCACAGTAAGAGAAATAAAGATTGCTCAAGGTTGGAGTTTCCTTAGGAAAGTCTCTAAACAACGGTTTTGAGGAATTTTGAGGTTGAACTCTATTCCTAGGTAGGACAGTCTTGGATGTAGACTCACTCTTCTTAATAGAGGGGCAGACGTATTTAGCCTTAGGTGAACTTTCATGTTCAGAGAAAATTGATTCCCCAATGTTTAAATTTTTATGTTTTGAATCAAACTCAGTTTTTAGAGAATGAAAGTCTGGGCAAGTTTCAATAGGTCTTTTACTTCCTGACGCAAACTTGATAGGTTCAAAAGATTTTGTTTGTGTCTTCAAATTGGGGCAAAATCTTATTCCAGTTCGATCATCAGAATTGGTTTTTAATTCAGCAACAAATTCATCAAAACAGTTTGAGTTATTTTTGAATTTTGATTTTTTTTTTAAAACAGTTGCTGTCTTTTCTTTAGTTTGTTCCAATTCTATCAATGTCCCTTTGTATTTTTTCTTCGGAGTCTCATTTGTTTCAGTTAAGTTTCTGAGTTTTTGATCAAACATTTTGATTTTACTTTCATGAGTCACACATTGGGTAGTATACTCTTCAGCATTCAGTTTGACCATTAGGCTTAGATTTTCTAACTTCTTAGTGAGATCTTTCATAATCTTTTCTAGTCTAGTGCTTTTCTTGAGAGTTTTAGCATAGAGTGTGTGAATATCTGGGAGGTCTTCATTATTCGAGTCACTAAGTGTAGTGTGTGAAGTGACCCCTAGGGCTTCATTCTTTGGACTCACACACCCATTGTCATCGTCATTATCGCTTTCCCTTTGACTCAGACACCCCGAGGAACAAATAGCAACATTCTCAGTAATCAAAGCATCTAAACCAGTAACAACAATATTGGAAACATCAGAAGTAGAATTACTAGATTCATCCTCACTAACAAACACAGGCATATCATCATTATAGATAATCTTGGCAAAAAAAGACATGCAAGGGTCAAAAACATCAGATGACTCAGGTTATTCATTTTCAGAGTCACTTGAATCATCCCATGTCTTGCAAATGTTGGCTCTAGCATGTTTATTTTGAGTGTTCAAGTTAACTCTACAATCTTGTGCAATGTGTCCTAGTTTACCACATCTAAAGCATTCAGTCTTCTAAAAGTCTCTGTTAGGTCTAGTGTGAGAGCCCTTGTGATGTTTGTCATGACTTTTCTCATGAGGTCTGTGATTAAAGGGAGTTGGATAATTGGACTTGCCTTGTTTATTTTCCATTTTGTTTCTAAATTTAATGATTTTCTTAAAATGTTTTGACATTAAGGCAATCTGATTGTCCAAACTCTCTATATCGCATTCCTCATCAGAGTCATCATTGGAAGTGTTAAACTCAGGCTTAATCAATTTAGAAGAGAAGATTAGATTGGAACTAGTCTGTTTCCTATGGGACTGGGTCAATTGTTTCTTAAATTCCAGTTCCATTTCCACAGTTCTTAATTTACTACTGAGTAGTTCAAGAGTGAGATTGATATCACACATTTCCTCAATAGCATATCTTTTGTTATCAAATTTCTGTGGTAATGATCTCAGAATTTTAGATACAATTTCTTGTCTGTCATATGTTATCCCATTAGCATGCAGTTTTGTCACGATATCAGTCAGGTTCATATAGAAGTCATCAAATGACTCAGTCTCACACATAATTAAAGAGTTATACTGTTGAATGAGCATTTGAGTTTTAGCAGCCTTAACTTTAGTGTCACCTTCATGAGTAGTAACCAAAGTGTCCCAAGCTTCCTTAGAAGTGGTACGTGATGAGATTCTTTTGAACTCATGTTCATTTATAGACATAAATATGACATTCTTTCCCTTGTTATTATTGCGAGAAACTTGTTTCTCTTCTTGTGTGAACTCACTTAATACTTTCTTAACCCTCTCATTACTTCCTTCAGTGGCTGGTTTTGTAGGAAAAATGTAACCATTTTCAACAATGTCCCAGACATCATCTCCCAGAGTTCCTTGAATGAAAGCAATCATCCTTACTTTCCAGTAAGCAAAATTGGTTCCATCAAAGATAGGAGGTCTGGTCAAGTTACCAAATCTTTCATTTTTCTCGTCCATATTTGATTTTCAGAAAACAATTTCAAAAACACCGGATCTCTTTAAAAGAAGTTTACAATGCTCTGATACCAATTGAAAATCTGTTACTAAAGCCGTTTAATAAAATTAAACTATTTAAGTAACTCCGAACAGTTTTTTGAAGAAACTCTTTTCTTAAAAATAAAAACTAATTGAACAGAAGAGGTGTTTAACAAAAGTATGTACAAGATCTGTTCAAGAATTGATTAACAAGTTTATAAAACAGTTTCAACAAACTTTAAACCCATCACAACCAAGAATGAGATGAGTAGATGTAGAAAGATTAAGAACAAGATTTTTACGTGGTAAAACCTCACCCAACAGAGGAGAGATCCACGACTCCCTCTACGGAGTAAAACAAAAATTCCATTATAAACAAATTTTATTAGTTACAAACTATATAATAAATATGCATACAACTCAGACCTATATAAGTTTAGGAATGTACCCTCTGGTGTCCTTATAACTTCTCTGCAGTTCTGATTGTTGATGTTGTTCTCCCAGTTTGTTAACTTCCAATTTGTTCAAGCTCTTTACGTCGACTCTTTTTCTCAAGATCTTATTACCAACACTTTTAGTGTGGTAGAGTGAAAGTGTTTGTGGAGGTGCTCTCTAACACATGCATGCACACACACACACTTATTATATACAAACAGTCCTAACAAATTACATATAAGTCTATATGCTGTGATTTTTCTTTTCCTCTCTTCACACAAAACTTAACCTTATTTGACCTTTAAAATAATCCCAGAATCCACGGCTATCTTGCTCAGTAGACGTATCAAGATCTTAATCAATCTCGGTTTTGAAAAGATTTTTGAGATTGAAAATCACCAAGTGCGATTCCAAACTAGGTCAAAGGTCTTATTTCAAGAGAACTAGAAACTGAAAACATTATTGTTGATATTAAAGTTAAAAACATTTACAGAAAATAAATCAACAATATATTTCTCAAGCTGAGAAAAGAAATATGTAAACCTAGTGTAATATAACATACAATACTTAGATCTGAAACATCTATAAACAAGAAAATAGATCTAAGACACAATGTTTATGTTGGACACAAGATCTAAAGAACAAAGAGGTTACAACATCAAATTAGCTACCAAAAATAGCTCTCAAACACTCAAACACTCAAGGTGGTGTTTGGAAAGTACAGGACTTTGGAAAGGGGTTTTTGGTTTGAAATGGATTTGACGATTTAGGGTTAGGGTTAGGGTTTCTAACTCTTTCTCTCTCTTATCTCTCTTTTCTCTCTCTTCTCTCTTTTTTTCTCTGAAAAGGACGAAATGGCAAAAGTCTCAAAAAGCTGAATGAAGGGGTCCTTTTATAGGAGGCTGAGAAGATTCGAGAACGAGGACCAAAATCAAGGGTTCGGATTTAGTCAAGGTTGATTGACTTAGATCCAAGGGTTCACGATACGCGGTGGTTAAAACTCACCTGATTGTTTCTTAAGGGGTTCACAGGGATCATGAAAGGGCGCATGCAGGTCGTTGATAAAAACGATCCAAGGGTTAAAAAACAGACGCTAGTTTACTCTCTATAAACAAACACACTAACCAACAATCAGAAGGCAACAAGTGTTGGACAAATAGAAGAGATAAAACGGGCGTCTAAAATAATTAAAATCACACCCTGAAGTCTCTGCCACTTTCGGATTCTACCCAAGGCAACTTTAAGTCAATATAACCATCAATGTTAAATTGCAGATTGACCCCAAAAACTTTTAAAAACAAGTTTTAATTAATAAAAAATTATTTTAAAATGTTTATAAAATCCCAAAAAAATATTTAAAAAGAATATTAGGGATTTAAACACACTCAACATGTGTACACACAATTATATGCAATATGACATGTATATGATCCATTCTACTGTGTGTGAGAGTTGGTAATAAGGTCTAGATCACTTTAATCAAGAAAGATGAAATAGTAGTGCAAGCTCTAGGGTTCTTTGGATTCTAGGTTTGACATAATTTTGTCACAATTTCCAAACTAGATGAACACTTATACAATATAAACTCAAGTGAGTCAAGAGTATAAGGTGCTTCGCATTACACAAGACAAATGGCATACATTTGTAGGCAAACGTACCAAAAGGGCAAGTGAAGGTCGTCGTCTCCTGGTCAAGTACATGTACCTCAATCTGGTTATATCCGGAATAACCATCAAGGAAGCAATAGTAAGGGTGGCCCGCTACTCTCTCAAGCATTTGATCAATAAATGGCAAGGGAAAATGGTCTTTCCTAGTTCCCTCATTGAGTTTCCAGTAATCAATGCAAACACGCCACCCGGTGGTGGTACGTTGGGAAACTAGCTCTCCCTTGGTATTCTCAATCACTGTCATACCCGACTTTTTTGGGACGACTTGAATGGGGCTCACCCACTTGCTATTCGAGACTGGGTAGATAATCCCGGCATCCAATAATTTGATAATTTCGGTTCTCACAACTTCTTTCATGTTGGGATTTAGTCTTCTTTGTATTTATCTCGAGGGCTTCACATCCTCTTCGAGATGGATCTTGTGAGTGCAAATCAAAGGACTTATCCCCTTCAAATCAGCAATGCACCAACCAAAAGTACTTTGGTGCTTCCTCAGAATTTTCAACAATTTTCCCTCCTGCTCTTCGTCTAGGCTAGAGGAGACAACAACAGGAAATGTCTCATCCTCTCCTAGGTATGCATATTTCATATGGGAGTTAAGTTTCTTTAATTCGAGGGTTTTTCGTCGAAGGGAAGCATGCGTGTATCCCTCAGAGGTAACTCCTCGAATCTAAAAACCCAACTAACATCTCTTGCGTCCTCGTCCGACGCTCTCTCATTGAGTAACTCTCTCAACTCCCCAACCTCCTTCTCGAAGTTGGTGTACGTCCCCTCACTCTCGTGCCTCGCAGCTAAACAGGACCCTAAGGCATCGCCGCGATAATTATCCTCAAAGTACTCCACTACTATCTCATCTATGAAGCTCACCGCGTGAAGATCATCTTCTTCCACCGTATGTTGGGCTATGTGGAAGATGTTGGTCTCTAAGGTCATGTTCCTAAAAGTTATTTACATTCGCCCATTCTGAGTATTGATGATTACGTTACCCGTAGCTAAGAATGGGTTCCCAAGGATGATGGGAACATGGTTGCTCGAGGTGAAGGAGGGATCCGTATCCTAAATGACAAAATCTACCGGGAAGCAAAAAGTGTCAACTTGGACGATCACGTCCTCGACTATGCCTCTTGGGATCTTAACTGTTCGATCCGCTAATTGAAGAGTGACTTTTGTGGTCTTGAGGTCGCCCAAATCAAGTTGCCTATAAATGGAGTAAGGGAGGATATTGACACTTACTCCCAAGTGAAGTAAGGCTTTTTCGATTTTGTTTTCTCCAATGATGCAGGAAATGGTGGGTGCACCGGGATCTTTGAATTTAGGTGGGAGATCATTTAGTAGAATGGAGCTCACGTTTTTTGCTATAAAGACATTCTTCTTTACCTTCGTCTTTCTCTTTACCGTCAACAAGTATTTGATGACTTTAGCATAAGCTGGAATTTTCTTAATGGCATTAAGGAAAGGTAAGTTCGGCTTTACTTGCTTTAGCACTTCTTCACGTGGGTTTCCTTTATGGGAGGGAATCAACCTTTGAGGAAACGATGCCGCGGAGGGTGGTTTCACTACTACCTCGGGCTCACTAGTGTCTTCTTTATCACTCTCATTTAAGGGGACATCTTCGGCCTCTTTCGTGCTGGGCAAAATATCCTTGTCTTTCATTGTGTCGTGTGGGGGAGGTGATAAATCAATAACTCTCCCACTACGAAGAGTTTTCACAGCTTGACATTGCTCCTGATGTTCATTAGAGGTGGAGCTAACACTAGTTTTACCTTGGGGAGGTCTTTGTCCTTGGGCAGGAAACTTGCCCTTCTCTTGAACACTTAATGAGGATTGTATCTTTGACAGACATGTGTTTATGTCACTGATTAGGCGATCATATCTAGCATTGGTCACAGTCTAGCTAGTGATGAATTGATTCATAGTATCCTCGAGAGTTCTCCACGGTGGCGGAATGTATGCTCCTTGAGGTGGTGGTGCTTGCACATGTCCTTGCATGTGTGGAGCTTGTTGAAAGTGTTGTGGTGGAGGAGGGGAAACATGTGAAGGAGGGTTCATCGCAGCATGTTGTTTCCCATAGCTAAAACCAGGATGGTTTTTCCATGAAGGGTTGTAAGAATTCCCGTGCAGAGCATCGAAATTACCCTTAAATCCTCCTATACCACTAACTTGCTCTTTAAGCATTACTTTGTAGGCGGGTATAGTCGGGCATTCTTCAGTTGAATGACCCGCCTCACAAATTGCACACACCTTCTCGGTGAGGTTTGGTATGGATCCAGTTGGTCCTATTCCACATATCCCACGTAGGTCTCCCACTTCTTTCTCAAGTATATCAATTCGACTGTCTGCTATAAAATTCTTTTCTACATGAAATAGGCCGGAAATCGATGGAGTGGTGGTCACTTGATGATTTTGATTCTGAGTGTTGGGATCAGATGTATCCCAAGATTGGATAGTCTCGACGACATACCTCTGGTGAAGCTCAGCATCATGGGCGTCTAAGTCGACAAAAGGACCACTTCCCATGGTTTTAACGAGTTGTTTGGAATTCAGATTCCGCCCATTATAGAGGAAAGAAATGGTTTGCACTGCATTAAATCCGTGATGGGGGCACGAAGTGACTAACTCATTGAAACGCTCGTAACATCGATGAAATGGCTCATTTTCAGATTGTCTGAACGCTTGAATTTGAGCCTTAATGGAGATTGTTCGATGTGGTGGGAAGAATTTCTTGAGAAATCTAGATTTCAACTCGTTCCAAGATGGGATCGGGCTTGGAGGCAAAGACCATAACCATGTCTTAGCTTTATCTTTTAGAGAGAAGGGGAAGAGTTTGAGGCGGATCACCTCTTGTGTGCAAGTTTGATCATTAAGAGTATCGCACACATCCTCGAATTCCCTGATATGGAGGTATGGATTTTTAGAATCCATACCGTGGCAATGAGGTAACATCTGGATGATCATATTCTTGAAACGGAATTTCCCGACATTATACGGGAGTATAATGCATCCCCGAGTGACAATGCGCTCGGAATATAAGAATTCTCTCAGCGGGCAGTATGGGGCCTCTTCCTCACCGACGGGTGCACTGCCGTGTTGCGACATCTCTTTCTTAGTTAACGAATCGGTGCTCTCACTTGGTGTGATTGAAGTGTGCTCAGAGGTGTGTCATAATAAGGAAAACGAAGTGTTATTGGAGATTGAGTGTGACGGTGTGGGAGGTGGAATCCAGAACGGTGGGGGGTTCGGAGTGTGGGGTTATCGGGGTTGTACTCAACTATTGGATTTTCATGAATGTTGGTTGGAGTATTATGAGGTGTGGGAGCGAGTTCAGAATTTTACCTTAATGGCTTGTGAGAGATGATGGTGAATCTTTTTGTGCTTTTTGAAATTTTTTTTTATGTTTTTGGATTTTTGGAAATTTTTGGACAAAGTTTTAGATTAACTCAATCTAATCCTAAGTCTACCTAACTCCCCATCAACGACGCCAAAAACTTGACGCGACTCAGAAAGTGTCTCTAATGTGCATTCACTCTAGGCTCAAGTGCAAGCCTATCGCATTAGTAATAAACCCGATAAGTCGGGATCGTATCCACGGGGAAAAAGGACAACGAAGTTGTAACGACGGGAAAAGACGAAGGAATCCTAACTTTGACTCTAAAAAGAAAGAAAAAATGATTTGGTTTTGAGAATTGACTACGACTAAATGCAATTATAAAATTATGCGTAGATGTAATTATACTAAACTACCTAAAATATTGATTGAAAGATGATTTGAAACTTTATAACTAAGTGATGAGAAAAACAGGACGGGAATACAATCCCCCAACCCTAGTGTATTGCAGGTATAATATTAATCGTAAATCTAACTTATTAATTTGACCCATAATTTAGTACTCCCAAGCATTACGTATATGAGGTTCAAGCTCGCATCATACTTAATCCGAGGACGAGTAAATCAGTATCGTGATAGTGACACTCGAATTGCATTCTAAATCATCCCGGTTACCCAGAGGCAAACGAGATATAAAGATCTACAATTGTTGTGTTTCTATGCAATACGGTCATAATCAATCACTAAATTCAGAGGATTAATGTTATACACATGCAACTAACACATCAGGTTGGGTTCATGTATCCCGGCCTTAAAACGTCTAGCCTAGCATGATGAAATTGATGAAAACAGTGTTTGATGTGCAGAAAACCATGATTAAACTATGGAAAATTGGTAGAATGATGTCAAAAGGAATTAAAAACATGAAATTACTTACTAATCTTACCAAAGCACTCAAATTATTAGCTAGAATTACTGGTAATCACTGAAATCTGAACAAAGCTTCAATCTTGGTATTAAAAGAACAAATTGTATCTAAACTAGGGTTTCTGAAAAAGAATGGAAAATTAACTAAAATTCTCTGTCCAAATAATAATAATAAAATGGGTTTTTATACCGTACAAGAATTCAGGAGTTTTTGTTGCACTAGGACTCTTTTAGGAGAAGATAAGATTTCCAAATCTCGATAGCCGGATCGGTTCGTTTTATTTTCTGGCGGACCGGTCCGGGGCGGATCGATTCTTTTATTTTCCTCCATTCTTCGGTTTGCTTTTGATCCGGGGTCTTCTGGAGTTTTGCATATCGGACCGGTCCGGGGTGAGGGCGGACCGGTCTGCCTGTTTGACTTTCCTTCTCAACTTTGACTGCTCATATCTTTTGTTCCGGGACTCCGATTGAGGTACCGTTTCTTCCTATGTGCTCATGAATGTGATATCTTCAACTTCTCTTCAGGTACCTCATCCGAATTCTAGGTAGAAATTACACTTTTGCCCTTTTGACTTTCCTTCTTGTCTTTCTTGATTCTTCTGGTTTCTTTCTTTCATTTCTTGACATCAAACACCTGTAAAATCACTATGAAATACCAGAAACTCGGTGTACTCGTTAGGATTAGTCAGTAAAAAGATTATGAGATAAAGTCAACTCGATTACGTTGTTCGAGGTGCTAAAAGTAACTAAATTAAGGGATAAATTAGGAAGAATTTATGCCTAATCAAACCCCCCTAACTTAGAACTTTGTGTGTCCCGAGCAATGTAAAAGAATCCTAGCATGGCTCAACCCTTGAAAAACATTTTATTGGAATGGAATACCTTTTTCGCGGGCAAGCGATTGCATTTAGCGTATGCAACAAGCCTTTAAACCCCTAAGTCACCCTAGTAGGACGATTTGTGTCTCGTGAGGGTTTGCAGAGAATATACCCACAAAATTCGACTCAAAGAAAAATTCAAAATACCTAAAAATTATACAATTCAAACTTTTCCAGAAAATAGTCATCATCAAGTCATATTTACAAGTCTCAAACCGTAGTGTGTGTGTGTGCGAAGCCGAAAATATAACCGCCAATTTCCACCAATTGATCAGCACGTTACTTAATTTGACCCAGAATTTAGTACTCCCTAGCATTACGTATATGAGGTTCAATCCCGCATCATACTTAATTTGAGGATGAGTAAATCGGTATCGCGATAATGACACTCGAATTGCATTCTAAATCATCCCGGTTACCCAGAGGTAAACGAGATATAAAGATCTATAATTGTTGTGTTCCTATGCAATATGATCATAATCAATCACTAAATTCAGAGGATTAATGTTATACACATGCAACTAACACATCAGGTTAGGTCCATGTATCCCGGCCTTAAAACGTCTAGCCTAGCATGATGAAATTGATGAACAGTGTTTGATGTGCAGAAAGCCATGATTAAACTATGGAAAATTGGTAGAATGATGTAAAAAGGAATTAAATAGATGAAATTACTTACTAATCTTACCAAAGCACTCAAAGTATTAGCTAGAATTACTGGTAATCACTGAAATCTGAACAAAGCTTCAATCTTGGTATTAAAAGAACAAATTGTATCTAAACTAGGGTTTCTGAAAAAGAATGGAAAATTAACTAAAATTCTCCGTCCAAATAATAATAATAAAATGGGTTTTTATACCCTACAAGAATTCAGGAGTTTTTGTTGCACTAGGACTCTTTTAGGAGAAGATAATATTTCCAAATCTCGATAGCCGGACCGGTCCGGGCCTTAGGCGGATCGATCTGCTTCCCATGCGGATCGGTTCGTTTTATTTTCTGGCGGACCGGTCCGGGGCGGATCGATTCTTTTATTTTCCTCCCTTCTTCGATTTGCTTTCGATTCGGGGTCTTCTGGATTTTTGCATATCGGACCAGTCCGGGGTGAGGGCGGACCAGTCTGTCTGTTTGACTTTCCTTCTCAACTTTGACTGCTCGTATCTTTTATTTCGGGACTCCGATTGAGGTGCCGTTTCTTCCTATGTGCTCATGAATGTGATATATTCAAGTTCTCTTTAGGTACCTCATCCGAATTCCTGGTAAAAATTACACTTTTGCCCTTTTGACTTTCCTTCTTGTCTTTCTTGGTTCTTCCGGTTTCTTTCTTTCGTTTCTTGACATCGAACTCCTGTAAAATCACTACGAAATACTAGAAACTCGGTGTACTCGTTAGGATTAGTCAGTAGCAATATTATGAGATAAAGTCAACTCGATTACGTTGTTCGAGGTGCTAAATTAAGGGATAAATTGGGAAGAATTTATGCCTAATCAACTATGATTTGGGTTCCAACATGGTGATGGTTGTGTTCTAAGTTCAGAATGCAATCAAAACAAGTTTTCAAACATTGATTTGGGGCACTAAAACTTGGTTTTGGCTCAATCAAACATTGCACTTAGGTTCTTTAGAACCAGATCTTAAGTTCCCTCACTTTGAAACTTATTCAAAGTCAAGGGTATAAAATCCATCATTGAAGCTCAAGCCTCAATGGAGTTTTCTGGCTTTTAAGCTTATTCAGTGACATCACAAGTTCAAACTTTCATGTAACTACATAATTTGATTCTAAAGAAGTACAAAAACATAACCAAATACTAAGAAATGAAATTCATTTATAAAATGATAAAAATACATAAAAGATTATAATATTACTTTGTAAGTACACTAAGCTGGGTGGTTTTTTCACAGAGGTAACTTGGGATTGATATAGGGTTCGTGGGGGAGATTTGATTGGTGGGAAAGTAGGTGAGTTTTAGCTTGGTTTGGCCATGTTTCCAACAAGGGTTCAAGTGGGTACTAGGTTTTAGCCATGTGGTACACTACCATGTAGGCATCCACCTAGCCAACATCAGCAGGGGAAACAAGTACAAATAAGTTTAGGTTTAGGTTTTGGTCCCTGGATGGTTTTATCTTAGTTTTTAGGACTTATATGTTAATTTTTAAAAAATTTAAGGGCTTAAGTGTAATTTTTTAAACTTATGGAATTGGTTCATGATATTCATACCAAATATATGTAATTTGACCAAACTTTGGGTTCAAGTCTGGATTCTATTGGTAGAATAAAGTGTAATACTAGCATAGTTATTGTTTAGGGGCATTTCATAATTTGACAAAAGTCAGGGTTTAAGGTTTTTAAGGGTTTGATTTACTATATTTGGTGAGTTGTTACATATAATATGCAATAATTATCTCACTAAAACACAAAATGCACATAAAAATAAGAACAAGGAAAATCACGAAACCCTTATTAAATCAACTATAAAGCAATGCAGACATGCATATTACAAATTTCAATTACGGTAACTCGAACTCACAAAGACCGCATGGAAATTAATATTTCCCACTTATTGACTCCTTAAAGAAATGATTTTTTTTAATCTAACACCTTCAATCACTATAAATGAAGCCTTAGGAAGCACCTCATAAGTTTAACAAAAAGCTATTCTTTGGATTCTTTTTAATTGAGCATAATAATTTGGATCAATTCTTGAAGGATATATGGATGAAAACATTCAAAAATATGTTTTCTATAATGTTTTGAGGACGACTGGGGCATTTTAGCTTGTAACTCCACATATATCACATGAGATATCCTAAATTCGGTATTAAAATGTCGCCTAAAATTTTACACCACCAGTTGAATAATCTTTAATTGAGGTTCTCTACATTTTTTAATTTTACATAATGACGATCAATTGAGAACTTTATCAATACTTATACAATAATAAACAACTAAATAGTAACTTGAAGGTAAGAGAGAGTAAATAACTTAAAAATAATATTTTTATGTAGTTTGATGGATTCCTTTTACATTCATGTCACAAAACGACACTCCTAATGAGTCTACTAAATCTTATTTTCTCTGCATGTGAAGATCAAACATTTACAATGGTTTTACGCCAAGCCTCTCTTAATGTCTATCATCACACACTCCATGCATGAAATTGGCGTTAGGGTTTATTCTTAAAACTATGTGTAAAATATTTTATTATTGATTAATAAAGGATTGTTTTATTCATTTTAAAATGAGAATAAAGTTTACGAGAATGATTTTATTTATTTAAATATATTTTTTCTACATACATGCCAGTCGTTAGAGCTTAATAGGAATTCTAGTGAGTCGACTTCGGTTGATCACAATGAGATTGGAATTCATATTAAGGCACTATTGAAATGTTAGAAATATGACATCCTATCGAAAATGTTACGCTGAAATCCAAGTAGTATATCTCAAATTACGAGAACATGTTTGATAGTTCGAGAACTTGTGTGACAGTTTAATAGAGGATTGTGATAATTGCATCCCAAAAATGTATTAACTAGGACCAACCATCATATTTTAGTCTAATCTCACACCATTTACAAAGGGTGGACATATTCTTAATCCGGAGAATTATGATGATTCGAACGTTTATATGGTTCTTACTTTGATTGATATGGATGCGATTCACCTTTCGATTGAATTAAATTATCCCCGCATATTGAGTGATATTTACGTAAGAAGGTCTTGTGACACCACACCTACTAAAATACCGAGTGGTCAGCCCGTGATAAATAAAACATTAGTCTCGTATGGCTCATTCTTAGCATCATGGTCGAAAATATTTTAAAGTTACTAACCACCTAGTAATTTAAATAGACTGATGCCAAATTTTATTTTCCAATAATTAACAACATGCGGAAGTAAATAATAATTAAACCATCCCTTCAAACTGGTAACTGAATCCAACACAGATGAATAATATGAATAAAGATGACCTAATTAACTATCGGTTCATAAAATACAACAGTAAACTGAAACTATAACCTGGATACACAAGGTCAAATAAATAAGTGAATACTAAATCTGAGGGTGATATGCCCAAATCAGTGCTAAAGTAAGATCCTACACTAGGAATAACTGAACGAATCGTATATAGCAAAGTCCTATAACTTTCACACGAGTTGCAGCTACGTATACCTAGATAGAATCCTTAAGTTGGGCGTCCCTGTGGCTGGACACCTAAAAGATTTTGGAAAAGATTTTGACATGGGTCAGAGCCCAAGTAAAATATTTTGAAAATATTTAGCAAGCAGTTAAATTACAATAATTAAATATGCATGCAAACTTTTCATATTTAAGTTAGTGTCGCATTCTCTTGAGGTATAACTCAACCCTCATCTAATGTGCACACCTAACGCTTGTCTTCGAACCTTCCTAGTTATCACTACACCAAAATGGGCAAATTGGAACCCTTTAGCCGCTTAGCCTTGTCATGGTCATTGATCGTGACAACAAACACGCATTTTGTGTCATGATCAAAGATCGTGACAAGACCGTGACAATATTTTTAGTATTGTCACGGTCAATGACCATGACACGTCCGTAATAAATTATTCAGTAAAAAAATCCTACGCTTTCTTTTTTCCCACCATTTTTTTGTTTTCCCTCTCTTCCTCTCTCTAAGCGATTTCCATCTCTCTCTCTCTCTCTCTCTCTCTCTCTCTCTCAGGTATGTTTTTTCCTCTCTTTCTCTTTCATTTCTATACGTGTGTATATATATGTATGTGGTGGTGTGTGGTGGGGGGAGGGGGTGGTGGGGGTGGGGTGTGTGTGTGCAGGTGTGTGTGTGTGTGGTGGGGTGGGGGTGGTGGGGTGTGTGTGTGTCAAGGTGTGTGCATGTGTGTGTGGTGGGGTGAGGGGGGGAAGGGGGTGGGGTGGTGGTGGGGTGGGGTGTACGTGTGTGCAGGTGTGTGCGTGTGTGTGTGGCGGGGGCAGGGGGTGGGGTGGTGGTGGTGGGTGTGTGGTGAGGGTGGGTGGGTGTGTTGGGGCAATCTTAACAATTATACAACTTTAATTAATAAATTGTATAGCTTTAATTGTATAGTTTTAGATGAAAGTAAATTAATAATTAGTGCACATTTCATATGAAAGTAGGATTACCCCTCATTGTAAATTAGTAAATTAATAATTGTATACTTTAATTGTTAGTTTAATTGATGAAATTAATTAATTGAGCAGATGAATTAGAAGGAGTACGGGATACACATTTGTTGTTGGATTATTTTGTTTAGTAAATGTTGGGTCGGTTAGTTTTAAAAGTGTCATGACCACTGGATTATTGTCCATATGGGGGTGGAATTTTTTAACTCTTTTTGAAAGTTAGTTTGTATATCGAACAATATATATAGTAAGATAATTAAATAAAACATACTTGAAATTAAATAAAGTGAGCATAGATACTAGCCTTCTAGTTCTTATGCGTACGCATTCAATATCCCTTAGACCCGTTCGAGAGTCATTACCCCTGTAATGAGATCTCTCGAATTGTCCCGTTTGGACAATTTGAGACTGCATAATTTCTGTATAAGATTCTTAGTGGCTTAAAGTTGTTACTTTTGGAGGAAGTTCTGCAGTCGTATCTTAATGTTCTGTGGGTACATACTAGATTGACAAGTGTGACTGTAATTTTAATTGATCAATTGAAATAACACTCACACTTGACAATCTACGTCGTGTACTTGGAGAACTACGGGGATATGCTGTCGAATTTTTTTCAAATCGTAACAATGTGCATGAGCTGTTAAGTATATTACAGAAAAATGCGGTCTTGAATGGGATAGGACCACTCACCCTTTAGAGGAGATGGAGGAAATATAAATTTCTATTATAAATTGAATTTAAATATAAATAAGACATAATTAAATGAAACATACTATAAATCTAAGTTTTGTTTACCTTTAATAGGTGATTAGTTGTGGTAGCTGTGATGGGATATCCGAAATACAAAGAGTGGATGGGTGAGACAAATAAAATGGGGGATGTGTTTCGCAGAGGTGCTAAGGAATTTGTGAAATATGCAAAGAGATGTCATAAGGATGAAGAGTTTTCGTGTCTGTGTGCTAGGTGTAAGAATGGTAAGGTGTTTGAGTGACAAACAGTTGAACTACATTTATTAAGATCCGGTATGCAAGATAGTTATCGATTTTGGAGTTTTCACGGTGAATTGAAAGTTCCTCTTGTTCCCGACCAACCTTCACAACAACCTTCAATAAGTAGAATATATGTAGAAGGGGACGACATAGATCATAATATGTTAGAGGATTTAGTTGATAATGCGTACGGAGTTTGTAAAGCAGAGGAGAATGAGGTTACTGATGATGTAGAAGATTCAAGGGCTCCTGAAGATATCACGATAAAACTTGATGATGACTACCAAAATTTAAAATTTAAGGCGACCCAACCGTTATACTCTGACTGTGAGAAAGATCAAACAACTTTACATGCCATGATTGGTTTGCACAGTTTGAAGACGCTGTACGGTTTATCTGGCAATAGCGTGATAGGAATTCTAAAATGGGTGAAGGGATTATTACCCAAGGAGAATACACTTCTAAATAGCTATCCTGTTATGAAGAACAGTTTAAAAGGTTTGGGAATGAAGTATAAATTGATTCATGCTTGTGTGTATGACTGCATACTATACCGAAAGAAGTATGAAAATCTCGATCGTTGTCGGGTATGCGATGAACGTAGATATGTCCAATCTACTAGTAAGGAAGGCACAAGCTCAAAAGTGCCTCAAAAAGTATTGAAATATTTTCTCGTTGGTCCTAAATTAAAGAGATTTTTCACATTACCATGGATTGCAAAGGCAATGACTTGGCATGCTAGGGCAGAAGTAGGGGTAATATCATGCGTCATCCTATTTATTCTACTGCCTGAAGGAGGATACATTTTAAGTATCTCGATTTTGCTCGAGAACAACGCAACATTCGTTTGGCTATATCAACAGATGGTTTCAATCCATTTGGAAATCTAAGAACCAATCAAAGTGTATGACCAGTGATCCTATCCCGATTCAACCTCCCCCCTTCATAGTGTATGAGATATGAATTTTCGATGATGGATTTATTGATACCTGGGCAAAGGCACCAAGTTATGACATCGATATCTACATGACTCCTTTGGTAGAAGAATTAAATGAGTTGTGGGGAGAGGGTGTGCAATCATTTGACTCTTTTAGAAAAGAAGAGTTTACGTTGAAAGCTATGTTGATGTGAGCAATTTATGATTTTCCAGCTTATGGAATATTATCCGGTTGTGTAGTACATGGTTATTTGGGGTGTTCTATTTGTGGAGAGGAGATTGAATCTCTTCGTCTATCCTTTAGCTCAAAAAATTTATACCATTGCCACAGGAGGTTTTTACCCCCGGCTCATAGTTTCAGATCTGAGAAAGGTCCCAATTTTTTATTGGGGGGGGGGGGGGGGAGTTGAACATAGGCTACCGCCGAGATAACTTTCGGGTTCAGAAATTGAAAGTAAATCTTCTGAATGTGGCCCTAATATGCCAGGTAAGAATCCCAAATTTAAGAATGTCAAGCATAAGAAGACCCCAACTGAGAATGAAATTGAGACAAGAAAGGCATTGTCTTGGAGGTTAATTTTATTCGACTTGCCTTATTAGAAGAATAATTCGGTGCACCATGTATTAGATGTGATGCATGTAGAGAAGAACTTCGCTGAACATATTGTGGGCACTTGCCTTGGGGGGGAGTCATTCGAATGATGGAGAAAATGCACGAAAAGACCTTAAATCGTTGAAACTTAAGCCACAACTATGGTTGAAAGAAGATAGTGGGGTAAGGACAATAATTCCTCCTGGTGCGTTTACTTTGAGGAGTGGGAAAAGAAAGGTACTTTTAGACACAATATATAATTTGAAGGGCCCATCTACTTTTTCGTCCAACTTGCAAACGATTGTGAATTATGCTACTCATGATTTACATAAGTGTAAGTCCCACGATTGGCATGTGATCATGCAATTAGTTCCTCTATTGTTTAAGCACTGTTTCTCCAAGCACAAGGATTTGCGGAGGGCTATCATGAAAATTAGTATTACCTTCTCCCTCTTGTGTGAGAAGGTAGTCAATCGAGAACACATAGTGACCGCAAAATTGGCGGTGACCGAAGCGATTTGTGTATTGGAGAAGTACTTTCCCCTAGCATTATTTAACATAAGTGTTAATTTGTTGGTACACCTATGCGACGAGGCACTTCTTTGTGGTCCAGTTAGATATCTATGGATGTATCCGTTTGAAATATTGATGAAAGTTTTTAAAGATTACGTCAAGAATACGCGATACATTGCAGGATCAATTGCAGAGGAATATATCACCGTGGAGTCATTAATATATACTCGGGAATATATGCCTGACTCAACTAGCGTTGATGGCACTGATGAGTTCGTCGATGATGGCGGTCATGTGATGGGAAAACGAGTGAAATTAACGAGTTTGCAGCATGAACAGGTAGCTCGTTATCTATTTGACACACATGAAGATGTCAAAGAATGAAAAAGGTAAGTTTCTATTATTATAATATTTAACATTATTTTAGATTATTTTATACATGATTAATTTTGTAATATGCAGAAAATATGAAGCCTGTGAGAACAATAAAAGATGAAAAACAATGGTACAATCAGACAATGAATTTAGGTTGTGGTTGACACAAGAGGTAATTATAATGAAAATAGTCATTATATAATGGTACATTACACTCAAATTTTACCACTAATATAATTAATTTATCTATATTCTCAGCTCTTAAAGATGGGTGATGCGACATCAAGCCTTGCTCGTCTAGCCATTGGACCCTTGTTCGTGGCACAAGAGTACAAAAAGTATCGATTGAACGGTTAAATTTTCGGCGCTAAAGTGTATGAGGAAAGTACAAATATACATAACTCAGGCATTTCATACAAGGCTCTTACTTTCTTTCGAGCGAGCGCAAAAGATAAAAACCTCGTTGAAGCTGAAATGACTTACTATGGTGTAATCCAAAATATATTTGAATTGGATTATATAAGATTCAAAGAGGTTGCATTTTACTGTGACTGGGTAAGAGTTGAGGATAAAAATTCTTGTAAAGTTGATCCTGTCACCAATTTGATCATGGTTGACTTGTCCAAGTTGAAGAGCAATGACCACTTGAGCGATGAGCCGTTTATTTGTGCTTTTCAAAAGGGTAACCAAGTGTTTAACTCGGAGTATATCAATAACGAGCCGTGGTCAATTGTACAACACGCGCCAAAATGTCTAAATAGTAGTGTAGATGACTTGGCTGCTCCTACCGAATATCAATCCATTTTTTATGATAATCCGAATTTTAAATAATTTTTCAATTTGTAATAAATATTCCAATTTGTACCGAAATATTCCAATGCGTTTGGACAGTTTGGGACTGCATAATTTCTGTATAATATTCTTAGTGAATTAAAGTTGTTACTTTTGGAGGAACTTTCTATTATAAATTGAATTTGAAATTTAAGTTTTGTTTATACTAATCCATGAATATACGCTTCTTACCTTTAATAGGTGATTAATACATAGTTATTTGGGGTGTCCTATTTGTGGAGAGGAGACTGAATCTCTTCGTCTATCCTTTAGCTCAAAAAATGAAGCGAGAATTCCCTTCATATCCGAACACTAAGAAATGCCATAATCATATGGAGTGATGCTCTGCAAATTCCTTCCAACCATTGTGTAGCCAATCATCACCAGTTGAAGTTGTCAATTCCAATTTCCATACCCCACCACTTGAAACCTCTAGCAAAATATGGGAAAATATGGAAAGTGAAATTGATAACTTCAACTGGTGATGTTTGGCTACACAACGGTTGGAAGGAATTTGTAGAGCATAACTCAATAGGATTATGGCATTTCTTAGTGTTCAGATATGAAGGGAATTATATTTCACACGATTTCACGAGGTACATTAGCTGTTTGGGTGGTACTACAGGTAATGTATTTATATTTATATGAATATTTAAATTTTAATTTTGATTTCGATTTCGATATTTATGAATATTTGCATGTTGGGTGACACTACACTCTTGTGCAGTGTCTTGCAGTGGCTGATTCTTATAATGGAACTAGAACTGGAAATTGGTGCTGGATTTTCTCAAAAGTTGTCCTCTTCTTGAGGTTCTTATCTTTGAGGTACATCAAGGGTTCATAATATCACTTCCAGCTAAATATTTTTTATATTTGAGATAATTGATGGTGATGTTGTTTCTTCTTATATTAGGGTTTTTCATTTTGTTGTGAACAAATTGGGACATCGTGGTTGGAATGGTATGTACCTGATTATTTGAGATCACACCTAAAGACAATCGAAATTACGGGATTGGGGTCGAATAATGGAGTTAAACAGTTGAGGTACTTTGTGGAGAATCCCAAAGTTTTGAACAGGTACAAGATTGTATCTATTTTGAATGTATATTTGCACTGTATCTATTTTATCTGGATATATACTGTTTGAACAGGTACAACATTGCTATAACATGTACATATATACTGTTGGGCAGTGGCAGTGGCCATACTGCCCAGCAGATTTTTTTTCAATTCTGCCCAGAATTATCACGGTCATTGACCGTGACAAGTCCTTGATGAAAGAAGTTGTCACGGACTTATCACGATCTTTGACCGTGATAATTTTTTTAACATTGTCACGGGATTGTCACGGTCCTTGATCGTGACAAAACTTATCACAGTCAAGGCCCGTGATAGGCCCGTGACAATTCTAACGCCCTTGTAACGGTCAATGACCGTGACATGACCGTGACAAAAAAAGTTATCTCACCCAGAATTATCACTTTCATTGACCTTGACAAGCTGAAGTTGTCAAGGTCAATGACCGTGACAATTCGGAAGATTTGGTGTAGTGTATGCTACCCCAATTAACTAGTCGCATCACACCTCTTTCTACCGAACTACTCTAACCCGAGTTTTCTTACTTTGATTATTAAGTTATCTTCTCATTAATTTATTAATCGGTTCAACTATTATTAAATCATATAACATTCACACTAGTTATATAGGAAATCCCTTTTTAAATCATATAACTTTCACACTAGTTATATAAGAAGCCACTTTTTAAATAATATAACTTTCACACTTCTTATATAAGAAACCACTTATTAAATTATATAACTTTCACACTAGTTGTATAAGAAATACATTCACACTCCTGTATTAATCACATATATAATTATCTACTCATTTTATATACGTACTAGTATACTACAATATTCACACACATGCCGCGTAATATAACCATCCCTTTCCGAGTAATAACTCGCCGAATGCTTTCTCTAAAAGGCTATCATGTCCGAGGCATACTCACTCTAACCCGGCTACCTCAAGTCGGACTAGGTCACACCAAACTTGGGAAAAATATCGCAAACGTAGTGGAGGCGGTCATATTCCCCTCGAAAGTAAAATCAAATCATACCCAAAGCATTTCACCTCAAAAAATAAGTCACGTAATAAAAATAGGCGATATGACCTAGGGACTATACTCTCCCTTCTCCTCAAGCCAGAGGATTCATCCACACCATGCAACCTCCTATGATAGGACTAGAGGGGTATGTACTCCTATAAATATCATTCACACTGATATCAATCAAGCACATAACTATATATATATATATATATATATATATATATACTATCACACTACCGTATACATATATTTAATAAAAGTTCGTCTAATCCGTGCCTAACACCCATATCACTATCCCAAAAATACTCAAGTCTGTATTCCGACTTGTAATTTAATTAATCACACATTAATTATTTTTTTATTAAAGTTGTGTCACCCAACTACAATACCCAGACTCACTCATTCGGTCCGTGTCTTCACCCTTTAGAATTTATTACACAAAGTCCCACTATTAAGGTTAACACTCCTCGTTAATTTAATATTCGATAATTTATTATATATATCTATAATAAATTAAAGAGGTTACCCCGTGCCTATATATAATTAGGTTCCATTCCACATTTATAAGAAAATAAATCAATTAAAGGAAAATTTACATTCAAGATAATATACATGGGGGTAATAATTATTCATGCATTTTCATATGTAATTAAGATCTAATTATAAGTCCAAATGCTTAGAAATTCATCAATTAGGCATATTATTATCAAAGGTACTACTCATAAAGATAAATGTACAATCCTAATTAAAACCTGTATTTTTAACACTAATTAAACTATAATTAAGTCTTAATTATTAAAAATATATTCAATTTAAGATGAGTCTATTATTTAATCTAAAATCCAAATATACAAGTGTACTAGTTTATGGTTTTATTTCACATTTCCTAATTCAAATTGTTAAATTCTAATCTACAACATATTTTACGATTTAATTCATCAAAATAAGATATAAAACTCAAAACTCTATGGGTTATTAACTAATTTTAATCTTAAATTTAGGATTTAGGTAAAATTAGCAAATGTATATAGTAAAGGAGAGGAGTAGTCTAGTAACTTCCCTAAAAAATAGTCCAAAACTTAAGTTAATTGAGTGTGAATAAGACATTGAAAATCCCCTTGAATCCCTTTTGTGAGTGCAGAAAATATCACAATAAAGAGACCTATGAAAATAATTACAAAGAGAAGAAAAATAAAGATCACAATAAATAATTACGTGGTTCAATAATTTTCCTATGTCCACGGAGAGGTTACTATTTTATTATAGTGTCTCTCAATATTTTAGGTTACATCATTTGCCCCGGGTCAGGGTATACATTTATAGGTGCATGAAAGTAGAGATTGATTTGTACAAGAAACTCAATTAACAGGTTGGATATATTAAAGATCACCTGAATATATCCTTCGAGATTGTTGGTAACTGATTTGACTATATCCGTAAGAGTTTTAATATTTTTGGAATACTCACGTGTGAATTGAATCATGATTTGGGCCGAACAGCGATTTGGTTAATCCGGACTAGTTGGTTGGGATTTGTTAAATAGGTCTTCACAATTTCCCCAAAAAATTTTGGGCCTTACGAAACATGGGCTAATGATTTTTAAAGGTATACAACTTCTAATCTTCATGCCTTGAGTCTAAAATGGCATTTTTGTGAATACGAGAGACATGTCGAGGTACGCCCTTCCCGAACAGGTCTTCATGGCATACTTGTGGTTTTTTTGATTGGGCAAGGGTACTATTGTCCAACCAGACATTTGAACCCAAAAATCATTTTAGGAGATTGTGTTCATCATTAACATCGGCTTTCAAACGGTGGATACAGTCCATTCTTCAGTTCAGTTCAATTCACTTACTTGCTAAGCTTTGCAAAGTTTAACTTCTTCAGTGTCCTCTTTTCTTCCAATGCATCATTAATTTTTGTAAGTTCAGCCCTTCCCTTCTCTTTAGATTTTTTCTTTAAACTTATTGTGTAGTTGTAGCCAGGGTTTTCTTCCTTATTTGTTCAATTATGTCAACGTTAGATACAAATCTATAGCTGAATTTAGGCGTTAATACAATATCCTAGATTGGGTGATCATCGACTATGCCCCTCTTCCTCAAAATTTTCCTGATGTCGAAGGGGGGCACTGGATTCACACCCTCCTCGTAACCCTGGGGGTTTAACATTCCCCCCAAACTAGTTATTTCTTAGGTTCTTTAGGTATTTTGAAATTGTGCTTGCTGAGTGTGCCCCCAAGGTTTGAAAGATAATTAATGGGGTCTATAGGATAAACACCCTTTATGGGACAAAACTAGTCCTTGCCGAAATCTACGCAAACCAGAGAAGGTCTTTTGTATTTAAAAATCAGGAAAGTTGAGCAAGTTTTAGTGGTAGATCTTTCAGATTCCCATAAGGATTAATGGGAGCATAGTTTCATTGCTAGAAACTGACAACGTCCTCCTGCTGGTGTGGGCGAAAGGCAACGGGGCCCAGTTTTTTTTTACTATGGAGAGGCCCAAATAGGTCGCTTCTTCTTTTTTATGCATTTCTTACTTTTTTTACTCTGTCTTCTTAGTTAATGTTCTTCTTTCCTTGCTCTTACAGGTCGTACCAAAAATCAGGAAACTGATATAAGTGAGGTTGTTATCGAAGAGCATCTGAAAGCCTAAAACATCAAAGAAAGGTTACTGAACGTTGAGCAACCGAGGTCGGTGTCCTACCTTTTGGAATACAAGAATACAACTACTAGATTTATTATTCTGTCGATCGATAGGGCTATAATATTAAAATCTCCTTAGGTTGGCCCTTTTGATACTATTATGCTAGAGGGGGGAGGAGAAAGATGAAAAGAGGAAGAAGAAGAAGTAGAAGAGTTAGAAAGAGGTTGAATCTCCTTGATGATAATGATCAAACCATTCTGTATGATCGATTCAAGGCTTTGAAGGCATCTGAAGATGGATCCCCTAGGACTAGTAGTTCTAGTCCATCTAACAATGGGAAAGAAAAGATGAAATAAGAAGAAGATTAGAAGAGGGAGAAAGAAAGAAAAGAAGAGGATAAGGGAGAAGGAAAGGAGGGGGGACAAAAGGAATCTCGTCTTATAGGCCTCTAGATTTCCTCCTCATGCTGCGAATGCTGAGGGGGCTAGCGTGGGTGATGCCCCTTCTCTTGACTCTCGACTACTAAAGAGGGCGGTGCTCGCTACTGATTACGAGCGTTCCTCGAGATTAGGATCCTTGGAGATCACCCCTAAAACTCCTCAGGGGATGGCCCCAGTAAGTCTTATTCACTGTCTATCTCTTTATTTTCTCTCACCATCATACTAATTTGTTACTCTTTCTTTTACAGTGCAGCTGTCATCAGATTTTACTACTTTCTGGATAACCATACCAACAAATCCTGGAAGGAACAAGAGCTGAAAGATGCTCTAAAATCTGAGAGGAAGTCCATTGCTAAAGCTCACCAAGTGTGGGAGCACGAGAAAGAAAAGATGAATGAGGCCTAAACTAATCTTGGGGCCTCCCAAAAGGGGGTCATCGTCGAGAAAGCTAATCCAATCGATGTAAATGAATCATGTTCTATTAAGATTGTTAAGTTATAGGACCTTCCTTAGGAGAAGGATGTGAGTTATCACTAAGCCTTCCATAAGGCATATGATGACGCTGAGCAGCAGTTGCCCTATGGCTGTAAGATTGTCTTTTAGAAGGGTTGGGACCATGACTTGAAGGCCACTAGAACTCTGACTGAATTCGAGCTTTTCAGCCTTCATTCTCCTGGTCTTGACCCTTTTGAGGAAGATAAATAGGGGGATAGTCAACTTGTCGCTCTTGCTAGGATCGTTTCTACTTAGGTCATTACTGATGATGATGCTAGTAGAGATCAACCCATTATCGATAAAGGTAAGGCCATTATCGAAGCCCATCAGGAGATATACCAAGGCCCATAGACTAGGAATTTTTCCTTTATTCCTTGTACGGTTTTATCTTTTAAAAGTTTATAATAATTTTTGGAAACTTACTGTACTGGCCCTTAGCCCCCTTCTATTTATGTATTTTCTCAATATTTGTGTGCTGATATTTTGCATGTGGTCTGGTGTACATTATTTGTAGTTTTTTTTTATTTAGATCGGTACATTCCTCCTAACTCCCGCCTAGGGCAGATCCTTGGGTTGAACATCAGCTTGGAGGATCGCAAGGCCTTGCTAAAGATCTGTAAATCTTTGAGGGTAAAAAATGAGCAATATAATCAGTCCAAGAAGAAGTCAATTCCTTTAGGGCCAAACTCCTGGAGAACACTGAGGTTGGACAAGTGGCTGAAGTCCTTCAGGTAAAGAACGATGGTTTGAAAAAGGGAGGTAGTTAGGCTAAAGTTTAATGTTGTTGAGACTGAGAAGCGTGTTTAAAAAGTTAAGGAATGCATTCAAGTAGGACCTAGAGAAGCCTCGTTGGAGGGACATAATGCAGGTTGGGCAGATGCCCCAGTAAAACTTAAAGAGGCTGAAGTTGCATCTTTTTCTCGTGGATGGCTAAGCGCCCTTAGGGAGACCAAGACACCCAATGAGTCTAGGTTGTGATATAAGTACCGGGTCAAATGCCTCGCCTGCCGCTATAATCCTTTCTATAGGATTGATACACAGATCCTGGTTGATGCCACACACTTCCATCCACTTGGCTCGCACCTTATACGCTGATATCATCAACGCGTCCTTGGATGAGAAAAGTGTTGCCCCATTGCCCTAAGCCCGTTTGATCATTTCTATCCTAAAAAATGCTGGCATAACGGCATCGCTCGACTATACTCGCATTCCCGGTCCTTTTGGACAAGGGACCCGCACTAAGAGTACCAAACATCTTGTTATCCTACGGGCAAGGCGGGGAGGTGATAGTGAAGAAGAGGTTGCCTCGAGCGAGAACAAAGAAGAGGAAGAAGAGCCAGCCGGCGCAGATGTCGAAATGGGGGATGTCGGTGTGGACTAAGAGAAGGGGATGAAGAGGACGATCCTGATTTTGAGTGGGCGGGAAGCGACCTCTCAAACCGAATGTCGGCACTTGAAATAAACTTCGATAACTTTTTGATCGATTACCGTCGTGATATGAGCTTAATACTCCGGTTCCATGCGGACATATATCGACGCCAAGGGGAGACCAATGAGCCACTGCCATCCTATTACCATGATCCCTATGGCCCCGACGCGCCCAGTTCTTCCCAACCCCCGCCTCAGTGAAGCTTGATGTGGTTACGACAATTTCATCATGCTAGGCTAGACGTTTTAAGGCCGGGATACATGGACCTAACCTGATGTGTTAGTTGCATGTGTATAACATTAATCCTCTGAATTTAGTGATTGATTATGATCGTATTGCATAGGAACACAACAATTATAGATCTTTATATCTCGTTTACCTCTGGGTAACCGGGATGATTTAGAATGCAATTCGAGTGTCATTATCGCGATACCAATTTACTCATCCTCAAATTAAGTATGATGCAGGATTGAACCTCATATACGTAATGCTAGGGAGTACTAAATTCTGGGTCAAATTAAGTAACGTGCTGATCAATTGGTGGAAATTAGCGGTTATATTTTCGGCTTCGCACACACACACACTACGGTTTGAGACTTGTAAATATGACTTGATGATGACTATTTTCTGGAAAAGTTTGAATTGTATAATTTTTAGGTATTTTGAATTTTTCTTTGAGTCGAATTTTGTGGGTATATTCTCTGCAAACCCTCACGAGACACAACTCGTCCTACTAGGGTGACCTAGGGGTTTAAAGGCTTGTTGCATACGCTAAATGCAATCGCTTGCCCGCGAAAAAGGTATTCCATTCCAATAAAATGTTTTTCAAGGGTTGAGCCATGCTAGGATTCTTTTACATTGCTCGGGACACACAAAGTTCTAAGTTAGGGGGGTTTGATTAGGCATAAATTCTTCCTAATTTATCCCTTAATTTAGTTACTTTTAGCACCTCGAACAACGTAATCGAGTTGACTTTATCTCATAATCTTTTTACTAACAAATCCTAACGAGTACACCGAGTTTCTGGTATTTCATAGTGATTTTACAGGTGTTTGATGTCAAGAAATGAAAGAAAGAAACCAGAAGAATCAAGAAAGACAAGAAGGAAAGTCAAAAGGGCAAAAGTGTAATTTCTACCTAGAATTCGGATGAGGTACCTGAAGAGAAGTTGAAGATATCACATTCATGAGCACATAGGAAGAAACGGTACCTCAATCGGAGTCCCGGAACAAAAGATATGAGCAGTCAAAGTTGAGAAGGAAAGTCAAACAGGCAGACCGGTCCGCCCTCACCCCGGACCGGTCCGATATGCAAAACTCCAGAAGACCCCGGATCAAAAGCAAACCGAAGAATGGAGGAAAATAAAAGAATCGATCCGCCCCGGACCGGTCCGCCAGAAAATAAAACGAACCGATCCGGCTATCGAGATTTGGAAATCTTATCTTCTCCTAAAAGAGTCCTAGTGCAACAAAAACTCCTGAATTCTTGTAGGGTATAAAAACCCATATTATTATTATTATTTGGACAGAGAATTTTAGTTAATTTTCCATTCTTTTTCAGAAACCCTAGTTTAGATACAATTTGTTCTTTTAATACCAATATTGAAGCTTTGTTCAGATTTCAGTGATTACCAGTAATTCTAGCTAATAATTTGAGTGCTTTGGTAAGATTAGTAAGTAATTTCATGTTTTTAATTCCTTTTGACATCATTCTACCAATTTTCCATAGTTTAATCATGGTTTTCTGCACATCAAACACTGTTTTCATCAATTTCATCATGCTAGGCTAGACGTTTTAAGGCCGGGATACATGAACCCAACCTGATGTGTTAGTTGCATGTGTATAACATTAATCCTCTGAATTTAGTGATTGATTATGACCGTATTGCATAGAAACACAACAATTGTAGATCTTTATATCTCGTTTGCCTCTGGGTAACCGGGATGATTTAGAATGCAATTCGAGTGTCACTATCACGATACCGATTTACTCTTCCTCGGATTAAGTATGATGCGAGCTTGAACCTCATATACGTAATGCTTGGGAGTACTAAATTATGGGTCAAATTAATCAGTTAGATTTACGATTAATATTATACCTGCAATACACTAGGGTTGGGGGATTGTATTCCCGTCCTGTTTTTCTCATCACTTAGTTCTAAAGTTTCAAATCATCTTTCAATCAATATTTTAGGTAGTTTAGTATAATTACATCTACGCATAATTTTATAATTGCATTTAGTCGTAGTCAATTCTCAAAACCAAATCATTTTTTCTTTCTTTTTAGAGTCAAAGTTAGGATTCCTTCGTCTTTTCCCATCGTTACAACTTCGTTGTCCTTTTTTCCTGTGGATACGATCCCGACTTACCGGGTTTATTACTAATGCGACAGGCTTGCACTTGAGCCTAGAGTGAACGCACATTAGAGACACTTTCTGAGTCGCGTCAATAGCCTACAATCACAAATGTTCACGTCAAACTTTGGCCATTTTTACAGAAATTTAATAGCTCAAACAAGTCCACTAAAGTCTTTGAAACCATTATGGTTGGATTCCTCTCAAAAAATTACACAACTTTCATTCGGGAATCAACTTGAATGGTATTCTAAAATGGTAGGGTTAAAGTTTTCAAACCCTAAAGTCAATTAATCGAGGGTTGAAGATAATGTGGGCTTCACACGTGAGAGTGGGGGTCGAACCAGAAGCATATGGGATTTGGCCCAATGCCTGAGTTCGCGTTCCCAATTAGAAAAATCTGATTTTTTTCTTTCTAAAAATTCTGTTTTTTAATTTTGAACAAAATGGTATATTACATCACTCTATTTGGATTCTTAGAGAGCACAATCTCGAAAAAACATGTATAAAGTTTAAAAAATTAAAATTTGCCATTTACAGCCATTTCTCAAAGTATTTCATAACAACCCAAACTTTGTACACAAATGCCTTAGGTTAAATATGACCATTTTGGCTGTTCCCACCAAACCTAAATGCAAATGAAAATTAGGGAAAAATCAATACTTTAAACGTTAGAAAATTATACATTTATGCCCTACTAGTTATTTTACACCGAAACCTTATTTAAATTTTCACTTAATTACATCCTATAACATTATTTTAGGCTTATAACATATACTTATATTCTCCATGATTTTAGAATATCCAGTCCACTAATGTGATTTATACGCACAAACTTCAACCCATAAATAAAAAAAGTAGGTTATTTTATTTCTTTATTATACTTGAGCTCATGTCCTTGAATTTACTGTATTGTTTATATCACTATGTGATAGCCCCTGAACTCATTTATGAACTCTTTTGTGTAGTTCATATTTAATTGTGAATCATGATTACCTCTTTACCCAAGTTATTCTCAAAATTTGATAAATCACTACAACCTACGAATTCAAAAGCAACACTGAATTTAACTGCACCCTTAAATGTGGTATAACCATGCATCTAATTATACTTGATTGTAGTAAACCCTATAATTTATAACTCTTATCAGTGAAACTCCAAGTAGTATACCTTACGATTCAAGGATTAGACCCCGGTATACCACGACAGTTCTAATTGGCCTGTAGGACTGAAATGTTGAGTGCATAGTTTTTTTATTGTTACATATGTATGAGTGCAACTCTAAATAAGTGTGCCAAGCCATTTTACTATTCCTCGATTGTCCAAAGGTTTTGGATGATATTGTAACGGTATTGTTACGCACTTGAAGTCCTATAACCAATAATTTATGGGTTATCTTGTTATAGGGCGATCCTTTATCTTTGTGACTCGATAAACAACCTAGTTACGAATAACCCTATCATTTTTTTAAATATCATCAGACTCCATTATATTTCACTTTGTTTCGGATTACAATTATTTTACAACATCTGCATTGTTAATCCTCAGTGTACTTTGATAACACTCCCTACTATACTTTGTCATATAAATAAATTATCTACTTGGCGGATTTGCTTAATTGTTTTCCTTCCAGATGGAGAGTGAGCTAGAAGAAGGATAAATACCACCCGCAAGTATGGACTATTATTCAGCTCTACCCTTAAAATTAATTTCAGTAACATACGTGTGGACAGTAATATACAAGGATGGTAGTCTCCACTGGAACATCTATACCACAACTTATCAATTTGTGTGACCCTTTAGCGTTCCCTGCAGTTCTATGTTTTAAGCCGCTTATCTGGATCTCTGTACTTTTATTTTATGTAGACCTTGTTATGTAATAAAGGTGTTATGCATCCCCCAATAATAAAAGTTCACTTATGCTTCCGTTTAAATTATTTATTGTTATTACCATTTCGCTCATTGGTTACCATCAAGCATAGAACCACGATCACGACATTATACATCCCCATTACAGATTCAAGAATAATTAAAAAGTGAACTATTGTAGTGAAGATTAATCCAAATATTGTGAATAGGGATTTTCACATTGGTATCAAAACTTTATCGCAAGACCACCACCTTTCACTTTTAATTTCTCTCCTTAGTCCCTAATCCCCCTAGTTCTCATTTTTATTTCTAGAATCCCTTCCTACTTTCCCTTCTCAATATACTCCTTCTAATGTGAATGATCAAACCTCATCCCATTACACCATCATTCCACTATGTTAATCTAGTCTTCTTTTTCTCATACCGGCTCCTTGTAATTTGAGGTTCAAAACTTTATATTTTAATCAAAATATATGATTCAATGACCCAAGTCTAAGGGTTTAATTAGTGGATCAATTACCCTGACTCCTTTTTTGTGTTTGTTTACATACATAAAATAAAATATTACATTTAAAATGGAAATTGTAAACATAAATGAAAATCGAGATATTAAATTTAATCGCAATAAAAATCTATCGCGGTGGCGGCAATTTGATGGTGCAATTTAGGTTGGTTTATTGTTGTGGTGGTTATGGTGATGAATTATGAGGATTTTCTAGGGCGGGGTTGTGAAGGAAGACGTAACAATAAGGATGAGGAATTGGGAGGGGGGGGGGGGGGGTAAATATGGACCCAGGGAGTGAGATACAGAGAATTGGGAAAAAAAGTTAGCGTTTGTAGTATTTTAAAACTACATGTGGAATGCATAATGTATTTTTGGGGATAATGTTAAAGGGATCATTGCACAAAATATTTTTATTGAAAATTTCTACCTTTAAAAGTATAACAAATCGATCCAAACTATAGGATCAATTTTGAAAATCAAATTAGAAAATAATTCTTGGTTACTAGAGTTCACTCTTCAACCGCTCTCTAACGATTATTACTTTTTCAAATCCTAATTTTTGAATCAATTTGGGAAATCTTTTGATTTTTTGATCAATTTCAAAAATATACTTTGAAGTTATTTTGTGTTAAAAGTTGTATAACATGATGGTTTAGTAATTTTCTATATTTTTATAACACACAAGATCATTTAATTATCATTTGTCAAATCTGGTGTTACATAAGATTTTTGATAAATATTTCACATGGTGTTAAGCACATCATTGACATGGCATAATTTTAACGCAATTCAAGATATACATGAAATTATAAAATATATAATAATAATAATAATAATAATAATAATAATAATAATAATAATAATAATAATAACAATTTTATATAAGTATTTGTACTCTAATAAATATTTATCAAAACTTTATATATTGTTACTATCTTAAGGTTGTTAACACATGAAATTGTGTAACACTCATACATACCTTAAACTTAGGATTCGTACAAGCAAGGAAGCAAATAACGTGGGTAATAAAATTTGTGAGGTTGTGGTTAATGGCACTCCTTAGATTCTTAAAACACTTCAAAAAAAATTCAAAAAAATTTAAAAGACAAAATGATCCTTCTCCCTAATATTAAACAAATTCCAAACATTCTCACAATTTTTTAATTAAATAATTATAAAAATTGTTTTATTATAAAGTTTTAAAAATCGTTTTTTTTTAAAATAAAATTGGAATTTTTATAAAAATAAATTGTAAAATAGCTTTTTTTTTAAATCATTATTTTTTAAAAGGGGCACATTTAAAAAAAACAGTTCGATATAACTTATTTAAAAAAAATATTTTCGTTATTTAAAAAAATGATGGTTATTGCTGACGCAAAAATTCTCCATCTACGAGGACCAGTCAGAAAATGACACATGTCATCCTACGTGACAATATTTATACTTATTCGGCACCCGAGGAGAGTTGGTCGGCACCCGAGGAGAGTTAGTCAGCACCCGAGGAGAGTTGGTCGGCATACCAAGAAACTCAAGAAGACCAAACATCATAGAAGACCAACAGTTAGATTCATTGTATATAAATATAAATGTCTGAATGTATAAAGACATTGTATCTTCTTTAACTCCTATCACTATAAATACATGTATTCCCTTAGGCAAAAGGGAGAGAGACAACTAAGAAACACCATACACAAGATACACACTCTTTCTCTCTCTACGCCATATTGTGCTATTGTAAACCCCTGGAAATAAAATAACAGTGGACGTAGGCGTTATTCATAGCCGAACCACTTTAAAAACCTTTGTCTCTTATGTGTTTGATGTGATCACCATTTCATCTTCAATCATCATATTCATACCTTCATTTTTATCTGTTGTTGATGCCGATAAGATAACATAGATGCTATTTATAGTCATCAACAGATTGGCGCCGTCTGTGGGAACGTGTTACAAGCATTGTTCTCCATCAAAAGCTAAGTTTTTATTTTCTCTATGTATAATCAATTATACATACATTTTTTGATTCAATCATAATTTTTTTGTTTATATACATAAATTAATTGTCCAATTTTTATCTGTAAAATGTTACATGTCATGATTTTTAAATCATAACTGTTAGATTAATTCTTATTGAGAAATCTGTAAAATGGTGGATTTCATAAATCATAACTTTTGACTTGATTCTCAAATTTGAATTTTATATAATGGAATAAAAATTTAGAATGATTACATCTACGAATATATACTACGATGGTAAGATTTGATAATTTTTATTGTTGTTGATTCTGAAACGAATTTTGAAAGATCTTCGATGACTATTCAAATTCCTATCATATTTTTAATCATAGAATGGAAAAAGTTAAAATCAAGAACAATTTTATCTCTTCTGGAAATCGCAATTCTGACCCAGATTTACTTGAAAAGTTCTCATCAATTTGATTTATTTAAAAAAAATATATGTTTCTATTCAGTGTTATAGACAATTTTCACCATGAATGTTAGACGTCTATGACTCTTCTTGAAAATGTTCTGAGAAAACACGTTTATACAATGAGTTACAT
The DNA here is from genome assembly GCA_949130495.1 of Sambucus nigra. Lineage (NCBI taxonomy): Eukaryota > Viridiplantae > Streptophyta > Magnoliopsida > Dipsacales > Adoxaceae > Sambucus > Sambucus nigra. The sequence goes on from OX422220.1 coordinate 54,722,348, forward strand.
CAGGGAAGGTGATTTCACATATGTTGATTCCCATATTTCACATCTTCTACAAGGGAGTAAAAATTCAAAACCATTCTTTTTCCTCTTGGATATTGATCATATTTTTTTTATAGATCTGATGATTTTTATTTGTTGGTAATCTCTTAGGTCTGATGATTTCTATTTATTGGTTATCTCTTAGATCTAAGAATTTTAATTTGTTACGATTTATTAGTTCTAATGAAGATTGATTTATTGGTTTAATGATTGATTTATTGATTTAAAATATCTATTCTTCAATTGATGACTGGCCGTCAAAATAAATTCCGGTGATCTGACTGGGAAGAAATAAATTATAAAATTTTAATCCTCTCAATTCTAACATTCGATAGCGAATGAAGCTGGGGCACAAATTAGAACGCCATCAAATATTTTGATCGACCTCATATCAGATGAACTTAACCGCCTAAGATTTTGACATCTGGAGAGTTGGCAAACAAGAAATGGACATCGACCTCTAGAGGTACTTGTTAATCGGAGGCATTACACTAATCGGCTACCAAAAGAAAACATATATAAAACTTTTGAGGATCAGACCTGTAGGTTGGAGGTATTCTACTTTGATCGGCGACAGATATTGCACAGATTGAGGGCTAACCCGACCTCCTATTCGTTGGTCGGCAACCAAAAAATGAAGGTCGTTGTTGATACCAAATTTAATCTACTGACGTGGACCAATAATAATAAGACACGTGTCAATCTACATGGCACAATAACAACGAGGAAGTTTATTTTCCCCGACCAAGTCATGTTCTCTCCGAACTACAACACCCCGAGGAACTACAACACCCCGAGGAACTACAACACTCCGAGGAACTCCAGCGCTCCGATGAACTCCTGAACGACGAGCAACTAAGGCGGTTCGAGCTGCATCTCGACCACAGCATTGATTGCCAGATAACCAACAGTTCAAAACTGTTCATTGACTGCTTATAATCTTGACGCACACGCTGCATTAAATGTATTACCCTTTCATATGTATATCATTTAATGTATCAACCCTTTCATGTACAGCCTAAAGGCTATAAATACCTTGTATCATCCTCATTCAAGGGGACCGGAATTTCTTGAGAGAACTTGTAATCAAGAATTCTGCAAACACTCGGCAATAACATAACAGTGGACGTAGGCTTTATTCCTAGCCGAACCACTTTAAAAATCTTTGTCTTATTTATTTATCTGTGATTGAATAATTAGAGCAATCTAGTTTTTTACATCAACAGATTGGCGCCGTCTGTGGGAACGTGTTACAAGCGTTGTTCTCCACCAAAAGCTAAGTTTTTATTTTCTATACGTATAATCAATTATACATAAATCTTTTGATTCAATTATGATTTTTATGTTTATATACATAAACTAATTGTCCAATTTTTATCTGCAAAATGTTGCATATCATGATTTTTAAATCATAACTGTTAGATTAATTCTTATTTAGAAATCTGAAAAATAATAGATTTCATAAATCATAATTCTTTGCTTGATTCTCAAGTTTTAATTTTATATCATGGAATAAATATTTTAAATGATTACATATACCAATATATACGACGATGATAAGATTTGATCATTTTCATTGTTGATTTTGAAATAAATTTTGTAAGATATTTGATGTCTATTCATATTCCCATCATATTTTTAATAAAATAATGGGAAAAGGTTAAAGACAATGAAAAGTCTTCTCATGGAAATCATGACCCATATATATTCTCTCTCTCTTCAAGTTTGAGTCTCTTTGCATTCGCTTTTATGAATTATATACTTAATTTGGTTCATCTTCCATCTATGTCAATAAAGTCAAATTGATTGATTTTTTATTTTTGGTCCAAATTGGGAATAGGAAGGGATCAATATGAAAAATAATTTTCTCTCACCTGAAAAATCATTACCCACCTCTTGTAAAAGAGGATCAGTAAAATAATCATGACCATATCAAGACTCTGGGCACAAATTTGATATTTTGGCTCCTCGTTCATCACATCACAAGGTTTCTTTGTCGATCTAGTGGATTATATATTTATTCATTTAATTAACATTCTTAAGGCTTAAATTTTACATTGAATGTTATTTTTTGATCTCAAGATTCGAGATATTCTGGTCATCAAAAACTTTACGTCTTATTTATGATGCATATTTGATAATAATTTGTCCATCTCACACACATTTGGCATAAAACATATTATTTCATATTTTGAAATTTTTATGCTGATACATATCATATATTGATTGGATGAGTAAATTATTCTCATGACTAATCAATTCAGCCTACACAAATGGTAGAGCAAGATATTAATTTTTACAGGTACAAGATTCAACTCCGACGAATGCTCGGAAATAATCTTACTCTTCTGAAAAATATTATCATAGCTCGGCAGTATGAAATTTCACCTCAGCGAGGAACTATTGATTTTATTATTGCTATGATATCTGCTCCAGCACAAATGATTCTATATATCCATTGGGATTCATATTCTATATTCATCTCAACATGGAGCACGGCGAGATACTTATTATCATATTCAGCTCTGAGGAGAACTATAACATTTATTATATTTCACCCCCAACGGATAGTTGGTCGGGGTAACTCTTATTTATATGCAGGCCCAGCAAAGTTCTCGGCCATATTCTTATGTTCTGGAAAATATTATTCTTATTCGGCATTCTGCAATTATGCCTCGACAAGATACTTATTCAGCTTTAAGGAGAATTACAACATTCGTTCGGATAATTCTTATTTATATTCAGGCCTGACAACGTTCTCGGCCATATTCTTATGTTCTGAAAGATCTTATTCTTGTTCGGCATTATATGATTCTACCTCGACGGATCGGCAAGGCACTTTATTATTTTTAATTATTCTTTATATCTATTTGGATGCATATTCTATTCTCATTTCAGCAAGGATGTCTCTAGCATTTATTATATCTTATTCAGCTCCAAGGATATCTCCGGAATTTATTATATCTTATTCCCAGCAATCTGTTGGTCATCGCCGAGGAGGTATCTTGCATTTATATTATATTTTATTCCCAACAATCTGTTGGTCATCGCCGAGGAGGTATCCTGCATTTATATTATATTTTATTCCCAACAATCTGTTGGTCATCGCCGAGGAGGTATCCTGTATTTATATTATATTATTCCCAACAAATCTGTTGGTCAGTGCCGAGGAAGTCTCTAGCATTTGTATTATCTTATTCCCAACAAATCTGTTGGTCAGCGCCGAGGAGGTCTCCAGTATTTATATTATCTTATTCCCAACAATCTGTTGGTCAGCTCCGAGGAAGTCTTCATCATTTATTATCAATTACCACCAACTCCGATTGGTAGATAAAATCCAACTCCGGTTGGTAGACAAAATCCAACTCCGGTTGGTAGATAAAATCCAACTTCGGTTGGTAAAAAAAATCCAACTCCGGTTGGTAGATAAAATCCAACTCCGGTTGGTATTGGTCGATAAATCTCATTCAAAGTTCACATTCCACAGTTGGGGGCTTCTATTACAGATATATTTGTTCATTTGGTGGCACATTCTTATATCATCATGCAGTCGAGCATCAAATTCAACCCCGACTAATCATCATTCAGGAGATATATTGAAGTTCAGGAGGAATATTGAAGTTCAGGAGGTATATTGAAGTTCAAGAGGAATATTGAAGTTCAGGAGATATATTGAAGTTCAGGAGGAATATTGAATTTCAGGAGGTATATTGAAGTTCAGGAGGAATATTGAAGTTCAGGAGGTATATTGAAGTTCAGGAGGAATATTGAAGTTCAGGAGGTATATTGAAATTCAAGAGGTGTATTCAGAAGTATCAGGACATGATGAAAGAAAGCAACAAGTATTCCACCGAGGAACTCTATCAGACCAGAAATTAGAAGACAAATTGCCTATATGGAGGCTATATGTAGATGGCTCATTTTGCACTACAGGCTGTGGGGGGATCGTTTTAAACAGCCCAGACGAGGTCGACATGGAATACGCCCTACGTTTCTAATTCAAAGCTTCTAATAATGAGGTTGAGTATGAGGTCATGATTGCAGGTCTTAATTTGTCAAATACTATGGAGGCACAGCAGGTTATTGTCTTCAGTGATTCTCAATTGATCGTAAACCAAATGTTGGGAATATATGCAGCCAAAGTAGAATTGATGATCAAGTATCAAACAAAGGTGATGGAGTTAGCATCAGAGTTTGTTGCTGTTTAAACTGGTATGAATATCAAGAATGGAGAATGTGAGAGCATACGCCTTGGCCCGATTAGCATCAGCTACTCGTACCGAGCTACGAAGAACGATACCAATTGAAGTATTAGAAAGTCGGAGCATAGATGAAGACCTGACGATGAATATTATTACCCTTGATTTAGGACCATCTTGGATGGATCCTATCAGAGCATATATTAAGGAGGAACAATTACCGGAGGATAAGCTCGCTGCCAAGAAATGGAAGTTTAAAGTTGCTCGGTATGTACTAATTAATGGTATTCGGAGGATAAGTTCGCCGCCAAGAAATGGAAGTTTAAAGCTGCTCGGTATAATGGTATTCGGAGGATAAGTTCGCCGCCAAGAAATGGAAGTTTAAGGCTGCTCGGTATAATGGTATTCGGAAGATAAGCTCGCTGCCAAGAAATGGAAGTTTAAAGCTGCTCGACGAGGAATTAAGGCAGGTTTCCCTCCGAGGTGAATTGATTAAAGAGATCCATGAAGGGTCCTGTGGAGCCCATGTAGCAGGACGGACACTTTTACAAAAGGTGATGACGCAGGGATACTACTGGCCGACGATGAGAGCTGATTGTATAGCTTATGCCAAGGAATGTGACAAGTACCAACGCTTTTCCTCCATCCGAAGAACTTCACAAACATTGTTGACACCCATCATTTATCCTTGGCCATTTTCCATGTGGGGATTGATTTGGTTGGACCATTGCCGACGACTCGAGGAAGATTCAAATACCTCGTCATCGCAGTAGATTATTTTACTTAGTGGATAGAAGCTGAGCCACTTATTGACGTGACATACGAGAAGGAAGGTGTACCAATTTGTTTGGAAGAACATCATCTGCCGATATGGTCTCCCTCATGCCTTCATCACAGACCATGGAACACAATTTAAAAACGAGGAGTTTGCTGCCTATTATCATCAGTCAAACATTTTGAAGGTTCATTCAGCGCCAGGATATCCTCAGAGCTAATGGACCAAAAGCTCTAAGGAGCCAAAAAGTGCTCTAAGGAGCCAAAATTGCTCTAAGGAGCCAAAAGTGCTCTAAGGAGCCAACCTCCTTTAGTTAGGAGGACAGCTCTACGGAGCAAAAGTGCTATAAGTAGCCAACCTCCTTTGGTTAGGAGGACAGCTCTACGGAGCAAAAGTGCTATAAGTAGCCAACCTCCTTTGGTTAGGAGGACAGCTCTACGGAGCAAAAGTGCTATAAGTAGCCAACCTCCTTTGGTTAGGAGGACAGCTCTAAGGAGCCAAAAAATATTCCTTTGGTTAGGAGGTATACACCAGCATGATCAATTACGGTTGGTAAGATAAAAATATATTCTCACATTACAACTTATGTTGGTCGGGAGGTAATATTATTACAAAAAGTTCTTTGAAGAACAAAATATTCCAAAATACACCAAGTATAGTTGGTCGGGGATAAAAACCCACTAACTGTAGTTGGTTGACGAGGACAAATTATTGACCTTAGTTGGTCGGACACATTTTAATATTTGAAATTGAACCAAGTATGGCTGGTCGGGGATAAAAACCCATCAACTGTAATTGGTCGACAAACATTATTTATCCACCTTGGTTGGTTGGAAACAAAAATTTAAACATTTTTATACTCATTACTTTATTATTAAGTGATCGAGCAACGTTACTAATACTTGTAACTTTTTTATTACTAAGTTGGTCGATGAACAACACAATATTGTTATCTTTTTAACATATACATATGCATAAATGTAAAGTGTTTGATATTTACAAGACAATAGCAATTAAGATTGCGAATAAAAATGAAAGTCTTTCATCCAAAAAACAAAATACATTGAGAATGAAAATGTATACTAACTATTACATTGAGATTCCTATTCTATTGGTTTCTTTTCCTTCTACTTTTGAAACAGGTTCCTCACCAGCAGGAGGATCATCTAAAATATAAGGGGAGTTTATGAAGTTAAGACCTTTCAACATTTTGATATTCATCACAGATGATCTATCCGAGAAGCATTAGCTCATTCCCGAGAAGCACTTGCTCATCCCTGAGAATCACTTGTTCGTCCCCGAGAAACTCTTGCTCGTCCCCGAGCAGAGGTAGAAGTCAAAATCAGCATCTATAGCACTGAGATCTTTACTACTACTATCTCGACCAATAATGAAGAAGAAGTTGTAGGAAAATGTTTCGAAGTCTGCCACCTGCTTGGTACTAATCAGATTGAAGAGTTGGGTTCAAAAGCTAGTATATTACTTGACAAAGTATTCAGATAAGCATAAATCAGAAAAATCAAGCACGTGAAGTTAGCATTCAGTTGCTCGGCACAGAAGGCAGTTGGTCGGCTAGCAAACCGATCAACATACTTGAAGATTATGACAAGCTACAAGTTTCATACTATGGCATGGCTGCATCCAAATTCCCAGGGGTGATACATAGCACACGGAGTTCCTCTAAAGAAATATTAGCAACCATCGATCAGCCTGCATCATACTTCGTCCAGGAGATAATGAACTTTATGTTGAACAAATCAAGAAGGTAGATCAAGAATTTCATGAGCACCGAGCAACATTGCAGAATAAATACTCCATCCTTTCAAGTAACCCATCAAGCATGAAGCATTGGGGGCTTCTGTTGATACAAAATTTAATCTACTGACGTGGACCAATAATAAGAAGACACGTGTCAATCTACATGGCACAATAACAACGAGGAAGTTTATTTTCCCCGACCAAGTCATGTTCGCTCCGAACTACAACACCCCGAGGAACTACAACACTCCGAGGAACTCCAGCGCTCCGATGAACTCCTGAACGACGAGCAACTAAGGCGGTTCGAGCTGCATCTCGACCACAGCATTGATTGCCAGATAACCAACAGTTCAAAACTGTTCATTGACTGCTTATAATCTTGACGCACACGCTGCATTAAATGTATTACCCTTTCATATGTATATCATTTAATGTATCAACCCTTTCATGTACAGCCTAAAGGCTATAAATACCTTGTATCATCCTCATTCAAGGGGACCGAAATTTCTTGAGAGAACTTGTAATCAAGAATTCTGCAAACACTCAGCAATAACATAACAGTGGACGTAGGCTTTATTCCTAGCCGAACCAATTTAAAAATCTTTGTCTTATTTATTTATCTGTGATTGAATAATTAGAGCAATCTAGTTTTTTACATCAACAGTTGTCATCCATAAATCCAGAGTTTTGCTTCTACAGGGAAATCGACGACCACTGTACCTGAGCATATGAGGTCAGTAGTTGTTCTGTAACAGGTCGGTGACACGTTTGCCTAGATCGGATGCATATTCCATATTTATCTCAGCATGGAGCTTGACAAAATATTTATAATCATCTATTCAGCTCTAAGGAGGTCTCCAACATTTATATTATCTTATTCCCAACAATCTGTTGGTCAGCTCCGAGGAGGTCTCCAGCATTTATATTATCTTATCCCAACAATCTGTTGATCAGCTCCGAGGAGGTCTCCAGCATTTATATTATCTTATTCCCAACAATCTGTTGAGGAGGTCTCCAGCATTTATTATATCTTATTCCCAACAATCTGTTGGTCAGCTCCGAGGAGGTCTCCAGCATTTATATTATCTTATTCCCAATAATCTGTTAAGGAGGTCTCCAGCATTTATTATATCTTATTCCCAACAACCTGTTGGTCAGCTCTGAGGAGGTCTCCAGCATTTATTATATCTTATTCCCAACAATCTGTTAAGGAGGTCTCCAACATTTATAATACCTTATTCCCAACAATTTGTTGGTTATCTCCGAGGAGGTCTCCAACATTTATATTATCTTATTCCCAACAATCTGTTGAGGAGGTCTCCAGCATTTATTATATCTTATTCCCAACAATCTGTTGGTCAGCTCCGAGGAGGTCTCCAGCATTTATATTATCTTATCCTAACAATCTGTTGGTCAGCTCCGAGGAGGTCTCCAGCATTTATATTATCTTATTCCCAACAATCTGTTGAGGATGTCTCCAGCATTTATTATATCTTATTCCCAACAATCTGTTGGTCAGCTCCGAGGAGGGCTCCAGCATTTATTATCTATTACCACCAACTACGGTTGGTTGGGCAAATTATTACCACCAACTCCGGTTGGTCGGTACCGCCAACTCCGGTTGGTCGGGCAATTATTACCACCAACTCCGAGTGGTCGGGCAATTATTACCACCAACTCCGGTTGGTCGGTACCGCTAACTCTGGTTAGTCAGGCATCAATTACCACCAACTACGGTTGGTCGGTCAATCAGCAAAAAAAAACTCCGGTCGGTCGGACAGCAGATAGCAGGTGGAGAAAATCTTATTGTCTATGCAAAATAAGAAAATTTGTCAAATAACATACTTCAAGGCCGAGAAAGCATTCAAAATTCATATTCCACACTTGGGGGCTTCTATTACAAATTCAGTTGTTCATTCGGTGTCACATTCTCATAACATCATACAGTTGAGCATCAAATTTAACTCCACAAACTTACATAGTCGGGGCCCCGACTAATTATCATTCAGAAGTTGTTTTTCTTGCTCAGGAATTAGTTTTGATATTGAAGTTCAGGAGGCGTATTCAGAAGTTCGGGAGACATATTCAGGAGTTATTATGCACATGCTATTGAAGTTCAGGAGTCAAATTCAGCATCTACAACACTGAGATCTTTACTACTACTGTCCCGACCAATATTGAAGAAGAAGTTGTATGAAAATGTTTCGAAGTCCACCACTAGCTTGGTACTAATCAGATTGAAGAGTTGGGTTCAAAAGCTAGTATGTTACTCGATAAAGTATTCAGAGGAGCATAAATCAGAAAAATCAAGCACGTGAAGTTAGCACTCAGTTGCTCGGCACAGGAGGCAGTTGGTCGACTAGCAAACCAATCAACATACTTGAAAATTATCACAAGATACAAACTGAATACTATGGCATGGCTGCATCTAAATTCCCAGGGGTGATACATAGCACACGTTCGCTTGACGAATAGATTTCCTCAAAAGAAAGATTAGCAACCATCGATTAGCCTGCATCATATGTCATCTAGGAGATAATACACTTTATGTTGAACAAATCAAGAAGACAGATCAAGAATTTCACGAGCACCGAGCAACACTGCAAAATAAATACTCCATCCTTTCAGTGAACCATCAAGCATGGAGCATTGGGGGCTTTTGTTGATGCAAAATTCTCCATCTGCGAGGACCAGTCAGAAAAGGACATATGTCATCCTACGTGGCAATATTTATACTTATTCGGCACCCGAGGAGAGTTGGTCGGCACCCGAGAAGAGTTAGTCAGCACCCGAGGAGAGTTGGTCGGCATACCAACCAACACATGGCATACCAAGCAACTCAAGGAAGACCAACCATCATAGAAGACTAACAGTTAGATTCATTGTATATAAATATAAATGTCTGAATGTATAAAGACATTGTATCTCTTTAACTCCTATCACTATAAATACATGTATTCCCTTAGCCAAAAGGAAGAGAGACAACTAAGAAACACCATACACAAGATACAAACTCTTTCTCTCTCTACGTCATATTGTACTATTGTAAACCCCTGGGAATAAAATAACAGTGGACGTAGGCGTTATTCATAGTCGAACCACTTTAAAAACCTTAGTCTCTTATGTGTTTGATGTGATCACCATTTCATCTTCAATCATCATCTTCATACCTTCATTTTTATTTGTTGTGAAATAACATCTATGTTATCTTATCGGCATCAACAGTTATATTTATTAATGAGTGTTGTATGTTCAACAATTAACCACGGTTACAATTTTTTTTCAAATTATATTTTTAGAAATTATCTTTTTAATAACTAATTTGTGGTAAGATTTTTTTAGTTAAAAAATATTTTTTATATATCTTAGATTAATGATTGGTTGATGCCGCTGGCGCTGACCCACATCATTTAATGGATGCGGGTTCGCGCCAGCGACACTAATCAATCATTAATTTTCTTTAATATTGATTGGTTAGTGTTGCTGGCTCGGACCCGCATGCATTAAATGATGTGGATCAGCGTCAGCGGCACTCACTAATCATTAATCTAAAATATATAAAAAAATATTTTTTAAGCAAAAAAAGTCTTACCATAAATTAGTTATTAAAAAATAATTTCTAAAAATTTAATTTGAGAAAGAATTGTAATCCTGATTAATTGTTGAACATACAACACTCATTAATAAATATAACTATCATTTTTTAGAATAAGTTATATCTAACTATTTTTTTGAAATATGTCCATTTAAAAGACATAATGATTTAAAAAAAATTGTTTTACAATTTATTTTTTAAAAAATGTCCAATTTTTTTAATAAAAAAACGTCTACTTTAATTTAACTTTATAATAAAATAGTTTTTATAATTATTTAATTAAAATATTGTTGAGAATGTTTGGAATTTGTTTGATAATAGGGACAAGACTAATTTTGTCTTTTAAATTTTTTTTGAAGTGTTTTAAGAATTTAAGGAGTGCTATTAGCCACACCCAATTTGTCATGGAAAACCTTTTCATGGCAAATTCTATAATTTTTCATGTATGTGCTTAATAGTATTAATTTTCCAGGCTTCATTATTATAATTTTCTATAAAAATATTTTTTCTATTTTGTTGTTTTTAGGATTAGTGTAATTTCGTTGTTTTTAATAAAAACATAAAACTTTTTTTTATGTAAAAAAAGTTTGAATATTTTATTAAAAAAAACTGTAAAACAGTTTAAAATCTACAGTTTTTGTTATATAGAACATTTTTTTATTATATAAAAACTGTTTTTTTATTTTGTTGTTTTTAGGATTAATATAATTCTGTTATTATATAAAAATAATTTTTTTTACTGTATAGTTTTTGTTATGTAAAACATTTTTTTATAATACAATGTTTTATTAAAACAAAATAGTTTTTGTTATATAAAGCAGTTTCTTAAAAAAAAACAGTTTTTATGAAACATTTTTTAAAATTGTACAGTTTCTGTAAAAATATTTTTTTAAGCAAAACAATTTTTTAAAACAATCAAAAAAGTTTTTTTAATATATAAAATAATTTTTAATTTTTATAAGCACTTTTAAAAATAAAAAACTGTTTTTCTGTTTAATAAAAAGTGATTGTTAAACAAAATCTGATGTAAAAACAAACCACTGATTTTAACAATTTACAAAAAAAAAAAGTTAACAAATTTAGGATGACTAAATTTTCTTTAGATTTGATATGAGAAAATTTATCACAAAAAGATGACAAATAATGAATGAACGTGACAAATCATGAGTACATTTGTCATCACAAATTGCGTTTATCAAATGCGCACAAAAGTGATCAAAACCATCACTCGTCAATTATATTTTTTTGACAATTTTTGCTTATCACTTTTATGCTTTTTTTTCTCATTTTAATTTCTGTAGTTATTTCATCAGGAGGTTGGCATAGTCCTGGTTTTGGGGGTTAAAGCCATAAGTGGTCCTCTTGGGGGTAGAAGTGAGTAGTCCAAAGTGGGAGGCAGTACAGTTCTTGAATCATTGGAGCGTGGTTGTAATCATTGAATTTCAAAACTTTACATCAAAACATAACTTTAACCCACCACCCTGTCAAAAGAAGAAACAAAAGGACACCCTTTTACTATTTATTTCATTCCATTGTTGTACAACTAGAATCCCAAGCTTCCTCGACTAAAATGCATGTTCTCACATTTGAGAATATAATATATATGAACAGAGGCGGATCCAGAAATATATTTCGGGTGGGGCACAAACCATTGTCGGGGGTTCGGGGGCGGGAGCCCACGAAATTTTTTTTAGGTTACAAATTTTTTAGGGGTATAAATTTGAATTTTTTTCTGTTTTTTGGGTGAGGCACAACTCTAAATTTATAATTTTTTAAGGATAAAATTTTCAATTTTGAGATTTAGGGTGGGGCACTTGCCCCACCTCTCTACCACATGGATCCGCCCCTGTATATGAAGGGGTTGAAAACTAGTAAATTCTAATCACTTTTACATAATCACATGAGTTGAATAGACAAGGACGTTTTCTTAGGTAGTTTCATAAGGATAAGTATTTACTGGTGCCAACTACTATATTAATTTAGCAGTTCTTTGTAATTTGTATTCAAATAGCATCCCTAATGGGAAATTAATATGATATGAATGGCATTATAACTTTTTTAATGGTGTGATATTATGTTGAATTTGGCGGACGAGGTAAGGTACCGCGCGGGTCTACCAATTGCGCGACACATCATGTGTCGGGTGCCATTTTGAACAATGGTTAGCGGGGCACATCACATGACGTGCCGTGTGGGTTATCTACGACTTTTAAAATCTTCAAATCAAGCCCGAACAACTTTAAAGGCTATTCACACTTCCCCCCTCACTTTACCTCTATATAAACAAGCACATGGAAAGCTTTTCTGAATAAATATCAAGAAAATTGAGTTTTCAACTAAAATTTCACCATTTGCGGTTGTTATATTTGCTCAAAAATATGTACCGAACGATAATATAAAAATAAATAAGAGTTGGTGAAAAGAATATGAGGGTGATTGTGAAATTAATTGATGAGCAAAACATTTATTACCATAATTCAAGGTGGTGCAGATTAATCCGAACTTGGGGAGGTACATTAAATTTGTGGGAGAGATTGAAAAAATCTACACTAAAACAATGATGTTATATGGAGGTTAAGGTTTATTTGCAATTCACCTATTAAATTAGGGTTCCCACTCGAATGGGATATTTTCAATAGTATATAGTATAATTTTTTCTTACCCTTAGGGATTTTGTAAGAGGTCTTTATAACATGAAATCCAATATAGTTATTTGTTGTATGCAGGGATCCATTTTCATTTTTACGACACTTGTAAGATTTTTGGGTTGATTTGGAGTTTGTAACTGGACTTTTCATTCTTGGGGTTCGGCTCCTAAAGCGTCACATATACAATTTTTTTATGACGCTTTATGGGAATTTTTGAGGGACTTTTTATGAGTATTTATGACATTTTGGGTCAAATCTCAAAAAATTAAAACTCGAGGGGATAAAATTAGTATCGAATAATTAATGGGGGCCAAAATCTAAATGATTCAAGTTTCTTTTTTTATTTTATTTTATTTTATACTTAAGTATCATAACAAGTAAAAATAGACCCCAAAGTGTACATAATGGAAACTTTAAACTCTGAAAAATTTATGGACCTAATTGTACAAATCATCATAAATTTCACAAAATCAGGTGGAGATTGATATTTCCTCGTCCTTATTAACACAGTGTAGATAAAATTTGGTTGATTGATTCATATTATATTCAATTTCATTAAACTCATTTCAATTGTTTGCAACTTGGAAGTTTAATTACTGTTTAATTGCATGAACAATATAGCCCCCACCATTAAAGCTTTTGCATACATCATACAACAACCGGCACCTTTATTTCGTGGGATATATATTTGCCATGAGTCGCATTTGAATCAAATGAAACATACACTTTTGATTTAACGCACAATTATTAGGGCCCATCTTTTGGCGTTTTCCTCCAAATTATTTCCTCCCCTTTGGGAGGAGAAAATGTATAAATTGTCACACCAATTAAAAACAAAATTTTCTTCTCTATAATGGTTCTCATGCTTACAAAACCGAACTTTTGATACCCATGTAGAAATGCTTCCATACACAAATAGTTTTACTTTGTCTACATTGATACTTTAAAAATGAAAAGAAACAAAAAAGAAATTAAAATCCTTGTTACATTGCCTATCTCAATCCTGGGCTTAAAAAAATGTATTTATATAACAATCCAAACATAGCCTAATGCTGTATGGTTTATTGTGTAAGATAAGTTATATCTATCCACTAGTTTTGTGTCTATTTAGTAGATATATGGACACACCTTGATTTTTCGATTTTTTTAAAATCAATATTTTCGTTTGTTATATTCTAAGGAGCTTTGTATGTATGTGATAAATTATCACAAGATAAATACACGTCTTCTAAATGTTTTGTTGGTCACATATTTAGACACGATTTTCTCTAATAATTATTGTCCATTGATTTCTAAAAGATCAATCACTGACAACCTTTTAAAATTTTATCTCATATCTAAGCCAACTTCAATATCCATAACAAATTAACAAATTTCATACAAATTAATTATCAATATCCATAAAAGAAATGGTTGATAGAAAGAGAGAGGGAGACAATTAGGTTTACTTTCGTTTTGTTTTATCTTTGGGTTTATTTCATTATAAAAATTATTTTTGTATTGGTTATTATTTTTGGTTTTTAAGTTGGTAATTGGTCTGGTAAAAATGGTATGATAAATCGGTACGGTAACTTTGGTACGATAAATCGGTACGGTAATTTCGGTAAATCGATTTTTTAAATATTAAAATCAAAACCAACAGACTTTTTTGCGATAATTTCGGTTTCGATAAGATCGATTTTCGGTGTTTTATTATATGAAATCAAAATCATTTTTTTCCGGACCATTACGGTACGGTACGATAAAAACTCGTACCGCTTCCACCCCTAGCTCATCCCGATATACAATTTTCAAAGCATTCGGGGGATAAGTTTAGGGGGATGTAGCATCGGTTTACCTTTATAGTCACTTAAGTTTATATATTATTTTTGAAAACATGATTTTTAATTTGAAACGTATCAATACAAAAATCCCAACTGTATATTAATTTGGGATGAACGAAATAGTAAACAACATTCTTACAATTTACACTCTCCCCATCTTATATTAAAGGTTATTGCTGACTTACGAAATTTATTTAACTTAGGTACATCAGTTTTAAAAGCACAGTTCTCAATTTGAGACAATGTGTCCCCTAAATATACATATCCAATGGACACTTGCTCCCAATTATAACGCTCTTTTATAGATCTTAAATGTGTATATCTATCTAATTCACACTTGTTGCTACAATTTTAAAACCTTTTATGAAGGGTCCCATGAAAAGTGAGTTGGGAGCTACTTTAACCAAGAGAAAAATATCCGAATGTGGCTCTACAATTAAGGATGGTCCCACGAGTAGCGAGTTGGGAGCTACTTTATAGGGGGATATCCCCCAAGATGATAGGTGCAATGTAATTATAATTAAGACCGTTTATATCTCATATTCAATAAATAAAAAAGACTGTTTATATGTGTATTCGACGTGATAGAACAAAATTGAATTTTTTAAAACATGTTTTGAATCTCACCTCTATTTGAGTAAGATCATTAATCAATTCTTGACACTATGGCATAAAATTGTTATTGGAACGATCTTAGAAGTAAATTGAATTTGATTTAAAATTCAATTTCTGATACTATCAAAATAATATTTGATTATCAAAAATTATAGATAGTAAATGAGAATTAGTTGAATTATGCATAAACTGATCGAAACATCTCATGATATGATACCAAAAAAAAATTTGAATCAAATCATATCAACACTTCACTTTTGGATTCATTAGAAGTGAGTTTCGATTTTCTTAACAAATTGAAAAATATTTCTTATAAAAAATAATAAAACCAAACATTTAATTTGTGTTATGGAAACTAGCAAACATTTATGTTTTACTACCTAAAATTGAGTATGGTTCAAATTTCGCTGGAATAATTTGCACATCCATTTGTGGTAGAGTAAAGAAAATGATTGTATTTGTACATTAACAAGTTTACTTAGTGCACCAATGATTAGGACACATATTAAAATCGAAAAGATATCCCCGATCGGGTAGTCCATCTTTTTTTTTTTCTATCAATTATACCTAAAACTTATTCTCGTCTAAGTTTTTTTTTTTAGAGAAAATGATTTGTGTACCAAGTGTTTATACTAAAAGCTATTTATTATGTGTATTAAACTGTTGTACCTATAGTAATGTACAACATTTTAATATACCTGAGAAATTACTTTTGATGTAAAAATTCGATACGTAAATCATTGCGTTTTTTAGATGGTAAATGAATTAAATTAAAAAAAGTTATATGCACTTTCATACATGCTTGAATGAAATATATGAAATTGGGTTCAAAGTGTTTTATATAATGATGGCACAATCCACAAGTGTCATAAATATTTTTTGTGGTATTTTTGATGATTTTTTAGAGCATTTGTAACGTTTTGAATTCCAAACTCATAATTAGGCCTATGAATAGATGGTATTTAGACGGGAACAAGATCAATTTAAATTTTAAGAGTGTAGATCGGACATGATAATATCAATATAATATTAATTTTTAGCTATAATAACTTTGATACATATAAAATTAAGATAAAAGAAAATTCAAGTATGTAATATGTATGTATAATGCAACAATTATATTGAGATAATATAAACAAAAATATTCATTTAATACACCAAATCAGATCGATTTTTAAAAGATCAAAATAATGATAATCCCACTCGGATATGTATACCAATTAGATAAACAAAAAACTTCAATCTATATCGAGATAAGTACATCGGATTTGAAATTGAATTCAGAGATAGATCTAGCTCAATGTTATACTAAATTTATACCTCATTAATAAAGGATCCGGCTAGTTTCACTCCCCACAAACTTTTCCCACTCAATTTTTGTATTTAAACAGCATAATACCCTTAAATATATTAACTCTGTTTCATTTATTCAAAATCCACCTTTATACAATAAAACTTATATATATTTTCTTAACCCAATTAAAACATACATTTTATTTATTTATTAAAGAAGTTTTATTTATATTTTTGAAAATAGTTTTCTATGATAATCATCTGTTTTTAATCAAAAAAGTTTTTAACATAAATAAAACTTCTTTAATAAACAAATAAAATATTTATTTTAGTTGGGATCATAAAATAAATATAAATTTTGGGTGTAATTGTAAATTTTGGATGAATAAAAAGAGTTAGTGAATTTAAAGGTATTATGATCTATGAAAAAAATTTGTTGGGGAGTGGGAATTAGCTTGATGCTTAATAAATTAGCATTAAAGTATACTCAATTTAGTAAAATAGTGGAGATTGATTAATGGGTGTTTTGTTTGTGTTGGTTTGGTGGCAACTACTAGTCTTTTGAAGTGGGGTAGGGCCTTGTTTTACTTGTGGAAAAAAATAAAGTAAGGAGACCCAGGTTGGATATGAAAAGGACAACAATTCACCCCAGGAACTGAAGTGTCCAACAAGCTTCTTTTTCCCACTAGCTTGCGTCCGCTGCCGGACTGCCTTGTGTCCTTCCATCACGTGATTATTCAATCATGCTTGCTCTTTATATTATATGTCAATTTAATTTTTATGTAGATATATAGATATACATATAATGTTTAACATAGGTCCATTTCATAACGTAACTAGTGTGTCACGTAGTATTTTAGTTGATAGCTTTCGACATGGCTAGAATCCAAATAGTTTAGCACCATTTTAGTTGATGAATTTCTCTACTCATTTGTGTTAGTGTCATTTTTTATTATATTTGAGTTTTATTAGATTCGTATCTAGACGAATGATTTTTTTATCGTGTGAAAAAATCATATTCAAATCCGACCCGTTATGTTATCGTATTGTGTTCATTCGTTAATACCCATTAAGATAATGAATTATTTTGAATTGTATACAAATTGACATATTATCTCAGTTTTTAACCCAAATAGATCTATTAATTCATTGACATTACCAAATCTCTCATTTAGTAAAATTTATTTTGATTAAATTAACATTATGCTACAAAAATTATTTATAAGTTCCAAAAGTATATCATATTCACTTAAATTAAAGGCTCATAACGGGTTTTATCGGGTATTAACGGGTGAAGGGGTCAACCCTACTCCAACCCGTTAACTATAGTGTCTTATCGGGTTGACACTGGTATGACTCGAATTCACTAATAGGCCACCCATTAACTTATAACTTCATATCGGTTCGGATCGTGTTATCGTGTCATACCTCATTTTGCCAGATCTAATTCTATCTATCAAGCAAAAGTATTTTTTTTAATGAGGTATGGTGAATATGTTTTTTTACATATATTTTGTGGGGGCTCAACCCCCACCCGTCCCGAGTGTCTCTGTCCATGAGTGTGTCATGTAGTACTTTATATATATATATATATAATCGATTTTTTTAAAATAGTAAAAATAATTATTTTGAAGTGATTTTTTTATTTGGGTCCTTTGAAATGTTTAAATACACAACATAAAAAAATCAACTCAATTTTTTTTAATATTTAAAAAAATTAAATTTGCATCAACAAATATATATACTTGATAAGTATGCGAGCAACTCTCTCTATATGTGTGTGTGTGTGTGTGTGTGTATATATATATATATATTTGTATGTGTGTGTTCAAGTTATGTTGTGTATAAATTTGTATGATTATATTTTTTTGTAGATACGTCTTGATAAATGCAACAAATAAGAGTAGAATATGATAATATTTATTTCATTTTGACAATACCAATTGATCCCACCGCAGAGGTGGGTGAGGAAGACCATTTGGTTATGGTGGACAAATAATAATGTTATCATATTAACTAAAATTTAAAGGTGATACGTTTTCTTCAATTTTTTTTTTTTTTTTTATATTTCACATTACAAATATTAGATATTGATGAAATTGATAAAAGTGGAGGTGGGGAATTGCCACCATGGCATCTATATGCATCTTCCCTGGCAACACGAGAATTAGTTTTATCCATAATTAATGAGATAAGAAGCTTATTTAGAGTACTTGATCGTAAATCTCACCCAGGTAATATTAAATATGTAATGTGATAAATTAGCATATAACACATTTTTATTATCAAACGAAAATATAGTCTGATAAGGGAGAAAAAGAGGACACTGCAATGTGGTATTCCAACCTTACACTCAAATTACTGTAGAAAAAAAATGGAGTTTTACACACTAGTTTTATTTGATAAAATAAAGTGCTTTTTTTTTCCCCTTAAATACCTTTATAATTAGGTATTTTGATTTTAGCGCATTTGACTGATTTTGTTAAACCTTGTTATTCCCACCGTTAGAGAACCGTCAAGTTCAAATTTTATGTGCCTTGCACATGATTTTTAGGAAAAAAATAAATTAAATTTCCCTAAAAAAATGAATAGAAAAAAACAAAATATTTTGAACCCAAAATGGAACTGCCACCACCACGAGCCACCATCAAACTGAACTCCAACCACCATATGCCACTGTTAAATTGAATTGCCTACACTGCAGGCCACCATCAAATCAAACCGCCACCGCTATTGTTATAAGAAACACAACCTTTAGCGAGAAAAAACATTTCGTTAGTAAAAATATGCTTTTCTAGCCAAAATCTTTTTTGTGAAGAAACAAATGTGCCGAAATTTCATAACGGTAGGTCCTTCACGTCAGTTCTATTAAAGAATTACAATATTTTCACTATTGAGTTTTAGCGAGAAAATAATTTCTGGCTAAAGGTCCCAAATTTCCTTGCTAAAGGCGATATAAATTTAATTTTATGATGCCGCAAAAATACTTATTATGATGGAATATATTTCGTTACCAAAATTATTGCCCTAAAAAATACCCAAGAAGGGTTGGGATGAATTGTATATTTATAAAATGAATGAAAAATTAATATCTCTTTTGCTAAATTTAAACATGGAGAGTCGATGTGTGAGTGAGAAATTAAATAAACAACGAGAATAGCAATAAACAAAGAGTTAAATACACTTTAGAAAACAATAACTTTATGAGGTTAGTTTGCTTAACACTACACCAAATCTGTCGAATTGTCACGGTCATTGACCTTGACAAGTTGGACTTGTCAAGCTCAATGACCGTGACAATTCTGGGGGTGATAACTTTTGTTGTCACGGACTTGTCATGGTCATTGACATTGATAAGTTCGTTAGACTTGTCATGGTCATGTCACGGTCCTTGACCTTGACAAGTTTTGTCATGGTTAAGGATCGTGACAAACCCGTGACAATGTTTAAAAAATTATCACGGTCATTGACTGTGACAAGTCGGTGACAACAATCCTTTATCACAGACTTGTCACGGTCAATGACCGTGACAATTCTGGGCAGAATTGAAAAAAAAAATTGTTGGGCAGTTTGGCCACTGCCCAGCAGTATATTTGTACTTGTTATAGTAACGTTGTACCTGTTCAAGCATCATATATCCAAATAAAATAGAGATAATGCAAATATACATTCAAAATAGAGACCATATGCATCACGATATAAACCATATATAATTCAAATGTACCAACTTAAAAACAATTCAATTCAAATAATGTCACTACATGTCTTGGGTAAGGTTAAATCTGAGGAGGTGAGTAGGCCACACGATATACGAATTGACACACCCACTGATATACATTGTGCTGCCTTGTCCGCGCAACCACAATGGGGATTTCTCCTTCTCGGGTATCACATGCGTGACGAGCACCTTAGACTCGATGTCTTGAATCTCATGTCCATGAACTAGTCCACCCTGGACGATATTCGGATCCCTTAACCCCCGCCCTATCCGCTGGCCATCAAATATGTCCAGTATAAACACGCTCGGCCAACCAAGTGTCGACATCGGTCGGTCGAAGGGAGCCAAATAGGGAAGTTGATCATCAAAGTCCGCACGTGTCGGCGATGAAGCAGCGAGGTCCACATCCTCGTCATCCCGCACCTCCTCCTCCTCCACCACCTTCTCCTTCCCTTTCCCCTTGCGTTTTCCGCCCAACGAATGCTTCATGCATGAGAACATATCTTGGACCGTCACCTCCAAACGGGACAACTTCACGTCATGCGAGTCCACCGTTTGAGCCAACCCGGTGTCGCTCGTCTCAAATGCAATGATCCTAGATTTGGCCACCCGTGAGATCACCCCCTTGTCCTCCCCTTACGATCAGAGCCAAGCACTTAGATGAGTGCGTCTGTGGACAAAGATGCCTTGTCGGCATCAAATTGGGACTCATGCACTTCATTAAGCTTTTCCTGAAACGACAAAAAGCACATGATTAGTAAAATAAGTAAATTAAAAAATTATAACGTTATTAAGAAAAAGTAAACTGTCGGATTACTTACAATCGTGGTCGTGACGCTGGGGGACACCTCCTTGTCCTTCCCCTTCTTCGTCCGAAGAGCCACATAAGTATCGAGCCTATGTGGCCTACCCCCAGGGCCACTCCCTGTCTCCTGAAATAAAATAAAATAAAATTAGTATCGGCCCCACAAAGTAAAATAATGCAGAATAATATATTTTTGTAGTTATAGAAAAATTAAATCTTACCATTATCCTATGCTCCACCTCGGCGTAAGACCTCCGGACGGAGTAGTGCACGTCCGTCTTTTTTGTCGGGTTTTCCCTCCCCGATTGGCGAGATGCCAATTGTCGCTCCCCGATCTCATTGTCAACGAACTGTTGCCATTTTGCCAATGAGATCGGCGAGACGAATTTACGCATTCGGATAATGGACTCTCGTGTCTTCCCAAAGTACCGGGTCCGTATATTTTTCTTCCACGTCTTGTGTTGCTCCCTCAACTGCTCCAAGACGGAATCGCGTAGCTTTGGATCCAGGCTGAATTATTCCTGTCCAACAAATACAATGTTAGTTGCGAATAAATATAAAATGAAATTGAAATATTCATATTCATATTCATATAAATATAAATATAAATATAAATATAAATATAAATATAAATATAAATATAAATATAAATATAAATATAAATATAAATATAAATATAAATTTAAATACATTACCTGTAGTGCCACCCAAACAGCTAACTTTAGCTCATATGGCACCTCCTTTCAACTAATGTACTCCGGGTCGATGATCGTCTTTACCAGCTCGAAGGATCTCTCTAATAGCCCCGACTTGTTCTCGATGGCCATCCCCAATTTTCCATATTTAGGGCGCCTAGGGTCCGCGGAGCCCTCATCGCCTCCGCTACCACCAAGCTCATATGACATCATCATAACCAGCATCATCATTCTCGCCTTAATACCCGAAGGAGACATTTGCTGTAACAAAATATTATTAGTACAAATCAAAATGAATTAGAAGAAGACATGTAAATATGTACAATTACTACAAATAAAAATGAATTGTTACTGTTAAACATCCCCCCTCCCCCCCTTCTCCCACCACACATATACACCAACAACCTCACCCCCCACCCCCCACCACACACACACCCTGCCCCACCCCCACCACACACACACACACACACAACCCCACCCCCTTCCCCCAGCACACACGCACAAACACACATATACACACACGCGCACAGACACACACAGACACGCACATATATGTACAAATCAAAATGAATTGTTACTACAAATATGTACAATTACTACACACACACGCACACTACACATCCTCACCCCCACCCCTACTGCCCACACACACGCACAATACACAAGAGTGGAAATGATAAAGTGCAAATCAATTAAAAGCATTAAAAATGGATGTTTCGGTACAAATTGGAATATTTATTACAAATTGAAAAATTGTTTAAAATTCGGGTTATCATAAAAAATGGATTGATATTCGGTAGGAGCAGCCAAGTCATCCACACTACTATTTAGACATTTTGGCGCGAGTTGGACAATTGACCACGGCTCGTTGTTGATATACTCTGAGTAAAACACTTGGTTAACCTTTTGAAATGCATAAACAAACGGCTCATCACTCATGTGGTCGTTGCTCTTCAACTTGGACAAGTCAACCATGATCAAATTGGTGACATAATCAACTTTACAAGCATTTTTATCTTCAACTCTTACCTAGTTACAGTAAAATACAACCTCTTTGAAGCTTATATAATCCAATTCAAATATATTTCGGATTACACCATAGTAAGTCATTTCAGCTTCGACGAGGTTTTTATCTTTTGCGCTCGCTCGAAAGAAAGTAAGAGCCTTGTATGAAATGCCCTAGTTCTGTACATTTGTACTTTCCTCGTACACTTTAGCGCCGAAAATATAACCGTTCAATCGATACTTTTTGTACTTTAGTGCCACGAAAAAGGGTCTAGTGGCTAGACGAGCAAGCCTTGATGTCGCATCACCCGTCTTTAAGAGCTGAGAATATAGATAAATTAATTATATTAGTTGTAAAATTTGAGTGTAATGTAACGTTATATGACGACCATTTTCATTATAATTACCTCTTGTGTCAACCACAGCCTAAATTCATTGTCTGATTGTACCATTATTTTTCGTCTTTTATTGTTCTCACAGGCTTCATATTTTCTGCATATTACAAAATTAATCATGTATAAAATAATCTAAAATAATGTTAAACATTATAATAATCGAAACTTACTTTTTCCATTCTTCGACATCTTCATGTGTGTCAAATAGATAACGAGATACTTGTTCATGTTGCAAACTCGTTAATTTCACTCGTTTTCCCATCACATGACCACCATCATCGACGAACTCGCCAGTGTCATCAACGCTGGTCGAGTCAGGCATATATTCCCGAGTATATATTGATGACTCCATGGTGATGTATTCCTTTGCAACTGATCCTGCAATGTATCGCGTATTCTTAACATAATCTTTAAAAACTTTCATCAATCTTTCAAACGGATATATCCACCGATATCTAACTGGACCACAAAGAAGTGCCTCGTCGCATAGGTGTACCAACAAGTGAACACTTATGTCAAAGAATGCTGGGGCAAAGTACTTCTCCAACACACAAATCGCTTCGGTCACCGCCAATTTTACCCCCACTATGTGTTCTTGATTGACTACCTTCTCACACAAGAGTGATAAGGTAATACTAATTTGCATAATAGCCCTCCGCAAATCCTTGTGCTTGGAGAAGCAGTGCTTAAACAATAAAGGAACCAATTGTATGATCACATGCCAATCGTGGGACTTACACTTATGTAAATCATGAGTAGCATAATTCACAATCCTTTGCAAGTTGGACGCAAAATTAGATGGGCCCTTCAAATTATATATTGTGTCTAAAAGCATCTTCCTTTCCCCACTCATCAAAGTAAACGCACCAGGGAGAATTATTATCCTTCCCCTACTATCTTCTTTCAACCATAGTTGTGGCTTAAGTTTCAACAATTTAAGGTCTTTTCGTGCATTTTCTCCATCCTTCGAATGACCCCCCCCCCCAAGGCAAGTGCCCATAATATGTTCAGCGAAGTTCTTCTCTGCATGCATCACATCCAATACATGGCGCACCGGGTTAATCTTCTAATAAGGCAGTCAAATAAAATTGACCTCTTAGACCGTGCCTTTTTTGTCTCAGTTTCATTCCCAGTTAGGGTCTTCTTATGCTTAACATTCTTAAATTTGGAATTCTTACCTGGCATATTAGGGCCACATTCAGAAGATTTACTTTCAATTTTTGAACCCGAAAGTTGTCTCGGCGGTAGCCTATGTTCAACCCTGCCAAATAAAAAATTAGAACCTTTCTCAAATCTGAAACTATGAGTCGGGGGTAAAAACTTCCTGTGACAATGGTATACATATTTTGAGCTAAAGGATAGATGAAGATATTCAGTCTCCTCTCCACAAATAGGACACCCCAAATAACCATGTACTACACAACCGGATAATGTCCCATAAGCTGGAAAATCATGAATTACCCACATCAACATAGCTTTCAGCGTAAACTCTTCTTTTCCAAAAGAGTCAAATGATTGCACACCCTCTTCCCACAACTCATTTAATTCTTCTACCAAAGGAGTCAGGTAGATGTTGATGTCATCACTTGGTGCCTTTGACCCAGGTATCAACAAAGCCATCATCAAAAATTTAGGTCTCATATACTGTAAAGGAGGGAGGTTGAGTGGGCTAGGATCACTGGCCATAGACTCTGATTGGTTCTTATATTTCCAAATGGATTGAAACCATATGTTGATATAGCCAAACGAATGTTGCGTTGTTCCCGAGCAAAATCGGGATACTCATAATTAATCCTCCTCCAGGCTGTAAAATCAATAAGATGGCGCTTGATATTACCCCCTACTTCTTCCCTAGCATGCCAAGTCATTGCCTCCGCTATCCATGGTACTGTGAAAAATCGCTTTAATCTAGGCCCAACGAAAAAATATTTCAACACTTTTTGAGGTACTTTTGAGCTTGTGCCTTCCTTACTAGTAGATTGGACATATTTAGGTTCATCGCATATCGGACAACGATCGAGATTTTCATACTCCTTTCGGTATAGTATGCAGTCATACACACAAGCATGAATCGATTTATACTTCATTCCTAAACCTTTCAAACTGTTCTTCATAACACTATAGCTATTTGGAAGTGTGTTCTCCTTGGGTAATAAGCCCTTCACCCATTTCAGAATTCCTGTCACACTATTGCCAGACAAACCGTACTGCGTCTTCAAACCGTGCAAACCAACCATGGCATGTAAAGTTGTTTGATCTTTCTCACAACTATAGTATAACAGTTGGGTCGCCTTAAATTTTAAACTTTGGTAGTCATCGTCAGGTTTTATCGTGATATCTTCACGAGCACTTGAACTTTCTAAATCATCAATAACCTCATTCTCCTCTACTTCATAAACTCCGTACGCATCATCAATTAAATCCTCTAACATATTATGATATACGTCGTCCCCTTCTACATCTATCCTACTTGTTGAAGGTTGTTGTAAAGGTTGATCAGGGACAAAAGGAACTTTTAATTCACCGTGAAAACTCCAAAATCGATAACTATATTGCATACCCGATCTTAACAAATGTAGTTCAACTATTTTCCACTCAAACACCTTACCATTCTTACACCTAGCACACGAACACAGAAACTCTTCATCATTATGACCTCTCTTTGCGTATTTCACAAATTCGTTAGCACCTCTACGAAACACATCCCCTATTCTATTTGTCTCACCCATCCACTCTTTGTATTTCGGATATCCCATTACAGCTACCATAACTAATCACCTATTATAGGTAAACAAAACTTAGATTTATAGTATGTTTCATTAATTATGTCTTATTTATATTCGATTTTTAAATTTCAAATTCAAATTCAATTTATAATAGAAATTTCTATTTCCTCCATCTCCTCTAAAGGGTGAGTGGTCCTATCCCATTCAAGACCGCATTTTTCTGTAATATACTTAACAGCTCATGCACATTGTTACGATTTGAGAAAAATTTGGCAGCATATCCCCGTAGTTCTCCAAGTACAAGACGTAGATTGGCAAGCGTGAGTGTTATTTCAATTGCTCAATTGAAATAACAGTCACACTTGTCAATCTAGTATGTACCCAGAGAACATTAGGATACGACTGCAGAACTTTCTCCAAAAGTAACAACTTTAAGCCACTAAGAATATTATACAGAAATTATGCAGTCCCAAACTGTCCAAACGGGACAATTCGATAGATCTCATTACAGGGGTAATGACTCTCGAACGGGTCTAAGGGCTATTGAATGCGTACACATAAGAACTAGAAGGCTAGTATCTATGCGCATTATATGTAATTTCAAGTATTTTCATTTTATTATCATACTATATATATATTGTTCGATATACAAAGTAATTTTCAAAAAAAGTTGAAAAATCCTACCCCCATATGGATAATAATCCAGTGGTCATGCCACTTTTAAAATTAACCAACCTAACATCGATTCACTATAATCTAACAGCAACGTGAACAACAAATGTGTATCCCGTACTCCTTCTAATTCATCTACTCAATTAATTATTTTCATCTATTAAACTAACAATTAAAGTATACAATTATTAATGTACTAATTTACAATGAGGGGCAATCCTACTTTCATAATTAATCATATATTAATTTACTAATTTACAATGAGGGGCAATCATATATTAATTTACTAAAAAAATTAATAATCAATTCGTTTACAAGGGACACTACACACAAACACGCACACTACACACACATATACACACACGCTCACATACACACACACACACACACACGCAACCCCCCACCCCTACCCCACCACCCCCACCCATCCCCGCCCCCTCAGCCCCCACCCTGCCCCACCTCCTTCCCCCATCACACACACACACACAAACAGCCCCACCCCCACCACACACACACGCACACACACCCTTCCCCACCCCCTCCCCCCCCCCCCCCCACACACACACCCAGCCCCACCCCCTCTCCCCCACCCCCCACTCACCACACACACACACACACACATGAACATATATATATACACACACACACACACATATATATATATATATATATATATATATATATATATATATATATATATAAATGGAAGAGAGAGAGAGAGAGAGAGAAACTAACTTGAAAGTAGAGAGAGAGAGGGGGGGAGAGCAGTGTAGAGAGAGAGAAAAAAAAAGGAGGGAAGAAGTCGATGGGGGAAAAAAGGAGGGTAAAGGTTTTTTTGTTTGGAAATTTGTCACGGACGTGTCACGGTCCTTGAACGTGATAATATTATAAGAATTGTCACGGTTATTGAACGTGACAAGACTTTGTCATGGCCTTATCACGATCAATGATCGTGACACAAAATGTGTATTTTTTGTCACGGTAAATGACCGTGACAAGGCTAGCCGCTGGAAGGGTGCCAATTTATCCATTTTGGTGTAGTGTATATCCACGCTTGTGATGAGATTCAATAACTTTGCTATATGTGATTCACCTAAGCGAAACCAAAAACTCATAATGATATATTACACATTACAACCCCTACTAATAAGGGAACTATCTTCTTACTCGTCAAAGAGTACACCAGAATGTAAGGTAATTATTATTTAACCTTTGGATTTCTTAATAGTTTTAATTCATTCCCCAAAATATGGTCATTAGTATTTCAGTTTTTAATTAGAATATGTTATTTTCTAACAAAATGGTTCATATTCCAAAATAAAATGGATATTAAAAGGAGTTACAATTCTAATGAAATCTCTACCTTGATGGACGGTTTAGATTAATTGACCTTTGGAACTCTATCTTGATGGACAGTTTAGATTAATTGACCTTTAAAATTTTGTCCCTCTCTCCACCTATAAATAGATGTTTTACTTCCATCTAAAAGGTATCCACGAAATACTCACCAAAGGTTTATAGGCAAGAAGAGAGAAGCCAAAATTCTTCGTTGCAGGACTGTTAAGGTGGTTGGAGCGACGACAATTAACGACGACATACAGCGACATCACATCCAGGACGATGAAAGGAGGTATTACATTATCTCTCTTTTCACATACCTATTAGGTGATTATCATGATGTTCATGATCTTAGGGTTCATGTAAATAAATTGTATTAGATGTGGTATCAGAGATGATGTTTAGGAACACATGATTGTCCATAAAATAGGTTATATATGAATCGTCCTATAACTATTGATAATTATGTTTTGTTTTTCATAACTATTAAAAACAATTTATGCTTTTTTTCTTCATAATTTGTTGAAACAACGTTGATTCATCTTCTGTTTTACATGCCTATTAAAAATAGTTTATGTTTTCTTCATAATTCGGAGCTTCGCCACTTGCTTGAAATTATGTCTTTTAGAATTCATGCTACCATGTCTTTTGGAATTTATGCTACCATGTCTTTTAGAATTCTTCAAATTATGAAATTTTCAAAATTTTATGACTTTTGGAACTCTAGAAATTATGTCTTTTCAAATTCTCAAAATTTATGACTTTTACAATTTTAAGTTTTTCGAATAGACTTTTGAAATTCTAGAATTTACACATTTTACTATTCAAGAATTTTACAATTATATAATTTTATAGCCATTGGAATTCTATGGTAACATGTACACCAATATTCATATTAAGTTGTTTGATGAATACACTTGTATTATTATGGTCAAGTATCACCACATTGATCCTTATTATTACAAATTCCAAATTATCCCTTTATTACCATTATAATGTTTAAATCTGTTTATTTAACAAATATAAATTAGTTGCCCACAAGTATACTATACTCATGTGTTAAATCAACAATTAAGGAGTGCTTGTACATGTGTAAACCAAGGATATCCACAAATACCTTATTAAAATTAAATAGATACATCACTCAATTATGCATGTTGAATATTATGACCATGAATGGTATTAAGTTAAATTTATGATGACTACCCATATTCAAATCGTATTATGTGTTAATTAAAGTTTTAAATCCTATTAAAAATTGTTGTATCTCTAAATTGCATCCCCTTTCTTGCTCAATTGACTTCATATGCATCACCTGTCCCTATTCTCACGGGAAATAACTTCTCAGAATGGAAAGAGGAAGTTTAGTTCACTATGGGGGCACTTGACTTGGATCTGGATTTTTACATTGAAAAGCCAGTTGCACTTACAAACATAAGTACTGATAAGGAAAAGACTCTCCATAAATCTTGGGATAAGTCTGACAGAATGAGCATCATGTTTCTATGAATGACAATTGCAAGCAATATCAAAATATCACTTCCTAAACTTGATAATGATAAGGATTATATAAAAGCAATAGAAGAAATATTTAAGACTGCAGATAAATCCCTTGTTGGGAAACTAATGGTATATCTTACAACCATAAAGTTTGATGGCACATGCTCAATGCATGATCATGTCATTGAGATGACAAACCTTATTGCCAAGCTAAAGAAATTGGGAATGACAGTGGATGATTCATTTCTCGTTCAATTTATCCTGAACTATTTACTTACTTAGTATGGACCTTTCCATATCAATTACAACTCCATTAAGGATAAGTGGGCGGTGAATGAGTTGGCTAACAAACTGGTTCAAGAGGAGTCTAGGCTGAATTAATAAGGTATTAAGGTTGCACATCTTGTCCAAGGAGCTGGATAATCTAAAGCTAGAAAAAGGAAGAATTCAGTCCATAAAAGAGCACCATAGAGAAATAATGATGCTAATTAATCCAATGTGAAGAAGGCAAAGAAGGATGACAGCAGGTGCACATTTTGCAAGAAACCTGGACACTTTTAGAAAGACTACACTAAACGTAAAGAATGGTTCAAAAAGAAAGGTAACCCTATGGGTTTCATAATTTTTTTTGAATAAAATCTTACTTATGTTTCTTGTAACACTTGGTGGCTTGATTTTGGTGCTAACGTTCACGTTTTTAATTCAATGCAGGGCTTCCTTACGACCCACACTATAAGCCCAAGTGAAAACTTTATGTTCATGGGAAACCGAGACAAAGCCCAAATTGAAGCCATTGGCACTTATCGTCTCATTTTGAAGAATGGATATCATTTAGTTTTGTTTCAAACTCTTTATGTTCCTTATATTTCTCATAATTTAGTTTCAGTTAGTAAACTTGATCAAGATGGTTATTCGGTTCATCATGGAGATAGTTATTTTAATTTATTTTTGAACTCAAATCATATT
The DNA here is from genome assembly GCA_949130495.1 of Sambucus nigra. Lineage (NCBI taxonomy): Eukaryota > Viridiplantae > Streptophyta > Magnoliopsida > Dipsacales > Adoxaceae > Sambucus > Sambucus nigra. Next base: position 54,752,910 of record OX422220.1, read on the forward strand.
AGTTCTAGATTTTTAATTGACGGTCTTTATAAATTTCATCTTGATAGTCAATTTGCTAAAACTTATCTCACACTGAATTTTAGAGTTAAAACAAAACATACATCGTCTTAAAATGACTCTTATTTCTTATGGCATAAAAAGCTGGGACATATATCTAGTGATAGAATCAAGCAATTGATAAAAGATGGAATTCTTCCAAGTATTGATTTTACCAATCATAAAGTGTGTGGGGATTATATTAGAGTAAAAATAACAAATCACACAAAGGAGACACGAGCACGAGAAGTAAACAGTTTCTTAAAATCATACATACATCTATTTGTGGACCTTTCGACGTTCCAACCTTTGGAAGGGAGAAGTATTTTATTATTTTTATCGTTGATTATTCTCGTTATTGTTATCTATACTTGTTGCATGAAAAATCTCAGTTTGTGGATGCTGTACAAGTGTTCATCACTGAAGTTGAAAGGAAAAAAGATTGAAAAGTGAAGATTTAAAGGTTAGATAGAGGTGGTGAGTTTTATGAAAGGTATGATGATACGGGACAACATCCTGGACCTTTGAAAGACTTCTCCAAAAGCTTAGAATTGTCGTTCAATACACAACGCCTAGTTCTCTATGGCAGAATGGTGTAGCTAAAAGGCAAAATCGTACATATATGGAAATGGTTAGGTCTATGAAGAGTCATGCTAATTTACCTAAATCCTTATGGATGGATGCTTTACGCATAGTTGCTTATATATTAAACAGGGTTCCTAGTAAGGTAGTTTCAAAGACACCCTTTGAACCGTGGAAAGGTTGGAAACCTAGTTTGAAACATCTCCAAATTTGGGGATGCCCAACTGAGGCTAGAATTTACAACCCACATGAAAAGAAATTAGACTTCAAAATGGTTAGTGGTTACTTTATAGGTTACCCCAAGAAATCCAAAGGATATAGGTTTTACTGTCCTAACCATAGTACGAGAATTGTTGAAAAGGATAATGCCAGTTTCTTTGAGAATGCCAAAATCAGCGAGAGTACTAAAATTAATGACGTGATCATTCAGGAAATTTGGGTAAATATCCATTTGCCCTCAATTCCACAGGTTATTGGGAATCTCCCCATTGTTGAACCTTTAGGCAATGAGGAACACCCAATAAATGATCACTAACTCCATGATGAGATTATCTTCAATGAACCTATGGATGAAGCACCCGAGGAACCAGCATTAAAGAGGTCTCAGCGTCAGAAGAGATCTGCTATTTTTGATGATTACGTGCTTTACCAAGTAGAATCTGATGTTGGTTTAACTAAAGATCCGATTTCATATTCACAAGCCATTAAAGATGTTAATTCTTGCAAATGGATTGATGTCATAAAAGGGTGAGCTAAAATCTTTTGAAAAGAAAGATATGGGCGAGGCTTTCTATGTGATAGGAATTGAAATATTCCATGATAGGTAACTTAAAGAAATGGAAAATTATCCTTATGCTTCACTAGTGGGAAGTTTGATGTATGCACAGGTTTGCACCAGACCTGACATTAGCCATGCGATTGGCATGCTTGGTAGATTTCAGAGTAACCCAAGAATCATTCATTGGAAAACTACAAAGAAAGTACTGAGATACTTAAAGGGAATGAGGATTTACATGCTCACATATAGGAAATCAACTTATCTCACTACAAGAAAAATGAGTATTAGGGACGGTAGAAATCCATCCCTAAAAGTACAAAAACCGTTCCTGATAAGCACCAAAAAGTGTTTATTTTATACTCGAATAGAAGTATTTTAGTCCTTCGTTTTAATTAAAAATGGCCTTATGTCGTATTTTATTATTTCTCAGGTCAATCGACAGTCGCAACATCAAATAATGCTAAATCAAGTCAATTGTGACACAGAAGCGGTTAAAAGCTTGCAACGAAGAAATCAAAGACCGCGAAGTCAGAGTCCCATTGAGCTTGCCCAAAAGAGTTTCGATGTTTCGAACCGTGTCCCAAAACCCTAAACCAAGCCTACACCGAGCCCAGTCCATCACTCGAGTCCCATACGTGTTTAGTTTGTATTTTATATTATTTTTAGATTTTTACTTGAGTCATTTTTAATTTTTAAAATTTATTGTATATTTTATTTTGAGTCATTTTATTTTTAGGAATTATTTAGATTTATTTAGATTATCTAGGATTTATTTTCTATTTTTCTATTTCTTTATTTTGATTTTGATTTTGATTTTTATTAGTTTTTAATTTTTAATATTTATTTTATTAGGATTAATTTTTTAGGAATTTATTTTTTAGTTTTATTAGATTTTATTTTATATATTTATTTTAGTTTTATTTTATTAGGATTATATTTTTTTTAGTTTTAATCAAGGTTCTAAAAAACGCGGGGCGTGATTGAGGCGTGGAGGCCAAGCCTTAAGCCTTAGAAGCCTAGGCGGGCCTAGGCGTGAAAAAGCGTGAAAAGGTGTTTAGGCCTTCTTAATATATTTTAATATTTTTTAACCATAACAAGGCTATTAAAATACAAAAATTGCACATATCATAAAAATATGTCTGAATATATGCAAATTAAAATACTATTTGATTATTTTGGATGAGATAATGGTCCGGTTTGTAAACAAATTCTTTAAAAGGCGACATCGTTTCACTAAAGCATTGTTGTTTTTAGAAAAAAGTGCGCCTTAAGGCTTTTACCAAGAATAAGTCGTGAAAAGCGTAAGGCAAAGCATTTCTCCCAAGCGTTAAGCCTAGGCGGGTTTTTTAGAGCAGTGGTTTTAATAAAGTTTTATTTTATCTCTTTTTATTTTCATTTTTTTATTTAGTTTGAGATGTTAGTTTTTTTTTAGTTTTATTAGATTTTAAGTTTTTATTTTATTTTAGTTTTAATTTTTTAGGTTGTGTTAATTTTTAGGGATACAAATTAAACACATACAAACCACTCACACATTAAACCCACTCACACTCTAAATGCCATACACACTCATACACGTAAACCTATCCTCACCCAAACATAACCCACCATCTTTAACCACTAAACTCATCTTCTCTCTCTCCACCATTAATATTCAACCCCACCTATCAACACATCCACCAAAATGGGGACCCAATCTGGCTGGAACCCATAAAACCCGAGCCCCACCAAACCTCGAAAACCCAACCCAGATCTTCATCGCCCCCCAACTCTGGCAGTCGCAACCCTACCCGCGACTGGCGCTGACCCACTCGCCGGAGCTCCGTCCTTCTTCTACCTTCACCTTCCATGCCCCAGCCAACCCCGGTGCTCCCTCGTCAACCTCTACCTCCTCACCTCCGGCCCACTGAATCCAATACCCGAAATCGGGTATACCTGCCAGCATCATAACTCGAAACCACCCCATTTCGGTTCAACCCATGTATCAAACTCGAACCACCCACATACCTCCAACCCATTCAAGGACCAATCCGAAAATCCATTTCAGCTCTCTCCTAAATCCCAACAAAAAAAGGATCTTATCCCATGCCATCTCCAACCCAATCTCCAAATCCCATAAATCTCTCATCCAACAATCCAAACAAAACATCGAGGACTTTAAAAGACAAAGGAAGATCACTTTAAAAGGAGACACTCTCAGATCTGAAAAAAAAGAGAGAGACGCATAGATAGAGAAAAAAAGAGTGTATATTATGTACAATTTAGGGTCATGAAAAAATTCCAGGAAAAAAAATTAGTTTAACTTTAGAATAATTTTTAGGTTTAGTTTTTAGTCTTCTTTTTGCAATCAAGTGCTGAAAATTGTGAAGAAGTTGGACGCATGTCAAGGCGCATTTCAAGACAAATTTGTGAAAAAAATTATGTATTGTATTTCTACATTCTCTTTTCAATTTATTTCCTTCTTGACATATTATTTATTGTTGTTTATGCACACATGAGAATGTTTGGCTAAACACCCCGTTCAAGGGGTGGGATGCACTGCGAATGATGTTAATTTAATTAATTGGTTTTATTTATTTTATATTTCTAGGTAAATTAATTTTTAACTATCACCGATTAATTTATGTAACGAGAGTTAGTAAATTAATTGAACGAATTAATGTTTGAATTTAGGAATCGAACTAGAGATAGGTTTTTCCAATATTTGAATATTAATTCAGTGTTGAAATTTGAAGATTGCTATTGTTTTCGTTAAATTGATCCTAGTGGGTAATTTTCTAAAAATAGTATAAGTCCTAATTTTTCATTGTGTGATATTTTTAAATTAATTTTCTGAAAAAGATTTTATTAAATTTGTAATTTTAACGAGAGTTAGATTATCGATTTAATATTATCTCAAAATATTTTAAATTAATAAATTAAGAAATTAAAATAATTGAAAATGTAGTATAATCCCATCTCTCGACCTTCTCACATTTATCACACTCGGTTACATTTTTTATTTAGACATTTAGTAATTTTAGCATTTAATTAGTTAATTTTTCCCTTGAAATTGTTTTAAAAAAAAATAAAAAAATATTTTCATAAAAAAATTGAATCACACGTTTTCACATTAATTGTTTCACCTTGAAAGTTGGATTGATACCCGTACTTACCGCAATACGAGTTATTTTTAGACAAGTTTTGTAGGTGCTCAAGGGAATTTTGAGAGTGGCTTTTGAAGACAACAATATACCCAAAGAGCCTTTTGTCAAATGACGCCGTTGCCGCTTTCTTAACGTGGAGACATGCTTGAAGACTTGTAATAATTTATTTTTTTTAGTGTAGTTCTTCCTCCTCCCTCCTTCCTCCTCTTTAGACTGTTTGTATAGGATTATTGAAGCTTTATATTTATTTGGGGTGCATTTTGACATCGATTTTTTGTAATAATTATTCATTAAAAACAAAGCGAAAAGGGAAACCGGACATGGTAGAGAAAGGGCGTCCAAAGGTGAGGATTTTGAAGCCTCTCTACTTTGGGTCGGTAGGACTCCCGAGAAGGACTGAGATATGCGAGATCTCCCCCCGACCGACTCAGCTCGGTCTTCATCCCACGTGTGTAAAAACCGTGGGAGGTACAATTTTTTATGCCTCGCGGATCTCCTGCCAGCGAGTTCATTTTTTGTGTGATTAATTGCTCCTATGTGCTTTTAATTTCTGCATCGCACTTAAATTGAATGGTTTGATGAATTAATTTACCTAAGACCTGAACTCGGTCATTGAAATGAGAAGGGATTTCATCACCCGACTCACTCGCTTATCCATTGTGTGATACCCTAGCTGTCATTAAATTTAAAATCAATCAACTAGCTAGCCCCGTCGGAACACATTTTTGCACGAGGCGATCACAAAGATAAATTCCGTGATTTTCGTCGCCCGTGGACTTAATTATAATTTGACTACCCCTCTCACTAATTTTGAAGATAATAATTGGCTACGTGCTCGTTAGGATTTTTTCTTGACTCGTGTGTGTCCAATTCCATTCTTTAGGTAGTCGATTTTAGTTAGTTCGACCAAATCAAGAGTCCAATTTTTCCCATTTTCCAAAAAATACCAAAAATATTTTCCTTTTTTTTTATAAATATTTTCAGAAATCCCAAAAAGATTTTCTTTTTTTCCATATTTAAAATACCAAAAAGATTTTCCTTTTCTTATTTTTGAAAATCACAAAAAGATTTTCTTTTCTTTTGAAAAATATTTAAAAACCAAAAAATATTCCTCTTGTCATGGACGAAGAACGTCCTTTACGGGAATACTTTGGCCATTTCACATTCTCTCGAAGTTTGTTTAATGATAAGCCCGAATCGACCCTTGATTCATTAATTCATGGATTTAACTCTCAAACGCACACCGTTGATACTCCTGTGTCGTCCATGCACACATCTCATCTCCCACCGCCTTCGGTGACGAGTGTAAATCCATCACATGCTTCACTGTGCACACACTGCTTTCTTATCGATCACTTTTCCCATGAGTGTCCATTTATATTCTCTCCATCTGAATCCACCTTGGAACATGTGTATCCCTATGACACTGCTTTGGACCCACCCTCGACGTATTGTCACGACATATCTAATGTCGAGAGGTATGAGTACCCAAGCTATTCATGGAGGCCTGATCATCCTTCCATGCAATATGAATCCCAACGCCATGTTGTGGATCCTTACGGTTTCTAACAGTCGTCATCGCCTCCTCGTGCGCCTCATACCTATCAGTCCCCTTCATATGCTCCTCATGCTGGTCACACCTTTGTCCCTCACGAAGATGCTTCTCCCGTGAATGCTGCATTTGACCCTGCACCACACACTTCATATGCAGATTCTCCACATCCTAGTGCTTCTAGCGAGTTGTGTCCACCTCAATAACCACCTTGCACATCTTCTCTCGAATGCCTCTTGCAAAAGTTCGCATACACTCTTAATTCTCAAACTGAATCCCTTCAAAGGCTTGGACAACGATTAAATGATTTTGAGTGTGCGAATGAGTCGAATTTCTCCCATACCCATTATTTCCCCCACGTGAAGTGATGATGTGTCATCTAGTGCGATGTGCTGGGTGCTTGCCCGTCTCTCTTTGGACCAAATTTTGTATGTTATCATTTCCTCGAGCTGGGCTCCTGTAATGGCGAGCTGGTTGTTGTTGCTAGAGAAAGTCGTCATCGGACCTATTTCCCTCAAATTTTTGAGACCCACGTTTAGGGCTCCTTCCTCATCTGCGAGACTTACTCGCCTGAGGGCTAGGAGTGCAATATTGATGTTGCCTGGTGCTACGATGGAGTTCTCTCGCCATTTTATAAAATCTTCTTTTGAGACGAGCATTCGCAGCTTCTTGCTTGCGAGTGGCCTCCTCTTTCTCTTGGATCCTGGCCTCATAGGAATCTATTAGCCTGGGGACTTTTGTGGATCTCGACGGCCCTTGGCTTTCCTCCGAAGCTTATCGTTTTGGGCGAGCCCTAGGGTTTGAACGTCGAACTTCAGATCTGATCCTGCGAGGAACAAGTTGCTCTTGAATATCCTTACTTGAGGGACATTGCTACTGTGACTAGACATTCTACATTATTTTTTGATGAAGGCTTTCTTAAAGAAAAACAAACGCTTCCCACAGAGGGCTCCAATTGTGGTGATAATTAAACTCAACACAAAATAATAAACAAAAACAATAAGCATAACAGATAAAGAACTTGAAAGAATGGCAATCACACAACACAAGATATACGTGGTTCGGTAAGAAAGCCTACGTCCACGGTGGTGCTCTCAGTATTTTATTGCTCTTTACTTCGGGGAGTGTGTACAAATTGCATGCCCTTTGCCCCGGGCTAGGGGTTTGATATATACATGTTATTTCGGAGAGTGGAGGTGTGGGGCTCCTCCTCATTACCTCATAATCCCTAAAGTATCTCTGAAGAGAGATTTTAGGAACTGACTGGGTCATAACAGAATTGGTTAAGGTGTGGGGCCTCTAGACTTTGGGCTGTGTGTAATTTGGCTATTCGTCTGGGCTGAAGTGACAAATCGAGGTACCCACAATTGCCCCTAAAATTTTTGGGTCACAATTTGGGCTCAATAATTTTAAATGATTTGCCTTAATGGCATTTTTGTGAATCGTACAACACTCTTGGGATTAAAGTTCCCTTCCAGAATTGATTTAGGCCTATGCATTATGATTAGAAAGGTTTAAAACAGCTCTGGAAAGGTCTTTTCCTGTCGTCGTTTCAAATTTCTTTGCACTCTCTAAATTTCTTTGACTTCTTACTGTTGCGTTCTCACTCCCAGGTCTTCGTCTCCGAGTTTCTTCCTTATCTTCTCATCATCCTTGCTTGCGACTTTGAATTGTCTCAAGCTGATTCTTACTTCATAAGTTCTTCATGCTCCTTTTTTTCTATTTCTGTTGGGATTTCTTCATTTTTGATACTAGGGTTTCTTTTTCCTGATGACGAAGATAGGCAATAGGTCGATAGCCGAAATTAGAAAATTCTATAATATTCCAAACTGGGTAGATATCGAATGTGCCCCTGTTCCTCGCAATGTCAAAGACATTGTGGACGGTCACTGGATACATGTTCTTCTATTATCCCAGAGGGGTCTCACCTTTCCACCAAATCGCTTATTTTTGCACTTTTTTTAGTTACTTTGATATAGTTCTTGCACAGTGCTCGCCAAATGTTTGTAAAATTATCAATGGTGTTCATTTAATTAATCAGCTCTATGGTACGAATCTAGGGCTTGCTGAAATATGCTTTCGCTATTCTTTCTCTCGAACAAGATCTGGTCTTCTTTACCTCAAGGCTAGGAGTCTTGATAGGGTATTGATAGTGAACCTACCTGATTCCACAAGAACTACTAGCATGAGGGGTTTATTACTAGAAGTTGGCAGTTCCCTCCCCATACTGAAGGGTCGAGGTCTGGGAGATTCATGATTCCTTTTTATGGGGAGGAATATATATAGGTTGGCATAACTCTTGTTCTTCTCATTAATCCACTATTAATGTATGGTTTTTCTCATATCTTCATCTTTTTCTATTTTCAGTGAAGATAAAGAACTCAGAACCAGATCTTCGCGAGATTCGGGCTGCCAAGCTGGTTAAGGCCTGGAAAATTAGGGAGCTCTTAGCTGATGGTGAGCATCCTCGATCAGCGGTGTTCCTTTTGGAATACAAGAACGTTGGGTCGAGTTTTATTGCATGACCTATGGATAGAATTCCTGAGCTAGACATCATAAAAGAGGTTGCTGCTGACCCAATCCAATTGGACGAGGAGGAAAGCAGCTCTGATGAGGAGAGCGAGGGTGCTAACAGGGGCGGTGGTGAAGGTAATTCCAGTGAGGAGAGCTCTGGTAGTGAAGAATCTTCCAGCTTAGAAGAGGGTTCAGAGGTTCAAGAGTGTTCACGGGATTCAAGTAGCTCCAGCAAGGAAGCCATGGCTCCTCCCATGAAGAATTTAATTCCAGATGATGATGAAGACAACGTGCTTCTTTCTCGCCGATCGAAGAAGTAAAAATCAGGGAGTGGGGATGTTGTGATTGGTTCCCAATATGCTGCTCATAAGCAGGAGAGGAAAAAGAAGGAGGAGGCACATGTGAGAGAAAGAGAGAGGAAGAAAGAATAAGAGAGGAATAATGAAGTGGAGAGGAAGAGGGTAGAGGAGAGAAAGAGGGTTGAAAAGGAGAAGAAGGAGAGAGAAGAAGAAAAGAGGAGGGAAGAGGTAAGAACGAAGGCAAGGCAGTCTCTGGTGCCCGTATTTTCTCTTCTCGAAGGGGCTTCTATTGCCCTTTCCCCTGAGCTGGCTCCGGCAGTGCTCGAGAGAGCAGTTTTGCCGGCTGATCGCCAGAGGGCGATGGGGGTCGACCAGTTAGCTTTGAAGGAAAGTCAGAGGCTAGCCTTGGTAAGCTTGATTTTACTTCTTTGTTATTGCAATATTTTTTTAATACTTACTTTGCTAATATTTCCCTTTTCTATGCAATTTGTGACCGATTTCACTGTCCTCTACCACAGCCATGACGAGTTGGCGAGGAGAAACGCTGACCTGGATAGGAAGATTGCTAAGATGGAGGCTAGTCTAAAGGCTGCCAATACTGCTCAGATGTCTTTTGATCTCGCCCTGATTGAAGCTAATCAAGTGAAAGAGGCAGCGACTAAAGATCTTTAGGAGCTGAGGCAGTCTTATGATTTGGTGTGCTCGAGCAAGCTGGTTTGGGTGGAGGAGAATAAGGTACTCGCGGAGAAGGTGAAGAAGGTGGAATCTGAGGCTACCACCATTAAGGAGAGCTCGTACAACACTGGATAGGTTGCTGCGTACGAGGATGCTAATGCTCAGATTGACTACATTAGCCATCTCAACTTAAAGAAGGGTTGGAACAAGGCTCTTCTGGTGGTCGAGGTGGATATTGACTCTCCACTCTTTGATGAGCGCGATCCTGTCCTAAAGTCTTTTATTGATGAGGTTCCTGCTCCTGCTATCAATAAAGGTGTTTCTGCTGTCCAGACCATTCCTATTGGTACTCCCCCTAACTAGGGGACAGTGACCGCTCCTCTTGAGGGAGGCGTTCCTGCTACCGCGGATAAGGGAAAGCAACCAGGGATCTCAGAGAAAATTGAGGTTGCCAGCTATCCTCCTTTAGGGAACCCTTTGTATTTTTCACTTTTGTTGTTCTTTCATTTTTCCTGCTGATGTACTTGAACTCTCTTCTTTAATGAAATGAAATTCTTTTTGCTTCAGCGTATTGACTTCTTTGTCCTTCAATGCTTATATGGTTTATAGCTGATTGATGTTGATGAGTATATACCTTCTACTTCTCAACTAGGAAAGATTCTTGGTCCTAACGTGAGCAATCAAGTTCGCCAAGCCTTTGGAAGAATTTTCAAGTCTCTTAGGTCGAGGAATCAGAACTATAAGGACCAATCGGAGCTTGTTTCCAAACTGAAAGATAGGCTTCAGGAGATGAAAGTGGTTGGCACTTTCGTTCAAGAGGAAGTGAATGCTCTGAGGGCTAAACTTCTGGATGCCTCCGAGATTAATCAAGTTGAAGAAGTACTTCAACAAGAGAATGATGCTCTGAGGAGAGAGTGCGATTTAGAGAGCATGCGCCGAGCATTTTCCCCCAAGTTTTGTGGGCTCCTCCTCATCGACTAGGTCACGAACTGGTACTGACAGCTGTGGCTCAACTAGGGAGATTACCAAGCTTTGGGGTGATTTTCACAGGGCGTATGTGATAGTTTTCGGCCACCAAAGAGATGTTACCTGTCGAGGCACCTGTTCAGGAAAGGTCCTCGGTAGGTGTGGGCTAGTGTTTATAATCAGGGCTGGACCGATGCACCTACAGACTTGAATGAGGTCAAGTAGTTATTCTTTGTTAGAGGATGGTTGAGTGCTCTTAGGGAGTTGCAGGTCCCTAGGAACTCGATTCTCTGGTATCGCCATAAGATATCGCCCTCAACTTTGATGCCTAACCCATTTAGGATGGATGATAAGTGGATTCCCATTGATGCTATCCCGAGACAGCTACTGGAGCCATGTACAAATGAAGTCGAGGAGGAATTAGTTTCTCACCCAGACGATGACCGAAGATCGCAAGTGGATGACTATCTTTCTCGGCGACCTATTCCTCATTAGGATTTGTTCAATTCAATCAATGTAACTCTTTGTACATGTTGTGAAGTATTAAAATAATTATGTTTTGGGCGATTTGTCGACTAAACATGTGTTGTGTATTTTTTACTTCATTGATTTATGGTTCGATTATCTTGTGCTCTTCTTAGCCGACTAGATTGAATGTAGGCAGATTTATTTTGTTGAGTGAGTATCCCCCCCAGTCCAGTATGATTATAAGATAGCATTCTGCCTTACTTTACCTTTTAGGTTATGTTATCACACTTCCATAGGCCTAAGTGTTGCAATGCCGAGGACACACCTAGTGTTGGATGTTCTATCCGAGCAGGTTTTTTGGGCCAAACTTTGTTTGGCGACCAACCTGGGTTGGTCGAGCTGCTTAAGGGTGCCTTGTAGGGCTTCATATATTACCAGGGGAAATGCTATGAGGTTATTCGTGTTTGATATTGAAACCTGAGGAGGGTAATACCCTGCTTTTATATTTTGAGAGTGGAGCCTGTAACTTGGAAAAAGTGCATGAATTAAAAAGTATTTGATATAAAATCAACACTTTGTAGAATGCTACTGCCAAACAATCTTTCATTAATTGAAAATAAATTGCAAATTTCAACATTGTAATAAAAGATCAACACAGAAAATTAGAAGTAGAATATCTTTAAATTATTTGCATTCCAAGATCGAGGTATCACCCTGCCCTCCAACGTTTCTAAGTGATAGGCTCCTTATAGATTGTCCCTTATCACCTTGAATGGTCCCTCCCAGTTTGGTCCTAGCTTGTCATCCGATGGTTTTACTGTGCTGCCAAGAACTTTCCTTAGGACGTAGTCCTTAACTTGGAATGCTCTTGGATTGACCTTCTTGTTGTAGTGCTTTTCTAGCTGTTGCTAATAGCCTGCTAGTTTCACTAGAGACATCTCTCTTCATTCCTCAGCTAGGTCAAGTTTAGCGAGCAATGCTGCATTGTTCTGGCCTTGGTCGACCAGGGTGTACTTCATGGTGGGGAGGCCGGCTTCCAAGGGAATGATTGCCTCCATACCATATGTCAGTGCAAATGGGGTTTCCTCGGTTGCTCGCCGTGGGGTAGTACGATAGGCCCATAGGATATGTGGCAGCTCCCTCACCCATGCCTCTTTGGCCCGCTCTAATCGTTTCTTTAATCCATCAATAAATGTTTTATTGGAAGCTTCAACTTGTTCGTTGCTCTGAGGATATGCCACCGAAATGAAATGGTGCCTAATCCCATGGCCGCTACAGCAACCCTAGAAGAGGCCACTTTTGAATTGGGTTCCGTTGTCAGTGATGATGGTACTGGGGATCTCAAAGCAGGTGATAATGTTCTTCCATATGAACCTCATCATATCCACGTCGCTGATCTTTGCTAGAGGCTATGCCTCTATCTATTTGGTGAAATAGTCTATCACGACCAATAAATACTTGCGATTACTGGTAGCGGTAGGGAGAGGGCCTACTATGTCCATCCCCCATTGGGCGAAAGGCCATGGGCTAGTAAGAGACTTTAGGTCGCTGGTCGGTTGGTGAACCATAGGAGCATGGATTTGACATTTTTCGCACTTACGAGCATATATCCTAGAATCCTTCTGCATGTATAGCCACCAGTAGCTTTCCTTCATTGCTCAGAAAGCCAGCGACCTGCCCCTAATATGACTCCCACAGATTCCCTCATGGAGCTCGTACAGAACTTGCCCGACGTCCTTTGAGTGAACGCATTGGAGGTAATGATAGGTGAAATATCTCTTATATAGTTTGCCCTCAGGAGATAAGTAAAAACGAGCAGCCTTGACTCTTATCTAATGAGCGACCTTCTTATCGTCTGGTAGGGCACGATATTTTAAATAATCCCTTAGAGGGTCCATCTAGCTAGGGGCTGATTCAATCTGGAGGACATGACCTGTGTCTTGCAGTTCACCACTCTGGTTAATGTTTGGATGGGCGAGGAAGTCGAACGGAATTGTTCTCTTCAAATCAGAATTCATCGCTGAGCTCAAGGTCGCTAGGGCATCAACATGGCTATTTTGTCCTCTAGGAAACTGTTAGACGCTCACTTGTTCAAAGTTAGACATTAATTTCTTTGCTGTGGCGAGGTAGGCCTCCGTTCTCTTATCCCCCGCATTGAAGTCTCCAGTTATTTAGTTGGAGACTAGATGTGAGTCTCTAAACACTTGGAGTTATCTTGCCCCAATAACTATGACTTCTGTAGTCCTGTTATCAATACTTCATACTCTGCTTCGTTGTTGGAGGATTTAAATCCAAGCCCGATTCCTTATTCGACGATTGCACCCTCAGGGGTAACTAGCACGATGCCTACTCCTGCCCCCTTAGAGTTGGAGGCTCCATCAACGTACAGTAGCCAAACGCCTTGTGCCGGGTGGTCTTCCCTTTGGTCAACGGGTTGAGGTTGGTTGCAAGCATGTTCTCCTATAAATTTTGTGATGAAGTCGACGAGGACCTGTCCCTTGATTGCATTCCTTGGCTGAAGCTGGATATCAAATCGCCCGAGCTTAACTGACCACTTTGATAGTCTGTCGGATAGATATGCTTTTCGTAGGACTACTTTAAGGGGGTGAGAGGTGAGGAGGATGATAGAGTGAGCTTCGAAGTAATGTTTCAATTTTCTCGAGGCTACCACTAGTGCAAAGGCGATATTTTCCTATGGTAGGTATCGCTGTTCGACGTCCAAGAGAGTCTTGCTCGCGTAATAGACTGGGTGATGGATTCCCATTCTTTCGCATACCAGTGCAAAACTAATAGCATGGATGGAAACTGCGAGGTATAGGTATAGGTATAGGGGATCCTTCTCTTGAGGTATTACGAGCAAAGGTGGTTTGTTGAGGTATGAAATAGCGTTGCCAAAGCCGTTTATGAAAATAAACTATTTAAGCAACTCCGAAAGTTTTTTGAAGAAACTCTTTACTTAAATCAAAACGATTTTGAACACAAGATGTGTTAACAAAAGTATGTACGAGATAGGGACAAGATTTGATAACAAGTTTTAGTAAACAGTTTAAAATGTTTTAAACTCAGCACACTATTAGAAAGGGATGAGAAGATGTAGAAATATTGATACTCAGATTTTTAACGTGGTAAAACCTCAACCTTGAGGAAACATCCACGACTCCCTCTACGGAGTAAAACAAAAACAATCACTAAAACAAATATATGAGTTACAACCTATTTAACTAACATGCACACAAAAACAAATCTATACAAGTTCAGGATTGTACCCTCTGGCGTCCTTAACTTTTCTGCAGATCTTGTTTGTTGATGTAGTTATCTCAGTTTGTCAACTCTTCTTTGTTCCAGCACTTTACGTCGACTTATTGTTCACCAAATCTTATAGCCAACACTTTCAGTGTTCGTAGTGTGAAGATGTTTGTAAATGGTGTTCTAAAACACATGCATGCACACACACACACTTATTAGATACAGACGATCCTAACAAATCACATATAAAGTCTATATGCAGTGTATTTGTTATTTTTCTTTCTTACAAAACCAAGAACCTTTTCGACCTTTCAAACTAACCCAGATTCCACGGAGATCTTGCTTAAGAAATCGGTCAAGACCTTTCTCAATCAGTTTTGAAAATATTATGAAGATTGAGAACCCTCCAAGTGCGAATCCCACTAGGTCAGGTTAGGTTTTGTAAAAACAGAAATAGAAAAACATCTATTGTTGATCTTTGAAGAAGAAAAATGTTTTAACAGAAAACAATCAACAACGAAATTCTCAAGATGAGAAATAAATGCAACTAAGTGTTCTGTGACATGAAAAACTTCAGATCTATGATTTCTATTGAAAAAGAAACAAGATCTGAGTCTATGTCTAAGTTGGAAATAAGATTTATGAACACAAGGATTTCAGCAACCCAAGATCTCTTAACCAGAACTCTCATAAACCTAAGAAAACACTAAGGATGGTGTTTTTGGTTATGGTGGTTTTTCTGGAGAGGTAAGTAGATTGGGCTTGAGAAGTGTTTGGACGAAGTTAGGATTTCTAACTAGGTTTTGGTTTCTCTCTCTAACTTCTCTCTTCTCTCTCTTCTCTCTTCTCTCTTCTCTCTCTTCTCTCTCTTTTCTGAGACTTTTCAAAATGGCAAAAGCTTTCGAAGGCTGAGATGAAGGGTCTTTAAATAGGAAGAGAGGAAGATTCCAGAGCATCGTTCAAAAACAATGGCTGAGATTGAGTCAAGCTCCTTTGACTGCAATCCAAGGGCTCACAACAGGCGGTGGATTAAACAGGCTATGATTGGCTTAAGGGATTACACGGGGATCCACTCAAAAGACATGCAGGCCATCGATAAGGATAGATCCAAGGGCTGTAAGCGTGCGATGGTTTGTCTCAGTAAAGAAACACAGTTTGCTCCAATCAGAAGACAGCAGGTGTTGGCCTGTGAACGAAGGTAAACGCGCGTCCCAAAATAAATACAAAGCCAACCCTAAAGTCTCTAGCGCTTTCGGTTTCTACCCAGAGTAACTTTAGGCCAATAAACACAACAATCCATATTTATATAATAACCCCAAGACTTTTTTAAATCAAATTTTAATTAAATAAAACCTTGTTTAAAATATGTTTTAAATTCCCAAAAAATTATTAAAAATCAAATTGAGGGATTTAAACACACTCACAACATTAAAACACATAGGGGTGCAATATGATATGCAAGAATCAAATTCTAAGTGTGTGAGTGATGGCTATAGTCTTAGGATCATTACATGATAGATAGAAGAAGAAGCAACCCAATCTCTGAAGCTCTTTGGTTTCTAGGATAAACACTATTTTGTCACAATTTCCAAACTAGATGAGCTCTTATACAGTCTAGACTCAAATGAGTCAAAAGTATAAGGGCTTCAATCTCCCCCTTTGGAAATATGAGACAAAATCTCCTTTGAGTCATCTCAACTCGTAGGGCGACAATCAAAAAAGAAAAGCTTATTCCTATAAAGGTTCTATCTACCCAAATCCTAGAAATCAAAAATTACATAACTCAACTATATACAGTTTAACATCCTATTATTACAATGAAGAATGACTGTACAAGAAGAATACCTGCAAAAAATTACTAAGATCAAGCTTTTTAGTATATGCAGTAGACTCAAATTTCTCCCCCATTTTGTCTCAAATGGACAAAGGGAAGGAACTTGGCAAATATAACAGGTATTTACTCAACACAAATCATACCAATAGATTTACGTAAAGAAATGAATCTATTATAATCAAGAGGTTTGGTAAATAAATTTGCAAGTTGTAGATCAGTAGAAAGATAATTGATTTCTAATTCCTTGGTTTCAACTAATTCACGAATAAAATGATGTCTTATTTTAATGTGCTTAGTTCGCGAGTGTTGAACTGGGTTCTTAGAAATGTTAATCGCACTTTGATTATCACAATAGAGATGAAGTGTGGGTTCTAGAATACCATAATCACTTAGCATTTGTTTAAGCCATAACAATTGGGCACAACAGCTACCGGCGGCTATGTATTCAGATTCAGCAGTCGAGAGAGATGTGCAGTTCTGTTTTTTACTACTCCATCCTACCAAGTTATTACCAATATAACAACATGCGCCTGAAGTGCTTTTACTATCATCAGTACACCCAGCCCAATCAGCATCAGTGTACCCAATAATAGTGCTAGGTGTGTCATTCGTGTACCAAAGTCCTAAATTTAGAGTGCCTTTAACATATTTAATTATGCGTTTGACAGAGTTCAAATGGCTCTCTTTGGGGTTGTTTTGATAACGCGCACAAACACAAACATCATACATGATATCTGGACGCGAGGCAGTCAGATAGAGTAATGTACCAATCATACTACGATATAAGGTAGAGTCTACAGATTTTCCATTTTCATCTTTAGATAATTTTTCTGTAGTACTCATAGGCGTTTTAGCACTTTTAGCACTCTCGAGGCCAAATTTTTTAACTATCTCTAATGCGTACTTAGTCTGCGAAAGAAACAAGCCATCTGGTTGTTGTTTGACTTGGAGACCTAGGAAGAACTGTAACTCCCCCATAAGGGACATCTGAAATTCCTTACTCATAATTTCAGCAAAAGATTTTACTTCTGAGGTAGAAGTGGATCCAAATATGATATCGTCTACATAGACTTGAGCGATAGTAATGTGTTTGCCAAAATGTTTGACAAATAAGGTTTGGTCATTTCCACCTCTTTTGAAACCTTTGTCCAGCAGAAAACTGGACAGCCGCTCATACCAGGCTCTAGGAGCTTGCTTAAGACCATATAAAGCCTTTTTCAACCGAAATACATGATTAGGATAATTAGGGTCAATGAACCCTTTAGGTTGTTCTACATAGGTTTCCTCGGCAAGTATTCCATTAAGGAACGCAGATTTAACATCCATTTGATATAATGTAAAATGCATGTGACAAGCTATAGCAAGAAGCAGACGAACTGATTCTAAACGAGTAACAGGAGCAAACGTCTCATTAAAATCAAGTCCTTCTATTTGGGAGTAACCTTGAGCAACTAGTCTAGCTTTATTTCTAATTATCATCCCATTTTCATCAGTTTTATTTTTGAAAATCCAACGAGTACCAATAACCTTTTTGTGATCAGGACGTGGAACAAGAAACCAAACATCATGAATGACAAATTGTAAAAGTTCATCCTGCATAGCAGAAATCCAGTGAGAGTCATTCAATGCCTCATTTACATTCTTTGGTTCCAAGAGAGAAACAAAGCAAGCATAGAGAGCATAATTTCCAAGTTGGGATCTTGTACGTACTGGTTCACCAGGGTTACCAACTATGTTGTTTATGGGATGATCTTTAGAAACCCAGTTAGGTACTTCAGGTGACTCAATAGGTAATGAATTATCTATTTCAGAAGAGTCATTTTCTAAAATATTTGACGATTCTTCTTCTATAGTTAATTCACTAGTCTTGCTTTCTACAGTAGTGTCACTAACAGTTACATTTATGGATTCCATTAAGGTCTTAGTACGAAGATTATACACTCGATAAGCTCTACTGTTAGGTGAATAACCTAAGAATATGGCTTTATCTCCTCTACTCTCAAATTTAGATAAGTGTTCCCTATCTTTGCAAACATAGCAGGTACTACCAAAGGTTCTAAGGTACTTAAGATTAGGCTTTTTATTGTACCAAAGTTCATAAGAGGTTTGTTTCGAATTCTTTCTAAGATAGACCCTATTAATAAGATGGCAGGCTGTACGAATAGATTCTACCCAAAAATACTTAGGTAAGTTCTTAGCATGGAGCATGACACGTGCCATCTCTTGAAGAGTTCGATTCTTTCTCTCAGCTATTCCATTTTGTTGAGGGGTCTTAGGAGCACTGAACTCATGTTTGTAACCATTATAGTCACAATATTCTACAATACCAGTGTCTTTGAATTCACCACCTCTATCACTTCGGATTCTATTCACTTGAGTGTCTTTTTCATTCTCAATCCGTAAGAGAATCTTTAAAAAAGTTTGAAAGGTATCGGATTTTTGTTTTAAGAAAGCTACCCAAGTGAATCTGGTGAAGTCATCAACCATAACTAGAATATAACTGTGTCCACAAAGACTAACAGTTTGAGAAGGACCCATTAGGTCCATATGGATGAGTTCTAAGGGATTAGAGGTAAGGATATCTTTAACCCTTTTATGAGGTGCTTTAACAATCTTTCCTTCTTGACAGGGACCACAGACAATGTTATGAATAGGTTTAATCTTTGGTATTCCTCTAACTATCTGTTGAGAAGACAATTTACTCAAATTTTCGTAATTAATGTGACCCATTTTGTTATGCCATATCTCGTTGTCATCCATTCTGGCAACACTACAGATTTCAGAACTAGACATGACAGTATAACAATTGTCAGGGGTCCTGAATCCTGTAATTAAGCATTCTCCCTTTTCATTTAAAATCTTGCAATTGTTCTTTGAAAAGGTAACAGTGTAATTTGAGTCACAGAATTGTGAAATGCTAAGTAAATTAGCCTTAAGACCTTTAACTAAGAGAACATTTTCAAGAAGAGGAAGTCCTTTTTCTTTAAGGGTTCCTTTGCCTATGATCTGGGATGATATACCATCACCAAAAACAACTTTTCCACCATCAAAATGGGTTTTATTTAAAAGTTTTGTATCATCACCTGTCATATGCTTGGAACATCCAGAATCCAAGTACCATCCAGAAGATGTAAGTTCAGCTTTTAGAGCAGAAACAACAACGTTACACTTCATCTGGGGTGCTAGATCATCTTTTCTAACCCAAATTGCCCTGGTTTTTAGTTTGCGCTTGTTTGCTCTTATTTGATAAAATTTGCGAGCATTAGATTTTTTTTGAAAAACATTCTGCGCATGATTTTGAGTAAATTTGAATTCCTGAGCATTTGATTTGGAAAAGGTTCTGGTAATCCTTCTAGTAAATGTCCTTTTAGGTTTAGTCCTTCTATTCCTATAGTTAGAGTTTTTGTCTGGTGGCCTGGGAAGGACATAATTGTTACGACTCCTCCTAGAATAGTTAAAGTTATGATACATAGGAGTGTTGTAGATAGGTTCAATCAGTCTCCTAGCATAGCAATTTTCGAAAGAGTGACCATATATATCACAATAGGAGCAATAAAGATTGCTCAGAATAGGGTTTTCCTTAGGAAAGTCTCTAAACAAAAGTTTTGAGAAATTTTGAGGCTGAATTTTATTCCTAGGTAGCACAGATTTGAAAGCAGGTTCACTTTTCCTAATAGGGGGGCAGACATATTTTCCCTTTGGTAAACTTTCAAGCTTAGAGCAACTTGCATCTTCAGTGTTGGTGTTTTGATGGTCAAACTTAGTTTTTAGAGAATGAAAGTCTGGACATGTTTCAATAGGTCTTTTGCCTCCTGACACAAACTTGATAGGTTCAACATGTTTAGTTTGTGTCTTCAAATTGGGGCAAAACCCTATTCCAGTTCTATCATCAGAATTGGTTTTAGATTCAGCAACGAATTCCTCAAAACATTTAGAATTGTTTTCAAATTTGGTAAATTTTTTGAAAACAGTTGCTGTCTTTTCTTTTGTTTGTTCCAATTCTAATAATGTCCCTTTGTATTTTTTCTCCAGAATTTCATTAGCTTCAGTCAAAGTTTTCAGTTTTTCATCAAACACTTTAACTTCACTGTCATGAGACATGCATTGTGTAGTATACTCTTCAGCATTCAGTTTTACCATTAGGCTTAGATCCTCTAGCTTTTTGGTAAGATCTTTAACAATCTTTTCTAGTCTAGTGCTTTTCTTAAGAGTTTTAGTATATAGAGTGTGGATGTCTGGGAGATCATCATTGTCAGAGTCACTAAGTGAAGTGTGTGAAGTGACCCCTAAGGTTTCATTTCTTAAACTCACGCACCCATTGACATCAGCAGTATCGATTTCCCTTTGACTCACACACCCCGAGGAAGAGGTATTAATGTTCTCAGTAAGTAAAGCATCTAAACTAGTTAAAGTATGATTCAAAGCAACAGAACTAGAATTACTAAACTCATCCTCACTATCAAGCATAGGCATATCATCATTGTATATGATTTTGGCAAAGAAGGCTAAATAAGGATCAAAACCATCAGATGTCTCAAGTTCCTCATTTTCAGAATCACTTGAGTCATCCCAGGTTTTGCAGATATTGGCTCTAGAGTGTTTGTTTTGGGCATTTAAATTAACTCTACAGTCTTGAGCAATGTGTCCTAGTTTACCACATCTATAGCATTCAGTCTTCTTGAGGTCTCTGTGAGGTCTTGTGTTGTCCTTGTTCTGTTTGTCATGAGGTTTCTCATGAGGTTTGTGATTTGAAGGAGTGGTATAATTAGACTTGCCCTGTCTATTTGCAACACTGTTTCTAAATTTAACAATTTTCTTAAATTGTTTTGTCATTAGGGCAATCTGATTATCTAGACTTTCTAAGTCACAGTCCTCATCAGAATCATTACTAGAGGTGTTTAACTCAGGCTTAATCATCTTAGAGGTAAAGCTAAGATTAGAATTGGTATGTTTCCTATTAGTGTGGGTCAATTGTTTCTTAAACTCCAATTCCATTTCCACAGTTCTTAATTTACTACTGAGTAATTCAGGAGTGAGATTTACATCACACATCTCCTCAATAGCATATCTTTTATTGTCAAATTTCTGTGGCAATGATCTCAGAATTTTAGAGACAATTTCTTGTCTATCATAAGTTATACCATTGGCATGAAGTTTAGTGACAATATCAGTAAGGTTCATATAGAAATCATCGAAAGACTCAGATTCAGACATGATTAAGGTATTATACTGTTGGATTAACATCTGAGTCTTAACAGCTTTTACCCTAGAGTCTCCTTCATGTGCAGTAATCAAGGTATCCCATGCTTCCTTGGAAGTGGTACAGGATGAGATTCTCTTGAACTCATGTTCGTTAATAGACATAAATATAGCGTTCTTGCCTTTGTTATTATTTCGAGAAACCTGTTTCTCTTCTTGAGTAAACTCACTCAATATTTTCTTAATCCTTTCATTGCTTCCATCAGTGGCTGGTTTAGTTGGATAAAAGTATCCGTTTTCAATGATATCCCAGACATCATCTCCCAGAGTGCCTTGAATGAAAGCAATCATTCTTACTTTCCAGTAAGAGAAATTGGTTCCATCAAAGACTGGAGGTCTGGTCAAGTTACCATATCTTTCGTTTTTCTCGTCCATAATGATTTTGAGAAAACAGTTTCAGAAACTCAGGATCTTTTTGAAAAAGGTTCACCAAAAGCTCTGATACCAATTGAAATAGCGTTGCCAAAGCCGTTTATG
Organism: Sambucus nigra; assembly: GCA_949130495.1. Taxonomy (NCBI): domain Eukaryota; kingdom Viridiplantae; phylum Streptophyta; class Magnoliopsida; order Dipsacales; family Adoxaceae; genus Sambucus; species Sambucus nigra. The sequence continues at coordinate 54,774,739 of OX422220.1, forward strand.
AAAATAAACTATTTAAGCAACTCCGAAAGTTTTTTGAAGAAACTCTTTACTTAAATCAAAACGATTTTGAACACAAGATGTGTTAACAAAAGTATGTACGAGATAGGGACAAGATTTGATAACAAGTTTTAGTAAACAGTTTAAAATGTTTTAAACTCAGCACACTATTAGAAAGGGATGAGAAGATGTAGAAATATTGATACTCAGATTTTTAACGTGGTAAAACCTCAACCTTGAGGAAACATCCACGACTCCCTCTACGGAGTAAAACAAAAACAATCACTAAAACAAATATATGAGTTACAACCTATTTAACTAACATGCACACAAAAACAAATCTATACAAGTTCAGGATTGTACCCTCTAGCGTCCTTAACTTTTCTGCAGATCTTGTTTGTTGATGTAGTTGTCTCAGTTTGTCAACTCTTCTTTGTTCCAGCACTTTACGTCGACTTATTGTTCACCAAATCTTATAGCCAACACTTTCAGTGTTCGTAGTGTGAAGATGTTTGTGAATGGTGTTCTAAAACACATGCATGCACACACACACACTTATTAGATACAGACGATCCTAACAAATCACATATAAAGTCTATATGCAGTGTATTTGTTATTTTTCTTTCTTACAAAACCAAGAACCTTTTCGACCTTTCAAACTAACCCAGATTCCACGGAGATCTTGCTTAAGAAATCGGTCAAGACCTTTCTCAATCAATTTTGAAAATATTATGAAGATTGAGAACCCTCCAAGTGCGAATCCCACTAGGTCAGGTTAGGTTTTGTAAAAATAGAAATAGAAAAACATCTATTGTTGATCTTTGAAGAAGAAAAATGTTTTAACAGAAAACAATCAACAACGAAATTCTCAAGATGAGAAATAAATGCAACTAAGTGTTCTGTGACATGAAACACTTCAGATCTATGATTTCTATTGAAAAAGAAACAAGATCTGAGTCTATGTCTAAGTTGGAAATAAGATTTATGAACACAAGGATTTCAGCAACCCAAGATCTCTTAACCAGAACTCTCATAAACCTAAGAAAACACTAAGGATGGTGTTTTTGGTTATGGTGGTTTTTCTGGAGAGGTAAGTAGATTGGGCTTGAGAAGTGTTTGGACGAAGTTAGGATTTCTAACTAGGTTTTGGTTTCTCTCTCTAACTTCTCTCTTCTCTCTTCTCTCTCTTTTCTGAGACTTTTCAAAATGGCAAAAGCTTTCGAAGGCTGAGATGAAGGGTCTTTAAATAGGAAGAGAGGAAGATTCCAGAGCATCGTTCAAAAACAATGGCTGAGATTGAGTCAAGCTCCTTTGACTGCAATCCAAGGGCTCACAACAGGCGGTGGATTAAACAGGCTATGATTGGCTTAAGGGATTACACGGGGATCCACTCAAAAGACATGCAGGCCATCGATAAGGATAGATCCAAGGGCTGTAAGCGTGCGATGGTTTGTCTCAGTAAAGAAACACAGTTTGGTCCAATCAGAAGACAACAGGTGTTGGCCTGTGAACGAAGGTAAACGCGCGTCCCAAAATAATTACAAAGCCAACCCTAAAGTCTCTAGCGCTTTCGGTTTCTACCCAGAGTAACTTTAGGCCAATAAACACAACAATCCATATTTATATAATAACCCTAAGACTTTTTTAAATCAAATTTTAATTAAATAAAACCTTGTTTAAAATATGTTTTAAATTCCCAAAAAATTATTAAAAATCAAATTGAGGGATTTAAACACACTCACAACATTAAAACACATAGGGGTGCAATATGATATGCAAGAATCAAATTCTAAGTGTGTGAGTGATGGCTATAGTCTTAGGATCATTACATGATAGATAGAAGAAGAAGCAACCCAATCTCTGAAGCTCTTTGGTTTCTAGGATAAACACTATTTTGTCACAATTTCCAAACTAGATGAGCTCTTATACAGTCTAGACTCAAATGAGTTAAAAGTATAAGGGCTTCAAGGTAAGCTTTGAGTCCCTCCAATGCCTTCGAGCAATCCTTGTTCCACTCCACATTTTTACTTTTCTTCAATAACGTGAAGAATGGATGGCACCTTTCGGATGACTTAGAGATGAACCAATTTAGGGCGGTGAGCATCCCTGTGATCTTCTACACGTCTCTTATCATACGGGGGGGGGGGGGGTCTGCACCTTATTGATGGCGTCAATCTGGTATGGGTTGGCTTCAATGCCTCTCTTGCTAACCAAGTACTTGAGAAATTTTCCTAACTGGACACCGAAGGAAGACTTACTTGCGTTGAGCTTCATTCGAAATTTCCTGAGGATTTTGAAGGTCCTTGATAAGTCTGAGAGGTGTTCTTCTTTATGAATGCTCTTTACGAGCATATCATCGATGCCGACCTCCATGGTATCTCTCATTTTGTCCTTAAACATTTTGGTGACCAACCGCTAGTAGGTTACTCCTGTATTTTTGAGCCCAAAGGGCATGAACTTGTAAGAATACAACCCAACGGTGGTAATGAATGCTGTCTTGTCTTTATCTGGATTGTGTAGAGGGATTTATTGGTACACGGAGTATGCGTCCAGGAAACTCATTCTTTTATGAGCTGCTGTGGCGTCCACCAACTAGTCGATCTTTGGGAGGGTAAAACTATCCTTAAGGCATGCCCTGTTAAGGTCAGTGAAGTCAAAATAAACTCCCCAATTTTCATTTCTCTTTGGGACCACTACTGGGTTGGATAACCACTTAGGAAATTAAACTTCCCGTATGGATCCTACATCCAGCAGCTTCTCCACTTCCTTGGCCTTCTCAGGTACAGTTTGCCATGCTTTTTGCGCGATTGGCTTGAAATCCAGATCGATGTGCACCTGATGAGAAACCACACTGGGATCAATCCCAGGTAGCTCGCAGGGTTCCCACGTGAAAACATCCAAGTTATTATACAAAAGTAATGTTAGTTCCTTCTTCTTTCAATTTGTGAGAGAGGCTCTGATCAAGAACATCCTATCTTTCTTGCTGCCGCCAGCTGCAACCTCCTCCAGGTTCTCAACGACCCGCTCAGATGGGAGGATCGTGGTCTCCTCCACTTCAGGTCTTCCATATTTTAGCTGCTATTTAGAAGGTATCAAACTTTCCTGTTCTTCAACCTTCTCCTTAGCCTTCTAGACCTTCTTCTCCGACTTTAGGTGGATGGCTTCTATAAAGAACTTTCTCTCCATCATCCGATCTCCATGGATCTCCATCACTCCTCATTCAGTCACATATTTAAGTTTAAGGTGGTAGGTAGAAGGTACGGCCTTCATCGCATGTAGCCACCCCTACCAAGGATGGCCTGGTAGGGCGAGTCAATATCGACCAACAAAAACTCAATCATTTTGGAGACACTTCCTACCCTTACTGGCAGTACAATCTTTCCCAGAGGGATGGTTACTTTACTAGCGAAGCCAACTAGAGGGACAGTGGCTTCCTTTAAGTCGATGATGCTTAACTTTAACTTTATGAATAGGTCGAGATACATTTATTTGGATGAGCTACCCTGGTCGACGAGCAACTTGTCGATGTCGTAGTTTGCTATCCTAAGTGTAATGATCAAGGCATCATGATGTGGGGTCCTCACTCCCACTAGGTCTTCATCCGTGAACACAATGTGCTTCTTATAGTTGACTTCATCTGGTCATCGACGCTTCCCTACCTGCATTTTAGTTGGGTCAATTTGAAAAGCTTGCATCACTACCGTAAGTTTTTTTAACTTCCATCCAAGCTGAGTTTCCCTGAATCTGCTTCAGGTCCGATGCCCTATGAATCACTGCAAACTCATGGCCAACATACACCTCGAGCACATTGTCGGGCCTCGCGTCTCCATTGACAGCGACCCTCTCTGCCTTTTTTTCCATATAATCATTTAAATGTCCAGTCTGGTCTAACTCCTTAAGGTGAGACTTGAGAGCTTTGCAGTGTTCGGTCTTGTGCCCACCCTCTTTATGAAAAGCACATCTCCGTGCATTGTTTTGCTTTGAGGGGTCTCCTCCTATCTTTCTGGGCCACTTAACGAACGGCTCGTCCTTAATCTTTTCAAGAATCTTGTAGATTGGTTCCTTAAATACAATGTTCACTGCCTGAAATGTTTTCGAAGCATCGCTCTTGTTCCCGCTCTTGGAGCCTCTTTTGCCCCCATTTTTGTTTCCTTTCTTTTGGTTCTCACCTTTGTCGTTTCTCTTGGCGCGACCATTCTCCCTTGCACTAAGGCGGGTCCTATCCTCAACTTTGGCATATTTTTCGATACAAGCCATTAGGTCATCGATGGTTGTGGCCTCCTTCTTAGTGAGGGATTGGTGCAAGAGGCACGAGATGGGTAGGGCAATCTTAAAGGATGCCACATTGACCTATTCTGAGCAGTCGTAGACTTCGTTGAACAACTCTTAATATCTTTTCGCGTAGTCCCTAAGGCCCTCCTGAGGCGTCTTCTTCATTATCAATAAGGCATCTATCCTCTTTGGATGGGAGATGCCAGTAATGAAGCGAGTTGTGAAAAGATCTGCCAGGGACTCAAAGCTCCTAGGATCTATGAGGGAGTCTCTCAAACCACTTCTGGGCCACATCATGCAAGCTCAAGGGAAAGATTCGACACATTAATGTGTCTTTATGGTTCCAAAGGGTCATGGCCTGCCTGTACTGCCTAACATGGTCAATAGGATTGGTCTTTTTATCGTAGATCTTGAATCTGGGAGTAACGAACTTCTTGGGGGCTTCTTCCCCTTCTATCTCCCTTGAGAAAGGGGATTTCATCTGGGTCCTGAGAGCTCGCCTGGCTAGGTCTCTAGTCGATCTGGCACCCCGATGTGCTAGGTGCGTGTCCATCTCTCTTTGGACCAAATTTTGTATGTTATCATTTCCTCGATCTGGGCTCCTGTAATGGCAAGCTGGTTGTTGTTGCTCGAGAAAGTCATCATCGGACCTGTTTTCCTCAAATCTTTGAGACCCACGTCTAGGTATCCTTCCTCGCCTACGAGACTTGCTCGCCTGAGGGCTAGAAGTGCGATATTGATGTTGCTTGGTGCTACGATGGAGTTCTCTCTCCATTTTCTAAAATCTTCTTTTGAGATGAGCATTATCAGCTTCTTGCTTGCGAGTGGCCTCCTCTTGCCCTTGGAGCCTGGCCTCATAGGCATCGATTAGCCTTGAGACCTGTGTGGACCTGGACGGCCCTTGGCTTTCTTTAGAAGCTTATCGTTCTGGGTGAGCCCTAGGGTTTGAACGTCGAACTTCAGATCTGATCCTGCGAGGAGCAGGTTGCTCTTGAATATCCCCTGCTTGAGGGGCATTGCTGCTGTGACCAGACATTCTAAATTATTTTTTGGTGAAGGCTTTCTTAAATAAAAACAAACGCTTCCCACAGACGGCCCCAATTGTGGTGACAATTAAACTCAACACAAAATAACAAACAAAAACAATAACCAGAATAGATAAAGAACTTGAAAGAATGGCAATCACACAACACAAGATATACGTGGTTCGTCAAGAAGGCCTATGTCCATGATGGTGCTCTCAGTATTTTATTGCTCTTTACTCCAGGGAGTGTTTACAAATTGCATGCCTTTTGCCACGGGCTAGGGGTTTGATATATACATGTTATTTTCGAGAGTGAAGCTTTGGGGCTCCTCCTCGTTAGCTCATAATCCTTAAAGTATCTCTGAAGAGATATTTTAGGAACTGACTGGGTCATAACATAATTGGTTAAGGCATGGGGACTCTAGACTTTGGTCCGTGTGTAATTGGGCTACTCGTCTGGGCCAAAGTGACAAATCGAGGTACCCACAGTGACATATCCAATTAACTTTGTCGTTTTAATTTGTTTGTCATCCTAACTCGCGGAGCACCTAAAAAATATAAAAATATATCACACGAAAATATTTTAAGCGTTAAAAAGTAAATTTTTTATCAAATTATAATTGTCCTCTTTAGTACCCATTATACCATTTTTAGGTTCTATAAGTTAAATTCTGTCATTTTAGTGTCCGTTTCAATTATGATTTTAATGAAACCTATAAAATGATATAATAAATATATTTTTCATAAATTTTAGTTGAAAAGGTGTTAAAAATATGAAATTAATATTTTTTTTCCTTTTTTGCCATAAATTTGTCATTTTAATTTTATATTAATTCGAACTTTGTGTAACACCTTCTAATTGTTAGCTGTAAAAACTTGTTATAAATTAAATACTTCGAAAAAATAATTTTTGGAATTTAATTAATTTTAGTATTTAAAAATGATGGTTTTGATATATAAAAATAAGAATTTCAATTTGAATTTAAAACAGGAGTGAAATTTGGATTTTTGAAAGTTTTTATAAAAAACGCAGGGAGCTTGAATTATCAGGTCGACCGAACAAGTTCGTGCCGGTAGTGGTACGACTGGTGGGTTTTTCTTTTTGTGTTTGCATTTAACTTAAACTCTCCTAATTTCCTCTATTAATTAAACTCGGGGTTAGGTCTTTTCAAACACTTTGATATCATTTCAAATAGTAGAAGCCTCCCATAATTTTGTCCCATCTCTTCTATAAAATATAAACCCCACTAAACAGAAGTTTTAAAGATTTAAATCGTGTTTTCTCATGAACAACAAAGAATGTGTCTTTGATATTTTGGAGAGAGGAACACAACCGTGTAATTTGATTTTCAAGATGACTTATTTATAGACCTGAATACTTCTATTCTTTCCCTTAAGTGTTATGCGTTTTAGATATTGCCTAAACTTTCATAAGTGGTATTTTTCTTAAAATAAATTAGGAAAACTAATTAGGGAAAGTGAAAGTAATTACAGGGTTGTTTTTATTCAAATGTAAAAATATATTTAAGACTTGAAACCATTGCATGCTTAGATTAGAGATTTGCATTACGATAGAATTGTGGGACATTTTTCATTTTTCATATTAAAATTTTAAAATAGATATTAGCAATAATATTTCGACTCCAAAAATCACGCTTTTTATGTGTAGATTGTAGAATTGTTTATTATCGTGTAGTATTTTTAATATGCATGTTAAAAATAAAATCTTTTGTTAATCGGACAAAATGGTGCTTATGTGAAAATTATGGAATATCTTAACTTGTGTGACATTTGGTAGTATTTGTTTAATTATAAAATTAAATGGACGCCATTTGAATAATATTGTAAGCGAAGAATTAATTGGAAGAATTGTAGCTATAAATTGATAATATGTTTTAATGTGAATGTTGCTTGTGTTAATACGTCGACATCACGGGGACGTTAGGTGATGATTCTGGAAACACCACCACCAGATAAGGTGTTGACAAGCTCAAGCAAGTGATAACAATGGCTACACAGGAGATTATATGTATATTTATGTAGAAGGAGGTGAGGAGAAGAGGATGAATACTTGAATGTAAGTGGTTCAACCAATCAGGCCTACGTCCACTGTGAGTGTGTGAGTAATATCACTAAATGAAGGTACTAATGGCCATGGATACAATCTCTCAAGCTTTCTCTCTCCACTGTGCAAAAATGACAGAGTTTCATCTAGGGTTACAATTATGGATCCTTTTATAAGGTAGAGGATGACCTCTATATATAGTGCTTGGGGGGGTGTAATGTACCCCCCAAGCATGCAATGAGCATGTGCATGAAGATCCAACCAGTGTCAGGTTAACACCTGGCTGATCTTAACTAAACAGTGATGACCTCAATATTCCCTCATGTGGTTGGAATGATTCAGTTATAATAGATTTGTCCACGTGTTCCAAGCCATACATATGTAAATGCTAGGCTGTCTTCGATTGGTGCCAACCTCGGCCTGGATGAGTAAGAGGTTGGTGAAGTCCGAATGTTCATTTGTCCGAGGTCAATATTCATGTGGACCTTGGTCAGGTCGGCTGGCTGAGGTAGATGTAATGTCGGCCTGGGCCGCCCCCATGTAATGATGATGGAGGCCATGAGGCTTTGCTAACTGGTTGATAAAATATAACGTCGACCTGGGCCGATGTTGTTGGTGTATGCTTGAACCCAGGTATAAGCCTTGCTGACCTCGGTTGATGCCCAATCGAGGTTGAGATTTTTTTAATGCAACATATGCTGGGGCTGATCTTATGAGCGGCAACCTAGTTAATGGAGGCTTCTGGTCACCTCGGCTGTGAGACTGGCCGAGGTTTGTTGCTATGAGTAAGAGATTGAACTTTGGGCATATCAATCACCCCTAGCCCTTAGTTATCTATGTGAATATGTGATTGAAGGGTATGCAAGGTCGAGGATAATTTTTTTTATGCACGAACATTCTCTTGACACATGTCAATTTCTGAAGTGGGTAGCGTGTCTGTCAAGGCATGATGTTTTCGATTTTACCCTTAGGTTACCAAGTCAATGATGGGCCTTGGGACGCATGCCAAAATGATTAGGGGGTTTAAACCCCTTTCTCTCTTTCTTTTTTATTTTCTTTCCGCCTTAGCTTCCTCGGCTCTGTAACTTCTCTCAAGCTCTTTGTTGATCAGTCTGGTTCCAAAATATTTCTGCCACCCTCATCCTTCATTTGCAGCCTCAAGTACCATTCCTAACCTCTTTTCCTAATTTTTGGGCTTTGTTTCTCATTTCTGCATTTTTTGGTAGAGTCTTGTGTTTTTCGTTGAGAGTTTGAATTTTTCGGCTATTCTTTGCATTTTTGGTGACCTTGTTCTTAGGTGTTCTTGGTTTGAAAACCTTGCGCCTTCCTTATTTGATATTTAGTTTAGGTTAAGTTAGGTTGTTTGCCTGTTTGTAGAGTCTAAGTATTATATCATCTGCCTTATACTCAGACCTCTGTATCAGCTCATAAAAGAGTTCCCTTCCCTTCACGAGAAGACATTTGAAGAAATTAGGCAGATAGAGCTATCCCAAGAGGAAGCTCATAGGACTGAGTCATTCCACCTCAGACTTATATTTCCTCCACATCTGAAGGTAGTATACCCTGCTGAGCCAATAGAGGTTCCAGCTAAACCAACACCCATGTCCGAATCTGAGTCGTCTACCTCAGACACTATGTCTGTAGACTCATTCCAAGAGGCTATGTATTACTCAATTAGGCAAGATCAGGTCCCTGATCAGGACGAGGTTTCGAGTCGTGTCTCACCACATCAGGGGGCTAACAACTCTTATTCTTCTTCTGATGTCGAAATTATAGGGACAAATGTGGCCATTCCACCCATTTTTGATGCTATTCCCCTGTCAGGCGCCATCGGGGCTGAGTTCTCTCAAAGGTTTCCTGATGGTCCCCCGGTATCTGCCCAGGCCGATGTCACTAGGGATGAAGATGATGGGCATGAGAGAGACATTGACACCGCTTAGGCAGTCGAGATTGAGAGCTCCATTAGTGAGTATAATCTTTTATCTTTTAGGCACATTTACTTAATAGACCCTTCCATTAATCTTGGGAGACTTCTGAGGGGTGAGAGGGCCTTTGATGGACGAGATGGGGAGATTGTCATCTATGAGCAGATGTTCAAGTTGGGCTTCTGTCTCCCTATCCATCCTTCAATCAGAGCCATATTGTCCGATATAAATATGTCCCCTTCATATTATCCCCCAACGCCTGGAGGGTGATAATAGGGGCTATCATCCTTTGGAGGGCAGGCCACCACTTAGACCTTCCTATTAGGGTCTTTAGAGGCTATTACGTCCCCTCCTCTGCCAAAAATCACCCTAGCTATTACCACTTCCTAGCTAGGAAGTCGGGTAAGAAGATGATGCTAGTTACTGAGACCTCTAATCATAACTCGAAACCTCGGTATTTCTTTACATCCGGGGCATGGAAGTTTGATCTCCATGAGGCATCTGGAACGTTGGTTCCAAGGACCCCTCTGAGATGGGGGAAGGTCTCGCTTTCTGTAAAAGTCGACCCTGGACTTAGCCAGGAAAGTATTCAAAAAGTTAAAGATCTTCAAGATCAGGGGGAGCAGGGTTATCTGGTTAAATACGAACATCTGATGACCCCCCTACTACCTCTCTCAGACAGGGATGGGTGGTAGTTTTTTGACAGAGCTTCTTAAGTATCATTTTTCACAAGTATATCCTACTTTTCATGTCTCTGATTTACTGACTTAGATACTTCTTTTTGCAGAGCTCCCTGAAAGTATTTCTGACGACCTTTGGGAAATGTCTGCCCCAAGTCTTGTAAAGCTGATGAAGAAGGCCGCCCATAATATATCCCCTCTTCCTCCCAATTAGAACATCGACACGTCCAAGGCCGATGTTATGAAGAAGAGGAAGACTAAAATGGACTCGGATCATCAAAAGACGATTAAAAATAAAAAAGGGGATCGTTCCATTCTGATCTCTTCAGACGAAGCTCTTAGAGGTCGTCTTTCTCAGTTGAAGATCAGCGATAGTCTGATTGTCCATAGTCTGAAGGCTATTGATGACAGCGACTCTGTAATGACCGAAGAGGATAAGCGTTTTCTATGCTCTCTGAATATCCTTTTGTTGGCCGAGTTTACCCTCCATAGATCAATTCAGGTACTACTTTCTTCTATTTTGCTCTTCTAAGTGTAACTCGGACTTTTGTAAGTTAGACCATGCTCATACGTCTGATTTTCCACTGTCGGGTATCTTATCCATGCATCGTTTAGTTAACTGGACCATGACGAAGTTGCCTCTCATAAAGAAGGTTCATGAGGCTTAGAAGGTGCATGCCTCCTTGAATGCAGAGATTAAATGTCTGCAGACAGAGTTGAAGGAGGCTGACAAGCTGGTTAAGCAGAGGGATAGGGACATATGCAAGCTCAGGAAGGATCATGAGGTAGACTTGAAGGCTAAAGATGATTCCCTTTAGACCAAAGTGGATGCTGCAGTCAAAGCTTCATTAGAGGATGCCTCAGAGAAGATCCTTTCAGACTATAAGGTCTCTGATGAGTTCATCAGCTTTGGATTTGAATACCTTCAAAGGGGTATTAAAGCCATCGGTAAATGGGCAGCCTCTAAGGAAAAAGTGTCAGGGAGCTTGACTGCCTCGGACTTTGAGGGCCTGGGCTTTGCTGACCTATGATTTTCTCAAGCCTTGCAAGAGGTTGAGGAGACCGATGCTGCTCCTAGTGAGACTGCTCCTTTAGATCTCACTGAAACTGAAGAGGCTGATAATCCTCAGGAGGATACGACAGAGGTGACTAACGCCGACCAAGAAGGCGTGGTTAATCCTCAGGCTAATCTTCAGGATCATGATGTACGAATGCATATATATAAATCTTGTGAAGCTTTTATAATTTTTATTTCTTTTCGTCAGTAATTTTTGTGAACTCTGGTATCATGCTTTGGTATATTTGATTTCTAACTCTGACTGTTCAGTGGTAAATATTAATACCATCTTCCTCAGGCTATATTGCTTCTTTATGTTCTCGTATGTTGTTTTAAAGTCTGAGGATACCATATAACGATGTTTACCTTAAGGTCTAAAGACACCATATAATTATGTTTCTCATAATTTCACCAAACTAATGATGTTTAAGGTCTGAGGTCATTAAATTATGGTGTTTACCCTCATAGATTGCTTCCAAATTAATGATGTTTAAGGTCTGAGGTCATCAATTTATGATGTTTCACCTCGTAAATTGCCACCAAATTAATGATGTTTAACGACTAAGGTCATCAAATTATGATGTTTCTCCTCATAAATTTCACCAAATTAATGATGTTTAATGTCCGAGCTCACCAAATAATGATGTTTACCCTCATAATTTCACCAAACTAATGATGTTTAAGGTCTGAGGTCATCAAATTATGATGTTTATTGCCACCAAATTCATGATGTTTAAGGTCCGAGGTCATCAAATTATGATGTTTCACCTCGTAAATTTCACCAAATTAATGGTTTAAAGTCTGAGGTCATCAAATTATGATGTTTACCCTCATAATTTTCACCAAATTAATGGTGTTTAAGGTCTGAGGTCATCAAATTATGATGTTAACCCTCATAAATTGTGACCAAATTAATGATGTTTAAGGTCCGAGGTCATCAATTTATGATGTTTCACCTCGTAAATTGTCACCAAATTAATGATGTTGAAGGTCTGAGGTCATAAAATTATGATGTTTCACGTCGTAAATTTCACCAAATTAATGATGTTTAATGTCTGAGGTCACCAAATAATGATGTTTACCCTCATAATTTCACCAAACTAATAATGTTTAATGGTCTGAGGTCATCAAATTATGATATCTACCCTCATAAATTGCCACCAAATTCATAAAGTTTAAGGTCTGAGGTCATCAAATTATGATGTTTACCCTCGTAACTTTCACCAAATTAATGGTTTAAAGTCCGAGGTCATCAAATTATGATGTTTACCCGCATAATTTTCACCAAATTAATGGTGTTTAAGGTCCGAGGTCATCAAATTATGATGTTTACCGTCATAAATTGCCACAAAATTAATGATGTTTAAGGTCTGAGGTCATCAAATTATGATGTTTCACCTCATAAATTTTACCAAATTAATGATGTTTAAGGTCCGAGGTCATCAAATTATGATAATTCACCTCGTAAATTTCACCAAATTAATAATGTTTAAGGTTTGAGGTCACCAAATAATGATGTTTACCCTCATAATTTCACCAAACTAATGATGTTTAAGGCCCGAGGCCATCAAATTATGATGTTTCACCTCATAAATTTCACCAAATTAATGATGTTTAAAGTCTGAGATCACCATAATATGATGTTTATCCTAATACTTTTCACCAAATTAATGATGTTTAAACGTAATGCAATAAAAGTATTTACATTGGGATTTCTCTTTTCATTATCATCCTCTTCATAAAATGATACATGTATTACAAAGAAACAACTTCAACATTATATGTAATATTTCTTCAAGTGGTCAGAATTCCAAGGGTTGGAAAAATGTTTCCCTTTGAGATTTTCTAGCCGATAAGTACCAGGCACAACCTCATCGACTATTCTTTAAGGACTATGCCAATTTGGGTGGAGCTTATTTTCCTTCTGTAACATCTTCTCCAGGACTAAGTCTCCCACAGCTATATGTCTTAATTTAACCCTTTGGTTGTAGAACTTTGCTGTTCTCTGCTGGTAGGCTGCCTGTCTGATCTCAGCATCTTCCCTTCTTTCTTTAATTAGATCCAAGTCAAGTCTTCTCTCTTCCCCATTCTTTTTAGGATCACATTTCTTAACACTATGGGTGGTGAGTCTTACTTCTGTAGGGATGATAATTTCTGAACCATGTGCTAGCATGAAAGGAGTCTCTCCCATTGGCGTTCTTGCAGTCATCCTGTAGGCCCATAACACAGCGTATACCTCCTCTGTCCATCTCTTTTTTTCCTCCTTAAACCTCTTCTTTATCCTGTTAAGGATTGTTCGATTCGTGACCTCAGTCTGTCCATTTGCTCGGGGTCGTCCAGGAGAGGATAAGAACTGCTGGATCCCCTCTCTTTCACAATATTTTTCCAAGGAAGAGTTCTTGAACTGGGTTTCGTTATTTGAGATGAGGGTGTCTGGGAGGTCGTATCTGCATATGATGTTCTTCCAAATGAATTGTAAGGTCTTCTGTTCCGTATTCGTGATCATCGGCTCAACCTTTACCCACTTAGAGAAATAATTAATTGCCACTACTAAGAATCGATAGTTATTTGCAGCTCTTGGAAAATGTCCTACTAAGTTAATACCCCAAACTGCAAATGGACAAGGTGATCTAATTGACATCATAGGCTGATGAGGTTGGTGAGGGATGGTGGAGAATCTCTGACACTTGTCGCAGTTCTTCACATAAGCAGATGCATCTTTAGCCAAGGTCGGCCACCAGAACCCTTGAGTAATTATCGTCTTAGCTAGAGGTCTCCTTCCTATGTGACTTGAACAAGATCCCTCATGTACGTCTTCTAAGACTTGAGGAACCTCTGAAGGGTGTACATATTTAAGGAGAGGGGGGAGGAAACCCTTTTTATACAAGACATCTCCTATAATTGAGAACTTGGCAGCCCTGAACCTCATCTTTCTCCTTTCCAATTTTGATTACGGTAGCTCTCCCTGTCTGATGTATCTGATGAGTGGGTCCATCCATGAGGCTCCCATATTCATATTGAGGTAAATTCTGGAAACCTCATCTTCTTCGATGGTTAGTTTGAGCAAGATTTTGACTGGTACCATTCTTCTATATCAGTCCTCGTTACTGAGTCTAACCTATCGAGTGAATTAGCTTGACTACTGTTTTGTCGAGGTATCCTCTTCATATTTACCTCCTTGAAGCCTTCTAGGATCGTTCTTACCTTCTTCAGGTATTTGGCCATCCTTTTATCCTTAGCCTCATATACTCTAAGAATTTGGTTGACCACTAACCTCGAGTCACTATGGACTAGGAGTCGGCCCACATTGAGGGCTTTTGCTAAAGAAATACCTGCTATCAATACTTCATACTCTAACTTATTATTTGAATCATTGAAGTTAAACCTCAATGCATATTCAATGTCAGTACCATCCGGTGTGAACACTATCATCCCCTCTCTGCTTCCACTTTCACAAGAAGGCCCATCAATGAAGAGGTTCCAAACATCTTCATTTGAAGAGAAGTTACCCTCTGACAGGGTCCCTTGCTTGAAGAGGTACCTGTCTTCCTCATTCTCAGCTACACTTTTTTTTGGATTTGATTGAACCAACTTCGTTCGGACCACGGAAGACGTTACTGTCTGGTTCATCTACAATCTCTTGACAATTCTCAATCTCAACCTCTTCCTAAGTGAACTCTGCTACAAAGTCTGTAAGAGCCTGCCCTTTAATGGAAACCCTTGGTTGATAAATAATGTCATACTCCCCAACTCGATGGCCCAAGTCATCAACCTACCTGACTTCTCAGGCTTGTAGAGGACCTGTCTTAGTGGGGAATTAGTGAGGATAGCCATAGAGTGGGCTTGAAAGTATGGCTTCATCTTCCTAGAAGCGTGTATCAGGGCATAGGCTAATTTTTCCATTCGAAGATAATTATGTTCAGACCCTTGAAGAGCTTTACAGTTGAAGTATACTGGCCTTTGCACTCCATCATCTTCTCTTACTATGGCCGCACTAATGGCTGATTCTGAAATAACTAGATACACATATAACTTCTCCCCCAGGATGGGCCGAGATAGGAGCATAGGAGACCCGAGGTAGGACTTTAGCTCTTTAAAAGCTTTGTTGCATTCCTCGTCCCATTTAAAGGCCTTTCTAAGCACCTTGAAAAAGGGAAGACACTTATCTGTAGCTCTTGAGATAAAACTGTTAAGTGCCGTAACTCTTCCGGTTAGCCTCTGAATATCTTTGATAGTTCTAGGTGTCTTTATTTCAAGCAGATCCTTGATATTCTCGGGGTTAGACTCTATTCCCCTTTGATTGACGATGAACCCAAGGAACTTTCCTGCTCCCACTCTGAAGACGCACTTGGCCGGGTTGAGCTTTATCCTGTATCTGTCCGTGGTGTCGAAAGTTTTTTCAAGGTCGGCCACATGTGTGTCGACCTTCAGGCTCTTCGTCAGCATATCATCCACATACACTTCCATGGACTTGCCTATTTGATATTCAAATATATTATTTATAAGACGTTGGTAAGTAGCCCCTGCATTCTTCAAATCGAAGGGCATGGCCTTAAAATAATGGGACCCATATCTATGATGAACGTTATTTTCTTTGAGTCTTTCGGGTCCATGAAAATCTGATTATACCCGGAATAGGCATCCATAAAGCTCATAAGTTCATGTACAACTATGGCGTCCACCATTTGATCAATAAGAGGTAGGGGAAAATGTCTTTTGGATAAGACTTATTCAAATCAGTGAAGTCTATGCACATCCTCCATTTCCCATTTGCCTTTGGCACTATAAGTGCGTTGGATAACCACTCGGGATATATGACTTCCCTAATAAACTTAGCTTCTTCAAGCTTTTTGACCTCTTTTCTGATAACGTCGTATTTCTCTCTTGAATATACTCTCCTCCTTTATTTGATGGGCTTTGTGTCTTCCATAACATTGAGCTTGTGGCACATGACCTTAGGATCAATACTTGGCACGTCTGCGTGGCTCGAGGCAAAAATTCTTTGTCTCTTCCTCAAAAACTTCACCAGCTCTTCCTTGACCACAAGTCTTAGGACTTTGCTGATTTGGATGGTTTTTTCTGGTTCATCCTCATTGAGGACGATGGGTTCTACCTCTTCTATGGCCTCTCCCTTCTTGAGTTTTATCTCATCCCTTAGATCAAGTGTGCCGATGTTGTACATGATTATTGTCCTCTTATGAGCCTCTCTATCTTCCGCAGAGTTGAAGTAGCATTCACGTGCTGATGTTTGGTCACCCTGCACCTCCCTTACCCCATAGGGGGTCGGGAATTTTAGTATTTGGTGGACCGTTGATGACACGACCTCAAATTCCTTGAGGGATACTCATCCTATAATGAGGTTGTAGGATGAGAAGATGTTTTCATCCATCATAAAAAAATTGATCTTCCGGGTCAACCTCTTAGGCCACTTGTCTCCCATTCGTACATCCATCTCATACATGCCTAATGGATGGACCTTTTCACCACTGAAGCCGATTAACGAATGATGATAGGGTAAAAGCCTAGCTCTGCTAAGTACTAGGCTCTTAAAATAAGGCTAAAGCATTACGTCCACTGAGCTTCCCTAATTAACGAGAATCCTCTGTACCTCACATCCATGCATCCTTGTAGTGATTACCAAAGGGTCATTATGTGGAACTAGGATACCTTTGAAATCAAGTCGGGAGAATAAAACTATAAGAGTATCCATATCTACTTTCTTTCTCTTCTGTTTATCCTCTGAAGATGCCAGATTCACAACCTCTACTTTGGTCACTAACTTAGCCTCTGCCATATGAGCTTTGCGGTCGGCTACCTCTGAGCCACCCCTACTAGTCCTCCACAGATGTTTTTTACACCAAAGGAGATCATAACAACCCTCTTCACAGGGTCATTGTCGTCTTTTAATGGGAGGTCAAGGTCATCCTCATCCTCATCATCTGAGTCCTCAGCTCTTCTTGTTAGGGCATCTTCCCTACACTTGTCGTTTCTCTTATTTTTAGGGTCATCTCTTCCCCTTTAGAAGCTCTACCATTGACATACTTCCTGAGCTTTCCATGCTTTAACATCTTCTCAATCTCATCCTTTAAGGTAAAGCACTTGTCAGTCAGATGACCATGATCTTAGTGGAACTCGTACCATAAATTCTTATTCCTCTTATGCGGAGGAGCCTTTAGCTTCTCCGCCATCTCAGGGACCAATCATTTTTTTATTTCATTGAGGATGTGCTCACAGCTCACAGTTAGATGAGTGTAGTGTGAAAACTTATCATTTGTGGACCTCTTTTTTCTGTCTTTCTTCCTTTGGTATTTTCCACTGCTACTTCCGTTCTCATCCTCATACTTTGCGGCCATTGCTTCTTCAGAGTTCATAACTCTACCAGCTATTGCTAACAGCTCGGCCATGGATTTTGGAGGGTCTTCAGAATGCTTCTATAGTAACTTCCCTTTCTACAATCCTCCTATAAGAGCTGTCACATCTATACTCTCTTCGTAATATTCAACCTCTAACTTTTCCTTGTTAAATCTTGCAATATAATCTCTTAGGCTTTCTTTCTTGCCTTATTTTAAATAGAGGAGGTGGGTTGTCTTCTTCTGAGGTCTTACCCCAAAAACAGAAGTTGTGTATGAACCGCTCAGCTAAACCCTTAAAGTTCTCCATGGAATTTTTAGGAAGGGAAATGAACCAAATGTGAGCAGCTCCCGTCAAGGTGCCTGAAAAAGCCCGACACCTCATCTCATCAGGATTTGAATAAATGTCTGCCGTAGATTGATACATCTCAGTATGATGTACTGGGTTGGTACTTCCATCATACTTGGGAGACACCATAGGTGGTTTGAATTTGGCAGGGGTTAGGAAGTCCACAATCCTTGCCATAAATGAGGAGCCATTTGAGAACCCCCTTTGCAGTGGGTCTCATCTTTTGATGAGGTTACCTATCTTGTCTTCAAGATGTTGGATGGAGTCATTCCAAGGTTTAGTAATGTCGGCCTGGCCGAGGTTGTCCCCATCCATCTCCAAGGGGTGGACTGAGGGTTCCCCGGCTGCTGCACAACGTCGGCTGTTGACCTCTTGGCCGCAGTCTCGGCCATCTAGGGGTCGGCCATGGCGAGCCTGGTGTTCACCACCTCCCCTTTGAGAGCCAGCTACACTTCTCGGCCTGGATAACCTCTGCCTCAGATCATTGACTGGGTTGAGCCATTCAAAGACCGACCCTCTACTCAAGCGATAAAAAGTTGATCCTCTTGGCTGGGCATCCACCACCTCGACCCTTCTTGCTCCAAAACCTCGGCTCTGCTATAGAGGACGTACTATATTGTATAAAACCTTATATGCTTCCCAGCAGTCTATTGGAGCATCTTTCGCTTCAATATAATCGTACCTAACCTTAGGGCAAGGGTTTCCTTGCCACCCCAGACGCAAACGTCTAGGGTCAATAATGTCCCTCCTTCGCTAAGGTGTAGGTTGGTCCTTTCGTGGTGCCCGGGATGGTCCCTTGGCCTTTGGATGTGGTTGAACAGTCGCTGGAGTAATCATTTTCGGTGATATCCCAGGTGGCCTCATCATATTTTGGCTTAGCTAGGCAAATTGCTCCTTCATTGCTTGTTGCGTCGTAGCCAAAAACCTCAAGGCTTCTTCCACCTCAGCCATCTCGGACAGGGCGGTGTCTGGATGGAACTGGGTCCTCCAACACCAGATGGTGGAGGAGGTGGTGGTAACTTCGGTGCTATATGTTAAAACTAAAGAGCTTGTGAAGAAGATGAGCTTAATACCTTAAAGGACCTCTTTCAAAGGTGAAACTGCTCCACGTAAGGGGTGGGGCCTGGATCACCACCAGAGTCTCCGGTGAGGTTAAGTGGAAAAAAGGAAGAGATAACTTCTCGTTTCCACAGACGGTGTTAAAATGATGATGCTGGAAACAGCACCACCAGATAAGGTGTTGACAATCTCAAGCAAGTGATAACAATGGCTGCACATGAGAGTATATGTAGAAGGAGGTGAGGTGAGTATATGTATATATATATGTAGAAGGAGGTGACAAGCTCAAGCAAGTGATAACAATGGCTACACCGTACGGTTGAGTATTTTCTGGGTGGGTCTAGGTAGTACGCCGTTCCATTGTTCCGCTAGCCTAGGTGCTAGACTAGGTGGTGATTTGTGGTAGGTATTCTTCCTAGGTGATATGCTAGGAAATACTTATGGTTTTGGTGATCGCTAGGTATGGGACTAGAAATGGTTTTAAGATGTGATGCCCGAATAGAGGGTGGGGCTAATAGAAAATAATGAGAATTTGATGATAAATTGACAACTAATACCTAAGATAAAGAGAGGGTATTAAAATAAATTTCCATCACGAGTATATGTAGGGCTAAAAATTTGGGCAAACTGGCAATAGTGATGTGGGTGTGCACTGGTATCACGAGCATGTGCATGGTTGACGAAATTGGGCAAATTGGCTATAGTGACGTATCATGCATGGAACCTCACGAGTATGTGTAGTGATAATGAAATTGGATGAACTGGTTATAATGAGGGGAATATGTGTGGTGTAAATTTATTGGCGTGCCAGGAGTATGTGCACGACTAATAGAAGTGTAAACTGACTATATTAGTGTCGCATTAATAAAATTGAGCATGTGAGGAGTATGTGAAGGACTCATAATAGGGTGAACTAGCTATACTGGTGTCGAAGTAATAAAATTGGTTACATTAATTCAATAAAAATTGTGAATTTATAATGAAATGTTGTTATAATATAATTGGACTTGAATAGTAGGGTGACTTAATTATGTGGGTAGTTAGTGTTGTGCTACTGTACTCGGATGTAATATCGTTTAATTTAAAATACTCTATTGTAATATTTATCATCTGTGATGCTTATGTTTAGGTTCGCGGACCCTAATTAGGAGGAGTAACTGGGATTCATGCAATAGGCTTTGACCAATTGCATTGACTAACATTTCAGGTATAGTTATTGGATTAGCTGCATAGGATGGATTAAAGATTTTTGGAGTGAAACTGGAGATTTATTTTTATTGCTTTAGTAGTTTAGTTTATTCCTATTCCGTCGTTTATTTATGAGACAATTACTTATGGATTGAGTGGGCCATTAAGTTTCTCAATCGTTTATGGTTTTCAGTTCAAAATTTGTAGTTAGATTATTTTATGGTTATTATTTTACCTTTTGGTGTTGAAATTATTTTGGATTTAGCATGGTGATGGATTATACTTGTGTGGATGTTTATATTCACTAGATTAAACTGCATTATATCTTGTGATTTTTTTTTAAAGTCTCATATTTCTAACACATACTAAGAATGGTATTTTATTTAGTGATTCGCCAGAATACGCTGGGGTGTCACACTTCGAGAAAGCCTAAACTTAATAAATATATTTTCGCCGATAATATTTTCCTAACAAAGTGTAAGTAGAGGGTTTAGATGTACAAATAGTCGATTTATCAAATTCTCTCAAACATAAACTCTATTGTATTACCCCGCATTTTTCTTAAATAATTAGTGAAATATCATTTTGGAATAAATAAATAATTTTGGAATTTTAATCTAAATAAATATTTCATTCGAGAATGTTGAGTGAAAACTTTTTATTTAGTATGCGTGTGTGTATGATTCAGTTTTTTGTGCATGGTTATGCCATTTTCATAAATTAAAAGAAAATAATATAATTTATGCGCGACACAAATTGAAAGTAATTAATTCGGCATAAATAATTCGGAGCACGTTTTGGGACTCATATGAACTTGTTTAAGCCTTTAAAAATGGTCCCGGGTCAATAGTATATAGGATGGGTAACTTTTGGTGTATTCGGGTACGTTTGGGGGTCCAAAAGTTGGGCTTTTGACCCAACTCGGAATTTACACTTAATGAGTGGTTTAGATGGGTTAAACCACTCCCCTATTATTACAAATCAAAACCTAAGATAACATCCACGTGGAGAGAAGAGAGAAACACCAAGAGAAGGAAAAGGGGTTAGAACAAGAGGGGAATCTAAAGCTTTCAAGGGTTTCTCCACAACAAAAATTAAAGGCAACAATTCTCGTACATAATTTATGTTTCTAATGTATTTCTCAATGAATAATTTTATTTCCCTTTTGGTTTCTGGAAAATTGGGGTTTATTATATTTGATTTGATGATGAAAAACCACATATAGAGGAAGGATATACACATAGAGTATTCCATAAATTAGGAATTGAAAGCCTTATATTGAGGATCAGATTTTCATTAAGTTTTGATAATTATTTGGGGAAAAATTGATTAATCAATGTAGAGATTATTATTACCCGTTAATGGACTAAAATTTAGATATAGTTTCATTATTAAATGTTCTTTGCGTGGAACAGACATAGTTGGAGAATTGACAAATAATTTGTTGTAATACGAATTTATTAGAGAATTGTTTGGGACTGAATGATAGTGAAAACATGAGAATTTTGGATTAGCGAACTGTTAGAAACTGTATGGATTTTGGGATATCTGGGAAATACCCAAAATTATTAAAGGCAGAGGAAGAAGACGAGACGTCGTTCAAATGACATGGTAGGTCGTTCGAACGATGTGCCATATCGAGCGAACGACACCTCCAGTTGTTCGAATGACCGGGGGTTTCCCCTTTCTGCTGTAACCTCGATGTTTGAACCTTGCTTACTGAAAATTTGAATCTAATGTACAGTGGTTAGAAATCCTGGGAAAAGGAACCAATATAAATTTTATGGGTTAATTCATACTTGAAATAATAATAATTACTTTTAGCTAGAATGTTAAGTAATTATTTTTGATCGAAATAAATAATTTATTAGATTATAAATTATTAATAAATGAGAAGTATTGTGAATTATTTAATGAGGAATATTGTTGGTAATTGTAGAGAAATTGCCTATACATATTATAGAGATAAATAATATGTATTATTATGTATTTATGTGGACATACCATATTCGTGGACCGTCCTATTAGCTCGGGGGTTCGCACGTTCAGGCCGCGTACCACTCGTCGACACATGTGGGCTTGACGATGTGTACGCCATATAGGTACTACATGGAGGCTCCACCCACTAGAGGTAGGGTTGGTGCTGATCGTTCTTGTATCACCGCTGGGTATGGGCCATATACAAGTGTTTTGCATAGGGACCGCCCCCAACGTATGTGTTGTCCGCTTAGGAATGAGAGAATTCCTCCAGACTTGCCGATAGAGCACGAATGGACACCAACGATAGATGCCCTTGTGTGTCAAATATATGAAAGGACATATATTATTAATTGATCGGGCTTGAGTTAAATACTTTAAATTGTTTAAGGAAAAAAAATAGACAATATTTATATATGAAATCCTATAATGCATAATAGATGTTTATGCTTGTAATACCCCTTATTTTTGAGTAATTATTTTTTTAGATAAGTTTCCATGTGGGATAGTAATTTAAAATAAATAAAAATCGAATTAAATACTAATTTTTATGATTTGAGAGTTAATATTTACGAGTATTGCATATTTATTGTTATATTAATGTAAATAGTATAATATTATGTTATGTTGTGTCGTTGCACATTAAAGCGACGGTTATGGATTATATCCCAATCGGACTATTTAAGAAAGATAATATGACGTTGGGATAGGAAATTATAAAACATATCTCAGATGTTACTTTAGAGGACACGGTTAGTTCGGGAATGATTGAGATAGTCAAAATAAGTGTCGGGTGTGTTTTTGGGTTCCGGGGCACTTTTGGCTAGTTAAGACTTAAATATGATGTTACGAGTCATTTTAAATATGTAGTATGATTTAACGTTGGACTTAAGTGTATTTGAGCTATTTTAGGTATTTAGTCTTGTAAGAGGAAATAAAGCTCATTTATGTTTAACCTAGAAAGAAAGAGAGAGGAGAAGAGCTTGAGAGAAAGAAGAGAAAGAGAGAGGAATTGGTGATTTGAGCTTGGAATTTCAACGAGGAGAAATACGAGACTTCAATCTTGAGGCAAGTTTTCTAACTTGAATAGATGTATGATTGTGTGTGAATAAATTGTATAAATTGTTAGTGTTCTTGAGTATAAACCATTTGGGGATTTTGGTGATTTTGACGTTTAAACCCTTATGTATATGATGTAAACATGATTTGAGGGGTTCATAATGGTGGGTTATTATGTTGGAATGATTTGTAGATGATGTTGGTTGATGATGCTGGGTTTAGTTGGAAGATAAAGGGTTTTTGGATTTAGGGTTCAAATAAACCTGTAGCCAAAATTGGGCTGTCCGATCCAGACGAATCTATTCGGTAAAATGACATGCTACAGGTCTAAGTTAGCGAATCGATTCGGGTAAGCCGAATGGATTCATCAAGTTAGCAAAAAGTTTGCTTCTCTAAATCGAATCGATTCGGCTGGGGCGAATCGATTCGAAAATAGTGTTGTTTTACAATTTTTTTTAAATTTTGTTTTAACTCCTTTTCTCTTGGGTTTAAAGATTTGAAACCTTATTATAGGATGTATTATAGATAAATGTGATCTTCTATGAGGAGATTAATACCCTAGGATGATAAGGGGGCATTAGGGCCTATTTTGGGGATTAAAAACGATAATATAATACCTTAATTGGTTAAGAAATGATAGTAGGACTAGTGTATAGTAGGACTTTGTTGTTTTGGCTTTCGAGGGCTAGTATGGAAGTGTTTATACCATGTAGCCTTAATTTATTATACATCTATATTTTTGGGTATAAGAATTGTCGTTTTAATTCATTATACATACACTTTGTGATTTTGGCATATATGCACATACCTCTCTAAATGCTATCATAAGGGAAGTTACATGAAAGAGGTGAATCCCCAGGCCAATGAATGCAGGGAGAGTATAGTCCTCAGGCCATAACACCAGTTGTTACATTGTGTGAGTTTTTATTCGAAGTGTAGTAATTCCGGGTATGGTTACGCCTCACTGTCGAAGGTATATGGCTGCTTCCCATACGTTGTGTGTTTGAAACTAAGCCTTGGAAGATGATAGCAATTAGGGACGCATACAGTGGGATAATTCCCGGAAGGATGGTCTTAGAAATGTTATTGTATGAACATAACTATTGTCATTAAAATTGTCTTCTAACTCAAATGATTAAATGGAATTATGAATCAACTTTGATTACATGTGATCATAAATTATTAATTGACTTGTGAGGATAAATTATAAATTGGTAAACTAGGCATATTGGATAGAGCTAGGTTATTCCTACTAATTAGTCGGGTAGCTTAACTTAAAAATGAATTGTACGCATTAGGATGTGCATTTTAGAAGTGAGGTGAGTATGATTATTCAAGTGAAGAGCTAATCTAACCTGTTTATGAAATTCAAAATTCATAACTATTATGCATTTTATTCACTTGTAAATTATATCAAATGGGACCCTTGAACCATTTATATCTTGTCTCTTGGTGTGGTTATTGTTTATATTCAGGTGTCCCGCCGCAATGGCGCTCGTTCTGACCTTCCCTTCCAGTGTTAAGGAGCCACGACACATTACAAATGTTGTAGTATTTTTGTGTTAGACGCATCAAACTCTTTTTTTGATATTCTAGTTATGATTCGTCAGTTATATTCGAGCGTGTTGACCAAGTTTATATCTCATTGCTACTGTTATATTTGGTGTGACCTTTTTATATCAGCCTGTTAACCAACAACTTATTCGGCTATGATTTGTAAATGCTATCAAACTATTAGTTGTATATTAACCCTTTTTATTATGGAAGTATATGACTGAAATAGTTTACAATATTTTTGTTGTAAAATATTTTGACATCCGTTTTGAAAATGTTGGGTGGTCGTATCATATTATCTTTTATGCGATAGTGATGCCAAGAATGTACCATTTAAGATTCCTACTTTATTGGATTAACGGGATAGCCACCTCCTATTTTAATAAGTGGGGTGTCACAGATGGTATCAGAGCATCAAGTTATAGAGTGTTTAGGATCTGTGCAGAGTTGTCACGTTCTACTGTAGCGTTCTTTGATATAGAGCCCTATTATTTGGATTGTTTTATTTATGAGTGTTTGCGATCTTCCGTAAGGATAAATTATTTTAAATTTATGCTGATTCAGTTTCTTTTTATCTCAGATGCCGCCTAGGCGAGGTCGCCCGACAAGGGTAAAATGAGTTGCAGATGATGTAAAGCCCTCACCACCACAAGGAACTATGAATGCGACGGAGGTGGCTAATATTGTAGCCTGCAATGATCGCTATGTCACAACAACTTCCACAAACTCAACAACCGGCAGTACCAGTGGCTCAAACCCATACGGTACCCTCCACATGGGAAAGAGTTAGAGAATCCTTCCAGAAAGGTCACCCTCCAGAATTTGAGGGTGGCGCTGATATAATCTTGGCAAATCAATGGAGGAAGAATATTCAACGCCATCTTTGAATGGTGGAAATTAGTGAGGAGAGGAAACATGTTCTCGTCACTTTTAAATTAGTGGGAGCATCTTTACAATGGTGGGAGTCAGTGATAACTCCGGAACAAAGGGATACTATGACTATCTCGGAGTTCAGGATTCTGTTTGAACGAAAGTATGTTCCTCCAGCAGTCCAGAAGGAGATGAGGAGGAAGCTTTCAGATGTTACTCAAGGGGAACGAACAGTGGCGGAGTTTGAAGAGGAATTTACCCGTTTGGAAAATTTTGTGCCGGACGAGGTAAGTACGGAAGAGAAGAGAATCTCTAAATTTATCTGGTGTTTGAATTGGAGGATAAGGCAGCACCTGTTGGGGAACCCTGCCCTATAAACTTTTGGCGACGTGATGAATACAACTTTACTTCATTACCAGGATCACCGCCTTCATTTGAAAGGGAGTAAGAAAATAGGGAATTCTGGACAATCTAGTAAACCAGGAGGAAATGGTGCCGGTGGAGACCACATCAGTCAGGGAGTAAACAGAAAGAGCGGGACCTTCGACTAAGAAATAATGATTTGGGAGTTTTAGTTTTGGCGGGGGTGGTTTTAGGCAAAATCAGGGAGCTCAGTAGTAGCAGCAAGTAATCCCACAGGTCCAAGCCGACCAAGGGAATAATGGAGGTCGGGGCTAGCAAGGCCAAGGAGCGGGGAAGTTTTGGAATAACAATCGGGGCCAACATCTGGAGAATTTTTCAAGCCATTATTTTCAATGTAGTGAGACGGGTCACATGAAGAGAGTCTGTCCACAGTTGAATAGGGGCAATTATCTGGAGGCCCTCAGAACCAGCAGGCACCTTTACAAGCTCCAGCACCTATTCCAGCAGTCCCACTACAATAGGGACAACTTCAGTTTGGGCGTATTTATAATGTCCAAAATGCTTTGTTTCCTCCAGTACTGCCAGCTATCGAGGGTAAGTTTCCCATCCATGGGCTTATGGGACGGGTTTTATTTGACATGGGTGCAGCGCACTCATTTATAGCTACGTACTTTGCTCGTTCGGCAGGATTGTTAGAGTCTGACAATAGTACTCTTATAGATGTAGATTCTCCTATGGGCGATGGCTCACTTATATTCTTTATTTGTAAAGGGGTGGGGGATAGATCTTGCTAGATTATGATTTGAAGCCAACTTGCTTGTCCAGGATATGGTCAATTATGATGTTATTTTGGGCATGGATTGGTTAGTGAAGTATCAGGACATGGTGAATTATTATGGGAGGGGTATAGTCTTTGCCATTTCGGGGTAGGAAATGTTTTTAGTAGCCATGCCTCTTTCAGAAGGAGGTTTGAGCACTCACTTATATATTATTGAGGAGAAGACCTCGCAAGGTATAGTTATTTCCTTAGACTTGATTCCTGTTGTTAGATAATTTGATGATGTCTTTCAGGAAATTCCTGGCTTACCTCAAAGTCGTGAGATTGAGTTCGTAATTGACTTAGTGCCTGGGACTAGGCCGATTGTGTGAACTCCATACTGCATGGATCCTTTAGAAATGTAGGAGTTACGGGATCAAATTCAGCAGCTGTTGGGGCAAGGGTTCATTCGGCGTAGCACATCGCCATGGGGTGCCGCTGTATTATTCGTGAGGAAAAGAGATGGTTCCCTCCGGTTATCGCGAGTTCAATAAGGTAACCATCTAAAATAAATACCCGTTACCTCGTATCGACAATTTGTTTGATCAATTGAGAGGAGCATCATACTTCTCTAAAATAGATATGAGGTCTGGGCATCATCAGCTGCGAATTCGGGAGAAGGACAGGTCCAAAATCGCCTTCTTGACTAGGTATGCATCCTATGAATTTCTGTTTATGACCTTTGGGCTAACCAATGCTCCTACGATATTTATGGACCTTATGAATCGAGTATTTGAGACTTTTTAGACCAGTTTGTGGTAGTGTTCATCGATGACATTCTAGTCTATTCTCGAACTAAAGTTGATCATGATGAACACTTGAGATTGGTCCTGCAGACACTACGGGATCATCAGCTATATGCAAAGTTTGAGAAGTGCATTTTATTGTTAGAGGAAGTGTAATTTTTGGGTCATACCGTGACAACTGAGGGTGTTTCTATAGATCGAGATAAGGTTGCAACGGTGAGGGAATGGGGTCAGCCCATGACGCCGACTGAGATTCGTAGCGTTTTTGGTTTGGTGGGATATTAACGTCGTTTCATTAAGGGTTTTTCAAAGATTGTTGTCCCTTTAACGAACTTGACTTGGAAGGGAGTTCGATTTGTTTGGGATAACTCATGTTAGCTAGATTTTGAGGAGCTAAAAGACCAATTGACTTTTGCTCCTTTAGTCGCGTTGCCAAGATCGGGGGTAGATTATTTAGTCTTTACGGATGTATCTCTACAGGGATTGGGGTGTGTGTTACAACAGGAGCAAAAGGGCCATTGCATACGTGTCTCGTAAGCTTAAGCCCCATGAGAAGAATTATCCCGTACATGATTTAGAGCCTGCCGCAATAGTGTTTTCCTTAAAGATATGGAGGCATTACCTTATAAGTGAGAAATTTAGCCTCTTTAGGAACCACAAGTCGTTGCAATATTTTTTCACACAGAAAGACCTAAATATGAGGCAATGTCGATGGTTAGAGTTTGTGAAGGACTACCAATTTGATATTCACTACCACCTAGGTAAGGCAAATGTGGTAGCTGACGCGCTGAGTCGATGACCCGTAGGGAAATTAGCGAAAGTTTGGAAAGCTAAGTGGAAGAAATTTGGCTAGGATGATGCTGTAGCTAGAGCGTGCATGTCGGTGTTAACCATTACGCCCGATATAATTATGCGAGTAGTAAAATCACAAGTAGAGGATAAAGATGTTAAGACCGGGTATGACATCTATTGACTGAGGGAGAGGAGTCCTACTCTATTAGTTCTGAGGGTGGGTTACGTTTACATGGAAGACTTAGAGTCCCAGACGACGAAGACTTGAGACGTGCTGTCTTGATATAATCCCATGGTTTGAGATTTGCAGTACATCCTGGCGGGGACAAAATGTACCAAGATATGTGCCGTCAATATTGGTGGGCAGGAATGAAAAAGGACATTTATGAGTTTGTCTCCCAATGCACCACTTGTTAGTTAGTGAAGGTGGACCACCAATAATCGACTGGAATGTTACAACCGTTGGAAATACCGATGTGGAAATGGGAGAGTATCTCAATGGATTTTATCACAAGATTATCGACAACATAAAATGGGCACGATTCTATTTGGGTCATTATTGATCGCTTGACCAAATCGACACAATTAGTACCGGTGCATACGGATTACAATACGACTTGTTATGCTCAGTTTTTCATAGTAGAGATTGTGAGACTTCACCGGGTGCCGATCAATATAGTATACGACCGAGATAAATTTTTTGTATCCCATTTTTGGAGAAGCTTCCAAGAGGCAAAGGGAACTGAATTGCGGTTGAGTACATCATACCATCCGCAAACAGATGGGCAAACGGAGAGAGTTAACCAAATGTTGGAGGATATGCTTCGAATGTGCATACTTAATTTTAAAGGAGGATGTGAGCAATACCTTCTGTTGGTCAAATTTACAAATAATATTTCATTCCAATTCATGATAGGTATGGCACCATATGAGTCATTGTATGTCCGACCGTGTCGATAGCCTTCTTGTTGGTTGGAAGTAGGAGACAATAATCTCATTAGACCTCAAATGATCCAAGATACATCTTCAAAGATTAAGCATAGTCGAAATCGCATACAAATTGCACAGGGTCTCCAGAAAAACTATGCCGACCCAAATTGGAGGCATGTGGATTTGGAAGTGAGGGATCAAGTTTTATTGCAAGTGTCTCTGATAAAAAGTGTTATGCGATTCAGTAAGAAAGGCAAACTTGCGCCAAGATATGTAGGCCCTTTTCCCATTATTATAAGGACAGGCCCCATAGCATATTGACTTGCTTTATTGGAACACCTACAATGAATTCATGATGTATTCCATGTTTCATCTTTGAAGAAGTATAAAAGATGCGAGGGAGCTCATTGACATGTTCCGTTGGATGATATTGAGTTACAGCCTGACATTTCGTATGAGGAACAACCGATTGCCATCTTAGACCATGGTGAGCATAGACTAAGGTCGAAAGTGGTGCCCTTGGTTCAAGTCCAATGGGGACCCCACAATGCCGAGGAATCAACTTGGGAATGAGAGGATGATATTCAAGAAAAGTACCCACACCTCTTTTTACCAGGTATGTTTAAATTTTGAGGACAAAATTTCCTTGTAAAGGGGGGAGTATGTAATACCCCTTACTTTTGAGTAATTATTTATTTAGATAAGTTGCCCCGTGGGTTAGTCATTTAAAATAAATGAAAATTGAATTAAATATTAATTTGTATGATTTAAGAGTTAATATTTACAAGTATTTCATATTTACTGTTATATGAATGTAAATAGTGTAACATGATGTTATGTTGCGTCGTTGCGCTTTAAAGCGACGGTTATGGCTTATATCCCATGGCTTAAATCCCAATCAGACTATTTAAGAAAGGTAATATGACATTGGGATAAGAAATTATAAACGATATCTCGGATGTTAGTTTAGAGGTCACGGTTAGTCCAGGAACGGTTGAGATAGTCAAAATAAGTGTTGGGTGTGTTTTTGGGTTCCGAGGCACTTTTGTCTAGTTATGACTTAAATATGATGTTACGAGTAATTTTAAATATGTAGTAGCATTTAATGTTGGACTTAAGTGTATTTGAGCTATTTTGGGTATTTAGTCTTGTAAGAGCAAATAAAGCTCATTTGTGTTTAACTTAGAAAGAAAGAGAGAGGTGGGGAGCTTGAGGGAAATAAGAAGAAAAGAGAGGAATTGGTGATTTGAGCTTGGAATCATTTCAACAAGGAGAAATTCGAGACTTCAATCTTGAGGCAAGTTTTCTAACTTGCATAGATGTATGATTGTGTGTGAATAAATTGTTAGTGTTCTTCAGTTTAAACCATTTGGGGATTTTGGTGATTTTGATGTTTAAACACTTATGTATATGATGTAAACAAGATTTGAGGGGTTCATAATGGTGGGTTATTATGTAGGAATGATTGATTATGTTGGGTTTAGATGAAAGATAAAAGGTTTTTGGATTTAAGGTTCACATAAACCCGAAGCCAAAACTGGGTTGCCCGACCCAAGCGAATCGATTCGCCCCTGGTGAATTGATTTGGTAAAATTATAGGCTACAGGTATGAATTGGTGAATAGATTCGGGTAGGCCAAATGGATTTGTCAAGTTAGCAAAAAGTTTGGTTCTCTAAATCGAATCGATTCGGCTGGGGAGAATCAATTCGCTTCCAAGGGCGAATCGATTCGAAAATAGTGTTGTTTTACAAAAATTTTCTAATTTTGTTTTAACTCCTTTTCTCTTGGGTCTAAAGATTTGGAACCCTATTATAGGATGTCTTATAGATAAATGTTACCTTCTATGAGGAGATTAATACCCTAGGATGATAAGGGGGCATTTGGGCCTATTTTGGGGATTAGAAACGATAGTATAATACCTCAATTGGTTAAAAAATTATAGTAGGACTAGTGTATAGTAGGATTTGTTGTTTTGGCTTTCGAGGGCTAGTATGGAAGTGTTTATACCGTGTAGCCTTAATTTATTATACATCTATGCTTTCGGGTATAAGAATTTTCGTTTTAATTCATTATTCATACACTTTGTGTTTTTTGCATATATGCACATACCTTTCTAAATGCTATCATAAGGGAAGTTACGCGAAAGAGGTGAATCCCTTGGCTAATGAATGCAGGGAGAGTATAGTCTTCTGTCCATAGAACCAGTTGTTACATTGTGTTATTGTTTATTCGAAGTGAAGTAATTATGGGTTTGGTTACGCCACACTGTCGAAGGTATATGGATGCTTCCCATGCGTTGTGATTTAGGGTACCCATGTGGTGATGAAACTAGGCCCTAGAAGATGATATCAATTAGGGAACACATCCAGTGGGGTAATTCCCTCAAGGATGGTATTAGAAATGTTATTGTATGAACATAACTGTTCTCATTAAAATTGTGTTTTAACGCAAATGAATAAATGGAATTGTGAATCAACTTTGATTATATGTGATCATAAATGATTAATTGACTTGTGAGGATAAATGATAAATGATAAATTGGTAAACTAGGCATATTGGATAGAGTTAGGTTATTCCTATTAACTAGTCAGGTTGCTTAACTTAAAATTGAATTGTACGCGTTAGGATGTGTACTTTAGAAGAGAGGTGAGAATAATTCTTCAAGTGAAGAACGAATTTGACCTGTTTATGAAATCTAGTATTCATAACTGTTATGCATTTTATTCACTTGTAGATCAAATCAAATTGGGTCATGATCCGTTTATATCTTGTCTCTTAGTGTGGTTATTATTTATGTTCAGGTGTCCCATCGTAAGGGTGCCCGTTCTGACCTTCCCTTCCAATGTTAAGGAGTTACGACACATTGCGGATGTTGTAGGATTTTTGTATTAGATGCGTCAAACTCTTTTTTTGATATTCTAGTTATGATTCGTCAGTTATATTCGGGCGTGTTGCCCAAGTTTATATCTCATAGATACTGTTATATTTGGTGTGACCTTTTTGTATCAGTCTGTTAATTGACAACTTATTCGGTTTTGTTTTGTAAATGCTATCAAACTGTTAGTTGTATATTAATCCTTTTTGTTACGGAAGTAGATGACTGAAATAGTTTATAATATTTTTATTGGAAAATATTTTGACATCCTTTTTAAAAATATTGGGTGGTTGTATCATATTATATTTTATGCAACAGTGATGCGAAGAATGGACCATTTAATATTCCTATTTTATTGGAGTAGCGGGCTGGCCACCTCTTATTTTAATAAGCGGGGTGTTACAATGCTCTTTTAAAAGAACTATGATGACTCGAATAAGTGACTATTGGAAAGATTTAAATGTAAAAATATCATTCAAATGATTTATTACTGTTATCCCCGTTGTAAGTTGAGGCATTGTCACCATTCCTTATTTGGGAACTGTTGGGATTCGAATGATATTTCGTTTAAATGAGGGGCGAGGTGTCATACGCATGTGAGTGACGAAAAGGGGGAATAATTATTGTGCATAGACTGTTGTTGATACCAAATTTAGTCTGCTGACATGGCACAATTGAATGATGACACGTGGCAATCTACATGGCAACACTAAATACTTCCGAGGAACTCACACGCTCCGAGGAATCATACTACAACGAGGAATAATGCTTCCCTGAGGAACTCATACGCTCTGAGGAACGAGAACTCTCCGAGGAACTCTTGAGCACCGAGAAGCTCAGGCGGTCCGAGCAACTCAGGCGGTCCGAGCTGCACCTCGAACAAAGCATTAATAGCGGGATAACCAACAGTTTGACTGTTCATTAATTGCTTATCATTCAGACGCACACGCTTAAGGGGCATTGAATGTATTACCCTTTCATATGTACATCATTTAATGTATTACCTTTTCACATTACAGCCCCAGGGCTATAAATACATTGTACAATCCTCATTGTAAAGGGACTGGAATTTCTTGAGATAACTTGTAATCGAGAATTCCAATACAATCAGTAATACCATAACAGTGGACGTAGGCCATTCTTATAAGGCTGAACCACTTTAAAAATTCTTTGTCTCATTTATTTATCTGTGATTGAATAATTAGATATGATCTAATTTTTTACATCAACAGATTGGCGCCGTCTGTGGAAAACGACTGGTAATATCATTTTTCCATAAAAAATAATCCATCACAAATGGCTGATATTCCAGAATCAAGCAATCGAAATGCTGGAAGCCCTCCAAATCCATCTGCTCCGCCAAATATTCCAGATCTGGCTGGAATAATGACAAATCTAGCTGAGGGCCAGACCGTCATGCAAGAAACTATGAGTCAACTCATACAAGCCCTCCATGGCGGTGCACCAACCCATTCAAGACCACGAAGTATTCAAAGAAATACACGTGCATCTTCTTCACGTAATATGCGTACCAATTCATATCGCAATGAGGAGTCTGAAGATTTTTCTTATCAACCTGGACGATCTTCGTCAGTGCGAGCCACAGATACTGAACAACGTATCACTCTCTCCCTCGAAAGGACCAGTGCGCTAGAAAGATTAAGAAGAGTATCACCTTTCGATCGATTAGGTCCTAGGAGGAGCAAAAGTCCTCCTAGAGCCCCATCGAGGAGTTTTCGACGACCATCAGACTTAAGGGAAGGATCTGCCCAGTCGCGACCAGTTGCTCGTCAAGATAGATCCTAGGAAGCCACTTCAACACGATCAGCTGCTCGAACCAACAGGACCGAGGAAGGAAATGATGCATGGAAAGGCTCTATTCAAAGGCTGGAGGATAGATTGGGGGAAATGGTTAAAGCTAAGAACCCTCTACAATGAACCTTTGTTCGTGGAACACCTTTTATCCAGGGTATTGTAGATTTTCCAACACCATCAAAGTTCAAGGCACCTGTTGTGACACCTAAATATGATGGAAAGACAGACCCTGTCCTTCATATAGAATAATACCAAGCTGCAACCGACATCTATGCTGTCCCAGATGAGATGAGATGCAGGGCATTCTTGGGAACTCTTACCGGATCTGCTCAAATATGGTATAATAATCTTCCTCGGGGTAAGATTTCATCCTTTCTTCAACTGTCCGAGTTATTCATTGGGAATTTTTGTTTTGGGGCAAAGCTAGTTAAACAAGTAGCACATCTGTGAAGTGTTAGACAAAAGGCCAGTGAGAGTAGCAGAGATTATATAACTCGTTTTAATAACGAGAAAGTTGAAGTTATTGATTACGAGGAGAAGACAACGATTACTGCTTTGATGAGTGGACTACTGCCCAACAAGTTGTATTACACTTTGGCCAAAGATCCACCTAGAACCATGTCAGACCTGATGGGAAAGGCGTCGAAGATTATGAATGCCGAGGAGGCTATGGCTGCGAAGAAGAATATGGATGCCAAAGAAACCAAGGTGGAAGGCGATAAAACTAAGAAGAAAGAGCATAAGAACAATGGTAATGACAAACATTCAAAAAATAAGTCGGTATGGGACGTGATGAATAAATATGATAATTATACTCCTTTGAAGAAGGATATCAACCATGTTCTAGAGGAAATCAAGAACAACGAGGAACTAAACTGGCCAGAGAAAATAAAGGCAGACCCTGATAAGAGGAATAAGGCGAAGTATTGCAAGTTTCATAAAGATCATGGCCATATGACCAAAAATTGCATAGCTCTTCAGAATGATATTGAAACACTCATCAGACGAGGAAAACTGTCAAAGTATGTTGATCGTGGAAGCGAAAGAAGGAACAAGGACCGAACAAGAGAGAGGTCTAGATCTCCTCGTCGAGCAGAGGAGAACAAGAAGAGAAACCATGAAGTTGATCCCGAGGATGACCCCGATCTTCCCAAGAGACCAAGGCATCCAGAACGAGAGGTATTTTCAATACGCTTTGGGTCATTTGACTGTAATGTTATAACAGGTGGAGATGCAGGAGGAGAATACCTTACTGCCGAGAGAAAAGATTATCTCAGTGAGGCTCAAGCTTGCTCGTACATTCAACGAATAAATCTAGTTGAGGGGGATCACCCGAGAAAGGTGAATAAAGAGAAATTGGTCATTAGTTTCTCAAAGAATGACCTTGCAGGTGTTCTATATCCTCATGATGACCCACTGGTGATTAAGATGAGAATTAAGGAGGTTATAATTTCAAGAGTACTGGTCGACAATGGTAGCTCGGCAGACATCTTGTTCTACTCGTGCTTCGATAGTTTAAATCTAAAGCTATCTCAATTGGAGCCTTATCATAGACCCCTCATCAGTTTTGCTGGCGAGAAAGTATTTCCACTTGGGATGATGAAGTTGGATATATTCATTGGTACGTGGCCTGCTTGTCGGACAGAAAGAATACACTTTTTCGTGATGGATAAGAATATTCAATCATCATACAATATCATCATGGGAAGAGTAGGATTGAAGAAGTTCGAGGCTTTACCATCTACAGTACATCAGTGCCTAAAATTTCCAACAAATTTTAGAGTAGGAGTTGTGAAAGGCAATCAGAAAGTAGCTCGGGAATGTTAATATTCATCCGCCGAGCAAGAAGAACTGGAAGAATCAAGGAAAAAGACTACTACCTATCAAGTGGATGAAGGTGTAGAAATTGAAACATTGGATCCTAGAGATGGGTCACAACTCGTGAAGGGTCAAGTGGTGGAAGCTACTGAAAAGATCATTCTGGACGACGAGCACCCTGAACGTACTACTCAAGTAGGTTCGTCGTTGGAAGCCTCATTGAAACATGAATTGATAACCTTCCTTAGAAGCAGAAAACAAACTTTTACGTGGGGTCATGCAGATATGACGGGGATAGACCCAAATTTCTTATTTCACGAGCTCAATGTGAAGAAGGAGATCAAGCCAGTGAAGCAGAGAAGAAGAGTGTTCAGCCCCATGAAGAATCAAGATATACAGGAGGAAGTCGAGAAGCTCCAGAAAGTTTGTTTCATTGAAGATGTTAAATATCCAGACTGGTTAGCAAATGTGGTGATGGTAAAAAAGAAGAACAACAAATGGAGGATGTGTGTAGACTTCACCGACCTCAACAAAGCATGCCCAAAGGATCACTTTCCATTGCCCCGAATTGATCAGCTGGTGGATGCTACCTCGGGACACGAGTTGCTGAGCTTCATGGATGCTTATTCTGGTTACAATCAGATCAAAATGAAACCCGAAGACAGGGAAAGTAATTCTTTCATTACCCCTAGGGGAACTTATTGTTATAATGTTATGCCTTTTGGTTTGAAACATGCAGGTGCGACATATCAGCGGCTGATGAACAAGGTTTTTGCTGAACAAATCAGTTGCAATATGGAAGTCTATGTTGACGATATGCTGATAAAAAGAAAGAAAGCTTCCGACCATCTAGTTGACTTAAGTCAGACTTTTGATCAACCGGATAAATATCAAATGAAGCTGAACCCGACGAAGTGCATATTTGGAGTACGAGAAGGCATGTTTCTCGGATACATCGTCAATCAACGAGGCATTGAAGCAAATCTTGAAAAGATCAAAGATCTATTAGGGCTACGATCTCCAACGACGAAGAAGGAAGTACAGAGTCTCACAGGATGAGTAGTAGCACTCAATAGATTTGTATCACGAGCAACTGACAAATGTCTCCCATTCTTCAAGACACTCCGAAAGACTTTTGAGTGGAATGATGAATGTGAGAAGGCTTTTCAAGACTTGAAGAAATACTTGGGAGCACCTCCATTGTTATCCAGGCCAGTGATGGGAGAAAAATTATACTTGTATCTAGCAGTATCGGAGAATGCGGTTAGCTCGACGTTGATCAGAGTGGAGAATGGAGTGCAGAAGCCAATTGATTATACGAGTAAGGCCTTCCGAGGAGCAGAAATCAGATATCCAAGGCTGGAAAAGTTAGCACTGGCGTTGATTGAAGCGAGTAGGAGAATGAGGCCATACTTCCAGGCTCATACCATAGTCGTATATACTGATATGCCATTGAGGCAAGCCTTTCATAAACCAGAAAAATCAGGGAGATTGATGTATTGGGCAATAGTGCTCGGTGAATATGATATAGTCTATGAACCCAGATCATCGCTAAAAGGGCAGGCTGTAGCAGATTTTATAGCAGAGTTCACCTATCCTGATACCCCCGAGGAGCAAAAGTTGCTCGCCGATCAACCTGTGGATGTTACAGGATCAACAAACACAAGCTCAGACCAACTCCGATTGGTAAAAGGGCAAGTGGATGTTACAAGATCATCAAATTTGAGCTCAGACCAATTTCGATTGGTAAAAGAGCAAGGAGAGATGATCAACGAAGAGCAAGAAATATCCAAGGAGGATGAAAGGAAGCAACAAATATTTCACCGAGGAACTCTGACTGATCAGAAATTTGAAGACGAGTTACCTATATGGAGGCTGTATGTAGATGGTTCATCTTGCACTACAGGATGTGGCGCGGGGATAGTTTTGATCACTCCGAACGAGGTCGACATGGAGTACGCCCTACGTTTTCAATTCAAAGCTTCCAACAATGAAGCTGAGTATGAGGCCATGATTGCAGGTCTTAATTTGGCAAAAATTATGGAGGCACAACAAATAATTATCTTCAGTGATTCTCAATTAATCATAAATCAAATGTTAGGAATATATGCTGCCAAAGGAGAATTAATGATCAAATACCATGCAAAGGTGATGGAATTGGTATCAGAATTTGCTGTTATTCAGCTGGTCAGAATACCGAGAATGGAGAATGCAAGAGCAGATGCCTTAGCTCGATTAGCATCAGCTACTCGTATCGATCTACAAAGAACAATCCCAATTGAAGTTTTGGCTGGTCGGAGTATAGATGAAGATTTGGTGATGAACTTTATCACCGTCGATTTAGGACCATCTTGGATGGATCCTATCAGGGCATATATTGAGGAGGGAGAATTACCAATTGATAAGCTCACAGCCAAGAAATTAAAGTTTAAAGCTGCTCGGTATGTATTAACTAACGGTATTTTATATAGACGAGGAATTATGGCAGGTTTGCAAAGATGCGTACATACCTCCGAGGTGAAAGACTTGATTGAAGAGATCCATGAAGGGTCCTATGGAGCCCATGTAGCAGGTCGGAAGCTTTTGCAAAGGATGATGACGCAGGGATATTATTGGCCGATGATGAGGGCTGATTGTGTAGCCTATGCCAAGAAATGTGACAAGTGCCAGCGCTTTTCCTCCATCCGAAGAACTCCACAAGCATTGTTGACACCAATCACGTCACCTTGGCCATTTTCTATGTGGGGAATAGATTTGGTTGGACCACTGCCAACGACTAGAGGAAGGTTCAAATACCTCGTCGTCACAGTGGATTATTTTACTAAGTGGGTGGAAGCTGAACCTTGTAATATCCCGCGTAATTTTGGGCTATTTTAATTAATTTTGGAAAATGGAGGAAAATAAAGGTTTTGATAAAATTATTTTTATTGCTCAAATATGTTGGTTATTATTTTTAAAGGCGAGAATTTCAAACGGTTTCGAAATCGGAGTTAAAACGGATTTTAAAATGATTTTAAAATGTTTTTAACTCTTGGAGTTGTTTTGACTTCCAAGTCTTCATTTCTTTGTCTTATTTAAAGGAGTCTTTTGGATTCCAACTCTTCATTTCTTTGCATTATAAAAGGAAGTCGTGTGCAAACCTTTTAACATACTTTTGACCCAACTTTTGGCAGCAAATATATTTTATATTCCTCTTCTTTTTATATATACATTGGCCCTTGAGATTTGTGAGTTCCAACCTTAGATTAGAGGTGTTCTTGGGACTATTTTGTTAGAGGTTCTTGGAGGAGATTTTGTAGATCTTTTGAGTTGATCTTGAGGATGTGATCGTCGTTTTCTCATCATGGTTGAGGTATGGGGTTTTACACAATATGCTCCTTAAATCTCGCGAGTGTCATTCTTTTTTGAATTCTTGTTAATTGAACTCATATTTGAATTGATAAATTCATTGAAATCTGGAAAATAATTGTTGAAATTATTTTGATTCATGTGGTATCATTATATTGTTGCTGAGCACGTTGTCATGAGATTTTAATATGGCACGGAGGTTGGGCACCCGCTAAAATTCCTGTTTCCCGGGCTATGGCTTGATAAAGCATATACGGATGTGGTGAGGCCTGGTGACCCGGTTAAAGTGTTGTTGAGAAATTATATTGATAAATGCTTTGAGATTTGCATTTTGATTTGAATATCCGTACTCGTGTTGTTAAGCTTTATTCATCGTTAATATATTTGTTGAGCATCTTTCCTATCGTATTGTGTACTTCCCCATATTTTCTTTTAGTTGGTAGGTTAGCGTGGAATTGAGCGCTATGGACCAATTGGGATGATTTTAGCGTGGATTATTTTGAGAAGAATATTTTTGGAAGATTTGTATTATTTTATTGTTGTTGTATAGAGCATTTTATTTCAAGATAGATAGTTGTATTATTTAGAGAGATTATTGTTGTATTTAATTTAGAGAAATATGAGATTAGTGGATTTATATTATTGT
The DNA here is from genome assembly GCA_949130495.1 of Sambucus nigra. Lineage (NCBI taxonomy): Eukaryota > Viridiplantae > Streptophyta > Magnoliopsida > Dipsacales > Adoxaceae > Sambucus > Sambucus nigra. The sequence goes on from OX422220.1 coordinate 54,814,316, forward strand.
GGGATTCCTTTAGATGCTCTATACCTTGTGATTGTGGATTAGTTTACTTTTATCGATGAGTATCGCTCCGCTCGCTCTCCCCGGGCGCACGGGGTGTTACAAACCTCTCATCGATATGACGTACGACAAGGTGTACAAATTCGTTTGGAAGAACATCATTTGTCAATATGGTCTTCCTCATGCCTTCATTACAGACCATGTAACACAATTTGATAACGAGGAGTTTGCTGCATATTGTCATCAATCAAACATTTTGAAGATCCACTTAGCACCAGGTCATCCTCAAAGCAATGGACAAACTGAAGTGACAAACAGAATGCTGCTAAATGGCTTGAAGAAAAGACTGGATGATGCAAAAGCAAACTGGATCAACGAGTTACAGTCAGTACTGTGGGCTTACCGAAGTACTCCCCGAGTAGCAACTGGAGAATCACCTTATATGCTGGCGTTTGGAAGTGAAGCTGTTATACCTGCCGAGTTGGGTCTCCCAACACACAGGGTGCTGAATTTCAACTCCCCTGTCAGCGACTTAATGAGAAGATTGGATTTAAACATGCTCGAGAAAGTTAGAGAAGAAGCAGCCATTAGAAATGATGCTTACCAGCAACGAACAACTTTGTTCTACAACAAGAGTGTGAAGAAGTGCCACCTGAAAGAAAGAGACTATGTGCTGAAGAAAGTAATTCAAAAGCACAATAAGCTGGAGGCAAACTGGCATGGACCATACCGAGTTACAGAAGTTGTTCGACCAGGAACTTACCGAATAGCAACTCTAGAAGGGGAGGAGTTTAAGAATGCATGGAACGCAGAGCACCTGGCAGATATTATCAATGATGAATAAAATGAAGATATTCTGCCGAATTCTTTGTTTTTATTGAAAGTTTTTCGGGGAATACTAGTGCTACACACTACTCGGCAAAGCTCAGGCTACTCAAATTTTTTCTCGAAAAATGCCAACTAAGGTTTGGTCGAGAAACCTATATTCCTCCGGGAAGTAAAGCTACCAATATTCCTCCGGGAAGTAAAGCTACCAATATTCCTCCGGGAAGTAAAGCTACCTATATTCCTCCGGGAAGTAAAGCTACCTATATTCCTCCGGGAAGTAAAGCTACTTGTATTCCTCCCAGAAGAATTTTTTTTTTATTCCTCCGGGAAGAAAAACTTTTTATTCCTACGGGAAGTAAAACTATATGTTTCTCGGGAAATAAAAGTATTCCTAAAAATGCTAACTTATGTCGGTTAGGAAGTAAATATATTCTCGAAAATGCCAACTTGAGTTGGTCGGGAGGTAAAATTATTTCAAAAAGACTAACTATGGCTGGTCGAGGATAGAAACCCACCAACTGTAGTTGGTCGACAAGCAAAATTTACTGACCTTGGTTGATCGAAAACATTTAAGAGAAAAATCTACCAACTATGGCTGGTCGGGGATAAAAACCCACTAACTGTAGTTGGTCGACAAGTAAAAATTAAAGTGATCAAGCAACATTTTTGATACTTGTAACTTTTTAATTATTACTGAGTTGGTCGAGAAACAAAATATTATTTTTGCCAAATGATTACCACAAGTTCAAACTACTCGACAATAAGTTGATCAACAAACAACACAATATTGTTATCTTTTTATCAGATACACATGCACAAATATGAAGTGTTTTACAAGACAATAGCAATTAAGATTGCGAACAGAAATGAAAGTCTTTCATTAAATCCAAAAACAAATTACATTGATAATGAAATGAAAGTTACATTGATATTGAAATGTATACTAACTATTACATAAAAATTCCTACTCTACTGGTTTTTTGCCCTCTGCTTTTGACACAGGTTCCTCGCCAGCAGGCGGATCATTTAAAGCTAGGAGAGAATTTATGAAGTTGAGATCCTTTAACATCCTAATATTCATCACGGATGGTCGATCTAGAAGGTGGTCGGGATGAGATACTTCAACAATTTAATGGAGATTGTAGTCATCGAGATATTTGAAAATCAAGCTCCGAGGAATGGCCCGAGCAGGGATCCAACTCATGTCCAATTTGAATGGTGGCACGGGTAAGTCGAGAAGCCCGAGATCATGGTAGTCCCACAGATAATGACCCTGTTCGAGCTGCAGCACACCTAAGGCATTCAACCAACCTTGCTTATAGCCCTCATTATTAGCATTCTGGATACGATCGTCTAAGTGAAAGAGAGCTTCGTTGTATCCAGCCATCCAGAACTCCCTGGCCTGTTTGTGGAATTGATATGTTAATCTATCCAGCTGCTCATGGAGATTTTTGATGAAGATCTCTTTATTCTCCAAGGTAGACTTCTGAGTAGAGAGCTGCTCTTCCAGGTCCCTGATCTTCTTTGACATTTCAGCCAAAGCCTGGTTCTTCGCCATTAATTGGAAGGCCTGGCTTTCTAAGGCAGACTGAGTCCTCTGATCCTCGACAGGAATTCGAGCTGATCTTGCTCATCCCCGAGGAGCTCTTGCTCGACCACGAGAAGGTGTAGAAGGGCCAGAACTCTTCAAGGTTTCCAACTCGTCCCTCAATTTGGCATTCTCAACCTCCAAGAATGAGAATCCCTCATCATTCACTGGGATTAAGGCGTTTGAAGTAGAAGCTGCAAACTTCAACTGTGACAACTCTCTTTGAAGATTGTTATTTTCTTGCTCTAATAGTTCAGCTATTTGTCTGCATTCCTTGACTTCGCCCCTCAGAGTTCTCTCCCTCACCTCGTAGCCAGCAAAGCGCTTCTCGTACCCCTTGTCGGCATTGAGTTGCTGGTACTTCTTCTCGTACCCCTCATACAACAGGGTAGTGGATTCTTTGTATTATAGCTAAAGGTCTTCGAGGGTGCGTTGGAGATCCTCGATCATATCATAATAGGCCACATTATTGGCCACAGCTCGATCAAGTAGACACTTCAGATGTTGATATGCTTCAACTGCCTGTTCTGAAGCATCTTGGCCGAGGATGTCGACGACTTGTGCTGCGCTCAGGTCTGCGTGACCAGCCTTAAAGTATTCATTACATTGTAGCAGCAGCTTTGTATCATGGGCAGATAGTAATTCCATCCTCGCTAGAAACTAGCAGAGAAAGAAAAAGCAACAATCAATAAGAATCAAGACAGAGTGTGAAGAAGAGACAACATTATGCAAAAGAAAAGTCCAAGTTTTATTATATCATAGTTCAGAGTTACAAGTTCTGGGTTACATTTGATAAAAGAAAAATAAAATGTAAAGATAAACCCGAACAACTCTACACCTTTTCCTTATCTCCCAAAACCTTCTCGGGAGGCTGGGATGAGGAAGTAGGTTGCTCGGAGGGAATGGATAGTTGCTCGGGGAGCACTGGAAATTGCTCGGAGGAAGTAACAATTTGCTGAAGTTCCTCGACAGTAGGCTGAATGGCTGAGGGATGATCTCCCATCACCATAGAAGACTCTTCGGAGGCAGCTTCGTCCTCTTCTAAGTCTTCAAGAGTTGGAGGGGGACCAGGGATGTGTTGCTGAAAGAGCTCGGAATTTTCATCCACTTTCAGCTCCTGTAAAGTAGCAACCCATCCATCCCTGAAGTACTTGAGACTGCCATAGTCCACTTGCGATACCATGGTAGCCAACCCCTTGCTCCACCCCTTGTCCCAGCCAGCACTGAAGGACTTCTTCATAGCCATTTTCCTTTTCAACTTTTCCGAGGAAAGCTTCTCGGACAGCCGGTCATCAGCAGCTTTCAGTTTTTTCTCAGCCTCCTCCTTCTGCCGATTTACCTCCCGAAGTTGAGACAACTCCTCTTCAGCAATCATGAGCTTATCCTCAAGCTCACCAGCAGTTTGAGCTTCTCTTCAAGCTCTTTATTCTTCTTCTCCAGACTATTCACTTTTTTCTCCAACTCCTTGGAGACATCAATAGCTCGAGCTTTTTCCTGCTCGGTGGAGGCAAGCTTCTTCTCCCAGACAGCCTTGTTAGTGGCATATTTTTGGCGAGAATCGTCCAAAGACTTGATAGCTTCTTCCAGAGCTCCCTCCACACTGGACGAGGAGCATGGAGCTTTAATTGCTTCATCCTTCTTCAGAATTATATTAAAGCAGCTCGTCAACTGTGAAAAGAAAAAGAAAGCAAGTCAGAAACAGAAATGACAAGGGAAATATGAAAAGTTCAAAGTAAGAAGACTTACAGAAGCAAGGTGGCGAGTAGCTAACGAAGTGACCATGTCCCGAGTAAGGTTTTCTTCAGTACCTTGGACCTCGGGAATGATCCAGGACTTTACCGAGCTCATGGCAGAGCTCAGGGGAACAAAAGTTGGAACACCGGTTCCAGTAACTGGGGGCTGAGTGATGGTGTCAGCCAAATTGACCGAGGAGCTCTTCTTCAGCCTCCTCGGGGGAACAGGAACAGATTCAGCCAAGGAAGAACCCTTGGTCAGTGATATTACAATCACCTCTCCAGGAGCAGCAGACCTGCTCGGAGCCACTGCGGGCTTCTCAACAACCTTCACAACAGCAGCAGCCGAGGAAGGCGTATCAGTCTTCTTTGTCCCTTCTGGGACATTAACCTTACTTCTTTTTGCCTCTCCAGCACCAGAGGCAGGTTTCTCGAAAAGGGTGGGAGGTCTTCTCTTCTTCATCCTTTCGCTTAAAGGGATGTGAGATTCAGGCGAGGAGCTGGTGGAAGCTGGTACTGGCTCTGATTCACTTATTACTGGACGAGCAGTAAAAGAGGTGGTGTAGCTCTTGTATTGAAGCAGATATGAAGCCAACCTAATATGCTCGTCGGCAACAGATTGATGCAGACTCCAGGAACAACGTCAAAGTACTGACAGAATTCCAGACACAAGGGATTTGGTGGAAAAGAAAATCCACACTCAGCAATAAAGAGACTGGGGAACCAATGTCCCTCAGCCAAACGAAAATAATCAGAAGGCTCAGAAAGCTCTTCCAAAACAACCCAGGAGGGAATGAAAAAATCAGAGAGAAATTTATCAAGAGATTCAACGGGGTAAACCATGGTGAATAAAGGAAATGAAGAAGAAGGAAGAAGATCTTACACAAAAAGAGTGGAGCTGTTGACAACGAACGATGAAAAGGATGAACGAACAAGAGAGTAGAGTACAATGGAAAATTCGAAGGTACAAATTTGAAAAGGTAGAAGACGATGGGATTATCTGTGAAGTTTAAATACCTTGCCTTGGGAAATGGTAAAGTAATGATTACAAAAAGAAACAATTACGCTACCGGCGGCTAGAGGAACAAAAAGGGCGCGGTAATCGAAGCGAGAAGAAACGATTACGCTACCGGTGGCTAAAAGGATAAAAAGTACGCAGAGATCGAGGCGGTTATGAAAATTCAAAAAAGTCTGATTCTACGAATTTGGAAAGAGAAATAAATACAAGGGAAACACTCCTAAAAATCAGGAGGACTATTTAAAGCTATCATATTCCAAGAAAGAATGTTCCACACTCCTCAAATTTCAAACTATGAAACATTGGGGGCTTCTGTTGATACCAAATTTAGTCTGCTGACATGGCACAATTGAATGATGACACGTGGCAATCTACATGGCAACATTGTGAAGGACCGGAATTTCTTGAGATAACTTGTAATCGAGAATTCCAATACAATCAGCAATACCATAACAGTGGACGTAGGCCATTCTTATAAGGCTGAACCACTTTAAAAATTCTTTGTCTCATTTATTTATCTGTGATTGAATAATTAGATATGATCTAATTTTTTACATCAACAACTGTATAATTAAATTCATATTTTATTCAAGTAATTTTTGCACACCTCAGGTTCTGACCCAAATATAAATGTTTTCCCCCTAAGGTGCTCCTAGACAGTGATAGTTGAATTATGCTGTAGCTGTCCCACGATCTCACTTGCTCTACAGATTCAGATTCAGCTGCTTCCAGCATAGGTTCTTTTCAACTTCAGTCATATTTTATTTGGAACTTTTGTAAGGGCATAAGCCCGATAATCTTTTATTTTATGTCAGTTGGGATTTTATTACTCTAGTTGGATATTATTATTATTATGGTTGTATTGAATATAGGATTATGGCGTATGTGTTCTTTGTTTTACAAATACTATAGTTTTGCAAAATAACTTATTTTTATTTACTTTGTGCTAAGAATGGTATTAATTGACAAACAAGCCCTATCTTTCGACGTATCGTGCCTGACTAGCCTTTACGTGAGAAAATTGGGGTTGTTACAGTTGGTATCAGAGCACGGTTCTAGTGTCCCTAGGATCTGTATTTGCGCTCATTACATTATGAGTTACGTTCTGTGATATGTAGAGCCTATAATTATGACTCGTTGTGCTCTTGCGATATATACTGGTACGAACCATGTTTCTTTACAAATGACAAACAGACGTGCGGACATACCCAAGAGAGTAGTCCCACAAGTTGGGGAACAGGAGGCTCGCTCGGAGCCACCACAGGCTCCACAAGTACCGCAGGCCCCACAAGCCGCATAGTTGATTACTTCGGAAGATATAGCCACTATAGTGTCCCAGGCAATATCCACAATGATGGTGGCCATGATACAACATTTTTTTCCGCCTCAGGCACCACAACAGCCACCACAATAGGTGGCTATTCTAGCATAGGCACTGGGATACATATGGGACCGAGCGAGTTAAAGGCCAAACTTCAAAGTTTAGAGGTGGGTCTGATATTCTGATTGCTGGTCACCGAAAGAAAGACATTAAGAGGAACTTGAGGATGGTGAAGTGCACGCCCGTTCAAAAACAAATATTAGGATCCTTTAAATTGGTGGGAGCCGCCCTTCAGTGGTGGGAGGCAGTGACGATAGTCGAGGAGAGGGAAAACCTCATTATAAATCAGTTTGGGGAGAGATTTGAGGGGAAATACTTTCCCCTAGATATATAGTCCGAGATGAGGACTAGGTTTATAAATCTGAAGTAGGAGGGATGTTTAGTTGCAGAATACCAGATGAGTTCACCGCTCTATCATACTTCGTAAATGAGGATGTTCGGATAGAGAAGATAATGATGGAACATTTTATTAGGATTCAGCTTGGCATATTAGGAAGGATCTTCTGGGAAATCCAGCGTTCTTGACGTACAACCAAATAGTTAACACTGCACTTATTCATTACCAAGATCATAGGGTGTTCTTGAAGTGTCAAGGGGGAAAACTCCACGGGGGAGAGTCGTCTAGCAATTAGGGCAAGACGAGTGGGAATAGTGGATCTGGGGCTCAGCAAGATAGGGGAACCCCACCCACTGATCAGAGTAAGATATTCAGGGGTACAGATAACAGGCAGAGGTGGGGCTAGGTGGGCCAGGGTCAGACAGGGCAGTGCTATCAGGGCTAACAGTACAGAGGCCATTAGGCCAATAGTACAATGGCCATCAGGGCTAAGGATTCCAGGGTAGAGGCCAGCAGGGCTGACAGACTGACAGCACTCCCTTCTTGGGGAATTTCAATACTTATGGTGAAAGGGGCCACACCTCGAGGAGTTGCACGATAAGGGATCGAAAAACTCAGGGACAGGGAGGCCATTGTGGATAGAAGGCGCCACGGGGACAACGTCCACCATTTCAGGCTTAGGGAGCCACTGCACCATCCGTCCCAGCACCCATCACCCCACCTCAGGGGAAACATCAGTTGTAGTATAGTCGGGTTTACCACGTAGAAGCAGTAAATTGACCTTCACCTCCACAGGAAGTTGGGGGTATATTTCCTATCTTTGGTCACATTGGTCGTATAATATTTGACACGAGTTCATCACACTCTTTCGTTATCACGGGGTTTGCATGAGAGTCAGATATGATAGACTTTGCCTCAGATGTACTATTGCACATAGACTAACTAGTTAGTAGAGGGGCACCCATATGGTCAGTGTGTAGGGGGATAGATATTGAGATAGGTCGACTTACTTTTGTTGAAGACTTACTAGTTCTTGATATGCATGAGTTTAACGTCATTCTGGGTATCGACTGTCTAGCCGCTTATAGGGCATGTGTGGATTGATTCTGGAGGTCCATCATCTTTTCCATTCCGAGGCAGGAGATATACCTAGTTACGATGCGTTACCCCGGGGGTGGATCGAGCATGCATTTATATTATATTGAGGAGCATACCTCTTCGAAGGTCTTGATGAATCTAGATTCCATTCCAGTGGTTAGGTATTTTTCAGATGTTTTTAGGGAGATTCCAAGGTTACCACCGAGTCGGGAGATTGATTTTGTGATAATATAATTCCAGGCACCAGATCTATTTCCCGCACTTTGTATAGGATGGCTCCATTGGAGATGAGGGAGATACGAAAGAAGATTGAGAATTTATTAGGACAGGGGTTCATTAGGAGGAGTACTTCACCCTGGGGATCTCCATTGTTGTTCGTCAAGAAGAGGGACGGATCCTTACTACTTTGTGTCAACTATAGAAAGGTGAATAAAGTCACAATTTGAAATGAATACCCGTTGACGCGCATAGATGATTTGTTCGATCAGTTTGAGGGATGCTGCATATTTTTCGAAGATTGACTTGAGGTCGGGATACCATCAGTTGAGAGTTCAGGAGCATGACATCTCAAAGACAACTTTTCTTACTCATCATCGATCGTACGAGTTTTTGTTGATGCCATTCGGGATAACCAATCCACCGGCGGTGTTTATGGATTTGATGAACTAAATTTTCAGGGACTTTTTGGATCGGTTTGTTATAGTATTCATTGATCATATTCTGATATATTCTTAAACTGCGGAGGAGAACGCGAAGCATTTATAGGTGGTCTTACAGACACCTTGGGGTCACCAGCTGTATGCTAAGTTCAAGAAATGTGGATTTCAGCTGAAGGAAGTATAGTTCTTGGGTAATATTGTGTCCAAGCAGGGGATATCCATGAACCTAGGGAAGGTTTACACTGTGATGGAGTGGGGATATCCAACTACACCCACCGAGGTGCGCAGTTTCTTAGGATTAGCCGGGTACTACTGTTAATTCATTCAAGGGTTCTCCAAGTTAGTCGGGCCCTTAATGAATTTGATGAGGATGGGAGTACCTTTCGTCTGGGATGAGATGTGCCAGGAGGCATTTGAGGAGCAAAATGCGAGGTTGACTAAAACACTATTTTTAACATTACCTCGGGCAGGAGTGGACTTCATGGTCTATATTGATGCGTCCCTAAGGGGGCTTGAGGGTTTTTGATGCAGGAGGAGAAGCCGATAGCTTATGCTTCCCGAAATCTTAAGACTCACGAAGGACATTACTCCACCCATAACTTAGAGTTGGAAGTCATGGTTTTTGTCTTACGAGTGTGGAGACATTATCGTACGGGGGAGAAGTTTCATCTTTTCACAGACCATAAGAGTCTCCAGTATTTGTTCAAACAACGGGAGCTGAACATGTGACAGAGGAGGTTGCTCGAGTTTGTGAGGACTATCAATTCAACATTCAGTACCACCCGGGGAAAGAGAATGTCATAGCAGGTGCGCTGAGCCGTAAGACTTTTCTGGAGTTGGTCGCGATATGGAAGGCGAAGTGAAAGTCACTTCGTGGAGATGATGAGTTAACCTGAGAACTTATATCAGTTCTCACTGTTACCCTCGAGATCATTATTCCGGTGGTGAAGGCCCAGGCGGAGGATCAACTTTGTCAGGAGCGGGTGAGATAATTGTTAGCCGAAGGGGTGGAGCATTTTTCTATCAGGTCTGATTGTAGTTTGAGGTTCCAGGGGAGACTGGTTATTTCAGAGGATGATAAGTTGAGGCCAGCCGTTCTCATGGTTCTCTCTATACGGTGCATCCCAATGGAGATAAGATGTACCACGATATGCATCGTCAGTATTGGTGGGTCGGTTAGAAGAAGGATATAGCTGAGTTTGTGTCTAGATGTGCTACTTGTTAGCTGGTGAAGGTGGATCATCAACGTCTCGCGGGTACTCTGTAGCCGTTGGAGATTTCTATGTGGAAATGGAAAAGCATATCTATGGACTTTATTACTTGGTTACCTACTTCACAGAGGGGACATGATTCGATATGGGTATTTATCGACAGGTTGACAACGGTGGATTATTTCTTACCGGCCAGGACAGACTATAGCTCAGAGCAGTATGGCCAACTCTTCCTTATAGATATGGTTAAACTTCATGGGGGTACCGCTCAATACTGTATCAGATAAAGACAGGACGTTTGTGTCCCACTTTTGGAGGATCTTCCAACAGGATTTGGTAACAGAGTTGAGACTGAGCACTTTGTATCATCCTCAAACCGATGGGAATACCGAGAGGGTGAACCTGATGCTGGAGGACATGCTACATATGTGTATTTTGTAATTTAAGGGAAGTTGGGAGTAGTACTTACCCTTAGTGGAGTTTGCCTACACCAACAATGATGAGTTCACGATAGGGATGGCACCGTTCGAGGTGCTCTATGGAAAACCTTGTCGTTCACCCTCATGCTGGTTGGAAGTGGGGGAGAATAAATAACTTGTGCCAAATTTCATTCAGGATACCTCAGAGAAGGTAGAGATGATTCGGGCCAGGATACACATTGCCCAGAATGGGCAAAAGAGCTATGTGGATGTGTGCCGGAGACACTTAGACTTCGATGTTGGAGACCAGGTGTTGATTAAAGTGTCTCCCATAAAGGGGTGACGAGATTTAGGAAGAAAGGGAAGTTATCTCCTTGATACGTAGGGTCGTTCCCTATTTTGGAGATAATTGGGCCTGTAGCATACCGACTGGGATTACCGGAACACTTACAGCAGATGCATGATATTTTTCACATATCTTCACTGTGGATATTCCTTAGAGATGAGGTTATGTACTAGAATATCGACATCGATGACATTGATCTCCAACCAGATGCTACTTACTAGGAGAGACCGGTAGCCATTTTGGATAGGCGGGAGCGCCGCCTGTTCTCCAAACTTGTTCCTTTAGTTCGGGTGTAGTGGGGGCACCACCGGGAGGACGAGTCGACTTGGGAAGAGAGGATGCCATGCACACAAAGTATCCCGAACTCTTCTATCTAGGTACGTACTTTCTTGATTCTGAGGACAAAATCATATTACTAAGGGGGGGGAGAATGTAATACCCCACATTGTTTCTTAAATAATTAGTGAAATATCATTTTGTTATAAATAATTAATTTTGGAAATTTAATCTACATAAATATTTCCTTCGAGAATGTTAAGTGTTAACTTGTTATTTAGTATGCTCGTGTGTATGATTCTTTTTTTTTATGCATGGTTATGTCATTTGCATAAATGAAAAGAAAATAATATAATTTATGCGCGACACAAATTAAAAATAATTAATTTGGCATAAATAATTCGGAGAACATTTTGGGACTCATACAAACTCGTTTAAGCCTTTAAAATGGTCCTGGGTCAATAGTATATAGGCTGGGTAACTTTTAGGCTTATTGGGTTGTGGATTCGGGTCCATTTGGGGATCCAAAAGTTGGGCTTTTGACCCAACTCTGGATTAACACTTAATGAGTGGTTTAGTGGGGGTAGACCACTCGCCCATTATCATAAATCAAAACATAAGATAACAACCACGGGAGAGAGAAGAAAGAAACACCAAGAGAAGGAAAAGGGGTTAGAACAAGAGGGGAATCTAAAGCTTTCAAGGATTTCTCCACTACAAAATGTAAAGGCAAGAATTTTCTTGCATAATTTATGTTTCTAATGTATTTCTCAATGCATAATTTTATTTCCCTTAAGGCTTATGGAAAATTAAGGTTTATTATAGTTGATTTGATGATGAAAACCCACATATAGTGGATGGATATACACGTAGAGTGTTCTAGAAATTAGGAATCGAAAGCCTTATATTGAGGATTATATTTCCATTAACTTTTGATAATTATTTGGGGAAAAATTGTTTAATCATTGTAGAGATTATTATTACCCATTAATGGACTGAAAATTTGATGTAGTTACCATATTAAATGTTCTTGGCCTGAAACAGACATAGTTGGAGAATTGAGAAATAAATTGTTGTGATACGAATTTGTTAGTAAATTGTTTGGGACATAATGATGGTGAAAACATGAGAATTTTTTATTTACGAATTATTAGAAACCGCATGGATTTTTGGATATCTAGGAAAATCCTAGAACTGTTAGAGTCGGAGGAAGAAGACGATACGTCATTCAAATGGCGTGGAAGGTCGTTAGAACGACGTACCATGTCGCACGAACGACACCTCCAGTCATTCGAACGACGTGGGATTTTTCTCTCTCCTTCCCCTTTCTATTGTAACCTCGATGTTTGAACCCTTGCTTATAAAAAATTTCCATCTCACGTACAGTGGTTAGAAATCTTGGGAAAAGGAACCAATATAAATTTTATGGGTTAATTCATATTTGAATTAATAATAATTACTTTTAGCTAGAATGTTAAGTAATTATTTATGATTGAAAGTAATAATTTATTAGTTTATGAATTATTAATAAATGAGAAGTATTGTGAATTATTTAATGAGGAATATTGTTGGTAATTTTAGAGAAATTGCCTATACAAATTATAGAGATAAATAATATGTAGTATTATGTATTTATGTGGACATACCATATTCGTGGGCTGTCCTATCGGCTCAAGGGTTCGCGCGTTCGGGTCGAGTACCACATTCAAATTCAGTTGCTTCTCGCATAGGTGCTTTTCAACTTCAATCATTTATTATTTGGAACTTTTGTAAGGGCATAAGCCCGTTACTTTTTTATTTTATGTCGGTTGGGATTTTATTACTCTAGTTGGATATTATTGTTACTATTATTATTATTATTATTATTATTATTATTATTATTATTATTATTATTATTATTATTATTATTATTATTATTATTATTATTATTATTATTATTATTATTATTATTATTATTATGGTGGTGGTGGTGGTGGTGGTTTGGAATATTGGATTATTGTGTATGTGTTCTTTGTTTTACAAATGCAAATGTTTTGCAAAATAACTTATTTATATTTACTTTGTGCTAAGAATGATATTAATTGACAAACAAGTCCTAACTTCGGCGTATCATGCCTGGCCAACCTTTACGTGAGAATATAAGGATTGTTACATTGACTAGTCCTCGAGCAAAGATAACATTAATAAATAAATTCCTAACTCACTTTCGTAGGAATCACGATTGCACTTACCAAATGCAATAAGGCTTTAACTCCCTAGGTTATCCTTGTGGATGAGTTATATTCTCGTGAGGGCTTGCAGTGAGTATACCCACAAAATTCTTTTTGTGGTTCTTAAGATTTCTTAGAAAAATTTTCTTTCTTACCAATGAACACAAGAGTTGACAATCATCATCATACTTTCCTTAATCCCATCACATGGGGTTGGCCACATGGATTCTCCTTTTCCATTATAATATATTATATGAAACATTATCATTCAACTTTAATTCCTTAAGATCTATCCTAATAATTCCCTCCAATGATAGCTTGGTCCGACCCCTTTCTCTTTTACCCTCTATTTCTAATAATCTCCCTCTTGTTATAAATGTATCTAATCGTCTACGTAACACATGTCTGTACCATCTAAGTCTAATTCCTCTTAATTTATCACGAATAGAACAACTCTTAACTTTTCTCTCAAGTCCTAGTTTTTAATTTTGTCCTTTCTAGTAATTTTTATCATCCATTGGAGCATTTTCATCTCACTAGCATGGAGACTTTATTCATTTTTTTTCTTTAAAGTCCAACACTCCGGTCCATATAGGGTCGCCGACCTAAAAACTTTTCTATAAAATTTTCCTTTTAATTTATTAGTTATGCTCTTATCGCATAACACCCCACTTGCTCGTCTCCATTTCATCTAACTAGTTAATATTCTACTCATAACATCCTCATCAATATCCCCATTACTTTGTAACACTAATCTTAAATAGTGAAATTTATTACTTTGGTTTATGATTTTTTCTTCAATCTTTAACATTATGTTATTCGACGCCTCATTATTAAATTTACATTACATAAATTTCATTTTATTACTACTGATGTTTAGTCCCTTAAACTCCAAGACTTTTCTCCACGTATCTACTCTCCTCGCTAAGCCCTCCTTTGAAGTGTTTTTGAAAACTATATCATCCACAAACAACATACACCATGGGACACCTTCTTGTATGTCCTTAGAAATATCATCCATAACTACGGTAAATAAGTAAGGGCTTAACGTCGATCCTTGTTGCAAACCCACTGTAACACCCCGTATTTCTGTGCATGTAATATTTAATTAATTCGGAAAATTTTAAATTACTTATGTGTCTTAATTTTTTAAAATTAAGCATGGTAATATTTATTTAAATATTAATCAGAGAGTGAATGGTTAATATTTAGAGAAATTTAATTACTAAGTGAATAGTAATAATTTATTTACGTCATAACGTGTATTAGTGAAGTGACATTTATTTATCTCAGTCGGGAGTCGGTATAGACTAATTTGGGTGTGAGATAAGGATTTTTATAAATTAACTTGGATGTCGATTTTGAGGGCACGGTTGAGTCCAGATGGGCCGAGATAGTAAAAAAAGTGTATCCGGGGATAGTAAACGGGCCACGGGGTGTTTTTAGGCATAACCGAGCCCCCACGGGGGTGTTTGGGTCAATTGGGCTTGACCCATTAGGCTAAAAATGGGATTGAGCCTAATTACTTAATTAAAGGAAAAAGGGGAACGACAGATTACACTATGGAAAACCCAAAGTTGGAGAGAGTACCCTAGGGAGGAGTTAAAGGCATTGGGAACCAATTTGGAAGACAAAGGCAAGAACCAAAGGGGATTTCATCATCAACCTTGAGAATCACAACTCCGGATCAGACCCTACGAAACCATAGGGCAAGTGGTTAACTTGATGTGATGTTTATTTATGATATTCAATTCATATTTTTGTGATGTGTAAATCAAAATTCGTTTTGGGTGTAAAAGGGTACAAAAGAAAAGGGGTTTTTGTATATACACTTGAATGAAATTATTGGAAAATTAATGTGGGAATTCATTATGTTACATAGTTCTAAGATAATTTATTCAGATGTGAAAACCCAGTAGAAATTTATGAACGAATTTGGGATAAACAGATGAAATTGGGACTGAACGAGTAAAGGCCCAAAAATTGCTCAAATTCGAAAAAGTAGAGATTTGTGAAATTTAATTCGTGTTTAAGGTTCTAGGGGAGGTCCTAATCACGTTCCATTATGATAAAAATGTTGTGTGTGCTTGAGATGAACCATAGACGAGTTTGGAGGTTGGAGGAATTCGTTATTAGCAGAAATAGAAAGTCGAAGAAGATGAGAACCAGTTCGATCGATAGATCGATGGCTTGGAATTTTTGATAGTTTGGCCTTGGGAGTTTTAGGTGGGATTTTCTTTTAGTTTAATTACCACCAAGTCTAATTAAGGGAGAAAATTTAATTAGGGAGGTTAATATCCTCACAATTTTAGGGGCATATAATTGGGAATGGTGGGGTAATTAAGTGTAACACTTATGTATGAAGTTTGAGAATAAATTCTCAGAAATAAAATAACAAACTGGGTGAATAAGTTCGGGTATAGTAGTAGGGCATCCCTGCTAACTTAGATTAATTATGGATGAAAAACTATTTGATTTGGATTCGGGGATTAGAATCGACTGTTATATTAATTTCGGGCCACGAGAGCGTGCCGAGTATATTGGTTGGGTTACACCAATAATAATTTAATTAATTAATGTGCAAATTGATTAATAATTAGAGTTGGACCATAAACTCGAGATGCTAAGTATAGGCTTGTGTTACGGACTCAGTACACGATAAATCCGGGATATTTTATATATATATATATACGGTATACGATAGTATATATATGGTGTGTGCATATAAATATCAGTGATTAGATATTATTAATATATATACTCTAGTTCTATCGGAGGAGGTCGCGCGATGTGGGTGAATCCCCTAGCTTTATGAGTAGGGTGAGTATATCCCCAGGCCATAGTGTCCGTTATATGGGTGAGGGGATTATCTCACTTTGAGGGAAGGATTATGACCGCCTCCATTATGTTTATGTTTTTAGCTAAGTTAGTGAGAGATTCTGACTTGGGGGTAACTAGGTTATGTGAGTACACCTAGTGTGATAGCACTTTAGAGAATACATCCGACGAGTTATTACTCGGGAGGATGGGTTATATTTATATTCAACATATGTGTGAATGTTGTAATATGGTTCTACGTATATAATGGGATAAATAATTATATATGGGTCATTAAATACAGGAAGTGAATTGTATTTTTTATATATGGGTTATTTTCATATTCAACAGGCGTGATTGTTGTAAGATAACTGTACGTACATAATGGGGTGAATAATTATATACGGGAAATTTACATACGTGGAGAAAAGTGTATTATTTATATAACTAGTGAATGTTATATGGCTTTCAAAGAAAGATGATTAACTAAGTTAAGGTGATAAATAACTTATAAGTCATATATTAAAAATACTCGAGATTGAGTAGGGCGGTTGACAAGAGCTATATCAATTATCTAGTTTCGGGGTTGAGGACTAGGTGGGTTATAAAGAAGGCGTTAGGTGTGGACATTAGTTGAGGAGTGAGTCTGTCCTCAAGGTATTGCGACACTAACTAAAATATGAAGCGCATTCATGCATATTTTATTACTGAAAGTTAATCATTTGCTAAATGTTTTCAAAATGTTTTGGGTTCTAACCCTTGCTATAAAATATTTTCAAAACCTTTTAGGTGTCCACCCACAGGGACGCCAGGCTTGATTCATTCCAGGGATTCGCTGATGCAACATATGTGGATGTTGCAGGATTTGGATAGGCACCTCTATTCTTTCTATTCCTAGTATAGGGATTTTCTATCAGATATTTGAGCATGTTGATCACGATTTTATTTAGTATTTATTTCAGATACTTGAATCCATTATTATCTGTCTTTACATTTGTGTTGGATTTTAGACGATGGTTTATTCGACCAGTTTCTTATTTATATGTGATGGTTGGATTCAGTGAGCTTGTGATTGTTAATGATTTATTTCCGCATGAGTATTTCATTGAATTAATGAAAGATAAAACTTGGCACCAGTCTAATTTCACATAGGTGGTTAGTAATTAAAAGTTTCGACAGTGATGCTAAGAATGAACCAAATGAGAAACATGTTCTAATTAAATCTAGGACTGATCACCCGGAGTTTAATTAGGCTGGGTGTCACACCCCCTTTAATCCTCAAGTCACTATTTTCTCCACATAAAGTTCTTACACTAGTATTTATGTTATGATACTTATCTTTAATAACTTTAATATAACTCAAAGGGATTCCTCTCCTTTTTAAATCCCACCAAATTATATCCCTACGTACTCTATCATAAGTCTTTTCTAAGTCTATAAATACCATATATGAATTTTTATTCTGACTTCTACATTTCTCTATTAACTATCTTAAAAAGTAATTTGCTTCCGTGGTGGATCGACCAGGCATAAATCCAAATAGATTGTCCGAAATAGTTGATTTATTTCTTAATCTTTGTTCTATAACCTTTTTCCATAATTTCATAGTGTGATTCATCAGTTTTATTATTCTATAATTACTGCAGTTTTGTATATCCCCTTTATTTTTATACAAAGGTATTATGGTGCTTTTCCTCCACTCATCTAGCATTTTTTATTTTCTTAAAATTGAATAGATGCTTTAATAAAATAAATATGCTTTAATAATTGAATACATCTCGTATCCAAATCTTAAAAATAGCAACACTTATAGTAATATTTCTTTTAAACAATTCTCAAGTGCGTGTATGTTATAGAAAAACTCAATCTCAATCTCAAACTTAAACTTCAATACTTTTGTATTCGGATTACTATTAAAACTATGCTTTAACTTCAATTCTCACTTGAATTACACTCAACAAATGAAATCACTCAGAGTATGTGTAATGTAGATATCCAGGCTTTTTTAAAGTAATTGTATTCATATTCAAATGCCACACACATATCTATATATGAAAAATGGACAGATGAATGGACAATAGTCTCATGAATGTAATTTATTCCACTAAAAGAGCGAAATACTGCGGATAACTCCATACTTTACCTTCACCTCAATTCCGACTCATCTACGATCGTTAGGTATTAATTAAGGTTGTAATGTTAGGCTAGGGTGATAGTTTATGAAATAAAGGACAATTAGAATTCAAACGTTTAAACCCGTGTCGAGATTGTATTAATACATCGATTGATTTGAACTTTACTTCTTTTTTGAACATTCTCATATTTTCTTTTCACATTTCCCCAAGATATTTTTTGCATTTTCTTTCTTTTCATTGCACATAAATAACTTTCACCCAACTTTGATATCTATAACATAAATTTAAATAGGGATAACGTATATATATATATATATATATATATATATATATATATATATATATAATAAGGAGGAATGGTGTTTTTACTGTTCATAAGTTTTGGAGACATTTGACAGTTCAGATTAAGGCCACCTAAGCAAGAAATGAAACGTTCGGATTAAAATTCACGACGGAACCTATACATTTGTTTTACACCTCAACATCATTCACTTTAATTTAATATGTCCCAATTATCAAGAGACATCTCTTACACACAGTCAAGCCTCGAGCCTCTCCCATGTCCCATGTCTCATCTCTCAATAACTCCCTCTTACACAACCACTCCCTCCCATGTCATAACCTCTTTCTTTCTCACCTACCTTCGTCCCATCAAACTCACTCTATCATAACTTTATCTACCTCGAGCCCATCAATCTCACTCTCTCATATCTTCCTCCCTAACCTATTCACCCCACTCATCATGACCATTTTTAAACCCTCATCCCTCGATATTTCTCTCTACTAACCGAACAGTCATTTAATTCTCAGTTTTTTTAATTTTAATTTTTCATTTTTGCAGCTCCTGTTTGTGGAAGATAGGTACATAGATAACCGACATGTATCTTTATGAGGATTTAAGGTCACTAGCAAGTGGACTCACAAGGAATCGGAGGATGAAAGTGAGAGTATAGGTTATGGTGTTGTGGCAGAAGATGGGCTTCCCCATTAGAAGAGTTTTTGTTGCTGTTGTTGCCCGTGTTAAGTCTCAAAATAACGGCCAGTCACCTCTCTGTCCCTCCCCCCCTCTCTCTCTCTCTCTCTCTCATCTCTGTCTGTGTGTGCTCATGCAGTTTGGTGTTATTTTGTAGAACTAAAGAGTAGTTGAGAATACTCTCGGTAAGCAGAGACATATGAGGGTGTTTGTGTAAAATTTTGAAATATAAATATTTATTATGTAATTCATGAAAAAAGAGAGTAAAAAAGTTTATATTGAATTGTTGATTTTTTTAACTTATGAATTCTATATTCCTGTTGATGCTCTTTAATGACTATAAAATGGAGATCCTTCGGTCTGCTGATTCCAGACGTTACGTGTTCTTCTCTTTGTGATGGTTCTTGGCTCAGTTGCATTATTCTTTGGGTTCCATGTTTAAAGGTTTTTGCTGAAGATTTTTGGGTTTTGAATGTTACAACTCTTTTCTTGATTGTTCAGCTCAGTGGGTTGTGGAAGTTGCGTTATGGTTACTCGGTTTGAATGTTGTAGTTGACGATTTGCGATGACTGGTTTCCTCAAGATTGATGGTTAGTGGCCGACAGGGTTTTCTTTGTGCCTGGTTGGGATTGGTCGGTTAGGAGGTGGCTATTGTATTGTGTACGTGTCTTTTATGTTTGACAGCTGGTGGGTTGTGTTTTGAATATGTTTGTTGGGTTGGGTTGGGTGGTTTTCCATGGGCGATTGGGTTGTTTTGGGTTTGGGATTGGATCTCAGGTGGTTCGGTTGTATTAGTTTGGGCTTTTTTGTATATCTTTGTTTGGCTTTTGCCTTTGGTTAATAAATTACATATTACCAAAGAAAAAAAATGGTATTCTTTATTTTTTTTTATCTGATTTTTTAATATTAAAGTCATCACAGTATTAACACATTATTGTTGGGATCCTACATTGATCAACCGAGAGATTTTTTAAACAACAGAATGTCAGTCCAAAATTTTTAGAATGTTGACATAGTGGTGTAAAAAAATCTTTTTTACTTGTGGAAGTACTACACATTTCATGATATTTGTAGAAAAGTTATCTCAAAATTATTTATTTTGATATTTTAAAAAATAAAATAATATTTGACGGTTTTAAATGGTTTAATATTAGTCAATTTGTTTTTAAAATATCAGAATAAGTCTTTTTGTGGATAATTATAAAAAATGACAAACTCCAAAGTGCCAAAAATGATGGAACTAGACAAAATATTTTGAGGGAAATGAACTGAATCAATATCTGGACCGGACAAAATAGAAAATACTATCAGCTACCCAAAGAATACAAGAACTAGTCTCACTGCTTGAGGCAGATGCGGGGCCCGCTTCAAATGTTTCAAGCAGACAAAGTCATCATCATATCTTATAAGATCGAAATTAAAAAGTATCTTAAATAATTTTTAATAAACATTTAGTTCAAGTACCTATTTAAGAAAATATTATTTTATTTTGAAAATTCGGGTTAGCGATATGTCAAGGAATTTTTTGGAACAAATAAAAAGATTTGGACTAAACATGTTGGTATTATCTTATAAGTTTGCATTATAATTATCAAATTGGACCCGTTGTGTAGTACACTTACCAAAGAAGTATGTGCACTCATAAATCCAAAACAGGACATTACCAGTGTATATGTATTAAAAAAATGAGTGTATGTATATATATATACTCGCGGATGCCCGTGTCGAGGGCACGCCGATAAATTTCCCCCGTGATAAAAACTCAGCCCACATTATCATGATGGCTTTCAACTTTAGTGCACTTTAAAATGTCATGTATAGTTGTTGTTAGCAAATGAATAACATGTCATATTGGTCGAGGTTTACCACACTATTACGTATAGTCCTTGGGATATTACATCAGTGTCATTGGCAACGCTGAAATTATCATAGTAAACTTTCGACGTACACATCAATGTTGTTGGCACGGTTCCTATCAATGACGTACACTTCGTTTTGTTGGGAAATGATTTTTTTTCATTTTTCAATCACGTACTTTGAAAATTTCGTACCATATGTTATTTCAAAAACTGTTTATTCGTTGTGAACTAAATACGACGTATATTTTATCAATGACGTACACTTTCGAAAATTAGTGTCGTGCTTTTAGGCACGGGCATATCCTAGTATATATATATATATATATATATATATATATATATATATATATATATATATATATATATATATATATATATTATCTATGCTCTGAGATTGGAGTAGGGTAGGTATATTTGGCTAAAAAACAAAAGGCTTATATAGTTAGGTTCAATAAGTTGGCTGGTTGAAAATTTTAATAAAGGTAACCTAAGGATTTAATACAAGTTATTAAATAGGGCCTAAATCTTTTTCTAGGTTGATTAGTTCATTCTCTTATGTATTTTATGAATTTTAAGAACGTTCTCTTTAGTGTTGAACCAAGCAAACAATAATGAGATTAACAACGAATTATATTTTTTCAAAAAGTAAGAGTGAATATGTATGACCCTTAGAAACATGAATGGCTCTAGACTCACAAGAGTTAATAATTCTCCACTTTGTTTATCAAGTTTTCCTCATTGCTTACTTATTTATTAAAGTTTAATCAAGATTTGTCTTATCGTGCTCTAATGTTTGAGAATTGAAATTCATGGAATTTCCAAGACTTAAGATAATAGTTAAACTTTGGAATGCCATGCATTGCATACTACTCACATACAATCTATATCTGAAGGCGCCATTGTTCAGTGCATTAAGAAAGAGAAAAATTAATACATCATTGAAAAGAACAAAATTTAAATAATAATAATAATAATAAGGGAAGATATTTTTGTGTTTTTATTATTTTTGAATTTTTTTAAAAAAAATTTGCCAAAATTTCTGCAACATAGTGCAAATAGTGTCACATTACTAAGAAAAATAAAGTTTGACCAAAATACCCTAAACCTAAAACTTTTATTGTCCTCAATGTAATCATAAATGCATATAAATAATAAAAGTGAGGTATAATGAATATACAATATCATATGTAGGATTGAAAGCGTTCCTTATGATTTACTTGAAATTATGGTTAGAAATCAAATAAGAAAAACAAAAATACTAAAGAGATAAAAAAACTAAAGTGAAAACAAATTACTAACTAAAAACGAAAGAAAATAATTCTACATAATATACATATGTGGTGCTAATAAGATCAATCCCTATAAACGGGATCCTCCAAAAGCATAACATCAACTTTCGGGTTTGTCAACTCTAAAAATTGTTTCAACCTATGTCCATTAACTATAAAAATATAACCATCTTCATGATTTTCAATCTTAGCGGCCCCGTAAGGATAAACTATACATACTATAAAAGGACCAAACAATCGAGACTTTAGTTTACGTGGAAATAAATGCAAATGAGAATTATATAGCACAATCTCAATCATCGTTCCTAATTTCTTCTAACTCTTTAAGTTGGAGATTTCTTTGGTTACCCCCATGGTAAGGTAGAAATTAAGTTGCTTCATAGTTCAAAACCCTCTTGTTCAAGATCAATCGGAAGGTGGCAAACTTTATCGTATATAAGTCAATAGGGGGACATCCTATTGAGAGTATTATATGTCGTATGGTATGCCCAAAATGCATCAGTCAACCTTAAAGTCTAACCTTTCCTATTCGAATCAATCGTTTTCTCTAAAATGTGTTTAATCTCCCTATTTGATATCTCTACTTTCCCGCTCATCTAGGGATGATATCCCGTTCCCTCTTTATAAACTACACTGTATTTCTATACTAAGCTCTCAAATAGACTATTGCAAAAGTGTTTGCCTCCATTACTTCTAATGGTATGTGATGTACTAAAATGTGAAAATATAAATTCTTCTAAGAATCAAAGCACCACTTTATGGTCATTGGTTTTGCATGTTATGGCTTTTACCCATTTTGACATGTAATTCACAGCCACTAAAATATAGAGGCAGTTATATGAACTAGTAATGGACTTATAAAATCAATGCCCCACACGTAAAAAATATCAATAATTATTAGAGGATTAAGAGGCATCATATTTCTAGGATTCAAACTACCTAATTTTTGACATCTCTCACAGGCTACACAATAGGTATGTGAATCACAAAAGAGGGATGGCTAATAAAATCCACATTTTAAAATTTTTGTAGAGATGTTTTTTAAACTCAAGTGTCCTATACACAGTTGATCATAATAAAATGAGAGGGTACTTAGTTGGTCACTTTCGGGAACACATTTTCTAATGACTTGATCAGAACAATATTTAAATAAGTAATTGTCATCCCAATATAAGTACTTCACCTCGGTCAATAATTTGGACCAATCTTATTTGGCCCAATGTGTAGGCATTTCTCCAATAACACGATAGTTCACTATGTCAGCATACTAAGGCGACTAAGAAACATGCATAAATTGCTCATCGGGAAAGGTCTCGATTATGGGCAAGGACTCATTAGTAAAATCTACAATAATCATAGATAAGTGGTCCACTACAATATTATTAGAACCCCTTTTGTCATGAATTTTTAAGTTAAATTCTTATAGAAATAGGACCCAATTAATAAGCTGTAATTTAACATCTTCTTTAGACAAACGGTATTTAAAGGTGGTATGATTTGAGAATTCAAGAACTTTAGACCCTAAAAGATAAGATCTAAATTTATCTAAGGCAAATACGATGACCAACAACTCCTTTTCGATAATCGAATAATGGAGTTGGGCATCGCTTAGAGTTTTACTCGCATAAAAAATCACGTGGAGAATTTTGTCAATTAATTATCCTAACACGACACCTACTGTGTAATTGGACGCATCATAAATAATCTCAAATGCTATACCCTAGTCCGGTGACCGAATAATATGTGCTAATGTTAGGGCGAATTTCAAGGACTCGAGTGCTCGAAGACACACATCATCAGATATAAATAGTCATCTTTAGCCAGAAGGTTGCATAAAGATTTTGCAATCTTGCTAAAATATTTAATAAATCTCCTATAAAAACCACTGTGGCCTAAAAGTGAATATATATTTTTTTTAATGTTCATGGGAGAGAAGGTTAGAAACTAAATCTACTTTGACTTTATCATCCTCAATCCCCAATTTGGATATAATGTGTCCTAATAAAATTTCCGTCTGTACCATAAAATGGCATTTCTCCTTATTTAACACTAGATTCTTCTCTCTAAATCTCTCTAACATTAGGGATAAGTGGTGTAGGGACTCGTTGAATGAATACCCAAAGACTAGAAAATCATCCACAAAAAATTCTAGGAAACTTTCTACCATATCAGAGAAAATAAAAATCATACACCTCTAAAAAGTGTGTGTGTGTGTGGGGTGGGGGGGGGGGGGGTGGTGCATTGCATAACCCAACGTGAATGTGTTAATAGGCGAAAGTACAAAAAGGACATATAAATGTGGTCTTTTCCTTATTGGTGGCGTATGAAGAATTTGGTTATAACTAGAGTAACAATACAAAAAGAATAATAAGCATATCCGGCTAGTTTATGTAACATCTGATCAGTGAATGGAAGAGTAAAGAGATTTTTCCTTGTCAATGAGTTTAACTTACAGTAATTAATGAAAACTCCCCATCATGTTTGAACACGAGATCACTTATAACTACTGTGATACCAGACTTCTTAGGCACAACTTGTACTAGACTCATCCACTCACTATCTGAAATTGGGTAAATAATTCCCGCATCTAAGAGCTATAAAAATTTCATTCTTAACACTTTTTGCATCGTGGGATTTAATTGCCTCTCTAGTTCACTTGATGTTTTAGCGACTTTTTCTAAGTGAATTTTGTGCATAACTACTGAGGAACTAATTCCTTTTATATCCGTTATGGACCGCTCAATGGATTCTTTATGCTTTTTAGATGATATAATAATTTCTTTCCTGAGGATCGTCTAAATATGAAGCTATAATAACATGTAGCATGTCAGATGAACGTATAAATGCATATTTAAGTGTATCAAGCAAGGGCTTCAAGTCCAGCTTTAGTGGCTCAACTATGGACATAAGTGGTTATAATGAATACAATGTGAGGGTTTCACTTTTGGTGTGTAATTAGACATGCTTATTAAAGGCACTGCATCCAAAAGAGCATTAATTTACTGAATGGACTCATCAATATCAAATTCACACCCAAAGTAGGCAAAATGTGCCTTGAGTGGGTCTTCATAATGTGTTTGGAGAAAAGTCTCCTGCACTAGACTATCACTAAGATTAATCTTAGCTATATCATCATTTACATCTATTGGGGACTTACCTATATAAAAAATTTTAAGCTCGATAGTGAGATTTCCAAAAGAAATCTTCATCAATAAGTTGAGATAGTTTATAAGAGCATTGGATGTGGCCCTAAAATGACAAGAATTCGCAATTTTATATTAATTACGTGTTCTGTTTCAAGGATGACAAAGTCCACTAGAATATAAAAGGTATCAAACTTTATGAAGACGTCCTCAACTGCACACCTAGGAATTTTCATGAAATGATCGACTAATTGGAGTGTAATTTGGTGTAGGCTTTAAATCACCTAAACCTAATTGTTTATACACAAAATATATGAGTAAATTAACACGCTCCTAAATCTAGCAAAGGGCTCTAGATATCATATTACCCTATTCTACATACTATCGTAGGATAACCGGGGTCCTTGTATTTAATGGAATATTGACATTGAAGTATTGAGCTAGCTTATCCATCATGAAGGCTTTCTTAGGAACACTAATTTTCCTTTTTTGGTTAACCAAATCTTTTCTAAACCTTACATAAGAAGGTACGTATTTAATATCATCAAGGAAAGGGGTATTGATATGTACTTGTTTAAATATTTCTAAAACTTTTCACGATTGTACAATCTTCTTGTTATTTTGTATCCTTTGTGGAAATTGTGTCTTAGGAACAAAGTCCCTAATAAGAGGGTCTACTACATTTAGAGGGGAAGTGGTTGATTTTTTAACAACCAGAGGAGACTCATCAACCCCAGTTGACTTTTCATTATCATTGTTCACTTATTTTTCACCCTCTATAGGGATAATATTTTGATTGCCAACCTTTTTACCCTACCTTAAAATAGTGAAGACTTGAAATTGTAAAGGTCTAAAATATTGATCTGGGATCATTCCCTTAATAGATGGACCTTTAGAGTTAGATATAGGCTGACTAGGAAATTTTTCTTTCTCTTTCTCACCCATTTTATTAGCTAACTGAATTAATTATATTTTTTATTTGTGTGATATCTTGATTTGTGCTCTGAATGTTTTGGTGGTAATTGTTTAAGAGATTATTCTACTTTTGTTAATTGTGATTAGTTATTAACAACAAGTTGAGTCTATTGTGTATTTACCTGCACATGTGTATGAGATCTGGGAGGAAATTAAGGATCCATTACTGGAGTTCCTTTCATGTTTTCCATAGGTTGATTTTGTTAATAAGAGAAATTCAGGTGAATCCTCCACTTTGGATTGTATGGATCTATATATGGATTAAGAGATTTGTGATAGATATTTATAAAGTTAGATTGTTCATTTAGTTGCTCATTATAACCCACTATAGAAGGACATGCATTTGTTAGATGCATCAGACTTGCACATGTGCAACAAATCTCATTTTTCACTTGATTGAATGTGTTATTACCCAACCTCAATGTCAATGCCTCTACCTTTTTTGAGAGACTATCTAGTTGTATCTTTGTTTTAACATCCTCTATTACCTCATACATTCCTAACTTTGTAGGATATTATTGGGATCATCTTGCTTAGAAAAATTCCAATCTTGAGAGTTTTCTGATAAATTTTCAGGGAAATTAAATGCTTGATCGTCCTTTAGGCTTAGAAAACTACCCTTATTCCCAGACTCTATCATATTCCTATAAGCTTGGGTTAATCCATTATAAAAGTATTGAACAAGATGCCATGTTTTGAAACCACAGTGAGGGCATTTTAAAAGTAAGTCAGTAAATCTTTCCTATCATTTTAGATATTTTTCATTTTATTTTTCAGAGAAATATATTATTTGTCTCCTATGGCATTATTTGTTGACTTTTGAAAGAAATTGCCTAATATTTTTTATACAATAGTTTCTCACGTAGTAATGGAATTAGGAGAGTGAGAATTAAGCCATAATTTTGCTTTATCTTTTAGTGAGAAAGGGAAGACACGTACATGAACCGACTCATCCAAGGTTTTTCTCGTTGTGAATTTTCCTCGTACATTAGCATGTTGTGTGATTGATCTTATTTTATTTTCTATCATCAATATGCATTCTTTAGGATAAAGATAAAATTGGTTAATCTATTTTAACATAAAATCGATTTAAAATTGGTGCAAAGTTTTTATTTGGGTTTATCCTATTTAAGTTTTATATTTCAGTTAAAAAAATTACAGATTGACTTTTGTTTTGACCTCCTTCCATTCTGCCTACCAACGTAAAAACTTAAATAATCATGGCTTATAAATCATATACAATGAAATAAAGCAAGTAATTGAAATAACAAACCATTAAATTTGGTATCAAACTACAACTAATTCAATAAATGTAAAGCAAATCTTAAACAAGCAAAATATAAGCTAAAATCAACCTTACACCAAATTTCTACGACTAAAATGAACTATTTAATGGTGTAAAAGAGTGGAAGAAAGAAAATTTGATTGAAACTCTAGGATGGAGAAGTGAGTAAATGTTTGGAGAATATGTTAAATGCTAAGTTAAAAACGAATGAATAAAGAGGGAAATAAACCACATATACTAAGAAAAAATGATAAACTTGTGATAAAGAGGAAGCTAAAAATGAGGGGACCAAATAAATTTTGTCGAAACCAGGATTGAATCGGATTATGTAATTTGAGTCAGTGAGTTTTCGAATCAATTCGAGGTCTGACAGTTTGAATCAATGTGATGAGTTCTATTTTCCTTAAGCTGAATTCATGAAAAATGATGTATTTTCTTCGTTAAAAATCAGTATAAAACACCGTTGATAGCTATGCAAAGCTAACTTGGAGGGGTAAGACTTTCGTAAAGAGTTTAGGCAAGAAGCCCATTTGATAAAATTACTAAAATGTTGCACTTTGAAAAAAAAATTCTTCGGAATTCAACCAAACTTCATGCCTATCATTCCCAACACCTATAAAAGCTCAAATAAACCTATCAAAAGTAATGCATAGCAATCGATCGCACACCCACGGGATTCTTGATGTTAAGATAGGACACGAATTCAAAATTAGGCACAATTAGACTTGAAAACACGTTGTGGGGTGGGTGGGTGGGGGGGGTCACGCCCAAAGGCCCCACGAGGGGCATGAACACGGACTACGCATATAACATAAATGTTTCGCGGGGTGCGCATCCAGCGTAACACGTAACAATCAGTCGCGCAGTCGCGGGACTCCCAATTTGAGGATTGAACACAAATTTAAAAACAAGCACACTTAGGTTTGAAAAAATGTCGTGGGGGGATTAGCTCCCCCAGCATCCCCAAAATGGCACCGCGGGTGGCACAGACACCTCGAGGGCATCCAACGTAACATGTAGCAATTAGTTGCACAACTGTGGGAGAGGACATGGATTAAAAAATAGGCACACTTAGGCTTCAAAACTTGTCGCGGGGGGAGGACACCCCCAGCGGCATCAAAACATCATCGTGAGTGGCACAAACACCTTATGCACATCCAACTTAACATGTAGTGAGTGGCCGAGCGACCTCGGGACTCCTAGTTTGAGGATAGGTCAGGAATTCAAAAATAAGCACACTACGACTTGAAAACATGCCGCGGGGGACGGGCACCCCGACATCTCCCAACTGGCACCACGAGTGGAATGAACATCTCTTAGGTAGACAACGTAACACGTATCATACGGTCGCACAACCACGGGACTCTTGATTTGAGGATAGGACTCAAATTCAAAAATAAGCACACTTAGGCTGGAAAACATGCTACAGGAGGGGGGCACCCCCTGCGGCACCGAAACAACACTACGAGTGGCACGAGCACCTCGTGCGCATCCATCATAACATGTAGCAACCATCCAAGTAGCCACAAGATGACCGATTTGAGGAGAGAAAACGAATTCAAAAACAAGAACACTTAGTATTAAAAATTTGTCGCGGGGGGCAGGTAGCCCCCAACGGCTCCTTTAGCAACCGGTCGTGCAGCCGTAGGACTCCCGGCTTGTAAATAGAACATGAATTCGAAAACAAGCACCACGAGTGGCATGAACACGGCCTGCGCATATAACATAAATGTTTCACGGGATGCCCATCCAGCGTAACATGTAACAACTAGTCGCGCAGCCGCGGGACTTCCGGTTTGAGGATAGGACACAAATTTAAAAACACGCACACTTAGGCTTGAAAACATGTCATGGGGGTATTGGCACCCACAACATCCCCCAGATGGCACCGCGAGTGGCACAAACACCTCGTGCGCATTGAACGTAACATGTAGCAACTGGTTGCACAACTATGGGAGAGGACATGGATTAAAAAATAGGCACACTTAGGCTTTAAAATGTGTCGCGGTGGGAGAACACCCCCAGTGGCATCGAAACGGCATCGCGAGTGGCACGAACACCTCGTGCACGTCTAGCATAACACGTAGTGAGTGGTCGCGCGACCTCGGGACTCCTAGCTTGACTATAATACAAGAATTCAAAAATAAGCACACTGCGACTTAAAAACATGCCGCGGGGGACGGGAACCCCGACGTCCCCCAACTGGCACCGCGAGTGGAATGAACACCTCTTAGGTAGCCAACGTAACACGTATCAGACGGTCGCATAACCACGAGACTCCTAATTTGAGGATAGGACCCGAATTCAAAAATAGGCACACTTCGGCTGGAAAACATGCTGCAGGAGTGGGGCACCCCCCTGCGGCATCGAAATGGCACTGCAAGTGGCATGAACACCTCGTGCGCATCCATCGTAACACATAGCAACCATCCAAGTAGCCACGAGATGATCGATTTGAGGATAGGAAATGAATTCAAAAACATTAACACTTAGTATTAAAAATGTGTCGTGGGGGGCAGGCAACCCCCAACGGCACCTTTAGCAACCGCTCGCGCAGCCGCAGGACTCCCGGCTTGTAGATAGAACATGAATCCGAAAACAAGAACACTTAAGTTTGAAAACGTACCGTGAGCATGGGGGGGGGGGGGGGGGGGGACAGACACCCCCAGCGGCATCAAAATGGGATTGTGTGTCGCACAAACATCTCAAGTCCATCCAACATAACATGTAGCAATTGGTCGCGTAGCCGCGAGACTCCAGATTTGAGGATAGGACACGAATTCTAAAACAAGGACACTTAGGCGGGGGGCACCCCAGCGACAGTCAAACGGCATAACAAGTGGCACGAAGACCTCGTTCACATCCAATGTAACACATAGACACTGACAACGCAGTCGCAAGCCTCCCGATATGAGGATAAGACACGAATTCGAAACTAGGCACACTTAGCCTTGAAAACGTGCCACGGGGGGAGGTCACCCCTAGCTGCACACAGATGGTACCATGAGTGGCATGAAAACCTCATGAACATCCAACGTAACACATAGCAACCGTCCATGCAGCCAAGGGACTCCAGTTCCAGGATAGGACACGAGTTCAAAAATAGGCGTACTTAGGCTTGAAAATGTGCTCCAGGGTGATGGGAACCCACAATGGCACCCAAACGACACCGCAAGTGGAGAAAATACCTCGTGTGTGTCTAACCTAACACATAGCAACCATACACGTAGCCGTGGGACTCTCGATTTGAGGATAGGATGCAAATTCGAATACATACACACTTAAGCTTAAAAATGTACCACAGGGGTGGGCACCCCTAGTGGCACTCAAAAGTCACAACGAGTGTCATGAACACTTGTGAGCATCTAAAGTAACACGTAGTAACTGGTGTGTGTACGAAAATAGGAAACTTAGGCTTGAAAATGTGCCTCCGGGGGGGGGAGGGGGGAGGGCTTTACCCCCAATGGCACCCAAACGGCATCATGAGTGGCAAGAACTCGTCGTGCGCAACCAACGTAGCACGTAGCAACTAGCCATGCAGCCGCAGGACTCCCAGTTTGAGGATAGGACATGAATTTGAAAATGAGCACACTTAAGATTGAAAATGTGACGAGGGGCCCGGGCAAACCCAGCGTGCGTGTCCAACGTAACCAATAGAAATTGGTCTCGCAAACGTGGATTCGCGATTTGAGGATATGGCACGAATTTGAAAACAAGTACATATAGGCTTGAGAATGTGCCACAATAGGTTGGGCACCCCCAATGGAACCTATATGGCACCAAGAGTGGAACGAATACCTTGTGCATGTCCAGCGTAACAAGTAGCAACCCATCGCGCAGCCGCATAACCCCTTATTTGAGGATAGAACATGAATTCAAAACAAAGGAACACTTAGGCTTGAAAATGAACCGCGGGGGGGGGGGGGGGGGGGGGGGGGGGCACTCCCAGCCCCTAGTGGCACGAACACCTCATGCATGTCCAAAGTAATGTGAAGAAATTGGTCCCGTAGTCGTAGACTCTCGATTTGAGAATAGGGCACAAATTCAAAAATAGGTACACTTATGCTTGAAAACGTGTTGCGATGGGTCGGGCACGAACACCTCATGTCATCCAATGGAATACTAAGAAACCAACCATACAACCTCAGGACCCTAGGTTTTATGATAGGACACGAATTCGAAAATAGGCATACTTAGGCATGAAAACGTGTCGCGGAGGGTGAGCACCCCCAACAGCACCCAAACGATAATAAGAGTGGCATGAACGCCTCATGTGTATCCAAAGTAACGCGGAGAAATAAATCGCGCATCAATGGGACTCCCTGTTTGAGGATAGGACATGAATTCAAAAACAGGCACACTTTGGCTTGAAAACATGCTGCGAGTGGTGGGGGCTACACCCAAAAGGCACCACAAGTGGCATGAACACCTCCAGCACATCTAACATAAATGTGTCACGGGTGTGCATCCAATGTCGCATGTAACAACCGACTGCGTATCCGCAGGACTCGCGGTTTGAGGATAAGACACAAATTCAAAAATAGACACACTTACACTAGAAAAAAAACATGTTGTGGGGGGATTGGCACCCCCAACATCTCCCAAATGGCACTGCGAGTGGCACAAACATCTCGTGTGCATTCAACGTAACATGCTGAAATTTCTCTTCTGATTTGAGGAGAGGACATGAATTCAAAAATAGGCACACTTAGGCTTAAAAACGTGCCGAGGGAGGTAGGCACCCCTAACGGAATCCAAACGACAATGAGGGTGGCACAAAAATGTCATGAGCATCCAACGTAACATGTTATTGCTAGTCGCACGAGCGCAAGACTCCCAGTTTGAGGATAGGACACGAATTTGAAAGCAAGCACACTTCGATTTGCAAAATGGCACCGCAAAGTCCCCAAAATGGCACTACGAGTGACACGAACACCTCTTGGGCATCCAACATAACACGTATCAAATGGTCGCGCATCTGCGGGACTCCAGATTTGAGGATAGGACCAGAATTAGAAAACATGCACACTTAGACTGGAAAACAAGCCGCGAGTGGTGGGCACCCCCAGCAACACCTAAGATGCACCTAAGTGGCACTGTGAGTGTCATGAATACCTTGTGCACATCCATCGTGACACATAGCAACCGTTCACGTAGACACGAGACTCTCAATTTAAGGATAGAACACGAATTCAAAAATAGGCACACATAGGCTTAAAAACGTGTTGCGGGGTGGCAAGCACCCCCAGCGGCACCAAAACGGCACCCGAGTGGCATGAACACCTCGATCCTGTCCAACATAACATGTTGCGTTGGGTCGCGTAGAGGCGGGGATCCAGGTTTGAGGATTGGAATTTTAAAATTGGCACACTTCGGCTTGAAAATAGTTCGCGGGAGACAGGCACCCCAACATCCCCCAAACGGCACCACGAGTAATATGAACACGACATTCGTGTCCAACGTAACACGTAGTAAATGTCTATGAATCCACGGGTCTCCTGGTTTTAGGATAGGATACGAATTCAAATATCGACACTGTTACCCTATAAAATGTGCTAAAGGGGGTCACTCACAAGGACACTTAAACGGCACTGCGAGTGGAACGAATACCTCGTATGCATCCAACGTAACACGTACATATCTTCCATGTAGCCATGGGACTCCCAATTTTAGGATAGGACACGAATTTGAAAACAGACACACTTGTGCTTGAAAATGTGCCGTAGGGGCGAGCACTACCAACAACACCCAAATGGTACCGTGAGTGGAACAAACACCTTATGCGCATCTAATGTAACACATAGTAACCGGTCACACAGTCGCTGGACTCACTATTTAAATATTGGAAACAAATTCGAAGACAGACACATATGGGCTTAAAAACATGCCATGAGGAGGGGGACACTCCTAACGGCGCCCAAATGGCACCGTGAGTGGCACGAACACCTCATATGTGTCCAATGTAATACGTAGCAACCAACCACATAGTTGCAGGACTGGGTTTATGCGTAGGACACGAATTAAAATACAGGCACACTTAGTCTTGAAAACTTATTGTGGGGGTGGGCAGCCCCAGTGACACACAAATGGAAACATGGGTGGCAAGAACACCTCGATCGTATCCAATGTAACATATAGCAATTGACCACGTAGCCACAAGACTCCTGACTTGAGGATTGGTCACGTATTCGAAAACAAACACACTTAGGCTTGAAAACTTACAACGGGGAGCGAGCACCCTAGCGGCACCCAAATGGCACCACAAGTGATACGAAAACCTCGTGCATGTCCACCTTAACACGTAGGAATTGACCACACAACCGTGAGACTCTCGGTTTTAGCATTGGTACAAATTTGAAAACAGAGACATTTAGGCCTCAAAAAGTGCCACAGAGGGGGGAGCACCCCAGTGGCACCTTAAAAGCACCGCGAGTGGCACTAACACCTCGTGCGAATCCAACCTAATAGGTAGCAGTCAGCTAAAAATCCGCGGGACTCTTGATTTGGGGATAGGACACAAATTTAAAAACAAGCACACTTAGGATTGAAAATGTGCAATGGGGGGTGGCCACCCTCAGCGGAACCTAAACAAAACCGCGAGTGGCATAAACACATCATACGCATTCAACATAACATGCATCAACTGTTCTCACAGCCACAGAACCCCCTATTTTAGGACAGGACACAAATTCAAAAACATGCATACTTAGGCTTGAAAATGTGTCGTGGGGGAGCGAGCACCCCCAACAACTCCAAAATGGCATCGCGAGTGGCACGAACACCTCGTGCGCATCCAACATTACACGTAGCAACTGATCGTGGGACTCTCTTTTTTAGGATAGGACACGAATTCAAAAACACGAACACTTAGGCTTCAAAACCTGCCGCGGGGGGAGGGGTCAAGGACAAGCACCACTAATGGACCCAAATGATATCATGAGTGGCATAAATACCTCATGCACATCGAATGTAACACGTAGCAATCAGTCACGCAGTCACGACACTCCGTATTTGAGGATAGGACATGAATTCAAAAACAGGTACACTTACACTTGAAAATATTCCAGGGGAGGGGAGGACACCCCCAGTGGCACCCAAACGGCATCGGGAGTCATAAGAACACCTTGTGCACATCTAAAGAAACACATATCAACCTGACACATAGAAGTGGGACTCGCGATTTGAGGATTGGACACGAATTAAAAAACAAGCACACTTATCCTTGAAAACGTGTCCTAAGGGGGACGAGCACCCCCAACGGCACCGAGAATGGATCGAACACCTCGTGCTGGTCCAACGTAACATGTAGCAGTCGATCACACTGCTGCGGGACTCGAGATTTAAGGATAGGATAGGAATTTAAAAATAGGCACACTTAGGCTTGAAAACATTTCGCGAGGGGCGATCACCTCCAGTGGTATCCAAACAGTATTGCGAGTGGCACGAACACCTCATGTGCATCCAATATAAAATGTAGACACGGTTTGTCAAGTCATGGGACTCACAGTTAGAATATGGGAAAAGTGGCACACTTAGGCTAAAAAGCATGTGGTGGGGAGGGCACCCCTAGTATCACCCAAATAGTACAACAAGTGGAACGAATACCTCGTGTACGTCTGACGCAACATCTAGCAACCGTCCTCACAGTCACAGGACTTCCAGTTTAAGGAAAGTACATGAATTAGAAAATAGTCACACATGGGCTTCAAAATGTTTTGCGGTGGGGCGGGTACTCCCAGCGGAACCCAAACGGCACCGCGAGTGGCACGACCCACTCGTTCCTATCCAATGTAACACGTAGCAACCGACTGCACAATCACAGGACTCCCAATTTGAGGAAAAGACTCGAGTTTAAAAGTAGGCACACTTAGGCTTAAAAACATACCGTGGGGGCGAGCACCCCCAACAACACCCAAACGGCACCTCGAGCGGCACGAATACCTCGTGCGCACCCAACATCACACAATGCAACCGATTGCACAACTATGGGACTCCCGATTTGAGGATAAGACATGAATTCAAAAATGGCCACACTTAGGCTTGAAAACGTGTCGCACGAGGTCGGGCACTCCCAGTGGCACCCAAACGATACCACAAGTGGAACGAACACCTCGTGCGCATCCAAAAAACACCTAGTAGCCTGCCACACAACTATAGGACTCCCGGTTTGAGGATATGACATGAATTCTAAAAAAGGCACACTTAGACCTGAAAATGTGATGTGGGCACCCCCAGGAGTACCGAAACAGCACCGCGAGTGCCATGAACACAACGTGCGCATCCAATGTAACACGTAGCAACAGGTCGTGTGGGTGTGAGACTCTCGATTTGATGATAGGAAACAAATTCAAAACAGGCACCCTTATGATTAAAAACTTGTCGCGGTGGTTGGGCACCACCAGCGGCACTGCGAGTGGCACGAACACCTCGTGCACATCCTATGCAACATGTAGCAATCGTCTACGTAACTATGTGACTCCCGATTTGAGGATAAGACACGAATTCATAAACAAGAACACTTAGGCTTGAAAACATGTCACGGTGGGTCGAGCATCCCCAACGGCACCCGAGTGGAACTAGAAGGGGAACGAATACCTCGTGCGCGTCCAACGTAACACTATCAACTGATCGTGCCATCGTGGGACTCCCGATTGGAGGATAGGAAATGAATTCAAATTCAAGCACACTTAAGCTTGAAAACTTGCTAGGGGGTGTCACCCCAGTGGCTCCCAAACTGCACCGTGAGTGGTACGAGCACCTCGTACAGGTCTAAAGTAACACATAGCAACCGTCCGCGTAGCCGTGGGACTTCCAGTATAAGAATAGGACATGAATTCAAAAATAGGCGCACTTATTCATGAAATCATGCCACTGCGGCGAATGCCCAAATGACACTGCGAGTAGAACGAACACCTCGAGCGCGTCCAACGAAATAGTTAGCAACCGATCGTGCAGTCGCAGGACTCCTGGTAAGATGACAGGGAACGAACTTAAACTTGAAAATGTTTTGCAAAAGGGAGGGCACCACCAGCGGTAGCCAAATAACATTGTGAGTGTCACGAGCACCTCGTGTGCATCCAACGTAATATGTAGCAACTGATAGCGCA
This sequence comes from Sambucus nigra, assembly GCA_949130495.1. Lineage (NCBI taxonomy): Eukaryota > Viridiplantae > Streptophyta > Magnoliopsida > Dipsacales > Adoxaceae > Sambucus > Sambucus nigra. Next base: position 54,851,000 of record OX422220.1, read on the forward strand.
ACCACTATACCTCGAATTGAGGATTGGAAAAGAATTAAAAATAAGGCACACTTAGGCTTGAAAATGTGTCGCAGGGGGTGGACACCCCCAACGGAACCCAAATGTCGTCGCGAGTGGCACGAACACATCGTTCGCATGCAATGTAACATGTAGCAATAGGTTGTGCAACCACTGGAATTCCGGTTTTAGGATAGGGCACGAATTCGAAAACAAGCACACTTAGGTTTGAAAATGTGCTTTTGAGGGGGGGGGGGGGGGGGTACCCCCAATGATATCTAAATGGCATTGTGAGTGGAATGAACACGTCTTGTGCATCCAACGTAACACATAAAAATCATTCGTACAACTGCGAGACTCCCAGTTTGAGGATAGGATACAAATTTAAAAACAAGCACAATAAAGATTGAAAATATGCTGCGGGGGCCGGGAAAACCTAGCGATACAAAAACAGCACTGTGAGTGGCATGTACACCTCATGCATGTCTAATGTAACATGTAGCAATTGTTCCCGCAGCCGTGGATTCCCGATTTCAGGTTATGGCACGAATTTGAAAACAGGTACTTATTGGTTTGAAAACGTGCTGCAGCGGGTTGGTCACCCGCTAGTGGCACCCAAATGGAACCGCGAGTGGAATGAAAACCTCGTTCATGTCCAATGCAACATATAGTAATCGATCGCACAACCATGGGACCCCCAATTTGAGGATAGGACATGAATTTAAAAACAGGAACACTTAGGCTTGAAAAAGTGCCGCGAGGGGAGGATGGGCACCCCCAGTGGAATCCAAACAATATCGAGAGGGTTGTGAACACCTCGTGCACGTCCAACGTATCTTATAGAAACTGGTCACATAGCCGTGGACTCTGGGTTTGAGTACAGGACACGAATTCAAAAATAGTCACACTTAGGCATGAAAACGTGTCATGGGGGGCACCCCAACCGCACCCAAATGATATCACGAGAGAAACAAACACCTCATCTGTGTCCAACATAAAAATTAGTAATTGGCATCATAGTCACAGGACTCCTTGCTTGAGGATAGGATACGAATTCAAAAATATGCACACTTTGGCTTGAAAATGTGTCACGAGGGTACGGGCGCCGCTAGCGGCACCCAAACGGCACCATGAGTGACACAAACACCTCTCGTGCATCCAACGTAACACATAGAAACCGTTCGAATAGACACGGGACTCCTAGTTTGAGGATAGGATACGAGTTCAAAAATAGGCACACTTAGGATTCAAAATGTGCCACGGGGGGGTACCCTCAGCGCACCAAAACGGAAACACGAATGGAATGAACACCTCATGCACATCTAATGTAAGTCATAGTAACTGACTACATATCTGCGGGACTCTTTGTTAGAGGATGGGACACGGATTGGAAAATTGGCACACTTAAGCTTTAAAATATGTCGCGGGGGGACAGGAACCCCCAGCGGCACCCAAACGGCACCACGAGTGAAACGAACACCTCGTGCACATAAAACATAACACATAGCAACCGATCACATAATCGCGAGACTTTCAGTTTGAGGATAGTACCCGAATTCGAAAACAGGAACACTTAAGCTTGAAAATGTGTAGTGGGGGCCGAGCACCCCAGTGGCGCCCAAACAGCACCGCGAATGGCATTAACTCCTAGTGCATTTCGAAAGTAATGTGAAGCAACTAGTCCCACAACTATGGACTCCCGATTTGAAGATAAGGAACGAATTCCAAAATAGGTACACTTATGTTTAAAAACGTATCGTGAGGGGTCGAGCACCCCCAACGGAACCCAAATAACACCACGAGTGGTACCAACACTTCGTGGTGTCCAATTTAATATTTAGTAACTAGTCGCACAACCACAAGACCCCCGATTTGAGGATAGGACACAAACTCATAAATAGGAACAATTAGGCTTTAAATGTGTCGGTGGAACCACCAACGACATCTAACCATCATTGGGAGTGGCAAGAACACCTCGTGTATATCCAACATAACGTGTAGCAACCGATCGCACAACCACAGGACTCCCGATTTGAGGATAGGATACGAATTTAAAAAATAAGCACACTTAGGCTTGAAAACATGCTACGGGTGGGCGGGCACGCCCAACGACACACAAAAGGGAACACGAGGGGAATGATCACCGCCTAGAATTCTAACATAAACGTGACATGGGGTACGCATCCAGCATAACACGTAACAATCGACCTCACAGCTATGGGACACCAAGTTTGAGGATTGGGCACAAATTCAAAAACAGGCGCAGTTAGGCTTCAAAATATGTTGTGGGGGGATTGGCACCACCAGCATTCCCCAAACATCACCGTGACTGGAATAAACACTTCGTGCACATCCAACGTAACACGTATCAATTGGCCTCATTACCGTGGGACTCTCAATTTGAGGAGAAAACACGAATTCGAAAACATAAACACTTAGTGCCGGGGGGAGGGCACCCATAGTGGAATCCAAACGGCATCACGAGTGGCCAAAATACCTCATACGCATCCAACGTAACACGTAGTAACTAGACACGTGACCGGAGTACTCTCAGTTTGAGGATGGGACACGAATTCGAAAACAAGCACACTCCGACTTTTAAACATGCAGCGGGGGTACTGGAACCATGTCATCCCCGAAACGGCACCAAGAGTGGCACGAACACCTCTTGGGCATCCAACGTAACATGTATCAAATGGTTTCACAACCATGGGACTCCAGATTTAAGGATATGACCCGAATTCGAAAACAGGCACACTTAGGCTAAAAAATATGCCGTAGGGGGCCGAAACCCAAACAACACTATAAGTGACACTAACACCTCGTGTGCACCCATCGTAACACGTAGAAACCATCCATGTATCCAGGAGACTCCCGATTAAGGATAGGACCCGAATTCAAAAATAGGCACACTTAGGTTTGATAACATGCTGTGGGGCGGGCACCCACATCGCTATCCAAACGAAACTAAAAGTGGCATGCACACCTCGTGCACATCCATCATAACATGTAGTAATTGTCCACATAGCCACAAGACTCCTGATTTGAGGAAAGGACACAAATTCAAAAATTAGTATACTTAGGCTTGAAAATGTGGTGCAGGGGGATGGGCACCCCCAACGACACCCTAAGCGACACGAACACCTCAATCGTGTCCAACATAACATGTAACAATCGAACTCGTGGCCGCGTGACTCTCGGTTTAAGTATTGGACACAAATTTAAAAATAGGCACACTTTAGCTTGAAAACAGTTCGCAGGGGCCCGGGCACCCCGTCATCCCCCAAATGGCACTATGAGTAGCACGAACACCTCATCCATGACCAACGTAACCCGTAGCAAATGGTTGTGTAGTTGCGGGACTCTTAATTTGAGGATAGGACACGAATTTGAATACATGCACATTACCCTATAAATCATGCCAAGGGGGGCGTGCACCGCCAGCGTCACTCAAATGGTACCGCGCGTGGCAGAAATAACTCATGCACATCCAATGTAACACGTAGCAACCGACCACTCAACCACGAGACTCCCGATTTTGGTATATAACACTAATTTGAAAATGGGCACACTTAAGATTTAAAATGTGTCACGGGGGGCGAGCTCTCCCAGTGGCACCCAAATGGGATCGCCAGTGGCATGAACACCTCATACGTGTCCAATCTAACACATAAAAACTAGCTGCATTACAACATTACTCCTAGTTTGAGGATAGGAAAAACATTCGAAAATACGCACGCTTAGTCTTAAAAATGTGTCGCGTAGTGCTGAACACCCCAAGTGGCACCCAAATGGCACCGTGAGTGGCACGAACACCTCATGCATGTTCAACGTAACACATAACAACCGTCCATGTAGATGCGTGACTTTGTTTGAGCATATGACACAAATTCAAAAGTGGACACATTTAGTCTTGAAAATTTACCGCAGGGAGCGGGCACCCCCATTGGTACCCAAACAGTAATCAAGTGGCACTAAAACCTCGATCATGTCCAATGTAACATGTAGCAATTGGCCGCATAGCCGCAGGAATTTTGGCTTGAGGATTTGACACTAATTCAAAACACAGACACACTTAGGCTTGAAAACGTACCGCAGGGCGCGAGCACCCAAATGGAACAACAGGTAACACAAATACCTAATGCACGTCCAATGTAACACGCAGCAATCAGTCGGGCAACCACGAGACTCTCAATTTTAGGATTGGACATGAATTCAAAAACAAACATATTTTGGCCTGAAAATGTGCCGGGGGCGAGCACCCCAGCGGCACCCAAACAACACCGTATGTGGCACGAGCACCGCGTGCGCATCTAACGTAACACGTAGCAATCATCCACACAGTTGCGGGACTCCTGGCTTGAGGATAGGATATGAATGTAAAAATAGGCACACTTATGCTTGAAAACGTGTAATGGGGGTGGCTATCCTGAGCAGCACCCAAATGGCACCGCGACTGGAATGAACGCCTCGTGTGCATCCTACATAACACGCAACAACTGTCACACAGCTTCAGGAATCTAGATTTTAGGATAGGATACGGATTCTAAAACATGCATAAGAGTCTCCAACACGGCATCGCGAGTGGCATGAACACCTCGTGTGCGTCCAACGTAACATGTAGCGACCGACTGTGGGACTATCCATTTGAGGATAGGACACGAATTCAAAAATAGGCACACTTAGGCTTGAAAACATGCTGTGAAGTGGTATGCACACCTCATGTGCATCCAACTAATACGTAGCAGTCGATCGCGCAGTCGCTGCACTCCCAGTTTGAGTATAGAACATGAATTCTAAAATATACACACTTAGGATTGAAAATGTGCCGGGGGAGGGGCGGAGACTCCAACGACACCCAAACAGCACCGGGACTGGTAAGAACACCTCTTGTATGCCCAACGAAACACCTAGCAACCTGATACGCAGCCGCGGGACACCCGATTTTAGGATAGAACATGAATTTGAAAACAAACACAGTTAGGTTTGAAAATGTGTCAGGGGCACCTCCAGCGGCATCCAACGGAACCGTAAATGGATCGAACACCTCGTACACATCCAATGTAACACGTAGAAACTAGTCACACTGCCGCGGGACTCCAAGTTTAAGGATAGGACACGAATTCAAAAATAGGCGCACTTAGTCTTGAAAACATTCCACGGGGACGGGCACCCCCAGCATCACCCAAATGGCTTTGTGAGACGAACGAACACCTCATGCTTGTCCAATGTAAAATATAATAACTAGTCATGTAGTCACAAGACTCATAGTTAGAAAATAGGACATGAAATTAAAAATAGACACACTTTGGCTTGAAAGCGTGCCGTGGGGGGAGGGCACCCCCTGTGGAACCCAAATAGCATAGTGAGTGGCACGAATACCTCGTGCACCTCCAATGCTACACGTAGCAACTGTTCTGTGGTGGGGCAGACACACCTAGTGGCACCCAAACGGCACCGCAAGGGGAACGACCACTTCATGCCCATCCAACATAACATATAGCAACCAACCGTATAACTGCAGGCCTCTCAATTTGAGGATAGGACACGAGTTCAAAAATACGCACACTTAGGCTTAAAAACGTATCGTGGGGGCGAGCAGCCACCGTGGAACCAAAACGGCACCGTGAGTGGCATGAACACCTCATTCACATCCAACATAAAATGTAGCAACCGGTTGCATAGTCACGAAACTCTCGGTTTGAGGATAGGACACAAATTTGAAAACAGCCACACTTAGGCTTGAAAACGTGCCGTGAGGGCGAGGGCACCCCCAGAGGCACCCAAACGAGGCCGCAAGTGGCACGAACACCTCGTACGAGTCTAACATAACACGTATAGACTTCCCATACAGCTGCGGGACTCCAAGTTCGAGGATTGGACAAGAACTAAAAAAAAGCATACTTAGGCCTAAAAACGTGTTGCGGGGGGCACCTCCAGCGGCACCCAAATGACACCGGGAGTGGCACGAGCACCTCGTGTGCATCCAACGTAACACGTAGCAACCAATTGTGTAACCACAAGACTCCCAATTTAATGATAGGACATGAATTCAAAATAGGCACCGTTAAGATTGAAAACATGACGTGAGGGTCGGGCACCCCCACCAGTACCCAAACGGAATTGCAAGTGGCACGAACTCCTCGTGCACCTTGAACGTAACATGTAACAAATGGACACATAGCTGCATGACTTCCTATTTTAGGATTAGACATGAATTCAAAAACAGGCACACTTAGGCTTGAAAACATGCTGTGGTCAGATGGGCATCCCCAGCGGTACCCAAATGGCGCCGTGAGTGGCATAAACACCTTCTACGCATCCAACGTAACACATAACAATTTTTCGCACCATCGCGGGACTCCCAGTTTGAGGATATGACACAAATTCAAAATTAAGAACACTTATGCTTGAAAACATGCCAGGGATGGGCACCCCTGCGGCACCCAAACAACACCGTGAGTGGCACGAGTACCTCGAACACGTCTAACGTAACACATAGCATCCGTTCGTGTAGCCGTGGGACTCCCAATATAAAAATAGGACATGAATTTAAAAATAGGCATACTTAGGCTTTAATGCATGCCCTAGCGGCACCCAAACATCACCGCGAGTGACACCAGCACCTCGAGCGTGTCCACCGAAACACTTAGCAATCAGTCGTGCAGCCACATGACTCCTGGTATAAATTTAGGACACGAATTCGAATACATGAACATTTAAGCTTCAAAACATGTCGCGCGAGGGCGGACACCCCCAACGGCAGCCAAATGACATCGTGAGTGGCACGAGCACCTCATGCGCATCCAGCGTAATACGTACCAATAGGTCGCGCAACTACAAGACTCTCTAATTGAGGATATAACACAAATTAAAAAAAACACTTTTAAGCTTGAAAACGGCGACACTTAGGCTTGAAAATGTGATGTGCGGGGGTGGGAACCCCCCAACGGCACCCAAACGGGACTACAAGTGGCACGAACACCTCGTTTACGTCCAAAATAACACTTAAAGACTACCCACACAGCTACGGGACTCACAATCTGAGGATAGGATATGAATTCGAAAAAAGGCATAATTAGGCCTGAAAACGTGCGCGGGGGGCGGAAACCCACAGTGGCACCCAAACGGCACCGCAAGAGGAATGAACACCTCATGCACATGCAATGTAACATGTATCAATCAATTGTGCAACCACGACACTCTCAATTTTAGGATATGGCACAAATTTGAAAACAATCACACTTAGGCTTAAAAACATGCCGCGGGAAGGGGGTGGGCACCCAAAGGGCATCGTGAGTGGCACAAACACCTTCTGCACATCCAATGTAACCCATAGCAACTATGCGTGCAGCCGCGAGACTCCTTATTTGAGGATAGGACATGAATACAAAAATAGGCACACTTAGTCATTAAAACCTGTCGGGGGTACCTCTAGCGGCACCCAAACGACACCACGAGTGGAACGAACACCTCATGCATGTTCAATATAACACGTAGAAACCGTTCATGTAACCGCGGGACTCTAGATTTAAAGTTAGGACACGAATTCAAAAATGGGCACACTTAGGCTTGAAAACGTGTTGCAGGGGAGCAGGCATCCTCAGTGGCACCCAAACGGCACCGCGAGTGGCACGAACACCTTGTGTGCATCCAACGTAATACGTAGAAACCAGACATATAATCAGAGGACTCCCTATTTGAGGACATGACACTAAATCGAAGGCGTACTTAGGCTTTAAAACATGTCGCGGGGGGTGGATACCCCCAGTGGAACCTAAATGGCACCACGAGTGCCACAAACACTTCGTACGTGTCAAACGTAACACCTAACAGCCGACCACATAGCCACGAGACACCGAGTTTAAGGATATATGCACACTTAGGATTGAAAACGTGTTGCGGGGGGCGAGGACCCCCAGCGGCACTCAAATGGAACCTCGAGTGTCACAAACACCTCGTTCACATCCAAAGTAACACGTATCAACTAGTTGTGTAGCTGCGGGACTCCTGGTTTGAAGATAGGATACAAATTCGAAAATAGGCACACTTGGGCTTGAAAACGTCTCGCAGGGAGTCGGGCACCTCCAGCGGCACTCAAACATCAATACGAGTGGAACGAACACCTCGTGCATATCTAGCGTAACATGAAGCAACTGACAGTGCATCCATCTGACTTTCAATTTGAGGACAGGATAAGAATTTAAAAACTGACACACTTAGGCTTGAAAACATACCGTGGTGGGAGGGCACCACCAGCGGCACCGTGAGTGTCTCGAACAACTCATGCACATCCAACGTAATATGTATCAACTGACCGCACAGCTGCAGGACTCTTGGTTTGAGGATAGGATACGAATTCGAAGGCAAACTTAGGCTTGTAAACATGTCGCGGAAGGCGGGCACCCCCAGCGGCACTTAAATGGTACCGCGAGTGGCTCGAACACCTCATGCGTGTTCAACGTATCACGTACCAACCAACTACAGAGACACGGGACTCCCAATTTTAGGATATAACATGAATTCAAAAACAGGCACACTTAGGCTTGAAAATCTACTGCGGGGGCGAGCACCCAGAGAGACACCCAAAAGGCACAGCGAGTGGCATGAACACCTTGTGTGCATCCAACGTAACTCATAACAACTAGTCGTGCAACTGTTAGACTCCTAGTTTGAGGATAGGACAAAATTCAAAAACATAAACACTTGGGCATGCAAATTATTGCGGGGGTTGGGTGGCAGGGGGTTAGCACCCCTAGTGACTCCCAGAAGGCATCATGAGTGGCACAAACAGCTCGTGTAAGTCCAACGAAACATGTACCAATCGCTCGCACAGCCATGAGACTCCCTGTTTAAGGATTGGACACGAATATGAAAAAAAGACACACTTAGGCTTGAAAATGAACTACAAGGGGTGCCCCCTTATTGTCACTCAAAAGGCCTCACGAGTGTACGAACATCTCGTCTGCATATAACGTAATATGTAGAAATTATTCGCGTAATCGCGGACTCCCGATTTGAGGATAGGACACGAATTCCAAAAAAAGCACAATTAGGCTAGAAGATGTGTTACGGGGAGAGGACAGACACTCCCAGCGACACTTGAATGGAACTACAAGTTGCAGAAACAACTCTTACACATACAATGAATACGAACGAACCATTCGTACATCCACAGGACTCCCGATTTAAGGATATGACACAAATTTGAAAATAGGAACATTAGGCTTAAAAATGTGCCGCTGGGGAGGGCACCCACAACGGTACCAAAATGGCTCTAACACTAGCATGAACACCTCTTGCGCATCCAACATAAGATGTAGCAACCGATCGTGTAGTTAGGGGTCTCCTAATTTGAGGATAGGAAATGAATTTAAAAATAGGCACACTTAGTCTTGAAAACATGTCACGGGGGTGAACACCTCCAAGGGAACTCAAACGGCGCTGTGAGTGGCACTAAAAACTCATGAGCAACCGACTATGCAGTCGCTTGACTCCCGGTTTGAGGATAGGACTCGAATTCAAAAATAGGCACACTTGAGCTTGAAAATATGTTGCGGAGGGTGGATAACCCCAGTGGCACCCAAATGGCACCTTAGTGGTACGAACACGTCGTGCACATCCAATGTGACACGTAGTAACCAACCGCGTAGCCGCGGGATCCCTATTTGACAATAGGACACGATTAAAAAAAAGGCACACTCGGGCTTCAGAACATGCTGCAGGGTTGGGTACCCACAGTGGCACCCAAAAGGCATAACGAGTGGCATGAACGCCTCGTGAGCATATAACATAACATGTAGAAACTAGCCGCATAACTGCTGGACTCCGGGCTTGAGGAGAGAACACAAATTCGAAAATAGTCACACTTAGGCTTGAAAATGTGCCGGGGGGGGGGGGGGGGTGAGCAACCCCAACGGAACCCAAATGGCACTGCGAGTTATATGAACACCTCATGCGTATCCAATGAACATGAAGCAACTGACCATACAGTCGCAGGATTCTCGATTTGAGGATAGGACACGAATTCGAAAGTAGACACACCTACGTTTGAAAACGTACCTCACGGGGGGCGGGTACCACCAGCGACACCCAAAAGTCACTACGAGGGGAACGCACACCATGTGTACGTCCACTATTAAATATAGCAACCGATCGTGTAACCGCAGGACTCGCGGTTTGAGGATAGGACATGAATTCAAAAATACGCACACTTTGGCTTAAAAACGTATTGCTAGTTGCAAGAATCTTCAGCGGTCCCCAAACGACACTACGAGTGGCGTGAACACCTCATGCGCATACAACATAACACGTAGTAATGGACCACATAGCCGCAAGACTCCTGATTTGAGGATTGGACAAGAATTCCAAAATAGGCGCTCTTAGGCTTGAAAATGTGTCGTAGGGGGCAGGCACCCCCAGTGGCATTTAAGCGGCACCATGAGTGGCAAAATAACCTCGTGAACATCACACATAACACAATAACTGACCATGAAATGACGGGACTCTCAATTTGAGGATAGAACACGAATTCAAAAATAGTCACACTTAGGATTGAAAACATGCTGCGGGGGGCAGGCACACCCCAACGACACACAAATGACACCTCGAGTGGCACGAACACCTCGTGCATATCCAACGTAACACATCATAACATATTGAACATGTGTGAGAATCTTAATTTGATAATAGGACATGAATTCGAAAATAAGTACACTTAGGCTTGAAAATTTAAGCGGCAACCAAACGGCCCTGCGAGTTGCACGAACACCTCCCGTGCATCCAAGAAAAATGAGCCACTGGTCATGCAACCACGCGACTCTTGATTTGAGGATAAGACACAAATTTGAAAACATGCACACTTAGGCTTAAAAATGTGTCATGGGGTGGCAAGAACTCCCTGTTTCACCCAAAAGGCACTATGAGTGGTACAAACACCTCGTGTGCATCCAATGTAAAACGTAGCAACCGATCGTGATGCCACGGGACTCCCAGTTTGAGGATTGGAAACGAATTCAAAAATATACACACTTAGGCTTAAAAACATGTCAAAGGGGGTGGTAACCCTATGCGGCACCCAAACGGCACCGCGAGTGGCACGAACACCTAATACGCATCCAATGTAATAAGTATAAATGTCTTGTAACATTGATCATATGTTCCCATCTATCACGACCAATAGCCGTGACCAGTTTTTTTCATCGCAGTTAAAAATGGGGTCACGACCCTTAGCCGTGATTGTCTATTGAAGTGTCACCCCTCGATCACGGCCTATAGCCTTGACCAATTGGTTTTGTCATCATGGTAAAAAATGGGGTCACGGCCCATAGTCGGAACCATCTATTGAATCGTCTCCCTTAGATCACGACCTATAGTCATGACTAGCTATATGGCTTATCACGTCTTGTTCAAGGCCCTTATTCGCGACTGTCCTCCTTGATGATAAATGTCCATGACCACCTTTTTAGTCAAGGATTTGGTCTACAACCCACAAAAATGGTCACCCTCTATTTGGTCACGGATCTGGTCCATGACCTAGAGGCCTGGTCATGGCCAAAGTCCGTGACTATTTGTTTAATATGGTGTAGTGTTATGGTAGAGTAAATAAAATTTATAACCCTCCAGAAATTCTATCCATTGTCTCTATTGAAGGTTTCGATCTTTCTGAGTAAAGATGTATTTAAGGCTCTTATGATCTGATAATACCTAAAATTCTTCTCCGTATAGATAACATCTTTAAATTTTTAGGGCAAAGACTATTGTTTCTAATTCTAAGTCGTGTACTGGATAATTGCGTTCATGAATTTTCAATTGTCGTGACCTGTATTCAATCCCTTTACCTCGTTGCACTAACACACAACCAAGTACCTTGTACTTGGTTGGCATCGGTATACACATCATAACTAATATTACTGGAAGGAATGGAAAGGATAAGGGTTTTAGTTAAATTTTCCTTTAATGTTCAAAAGGCTTATTCGCCATTTGAGGTCTATGCAAATCAAACATCCTTTTTGGTCAACTTCATTAGTGGTAAAGCGATACTGGAAAGTCCTCATATGAAGCATCAATATTATCCTATGCGTTCTAGAAAATGGCACAATTTTATGATAGTGGTAGGTTGAGGCCATTCAATTACTACGGTGGTTTTGGTTTGATCTGCTTGTATACCTACTTTGGCAACTACGTATCTGAGATTTCATCTCCTTCATGAGTAAGTCACATTTTCTTTGCTTGGCATAAAGTCGATGTTTACGAAGGGTTACAACACTGTACATTGATGTTCTTTATGTTTTACCCTTGTCTTCGAATAAATTAATATGTCATCTATAAAGATGATTACGAATTGATCTAGGAAAGGAAAAAATACCCTATGCATTAGTTCCATGAAAGTAACGGGGGAGTTTGTCAATCTAAAAGACACGACTAAGAACTCAAAATTACCATACCGTGTTCCAAAAGTGGTTTTAGATATATCTTCTTCCCTAACATGAAGTTGATGATATTCAGATCTTAAATCAATCTTTGAGAATAATTTTTATCCTTGTAACTAATCACACATATCTGTTATCTGGTCAAAGGATATTTATTTTTATTAATTACCTAGTTTAATTTACTATAATCGATACATAGTCGGAAGCCTCCATCTTTCTTCCGTACGCATTAAACTAGGGCTCCCCAAGGTAATGTATGGGGGAATATAATCCTTTCTTTAACAAATCGTCTAGTTGTGTTATGAGTTCTCGCAACTCTAAAGAAGCCATACTGTAAGGGGGTTTTAAAATTAGGGAGGTATTTGGCAACATGATGAAAAATTCAATCTCTCGAGGAGGGGTATTCCTTCTAAATCTTTGAGAAATATGTCCTTATACCTAACTAAGATGGTAGAAAGGGAGGAGGTTTCCTTTTACATATTCGAAAAACTAGGGTTGGTGGGCACTTCTTCCTTAAAAATGAAATGAAGCTTGATGGGGTTGTTTGAATGTTACTATCTTCGCATGGAAATTAATGTGATCAAATTTGGGGATATAACGTCCATCCCTATGATTAAATCAAACTCTATGAAACCAAGAATTTTTAAATCTATGGTTTATATCCGGGTTCCAAAGCGTAAGGTGTGATGCTTACAAACCATATTTGTGACGGCCATTTTTTCAGTGGACATTCTTATGCTGAAATGATAGGCTGACGGACTAGAAGGTAATTACAGGCAAGTCATACATGAATGACTAATGAAAGAGTACGTGGATCTGGAGTCAAATAATATGTGTGCTGAAATTTTATAAAAAGGAAGATCACCTTCTGCGACACTATGGTGATTTGGATTTTTCACTAAGGGAGGGGAGATATTCCGACCACGAGTCTTATTGAGTGGATATTACATATTTTTGCTGGGATTTTGCTGTAGGGTATGGTTATTGGTTGGGTTTTTTAACGGAGGTTCAATAAAACTGAGGGAGGTAGAGGGGGGAGGCATCTGGAGAAGAGGGCATTGGAGCCTAAAGTGTCCTATTTGGTCACATTCATGACAGTGCATAAAAGATCTGTTATTACTGTGGTGGATTTGACTCAAGGTTCTACCATCCTTAGGCTTGGTGTAAGGAGGATCTCGCTGATTTGGTGGGCTCCTGATAACATAAGGGTTTTAGGAAGGAATAGAGATTTGAGGTGCATTACTAGATGATGAATTCTTTTCTATGAGAGATGCTATTTCAACTATTTGGTTAAATTCATGGATCTGTAAAGGGATGATGGAGTATTTGATGTTCTGGCATAACTATCGTTTGAAATGCTTGCACTTCTTTACTTTGGTATCGACGTACTACTGAGCATATCACGATAATTTTGTGAGGTCAGCTTGATATTGGGCTATAATCACCTGTTGATGTTGTAGACTTAGGAAATCCACAAGCATCTGATCCCTTACTGATTCTGAAGAGTATTTATTGAAAAAGAATTGTTTGAGCGACTCTCACGTTAATTCGTTCACATTACGGGAACATAGAATAGACTGCCATCGAAAGTCTGCCTCCCATTCGAATAAATAAGAGGAAAATCTTACCCTACGTTCTGGTTTAATACCTACCCCATTAAAAATTTTAAGTGTTTGATGGATGCATTTATCAACTTTGGTTGCACCAGGCATCCCAAAAAATATTCAGGTTTTTTACCTCAGATATTATTGGTGGTAGTTAGATTAGGTATTTCTGGAATTAGTCGTTCCTCTTGGCCCCCACTGGTAGTTATGTGAGTGTTAACCATCCTATATACACAATATGTTGATTGATAGTTTAAAATTAGAGATAAGGCAAACAAACGTATCATATTATATTGCATCCAGTTACAAAAAATATCACACACTCAAACTCGTAGAAAAGAAAAGTACATATAGGATTCTATCTTACAATAGAAAGAATGATTAATTACTATAAAAGAATGATCAACTAATCTATTATCATCACTACGAAATATAGGTCTTCTTTATACTTACACGAACATATTAGATGAAAGTTATTAGTTCTTTCGCATCTTTATTTAGCGACATCCATACTCCAAAGTCTTCAAGGTAATTGAGGAATGTGATCTTATTTCTAATCGATCTTTAAAGGACCGGAACTATCTGAGGAGGTACTAGTGGTTGAGGGATTAAAATAAGTGGTGTTTAGGGAGATGGTGCCATAATCTACAGGAGAATTGGGAGGAGTAATAGTGAGTTCATTTGGTGGAACTATATCCTAGGCGAGATGAATAGCCTTCTGTAATGTATCTAGATCCTCGGAGAATCATTTTGCTTGTTGGGTAGCTCAAGCTTCTCCCATTGGACGTCTGATAAGTAAGTTGTGCTTAATTTTTGTGTAGTAATGGCCCAATCATTAACTATACTTCAAATATGTTGACATAGCTTCGCATAAACTATGTCTTTGATAGCTTTTTCAAACCTTTCGTAGGTAAACCTGTGGATATCGAGGTAGACGTAGTCCCAAATATCCATTACCACAAAATAGGATGAGTTTTAGAATGTAACAAAGGAAACTTTTTATGATAATAAGCTTATAATTCTTAAACAAAAGATTCTTGTGCTTAGTCCCACATAGGCAAAAAACTTGGCAATCCTTTGATACCAAGTTGTTGCATGTGCGGTTCCATGCTTTAATGGTAAACCAGGAGTAATTATAGAAAATGACAAAATTAAAGGAAATGGAAACTAAATGGTATTATCATAAGGTAATGCTCAACATCTTATTAAATCCATGAGTCTATATCAAACAAAAATACATTTATTTCAACACACCACTCATAATAGGAAACTATAAAGAACATAAGGGAATCACATGAGTTGATAAGTTGTAGTATAGATATTCCAGCGGGCACTACCATCCTTGTCTTTTGCCGCCTACATGTATGTTACTGAAAATAATGTTGGGGGTAAAACTGAATAAAAGTTCACAGATACAGATGGTATTTCCTGTTCTTCGGGCTCATCGTCCATCTGTAAGGAAAACAATTAAGCAGACATGCTAAGTAGATAATTGTATTTCTATACAAGATGTGAGAAAATGTGATGTCGGAGTGTAACTTGGATTAACAATGTAGATAATATAATTGAAAACGAAATGAAATGTCATATAATTGATAGGGTTACTGGACTTTACTAATATCTAAAATAAAATATGGTGAAGCGTACGTGAATATGTTATATATAGAGTTACAAAGATAAGGGATCAAACTATAACGAAATAACCCATAAATTATCGATTATGGGGGCTTCAAATGCATAATAGCGTTACAATATTCTCCAAACCCGTTGGACTAGAAATTCTAAAATAATTGGGGAATAATATATGTCTTGGCACACTTAGTTAGAATGGAACTCATACGTATGTAGCAAATAAAAAAGCTAGGCACTCAACATCTGAGTCCTACAAGCCAACTAGAACTGTATTGGTATATCGGGGTCTAATCCCTGAATCGTAAGGTATACTAGTAGGGGTTTCACTCATAATTGTTATAAATTATTGAAATTGGGGTTTAATCAGATGCAGGGGTGTACTAAAATCATGGTGAAATAATGTTTTAATTGGATGCAGGGATGTACTGCAATTCGAGTAAAATAAATAAAAATAGTGGGTTTACTGAGATCATAGGCTATCAAGGTTTGGCTGCTAGAGTTTAATTAGATAAAATATTGAATCAATATTCACGATAATGTGAACTACACAAAAGAGTTCATAAATGAGAACAAGATTTCAGGGGGATATCACGTAGTGATATAAACAATGCAGTAATTTCGATGGTATAAGCCCAAATGTACTAGTAAAATAGAATCGCTTGCTTTGTAAATACGAGTTGAAATTTTGTGCTTCTGACTCACGATAACTAACTGAATAGTTTGAAACTAGGGAGAAAATAATTAGGTCGTATAGGTCTAAAATAATGTTTATAGGATGCTTATGAGATGCAGTGGAGTGACAATTTAAATAAGGTTTCCGTTTAGAGATACTAATACGGTATAAATGTATAATTTCAAAAGTTTAAAGTGTAATATTTTTTCTAGTTTTCATTTGGATTTGGGTTAAGTGGAAAGAGACAAAAATGCTATGTTTGGTATTAGGAATTTATGAAAAAAGTTTAGGGGTGTTTTGAAATACTTGGAAAGCTGACCAGGGGGTTCTATGTGAAGTAAAAGTTTTAATTTTTAATTTTTAAACCTTAAATCTATTTTCTCGAGATCATGCCATCTTTTAATCCAAATAGGGTGATGTAATATATCAATTTGTTCAAAATTTAAAAATAGAAATTTTGGACAAAAAATAAGAATTTTCTGATTGGGGACGTGCCCTCATGCGCTAAGTCAAACCTTTCACACGCCTGGTTTGACTCCCACTCGCGCGCTTGTGACTTACTTCATCTCGAACCCTCGACTTATTGACTTTAGGGTTTTGAAACTTTGAGTCTATATTTAAAATGTTTTAGAATGCCATTCAAGTTAGTTCCTGAATGAAAGTTGTGTAATTTTTTAAGATGAATCATACTATATAAGTTTCAAAGATTTTAGTGGGCTGGTTCGAGCTATTGCATTTAACAAAAATGGCTAGAATTTGACTAGGACATAAGTGATTGAAAGTTATTATTAGTATTTTGTCATTGTAGTGGTTGTGTTCTATGTTGAAAATGCAATCAAACAAGTTTAGTTTGAAGGATTTTGGTTGAGTATAGCTTCTGAATTCATGTTCTGAAAAAGGCCCGAATTTTTCAAACCTCAATTTAGGGCATAAAAACTTGGTTTTGCTTCAGTCAAACATTGCACCCGGTTCCTTAGAACCAGAGCTTAAGTTTCCTCACTTTGAGACTAGTTAAAAGTCAAGGAGGTAGAATTCACCATTAAAGCTCAAGCTTCAATGGAGTTTTCTAGTTTTTAAGCTTCTTCAATGCCATACACATGTTAAAACTTACATGTAACTACATATACTAACTCTAGGAAAGTGTATAAATATAACTAAATGAAAAAAACTGCATTCATACATATAATGGTAAAGACGCATAAAAGCTCAAAATTTTACTCTGAAATTGCTCTGAACTGGGTGAGTATTTTGCTAAGGTAAGTTTGGTTATTTAAAGGGTTCGTGAGGGAGTTATGATTGGTGAACAAAGTGGTGGGTTTTAACTTTGTTCGTCTTAGGTTTCAATGAGGGTTCATGTGTATACAAGGTTTTACCCATGTGGTACACTGCTATATAGGCAGCCAGTTAGTCCACATCATTAGGGTAGAAAGTAGAAATACGTTTCGTTATTAGTTTTAGTTCTTAGGTGGTTTTAATTTATATTTTTGGGGCTATAATTTACTTTTTGAAAGTTTTAAGGTCTTATGTGTAATTTCTCAAACTTAAGGGATTGGTTCTTGATATTCCTACAAAACATATGTTAGTTGGTCAAACTTTAGGTTTAAGTTTCGATTAAATAGGTACGGTAAGGTATATATTAGCATGATTCTTTGTATAGGATTATTTTGGTTATTTGAAAAATTATGAGGATTCCTTAGGAATTTTAGGGTTTAAAGGGACTAATTTCCTATTTTGTTGATGTAATACCCCACATTTTTTATTGAATAGAAATTGAAAAAAAACTATTCCATTATATATATTCGAAATGTTTGGAAATGAAACTATGTCAGTATATATATTCAAAATGTTTGGAAATGAAAAGTTAAAGTGAATTCATTGAGATACGAATGTGCGACTTAAATATTGGAAGCGAATTAACGCGTAAAAGGATCGAGAGGGTTAAATTTGGGGCAAAGTCATTTTTGTAAATAAATTAACCCTAGGTATAAATAGAAAAGAAGAGAAGAAGTCTTCATTTTCTCATTTCACAAAAGGGGGCTAGAGTTTGGTAGAGAGAGAGAGAGTAAAAAAAGAAGAAAGCTAAGAGGATTTTAAGAGGATTCAACTTCTCCATACAATCCAAGGCAAGTTAATAACCTATATGTGTATAATATGTATCCATATTGAAATTTCACACGAACATGTATTTGGATCCCTAAATTAATATGAAATTGATGTTAAAAATGATATGCAATATATTAGGATCACCTTCCATGTAGATTCAAATGCAATAACATCATTATAGGGATTGAGTTGTTTAACAACCTCTTGAATTTGAGAAATCTATGAAATTGAGTAAATCATCATATTAAAAACTGTTTTGGGATGTTTTGATTCCGAATATGGATGTTTCGTCCGTATGTTCTTGTAGAAAATCACGTTCCGAACAACTTTGTAGTTTTAAGTTTTTTCAAAAACGGATCGAAAAATCTTCGAATATGCGTTTTACAGTTCTGCACAGAAAGTTGTCGTAAACAGGTGAAAACTGTATGTGTTAGTTTCGGGTCTATTTTAAGCGGGCTATGGTAGCGTGCCCTTGATATCTTGTTGAAAATCACGTTCCGAACAACTTTGTAGTTTTAAGTTTTTCCAAAAACAGATCAAAAAAGCCTCTAATCGGCGTTTTATATATCTGCGCAACAAGTTGTCATAAATAGAGGCGAACTGTATATGTTAGTTTTGGGTCTATTTTAAGAAGGCTATGGTAGTGTGAACGCAAGTCCTTGCAGAAAATCACATTCCGAACAACTTTGTAGTTTTATGTTTTTCCAAAAACGGATCGGAAGAGCCTCGAATTTGCATTTTAAATTTCAGGCAGCATGTTGTTGAAATAAGAGCGCTAAGGGTGTTCAAGTTCTTAGAAAGATAATTATGGTGTTGTACTTAATATTATAACTTGATCATATACCTATGGTTATTTGGGATATATAACCTTGAAATGATTTGATGTTGAATTGGTAAATTAATGGTGTAAATTATGTTATATTGTAAATATGACGATTATATAACTCGAGTAAGAGACTTGATACGATTGTATATATACATAAGCGTGAAATTGTTTTACATGTATATTGTCGAGTATACACTATACTAGTCCTCCGGTCGACGTAGACACATGTTGAATGCGATTTTTTATGATTGATCCGGTTAGGTTCCTCTCGAGTTCTGTGTCGGAGATAAACCACCGGAACCGGGCACATGGTTGTAATGCAGGTCGAATATAAATACCTTGGAATGCCATGTGATTTAGGACTTTGTATGATTTCCCTTGCCACGTAATATTGGGGAATATTCGTGTGTAGGCCTAGTGTTACGACTTGTTACCCCGGGTAACGATAGTGACCCGATATGATTTGTTGTGTGAGATATTATGCTTGTGTCTTAAAGTAATATTCCGAATCAATGCATTAGATATTATACTTGAAGAAAATATCCTACGGTTAAGGGGCTGGATAAAAGAAATTTTACCACTGTTAAGTGTTTTTAAATGAAAATAATTATTTCGAGTAGGAACATTTGAAATGGATTAACAGTAATTAATCACGCTATTTAATTAAGACTCCCTACACTTGGGTTGGGCTAGGTAGTCACAACCTAGGAACATCATTTGGGAAATGAATCCGTTCAACTTAATTATTGGAGATGAGTAATGACTAGTGTGCTTTCATTATAAGTACATCTTATAATCTTATAGCTTGTTATCTTGCTTTGACGTTCGTCTATATTGCTTCTTTCTCCTCTCCTATATATATAATATATGACAAGTCCTCGTCCCGCTGGACAATAGACTATGGATCTTGATGAGATCATATAAATCATAGGATTCCTATAGCCGTGGAGTTATTCTATTTTAATTTATGTCATTTGTGTCCCTTTTCTCGAGGGTGGTATCACATATTAATAGCACTTTGTTTATATTTGGGATTTGAGAGAATTGTTGTATTACTCTTTCCCGTTTTGTGTTGGGCCGCATGTATTGGCATTTTATATTTTCAGTTTGAGATTACTGCTAATGCTTCATATTCTGCTTCGTTATTGGAGCAAGGGAAATCTAGTTTGTAGGAAAGGCAAATTTCCTCCATTCCTTTTGAAAGGATGACCCCTGCCCCTCCTTTTTTTTCAGCCGAAGACCCATCGAATTGCATCGTCCATGCCCCATCGGTGGACTTACACTCTCTGTCAACACCCTATCCATTTCATACTTGGGCGTTTGACCTAGTGGGGGCAATACACCCTTCTTCGAGAGGCAAGATATGGATACTGGTAGCAACGGAGTGTTTTACAAAATGGGCCGAGGCAATCCCACTCAAACGGGCAACGGCTGGGGTGGTGAGCAACTTCATCAAAGAATACATCATTTGCCGTTTTGGGATCCCAAAAGTAATTCTCTCAGATAATGGGACCCCCTTCGTCAATTCTGAAGTAACAATGCTCACGGACAAATACTCCATTGTTCATCACACTTCAACGGTGGCATACCCAAAGGGAAATGGTCAGGCCGAAGCAACTAACAAAACCCTGATTAATATTTTGGCCAAAATGATGGAAGACTTTCCAGGGGCATGGGATGACAAGATACCAGCTGTCTTGTGGGCCTATCGAACAACCAAGCGAAAACCCACAGGATACACACCGTTCTCTCTTGTCTATGGGGCTGAGGCAATCCTCCCAGTAGAATTGGAAGTCCCCTCTGCCCGTTATGCCTTGAGAAGTAGCATGCTCCCTCATAGTAGACATATACAGCTGGAAGAGTTGGGTGAGCACAGAGATAACTCGATGCAACACTTTTAAATATATACGAAACAACTCTCCAGAGCATATGACAACTTGGTGAGACCAAGGAAGTTCGTGGAAGGAGACCTCGTATTGAAAGCGGCAGTAAAACACATCAGGGGACTTCCTCTACCAAAGTTCGCAGCCAACTGGGAGGGACCTTACGTTGTGAAGGAAGCGCATGACTCAGGTTATTGCTTAATTTCGAAAATAGAAGAAGACAAGCCGTTTAAGATTAACAATAAGTGGCTAAAGGTTTATCATGTGTAAAATAACCAAGTTTGAGCTGATGTTATATCGTTATAAATATGCAAGTTTTGGGTGACATTTTTCTTAGAATAAAGAATTGCAGAAACACAAAGCTCTATAGCACACAACAACAGTCACAACATATGAAGGGATTGAAAAGTATGCGTTCTTCATTCATAAACAATAGAGTATTACAAAATTTCCTTTGGAAGCTATTGCCCAAGAATTACATAGAGAAAAAGAAATAAAAGATCTGTACACAAGAGGTAACTACCCTAAAAGAAAAGATAAATCCGAGGAAG
Source organism: Sambucus nigra (assembly GCA_949130495.1). Lineage (NCBI taxonomy): Eukaryota > Viridiplantae > Streptophyta > Magnoliopsida > Dipsacales > Adoxaceae > Sambucus > Sambucus nigra. The sequence continues at coordinate 54,872,700 of OX422220.1, forward strand.
AGAAAAAATCTCCAGGAAGGCCCGAAGAAGCTGCTGTGAAGGAACGTTGGGCGTTAATGGAAACCTCCAGCCTCGTTTGCACTTGCGTACGTTCGATTAGAAGTCTCTCACGCTTCAGTTTGGCCAGGCACAAAGCTTCTTCGGCATCCTTCACCTCTTGTTCCACCGCTTCCAAAAGAGGGGCCAATACGACCAACCTAGCCTCCTCAGCTTGCTGGTCCTCTTGGTGCTTGCGCAATACCTCCCTCTGGCTGATCAGTTGCTGGTTTTTCAAGGTCTTCAGATACGCAGCAAGACAGTCAAAACGGAAACCATCACGTCCCAACTCCTTCAGGAAACCTAGAAATTGGTTGAGAAGTGATCTGGTAACACTGGCAGTGGGGGTACTCACAATTTCAGCAACAACGATCACCATGCCTTGCAGTCTGAGACTCATCACATGAGTATTTGAACGCAGGCAATCCGGTGTGAAGGTCTCAGAATGGCGATCCACCAGTTGTTCAATCACCAGGCGATGGTTGACGGGCATTTGAGGAGACTGCCGAAGCACCATGAGGCAGAACAAGTGAGGAGCTAGGTTGGGAAGAGGCAATTCACACCCATATTCGCTCTCGGCTGCAGCACCAGTCGTAGAACCTTGATAATCATGAATAGAATTTTCCGAAGCATCAGGTTCTCGGAAGGGCGAGCCTACAGGTGAGAGGACTGGGGGCGAATCTTCCCGAGCAACCTGAAAAGAAAAGGCCAAATTTAACAAGTGTTTTCGTTGTTAAGTCACCGTTATAAGGTGGAGTTTGTGATAATAAAACTTAACAGGTGTTTTCGTTGTTAAGTCACCGTTATAAGGTGGAGTTTGTGAAAAAAACTTAACAAGTGTTTTCGTTGTTAAGTCACCATTATAAGGTGGAGTTTGTGATAATAAAACTTAACAAGTGTTTTCGTTGTTAAGTCACCGTTATAAGGTGGAGTTTGTGAAAAAAACTTAACAAGTGTTTTCGTTGTTAAGTCACTGTTATAAGGTGGAGTTTGTGAAAAAAACTTAACAAGCGTTTTCGTTGTTAAGACACCATTATAAGGTGCAGTTTGTGAAAAAAAAACTTAACAAGTGTTTGCGTTGTTAAGTCACCGTTATAAGGTGGAGTTTGTGAAAAAACTTAACAAGTGTTTTCGTTGTTAAGTCACCGTTACAAGGAGGAGCTTGAGAACAATCTTACATAAAATGATAAGATGGAGATAATGGAAAACCTTAACGAAAGATAGCAAGGAAAATATACCTCAGTCACAACGGGAGCAGTTGAGGCAGCCACAGGGACAGGAACCGTTGGGGGAGCGATTATTACCTCAGATGGCATAACAGGGTCCCTTGGCGCAGAAGCCTCCACGCTTGTCCAAACATGATCACCCGTATAGGGCACAAGGGCCAGCATATTGGGATCATCATGAGAAGACACGGGGCCCTCAAACAAAGCCACGTCAGGAGGAGGTGTAAACACACCAACCTGGGCCCTCACTACGGGAGTTGGTGCAAGATCAGGAGACAACTGTGCACAAAGCCAAGTGTTAGAGAAGAAGAATGGGCACTGAAATTATGAAGAAATATCTTGACGTGTTACTTACCTCGGTTAGGGTGCTAAACAAAGGAATGACAGGCGGGGGCCTTAGCAGCACCGTTGGAAGAAGAATGCTCGCCAACAACGAGGACACTTCCACCTGGGATACCCAACACATATCACAATTCAGTAAGCCAAATACGAAAAGAGTATGACCGAAAGGACTACAACGAACAAATTATAGATCACATCATACCTCGGGCTCATTCTCTACCACAAGTACAATGGGCAGAGGAACCTCAGGTGAGGCCTGTGACTCAGAGGGGACAAAGGAGGTTATCTCGGGTGTGCCACTTCGGGCAAGATTACCACTTCCGGCGAGGAATCACTCGCACGATCAACGTCATCACATCCCACAAAAGCTTCCCTCGCACGTTGGCTGGCTCCACGGCGAGAATACGTGAGCCCCGTCATGGGGGAACGGGGAGGAGTTACATCGGTATGAGGTGCACTGAAGCGTCCCCCCACAAAACGGCTCACGGGAGGACTGGAAGGGTCTGGGTTTTCTATTTCAACCCCCTGCAAAACAGTTGTCAAAGAAAGGGGGGAGGGATAAGTATACACACAAGCAAAGACAGTCATCCTCAAGCAAAAAGGAGATAATAATTAAGTCAGCCATACATACCTCCGATTCAGAAGAAGAACGAGAGGGCACAACCACGGGCGAAGTGGGAGGAGTGGCAGCAATTGAGGGGGCAGGGGTGGATTGCACCTCAGGGGTCAGGTGTACTTCAGGAGTCCGTTTCTTCTGGGACTTGGTGCTCAGAGTCTTCTTCCTCGAGCTAGCTGCACCAATGCTGACCCCTTGAGGAACCCTGTAACTTTTCCTCTTTTTGGCCGTTGGCTCTGAAGGACCCACCACCACCGTGGGGAAAGCAACGGAGGAAGGGACAACGACTGCATGCCGTTGATACTCAACATTTATTCGGTCCAGTTCTGCCTGGGCCTCCCTCCTCACACGCTCAGTCATCTCAACGGGCATGGGAGGAGGAACGGAGGCTATGGGAAGAGCTGCCACGGGAGTTTGGGGCCTCGACTTCGATTTCGATGTCCCACTCTTGGCCGTCCTTGCTTTCTTAGCAGGAGGTTGAGAAGCTCCCTTATCGGTAGTAGCTGCAGCAGAGGGGGCAGCCTTCTTTGCGGCAGCAGTTTTTGACTTAGGCGTGGCAACTGGGACTATGGCACAAAGTGGGGGCAGCTCGTTGGGAGGTGCTTTGTGGGTTGAACTCAGAGGGAACTCTATCCCAAGCACAGAGTTGCCCTTTAGCCCCAACTCTAGGGCAGAAAATGAGCAAACAGGAGGGTACACCGGCTCTTGCTCGATGAACTTAGCAATTTCAGCTAGTTGTCTTGGCCAATATTTGGTGGCAAAAAGAGGGGTCACATCCCCACGCCTAGTAATACTAGGAACGGTGACATGACCAGCCATTGCTGAGGATATCCCCCACGCAGCAGTTGAAGAAAACAACGAACATGCCTCGCCAAAGGAGACTTTGGGGTTTGATGATTGGAAAACTGGACGTGGCACCCCCTGGTCAAACCCAAACTGATGGCTGCATCGGTTGGGGTTGTAATGCTCGCTCGAGTATCCCCACTCGGTGTAGGAGGGAAGATATCCAGGAGAAAGAAGAAGAACTACGCCCAGTGAGGGGTCCTCGATGTCAGGAGAGGGATCCCGTATCATTCTGGCATCAAGATGAAAAAACTTACAAGTGTGGAAAAAGGCCTCTTCTTGATAAGGCCTCATAACGAAGCTCTCAAAACGGTCAATCACTGAAATCAACTCCTTTCGGCTTTGCCTCTTATGGTAAATAAAGGACCGAGGAGGCAGAATCGATTCAGCCGAAGGAGGTCTGTTGGGCTTGGTCGCTACGGCAGGAAAGCGGAAGTAAAGAAAGCTAGTCAGAAGCACACTATTGGCAAAATTGGCCAAGTTATAATGACCAATGGAGCGTTCCATGTCGAATAAAGTCCTGTCCAACCAGGTGTACAAGGATCCCAAGGCAATTGCAGCCAGGGGAAGCTTTATGCCTCGAGCTAGGCGAAGGGACAGGTTGATGAGGTCTCTTTGGGGCTGATCGTTAGGCTTGCCCGTCAAAAAGAACCGAGACAAAATCATAAGAATGTAAGCAGGAAGCTCCAACGATGTACCTTGACCAGGGGCAGTTGATGAAGAGCTGCCTTCGCTAGAACTCTGGAAGAAATAGTTGATCAGGGGAGAAAAAGTAGCTTTATTGGAGGAGCCGATGCAGCTTCGGCATATGCGATCCAACTCCGAACGATCCGCAGTCTCTTGAGCATCAAGAGCTTCATCGGTGTAAGGCTCATGGCCTGTCGCATCGAGGCCCAAGAGCTCACACACATCCTCCAGAGTTATGGTAAACTCACCCCAGGCAGCAATGAACGTATGAGTATCCACGTTCCATCGAGAGATCAAGACAGGAAGGGCAGCATTGTTCTTTGAGATGGTGAACTCACCAAACCATTTAGCCCGTTACAGCCCAATCTTGGTAAGAATATCAGCATAGGAACTCTGCATGTGAGAGTTCCAGGCAGCAAAGTGGGCGGGGGATCCCCCGGGTTCTTCGAAATCAATATGGGACCATGGAAAGTCCCCTCGCTCTAAGCGAAATCTCAGAGTTCCTTCTGGGGGAAAAAATCCCCACTTAGACACCTCTTCGTCTTCATCACCCAGCAAGAGGGCGTCAAACTTGGAGGAAAAGCAAACAGCCTTACAGGCAACAGCAAAGCCATCACCCTCCCCAAAAATGGGAGAGCAACGGTAAAATCTCAGCTGTTCTTGGCGAGCAGCACCCTGGGCGGAGGCAGCAGTGGTGGTGGCAGACGGAACACTGGTGGCAGAAATGGCGGGGTTGCTTGAAGACGCCATGGCAGAAATGGTGCTTGAAGCCGTAACAAAGAAAGCTTCGAGAGAAAAGTGATTGAAGGCAACAATGGAGACGGACGATCACAAGTAGTGTTATAGTTCTCTGCAACAATGGCGTATCTCTCTCTCTCTCTCTTTATAAGAACCGAAGCGATAGTCTGAGGAAAGAAGATAGCAATGAAGTAAGGAAATAAGTGAAGAAGAAAGAAGAAGTATAAACAGACCCTTTAGGCCCACGTGGTTAAGGTTCAAAGTATTTTGAAAAATGGCTGTTGAGACTTTCGAGTTTGGCGTTTAGATTTTCCCACCCTCGCACGTGCACGGCCGCCTGTAATCATTTCACAAGAACACGTGGCACTTCGGGAAGTGCTGTGACAGTTGAAAAGACAGCGCACGTCACTAATGAAATGATGCATAGAGAACAGGAAGCGTTGCCTTCATCAGCAAGTTTGAGTTTTGGCGCCAATCTCCTTGTCAGACCTATCCAACGGAGCCACAACGAAGAAGATGTTGCAACGGTTACACAAAGAAAAATCCATCAAGACGAGTAATTTCGTGCAGACATTTCTTGTCCCAATAAATCTCTCCACGAGGGGGAAAATGTAGAGGGGGCTTGAAGCTCAGCGTGGCAACTCAAGCGTGACATCTTGGTTAGGCAGCTCAGCGTGGCAACTCAAGCGTGACATCTTGGTGAGGCAGCTCAGCGTGGCAACTCAAGCGTGACATCTTGGTTAGGCAGCTCAGCGTGGCAACTCAAGCGTGACATCTTGGTTAGGCAGCTCAGCGTGGCAACTCAAGCGTGACATCTTGGTGGGAGAGCTCAGCGTGGCAACTCTGGCGTGACATCTTGGTGAGGCAGCTCAGCGTGGCAACTCAAGCGTGACATCTTGGTGAGGCAGCTCAGCGTGGCAGCTTGGGGAGGCAGCTCAGCGTGGCAACTCATATTTTAGCTTGTTGTTTTAATCACATCGTACTTTCATTATTGATTTCTGTAAGCTTTAACGATTGTAATGACGTAACGATAATAACTAAAGGGTTTTTATGAGGTCAAACGGTACTTGCGAGAGACCAGGCTTGGCAGGGCCTGGGAGAGCTTTCATGCTATATCGAATGACCTCACCGTGGGAACTTTAGAGGGACCTGGTTTGGAGGATTGAGAAGTAAGGCACCGTTGGGGCTTGTCGTGACCATCTTAGATACACCTGGTAAAACACCGAAGGACCCTGACCGTGGAACCTCAAGTGGAGCAGCTTGGAGTTCCATCGGGCATTGAGTTATGGACCAAACGACCCTCTACTTAATGTCACATCTACTGTGGGTGATGTCACTAGCCATCTAAACGTTGTCAGACATGCACTTGAGTAAACCACTGTGGTATTTTGGGCTGTCAGGCAGTTGGTGAGCCACCTCTGCGACAACAACCCCCTGACACACAGTGGACAGGCAAAAGGCATGTCTTGGCATTTAATGTTTAATGACGTGGAGACAACTAGTGCATCAGGCATTTAATGTTGTGACATAAAGTATGAGGGATGTCTTTCATAGTATTAAATGACTGAGTTGCCTTGGGGGTGGTATGGGAGGGCTATTTAAGGACCCCAACCACCTTTGAGGAGGAGGATCCTGTTTTTTGGAGAAGTAAAAAAAGAGTTATTGCAAACTAGAGAGCTCATTGACTCACCACTGTCATTTATTACGAAGCTTTTAATATTTGACAGAGATTCTTGAGGGTGTTTGGTGTTTTTCTACCTGCCTATCAGGGTGTATCTAGGGTGCTTACTTCTCCCTCCCTCTAACTAAGCCACTTCTAAAGGTCCATTGGCATGACCTGAGTTATACACGAGAGATTTGAGAGTTTAAACTGAGCTCATCTTCATTGAGTTCGTGTGTGCAGATCCTATAATTAGTCCAGGGTTTTGGCTAATTGAACTTGTGATTACCATACTCAATAGGGGTTACGCCTCCATATATATATAATCTAAAGTACCCTCTTACAGATGGATTATTGAAGTAAATGGTTATGAGTTGTTTTCACTTGTTATAGTTGTTATTATATGATTTGGTTACATGTATGAGAGTGTACATGTTTACTTTACTGCATTGATTTAAATTTTGTTTCTAATGCCAACATATTGACGCTCCGCTTTATTTTAATTGGGCGTAGCTAACCGAATTAGATATAAAAAGTTGGGTTGTCACAGTTGGTATCAGAGCACGGTTTTAGAGCCTTTAAGGATCTGAGGGCGTCCGTTACATTATTTGTGCATCATTTACTTGATATGTAAAGCCTTACGATTAGGTCTTGTATTCGATGACTTGGAAGATCTTCACATTACAATTTCGATGGGAGATTCAGCGATCGCCTTGTGTATAGGGAGGGTTCCTTATTTGGATTTAATTCGTAAGACGTCCCACGCATGAGGTGAATCTCCGATCGACCACAGGATAGTAAGTGTGAGATCCCTGTTTGAGTACTTATTATAATTATGACTAGTGCTCCACTTGAATAATTTTTTTTAGGATACGTGTTCACTTACTATCTTTTAAGATAGTGATTTGAGGAGACGTGGACTCTGGGAGGGCTTAGGGTCCAAGCATTTTAAGAGACCCCTATTCATGTGCAAGTATCGTAGTTTCATTTCCCACGAGTAGGTAAGAGCACTGATGTTGAACTCAATGGTTGAGTTGACTTTTGGTGATTTAGGGGGAGGAAAAGCCCGTATATTTATTATGCATTATCAACTTTGAATATCGTCGCTCTTATGGCTGTAAAAAAGTTGGTATAAGTTATAGCCCACCCTCTAGTTCCACTGAGTTGTTCGTACCACTTGCATGTGTAGTTGTTTAAAGTTGTTACCAATGTGGAAGGGTAGATATTTAGATATGGAATACCTCAAAATGATGTGGTCCAGTTGTTGTTTTGAGGTTTTCCTGAGAAGGAATTATCGTGCTCCACCCGTGATGGACATACTGCTGAGGCATTCGATGACGTATTAATCAGTGAATGGTTAACGAAGTAAGTCTTGTGGTAATAAGAGTATATTATTACTCATGAACACGTAAATGAAGGGTTGTTATTTGAGAGAGGACTACTCCAAATCGGTGGATGTCCCACCACGTCAAAGGATGACCCGAGGGGTCCAATTTTGGTGTATGCAAGAGTCTTATCATACTTGTGAAAATCACCAACTAGATTCATCCGTTTGATGATGTTCAATGGGAGATTCATGAGACTGAATCTGGAATGGATAAGTGATTATCCTTGAAATATTGTGTTGGTATCAGGGTAGTTTGGTAGGCGTGTAAACCTACACGTTGTCCACACAAGCGATAAATATCATATTGGGGTGGCATAGTGGCGTCATAATGTGCTGATTGGATAAAATCCATAATGGAATGGACTTAAGGCCAACTAGATGTGTGTTCGGTCATGCACAAGATATGTTAGTGCATTGGGTACTCACACTTTCAGAGTGGAATGTTTCGACGAGTTATGTCGAACAAGCTCGTGAGAAGGTATTAGTAATGTTGTAATGTCTTGGCCATGGACACTAGGGATGGGGAAGTCCGTATCTCAAGGTCATATGAGGATTGGCAATGGAGAAGTCCAGAATTATCGAGAAAGTCTTATATCCATATTTGGTAAGGATTGGAGTTCAGTTTCTTCGTAAAGCCCTAGATTAGAATGGGTATGTGGTTATCTTATTTTATAACATTGGTATATTTGTTAAAGGTTGTCAAGATCGGGTCGTGACTATGGGTGTGCTAAGGAATGGACTTGAGATGGAGTTACCAGTTGTGAACCCTACGGTGAGTAGCGAATCTCGAGGGACGAGTTGTCGAGTGAAAACATCACGAGGGAGTGTTCAATAGGTGTTTCATTTGATGCGAGTGTGATCACTTGAGTTGGTGATATATCCACAAGTTCAATTTTATGTTATCACCCGATGATTGGGGGTAGTAATTTGTTGCACCGTGATAATGGTGATTCTTGATTTGAATCCATCAGATATGGGAATGTGGCTATGTTGTGGCCCTCGTTATGTATGAATGTGAATTAGAGCACGAGTGAGTAGTTAGTGACATGACGTTTACTTAGACCGTGTGTGATTAAAGATGCGTTTCAAAACCAAGTGTAAGATCTTCGATTATGGTGACGTCTAGACTAGTGAATAGTCATACCTTGATGGTCTTTTGATAATGATAGAGTCAAGTGTAGCTCAGTCATTTTTTGCGTGATTGGTGATAGTGTTGCCAAGTGAGTGTCGTTGTTAATGGCAAGGATTGAGACGTTTTGGGGTCTCAAATGTTGGACCCATTCATTGAAATGGTTATTATAACCTCCACTGTAAGGGGACAACAAGAGAGTGTTTCGACCGTTGTTGAGAAGTATTGTAAGGAGGGTGTAAGAGGGTAGTTTAGATAAGATGGAGGCGTAACCCCTTTTTGAGTATAGTAATGATAAGTTAAATACTGACACTATTGATTAACCACATGACATACAAACACGACTCAATGAAGATAGACTCAGTTTGAACTCACAAATCTCTTGTGTATAATTCATAAGGTAGCAATGAACTTAGAAGTAACTTAGCTAGAGGGATAGAGAAGTAAGCACCCTAGATACACCTTAGCAGCCATCTAAACACACCAACTACCCTCAAGAATCTCTGTCAGGTATTAAAAGCTTCCTAATAAATGACAATGGTGGGTGGGTAAACTCTATGATTTGTAATAACTCTCTTTGATGTATATTATCTCTAGTAATCACTTCTGAATTCTCAAAAAGATCATCCTCTGCCTAGAGGTGGTTAGGGTCCTTAAATATCCTCCCACACCACCCCCGAGGCAACTCCGTCACTAATGCCTGTGAAAGACATCCCTCATACTTTATGTCACATACATTAAATACATGATGCACTAGTTATCTGCACGTCATAAACATTAAGTGCCAAGACATGCCTTTTGCCTAACCATTGTGTGTCAGGGGGCTGTTGTCAGGGAGGTGGCTCACTAACTGTCTGAAAACTCCAAATACCACGGTGGTTTACTCAAGTGCAGATTTGACATTATTTACCTGGCTAGTGACATCACCTACAGTAGATGTGACATTAAGTAGAGGGCTGTTTGGTTCACAACTCAATGCCCGATGGAAGTAAAAGCTGCTCCGCCCGAGGTTACACGGTAACAGTCTTTCGGTGTTTTACCAGGTGTATCTAAGATGGTCGGACAAGACCCAATGGTGCCTCACTTATCAATCCTCCAAACTAAGTCCCTCTAAGGTTCCCATAATGAGGTCATTCGATAGATCATGAAAGCTCTCCCAGGCCCTGCCAAGCCTGGTCTCTCGCGAGTACCGTTTGACCGAACACTAAAACTCATTATTATTCCCGTTACATCATTACAACCGTTATATCTTATAGTCAATATAAACCAAAGATACAATATGACTAAGTAACACAACAATATAAAGTATGAGTTACCCACTAAGATGCCTCACTGAGTTGCCACGCTAAGCTACCTCGGTGACTTAATCCCAAACACTGTTGCTAATGGGGGGATTATCCCTAATCTCAAGATTACCTTCAAGCCCCCTCTACATTTGCCCATTTGTGGAGAGATTTATTATTGGAACAAGAAATGTCTGCATAAAAACTTCTCAATTCGATAAACCTTCTCTGTGTGAAAAATTCAGGCATCTTTTCCTTCGTTAGAACCACCGCGTTAGAATCTCCAGGAAAAAGTAAAATTATCCCCGATATACCTGAACCAAAGCGCTAAGGCTTATTAGTGCTTTGACGAAGGGAAATCGCCACTTTTTCCTTATACTAAGCTTCACTCGTTCTAACTTTATTATTTAAAATTCTCCCGAAAGGCCTGCTAACCTTCTTAAATACTCGTTTTGACTCTTGGTAAGTGAAACTCTCCTGTTCATGCCATTTTTGGAGTACAGTTGTGAGCAATGATTCTTTCGTTGGGACTTCCCCTATCATTGGGCCTTACGAAATTCTCCCCTGTAACGTTTCGTTATGTTCGAAAAAGCAGAAATGCTCCCAAATGTAGCCAAGTCACAATTAGACAACGTTTGGACTTGTGGCGAGGGGATATCGTAACTTTTTGAACTGTTGGGATATATTTTTCATTGGGAGTTTATTGGATATGTTTAAAAAAAATTCTAGCGCTAAAACTCAAGCATGGTTGAGAAGGCAGCCCCTTTCTATTCCCTAGGTGTCACTTCGCAAATGATGTGGTGCTGTCTTTTCGGTTGTCAAAACACTTCCCGAAGTTCCAGGTGTTCATTTGAAATGATTATAGGCGGCCTTGCACGTATGGTGGTGGGAAACTCAATAGACAGGTTTAAAAGGTGTCAAGCATCTCTTTTTTCAAAACCCTTATCTTTCCTTCGTCTTCTTCAAGCTCCCGTCTTATTTAGAGAGAGAAATTTGTGCAAAAACTCCATTGATGTCCAGCTCTTTACTCAGTTTCTTCCTTCTCTCATCTTTTACGCTACTTCCCGTGGTTGTGTTCCTCCCTCTTTGTTCCTAGACCTTCTTACCAAGCTGTTTCATTCATCGCCACTCTACTATGGATTCTTCAAGTGCCTCAAAGGTTTCCACCACCGCTGCTCATCCAAGCTCCCCTTCTAACACCTCTGGCACTACTGCTACCCCTAGCACCACTACCCTGAATGCTGCTCGTCAAGAGAAACTATGCTTTTACTACCGATCTCCCATATTTGATGAAGATGATGAGTTCTCTGATGCATATAAGACCTCCCATTTCTCAGCCAAGTATGACCCTTTACTGTTGGGTGATGAAGATGAGAATTCATTGAAGTGGGGCTATCTTCCCCCAGAGGGGACTCTACACTTTAGTTTAGACCGTGGTAACTTCCCCTATTCTTAGATCGATTTGGAGGCACTTGGGGGGTCGCCAGCCCATTTCACTGGCTGGCACACACATATACAGAGCTATCATGCTGCTTCTCTTGTGAAGGTTGGTTTTCATCGAACCTACTGGTTTGGGGAGTTCACGCTTTCTAAGCATAATGCTGCGCTGCAAGTATTAGTTTCCAGATGGAACGTTACAACTCACACGTTCTTTGCTGCGCGGGGAGAGTTCACCATCATGTTGGAGGATGTCTGCGAGCTACTTGGGCTTGAGCCAATGGGTGAGTTTGCATACCACGATGAGGCCTTAGATGCCAAAGAGACTGCCGATCGAGCTGAGCTTGATCGGATCTGTCGTAGTTGCACTGGGTCTTCAAACAAGGCCATTTTTACTCCCCTCATCATTTATTTCTTCGAAATTCCAACTGCAAAGGATGTCACTGCTGCAACGGGCCAAGGTAGAGGTACATCTTTGGAACTATCAGCCTACATTCTTGTATTGCTTTCACCCTTCTTCCTAATTGGGAAACCCAACGACCATCCCAGGAGGGACCTCATAAATATTTCCATCAGTTTGGCCAAGGGTTTCAACCTTCTACTGGCCGCCATTGCCTTGGGGTCCCTCTACACCTGGCTAGATCGAACTCATATCGATATGGCACGATCAATGGGTCGTTATAACTTGGCCAATTTTGCCAACACCATTATCTTGAAGGGCTTTCTTTAAACCCATTTTCCTACCATTGCTGCCAAGTCTATCTCTCTCCTCGTAATCCAAGGTATTAAGCCCCCACGCCTCTTATGTTTCCATAAAAAATAGAGTCGAAAGGATATAATGGGTGTTTTTGATCTTTTTGACTCCTTTATAATGAGGCCGCACAGTGAATCTACTTCTGCCCATTCTTGGAATTTTTTTCCTACTACAGCTTCAACGGTCAAATTCATCTCGGTTGTAGAAGATCCTTCGTAGGTCGTGGTGCTTGTGTTTACCCCTGGATTTCTTCCTTCCTATACCGAATGGGGATACACCTCGGAACCTTACAACCCTAATAGATGTACCACGCAGTTTGGGTTTGATCAGGGGGCCCCTCGACTTGTGTTTCAACAAAACCAGATAAGGGCCACTTTTGCTGAAGCCTGCACCTTCTAACTTGTCGCAGCGGTGCTTGGTGTGACTTCTACCATCGAAGGGTGAGTCACCCTTCCCAGTGCCACTAGGATGGGGGACGTATCCACCTCCTATGCCACAAAGTTTCATTTGGTGCAGCTGACCAAGATTCGTGAGTATGTTTAGAGTCCCCCCCAATATCCCCAGATCCTTTCTTTCTCTGCCTCTGAACTGGGTCTCAAGGGGAACTCTGTTCTTGGAGTTGAGTTTACTTTAAGTTAAACCATTAAAGAACCTCCCCAGGAGCTACCCCCTTATTTCCCGATGATCCCTACTGCCACCCCAAAACCCAAGGCCGTTACAAGTGCAAAACAGTCCGCCCCTTTAACCGAAGCTGCTAATGGCGAAGGTCCTTCCCAGCCACTAGACAAAAATACCAAGAAGTCCAACGGTGGGACTTCCTCAAAATCTAATTCCCAAACCCAAGCTCTTTTGGAGGCGTTCCCCATTGCCTTTGTTCCTCCTCCTATGTCTGCAGAAATGGCCGAGGAGTTGAGAAGGCAAGTTTAGGCTGAGGTAGAACGAATAAATGCTGAGTTTCAGTGACATGCCCCTGTTGTTCCTCCTTCGGCTGCCTTTACCATGGTCATAGTTGATCCAACTGAGCCAACTGTAAAGAGGAGAAAAAGTTTGAGGGTACCTTAAGGTGCTGGTGTAACGGGCACGAGGAAGAAAACTCTAGGTATCAAGTCCCAAAAGAAATGGACGCCCGAGATACATCCAGCCCCAGCTCCTTCTGTTGCTGCCTCCTCTCCACCTTCACCGGTGGTTATATCTTATCATTCTCCTTCCGAATCTGAGGTATGTGTGCATGTTTTGTTCGTATTCCCCCTTTCTTAAGGCAAGCTGCATCTGCTTATTTCTTTGATAACTTTGGTGCAGGGAGTTGAAGAAAGGTCCAGTCCCCCTAGTACCCCTGTGAGCCATTTTGCGGGGGGGCATTTCGGTGTCTCTCAAGATGATACTACTCCTCCCCTATCCCCCATGATAGGTCTTACATGCTCTCATCGTCTATCCTTCCAACGGGCTAAAGATACTGCTGTGGGGGGTGCTACCGTTGAATCTGTTAGAATATCTTCCCAACCGGAGACAACTCCCCCAGCTTCTTCTGAATTAGCACCTCAGTTCGAGGTTCTTCTGCCCCTTGTTCCAAATGCAGAAAGTTCCCCTGAGGTAACATATTATCTACTACTTGTTAGGTCTGACGTCTTTTTTCTCTCTTCCACCCCTTTCCTTTCTATTTAACATGCTGAACTTTTGATATGTTAGGATGCATTAGGCTGAAATGGCATCCTTGTTAGCTGACCTTCTCTTCCCACCATGCTGACGAGACCCATAACTGCGGTTCCCATTTTTGGTGCCATAACGGGGGTAAGTAACACTTAGATGTATTCCTGCCTTTTTCCTGTACTTGCTCCTTGTGTCTAACACTTGGTTTCGTATTTGCAGCTTTCGCCAAGCCTTACCCCACCCTTTGCTCTTGGTGGCTTTTCTCTTACCAAGGCCAAGGTTGATGATGCTTCCCTGCGTGGTGGTTCTTCGGTGCCTGCCCATGCTGGGGCATCATTTGGAGGTTCCTCGTGTTCTTTCAGCAAAACTCCTTCGTTGGCCTTGGTACCCGTCTGTTGGCGAGGGAGCTTTACCGACCGTTGAGGCTTCTTCAGTTAGGGGCACCGTTAAGGCCTCCACGGTGGCTCCTATTCTCACTATTTCTACTCCTGAGGTACTTCGCTAATTTCTCTACATTTCTCAGTCTATTAAACTTCACCTATGTTGGCGACTTAACAATGAGAACACTTGTTAAGATTTTCCATAAACTCCACCTATATCGGTGACTTAACAACAAAAAAACTTGTTAAGATTTTTCATAAACTCCGCCTATATCGGTGACTTAACAATGGAAACACTTGTTAAGATTTTTCATAAACTACTCCACCTATATCGGTGACTTAACAATGAAAACACTTGTTAAGATTTTTCATAAACTCCACCTATATCGGTGACTTAACAACAAAAACAGTTGTTAAGATTTTTCATAAACTCCACCTATATCAGCGACTTAACAACAAAAATACTTGTTAAGATTTTTCATAAACTCATTATTTCCTCTAACTGTTCTCAGGTTTCTCGGGAGGTTTCTCCACCAGTTCTTTCGCCTACCTCCTCACCCCGCCAGGAACCCATTATTTCAGAAGACTCTAGTCATAATGATCAAGGTTCCACGACTAGTGCTGCTACTGAGAGCGAATCTGGTTGTGAGCTTCCTCTGCCCGACTTGGCTCCTCATGCCTTCTGCCTGATGGTGCTTCAGCGTTCTCCTCAGATGCCTGCCAACCATCATTTGGTAGTTGAGTAGCTTGCAAACCACTATCCTGAAACATTCACCATGGATTGCCTGCGTTCCAACATCTCCGTAATGAGTTACAGGATTCAGAGCATGGCTACCGTTGTGGTTGAGATTGCCATTACTCCGACCTCAAATATTACCAGAGCCCTCTTCAACCAATTCTTGGGACAGCTAAAGGATTTGGGTCGTGATGGCTTTTGTTTTGATTGACTTATTATGCATTTAAAGACTTTGAAGAGGCAGCGACTGGACAACCAGAGGGAACTTCTCCGGAAACATCAGGAGGATCAACGAACTGAGGAAGCTAAGTTGGCTGAGTTAGCACCTCTTCTTGAAGCTGTTGATAAAGAGGTGGAGGACATTGAAGAAGCTCTGCGTCTGGTGAAACTGAAATGAGAGAAACTCCTCATCGAGTGCACACAAGTGCAAATGAGGTTAGAGGTTTCTATTAATGCCCAATGGTCTTGCCTAGAAGCTTCTTCGGGCCTTCCTGGAGATTTTTTTTCTTCCCCGGATCTGTGGTTCCTCCTAGGTCAATAAAATTTTGTATATATTTTTCTTTTTTCTCCTTCTTATGTAATTCTTGGGTAATAGCTCCCAATTTTATAATTCCCCAAAGTTTATGAATGAAGAAATATTTATGTTTTATCATGCCTTTCATTTGTGTTATAATTTTTTGCGTACATTATGTAGTTCCATGGTTCTTTCATCTCCACTCGAATTATAATAAAGAGAACTTGCATATTTGTCATAGAAAGAACTTGTATATTCATAATAGCTAGATACACCGGTGGCCCAAACATAATTGCTTACACATGATAAACCTTCAACCATTTATTGTTAATTTTGAATGGTTTGTCTTTTTCCATCTTAGAAATTAAGCAATAACCTGAATCACGAGCTTCATTTATAATGAAAGGTCCCTCCCAATTTGCTGCAAACTTGGGTAAGGGCAATCCTCTGATGTATTTTACTGCGGCTTTCAACACAAGGTCTCCTTCTACGAACTTTCTTTGTCTCTCACCAAGTTATCATATGCCCTGGAGAGTTGTTTCATATACATTTGAAAGTGTTTCATCACATTATCTCTGTGTTCGTCCAATGGCTCCAGCTGCACATGTCTATTCTGAGGGAGCATGCTACTTCACAAGGCATATCGAGCAGAGGGAACTTCTAACTCTAATGGGAGGATTGTCTCAGCCCCATAAACAAGAGAGAATGGAGTATACCCTGTGGTCGTCCTCTTAGTTGTTCAATAGGCCCACAATACGGCTGGTATCTTATCATCCTACAATCCTAGGAAATCCTCCATCGTTTTAGCCAAGATATTAACCAAAGTTTTGTTCGTTGCTTCGGCTTGACCGTTTCCCTTTGGGTATGCCACCGTTGAGGTGTGATGAATAATAGAGTATTTATCTATGAGTATTGTTACTTCTGAATTGATGAAAGGGGTTCCGTTATCTGAGAGAATAACCTTTGGAATCTCAAAATGACAAATAATGTATTCTTTGATGAAGTTGCTCACTAGCCCCGTTGTTCCCCTTCTCAGTGGTATCGCTTCAGCCCACTTTGTGAAGCACTCCATTGCTACTAGTATCCATATCTTCCCCTTCGAAGAAGGGTATATTGCCCGTCGAACGCCCAAGTGTGAAAAGGATAAGGCGCTTCCAGGGAATGTAGGTCCATCGATGGGGCATGGATCATATTTCCATGAAGTTGGCGAGCCTTGCACTTTCGAACGAACTCAGTAGAATCTTTCTCCATTATTGGCCAATAGTATCCCAATGTCATCAACTGGTCATACAACTTGGCCCCTCCTATTTGAGCTGGAGCGTGTGCCTGTTTGAGGACTTCAGATGCTTCTTCCTTCATGATGCAACGCAACGACCTGTTGAAGTAGCCTCTTCAATAAATTTTCCCCTCCTGAATGTAGAATTTTAGGGCCCTTCATCGGAGTCCCATCGCCTTAATTTTCTGTGTTGGGGTAACTCTATCTCTGATAAAGTCAATATACGACTATCTCCAATCGGTTTGAGCTTCCATAAAATGACATTCAGCTGCTTTGAAGAATAACTGGCATTTATCTCACTTCCATTATAGCTCTATCGCATCCTATTTCATTATAGGACAAAAATACCCATCTCTTAGAATTATTCGGTATATGGGTATATCAGTTATCTCGCAGTGCTCTTTGTGTGTTCTCTTCAATCTTCGCTCTGACTCTTCTAGAATGATGCACCTTGACAACCATCCTCCTGCATTCCTAAAGTAAAAGTTTCCTTGGTTTATGAAGTATTGGGCTAATTCCCTCCGTCGCTATCCCCGCCAATCCCCGCCGCAGAGGGAGGAGGAATCCTTTGGGTCCCGCACGTCCCCTCTTGGGAGAGCGCTTCGGCCGGCGTCGATTTTGTGAGGTGTGAAAAATGTAGAGAGATTCAGAGTCGTCAGTCTATTTTACTCAAAATAGACAAAAGAAAAAGAGAAAGCCACCCCGAAGGATGGCATCCAAAGACATACTGGTGCGTGCGAAACCAAAATGATTCGAAAAGGGTTCGGAGGCTTAGTTACAAAATGGAAAGGTGTTAGGCACCCATTACGCCCTTTCGGTCTCTCATGGATATTTGCTATTTTTCTTTATGTTTCCCTCCGTGAGATGTGTGCATGTGTATATATATAGAATGAAGGTAGGAATCTTCGACTTGTATCATGGAAAAGATAAAGCGAGTCATCCGTAGGAAGATATAAGAGTAATATTAGAAAAATAAGATTTACGCGATTACCCCTACGTTGATCGTTATAAGGAAACGATAACGCATATGAGGTAATGCATCACTAAGAATAAATATATGTATAATATAAGAAAAATGGATTTAGAGAAGATAGAAATGAGAGAAAAAGTGAGAGAAAGGACTCGAGTCTCGGGTTTTACCTCGAGACACCTACGTAGCCTATAAAGGCATCAAAGTCCACGTAGTTCGCATACAAAGCAAAGGGGTGGGGTTTATCCCATAAATCCAAATGTGGGATCTCTTATTTATAAGTGTGTGTGTGTGTGTGTAGAAAAGGTGTTTTAGTTGTGAGAGAAATGTGGAGAAAGTGTGAGAATCCCTACTTGGAATTTATGAGCAATCCCTCTTTTTCTTGTTTTTTTGGGTTTTTATTTATATGAAAATAAGATATGTGCAATAATACTAAATAAAAAGTATATTAGGATGTGTGAGATGAGATTATAAAAGTGCTAAGTAAGAAAACAAGTTATTGGGAATTCAAGAGAATTTAAGAGAAAGTTGAGAAAGTTGGACCTTCTTGAAGATTTTGAGCTTGATCTTGGATGTTAGAGAGCAGCCCTTGCACTTGGATGATAATGGAGAGTGGTTAATTCACTAAGTTTGATGAAAAGGATGATCAAAAGTGGAAGTAAAAAGAGGATTTGGAAGTGGAAATCACGCTGCCTTCGAGAGAGGTTTCTGGGATTCGTTCAGAGATATTTCTCTCAGATCTGGGCTCTTTCTGCCAATGAGGCCAAGGCCTCCTTTTATAACCCCAGGGGACTGCCGATTGGCCCCATCATGGCACTGCCTATCGGCAGGTGCCGATAGGCAGGATCTAGGACCTGCCATTTGGCAGTGCGCCTCAGGCTTTTTCGGAAAATTAGCCGCCGAGGGCAAACCGTTGGTTAGAATCACGCACGGGGCAAACCGTTAGAAAGGTATTTTAGAGACCTTCGAAAGTCCTTTGGACCACTCCCTAGTTTGGGAGTTGACTTTGTGTCAAATGTGGCTCGAAAGCGTTTGTCGATCCATTGGACTGGGAATCGTGCGGACGCAAATGGCGCGTTCGTCCGCATGGTAAGTCCGAATCGTGCACGGGGCATACCGTTGGAAAGGTTAGGAGATGTACTTCGACATTCCAAAAAGTTTCACCCAGTTTGGAGAGTTAACTTTGGTCAATTGGGCCCGAGAAATGCTCGGTGGCTTCCCGGAGTTAAATGGATCGTTCGTCATCATGGAAAGTTGGAATTGTGCACGGGATGGACCGTTGGATAGGGTATTTAGTTCCCTTCAAATATTCATTCAGCCTCGGTCGAGATGAAGAGTTGACATAGGTCAAATAGAGCCCGGGAGTGCCCGGTGGCCTCTGGGTCAGGTTTCGGACGCAAATAACGCGTTCATCCGCATGGTAAGTCGGAATCGTGCATGGGGTGGACCGTTGGAATGGGTATTCAGTGCCCTTCAAAGATTCATTGAGTCTCGATCGAGACGAGGAGTTTGACTTTTGGGTCAAATTGAGCCGAGGGGTGCCCGATGGCTTCAAGGTCAGTACTCGGGACGTGACCTGGGTTTATAGTGATGAAGGGAGGTACTTGGGACCTAAGGAGAGTTAAGGGGTAACAGAATGGGGTGTCTACAGAGCCCCTCGACGGGTGAGTTTGGAACAAATGATCGCCGTCGATTAGACACCGCATGATTCTTTTGAGGGAGTATGACCGATTCATAGGGTCGAGGTCGATTCTGAGGACCTAAAAAGTATGCTGGGGATGATCAATTCGTAGGATCGAGGTTAGTTTTGAGGACCTAAGGGGATGAGGATGACCAATTCAGAGGGTCGAGGTCAGTTCTGACCTAAGAGTGGTGACGACCGAGGACCGAGGTCAATTCTGACCTAATTCAGGTGACGATCCAAGACCGGGGCCAATTCTGACCCAAGAGTGGTGATGATCGAGGACCGAGGTCAATTCTGACCTGACTAAGGTGACGATCCAAGACCGGGGCCAATTCTAACCTAAGAGTGGTGACGACCGAGGACCGAGGTCAATTCTGACCTGACTAAGGTGACGCTCCAAGACCGGGGCCAATTCTAACCCAAGAGTGGTGACGCCAGAGGACCGAGGTCAATTCTAACCTAACTAAGGTGACGATCCAAGATCGGGGCCAATTCTGACCCAAAAGTGGTGACGACCGAGGACCGAGGTTAATTCTAACCTAAGTAAGGTGACAATCCAAGACCGGGGCCAATTCTGACCCAAGAGTGGTGACGGCTTAGGATCGAGGTCAATACTGACCTAACTAAGGTGACGATCCAAGATCGGGGTCAATTCTGACTCAAGAGTGGTGACGACCGAGGACCGAGGTCAATTCTGACCTAACTAAGGTGACGATCTAAGACCGGGACCAATTCTGACCCAAGAGTGGTGACGACCGAGGACCGAGGTTAATTCTGACCTAACTAAGGTGACGATCCAAGATCGGGGCAAATTCTGACCCAAGAGTGGTGATGACCGAGGATCGAGGTCAATTCTGACCTAACTAAGGTGACGATCCAAGATCGGGGCCAATTCTGACCCAAGAGTGGTGACGACCGAGGATCGAGGTCAATTCTGACCTAATTAAGGTGACGATCCAAGACCGGGGTCAATTCTGACCCAAGAGTGGCGACGACCGAGGACCGAGGTCAATTCTGACCTAACTAAGGTGACGATCCAAGACCGGGGCCAGTTTTGACCCAAGAGTGGTGACGACCGAGGACCGAGGTTAATGATGACCTAACTAAGGTGACGATCCAAGACCGGGGCCAATTCTGACCCAAGAGTGGTGAGGACCGAGGACCGAGGTCAATGCTGACCTAACTAAGGTGACGATCCAAGACTGGGGCCAATTTTGACCCAAGAGTGGTGACGACCGAGGACCGAGGTCAATTCTGACCTAACTAAGGTGACGATCCAAGACCGGGGCCAATTCTAACCCAAGAGTGGATACAGATTGTATTTTGATTCTGTTAGAGAAAGAGCTTTGTGATTCTGATTTGAGCTGGGGAGCTGCTAGCTGGGGGAAGCTTTTTAGGAGACCTCGCAGGGGAGAACAACCTATTATGGGTGCTATAAGAGAATTCCGCTGGGGAAGTGATCAGGTGATCCTTAGGGATTTTCCGGAGCTTTGCCGAGAGGAGATTTCACTTAGTTTTTGAGGATTCCGCTGGGGAAGAGGGGTTCCGCTGGGAATAAGAATTTGGATCTGAGATTCCACTGGGGAATGATGAATGGGTCGGGGAAAATTTGGATTGTCCTTTGGGAGAGATTGCTCGGGGCGAGTGGTTCTTCTGATTTCTACTGGGAAAAATACCATGTGATATTGTACCGCACCGGATAGCCGATGGTTGTAAAGTCTGATGAGGAGGTGATTCGGTGGTCCAGGCACCTTGCCCGAGAGGTCAATCGCTTGGATTTTGAGGGCTCCTTTGGGGAAAACGATGTGTCGCCCGAAGGAGTGCAAAATTTCCTTGATGAAAATGTTCTAAATCCTTCCTGGGATTTTTAGGAATTTTTCGGGGATTTTTCGAGGCTTTCGGGTATTTTCTGGGAATTTTCGCACGAAATTTTAAAGGGGGTGCCGGTCGGCATAGACTGAGAGGTGCCATTCGGAAGTGGCACGGACTTTTGGGCTACCTCGGGAAGGTGAGGAGACAGTGCCGATCGGTATGGTGAGGTGGATTACTGATCGGCATGGCATTTGGCCTCCTATATAAAGGGGGCAAATTCCCCTCATTTTTCACAGCTTCCTGCCTTCTCTCTTACTGCGATTCCTCTCTGCGAATCGTTCTAGCATTCCGATCTTCAAGAAATGGCCCCTTTTGTGAGCACCGCTGTCCACCGGGAGTGGTTGACCGTTGATGACTGAACGAATGTGGATTGGAGGGACAGGGTGCCCCTTGCTTTGGGGAATGAGATTGACTTTGATGCATTCGAGCCGGTTGCGGATGAGAGGACCTTGCTACGGGAGCCGTCGCGTCATCGCTCTTCGAGAGTGATTCCCGGTGGTTATGTAAGTAACCTGACCTTTGGCATTTTTTTCCTTTTTAGGCGATTTTTCCTTTTCTTGACCTTTGTTTGGATTTTTCCTTTCGCCAGTCGGATATTTCGTTGAAGAACAAATGTGCCCACGGGACGACGGGGCTTAGGGATGTTTGGGAGCATCTTCCACCCGTGGTGTGCTGGATGGTATCATCAACGGGTTTTGGAAGGTTGGAGGCTACGCTGGATGAGACTCCTCGTTCGACAGCTGTTTTGTGTGCCTTAGGGGAGAGGTGGTGGGACACTACCCACACTTTTCATTTTGGCTTCGGGGAGATGACTGTGACTCCCATAGATGTGCAATAACTACTGGGGCTGGATTGTGACGGGGAGAAGATAGAGGTGGACTGCTCTTTGTGGGTGAGGCCGGAGGCGGTGTATGCGGCACTCGGTGATGTGAGGAGGATAGTCTCTGGGGATTCTATCCGGCTGTCCTTGCTGAAGGATGTTTTGATGAGCAGGGTGGTTGATGTGGAGGACGAGCTGCAAGTGAGGCAGATGGCCGGATTATTCATCTTGTTAGTGCTGGGAGGTTTCATGGTGGCGTCGAGCGGCGACATCGTCCATTTGTGGTTTCTGCCATACTTGAAGATGTTTTTAAACATCCCTTTCTATGATTGGGGGAGTCTGACCTTGGTGACCCTTTAATCCTCTATGGATGCATTCAGCCAGTGCTGCCGACAGACTTTTACTGGAGCCACGTATCTCCTTGAGGTATTCTTTAATCCTCTATGGATGCATTCAGCCAGTGCTGCCGACAGACTTTTACTGGAGCCACGTATCTCCTTGAGGTATTCTTTACTTTGCGCATTTCTATTTCACGCATTCACATTTTCCTTTTATGCATTAGCATTTTCCTTATGCGTCTCTTTTTGCTCGTGAATTCAGATGTGGTTTTATGAGGTGATTGGGTGCAATAACCCACTAATTGCTCTGAAGGAAGACACCGCCGGGGACTTCTGTCGCTTGTATCGATGGTGTAAGGCCAACCGGTAGTCGAAGGAATCTCTCTCCCTGGAGGCGGTGCGTCAGGTCTTGAATGACCTGACCAGTGGTAGGGTAAGACCCTTTCCATTTCAGCCTTAGTTTTTTCACCTTCGATTTTGTATTGACTTATGCCTGCTTGGGGATTTTTAGGTGACTTTTTATCCTTGGGGGACCGCCATTCAGGATACGGGGGTGACTGGGGTGAACTCGCAGATGAGGCGTTTATCGGGGCATGAGTTCGGCCATTCCTGGTACCTCGGGGAGAGGGTGATTCGTCAGATTACTGAGGAGGAGGTGGTGGTGCCTCCCGCGTAGCCTCCTACTTCTATGAGGCGGGAGCGATAATTATTGGAGGATGAAAGGATTGCGGTGATGATTGGCGAGTCCTATGCGTTGTATACTAATACGACTGCGCCGTATGATTATATGGACTTTGTGACGAGTTGGTTGATGGCGCCCAGCATACATGATGACTTGCCTTTCCCTCCTGCTGGTTCGAGTCGGGCGGTGGGGTCTTACCACAGTGGTGGTGGTCTATCGGCACCTGCGGTGGCGGTGATCTTGGAGGCCCCTTTTGTTCGGCTGCACACTCCTTCGTACAACATCCGACGGGATGATGGAGGGAGGGTGCCGATGCTACACCGTCCTCTTACGATGGATCCGGAGGAGCTGGGCTTGACAGAGGACGTCCTTCGTCCTGCAGTAAACCTTTCGGTTCTTTTCCTCTCTTTTTTGATTTCTTTTGCTTGATACTGACTCTGCCTTTCCTTTGCAGCAAATGCGAGTGTCGACCACTTGGCTCAGGGACATCAGGTATTGGATATCATCGACAACTGCCCACATTCGGGAGGCTGTCCCTGTTCCTTCTTGTTTGGTGCCGTCAGCCTCGTCCGATGGAGACTCTGACTCGGGTAGTGGGGGCGTGTCGTCTCGCCGTAGGGGAAAGAGAGCGCGTCTCCGGGATGGAAATTCTTGAGAGAGAGAGAGAGGGAGTGAAATGTGGGTTCGGGCTGAGTCCCGTTGTTTTTGGCTTTTCTTTATTTCCTGCAAACATGATGTAACACACAAAACATAAATATGAAATGCAATGTGGTTTTTTGACTATCTTTTATCTTGATGATGAATGAATGAATGCATGCACATGCACTTTTTAATTTGCTACTGAGACCGTAAAATAGGAGTATTCTTGGAATTTTTCAAAGGAAAGTTATTTTATTCAAAACGGGGAATCCCATAAGGAGGGAACAGGATTCTTGAAATTCTTTTGAGAATATCAATTTATTTTTATGGAGTTTTCTGATTTGACAAAGAAGGAATATATGAATTTTAAAAAAGGGAATTATATAAGGAGGAAAAGAGATTTTGAAATTCTGTTGAGAATATCAATTTTTATTTTTCTGATTTTGACAAAAGAGGAAAAAGGGAGATTTCCAAAAATGGGGGGTTGCCGATCGACAAGCACCCTGGCCTGCCTATCGGCAGTTCAGTCCAGTCCCATCAATTGAAAGCTTTGATTGGTACCCTCTTCAGCCTTTAGTACCTTCTGGGGTAGGTTTCCTTTCGATTTCTGCAGGGATTATGTCCCTTGTGAGGATTTTTAAGTATAAAAAGGGAGAAGGGTGGAGTGTTTTCCTCACACCTTTTGCATTCTTCATACCCACCCATCATCTTTTAGTCTTGCAAGATGGCTCTCCCTGGTAGCATCGAGTTTGCAAATTACCTCGAAGCCTTGGAAGCTATGTGCTCTTATAACGTCGACTATGATGCTTCAATATGCATCGAGTCTCCTTATGGCGTAATCGACCTTTTGAGTGGAATATGCTGATGGCGGCAGTACAATTTTGGTACCCCGAAGACCATGTATTCCGCTTTGGGTTGGAAGAAGTTTGTCCTACCTACGAGGAGTTTTCTGCCATACTGGGTGTGAATCCTTGTGTTACCGCGGCTTTACCCGAATTTTCCCGTTCTCCTAGGGATTTGTTGGCCGGGCTTCTTCATATCTCGTCTTCGGCGACCAGGTTATTGGTGGCCGGAGGAATGATCTCCCTCCCGGCGGTGTTGCAGTCCGTGCATTCGCGGAAAGTTAGTGATGCTTGCTATGCTGGAGCCGTTGTTCTGGGCCTGGTTTCAAAATTGCTGTTAGTGACTGGGGAATTGTAGTTGGACCCACAACTTGCAGCCATTACTTCATGGATGTCATACCATCGCAATCCTGCGGTGGTGATATTGGAGGAGACTTTGAATGGCCTGGATGCCTGGAGAGAAGGCCGTTCCGACTTTTTAAGGGGGAACCCTGTGATGTTGTTCATGTGGTTGTCTGAAAGATTCCGCTTGTCAACCCCTCCAGAATATCCTTTGTCAGCTGTGCCCAACTTCTTTTCGCGCTACTTCATCCGCATGGGCCTGTATGTTGAGAACTGGGAGAACTGGCTTGTGGAGCATGGGGCTTGTGGGCTGTATTGGTCAGTGCCTTGGTGCGGACAGTTGCAGCCTGTTCTGGAGCTAGGAGAATATTCATATGTGCGGATGGTTGGTCTCAGGCAAACCTTTGTTTATTTCCCTTGGCGGCTTTTGCGTCAATTTGGCTGGGCGCAGGTCGTGCCCCCTCGGACCTCAAATTTCTTTCTGGTCGAAGATTTGACTGAGCGCTTGCGTCTGTTGCTAGGATCTCTGTGGGAAAATCGGCATCCGTCGACCCGTCCCTCTCAGTCTGTTGGGAAGGTTTGCTATTTCCCCAAAGATTATATGAAGTGGTTGTGGAGGAAAGTAATCAGCAAGATGTTGGCAGTAGAGACCGGTCGGAGGTGGTTTGTTTTATCTCACTCCATGGAAGGGGGTGTTGTGGTCTTTTCGAAGATGGTTAAGGCTCATCGGTCCATGTAGTGTTTGCGGGACTCCATTCCGGCAGGAGAAAATTGGGGTTCTTAGTACGTGGATGATGTGGGTGCAGGCTCTTCGGGTAGCTGTGGGTAGGACTCCTGGGGAGTTTATTTATGTAACAGATGTGGGGGATTTTGTCTCGTTTTTATGGTAGTAGGGGGAAGGGAGTTATCCGTTCCTTTTTCTTATGCAATATGTACTGTAGTTTTCTTATTTAATGAAATAAACAAGTTTCTGATCATCCAGCTGTGCTTTTTGATGAGTTTTGCATTTTGAATTATCTATACCAATTGCTAGGGCATACATAATCCTTTTGTTCAAGTAGATGTTTAGAATGAACTGTCGTTCTCGGGGATAAGAAAAGAATGGTATTTTGTGAAAAAGAAGGGGCCGTGCTCATGTGAGGAGTATGAGCTGCCTACGTACCTATGGAGTTTTTGAAAAAGTTCTTATCTGTTTGAAAATAGTTTTTGCAGAGGATCAGGCCCACGTAGTTCTGGGTAGGGGGAAATGGAGAGAGTTTTTTTTTCTTTTTTTTAGAATAGAAGGGGGATGAGAAGAGTCGTAGCGCGCCGAGATTTTGGACTAGGGGTAGAACTTCTTGAGACGGTCCAGATTGACTGGATGAGCCATCTCTTCCCCATCCAGGTCAGTGAGCATGGCGGCACCGCCGGATAAGATTTTCTTCACAATGTACGGGCTGCTCCAATTGGGTTTGAACTTTCCTCTGGGGTCCCATATGGGTTCGATTATCTCTTTGAGGGATAAATCCCCCTCTCGGACACCGCGGTCCTTGACTCTCTTATTGAATGATCGCGTTATTCGACGATGGTATCCTTATATGTGGTAAAGAGATTTTAATCTCCGTTCATCTAGGAGGGTCAGCTCGTCAAGATGGCCTTGGCACCAGTCTTCTTCACTAACCTTGCTTTTGAGCATGACACGTAACGAGGGTATTTCCAGCTCCACAGGTAGGACTGCCTCCATGCCGTAAACCAGGGAGTAAGGGGTAGCCCCAGTAGAGGTTCGATTTGAGGTTCGATAGACCCAGAGGGCGTAGGGGATCCGGTCGGCCCAATCCCTATAATTTTCGGTCATCTTGCTGATGATGGCTTTGAGGTTTTTGTTTGCGGCCTCAACTGCACCATTGGTCTGAGGTCGGTAGGGAGAAGATTTGTGTCTCTGAATCCCGTATTCGCTGACTATTTCTGTGACTTCTGCCTCAAAGTGCAAACCATTATCCGACACTAGCTCGTGAGGGACCCCATATCGACAGATGATATTCTTCTTGATGAATTTAGCCACCTTCTTGGCATTTAATACTGCGTATGACTCAGCTTCGACCCATTTGGTGAAGTAATCGATGGCAACCAGGATGAACTCAGGCCCGTTTGATGCTTTTGGTGTAACCTTCCCTATGATGTCGATACCCCAGGTGGAGAACGGCCAGGGAGAAGTCATGTTGTATAATTCCCGCGGAGGTAGATGTTGGAGATTGGAGAACTATTGCCATTTAGGGCACTTCGGAACATAGGCGGTGTAATCCTGGGCCATGGTGGTCCAGTAGTAGCCTTATCGGATGATCTTTTTGTCAAGCATGTGACCGTTCATGTGAGGTTCGCATTCCCCGCTGTGGATTTTCTGCATTATCTTTTCAATGTCAGCCCCTCCAATATAGTGCAAATGAGTTCCATCGAAATTCCTCTTGAGTAGTGCTTTATGGAAGATGATGTACTGAGTGGACAGCCTTCGGAGGGTAGCTCGATCGTTCTTGTTGGAACCCTCGGGATACCTATCGTGTTTGAGAAGGCACCAAATATCATAGTACCAGCAATCGGCTAGTTCGGGATCTTCAGTGGAGACAAGCTCAATATGGTAGCAATGGGTCGATCTGTCTTATTTTCAAACTAGGAAGGGGGTCGTTGTTATTCCCTCGGGCATGTCGACTATGGAAGCCAAAGTAGCGAGAGCATCGGCTAGGTTGTTCTTTGCTCGGGGTAGGTAATGGAAGGTGATATCTCGGAATTAGGAGGCCAACTCTTCTAATTGGGCATGAAAGGGTTGAAGCTTTTCGTCCTTGACCTTCCACTTTCTGAGCACTTGACCGATGATAAGGGCAGATCCCCGTATACATCAAGGTATTGAATACTTTTCTCGAGAGCGACCTGGAGGCCCACTATGCACGCCCCATATTCTGTCATGTTATTGGTGCAAGGGAAATCCAATCTAATGGCGATGGGAGTGTGGGAGTCATCTGGGGCCACCAGAAGTATCCCAATGCCATATCCCTTTTTATTGGCAGTGCCGTCAAAGAACATTTTCCATCGGGGGCACTCTTGAGTGGTGCAGAGGATGTTTTCATCTAGGAATTCGAAGATCCAGACATCTGTTTCTTCTATAGAGTAGTCGACGAGGTAGTCAGAGATGACTCTTCCTTTAACGGCTTTCTGTGTGACGTATACGATATCAAACTCGGTTAGGAGCATCAACCATAGAGCCATTCGGCTGGACAAGGCGGGTTTTTTGAGCAGGTATTTGATGGGATCCATTCGGGATACTAGTTTAATGGGGAAGGCGAGTATGTGATGTCGCAACTTTTGGGTGACCCAGACAAGTGCGACACATGCTTTTTCCAAAGCAGTGTAGTTGACCTCGTATCCGGCCAACTTGCGACTGGAGTAATAGATGGCTCTTTCTTTGCAGGAGTCCTCGAGGTACTGGGCTAGCAAAGCCCCGGCTCCAGTGTCTGTTATGGTTAGGTATAAGAGCAAAGGGAGACCAGGCTGTGGTGGCATGAGAACTGGAGGTTGGGTTAGGTATTGCTTGATTAAATCAAAAGCTTCTTGGCAGGCCTCATTCCAAACCTTGGTTGAATCCTTTCGGAGAAGCTTAAAGATTGGTTCACATATGGAGGTTAGCTGGCTGATGAACCGGCTGATATATTGTAATTTCCCCAGGAAGCCTCGAACTTCCTTCTCTGTTCGGGGAGGTGGAATCTCAAGTATGGCCTTCAACTTGGCGGGATCTGCTTCTATCCCCTTCTCACTGATCATGAATCCTAAGAGTTTTCCCTTCGTAACGCCGAAGACGCACTTCTGTGGATTAAGTCTCATCTGATACTACCGCAGTCGTTCGAAGAACTTCTGGAGTGCAGGAACATGACCTTCTCTAGTTTTGGACTTGATAATCATATCATCCATGTAAACCTCGACCTCTTTGTGGATCAGATCGTGCATGATGGTTGTGGCAGCCCTTTGGTAGGTAGCCCCAGCATTCTTGAGACCGAATGGCATAACGGTGTAGCAAAAAGTTCTCCATGGGGTGATGAATGCGGTTTTCTCTTGGTGGTCGGGATGCATCTTAATTTGGTTGTATTCGACAAATCCGTCGACAAATGGCTTAAGAGCATGACTGGCTATGTTGTCCACGATCATGTCGATGTTGGGTAGCGGATAATCATCCTTCAGAGAAGCTTTGTTTAAATCTCGGTAATCGACACACATTCGAACCTTTCCTCCTGATTTTGGTACAGGTACAATGTTGGATAGCCACGTGGGATATTCGATTACTCGAATGAAACCAACGTTCAACTGTTTGATCACCTCTTCTTTGACCTTAAGAGACCATTCGGTGCGGAGCTTTCTCAACTTTTGTTTAACTGGCTTGGCATCTGGGAGAATGGGGATCTCGTGCTGAGCTATTTCGGGGTCAATACCGGGCATATCATCACAGGACCATGCGAAGACATCCACGAACTCCTTTAGTTATTCTTCAAGTTGTGCGCGCTCATGCTCGTTAAGGGTGGCCCCTATACTAATCTCGTGCAGTTGGCTACTAGAACTGAGATTAATAATGACAGTCTATTCTTCATTAACTTGAACGCGGTTATGTTGTTTATTATTAACCTTATTTAGATCAGTAAAGAATTGTTCATTTGCAAAATCATCATCATCAAAAGTTTGATTTAAATCCATACAATTAATGTAAGGCACAGCAAGATACTCAAAATCTTCATTTATTTCATTGATAGGAAAAACAACATTGAGAACCTCATCAAAAGAGGTCTCGATTACATTTGAGCAAGGATGGACAACAGTAGATAAAATAGGGTAAACATTGGGGTTAGGGGAGATTTCAACAGGTAAAGTTGGCGTAGCATGACAGTTGAGGAGAGGTGTATCAGCAGCTTTAATCAGACGGGATGGGTCATATGATGTAGTGCCTGAATGAACCATGCAGAGTGTCAGCCCTAGTGTCTGCAGGTTGAAGGAATCTTCAGAGTCACTTTCCTCAGTTTCTTCAGTATCTTTGATAAGCGGTGGCACCTGGTATTGGTAACTTTCGGCCCATGGGTAGCTATCTTCGAAGAAGATCTCCATTCCAGGCTTCATCTTCTTATCTGTATGGTCATACCACGGTTCTGGAAAACTGCAAAAGGGGAAATCCTCGCCTTCCTTAATGAATCGTCCATTTAAATAATCTCCCGAGATAGTTCGGATGAAGTCTAACCCTCTCTTTGATCGAGTCTGGCGGATCATTCTGAGTTCTGGTTCTGATGGTTGATATCCCAAGCCGCAAGGAGGGAAATATTTCTTCAGTTTGATGGGCTCAAGTATCCCCTGCTGTCTTTGTCCTAGCCCCAGTTCGAGCATGAAGTGCATGTTTCTGAACATCTGAATCACATTGACATTGCCATGAGGGTCGTATTCTGGACGAACCCTTTCTTTGAAACTGTCCCCTGCCGGGAGTATGGATGGTTCAACTTGGAAACCTAATAGGAGCATATCATTTGACCCATGTTGTATCTCAAGGATTGGACTACCGGTGCTTGCACCCTCGATGTTACCGTCGTCACCCAAGATGGTGATGACTCTCCCATCGGCGAAGAACTTCAGTTTCTGATGGAATGAGGAAGAGACACCCTTTATACTGTGGAGCCTGGGTCGTCCGAGCAACAGGTTAAAATAGGTCGGGATATCGATGACTTGGAATTCGACAACAGGGTTTATAGGTCCAACCCCTATTACAAGTTTTATGGATCCCATCACCTCACGACGGGTATTATCATAGGCACGCAGGGCAGCGGATGTTGGAGCGAGGTCACTTTCTTTCAGACCTAAACATTTGAAGGTTCTCAGCGGGCAGACATTCAAAGCGGATCCGTTGTCAATGAGAGAGAGTGGTACAACCTTCCCTATAACTTTGACGGAGATATTGAGTGCATGATTGTGATTTGGCCCAATTTTGAGGATTTCTTCTTCAGAAAGGGACAGCATTCGGGTAGAGGTCAAGGATCTGACCAGGTTCATCGCTTCTTCTGGTGTGGTAGAGGGAGGAACTATGGGTCCAGTGAGTAATTTGATCAAAGCATTTATGTGTAGCTGGGAAGACATGAAAAGCCCCCATAGAGTGATGTTAGCTTTAGTTTTCTTCAATTGATCGAGGATATGGCTCTCCTGGAGGGTCATTTTTGGCATAGGAAGGTTTTCAACGCCCCTCCCCTTATCATTTACTGGTAGCGAGCTTGGAACTTGGTAATGTCTCCCAGATCTGGTCATGTGATTTACTGAAGAATGGAAAAACTTAAATCCAGTTTCCTCATCAATCTTAGGTGGTTCTGCCACCTTATCTATTTCTCCAAGGAGTTCCTCAAATGATATTATCCCACATAAGTCAGCTATTGGGCTATTTCCTCCTGAAGCTTGTTCTTCATTTGAAACTTTGAATCCTTCCCCCCATCCGGTGGCAATAATTCTATTTTCCCTTGTGAAGTCAATGCATTCCATAACGCCAACGGCTTCTTCATATAGGTCTTCCCATTCTGTGGGGATGTGTAAGGGTTAAGGGACCAGGTGCCCTTGCAGCTTCAAAGCGTCAAGTAACTAGGTGATACTGTAAATGTTGTTGGTTTGCCTGAATGCTTTCGTCATGATCCGAATAACATCATCTAAGCAGATTTCGTCGGTTGGTACCATCCACCTATCTGATTCTCGGGCCCATTTTCGTGCTTCCAAAAATAACGTACTGAACCTCTGGCACTCGATAATCATCTGTGAGGGTAATTTCAGCCCGAACTCTAGGAGTTGGTTTAACACCTCTGATAATTCCATACCTCCACTTTCAGAACAGGTCCGGACAGTGATGCACGCTCTGGTAAGGAGTGACAGCGCCTGATCAGTGGGGCTAGCAGGGGGTAGGAGGAAATATGGGCAAAGTTGAAGGGGTTTAGAAGGGTATAAGGGTGTGATTTGAGTTGATGGATCGAAATCTGGGTTTTCTTCCAAGAGGATGGCATTGGTGTGATTTGGGAGTGGGTTATGAGTAGTGTTTGGTTTAGGATTTACTGGTAGGGCGATGGTACCCCGGTCAATGAGATCTTGGATTATGTTTCGAAGGTGGAAGAATTGGTCGGTGGTATGTCCAGCTGTTTGGTGAAAGGCGCAATGAGCATCGGTCTTGAAATTTATGGGAAGTGGATTGGGTATTGGACGTGGATCCAGGGGCTTTATAAGGTTTCGACTTAACAGGGCTTGGTAAACTTTAGAGAGTGGAGCATGGAGCTCAGTGTATTCCCTTCGGACGGGAGTAGGGCAGCTTTCCGGTGCCCATGATGTGGTTGGTTGAGAGATGTTGTTGATGGTTGAGGCTGCGGCACTGATAGGCTTGTCATATTTTTTAGGGGTGAATTGTCCGGACACCTTATTTGGTTCAACTTCTGTTTTGGCAAGACCCTCTTCGATTTCTACTCCTGCTTCTCTGAGAGCTCGAAAATGGAGGTAGTACTGTCCTCCCATGGTTGCTCGGACATGGGGCAAGAAATTCTTCTTCACTATGCTGACTTGTTCTTCTTCAGACGGCCGATTGGTCATGGTAGTTGCTTTTTCCCTCCATCGGGCTATAAAGTTACTGACTGATTCTCCGGAGTTCTGTTTGAGTAACTCTAAATCACGGTGGGTGACCTCAAGCTCTTCGTTGTATTTGTGCTGCGATATGAATTCTCGAGCTACATCCTCCCAGCTACGGATTCTGGATTTTTCAAGAGATAAAAACCATTGGAGAGCACTGTCTTTCAAAGTTTGCTAAAATAATTGGGCCATCACCTCTTCGAAAGCCCCTAGTAGAGTCATGGAACGATGATAACTGCGAAGATGAACAATCGGGGGACCACTCCTTCCAAACTTCTCGATATTTAGCACCTTGAACTTCTTGGGTAACCTCGCTTTAGGATGAGGAGACATATAGGTGTAGTCCATGTAATTCCCAGAGGTCCTGACTTGGTCAAACTTCTTGGTGAGCATCTCGAGATCCTCTTTGACTTTGTTCAACTCCTCCTCCTTTGGATCAGCAACCAGAGGCAAGTTAGCCATAGGCTAGGCAATGTTTGGCATTGGAAGCTGGGAAGGCGGTGGCCCATTAGTAGGAGGGGCACGCGGAGCGTGCTGATATTCTCTGGAACCCAGATGGGCTCGGGTGGACCCATAGCACGAGGGAACAGGGCCTCGGGATCTTAAGGAATAGGACCTTGGTTTCGTTGCATTTCTCGGACCTCAGCTTGGAGGTTGTCAATCTTGGCCCCGAGCTGAGATAGGACCGTAGACAGATCCAGTTGTATGACTGGTGCTTGATCTGCATTCTCTATGGAAGATGGATGGGTTTCGGACTCGGAAGAAGTAGTAGAGGAACGGACGAAACTCCGGGGTGATTTGACTGAAGACCTAAGCCAATAGGGAGCCAGGCCAAGGGCGTGCGGTCAACCTGAGAAGGCGTAGGATGTGATTTATTTTTGAGAAAAGGGAAGGAACTATTTTTGGATTTTTGATAAAAAGGGAGAAATGTTTTTGGATTTTTGATAAGAAAGGGAGAAATGTTTTTTGGATTTTTGATAAGAAAGGGAGAAATGTTTTTGGAGATGGAACTCAGCATGATTATTATGGTTATTATGTTCTCACTTATATTTAATTCTCCTAAATGCAATGCCGGACGAGGCCTGAGCCTGGAAAAGTGGGGTTTTAATATATGCAAAGCTATGGTTTGGGACTTGTAACCAGGCTCGCGGATAGAGTCCCGTTTTAAAAATGTGCGAAAATTGGGCGGAAGATCGACCTGGAATTTCGGCAGAGTTTTGGGTCGAAATCGGTAATCTAAAGTGCGTGTCCTAGGTTTGACACCTATATGCGGGTATGCAGTTGGTTGGGTGAATCGGCATGGGTTCCCCCCTTTGGTGTGACTTCCACGATATACGTCTTGCTCTTGCGGGCAATCGTTACGTGTGGATAAGCCATTTGATATACCTGAGTGTACGTGAATTGCCTCACCATATACCTCGTGAGGACGGTACGTGTGATAGCGAATTCGATATACTCAGCGTACGTGAACGAATTCCCTGCGATATACCTCCCGTCATGACTTCGGTCATGCGGTACGATGCGGGGGAACCGCTCGATATACGTCGAAGGTACTCGGCCAATGGAAGGTGAGAGTCATATCGCTTAGGCTAACTGCGACCTGCCAGACCAGCGCCCATCACAAAGTGACCCTCCATTTACTGGGTAAAATTTGGTCAATATCAATGCTCTTTGGTGATGTCGTGTGAACCATGCATGATTCTCTTATTAGTAGCTTATGATGAGAATGCCTTTCTTTGATTATGCCAAATCGGGAACAAAGTACAAGTACCCCAAAAGTTACGCCAAGTATGGATAGGTGATGCGTGCAGCATGGGGATATACATGATCCTAGGTGTACGTGGTGTGAGGTGTACATGGAGGATTTTCTACAAGTGTGTGAACATAAGCATAAGCATGGGATACACGTATGAGAAAGGGTAGCATGCATATATGGGGGGGGGGGGGGGAGAAGCATAAACAAATATAGCATCCATGTAAATAGATTCAAGCCCTCAAAATAAATAAAAGTCCACAGCAGAGTCGCCACTGTGGCCATCCCCGCCGATCCCCGCCGCGGAGGGAGGAGGAATCCTTCGGGTCCCGCGTGTCCCCTCTCAGGAGAGCGCTTCGACCGACGTCGATTTTGTGAGGTGTGAAAAATGTAGAGAGATTCAGAGTCGCCAGTCTATTTTACTCAAAACAGACAAAAGAAAAAGAGGAAGCCACCCTGAAGGATGGCATCCAAAGACATACTGGTGCGTGCGAAGCCAAAATGATTCGAAAAGGGTTTGGAGGCTTAGTTACGAAATGGTAAGGTGTTAGGCACCCATTCCGCCCTTTCGGTCTCTCATGGATATTTGCTATTTTCCTTTATGTTTCCCCCCGTGAGATGTGTTCATGTGTATATATATAGAATGGAGGTAGGAATCTTCGACTTGTATCATGGAAAAGATAAAGCGAGTCATCCGTAGGAAGATATAAGAGTAATATTAGAAAAATAAAATTTACGCGATTACCCCTACGTTGATCGTTATAAGGGAACGATACTGCATATGAGGTAATGCGTCACTAAGAACACATATATGTATAATATAAGAAAAATGGATTTAGAGAAGATAGAAATGAGAGAAAAAGTGAGAGAAAGGACTCGAGTCTCGGGTTTTACCCCGAGACACCTACGTAGCCTATAAAGGCATCAAAGTCCACATAGTTCGCATACAAAGCAAAGGGGTGGGGTTTATCCCATAAATCCAAATGTGGGATCTCTTATTTATAAGTGTGTGTGTGTGTGTGTAGAAAAGGTGTTTTAGTTGTGAGAGAAATGTGGAAAAAGTGTGAGAATCCCTACTTGGAATTTATGAGCAAACCCTCTTTTTCTTATTTTTTTGGGTTTTTATTTATATGAAAATAAGATATGTGCAATAATACTAAATAAAAAGTATATTAGGATGTGTGAGATGAGATTATAAAAGTGCTAAGTAAGAAAACAAGTTATTGGGAATTCAAGAGAATTTAAGGGAAAGTTGAGAAAGTTGGACCTTCTTGAAGATTTTGAGCTTGATCTTGGATGTTGGAGAGCAGCCCTTGCACTTGATCTTGGATGTTGGAGAGCTGCCTTCGAGAGAGGTTTCTGGGATTCGTTCAGAGAGATTTCTCTCATATCTGTGCTCTTTCTATAAATGAGGCCAAGGCCTCCTTTGATAACCCCAGGGGACTGGCGATCGGCCCTATCATGGCACTGCCTATCGGCAGGATCTGGGACCTGCCATTTGGCAGTGCGCCTCAGGCTTTTTCGAAAAATTAGCCGTCGAGGGAAAACCGTTGGTCAGAATCGCGCATGGGGCATACCGTTAGAAAGGATTTTAGAGACCTTCGAAAGTCCTTTGGACCACTCCCGAGTTCGGGAGTTAATTTTGGGTCAAATGTGGCTCGAAAGCATTTGTAGGTCCATTGGACGGGGAATCACGCGGACGTAAATAGCGCTTTCGTCCGCATGGTAAGCCCGAATCGCGCACGGGGAATACCGTTGGAATGGTTAGGAGATATACTTCGACATTCCAAAGAGTTTGACCCGGTTTGGAGAGTTGACTTTGGTCAACTGGGCCCGGGAAACGCTCGGTGGCATCCCGGAGTCAAACGGATCATTCGTTCGCATAGAAAGTCAGAATTGCACACGGGATGGACCGTTGGAAAGGGTATTCAGTGCCCTTCAAAGATTCATTTATCCTCAGTCGAGCTGAAGAGTTAACATAGGTTAAATAAAGCCCGGGAGCGCCCAGTGGCCTTTGGGTCAAGTTTCGGACGCAAATGGCGCGTTCGTCTGCATGGTAAGTCGGAATCGTGTACAGGGTGGACCATTGGAAAGGGTATTCAGTGCCCTTCGAAGATTCATTGAGTCTCAGTCACGATGAGGAGTTTGACTTTTGGGTCAAACTGAGCTGAGAGGTGTCCGATGGCTTCCAGGTTAGTACTCGGGACGTGACCTGGGTTTATAGTGATGAAGGGAGGTACTAGGGACCTAACGAGAGTTAAGGGGTAACAGAATGGGATGTCTATGCCCTCAGCCACATCGCTCCTTCCCCAGATTCCAATTGCCCTCTAATCTCTCCCTTCCAGTCTGCGTCCTCCTCCATCGGTAGAATTAACTGTACTATCGAAGGAGCTATTCTTCTTTGGATCACGACGGTAGTTGTATCGTTCCTCATGAACATCTTCTAGGAAATGGTGGCATAGGCATCTGGGTGACGGTTTATCGTTCTAGGCTCTCTCTTAATTTTAGTCCGATTGAACTGGCATAGGAGCCACTGAATGGTTGTTCTGTATGGTGCCAGGCTCATGTGTTACAATGCGTACCCTCCATTCACTTGCTGAACCACCAAATTTGAATCACCTTTAATGCAAAGTGAACGAATCCCCCTTCAAAGAGCCTCTAGTAACCCTAGCACCAATGCTTCATATTTCGCCTCATTATTAAAATAAGGCAAATCTAATTTGTAGGAAAGGCAAATCTCCTCCATTCCTTTTTAAAGAACAACCCCTGCTACCCCTTTCTTTTCTGTCAAAGATCCATCGAATTTCATTGTCCATTCCTCATCTGTCACGTCTAGGTGATTGTCATGCAAATCGTCTCCCGGAATACTTTCTTTAGTTGGATACAACGTTCCCTAGGGGAATATTACCAACAGGTCTACGTACGTTTGTCTTTTGATTGTGCGAGGAACCACACATTTCAAGTCATATTAGGAGAGGATAAGGAACCATCTAGCTGCCCTACCAATCAATATAGCTTTTACGAGTAAATACTTAATAGGATCACATCTAGTTACAATATGAATTGTAAAAGATAGCATTTAATGTCTAAGTTGTTACGCTACAAAAACTAAGGCTAAACAAGGCCGTTCCAAGCTACTATATCTGAATTCTGGCTGATGGATGGCCCAGCTGAGGTAGTAGACCGACCGTTCTTGCTCGTCAATCTCTTGTGCTAGGAAAGCTCCCACGGACCTCGTGGTGGATGTGAGGTACAGCTGCAACGGTATTCCTGCCTTTGGGGGAACCTTGATTTGCAATGAAATGAGCATCTTCTTTAGACCAGTGAGAGACTCCCGATGAACCCCCTCCCACTTTAATTTTATGTTCTTTCTCAATAGCTGCATCAACGGGTGTGTCATTTAGGTCAATCCAGGTATAGATCTCCTAAGATA
The DNA here is from genome assembly GCA_949130495.1 of Sambucus nigra. Classification (NCBI taxonomy): domain Eukaryota; kingdom Viridiplantae; phylum Streptophyta; class Magnoliopsida; order Dipsacales; family Adoxaceae; genus Sambucus; species Sambucus nigra. The sequence continues at coordinate 54,910,407 of OX422220.1, forward strand.
GGAAACCTTACCGAGGAAACTCTTCAGCTCCTTCGGCGTTCTTGAACTTGGCATCTCCAAGATCGCTCGATGTTTGTCCTGGTCCATCTGCACCCGTTGTCGATCAACTATAAAGTGTAGAAATTTTCCACTTGTTACTCCGAAGATGCATTTCAGTGGGTTCATCCTCAATTTATACTTCCTGCATCGGGTAAACACCTTCCTCAAATCACCCCGATTGGACTCCTCCTTCCTTGATTTGATGACCAAATCATCCATATAAAATTCCATAAATTTGTGAAAGAAGTCATGAAAGATGGCCATCCTTATTCTCTAGTAAGTAGTCCCAGTGTTCTTGAGTCCAAACATCATTACTCTGTATATGAAATTTCCCAACGGGGTCTTGAACGCCGTTTTCTCTGCATCCATGGGGTCTATCTTGATCTGGTTGTACCCTACATACCCATCCATGAAGCTATACATCTCATGACCAGCCATTTCATCTATCAAGCTGTCGATGAAGGGTAGAGGGAACTCCTCTTTGGGGCAAGCTCTGTTCAAATCTATGAAGTCCACACAGATCCTCATCTGGTTTTTGTCTTTCTTTCCCACCGGCACAATACTAGACAGTCAAAGCGGGTGCTATATCAATTTGATGAATCCCACTACTAATAACCGTTAGACTTCTTCCTTAATCTTCAAGTCCATCTCGGGTTTGTACGTTCTCGTTGCTTGTTTCACCGAGATGGCTGAAGGCATTACATTTAATTTGTGGCAACTAACTCCCTCTTCCAGCCCTTCCATCTCTGTGTATTTCCACATAAAAACATCTTTGAGCTCCCGAATCAACTTAACCAAAGCCTCTCATTTCTCCTTACTGAGATCTTTTGCGATAAAAATAGGCCTTGGATCATCCTCTTCTTTCGATAGGTTCAACTGCTCCAGTTCTTGTGCCTGCGGTTTCGATTGATCCACCATGTACTCTGGTTCCTCGGCGACTTCCTCCATAAATTCCTGTACATTAGAGTTGTCTATCACCATGCATTATCCCCGCAGATCCACTAAAAAGCACTCATATATCGGGTCAGCCTCATTGTCAGCTTTTTTAGCCTCCCGTTCACACTATTATAATTGATATATCACCTTTCCTTCTTCGGTAACGACCTTCTTGCACTGTTTGCTGTAGCTGTAGCTGCCTTCCTTTTTTTCTCTCTAGAGGCTTCATCCACTCTTTTTTCTAAAAATTGCCTCAACACGCTTTGCCGTTGGACCTCGTATTCCATCGGATCCACTCTGGGCCTCATTTTGTCTTTAAGTTGCTTCGAGATATTTTGGGGCCGAGGGACCACCTGGTGAGGTTTTTGATTATCACTCTTGCGTTTTTTGCAACCTTTTTATTATGCTCTATCGAGGGCCCCATCATTTCTATCATAAAGGGAACCCATGATCTATCCATTCTTCTCGTTAGGACCTGGACATCCTCCTCCAATTATGTGTAAAATGTCGCATCTACCAAGTGAGTTTCCTCGACAACGAAGGGCCTCTTCACAGCCCTAATGGTCACCTACATTCCCTTGATATTCGTCTTAGTGCATTGGTGGTACGTCGACGGAACTAGCCCTTGGTTATGCATCCACACTCTTCCTATCAACAGATGGTAGGAAGTTGCACTCTTGATTACGTGGAACTTGATATGGGAACTTAGATTTCCCATCCCAATCCCAACATTCACGTACCTAATGGATTTGGAAGACTGGTTGTCATATCCTGAAACCACCAAAGGCATTGGGACTAACCTTTCCTCTCGAATATTAGTTGCGTGAAAAGAGTTGATTGACATAATATTAATGGAAGCTACCCATCCATAAGAGTCCTTGAAAAACTAATTCCATTGACACTGGCGGTCACATACAATGGCTTGTTATGAGGGAATCTTATAGCCCTATCTGCATCGCTAAAAGTTACTTCTGATATAAACCTCCTCACCAACCTGGCCATGGGTACCTTCCATCTCAGCGATGGGACTGCGTTCTTACTCGTAATGTCAAGTATTGACTAGGTTATTTCCAACCTACTCTCTTTCGGTATCCCCACTTGGTCGAAGAACCAGGTAAACATTGGGGATTTTGAAACCGCACAGTACTCTAGGAATGGGTCTGCTTCCTCACCTTCAATGATGTATATATCCTCCACATTTTTAGCGCTTGCCTCATTGTAGTCTAGTAATATATTAGCAATTCCCTTCGTACAATCTTCCACAGCGTCTTCGAACTCTCCCTGCTTTGTAGTTGTCTTTCTTTCTCCTTTCTCTGCTTCCTCGTCATAGGCTACCACCAAATTGGCCCCATGTGCTGGGACTGGGTTATTGTTAACGTTCTGCGGAGGGATTTGCAACATACCTGCCTTCACATACTTATCGATGATTCTCCTTAGCGTGAAACACCTCTCTGTTGGATGCTAAATCTTTCGATGAATCAGGTAATATTTGGGATCCGACCTCGTTGTCGCATCAGGTTCCCCCATAGGAATGCCCTTTGGTTTGGAAACCATTCCTCCTTGGACCATTTCATTATAACAGGTCACATCCTCCTCCATTGTACAAGGCAATAGTGGTGGGTCCTCCTTATCTCTTCCAAACTTCCTCTTATTATCCTTCTTCGTCACCTTGCCCCCATCTGCTCCCTCAGTGTACCTACCCATGGGGGATGAGACCTCCCTCCCAAAGGTTGTATCGGTTGCCTAAACATCATGGGAACCACCACTGGATTGGGTCGCAACTACTTTTAAGAACGCCGAAAAAGTCCCCTCGCACATTTCATTAAAAAGATGACAGATGTACTCAGGAAGCTGCCCCTCCGCACAAATCTATAATAACTTGGATTCTTTGCCCTCCTCCCTCACATCGAGGGACCTTTTCCTGAACCTTCAAACATATTCCACCACTTTTTCCTCGGGTTGTTGCTTCTCACTCCCCAGTTGGGTTAAAGTAAACTCATCTTCCGCCAGAAAAAAACTTTTGGATAAACAAGACATGCATCTCCTCCCATGTAGAAACGCTCTTGGGAGCCAAATGAGAATACGAGGTATATGCTTTATCGGTTAATGATTTAGAAAACTCCCTCAACCTGAGCTTCTTATTATTACAATGCGCCTCCAAGTGTTCAACGAAGCGCTTAATGTACTCCTTCGGGTTTCCACCTTTCCCTATGTATTTTTCAAAAATAGGAGGAATATAATCTTTTGGATAGGGCTCATTGTTGTATTCATGGGGGTGAGGTGCTCGAAAGTCGTCATAAACCGAAGTTACCTCGCCAGCAGATTATGAGGAGGCTTGCATGAACTTCAGCATCTCTTTCATCATCTCCTTCCTCATTACTTCCACGGGTGATGCCACTGGAGAAACAACCAACGGGACTATAGGCTGGGTGCCCGTTCGGCTGGAGCAATCGTCACAGTTGGGGCCATTGATACTCCTGACGTTCCCACTACTGGATTCTCGACAGAGGGCATACTTACTGGGACTATTCTCATTACGCCTATACTTGGTGGGGCCATTGGGGCTGCCCCCGATGTCATGAAAGAGTTGGTCTTAAATCCTCCCAACACCATTGAAGCTACCAGAGTTTGCAAGAACACGTAAAACTTATTCATGAGGAGTGCCACTTGAGCTAGTCCCAACGCAGCACTCGTAAAAGCTTCTGTCACCCTTGGAACGCCTGTCATCGCCTGAACTAGAGGTACCTCTATTCGAGGGCCCCCGTTCCTTAGAGCCTATAGTTTTCTCATCGCTTGTTCTTTATTGTGTTGAATGTCATCAAAGTTGAGCCTTCGTTTAACATTATCTTGCGCTATACTCCTTTCTTAGAAGAATGCCTCCCCAGCAAAGTCCCCAAATGTAAGAGGGTAGTATAGATAGCATGGAGGAGTAACCCATTTTTTAGTACAGTAATGATAAGTTAAATAGCGACATTATTTATTAACCACAGGATATACAAACACGGCTCAATGAAGATAGATTCAGTTTGAAATCATAAATATCTTGTGTATAACTCAGATGGTAGTAATGAACTTAGAAGTAACTTAGCTAGAGGGAGAGAGAAGTAAGCACCCTAGATACACCTTGGTATCCATCCAAACACACCAACCACCCTCAATAATCTCTATCAGGTATTAAAAGCTTCGTAATAAATGAAAATGGTGGTTGAGTAAACTCTTTGGTTTGTAATAACTCTCTCTGATGTATATTATCTCTAGTAATCACTTCTGAATTCTCAAAAATATCATCCTCTCCCCAGAGGTGGTTGGGGTCCTTAAATAGCCTCCCACACCACCCCCGAGGCAACTCCGTCATTAATGCTTGTGAAAGACATACCTCATACTTTATGTCACTAACATTAAATACCTGATGCCCTAGTTATCTCCACAATATAAACATTAAATGCCAAGACATGCCTTTTGCCTAACCACCGTGTGTCAGGAGGCTGTTGTCAGAGAGGTGGCTCACCAACTGTCTGACAGCCCCAAATACTACGGTGGTTTATTCAAGTGCATATTTTACATTGTTTAGCTGACTAGTGACATCACCTATAGTAGATGTGACATTAAGTAGAGGGATGTTTGGTTCACAACTTTGTAGTTTTAATTTTTTCCAAAAACGAATCGGAAAAGCCTCAAATCGACATTTTATATATCTGTGCAGGAAGTTGTCGTAACCAGGGGCGAACGGTATATGTTAGTTTTGGGTCTGTTTTATACAGCCTATGGTAGCGTGCTCACAAGTCCTTGTAGAAAATCACGTTCCGAACAACTTTGTAGTTTTAAGTTTTTCCAGTAACGGATCAGAAGAGCTTCGAATCTACATTTTAAATTTTGGACAACATGTTGAAATAAGAGCTCTAAGGGTGTTCATGGTCTTAGAAAAATAATTGTAGTGTTGCACTTAATCTTATAACTTGATAATATACTTGTGGTTATTTGGGATATATAACCTTGAAATGATTTGATGTTGAATTAGTAAATTAATGGTGTAAATTATGTTATATTTTAAATAATGACTATTGCATAACTCGAGTAAGAGACTTGATACGATTGTATATATACATATGCGTGAAATTATTTGACATGTATATTGTCGAGTATACCCTAGACTAGTCCTCCGGTCGACGTAAGCACATGTTGAATGCGATTTTTTGTGATTGATCCGGTTAGGTTCCTCTCGAGTACCGTGTCGGAGATAAACCACTGGAGCCGGACACATGGTTGTAATGAGGGTCGGATAGAAAGGCCTTGGAATGCCATGTGATTTAGGACTTAGTATGATTTCCCTTACCACGTAATATTGAGAAATATTCGTGTGTAGTCCTAGTGTTATGACTTGATCCCCCGGGTAACGATAGTGAGCCGATATGATTTGTTGTGTGAGATATTATGCTTGTGTCTTAAAGTAATATCCCGAATCGATGTATTTGATATTATACTTGAAGAAAATATCTTACTGTTAAGGGACTGGATAAAAGAAATTTTACCACTGTTAAGTGTTTTTAAATGAAAAGAATTATTTCAAGTATGAACATTTGAAATGGATTAATAGTAATTAATCACGCTATTTAATTAAGACTCCCTACACTTGGGCTGGGTTGGGTAGTCATAACCTAGGAACATCGTTTGGGAAATAAATCCAGACAACTTAATTATCGGAGATGAGTAATGACTAGTGTGCTTTCATTATAAGTACATCTTATAATCTTATAGCTTGTTTTCTTACTTTGACATTCGTCTATATTGCTTCTTGCTCCTCTCCTATATATATAATATATGACAGGTCGTCGTCCCGCTGGACAATAGACTATGGAGCATGATGAGATCATATAAATCTTAGGATTCCTGTAGCCGTGGAATTATTCTATTGTAATTTATGCTGTTTTTTCCCTTTTCTTGAGGGTGGTATCAAATATTAATATCACTATGTTTATACTTAGTATTTGAGAGAATTGTTGTATTACTCTTTCCTGTTTTGTGTTGGGCCGCATGTATTGGCATTTTATATTTTCAGTTTGAGATTACTGATGGATTATTGCAGTTAATTGTTATGAGTTGGTTTAACTGGTTATAGTTGTTATTATATGATTTGATTACACATATGAGAGTGTACATGTTTACTTTAGTGCATTTATTTAAATTTTATTTCTAATGCCAACATATTGACGCTCTGCTTTAATATAATTGGGCATAGCTAACCGACTTAGATATAAAAAGCAGGGTTGTCACAGTTGAGTTGTTACAAAATTGATCGTTATGACAAATGTGAAATTTGTGCCCCATCTAAGATAACTAGAATGTCATTTAAATCTGTTAAGATAACATATTAAATGCTTAGTCTTATACAGAGCGATATATTTTATATGAAAACTAATGTCACTCGTGGAGGGAATAAATATTTTTTTGAACTTTTATCGATCATTAATCTAAATATGCATATACATATTTACTTAAAAGTGAAGATGAAAAATTCAATAAGTTTCTTATTTTTAAATAAAAAGTTTAAACTCAACAAAATTGAAAAATCAAAGTCCTACGATCTGATAGAGGTGGTAAATTCTACTCAACTGATTTGATTCAATTTTGTACGACACCATACACATCGCAGAAAAATGGAACAATGGAAAGAAAAAATAGGACTTTGGTTGAAATGATAAATGCAATGTTAATTAGTTATGGGTTGCCTTTGTCTATGTGGAGTGAAGAAATTTTATTTGTGTGTGATATTCTATATAAAGTTCCATTGAAAAATAAGGATATTACACCATACATAATATAGTTTAATCATAAACCTAATCTTAAACATGTCAAAGTTTGGGGATGTCTTGCTTATGTAAGAAAATCCGAACCTAAGAGACCCAAGTTAGGAAATAGGACTTACCTATGTGTTTTTATCGGATACTCTAACTACAGTACAACTTATAGATTTCTTAATCTTAAAACTCAAGAAATTATTAAGTCGGTGGATGGGGAATTTTTTATTATCTAACAAAGTCAAGTACTTTCAACCAAGGATTGGAAAATAATAATTCAATTATTGACGTCTCACCTTCGAATGCTTCATTAAAACCAATATTCCCTTTGGAATCAACAAATGACATTGAACTGAGGAGAAGTAAGAGATATAACTAAGAAGACAATTCGACCTGACTTTGTAATTTATGTTATAGGGGAATATATGAATGAAACTAAAGACAAAACCAAATTTTCTATAATGTGGAAGATGAACTAACTACATTTCATCAAGCGGTAACATTTTAGGATGCTATCTTCTGAAAAGAATCAATCAATGATGAAATGAACTCAATTTTGTTAAATCAAACTTGAGTTATTACAGATCTACCATGGAGAAAAACCAATTGAATGCAAATGGATATTTAAAATTCATAAAATTCGGATGGTTCAATTAATAAATTTAAAGCGAGATTAGTTGTTAAAGGATATAACTAGAAACACGGAAGAGAATATGTAATACCCCTCCCTAGAAATCAATATATTTATTAAAATTTGAATAGTTTATCCTAGTTATTAGAGAACAAATGCATAAGAAAATAGACCAAATTGTACACAAGGTGACACGTCGCACGTACGAATTAAAAAGAAAGAGTTTTCATCACATGTCCCGCATGGATGAACAGTCGCGTTAAATTAGTTAGTACAGATACATTGGTGATGCATGACACGAATTAGATGAGGAACGGAGGTGACCCGGGGCATGGTTAGTGTTATGTAATAATAGTGCCGGTACGCAACATAACAAAGTAAAACTTTGCGCAACTTTTCTAGAGTTCCTCATTGGCTATAAAAATTATTTGACCAAGTTTTTAGGGTACTAAAAATATATATAAAAATATGGTGGGGTCAAATTTGGGAAAAAGGGTGGTTTTACCCACGTGGACCGATCGACCGACCCAGTGGTCGCGGTCGACCACAGGTACTTGGTGGGATGCGTATGTCTCTTCTTAAGTACGTTGTCCGATTTATAGCCTTAGATTCATTTGATCTCGAAATATAGAGGAATTATAATACCTGATTTGGGAAGTCTTTGGGGGTATGTTAGGTCCTCACTTGGTAACAAACATTTGGTTTGGGGTATAAGAGATAATCGTGCAAGTTAAAAGAGACACAAAACCCACCAGATTTCTTCTTTTTCTCTCTCAAGCTTTGACCTCCCATGGAAGAGACCCTTTGTCCCAAATTATTCTCACTTATTCCTACCACACCCAAGCCCATTCACCACCACTAGAGACCACAACCAAGCTCTTTAACCCTTATACACTACACCAAAACATGCTTTAGTAACAACTTATTTTTTTTATTACTAACAATATTATACCATTACTATTTCTCACAATAAAATACCGTTAGTAATATCATATAAGTGTTACTAATATTGATTTAATATTTTAAAAGTGATTTTTTAAAGAATAAAAGCTACTTTTCCCCTTACGAAAGAAATGCACCCCGACTAAAATTTTTGCCGAAAACTCAAAAGCCCCGCTCACACACAAGAAACTCTTTCATCTCCTAATCGCACAAAATTTCTTTCACCTATCTCTCTCAGAGATCTGGAACCTCCATCATTTGGTATCTTCTTTGATGGTGCGCTTGGCTACGGAGGTTTGCGATGTTTTGCTGACCCTTCCATCCTTCTTCATGGTCTTAGATCGGGTATGCTATGGATCGTCACTTTTTCTTCCAGTTTACTGAAGCTAAATGTCAGATCTTGGTGTATACCACCTCCAACAAGCGAAGGACGTTGGGTTGGGTTGGGTTTTGTATTTTGTCGTGATGGTTAGGTCGTGGCTTCTTTTGTGGCTAAAGACGAAGATAACTTATACTTTGCTTTAATTTGGTGAGTTTTTTTTTGTGCATGTGCAGTGGATTCATTTTTTGTGAAGTGAATACGTGGGTTTTATTTTATTTATTCAACAAATAAAGATCACCCAATTTCATTTTTTAGGTTTGCAGTCAATTTTGTCGATTTATTCGTTAATTGGCGAGAACACGATGCCGTTACCGATGTTGAAAATCAGGTAATTTTTGTGTTTAGTTTATGTTTTTAGTTGATAAGTGATATTTTGGTTGTTTTTATGTGTGTATGAGTTGATATTCAACCAAATTTATGTATCTTTTTCTATTTTTTCAGGCTCCCAAAATAACCAAAAGATGCTACTTATCAAGCGATTCATCTATAGGTGACATTTAAAAGTTTATTTTACTTTGTTTGGAAATGCTGTTGGGCCTATTTTGTATTAGTCATGCTAATCACTATATTTCAATTTTGGATTTTAAATATTAATTCTCTTTATGTTTAGTTGTTTTGTTTTTTAATTATTTCAATTTAAAATTCCACTTGAAAAGTTAAGATTAACCGAATTTATATTGATTTTGGACAAAATCTTATTTTTAAATTAAAATGTGTGCAAGATTGTGTATCTGTTCCACATGATAACCTAAAAATATATCACACGATCATTATAACTACATTTTGATATAATTTTTGCTGGAAAAGAGGCATTTGAAATGTAGATGATAGTCTATAGAATGCATGTTCAGTTGTTTGTTTTATTTTGTAATAAAGGGCCACAATCTTTGTCTATTGCTTTGAATTTAGCTAAGGAGCTTCTCAGATCAGCTAATGGAGGCAATAAGATCTTGAAGGTAGTTTTTTTTAACTAGTTTCTTTGTTGGTTTTGGTTTTAATTATGTCTGGATTGTGGTTTTTGCTGTAATATGGTTGTTTGGTTCTCGAGAATGTAATACACAATTCCATCAACTGGGTTATGTTAGTTTGTTTTGTGTTTAAAAATTCTAATTTTCTCTTGGGTTTTATTTTTGCTGATTTTATGGAAGATGGACAAAGATTAATCATGTTTTAGTAACCAATTATAACTTACTTTTGGAAGGGGATAACATAATAAATAATTTATAAGGTGCCTTTAAAAATCCCCGAGGTTAAAAAAAATAAACCCGAAGAGGCCTAGAATAGAGTCGTTGAGGTAAACTAAACATAAACGGAAGTTGTAGAGTTGGAAGAGCTTGTAAAGGTGTTGGAATCCTCTCTCTACCAAACAAAATGGCAAATAAAAACATCCTTTAAACGTCGCCTTGAGACAGGTTAGGTTTCCACCAGTTTCTCTATCAAAAACATCCTCAAATTTTGGCTTTGCTTCCTCGTAAATATTTTTTTCCACTATTTGGAAATGATTAAAAAGATTTGAATTTGAAGGCAACTACTCAGATGTTTCTTTTCAATGTGGTCCTTTGTTGTAATGTATACGTGATTTTTTTATTAATGTATACACAAAATTTTGTAATGTATAAATGTTTGGATTGTGCACACGATAATAGATTACATATGTTAATGGACTAGAGCGATTTTACATTAATTTATTATTTTTCAATTTTAATTTTAAGTTAATTCAATAAATAGTTTCGGAATTGTGCATATAGTGTATAGTATTATAAGGAAGATTTTGAAGTAGTATACAGTGATTTTTACCTTCTGGCCAAGTCTTACTTCGATTGCCGGGAGTACAGGAGAGCTGCTCACGTTCTTCGTGATCAAAACGGCAACAAAGCCATGTTCTTGCATTTTTTTATGCGCTTCACCCAGTTTCTTTCCACTCTATTCTTCCTTTTAATTCACGGAAATACCAAAACTACACACGAAATTTCCCATTCAATTTCTGATATGTTTTTGGGCTTTCAACTAAGCATCTGCTAAGTATTTGATACTTTAAGGGAATTATGAATAGTGTACATAAACCAAGCTGGTGTTGCATTATGAATAGTGAGAGAGTATTTGCTTGCATTCAAATGAGAAAATTATATATTAAACACCTTTTAACTCAAACAAACCTTAAACATGCAACAGTATGTGATTAAATAAGATAATGAACTAAGCAAGAACATTCAAACACATGCTTGTGAGGAAAAATCCCTCAAAGGGGCAAAACCATTTATTTCCATTATAATATTGTAACTGTACAGTTTCGGTTTACAATGAAAATACAAGTGACTAAGAATTACCCTCAGGTGTCGGATTCTGTAGTCGGCGGCTGGAGTTATCCCTTTCCAGTAGGGCTACAATGAAGAAGAAGAACGGTCTTCTCCACAATGATATGAACAGCAAAAGTGCGTTACTGGGTTGCAAAGAGATTCACAAATGTTTGGAAATTTGTGTGAATCAAAAAACCTAGAGTCTAGGGCTCAATAGGTGAAGACTAAGAGTTTCTTATACTCTGAAAATCATGTATGGAAGTCTTGGAAAACCACTTCCCGTAGTGGGTTTATAAAAGAATAACATGGCCTAAAAAATCTCTGCACAATCTCTTTGAGATTATCCCAGGCGGACCGGTCCAGGTCTGAGTCGGATCTGTCCGGGTAGGCGGATCGATTCTTTTTATTTTAGGCTTCTTCAATTCGCTTGCGGTCCGGGGTGTACTGGCTTTCAGCAGGAGGACCGGTCCGTGTCTGAGGAAGACCGGTCCACAGGCGGATCGGTTCTTTTATTCTGGGTGGAACGGTCCGGCCTGTCATACTTTGATTCCTCTTCTTCTTCTTTTGATATTCGCATCCATTGATGACTGTATGAATCTTGAATTTCTTCAATGGTGTAACGGCGTGCGACATAACAAATTGAGAATGGACAAAAATGTCCTTACAAATCTCCCCCTATGTCTATGCCGGTACATACATAAAAACAAACATCCGAATTATCAAACAACTAAAGATGCCTATACAAATCTACCCTTCCATGAACCCAAAACTGGAAAGATACAATTGAATAAGACTTCAACGTTTGCTCTTCAACTCTTCAAGAATCTCAACACTTTTCTCATCAGGGTGTGCAATCCAATGATAATCCATGTAGTACCTACACACATGAGAAAAGACAAAATACCACGTGATGTATCGAGTTTGAAATAAGATTGACATATATACCAATTTATGAGAAAACTCAAACTTTCAAATCTCCCCCATAATAAGATAATTCATTCTCCCCCTTTTTATGATGTCCCCAAATAGGCATATGAGAGAAATAAATCAAATAAGCAAGTATGGAGTGTCACTAGGATAAAATCACACCATGAATGATCACAAAAACAACCAAGTCGATGATAGCGTAAATGAAGTGGTGTGATCAAATTCGATAGGAAAATCAATGCATACAAACATGACATATGTGCACGATGAATATTGGATACTCCTAGAGAATGAAGTCAAATGTGTCCTTTGGTGAAAAAGAATGACAATAAAAGATATTGACACAATCAAATCAACAAATCAAAGCTCAAAGTGATTTTCACACTAATAACGTCCAAAACGATTTATGCTTTTTCAGGACTTTCAAGGAAGTGCAAACCCGTTTAAAGATTCTCCAACCAAACTCCCTCAGATATATATTTTGAATAGAGGTATTCCAAATTCTCAAACTTTGGAGAATTGATGGTGAAACCTAAGTGGCCCATATTTGGCATGAAGTGATTTTTATTGCCTTTAAATGTTTTCGGCCTCTTTTAACCTCTTTGGACCTCGGATATTAAAATTCCTCCATTTTTAGGTCCTTTTTAACGGTGGCTTTTGCTCAAAGGATAGATGATTACCTTTCGCAGCCCCTCCCCATTATACAAAAACACACAGCCTCACCAAAACGGTTTTTACATGCATTCCAATCTTGTCAAGTTTTATCGCATATTGTAAGTTGTATAGACAGAATTGAGATGGAAACACTCAAGCCAAAATGAGATAGACAAGTGCAATAATCAAATATAGCCGTGCATGTGTGCAATAAAGGATATAGGAGTCAAACATGTAGGAAGATATCACTAATTACATCTCAAAGACTCCAAACAATGTAAAGCACATGGATGAAATGATGTAGCCTCCCAAATCTCTATCAAACAGTCACATGGATATATGGAATGAAGTTGTGACTTGGCTATCTTAAATGCTCATCCATAAAAGGGGCAAAAACAGAAATCATTTTGGATTTTTCAAAAAATTTAGAAAAATAAAATCTTTTTGTGCTTTTCTTAAAAATTTTCTTAAAGGAAATTCTTTTTGTATTTTTCAAAAGAAATATAAAAAGCAAAAGGAGTAAATAAATAGTTGTGCAACTAAGCAATGGTACATATAAAACAGACTAGCAATAGGAAGCATATGATATGAACATGAAGAAACATCCTATTCTAGACATAGAACAACCCCTCAGTCAACTGTGCAAATCCCTAAAGACTTCCTAAGACTCTCAAATCTAAGGGCATCTAAAGGTTTCGTGAAAATGTCGGCTAACTGACGGTCGATGGGAACAAAACTCAGGGATACAGTGTTCTCCTCAACTAACTGACGAATAAACTACTCATGTATCGTGATGTGCTTGGTGCGCGAATGCTGAACTGGATTACGGGATATGTGTATCACGCTCATGTTATCACAGGAAATGGTCATGGTGTACTGTGAAATCCCATAATCCTCCAGCATTTGCTTCATCCATAAGAGTTGTGTGCAACAACTCCCGGCGGCTATGTACTCAACCTCCGCAGTGGACAAAGAGATGGAATTTTGTTTCTTGCTCAGCCAGGAGATAAGAGTCGAACCAAAATAGAAACACCCATCAGAGGTGCTCCTACAACCATCTATATCCCCGTCCCAATCGGCATCCGAATAGGCGGACAAACGGTCATTGGTATCAAAGAAATACCAAATACCGTATGAAAGAGTCCCACTCACGTATTTAATAATACGTTTTAGAGAAAGTAAATGTGACTCTTTCGGGGATGCCTGATATTGCGCACAGACTCCAACACTAAAGGCGATGTCGGGACGACTGGCAGTCAAGTAGAGAAGACTACCGATCATACTCCGATATAAGGCTTTCTCTACGTACTTGCCTGAAGTGTCCTTATTAAGCTTGGTAGTGGTACTCATAGGTGTACGTGCATTCTTAGCGGAGTCTAAACCAAATTTCTTCACTAGGTCTCTAGAATACTTGGATTGGGAGATGAACATCTCATCCTCTAGCTGACGAACTTGGAGACCAAGGAAGAATGTAAGCTCACCAACCATGCTCATCTCAAACTCACTTTTCATCTCCTCCTCAAAGTGGTGAGCATACTGGGAGCATGTGGAGCCAAAGACTATGTCGTCCACATAGACTTGGGCAACCAAAATATCACCGTCATCTCTCCTGACGAACAACGTCATATCTACTCCCCCTCTCTTGAAGCCACGAGCTAAGAGATAGGAAGTAAGCCTCTCGTACCAAGCACGTGGTGCTTGCTTCAAACCATACAAGGCTTTCCTCAGATAGTAGACGTGCTCCGGGTGCTGAGGGTCTTCAAACCCTTTTGGTTGTTCCACATAAACCTCCTCCTGTAGAATGCCATTCAGAAAGGCACTCTCGACATCCATCTGATATAACTTGAAGCGTAGATGACATGCGATGGCTAGCATAAGATCGACGGACTCAAGCCTCGCAACAGGAGCAAATGTCTCCCCAAAGTCTACACCCTCTATCTGTGTGTAGCCTTGAGCGACCAACCTAGCCTTATTTCTGATTATGGTACCATTTTCATCCATTTTATTCTTAAAAATCCACCGGGTACCTATCACATTAGTCTCACTAGGTCGGGGGACTAGTTCCCAGACATTGTTTTTTTTAAATTGAAGAAACTCATCCTGCATAGAAGATATCTAGTGTTCATCCTTGAGTGCTTCGTTTTGGTTCTTGGGATCGACTTTGTATGTGTAGCAAAGATAGCTAACAACATTCTCTAGCTGAGCACGAGTCTTGACCCTAGACTGGGATTGCCAACAATGGCAGACGGGTCGTGACTCTTGCGAACCCAAGGAGGTGTGTCCCCTAGCACAAGAGTAGGGTCCACAGAGTGTGAGAGAGGAATAGGTAAATCACTGTCAGAACAATCCTCATCCTCACACTGAAATTTAGGATCAATAACCGTCGGAGGTTCGTCATCTTGCACGGTGACGTTTATTGATTCCATGACCTTAGAGCTCTTCAGGTTAAAAACCCGGTATGCTCTGCTATTTGATGAATATCCTAGAAATATTCCCTCGTCGCTCCGGGAGTCAAACTTTCCTAATTTCTCTCTATCCCGTAGGATGTAGCATTTACTCCCAAAACACGAAAATATGCCAGGTTGGGCTTCTTGCCAGTCAACAACTCATAAGGAGTCTAAAGTGTGTGTGGACGTAAATAAACCCTATTCACCGTATGGCATGCAGTAGACACTGCCTATGCCCAAAATCTCCTAGAAACTTTACGACCTAGAAGCATAGATCTAGCCCTTTCTTGGATCGTTCTATTCTTTCTCTCAACAATCCCATTTTGCTGAGGAGTTCTCATAGCAGATTACTTATGTTTGATCCCGAGGCTATCACAGTAAAGATCTACCTTTGCTTCTATGAATTCAGTGCCATTGTCACTACGCATCCTATTAATAGTGACATCGTGTTGATTTTACAGGACACAACACTTGGTCGTTAAAAATTCTACAGCATCAGATTTCTCTCTTAGAAAATCTACAATGGAGTACCTTGAGAAATCATCTACCATCATGAGGATGTACCTCTTACCACCTAGACTCTCAGTGCGAGTGGGACCCATAAGATCCATGTGAATCAACTTAAGAACACGAGAGGTGGTAATGGAGTGCAACTTCCTATGGGAACTACATATTTGTTTTCCCATCTGACAGGGTCCACAAACGGTCAAAGTTGACTTTCCAAGAGATGGTAAGCCACGTACTAGGTCCTTTTTAGCTAAGCGGTTGAGATCTCTAACGTTCATGTGACCTAAATGTTGGTGCCACAGATCCATAGGAGTGATCGTGGTGCTGTTGCAGACAAGTGAGGACGTGGGCTCAGTCCCATAACAATTATCCTCGGTCCTCACCCCTTGCATCAAAATTTTATCGGCTTTATTGTATACTTTACACGTGTCCCGGTCAAACTTTACTACAAAGTGAGTGTCGCACAGCTGGCTAATGCTGAGAAGGTTTGCTTTCAAACCTTTGACGTACAAAACATTTTCTAGCTTAGGGAACCCAGGTAACTCGACAGTACCACGTCCTATAATGCTAGACTTGCTCCCATATCCAAAGGTGACTCTGCCATCCTGATAATCCTCAAGAGTCGTAAAAAATGAGGCATCACTTGTCATATGTCTGGAGCACCCACTATCATAATACCACTGTGAGGTATTGTGTGCTTTGAGAGCAACATGAACAACAAAAGCCTTTTTATCTTTCTTAGGTACCCAAGTCGAGATGACCTTTTGTTTGCCTTTGTTGTTGTTGGATTTAGCTGGAATGTGAGAAGCATTAACTAACGGCAAAGACATCCGTCAGAATTCTTCCATTAAACTCTGGGACGTGGCAGCTAAGAACTCAACTTGCTCTCTCAGACTCGAAAACTCATCAGTATGACGTGGTGGAGAATTAGTACGTCGTGTCCGACCCATGTTAAGGTGGACTTTTCTTTTGCAATAAGTACAAAAGGACAGAGTCAAAGGCGGACCTTGGTTTACCTTTCTTAGTCGAACTCTCCTTCGAGGTTTTTTACGGTGGCCATAAGGAGTCATAGTAAACTCAGGAACTGGTCCAGGTGCAATTTGGGACGAGGAGGCACCATCATAACCAATTCCTTGCCGATCACCAAAACCTAAAGCGGGGTCGAGGAGCATCTTTCCCATCTTTCCAGATCTGTCCTCGATTTGTACCTTGACTTCCTGTGCTTTCTCAAGATCATGAATCAGCTGGGCAACCAGGGCTTCAAGTTTCTTCCGAGTCTCCACGGAGGAATGGAGCTGACTCGTAAGACTAGCCACTTATTTAGTCAAGTCCCCTCTCTCTTTCTCTAAAACACTCTCTCTCTCTCTCTAAACAAACTCTCTTTCTCGACACAGGCAGATTCTCTCTCTCTCTGGGCGGTGAAGGAGGAAGACTCTCTCTCTCTCTTGCCTTTCTTAAATCTTCCTCTAAGCCGATGATCTTAAGAACTAGCGCTTTGTTACATTTTTTAGTTTTAAAAGACTCAGAATATAACTCAGCGTAGGCGCGTTGAATATCACTCTCGCTCTCACTTGAGTCATCCTCCCCCTCACTCACATCGATTTCACTATCGAGGTATCCCTGTGAAGCATCATCCTCATCGTCGTGAAGATAACTAGGAGTGCTCACTTGACTGGCCATGAATGCGGTGAAGTTACACTCATGCGGTGACTCATCTCCTGAATCCACCGTCTCGACCTCACTGTCGTCGCTAAGGGTAGCATTAAGGACATTTTCCCCTTTCTCTCTGTTAAGACAAGTGGCACACTCAAAGGCTCTATGACCCCTACCATCGCACTCAAAGCATCTCTCAATATCTTTCTTAGGAGGATCTTTAAAAACTTTTTCATTTTTCTTTTCAAACTTATTTTTCTCAAATTTCTTTTTATCTTTAAAATTGCCATTTTTCTTAAATTTGAGAATCCTCTTGAAATTTTTTGCAAAAAGAGCCAAATCATCTAAGTCAAAATCACACTCAGAATCTGACGTGTCAGTCTATCTCTTTCTATATGACTCTACCCTCTTTCTAGCCGACCCCTCACTCCTTCTCTCTTGGGCATTAAGTGCAATTCCCTTATCTTTAGATTTAGCAGTTTTAGGGAACATATCAATTTCATATGTTTGCAAATCTCCTACAAGTTCTTCCAATTTTAGCGTATTTAAATTACCCATAGAATTTAGCACAGTGACTTTAGGGATAAAACGCTTAGGCAAAGAACGAAGAATCTTTTTAACAACTCTAGCATTAGGAATATGTTCACCAAGATTAAAGCTAGTATTCACAATGTCAGAAAGTCTAGCATAAAATTCATCAAAGCATTCAGATTCATGCATGGTGATGGTTTCAAATTGAGTTGTTAAATTTTGCAATTTATACTCTTTCACAACATTTGTTCCTTCATGGGTGAGTTGTAAAACATCCCATGCCTCTTTTGACATGGTGCACGTCATTATTCGTTTGAACTCATCAGGTGTGACAGACCCAGAAATAGCACTTAGACCCTTAGAATTAAAAGATGACCATTTAAATTCTTCTTCAGTCCAAGAAGTGACAGGTTTCAAGTTGATTACATTATCAATAGTCACGAAGGGAGGTGTCCACCCTCTTTCAACCAAAATCTAGACACTCTCATCAATGGCTTTTAATGCAGATCTCATACGGGCTTTCCAATAGGCATAGTTTGTCCCGTCAAAAACTGGCATTTTATTATATAACTTCTCCATTTGAACACGCACTTTTTCAAAAATCAATTTTTTTAGAAAATTGATGTCTTAGAAAAATTTTGCGGAAAATAGGAATACGCGATAGATTAGCGTATCCTGCTCTGATACCAATTTGAGAGAGTATTTGCTTGCATTCAAATGAGAAAATTATATATTAAACACCTTTTAACTCAAACAAACCCTAAACATGCAACAGTATGTGATTGAATAAGATAATGAACTAAGCAAGAACATTCAAACACATGCTTGTGAGGAAAAATCCCCCAAAGGGGAAAAACCATTTATTTCCATTATAATATTATAACTGTACAATTTCGGATTACAATGAAAATACAAGTGACTAAGAATTACCCTCAGGTGTCGGATTCTGTAGTCGGCGGCTGGAGTTATCCCTTTTCAGTAGGGCTGCAATGAAGAAGAAGAACGGTCTTCTCCACAATGATATGAACAACAAAAGTGCGTTCCTGGGTTGCAAAGAGATTCACAAATGTTTGGAAATTTGTGTGAATAAAAAAACCTAGAGTCTAGGGCTCAATAGGTGAAGACTAAGAGTTTCTTGTACTCTGAAAATCGTGTATGGAAGTCTTGGAAAACCGCTTCCCGTAGTGGGTTTATAAAAGAATAACATGGCCTAAAAAATCTCTGCACAATCTCTTTGAGATTATCCCAGGCGGACCGGTCCAGGTCTGAGTCGGATCTGTCCGGGTAGGCGGATCGATTCTTTTTATTTTAGGCTTCTTCAATTCGCTTGCGGTCCGGGGTGTACTGGCTTTCAGCAGGTGGACCGGTCTGTGTCTGAGGAAGATCGGTCCATAGGCGGATTGGTTCTTTTATTCTGGGTGGAACGGTCCGGCCTGTCATACTTTAATTCCTCTTCTTCTTCTTTTGATATTCGGATCCATAGATGACTGTATGAATCTTGAATTTCTTCAATGGTGTAACGGCGTGCGACATAACAACTTGAGAATGGACAAAAATGTCCTTACAAATCTCCCCCTATGTCTATGCCGGTACATACATAAAAACAAACATCCGAATTATCAAACAACTAAAGATGCCTATACAAATCTACCCTTCCATGAACCCAAAACTAGAAAGATACAATTGAATAAGACTTCAACGTTTCCTCTTCAACTCTTCAGGAATCTCAGCCATTTTTATTATCATAAAAATGCTCTTACCATATCATAAGCTTCCACATCCCTTCTTCCATCCGGGAGTGTTATGGAAGCTAAACATATAACCCATTCCCCTTCCTATATACAGGAAATGTAATTAAAGACAATCCATTATCATGAATTGCTTTAATATAACGCTTTCTAAGACTGCCCGTCCGGGTTTCCCCACTGTGTGCGCCCCTAAATGGCTATCATCGTCCAGGGCCTATCATCAAGACAACCTGGGATCCTACATCGCAAGACGTCGGGAAGCGGCCATGTGCCTGCGAGATAGTCAAGACCACACCCGAAATCTCCTAACTAGCGCAGAAAATATATATCAACAAACGCTCACTTGGCCTATAGGACTATATCCACCCTGCATTCATTAGCCAGGGGGCTTCACCATACGTACGCAACTTCCCTTATGATAGCGATTTAGAGAGGTGTGTAATCCATATTTTATTAATTATTAAAAACATTTCTCTTTCAATTTTGAAAATTTTCATTTTTATATTTTCAAAATCATTTCCATCATAACATACATATATATACCTAAATCACACAGTATATACATATCCTATATATTCCTCCTAGAATATATATATAATAACGGCCATAGTGGCCTATAGCATCTAGCGATAACCAATAATCCCAAAGATTCCCTCCAGGAATCATAATCATGCATTCATATATAAGCATGATACTAAACCCAAATGTTTCTTAACTTAATAATCAGTATACACC
Source organism: Sambucus nigra (assembly GCA_949130495.1). NCBI lineage: Eukaryota > Viridiplantae > Streptophyta > Magnoliopsida > Dipsacales > Adoxaceae > Sambucus > Sambucus nigra. The sequence continues at coordinate 54,930,631 of OX422220.1, forward strand.
TCAATCCCATCTAAGGATTTATTGGATATCTCCAATGATACCCTTCACTCTAAATGAAATCAACAAATATCTATACTCCCAGTTTATCCTAATTATCTCCTAGGATACACTTAACGATAATCGATATAATTATGCTTTCTATAAGCATAATTATATAGGCCTCTATGCCTACGAGAAATATCCTCGGGATTTATCTCACCCGAACAACCTTAAATTCAACGAGTTAAGGTTTCATTTCCTTGAACCCCCAAGACTATACCTAGTCCAATTAATCATTTAGAAGTCCCCAATATAATTTAGGAACCCTAATCCATCAATTTATGCAATTATTCTATTTTCTTCGAAAATATAGATTAAGGGTTATATACTAAAAACCTTTACTTTACCCTCCTAAATTGCCTTAATTTATGGACCATAAAGTCCTAAAAGGTCCTCTAGGTTATCACATAATTAACCTCAAAGCAAGATGAAATGGAATCTATCCCATCCAAATCATCCTAGAGAAATTGTCAACTTTCAGTATGGGTCGATCGATCGACCCATGGCCGTCGATCGATCGATGGCTCGATCGATCGAGCCCCCATGATCGATCGATCGATCAAGTCGGGCAGCTTCTTCTCCGAGAAGCTGTTTCGGCCATGGAAGCTTCCCCCAAGCTTCCATCTCTTCACCAAATGGCCTACAACTTCAACCAACTACAAATACACCTATAATACGGGTTCTAAACATCCTAGAACCCGGAATCACCCAATATTTCTGGTTAATTTCTAAATTTCTCCAATTTACCATTTTTAGGGGTTTATTCGTTTTAACTCCCAAAAACCTGTTTTATCCACGAATACCCAACCCAAAATCATTAGGGTTTGTTATACCAACAATGATATGAGATATTTAAGCTTAAATATATATAAAGCAAGTAAACACTTGCCTCGTGGATAAAATCCGACGTCCTCGAGCCGAATCCCGCGGAGGCTGGCCGGAATCTACGCCTTTTTCCTCTTTTCTTCCTCCTCTCTCTCTTCCCTCTCTTCTTTCTCTTTTCTCTTCTCTTTTCTCCCCCTCTCCCTCCTTTTATAAGGAGAAAAGGGTTTAACCCCTTTAAAACCCAAAAACGACTCGTTTACCCAATTACGAGCCTATTTAACTCCAAAATTACCCTGAACTCAATTTCGACAATCGGACACTCTTTTTCGACTATCTCGGACATTTCGAGACTCATGGCGTAGTCGAAATTTCCATCCGAGGTACTTGACCGCAAATCACTATTCTAACCCAAAATAATTAAGTGCGGTCTTCTACTCAAAATCTTACCTCTTTTGTCGCTATACTCCACGGCGACATATAATTAAATTACTTCGACCTATATAGTCCCAAAATAATTTATAACACCCTTTGAAAATTATTAAATCCTCGAAAATCCCAAAAATTACTATTTCGAGAAATTCCTCAAATTCCAAATTGTACTTAATTATGGAATTTAATCCTCTCCAAAAGGGCGGGTTATTACATACTCCCCCCTTACAACATAATTTCGTCCTCAAAATTCGGATACAGCCTACACCATCTAACTACAATCACTAATCCCACTATGTCTTAGTACCCTCAAAACCAAAAGGTGCTAGCACGATAGTCCTTAAACCTGTTCTACCTACCTCAAGGAGCACTCAAAATACTAGCTTATCATAAGCTCAAACAAATTTCTATCTGCTAACGCACAACATCTACGCGTTACTCCAATGGCTTCTCTCATCGCCAATAGGAGAAACGAATCTATAACTACCGTTCTACATATCGCAAAGCTTCAACCTTATATATTATGCCCATTCTATTCCAGGCGGTATATAAAACCATCTTACCACCAAGGTGCCCATACACCTTTATAATTTGTGCATATCTGCACATCCATAGAGAACGTACGACACGTAACACTCTCTCCCAATAAGGGTCTCCTTTCCTCGGTGTAATACTCACCTATGGGTCCTTCCAACCCGCGAAATTTCAATCCTCCTAACCTCGACGCCGCTAACTCTAGCGAACCTACATCCTAAAAATGCTACGACCTATGCGTTACCCTACCTAAGCGAAACGAGTATCCTAAATATATCCCTAGTTCCAAAGGCCTCTCTCAACTCCTGACAATTGCTTGGTTTCATGCGTGTGACGTCTCGCCAAAGCGAAATCCAAACAAGGAACCCTCCCATTACACTACTCCCTCGCGTTGTCGGTCATCGAGATATAACGACCTAAGGCACACCAGCGGGACGTCCTAAATCCTACTAAACTAACCTACAAATGCATTCCTACTATCTTATCCTTCCGCCCATACGAAAGGAAACCTAACTACTCAAAGTGCCTACTCTCTGTAGGAACACTTCTTATATCACACCGATCACAGATTTCCTCCAAATTTGCCTTCTTATTAAGGCATGGTTATCATCCTCAATTCAATTTCTCTAAGTCCTACTCCGCCCAATTACTTGTGGTGAGAGGACCACTTTAGTGCTTTTCCATAGCACAATATTTCCATAAGCGTACCATCATCACAGGGCTTGTAGTCTATAGTGGTTCATCCACACTATAAGACTAACCCACATCCTTGCATCCCATAACAACTCTCCATGCCCGGCGCCGTTAAGAGTCATGTGTGGAGTGTCTCGCAAAGCAAAATCCAAACAAGGAACCCCTCAACACATTAACACTTGACTTCGTCGGTCATGGAGTCCCGTTATTTCAGACATGCAACCGGGATAATCCTATCCCTTATCAACGAAAGGTGGTCTGAACTCCTATCTCTAACTAAGAGTCACACCTCCCAGCGCTCGCACTATTTCTAAGTCCTTGCGCAAACCAGTACTGAGCTAAATCTTACAGCTCAACAATGATCTTGTGGGCCTTAAATTTTATCTATAAGGTTGCCACATATACAAACCAAAATAAGGAAGCCTCTGCTCATTGAGGCTCCATCAATCCATAATAACAAAGGTGTACTCAACCTGTATCCAGGTGAGACACCGCGACCACATTCTGTTCCCTCCAGGAACTTTGGACACGATAGATTTGCCATCATTAGCCTGCTATCGCTCCGATCAACCAAATACATTACACATATATGTACCAAATATAATCACCCACCTCTATGGCGAGTGAAAGAAAACAAAATTCCGCTATCGCGGAAAACACACAAGCCTACATTATTATGTTATCGAGACCGAATACAAAGCTCAAGTTACACACACGAGTCTAGGGCTATTGAACGCCACAGCTTCATCTAGCCACACCTCTTACTAGAATTTCTTAACTCTAGGCCCCATCTGGGCACCCTAACCGTGTCCTTTATTCCTATCGGAAAAGTCTATCCGTGTGGCTCCGCACTCCACAACACCCTTTCCATCTTTGGTCTTCCTGACCATCATGGAGTTGTCAACACCATCTAACTCTATAGCCTCGCTCCTTACAATCACCTTACTAATCCTCCTAACTCCTTCGTTAAAAGGAAATTCCACCCGGTTCCAACAATCCTCCCTCATTAAATCTCCCCATGTGGATGTCTCCTCAGGGGCACCTGAACACACCCACATTCTCCGTAAGTGTTAACAACACTTCTCTAGTGAGCCTATCCTTCATGGAAAGGACTCATTTTTCATTGTACCTTCCTCACCTCGGTACAAGGTTCACTTCTCCATAATGTTCTTTATTCACTGTCGGTCTCCGGTCGAACCTTATGTGAATAATTACGAAACGGAATTCTTCTCCTTCCTGCAGAATCATGGGGACTTACGGTTAAAACTATCTGTAAGATCCCTTTGGAACCCTTATCTCCACGGGGTAATTCAATTTGAGTACCACTTTCTACCACAGTAGTACTTGGTTGCTCATAACTACTATACTTTAGTAGTCGTTTCAACAATCCTTAGCGATTTGCCACAAGGAGAGCGGCCTCTACTAAGGTCCTCGTCCCCCATCTTCTACCAACTTCCCCAGCTAAGATCCACCTCCTGCTGCCCTCCGAGCTCCGCACTGATTCTCAACGAGCGCGTAAAAGATTTCTATAATCTTCTAATATGGCAGGAGAACGAAATCTCACAAGAGAAATCAACAATCCTAATCCTGGGGCTCTATAACAAATCGAGAGCAACGCTGAAAGCGTAGTACGTCCACACAGATTCCTAAGGACACTAGAACCTGATGCTCTGATACCATCTGTGACACCCCGCCTAATAAGATACCGGGCGATCATTCCAATATTAAATTAAAATAGAAGTCTCATATGGATCATTCTTAGCATCACTGTCGAAAATCCATTTAATTACTAATAACCTATTAGGCCGGTGTCAAAATTTTAACTTTACTACTCTTTATAACAACAATAAATAAAACATCCACACAGTTTATGCATAAAAGAAATTGAAATGAAATAAAGTAACCGAACACTCGGTCAAAATATACAACCATATCAAATGCTATACTGAAAGAATAACCAAATCCAATTGGACCATTGGCGCGAATGTTAATACAATACCTCCTATCTAGATTACAAGAATGGAAGCGTCTACTGAAAATCCTGCACGCATCCACAGCTGCTGCAGCTGACCTCTGACTCGAAGGAAGTGCCATCCAGGCGTCCCTGTGTCTGGAAACCTATGTATATATATAATATAGAAAGAAAGGAAAAGTAGATAAACGGGTCAGAGCCCGAGTTTTGAAAATATTTTGCAAGTGCATAAATGCTTTAGTTTTAGAAAAATAGTTTTATCTCATATTTAAATTGGTATCGCACTCCCATGAGATACCCTTCACCTCTCCTCTAGTAGTGCACACCTAACGTATCATAACAACATACCCTAGCCAAGCTATCCCTGCCTAACTAGTCTAATTTACCCATCTACTATCTACCCCAGATAGTCCAAGTGCTAAGGGCTAAACTTCCTTCCATTCTCAACACTGCACTAAGTTCGTGCGTGGGGTGTCTCGCAAAGCGAAATCTAAACAAGGAACCCCCCCCCGATACACTACTACTTGGCAGGGTTAATGGTAGAGATCCATTAGGCCCGTAGCACACACAAATGTATAATTACATATATATATATATATATATATATATATATATATATATACATATACAATTACATCCGGATAATATCTCCCGGACTGAGGTGTATTCTATACACAAAGTATTTATCAATACTTATCATTTTTATCTCAAAACCTTCCATTTCCCTTCTCATATCCAGGAAATGTATTTAAAAAGCAATTCATTATCATGAATTGCTTTAACAAATCATATCTCTTTTTAAAGCAAGTTTTATTATCATAAAAATGCTTTACCTTTTTAAATCATCCCATTTCCCTTTTTATACTCAGGAAATGTAATTAAAAGCCATTTTTATTATCATAAAAATGCTTTTACCATATCATATGCTTCCACATCCCGTCTTCCATCCGGGAGTGTTACCGAAGCTAAACATATAACCCATTTCCCTTCCTATATCTAGGAAATGTAATTAAAGCCAATCCATTATCATGAATTGCTTTAATATAACGCGTTCTAAGACCGCACGTCCGGGTTTCCCCACTGTGCGTGCCCCTAAATGGCTATCATCTTCCAGGGCCTATCATCAAGACAACCTGGGATCCTACATCGCAAAACGTCGAGAAGCGGCGATGTGCCGGCGGGATAGTCAAGACCACACCCGGAATCTCCTAACCAGCACAGAAAATATATATTAACAAACGCTCACATGGCTTATAGGACTATATCCACCCTGCATTCATTATCCAGGGGGCTTCACCATACGTACGCAACTTCCCTTATGATAGAGATTTAGAGAGGTGTGTAATCCATATTTTATTAATTATGAAAAATGTTTCTCTTTCCATTTTGAAAATATTCATTTTTATATTTTCAAAATCATTTCCATCATAACATACATATATATACCTAAATCACACAGTATATACATATCCTATATATTCCTCCTAGAATATATATATAATAACGGCCATAGTGGCCTATAGCATCTAGCGATAACCAATAATCCCAAAGATTCCCTCTAGGAATCATTATCATGCATTCATATATAAGCATGATACTAAACTCAAATGTTTCTTAATTTAATAATCACTATACACCTCAATCCCATCTAAGGATTTATTGGATATCTCCAATGATACCCTTCACTCTAAATGAAATCAACAAATATCTATACTCCCAGTTTATCCTAATTATCTCCTAGGATACACTTAACGATAATCGATATAATTATGCTTTTTATAAGCATAATTATATAGGCCTCTATGCCTACGAGAAATATTCTCGGGATTTATCTCACCCGAACAACCTTAAATTCAACGAGTTAAGGATTTCATTTCCTTGAACCCCCAAGACTATACCTTGTCCAATTAATCATTTAGAAGTCCCCAATATAATTTAGGAACCCTGATCCATCAATTTCTACAATTATTCTATTTTCCTCGAACATATAGATTAAGGGTTATATACTAAAAACCCTTACTTTACCCTCCTAAATTGCCTTAATTTATGGACCATAAAGTCCTAAAAGGTCCTCTAGGTTCTCACCTAATTAACCGCAAAGCAAGATGAAATGGAATCTATCCCATCCAAATCATCCTAGAGAAATTGTCAACTTTTAGTAGGGGTCGATCGATCGACCCATGGCCGTCGATCGATCGATGGCTCGATCGATCGAGCCCCCATGATCGATCGATCGATCAAGTCGGGTAACTTCTTCTCCGAGAAGCTGTTTCGGCCATGGAAGCTTCCCCCAAGCTTCCATCTCTTCACCAAACGGCCTACAACTTCAACCAACTACAAATAAACCTATAATACGGGTTCTAAACATCCTAGAACCCGGAATCACCCAATATTTTTGGTTAATTTCTAAATTTCTCCAATTTACCATTTTTAGGGATTTATTTGTTTTAACTCCCAAAAACCCATTTCATCCACGAATACCCAACCCAAAATCATTAGGGTTTGTTATACCAACAATGATATGAGATATTTATGCTTAAATATAAATAAAGCAAGTAAACACTTGCCTCGTGGATAAAATTCGACGTCCTCGAGCCGAATCCGGCGGAGGCTGGCCGAAATCTCCCCCTTTTTCCTCTTTTCTTCCTCCTCTCTCTCTTCCCTCTCTTCTTTCTCTTTTCTCTTCTCTTTTCTCCCCCTCTCCCTCCTTTTATAAGGAGAAAAGGGTTTAAACCCTTTAAAACCCAAAAACGACTCGTTTACCCAATTACGAGCCTATTTAACTCCAAAATTACCTGGAACTCAATTTTGACAATCGGACACTCTTTTCCGACTATCTCGGACATTCCGAGACTCATGGAGCAGTCAAAATTTCCATCCGAGGTACTTGACCGCAAATCACTATTCTAACCCAAAATAATTAAGTGCGGTCTTCTACTCAAAATCTTACCTCTTTTGTCGCTATACTCCACGGCGACATATAATTAAATTAATTCGACCTATATAGTCCCAAAATAATTTATAACACCCTTCGAAAATTATTAAATCCTCAAAAATCCCAAAAATTACTATTTCGAGAAATTCCCCAAATTCCAAATTATACTTAATTATGGAATTTAATCCTCTCCAAAAGGGCGGGTTATTACATACTCCCCCCTTACAGCAGAATTTCATCCTCGAAATTCGGATACAACCTACACCATCTAACTACAATAACTAATTCCACTATGTCTTAGTACCCTCAAAACCAAAAGGTGCTAGCACGATAGTCCTTAAACCTGTTCCACCTACCTCAAGGAGCACTCAAAATACTAATAGAAAGGTGATATATTAATTTGTATGAATTAAAGTAAAATTTAAATTATTAATTTATGTAATTAATGCAAAAATACGAAATTTAAAGAGAGAGAGATAAGGATTTTTTTACCTTCTTTTGAGAATTGAAGGTTGATCTTGATCTTTGATGAGCCCCCTTGAATGTTAAGATGAATGTTGTATATAAGAGAATGATATTTTTCCAAATTGGGTACGAAAAAGATGGGAATGTAATATGGAAAGAAAATTCACATAAGGAAATTTTCTTGTTTGCAAGAGAATGTTGTTGAGATCACTAATATTGATGGGTCTGAGGTGTGCTTTAGGAATGAGTTCATGCCCTCTATTTATAGGGTAAGGGGGTGCCGATCAGAATACCCCTAGCCTTACCAATCGACAGGTAACCCTAGACACACTTTCGATAGGTAGGAAAATGGACCTGCCAATTGACAGCTCGTGCAGATGTTTCGGGAAAAATGGTTGTAGAATGCAATCCGTTGATCCAAATCGCACAGGGAGAATACCATTAGCAAGGTAATTCAGAGACCTTAAAGATTCCTTTGTTCCTCTCCCGGGTTTGGGAGTTTACTTTGGGTCAAACGAGGCTCAAAAGTGCTCGTCGATCCTTTGGACGGGAGATCATTAGATGAAAACGGATCGTTCGTCCTAACGGTAAGTCAAAATTGTGTACGAACTGGACCGTTGGATAGATTATTTAAGTTAATTTGGAATTCTAAAGATATTTTCTTAGTTCAGAGAGTTGACCTTGGTCAATCACGTCCCGGAAGCGCTCGATGACCTTTTGGAGTAAAACGGGTGGTTCGTCCGTACCGTAAGGCTAATTCGCCCACGGGGTAGACCACTGGAAAGGGTATTCAATGCTCTTCAAATATTCATTCAGTATCATTCAATTTGAGGAGCTAACCTTGGTAATTTGGAGTTCGTGAGTGCCCGATGGCCTTCAGATTCATTTTTGGCGAAAAACGAATGTTTCAACCGAACGGTTATGTCGTTTCGTGAATGGGGTGGACCATTGGAAAGGGATTTCAATTCACTTTGAATATTCAAAGATATTTTTCTCTTATGATGAAGTTGGATGGGGTCAAATCGGGGCTCGAGAGTGCCTAGTGGCCTTTAGATCAATTTTCGGTGGTAAAATGATTTGTTCATCTGAATCGTTATGCTGATTCATGCGCAAGGCTAACCGTTGGAAAGGGGATTAAAAGCCCTTAGATGATTCATTGAGCTTTCACTGGTCATCTCTACTTAAGCCCTCAATATTGGCTTCGACCCTTAGAATTGGTCATCCCCACTTCAGCCCTCAGAATCGGCTTCGACCTGCAGAATTGGTCGCTACAACTTAAGGTCCTCAGAATTGACCAAGGCCCATAGAATTAGTCGCTCCCATCTTAATCTCTTAGAATTATCTTCGACCCTGAGAATTGGTCACCTCAACTTAAGGTCCTCAGAATTGATCTCATCCCTGAGAATTGGTCATTGATTATGCTAAGATTAACTCCACCAGATAAGAGATGATGAGCTCAAACAGTAATAATAGTGGCAATAATAGAGTTATATATGGGTATAAGTATATAGAACGGGATGAGTATAAGAGGAATGAAGACAATGATGTATAGTGGTTCAGCCAATCAAGCCTACATCCATTGTGAGTGTGCGATCCACTAAATATGGGCACTAATGGTCTTGGATACAATGCTTATAAGCTCACTCTCTCTCTACTGTGTATAAGCAGAGTTTTTGCTAGGGTTACAATTATCGATCCTTTGCAATCTTGAAGATGAAAAATATACATAGGTCTTGGGGGGAGTAGTTTACCCCCCAAGCATACATTGTGCATGCGGATGATGATTTAGCTAATCCCCCGATGACACCTGGCTGTGCCACTTGTGGTTAATGATGACATAACATTCCCTCAGTTGAGGGGATGATATTATTATAACGGTCTGGTCCATGTGCTATATAAGTCCCATGCGCACTATGTCGTGCGTCTCCCAAATCACGCGCCATGGTGATGTCACCCTCGGCTTATGATGTTAGGCAGAGGCTAAGGTTCATGATGTCAGTCTTGGCTGCTCGATGTAGGCCTCGTACTGTCGTCCCCTCATAGGGTCGTCAACATATGATGAGAGGTAGGTCTATCATAGGGTCGTCCGACCTATGATGAGGGGTCGAATTGTTATAGGGTCATTCGGTATATGTTGAGGGGTCGGCCTGTTATAGGGTTATCCGATATATGTTGAGGGGTCAGCTTATTGCAGGGTTGTCTAGCCCTAATAAGACCCCCTATGCAGTAGTTATTGAATCCTCGTCCTGGACGAGGATACCCTTGGCCTAGTCGATGGTGTATTTTGGTATATCAATCACCCTCTAGCCCTTGGTCATCGATGTTGTTGAGATGGCTGAGGGGTAATGTTGCCTTTAAATGCCAAATGGGTGGTCAAGTTGATGAGTGACATTTGTCAAATTGATTGACGTCTTGTCAGCCATTAATCATCATTAGTGTTTCCTAGATGTGACGGTTGCACACTAGCTTGGGACTGTGCCCTAATGATGCTTCTCCTTGTGGGTTGTGCACTGTCTTGATTAATGGGCCCAATAATAACAAAGTATTTAAATCATTTTTCAAACAATCATTCCTTTTATTCTTCTTCTTCGCGCGTAAGCTTTATTTCTCTAATTTCTTAGCTACTCCAATGAAATTTCTGCCATTCTCCACCTTTCTTCTTGTGTTACAAGCTTGGATGAGTCTCAATCTTCATCCTCAGGTAACCTTACTTCCCTAAGTTCCATATTTATCTTCCATTCTTGATTGTTGCTTACTTTGGGTATATTTTCCATTTTTGGTTGTTTTATAGTTTTTTGGCGTGAGAACCCGCCTTCCTATGGCGGGTATAGGGCTAGGTATTAGGTTTTAGGATCTCCTGAGTTCTTCCTCCACCTTTTCGTGGTGGTTCAGTGCTTTTTCGTGACACTTCTTAGGTTTTTCAGTTGTTCTCCGACATTCTTCTCTGATGAACCTATTTCTTCTTGTTCTTGATGTTCATCCACGGAAAGCTTCCATTTATTTAGGTTTGATCCACAAGTCAAATTAGTTAACTTGTTTAATTTATTTGTAGGTCATTTGAGAAAATTCACACAAGTGTTGGGTCACCCTCTTAATGCTCAAAAGACTTTACGATTTAACCAAGGAGTTTCTAACTTGGAGGGAGAGGTGTTTTACAGAGATTAGACAAATAGAGGAAGAGGACAAGCGTAGATGAGGGGTTGACCCAGTTTAGGTACGACCCATCTTCCCAATTTTGTTACCCGTAATTTTACCCTTTGAGCCCTTTGGGTCTTCCTATCGTCCAGTTGAGTGTTAAACACAAGAGGGAGAAATGAACGAAAGAACATTATCACCAATTGGTGTTGGGCCTTCTGGGAGAGGATAGACATCAACACTTAGCCCAAATCGATAGGCCGAGGGTATAGTCCATGCTAAGGTCATCCTGATGACAGCCCTGTCCCCTCTTGCCTTCCAAGTGGCCTTTCCAGATGGCCCAGCAACAGGCGACGAGGCTGAGAGATCTGGGAACGAGAGGGCTGAGGATGATAGTAAAAATTATGATACTGATAAAGTTAACACTTTTAGTGCCTCAGCTTACGTCTCGTCTGTTAGGGTTCGTAACCTCTTACTGTGGAGGCACCTCTTCGTTATATAACTAAATGTCAGTATGAAGGTTCCTAATGAGGATAAGAGGGTCTTCCAAGGGAATGAAGGGGAAACTGTTGTTTATGAGCAGATGCTCATAGTAGGCGTTAGGTTCCCTTTGCACCCTGCAGTAGTTGATATTATTTCTACCCTTGGGGTTGCTCCTTCTCAACTTCCTCCTAACTCTTAGAGGACCATCCTCGGCTATGTCTCCCTTTGTAAGAACACTTTCGTCGATAAGTCCGCGAACTATCTGTTCATAGCCTGCTATAATATAACTTCCTCATCCCACCAACCTGGGTATTTTCATCTAGGGGTAAGGAAGTTCGACAAAAAACTTCTTTATGTAGCACAAACTTCCAACCATGATTAGAAGAAGAGGTTCTTCTTTGTCTCTAGGGATTGGGAATTCCCCGTCGGGGTTGATCCCCTAGAAGACAGTCCGAGGGTCCCAAGGGCATGGTCTAAACCCTTAATGAAAGCACGGTCAAACCTCGAACTTAGCTTGGATGAGAGAGATATTATTGACTACCTGAGGAAACAAGGGAAAGAGGGTGGAATCACCAAATTTGAAGATTTAATGACCCCTCGTTTCATTAAAGAAGCTGGTCTGAGGGTCGGCTCCCTAATAGAATTATGTGAGTTGCTTTTTGTTCCATTTTTACCCAAGTGTTTCATCGTTATTACTACTTGTTTCTGATGTATCATCTCTTTTTCAGGTCGGCCTGCAAACATGTCTAATAAACTTTGGGAGATGACTTCCCCTATCTTGATGTATGGCCTGGGCAAGAAGAAAGGCAAGGAGCCTCAGCAGCCTCATAAAAAGACAAAAGCCACGGGGCTGACCCAAGAAGAACCGACCGTGGACACTCGCAAATGTAAGGAGCCAGAAGTCCCTCTGGCTCTCGGCCTGACTCATGTACGAGGGACAGGGTAGAGGTCCTTCAGACACATACCGAGGGGACCAGCTCCTCCTCCTGCATGGGTGCCTACTGGTCTCAAAATCTGACTTTCTTAAAGGCCTCTCCTTCTTCCTTGATTGTCAATCTGAGGGCTGCCAAGGCCTCCATGTTTTTGGCACCATCGGCTGCCGACTATGAATTCTTATCCAAGATGACCCTGGCCAAGGTTTATGACTACGGTATTCATACTCTAGCTCAGGTATTTCATTCGTCTCTCAGCTTTAGATTCACCAATATTTTATAAACTCTTCCCTCGGCTCTTTAATATGACCTTTCTTTTGTCTTATAGAGTCTGTCTGCGCCATCACATCTGCCACTAAGTGGATGGCTGCAAACTAACAGAAGTTTTATGAGGCTGAGAGAGCTATTCAGAACGAGGTTGACTTAAAGATTGAGTTGGAGACTGCCAGGGTCGAGCTAGAGAGTGCGATGACTAAGCATGCGAGGGTTCTGGACGAGCTTATGAAGAAGCATGAGGCCGACCTGAAATTGAAGGATAGACTCATAAAAGAAAAAGACGAGGCTTTAACCAACAATGGGGTCCAGTTCAATAATGAACTTTCGGAAGCAGTGAAGAGGGCCGAGATCGATGCTGTGGAGGCTTATAAACTCTCCGATGAGTTTCAAGACTTCGACCTTGAGTACTTGGAGAGGGGAATGAAGACGTCTTGTTGGTGGGTCATCTTAAAATTTATTGCCATCATGTCGTTTGTTCGCCTCTCTCTTAAAGCAGTGGTGCTGGATGACCCCCTTATTGCTGAGGCTCTAGCACATATAGAGTCACAAGTGAACATCGAAGGTACCGGCACATCTTAGGATTGGCCTCCTATTTTGGTCATCGAAGAGACTCCTCTTATTGATGTTGAAGCCCTGCCTTCCGATGTTGCTCAATAGGGTGGCCGTCTGTGGCCCATACCCTCTTCTTATAAATTTTCTATATTTTACTTTCTTTTGGACAAATATTATAACACTTAATTTTATAATGGAATTGCTCTCTTCCTGTCTTCTATGTTTGCCTCTTTCATGATTTGTGTCTTGGCTATGATATTTTTGAATTTCAAGTCCTCCCTCGTCTTTGTTAAGAGTGAATGGATGGTCGTCCCTACTATTCACCCTCATTATAGCCGAGGGTGGCTACCACCAAACTAACGATGTTTTCAATTTTAAGTCCTCCCTCGTCTTTCTTGAGAGTGAATGGAGGGTCGTCCCTACCACTCACCCTCATTATAGCCGAGGGTGGCTGCCACCAAAATAATGATGTTTTTTAATTTTAAGTTCTCCCTCGTCTTTCTTGAGAGTGAATGGAGGGTCGTCTCTACCATTCACCCTCATCATAGCCGAGGGTGTCTATCCCCCAAACTAATGATGTTTTTCAATTTTAAGTCCTCCCTCGTCTTTCTTGAGAGTGAATGGAGGGTCGTCCCTACCGTTCAACCTCATCATAGCCGAGGGTGGCTATCCACCAAACTAATGATGTTTTTTAATTTTAAGTCCTCCCTTATATTTCTTGAGAGTGAATGGAGCCTCATTACAGTTGAGGGTGGCTACCACCAAACTAATGATGTTTTCAATTTCAAGTCCTCCCTCGTCTTTCTTAAGAGTGAATGGAGGGTCGTCCCTACCATTCACTCTCATTATAGCTGAGGGTGGCTACCACCAAACTAATGATGTTTTCAATTTTAAGTCCCCCTCGTCTTTTTTGAGAGTGAATGGAGGGTCATCCCTATAAATCACCCTCATTATAGTCGAGGGTGGCTACCACCAAACTAATGATGTTTTCAATTTCAAGGACTCCCTCGTCTTTCTTGAGAGTGAATGGAGGGTCGTCCCTACCATTCACCCTCATCATAGACGAGGGTGGCTACCACCAAACTAATGATGTTTTTCAATTTTAAGTCCTCCCTCGTCTTTCTCGAGAGTGAATGGAGGGTCATCCCTACCATTCACCGTCATTATAGCCGAGGGTGGATACCACCAAACTAATGATGTTTTTAATTTAAGGCCCCCTCGTCTTTATTGAGAGTGAATAGAGGGTCGTCCCTACCATTCACCCTAATTATAGACGAGGGTGGCTACCACAAAAATAATGATGTTTTTCAATTTCAAGTCCTCCCTCGTCTTTCTTGAGAGTGAATGGAGGGTCATCCCTACCATTCACCCTCATTATAGCCGAGGGTGGCTACCACCAAACTAACGATGTTTTCAATTTCAAGTCCTCCCTCGTCTCTTTTGGGAGTGAATGGAGGGTCTTCCCTACCATTCACCCTCATTATAGCCGAGGGTGGTTTAGCAAGAATTACCCCCAACGTATCTAAATTGACAAATAGAGGATAAACGACCAATATAATATTCTCATTAACATTCCGAGTGTTCTATTGGAGCAACATATTCATTACAACTATGGTTCGATAGGACATTACAACAGTATTGATAGTATTTCTTAAAATGATATGCATTCCAGGGGTTCAAAAAGGGTTCCCCGTCAAGTTTCTCTAGTCTATAGGTTCCAGGGACAACTTCATCAATGACCCAATATAAGCCATGCCAATTTGGGTGGAGCTTGTTGGGTTTCTGCCATGTCTTTTTGAGAACTAGGCCCCCTACAGCGATTGGCCCTTGCTTCATCCTCTGGTTGTAAAATCGGGCAGTCCACTGCGGATAGGCTGCTTGCCTTATCTCAACGTCTTCTCTTCTCTCCTCGATTAAGTCTAGATCAAGTCTCCTTTATTCCATATTTCTCTGAGGGTCATACATTTGGACTCTTTGAGTACGAAACCCAATTTCGGTGGGGATGATGGTTTCTGAGACATACGCCAACATGAAAGGGGTTTTCTTGATAGGGGTCTTTTTTATCGTCCTATAAGCCCATAGCACGACGTACACCTCCTCAACCCATCTTTATTTTGCCTCCACGAGTTTTTTCTTGATCCCGTCTAGGATTGTTCTGTTTGTAACTTCAGTTTTTCGATTATCCTGAGGTCGTCCTGGGGTAGATAAGAACTATTTGACCCCCACTCTTTCGCAGTATTTCTCTAGGGATACATTCTTTAATTGAGTCCCATTATCTGAGATGAGGGTGTTGGGTAGACCATACTTGCGGATAATGTTTTTCTAGATGAACTAGAAGGTCTTCTTCTCAGTGATCGTGACCATCGACTCCGCTTCCACCCACTTTGAGAAATAGTCAATTACTACTATCAAGTATCGATAGTTATTGACGGCCTTGGGCAAGGGTCCTACCAAACTGATTCCCCATACTGTGAATGGCCATGGGTACATAATAGAGGTAAGAGGCTGATGGGGGTGATGAGGGATGGTAGCGAACCTCTGACATTTATTGGACTTCTTAACGTAAGTCGTAGCATCCTTCCCCTAGGTCAACCACCAGTATCCCTGGGTGACTATCCTCTTTACTAATGACCTTCCCCCGATATGGCTTGAACAAGACCCCTCGTGCACATCTTTCAAGATGTGTGGGACTTTAGATGGGTGTACACATCTATGCAAGGGGAGGAAGAACCTCTTTTTATACAAGGTGTCTCCGATGACAGTGAATTTCGATGCTCTGTATCTCAACTTCTTCATTTCTTGATTTGCTTTTGGCGTCTCCCCCTCTTTTATTTATCTGATCAGAGGGTCCTTCCATGAAGCTTCCATGCTAATATTTAAGCAAGTGTTAAGTGTTCCGTCAGCATCTTCAATCGTCGGCCGAAGCAAGATTTCCACTTGGACTGTCCTCTTGATATCTGTTCTAATCGCTGAGGCTAACCTAGTAAGTGCATCGGATCGACCATTATGCAACCTAGGTATCCTCTTTAACTCTACTTCTCTAAAGCCCTTTAATAGTGACTTTACTTTTTCAAGATATTTTTCCATTCTCTCATGTTTATCCTCGTACGCTCCTAGTATCTTATTCACCACTAGTCTTGAATCACCATGGACTAAGTTCTGGCCAACACTAAGAGACCTAGCTAAGGAGAGGCCTGCTATCAGGGCCTGATATTCAGATTCATTGTTGGAGGCTTTGAATTTGAACCTCGGGGCGTACTCAACATCCGTGTCGTCGGGAGCTGATACTATTAATCCAGGTCCACTTCCGCTCTCGAAAAATGACCCATCAACGAAGAGATTCCACACGGAGTGTTCTTCTAAAAAATTTCCCTCAGTGAGGTATCCCTGTTTAAAGAGATATCTTCCCTCTTCATTTACGACAACTTTTTCTCTAGCGATACTTGTCTCAGCCTTGTCTATGGATGGGCCAACAACTCTAACTTGTTGGGTATCTGTCTTCTCGAGGTTCTTATCTTCAGCCTCATCATCTTCCCAAGTAAATTCTGTCACGAAATTTGCTAATTCTTTCCCCTTAATGGCCACTCTAGGTTGATACACAATATCAAACTCTCCCAGCTCTATAGCCCAAGTCATTAGCCTCCCTGATTTTTCTGGCTTTTGTATGACCTGCCTAAGAGGAGAGTCAGTGAAGATGACCATTGTATGGGACTAGAAGTACCACTTCATCTTTCTTGATGCATGGATCAAGGCATAAGCTAACTTCTCAATCCTTGGGTATATTTTCTCTTCCCCTTAGAGTGCCTTACTATTGAAATACACAGGCTTCTATACCCCATCTTCTTCTCTCACAATGGTTGCGCTGATGGCTGACTCTGAGACGGCTAGATACACGTATAATTGTTCACCCTGCAGTGGTCATGACAAAATCAAGGGAGGTATTACTTCAATTCTTTAAAAGCCTGGTCACACTCTTCATTCCATTCTAATGCCTTCCTGAGAATTTTGAAGAACGGTAGACACTTGTCTGTGGCTCTGGATATGAACCTATTCAAAGCAGCCACTCACCCTGCGAGCCTCTGAACGTCTTTAATGGTATTGGGGGTCTTCATTTCTATAAAGGCCTTTATTTTCTTAGGATTGGCCTCAATGCCTTTTTGATTGACGATGAACCCCAAGAACTTCCCTGATCCGACCCCAAAGACACATTTGGATGGGTTAAGATTCATTCAACACTTGTCCATCGTGTTAAAGGTCCTCTTGAGGTCAGACACATGATCTTCGGCCTTCAACATCTTGATTAACATGTTATCTACATATACCTCCATAGACTTCCCTATTTTTTCTTCGAATATTTTATTCACAAGGCACTGATATGTTGCCCCCGCATTCTTTAGGCCAAAGGGCATGACCCTATAACAGGATGTACCCTTATTAGTAATGAAAAACATTTTTTTTGAGTCCTCAGGGCTCATTAAGATCTGGTTATAGCTTGAGTAGGCATCCATGAAGCTCATTGGCTCATGGCCTGTGATAGCGTCTACCATCTGATCAATGCAGGAGAGAGGGAAACTGTCTTTGGGATAATATTTGTTAAGGTCGGTGAAGTCTATACACATACTTTATTTCCCATTGTCTTTGGGGACTATAACCGCGTTAGATAGACATTCGGGATAAATGACCTCCCGGATGAACTCGTCCTCTTCCAACTTCTTGACCTCATCCTTAATGGCCTCATATTTTTCTTGAAAATAAATCCTCCTTTTATGCTTCACTAGCTTTACATCCATTATCACGTTGAGCTTGTGATACATGATTTCGGGGTTGATCCTAAGCATGTCTGCATGATTGTCTCCTCCTTAGTTGCTTGATGAGATCTTCTTTTATTTCTGTCTTTAGAGCTTTGCCAATTTGGACGATTTGTTCTGGCTCATCCTTATTGAGGATGATGGATTCTCCTCTTCCACGGATTCTCCTTTCTTTAGCTTTGTCTCATCCCTGGGGTCGAGGGTATCAATATTGTAAGTGGTTATTTCTTTCTTGTTCACCTCTCTTTCTTCGGCGAAGTTGATGTAGCATTCATGTGCCGCCGTCTAGTCTCCCTGAACTTCCCTTACCCCGTAAGGTGTCAGGAATTTTATCATCTGATGAACTGTGGAAGGCACGACCTCAAATTCCTTGAGGGACACTCGCCCCAGTATAATGTTGTAGGCTGAGAAGACTTATTCATCCATCATAAAAAAGTAGACCTTCTTGGTAAGACATCTCGGCCACTCGTCCCCCATTCTAACATCAGCCTCATACACTCCTAAGGGATGAACTTTTTCCCCACTAAAACCAATAAAGAGGTGATAGTATGGGACGAGGCTAGCATGGCTGAGTCCTAAGGATTTAAAGCACGGCCAGAACATCACATCTGCAGAACTACCCCCATCCACAAAGATCCTTGGAACCTCACATCCATGTGCCCTGGTGGTGATGATACGAGGGTCGTCATACAGGGCTAAGAGGCCCTTGAATTCCACTCTTGACAAACCCACTATCAGAGTATCCATATCAACTTGTTTTCTCTTTTCTAACTTTGCTTTAATAAAAGTTGAGTGTACAGCTTTTGTTACTGCCTTGACTTCACCTACATGGGCCTTCCTATCGATAACCTCTGATCCTCCTCCTACTAGTCCCCCGTAGATCATCCAACACCGAACGAAGTTATATTCAGTATTTTTATAGGGTCGTGGTCTTCTTTCGGTGGGAGATCAGGGTCATCCTCATCCTCGAAAGGGTCGTCTCTTCTGTTTGGAGGATTTTCTCTGCATGTATCACTTCTCTTCTTCTTGGGGTCATCCCCTCGGCCCCTCTTTAAGGCACCCTTGTCAACATATTTCCTTAACTTCCATTCTTTTAACATTTTCTCAATTTCATCTTTCAGAGCAAAACACTTGTCGGTCAGATCGCTATGGTCTTAGTGGAATTCACACCACATGTTTTTGTTCCTCTTGTGAGGGGTTGCCCCAACTTCTCAGGCCACTTCAAGGACCGATCGATCTTTATCTCATTCAAAATATGTTTACAGCTGACAGTTAGAGGGGCATAATCAAAAAATTTGTCATCTTCCAACCTTCTCTTCCCTTCCTTACTCTTTTTTTGGTACTTGCCCCCACTAGTGCCTCCTTTTTCATCTTTGTATTTTACGTCCATCGCCTCTTTGGCATTCATCACCTTTCTCGCTGTTGACAACAATTCATCCATCGTCTTCGGGGGGTCTTTAGTAAGCTTCCATAGTAGCTTCCCCCTCTGGAGTCCTCCAATGAGGGCTGTCATGGCTATACTCTCCTCATAATCTTTGACCTCTAACTTTTCTTTGTTAAATCTGGTTATGTAGTCTCTTAATCTCTCGTTCTTCCCCTTCTTAACATAAAAAAAGGTGCGTGGTCTTCTTCTGTAGCCTTACTCTGAGGAAAAAGTTGTGGATGAACCGGTCTGCCAACTGCTTAAACCTTTTAATGGAGTTCTTTAGGAGAGAGGTATACCAGACATACGCGGCCCCGTTCAGAGTGCTAGAAAAGGCACGACGCCTCATATCATCTGAGATAGAGTATATGTCTGTCGCTGATTGGTACATCTCAATATGATGGACAGGGTTGGTACTCCCGTCATACCTTGGGGTGACCACAAGTGGCTTAAACTTGGATGGCATTGGGAACTTTAATATCTTCGCCAAAAAGGGTGAACCTATGGATTACCCTCTTCGAAGAGGGTCCCGACTTTTTAGGATATCGCCAATTTTATCCTCCAGTCTTTGGATCAAGTCATTTAGGGCCTCGTAGGGTTGACCTGGCTAATATTATCCCTTGCCACCTCTTTGGGGTGAACTAAGGGTTCTGCTACAGCAGGTCTGTGTTGGTTATTCACTTCCCCTTTACCGTCATCCCGTTCATGGGGTCGGCCATCTGCTGCCTCCCGTCTGGATCTTACAAGACCTCTCGAACGGGATAATTTTTCTCGCAGGTCATTTACTGGACCCAGTCTCTCATAGGTCGACCCCATGCTCAGAAGATCGAAAGCAGAGCCTCTCGGGAGATCATCGGGATTTTACCTTCCACACTTCCCTCTACTTTCCTGGATAGGCCGTACAATATTATTGGAGACCTCATACGGCTCTCCCAACAATCTATGGGGGCCTTTTACAACTCCAAATCATCATATTTGTCCTCTGGGTAACGGTTTCGTTACCTCCCCAGGCGTAGACACCGGGGGTCAGCAACATCCCTCCACCGTTATGGAGGCGGCAAGTCTTTGCGTGGTTCCTGGGGTGGTCCCCTGGCCTCTTGCTGCCCTGGAGCTGCTATCGAAGTAATCATCTCCGGTGAGACTTCGAGCGATCTCAATATATTTTGGCTAAGAGCTACAAATTTCTCCTGTATAATCTACTGACTTGCTGCTAAGGACTTCTGGGCACCAGCCACATCTTCCATCTCAGACTGAGGTGGTATTTGACTAAAAGAAGGTCCTACTCCACTAGCTGCTGGTGGTGGAGGTGGTGTTATATGCCTGATCTGTAATGATCGAAAGAGCCTGAGAACCTTAATGGAACTCTTTTAATTGTGAAACTACTCCACGCGAAGGGGGGAGAACTCGGACACCACCATAGTTTCCGATGAGGTCAAGTTGTAAAAAGGAAGAGATAGGTTATCGTTCCCACAAACAGCGCCAAACTGATGATGCTAAGATTTAGCTCCACCAGATAAGAGATGATGAGCTCAAACAATAATAACAGTGGCAGGAATAGAGTTATATATGTGTATAAGTTTATAGAAGGGGAGAAGTATAAGAGGAATGAAGATAATGATGTATAGTGGTTCAGCCAATCAGGCCTACAACCACTGTAAGTGTGTGATCCACTAAATATGGGCAGTAATGGCCTTGGATACAATGCTTATAAGCTCACTCTCTCTCTACTGTGTGTATAAGCAGAGTTTTTTCTAGGGTTACAATTATTGATCCTTTACAAGGTTGAAGATGACAAGTATATAAAGGGCTTAAGTGGAGTAGTGTACCCCCAAGCATGCATTGCGCTTGCGGATAATGATTTGACTAATCCCCTGCTGACACCTAGCTATGACACTTGTGGTTTATAATGACATAATATTCCTTCATGTGAGGGGATGATATTGTTATAATGGTCTGGTCCACATGCTATTTGAGTCCCACGCGCACTGTCTCACGCGTCTCCCAAATCAAGAGCTATGGTGATGTCACCCTCTCCTTATGATGTTAGGCCGAGGCTAAGGTTCATGTTGTCAGTCTTGGCTGCTCGATGTAGGCCTCGTACTGTCATCCCCTCATAGGGTCATTCGGCATATGTTGAGGGGTTGGCCTATTGCAGGGTCGTCTGGCCCTGATAAGACCCCCTGTGTAGTAATTGTTGATTCCTTGTCCTTAGCGAGGATACCCTCGGCCTAGCCGAGGGTGTATTTTGGTATATTAGTCATCTCTATTTAAGCACTCGAAATTGACCTCGACCCATAGAATTGACTATCCTCATCATTTCCTTAGGACCTTAGAATCTTCCTCGGCACTCTGAATTGGTCATCCTCATCCCTTATGTCCACATAATCGACCTCTTTCCAAAATATTATGTCGTGTCTATTCGACAACTTTCACTTGTTCCAAGCTCACCCGTCGAGGGGCTCTGTAGATAGCACATTCTAAGACCCCCTAAGTCTCTCCTTAAGTCCTTAAAATCTCCCCATTTAACTACAAACCCTAGGTCATGCTCCGAGTACCGATCTAGAGTCAATCGAGTGCTCCTGGGCCCCATTTGACTTTGGTAAAATCTATCGTCATAGTGGGTCGAAGCCAGTTCTGAGGGCTTAAGTAGATGTGATAATTATGTTGGTCGAAGTGCATTCTGAGGTCTTAAGTAGAGGTGACCAATTCTAACGGTCAAAGGCAATTCTGAGGGCTCAAGTAAAGATGACCAATATTGAGGGTCGAAGACAATTCTAAGGGCTTAAGTAGAGGTGACCAATTGTGTCTAACGAAGGCAATTCTGAAGGCTTAAGTCATAGTTTTCTTTGGGATGTTTGGAGAATCCACTAGGGAAAAGGTATTAATCCATGGATTGGATGCATCCTTGTTGGGAAATTTTCTCAAATTTCTGTGGTGTTCTTTGGAGATGTTGTTGCGGAGATATCCAATTGATTTTGAGAATTTCGCAGGGAAGTAAGTGCATATTAAAACGTTTTTCTTGGTGAAAAAAGGTTTTAAAATTCATTTAGTAATTTTTTGGATTTTTCGGCATTTTTGGGGAATTTTTGTACAAATTTTCGGGAGGTACCGACCGACAGGGTGTAAGAGGTGCGGACCCGCAAGGTCACGATCTTTTGGGCTTCCTCGGACAGGTGAAGGTACAGAGACGATCGCTATGTGGACGGGGATAGCCGCATGCTCCTTAGCCTCCTATAAAAAGGGGCGATATTTCCTCATTTTTTACAGCTCTCGGATCTTTTCTCTTATGCCTTTCCTTCTTGCGAATTGTTCTAGCGTTCTTTTCTCCTCTAAAACCAAGAAATGGTAGATTTATCAAGCAGTACGGTCCACATGGTGTGGTTGAGTGTTGATGACTGGGCACATTTGGAGTGGCGGTCCAGGGTGTCCCTAGCACTGGGCTTTTTACTCGTTCAAGCCGATTGTGGACGGGCGGACTCTTTTGCCCGAGCCTGCGCGCCATCAATCTTCTTGAGTGGTGAACCTTAGTGTATATGTAAATGTTAAGAACCTTTGGTATTCTTTTATTTTCTTAGTATTATTTCCTTATTTTCTCTGAATTTCGATAAGGGTTTTCCTATTGGCTTTGGTAGAATGATATCTTAGCGTCGAACCTGCGTTCTCAAGGGACGACGGGGTTCAATGATGTCTGGGAGAACCTTCTACCGATGTTGTGTTGTGTGGTTTCATCAACTATCTTTGGAAGCTTGGCGTCTGCATTGGATGATATGCTTCTTTCAACGGCTGTCCTCTGTGCTTTGGGGGAGAGGTGGTGGGATACCACCCACACCATGCATTTTGGCTTTGGGGAGATGATGGTGACTCTCATTGATGTGCAACAGCTACTGGGGCTGAATTGTGAGGGTGTCCAGATAGAGTTGGGTTAGACTTTGCGAGTGACGCCGTTTGCGGTGTAGGAGTCGTTAAGTGATGTTGAGAGGATAGTCTCTGGGGACTCCATCCATCTTTATCTTTTGAAGGAGGTTTTGTTGAGTCAACAGATTGACGAGATTAATGGGATATAGGTACAGTAGATGGCTCATTTGTTTATTTTTTTATTGTTGATAGGTTTCTTGGTGGCAACAAGTGGCGACGCCATCCACTTGTGGTTTTTTCCTTTTGAGGGTATATTCGAATATCCCTCTTTTTGACTGGGGGAAACTGACTTTGGTGACCCTTTATTCTTCTTTCGACGCATTCAATTAATGCTTTCGACAGACCTTTGCTGGTGCCATGTATCTTTTGGAGTTATTCTTTATTTTATGCATTTGCATGCATTTTCTTCTTTTTCTTCTTAGTCCTTTGTCCTTTGTAGACGTGGTTTTACGAGGTGATCGAGCTTAACGCCTAATTGATAACTTTAAAGAATGAGTCTGTTGGGGGCTTCTGTCATAGGTATCGGTGGCATAAGTCAAATCGACAATCTAGACGGTCTCTTTCTTTAGGGGTGGTGCGTCAGGTTTTGAATGGCCTAATGAGCGATCGGGTAAATTCTTATTTCTTTTGAGACCATTTCTACTTGATGATCTTCTCAGATAATTATTTTTCACTGAGGATTTTGCAGGTGACAATCTATCACTAGGGGATGGCCATCCAGCACAGAGGGGTGACCGTGGGGAACGTACAACTACGTCATCTATTGGCGCATGAGTTTGGCTAATGTTGGTACCCAGGGGAGAGAGAAATCCGATAGGTGGTGGAGGATAAGATGATGGTTCCACCTACGAGGCCCCCAAGGTATATAATGTGAGAGCTAGAGATGTCGGAGGAGGAGAGAGTGGAAGCGATGGTCGGTGAGCCTTTTTCGTCATATACCGATACGACGGAAACCTATAATTATTTGGATTTTATGTCGAGTTGGATGATCCCACCTAGCATATATGGCGTTATGCCTCTTCCTCCTTTGATTTTCGATATGGGAACGAGTCGGCCTGTGGGGTCTTCCTACAATATGGGTGGTGCATCGACATCGGTAGCGCCGACGACATTAGAAGTTTTATTTCTGCGGTTGGATCCTGAAGTTCTGATGGAGGATCAGTGTGCATGTTTTATTCTCCCAACGCGATGTAACCATAGGAGTTGGGCTTTATAGAGGATGTTCTTCAGTCGGCAGTATACCTTTCATTTATTTGCCTTTTGATCTTCTTATTTCTTTCTTTGCCTCACACTAACTGATTTGCTCTTTTTTATTTTTTGCAATATGTTTTAGTGTTGACCACCTAGATGAATTATATTCAGGATTGGATGGCTTCTGCGATTGCTCATATTCGGGAGTCAATCCTGGTTCCATCTTTCTTGGTGTCGTCTACTTTATCAGGGGATGGGTCTGGTTCCGGGAGCGGAGGATCATCATCTCTTCGTCAGGGAAAGCGAGTACACCGCAGGGATGATGGTCTTAGAGAGAGAGAGAGAGATAGAGAGAGAGAGAGAGAGTAGAGAGAAATAGAAGAGAGATAAAGTAGGTGAAGGTGAGAGAGAGGGAGTTTTTAGGGGGGTTCGGGTTGTGTCCCGTTTTTGTGTTTTTCCTTTCCTGCAAGGAAAATGTAATAAAGCAATATATATACAATGAAATGGAATTTTATTAATTTTTCCTTTAGTGACTTAACGTATATGCAGTTTTTACTTTACTACTGAGACCGTAAAAAGGATTTAAAATGATTTGAGAGAAATTTTATTTTGAAATAGGATAAGTAAAAATATATGGAGAAGAAAATTCTGAATTCCTTAGAATAAAAATTATTTTTATTGAGTTTTTTTATTTTGCAAAAAAGGAAAAAAAGAAACTTTCAAAAAATAAGGGGTTGCCGATCGGCATACCCCTTGTCCTGACTATCGAGAGGTCAATCCAGTATAATCGACCCAAGGCTTTGCTTGCACTTTCCCCAATTACTTGGTCCTTGGTGGGGAAGGGTTTCCCTGTGGCGCAACGGTATATTGAATGGAATATGACGATAGCGGGAGTAAAATTTAGGGTTGTCAATGGACCGGGTCTGGACCCGGACCCTACCCAGATCCGACCCGAATTAACGGATTTGAACAAATTTTATTGACGTGATTACCTAATTATCCGATTAGTTAATGGATCGGGTCTAGATATACATGACTCCGATCCGATAAGGACCCGACCCGAATGTGTGTGTGTATATATATATATAACTATATGCTAGAAGATTCTACTGCTAGAAGATTGTTGTCAAAAGTTTGTTTTTGCTATCAAAGATTATATATGTATATAACTATATGCTGTCCAAAAAAAAATTGTTGTCAAAAGTTTGTTTTTGATGCTATAAGTTTTTTTGCCTAGAAGATTATTTTTGGCTTCTTCAACTGCTATTCGGGTCGGGTCCTTAACAGATCCGAGTCTAGATCCATTTTCTGAGACCTGACGGGTAATCGGGTAAGATTCGATCCGTTAAAAAAATACCCAGATCGGATCTAGAATACCCTTACCCGATCCATACCCGACCCGTTTATAGCCCTAATAGAATTCTGGTACCCTTAGGACCATATCTTTTTCTTTGTCTTAGACAAAGTCTTTCCGACTTACAAAGAGTTTGCTGCCATGCTGGGGATAAATCCCAGTGTTATCGTGGCCATGACTAAATTTTCTTGGTCTCCTTGGAAGTTGTTAGAAGGACTTCGCCATATCTCACCCTCGACGGCTCAGTCATTGGTTATGGGAGGAATTATCTTTCTCCTGACTGTGCTACATCCCCTACATCAGCAGGATATTGGTGGTGCGGGCTACGCTGGAGCCATTATTCTTGTCTTGACTTCAGAACTAGTGTTGGTGCCTGGGGAACTATTGGAAGACCGACAACTTGCAACCATCACTTTGTGGATGTTGTGTCGTTGCAATCCTGTGGTGGTGATACTGGCGGAGACCCTGAATGTCCTAGATTCTTAGCTTGAAGGCCGTTCTGAATTCCTGAGGGGTAGACCGATTATATTATTCATGTCGTTGTCGGAGAGATTCCGTATGGCGACCCCTCCTGAATATCCCTTAGCAGCTTTACTAAACTTATTTACTCACTATTTATCAATGTTGGCCTAGATATCGAGAGCTGGGAGAACTAGTTTATGGAGCACTGGGCTCAAGGTTTGCGTTGGTCAGTACCTTGGTGGGGGGAATTGTAGCCCATTATAGAACTAGGGGAATACCAATATGTTAGGTTGGTTAGCCTCTAGCAGACCTCCTTCTACTTTACTTAGAGGCTCCTGCGTCAATTTAACTGGGAGCAGATTGTGCCACCTCGAACACTAGACCCTTTTTCATGTGGACGATTTGATAGAGCATTTGCGCATGCAAGTGGGCTCTCTATCGGAAAATAATCGATCGTCGACCCTTCCTTCCCAATCTATTGGCCGAGTCTGGCATGTTTCTGTAGACTACACGAAGTGGTTATGGAGGAGGGTAGCTGCCAAGATGTTGGTTATGAAAACCTGGTAAAGGTGGTTTGCCATGTCTAACACCATGGAGGGAGGTGTTATTTTCCCTAGTCTAGTTCGGGATTATCATTCCATGGAGTGCCTTTGGTATTCCATCCAAGCAGGGGAAGTTTAGGGACCCCAGAATGTAGATGATGATGGGGTCGATTCTTCTGGAAATTGTGGGTAATATCCCTAAGGAATTTTATTTATGAAGCTTTTGTATGGTGTATCTGGTTGTTTTCTTGTAGGAATAGTTTTGGGAAGATTGTTTTTAGGAGTAGATTGGCTTGTTTTTAGGAAAAAAAGGGTTAGGTTGGCAAGGAAAATTGTTTGACTCCCTAAGCCGATGTAATGGTAACGGAATTAATGAAATAAAGAAAATTTTAATTATATTGTTGTGCCTCTTAATGAGTTTTGCATTTGAATTATCTATACCAATCACTAAGGCATAAATAATCCTTTTGTTCATTCACATGATAAAAATGAACCATTGTTCCTAGAGATAAGAAAAGAATAGCATTTTGTGAAAAAGAAGCGGCTTGTGTTTATATCAAGCGTTTGAGTTTCCTACATACCTCTGGGGTTTTGAAAATTTTTCGAGTTTCATTTTTGAAAGTGAAAATATTTTTAGGATCAGGCCCCACGTAATTCTAAGTAGAGGGAAATGAAGATTTTTTTATTTTTTTAGAATAGAAGGGAGATAAGAAGAACCGTAGTGCGTCAAGATTTTGGACTAAGGGTAGAATTTCTTGAAACGGTCTAGGTTGATTGGATGGGCCATCTCCTCCCTATCAAGGTCGGTGAGGAGAGCTGCATCGCCAAATATGATTTTTTTCACAAAGTAGGGGACACTCTAATTGGGCTTGAATTTCCCTCTAGGTCCCAGATGGGTTTTACTATTTCTTTAAGGGTCTAAGTCCCCTTCTTAGACACCAAGGCCCTTAACTCTCTTATTGAATGATCGTGCTACTCGACAATGGTATCCTAGTATATGATATAAAGCCTTCAGCCTCCTTTCATCCAAGACTGATAACTCGTTAAGAAGACTTTAATGCCAGTCTTCCTCGCTAACTTTATTTTCAAGCATGACGTATACTGAAGGAATTTTTAGCTTAACGGCTAGGACTGTTTCCATGTCGTATATTAGAGACTAAGGTGTAGCCCTAGTAGATGCTCGTACTAAATTACGGTTGCCACAGAGGGGATAAGGGATCCGATTGACCTAATCTCGAGAACTTTTGGTCATTTTATTGATGAAGTCGTTGAAGTTTTGATTAACGACTTAGACTACACCGATGGTTTGAGGTAGGTAGGGAGAAGATTTGTGCGTATGAATCCCATACTCGTCGACCACCTCTATGACTTCTACCTCAAAATGTAATCCGTTGTCTGCTACTATCTCATGTGGGACCCCATATCGACAGATGATATTTTTTCAAATAAACTTATCCACCTTCTTGGTATTTAGAATTGTGTATGACTCGACTTTGACCTATTTGGTGAAGTAGTCAATGGAAACCAAGATGAATTCATGCCCATTGGAGGCTTTGGGTGTAACTTTCCATATGATGTCGATGCCCAATGTAGAGAACGTCCAGGGAAAAGTCATGTTATATAATTCTCACGGAGGCAAGTGTTAGAGGTTGGAAAACTGCTGGCATTTAAGGCATCTTCGAACGTAGGCGGTGCAATCTTGAACCATGGTAATCCAATAGTGACCCTATTGGATGATTTCCTGGCAAGCATATGGCCATTTATGTGGGGTTCGCATTACTCTCTATGGATTTTTTGCATCATCTCTTCAATGTTAGCCCCTGTGATGCAATATAAATGGGTTCCATCGAAGTTTCTCTTGAATAGTGCTTTATCATAGACAATGTATTGGGCAGACAGTTTGCAAAGGGTTGCATGATATTTTTTATTAGAATTTTGGGGATACCTGTCATGCTTGAGGAGGCACCAAATATCATAGTACCAACAATCGGTTATATCAAGATCTTCTTTTATGACTAGCTCAATGTGGTAGAAATAGGTAGGTTTTCTTGCTTTTGTACTAGGAAGGGGTCCATTTTTATTCCTTCAGGCATGTCAACTATGGAGGCTAAGGTAGTAAGGGCATCGACTATGTTGTTTTTTTTCGGGGCTAGTAGTGGAAGGTGATATCTTGGAATTGAGAGGCCAACTCTTTTAGGTAGGCATGGAAGGGTAAGAGATTCTCATCCTTGACTTTCCATTACCTGAGTACTTTATCAATCATGAGGGTTGAATCCCTGTAGATATTTAAGCATCGAATTCCTTTCTTAAGAGCAACTTTGAGGCCTACCATGCATGCTTTGTATTCGGTCATGTTGTTGGTGCAGGGAAAATCCAGTTTGATGTCAATGGGAGTATGAGAGTTATCAGGGGCAATTGGGAGTATCCCGATGTCATACCCTTTCTTATTGGCGGTGCCGTCAAAGAATATTTATCACCAGAGGTCTTCCTGGGAGGTACAAAGGGATATTCTCATTAGGGAACTCAGAAATCCAAACACTGGTTTCTTCCATAGGGTGGTCAGCAAGGTAGTTAGGGATGACCCTTCCTTTTATGGCTTCCTGCATGACATACACAATATGAAATTCGGCTAACAGTATCAATCATTGCACCATTTGGCTAGATAGGATAGGTTTTTTGAGCAGACTCTTGATGGGATCCATTTGGGATACAAGTCTGATGGGAAAAGCGATAATATAGTGTCATAATTTTTGGGTGACCTAGATAAGGGCACACATTCTTTTTCTAAGGCATTGTAGATAACTTCATATCCGGCCAACTTGTGACAGGCATAACAAATAGCTCTTTCTTTAGGATACTCTTTGAGGTATTAGGATAGTAAAGCTTCAGTTGCGGTGTTAATTACAGTCAAGTAAAGGAGTATGGGTAGACCCGGTTGTGGTGGCATGAGTACCGGAGGTCGGGTTAGATATTTCTTGATTTGGTCAAAGTCTTCTTCGCAAGCTTCGTTCCAAACTTCGGTTGAATCCTTTCAGAGGAGTTTGAAGATGAGTTCATAAATGGAATTCAAATGGATAATAAACTGACTGATATACTATAGTTTTCCAAGGAATCCATGGACTTCCTTCTCCGTTTGGGGTGGTGGCATTTCGAGTATGGCTTTGAGTTTTGCAGGATTTATTTCAGTCACTTGTTCACTAATCATGAATCCCAAGAGCTTTCCTTTGGTAACTCAAAAAAAATTATGGGTTAAGTCGCATCTGTTATTACCGTATTCAGTCAAAGAACTTTCAAAGATAGGGGACATGACTTTCCCTAGTCTTAGATTTGATAATAATATCTTCTACGTAGACCTCGACTTCTTTGTGTATCAGATCATGCAAGATAGTTATGGTTGTTAGAGAAGTTGACCAAAACCATAATTTATGTAATAGTTTTAGTTATGGATTATTTTTTATACTAACATCAGTTATTCCTATTTTAATGATAATCATATATGGACATAATGTTTGTAGTATTTTATATATTACTGATGTCTTTTATTCTGCCCAGCAGGTTTTCTAGTGTGTAGAGTACGACTTACACACAGAGGACCAGATCACCAGTTCTTATGGAATATAAGTTTTATCATTCACCGTCTTAGATGGAACTAGACACACCATCAGTAGGACTGTAGCACCATATTTTAGTAGGTCTATCATGATTACAGTAAACTATATAGTTTCAACTTATTATGTTAGTACACTTTGTGTGTATTGAACGGGACCAATTTGAGGTCATTGTCTTCATACTGATTTTATAAGACAATGTACACCTCACGATTATTAGGTTTACTTAAGGATATTAATCCAAATATGATTGATGGACACAAGCACTAGTTATTTATTACTTTGATTTATCGGGTGAGATTCATTATTAGATCAATAATCTTGATAAATTTGGCAATGGTGATTAATCTATGGTGAAAGTCATTTATGGATGGAATCCACGTCTCCGTATAGAGACGGGTGATACCCCCTTGAGATACTTATAAGTTTTGTATGTGTCAAACCCTGCAGGTGGATTATCTTAATTCGACACTACAAATAAGTTAATTTGTACTGCTCAAGGACTTAAAGAAGTTAATCAAATAAATTATCACTAATTTATTTTATCAATGGGTATTTATGACCTTAACGTGGGGATAATTAAGTAATTAATAATAAGGAGCTCAAAACGTAATTTTCAGTTAAAGAGTGGAGTTGCAATAATAATTATTTCGTTGTATTAATTATAATTAAGGGATTGATATTTGGATTCGGGAAGGATTAAGTTTTCTCAGGTCTATTAGGAGCCACATCCTTATCTCTCCTTAGGGTTCCTACTGTAGCCTATGTATATGCACCTAAGTCTTTTTCTTTTTTAACCTAGACGTCACTCTTGGATACTCAAAAGATCCAAGTTCATACTTGTGATAAAAGGAGATAGAGGAGAAGAAAGAGAAGATAAGAAGGTGGTCACGAAATAGGAGTCCACCCTCTACTCGTGACTGTCCATATCGGGAATACAGTAGAAGAACGTGAGGTCAATCGAGACATCCCATAATCTGTTCGTGATAAAATGAGATCAAATCAAAGAGATCTCACAGGTAAATCCTAGATCTGCCTTGTAGGATTTCACTTATGTGTAGTTTTTTTTTGTTCGATCTATACGCATTTTCAATAGACCCTTGGGCTTTCGCTCCAACAGTGGCAGCCCTTTGGTAGGTAGCCCCTGTGTTTTTTAAACCAAATGGCATAACGGTGTAACAGAAGGTTCCCCAAGGGATGATGAATGTGATTTTCTCTTGATTATTCGGGTGCATCCTTATCTGATTGTATCTAATAAACCCATTAACGAATGACTTAAGAGTGTGACTAGCTGTATTATCAACAGTCATGTCAATATTGGGTAGTGGGTAATCATCCTTATAGATGCCTTGTTCAAATCTCGGGAATAAATGCACATGCATACCTTTCCTCCAAATTTCGGCATAGGTACAATATTGGCTAGCTATATGGGATATTCGATCACACGAATGAATCCCATGTTCAACTGTTTGACCACTTCTTCCTTAACCTTGAGCGACTATTCGACACAAAGCTTTCTTAGTTCCTGTTTAACCAGTTTGAATTTTGGGAGAGTTGGAATCTCGTGCTAAGTGATATCGGGATCAATGTCGGGCATATCGTCATAGTACCATGTGAATACATCCACAGACTCCTTCAGTAATTCTTCAAGTTGTGCACGCTCATGTTCATCAAGGGTAGACCATATCCTAATCTCGCGTAATCGGCTACTTGAATCGAGATTAATAATAATAATTTTATCTTCATTAACTTGAAC
Source organism: Sambucus nigra (assembly GCA_949130495.1). Classification (NCBI taxonomy): domain Eukaryota; kingdom Viridiplantae; phylum Streptophyta; class Magnoliopsida; order Dipsacales; family Adoxaceae; genus Sambucus; species Sambucus nigra. The sequence goes on from OX422220.1 coordinate 54,962,960, forward strand.
ACAATTATGTTGTTTGTTATTAACCTTAATAAGATCAGTTAAGAATTGTTCATTTATAAAATCATCATCATCAAGAGTTTGATTAGAATCAAGATAATTAATGTAAAACACAACAAGATACTCAAAATCTTCATTATTTCATCGTTGGAAAAAAACGTTGAGAGCCTCATCATAGGAGGTCTCGATTACATCAGAATAAGGAGGAACAAAAAAAAGAGGAAATTAGATAAACATCTAAGTTGGTTTGCATTTCAACAGGTAAAGCCGGCATAGCATTCCAGTTGAGGAGAGGTGCATCAGCAGATTTGATCAGGCGAGATGGATCCGATGATGTAGCACTTGAGCGAACCATACGGAGTGTGAGCCCTAGTGTTTGTAAGTTGAATAAATCCTCAGATTCACTTCCCTCAGAATCTCCGGTAGCACTTATAGTCTTCCCCGTGAGTGGTTGCACATGATGCTGGGAAGTTTTGGTCCATAAGTAGCTGTCTTGGAAAAATATCTCCATTCCTTGTTTCATCTTCTTGTTTACATGATCATACCACAGTTCGAGAAAGTTACAAAAGGGGAAATCTTCACCCTCTCTGATGAATCTTCCATTCAAGGAATCTCTTGAGATAGTCTTGGAACTTTCTAGACTTATCTTCAACCGAGGTTGGTGGAGCATTCTGAGTTCTTCCACTGATGGTTGATGAGCTAAGACATAAGGAGGAAAATCTGTATTCAGTACTATAGGTTCAACTATCCCCTATTGTCATCGTCTCAGCCCTGGTCTGAGCATAAAGTGCATGTTCTTGAGCATCTGTATCACATTGACGTGGAAATGAGGTCTATGCTCTGGACATACCCTATCTTTAAAATCATCCCCTACTGGGAGCGAAAGCGATTCGACTCAAAAACCTGACATAAGCATATCATTTACCCCATGTTGTATCTCTTGTACTGGATTGCTGGTGCTTGCATTCTCGTCATTGTCGTCATTGCCCAAGATGGTGATGACCTACCCATTGGCGAAGAACTTAAGTTTTTAATGGAGGGAAAAATACACACCCTTGATACTATGGAGCCATGGTCGTCCAAGTAACAGATTGATATAAGCCAAGATGTCGATTACTTGTAATTAAACAACGGGATTTATAGGTCCAACCCATATCCTAAGTTTTATGGATCCCATCACTTCTCGATGAGTATTACCATAATCGTGCACCACGGTAGAGGTCGGAGAAAGGTTTCTCACTTTCAGTCCCAAGCAATCAAGGTTTTCAACGGGCAAACATTAAGAGCTGATCTATTATAGGTAAGCAAAAGTGGGACGATCTTTCCCATGAATTCGACGGAGATATTGAGAGCATAGTTCTGATTTAGCACAACCTTAGGGATTTATTCTTTGGAGAAGGAGAGCATTCTAGTAGAGGTTAATGATCCGACCAAATTCACTACTTCTTCTAGTATGGTAGAAGGAGGGACTGTGGGCCCGATGAGTAGTTTGATGAAGGCATTCATGTGCAGTAAGGAAGACAAAAAGAGTCCCCACATAGTGATGCTACCTTGGTTTTTCTTCAACTGGTCGAGGATATTACTTTCCTCGATGGTTATTTTTGGCATAAGAAGTTTCTCAACACCTTTCCCTTATCGATAGTTGATGGTTACGGGTTTGAAATTTTGTAATGTCTCCCTAATCTAGTCATATGGTTCACAAAACAGGGAAAAAAATAGAAACCCCATTTCTTCATCTAGATCTGGTTATTTAGCCACCTTGTTGATTTCTCGTAGAAGATTCTTAAACGATATCATTCCATATATGCTGACTGTTAGGAAAGTATTTTCTAGACTTTTCTCTTCGTCTGAACTATCGAATTCGCCCCCCCCCCCTATCTAGTGTCAATGACATCATCTTTCTATGAAAAGTCAATACACTCCACAACCTCAATAGCCTCTTAGTATAGATCCTCCCATTCGATGGGGAGGTGTATAAGTGAAGGGACCAGGCACCCTTGTAGTTTCAAAACATCAAGTATCTTGAACATATTGTAATTTTATCGGTCTATCGATATAAGTCTGCCATGATCTGGATAACAATATCTAAACTGACGTTATCAGTAGGTACCACCTAACAATCTAATTCTCGATCCTATTTTCAAACTTTCAAGAACAGCGTATTGAATCTCTAGCAGTCAATGGTCATTTCTGAGGGCAATTTTAGCTCGAACTCTAGAAGTTGGTTCAATACTGCTGATAATTCCATATCTTTCCCTCCGAAATGGGTATGAACAACAATGTATGCTCTAGTAAGAAGTGATAGAGCCTGATTAGTAAAACAAGTAGGATGCAAGAAAAAATATGGGCAAACTTGGAGGGGTTTAGGGGAATATATGGGTATTTTGGGTGATTTACTGGGTATAATCTGGGTATATGGATCAAATTTTGGGTCTTCTTTGTAGGGAGATGGGATTTGTATGATTTGGGAGTGGATTGTGGGTAGTGTTTGGTTTAAGACTAGCTGGTGGGGCAATGATACCCAATAAAATCAAACCTTGGTTTACATTTCGAAGGTGGAAACACTGATCAATAATGTGGTCGGTACTTTGGTGAAAATTACAATGGGCATATGGTTTGAAATTTTTGGGAAGTGGGTTTGGTAATGGATGAGGGTTCAATGGCTTGATAAGATTTCGGCTAAAAAGGGCTTGGTAAACTTTGGAGAGGGGAAAATGAAGCTCGGTTTATTCCTTTTTTACTGGGTTTTGATGGCTTTCTGGTGCCCATGAAGTGGCAGGCTAAGAGATGTTGTTGATGGTTGAAAGTGTGGTATTGGCAGGCTTCTCATATTTTTTGGGAGTTAACTGTCCAAATATTTTCTTTGGCTCAACTTCTATATTGGTAAGAATTTCCTCGATCAATACTCCTGCTTCTTGGAGGCCTAAAAAATGAGGGTAGTATTATCCTTCCATCGTCGCTTAAATATGGGATAAGAAATTCTTCTTCACGATACTGACTTGCTTTTCTTTGTAAGGCCGCTTGGTCATGATGGCTAATTTCTCTCTCCACCTTACTATGAAGTTGCTAATAGATTCCCCAGGGTTCGATTTGAGAATTTCCAAATCATGGCGGGTAACCTCCAATTCTTTGTATACTTATACTGTGACATTAATTCACGGGCAACAACCTTCAAACTACAGATTTTAAAATCCACGAGAAATAAGAACCAGCAAAGAGCATTGCCCTTCAAAGTCTTTTGGAGCATTTGGGCCATTATTTCTTCAGAGGCACCTAGGAGAGTCATGGCTCGGTGATAACTCTGAAGATGAACAATTGAGGGTCCACTACCCCCGAATTTCATAATATTGGGCATCTTAAACTTTTTTGATAGACTTTCTTTAGGAAAGGGAGACATATGGGTGTGATTCATGTAGTTCCTAGATATTGTTACTTGTTCAAACTTTTTGGTCAACATCTTGAGGTCCTCTTTGACCTTGTTAAACTCTTTTTCCTTCGAATTAATGGTCACGGGTATGTTAGCCCTTGGCTGGGCAAGATTCGGCATAGGGAACTGAGCTGGTAGTGGCCCATTAGCAGGAGGGGGCGGACCCATAGCGCGAGGGAAGATTACCTCGGGCTTTTTGGGAATAGGGACCCAATTTCATTATATCTCATGAACCTCGGTTTGAAGATTTTCAATCTTGATAGTGAGTTGGGCTAGGACCGTTATCAAATTTTCCTTCACATTCGGTACTTCATCGACGTTCTCCATGAAAAGTAAATGAAGATGCCTTCTGGACTCTAAGGAAGTAGCGAGGGAACTGACAAAGCCTCGAGGTCGTTCGATAACAGACCGAAGACAATAGGGAGTCAGGCTAAGAGTCGGGTATGTGATCAACCTGATAAGGAGAAAGATTCAAATTTATTTTTAAAAGAGAAAGGGGAAAACTGTAATTATTTTTGAAAAGGAAGGAAAATACTTGTGACAATTTTGGAAAAGGAGGACAAAATGTTTTTGGGTAAAAAAGAGGAAAAATATTTTTGACGTTTATGATAAAAAGAAAGAAAATGCTTTGGGTATTTTGATGAAATATGGAAAAATATTTTTGACACTTTTGGTAAAGAAAGAGGAAAAACGAGGGAAAAGGTCTCAACATGATTTTTGTTAGTATTATTATGTTCTCACTTGTATTAGGTTTACCTAAATGAAAAAATAAATGTCAGATGGGACCCGAGCCTATGAAAATTGGGTTTGAAAATAAGTAAAAACATGGTTGGACTTATTATTAGGATCATGGATAGGCTCCCACTTTTAGAAAAGACGAAATAGCGCAAAAATTTAGGCGGCATGCCGACCTATCATTTCGGCATAGTTTTGGGTAGAATATATAATATAGTTGTAAAATATAGATTATAGTTGATAGTAATGAATATTAAATGTATTCTTCAAGAGTGTTAACTGAATTTTCATTTAAGTAAAATCAAAGGCTAAACTGAGATTTGTATATAAGAATATTTCATTCATAGTCATTCTATTATTTTTATGATGTTCGTTATAAAATTAGATGAAAGCTTAACACATGTTATAATCTAGATTTAATAACATTAGACCTTGTGTGAATGTTGAATTGATGACATTAAGTTTATATAATCATGTTTATGAAATTGTGACAAAAAACATAGATGCCACAAATAAGGAACCATGATTATTGAAAATAAATGGGTAGTAGTTTTGTAATATCAATATTATGTGACGTCAAATACAGATGCCAAAGTATTGAAATTATTTAAACAATAGGCCAAATTATATTTAAGTCAACAATTCAATATTCAACCTACTTTGAAAAATTATTGTGATGTGTGTAAATTCTTAATTATTGAACATTGTTGTCTTATTACAGTTCCCCTTAACCTATATTCGCATGCTGCCAACTACCCGAAATTTAACAGGACCATTTTTTCAAAATAGAATGAGCAGGTTGAGTTTAGAGTGGGGATTGTAGACCTAGATTTGCTATCCTTGTTGAGGAACCCGCTGCTATCACTGATAATAGTAACGAGAATGAGATGGTCGTTCATGAAATATGGTCTAGATGTAGAAGGCTTTCCCTTATGTTCACGCGTATGTGTGTTGTTGCAAATATTAATACATCCCAACCTAAAACTATGAAAGAAAAAGAATAGCATAATAGCATAAAAGAACACTTTTCACTATTGATATGTCTTTGGCCAGAAAAATAATGGTTGATCTCACCACCATATGGTTCGATGTCATTTGAACCATGAATGAACACATAATTGAGATGACCAACCTCACTGCCAAACTTAAAGGTTTAGGCATGACTATGGATGACTTTTTTATACAATTTGTACTAAAATCCTTACCTCTTGAGCATGGGCCTTTCCAGATCCATTACAGCACTATAAAAGATAAGTGTAATGTAAATTACCTGCAAAGCATATTAGTACAGGAACAAGGAAGACTGAAGAACCATAATGGTCATGTATTTAAAGGGCAGGTGGCTAACTTGATGGTTAGAGGATCTGAATGTAAAAAGAAGACTAAAAAGGGCATTAAGAACGGTCCTGGTTTGTCTCATAAGGAAGAAACTTTAACACCTACTAGTAAGAAAGAAAAGAATGACAAGTGCCACTTCCTTAAAAAGAAGGACTATTTCTAAAAATATTATCAGAAATGCAAGGCTCGGTTCGAGAAAAAGGGTAATCCTACGGCTTTTGTATGTTATGAATGGAATATTATTAATGTTCCTTATAATAGTTGATGGATTGATTTTGGTACTATATGTCACTTTTATAATTCGGTGCATGGATTCCTTTCAACTCGCAAAACAAATCAAAATGAAACATTTCTCTACATGGGCAATCGAGGGAGGGCTAAGATAGAAGTCATAGGAGTATTTCGTTTAATTATAAATTCTAGTTTTTCTTTAGATTTCAAGAGACTCTTTATGTTCCTTCAATTTCAAGAAATTTAGTTTCTTTATCTAAACTCACTCTTGATGTTTTTATTATTGGATTTAAAAATAACAGTTTTATCTTAATTAAAAATTCTTCCCATGTTGGTTCTAGATTTATGATGGATGGTTTGTATAAATTTAATCTTGGAAAGAAATTTTCTGAATCACTAATATCCTCGCATCCTAATGTTGGAATCAAACGTGTGTTAAATAATGAAAATTCAACTTACTTATGGCTTAAACGTTTAGGGGAAACATCCAGGCCAAGAATTGAAAGGCTTATTAAACATGGAATTCTCCACAACCTGTATTGGGCTGATTATGATGTGTGTGTGTGGGGGGGGGGGTGAATTGCATTAAAGGAAAACAAACCAAACACGCAAAGAAAAGAGACATGAGAAGCACCTAACTACTTGAAACTAAGGAATAACTTTGAAATAAAATATATGGGTGTGACGTCCTTCGTGATCGGGATAGATAAATCCCTGGATAAATCACGTGGTATGTTGGGACTGTCTCAGAAAGTTTACATTAACAAAGTTCAGCATGCAAAGTTGCAATTTCATTGACATTCCACTTCAGAAAAGGTATAAGTTCAACATAAGACATTGCCCAGGAAGTGACATGGAAAGGGAGCACATAAAAGTCATGTTTTGTGTCTCACTCATAGCGGTCTTACTATATGTGTAGGTTTGCACTAGACCAAATATCAGTTTTAACATTGGAATGCTACACATATATTAACACAATTCGAGAAATCATCATTGAAAAGCTGCAAAGAAAGTATTAAGGTACTTATAATGGACTAAAGAACATATGATCACATATAGGAAGATTTATCTCCTTGAGGTGATTGGATACTCAGATTTTAGAGGATGCCTTGAAAGTAAGAAAATACTTCTTGTTATGTCTTCCTCCTTGTTGAAGGAGTGTTCTAAGAGTATTATTGCATCATCAACTATGGAGGTTGAATTCGTAGCTTTCTTTGAAGCTAAAAATCATGTATTATGACTGCAAAATTTCATTTTAGATCTTATAATCATGAGGTCAATATCTAAGATGCTGAAAATTTATTTTGATAATGCTATAGCACTCTTCTTTTCCAAAAATGACAAGAACACGAAGGCAGCTAAACATATCGAGATGAAGTACATGCCAGTCAAAGAAGAAGTTCTAAAACAAAAGGTGTCAATTTACCACATTAGTACAAGTGATAATATAGCAGATACTTTTATGAAAGGACTGACTCCGAAGATCTTTATGAAACATGTCAAAGAGATGAGTCTCGACTAGTTGATTATAATTGCTATTAGTTTAGTTGTTTGAGACTACTATTTTGAATTCAGTAAAAGTGTTTATAGATTTCTATAATTTATGTCTTTAGTGTATACATGTATGTGAATGTGACCTATTGTATGACAAAAATAGTCTTTTCTCAAAGGAAATTATGAGGCCATTATGACAACCCACATTATGGGACGGGTTAAATAAAACATATTAATGTTGTGGTACATGAAAGGTTCCATGCTCCTGAATAGTTTGGAACCACCAAGAATCGCATAGGTAAATTATTCAATTATGGAAATAATTATTCTTCTTCTTAATCGTGCACATTATGTTCCCTAAACAAATTATGAGTTTTTTCTTATTTGGACCAAGTGGAAGACTATTGGAAATTAATTAATTAAAAGTAATTTTTGGAATTAATTAATTCCCCCTTATTATGGCCATTAATAAGTCAAAAATCAATTTGAATTAGTGGAAGTTTTAGGCAGTTAAAAGTTAGTGGGTTAGTAGGGAGTTTTCCTTAGTTTCTGTCCCACTTAGATTGAAGATGGGGTTATGAGACAAGGATAAATTCCGTCCCTCCTTCACGCATATAATCAATTGTCTATGTCCATCATTAGAACACTCTTAGCATGCAATTATATTGGGTAAAATGATAAATCCAAAATTATAAAAAATAGATTTTTCCTCTTTAATTCTGGGCATTATTGGATCACTAAATCAAGGAGAAACACCATCACTTTCATCTCTAAGAAATGGAGAAAAATGTGCTCTTCTAATTCAATTTATAAGCAATTTAATCTGTAAACGCATTAAGATTAAATTTCCTGGATTATATTGGAATTTTGTTTTGTATCATAATGCTAGAACCAAAACAGAGTGTGTAGAACACAGTCCCCTATTAATCAAAATAGAAATGTCATTCATATCCGACTTATTTATAGTACCATATGGATACGTTAGGTTGTCTACTCTCGAAAAATCATAGTGCTCCAAAATAGTTTCACACGACATGATTATCTGAACCCCCTAAACAGTGGATGCGAACAATAAGTGCAAAGCCAGAATTAGTAAATGCATCCGACACATAAAATTCCATCATCAATTCAGGATACAACTTTTCCTCTATAGGGCCTTGACCATTGATATTCGGCCATCCACAATCACAAAAAATTTATAAGCGGGAGATTCATGTTGAATAAGATTATCCAAATCAATCGTACGCTCATTGTAAATTTTCTTGTTTTAAAGTGTCTAGTAACAGAGCTTAATGGACTTCGAGCTAAAATGCCTACGTCGGGGTTTTTCTAAACCAGTTTGGTGGATTTTGGAGGGTTAAGCATCCATTTGCAACTAAATAATTGTAATTAAAGTGAAATAATAGGTCTTCATTAGGTTTAACCAGAATAAATAAAGTAATGATGGAACCTAAAGCCAAAATGTGAGAATAGAGTTTGAAAATATCGTCTATCACACCAATTTCATCATTGAATCATCAAAACTCATTCTAAACTATAATAGCTCACATGTAAATGAATATATAATACAAAAATATCATTAATCATTAAAAAAATCCTAAAAATGAAATTCAACCTCAAGAATGGTAGCTAAACCTATTATTCATATATTAAATCAATAAACTTCAAAAATTCATACAACCCACAAAACCTATAAAAAAATATGCAAACCCCAACTTAAATCAACCAAAAATATTATCTAGACACTTAGTATAGGTTAAAGATGGAAATAATTTAAGAAGTTTGGGAGAAAAGGTTCAAAAGCTATTTAATGGAAGTTTGGGATGAAATCGCTCCAAGGAGAGAGAAGAAAGGTTGAAGCGATGGTGGATAAATGAAGAGTAAAATTCTTAATGAAAATCGTTCACTAAGTTCTTGACAAATGTTAAAGACTAAGTAAACTCCAATACAAACTCGTTTACGAAACTCCTTTTAGAAATCATAGAAACCAAGATATATAAAATTTGAAAAATTCGGATTCAAGACTTGGTAGCTTTATTACCCAGGTTTTAAGTTAAAAACCTATACTAATTCTTTGAACATAAACCAAACCATACAAGAATTAAAAACAAAATTTGTAAAGTTTTACACGTGTATTTTTAACGTGGTAAAACCTCAAATTTGAGAAAAAGTCCACGGTAACCTCTACTCCATAACCAAAAAAATCCACTAAAACAATTTCAAGAGTTACAAGCACATGAACATGCAAACACAAGATCCTAAAGCTAAAAAATAAAAATATATCTAACGAGCATAAATCTCTTCCACGGTATTTGATTCTAATGATTTTGATCTTCCTGGTTGTTCCTTGCTTTAACTCCTTGCTCCTTGCTCCAGTGGCTCTATCAAACAAATTTCTCAAAGGAATAACACTTTTTCTATGTGTTTGTGTGAGAGTGTAATGACTGTGAAGTGCTTAATATGTACTATGCAACTCTCTTCTCTCTTAAGAATATACAAATAGTCCTATGAATTACAAGAATTCTATATGACATGCAAGGTTTCAATTCTTAATAAAATTATACTTCTTTTCGGAATAATATTTTTGAAATGAAGTTAAATCTTTCAAAAAAAAAGTATATCTAAGTTTTGAAAACTTTATTTATATACAACACAAGTTTAACAAACTGTAAAACTTTTGTTTAGAGACAAAACCTTTAGATCTAAAATATATATTGATTTTGAAATATCTTTTTCAAAATATTGAAATTGGAGAGAATGGATTTAAAAAATTATAAAATAAAATTCAATATCCAAATAAAAGAAGGTATGTAAACACTAGATCAACATGAAAATATATCTTAAAAGTGTTTCTCAAAATTTCTAGGAAGAAATATGAGAAATATAGTGAGATTCGTGTTCCTAAGAGAGATAAATTTCGAAGAGGTCTATTGAAACAACCAAACTCACAAACCCTCAAGAAATCCTAAGTTTTTAAGTCTCAAATATTGTGGTTTTCTAGTATGGTTATGGTACAATTGTGTATGAGTTTGCTTTGAGAGAAAACCCTAATGTTCTCTCTCTCTCTCTCTCTCTCTCTCTCTCTCTCCTTTCTATTTTCTCTCTATTTTATTCTCTCAGATGGAAGAAGTGTGAAAAGTCTCTCAAGGCCTAACATATGGTCTCTATTTATACTGCTGGATGAAGGTTCTAGACGTTCGATGGAAATCAACGATCAAAATTAAAACGTCTGTTTAAATCCAAATCCAACGCTAAATAATGCACCGCACAACCACGCACTCCCAATGGTCCTTACTAATCTCACTTCGGATTGATTCGGGTAACATGAAGATCGTTGATAATCAATGATCTAAGGGTTGGGATGAAGTCTCGGATCTGGGGGGAAAAGAAGACACAAAATGAGCCTTTTATATGCAGGCACATGTTGCACTCTAATCGGAACAAAAATGTGTGTTTTTATAATTTAAAAAATCCCATTTTGTACCACATTATTTTATGCCGATTTTGTTTCTACGCTGTAATTTTTTAAGGGAATTATTAATCCAACTTTTAACCCCAAATTTTTTTTAATTCCATTTATTAAATATTTAAAAAAATCATTTTAAAATGTTTAAAAATTTCTAATAATATTTTATGATATCAATTTTTTAACACACGCACACCAATGTAATGCATGAATATGTGTCCTATGTGTATTGTTAACTTCCCTTTTAGGCAATGAAGGTTGTCTTGGACTGGTTGCATTGTTGATGACGCTTTGCAATACCAAAGACAAGATGCTTAAAAGAATCTACTAAATTTTGTCATCATATCCAAACTAGTTGGACTTCTTATATGGTACAAACTCAAGTAAGTCAACCATATAGTGTGTTCTCACTTATATACGCTCGCTTTCATTGAAGATAGGTGGTTCATAAGTATAAATCCTTCTTTATAGTGAAGATTATCCATGGAGTGAAACAATTAATCCTAGTCTGAAAAAAAAACATAAACATGAGTGTACACAATTCATTTATGTAAAATAATGCACAATTTCAAAATACATACTTTGATTAATTCTTTGATCATGCCCATTTAAACAGTAATCAAGCTTTATGGTTATACCAAATGATCCAATCAAATAATAAAAAAGAATTCAAACGATTAAGACATTATTAAGGCCAATAATATAGTGTAAACAATATATAGCTCATGTGAAAGAAATAAAATGATAATTTTGTTTTAAAGAGAAGATTTATTTTTATTAAAGGACGAGTGAAGAAAAGTCCTTCACTAACGGCTTACAAAACAAGAAATTGAAAAATCTGAGATAAAGCCTAACAAGTATCTAGATTTAGAGCCTTTGTTAGGTCTAGATTTAAAAGAAATTCACATGTCTTCATAGACAAGACCGATAATCTTGGAAGCTTTCATAATTTTCCCTTCGTATTCCCTTTTATTGCGAGCACACCAAATCCGCCAACAAATGTAACAAGGTAGGATAATAGAGAGCAAATATTTTATATTTTTCCTTCTTGTGTTTAACCACTAAGACATGAGGAGTCTTTTAAGAGAGGAAAAATTAAATCTATATCCCATAATACCCGAAAAATGATTCCAAACATGTTGAAAAAGGAGATTAGTTCCAAATAGGTGATCAAAATCTTCATTAGTATGATTGTTTCAGCATCTACACCTTGAAGCTAACAAGATATGAAGTTTCTTTAATCTTGAATCTAAAGGAAGAGCATGGCGGAGAAGTCGCCACATACAGAAAGAAACATTTTGTAGAATTCTAGGATTCTAAATAACTAAGAAAGAGAAGAGGGTGAAATCTCTATAACATACAAGGTCCCAAGTAGATTTTAAGGTGAAGATGCCATCGAAATTTGATTCCCATGTAGCTGGGGTATCCACGTCTACATTATCATGGCAATTATCCCAAACTTTTTGCATTATGCGTCATGTTGTACTAGAATAAGGAGTGCCATAGAACCTAAAATAAGCTAGAAATATGTATCTATTTTGCATGTATACCTCCCAAATTTCTCTCACCATGATGGAATGAAGACCACAGTTTACATGAGTAAGCCTTTATAATGTCAGAAAACTTTTAATACTAACGCCACCTTTTGCATGTATACCTCCCAAATTTCTCTCACCATTTATGTTTCAATTTATCCTTAGAAGTTCCCCTAATAAATGTTGCAAAATTTCTTTCTAGGTGCTGGATAACACTAATCAGAGGATCAAGAACACGAAAAATATGCAAAGCCATAGATTGAAGGGCTGACCGGAGCAGTGTGATATGTCCGCTGTGAGAGACAATCTTACCCGACCACTTGGTGACTTTCTGCGTCATTGAGGTTTCTATTGCATCAAATAACCTAGCTGTTTTCCTACCCGCAAATAAAGGAACTCCCAGATATTCGAGTGGGAGTTTAGTTTCCACAAATATGGTAGCCGTATTGATAATCTAATAGATAGAAGTAGAGGTTACAGCTGGACAAGATAAAGATGACGTAAGACTGTTGATTATTTGGCCAGTGGTATCTTCATATTGATGAAAAAAAAAATTTAAGCCGCATAAACTTTTTTCTCCCTATTTGTAAAAATAAGGCAATCGTCCCTAAAAGAGAGGGATGAAATAATATCACATCCTGCTGGCGTGATTTTTTTTTTAACCCGACCTTGTAACATAAGATGATGAAGTCCCCTTGAAAGAATCACCGTGACTATGATGAAAAGGCTTGGAGAGAGTGGGTCACCATATGTCGATTTGAAAAACCAGTAAGCTTTACCATTAACACAAATAGAGTACCAACAATTTCACATAGCCCACCAAACCAAATCAATCCATGTTTCCGATAAACCAAAAGCACGAAGTACTTTGGTTATACTAAGCCATGAAACCCGATCATAAGCCTTTGACATATCTAATTTAATTAGAACATTAGATCCACGAACTTTTTTGTTGAAATTGGTCATAAGTTCTTGCACCAAAAGAATGTTATCCATGATGTTATGACCTTTGATGAATCCCGCTTGAGAATTTAAAATAATTTTTCGAAGCAATTGGAAAAGCCTATTATTCATGATTTTTGTAATTACTTTATTACAAAAATAAAATAAATTAATAGGCCTATAATCGCGACAAAAATTGGGGTTTGGCTTTTTTGGAATAAGAATAATATTTATAGTGAACCAACTTCTAGGAATAGCATGACCTGCGAAAAAAGACACAATAGCATTAAGAATGTTTTAATGATTTCCCAATAATATTAAAAAAACCATCCATTAAATCCATCCAGGCCCGCTTCATTATTTTTATCCATCCCAAAAATTGTAGCTCTAATTTCTTCCAAGTCCGAGAAACTTGTAAGAATTTCATTTTCCTCCCGTGTAATAATATATGGGATGACATCCAAAAGATTAAAGTCCAACGGAATCTCAGCAGAATGTGTGAGAATGTCTTCAAAATGTTTTACCAACTCCTCTTCAACTCTTTTTTGTTCATCAATCTTTACACCATCTTCAGTTTTAATACTTTGGATAAGGAGTTTGGATTTTTTACCCTAGACATAGTGTGGAAAAAATCGATATTAAAATCCCGTTCAGATGCCCATTTGACCCTAGCCATTTGGCACCAAAAATCCTCCTCAATACTCATTTCTTTGTTGAAAACTGCATTTGATTTGAAAAAATTTATCCTATTCACTGGGTTTGGATCAACATCGTAAGCATTTTCCTTGGAAACAAGTAAATATTTCGCAATTTTAACTCTATGGTGAATGTTTTTAAACACATTTGCATTCCAAGACTTAAGAACATTTTTCAATCTCAAGTTTAGATGCAAATATGTAAAGAGGTTACCCTTTTAATTTCAATTCAAAAAATTATATTTCCCATGAAAATATAAATTTTGAACTAACACTTTTGTCTACTTGAATAAGTTATTCAGGCATAAAATATTTTGATCTCATATCCCTAGTGTTACCCAATTGTGGATAGATTAAAATCTTTAAAAAAAAATTGATAATTCTTTTGAAATTAGGGAATTTCACTCTTTAGAAAAGAAAGCATTTTATTTCTGGATAAACAATAACATCAAATATTCCAATGGTGTAGCGATAACCACTTCATCACTTATGATCTTTTAAAAAACATAAAATTCAAAAAATTCAATCATGAACAAATATCGTATGCAAAAGGCAAAAATGGCACCCCCTTTTCAAATTACAATTAATTTGCGAAACCATGAAGCATAAGTCAACATGCTTCATTTTATCTTTTAACAAAAAAATTCTCAAGAATTTTATATTATGTAATGTGCATCGATCTATTACATATACTCTATATTGATCAAGCTTAATGATTATTAGACTCTCAGGATTCTTAATTTTAACCAGGAGTATAATGTCATAAACACTGAGATACAAATATCATATACAAGATTTTGTCGATCAATTTAGAATTGAATGGATAACTAATAAAGCACATTCACGGTTTATACATATTTACTTGTATCTTAGGCTAAACACATATATTCATTTTTTACTAAATTTTCTCTTGATTTAATTTAAAGTGAACATGCAAAATAAATTGATGCCAAATTCCAAACCAAATAAGATAAAGAAGAATTTGATGGTAAATTCCTTTCAGGCAAAACTTATATTGAGCACTCTATTTGAATTGATAGACACAAGATAACTTATAGACTGCTTAGAGATATACTATGTGTAACATGGAGATGTCTTCAAATCTTTAACAGAAAATGATGCAGTCCAGCACCACCCACAGTAAGTATATCTTACATCGATATCCATCGATTAGCCTCAATAATATTGTAACACCCCGTGTTTTTATTTATTATTTAATTAATTAATTGGAATTTTTGAGAAATTTTTTTTTTTGAATTTAATAATTTTTATTGGCTAAATATGTTGGTTATGACTTTAGAAGAATAAAACTTCAAGCGGAATTAAAATCGGAGTTAAAACGGATTTTATATTGATTTTACAATATTTTGCCTTATGGCATTTTTTTGGGCGAACTGTCAGTTTTTAGGGGTGATCGATCGATCGACCCCGGGGGTAGATCGATCGACCCTCCCAGAAAACGTGTGATGTAAGCTGTTTTTAGAGTTTGTGTAGGATTAGGACTCCTAATCACTAAATAGTCTTGTTAATCCGTAGGGGGACTTCTCATAATCACTTTTTCTCCAATTTTTCACCAGAGAACACTTCCAAATATTTTTCCTCTCACTCATAATCATCAACCTTCAACAAAATCAAGTTTTTGTTCCAAGTTTTGGCACAAGTTTTTGAAGGCTTAATTGGGGATTAATCAAGATCGTTCAAGAACACTCTTTTGCTAATTTTTCGAGAGGAATCCAGATTTTAAATTAGATTTTCAACACAATCTTTACAGGCATGAATACTCTATTCTTTTCCTTTAGTATTATGCGTTTTAAGTGTCGCCTAAACACTTAATTACATGTTTTCTTAAAAATAATTAGTAACTTAATTAGAAAAAGTGAATACTAATTATGGGGCTGTTTTATAAAATCTTTTAATCTGAATAATATTCATAACCCTTTGGGTACGTAGGATTGATGAGCGATTTTGGGTTTTATTGGTGTAGGTTGCATGTAGAAAAATTCTAGTTTTAAAATAAATGATTTTTGGGTGCGTACAATTCATGTAATACATGTAGAGATAATAAAATTTGGGTTTTGATATATATATATGATGAAAACTTGGTATATTTAATTTAAAATAATTAAATGAGATTATTTGGGTATTGTTGACGTTGTGATAATTAAATTAAATATTTAATTGAATTGGACTATCATGCGTTGTTTTATACATTGATTAATTATTCTTGTTGGTGTGACTTGTTGGTATTATTAAATATCATTGTGACGACGGGTTGTTGGGTAATTTTTGCTATCCCTATATTTTAGGATGCCTTCTAGGTATGGGACTAGTGAGGGTAGATTATCGCATTTTTATCATCTTGGGGGTGGGATGATTTTTGATACTTTTTCGTCGTTACGGTAGTCTAAGTACGAGACTAAGTTAAGATTTATGTTAGAAAATCTTCCTATACATAGGATAAGACGTATTGATAACTTGGGGACCCTTAGGTATGGGACTAAGGGGTATTTTGAGGATCTCACATCGATTAAAAGGGTGGGGTGATTATAAATTGAGAACTTGAGAATTAATGCCTAAGATAAAAACGGGTATTAAAATTTGTGGCGACATAATATGCCGGGGCCGACAGTTTAAACGGGTCAGAAGACGATTTATGTCGTGTCGTGTGTGGAACCTTGTCATGTGTCGGGGCCGACAGTAAACGGGTCAGAGGACGATTGACAAGGGGAAGTGTGACACTTTAATAAAAAGTGAGAACTATAATAAAAGCTGGTTAATTTAATTAAATTAACATCGTGGGACTTGGGAATTTGAAATCATATTTGTGTGCCTTTATAAATGGGGATTTTTTAGGGTAGTTAGTAGATTATAATTATCGCGTTTAATTATCCCGTTTAATTTAAAATATTCTATTGTGATATTTATTGCGTATAATGCTACTGTCTGGATTCAAGGATCCTATTTGAGGAGAGTAGTGTGTATTCTGGCTCAGGTCTTTGGCTCTGACCCATGCGTTGACTAATCTTTTTCAGGATTTGATTTGGGGAAGATGCATAAGTTTATCGGAGTTATCATTGGAGGTGCAGCTGGAGTTATTTACTTTATGGCATAGTTTAGTTAGACTTTCTTTTCCAGTCGTATTATGAGACTTCATTGGAGTTTTATTGGGCCATTCGGTTCCAAAGTTGTTTAGAGGATTTCTGTTGGGATTATTCAGAATTTATTTAATCATTATTGGAGATTGGATTTTTTGGAGTTAGCATCTGATGGATCTTTTATCGCTTAGTTATTTGTGATCATTTGAGATTGACTCAATTATTTATCTTATGGACTGATTTATTTATGTCTCATATCTTTCTCATGCTAAGAATGGTATTTTATTTACTCATGCCCGGCTTAGTTTTGGTGGCGGCCGATGCCAGAATTAGGTGGGGTGTGACAAATATGTGTAGATACCACTTCTAGGACCCTCCCTAAATCTCTCCTTAGATCCCTAGCACCTCCCCATTTAACACAAACCCTTGGTCATACTCCGAGTACCGATCTAGAGGCCATCGAGCACTCCAGATCCCCATTTAACTCCGATCAACTTCATCGTCATAGAGAAAGCTCAATTAACCTTTAAAGGGATCTGAATGCCCTTTCCAACGGTCTACCCCGTGCACGAATTGGCATAACAATTCGGACAAACGGACTATTTTACTACTAAAAATTGATCTATAGGCCATCGGGATGCTCCCGAGCCTCGATTTGACCCCAATAAACTTCATCGTTAGAGAAAAAAAGCTTAATGGATATTTGAAGGGCATTGAAAACCCTTTCCAACGGTTCTTCCCGTACGCAAAATGATATAACTATTTGGACGAATGATCCATTTTCCCTTGAAAACTAATTCGGAGACCACCGAGAGCTTTCGGGATCCATTTGACCAAAGTCAGCTCCTCAACATCTCTGAAGGGAACTGAATACCCTTCCCAACCATCCACCTCATGTGCGAATCAACATTATGGTACGGAAGAATGACCCATTTTATTCAAAGGGTCATCGAGCGCTTCCGATTTAGTTTGACAAAAGTCAACTCTCCAAACCAAGTGGAGCTCTTTGGAACATCGAAGTACCTCACACAAACTTTCCAATGGTCTTCCCCGTGTGTGATTTGGACTTACAATTTGTATGAATGATCCATCGTCATCGAACGATCTTTTTTCCAAAGGACCGACGGGCGCTTTCGAGCCCCATTTGACCCAAAGTTGACTCCTGGACCCAGGAGAGGCCTAAAGGATTCTCAAAGGCCTCTGAAATACCTTTCTAACAGTATGCCTCATCCACAATTTGGACTTATGGATTGAGTTTCAACCTATTTCTTGGTTGACCATGGCTTCACAACATTAAGGTGGCATCTTCCTCTCCCCATCAGAAACTAAAATTCTTCGCCAAGGGGAAGTTCATCACTATCTTGGGCGATGATGATAATATTGATATTATAAGAACCCGAACCCGATACTAGAGATACAACATGGAGCAACTAATATGATTATGTCCATCTTTCGAGTCAAGCCACTTCCACTCCTTGTAGGGGATTATTTCAAAGATCGAGTATGTCCCGAGCATAGCCCTCACGGTAATGTTAATGTGATACAGATGTTAAAAAATATGCACTTCATGCCTGGACTGGGGATGGGATGATGATAACAGGGGATACTGGAACCCATAGAACTAAACAAGGCCTCTTCTCCATGTGGCCTAGGTTATTAACAATCATTAGAGGAACTCATAATGCTCCACTAACCCCGATTTAAGCGAAGGTTAGAATTTTGCAAGACTATTTCGAAGGAATCCTTAAATGGAAGATTCGTCAAAGAGGGTGAAGATTTTCCTTTCTGTGGATTTCCCAAACTATGGTATGATCATGTGGACAAGAAGATAAATCCAGGGATGGAGATCTTCTTGCAAGATAGCTACAAATGGGCCAAAAACTCCCAGCATCATGCGCAACCACTCGTTGAGAAGATAATAGATATTACTGAGGTTTTCGAGGGAAGTGACTCTGAGGACTCATTTAATCTGTAGATATTGGGGTTGACACTCTGCATGATCCACTTGAGAGCTACATCGTCGGAGCCATCCATCATGATCAAGGCTACTGATGTGCCCCTCCTCAACTGGAATAATATACCAGTTCCACCTGCTGAAATGAAACCTAACCTAAATGTTTATCATATTTCTTCCTCTTTTGTTATTCCTCCCTTTTCTGATAATAATTTAATCGAGACCTCTTTTGACGAGGATCTCAACACTATTTTTCTCGAGAATGAAACAAATAAATATTTTGAGTATCTTGTTAAGCCTTATATTAATTATCTTGATTCTAATTAAACTCTTGATGATGATGATTTTGAAAATCAACAATTCTTAACTGATCTTAATAAGGTTAATAACAAATAACATAACCGCATTAAAATTAATAAAGATGAAACTATTGTTATCAATCTCGATTCTAGTAGCCAATAATACAAGATTAGGATATGGTCCACTCTTGACGAGCATGAGCGCGTAAAACTCAAATTTGTGGACGTCTTCGCATGGTCCTATGATGATATGATCTACATTGATAATGAGATAGCTCAGTACGAGATTCCAACTCTCTCGGAATGCAAATCAGTCAAACAGAAATGATGAAAGCTCTGCACCAAATGGTCGCTCAAGGTTAAAGAGCAGGTGGTCAAACAGTTGAATGTAGGATAAAATCAGGTTATGAGGAACCTTCTGTTACACCTGCAGTCATCAAAAAACCTGCAGTCATCAAAAAACCGCAGTCATCACCCTATGAGGAACCTTCTGTTACACAGTTATGCCATTTGGTCTAAAAAATATAGGGGCTACCTACCAAAGGGCTGCCACGACCATCCATCTTACATGATCTGATATACAAAGAGGTCTAAGTCTATGTGGATGATATGATCATTAAGTCTAAGACTCGATAATATCATATTCTCGCTATGTGTAAGTTCTTCGAATGACCGTGGTGATATCAGATGCGACTTAACCCATAAAAATGTGTCTTCGGTGTCACCAAAGGAAAACTTTTGGGATTAACAGTTAGTGAGAAGGGGATTTAAGTAGATCCTGCCAAATTGAAAGCATACTTAGAATTCCACAACCCTAATGAAGATGGAAGTCTAGGTATTCTTAGGAAAATTAGAGTATATCAGTCAGTTCATCAGTTATTTGACTTTTATTTTTGAACCCATATTCAAACTCCTCATAAAGGATTCCACCAAAGTCTGGAATGAGGCTTATCGAGAATCCTTTGACTGAATCAAGAAATATCTAACCCGACCAATGGTACCCGTGCCACCGCAACCTGGTTTCCCTCTATTCCTATGATTTACCATAACATACACCACATCTGCGGCTTTGCTAGCCCAATACCTTGAAGAATCCCATAAAAAAAAGGTCCATCTACTATTCCAGTCATAAATTGATCAGGTATGAAGTTAACTACACTGCCCTAGAGAAAGCATGTGTCGTCCTTGTCTGGGTTACTTAGAAATTAAGGCATTACATGCTCGCCTTTCCCATTACACTTGTATATAGAATAGATCCTATCAAATACCTACTTAAGAAACCTACCATGTCTAGTCAAATGGCCTGATGGCTGATGCTACTAGCTGAATTCGATATCGTGTATGTCATGCAAATGTGACACCCCGACTAATTAAATACCGGGTAGCTACTCCTTTATTCAAATTAATACAAAATGCCAAGTTGGTGCTGTTCATAGCATCACTGTCGAAAACATTTTTATAATTACTAGCCACCTAATATTTAAAAAGTGAGTTGTCAATTTTAATTAAATCCGATTAACATACAATCCATTTAAATTATGAAATACTGATATCACAACCACATCACAGTCATAAATAAGTAACGAGGTAATAACGAAATCTGGAGGAATACACCTCACAACAATCCAAATACTGAAATGAACAAATACAAGCCTGAATCCTTAATTTAATTACAACCCAAAATATAAGATAAAAACTGAGTAAATAATATGTCTCTGAAAGGAAAGGGGCGACATGCCCTACAAATGAACAAATCTGAAGTAGAGTCAAAATAGAAAGTGGAGGCATCTACTATCGAGATCATGTAACTTCCACAGCAGCTACAGCACGTCGCGGGAATAGAACTCCTATGCTTGGTGTCATTATGGCTGGGCAACTAAAATGGTTTTTACAAAAATAGATTTGAAAGCAAACGGGTCAGAGCCCGATTGCGTAAAACAGTTTAAAATACAGCAAGTGTTTAATATAATTAAACAGTGAATATAAAGTACATGATAGTGCGTGCACTCACATGAGTTCCTCACCTCTCAACTAATTGTGCGCTCCTATCGTACCCGTACCCGTTCTAGTTATTCTCATATCTAACTAGTCCAATATGTAATCTAACATTTCTATACGATTCACGATTTAAGTCCCGACATA
This sequence comes from Sambucus nigra, assembly GCA_949130495.1. Classification (NCBI taxonomy): domain Eukaryota; kingdom Viridiplantae; phylum Streptophyta; class Magnoliopsida; order Dipsacales; family Adoxaceae; genus Sambucus; species Sambucus nigra. The sequence continues at coordinate 54,984,310 of OX422220.1, forward strand.
TTAAGTTAAACAGAGAGTTTTACTTTCCTTCTTAGTTCCCATATTAGTCATGCTAATCACTAGAGATTTTCCATTTTTAACTCTACTAAAATGTTACTATTATCCACATTTACATTTATTCATGACAGTTCATTTTAAATTAGCAGTATATTATTCTCATCATAAATATACAATACTGTCACCCCGAGACTAAGCTGCGGTGCACGAATACTCTGCTATCCAATCCCGGTACATCACGTACATAAGGACCACATATTCAGAATCTTTCAGGAATCGTTTTCAATATACAACAATCACATATAATGGTGGCGAACATACCTCACATCACATGGGTCACACACATACCTACGCTCCCATGATCAGCAGACTTATTAACTTCTCAATAAGTCCTTCTCTGATCTATGTCCTCGAGGTACCAATCTAAATCCCCCCGTAGGCACACAAAGATTAGATGGCCCTGATCGAACGCCGACCTCCCGTGATAGGAAGTATGGTAGGTATGTTATACACAAATAACTATATATACCAAGCATTCACACATCTTCGGTATCCCATAATATTAATAGAGGTATATTTCTCATTCTTATACCGTCATTTAATGTTTCACGTTTACAAGTCCCCGATTTATGTACATTTAAGTTATCAACTCTCCTCACGTCGAAGTTTTAGATACTTATATCCTAACCCATTAACATCATTCGGTTTACTACAAAACTCTAAGTTTTAATCCTCTACATACTTCCAGTCACATAACTATATCCACAAATCAATAAGGGAAGGATTACACTCAATTATATAAGTCTTCTGGAGGTTCGAAATAAAATCAGGCCTAAAAGGCCATTCTGGCAACTCGTTAGAAATCTCGTTCGAACGAGGTCGTTCAAACGAATGGCTTCGAAAAAACTACCAACTCGTTAGAAGGGGTACTGTCATCTCATTAGAAGTCTCATTCGAACGAGGTCGTTCAAACGACCTGGGCAGGTCTTCTAACGAGATGGCAGAATATGCCCAGAAAATTCCCAATTCGTTTTTCTCAATTTTTCTCTTCTCTAAATTCATTCATAAGATCATCCCAATAGCATTTTAATGTTCTTAAACTTCACTAAATCCTCTTAGGTCATTTCTTAACATATTTTTGGGGTCAAATCCTCCTAATCAACATGTAATTGTCATTAATCCCCAAATATTACCCCAAACCCTATGAACATGAACCCATAATTTTATTATGCCAAATTACTCATCATAAATCCGTTTTCAAATCATCAAAGTTAAGTCTTCGAATACCAAATTCGTCCATAACCATTCTACATGCAATTCCTAACCCAATTTTAGATTTTCTACAACAATTTCATTATGTTTTCCTCAAAACTTTCAAGACAAAACAGTTCCTACACTAAACATGGAAGAAATATTCAATGCAGTTAAAAATATCAAATCACTTGCCTCAGATTTGTTCTTCAAATGTGTTGTCGATCATTCGAGGTTGATTCTCTCCTTTTTCCAATCACAAATCCTCTCCAATTTGATGGTGGTGAGTGTTTTTTTGGTTTGGAACCCTATGGTAACTCCTCTCTAACTCCCGTAGCCCACTTCTAATGCTTTTTGGATGGTAATGGCCTTAGTGGCCTCTTTAAAAATATAAAAATAACCTCTAAAATTCGTGGGTTTTAATTTCCTAATTTTTTTAAATTACCAAAATACCCTTCTACGTTGCCGGTTTGGCCTAAAAATGTCCCAAAACTCAAACTAAACCCCCGGCCAGTGTTTTCTGACTATTTCGACCCTTATGGATACGTTGGCGCACTCAAAATGACCATTCGGTTGATAAAAATATAATTCACTTTTTAATTTAATTAAATTCATTCCTGACGCGACTGACACGCGAATCCCAACTTAATTTTCTAAATTGTCGTATTTTAGCCTCGCGATAACTTTAATATTTTCAATACTCATGAAATATTCAATTTTAACATCATAATCAAATACTAACTCACATCTCTCTAGTATTTATATCCGAATTAATTTTCATTTAATTTTCATTTAATTCCATTAATCCCTTAAATAAAAATCAATAAAATTACGGGGTATTACAGCAGAAAGCTTTAAAAGGAAGAGCTATCTCTGAATACCCCATGGAAGAAGCTGACATTTGGATCTCCGAGTTATCAGATGAATATATACTTTGCAGCTCTCAAGAAGACCTCTGATGGAAAATATTTTTTAACGGCGCTGCCAAAAAAAAAAGATGCGGCATTAAGATACTCCTGATCGCTCTTGATGACTCTCATAGTCCCATTTCCATCAAGTTAGATTTTTCCTGCACCAATAACATAATCGAATACTAGGCATGAACCATAGGCCTCAAAGTCACTATCAAAAAAGGAATCCAGTGCCTAAAAATCTACGGGGATTCTTCCCTCATCATTGGCCATGTCCTTAGAAGATGGAAAGTCAAATATGAAAAGCTCTGACCCTTCCACACCCACATAGAATAGCTGGCCTCCCAAATCTAAGATATCACCTTCCACTACTTGCCCCGAATAAGGACCAACTTTATCGATGTCCTTGCTGCCTTAGCCTCCATGGTCGACATGCCTGAGGGAATAATGATGGTCCCTTTCCTAGTCTTAAAAAAAAGATAAATCGACCCACTACTACCACATTGGGCTTGTCATAGAAGAGGATTTCGATATGGCCGAGTGTTGGTATTACGATGTTTGGGGAATCCTCAAGCACGATAGGTACCCCCAAGATGATAACAAGAAATACCGAGTAACCCTCCGAAAATTGGTTACCCAGTACATTAACTATAATAAAGAACTGTTGAAGAAAAACTTCGATGGAACCCACTTACACTACATCGCAGGGGCTGACATTGAAGAAATGATGCAGAAAATCCACAATAAGGAATGCGAACCCCACATGAATGGCCATATGCTCGCCAAGAATATTATTCGACAGGATTACTATTGGACTACCATGGTTCAGGATTGCACCGCCTATGTTTGGAGATTCCTTAAATGCCAACATTTTGCCAATCTCCAATACTTACCTCAGTGAGAATTATATAAGATGAACCCTCCCTGATCGTTCTCCACATGGGGCATCGATATCATAAGGAAAGTCACACCCAAATCCTCCAATGGGCATGAGTTCATCCTGGTTGCCATTGATTACTTCACTAAGTGGGTCAAAGCCGAATCATGCACAGTGTTGAATGCCAAAAAGGTATCCAAATTCATCCCAAAGAACATCATCTGTTGATACGAGGTTTCGCGTGAGCTAGTGTCAAATAACGGGTTACATTTCGAGGAAACGTCACAGAATTGGTTGAGGAGTATGGGATTCATAGAATCAAATAGTCTTCATATAAACCACAAACCAACGGTGCAGTTGAAACTACCTGTAAGAATCTCAAAGAAATCATCAGTAAGATGATCGAGAGTTACTGAGATTGATCCGATCGGATCCCTTACACCCTCTAGGGCTATCGTACTTTAGTCTGGACATCTACTGGGGCTACCCCTTACTCTCTGGTATACGACATGGAAGCAGTCTTATCCATTGAAGTAGAAATACCTTCATTACACGTCATGCTTGAGAGCAAAGTTAATGAGGAAGATTGGCGTCAGAGTCATCTTGATGAGTTGTCACTCTTAGATGAAAGGAGGATAAAGTCTCTATATCATATATAGGAATACCATCACTGGATAGCGCGATCATTCAATAGGAGAGTCAAGGATCATGATGTTTGATTAGGGGACTTATCCCTTAAAGAAATGATAGAACCCGTCTGGGACCCCAGAGGGAAATTCAAGCCAAACTGGAGTGGCCCCTACATCGTGAAGAAGATAATATTCAGTGGTGTATCTATGCTCACTGACCTTGACGGAGAAGAGATGGCATATCTAGTCAACCTGGACCGTCTCAAGAAATTTTACCCTAGCTCAAAATCTTAGTGCACTACGACCCCTCTCATTCTTATTTATTCTTATAAGAAAATCTTTATTTTCCTCTATTCAGAACTACATGGGGAGTGATCCTCTAGAAAAACCTTATACTTTCAAAAATGAAACTCAAAGAGGTACTTAGACAGCTCATATGCTTTACATGGGAATAGTCCCCTTTGTTTTCATAAAATGTTATTCTTTTATTACCTTCGAGAATGACAGTTCATTCTATCACACTACACCAAATCTGTCGATTTGTCAAGGTCATTGACCTTGACAAATCCAACTTGTCAAGGTCAATGACCGTGACATTTCGAGGCGAGATAACTTTTTTTGTCACGGTTGTGTCACGGTCATTGACCTTGACAAAAAACTCGCGTTTTGTGTCACGGTCGTGCCGCGGTCAATGACCGTGACACGTTTGTCACAGTTTATAACCGTGACAAAGCCGTGACCCTTTTTAAAAAAAATTGTCACGGTCAATGACCGTGACACGTCCGTGACAACTTTTGTCACGGTCAATAACCGTGACAATTCTGGTCAGAATTTAAAAAAATCTGTCGGGCAGTATGGCCACTGCCAATGCCCAGCAGTATCCAAACATCATATATCCAAACAAACTAAAGATAATGCAAATATATATTCAAATAGAGACCATATGCATCACGATATAATTCAAATGTAACAACTTAAAACAATTCAATTAAAACTTAAAACAATGTCACTACATGTCTGGTGTATTGTTAAAACTGAGGAGGTGAGTAGGCCACACGACATACGAATTGACGCACCCACTAATATACGTCGTGCCGCATTGTTCACGCAACCACAATAGGGAGTTCTCCTTCCCAGGTATGACATGCGTGACGAGCACCCTGGACTCCATCTCTTGAAGCGCACGTCCATGAACTATTCCACCTTGGACGATATTCGGGTCCCTCAACCCCCGCCCTATCCGATGATCCTAGATTTGGCCACCCGCGAGCTCACCCCCCTTGTCCTCCCTTTGCGATCAGAGCCAAGCACTTGGCTGAGTGCATCTGTGGACAAATATGCCTTGTCGGCATCAGACTGCGACTCATGCACTTCCTTAAGCTTTGTCTGAAACGACAAAAAGCACATGATTAGTAAAATAAGTAAACTAAAAAATTATAACGTAATTAACAAAAATTAAAATGTCGGATTACTTACAATCATGGCCGCGACGCTCGGGGACACCTCCTTGTCCTTCCCCTTCTCCGTACGAAGAGCCACATAAGTATCGAGCCTATGTGGCTTACCCCCTGGCCCACTCCCTACCCCCTGAAATAAAATAAAGTAAAGTAAAATTAGTATTGGCCCCGCAAAGTAAAATAATGAAGAATAATATATTTCTGCAGTTATAGAAAAATTAAATCTTACCTGCATCCTATGCTCCACCTCGGCGTAAGAGGTCCGGCCGGAGTAGTGCACGTCCGTCTTTTTTGCCCGATTTTTCCTCCCCGATTGCCGAGATGTCAATTGTCGATCCTCAATCTTATTGTCAATGAACTTCTGCCATTGTGCCAATGAGATCGGCTCCTTGGGGGGGGACAGATTCACGCCATTGGATAATCGACTCTCGTGTTTTCCCAAAGTACCGTGCCCGCATATTTTTTTTTCCACGACTTGAGTTGCTCCCTAATCTGCTCCAACACGGGATCGCGTCGCTTTGGATCCAAGTTGAATTGTTCCTGTCCAACAAATACAATGTTAGTTGCGAATAAATATAAATATAAATATAAATATAAATATAAATATGAAATCGAAATTGAAATTGAAATTGAAATTGAAATATTCATATTCATATAAATATAAATATAAATATATTACCTGTAGTGCCGCCCAAATAGCTAACTTGAGCTCATATGGCACCTCCTTCCAACTCATAAACCCCGGGCCGATGATCGTCTTTAGCAGAACGAGGGATCTCGCTAATATCTCCGATTTGTTCTCGACGGTAATCCCATATTTCCCATATTTGGGGAGCCTAGGGGCGGAAGAGCCCTCGTTGCCTCCACTACCACCGACCCCAGACGCCATCATCATAAACAGCATCATCATCTTCGCCATAATATCTGAAGGAGACATTTGCTGTAAAAAAATGTTATTAGTACAGATATAATATTTTCAATTTTAAGGACTATTTTCATCACTTAGTGTTCATCTAAGTTCTAGTATAACAAGTTCCCATAAAAATCTTTAATAAAATTCTCATATCTTCTTTCAATTTAAACACACACACACAGTAGTGACTGTCTATTTAAAATAATCTCAATGTTAATTTCAGGTATTGAATTTCTACTATTGTTTTGTGCTTTTTATAAATCACACCCCACCCCCACCCCCACCCCAACATGTTTACGGGCTTTCATCACCCGTCATAAATTTTTTGATCCGTGACTTACTGGCCAGTTGTCTTGGGTCTTTTAGTCCCTTAACATTACTTTAAGAATTTTACCCAATCTAAATACCACATTTTCTTTCTTGTTATACACTTGAACACGTTTTGTTATTTAGTCCTTATTAATTTATCTTTGATGTATTACCAGCATCTTTACTTTTATAAACTTTATTTAATTTTCAAGATTATGGAAACCCCACTTTTCTTTCTATAACTCCTATTTTATTAAATTTTAAATATAATTAGGGGTGTATAGAAAGAAAAGTTAAATAGGAATAAAAACAACATTTTTAAAATATGAAGGGCTCACCAATTTGATCAAATTTTTCAACAACATAGACTAATTGATCTTTATTATAAGACAGTTACTACAAATTTATGCGCATCGCCCGAATTCAAAAATTAATTTAATGACTAAAGTAATACTTTTTTTAACTTTAGTTATTCACCACAAATCTTAAAAAATATTTTATTTTTCATGCTTTTAGCAACTTAGGATGCCATTTTAACCCTTATTGTAGTTTTTTAGTTTTCATGCTTTTATTTGATGGATATAAAGTCATGTGATTATTTTACCATATAAAGTCAACAAAAAACGCCATATATGGTTTTTTTCTCCATTAGTATAAGTATATAGCGATTATTTCACACTTAAATCACATATTAAGCCGGCCTTCATTTTTTTATCAAATTTGTAGAAAATTACTTATTTATTTTGAATGAAAATAAATTGTTATCCAATATTTTTGGATATTATTTACATTTACATTTTTGGATATTATTTTTGGATATTATTTACATTTACATTTTTGGATATTATTTTTGGAAATTTATAGAAAATTACTTATTTATTTACATTTTTAACCCCCTACCCCCACCCTGCCCCACCCCCTACCCCTACCCTGCCCCACCCCCCACACACGCACACACACACACACATATATACACACATACACACATATATATACACACAAACATATATATAAATGGAAGAGAGAGAGAGAGAGAGAGAGAGAGAGAAAATTAAACCTGAAAGTAGAGAGAGAGAGAGAGAGCAGCGTCAAGAGAGAGAGAGAGGGAGGGAACGGCGGGAGGGAAAAAAGAAGAGGGAAAGGTTTTTTGCTGGAACCATTGTCACGGTCGTGTCAAGGTCATTGACCATGACAATTCTTTGTCACGATCGTGTCAAGGTCAATGACCGTGACATAAAACGCGTGTTTTTTGTCACGGTCAATGACCTTGACAAGGGTGGCCGGCTAAAAGGTGACAATTTTGTCATTTTGGTGTAGTGTCATTTATATGAAAATAATAATTATATATGCATTAGTGATTGGTATAGATAATTCAAATGTAAAACTCATTAAGAGGCACAACAAGATAATGAAAATCCTTTTTATTCGATAAATAGGAGAAGTTATTACAATTACATGAAATATCAGCGTAGGGAGTCAAATAACTAACTCCTCTAACCAAATCACCCTAAAATCAACCTAACCAAACCTTCCCAAATATATTTCCATTAACCAAAAACAAACCAAAAATAACCAAACACATAACCATCATAAAATCTTCACAAATAAATACCAGCTTCATTAAAGACCCTATCCGCAGCTTCTAGAAGACCCTATTCGCAGCTGGTATGCCGAAGTGATCCATGGAATGAAAAGCCCGGACTAGCCTAGAGAAAACCACTACACCCCTTCCATAGTGTTAAACATATTGAACTATCTTTGGTCGATCTCCTCTGCCATAATATTAGCCACTATCCTCTTCCACGACCATTTCATATAGTCTCTAAAAATATATCAAACCCTGACAACAGATTAAGAAGGACGGGTTAATAGACGACGATTCTCCCACATAGAGCCCAATTGCACGAGTAAGCCTTCAGTCGAATCCTTTATAGGAAAAAATTCAGGGTGCGAGAAGGCATAATTTTTTGTCATTCAACTTGGGGTAGAAACCACCAAGGGAAATATAATGAGGTATGCCGAAGGCAAACTAACTGAACATACCGATATTCCCCTAGTTCCAGAATGGGTTGCAGTTCCCCCTACCACAACACTAACCAGCGCAGACATCAAACTCCTTGATCCACGAACCAGTTTATCCAGTTCTCTATGGATGGACCAAAGATAATGAAATAAAGACTAAAGAAATTTGGCACAGCGCGATATTCAGGGGAGATCGCCAAATAAAATCTCTCAACCAGCCATATGAACAGCATAACCAGTCTTCCTCTCAAAAAATAAAAACGGCCTTCCCACCAAGCATCTAGACCTTTCAAATTCTCCTCTAGTATCACCGCCGTAGGACTTCGACGATAAGACATCCACATTGCAATTACAGTCCACCATTAGGTCCCCCGTCACAAGCAAGAGCCTCAAAGTTAGGCCCAAGGCAACAAATTTAGTAAAAATCAGCATTAGTATAACCTCTTTAGCTCAATAGATTCAACATAATCCAACGAAGGCGACAAGCTCCACTTTGGAACCAAGTTTTATTTCCCTTAATACTTATACCAACCAAACCTCCAAGGCCTTCCTCTACTAAAAAATTCCAAAAAACTCATTTTTACTACTTTTTCTAAAAATATATCCCTTCAAAAGGGAAGCTCTTTTTCAACCAGACCTTCGAGGATATCTTCTACTCAAACATATTAAAAAATTTCCAAAAAACACACTTTTCCTACTCTTTCTTAAAGAAAAAACTCAGTAACAAATTAAAGTGCTTATAAAGTAAGCCACTAAATCAAGATAATTGAACAAAATATGCACTTATTTTTGCCTCTTTTGAGTCTCTTTTCAGGTGCAATGCCACTACATCAATAATACAAATGCCAAGATCCATAGTCAACGATGAACTTGCAAGAAAATCTTAAAAGGAAAGAACTAGAATTAAGTGTCACCTCATTTTCCCCACAACCCTCTCTCCTAGGTACCAGACATACCCAAACTCATGCGCTATCAACCGTCGCATCTGCACTTGTTAACCCGTTTCCCCATATTCTGAGGATCCATCCCTCAAGGGTAAAAGGTCACCTACATTCCCAACATAAATTCATCAATCTGAACCAATGCCTCATGCGATGTCACAATAAAAAATCGATCCACCTCTATATACAAATCCTCTCAACCATTCCTCTGACACCCACCAATTGGAACCAGCCTCTTCTTCTTCCCATGTTAGCTCAAAAGACTGTGCCATTTCCAAATGGCAACCCTTGCAATATGTCGGTCGGCAACCCTAAAAAATTTTGTACAAAATATCTTAGAAAATGCCAAAAAACTCCAAAAATTTCTCAAAAAATTCTTAAAATTGCCAAATGAATATTGGAACATATCCCCACCCACACTAATACGATGTTTTATCCCCAGCTTAAACCCCAAAATCAGACCACCCGTATCCCAAAGGATCACTACAATGCCCCATCAGAATCCCAAAACCTCATCAACTGAAATCAAATGCTTCCTCTATTGGGCTACGTAATATCCTACCCATTTCCCTAGAAGGAATTCTCGAATTTCACTATTCTCCAGAAAAATTCCAATTTGCACAAGTAGAGCTAGAAGCCCTAACCAAACATCTCTCCCCAGCAGCATCTCCAAGGCACACATTCCCCAAAGAAATTCCAAAATCTCAAGTCATCAACTATTTTCCCAGTAAAATTTCTAGACTAAGAATTTTAGGTCCCCCAGAAAAGTTATCTCTTCTAAAAATGACAAATTCCCCATACAGATGTCTCTTTCCCAGTAGAATCTCAAAAAATCTAAAATAAAGACTCCTCACAAAGCAAACCCCCCACATTACAATTTTAGGCCCGTAAAATTGGTCTCGACCTGTAGAATTGGTCGCCTCTACTTTAGGCCCGTAAAATTGGCCTCGACTCACAAAATTGGTCGCCTCTACTTTTGGCCCGCATAATTAGCTGTGTCCCTCAAAATTGGTAGCTTTCACCTTAGGTCATCAGAATTGATCTCGACCCTCAGAATTGGTCATGTTAACTTAAGGTCCTCATAATTGGTCGCTCCTACTTAAGGTCCTCAGAATTTACCTCGACTCTTAGAATTGCTCACCTTAACTTAAGGTCCTCGGAATTGACCTCGACCCTCCGAATTGGTCGCTCTTACTTAAGGTCGTCAGAATTTATCTCGACCATTAGAATTGGTCGCTCCAACTTAAGGTCCTTAGAATTGACCTCAACCTTCAAAATTGGTCACCCCTACCTCAGGTCTTCAAAATTGATCTCGACCCACAAAATTTTAGATCCTCATAACTGACCTCGACCCATAAAATTGGACATCTGCAGCATTACCTTAGGTCCTCAAGATCTACCTCGACCCTCTAAATTGGTCCCCCTCATCCCTTCGGTCCACAAAATTGACCTCTTTACCAAAAAATCATATGGTGTCTATTCGACGGATTTCACTTATTCCAAGATCACCCGTCGAGGGGCTCTGTAGTAACCACATTTTAAAACACCCCTTTAAGTCTCTCCTTAGGTCCTTAGAACCTCCCCATTTGACACAAAACCTAGGTCATACTCTGTAAGGACATAAATTTCCAATTAAGCCCCTGTATAGTTTTGACTTAATTCCGTGAACAAAACTGTGTTTGTAATATATCATAGGGAGATTTTATTTTGTTACGATCCCTCTCGGTGACGTATTGAAGAAAATTGAAGACGTTGCGGCAAAGCTTCAAAGAATTAATCATGCCGAAGTTTAATTGGTGCAAGTTTAATCATCTTCAAATTTAATTGCATTCCTAGATCACACATGTATGAATGCGTATAATTAATGGTGCTCGGAATTATTTTTATAAAAGATAAGGATCTAATTTTATAAAGAAAAATGTTTTAAAATGTTTTTAAAAGTGTTTTAAATGTTTACACTACGTTTTATTCTGATAAGCTTGAAATAGAGTTTGACTTATTTGGATCTACTTCAAAAGAGACGTTTTAAACAAAAAGTCAAACTGACACACGAGCTTATTCAAATGACAACCAGTCTCGTTCAAACGAGATGGCTATTTCGCGCGAACGACAGACCTATGTCATTCGAACGACACTGTTTTTGAGGCAGCATTCAATTCTTATTTAACGAGTGTTTTCGTCAGAGTTTCGTAAGTGTGCTTTCTGGAAAAAATAGTTTACGTTCCAGTACGTGTTTGCACATGTTTTCTAAGGTTTAAAAAGCTTAAATACATCCTTAGAGTTTGCAAAGATTTCCAGTTATAATTATTCTATGTTTAAGTGATATTGCTGCACCAAGAAGGTTTGTTCTACCATTGAACATTAGGGTTTTGTGGTGAAAAAAAGAGAAGGTCTTCTTGTTCGACATCGTAGACGTATCAAAGCCATTCGGTGGACACCGAGACATACGTGGACATGAATGTTATGGAGATGTATCGTAAAAGACGAAATTTCTGCGTGGGCACTATTGAAGAACGGTAGAAGATCAGAAGGAGCGTCAAGACCCGTGGGGATCGATTCATTGAGTAAGGCTAATCTGCCTTTGTAAGACCTTTGTTCATAGTGATTGTCGGGCTTGGGCCATCTGAGGTTGTTTTCTCGTTTTGGGATTTTTTCTCGTACATCCGGCATTGTGAGTATTCTTTACTTTACTTTACTTGCTTTAATCACTAAATGCATGTTTAGTATTAATCAAGATAAAATTGGTTTAAAGTAAGAATTGGGTTTTCACAACTTGGTTTGGTGCACATTAAAAGTTGAATAGTTTTTGGTAATAAATGGGTTTAATTTGAAACACACACATAAGGGACCACCTCGCATTTTCAAATTGGTATCAGAGCTAGAAAACATATTTGATTTGTTTTGTGATCCCGTGTGTTTTCAAAGATGAATTTTGGATTTTACGAACTTTCTCGAACTCCTATTTTTGATGAACTAATTACACTTATTAGAAGATAAGAATGAGAAGTGCATTAAAATCAATTGATGAGTGTGTGTGGCTAGTAGTTGAGAAAGGTTGGACACCCCCTGTCACTATTATAGGTGAGGTCACTAGTTTAAAGCCTGTCGAGTTATGGAATAAAACTCAACATAGACTTTCTCAATATAATTCTAAAGGTCTGCACGTTATTTCTTCACATGTCACACCGGAAGAATATAATAGAATTATGACTTGTGAAACATCAAAAGAGGCTTGGGATATTTTGGCACTCACTCACGAGGGCACTAGCATAGTTAGGGCGTTAAAACTTCAAAACCTCACTACACAGTTTGAGACCATTAGAATGTTAGAGAGTGAGACTTTTGATGAGTTTTATGCTAGGTTGTCCAATATTATCAACTCGTCGTTTAACCTAGGTGAGAAAATTCTCGACAACCGTGTCATTAAGAAAATCCTTAGGTCATTGCCTAGTAGGTTTGATGCAAAAGTGACTATTTTAAACTCCTTGGGTAAGTTAGAGTCGACAAAACTAGAAGAGATTATAGGTGACTTACAAACCTATGAAATCAACAAGATTACCTCCAAGAAAGTTCCTAAGAAAGAAAAGGGTATTGCTTTGAAAACCCGGAAGGAGGAAATCAAAGTTTTGGATTTCGATTCCTATTTTGAGGATGTAGCTTTGTTGGCAAAGAAATTTTAAAAAAATATTAAGTTTCATAAGAAATCGAAAGATGCCAAGAAATTTAAAAAATTCAATAACAACAAAGTTGATCCCACCTCTAAGGATAAGTTTAAGAAGCCTAAGAGAGATGAGTCGGATAAGTGCTTTGGGTGTGAGGGGTACGGTCACAAAGTTAAGGAGTGTCCCACTAGACTTAAGAAAAAGGGCAAGCAACCCATTGTTTATAGTGCCACCTTAAGTGATAGTGATCTGAAAGAGGCAAAGAGTTCCCACATTGATCGTAACTTCGTTGTGTTTATGGCATGGCATGTGAACGATGCCGATTATCATGTGAAGGACACTTATGAGGAGGTTTTGAGTGAATCAAATGTTATTAAGGGAGAATAGAGTGATGAAGAGGAGGTAGATGTGAAAGAATTGCAAGTTGTATTTAATGAGTTATATGCCGATATTGTGATAGTGAAAAAGGCAAATGCAAAATTGCAAGCTAAGTTGAATGAGTGTTCCATAGAAAATAATGATAGTTTGATTGAAGATCTTAGGGCATGAGAGAAGAAGTTTAGGGAGAAACTAGAGTTTGTGGAGAAAGAGAGAGATAATCTTCATGGTTTGATGGAGTCTTTGAAAAAGGAGATTTTAGCGTTTGAGGAGTCTAGGCGTTTGCTCGAGTCTAGAATTCATGAGTTGGAGGAGAGATTGAAGACTCGTCTAGAGTTAAGTTTGATTTATAAGCTAGTTCAGAGAAGTTAGATAAGATCATAGGCACCGTCCAAATTAAGGGAGATAGGGGAGGTATAGGTTTTGATGAGAGAGTAGTTCCCATTCCCCCCACATGTGTGAGAAACACTAAGAAGGATAGAAAAGGTCCACATATAGGTAATCATTCCCACCATCGCTACACTTGCACGTTTTGTGGTAGGAAAGGTCACCTTATGGGTTATTGTTACGACCTTAGACAAGCTCCAAGGAAGTTTAGGAATAAAGTTGCCCTGGTTCCCCAAACCCCCATGCGTCGTTTTACACCTACTTGGGTTAGGAAATCGGATGTAGTTGCTTTAGGAATAAAACTTCATTATTCTCCTTTGGGTGAACTTGATTCTTCCCATGCTAAATCTAAAGGATGATAGTGTTGTCTTGTTTGTCATATGCGAGTTTTCTTCATGAATTATTCATTGCTGGTATAGTGACATGTGTATCATTTTGTATTGTAGTTTTTCTTTTGTTTGAGTCCTATTGAAAAATACAAAAAGATTTTGTTTTTCTGAGAAAAAATTTTGAAAATCCAAAAAGATTTTGTTCTTGGATAAATAATTTGAAAAACCAAAAATATTTTGCTTTTATTTGAGTCAAAGTATGTTTGAAAAGCCAAAAAGATTTTCGATTTTTGTTTTTAAGTTTACATGTTTGATGTGGCATATTGGTGTGCTTGGACCCCCCCCCCCATCGTTTCATATCCACGTGGCTAGGACATTTAGTCATTATTATCGATGCTTAGAATGATCTTAACCATTGTTTATACGGGGTAGTTTCGAAGTTGATATGCATTTTGATTCGACTTTGTATATATGCCGTCATTGCACACATGCATGAGTTTATATGGATGTTTGACTTCTCTTGCATATTTGAATTTAGTGAGGCGTTCTTATCTCAATCTTTTCATCTATGCATAAGTAGACTTAAGGAGAAGTGTGCATGTAATAACCGTTTACCGTGAGGTTTTGAATTGGTACTTAATTGAAAAAATGATGAGTGTTCATGGGAAAGGGCTGCGAGAGTTCAAAATTAACTCGTCGTGAAAGTCACCATTTAAAATAGCCCAAAAGAAAATGCAATATGTTAAGAAAAGGGGAAAATTAGTTTAGTTCATTTAAAAGAAAATATGATATTATTGAGGGAATTTGGATGGATTAAAAATTTAAACGGGTTTGTACAACTAATCCTAATGTTGAAACATTGCAATTTGACGGTATTGTTTGTAGAATCATCAAAATTCTGGATTTGTGTAATGTAGTATGTTTAGATCATTAAGATCACACATTAATTTTCATATGGCTATGATAAAGTTTGATGATTTATCGCTATCAATTAGAGCTTCTTGATCTTTTCGATGTGTTGGAATTATGACTTATTTGTTGTAGTTTCACGCCCATACATTCTATGTCCTTGTTTGAGCACATCGATACTATGTTTTCATGTAACTCGCATTGTTTGTTTTTAGGAGTTTTTACGATTTGTGTTAAAAGCCTACAATTTTAGCACTGTTTTGCTACTGCCAGGCCCTTCCACTGATTTTTTCACTGGGCACAAATATAACATATTTCTGGGAAACTGTGTAAGTTTGACATGTCACGAGATCTCATTCGAACAACATTACTATGTCGTGAGAAGTCTCGTTCGAGCGATGTCCTCATCCCGTTTGAGCGACGTCCCTGGCTCGTTTGAATGAAAACCTGATTTCTTGCTTCTGATTGGTTTGCAGTCCTCTGGTTATTATGGTATATTTTTTGGTACTGTTGGAAGTATTTCTGGACTGACTAGTTTATATGCAGGTTATATTGGTTCATAATTGATATCTTTGCATATAGTCCGTTTATCACACCTGATTAGATTGTTATATTCTTTGTGTGATTCATTAGTTTCCTAGCTACTGATTTTTCATTACTTGATCATATTTAGCTGGTTGTTTCATGTTTATCTAGTAATTTTAAATTTCAAATTGGTATATTCTCATGATGTACACTTTGATTGATTTATCTTTTCACCGGATTGTCTATTCGAGACAAAAAGGGGGAGAGATGTATGTGATGTAGGGGGAGATTTGAGCATGTTTTTTACTACATAGTTTACAAATTAGTATTGCACATTGGTATCATTTTGCTACTCAAATTATTTAACAAATGATTTTAATGATTTTTTAGAGTTTATTCATATTGGTATCTATTGTCGTTTGGTATCATTTGGATATATATTGGTTTCATTTGTTCCTCCATACTTCACTGGGCATTTGTTTGTCTGTTTCATGTGTGTAGGTATGCTTCAGCGATTCGAGATTTCAAGTCTACATCGCATTCAGACAGTTCATGCATGTCGGTGCTACATATACTAGTCCGTGTCCTGTATTTTTTATTTTGGGTTTATGGGATGGTATTTAGGCGTCATACGGCTTGACGGCCCGACTTAGGCATTTCACTGGTTTAGTTTTGTCCTGGAATAGTCAAAGGGGGAGATTTGTAAGGACATAAATTTTCAATTGAGTCCCTGTATTGTTTTGACTTAATTCCGTGAAAAAAACTGTGTTTGTAATATGTTATAGGGAGATTTTATTTTGTCATGATCCCTCTTGGTCTATGACGTATTTAAGAAAATTGAAGACGTTGAGGCAAAGCTTCAAAGAATTAATCATGCCAAAGTTTAATTGGTCCAAGTTTAATCGTCTTCAACGTTAATTGCATTTCGAGATCACATAGGTATGAATGCATATAATTAATGGTGCTCGGAATTGTTTTTATAAAAGATAAGGATGTAATTTTATAAAGAAAAATGTTTTAAAATGTTTTTAAAATTGTTTTAAATGTTTACACTACATTGTATTCTGATAAGGTCAAAATAGAGTTTGACTTATTTGGATCTCCTTTAAAAGAAACGTTTTAAACAAAAAGTTAAAAAGTCAAACTGACATGCGGGCTCATTCAAACGACAACCAGTCTCGTTCAAACGAGATGGCTATGCCACGCGAACGACAACCCTATGTCATTTGAACGACACTATTTTAGAGGCGGCATTTAATTCTTATTTAAAGCGTATTTTCGTTAGAGTTTCGTAAGTGTGATTTCTGGAAAAAATAGTTTACGTTCCAGTACGTGTTTGCACATATTTTCTAAGGTTTAAAAAGCTTAAACACATCCGTAGAGTTTATAAAGATCTGAGTTATCATTATTATATGTTTAAGTGATCTTCCTGCACCAAGAAGGTTTATTCTACCATTAAACATCAGGATTTTGCGGTGAAGAAAAGAGAAGGACTTTTTGTTCGACATCGTAGACGTATCAAAGCCATTCGATGGACATCGAGACATAAGTGGACGCGAGTGTTGTGGACAGGTATCGTAGTAAATGGAATTTCTGCATGGGAACTATTTAAGAACGATAGAAGATCAGAAGGAACATCAAGACTCGTGGGAATCGAGTTATTAAGTAAGGTTAATCTGTCTTTGTAAAACCTTTGTTCATAGTGATTGTCTGGCTTGGGTTGTCCGAGGTTATTTTCCCATTTTGGATTTTTTCCTCGTACATACGGCGTTGTGAGTATTCTTTACTTTACTTTACTTGCTTTCATCACTAGATGCATGTTTAGGATTAATCAAGATAAAATTGGTTTAAAGTAAGAATTGGGTTTTCAAAACTTGGTTTGGTGCTCATTAAAAGTTGGATAATTATTGGTAATAAATTGGATTAATTTGAAACACACACATAAGGGACCACCCCGCATTTTCATACTCCGAGTACCGATCTAAAGGCCATCGAGCGCTCTTGGGCCCCGTTTGACTCCGGTCAACTCCATCATTAGAGTGAAAGCTCAATGAATCTTCAAAGGGATCGGAATCCGCTTTTCCAACGGTCTACCCCAATTGGCATAAAGGTTTGGATAAATGAACCATTTTACTACCGAATACCGATTTAGAGGCCACCGGGCGCTCCCTGGCCCCGATTTGACCCCAATTAACTTCATCGTCAGAGAAAAATCTCAATGGATATTTAAAGTGAACTAAAACCCCTTTCCAACAATACACCCCGTGCATGAAATAGCATAATCGTTCAGACAAATGATCCATTTTCCCTACAAATCTGATTCGGAAGCCACTTGATGCACCCAAGCTTCATTTGACCAAAGTCAACTCTTCAGATCGAATAAGACTGAATGAATCTCAGAAAGATATTTGAATACCCTTTCTAATGGTCTGCCCTATGTGCAAATCAACATTAGGATATGGACAAATGACATGTTTTGCTACGAATGGTCATCGTGTACTTTCAAGACCCATTTGATCAAAATTAGATCTCTGAATCGAGCGAACTCTTTAGAACATCGAAGTACCTTGCATAGCCTTTCCAATGGTCCTCCCCGTGCGTGATTCGAACTTACAGTTTGGACGAACGATCCATCGTTGTTCGACGATCTTATGTCTAAAAGATTAATGGGCGCTTTCAAGGCTTTTTTACCCAAAGTCAACTCCCAAACCTAGGAGCGTCCCAAGGATTCTTAAATGTTTTCCTAAATACCTTTCTAATGGTATGCCCCGTACGCAATTTGTACTTATGGATTGCATTTTACGACCATTTTTTTGAACAATTGGCAGGTATATTTCCCTGCCTATCGGCAGTGTGTCTAGGTCTACCTACCGATAGAAAGGAGAAGGACAATGCTGATCGATAGTCCCCCTACCCTATATAAGGAGAGCATGAGCTCACCTTCCAAAGGACCTCAGAAGCATCAACTTCAGTGATCTCAGCAGCATTCTTCTTAAGTCAGAGAGGTTACTTTATTTAAAACCTTTCTCCGCCTTTCTTTTCCATCACTTTCACACCCAATTTAGCAAAAATACTCTTACATTCTTCATTCACTTGTAAGGAGGCCCATCATCAATCAAGATCAATCTCCAAGTCTCCCAAAGAAGGTCCAAACATTATTCTCTCTCTTTAATTATTTTCACATTAGTTATATAAATTCTAAATTTATCGTTTCACTTTTATTAGATCATACACATTAATATCTCATCATTTATTAATAGTATTGCATAAAATTTATTTTGTATAAAAAAACCAAAAGAAAGAAAAAGAGGGTTCACCTATAAATTCTGACGGGATTCTTCATCACATTCTCTCAAAACTAAAAATATCTTTTTTACACACACATATAACAAACTCCCATTTCAATCCATGGGATATACCCCCACCCTTGTGCCGCATGCTAACTACATAGACTTTGATGTCTTTATGGGCTATGTAGGCGCCTCTCAAGAAAACTCGTGACTCGAGTCCTATTTTCATATTTTCATCTTTTTTCTATTTTATCCATATATTATTCATATACACAATACTTGTGATTCGTACTTACGTCTTATCCAAACATATATTATTGTTTCATAAAAACGATAAATATCTCGATAAGCGCACACATCACATTTTTTACTTATTATTTGGGGAACATTCCTATGGATGACCTCACTCTAACTTTTTTGTGACGTGAGTCGAGTGATTCCGATCTCCACTTATATATACATGCACACACACTTCATGGAGAAATTAAAAAAAATAGTAACATAAGCCCCATGAGAGACCGAAAGGGCAGGATGGGTGCCTAACACCTTCACATTCCGTAACTTAGCCCTAAAACCTCTGAACTATTGATTTTGAAAGCACCAGTTTGTCTTTAATGCCACTCTTGCGAGGCAGTGACATGTTATTTTGCCAATTTTGTGCAAAATAGGTTGGCGACTCTATCATTTTACATCACCCCAAAACTGACGACGACCAAAGCACCCCCTGATGTAGGGAGAGGAGCAGGAACTTTATCCTCCCTCTTTTTCCCCGAAAGCGCGGAGAGGGGAAGATCTCGGGATGACCACAATATGAAATTCCTATCTTCTTCAACAGTAGAGCCTCGACTCAATAAATCAACAGTAGAAAAAATCTCTACAATGGTTTATAACTTTTGAATGTGTACTTATTGAATTGGAAAAGTGATCTTCAAATATTTGAGGGATTTAGATTGAAAAATTGTAGAGTTTTATCGTAAAAAGAACTCTAAAAAGGCTTATTCAAAAGTCTAATCCCACAAATCTATTTATAGGGAAAGTTATTGCAAAGAGATAGGGATTAAATATTTGGAAAAGATTTGTTTTAAAAAATAAAAACACGCGTACTCATTCGAACGAACTGCTACCTCGTTTGAACGATGTACATGATATCATTTGAACGTTTTCTAATGAAACTTTGAACGACATTATAGAGTGAATCCAAAAGGCGTCGTTCCAAATTTTGTTCGAACATATGAACCTCATTCTAATGGCCCTATGTAACTCGTTTGAATGACATGTCAATTTCGTTCTAACAAGTTAGTGAATTTTTTAAAAAATCTATAAAAATCATTTTAAAAATATTTTGAAAACTTTTAAATGAAAAATCTTTTATAATAAACCTTGGATATTTAAATCTCTACAAAATGACTTCATAACAATTCTTGAATGATGTTGTGATGAATGATCTTCAATCTTGCAAATGTCAACAATATTTCTTCATTTAGAAGTCTTGAGAACACTCATGATAGGGGTATAATGAGACTAAAAAATACCATGGCGCGTACGCGTTTAAAGCAAAATTAAACTTCCCCTTTAATTTGTTCTCCCTCTTTTTGTCTGTAATAGATAAAGAGTTAGAAACTAATCATGAATTATAAGAATCACATAAATACAAATGAAATAACATCACAACAATAAAGAAATAAACACATGTGATGAGATTCCAAAGAAGCATAAGAATTTATGCAAAATAAGGAATGTAAAGTTTGTATGCCTTTTGGAAAATTTTTAAAATTTTTAAGTATACAAACAAGTATATGTGTAAAAAGTACATATATGTATAAAAATATCACACCATAGAATAACACTAAAATATCTCAATCGTGGAAGCAGGATATAATTATGTGAATATTTTTCATAGGCTAATGAACACAGGCATTCATAACATACGTGCACGAAGTTAATGAGACTCTTTTAAAGAAAGGACTTAAATTCGACCTTAGGTTTAAGAATGTTGAACAAGATGAATTTGAGTCGACTTATGCAACATGTCGTGGATTAAAATACTTCTCAAATCAATAAGCTCGAATTATTTACTGCTTTTCAAGAGAGTCCGTTGTGCAATCATATTGATCTTTTACTTTATAACACCCTCATAATATCACATGTATATAAATTCACTCTCAAATTTTTGAAGATATCATAATACTAATATGTAGCAAAGCATCAATGAAAATAAAATTGGCATTGTCACTTTTTTTTGTATGTCATTAATCTTTTAGATTCTTTTTGCAAATGATGGCTTTAAACACAAAGAGAACTTACGTTTTCGTAGCCCCTTTCCATTTCTTAAATTACAACAAATTTTTCGAGAAAAAAAATTATGTGCAAGTGTTCTTTCAAGCACAACTTAACTCTAGTACATTAATTTCATTATTAAACACTATTGTTATGAGAAAATCGTATTCGATATATAATAAGCAAGTATAATATTCATAAAGTCCACGCATGTGGGCATTAAAGGTGATAAACAGTCTAGCATGAATAAAGTAATCATCAATGAACAACAAAATGTTATCCACACATTATTAAGCACACTAACAAAACGAAGTAATGTCTCAAAACAACATGAAAAAATTATATGAATGGATGGAATGTAGGGTGGTTCAAACATCTTAAATAGACGTCCATAAATGGTGAAAAATGAAAATACAAAAATCTTTTTATCTTTTTCAAACAAATTATCAAAAAATAAAAATAAAATTAATTTTTCAAATTGTCATAAAAACTAAAAATCTTTTTGGATTTATAAAACAAAGACCAAAAATCATAAACATATATAATAATAGAAATATAATATAAATACATTCTAGTAATAAGGACAAATGATATGAACATGATAATCACACTACACTAGATAAAATGCCAAAACTCAATCATTGGTCTGAGAGGAATCTAAAAAGGAGTAGACATCCTTTGGAATTCCTTGATGAAACTTTGATAAGTTTTAGCTAAAAATTCCACTTGCTCTAAAAACACTCAAAATCTCTATGATCATGTGTAGGAGCATGAGTAGGAGCATGTGTAGGAGTGCATGCGAAAACACATGCTTGAACTCGAGTAATAACATATCAAGGAACACGCATCTGAGAAACTCTCCCTAGCTTAAAATAATACTCCTTAAGTTGACCTCTTTGTTTGCAATGGGAACAAAAATAAACATGTTTGGGTCTACCTTGTTCAAAATGCCTAGGACATGCTCTTTTTGGTAGATCAGGTTGAGGCCCAAAAGGATCCATCACAAACTCGAAAACCTAACACAATATTGGAAGTGGATGCATCATCATAACCTATTTATTGCCTCTCATTAAAACCTAACGCGGGAACGAGAAACATCTTTCAAACCTTCTAAGACGTATCCTTTAAAGTGACTTTGACCTCTCAGGTACATTTAAGATCTTTTCTTGAGTTAGGATACACGGGCTTTAAGTTTCTCATAAGTCTCTAATGAAGCTTGAAGATCTCTCATAAGACTAGCCATAATGTTGGTCAAATCGATCTTCTCCTTCCTAGCCAAAATTAATTTCTTACACAAAGAAACTTTCAAGTTCTTGAGTTGATTCACTGACGTATTATACTCTCTCAAAACTTTCACCTCCTTCTCTAAATCAAACACCCTAAGAGTCAAACACTATTTTTCTTCTTGGTTCTCAAAGAATATTTGTAAAGTTCATGGTAGGTGCGTTAAAGTCTAGCTTCTCCCTCACTCAAAATTATTCTCATCACTCTCACTCTCTCAAGAATGGCTCAATAAAGTGTCAAGGTTATCAAGTTTAGAAGTGTCCTCATTAACATAGGACAAACACAAAGTATTGACGTGATTAGCCATGAACGCAATGCACGGTTCATGTGGTGGTTCATCCCCAGAATTCTTCGGTGCGATGTCAATATCGCTAAGAGTGTCTTTCTATTCAACTTTATTGTTCTCTTGTCTCTTTAGCCTAGTGGGACACTCATGGGCTTTGTATCCATTCCCCTCACTTTCAAAATATTTTCCTTAATCATTCTCATAAATAATGTTACCTTCGTTGACATTTTTATATTTGTCAAAACTTTTATTTTCTTTGGAATAATTTTCTTTGTTAAATTTGGGATTTGTTTCGATTTGTTTTTGCAAAACTAGAAAGATCATCAAGCTCACAATCAAACTCAGAGTCAGAATCTAAAACCCTTTCTTTCTTCTTCGAATGCACTTTCAAGGCAACCCCTATTTCCTTTTTATTTTTGGTTTTTAGAAACATATCGATTTCGTAAGTTTGAAGGTCTCCTACGAGTTCTTCTAACTTAAGAGTCTCTAAAATTCCCAACGAATTAAGGACTTTGACTTTATAGATAAAACGGGACGACAGGGATATCAAAATATTTTTCACTACTCTCATCTTAGGAATTCTCTCACCCAAATTAAAGCTATAATTGATTATATCAGATAACCGGGCATAAAACTCGTTAAAATATCAGATTATAAAATGGTAATAGGCTTTAAAATGTGTGATAAGATTTTATAGCTTAGAATATTTCACAGCGTTAGTATCTTCATAAGTGAGTTAAAGAGTATCCCACGTTTCCTTATATGTGGTACACATCATTGGACTACAAATTACGCTCAAGCCACGGAGTTAAAATTACTAAATTTAAAATCATCACATATCCAAGTTGTGATAAGTTTAAGATATTCAACATTGTCGTTAGTTACAGTGAGTGGTTTCCACCCTCTTTAAAAAAATAAGCCAGACTCTCTCATCAATCGACTTTAGTGCCGAACTCATTCGAGCTTTCAATATGCATAATTCGACCCATTAAAAATAGGTAGCCTATTGTACAAATTATCTATATAATTCCAAATTTAAAGATCACACAATATATTAGTGTAACCTGTTCTGGTATTAATTTGAAAAAAATTGGTACCCTAAAATAATCCGTAAAAAATCAATCACACAATAAATTAGTGTAACCTTCTCTGATACATATTTTAAAAAGCTTGTGTGCAGGGGTCATACAAATTTACTTATATCTTAGGCCAAATGCACAAATTCACTTTTTACCAAATTTTATCTGATCTATTTTAAAGTGAACATGTAAAATAAATTGAAGCCAAATTCAAAACCAAATAAGTAGAAGTAGAATTTGAGATAAAAATCCCTTTGGGCAAAACCTATATTCAACATTGTATCGGAATGGATAGACATCCACTAAGTATAATTTAGAGATATCTTTAAAACTTCAAATGAAAATAATGTAGTCCATTGTCATCCACGTCAAGAAGATCTTTCCTAAGTATCCGTCGATCAACCTCAGAAATATGTAATTCCTATCTTCAACAGCAGTATAGCCTCGACTTCACAAATCAGCAGTAGAGAAAACCTCTACAAGGGTTTAGAACTTATGAATGTGTTCTTCTTGATTTGGAAAATTGATCTTCAATGATTTAAGGGGTATGAAAAAATTGTAGAGTTTGATAAAATAAAAAAAGAATTCTAAAAAGGCTTCTTCAAAAGTCTAATCCCGCATCTCTATTTATACGAAAAGTTTTTACAAAGAGATAGGGATTAAATATTTGGAAACGATTTGTTTCAAAAAACAAAACACGTGTACCCAAAAGGTGTCATTCTAGATCTCGTTCAAACCTGGGAACCTCTTTCTAACAACCCTCTGCAACGCGTTCGAATGATATGTAAATCTCGTTCTAATGAGTCAGCGAGTTTTCTAAAAAAATATATAAATATTTTGAAAAATCTTAAATGCAAACTCTTTTAAAATAACCCTTGAAAATTTAATGTTTTACCAAACCATTTCGTAACACTTCTTCAATGATGTTGTGATGAGCGATCTTCAATCTTGTAAATATCACCAATCTTTCTTCCTTTGCAAGTCTTGAGAACGGTCATGAAGGTGCAACGGAGTGTAATAGGATAAGGCAAAAGAAAAAAATGAGCAATTATTAATTTTGCTCCTACAATATCCTTTTTGCATGTAAATATCAAATTGTACTAATATTGAAAAACCAACAAGTATTATGCAAACCAACAACACATAAAAATGAATTATTTGATAAACAACTTAAGAGTTCTAATAGTCCTAAGTGCATAAAGATATCACTATATCTAGTAGATACTAAGGGAACCAATGCCAGTTTATGCATGGTCTCTGTTTTTATTCTATCCAAGACGTTTTCTTAATCCACATTTGATTAACACTATATATCTTCGGTTAGGTTGAACAAGAAACGTGTTTTGAATATATTTTCGTTTATTGGTGTGAACATAATTCACACCCTTTTATTGTTTCTCGATTTACTCCTATCAAAATTCGAATCCATGCCAGCATTATGAAAAATATTTATAGGATAAAGTAAAAAGAAAAATTCTTGAAAAAGACCAAATTTACAGCAATGATCACATTTGAACTTCTTAAGTCTATTCATATAAGATTTCACTATATGAACAAATGAAGATGGTAAAATTTCTCCACCTTGAAATAAAAATCTTTAAGAAAAACTTTCTTATTACAATAACAACAAACATTATCATTTCAAGGTCTTCTCGTATTGAATGGTTGGCTTTTATTCACAAATTTGGGAGCAAAACGTCCTTTTTCTTGTTGTTCAATTGATCAGTAATGACACGTTTTCTTTATTTTTGAATTTTTTTATGAACTTTTTCAAAAATATGTTATTTCATTTGACGATAAATCTTTTGCCCAAATTTTTGTCCTCTATGAATTTTTTTTTCCTTAGAAATCAAGTGTTTTTTGAAAATTTAAACTTTTTAAACTTTCTCTAAAATCTTAACATTAATATCTTTACAACTTTGAAGTTACTTTTTCAAATGGTTTAGTGACATGGTAAAATAATATTTTTTTCATTTTTAAGGTGGACATACATTTATCCTTTCTTCTCATTATTTTTTATTCTTCCATTAAATCGTTAAGAAAATCAAGGGATTTATCAAACCTCAAATCAAGGGCCTTAATTCTTAGGTAAAAGGAATCTACATGAGCTTCTAAGGTGTGATACAAAATATATTTTCCTCCTTTAATATATAAGCTCGTTTGAAGTTTGATATTCATCATTTTCAGGGGTTTTGATAATGAATAAGACATGTGATATTCACTCTTCTTGATATAACTTTATCCTCTGTATGTTTTTAATCGAGAAGATAGAAACATATTGGATTCTAACAGCCTCTTAGATTCTTTGTATATTTCATCACATGAAATCTGGAGACCACCTTATACAATTTTACTACATTCTATATAAGTTTTTATATTGCTAGGACAATATTGATTAACAATGTCAAATGGGGTTACAAGTCTACTAATAACATGATTAACAAAAGGACCAATAAAATCACGAATCCAATCACATATGCTTACCGCCATTTAAAAACATAACAAGATTTTCCTCTAGCACGTTAAACCTACAATATTGAGAACTAACTTTGATACCAGTTGAGAGTGTGTGTTTAACTTGGAGATATCGATACATAACCAAAATACACTAGAAATCTCTCACGGAGTTGGAATACCCACATTACAATCTATTACCATGATAATGGTAATGCTTTCAATTGAGTTCCTTTTACTGTACTTTACATACACATGTTATATGTATGTGACAAATGATTTACCAAGGATATTACACCATTTTTATCTTATAAAATTATGCGATGAATCTAAATTTGAAAAGGATCAATCAAGCATACAACATAATGGTGTGACAAGGAAAAAACACATAACAAGAAAAATCTCGGGCTGAACTAATGATAATTGAACTACTGTACATTTAACAAAGCTAAAACTATTTCTTACATTATCTTTAACCTAATTTCCACCTAATTTCTTTCGCACCAAATCTTCTAACACGGGAAGGAGTCAACAACTTACGCTTGCTTCACACCCATGATTGGTTTTCATTAACAACCTATGTCTTTGTTATCAACCCCAATAGAAAATTCTTTGTTGATGTAAAAAATTAGATCATATCTAATTATTCAATCACAGATAAATAAATGAGACAAAGAATTTTTAAAGTCGTTCAGCCTTATAAGAATGGCCTACGTCCACTGTTATGTTATTGCTGATTGTATGGGAATTCTCGATTACAAGTTATCTCAAGAAATTCCGGTCCCTCTATAATGAGGATTGTACAATGTATTTATAGCCCTGAGGCTGTAATGTGAAAGGGTGATACATTAAATGATGTACATATGAAAGAGTAATACATTCAATGCCCCTTAAGCGTATGCGTCTGAATGATAAGCATTTAATGAACAATCAGACTATTGGTTATCCTGCTATTAATGCTTTGTTCGAGGTGCAGCTCGGACCGCCTAAGCTTCTCGGTACTTCAAGAGTTCCTGAGAGAGTTCTTGTTCCTCGGAGCGTATGACTTCCTCAGGGAAGTAGTGTTCCTCATTGTAGTATGGTTCCTTGGAGCGTGTGAGTTCCTCGAAAGAGTTTGTTGTTGCCACGTAGATTTCCATGTGTCTTCACTCAAATGAGCCATGTCAGCAGACTAAATTTGGTATCAACAAAACCCCCAATGTTTCATAGTTCGAAATTTGAGGAGTGTGGAACATTCTTTCTTGGAATATGGTAGTTTTATATGATTCTCCAGATTTTTAGGAGTGTTTCCCTTGTATTTATTTTTTCTTCCAAATTCATAGAATCAGGCTTTTTGAATTTTTATAACCGCTTCGATTGTCGCGCCCTTTTTGTCCTTCTAGCCATAGGTAGCGTAATCGTTTCTTTTTGTAATCATTACTTTTTCCTTTTCCCAAGGCAAGGTATTTAAACGTCACAGACCCTCCCATTATCTTCTACCTTTTCAAATTTGTATTTTCGAGTTTTCCATTATCTCTTTCTCTCCTCTATATTCATCTCTTCCATCGTTCGTTGTCAACAGATCCACTCTTTTTCTGTAAGATCTTCTTCCTTCTTCTTCATTTCCTTTATTCATCATGGTTTACCCTGTTGAATCTCTTGATAAGTTTCGCTCTGATTTTTCTATTCCCTCCTATGTTGTTCTGGAAGAGCTTTCTAAGCCTTCTAATTATTTTCGTTTGGCTGAGGGACATTGGTTCCCCAGTCTCTTTGTCGCTGAGTGTGGATTTTCTTTTCCACCAAATCCCTTATGTTTGGAATTTTGTCAATACTTTGACGTTGTTCCTGCAAGAATAGCCCCCAATACATGGAGAATAGTTAATGGGGTTCATAGATTAAATCAAATCCATCGAACTCGCATAGGAATTCCAGAAATCATGTTTTGCTATAGATGGGCAGTTGATGATAACACCTTTTATTTAAAAACTAGATTTTTAAATAGGGCTTTAGTGGTCAATCTCCTGGATGCCAATAGGGACTATTTTGAGCACGGAGTTGTTATAAAAAATTGGCAACATGCTCCTTTATCAGGAGATGAAGTGTATCAGGGTCCCAGATGCCCTCCCTACGGCAATGGGATAGGTTATTTTTATTTCATTTTATTTATTTTGAAATTATGCTTCTTCTATGTTTGATAAAATGGGCCACTGATATTTTAATGTTTATTTATTTGCAGTTGATAGCAAAAGAAAGTGTCCAAAAGAAGCAAACGTGAATATAAGGCACTTAAAACTTATCTGGAGTTTGCATCAGAGTGTTGCCGACGAGCACATTAGGTCAGCCTCGTATCTGCTTCAGTACAGGAGCTACACCACTTCTTTCACTGCTCGTCCGGTGATAAGTTAAGTAGAACCATTACCATCTTCTACCAGTTCCTCGCCTGAGTCACACATTCCTTTAAGTGAAAGGATGAAGAAGAGAAGACCTCCCACCCTTTTTGAGAAACCTGCCTCTGGTGCTGGAGAGGAAAAAAGAAGTAAGATTGACGTCCCAGGGGAGGGGACAAAGAAAACTGATGCACCTTCCTTGGCAGCCCCTGTTGTAAAGGTTGTCGAGAAGCCCCCAGTGGCCCCGAGCAAGGATGCTGCTCCAGGAGAAGTGATTGTAATATCACCGACCAAGAGTTCCTCCTTGGTTGAATCTATTCCTGCTCCCCCGGGGAAGCTGAAGAAAAGCTCCTCGGTCAATTTGGCTGACACAGTCTCTCAACCCCCGACTAGTGGAGTTCCCACTTTCATTCCCTCGAGCTCTGCTATGAGCTTGGTGAAGACTTGGATCATTCTCGAGATCCAAGGTATCGAAGAAAACCTTTCTCGGGATATGGTTACCTCTTTGGCAGCTCGCCACATTGCTTCTGTAAGTCCTTTTACTTTGAACTTTTCATCTTTCTCTTATTATATCTCTCTCTGACTTGCTTTTATTTTCTTTCCACAGTTGGTGAGCTGCTTCAATACAATTTTGAAGAAGGATGAAGCTATTAAAGCTTCAAGCTCCTCGTCTGGTGTAGAGGAAGCTTTGATGGGCGTGAGGCAGTCTTTGGAAGATTCTCGTTAGAAATACGATACTGACAAGGCTGTTCGGGAGAAGAAACTTACCTCCACTGAGCAGGAGAAAGCTCAAGTTGTTGAAGTATCCAAGGAATTGGAGAAGAGAATAAAGGACTTGGAAAGGAAAAATAAAGATCTTGACAAGAAGCTCAAAAATGCTGGAGAACTTGAGAATAAGCTCAAGGTTACTGAGGAAGAGTTGGGTCAGCTTCGGGAGGTAAATCGGCAGAAGGAGGAGGTTGAAAATAAATTGAAGACTGCTGAAAACCTTCTGTCCGAGAAGCTTTCCTCGGAGAAGTTGAAGAGAAAATTGGCTGTGAATAAGTCTTTCAGCGCTGGCTGGGACAAGGGGTGGAACAAGGGCTTGGCTTCCATGATGTCACAAGTAGAATATGGCAGCCTCAAGTACTTCAGGGATGGATGGGTCGCTGCTCTACAGGATATGGAGATTGATGAAACTTCTGAGCTCTTCCAGCGACACATCCCTGGTCCCCCTCCAACTCCTGAAGATGAAGAAGAGGACGAAGCTGCCTCCGAAGAGTCTTCTATGGTGATGGGAGATCATCCCCCAGCCATCCAGCCTGCTACCGAGGAACTTCAGCAGATCGCTACTTCCTCCGAGCAACCTCCAGCACTTCCCCAGCTACTACCTGTTTCTTCCGAGCAACCTACTTCCTCGTCCCAAACTCCCGAGAAGGTTTTGGGAGACAAGGAAAAGGTGTAGAGTTATTCGGGTTTCTCTTTATATTTTTCTTTTGTCAAATATAACCATGAACATATAACTCTGTATCTTGATATAATAAAACTTAAACTTTTGTTCTTGCATACTGTTGTTTCTTCTTCATGATTAGTTGGTACTTTTATTAATTATTGCTTCTTCTTTCTCTACTAGTTTCTGGTCAGGATGGAATTACTATCTGCTCATGATACCAAGTTGTTAAGGCAATGCAATGATTATTTTAAGGCTGGTCACACAGATCTGAGTGCAGCACAAATTGTCGACATCCTCGGCCAAGATGCTTAGGAACAGGCGATTGAGGCCTACCAATACTTGAAGACCCTGATTGATCGTGCAGTGGACAATAATGTGGCTTAT
Source organism: Sambucus nigra (assembly GCA_949130495.1). Classification (NCBI taxonomy): domain Eukaryota; kingdom Viridiplantae; phylum Streptophyta; class Magnoliopsida; order Dipsacales; family Adoxaceae; genus Sambucus; species Sambucus nigra. The sequence continues at coordinate 55,014,659 of OX422220.1, forward strand.
TATGATATGATCGAGGATCTCCAAGGCATTCTTGAAGACCTTAAGCAACAATACAAAGAATCCACTGCCCTTTTGCACGAGGGGTATGAGAAGAAGTGTCAACAACTCAATACTGACAAGGGGTACGAGAAGCGTTTTGCTGGCTACGATGTGAGGGAGAGAACTCTGAGGGGTGAGGTCGAGGAGTGCAGATAAATAGCTGAATTATTAGAGCAAGAGAATAACAACTTGCAAAGAGAGTTATCGCAGTTGAAGTCTGTAGCTTCCACTTCAAAAGCCTTGATCCCAGTGACTGATGATGGATTCTCGTTCTTGGAGGTCGAGAACGCCAACTTGAGGGACGAATTGGAGACCTGGAGGAGAGCTGGTCCCTCTACATCTTCTCGTGGATGAGCAAGAGCTCCTCGGGGACAAGCAAGAGCAGCTCGAATTCCTGTCGAGGAACAGAGGACTCAATCTGCCTTAGAGAACCAAGCCTTCCAATTAATGGAAAAGAACCAAGCATTGGCTGAAATGTCAAAGAAGATCAGGGAGCTGGAAGAGCAGCTTTCTGTGCAGTAGTCAATCTTGGAGAATAAGGAACTCTTCATCAAAAGTCTCCACGAGCAGCTGGAAAGACTGACATATCAATTCCACAAACAGCCCAGGGTACAACGAGGCTCTCTACCACTTAAACGATCGTATCCAGAATGCCAATAATGAGGGCTACAAGCAAGGTTGGTTGAATGCCTTAGGTGTGCTGCAACTTAAATAGGGTCATTACCTGTGGGATTACCATGATCCTGGGTTGCTCGACCTACCCGTGCCACCATTCAAACTTGATATGAGTTGGATCCCTGCTCGGGACATTCCTTGATGCTTAATTTCAAAGTATATCGGCGACTACAATCTCCATTCAAGTGTTGAGATATCTCATCCCGAGCACCTTCTAGATCGACCATCCGTGATGAATATCAGGATGTTAAAAGATTTGAACTTCATAAACTCTCCTCTTGCTTTAAATGATCCGCCTGCTGGCGAGGAACCTCTCTCAAAAGCATAGGGGAAGAAACCAATAGAGTAGGAATTTTGATGTAATAGTTAGTATACATTTCATTCTCAATGTAATTTGTTTTTGATTTAATGAAAGACTTTTATTTTTGTTCGCAATCTTAATCGCTATTGTCTTGTAAAATACTTTACATTTGTGCATGTATGTCTGTTGAAAAGATAACAATATTGTGTTGTGTTGTTTGTCGATCAACTTATTGTCGACTAGCTTGAATTTGTGGTAGTCATAAAAAATTACTAAGTTATTCCTCGACCAACTTACTAATAATTTTAAAAAGTCACGAGTATCAATAATTTTGCTTGATCATTTTCTCGTATTCATAAAATGTTTCCGACCAACTACAGTTAGTGGGTTTTTATCCCCGACCAGCCATAGTTAGTGGATTTTTCCTCTGCGAGCAACTTTTAGCACTTTTTGAAATAATTTTACCTCCCGACCAACTCAAGTTGGCCTTTTCGAGAATATATTTACTTCCTAACCGACATAAGTTGGCATTTTTAGGAAAACTTTTACTTCCCGAAGAACATATAGTTTTATTTCCCGTAGGAATACAAGTTTTACTTCCCGGAGGAATACAAGCAGCTTTACTTTCCGGAGGAATACAGGTAGATTTACTTCCCGGAGGAATACATGTAGCTTTACTTCCCGGAGGAATACAGGTAGCTTTAATTCCCGGAGGAATATAGGTAGCTTTACTTCCCGGAGGAATATAAGTTTTACTTCCCGGAGGAATATAAGTTTTACTTCCCGGAGGAATATATTTGTTTCTCGACCAACCTTAGCTGGCGTTTTCGAGAAAAATTTTGAGTAGCCCGAGTTTTACCAAGTTTCGCCGAGTAGTGTGTAGCACTAGTATTCCCCGAAAAACTTTCAATAAAAGGAGAAAATACACATCACTGATAATACTTGCACAGGTGCACTGCGTTCCATGCATTTTTAAACTCCTCCCCTTCTAAAGTTGCTATTCGGTAAGTTCCTGGTCGAACAACTTCTGTAACTTGGTATGGTCCATGCCAGTTTGCCTCCAGTTTATTGTGCTTTTGAATTACTTTCTTCAGCACATAGTCTACTTCTTTCAGGTCGCACTTCTTCACCCTCTTATTGTAGAATAGAGCTGTTCGTTATTGGTATGCATCATTTCTGATGGTTGCTTCTTCTCTAACTTCCTCGAGCATGTCTAAATCCAATCTTCTCATTAAGTCGCTGACAGGGGAATTGAAATTCAGTACCCTGTGTGTTGGAGGCCCAACTCGGCAGATATAACAGCTTCACTTCCAAATGCTAGCATATATGGAGATTCTCCAGTTGCTACTCGGGGAGTAGTTCAGTAAGCTCACAGTACTAACTGTAACTCGTTAATCTAATTTGCTTTCGCATCGTCCTGTCTTTTCTTCAAACCATTCAGCAGTGTTCTGTTTATCACTTCAGTTTGTCCATTGCTTTGAGGATGGCCTGGTGCTGAGTGGATCTTCAAAACATTTGATTGATGACAACAGGCAGCGAACTCCTCGTTATCAAATTGTGTTCCATGGTCTGTGATGAAAGCATGAGGAAGACCATATCGACAAATGATGTTCTTACAAATAAATTGGTACACCTTCTCGTACGTCATATCAATGAGAGGCTCAGCTTCTACCCACTTAGTAAAATAATCCACTGTGACGACGAGGTATTTGAACCTTCCTCTGGTCATTGGCAGTGGCCCGACCAAATCTATTCCCTATATGGCAAATGGCCAAGGGGAAGTGATGGGTGTCTACAATGCTTGTGGAGTTCTTCGGATGGAGGAGAAGCGCTGGCACTTGTCACATTTCTTAGCATAGGCTATAGAATCAGCCCTCATCGTCGGCCAGTAGTATCCCTGCGTTATCACCCTTTGCAAAAGCATTCGACCTGCTACATGGGCTCCACAGGACCCTTCATGGACCTCTTCAATTAAATCTTTCACCTCGGTGGGATGTACACATCTCTGCAAACCTGCCATAATTCCTCGTCTATATAAAATACCGTTAGTGAATACATACCGAGCAGCTTTAAACTTCAATTTCTTGGTTGCGAGCTTGTCAATTGGTAATTCTCCCTCCTCAATATATGCCCTGATGGGATCCATCCAATATGGTTCTAAATCTAAGGTTATAAAGTTCATCGCTAAATCTTCATCTATACTCCGACCAGCTAAAACTTCAATTGGGATTGTTTTTCGTAGCTCGGTATGAGTAGCTGATGCTAATCGAGCTAAGGCATCTGCTCTTGCATTCTCCATTCTTGGTATTCTGACCAGTTGAATAGCAGCAAATTCTGATACCAACTCTATCACCTTTGCATGGTATTTGATCATTAATTCTCCTTTGGCTGCATATATTCCCAACATTTGATTTACGATTAATTGAGAATCACTGAAGACAATAACCTGATGCGCCTCTATAATTTTTGCCAAATTAAGACCTGCAATCATGGCCTCATACTCAACCTCATTATTGGAAGCTTTGAATTGGAAACGTAGAGCATATTCCATGTCGACCTCGTCCAGAGTGCTCAAAACTATCCCTGCCCCACTGCCTGTTGTGCAAGATGACCCATCTACATATAGCCTCCATATGTTATTCTTCTTCTTCACCATCACCACATTTGCCAACCAGTCAGGATATTTAATATCTTCAATAAAGCAGGCTTTTTGGAGCTTCTCAACTTCCTCCTGTATAGCTTGATTCTTCTCGGGGCTGAACACTCTTCTTCTCTGTTTCACTGGCTTGATCTCTTTATTCACATTGAGTTCGTGACATAAGAAATTTGGATCTATTCCGGGCATATCCTCATGACTCCACGCAAAAGTTTGCTTTCTGCTTCTAAGGAAAGTTATCAATTCCTGTTTTAGTGAGGCTTCCAACGACGAACCTACTTGAGTAGTTCATTTAGGGTGCTCGTCGTCCAGAATGATGTTTTTAGTAGCTTCCACCACTTGACCCTTCACGAGTTGCGACTCATCTCTAGGATCCAATGTTTCAATTTATACCCCTTCTTCCACTTGATAATTAGTAGTCTTTTTCCTTGATTCCTCCAGTTCCTCTTGCTCGGCGGATGATTAATAGCATTCCCGAGCTACTTTCTGGTCACCTTTAATAACTCCTACTCCAAAATTTATTGGAAATTTCAGACACTGATGCACCGTAGATGGTACAACCTCGAACTTCTTTAATCCTACTCTTCTCATGATGATATTGTATGATGATTGAACATTCTTATCCATCATGAAAAATCGTATTCTTTCTGTCCGACAAGCAGGCCACGTACTAATGAATATATCCAACTTGATCGTCCCAAGTGGAAATACTTTCTCGCCAGCAAAGCCGAGGAGGGGTCTATGATAAGGCTCCAGTTGAGATAGCTTTAGATTTAAACTATCGAAGCACGAGTAGAACATGATGTCTGCCGAGCTACCATTGTTGACCAGTACTCTTGAAATTATAACCTCCTTCATTCTCATCTTGATCACCAGTGGGTCATCATGAGGATATAGAACACCTGCAAGGTCATTCTTTGAGAACCCAATGACCAACTTCTATTTGTTCACCTTTCTCGGGCATTCCTCCTCAGTGAGATTTATTCTTTGAATGTACGAGCAAGCTTGAGCCTCACAAAGGTAAGCTTTTCTCTCGGTAGTAAGGTCTCCTCCTCCCGCATCTCCTCCTGTAATAACGTTACAATCAAATGACCTAAAGCGTATTGAAAATACCTCTCGTTCTGGCTGCCTTGGTCTCTTGGGAAGATCGGGGTCATCTTCGGGATCAACTTCATGGTTTCTTTTCTTGTTCTCCTCTGATCGACGAGGAGATCTAGACCTCTCTCTTGTTCGGTCGTTGTTTCTTCTTTCGCTTCCACGATCAACATACTTTGCCAGATTTCCTCGTCTGATGAGTGTTTCAATTTCATTCTGAAGAGCTATGCAATTTTTTATCATATGCCCATGATCTTTATGAAACTCGCAATACTTTGCCTTATTCATCTTGTATGGGTCTGCCTTCATTTTCTCTGGCCAGTTTAATTCCTCGTTGCTCTTGATATCTTCTAGAACATGGTTGATATCCTTCTTCAAATGAGTATAATTATCGAATTTCTTCATTGCATCCCATACCGACCTTGTTCTTGAATGTTTGCCATTACCATTGTTCTTATGCTCTTTCTTCTTAGCTTTATCGCCTTCCACCTTGGTTTCTTTGGCATCCATGTTCTTCTTCGAAGCTATAGCCTCCTCGGCATTCATAATCTTGGATGCTTTTCCCATTAGATCCGACATGGTTCTAGGTGGATCTTTGGCCAAAGTATAGTACAACTTTTTGGGCAGTAGTCCACTCATCAAGGCGGTAATCGCTGTCTTCTCCTCATAATCAATGACTTCAAGTTTCTCGTTATTAAAATGAGTTATATAATCTTCGTTACTCTCACCAGCCTTTTGTCTAACACTTAACAAATGTGCTACTCATTTAACTGGCTTTTCCCCAAAACAGAAATTCCCAATGAATAACTCGGCTAGTTGAAGAAAAGTTGAGATCTTACCCCGAGGAAGATTATTATACCATATTTGAGCAGATCCGGTAAGAGTTCCCGAGAATGCCCTACATCTCATCTCATCTGGAACAGCATAGATGTCGGCTGCAGCTTGGTATTATTCTATATGAAGGACAGGGTATGTCTTTCCATCATATTTGGGGGTCACAACAGGTGCTTTGAACTTTGATGGTGTTGGAAAATCTACAATGGCTTGGACAAAAGGTGTTCCTCGAACAAAGATTCGTTAGAGAGGGTTCTTAGCTTTAACCATTTCCCCCAATCTATCCTCTAGCCTTTGAATAGAGCCTTTCCATGCATCATTTCCTTCCTCGGGCCTGTTGGTTCGAGCAACTGATCGCGTTGATATGGCTTCCTGGGATCTCTCTTGACGAGCAGCTGGTCGCGACTGGGCAGATCCTTCCCTTAAGTCAGATGGTCATCGAAAACTCCTCGATGGGGCTCTAAGAGGACTTTTTCTCCTCCTAGGACCTAATCGGTCGAAAGGAGATACTATGCTTAATCTTTCTAGCGCACTGGTCCTTTCTGGGGAGAGAGTGATATGTTGTTCAGTATCTGTGGCTCGCACTGACGAAGTTCATCCAGATTGATAAGAAAAATCTTCAGACTCCTCATTGCGATATGAATTGGTACGCCTAGTATGCGAAGAAGGTGCACGGGTATTTCTTTGAATTCTTCGCGGTCTTGAATGGGTTGGTGCACCGTCATGGAGGGTTTGTATGAGTTGTCGCATAGTTTCTTGCATGACGGTCTGGCCCTGAGCCAGATTTGTCATTATTCTAGCCAGATCTGGAATATTTGGCGGAGCAGATGGATTTGGAGGGCTTCCAGCGTTTCGATTTCTAGATTCTGGAATATCAGCCATTTGTGATGGATTGTTTTTGATGGAAAACGATATTACCAGTCGTTCCCACAGATGGCGCCAATCTGTTGATGTAAAAAATTAGATCATATCTAATTATTCAATCACAGTTAAATAAATGAGACAAAGAATTTTTAAAGTGGTTCAGCCTTATAATAATGGCCTACGTCCATTGTTATGTTATTGCTGATTGTATGGGAATTCTCGATGGCCTATGTCCATTGTTATGTTATTGCTGATTGTATGGGAATTCTCGATTACAAGTTATCTCAAGAAATTTTGGTCCCTCTACAATGAGATTTGTACAATGTATTTATAGCCCTGAGGCTGTAATGTGAAAGGGTGATACATTAAATGATGTACATATGAAAGGGTAATACATTCAATGCCCCTTAAGCGTATGCGTCTGAATGATAAGCATTTAATGAACAGTCAGACAGTTGGTTATTCTGCTATTAATGCTTTATTCGAGGTGCAGCTCGGACCGCCTGAGTTACTCGGACCGCCTAAGCTTCTCGGTACTTCAAGAGTTCCTCGGAGAGTTCTTGTTCCTCGGAGCGTATGAGTTCCTCGGGAAGTAGTGTTCCTCGTTGTAGTATGGTTCCTCGGAGCGTGTGAGTTCCTCGGAAGAGTTTGTTGTTGCCACGTAGATTGTCATGTGTCTTCACTCAATTGAGCCGTGTCAGCAGACTAAATTTGGTATCAACATTCTTCTTTTGAGTTAACTATGAAGCTTCTTCCAAAGTAAAATATAACTAATATAAACCATCAATGTTATAATACCACTTCCTAAGATGTGAGATGTCTAAAAGGATTTGAAAGTGTTGAAAGTGCTTGGCTTCTCGAAAACTCTCAAATTATGACTTGAGGTATCAAGTGAATCAAAGTCTCTCAAGAACAATATTTGAAAATCATTTTGTTCTTTTTTGAGATGTACAAAAGAATAACATTAAAAAATTATTTTGATTAACAGAGATGTAAAAATGATGATTACTTAAAGAATACACGAGCTTAGAGTATAGTTTTAAGGTTATGCTTTTTGCAAAGTATTATCCTCTCTCAAGTAATCAAGCTTACAAAGTTTTCTTAAAAATCCTTTGTTGAAAATGATCAAAATGGCTCGAATAAAACTACTCACCTTGTGTGTAAGTGTGTTAAGGATTCACCCGAATAGCCTTTAAGACTTGCAAGAGAAATCTTAGGGGACAAGTAGGTAACCATTAGCCCACCTACACTGAGATCATCCACTCAAGTATAAAGTTGTGCCTCAAAATCAATCTTTGTATATATTCCAATGTGAACAATGCACATGATATGTGAAAGATCTTTCTCGATCGAAAAACGTTGGAGCAAAGAGCACCTTCATTATAGTGAACTGTCAGTGAAAAATGGTCACGAAAATATTTGTACCAATGGTTTCGATTTATGGTGATGGAATGGGATCAAGGGTTGGCACCACTTTAAATTGTTTTCGGTCTCTAAAAGGCTCAATACTTATTCCCCAAGCTATCACTGGTCTAAGTCATCAATCGATGTAATCTGATTTGTGAAGTATGTCACTTTCCTTGTTAGACTCATTATGTATTTCCTCCCCCTTCAAAAGACTTGGGATACCACAAAGCCACTAAACCCATAAGGTATTTTTTGGGTATACTAACACTATCGAGATCACATAGTCTTTCTATGTGAGATAAACTTTCTCTATCAACTACATGAAGTTATTCATGTGCAAAAGGTGAACTATAAAGTCAATTTGTCATTCATTTATTATCCATTTTGTGAAAAGCTGTTACTAAAGCCGTTTAATACAAGATCAAACTATTTAAGTAACTCTGAACTATTTTTTGAAGAGACTTTTTCTAGAAATCAAATCAGTTTAATCACAATATGTGTTTAAAAAATATGCACGAGATCTCTTAAAGATTTGTTAACAAGTTTTGAAAAACAAAATCAAAATAGTTTTAAATCAACACACTAAACATAAATGGATGATGAGATGTAGAAAGATTAATGACAAGATATTTTTATCGTGGTAAAACCTCAACCAACTAAAGAAATATCCACGACTCCCTCTATGGAGTAAAAAGAAAAAAAATTCATTAAAACAAATATAACAGTTAGAAACTATAACACACACACACACACACACAAATCAGACCTATACAAGTTTAGTAGTGTACCCCTTGGTGTCCTTATAACTTTTCTACAATTATGATTGTTGATGTTATTCTTCTAGTTTGCTGACTTCACTTTGTTCCAGTCTTTACGTCGACTCTTGTATCAAGATCTTATTACCAACACTTTCAGTGTTGTAGTGTGTAAGTGTTTGTGATGGTGATCTAACACATACATGCACACACTCATGCTTATTTTTACAAATAGTCCTAGCAAATTACAAATAAGATCTATATGCTGTGATTTTCAGTTTCTATCTTCTTAGGAAACTTTGAACCTTATTTGACCTTTAATATTAACCCAGAATCCATTGTTATCTTGCTCAGAAGACGTGTTAAGATCTTAATCAATCTCAAGGTTTTGAAAATATTTTTGAGATTCAAAATCACCAAGTGAGATTCCAACCAGGTCAAAGGTCTTGTTTCAAAAGAACTAGAAACATAAAATATTATTGTTGATTTTGAGGATGAAAACATTTACAGAAAAGAATTAACAATAGATTTCTCAAGATGAGAAACTATAAATGCAGATCTAGGTGTGATGTAACATAAAATGCTTATATATATGATTTCTACGAATAAGAAATGCCGATCTAGCTTAATTCTTAAGTTGGAAACAAGATCTTAACACAAAAAGGTTACAACACAAAACAACTTAACAAACTAACTCTCAAACACTCAAGGTTATGTTTGGTATATAACTACTTTTAAAGAGATTAGGGTTTGAAAGGTGTTTTGGACGATTTAGGGTTAGGGTTTCTAACTCTCTCTCTCTGGTTTTTCTCTCTCTTCTCTCTACTCTCTCTAGAAATGACAAAATGACAAAAGCTTCTAAATGGCTGAGAGTACGGCTCCTTGTATAGGGGGGCTGAGAAGGTTGGAGAACGAGGTTCAAAATCAAGGGCTATGATTTAGTCTTTAGCTATTGACTTTGATCCAACGATATAAGAGAAGCGGTGGATTAAAACGCATTTGAATTGTTTAAGAGGGATTCACAGGGATTAAGCCAGAACACATGCAGATCGTTGATTAAAACAATCGAAGGGCAGGAAATGAACAAGGCTTATGTCTCACAGAAGAAACACAAATCGGACCGATATCAGGCTGATAGGTGTAAGGCTGAGATTAGTGCTGAAACGGGTATTTTAAAAAAATTACACAAACACCTTTAAGTCTTTAGCACTTTCGGTTTTTACCCTAGTGAACTTCCAGAGATAAAATCATCAATTCAAAATTGCAGATTGACCCCAAAACTTTTAATTCCATTATTAAATTAGGAAAAAAATGTCTTAAAAATCATTAAAAAATTCCCAAAAACTTATTAAAATTAAAATTAAGGCAAATTAATACATACAATACAGACATAACCATTTATACGTAATATGCAATGTATGAATGCAATACTAATGCGTGTGAGTGTTGGTAAATATACCTTAGATCAAGAGGAATAAAATGAAGAGAAGGATTGAGGCATTTTGGTTTCTAGGATGGGACTCAATTTTGTTTCTATTTTCAAACTAGATGACCACTTATACAATATAGACTCAAGTGAGTCAAGAGTATAAGGTGCTTCAATCTCCCCTTTTGGAAATATGAGACAAAATCTCCTCTAAGTCAACTTGGACTCGTAGGGAAACAAAAAAAGGAAAAACCTATTCCTATATAAAAATTCTATCTACCCGTTTCCTAGAACCGAAAATTACGTAAATCAACTAAATACAATTCAGTACCCTATTACAACTTTGAACATAACAGAGAATAACTTTGAAAAATTGTACAAAATTCTGCAAATAATCACTAAGAACAAGCTCTTTAGAATATGTACAAAATAAATGAATTCTTATAAGACTCAAATTTCTCCCCCATTTTGTCTCAAATGGACAAAGGGAAAAATTATGTAAATCCAAGAAATTATTCAGCACACACCATTCCAATTGATTTACGCAAGGCAATTGACCAATTATAATCCAAAGGTTTGGTAAACATATCTGCGAGTTGCAAATTAGAAGGAAGATAATTGATTTCTAATTCCTTAGTCTCAACTAATTTGCGGATAAAGTGATGCCTTATTTTTATGTGTTTTGTTCGCGAGTGTTGAACAGGATTTTTAGATATATTGATCGCGTTTTGATTGTCACAATAGAGATGTAATTGTTCTTCTTTAATACCATAATCACTTAGCATTTGCTCAAGCCAAAGTAATTGAGCACAACAACTACCAACAGTTATGTATTCAGATTCAGCAGCAGATAATGAAGTGCAGTTTTATTTCTTACTACTCCAACCTACCAAATTATTACCAATATAATAACATGTGCCTGATGTGCTCTTGCTATCGTCAGTACACCCTGCCCAATTAGCATCGGTGTATCCTATTATATTGCTAGGAGTATCATTGGTGTACCAAAGTCCTAAATTTATAGTGCCTTTAATGTACTTGATAATTCTTTTAACACAAGTTAAATGACTCTCTTTAGGATTATTCTGGTAACGAGCACAAACGCAAACAGCGTACATAATATCAGGATGCGAGGCAATAAGATATAGTAAGGTTCCAATCATACTATGATAAAGGGTGGGATCTACGAATTTCCCTGTTTCATCCTTAGACAGTTTGACAGTAGTACTCATGGGAGTTTTAGTATCTTTTGCACTTTAAAGGCCGAATTTTTTAATAATCTCTAATGCATATTTTGATTGCGAGACAAATAATCCTTCTGAATTTTGTTTGACTTGAAGACCTAAGAAAAATTACAACTCCCCCATAAGAGACATTTGAAATTCTTTATGCATAATTTCAGAAAAGGATTTAACTTCTGAAGGGAAAGTTGATCCAAAGATGATATCGTCTACGTAAACTTGAGCTATAATGATATGTTTGACAAAAAGGGTTTGATCATTTCCACCTCTCTTAAAACCTTTGTCTAAGAGAAAGTTGGAAAGGCGCTCATACCAGGCGCTTGGCACTTATTTTAGGTCATACAAAGCCTTCTTAAGCCGAAAGACATAATTTGGATATTTAGGGTTAATGAACCCTTTTGGTTGTTCTAAATAGGTCTCCCCAATCAATATTCCATTAAGGAAGGCAGATTTGACATCCATTTGGTAAAACATAAAATGTAAGTAGCAAGCTATGGCAAAGAGAAGATGAACAGATTCTAATCGAGTAACAGGAGCAAAAGTCTTGTTAAAATCTATTCCCTCTATTTGAGAGTATCCTTGAGAAACTAATCTGGCTTTATTTCTAATGACTATCCCACTTTCATCAGATTTATTTTTAAATGTCCAACGTGTGCCAATAACCTTTTTGTGATCGGGCCTAGGTACAAGATACCAAATATCATAAATGACAAATTGAAGAAGTTTATCCTGCATTGCAAAAATCCAATGAGGATCATTCAATGCATCATTAACATTCTTTGGTTCCACAAGGGAAACAAAACATGCATAATGAGCATAGTTTCTTAATTGCGATCTTGTACGCACAGGTTCACTGGGATTACCAACAACGTTGTTTATGGGATGGTCTTTAGCAACCCAATTAGGTACTTCAGATGTCTCAATTGGTAAAGAATCATCTATTTCTAGTGAGTCATTTTCTAAAATATTTTCAGACTCTACCACAATAGTTGGTTCTCCAGACTTACTTTCTACAGTATTGTCACTTACAATTACGTTTATGGATTCCATTATGGCCTTAATGCGAAGGTTATAAACACGGTAACCTCTACTGTTAGGAGAATATCCTAAAAAGATGGCTTTATCTCCTCGAGTCTCAAATTTGGATAAGTGTTCTCTGTCTTTGCAGACATAACACGTACTGCCAAAAGTTTTAAGATACTTAAGATTGGGCTTCTTCCCATACCAAAGTTTGTAAGGAATTCTTTCTAAGATAGACCCTATTAATAATGTGACACGCAGTACGAATGGCTTCTATCCAAAAATACTTAGGTAAAGTCTTGGCATGAATCATAACACGTGCCATCTCTTGAAGGTTACGATTCTTTCTCTCAGTTATACCGTTCTGTTGAGGAGTTTTAGAAGCACTAAATTCATATTTGTAACCATTATAGTCGCAATACTTTATAACACATGTATTTAAGAACTCTCCACCTCTATCACTATGAATCCTATTTACCTGAGAGTCTTTCTCATTTTTAATTCGAAGTAAAATCTTCAAAAAGGTTTGAAATGTGTCAGGCTTTTGTTTTAAGAAAGCTACCCAAGTAAATCTGGTGAAGTCATCAACCATAACAAGAATATAACTGTGTCCACAGAGACTAACAGTTTGAGAAGGACCCATAAGGTCCATATGGATGGTCTCCAAGGGTTTAGAGGTTATAATATCGTTGACTTTCTTATGAGGGGCCTTAACAATTTTTCCTTCTTGACAAGAACCACAGACAATGTTAGAAATAGGTTTGATCTTAGGTATCCCTCTAACTATTTCTTGATATGACAATCTACTAAGATTTTTGTAATTTATGTGACCCATACGATTGTGCCATACCTCATTGTCATCCATTCTGGCAATGTTACAGACCTCAGCACTGTTTTGAACTGCATAACAATTGTCCGAAGTTCGAAGTCCTGTAATTATGCACTCACCTTTTTCATTTAAAATTTTATAATTATTCTTTGAAAAGATGACAGTATGATTTAAGTCATACTGAGTAAGTTTGCCTTAAGGCCTTTTACTAGAAGAGCATTTTTAAGTAAAGGTAATCCTTCTTCGTGGAGTGTTCCTTTACCAATGACTTTATATGATACACCATCAACAAAAATAACTTTTCCTCCAGCAAAGCTGGTTTTCTTTAAAAGTTTGGTATCATCCCCAGTCATGTGTTTTAAACATCTAGAGTCTAAATACCAACCAGATGGAGTGTTTTTAGATTTTAAAACAGTAATAACAATATTACACTTCATCTGGGATAATAGCTCATCTTTTCTAACCCAAACAGCTCTTATTTTTATTTTGCGCTTATTTGCTCTTAATTGATAAAATTTGCGAGCATTAGATTTTTGTTGAAAAATGTTTTGCGTATGAGGCTGAATTTTATGGAAAGAGAGAGCATTTGTTTTAGAAAGGAGTTTAGGAATCCTTCTTGGAAATGATCTTTTAGGTTTAGTTTTCTCCTTCTATAGTTAGAGTTTTTGTCTGCTTGTCTAGGAAAAATATAATTGTTACGAATTCTTCTAGAATAGTTGAAGTTTTGATACACATGAGAATTAAATACAGGGTTGACTATACGTCTAGAGTATCATCCTTCAAAAGAATGACCATATAGATCACAATAAGAGCAGTGTAGATTGCTCGGCGATGGTATCTCCTTAGGAAAGTCTTTAAACATAGACTTGATGAGTTTTTGATGTTGAACCTTATTCCTAGGGAGTACAGTTTGAAAGACCAAATCACTATTCCTAATAGGGGCGAACATATTTAACCTTAGGTGGACTTTCACACTTTGAGTAACTTGATTCCCCAATATCAAACTTAGATTAGTTTTTGTCAAACTCATTTTCAGAGAATGAAAGTTTGGACAAGTTTCTACAGGTCTTTTGCCTCCTGACACAAACTTAATTGGTTCAAATATTTTAGTTTGAGTCTTCATATTGGGGCAAAATTCTATTCCAGTTCGATAATCAGAATTGGTTTTGGAATCAACAACAAATCCATGAAAGCAGTTTGAGTTATTTTTAAATTTAGCAAATTTTTTGAAAACTGTTGCTGTCTTTTCTTTAGATTGTTCCAATTCTAATAATGTCCCTTTATATTTTTTTCTCCAGGGTTTCATTTTCTTCGATCAAATTCTTTAATTTTTGATCAAAAGTTTTAACTTTATTTTCATGAGTTAGACATTGGGTAGTATACTCTTCAGCATTAAGTTTAACCATCAGACTTATGTCTTCTAATTTCTTAGCGAGATCTTTCACTATGTTTTCTAGTCTAATGCTTTTCTTGAGAGTTTTCACATAAAGTGTGTGAATGTCAGGGAGGTCTTCAGTGTCTGAGTCACTAAGTGCAGTGTGTGAAGTGAACCCTAAGGATTCATTTCTTGAACTCATGCACCCATGGACATCGTCATTATCACATTCCCTTTGACTGACACAGCCCATGGTAGAACTAACAATATTATCAGAAAGTAAAGCATCTAAACTAGTAGCAGCATGATTCACAACAGCAGGAGTAGAGTTACTATCATCATTCTCATACATAAGCATATCATCATTGTATATTATCTTAGCAAAGAAAGACATGCAAGGATAAAAAACATCAGAAGCTTCAGGTTCCTCCTTCTCATAATCACTTGAATCATCCCACGTTTTGCAGAAGTTGGCCCTAGTATGTTTATTGACAGTGTTCAGTTTCACTCTACAGTCTTGTGTTATGTGTCCTAGTTTTCCATATCTAAAACACTCAATGTTTTTAAAGTCTTTATTGGGTCTCATGTCCTTGTGATGTTTATCTTGACCTTTCTCATGAGGTTTGTAGTTAGACTAACTTGGATAATTTGGCTTGCCTTATCTGTTTGCCAATTTATTTCTAAATTTGACAATTTTCTTAAATTGTTTTGACATCAAGGCAATTTGATTATCCAAACTATCTATATCACATTACTCATCAGAATCATAATCATCAGTGGGAATGGTAAACTCAGGTTTCATTAACTTAAAGGAAAAACTCAAGTTGGAACTAGTCTGTTTCCTATGGGATTGGGTCATTTATTTCTTAAATTCTAATTCCATTTCCACAGTTCGAAGTTTACTACTGATTAATTCAGGAGTGAGATTTTGATCACACATTTCCTCAATAGCATATCTTTTATTATCAAATTTCTGTGGTAATGACCTTAGAATTTTAGATACAATTTCATGTTTGTCATAAGTTATCCCATTAGCATGCAGTTTGGTCACAATGTCAGTTAATTTCATGTTGAAATCATCGAAACTTTCAGAATCAGACATAATTAGTGAATTATACTGCTGAACAAGCATTTGAGTTTTAGCAGCCTTAACTCTAGTGTCACCCTCATGTACAGTGATCAGTGTATCCCAAGCTTCCTTAGAAGTGGCATAAGATGAGACATGAAGATAGCATTCTTGCCTTTGTTATTATTTCGAGAAGTATGCTTCTCTTCTTGTGTGAACTCACTTAATGCTTTCTTAACCCACTTATTACTTCCTTAAGTGGATGGTTTAGTAGGATAAGAGTATCCATTTTAAATAATATCCTAGACATCATCTCCCAAGGTTCCTTGTATGAAAACAACCATTCTTACCTTCCAGTAAGCAAAGTTGTTTCCATCAAAAAGTGGGGGTCTGGTCAAGTTACCAAATCTTTCATTTTTCTCGTCCATTGTTATGATTTTGAGAAAACAATTTCAGAAACACAAGATCTTTTAAAACGATTTTCAAAGCTCTGATACCAATTGAAAAACTGTTACTAAAGCCGTTTAATACAAGATTAAACTATTTAAGTAACTTCAAATTATTTTTTTAAGAAACTCTTTTCTAGAAATCAAATCAGTTTAATCACAAGATGTGTTTGTAAAATATGCACGAGATCTGTTCAAGATTTGTTAACAAGTTTTGAAAAATAAAACCAAAATAGTTTTAAATCAGCACACTAAACAGAAAGGGATGAGGAGATGTAGAAAGATTAATGACAAGATATTTTTAACGTGGTAAAACCTCAACCAACTGAGGAAACATCCACGACTCCCTCTACGGAGTAAAAAGAAAAAAAATTAATTAAAATAAATATAGCAGTTATAAACTATATAACACACATGCACACAAATCAGAGCTATACAAGTTTAGGAATGTACCCACTGGTGTCCTTATAGCTCTTCTGCAGTTCTGATTGTTGATGTTGTTCTCCCAGTTTGCTAACTTCACTTTGTTCCAGTCTGTATGTCGATTCTTGTATCAAGATCTTATTACCAACACTTTCAGTGTTGTAGTGTGTAATTATTTGTGATGGTGATCTAACACATGCATGCACACACTCATGCTTATTTTTACAAACAGTTCTAGCAAATTACAAATCAGATCTATATGCTGTGATTTTCAGTTTCTCTCTCCTTAGGAAACTTTGAACCTTATTTGACCTCTAATATTAACCCTGAATCCAAGGCTATATTGCTCAGAAGACGTATCAAGATCTTAATCAATCTCAAAGTTTTGAAAATATTTTTGAGATTGAAAATCACCAAGTGCGATTCCAACTAGGTCAAAGGTCTTGTTTTAAAAGAACTAGAAACAGAAAATATTATTGTTGATTTTGAGTATGAAAACATTTACAAAAAAGAATCAATAATAGATTTCTCAAGATGAGAAACTATAAATGAAGATTTAGGTGTGATGTAACATAAAATGCTTAGATCTATGATTTCTACCAATAAGAAATGCAGATCTAGCTTAATGCTTAAGTTGGAAACAAGATCTTAACACAAAGAGGTTACAGTACGAAACAGCTTAACAAACTAACTCTCAAACTCTCAAACACTCAAGGTTGTGTTTGGTATATAACTAGTTTTGAAGAGATTAGGGTTTGAAAGGTGTTTTGGACGATTTAGGGTTAGAGTTTCTAACTCTCTCTCTCTCTCTCTGGTTTCTCTCTCTCTTTTATCTCTACTCTCTACTCTCTCTAGAAATGACGAAATGACAAAAGCTTCTAAATGGCTGAGAGTAAGGCCCCTTATATAGGGGGCTGAGAAGGTTCGAGAACAAGGTTCAAAATCAAGGTCTACGATTTAGTCTTTAGCTGTTGACTTTGATCCAACGATATAAGAGAAGTGCTGGATTAAAACGCATTTGATTGGTTTAAGAGGAATTCATAGGGATTAAGCCAAAACGCATGCAGATCATTGATTAAAACAATTGAACGGCAGGAAATGAGCAAGGCTTATGTCTCATAGAAGAAGCACAAATCGGACCGATATCAGGCTGACAGGTGTAAGGCTGAGATTAGTGCTGAAACGCGTGTTTTAAAAAAATTAAACAAACACCTTTATGTCTTTAGCGCTTTCGGTTTCTACCCTAGTGAACTTCCAGAGATAAAATCATCAATTCAAAATTGCATATTGACCCCAAAACTTTTAATTCCATTTTTAAATTAGGAAAAAAATGTTTTAAAAATCATTAAAAAAATTTCAAAAACTTATTAAAATTCAAATTAAGGAAAATTAATACATACAATACACACATAACCAATTATGTGCAATATGCAATGTATGAATGCAATAATGTGACACCCCGACTAATTAAATACCGGGTAGCTACTCCTTTATTAAATTAATACAAAATGCCAAGTTGGTTCACTTAACAGCATCACTGTCGAAAACATTTTAATGATTACTAACCACCTAGTATTCAAAAAGTGAGTTGCCAAATTTTAAGTTAACTCTAATTAACATACAGTAAAAGAATAATGAAAGAATAACAACCATTCACCATAACGAAGCAATGGAATAACCAACAACATAAAAATAAGTCCGGAGGAAAACTCCTCACAACAATCCCACAACTGAACTAAATAAAACAAGGTAACCTGAATTAATTACATGCCAAAAGTCTGAAAACCTGAAATAGGAAATGTTTCTAATAGAAATGGGTGACATGCCCTACAACTGATGAAAGCTGAATATAGAGTCAAGATAGATGAAGCGTCTACTAGAAAAGTCATGTAACTCCCACAAACAGCTACAGCTCGTCACCTGAATGAAAATCCTAAGCATGGTGTCCATGTGGCTGGGCACCTAAAATGGTTTTTACAAAAATAGATTTGAAAGCAAACGGGTCAGAGCCCGAAAATGGGGATTATTTTAAAAACAGCAAGTGTTTTAATAACATTAAAACAATGAATGCAAAATACATGTTAGGACGTGCACTCACATGAAGTACTCACCTCTCGACTAATTTGTGCACTCCTAACGTACCGTACCCATCTAAGTGACATACATATCTAACCAGACCGTAATAAGTTCTACCCCTTACTACTCAACTCCCATTATACGTTCCAGTGTTATCAACTAAATAGAGGGCTTTACTTAACTCAGGTTCTCAATTATTAGTAATACAATTCATTACAGGTTATCCCTTTATAGTTACTCAAAGCATTTCTGTATTTATACGCACAATACCAACATGAAAGTTCTCATTAATTTAAGTGTATATTAATCACGCCATAAATATATAATACAAGCACCCGAGACTAAGCTGCGGTGCACACATACTATGCTATCCATCCCGGTACATCACGTACATAAGGATTACGCATTCCGAATCTCTCAGGAATCGTTCTCAGATAATAGCAAATCACAAACAATGGAGGCGAACACAGTCACATCACCTGGGTCACGCACATACCTACGCTCCCACGATCATCAGACTTATTAACATCCCAATAAGTCCTTCTCTGACCTATGTTCTCGAGGTACCAATCTAAATCCGGGCAACACAAGGATTAGAGGGCCCTAAGCGAACGTAAACCTCCCATGATAGCAAGTATGGTAGGTATGTCATACACATAAAATCATATACGTATACTAAGTATACACACATCTTAGTAATCACCGTAATTTATTTGTGGTGCACTTTTCATCCTCGTACCGACTTATAATGTTACACAATTTACATATTCCCGGTTAATATAATTATTCAAGCCGTCAATTGTTCTCACGTCGTAATAGACTCACGTCCTAATCCATAATTTCCGTTCGTTCAAATCACACTTCTATGTTTTACTCCTCATTATATCCCCAATATCCCAAATATATCAATTTATCATCAAGGGATGTTATCTCTACAATTAAACAAGGTTACGGGACACGCGAAATCAAAACAGGCCAAAAAGCCTAAATTGTCAGCTCGTTAGAAGTCTCGTTCGAACGAGGCTGTTCGAACGAACTGGGCATCTAACGAGATCTCGTTCGAACGAAAGACATCGAACGAACCTCCCACTCGTTAGAAGGCAAACTGTCAACTCGTTAGAAGCTCGTTCGAACGAGCTCGTTCGAACGAACTCGATAGGTCTTCTAACGAGAGGCCAGTTTCGAGCCCAGAATTTCCTTTTCTCGTTTTTCCATCTTTTCTTCACATCTAATCCCACATAAAAATCGTCCCAACATTATTTTAAGGTTTCTAATCTATACCAAACAATCATAGGTCATAATTAAACAATTATATAGGTCCAAATCTTCCTAAACATCATCAAATCATTAATTCCCCTCATTTATCCCCAAATCCCATGAACATGAACCCTAAAATTTTAAAGTCACCAATGGGTATAATTAAATCCGTTTTTGTTTCATACCAGGTATATTATCATCAGAATAATCACCTAAATACAATTCTACATGCAATTCCTCATCAAAAAGTAAGTTCCAATTCCAATTTAAATGGGTTTTTATCAATCTCCCAATCAACAATGAAGTTTCAGAAATGTCTAAGCATGGAGAAAACATTCAATGCTATTAACGAAATTTAAACCACTTGCCTCTGATATATCTCTGAATTTGATGTTGAAGATTGAATTGTTCTTCCTCTCTCTGCAGAATTTCTCCTCTCTCTCTCTCTCTACAAGCTCTTCTTCTCCAAGGTGACAATGGTGGCTAGGATTTTCCTTAGGAAACTCTTGGAACTAATTCTAATAACCCCCGTAGCCCACTAAGTCATAAGGTGAAGTTAGTGGGTTTAGTGGGTAATTACCAAATCAGATTTTTATTTCCCAATTTTCGTTGGTTTTAATTTCCAAAAATCTAAAATTACCAAACTGTCCTTATACGTTGCCGGCATGACCTAAAAATGCCCCGGGATCCAAACTAAACCCCCGGCTAGTATTTTCTGACTATTTCGACCCTTCCGGACGCGTTGGCACACTCAAAACGACCATACGGTTAATAGAATTAAAATTCACTTTTTAATTAAATAATAATATTCCTGACGCGATTGTCACATGTGTCTCAACAAAATTTCCAAATTGCCGTATTTCAATCTCACGACAAGTTTCATAGTTCAATATTCATATATAGTCATATATACACATTAAAATCAAATACCAACTCACATCTCGCTAGTATTTTTATTCGGATTAATTCCCAATTAATACACATTTAATTAAATTAATCCCATAAATAAATATCATAAAAATACGGGGTATTACATACTTCCCCCCTAATAACAGAATTTCGTCCCAAAATTCGGAACTAGAAAGTACCTGGTAAGAACAACTCTGGATAACGTTCGCGCATCTCATCCTCGTGCTCCCATGTGGACTCCTCGACATTATGATGTCGCCACTGAACACGCACTAACGGAACTATCTTTGACCTCAGTTTCCACTCACTTCGATCCAAAATAGCAATCGGCCCCTCTTCGTAGGAGCTATCAGGCTGGAGATCGATGTCCTCCAAAGAAATGTGAGAATGAGCCAAATCGTCTCTAAGATATTTCCTTAGAGAGGAAATATGAAACACATCGTGAATCCGGTGCAAATGCTCCAGTAACCCAAGTTTATACGCAACCGGTCCAATCCGCTCAATAATAGGAAATGGTCCCACATATCTAGGTGCCAACTTCCCTTTCTTCCCGAAACGCATAATCCCCTTCATAGGAGATACTCTGAGCAAAACCTGGTCCCCCACTTCAAATTCCCTGAAGGACCTCTTCGCATCAGCATAGCTCTTCTGCCTGTCCTGAGCTACCCGAATGCGACTTCGTATCAGCTCTATCCTTGCCGAAGTATCCTGAATCACTTCCAGCCCAAGTAGTTTGTTGTCCCCCACCTCCAACCAACATGCTGGGGAACGACAAGGTCTACCGTACAGCGCCTCAAATGGAGCCATGCCAATGGTGAACTGGTAGGAGTTGTTGTAAGTAAACTCCACCAGTGGAAGATACTGCTCCCATCCACCTCCAAAATCAATGATGCACATACGCAACATGTCCTCCAATATCTGGTATGTGCGCTCGGTTTGCCCATCGGTCTGCGGGTGATACGCCGTACTCAACCGCAATTCCGTGCCCATGGCCTCCTGAAAACTTTCCCAAAACCGTGAAACAAATATCTTGTCTCTGTCAGACACGATATTTAGGGGCACACCGTGAAGGTTCACTATCTCTGCAATAAAGAGCTGGGCATACTGTCCCGAAGTGTAGTCTGTCCTTACGGGTAGGAAATGAGCGACTTTGGTCAACCTGTCCACAATTATCCAAACGGAGTCGTGACCCCTGTGTGACGTAGGCAACCCCGTGATAAAATCCATGGATATGCTCTCCCACATCCACATCGGGACCTCTAATGGCTGTAGAAGTCCTGCCGGTCTCTGATGATCCACTTTTACTAGCTGACAAGTGGCGCATTTAGAAACAAACATTGCAATATCTCTCTTCATCCCGCTCCACCAATACTGACGTCTCATATCTTGGTACATTTTGTCCCCACCGGGATGTACCGTGAACCGTGAGCCGTGCGACTCTGCCATCACCTCGTTCCGTAATTCCTCCCCTTCCGGAACTACCAATCTCCCATTGAAGCGTAATCTCCCGTCTGAGCTAACGGTATAGGACTCGGCTCCCTCTGCTAATAATCGAACTATCTGCTCCTGACAGAACGAGTCATCTTCTTGTGCCTTTACCACTTTTGTGACAATCTGTGGTGTAACAGTCATCACCGACATGAATGATCGGGCCACTGAATCCTGGTGTCCCAACTCCTTCCACTTGGCCTTCCACACCCCTGTCACTTTATCTACTGGCCTACGGCTCAACACGTCTGCTACCACGTTAGCCTTCCCCGGGTGATATTAGATATCAAACTGATAATCCTTCACGAATTCAAGCCACCTCCGTTGCTGCATATTCAACTCCTTCTGCGTGAATAGGTACTGTAGGGACTTGTGGTCCGTGAACAATCAAAACTTCTCCCCCAAAAGGTAATGTCTCCAAATCCGAAGGGCAAATACAACTGCCGCCAACTCCAAGTCATGAGTGGGGTAATTCTTCTCGTGAGGCTTTAGCTTACGGGAAGCATAAGCTATGGCCTCACTCTCCTGCTGCAACACACCTCCAAGGACGCATCGGTGTAGACTAGATACTCAACTCTCGATCTTGGCAATGCTAACACAGGTGCTGAGGTCAACTTATCCTTCAACTCATCAAATGCTAACTGATAGGCATCACTCCAGATGAATGGCACACCCTTACGAGTCAGATGTGTCAAAGGACCCGCTATCTTTGAAAATCCCCGAATGAACCTCCTGTAGTATCCTGCTAGGCCCAAGAAACTATAGATCTCAGTTGGTGTCGTGGACTGTCCCCACTCCCTCACCGCGGATACCTTCCCCGGATCAACAGATATCCCCCGTCGGAAATAATGTGTCCCAAAAACTGGACCTCCTTCAGCCAAAACCCGCACTTCTCATACTTTGCATACAGCTCGTTCCGATGTAGCGTCTGCAAAACCTGCCTCAAATGCTCGGCGTGCTCCTCCTCTGTCCGGGAGTAAACCAGAATATCATCAATGAAGACGATGACGAACTGATCAAGGAACTCTCTGAACACCCTATTCATCAAGTCCATAAACACTGCTGGAGCGTTGGTCAAGCCAAAAGGCATAACCCGAAACTCGTAAGAACCATATCTCTTTAAGAACGCAGTCTTCGAGACATCCTCCTCCCTGATACGCAACTGATGGTATCCCGATCGCAAATCAATCTTCGAGAAGAAAGAAGCTCCTCTCAACTGGTCGAATAATTCATCGATTCGGGGCAACGGATATTTATTTCGTATCGTGACCTTATTCAATTCTCGGTAATCCACACACAACCTCAATGATCCATCCCTCTTCTTTACGAACAACACAGGGGCACCCCACGGCGAAGTACTCCTCCGTATAAACCCCTGACCCAACAACTGCTCAATCTGATCCCGTAGCTCTCGCATCTCTGCCAGAGCCATACAGTACGGTGCGCGTGCTATAGGTCTCGTATCTGGTAATAAGTCTATGACAAAGTCTATCTCTCGACTGGGGGGTAGGCCTGGTATCTCCTGAAACACATCGGAATACTCCCTGACAACGGGGATCGAATCTAAAGGAATCACAACCTCCTTAGAGGTATCCTCCTCTATGTAATTCAAATGAGCGGTCGAGCCTCCCTCTGGGCGAGGCATCGCCACTACCAACATCTATTGCCCCGGAATGGCAAAAATAATGCTCCCACCGAAGCAATCAATCATGGCTCTATAAGCTGTGAGCCAATCCATACCAATAATCACATCGTGCTCATGCATATATAATACCAACATGTCTGCAGGTAATACCAAACTACCAATCTCTACCCCCACTCCCCGGCATATAAAGAAAATAAGTGACCCACTCCCCAATGGTGAGTCTACACACGTTACTATGCTCTCTGTTGTGGCTAACAACCCTAAGGCTTTCGCAAAATGTGTAGCTATAAAATAATGCGTTGCCCCCGTATCAAACAAAACCCGACCCATAGTGCTATGGATAGGAAACATACCCTCAATAGCGGATGGTGCCTGTGGAGCTGCTGCCTGCTGAAGCTGGTATACCCGCCCATATTGCAGCTGCCCCTGCTGAACTGGGACCGCTGGAATGGGTGGTAATGCTGCCATATGTGGTGGCGCCGGGAGGGCGGCGGGAAACACGGGTCTCTGCGGCTCCTGTCGAGCACCCTGCTGCTGATGCGGGGCCCTGCCCCTATCAGGGCAGTCCTGGCGTTTATGGACAGTCTTTCCACAAACGTAACACTTCCCCGGGAAGTTCCCCCCTCTCTGTCCCTGCTGCCCCCGGCCCTGGTGGCCGTTACCGTTCCTCCCCTGGCCCTGCTGAAACTGTTGTTGGCCATTCTGACCCTGCTGGCCCTGATGGCCGTTCGGACCCTGATGGCCCTGCCGGAAACCTCCCTGTCCGTGCCTGAAATTTCCCGATCTGAACCTCTTGTGATCCCCCTACTGGGAACCCTGGTCACCCTGTCTCTGCCACTGAACGGATTGTGCCCCACTGGCACCATGTCCTCCAGTCCTGCCCTGATGGCTGGACTCTCCCGATCTCTTGCCCTCAGCCATGTGAAAGCAGTGATCCTGGCAGTGTAACAGTGCAGCGTTAACCACATCAGAGTAAGTGGCCAACGATAGATTTCCCAACAAATGCTGACGGATCCTCCATGTCAACCCGTCTGTAAATTTCTGTATCTTCTTCTCTTCCGTCAGTATCTCATCCGGAATAATATTCAACAGATTGGTGAATTCGGTCTCATACTCGGCCACAGTCTTACCTTCCTGCCTGAGATTCATCAACTTTCTCCTCATTTCCGTGTGAACAGCTGACGAAAAATACTTGCGGTCAAACCGCACCCAAAACTCCTGGATCGTGAGAGTATCTCTCTCCTCCACGGTGGTAATGGACTCCCACCACTGCAGTGCAGACCCCACTAGCTTAAAGGTAGCTAGTATCTGCTTCTGGACATCGGTGCACTCATACATCCTCAGGTGCCGCTGAATGTCCTTCCTCCGCTGACTCGAAACCACAACATCGGAGCTACCTGCGAACTCCGGTGGGTGTGCTTTCTGAAAAGCATCATGTACACGTTCCCAAGAAGACGGGAATGCATGTGCCTGAACTGGCGCGGCTACTGGCGCCTGAGATGGTGCCTGCTGAACTACGGCTAGTGCGGCATTTACCGCCTGGGCCACAATGGCTGCAACCTCGGCGGCGTTCATCGTACCCTGAACTGGTGCGGACTGTGGTTCTGGCGTAGCATCCCTGGGAACCCATTGTGCACGTCGTGGAGGCATCTGAAATAAGAATAAAGTTTATAAGTTCGCAGTTATAAACTTGAAATAGCTGAAGAACGTAGCATATACAAAAGAATACAACAGTCCTAAAATATAGGGCTCTACATCAAAGAAAGCTCAGCGGAAACATAATAAGCCGTACAGATCCTAAAGGACACTAAAACCTGATGCTCTGATACCACCTGTGACACCCCGACTAATTAAATACCGGGTAGCTACTCCTTTATTAAATTAATACAAAATGCCAAGTTGGTTCAGTTAACAGCATCACTGTCGAAAACATTTTAATGATTATTAACCACCTAGTATTCAAAAAGTGAGTTGCCAAATTTTAAGTTAACTCTGATTAACATACAGTAAAAGAATAATGAAAGAATAACAACCATTCACCATAACGAAGCAATGGAATAACCAACAACATAATAATAAGTCCGGAGGAAAACTCCTCACAACAATCCCACAACTGAACTAAATAAAACAAGGTAACCTGAATTAATTACATGCCAAAAGTCTGAAAACCTGAAATAGGAAATGTTTCTAATAGAAATGGGCGACATGCCCTACAACTGATGAAAGCTGAATATAGAGTCAAGATAGATGAAGCGTCTACTAGAAAAGTCCTGTAACTCCCACAAACAGCTACAGCTCGTCACCTGAATGAAAATCCTAAGCATGGTGTCCTTGTGGCTGGGCACCTAAAATGGTTTTTACAAAAATAGATTTGAAAGCAAACGGGTCAGAGCCCGAAAATGGGGATTATTTTAAAAACAGCAAGTGTTTTAATAACATTAAAACAATGAATGCAAAATACATGTTAGGACGTGCACTCACATGAAGTACTCACCTCTCGACTAATTTGTGCACTCCTAACGTACCGTACCCATCTAAGTGACATACATATCTAACCAGACCGTAATAAGTTCTACCCCTTACTACTCAACTCCCATTATACGTTCCAGCGTTATCAACTAAATAGAGGGCTTTACTTAACTCAGGTTCTCAATTATTAGCAATACAATTCATTACAGGTTATCCCTTTATAGTTACTCAAAGCGTTTCTGTATTTATACGCACAATACCAACATGAAAGTTCTCATTAATTTAAGTGTATATTAATCACGCCATAAATATACAATACAAGCACCCGAGACTAAGCTGCGGTGCACACATACTATGCTATCCATCGCGGTACATCACGTACATAAGGATCACGCATTCCGAATCTCTCAGGAATCGTTCTCAGATAATAGCAAATCACAAACAATGGAGGCGAACACAGTCACATCACCTGGGTCACGCACATACCTACGCTCCCACGATCAGCAGACTTATTAACATCCCAATAAGTCCTTCTCTGACCTATGTTCTCGAGGTACCAATCTAAATCCGGGCAACACAAGGATTAGAGGGCCCTAAGCGAACGTAAACCTCCCGTGATAGCAAGTATGGTAGGTATGTCATACACATAAAATCATATACGTATACTAAGTATACACACATCTTAGTAATCACCGTAATTTATTTGTGGTACACTTTTCATCCTCGTACCGACTTATAATGTTACACAATTTACATATTCCCGGTTAATATAATTATTCAAGCCGTCAATTGTTCTCACGTCGTAATAGACACTCACGTCCTAATCCATAATTTCCGTTGGTTCAAATCACACTTCTATGTTTTACTCCTGATTATATCCCCAATATCCCAAATATATCAATTTATCATCAAGGGAATGTTATCTCTACAATTAAACAAGGTTACGGGACACGCGAAATCAAAATAGGCCAAAAAGCCTAAACTGTCAGCTCGTTAGAAGTCTCGTTCGAACGAACTGGGCATCTAACGAGATCTCGTTCGAACGAAAGACATCGAACGAACCTCCCACTCGTTAGAAGGCAAACTGTCAACTCGTTAGAAGCTCGTTCGAACGATCTCGTTCGAACGACCTCGGTAGGTCTTCTAACGAGAGGCCAATTTCGAGCCCAGAATTTCCTTTTCTCGTTTTTCCATCTTTTCTTCACATCTAATCCCACATAAAAATCGTCCCAACATTATTTTAAGGTTTCTAATCTATACCAAACAATCGTAGGTCATAATTAAACAATTATATAGGTCCAAATCTTCCTAAACATCATTAAATCATTAATTCCCCTCATTTATCCCCAAATCCCATGAACATGAACCCTAAAATTTTAAAGTCACCAATGGGTATAATTAAATCCGTTTTTGTTTCATACCAGGTATATTATCATCAGAATAATCACCTAAATACAATTCTACATGCAATTCATCATCAAAAAGTAAGTTCCAATTCCAATTTAAATGGGTTTTTATCAATCTCCCAATCAACAATGAAATTTCAGAAATGTCTAAGCATGGAGAAAACATTCAATGCTATTAACGAAATTTAAACCACTTGCCTCTGATATATCTCTGAATTTGATGTTGAAGATTGAATTGTTCTTCCTCTGTCTGCAGAATTTCTCCTCTCTCTCTCTCTACAAGCTCTTCTTCTCCAAGGTGACAATGGTGGCTAGGGTTTTCCTTAGAAAACTCTTGGGACTAATTCTAATAACCCCCGTAGCCCATTAAGTCATAAGGTGAAGTTAGTGGGTTTAGTGGGTAATTACCAAATCAGATTTTTATTTCCTAATTTTCGTTAGTTTTAATTCCCAAAAATCTAAAATTACCAAACTGCCCTTATACGTTGCCGGCATGACCTAAAAATGCCCCGGGACCCAAACTAAACCCCCGACTAGTGTTTTCTGACTATTTCGACCCTTCCGGACGCGTTGGCGCACTCAAAATGACCATACGGTTAATAGAATTAAAATTCACTTTTTAATTAAATAATAATATTCCTGACGCGATTGTCACACGCGTCTCAACAAAATTTTCAAATTGCCGTATTTCAATCTCACGACAAGTTTCATAGTTCAATATTCATATATAGTCATATATATACACATTAAAATCAAATACCAACTCGCATCTCGCTAGTATTTTTATCCGGATTAATTTCCAATTAATACACATTTAATTCAATTAATCCCATAAATAAATATCATAAAAATACGGGGTATTACAAATACTAATGTGTGTGAGTGTTGGTAAATATACCTTAGATCAAGAGGAATAAAATGAAGAGAAGGATTGAGGCTCCTTGGTTTCTAGGATGTTATTCAATTTTGTTTCTATTTTCAAACTAGATGAGCACTTATACAATATAGACTCAAGTGAATCAAGAGTATAAGGTGCTTCATTTTGATCGAATAAATATACCATATTACTCACCTTGAGGATAGGAAAATATAAATATTTTGACCCATTATGTGTGGGGAATGGCTCCCTAGTTGATTATGAGTCGAAGTTTATCAAAAATTAATTTGATCAAAATATTAAATTTTGTAACAAAATTTTCAAACATGTTCTTCATTAAGCAATGTCGCTAAAATTTTCAATCTAAAAAATTCTAATGGTGACCATTATTATTTCAATAAAGGGGTTAATTTCAAACCTTGTGTAGTAAATTTGTTGCATAAAAGGGCCCCATGAGACCTCTAAACTAAGTTATTATCTAAATTAGAAGGTCTAATGAGGGGTTACGTACCAACCTGTTACAACACTAATTCTATTGCTTGAAGTATTTGTGGCATTATTTTGCAGTTTCTTCCATCATTGGTTTGAAGCCAAAGTCAAATCCCTTTCTTCGAAGTACTTATTGGGAGCTTTATACGGTCCCACTATAAAACAATATTTTGGCCCAACCTCAGCTTTATGTCTTTTGTTATTATTATGAAAGGTCATTCAACCAAAAAACTATTGACATTTTGTTAATTAGTATTTAGTGATAACGTTTCCTCCCATCATATAAATCGTCCATGAATATTTTTTTCTTATTGAATCCAGATTCCTAAGAAAAATTCATCAATAAAATAAAAATGTAATTTTTTGAAACGTAAAAATAAAAATAAGGCAAAATATGTATAAAATATACTTAGTTTATAGGGGTTAAACATTAACTGCCTCTATTTATGATTGATTTAACTGCACCACAATAGATGATTTTACAGATTTACAATTTTTTTAAATTTAATGATTTTTTTTATTTCTCTAGAGGGGTGAAGCAACAAACTCACATTTCTATAAAGTTTCTTACATTTTAACCATTTGAATATTACTGGACCTTTGGAGGAAATTCTTATTTGGACAATAAGGAAAAGATGAGGGGTCACTGTATTTGCTAATAAAATTTGCCACATATAGTTTATGCTGTTTAGAACAACATATTTCATCTCATTTCTTTTCTTTTCTTTCAAGAGATAGAAGTGTGAATTAAGCTCCAAGATATTTCTATGAAATCATTAATTAGGAAATGAATGTTCCATTACCAATTAATTTAATTCGCTAACCATATGAAATCTTATACAGGGGCATAACCATGTAGGGGGCTTGGCGGGCTCAAGCCCAGGTAAATTTTAAAAAAAAAGAAAAAAAAAAACTAGCCGGAATTTTAAGCCCTATTCATCACAGCTCATCCAACAAAAAATTCAGCCCAACCCATCATACCTCAATCCACTTAAAAAAACCTATACGAACCAAAGGAGCAGAATAGGTAGTCGGACACCAAAAAATCAAAAGAAAAAACAACAGGGCTTCGTTCACTTGTTTCTTGCCTTTGTTCTTCCCATTTTTTGTGAGTTGCATCTGCTTGGCTTGAGGAACAAAACACATATACTTGGTTCTTTGTTCGGTTGATGCTTAGCTGGGTTCAATTGATGCTTGACTTGGTTCTCTGCCCTAAGCTGCTGCAAGGTCGTTTTATTTTTTTCCAAACCCCCTTTTTCTTTTCTTTTTTGTCTAATTTAAACATCCTTAAATAATAAATTATAAAATATTTTTTTGTTTGATGATTGCTGAATATTGTTGTTGGTTCTTTTCAAAATTGAATGTTATTTTATATTTTTTTATTATGCTAAAATATTTTATTACTTGTTGATTTTTTTTATTTGCTAAATGCTTAATTTATTTGTTAAATGCTGACATAATTGATGTTTTTTTTATTTGCCGAAAGCTGAATTTATTTTTATATTGCTGAAATATATATTTATTGTTTAATGCTGAAATGTTTGTTGGTTTTTTTATTTGCTGAATGCTTAATTTATTTTTAAAGTAATTATTTACTAAATATTTAAAAAGAACCTTAAAAAATTCAGCTCGGGGCTCCCGCCACCAAACCCCCAAAAATCAATGTTAAGTTGGCCCGCCGCGACATAAAATCCTTGTTCCGCCCCTAATCTTATATGCAACTCAATCTCATAATTATGCATATCACAATGGAAGAATTTTAACATTGTGCCAAGAAAAAAAAATTACCCAGCAAGAATATACAACTTGTTAAAAGAATGAAATTGTCGAACATTTATTTTTTTATCTCCTCCCAAAAAAAAAATTCCAAGTCAATTTTTCATTGCTTTAGCCTAAATAAGCCCATTCACATCTATTCTTTTACGCAAATCCAATCGAACACATACGAGAGCAAAATTTAACTAACAATTCTTACAAAAATCTACTTGGAAAAAATGTGTTTCTTTTTTTTTTTGTATCAAACACAGCCGAAGAGTGGTTTTTATTTGTCCCAAGAGTTACTAGAGTTGTGTTTTTTTTTTGTAGTTTAAATACGAGCTTAAATCATGTATATGATTTATTTTCTGATAATCCATAGATATTTGTAGTCAAACCATCAATCATTGCCCTAATAACAATGGAACAAATAAAAAATTCAAATTCAAATGCGAAGTTTATATTTGGAATATACAATAAATGTATTTTTAACAACACCAAAAACTCTAGAACTGTTAATTTTCAACCCCCAACTTGTTTCTATTTGAATATGACATTGTGACAAATTTTGGAAAGAAAATCAAAACTTTCTTGTTGATTATCTTCTATCAATAACGTAAATAATAAAAAATATATCTCCTCAATTTATTCGTTCAAACGCGTGATTGAATATAAGTCCGGGTTTTCTGTAATGGCCAACTGAAAATCAGGATAACTTCACCTGGTAAATGGCACCTACACTCAAACCTTCCCTGAAGTTATAGAGATTACAGCTAAATCACGTGGGAGCTGTCTTCTTTACTACACATGCTTTAACACGTCTTCCCCACTCTAGGGTTCAGAAATTCTTGACAGAACACAGCATATTTAGCAGGTTTGAGTTTAGGTTAAGTATTACTCGGTTTACGATATTAGACCCCATTATCTTAAGCATAATGCTTTGCATACCAATAGTTAATACGAACATACTTTAAATGGTTTGTAACATGATACCAGTCATGGTATGATACAAGCCTGTAAAGCTAACTACCGGTAAATGTAATATTACCCTCATCTTAAAGGATGAGATGATATTGATTATACCCCATAAGAACCGGTTAAAGTTAATTAATAGACAACTTAAACACACGATACATTTTTTTTGTAGCATATCGTATGGTGTTCGAGCAGTTTACGTGCACCTCGATTAATCCTCATTCGCGCTTCCTCGCGTCCGCTGGGCCAACATTATTTTGACAGTGCCCAAGATCGAACTAGGAACCAAATTCAATTCATCCCAAAACTGTTCTAGTTGCGGCCTTAGAAAAAAAACGAAACTATCCTTGTGGGTTTTTTTTTCTTGCCTTGTGGTCCTTCCCTTAGTTTCCATATCCGGTCAAAGTCAGGTAACTAGGATATATAATGCAACAGACCAAGGATATCAATTGGTTTACCAATATGGAAAGAACTAGTTTGGGTTAGCAGCTTCATGACGGTTATTACATATTCAATAGCAAGACTACATACTGTTCTCAAACTCTAAGCACAGTTCATATGATCCCTTTCAAATTAATTTTTGATATTTCAAAATAAACAATTATATATATATAAAATATCTTCATCTTAGAATGAAAATTTTCAAATTTGTTTTCTTACGTCTCAAATTAAAAATTCACTTTTAAAATCAACTTGCAATATTCCACCATATGTTTCAGTTTTTCTTTAAAAAAATTAACTTTTAAATGTGGAAAACTAATTTGAGACGAATAAATATATACACATGCTCTCTGGTGTGTCCCTGTCAATGGAGAGAGTGCGAAGACCATATACATCAGTCGATCTGGCGCCTCCAAAATCAATCCTTGCCTTTACCTCCGGTTATCGCTGTTCCTTTTCTTCATATTGAAAAATAGGAGGTTGGGTAGGTACAATTAATGTTTTTTTCACAACCAAAAAAATATATATATTACACTAACATTCTAGTATTCATGTGAATCCACAAGCCTATTAAACACATGTCGTGTACCATGCAAAACTAAGTCCTTGTTAACAAAGGAGCAGTACAAAACATAGAGCTAATTGAGGATATTTATGGGCTATCTTGGCTAAAATATCAGCAACACATTTGCATTACTGTAATTGCGTACCCATAGATAGAAGCATATATATAAAGTACATATAAAAATCTGTTTCAATATGAATCATTAATCTTTACCTAAATAATATAGGGTGAGAGTGGAAATATATGGTAATATATTTTAGTATTTACACATATTTTTAGTATCTGATGGTCACGCGGTAGCTTTGGGGCCTTCACGCGACATGAAAGCTATGTTAGGTGGGTTTGTTTTGTCAGCTCATATATCCATGTACATTGGATCTCATGACCATGACCATGACTTAGTACAATTTTATTCAAAATGGGTCTAGATTTGGGTCAGTTTTATTAAAGGTGGGTCTAGTTGGGTAATATGGCAGCTGTTTGTGCAGTGATCGATCATGGGGTGGTTATCTAATTTTGAATAAATTTCTTTTGAATAAAAATTTGTTGAGTTTTATTTGGTTAGAGTTAGTAAAATTGTTATTTTTGATTGGTTGAATTAATAATATAACAAATTATATCTATAGATGGTTTCTTAAATTTTACGGTATTTACTCCCTAGTGGATAATTTTATTTGGTTTAGCATGCGATAAAAAATTATCTTCACACGCCCTTTGGATGTAGTGTATGGCTGATTTTTCAGTAATGGATGTGTTAAAATTTGTAATCTATACATTATGTATTTTTATAATATATATACATTTTTTTTAATAATTTATACATGAAATTTTTTAATTTATACATGAATTCTTATAGTGGGCACGTGTTATACATTATAGTCGGTAAATATTCTATATATAAGGCATTGGTAAGGGACTACATTGGGAAGCTCTCAAAATTTTATGCTCCAACTAATAAAAAGTGAGAAATAATAAATGTAAGTTTGAGAAATGTTGAGTTAATCACCAAATTAAATGAATAAATTATTGACAAATTGATGTGTTAGAAGGTCCATGGGCCGTCATTTCAACTGGATTTTATGTAAATTTTTACCCTAGCTAGGATCCGTTCTCAAAATTTATGTGATTAATATATCATATCTTATATAATAATAACTATATAATGCTATCTTACACATAGCTTTTGGCACGTGTCCATCACTTTAATTGCATTTATTTTGGAGAGAATACTCTTTAATTCTTAGGTGTCCTTTATAAATTGGTTTGAGGAATCCAATATATAGTAATGTTTTATTTCTATCGGCATGGGAACCTTTTAATGAATGGTTTTTTTATCAATCTTGTATGAATACAAGTTAATTTATTGGACAAATGGTGGTTCAAATGCACATTGTTCATGTGTTTTTATTGTGTTTAATTGTATCTTACGGATGTATTTAACCCATTCAACCAATGGTACTGTTTGAAAATAAAAAATGTGAAAATGAGTCACAAAAGTTGATATGGCACAAAATATCTTTACGGGACCAAACTAAACTTCATTAGGACAGAAGTCTTTATCTAATAAATACACTTGAACACAACATATTTGTTTGAATAATGATTTTTTTTTTACCTATTCTCAATATAAAAGTCAAATAATTTGATCAAATATAAGTACAATTTTATGCAGGAGAAAGACCAAAATTAAATAACTTTCGCGCATCGCATTGACTGAAAAACTAGTTATTATAAAATTTGATACCCAAATTAAAATAGATTAGAACTAATGAGGGTTAAATCTATATCACCATACCTTCTCCTCCTCAACATACAACAACTCTTTTGCTACTTACCCCTAGAGAAATAAAAAGTATTCCTATCCATTGTAGTTTTCTATCAACCACCCAAATAGTAAAATAAATCAGAAATCCCACATGTTTATTATGCAACAAGAGTATCTCTAGTGTTATTTGTTATGCATAAATTGATTTTAAGCCAAAATTATATACAATTTTATTTTCTACTAAAATAAATTTTTTTTTTTATTTTGTATAAGGAGTCAATGAGACACAATCACATAATATATTTCGCCAATATATCTTTGGAAATTTGATAGTAAATATAAATTTTGTGTAATAAATATCAAACAATACTTTTCATAATATTTCTTGAATAAGTTGATGTTTTACAACAAAAATAAATAAATTTCAATATCTCGCCTCACATTTCAATCTATTGAAGGATTACACAAAGTTTGAAAATGATTTTAACTTGAAGTGTTTGTTAACATGATTAAACCTTGAAGTTTGGAGTAACAAAAATTCTTATCCAGACATAAAATGAAAAAATCATAGAAGACGGTCAATTATTTGATACCATGTGGTAAAAAATGAACATCTTTACGAATTACACATAAAGTTTCATAATTTAAAATTTCTCTTTCTTAAATTTTACTCTAATATATATATATATATATATATATATATATATATATATATATATATATATATATATATATGTGTGTGTGACACGAGAGATGGCAAAAAAAGGTGATGTCGGATTAAAGAGAAAGAATTTGGGTTTGGAGATAAATTGGATTAAGCAAATAATAGGGTGTTGATGTGGCTAGCAAAGAATGATATTGTCTTAGCCAAAAAAATTGAATATTGTTTTTAAGTAATTAATTTTTGCGGTGTTTAGTTGTCAAGAGAATTTATTTTATCCCATGAAGTAATCGATTGGCCTTAGTTAATTACTAAGCACACCCTATGAAATTGCATCGATCCTGAAATGGCAAAGCAAGTGCCTAACGCCTCCATTCTCCATAATTTAGTCTTACACATAGAATTGTTGCATCTAACTCTACAAGGTTAAATCGTATTTTGTCTGTTTTAAAGAAATTACACTATTGACTCTGAATCAATCACACGCATTCACGGATCTACTAAAACTCCTAATCTAAGGATGCACCCAAGAACTAAAACATTTACATGCATGTGATGAAAACATGTTTCACTCATCGCTAAAAAAGGTTGTGTTCTCACAACAAGAATAACACATTGTGAAAGAATTGTGATGAATTAGTAGGGTATTGTCAGATTTTAGAGAAGTTATTTTTGTTAAAATGTGTGTGCGTATCGTAAGAGTATTAGAAAAAGTCGAAGAAAATAGCATCTACGAGAAACTACCCCACTTAAAATTATTACCAAAGTGGAGGTAAAAGTTTCTTTAATCCATATTCGAGCAAAAATTAGTCCTAATGTCTAAGTGATAAAACGTGATTTGTAAAAGGATTTTTTTGTTAACATGTGTTCATTAATCATATAAAGGAATCAAAATGCGGAAAAGTAAACCAAATACTTGATATGGGAATTTATATAAAGAAACCCTTTCAAGAGAAAATCTCAAGCCTACCCGACACATTCCACTGTAACGATAAAGATTTATACAAATGGAGAAATGACATGAAAGCTTGAATTTATCTCTAGACTTAATAATGCACAACTTTCACAATCCATTTTTTCCACATTCTAAGAGGAAGAACAAGCACGGATCGTTCTTCGACCACTCGACACGTCACATGTGTCAACCTTGTTAATAATATTGTATTTGAACTTTTCCACAAATCTTATTTTAAAGTTTTAAGAAAACTTTGTTATTCAAATGGAAAAAGCGAGAAGCCTCTAATGTATTTTTAGCTTTCTAGTACATGAGATTAAAAAAGGTTAATGAAAGTGTTTAGAGCGTTTTGCCAACCAAAATAAGCTCACAAGTATTTTTTACATATGAAAATTTATATTCTCTTAAGAACAAAGTTGAAAAGTATTTGTTCAAGTCTTGATAAGAAGTAATCAAAATTCAAATTTTTTTACTCCAATTAAAACAAGGATATCATAAAAATCCTTAAAGGGGCTTAAAGAAAAACGCTAGTGATTAGCAATTTCCATGAATTTTTCTAGCTTGAAACGTAAGATCTCAAAAATAAAACCTCTAACTTATTTGTGAAAAGAATAAGAACGTAAATAGACAATAAGGCAATATAAAAACGTGGATTTAAGATCTCAAAGATATGCATGATTATGGTCCACACAAAAAAGTCAAAAACAAACCAACACAAAAGATATGTTTGATAAAGAGTTTTTCACAAATTTTGAGGCCATATAGTGCATAAGATTTCATCAGATTCTCTTTGTTGGAAAAGGGTGTGAGCGTCATTGAATTGAAGCATTGACGACCAACAAAGAGTTTCTTTGGTGAAGCAAAGCCTATGTTTCGCTGAAGTGAACAAGGTTATGTAAATGACATGAAAATTCCCTTTTGATTTTTGCTCACCATTTCGCGTTAATGAAGTTTCACTTCATTGTATCCTAACATTACAACCATGTCTTCTAAATACAAAATATGTATTTTTAAAGCATGTTTACATATGAAAAGTATATGACATATGTATATGAAAAATCTCATAAATAAATCCTCAAACACACACACAAGTTCAACATATTCTTTAATTTAATAAAAAATAGTTATGTTAAACCTATCCTCATTATTACGAAGATTTTACCCCTTGGCTTTTATGGGTCGACCTCATATGGAAAATATCATAAGGGTCGGCCAAAATCAAATGAAAATTTATGAACCTCCATAATTCACTAGAAAGGGTAATTTCGTCATTCAAAGACCAAGAAAGTGGCTACATGTGGCATCATCATATGTGGGGAGAATAATAACATTCCCCATGCACATTTCAGACATACAAGTTGCATGGCTCCAATTGTGGAATTAAACTGAACATTCTCAATGTGACTTGAGGTGCACACTATACCCCCAAGTCATCTATAAATAGAGTTGTACTGTTACTTGTAATCTAAGTCATTCATTATTTACTAAAACTCTATAAAAATAACTCTAAAGAGAGAAAGTGTCTGTACTCGTGTAACTCAACTCAATATAATGAAAAATAAATTGCTCAATGTGAATGTAGGACTAATTTGGCTGAACCACTCTAAAATTTTGTAACTACACCAAATCCTGCGAATGGTCACAACCCAAGTCACTGACTAGCTGGTCACGAACTTGATCCATGACCATCTCAATTTTTGGTGTGACCATATTCATTACCACATTAAACCATGGATGCTCTGGAAGTGGTCACGGCCCAAATCCCTTATAGACTTGGGTGGTGTTCAGGTCGTGACCATCTTACCGCCAAATTCGCGCCAAAATTCCCTCCAAGCTTGGTCGCGAATGGGTCACGGACTTGGGTCTTGATAATAGGCATGACGAAGCACAAAACACTCCCACTAAGGGTCACGACTAGGGGCCGTGACCGTTTCTTGGCGTGGGTCACGGCTATGGGTTGTGACTAGTAAGGGATAGACCCCGCGACTTAGCTTCATTAATGGGTCTCAGTTAGTTGATCACGGCTCTAGGCCGTGACCAGTTCAATGCTTATAAAAAAAAACAACCGCACCAAGCGGAGATAATGGAGAGAGTTCAAAATATATTTCATTTCTACCAATATTTTATTTCGACAAATGATTGTAGAACATGAGGCTATTTCGGTGGTTATATTGTTAAATTTGTGCGATCGTAGTAGAGTTAATGGAAGGAGTTCAAAACATAGTGGAGATCTGTACTGAAATGGTAATCTGTATGATTTTGGTGGTTTGATCAACACTGATTTGTTAGGGTTAGGGTTTGATTTTTGTTTGTGATGATTCGATCGATCTGTTGTATTCATCTCGTGTTTATTTATGTGCAGTCACTTCAAGCTCGTCATCGTTGGCGATGGTAGTGGTCGGGTTTGTGGTGGTGGTGGTGGAGGGAGAGGATTCGATGGTGGAGATGGGTACGAGTTGTTGTGATAATATTGTATTGATAAATTTGTGATTAAACAATACAGTTCGGCAGTTAGCAATGGAGATAAATTTGGGGAAACTTCCATTTGATTTCGATTTTCATCCTTCAAATCAACTCGTAGTTACTGGGCTCATTATCGACGACCTTCTTTTATAATATCATATCCTTTTTTCTTTTTATATTGAGATACAACTAATTGAATTATTTATAATCAATATATTTGTTACATATACAGTTACTCCGCCGATTCTTCACCCCAGTGGTACATACACACACATAATATCATATATGATACATAATATTTTCACTTTTTATTATTGTATTCCAATATTATATCATTCTTGGTTGATATTAACCATGTTAGGGTGTTGAAAGTTCATGCCCACACTGAATCTTGTAGAGCTGTTCTATTTATCAATGAGGGACATGGTAATGCCTTTAATTATTATGTATTGTTTTTCTTATTATTATTGAAATTTAATGGGCTGAATGTTTATGTGTAATGGACATTGTAGCAATTCTTATTGGGTCTCCGGATTTGTGGGATTTTGGCGACAGATCTTGAAACGGGATCGGAGATTGCGCGTCTTAAAAATGCACATGGGTAGGTTTTGTTAATGACTGTGTCTTCTTTTATGTGGTTTCTTAAGGAAGGATTGGGATATGGATAGTGAAAATGGCGTTCTTTGTACCGATGCTTATTACCAGAAAATGATTAAGGTTAACTTTGTTAATCCACTCTTACTCGCAAACTATGCCAAGTTCTTTAAGGAGGTATTTTTTTCTTCTCAATTCTGATTGTATCGTTCGTTTTGCAAATTTGCCCTCTTTTCCCATTTCCCTAGCCGAGTGTTAAATTTTGGGGTTATTACTTATTTAATCTATGCCCTGTTATATTGAATATGTTGTTCATTGTTTTCCCTTTGGAATTTGCTATTGTATTGAATATGCTGTTCATTGATTTTAGGAAGAAGATGAAGTTAAAGGGTATTAATAGATATTAGCAAATATGGCTATTAGTAAGTTATCCATAATAATTATTATTATTTTTAATTTTATAAAGATTTATTTGCTATGTTGTGTTTGTACCAATATTTCCATAGTGTGTTATTAGGTTTGAATGAGGCATGCTATATATATGATTAGATGTTTAAATTTGTAGTTTCTTTAATTTTATGCAGAGAATGTGGTGAAAAATGAAGATTCAGTAAGAGAGACTAGAGAAAGATTGACAATAAAAAAACGTAGCAATTGGCCGTAGCACGTAGCAACCGGCCGCGCAGTCACGAGAACCCCAATTTAGGATATTACACCAAAAACCCCACTTTTTTTTATTATTATAGTGAAATATGGTCATGGACAAAGTCCATGACCATTTTTATTTTTTCTTTCGCGCATAAAAATGGTCACGGCCAAAGTCCATGCCCCCAACCACTATGAAAAATGGTCGCGGTCAAAGTCCGTGACCCACACCGCCACCATTTTTTTCCATCGTGATGTGGGTCACGGCCCAAGTCCGCGACCATCTGCCGTGACCCTTCAGGGCGCGACCCCTCGATTGGTCACAAACTTGGGTCGCGACCCACGAAATTAGTAGCACTCGAAATGGTCACGGCCCAAGTCCGTGACCTACAGTCTTAGTTAGGGATTTTTCCTATGACCATTCGCCATTTTTGGTGTAGTGTGTATTTGATCTTACTTACTACATTTAATTGCTTCACTCATGCCCAGAACGAGTTCTTAGCATGACTCACTGAGTTACCTTTATACTGTTTGAGATACAATTTTTGTGTATCGTCACTTTGGCGACATATGTGGGAATGACTAACTAGCACATATGATTTACCCGGTTGAACTTACTCACAACCTAGTCATAGGCACAGGTCTGACTCAATGAAGATCTGGATCTATCATTTAAAGGTTTGAGTTAGGGTTTTATCCATAATCATCTTCAACATAGTTTCTGGGCATTTTTTGAATTTCATCACTGTTAAATTTCAAAGCTAGGTCGAAAACATTATTCACTTTTATAATATTTTGGAATTTGATCTTAAATTCCATCCAATTTATATTTATTTTTGTTTGTTCATTATATTTGGGATTTTTCTCGTTAAATTACCATTCAGAAAGTTAGATTTAAAAATTCACTATTCACCTTCTTATCAAAAATGTCATCGAAATTACCTTCACCACCACCTTCCAGCAGAATGAATGCCTTAGGCAACACGTTACCATCGGAGATAGCAGAGATCACTGGAGCTCTGAATATGATGCTT
Source organism: Sambucus nigra (assembly GCA_949130495.1). Taxonomy (NCBI): domain Eukaryota; kingdom Viridiplantae; phylum Streptophyta; class Magnoliopsida; order Dipsacales; family Adoxaceae; genus Sambucus; species Sambucus nigra. The sequence goes on from OX422220.1 coordinate 55,055,580, forward strand.
GCAAATCAGGCAAAAATGTAATCACAGATGATGGATTTAACACAAATGATTACGGGAAGAGCCTTAGAGGGAGTGATTAGGCCTCATACTCCGATAGGGAGGGGAAGCAAAAACCCACTAAAGGAATTGATGCATGCACTATGAAAGCCTGGACCATCGAGGTTCATAGGTAAGAATGCGATTGTTACCCGATAGATGGAAATGATATATGAAGGAGAAGATCTTGATGGTGAAGAATAACGAGATGAAGAGGAGGCTCAATCATAATAAAGAATCAGAGATCAATCCCACCGATCGATAGAACTTCTTTTATCCCAGGGACTGAAAGGGGAACTTGGACTGAACACTCCTTCTAGAAGAAAGCAACTGAATTGATTAGGTTCACGAACCCTCTACTTTGTAAGTTAGGATCTAGATGCATAAGACCTCCTCTAACTCAAAATAAATGTAATATGAGTCAAATCTCTTAGGGGAATAGAGGAACATCAACCCTAATAAATTTAGCCTGTATTAGATATCAAGATGTATATCATATATTGAAGAACATGAATAGATAAGGAACCTTGAGGAAAGAAGCCTCGGGATACAATCATGCAGAAAGTGAACGACCCTGGAAAATCTCTACTTAGAGACTGGAGAATAAAGTAGGGGACTTGATAAAGAGCAAAAATCCCTTTGAAAAGGGATATATGGAAGGATCTCCCCTTGTCGTAGAGATTGTACACTATCCTACTCTTGCTAAATTTAAACCCTTAGAGGTAAAACCAAGGTATGATGGAAGTACGAAACCAATTCGCTATATATAGATGTATAAATAATTTACTGACATCTATTTCATATCAAATGATATATGGTACTGAGATTTCCTATGCACTCTCACCGGAGCAGTTCACATGTGGTATACGAGTTTGCCTAAAGATCAGATTAGAGACTTTAAAGACCTTGTTGATAGGTTTATACATAACTTCTACTTTGGGTTAAAATCAATCCTTAGCATCTGACAAAAGAAGTAGCATACTCTCAAAGATTTCATCTCATCGTTTAACAAAGAAATACTCGAAGTTGTTTACTATGATGAAAAGATCATCATGATAACCCTCATCAATGGGCTTAACCTAGAAATATTTATTGAGCGCTCTCCAAAGAACAAGTACAATAATGAACGAAATTATAGCCAGGCTGGAAAGGCTATTGCAGTCGAAAGGTCAATAGCATCCAAGAAATGAGAGCTTACAAAGGATACATTTGTCATCACAGGGAAATGATAAAGAAAAGGAGGGTAATAATTTAGAAGGTAAATTTATAATTTACACATCCCTCATTACACAGGTCCACCAAATCCTGAATGGAATCAGGATGAAGAAGATGCCAAGTGGCTGGAGAAAATGAAATCCCCACCCAACAAAAGGAATAAGAATAAATATTGTCAATTTCACAAAGATCATGGCCAAGACACTAGTACCTATTATGCTCTAAAGGACGAGACCGAGAAGCTTATTTAGAAATTTTGGCTAAACCTGTTAGTGGATTGAAATGATTATCCTAAACATTAGAAGGATTCAGGGGTCTACTATCCTAAATAGAGAAACTAAGAGAGAATGTAAGAAACCTAAAGAGGATGCATCAGACAATAAATTTACTGAGAAGGATGTCTAGTTGCCCCAAAAACCCAAATCTTCAAAGTCAAACATATGCATGATTTCATTCGGCAAAATGATGATATCAAGATGAGTAGATGGTAGAGGAATTGAAAAGTTGAAAAAAGGCTTATGTGGGAGAAGCGAGGCAGGTGTTCAATAACTGGGTATAAATCATACAATAAGAATGGAGGAAGAAATTCATCAAAAGAAAATGAACATCGATCATTTGATCATTGACTTTTCTATAATGAATTCCATTAAAATCCTTTACCCACATGATGATCCACTAGTGGTAAGCCCCATGGTCAACTATTATAATGTTTCTCGAATTCTATTAATGGCAGAAGTTCCCCATATGTAATATTTTAGGATTATTTCAGAGGTTTGAGGCTAAATGTGAAGATGTTAATGTCTTACCACCAACCCCTGACCGACTTCATTAGGGAGAAAGTCAACCCACTTGATATGATAGAATTGGAGATATGTGTGGTAAAATTTCCAATGTATTTGATGAATAAAATAAAATTCATTTTCATGGGCCAACATGTGATATCGGCCTATAACATCATTTTGGTAAATGTCTCCCTTAAATAATTTGAAGACATCCTAAGTATGTAGAGATCAAACGGATGCAAGAGAATGTTACTTCACATTTGTTGAGCAAAAGGAATATTACAAGAGCATGACCACTTCATACAATATTAATACTCCCGACCTAAAGGATGAGAAAAATTTAACGAAGAGTGAAGCAACTGAGCAAATAGAATTTGTGGTTTTCGATGAAGAGGTTGCCAAAAAATCGTGTAAATAAGCTCGTTTTTAACGCCCAATGTTAAAACAAACTTGGTCAAGCTTTTAAGAGAAAGAAAGAACATCTTCATGTGGTCCCATAGAGATATGTCTAGGATTGACCCCAAAACTATGTGTCATTATCTAGATGTTAATCCCTCAGCCAAGGAGGTAAATTAAAAAAAAAATAGTTTTCTCTCGAAAGATATCAAATAATTCAGGAAGAAGTAAAGAAGTTTCTTGACAAAGGTTTATAGAGGAAGTCAAATATCCATCTCGGTTGTCTATTATTTTGCTCATGCCAAAGTAAAATAGTAAGTGGAACATATACATCAACTTCACCAACCTAAAAAAGGCATGTATAAATGACTAATTTTCTCTACTTCGAATTGATCAAATGGTAGATGCCATTGTAGGTCATGAGACCATGATCTTCATGGATGTATATAGAGGATACAACCAAAATTCTATAAATGAGGACGATGCTGAGAAAACCTCGTTCATCACTGATAAGGGTAAGTATTGCAAGAAAGTAATATCGTTTGATTTAAAAAATATTGGGGAAATGTATCAGCGGCTTTAGTGAACAAACTATTTGAAGACCAGGTCAGCCAGATGATGGAAATTTATGTTGATCGTGCACTGACCAAAAGTCTGAAGGTTTAGGGTTATATAAAATATTTGACCAAAACCTTTTACACGATGGAGAAGCGCAAAATGAAGTTAAACCCATCCAAGTGCATCTCTAGTGTGGGCTGGGAAAATTCCTAGGCTTCATCTTGAATAAAAAAGGAATAGAGGATAATCGGGAAAAAATCAGGGCTCTAATAGAGATGAAAGCACAAAGAACAAGGAAAGATAATTACAGCTTCACAAGATGTGTTGTTGCATTGAACGGGTTCGTCTATAGATCCGTTGATAAGTGTCTGTCATTCTTCAAGACATTGAGAAAAGTATCCTCCTTCATCGTGGAGTTTACCAAATAATAGAGACTTAAATATATTTAGGCTCTTCTCCCTCGTAATAATAATTTTTCTAACATTGTTCATAGCATAAATTTTGGCTAGTTTAGCGTATCCCGTTACAAATCCTCATACATCGTCAAGACGAACCGAGATCAAGCATCATGAAATTTGAAGACTTCTCAAAATCCCGATAAGGTATAAAATAATTTAGAGTTTGAATTAATTTATAGAGTTGTATGTTGGGATGTTTACGTTCTTATAAAAAACGAACAGGAACTTTTTATTTTCGGAAAAGATAAATGTTTTCTGAGTTTGCTGTAGGCAAAGCTTTAAAATTTCATTTGTCTCATTCAAACAATATCTCCATGTCATTGAAACGACTTTACATTGTCGTTAGATCCCTCATTTGAAATTCTGCTTCTATTTTGGATCAAACAAAGCTTTTTGTTTTGCTTTTTCTAAGGTCGTGAGAAGTGAGATGACATCCCATTCGAACGAGATATATATCTCGTTAGAGCGACCTGCTCAAATCGTTCGAATGATGCTCCGCCTTAAGTTTTGTATAAATACATGTTTTGTGTTCAAAACGTTTAAGACTTTTACCAGATATATTTTTGCATTACTTTTGCGAAAGTTATTCACTTTTTGGGTTCAAAAAAACTTGTTTAATTCACAACAAAACATCCTTGAATATTGTTCTTGTGAATTCGTTTAAACCCTAAAAAACCATAAAAAGTTTTGTATCTTTGCATACACCCTATGGAAAGGATCTTCATGGCTGACTTGTAATACTTGTAGGGATTCACTACTGAAGACTGATGCTAAAGATGAAGGAGGAAGACTGAGGTCTTTGAGGGAATCATTGCTATCGATTGCAGTCATTGTGGTTCTCGAGGGAATCATTGTTGATTCGAAGGTTACGATTTTTGTGAGTTCTCATGGGAATTCATTGAAGTATTTATTTATTATACTGTAAGTTACGATTTGTAAAACTTTAGTGAAATAAAAGGTTTTTCCAATTGGGGTTATTTCTTGAAACTTGGCGTTTGTTGATTGCTTGGTTTGATTTATATGTTTTATCACAATAGATGCATGTTTAGGATAAAAAGATAAAAATCTATCTAAAATTTGCTTTCGCATATAAGAGCACTAATTATTTCGACCTAACAATTGGTATCAGAGAAGGTTGCACTAAGTTATTATGTTAGATTCGTGCTAAGTGCGTTTATGGTGGTTATTTATTCATATCTCTTGTTCTTGTTTCTTCATCTCTCGATGGATTCTCATTTGAATTTGGAGTTTTGCGATAGTATTGAAATTCTTGAAATACAAAATTCTCGTTTGAAAAATGTTATTGAATATTTGCAAACATTGAAAACTCAAAGAGATATCATTCGTGAGAAGTTTGTTTCATTGTATAGTGATTTTAAATCTTTAAAATTGTCCAAGGAAGAGAGTGAGAATATAGTCCTTATTTTGGAGAAAGAATTAGAGGACCTTAAAAGTTCTAGAATTTGTGTTTGTGCCAATGAGGATAAAAATAGTTTGATTGATGATTATGAGGCACGTGAGAAGACTCTTAGGGATAAGTTTTCTTTCATTGAGGGGGATCAATATAACCTTCTAGGAATGATTAAAAAATGAAGAAGGAGTCCCTAAAATTGGAAGAGTCAAATTCTTTTCTTAAGTCTAAAGTTTTAAGGTTAAAAGATGATTTGAAATACTCGACTAGTTTGAGTAGTGATGGTAATGGATCACATGTTTCTAAAGATTTTAGCGCTAAAGCCAAAATCATTATTTGTTTTAAAGGGTCAACCAAAACCAAGGACATTAGAAAAGGTCAACCCATAGGTGGAATTCCTCAGGTTTACATATGTTCACATTGTGGTTGAAAAGGCCACCTTAGGCATTTTTGTTTTGATCTTGGAAAAGGTCTTAGAAAGTAGAAGAATAGTATCCCGTTGGTTCCCAAAATCCCTATTCATCATTTCACACCTATTTGGGTTATGAAATCAGTTTTGGAGACAAAAATGTTAGATTGGTTGATTCTCACATTCTTGCACATGATGTTTCACTTGTTATATCTTATGGATGATTGCTTGAATGATTTTTTTTTTGCATACTCTAGTTGTGCTTCACGATATATGTTTGTTAGTGTTATGACATGTGTATCATTTATATTATATTTTTCTTTTATTGAGTCATATTTGAAAAATACAAAAAGATTTTCTTTTGATAAAATTTTTGAAAAATACAAAAAGATTTTTGATTTTTGTGTATTTTAGTTTTACACATTTGGTATGACATATTGGTGTGTTTGAATCCAATTCACTCCGCAATTTTCATGTGGCTAGGACATTTGGTTATGACTTTGGATACTTAGATTGATCTTAACCATGTTTATGGAGTTGTTTCGAACTTAATTTGCATTATGGATTCGACTTTGTATATGCCTCTGCACACACATGCACGAGCTTGTTGAATTTTAACTTTATGATGTATATTTGAGCTTCGTGAGATGTTCTCCCATTAATTTTATCATCTAAATGTTTATTTGACTATAATGGATTTGATCTTGTAAAAACCGTTGCCCGTGAGAGTTTATTTATTATTAAAAAAATATGAGTCTACACAAGAAAGGACTGCGAAAGGCATGTGAATTTGACGTGAAAGCCACCGTTTTAAAAGAGCCCAAGAAAAAATAAAGGCAGCACAAAGAAAAATATGTCAAAAGGGACCAAATAGTTCAGTTTGTTTGATCATTTAAAAAGAAATCACTTTAAAAGAAAGAAAAGAATGAAAATATGATCATGTTTATCTTTTGAGGGATTTTAGTTAAAGATCAATGGGTATGCACAATGATACCTAGTTAAGCTTATTTTGTCATGACACTATTGATTTGCAAAATCATCAATATTCTATGCTAGTGTGCATTGTCCTTGTTTTGTTCTTGAAGTTCAACTATATTTGTCAATTGAGGCTACAACTTAGTTTGATAATGTTTTGCGGTCAATTAGAACTTCTTGAACATATTTAAGTGTTTGGGTTATAATTCTTTTGTTACTAGTTCACACCCATTCATTCCATCCCACACATTAGGACACATTGATACTATGCTAGTGTGTAAAGCTTATGTATTTTGTATCATGTTCTGTGATCGTTTATACCTATATATGTGTGTCTAGTTTCATTGATATATTTTTCATATATTATATATGGTATTATTTTTTGTAATTATGAAATTTATTTCTTTTTGAGAAAAATCAAAAATTTTCAAAAATAGTTGGTTGTGTTTGCCTTTGAGATGTTCATTATGTAACACCCCGTAATTTTTTAGCCGTAAAAATCTTTGTTAAATAAAAATTTTCAAAAAAAATGAATTTATTTAATTTTGATATGTCAAAATATTGGTTTTTATATATAAAAATAAGGTTTTAAGTTGAATTTAAATTGGGATTAAGATTTGAAAATTATGACTTTTTGAATAAAAATGGGGGAGGATCCAACCTAAGGGGGATAAAAAAAAATTCAACCGTCCAATCGCGCTAAATTTTTACAGCAGTTCTGTCTTGCCGTCAGCTACAACATACTAAAATTTTAGCCAATTCCGACGGTCCAATCATTCATAATAAATTTTTGAGTGTTTGTGTTTAATTAGGACGCAGACTCTTTTTGCTATATAAACATAAAGTGACGGGTTTAGGACTTTTAAAACACATTTTAGACTTCTCAAAAATCAGTAGCCTTCTCTATTTTCATCTTCTTCCATCTATAAAAACCTAGAACAATTTAAAAAAAAGATTCAACCCAAGTTTTGAAAGTTTAAATTGAGTTTTCTCAAGTTGATCCAAGAACAAAATTTTGTCGTCTTTTCACAAGGAACACATCTTCAAAATCATATTTCTTCAAAAAAATCTTAGGCATGGTTACCTCTATTTCTTTTATTTAGTATTACGCATAGTAATTATGGCCTACACACTAAATACATGTGTTTTCTTAAAATAAATTAGAGATATTAATTAGGAAAAATGAAAGATAAATCAGGACTGTTTTTACAAAAATTTCTAATATGGATGAAGACTCAAAATCTTGCATGTTAGGGTATAGATTGGGTTCCGTAGACATTAAGAAGTTTGCATGTAGATTTTTACATAGAGATGCCAGTTACTAATTTGTACGATTTTAAAACATGGAAATTTTATGGATGTTGTGTAATAGTAAATTCTTGTTGTCTAAATCCTATAGCATGCATGTGATCATAAATTGAATAATCTCATGAGAAAGTGTGGTTTAATTAATATTATGATTAAATGGGCATTAATTGAATAATTATTAATACATGGATTAAATTGGTAAAATTAGTGTGAGGAATGGAAATTTAGCCTTATGCCACTTATTTATTTTTTTATATGTTCGACACTGTGGGAATGACGGGGTTATGGAATAGATAGGTCGCTCACCTTTATTTAGGTTGGTTTCTAGGTATGGGACTAGTTAGTAGACATTTGGGTAGTTATCACTTTCTAGGTATGGGACTAGATAGTGGTGACGGTTTACGGATAAATATTCCGAGGTGGGGTAAGTTTTTACGTTGTTCTTTGGTTTAGCAAGCTTATAGGTGGGGCTAAGTGGTGTTGGTTAGTTGATTTTCTTCCTAGATAAGAGGTTAAAAATACTTGTGCATTGGAAACCTTTCGGTATGGGAAGAAGGGTGTTTTGAGGATTTTATGTCGATACAAAGGGTGGGACTAATTTGAGATAAATGATAAAACATGATAAATTAATAATTAATGCCTAAGATAATAAACGGGTATTACTAAGATAATAAACGGGTATTAAAATATATTGGCGGAGCGAGTATGTACAGGGCTGATAGTTAAATGGGTCGACTGGCTATAGCGACATGGGTGTGTGTGGCATTACGAGTGTGTGTGGGCTGACAGTTAAATGGACTGACGGACTATAGTGACATGTTGTGTGTGGAACCTCATGAGTATGTGCAGAGCTGACAGTGAGCCGAGCTGACTGACCATAGTGAGGGGAATGGGTGTGGTGTAAAACTTGTTGGAGTCCCACAACTAATATGATGTAAGACTTAATGCGGGAGTCCCGCGACTGATATTAATAAAATGAGAAGAATAATAAATTTGATTAAATTAATTAAATTAAAAATATGAAGTGTTGAAAATTAGATACCGAGACTTAGATTTTATTGTGAACTTTAATGTGGGTTGATAGTGATTTATTTTTATTGCATCTTATCATATCTTTTTTAATTTAAAATATTCTAGTGTCGTGATTATTGCGTATAATATTATTGTCTGGGTTCAAGGACCCTATTTGAGAGGAGTAGTTGGTATCCTTGCGGTGGGCTTGACCCATTGCGTTGACTAACATTTCAGGTTGTGTGCTGGAGTAGCTTCATAGGAGTTATTGGAGATCAATTTGGAGGTGCAGCTAGAGTCCCATTTTATTTATTTGCTTTATTAGTATAGGTTTACTTTCATTCAGTCGCTTTACATTATGAGAATTTATTATGGATTAGATTGGTCCATTCGGTTCCAAAGTTGTCTATGGTTTCAGTCAATTACTTTCTTAGATTATTTCATTTGGAGTTTTAAATAAATTATGTAGTTGAATTATTTTTGGAGTTAGCATGGTGATGGATATTTATTGCATGAATGGTTATTATTTGTTGGAATCAATTTAATAATTATCTTGTGGAATGAAAATTTTATATGTCACACATCTTATACATGCTAAGAATGATATTTAATTTAATGACTCCCAACAGAGTTTTGGTGGCGTCCGACGCCAGAATTACACGGGATGTTACAATTACACATGCTTGATTTATATCTTTTTGTGATGGTATCTTATCTTCTACGTGATGCTTCATATTTCATGCCTATGTTTCTACTTCTTTGTCTATTTCGATAAAAGTAAAGGAGGAGAGAAAATTAAAATAAGCCTTAGTTACGAGGGGGAATTTATTTATCAGTTTTATTTTGTTTCAGACTCGATGCATCACAAGGTACATAGGTATTTAAAGAGTAATTGAAGACACACGGATGAAGATAAAGTTTGTCAAAGAAAGGGAAGAAAAAGAAGTTTGAATACAAAGAGAGTTATACCGTTCTGTTCTTAGGTTGGGAAGGGTGTTAGTGCTTTTGTCATGGAGATTTTGATTTTAATTTGGTGTTTGGTCATGTTTATTTATTTTGTACCAGAATAGCCAAAGGGGGAGATTTATAAGAACAATTTTTTCTAATATTATTCATAGCATAACTTTAAGCTAGTTTGGCTTATCCCGTTACAAATCATCACGAACCATCAAAACGAACCAAACTCAGGCATCTCCAAGTTTGAAGACTTCCCGACATACCAATAAGGTATAAGATAATTTAGAGTTTGAATTAATTTGCAGATTTATATTTTGGGATGTTTATGTTCTTATAAAAAAACATGAACTTTTTATTTTTGAAAAAGACAAATGTTTTCTGAGTTTACTATAGGAGGAGTTTTAAAATTTCGTTTAGATCGTTCAAACGGCATGTCCATGTCGTTGAAATGACTTTACAAGGTCGTTAAATCCCTCATTTAAAAGGATGCTTCTATTTGGGATCAAACGAAGCTTTGTGTTTCGGTTTTTCTAAGGTCGTTAGAAGCGAGATGACATATCCCTCGATCGAGATCTATATCTCGTTTGAATGACCTGTTCAAATCATTCGAACGTTACGCTACCTTAAGTTTTGTATAAATAACTATTTCATGTTCATAACATTTAAGACTTTAGCCCGATATATTTCTACATAACTTTTGTGAAAGTTCTTCACTTTTTGTGTTGAAAAATACTTGTTTAATTCACAACAAAACAATCGTGAATATTGTTCTTGTGAATTCGTATAAACCCTAGAAAGTTTTGTATCTTTGCATACACCTTTTGGAGATGATCTCTACAGCTGACTTATGAAACCTGCGAAATCACTGCTAAAGACTAAGGCTGAGGCTGAAGCAGGAAGACTGAGGTCTTTGTAGTTTTCGACAGTATTGTTGCCGAGATATTAACTCAAGAGGGGGGGTGAATTAAGTTTAGCAAACTTTTTATGACTTTAATAACAAATTAAATAAATATTTATCTTTAAAGCACTTAAATCTAAAAATCAGATTGATAACACAAATAAAATTATAAAGATCACAAATTAATTTATTCAAGATAAATTACATATTTTAATACCCACTAAATAAATTATCAAGTTTAGCTCATAATATAATTTTATATTCTGAAATTTAATCTAAAGTGATTATCACAATAGTGTTAAATAAGTACAACAAATTAATTACACAAGTAGTATTTCAAGCTTATAACATCCAATCAAATTTATAAATAATTTTCGTAAATAATAAAAACTAATATTCTGAGATTAATTAAATATTACGAAAATAAATATTTAAGTCTTAAAATAAAATTATCAAATTTTCAGATTTAAATAACTTCTAAATGTAAGTGATTAAAAAATTAATCAATCACAAGCATATAAATAATTTAAATGTTGAAAATAAATGACACCGTATTTTTAACGTGGTTCGACCAAAACCCGACCTACGTCCACGCGCCTAGAGCAGCTTTCGTCTCCCTGCGCTTCACTATTCCTGATCCACTTATACGGTAGGATCAAACCACCTCTTTACAACTGAGCAGCAAAACCGGCTACAGGTACAACTTCCGAAGCTAAAAGCCAGAGCTTCAAAAAATAAATTTGGAGTTTAAGTACAAAGGTTTGGAGGTTGAATCTCTTTAAATTACAAATGTAAATTTGAGATTCTTCTTCAAATTCAAGTAGACTTCACAATGAATCCAATATTTTTGTGTCAAGTCTTCGCTGAAGATCTTGTAGCTGAATAATGACTTTTGAGCTCTTGAATTTCTTCAACAGATAGCAGAATATTAGATCGTAGCTCACTCAAAACTTGTAGATGTGAATGTTAAATTTCAGATGAGCAGAATAATGAAAGTACAAAACTGATTTCTCTCTATTTTTTATCCCCCTCTTTTTTTTGTTCAGTTCATGCGTGCTTTCTTCTTGCAACTGCTGGCCAATATATTCTCAAAAAAATAGATGTTGGGGATTTTAAAAGATGAAAACTCTTGATCAACTTGAGAGCTTCATTAATTGTGAACTGAAAGATGGAGACCACATTTTTTTTTTATTTCTATCAAAATAATAAATGGTAGACTGATGGAGAGAGAAACATTAGAGACAAATGAGATATTAAAAAAAAATTCATGTGGAGTGTGTTAGAAGAGAGATACTTAATAAAAGAAATCATCTATATTTAAAACGTCACCAGTCAGTCAGAGATAGAGAAAGAAAAAAAATTGTCCAAGTCAAATAATAGGCGAGTTACTGCTTGCCAAACACTGACCAAGTCAGTTCATCAAATAGAGCGCAAGACTCGAAGCAGTATGGCAAGGAAATATGCGTAAAATATATATATATATATAAATTATAAAATATATATAACAGGTACTGTAAAGATATGTCATAAGGCTATAAGTTATTAGCTGATGTCGTATGATGTATGCATCAGAATAAGTATATATATATAAAGTGTACGGACAGAAGTTATATATATGTATGCGTACAGTTATCTCGGTTAAAGAGAATTATAAACCATAAAAAAATCATGCAATGTTCAAGGTTAATAAAGCATATATATTGTAATACCCCGTACTTTTGGCTATATTTATTTTTGGGATTAATTAATTAAATGTGAATTATTTGGAAATTAATCCGGGTAAAATACTAGCGAGTTGTGAGTTGGTATTTGACTATATTGAGTATATATGATGATATATGAATATTGAATTATGAAATTTGTCGTGAGATTGATATACGGCAATCTGGTCATTTTATTGGGACGCGTGTGACAGTCGCGTCGGGATATAATTATTTTAATTATAAAAGTGATTTTAAATTCTATTAACCGTATGGTCGTTTTGAGTGCGCCAACGCGTCCGGAAGGGTCGAGATAGTCAGAAAACACTAGCCGGGGGTGTAGTTTGGGTCCCGGGGTATTTTTAGGCCATACCGGCAATATAAAGGGCATTTTGGTAATTTCGTATTTTTAGGAATTAAAAGTGACGAAAATTAGAGAAGTAAATCTGATTGGGAATAGACCCACTAAACCCACTAACCAACCCTTAATGACCCAATAAGCTACGGAGGTTATCATTTAGGTTTCCAACTTTCCCAAAGAAAACCCTAGCCACCATAGCCACCTTTGGAGAAGAAAGCTTAGAGAGGGAGAGAAGGAGAAGGAATTCTGCAGAAAACCTTTACAAAATCAACACCAAATTCAGAGACAATCGAGGCAAGTGGTTTAATATCATTTAATTTCAGAGAATGCTCTTTTCATGTATAGGAATTTAATAAAATTGATTTGTTCTTGGTGTAATATGAAAACCCATGTATTTTGGAACTTAGAACTTGAAATCTTGAGGAGAATTGCATGTAGAATGATAGGTAGATGATTATACTGAGAATATTAGTGATTGGGTGAAATTAAAACGGATTTTATTGGGTTAATTCATGAATTAAAATTTTAGGGTTTGTGTTCTTGAATAATTGGGGGAAAGTGATGAGACTTGATGATTTAATGATGATTGGGATGAATGAACTCAATAAAATACGTTAGTTTATAACCTTGTTATGTTTAGGAGTGATTAGAGACCTTTAAACATTGTTGGGACGAAGTTTAGAGGAGATTTGAGGAGTAAAAATTGATGAAAATCGTAACTAAGAAATTCTGGGCCGAAACTGGTCCCTCGTTAGAAGACCTTCCCAGGTCGTTCGAACGAGCTCGTTCGAACGAGCTTATAACGAGTTGACCAGTCGCTTCTAACAAGGGGAGACTTCGTTCGATACCTTCGTTCGAATGAACTGTATTTCGTTCGATACATTCGTTCGAACGAGATGTCGTTAGAAGGTACAGTTCGTTCGAACGAACTGGAATCTCGTTCGAACAGCCTCGTTCGAACGAGACTTCTAACGAGCTGGCAGTTTAGGCCTTTTTGGCCTGTTTTGATTTTGGGAGTCCCGTAATCTTGTTCGAGGATATAGGTAACCTTCCTTTGATGATGTATTGGTAGATTTGGGACATTTGGGTTATTTTGAGGAGTAAATTATTTACGAGCGATTTAAATTAAAGGGATAAGTGGGTTGAGACGTGAGTGTCTACTACGACGTGATAATCGATTATGGCGCGTATGATTATAAACCGGAATCGTATATAGTGTGTAAATTATATATTGGTACTAAAATGAGAATAGTACTACAATTAAACTACGGAATTACTAAGACGTGTGTTTACTTAGTATTGGTATATGAATTGTGTGTATGACATACCTACCATACTTGCTATCATGGGAGGTTTGCGTTCGCTTAGGGCCCTCTAATCCTTGTGTTGCCCGGATTTAGACTGGTTACCTCGATGAACATAGGTCATAGAAAGACTTATTGGGATATTGATAAGTCCGCTGATCGTGGGAGCGTAGGTATGTACGTGACCCATGTGATGTGACTGTGTTCGCCTCCATTATTTGTGATTTGTGTTATCTGAACTATTCCTGAGAGATTCGGAATATGTGATCCTTATGTACGTGATGTACCGGGATGGATAGCAGAGTATGTGTGCACCACAGCTTAGTCTCGGGGTGCTTATATTGTATATTTATGTTGAAGAAATATACGTTTAATAAACTGAGAACTTTCATATAGTATTGTGTGTAGAACTATGGAATAAAATAGAGGGATAATCTATAACGAGTTGTATTACTTTTGTATGAGAACCTGAAGTTACGTTAAGCCCTATTTAATTGAGATCGTTATTATGTTATTGAGAACCGAGTAATAAGGGTAGAACCTATGGCAGTCTAGCTAGATATGATGTCACTTAGCTAGTAGTTGTGTCATTTTAGATGGGTACTTACGTTAGGAGTGCACAGTTAGACGAGAGGTGAGAATATCATGTGAGTGCACGTCCTAACATGTACCTTACATTTAATGTTTTAAATGTTTTTAAAGCACTTGCAGGTTTTTAAAATATCTACACATTCGGGCTCTGACCCGTTTGCTTTCAAATCTTTTTTTCTTGTAAAACCATTTTAGGTGCCCAGCCACAAGGACACCATGCATAGGATACTCATTCAGGTGACGAGCTGTAGCTGTTTGTGGAAGCTACAGGGAATTGCTTTTAGACGCTTCTATCATTTGGATTCCGTATTCAGTATTCTATCAGTTGTAGGGCATGTTGCCCATTTCTATTAGAGACATCTTTCCATTTCAGTTTTTCAGACTTTGGCATGTATTATTTCAGTATCCAGTTTAGTTATTTCAGTTGTGGTTTTGTAGTGAGGAGTTTTCCTCCAGACTTTACTTACATTATGTGATGGTTATTCTATTTACTTCTTTATGGTGAATGGTGTTATTATTCTTCATTACACTTGTTGCATGTTAATCAGACTTAAATTAAAATTTGGCAACTTACTTTTTAAATACTAGGTGGTTAGTAATCATAAAAATGTTTTCGACAGTGATGCTATTAACTGGACCAACTTGGCATTTTGAATTAATTTAATAAAGGAGTAGCTACCCGGTATTTAATTAGTCGGGGTGTCACATATATAAACTAATGAGATATAGTATTGCGTGTTCAAATGTCTGAAGTGAAAGAACTACCCAAGGCAGTTGAACAGTGACGAAACCAAGTGCTACAGGCTTATACGGCCACATCTAAGTCAACAAGTACAAAAGGTTTTGTTGTTGTGGCAGGACCTTATGACAGAGATGAGGTGATAGAGTATAGGCGTGAGATTTGGATGAATTAAATTGTGTGGGACCAGGACGGAT
This sequence comes from Sambucus nigra, assembly GCA_949130495.1. NCBI lineage: Eukaryota > Viridiplantae > Streptophyta > Magnoliopsida > Dipsacales > Adoxaceae > Sambucus > Sambucus nigra. Next base: position 55,070,886 of record OX422220.1, read on the forward strand.
ATCAAATCTTTAAATAGAGATTTTGTCCGTGTACCACCAGTTGCTATAATCAGTATAGATCAAAGAGAGTTTCAGTAAAAAAATATATAACTGAACGAACAATTATCTTAAGAGAATAAACGAATTATAAATTTTGTCTCATATTATTTTCAAGAACAAGGTCTGTAGAAGCAGTTGGCACGCGGCTCAATTATCTGAGGTGTGACATGATTCAGTTCTCAAGTTTGAAATGACTGGACGAAACAATCCTTTAAAAATAAAAAAAATAATATAGGTGATATAAGATGAGATACATAGATTTCGTGCATATCATCTAGCAGGTATGGGTATTAAATAATGACACTGTCTTGGTTCTTTAAAAAGAGATGGCAAATCAAATGTCAACATTTACAGAAAGTGACTAGTAAAGAGAGAAGCATTCAGTTGAAAATTAATGGAGCCCAACTAGAGTTAAAAAAAAATTGTACATTAAAAAATTATATGGAGCTAATAAAAGTTATTTCATTATGTTAATAAAATAATATCCGGACATGTTTAATTTCTTAGATAATAGGATATTAATTTTAAAAGCAAAAAAAATAAGTTTCCAAAGTGACTAGACGTCACTACACCTGTATCTTTAAGAGCTATTTTTTTTAAGGAGGCCAAAGCCTAAATCCTAAGTTAGCACCTGAACAAACTATGTACAAACCATGAACCTTACTAAAACAATATAATTTAAGTAAAGACTTTCCATATATGAAGTAAAAGCACGAACTATAATGCCCATCATAATAATATATAAATAATAGTAAAAAAAACGTGTATATATATATTTAGTAATAATATATGTACAATGACAGTTATATAATATAACGTACCAAAAAAAATTATATATGTATGTAGCGTACATATAGTACATATTAATAGTATACATAAAAAATGTTAAGGCACAAGGTTAAACTACTAATGATATGTGCATAATAATAATAATAATAATAATAATAATAATAATAATAATAATAATAATAATAATAATAATAATAATATAAAAAGAAGATAGTATCTACATAATGAGTGTATGTAAAAAAATTCTTTGATATGAATAAGAACCTTATGTTAGACAGCATATACAAGCTGGTGTCATCTTATGCCTATAACCATTTTCAAACAAGTTTGTAGACAACCTGGTGGTATGGTATTAAAAATAGATAATATATTAACCAACTTAGTTTGCAGAACAAGTGTTTGTATATCGGATATATCCATAATTAAAGTTTGTATATACATGTACTAAGATAACTATCCACAACAAGTTTGCATACAAATCAAATATATATACATATACTAAGATAACTATACTAAAAGTTACATAACTATTAATAGTATATAAATAAAATAAAATTATATATATAATATAAATAAAGAAATTATATATATAAATATATGTTTGGAATCATCAAAATCAACATATTACATTTAAACTAAAATGGACATAAAATCCAAGTAAACTAATTTTAAAAATAATTCAAGGGCTAATTACATTTTCATTTAACAATCTCCCCCTTTTTGATGATGACAAACAACTTTACTCAAAATAATAAATATTGGCACAATAAAGAAAATTCACATACTTCTCCCCCTGTTTGTCATAAACAAAAAGGAATAGCAATAGGTCATTCTATAAAAGTAAGATGCAAAGAAATGATAAACATAACTGCTGGTTTACTGATACTAAAAGGAAATTACATTTTCAGATTATTTATCACATGGCATACATCATTGGGATGTCCTCCAAGAAGGATTTCTTTCCCGTTGTCTTTGACCATAAGTTTGATAGAATTTTCGGTGTAGGAGTCGGTTGAGGAAGATTCAGATTTGGTAGAAGTGTTTGCTTGAGAGGGAATAGCCATATGAGGTGGTAAGACAAAGGGCCAAGGAGGTGGAGTTACCCAAGGAGCAAATGGAGGAGAGAGAGAGAGCTATGGCGTTAAGAGTTTCGGAGTAAGAGGAGTATTTTTTTAATTTAGCATTACTTACACCTTTTATTTGAAGCTCACATTCTCCCCAAGTGGTATAAACCCGGGTTGTTTTCCAACCCAAACAACATAGACGGACTTCATGATTTGTGTGTGAAGATAGAGTAAAAGGGAGTAACACACATTTATATATAGGGGAGTATTGAATGTCAACTAGTGATAAGAATACCAATAGTTTGTCTACTAGTGAAAAAGGGTTTTGGAAAGATGTGAAAATGCTATTCATATAAATAATGCAAAAAAAAATTATAATTTTAGATCATTTATATATGCCATACCGAGTTCACGACAAATAAAGGTAAAACGATCTTCGGATAACGGTTTTGTGAAAATATCAGCCAATTGAAGATCCGTAGAAACAAATTCTAGTCTAACGTCACCTTTTTGAATGTGATCACATAAAAAGTGATGTCTAATTTCAATATGCTTAGTTCTAGAATGAAGAATTGGATTTTTTTATCAAACATATTGCACTTTTGTTGTCACAAAAAATTGGAGTATTTTGAAAGGATATTTTAAAGTCTTCTAATTGTTGTTTCATATATAATGTTTGAGCACAACTACTACCGGCGGCAATATATTCTGCCTCGGCTGTGGAAAGAGCAACTGAATTTTGTTTTTTACTAAACCAAGAAACTAGTGAGTGTCCTAGGAAGTGACATGTACCACTAGTGCTTTTTCTATCAACTTTACAACCCGCAAAATCCGCATCAGAATAACTTACGAGTTCAAATGATGTGCTTTTAGGATACCATAAGCCTAAGTATTTAGTACCATTTAAATATCTAAAGATGCGTTTTACGGCACACAAATGAGATTCCTTAGGATTGGCTTGAAAACGAGCACATAAACGTACGCTAAACATAATGTCGGGTCTACTAGCGGTTAAGTATAGTAGTCTACCAATCATGCCACGATATAAAGTTGTATTAACAGATTTTTCTTTTTCATTAATATATAAATTTATAGATGTGTTCATACGTGTACCAAGTGTTTTACCATTCTTTAAGCCATATTTTACTAAAAGATCTTTAATATATTTAGATTGATTGATAAAAATACCATTTTTAGTTTGCTTAATTTGTAAGCCCAAAAAGAAATTTAACTCACCCATCATACTCATTTCAAATTCCATAAATTTTGAAAAATCTTTACATAAATTTTCATTTGTGGATCCAAATATAATATCATCAACATAAATTTGTACAAGAAGCATATCATTGTTAAAGTTTTTTATAAATAAGGTAGAATCCCTTTTTCCTCTCACAAAATTATTTTCAAGCAAAAATTCACTTAATCTTTCATACCAAGCCCTAGGGGCTTGTTTTAATCCATATAAAGCTTTATTTAGTTTATAAACATGATTTGGAAATATGTGATTTTCAAAACCGAGAGGTTGCTTAACATAAATATCTTAACTTATAAAACCATTTAAGAAAGCACTTTTGACATCCATTTAAAATAATTTAAAGTTTCTATAACATGCATAAGCTAATAACATACGAATGGCTTCTAATCTAGCTACGGGGGCATAAGTTTCATCGTAATCAATACCTTCTTGTTGGTTAAAACCTTGTGCAACTAGTCTAGCTTTATTTCTTACAATCAATCCGCCATCATCATTTTTATTTCTAAAAACCCATTTAGTTCCAATAATAGTTTTATCTTTAGGTGTGGGAACAAGTGACCAAACATTATTATGTTCAAATTGTAACAGTTCTTCTTGCATAGCTAACAACCAAAATTCATATTTTTCGGCTTCATTAGTATCTTTTGGTTCAATTTGTGACACAAAGGCTAAATTATTACATACATTCTTTAATGAGGATCTAGTAAGAATACCACTTGAAGGTTCTCCCAATATATTTTCAAAAGGATGATTATTAACAAATTTTCAACTTTTAGGTAAACTAGAGTCATTATCATTTTTATCTTTATATGGAGTCTTTTCATTATTAATGAAATTATCAACACTATAAGTAAAGTTTTCATTTAATTTTACTTCATTAATACATTTATTTAGATCTAAAACCTCATCATCATCTTTGTTGTTTTTAGCAAAAGGATTAGATTCATCAAAAGATACATGTATTGATTCTTGAACAACTAAAGTCCTTTTATTAAAAACTCTATATGCTTTACTATGAAGTGCATACCCAAGAAAAATACCTTCATCTGATTTTGCATCAAATTTACCCAAATTAAATTATCATTTAAAATAAAACATTTACTTCCAAAAACCTTGAAATAACTAACATTTGGTCTTTTATTTTTCAGAATTTCATAAGGAGTTTTATCTAAACCTTTTTTAACAATAGTTCTGTTTATTACATAACAAGATGTATTAACGGCTTCCGCCCAAAAATATTTCTGTAAATTATGTTCATTTAGCATAGTTATAGCCATTTCTTGTAAAGATTTATTCTTCCTTTCTACTACACCATTTTGTTGAGGTGTCCTAGGTATAGAAAAATTATGTTCAAAACCATTTTCATCACAAAATAATTCGACATCTTTGTTATCAAATTCTTTTCCTCAATCACTTCTTATAAAGACAATATTACAACCTTTTTCATTTTGAATTTTTCTACAAATTTAGCAAAAATAGGGTGTGTATGATTTTTATGAGTAAGAAAGACAACCCATGTAAATCGAGAATAATCATCAACAATAACAAGAGCATAATATTTTCCACCTAAACTAGCAACTTTGTTAGGTCCGAATAAGTCTAAGTGTAATAATTCTAAAGGCCTACTAGTTGAAATATCTCTTTTCTTTTTAAAGAAAGTTTTGGTTTGCTTTCCAAATTGACATGCTTTACACATTTTATCTTTAATAAACTTAATTTTGGGCAGCCCTCTAACTAACTCATTTTTGGACAAAATATTAAGTTGTTCCATGTTGGAATGACCTAACCTTTTATGCCATAGCCAAAAAGTATCATTTAGGGCAGCTAAACACTTCACATTTTGTTGTGACAAATTATTAGAATCAAGAGTATAAACATTTTCATGTCTAGAAGCAACAAATAAAACATTATTATCTTTAACATTTTTTATTAGACAGTAATCTTCTTTAAATGTAACATCATAAGCTTTATCACACAATTGGCTAATACTAGTTAAATTATGCTTAAAACCATCAGCTAAAAGAACATTTTCAATGCAAGGGGAAGGATCCTTACCGACTTTACCTATGCCGATGATTTTGCCTTTGGAGTTGTCTCCGAATGTCACTAGTCCTCCATCTTTGGCAATAAAGCTAGTAAACTTGTTTTTGTCACCCGTCATGTGTCTTGAACACCCACTGTCTAAGAACCACTTTGATTTGTTCGAACTAGCTCTAAAACAAACCTACAATGAACATTTAAATAACTTTTCTTTTGGTACCCAAAATGTGTTGGGTCCATAGGGGTTAGCAAACATAGGAGTCTCTTTAGGAATCCATGCCACTTTAGTAGACAATCTATATTTGCAAAAATCTGAAAAATGGGTATGTCTTCCACAATATGTACATAAAGAGTTTCCAATATTTTTAGAATAATTTTCAAAGCTTTTCTCATTTTTATTTTCATTATAACCAATTCCAGCCTTATCATACATCCACCTTTGGTTTCCAAGTAGCAAATTTAGATTCTTCTGTCCATTTACAAAATTTTCAAGACACCAAGTTAAATCCTTAAGTTCAAGTTTCAATTTTTTATTTTCAGAAATAAGATAATGACTTGGTGAATCTTTAACTCTTAGTTTTTCTATAGACTTATTTTTCAGATTTCATTACTTCTATATTTTCAAGGAGAGAATCATATTTATGTGATAAAGAAGAATGTATCTTTTTAAGACTAATATATTTAGTTTTAAGTTCATCAAAATTGTAATAAAGTTCATCAAAGGCATTTTGAAGTTCATCATGATCATTTGAAGTTTCATATTCACTATCTAAATTAAAATTAGAAGATACATCATCGTCATTTGCCATAAGGCAAAGATTTGTAACTTCTTCATCACTTGAATCTTCATCATTACTACTTTCATCAGAATCACTCCAAGTAGTAGCTTTCATGGCCTTTTTGTATTTTTCATTTATTTTCTCTTTTCTATCATTCTTCCCTTCTTTGGCTTTGGGACAGTTAGGTCTGATATGGCCTAACTCTTTGCAGTTATAACATCTTGGCTCAAACTTGGAGGATGACTTTCCTTCATGTGCCTTCTTTGAAAAGAATTTCTTGAATTTTCCAGAATGTCCCTTCTTTTTGGCAAGAAATTTTTTGAATTTTCTGGTGAGAAGTGCTATATCACCATCTTCATCATCATCAGCTTCTTCACTTTCTTCTTCTTCCTCAATGGATTTGAAGGCAATAGTTTTGCTTGCCTTGGGCTTCTCATCTTCATCAAGTTCTTTGAGTTCCATTTCATGAGTAATTAAGGAGCCCAATAGTTCATCAAGAGAAATAGGTCTTTCTCGTATAGCTTCTTTGATTGCTAGCTTCTTAGTCATATATGCAGATGGTAGTGACTTGAGAATCTTACTCACTAATTCAGAGTCAGTATAAGTTTTGCCAAGATATTTCAAACCATTTATGATATTTGAAAATCTAGTAAACATATCAGAGATAGTTTCATCTGTTTTCATTTTAAAAAGCTCATAATTATGAACAAGCATGCTTATTTTATCCTCTTTTACTTGACTAGTTCCTTCATAAGTAATTTCTAATCTATCCCAGATTTCTTTTCACTTTCACAACAACATATTCTGTTATATTCATTAACATCAAGAGCACAATGTAAAATATTCATAACTTTGGCATTAACTTGAAGTTTCTGAATATCAGCATCATTCCACTCATTTTCATCTTTGAGAACATTTTCATTATTAACAACTTTCATGGGAATATTTGGACCATTTATAATAACTCTCCAAACAGCCTAATCATTTGATTGAACAAAATTTTTCATTCTATTTTTCCAATAGTTATAATTGTTTCCTGAAAATAAAGGAGGTCTATTTATTGATTGACCCTCACCAAGAGATGAAACACTAAAGTTTGCCATTAATCGTAATCTCTAAAGATGTTTAAAACAAAGATAATAAATTAGAGTGTGTCTCTGATACCAATTGTTGCCCAGATATTAACTCAAGAGGGGGGTGAATTGAGTTTAGCAAACTTTTTATGACTTTAATTACAAATTAAATAAATATTTATCTTTAAAGCACTTAAATCTAAAAATCAGATTAATAACACAAATAAAATTGTAAAGATCACAAATTAATTTATTCAAGATAAATTACAGATTTTAATACCCACTAAATAAATTATCAGGTTTAGCTCATAATATAATTTTATATTCTGAAATTTAATCTAAAGTGATTATCACAATAGTGTTAAATAAGTACAAAAAATTAATTACACAAGTAGTATTTCAAGCTTATAAGATCCAATCAAATTTATAAATAATTTTCGTAAATAATAAAAACTAATATTCTGAGATAAATTAAATATTACGAAAATAAATATTTAAGTCTTAAAATAAAATTATCAAATTTTCAGATTTAAATAACTTCTAAATGTAAGTGATTAAAAAAATTAATCAATCACAAGCATATAAATAATTTAAATGCTGAAAATAAATGACACCGTATTTTTAACGTGGTTCGACCAAAACCCGGCCTACGTCCACGTGCCTAGAGCAGCTTCCGTCTCCTTGCGCTTCACTATTCCTGATCCACTTATACGGTATGATCAAACCACCTCTTTACAACTGAGCAGCAAAACCGGCTACAGGTACAACTTTCGAAGCTAAAAGCTAGAGCTTCAAAAAATAAATTTGGAGTTTAAGTACAAAGGTTTGGAGGTTGAATCTCTTTAAATTACAAATGTAAATTTGAGATTCTTCTTCAAATTCAAGTAGACTTCACAATGAATCCAATATTTTTGTGTCAAGTCTTCGCTGAAGATCTTGTAGCTGAATAATGACTTTTGAGCTCTTGAATTTCTTCAACAGATAGTAGAATATTAGATCGTAGCTAACTCAAAACTTGTAGATGTGAATGTCAAATTTCATATGAGCAGAATAATAAAAGTACAAAACTGATTGCTCTCTATTTTTGATCCCCCTCTTTTTTTTGTTCAGTTCATACGTGCTTTCTTCTTGCAACTGCTGGCCAATATATTCTCAAAAAAATAGACGTTGGGGATTTTGAAAGATGGAAACTCTTGATCAACTTGAGAGCTTCATTAATTGTGAACTGAAAGATGGAGACCACATTTTTTTTATTTCTATCAAAATAATAAATGGTAGACTGACGGAGAGAGAAACATTAGAGACAAATGAGATATTAAAAAAAAATTCATGTGGAGTGTGTTAGAAGAGAGATACTCAATAAAAGAAATCATCTCTATTCAAAACGTCACCAGTCAGTCAGAGATAGAGAAAGAAAAAAAATTGTCCAAGTCAAATAATAGGCGAGTTACTGCATGCCAAACACTGACCAAGTCAGTTCATCAAATAGAGCGCAAGGCTCGAAGCAGTATGGCAAGGAAATATGCGTAAAATATATATATATATATATAAATTATAAAATATATATATAACAGGTATTGTAAAGATATGTCATAGGGCTTTCAGTTATTAGTTGATGTCGTATGATGTATGCATCAGAAGAAGTATATATATATAAAGTGTACGGACAGAAGTTATATATATATATGTATGCGTACAGTTATCTCGGTTAAAGAGAATTATAAACCATAAAAAAATCATGCAATGTTCAAGGTTAATAAAGCATATATATAAACTAATGAGATATAGTATTGCGTGTTCAAATGTCTGAAGTGAAAGAACTACCCAAGGTAGTTGAACAGTGACGAAACCAAGTGCTACAGGCTTATACGGCCACATCTAAGTCAACAAGTACAAAAGGTTTTGTGGCTGTGGCAGGACCTTATGACAGAGATGAGGTGATAGAGTATAGGCGTGAGATTTGTATGAATTAAAGGGTGTGGGACCAGGACGGATATCAAATCTTTAAATAGAGATTTTGTCCGTGTACCACCAGTTGCTATAATCAGTATAGATCAAAGAGAGTTTCACTAAAAAAATATATAAATGAACGAACAATTATCTTAAGAGAATAAACGAATTATAAATTTTGTCTCATATTATTTTCAAGAACAATGTCTGCCGAAGCAGTTGGAACGCGGCTCAATTATCTGAGGTGTGACAGGATTCAGTTCTCAAGTTTGAAATGACTGGACGAAACAATCATTTAAAAATAAAAAAATAATATAGGTGATATAAGATGAGATACATAGATTTCGTGCATATCATCTAGCAGGTATGGGTATTAAATAATGACACTGTCTTGGTTCTTTAAAAAGAGATGGCAAATCAAATGTCAACATTTACAGGAAGTGACTAGTAAAGATAGAAGCATTCAGTTGAAAATTAATGGAGCCCAACTAGAGTTAAAAAAAATTGTACATTAAAAAATTATATGGAACTAATAAAAGTTATTTCATTATGTTAATAAGATAATATCCAGACATGTTTAATTACTTAGATAATAGGATATTAATTTTAAAAGCAAAAAAAATAAGTTTCCAAAGTGACTAGACGTCACTACACCTGTATCTTTAAGAGACATTTTTTTTAAGGAGGCCAAAGCCTAAATCCTAAGTTAGCACCTGTACAAACTATGTACAAACCATGAACCTTACTAAAACAATATAATTTAAGTAAAGACTTTCCACATATGAAGTAAAAGCACGAACTATAATGCCCATCATAATAATATATAAATAATAGTAAAAAAAACGTGTATATATATATATTTAGTAATAATATATGTACAATGACAGTTATATAATATAACGTACCAAAAAAAATTATATATGTATGTAGCGTACATATAGTAATATTAATAGTATACATAAAAAATGTTAAGGCACAAGGTTAAACTACTAATGATATGTACATAATAATAATAATAATAATAATAATAATAATAATAATAATAATAATAATAATAATAATAATAATAATAATAATAATAATAATAATAATAATAATATAAAAAGAAGATAGTATCTACATAATGAGTGTATGTAAAAAAATTCTTTGATATGAATAAGCACCTTATGTTAGACAACATATACAAGCAGGTGTCATCTTATGCCTAGATCCATTTTCAAACAAGTTTGTAGATAACCTGGTGGTATGGTATAAAAAATAGATAATATATTGACCAACTTAGTTTGCAGAACAAGTGTTTGTATATCGGATATATCCATAATTAAAGTTTGTACATATATGTACTAAGATAACTATCCACAACAAGTTTGTATACAAATCAAATATATATACATATACTAAGATAACTATACTGAAAGTTATATAACTATTAATAGTATATAAATAAAATAAAATTATATATATAATATAAATAAATAAATTATATATATAAATATATGTTTGGAATCATCAAAATCAACATATTACATTTAAAACTAAAATGGACATAAAATCCAATTAAACTAATTTTAAAAATAATTCAAGGGTTAATTACATTTTCATTTAACAAGTATCATTGCTATCGACTGCAGTCATTGTGGTTCTTAAGGGAATCATTGTTGATTTGAAGGCTGAGGTCTTAATGAGTTCTTATGGTAATTCATTACAATTTTTCTCTATTTTATTGTAAGTTGCGATTTGCAAAACTTTAATGAAATACAAAGTTTTTTCCTTTGGTTTTTTTCCTGAAACTTGGCCTTTGTAGATTGCTTGGTTTGATTTATCTTCTTTATCACAATAGATGCGTGTTTAGGATAAAAAGATAAAATCTATTTAAAATTGGCTTCCGCATATAAGAGACCTAATTATTTCCACCTAACAATGGGTATCAGAGAAGGTTGCACTAATTTTTTGTGTTAGATCCGTGTTTAGTGAGATTTGGATGGTTTTTTATTTATATCTTTTGTGCTTGTTTCTTTGTCTCTCGATGGATTCTCATTTGAATTTAGAGTTTGCCGAAAGAATTGAAACTCTTGAAAAAGAAAATTCTCGTTTGAAAAATGTTATTGAATATTTGCAAACGTTTCAAACTCAAAGAGATATCATTCGTGAGATGTTTGTTGCTTTGTATGATGACTTTTTATCTTTAAAATAGTCCAAGGAAGAGAATGAGAATGGAGTCCTTATATTGGAGAAAGAATTAGAGGACGTTAAAAATTCTAGGGTTTGTATTTGTGCCAATGAGGATAAAAATAATTTGATTGATGATTATAAGGAATGTGAGAAGACTCTTAGGGATAAGTTTTCTTTCATTGAGGGAAATCTAGATAACCTACTAGGAATTATTAATAATATGAAGAAGGACTTCCTAAAATTGGAAGAGTCAAATTCTTTGCTTGAGTCTAAAATTTTGAGTTAAAAGATGATTTAAAGACTCGAGTGGTGATGATAATGGCTCACATGTTTCTAATGCTTTGAGTGCTAAAGCCAAAACCATTGTTTGCTTTGGAGGGTCAACCAAAACCAAGGACGTTAGAAAAGGTCAACCTATACGAAACATTCCTTATGCTTACACATGATGACATTGGGGTAGGAAATGTCACCTTAGGTGTTTTTGTTTCGATCTTGGAAGAGGTCTAAGGAAATTAAAGTCTAGTGTCCCGTTGGTTCCTCAAATCCCTATTCGTCGTCTCACGCCTATTTAGGTTATGAAATCAGTTTTGGAGATGCTAAATGTTAGATTGGTTAATTCTCACATGCTTGCACATGATTTTTCACTTGTTATATCTTATGGATGATTGCTTGCATGATTTTGTATGCTATACTCTAGTTGCGTTTCACGATATATGTTTTCTTGTGTTATGACATGTGTATCTTTTATATTATATTTTCTTTTATTGAGTCATATTTGAAAAATACAAAAAGATTTTCGATTTTTGTGTATTTTAGTTTTACACATTTCTTATGGTATATTGGTGTGTTTGAATCTAATTCACTCCGTAATTTCCATGTGGCTAGGACATTTTGTTATGACTTTGGATACTTAAATTGATTTTACCCATGTTTATGGAGTTGTTTCGAACTTAATTTGCATTATGGATTCGACTTTGTATCTGCTTACGCACACGTATGCACGAGCTTGTTGGATTTTGACTTCATGATCTATATTTGAGCTAGGTGAGATGTTCTCCCACCAATTTTGTTATCTACATGTTTATTTGACTATGGTGGATTTGTGATTGTAAGAATCATTTCCCGCGGGAGTTTATTTATTATTGAAAAAAATATGAGTCTACATGGAAAAGGACTGCAAAAGGCATGTGAACTTGTTGTGAAAGACATTATTTAAAAAGAGCCTAAGTAAAAAATAAAGGCAATAAAAAGAAAAATATGCCAAAAGGGGCCAAATAGTTCAGTTTGTTTGATCATTAAAAAAGAAATCACTTCAAAAGAATATAAAAGAATGAAAATATGATCATGTTTATCTTTTTAGGGAGTTTAGTTGAAGATCAACGGGGTTGTATAATAGTACCTAGTTCTTCTTATTTTTTTGTGACGCTATTGATAGGTAGAATCATCAATATTCTAGGATTGTGTGCATTGTGCTTATTTTGGTCATTAAGTTTGACTTTATTTATCAATTGGGGCTAAAGCTTAGTTGATAAAGTTTTGCGATCAATTAGAACTTCTTGAACATATTTGAGTGTTTGGGTTTAATTTTTTTGTTACTAGTTCACACCCATTCATTCCATCCCCCACATTCGGACACATTGATACTATCCTAGTGTGTAAAGGTTATGTATTTTGTGTCATATTTTGTGGTCGTTTATACATATATATGTGTACTCGGTTTCATTGATATATTTTTCATATATTATATATGGTATTGTTTGTTGTAATTATGAAATTTGTTTTTTTATATACTCACCCTTCTTACCGGTCATGAAGGTCTCCCTTCACCTAACTCTCTACCGGAGATTTTCCACTCACTACTACTTATAATATCCCCACTTTATGATATCATGGGCATTTACTGTATCAATCATAAGATCATTATATGAATATGTAATATTTTTATGATCACCCACTATTAACGATATCCATTTCTTTTTTATTGCGAGCAACTCTTTGATGGAGGGTTGTAAGCATTACTGCCCTTTAATAAAGTTTCTCGTGTCTGATGTTACCTAATCCTCGAAGTAAAGAAATAGGAGTGAGAATAAGAGGTTGTCCTCTCCCAACCCTACGCTAGCGCATAGTTCAGTAAAAACATAAAAAATTTAGCTAATGGGCAATGAAGGGGAGGGAGCCTTGACTCGAGCATTGTACAAGTTCATAGGGACACTTTGAGCCACATCAATGACTATCATAAAAGGTAAGTCTTGAAGGAAAGCTACCAACACCTATCAATGTGAACTTGTTTGGTTTGTTAGTAGGCAGGCCCATTCTGTTTTCCTGACCTATAGACCCATGAATTCTTAAGAATTGACAAACATGCTTGGCATACAGGGCAGACGAAAAAGTGCCTCAATGTAATGCATTAAAAACTTCGACTCCTTTTATTCAATAATGAACTCCACATAATTTTTTTTATTTGAGTGCAACTTATTCTTTTGGTGGTGACATAACAAACTACATGAGCTTCTCAATGAAACCACCCACAATCTCTAATGTACCAAAAATAGTCGATGTCTGTAATAAATGCCAGAAGACGCCGAGTTGTCATTTTAACTATTTGTAAAAATTAAAAAAGAAATATGTATAGATTTTGTTAAGTTTTCCTTCAGATTCTTATAGTTCTGCAATTAGAACCGCCATCTATCTTGGTAGAAAGAAATATATAGTAAAAAGGTATTTATTTGGGGGCATTTAAGAGAAAAAACCAATATATAATTTTTAGACCATATTTTTTTGTCTATATTAGTGATATTAAAACGGTAACAATGACATTAAATGGATACATATGATTACTATCGAGTCATCATCACATGCAACATTGTCGAAGAGGTGGACGAAGAAAGCTAATGTGGCAATGACAGGTCATCACCCCTGTAATGTTATATTTGTCTACTTAATATCACTACTAAGAATTCTATTAATTTTAAAATTTATATAGGATTAACATTTACATTTTTAGGGACTAAAAAATGATTTTACCTCATGTCATGGATTGATATAACGTGGTAATAAACCATCATTGGGAAGTAGTCATGAGATGTGATGCAATTTTATTATTCGTGTTTTAAATAAAAAGTTAAACAATATAATATTTTTTATTTCTAAATAAAAAGTTAAACAAGATACTACAAACTTATTTATTTAGTATCATACAGAATATATGTAAAATCTAACAATTGCACAAAAGTGCAAATATGAACAAGATGCATTACAATAGAATAAAAGATTTTTTTTTCATTAAAAGAATCTATATAAGAAAAGTAATATTAGGTATAGTAGATTATAAAATCAGGAAACTAAAGCAGATGTTAATATTCCCGATTAGCCCCGTCTACTAAGTATATAGTAGATTAGATTTTATAATTTTTTCCAACATATTTCGTGAAAAATAATTTTCCTCAAGTAGATCATATTTATAAACAAATAGTGAATATTCACTACATATATAAATATAATCTATTGAAAAAAAATTGGTGGGAGCAATTAAAAAATATTTTACATAAATAAGACTTACCATAATAAATTCGGTGATTTATGAGATGTTCACAAAAATATCCCTCATTGTTTAGATAAGTCTAACTCTTACACAAAATATACAATTACAAACAAATGGCAGCATCCACGAAAATGGAACCTCCCAGTTGGCTAGAAGTCTATCCACACATCCATACATTATGTGGGAGCTAAATCACAAATACTTACAGCGGTGCGGGAACGGATGCGGATGCGAATTCACAAGTTCGTCAATTTTCAAAAAAATTATAAATGCGGGAGCGGCCCATTTTTATTTATTTATTATATTTATTTATTTTCAAAACCTTATATTTATTTATTTTTTTATTTTAAATTTCAAAACACAAATATAGAAATAGCAGGGAGAAATAAACTGGACCCCCCCCCCCCCCCCTCCCTCCCAAAAAAAAAAAATGGCCCACAATTCAAAATAATACAACTAATAAAGGCTCCATAAATTTAGATAAAACCTAAAAGCTTAACAAACTAAACGAACACAACACAAAAGGCCATTAATTAAAGAACCCTTGCATATAAATCACAGTACTAGAAGATTCTAACAATAAATAAAACGCTGTCAAACATCTCCTCTCTCCAAATGATGCAATCCAAAATACACACTAGATTAGGTTCTCTCTCTCTCTCTCTCTCTCATGCGGTTAGACATCTGGAGACACTAGATTAGCCCCGTCTATTAAGTATATAGTATATTAGATTTTATAATTTTTTCCAACATATTTCTTGAAAAATAATTTTCCTCAAGTAAGTCATATTTATAAATAAATAATAAATATTCACTACATATATAAATATAATTCAAATACACACTAAATTAGGTTCTCTCTCTCACGCGGTTAGACATCTGGAGACAACCACAACTTTCTTCCGCATAACTCCAACAATACAGAAACTTCATTAGGGAAGTTGGATAGGAGAGAGAGATGTTCTTTTTGGTTTAGGTGCAGCCACTGACCCAACCTTAGGGGCTCCAATTTTGGCACCCGAAAAATCAACATGCACTACTGCGGAGATAAAAAAAGGCAAACCAGTCCCATACAGTTGTTGCCCGATCTTGCCTAAAAAAAATAAACGATTTCATACTACCACCGCCTTCGGGTTAAACCAGCAGCTCGTTTGGCAAACAACCATTAAGCACATGAAAGCCTTTGACAAAGACGACCCACGTAATTTCTGGCAACAAGCCAATATTCACCGTGCTTACTGCAATGGCAGTAACGAACAAGTCGGCCAATATTCACTATGCTTACTGCAATGGCAGTTACGAACAAGGGGATTCTTGGTAAATTATTAGTAAAGAATTCCTGTACACGGTCCATACGAGGGCCTTTGGATTTCAAAAATGGCCAATTATATGGCCACAACACTTGATTATTTAACGGATCCAAGATTTCAAGTGCTGGCACATCCAACATGGCTTCTCTTCCACCTTTGATCACCGCCACCAAACCTTACTCTTCTTCCGCCCTCTATTCTCGGTCCCCATTTTCCAAAACTGAAAAATCAAATCATGGGTTCAAAGTCTCATGCATGACAATAAATGGCGATGATAAAAACTCAAAAAATGCAGGAACTTCATTAGGGAAGTTGGATAGGAGAGATGTTCTTGTTGGTTTATATGCTGCTAGTCTTGCAGTCACTGACACAGCCTTAGCGGATCCAGTTTTGCCACCCGACCTAGCAAAATGCGTTACTGCGGAGATCAGACCAGGCGTACCAGTCCCATACAGCTGTTGCCCGCCGGTGTCCGAAAAAATAAAAGATTTCATACTCCCACCAAGACCTCGACGCCTTCGGGTTAGACGAGCAGCTCATTTGGCAAGCAGCGAATATATAGCAAAGTTTTCAAAAGCCATTGAGCTCATGAAAGCCCTTCCCAAAGAAGACCCACGTAATTTCATGCAACAAGCCAATATCCACTGCGCTTACTGCAATGGCGGTTACAGGCAAGTAGGCTTTCCGGAGCTCCAAATTCAAGTTCATAGCTCATGGTTGTTTTTCCCATTTCATCGATGGTATCTCTATTTCTTCGAGAGGATTCTTGGTAGACCTTGGTTATGCTGGTAGCGATCCTACTACAACAAATGCAGATGAAATTATATCAAACAATTTGGCCATAATGCATCGTGAAATGTTCCAAAACAGTTGTAATAACCTCCTCTTCTTCGGTGGCCCATATCGCGCAGGAGATGATTTGGAGCTGTACCCTGGATCTATAGAGGTAGTTCCTCACACCCCAATTCACCGGTGGGTTGGTGACCCAACCCAGCTCTACAACGAGGATTTGGGTAACTTCTACTCTGCCGCTCGAGACACTCTCTTTTACTCTCACCATGCCAACGTTGATCGAATGTGGACTATTTGGAAAACCCTAGGACATAAATGCAAAGATATCACTGATCCGGATTGGCTGAACTCATCTTTCCTCTTTTACGACGAGAATGCTGAATTAGTACGCGTCAAAATTAAGGACAGTGTGGATAACAGAAGGCTGGGTTACGCTTACGAACAAGTGGACATCCCATGGAAAAACTATCGACTGGTGCCACGAGCAACAAAGTCGAAAGTCGCAGAGAGATTTTCTAAATTGCCGACGGGAACGAACAAAGTGACGTTCCCATTAACTTTAGATAAAGTTGTGAGGATTTTAGTGAAAAGGCCAATGAAATGTTGGAGTAAGAAACAGAAATAGTATGTTAAATTTGATGTGATTATAAACGATGAAGACCCGAAGGGATGTCCACCCGACCAGAGCGAGTTTGCTGGGAGTCTTGCTCAATTGCCGAAAATATAAACCAAAATGCAGAAAATAGAATAACATCTATAACTAAGCTGTTGGAAGATTTGGATGCGGAAGATGATGATAGTTTGTTGGTCACTTTGGTACCCAAATGTGGAACTGTTAGCATTGGTGGTATCAATATTGTGAACTTATCTTCTGCTTGAACTTGGTTGTATTTTTCAATAAATTAAATAAAGAATAAGATGCTTCAAGGGACTGTGCACTTGTAATCATAGAATAATTGTCAACATTTTTCTTAAACGATGATGTTGCCCCCAATAAATATAGCTAAACTTTTTTTTCGTACCTCATTTAATTTTAAACATATAACAAATAAATAAGTAATGACGACAATAAGTTTTAAATGTTCATCTTATATCTAAATATAATTTTGATGTCTCCTCATACATTTATGTCATGCGTTAACAATAATTACTTCCTCGCTCATATCTCTCTCCCCTCTTCCCTTCGTTTTCAACTTCTCTTCACCCAAAAAAATAGGCCATCTCTCCCCTCTCCTCATAACTCAGTCATTTACTCTGAAGTTGGAATCAACCTTTTGGCTAACCATTCATCTCCCCCTCACATATTTCTCTCTATTTTCTCTTACTTGTTAAATATGCATTTATGCTTTCAAACATTCCTCGGCTCTCCGCATATGCCAAAAGACGCCTACTTGTTTGTCTATAAATCAGTAGTTTCATTACTACTTTGATTCCTCAAATACTTCGCTCATCAGACCTTCTCTTCAAATCTCAAATCACTTCTATAAGATCTCATCAAACTTTTTCCTTCATAGTTTTATTATATACATCTCTCTCTCTCTCTCTCTCCTCTCTCTCTCTCTCTCTCTCTCTCTCTCAGAGTAGTATATTGATTTTTGCTATTGTTTATGTTTGATTTTATGAGTAATAACTTGGTTAGAGATAGTGTGAATTAAATTAGATAAGATCCAAACATTTTAGCCCGAAAAGAGGTACAACATCTTCCCCATTGTTTTTTTTTGTATGTTGACATCCGTTTGGGTACTCTATCTCTCTCTCTCTCCCATATATATATATATAAAAGTGGCCTCCAATACGAGCTCTACTTATAGTCTCCCATGCGACCTCTTTCAAAAAATGTTATTGTTGTATTTTTTTTGTGTTTAAAGGTAGTCGCAAAAAAATAAAAAATCAACTTAAAATTTATTTTTTTACAATTTAAAAAAAAACTGAGTTAATATTTTATTATTTTTTAAAGCTCTCAGACATTAATCCATTTTTTCATAATATCAGAAAAATGTATATGCATCTTACTGGGGAAGCCCTATTTTGTTATAGAAATGTTATATTGTTAACGAGATAATTTTTTAATATAAAAGAGTAGGATTTGAGTATGTTAGAGGTATTTCGGTTTCTGAAATCTTGGGAGAAAGGTTAATGTGTATTTACCTCAACATAGGATGGGTAAGTCATCAAGTAGAAATTGTAATGGTACATGATGTGCAAACTTACAATTTGAAGACAGTATGTTATTTACATTTGTATGTCATATTTGTATATTGTGGTTCATATGCTTTAAGAATAACTTTTTAAAGAAGTTACATGTATTAAATCGTTATAGAGTTTTCTTTAGCTAAATTCGAAAAGAACTTTTGGGAATTATTTCTAAAAAATTTATTATAAGGTTTTGTGTTACACGAAAACTTTCATTGTTGCTATTTCATTTACGTTGAATAAAGTATTGAAATATGTTTCTTATTTAGATTTTCATAAGTTTGAGTATCGACAACGATGATGAGGTGGACATTGATCCAACTGAACAACTGTTAGGACACGCGGTTTTGGAAAACAAGGCTTGCCATAGTCTTGGTAGGACTTCATAGGTTCACATATAGTTGGTAATACTTTAATTTTCTTTTGAACTTCGTGATATTCATTACGTGTAGAGAGCTCTTCATAAATAGTTTGAGGAGGCTTTTGAATTAACTTTTTAATTTTCTATCGAGATTTGAAGGATTCTTTCCTTAGCACGGTAAAAGGTTTGTTATTGGGTTTGGATCAATTTTCATTATTAAATTGAATTGGTATGGGGGATGTTTTGAATTTGAAATTGAATTTTACTCCTATGATTAATATTTTGATTTCATTTTTTGCTATTCTTGACTTGAAGGGTTCGTTGTAAGTAAATTTAAGGATTATTGTTGGATTATTTTTCTAGCAATTGAAAATGCTCTTCAATCCACCCGCGCATCGCGCGGGGTTAATGTCTAGTATATATAAAATTAGAGCCCAAACCTCAACTTGCCACTTAGCATATTATAAACGAAATCTTCATTATTAAGACCCAACTTTTTCAATCCCTTAAGATTTTTGTGAGCTCCCACTTAACTCTCTAACGTCAGCATGTTAGATTTTGATTTCACAACTCATTTATTTCTTGATGATTAATTAGCAGGTCCATTCATTTCTCTCTCTCTCTAGAAGAATGAACTCCTTCCCATGCCCTCTTATCTTTATGAACAACACCACAAATATCAGCCACGACATTTTTTAAGAGAACACAAAACGCTAACATGCTGAAGTTATAGAAAGAGAGATGAATGGACACAATCAGATATATTTTGTATTAAAGAAACTCTCAGATATATTTGTATAGAAGCAAGGACTTTATGAAATGGACCAAAGCTAAACACCCCCTACACTCTAAGGTGTGCTGGAATGTGGGAGTGCCTGGATGTTTTCCCTGTACCATTTCGAGGGGCACACGGATGAGGTAGTTGATGACTTCTTTTTGTGTTAAGTTTAATCACAAAACGGTACAAATATATATTTGAATAAATAAGGTCTTTTAGAATAATTTATATCCATCATCATGTTTAATCATTTATGGCATCATCATAATTATCCTCCTTTTTATACATGGCCTTTTACACTTCTTATATTTTATGAAATGGGAATGGGTGTGTTGATACCAATTTTAATCTGCTGACATGGCACAATGAAGTGGAGACACGTGTCAATCTACATGGCACTAACAAAGATTTCTAAACAATACCTTAACTTCGAGGAACTCGATTTCCCCGACCAACTCAAATACTCCGAGCAGTAGGTGCTCACCGAGGAACTTCACTGCACTGAGAAACTCTTTGATACCGAGATACTTAGGCGGTCCGAGAAGCTTAGGCGGTCCGAGCTGCACCTCGATCAGAGCATTTATTATCAGACAATTAAGAGGATCAAATGCGCATTAAATGCTGATTATTATCATACGGATGTATACGCTTGTTGAACAGCTATGTATCACCCATTCACATATACAGCCTCATGGCTATAAATACATTGTATCATCCTCATTGTGAGGGGACCGAAATTTCTTGAGATAAAACCTACTTCGAGAATTCCAAAACAGTCAGTAATAACACAAACAGTGGACGTAGGCCATTTGTTCAAGGCTGAACCACTCTAAACTATCTTGTCTTATTCATTTTTTATCTGTGATTAAACAATTAGAGGTAATCTAATTTTTTACATCAACAAATTAGCGTCGTCTATGGGAAACGACTGTAATTTTCATTTTTCACCAAAAACAATTCATCACCAATGGCTGACAATCCTGAATCCAGCAATCGAAACGCTGAAAACCCCCCAAATCCATTCGCTCCTCCAAACATTCAAGATCTTGCAGTAATCATGGCCAGTTTGGCTCAAGGCCAAACAGCCATGCAGGAAATAATGCGACAACTCATGCAAACTATCCAAGGTGGAGCATCAACCTATTAAGGACAATGAAGTGGTCAAAGAAATACTCATTTACTTTCTTCACGCATTAGGCAATGTGATTCATATCGCACTGATAAATCTGAAGATTTCTCTTATCAATCGGGTCGAACTTCGTCAGTACGAGCCACAGATACTGAACAACGCATCACTCTCTCTCTCCAGAAAGGACCAGTGCACTAGAAAGATTAAGCAGGGTCTCTCCTTTTGATCGATTGGGCCCTAGGAAGAATAAAAGTCCTCCTAAGGCTATGTCGAGAAACTTTTGACGACCATTTGATCTAAAAGAGGGTTCTGCCCAATCACAACCAGTTGCTCGACAAGATAAATCCTAGGAAGCTACATCAACACGATCAGTTGCTCGAACCAACAGGCCCGAGGAGGGAAATGATGCGTGGAAAGGCTCTATTCAGAGGCTGGAGGATAGATTAGGGGAAATGACCAAGGCCAAGAATCCTCTACAAAGAACTTTTGTCCAAGGGACACCTTTTGTTCAAACAATTGTGGATTTTCCCACACCATCAAAGTTCAAAGCACCTGTTGTGACTCCTAAATATGATGGAAAAACCGACCCTGTCCTCCATATAGAACAATACCAAGATGCTGACGACATCTATGCTGTGCCAGATGAGATGAGATGCAGGGCATTCTCAGGAACTCTTACAGGATCTGCTCAAATATGGTACAATAATCTTCCTCGGGGTAAGATTTCAACTTTCTTTCAACTGGCCGAGCTCTTCATTGGAAACTTCTGTTTTGGAGCAATACCCGTTAAACGAGTAGCACACCTGTTAAGTGTTAGAGTGTTAGATAAAAGGCAGGTGAGAGCACTAGGGATTATATAACTCGCTTCAATAACGAGAAACTCGAAGTTATTGATTACGAGGAAAAGGCAGCGATTACTGCTCTGATGAGTGGGCTGTTGCCCAACAAGTTATACTACACTTTGGCTAAAGATCCACCCAGAACCATGTCAGAATTGATGGCAAAAGCGGCCAAGATCATGAATGCCGAGGAGGCTATGGCTGCAAAGAAGAATATGGATACCAAAGAAACCAAGGTGGAAGGTGATAAGGCCAAAAAGAAAGAGCATAAGAACAATGGTGGTGACAAGCACTCAAAAACGAAGCCATCATGGGAGGTATTAAAGAAGTTTGAAAATTATACTCCTTTGAAGGTAGACATCAACCATGTTCTAGAAGAAATCAAGAACAACGAGGAGTTAAACTGGCCAGAGAAAATGAAGTCAGACCCTGAAAAGAGGAATAAGGCCAAATATTGTGAGTTCCACAAGGATCATGTCCACACGACCAAAAATTGCATAGCTCTTCAGAATGAGATCGAAGCCCTCATTAGACGAGGAAAACTGGCAAAGTATGTTGATCGTAGAAATGAAAGAAGAAACAACGACCGAGAAAGAGAGAGGTCTAGATCTCCTCGTCGAGTATAGGAGAACAAGAAAAGAGACCATGAAGATGATCCAGAAGACGACCCCGATCTTCCCAAAAGACTAAGGCAGCCAGAACGTGAAATGTTTTCAATACGTTTTGGATCCTTTGATTGCAATATTATTACAGGTGGAGATGCAGGAGGTGGAGACCTTACTGCAGAAAGAAAAGCTTACCTCAATGAGGCTCAAGAATGTTCATATATTCAACGAATAAACTTGGCTGAAGATGATCGCCCAAGGAAGGTCAACAAAGAAAAACTGGTCATCGATTTCTCAAAAAATGACCTTGTAGGTGTGCTGTATCCTCATAATGACCCATTGGTGATCAAAATAAGGATGAAGGAAGTGATGATCTCAAGAGTACTGGTTGATAATGGTAGCTCGACTGATATCATGTTCTACTCGTGCTTCGATAGCTTAAATCTAAAGTTGTCTCAGTTGGAGCCTTATCATAGGCCCCTCCTCGGTTTTGCTGGCGAGAAAGTTTTTCCACTTGGGACGATCAAGTTGGATATGTTCATTGGTACATGGCCTGCTTGTCGAACAGAAAGAGTATGCTTCTTCGTGATGGATAAGAATGTTCAATCAGCCTACAACATCATTATGGGAAGGGTAGGATTGAAGAAGTTCGAAGCAGTACCATCTACGGTACATCAATGCCTAAAATTTTCAACCAACTTTGGAGTAGGAGTTGTGAAGGGTGATCAAAAAGTAGCTCGGGAATGCTACTATTCATCTGCCGAGCAGGAGGAACTAAAGGAATCTAAGAAAAAGACTATTACCTATCAGGTGGATGAGGGTGCAGAAATTGAAACATTGGACCCTAGAGACGAGTCGCAACTCGTGAAAGGTCAGGTAGTGGAAGCTACTGAAAACATCATTCTGGACAACGAGCACCCTGAACGAACAACTCAGATAGGTTCGTCGTTAGATGCTTCATTAAAACAGGAGTTGATGGTTTTCTTAAAAAGCAGAAAACAAACTTTTGCTTGGAGTCATGAAGATATGCCCAGAATAGACCCAAATTTCTTATGTCACGAGCTCAATGTGAATAAGGAAATCAAGATAGTGAAGCAAAGAAGAAGAGTGTTTAGCCCCGAGAAGAACCAAGCTATACAGGAGGAGGTCGAGAAGCTCCAGAAAGCTTGCTTTATTGAAGATGTTAAGTATCCAGACTGGTTAGCAAATGTAGTGATGGTGAAAAAGAAGAACAACAAATGGATGATGTGTGTAGACTTCACCGACCTCAACAAGGCATGTCCAAAGGATCATTTTCCCTTGCCCCGAATTGATCAACTAGTGGATGATACCTCGGGACACGAGCTGCTGAGCTTCATGGATGCTTATTCTGGTTACAACCAGATTAAAATGAAACCTGGAGACAGGGAGAGTACTTCTTTCATTACCCCTAGGGGAACTTATTGTTATAATGTTATGCCTTTTGGTTTGAAAAATGCAGGTGCGACATATCAGCGGCTGATGAACAAGGTGTTTGCAGAGCAAATCAATTGCAATATGGAAGTCTATGTTGATGATATGCTGACAAAGAGCAAGAAAGCTGTTGACCATCTAGTTGACTTAGGCCAGACCTTTGATCAATTAGATAAATGTCAAATGAAGCTGAACCCGACCAAGTGCATATTTGGAGTACGAGAAGGCATGTTTCTCGGGTATATTGTCAATCAAAGAGGCATTGAAGCAAACCCTGGAAAGATCAAAGCTCTGTTAGGGCTGCGATCTCCAACGACGAAGAAAGAAGTGCAAAGTTTTACAGGACGAGTAGCATCGCTTAACAGATTTGTATCGCGAGCAACTGATAGATGCCTCCCATTCTTCATAATGCTCTAAAAGACTTTTATATGGAATGAAGAATGCGAGAAAGCTTTTCAAGAATTGAAGAAATATTTGGGAGCACCTCCACTGTTGTCCAGGCCAGTGATGGGAGAAAGATTGTACTTATATCTGGCAGTTTCAGAAAATGCAGTTAGCTCGGCATTAATAAGAGTAGAGGATGGAGTACCAAAACCCATTTATTACACTAGTAAGGTCTTCTGAGGAGCAGAGATTAGATATCCGAAGCTGGAAAAGTTGGCACTGGCACTGATCGAAGTGAGTAGAAGAATGAATCCATATTTCTAGGCTCATACCATAGTCGTATATACCGATATGCCGTTGAGGCAAGCTCTTCATAAACCAGAAAAATCAGGGATATTGATGTATTGGGAAATACAACTCGATGAATATGATATAATTTATGAGCCCAGATCGTCACTGAAAGGGCAAGCAGTAGAAGATTTTATAGCAGAGTTCACTTATCCTGATACCCCCGAGGAGCAAAAGCTGAACACCGACCAACCTGTGGATGTTACAGGATCATCAAATTTAAACCCCGATCAACTTAAGTTGGTCGGAGAGCAAGACGAGAAGGTCGGTGAGCAGCGAAGTGAGGTAGAAATGGAGATAAAGGAGCAACAAATATTCCATCGAGGAACTTTATCTAATAAGAAGTTTGAGGACGAAATACCTGTATGGAACCTATATGTGGATGGCTCATCATGCACCTTGGGTAGTGGAGCCGGGATTGTATTGAAAAGTCTAGACGAGGTCGATATAGAATATGCTCTTCGCTTTTAATTTCAAGCTTCTAATAATGAGGCCGAATATGAAGCGATGATTGTAGGTCTTAGTCTGGAAAAAACCATGAAGGCAGAGTAGGTAATCGTGTGCAGTGACTCACAATTGATTGTAAATCAAATGCTCGGTGTATATGCAGCAAAAGGAGAATTGATGATTAAGTACCATGCAAAGGCGATGGAGTTGGTATCAGAATTTGTTACTGTTCAACTGGTTAGAATACCAAGAATGGAGGATGCAAGAGCAGACGCTTTAGCTCGATTAGCATCGGCTACTCGTACCGAGCTACGAAGAACAATCCCAATTGATATTCTGGCTGGTCGGAGCATAGAAGAAGATCTTACGATAAACTTTATTACCCTTGATTTAGGGCCATCTTGGATGGATCCCATCAGGGCATATATTGAAAAGGGAGAATTACCGATTGATAAACTCGCGACCAAGAAATTAAAGTTTAAAGCTGCTCGTTATGTACTGACTATTGGTGTTCTATACAGACGAGGAATTATGGCAGGTTTGCAAAGATGTGTGCATCCTTCCGAAGTGAAAGACTTGATTGAAGAAGTCCATGAAGGGTCTTGTGGAGCCCATGTAGCAGGTCGGACACTTCTGCAAAGAATAATGACGCAAGGATACTACTGGCCAACAATGAGGGCTGATTGTATAGCCTATGCCAAGAAATGTGATAAGTGTCAGCGCTTCTCCTCCATTCGAAGAACTCCCCAAGCATTATTGACACCCATTACTTCCCCTTGTCCATTTTCCATGTGGGGAATTGACTTGGTCGGGCCACTTCCAACAACTAGAGGAAGATTTAAATATCTTGTCGTCGCAGTGAATTATTTTACTAAGTGGGTAGAAGCCAAGCCTCTTGTCGACATGACATACGAAAAGGTGTACTAATTTATTTGGAAAAATATCATTTGTAGATATGGTCTTCCCCATGCATTCATCACCGACCATGGAACACAATTTGATAACGAGGAGTTCGCTGCCTATTGTCATCAGTCAAATATCTTGAAGATCCACTCGGCACCAGGCCATCCCCAAAGCAATGGGCAAACTGAAGTGACAAGCAGAACGCTGCTAAATGGATTAAAGAAAAGACTGAATGACGCGAAAGCAAACTGGATCAACGAGCTACATTCAGTACTGTGGGCTTATCGTACTACTCCCCGAGCAGCAACAGGAGAATCTCCGTACATGCTGGCATTTGGAAGTGAAGCTGTTATACTTGCCGAGTTGGGTCTCCCAACACACAGAGTACTGAATTTCAATTCCCCTGTCAGTGATTTTATGAGAAGGTTAGACTTGGACATGCTCGAGGAAGTCAGAGAAGAAGCATCCATCAGGAATGCTGCTTACCAGCAACGAACAGCTTTGTTCTTCAATAAGAGAGTGAAGAAGTGCGACCTGAAAGAAGGAGACTATGTGCTAAAGTAAGTGATTCAAAAGCACAACAAACTAGAAGCAAACTGGCATGGACCTTACTGAGTTACAGAAGTTATTCGACCAGGAACCTACAGAATAGAAACTTTAGAGGGGGAGGAGTTTAAGAATGCATGGAATGCGTAACACCTGCGCAAATATTATCAGTAATGTAAACTCTAATGCAATGCAGTTTCATCGGTATGAATAAAATGTGGATATTCTACCCAATTCTCTCCTTTTTGTTGAATTTTTTTTGCGGAATACTAGTGCTACACACTACTCAGCAAAATCCACCAACTCCGGTTGGTCGGAAATAAAAAAAATATTTTCCAAAAGTTCCAACTCCGATTGGTTGGGAAGAAAATCCACCAACTCTGGTTGGTCATAAATAAAAAATATTTCCCAAAAGTGCCAACTCCGGTTGGTTGGGAAGAAAATCCACCAACTCCGGTTGGTCGGGAATAAGAAAATATTTCCCAAAAGTGCCAACTCTGGTTGGTTGGGAAGAAAATCCACCAACTCCGGTTGGCCGGGAATAAAAAATATTTCCCAAAAGTGCCAACTCCGATTGGTTGGGAAGAAAATCCACCAACTCCGGTTGGTCTTCGATAAAAAAATATTTCCCAAAAGTGCCAACTCCGGTTGGTTGGGAAGAAAATCCACCAACTCCGGTTGGTCGGGAATAAAAAATATTTCCCAAAAGTCCCAACACCGGTTGGTTGGGAAGAAAATCCACCAACTCCGGTTGGTCGGGAATAAAAAATATTTCCCAAAAGTGCCAACTCAGGTTGGTTGGGAAGAAAATCCACCAACTCTGGTTGGTCGGGAATAAAAATATTTCCCAAAAGTGCCAACTCAGGTTGGTTGGGAAGAAGATCCACCAACTCCGGTTGGTCGGGAATAAAAATATTTCCCAGAAATACCAACTAAGGTTAGTTGGGGAAGAAAAAATATTTCTAAAAATCCACCAACTCAGTTTGGTTGGGAATAAGATGCTGTCAACAACAGTTGGTCGGGAACATTTTAAAGCATGAGTATAGCTTAGAATTAAAAAGTGATCAAGCAAAAATTTTTGATACTCGTAATATTTTAAATTACCACCAAGTTGGTCGAGAAACAAAATATCATCAATTTTGGTTAATCGTCAAATGATTTCCACAAATTCAGGATAGTCGACAATAAAGTTTAACCAGCTTTAGTTGATCAGCAAATAACATAATGTTGTTATCTTTTTAACAGATATACATAAACATATGTAAAGTGTTTTACAAAATATCTACAAGACAATGGCAATAAAGATTTTAAAGAAAAATATAAGTTTTTCATTAAATCCAAAACAAAGTACATTGAGAATAAAATACATAAAAATTATTACATCAGAAATCCTATTCTATGGGTTTCTTCCCCTCTGCTTTTGAAACAGGTTCCTCGCCAGCAAGAGGATCATCTAAGGCATAAGGGGAATTTATGAAATTAAGGTATTTGAGCATCCTGATGTTCATCACAGATGGTCGATCGAGTAGGTGCTCGGGGCGAGATATCTCGACATTGGAATGGAGACTGTAATCTCCAAGATATATGGAAATCAAACACTGAGGGATTACCCGAGCAGGGATCCAGCTCATGTCGAGTTTGAATGGTGGCACTGGCAAGTCGAGAAACCCAGGATTATGGTAATCCCACAAGTAGTGACCTTGTTCCCATTGCAATACACCCAAGGCATTCAACCACCCTTGTTTGTAACCCTCATTATTCGCATTTTGGATCCGATCATCCAAATGGTAGAGAGCCTCATTATAGCCAGCTATCCAGAATTCTCTGGGCTGCTTGTGGAATTGATAAGTCAACCTTTCCAGCTGCTCGTGAAGACTTTTTACAAAGAGTTCTTTATTCTCCAAAGCAGACTTCTGTGCAGAGAGCTGCTCGTCCATATTCTGGATCTTCTTGGACATCTCTTCTAGAGCTTTATTCTTCGCAACTAACTGAACTACTTGATTTTCTAGAGAAGCTTGAGTTCTTGCCTCTTCAATAGTAAGTCGAGCAGCCCTTGCTCGTCCCCTAGAACCTCTTGCTCGTCTCCGAGCAGAGGTAGAAGGACAAACTCTCTTCAAGGTTTCCAATTCATCTCGCAGATTGGCATATTCGACCTCCAAGAAAGATAATCCCTCATCATTCACAGGGACCAAAGCGTTTGAGGTAGAGGCAGCAGATTTCAATTGAGATACTTCTCTTTGTAAGTTATTATTTTCCAGCTCCAACAACTCAGCTATCTGCTTGTGCTCCTCGACCTTGGTTTTTAAAGTTCTCTCCCTCACTTCATAAGCAGCAAATAATTTATCGTATCTCTTATCAGCATTCAGTTGTTGATACCTCTTCTCGTATCCCTCGTGCAAAAGGGTTGTAGATTCCTTATATTGTTGTTGAAGCTCTTCAAGAGTGCCTTGGAGGTCTTCAATCATTTCATAATACGCTACATTGTTAGCCACTGCACGGTCGAGCAGGCACTTCAAATACTGGTAGGCTTCAACTGCTCGTTCTGAAGCATTTGGACCAAGTATATCAACGATTTGAGCATCAGTCAAATCTGCATGGCCAGCCTTGAAATATTCGTTGCACTGTTTCATTAATTTTGTATAATGAGCAGATAACAATTCTATCCTGGCCATAAACTAGTAAAAAGAAGAAAGAGCAAGAATCAATAAGGAGCAAGAGGAAGAGAAACAACAGTATGAATAGGTAAAACTTCAAATTTTATTATATCATAAAAGAAAGGTATATAGTCCAGAATTACAATTGATAAAAATAAACAAAGATAAAAATCCAAACAACTCTACACCTTCTCCTTGTCTGCCAAAACTTTCTCGGGAGGCTGGGACGAGGAAGTAGGTTGCTCGGATGGCATAAATGGTTGCTCGGGAGGTGTTGGAAGCTTCTCGTTTGAAATAATGGATGGTTGAAGTTGCTCGCAGGAAGACTGTACAACTGTGGGATGAGAAATTTGATCTCCCATCACCTTGGAAGATTCCTCAGAGGCAGCTTCGTCTTCTTCTTCTTCTTCAGAAGTTGGAGGAGGTCCCGGGATGTGTCGCTGAAACAGATCAGAATTTTCATCAACTTTCACCTCTTGCAGAGCAGCGACCCAGCCATCTCTAAAGTATTTGTGTCTACCATATTCCACTTGTGACATCATGGCAGCCAGACCCTTATTCCACCCCTTATCCCAGCCAGCACTAAAGGACTTTTTTACAGCCAACTTCCTTTTTGCCTTCTCCGAGGAAAGCTTCTCGGAAAGCAGATCCTCGGCAGCCTTCAATTTATTCTCCACTTCCTCCTTCAGACGACCTATTTCACGAAGTTGACCCAACTCTTCCTCAGCAGCTTTGAGCTTACTTTCAAGCTCCCCAGCATTTTGGAGCTTCTCTTAGAGCTATTTATTCTTCTCCTCCAAGTCTTTTATTTTCTTCTCCAACCCTTTGGAGACCTCAACAACCTGATCCTTCTCCTGTTCGATGGAATTTAGCTTCTTCTCCCAAGTAGCTTTATCATCATCATACTTCTGACGAGAATCCTTCAGAGACTGCGTCAGACCCACCAAAGCTTCCTCTACACCTGACGAGGAGCTTGAAGCTTTAATAACTTCATCCTTCTTCAAAATTGTATTAAAATAGGTCGCCAACTGGGAAAAGAAAATAATAGCAAGTCAGTGCACAGATATAACAAGAGAAAAATGAAAGTTTAGGACAATAATACTTACAGAAGCAATATGACGAGAAGCTAATGTGGTAACTATGTCCCGAGAAAGATTTTCTTCAATACCTTGGATCTCGAGAATGATCCAAGACTTCACCGAGCTCATGGCAGAGCTCGGGGCAACGAAAGTGGGAACACCACTTCCAGTAGTCGGTGGCTGAGCGATGGATTCAGCCAAATTGACTGAGGAGCTTTTCTTTAGCTTCCTCAGAGGAGCATCAACAGTCTCGACTAAAGATGTAGTCTTAGTCGGGGATATGACTATCACCTCGCTTGGAGCAGCGACCTTGCTCGGAGCTGCTGGGGGCTTCTCGGCAACCTTCACAGGATCGGTCGGAGGAGGTGCATCGATTTTTTTTGTCCCCTCTTTTGGGACATCATGTTTGCTTTTCTTTACCTCTCCAGCAACATAGGCAGATTTCTCGAAGAGGGCAGGAGCTCTTCTTCTCTTCATCCTTTCACTCAAAGGAATATGCGACTCAGGTGAAGAACTTGTAAAAGCTGGTATTGGTTCCACGTCGCTTATCACCGGACGAGCAGTAAAAGACGAGGTGTAACTTTTATACTGCAGCAGATATGAAGCTGATCTGATATGCTCGTCGGCAACAGTCTGATGCAAACCCCAGATAAGTTTCAGATGTTTTAAGTTAACTTCTGTCTCTTTTGGAGACTGTTGATGTAAAAAACTAGATCGTATCTAATTATTTAATCACAGATAAAATTAAATGAGACAAAGAAATTTTAAAGTGGTTCAACCTTATAAGAATGGCCTACGTCCACTGTTTCTGTTATTGCAGACTTGTTTGGGAATTCTCGATTACAGGTGTAAGGAAAAATTTCTAATCGAGTCATTTGTTATATTGGCTTTATTCCGTTGGACAAAACACTTTTGGGTCATACTGCATCAAGGATCATTCAACG
The DNA here is from genome assembly GCA_949130495.1 of Sambucus nigra. Taxonomy (NCBI): domain Eukaryota; kingdom Viridiplantae; phylum Streptophyta; class Magnoliopsida; order Dipsacales; family Adoxaceae; genus Sambucus; species Sambucus nigra. Next base: position 55,102,352 of record OX422220.1, read on the forward strand.
CAAAGATTTAAGCATCGCATCCAAAGTTCATGCGTTATCAATATTCATGCCATGCTATCTATCCTACAAAGGTATATGACCAAAATACAATTTTATGTGTTGGAGTATTTTAACTAATCAAGAATTTTTCATATAAGAAAATGTTCATAAATAAGCAATATTAATATTGAAAAATCCTTGAAATAAATTTGAAGAAGTTTGGTCAAAACTTATAATCTCGTTCGAAGTTTATTCCAGGTCGTTCGAACGACCTGGATCTAACGACTTTAGTCAGCCTATACTGGAGCTTCGTTAGAAAGGTCGTTCGAACGACCTCGTTAGAACGAGGTTTCTAACAACCTCTATTATACTATATTGGCACGCCGTTAGATATCTCGTTCGAACGAGAAGTCGTTCGAACGAAACGAGATTTTGCCAGGTCTGATTTTTTTAAACTTATTTTTGAGCAGTTTTTTCCTATAACTGTTTTTGCCCACTACTTTTTCAGTTATTTTCATATGGACGAAAATCAGTTTTATATGACAAGGAAGTTCATTTTTGACATAGAACCTTTTTCCACAACTTCCCTCTTTTTGATAAAAATCAACTCCAACATTTTTATCATCTTTTCAAACAAAACCCCTTCATTCAAATTCACATTCAACAAGCAAGTTTGCAGTGGATCTATGCATTCAAGCTTTGAGGAGATGGTGGTTTTGGGCTTCGGTGGATACCGCAACACGAGGAGTGTTGAGCAACGCGTTGGAGCTTCGCGGACTACAACTTCAGAGGTCGAGGACAGCATAAGCGAGTCATGAGTGAGTCAATGTTTGTAAGTCTTTTGAGTCTCTTGTAAAACCTATTGTTGTAGTGGATTTTGTCTAGGCCCAGCCGTTCGAGGTTTTTCCCATTTGGGTTTTCCTCGTACATCGGCGTGTTGTGGTTGGGATGTTCACATTTCATTTTATTAAATCACCTAGATGCATGTTTAGGATAAAATGAATATAATTGGAATTTGTTCTTGCAAACTTGTGAAACTGCATTTAAATTGAGATTGGAAAATACCGCTTTATATCTAATATTAAAATTGGATTGCATGTGTGTGTATTCTACGAATTAGACTAAGATCATATAACCTTGCAACTTCAAATTGGTATCAGAGCCTGTTTCTAAAAGTTATTTAGATGAATCCTGGAGGTTATATGGATAGTTTTTCGTCTAATAGACTACCGTTGTTTGATGGAACAAATTATACCTATTGGAAAGCACGTATGAAATCCGCTCTTAAATCTATTGATGAACGTGTTTGGGTCACTGTTGAAAGAGGATGGTCCCCTCCTACTATGGTTGTTAATGATGAACGTATTTTGACTCCTGTTGAACAATGGAGTGAGGAAGATTTAAAATGGTGTAACTTTAACTCTAAAGGATTAAATGCCTTATTTGGTGTCGTATCTCCCGATGAATTTCGTCGGATAATGACGTGTGAAACGTCAAAGGAAGCTTGGAACATTCTCCAAGTTACTCATGAGGGAACTAGTGTTGTTAAAGCATCAAAACTTCAAAATTTAACTACACAATTTGAAACTATCACCATGAAAGAAACTGAAACCTTTGATGAGTTTTATGCTCGTTTATCTGACATAGTTAACTCCTGCTTTAACTTAGGTGAAAAAATACCTCAAAATCGTGTTGTTAAGAAAATACTTAGATGTCTTCCTAAGCGATTCATTCCTAAAGTCACTGTTCTTAATTCTTTAGGAAACCTAAATACTTTAAAACTTGAAGAACTTGTTGGTGATTTGCAAACATATGAACTAGATATGTTTCCTAAAGATAACAAAGGGAAAGATAAAGGAGTTTCTTTAAAAGTTAAGAAAGTTGATGTGTCTGATTCTGATGAGTCTGACTTTGATTCTGATGATATAGCCTTATTTGCTAAAAAATTTAAAAAATTTCTCAAGTTTAAAAAACAAAACTCTAAATTTGAAAAACCTAAATTTGAGAATAAAAACAAAGGAGGAAATAAAAAATTCACTAATCAGGATTCAAAGAAGTTCAATAAAGACAAATTTAAGAAGGATGATTCGGAGAGATGCTTTGAATGTGAGGGACGTGGTCATAGAGCTTTCGAGTGCCCCACAAAACATAAAAGACAAGGCAAAGAAAAAGCCGTTTACAATGCTACTCTAAGTGACAGTGATAATGAGTCTGAAGACTCTGATGACTCTAAACCGTCTAGAAATAACTTCACTGCCTTTATGGCGAGCCTTGCTAGTAATTCGTGTGAGTCATACCTTAATGTTGACAATTCTGAACAAAATCTAGAGGTTGTTTCTACTCATTCTACCAGTAGTGATGAAAAAAAGAGTGATGGTGATATAGATGAGAGTGAACTACAAACTGCTTATTCCGAACTCTACAATGAATTTCTTCGCATTCAAAAAGTCAACAAAAGATTAACCTTGAAAGTCTTAACTTTAGAAAAAGAGTTGAAAGGCCTGAAGGAGAAGGAGGCTTTAGTTAGTCAACTCGAGGCAATTAAAATATCTCTTTCTGAAAAACTTATCATGATTGGTAAAGAAAAATGTGACTTGATTATCTCCTTAGAAAGTGTTAACAAAGATCTTAATGAGTCTCTAGAAATTAGAACATCTCTAGAAGCTAAAATAGCCCAACTTGAAAAATATCTCGAGTCCTCTCGTGAAGTTAAGGTCACACTCGAGGACAATTCAGGAAGAATGGGAAAACTATTTCTAGGTCCTGTTTTAGGATATAAGGAGAAAGGGTATCAAGAGAGAAAGGGTATAGGATATGAAGAAGGAAATTCTTCAAAAGTCAAATCTGAACCTGTTGCTAAGTTTGTTACAAAATCTAAAGTTCCTAAAGTAAATCCCACTAAGCAACCTTTAAAAGTCGGCCCAAAGCAACCCTATGTATGCTCATATTGTCACAAACGGGGTCATCTTAAAGATTTTTGCTACAAACTTGGAAAGAACCCTCAATTCACAAATTCAAAACAACCCTGTAGCTCCTTAGCTAATCTTAAGAGTCAAGTCAAGTATCTAGTCAATACTTCTAAAAATCTAATGGAAAAGTTTCTTAGGTTTTCTAAAGTCCAAGGAAATAACTCTAATTATAAGACTAGAGCCAATCAAGGAAAGAAAACTACTCAAGCTTGGGTTAAGAAAATTCAAACCAAGAAAGCTTTTGTCGCTCACGTTGCACTAAAGGCACAAAATACCTCTCAATGGTACTTTGATAGTGGTTGTTCTTGACATATGACTGGCGATAAATCTCTATTTACCACTCTCGAAAACCATAAAGATGGTAAAGTAACTTTTAGGGATGGTAGCAAGTCGTAAATCATTGGTAGAGGTTCTATTGAAATCTCAGGATTCCCTAAACTCAAAACTGTCCTTTATGTTGATGGTCTAAAGGCTAATTTGATAAGTATTAGCCAACTATGTGATGATAATCTTGATGTGAAATTCAATCAATCGGAGTGCATCGTTTATGATCAGTCAGGTGAATCGATTTTACATGGTGTTATAACTAGTGACAATTGCTATGGAATCATTCCAAAATCTTCCTTAGTCTGCAATAATGTAAAAACCTCTTCTACCGAACTTTGGCATCAAAGATTAGGTCATGTTAACTTTAGAGATCTTGACAGACTTGTGAGAAAAGAGCTTGTTCGAGGCTTACCGCCTCTAGGAAAGCCAACGTCCACCATTTGCGGACCGTGTCAATTTGGAAAACAAATTAAAAGTCCTCATAAAAAGTTAAACTCGATAACAACATCTCGTGTCTTAGAATTGATACACATGGACCTTATGGGTCCAACTCGTACCGAGAGAATAGGAGGAAAAAGATACATCTTGGTTATGGTGGATGATTTCTCTAGATACTCTATTGTAGGTTTTTTAAGAGAAAAATCTGAAACAGTTGACTTTCTTACTGTTAAATGTAGAGCTCTCCAAAATCTTCACGGTGTTACCATAAAGCGCTTTAGGAGTGATAATGGAACCGAATTCAAGGAATCCGGTGTGAATGCCTTCTGTGATGAAATAGGAATAAAACATGAATTCTCGGCCGTTCGAACACCTCAACAAAATGGTATAGTTGAACGAAAAAATCGAACGATCCAAGAAATGGCAAGATCTATGCTCCTTGGAAGAAATGTGCCCCGTAGGTTTTGGGCCGAAGCGGTTAACACTGCATGTCACACAGTAAATAGAGTTTATTTGCGTCCTAACACTAACAAAACTCCATATGAATTGTAGACGGGTAAGAAACCAAATTTGTCCTATTTTAGAGTGTTTGGAAGTCCATGCTATATTCTTAGAGATAGAGAACTTCTAGGGAAATTTGACTCGAGGAGTGATGAGGGTATTTTCCTAGGATATTCTCAAAATAGTAGAGAATTTAGAGTTTTCAACTTAGGTAACCCTAAAGTAATGGAATCCATAAATGTTGTCATAAAAGATGATGCTCCGGCCACACAAATTAATAATGAGGAAAATTTGTCATGTGAGTGTGATGTTGTGTCAAATGTTGAAAGTATTGATTCTCTAAATGATTTGGTTGTCCCAACTACCGAGAAAAAGGAAGTTACTCCTTGGGTGCGTAAAAATCATGACACTTCACAAATTATAGGAGATCCCGAGGTAGGTGTCAAGACTAGGGCGCAATTAGAAAATGAAGTTACCTATCTATGCTATACTTCTACAATTGAACCCAAAAACTATAAAGAAGCATTAAAAGATGAACATTGGATTAATGCTATGCAAGAGGAACTGTTTCAATTTAAGAAAAATGATGTTTGGGAATTAGTCCCTAGGCCTTCTAATGCCAATGTCATTGGCACTAAATGGATTTTTAAAAATAAAATGGATGAAAATGGTGTCATTGCTCGAAATAAAGCTAGATTAGTTGCTCAAGGATATACCCAAATAGAAGGTGTTGACTTTGAAGAAACTTTTGCTCTTGTTGCTAGGTTAGAATCGGTTCGTCTTTTACTCGCCATAGCATGTCACCTTCAATTTAAATTATATCAAATGGATGTCAAAAGTGCCTTTTTAAATGGTATTATTCAAGAGGAAGTATACGTTGAACAACCAAAAGGGTTTGAGGACCCCAAACATCCTACTCATGTCTTCTTTCTAAAGAAAGCTTTATATGGCTTAAAACAAGCTCCCCGTACTTGGTATGAAAGACTCACCTCTTATCTCCTTTATCGTGGATTTTTTAGAGGGGGAGTAGATATGACACTTTTCGTTCGGCGTGACGAAAAAGATATCCTTGTTGCTCAAGTTTATGTCGACGACATAGTGTTTGGGTCTACGTGTGATAAACATACTCAAATTTTTTCAAAAGAAATGCACAATGAATTTGAGATGAGTATGGTAGGTGAACTTACTTTCTTTCTAGGTCTTCAAGTTCGTCAACTCAAAAGTGGGATATTTTTATCCCAAACTAAGTATGCTAAAGCTCTCGTTAAGAAATTTAAACTCGAATCCGCTAAACATGCTCGTACTCCTATGAGCTCCTCTATTAAACTTAGTAAAGATACCGACGGACAGGATGTAGAGCATACTCTTTTTAGAAGTATGATAGGTAGTTTACTTTACCTAACTGCGAGTCGTCCAGATATTTCATTTAGCGTAGGAGTTTGTGCTCGTTATCAAGCCGCACCAAAAGAGTCTCATTTACTTGCTATTAAACGTATCATCAAATATGTTAGTGGGACCCTGCCTTTTGGCATTTGGTACTCTTTTGACACCAATGATTGCCTATCGGCATATACAGACGCCGATTGGGCAGGAGATGTTGATGGATGTAAAAGTACATCTGGCGGTTCTTTCTATTTCGGAAGTGCACTTGTCTCATGGATGAGCAAGAAACAAAATTATATTTCCTTGTCCACGGCAGAGGCCGAATGCATTGCCGCCGGGAGTTGTTGCACTCAACTCATTTGGATGAAACAAATGTTGAAAGATTACGGTATTTCCCAAGGCACTATGACCATATATTGTGATAATACTAGTGCAATTCATATTTCCCGTAATCCCATTCAACATTCTATAACCAAGCATATTAAGATCCGTGAACATTTCATTCGTGACTTGGTTGAAGAGAAAATTATTTCTCTAAGCTTCGTTCCTACCGATCAATAATTGGCCGATATCTTTACTAAACCTCTAGATGCCCTTAGGTTTGAAAACCTTAGGAAATCAATTGGGGTTTGCTCCATTAATTGAGATCGAAGTCATTTATCTAGTTTAGGTTGCTACTCTTGTATATTTTTATGCCTATGATCTAGATTTCCTTTGTATATATTTTATTCAAAATATCAAAACTATTTTTTCTTTATTTTCAAGGAAAACGGGAATGGTTAGAAAAGCTATCAAAATTTTTGTCCATATGACTTTATGGTCGATGTATTCAAATCCCTATCTTTTTCCATGTTCACGTGGCTTTCGATGAATAGTTAATCCATACATTGTTTATCTTGTGCACAATAATGCTCTTTTATGATATATAATTTTGTGATTTCCTCACATCTTTGCCTTTTACACACACCGTACACGGAATATTATGAATATCTTGTTCACAATGTTCTTGCAAAGTGAGAATTGGTGTTGTCTTCTCAATCCTGTCACATCCCTTATAAGCAAACGAAATTATGCATGATCATCCGTTGCCCGGATTGAAACAAAATGATAATATTCTTCCGGTTGTTTTCCGTTTCAAGCAATGGAATCGGGCTGCGAAAAACATAAAAGTTTTTGCGTGAAAAGCCACCATTTGCATTCTCAGTTGTGTGGCTAAAATAGAGGCATTGAAAATGATATATATATAATGCCAAAGCCAAAATAATAAGCTTGATTGAGTCTTCAAAGATACGTCTCAATCTATTATTACTCATGGGAGATATAAGTTGAAGATCAACGGGCATGCACATTTCATCAATTTATTGCTTTCTCCTTGTGACATTATTGGCGAGAGAATCATCTATTTTGTATGCTTGTTACATTCGTGGTTAAGTGTTCAACAATATTTCATTTTTTTTTCACACAAGGCTAATCTGAGTGAATATTGCACGTATATATTGTTTGGCATTACGCACTTGTACAATGTTGTGGCTAAAAACTTTCACTCGTATTGTTCACACCCCTACATTCTCGCTTCCACTATTTGGATATGTTGACTCAAGCTAGGATTAATAAAATCACATTTTGGCATTATTCTGGTCATCCCAATTCCTGATATTATGGTAATTTTCATTATATTTTATGATATTTTTATTTTAAATTTTCTCATTTTCGTTAGAATTCTCGTTCGAACGAGATTTCTAACGACATCCATAAGCCCCAATCTATCTCGTCGTTCGAAATATCGTTCGAACGAGACAGTTCGTTCGAACCAACTTCTAACGAGTTATCTCACGAGTCGAATCTGTCTCGTCGTTCGAAATATCGTTCGAACGACAAAGTTCGTTCAAACCAACTTCTAACGAGGTATCTCACGAGTCGAAACTGTCTCGTCGTTCGAACCCCTCATTCGAATGACATCACTCGTTCGAACGACCTGGAGTTAAAACGGTCAGATTCTCTTTCCCAAAACTGCAGCCCACGTTTCCCAATACCATTTTCCCCTCTTTCCCAGCTTTCTTCCCCTTCCCACTTCCCACCTCCCACTCTTTTTCCCCTCTCTTCCATTTTCCCCTCTCCTCTTTTTCTTTCTCTCTCCCACGTTTTATCCCTCTTCCCACTCTCTTTCTTTTTCCCTATTTCCTATTTCCTCAACCCTTCCTCCATTCCCTCACTTACCGATTTTGTGCTGCTCTTCATCTCTCAAGGTATTTTTCTTTCTTTTTACTTTTGCTCTCTTCCGATATATATATATATATATATATATATATATATATATATTCCCTTATATCTATATACTCTATATATACTCTATATATCGATATCTTGATATACACACACATTTCATATATATATATATATCGATATATATATATATATACATATATATATATTTGTTTATATATATCTGCTGTTGGGAATATTTTTTTCCACATGAAAATTCTGTTACTATTCATGGAATTTATTTTAATCAATTTTTTTTTACTTTTCCTTTCTTTTTTTATTTCTAACGGAGAATGGGAATTATGCTGATTGGTTGTTGGTTTCTTGGTGTAATCGGTGGTTTGGTTGGACGTTGTTCGGGTAGGTTATAGTTTCCATAATTTTTCATGGCCCGTAACCGTCGCCAACGGCGCATAAGCGATTCCCCCGAGGAACGCACCTCGTCCTCTGATGAGGAATCCCGTGCCATTCCCGACCTTAAACTGCATTGGCGGACCCTTGCCAAACATACCCTATATCACACTCAAGAGTTCGCTACCCGTTCCATTGTTAGGGAGAAAGTTATTAATCTCCACTCTCTCCACGGCACAACTGTGCATTCGTGGATTTCCGATTTAGGGTGGGACCCTCTCTTCCCCCTCACGAATGTCATTTTTCCCGACCTTGTTCGGGAATTTTATTTTGGCCTGATCAACAGGGATACTCACCTTTACTCTAGGGTGCGTGGTCGGGAGATTATAGTCTCTCCCGACTCAATAGCTCAACTCCTTCCCCTCCCTCGGGTCACTAATCCCTCTTTCCCTTGGACATCCGATACATGTCCCGATCCCTCTCTTGTCTTTAGTACTATTTTTAGGTTTCTCCCTCCCGGCACAGTCACTTTTTCCATAAACATTTACATCCTGACTTTATGGTCCTTAATTGGATCGTATGTGCCTGCCTTCTTCCCCGTGCCAACACCACTCAAATCACAAAACAGCACGTGGACCTCATGTTTGCTATCAGCATTCGGGCTCACATTGACCTCCCCTCCTATCTTTTTAGTGTGATTCGGTCTGTTAGGATCCTTCCCTCCAGCCCCACTCGACAGGCCCTCCCTTTTGTGGCCATTATCACTCGTTTTTGTCTTACCGTCGGTTGCCCCCGTGTCTCCACCGATATCCCCACCACTAAATACCAAACCGTTGACATGACCTCCGTTAGTCGCTCTCGTGGTCATTTGCCACCGGATACACCTCCCCTCACCCCCTCCACCTCCTCCCACTCCGCCGCTTCCTCTCACCCCGCCCCTAGTCGTCCCGCCCCCTCCCGCTCTATCCATCGCCCCTCACCTTCCCATATGTCCGCACCCGTCGCGTCGGAGGATTTTATGTTTATCCGTTCACAGGTTGAACAATTTCAGGAGGATCGCCGTCAGGACCGGGCCCTTATGCAGGAGCTTATACTGTCTATGCAGCAGGAGCGCGAGGCCCAAGCCCGTCGAGATGCCGCTCGGGACGAAGTACAAGCGGGTCGAGATGAAGCCCAGGCTCATTGAGACTCTCTCCTTTTAGAGCATCTTGATGCCATCCGCCGTCTGGAGATGCGCCGCAGGGCAGGCTCTTCCGGCACCAGCTCTCTTCCCGATGACACTCCATCCGATCCTCCTGCCTCTTGATGTGCTTGGCTCATTTCATGTTTATTTTTTTTGTGAGGATGAGTGATTTATTACTCTCGTGTATTGGATTCATTATTTCATTGTATGAACCTTCATTATTTCCCCTTTCCCCCTTACTTAATGCATTCTCAGTATGTTCATTGTTATTCTTCATTATTTCTATTTCCTGCTTTGTTATCTATTCTCTTTTCTATTGCAGGCCCCTAATCCCTTTGTCTTTTCCGGGCAAAAAGGGGGAGAAACTTTCATTTCATAAGAATTCATATTTAGGGGGAGTTGGATAAATTTGGGTAATTTAATTGCATATTAATATTCATTGAATTTAATAATAATTGAAGGTAATTGTAATTGAATTTCCTAATTGATTTTAATGTTAACCGTATGCATAATTTAGGGGGAGTTAAACTCTTAACATTGAATATTGAGACGTTCATGTACCATTCACAAAATATTGAGACGTTCATGTACCATTCACAAAATATGCTATCACATTGTCTTATATAATTACTCTCTACTTCCCCATGCGTTTATAAATTTGTTGTTTCATGTGTGTAGGATACATCTCCTACTCCTTTGCAGCTCGTCAGTCTTGTCTTTGTGTCTGTCTTGTTTTGGGTTTTTGGGACGGGCCTTAGAAACGGCTTGACGGCTGGCTTAGCAAATTCTGTCTTTTATTTATTTTTTATTATTCTGTTTTGTCCCGGAATAGCCAAAGGGGGAGATTTGTAAGGACAAATTTCCAATCGAGTCATTTGTTATATTGGCTTTATTCCGTTGGACAAAACACTTTTGGGTCATACTGCATAAAGGATCATTCAACGCAAAGATTCAAGCATCGCATCCAAAGTTCATGCGTTATCAATATTCATGCCATGCTATCTATCCTACAAAGGTATATGACCAAAATACAATTTTATGTGTTGGAGTATTTTAACTAATCAAGAATTTTTCATATAAGAAAATGTTCATAAATAAGCAATATTAATATTGAAAAATCCTTGAAATAAATTTGAAGAAGTTTGGGCAAAACTTATAAAATCTCGTTCGAAGTTTATTCCAGGTCGTTCGAACGACCTGGATCTAACGACTTTAGTCAGCCTATACTGGAGCTTCGTTAGAAGTTCATTAGAAAGGTCGTTCGAACGACCTCGTTCGAACGAGGTTTCTAACGACCTCTATTATACTATACTGGCACGCCGTTAGATATCTCGTTCGAACGAGAAGTCGTTCGAACGAACTCGTTCGAATGAGATTTTGCCAGGTCTGATTTTTTAAACTTATTTTTGAGCAGTTTTTTCCTATAACTGTTTTTGCCCACTACTTTTTCAGTTATTTTCATATGGACGAAAATCAGTTTTATATGACAAGGAAGTTCATTTTTGACATAGAACCTTTTTCCACAACTTCCCTCTTTTTAATAAAAATCAACTCCAAAATTTTTATCATCTTTTCAAACGAAACCCCTTCATTCAAATTCACATTCAACAAGAAAGTTTGCGGTGGATCTCTGCATTCAAGCTTTGAGGAGACGGTGGTTTTGGGCTTCGGTGGATACCGCAACACGAGGAGTGTTGAGCAACGCGTTGGAGCTTCGCGGACTACAACTTCAGAGGTCGAGGACGGCATAAGCGAGTCATGAGTGAGTCAATGTCTGTAAGTCTTTTGAGTCTCTTGTAAAACCTATTGTTGTAGTGGATTTTGTCTAGGCCCAGCCGTCCGAGGTTTTTCCCATTTGGGTTTTCCTCGTATATCGGCGTGTTATGGTTGGGATTTTCGCATTTCATTTTATTAAATCACCTAGATGCATGTTTAGGATAAAATGAATATAATTAGAATTTGTTCTTGCAAACTTGTGAAACTGCATTTAAATTGAGATTGGAAAATACCGCTTTATATCTAATATTAAAATTGGATTGCGTGTGTGTGTATTCTACGAGTTAAACTAAGATCATATAACCTTGCAACTTCAACAGGTTTTGTCAAGAAATTCCGGCCCCCCCCAATGAGGATGATACAATGTATTTATAGCCTTTAGGCTGTACATGTGAAAGTGTTATACACAGTTATCCCTTAGGTGTGTACATCTGTATGTATTTAATGCGCAGTCTATCTGTTGGTTTTCCCGCTATTAATGCTTTGTACGAGGTGCAGCTCGGACCGCCTGAGTATCTCGGTGCAGTGGAGTTCCTCAGAGTGGTGGAGTTCCTCAGAGTATACATGTTGCTCGGAGCGTCTGAGTTAATCGGGGAAGCAGAGTTCCTCGTCATTAAAGTGATTGCAGAAATGTCTGTAGATGCCACATAAAATAACACGCGTCTTCTTCTGATTAATCCATGTCAGCAGGTTAAATTTGGTATCAACAGAAGCCCCCAATGTTTCATAGTTCAAAATTTGAGGAGTGTGGAACATTCTTTCTCGGAATATGGCGATTTTAAATAATCCTCCTGATTTTTAGGAGTGTTCCCTTTGTATTTATTTTTCCTTCCAAATTCGCAGAATCAGACTTTTTGAATTTTTATAATTGCCTCGATCTCCGCGCACTTTTTGTCCTTTTAGCCGCCGGTAGCGTAATTGTTTCTTTTTGTAATCATTAACTTTATCGTTTCCCAAGGTAAGGTATTTAAGCGTCGCAGACAATCCCATCGTATTCTACTTTTTCAAATTTCTATCTTTGAGTTTTTCATTGTCTTTCTCTCTTGTGCGTTCATCCTTTCCATCGTTCGTTGTCAACAGATCCACTCTTTTTCTGTAAGATCTTCTTCCTTCTTCTTCATTTCCTTTATTCATCATGGTTTACCTTGTTGAATCTCTTGATAAATTGCGCTCTGATTTTGCTATCCCTTCATGGGTTGTTCTGGAGGAACTTTCTGAACCTTCAGATTATTTCCGTTTGGCTGAGGGACATTGGTTTCCCAGCCTCTTTATTGCTGAATGTGGCTTTTCCTTTCCGCCAAATCCCTTATGCCTGGAATTCTGTCAATATTTTGACGTTGTTCCTGCAAGAATAGCCCCCAATACATGGAGAATAGTTAATGGGGTTCATAGACTAAATCAAATTCATGGAACTCGCATAGGAATTCCATAAATCATGTTTTGTTATAGATGGGAAGTTGGTGATAATACGTTTTATTTAAAAACCAGATTTTTAAATAGGGCTTTAGTGGTCAATCTCCCAGATGCCAATAGGGACTACTTTGAGCACGGGGTTGTTATAAAAAAATTGGCAACATCCTCCTTTATTTGGAGATGAAGTATATCAGGGTCCCAGATGCCCTCCCTATGGCAATGGGATAGGTTATTTTTATTTCGTTTTATTTATTTTGAAATTATGCTTCATTTGTGTTTGATAAAATGTTACACTGATATTTCAATGTTTATTTATTTGCAGTTGACAGTAAGAGAAAGTCTCCAAAAGAGACAGAAGTTAACACAAGGCATCTAAAACTTATCTGGAGCTTGCATCAGTCTGTTGCCGACGAGCATATAAGATCAGCTTCGTATCTGCTGCAGTATAAAAGTTACACTACATCTTTTACTGCTCGTCCAGTGGCAAGTGAAGTAGAACCAGTACTAGCTTCTTCGAGTTCTTCGTTTGATTCACACATCCCTTTAAGTGAAAGGATGAAGAAAAGAAGACCTCCTACTCTCTTTGAGAAACCTTCCACTGGTGCTGGAGAGGAAAAGAAGAGTAGGATTGATGTCCCAGGAGAAGGGACAAAGAAAACTGATGCACCTCCTCCGACTGCTCCTGCGAAGGCTGCCGAGAAGCCCCCAGTGACCCCGAGGAAGACTGATGCTCCAAAAGAAGTGATTGTCATATCACCGACCAAGAGTTCTTCCTTGGTTGAAACTATTCATGTTCCCCCGAGGAAGAAGAGCTCCTCGGTCAATTTGGCTGAAATCATTTCTCAGCCCCCAACTACTGGAACTGGTGTTCCTACTTTTGTTGCCCCGAGCTCTGCCATGAGCTCGTTGAAGACTTGGATCATTCCCGAGATCCAAGGCATTGAAGAAAACCTTACTCGGGACATGGTTACCACATTAGCAGCTTGCCATATTGCTTCTGTAAGTCTTATTGTTTTGAACTTTTCATCTTTCCCTTGTTATATCTGTCTTTGTACTGACTTGTCACTATTTTCTTTTTCCAGTTGGTGACCTGTTTTAATACCATTTTGAAGAAAGAAGAAGCTATCAAAGCTTCAAGCTCCTCGTCTGGTGTAGAGGAAGCTTTGGTGGGCCTGACCCAGTCCCTGAAGGACTCTCGTCAGAAATATGACGATGATAAGACTACTTGGGAGAAGAAAATCACTTCGATCGAGGAGGAGAAAGCTAAGGTTGTTGAAGTCTCTAAAGGGTTGGAGAAGAAAATAAATGACTTAGAGGAAAAAAATAAAGAGCTCGACGAGAAGCTCAAAAATGCTGGAGAGCTTGAGAATAAGCTCAAGGTTGCTGAGGAAGACTTAATCCAGCTTCGCGAAGTAAGTCGCCAGAAGGAGGAGACTGAGAATAAGTTGAAGGCTGCCGAGGATCTTCTATTCGAGAAGCTCTCCTCGGAGAAAGCGAAAAGAAAGTTGGCTATGAAGAAGTCTTTCAGCCCTGGCTGGGACAAGGGATGGAACAAAGGCTTGACTGCCATGATGTCGCAAGTGGAGTATGGTAGCCATAAATATTTTAGGGATGGTTGGGTCGCTGCGCTGCAGGAAATGAAAGTCGATGAAAGTTCCGACTTAGTTCAGCGACACATCCCAGGCCCCCCTCCATCTCCCGAAGAAGAAGAAGAGGATGAAGCTGCCTCTGAGGAGTCTTCCATGGTGGTGGGGGATCAAGTCCCTGCTCCCCCAGTTATCCAATCAAACAGCGAGCAACTTCAACTTCTGCCTACCTCATCCGAGCAACTTCCTGCACTCCCCGATCAACTCTCTCTTCCATCCGAGCAACCCACCTCCTCGTATCAACCTCCCGAGAAAGTTTTGGGAGATAAGGAAAAGGTTTAGAGTTGTTCGGATCTTTCTCTATGTTTTTTTTTCTTTTTCCAATGTAACTCTGACTTTGTACTTCTTCTCTATGATGTAATAAAACTTGAACTTTTGATTATGCAGACTGTTGATTCTTCTTTTCATGCTCTGCTTATATTCTTGTTGATTCTTGCCTTCTCCTCTTTTACTAGTTTATGGCCAGGATGGAGTTATTATCTGCTCGTGATACAAAGCTATTGAGGCAATGTAATGAGTACTTCACCGCTGGTCACACAGATCTGAGTGCAGCACAAATCGTCGACATCCTCGGCCAAGATGCTTCAGATCAGGCAATCGAAGCTTACCAATATTTGAAGTGCCTGCTTGATCGTGCGGTGGCCAATAATTTAGCCTATTATGAAATGATTGAGGATCTATAAGGCACTCTTGATGAACTTCAACAGCAATACAAAGAATCTACAGTCCTTTTGCATGAGGGGTATGAGAAGAAGTATCAACAACTCAGTGCTGACAAGGGTTTTGACAAGATGTTTGCTGCTTACGAAGTGAAAGAGAGAACTCTGAAAACTGAGGTCGAGGAGCACAGGAAAATAGCTGAGCTATTGGAGCAAGAAAATAATAACCTGCAAAGGGAAGTAGCTCAATTGAAGTCTGCTGCATCTTCATCAAGTGCTTTGGTCCCTGTGAACGACGAGGAATTCTCTTTTTTGGAAGTCAAAAATGCCAACTTGAGGGATGAGCTAGAAACCCTGAAGAGGATTGGGCCTTCTACCTCTGCTCGTGGACGAGCAAGAGGTTCTCGGATTACTGTCGAGGAACAGAGAACTCAATCTACTCTGGAGAATCAAGCCTTCCAACTAATGGCAAAGAACCAGGCCTTGGCTGAGATGTCTAAGAAAATTCAGAGTCTGGACGAGCAGCTAACTACACAGAAATCTGCCTTGGAGAATAAGGAAATTTTTGCAAAAAGTCTTCATGAGTAATTGGAAAGATTGACCTATCAATTCCACAGCAGCCCCGAGAATTCTGGATGGCTAGCTATAATGAGGCTCTCTATCATTTGGATGATCGTATCGAGAATGCAAATAATGAGGGCTACAAACAGGGGTGGTTGAATGCCTTAGGGGTACTATAGCTGGAGCAGGGTCACTACCTGTGGGATTACCATAATCCTGGGCTGCTCGACTTACCAGTGCCACCATTCAAGCTTGATATGAACTGGATCCCTGCTCAATACCTCCGTGATTATAATCTCCATTCTAATGTCGAGATATCTCGTCCCGAGCACCTGCTAGATAAACCATCCATTATGAACATTAGAATGCTCCAAGACCTTAACTTCATAAACTCCCCTTATGCTTTGGATGATCCTCTTGCTGGCGAGGAACCTGTTTCAAAAGCAGAGGGGAAGAAACCAATAGAGTAGGAATCTCAATGTAATAGTTAGGATACATTTCATTCTCAATGTATTTTGTTTTTTGGACTTAATGAAAGACTTTTATTTTGTTTGCAAATGTTGACTGCCATTGTCTTGTAGTTATAAAACACTTTACATTTGTGTATGTATATTTTTTAAAAAGATAACAATATTATGTATCTTGTCGACCAACTGTAGTTGATTAAAACTTATTGTCGACTAGCTTGAATTTGTGGTAATCATTTGACTGACCAAAATTAATGATGTTTCGCTTCTCGACCAATTTGGCAGGAATTTTAAAAAATCACAAGTAACAAAAAATTTAACTTGATCTTTTTCTCATATACTCATAAAATGTCTCCGACCAACGATGATCAACATCTTTTAATTTTCGACCAACCTAAATTGGTGAACTTTTCTCTTCCCGACCAACTTTGGTACTTCTGGAAAATATTTTTTCTTCCTAACCAACCGAAGTTGGCATTTTTAGGAGTATTTTTTTCCTAACCAACCTAAGTTGGCATTTTTAGGAATATTTTTGCTTCCTAACCAAACCGAGTTGGCATTTTTAGGAATATTTTTCTTCCTAACCAACCTAAGTTGGCATTTTTAGGAATATTTTTGCTTCCTAACCAAACCGAGTTGGCATTTTTAGGAATATTTTTGTTTCCTAACCAAATCGAGTTGGCATTTTTAGGAATATTTTTGCTTCCTAACCAAACCAAGTTGGCATTTTTAGGAATATTGTGTTTCCTAACCAACCGAGTTGGCAGATTTAGGAATATTGTATTTTCTAACCAACCGAAGTTGGCATTTTTAGGAATATTGTGTTTCCTAACCAACCGAAGTTGACATTTTTAGGAATATTTTTCTTCCTAACCAACCGGAGTTGGCATTTTTAGGAATATTGTATTTCCTAACCAACCGAAGTTGGCATTTTTAGGAATATTGTGTTTCCTAACCAACCGAAGTTGGCATTTTTAGGAATATTTTTATTCCTAACCAACCTGAGTTGGCATTTTTAGGAATATTGTGTTTCCTAACCAACCGAAGTAACCAACCTGAGTTGGCATTTTTAGGAATATTTTTGCTTCCTAACCAAACCGAGTTGGCATTTTTAGGAATATTTTTCTTCCTAACCAACCTAAGTTGGCATTTTTAGGAATATTTTTGCTTCCTAACCAAACCGAGTTGGCATTTTTAGGAATATTTTTATTTCCTAACCAACCAAAGTAACCAACCTGAGTTGGCATTTTTAGGAATATTGTGTTTCCTAACCAACCGAAGTTGGCATTTTTAGGAATATTGTTGCCGAGTAGTCTGAGCCGAGTAGTGTGTAGCACTAGTATTCCCCCAAAAAAATTCAATAAAAGGAGAGAATCTGGCAGAATATCTTCATTTTATTCATACTGATGGAACTGCGTTACATGAGAGTTTACATCATTGATAATACTTGCGAAGGTGTTCTGCATTCCACGCATTCTTAAACTCCTCCCCCTCTAAAGTTGTTATTCGATAAGTTCCTGGCCGAACAACTTCTGTAACTCGGTATGGTCCATGCCAGTTTGCCTCCAGTTTGTTGTGCTTTTGAATCACTTTCTTTAGCACATAGTCTCCTTCCTTCAGGTCGCACTTCTTCACCCTCTTATTGTAGAACAAAGCTGTTCGTTATTGGTAAGAAGCATTCCTGATGGCTACTTCTTCTCTAACTTCCTCGAGCATGTCCAAATCCAATCTTCTCATTAAGTCGCTGACAGGGAAATTGAAATTTAGTACCCTGTACGGTGGGAGACCTAACTCGGCAGGTATAATAGCTTCACTACCAAACGCCAGCATATATGGTGATTCTCCAGTTGCTGCTCGGGGAGTAGTGCGATAAGGCCACAGTACTGACTGTAACTCGTTGATCCAATTTGCTTTTGCGTCACTTAGTCTTTTCTTCAAGCCATTTAGCAGTGTCCTGTTCGTCACTTCAGTCTGTCCATTGCTTTGGGGATGACCTGGTGCTGAGTGGAGCTTCAAAATATTGGACTGATGGTAGTAGGCAGCGAATTCCTCATTATCAAATTGCGTTCCATGGTCGGTGATGAATGCATGGGGAAGACCATATCTACAAATAATGTTTTTCCAGACAAATTGATATACCTTCTCGTACGTCATGTCGACAAGAGGCTCGGCTTCTACCCACTTAGTAAAATAATCCACTGCGACGACGAGATATTTGAACCTTCCTCTAGTCGTTGGAAGTGGTCCGACCAAGTCAATTCCCCACATGGCAAATGGCCAAGGGGAAATGATAGGCGTCAATAATGCTTGTGGAGTTCTTCGGATGGAGGAAAAGAGCTGGCACTTGTCACATTTCTTGGCATAGGCTATATAATCAGCTCTCATCGTTGGCCAATAGTATCCCTGAATCATCACCCTTTGCAAAAGCGTTCGACCTTCTACATGGGCTCCACAGGACCCTTCATGGATCTCTTCAACTAATTCTTTCACCTCGGGGGGATGTACACATCTTTGTAAACCTGCCATAATTCCTCGTTTGTACAGAATACCATTAGTCAGTATATAACGAGCAGCTTTAAACTTCAATTTCTTGGCTGCGATTTTGTCGGTTGGTAATTCCCCTTTCTCAATATATGCCCTGATGGGATCCATCCAAGATGGTCCTAAATCAAGTGTAATAAAATTCATCATCAGATCTTCATCTATGCTTCGACTAGCCAACACTTCAATTGGGATTGTTCTTCACAGCTGGATACGAGTAGCTGATGCTAATCGGGCTAGGGCGTCTGCTCTCGCATTCTCCATTCTTGGTATTCTTACCAGCTGAACAGTAATAAATTCTGATACCAACTCCATCACCTTTGCATGATACTCGATCATTAATTCTCCTTTTGCTGCATATGTTCCCACCATTTGGTTTACTATCAATTGAGAATCACTGAAGACAATAACCTGTTGCGCCTCCATAGTTTTTGCCAAGTTAAGACCTGCAATCATGGCCTCATACTCAGCCTCATTATTGGAAGCTTTGAATTGGAATCATAGGGCGTATTCCATGTCGACCTCGTCCGGGCTATTCAAGATGATCCCTGCCCCACAGCCTGTTGTGCAAGATGATCCATCTACATATAGCCTCCATATAGGCAACTCGTCTTCTAATTTCTGATCTGATAGTGTTCCTCAGTGAAATATTTGTTGCTTCCTTTCACCCTCTCCTGATATTTCTTGCTCTTCGTCGATCATCTTTTCTTGCCCTTTTACCAACCTAAGTTGGTCTGGGCTCGAATTTGATGATCCTGTAACATCAATTTGCCCTTTTACCAACCTAAGTTGGTCTGGGCAAGTGTTTGTTGATCCTGTAACATCCACAGGTTGATCGGTGAGCAGCTTTTGCTCCTCAGGGGTATCAGGATAGGTGAACTCTGCTATAAAATCTGCTACTGCTTGCCCTTTAAGCGATGATCTGGGTTCGTAAATTATATCATACTCACCAAGCTTTATTGCCCAGTACATCAATCTCCCTGATTTTTCTGGTTTATGAAGGGCTTGCCTTAACGGCATATCAGTATATACGACTATAGTATGCGCTTGTAAGTATGGCCTTATTCTCCTGTTCGCCTTAATTAGCGCCAGTGCTAACTTTTCCAGTTTTGGATATCTGATCTCTGCTCCTCGGAAGGCCTTACTCGTGTAATAAATTAGTTTTTACACTCCATTCTCCACTCTAATTAATGCCGAGCTAACTGCATTCTCTGATACTGCCAGATACAAGTATAATTTTTCTCCCATCACTGGCTTGGACAACAATAGAGGTGCTCCCAGATACTTCTTCAGGTCTTGAAAACCCTTCTCGCATTCATCATTCCACTCAAAAGTCTTTCGGAGCATTTTGAAGAATGGGAGACATCTATCAGTTGCTCGCGATACAAATCTGTTGAGTGCCGCTACTCGTCCTATGAGACCTTGCACTTCTTTCTTCGTCGTTGGAAATCGCAGCCCTAATAGAGCTTTGATCTTTTCTGGATTTGCTTCAATGCCTCGTTTATTGACGATGTACCCGAGGAACATTCCTTCTCGTACTCCAAATATGCACTTTGTCGGGTTCAACTTCATCTGATATTTATCCAGTTTATCAAAGGTCTGGCCTAAGTCAACTAGATGGTCGGCAGCTTTCTTGCTCTTTGTCAGCATATCGTCAACATAGACTTCCATATTGCAACTGATTTGTTCAGCAAAGACCTTGTTCATCAGCCGCTGATATGTCGCACCTGCATTTTTCAAACCAAAAGGCATAACATTATAATAATAAGTTCCCCTAGGAGTAATAAAAGAAGTACTCTCCCTGTCTTCAGGTTTTATTTTAATCTGGTTGTAACCAGAATAAGCATCCATGAAGCTCAGCAGCTCGTGTCCCGAGGTAGCATCTACCAGTTGATCAATTCGGGGCAATGGAAATTGATCCTTTGGTCATGCTTTGTTGAGGTCGGTGAAGTCTACACACATCCTCCATTTGTTGTTTTTCTTCTTTACCATCACCACATTGGCTAACCAGTCTGGATATTTAACATCTTCGATGAAGAAAGCTTTCTGGAGCTTCTCAACCTCTTCTTGTATAGCTTGATTCTTCTCGGGACTGAATACTCTTCTTCTCTGCTTCACTGGTTTGATCTCCTTATTCACGTTAAGCTCATGACATAGGAAATTTGGGTCTATTCCAGGCATATCCTCATGACTCCACACAAAACTTTTCTTTTTGCTTCTTAGGAAAGTATCAGTTCCTGTTTTAGTGAGGCATCCAACGACGAACCTATTTGAGTTGTTCGTTCAGGGTGCTCGTCGTCCAGAATGATGTTTTCTATAGCTTCCACCACCTGACCTTTCACGAGTTGCGATTCATCTCTAGGATCCAATGTTTCAATTTCTGTACCTTCATCCACTTGATAGGTAGTAGTCTTTTTCCTTGATTCCTCTAGATCCTCTTACTCGGCAGATGAATAATAGCATTCTTGAGCTACTTTTTGTTCACCTTTCACAACTCCTACTCTAAAATTTATTGGGAACTTTAGGCATTGATGTACTGTAAATGGTACTGCTTCGAACTTCTTCAATCTGACCCTTCCCATGATGATGTTGTAGGCTGATTGAACATTCTTATCCATCACGAAGAAATGTATTCTTTCTGTTCGGCAAACAGGCCATGTACCGATGAATATATCCAACTTGATCGTCCCAAGTGGAAAAACTTTCTCGCCAGCAAAACCGAGGAGGGGTCTATGATAAGGCTCCAGTTGAGATAACTTTAGGTTTAAACTGTCAAAGCACGAGTAGAACATAATATCTGCCGAGCTACCATTATCTACCAAAACTCTTGAAATCATCACTTCTTTCATCCTCATTTTGATTACTAACGGGTCATCATGAGGATATAGGACACCTGCGAGGTCGTTCTTTGAGAAACCAATGACTAATTTCTCTTTGTTTATCTTTCTCGAGCGATCCTCCTCAGCTAAATTTATTCGCTGAATATACGAGCAGGCTTGAGCCTCACATAAGTAAGCTTTTCTTTCTGCAGTAAGATCTCCTCCTCCTGCATCTCCACCTGTAATAACATTATAATCAATTGACCCAAAACGTATTGAAAATACCTCGCGTTCTGGATGCCTTGGTCTTTTAGGAAGATCGGGGTCATCTTCTAGATCATCTTCATGGTCTCTTTTCTTGTTCTCCTCTGCTCGACGAGGAGATCTAGACCTCTCTCTTGCTCGGTCGCTGTTTCTTCTTTCATTTCTACGATTAACATACTTTGTCAGTTTTCCTCGTCTAATGAGTGTTTCGATCTCATTCTGAAGAGCTATGCAATTTTTAGTCATATGGCCATGATCTTTGTGAAACTCGTAATATTTTTCCTTATTTCTCCTGTCAGGGTCTGCCTTCATTTTCTTTGGCCAGTTTAACTCCTCGTTATTCTTAATTTCTTCCAGGACGTGGTTGATACCTATCTTCAAAGGAGTATAATTATCAATTTTTTTCAACACCTCCCATGTCGACCTATTTTTGGATTGTTTGTCACCACCATTGTTCGTATGCTCTTTCTTCTTGGCTTTATCAACCTCCACCTTGGTTTCTTTATCCATATTCTTCTTCGCAGCCATAACCTCCTCGGCATTCATGATTTTGGACGCTTTTGCCATCAGTTCTGACATGGTTATGGGTGGATCTTTAGCCAAAGTGTAATACAACTTGTTGGGGAACAACCCACTCATCAAGGCGGTGATCGCTATCTTTTACTCATAATCTATGACTTCGAGTTTCTCGTTATTAAAACGAGTTATGTAATCTCTGGGGCTTTCACCAGCTTTTTGTCTAACACTTAACAAATGCGCTACTCATTTTACTGGCTTTGCCCCAAAATAGAAATTCCCAATGAATAACTCGGCCAGTTGAAAGAAATTTGAGATCTTACCGCGAGGAAGATTATTGTACCATATCTGAGCAGATCCGGTAAGAGTTCCCGAGAATGCTTTGCATCTCATCTCATCTGGGATAGCATAGATATCGGCTGCAGCTTGATATTTCTCATTATGAAGAACATGATCGGTCTTTCCATCATATTTGGGGGTCACAACAGGTGCTTTGAACTTTGACGGTGTGGGAAAATCCACAACGGCCTGGACAAAGGGTGTTCCTTGAACAAAAGTTCGTTGTAAAGGGTTCTTGGCCTTAGCCATTTCTCCCAATCTATCCTCCAGTCTCTGAATAGAGCCTTTCCACGCATCATTTCCTTCCTCGGTCTTGTTGGTTCGAGCAACTGATCGTGTTGATGTGGCTTCCTGAGATCTATCTTGACGAGCAGCTGGTCGCGATTGGGCAGATCCTTCCCTTAAATCTGTTGGTCTTCTAAAACTCTTCGATGCAGCCTTAGGAGGACTTTTGTTCCTTCGAGTGTCCAATCGATCAAAAGGAGATACCTTACTTAACCTTTTCAGCGCACTAGTCCTTTCTGGGGAGAGAGTGACTTTTTGTTCAGTATATGTGGCTCGCACCGACGAAGTTTTTCCTGGTTGGTAGGAAAAATCATCAGCACGATATGATTCAATACGCCTAGTACGCGAAGAAAGTAAATGGGTATGTCTTTGAACACTTCGCTGTCCTGAATGGGCTGGTGCACCGCCATGAAGGGTCTGTATGAGCTGTCGCGTAGTTTCTTGCATGGATGTCTAGCCTTGGACCAGATTTGTCATTATTCCAGCCAGATTTGGAACATTTGGCGAAGCAGATGTATTTGAAGGGTTTCCAGCGTTTCGATTGCTGGGTTCTGGATTATCAGCCATTTCTGATGGATTGTTTTTGATGAAAAACGATATTACCAGTCGTTTCCCACAGACGGCGCCAATCTGTTGATGTAAAAAACTAGATCGTATCTAATTATTTAATCACAGATAAAATTAAATGAGACAAAGAAATTTTTAAGTGGTTCAGCCTTATAAGAATGGCCTACGTCCACTATTTCTGTTATTAAAGACTTGTTTGGGAATTCTCGATTACAGGTTTTGTCAAGAAATTCCGGTCCCCCCCAATGAGGATGATACAATGTATTTATAGCCTTTAGGCTGTACATGTGAAAGGGTAATACACAGTTGTCCCTTAGGTGTGTACATCTGTATGTATTTAATGCGCAGTCTATCTGTTGGTTTTCTCGCTATTAATGCTTTGTACGAGGTGCAGCTCGGACCGCCTGAGTATCTCGGTGCAGTGGAGTTCCTCGGAGTAGTGGAGTTCCTCGGAGTATACATATTGCTCGGAGCGTCTGAGTTAATCGGGGAAGCAGAGTTCCTCGTCGTTAAACTGATTACAGAAATGTCTGTAGATGCCACATAAAATGACACGCATCTTCTTGTGATTAATCCACGTCAGCAGGTTAAATTTGGTATCAACAGAGACCTTCTTTTGCTATCAACTACAAATAAATGGAAATTAAAATATCAGTGACACATTTTATCAAACACAAAGGAAGCATAATTTCAAAAATAAAATAAAAACAACTTATCCCATTGCCATAGGGAGGGCATCTAGGACCCTGGTACACATCATTTCCAGTTAGTGGAGGGTGTTGCCAATTTTTCATAACAACCCCGTGCTCGAAGTAGTCCGTATTGGCATCTGGGAGATTGGCCACTAAAGCCCTATTTAAAAACCTAGTTTTTAAATAAAAAGTATTGTCACCAACAACCCATCTATAATAAAACATAATTTCTGGAATTCCTATACGAGTTCCATGAATCTGATTTAATCTATGAACCCCATTAACTATTCTCCATGTATTGGGGGCTATTCTTGCAGGAACCGCATCAACATATTGACTGAATTCTAGACACAAAGGGTTTGGGGGAAAAGAAAAACCACATTCAGCCATGAAGAGACTGGGGAACCAATGTCCCTCAGCCAAATGGAAGTAATCTGAAGGTTCAGAAAGTTCCTCCAAAACAACCCATGAAAGAATAGAGAAATCAGAATGAAACTTATCAAGCGATTCAACAAGGTAAACCATGATGAATAAAGGAAATAAAAGAGAATGAAGAAAATCTTACAGAAAAGGATGGATATGTTGACAACGAACGATGAAAAGGATGAACGCACAAGAGAGAGAGAAAATGGAAAACTTGAAGATACAAATTTGAAAAAGTAAAAGACGATATGATTTTCTGCAACGCTTAAATACCTTACCTTGGGAAAAGGTAAAAATAATGATTACAAAGGGAGATGTTTACGCTACCGGCGGCTAAAAGGACAAAAAGGGCACGGAGATCGAAGTAGTTAGAAAAATTCGAAAAGTCTGATTCTATGAATTTGAAAAGAAAAATAAATGCAAAGAACATGCTCCTAAAATTCAGGATGAACATTTAATCCCGCCATATTTCGAGAAGAATGGTCCACACTCCTCAGTCTCAAACTGTGAAACATTGGGGACTTCTGTTGATACCAATTTTAATCTGCTGACATGGCACAATGAAGTGGAGACACGTGTCAATGTACATGGCACTAACAAAGATTTCTGAATAATACCTTGACTTCGAGGAACTCAATTTCCCCGACCAACTCAAATACTCCGAGCAGTTGGTGCTCACCGAGGAACTTCACTGTACCGAGCAACTCATGGATATCGAGATACTTAGGCGGTCCGAGCTGCACCTCGATCAGAGTATTTTTTTATTAAACAATTAAGAGGATCAAATGCGCATTAAATGCTGATTATTATCATACGGATGTATACGCTTGTTGAACAGCTATGTATTACCCATTCACATGTACAGCCTCATGGCTATAAATACATTGTATCATCCTTATTGTGAGGGGACCGGAATTTCTTGAGATAAACCCTACTTCGAGAATTTCAAAATAGTCAGTAATAACACAAACAATGGACGTAGGCCATTTGTTTAAGGTTGAACCACTCTAAAATATCTTGTCTTATTTATTTTTTATCTGTGATTAAACAATTAGAGGTAATCTAATTTTTAACATCAACAGGGTGTCTTTGTAGTACGTTAGAGGTGTTTTTGTTTTGTTGTTATTTTTTTCAAAAGAGAAAGTGAAACAAGAATAGATAAGAAAATATAGTAAATGTGTAATAATACTCACTTAAAAAAAACATAAATGTGTAAATAATGCCTAGAGTTATTACATGATTTTATATTTGTTATGTGTGTTTTTGAACTAACTTCCTTGGTTGGAAGAAAAGAATTGGTGCTAGTGATTATTTGTAAAAAAAAATTAACCACTAGCCGAAGAGCATAAGAGCTCGAGATCGAATAATACCGCCTTCAATTCTCTTCTAAATTTTGTGCAGCTATCACCACTGGTGTTCGGGGGATGTAATTTCAGAATTATTTCAAATAAAAAATTTCCTTTGAAGTTGGAAATGTCTTTCTTGGATTCCATATCGTTCCACTAGAACAAGCGTATTCTGAAAATTTTGATTTCTTCACTGACCAATGTCATCTCTGTCTCCCAATAATAAATTTTTGGGTTTCTTTGGAAAGCTACATTCTAAATCAGACCCTTGGTTAACTACATTTCTCTGTTATATGGAGGGATGTTGCATTCTTGACGAGGAGAGAGAGAAATAAATAGGAAAAGAGTCATTTATATTGAAAATGACATTTATAAATGTAAAGTAAGGAAATAAATTCGTCTGTGTAAGCGTTTATGTTTATGTTTTTTTATTTATTTTGTTTGATATTTAAAACATAAACAAAATATTTGGATATCAATTTATTCGTTAGGATCTTAATTTAATTTAATTTATATTTTGAGTTTTTTCTTTTTTGAGAAAATGGAGTTGTATTGTTTAGTTGTTGAAATTCATATACAAGAAAAGAGTGAAAGAAATTTTGAAAAAAAAAAGCCTATATTAAAGTTTAAGCAAAATTCAAAGTTACGTTTACATAATACCCCGTATTTTTATGCTATATTAATTTGGGGATTTATATAATTTAATGTGAATTAATTAATTGATATAAATCCGGAAATTAAATATGTTATAATTATTAACGCGATGAGAGTTAGTAATTATGGGAAATTTATTGAATATTACTAATGAGAAAAGTAATATATATAATATTGGTTATATTGAATGTCACGAGTGAATAAAATGACAATTTCGAAAATTTGAGTCGGGACGTGCCCGTGTCGCGTCGGGACCAAATAATGATAAATAAAAGTGAATGTTTTATAAGTTGTTCGTATGGTCGTTTTGAGTGCACCAACGTGTCCGGAAGGGTCGAGATAGTCAGAAAAGTGTACCCGGGGGTTTGATTTGGGTCTCGGGGCGTTCTTAGGCCTAATTAGTACCCCGGGAGGGCATTTTAGATATTTCACATTTTTGGGTAATTAAACCCACGAAAATTAATAACCTATATCAGCCAATTAGGTTAGTCATCTAGGGTTAGAAAACTCAAAACCTTAGAACGGCCATAAGAGAGGAGAGGAGAGAGCTCTCAAGGCATTCCAAGGCTCAAAACTCACCCGTTTGCACCGCCGTCACCGTCAACGCGTAGATCGCGAGACGGGGAACGCAACCACACCAAATTCGGCACCAAACCAGAACACCGAAAATACCAGGCAAGTGTTTATCTTGCTTATTTTGTTGATGCATCTTTCATATTAGTTTAGGAATGATTAAGAATGAAATATAGGGAAGAAAAACCCAATTTGAGATAGGAAAATTCATGTAGTTATGGTTTAAATGAAAATTCTGGAAACCCTTGTCATGTAGAGGATTTAACTACAAATTTTTTTATGTTTATAAGAAGAAATTTCTGTAAAAAACTTGTTAGAACCATGTTTAAGAGATTCCTAGGGTTCTTGATAATTATGTAAATTTTTGGGCTATTAATCCATGTTTAGTGATAGAAATCTACATGCTTTACGTTGGAAATACCTAGTATGATGATGTAATGTTAGTAGTATGAATTTTGGGACGTTTGGGATTGAAAAATATGGAATTGGTTGAGGTTAGAAGATGAAACCCGTAACTGCAGAACTGCAGATTTCGCATACCTGCTTGATCGATCGATCGAGCCTAGAGCTTCGATCGATCGAAGGTTCGATCGATCGAGCCCCAGACCTCGATCGATCGACCCCTCCTGGAATACTCATGTTTTCTCTTCTTAATTAGTTGAAATTCACTTGAATGAGGAATAATTTATGGACACCCTTAAAAATATGTTTTGGGAGATAAAAAGGACCAGTAGGGTAAATGAATAAATTTTGGGACCTTTAAGTTAAGACGAAAGTTGTATTTTTGGGGATAATTATATAAGGAACGATGGAACTACGTATTTAAAGTGAGAGACTACGTCAAATAGATACGATAGAGAATAGATGAATACCTACTGAATTTTATAATTGGGGGGATAAAGCCATGAGAGTTATGTGGTAAGTTGGAATAATACCGAATCAAGGTTAAAAACGAACCGTTATACGTGTTTACTAAAAATGTGAAAATAAGGATAAAAGTCGTAACTATGGGATTTCAAATATACCTAATATTGATATGGTAATATTAGTATAGTTATATGACTATGTTTGCATATACTATCTATGTGTGAAAAACATACCCACGCTACTTGCTATCCCTGAGGTTACCGCGCTGGGACGATCTTATCCTGTGTTGCCTTATGGGGGATATTGATTTGTACCCTAGGAGATAGATATCCTTGGTACAGGATATCGGAATGATAGTTCAAACGGTCCTAAGAGACGCGGGTATGTTCTTTCCTCTTAGAGACTTGGAATCTATGCTTCGCCTCACTATTCTTTATGTATGTGTTAATACAATTCGAGAGTGATTCCGAATTTGTATTCCCCTTGATACGAGTGATACGAGGTTTGGATAGTAGAGTATGCCCGCACCATAGTTTTTATTTGGGGTGCTGTTATAATATATATATATTATGCGAGTATCTAATATATATATATGAAATTCTGGAATTTGGAACTGTCTACTGTGGTATGGTAAGTAGGACATGGTTGATGAGTCAAATTGTAAATACTTGTTTTGAAAAGTATAATATGACACTGGGAAACTTTGTTAACAAATAAAATAAAATGAGAGCATTATTATTAAATGAAATCCTCCTTTTAAACAATTATATAGTTCGGTTTTGAAATCTAACGAGTAATCTAAGATGAGTTAAATCATTGGGAAGATTAGTGCGATAAATGATAAGATAAACCGTTGGGAAGGTCAGTGCGATAGGTGTGCACATTAGAAGAGAGGTGAGAATTCCTCAAGAGAGTGTCGCACTAATATGTTGTTGCATTGGCCTGTAATCAATTTAAATACTTGCTAAACGAATTTTAAATCATACACACTATCGGGCTCTGACCCGTTTCCATTTCTCTTTTCTCTTGTATATATATGTATATATTACAGGTGCCCAGCCCTAGGGGCGTCTTGCTTAGGATCCCTTGGAAGGAACGTGCTGCAGCTTAGGTGGGAGTTGCAGGCCTCTTGCTTAGACAACTTCATTCATTTTAATCCACTCCTAGCACATTTATTTAGTTGGGCATGTGTAGCCCTTTCCATTATTCAGTTGTTACTTGGACATTTGTATTTCAGTTATTTCTAGTACTATTTCTTTGGGATTTATTCAGTATGGATGTTTTACTTTAAGTTTTAAATGTTGGGATTCAATTGTTGAATGTTTTAATTAATTGGATTATGTTCCAGGATTATTGTGGTGTGATTCTTACTTATTGAAATGTTGTTAATATATAAATAAATAATTTTTCTTTAAATAAAATTTGAAAAGTAATGTTATAAAAATGGTTTTGACACTTAGCTTAATTAATTAGGGTGTTTAAATTGGAAAAGTTATTTTTTCGACAGTGATGCTGAGAATGAACCAACTGTTCACCTTGAATTAATTTAATAAAGGAGTGATCGCCCGGTATTTAATTAGGCGGGGTGTCACAGGTGTATCAGAGCATCAGGTTCTTTTGTCCATAGGATCTGTACGTCTTATTTTCGCTTTCAGCTTAACGTTTTTGCTATAGAGCCCTATTTTAGGATTGTTGTACTCTTACTTTTACGTTTAAGTTTTCAGCTATTTGAGATTTGATAATGACTGTAGACTAATAAACTTCTTCACGTTTCTGATGCCTCCGAGACGTGCACCGAAGGATAGGCGTGCCCAGGCCGAGCAGCCAGCAGCTCCGGCACTATGAATGCTAACGAGGTAGCCGCCATTATTGCTCAGGCGGTGAATGCCGCGATAGCGGTGGTTCAGCAGGCTCCACCCCAGATTCAGGCAGTGGCGCCAGTACCAGCACAGCTTCCATCTGCATGGGAGAGAGTTAGGGATGCCTTTCAGAAGGCGCATCCCCCTGAGTTCTCTAGTAGCTCAGATATCATCACAGTCAGCCAATGGAAGAAAGACATCCAGCGGAATCTTCGTATGTATGAGTGCACCAACGTGCAGAAACAGTTGTTGGCTTCCTTTAAGCTGGTGGGGGCCGCTTTGCAGTGGTGGGAGTCCACTACCACCTTGGAGGAGAGGGACACGATCCCGATTCAGTCGTTCTAGGAGAAGTTTGACCGCAAGTATTTTCCACCCGCCGTGCAGACTGAGATGAGGCGGAAATTACTGAATTTGAAGCAGGAGAAGTCTACTGTTGCTGAGTATGAGGAGGAGTTCACAAGACTTCTCACCATAGTTCCAAATGAGGTACCTACTGAGGGCAAGAAGATAATGGTGTTTGTGGACGGGTTAGCTTGGAGAATCCGTCATCATCTAATAGGATATTTGTCTCTGAGTACTTTCACTGATGTACTCAATGATGCGTTACTAAATTGCCAGGATCACCGCTTCCATCTGCAGGGAAGTAAGAGAGCAGAAGAGTCCAGCCAGCAGGGCAGGACCGGGGGTAGTGGTGCTAGTGGAGCACCATCTCAAGGACAGACTCGTCAGCACGAGCAGAGTTCCCATCAGGGGGACCCTGCTAAACGATTCCGTTCAGGTGATTCCAGGCAGGGATTTGGGGGTTATAGGCAGGGCCAGCCTAATCAGCAGGGCCAGTAAGGCCAACACCGACAGCAGGGTCAGCAGTAGGGCCAACAGCGTGTTCATCAGGGCCAACAGGGCCAGTGGCGTGGTGGTAACGGCCAGCAGGGTGAGAGTGCAGCTACAGCGGAAATATTGCGACTTCTCAAATAAAAAACCAATTTTAATTAATCCCAAATTTTAGTTAAAACCCTAAGACATGTATCTAGATGATTTATCAAATAAAATATAGCATGCAGGATAAAAACAAACAATTTCAGGAAAAATCCCCCAAAGGGGCAAAACCTTTTATTTCACTATAATTTGTAAGAGAACGGCTTACAATCGGATTACAATGAAATACAGTTTGACTAAGAATTACCCTCAGGTATCGGATTCTGTAGTCGGCGGCTGGAAATATCCCTTTCCAGGAGGGCAGCAATGAATCCACACGCAGTGAACCCACATGAACCTCAGTCCAATCAACAAAGGAAGAACCGCAGCACTCCTCAATGACACGCAGCCATGAAAATTTGTAGAGACTCCCTCAGCAATGACACGCAACCCTCGGTTGCAAAGATCTCTCCACAAAGATGAACAACAACAAAGTTTGTGTTCTAGGGTTCCAAAAGATTCACAAAAGTAATTGGGATTTTTGGTGTGAATCAAAAAGAGTCTTGGGACTCAAAAAGGTGAAGACTTAGAGTATTTAGGACTCTGAAAATCGTCTTGAAAAATCTTAAAAAATAACTCCCCGAAGTTGGCTTTAAATAGGAAAACTTTGAGCCAAAAAAATCTGCAGCGAATCTGGCCGAATTTATCCCAGTCGGACAGGTCCGGCTTGGGGGCGGATCGGTCCGACCTCGGATCGATTCTTTTAAATTTTCGCTTCTTCGGTTCGCAATCGGTCCGGGGTATACTGGATCTGCAGCAAGCGAATCGATCCGGTTGAGAGGCAGACCGGTCCGGTTGCGGATCGGTCCGGTAGGGGGCGGACCGGCCCGGTTTTCCCAGAAAAATAAAATCCTTTAAAAAGCCTCATTTTGCTTGAAAAAACTTACTTCTTATTTTTATAAAAAACATTTTATAAAAATTTCCCAATACTAAATATGAACTTTAAGGAACGTAAAAACAAAATTTTACCAAGTTCATTCTTGCAGAGGCTATGATGTTGAAGATGCTTTGATATTCGGATCCGTTGATGTAGATGCGATCTTGAGTTTCTTCAACGGTGTAACGGCGTACGACATACAAATTGATAATGGACAAAAATGTCCTTACACAGGGCCGTGGTCAGCAGGGTCAGAGGGGAGGCAACTTCAAAGGCCGATGTTTTGGGTGTGGTAAGCACGACCATAGGCACCAGGATTATCCGGAAGGAGAGCGGGCCCCACAGCAGCAGGGTGCCCGTAATGAGCCACATAGACCACTTTTTCCAGCTGCCCTCCCAGCTCCAGCCCAGGTGCCAACCCTACCAGCCAGTCCAGGAGCTCCAGTGCAGTAGGGGCAGTTATAGTATGGACATGTCTATAACATCCACCAGGAAGCATCTCCATAGGCACCATCCGTGATTGAGGGTATGTTTCCTATACATGGTACTATGGGTCGGGTTTTGTTTGATACTGGGGCAACGCATTGTTTTATAGCTACGCATTTTGTGAAGGCCTTAGGGTTGTTAGCCACAGCAGAGAGCACAGTGACGTGTGTAGACTCACCACTAGGGAGTGTGTCACTTATCTTCTTTATATGTCGGGGAGTGGGGGTAGAGATTGGTAGTTTGGTATTACCTGCAGACATGTTAGTCTTAGATATGCATGACCACAATGTCATTATCGGTATGGATTGGCTCGCAGCTTATAGAGCCATGATTGATTGCTTCGGTGGGAGCATTATTTTTGCTATTTTGGGACAAGAGATGTTTGTAGTGGCGATGCCTCTCCCAGAGGGAGGCTCGACCGCTCATTTGTATTATATAGAGGAGGATACCTCTAAGGAGGTTGTGATTCCTTTAGACTCGATCCCAGTCGTTCATGAGTATTCCGATGTATTCCAGGAGATACCAGGCCTACCCCCCAGTCGAGAGATAGACTTTGTCATAGACTTATTACCGGATATGAGACCTATAGCACGCGCACCCTACCGTATGGCTCCGGTAGAGATGCGAGAGTTACGAGATCAGATAGAGCAGCTGTTAGGTCAGGGCTTCATTCGCAGGAGTACCTCACCTTGGGGCACTCCAGTATTATTTGTGAAGAAGAGAGATGGTTCACTGAGGTTGTGTGTGGACTACCGGGAGTTGAACAAGGTCACAATACGGAATAAGTATCCGTTGCCTCGAATCGATGATCTGTTCGACCAGCTGAGGGGAGCAACGTTCTTTTCGAAGGTAGATATGAGGTCAGGGTACCATCAGCTACGTATTAGGGAGCATGATGTTTCAAAGACTGCTTTCTTGATAAGATATGGGTCTTACGAGTTCAGAGTGATGCCATTCGACCTCACAAATGCTCCAGCCATGTTCATGGACTTAATGAACCGAGTGTTCAGAGAGTTCTTGGATCAGTTTGTCATTGTCTTCATAGATGACATTTTGATATATTCACATTCCGAGGAGGAGCATGCCGAGCACTTGAGGCAGGTTCTTCAGACTCTACGAGAGCATCAGTTGTATGCTAAGTACGAGAAGTGCGGGTTCTGGTTGCGAGAAGTACAGTTCTTGGGCCATGTTGTTTCTGAGCAGGGGATTGCAGTTGACCCGAGTAAAGTGTCAGCGGTGAGGGAGTGGGGACAGCCCACGACACCGACGAAAGTGCGTAGTTTTTTGGGATTAGCCGAATACTACAGGAGATTCATTCGGGGATTCTCCAAAATAGCGGCTCCATTGACGAATATGACTCACAAAAGGGTACCATATGTTTGGGATGATGCTTGTCAATTGGCTTTCGACGAGCTGAAAGACAAGCTTACTTCAGCACCAGTCCTTGCTTTACCGAAGCCGAATGTGGAGTACCTGGTTTACACCGATGCATCTTTACGGGGACTTGGGGGAGTACTTCAGCACGAGGAGAAGGCTATAGATTTTGCCTTCCGCAAGCTTAAGCCACACGAGAAGAATTACCCCACCCACGACCTGGAGTTAGCAGCGATCGTCTTTGCATTGAGGATATGGAGGCACTACTTATTGGGGGAGAAATTCCGCTTGTTCACAGACCATAAATCACTGCATTACCTGTTCACTCAGCGAGAGCTGAATATGCGTCAGCGCAGATGGTTAGAGTTTGTGAAAGACTACCAGTACGATATACAGTACCATCCGGGGAAGGCCAACGTAGTTGCTGATGCGTTGAGTCGTAGAGCGGTAGACGAGGTAGCGGACATCTGGAAAGCAAAGTGGAAGGAGTTGGGTCACCAGGACGTAGTAACCAGCTCTTTCATATCCGTTATGTCAGTGACACCTGAGATTATTACGAGGGTGATACAGGCACAGACCACAGATCCGTTTTTCCAGGAGCAAATTGTACGACTTTTAACTGAAGGTGCTGAGTCCTATTCTGTTAGTTCTGATGGGGGTTTGAGGTTTAATGGGAGATTGGTGGTTCCAGAAGGAGCAGAATTACGTCATGCAGTGATGACCCAGTCTCACGGGTCCTGATTTGCGGTGCATCCTGGAGGGGATAAGATGTACCAGGATATGAGGCGATAATACTGGTGTAGTGGGATGAAGAAGGACATTGCTGAGTTCGTGTTCAAGTGTTCTACCTGCCAGCTGGTGAAGGTGGACCATCAGAAACCGTCAGGATTTCTTCAGCCATTGGAAGTACCCGCGTGGAAGTGGGAGAGTATTTCCATGGATTTTATTACAGGGTTGCCTACATCACAGCGGGGCCACGACTCTATCGGGGTGATTGTAGACCGTTTGACCAAAGTGGATCATTTTCTGTCGGTGTAGACAGATTATACCAGGGGTCAGTATGCTCAGTTGTTCATTGCTGAGATTGTCAAATTACATGGGGTGCCCCTGAATATTGTGTCAGATAGAGATAAGATTTTCGTGTCACGTTTTTGGGAAAGCTTTCAGGAGGCTATGGGTACTGAGTTGAGGTTGAGTTCAGCTTATCACCCACAGACAGATGGACAGACAGAGCGTACTAATCAGATGTTGGAGGATATGTTACACATGTGTGTTCTTGATTTTGGAGGTGGTTGGGAGCCACATTTTCCACTGGTAGAGTTTGCTTATAATAACTCTTATCAGTTCACGATTGGTATGGCTCCATTTGAAGCTTTGTATGGCAGGCCTTGTCGTTCCCCAGCTTGTTGGCTCGAGGTGGGGGATAATAAGTTGCTAGGACCAGAGGTGATTCAGGAAACCTCCGCGAGGATTGAGATGATTAGGAGCCGCATTCGAGTAGCCCAGGACAGGCACAAGAGCTACGCCGATGCAAAACGGTTCTTCCGGGAGTTTAATGTGGGGGACCAAGTGTTACTGCGTGTATCTCCTATGAAAGGAGTGATGAGGTTCGGGAAGAAAGGGAAATTGGCCCCGAGGTACGTGGGACCATTTCCCATTATCGAGAGGATTGAGCCAGTTGCATACAGGTTGGGACTACCAAATCATTTACATCGCATTCACGATGTATTCCACATCTCGTCGTTGAGACGGTATCTTCGGGATGATATGGCCCATACTCACATCGCGATAGATGAGATAGACTTACAGCCTGACAGCTCTTACGAGGAGAGACCGGTGGCTATCCTAGACTATAGTGAGAGGATATTGAGGTCGAAGATAGTTCCACTTGTACGGGTCCAGTGGGAGCATCATAATGTGGAAGAATCCACTTGGGAGCGCGAGGCAGATATGCGCGAAAGATATCCAGATTTGTTCTTACCAGGTATGCCTTATTTTCCGAATTTCGGGACAAAATTCCGTTATTAGGGGGGGAAGTATGTAATACCCCGTATTTTTATGCTATATTAATTTGGGGATTTATATAATTTAATGTGAATTAATTAATTAATATAAATCCAGAAATTAAATATGTTATAATTATTAACGAGATGAGAGTTAGTAATTATGGGAAATTTGTTGAATATTACTAATGAGCAAAGTAATATATATAATATTGGTTATATTGAATGTCACGAGTGAATAAAATGACAATTTTGGAAATTTGAGTCGGGACGTGCCCGTGTCGCGTCGGGACCAAATAATGATAAATAAAAGTGAATGTTTTATAAGTTGCTCGTATGGTCATTTTGAGTGCGCCAACGTGTCCGGAAGGGTCGAGATAGTCCGAAAAGTGTACCCGGGGGTTTGATTTGGGTCTCGGGGCGTTCTTAGGCCTAATTAGTACCCCGGGAGGGCATTTTAGACATTTCACATTTTTGGGTAATTAAACCCACGAAAATTAATAACCTATATCAGCCAATTAGGTTAGTCATCTAGGGTTAGAAAACTCAAAATCTTAGAACGGCCATAAGAGAGGAGAGGAGAGAGTTCTCAAGGCATTCCAAGGCTCAAAACTCACCCGTTTGCACCGCCGCCACCGTCAACGTGTAGATCGCGAGACGGGGAACGCAACCACACCAAATTCGGCACCAAATCAGAACACCAAAAATCCTAGGCAAGTGTTTATCTTGCTTATTTCGTTGATGCATCTTTCATATTAGTTTAGGAATGATTAAGAATAAATTATAGGGAAGAAAAACCCAATTTGAGATAGGAAAATTCATGTAGTTATGGTTTAAATGAAAACTCTGGAAACCCTTGTCATGTAGAGGATTTAACCACGAAATTTTTGATGTTTATAAGAAGAAATTTCTGGAAAAAACTTGTTAGAACCATGTTTAAGAGATTCCTAGGGTTCTTGATAATTATGTAAATTTTTGGGCTATTAATCAATTTTTAGTGATAGAAATCTACATGCTTTAAGTTGGAAATACCTAGTATGATGATATAATGATAGTAGTATGAATTTTGGGACGTTTGGGATTGAAAAATATGGAATTGGTTGAGGTTAGAAGATGAAACCCGCAACTGCAGAACTGCATATTTCGCATACCTGCTTGATCGATCGATCGAGCCTAGAGCTTCGATCGATCGAAGGTTCGATTGATCGAGCCCCAGACCTCGATCGATCGACCCCTACTGGCAGACTCATGTTTTCCCTTTTTAATTAGTTGAAATTCACTTGAATGAGGAATAATTTATGGATACCCTTAAAAATATGTTTTGGGAGATAAAAAGGACCAGTAGGGTAAATGAATAAATTTTGGGACCTTTAAGTTAAGACGAAAGTTGTATTTTTGGGGATAATTATATAAGGAACGTTGGAACTACGTATTTAAAGTGAGAGACTACGTCAAATAGATACGATAGAGAATATATGAATACCTACTGAATTTTATAATTGGGGGGATAAAGCCATGAGAGTTATGTGGTAAGTTGGAATAATATTGAATCAAGGTTAAAAACGAACCGTTATATGTGTTTACTAAAAATGTGAAAATAAGGATAAAAGTCGTAACTATGGGATTTCAAATATACCTAATATTGATATGGTAATATTAGTATAGTTATATGACTGTGTTTGCATATACTATAGATGTGTGAAAAATATACCCACGCTACTTGCTATCCCTGAGGTTACCTCACTAGGACGATCTTATCCTGTGTTGCCTTATGGGGGATATTGATTTGTACCCTAGGAGATAGATATCCTTGGTACAGGCTATCGGAATGATAGTTCAAACGGTCCTAAGAGACGCGGGTATGTTCTTTCCTCTTAGAGACTTGGAATCTATGCCTCGCCTCACTATTGTTTGTGTATGTGTTAATACAATTCGAGAGTGATTCCAAATTTGTATTCCCCTTGATACGAGTGATACGGGGTTTGGATAGTAGAGTATGCCCGCACCATAGTTTTTATTTGGGGTGCTGTTATAATATATATATTATGCGAGTATCTAATATATATATGAAATTCTGGAATTTGGAACTGTCTACTGTGGTATGGTAAGTAGGACATGGTTGATGAGTCAAATTGTAAATACTTGTTTTGAAAAGTATAATATGACACTGGGAAACTTTGTTAACAAATAAATTAAAATGAGAGCATTGTTATTAAATGAAATCCTCCATTTAAACAATTATATAGTTCGGTTTTGAAATCTAACGAGTAATCTAAGATGAGTTAAATCATTGGGAAGATTAGTGCGATAAATGATAAGATAAACCGTTGGGAAGGTCAGTGCGATAGGTGTGCACATTAGAAGAGAGGTGAGAATTCCTCAAGAGAGTGTCGCACTAATATGTTGTTGCATTGGCCTGCAATCAATTTAAATACTTGCTAAACGAATTTTAAATCATACACACTATCGGGCTCTGACCCGTTTCCATTTCTCCTTTCTCTTGTATATATATGTATATATTACAGGTGCCCAGCCATAGGGGCGTCTTGCTTAGGATCCCTTGGAAGGAACGTGCTGCAGCTTAGGTGGGAGTTGCAGGCCTCTTGATTAGACGACTTCATTTATTTTAATCCACTCCTAGCACATTTATTTAGTTGGGCATGTGTAGCCCTTTCCATTATTCAGTTGTTACTTGGACATTTGTATTTCAGTTATTTCTAGTACTGTTTCTTCGGGATTTATTCAGTATGGATGTTTTACTTTAAGTTTTAAATGTTGGGATTCGATTGTTGAATGTTTTAATTAATTG
Source organism: Sambucus nigra (assembly GCA_949130495.1). NCBI lineage: Eukaryota > Viridiplantae > Streptophyta > Magnoliopsida > Dipsacales > Adoxaceae > Sambucus > Sambucus nigra. The sequence goes on from OX422220.1 coordinate 55,140,536, forward strand.
GATTATGTCCCAGGATTATTGTGGTGTGATTCTTACTTATTGAAATGTTGTTAATATATAAATAAATAATTTTTCTTTAAATAAAATTTGGAAAGTAATGTTATAAAAATGGTTTTGACACTTAGCTTAATTAATTAGGGTGTTTAAATTGGAAAAGTTATTTTTTCGACAGTGATGCTGAGAATGAACCAACTGTTCACCTTGAATTAATTTAATAAAGGAGTGATCGCCCGGTATTTAATTAGGCGGGGTGTCACAGTTTAGTTTAGATTTTGAGTCTGTTTTAATTTAAATAGCCTAAAATTGAAGACCTTATTTTTTTCCCTATAGTTTCAATATCATTCCATAGCTCATAGTTTTCAGTTAAATTGGGAGAATTACATGCTGAGACTGAAAAGTTTAGATTGAAAATTAATTCTATTTTCAAATAGCCTTCTCTTGGCAAGGGTGTAGGGATAGGGCCATGCATATATGTTATATTGGACTTCTTCAAAATTCACTCAAAATGGATAATTGGTATAGACCTTTTTTTTAGATCACCGTGTAAGTTTATTTAATTTCCAATTTGTATTTTCAACCTTTTTGATCATCGATACTGATATCCTAGGTCTGATAAATAAATAAAGTGGGTTAATTACACCCACGCCCCTTAAACTTTAACCCTATTAGCACTCCCCCCCCCCCCCCCCCCACCCACACACACAAAAAAAAAATTCTTTCAATTTTTTTAATTCACACTCCTAACTTTGAAAACGACTACAATTTACCTCATGTCGTCCAACACCCTTAACGTTTGGCAAAAAACATTAGTCATGTGAGTGGCACATGACATTAAGCAAAGGTATTTTTGTCCAAACCTATATTTTTTTAAATGTTAAAATAACACAAAAACTTTTAAAAATTTCGAAAGTGCCAAAATATATTTTGAAAATATAAAAAAACATTTGAATAAATTTTGAAAATATGAATATATATTTAAAAATTCCAAAATGTAAAAAAATATTTAAAAATAAAAAAAAACATGGAATAAATTCTGAAAATATGAATATATATTTAAAAATTCTGAAAATACAAAAAAATACTTAAAAAATATAAAAATAACATTGGAAAAAATTCAAAAAATAGGATTATATATTAAAAAATTTCTAAAATAGCAAAATATATATAAAAAAATTATAAATTCGCAAATATGAATATATATTTATAAATTCTAAAAATGGGAAAAAAAATTTAAAAATATTAAAAACCATGGAATAAATTCGGAAAATATTAATACAGATTCAAAACTTTTAAAAATACCAAAAAATATAACAAAACCTTGGAATAAATTATGAAAATATGAATCTAAAAATTTAAAAATTTTGAGAATACTAAAAAATATTTAAAAAATTTTACAAAATGAAAAATTATTTAAAGTAATTAAAAAATCAAAAAATATTTCCAGTAATTAAAAAACTATTTTTATAAAACAAAAAAATGGTTTCAATAAATAATATATGGTTTTCCTAAGATAAAAATTATTTCCAGCAAATACAAAATTATATTCAGTAAAAAAATGGTTACCCATAATAAAAAAATTAAATCCAACAAACAAAAAATGGTTTCAATTAATAAAAAATAGTTTTTCTTATATATATATATATATATTAGAAATAAGAAGCCAAAAAATAAAGATGAAAACCCCAATAGCAGCAGCCCCCACTACCCCCCACCTCCAGACCCCCTCCCCCCCAACCCCACCCACCTGCCCCCACTAGCGGAGGCTTTTTTTCGTATATATATATATAAGAAATAAAAACAAATTGCAGCAGCCCCCCACCCCCGCCCAACCCCACCACTAGAGATTTAACCGCCCCTTCCTTCCTCCGCCCCAGATCAGCTCCCCCTCCCCTCTACCCCCTCTGCCCAAGATCTGCTTCAGATTTGTTCGTGGGTGTGGTTGTGTGCGTGTGTGTGTGTTTGTGTGAGAGAGAGCGTGTGTGTGTGTGTTTTGAGTTTTTAAAAAAGAATTAAAATACCCTCTCAAATTACCAAATTACCCCCACTTAAAACACAAGTGCCACGCACGTGACCTTTCTCCCGCCAAAAAACAAGCGGCCGTCACGTCTTTGGGCAATTTAAACTGTCTATAAAACTATAGGGTGGGATTTGAAAAAATTGTAAGAATGGGGGGAGGGCAAAAAGGGGAAAAGTTCAGGGGGTCCAGTTTAATTAACCCATAAAAAATTATGTATAACCTGTTTGTTATGCAAAGTTCTAAATTTTCAATGGGTTTTGAAATATATGTTGATAGGCTAATTGCTCACGAGTTTTTGACATGGTTATATAAATATTGGTATTGCCATAACAAAAAAAAAATCTGAAGCTGGTGCGAAGAATATTCTCAAACCGATGATTGAAGTTTCATGTGTTCTTGATATAATGGTTCCTTATTAAATGATGAAAATAGATAAACAAATTATTGGGTTAAAAGACAACTTCTTAAAAACAAACTATGTTGCACTTTTGTTAAGCTATTGCTTATGATGCGAAAGCGTTTTCACTATGTCATGACATTTGTGGCAAACCGTTTTTAGGAATTAGTGACAACAACACAAATTTTATCATGAATGTTACTATAATGAGGCATCAAGTTATATTACCATAAAAATATAGATTACTATTTGTTATAACTATATGGCGAAATGTCGCATTTTTGCATATTTAAAGCACTGCATATGAATTATACTAATTTTTTTGTGCCACTTTTTAAATTTTGATGATTTTTTTTAGAGTATTAATGTCATTTGGAGTACATTTAATCATATCCTTAAGTCTTATTATTTAAAAAAAAAATAATATAACTATTTCTTTCTCATGATTGAAGGTAGCCTAAACACTACACATAGCAGTGGCAGCAACACATTGTGCATTTATTTGTGCATATTCGTTTTTCCAAATCGTAGAGTGCATGGTTTTAAAAACATCAAACGAGAAACTACTCATAGACGGTATATATTTTGAATGGTTTCTTTATTTGAGAAGATCATTTTCAAGTTTCGACCAAAATTTATTTTCAACCCATTATGTCACTTAAGGGAAATTATGGGATATTTCAAACAAGTTAATGATGCATGTTGTCGTCGATCATTCATTCTTAATACAGTCCACCACTTTATGGTATTTCCAAAAATTTATTATTTTTAGCTATGGTGGAATTGGCATTATGTAAGCAATATGCAAATCTTTATTTCAATACCAAATATTTTTTATTCGTTTTCATTTCCTTAACATTGTATTCGAGTTGTGAAGCTGATGTTCAAATAAACTTATCGGGAGCATTTTATAAATTTTTGTATTCCTCAACTTATATAGTATTAATTTATATATTTCGTTTCAATATTTTGAATTTTTTTTAGATATTCTTAGTATATTTTATTTACTTTTTACAATTTTGTGGATTTAGTATCAAATAAGGAATAACGTTAAATTGTTGTAATTTTTCCTGCAAAGATGTCTTACTTTTTTCGATATTGGTTTGTATTTGAAAAAAGTACACGTTCAGAAATATATCTTGAACTATATTTACATGCTCGCTAAAAGTCAAATTTGATTTCTCTTATTATGTAATTACTTTAATAAGCCTTGCAAAGCGCCCATGCATCGCGCGGGGCTTAAATCTAGTTTTATTCTAATACTTCGCCCACGGGAGGAGAGATAGAGAGAGGCAGAGGGAGAAAGAGAGAATTAATGAGATAATAAAAGTTTGAAAATATAGAAAATATAGAAACTTAGTAAATGTTCAATGAAGAAAGTACTATAATTCATGTTTATAATGCGATAGTGTTTGTCAAAACCTGTGGCTCATTCACAGATCCATACATTATGTGAGAATCAAGCCTCTTGGCCCAGTGGTATAAGGCTGCCACTGGGACAGTCTTGGGGGTGGATTGGGTTTGGTCCTCAGTTTGATCCTTGGCACTGTCAAAATAATGCTTGGCCAACGAAAGCCACGAACTGCAAATGGGGATTAGTCGAGGTGCGCGTAAGCTGGCCCGGACAACTCATGGTTTGCTACAAAAAAACACATTATGTGAGAGCATCTAGTATTTTAACCTCATTCACCACGTTTTCCATTCTTAAAACGTTCTTATAGAGGGAAGGGATAGTGGATAGGAAGGGGACGCAATATATTGTACCACCAAAAATTTCAGCGAAGATAAAAGGGTTTTTGGGTTTAAATTATGAGTACTTGGTTGCAAATCGGCATGAGTGTTTTGATTTTGATCAATACCAAGATGATGAGAGAACTTTCAAAAATATCATAAATAAGATGTTAAATATCCAACAGAAAATATAATTTTAAAAAAAATCACGGGTAATTTTAGAATTTCCTACGTAGCAGTGGGAACTATACATAATCCCAATGATCAAGCAAAATGTAGTAACACCCTAATCAAAGGCTTACAACTCACACTAACACTCCCCTTTGCAAAATAATCGGACATACATAAATTACAATGAAGTATCACTTAAAGTTATCTCTTCTCACATTTTTTACCGAAATATCATCCACGGAGCACTATGTGTCTGGTATGAGTTACACATGATCTCTAGTATAACAATATTATATTTTTATATATGCCACGTAGAGCCAGAAAAATAGACCCAAATAGTACCGCCCATTTAATTCTACTCATAATGTTTAAAATGGGTACCATCATCTTTATCTTCAATGGATAGCATATGGGTTACTAAAAAAACACTGATTATTTGTTGGTTTAGGCGGGTTGATGAACAGACCGTTATCCTTCCTATTTATATAAACTATGGATCTATAATTAAAAAAATGTTGAATGAGAAAACGGGTTGGTGGTTAATCCAATCTAAATTCGACTCGCAGCAACCACCAACCTGTTATTTGTAAGTTATATTTTGTACATGATTCCCAAGGTCTTTGAACAATATGATAATCACGTCAATAGACATGTGAAAAGAGTAATTTTTATTTACCTCCTTTCGACGTCATGGATTCAGTCCCGCTGTTGAACGTCGTCATTGAGTGTCGCCGGTGTGATCACCTTAGCAATCCTTTAAGGGAGAATTCTGTTAATCTCTACTTACCTATAAACCTTTAGGTGTGTGTTTTAATTGGGATGTTGTGGATGTTCTTTTGATGGAGGAAAGACATCTATTTATAGGTGGAGAGAGGGCCAGAATTTTAAAGATCAATTAATCTAAATCGTCCATCAAGGTAGAGATTAAGTGGAATTTTAACTCATTTTTATTCTTTATTTCATATGGAATACGAACCATTTATACAGGATATAACATGTATTCTTGATTAAAAATGGATTAATAAAGACCACATTTCAGGGAAGGAAATAAACCAAAGGTTAATTTAATAATTTCCTTACAGTCTCTCACTTGGTCGTTAGGTTAATTCATAAATATTTTGAATTTAGAATCATAAGAGGCGCATGATATTCCAAAATCTTCAATCATTTTTTTTCATGAGTGCCTTGGTTAGTCTAATAATCAATGGGAGTCATGTCGGTCGCATATCATTATGAAACATGATTCCTTGCATGTACTACATCATTGACAGCCTTCTTAACTAGACCATAATTAGGAGTTTGCTTAATGGGTTCCATAATGTCTTAAAGAAGAAAATTTTCTATTATAATTTCGTTCGAATGAAATTTCGTTCCAACGACATTCTCATTCGAACAAACATCTAACGAAGTTCTAGAGGCAAAATGGAAAAAGTTGTTGGCAAACTCGTTCGAACGAAAAACTCATTCGAACAACAATATCGAACGAAGTGAGAGAATGGCCTTTTTCAAAATTTTGCCCAAAAACGTTTTATACAAAGTTCTAAAGTAACCTTATGAAAATAAAATTCATTTTAAATATACCTACACCGATTAAAATTATTCCAAGTCTGCTACAAATATATAAAAGCATTCATACCTTTGGAGACTTGAAATATGATGTTGATGACGTGAAACGTAGCACGGAAACTCGACAATGATGTTCTCTTGAAAAGCAAGGTTGCAACGTCTTCAACTTTAATATATCATAGGCTCGAAAGATACACAAGAACACTATCCGATGACTCAAATATTTTTGTTCGAAATTTAGCCAAAACTACAAAGGACTCAACTGAAAATTTGTGTCCTTGCAAATCTCCCCCTTTGGATATTCCGGGACAAAAACCAAACCAAAATCCTAAAGGGCACTACTAAGAATTCTATTTAAATATTTGCATTTTCTACTAGATTTTGTTGAGTTTAATTAGTTGGACTACAACTACTACAAATACTTCTTTAATTGATGAGGCCACAATCCACTCTGGGACTTTTGACTATGGATCACTTGAATACTGGACAACTCTTTTGATGAATTATCACTGAAGTGAAAAATAAAGAATAAAAAGTGGTAGGAATTGACGTCTATATAATTATTTTCTTTGTCACTAAGCCATTTAGGTAAGCTCCTACAATTTGATTATAATTCTTGAACACACTTATTATAGTTATTATCAAAAAAATGACCTATTGTCAAAAAGAAAAGTGATTGATTATTTACCTAAAAAGATATAAAGTCTTATATACGAGCAAAGCTCCAAATATATTTGAACCGAGTAACATTTCAAATTCATAATGATAGTGGGGTTTGGATATCCTCACCCTTCTTACCGGTCATGAAGGTCTCCCCTCACCTAACTCTATACCGGAGAGTTTTCACTCACTACTACTTATAATATCCCCACTTTATGATATCATGGGCATTTACTGTATCAATCATAAGATCATTATATGAATATGTAATATTTTTATGATCACCCACTATTAACGATATCCATTTCTTTTTTATTGCGAGCAACTCTCTGATGGAGGGTTGTAAGCATTACTGCCCTTTAATAAAGTTGCTTGTGTCTGATGTTACCTAATCCTCGAAGTAAAGAAATGGGAGTGAGAAGAAGAGGTTGTCCTCTCCTGACCCTACGCTAGCGCATAGTTCAGTAAAAACATAAAAAATTTAGGTTATGGGCAATGAAGGGGAGGGAGCCTTGACTTGAGCATTGTAAAAGTTCATAGGGACACTTTGAGCCACATCAATAACTATCATAAAAGGTAAGTCTTGAAGGAAAGCTACCAACACCTATCAACGTGAACTTGTTTGGTTTGTTAGTAGGCCTGCCCATTCTGTTTTCCTGACCTATAGACCCATGAATTCTTAAGAATTGACAAACATGCTTGACATACGGGGCAGACAAAATAGTGCCTCAATGTAATGCATTAAAAACTTCGACTCCTTTTATTCAATAATGAACTCCACGTAATTTTTTTTATTTGAGTGCAACTTATTCTTTTGGTGGTGACATAACAAACTACATGAGTGTGACAACCCGCCTACTAAAATAATAGGTGGCCAGCCCAATACTCTAATAATCACAGGAATCATAGATGGTCCATTCTCAGCATCACTGTCGATTAAAATAATAGTACGAGATAACCACCGATCAATTTAGAAAACGGGCTGTCAATTTAAAATTTAATAAGTAAAAGAAAAACATTTAGACAATCCCATTTGTAAAAACGGAGGATATCAAAAACCGAAGAATAAAGAATGACAACATAATAAATAATCACCGAATAAGCTGTCGGTGAACAGACCAATACAATTAATTACACCGAGTATAACAGTTCAATATTTACAATATAATAAGTGAGTGCAACACTGGGGCAACACGCCCAAATAAATAAACTGAACATAACTAGAGTAGAAACGAAAGAGGCGTCTAATACAAATAACCTACAACATTCGCAGTGTGTTGTAGCTCCATTACAACCTGGAATGGAAATGCAAATACAGGTTTCTATGCGGTAGAGCACCTGTACGACAAAGAGTATATGCAAAAATTAAGAAATATAGACGAGTCAGGGCCCGGTTTTGATATGATTCCCATGTGACTAAAATGCATGACAGTTAAGTGCGTAATTCTCTCGCAATTAACAATAATATTTCTCACCTCTCAATCAAAAAGCAACCTAGCGCAATATCATGATGATGTTCCAGTTAATCCAAAGTACTAAGGGCTAACTTCTCCCCATTCTCAACACTATGCCCTATTCGTGCGTGGGGTGTCTCGCAAAGAGAAATCCAAACAAGTAACCCCCCCGATACACTATTACTTAGGCAAGGTTCATCGTCGAGATCCATTAGACCCTCAGCACGTAATTAATATATGTGTAAGTGAATGCATATGATTTACAACTACTCAAGAAAACATAATTAAATCCATTCACCATCTAAACCATCATTCCCTTTTCTTTATTTAGGAATGTATATAAATGGTACAACATTTTATCAAATGTTTACCAAGTAAATCTCATAACTCTAGATGCACCATTCCTATTTCGTTCTTAGGAATATACATAAATGGTACAACATTTTATCAAATGTTTACCAATTAATCTCATTTATACAACTTCTTTACAAATTTTATTTCCTTTCCTCCATCCAGGAGAAATACATATTTAAAGCAAGTTTTACTAACATAAAAATGCTTTATCCTTTATCATACAACCCAACTTCCTTTCTTCCATCCAGGAAGTGTAATCAAAAGTCATTTTTATTAGCATAAAAATACTTTTGTGTACTATATATCCCATTTCCCTTCTTCCATCCAGGAAATGTAATTAAAGCCAATTCATTATCATGAATTGCTTTAACAATCTAAGACCGTCCCTCGAGTTTCCCCACTGGACGCGCCCCTAAATGGATATCATCTTCCAGGTCCTATCTATACGAGACAACCTCGGAACCTGCCAATGTCGGGAAGCGGCCATATTGCCTGCGGGAAAGTCAAGACCACACCCAGAATCCCCTAACCAGCGCAGTCATATAAATGCCCATATGGCCTAGAGACTATATCCACCCTCCATTCATTAGCCAGGGGGCTTCACCACACGTGCGCAACTTCCCTTATGATAGAGATTTAGGGAGGTGTGTAATCATAAATTAATATTTATGAAAACCATTACTTTTCCTTTTAAAAACATCCAATTTTTACATTTTCAAAATCATTTGTACTTACTCATTTCGTACCACATTTTATATTATGCATTTCTTATTCATTAAGTCATATTTTATTAATGACCTAAGACCCAAAGTGCCATCATCCTCAAACTAGCCTCCAAGACTACAATATAATTTCCTAAACCATTAAAATGAATCTCCCTGAAGGAGTGACTCCCAAATGTCTCACGTTAACATTTTATCTTCAATTTATCTTTAGATAAATCTCCTATTTTATTCGAACATCAACCTATAAAATCTAGCCCTCGGGGTAAGCCTAAATATCCCATCTTATCCTAGGACATTAGTCTACCCAACACAATCCTCTAGGACTCTTAATTAATTCCCAAAGGAAGGTTCCTAAACCTCGAACCTAAAACAAAAAGGCTAGAACAACCTAGGAAAAAATCTCACCTTTTCATAAGGGGTCGATCAATTGACCCTTGGCCGTCGATCGATCGAAGGCTTCGATCGATCGATCCCCCAGGCTCGATCAATCGATCATGGCAGACACCTTCTTCCCCGGGAAGATATTTCGGCCATTAACGAAACCTCCAAGCTTTTATTCGGTATTTTACCCAATAACAACAACAATAAATGATACCAAATCATCTTTACACCATTTATAATCAATATTATCTCCTCAAATCAAATTAAAACTAAGATTAAGGGACTAAACACCAAAAATACCCAAAACCCATAAATGATTTATATCTCCCAAAAACTAACTATACATGCAATTTATCACATTAAATCAATATCTAACAAGTAAGAAACTTGCCTCGGGTTCGTAGTCTCGGATCCACCTCCGGTAGCAACGGAATTTAGTCCAGATCTCCATTTTCTCTCTCTTTTCTCCATTTCTCCCAACTCTCTTTTCTCTCTCTCTCTCCTTTGGCTTCTCTCACAAATGAAGAAAGAAAATGGGGTGGGGGACTTAAACGGGTTTTAAAACATAATTCCCCTCATTTTAATTGCTAATACACCATTAAAATGACTCATAACCACATAATATAGGCATACGCGTAAAAAGTGCCCGAAACCCCAAAATACATCATGGCACTTATTTCGACTATCTCGACTATTCTAAAAACAACCACACCCCCTATTTTGGCATTCGAGATAACGTGAACAAATTTTGTGTTCTAACTTCATTTTATTTCATTAATTATACTCCAAAATAAATATGAGTCATAACCGTCATTTTACATATAACGACGCAATATCACAATATTATGCTATTTCCCTTCTCATACGGTAAATAGACAAAACATAGTAAATATTATCCCTTAATATCACGGGAAACAATATTTACTCCAACATCCCCTATTTTATAATATTAGCCCATTAGGCAAAATAATATAAAATAGCCGCCCAAAAACCTGGGTTGTTACATACTCCCCCCCCCCCCCCCCCTTAGAAGGGAATTTTGCCCTCAAAATTTAGGCATACAGGTTAACCTTAATCATATGAAGGGTATACTATACTAAACTATCGTTCTATCATTCTTAGCAAACTCCTCGGTAGCAAGGCGTTCCCATTTTGACTTGGACTAAGGTCATCACCATTCGATCTCAGTCTACACTCTCCGTGATCTAACATAGCACCAAACCGTTCCTCGTGAACTATCGATCCTACCTTTTTACTTCGGAAGGAGATACCTACACCTCGGCACAAATTGCCTTTCTTCCCGACTCACGTCGTAACTTTGTCAGGGAATAACTACCCTAACACTAAATCGCTCAACCCCCAACACTACTTACTTCTATTCGCATTAGCGCAACCCTTAAAAGTATGCTGTTCAATGAGCCCACTCATTAAGGAAATATTCCTGGACCACTCCAAGACCAAAGAATATATCCGTTGCTTCCATTTCAATGGGTTAGCGAGTTACTCGGCTGACTACGATCGACCACACATAAGGCACCATCCTTATAAGAAATGATCTGAACTATTGTATGGAAATTCGACTCCGAAAAGCTACTACTCCACTCCTTCCTCGTCCCACCACTAGTCTCTTCACACTAGTAGGTGAGTTGGTTAATCATGGATATGAACGCTCTTACTATAGAGTCCCCCTCGGTGAAGCTCATTCTACTTGGCATTCCAGGCCATAACTAATCTCTCCAATGAGTTTTCTACTAGGCGCATCAACTACCCATCCGCATTTCCTTAGCAAAAAGGGAATATCCAATTGATAGTCTTTTACGAACTCCAACTTCTTGTTCGTGAAAAGACCAAATTCCTGCCCAGGAAGTAGTGCCTCTATTCTCCAAGGCAAAAACTACCGCTACGAATTCTAAAGCGGGGGATATTATTCTCACGGAGTTTAAGTCCGTGAGATGCATAAATAATGGGTCTATGCTCCCGTATTAATACTTCTCGTTCCTTGCAAAGACTCGTTCGTTAAATCCACTCTCGATCATAACAACACGAGTGCAGGAGTAAAAGTCAACTCATACTTCATCTCCTTTGAAAATAGGTTACCAACGTAACGCTCTATCTAAGAAAGGTCCCACCTCCTACGACCTAACATTCCAGATCCCCCTGAGACCCCATACTTCTTTGTTCTAGGGACATAATTCCCACTTAGAGTCAACCCACAAACCCATTGTGGTCAACTCCCTATCAGCTTCCTAAAACAATACGACATGCCTTATGGGCCTTACGTCCTAATAATCCTAAAGTCGATCGATATCCTAATCTAGTCATATAAGTATTTTATTCTAATTATATCCCTAGTGTCCAAGACCTTTCCCAACTCCCGACATTCGCTCGGTTTCGTGCGTGGGACGTCTCGCCGAGGCGAAATCCAAACAAGGAACCCTCCCATTACACTACTACCTCGCATCGTCGGTCGTCGAGAAGTGACGGTCTAAGGCACATGATCGGGATCGCTAGAATTCCTAACTCGTCACTTTACTAATACTCTTCTACTCCTAAGTCCTACCATCTCAAATAACTTAAAATTTTTACAAATCTGGCATTCACTTTCTGTAAAATGCCACTAACACTTTATCCCAATATACATACAGACATCTTTTATAGATGGCCTTCTTATTAAGGCATAAACATAAGTCATAATTCGACTTTCATATCTTAGTCTTCCCCACATCGATCAGAGGAAAACTATCACAGTGCTCATATCACGCACTTTAACTTAGCCCTCTAATCACTCATTTACGTGATTCTTGGCTAAACTTTCCAACCCAACACTCAACCAACAGAAAAGAAAAGAAAAGAAAGAAAAGAAAGAAAATGCACATCTCTCCACTTCCTACGTCGTTACGGTTCATGCCCGGAGTGTCTCACCGAAGCGAAATCCAAACAAGGAACCCCTCCGACACAATCCCCTTAACTTGTTGGTCGTGGAGATAAGGCAATATCACACACAAACAAAGCAAGCAAAATAATAAAACAAAACAAACAAAGCAAAGAAAAATAAAAATGAAAATTATCTACATACCGTAAACCACCTCTATAAAGTCTCAACCTGTATCGAGGAGAGATATTATAGAACAACTAGTCCTTCTCTAGAACTAGTTTTAAGATAGCCTCGCGATTTATTCGCTTGCTATCGCACCAACCAATCTAAAAATATCTCTACTCGTATTTTGCATATACTACAAGTAGCACACACCACACATATCATCACTCGCCCCATAACGAGTGAAAGAAAATATAGAACTTCCCTATCATGGAAGCCATATATACTACCACAAGCTCAATATACACACCCGGATCTAGGGTAAACACAATACTATTCCATCTTATCTTACGAAACACCCCACCCTCAACTACGGTGGAAAGTCCCGCCAATATTCATTTCAATTTACTTGGCCGCTAGCAATGGTTCCTAGACACATATTCTAGTACCATTCTAACTAAACTATTTCCATCACTAGCTACCCTGGAAATCACTCGCATAGTTACCTTAACGTATTTAGTAAAGAGAACATTCTACAGGCCTCCCCTGTCTAGTTCAGTGAGCCTTCCCCGGGTGGAGGTCCACCGATGGGGTCTCACGAACACCACTACTCCTGAAGTGTTAGCAACACTTACTTGTGAGCCTATCATTTTCATTGAGGGTCTCTCTCTTCCTTGTAACATCCTTATTTCGGTCCACGATTTCCTTAATCGTGACACCCTTTATTCACTATCGGCCTCTAACCGAACCTTGCATGAATACCTGAGAATCCTACCTTCTCATCATTCTCAGCACCATAGCGAAACTTATCATTGAAATTCTCTAACATGTTTCCCTATGAGCCAAACCTCCTACCCCATCAGTATAAGGCAACTACCTTTTTCCACCGCTTTAACCTTACTCCAAACGGGTGGAAGACTTTCCTCCAATCTTCGAACCTGGGCACTTCCATGTCCCACTCTAGGCCAAACTCTCGGGCCTTATATTCTCACCAAACGAGATTACACCTACTCTATCTAATTGACTTCAACAGGTGGTCCTCACTAAGGACCTCTCAGCTTCAACTTAATATCGCTTGGAGTCCCAAGTTTAGTGCTACTCTCTACTGGCAGCGGCACTTGTAAAATTATATTCACTGTACTTAGTAGTCACGGTAGCAATATAAGATAATGCAACAAAGGAAGCGACCTCTAAAGCGGTCCTCATCCCCGCCTACAGTTCACAGCTCTTAAAAATCCCGTCTCATAATGCCTTCACCCTGTCCTTCCATGATACCCTTTATCTGACGACTTACTCGTCTCACACGAACACGAAAAAGAGTTTCGGGGTTCTCATAACCTAGGAGAAGAACGAAGTCTCACTCGAGAAATAAACAATCTTAATCCTAAGGCTCTATATCAAATCAAAAGAAACGCAGAAGATGCAATACATCCGTACGGATTCCTAAGGACTCTAGAACCTAATGCTCTGATACCATCTGTGACAACCCGCCTACTAAAATAATAGGTGGCCAGCCCAATGCTCTAATAATCATAGGAATCATAGATGGTCCATTCTCAGCATCACTGTCGATTAAAATAATAGTACGAGATAACCACAGATCATTTCAGAAAACGGTCTGTCAATTTAAAATTTAATAAGTAAAAGAAAAACACTTAGACAATCCCATTTGTAAAAACGATGGATATCAAGAAACGAAGAATAAAGAATGACAATATAATAAATAATCACCGAATAAGCTGTCGGTGAACAGACCAATACAATTAATTACACCGAGTATAACAGTTCAATATTTACAATATAATAAGTGAGTGCAACACTGGGGCAACACGCCCGAATAAATAAACTGAACATAACTAGAGTAGAATGGAAAGAGGCATCTAATACAAGTAACCTACAACATCCGCAATGTGCTGTAGCTCCTTCACAACCTGGAACGAAAATGCAAAAACGGGTGTCTATGTGGTTGAGCACCTGTACGGCAAAGAGTATATGCAAAAATAAAGAAATATAAACAGGTCAGGGCCCGGTTTGATATGATTCCCATGTGACTAAAATGCATGACAGTTAAGTGCGTAATTCTCTCGCAATTAATAATAATATTTCTCACCTCTCAATCTAAAAGCAACCTAGTGCAATATCATGATGATGTTCCAGTAAATCCAAAGTACTAAGGGCGAACTTCTCTCCATTCTTTACACTATGCCCTATTCGTGCGTGGGCTGTCTCGCAAAGCGAAATCCAAACAAGGAACCCCCCCTCGATACACTACTACTTAGGCAAGGTTGATCGTTGAGATCCATTAGACCCTCAGCACGTAATTAATATATGTGTAAGTGAATGCATATGATTTACAACTACTCAAGAAAACATAATTAAATCCATTCACCATCTAAACCATCATTCCCATTTCTTTCTTTAGGAATGTATATAAATGGTACAACATTTTATCAAATGTTTACCAAGTAAATCTCTTAACTCTACATGCGCCATTCCTATTTCTTTCTTAGGAATATACATAAATGGTACAACATTTTATCAAATGTTTACCAATTAATCTCATTTATACAACTTCTTTACAAATTTTATTTCCTTTCCTCCATCCAGGAGAAATACATTTTTAAAGCAAGTTTTATTAACATAAAAATGCTTTATCCTTTATCATACAACCCCACTTCCCTTCTTCCATCCAGGAAGTGTAATCAAAAGTCATTTTTATTAGCATAAAAATACTTTTGTGTACCATATATCCCATTTGCCTTCTTCCATCCAGGAAATGTAATTAAAGCCAATTCATTATCATGAATTGCTTTAACAATCTAAGACCGTCCCTCGAGTTTCCCCACTGGATGCGCCCCTAAATGGCTATCATCTTCCAGGGCCTATCTATACGAGACAACCTGGGAACCTACCAACGTCGGGAAGCGGCCATATTGCCTGCGGGAAAGTCAAGACCACACCCAAAATCCCCTAACCAACACAGTCATATAAATGCCCATATGGCCTAGGGACTATATCCACCCTGCATTCATTAGCCAGGGGTATTCACTACACGTGCGCAACTTCCCTTATGATAGCGATTTAGGGAGGTGTGTAATAAAAAATTAACATTTATGAAAACCATTACTTTTCCTTTTAAAAACATCCAAGTTTTACATTTTCAAAATCATTTGTACTTATTCATTTCGTACCACATTTTATATTATGCAATTCTTATTCATTAAGTCATATTTTATTAATGACCTAAGACCCAAAGTGCCATCATCCTTAAACTAGCCTCCAAGACTACAATATAATTTCCTAAACCATTAAAATGAATCTCCCTTAAGGAGTGACTCCCAAATGTCTCACATTAACATTTTATCTTCAATTTATCTTTAGGTTAATCTCCTATTTCATTCGGACATCAACCTATAAAATCTAGCCCTCGGGGCAAGCCTAAATATCCCATGTTATCCTAGGACATTAGTCTATCCAACACAACCCTCTAGGACTCTTAATTACTTCCCAAAGGAAGGTTCCTAAACCTCGAACCTAAAAGAAAAGGCTAGAACAACCTAGGAAAAAATCTCACCTTTTCAGAAGGGGTCGATCAATCGACCCTTGGCCATCGATCGATCGAAGGCTTCGATCGATTGATCCCCCAGGCTCGATCGATCGATCCTGGCGGACAGCTTCTTCCCCGGGAAGCTGTTTCGGCCATTAACGAAACCTCCAAGCTCTTATTCGGTATTTTACCCAATAACAACAACAATAAATGATACCAAATCATCTTTACACCATTTATAATCAATATTATCTCCTCAAATCAAATTAAAACTAAGAGTAAGGGATTAAACACCAAAAATACCCAAAACCCATAAATGGTTTATATCTCCCAAAAACTAACTATACATACAATTTATCACTTTAAATCAATATCTAGCAAGTAAGAAACTTGCCTCGGGTTCGTAGTCTCGGATCCACCTCCGGTAGCAATGGATTTCAGTCCAGATCTCCATTTTCTCTCTCTTTTCTCCATTTCTCCCAACTCTCTTTTCTCTCTCTCTCTCTCTCTCTCTCCTTTGGCTTCTCTCACAAATGAAGAAAGAAAAAGGGGTGGGGGACTTAAACAGGTTTTAAAACATAATTCCCCTCATTTAAATCGCTAATACACCATTAAAATGACTCATAACCACATAATAGAGCCATAACGCGTAAAAAGTGCCCGAAACCGAAAAATACATCATGACACTTATTTCAACTATCTCGACTATTCTAAAAACATCCACACCTCCTATTTTGGCATTCGAGATAACGTGAACAAATTTTGTGTTCTAACTTCATTTTATTTCATTAATTATACTCCAAAATAAATATGACTCATAACCGTCGTTTTACATATAACGACGCAATATCACAATATTATGCTATTTGCCTTATCATACGATAAATAGACAAAACATAGTAAATATTATCCCTTAATATCACGGGAAAAAATATTTACTCCAACATCCCCTATTTTATAATATTAGCCCATTAGGCAAAATAATATAAAATAGCCGCCCAAAAACCAGGGTTGTTACAATGAGCTTCTCAACAAAACCACCCTCAATCTCTAATGTACCAAAAATAGTCGATGTCTGTAATAAATGCCAGAAGACGCCGAGTTGTCATTCTAACTATTTGTAAAAATTAAAAAAGAAATATGTATAGATTTTTTAAGTTTCCCTTCAGATTCTTATAGTTCGGCAATTAGAACCGCCATCTATCTTGGTGGAAAGAAATATATAGTAAAAAGGTATTTATTTAGGGGCATTTAAGAGAAAAAATCAATAGATAATTTTTAGACCATATTTTTGAGTCTATATTAGTGATATTAAAATGGGAAGAATGACATTAAATGGATACATATGATTACTATCTAGTCATCATCACATGCAACATTGTCGAAGAGGTGGATGAAAGGAGTTAATGTGGCAATGACAGGTCATTACCCCTGTAATGTTATATCTTTCGACTTAATATCACTACTAAGAATTCTATTAATTTTAAAATTTATATGGGATTAACATTTACATTTTTTAGGGACTAAAAATGATTTTACCTCATTAAATTGACCAACATATGGTTGTTACTAATTTATTATAATCATGCCATGGATTGATATAACGTGGTAATAAACTATCATTGGGAAGTAGTCATGAGATATGATGCAATTTTATTATTTGTGTTTTAAATAAAAAGTTAAACAATATACTATTTTTTATTTCTAAATAAAAAGTTAAACAAGATACTACAAACTTATTTATTTAGTATCATACATAACATATGTAAAATCTAACGATTGCACAAAAGTGCAAATATGAACAAGATGCATTACAATAGAGTAAAAGATTTTTTTTTCATTAAAAGAATCTATATAAGAAAAGTAATATTAGGTATAGTAGATTACAAAATCAGGAAACAAAAGCAGATGTTAATATTCCCGATTAGCCTCGTCTACTAAGTATATAATATATTAGATTTTATAATTTTTTCCAACATATTTCGTGAAAAATAATTTTCCTCAAGTAGGTCATATTTATAAACAAATAGTGAATATTCATTACATATATAAATATAATCTATTGAAAAAAAATTGGTGGGAGCAATTAAATAATGTTTTATATAAATAATACTTACCATAATAAATTGGGTGATGTATGAGACGTTCACAAAAATATCCCTCATTATTTAGATAAGTCTAACTCTTACACAAAATATACAATTACAAACAATTACAGCGGTGTGGGAACGGATGCGGATGCGAATTCACAAGTTCGTCAATTTTGAAAAAAATTATAAATGCGGGAGCGACCCATTTTTATTTATTTATTTATTTTCAAAATATTATACTTTTTTATTTTAAATTTCAAAACACAAATATAGAAATAGCAGGGAGAAATAAACTGGACCCCCCCCCCCCCCGGCCCAAAAAAAAAATGGCCCACAATTCAAAATAATACAACTAATAAAGGCTCCATAAATTTAGATAAAACCTAAAAGCTTAACAAACTAAACTAACACAACACAAAAGGCCATTAATTAAAGAACCCTTCCATATAAATCACACTACTAGAAGATTCTAACAATAAACAAAACGCTGTCAAACATCTCTTCTCTTCAAATGATCCAATCCAAAATAAACACTAGATTAGGTTCTCTCTCTCTCTCTCTCTCTCATGTGGTTAGACATCTGGAGACACTAGATTAGCCTCGTCTACTAAATATATAGTATATTAGACTTTATAATTTTTTCCAACATATTTCTTGAAAAATAATTTTCCTCAAGTAAGTCATATTTATAAACAAATAGTGAATATTCACTACATATATAAATATAATTCAAATACACACTAAATTAGGTTCTCTCTCTCTCTCTCTCTCTCTCTCTCTCTCTCTCTCTCTCTCATGCGGTTAGACATCTGGAGACAACCACAACTTTCTTCCGCATAACTCCAATAATACAGAAACTTCATTAGGGAAGTTGGATAGGAGAGAGAGATGTTCTTTTTGGTTTAGGTGCAGCCACTGACCTAACCTTAGTGGCTCCAATTTTGGCACCCGAACAATCAACATGCACTACTGCGGAGATCAAAAAAGGAAAACCTGTCCCATACAGTTGTTGCCCGATCCTTCCCAAAAAAATAAACGATTTCATACTACCACCGCCTTCGAGTTAGACCAAGCTCATTTGGCAAACAGCCATTAAGCACATGAAAGCCTTTGACAAAGACGACCCACGTAATTTCTGGCAATAAGACAATATTCACCGTGCTTACTGCAATGGAAGTAACGAACAAGTCGGCCAATATTCACTATGCTTACTACAATGGCAGTTATGAACAAGAGGATTCTTGGTAAATTATTAAATGATGATAGTTTTAACCTCATTATGTATTATGTAGGAGCCACTGACCCAACCTTAGTGGCCCCAACCTTAGTTGTCAAAATCTGTGGCTCATTGACAGATCCATACATTATGTATTATGTAGGAGCAGCCAGTATTTTAACCTCATTCACCACGTTTTCCATTATTAAAACTTTCTTCCGCATGAGTTCAAACTGACTGTCCCACCATTGATTTACAGAGTAAGTTGCGGTGGCAGGAAGGGTCATAGATACATATTAGTGGGAACAAATATTATTTTCTTCGAAAAGAAAGAGAAGTGAAAATTATCACAGTTAATACAATTTAAAAAATATATAAAAAATAAATCTAGAAAAACTTTGAACACAACACTAAATCCCCAAAAACTATTTTTTATATATGCCACGTTTTTGTACACGGTCCATACGAGGGCCTTTGGATTTCAAAAATGGCCAATTATATGGCCACAACACTTCATTATTTAACGGATCCTAGATTTCAAGTGCTGGCACATCCAACATGGTTTCTCTTCCACCTTTAATCACCTCCACCAAACCTTACTCTTCTTCCACCCTCTATTCTCGGTCCCCATTTTACAAAACTGGAAAATCAAATCATGGGTTCAAAGTCTCATGCATGACAATAAATGGCGATGATAAAAACTCAAAAAATGCAGGAACTTCATTAGGGAAGTTGGATAGGAGAGATGTTCTTGTTGGTTTATATGCTGCTAGTCTTGCAGCCACTGACACAGCCTTAGCGGATCCAGTTTTGCCACCCGACCTAGCAAAATGCGTTACTGCGTGTAAACCTTAACAAACTAAAAGAAGACTTTTATAACTTTTTGGTATCTCTTGAACGACTTTATTAGGCAGCCTTGCTACTCTTTATATACAAGATGGGTATAACTGTTACAGGAATAATAGGAGCTGCTAAACAACTTTGAACTAGTCTCAAGTGTTAGTTCCTATTTTATAGGAACTACAAACGGTTGGTTTTATACTCCCCTGCAAGGAGATGGTGGGCGGGAGCATACCATCAACTTGTCTCGAAGAAATTGGAACTGAGATGTGGAAAGGCCCTTTGTAAAAATGTCAGCTATTTGATCAGCACTGGAAATAAATTGTACTTGTAAAGTCTTCTTAGAAACTTGGTCACGTACAAAGTGAAAATCAATCTCGACATGCTTTGTTCGAGCATGGAACACGGGATTTGCAGATAAATATGTTGCGCCGAGATTATCACACCAGAGTATAGGAGGTTTTTGAGGAGAGAAACCTAATTCAATGAGTAGTGACTTTATCCATGTGAGTTCAGCAGTGGCATCTGCCATTGATTTATATTCAGCCTCGGTGGATGAGCGGGAGACCGTTTTATGTTTCTTTGATTGCCAGGAGACAAGGTTAGATCCCAGATAAATGGCAAAACCTCCTGTTGATTTGCGGTCATCAACGCAGCCGGCCCAGTCAGAGTCGGTAAAAGCCTGGAGTTCGAAAGAGGATGTGGGAGTGATATGAAGGCCATGGGAGGAGGTGTGATTTAGATACCCGAAGATTCGTTTGACAAGTGTCCAGTGAATATCCGTAGGGTCATGCATGAATTGGCAGGCCTTGTTCACAGCAAAGGCAATGTCGGGATGAGTAAGGGTAACATATTGGAGGGCGCCAACAGCTTGACGGTAAGACGTTGGGTCAGGTAAAGAAGTGCCTTCATGTTGAGAGAGTTTGAGAGTAGTAGAGATAGGAGTAGAAATAGGCTTTGAGTTAGACATACCATGACGAGAAAGGAGATCACAAATGTATTTTCGTTGAGAGAGGAGAATGCCTGCGGAGGTGGGTATGACTTCGACACCAAGAAAGTAATGAATGGGTCCAAGGTTTTTAAGGGAAAATTCAGTGCCTAGTGTAGAGATAAGAGATTGAATTTGGTTGGGATTATTTCCGGTGAGCAAAATATCATCGACATAGATAAGGAGATAGATAATATCTGGACCGGAATGATAAATAAAAAGAGAAGAGTCCGTTTTGGATCCGCTGAATTTTTGAGAGTGGAGAAATTGGGTAAGACGATGGAACCAAGCACGGGGCGCTTGTTTAAGACTATAAAGTGAGCGATGAAGTTTGCAAACAAAGTTTGGCTTGGTTAAATCTTTAAAGCCCGGAGGTTGTTCCATGAAAACATCCTCGTTAAGAAACCCGTGAAGAAATGCATTATTGACATCAAGTTGAGAAACCGGCCAACCATTGCTAATGGCAAGAGAGAGGACAACACGAATTGTGGTGGGTTTTACAACTGGGCTGAAAGTTTCGGTATAATCAAGGCCATATTCTTGATGAAAACCTTTTGCCACTAAGCGTGCTTTGTAACGTTCCACAGAACCATCCGCCTTCCGTTTAATGCGATATACCCATTTACAACCAACAATGTTCATAGATGATGTTGGTGGAACAAGTGACCATGTGTTATTTTGAATAAGGGCATTGATTTCACTGGTCATTGTTGTGCGCCAAAGTGGGTCTTTGTTGGCCGAGGTGAAGCAAGTTGGTTCAGTAAGATGGAGTTGCGTGGAGTGTGACGTGGGTGCGGGATGGTTGGAGGATGCAAGCTTTGGGCGTAGGGTCATAGCATGGGTATGGGTGGTAATAGTTTTGGGTAGTGGGCTAAGATCAACAGTTAGTGAGAGACCATCCGGGTTAGTGTGTGTAACAGATTGGGAGTTGGGTTTGACTGGAGCTATTGGTGAAGAATGGAGGGTGGGTATAGGCGGGTGGGGCAAGACAGTGGGGGCAAGAACCCATGGTAAGGAGCGTGAGAAATGACGTGGAGTGGGTTGTATGGGTGGGGCTGCAAGCGGAAAAGTGGTTTCATCGAAACGAACATGGCGAGCATTGTATATGCGGTCAGAAGGAAGGTGCATACAACGATAGCCATGATGGTGAGGGTTATACCTGAGAAAGACACAGGGGTGGGATCGGTAATCCATTTTATGAGCATGGTAAGGACGAAGGTGGGGAAAACATAGACAACCAAAGGTTTTAAGGAATTTGTAGTCAGGTGGGTGAGAATAGACAACTTGAAACGGGGAAAGTTTGGACAGTGTACGAGTAGGCATGTAGTTGATGAGAAGGACAGCACACTCAAAAGCGTAGTGCCAAAATTTAAACAGAACTGAGGCTTGTGCCATGAGAGTAAGGCCGGTTTCAACGATATGACGATGACGTTGTTCGACAAAACCAACTTGTTCGTGTGTGTGGGGACATGAGTAACGATGGTGAATGCCACAAGATTCGAAAAATGAGTCTAATTTGCGAAATTCCCCGCCCCAATCAGTTTGTATATTTTTTATTTTTGTGTCGAATTGACGTTCAACCAACTTTTGGAAATGAAGAAAAATTGAATAAACATCAGATTTCCGATTCATAGGGAAAAACCAAATAAAATTAGAATAATGATCCACAAAGATTACAAAATATTTATGTCCATCACTTGACATAGTAGGTAACGGACCCCACACATCACTAAAAATTAAATGCAATAGAGAAGAGGACGACTTGACTCGACTAGGTAAATGTTGTTTTGAAGATTTGCCCATTTGACAAGCGGCGCACACATTATTGGGAGAAGAAGAGGTGCTTGGAAGTTGATGTTGATGAAGAATTTGACGAAGTACTTGATGATGAGGGTGGCCAAGTCTGTTGTGCCAGCAGCTAGATGACGCTTTGACAGCATGAAGTGCATGAGGTGAGTTGGTAGTGGAAGGTACGGAGTAGATTCCATTGCTACTGGTGCCTTGAAGAAGAGGCTTCTGAGTTCGACGATCCTTCACAACACAATAGGACGGATGAAATTGAAAGTAAACATCATTGTCACGAGAAAATTGTTGAACAGAAAGTAGGGATTTAGAGATAGTGGGGACATGCAGTACATTTTTGAGAATGAGATTAGAAGAATGGAGAGGAATGGATGAATTACCAACATGAGAAATTGTGAGACCCTTACCGTTTCCAATATGAAGTGTGTCATGGCCTTGATATGCAGTGGGATGGTGAATATTATCTAAATTGGGTGTAACATGATGGGAGGCTCCTGTGTTTGGAAGCCAATCTGTATAAGGAAAGGATGGAGTAGGTAGAAGGCCAGGAAGTGGAGAGGGAGAGTGAGTGAGATGAGCAGCAGGTGAGGCGGAATGAGGTACTCGGTGTGGACATGTGATGGCACTATGGCAAAAGCAATTACAAATTTGAAATTTTGGACGTGAGTCATAGGTAGGACGGTAGGAAAAATTACGGTTATTGCCGCGACCTCTCCCACGGTTGAAACGGCCACGAGAAGGGTGGTGAAAACCATTGGAGGGTGAGGAATTAGTAGGGCGAGATGTAAGATGAGCAGTGGGAGGAGACGGGCTGGGTGGGGGTGCGGGTGAGGGAGTGAGAGGGAGAGAGTCAAGGTTATCAAGATTCATATATTCATGACTTAAGAGGAGGGAATGGAGTTAAGAATAGGTAACAGGAGTGGAACGAGCGATTAGTGTCGTAACAAGGTCTTTAAAGTCTGCACGAAGACCTTTAAAAACATGAATGTTAAATTCAGCCTGGGTCATGGGATGACCAGCAGCCCGTAATTCATCGGAAATAGACTTCGCTTTTTGGAGATAAGAGGAGGCGGAATCATCTCCTTGATGAAGGCGGTGAAGATGAAGATGGAGGCTTAGAATGCGGGTTTCAGAGGGGGATGCTAGAGCTGTTGATAGGGTTGTCCAGATTTCGTGCGAGGTATTTAAACCAACAGCAAGGGGCAGTGTGTCTTCTGACAAAGAGGAGACAAGCATACTCACAATGAGTTTGTCTTGTTGCTTCCAAAGGGCTGCTGCATTGCCATCACTTGGACATGGGTAGGTTCCATCAACAAACCTTAATAGATTTTGGCCAGAGAGAAATGGTTCCATTTGGGTTTTCCAGAAAAGGTAATTTGTGTTTGTGAGTTTGATGGAGAGGTAATGGTGTGCATGGCTTAAATTGATGGTGGGTGGGGAGGAGGAAATGTCAGTTGAGGTGGAAGAAGTGGCGTTTGCCATGTTAGGGCTCTGATACCATGTAAACCTTAACAAACTAAAAGAAGACTTTTATAACTTTTTGGTATCTCTTGAACGACTTTATTAGGCAGCCTTGCTACTCTTTATATACAAGATGGGTATAACTGTTACAGGAATAATAGGAGCTGCTAAACAACTTTGAACTAGTCTCAAGTGTTAGTTCCTATTTTATTGGAACTACAAACGGTTGGTTTAATACTGCGGAGATCAGACCAGGCGTACCAGACCCATACAGCTATTGCCCGCCGGTGTCTAAAAAAATAAAAGATTTCATACTCCCACCAAGACCTCGACGCCTTCGGGTTAGACGAGCAGCTCATTTGGCAAGCAGTGAATATATAGCAAAGTTTTCAAAAGCCATTGAGCTCATGAAAGCCCTTCCCAAAGAAGACCCACATAATTTCATGCAACAAGCCAATATCCACTGCGCTTACTGCAATGGCGGTTACAGGCAAGTAGGCTTTCCGGATCTCCAAATTCAAGTTCATAGCTCATGGTTGTTTTTCCCATTTCATCGATGGTATCTCTATTTCTTCAAGAGGATTCTTGGTAACTTAATAAATGATCATACTTTTGCTTTACCCTTTTGGAACTGGGACAATCCACGTGGTATGCAAATCCCAAGCATGTTTATGGACAAAAAATCTTCACTCTACGATGAGTTCCGCAATGCTGCTCATATGCCACCGGCGATAGTAGACCTTGGTTATGCTGGTAGCGATCCTACTACAACAAATGCAGATGAAATTATATCAAACAATTTGTCCATATGCATCGTGAAATGTTCCAAAACAGTTGTAATAGCCTCCTCTTCTTCGGTGGCCCATATCTCGCAGGAGATGATTTGGAGTCGTGCCCTGGATCTATAGAGGTAGTTCCTCACACCCCAATTCACCGGTGGGTTGGTGACCCAACCCTGTTCTACAACGAGGATTTGGGTAACTTCTACTATGCCACTCGGGACACTCTCTTTTACTCTCACCATGCCAACGTTGATCGAATGTGGACTATTTGGAAAACCCTAGGACATAAATGCAAAGATATCACTGATCGGGATTGGCTGAACTCATCTTTCCTCTTTTACGACGAGAATGCTGAATTAGTACGCGTCAAAATTAAGGACAGTGTGGATAACAGAAGGATGGGTTACGCTTACGAACAAGTGGACATCCCATGGAAAAACTATCGACTGGTGCCACGAGCAACAAAGTCGAAAGTCGCAGAGAGATTTTCTAAATTGCCGATGGGAACGAACAAAGTGACGTTCCCGTTAACTTTAGATAAAGTTGTGAGGATTTTAGTGAAAAGGCCAATGGAATGTTGGAGTAAGAAACATAAATATGATGATAGTGTGCTGGTCACTTTGGTACCCAAATGTGGGACTGTTACCATTGGTGGTATCAATATTGTGAGCTTATCTTCTGCTTGAACTTGGTTGTATTTTTCAATAAATAAAATAAAGAATAAGATGCTTCAAGGGACTGTGCACTTGTAATCATGGAATAATTGTCAACATTTTTCTTAAACGATGATGTTACCCCTAATAAATATAGCTAAACTTTTTTTTCGTACCTCATTTCATTTTAAACATATAACAAATAAATAATTAATAGTGACAATAAGTTTTAAATGTTCATCTCATATCTAAATATAATTTTGATGTCTCCTCATACATTTATGTCACGTGTTAACAATAATTACTTCCTCGCTCATATCTCTCTCCCATCTTCCCTTCGTTTTCAACTTCTCTTCACCCAAAAAAATAGGCCATATCTCTCCTCTCCTCATAACTCAGTCATTTACTCTGAAGCTGGAATCAACATTTTGGCTAACCATTCATCTCCCCCTCACATATTTCTCTCTATTTTCTCTTACTTGTTAAATATGCATTTATGCTTTCAAACATTCCTCGGCTCCGCATATGCCAAAAGACGCCTACATGTTTGTCTATAAATCAGTAGTTTCATTACTACTTTGATTCCTCAAATACTTCGCTCATCAGACCTTCTCTTCAAATTTCAAATCACTTCTGTAAGATCTCATCAAACTTTTTCCTTCATAATTTTATTATATACATCTCTCTCTCTCTCTCTCTCTCTCTCTCTCTCTCTCTCTCTCTCTCTCTCTCTCTCTCTCTCAGAGTAGTATATTGATTTTTGCTATTGTTTATGTTTGATTTTATGAGTAATAACTTGGTTAGAGATAGTGTGAATTAAATTATATAAGATCCAAACATTTTAGCCCGAAAAAGAGGTACAACATCTTCCCCATTGTTTATATATATATATATATATATATATATATATATAAGTGGCCTCCAATACGAGCTCTACTTATAGTCTCCCATGCGACATCTTTCAAAATATGTTATTGTTGTATTTTTTTGTGTTTAAAGGTAGTCGTAAAAAATCAACTTAAATTTTTTTTTTTAAAATTTAAAAAAAAAAAACTGAGTTAATATTTTAGTATTTTTTAAAGCTGTCAAACATTAATCCATTATTTCATAATATCAGAAAAAATGTATATGCATCTTAATGGGGAGGCCCTATTTTGCTATAGAAATGTTATATTGTTAACGAGATAATTTTTTAATTTAAAAGAGTAGGATTTGAGTATGTTACAAGTATTTCGGTTTCTGAAATCTTGGGAGAAAAGTTAACGTATATTTACCTGAACATGGGATGGGTAAGTCATCAAGTAGAAATTGTAATGGCACATGATGTGCAAACTTACAATTTGAAGACAGTATGTTATTTACATTTGTATGTCATATTTGTATATTGTGGTTCAGATGCTTTAAGAATAACTTTTTAAAGAAGTTACATGTATTAAATTGTTATAGGGTTTTCTTTAGCTAAATTCGAAAAGAACTTTTGGTAATTATTTTCTAAAAAATTTATTATAAGGTTTTGTGTTACACGAAAACTTTCATTGTTGTTATTTCATTTACATTGCATAAAGTATTGAAATATCTTTCTTATTTAGATTTTCATAAGTTTGAGTATCGACAACGATGATGAGGTGGACATTGATCCAACTGCACAACTGTTAGGACACGCGGTTTTGGAGAACAAGACTTGCCACAGTCTCGGTAGGACTCCATAGGTTCACATATAGTTAGTAATACTTTAATTTTCTTTTGAACTTCTTGATATTCATTACGTGTAGAGAGCTCTTCATAAATAGTTTGAGGAGGCTTTTGAATTAACTTTTTAATTTTCTATCGAGATTTGAAGGATTCTTTCATTAGCATGGTAAAAGGTTTGTTATCGGGTTTAGATCAATTTTCATTATTAAATTGAATTGGTAAGGGGGATGTTTTGAATTTGAAATTGAATTTTACTCCTATGATTTATATTTTGATTTCATTTTTTGCTATTCTTGACTTGAAGGGTTCTTGTAAGCCAATTTAAGGATTATTGTTGGATTATTTTTTTAGCAATTGAAAATGCTCTTCAATCCGCCCGCGCATCGCGTGGGGTTAACATCTTGTATATATAAAATTAGATCCCAAACCTAAACTTTCAACCTCAACTTGCCACTTAGCATATTATAAACGAAATCTTCATTATTAAGACCCAACTTTTTCAATCCCTTAAGAGTTTTGTGAGCTCCCACTAAACTCTCTAACGTCAGCATGTTAGATTTTGGTTTCCCAACTCATTTATTTCTTGATGATTAATTAGCAGGTCCATTCATTTCTCTCTCTCTCTAGAAGAACTAACTCCTTCCCATGCCCTCTTATCTTTATGAACAACACCACAAATATCAACCACGTCATTTTTTAAGAGAACACAAAAGCTAACATGCTGAAGTTATAGAAAGAGAGATGAATGGACACAATTAGATATACTTTGTATTAAAGAAACTCTCAGGTATATTTGTATAAAATCAAGGACTTTATGAAATGGACCAAAGCTAAACACCCCCTGCACTCTAAGGTGTGCTGGAATGTGGGAGTGCCTGGATTTTTTCCCTGTACCATTCCGAGGGACACACGGATGAGGTAGTTGATGACTTCTTTTTGTGTTAAGTTTAATCACAAACCGGTACAAATATATATTTGAACAAATAAGGTTTTTTAGAATAATTTATATCCATCATCATGTTAATCATTTATGGCATCATCATAATTATCCTCCTTTTTATACATAGCCTTTTACACTTCTTATATTTTATGAAATGGGAATGGGTGTCTTTGTAGTACGTTAGAGGTGTTTTTGTTTCGTTGTTTGTTCTTCAGAAGGGAAAGTGAAACAAGAATAGATGAGAAAATAAAGTAAATGTGTAATAATACTCACTTAAAAAAACATAAATGTGTAAATAATGCCTAAAGTTATTACATGATTTTAAATTTGTTATGTGTGTTTTGGAACTAACTTCCTTAGTTGGAAGAAAAGAATTTGTGCTAGAGATTATTTGTAAAAAAAATTAACCACTAGACGAAGAGCATAAGAGCTCGAGATCGAATAATACCGCCTTTAATTCTCTTCTAAATTTTGTGCAGCTATCACCACTGGTGTTCGGGGGATGTCATTTCAGAATTATGTCAAATGAAAATTTTCCTTTGAAGTTGGAAATGTCTTTCTTAGGCGTATTCTGAAAATTTTGATTTCTTCACTGACCATTGTCATCTCTGTCTCCCAATAATAAATTTTTGGGTTTCTTTGGAAAGCTACATTCTAAATCAGACCCTTGGTTAACTACATTTCTCTGTTATATGGAGGGATGTTGCATACTTGACGGGGAGAGAGAGAAATAAATAGGGAAAGAGTCATTTATATTGAAAATGACATTTATAAATGTAAAGTAAGGAAATAAATTCGTCTATGTAAGCGTTTATGTTTATTGTTTTTTATTTATTCTGTTTGATATTTAAAACATAAGCAAAATATTTGGCTATCAATTTATTAGTTAGGATCTTAATTTCATTTAATTTATATTTTTAGTTTTTTCTTTTTTGAGAAAATGGAGTTGTATTGTTTAGTTGTTGAAATTCATATACAAGAAAAGAGTGAAAGAAAATTTTAAAAAAAAGCCTATATTAAAGTTTAAGCAAAATTCAAAGTTATGTTCAGTTAAGATTTTGAGTCTGTTTTAATTTAAATAGCCTGAAATTGAAGACCTTGTTTTTTTTCCCATAGTTTCAATATCATTCCATAGCTCATAGTTTTCAGTTAAATTGGGAGAATTACTTGGTGAGACTGAAAAGTTTAGATTGAAAATTAATTCTATTTTCAAATAGCCTTCTCTTGGCAAGGGTGTAGGGATAGGGCAATGCATATATGTTATATTGGACTTCTTCAAAATTTACTCAAAACGGATAATTGGTAAAAACCTTTTTTTTTTAAATCACCATGTAAGTTTATTTAAATTACAATTTGTATTTTCAATCTTTTTGATCATCGATACTGATATCCCAGGTCTGTTAAATAAATAAAGAGGGTTAATTACACCCACGCCCCTTAAACTTTAACCCTATTAGCACTCCCCCCCCCCCCCCCCCCCAAAAAAAAAAAAAAATTCTTTCAATTTTTTTAATTTTACTCCTAACTTTGAAAATGACTACAATTTACCTCATGTCGTCCAACACCGTTAACGTTTGGCAAAAAGAATTAGTCATGTGAGTGGCAAGGGTATTTTTGTCCAAACCTATATTTTTTTAAATTTTAAAATAAAGAAAAAACTTTTAAAAACTCCGAAAGTGCCAAAAAATATTTTGAAAATATAAAAAAAAACTTTTAATAAATTTTGAAAATATGAATATATATTTAAAAATTCCAAAAATGCAAAAAAATATTTTAAAAATATAAAAAAAAAACTTGGAATAAATTCTGAAAATACCAAAAAATACTTAAAAAATATAAAACTAACATTGGAAAAAATTCTAAATTTATGATTATATATTAAAAAAATTTAAAAATATTAAAAACGTTGGAATAAATTCGAAAAATATGAATACAGATTCAAAAATTTTAAAAACACCAATAAATATAACAAAACCTTGGAAAAAATTATGAAAATATGAATATATAAATTTAAAAATTCTGAGAATACAAAGAAATATTTAAAAAATTTGACAAAATGAAAAATTATTTAAAGTAATCAAAAAATAAAAAAATATTTCCAGTAATTAAAAAACAATTTTTTTAAAACAAAAAAAAATGGTTTCAATAAATAATATATGGTTTTCCCAAGATAAAAATTATTTCCCGCAAATACAAAATTATATTCAGCAAAAAAATGGTTACCCATAATAAAAAAAATTTAATCCAACAAACAAAAAAAGGTTTCCTTTAATAAAAAATAGTTTTTCTTATATATATATATATATACATATATTAGAAATAAAAAGCAAAAAAATAAAAATAAAAAACCCAATAGCAGCAGCCCTCACTACCCCCACCTCCAGACCCCCTCCCTCCCCCCCCCCCCCCCCCAACCTCGCCCACATGCCCCCACTAGCGGAGGCTTTTTTCGTATATATATATAAGAAATAAAAACAAATTGTAGCAGCCTCCCACCCCCGCCCAGCCCCACCACTAGCGATTTAACCGCCCCTTCCTTCCTCCGCCCCAAATCAGCTCCCCCCCCCCCCCTCTACCCCCTCTGCCCAAGATCTGCTTCAGATCTGTTCGTGGGTGTGGTCGTGTGCGTGGGTGTGTTTGTGAGAGAGAGAGCGTGTGTGTGTGTGTGTGTGTTTTGGGTTTTTAAAAAAGAATTAAAATACCCTCTTAAATTACCAAATTACCCCCACTTAAAACACAAGTGCCACGCACGTGACCTTTCTCCCGCCAAAAAACAAGCGGCCGTCACGTCTTTGGGAAATTTAAACTTTCTATAAAACTATAAGGTGGGATTTGAAAACATTGTAAGAATGGGGGGGAGGGCAAAAAGGGGAAAAGTTCAGGGTGTCTAGTTTAATTAACCCATAAAAAAATTATGTATAACCTGTTTGTTATGTAAAGTTCAAAATTTTCAATGGGTTTTGAAATATATGTTGATAGGCTAATTGCTCACGAGTTTTTGACATGGTTATATAAATATTGGTATTGCCATAACAAAAAAAAAAATCTGAAGCTAGTGCGAAGAATATTCTCAAACCGATGATTGAAGTTTCATGTGTTCTTGATATAATGGTTCCTTATTAAATGATGAAAATAGATAAACAAATTATTGGGTTAAAAGACAACTTCTTAAAAACAAACTATGTTGCACTTTTGTTAAGCTATTGCTTATGATGCGAAAGCGTTTTCACTATGTCATGACATTTGTGGCAAACCGTTTTTAGGAATTAGTGACAACAACACAAATTTTATCATGAATATTACTATAATGAGGAATCAAGTTATATTACCATAAAAATATAGATTACTATTTGTTATAACTATATGGCAAAATGTCGTATTTTTGCATATTTAAAGCACTGCATATGACTTATACTAATTTTTTTGTGCCACTTTTTTAATTTTGATGATATTTTTTAGAGTATTAATGTCATTTGGAGTACATTTAATCATATCCTTAAGTCTTATTATTTTTAAAAAATTTAATATAACTATTTCTTTCTCATGATTGAAGGTAGCCTAAACACTACACATAGTAGTGGCATCAACACATTGTGCATTTATTTGTGCATATTCATTTTTCCAAATCGTAGAGTGCATGGTTTTAAAAAAAATCAAACGAGAAACTACTCATAGGCGGTATATATTTTGAATGGTTTCTTTATTTGAGAAGATCATTTTCAAGTTTCGACCAAAATTTATTTTCAACCCATTATTTCACTTAAGGGAAATTATGGGAGTGAATACGAGGATAACAAAAAATATGGGTGGGTGTGGTATTTCAAACAAGTTAATGATGCATGTTATCGTCGATCCTTCATTCTTATTACAGTCCACCGCTTTATGATATTTCCACAAATTTATTATTTTTAGCAATGGTGGAATTGGCATTATGTAAGCAATATGCAAATCTTTATTTCAATACCAAATATTTTTTATTCGTTTTCATTTCCTTAACATTGTATTTGAGTTGTGAAGCTGAAGTTCAAATAAACTTATCGGGAGCATTTTATAAATTTGTGTATTCTTCAACTTATATAGTTTTAATTTATATATTTTCGTTACGATATTTTGATTTTTTTTAGATATTCTTAGTATATTTTATTTACTTTTTACAATTTTTTGGATTTAGTATCAAATAAGGAATAACGTTAAATTGTTTTAATTTTTCCTACAAAGATGTCTTACTTTTGTCGATATCGGTTTGTATTTGAAAAATGCACACGTTTAGAAATATATCTTGAACTATATTTACATGCTCGCTAAAAGTCAAATTTGATTTCTCTTATTATGTAATTACTTTAATAAGCCTTACAAAGCGCCCATGTATCGCGCGGGGCTTAAATCTAGTTTTATTCAAATACTTCGCCCACGGGAGGAGAGATAGAGAGATGCAGAGGGAGAAAGAGAGAATCAATGAAATAATAAAAGTATAAAAATATAGAAAATATAGAAACTTAGTAAATTTTCAATGAATAAAGTACTATAATTCATGTTTATAGTGCGATAGTGTTTGTCAAAACCTGTGGCTCATTCACAGATCCATACATTATGTGAGAATCAAGCCTCTTGGCCCAGTGGTATAAGGCTGCTACTGGGACAGTTTTGGGGGTGGATTCGGTTTGGTCCTCAGTTTGATCCTTGGCACTGTCAAACTAATGCTTGGCCAGCGAAAGCCACGAACTGCAAATGGGGATTAGTCGAGGTGCGCGTAAGCTGGCCCGGACACCTCATGGTTTGCTACAAAAAAAACACATTATATGAGAGCAGCTAGTATTTTAACCTCATTCACCACGTTTTCCATTCTTAAAACATTCTTATAGACGGAAGGGATAGTGAAGGAAGGGGATGCAATATATTGTACCACCAAAAATTTCAGCGAAGATAAAAGGGTTTTTGGGTTTAAATTATGAGTACTTGGGTGCAAATCGGCATGAGTGTTTTGATTTTGATTAATACCAAGATGATGAGAGAACTTTCAAAAATATCATGAATAAGATGTTAATTATCCAATAGAAAATATAATTTTAAAAAAAAATCACGGGTAATTTTAGAATTTCCTACATAGCAGTGGGAATTATACATGATCCCAATGATCAAGCAAAATGTAGTAACACCCTAATCAAAGGCTTACAACTCACACTAACACTCCCCTTTGCAAAATAATAGGACATACATGAATTACAATGAAGTATCACTTAAAGTAAGCTCTTCTCACATTTTTTACCGAAATATCATCCACGGAGCACTATGTGTCTGGTATGAGTTACACATGATCGCTAGTATAACAATATTATATTTTTATATATGCCACGTAGAGCCAGCAAAATAGACCCAAATAGTACCACCCATTCAATTCTACTCATAATGTTTAAAATGGGTACCATCATCTTTATCTTAAATGGATAGCATATGGGTTACTAAAAAAACACTCATTATTTGTTGGTTTAGGCGGGTTGATGAACAAACCGTTATCCTTCCTATTTATATAAACTATGGATCTATAATTAAAAAAAATGTTGAATGAGAAAACGGGTTGGGGGTTAATCCAATCTAAATTCGACTCGCAGCAACCACCAACCTATTATTTGTAAGTTATATTTTGTACATGATTCCCAAGGTCTTTGAACAATATGATAATCACGTCAATAGACATGTGAAAAGTGTAATTTTTATTTACCTCCTTTCGACGTCATGGATTAAGTCCCGCTGTTGAACGTCGCCATTGAGTGTCGCCGGTGTGATCACCTTAGCAATCCTTTAAGGGAGAATTCTGTTAATCTCTACTTACCTATAAACCTTTAGGTATGTGTTTTAATTGGGATGTCGTGGATGCTCTTTTGATGGAGGAAAGACATCTATTTATAGGTGGAGAGAGGTCCAAAATTTTAAAGATCAATTAATCTAAATCGTCCATCAAGGTAGAGATTAAGTGGAATTTTAACTCATTTTTATTCTTTATTTTATATGGAATACGAACCATTTATACAGGATATAACATGTATTCTTTATTAAAAATGGATTAATAAAGACCACATTTCAGGGAAGGAAATAAACCAAAGGTTAATTTAATAATTTCCTTACAGTCTCTCACTTGGTCGTTAGGTTAATTCATAAATATTTTGAATTTAGAATCATAAGAGGCGCATGATATGCCAAAATCTTCAATCATTTTTTTTCATGAGTGCCTTGGTTAGTCTAATAGTCAATGGGAGTCATGTCGGCCGCATATCATTATGAAACATTATTCCTTGCATGTACTACGTCATTGACAGCCTTCTTAACTAGACCATAATTAGGAGTTTGCTTAATGGGTTCCATAATGTCTTGAAGAAGACAATTTTCTATTATAATTCATCCAATAATAATATGTGTACACAATGGAAAACAAAATATAAAGATGTTGAAGTTTTATTAAGAGATCAATAAATGTTAAATGTTAATTACACGCATAATAATTTGCAGAAAAGAAATAACTAGGAACTATCTTCAAGACCTATGCTTTCAGTATGTCTTTAAAATGCCTTTGGATTCGTAAAAATATCTGCAACCATAAGATTTGTACCTGTTTGTTCAATGACAACATTTCCTCTTCTAACGCCTTGCTTCAGTGAGAGATATTTAAGATCCATGTGTTTGGATCCCTTAGATATCCTATCATGCTTGGGAAAAATATTAATATGTCATCAACATATAGTATAGAAAAATTTGAACTTACTCCCACTGATCTGTAACACCTCGCCCGCCCGGGGAGAGCGAACGGAGCGCTAATGCGATAAAATAAATTCAAATCCACAAGTGACAAGGTATAGAGCATCTAAGTCCCACAACAACAAAGAGAAACTACAAATCTCAATCTCTTCGAATTGAATACCAAATCTCTCGAATTACATACAACAACTAACTCGAAAATAAAATACAAACCTTCCAAAAATATTCTTCTCAAAATAATCCTGAAGTTCCAACTACTTACCTTTTTCACAATTATGAAAACTACTACAATCCAATCATCCAGGGCGCCCATACTCCCTCTTGTACCGCTTTCAATATTAAAATTTTCGCAAAGGTTATAAACTCATATCACAAAGACCTAACTTATTTCGACTCCCAACGATTATTAGTTTCATGCGTAGGGTGTCTCGCAAGCGAAATCCAAACAAGGAACCCCCCGATACACTACTACCTAAAGTAGTCGGTTATCGAAACTCCTCAGGTCCTTAGTTAATAGTATATAAAAATTTTGTTTATCAGTTTAAAAAAAAATGAGGTTTATAGATCTACGCATCTACTCTCTTATAGAAGACAAGATGCCGGATAGTAGTAGTACATACGCTCTCATATACCACAAGTTAATCCACGTCGATAATCACATCATGTTCGGACATGCCCAAAGTAAGTAATTCCGTGATAAAAATCAGACCCACGTGATGACATACAAAAAATATAGTTGTTCCACACCCCTCGGTGAGTCTTACGTAAATAACAATGCTATAGGCTAAGTTTAGCAACCCTTTTGCCCATACAATCTTAATCGCTACTAAAATCAATATGCGCCTCATGACTCCTTAAATAGAAAACATACCCTCATTCGCAGGTGGTGGTTGTTGAATCCCACTATTATAACTTTGCTCCGATGAGTCAATAAAAATTTTACCCTAAATTTGCAGTTCTAGTTCACCACACTCCACTATGTGCCCAAGCCTTTGAATATATTGCCTTTCTCACCTCTCAACTAGAGTGTACACTTAACGTTTCCTATTAACTTCATAGTTAATAGTTTCTCTTTTCTAGTCTCCATATTAAAATTCCATTCCCATATCATAATCCCCGCATGTCCCATACCATACGTCACATTATTATTCATTTACATATCTCATCGTTTCTCATTAACATGAATCATTTCTCATTAATATGAATTAAGCTTTTCAATAAACATTAATTAACTTAATTCCATTATCTTTCTCTATTTACCGTTATCTACAATTATCACACAGTAGATGATTTAACCACAATATATCCATTCAATCAGTTAATCCATTGTATATATATTCATATATAATATGGCACCCCGAGTCATAGCTGCGGTGCAATGCATTACTCTGCTATCATGTCCCAATATCGCTGGTCGCCGAATAGGAGACAAAAAGGTTCGGTGAGGATACCTCGAACCATAAACAACAACACAATCATTGGAGGCAAACATAGTTCTCATACCCATGGGTCACGCACAGACCTACGTACCCATAGTCAGCGAACTTATCAACTCCCCGATAAGTCTTTCATAGACCTATGTTCTCGAGTGAAAAATCAAAGATCCCATGGATTCATCAGGATATGACTGCCCTCACGCGTAAACCTCCCCTCGATAGCAAGTAAGCTAGGTATGTCATACACATAATCATTAATCAATCAAATAGGCATTATAATACCTATAATATACTATCAACAAGGTACTCCCATTACCCTTAGATAATTCCCATACGTAGCATTATATCTCTTTTAAATCCCACGTATTAAAATGTCGTAACTTTACTTCTTAATTTAAGTATTCCCGAGCCTCACTCAATACTCACGGTTCATATAGGTTTTTCCTCAACATATATTCAGTAAGAAGTCACTTATATCCTACTGGTCCATTTCATTATCTCTCCCGAATTACTACGAATTAAACTCTCCCTTTCATTAGGGTTAAAACCGATAGTTTCAAATCTCTTATAAACACTTCTTCTTTCACTTAGGATTAAACCCTCTTGTAAACTTAAGGATACCTAGGTGTTATATTAAATTACCCCTACTTGTCCCATATTTAATCCTCATACTTCCCCATTTAGAATTCAACAAATGAATCTAACAATCGAAATTCCTTTAAATTAATTATCATAATTCCAATCAATTAATTCCCATAATATTCAATCAATTATCAAATCTTATCAAGGGCTCACTGATATTTTCTAAGTCCCATAATATCCAAATAATAATCACCAAAGATCCACAAAAGGTTTGGGAATAAGAATCAACATTTAAAAGAAACAACTATAGGAATTCTGGGGAGGTCGATCGATCGAAGGCAGGGGTCGATCGATCGATCCCTCAGGTCACAGCCTGGTTTTCTACATTTCTGCAACTACGGGTTTCACCATTTTTACTCATTCAAACCTCTATATTAACTTCCAAAATGACTTATAATCCTTACTACATGATGTAACAACATATACAAATGATTTCTAATGATCTAAACATCCTAGAATCATCAAGAGATTGGATTAAAAAGCATGTTTATATCCTTATTTCCAGAAAATTATCTACATATCATCTTCAAGAACACATCAATGGTTTTCATAATTTCTTCAACAGATTCATGACTTTTTCGTGGATTATTATCAACCTATAACATGAGTTTAATTCTTATATCATTTCAGTTTTCCAAAAATCCATTTAATAATCCATTATTTCTTCCAAACATGAATAATCTTCTCTTTTCATAACTATTCTAACATGGACAATATACAAACTTAAATTGCCATTATCAAACACTTGCCTTTACAGAAGGTCTGATCCTTTGGTGTAGTATATCTCAGGTGGTTCTTCCTTTTTCGGTGAGCCTCCGGTGGTGGTTGGTGGCGGTGACACTTAGTTCTTAGTTCTTCTCCTTCCCAAGTGAACTCCTCTCTTCCCAAGCACCCTTTCACTCTCTCTAGGAAGATGACTTCTCTAATTTATGAAGAGGAGATGTATAACCCACGTTCACTTAATCTACCAATACTTATAATAGGACAAAATCCGAAATCACTATTCACCCCTCAGAAAAATGACCAAAATGCCCTTTTGGGTTGTCTATTCATTTCCAAATGACCCGAGACTCAAAATTAACATCCAAATAGACTTTTCTGACTATTTCGAACCTTCCGGACGCAACGACGCAGCCGAAATGACTATAAGGTTGATAGAAAATAAATTTCCTTTTTAATTTAATAAATTAGTCCCGACACGTCCCATACCGCGTCTGACTAATAATCCAAATTACCGAATTTATATCACACAGCCATATCAATAGCTTCACATTCATATATTACCTAAATATCTTTAAGTAATATTCAGAATCATCCATTTTAATATCCACAATCCGGATAAAACCCAAATGAATTAATTACTAATAAAATCCAATTAATCCATTAATTTAAAATATAACCCATTTTAAAAGTCATTAAAAATTACGGGGTATTGATGCTAAGAATGAGCCAACTGTATATTCTGTTTTAATTTGGTATGGGGCTGGCCACCTGGTATTTAATTAGGCAGGATGTTACATGATCATGAGGTATATACATGGATCAATAATGTTTTGTTTGAAATCGAAGTTCGTAATGTGAAAAGGTGATAGGACCCCTAATTTTAAAATAATTTTGACTTGAACTAAATTAACTTAAATTTTAGCACCAACTTAAGCATGAGTAGTGATTTAAATCATATTTTATCTTTTAGTCCTAAGCATGCATCTAGGTGATATAGCAAGATAAAATAAATCACAAACCACTACCCCGCGATGTGCGAGGAAAACTCAAATGGGAAAACCTCAGACGACCCTAGCCTTGAGTCCACTCAGTACGGTATTTTTACAAGTAAAAGATAAATGACTTACTTACCCCGACTCGACTCTTCAAGCCCCTGACGCGTCTTCTTGTACCAACCTCTGCCTAGTCAACAATCCCGAAATCCACCGAAATCTTGAAATCCACCAATGAAGCTTTTAGGACTACCGTCAACCCTCGCACAACGCCTTTCACTGTGTGAGTATGCCGCATCAAAATAATGAACTTCTTCTTCATGGGACGTAGAAGTAAACCCAAACTTCTCTTCTTTGAGGTGTAGAGATAAACCCAATGGCAAACACTCCAAGCAAGATATATATGAGGAAGCTTGTAAAAAAGAAACTATGGGTGTATAAACCTTAATTTTGTTCTTAGGATTAAAACATTTTAACAAAAATCAATAGAACTTTTATTGGAAGAATATGCTTTCAAAAAATTATCTTAGATGTGTGAAAAAGTCTTAGAAAAAAGTCTGGTCCCGAAGTATATTTAATTGGAAAAAAGGTAGTGGGATAAAAAAGTGGGAATATGGGATAAAACTGTCAAAAAACTTTTCCCGCCAATTTCGTTCGAATGACATTTCGTTCCAACGACATTCTCATTCGAACAAACATCTAACGAAGTTCTAGAGGCGAAATGGAAAAAGTCATTGGCAAACTCGTTCGAACGAAAAACTCATTCGAACAACAATATCGAACGAAGTGAGATAATGGCCTTTTTCAAAATTTTGCCCAAAAACTTTTTATACAAAGTTCTAAAGTAACCTTATGAAAATAAAATTCATTTTAAATATACCTACACCCATTAAAATTATTCCAAGTCTACTACAAATATATAAAAGCATTCATACCTTTGGAGACTTGAAATATGACGTTGATGACGTGAAACGTAGCACGAAAACTCGACAATGATGTTCTCTTGAAAAGCAAGGTTGCAACGTCTTCAACTTTAATATATCATAGGCTCGAAAGATACACAAGAAAAAACTATCCGATGACTCAAATATTTTTGTTCGAAATTTAGCCAAAACTACAAAGGACTCAACTGAAAATTTGTGTCCTTACAAATCTCCCCCTTTGGCTATTCCGGGACAAAAACCAAACCAAAATCCTAAAGGGCACTACTAAGAATTCTATTTAAATATTTTCTTTTTCTACAAGATTTTGTTGAGTTTAATGAGCTGGAATACAACTACTACAAATACTTCTTTAATTGATGAGGACACAATCCACTCTAGGACTTTTGACTATGGATCACTTCAATACTGGACAACTCTTTTGATGAATTATCACTGAAGTGAAAAATAAAGAATAAAAAGTGGTAGGAATTGACGTCTATATAATTATTTTCGTTGTCACTAAGCCATTTAGGTAAGCTCCTACAATTTGATTATAATTCTTGACCACACTTATTATAGTTATTATTAAAAAAATGACCTATTATCAAAAAGAAAAGTGATTGATTATTTACCTAAAAAGATATAAAGTCTTATATACGAGCAAAGCTCCAAATATATTTGAACCGAGTAACATTTCAAATTCATAATGATAGTGGGGTTAGGATATCCTCACCCTTCTTACCGGTCATTAAGGTCTCCCCTCACCTAACTCTCTACCGGAGAGTTTTCACTCACTACTACTTATAATATCCCCACTTTATGATATCATGGGCATTTACTGTATCAATCATAAGATCATTATATGAATATGTAATATTTTTATGATCACCCACTATTAACGATATCCATTTCTTTTTTTATTGCGAGCAACTCTTTGATGGAGGGTTGTAAGCATTACTGCCCTTTAATAAAGTTGCTTGTGTCTGATGTTACCTAATCCTCGAAGTAAAGAAAGAGGAGTGAGAAGAAGAGGTTGTCCTTTCCTGACCCTACGCTAGCGCATAGTTCAGTAAAAACATAGAAAAATTAGGTTATGGGCAATGAAGGGGAGGGATCCTTGACTTGAGCATTGTAAAAGTTCATAGGGACACTTTGAGACACATCAATGACTATCATAAAAGGTAAGTCTTGAAGGAAAGCTACCAACACCTATCAACGTTAACTTGTTTGGTTTGTTAGTAGGCCTGCCCATTCTGTCTTCCTAACCTATAGACCCATCAATTCTTAAGAATTGACATACATGCTTGGCATACGGGGCAGACGGAAAAGTGCCTCAATGTAATGCATTAACAATTTCGACTCCTTTTATTCAATAATGAACTCCACATAATTTTTTTTATTTGAGGGCAACTTATTTTTTTGGTGGTGACATAAAAAACTACATGAGCTTCTCAACGAAACCACCCTCAATCTCTAATGTACCAAAAATAGTCGATGTCTGTAATAAATGCTAGAAGACGCCGAGTTGTCATTCTAACTGTTTGTAAAAATTAAAAAAGAAATATGTATAGATTTTTTAAGTTTCCCTTCAGATTCTTATAATTCTGCAATTAGAACCGCCATCTATCTTGGTGGAAAGAAATATATAGTAAAAAGGTATTTATTTGGGGGCATTTAAGAGAAAAAACCAATATATAATTTTTAGACCATATTTTTTAGTCTATATTAGTGAAATTAAAACGGGAAGAATGACATTAAATGGATACATATGATTACTATCTAGTCATCATCACATGCAACATTGTCGAAGAGGTGGACGGAAAGAGTTAATGTGGCAATGACAGGTCATCACCCCTGTAATGTTAAATCTGTCGACTTAATATCACTACTAAGAATTCTATTAATTTTAAAATTTATATAGGATTAACATTTACATTTTTTAGGGACTAAAAACTGATTTTACCTCATTAAATTGACCAACATATGGTTGTTACTAATTTATTATAATCATGTCATGGATTGATATAACGTGGTAATAAACCATCATTGGGAAGTAGTCATGAGATGTGATGCAATTTTATTATTTGTGTTTTAAATAAAAAGTTAAACAATAAACTATTTTTTATTTGTAAATAAAAAGTTAAACAAGATACTACAAACTTATTTATTTAGTATCATACAAAATATATGTAAAATCTAACGATTGCACAAAAGTGCAAATATGAACAAGATGTATTACAATAGAATAAAATATTTTTTTTCATTAAAAGAATCTATATAAGAAAAGTAATATTAGGTATAGTAGATTACAAAATCAGGAAACTAAAGCAGATGTTAATATTCCCGATTAGCCCCGTCTACTAAGTATATAGGATATTAGATTTTATAATTTTTTCCAACATAATTCGTGAAAAATAATTTTCCTCAAGTAGGTCATATTTATAAACAAATAGTAAATATTCACTACATATATAAATATAATCTATTGAGAGAAAATTGGTGGGAGCAATTAAAAAATGTTTTATATAAATAAGACTTAACATAATAAATTGGGTGATGTATGAGACGTTCACAAAAATATCCCTTATTGTTTAGATAAGTCTAACTCTTACACAAAATATATAATTACAAACAATTACAGCGGTGTGGGAACGGATGCGGATGCGAATTCACAAGTTCGTCAATTTAGAAAAAAATTATAAAATGCGGGAGCGGCCCATTGTAAATCAGACCCTCTGTCTCCCAATAATAAATTTTTGGGTTTCTTTGGAAAGCTACATTCTAAATCAGACCCTTGGTTAACTACATTTCTCTGTAATATGGAGGGATGTTGCATACTTGATGGGGAGAGAGAGAAATAAATAGGGAAAGAGTCATTTATATTGAAAATGACATTTATAAATGTAAAGTAAGGAAATAAATTCGTTTATGTAAGCGTTTATATATATTTTTTTATTTATTCTGTTTGATATTTAAAACATAAACAAAATATTGGGCTATCAAGTTAGGATCTTAATTTCATTTAGTTTATATTTTGAGTTTTTTCTTTTTTGAGAAAATGGAGTTGTATTGTTTAGTTGTTGATATTCATATACAAGAAAAGAGTGAAAGAAATTTAAAAAAAAGGCCTATATTAAAGTTTAAGAAAAATTCAAAGTTATGTTTAGTTAAGATTTTGAGTCTGTTTTAATTTAAATAGCCTGAAATTGAAGACCTTATTTTTTTCCCCATAGTTTCAATATCATTCCATAGCTCATAGTTTTCAGCTAAATTGGGAGAATTACTTAGTGAGACTGAAAAGTTTAGATTGAAAATTAATTCTATTTTCAAATAGCCTTCTCTTGGCAAGGGTGTAGGGATAGGGCAATGCATATATGTTATATTGGACTTCTTCAAAATTTACTCAAAACGGATAATTGGTAAAAACCTTTTTTTAAATCAGCATGTAAGTTTATTTAAATTCCAATTTGTATTTTCAACCTTTTTTATCATCGATACTGATATCCCAGTGTGACAACCCGCTATCCGAAATAAAGGGTGGCCAGCCCTATACCCCGATGAAACAGGAATCATGGATAGATATCATTCTCAGCATCACAGTAAACGTACAGAGTATCAGGAATAACCACACAATGTTCCAGAAAACGGGTTATCAAAAATTTTAGTTTTGAAATTTAAAGAAAGCATTTTCAACGGTCAATAGCATGTATATGTACCAACAATAATAAGGAAAGGACCGAATGAAACATCGTTCAATATCATTTATACAATACACAATAGGTCTCATGTGTTACATAATACATCCATTATACAATTACAACGGTTTGGGCCACACGCCCGAATAAAATCCGATCATAACTAGAGAACAATAATGGAGGCGTCTACACAAAATATCCCGTGATACCCGCAAAATGTCACGGCTCCTCGAAAGACATAGGGATGGGAAGGTCATTACGAGCGACCTTGCGGCAGAATACCTGAACGGATAGTATATACATACACAACAAGAAAGAAGAACCGGTCAGAGGCCGGTTTGATATGATCACTAGATAAATGACAGGTATGACAGTAATGTACAAGTAAGCATGGATGATATTCTATCATGGTAACATCATATAAAGAACTAAGACAGATAAATGATTATTAAAATGAAATCCAATTATACAAGAATTAAAAGTACTTATAAGCCTTTTTCATCTTTCATCATTTTCAATTCCATCTTCTTTCCATTCCTTATCAGGAATGCATTTATTACCATGTGCTCTTTATGGCACTTATCTCAATAGTATGCTCTTTGTGGCATATCCTTTCCTCTTTATGGCATTAATGTTCCATCGAGTCCAACTCGATAATAGAATAGTTATAAATATAAATATAATGATTCTAAGACCGACCGTCCGGGTTTCCCCACTGTGCGCGTCCCTAAATAACCATCATCTTCCAGGGCCTAACATAAGACAACCTGGGATCCTATCGCAAACGTAGGGAAGCGGCCATATGCCTGCGGGGTAGTCAAGACCACACCCAGAATCTCCTACCCATCGCAGAAAAATATAAAACAAGCGCTTATATGGCCTAGGACTATATCCACCCTGCATTCACTAGCCAAGGGGCTTCACCTCACACACGGACTTCCCTTAAGATGGTATTTAGAGAGGTGTGTAACATCCATTTTATTTATTTCCATTACATGATTTT
This sequence comes from Sambucus nigra, assembly GCA_949130495.1. Classification (NCBI taxonomy): domain Eukaryota; kingdom Viridiplantae; phylum Streptophyta; class Magnoliopsida; order Dipsacales; family Adoxaceae; genus Sambucus; species Sambucus nigra. Next base: position 55,185,205 of record OX422220.1, read on the forward strand.
GTAAACTATCAATTTCATTATCCATGTTACAATTTACCAAAGGCATTATGGTTATGGAATTCACATCGTCCTAATAACCTCGAGGAATGTTTAACTCCCAAGTTATTTCTCCCAAATGTCCCTTTTTGGACTTATAAAAAACCATCAAGTAAGATCTAGTTCTCATTTACTCTTAAAGTCTCCAAATTCGACCGTAAATATTTCCTAGATTCTTATAACTACACGACAGAAGTAATGCCTAACATTACTTTAAATTTCCCTTTGAAATGAACCCTAGATGAACCCCTTCGAGTTTAGGGTGTCAACCCAACTCAACTAATACTCTAAAATCCTATGTTTACTTCATTTAAGAAGGCCCCTAAACATTACTCCTACGAAAAGGGTTTAAAATTGAAAAGATAAAAATTTTAGAAGTGCAGGGTTTCCGAATCAATTCGGCCTGGCCAAATCGATTCGGTCAGAAGACCTGAGATTCTGCATAGTTTCCGAATCGATTCGGATGAAAACTGAATCGATTCGGTAGGAAAGTTTGGATTTCTGCATAACTTCTGAATCGATTCGGACCAATCCGAATCGATTCGGTTCACTAGACCTGGGCACTGGACCTAAGCGAATCGATTCGCCCAGAGGGCCGAATCGATTCGGGCCTGCGATTTTGCCAAGTTTTGGCTATGGAGTCTTTGACTCCAAATATACTCCCAACTCATATCCCTTCCTTCCAAGCTCATTTATTGACTCCAACAACACATAAATGCTGCTAACTACCATCATAATCATCAACATTCATCCAAACTACTCCTCCATGAATCAAAACCACAAATATACACTAAAAACCCTAAACTAATTAAACTTAGATCAACATATCATTATCATAACAAATTATTTATCCTAGACCATAAATAGCAAGTAAGAAACTTGCCTTGATTCAGAAATTGCAGATTTTCTTGGGGTAGAAGCAAGAATCCCTCTCAAGTCTTCAATCTCCTTTCTTTCTCTCTACTCTTTCTCTTTAGGTTTAGAAATGAAATTAGGGCAATTAGAAGACTTAGTGAGTCTAAGTCGTGGCTTAAGACAAAAATACCACTTAATTAACCAATAGTGTGATAAAATAATACGCAAATGCATATTTAAGGCATAATCAGTCAAAAATGCCCAAAACCTCAAAATACAATATGGTACATTATTTGACTATCTCGAACGTTCCGAATTCAACTACAGCCTCCAAATTATTATTTGGACATTTTATAATTCAATTTAAGTTCCGGTCTCATTACTAAGTCAAATATCATTTTAATTCATATGATATAATAAAACATAACATGGCAATATTCACCCATAGTTACAATGCATGTGCAAACTCATAGTGAACATTAGCTTTTCTTCATTAAATTAGCATTCAAATCATAACCCAACGCTTATATCTAATTACCATACCTAGTAATTAATATAAAATACGTTCTCATAAGCGAGGGTTATTACATACTCCCCCCCTTATGAGGGAATTTTATCCCCAAAATTCAAGCGTGCCTTATGAGAAGAGATGTGGATACTTCTCCCGCATGTCATTCTCACGCTCCCACGTTGATTCTCTAGCATTATGGTGACTCCATTGAACCCGCACCAAGGGAAAAACACGAGATCTCAATCTACGCTCCCCATACTCTAATATTGCAACCGGTTGTTCTTCATATGAAACATCGGGTTGCAAATCGATATCCTCGAAAGGAATTTGCCATAGCGCACCTTCACACCTTCTATATTTCTTTAGGGAGGAAACATGGAACACATCATGAATTTATTGCAATTGTTCTGGTAAAGCGAGTTGATATGCCACGGGACCCACCTTTGCAATAACTGGAAATGGTCCAACGAAGCGCGGCGCAAGTTTCCCCTTTTTACCGAAACGCTTTATTCCTTTCATGGGTGACACTCTAACCAAAACTTGGTCCCCAACCTCCAGTTCCATGTGTCGACGACCTGCATCGGCATAGCTCTTTTGACGATCTTGGGCTATCCGAATGCGATTTCGAATCAACTCAATCTTCGAGGAAGTATCTTGGATCATTTCAGGCCCAAGAAATTTATTATCACCCACCTCCAACCAACAAGCGGGTGATCTACCCGGCCTTCCATACAAGGTCTCGTAAGGTGCCATTCCAATTGTGAATTGGTAAGAGTTGTTATAGGCAAACTCAACCAATAGGAGATATTATTCCCAACCACCTTTGAAGTCAAGCATACACATGCGAAGCATATCCTCCAACATTTGATTTACCCTTTCAGTTTGGCCGTCTGTTTGAGGATGGTATGACGTGCTTAACCTCAATTCGGTCCCCATCGCTTCTTGGAAACTCCTCCAAAAGTGGGAAACTAAAATTTTGTCTCTATCGGAGACTATATTCAAAGGTACCCCATGGAGTCTCACCACCTCCTCGATGAATAAGCGAGCATACCGAGCGGTGTCATAATCTGTCCGCACAGGTAGGAAGTGTGCCGACTTTGTCAATCGGTCGAAAATTACCCAAATATAATCACACCCTCTTTGTGATCTCGGCAAGCCCGTGATAAAATCCATCGATATACTTTCCCATTTCCACACGGGGATCTCTAGCGGTTGCAACAAACCTGTTGGTTTCAGATGATCGATCTTGACTAATTGACAAGTAGTGCATTGGGACACAATTTCCGAAATATCCCTCTTCATACCCGACCACCAGTACTGACGGCGCATATCCTGATACATTTTATCCCCACCAGGATGAACCGTGAACCTAGACCCATGAGATTCAGCCATCACTGCCCGCCTCAAATCTCCTTCCTCCGGAACGATGAGTCTTCCATGGAAGCGCAACCCACCCTCGGAACCAATCGAGTAGGACTCTGCTCCCTCGGACAGCAATCGGCGAATATGGTCTTGACACTCCTTATTCTTTCCTTGAGCTTCTACCACCCTTGCCACAATGGTAGGAGTAACAGTCATTACTGACATGAATGCCCTCACCATCGCATCCTCCTGACTGAGTTCCTTCCATTTAGCTTTCCAAACCTCAGCTAATTCTCCATTAGGCTTCCTCCTCAAGGCATCCGCTACCACATTGGCCTTACCCGGATGATAATGAATATCAAATTGATAATCTTTCACGAACTCTAACCATCGACGCTGTCTCATATTCAAGTCCCTCTGTGAAAACAAATATTGCAGTGATTCGTGGTCCGTGAAAAGACTAAACTTCTCTCCCAAGAGATAATGCCTCCATATCTTTAAGGCAAAAACAACTGCGGCTAGTTCTAGGTCATGCACCGGATAGTTTCTTTCATGGGGCTTCAACTTACGGGAAGCATAAGCGATAGCCCGTCTCTCTTGCTGAAGTACACCTCCCAATCCTTGAAGAGATGCATCGGTGAAGACTAGATATTCCAATCCTGGTTTTGGCAAAGCAAGGACCGGAGCCGATGTCAATCTATCTTTAAGTTCATCAAATGCAGCTTGGCAAGAATCATCCCAAATAAGGCTCAACCCTTTCCGGGTCAAGTTGGTCAAAAGGCTAGCAATCTTAGAAAAACCCTTGATGAACCGACGGTAATAACCCGCCAATCCCTGAAAACTACGAACTTCGGTAGGTGTCGTGGGTTGACCCCACTCCCTCACCGCAGCTACCTTGCCTGGATCCACTAATACACCCTGGGACGTCCCCACATGACCCAAAACTGTACTTCCTGCAACCAAAAGCCACACTTCTTGAACTTGGCATACAGTTGATGGTCTCGTAGTCTCTGTAGGACCAACCTCAAATGCCTAGCATGATCAGACTCCGTTCGAGAATAGACTAAAATGTCATCGATGAACACAATAACAAATTGGTCCAGGAAATCCCGAAAGACCCTATTTATAAGATCCATAAATACAGCCGAGGCATTGGTTAGTCCAAAGGGCATGACCAAAAATTCATAGGATCCGTACCTCGTAAGAAAAGCAGTCTTGTACACGTCCTCCTCTCGTATCCTCAATTGATGATACCCCGTCCTCAAATCGATTTTAGAGAAGTACATAGCTCCTCGAAGTTGATCAAACAAGTCATCGATACGAGGTAAAGGGTATTTATTCCGGATGGTGACCTTATTCAATTCTCTATAGTCCACACATAACCGGAGAGAACCATCTCTTTTCTTAACGAACAACACTGGAGCACCCCATGGCGATGTACTACGCCGTATAAATCCCTGCTCCAACAACTTTTGAATCTGATTTCTCAACTCCCTCATCTCCACAGGAGCCATTCGATAAGGAGCTTTAGCAATCGGTCGAGTTCCCGGCATTAAATCAATTACAAACTCTATTTCCCGACTTGGAGGTAATCCCGGTATCTCCCGAAAAATATCTTCAAAATCTCTAACAATTGGAAGGGAATTTAGGGGAATCAAAACATCCCTAGATGCATCTTCCGCAATACAATATAAATAAGCACTCGTACTCCCTTCCATACAAGGCATAACAACCAGGAACATTTCTTGTCCCGGAACTGCAAAAACTATGCTTTTCCCATAACAATTTACTATCGCGTGGTATTTCACTAGCCAATCCATACCCAATATTACATCGTACCCGACCATATCAAGGACGAGCAAGTCGGCCTCAAAACACAAGTTACCAAGATTAATCCCTACGTTTTTACAAACAAAGAAAATCGATGAACCATCGCCCATAGAGGATTCAACGCTAGTGAAGGTACTTTCAGCAGATTTAATCAAATCCGTGGTCTGGGCAAAACTTCTAGAAATAAAGGAGTGTGTAGCACCCGTATCAAATAGTACTTGACCCATATTCTCATGAATGAAAAACTTACCCTCGATCGTTGGCGATGCCGGAGGAGCTGGAGGAAGCATAGCCTCCTGAATATGGTAAACCCGTCCATACTGCAATTGTCCCTACTGAGGAGGAGCAATCGGATTAGGCGCCTGGGGCGGAAACTGTACGTACGGATGTTGTGGGGCCCTAGGAAGATGCCCTCCAACTAACTGAGGACACGCCCTTTTATAATGGCCCAACTCCCCACACTGAAAGCATTTATTAGCAGCATTCTCCTGGTTTTTACCTTAATTGTTTTGAAATTGCCCCGCACCTCGGCCCTGCTGGCCCCTACCTCCATTTCCACCTCTACCTCCCTTTTGTTGTTGTTGTTGTCCACCTTGACCCAGCCTGTTATTATTGTTGTTGCCACCAGCATTAAAACCACCGAAACATTGACGCTTGGACAAATCCCCTTGTTGAGGATCCCTCTCTTTCTGCTTGTTCCCCGAGGATTGGGACGAAGAAGATGTTCCCCCTCCATTCCCATTTCCTCCAGGTCTCACCACTTGCCCCATTGCTGCAGCCTTCTTATTGTTTTGTAAAAATAATCTATGTTCTTGACAGTGAAGTAAAGCAACATTCATCACATCCCCAAAGGTTACCAAAGATAGATTTCCAAGCAAATGTTGTTTTATTCGCCAGTGCAACCCTCCTACAAATTTGGAGATCCTCTTCGCTTCCGGAGTCACTTCATCCGGTATAAAGCTTGCTAAACGGGTAAATTCCTCTTCGTACTCGGCTACCGATCTCTCCCCTTGTACTAAATCTTGAAGTTTCCTCTGCATCTCCCTTTGAACTGCGGGAGGGAAATACTTTCCATCAAACAGAGTCCAAAAATCGGTGATTGACATTGTATCCCTTTGTTCGGGCGTCGTCATTGACTCCCACCAGTGTAAGGCCGACCCGACAAGCTTAAAAGTAACGAGGATTTGCTTTTTCTCCTCACTACATTCCACCATCCTAAGATGGTGCTGCATATCCTTCTTCCACTGGTTTGCCTTTATAACGTCAGAACCTCCCTCAAATTCCGGGGGATGACCCTTTAGGAAAGATTCTCTTACCCGTTCCCACTGAGAAGGTCCCGTAGGAACTAGTACTTCTTGTCCTCTCTCTTGAGCTTGTGGCATTTATTTTGCCACTGCAGTCATCGCGGCATTAACAGCTTGGGCTATGATATTTGCCACATCAGCGGCACTGATATTCCTCGGTGGCGGCGGTGGAGGACCAACCTCATCCTCAACAACTCTATTACGTCTAGCGGGACATCCTCTCTTTAGCGGCATCTGAGATAGAGAAGAGATAGAGTTAGAATATTATATAAAACAATCTATCTAGCAGAAGATCGCATACGTAAGCAACAAGAAAATCCTAACATTAAGCTCTATATCAAAGAACGCTACGGTAGAACGTGACAAGTCCGCATAGATCCTAAAGACTCTAGAACCTGATGCTTTGATACCATCTGTGACAACCCTCTATCCGAAATAAAGGGTGGTCAGCCCTATACCCCGATGAAACAGGAATCATGGATAGATATCATTCTCAGCATCACAGTAAACATACAGAGTATCAGGAATAACCACACAATGTTCCAGAAAACGGGTTATCAAAAATTTTAGTTTAGAAATTTAAAGAAAGTATTTTCAACAACCCATAATAGAAAAGAGGGTGGAAACTCCCACAAGCATATATATATATATATACCAACAATAATAAGGAAAGGACCGAATGAAATATCGGACAATAGCATTTATACAATACACAATAGGTCTCAGGTGTTACATAATACATCCATTATACAATTACAACGGTTTGGGCCACACGTCCGAATAAAATCCGATCATAACTAGAGAACAATAATGGAGGCGTCTACACAAAATATCCCGTGATACCCGCAAAATGTCACGGCTCCTCGAAAGACATAGGGATGGGAAGGTCATTACGGGCGACCTTGCGACAGAACACCTGAACGGATAGTATATACATACACAACAAGAAAGAAGAACCGGTCAGAGGCCGGTTTGATATGATCACTAGATAAATGACAGGTATGACAGTAATGTACAAGTAAGCATGGATGATATTTTAGCATGGTAACATCATATAAAGAACTAAGACAGATAAATGATTATTAAAATGAAATCCAATTATACAAGAATTAAAAGTACTTATAAGCAATTTTCATCTTTCATCATTTTCAATTCCATCTTCTTTCCATTCCTTATCAGGAATGCATTTATTACCATGTGCTCTTTATGGCACTTATCTCAATAGTATGCTCTTTGTGGCATATCCTTTGCTCTTTATGGCATTAATGTTCCATCGAGTCCAACTCGATAATAGAATAGTTATAAATATAAATATAACGATTCTAAGACCGCCCGTCCGGGTTTCCCCACTGTGCGCGTCCCTAAATAACCATCATCTTCCAGGGCCTAACATAAGACAACCTGGGATCCTATTGCAAACGTCGGGAAGCAATCATATGCCTGCGGGGTAGTCAAGACCACACCCAGAATCTCCTACCCATCGCAGAAAAATATAAAACAAGCGCTCATATGGCCTAGGACTATATCCACCCTGCATTCACTAGCCAGGGGGCTTCACCTCACGCACGGACTTCCCTTAAGATGGTATTTAGAGAGGTGTGTAACATCCATTTTATTTATTTCCATTACATGATTTTGTAAACTATCAATTTCATTATCCATGTTACAATTTACCAAATGCATTATGGTTATGGAATTCACATCGTCCTAATAACCTCGAGGAATGTTTAACTCCAAAGTTATTTCTCCCAAATGTCCCTTTTTGGACTTATAAAAAACCATCAAGTAAGATCTAGTTCACATTTACTCTTAAAGTCTCCAAATTCGACCGTAAATATTTCCTAGATTCTTATAACTACACGACAGAAGTAATGCCTAACATTACTTTAAATTTCCCTTTGAAATGAACCCTAGATGAACCCCTTCGAGTTTAGGGTGTCGACCCAACTCAACTAATACTCTAAAATCCTATGTTTACTTCATTTAAGAAGGCCCCTAAACATTACTCCTACGAAAAGGGTTTAAAATTGAAAAGATAAAAATTTTAGAAGTGCAGGGTTTCCGAATCGATTCGGCCTGGCCGAATCGATTCGGTCAGAAGACCTGAGATTCTGCATCGTTTTCGAATCGATTCGGATGAAAACCGAATCGATTCGGTAGGAAAGTTTGGGTTTCTGCATAACTGCCGAATCGATTCGGACCAATTCGAATCGATTCGGTTCACTAGACCTGGGCACTGGACCTAAGCGAATCGATTCGCCTAGAGGGCCGAATCGATTCGGGCCTGCGATTTTGCCAAGTTTTGGCTATGGAGTCTTTGACTCCAAATATACTCCGAACTCATATCCCTTCCTTCCAAGCTCATTTATTGACTCCAACAACACATAAATGCTGCTAGCTACCATCATAATCATCAACATTCATCCAAACTACTCCTCCATGAATCAAAACCACAAATATACACTAAAAACCCTAAACTAATTAAACTTAGATCAACACATAATTATCATAACAAATAATTTATCCTAGACCATAAATAGCAAGTAAGAAACTTGCCTTGATTCAGAAATTGCAGATTTTCTTGGGGTAGAAGCAAGAATCCCTCTCAAATCTTCAATCTCCTTTCTTTCTCTCTACTCTTTCTCTTTAGGTTTAGAAATGAAATTAGGGCAATTAGAAGACTTAGTGAGTCTAAGTCGTGGCTTAAGACAAAAATCCCACTTAATTAACCAATAGTGCGATAAAATAATACGCAAATGCATATTTAAGGCATAATCAGTCAAAAATGCCCAAAACCTCAAAATACAATATGGTACATTATTTGACTATCTCGAACGTTCTGGATTCAACTACAACCTCCAAATTATTATTTGGACATTTTATAATTCAATTTAAGTTCCGGTCTCATTACTAAGTCAAATATCATTTTAATTCATATGATATAATAAAACATAACATGGCAATATTCACCCAAAGTTACAATGCATGTGCAAACTCATAGTGAACATTAGCTTTTCTTCATTAAATTAGCATTCAAATCATAACCCAACGCTTATATCTAATTACCATACCTAATAATTAATACAAAATACGTTCTCATAAGCGAGGGTTATTACACCCAGGTCTGATAAATAAATAAAAAAGGTTAATTACACCCACGCCCCTTAAACTTTAACCCTATTAGCACTCCCACCCAAAAAAAAAAATTCTTTCAATTTTTTTAATTTACACTCCTAACTTTGAAAACGACTAATATTTACCTCATGTCGCCCAACACCGTTAACGCTTGGCAAAAAGAATTAGTCACGTGAGTGGCACATGACATTTAACAAGGGTATTTTTGTTCAAACCTATATGTTTATAAATTTTAAAATAACGAAAAAACTTTTAAAAACTCCGAAAGTGCCAAAAAATATTTTGAAAATATAAAAAAAACTTTTAATAAATTTTGAAACTATGAATATATATTTAAAAATTCCAAAAATGCAAAAAAATATTTTAAAAATATAAAAAAACTTGGAATAAATTCTGAAAATATCAATATATATTTAAAAATTCTGAAAATACCAAAATAATACTTAAAAAATATATAATTAACATTGGAAAAAAATTCTAAAAATATGATTATATATTAAAAAATTCCTAAAATACGAAAAAATATATATAAAAAACCCCATAAATTCGCAAATATGAATATATATTAATAAATTTTGAAAATGCAAAAAAAAATTAAAAATATTAAAAACCTTGGAATAAATTCTGAAAATATGAATACAGATTTAAAAATACCATAAAATATAACAAAACCTTGGAATAAATTATGAAAATATGAATATATATATTTAAAAATTCTGAGAATACAAAAAAATATTTAAAAAATTTTACAAAATGAAAAATTATTTAAAGTAATAAAAAAATGAAAAAATATTTCCAGTAATTAAAAAACTATTTTTGAAAAACAAAAAAAAATGGTTTCAATAAATAATATATGGTTTTACCAAGATAAAAATTATTTTTTGCAAATACAAAATTATATTCAGCAAAAAAATGGTTACCCATAATAAAAAAAATTAAATCCAACAAGAAAAAAATGGTTTCCATTAATAAAAAATAGTTTTTCTTATATATATATATATATATATATATATATATATATATATACAAATATATTAGAAATAAAAAGAAAAAAAATAAAAATAAAAACCCCAATAGAAGTAACCCCCACTACCCTCCACCTTCAGACCCCCTCCCCCCCCCCCCCTCCCCCTCCCCCAACCACGCCCACCTGCCCCCACTAGCGGAGGCTTTTTTTCGCATATATATATATAAGAAATAAAAACAAATTGCAGCAGCCCCCCACCACCACTAGCGATTTAGCCGCCCCCTTCCTTCCTTCGCCCCAGATCAGCTCCACCCCCCACCCCCCTCTCCACCCTCCTCCCAAGATCCGCTTCAGATCTGTTCGTGGGTGTGGTCGTGTGCGTGTGTGGGTGTTTGTGAGAGAGAGAGAGTGTGTGTGTGTGTGTGTTTAGGGTTTTTAAAAAAGAATAAAAATACCCTCTTAAATTACCAAATTACCCCCACTTAAAACACAAGTGCCACGCACGTGACCTTTCTCCCGCCAAAAAACAAGAGGCCGTCACGTCTTTGGGCAATTTAAACTGTCTATAAAACTATAGGGTGGGATTTGAAAAAATTGTAAGAAAGGGGGGGGGGAGTGCAAATAGGGGAATAATTCAGGGGGTCCCAATTAAATTAACAAATAAAAAAAAATTATGTATAACTTGTTTGTTATGCAAAGTTCTAAATTTTCACTGGGTTTTGAAATATATGTTGATAGGCTTATTGATCACGAGTTTTTGACATGGTTATATAAATATTGGTATTGCCATAACAAAATAAATAAATAAATCTGAAGCTGGTCCGAAGAATATTCTCAAATCGATGATGGAAGTTTCATGTGTTCTTGATAATGGCTCCTTACTAAATGATGAAAATAGATAAACAAATTATTGGGTTAAAAGACAACTTCTTAAAAACAAACTATGTTGCACTTTTGTTAAGCTATTGCTTATGATGCGAAAGCGTTTTCACTATGTCATGACATTTGTGGCAAAGCGTTTTTAGGAATTAGTGACAACAACACAAATTTTATCATGAATATTACTATAATGAGGCATCAAATTATATTACCATAAAAATATAGATTACTATTTGTTATAACTATATGGAGAAATGTCATATTTTTGCATATTTAAAGCACTGCATATGAATTATACTGATTTTTTTGTTCCACTTTGTAAATTTTGATGATATTTTCAGAGTATTAATGTCATTTGGAGTACATTTAATCATATCCTTAAGTCTTATTATTTTTAAAAAATTTAATATAACTATTTCTTTCTTATGATTGAAGGCAGCTTAAACACTACACATAGTAGTGGCAGCAACACATTGTACATTGATTTGTGCATATTCGTTTTTCCAAATCGTAGAGTGCATGGTTTTAAAAAAAATCAAACGAGAAACTACTCATAGACGGTATATATTTTGAATGGTTTCTTTATTTGAGAAGATCATTTTCAAGTTTTGACCAAAATTTATTTTCAACCCATTATGTCACTTAAGGGAAATTATGGGAGTGAATAAGAGGATAACAAAAAATATGGGTGGGTGTGGTATTTCAAACAACTTAATGATGCATGTTGTGGTCGATCATTCATTGTTAATACAGTCCATCACTTAAAGATATTTCCACAAATTTATTATTTTTAGCTATGGTGGAATTGGCATTATGTAAGCAATATGCAAATCTTTATTTCAAAACCAAATATTTTTTATTCGTTTTCATTTCCTTAACATTGTATTTGAGTTGTGAAGATGAAGTTCAAATAAACTTATCGGGAGCATTTTATAAATTTGTGTATTCCTCAACTTATATAGTATTAATTTATATATTTTCGTTTCGATATTTTGAATTTTTTTTAGATATTCTTAGTATATTTTATTTACTTTTTACAATTTTTTGGATTTGGTATCAAATAAGGAATAACGTTAAATTTTTTTAATTTTTCCTACGAAGATGTCTTACTTTCGTCGATATCGGTTTGTATTTGAAAAAAGCACACATTCAGAAATATACCTTGAACTATATTTACATGCTCGCTAAAAGTCAAATTTGATTTCTCTTATTATGTAATTACTTTAATAATCCTTACAAAGCGCCCATGCATCGCGCGGAGCTTAAATCTACATTTATTCTAATACTTCGCACACGGGACGAGAGATAGAGAAAGGCAGAGGGAGAAAGAGAGAATCCATGAAATAATAAAAGTCTAAAAATATAGAAAATATAGAAACTTAGTAAATTTTCAATGAAGAAAGTACTATAATTCATGTTTATAATGCGATAGTGTTTGTCAAAACATGTGTCTCATTCACAGATCCATACAGTATGTGAGAATCAAGCCTCTTGGCCTAGTGGTATAAGACTGCTACTGGGACAGTCTTGGGGGTGGATTGGGTTTAGTCCTCAGTTTGATCCTTGGCACTGTCAAACTAATGCTTGGCTAGTGAAAGCCACGAACTGCAAATGGAGATTAGTCGAGGTGCGCGTAAGCTAGCCCGGACACCTCGTGGTTTGCTACAAAAAAACACATTATGTGAGAGCAGCTAGTATTTTAACCTCATTCACCACGTTTTCCATTCTTAAAACTTTCTTATAGAGGGAAGGGACAATGGAAGGAAGGGGACGCAATATATTGTACCACCAAAAATTTGAGCGAAGATAAAAGGGTTTTTGGGTTTAAATTATGAGTACTTGGGTGCAAATCGGCATGAGTGTTTTGATTTTGATCAATACCTAGATGATGAGAGAACTTTCAAAAATATCATAAATAAGATGTTAATTATCCAACAGAAAATATAATTTAAAAAAAAATCACGGGTAATTTTAGAATTTCCTACGTATCAGTGGGAACTATACATAATCCCAATGATCAAGCAAAATGTAGTAACACCCTAATCAAAGGCTTACAATTCACACTAACATTCCCCTTTGCTAAATAATAGGATATACATGAATTACAATGAAGTATCACTTAAAGTAAGCTCTTCTCACATTTTTTACCGAAAAATCATCCACGGAGCACTATGTGTCCGGTATGAGTTACACATGATCGCTACTATAACAATATTATATTTTTATATATGCCACGTAGAGCCAGCAAAATAGACCCAAATAGTACCTTCCATTCAATTCTACTCATAATGTTTAAAATGGGTACCATCATCTTTATCTTAAACGGATGGCATATGTGTTACTTAAAAAACACTGATTATTTGTTGGTTTGGGCGGGTTTATGAATAAACCGTTATCCTTCCTATTTATATACACTATGGATCTATAATTAAAAAAAATGTTGAATGAGAAAACGGGTTGGTGGTTAATCCAATCTAAATTCGACTCGCAGCAACCACCAACCTATTATTTGTAAGTTATATTTTGTACATGATTCCCAAGGTCTTTGAACAATATGATAATCACGTCAATAGACATGTGAAAAGAGTAATTTTTATTTACCTCCTTTCGACGTCATGGATTTAGTCCCGCTGTTGAACATCGTCGTTGAGTGTCGCCGGTGTGATCACTTTAGCAATCCTTTAAGGGAGAATTCGGCTAATCTCTCCTTACCTATAAACATTTAGGTATGTGTTTTAATTGGGATGCCGTGGATGCTCTTTTGATGGAGGAAATGCATTTATTTATAGCTGGAGAGAGGGCCAGAATTTTAAAGATCAATTAATCTAAACCGTCCATCAAGGTAGAGATTAAGTGAAATTTTAACTCATTTTTATTCTTTATTTCATATGGAATATGAGCTTTATACAGGATATAACATGTATTCTTTATTAAAAATGGATTAATAAAGACCACATTTCAGGGAAGGAAATAAACCAAAGGTTAATTTAATAATTTCCTTACATTCTCTCACTTGGTCATTAGGTTAATTCATAAATATTTTGAATTTAGAATCATAAGAGGCGCATGATATGCCAAAATCTTCAATCATTTTTTTTCATGAGTGCCTTGGTTAGTCTAAGAGTCAATGAGAGTCATGTCGATCGCATATCATTATGTAACATGATTCCTTGCATGTACTACATCATTGACAGCCTTCTTAACTAGGCCATAATTAGGAGTTTGCTTAATGGTTCCATGATGTCTTGAAGAAGACAATTTTCTATTATAATTCATCCAATAATAATATGTGTACACAATGGAAAACAAAATATAAAGATGTTGAAATTTTATTAAGAGATCAATAAATGTTAATTACTGGCATAATAATTTGCAGAAAAGAAATAACTAGGAACTATATTTAAGACCCATGCTTTCAGTATGTCTTTAAAATGCCTTTGGATTCGTAAAAATATCCGCAACCATAAGATTTGTGCCTGTTTGTTCAATGACAATATTTCCTCTTCTAACACCTTGCTTCAGTGAGAGATATTTAAGATCCAAGTGTTTGGATCCCTTAGATATCCTATCATGCTTGGGAAAAATATTAATATGTTATCAACATAGAGTATAGAAAAATTTGAACTTACTCCCACTGATTATAAGGTATATACATGGATCAATAATGTTTTGTTTGAAATCGAAGTTCGTAATGTGAAAAGGTGATAGGACCCCTAATTTTAAAATAATTTCGACTTGAATTAAATTAACTTAAATTTTAGCACCAACTTAAGCATGAGTAGTGACTTAAACCATATTTTATCTTTTAGTCCTAAGCATGCATCTAGGTGATATAGCAAGATAAAATAAATCACAAACCACTACGCCGCGATGTACGAGGAAACCCCAAATGGGAAAAACCTCAGACGGCCCTAGCCTTGAGTCCACTCAGTACGGTATTTTTGCAAGTACAAAACAAATAACTTAGTTAAATCAACTAGAATCTTCAAGCCCCTGACACATCTTCTTGTACCAACCTCCGCCTAGTCGACAATCCCGAAATCCATCGAAACCTTGGAATCCACCAATGAAGCTTTTAGGACTACCGTCAACCCTCGCACAACGCCTTTCACTGTGTGAGTATGCCGCATCAAAACAATGAACTTCTTCTTTATGGGATGTATAAATAAACCCAAACTTCTCTTCTTTGAGGTGTAGACATAAACCTAGTGCCAAACACTCCAAGAAAAGATATATATGAAGAAGCTTGTAATAAACAAACTATGGGTGTATAAACCTTGATTTTTTTCTAAGGATTAAAACATTTTAACAAAAATCAAGGGGACTTTTCTTGGAAGAATACGCTCTCAAAAAATTATCTTAGATGTGTGAAAAAGTCATGGGAAAAAGTCTGGTCCCGAAGTATATTTAATTGGAAAAAAGGTAGTGGGATAAAAAAGTAGGAAAATGGGATAAAACTGTCAAAAAACTTTTCCCGCCAATTTCGTTCGAATGACATTTCGTTCCAATGACATTCTCATTCGAACAAACATCTAACGAAGTTCTAGAGGCGAAATGAAAAAAGCCGTTGGCAAATTCGTTCGAACGAAATTCTCGTTCGAACAATAATATCAAACGAAGTGACATAATGGTCTTTTTCAAAATTAAGCCCCAAAACTTTTTATACAAAGTTCTAAAGTAACCTTATGAAAATAAAATTCATTTTAAATATACGTACACCCAATAAAATTATTCCAAGTCTGCTACAAATATATAAAAGCATTCATACCTTTGGAGACTTGAAATATGATGTTAGTGACGCGAAACGTAGCACGAAAACTCGACAATGATGTTCTCTTGAAAAGCAAAGTCGCAACGTCTTCAACTTTAATATGTCATAGGCTCAAAAGATACACAAGAATACTATCCTATGACTCAAATGTTTTTGTTCAGAATTTAGCCAAAACTACAAAGGACTCAACTGGAAATTTGTGTCCTTACAAATCTCCCCCTTTGGCTATTTCGGGACAAAAACCAAACCAAAATCCTAAAGGGCACTACTAAGAATTCTAATTAAATATTTTCATTTTTTACTAGATTTTGTTGAGTTTAATGAGTTGGACTACAACTACTACAAATACTTCTTTAATTGATGAGGACACAATCCACTCTGGGACTCTTGACTATGGATCACTTGAATACTAGACAACTCTTTTGATGAATTATCACTGAAGTGAAAAATAAAGAATAAAAAGTGGTAGGAATTGACGTCTATATAATTATTTTCTTTATCACTAAGCCATTTAGGTAGGCTCCTACAATTTGATTATAATTCTTGACCACACTTATTATAATTATTAAAAAAAAATGACCTATTATCAAAAAGAAAAGTGATTGATTATTTACCTAAAAAGATATAAAGTCTTATATACGAGCAAAGCCCCAAATATATTTGAACCGAGTAACATTTCAAATTCATAATGATAGTGGGGTTAGGATATCCTCACCCTTCTTACTGGTCATGAAGGTCTCCCCTCACCTAACTCTCTACCGGAGAGTTTTCACTCACTACTACTTATAATATCCCCACTTTATGATATCATGGGCATTTAATGTATCAATCATAAGATCATTATAAGAATATGTAATATTTTTATGATCACCCACTATTAACGATATCCATTTCTTTTTATTGCGAGAAACTCTTTGATGGAGGGTTGTAAGCATTACTGCCCTTTAATAAAGTTGCTTGTGTCTGATGTTACCTAATCCTCGAAGTAAATAAAGAGGGGGGGGGGGGGGGGAAGAAGAGGTTGTCCTCTCCCGACCCTACACTAGCGCATAGTTTAGTAAAAACATAGAAAATTTAGGTTATGAGAAATGAAGGGGAGGGAGCTTTGACTTGAGCATTGTATAAGTTCATAGGGACACTTTGAGCCACATCAATGACTATCATAAAAAGTAAGTCATGAAGGAAAACTACCAACACCTATCAACGTGAACTTGTTTGGTTTGTTAGTAGGCCTGCCCATTCTGTTTTCCTGACCTATAGACCCATGAATTCTTAAGAATTGACAAACATGCTTGGTATACGGGGCAGACGAAAAAGTGCCTAATGTAATGCGTTAACAACTTCGACTCCTTTTATTCAATAATGAACTCCACATAATTTTTTTTTATTTGAGTGTAACTTATTCTTTTGGTGGTGATATAACAAACTACAGGAGCTTCTCAACAAAACCACCCTCAATCTCTAATGTACAAAAAATAGTCGATGTCTGTAATAAATGCCAGAAGACGCCGAGTTGTCATTCTAACTATTTGTAAAAATTAAAAAAGAAATATGTATAGATTTTGTTAAGTTTCCCTTCAGATTCTTATAGTTCTGCAATTAGAACCGCCATCTATCTTGGTAGAAAGAAATATATAGTAAAAAGGTATGTATTTGGGGGCATTTAAGGGAAAAAACCAATATATAATTTTTAGACCATATTTTTAGTCTATATTAGTGATATTAAAACGGGAACAATGACATTAAATGGATACATATGATTACTATCTAGTCATCATCACATGCAACATTGTCGAAGAGGTGGACGAAAAGAGTTAATGTGGCAATGACAGGTCATCACCCCTGTAATGTTATATCTGTCGACTTAATATCACTACTAATAATTCTATTAATTTTAAAATTTATATAGGATTAACATTTACATTTTTTAGGGACTAAAAAATGATTTTACCTCACTAAATTGACCAACATATGGTTGTTACTAATTTATTATAATCATGTCATGGATTGATATAACGTGGTAATAAACCATCATTGGGAAGTAGTCATGAGATGTGATGCAATTTTATTATTTGTGTTTTAAATAAAAAGTTAAACAATATACTATTTTTTATTTCTAAATAAAAAGTTAAACAAGATACTACAAACTTATTTATTTATTATCATACAGAATATATGTAAAATCTAACGATTGCACAAAAGTGCAAATATGAACAAGATGCATTACAATAGAATAAAAGATTTTTTTTGCATTAAAAGAATCTATATATGAAAAGTAATATTAGGTATAGTAGATTACAAAATCAGGAAACTAAAGGAGATGTTAATATTCTCGATTAGCCCCGTCTACTAAGTATATATAGTATATTAGATTTTATAATTTTTTCCAACATATTTCGTGAAAAATAATTTTCCTCAAGTAGGTCATATTTATAAACAAATAGTGAATATTCACTACATATATAAATATAATCTATTGAAAAAAAATTGGTGGGAGAAATTAAAAAATGTTTTATATAAATAAGACTTACCATAATAAATTGGGTGATGTATGAGACGTTCACAAAAATATCCCTCATTGTTTATATAAGTCTAACTCTTACACAAAATATACAATTACAAACAATTACAGCGGTGTGGGAACGGATGCGGATGCGAATTCACAAGTTCGTCAATTTTGAAAAAAATTATAAATGCGGGAGCGGCCCATTTTTATTTATTTATTTTATTTATTTATTTTCAAAACATTATACTTTTTATTTTAAAGTTCAAAACACAAATATAGAAATAGCAGGGAGAAATAAACTGGACCCCCCCCCCCCCCCAAAAAAAAAAAAAAATGGCCCACAATTCAAAATAATACAACTAATAAAGGCTCCATAAATTTAGATAAAACCTAAAAGCTTAACAAACTAAACTAACACAACACAAAAGGCCATTAATTAAAGAACCCTTCCATATAAATCACACTACTAGAATATTCTAACAATAAACAAAATGTTGTCAAACATCTCTTCTCTCCAAATGATCCAATCCAAAATACACACTAGATTAGGTTCTCTCTCTCTCTCTCATGCGGTTAGACATCTGGACACACTAGATTAGCCCCGTCTACTAAATATATAGTATATTAGATTTTATAATTTTTTCCAACATATTTCTTGAAAAATAATTTTCCTCAAGTAAGTCATATTTATAAACAAAGAGTGAATATTCACTACGTATATAAATATAATTCAAATACACACTAAATTAGGTTCTCTCTCTCTCTCTCTCTCTCTCTCTCTCTCTCTCTCTCTCTCTCTCTCTCTCTCTCTCTCATGCGGTTAGACATCTGGAGGCAACCACAACTTTCTTCCGCATAACTCCAACAATACAGAAACTTCATTAGGGAAGTTGGATAGGAGAGAGAGATGTTCTTTTTGGTTTAGGTGCAGCCACTGACCCAACCTTAGTGGCTCCAATTTTGGCACCCGAACAATCAACATGCACTACTGCGGAGATCAAAAAAGGCAAACCAGTCCCATACAGTTGTTGCCCGATCCTGCCCAAAAAAATAAACGATTTCATACTACCACCGCCTTCGGGTTAGACCAGCAGCTCATTTGGCAAACAACCATTAAGCACATGAAAGCCTTTGACAAAGACAACCCACGTAATTTCTGGCAACACGCCAATATTCACCGTGCTTACTGCAATGGCAGTAACGAACAAGTCGACCAATATTCACTATGCTTACTGCAATGGCAGTTACGAACCAGAGGATTCTTGGTAAATTATTAAATGATGATATTTTTAACCTCATTATGTATTATGTAGGAGCGACTGACCCAACCTTAGTCAGTGGCAGAACCAGGATTTTACATTGGGACGGGCTAAGAAGTAACTTACACATTATTTAAATAAAAAAAACACAAATATTAAAATATTTAGACAATAGCATACCAAAATCGTCGATTCAAAATAGACAAAAGAGTTTTTTCGCTATATCTAGTCACATGTGACACAAAAAAAATACATCATATGAGTTAATGAAGTTGAACACTACGATCCTTTCGTGAATCAAAATCATTTATTAGCAAATCCAAATCAATATCTTCAGCAAGCTCTCTTTCAATTCTGAGTATCATGCATCTTCGAGGAAACCATCACCCATCTTGTTACGGAGAGTTGTTTTTACAAGTTTCATAGCTGAACAGGCACGTTCTGTTGATGTTGTGGAGACGGGAAGAGTCAATACAAGACGAATCAATCTATCAACCAAGCAATAGATATCCTTTTTACTTGTTTCAGCTAATGTACAACACAATTCAGAGATTCTGGACAGATTTTGAAAACTAGGATGAGTTGAAATATCAAGCGCATAGTGTTGCAATTGACACCACAATGTGCATACATCATCATTGGAAAAATCACGAGGATAAAATTTTTCTGCAAGCTTGCAAATATCATCAATGTTAAATGACTTATAAGCATCACGAGGATCTAAAGCAGAGCTAAGAATAAGAATTTCCATTGCCCCCCGGAAAATCTACAATTTAACTCCATTATTTGAAAGTCGATCGCAACATTGAATGTATCGACTTGGTAGTGATGATAAATTGTAATATTATCTCGTTGCTGACAAGAACGCCGAGTGCCCAATTTATAACAAGCATCCATATTTGGGATCTCAATACCATGTTTTTCGCAAAACGACTGCACTTTATCAAAGAAGGAATTCCAACCAGTTTCCCTTAACTTTTGAAGAAGCCTTTTTGTTATTGAAACAAGTTGCATAGCATTTACAATGTCTTGAGACTTTTGCTGAAGTGCTTGGCAAAGTATATCAGTGATCCCTATGATCTCATTCAATAAATGTAAAATAAATACAAATTCAAATGAGGTCATCGCATCATAAGCACCTTTAGCCTCTGAGCGCGTAGGATGATTAGCACCATTTAACTAAAGATTTTTAACAATTTCACAAGATGGGCCAAACAAATCAATCAAACTGCGAACAGAACTCAAGTGAGAGCTCCAACGAGTGGCTTCGACACGATGTAATGACTTCCTTTGATTAACACCTCTTCCCGTTTGAAGTTCACCAAGTGCCACCTTATTTGCAACTTCAGCAACTTATCTCGAATGTAATTCACTTTGACGTTTTGGAGAAGCACCAACAATATTGACAACAACATTCAACTTTGAGAAGAACAACCATATATTTTGCACATCTCTGGATGCCGAAACTAATGCAAGTTGTAACTGGTGGGCAAAGCAATGCACGTAATATGCATATGGACACTCCTTAAGAAAGAGGGCTTGTAATCTATTCCAAGCTCCCCGCATATTGCTAGCTCCATCATATCCTTGACCCCGCATTTTATCAACATGTAGATCATAGCAAGAAAGTACCCCAACAATTTTTTTTTAAGTGTCAAGGCAGTGGTGTCTTCTACGCTCACAATACCAAAAAATCGCTCGCGTACCACCCCTCCTTCATCAACAAATCTTATGACAATTGCCATTTGCTCTTTAATAGAGACATCTTGTTCTTCATCAACCAATATATAATAACTCCCATTACCAATTTTTTTACGAATCTTACTTCTCACATTATCACCAAGAATATTCAAGATTTCTTTTTGGATCAATGGAGAAGTATACTTCGTATTTTCTGGAGCTTTTTTTAAGACAACCTTAGCAACTTTTTCATTATGATTTGCTGTGTGTTTTATCAATTCAATGAAATTTCCAGCATTTAGTGAGTCAGGAGATTCATCATGAGCTCTAAATGCACATGCTTGAAATGCAAGCCAACGTGCACATTCAATTGATGTCTTTAAACGCAACCGAATCTTTTCAACAACTTCTTTAGACTGTGAATTCAAAACCCTCAGGATGTGTTGAAAATGATTCATCAAATCTTCAGCTAACTGGACAGAACTCATATGGACTGAAGGAGTACAATCCATGTGTTTCAGAAAAAAAACATTTGGGGCCACCAATCCTTTTCCAACTTTGGAACCCTTCAACAGTAAATGCCGGTCGGGTGGGTGGATTAGTTTCAAACAAGAAATAATAAAAACAATATGCTCTATTCTTTTCAATAGAATACTCAAGCCAAGGGTATCTTTCAAACCAACCACTATGAAAGCGGCGAATTTGTTTTTCGTATTGGATTGGTGGATATTCATGAAGTATGGGTTCATATGGTCCCATTTTTAGGTATCTTTTTCGAATCTCAACGCGGTCATCAACGGGTTGTTGCCAAATTTGTAGACGCATCCCAGGATCTCGAGTGAAAGTGTTGTCTTCTTCAATAGGTTCAACCCTTTGAATTTTAGGAGGTGGCTCGGGGGAGGTTGAACGAGTATCATTCGTCAATATAGGCGCATGTGAATCATTTTTTTGTTTGAAAAATGATAACAAAGTTTTTCTTGACATTAGAACCTAAAATAATGCCCAAAAAAAATATAAATTAGTTAATAATAGAAAAGAATAAAAAGCCCTAATTTCAGCAATAAATGAAAATAAATATGTAGGTATTAAAAATCCTAATTACAACAATACAGCCACAAAATTGATAAAAGCCCTAATTAAAAATTACCTTGATAAAAGACCTAAATAAAAATTATAAGTTGTAGTTATTGGTAGATCTAACAAATTACCTTGATAAAGCCCTAAAAATTATCTTGATAAAAGCCCTAAAAATTACCTTGATAAAAGCCCTAAATATATTATTTCTATAATAAGTGTTTGAGATAGATAATAAAAGTTCAAACAAATTATATGAACATTTGGAGAGAAAATGAGGAGTAAATAGGCGGCTACAACAACAATATTTTCAAGAATGAAAAATTACCAAGTGATGAGCAGGGCAGCAGCAAGCAGGGGAGAGAGAAAAGATGTTAGCGGCGGGGCGGCGGCGGGTCAACAACAGCTGGCGGCTGGCCGGCGGCAGTCTGGGCAGGGGAGGGGAGGGAGATGGAGGAAGTCTCGTGAGATGGATTAAAGGGTTTGTATATTGTGGGTCTTATGTTTTGTTTTAACCTTAAAAAAAGGGGAGGGCTGAACTGTAATTTCTCCAAAATTTTCACTGTTTTTTTTTCTGAGACGGGCTGGAGCCCCAGCTCTCTCGTGGTTTCGCCCCTGACCTTAGTGGCTCCAACCTTAGTTGTCAAAATTTGCACATCGTTTTTTTAAAATAGTAAAAAAAATATTTGAGTCGGTTTTTTTGTGTGATATTTAAACATTTGAACGTATCCATGTAAAAAAACATCAACTCAAAAAAAATGTTTTTGCTATTTTTAAAAAATGGGTCAAACTTTCGTTGCTTTTAAGCACTTTAAAATCTGTAAAAGATTGACCATTTTTTTTAAAATAGCCAAAAAAGTTTTTTTGAGTTGATTTTTTTTACATGGGTCCGTTGAAATGTTTAAATATCACATAAAAAGATGAACTCAAAAATATTTTTTACCTGGTTCCGTTATAACTATTTTTATTCTGTTAAAAACTATTTTATGTTTAAAAACTGTTTTTTTGTTAAAAGGTTATTTTTTTTCATTATTAATTTTTTTGGGTTACACTTATTAAATATCACCAAATATCATTTTTTTTTTTTGTGGAGAAAGTTTCAAATTTAACGACTAAATATGTAGCAAAGTCTAATAAATTGATGAAATGTACTATAATCTAATTAAAAAATTAGTAATATGTTAAAGCATAGAATTAAAATAATAGTAATAATAAAATTATATTTTATCTTAAAGTGTTAATTTTATTTTACCTAATATAATGTTATGTTTTAATGAAGTGAGAAAGGGTATTTTTGTCTTTGTATCCTAAATATTTGAAAAGGGTGTGGAGAAGATGTTTAAAAAAAACATATTCATATGTTCCCATTATTTTGTTCTCCCTGGCTTGAAATTGTTATGCCCAAGTTTGTGGTCATTCTTAACTTTAATGCAAAGAGTCATTGTAAAGATACTGTTTTTTTTAATAAGGACGTTTGAAACTCTATCATGATAAATTTCAAAAATCGATATGATATCCTATTTATGTTTAAGATGATGTTTGGAATTATTATCATGCATCAGGATACTTTTCATCAAAATTGGTATTAGATTTTGGAGATTTTTAGTTTCTCCCTATGCATAAATTTTTTGTTGTTGTGATGTTACTTACTTTTCAAATCTTTTCCAAATGAAATGGATAATTTGTTATAATATATTTATGTTTTTTATTATTTTTTTTTGTAACTTCACCATTTGAATTGATCCCACCCTGCATTTACTGTATTTAGTTTGTTTATCAAACTTCTCATGTTTTATCTTAACGAGTTTTTTTTATTGAAATTAAAATATATCATAATGTACTACTTAACTCTATTAATGTTTGCGAATACGAGTAATTTTTGTATTTAGGGAGTTAGACAAGTAATGAGGAAGAAATATTTTTCAAATTAATTAATGAACTAATCATATCAATTATGTTACGAACTTATATAGTTAGTCATATTTATAGCATTTTTGTGTTTTGTACCTTTTTGTGTTCCTGTTAGGAAGCAATTCGGTAAGCTTTTGTGGGTTTCAAGAGACAAGTACGATAATATCGGGTTTGACAAAATGGAATGTGTCATTCTTGGAATTTGATTTAAGCAATGACTTGCACAACTCCTTATTCTTCTAAACATGCCGTTGGTTTCCGATTCACATGACGTAAAACCTTTTAATTTGGAAATTGCCTTTTCTCAGTTGAGTAATACTAGGGGACCCTTTTGGACCTCTTTTTAGCCATTGATGTGTACTACTTACCCATTACAAAATAAAGAGATGTGTATGTAGTTTAATTGATATTTTTATAAAAAAAATCATTTCTAGCATCTTATTGGTGCGAGGATGATTATGTAGTTTAACTTTAAAAATATGTTTTTATGTTAATAGAGAACTGCACTTGTAAATATTGTATTTAAATTTTATCTGACATTTAACTCACTTTTTAATTTTAGACTAATGTTATGCTTCCCAAAACATACCCCAAGACATCTTCCAAAATGCATTAAGTGTTTATGTCGGATCCACTCAAATGTACAAACGTTTAATGCACTTTAAGGGAGGTTTTGGGGTATATGTTTACTCTTATCATTATTCTTAGTTTTAAGACGTATGCATAACTAAGACTTACCATAAGAATGTTTTATATAAATAAGACTTACCATAATAAATTGGGTGATGTATGAGACGTTCACAAAAATATCCCTCATTGTTTAGATAAGTCTAACTCTTACACAAAATATACAATTACAAAAAATGGCACCATCCACGAAAAATGGGACCTCCCAATTGGCTAGAAGTCTATCCACACATCCATACATTATGTGGGAGCTAAATCACAAATACTTACAGCGGTGCGGGGACGGATGCGGATGCGAATTCACAAGTTCGTCAATTTTCAAAAAAATTATAAATGCGGGAGCGACCCATTTTTATTTATTTATTATATTTATTTATTTCTTTATCTTAAATTTCAAAACACAAATATAGAAATAGCAGGGAGAAATAAACTGGACCCCCCACCCCCCCAAAAAAAAATGCTGGCCCACAATTCACAATAATACAACTAATAAAGGCTCCATAAATCTCTATATAATCTAAAATGCTTTACAAGGAAGTTAAGGCTCCTTCACATACAGTCTTCCACGTGGGCACTTCAATTCTGCCATAATTTTTTCATGTATTTCCTCCCCTCCCTGTTGTTACCAACTACATCGATCTGCCTTCTCATTATTGCCACAACGCCGGTGACTTCAATGCTTCTCATTTCCAAAGTTTGTGTGACTTTCCAACTTCCAAAAAGTAAGTATTTTTATCTTCTCTTTCTTCCTCTCTCAAATACCTCTCAAATTAATTTCCCTCTACCAACCTGTGTTAACCTTTCATCTCCTTAATCTATGTTCTT
Organism: Sambucus nigra; assembly: GCA_949130495.1. Lineage (NCBI taxonomy): Eukaryota > Viridiplantae > Streptophyta > Magnoliopsida > Dipsacales > Adoxaceae > Sambucus > Sambucus nigra. Next base: position 55,210,797 of record OX422220.1, read on the forward strand.
ATACTTCCTCTTCTCGGTAATCATTTCGCGTATATATATATATATATATATATATATATATATATATAGAGAGAGAGAGAGAGAGAGAGAGAGAGAGAGGGGGGGCTCATTTGCACACTAAGTTTGCACATCATTTTTTTAAAATAGTAAAAAAAATATTTGAGTCGATTTTTTTTTTGATATATTTAAACATTTGAACGGATCCATGTAAAAAACATCAGCTCAAAAAAACTGTTTTTGCTATTTTTAAAAAATGGGTCAAACTTTCGCTGCTTTTAAGCACTTTAAAATCTGTGAAAGATTGACCATTTTTTTTTAAAATAGCCAAAAATGTTTTTTTGAGTTGATTTTTTTTTACATGGGTCCGTTGAAATGTTTAAATATCACATAAAAAGATGAACTCAAAAATATTTTTTACATGGGTCCGTTATAACTATTTTTATTCAGTTAAAAACTATTTTATGTTTAAAAACTGGTTTTTTGTTAAAAAGTTATTTTTTTTCATTACTAGTTTTTTTGGGTTAAACTTATTAAATATCACCAAATCTCATTTTTTTTTTTTGGAGAAAGTTTCAAATTTAACGACTAAATATGTAGCAAAGTCTAATAAATTGATGAAATGTACTATAATCTAATCAAAAAATTAGTAATATGTTAAAGCATAGAATTAAAATAATAGTAATAATAAAATTATATTTTATCTTAAAGTGTTAATTTTATTTTACCTAAAATAATGTTATGTTTTAATGAAGTGAGAAATGATATTTTTGTCTTTGTATCCTAAATATTTGAAAAGGGTGGGGAGAAGATGTTTAAAAAAACATATTCATATGTTCCCATTATTTTGTTCTCCCTGACTTGAAAAATAAACGATTTCATACAACCATTAAGCACATGAAAGCCTTTGACAAAGACGACCCACGTAATTTCTGGCAACAAGCCAATATTCACCGTGCTTACTGCAATGGCAGTAACGAACAAGTCGGCCAATATTCACTATGCTTACTGCAATGGCAGTTATGAACAAGAGGATTCTTGGTAAATTATTAAATGATGATAGTTTGAACCTCATTATGTATTATGTAGGAGCCACTGACCCTACCTTAGTGGCTCCAACCTTAATTGTCAAAATCTGTGGCTCATTGACAGATCCATACATTATGTATTATGTAGGAGCAGCCAGTATTTTAACCTCATTCACCACGTTTTCCATTCTTAAAACTTTCTTCCGCATAAGTTCAAACTGACTGTCCCACCATTGATTTACAGAGTAAGTTGCGGTGGAAGGAAGGGCCATAGATAGATGCAATTCTATGGCCACAACACTTGATTATTTAACGGATCCAAGATTTCAAGTGCTGGCACATCCAACATGGCTTCTCTTCCACCTTTGATCACCGCCACCAAACCTTACTCTTCTTCCGCCCTCTATTCTCGGTCCCCATTTTCCAAAACTGAAAAATCAAATCATGGGTTCAAAGTCTCATGCATGACAATAAATGGCGATGATAAAAACTCAAAAAATGCAGGAACTTCATTAGGGAAGTTGGATAGGAGAGATGTTCTTGTTGGTTTATATGCTGCTAGTCTTGCAGTCACTGACACAGCCTTAGCGGATCCAGTTTTGCCACCCGACCTAGCAAAATGCGTTACTGCGGAGATCAGACCAGGCGTACCAGTCCCATACAGCTGTTGCCCGCCGGTGTCCGAAAAAATAAAAGATTTCATACTCCCACCAAGACCTCGACGCCTTCGGGTTAGACGAGCAGCTCATTTGGCAAGCAGCGAATATATAGCAAAGTTTTCAAAAGCCATTGAGCTCATGAAAGCCCTTCCCAAAGAAGACCCACGTAATTTCATGCAACAAGCCAATATCCACTGCGCTTACTGCAATGGCGGTTACAGGCAAGTAGGCTTTCCGGAGCTCCAAATTCAAGTTCATAGCTCATGGTTGTTTTTCCCATTTCATCGATGGTATCTCTATTTCTTCGAGAGGATTCTTGGTAGACCTTGGTTATGCTGGTAGCGATCCTACTACAACAAATGCAGATGAAATTATATCAAACAATTTGGCCATAATGCATCGTGAAATGTTCCAAAACAGTTGTAATAACCTCCTCTTCTTCGGTGGCCCATATCGCGCAGGAGATGATTTGGAGCCGTACCCTGGATCTATAGAGGTAGTTCCTCACACCCCAATTCACCGGTGGGTTGGTGACCCAACCCAGCTCTACAACGAGGATTTGGGTAACTTCTACTCTGCCGCTCGGGACACTCTCTTTTACTCTCACCATGCCAACGTTGATCGAATGTGGACTATTTGGAAAACCCTAGGACATAAATGCAAAGATATCACTGATCCGGATTGGCTGAACTCATCTTTCCTCTTTTACGACGAGAATGCTGAATTAGTACGCGTCAAAATTAAGGACAGTGTGGATAACAGAAGGCTGGGTTACGCTTACGAACAAGTGGACATCCCATGGAAAAACTATCGACTGGTGCCACGAGCAACAAAGTCGAAAGTCGCAGAGAGATTTTCTAAATTGCCGACGGGAACGAACAAAGTGACGTTCCCGTTAACTTTAGATAAAGTTGTGAGGATTTTAGTGAAAAGGCCAATGAAATGTTGGAGTAAGAAACAGAAATATGAGGAGGATGAGATACTGCAGATAACTGAGATAGAGTTTGGTAGTGAGGAGTATGTTAAATTTGATGTCATTATAAACGATGAAGACCCGGAGGGATGTCCACCCGACAAGAGCGAGTTTGCTGGGAGTTTTGCTCAATTGCCGCATATAAACCAAAATGCAGAAAATATAATAACATCCTTGAAGCTGTGTATAACTAAGCTGTTGGAAGATTTGGATGCGGAAGATGATGATAGTGTGTTGGTCACTTTGGTACCCAATTGTGGGACTGTTACCATTGGTGGTATCAATATTGTGGGCTTATCTTCTGCTTGAACTTGGTTGTATTTTTCAATAAATAAAATAAAGAATAAGATGCTTCAAGGGATTGTGCACTTGTAATCATAGAATAATTGTCAACATTTTTCTTAAACGATGATGTTGCCCCCAATAAATATAGCTAAACTTTTTTTTCCTACCTCATTTCATTTTAAACATATAACAAATAAATAATTAATGATGACAATAAGTTTTAAATGTTCATCTCATATCTAAATATAATTTTGCAGTCTCCTCATACATTTATGTCATGTGTTAACAATAATTACTTTCTCGCTCATATCTCTCTCCCCTCTTCCCTTAGTTTTCAACTTCTCTTCACCCAAAAAAATAGGCCATCTCTCTCCTCTCCTCATAACTCAGTCATTTACTCCGAAGTTGGAATCAACCTTTTGGCTAACCATTCATCTCCCCCTCACATATTTCTCTCTATTTTCTCTTACTTGTTAAATATGCATTTATGCTTTCAAACATTCCTCGGCTCTCCGCATACGCCAAAAGACGCCTACTTGTTTGTCTATAAATCAGTAGTTTCATTACTACTTTGATTCCTCGAATACTTCGCTCATCAGACCTTCTCTTCAAATTTCAAATCACTTCTGTAAGATCTCATCAAACTTTTTCCTTCATAATTTTATTATATACATCTCTCTCTCTCTCTCTCTCTCTCTCTCTCTCTCTCTCTCTCAGAGTAGTATATTGATTTTTGCTATTGTTTATGTTTGATTTTATGAGTAATAACTTGGTTAGAGATAGTGTGAATTAAATTATATAAGATCCAAACATTTTAGCCCGAAAAAGAGGTACAACATCTTCCCCAATGTTTATATATATATAAGTGGCCTCCAATACGAGCTCTACTTATAGTCTCCCATGCGTCATCTTTCAAAATAAGTTATTGTTGTATTTTTTTGTGTTTAAAGGTAGTCGCAAAAAAAAATCAACTTAAAATTTATTTTTTTACAATTTAAAAATAACTGAGTTATTATTTTATTATTTTTTAAAGCTGTTAAACAATATTCATTTATTTCATAATATCAGAAAAAATATATATGCATCTTAATGGGGAAGCCCTATTTTTTATAGAAATGTTATATTGTTAACGAGATAATTTTTTTATTTAAAAGAGTACGATTTGAGTATGTTAGAGGTATTTCGGTTTCTGAAATCTTGGGAGAAAAGTTAACGTGTATTTACCTGAACATGGGATGGGTAAGTCATCAAGTAGAAATTGTAATGGCACATGATGTGCAAACTTACAATTTAAAGACAGTATGTTATTTACATTTGTATGTCATATTTGTATATTGTGGTTCATATGCTTTAAGAATAACTTTTCAAAGAAGTTACATGTATTAAATTGTTATAGGGTTTTCTTTAGCTAAATTCGAAAAGAACTTTTGGGAATTATTTTCTAAAAAATTTAATATAAGGTTTTGTGTTACACTAAAACTTTCATTGTTTCTATTTCATTTACATTGCATAAAGTATTGAATTATGTTTCTTATTTAGATTTTCATAAGTTTGAGTATCGACAACGATGATGAGGTGGACATTGATCCAACTGCACAACTGTTAGGACACGCGGTTTTGGAGAACAAGACTTGCCACAGTCTCGGTAGGACTTCATAGGTTCACATATAGTTAGTAATACTTTAATTTTCTTTTGAACTTCTTGATATTCATTACGTGTAAAGAGCTCTTTATAAATAGTTCGAGGAGGCTTTTGAATTAACTTTTCAATTTTCTATCGAGATTTGAAGGATTCTTTCATTAGCATGGTAAACGGTTTGTTATTGGGTTTGGATCAATTTTCATTATTAAATTGAATTGGTAAGGGGGATGTTTTGAATTTGAAATTGAATTTTACTCCTATGATTAATATTTTGATTTCATTTTTTGCTATTCTTGGCTTGAAGGGTTCTTGTAAGTAAATTTAAGGATTACTGTTGGATTATTTTTTTAGCAATTGAAAATGCTCTTCAATCCGCCCGCGCATCGCGCGGGGTTAACATCTAATATATAAAATTAGAGCCCAAACCCAAACTTTCAACCTCAACTTGCCACTTGGCATATTATAAATGAAATCTTCATTATTAAGACCCGACTTTTTCAATCCCTTAAGAGTTTTGTGAGCTCCCACTAAACTCTCTAACGTCAGCATGTTAGATTTTGATTTCCCAACTCATTTATTTCTTGATGATTAATTAGCAGGTCCATTCATTTCTCTCTCTCTCTCTAGAAGAACGAACTCCTTCCCATGCCCTCTTATCTTTATGAACAACACCACAAATATCAGCCACGTCATTTTTTAAGAGAACACAAAAAGCTAACATGCTGAAGGTATAGAAAGAGAGATGAATGGACACAATCAAATATACTTTGTATTAAAGAAACTCTCAGGTATATTTGTATAGAAGCAAGGACTTTATGAAATGGACCAAAGCTAAACACCCCCTGCACTCTAAGGTGTGGTATATTTGTATAGAAGCAAGGACTTTATGAAATGGACCAAAGCTAAACACCCCCTGCACTCTAAGGTGTGCTGGAATGTGGGAGTGCGTGGATTTTTTCCCTGTACCATTCCGAGGGACACACAGATGAGGTAGTTGATGACTTCTTTTTGGGTTAAGTTTAATCACAAACCGGTACAAATATATATATTTGAACAAATAAGGTTTTTTAGAATAATTTATATCCATCATCATATTAATCATTTATGGCATCATCATAATTATCCTCCTTTTTACACATGGCCTTTTACACTTCTTATATTTTATGAAATGGGAATGGGTGTCTTTGTAGTAAGTTAGAGGTGTTTTTGTTTTGTTTTGTTTTTTTCAGAAGAAAAAGTGAAACAAGAATAGATAAGAAAATAAAGTAAATGTGTAATAATACTCACTTAAAAAAAACATAAATGTGTAAATAATGCCTAAAGTTATTACATGATTTTATATGTTATGTGTGTTTTTGAACTAACTTCCTTAGTTGGAAGAAAAGAATTTGTGCTAGAGATTATTTGTAAAAAAAATTAACCACTAGACGAAGAACATAAGAGCTCGAGATCGAATAATACCGCTGTTGATGTAAAAAACTAGATTACTCTAATTATTCAATCACAGATAAATAAATGAGACAAAGAATTTTAAAGTGGTTCAGCCTTATATGAATGGCCTACGTCCACTATTATGTTATTGCTGAGTGTTTGGGAATTCTCGATTACAAGTACTCTCAAGAAATTTCGGTCCCTTTGAATGAGGGTGATACAAGGTATTTATAGCCCTTAAGCTATACATGAAAGGGTGTTACATTAAATGATACACATATGAAAGGGTAACTCATTTAATGCTCTTCAAACGTGTGCGTCAAGATGATAAGCATTCAATGAATAGTTGAACTATTGATTATCTGGCAATCAATGCTGTGGTCGAGATGCAGCTCGAACCGCCTTAGTTGCTCGTCGTTCAAGAGTTCCTCGGAGCGTTGGAGTTCCTCGGAGAGCTGGAGTTCCTCGGAGTATACTTATTGCTCGGAGTGAGTCTGACTTGGTCGGGGGAATAGACTTCCTCGTTGCTATTGTACCACGTAGATCGACACGTGTCTTCTTGTGATTCGTCTATATCAGCATACTAATTTTGGTATCAACAGAAGCCCCCAATGTTTCATATTTCGAACTTTGAGGAGTATGGAACATTCTTTCTCGGTATATGGCAATATTAAATGACCTTCCTGGTTTTTAGGAGCATTTTCTTCGTATTTGAATTTCCTTCCAAATTCGCAGAATCCGCTTTTTTGCATTTTTATAAGCGCTTCGATCTTCGTGCACTTTTTGTCCTTTTAGCCGCCGGTAGCGTAATAGTTTCCTTTTTGTAATCATTTCTTTCGCCGTTTCCCAAGGCAAAGTATTTAAGCTTCAGAGGCAATCCCATCGTCTTCTACCTTTTTCAATTTCTGCTTTCGAGTTTTCTATAGCTTTTCTCTCTCCTGTGCGTTCATCCCTTTCTTCGTTTGTTTGTCAACAGATCTCCTTTTTCCTGTAAGATTTTCTTCCTTCTTCTTCATTTATTTTTATTCACCATGGTTTATATTATCGAATCTCTTGAGAAATTCCGTTCTGACTTTTCTATTCCTTCTTGGGTAACTTTGGAGAATCTTTCTGAGCCTTCAAATTATTTTAATTTGGCTGAGGAACATTGGTTCCCTAGCCTCTTTATTGCTGAATGTGGATTTTCTTTTCCACCAAACCCTTTGTGTTTAGAGTTCTATCAGTATTTCGATGTTGTCCCTGCAAAAATAGCCCCCAACACATGGAGAATAGTTAATGGGGTGTATAGGTTAAATCAAACTCATGGAACTCGTATAGGAATTCCTGAGATTATGTACTGTTACAGATGGGCTGTTTTAGATAATGTTTTTTATTTAAAAACTAGATTTTTGAATAGGGCCTTAGTAGTCAACCTCCCTGATGCAAACAGGGATTATTTTGAACACGGGGTAGTTATCAAAAATTGGCAACATACTCCTTTGGTTGGAGATGATGTATATGAAGGTCCCAGATGCCCCCATATGGCAATGGGATAGGTTATTTTCATCTTATTTTATTTTTGAAATTACGATTTCATTGTGTTTGACAAAATGTATGACTGATATTTCACTATGTATTTGTTTGCAGTTGACAGTAAGAGAAAAACTCCAAAAGAATCAGAAGTAAATATTAGACATTTGAAACATATCTAGAATTTGCATCGAAGAGTTGCAGACGAGCACATCAGGTTTGCTTCATATTTGTTGCAGTACAGGAGCTACACATCATCCTTTACTGCTCGTCCTGTGGTCAACATTAGTGAACCATTGCCGGCTTCTGAGGAATCTTCACCAGAATCTCACATTCCTCTAAGTCAGAAGATGGGCAAAAGAAGAGTTCCTGCTATCTTTGAGGAGACTTACTCTGTTGGAGATGGAAAAAGAAATAAGGCTGATGTCCCAAAGGGGACAAATAAAGTAGATGGTGCCCCTTCTGTTGCTCCTCAAAAGGCTGTCGAGAAGCCCCCAGTGGCTCCGAGCAAGAAAAATGCACCTGTGGAAGTGGTCCCAACCAAAAGTTCTTTGGTTGAAACTGCTGAAGTGCCACTGAGGAGATTGAAGAAATCCTCCTCGGTCACTTTGACTGAAACCATTCCCCAGCTCCAAGCTAGTGGAGCTGGTGTCCCAACCATTATTCCCCCGAGTTCTGCAATGAGCTCGGTAAAGACTTGGACTATTCCTGAAGTCCAAGGAATTGAAGAAAACATGTCTAGGGATATGCTGACATCCCTAGCTACTCGTCACATTGCTTCAGTAAGTTTCTCTTATCCTGAATTTTTCTTTCTTTCGGTCAATATATGTATCTCGGCACTGACTTATCATTATTTTCTTCTTTTTACAGCTGGTGAGTTGCTTTAACACCATAGTGAAGAAAGATGAAGCACTCAAGGCTTCTAGCTCCTCGTCTGGAGTGGAGGATGCTTTTCTGGATTTGGCCCAATCTTCGAAGGATTCTCGTCAAAAGTATGACGAGGATAGGGGTGAATGGGAGAAGAAGATGGATGCATCTGAGGCAGAGTAGGTGCAGTTGGGAAACAAAATAAAAGACTTGGAGAGAGAGAATAAGAAATATGCCGAGAAGCTCACAAACTTTGGGGAGCTTGAAAACAAGTTAAAGTTGGCTGAGGAAGAGCTAACCCTTCTGCGAGAAGTAAATCGCTAGAAGGAGGAGGTGGAGGCCAAGTTGAAAGCCTCCGAGGATCCTCTATCCGAGAAGCTCTCCTCAGAGAAAATGAAAAGAAAGGTGGCTGTGAAAAAATCTTTCCGCACCGGTTGGGATAAAGGATGGGATAGGGGGTAGCGGCAATGATGACCCAGGTCAAGTATGGGAATTTGAAATACTTCCGAGATGGTTGGGTTGCTGCCCTGCAGGAACTGAAGGTTAGCGAGGACTCTGAACTATTCCAACAACATCTTCCTGGCCCCCCTCCTGTGATTGAAGATGAGGAAGAAGACGAAGCTGCTTCTGAGGAGTCTTCAATGATAGTAGGTGATCAAGTCCTTGCTCCATAACCCAATCAGACAGCCACCGAGGAGATCTCGTCTTTGCCTTCTCCTCCTGAACAAGTCTCAACTTCTGCCAATCAACTCATTGTTCCCACCGAGCAACCAAGCTCCTCGTCCCAGCCTCCCGAGAAAGTCTTGGGAGACAAGGAAAAGGTGTGAAGTTGTTCGGTATTCTCTTTCTGTTTTTCTTTTACTTGTACTCTGTATTCTGAACGCTGTACTCCTTTTGATGATGTAATAAAATTACCTTTTTTTGTTCCTCTGCGTTGTTGATGTTCTGTCTTCTTCTTTTATTAACTCTTGCCTTCTCTTTTTTACTAGTTTGTGGCTAGAATGGAATTATTATCTGCCAATGATACAAAGTTGATGCAGCAATGCCATGAATATTATAAGGCTGGTCACACAGAATTGAGTGTATCAGAAGTTGTTGACATCCTCGGTCATGATGCTTCAGAGCAGGCAGTAAAAGCTTATCAATACCTGAAGGACTTACTTGATCGAGCTGTGGCCAATAACGTGGCTTACTATGACATGATCGAGGAGCTTCAATATACTTTAGAAGATCTTCAGACTCAGTACAAGGAATCAACTGCCCTTTTGCACGAGGGGTATGAAAAGAGGTATCAACAGCTTTCTGCCGAGACAAGCCACAAAAAGATCCTTGCTGGGTACGATGTCAGGGAGAGAACCCTAAGGGGTGAAGTTGAAGCTTGTAAACAGATTGTCGAGCTGCTAGAGCAAGAAAATAACAATTTGTAGAAAGAGCTGGCACAGTATAAGTCTGCAGCATCTTCTTCAACAGCTGTAATCCCAGTGACTGATGAGGGATTTTCCTTTCTAGAGGTTGAGAATGCCAAATTAAGGCAAGAGTTGGATACCTTGAGAAGATCTGGTACTTCTACTGCTACTCGGGGATGAGGAAGAGGTTCTCGTGGTCGAGGAAGAGCTGCTCAGAATGTTGTCGACGAACCAAGTTCTCGACCTTCTCGGGGAGGATCAAGAGCTCTTAGTCGTAATGTTGAAGAGGCTCGTACTCGATCAACGTTGGAAAACCAAGCATTCCAATTAATGGCTAAGAACCAAGCTTTGTCTGATCTGTCCAAGAAGGTTAGAGAACTGGAACAACAGCTTTCTTCAAAGGACTCAGTATTGAAGACTAATGAACTTTTCATCCAAAGTCTTAACGAGAAGATTGCAAGGTTGACATTTCAATTTAATAAACAGCCCAGGGAGTTTTGGATGGCTGGATACAACGAAGCTTTATTCCATTTAGATGATCGTATCCAGAATGCCAATAATGAGGGCTACAAACAAGGTTGGCTGAATGCCTTGGGCGTGTTGAAGCTCGAACAAGGGCACTACCTGTGGGACTATCATGATCCTGGGGTACTAGACTTGCCCGTGCCACCTTATAAATTGGACATGGAATGGATCCCAGCTCGTGTCATTCCTCGGAACTTAATTGCAAAATACCTCGGTGACTACAATCTTCATTCTCAGATCGAGGTATCTCGTCCCGAGCATCTACTGGACACTCCTTCAATAATGAACGTCAGAATGCTCCGAGATATTAATTTCATTAATTCTCCCCTTTGCCTGGAAGATCCTCCTGCTAGCGAGGAGCCTATTTCAAAAGCAAAAGGGAAAAGACCAGTAGAATAGGAAATTATGATGTAATAATTAGTACACAATTTAATATCAATGTAATAAACTTGTGTAATTCATTTTGAATTTAATGAAAGAATTTCATTTTTGTTTGCAAATTTGCATTGCTCTTGTATTTGTCAAACACTTTATATTTGTGCTTGCATAACAATATTGTGTGGTTCATCGACCAACTTAGTAAAAAATTATAAGTATTAGTAATATTGCTCGATCACTTAATAATAAAGTAATGAGTATAAAAATGTTAAAAATTCTTCCAACCAACCAAGGTTGTTAAGTTGAGCTCGTCGACCAATTATAGTTAATGGGTTTTTATCCCCGACCAGCTATACTTGGTAAATTTTTGTCTTTTTCATAAAATGTGTCTGACCAACCAAGGTCGATAAATTCTCCTCGTCGACCAACTACAATTAGTGGGTTTTTATCCCCGACTAACCATACTTGGTACAGTTTGGAATATTTGTTCTTCGAGGAACTTTTGTATTTTCTGTAATAATCTTACCTCCCGACCAACATAAGTTGGTATTTGAGAGCATATCTTGTTTCCTAACCAACCGAGATTGGCCTTTTTAGGAGTCTCGTGTTCTCGCTCTTTTACCAACCGGAGTTGGTCTGAGTTCGAACTATCATGTCCACTAGCTCTTTTACCAACCTGAGTTGGTCATGCTAGTGTACGCCTCCTAACCAAAGGAGTATAGTTTGTTCTCGCCCTTTTACCAACCGGAGTTGGTCGTGGGTTTGAACTATCATGTCCACTAGCTCTTTTACCAACCTGAGTTGGTCACGCTAGTGTACGCCTCCTAACCAAAGGAGTATAGTTTGTTCTCGCCCTTTTACCAACCGGAGTTGGTCATGGGTTTGAACTATCGTCTTCTTTTTACTGCCGAGCAGCGTTGCGTAACGAGCAGCGTAGTGTTAAACACACTAGTATTCCCCGAAAAACTTTCAATAAAAGGAGAGAAGATTGTATTCATATTTATGGAACTGCTTTACATTTTATTCATATTGATGGAACTGCTTTACATTTTACATCACTGATAATACTTGCGTAGGTGTTCAGCATTCCATGCATTCTTAAATTCCTCTCCTTCTAGAGTTGCTATTCGGTAAGTTCCTGGTCGAACAACTGCAGTAACTCGGTAAGGTCCATGCCAGTTTGCTTCCAACTTATTGTGCTTCTGAATGACCTTCTTTAGCACGTAATCTCCTTCTTTTAAGTCGCATTTTTTCACCCTCTTGTTGTAGAACAGGGTTATTCGCTGTTGATAAGCAGCATTCCTAATGGCTGCCTCTTCCCTAACTTCCTCGAGCATGTCCAAATCTAATCTCCTCATCAGGTCGCTGACTGGGGAATTGAAATTCAGCACTCTGTGTGTTGGAAGACCCAACTCGGCAGGTATTACAGCCTCACTTCCAAATGCCAGCATATATGGTGATTCTCCAGTTGCTGCTCGGGGAGTTGTTCGGTAAGCCCACAATACTGACTGTAGCTCATTAATCCAATTAGCTTTAGCCTCACTTAGCCTCTTCTTCAAACCATTTAGTAATGTTCTGTTCGTCACTTCAGTCTGCCCATTGCTTTGAGGATGGCCTGGTGCTGAATGAACCTTCAAAATGTTTGACTGATGACAATAGGCGGCAAACTCCTCGTTATCAAATTGTGTTCCATGGTCTGTGATGAAGGCATGAGGGAGACCATATCGGCAGATGATGTTCTTCCAAACGAATTGGTACACCTTCTCGTATGTCATATCAATCAGAGGCTCAGCTTCTACCCACTTAGTAAAATAATCCACTGCGACGACGAGGTACTTGAATCTTCCTCGGGTCGTTGGCAGTGGTCCAACCAAATCCATTCCCCATATGGCGAAAGGCCAAGAGGAAGTTATGGGTGTCAACAATGCTTGTGGAGTTCATCGGATGGAGGAAAAACGTTGGCATTTATCACATCTCTTAGCATAGGCTATACAATCAGCCCTCATCGTTGGCCAGTAGTATCCTTGTGTCATCACCCTTTGTAAAAGTGTCCGACCTGCTACATGGGCTCCACAAGATCCTTCATGGATCTCTTCAATCAATTCCTTCACCTCGGAGGGATGCACACATCTTTGCAAACCTGCCATAATTCCTCGTCTATACAAAACACCATTAGTTAGTACATACCGAGCAGCTTTAAACTTCAATTTCTTAGCAGTGATCTTATCCTTCGGCAATTCTCCCTCCTCAATATATGCCCTGATGGGATCCATCCAAGATGGTCCTAAATCAAGGGTAATAACATTCATCGTCAGGTCTTCATCTATGCTCCGAGCTTTTAATACTTCAATTGGTATCGTTCTTCGCAGCTCGGTACGAGTAGCTGATGCTAGTCGGGTCAGTGCGTCTGCTTGTGCATTCTCCATTCTTGGTATTCTGATCAACTGAATGACATCAAATTCTGCCAACAACTTCATCGCCTTTGCATGATACTTGACCATTAATTCTCCTTTAACTGCATATGTTCCCATCATCTGATTCACAATTAATTGAGAATCACTGAATACCATCACTTGTTGCGCTTCCATAATCTTTGCTAAATTAAGACCTACTATCAAGGCTTCATACTCAGCCTCATTATTGGAGGCTTTGAATTGGAATCACAAGGCATATTCCATGTCAATCTCGTCTGGGGTTTTCAAAACAATCCCTGCCCCACAACCTGTTGTGCAAGATGACCCATCTACATATAATCTCCATGTAGGTAACTCGTCTTCAAATTTCTTATCTGACAAAGTTCCTCGGTGAAATATCTGTTGTTTCCTTTCATCCTCCCCTGGTATTTTTCGCTCTTCGTCGACCATCTCTTCTCGCCCTTTTACCAACCGGAGTTGGTCTGGGTTTGAATTTGATGATATTTCTACATCCACAAGCCCTTTTACCAACCGGAGTTAATCTGGACTTATGTCTGTTGATCCGGTAACATCCACAGGTTGGTCAGCGAGCAACTTTTGTTCCTCGGGGGTATCAGGATATGTAAATTCTGCTATAAAGTCTGCTACAGCCTGCCCTTTTAATGATGATCTGGGTTCATACACAATATCATATTCACCGAGCTCTATTGCCCAATACATCAGTCTCCCTGATTTTTCTGGCTTATGAAGGGCTTGTTTCAATGGCATGTCGGTATACACGACGATGGTATGGGCCTGGAAATAGGGCCTCATTCTTCTACTTGCTTCAATTAATGCCAATGCCAATTTTTCCAGCTTTGGGTACCTGATCTCTGCACCTCGGAAAGCCTTACTTGTGTAATAAATTGGCTTCTAGACTCCATTCTCCAATCTGATCAATGCCGAGCTGACTGCATTCTCTGATACTGCCAGGTACAAGTACAACTTTTCTCCCATTACTGGTCTGGACAACAGTGGAGGTGCTCCCAAATATTTCTTCAAGTCTTGAAAGGCTTTTTCACATTCATCATTCCACTCGAAAGTTTTCCGAAGTGTTTTGAAGAATGGGAGGCATCTATCAGTTGCTCGGGATACAAATCTGTTGAGCGCTGCAACTCGTCCTGTAAGACTCTGCACCTCTTTCTTCATCGTTGGAGATCGCAACCCTAAAAGAGCTTTGATCTTTGCTGGATTTGCCTCAATGCCTCGTTGGTTGACGATGTACCCGAGGAACATTCCTTCTCGTACTCCAAAGGTGCACTTCGTCGGGTTGAGCTTCATTTGGTATTTATCCAGTTGATCGAAGGTCTGGCCTAAGTCAACTAGATGATCAGCAGCTTTCTTGCTCTTTGTCAGCATATCGTCGACATAGACCTCCATATTGCAAATGATTTGTTCGGCAAAAACCTTGTTCACCAGCCGCTGGTATGTCGCTCCTGCATTTTTCAAACCAAAAGGCATAACATTATAACAATAAGTTCCCCTAGGGGTAATAAAAGAAGTGATTTCCCTGTCTTCAGGTTTCATTTTGATCTGGTTGTAACCAGAGTAAGCATCCATGAAGCTGAGCAGCTCGTGCCCCGAGGTAGCATCCACTAGTTGGTCAATTCTGGGCAATGGAAAGTGATCCTTTGGGCAGGCCTTGTTGAGATCAGTGAAATCAACACACATTCTCCATTTATTATTTTTCTTCTTTACCATCACCACATTTGCTAACCAGTCTGGATATTTCACATCTTCAATGAATTGGGCTTTCTGGAGCTTCTCGACCTCCTCTTGTATGGCTTGATTCTTCTCGGGACTAAACACTCTTCTTCTCTGCTTTATAGGCTTGATCTCCTTATTCGCATTGAGTTCATGGCATAAGAAGTTTGGATCTATTCCTGGCATGTCTTCATGAATCCATGCAAAAGTTTTCTTTCTGTTTCTTAAAAAAGTTATCAACTCCTGTTTTATTGAAACATCCAACGATGAACCTATCTGGGTTACTCGTTCAGGGTGCTCATCGTCCAGAATAACATTTTCTGTAGATTCCACCACCTGTCCTTTTACCAGTTGGGATTCATCTCTGGGATCCAGTGTTTCAATTTTTGTACCTTCATCCACCTGGTAGGTAGTAGTCTTTTTCCTTGATTCTTCAAGCTCCTCTTGCTCGGCAGACGAATAATAGCATTCCCGAGCTACTTTCTGATCACCTTTCACAACTCCTACTCCAAAATTTGTAGGGAATTTCAAACACTGATGTACTGTAGATGGAACTGCTTCGAACTTCTTCAAACCAACCCTTCCCATGATGATGTTGTAAACTCACTGCACATTCTTATCCATCACAAAGAAGCGTATTCTTTCTGTTCGACAAGCAGGCCAAGTTCGAATGAATATATCCAACTTGATCGTCCCAAGTGGAAAGACTTTCTCGCCAGCAAAACCCAATAGAGGTTTGTGATAAGGTTCCAATTGAGATAATTTCAAATTTAAACTGTCAAAGCATGAATAGTACATGATGTCTGCCGAACTATCATTATATACCAGCACCCTTGAAATCACCACTTCTTTCATCCTCATTTTGATCACCAAAGGGTCGTCGTGAGGGTAAAGAACACCTGCCAGGTCGTTTTTTGAAAAGCCAATGACGAGCTTCTCTTTGTTTACCTTCCTCGGGCGATCCTCTTCAGCCAAATTTATCCGTTGAATGTATGAGCAAGCCTGAGCCTCACCGAGGTAAGCTTTTCTTTCTGCAGTAAGGTCTCCTCCTCCTGCATCTCCTCCTGTAATAACATTACAATCAAATGACCCAAAGCGTATTGAAAATACCTCTCGTTCTGGCTGCCTTGGTTTCTTGGGAAGATCGGGGTCATCATCTGGATCATCTTCATGGTTTCTCTTCTTTTTATCCTCTGCTCGACGAGGAGATCTAGACCTTTCTCTAGTTCGGTCATTATTTCTTCTTTCGCCTCCCCGATCAACATACTTTGCTAGCTTCCCTCTTCGGATGAGTGTTTCAATCTCGTTCTGAAGAGCTACGCAATTTTCGGTCATATGGTCGTGATCCTTATGGAACTCGCAATATTTCTCCCTATTCCTCATGTCAGGGTCTGACCTCAGTTTCTTTGGCCACTTTACTTCCTCGTTATTCTTGATTTCTTCCAAGACATGATTAAT
Organism: Sambucus nigra; assembly: GCA_949130495.1. Classification (NCBI taxonomy): domain Eukaryota; kingdom Viridiplantae; phylum Streptophyta; class Magnoliopsida; order Dipsacales; family Adoxaceae; genus Sambucus; species Sambucus nigra. Next base: position 55,227,112 of record OX422220.1, read on the forward strand.
ACCCATTTTCAAAGGAGTATAATTATCGAATTTCTTCAGGACTTCCCATGACGATTTATTATTCTTGGAATGCTTGTCACCGCCATTCCCCTTATGCTCTTTCTTCTTGGATTTGTCGTCTTTCACCTTGGTTTCTTTATCCATATTCTTCTTCGCAGCCATAGCCTCCTCGGCATTCATGATTTTGGCCGCTTTCGCCATCATCTCTGATATAGTTGTAGGTGGATCTTTGGCCAAAGTGTAATACAACTTGTTAGGCAACAACCCACTCATCAAGGCGGTGATTGCTATCTTTTCTTCATAATCTATAACTTCCAGTTTCTCGTTATTGAAACGAGTTATGTAATCTCTAGTACTCTCACCAGATTTTTGTCTAACACTTAACAAGTGTGCTACTCTTTTTACTGGCTTTGCCCCAAAATAGAAATTGCCGATGAACAACTCGGCCAACTGAAAGAAAGTTGAAATCTTACCCCAAGGAAGATTGTTGTACCATATCTGGGCAGATCCAGTAAGAGTTCCTGAGAATGCTCTACATCTCATCTCGTCGGGGACAGCATAGATGTCGGCGGCAGCTTGATATTGCTCTATATGAAGAACAGGATCTATCTTTCCATCATATTTGGGGGTCACCACAGGTGCTTTAAACTTTGACGGGGTAGGAAAACCCACAATGGCCTGGACAAAAGGAGTCCCTTGAACAAAAGTTCGTTGTAAGGGATTCTTTGCCTTAGCCATTTCTCCCAATCTATCCTCCAACCGCTGAATGGAACCCTTCCACGCATCATTTCCTTCCTCGGGCTTATTAGTTCGAGCAATTGATTGTTCTGATGTGGCCTCTTGAGATCTATCTTGACGAGCAACTGGTCGTGATTGTGTTGATCCTTCTCTTAGATCTGATGGTCGTCGAAAACTCCTCGACATGGTCTTAGGTGGACTCCTATTCCTCCTAGGGCCTAATCGACTGAAAGGAGACACCCTACTCAGTCTTTCCAATGCACTGGGTCTTTCTGGAGAGAGAGTGATACGTTGATCAGTATCTGTAGCCCTTATTGACGAAGTTCGCCCAGGTTGATAAGAGAAATCATCAGATTCCTCATTACGATATGACTCAGTACGCCTGGATCGTGAAGAAAGTAAATAAGTTTGCCTCTGACCACTTCGTTGTCCTGAACGTGCAGGTGCACCGCCATGAAGGGTCTGTATGAGTTGCCGCATTGTTTCTTGCATGGCAGTTTGTCCTTGCGCCAGATTCGTCATAATCCTAGCCAGATCTGGAGGTGCAGAGGGATTTGGAGGATTTCCATCATTTCCAGTGTTTCGATTGCTGGATTTCGGGTTATCTGCCATTGATGATGAATGATTTTTGGTGAAAAACGATAATAACAATCGTTCCCACAGACGGCGCCAATCTGTTGATGCAAAAAACTAGATTGCTTCTAATTATTTAATCACAGATAAATATAAATGAGACAAAGAATTTTAAAGTGGTTCAGCCTTATAAGAATGGCCTACATCCACTGTTTCTGTTATTGCCAAGTGTTTTTGGAGTTCTCGATATGTAGTTTTATCAAGAAATTTCGGTCCCTTTGAATGAGGGTGATACAAGGTATTTATAGCCCTTAGGCTATACATGAAAGGGTGTTACATTAAATGATACACATATGAAAGGGTAACTCATTTAATGCTCTTCAAACGTGTGCGTCAAGATGATAAGCATTCAATGAATAGTTGAACTGTTGATTATCTGGAAATCAATGATGTGGTCGAGATGCAGCTCGAACCGCCTTAGTTGCTCGTCGTTCAAGAGTTCCTCGGAGCGTTGGAGTTCCTCGAAGAGCTGGAGTTCCTTGGAGTATACTTGTTGCTCGGAGTGAGTCTGACTTTGTCGGGGGAATAGACTTCCTCGTTGCTATTGTGCCACGTAGATCGACACGTGTCTTCTTGTGATTCGTCTATATCAGCATACTAATTTTGGTATCAACAACCGCCTTCAATTCTCTTCTAAATTTTGTGCAGCTATCACCACTGGTGTTCGGGGGATGTCATTTCAGAATTATGTCAAATGAAAATTTTCCTTTGAAGTTGGAAATGACTTTCTTGGATTGCATATCGTTCCACTTGAACAAGCGTATTCTGAAATTTTTGATTTCTTCACTGACCATTGTCATCTCTGTCTCCCAATAATAAATTTTTGGGTTTATTTGGAAAGCTACATTCTAAATCAGACCCTTGGTTAACTACATTTCTCTGTTATATGGAGGGATGTTGCATACTTGACGGGGAGAGAGAGAAATAAATAGGGAAAGAGTCATTTATATTGAAAATGACATTTATAAATGTAAAGTAAGGAAATAAATTCGTTTATGTAAGCGTTTATGTTTATTTTTTATTTATTTATTCTGTTTGATATTTAAAACATAAACAAAATATTGGGCTATCAAGTTAGGATCTTAATTTCATTTAATTTATATTTTGAGTTTTTTCTTTTTTGAGAAAATGGAGTTGTATTGTTTAGTTGTTGAAATTCATATACAAGAAAAGAGTGAAAGAAATTTTAAAAAAAAAGCCTATATTAAAGTTTAAGCAAAATTCAAAGTTATGTTTAGTTAAGATTTTGAGTCTGTTTTAATTTAAATAGCCTGAAATTGAAGACCTTATTTTTTTCCCCATAGTTTCAATATCATTCCATAGCTCATAGTTTTCAGTTAAATTGGGAGAATTACTTGGTGAGACTGAAAAGTTTAGATTGAAAATTAATTCTATTTTCAAATAGCCTTCTCTTGGCAAGGGTGTAGGGATAGGGCAATGCATATAGGTTATATTGGACTTCTTCAAAATTTACTCAAAACGGATAATTGGTAAAAACCTTTTTTTTAAATCACCATGTAAGTTTATTTAAATTCCAATTTGTATTTTCAACCTTTTTTATCATCGATACTGATATCCCAGGTCTGATAAATAAATAAAGAGGGTTAATTACACCCACGCCCCTTAAACCTTAACCCTATTAGCACCCCCCCCCCCCCCCCCCCAAAAAAAAAAAATCTTTCAATTTTTTTAATTTACACTCCTAACTTTGAAAACGACTAATATTTACCTCATGTCGCCCAACACCGTTAACGTTTGGCAAAAAGAATTAGTCATGTGAGTGGCACATGACATTTAGCAAGGGTATTTTTGTTCAAACCTATATTTTTTTAAATTTTAAAATAACGAAAAAAATTTTAAAAACTCCGAAAGTGCCAAAAAATATTTTGAAAATATAAAAAAAACTTTTAATAAATTTTGAAAATATGAATATATATTTAAAAATTCCAAAAAATGCAAAAAAATATTTTAAAAATATAAAAAAACTTGGAATAAATTCTAAAAATATTAATATATATTTAAAAATTCTGAAAATACCAAAAAATACTTAAAAAATATAAAATTAACATTGGAAAAAATTCTAAAAATATGATTATATATTAAAAAATTCCTAAAATACCAAAAAATATATATATAAAAAACTTATAAATTCGCAAATATGAATATATATTTATAAATTTTGAAAACGCGAAAAAAAATTAAAAATATTAAAAACCTTGGAATAAATTCTAAAAATATGAATACAGATTTAAAAATTTTAAAAATACCAAAAAATATAACAAAACCTTGGAATAAATTATGAAAATATGAATATATATATTTAAAAATTATGAGAATACAAATAAATATTTTAAAAAATTTACAAAATGAAAAATTATTTAAAGTAATTAAATTGAAAAAATATTTTGAGTAATTAAAAAACTATTTTTATAAAACAAAAAATGGTTTCAATAAATAATATATGGTTTTCCCAAGATAAATATTATTTTCTGCAAATACAAAATTATATTCAGCAAAAAAATGGTTACCCGTAAAAAAAAAAATTAAATCCAACAAAAAAAAATGGTTTCCATTAATAAAAAATAGTTTTTCTTATATATATATACAAATATATTAGAAATAAAAAGCAAAAAAATAAAAATAAAACCCCCAATAGCAGTAGCCCCCACTACCCTCCACCTTCAGACCCCCTCCCCCCCCCCCTCAACCCCGCCCACCTGCCCCCACTAGCGGAGGCTTTTTTTTCGCATATATATATATATATATATATATATATAAGAAATAAAAACAAATTGCAGCAGCCCCCCACCCCCACCCAACCCCACCACTAGAGATTTAGCCGCCCCATTCCTTCCTCCGCCCCAGATCAGCTCCACCCTCCGCCCAAGATCCGCTTCAGATCTGTTCGTGGGTGTGGTCGTGTGCGTGTGTGGGTGTTTCTGAGAGAGAGGGCGTGTGTGTGTGTGTGTGTGTGTGTGTGTGTGTTTAGGGTTTTTAAAAAAGAATAAAAATACCCTCTTAAATTACCAAATTACCCCCACTTAAAACACAAGTGCCACGCACGTGACCTTTCTCCCACCAAAAAACAAGCGGCCGTCACGTCTTTGGGCAATTTAAACTGTCTATAAAACTATAGGGTGGGATTTGAAAAAATTGTAAGAATGGGGCGGGGGGAGTGCAAATAGGGGAAAAGTTCAGGGGGTCCCAATTTAATTAACCCATAAAAAAAATTATGTATAACTTGTTTGTTATGCAAAGTTCTAAATTTTCACTGGGTTTTGAAATATATGTTGATAGGCTAATTGCTCACGTGTTTTTGACATGGTTATATAAATATTCGTATTTCCAAAACAAAAAAAAAATCTGAAGCTGGTGCGAAGAATATTCTCAAACCGATGATGGAAGTTTCATGTGTTATTGATATAATGGTTCCTTATTAAATGATGAAAATATATAAACAACTTATTGGGTTAAAAGACAACTTCTTAAAAACAAACTATGTTGCAGTTTTGCTAAGCTATTGCTTATGATGAGAAAGCGTTTTCACTATGTCATGAAATTTGTGGCAAAGCATTTTTAGGAATTAGTTACAACGACACAAATTTTATCATGAATATTACTATAATGAGGCATCAAATTATATTACCATAAAAATATAGATTACTATTTATTATAACTATATGGCGAAATATCGTATTTTTACCATAAAAATTTGCATATTTGCAAATTTTATCATGAATTATACTAATTTTTTTGTTCCACTTTTTAAATTTTGATGATATTTTTTAGAGTATCAATGTCATTTGGAGTACATTTAATCACATCCTTAAGTCTTATTATTTTTAAAAAAATTAATATAATTATTTCTTTCTCATGATTGAAGGCAGCCTAAACACTACACATAGTAGTGGCACCAACACATTGTGCATTGATTTGTGCATATTCGTTTTTCCAAATCGTAGAGTGCATGGTTTTAAAAAAAATCAAATGAGAAACTACTCATAGACGGTATATATTTTGAATGGTTTCTTTATTTGAGAAGATCAATTTCAAGTTTCGACCAAAATTTATTTTCAGCCCATTATGTCACTTAAGGGATATTATGGGAGTGAATAAGAGGATAACAAAAAATATGGGTGGGTGTGGTATTTCAAACAAGTTAAAGATGCATGTCGTCGTCGATCATTCATTGTTAATACAGTCCACCACTTTAAGATATTTTCACAAATTTATTATTTTTAGCTATGGTAGAATTGGCATTATGTAAGCAATATGCAAATCTTTATTTCAAAACCAAATATTTTTTATTCGTTTTCATTTCCTTAACATTGTATTTGAGTTGTGAAGCTGAAGTTCAAATAAACTTATCGAGAGCATTTTATAAATTTGTGTATTCCTTAACTTATATAGTATTAATTTATATATTTTCGTTTCGATATTTTGAATTTTTTTAGATATTGTTAGTATATTTTATTTACTTTTTACAATTTTGTGGATTTAGTATCAAATAAGGAATAACGTTAAGTTGTTTTAATCTTGGGGGTGGACCGGGTTTGGTCCTCAGTTTGATCCTTGGCACTGTCAAAATAATGCTTGGCCAGCGGAAGCCACGAACTGCGAATGGGGATTGGTCGAGGTGCGCGTAAGCTGGCCCATACACCTCATGGTTTGCTACAAAAAAAAACACATTATGTGAGAGCAACTAGTATTTTAACCTCATTCACCACGTTTTCCATTCCCAAAACTTTCTTATAGAGGGAAGGGACAGTGGAAGGAAGGGGACGCAATATATTGTACCACCAAAAATTTGAGTGAAGATAAAAAGGTTTTTGGGTTTAAATTATGAGTACTTCGGTGCAAATCGGCATGAGTGTTTTGATTTTGATCAATACCAAGATGATGAGAGAACTTTCAAAAACATCATAAATAAGATGTTAATTATCCAACAGAAAATATGATTTTTAAAAAAATCACGGGTAATTTTAGAATTTCCTACGTAGCAGTGGGAACTATACATAATCCCAATGATAAAGCAGAATGTAGTAACACCCTAATTAAAGGCTTACAATTCACACTAACATTCCCCTTTGCAAAATAATAGGATATACATGAATTACAATGAAGTATCACTTAAAGTAAGCTCTTCTCCCATTTTTTTACCGAAAAATCATCCACGGAGCACTATAACAATATTATATTTTTATATATGCCTCGTAGAGCCATCAAAATAGACCCAAATAGTATCGTCCATCCAATTCTACTCATAATGTTTAAAATGGGTACCATCATCTTTATCTTAAACGGATAGCATATGGGTTACTAAAAAAATACTGATTATTTGCTAGTTTAGGCAGGTTGATGAATAACCCGCTCTCTTTCCTATTTATATAAATTATGGATCTATAATTAAAAAAAATGTTGAATGAGAAAACGGGTTGGTGGTTAATCCAATCTAAATTCGACTCGCAGCAACCACCAACCTGTTATTCGTAAGTTATATTTTATACATGATTCCCAAGATCTTTGAACAATATGATTGTTGATACCAAAATTAATATGCTGATGTGGACGAATCAGACGAAGACACGTGTCAATATACGTGGCACAATAGTAACGAGGAAGTTCATTTCCTCGACCAACTCATGTTCTCCCCGAGCAACGCGGATATACCGAGGAACTTCAGCACTCCGAGATACTCTAGCGCTCCGAGGAACTCCTAAGCAACGCGCAACTAAGGCGGTCCGAGCTGCATCTCGGCCGTATTATTAATTGCCAGAATGTCAACAGTTCAACTATTCATTGAATGTTCATTATCTTGACGCACATGCTGCATTAAATGTATTACCCTTTCATATGTATATCATTTAATGTATCAACCCATTCATGTACAGCCTAATGGCTATAAATACCTTGTATCATCCTCATTCAAAGGGGAGAGGAATTTCTGGATTGAACTTGTAATCGAGAATTCCTAAACACTCAGCAATAACATAACAGTGGACGTAGGCCATTCTTATAAGGCTGAACCACTTTAAAAATCCTTGTCTCATTTTATTTATCTGTGATTGAATAATTAGAGCGATCTAATTTTTTACATCAACAGATTGGATCCGTCTGTGGGAATCGATTGTTATTATCGTTTTTCACCAAAAATCATTCATTATCAATGGCGGATAATCCAGAATCTAGCAATCGAAACGCTGGGAATGCTGGAAATCCTCCAAATCCCTCTGCACCTCCAGATCTGGCCGAAATTATGACGAATCTGGCTCAAGGACAAACCGCCATGCAAGATACAATGAGGCAACTCTTACAAACCCTTCATGGTGGTGCACCTGCACGTTCAGGACAGCAAAGTGGTCAGAGGAAAACTTATTTACTTTCTTCACGATCTAGGCGTACTGAGTCACGTCGCAATGAGGAGTCTGATGATTTCTCTTATCAACCTGGGCGAATTTCGTCAATAAGGGTGACAGATACTGATCAACATATCACCCTCTCTCCAGAAAGACCCAGCGCTTTAGAAAGACTGAGTAGGGCGTCTCCTTTCAGTCGATTAGGCCCTAGGAGGAACAGGAGTCCACCTAAGACCACATCAAGGAGTTTTCGACAACCATCAGATCTAAGGGAAGGATCAGCACAGTCACGACCAATCGTTCGTCAAGATAGATCTCAAGAAGCTACCTCAGAACGATCGATTGCTCGAACCAATAGGCCCGAGGAAGGAAATGAAGCGTGGAAAGGATCTTTCCAACGGTTGGAGGATAAATTGGGAGAAATGGCTAAAGCAAAGAACCCCCTACAACGAACTTTTGTTCGAGGAACACCTTTTGTACAGGCCATTGTGGATTTTCCTACCCCATCGAAATTTAAAGCACCCGTGATAACTCCCAAATATGATGGAAAGACAGATCCTGTTCTTCACATAGAACAGTATCAAGCTGCTGCTGACATCTATGTTGTTCCTGACGAGATGAGATGCAGAGCCTTCTCAGGAACTCTTACTGGATCTGCCCAGATATGGTACAACAATCTTCCTCGGGGTAAGATTTCAACTTTCTTTCAGTTAGCTGAGTTGTTTATTGGCAATTTCTGTTTTGGAGCAAAGCCAGTAAAACGAGTAGCACACTTGTTAAGTGTTAGACAGAAATCTGGTGAGAGTACTAAAGATTATATAACTCGTTTCAATAACGAGAAGCTAGAAGTCATAGATTACGAAGAGAAAAAAACAATTACCGCCTTGATGAGTGGGCTGTTGCCTAATAAATTGTATTACACCCTGGCGAAAGATCCACCTAAAACTATGTCAGAATTGATGGCAAAAGCGGCCAAAATTATGAATGCCGAGGAGGCTATGGCTGCAAAGAAGAATATGGATAAAGAAACCAAGGTGGAAGACGACAAATCTAAGAAGAAAGAGCATAAAAACAATGGTGGAGATAAACATTCCAAGAATACATGGGAAGTCATGAAGAAGTATGATAATTATACTCCTTTGAAAATGGGTATTAATCATGTCTTGGAGGAAATCAAGAACAATGAGGAGGTCAAGTGGCCAAAGAAACTGAAGTCGAACCCTGATTCGAGGAGTAGGGATAAATATTGCGAATTTCATAAAGATCATGGTCACATGACCAAAAATTGCATAGCTCTTCAGAATGAGATTGAAACACTCATCCGAAGAGGAAAACTAGCAAAATATGTTGATCGGGGAGGTGAAAGAAAGGATAACCACCGAGCTAGAGAAAGGTCTAGATCTCCTCGTCGGGCAGAGGAGAAGAAGAAGAGAGACCATGAAGATGATCCAGAAGATGACCCCCGATCTCCCCAAGAAGCCATGACAGCCAGAACGAGAGGTATTTTCTATACGTTTTGGGTCATTTGATTGTAATGTCATTACAGGAGGAGATGCAGGAGGAGGAGACCTTACTGCAGAAAGAAAGGCTTACCTCGGAGAGGCTCAAGCTTGTTCATATATTCAGCGAATAAACCTGGCCGAGGACGATCGTCCGAGGAAGGTAAATAAAGAGAAGCTGGTTATTGGCTTTTCAAAAAATGATTTGGCAGGTGTTCTTTATCCTCACGATGATCCTCTGGTGATCAAAATGAGGATGAAGGAATTAGTAATTTCAAGGGTGTTAGTAGACAATGGAAGTTCAGCAGACATCATGTACTATTCATGCTTTGACAGCTTGAATCTGAAATTATCTCAGTTAAAACCGTATCATAGACCCCTTCTGGGTTTTGCTGGCGAGAAAGTTTTTCCACTTGGGACGATCAAGTTGGACATATTCATTGGAACTTGGCCCGCTTGTCGAACAGAAAGAATACGCTTCTTTGTGATGGATAAGAATGTGCAGTCAGCCTACAACATCATCATGGGAAGAGTTGGTTTGAAGAAGTTCGAAGCGGTTCCATCTACAGTACATCAATGCTTAAAATTTCCAACAAACTTCGGAGTAGGAGTTGTGAAAGGTGATCAAAAAGTAGCTCGGGAATGCTATTATTCATCTGCCGAGCAAGAGGAGCTTGAAGAATCAAGGAAAAAGACTATTACCTACCAGGTGGAGGAAGGTACAGAAATTGAAACTCTTGATCCTAGGGATGAATCCCAACTTGTAAAAGGACAGGTGGTAGAATCTACAGAAAATGTTATTCTGGACGAGGAGCACCCTGAACGAGTAACCCAGATAGGTTCGTCGTTGGATGCTTCAATAAAATAAGAGTTGATAATATTCTTAAGAAACAGGAAGAAAACTTTTGCATGGAGTCATGAGGACATGCCGGGAATAGATCCAGACTTCTTATGTCACGGACTCAATGTGAATAAGGAGATCAAGCCTGTAAAGCAAAGAAGAAGGGTATTTAGCACCGAGAAGAATCAAGCTATTCAAGAGGAGGTCGACAAGCTCCAGAAAGCTCAATTCATTGAAGATGTGAAGTACCCGGACTGGTTGGCGAATGTGGTGATGGTGAAGAAGAAAAACAACAAATGGAGAATGTGTGTTGATTTCACTGATCTTAACAAGGCCTGCCCAAAGGATCATTTTCCATTGCCCAGAATTGACCAGCTAGTGGATGCTACCTCGGGGCACGAACTGCTTAGCTTCATGGATGCTTACTCTGGTTACAACCAGATCAAAATGAAACCAGAAGACAGGGAAAGTACTTCTTTTATTACCCCTAGGGGAAATTATTGCTATAATGTTATGCCTTTTGGTTTGAAAAATGCAGGGGCGACATACCAGCGGCTGATGAATAAGGTTTTCACCGAACAAATCAGTTGCAACATGGAAGTCTATGTTGATGATATGCTGACAAAAAGCAAGAAAGCTGCAGATCATCTAGTTGACTTAGCTCAGACATTTGATCAACTAGATAAATACCAAATGAAGCTCAACCCGACGAAGTGCACATTTGGAGTACGAGAAGGAATGTTTCTCGGATACATTGTCAACCAGCGAGGCATTGAAGCAAATCCAGATAAGATCAAAGCTCTTTTAGGGTTACGATCTCCAACAACAAAGAAAGAAGTGCAGAGTCTTACAGGACGAGTTGCAGCGCTCAACAGATTTGTGTCCCGAGCAACTGACAAATGCCTCCCATTCTTCAAAACACTTCGAAAAACTTTTGAGTGGACTGATGAATGTGAGAAGGCCTTTCAAGACTTGAAAAAGTATTTGGGAGCACCTCCATTATTGTCCAGGCCAATAACAGGAGAAACGTTGTATTTGTATCTGGCAGTATCAGAGAATGCAGTCAGTTCAGCATTGATCAAATTGGAGAATGGAGTCCAGAAACCGATTTATTACACAAGTAAGGCTTTCCGAGGTGCAGAGATCAGGTACCCAAAGTTAGAAAAATTGGCATTGGCATTAATTGAAGCAAGTTAAAGAATGAGGCCATATTTCCAGGCACATACCATCGTTGTGTATACCGACATGCCATTGAGACAAGCCCTTCACAAGCCAGAAAAATTAGGAAGATTGATGTACTGGGCAATAGAACTCGGTGAATATGATATTGTATATGAGCCCAGATCATCATTGAAAGGGCAGGCTGTAGCAGATTTTATAGCAGAATTTACATACCCTGATACCCCCGAGGAACAAAAGCTGCTCGCTGACCAACTTATGGATGTTACAGGATCAACAGACATAAGTCCAAACCAACTCCGGTTGGTAAAAGGGCTTGTGGATGTAGAAGGATCATTAACTTTAAATTCAGACCAGCTCCGGTTGGTAAAAGAGCGAAAAGAGATGATCGACGAGGAGCGAAAGGTGTCAGGGGAGGATGAAAAGAAGCAACAAATATTTCACCGAGGAACCCTGTCAGAGAAGGAATTTGAAGACGGATTATCCATATGGAGATTATATGTAGATGGATCATCTTGCACAGCAGGTTGCGGAGCAGGAATTGTTTTGAGCACCCCAGATGAGATTGACATGGAATATGCTTTACGATTTCAATTCAAAGCCTCTAATAATGAAGCTGAGTATGAGGCCATGATAGCAGGTCTTAATTTATCAAAGATTATGGAAGCGCAACAAGTGATGGTATTCAGTGATTCTCAATTGATTGTGAATCAGATGATGGGAACATATGCAGTTAAAGGAGAACTAATGGTCAAGTATCATGCAAAGGTGATGGAATTGTTGGCGAAATTTGATGCCATTCAGTTGATCAGAATACCCAGAATAGAAAATGCACAAGCAGACGCAATGGCCCGACTAGCATCAGCTACTCGTACCGAGTTGCGAAGAACGATACCAATTGAAGTATTGGAGAGTCGAAGCATAGATGAAGACCTGACAATGAATGTAATTACACTTAATTTGGGACCATCTTAGATGGATCCCATCAGGGCATATATTGAAGAGGGAGGATTGCCGGAGGACAAGCTCGCTGCCAAGAAACTGAAGTATAAAGCTGCTCGGTATGTGTTAACTAATGGTATTTTGTATAGACGAGGAATTATGGCAGGTTTGCAGAGATGTGTACATCCCTCCGAGGTGAAAGAATTGATTGAAGAAATCCATGAAGGGTCTTGTGGAGCTCATGTAGCAGGTCGAACGCTTTTACAAAGGGTAATGACTCAAGGATACTATTGGCCAACGATGAGGGCTGATTGTATAGCCTATGCTAAGAAATGTGACAAGTGCCAACGTTTTTCCTCTATACGACGAACTCCACAAGCATTGTTGACACCAATAACTTCCCCTTGGCCATTCGCCATATGGGGAATTGATTTGGTGGGACCATTGCCGATCACCCGAGGAAGATTCAAGTACCTCGTCGTTGCAGTAGACTATTTTACTAAGTGGGTAGAAGCTGAACCCCTCATCGACATGACGTACGAGAAGGTATACCAGTTCGTTTGGAAGAATATCATCTGTCGATATGGTCTCCCTCATGCTTTCATCACAGACCATGGAACCCAATTTGACAACGAGGAGTTTGCTGCCTATTGTCAACAATCAAACATCCTGAAGACCCATTCAGCACCAGGTCATCCTCAAAGCAATGGGCAGACTGAGGTGACGAACAGAACGCTGCTAAATGGTTTGAAGAAAAGACTAAGTGAAGCTAAAGCTAACTGGATTAATGAGCTACAATCAGTATTGTGGGCTTACCGAACAACTCCCCGAGCAGCGACTGGAGAATCACCATATATGCTGGCATTTGGAAGTGAGGCTGTGATACCTGCAGAGTTGGGCTTACCAACACACAGAGTGCTGAATTTCAATTCTCCGATCAGTGACTTGATGAGAAGACTGGATTTGGATATGCTCGAAGAAGTAAGAGAAGAGGCAGCCATTAGGAATGCTGCTTATCAACAACGAACAGCTCTGTTCTACAACAAAAGGGTGAAGAAATGCGATTTAAAAGAAGGAGATTATGTGCTAAAGAAGGTCATTCAGAAGCACAATAAATTGGAGGCAAACTGGCATGGGCCTTACCGAGTTACAGAAGTTGTTCGACCAGGAACTTACCGAATAGCAACTCTAGAAGGAGAAGAATTCAAGAATGCTTGGAATGCTGAACACCTTCGCAAGTATTATCAGTAATGTAACATGTAAAGCAGTTCCTTCATTATGAATAAAACGAGGATGTTTCACCATTTTCTTTCTATTGAAAGTTTTTTGGGGAATACTAGTGTTGTACACTACGCTGCTCGACAGCAAAAAGAAACAAAAGATATACTCCTTTGGTTAGGATGCGTTCACTAGCGTGACCAACTAAGGTTGGTAAAATAACTAGTGTACAAGATAGTTCGAAAGAACACGATAGTTCAGACCCACGATCAACTCCGGTTGGTAAAAGGGCGAGAACAACTGATGTACTCCTTTGGTTAGGAGGCGTACACTGGCGTTATCAACTTCGGTTGGTAAAATAACTAGTGTACAAGATAGTTCGAAAGAACACGATAGTTCAGACCCACGATCAACTCCGGTTGGTAAAAGGGCGAGAACAACTGATATACTCCTTTGGTTAGGAGGCGTACACTGGCGTGATCAACTTCGGTTGGTAAAATAACTAGTGTACAAGATAGTTCGAAAGAACACGATAGTTCGGACCCATGATCAACTCCGGTTGATAAAAGGGCGAGAACAACATTCTTATAACACCAATCTCGGTTGGTCGGGAGGTAATATTATTACAAAAGTTAAAAGTTCTTCAGAGAACAAAACATTCCAAAATGAACCAAGTATGGTTGGTCGGGAATAAAAAACCCATCAACTATAGTTGGTCGACGAGGATAAATTATTGACCTTGGGTGGTCGGACACATTTATTGAAATTTTTTGAAATTGAACCAAGTATGGCTGGTCGGAAATAAAAAACCCATCAACGGTAGTTGGTCAACAAACACTATTTAGCAACCTTGGTTGGTTGGAAACATTTTAAACAATTTATACTCATTACTTTATTAAGTGATTGAGCAATATTGATACTTGCAGCTTTTATCTTGATTTATGAACAACACAATATTATTATCTTTTTAACAGATACATATACACAAATATAAAGTGTTTGACAGGCACAAAAGAATAGCAATAAAGACTTGCAAACAAAAAATGAAATTCTTTCATTAAATTCAAAATAAATTACAGATTACATGAATGTACTAACTGTTACATTGAAAACCTATTCTATTGGTTTCTTTCCTTTATTTTTTGAAACAGGCTCCTCGCCAGCAGGAGGATCCTCTAGGCAAAGAGGAGAATTAATGAAATTAACATCTCTGAGCATTCTGACGTTCATCACAGAAGGTGTATCCAAGAGATGCTCAGGACGAGATAATTCAATCTGGGAATGAAGGCTATAATCACCGAGGTATTTTGAAATTAATCTACGAGGAATGGAACAAGCTGGGATCCAGGCCATATCCAATTTGAAAGGTGGCACAGGCAAGTCTAATAACCTTGGAGCATGATAATCCCATAAATAATGCCCTTGCTCCAATTTTAACACACCCAGTGCGTTCAACCACCCCTGCTTATAACCTTCATTGTTGGCATGTTCAATACGAGCATCCAAATGAACAAGAGCTTCATTATATCCTGCCATCCAGAATTCCCTGGGTTGCTTATGAAATTGAAAGGTTAATCTATCCAATTGTTCGAGAAGGTTTTTGGCAAAAAGATCCTTAGTATGTAGAGCAGACTTCGTTGAAGTAAGTTGATCTTCCAAGGATAGATTTTTCTTGGACATTTCTGATAGAGCCCGATCTTTGACGTTTAATTGGAATGCTTGAGTTTCCAAAGTAGATTGGGTACGAGCCTCTTCGACATTACGACTAAGAACTCTTGATCGACTCCGAGAAGCGATTGGAGAACATTGCTCCTCGGCAACATTTTGAACAGCTCTTCCTCGTCCCCGAGCAGTCCCAGAAATAGCAGATCTTCTTAAGTCATCCAGTTCTTGCCTTAATTTGGCATTTTCGACCTCTAAGAACAAGAAACCTTCATCAGTAACTGGTACTAAAGTAGTGGAGGATGATGCTGCAGATTCATACTGAGCCAACTTTTTCTGCAAAGTATTGTTCTCCTGTTCCAACAATACAGCAATCTGCCTGCAGGCCTCAACCTCACCTTTTAGAGTTCTTTCCCTAACATCATATCCAGCGAGGATCTTTTTATGGCCTGTTTCAGAAGAAAGCTGCTGATATTTTTTTTCATATTCCTTGTGCAGCAAAGCAGTTGATTCATTATGTTGATTCTGAAGATCTTCTAAGCTACAATGAAGTTCCTCGATCAATTCGTAGTATGCCACATTATTGGCCACATATCTATCAAGTAAATCCTTCAGGTACCGGTAAGCCTCAACTGCTTGCTCTGAGGAATCGTGACCAAGGATGTCGACAATCTCTGATACACTTAGGTCTGTATGACCAGCTTTATAATATCCATTGCATTGTCGCATCAACTCAGTATCAGGAGCAGATATCAATTCCATTCTGGCCAAAAACTAATAAAGAAGAAGGCAGGAGTTAATAAATAAAAGCAGACAGAGTATCAGCAATGAAGAGGAACGAAGATGTATTTTATTAGATCATCAAAAGATTACATTGTTTGATTACAAATAATAAAAGATAAAAATGATACTGAACAACTTCACACCTTTTCCTTGTCTCCCAAGGCTTTCTCGGGAGGCTGGGATGAGGAGCTCGGTTGCTCGGTGGTAACGGCGACTTGGTCTGCAGGAGTTAAAATTTTGTCAGAAGGAGGAGGCATGGAAGAAATATCCTCGCTGGCAGCAGGAAGAAAGGCAGGGACTTGATCACCTATAGCCATAGAAGATTCATCAGAGGCGGGCTCATCTTCTTCTTCTTCCACAATTGGTGGAGGAGGACCAGGGAGGTGCAACTGGAATAGATCAGAATCATCCTTGATCTTCAGTTCCTGCAGAGCAGCTACCCAGCCATCGTGGAAGTATTTCAACTTCCCGTATTGAACTTGGGATGTCATCGCAGCAATTCCCTTATCCCATCCTTTCTCCCAGCCAGTGCTGAAGGATTTTTTGACTGCGACTTTTCTTCTTAGTTTCTCCGAGGAGAGCTTCACATCCAATTCTTCCTTTTGGACCTTGATATCTTGCAGGGCGGACAATTTCTCCTCTGCTTTCTTCAATTTATCTTCAAGCTCTACAAGTTCTTGAGCTTGACATCATACTTCTGATGTTCGACCTCTAAACCTTTTACTTTATCCTCCAAACTCTTTGAGATCTCAGCCATCTTCACCTTCTCGGCCTCAAACAGCCATCTTCACCTTCTCGGCCTCAACTGCAGACAACTTTTTCTCCCAAACAGCCTTATCCTCATTATACTGTTGGCGAGATTCCTTCAAGGATTGGGTCAAACCCAGCAGAGCATCCTCTACACCTGACGAGGAGCTTGAAGCTTTAATAGCTTCATCCTTCTTCACAATATTATTGAAACAGTTCACCAGCTGAAATATGAGAAAAACAGTAAAAGTCAATACAAAATGCAAGCATTCAGAAAAAGAAAGAAAACCCAGAGTATGAGAAATTTACCGAAGCAAGGTGACGAGTAGCTAGGGATGTCAGCATATCCCTGGAAATATTTTCATCAATTCCTTGGACCTCGGGTATGATCCAAGTTTTTACCGAGCTCATTGCAGAGCTCGGAGGAATGATGGTTGGAACACCAACAACACCAGATGGTGGGGAAGAGGCAGTTTCAGCCAAATTGACTGAGGATGATTTCCTCAATCTTCTCAAAGGGACTTCAGCAGCTTCAACCAAGGAAGAACTCTTGGTCGGAGAGATGGTAATCACTTCCATAGGAGCAACTTTCTTGCTCGGAGCCACTGGGGGCTTCTCGGCAGCTTTAGAGGGTGCAGCATCCACTTTCTTAGTCCCCTCTGGGACATCAGTTTTGCTTTTCTTAGCCCCAACAGCAGAAGTAATGTCATCAAAGAGAGCAGGAGGAGCTCTTTTCTTACCCATTCTTTGACTTAAAGGAAGATGAGAATCTGAAGAAGAATCTTCTGGAGTTGAAGCCGGTTCAACAGGGCGAGCAGTATAAGAGGTTGTGTAACTCTTATACTGTAGCAGATATGAGGCAGACCTGATGTGTTCGTCTGCAATGTTCTTATGCAAACCCCAGATAAGTTTCAGATGCTTAATATTAACCTCTGATTCTTTTGGAGTTTTTCTTTTACTATCAACTGCAAACAAACACATAATGAAATATCAATCATACATTTTGTCAAACATGATAAAAGCATAACTTCATAAGTAAAATAAAATGAAAAATAAACCTATCCCATTGCCATATGGGGGGCATCTGGGACCGTTGTATACTCCATCTCCAACTAAAGGGGCATATTGCCAATTTTTAATAACCAACCCATGTTCAAAATAATCTCTATTTGAGTCAGGGAGGTTAACTACAAGAGCCCTATTCAGAAACCTAGTTTTTAAATAATAAATATTATCTAGAGTGGCCCATTTATAGCAATACATAATTTCAGGGATCCCTATACGAGTCCCATGAGTTAGATTTAATTTGTGCACCCCATTAATTATTCTCCATGAATTGGGGGCTATTTTTGCAGGGACAAGATCAAAATACTGACAAAACTCAAGACACAATGGGTTTGGTGGAAAGGAAAAACCACATTCAGCAATGAAAAGACTGGGGAACCAATGTCCCTCAGGCAATCGAAAATAATCTAAAGGCTCAGAAAGAACCTCCAGAGTTACCCAGGAAGGAATGGAAAAATCGGAGCGAAACTTCTCAACAGACTCCACAATATAAACCATACTGAATAAAAGATATATAGAAGAAATGAAGAAAATCTTACAGGAAGAAAGGAGGTATGTTGACAACGAACGAAAACTAGGATGAACGCACAAGAAAGAAGGAGAAAATAGAAAGCTTGAATGCAGGAAATTGGAAAAAGAAGAAGACGGTATGGTTATCTAAGAAGTTTAAATACTTTGCCTTGGGAAGCGGCGAATGAAATGATTACAAAAAAGAAACTATTGAACTTCCGCCGGCTAAAAGGACAAAAAGGGCACTAAGATCGAAGCGCTCTTAAAAGTTCGAAAAAAGGCGAATTCGTTGAATTTGGGAATAAATTTAAAAACGATGCTCCTAAAACCCAGGAAGATCATTCAATATTGCCATAAACCGAGAAAGAATGTTCCATACTCCTCAAAGTTCAAAATATGAAACATTGGGGGCTTCTGTTGATACCAAAATTAATATGCTGATGTGGACGAATCAGACGAAGACACGTGTCAATATACGTGGCACAATAGTAACGAGGAAGTTCATTTCCTTGACCAACTCATGTTCTCCCCGAGCAACGAGGATATACCGAGGAACTTCAGCACTCCGAGATACTCTAGCGCTCCGAGGAACTCCTGAGCAACGCGCAACTAAGGCGGTCCGAGCTGCATCTCGGCCGTATTATTAATTGCCAGAATGTCAACAGTTCAACTATTCATTGAATGTTCATTATCTTGACGCACACGCTGCATTAAATGTATTACCCTTTCATATGTATATCATTTAATGTATCAACCCATTCATGTACAGCCTAATGGCTATAAATACCTTGTATCACCCTCATTCAAAGGGGAGAGGAATTTCTGGATTGAACTTGTAATCGAGAATTCCTAAACACTCAGCAATAACATAACAGTGGATGTAGGCCATTCTTATAAGGCTGAACCACTTTAAAAATCCTTGTCTCATTTTATTTATCTGTGATTGAATAATTAGAGCGATCTAATTTTTTACATCAACAAATCACGTCAATAGACATGTGAAACGAGTAATTTTTATGTACCTTCTTTCGACGTCATGGATTTAGTCTCGCGGTTGAACGTCGTCGTTGAGTGTCGCCGATGTGATCACCTTAGCAATCCTTTAAGGGAGAATTCGGCTAATCTCTCCTTACTTATAAACCTTTAGGTATGTGTTTTAATTGGGATGCATTGGATGCTCTTTTGATGGAGGAAAGGCATCTATTTATAGATGGAGAGAGGGCCAGTTTGCGGACACTGGGGCTGACGGTCTGCATTATCCACTCAGGCACTACATCTTCGGATCCATCCATACTGATCAAGACTGCTGATGCACCCTTCCTCAACTGGAATGTTATACCAATTCCACATGCTGAAATGAAACCTAACCCAGATAATTATCCTATTTATTCTTATTTTTTTTCCTCCCTTTTCTGATAATAATATAATCAAGACCTCCTTTGACGAGGTTCTCGGTGTTATTTTTCCCGAGAATGAAATAATCGAAGATTTTGAGTATCTTATTGTGCCTTAAATTAATTGTCTTGATTCTAGTCAAACTCTTGATGATGGCGATTTTGCAAATGAACAATTCTTAAATGATCTTAATAAGGTTAATAATAAACAACATAATTACGTTCAAATTAATGAGGATGAAACGGTTGTTATCAATATCAGTTCTAGTAGCCAACTGCGAAATTAGGATAGGGTCCACCCTTGATGAGTATGAGTGCGCACAACTCGAAGAACTGCTGAATGAATTTTTGGACGTCTTCGCATGGTGATACGATGACATGTCCGATAATGATCCTGAGATAGCTCAGCATGAGATTCTAACTCTCCCGAAATGTAAATCGGTCAAACGGAAACTATAAAAGCTTTCCACCGAATGGTCGCTTAAGGTTAAAGAAGAGGTGGTCAAACAAATGTACGTAGGTTTCATCCGGGTGATCGAATATCCAACATGATTATCCAACATTGTAACTATGCCAAAATCAGGAGGAAAGATCCGCATATGCCTTGATTACCGAGTGTGACACCCCGCTTATTAAAATAAGAGGTGGCCAGCCCGATACTCTAATAAACACAAGAATCATAGATGGTCCATTCTTAGCATTACTGTCATGAAAATAATAATACGAGATAACCACCAATTATTTTAGAAAACGGATGTCAAAATTAATTTGTAAGTTTAAAGAAAACCATTTAGACGATCCAATTTTAAAAGAAGGTGGATAAATGAAGACAGATAACAGTTCAACAATCATTCAGAACATAATAACCGAATAAGTTATCGGTTAACAGACCGATATAAGCGGTTATACCGAGTATTAGATATAAATATCACAGTATATAAGCAAGTACAAAACTTGGGCAACACGCCCGAATGTTTAGACTGATCATAACTAGAGTATACAAAAGATAGAGGCGTCTATAACAAGTATTCTACAACATCCGCAAAAATGTTATAGCTCCTGCACACTAGGAAGAAAAGATTAACACGGGCGTCCTTGAGGCGGAGCACCTGTGCGTAAATAGGATCCATACAGAACAAAGAGATAGAAACGGGTCAGGGCCCGGTTTGATATGATATTCATGTGAATAAAATTCATGATAGTTATGAATTTATGATATCATAAACAAGCTTAACTCGCTCTTAACAATAAGAATAATCCTCACCTCTCATCTAAATTTCCAACCTAGCGCAATGACATATATAGTCTTATCTACTCAACAATTCAAGAGAAATAACTCAATTCCAATTTAATAAACTTACATTTCAGTTTTGCACCATATGACTTCATAAGTCCATTCCTCATTAGGAAACTTATTCCAAACAATTGATTTATAAAATGCTTTAGCCATTTATAAAATACCATTTTCGTGAGAATAGTTATAATCACAACATAACGATTCTAAGACCATCCTTCTGGGAGTAACCCCACGGGATGCGCCCTTAAATCGCTGTCATCTTCCAAGGCCTATCACCAAGATAACTTGAGTATCCTAAATCACGTCACATGGGAAGCGGCCATATACCTTTGACAGTGAGTCATAACCATACACGAAATTACCTCACTTCGAATAAAATAAGATCACAATATAACCACCGGTCTTATGGCCGAGGACTATATTCACCCTGCATTCACTAGCCAGGGGTCTTCACCTCATTCGCGTAACTTCCCTTATGATACCATTTAGAGAGGTGTGCATATGCAAATCAATATTCACAAGATATGCCAACGAAATGTGTATTACATTATATTCGGAGCCGTATGTGTTTAACGACGTAAACACAACATTTCATTACCTTCATGTTAGTCTCCATGAATTAACGACATCCCTATGAGCCATCAAGTATAATATTACCTCATACCAATCTCAAAAGTAAAAAATTATATAACCCTACTTTCCCCTAGTCCTAGACTAGCTCACTATATGAAAAGGACCCTTACCTCCTTCTAATCAACTAATTAATTAATTCCTGACCTAAGCCCGAACACTCATTTTCTAACTTAGGTTCTTGATTCCCTTAATACTAGACTCTAATACTCTAGTTTCACTTCATGCAAGAAGGTTCATAGGTCTAAACCTTAAAAGAAAGGGACTAAAGAAAATAAATTTTTCGGGGTAAGAAATAGGGTACCAGTCGACCGGCCCCTGACCCCCGGTCGATCGCGCCTTCAGAAATTGGCCTTGTAAAAGAAGAAGTAAGCCCCTCCCCCAATGCTCGATCGACCGGTCCTTAGACCGCAGTCGTCCGGGATTTTTAAATATGCCTATCGATAGAAGCAGTGGGCTTTTCTCTTTAGGCCCGGTCGACCGGGCTCTGGACCGCGGTCGACCGTGCTCACGAGATCTCACGGTCAAACCCCTCTTTTAACATACCAAACCTAAATCCCTAACCCTATTTTCCTCCACTTCTCTCAACCTCATCATCTACTAACATTACCCCAACACTTCTACACAACAACAAACCAAGATAATCTACTCACAACATATATACATCGAAATCTAAGGGTTAAACACCAAAATTCATCAAAACCCACAATTTGTTCAATTATCAAAATACACAACTATCAATACAAATTATCCACACTAAATCACACATTTGCAAGTTAAAAACTTTCCTTAGGGTTGTTGTCTCGGATTATCTTCCGGTAGCAACGATTCCCAAGCTCAAATCTTTAATTCTCTTCCTTTTTCTCCTAATCTCTCTCTCTCTCTCTCTCTCTCTCTCTCTCTCTCTCTCTCTCTCCAGGTTTAGAAGAAATAAATGAGAATAAATGTTGTTGGAAGACTAAATGCCCATTAACTCTAAATTCCAACTTAAATGTAACTACACAATTAAAATGACTCATAACAACATAATTAAGTCATAACCTATCAAAAGTACCCGAAACCCAAAAATACAAAATGGTACTTATTTTGACTTTCTCGACTATTTTCGAACTAACCGCGCCATCTAAATTGGCATTCGGGATAACATAAATTATTTCATGTTCCAACATCATTTTAATTTATCAATAATGATTCAATTGGAAAGTAATCCATACCCGTCGTCTAAAGCACAACGACGCAATAGAACATAATATGATGCTATTTACATTCACTTAACAGTAAATATGCAAAACTCACTAAATATTATCTCTTAAATCACTTAAAATAATATTTACTCCAACTTCCATTATTTTATATAATTAACCCGTGTGGAAAATTAATATAAAAAAAATTACTCAAAAATAAGGGGTATTACACCGAGATTTAAATAAGACCTCTTCAAAAGAAAATTACCCGTTGCCCAATATCGACTTGATTGTGGACAACACGGCCATTCACGCTCTCAATTTATTCATTGATGTGTTTGTCAGATACAATTAGATTAACACGTACCCTGATCATCAAGAAAAAATCGTATTCATCACCCCTTGGGGAACCTTCTTTTAC
The DNA here is from genome assembly GCA_949130495.1 of Sambucus nigra. NCBI lineage: Eukaryota > Viridiplantae > Streptophyta > Magnoliopsida > Dipsacales > Adoxaceae > Sambucus > Sambucus nigra. The sequence goes on from OX422220.1 coordinate 55,250,211, forward strand.
ACAATTATGCTATTCAGTCTCAAAAATACAGGGGTTACCTACCAAAGGGCTACCACAACTATCTTGCATGATCAAATACACAAAGAGGTCGATGTCTACGTGGATGATATGATCATCAAGTCTAAGACTCGGGAAGGACATTGATCCCGCTCTTCAAAAGTTCTTCGAATGACTGCGACAATACCAGATGCGACTTAACCCACAGAAATGCATTATTGGCGTTACCAAAGGAAAAATTTTAGGATTCATGGTTAGAGAGAAGAGGATTGAAACAGATCCTACAAAACTAAAAGCCATACTTGAAATTCCACCACCCCGAACGGAGAAAGAAGTCTGAGGATTCTTGGGAAAGTTACAGTATATCAACCGGTTCATCAGCCAGTTGACTTCTATTTGTGAACCCATCTTCAAACTCCTCTGGAAGGATTCAACCAAAGTTTGGAATGACGCTTGTTAAGAAGTCAACGATCGAATCAAGAAGTATTTATCCCGACCTTCAGTACTCATGCCACTGTAGCCTGGTCTCCTTTTACTCCTATGCTTGACTGTAATAAAGACCTCGGCTGGGGCATTGCTAGCCCAATACCTTGAAGAATCCAGCAAAGAGAGGAACATCTACTACGCCAGACATAAATTAGTCGGGTACGAAGTCAACTATACTATCTTGGAGAAAGCATGTGTTGTTCTTATTTGGATCACCCAAAAATTACGGCACTATATGCTCGCTTTTCCCATTAGACTTGCATCCCGAATGCATCCTATTAAATACCTGCTCGAGAAACTTGCCTTGTTTAGCCGAATGGTCCGATGGTTAATGCTGCTAGCCGAGTTCGATATTGTGTATGTCACGCAGAAATTCGTGAAAGGAAGAGCCACCCGTGACTACCTTGCTGGCTACCCCATGGAGGAAGCCGACGTTTAGATATCCAAATTCTCAAAGGAAGACATACTTTGCACCTCTCAAGAAGACTCGATGGAAAATGTTCTTCGATGGCGCTACCAAAAAAAAAGGATATGACATTGGGATACTACTAATTACCCTTGATAACTCTCACTCTCCCATTGTCCCTGCACCAATAACACGACCGAATACAAGGCATGCACCGTAGGCCTTAAAGTCTCTCTAAAAAAAGGAATCCAATGCCTAAATGTCCATGGGGATTCTGCCATCATCATCGGTCAGGTCCTTAGAAAATGGAAAGTATTAATGTCATTTGGAGTACATTTAATCACATCCTTAAGTCTTATTATTTAAAAAAATTTAATATAACTATTTCTTTCTAATGATTGAAGGCAGCCTAAACACTACACATAGTAGTGGCACCAACACATTGTGCATTGATTTGTGCATATTCGTTTTTCCAAATCGTAGAGTGCATGGTTTTAAAAAAAATCAAATGAGAAACTACTCATAGACAGTATATATTTTGAATGGTTTCTTTATTTGAGAAGATCATTTTCAAGTTTCGACCAAAATTTATTTTCAACCCATTATGTCACTTAAGGGATATTATGGGAGTGAATAACAGGATAACAAAAAATATGGGTGGGTGTGGTATTTCAAACAAGTTAATGATGCATGTTGTCGTCGATCATTCATTGTTAATACAGTCCACCACTTTAAGATATTTTCACAAATTTATTATTTTTAGCTATGGTGGAATTGGCATTGTGTAAGCAATATGCAAATCTTTATTTTAAAACCAAATATTTTTTCTTCGTTTTCATTTCCTTAACATTGTATTTGAGTTGTGAAACTGAAGTTCAAATAAACTTATCGGGAGCATTTTATAAATTTGTGTATTCCTCAACTTATATAGTATTAATTTATATATTTTCGTTTCGATATTTTGAATTTTTTTTAGATTTTCTTAGTATATTTTATTTAATTTTTACAATTTTGTGGATTTAGTATCAAATAAGGAATAACGTTAAATTGTTTTAATTTTTCCAACAAAGATGTCTTACTTTTGTCGATATCGGTTTGTATTTGAAAAAAGCACACGTTCAGAAATATATCTTGAACTATATTTACATGCTCGCTAAAAGTAAAATTTGATTTCTCTTATTATGTAATTACTTTAATAATCCTTACAAAGCGCCCATGCATCGTGCGGGGCTTAAATCTAGTTTTATTCTAATACTTCACCCACGGGAGGAGAGATAGAGAGAGGCAGAGGGAGAAAGAGAGAATTAATGAAATAATAAAAGTCTAAAAATATAGAAAATATATAAACTTAGTAAATGTTCAATGAAGAAAGTACTATAATTCATTTTTATAATGCGATAGTGTTTGTCAAAACCTGTGGCTCATTCACAGATCCATACCTTATATGAGAATCACGCCTCTTAGCCCAGTGGTATAAGGCTTCTACTAGTACAATCTTGGGGGAGGACTGGTTTTAGTCGTCAGTTTGATCCTTGGCACTGTCAAAATAATGCTTGGCCAACGGAAGGCACGAACTGCGAATGGGGATTAATCGAGGTGCGCGTAAGCTGGCTCGGACACCTCATGGTTTGCTACAAAAAAACACATTATGTTAGAGCAGCTAGTATTTTAACCTCATTCACCACATTTTCCATTCTTAAAACTTTCTTATAGAGGGAAGGGACAGTGGAAGGAAGGGGACGCAATATATTGTACCACCAAAAATTTGAGCGAAGATAAAGGGTTTTGGGGTTTAAATTATGAGTACTTGGGTGCAAATCGGCATGAGTGTTTTGATTTTGATCAATACCAAGATGATGAGAGAACTTTCAAAAACATCATTAATAAGATGTTAATTATCCAACAGAAAATATGATTTTTAAAAAAATCACGGGTAATTTTAGAATTTCCTACGTAGCAGTTCGAACTATACATAATCCCAATGATCAAGCAAAATGTAGTAACACCCTAATCAAAGGCTTACAATTCACACTAACACTCCCCTTTGCAAAATAATAGGAGATACATGAATTACAATGAAGTATCACTTAAAGTAAGCTCTTCTCACATTTTTTTCTAAAAAATCATCCACGGAGCACTATGTGTCTGGTATGAGTTACACATGATCCCTACTATAACAATATTATATTTTTATATATGCCACGTAGAGCCAGCAAAATAGACCCAAATAGTATTGTCCATTCAATTCTACTCATAATGTTTAAAATGGGTACCATCATCTTTATCTTAAACGGATAGCATATGGGTTACTAAAAAAACACTGATTATTTGCTGGTTTAGGCGGGTTGATGAATAAACCGTTCTCCTTCCTATTTATATAAACTATGGTTCAATAATTAAAAAACTTGTTGAATGAGAAAACGGGTTGCTGGTTAATCCAATCTAAATTCGACTCGTCGCAACCACCAACCTGTTATTTGTAAGTTATATTTTATACATGATTCCCAAGATCTTTGAACAATATGATAATCACGTCAATAGACATGTGAAAAGAGTAATTTTTATTTACCTCCTTTTGACGTCATGGATTCAGTCCTGCTGTTGAACGTCGCCGTTGAGTGTCGTCGGTGTGATCACCTTAGCAATCCTTTAAGGGAGAATTCGGCTAATCTCTCCTTACCTATAAACCTTTAGGTATGTGTTTTAATTGGGATGCCGTGGATGCTCTTTTGATCGAGGAAAGGCATCTATTTATAGGTAGAGAGAGGGCCAGAATTTTAAAGATCAATTAATCTAAACTGTCCATCAAGGTAGAGATTAGGTGGAATTTTAACTCATTTTTATTCTTTATTTCATATGGAATACGAACCATTTATACAGGATATAACATGTATTCTTTATTAAAAATGGGTTAATAATGACCACATTTCAGGGAAGGAAATAAACCAAAGGTTAATTTAATAATTTCCTTATAATCTCTCACTTGGTCGTTAGGTTAATTCATAAATATTTTGAATTTAGAATCATAAGAGGCGAATGATATGCAAAAATCTTCAATCATTTGTTTTCATGAGTGCCTTGGTTAGTCTAATAGTCAATGGGAGTCATGTCGGTCGCATATCATTATGTAACATGATTCCTTGCATGTACTACCTCATTGACAGCCTAAAAGAAGACAATTTTCTATTATAATTCATTCAATAATAATATGTGTACACAATGGAAAACAAAATATAAAGATGTTGAAGTTTTATTAAGAGATCAATAAATGTTAATTACAGGCATAATAATTTGCAGAAAAGAAATAACTAGGAACTATCTTCAAGACCCATGCTTTAAGTATCTCTTTAAAATGCCGTTGGATTCATAAAAATATCTGCAACCATAAGATTTGTGCATGTTTGTTAAATGACAACATTTCCACTTCTAACACCTTGCTTCAGTGAAAGATATTTAAGATCCATGTGTTTGAATCCCTTAGATATCCTATTATACTTGGGAAAAATATTAATATGTCATCAACATACAGTATATAAAAATTTGAACTTACTCCCACTGTTCAAGAGGTATATACATGGATCAATAATGTTTTGTTTGAAATCGAAGTTCGTAATGTGAAAAGGTGATAGGACCCCTAATTTTTAAATAATTTCGACTTGAACTAAATTAACTTAAAATTTAGCACCAACTTAAGCATGAGTAGTGATTTAAACCATATTTTATCTTTTAGTCCTAAGCATTCATCTAGGTGATATAGCAAGATAAAATAAATCACAAACCACTACGCCGTGATGTACAAGGAAATCCCAAATGGGAAAAACCTCAGACGGCCCTAGCCTTGAGTCCACTCAGTACAGTATTTTTACAAGTACAAGACAAATGACTTACTTAACTCGACTCGACTCTTTAAGCCCCTGACGCATCTTCTTGTACCAACTTCCGCCTTGTCGACAATCTCGAAATCCACCGGAACCTTGGAATCCACCAATGAAACTTTTAGGACTGCCGTCAACCCTCGCACAACGCCTTTCACTGTGTGAGTATGCCTCATCAAAACAATGAACTTCTTCTTTATGGGATGTAGAAGTAAACCCAAACTTCTCTTCTTTGAGGTGTAGAGATAAACCCAGTGCCAAACACTCCAAGCAAAGATATATACGAGGAAGCTTGTAATAAACAAACTATGGGGGTATAAACCTTAATTTTGTTCTAAGGATTAAAATATTTTAACAAAAAGCAAGGGGACTTTTCTTGGAAGAATATGCTCTCAAAAAATTATCTTAGATGTGTGAAAAAGTCTTAGAAAAAAGTCTGGTCCCGAAGTATATTTAATTGAAAAAAAGGTAGTGGGACAAAAAAGTGGGAAAATGGGATAAAACTGTCAAAAAACTTTTCCCCCCAATTTCGTTCGAATGACATTTCGTTCCAACGACATTCTCATTCGAACAAACATCTAACTAAGTTCTAGAGGCGAAATGGGAAAAGTCATTCGCAAACTCGTTCGAACAAAATTTTCGTTCGAACGAAAAACTCGTTCAAACAACAATATTGAACGAAGTGACAGAATGGACTTTTTCAAAATTAAGCCCAAAAACTTTTTATACAAAGTTCTAAAGTAACCTTATGAAAATAAAATTCATTTTAAATATACCTACACCCATTAAAATTATTCCAAGTCTGCTACAAATATATAAAAGCATTCATACCTTTGGAGACTTGAAATATGATGTTGATGACGTGAAACATAGCACGAAAAATCGACAATGATGTTCTCTTGAAAAGCAAGGTCGTAACGTCTTCAACTTTAATATGTCATAGGCTTGAAAGATACACAAGAACACTATCCTATGACTCAAATGTTTTTATTCGAAATTTAGCCAAAACTACAAAGGACTCAACTGGAAATTTGTGTCCTTACAAATCTCCCCCTTTGGTTATTTCGGGACAAAAACCAAACCAAAATCCTAAAGGGCACTACTAACAATTCTATTTAAATATTTGCATTTTCTACTAGATTTTGTTGAGTTTATGAGTTGGACTACAACTAATACAAATACTTCTTTAATTTATGTGGACACAATCCACTCTGGGACTCTTGACTATGGATCACTTGAATACTGGACAATTATTTTGATGAATTATCACTGAAGTGAAAAATAAAGAATAAAAAGTGGTAGGAATTGGCAATTATCGCTCCTTCATCAACAAATCTTATGACAATTGCCATTTGCTCTTTAATAGAGACATCTTGTTCTTCATCAACCAATATATAATAACTCCCATTACCAATTTTTTTACGAATCTTACTTCTCACATTATCACCAAGAATATTCAAGATTTCTTTTTGGATCAATGGAGAAGTATACTTCATATTTTCTGGAGCTTTTTTTAAGACAACCTTAGCAACTTTTTCATTATGATTTGCTGTGTGTTTTATCAATTCAATGAAATTTCCAGCATTTAGTGAGTCAGGAGATTCATCATGAGCTCTAAATGCACATGCTTGAAATGCAAGCCAACGTGCACATTCAATTGATGTCTTTAAACGCAACCGAATATTTTCAACAACTTCTTTAGACTGTGAATTCAAAACCCTCAGGATGTGTTGAAAAGGATTCATCAAATCTTCAGCTAACTGGACATAACTCATATGGACTGAAGGAGTACAATCCATGTGTTTCAGAAAAAAAACATTTGGGGCCACCAATCCTTTTCCAACTTTGGAACCCTTCAACAGTAAATGCCGGTCGGGTGGGTGGATTAGTTTCAAACAAGAAATAATAAAAACAATATGCTCTATTCTTTTCAATAGAATACTCAAGCCAAGGGTATCTTTCAAACCAACCACTATGAAAGCGGCGAATTTGTTTTTCGTATTGGATTGGTGGATATTCATGAAGTATGGGTTGATATGGTCCCATTTTTAGGTATCTTTTTCGAATCTCATCCCGGTCATCAACGGGTTGTTGCCAAATTTGTAGACGCATCCCAGGATCTCGAGTGAAAGTGTTGTCTTCTTCAATAGGTTCAACCCTTTGAATTTTAGGAGGTGGCTCGGGGGAGGTTGAACGAGTATCATTCGTCAATATAGGCGCATGTGAATCATTTTTTTGTTTGAAAAATGATAACAAAGTTTTTCTTGACATTAGAACCTAAAATAATGCCCAAAAAAAATATAAATTAGTTAATAATAGAAAAGAATAAAAAGCCCTAATTTCAGCAATAAATGAAAATAAATATGTAGGTATTAAAAATCCTAATTACAACAATACAGCCACAAAATTGATAAAAGCCCTAATTAAAAATTACCTTGATAAAAGACCTAAATAAAAATTATAAGTTATAGTTATTGGTATATCTAACAAATTACCTTGATAAAGCCCTAAAAATTATCTTGATAAAAGCCCTAAAAATTACCTTGATAAAAGCCCTAAATATATTATTTCTATAATAAGTGTTTGAGATAGATAATAAAAGTTCAAACAAATTATATGAACATTTGGAGAGAAAATGAAGAGTAAATAGGCGGCTACAACAACAATATTTTCAAGAATGAAAAATTACTAAGTGATGAGCAGGGCAGCAGCAAGCAGGGGAGAGAGAGAAGATGTTAGCGGCGGGGCGGCGGCGGGTCAACAACAGCTGGCGGCTGGCCGGCGGCAGTCTGGGAAGGGGAGGGGAGGGAGATGGAGGAAGTCTCGTGAGATGGATTAAAGGGTTTGTATATTGTGGGTCTTATGTTTTGTTTTAACCTTAAAAAAAGGGGAGGGCTGAACTGTAATTTCTCCAAAATTTTCACTGTTTTTTTTTCTGAGACGGGCTGGAGCCCCAGCTCTCTCGTGGTTTCGCCCCTGACCTTAGTGGCTCCAACCTTAGTTGTCAAAATTTGCACATCGTTTTTTTAAAATAGTAAAAAAAATATTTGAGTCGGTTTTTTTGTGTGATATTTAAACATTTGAACGTATCCATGTAAAAAAACATCAACTCAAAAAAAATGTTTTTGCTATTTTTAAAAAATGGGTCAAACTTTCGTTGCTTTTAAGCACTTTAAAATCTGTAAAAGATTGACCATTTTTTTTAAAATAGCCAAAAAAGTTTTTTTGAGTTGATTTTTTTTACATGGGTCCGTTGAAATGTTTAAATATCACATAAAAAGATGAACTCAAAAATATTTTTTACATGGTTCCGTTATAACTATTTTTATTCTGTTAAAAACTATTTTATGTTTAAAAACTGTTTTTTTGTTAAAAGGTTATTTTTTTTCATTATTAATTTTTTTGGGTTAAACTTATTAAATATCACCAAATATCATTTTTTTTTTTGTGGAGAAAGTTTCAAATTTAACGACTAAATATGTAGCAAAGTCTAATAAATTGATGAAATGTACTATAATCTAATTAAAAAATTAGTAATATGTTAAAGCATAGAATTAAAATAATAGTAATAATAAAATTATATTTTATCTTAAAGTGTTAATTTTATTTTACCTAATATAATGTTATGTTTTAATGAAGTGAGAAAGGGTATTTTTGTCTTTGTATCCTAAATATTTGAAAAGGGTGTGGAGAAGATGTTTAAAAAAAACATATTCATATGTTCCCATTACTTTGTTCTCCCTGGCTTGAAATTGTTATGCCCAAGTTTGTGGTCATTCTTAACTTTAATGCAAAGAGTCATTGTAAAGATACTGTTTTTTTTAATAAGGACGTTTGAAACTCTATCATGATAAATTTCAAAAATCGATATGATATCCTATTTATGTTTAAGATGATGTTTGGAATTATTATCATGCATCAGGATACTTTTCATCAAAATTGGTATTAGATTTTGGAGATTTTTAGTTTCTCCCTATGCATAAATTTTTTGTTGTTGTGATGTTACTTACTTTTCAAATCTTTTCCAAATGAAATGGATAATCTGTTATAATATATTTATGTTTTTTATTATTTTTTTTTGTAACTTCACCATTTGAATTGATCCCACCCTGCATTTACTGTATTTAGTTTGTTTATCAAACTTCTCATGTTTTATCTTAACGAGTTTTTTTTATTGAAATTAAAATATATCATAATGTACTACTTAACTCTATTAATGTTTGCGAATACGAGTAATTTTTGTATTTAGGGAGTTAGACAAGTAATGAGGAAGAAATATTTTTCAAATTAATTAATGAACTAATCATATCAATTATGTTACGAACTTATATAGTTAGTCATATTTATAGCATTTTTGTGTTTTGTACCTTTTTGTGTTCCTGTTAGGAAGCAATTCGGTAAGCTTTTGTGGGTTTCAAGAGACAAGTACGATAATATCGGGTTTGACAAAATGGAATGTGTCATTCTTGGAATTTGATTTAAGCAATGACTTGCACAACTCCTTATTCTTCTAAACATGCCGTTGGTTTCCGATTCACATGACGTAAAACCTTTTAATTTGGAAATTGCCTTTTCTCAGTTGAGTAATACTAGGGGACCCTTTTGGACCTCTTTTTAGCCATTGATGTGTACTACTTACCCATTACAAAATAAAGAGATGTGTATGTAGTTTAATTGATATTTTTATAAAAAAAATCATTTCTAGCATCTTATTGGTGCGAGGATGATTATGTAGTTTAACTTTAAAAATATGTTTTTATGTTAATAGAGAACTGCACTTGTAAATATTGTATTTAAATTTTATCTGACATTTAACTCACTTTTTAATTTAGACTAATGTTATGCTTCCCAAAACATACCCCAAGACATCTTCCAAAATGCATTAAGTGTTTATGTCGGATCCACTCAAATGTACAAACGTTTAATGCACTTTAAGGGAGGTTTTGGGGTATATGTTTACTCTTATCATTATTCTTAGTTTTAAGACGTATGCATAACTAAGACTTACCATAAGAATGTTTTATATAAATAAGACTTACCATAATAAATTGGGTGATGTATGAGACGTTCACAAAAATATCCCTCATTGTTTAGATAAGTCTAACTCTTACACAAAATATACAATTACAAAAAATGGCACCATCCACGAAAAATGGGACCTCCCAATTGGCTAGAAGTCTATCCACACATCCATACATTATGTGGGAGCTAAATCACAAATACTTACAGCGGTGCGGGGACGGATGCGGATGCGAATTCACAAGTTCGTCAATTTTCAAAAAAATTATAAATGCGGGAGCGACCCATTTTTATTTATTTATTATATTTATTTATTTCTTTATCTTAAATTTCAAAACACAAATATAGAAATAGCAGGGAGAAATAAACTGGACCCCCCACCCCCCCAAAAAAAAAATGCTGGCCCACAATTCACAATAATACAACTAATAAAGGCTCCATAAATCTCTATATACTCTAAAATGCTTTACAAGAAAGTTAAGGCTCCTTCACATACAGTCTTCCACGTGGGCACTTCAATTCTGCCATAATTTTTTCATGTATTTCCTCCCCTCCCTGTTGTTACCAACTACATCGATCTGCCTTCTCATTATTGCCACAACGCCGGTGACTTCAATGCTTCTCATTTCCAAAGGTTGTGTGACTTTCCAACTTCCAAAAAGTAAGTCATTTTATCTTCTCTTTCTTCCTCTCTCAAATACCTGTCAAATTAATTTCCCTCTACCAACCTGTGTTAACCTTTCATCTCCTTAATCTATGTTCTTATACTTCCTCTTCTCGGTAATCATTTCGCGTATATATATATATATATATATATATATATATATATATATATATATATATAGAGAGAGAGAGAGAGAGAGGGCTCATTTGCACACTAAGTTTGCACATCATTTTTTTAAAATAGTAAAAAAAATATTTGAATCGATTTTTTTTGTGATATATTTAAACATTTGAACGGATCCATGTAAAAAACATCAGCTCAAAAAAACTGTTTTTGCTATTTTTAAAAAATGGGTCAAACTTTCGCTGCTTTTAAGCACTTTAAAATCTGTGAAAGATTGACCATTTTTTTTTAAAATAGCCAAAAATGTTTTTTTGAGTTGATTTTTTTTTTACATGGGTCCGTTGAAATGTTTAAATATCACATAAAAAGATGAACTCAAAAATATTTTTTACATGGGTCCGTTATAACTATTTTTATTCTGTTAAAAACTATTTTATGTTTAAAAACTGTTTTTTTGTTAAAAAGTTATTTTTTTTCATTACTAGTTTTTTTGGGTTAAACTTATTAAATATCACCAAATCTCATTTTTTTTTTTTGGAGAAAGTTTCAAATTTAACGACTAAATATGTAGCAAAGTCTAATAAATTGATGAAATGTACTATAATCTAATCAAAAAATTAGTAATATGTTAAAGCATAGAATTAAAATAATAGTAATAATAAAATTATATTTTATCTTAAAGTGTTAATTTTATTTTACCTAAAATAATGTTATGTTTTAATGAAGTGAGAAATGATATTTTTGTCTTTGTATCCTAAATATTTGAAAAGGGTGGGGAGAAGATGTTTAAAAAAACATATTCATATGTTCCCATTATTTTGTTCTCCCTGACTTGAAAAATAAACGATTTCATACAAACATTAAGCACATGAAAGCCTTTGACAAAGACGACCCACGTAATTTCTGGCAACAAGCCAATATTCACCGTGCTTACTGCAATGGCAGTAACGAACAAGTCGGCCAATATTCACTATGCTTACTGCAATGGCAGTTATGAACAAGAGGATTCTTGGTAAATTATTAAATGATGATAGTTTGAACCTCATTATGTATTATGTAGGAGCCACTGACCCAACCTTAGTGGCTCCAACCTTAATTGTCAAAATCTGTGGCTCATTGACAGATCCATACATTATGTATTATGTAGGAGCAGCCAGTATTTTAACCTCATTCACCACGTTTTCCATTCTTAAAACTTTCTTCCGCATAAGTTCAAACTGACTGTCCCACCATTGATTTACAGAGTAAGTTGCGGTGGAAGGAAGGGCCATAGATAGATGCAATTCTATGGCCACAACACTTGATTATTTAACGGATCCAAGATTTCAAGTGCTGGCACATCCAACATGGCTTCTCTTCCACCTTTGATCACCGCCACCAAACCTTACTCTTCTTCCGCCCTCTATTCTCGGTCCCCATTTTCCAAAACTGAAAAATCAAATCATGGGTTCAAAGTCTCATGCATGACAATAAATGGCGATGATAAAAACTTAAAAAATGCAGGAACTTCATTAGGGAAGTTGGATAGGAGAGATGTTCTTGTTGGTTTATATGCTGCTAGTCTTGCAGTCACTGACACAGCCTTAGCGGATCCAGTTTTGCCACCCGACCTAGCAAAATGCGTTACTGCGGAGATCAGACCAGGCGTACCAGTCCCATACAGCTGTTGCCCGCCGGTGTCCGAAAAAATAAAAGATTTCATACTCCCACCAAGACCTCGACGCCTTCGGGTTAGACGAGCAGCTCATTTGGCAAGCAGCGAATATATAGCAAAGTTTTCAAAAGCCATTGAGCTCATGAAAGCCCTTCCCAAAGAAGACCCACGTAATTTCATGCAACAAGCCAATATCCACTGCGCTTACTGCAATGGCGGTTACAGGCAAGTAGGCTTTCCGGAGCTCCAAATTCAAGTTCATAGCTCATGGTTGTTTTTCCCATTTCATCGATGGTATCTCTATTTCTTCGAGAGGATTCTTGGTAGACCTTGGTTATGCTGGTAGCGATCCTACTACAACAAATGCAGATGAAATTATATCAAACAATTTGGCCATAATGCATCGTGAAATGTTCCAAAACAGTTGTAATAACCTCCTCTTCTTCGGTGGCCCATATCGCGCAGGAGATGATTTGGAGCCGTACCCTGGATCTATAGAGGTAGTTCCTCACACCCCAATTCACCGGTGGGTTGGTGACCTAACCCAGCTCTACAACGAGGATTTGGGTAACTTCTACTCTGCCGCTCGGGACACTCTCTTTTACTCTCACCATGCCAACGTTGATCGAATGTGGACTATTTGGAAAACCCTAGGACATAAATGCAAAGATATCACTGATCCGGATTGGCTGAACTCATCTTTCCTCTTTTACGACGAGAATGCTGAATTAGTACGCGTCAAAATTAAGGACAGTGTGGATAACAGAAGGCTGGGTTACGCTTACGAACAAGTGGACATCCCATGGAAAAACTATCGACTGGTGCCACGAGCAACAAAGTCGAAAGTCGCAGAGAGATTTTCTAAATTGCCGACGGGAACGAACAAAGTGACGTTCCCGTTAACTTTAGATAAAGTTGTGAGGATTTTAGTGAAAAGGCCAATGAAATGTTGGAGTAAGAAACAGAAATATGAGGAGGATGAGATACTGCAGATAACTGAGATAGAGTTTGGTAGTGAGGAGTATGTTAAATTTGATGTCATTATAAACGATGAAGACCCGGAGGGATGTCCACCCGACAAGAGCGAGTTTGCTGGGAGTTTTGCTCAATTGCCGCATATAAACCAAAATGCAGAAAATATAATAACATCCTTGAAGCTGTGTATAACTAAGCTGTTGGAAGATTTGGATGCGGAAGATGATGATAGTGTGTTGGTCACTTTGGTACCCAATTGTGGGACTGTTACCATTGGTGGTATCAATATTGTGGGCTTATCTTCTGCTTGAACTTGGTTGTATTTTTCAATAAATAAAATAAAGAATGTGTTTGAATAGTAAAATGATCCAACGGGTGTGGATTGTTCTCCTAATGCGATCTAATGGTGTCACATTATGCCATGTCATAAGGGGAGACATATGACATGGCAAATGAGAGAAGACACAAACCCCTTCCAAACCTTCTCCCTTTATTCACTTTACCCACATCACAAATCCCTCACAACACCCCTTTCGAAACCCTGCCATGCTTATGCCCTTGATTGCCACCATCCGCCTTCCTCCCCCCGCCTCATGCGAGAAAGGGGTGTTTGAATACTAAAATGATCAAACGGGAGTGGACTGTTCTCCTGATGTGATCTAATCGTATCACATTATGCCATGTCATAAGGGGAGACATATTACATGGAAAATGAAAGAAGACACAACCCCCTTCCAAACCCTCTCCCACATCACAAATCCCTCACAACACCCCCTTCCAAACCCTCCCATGATTATGCCCTTGACTGCCGCTGACAGCCTCCCACCCACCTCCCGCCTTTGTTGACCGTCGCCTCATCCAATAGGTATACTCTTAGGTCTTTGTGTGTTTGAACGTTTGGATTTTATTTATGTGTTATAGGCAAGGTTCTAAAAAATGCGGGGCGTGATTGAGGCGTGGAGGCCAAGCCTTAAGCCTTAGAAGCCTAGGCGGGCCTAGGCGTGAAAAAACGTGAAAAGGCGTTTAGGCCTTCTTAATATATATTAATATTTTTTAACCATAACAAGGCTATTAAAATACAAAAATTGCACATATCATAAAAATATGTCTGAATATATGCAAATTAAAATACTATTTTGATTATTTTGGATGAGATAATGGTCCGATTTGAAAACAAATTCTTTAAAAGGCGACATCGTTTCACTAAAACATTGTTGTTTTTAGAAAAAAGTGCGCCTTAAGGGTTTTACAAAGAATAAGGCGTGAAAAGCGTAAGGCGAGGCGTTTCTCCCAAGCCTTAAGCCTAGGCGTGCCTAGGCGGAGCCTAGGCGGGTTTTTTAGAACAGTCTTATAGGGCTTTTTGTGTTTTATGTTGTACACTCTTAGGGCTTTCTCATCCATTTCCTCTACCTCTCCCTGACACAAAGACTCCTCCTACATGTAATCCCCCCACCCCTCTTAACGATTTGGTTTCAGTTCATTTTAGGGCTTTGTTCATTTTGGTTTAGGTTAAGGTCTATTTTAATTTTGTTCATTTGATCTTATATTTGTTTACATGTACGCTTATCTGTTGGGATCTAATTATTTTTTTGTGTTTTGTTGTTTATTTTTTCTTTTTGCAGGTTACTGATTATACTTAGAACACCCTAAATAGGTCTAATCATTTCTTCTCTTTATTATATGTCTATTTATAGATTTTAGGTGCTAAAATCTATGTTTTATACTTTTTTCTCAACATATTTTAGGTCTTATTGTGAATTTGGGAGATACCCCTGATTTGAAACCACATTTTAGTTCTTAGTGATCTTTTATGTTTGTCACATTCTATCAATTCAATGTTTTCTTTTTTATGTAGGAGTAGGAAACTAGTTACGGTGTGTGGGTGAATGTATGTTTCTTTTGTGGTGATGGGTGTTTACACTATTAATTTTAATTATGTCTTAAACTAATACAGTGTGTGAATGAAAGTGGTAACCATGATTGTAATTATGTCTTACACTACTGACGTCACCACATTAGACTTTGAAAGGTAACTTGAAATTAATTTTATGGTATACAGATCCAACCGATCGACCGTTGACTTGCATTATCACCCTATGTTGTGGTAAGATCTTCACATTTCCCTATCTTTGTCATTTTTTAGATTATTTTCAAATATTCCGATTTTTGAGTCTCTTTTCTAAATCAGGTACTCAGTACAACCTCGACTTCCCTGTTGATATAATTCAATATGTATTGGAGAGTTCATGATGGGCAAGATCTTGCATGCATTGGTAGTGAACATATGTTACTAATCTGGATTATCATTCTTTTGATGTTGACAAGTGCATTGTTTAAACAAAACTTTGGATATTAGTGTGTTGTTATAATATCTTATTATATATACGCATGTAGTTGTTCTGCTATCTGTTCTCCAAACATCAAATCCTAATTTCTAAGAATTTTGATGTTTTTTACTCAAATAAATACACCTGTAAGACTTTTACCCAAACTTTCCAAAACAGATTCTTTCATGTTTGGAATTAAAAAACAATTAAACACCGACATAAAATCAAGAGATCAATCTTGATACCCTAACTCTCAAACCTTCAAAAATCACACCACCTCCACTAAACATGCTTTCATAACAGTCAATTGTCACTCGATTTCTCTTTAGGATTTGCTTTGAAAATCACCCCAAGCATCATTGTTAAACTTCTTTACTTCTCTCTCATCCTTTTCTCCATTGATCAGCAACCGTAGTGGAGTATGTAATTTTTGGTTTAGTTTTCTAGATATTTGGCTCATGCGATTAGAATTTTTCTTCTCTTTTCATTGTTTGTTCTTTTCTATGCACAAATCTATAAAAATCGAATCCAAAAGGGAAGGGGGGTTGCATTATCTTATTTAGCTACTGTCTTGGAAGAAGGGACAACGATCGCTTGATTTTGTTTTAGTGTTTAATGGAATCATTAGTAACGTTAACGACGGTATAAACAATGGCAGCTTCTGGTTCTAATTCGAAGAGGACACTACCAAATTTATTTTGGAGTGGTGAAGGGACATGAGCATCTTTATTAACAAAAAAATTTCGCACAAATAATGAAGATGAAAAGAGTAATTCTATTGCCAGTTTGTTAGTCCAGCTTCCACAAAATCAATGAGCAATGATGGGGTCTCTTGGGGATGGGCTTCTCAGACAGCAGTATCATGTTTTTGGCATGGATTGGTACTGTTAGATCAGTTTTTCGATGTGGGTTCTGAGAATACACATTCTTTTATCAACTATTCATTTTATCGGAGACTTGCGGTATATGCCTAAGTATCTATACATTTAGATAGATATCGCTGCAAAAATGAACATGTCAATAATTTTATGTCGATTAGTGGTGGATTGCTGGATTAGGCATTAAGAGATATTGTAAACTGTTAAGGTTCTCATCTACTGATTCTGGGAGTGGGTTCATGGTATTTCTTTCTCAGACACTATTTTTGTTTTTTCTCATTGTGTACGGGTTTTGCAACCTTTGTGATTTTGTCAAAGTGTGAGTATGGTATTACATTTCAAAATCAGACAAGTGTAAATGTTTCATTTTAATTATCCGTATAGGGATGTACTGTGATTTGATCTCTTTACTTTAAGTTCATTTTCTTCTTTATTACCACACTGTTATATTTGAGATGTTGATTTTTTCTTGAGAATCTAAAGAGCATATTTTGAATAAAAAATTCCCTTAGTTATATGTAATGAGTGATCTTTACTAGATATTTTTACGTTTTTTTTTCCTTTTGGTGGTTTGAAGAGGGGTAGATATCCAAACTTTTCGGAAATTTTTTTTGATTTTTTTTCATTTATTTCCACTAAGAACTCAACGCCTGAACTGAAGACATGGAACCACCATCCACATCACTATCCATCCACTGTTACAAAATATTTTGGTAAGGTTTTATATCCCTCTTTAGATCATTGATAGGCATTTATGGTTTCTTATAAACCCTGTAAAAATTATCTTACTCTCTGTCTCCATCTTACAACTTTATGATTTGTAAGGTTTTTAATTTGGGATAGTGTTATGGTGTTAATTGGTTGTTAGATATTCACTATTTAAGTTGGTTTGGGGGGAATTATTTGTCTATATTTTGTTATGGAAATTTCCTTGAAGAGTATTTGAACTATGTTATGTTTTTTTACTATGTTTTAGGTAAGCATGTCAAAAAATATTTATAACTAATTAAACATCATGTCCCATTTGGTATTAGTAAGAATTTATGCTATTCCATGAAATAAGATCCCACTCTTCCCTTGCCATCCAAATAGAGGGTCAAAGTTTTTTAGCAACAAGCTTTGGATTGGAGGCCAAATATCTCATTTGTAAGTGGTTTGGATACTGTTTGTTAATTCTGGTGGTGGTTATCTATTCATTATGTTTCCATATGCATTAAATTTTTTGTCCATTAAAAGCTTTTATGAATTTCCCTCATAATTTTCTTTACGCTATTTGTTTTATAAATAAATTTCTATAACATAGTTTGAATATCTATAAGTAAAAGAAGATTGTTGGGATATATTCTAAAAAGTATTTTGAAAATGTACATCTTTTAGGGAGGATGAAATTTTATGGGGAATGGATCATGATTTTGTAGACACACAATTATGGATCGTTTGGGTGGTTTGGTTTTTTTAAAATGGCATATCTTTGTAACTTTCATTTCTTTGTATTTTGTGGATGGTTTCTGTGATAGCACGTATGTATGTCTGTATTTTTTATGTCATTACCAGTGTAATTTTATGAGTTTGGTTTAACCTAAGATGTGTTTTTGAGGGAAAAACATTGTGACAACATGTGCGTGTTACTATACTTGTAATGTCATTGTGCTTTTGAATTTTTACCTCATATTTATGTTTTAGGACTATTAAACTGAGCTTTCACATACAGGAATCTTATAACATCCGAATCTGATCATCTCATTTGCCTTCAAATATCATGGTTCTTGCTTCAGTTTCTTATTAGAGACGCTTAAAGGAAATGTGCACAAATACTAGAATCAATGTGCACAAATACTAGATGGTGGCAAATAATATGAGTATAATTTTACTTATATTAGTTTTAATAGAAATCATATAACTATTTTGATAAATACACGATAAATATTAACGTGGACGAATACTAGAATCAATGTGCACATAATAATTAGTCATTAATTCCATTATTATTTCCTATAATTTAACGAATGGATAATCTCTAATACCCAAATTACAATAATTAATGTACGTAATATTACAATAAGTACAAATGAGAAATTTAATATTAGTAGTTTTACTTATATTAGTTGTAACACAAATTATAGAATTAATTTAATTAATATATGATAAAGATTAACATGTTCGAAAACTTTACAAGGATTGTGAAATATTTGCATTGAAAGCTTGATCTTCACTATGAGTAACATTAAGTATTATATTAAAAAGAGGTTACCTTTTAATTTGTAGTAAAATATTAGTACCTCACACCTTGCATTTGTCCTATTAAAGGTGTTAAGTTGTATGTTTAATCAATTTTTACCACTTAATGTGTACTTTTATTGCTACAATTTAAAGTTATTTTTGTCATATGATCATAATACATGATTTAATTTAGATTACAGTCAATATGGACACTATTACCATCTCATGATTAAATCAACAAAGATATGTTCACTTAACTACGGATCATTGTCCTAAAAACATATATTTATATTTACAATATTCAAAAAATTCATCTACCTTTTCATTTATACATATTTAATAAATATGAAAATGTATGTCAATAATTAAATATGCATTACACCCAACCGTGCATCGCACGGGTCACCACTAGTTCTTTTATATTCATATGTTAAAGTGATTCATTGTATATTACGTATGTTAGTTTTTCATGAATATCTCTTTGTTGAGGTATGTATCGGGAATGGAATAGTGTTTCGCACCAAATGTATCGCATTTATGAGTCGACATAGAAGGATTCATATTATTTTGTTCATTCTTATTATGCATTTCTTCAACCGGAGTCCACACTTACTGTCAATGTGAAATGGTTTTATCATTCGGGTTTGATGTTGGGCAATATTTTTATATTTCTGTTTTTATTGGATATGTAAGTGTTTAATATTTTTTCTAATAGTTTGCGTTTAAATGTTGGGCAGATTTTAAATGCTGTATCATGTGCCATTATTAAGGAAAATATATTAATTTGGGTATCACCTTCCCTTTAAGGTAGGGATAATTTTTCCCATGGTGCCTTTAGGCATAGGTATAACAATCAGTTAAGAGTTGTAAATCAATCAATTAAGAGTTTGTTTGATGCTCTGTTTTTCCATGTAATATTCATATTAAAAGTTTATGAATTGTGAAGGTCTACCTGCTTTGATATTTTTGTTTTTGAGTTTGAATTGTGTATTTCGAAGGTCCTATTCCATAGGTAATATGGACATTAGCACACATTGAGTGGTTTGTCAGAAGACAAGGAATTTCAATCGGTGCAAGACATGTTATGCTGATGATGTTACATTAATATGTTGCCTGTTGGTACTACTACTGTTACATAGGTGTGTGTGTGTGTGTGTGTGTGTGTGTGTGTGTGTGTGTGTGTGTGTGTAGTTTCCTTTGAGTGATGAGTACACATTAATAATTCGAATGGATTTTCATTTATGCATGTATATATATTTAGCAGATTTTATCATTAGGATCAAACAGATGATTTACTTATTTGTTTCTTGTATTATTGTAGTTGTACATATATGTATAGTTATGTATTTACTATGAAACAAGAGATTATTTTATCTTGCACTTTGTTTAAGTTTATGATGTTTAACATGTAGACACCAATTATATTTGAGTACACCTACCTTTTATACTGGATATGCTTGGTTATCCATTCTTCCCTTATTGTCTACTGAACTTTCTATGGTGTAAAATCAAGTCATTATATTACTAATTTATTACTTTTTTGGAATTCGTCTATCCAATTGATTCTCAAAAGATTAGCGATTTAAATATAATGGTGCTTTCGATATACACCTTGCTTTTTATACTTATAATGCGTCGCTTTTGATTTTGCAATGCATTTATTAGGACGTGATATGCATTTAATAGGAAGTGATATGGCAATGTTCCTACCATGCTTCAAATCAACCTCATGTGGGAAAGGTTAATTTATTCTTTTGATTTCTTTCTCTGATTTTTTAAATATCTGGTATTACATACTCTTAATTTTCTTTCAATCTATGTTTATATGCTATTTTCATTTTTGCGGTATATGAAATTGTTGATTTTCTATTTGACTATGTCCATGGTTAAAAGCTTCCCCAAAATTGTGACCCAAAGGTCAGATCTGTATCTCATATGTTATTTAGAAACCATTTAAGGACTATGATTCTTTATTTGTGTGACACCCCGACTAATTAAATACCGGGTAGCTACTCCTTTATTAAATTAATTCAAAATGCCAAGTTGGTCCAGTTAATAGCATCACTGTCGAAAACATTTTAACGATTACTAACCACCTAGTATTTAAAAAGTAAGTTGTCAAATTTTAATTAAAGTCCGATTAACATGCAACAAATGTAATGAAGAATAATAACACCATTCACCATAACGAAGTAAATAGAATAACCATCACATAATGTAAATAAAGTCTGGAGGAAAACTCCTCACTACAAATCCCACAACTGAAATAAGTAACGAAATACTGAATACTGAATCAATACATGACAAAGTCTGAAAAACTGAAATGGAAAGATGTCTCTAATATAAATGGGCCCTACAACCGATAAATACTGAATCAGGAATCCAAATGGTAGAAGCGTCTACAAGCAAATCCCTGTAGCTTCCACAAACAGCTACAGCTCGTCACCTGAATGAGTATCCTATGCATGGTGTCCTTGTGGCTGGGCACCTAAAATGGTTTTACAAGAAAAATAGATTTGAAAGCAAACGGGTCAGAGCCCGAATGTGGAGATATTTTAAAAACCTGCAAGTGCTTTAAAAACATTTAAAACATTAAATGCAAAGTACATGTTAGGACGTGCACTCACATGGAATTCTCACCTCTCGTCTAACTGTGCACTCCTAACGTAAGTACCCATCTAACCGCTAGCTACGTGACATCATATCTAGCTAGACTGACATAGGTTCTACCCTTATTACTCGGTTCCCATTAACATTATAACGATTTCAATTAAATAGGGGCTTAACTTACATTTCATGTTCTCATATAAAAGTAATACAACTCATTATAGATCATCCCTTTTATTTTATTCCATAGTTATACACACAATGCCATATTAAAGTTCCCAGTTTATTAAGTGTATATTTTCCACAACATAAATATACAATATAAGTACCCCGAGACTAAGCTGCGGTGCACACATACTCTGCTATCCATCCCGGTACATCACGTACATAAGGATCACATATTCCGAATCTCTCAGGAATAGTTCACAGATAACAACATCACAAATAATGGAGGCGAACACAGTCACATCACATGGGTCACGCACATACCTACGCTCCCACGATCAGCGAACTTATTAACATCCCAATAAGTCTTTCTCTGACCTATGTTCATCGAGGTAACCAGTCTAAATCCGGGCAACACAAGGATTAGAGGGCCCTAAGCGAACGCAAACCTCCCGTGATAGCAAGTATGGTAGGTATGTCATACACACAATTCATATACCAATACTAAGTAAGCACACATCTTAGTAATCCCGTAGTTTAATTGTAGTACTTATCGCATTCTCGTACCAATCTAATATATATACAACTTATATAATCCCTGTCCATATTTACACGCGCCATAAATTTATTCTCACGTCGTGGTAAACACTCACGTCTCAATCCCATATTAACCATTATTTAAATCACTCGTATATAATTTACTCCTCATAATAATCCAAATGTCCCAAATCTATCAATATATCATCAAAGGAATGTTATCTCTATCCTCGAACAAGTTTACGGGACTCCCAAAATCAAAACAGGTCAAAAAGGCCTAAACTGCCAGCTCGTTAGAAGTCTCGTTCGAACGAGGCTGTTCGAACGAGATTTCAGTTCGTTCGAACGAGCTGTACCTTCGAACGAGATCTCGTTCGAACGAAGTTATTGAACGAAATTCCCTTTCGTTAGAAGCGACTGGTCAACTCGTTAGAAGCTCGTTCGAACGAGCTCGTTCGAACGACCTGGAGAGGTCTTCTAACAAGGGACCAGTTTCGGCCCAGATTTTCTCCAATCTCGTTTTTCATCCATTTTAACACCTCAAACCTCTTCCAAAGTTCATCCCAACAACGTTTTAGGGTCTCTAATTCATCCTAAACATATTAAGTCACCTCCTAACATGTTTTAAGGAATTAATTTGTCCTAAACATCATTAAATCACAAGTCTCTACTCTTTTCCCCAATTTTTTTCAAGAACATAAACCCTAAATTTTTATCATCATCAATTCCCAGAATTTAATCCGTTTTTACATCACATAAATTTGTAATTTCTGAATTCAATCTTCCAATAACGTTTCTACATGCAAACCTATACCCAAAATTAAACTAACAACTTCCAATTTCATGGGTTTTCCTTTATCTCTCAAACAAGAATGATTATTAAGATTTCTAACATGGAAGAAACATTTACTGCATAAAGAATGTAAATTAAATCACTTGCCTTGATTTGATCTCTGATTTTGATGACGATTTCCTCTCTCTTTCTGCAGAATTCCCTCTCTCTCTCTTTCTCCAAGCTTCTTCTCCAATGGCTATAGTGGCTAGGGTTTTCTTTGGGAAAGTAATTAGAAACCAAATTCTAATAACCTACGTAACCTATTGGGTTAACATGGGTTGGTTAGTGGCTTAGTGGGTCAAACCCACATCAGATTTACTTTACTAATTTTCGTCATATTTAAATTCCTAAAAATAGGAAATTACCAAAATACCCTTTATATTGCCGGTATGGCCTAAAAATACCCCGGGACCCAAACTACACCCCCGGCTAGTGTTTTCTGACTATCTCGATCCTTCCGGACGCGTTGGCGCACTCAAAATGACCATACGGTTAATAGAATTTAAATTCACTTTTATAAATAAAATAATTATATCCTGACGCGACTGTCACACGCGTCCCAATAAAATGACCAAATTGCCGTATATCAATCTCACGACAAATTTCATAATTCAATATTCATATAACATCATATATACTCAATATAGTCAAATACCAACTCACATCTCGCTAGTATTTTACCCGGATTAATTTCCAATTAATTCTCATTTAATTAATTAATCCCAAAAATAAATATAGCCAAAAATACGGGGTATTACTTACTTCCCCCCTAATAACTGAATTTCATCCCGAAATTCGGAACTAGAAAGTACCTACTAAAAACAACTCTGGATAACGTTCGCGCATCTCATCATCGCGCTCCCATGTGGACTCCTCGACATTGTGATGTCGCCACTGAACACGCACTAACGGAACTATCTTTGACCGCGGCTTCCTCTGACTTCGGTCCAAAATAGCAATCGGCCCTCCTCGTAGGAGCTATCCGGCTGGAGATCGATGTCCTCCACAGCAATGTGAGAATGAACCAAATTATCTCTAAGGTATTTCCTTAGCGAGGAAATATGGAACACATCGTGAATCCGATGCAAATGCTCTGGTAACACAAGTCTATACGCAACCGGTCCGATCCGCTCAATAATAGGGAACGGCTCCACATACCTTGGTGTTAACTTCCCCTTCTTCCCGAAACACATAATCCCCTTCATAGGAGATACTCTGAGCAAAACCTGGTCCCCTACTTGGAACTCCCTGAAAAATCTCTTCGCATCAGCATAACTCTTCTGTCGGTCTTGAGCTACCCGAATGCGACTCCGAATCAAGTCAATCCTTGTCGAAGTATCCTGAATCACTTCCGGCCCAAGTAGTTTGTTGTCCCCCACCTCTAACCAACATGCTGGGGAACGACAAGGCCTACCGTACAATGCCTCAAACGGAGCCATGCCAATAGTGAACTGATAGGAGTTGTTGTAAGCAAACTCCACCAGTGGAAGGTACTGCTCCCATCCACCCCCAAAGTCAATAATGCACATGCGCAGCATGTCCTCCAACATCTGATTTGTGCGCTCTGTCTGCCCATCGGTCTGCGGATGATAAGCCGTACTCAACCGTAATTCCGTGCCCATGGCCTCCTAGAAACTCTCCCAAAACCGCGAAACAAATATCTTGTCTCTGTCAGACACGATATTTAGGGGTACACCGTGAAGTCTCACAACCTCTGAAATGAAGAGCTGGGCATACTGTCCCGTAGTGTAGTCAGTCCCTACGGGTAAAAAGTGAGCGACTTTGGACAACCTGTTCACAATTACCCAAACGGAGTCGTGACCCCTCTGCGACGTAGGCAACCCCGTGATAAAGTCCATGGATATGCTCTCCCACATCCACACCGGGACCTCCAACGGCTGTAGAAGTCCTGTCGGTCTCTGATGATCCACTTTTACAAACTGACAAGTGGCGCATTTCGAAACAAACTCAGCGATATCTCTCTTCATACCGCTCCACCAATACTGGCGTCTCATGTTTTGGTACATTTTGTCCCCTCCGGGATGTATCGCGAACCGTGAGCCGTGCGACTCTGCCATCACCTCGTGTCGCAATTTCTCCCCTTCCGGAACTACCAATCTCCCATTGAAGCGTAATCCCCCATCTGAGCTGACGGTATAGGTCTCGGCTCCCCCTGCTAGTAATCGAACTATCTGCTCCTGACAGAACGAGTCATTAGCCTGTGCCCGTACTACCTTCGTGACGATCTGCGGTGTAACGGTCATCACAGACATGAAAGATCGGGCCACTGCATCCTGGTGTCCCAACTCCTTCCACTTTGCCTTCCACACCTCTGCCACCTCATCTGCTGGCCTACGGCTCAACGCGTCTGCTACCACGTTAGCCTTGCCTGGGTAATACTGGATATCGAACTGGTAGTCTTTCACAAACTCAAGCCGCCTACGCTGCCGCATATTCAACTCTTTTCGCGTGAACAAGTATTGTAGGGACTTGTGGTCCGTGAACAGTTGGAACTTCTCCCCCAAAAGATAGTGCCTCCAAATCCGTAGGGCAAATACCACTGTCGCCAACTCCAATTCATGCGTGGGGTACTTCTTCTCGTGAGGTTTAAGCTTACGGGAAGCATAAGCTATGGCCTGTTTCTCCTGCTGTAATACACCTCCAAGCCCTTGCAAAGATGCATCGGTGTAAACCAAATACTCAACTCCCGGTCTCGGCAATGCTAACACAGGTGCTGAGGTCAATTTATCCTTCAGTTCATCGAATGCCAACTGACAGGCATCACTCCAGATGAATGGCACACCCTTACGAGTCAGATGTGTCAAAGGACCCGCTATCTTCAAAAATCCCCGAATGAACCTCCTGTAGTATCCTGCTAGGCCCAAGAAACTATGAATTTCAGTCGGTGTCGTGGGCTGTCCCCACTCCCTCACCGCGGATACCTTCCCCGGATCAACAGATATCCCCCGGTCGGAAATAATGTGTCCCAAAAACTGGACCTCCTTCAGCCAAAACCCGCATTTCTCATATTTTGCATACAGCTCGTTCTGACGCAGCGTCTGCAAAACCTGCCTCAAATGCTCGGCGTGCTCCTCTTCTGTCTGGGAGTAAACCATAATATCATCAATGAAGACAATGACAAACTGATCTAGGAAATCCTTGAACACTCTATTCATCAAGTCCATAAACACTGCTGGAGCATTGGTCAAACCAAAAGGCATAACCCGAAACTCGTAAGAACCATATCTCGACAAGAACGCAGTCTTCGAGACATCCTCCTCCCTGATACGCAACTGATGGTATCCCGATCTCAAGTCAATCTACGAGAAGAAAGAAGCTCCTCTCAACTGATCGAATAGGTCATCGATTCGAGGCAACGGATACTTATTCCGTATCGTGACCTTGTTCAACTCCCGATAGTCCACACACAGTCTCAGTGAACTGTCCCTCTTCTTCACAAACAAAACTGGAGCGCCCCAAGGTGAGGTACTCCTGCGAATAAAGCCCTGACCTAACAGCTGCCCTATCTGATCTCGTAGCTCTCGCATCTCTTCCGGAGCCATACGGTACGGTGCGCGTGCTATAGGCCTCGTATCTGGCAATAGGTCTATAACAAAGTCTATCTCTCGACTGGGGAGTAAGCCTGGTATCTCCTGAAACACATCTGAATACTCCCTGACGACTGGGATCGAATCTAAAGGAATCACAACCTCCTTAGAGGTATCCTCCTCTAGGTAATACAAATGAGCGGTCGAGCCTCCCTCTGGGAGAGGCATCGCCACTGCAAACATCTCTTGCCCCGGAATGGCAAAAACAATGCTCCCACCGAAACAATCAATCATGGCTCTATAATTAGCGAGCCAATCCATACCGAAAATCACATCGTGAACATGCATATCTAATACCAACATATCTGCAGGTAATACCAGACTACCTATCTCTACTCCCACTCCCCGGCATATAAAGAATATAAGTGACCCACTCCCCAATGGTGAGTCGACACACGTCATTGTGCTCTCTGCCGTAGCTAACAATCCTAAGGCTTTCGCGAAATGTGTAGCTATAAAACAATGTGTAGCCCCCGTATTAAATAATACCCGACCCATAGTGCCATGGGTAGGAAACATACCCTCAATCGCGGGCGGTGCCTGTGGAACTGCTGCCTGGTGGACGTGGTAGACACGTCCATACTGTAGCTGCCCCTGCTGAACTGGGACTGCTGGAATGGGTGGCAATGCTGCCATCTGTGGCGGTGCGGGGAGAGCGGCGGGAAACATAGGCCTCTGCGGCTCCTGGCGAGCACCCTGCTGCTGCTGCTGTAGGGCCCTGCCCCTATCAGGACAATCCTGTCGTTTATGGCCAATCTTACCACAAATGAAACACTTCCTTTGGAAGTTTCCCCCTCGCTGTCCATGCTGACCACGGCCCTGGTGACCGTTATCATTTCTGCCTGGCATTGCTGGCCCTGTT
Organism: Sambucus nigra; assembly: GCA_949130495.1. Lineage (NCBI taxonomy): Eukaryota > Viridiplantae > Streptophyta > Magnoliopsida > Dipsacales > Adoxaceae > Sambucus > Sambucus nigra. Next base: position 55,277,449 of record OX422220.1, read on the forward strand.
GCAACTGTTGATGACCATTCTGTCCTTGCTGCACTGGAGCTACTGGAAAGGTTGGTAGGGCTGAGCTGGTGCTGTGAGAGCGATTGTAAAAAGTGACCCCTGTGGATCATTACGGGCACCCTGCTGCTCGGGAACTCTAACACCTTCTGGGCAATCCTGGCGTTTATGGCCATGCGTGCCACACACAAAACATCAGCCTCTGAAGTTATTCCCCCTCTGACTCTGCTGCTGACGGTGTCGTCCTTGCAGACTTGGAACTTTATTCCTCTTTCAAAAATGCTTCATTGTACCACGTTGTTGATTAGAACCTACTCGGTCTTGGGTAGTTTGTTGTCGAATTTTGGGGGTCCTCGCACATTTGTCAGCTTTATTCACATGCACTTGGCTAACCTCTCTAAGTCTTTTGCCTCCTTTAAGTTGTATGATGCATTCTTGGTATTGTAAAACTGCAGTGGTAACTTCTTGTGCCACGATACCCGCTAACTCGACGGTTGATATTCTATCCGAGGATACCCAAGGTGTGAGTCGATCTCGCCCGTTTATTCCCTTACCCGTTCGAGCTAGTTCTTCTTGACGGTCCATCTGAAAATTTAAGTAAATTTGGATGAGTTCATCATTCAAATAAACAAACCGCGGAAGTACGAATTCCCAATGTACAGAGATGAATACAACATTCCTAATATTTAGGGCTCTATATCAAAGAAAGCTCAGCGAAAAACATAATAAGCCGTTCAGATCCTAAAGGACACTAGAACCTGATGCTCTGATACCACCTGTGACACCCCGACTAATTAAATACCGGGTAGCTACTCCTTTATTAAATTAATTCAAAATGCCAAGTTGGTCCAGTTAATAGCATCACTGTCGAAAACATTTTAACGATTACTAACCACCTAGTATTTAAAAAGTAAGTTGTCAAATTTTAATTAAAGTCCGATTAACATGCAACAAATGTAATGAAGAATAATAACACCATTCACCATAACGAAGTAAATAGAATAACCATCACATAATGTAAATAAAGTCTGGAGGAAAACTCCTCACTACAAATCCCACAACTGAAATAAGTAACGAAATACTGAATACTGAATCAATACATGACAAAGTCTGAAAAACTGAAATGGAAAGATGTCTCTAATAGAAATGGGCCCTACAACCGATAAATACTGAATCAGGAATCCAAATGGTAGAAGCGTCTAAAAGCAAATCCCTGTAGCTTCCACAAACAGCTACAGCTCGTCACCTGAATGAGTATCCTATGCATGGTGTCCTTGTGGCTGGGCATCTAAAATGGTTTTACAAGAAAAATAGATTTGAAAGCAAACGGGTCAGAGCCCGAATGTGGAGATATTTTAAAAACCTGCAAGTGCTTTAAAAACATTTAAAACATTAAATGCAAAGTACATGTTAGGACGTGCACTCACATGGAATTCTCACCTCTCGTCTAACTGTGCACTCCTAACGTAAGTACCCATCTAACCGCTAGCTACGTGACATCATATCTAGCTAGACTGACATAGGTTCTACCCTTATTACTCGGATCCCATTAACATTATAACGATTTCAATTAAATAGGGGCTTAACGTACATTTCATGTTCTCATATAAAAGTAATACAACTCATTATAGATCATCCCTTTTATTTTATTCCATAGTTATACACACAATGCCATATTAAAGTTCCCAGTTTATTAAGTGTATATTTTCCACAACATAAATATACAATATAAGTACCCCGAGACTAAGCTGCGGTGCACACATACTCTGCTATCCATCCCGGTACATCACGTACATAAGGATCACATATTCCGAATCTCTCAGGAATAGTTCACAGATAACAACATCACAAATAATGGAGGCGAACACAGTCACATCACATGGGTCACGCACATACCTACGCTCCCACGATCAGCGGACTTATTAACATCCCAATAAGTCTTTCTCTGACCTATGTTCATCGAGGTAACCAGTCTAAATCCGGGCAACACAAGGATTAGAGGGCCCTAAGCGAACGCAAACCTCCCGTGATAGCAAGTATGGTAGGTATGTCATACACACAATTCATATACCAATACTAAGTAAGCACACATCTTAGTAATCCCGTAGTTTAATTGTAGTACTTATCGCATTCTCGTACCAATCTAATATATATACAACTTATATAATCCCTGTCCATATTTACACGCGCCATAAATTTATTCTCACGTCGTGGTAAACACTCACGTCTCAATCCCATATTAACCATTATTTAAATCACTCGTATATAATTTACTCCTCATAATAATCCAAATGTCCCAAATCTATCAATATATCATCAAAGGAATGTTATCTCTATCCTCGAACAAGTTTACGGGACTCCCAAAATCAAAACAGGTCAAAAAGGCCTAAACTGCCAGCTCGTTAGAAGTCTCGTTCGAACGAGGCTGTTCGAACGAGATTTTAGTTCGTTCGAACGAACTGTACCTTCAAACGAGATCTCGTTCGAACGAAGTTATCGAACGAAATTCCCTTTCGTTAGAAGCGACTGGTCAACTCGTTAGAAGCTCGTTCGAACGAGCTCGTTCGAACGACCTGGAGAGGTCTTCTAACAAGGGACCAGTTTCGGCCCAGATTTTCTCCAATCTCGTTTTTCATCCATTTTAACACCTCAAACCTCTTCCAAAGTTCATCCCAACAACGTTTTAGGGTCTCTAATTCATCCTAAACATATTAAAGTCACCTCCTAACATGTTTTAAGGAATTAATTCGTCCTAAACATCATTAAATCACAAGTCTCTACTCTTTTCCCCAATTTTTTTCAAGAACATAAACCCTAAATTTTTATCATCATCAATTCCCAGAATTTAATCCGTTTTTACATCACATAAATTTGTGATTTCTGAATTCAATCTTCCAATAACGTTTCTACATGCAAACCTATACCCAAAATTAAACTAACAACTTCCAATTTCATGGGTTTTCCTTTATCTCTCAAACAAGAATGATTATTAAGATTTCTAACATGGAAGAAACATTTACTGCATAAAGAATGTAAATTAAATCACTTGCCTTGATTCGATCTCTGATTTTGATGACGATTTCCTCTCTCTTTCTGCAAAATTCCCTCTCTCTCTCTTTCTCCAAGCTTCTTCTCCAATGGCTATGGTGGCTAGGGTTTTCTTTGGGAAAGTAATTAGAAACCAAATTCTAATAACCTACATAACCTATTGGGTTAACATGGGTTGGTTAGTGTCTTAGTGGGTCAAACCCACATCAGATTTACTTTACTAATTTTCGTCATATTTAAATTCCTAAAAATACGAAATTACCAAAATACCCTTTATATTGCCGGTATGGCCTAAAAATACCCCGGGACCCAAACTACACCCCCGGCTAGTATTTTCTGACTATCTCGATCCTTCCGGACGCGTTGGCGCACTCAAAATGACCATACGGTTAATAGAATTTAAATTCACTTTTATAAATAAAATAATTATATCCTGACGCGACTGTCACACGCGTCCCAATAAAATGACCAAATTGCCGTATATCAATCTCACGACAAATTTCATAATTCAATATTCATATAACATCATATATACTCAATATAGTCAAATACCAACTCACATCTCGCTAGTATTTTACCCGGATTAATTTCCATTTAATTCTCATTTAATTAATTAATCCCAAAAATAAATATAGCCAAAAATACGGGGTATTACAATTTGTTCAAATAATTCTTTTTCCATAAAAACTCCCATTTGAGTATTCTGCTAACTTACTAACCTGTGTAGACAGTGATGAGAATCTCTCAAGCTTAATTCAGTTCATGTTTAGTTCACACGTCTGGTAACTCCCGGCCTATTTTGCACTATTTACATTATTTGGTATTAATGCTGGATAAAGAATGTCGTATTTGTTTTGTAATAACCTAATACAGAGAGGGAACCTGATTTAAAGCTACCGGTATGCATGTGTTGCTACAATCACTGTATATGCTGCTACAATCCCTGCTAAAGGCCAAGCTGTGCCTAACAAATTGGTTCATATCATTAGTTACCCTGGTTTTGGCATGTGGCAGGTCATTCCCCCCGCCGCTGTCGATACCCTGGTATTGGTTTGGGTTTAAAGAAGTCGGCGCTTGGCTCACAAACTATCCCAAGTCGAAATTCTTTTTATACTGTTGTTCAGGGAGTTTCTTACTTAATTTAGCTGTGAATTTGCGTAATTGGGAAAAAATACAGTTTTTAGTGAAGGAACAAAAATCAAAAGCCCTTTAGTTGAGGTGAGGATGGGATAGTGTGGATAGAAAAGGCAGTGCAGTATTAGAGTAGACAGTATGTGCACAAGGCCCAACGGTGGGAGCCCAACACAAGGACTGGTGTTGAAAACTCTGATTTTGATCGGAGGGGCAATCTTGGTTAAGCGTCTCACTAAGTCCACCACTCGCTGGGACCACGCTAGCATCGTCTCTCACTCCCTCACCGGAGAAAAATTCTCAAAGGACCAAGCTTTCAGAGATCCTGATAATTACTTCAATTTAAGATGGCTTTCATGCCCGGCTGAAGAGATGGTTGATGGTTCGAAGGTTCTATAATTTGAACAAGCATTCTGGAGGACTCCTAATAAGCCATTTCGACAGAGATTTCATATGGTGAAGCCTTGTAAAAAAGAAATGAAATGTGATGTTGAGCTAAGTAAATATGCCATTTGCGATGCGGAGGAGTACAAAAACTTTTGTGATTGACCAAAGGATCAGCGCCCACAGCCTGAAGAAGTAATTCGGGACATTGTAGATCATTTTACTACCATTTACCTTAAACGTTGTGATCGAGGGAAATGTTGCTTGTATGAAGGCTCCACCCCACCAGATGGATTCCCTAATTCATGGAATGGTGCGACATATTGTACCTCAGAACTAGCGGTCTTGAAGAACAATGAGATACATACCTCAGATAGGGGCTTTGATGATGATGGCAATCAAGTTTAGGGAGTGAAGGGAGGTCCCTATGAGTTCAAGCCTGCGCCTGCCTCGAGCTTTGTTGACATGTTATCTCTAAATTTTCCTCCTGAGTCTATGGAGAAAAGGATAGAGGGTTCATTTATCCTACAAGAATGACCACTTGTTAATTGACTGCAATATGTAAATTTCTACTTCATTTATCAATATTTCTGTTTGTAATCAATACCAATGACAAACATGGTGTGAATACAGAGGGGAGGGGGGAATCAGGATGGATGCAGAAAGAGAAAAATTTGTCTTTGATGATGCCAAAAATAAAAAAATAAAATAAAAAATTGGCATAATTGGCATCGGTTCCTTGAAAATTTCATAATTGGTGTTGTAGGAGATGTTGAATCTGGCTTCGAATTTGCAGAACATGTCACTTGATCACTTACCATGATATCAAATCTCTCTTTGTTTGGTTGAACTTTCAACTAAATAAGTTAAAATGATTTTTTTACTTTGCTTCATTGCAGTTCTATCACATACTTTCAAAGCAATGAAAGTGATTATGTTTGTGCTCTGATCACATGAAAGATAAAAGAGGTAAGACTTAAATTCTCATGTGCTTTTGTTATGGTTTAGTTAATTGGTATTAGGTTGCAATATGGATATTAACTGTGGTTTATTCATTTAAATCAGGTGCGTGTACAGACTAAGTTGCCGAAAGTGGAATGTTTATAAATTTGATTTTTGAGTTGCTTAATAGAAAATCATAAATTGAAAGAGTTTTGTATATAGTTTCTTCATGAGGTTTTCTCCATTCTAAGTGTTTTACTTATTAACTGGTTTACTTTTTTTTTTCTAAAATATATTGTTGTACAATCTCATTTCATGACCTTAATGTCATTCCAGAAACAAAATTCAAGTGACAATTTTTATTATTCTGATCAGCTGCAGACTCAAATATGGATAGTTGTACCGTATTGAAATTGGACACATAACATTAAAATGTAAACAGTCATAAATAGTTGGCCCATACTAAAAGTTTGGCTACACTTGAGCAACATGTAAGCATATGAACCACAACCAATAACTCATTTCTTTGATGTTATATATGTGTTAATCTTTGAACCTGTTTTAATTGTTATTTTTGGTTTAAATGTGTTGGATTGTGATTATTAGTCCGTGTCTAATTTTTCTTGGTTTAGTCTTAGTCGACACACCCTATTATACATATATATATTGCAGCTCTTATGTATTACATTTTGGAATGCTAGGACCATTGATGATGTTTCAATTAAATATGTAATACATTTTTTGTCGGTTATACAAGTTCTACCTTTACGGGTAATTGCTATTGTTGTTATGAACTATTAATTTTGTTGCTGGTGTATTTTATATTTATGTCTTACATTTTGGAATGCTAGGACCATTGGTGTTGTTTAAATTAAATATGTATTACATTTTTTATCGGTTATACATTTTCTACCTTTATGGGTAATTGCTATTGTTGTTATGAATTATTAATTTTGTTGCTGGTGTATTTTATATTTTTTAAACAGGGTGGATAGTTCTATAAATAGAGGAAACTCTGCCCAATTTTTTTAAAGTTTTTATAATTGTGGTGTTGTATAAAAAATCTTTTCGACTTGTACTATGTTATTATTTTTTTCTATAATAATGTTTTGTTTTAACTAGTGCCCAATGCAAGGAAATAATAATCTTCATTGAGGATATTTTGTGCTGAAGTTCATAAAGTACTTCTTGGAGGATCCTTCCATACCTTTTGAAATAAACGTATGTTACCACTATTTTCTCATTTTCTCCTATTATATAAAATATTGTTTATTTATTAAATATTATATATCGCAATAATAAATTCAATTATATCTTCAATTTTTTAGATGTGAAAATTTCCCGATAAAGCGGAGTACACGTTGAATGAGCTAAATGAAGTTCATTGAGTTCATTATGGATATGATATATTAGGTACTTCCAAATAATTGTAGTTTTTTATGTCATAATGACAATTTATTGAGATGATTATATTTGATTGCAGGGTTACTCTTTCTGGGTTGGATAGCGTGAGAACAAACTTGATCGAGTATTACGTTCAACACGTTGTAGCTTGAGTATTATTTTGGATTGTGGATCTTATGATGTAGTTCGCAATTTAGTTTTTGGATATTGTGATGAATCATCACTATTTTTAGAATATCACGTTGATAACTAGACGTTAGCTAGTTTTTGGATATCATCATGTAGCTCACACACTAGTTGGTTTTTGCATATGACGAAGCTCACATCAATATTTTTTTACCGTAAGTATCTTGATGTATATCAAGTTCGTGATATTTATGACCTTGATTACTATCTATTTACAAGGGTTGATTTAACCTCAAGTAACAGTTGTCTATTGATGAAATGATATTTTTTTTAAATGTTTATATAAACATTTATGTCAGTTTTGAAAAAACTCTCATAAAATTGCAGAAACTGAGATAAATGTGAAGTTATTTATGTCAATTTTTAATGAAAATGTGATTAAAAACTTGGTGAATATCGTAGTTTTTTATGTGTGTTCTTAAAAAACTGAGGTGAATATGATCTTATTTATGTCAGTTTTATGAACATTTATATCAGGGCCTTATATGTTTGTTTTGAAAAATTCTAAAACTGACATAAATGGTCATTTATGTCAGTTTTTGACTGACATAAATGACCATTTTTCTTGTAGTGCATGAAAATAATAATACGAGATAACCACCAATTATTTTAGAAAACGGATGTCAAAATTAATTTGTAAGTTTAAAGAAAACCATTTAGACGATCCAATTTTAAAACAAGGTGGATAAATGAAGACAGATAACAGTTCAAAAATCATTCACAACATAATAACCGAATAAGTTATCGGTTAACAGACCGATATAAGCGGTTACACCGAGTATTACATATAAATATCACAGTATATAAGCAAGTACAAAACTTGGGCAACACGCCCGAATGTTTAGACCGATCATAACTAGAGTATACAAAAAGATAGAGGCATCTATAACAAGTATCCTACAACATCCGCAAAAATGTTATAGCTCCTGCACACTAGGAAGAAAAGATTAACACGAGCGTCCTTGAGGCGGAGCACCTATGCGTAAATAGGATCCATAGAGAACAAAGAGATAGAAACGGGTCAGGGCCCGGTTTGATATGATATTCATGTGAATAAAATGCATGATAGTTATGAATTTCTAATATCATAAACAAGATTAACTCGCTCTTAACAATAAGAATAACCCTCACCTCTCATCTAAATGTACAACCTAGCGCAATGACATATATAGTCTTATCTACTCAACAATTCAAGAGAAATAACTCAATTCCAATTTAATAAACTTACATTTCAGTTTTGCACCATATGACATCATAAGTCCATTCCTCATTAGGAAACTTATTCCAAACAATTGATTTATAAAATGCTTTAGCCATTTATAAAATACCACTTTCGTGAGAATAGTTATAATCACAACATAACGATTTTAAGACCATCCTTCCGGGAGTAACCCCACTGGATGCACCCTTAAATCGCTGTCATCTTCCAGGGCCTATCACCAAGATAACCTGGGTATCCTAAATCACGTCGCATGGGAATCGGCCATATACCTTTGACAGTGAGTCATAACCATGCCCGAAATTACCTCACTTCGAATAAAATAAGATCACAATATAACCACCGGTCTTATGGCCGAGGAATATATTCACCATGTATTCACTAGCCAGGGGACTTCACCTCATTCGCGTAACTTCCCTTATGATACCATTTAGAGAGGTATGTATATTCAAATCAATATTCATAAGATATGCCAATGAAATGTGCATTATATTATATTCGGAGCCGTATGTGTTTAACGACGTAAAACACAACATTTAATTACCTTCATGTTAGTCTCCATGAATTAACCACATCCCTATGAGCCATCAAGTATAATATTACCTCATACCAATCTCAAAAGTCAAAAATTATATAACCCTACTTTCCCCTAGTCCTAGACTAGCTCACTATATTAAAAGGACCCTTACCTCCTTCTAATCAACTAATTAATTAATTCCCGACCTAAGCCCGAACACTCATTTTCTAACTTAGGTTCTTGATTCCATTAATACTAGACTCTAATACTCTAGTTTTACTTCATGCAAGAAGGTTCCTAGGTCTAAACCTTAAAAGAAAGGGACTAAAGAAAACAAAGTTTTCGGGATAAGAAATAGGGTACCGGTCGACCGGCCCCTGACCCCCGGTCGACCGCGCCTTCAGAAATTGGCCTTGTAAAAGAAGAAGTAAGCCCCTCCCCCAAGGCCCGGTCGACTGGTCCTTAGATCGCAGTCAACCGCGCTTTTTAAATATGCCTATCGAGTGAAGCAGTAGGCTTTTCTCTTTAGGCCCGATCGATCGGGCTCTGGACCGCGGTCGACTGCGCTCACCAGATCTCACGGTCAAACCCCTCTTTTAACATACCAAACCTAAATCCCTAACCCAATTTTCCTCCACTTCTCTCAATCTCATCATCTACTAACATTACCCCAACACTTCTACACAACAACAAACCAAGATAATCTACTCACAACATATATACATCAAAATCTAAGGGTTAAACACCAAAATTCATCAAAACCCACAATTTGTTCAATTATCCAAATACACAACTATCAATACAAATTATCCACACTAAATCACACATTTGCAAGTTAGAAACTTGCCTTAGGGTTGTTGTCTCAGATTATCTTCCGGTAGCAACGATTCCCAAGCTCAAGTCTTCAATTCTCTTCCTTTTCTCTCCTTTTTCTCCTAATCTCTCTCTCTTTCTCTCTCCAGGTTTAGAAGACATAAATGAGAATAAATGTTGTTGGAAGACTTAAATGCCCATTAACTCTAAATTCCAACTTAAATGTAACTACACAATTAAAATGACTCGTAACAACATAATTAAGTCATAACCTATCAAAAGTACCCGGAACCCAAAAATACAACATGGTACTTATTTTGACTTTCTCGACTATTTTCGGACTAACCACGCCATCTAAATTAGCTTTCGGGATAACATAAATTATTTCATGTTCCAACATCATTTTAATTTATCAATAATGATTCAATTGGAAAGTAAGCCATACCCGTCGTTTAAAGCACAACGACGCAATAGAACATAATATGATGCTATTTACATTCACTTAACAGTAAATATGCAAAACTCAGTAAATATTATCTCTTAAATCACTTAATATAATATTTACTCCAACTTCCATTATTTTATATAATTAACCCGCATGGAAAATTAATATAAAAAAAATTACTCAAAAATAAGGGGTATTACACCAAGATTTGAATAAAACCTCTTCAAAAGAAAATTACCCGTTGCCCAGTATCGACTTGATTGTGGACAACACGGCCATTCACGCTCTCAAGTTATTCGTTGATGGGTTTATCAGATACAATTAGATTAAGATGCCCCCTGATCATCAAGAAAAAATTGTATTCATCACCCCTTGGGGAACCTTCTGTTACACAGTTATGCTATTCAGTCTCAAAAATACATGGGTTACCTACCAAAGGGCTACCACAACTATCTTGCATGATCAAATACACAAAGAGGTCGATGTCTACATGGATGATATGATCATCAAGTCTAAGACTCGGGAAGGTCATGATCCCGCTCTTCAAAAGTTCTTCGAACGACTGCGACGATACCAGATGCTACTTAACCCACAGAAATGCATTATTGGCGTTACCAAAGGAAAAATTTTAGGATTCATGGTTAGAGAGAAGAGGATTGAAACAGATCCTACCAAACTAAAAGCCATACTTGAAATTCCACCACCCCGAACGGAGAAAGACGTCTGAGGATTCTTGGGAAAGTTACAGTATATCAACCGGTTCATCAGCCAGTTGACTTCTATTTGTGAACCCATCTTCAAACTCCTCTAGAAGGATTCGACCAAAGTTTGGAATGAAGCTTGTAAAGAAGCCTTCGATCGAATCAAGAAGTATTTATCCCGACCTTTAGTACTCATGCCACTGCAGCCTGGTCTCCCTTTACTCATATGCTTGACTGTAACAAAGACCATGGCTGGGGCATTGCTAGCCCAATACCTTGAAGAATCCAGCAAAGAGAGGGACATCTGCTACGCCAGACATAAATTAGCCGGGTACGAAGTCAACAATACTATCTTGGAGAAAGCATGTGTTGCTCTTATTTGGGTCACCCAAAAATTACGGCACTACATGCTCGCTTTTCCCATTAGACTTGTATCCCGAATGGATCCTATTAAATACCTACTCGAGAAACTTGCCCTGTTTAGCCGAATGGCCCGATGGTTGATGCTGCTAGTCGAGTTCGATATTGTGTATGTCACGTAGAAATTCGTGAAAGGAAGAGCCATCTGTGACTACCTTGCTGGCTACCCCAGGGAAGAAGCCGACGTTTAGATCTCCAAATTCTCAAAGGAAGACATCCTTTGCACCTCTCAAGAAGACTCGATGGAAAATGTTCTTCGATGGTGCTACCAACAAAAAAGGATATGACATTGGGATACTACTGATTGCCCTTGATGACTCTCACACTCCCATTGCCCCTGCACCAATAACACGACCGAATACAAGGCATGCACCGTAGGCCTCAAAGTCTCTCTCAAAAAAGGAATCCAATGCCTAAATGTCTATGGGGATTCTGCCATCATCATCGGTCAGGTCCTTAGAAGATGGAAAGTATTAATGTCATTTGGAGTACATTTAATCATATCCTTATGTCTTATTATTTTAAAAAAAATTAATATAACTATTTCTTTCTCATGACTCAAGGCAGCCTAAACACTACACATAGTAGTGGCAGCAACACATTGTGTATTGATTTGTGCATATTCGTTTTTCCAAATCGTAGAGTGCATGGTTTTAAAAAAAATCAAACGAGAAACTACTCATAGACGGTATATATTTTGAATGGTTTCTTTATTTGAGAAGATCATTTTCAAGTTTCGACCAAAATTTATTTTCAACCCATTATGTCACTTAAGGGAAATTGTGGGAGTGAATAAGAGGATAACAAAAAATATGGGTGGGTGTGGTATTTCAAACAAGTTAATGATGCATGTTGTCGTCGATCATTCATTGTTAATACAGTCCACCACTTTAAGATATTTCCACAAATTTATTATTTTTAGCTATGGTGGAATTGGCATTATGTAAGCATTATGCAAATCTTTATTTCAAAACCAAATATTTTTTATTCGTTTTTATTTCCTTAACATTGTATTTGAGTTGTGAAGCTGAAGTTCAAATAAACATATCGGGAGCATTTTATAAATTTGTGTATTCCTCAACTTATATAGTATTAATTTATATATTTTCGTTTCGATATTTTGAATTTTTTTTAGATATTCTTAGTATATTTTATTTAATTTTTACACTTTTGTGGATTTAGTATCAAATAAGGAATAACGTTAAACTGTTTTAGTTTTTCCTACAAAGATGTCTTACTTTTATCGATATCGATTTGTATTTGAAAAAAGCACACGTTCAGAAATATATCTTGAACTATATTTACATGCTCGCTAAAAGTCAAATTTGATTTCTCTTATTATGTAATTACTTTAATAAGCCTTACAAAGCGCCCATGCATCGCGCGGGGCTTAAATCTAGTTTTATTCTAATACTTCGCCCACGGGAGGAGAGATAGAGAGAGGCAGAGGGAGAAAGGGAGAATCAATGAAATAATAAAAGTCTAAAAATATAGAAAATATAGAAACTTAGTAAATGTTCAATGAAGAAAGTAATATAATTCATGTTTATAATGCGATAGTGTTTGTCAAAACCTGTGGCTCATTCACAGATCCATACGTTATGTGAGAATCAAGTCTCTTGGCCGAGTGGTATAAGGCTTCTACTGGGACAGTCTTAGGGGTGGATTAGGTTTGGTCCTCAGTTTGATCCTTGGCACTGTCAAAATAATGCTTGGCCAGCAGAAGCCACGAACTGCGAATGGGGATTAGTCGAGGTGCACGTAAGCTAGCCCGGACACCTCATGGTTTGCTACAGAAAAAACACATTATGTGAGAGCAGCTTGTATTTTAACCTCATTCACCATGTTTTCCATTCTTAAAACTTTCTTATAGAGGGAAGGGACAGTGGAAGGAAGGGGACGCAATATATTGTACCACCAAAAATTTGAGCGAAGATAAAAGGGTTTTGGGGTTTAAATTATGAGTACTTGGGTGCAAATCGGCATGAGTGTTTTGATTTTGATCAATACCAAGATGATGAGAGAACTTTCAAAAACATCATAAATAAGATGTTAATTATCCAACAGAAAATATGGTTTTTAAAAAAATCACGGGTAATTTTAGAATTTCCTACGTAGCTGTGGGAACTATAAATAATCCCAATGATCAAGCAAAATGTAGTAACACCCTAATCAAAGGCTTACAATTCACACTAACACTCCCCTTTGCAAAATAGTAGGACATACATGAATTACAATGAAGTATCACTTAAAGTAAGCTCTTCTCACATTTTTTATCGAAAAATCATCCACGGAGCATTATGTGTCTAGTATGAGTTACACATGATCCCTACTATAACAATATTATATTTTTATATATGCCACGTAGAGCCAACAAAATAGACCCAAATAGTACCGTCCATTAAATTCTACTCATAATGTTTAAAATGGGTACCATCATCTTTATCTTAAACGGATAGCATATGGGTTACTAAAAAAACACTGATTATTTGCTGGTTTAGGCGGGTTGATGAATGAACCGTTCTCCTTCCTATTTATATAAACTATGGATCAATAATTAAAAAACATGTTGAATGAGAAAACGGGTTGGTGGTTAATCCAATCTAAATTCGACTCGTAGCAACCACCAACCTGTTATTTGTAAGTTATATTTTATACATGATTCCCAAGAACTTCGAACAATATGATAATCACGTCAATAGACATGTGAAAAGAGTAATTTTTATTTACCTCCTTTCGACGTCATGGATTCAGTCCCGCTGTTGAACGTCGCCGTTGAGTGTCGCCGGTGTGATCACGTTAGTAATCCTTTAAGGGAGAATTCGGATAATCTCTGCTTACCTATAAACCTTTAGGTATGTGTTTTAATTGGGATGCCATGGATGCTCTTTTGATGGAGGAAAGGCATCTATTTATAGGTAGAGAGAGGGCCATAATTTTAAAGATCAATTAATCTAAACCGTCCATCAAGGTAGAGATTAAGTGGAATTTTAACTCATTTTTATTCTTTATTTCGTATGGAATACAAACCATTTGTACAGGATATAACATGTATTCTTTATTAAAAATGGATTAATAAAGACCACATTTCAGGGAAGGAAATAAACTAAAGGTTAATTTAATAATTTCCTTACAGTCTCTCACTTGGTCGTTAGGTTAATTCATAAATATTTTGAATTTAGAATCATAAGAGGCGCATGATATGAAAAAATCTTCAATCATTTGTTTTCATGAGTGCCTTGGTTAGTCTAATAGTCAATGGGAGTCATCCATATCATTATGTAACATGATTCCCTGCATGTACTACATCATTGACAGCCTTCTTAACTAGGCCATAATTAGGAGTTTGCTTAATGGTTCCATAATGTCTTAAAGAAGACAATTTTCTATTATAATTCATCCAATAATAATATGTGTACACAATGGAAAACAAAATATAAAGATGTTGAAGTTTTATTAAGAGATCAATAAATGTTAATTACAGGCATAATAATTTGCAGAAAAGAAATAACTAGGAACTATCTTCAAGACCCATGCTTTAAGTATCTCTTTAAAATGCCTTTGGATTCGTAAAAATATCTACAACCATAAGATTTGTGCATGTTTGTTCAATGACAACATTTCTTCTTCTAACACCTTGCTTCAGTGAGAGATATTTAAGATCCATGTGTTTGGATCCCTTAGATATCCTATCATCCTTGGGAAAAATATTAATATGTCATCAACGTACAGTATAGAAAAATTTGAACTTACTCCCACTGATCATGAGGTATATACATGGATCAATCATGTTTTGTTTGAAATCGAAGTTCGTAATGTGAAAAGGTGATAGGACCCCTAATTTTAAAATATTTTCGACTTGAACTAAATTAACTTAAATTTTAGCACCAACTTAAGCATGAGTAGTGATTTAAACCATACTTAACTCGACTCGACTCTTCAAGCACCCGACGCGTCTTCTTGTACCAAACTCCGCCTTGTCGACAATCTCGAAATCCACCGGAACCTTGGAATCCACCAATGAAGCTTCTAGGACTACCGTCAACCCTCGCACAACGCCTTTCAGTGTGTGAGCATGCCGCATCAAAACAATTAACTTCTTCTCTATGGGATGTAGAAGTAAACCCAAACTTCTCTTCTTTGAGGTGTAGAGATAAACCCATTGCCAAACACTCCAAGCAAAGATATATATGAGGAAGCTTGTAATAAACAAACTATGGGTGTATAAACCTTGATTTTGTTCTAAGGAATAAAATATTTTAACAAAAATCAAGGGAACTTTTCTTGGAAGAATATGCTCTCAAAAAATTATCTTAGATGTGTGAAAAGTCTTAGAAAAAAGTCTGGTCCCGAAGTATATTTAATTGGAAAAAAGGTAGTGAGACAAAAAAGTTGAAAAATGGGATAAAACTGTCAAAAAACTTTTCCAGCCAATTTCGTTCGAATGACATTTCGTTCCAACGACATTCTCATTCGAACAAACATCTAACTAAGTTCTAGAGGCGAAATGGGAAAAGTCGTTGCCAAACTCGTTCGAACAAAATTTTCGTTCAAACGAAAAACTCGGTCAAACAACAATATTAAACGAAGTGACAGAATGGTCTTTTTCAAAATTAAGCCCAAAAACTTTTTATACAAAGTTCTAAAGTAACCTTATGAAAATAAAATCATTTTAAATATACCTACACCCTTTAAAATTATTCCAAGTCTGCTACAAATATATAAAAGCATTCATACCTTTGGAGACTTGAAATATGATGTCGATGACGTGAAACATAGCACGGAAAATCGACAATGATGTTCTCTTGAAAATCAAGGTCGTAACGTCTTCAACTTTAATATGTCATAGGCTTGAAAGATACACAAGAACACTATCCTATGACTCAAATGTTTTTGTTCGAAATTTAGCCAAAACTACAAAGGACTCAACTGGAAATTTGTGTCCTTACAAATCTCCCCATTTGGCTATTTCGGGATAAAAACCAAACCAAAATCCTAAAGGGCACTACTAAGAATTCTATTTAAATATTTGCATTTTCTACTATGTTTTGTCGAGTTTAATGAGTTGGACTACAACTACTACAAATACTTCTTTAATTTATGAGGACACAATCCACTCTGGGATTCTTGACTATGGATCACTTGAATACTGGACAACTCTTTTGATGAATTATCACTGAAGTGAAAAATAAAGAATAAAAAGTGGTAGGAATTGGCGTCTATATAATTATTTTCTTTGTCACTAAGCCATTTAGGTAAGCTCCTACAATTTGATTATAATTATTGACCACACTTATTATAATTATTATAAAAAAATGACCTATTATCAAAAAGAAAAGTGATTGATTATTTACCTAAAAAGATATGAAGTTTTATATACGAGCAAAGCTCCAAATATATTTGAACCGAGTAACATTTCAAATTCATAATGATAGTGGGGTTAGGATATCCTCACACTTCTTACCGGTCATGAAGGTCTCCCCTCACCTAACTCTCTACCGGAGAGTTTCCACTCACTACTACTTATAATATCCCCACTTTATGATAGCATGGGCATTTACTGTATCAATCATAAGATCATTATATGAATATGTAATATTTTTATGATCACCCACTATTAACGATATCCATTTCTTTTTTATTGCGAGCAACTCTTTGATGGAGGGTTGTAGGCATTACTTCCCTTTAATAAAGTCGCTTGTGTCTGATGTTACCTAATCCTCGAAGTAAAGAAAGAGGAGTGAGAAGAAGAGATTGTCCTCTTCCGAGCCTACGCTAGCGCATAGTTCAGTAAAAACATAGAAAATTTAGGTTATGGGCAATGAAGGGGAGGGAGCCTTGACTTGAGCATTGTACAAGTTCATATGGACACTTTGAGCCACATCAATGACTATCATAAAAGGTAAGTCTTGAAGGAAAGCTACCAACACCTATCAACGTGAACTTGTTTGGTTTGTTAGTAGGCCTGTCCATTCTATTTTCCTGACCTATAGACCCATGAATTCTTAAGAATTGACAAACATGCTTGGCATACGGGGCAGACGAAAAAATGCCTCAATGTAATGCATTAACAACTTCGACTCCTTTTATTCAATACTGAACTCCACATAATTTTTTTTATTTGACTGCAACTTATTCTTTTGGTGGTGCCATAACAAACTACATGAGCTTCTCAACGAAACCACCCTCAATCTCTAATGTACCAAAAATAGTCGATGTCTGTAATAAATGCCAAAAGACGCCGAGTTGTCATTCTAACTATTTGTAAAAATTAAAAAAGAAATATGTATAGATTTTGTTAAGTTTTCCTTCAGATTCTTATAGTTCTGCAATTAGAACCGCCATCTATCTTGGTAGAAAGAAATATATAGTAAAAAGGTATTTATTTTGGGGCATTTAAGAGAAAAACCCAATATATAATTTTTAGACCATATTTTTTAGTCTATATTAGTGATATTAAATTGGGCACAATGACATTAAATGGATACATACGATTACTATCGAGTCATCATCACATGCAACATTGTCAAAGAGGTTGGACGAAAAAAGTTAATGTGGCAATGACAGGTCATCACCCCTCTAATGTTATATCTGTCGACTTAATATCACTACTAAGAATTCTATTAATTTTAAAATTTATATAGGATTAACATTTACATTTTTTAGGGACTAAAAAATGATTTTACCTCATTAAATTGACCAACATATGGTTGTTACTAATTTATTATAATCATGTCATGGATTGATATAACGTGGTAATAAACCATCATTGGGAAGTAGTCATGAGATGTGATGCAATTTTATTATTTGTGTTTTAAATAAAAAGTTAAACAATATACTATTTTTTATTTCTAAATAAAAAGTTAAACAAGATACTACAAACTTATTTATTTAGTATCATACAGAATATATGTAAAATATAACAATTGCACAAAAGTACAAATATGAACAAGATGCATTACAATAGGATAAAAGATTTTTTTTTTTCATTAAAAGAATCTATATAAGAAAAGTAATATTAGGTATAGTAGATTACAAAATCAGGAAACTAAAGCAGATGTTAATATTCCCGATTAACCCCGTCTATTAAGTATATAGTATATTAGATTTTATAATTTTTTCCAACATATTTCGTGGAAAATAATTTTCCTCAAGTAGGTCAAATTTATAAACAAATAGTGAATATTCACTACATATATAAATATAATCTATTGAAAAAAAATTGATAGGAGCAATTAAAAAATATTTTATATAAATAAGACTTACCATAATAAATTGGGTGATGTACGAGACGTTCACAAAAATATCCCTCATTGTTTAGATAAGTCTAACTCTTACACAAAATATACAATTACAAAAAATGGCACCATCCACGAAAATGGGACCTCCCAATGGTCTAGAAGTCTATCCACACATCCATACATTATGTGGGAGCTAAATCACAAATACTTACAGCGGTGCGGGAACGGATGCGGATGCGAATTCACAAGTTCGTCAATTTTCAAAAAAATTATAAATGCGGGAGCGGCCCGTTTTTATTTATTTATACACTTCAATTCTGCCATAATTTTTTCATGTATTTCCTCCCCTCCCTGTTGTTACCAACTACATCGATTTGCCTTCTCATTATTGCCACAACACCGGTGACTTCAATGCTTCTCATTTCCAAAGTTTGTGTGACTTTCCAACTTCCAAAAAGTAAGTATTTTTATCTTCTCTTTCTTCCTCTCTCAAATACCTCTCAAATTAATTTCCCTCTACCAACCTGTGTTAACCTTTCATCTCCTTAATCTATGTTCTTATACTTCCTCTTCTCGGTAATCATTTCGCGTATATATATATATATATATATATATATATATATATATATATATATATATATATATATATATATATATATATAGAGAGAGAGAGAGAGAGAGAGAGAGGGCTCATTTGCACACTAAGTTTGCACATCATTTTTTTAAAATAGTAAAAAAAATATTTGAATCGATTTTTTTTGTGATATATTTAAACATTTGAACGGATCCATGTAAAAAACATCAGCTCAAAAAAACTGTTTTTGCTATTTTTAAAAAATGGGTCAAACTTTCGCTGCTTTTAAGCACTTTAAAATCTGTGAAAGATTGACCATTTTTTTTTAAAATAGCCAAAAATGTTTTTTTGAGTTGATTTTTTTTTTACATGGGTCCGTTGAAATGTTTAAATATCACATAAAAAGATGAACTCAAAAATACTTTTTACATGGGTCCGTTATAACTATTTTTATTATGTTAAAAACTATTTTATGTTTAAAAACTGTTTTTTTGTTAAAAAGTTATTTTTTTTCATTACTAGTTTTTTTGGGTTAAACTTATTAAATATCACCAAATCTCATTTTTTTTTTTTTTGGAGAAAGTTTCAAATTTAACGACTAAATATGTAGCAAAGTCTAATAAATTGATGAAATGTACTATAATCTAATCAAAAAATTAGTAATATGTTAAAGCATAGAATTAAAATAATAGTAATAATAAAATTATATTTTATCTTAAAGTGTTAATTTTATTTTACCTAAAATAATGTTATGTTTTAATGAAGTGAGAAATGATATTTTTGTCTTTGTATCCTAAATATTTGAAAAGGGTGGGGAGAAGATGTTTAAAAAAACATATTCATATGTTCCCATTATTTTGTTCTCCCTGACTTGAAAAATAAACGATTTCATACAACCATTAAGCACATGAAAGCCTTTGACAAAGACGACCCACGTAATTTCTGGCAACAAGCCAATATTCACCGTGCTTACTGCAATGGCAGTAACGAACAAGTCGGCCAATATTCACTATGCTTACTGCAATGGCAGTTATGAACAAGAGGATTCTTGGTAAATTATTAAATGATGATAGTTTGAACCTCATTATGTATTATGTAGGAGCCACTGACCCTACCTTAGTGGCTCCAACCTTAATTGTCAAAATCTGTGGCTCATTGACAGATCCATACATTATGTATTATGTAGGAGCAGCCAGTATTTTAACCTCATTCACCACGTTTTCCATTCTTAAAACTTTCTTCCGCATAAGTTCAAACTGACTGTCCCACCATTGATTTACAGAGTAAGTTGCGGTGGAAGGAAGGGCCATAGATAGATGCAATTCTATGGCCACAACACTTGATTATTTAACGGATCCAAGATTTCAAGTGCTGGCACATCCAACATGGCTTCTCTTCCACCTTTGATCACCGCCACCAAACCTTACTCTTCTTCCGCCCTCTATTCTCGGTCCCCATTTTCCAAAACTGAAAAATCAAATCATGGGTTCAAAGTCTCATGCATGACAATAAATGGCGATGATAAAAACTCAAAAAATGCAGGAACTTCATTAGGGAAGTTGGATAGGAGAGATGTTCTTGTTGGTTTATATGCTGCTAGTCTTGCAGTCACTGACACAGCCTTAGCGGATCCAGTTTTGCCACCCGACCTAGCAAAATGCGTTACTGCGGAGATCAGACCAGGCGTACCAGTCCCATACAGCTGTTGCCCGCCGGTGTCCGAAAAAATAAAAGATTTCATACTCCCACCAAGACCTCGACGCCTTCGGGTTAGACGAGCAGCTCATTTGGCAAGCAGCGAATATATAGCAAAGTTTTCAAAAGCCATTGAGCTCATGAAAGCCCTTCCCAAAGAAGACCCACGTAATTTCATGCAACAAGCCAATATCCACTGCGCTTACTGCAATGGCGGTTACAGGCAAGTAGGCTTTCCGGAGCTCCAAATTCAAGTTCATAGCTCATGGTTGTTTTTCCCATTTCATCGATGGTATCTCTATTTCTTCGAGAGGATTCTTGGTAGACCTTGGTTATGCTGGTAGCGATCCTACTACAACAAATGCAGATGAAATTATATCAAACAATTTGGCCATAATGCATCGTGAAATGTTCCAAAACAGTTGTAATAACCTCCTCTTCTTCGGTGGCCCATATCGCGCAGGAGATGATTTGGAGCCGTACCCTGGATCTATAGAGGTAGTTCCTCACACCCCAATTCACCGGTGGGTTGGTGACCCAACCCAGCTCTACAACGAGGATTTGGGTAACTTCTACTCTGCCGCTCGGGACACTCTCTTTTACTCTCACCATGCCAACGTTGATCGAATGTGGACTATTTGGAAAACCCTAGGACATAAATGCAAAGATATCACTGATCCGGATTGGCTGAACTCATCTTTCCTCTTTTACGACGAGAATGCTGAATTAGTACGCGTCAAAATTAAGGACAGTGTGGATAACAGAAGGCTGGGTTACGCTTACGAACAAGTGGACATCCCATGGAAAAACTATCGACTGGTGCCACGAGCAACAAAGTCGAAAGTCGCAGAGAGATTTTATAAATTGCCGACGGGAACGAACAAAGTGACGTTCCCGTTAACTTTAGATAAAGTTGTGAGGATTTTAGTGAAAAGGCCAATGAAATGTTGGAGTAAGAAACAGAAATATGAGGAGGATGAGATACTGCAGATAACTGAGATAGAGTTTGGTAGTGAGGAGTATGTTAAATTTGATGTCATTATAAACGATGAAGACCCGGAGGGATGTCCACCCGACAAGAGCGAGTTTGCTGGGAGTTTTGCTCAATTGCCGCATATAAACCAAAATGCAGAAAATATAATAACATCCTTGAAGCTGTGTATAACTAAGCTGTTGGAAGATTTGGATGCGGAAGATGATGATAGTGTGTTGGTCACTTTGGTACCCAATTGTGGGACTGTTACCATTGGTGGTATCAATATTGTGGGCTTATCTTCTGCTTGAACTTGGTTGTATTTTTCAATAAATAAAATAAAGAATAAGATGCTTCAAGGGATTGTGCACTTGTAATCATAGAATAATTGTCAACATTTTTCTTAAACGATGATGTTGCCCCCAATAAATATAGCTAAACTTTTTTTTCCTACCTCATTTCATTTTAAACATATAACAAATAAATAATTAATGATGACAATAAGTTTTAAATGTTCATCTCATATCTAAATATAATTTTGCAGTCTCCTCATACATTTATGTCATGTGTTAACAATAATTACTTTCTCGCTCATATCTCTCTCCCCTCTTCCCTTCGTTTTCAACTTCTCTTCACCCAAAAAAATAGGCCATCTCTCTCCTCTCCTCATAACTCAGTCATTTACTCCGAAGTTGGAATCAACCTTTTGGCTAACCATTCATCTCCCCCTCACATATTTCTCTCTATTTTCTCTTACTTGTTAAATATGCATTTATGCTTTCAAACATTCCTCGGCTCTCCGCATACGCCAAAAGACGCCTACTTGTTTGTCTATAAATCAGTAGTTTCATTACTACTTTGATTCCTCGAATACTTCGCTCATCAGACCTTCTCTTCAAATTTCAAATCACTTCTGTAAGATCTCATCAAACTTTTTCCTTCATAATTTTATTATATACATCTCTCTCTCTCTCTCTCTCACAGAGTAGTATATTGATTTTTGCTATTGTTTATGTTTGATTTTATGAGTAATAACTTGGTTAGAGATAGTGTGAATTAAATTAGATAAGATCCAAACATTTTAGCCCGAAAAAGAGGTACAACATCTTCCCCATTGTCTTTTTTTGTATGTTGACATCCGTTTGGGTACTCTATCTCTCTCTCCCATATATATATATATATATATATATATATATATATATATATATATATATATATATATATATATATATATATATATATATATATATATATATATATAAGTGGCCTCCAATACGAGCTCTACTTATAGTCTCCCATGCGACATCTTTCAAAATATGTTATTGTTGTATTTTTTTTGTGTTTAAAGGTAGTCGCAAAAGAATCAACTTAAAATTTATTTTTTACAATTTAAAAAAAAAACTGAGTTAATATTTTATTATTTTTTAAAGCTGTCAAACATTAATCCATTATTTCATAATATCAGAAAAAATGTATATGCATCTTAATGGGGAAGCCCTATTTTGTTATAGAAATGTTATATTGTTAACGAGATAATTTTTTAATTTGAAAGAGTAGGATTTGAGTATGTTAGAGGTATTTCGGTTTCTAAAATCTTGGGAGAAAAGTTAACGTGTATTTACCTGAACATGGAATAGGTAAGTCATCAAGTAGAAATTGTAATGGCACATGATGTGCAAACTTACAATTTGAAGACAGTATGTTGTTTACATTTGTATGTCATATTTATATATTGTGGTTCATATGCTTTAAGAATAACTTTTTAAAGAAGGTAACATGTTTTAAATTGTTATAGGGTTTTCTTTAGCTAAATTCGAAAAGAACTTTGGGGAATTATTTTCTAAAAAATTTATTACAAGGTTTTGTGTTACACGAAAACTTTCATTGTTGCTATTTCATTTACATTGAATAAAGTATTGAAATATGTTTCTTATTTAGATTTTCATAAGTTTGAGTATCGACAATGATGATGAGGTGGACATTGATCCAACTGCACAACTTTTAGGACACGCGGTTTTAGAGAACAAGACTTGCCACAGTCTCGGTAGGACTTCATAGGTTCACATATAGTTGGTAATACTTTAATTTTCTTTTGAACTTCTTGATATTCATTACGTGTAGAGAGCTCTTCATAAATAGTTTGAGGAGGCTTTTGAATTAACTTTTCAATTTTCTATCGAGATTTGAAGGATTCTTTCATTAGCACGGTAAAAGGTTTGTTATCGGGTTTGGATCAATTTTCATTATTAAATTGAATTGGTATGGGGGATGTTTTGAATTTGAAATTGAATTTTACTCCTATGATTAATATTTTGATTTCATTTTTTGCTATTCTTGACTTGAAGGGTCCGTTGTAAGTAAATTTAAGGATTATTGTTGGATTATTTATTTAGCAATTGAAAATGCTCTTCAATCCGCCCGCGCATCGCGCGGGGTTAACATCTAGTATATATAAAATTAGAGCCCAAACCTCAACTTGCCACTTGGCATATTATAAATGAAATCTTCATTATTAAGACCCAACTTTTTCAATCCCTTAAGTGTTTTGTGAGCTCCCATTTAACTCTCTAACGTCAGCATGTTAGATTTTGATTTAACAACTCATTTATTTCTTGGTGATTAATTAGCAGGTCCATTCATTTCTCTCTTTCTCTAGAAGAATGAACTCCTTCCCATGCCCTCTTATCTTTATGAACAACACCACAAATATCAGCCACGGCATTTTTTAAGAGAACACAAAACGCTAACATGATGAAGTTATAAAAAGAGAGATGAGTGGACACAATCAGATATACTTTGTATTAAAGAAACTCTCAGATATATTTGTATAGAAGCAAGGACTTTATGAAATGGACCAAACCTAAACACCCCCTGCACTCTAAGGTGTGCTGGAATGTGGTAGTGCCTGGATTTTTTCCCTGTACCATTCCGAGGGACACGCGGATGAGGTAATTGATGACTTTTTTTTGGGTTAAGTTTAATCACAAACCGGTACAAATATATATTTGAACAAATAAGGTCTTTTAGAATAATTTATATCCATCATCATGTTTAATCATTTATGGCATCATCATAATTATCCTCCTTTTTATACATGGCCTTTTACACTTCTTATATTTTATGAAATGGGAATGGGTGTCTTTGTAATACGTTAGAGGTGTTTTTGTTTTGTTGTTGTTTTTCTCAAAAGAGAAAGTGAAACAAGAATAGATAAGAAAATAAAGTAAATGTGTAATAATACTCACTTAAAAAAACATAAATGTGTAAATAATGCCTAAAGTTATTACATGATTTTATATTTGTTATGTGTGTTTTTGAACTAACTTCCTTGGTAGAATTTGTGCTAGTGATTATTTGAAAAAAAAAATTAACCACTAGACGAAGAGCATAAGAGCTCGAGATCGAATAATACCGCCTTCAATTCTCTTCTAAATTTTGTGTAGCTTTCACCACTGGTGTTCGGGGGATGTAATTTCAGAATTATGTCAAATGAAAATTTGCCTTTGAAGTTGGAAATGTCTTTCTTGGATTCCATATCGTTCCACTAGAACAAGCGTATTCTGAAAATTTTGATTTCTTCACTGACCATTGTCATCTCTGTCTCCCAATAATAAATTTTTTGGTTTCTTTGGAAAGCTACATTCTAAATCAGACCCTTGGTTAACTACATTTCTCTGTTATATGGAGGGATATTGCATACTTGACGGGGAGAGAGAGAAATAAATAGGGAAAGAGTCATTTATATTGAAAATGACATTTATAAATGTAAAGTAAGGAAATAAATTCGTCTGTGTAAGCGTTTATGTTTATGTTTTTTTATTTATTCTGTTTGATATTTAAAACATAAACAAAATATTTGGCTATCAATTTATTCGTTAGGATCTTAATTTAATTTAATTTATATTTTGAGTTTTTTCTTTTTTGAGAAAATGGAGTTGTATTGTTTAGTTGTTGAAATTCATATACAAGAAAAGAGTGAAAGAAATTTTAAAAAAAAGCCTATATTAAAGTTTAAGCAAAATTCAAAGTTACGTTTAGTTAAGATTTTGAGTCTGTTTTAATTTAAATAGCCTGAAATTGAAGACCTTATTTTTTTCCCTATAGTTTCAATATCATTCCATAGCTCATAGTTTTCAGTTAAATTGGGAGAATTACTTGGTGAGACTGAAAAGTTTAGATTGAAAATTAATTCTATTTTCAAATAGCCTTCTCTTGGCAAGGGTGTAGGGATAGGGCAATGCATATATGTTATATTGAACTTCTTCAAAATTCACTCAAAATGGATAATTGGTAAAGACTTTTTTTTAGATCACCGTGTAAGTTTATTTAATTTCCAATTTGTATTTTCAACCTTTTTGATCATCGATACTGATATCCCAGGTCTGATAAATAAATAAAGAGGGTTAATTACACCCACGACTCTTAAACTTTAACCCTATTCGCACTCCCCCCCCCCCCCCCAAAAAAAAAAAAAATCATTCAATTTTTTTCAATTTATACTCCTAACTTTGAAAACGACTACAATTTCCCTCCTGTCGTCCAACACCGTTAACTTTTGGCAAAAAACATTAGTCATGTGAGTGGCACATGACATTAAGCAAAGGTATTTTCGTCCAAACCTATATTTTTTTAAATTTTAAATAACGCAAAAACTTTTAAAAATTCCGAAAGTGCCAAAAAATATTTTGACAATATAAAAAAACATTTGAATTAATTTTGAAAATATGAATATATATTTAAAAATTCCAATAATGTAGAAAAAAATATTTTAAAAATAAAAAAAAAACATGGAATAAATTCTGAAAATATGAATATATATTTAAAAATTCTGAAAATACTTAAAAAATATAAAAATAACATTGGAAAAAATTCAAAAAATATGATTATATATTAAAAAATTCCTAAAATAGAAAAATATATACATATATATATAAACTTATAAATTCGCAAATATGAATATATATTTATAAATTCTAAAAATGTAAAAAAAAATTTAACAATATTAAAAACCTTGGAATAAATTCGAAAAATATGAATACAGATTCAAAAATTTTAAAAATACCAAAAAATATAACAAAACCTTGGAATAAATTATGGAAATATGAATATATAAATTTAAAAATTCTGAGAATACAAAAAAACATTTTAAAAATTTGACAAAATGAAAAATTACTTAAAGTAATTAAAAAATGAAAAAATATTTCCAGTAATTAAAAAACTATTTTTATAGAACAAAAAAATGGTTTCAATAAATAATATATGGTTTTCCCAAGATAAAAATTATTTCCTGCAAATACAAAATTATATTCAGCAAAAAAATGGTTACCCATAATAAAAAAATTAAATCCAACAAACAAAAAAAGGTTTCCATTAATAAAAAATAGTTTTTCTTATATATATATATATATATATATATTAGAAATAAAAAGCAAAAAAATAAAAATAAAAATAAAAACCCCAATAGCAGCAGCCCCCACTACCCCCCACCTCCAGACCCCCTCCCCCCTCCCAACCCCGCCCACCTGCCCCCAGTAGCGGAGGCTTTTTTCGTATATATGTATTTATAAGAAATAAAAACAAATTGCAGCAGCCCCCCACCCCCGCCCAGCCCCACCACTAGCGATTTAGCCGGCCCTTCCTTCCTCCGCCCCAGATCAGCTCCCCCCCCCCCCCTCTACCCCCTCTACCCAAGATCTGCTTCAGATCTGTTCATAGGTGTGGTCATGTGTGTGTGTGTGTGTTTGTGAGAGAGAGAGAGCGTGTGTGTGTGTGTGTGTTTTGGGTTTTTAAAAAAGAATTAAAATACCCTCTTAAATTACCAAATTACCCCCACTTAAAACACAAGTGCCACGCACGTGACCTTTCTCCCGCCAAAAAACAAGTGGCCGTCACGTCTTTGGGCAATTTAATTTGTCTATAAAACTATAGGGTGGGATTTGAAAAAATTGTAAGAATGGGGGGAGGGCAAAAAGGGGAAAAGTTCAGGGGGTCCAGTTTAATTAACCCATAAAAAAATTATGTATAACCTGTTTGTTATGTAAAGTTCTAAATTTTCAATGGGTTTTGAAATATATGTTGATAGGCTAATTGCTCACGATTTTTTGACATGGTTATATAAATATTGGTATTGCCATAACAAAAAGAAAATCTGAAGCTGGTGCGAAGAATATTCTCAAACCGATGATTGAAGTTTCATGTGTTCTTGATATAATGGTTCCTTATTAAATGATGAAAATAGATAAACAAATTATTGGGTTAAAAGACAACTTCTTAAAAACAAACTATGTTGCACTTTTGTTAAGCTATTGCTTATGATGCGAAAGCGTTTTCACTATGTCATGACATTTGTGGCAAACCGTTTTTAGGAATTAGTGACAACAACACAAATTTTATCATGAATATTACTATAATGAGGCATCAAGTTATATTACCATAAAAATATAGATTACTATTTGTTATAACTATATGGCGAAATGTCGTATTTTTGCATATTTAAAGCACTGCCTATGAATTATACTAATTTTTTTGTGCCACTTTTTAAATTTTGATGATATTTTTTAGAGTATTAATGTCATTTGGAGTACATTTAATCATATCCTTAAGTCTTATTATTTTTAAAAAATTTAATATAACTATTTCCTTCTCATGATTAAAGGTAGCCTAAACACTACACATAGTAGTGGCAGCAACACATTGTGCATTTATTTGTGCATATTCGTTTTTCCAAATCGTAGAGTGCATGGTTTAAAAAAAATCAAACGAGAAACTACTCATAGACGGTATATATTTTGAATGGTTTCTTTATTTGAGAAGATCATTTTCAAGTTTCGACCAAAATTTATTTTCAACCCATTATGTCACTTAAGGGAAATTATGGGAGTGAATAAGAGGATAACAAAAAATATGGGTGGGTGTGGTATTTCAAACAAGTTAATGATGCATGTTGTCGTCGATCATTCATTCTTAATACAGTCCACCACTTTATGATATTTCCACAAATTTATTATTTTTAGCTATGGTGGAATTGGCATTATGTAAGCAATATGCAAATCTTTATTTCAATACCAAATATTTTTTATTCGTTTTCATTTCCTTAACATTGTATTTGAGTTGTGAAGCTGAAGTTCAAATAAACTTATCGGGAGCATCTTATAAATTTGTGTATTCTTCAACTTATATAGTTTTAATTTATAAATTTTCGTTTCAATATTTTGAATTTTTTTTTAGATATTCTTAGTATATTTTATTTACTTTTTACAATTTTTTGGATTTAGTATCAAATAAGGAATAACGTTAAATTGTTTTAATTTTTCCTACAAAGATGTCTTACTTTTGTCGATATCGGTTTGTATTTGAAAAAAGCACACGTTCAGAAATATATCTTGAACTATATTTACATGCTCGCTAAAAGTCAAATTTGATTTCTCTTATTATGTAATTACTTTAATAAGCCTTACAAAGCGCCCATGCATCGCGCGGGGCTTAAATCTAGTTATATTCCAATACTTCGCCCACGAGAGGAGAGATAGAGAGAAGCAGAGGGAGAAAGAGAGAATCAATGAAATAATAAAAGTCTAAAAATATAGAAAATATAGAAACTTAGTAAATGTTCAATGAAGAAAGTACTATAATTCATGTTTATAGTGCAATAGTGTTTGTCAAAACCTGTGGCTCGTTCACAGATCCATACATTATGTGAGAATCAAGTATCTTGGCCCAGTGGTATAAGGCTGCTACTGGGACAGTCTCGGAGGTGGATTGGGTTTGGTCCTCAGTTTGATCCTTGGCACTGTCAAAATAATGCTTGGCCAGCGAAATCCACGAACTGCGAATGGGGATTAGTCGAGGTGCGCGTAAGCTGGCCCGGACACCTCATGGTTTCCTACAAAAAAAACACATTATGTGAGAGCAGCTAGTATTTTAACTTCATTCACCACGTTTTCCATTCTTAAAACTTTCTTATAGAGGGAAGGGACAGTGGAAGGAAGGGGACGCAATATATTGTACCACCTAAAATTTCAGCGAAGATAAAAGGGTTTTTGGGTTTAAATTATGAGTACTTGGGTGCAAATCGGCATGAGTGTTTTGATTTTGATCCATACCAAGATGATGAGAGAACTTTCAAAAACATCATAAATAAGATGTTAATTATCCAACAGAAAATATGATTTTTAAAAAAATCACGGGTTATTTTAGAATTTCCTACGTAGGAGTGGGAACTATACATAATCCCAATGATCAAGCAGAATGGAGTAACACCCTAATCAAAGGCTACAATTCACACTAACATTCCCCTTTGCAAAATAATAGGACATACATGAATTATAATGAAGTATCACTTAAAGTAAGCTCTTCTCACATTTTTTACTGAAAAATCATCGACGGAGCACTATGTGTCTGGCATGAGTTACACATGATCCCTACTATAACAATATTCTATTTTTATATATGCCACGTAGAGCCATCAAAATAGACCCAAATAGTACCATCCATCCAATTCTACTCGTAATGTTTAAAATGGGTACCATTATCTTTATCTTAAATGGATAGCATATGGGTTACTAAAAAAACACTGATTATTTGTTGGTTTAGGCGGGTTGATGAATAACCCGCTCTCTTTCCTATTTATATAAACTATGGATCTATAATTAAAAAAAGGTTGAATGAGAAAACGAGTTGGTGGTTAATCCAATCTAAATTCGACTCGCAGCAACCACCAACCTGTTATTTGTAAGTTATATTTTATACATGATTCCCAAGATCTTTGAACAATATGATAATCACGTCAATAGACATGTGAAACGAGTAATTTTTATTTTCCTAATTTCAATGTCATGGATTCAGTCTCGCTTTTGAACGTCGACGTTGAGTGTCACCGGTGTGATCACCTTCGCAATCCTTTAAGGGAGAATTCGGCTAATATCTCCTTACTTATAAACCTTTACGTATGTGTTTTAATTGGGATGCTCTTTTGATGGAGGAAAGGCATCTATTTATAGGTGGTGAGAGGGCCAGTTTGCGGACACTGGGGCTGACGGTCTTCATTATCCACTCAGGTACTACATCTTCGGATCCATCCATCCTGATCAAGACTGCTGATGCACCCCTCCTCAACTGGAATGTTATACCAATTCCACATGCTGAAATGAAACCCAACCCAGATAATTATCCTATTTATTATTATTTTATTTTTCCTCCCTTTTCTGATAATAATATAATCAATACCTCCTTTGACGAGGTTCTCGGCATTATTTTTCCCGAGAATGAAATAATCGAAGATTTTGAGTATCTTATTGTGCCTTAAATTAATTGTCTTGATTCTAGTCAAACTCTTGATGATGACGATTTTGCAAATGAACAATTCTTAAATGATCTTTATAAGGTTAATAATAAACAACATAATTACGTTCAAATTAATGAGGATGAAACGGTTGTTATCAATCTCAGTTCTAGTAGCCAACTGCGAAATTAGGATAGGGTCCACCCTTGACAAGTATGAGTGCGTACAACTCAAAGAACTGCTAAATGAATTTGTGGACGTCTTCACATGGTCCTATGATGACATGTTCGATAATGATCCTGAGATAGCTCAGCATGAGATTCTAACTCTCCCGATATGTAAACCGATCAAACGGAAACTATAAAAGCTCTGCACCGAATGGTCGCTTAAGGTTAAAGAAGAGGTGGTCAAACAAATGTACGTAGGTTTCATCCGGGTGATCGAATATCCAACATGATTATCCAACATTGTAACTATGCCAAAATCAAGAGGAAAGATCCGCATATGCATTGATTACCGAGTGTGACACCCCGCTTATTAAAATAAGAGGTGGCCAGCCCGATACTCTAATAAATACAAGAATCATAGATGGTCAATTCTTAGCATTACTGTCATGAAAATAATAATACGAGATAACCACCAATTATTTTAGAAAACGGATGTCAAAATTAATTTGTAAGTTTAAAGAAAATCATTTAGACGATCCAATTTTAAAAGAAGGTGGATAAATGAAGACATATAACAATTCAACAGTCATTCATAACATAATAGCCGAATAAGTTGTCGATTAACAGACCGATAAAAGCGGTTACACCGAGTATTACATATAAATATCACAGTATATAAGCAAGTGTAAAACTTGGGCAACACGCCCGAATGTTTGGACTGATCATAACTAGAGTATACAAAAGATATAGGCGTCTATAACAAGTATCCTACAACATCCGAAAAAATGTTATAGCTCCTGCACACTAGGAAGAAAAGATTAACACGGGCATCCTTGAGGCAGAGCACCTGTGCATAAATAGGATCCATACAGAACAAAGAGATAGAAATGTGTCAGGGCCCGGTTTGATATGATATTCATGTGAATAAAATGCATGATAGTTATGAATTTCTAATATCATAAACAAGCTTAACTCGCTCTTAACAATAAGAATAACCCTCACCTCTCATCTAAATGTACAACCTAGCGCAATGACATATATAGTCTTATCTACTCAACAATTCAAGAGAAATAACTCAATTCCAATTTAATAAACTTACATTTTAGTTTTGCACCATATGACTTCATAAGTCCATTCCTCATTAGGAAACTTATTCCAAACAATTGATTTATAAAATGCTTTAGCCATTTATAAAATACCAGTTTCGTGAGAATAGTTACAATCACAACATAACGATTCTAAGACCATCCTTCCGGGAGTCACCCCACTGGATGCGCCCTTAAATCGCTATCATCTTCCAGGGCCTATAACCAAGATAACCTGGGTATCCTAAATCGTGTTGCATGGGAAGCGGCCATATACCTTCGACAGTGAGTCATAACCATACTCGAAATTACCTCACTTCGAATAAAATAAGATCACAATATAACCACCGGTCTTATGGCCGAGGACTATATTCACCCTACATTCACTAGCCAGGGGACTTCACCTCATTCGCGTAACTTCCCTTATGATACCATTTAGAGAGGTATGTATATGCAAATCAATATTCACAATATATGCCAATGAAATGTGCATTACATTATATTCGGAGCCATATGTGTTTAAGGACGTAAAACACAACATTTAATTACCTTCATGTTAGTCTCCATGAATTAACGACATCCCTATGAGCCATCAAGTATAATATTACCTCATCCCAATCTCAAAAGTCCAAAATTATATAACCCTACTTTCCCCTAGTCCTAGACTAGCTCACTATATGAAAAGGACCCTTACCTCCTTCTAATCAACTAATTAATTAATTCCCGACCTAATCCCGAACACTCATTTTCTAACCTAGGTTCTTGATTCCCTTAATACTAGACTATAATACTCTAGTTTTACTTCATGCAAGAAGGTTCCTAGGTCTAAACCTTAAAAGAAAGGGACTAAAGAAAACAAAGTTTTTGGGGTAAGAAATAAGCAACCGGTCGACCGGCCCCTGACCCCCGGTCAACCGCGCCTTCTTAAATTGGCCTTGTAAAAGAAAAAGTAAGACCCTCCCCCAAGGCCTGATCGACCGGTCCTTAGACCGCGATCGACCGCGCTTTTTAAATATGCCTATCGAGAGAAGCAGTGGGCTTTTCTCTTTAGGCCCGATCGACCGGGATCTGGATCCCGGTCGACCACGCTCACCAGATTTCACGGCCAAACCCCGCTTTTAACATACCAAACCTAAATCCCTAACCCTATTTTCATCCACTTATCTCAACCTCATCATCTACTAACATTACCCCAACACTTCTACACAACAACAAACTAAGATAATCTACTCACAACATATATACATCAAAATCTAAGGGTTAAACACCAAAATTCATCAAAAACCACAATTTATTCAATTATCCAAATACACAACTATCAATACAAATTATCCACACTAAATCACACATTTGCAAGTTAGAAACTTGCCTTAGGGTTGTAGTCTCAGATTATCTTCCGGTAGCAACGATTCCCAAGCTCAAATCTTCAATTCTCTTCCTTTTCTCTCCTTTTTCTCCTAATCTTTCTTTCTCTCTCTCTCTCTCTTTCCAGGTTTAGAAGACATAAATGAGAATAAATGTTGTTGGAAGACTTAAATGCCCATTAACTCTAAATTCCAACTTAAATGTTACTACACAATTAAAATGACTCGTAACAACATAATTAAGTCATAACCTATCAAAAGTACCCGGAACCCAAAAATACAACATGGTACTTATTTTGACTTTCTCGACTATTTTCGGACTAACCGCGCCATCTAAATTGGCATCCGGGATAACATAAATTATTTCATGTTCCAACATCATTTTAATTTATCAATAATGATTCAATTGGAAATTAAGCCATACCCGTCGTTTAAAGCACAACGACGCAATAGAACATAATATGATGCTATTTACATTCACTTAATAGTAAATATGCAAAAGTCAGTAAATATTATCTCTTAAATCACTTAAAATAATATTTACTCCAACTTCCATTATTTTATATAATTAACCCGCATGGAAAATTAATATAAAAACAATTACTCAAAAATAAGGGGTATTACACCGAGATTTGAACAAGACCTCTTCAAAAGACAATTACTCGTTGCCCAATATCGACTTGATTGTGGACAACATGGCCATTCACGCTCTCAAGTTATTCATTGATGGGTTTGTCAGCTACAATTAGATTAAGATGCACTCTGATCATCAAGAAAAAATCGTATGCATCACCCCTTGGGGAACCTTCTGTTACACAGTTATGCTATTCAGTCTAAAAAATACAGGGGTTACCTACCAAAGGGCTACCACAACTATCTTGCATGATCAAATACATAAAGAGGTCGATGTCTACATGGATGATATGATCATCAAGTCTAAGACTCGGGAAGGTCATGATCCCGCTCTTCAAAAGTTCTTCGAATGACTGCGACGATACCAGATGCGACTTAACCCATAGAAATGCATTATTGGCGTTACCAAAGGAAAAATTTTGGGATTCATGGTTAGAGAGAAGAGGATTGAAATAGATCCTACCAAACTAAAATCCATACTTGAAATTCCACCACCCCGAACGGAGAAAGAAGTCCGAGGATTCTTGGGAAAGTTACAGTATATCAACCGGCTCATCAGCCAGTTAACTTCTATTTGTGAACCCACCTTCAAACTCCTCTGGAAGGATTCAACCAAAGTTTGGAATGAAGCTTGTTAAGAAGCCTTCGACCGAATCAAGAAGTATTTATCCCGACCTTCGGTACTCATGCCACTGCAGCCTGGTCTCCCTTTACTCCTATGCTTGACTATAACAAAGACCACGGTTGGGGCATTGTTAGCCCAATACCTTGAAGAATCCAGCAAAGAGAGGGACATCTACTACGCCAGACATAAATTAGCCAGGTACGAAGTCAACTATACTATCTTGGAGAAAGCATGTGTTGCTCTTATTTGGGTCACCCAAAAATTACGGCACTACATGCTCTCTTTTCCCATTAGACTTGTATCCCGAATGGATCCTATTAAATACCTGCTCGAGAAACTTGCCTTGTTTAGCCGAATGGCCCGATGGTTGATGCTGCTAGCTGAGTTTGATATTGCGTATGTCACGTAAAAATCCGTGAAAGGAAGAGCCACCTGTGACTACCTTGCTGGCTACCCCATGGAAGAAGCCGACGTTTAGATCTCCAAATTCTCAAAGGAAGACATCATTTTCACCTCTCAAGAAGACTCGATGGAAAATGTTCTTCGATGGCGCTACCAACAAAAAAGGATATGACATTGGGATACTACTGATTGCCCTTGATGACTCTCACACTCCCATTATCCATGCACCAATAACACAACCGAATATAAGGCATGCACCGTAGGCCTCAAAGTCTCTCTCAAAAAAGGAATCCAATGCCTAGATGTCTATGGGGATTCTGCCATCATCATCGGTCATGTCCTTAGAAGATGGAAAGTCAAAAATAAAAATTTCTTACCCTTCCACACCCACCTAGAAAAGATAGCCTCCTAGTTCCTAGATATCACCTTCCACTACTTTCCCTAAGCAAGGAACAAATTAGTCGATGCCCTTGCTACCTTGGCCTCCATGTTAGATATGCTTAAGGGAATAATGATGGCCCCTTTCCTACTCCAAAAATAAGCTAAACCAACCCACTGCTACCACAATAAACTCATAACAAAAGAGGAGTCTCATATGACCGAGTGCTGGTACTATAACATTTGGCACCTCCTCAAGCACGATAGGTACACCCAAGATGCCAACAAGAAAGACCGAGCAACCCTCCATAAATTGGTTCCCCAGTAGATTGTCTGTGATAAAGAAGTGTTCAAGAGAAACATTGACGAAACCCACTTACACTTCATCGCAAGAGCTGACATTGAAGAGATAATGTAGAAGATCCACAACGGGGAATGCGAACCCCACATGAGTGGACATATGCTCGCTAAGAATATTATCCTATAGGGCCACTATTGGACTACTATGGTTCAAGATTTCACCGCCTATGTTCGAAGATGCCTTAAATGCCAACAGTTTTCTAATCTCCAGTACTTGCCTCCACGGGAATTATACAACATGACCTCTTATTGGCCGTTCTCCACATGGGACATCTATATCATAGGGAAAGTTACACCCAAAGCCTCCAATGGGCATGAGTTCATCCTGGTTGCCATTGATTACTTCACCAAATGGGTCGAAGCCAAGTCATATGCAATATTAAATGCCAAACAGGTATCCAAGTTCATTCGAAAAAACACCATCTTCCGATATAGGGTTTCGCATGAGCTAGTGTCAGATAAGGGGTTATATTTTGAGGCAGAAGGCACAGAATTGGTCGACGAGTATAGATAGTTCAAATAATACTCATCAAGAGGCACAACAATATAATTAAAATCCTTTTTTATTCCATAAAAGGGAAAATTCGGTACAATTACAAGAAATATCAGCATAGGGAGTCGAACAACTTCCCCATCCAACCTAATTGACTTTAATCAAACCAAACTACTCTTAAACAAAATAACCAAAACTTCCAAATTTATTCCCACAACCAAAAATTACCAAACACATAAAGCTTTACAAATAATCACCAGCTTCACAAAAGACCCTACCGGCAGCTACCAGAGAACCCAGCTCCAGCATCATCTGCTCCTTGAGGCCCCCAAACTTCCCCTTATTTGATGGTATGCTGAAGGTGCTCCATGGAACGATAAGCCCTGACCAACCTAGATAAAACCACTACATCCCCCTCCATAGTGTCAAACATAGCAAACCCTCTCTTCCCAGTCTCATCGGCTAAGATCTTAGCCACTACCCTCTTCCACAGCCATTTCATATAGTCTTTGGAATCATGCCAAACCCTCCCAATAGATTGGGAAGGATGGATTTACGACCAAAGACTCTCCCACATAGACTCTAACCGTATGCGCATGCCTTTAGTTAAATCCTCTACGGGAAAGAAATCCAGGGTACGGGAAGATACAATATGCTCCCATCCAACTTGACACAGGAGCCACCAGGAGAAATAAAAGGAGGTCTACTAGAGGCTAACTAATCGAACATACCGGTATTCCCCCAGTTCTAGAATGGGCCATAACTCCCCCCACCAGGGCACTAACTAGCGCAGACATCGAGCTCCGTGCTCGATAAACCATTTACCTAGTTCTTAATGGATGGGCTAAAGATAATGAAATAGTTGGTAAAGAAATTCGGCACTACTGCCAAGGGATATTCAGGGAGGACCGCCAAATGGAATCTATCAAACATCCACATGAATAGCATAATCCATCTACCTCTCAAAAAATTAAAATGGCCTTCCCGTCAATCATCTAGACCGTTCAAGGTCTCTGACAGTATCACCGCCACAGGATTGCGATGATATGACATCCACATAGTAATGGAAACTAGCTGAGGGTCTACCATAAGGTCCTCGATCACTAGCAGTAGCTTTGAAGTTAAGTCAAAGGCAAGGGCTCTGACATGGCCCGCATCATTGACATCCCACAAACGCACGGAATATAATACAGCTGGGAGGGAGATCATTCTTCTAGTGACCAATGGTCGAGATGTCAAAGGAGAAATATGGAGAAGTCATGCTAACAGCTACAAATGAGATCGAGAGAATTCGGGCATGGTCGCGGCCACACTAGGATCTACCCCCAACATAGTAGAAAACTCCTCATAAGCCGGGAAGACCTCGTCCAAGCCAAAACGGAAAACATGATCCTAGTGGTACCAAGATTTTGCTACCGTCGTCAACATGTTCCAGTCGAAGGGCCGATTACGCCACAAAGAGACCCGACGCAGGTTAAAGGCATCATAGTCTACATTGTACGAACACGTAGACTCTAAATTCATGAGATGAGAGGCAAATTTTTCATTCATGGGAAGGGACATTTTGGAAATAATAAGACAAAAGACCAGAAATAAGAAAGCGAAAGAAAATGTGAATAGGTGAGGAAACCTCACCACCTTACCCCCTTTTATAGTTGAAAAATAGAACTAAAAACATGGAGCCTGCAAAATCTGAATAAAAGACTACCCCATCAAGTACTAGTATATGAAGAAAGTGCAATCAAAGCCTTTAGCTGATTTAACTGGACTAACCTATCGATACGTAGGACAAGGGGCGTGCCAATCGACACCCCCTATTTTTAGAAAATTCCATCTTTCCTTTTTTGTCAAAATCAAAAACTAAAAAAAATAATATTTATTTCAAAGAATTCAAGATTTTTCTTCCTATATTTTTACCCATCCCGTCTCAAAATAAATTTTCTCTTGAGTAATTCTAATCCTTTTTACGGTCTCAGCAAGCAAAGTAAAAAGTGCATGTAGATTAAGTCATTTAAAGAAAAGATAAATAAATAACAATCCCATATATATTGCCATCTATGCTTTGTTTTACAAAAAAGAAGAAGAAAAACAAATGGGACTCAGTCCGAAACCCCAAATTTTCTCTCTCGCTCTCTCTCTCTCGCTTTATAATCCCCCGTCCCTGCGATGCGTGTGCTTTCCCCGGCAACGTGATGAAGAGCCTCTGCTACTTTATCCATATCCCTCCTTAAAAGAAGCAAACGACACCAGCCAGGAAGGAATCGAAATCGAATCTTGAATATGAGCCATCGCAGAAGCCACCCAATCTCGGATATCCCTCAACCAAGTAGTCGACACCCGAACGTGCTGCAAGAAAATAAAAAGGAAAATCAATACGTTTAAAGCAAAAGAGAAATCAAAAAGACCAAGGACAAAGAAATGAAATGAAATGATATACCTCTAGCTAAAGTATGTCCTCCGTCATCCCCAACACCTCCGGGTCCATCGCATTAGGGCGATGCTTCATACTCAACGAACACCCTCCAGCCAGTCGGATATTGTAGGTAGGAGGAGCAAGCTTGAGAAATGGAACCTCCGACACTACTATTCCATTGACGTCGACCCACCACCAGTGCTGTTGGCAGACCCCACCGGCTGACTCATAGCCTTGCCTGAAGTAGTAGGAGGCGGAGGCATATTCACCACGTCGTAGATGCATGACGATATCAGCCAGCTCGTTAAGATAGTCATAAGTCTCCACCGTGTTTGTATACAATGAGTAGGGCTCTCCAACCATCGCCACCTCCCTAACCTCCTCTGATATCTCATGAAATCGCCTCATATATCTCGGGCGCATCTTCGGTGGGAACGCCACCACATCCACTATAATCTTCTGGACTACTCTCTTTCCTAGATACCAGGAATAGCCAAACTCGTGTGCCAGCAGTCTGCGCATCTTAGAATTCATCCCGATCACCCCTGTGTGCTGAATGGTCGTCCCCCAAGGATAGAAGTCACCTGTATTTTTCCAAGATAAAGTCAATACTTGCACAAGAAAATAGAATGCCAAAGAAAAGGATTCAAAAGAGAAAAGAAGAAATAACATGGTCGCTCGTCAGGACATTCAAGACCTGACGTACTGCCAACAAGGAGAGAGACTGCTTCGACCGTCGATTGAACTTCCACCACCGGTACATCCGACAGAAGTTCCCCACGGACTCATTATGCAAACTAATCAAACGAGTATTGAACCCGATCACCTCGTAGGACCACATCTGTAAAAGGACAAGTGTTAGTAATCAGAAAAAATTAAAAAGGAAATAAAAGAAAATGCATAAAGGAAGAATGTAAAAAGAAAATTACCTCCACAAGATACGTGGCTCCAGTAAAAGTTTGTCGGTAGCACCGACTGAAAGCATCCAAATAATAATAAAGGGTCGCCAACGTCAGGCTCCCTCGGTCATAGAGAGGGATATTCAAAAATAACCTCAAATAATGTAAAAGTAATAAGTGGACGACGTCTCCGCTCGATGCCACCAAAAACCCTCCCAACAGCAGAAGAATAAATAGACGGGCCATCTGTCGTACCTGCAGCCTGTCGGTCTCATCGATCCCTTTACTCAGCAAAACCTCTCGAAGAAGATAAATACGGATTGAGTTCCCCGAGATTATTCGCCCCACATCGCCCAATGCCACATCTACCGTCTTCGGTGTCACCCTCAGGGACCAGTTCACTTCAATTTGTGTCCCCTTACAATCTATCCCCAGCAGTTTTGGGCATCAATGGGGGTCACCGTCGTCTCCCCAAATCCCAAGTGTATGGTGTGGGTAGTGTCCCACCGTCTCTCCCCCAGAGCGTATAAAACAGACGTAGAGCTCGACGTCTCATCCAATGCAGACGACAAATAACCAAAACCCATGAAAGAGACTGCCCAGTGCACCACCACAAGAAGGTTCTCCCACACATCCTTAAATCCCATCGTCCCCCGGGAGCGGAAGATCGTAGCAGCAATGTTAGTCTGTCAAAACAGAAAGAACCCTTTTGTTAACATTCAAAAAAATAAGAAAATGCGATGAAGAAAAGAATGCCAAAAGTCATGCGGTACTTATGTAGTCATTAGGGTTCATCACCCTAGATAATCGGTGGTGAAAAGGTTCATGCGAAGAGTTCGATCATCGATAATAGGCTCGAACAAGTCGAAGGTGTTGTCATTGCCTAAAGCCAAGGGCACCCTATCCAGCCACTCCAAGTTCACCCAATCGCTAATGCCTAGTCACGCCATGTGGGTCTCGCTACTTGAGAAATCTACCATTTTCTAATCTCGAATGAGGAAAGAACGTAAGACCAGACTGCAGAGAAGAGAAGCAGAAGATGGGAAATCTAGAAGCTATGAAAAATGAAGAGATTTCACACCTTTTTATATGAGGCTAAGGGTATGCTGATCGACAGTTCCCTGACACCCAGTGAACGGCACTATCCCTTACCCTTCCTAAGGTAGTCCAGAATACCGTGCCACTATCAGTTTCCAACCCATACAACATGCTGGTTAGCAAAC
The DNA here is from genome assembly GCA_949130495.1 of Sambucus nigra. NCBI lineage: Eukaryota > Viridiplantae > Streptophyta > Magnoliopsida > Dipsacales > Adoxaceae > Sambucus > Sambucus nigra. The sequence goes on from OX422220.1 coordinate 55,318,461, forward strand.
CCCCAAAATTTTGAACATAAAAATGCCAAAAAATTCCAAAAAATTCCCCCAAAATTTTTAAAATTGCTAAATAAATATTGGAACATTTCTTCACCAAGAAAATCATTTTTAAGCTCCCAAATCCCCAGACGAATTAATACCACATTTTATCCACAACTTAAACCCTAAAAATCAGCACGCCCGCAAAGCCCCCTATAACTCCCCAACGGAATCTCAAAAAACTGATACTTAGCAGTAGTCAAATGCTTCCTCAGCAGAGCTACCCATTTCCCCAGTAGGATTTCCCAAATAAAACTTGTTCCTAGAAAAATTCCAATTCCCCTAAGTAGAGCTAGAAGTCCTAACCAAATATCTCTCCCCAGAAACACATTCCCTAGCGAAATCCCAGAACCTCGAATTATCAATTGTCTCCCCAAGTGGAATTTCCAGACTAAGATTATCCTCCTGAGTAGAGTCTAAAAAAATTCCTTAGGAGAGCTATTCCCCACGCCTCCACTTAAGGTCCTCGAAATTGACCTCGACCCTCAGAATTGGTCGCTCTAACTTAAGGTCCACATAATTGACCTTCGACCCACAGAATTGGTCACTCCATCTTAAGGTCCTCAAAATTAACCTCGACCCTCAGAATTGGTCACCCCAACTTAAGGTCCTCATAATTGACCTCGATCCTCAGAATTGGTCGCTCCAACTTAAGGTTCTCAAAATTGACCCCAACCCTCAGAATGTCGCTCCAACATAAGGTCCTCAGAATTGACCTTGCCTCAGAATTGGTTGCTCCCAACTTAAGGTCCTTAGAATTGACCTCGACCCTCAGAATTAGTCTCTCCAACTTAAGGTCCTTAGAATTGACCTCGACCCTCAGAATTAGTCTCTCCAACTTAAGGTCCTTAGAATTGACCTCGACCCTCAGAATTGGTCGCTCCTACTTAAGGTTATTAGAATTGACCTCGACCCTCATAATTGGTCGCTTCCTATTTAAGGTCATTAGAATTGACCTCGACCCTCAGAATTGGTCACTCCCTACTTAAGGTCCTCAGAATTGACCTTGACCCTCAGAATTAGTAGTTATAGCTTAAGGTCCTCAAAATTTACCTCGACCCTAAGAATAGGTCACTCCCAACTTAAGTTCCTCAGAATTTACCTCGACCCTCAGAATTGTTCGCCCCCTCTTAAGGTCCTTAGAATTTACCTCGACCCTCAGAATTGGTTGCTCCTACTTAAGGTCCTCATAATTGACCTCGACCCCAGAATTGGTCGTTCCCACCTTAGGTCCTCAGAATTGACCTCGGCCCATGGAATCGTCCATCCTCGGCATTTTCTTAGGTACCCAGAATTAACCTCGACCCTCTAAAATGGTCATCCTCGTCCCTTTAGGTCCGCAGAATTAACATCTTCCCCAAGCATCGTGTGGTATCTATTCGACGGCTTTCACTTTTTCCAAGCTCACTCATCAAGGGGCTATATAGACACCGCATTCTAGCCCCCCCTCCCCCCCCCCCCCCCCACACACACACAAATATTTCCTTAGGTCCTTAGCACCTCCCCAAATTCACTACAAACCTTAGGTCATACTCCGAGTACCGATCTAGAGGCCATCGGAAGCTCCCGGACTTTGTTTGACTCCGATCAACTTTATTGTCCGAATGAAAGTTCAATGAATATCTAAAGGGATATAAATCTCCTTTCCAATGGTCCACCCCGTGCGCGAATTGGCATAACGGTTCAGACGAACAAACCATTTTACTACCAAAAACTGATCTGGAGGCCACCGGCGCTCCCAAGCCCCGATTTGACCCCAATCAATTTCACCTTCAGAACAAACTATCAATGGATACTCTAAGGTCACTGAAACCCCTTTCCAATGGTATACCCTGTGTGTGAAATGGCGTAACGGTTCGGACAATGGATCCATTTTCCCCAAAAAATTGATCGGGAGGCCACCGTGAGCTCCTGAGCTCCGTTTGACCAAAGTCAACTCTTCAGCTTAAACAAGACCAAATGAATCTTTTAATATCACTAAATACCCTTTCCAACAGTTCACCCCGTGTGCGAATAAGCCTTATGGTACGGACTAACGATCTATTTTACTCTGAAAGTTCACCGGGTGCTTTCGAGCCCCGTTTTACCAAAATCAACTCTCCAAACTGAGCGAAGCTCTTTAGAACATAGAATTTCCTCGTAGAAAATTTCAAATGGTCCACCCTGTGCGTGATTTGGACTCACGTTTCGGATGAACGATCCATTGTCATCCGACGATCTTTGGTCCAAAGGACTGATGGGGCGCTTTTGATCCCCGTTTGACCCAAAGTCAAATCTCAGACCTGGGAGCGGACTAATAATTCTTTAAGTTCTTTAGATTATATTTCTAACAATATTCCCCGTGCGCAATTTGGACTTACGGATTGCATTTTATGACTATTTTTTCGGGAAATCTACACAAGACTGCCAATGGGCAGACCCATTTCCCTGCCTATTGGCATTGTGTCTTGGGTTACCTACCGATAGGCAGGACAAGGACAGTTCGATTGGTAGTCCCACTACCCTATATAAGGAGATCATGAGCTCATTTTGAAAGGCACCCCCGATCCATCAATAGCAGTGATCTCAACAACATTCTTCAGCAATCAACGAAGTTTCCTTGTGTGAAATTCCTTTTCACCTTTCATTCCCATCATTATCATACCAAATTTATCAAAATTATCATTCTCTCTCATCCTACATTCATCCCAACTTGCAAGGAAGCTCATCAAGGATGAAGGTCAAGTTTCAAGTCTCCAAAGAAGGTCAAAACATCCTTCTCTCTTTAAATTTCTTTATTTTTGCATTAGTTATATAAATTCTCAATTTAGCTTTTACTTTGGATCATACATTTTAATACCTCACCCTTTTATTAGTTATATTGCACATAATTTATTTTCTATAGCAAAAAACAAAACAAAGAAAAAGAGGGTTGCACCCATAAATTTCGACGGGATTCTTCATCACATTTTAACAAAACTAAAAATATCTTTTCTACACACATAAATATAATAAACTCCCGTTTAAATTTATGGGATAAAAACCCACCCTTGTGCTACATGCGAACTACGTGTACTTTAATGCCTTTATTATCTACGCAGGCATTTTGGGCTAAAACCCGAGACTCGAGTCATATTTTCATATTTTTATTTTTTATCCATATATTATTCATATATATCATACTTGTGATTCATACTTGCACATCTTATCTAAACAAATATTAGCGTTTTATCATAATGATCAATATTTCAATAAGCGCACACATCATATTTTTTTAATTATTATTTTGGGAACATTCCTATGGATAACCTCACTCAATCATTTCCGTGATGTGAGTCGAGCGATTCCGATCTCCATTTATATGCACATGCACACACATTTCACAGAGAAATTTAGGAAAATAATAACATAAGCCCATAAGAGACCGAAAGGACGGGATAGGTGCCTAACACCTTCCCATTCCATAACATAGCCCCCGAACTTCTGAACTATTAGTTTCATAAGCATTAGTTTGTCTTTGATGTCGCTCTCTCGAGGCGGCGACATGTTCTTTTACCTGTTTTGTACAAAATAGGTTGGCTACTCTATCTCTTTACATCACCCCAAAACCGACGACGGTCTAAGCAACCCACGATGTAGCAAGGGGCACGAGACCTTTATCTTTCCCCCCCCCCCCTCCCCCGAAAGTGCCCCTAGGAGGAGGGGGATATCTCGGGATGGACGCACTATAAAAATAAAAGTTTACATGTGCATTATCTCTTTGAATGTTTTATCCTTGTTGATATGCCTGAGCATATTTATGTGCTTTTATTCTATTTTCATTCTTTAACTATTATTGTTGAAACATTCTTTAACCTTTCTTAGATGAACTTGTGTTGGCTTGTGGTATGAAGATAAATAACCTTGATCCATAATTTAGTTTTTGGATTTTTGAAAGCTCATACACACTTGATAGAGGATAGTTAGAAACTCGCTTGCCATCAATTGAATTTTTATCATCAAAATCAATTAATTATTCATTCATAATATTTTGGACACACCTAAGACTACTGATCATGGCATATGTTATGGGATGTATCTAGCTTATATTATAAGTTTTCATATTAGGAACAAATAACTTATTGGTAGGAACACTCTCTCATATATGTTAAGTGGATAGGGTGGTCGTGATGGAATTATTTTAGTTATTAATCTAATAATTCTAAATGAGTGAAAATATTGTAATTTATTATTTTATAATTAATTTTGGTGAAGAGGCACTTAATGAGAAGTTGTGTCTTTATGTTTTATGGTGGAGAGACATATCTTTTGGATATGTGTATTGAAGAGACGTGTCATTTTGAAAAGGTGTCTTATGAAGAGTCACATAAGATTATATAAATAGCCCCCTCCTCGACCATTTTCATAATTTAATTCAAGTCATTATTCTCTCTCTCTCTCTCTCTCTCTCTCTCTCTATATATATATATATATATATATATATATATATATATATATATATATATATATATATATATATATATATATATATATATATATTTGTTCAAGTACATAAAGTTCAATTCGTTGTGTTGAGTTCTCCGGTTCTCATAGGATTGAAACATTATTACATCGAGAATGAAATTCGTTCTATCCAGGGAGATGATTACTTAGACAACTTGGGTGTCGTAGAGGGAATTTTTTTTTATTAAGGGCATTGTGTCACAAGGCTCAGATTTAAATATGTAAGTTTGTCATTTTTTTGTTCATTTAAAATTCTGTGTATATTTAGTATATAATAATTATATTTCTCGGTATATAAAATAAAAATCTTAAGACGAATATTATTTTAGTTTAATTCAAATACTTGTTTTTTAAAACATTTTTTTTCAACACTATCTTTAATTGACTGGTTAAAGATCATTGATTGCTAATTTTAAGTTCAATTCATCAATTTGCACGAAGGAATTGAAATAATTATTTTACAGTTTTAATACAATTTCCTTTATAAATAATATCATGTATTTAGCACTTCATGACACATGTTAAACCTCCTATTATCCGCCAATACTCTAATTAAGATATTCCTTCTTCACTATTCTTGGCAAGATGAATATTTACGTCAAATGGTGTTCTTTTTGGAATTCTGTACTTCTTGAATCTATCATGTATTTTCTTAATAAAATGACTCCTAGACAAAAAAAATCCATTAGATGTCGTAGAAATTTTAATTCATAGTATTATGTCGTCCACATCTAAATCTTTCATTTCAAACTGACTAGTCAACATCCTTTTAGTAGCTTTAATGATTTAATTGTTGCTACCAATTATAAGCATATCATTAACATACAAACAAAAAATGACATAGCCGCTCCGAGTGTTTTTTACATAAACATATTTGTCACACTCATTGATTTTAAATGCATTTAGTAACATTACATCATCAAATTTCACATGCCATTATTTCGGTTCTTGTTTAATTCCATATAAGGATTTAAAAAGACTGCAAACTTTCATTTTGGGTTGTTCCACATATATATTTCTTCATCTAACTCGCCATTTAAAAAAGTTATTTTAACACCCATTTGGTGTATTTTGAGATTATAATTGTGGAAATAGCAGTTAACATACAGATTGATGTTATTCTTGTAACTAGTGAATACTTGTCGAAATAATCAAGTTATTCCCTTTGCTTGTAACCTTTGGATAGAAGTATGGTCTTGTACCTATCAATTCACCTATCAAATTTAATCTTCTTCTTGAAGATCCATTTATAACTTAGCATTATGTTTCCATGTGAGAGATTAACCAAATCCCACGTGCGATTTTTCATAATGGATTTAATTTTGTGGTGGAGAGACACTTAAGTACATACATGTGCTTGTATGTCTACTGGAAAAGGCATGTCTTTTGGATATGTGTATAGAAGAGACGTGTCCTTTTGAAAAGGTCTCTTATGAAGAATCATATGAGACTCTATAAATACTCATGGCATCCATCATTTTAATAATTCGATTCAAGTCATTACTCCCCCCCCCCCCCCCCCGGTTCTCTACACACTTGTTCTAGTCTCAAAGTTTGAATATAAACCACAAAGTTGAGTTCGTCGGTTCTCAAAGGATTGTATCAAACACCTTGGGTATCATAGAGGGAACAAATTCGTTTTAAGGAATTATATGAAACACAAGGCTCCGATTTAAATCTGTAAGTTTATCATTTTGTTGTGTGCATCTAAAATTTTGTGTATATTTAATTTACAATAAGTATATTTCTAGGTATTTTATGAGGGGTGAGGGTGATGATGAGTTACTACATCTACATGTTGAAGGAGACATGCACCACGCCTATAGTGCCCTTTAGATTTATTTTAATTGTATATCGTACAAATGTATCAAACTATCATCATTTTATTTATATTGTAAACCTTTTAATTTTACAATGCATAGCCATTATTATTAGAATTAATATTAACTTTAAAAAAAACAGTTGAGTAGGGGTGTTCACGGTCTATCTCTGAGTTATTTTATCAATCGGACCGAATTAATCGATCACATAAAATTTAAGACGAGTCTGGTTTTGAGGTATTGGCTAGTTGGTGATCCTAGTTGATCTTCTCCGAGAATGTAGGTGACCAAGATGAGTCTTCATAATTATTCACGTGATGTATTTTAATATTTATCCATGTGATATTAAATCTAACTTTGGCAACACGTTGGACCTGTTTAGGCTGACAAAAGTTGGGCCGTTACGATTTTGTACCCACAATTTCCCCTAAAATTCTTTTTCAAAGATGGGTCGAAGAATTTTACATCTTTCATTAGCCCAAATTTTGAGTTATGCATATGTACATGTCCATAATTACTGAAAATAATAAGGGTACATGTAACACCCCGGCTAATTAAATACCGGGTGGCCAGTCCCATACCAAATTAAAACAGAATATACAGTTGGCTCATTCTTAGCATCACTGTCGAAAACATTTACAACTCACCCAATACCCGATTAAGCTGGTGTTAAAAACTTTCCAATTTTAAATTTTAACAAAACCATTTTTAGTTTAAGAATAACACTACACATTTTATTCTACAAAACTGGTAACACAATAAATAACACAAAAGAATTTAAATGCAACTGGAATAAACATTCCCAAATAATATAAATCCTTTACAATAATCCCAACAATGTTAAATGAAATAAAAAGTCCCGAATACAATAATATTTGACTTCGATAGAAAAGATAACTGAATCCTTTGGGCGACATGCCCTAACTAAGAATACTGTGAATCAAAAGATGATAAGCGTCTAAGCAAAACTTCCATAGCTCCATAGCTTGTCACAATCAACTATGGTTAGCGTCCCTGTTACTGGACACCTGATATAGAGATACAATAGAAGAGAAAATATGCAAGGAAACGGGTCAGAGCCCGAATGTGTAGAGTATTTTTAAAACAGCAAGTATTTAACAAGTGCAATAAAGCATTTATTATGTACATGTTAGATCCAACTCTTACTTGCAATTCTCACCTCTCAACTAGAGTGCACACTTAACGTTTCCTATTAACCTCCTAGTTAATGGTTCCTCTTTTCTAGTCTCCATATTATAATTCCATTCCTATATAATAATCCCCGTATGTCCCATACCATACGTCACCTTATTATTAATTTACATAACTCCCTTCTTAGATTCTCATTGACATGAATCAGTACTCATTAATATGAGTTTAGCTTTTCAATTCTTTAAGAATAAACATTCATTAACTTAATTCCATTATCTTTCTCTATTCACCGTTATCTACAATTATCACCGTAGATAGATTTAAACACAATATACAATTATGAAACCATTTAATCCATTATATATATATATATTCATATATAATACAGCACCCCGAGTCACAGCTGTGGTGCAATGCATTACTCTGCTATCATGTCCCATCATCGCATGTCGCTGAATAGGAGACTACAGGTTCGGTAAGATTCCACGAACCACAAACAACAAACAAATTGGAGGCGAACATAGTTCTCGTATCCATGGGTCACACACATACCTACGTACCCACAGTCAGCGGACTTATCAACTCCCCGATAAGTCTTTCATAGACCTATGTTCTCGAGAGACAAATCAAAGAACCCATGGATTCATCAGGATATGACTGCCCTCACGCGTAAACCTCCCACCGATAGCAAGTAAGCTAGGTATGTCATACACATAAATCATTAATCAATCAAATAGGTATTATCATACCTATAATATAATATCAATAAGGTAATTATCACTACCCTAAGATATTTCCCATACGTATCATTATATCTCTTTTAAATTCCACGTATTATTATAACATATTTAATTATCCCCGCATCCTATAACATCCCTCCACTCCCGACGTCGTTAAGGTTCATGCGCGGAGCGTCTCGCAAAGCGAAATCCAAACAAGGAACCCCTCCAATACACTACTACTTAACTTTGTCGATCGAGGAGGTCCGAAAACTTCAACTATGCGATCGGGATAACCTCATACTCTCTTTCAACCAAATGAGTTCTACACTCCCCTCTCACAAGATTTAATTTGGATTTCTCTCATCTTATAATCAGTAATAAGTCACTAATTTCCTACTGGTCCATAACCTTTATTTCTCCCGAACTCCTACGAATTTAATTCTCCTTTTAATTACGGTTAAAACCGATAGTTTCAAATCTCTTATAAACACGTATTTTTCACTTAGGATTAAACCCTCTTGTAAACTTAAGGATACCAAGGTATTATATAAAATCACCCCTACTGGTCCTATCTTAAATCCTCATACATCATCATTCGGAAATTTAACAAACGAATCTAGAAACCAAAATTCCATTCGATATAATTTTCATCATTTAAATCATTTGAATCTAAATCCAGTTAATTCAAATCTTAACAAGGGTTTACTGATACTTTCTAAGTCCCAAAATATTCAAATAATAATCACCAAAGATCCATAAAAGTTTCGGGATAAGAATAAACATTTAAAAAGAAACTACTTTACTTAATCAGGGGAGGTCGATCGATCGAAGGTAGGGGTCGATCGATCGATCCCTCAGGTCCAGGCCTGATTTTCTGCATTTTCTGCAACTACGGGTTTAACAACTTTTGATCATTTAAACCTTCATCTAAACATCCCAAATGACTTATAAACTTTACTACATGATATATCAACATATATGAACGATTTCCAATACACTAAACATCCTAGAATCATCAAAGGATTAGATTAAAAAGCATGTTTATCACCTGATTCCCAGAAATTTATTAACATAACCTCTTCAAGAACATAACAATGGTTTCCATCATTTCTTCTACAGATTCATGACTAATTCGTGGATTATTAACATCCTAACACATGAGATAAATTCCTATATCATTTCAGTTTTTCCAGAAATCCATTTAATGATCCATTATTTTCTTCCAAACAATAATAATCTTCTCTTTTCGTATTATTCTAACATGGACAATATACAAACTGAATTTGCCATTATTAAACACTTGCCTTTATTGTAGGTCTGATCCTTTGGTGTGGTATATCTCAGTTGGTTGTCCCTTCTCCGGTCAACCTCCGGTGGTGGTTGGTGGTGGTGACCCTTGGTTCTTGTTCTTCTCCTTCCCAAGTGACTTTTCCTTTCCCAAGCCCTCTCACACTCTCTCTAGGAAGATGGCTGCTCTTATTTGTGAAGATGAGATGAATAACTCCCATTCACTTAATCTACAAATTCTTATAATAGTGCCAAATCCGTAACACTATTCATCCCCCCTAGAAAAATGACCAAAATGACCTTTCGGGTTGTCTATTCATTCCCAAATGACCCGAGACTCAAAATTGACATCCAAATAGACTTTTCTGACTATCTCGAACCTTCCGGACGCAACGGCGCAGTCAAAATGACTATTAGATTGATAGAAAATAAATTTCCTTTTTTTTTTATATATATAATAAACTAGTCCCGATACGTCCCATACCGCGTCTGACTAAAAATATAAATTACCGAATTTATATCATACAGTCATATCAATGACATCACATTTCATATATTACCTAAATATCTTTAAGTAATATTCCGAATCATCTATATCCATATCCACAGTCCGGATAAAACCCAAATGAATTAATTAATAAGAAAGTGTAATTAATCCATTAACTTAAAATATAACCCATTTTAAAAGGCATTAAAATTACGGGGTATTATAGTACACTGGTCCTATGCAAGAAATGAACCGCTAATTTCAATCTCAAGTCTTTTCCATATGATTAAACTCTTGGAATTTGACCTTCACTTGTTTCAAACTTTGTACTGTCACTTTGCTTCCTTCTTCTTTTGCTCAAAAAGACTTATTGGATCTCTTATTTTCTCAATTCACTTTATAAGTCTTCTTTATTCTAGCTTGCTTCTTACATCTTCGTAGTTTCTTTTGTTTATTTTCATTGCGTAGAGTCCTCCTGGTCTTTTCTTCTTTAAAAATGATATATATTGTTAATGAGAGGACCTTGGGGGGTTTTAGAAAAACATACTCAATTCCCCTTTAGGTTATGATTGAATGTGCTCCAGTGCCTAGAAATTGCATCGTTATTGAGGGTGGCTATTGGATCCATACCCTCTCGGTGGCTAAGGGAGGAATAACATTTCCCCCAAACCAAGGTTTTTTGGAATTTTGTAAGTTTTTTAATGTCGTTCCTGCCTAATGTGCCCCAAACACATGGAGAATTATAAATGGAGTTCATAGAATAAACGAAGTGTATGGGACTAATATAGGGATCCTAGAAATTAAATATTGTTATTCCTAATCCCACATAACAGATGGTCAGAGAGAAGGGAATGAAGGATAAGGCCCCTTATTCTATGGCTCCTCATCCTTCTATGAAGGGTGATGCCCCCACCTCTAGGAGAACTTAACAAGTGATGTCAATTGCCAAGAACCCCTCTTTGTCTTTCAGTCTACTGAAGGGAGGTGTGCTCACATCCGACCCTGAGCAGGTCATTCGGTTATCCTATGACCAGCTCTCCACTCACACGCACTCAGGCATTATCTTTGGTAATCCAAACTTCTTTTTATTCTTAATGAAATTATTAGATTCTTTATTCTGTATTTTGACATACTTTGTGTTTATCCATTTTCAATTTGTGGTGGACTTCATAGCCATTTTAGAGAGTCCCTCAAACCAATCCAAAATAAATAATGATCTGACGATGGCCTTGGATAATTCTAAGGAAGAACTTTCTACTGCTAAGAAGGAATATGATGAGGAGAAGAATTCCATCAGTGATGCCATGAGTATGTTGAAGAATGATCATGAAAAATTAAAGGTTGCTCACAACTAGTTTTTGGTAGAACGTGATCATTTGAAGAAAGACCGTAAGGATATTTCTTTAGCCAAAAAGGCAATCTATGATAAGGGCTACACCGAAGCCTTTGAGGATGACAAACGCCAGTTGTCTCACATCACAAAGTCCAACTTTAAAAAAGGCTGGGACGCTACCTTGTCAAAGAGAAGTATCCCTGCTAATTTCAAGATTTTTGGTGAGCATAACCCTGGTTCCCCTCCAAAAGTTGATAGGAGGATACCATAGATGCCTCAGCCGACTAGACTTCCTCTGTAGCTACCAAAGGCTAGGCCCCAGACACCCAAGAGTAGGAGAAGGGAAAAGAGACTAGTTAAAAATAATTAGCCTACACACCCTTATATAATTCCTTTAGTTTCTGTTTATAAGGGCCTTGCCCATTTTAATTATCAATGAAAGATCTTTTTGTGAATTTCAATTCTATCTTGAATTATTGGTGAGATTTCCCTTTTTATTCTTTCTTTCTGTAGCATACAAATATTGCTGAGGAGATCCTTTCTTTTTCTGGAAATCTCGATATCATTCTTGGTCGGGAGGTAAGTGCTCAAGCTCGTCATGCATTTTTATTTGTAAGGCCCTGAAGAAAATGATTAATGCCTACGAAGGCTAGTCTACCTTAGTGGACAAGATGAAAGATGATGTAAAAGACTTGGGAGATGTGGGAACTCTCATGAAGGAAGAGGTGAACTCCTTGAAGAAGTAGCTTGTTGAAGCCAAAGATATTAGGGAGATTGAGGACCTTCTCTAAGCTGACAATGACTCTGTAAAAAAAACTTTAGAGGAGTTTAAAATAAAATATAGGATCCATTAATGGGTAGAAACTGAGTTGGTCACATATCCTTGTGACTTATGTGCCTTAGAAGAAGGCCACTGGCTTCCCGGTATTTTTATAGTGGAGTTTGGTGTAATTTCCCTACCCAATTCCTTATTTTCTTGAATTTTGTTAGTATTTTGATATGTTCATATCCCAAGTGGCACTAGATATGTTGAGATTGGTAAATGGGTTCAATCGTATTAATGAATTATTTGGAACTTAAATAGGTATGACAGAATTGATGTACTGTTATAATTGGGGGACCACTACTGATAACATTTACTATTAAAAGATTAGATATTCCAATAGGGCCTTGGTAGTTAATTTGCCTGACTCCAATAAAGATTATTAGGATAACGATTTGATTATTAAGAATCGGCAATTTGCCCCTCTTCCTGGGGGTGAAGAATATACTGGAAATCGCTACCCTCTGGAAGGGTATGGCATACGTCGGCACTTTTATTATTTGTATATTTCTTTCTCTGTTTAAATTATTCAATTAATGACCAATGTCCTTCTCATTGTGCTTGTCAGAAAGAAGAAAGAAGGACATCCCACCTAAATCGAGGTGAAATTTGCTGACTTAAAACTTGTGTGGTCCATCCAACAAAGACTTAGGTAGCATCATCCTCTCTTGGCTTCAGTATTGTAAGAGTACTAGAGTTCAATTACTTTAATTATTTCTCGATTGATCAAAGATATTCTTATAGCCCCCATCAATTTAAAAGAGTCGACCTCATCTTCCTCGGCTGCTAGTTCAGAACCATCTTCTCAGTTAGAGGGAGTTTTTTTTGCTGAAGGTAATTCATCCTCCTTCAAATCTTTGGACATCAACTTATTACCGATCGTCACTCCTTCTCTAAGAATGGTGAAAAGAAAGACCCCAATTTCCTCACTGGAGCCAAGTCCCATTCTCCAGTTGAGAAAAAGAACATTGAGGAGGGAAGTTCTAAATGCCATATGGTGGTGGTGCCTGAAGAAGTTAAAACCTAAGAGCCTCAATTTAAGAGGTTGAAGAAATGACCTGCCAAACACCAGGAGTTTCCAGGAAAGGGTCAAGCCGATCGGGTCTCAATTAGTGTTTCTTCGGTGGCAGTGAATCATAGACTTGATCAGGGTCTGATAGGGTCAGGGGTTCTCCCAGTCGATGAAGCTACGGTTGTTACCCTTTTTAGGGCTAGACTGTTGGAAAGGGATAATCACAATTTGTCCTTAGTAACCATCTCTTCACTTTACTTTATTTCATTTTTCCATGCCCCAATATTCTGGCTCATTGACTTCCTTGCTTATCTTGGAACCTTTAGTTTTTGGTTTACTGTGACCAAATTTTTAGGAGGGATGACTAGCTGAGGGAGTCATCGAAGGATGTGGAGGCTACTTTCTAGGGTTTGAAGAACTCCCTGGATGCTACCAAGAAGGCACATGTGAAAGACCAAGAGAAATGGAAGAGGTGATGGAGAAGGCAGAGAAAGATAAGAATGATGCTGTGAAAAGGGATGATCGGGCAGAGGAAACTACTGCAAATATAAATGGCAAGTACCATAGTTTAAAAGCAAAGGTTAAAAAGGAGAAGGAGGATGCCTATACCAGAGGTTGGGAAAATGCATTATCCATTATTATTGTACAAGTAGAGTTTTTGAAAATGTCATACTTTAAGGAATGATGGGATGCTGCTTTGAAGAAGGTTGACACTACTCCAGACTCTGAACTTTTTTAACAACACAACCCTAGTATTCCTCCTATGATTGATGAGGAGATCAATGATGAAGAGGGGATGACCGAGTCATCTGTAACCCCATAGATGGTTGTAATAATTGTATGTCCTCAGGAGGAAGGTTCTCAGGACAAGGAAAAGTGTAGATATTTAGGATTGTTTTTATAATTTTTTGCTTGTAATATTGCTCTTTTGTAATCTGAACTTATTTTTTTTTTGTATTCCCCTTCAATAATTCTAATGAAGTTGCCCTTTTTCTGATCAATAACATTGTTGTATGTAGTGAACTTTCTTTGACTTTTTTCATTCTTATTCTCTATTTATCCCTTTCAGTTTAACTCCAAGAAGGTTATTCTGGAAATTACTGAGAGCGGCCTATATAAGGGGACTGTTCATATTTTTAGGATGGGACATGAGGATCTTGACGAGAATGAGCTGGAAGAAATGCTGGGCTTAGATGCCTCTAACCAAGTTAAAATTTCATATCTTCATTCACATAGGGTGTTCATCCAAGTCGTGGCGACCAATGCCTCTTATTATGAAATGATACTCCAGATGTAGAAGTATCACAAGTAAGCTCTTCCCAGTTTGACAGGTGATTATGAAGAGAAATTTGCTCGGTTGAACAGTGAAAGTGGTCTTAATAAAAAAATTACAGGAAATCTCCTCGGCCTTTGCTAAAAAGGAGTTTGTGATAAAGTGTGAGGTGAATAGTGCTCGGGAAGTAGTTGGTCTATTAGAGAGGGAAAATAACATGTTGATGGATGAATTTGAAGGACTAAAGAAGTCCACAAGTGTTGATTATAGTTAAGGGATTTATTTTATGGAATAGGGGAATGCCAAGTTATGGAAGAAATTAAGAGGTTAAAGAAGTCCAAGGGTGGTCAGTCATCGAGGCAAGTTATGGTTGCTCGTCTAACAGTTGAGGAGGAAAGGACCAAAAAGGCCAATTTGATAAAAAAAAATAATCTGCAAAGGAAGGGACCAAAAATAGGCTGGCCGACCAAACCAATTTGATAAAATATCAATCTGCAAACATCAAAAGTTTGAATGAAAAGGTTGATGTCTGGCCTTCCATTTTCATAAGTAACCACATACCTTTTTTATGAATGTGTATAATGAGGCCTTGGCATATATGGGAAACAAACTAGAATATGTTAGGAGAGAAGGGTATAAATGGGACTGGCTCAATGCTCTTACAGTTCTTAAAGTACTAGAAAAATACACTTTGTGGTATTAGTATAAGCCCGGGTGTTTGGACCATCTTACTCATCCCTTCAAGTTGGACACTAAGTGGATTCCAACTGATGCTATTCCCATAAGCCTAATCAGGAAATATCTAGAGGATTATGGCCTTCATGGAGATGAAACACTTAGTCAACCTCTGCATTTAGTGAATAAGTCCAGTTTTAGTAGGCAAAATAGGCTTAAGGAGTTGGGATCCACTATTCTTCCTTCGGCCCTGGACGCCCATCTTAAAGGAATGGAGAAATCCCCGGGGAAATGCCCAGCAAACTGAGAAGCTTCTATATTGGTTTTGTAATGCAACGATGGATAATAATTTATAATAATGTAATATATTTATTTTGAATAAAATATGCATGGTTGTTTACATTCCTTTATATGATTGTGGTCTGCCAGTAGCTTAGAGTTAGATTATATGGTCAGTTTCTGGCCGACTAATCTGCTTAACTAGTTATTGATTTGAATGAACCTAAGTTGTCCAGCCTTAGGTTTTACTAACGCATTTATGGTCGTTAAAATGGATCTTGTCGCTTTTGACAAAGTGTTTATGTTAGTTATCAGTGGTCAACCAAATGTTATAAGGTTTTTCCTTAATTTGGTCTAGTAAAATTTCTTGTTCTTGACTTTAAAAGGCCATACAGGAAGTTTTAAGATTAGAAATTAAAAACTTCTTATTCGTGGCTTGTTAAAGACGAAGTCATACATGAAGTTTTAGGTTTTCTCTTCTCAGTTGCAAAATTTTAACTTGTGCTTGAAGTTTCCTTTTACTTATTTTCTTTGAGATTTGTACGTCTTCCATTCCCCCAAAAAAAATATGAAAAAGGAAAGCAATTGATGATAAACTAATAGTTTTTCATTGAGACTGAAAAAGACATGATACATAGATATTAAAAGCTTCAACTCATAATTATTGGTAATATTTCCTCAAGTGTTCGGCATTTTAGGTGTTTTTAAACTGCTTTACTTCCAGGGTTTCTAGGTGATAAGTACTTGGGCGGATGATCACAGAAATACGGTAAATACCATGTTAGTTTGCATCCAACTTGTTTCCTTTTTGTAGTACTTTCTCCAGTACATAATCTTCCTCATTTAGGTTGCTCGGCTTCACTCTTTGGTTGTAGAATCTGGCAATATGTTATTGATAGATAGCCATACGTAGTACCACATTCTCTTTCACCTCTTCAACCAAGTTTAAATTCAGTATCCTTATAAGGTCGCTCTTAGGAGAGTTAAATTTGAGTACTCTATGATTGGGCGAACCAATTTTTATAGGGATCATGGCTTCTATCCAAAATTCCAATATGTAAGGTGTTTCGCTGGTAGTTATCCTCAACATTGTTTTATTAGCCCATAGCACACTTTGTAATTCATTGATCCAGTTCCACTTGGTGTCACCAAGCTTTTTCGTTAGGCCAACGAGTTGTGTTTTGTTAGTTATTTTTGTTTGGCCATTGCATTGAGGATGCCTGGGAGCGAAGTGCAGTTTCTGTATTTTGGATTGAATATAATAATCTTCATACTCCTAGTTGTCAAATTGGGTCCTATGATTTGTGATAAAGGCATATGGAATACTGTAGCGACATATGATATTCTTCTATATGAATTTAAAGACTCTCTCATAGGGAATTTCAGTAAGGGGTTCAGCCTCTACCTATTTGGTGAAGTAATCTATAATAAATGACCAAGTATTGAAACCTTACTTTTTTCTTCGATAGAGGGCTGACCAAGTCAATTCCCCACATAGCAAAAGGCCATAGAGATTTGATCCTTGTAAGTGCCGCTCCAGATCTCTTATGGATGGTGGCGAAGTTTTAACATTTGTTGTGTCGCCTAGTATATATTTGGACAGTAATATCCTTGTGTTTCCACTCGTCGAACCCATGATCTTCCTGTTGAATAAGCTCTGCAAGATCCCTCATGTACCTCCTCAATATGATCTTGTACTTTTGAAGGGTGAACACATCTGAGAAAAAAGAATGAATCATCCCTTATATAGGACTCCTCTTTCCAAGATGTAGCTAGTTGCTTTGTACTTCAACTTTCGAGTGTCCTTTGGGTCATCTAGCAGGGTGAATTTTTCAATATATCCCTTGATAGGATCCATATATAAGGGGAAAAAATCTACTATGACCAAATTAACATTTTCTTCTTATATGCTCCAATTCATTAGGATTTCCACAAGAATAGTTCTTATTAGCTCTGTCCTGGTTGTCAAAGCTAGTTGAGCAAGTGCGTTTGCTTGGGCATTTGAAATAGTATTCTGACCACTTTGACTGCTGGGAACTTAGATATTCTGTCTTGAGATTTGGATAGATATCTTATCATCAACTCTCATTTGACTCCATATATCCTCAATACCTGATTGACGATTAACCGAGAATCGCCGTGAGCTACGACCTACTCGGTGCCTAATAACAGGGCCAATTTAATGCCTCTGAATCAACGCTTTGTATTCTGACTCAATATTAGAATCTTATAATTAAAACTTGAGTGCATATTCCACATTTATATCATCAGTAGTGTTTATTATTAGTCCAACTTCTCTACCAGTAGTATATAAGGATAAATCTACATATATCTTCCATACATGCAATTCTTCATCGAAGTCCCCTTTATTCAAGGACACATACTTGAACAACTTTTGGCTTTGCTCCAACTACCGTTCTGTGGCTTCTCGCCCTGTGGACGTTCCTGATCTTTCTATCGTGGAGCTATTTTCTAGAGAAGTCTACTCGAGTGGATCAATTATTGAGCTATCTTCCGAAGAAGTTTGCTCGACAGATTTTTCTTTTGCTAGGTTCTGATCGGTAGGGTTTTCTTCATAAGTGAATTCGGCTATAAAATCTTCTACAACTTGGCCTTTCATTGTCGTCCTGGGTTCATAGTGTATATCATATTCTCCTAGTTCCACTGCCCATGCCATCAATCTCCCCGACTTTTTTGGCTTGTAAATGTCTTGTCGCAGTGGTAAGTCTGTGTAGACCATAATAGCATGTGCTTGGAAATATGGTTTCATTATCGACGACGCTTCAATAAAGGTCAAATCAAGCTTTTCTAACCATGGCTACCAAATTTCAGATCCTTGAAAGTCCTTGTTGGTATAATAGACTAGTTTCTATACCTACACTCTCTACTCTAATAAGCGCTAAGCTAACTTCTGACTCAGAAATGACAAGGTATAGATATAATGTTTCTCCTATGAGTGGTCGGGAAAGAAGTAGAGCTGATCTTAGGTACTTCTTCAGTTCTAAAAAGGAATTCTCACACACCTCATTCCATTCAAATTCTTTTCTCAATACTTTGAGGAATGGTAATCACTTGTTAGTAACTCGGGAGACAAAATTGTTAAAGATTTCTCCTCTTATAATTAACTTTTGTACATTCTTCTTAGATGACGAAGACTGCATGTCAATCAATGCTCTAATCTTATCTAGTTTCACTTTTATGCCTCTTTAATTTACTTTAAATCCCAGGATTATTCCTTCGTGTATGCTGAACACGCATTTGGCTGGGTTGAGTTTCATCTGATGCTTATCCAGCTAATCAAATGTTTGTCCCATGTCTATGATATGGTCGGTGGCTTTTTAGCTCTGGTGAGCATGTCATCTACATACACTTTCATGTTTTTACCAATTTATTCTTGAAAAACCATATTCACTAATCTTTAGTATGTTGCTCCAGCTTTTTTTAGACCAAAGATCCTAACATTGTGGCAGTAAGTACCTCGACTAGTGATAAATGAGGTTTTCTCATAGACTTTTATCCTCATCTTGATTTGGTTATAACCTGAGTAGGCGTCTATGAAACTGGGTACCTCATGCCCAGTCGTAGCATTGACCAGTTAATCGATTATGGGCAAAAGGAAGTTATCCTTAGGACAAGCTTTATTGAGATTTGTAAAGTCAACACACATGCGCCATTTATTATTTTAATTTCTTATAATCACCCCATCGGCCAACCAATCAAGGTATTTGACACCTTTGATGAACCTTGCTTTCTGCAGTTTGTCCACCTCTTCCTAGATAACCATGTTTTTCTCGGGGTTAAACATACAATGCTTCTGTTTGATCATCTTGTCGTCCTTGGCAATATTTAATTCGTGGCATATGAATCCTGGGTCAATTCCTGGAATATCCTCATGACTCTAAGATAATGCCCTCTTTCATTGTTTAAAGAATTTTATTAATTCCTATTTGAGTGTTGGATCCAAAGATGAAAAGATTTGTATAGTCCTCTCTGGGTGATCGTCGTCTAGGATGATCATTTACATTGCTTCAACTACTTGTCCTTTAACCAAATCAACCTCTTCGCGAGATTTATGGTCTCAATCTGGTAAGTGGCAATGAATTTCTTTATTTCCTTCTGGTCAGTTGACGTGTAGCATTCCCTGACTTCAAGTTGATTTCCTGTAATGACGCCGACCCATAATGTATAGGAAACTTTAAGCATTGATGGACAATAGACAATACTTATTCGAATTTCTTTAAGCCAACCTACCAAGGATCATATTCTAGGATAATTGGATGTTCTTATCTAAGATGAAGAAATGTATCCTTTCAGTTCGGCTGGTAAGCCATGTGCTGATAAGGACTTCCAACTTAACAGCTCCAAGGGATTCACCTTCTATCAGGAGAAGCTTATAAGGGGCATATGATAAGGTTTTAATTTGCTATCGCGCAACCCCAATCCTTTGAAGCAGTCGTAAAACATGACATCGACTGAGCTACTATTGTCCACTAAAATTCTAGTAACCCTTATTTCATGTACCTTCGTAGTGACGACCAGAATGTCATCATGGGGATAGAGAACTCTAGATAGGTCGTTCTTAGAAAATCCTATCACCAACTTATCTTTGTTTACTTTCCTTGGGTGACCATCAACATCATCAGACAAATTGATTTTCCGAATGTATAAACAAGCCTTTGCTTCATTCGGGTAAGATTTTTTAATCTATTTCATCATCATCACCAGCGTCACCCCTACAATGAAATGGCAACCAAAAAAACCATTTTTACCTCGGGCTCTACAAGTTTCTTTGGCAAGTCTGGGTCATCTTCTAAGTCATTATCTCTGCCTTAATTCTTGTAATCCTTTTCCTTACAAGGAGATTTTGATCGTCTTCTGGTGTCTCCCTTCTTCTGTCCTGTCAATAAACTTGAAAAGCATGCCATGTCAGATCAGACTTTATATTTCATTCTTCAAGTCTATGAAATTTTCCTTAGTAGGCCCATGGTCTTTGTGAAAATCATTGTATTTGGACGTATCTCTCCTATTAGGAGGAGACTTCAAAATTCCAGTCCATTTTAGATCCCTACTTCCCCGGATCTATTTTAGGATATGGTGTACAGCAATAGTGAAGGGGTATACTCATCACACCTCATGGGATTTTCGGCCCTCCTATATTTTTGGTCATTCTAATCGGAGCTCTTATGGTTATCGACCTTGGATCCAGGAGCTTGTTTAGCGACTATATCCTCCTCAGTTATGGTCTTAGAGGGATACTTAGCCTGGGAATAATACAACTTCTCAGCCAGTAAACTGCTCATCAAGGCAATAATTGTTGTCTTTTCCTCATAGTCTACCACTTCTAACTTTTCATTTTTAAAATGAGTATTATATTCGCGAGTGGTTTCCCCTGGTCGCTGATCAACACTTAACAAATGAGATATTATTTTAATAGGTTTGGCTCCAAAGAAAAAATTACTAATGAATAGCTCGATAAGTTACTGAAAGCTGGAGATTTTCCCACAGGGCAAATTATTATACCAAATATGCATCGATCCGATAATAGTTCTTGAAAATGCTCAGTAACGCATCTCATCTGGGACTGAATAAATGTCTACTGCAGCCTGGTATTGCTCTATATTAAGGACATGACCAGTTTTATCGTCATATTTAGGAGTAACCACGAGTGATTTAAATTTAGCAGGTGTGGGGAAGTTCACAATTACTGGGACAAAGGGTGATCCATTCACAAAACTCTAATGCAAAGGATTATTTGATTTGGCTATTCTCCCATGAGATCTTCTCACCATTGGATTGAAGCAGCCTTGGATGCTCGATCGTGCATTTGTGTTGAGCTCTCTTCTTGGGAAGTCTGCTCGGCTTGCATAGATCCTCGTACACTAGTAATTGATCTTATATAACCTTTTTGGCGGTCTTGAGATCTAAATGGCTTCCTATGATTATGGCCCTTATTTTCTCAGGGACTCAGATGATTAAAGGCAGAGCCCTTGCTTAGTCTATCTAGGGCTCCCGACCATTCCTGAGAGATGGAGAGCCCATTATAATAATCAGTGGATCTGATGGAGGATGTTGCAACAGGGTGGTAAGACCTATTATTAGAAGATATGGAATATCTGGATCTGTTTCTTTCATTTCTGGGAGCTAGAGGTGGAATTTCCTCTCTGGAGGTTGGGGCAGCAATCGGCCTAACTTGAAGTGTTTGAGTAAGCTACCTTACTATATCTTGTATTGCTTCTTATCCCTTGACTATGTTCATTAGGATTCCTTGAATATCTCCTATGATGGGAGGGGTAAAAAGCCTGAAGGCATTGCCTATTGTAAGACTACCTTTTGGAACGTCCGTCACACTTCAATATGATAAAAAATAGAGCTTGAAACAAATTGATAGGAAAATAATAATAACTTGTCGATATCCACAAACGGTACCAATCTGTTGATATCTAAATTTAGGGTTTGATAATTTGAAGTTATCTTAGCTCAAGTTACCTAATATTCATAAACGCGATTAAAAATAATAAGCTAGAGAGATATAAGGATTATATAGAGAAACGAAGATTTTACGTGGTTCAGCCCAAAAATGGTTCCTACATCTACGAGGGTTATGTTACTATAGCTTTAGGGTTTAGTACAAGTTTCTCAAGAATACTCTATAGGGTTATAACAAAGTAGTTATCCCCTCAGCCGAGAGAGGTTGTAATCTATTTATAATAGTTGGAAATTAAAGAGATGGAATACCTTAATACACTAGGTATTTACATCTTTACACAATAATAGGCAGCTAGATATTTGTTCATGTGCATGGTGACTGTTAAGTATCCCATGTGTGTCTGTTCATATTAATGACTGTTCATCTTCACAAGTGTGTTCGGCAAGGTGGTCGACCTCAGAATAACTGAGCCGACCAGGTCTATATGTTGTTTGAGGATTCATTGATAATACTAACAGGTGTCACTATTTTATTAGTCCACGTGGCCTAATTATTTTAGGCTACAATAATCGGGTTCCATTAGATTCCATCCCTCTCTAGTTGGCTAAGAGCTACTTGACTTCTCATGAGAGTAATGATGAGTTTCGACCAAATCCTGATAGTAGTCAAAGAAGAGACATTGTCGCTGCTCTTGCTAGCCGATAATAACTGTTGTCTATCTTTGTCCCTCTATTGTTGTAAATGGAGTTTGTGTAACTCATAACTTTTTATAACAAGTTGTTTGTATAATATCATCACTTTACATCTTGTTATTCCATTATGCAGAGCATGTATTTTATTGTCTTATCTTACCTTTTAGGTTGTGTCATCACACTTCCTTATGTCTAAAACATACTATGGAAAAAATGCACCTGATTTTATAGCCATCCACCCATTTAGGATTTTTATTCGACCAAAGTTGGGTTCATTTAGTGCCTAGGGTCCAACCCCTTTAGAATTAACACCCTTATTGTATAGCTTGGCTAAATATTGTTGGTAGGAGGCCTATTTTATCATGGCAAGTTCCCTTCGTTCTTATGTCAGGTAAAATTCAACGCTCATAGCTTTATCGTTTAAACCTTGATCGGTAATGACGGACCTCATGGTTGGCAAACAGCTTCTAGAGGAATAACATCATCCATCCCATATGTTAGAGTGAAGGGTGTTTCCCTAATAAGCCTCCTAGGTTTAGTACAATATGCCTACAGAAGATGGGGAAGCTCATCCACCCAAACTTCCTTTGCCTTCTCTAATCTCTTTTTCATGTCGCCGAGCATCACTTTATTGAAAGCCCCTACTTAGCCATTGCTTTAAGGATAGGCCATAGAACTGAAATGGTATTTGATGCCATGATCATCGTAGAAACCTTAGAAGGGTCCACTTTTAAATTGTGTGTCATTGTCCATAATGTTTATCCTAAGTACCCCCCAAAATTTAATAATATTCATTTAGATGAATCTGATCATATCCGTATCCCTGATGTTCGCCAATGGCTGTGCTTCAATCCACTTTATGAAGTAATCTGTGTCAACCTGTAGATACTTACGATTTTTTGGTGCAGTTAAGAGTGGTCCTATAATATCCGACTCCCACTGGGCGAATGTCCATGGACTAGTCAGCGACCTGTTTGATGAAGTATAGGGGAAAACTTTTGGCACTTTTCACACTTTTGGACATAAGAGGTTGCGTCTCTCTACATATATAGCTTCTTTGACTACTAGGAAGGCAAGATATCTTATTCTTACATGGCCTTAATAGATCCCATTATGTAGTTCGTAAACAACTTGGTTGACATCATGCAAGCATTAGAGATAAGGACATGTGAACGACCTTCTATAAAAATTTCATTCGGGACCCAGATAAAACCGCCCAGCTTTAACTTTGACTTGATGGGCTTGCTTTTTATCGGTCATCAATATATCATTCTGCAGATAAATAATTATCGGGTTCATCCAGTTGGGACTTTTTACACGGAGAGAATGTGCTCGGCGACTGCTGGCTTTATAATGTTGGGCTTGCCCAGGAATTTCACTTCAAATTTTCTTTTTAGAGAGTCCACTACTGAGCTTAGGGCTGCTAAGGCATTGACATGGCTATTATGCCCTCAAAAGAACTGTTGAATATGTGTTTACTCAAATTTTGACTTTAAATCATGGGCCTCTTATAAGTACACTGCCATCCTTTCATCCTTAGTGTTAAAGTCCCCAGTTACTTGGTTGGATACCAGCTTTCACTACACCAGAATTGCCAACTTATCATGGTCAAATAGTTGACAAGTCAGACTTGTGATGGTTAATGAACGCGGCAAGTTAGTAGGTGACAACTGCAGTTGTCACGAACTTGTCACCATCAATAATCGTGACAACAACTAATACTTGTCATGGTCACTGACCGTGACAAGTTCATGACAACTGTAGAGGCTTGTCACGGTCATTGACCGTGACAAGTCCATGACAATTTTTTAGTGTTGTCACGCTCAATGACCGTGATAAATCTGGGCAGCAGAAAAAAAAATATGTTGGGCAGTATGATCACTACCACTGTCCAATAGTATATCTCACCTATTATAGAAAATAAATATATATATTTGTCAGCCAACAAACATTCATTCACAAAATCCAAGCAATGCAACATTCATCCAATCATTATCAAACAATAAATCACAAATAAAATTCATATTCATAATAAAAAAAACTAAACAAATAGTTAAATTATTACAAATAGTTGTTCAATCATCATCAGTTTGAAGGAGAAAAATAGGCCATATTACATAAGAGTTGAGGCAACCGTCAATCGTTTGAACGCCGCACTGTTCGTTCAACCACACAGGTCCATTCTCTTTTCCCACACACACTTCCATAATGAGAATTCGTGCCTCGCGCGGTTGCAACGGACAGTTATGCACCATACTACCTGGGCGTATCTCCCAGTCCTTTAACCCCTTAGCTATTATATTTCCACCCGTGTGTCTAATAAATGCACAATAGGGCAACTAATTGTTGAAATTGGCCTTTAGAAGAGGAGTTAAAGGTGGGGCTCGCGGATATATCATATGGGGAGGAGAGAGGTACCGATGAGGGTGAGGGTGTAAAAGACGGAGCAATGATCCCCTCATCTACCACTTTCTCCTTGACCTTACCATAGCTTGACACATCTCGACATTAAAGTGCATTCTTGACAAAGGAAAATATTTTATTCAATGTTTTCTCCAAGTTGTCAAACTTTTCGGCATTGTTGGTCATCAACTTGTCCACCTTGCGGACTAGCCCAACATTGCTCGACGCAATCCCGGTGAGCCTCCACCTCCCCACTCAAGAGCTCACCCCCATGTA
This sequence comes from Sambucus nigra, assembly GCA_949130495.1. Taxonomy (NCBI): domain Eukaryota; kingdom Viridiplantae; phylum Streptophyta; class Magnoliopsida; order Dipsacales; family Adoxaceae; genus Sambucus; species Sambucus nigra. The sequence continues at coordinate 55,343,643 of OX422220.1, forward strand.
TGGCCCTTTTGATCCCGCCCAAGCACTTGGCTTAGTGCGTTCGTAGCCAGGGATGCCTTGTCAGGATCACTCTACGAGTTGTGCACTTCCTTAAGCTTTTCCCAAAACGACAAAAAAGTACATGATTAGATAAATTAATAAAAAAAGTGTGAATATAAATTTTTATTTTTATAGCATAATAAATATTTTAACTTACTATAATGGCGGCCACGTTCAGATTGACCTCTGCATCCTTCCCCTTCTTCGTTCTAATTGAAAGGCATCGAGCTTATGTGGCTTACCCCCAGGGCCATTCCCTGCCTCCTAAAATAAAATAATATAAAATTAGTAAATTAGTATATAATTATCACTAAATAGAAGAAAATTAAACTAAAATGAAAGAACATTAAAAACTTACCATCCTGTGCTCCACCTTGGCGTAAGACATACGCCCAGAGCAGTGCACGTCGAGCTTCTTGGCCCGATTTTCCCTCCTCGATTCACAAGAGGACAATTGTCGCTTTGAGACCTCATTATTGACAAACTGTTGCCAACTTGCAAATGAGATTGCCTTCTTCGTCGGCACCGTATCCCTAAGTCCTAAGATGGAATCTCTGTCTCGAACAAAGTCCGTGCATGCATATTTTTCTTTCACATTTTGTATTGATCTCATAATTGTTCCAATGAGGATTCGCATAAATGTTGGGACAAGCCTAATTGTTCCTTCAAACAAATACAAAATAAAAAGAAAAGGAGTTTGTAGTATTTAAATTATAAAATATAATAAAATATAAATATAAATACAAAACAAAAAGAGAGTGAGCAAGTACCAGTAATTCCCCCCAAATGACCACCTTAAGCTCGTAGGGAACCTTTCTCAAATCCGTGTACCGGGGGCCAATAATCATCTTCAGCAGCTCTAGGGCCCTAGCTTGTAAGGTCGTCTTGTTCTCCACCACGATCCCTAATTTCCCCACTTTGGGGGCCTAGTGCTAAACGAGCGTTCCTCTCCCCACGCCTCCTTGACGCCCTGATGTAGACATTTCCTAAAAAATTAGTGTTATTAGTAGAAACATATATGTGAGAAAATTATCAAATCCAATTGAATAAAAGCATCAAATTGATTACAATCCAAATGAATTAAAGCACTAGAAGAACACAAATGAATAAAAGCATTAAATTGTCATCCAATAATAATAAAGCACTTGAAGAATATAAGTTAACGACATTATAATAATACAAATCCATATCATAAACTAAACTAAGCATTATTTCAAATAATTGGAATACTTATTACAAATATAAAAATTGTTTCAAATTCGGGTCATGTCACGGACTTTGAATTAATGCTTAAACTGATTAATATCCAAATTAATATATTCACTATCCAAACAACCAATTTTGATTCAAATCCACAAAACTTATCAAATCCAAATGAATAAAATCATTAAACTATCGACCGATAATAATAAAGCACTAGAAGAATATAAGTTAACAACATTATAAGAATACAAATCCATATCATAAACCAAACTAAGCATTGTTTCGATAATTGGAATACTTATCACAAATATAAAAATTGTTTCAAATTCGAATCATGTCACGGACTTCAAATTAATGCTTAAACTGAGTAAAATAATAATTAACATATTCACTAACCAACCAACCAATTTTTATTCACATAGACAAAAACTGATCAAATCCAAATGAATAAAAGTATTAATCTGTCGTCCGATAATAATAAAGCACTAGTAGAATACAAGTTAATGACATTATAAGAATACAAATCATATCATAAACCAAACTAAGCTTTGTTTCAAATAATATGAATACTTATTACAAATCTAAAAATTATTTCTAAATCGGGTTATCATCTAAAATGGATTGATATTCAGTAGGAGCAACCAAGTCATCCACGCTACTGGTTAGACACTTTAGCGCGTGTAGGATAATTGACCACGGCTCGTTTATTGATATACTCTGAGTAAAACACTTGCTTGAACTTTTAAAAATTATAAACAAATGGCTTATCGCTCACGTGCCCATTGCTCTTCAACTTGAAAAAGTCAACCATGATCAAATTAGTACCATAATCAACTTTACAAGCATTTTTATCCCCAACTCTTACCCATTCACTATAAGATACAACCTCTTTGAACCCTATATAGTCCAATTCAAATATATTATGAATGACACCATAGTAAGTCATTTCAGCTTCAAAGAGGTTTTTGTCTTTCGCACTCGCTCGAAAATAAGTAAGAGCCTTGTATGAAATGCCTGGGTTCTATACATTTGTATTTTTCTCGTGCACCCTTGCACCGAATACATGATCGTTAAATTGATACTTTTTGTACTTGTATGCCATCAACAAGGGTTCGGTGGCTAGACGAGAAAGCTTTGATGTCGTATTACCCGTCTTTAAGAGCTGTGATTATAAATAAATTAATTAGGTTAGTTTGAAAGATTTCTTGTAATATGTTATTTAATAAGAGACATTCTTATTAAAATTACCTCGTGTGACACCAACAACTTAAATTCGATGTCTGATTATGCCTCCATTCTTCGTATTTTATTATTCTCACACGCATCATATTTCCTGCATTGATCGCGATGAACGTATTACAAAATCAATCATGTATAAAAATTAAAATAATATAAACTTACTTTTTCCATTCTTCGACATCTTTATGTGTGTCAAATAGATAACAAGCTACTTGTTCATGCTATAAACTTGTTAATTTCAATCATGTGCCCATCACCTGACCACCCTCATCTAAGAGCTCATCACTTTAATCCACGCTGCTTGGTTAGACATATATTCCCAAGTGTAGACTGATGACTCCATGGTGTTGTATTCCTCTGCAATTGATCCTTCAATGTATCGTGTATTCTTGATATAATCTTGGAAAACTTTCATCAATCTTTCAAACGGGTGCATCCACTAATATCTAACTGGCTGTAAAGAAGTGCCTCATCGCATAAGCGTACCAAAAAGTGAACACTTATATCAAAAAATAATGTGGAAAATTACTTCTCCAACACACAAATTGCTTTGGCTATAGCTGCTTTTGCAGCAACTCTGTGCTTTCGATTGACTACCTTCTCACATAAAAGTGTGAAACAGATGCCAATTTGTATAATGGGCCTCTGCAAATCCTTGTGCTTAGAGAAATAGTGCTTAAACAACATAGGAACCAATTTTATGATCACAAGACACTCGTGGGACTTGCACTTATGAATATCATGGGTTGCATAATTCACAATCCTTTGCAAGTTGGATGAAAAATTAGATGGAACCTTCAAATTATATATTGTGTCTAAAATCTCCTTTCTTTTCTCACTCATCAAAGTAAACTCACTAAGGGGAATTATTGTCCTTCCCTTAGTATCTTCTTTCAACCATAGTTGTAGCTTAAGTTTCAAAGATTTAAAGTATTTTCGTGCATTTTTTCCATCCTTCGAATGGCTCCCCCCAAGGCATGTTCTCATAATATGTTTAGTAATGTACTTCTCCGCATGCATCACATCCAATACATGGTGCACCAGGTTACTCCTCTAATAAAGAAAGTCAAATAAAATTGACCTCCTAGACCATGCCTTTCTTGTCTCAGTTTCATCCCTAGTTGGGGTCTTCTTATGCTTGACATTCTTCAATTTAGTATTCTTACTAGTATATTAGGGCCAAAATTAGAAGATTTTCTTTTAATTCCTGAACCTGAAAGTTTTCTCGAAAGTAGCCTATGTTCAACCCCGTCTGGTAAAAAATTGGAATATTTCTCAAATCGAAAACTATGAGCGGGGGTAAAAACATCTTATGGAAATGGTATATTTTTTTTTTCTAGTGATGATTTGAGGAGATTCAATCTACTCTCCATAAATAGGACACCCCAAATAACCATGAACTACACAATCAGATAATGTCCCATAAGCTGAAAAATCATAAATTGCCCACATCAACATAACTTTCAGCATAAACTCTTTTTTTTTAAAAGATTCAAATTCTTGCACACCCTCTTTCCATAACTCATTTAATTCTTCTACCAAAGGAGCCAAGTAGACATCAATGTCCTCACTTGGTGCCTTTAGCCTAGGTATCAACAAAGACAATATCGAAAATTCAGGTTTAATACACTTTGAAGGAGGGAAGTTAAGTAGTGTTAGGATCACTAGCCATACACTCTGATTAGTGCTTATATTTTCAAATGGATTGAAACCATATGTTGATATTGTTAAACGAATATTATGCCATTCTCGAGCAAAATTGAGATACCCATAATTCATTATTTTCCAACGTGTAGAATCAATAAGATGATACATGAGATTATCCCCTACTTCTACCCTAGCATGTGAATTCATTGCCTTTGTTATCCATGGTACTAAGAAAAATTGCTTCAACCTAGGACGAACGAGAAAATATTTCCACACTTTTTAGGCACTTTAGAGCTTGTGCCTTACTTTCCAGTAGATTGCACATATCTAGGTTCATCGCATACCAGACACCGATCGAGATTTTCATACTCCTTTTGGTATAGTATGCATTCATACACAGAAGCATGAATTTATTTATACTTCATTCCCAAACCTTTCAAACTGTTCTTCATAGTAGGATAGCAATTTGGAAGCGTATACTGCTTGGGTAGCAAGCTCTTCAACTAATTCAAAATTCCTTTTACACTATTGTAAGACAAACCATATTGGGTCTTCAAACTATGCAAACCAACCATGGCATGTAAAGTTGTTTCATCTTTGTGATAGCTAGGGTACAATGGTTGAACCGCCTTAATTTTTAATTTTTATAGTTATCATCAAGGTTTATCTCGATATCTTCATGAGCACTTGAAACCTGTACATTGTCAGTGACCTATCATGAACTCCATACGTGTCATCAACTAAATCCTCTATCATATTATGATTTACATTATTCTCATGCCATTGTACATTTATCCTACTTGTTGATTGTTGTAAAGGTTTCTCGGGAACAAAAGGAATATGCGATTCCCCGTGAAAAATCCAAAATCGATAACTATCTTGCATACCCTATCTTAACAAATGTAGTTCAACTATTTTCCACTCAAACACCTTACCATTCCTACACTTAGCATGCAAACATGGTAACTCTTCATTATTACGACATCTCTTAGTGTATTTCACAAATTCATTAGCACCTCTACGAAACACATCTCCTAGTATATTTGTATCACCCATCCATTCTTTATATAGAGGACATCCCATTATAGCTACTACAAATAATCACTTATTATGAGGAAGAAGTATATATTCATGGATTAGTATAAACAAGAGTGTGAAAATTGAGTTTCCAATAAATGTTTTACTTCAAGATTGACGTTTCATCTTTCAGTTTTATATTATAAAAAAAAACTATATATATATATATATATATATATATAAATTAATTTCATTGTTAATACAAGATGCATTATGAATCCTATATCCTCCATCTCCTCTAAAGGGTGAGTGGTCCTATCCCATTCAAGACTGTTTATTTCTGTAATACACTTAGCATCTCATTTGTTCTAATTTGAGGGAAATTTGGTAGCATATCCCCATAGTTCTCCAAGTACACGACATAGATTCGCAAGTGTTCGTGCTATTTTAATTTATTAATTAAAATAACACTTAATGCATCATCATCTAGTATATACCCAGAGAACATTAAGAGACGGCGGAAGAACTTCCCCCAAAAGTAACAAGTGTAAGACACTAAGAACATTATTATACAGAAACTATGTTGTCCCAAAATGTCTAAACGAGACAATTTGAGAGATCTCATTACAGGGGTAATGACTCTCAAACAGGTCTAAGGGATATTGTATGCATACGCATAAAAACTAGAAGGCTAGTATCCATGCGCACTATCTATAACTTAAGAGGCTTATAACTATGTATAATTTAACACTATAGACTTTATTTGGTAATTGGCGGTGACGTCGGAACATGCATTGTTTGATGATTCAAATTTACAATGAATTAGATTTTACCGGCGTGATATAATAATACGATGGGAAACAAATGAATAATGTTATTTAAACCATTCTTACACAAGGATAAATAATCTTTATTATTACTCACTAATTATTTCCAAATCCATGCACTTAATTATTACTCACTAATTATTTCCAAATGCATGGACCTAATTTTCCTATATTATATATATATAGATACATATTATATACAAATACTTTGAAGAATATGAAAAACCCAAGAGATTGAAATTGGTAGTGGCGGTGGTGGCCTGAGATCGCCTGAAATTGCACAAATGCAGCAAAACCCACAAATACAACCCTAGAAATCGCTTGGAATCACAACAAAAACCCCACAGTAGTGGTTAAAAACATGGATCCAAAAAAATTCAAATCCCTAAGTGATAATTAATCCTTTATGTTGTGTAGAACTTTCTATATTTTGGTACACTTTTAGAACCTAATCTATATCCTTGATTAGAAAATTGAGAGATGCATCAACATCCATATTATTTCTCCATCACACCCTCATCAGTATTAGTCAATCATTATAATGTTACTCTAGACATGTGAAAACTATGCGGAGGGTGGTCCCTTATGCGTGTGTTTCAAATCAAACTAATTTTTACCAAAAATTGTCCAACTTTTAATTAGCACCAAACCAAGTTGTGAAAACCCAATTCTTACTTTAAACCAATTTAATCTTGATTAATCCTAAACATGCATCTAGTGATTAAAGCAAGTAAATTAAAGTAAAGAATACTCACAACGCCGGATGTACGAGGAAAAAACCTAAAAATGGGAAAACAACCTTGGACGGCCCAAGCCAGACAATCACAATGAACAACGGTTTTACAAAGACAAATTAGCCTTACTCAATGACTCGATCCCACCGGGTCTTGATGCTTCTTCTGATCTTCTACCGTTCTTCAATAGTGGCCACGCAAAAATTTTGTCTTCCACGATACCTGTTCATAACACATGCGTACACATATGTCTCGGTGTCCGATGTCGAACAATAAGTCCTTCTCTTTTCTTCACCGCAAAACCCTGATGTTCAATGGTAGAACAAACCTTCTTGGTGCAGCAAGACCAAATAATCATATAAGAATGATAACTCAGATCTTTGCAAACTCTAAGGATGTGTTTATGCTTTTCAAACCTTAGAAAACATGTGCAAACACATGCTGGAACATAAATTATTTTTTTCAGAAAGCACACTTACGAAACTCTAACGAAAACACGTTTTAAATATGAATTAAGCGCCACCTCAAAAAACATGTCGTTCGAACGACAGAGCCATGTCGTTCACGTGACATAGGTATCTCGTTCGAACGAGATCTTATGTCGTTTGAGCGACGCTGTGATAGTTTGACTTTTTTGACTTTTTGTTTAAAACGTCTCTTCCAAAAGAGATCCAAAGAAGTCAAACTCTTTTTTGAGCTTATCAGAATAAAACGTATGTAAACCTTTTAAAACATTCTTCTTTATAAAAATTACATCCTTATCTTTATAAAAATAATTTCGAGCACCATTAATTATACGCATTCATACCTGAGTGATCTCGGAATGCAATTAACTTTGAAGACGAATAAACTTGCACCAATTAAACTTCGGCATGATTATTTCTTTGAAGCTTTGCCGCAACATCTTCAATTTCTTCAATACGTCATAGACCAAGTGGGATCGTGACAAAATAAAATCTCCCTGTGATATATTACAAACACAGTTTTGTTCACGAAATTAAATCAAAACAATACAGGGACTCAATTGGAAATTTATGTCCTTACAACATGTAATTATATTCGTTCATGTATCAGATTTATAGCAGGATTTATATTGGTGTTCATATATTGACATTGTATAATCTTCCCAAACAAATAACATGTGTAAATACCAAATAGACTATTTTTTGCGTAATTTATTTCTAAAGCCCTAAGTGAGCCCTAAGTTTTTAAAGCCCTAAGTTTTTAAAGCCCTAAGTTTCGATTTTGTGAAATTAATGCATAACAATGAAAGAAAATGCAAATACAAAGTATTTAAATGAATAAATTCAAAGGAAAGACAAGAAAATATACCCTTTTTCTATTGGAATCGCAATAAACAAGTTGATAGCCCTAAGTGTGTGAAATCGGTCACAACCCTAAGTGTTTATGAAGCTCAAGTGGAGGAGGGATTGAAGGGGTGGCCGGATCTAGGTGGAGGAGTTGGTGGTGGTAGCAGGTGGTGGTAAGAGTTTGGGGGATATAAGGTTAGGAGTTTGGGGGTATAAGTTGGTGGTGGGTATGAGGTGGCAGGAGGAGAGATCGGAGGAGAGGAATTAGTTGGTTTGTAACAAAAGAATAAGAGATAGATGTTTTTGCTGAAAGGGTAAAGGCTGATGCTATTGCGATTAGGTTTTAATTTTTATGTAGTCTCGATAAAAAACCTTGACAGGATCGCGACAACAGCTCCGTATTTTTGTCAAGGTTTTTGATCGTGACAACTTTAGACGAGTGAAAGGTGATAAAAAATCATTTTTCAGTGTAATGTTTGAATCGTAATATACATTGAGGTGACTTGACCCTAACATATGAGCCTTATATAGACTGACTATGAGGGCTTCATACTCAACCTCGTTGTTAGATGCTTCAAAGCCCAGCTTGATTCCTTGCTCGATCATGGCATTCTCCAGTGTGACGAAAAACCTTCCTACTCCAGTCCTTTTAGAGTTAGATGTGTCATCCACATACATCGTACACTTTCTAGATTGGTCAATCCCATGACATTTCAATTGATCATTAGTCTGTTAGTGGCTAGGTGTTTTTTTCCTATAAATTCTATGATAAAATCAGTCAACACTTGTCCCTTACCTGCCTTTTTTGGTCTCTAGTGTATATCGAACTTTTTAAGTTTGATTGACCATTTGGACACGCGTCCAGTTAGGTTAGCCTTATGAATAATAACTTTGAGGGGAAATGATGTGATGACTATAATTGAATGAGCCTCAAAATAGTGTTTTAGCCTGCGAACACATCTATGTTTTACTTTAGAAAATCAGTTAATTCTTTTCTTTCTTGGTCGAACAGTGTGGTGCTGATTAAAATTTTTCTTTATGGCCATCTCTCATTAAAAGTTATTTCTTCCAGACTTTCCATGACTCTGTCTGTGAGGTTAACTCTTGTCTAATATACCCCTGGCCTTCCATACTTTAGTTGCTATTCTAATGGAGTGGCTCCATCTTGAGGTGTTTCGGGGATGACTTCCTTCTCTTTCTTCTATTCTTGTTTAGGCCTGATAGAAGCAGTCAAACATTCAGAGCAATGGTCGATCTCCCCTAATCTCCATTATTCCTCGCTCTGTAATATACTTGAGTTTTTGATAATGGGTTGAGGGCGCTACCCTCATGGCGTGCAGCCACCCTCTTCCAAGGATGGCTTGGTAGGGCGCGTCAATGTCTACCACTAGAAACTCAATGAGTTTAGAGATATTTCCCACCCTTACTGCCAGAACTACCTTACCCAATTGCATGATCATCTTTCTAACTAGGCTGACTAGTGGGATGGTCGCTTCCTTTAGATCTGTCATTTTCAATTTGATCTTATGAAAAATCTCCAGATACATTACTTTAGAAGAGCTACCTTGATCCACTAATATCTTATCTACGTTCCATTTTATGATCCTGAGAGTGATTACTAGTGCATCATAGTGTGGGTTCCTTACCCTGATTAAATTATCTACCATGAAGACTATGTGCTTAATGTAGTCCACATCCTCTGGTCCCCTGCATTTACCAGTTTGGCTTTTGGCAGGGCCAATTAGGAAGGCCTCCATCACTATCTTGGTCTTCTTGAGTTTCATACGAACTATGTTGCCCTGGATTTGTTTGGGGTTTGATGACCCGTGAATAACAGCAAACTTGTGCTCCACTTCATCGTCTAGAACATTATCTGGTTTTGGGTCATCATTGGTGGCGACTTGATGGACTTTCATATCTATGTACTCATTTTAATACCCTGCATGGGATAACTCCTCTAGATGGGACTTGAGGGACTTGTAATTATCTGTCTTGTGTTTGTTGTCCTTCTGGTAGGCGCATCTGAGGGTATTGTTCCTCTTGTTCGGATACCCGCCCATCTTCCTCGTCCACTTGAGGAAATTTTGGTCCTTGATCTTACTCAGGATTTTATAAATTAGTTCCTTAAAAATGGTATTAACGGCCTGGAACGCCTTGGATAAGTCTACTTTATTCCCACTTTTAGGTCATTCGTTATGCTTTTTGCTCCCCTTCTTTAGGGTGTTTTCCTTGTCGTTTCTTTTGGTCTCCTTTGCTCGACTAGTTTTTCCTTAGTTGAGGTTAATCATATCTTCTACTTTGGCATACTTCTCAATACGCGACATGATATCATCGATGGTGTCTTCCTCCTTTTTGGTGAGGGACTGGTGCAACATGGAGCAGACCAATCTTGAATGATGCTACGAAAACCTGCTCTGAGAAATCTTCAACCTCATTCAAGGTTTCCCAATAGTGTTTGGCATATTCCCGTGACGTCTCATGTGGTTTCTTCCTCATGGTGAGGTGAGAATCCATCATCTTCGGATGTGAGATGCTGGTTATAAAGCAAGCTGTGAAAACCTCTATAAGGGACTTGAAGCTTTTAAACGACCTGTGGGGTAGCCTTTTGAACCACTTATGGGTAGCGCCTCCTAGGCTGGATGGCAATATACAACACATGAGAGTGTTGATGTGGTTCCATAAAGTCATCGCTTGCCTGTGCTGGTGCACATGATCTATGGGGTCAATTTTTTCATCGTATATCTTGAACCTTGAATTTTTGAACTTATTTGGAGGCTCCTCCTTCTCAATTGACCTTAAAAAGGGTGACTGCATCTGTGTGATGAGTGCCCTCTTTTAAAGCTCTTTTATGGATCTAGCCCACAATGAGCTGGGTGTTAATCCATTTCTCTTTGGACCAGGCTTCGTATATTTTATGTATGGCATCCTTCATCTAGGGTTCGTTTTGCCAGACGACTCTCATGCTCCAAACGATCTTGATCGCGGCCAGTACACCTTCCTCGACTATGAGTTTTGCTCACCTGAGGACTAGGTGTTTGAACACGGCGCTTGTAGTATCCCCATGGAGTTCTTTTTCCATCTTCTCCAAACGTTGTTGGAGACGTGCGTTCTCTTCCATTTGGAGGCGTGTTGCCTCCTCTTGCTGGTGGAGTCGTTATTCATAGGCATCGACCAACCGTGAGATTTGTGTTGATCTGGGTTGCTCGTTGTTCTGCTCAGAAAGTTGTTCCTCTGGGCGAAACCTAAGATTTCTATCTCAATGAACCTCAGATATGATTCTGAGTAAGTACAACTCGCTCATAAGTCACCAGCAATGGGTGCACTGTGTGGGTAAGATATTATTTTCACTCTTTAGTTTTAAGTTTCTTTTAGAAAAGAGAATCATTCACACATACGACGCCAATTATGAGTGCAAGAAATAACAATTAATAATTCTAAAAGCAAAAGAATTTAAAAAGTAAGTGAATATCACAACACACAAGATTTACGTAGTTCGACAACACCCTACGTCCACGGAGGATTTTTCTGTTTTTATTAATTCTTTAAAAGGTTCAGAATTACATGCCCCGCTGCCCCGAGGTGAGGATTTTATTTATCGTGATAAGAGTGGTTGAATTGTGCACAAACTCTTCTAGCTCCTTATTGGCTCATTAGTGATCCCTCTTTATCTCTTTCGAGAATGTAGCTAACTACGATGAGTCTTCATAATTATCCACGTGATGTATTTTCATATTTATCCATGTGATGTTAAATCTAACTTGGACAACACATTGAGCGTGTTTGAACCGTCGAAAGTTGAGCCATTATGATTTTGCACCCATAATTTGTACTAGTAACTTAATAAATTTAAAAAAATGTATTTTTTTAATATTTAATAAGAGCGGTCCGACCTATGTTTGAAATCGGATCAAATAAAGTAGTCATTTATATTTTAAGATCGAATTTAAAAAAAGGGTGGTTAGATACCAACCCTTACTATGTAGTTAATACAGATTCAGATCCTACATAGTTTAAATTGAACAATTTGGCCCCTCTAACAACCTTGAATCATAACTCTTACAATCTAGAATTCTCCCTCACATGATCAAATCTATATTATACCTCTAATATGATAGTATTAGAGGTATCATTAGCATTTAATCCAGTGTAAACCAACATTCATCAACCTTTGAAATCCTAAATCAGACTTTTTCCGTTCCCCTCCCTTTCATTCACTATTACTGGCCCCCTATAAATCAAAGGGTCAATGCCCACAAACATCAACCAATTAAAAAAAATATCCTTCTAATACGATAGTATTAGAGGTATTATTATCATTTAATCTAGTGTCACCCAATGTTCATCAACCTTTGAAGTCCTAACTGAGCCTTTTTCCATTCTCCTCCCTCTCATTCACTATTTCTAGCTCCCTATACAGAAAAGCGTCAATGCCCACAAACATCAACCAATTAAAATAAATACCCTTCACTGGAGGCTTAAATATAGGCGACAATCTCGAAGGCAGAATCTCCAAGTTCTAATAAATGGAGTTTACATTTGCATCAGACTATTTTCTCTGACGCATATATCTTAGGTTTGGTAGTCTTCCCCTCCATCTTTGAATCTTGATATTTCATGAAACTAAGGAGAACAAATAACCCACGCGATGAGATAACAGCTGCTTAGAGAAAAAGCATATAGAGATAAAACACAGGTACTAACTAAGAACCAAAAAAAGTCTTTTAACAAGATATTAGAGAGAAACTAACACAAAAACTTAATCTTTGTATGGACAACACCACCTCTAGAGAACACAAAACATGATATAGTAAATAGATCAAATCCCCAATCCTATTTCTACCTTTCCATTAGAACATCATCTAGTTTGTAATTAATTATTTTCTTTTTTCTATTTGCTTCATGGTTTGTAAATAACCCCCTCCCCTTAATTATTTCTCTTATTAAAGAATTGGGAGGCTGGACAGCAACTTAGGTAACAATCTCCCCATTGATCCCTCACAACTTGATGGTCTCCTAATTAATTTGGCTTCTAGAAAATTCCCCCCTCCCCCCCAACTAGAGTAATAAACTGGATAGATTCTTCAATTTTCTCAAACACTAATAAAACCATTTGTTGAACTGACCATTTTGACCTGGACGGGTTTTTGGAGGAAAGGCAAGAGGACCGAGTTTACAAGTAGATTTTTCTAGCATTCGGAGATGGGACCCACCAGTGTGTTGGTCAAAGGTATGCCATCAAGCATTTGGTACTATTCATTACATTGTTCACTTCGTTGCTTGATTTCAAGAGACAAAGATATACACAATAATTGGGCTCTCTTGAAACAAATATACACAACGTAATATGTATGAGTTATTTTTTTAGAATTTTTAATGGGTACACGTTATGTCTATTTATGTTAGTTTATGTACGATTTCTCTATCACTTTAATTCACATGATTTATTTTAAATTGTGTTATGAAACCAACCTTTCTTTTTATATGATTTTATATATTTAGTTTACTCAACGAAAAAGATGATTAAATCAACAAGATTGGTAATTCTTTAGTTAATTAGTTTAGAAAATTGTTGTATTTTCAATAAATATTCAAAACAGTTCATGTCATACAATTGTTTAGTTTAGCAAATTAACAAATGTGATAAAAAAAAAAGTAGATTTGATGTCGGGATTAAAATATGGTTCTGTATGAGATGATGTCATACGGTTATCAATTTATATGATAACGTTTAATAAATAATTAAAACTGTTAATCCGCAAAGATAAGGATAAATGTTTCATCGTGCCTATTTCTTTTTATATGTATATGTATATTTAATTTTGGGATTAAAATATGATTTTGTTGGTATAAAAACTGTCCTTTTTAGTTTACTTAAGATATTTTTGTTAATTTGGCTTTGTAGTATCTATTTTATAAGAAAAAAGATTTTCCATGGTTCTTTGTCAAGTTTTCTAAGAATTATTTGACTCTTTTTACTTCTTCATTTTAACTTTTAAGAATCTAAGATTATGTAGCAATAGTTTGTTGTCAATGTTGTTTAAGTAACTAGGTACCAACTAATTGAATATTCAACGTAAAATATTAAGCACAACATATTTACAAATGCTATTAATTATTGTCTATTTATACTATTAAAATTATTTTAAAGAAATTTTTTAGTATTTTTTTTTTATAAAACGCCAACACATTGCGCCGGTTCCATACTTGTACATTCTTATTATAATACCCCCAGTCATAAATGGATATGCACTATATTTAAATACCATTTTCCACTAACCCAATGTCTTATAAAGATACCCTCTACCTCTAAGAGACTCTATACCATTCAATTACCCTCTAACCCATTTAGGTACCCTCTGCTATGTGGATACCATCCATTTAGATATGGATTTGATTTAGCGTCATAAAGCTTAATTAATTCACGCAGATAATGGGATTATTGCCTAACTGTGAACATCCCTACAATTTCTTCTTCTCTTGAGTTTATCACATCAACTTGTAACTGTAGATAATTCAAGGAGAAATTTACGGATATCCCGTTTGAAGGATCCACATATGCAACATATTTTTATGTGGGTTTAATTATATTAAAACCTTTAACTAGGGGACCACCTATAGTTATTTCTTTAAGAAATTACGCAAAAATTGGTCGAGTCCAGTTCGATTTTTGGGTCCAAAGTTGAAAGGGTACAATCCTTACGAGTCGTACTAGGGTAACAAACCTGAGCATAATGTTTCAACAAACCAAAGCATAAAGTTGCATAAAATATGTTAAAAGTTTGTGACAATAAAGGCTTAAATTGGTATTTTCACTACAACCATTATGTTATATATTCATTTAAATCCGGTTGTTGAAACACTAGGCCAGGCTAATATATCTCGATTTCGCGCCACGCTCAAACACACTGCTAAACCCCCTCTCTCTCTCTCTCTCTCTCGTTCTTGATGGTCACTATGTTCAATTTCTATAAATTTTATTTGCAAATTAACATAGGGGTGAGGTTTTTGTTATTGTTATTCATTTCAAATTCTTGATTAAAAATATTTGAAATTCTTGTTATTGGAAGATTGAAATATAGTTTTGAGAATATGTAGAATTTAGTTCCTTAGAACATTATTACACTAGAGAATATGTAAATTTTTGTAGGTATGTGTTATAGAATCTTATACATTGTTGGTATATATAGATATAAAATTCTAAGAGTTTTCCATAATCGGTTGTACACAATCTAGTCATTTGATTCAAGAAATTCATTTAGGAAGGATGATTTCTAGTATCTAGGGGTGGCAATTCATGCCCGAACACGACGACACGACACGACCCAACATGAAATTGACACGAAATTAAAACAGCATGTCGTGTTCGGGCCAAATTTTTTGGCCCACTAACGGGTCGTGTTGTGTTCGTACTGCAAATTGATCTGAAATTCTCCCGAAATTGACCTGTTATAGCCCACTTACAACACGATAAGTGCCCCGATAAGAATCCCAATTGTGACCCATTTGTGTTTTTTTTTAAATTAATAAAATAAGAAATACATGATATGAAACCAAACTTTAAAAAAAAGGGGGGCATATATCAAATAGTGCCTCGAACTTTTTTTAATACACGATTAGTCCAAGCCTTTTTATTTTGAACCAAAAAGTCCTTCACCATGCCAAAAAGGCTTTACCACGCAGTTGGCGCTAGGTCTGTCAATGACCCAGACCCGACCCGGACCCGATCTGTATAATAGGGCTTGAGCATATTTTTTTGGATTCGAATACCCGAAGACCGGTTTATTAAACGAGTAGGGTCTGGATCTTATACAAGACCCGGACCCGAAGACCCGACCCGGATTATACATTATTATTTTTTAAATATATATACATATACTATAAATTTATATATATTTATAAATATATCTCATCAATATAACATGTAAGTAATATATCTCATCAATATAACATGTAAGTAATATGTATAAAAATATATATTTATGTATATAATAAATATAAATAATATATGTTTTATTTATATTAATAATATTCTATAATACATTACAAAATATTTTAATTTAAGATTAAAAAATAAAGAAGGGGGATAATATAAAATAAATGTATATATTTGGTCAGACCCGGAACCGAACCCGAGACCAGAAGACCCGAACGGATCCGGTCTAGATCCAATATTGTAGACCTGATGAAGACCCGGCGCAGACCTGAACCCGATGAAGACCGATTACACGGATCTGGATCTCCCTAAACCCGACCCGGCTCCGACCCGTTGACAGGTCTAGCTGGCGCAGACCCTTAAAAATAAGAGAGTAAGGAACTTTTTGATACAAAATAAAACGTTTAGACTAAATGTGTATTAAAATGTTTGAGAGAATTATTGGTATTTGATCCCAAAAAAAAAAAAAAAAAAAATACCTACCCACACGCTCTACTCTCTCCACACTCGTCTAAAACCCTTTTCCAACACTTAAAAACCAAAAAGCTGTGCGATTTCCGACAGACCACCGACATTCTTCTTCGTTTTGAGGTTAGTTTTTCTTCTTTTTGCAATTTCTTCATAGATTTGACTTGTATTCGTAGTTTCCTCCATTTCCTCCATTAAAATTGATTTTGCAAAGAGGGTTGGGCCATTAGTTTGTTTGATTTCCCATGTCTGTGTGAGTAACAAAAATGGGAATGATTTCTCATGTCTGTGTGTTTGATTTCCGTTCTATTTGAATTCTGTTGCTATCATTTTTTTTTATCACTGTAGGAGATCTAATAAGTGTTGGGACTGATTTATGTTCTATTTGATTTTTGTTCTACAGATATTTCTACACATTTATGTCTACACATATTTCTACATACTGAGTTTGGAATTTTCTAAGGGAGAATTCGTTTGGAATTTTGATGCTAAACATACTGAGTTTAACTAGAAATGGGTTACTATTCTTCAGTTCAGTTCATTCTAATATTTATATTTTCCATTCAAATACTAGGGGATATTTGAAATTTTTGGGAATTGATTAAATCCAGCGTTTCCTGGATATTATTTTAGACTAGTTGTTGATCGAAAACTTGTTGAATTTACCATATTTATGATGGGAAAGCTAAGTCTAAATTTTTTTTTTATTTAAAAAAATTAGTAATTGATGGGTTATCATGTCGGGCTGTGTCACGATTTTTTTTATCATGTTCGTGTTAGCAAAAAAAAACACGATATCGTGTCGTGTCATGTTGTGTTGGATAAAATCTTATCGGGTCGTGTTGGGCCAGGTCCAAACACGACCCATTAGCCCGAATTGCCATCCCTACTAGTGTCCATTGATGAGGTTGAAGCCAATAAATAATTAGGGTCTCATTTATAACATCAAGCAACAATTTATCTTTTGAGTCAATTAGATATTTGTTTATCATTTTTTGACAGATTATAGCATAGAAAGTGAGAAATCTCTACGTCTCCCGAGTCTCTCAACGATATGTTGAAATCATATTATATTATTGTGTTAAAAATCCTATATGGAAGCTGTCACTATCTACAAAGAGATGACCACACGTAAGATAAATACGGATAACCACATCTAGTTCAAGATAATTGATGATAATAAAACTAAAATCTTTTTCTTTGTTTGTTGGCAGGTTGGTCCCCACCGTTCAGGTGTATATACTAGTTAACTACATCAGTTATATAGAATTGAATCTGCCTCAAGATAATTGTGGGACTTTAAAATTGTGGATCCAATCTTTAGGAAAACAAAACATAAAGTAACCATCAGCTCTTCCTCTGAAAATCTGAATGGTAATTTGAAGTATGAGCTTTCCCGCCTCCACAGTCACTCCAACTCAACAACTCCCTCAAGCACCTATCTACCCATTTCCAAACCCAACCAAATCGACCTTTACTAATCCTTACCCCAACCCATTGCTCAATAATAATGATACTACAAGACAGCACATTAGCTTGAAACAGGCCAACAACGGTATTGCTGACCCTACAGTCTCATGGACCTCTTCAATAGCTCGCCATTGCCGAAACGGCCGTTTGGCTGCCGCTGCTACAGAGTTCACCCATATGAGAACCGCGGGTGTGGAACCCAACCACATCACATTCGTAACTCTTCTCTCTGGTTGTGCCGATTTTCCATCCCAATCTCTTTATTTTGGCGCTTCTATTCACACTTTTGTTCGTAAATTGGGGTTTGATACGAATAATGTCAAGGTGGGAACGGCCATTGTCGACATGTACTCCAAATGTGGTCGCGTGACTCTCGCTCGGTTGAGTTTTGATGAAATGGGTGCGAAGAATAAGGTTTCTTGGAACACAATGATAGATGGGTACATGAGAAATGGAAAATTCCAGGATGCAATCCACTTGTTTGATCAAATGCCCAACAAAGATGTTATCTCTTACACTGCTTTGATTGGGGGGTTCGTTAAGAAAGGTCACTTTGAGCAAGCTTTGGACTGGTTTCAAGAAATGCAGCTCTCTAGAGTTGAACCCGATTATGTGACCATCGTTTCTGTACTGTCCGCGTGTGCCAATTTGGGAGCGCTTGGGTTAGGCTTATGGATAAATCGATATGTGTTGGATCACGATTTCGCATGCAATGTTCGGGTCAATAACTCATTGATAGACATGTACTCTAGATGTGGACAAATTGAATTTGCCCGCCAAATATTCAAGAGAATGCCTAAACGAAGCCTCGTCTCATGGAACTCGATCATTGCGGGCTTTGCTCTTAATGGTAATCCAGAGGAAGCTCTCGAATATTTCAATTTGATGAAGAACGATGGGATTGAGCCAGACGGACTGAGTTTCACCGGAGCTCTTACCGCGTGTAGCCATGCCGGCTTAGTCGACGAAGGGGTGAAATTGTTTAACATCATGAAGAGAGTTCATGAAATCTCGCCAAGAATCGAGCACTATGGATGCTTAGTAGATCTCTATAGCCGTGCGGGAAGGTTAGAAGAGGCCTTAAATGTAGTACAAAACATGCCCATGAAGCCAAATGAAGTTGTGTTGGGCTCTTTATTGGCTTCGTGTAGGACTAGCGGAGATGTTAACCTAGCTGAAAGGTTAATGAATTATCTTGCTGAGTTGGATCCAGGTGGTGATTCAAATTATGTCCTCCTTTCAAATATATATGCCGCGGGTGGAAGTTGGCATAGCGCAAGCACTGTGAGGAGGAAAATGAAGGATCTTGGGATACAGAAGAAACCGGGAGTCAGTTCAATCGAAATCGATTGTGTTATCCATGAATTCGTGTCTGGTGATAAATCTCATGTTGACACAGAACACATATATAGCATATTAGAATTTGTGACCCTTGAGCTTGGGATCTCCGGGTATGTTCAAGATACTAATGCGAGAGATCAATATGAATGTGACTGAAAATTCACTATCACATTATTAATACCAAAGTAATTGAAATCTCATGTCAAGTTTTATGAAATTGATTGTATTTATTTATAGAATGTCTATATTACGTTAATTATTAATTTATAAGCATTTTGCCAAAACATAATGTAGAAATGGACCCTGTTTCAAAAAATTTGGAATTGAATTTCATAAAGAAATGCAATATTTTGAAAATTCAGATCAGAAATAAAAAAAAAAAAAAAAATTGAAGTTTGTGATAATTTGTGATTTGGAGGTTTGTTTATTTGTGCTTTCTTCTTTAGCAGCAAGAAACCATGTTATAATTTTCTTCAAACCTAAAATTAACAAAGAAGTGCAGCTCCAATGTCGGTTAACACTATGATTGCACAGGGGCATATGCTCCATTCTGGAACATTCCCATTTTATTAAATAAATAAAAATTTACTTCTAAATAAGATATGGAGAAAACTAAATCAATCATCTTGTGAAAGTGCATCACTATGTATAAGCTAGAACAAACTTAGATTGGTTTCTATGGGCATCTCAGTTCTATGTATGCAATCTGGTCAATGAAAATATGACTTAACTAGCATATATGTTAGTTTCTATTTGTATGCTTTAAGGATGACATTGATGATCGTTACATTTCGGGTCATTACCTGATTTCCGGCCCCATTGGACATTGATGTCAACTGCTGATAGTTTGTATGCCGATGGACAGCATTATTAGTTAATTAATTATTGACTAATGCTTCTCTGCACATTGTTGTTTCCAATAAGCATGGTGATCACTAGAAGGTTGTTGGTTCCTATGTTTATTAATTTCTTCAGTTCTGGGGTTGCAGCACTTTTCTTTTTTGTTTTGGATTATATGGAAATTGCTTGAATATGTGGGAGCTCTAGGGTTATGGCATCTTGCATTAGTATTAAAGATTTGGCTTTTGTAATCTATGGAGTCCCATGGTCTTCTTGTTTTGGAAAACCAGTTTCTACGCAAGCATGCTATTTCTTTAAGGCTCGGTTTGATTGACATGGAATTGTTTTCCATGGAGGATAATAATTTTAGTTCTAATTTTACTTTTGTAATGTTTGATTTCAAATTCATTCTATAAAAACAATGGCTATAAATACGAAAAAGTGTTCCATAGTTTTATCATTTTTCATGAAAAATAGTTCTTACCCAAATCCCAAAGAATTGATTTCCATGAAAAACTTCAAAAGTAAGATATCTCGCTCTTATCTTTTTCTACTCATTTTCCAACTTCTCGTGAAACTATACTAATTTAGAGTTATTTTTCAACTTTGTTATCAAACACACCTTAAGATAATAAATTTTCCTCTTTTTTTTCTTCTTTTTTCCACCTCTTCATTTAAGAGCATCCACAATGGAGATGCTATCTGCTAAGAAAATTTGTATATTTACAAACTCAGAGGTTTGCACGGGTGGGAATAAGCAAACAAATTCTCTTTCTCGATTTGTAGTGGTTCTCCAAAGATACAAATTGGTTGAAAAATTTGTGAAGAGTTTTTACGAACTTCTTTTCTTCATAGGAATTCCTATGACGGAAGAATTATTACCACATTAAAAATCTAACAACAAAGTATATTTGGGTTCCTACGAACTATATTAATTCTTAAGTTCGTAGGAACTTTTGACCCCAACTACTTTGTAATCTTTTACTCTTCACCAGTGTATGCCTTATGCCTCAATGAAAGGCATCTCACCTTTTTTATTTATAAATATACCTGTTCATGTCATTTCCCACTACGGATGCTCTAAGCACCCATATTTCTTTATTTTTAAATATTACAAGAGCATTTCTAGGGTAACAACCTATGAGGAAATCATTAGCAAAGATGATGATGAAAGTGGGAAATGGGCTCACGTACAAGTTATGTGGTTGTTGGATAGAGGTATGCTTTTGGTACCGCGTAAATGCACCGCATTTATCAATCGGCTGATGTGGCATATCAGATGGCACCCACCCAAAACAATTGTTGCTTTCTATCATTCCATTCCATTTTATAAATACAACTCAATAAAGCCAACCGATACTTATCAATTTTTAACCATTTTATGTGGCATACCACAGTTGCGGCTTTCTACCACATAAAATTGATAGCTTCCCTCAATAAAGCTTTCTACCATTTCATTTAGGCTTGTGTTTCAGCGGGATCGGATAGGAAAATGCCTCTTCAGAAAAAAAAATCGATTTTTTCGGAAATAAAATAATTATTCCGATTTCCTATCCAATATTTTTGAAAAATAAAATAAAAAATCCGAATTCGAAAAAATCGAAAAATCGGTAAAAATCGAAAATTCACAAAATATATTGAAATTTCGGATATTTCAAAATATCAAAAAAAAAAAATTTGAATTTGCGATTACTCGAAATTCTCATTTTAAATAAACAAAGAAAAGGGTTTAACCCAACATGTAAATACATGAGGATTTGACCCACTTTTTTATTTGTGTAGAAGTTAGGAAGATCTTCTCCTTTTATAGATCACACTTTGGAGTCCTCTCCCTCCGAATCGATGTGGGATATGAGAAATTTACAAAAAAAAAAAAATTGCAAAAAATTGAAAATTGGAAAATAATTTCTAAAAATCGGAAATAAATTGGGAAAAAAAAAACGAAAAAATGGGATTGGCATAGTTTCGAAAAAATCGGATCGAAAAATTGGAAAATCAAAAATTCAAATTATTTTTTATTTTCGATTCGATTTTTTTCGGAAAAATAGAAAATCGACAAACTAAAATTTCATTCCAAATTCGAAAAAAATCGGATCGGAATCGAAAAATCGAAAGTTCGGACAAAAGCACAGTCCTGTTCCATTCCGTAGCTATTAAGTTGCTGCTTTTTACCACATAAAACGAACAATTTTATGTAAAATATACATAAAACATATTCTTCACTCACCAATTTTATGTGGCATATCAGAGTTGTTGCTTTCTACCAATATATATATATAATTGCTGCTAAAGTATTCAGTTTCTACCAAAAAAAATATACAATTTCTACCCAAAAAAATACACAGTGGTTCCAAAAACACAGTTGTTGCTTTCTATCATATAATTTCTTTGAATCCAAAATGATATTTGCCCGAGCTTATGGTAAGAATCCATCATAATTGTCATTATGTTAAAAGTAAATCAAGTTAGTATTGGTTATATATATATATATATATATATATATATCAAAACTTAAAAAAAGAAATTCACTTGAAGAAGTTGCATGTAACTAATTAAACTTTGGTCCACATGTGTTGGGTTCTCAATAACACTATGATGACTAATATGAACCCCAACTGAAATTGCATCCCCCATCCTCTCATTGATTTGAGTTTGAGATACCTGCCACAAAATGCAAATGATATATTATAGCAAAATTATACCTTCTTTTAAAACCAAAATTATTATCTATGTCATGGATAAAAAATACCTTCTTTATTTTTTATACTAAATAGACATTTTGCTCATCTTATGTGTTTTCTTTTCTTTTCAAATTCTGTTTATACAAAATTTAGTATAGCAACTTGAAATATTATCAATGGAATTGAATGAGTAAAAGGGATTTTTTTTTTAAATAAATACCTTTTCCTTAACTGTGCTGCTAAGCTTTTCTGATTTCGACTCTTTCCTTTGCGAAGTTGGGGGGCCTTTCGTTCTAAATTTGACAGGGCTAATCAATTTCTTGCTTGATTGCAATATTTCATGTTTTTCATTTTTAACCATGGCCTTATATTGGAGAAGCTTCTCAATCAATTTACTTACACATATCTTTGCATACTCAAATGTATCATCAGATTCTGAACTAATATTTGCAGCTTCACGTCTAATATCTTTTCTCTACCATGAAAGAATATATTGAGATGGTACCTCGAATACATTTTGATTCATAAGCACACATAGCACATGCCTAAATAAAATCCCACAAAACTCAAAGTTATGGCAAATGCATTGCACCTCATAATTGTTAGTGTTGTAAAGAATTTCATAAATTACCTGCTCTCTAATTTTTCCATCATCATCGTTCTTCTTTTTCAAATCGCAGACTTCAAAAGTTAGGTTTGAACGATCTTGATTAACAATTAGCAGGTTGCAATAAATTAAATCCTTAAGCTCGTCTTGGAATTCTTTGAAGATAGCATTTGTATAAATTTCTCTCATTTGCCATCATCATCATTTGTTTCTCTCATTTAGTTCTCAATAAATCTCATTCGAAGATAACATTTTTTGAAATCTTCATTCATTTCCTGCCAATCTTTTTCAAACTCATCAATTTTCATAGAATCATACACACACTTTTTCAACCGATACTTAATAGCTTTATATTCAGTGAATCCTCCTAGCTTCTCTGGGAGCTTTTTCATTGTGTGTCATCTACATAAAATATGATTAGTCTTGGGAAACGCCTTTGCAATTGCTCCTCGTATAGATTTACACTAGTCAGTGATTATGGCATTTAGATGACAACCCAATATACAATCTGACCATCTCTCAAACAACAAAACATAAGTATCCAAGTTTTCATTTGACAAAAGACCGCAACCAAGTAACACAGATTGTCCATGGTGATTAACGCCTACAAAAGGTGTGAAAGGCATATCATACTTATTTGTTAAATATGTTGCATCAAAAACTACAACATCTCCAAATGATTCATATGCAACCTTAGATCTAGCATCAACCCAAAATACATTTCTCAAATGTCCTTCATCATTGTGATTCAAAACATAAAAGAATTGGAGATTTTTTTGGTGCATGGAAACAAATTACTTACGAATAGCTTTGGCATCTCCCTCTTCAAGTTTCAATCTTCGAACTTTTTCAATATAGTTTCGACATTCTTTCTCACCAAATGATAAACTTTCATACCCTTCATGTTCCACCATCAAGGAGTTAAAACTTTTACACAAAGTTATCCATGCTTAGTCATTCGATTCAAGTTTTTTTTCTTCACATGGGAATCTGAATGTTTCTTCACAAACTAATTGCATGATCAAGTTCTACTAAAGATAAAACAAATTGTTCATTAGATGTCAAGGTTGCCATAATCCTTACTTTGCAATCAGTCTTAATTGATGGCCTACCTCTAAAAGAATTTTTTACAGGATCGTACGTAGGAATACCTGATTTAGCACAAGCAAGTGTAAAGTACCTTAATATCCCTTCATCAGATTTTGACCTTCTCTGTCAAAGCCCTTATTTCTAGCATAATTCTTAAAAAAGTCGCAAACTTCTTCATATGAGTTTAAAGTCATTCAAAGCTTAGGTGAATCCCCATTATCCTCTGTAGATAGTTCCATTTGACTTGAATCGTCACCCACTTCCACTTGATTATTATCTTCCATTTCCTATAATATTTTGAAAAACAAATACGTTAGAAGAGTAAAATTTTTTTATAACCACAAGTCTAGGGTTTTTCTCTGTTAAAACCCCCTTTTTTTATTTTGTCTTAAACTATGTCAAAGTTGAAATAATATAAGTCTTATTGGGAAGAACAACCATGGTAATAAAAGTTAGAAACCAATTCCATAAGAAAAAGAAAGGAAGAGATGAATTTACCTTGCAAGAAAATAGAGTGGCTTATTTTTCATTTGTTGATGGAGGTTTAAGGGTGCTTTGGGGGGCAGATGGTGGCGAGAGAGCTAATTGGGTTTGTTTTGGCTTAATAAATTGTGTGGGTGGGTGCCAGCTAATATGCCACATCAGCCGGTTGATAAATGCGGTGTAAAATACCTAGTACCAAAAGCATTTCTCTTTTGGATGTAATGCTTTTGGCAAACAATTATTCAAACTGTAATCGTCTTTTATACCGTTGGACATATAAATGATCCACTTTGGTTGGCACCGGGGCCCGAAGATAACATAGGGACCTCTCTAATTTACTAATTCAGTTTGAAATATTACATGGTGAATCACACTATACTTTTGTATTTTTTCTCCATAATATCAAATTGAACATGTTCCCCTTTGATAAATATTTGTTAAAATGAGAGTACAACAAATGTCTTGCCTAGTAAAGGATTAAAGGCTTGATCTCCTTAAACACCCATTTGATTTTAGGTCATATGGCAACTTGAAGCTTGAGATCTAATAGACAAGTGGTATCAGAGCTAATGGCCACAGTTCGACTCTTATCTGGGTTATTTGTAGGGGGATTGTGTTGGAATAAGAGTACAACACACGCATTTTCCCATGTCTTTCCTTAGGACAATAATGTTGAGTGAACCTACAAAAATTAAAGCTGTACCCTCCTTAACACCAATTAGTTTTAGGTGAGATAACTGCTTGAGAGTTGATAAGAATTGGTTTTAGGTGAGATAACTGCTTGAGAGTTTATAAGAATATCAACAAGATCAATCAAAATAACACAAGTTTCATAAAAAAAATGGACTCATATTTCAACATACAGATTTAAAAAATTATAATTCAGTGTGAAATTTCACATTCTCCGGATAACATATTTATCATGGATCTCTTTTGACAAATATAGTTATGATCTGTCCAAATTTATAAATTTCATGGCAAACGGACTTATATTTAATTTTAAAGTTCATAAATAAAATAGGAGACAAGGACAAATCTTTTCGTATTTCATTCCTACCAAAAGAGTTTGGACTTCTTGTAAAACTAAACTACATCTCCTCGAGCTCAGTGTCCCAGAACATGGGTAGTCACTATATGATGTGCAAAACTTCTGTGTGCACACAAAATCCATGGCTTCTTCGTGAATACCTAACAGCATAAAAAACAATACAAACTCTCTCAAAGATTGCAAGTTGAAAGAATTATAAGATGATCAACATTTTATTTATTTGTACTTCTTTTTTGTTTGTTTTGTTTTGTGTAACATTATTGAACACAGGTGGTAGTTACTTCATTCATAATCAACGAGATTGCATCACATATTCATAGAATATTTGGAACCCATTTTTTAATACAACCAGGGTACAAAATTGTTTTTTTTTGTCTGCCATGAGGATCATCTGCAGACAATAAATATTTAGGAATTTTTACCAATCGAACAGCATTTAAGCCGTATGTTCTGATTAAAAAAACAAGGACAATTGAGCCACATCATCTTGGAATTGATTATGTGAGTGCAGAAAAATTCACAATAAAAGAATCTAAGAAAACAATTACAAATGCTAGAAAGTAAATGGAATCACACAAAACAACGATGTACGTGGTTCGGCAACTTGTCTACGTCCACGGAGAGGATACTTGTTCTTAGTTAGTGTCTCTCAAAGTTACAATTTTCCATCCCCTTGCCCGGATCAGGGTGTGCAATTTATATATGTTGTTACAGAGATTGAGTTGCTTAAGGAACTCCGTGATAGAGTGCGGATTGGCCATGAGGTGCTTGAATATCTCATCCGAGATTCTTGACACCTAATTTGACCAAATCTACGAGTATCGTTCTTCAACTAAACTACCCGTGTAGAAATCAAATCATGATTTGGGCCGGATTAAATAACTTAAGTTATCCTGATCGGCTACTCTCATAGGCTTGTAAAAAATGAACGCCCCGAGATTTATAATGAGTTTGTCACATTTTGAACATTTTCTCTAATGGAAGAAGTATGCAATGAAAGTATCCACTAAGGATATTTTTGGGTCCTGATCCCAAAAATAGTAAGGACATTATTCCGACATACAATTAATAGGGTATAGCGATTTTTGTAAAACTTTTGTATTTACTATTTTGACGCTGAAAACATGTGCCATTAGGGCACATATTAACATTTGCTTTCATGTTTGCCATTATTTTTTCACTTGGCACTCATTTTATCATAAAAGATTATTAGGTTTAGTAATTTTTTTTTGGCATGATTGACATTAGTGGACAAGAAGCTGTAAGGAAGAAGAAGCTGCTGCGTCAGATATTCACTTGGCTTAATGTGTTTGATACAATATTTAAGAAGGTTGTTTCATGAAATAAAATAAACTGGTCGAAGCATTTTTTTTTCTTGTAATGATTCCTATAAATTTTCTGTGAAAAAAGATAATATCTGAAACAATGACTACAAGCTGTCTACGATAAATGAGTACAACAGGGTCCAAAAATATATTTGTCAATAGATCAGTTTTAATCCGAATTAGATTAAAATTTGGTGTATTTATTTAGATATAGATTGGTGTTTTGGAATCCAACTACCTGGCAATTGAATTATTTGTTTATCTAATTAGAGAATGGATTGGATATGGTTGGATAAATATCTGATACATTAAAAATCGGATTCGATTTGGTATATTAAATAAATAGAAAATAAAACATTACATAGTTAATACTTATAATCTTCAACTTTTATTTATATTACCTTGTGATTCTTTTTATACTTAAACTGAATATTTTCTATGTTTATAATCTTAGTTTCAGTTGTTTCATTATCATTTTTATTGTTAGATTTATAAAAAAAAATAGTTAATGTTTCTTAATGGTGTTGGATAAAATTTCGATCGGATTTGAACTTGTTAGGATTCGAATATAAATTAGGGTATTAAAATTCCTCTATACAATATGAATTCGATCTTATCTAATAATTTTCTTAAAACATGAATACGAATTGACCTTGATTCGGTACGAATCTGATCCGGTGACATGCCTGTCTAAATTTTTATCAATGTCTTTTGAAATTCACAACGTGCCTTCAAATTTTGGTAAAATGACTTCGAAAAATTGGATTATATATCTCCATGAAGAAATAGCATACTTCTAGCGCTGTAAAATGAACCAAGCTACTTGAGTTCGAATTGTGTTCATTCGGGAAAAAGCTAGTTCGAGGCTAGCTCGTAAAATAAATGAACCAAGCTTGAACAAAAGTTTAAGCTCGTTATCGTATTGAGCTCGGCTCGAATTCGACTCGATCACCGATATCCATATTAAACTAGTGTAAAATAACCAAGCTACTCGAGCTCGATTAGTATTTATTTACTTAGAAGCTCGTTCGAACTTGGAGCTTGGACATACTTTTAAGCTTGTTTATATTTACAAATCAAGCTTGACCAACCTTAAAATTGACTCGACTCCCCTCATTTTCACCACCCCATGTACTTCAAATATTTGTTTAAATGTCCTTGTAAAATAAATTTATGTTCAATAAAAATAAATCTAAAAGGATTAGATGATTGGCAGCAATAATTTTAGGGAGACAGTGTCTTCTGACACAATGGTGTCTTTAACATATGGATTAGTCATACTCTATTAGATATAAGTACCCTTGCACCAAAAGTGTGTCAATAAACTGTCCCCTAGAATTATTCACCAATCCAGGTTACGAAAACAAGATATAAAAATGGGGGTTTTATTTGAATTCACAATTTTTATCTGTACACCCAATTAAAAAAATTTAAAAATTATTAGTATGTAATTTGAATCCACAATTTTGAAAGCTTGATTGTTCTAAGAGCATCTCTAATGATGGGAGATACCGACAAGAAAAGTTGTAGTTTCACCAAATGGTGCACACCGGTGGGCCAAACCATGTTCAATTGGTAAGGAAAAAGGTAAGCAAGGGTTAACTTTGCGGAACAATTAAAGAATTTGTTGATACAAACGAGAGATAATCATACGAATTCTCACAAACAAATGATATTCATATCAACTATATTTGTATTAAGAATTATACATTTTAATTCTTACGAACTATATTAAGTCGTAAAACCTTCCTACAAAATTTCCAATCTTTTTTTAACACTCGATCGTAGCTATCACCAATGTGAGACTTGTATCTGACCAAAGTTTTTTTTTATACCACGGGTGTCCGGACCAGATTACACTCATTTCGACTAATCCTAATGTGCTAAACGTACAGGCTTCTCAACACGTATAGCATTTAAGTCACAAACTCGCATAGTGACGAGTAATCATACCCACACTCAGACTCTGATTCGACTAATGTCTGAAGGTAAACCTTTAAATAGAATTGGTAGTTTTACATATCAAGAGTTGTAATGCTGTAATAGTGTGTGTGTATATATATATATATATATATATAGAGAGAGAGAGAGAGAGAGAGAGAGAGAGAGGGGGCTCACCTACATCATGATATATACATCACACTTATTTCTAGGTCCTAAGAAATCTTTTCTCCAAATTTTTTTATTTTTCTCTTGAAATTAACCTTCTAATTAACCTATATTCAAAAAATTAGGTCAAAATATATTTTGTAGCAATTTTTTAAAAATTCACAAAAAACTACTGTTGCAGATCCTTATAAATAAGGTATTTTGAGCTGTTTTTCTTAAATTTTTCAAATTTAGCTGAAAAATGCATTTTGACCTAATTTTTTGAACATAAATTTATTGAAAGGAAAATTTCAAAAGAAAAATACAAAATTTGAAGAAAAAAAAATTTAGGACCTACAACTAGGTGTGATGTAATGATCCTTTTATATATATATATATACATATATATATATATATATTAACAGTCAGTTTTCATCTGAATGGTTAAAAGGCCTGAATCAGAATTAAACAAAATACATAACAAAAATGCAAAAACGCTGAACATTGAGATGTATCATATTAGAATGAAAACTTTATTCAACCCACCATTTTGAACCAAATACAAACGGGGAGACAATGGATTCTCAAATATTAACATATTCACATGTATGAAAACTAAAAAATTATGATTTGCCAAATTGAAATGTATAATATACACGGCTACAATTGTACTGCAATTAGTCTGCATGTAAAACAGAAAATGCTGAAATGTTATACAGATTTTCATGTCATATCTATCATCAAATAAAATATAGGGGAAAAGTGTAAAAGATCTCTTAACTCTGCAGTTTTTGTAAGAATTACCCCAAACTATTTCTAATGCAAAAATCCCTGATCTTTGCCTTTTATTTCAAAGACCACCTTACAGGGATTACTGTGAGACATATGTATTGACAAACGAGGGTATTTGCAATAAAATGCAAGGGGGGTGGGGGTGGGAGTTCACATTAAAAAATAGTTGAAGAAAGTTTCTTACAAAAACTACATAGTTCAAGTTTTTTCCCACTTTACCCTGCAAAAACTACATAGTTCAAGTTTTTTCCCACTTTACCCTGCATATTAAGTCTTCTTCTTAAATTTTCTTTGAGCTTTTAAATCAACAACAATCACAGAAATATTATCTTTGCTTCCCTTTTGGAGAGCAAGTCTTGATATGTAATCTGCTGCATCTTGGGCCGCCGGATCAATTCCTTCTCCTCTTTCATTCGATGACGGCACCCCACCATTCTTTTTGTGCCATAGGAGGATTCGTCTTCTCGCTACATCGCAAACCTCCTCATTTGTCATCACGTCCCATAAACCGTCGCTGGCTAGAATAAGGCACTCGTCTTCTTTTGCTCGAGAAACAAATGTCACCTCGGGATCCGGAATAACGTAGGGTTTCAAATATTCATCACCTATGGGCACATAAATAAAATTCAGCTAACCGACTTAGAATACAGATATATATTAACAGCTTCACTCCGCAACTCATGTTTCCCATTACAAATGACAGAGAACAACAAAGGAGGCAATGTGTTTGCACGTAAATTCAAACCATACAAGAACCAGAATACAAACATATTTTCAACCTTGCATCTAGTTACTCACATCCTTACTCTCACTTCTACGTTCATTAATGACGCACTGAGCTAGTCAGGGGATCAAATATTGTTAGCGGTTTGATTACGTGTGGACCCCATTCGATATCATTTGATCCCATTAGCTGGTTAATAGCATTAAATCATTATCTCACTTAAAAGCTTAAGCTGTCAGACCCATTTGGTGCTACTCCCGGTCATTGTTTAAAATATAGGTTTGAGTCGTTTTGGCCGAAATTTTGCCCGGGTTGTCTAGTCAGATATTGGGTTTGGGCGCCATTTGTTTTGCCGCCCAACTTTTTCCTTTTTTTGAACTCTTTATTCTTGGCAGCATTTGTCATGGTGCTCCAACTTTTCGTTTCTTCCTTCCATTTTTTCAGTGAGGCTGAAAAACCATTGTTGCCCGAGTTCCAGGCTCTTACATTTTGTTAAAGGTTGGATTTTGACCAATTTGTGCAAAATGGGTAGATTGTTGGAAGTCGGTCTTTTGGCTCGCACATAGAGAGAAAAACCAAGGTGAACAACAATAACAATGTGCATACTGCACTAACACGAAATGAGAACCAATGCAAGTTGAGAGATTTGAACCAACGACCTTGCAAAAATTAAATCTCCAAAACCATGTTGAATCACCATCTCAACTAAAAGCTTACGGTGTTAGGTAATGGAACTACAATGTATATACTAATCTAATAACAGAGTTGCTCTTATGACCATGACTAATAAGACTAGCAATCACACCAAGCTGAGTTCGGAAGGTCTCACCATGTTGTCTGCATTGCAATTCCAGAGAAAAGATATATGCTTTGCATGCATACACATCATACACACGGATTTAGAGAATACCTGAAACCATATATTTGAGCCAGCTTTCTCTTTTTTCGCTTAATAGATACTCCTAGGTTAATCATAAAGTCATAATATAGTCATGCACTCGTGCTTTTTATCCAATTTAAACATCTTCTTCTCTGTTTTTAGACTCCATTTTCATGGTATTTCTTTAAATCAGCCAACAACTTGGGTATCTCCTCTCAAACACCAATGCCAGTCTACTTCTATAGTTCTGTGATCTGCTCATCAATGGATCTTGTTTGTTGATTATCAGTAAAACTAAAGCATTTTAGTAAGAATTAATTATATATTTATTATTCCTTATTTATTTTATTTTATATATATATATTTTGGGTGTGGGGAGGAGGATGAGACTCGAGCCATTTGAGAACTTGAGCGTGAAATATTCCTCTTACAACTGGACCAACAATTTGTCTCAATAAAACTCATCTCATCAACCCACTTTGCTAAAACAAAACTGTGCATACATGTCAGTTTTTAAAGCAATACTAGACTGACACATTTTTGAGATACAGTTTGAATAATACAGTGATGCACATGAATGTAGTGGTCCATCAAACTTCGTCAACTGAAAAGATGACACACCAACCAATGCACACATTAAAATCCTTTGGTTATGCATATGGGCCATCAAATTTAACCTTCACGTATATCCTCGAGTTTTCGAGCTCAAATTGTGTCAACTTAAAATTATGATTTTTTTTGGTGTATGAGAGAGAGATGTAGAAGAGGCGAGTGAGAATGCACATACCAATGGACCTTGACATTGCAAGTACACCTAAAACACGATATCCATCCCAATAAATGACCTTGCCTCCGGCAGCCTCTATCCTCGCACACTCATCTTCTCTATTCGGCTGAAAATAAAGTCGAAGCGAGATCAACCTCATCAAGTTTTGCCAAATTCAATTATATAATGGTAAAAATAGTTTTTAATAAAAAATACAAACACAAACCCTACTTTATGATCTTCCGACAATATCACGGGTACTTTTCCACGACACAGAATTGCCCTCGAATCACCACAATTCGCAACAATGATGTGAGTCCCGCAAACAACAGCAACCACCGCTGTAGATCCTACGGCATCAGAAGCAACCGGTTCAAGCCTAATCTCGGCATCAACTTTCCGAAAACAACTCAATAAGGCCTTTTCCCATTGCTCCTGCCAATTATATCCACCACTTCCATTATGCAAATTTCCTGTTGCAAATTCGATCTCCTCCACCAAAGCCAAATGAATACGATCACGACAATAGTTGGCAACCTATGCAAGAAAAGAATATGAGACACAAACTTTATGACACATTTGGCTTTATAATTCTGTTTAAGCTTGAACATGAAGAATAAGTGGTCATTATATGCCCCAATGCATCCATCTAGCTAGATTCATTAGAATATGGACTATTAGTATGTTATTAGTGGCAATAGTTGCAAAAATGACCACTTTAGAAAAAAATAATAAAATTAAAACGTTAGGTCATGTTTGGTCTGGGTGAATTATTTTTCATGAAAGTGTGAACCTATTTGGGATTTAAAATTTTGTTCGTAAAAAGAATTATAAATTTATAATTATGTTATTTTGGACAAAATAATGAAC
The DNA here is from genome assembly GCA_949130495.1 of Sambucus nigra. Lineage (NCBI taxonomy): Eukaryota > Viridiplantae > Streptophyta > Magnoliopsida > Dipsacales > Adoxaceae > Sambucus > Sambucus nigra. The sequence continues at coordinate 55,377,064 of OX422220.1, forward strand.
AAAGTTCAACTTCTAATTGGTAGAGGCTACTTTAGGCCTAGTAGGGGCTAAAGCCCCCGCAACTTTTTTGAAAGAAAAAAATACACATATAAGCATTTTTGAAAATATAGGAGTAAAGAAATAATTTTTAAATTAATTTTGGGTATATGCCTAAATAACTAAACTTTGAACTCTCTCTCTCTCTCTCTCTCTCTCTCTCTCTCTCTCTATATATATATATATATATATATATATATATATATATATATATATATATATATATATATATATATATATGTTGATGTTAAATTTGGCTTTAATTTTAGGGTTAAATTGATAATGTTTGTTACAAGTTAATTTTAGTGTTATTGTTGGTTTAAATTTTTGGGTCAATTTATGATTAACTTTAGGGATATTGCTGGTTTAAATTTAGGGCTGAAATGTAAAAATGTATGTTTCGTTTCTCCCCCTCTCTATTTATATTGATGCTAAATTTGGGCTAATATTGATGCTAAATGTTTCGTTTCTCCCCCTCTCCCCCTCTCTATTAATTTTAGGGCTAATATTTGTAAAGGTTAATTTAGGGTTGATGTTAGAATTAATTTTAGGGACTGTTGATTTAAATTACAAATTAAATTTGGGGAGACTTACAAATAAGTCCTCTTTATATGAGACATTTTCTATTAGGTCCTATCACAACATTTTTTCCCAATAGGTCCAATTTGTACATATAGTGAATATTCACTATATGTTTACAAAAAGGACCTATTGAAACAAAAATCTTTTTTCGTAAGACCTGATGGAACAAAAAAAAATATTAGGACCTATTGAACTATATACTTAGGAAACGGGACTAATTGGTAAAAAACTTTTATTTGTGCTTCCTTTTTTTTGGGTTTAAAATCTCTATTCAATCAATTTTATTTATCTTTCCATTAAGATCAAATAAATATTTAAGCAATTCTTTGGTAACTACTAAAAAATAACCTCAAAAAATTATTAGGCAATAGTGGCAACCTATGGAAGAAAAGACGACTCATGAAACAAATCAACTTTAGGCCATATTTGGTTTGAGATTAAAGTATTTTTGATTTAAACTTTTGTTCATATACAAGTGTAAATAAATGCACGTCTATAATTATATGAATTTGGACAAAACAGCGAACAAAGTTCAACTCCAATGAAATTACTTTTAATTAGGGGGAAACCCCAAACCAAATGGGACCTTAACAAGCACGCAAAATCTAACAACTACTACGGCAAAAGTAAAAATAGAAAAGAATGAGGGTTTTCTTTAGACCTGGGAACCTCACTCAAGGCCTTAATCAGCTATAGGTACATGATCTGATTTTTTTGGGATTTGGGTTCTTTTACACCCAAGGACTGTTAAAGTTTAACAATCAAAAAGTTTTAGCGATGAAATATTTTATAGATGACAAGATATATTGTCTTTGAATGACATTTTAGTGATGAAAACTTGTGTCAGTATTAAGACCACATAAGTCTAGAAAAATCATGTACCTAGTGTCTAATTAAGGCCATAGTGAGGTATTAAAGTCTAAAAATTTCGAAGTACAAAAAGATGACATGAAGTATACCTGACAACCACCATGTCCATCGTAAACACCAAAGAAATGGGCCGGTAAATTTTGACTCATTTCATTTGAGAGCAAGTCACTTGTTAGCATTTGGGCCGGAATTCTCAAAAAGTGCGGTAACGCCGTAATGGCATCTTCCATCTCCGGTCTCCTTCCACATAGAGCCGTGAGTCCCCAAAGAGGAACGGAATCCAACACACTTTTCTTGATTGTGTAACTAGAAATCAAACTACTTCCATTGTCAGTCACCAATTTTAACAAATCGGCTTTCTCCTCAATATCTTTCCTATCTTCGCTCTGGGGTTCATTATAAATGCGACCTTTATTTTCACTGGCAATAGACACAAATGGCTTCTTGGTCAAAGGGGGGGTCGGCTTTAAGCTTGCTGAGTTACCTATTAGCTCGAGTGCGGTGAGCTTCACTGGGGATTCGTCATAGATCAAATTCCCGAGGCCAAATGGCATACAAATTGCTGAATAGATATTCTCCATTATTTTTCTTGCGTTAAGATAGCCGCAACCCTTCCTAGTCTAAAACCTCCACAACCAATCAAACCTACCTTGTCTCAAATCAACAAATTAGGGTTATAATAACCAGTGAGTTGAACATAACCTGAAAAAAAAATCCACAGGAACCCATTTATAAGAGAATTCAATTAAGGAGCTAAAGAAAAGAGAAGATGAAATCGACAGCTTATGGATCAAAACTTCAATTAAATGGGAACCCATATCAAGAAATTATGACCCCATAACTTACTATGAATGATTGATTAAATTACAAAATCATTTTTACATAAACAGGTTTGGATGTCATCTATAATCTAAATAAAGAAATTACAAACTCGTTTTTACATCCATTAATTCCTCATGTAAAAGTAAAATATAACCATTCCTAGTTTCGAATCTCCGCAACCAATCAAACCTACCCTTTTATAACTACTATTCTTTTTTACTTTTGTGCTTTATAAATTCTCAATTTGGCAATCTCAAATAAAAAAACTAGGATTTTCAATAGCTAGCCAATTGTCATGAACTGAGAAAGAAACCAAAAGAAACCCTTTATGACAGAATTGAATCAAGGAACTCAAAGGGGAAAGAAAATGCATTTGAAATAGGCAATTTACTGATCAAACTAATTATATGAGAATAAACGAAGTTTATAATTTCATTTTTAATCATATTTAAATTAGAAATTCATTTTTACAAACAGGATGCTTAGAATTTCATTTATACAATCAATAATACATATATGTATCATAAGATGATTTGTTAAACATGGCGGTTGTTCTTTTGGCGAACTAATGAAGCTGATATTTATGTACGATATTAACTTGCTTTCTCATAGACCGTCCATATTCCTCTCCTTGAGCCATGTTTAAGAACTAGTGTTTTCCTTATTTAACTACATGAATTAACATTAGACACATAAAAGTTAGACAAATAATTAGTACATAGGATGATGTATTAGTTACAATGATTTGAGAGAATTTGAAGAAGGGTAGATCAGATGGACATCAAAATGTTACATTTGTCTCATTTTTCTTAATCAAGTCTCCAGCTAGTAACTTAACTTATGCGTTGACCCTGATTTTTTATTTTAACCATCTGCCTAACTTTATGTGTTCGAAAATTGCGAATTTGCGATACATTTATTCCCATTTTTTAATCCGTTTTATTCAGAAGAAGATATGTTTCATTTTAAGCATTTTTATATGAGTTCTTTCTAGAGCAGATATACTTTGTTTGAATTCATAAATGGTGTGTGTCGATAGGAATCTTTAGGTGATTATACTCTCTTTTTTTTTTTTATGAAATGCAATATATTAGAAAGACCGAAGCCCTGAAAAACAGACTACAAGAGAATAAGACCGGAACAAACAGGCTAAGACAAACAAAAACCAAACAAAACTTCACAACCCCCAAGAGGCCCAAACCCTCATCAACAAAAACACTACATAACAGCCCAAACCTTAAACAAAAGAAGTGCCAATCTCTGGCCCATTCACACCTGATCTTCGAAGAGCCTGGAAGACTCCAGAACCAAACAAAACTTCCTACTCAACACCAACAAACCTCCCAGCACTCGAGAATTAAACTTTATACAGCCATATATACCAAATCAACCATCAAAACAAAGCAACCCTCAAAAACTCCAGAACTGCCTTTGAACCACCAAACACACACAAAACAACCACAAATCTCCATGGGCACCATCCCAAGATGAAACCCAGCTTCAGAATCCGATCCAGACTACCATCTGAAGGCATGCAAAGCAAAACCAAGAAGCCAACTCCAAACTCAGCTCCAAGATCAAGAAGAGACGCATGCAAAGCAAAAACCAAGAACCCACCTCCAAACTCTGCTTTAAGGTCAAACAAAGGCGCATGCAGAGGGTCAAACAGAAAGAGAAGTCCAAAACTTCTCTTTCTTTTACATTTCATGATAATTCAGTTTGCTGTTTCATTTTAATCTGTTTCTATGGTTATTCATATGCAGATATGGTGGATCTTATATGTGAAATATTGGAGAAAATGAGATCAACTTTGATTTACTGTCTTATGTTATTCGTGGACATCTTTATACAATGTTAAATGATGAAGATGGCGTTATTTATGATCACATGTGCAACCAAAGGATATTGAGAGCATTGATATGAATGTGATGATGAAGAGATTGAGTTTGATGGTAGCGATGGAAACACGGTAGTTGATTATTGTTAAATTCTGAATATGATAAGGAGAATGAATCGTTAGATTCCAGTGTGGTTGAATTGACTGATTCATGGATCTGCATTGCGCACCCTCAATCAAATAAAACGTGGTTTATCTCATTCGTTTTCAAAAACAAACATGTTCATAAAATACACATGAAACTCGTTTACAGATAAATTCATTTGAATCGTTTTTATATGCGAGCCATCTCTCGAAAATAAACATGATGTGCAAGCATAGGGAAGCTGAGAGAAGACTGAACGGGATTTTGTGTCCTAACATGAAAACTCGTTTACAGAATTCCTTAATTTAGGGGAGGTCATGGTGTTGTGAGTTGTTCAAGTGATACTTCATATTAATTAAAATTTCAATCCACCAGTTCGTGTCGTGTAGCAAAGAGAAAATGATCATGTGGGAAATGGCAATTCTATGGTTTCCCATGTGAGAATGTTGCCACTAAGTTGCAGAAAAGTAGGCACAATATTTATGAATATGTTGATGCATACTTTCGTTTTCGATGTCTTTGAATGGCTTTAAAGGACTCAGTTAATCACATAACAATTTTGAGTATATGGTATTTTAAGTGTAAAGATGTCATAAAACTGCCACATAAGAGGCAACCTGGTAGACCAAAATAGAAAAGGATCCTTTCTAGGGTGAATCAACGTAGTTGATCACAACAAGAGGTCTTGTAAACACGCTCTTAAAATATGAAGCTTGTAGTATGTAGTCTAATAAAGTTCGTTTAAAAATAAGTAGCTAATTGTTAGTCTCTTATAGGAGGATTTTGACATTTTTCACGTGTGTTGGATATATCAATTTGGCAATCTCAAAATCAACAAACTAGGGTGGCAGTAATCGATGACAAGAACATAATCTGGAAAATAGTAGCCAGAATGACCCATTTGTAATTAAGGACCTTAAGCAAAATGAAGCTGAAATGGGCTGTTTATGGATAAAATCTTCGATTAAATAGGAATCCATATCAAGAAACCATGACTCCTTAACTAAATATGAATTATAGATTACATCAGACTCAAATTTCATCAAATATGTTTCGAATTTCATCTATAATCCATAGCAAGAGATTACAAACTCATATTTACATCCATTAATTTCTTTCCTCGAGTAAAAGTAAACTTTAACTCTTCTGATTTTATAACCTCCACAACCAATCAAACCTAGCCTTTCACAACTACTATTCTTTTGCCTTTTTTCACTTCAAAATTTGGCAATCTCACATCAACAAATTAGGGTTTTCAATAACTAGTCAGTTTAACATAATCTGAGAAAGATTCAACAAAAAGCCCTCTGTGACAGAATTCAACCAAGGAACTCAAAAACAGTTCAGCTGAAATAGGCACTGTATAGATCAAACTTCAATTAAATGGGAACCAGAGATGTTTAGATTTTAGAATCTCATTTTTAAATCTAAATCCATTGAAAGTATCGAACTCATTTTTACACAAATCTTTTAATAATTTCATTCAAGTCTAAATCCATTGAAAGTCTCAAAGCAACCTATCCCAAATGAAATTTCAATGTTATAGCTCTCTACCCACAATTGAATAAATTTAACTCCAAGAATCTTCCTTAACAAAAGTATCAGTGAAAACACAACCTCAATCTTCTTTTATAATGAACAAAACAAAACAAAGAGAAAACAAAGAAGATTATGAAATATTAACTTACAAGATATGACAGAAACCCCAAGAATCTTTATAATTCCCCCAAAAAACACAGTAGTTCATCAAGATTTCCAAAAGGGTATCCAATATCAGAGATAAAAACCTCTCTCTTTCTCTCAAAAAAGTAATGAGATTAAAAAACAAAACTTTAGTGTTTTTCAACGAAACACTGAAAAAGAGTTGATGGGCATGAAATGAATCATAAATATGTATATAGTTGTTTACTGGTTTTGAAAAAAAAAAAGGAATAGGTGTCAGCTTGTGGGAAGTTCCATGTTAGGGGGATAAAAAATGAAGCTTTTTTATGAAGGGATAGGGACAGAGTCACCGGATTCCCCCCATAATTTAGTCATGGGGACCCACCAAAGAGACTAGGTGTACCACAAATGTGGTGTAAGATGATTTGTCAACCATGGTTGTTGTTCTTTCGGCTAACTAATCAAATTGATATTTTTGTAGAATATTAACTTGCTTTCTCTTGGTGGGTCCATGTTCCTCTTCTTTTGCCACGTTTGAGGTCTATCTTTCTCCTACTATCTCAATTAATAACATTAAACTCAAAAAAGTTTGACAAATAATTAGTACACATAAGTGTATTAAGACTTACATTACATGGTGTGCTAATGTCATTTTCATTTTCTTTTCGACACTATAATATATTTTTAAATAATTTTGTATATAAAAAATAGAGGTCCTTTTTGTACGACTCTTATATTAAATAAGTGCAAAATTAAGCTCATATCGAATCAACTAATGTGTTGCCAAAATCTCATCAAGAATGTTTTTCAGTTTATTTTTGCGCATGCTTAATATTATTCAATGTATTAGTTCCATGTTTGAGCAAACAACATCTTGTGAGTATTGACTCATTTATTCAATTAAAAATGTGAGTGCTATTTTGATTGACCAAAATATATGTAATTTTGGAGTGATAAGTAAACTGAACGACACAAACTATTATAATAAAATATCTTGCGTCAATTAGGTTGACATGTGAATGGTGAAAATGAATAAAAATTAAAAAGTTTTGAAAAGTGCTCTCGTATCAATCAAAATGTCGCACGATAGTCAGATTTGCCACACCCAATGTGGTAAAAATATGAGAGCATTATGCTGTTATTTTTTTACGAATGTTATTTTTCTTAATACTCTCGAATATCATTTCTACCAAAAGGGTCGAGCAAAATGACATTATGTTATTATGTCCAATGATTTATAAATAGTTTAATGGGTGGGGTATTAGGTTAAGTTTAACATAAACATATATTTAATGGGAAATCGGCATGGTAAAGCTTGTCAAGCGTAGCAAAAAGACAAAAAAAAGGGTAAGTGGTCTCTCTTTCAAACGCAACTCCATATTTTGTTTGTAATGACATGTTTTACAGTCGCTAGGTTTATTTGTATTAGCTTTGTTTTGAAACAAACTCTTTGTGTCATAATAACTTTGTATCGAGTATATTGACTTATAACTTCATATCATTGAAGATAAAGTGACAAGGCACCATGTCATAGATTACCATATGGGATCGGACTTTTCATACGGAAGGCATTGTGAGATCTGATAAGGTTTTCAAGTTTTGTATTTCTTTAGTTTATCTTTTTAAGTAATTTACAGAAAATTATCTATTTTTAAGGAGAGTTTAAAAGGTTCTCTAAGATACAATGATGATCTCGTTCGAATGAGATCCCCTCGATCGCAAGTTTTTTTTTATCAAGGACACTATTTTTCAAATTGTGGACCTCATAAGAAAATATGCTTCAAACAAGTGCATATCAGAAGAAGCAAGTTTCGTACGAGGACCTTGATTTTCATCCAGGGGACTTCGTATGATAAAAAAAATTGATCGAGAGGACCTTCATCGAAAGTGACCTTATTCGAACGAGGGCATATGGTTCAAATGGGGGTTGTAATTGTAGGAAACATGTTTTAGTCAAGTTCTTCTAATGCTAAAGTATAAGTAACTACGTAAACACGTCTTTTAAAGTACAAAACAACTTCGTAAACATGTCTTTCAAAGTAAGAAGTTCAGTTTTTACAAACCTTTTTCATGGTGTAAATGTCTGCTAATGAGTGTTAATATGATTATCAAATTCCAAATTTTAATCCAATTAATTAAACCAAGTGAGCAATTAATTGATTTTAATTTAAGCACGAATTAAACAAACATTGTGAAAACTTTACCCCGATTTTAACTTGCCTAAAATATTCATCTAGGTGAATATGAAAGAGCAAAATAGGTAATCACACAATGCTTCAATGTACGAGGAAAGCCCACAATGGGAAATATCTCGGACGACCTAGCCTACTAAAAGTCCGCTATAATATATGATTTTATACAATAGTGACAGACAATGTTACTCACCGACTCAACTTCCTTCAAGCATGGTGCAGTCTTCACTACTTGAACCTTGTTCACAGCAACCGCAAGAGTCCACCAACGGCTTCACAACGTAGTCCTCCCTCATCTCGGTATCCACCGATCTCTAATTAGAATTCGTCATACAGTAAACACAAAACCCACAGTGCCAAACGGTACTCGAACGTATGAAGAGTAAATAACTATTGCTGCTCAAAACATGAGATCTAAAATCAGAATACTATATTGATTTTTTTTTAAAGAAAATCAACTATAATGTAGATAAAAGCGGAGAAAAGCCCCCCGACGGTGGCTTAGATCAAGTACGAGTGATAAAAGCACCTATGTTACAAAAAGCTTCTAAACAAAAACTAGTTTTAGAACCCTTAAAATGAAATATTCGAAAAGCCATCTTAATTTTTCCACAAATGCGATCTAAAATCAAAGATTCCTTAATAGGTAACACTTTAAAATAGGATTTATTCCTAGCACTCCACAAATGCCAACAAATGAAAGTTGAGATAATACGATATAAGATACTTATAATCTTACAACCCTTTGAATTAATCCACCAATTGATCAAATTGCTACTAAAATTGGAAGATGTCATCCTTAGGCCAAGAATATTCGAGAATCGTTTCCAAATAGCTTGAGCAATATCACCACTCTAAAAGAGATGATCTCAATCCTCTTCACAATTGACTGCACAACATCTACATTTGGAAGGTAAAAGGATATGGATTCTTTTGATATACTCAACTATAGCTATTCATTTATGGAATAACCTCCACATGAAAATTAAAATTTTAGGACAAATCCTCTTATCCCAAATAAGAGAAAAGGATCGTTGAATACAACCTTTCACCCTCACCAAGTGCCAAGCTGATTTGACAGTGAAATTACCATCCTTTGTCAAATCCCACTTCTCGGTATTGAGATCAACATTATCTGAGAAATCCTCCCAAACACTTTGCATCATTTTTCAAACATGAGAAGAGACAGAAATAGATCCTTTAAAATTTTGAACTTTTCATTTTTTTTGTATTTACTATGCATGAACCGGGACCATAAGGAGTTGACATTAAAAAAAAATTCACCATAAATTGTGAGTATAAGCCAGAGATAAATCAAACATGCATTTTAAATTTAATCCACCTTCTTATTTAGTTTTGCAAATGTCGGGCCATTCCACCCACTGAAACTTATTTCTGTCTTCTTGTTTACCCCAAAGGAATCTAGCCAAAAGTTGGTTAATGTGATTAAGAACTATACCCAGGGGGTTAATAGCTACTAAGAGATGAAGATGCATTGCCTCCTCCACTAATTTGATGAGAATTAATATACCTGCTTAAGAAATATTTTGATGATTCTAGAAATTAAGTTTCTCCATAAGTTTATCAATAAAGGGAGTAAAATAAGACTTCTTTTATCTACCCGCAAAAAAGAGGAATGCCCAAATATATGATAGGAAGATTTCTATGTATAAAACCCGTAATGGATTCAATGCTCCTCCTCGTACCATAAGACTCATTACCCTAAAGATAAAAGGAGCTTTATTGCAATTTACCACTTGCCCTGAAGCTTTCCCATAACATTTCAAGAACTCCATCAATCTTTTAAGCGATCTCCGGTTACCATTAGCAAAAATAAGAGTGTTATCTATAAAAGAGAAACAAGAAATAATCGGGCAATCCCTAGAAATAGCATAATGAGACATCTTCCCATCTTCTATCATTGTTTGAATCCCTCTATTAAGAATCTCAGCAACAATTACAAAAAGTGTCAGAGAAAGGGGATACCCTTGTCTAACCCCTCTAATAGAATTGAAGAATCCACAATTTTCCCCATTAATATTTATCGAGTACCAATAATTTGAAATGATTCCCAAAATTAAATCAATAACTGTCTCCAAAAACCCAAAACTCCTAAAGGTTTACTAACCACGACATTCTATCACAAGCTTTAGATATGTCGAGTTTTATAATCAGATTGGAACCTCGTACTTTCTTCCTAAACTATGACATAAATTCTTAGGATAAAAGCACATTATCAAGTATATAACGACCCTTAATGAAACCTGATTAGGATGGAGAGATAATTTTAAGGAGAATCAGGCCCAAAAGCTTCGCCATTAATTTAGAAATAATTTTAGAGGATAAATTACAAAGACTTATCGGATGTAAATCTTTGCAATTTTTTGGCCTGTCAACCTTAGGAATCAAAATGATATTTGTGGAAGTCCAACTCACCGGAAGAACGTCGCCTAACAAAAAGGAAGTTATCACTTTGAGGATATCATCTTTAATAATGGACCAACAAGTTTTAAAGAAAATACCATTAAATCCATCCGAACTTGTCGCTCCGTCATCATTCAACTCGAAAATAACCTCCCGAATCTCTTTTAAAGTAAGGACATCACCTAGCATGGAATTATCACATGATGACATTGACTTCGCTATGCATCCCCAGAGATCACCCTCGTCATCTAGAAATTGAGAATGAAGATCACTGCTACCAACACCTAACATGGAATCAGCCTCGACAAAATTGTTTCCCCCGAAACTGTTAAACGCAACAGTTAACAACTAAGAATGAAAACCACTGCTGTCATGCAAAATCGCAGCGTCATTAGACCTGTACGAATCTCTGTTAACAACGTTTCCCAACAACGTTTGAAAATAGTTAACTAAGACTTTCTCAACCCCATTATTATCCTCAATCACCTTCATCATCTTAAATACGATTGACATTAAGAGCCGTCATTTTTTTCTTCGTGATCCCGTGAATTTTTTTTGTATTTGCTTCACCCTCTAAAGCCCATTTGATATTTAATTTTTATTTTCAAAAATTTTCTTTCACTTATAAAGCTTTTAAGTAATCCGCTTGAATTCTATGGAATCTGATTCTATTAACCGAGGAAGGGTCTGCATCAAACTCGACTTCATGCCTCAGCATGTCATCCTCCGCTTTTTAAGCCACCCGAAAAATATCACCTATTTAGAAGAAGACTTAACTCTCTTAAATTTCTCCGCAAAAATAGAAAGAGAATTTCCCTTTATCTCAAAAGACCAAGCTTGTTTCACCACTTGGAGGAATTCTTCATCTTTCACCCCAAAAGAAATACTAAAAGGTTTCAAAGATTTAGATTTAATCTCTTTAAGTTTGAGAAGACGATAACTATGATCCGAATTAGACCTATGGAGATGATCCACTGAACTAATAAATTCCCCATCAAGCCAATTAGAATTTACAACCACTCTATCAAGCCTAGCCCAAATACAAGCATTACCTTTACGATTGTTGATCCACGTATATCTTGAACCGTTGAAAAGAATTTTTTGCATCCTAACATTAATGAGAGATAAATTGAAATCCATCATACCATCCCAATTAACTTCAATACCTCTACAAAAATTTTATCCTGATTAGCCACAATATTGAAATCGCTACCCATTATCCATTTCATATTACTAAGTAAAGATAAGTACTCAATATCCTCCCAAAGTTCCAATATATCAACCCTATTACATTTTGCATAAATGGTCGTGAATAAGAAAGGATCCTCTAAAAGTTTGTTAGACACCAAAAGAGATAAATCTTAAACCCCATTTTTAGCCACATTAACCATCTAATTATTTTTCCAAAGAATCCAAATCTTATTAGAAGTATTAGCGAGACCACCCAAAAAATTCAACTTCTTACAAACTTCTTCCAAAGTAGTTTCATCAATTTTGGGCTCTAACAACACCAAAAAAGAAATAAAGTGAATACGGATGAGTCATTTAATTCTACGTATCGACGGACCATTCCCTACAGCCCGAATGTTCCAAAACAGGAATTGAATCAGGGAAAAGTTATAAAACTTTAGTGACCTTACCTACTGAATGAATTTTAGAGAACAATGGTTAACATGCCGAATAATATTTTTTATATCTTCTTTTCTTGACCACAGAAAATATGTCATCCCCCGTTTTCGAACCCTATTTTTTTTCTTGTCAAGTCTTGGAAATCTCCCAAATATTCCTTGTGAAAAGGTCTCCTAATCATCATTGATCTCCTTCACCAAGTTTGTTTCAAAGTCTGGCACGTAAATATGATGCCAATCTTCCACTATAGATTTGTCAAATTTAAGCCTTAAAGCTCTTGGGGAAAGGTCATAAGTCCTTAAAGTGGCAGGATCAATAACAACTTTCTTAATCTTAGGGACATCTACCATATCAAAGTCCCATACAACTGAAGGTTTCATATTTAATCACCATGCAAACACTTACAAGTGTCATACATAATAAGGGCAGTGCCATCAGCAACTGAAGTAGAAATAAACTCACCTTCCTCTAAAACCAAGAGATCATGTCCCAAAGGTGCAAAGGTGTTAGAAGTGTTCACCATCGTTTCCTTCTTGGCAGCGAAATTCTTCGATTTCCCCATAATAGTATTACCCACTACTGTAAACTATTCTGAAATAACATTACTTGAACCGGTTTTATCAGGAAGCAGCGGGCGATGTATATCAGAACTGGGCAAACTATTTGACGAAAACAAAAATATGAATTTAACAGGGTTATATGAGGCTATGGATTTTTTCTACTTCGGGACAAAAAAAAAACTAGTTCGTTAAACTCTAATGCCCAATCCCCAAACCCCAAAAAGAAAAAGACATAAATAGGACTTGCCGACTCTATCTCTTGAGAAGCTTTATTCTTATGAAACTTTGTCGCATCGAAGTATAAACCTACACACTTAACATGCCTTTCAAATGTAAAGAGAATATGTAATATATAACATTATTATTCAAAACTTCCCCGCATAAGAAAAATCCTCCCTCTTAATCTAAACTCCTCCCCCTTTTGTTTAGGAATAAAAAGAGGGAAAAGTGCATAATATGAAACAAATGAGCATATGAGTACATGTTATATCATGCAATGGAGTGAAACGACAATAATAAACCCACGGCAACACAATTACACATAATTCAAAAGAAGAAGCAACGGTGAATATGGAATAAATGCATGCAAAGACTCAAACAAATACCATATATACATATATAAACACATATATAATGTAAAATTCGTGAATATATATATATATATAAAGACACAAAAATAAGTTTTTCACACTCGTATGTCATAAATGTGTTTCTAAAAAATGTGGTATGGAGTGTAGGGGTGTGAACTAGAAACAAAAAAAAAATATTCCAAATATTCAAGATAGTCCAAGGAATTTTATTTGATCGTCTTAATTTATGAAACTTATATTAGGCTCATGTGACAAATAAAGTAAACTCAAAATGGACAAACGGACTAAATGCACACAAGCCTAGAAAATATTGGTAATTCTCAAACCAATAGCTAAGAATGAACTAGGACTCATTGTGCAAACTTATTAATATTCAACTTATAAGACCGTCAAAATTATAAATATTCATTTTTTTTCTTTTTGAAGATATCACTTTGGATGACGATCAATTTCTACACTTTTGCCCTGGAAAATATTTTTTTTTTCGTTTTCGTTTTCAAAGGCTCTTTCCAATAGTGGACTTTCATGCAAAGGAGATTTACTCCCTTCATATCCCTTTCACTCTTATTTTTTTTATACCTAAGAGCATTCTCACTACGATGGTTCTTACATGTGCAAATTACCTAGATATAAAGATATGAATTTAACAAGATTGATAGGAGAACACTTTACTCATCTCATGCATAAATAGATATTAATTTCCAAGTGATCTCGAGAAAGTGTGTGCGGAGGCATATACTTAATTGAATCCATTAAGAAAAATCAAATAAGAACAACTCCATTACAAGGCATGGTTAAGAAACAATCCAAAGCATCTTAAGCTATACTCTAATGTGTTAGCCATATGAAAAACATGGAATGAATGGGATTCAAACTCCCCAGTGTGCCACACAAAATGTATAAAACTACTACACAAAAGAAATAATTTTCTTTTGAGTTTTCATTAAAAAATTCATAAGAAAAGAAAACAAAATCTTTTTGTATTTTTTAGTTAGACTAAAAAAGGACAATTAAAATATAAAAGACATAAACATAATAGCACTAATATTAACATATAACATTAAGCATAAAACTAGTGTATGAAAAACATGCAAACATAATCACTCAAAAGATATAGCAAATGAAGAAGCATATGAAAGCATGCGAGAATCAACAAGTCTAATATTAAGTGTCTCTAAATTAGACTTTCGTAACCATATAGATGATGATTTAATGCCTTGGGGTTTGGGAACCACGGTGACATGGTACTTAGACTTCGTAGGATCTTTTCTAATAATAATAAAAAATCTCTTAAGGTGACCTTTTCTACCACGAGGTGTGGATGTGTAAACTCTAAGAAAGCTGCATATAGATTGACCTTTGGAAATGTCATTGTCAATGGTTGAATCTCTCACAATAATGGTCTTGGCTTTAGGAGAGAAAGCATTGGGATCATTCTAGCCTAGACCTATCTTATCATTTTTTATTTGGACAGTTCCTAAAATTTTATCCAACTTTTTCGATCTAGATTCCAAATCAAATTTTACACGACTTCGGTCTCCTAATTCATCTTCAAACTCAAAAATTCAAGACTCAAGCAAAAGTTTATAGTCATCAAATTTTAAGGAGTCCTTCATATTATTGACCATTCCTAGGAGGTTATCTCTCTCCCCCAATGTATATGAGCTTCTCCCTAAGAGTCTTATCACGTACCTTTAAATCCGAAATCAATTTATCATTATTTCCTATGGAACCCTCTTTCAACATATCTTTTAATTTCAAGTTTTCCTTTTTTAACTTCAAAGACTTCGTATACAACTCATGAAAGGCAACTTAAAACTCACTCTCGTCCTTATCACTACTCTCATCTTCTTCATCCTCAACATAAACACGAGAATCTAAAGACCAAACCTCAAAATTATCATGCACATAATTATCTTCATCGTGGGAAGATATTTCATTCAGGCTCACATGACTAGCCATAAAAGAGATGCAGTTACGCTCTATGTGGGAATTAGTTTCTTTAGACTCACTATTGCTATGGATTTCATTATAAGCTTTAGGCTTCTTACTTCACTTCCTTAGTTTAGTGGGACACTCAAAAGCATGATGTCCAAACCCTTGGCACTCATAACATTTTTCTCGGTTATCCACTTTCTTAGGGTTGTATCCCTTCGTCATATTATATGATCATCGTTAAAGTTATTTGATTTCTTCTTAGAATTATTCTCTTCTCTAAGTTAAGAAATTTAGTGAATTTCTTCGCAAACCTACGAATCTCATTGGTTTCTAAATCACCCGCATTCTCATAATTCGACACGTCCTCCTTACGAGTTTTCAAAGATAGTTTTTTTTCTTTATATTATTTCCTAATGAGGGGACACATGTTGATCTTAGAGGTTTGGAGATCATCTATAAGTTCTTGGACTCTAAGAGTATTAACACCACCAAAAGAATCCAAGATCGTGTCTTTGTCATTAAATCTTTCAGGCAACGACCTTAAGATTTTTCTAAGCACTTTTGGCTCGGGGATAGGTCCACCTAAGTTAAACAACGAGTTAACATTATTCGATAATTTGGCATAAAAGGTGTTAAATGACTCATGCTCTTCCATTTCAGCTGTCTCAAATTTTGTTATCACATTTTATAACTTAGAAACCTTAACCGTATTATTACCCTCGTGTGTGGATTTTAGAATATACCAAGCGTATTTTACCCCCTCACATATCATTACAAGCCTAAATTCTTCAGTCGTGATGGCATAGAAAATAGCATTCACACCCTTGGATTTAAAAGTTAAGGCATCATTTTCATCCTTAGTCCAAAGGGGATAACACCTTTAACAAAACACCTCTAGTAGGAGGAGACCACCCTTATTCCACCAAGTTCCAAATGTTATCATCTATAGGTTTTATGATAAATATCATTCGATAATTCCAATAGGGATAGTTTGTACCATCAAACATGGGAGGTCGGGTAATGAAATTACCCCCACGATTAAACACCATCAAGAAATCCTAAAACACAAAACCTTAAGGATCAACACAATAACTTAGTACTAACCACACTAATTCCAATTTGTAAATGTCTACTAGTGCGTGTGTATAAGATTATCAAATTTAGAATTTTAATCTATTTAATTAAACCCAGTGAGCAATGTATCAATTTATCAAATTTCAAACATTGTGAAAACTTTACCCCGATTTTATCTTGCCTAAAACATTCATCTAAGTTAACATTCAAGAGTAAAATAAGTAATCACACAACGTCAAAGTGTATAAGGAAAACCCGTAATAGAAAAAAACTCAAACGACCTAGCCTACTTAAATTCCACTAGATATAGGATTTTATACAATTCTGACAGATAGTCTTACTCACCAACTCGACTAATTTCAATCCTAATGCAATCTAAATTACTTGAACCGTGTTCACAGCAATCGCAGGAATCCACCAATGGTTTCATAACATAGTTCTCTTGTGTCTCAGTATCTATCGATCACTGACTTGAATATGTCATACAACACATACATAACCCACCATGCCAAACGATACTCGAATATATGAAGAGTAAATGACTCTTGGTGCTTAAACCATGAGATCTCAAACTAGAGTACTATTTTGATTCATGGATCTCATAAATAGGGTGTAAATGGTGTTATATGACGTGTTATATGACGTTATGGAATTTTTCTCTAAAAAAGTAACATGAAACACTTAATAAAAACTAAGCAGTATGTGCCATATATAAGTTACAAAAACACGAAAAGAGTGAGGAACAACAAACAAGGAAAGTGTTATTCAAATGACTTTGTCCATCTCATTTGAAGAAAATAATATATTTCAAACAAAACCACTAAACCCATTAAAAAGAGCTTCGAGCGAACTTCTAATCACAATTTCAAATGTAGGAAAAATGCTCTCGTTTGAAGGTCCTTAGAGCGACACCAACAACCTCATTTAAAACAGTTACAAAACTCATTCGAACGAGATTACTAAACTCGTTAGAATGAAAATGAATTGTCATGGGAAAGAAACTACAAAACTCATTTTAATGACAAACAAAACTCGTTTGAACGACTTTAAAAATCAAAACATATATTTTTTTTAACTTTTGAGGAAAAATGTCTTATTAAAACTTAAACACCCAAAACAAGAAACCCAAGGTTCAAGATAATAAATCAAATGTACCTTTTCAATATCATAAGGTTGAATATGAAACTCAACATGAATTTAATGTCTCTTTTCTCGAGCCGCTTCGTGTCTTAATTGTATAGGTTTGATGGTATAAGTTGAAACATCCTAATATATGACTCGAACGATTTTGCCCTATTGGAGCAAAGACAACATTAAAAATTTCCAAAAATCATTAAAAACATGACACAAGGATAAAAATTTGTCCTTACACAAGGTTTTGAGAGATTCTTATGAGAGTGTGAGAGCCTGCCAACTTTTATTCTTTCAAGGTAGACTTAAGGTTTATAATCCGCTTCCAAACTTCTATGAAAGTAGAAGAATTGCGTGAGAAATTGTATGGGTAATTATCACATTAAGAGGGTGCGAGAAGATCTTTATCAACTGAGATTGGTGGATATTGAGGCCTTAGAGGTTGTGCAACTGGTTCCTGTAGTTGAGAAATTATTATTAGTATGGGATGAGGCAAAAGATCAGAGCATAAGGGAGAGGTATCATGGAGGTTGATATACCCGTTTATATCCTCGACCTGATTGAAGAATGCCTCCAGACGGACGACCCCTCAGACGACCCTATGAGAGGTCGACCCTTCACCAGGCTCCACACAACCCTACGAGGGGCTGACCCTTCACCAGGTTCCAGACGACCCTATGAGGGGCCGACCCTTCTTCAGGTTCCAGACGACCCTAGGAGGGGCCGACCCTTCACCAGGTTCCAGACGACCCTATGAGGGGCCGACCCTTCACCAGGCTCCGGACGACCCTCCGAGGGTACGACAGTACGAGGGCAGAATTAGGCCAGACACACTACCGGAAGAAGCTTTGCCCTCGGCCTCGGCTCATAGGCCGAGGGTGACATCATGATAGCGCGTGGTTTGGGAGACGCGTGGAACAGTGCGCGTGAGGCTCACATGGCACGTGGAAGACCGTTACAACCAAATCACACCCTCACGTGAGGGAATATTATGTCATCATTTGGCATCTACAGGTGTCAAGAGGGGATTGGATAGATCATCATTCACATGCACCATGCATACTTGGGGGGTACACTACACCCCCCAAGACCTATATATACTTGTCACCTACAACCCTACAGGGGATCGATCCATTAACTGTAGCCCTAGATAAAACTCTGCTTGTACACACAGTAGAGAGAGAGAGAGAGAGTTATGTGCATTGTATCCAAGGCCATTAGTGCCCATACTTAGTGGATCACACACTCACAGTGGATGTAGGCCAAATTGGCTGAACCACTATACATCATTGTCTTAGTTCCTCTTATACTCATCCCCTTCTACATACTTATACACTTATACATCTCTATGGATGCCATAGCTGCTACTGTTTGAGCTCACTATCACTTATCCGGTGGTGCTAAATCTTAGCATCATCAGTTTGGCGCCGTCTGTGGGAAACGAGAAGACATCTCTTCCTTTATACAGCTTGACCTCACTGGGCACTCTGGTGGTGAACCAACACTCCCCCTGAGTGGAGGTGTTTCACCATTGAAAGAGACCCACTAAGGTCCCAAGCTCACCAGTCTTTTCTTCAGTTCAACTTCTCATAGCTCAAGCACATGGCACCTGAGATGCCACCACCACCACTTCCTCCACCAGATGAGGGGGGAAGACCCAGTTCCAGTCAGCCGCCGCCTCAGTCTAAGATGGCTAATGTAGCGGCAGCCTTAAAGTCTCTGGCAGCAAGCCAACGGATGATGAAGGAGCAGTTCACAGCTCTAAGCCAGAACATACTAAGGGCACCAGGAGTTTCACCTGAGATGATTACTCCGGCAGCAGCTCCAGGACAACATGAGGCCAGGGGACCACCCCAGGCACCACGCAAAGACCTGCCACCCCCTCAGCGGCGTAGGGATGTTGCTGACCCCCGGCGTCTACGCCTGGGGAGGCAAGGAAACCCTTGCCCTGAGGACAGGTATGACGATCCGGAGGGAGAGGAGGCCCCTATAGAGTGCTGGGAACCCTATAAGGTCTCCAACAATACTGTACGACCTCTCCAGGACAGTAGAGGAAAGTGCGGGAGACCAAACCCTGAGGATCGCCCGAGGGGCTCTGCTTTTGATCGCTTGAGCAGGGGGTCGGCCTTTGAGAGGCTAGGCCCAGTAAATGACCTGCGAGAACAGTTGTCCAGGCCAAGAAGTGCTGCGAGATCCAAGAGGGAGGCAGCAGATGGCCGACCCAGAGGACGAGATGACGGCCAAAGGGAAGTGAACAGCCGACACAGGCCTGATACAGCAGAACCCTCCGTCCACCTCGGAGAGGCAGCGGGGGATAACATCGGCCAGGCCGACCCTGTGAGGCCCTGGAATGACTCAATCCAGCGGTTAGAGGATAAGATCGGAGATATACTGAAGAGCCGAGACCCTCTTCAGAGGGGGTACATCATAGGCTCACCCTTTGTGGCAAAGATAGTCAACTTCCCCATGCCGTCAAAATTCAAGCCACCCGTGGTCACCCCAAGGTATGACGGGAGCACCAACCCCATCCACCACGTTGAGATGTATCAGTCAGCAGCAGACATATACTCTATCTCAGATGAGATGAGGTGTCGTGCCTTCTCTGGCACCTTGACAGGGGCTGCGCATGTCTGGTACACGTCTCTTCTAAAAAATTCCATTAAAAACTTCAAGCAGTTGGCAGACCTGTTCATCCATAACTTCTGCTTTGGGGTGAGGCCACAGAAGAAGACCACCCATCGGCTCTATATTAAGCAGGGGAAGAATGAGAGTCTGAGAGACTACATAGCCAGATTCAATAAGGAGAAGCTGGAGGTGGAAGACTATGAGGAAAGCATAGCTATGACAGCCCTGATTGGAGGACTCCAAAAGGGGAAGCTGTTATGGAAGCTTGCTGAAGACCCTCCGAGGACGATGGCTGAGCTGCTATCGACGGCAGGAAAGGTGATGAACGTCGAAGAGGCGATGGCCGCAAAATATGAAGACGAAAAGGAAGGTGCTAGTGGGGGTAAATACCCTAAGAAGAACAAGGAGGGGAAGAAGAGGTCCGCGGATGACAAGTTCGCTGGGTACACCCCTCTGACGGTCAGCTGTGAACAGATTCTCAATGAGATAAAGAGTGACCGGTCCCTGAAGTGGCCTGAGAAGCTGAGGGCAGCCCCCGGCAAGAGGAATAAGAACCTGTGGTGTGAATTTCACCAAGACCACGGCCACGTAACGGACAAATGCTTTGATCTGAAAGATGAGATCGAGAAGATGCTGAAGGAAGGGAAGCTCAGAAAGTACGTCGATAAAGGAGCCTTCAAGAGGGGCCGAGGGGACGACCCCAGAAAGAAGCGAGGCAATGCATGCAGAGAAGGTCCTCAAAAAATAGGGGACGACCCTTCTGATGATGAGGACGACCCTGACCTCCCGCCGAGAGACGACCACGACCCTGTCAAGAGGCTTAATATGATCTCGCTCGGAGTGGGAATGATCTCCGGGGGTCTTGCAGGAGGAGGATCTGAGGTCGCCGACAGAAAGGCCCATGTGGCTGAGGCCAAGGCAGTGACGAAGATGGTACACGCGACCTCCCTGGAGGTCAAGTCAGAAAAAAGGAAGAAGGTTGATATGGACACACTGATAGTGGGATTTTCAAGAATGGACTTCAAAGGCCTCTTAGCCCCACACGATGATCCTCTCGTCATCACTACCAGGGTGCACGGATGCGAGGTGCCGAGGATCTTGGTAGATGGGGGTAGTTCTGCAGATGTGATGTTTTGGCCATGCTTCAAAGCCTTGGGTCTCAGCCGTGCTAGAATCGTCCCCTACCATCATCCATTGATTGGGTTCAGTGGGGAAAAGGTTCATCCCCTTGGGGTATATGAGGCCGATGTGAGGATGGGGGACGAGTGGCCGAGATGGCTCACCAAGAAGGTCAGTTTCTTTGTGATGGATGAGCAGGTGTTTTCGGCCTACAACATCATACTGGGGCGTGTGGCCCTCAAGGGGTTTGAAGCTGTGCCGTCTACGGTCCATCAGATGATCAAATTTCCTACCCCTTACGGGGTGGGGGAAGTTCAGGGAGACCAGACGACAGCGCGATAATGTTATTACAACTCCGCTGAAGAAAAGGAGATACTCAAGAGGGCTACTACCACTTACAATATTGATACCTTAGACCCCAGGGATGAGACGAAGCTAAAGAAAGGAGAGGCCGCGGAAGAGGTAGAATACATCATCCTCGATGAGGATGACCCGGAAAAAACCGTCCAAGTCGGCAAGTCTCTGAGGCCCAATATCAAGGAAGACCTCATTAAACTGTTGAGGAGAAGGCGAAGCGTCTTCGCATGGAGTCATGTAGATATGCTAGGGATTGACCCTGAAATCATGTGCCACAAGCTCAATGTGGTAGAGGAAGATGAAGCCGTACTTCCAGTCCCATATAATGGTCATCCTCACCGACTCTCCTCTTAGGCAGGTCCTACACAAGCCAGAAAAATCAGGTAGGTTAATGGCCTGGGCTATAGAGCTGGGGGAGTTTGACATTGTGTATCAGCCTAGGACGGCCATTAAGGGGCAGGCATTGGCAGACTTCGTGGCTGAGTTCACTTGGGAAGATGATGAGGCCGAGGGTGAGACCCTCGGGAAGACGGATACAGAAGACAGACCCGTTGACACACCCGCAGATAGGACTGAGACAAGCACTGCTAGAAGGAAAGCGACTGAAAACGAAGAGGGAAGATACATCTTTAGACAGGGGTCCCTCTCTGAGGGAAATTTTTCAGAGGGAAAGACTCTGTGGAGCCTCTTCGTTGACGGGTCCTCCTGTGACAGCGAAAGTGGAGCTGAACTGATACTATCAGCACCCGATGGCACAGACGTCGAATACGCCCTGAGGTTCAACTTCAAAGCCTCCAACAACGAGGCTGAATATGAGGCCTTAGTAGCAGGCCTCTCCTTGGCCAAGTCTCTTAGTGTCGGCCAGATTCTGGTCTATAGTGATTCAAGGCTAGTAGTGAATCAGATACTAGGAACCTACGAGGCTAAGGATGAGAGGATGGCTAGGTACCTTGAGAAGGTGAGGTCATTACTGAAGGGCTTCAGAGAAGTGAAATTAAGGAGGATACCTAGGCTCGACAATGGCCGTGCTGATGCCCTTGCTAGGTTGGCCTCGGCAACAAGAACAGACATCAGGAGGACGGTCCGAGTAGAAATTTTGCTTCGGCCAACTATTGGGGACGCTGAGGGAACACTTAGAAATTGCCTAAATGTTTCTCAAGAAGCTTCGTGGATGGACCCCCTGATCAGATACATTAAAGAGGGTGAGATGCCAGAAGCAAGGCAAGAAAGGAAAAAGCTGAGGTACAGGGCTGCAAAATTCACTGTCATCGGAGACACCTTGTACAAAAAGGGGTTTTTGCTCCCCTTACTTAGGTGTGTGCATCCCTCAAAAGTCCCTTCCATTTTGCAAGATGTGCATGAAGGGTCGTGCTCAAGCCACATTGGGGGTAGACCCTTAGCGAAGAGGGTGATCACCCAAGGCTACTGGTGGCCGACCTTGGGGAAAGATGACGCAGCATATGTAAAAAAGTGTGATAAATGCCAAAGATTTGCTACCATCCCTCATCAACCCCATCAGCCTCTTACCTCCGTTACATCTCCATGGCCGTTTGCAGTGTGGGGGATTGACCTGGTAGGACCCTTATCGAGAGCGGTCAACAACTATCGGTTCCTCATTGTAGCGATTGACTACTTCTCAAAGTGGGTGGAGGCCGAACGATGGTCACGATTACAGAGCAGAAGACCTTCCAGTTCATCTGGAAAAATGTGATATGCAGATATGGTCTACCCAACACCCTCATCTCGGATAACGGGACTCAGTTCAAGAATGCCTCTCTACAGAAGTACTGTGAGAGGGTAAGTATCAAACAATTTTTCTCCACCCCAGGCCGATCTCAGGCCAATGGGCAAACCGAAGTTACGAACAGGACAATCCTAGATGGAATCAAGAAGAGGCTTGAGGAGGCAAAAGGAAGATGGGTCGAGGAGTTATATGCCGTGTTGTGGGCATACAGGACGACAGTGAGGACCCCTACCGGGGAGACCCCATTCATGCTAGCTTATGGATCAGAAGCCGTTATCCCCACCGAGATTGAGTTTCCTACGCATAGAGTCCAGGTGTATGACCCTCAGAAAAATGCGGAGGAGAGGAGGCTCGACTTGGAACTGATTGAGGAAAGAAGGGAGGACGCTGAGATAAGGCAGGCCGCCTACCAGCAGAGGACCGCAAGGTTCTACAATCAGAGGGTGAAACAGAGGCCTATCGCAGTGGGGGACTTGGTCCTCAAGAAGACTTGGCAAAAGACCAACAAGCTCCATCCTAATTGGCATGGCCCATATAGGGTCATCGATGAAGTCGTCCCTGGGACCTACAGACTAGAAAACCTAGAGGGGGAACCTTTTTCCAACCCCTGGAATGCAGATCATTTGAAGAAATACTATCAGTAGTGTTGTAAGGTCTTGATAGACCGTAATTGTAATAAGAGTTGCTCCAACAGAACACTTTGAAAATTAATGAGAAATATCAGTGTTTCCCCTCATCCTGTGGTTATCAGTTCTAGCACGCATGGAAACATCTACAGAGAACCACCCTCGGCTATAATGGGGATCAGTGGAGGGGACGACCCCACCACTGTCCTCAAGAAAGACGAGGGAAGACTTAAAAATCATTAAATTGGTAAGTTTAACCCTCGGCTATAATGGGGATCAGTGGAGGGGACGACCCCACCACTGTCCTCAAGAAAGACGAAGGAAAACTTTATTAAAAACCATTAAATTGGTAAGTTGATCCCTCGGCTATAATGGGGACCAGTGGAGGGGACGACCCCACCACTGTCCTCAAGAAAGACGAGGGAAGACTGTTAAAAACCATTAAATTGGTAAGTTGATCCGTCGGCTATAATGGGGACCAGTGGAGGGGACGACCCCACCACTGTCCTCAAGAAAGACGAGGGCAGACTTGAAAACCATTAAATTGGTAAGTTGATCCCTCGGCTATAATGGGGACCAGTGGAGGGGACGACCCCACCACTGTCCTCAAGAAAGACGAGGGAAGACTTGAAAACCATTAAATTGGTAAGTTGATCCCTCGGCTATAATGGGGACCAGTGGAGGGGACGACCCCACCACTGTCCTCAAGAAAGACGAGGGAAGACTGTTAAAAACCATTAAATTGGTAAGTTGATCCCTCGGCTATAATGGGGACCAGTGGAGGGGACGACCCCACCACTGTCCTCAAGAAAGACGAGGGAAGACTGTTAAAAACCATTAAATTGGTAAGTTGATCCCTCGGCTATAATGGGGACCGGTGGAGGGGACGACCCCACCACTGTCCTCAAGAAAGACGAGGGAAGACTTAAAAATCCATTAAATTGGTAAGTTGATCCCTCGGCTATAATGGGGACCAGTGGAGGGGACGACCCCACCACTGTCCTCAAGAAAGACGAGGGAAGACTTAGAAGTCCATTAAATTGGTAAGTTGATCCCTCGGCTATAATGGGGACCAGTGGAGGGGACGACCCCACCACTGTCCTCAAGAAAGACGAGGGAAGACTTAAAAACCATTAAATTGGTAAGTTGATCCCTCGGCTATAATGGGGACCAGTGGAGGGGACGACCCCACCACTGTCCTCAAGAAAGACGAGGGAAGACTGTTAAAAACCATTAAATTGGTAAGTTGATCCCTCGGCTATAATGGGGACCAGTGGAGGGGACGACCCCACCACTGTCCTCAAGAAAGACGAGGGAAGACTTAGAAGTCCATTAAATTGGTAAGTTGATCCCTCGGCTATAATGGGGACCAGTGGAGGGGACGACCCCACCACTGTCCTCAAGAAAGACGAGGGAAGACTTAAAAACCATTAAATTGGTAAGTTGATCCCTCGGCTATAATGGGGACCAGTGGAGGGGACGACCCCACCACTGTCCTCAAGAAAGACGAGGGAAGACTGTTAAAAACCATTAAATTGGTAAGTTGATCCCTCGGCTATAATGGGGACCAGTGGAGGGGACGACCCCACCACTGTCCTCAAGAAAGACGAGGGAAGACTTAAAAATCCATTAAATTGGTAAGTTGATCCCTCGGCTATAATGAGGACCAATGGAGGGGACGACCCCACCACTGTCCTCAAGAAAGACGAGGGAAAACTTTATTAAAAACCAGTTTGGTAATTCTACTCCTCGGCTATAATGAGGGCCAACGCAGGGGATCACCCCTTGTTCACCCTCAAGAAAGACGGGGGAGAGGTTAGTGGCATTAACAAAGACAGCAAACCATACAAGAAGCAAATATGGAAGACAGTAAACCATACAAGAAATAAATATGGAAGACAGTAAAGAAGACGATGGTATTAATGAAATGCCAGCGTTACATAAAATATCGAGTGTTTTACAAAAGAGAGCACAAAAATGATAAATACACTAAGAGGGTATGGGCTACAGGCAGCCACCCTATGGGACGATATTGGAGGGTAGGGCCTCAACATCTACAGGAGTGGTCTCCTCAATAACCAGAACTGGATGATCTTCAGATGTGCCGACCCCCTCGACTTGGGATTCCACTTGGTTTAGAGCCTCGGCAATTAGGGGGTCGTCCAGTTGAACACCCTCCAGTGAAGGACGAACCGAGGAGACGACATCACCAAATCTGAGGACGACCCACCGACAGGCCGTCCTGATTCCCCTCTCCAAATATTCAAGGCCGAAGCCTTGAAACTCGTCAGAAATTTTATAAGCCTCAACAGCATCGGCCTCGGCTTTTCTGACAGCCACTTCGAGATCAGTCTTGTGCTTGGCCTCCATGTTGATCAGGGCCTCGTCCTTCTCTTTGATCAACAAGTCCTTGGCCTTAAGGTCCTCATCGTGCTGCCTCGTCAGTTCATCTAAGACCCTGGCATGCTCTGTCCTAGCACTCTCGAGTTCGGACCTAGCAGTCTCAAGCTCTGTCTGCAGGTCGGCCTCATGCTGAATGGCCCTTTCGGCCTCATGGAACTTCACCTGATTTTCAGCCATCCACTTTGTGGCCGAGGTGAAGGCACAGACGGACTGCATAGAAAAATAAACACATGTCAAGAGGCCGAGAAAACAGTTGGTGAAAGAATGAAATTAAAGAAGTGGGTCAAGACCAATACCTGTGCAAGGGAGTGCAGACCATAGTCGTACACTTTGGCAGGAGGCATCTTCGACAGGAACTCGTAGTCAGAGGCCGAAGGTGCAGAAAACATTGAGGCCCTGGCTGCCCTCAAGTTTGCAATAAGTGATGAGGGATCGGCCCTCAGATGCGCCAGGTTTTGAGACCAGAAGGCCCCTATACTAGATGAAGAGGTCATCCCCTCAGAGGCTTCGACCCTGGACCTCGTCCGAGAATCATGCCGAGGATCCATAGGGGCCTCAGGCTCCTTCCTTTTATTGCTATCGGTGGTCGGCTCCACCACCGTCGGCCCAGCGGCCCTTGTCTTCCTCGGAGCCTGCTGAGACTCCTTGCCTTTCTTCTTGGCCAATCCAGATAATAAGCTGGGAGCAGTCATTTCCCAAAGATAGTCTGATGTACCTGCAGGACGACCTGATAAGAGGACGACACGTTAGAAAAATGCAGATCTAAAGTGGAAACACTTGGAAAAAATTAAAGAATAGAAAATGTTTAGTATAACTCACATAGTTCAGTCAGAGGGCCGACCCTCAAGCCAGCTTCTTTGAGGAACCGGGGGGTCATCAGGTCTTCAAATTTTGGAAGTTAACCTTCTCTCCCTTATCCCCTCAGATATTCAACGATGTCCTTCTCCTCCAGACTAAGTCCAGGGTCTAACCTGGCCTTCATGGAAGGGTTAGACCATTTTCTGGGGACCCTCGGACCATCGGCGGTGGGCTCCCACTCCCCAGAGATAAAGAAGAATCTCTTTTTCCAATCGTGGTTGGAAGTTTGTGCCACGTGGAGGAGTTTCTTCTCAGACCTCCTTGCCCCCAGATGATAGTATCCAGGCTGTTTAGACGAGGAGGTGATGTTGTAGCAACCCAAGAATAGGTCGGCCGAGGGCTCGTCGGTGAAAGCATTCTTCCACAGGGAGATGTAGCCCAAGATCGTCCTCCAAGAGTTGGGGGAAGTTGAGAGGGAGCAACACCAAGGGAAGATAGGATATCTACGATGGCAGGATGCAGAGGGAATCTGACTCCAACCTTGAGCATTTGTTCATAGACTGCAACCTCTCCCTCTTCACAATCAAAAACGCTCTCAGACTCAGAGGGAACCCTCATAGTTATGCTGGGTGACACCCCATAGGCATGCCTCCATATCAGGAGGTCGCGATCCCTGACAGAGGAAATAAAGGACGAGGCGTGGGAGGTATCAACCTCGTCATCTGTATCATCGTCCTCGTCCTCAGTCCCCTCTCCCTCTGCCAGAGGACCCTGGGGAAAAGCCACTTGGAAGGCATGGGGAGACAGGGTTGTTACAGGGACTGCCTCGGAGGGGAACATGCCCTCGGCCTCTCGGCCTGGGCTTAGGTCAGATGTCTCTCGCCTACCGGAAGGTTCGGCGCCAGTTGGCGAGGACGCTCTCTCGTCCATCTCGCTTGAATGACACTCGGCTGGACGATGGGACGACCCACAAGACTCAGACTGTTCAAATGGCTTTATGGTGGCGAGAGGAATGGGAAAGATGGGTCGTACCCAATTAGGGTCGGCCCCTCGTCTCCTCTCTTCCTCTTCCTCTACACGTCTAATCTCTGCAAAGAGCTTTTCTCTCAAGGATGGGAATTCAGACGCTAAACTGTAAAGCTTCCTAAGCATTAAAAGGGAAGACCCTACACTTGGAGGAATTTGAAGAACTTAACTACAAACAAGTTTGCAGTTGACCAAATTAAACTTTTGGATTAAAAAGGGAATTGATGATTTTTACTCAAGAACACTCAAGAACATTCAAGAAACAGTTGCCGGAGAAGACACCGGAAAAAGCTATGGGATAACCCAAAGAAAATGCAGCCCCACAACCCTAAAAAGCAAATAGAAATGAAGGCAGAAGAGAGCGCTGGGTGAAAGAGATTACCTGATAAAGAGAGCAAGAACGTTGCTAGGCTTGAAGGATTGAAGGCTGCAGAAAATCGCGATGAAAACTGATAAAATTCTAGAGAGAGAAGGCTTGGGCGCGAAGAAGAAGAAGAAAGAGAGAGAGTTTGAAAATCTCTTAAATACCTTAGCAATGAGTGGGCCCATTGGCCAAGGCAGGACACAGCCCACGAGGAAGGCATCATTAGGGCACAAAGCCCCAAGAAAAGTGTGCAGCCGCCATACCTTGGAAACTGGAACAACAATGAGTGTCTGCCCAGGTGTCACTCACCTAACTGATCATACACGCATCCCAATTACAACACTATCCCTCAGCCATCTCAACAGTACCTATGGATAAGGGCTGGGGGGTGATTGATATACCCGTTTATTTCCTTGGCCTGATTGAAGAATGCCTCCAGACGGACGACCCCTCAGACGACCCTACGAGGGGCCGACCCTTCACCAGGCTCCAGATGACCCTACGAGGGGCCGACCCTTCACCAGGTTCCAGACGACCCTATGAGGGGCCGACCCTTCTTCAGGTTCCAGACGACCCTACGAGGGGCCGACCCTTCACCAGGTTCCAGACGACCCTATGAGGGGCCGACCCTTCACCAGGCTCCGGACGACCCTCCGAGGGTACGACAGTACGAGGGCAGAATTAGGCCAGACACACTACCGGAAGAAGCTTTGCCCTCGGCCTCGGCTCATAGGCCGAGGGTGACATCATGACAACGTGTGGTTTGGGAGACGTGTGGAACAGTGCGCGTGAGGCTCACATGGCACGTGGAAGACCGTTACAACCAAATCACACCCTCACGTGAGGGAATATTATGTCATCATTTGGCATCTACAGGTGTCAAGAGGGGATTGGCTAGATCATCATTCACATGCACCATGCATACTTGGGGGGTACACTACACCCCCCAAGACCTATATATACTTGTCACCTACAACCCTACAGGGGATCGATCCATTAACTGTAGCCCTAGCTAAAACTCTGCTTGTACACACAGTAGAGAGAGAGAGAGAGAGAGTTATGTGCATTGTATCCAAGGCCATTAGTGCCCATACTTAGTGGATCACACACTCACAGTGGATGTAGGCCAAATTGGCTGAACCACTATACATCATTGTCTTAGTTCCTCTTATACTCATCCCCTTCTACATACTTATACACTTATACATCTCTATGGCTACCATAGATGCTACTATTTGAGCTCACTATCACTTATCCGGTGGTGCTAAATCTTAGCATCATCAGAGGTTATCTTTGTCGAATATGTAAATCGTGTTTAAGTTATTTTAAGACATGTAAACATTATTCAGTACTAGTTGACTTTTGTGGACTGATAATAGTTTTCCCACGAGGGTTTCCACTCTAAAATATTTGTGTTCTTTTGTGATTAGTTTATTTATATGCTTTCGTTGATAACCACTTGAATGAAAATTTAACCAAATTAATTTTATTCCATAAAATTAAAATTGGTTCAAATTAAAAAGTATTTAATTTGTTTTGATGTTGTAATTAATTGACGCGGCACAAAAAGTGTGTGCAGTGCATATATTTACGGCTCAAGTGCAAGTTGGCCACTCAAGTAACAATCCCGATAAGTCAGGATCGAATTTGTAGGGAATAGGACGAATATCATAATGACAACTACAAGGAAGGTTTCTAAAACCTAAATATCGTCTCTCGAAAGGAAAAGGAAAATATAATGACTGTTTTATGAGAATTTCTACTTAACTAAAGCAACCTTTCTAGAAAATGCAATTTAATTAAAAGGAAGGAAAACTTGAGTTATGATTTTTGAAAACTATTTGAGAAAAGTGGAGTCGGGATCTAATCCCCCAAACCATCGGTATTTTCATTAGATTTTTTTTTCATAATTATATACGTATTAGAAGAAAACATCAAAATTTTCAAAGTACTAAATATATGAGAATTTTACCCCGCGCAATATTTGGTCAATAATTAATTTGACGTGAATGACGAGATTACCGACATGTGTATTATATTCCTAAACACTCCGGTTGCTTACGAGAAACAGAGTTAAGAGATCTATGATAGTAGTCTCGACAAAATATCAAACCTGATAATTGTAAATATAATTATATTCAATTTTATATCCAACTTATCTACTTACACTACACCAAACTGGGTGATTGGTCACGGACTTTATCCCTGACCAGTCACTTTGGGTCACGAATTTGGTCCGTGACCAATTTCGGTGGTCACGACCCAAATCCCTGACCCATTGCGTGGTCACGAACTTCCCATAGTCACGAGTGTGGTCACGACCCATAACCATGACCCTCTTTACAAGCCTGGTCATGGCCCAAACCCGTGACCATCACCTGATTAAGAAATCACTTGGTCACGGACCATAGCCGTGACTATGTTCTCTGTACAATCAAACTTGGTCACAACTTTAAGCCATGACTATTATTCTTATGATTAATATTCGTCATGGCTGTGGGCCGTGACTATATTTTCTATAGAAATCAACTTAGTCAAACTTGTAGTATGCATAACATGGTCATGGCTTTGGGCCGTGACGAGCTTTAATAATAATAAAAAAATCCTTGAATCGGGAGGCTAGTCGGTCAGTTGCTACAAGTGATCCTTAGGTGACCTCGCGGGGTCCCATGCTCTCAAATTAGGGTCCCGTGACCACGCGGTCACGGGACCTGTGTAGGCACTCTAAAATCTGGGTTGTGCTCTCAAACCGGAGGTTTCGTGACCATGAGATCGATTTGTACAGGCTACGTTGGTCCCAAAAGAGGTGTTGGCGCTATCCATGGAGCCATTTGGGGAGCATTGTGGGGTTTTGCCCTTTAACGACACGTTTTCAAGCCTATGTGTGGATGTTCTTTATTTTGGGTCGTGCTCTCAAACCGAGGGTATTGTGACCACATAGTCCATTCGTGCAAGTTACATTGGACCCATGTGAGGTGTTGGCACCGCTCAAGGGACCATGTGGGGGGCGCTAAGGGGTTTCTCACCCTAACGACACGTTTTCAAGCCCAAGTGTGGATATTCTTTGTTTTGGGTCATGCTCTCAAGCCGAGGGTACCGTGACCATGCGATCGGTTCCTATAAGTTACATTGATCCCATGCAAGGTATTGGCACCGCTCGCGGGGCCATTTGGGGGGAGTTAAGGGGTTTCGCCCCCCGACGGCACATTTTCAATCCTATGTGTGGATATTCTCTATTTTGGGTCGTAATCTTAAACTGAGGGTCCCATGACCACGTGGTCGGTTCGTGCGAGTTACATAGGACCCGTGTGAGGTGTTGGTGCTACTCACGGGGCTGTATGGGGGTGCTAAGGGATTTCGCCCCCCGACGGCACATTTTCAAGCCTAAGTGTGGATATTCTCTATTTTGGGCCATGCCCTCAAACCGGGGGTCCCATAACCATGCGATCAGATCCTACTAGCTACATTGGACCCATGCGCGGTGATCGCTCCCCTAATAAGGATGTTTGGGTTGGGGGGGGGGGGGGGGGGGGGGGGGGAGCTAAGGGGTTCTCCCTCTAATGGCACGTTTTCAAGCCTAAGTGTGGATTTTCTCAAATTATCGTCATATTCTTGAACCGGAGGTCCCGTGACCGCGGGATCGGTTCCTATGAGTTACATTGATTCCGCGCGTGGTGATCGCTCCCCTAAAGGGTCTGCTTGGGGGGTGCCAAGGGGTTTTGCCCTCTAACGACACGCTTTCAAGCTTAAGTGTGGATTTTCTCAAACCAGGGGTCCCGTGACCACGCGATCGGTTCCTGCGAGTTACATTGATCACGTGCGAGGTGTTTGCTGGGAGGTGCTTCTGGTTTTCGCCCTCAAAAGGCATGTTTGGAAAGAAAATCTGCCTTTTCTGGCCTTGCCAAATTTAGCTTGTTATAGAGCTCATCGAAATTGTTTTGAAAAGCAGTCCCGGATAATATGATGCGTTTTCCCGTTTGGAGTTTGATAAAGTATTCCAAATACGAATCCTATCATTACGGGGAGTGTGTCCTTCATCAAGAACCACCAATATAGGACAAACTAGGGAAGTTAAAGGTGACCTCATAGGGAACTCAACTTATGCTCAGGAGACGAAGGATGGGAAAGTAGTTTTTGTTGAGCTGGCTCGATAATAGCCCCAATGTTTTGAATAATTTGTAATAGCAGCCCGAACCCAACGTTATAAACAAAAGAGGTGGCCTCACAGAAAGATTAAGAGCTTGACAACCCTCATTGAGGGTTGTCAAGCTGTTAATCTTCCTGTGAGACCACCTTGTAATGTTAAGTTCCTTGCACCCTGAAATTAATCCCTAACAAACATTACCGCTCACTCTACTCAACAAAATCGAACTCCACCATCTAAAATCAATAATGGGAACACCTGATATGGTTGTAAAAGTCCCGGGATTCACTCGCGAGAGACTACGTGGCTTCACTGGTCCAAAGATTGTACAGACAAAACTCCAAAGATTGTTCAGAGCACGGTTCTAGTATCTAAGGATGCAATGCAGAACGTAACGAGCTCAAACACAGATCCTAAAGACGCTGGAATCGTTGAACTGTTGAACGTGAACGTGATTCTTATCCCCCGTGGGGTTATTTCCCAATAAAGAGAACCCAATGGGCTTCTTCTCAACTGACCCGGTAGGTTCACGACATTGGGCGTGTCTGTTGGATTAGTGGGAGTACCTTACCTCCCGCAACTCAGAGTAAGGGAGTGAGCAGTTTATGGAGTAAGGGAGTGAACATAATTTGGAGTAGAGAAGTGAATAGTTTGTGAAGTTGAGTATTGCTCACTAATTATTGATAAGAATTCTCCTTGTGGTTATGTTACGTTGTTGGTTGGAGAGTTACTTCCATTACCACCCGATATTATCTACAAAAATAATCAAAGTTAAATGTGTATCTATGATAATAGATGCATAATTTCAAAGTTTAATATGAAAATATAACTAACAAAATAATTTTTTTTCCATATATTATAATCTACCTGTTCATGATAAGACTTTAACAAAAGTTCAATGTGTCAGATCTCCATTCATTCTGGATTTGTTTTTAACAACCTATGGATTTTTTCATGTGGCCAATTAGGAGGAAGCGTATCCATAATGGATGCATAGATGTCAGCGAAATGAACTCGAAATCTCACCCTCTCCAGCCTATTGGCAAGATTGAGTTTGACGTGCATATGTCATGAGACATCACAGTCTTCATCAATGCTCTTTATTCGTAATTCTATCCATAATGAGTGATTTTTTTTCTGCCTTCTCTAACATCATAAGCAAGGTCAGCGGTCTATCGGGATTATATACACGTTATATATATATTATATAGCTTTATCCCAACATTGTGGCATGGAAAACAGAATACGATCGAACAAGTACTCTTACTGGAGATGAACTCCATGGTTTATAAGGTAGTTAAATTGTTCAACCTTCCTATTCCCATACCAATAAACCGGAGTACCCACTTTATGAGGCTCATTAATGAAAGATGTACGCGTGCGGTCCAATTGCAAACTTTTCCACTCTTATTGCCATTTATTATCACCGTGACTCATTTTTTCTGAGAAAAATGAATGAGGCCGTGATTATAATTCCTATAAATAATGTCTCTAATGAATCATTAACGAGTTATTACGTATGAGGGCATGAATATGATTCGTATAAATTATGGCTCTAATGAATTATCAACCGTTAATTTATTAGGTTTTAAATACCTACTTTTGTCATTTAAGCCAACAATCCCTAAAATTAACCCTTACAAACATTACCCCTACAATTAATAGATTATGCATTTTTGGGACTTAATTTTAATGAAGATGTATATTTTTATATTTCAGCCCTAAAATTAACCCTAAAATTAATCCTAAAATTAATCTCGAATTTAGCATCAATATTAATGGAGATGTATATTTTTATATTTCAGCCCCAAACTTAAACGAACAATATCCATTAAATTAAAAAATTTCCTAGTTTGAAACTTAAACCAACAATATCCATTAAATTAAAATTTGCCCTAGTTTGAAACTTAAACCAACAATATCCATTAAATTAAAATTTGCCTTAGTTTGAAACTTAAACCAAGAATATCCATAAAATTAAAATTTTCCCTGACCAAAATTGGAGGGAAACTTGGCGCCATAATGATCACGGCTGGGTCAGGGTCTAAAGTCGTGACTTAAAGGAGTTAGGGTGTAGAGCCGTGACCACACACAAGACGACCCATGACCACACAAAGTCATGGATTTGTTCATGCCCATTTTGACTATGGTCACGGTGTTAGGCCTTGACCAGCTAGTCATGGCTTCCAGCCGTGACCCTTTCTCTGTGACCATTTTCGATATTTGGTGTAGTGTTAGGTTAGGTTCATGTATCCCAACCCTTTAATAATTTAGCTGGACATGTTGAAATTAACTACGTATGCGTTAATGATGTTGCCTGAAAACATGATAATTGAATAATAGAAAGAAAACATTTAAATAAAATCACTAAAGAAATAAAGAGGAAAGAACATGCACAAACTAAGCTTTGAATAAAAATTAGAAATATTTAGCCTTTTATTGAATTTGCATGCATGAAAACTAACATAATGAATCATTGATGTTCCTCCCCTTCTCTAGATTTTTAATGGATGAAAAACTATGTTAAAAGACTCCTAAAATGTGTTTACATAAGTCCTAAGTAATTTATAAGATCCCTCAAAACAACAAACTTTTTTGGCTAAAAAGTAAGAAAAAAATAAAATTTTCGCAATAGGGCATCCGAATCGGTTCATCCATATACCTGAATCGATTCACCCAAGCGAACCAGTTTGCCCTGGTACTGAACCAATTCAGCATTTGGACAGACAAAGTTGCCTTATTTTGGACGAATTCTTCATATTTTCACTTTTCCCCCTGGATTTTTATCCCAACTTCAATTGCTCATAACTCTTTCACCGTATCTCAAATTGGGGTGTCATTTTTTTAGTATTTTTGTGACTTCAAGTTATTTAACTTTTCGATTGGATCCTCATCTGGACTCTTGCTAAAAAATTACAAAAATATCTCTGACTTCCCTTTTTTACATTTCTTTCATTATTTCAGCGTTTCTTTTCCATCCTCTTCACTAATTACCTATAAAATAAGAGAGAAATAAATAAAGCACGAAATACTCTCCAAAAAGGGTTAGTAGCATAAATATGGGATAAATCCAGTTTAAATGCAGTTTATGGGACCATAAATATACCAAAATTAAGGGGATATTTATGAAATATTTACACCTAATCATTAATTAATTGAACTGGGATTAGGGCCTGTTTTAAACCCTCAGTTTTAAACCCTTTATGAAATCATTAATTAATTAATTGAACGTAAACCCTCAGTTTTAAACCCTTTTCAATTTGGGATTAGGGCCTGTTTAATATAAATATGGGGGTATGTTTGTCGAGGGCCAGTCGATCATGCACACACCCATTTTTTATGGTAGCAAATATGCATACTGAAAGAAACATATGACCTTTTTACTTAAGTCTCAAGATGAGAGGGTGTTGTTGACCATAGGTAGGGGTGGAAATTCCCAATGACTCAGCTAGGAGAAATGGTTATACCTAATCCTAAGGAGTCTTGGTTAAACGGTGTTCATAGGTTAGTTAAATGCAAGTCTAGGGGCTTAATGTGATTTTATGTGATGTCACCCAAGAATATTTTTATCAGATATTTACGTGTACTACGTCCAAGGAGGTGTAGGACATTCTTCAGTACACCCAAGAATGTACCGATACCGTTCAGGTGTCGAAGCTTCAATATTTTGCCATCCGATTTGAGTTATTGAAGATGCTAGAAAAAAGGCCCTCGATGAGTTTTATGCAAAACTCTCTGACGTCATGAAATCTCACTTTTATTTAGGTGAGAAGAATTCCAGACTCTAGGGTAGTTAGGAAAATCCTTATGTCACTAGCATCTTGGTTCCTTACCCACGTCTCAGTCTCAAATATCATAAGTGGAATGGATATATGAATGTAGAAGATATCATAAGATCCATCCAACCCTTTGAGTGAGAAAATTGTCTACCACCCAAGAAAGATAAGGGTATCGCATTAAAGGCACAAAAGAGTGCTCCTTCGATCCTTGTTGACAATTTCGATGAGAATAAGGTTGAGTTTTCCTTATTGACCAAACAATTTAAAAAATTTCTTAAATATATTCTTTAAAAGTTTATATTTAATAAGAAATATAGAGGGAACAGTAAGGCCAACAAAGTAGATATGTCTTTTGGTAGATGTAATAGTAAGTCTCAAGTAGATAAGAAATTAAAACATGAATCTTAGAAGTGATTTGAATGCCAAGGTTTTGAGAATTTGGCACATGAGTTTCCTTCTAGGATAATGAGGATAATTAATGATAATAAAGCTATAAATTCCACCCTTAGCGATGGTGACACCAAATCATGTGATGAATATCCTATTGAACGTAACTTTATCGCGATCATCATTGTCGAGGATACAATTGATCCTCAAAACCCCTTAATATAGAGAAGGTTAATAAATATGATGTTTATTCCAAAACCAATAGAGACAAAATGGTATAGGAAATGAGTTTTGTCAATGAGACGAAAAATAACAACAAGTGAAGTTTAATAAAATTCTTAAGTCGAGTCGATCTATGGATAATGTGAATGACAAACTTAATGGGAATATTGGTTTGAAGGAGTGAGCTAAGTGCTTTAAGGGTGATTGAAGCACCAATTATTAGTGTAAGTAGCCAATAATATACTCTCATTGAGAAGTTAAAATTAGATGAGAAAGATATTGAGCTCCTGCATAAAAAGGTTTGTACCTTTAAGATGGCTCTCCTTAAGTCGTCACATGCACGTGAGGTGCTACAGACCTAATAAGAAAAGACTAAGAAATACATTCGAGAGTCTAAAAGGTGAAAGCTAACCTCAAAGTGCATTTTAGAAGTTAAATAAGATGCTCTTTGCACCATTTTAATCCTCAAAGGGTAAAAAGGGTATTGGTTATGATAGTGTGTAAGAGTCAAGCTAAATAAATAGATATTTTTTTTATTAATTGGTCAACAATCACACCCCCTTTCCCTCTGCAAAGAATTTCTTCTAAGCCAAAGAATATGATTCCTCCACAGTCGTATTGTTGCATCCATTACAAGAGAAAGGGTCACCTTAGAGACTATTGCCATTGGCTTATGCAAAGTGGGTATGTTCCTCCACATTTTAACGAAGATTTTAATGATCTCCAAGAACATGAAAGTATCAATATGGGAAAGTAGATAACAGTCCGTTCGATAGGCTATATTGAGATTAGTGAAGTCCACGAACATTCTCCACTTCTTGTTAAGCTTAGATACTAACACCACATTGGTTAACCATTCTGGATATTGCACCTCGCGAATGAATGTGGCCTCTAAGATCTTGTTGACGTTTTTTGCTATAATAACATTTATTTCAGGGCTAAAGAACCATTTTTTCTAGAGCACTGGCCTCTGGTTTGTGTTCACACTGAGGTGGAGGACTATGACATGGGGATATTCTCCGATCATGTTTTAGTGTCCCTAAGAAAACACATCTATATTCTCTTAAGAACTGGGTTAGATTTTTTGTAAGGGATGAGTTGAGACCAGCTCTGATCTCGATGGCCTCATTCGAATTTGATTTATTAATCCAAATAGTGATGAGGGAGTTAGCAGGTTCACCCTTTTATTTTTTATCTTCACCTCGTGGATCCAAAGTGTCCACGTTCAGAAACTCTATACACAAGCTCTCGTGTAGGAGCTCAAACCTCAAAAATTTTACAAGATATTTCTAGGACCTCAGAAAACTTATTAACTATCTTCATAGTTCTTTTCTTCTCTCTTATTAAAGTTTAGTAACACTTACTAACCTTATTTTGATCTCCATGGACTTCTCTCACACCCATGGGAGTTAGGAACCTCATTGTCATCCTCTAAGTAGACATAACCACATTCATTTCATTGAGAGAGAGCCTATCTAAAATGATATTTTCAATTAAGGCTAGGTCAAGCACTAGAAATTTATTCCAAATGGTATAGCAACATTTTATGGAGATAACCATGAGAGAAAGATTTATGTACCCCATGTAATAGGTTTGGTCCCCATTAAAAGTAATTAATGGAATTATGATTGGTGGCATGTGGTTCATGATAAGGCCCACGACCTTAGAATCATCTTGGAACAAAATGTTTATGGAGTTCCCAGAATTGACCAACACTCTTCTCATATTTTCATTGTCAATAATCACGGTGATTACCAAATAATCGTCATGTAGAATAGGAATTTGAGGCCAATGTTAAGGAAGATCATAATGGGAGCTTCCCTTGGCAATTTTTTTAGGAAATATGCACTGTTTATTCAGGCCCCATCCAGCTGCATGATCTTGAGATGAGCCTTTCTCATAGTGGAGGGCGGTCCACCACCTATGAATCCTCCTGATATAGTGTTAATGTCAATTAAGGGGATATAATCTTTGTTCTTATCATTTCATAGTGCTTTTTCATCATCTTTGGTCATAAATTCCTCGAGATATCTCTATTTGATTACTCCTTTGATGGTCTCCTTTAAGCAAAAACAATCATTGATGTTGTGCCCATGGTCCTTGTGGAATCGATAGTACTTAGACTTGTTCCTCCTATCCTCCGAAGCCCTCCTAGGATTGGGTGGAGATAAGAGATGTTTCATATCCACAACTGAGAAGACCATATTTATGGCCATTGTAAAAGGAATGAAATGTTTTGCTTTCGAAGGTCCATTATTCTTTCCACCATTATTTCTTTTCTTGGCCTTAGCGGCCTGAAAGGATTCTTTAAGGCTATAAAACACATATTTTTGCTTCCCCTACTAGGGGGTAGGTTACTGTTTGTTTGGATATGATTGAATTTTCGACATTAATATATTTATGAGCTCTTTCCAATAGTTTTGTCATTAATAGAAGGGTATTTTGTTGAAAGACATCTGGCAATCCTTCAATGTGAGACCTGAGATAAAAGCAGCTACACAAATAGTATCATTTAAATTATCAAATTGTAAGCCCTCCTGGTTAAACCTCTTTGCATATTATCGTAAGGATTCTTGATATTTCTATTTTAAATAGATAAATTAGTGACAACTTCCTCATCTTGTGAATCCATATGAAGTAGTTGATAAAATATTTTGCCAACTCAGTGAATTTCTCAATGTTTTCTAGCTTGAGATTTCTAAAATAATGCCTAGCCTCCCCCATCAAGGTAGCGGGGAAGCTCTTCAATGAACGTCATTTGGAGGATCATGAGAGACATGTAGCTCTCCAAATGGTCATTGGGGTCTTTGGACCCTTCAAAAGGTTTTATTTTAGGCATCTTCCACTTAAGGGGTAGAGCATAATGTTGAACCTAATTTAGTAGAGAAAATATATTCTTTTAGAGAGAAGTCTATGGTGTTAGGATCACACGTCTTGTATTGATTGAGTAAGTTCCCCAACCTATCTTGCTTCTTCTTGATTTTATTATCCTAAGGCCTTTCTTCCATGTAACCTCCATGGGAATGATCTCTGGGGACTGATAAGCGATCTCTGATGGGTATACGAGTAATAAATTTCTATGGAGTCTGGGCTATGTCGTCTTCTTTATTTTTTTCCTTTGACTGGGGGTCATGGTTCTCCCCAATCTTAAGGGGTAAGGGAAGTATTTTAAGAACATCATTGAGTTAGCTTGGAGCTTATTTTATCGATCGTCAATTTACCTAATAGAGTGAGTTAACTTGGTGTTGATCATCATCGTGATGAGGATAAAGTTTGTGTGTGATTTTCTATTTCAAGGAACAACCATTTCTATAGATGGCACCAAACTAATGGTGTTAGAGATATCTTTAAGGACCCCATATACAATAAATGCTCCTCACATAACCTTAGATTATGTAGTGAGAAGGTGTGTCATCCTCTGTTAGGAATCTTACTTACATTATGAACAATATTAATCTTTGTATAAAGTTATAAATGATAGTATTACAAACTAAAGACTTCTTGGGCCTTGTCCAAGAAAATCTAAGGTTTCTAGGGTCTTTATCACTTGCCAAATATCCACTTGGGAGTAACTGATGGACTCTTCAAGGGGTTTCTTAGCTAATTTAGGACTCAACAGATGATACAAGTATGTGAGGATGGAAGTGGTCAAAACCTTCTTGAGAGTATAGCCAACAGTGGATTAGGTAATGCTAAATGATAAACAACTAGGATACAAAGATTCTCTAATTACTCTGGTAGTTGTATGATTAATTTTAAATGATCTTCAACCCTTCATAAGTCTTAAATATATAGGAACTTCCTTAGATAGAGTGTGAGTGGATTGTAGTGGTATGGGCGGATTTGTCTTAAGGTTTGACGACTACAGTAACATGGTGGAGTGTTGGAGAAAGGCTTACAAGTTGTGTAAGTTAGTTCATATTAACATTAAATGAGGATTATATCATTCAATTCTGGTGAGAATAAGTGGCGATTGTAGGTAAAACAATGTGTGTACCTTTTACCTACCATCTAGAGAAGTTTTGAGAGCTTTGTCAGATATATGAGGTGTCTTGAGGTGGTTATAATGACTTTAGTATAGTTTAAGCTCATTTTAATGACAAATAGAGGGAGTTTACCCTAAAAAAAAAAGTTAAGAACCAGGTAGAGGTTAAGTTTTGTTAGGCGAAGGCCTTTCAGACTCGTTTAAGGCCTGGTGTTGTTCATTCCAAGGTCTATAATATTGGTCTTCAAGGTTTGAATGCATACTTGGTATCTCAGAGAATGTTGTTATATTCTTCACCCCATTTGGGATCTTTCACTAGGACAACCATAGTCACTAAGAACTGGGAGTCATTTGGCGGGGGTTCTAGTAGACCTTTTTACCTCATCTCCGATATAAATAAGAGAAAGAGGATAAAAACCCTTGGAATACTCAAGGAGCTAAATCTGGTATCATTAGAAGCTATCAATACTTCAAAGGGTTTTTTTACAAAAGAAACGAAGAGTTTAAACAAAATAATGGCAACTGTTTAACTCTCAAGAAATATTATATGTAAAAGATTGTAGGCAAAAACTCTTGTTGTAATCAATGGGGATCAACACCAAGTTAAATATCGAAATGGGTTGTTTGGAGGTCATTAACTTGTGTGTAATACAGTAAAGTGCACTTAGGTCCAAATTTCACCCACAAGATCACATAAAAGTCACTCTTGGCAGAATTCTAATGTAATTAACCACTAAAGATATCTAATCCTGTAATATATGTGCCAATGTCATGAGATGTATGTTGCAACGAAACAAGGATTCATTAAAGAGAACATCTAATAACTCGGGTTACATAGTTATGCAAGGTTTCTGAGATCTAATAGTCCAAAGATTCATGGGAGGTGATAAAAAATTTCATTAAAGAGAAAAATATCTTTGTTTTTACGAATCACAAACGAAACGATGTGGAAAAGAAGACATGGAATTTCTATTGAATATCTTCTAAGTTCGAAACCATCAAAACAAGGCTTCATTGCACCAAGGAAAGAGCTTCCCAAGAACCTTAATGTTTAACCTATACTCAAGTCTTCTAATTATGCAATATTAGTGTTGATACCAAATTTAGTCTGCTGACATGGCTCAATTGAGTGAAGACACGTGGAAATCTGCGTGGCAATAACAAACACTTCCGAACAACACCTTGACTTCGAGGAACTCAATTTCCCCGACCTACTCAAATACTCCGAGCAATAGATGCTCTCTGAGGAACCATACTGCAACGAGGAACTCTGCTTCCCCGATCAACTCAGACGCTCCGACCAACAAGAGTTCTCCGAGGAACTTTAATACACCGAGCAATTTATGAGTACCGAGCTACTTAGGCGGTCCGAGCAGCTTAGGCGGTCCGAGCTGCACCTCGAACAGAGCATTAATGGCAGGATAACCAACAGATTGACTGCGCATTAAATGCTTATTATTATCATACATATGTATACGCCTAATGGACAACTATGTATTACCCTTTCACCTGTACAGCCTGAGGGCTATAAATACATTGTATCATCCTCATTGTAAGGGAGGGGAGAACTTCTTGACAAAACTGGTAATCAAGAATTCCCAAACAATCGGAAATAATAGAAACAGTGGACGTAGGCCATTCTTATAAGGCTGAACCACTTTAAAATTTCTTTGTCTCATTTTATTTTATCTGTGATTAAATAATTAGATATAATCTAATTTTTTACGTCAACAATTAGTTTTTAAACATAAATTTTAATGAAGATTAATGAACATCATATTTATAAATTTTAAGAACCACAAGGTTATATTTTAGAAAGATTTTCGAACATAAGAATTTTTTTTACCATGTCATAAATAACCTTAATCAATGAAACTTTTTAGAGACCTTCAGGACAAGTCTTGTAATGCCTCATATTTCTATAGTTTTTAATTTATTGTTAAATTAATTATCGATTATTAATAAGTTGTTATATGGCACGCGGTATGTCATTTTATGATTTAAGATTTTGAACTTTTTATATGTTATTTGGTAGATTTATATTTGACCATGAGATGTTACATATGTTGTTTTACTTAATTGAGTTACATGTCGACTTAACTATATTGCTATAGATGTTGTCTAACTCATAACAAACAACTAAATATAAATAATTAAGTGGCTTAGTATTATAGGAAACTATGGAATGGTCAGGGGCTAGGTGTAGGGGATTTCCTTGTTTGGGTTATTCCCTTGATTTCAGTTCCTATCGATCATGAAGGAAATTCTTATAATACTAAGTCACAATCTAATTAATTAATAATCAAGATTTAAACTTAAGCTACATGTATTAGAAAATTAATTAATTTAATAAGATAATTAGTTAACTAATAAGTGATTGGCTTATAAATTTGTTAACCTTCGAGTAGGTTAGGGAGAAGTTTAAAAAAATTCGATTTGAGCTTTTTGTTGTGTGATTTTAGCATGTTGGGTTAGTATACGGATTGGGCAAAATTTTAGGTCATTGGGAGCTTGTTTTGGACTTTTTTAGTTGAGGATATTTTAGGGCCCTAGCCTAATTTCGAGATTAGGGATTTAATATAACCTATTAGCTTAACTAATTATCATAACACACATTGGAAGAGACCTAAATGATAAGAAAGAGGATACGAAAATCCTAGCTTGAAGAATTAGGGGAAATTGGAGATTGATTCTTTAATATATCCAAGACTAGTTTGTTTTGTTTAAGAATGTAATGATATATATATTAGAATGATAGTAATGTGTTTGAATATGTTAAGATAGCATTATAAACTGATTTTGTTCATAATGAAACCTTAATTTGTAATTAAGATCAATCTAATGAAGAACCCTAGTTTTGTATAAAATAACGCATGTAACTTTGTTAAAGAATCAATCAACTTAACCTGGAATCATTGTAATCGGACTTAGATATTATCATATGTGAATTGTAATTTCTTTAATCTACAAAACACCTAATGTAATCATATTAATTGATAATAATTTGTAGGATAATTATATCACTAATAAGACGTAAATATTTCACATTTATCCCCTTAATTTTATCCCTTTTATGATCTCGTGCATCATAATTTGCTTGGATTTATCTCATATTTATAATACTAACTCTCTTTGGTGAGTGTTTCGTTTTTTACGTATCTCTCATGTGTTTTACATGTATTTTATGCAAGTAAGTGCAAGAGGGAAATCAAAAAAGGGAAAGAAACCAATGATAAGGAGTTGAAGGGATAACTAAAATGTTTAAGATTACGAAATCAAAAGAACACTGGAAGAAACGGTTCCCAATTCTGAGATATGGTTGAGGAGTTATGAGAGTTCAAAGTTGAGAAAGAAATCTAAGGAAAGAAAAGGAATCAAGCCCCGAAACAACAAGTTGAGCCAAATCGCACTCCAAATTGGTTCGACAGAGAATCGATTCGCCTATGCACCTGAACCGGTTCGGCATACCTGATGCGCAAAATTTCTTTTAAATGCTGATTTTTCTAAGATTTGCAGTAAAGTTAGACTCTTGTAAAAAACGACGACTTTAGATAATTGTAGTTTTTGGTTAGACATGTTTTTTCACAAATTTTGACCTAGGAGTAAAGAGAAAAAAGGAGACAAGAACCATAGTTTTGAATTTTTGCATTATGATTACAGAATTGTGTATGGATTCTCAAGCTTCAATACA
Organism: Sambucus nigra; assembly: GCA_949130495.1. Taxonomy (NCBI): domain Eukaryota; kingdom Viridiplantae; phylum Streptophyta; class Magnoliopsida; order Dipsacales; family Adoxaceae; genus Sambucus; species Sambucus nigra. The sequence goes on from OX422220.1 coordinate 55,421,826, forward strand.
TCAAGTTTGTCTCCTCTACATTATATTTGCATGTTCTTTCTCTTTGCATGTTTTATTTATTTTCTGGGAATATGAGACCTCCATTTATATTTAGATATAGGTTCATCATAATTTCGATCACATGCAATGTTAGAATTTCAGTTATTACCCACATCACCATGTCTAGCTAAGCTATTAGCAGGTTGGGGTACATGAACCCAACCTACGTGCTACGAATGGATTTAAAAGAGAATTAAATTTAATTAACAATTCAAAGGCTTGATTTCTTATCAGAATAAACATTATAGGTCTTTTAATTTCATTTTCCCTAGGTAACCGGAATATTTAAGGATGCAATATGAGTTTTAATAATTAATCACTCTCATTAAATACATTTTTTTCTTTAATATTGTGAGGAGTAAAATCCGCATATGCCATATGCTTAGAGAGTATTTGATGATTCTTTGAATTGAGAATTTGGTTTTTGAAGTTTTTATGTTCTAAGTAACTACCGACGGTTCAAGGGGGTCTATTCCAACTCCATTTTCTCACATTGATTTATAGATCACTTTGTTATTCTTGCATCTATAGTTAGTTAATTAGTTTAATTAATCTGTATTAGTTGACGGAAAAATCTCACAATCAATCATCTTATCCTTCTTTTTCCGAGTCAACCGAAAGGTTAATCGTCTTTCCTACTCGTCGTCAGTCTTACGTCCTATTCCCTGAGTTCGACACCCGGTTTACCGAATTATTACTTTAGCGATCGACTTGCACTTAAGTCATAATCACATGCGTTAGAGACACAATTATTTTTCTGCATTAAGTTTTTGGTGTCGTTGTCAGGGAATTAGGTAGACATTTAGTTTAGGTCGAGTTAATCCAAAATTTAATTCTACTTCTTAAAAAGCTAAAAAAAATCACAAAATCAAAATTTTAAAAAAAATCAGAAAAATAAAAAGACCATAAAATCTCTCAAATCCTTACATGCAAAATCCTCAACCCACTCCCCAATCCACACCTACCAGAATTCACGAAAATCCTATATTAAAGTACAATCCCGATAGCCCTCACACCCCTCGCGTTCAACCGTTTTGGGTTTCACTACCTACACCTCCCAACTCCATTACGATTCGCAATTCTAAGGCGTCAAGTGAGGATATCGAGTCATTAAAAGAGAGGATGTTGCCTGATAACGCTAGTTATGGTACGAATGAGGGTGAGATATTGTATCGCACTATAAGAGACCTCTTCTATCCCAAGCAAACCGTCGCTCTGGAATGCATTATATTCCCGTATAATGTGGGGCACTTTTGTTTTCGTAATTAGATGATTAAAATTCTTCCAACATTTCATGGCTTAGATTCGGAAAAACCATGCCTCCACATTCGTGAATTTGAAGAGGCATGCAAAACTTTTAGCGATCAAACTTGCACCCAAGACATCATTCGCCTCTAACTTTTTTCCTTCTCCCTAAAGGACAAGGCCAAGACTTGGCTGTAGTCTTAGTCACTGAACTCGATTGGAACATGGAGAGATATGTAAGCTAAGTTTCCCCTGAAATTCTTTCCCCAACATCGAACCAATTCCATAAAAGCTCAAATTCAAATGATTAAACAATAAGAGAATAAGCACTTCGATAGATGTTAGGAGAATTTTAACGAGTTACTTATTATGTTCCCACATCATGATTTTTAGAAATGGAGACTTATCTCCTTTTTCCATCGCGGGCTAAGCTTAAGTTCCAAATAACTTGTTGAAATCATATGCTCCAAGGAATTTCTAGGGTTAGGCGCGGACGATGCCGAGGCTCGCCTTAAGTATGTCACCGAGACTACTCAAGCGTGGGACACATCTGATCCAAACACCCAAACCCAGGCTCGACAAATGTCCACAACTCCTTCTGCGTTCGGACTCTACTATTTGGACAAAGAAGTTGAGTTGAATATTCAAATCAACCAAGTTGCCAAGAGGTTGGACGACGTAGTCAAATTAAGAGGAAGAGAAACATCCGTCTCCACTCGTGAAGTTATAAATGAGGTTCGTCTGATTTGGAAGGTGTGACATCCAACGAAGGAATGCCCAATAATGCCCGCCTATAAAATGATGCTTCAAGAGAAAGTGGAAGAAGTAGGAGATTTTAAGGGTAATTTCAATGCCCCTCACACGAATTCTTATAACCTTTCGTGGCAAAACCATATTGATTTCAATTATGGGCAGCCACACACAACGATGAATCCTAATTCACTTATTTCCCCAACTCTGCCACCGATCTCGTAATTCAATTAGGCTTCACCTATGCAAGCACCACCTCCTGCGCCTTATATCATCCCACTGCATAGAAATATTGCGGAAACTTTGAAAGAATTTATGCAAACCCAGTCAGCTATTAATTCTTAAAATGCCCAAAACTTTGCCGAATTAAAAGCGTCGATCTCTAAACTGCAATCATCCGTAAGTGTCCAAGGAAAGGGAAAGTTTCCAACCCAAGGACAAAGACCTCCTCAAGGTCAAACTAGTGTTATATCTACTTCCAACGATAACAAAGAGCAAGGTCAAGCCATGACCACTCTACATAGTGGGAGATTCGTTGATTTATCACCTCCCCCACATGACGAGCTTAAAGACAAGGAGGTTTCACCCGACACGAAAGAGGTCAAAGAAGCCCCCTTGAATTAAAGTGACAACGATGACATTAGTAGGACCAAAGTTGTAGTGAAATCATCTACCTCTGCGCCTTTCCCTCAATGGTTGGTTCCTCCTCCTAAAGGAGCCTCCCGTGAAGATGTGCTAGATGTGCTGAAGCAAGTTAATCTTAATTTACATTTTCGTGAGGTAATCAAGAAAATTCTAGCCTATGAAAAGTTCCTTAAAGACTTATTAATGGTGAAACGTAGATTAAAGGTGAAAAGGAAGGTTTTCCTAGCAGAAAATGTGAGCTCAGTTCTTTTAAGTGACCTCCCACCGAAGTTTAAAGATCCAGGTGCACCGACCATTTAGTGCATCATTGGAGAGAACTGCATAGAGAGAGCCTTATTAGATCTAGGAGTGACTGTTAACGTTCCCCCTTACTATATCTATATACAATTAGATTTGGGGGCCCTCAATCCCACTAAGATCATTCTCCAACTCGCGAACCGTACCATGAAGATACCTCGAGGGATTATTGAGGACGTGATAGTCCAAGTGGACACTTTCTACTTCCCAGGATATTTTGTCATTTGGGATACAGAGTCCTCTATCCCCTTAAGTAATCATGTTCCTGTAATCCTTGGTCACCCATTCTTATCTATGACTAACGCACTAATTAATACTCCAAATGGGCAAATGCAACTCACGTTCGGGAATATGAGTCTTGAGACAAATATCTTCAACATCACCAAGAAAGTGGGTGATGAGGATGAGTTCCACGCGGTGGATCTTATTGAGGAGGTAGTAGATGAGCACATAGAGGGAAGTTTGAATGGGATTTTCTAGGACCGTTGTAGTGAGTGTGACAGGACGAACACCAATTTTGAGAGGGTGGTGAGCGAGTTGAGAGAGATTTTGGATGAGAGTGCGATGGATGAGGATGTGAGAGACGTTAGTTAGGTTTTTAGATTCGAGGAACTACCACCGAGGGAATCACACACGATTCCCTTCGATAAAAATTTTCCCACCCTTGAATTGAAGAAACTACCCTCAAATGTAAAATATGCCTATTTGGGATATGATGAAACATTTCCCGTTGTTGTCTCCTCAAGCCTAAATAAAGAGCAAGAGGGTAAGATATTATTGATTTTGAGGAAGTACCATAGTGCTTTTGGTTGGAGCATCGCGGATTTAAAGGGGATAGGCCCCCTAATTTTTACTCATAAAACCCACCTCGAGGAGTATGTGAAGCCTTCTAAGGAGATGCAAAGGCGTTTGAATCCCACGATGGAAAATATCGCGAGGGCAAAAATTATTAAGCTATTGGATGCGGGCATCGTTTACCCCATTTTGGATAGTAAGTGGTTGAGTCTTATTCAAGTCATCCCGAAGAAGTAGGGAATGACAGTGGTAAAAAATGCAAAGGGTGAGCTTATTCCACACCGTACCACCATCGAGTGGCACATTTGCATTAACCACTGAAAGCTCAATACTGACACTAGGAAAGATCATTTCCCCTTACTGTTTATCGACCAAATGCTAGAGCGAGTAGCGGGACACCAATTTTATTGCTTTCTCAACTGTTATTCCAGGTATAATCAAATTGAGGTAGATGTGCTAGATCAAGAAAGACAACGTTCACATGTCTTTTTGGCACATTTTCTTACAAACATATGCCTTTTTCATTATGTAATGCACCCACGACTTTTCAAAGGTGCATGCTTAGTCTTTTTAGAGATATGGTCGAAAGGGGCCTTGAGGTTTTTATGGATGACTTTAGTGTCTTCGGCCCCTATTTTGACCTTTGCCTCGCTAATCTAGAGAAAGTCTTAACCCTTTGTATGGAAAATAATTTGGAACTAAAGTGGGAGAAGTGCCATTTTATAGCTACTAAAGGAATAGTTCTTGGCCACATAGTTTCGTCCAAAGGTATTGAGATAGATAAGGCAAAAATAGAGGTCATCATATCCAATCTTCCCCCACTTAAGTCACTAAAGTACGTGCACTCTTTCTTGGGCCACACGGGTTTCTATCGGAGGTTTATTAAGGACTTTAGCGCCATCGTTAGGCCCTTGAGTAACCTACTTGTGAAAGATGCCCCCTTTGAGTGGAATGAAGCATGCCAAAGTTCTTTTAACAAATTGAAAAGCATGCTCGTGTCCTCTCCCATTATGTAAGCTTCGGATTGGTCCCTTCCATTCAAACTTATGTTTGATGTGAGTGATTATGCTATAGGGGTTGTTTTGGGCCGAAAAAATTATAAGAAGTCTCACATCATCTACTATGCTATTCGGACGTTAACTAGACCACAATTCAATTACTTTACCATGGAGAAAAAATTTCTAGTCGTAATCTTCGTCCTAGACAAATTTCGCTCTTACCTCAAAGATTCGCCGATTACACGCTTCACCGATTACGAAGCTCTTAAGTACCTCCTTTTCAAAAAGGATGCTAAAAACGCGCCTAATAAGGTGGCTCCTACTCCTGCAAGAGTTGAATCTCTCCATAAAATATAATAAAGGAGTAGAAAACATCATAGCTAACCATTTTTCCCGATTTTAATCCAACGTACCTCGTGATCCCATACCCATAGACGAATACTTCCCGAATGAGAAATTATTTGCCACTTCTTCTCTCCCCTGGTTTTTGGATATAATGAATTACTTTGTCATGGGGGTCATTACCCCTGATTGGAACTCGCAAGAGAAAAAGAAGTTCCTAACTTGGTCGCGCATGTTCTTTTATGATGATCCCTATTTGTTCAAGTATTGTGCGAACCAAATCATTTAACGATGTTTATCGGACAATGAGATACCTAGCGTCATCCATTTTTGTCATACAGAAGCTTGTGCACTTTTTGACGAATAAGACGGTCGCTAAGTTATTCAATGTGGTATCTATTGGCCCATAATTTTACTATATGTAAGTGATTATTGCAAATATTACAATAGATCTCAAAGGATGAGAGCCATAACACGACGGGAGATGATGCCATTGACCCCCATTATCGTCATCGAGATATTCGATTGTTGGGGCATTGACTTTATGAGTCCCTTTCCTACCTTCTTTGGATTTATATACATCCTTGTCGTGGTAGATTATGTGTCCAAATGGGTTAAGTCCATAGCTACAAAGACAAATGACAACAAGGTGGTGATAACATTTTTATAAGAACACATACTTTCTCGCTTTGGAGCCCCGAAAGCAATCATTAGTGATAACGACAAGCACTTTTGCAACAAGCCGTTTGAAAAACTTATGAGAAAGTATGGGGTCGTCCATAATATTAGGACGATGTATTAAACCCAAATGAATAGGCAAGTCGAGCTAGCAAATCGTAAAATCAAGCACATTTTAGAGAAGACCGTCGATGCTAACTTAAAGGATCGGTCTCTCCGATTAAACGATGCACTATGAGCTTATCAAACCGTGTACAAGAACCCCTCAGGATATATCCCTTTTGCTTTGTGTGTGGAAAGCCATGCCATCTCCCCGTGGAGCTAGAATATAAGGCATATTGGGCCATCAATAAGTTGAATTACATCTTGGATTAAGCCAGTGAAGAGCGCAAGCTTCAATTGAATGAGTTGGAAGAAATACGCAACGATGCATATGAGAGTATTAAAATATATAAAGAAAGAATGAGACTTGCACATGAGAAAATTATCAGTCAAAAGGAGTTTTATTCGGGTTAAAAAAGGCTTCTATACAACTCCCATTTACACTTATTTCCTAGCAAGTTACGTTCGCGGTGGATCGACCCATTTGTTATGAGAGAGGTGTTTTCCCATGGAGCCATCGAATTAGAAGATCCTAAAGGGGGAGACATGTTTAAGGTGAATGAATAATGCCTAAAGCCATATCTCGAGGCATGTGTTGAGGAAGCTAACACAATTTGGTTGTCGGACCCCGTTGATGGGGTTAAGTGAGCTTAAAAAGAGAGGTCATCGCACCCCCAATGCATATGAGGTGAATAGGTGTTGTATATTAGTGATTAGAGTTAGTTTTTAGGTAGTTTAGAAGTTCGTAGAGGTCGCGAGTTAGGAAGGATTTGAGCACTACGTTGAGCTTTCACACACGGGAGAGTGTATACATATTTCGAGAGCAAGGTTGAGGTGTCCTGGGGGTCCCGAGTTTTAGGTAGGCTTGAGGTACATTAGAGAGGATATTAGAAGGGTTAGAACACTTAGAATTTAGAAAACAAGGCTTTTTGGTGTTCTGAGGCAGAAACTTTTCTCGAACCGCAGGTCGAACTGGTTCACAGGCGAATCGGTTCGCCTGCACTCCTGAACCGGTTCGGGTTACCTTTTTACAATTCATCCCCCTTTTCCAATTCTTCCCCCCTAAATTCAATTTACCTCCCTATGAAAATTCTCCTACCATACTTCCCCCAACCTAGTTGTCAACCCAAATTCTTCCCTACACCCTTTCCCACCACCACTCCTCCCATTTCCCCCCACACCCCACCCCTCCCCACCTATAAATACAACCCCTTACCCCACATTACTTCACACCTCACCTATTCTTAACTCTCCTCTAAAATTCTCAAGTCTCAAAATCCCTCCTCCACCATGGCCCCCCAGCGCCACCTCTGACCCTGCAAATATGACTCCACCACCTTCCTCCACGAGGATGTCGACCATGAATTTTGTTCAAAAGAAGAACATGATTGGTTCCAAGAGTACTTCCGTGCCACCCATACTATCCATATCGAGCGTCGATTCATTTGGGATGAGATGCTCGGTGACGTCACAACCCTCTTCCACGGCCAAGGGTAGTGCACCTTTTTCACCCCAACACACGGTCGGGTCTATGATGAAGACGTGTGCTATTTCTACCTTACCCTCATTCGCAAATCAAACTCTCTCCCCTAGGCATCCGTTAAAAATATTCGCATCCCCTTCTCCATTGTCGTTATTTAACGGAAGATGCGTGAGAAAGGTGTCACTTTACCCTCACCATTTGCACATCCCAACAACGGATCCCTACTCACAAAATCCAAATGCATCGAGCGCATGGCACCAGGTCAGTAATGGGTTGAAGATACATTACTGGTGGGCAGGCTACCGAAGACAGTTCACTACGCGCACATCATCACTTGTGGCACAATTCTACAAACCACCAATGACTCAGTGGTCTGCCAACACCACGGGAATTTTCTCTACCATTTACTTACCCGGAGGGCGACGTTAATCTCGCCCAGCTTTTCTATACGAAAGTAATCCATGCTGCCTATGACGAGAATGGAAAAGCGGCCCTTCTGTATTTGAGCCTCATCACCGACATCCGGCACGATGCCGAGGTGCGAGCCCCTAACTTGCAAGTCAAAATTCCAAAACTGATTTGGGCCACTTCCACCACCCGACGTGCCCGTCAAAAGCGAGTGGCTCACCCCATACCGCATATTATTATTGATGAGGAGGAGGCTATAGAGCACGATAACCCAATTCCCAATGTAGGTGTCGATCCTGAGGAGGAAGAGTTAGATGAATCGGGAGACCCAGATTATGAGCCCGACTTGGCGGAGATCTACCGTCACCTTGTCAACTTGGATGCTCGTTTCAACACTTTTAAGAGCAATTATGAGCACGACATGAGCATGATGATTAAGATCCAAGACCAAATGTACCTGTTGCAAGTCAGGCCAAATGTCTCACTCCCGACATATTTTTACAATCCATATAACCCGAGCGCACCAGACACCTCCCGTCTGCCGCCACAGTAGCTCTTCCGTTGTTGGTGTTTTTGAGGTGTATCTTTTATGTAGTTCTTGTGTGCTTAAATTTGCCTATTTTTTAAAAGAACTATGTAGTTTCTCTACCTATCTTTCGTGTGTATTTGGTAGTTTTAATGAAAAAAGTTGCATTCTAATAATTTGTTTATTTTATTTGTCGCATTAATTATTTTTTCTTATTTGGATTTCTGTCTTTTTAATTTAGGACAATGCAAAAGTATAAGTTAGGGGGGTAACAAGTGCATCTTTTAGAGTCACAAATTTTTATAGGATCAAATACCAAAAAGTCCCTCAAACATTTTTTAATACCCATTTAGTCTAAGACTTTTATTTTGTATCAAAAAGTCCCTTATTCTCTTATCTTTAAATGTCCGCGCCAATAGCATGGTAAAGCCTTTTTGGCATGGTGAAGGAATTTTGGGTGAAAAATAAAAAGGCTTGGACTAAACGTGTATTAAAAAAAGTTCGAAGGACTATTTGGTATATGCCCCATTTTTAAAATGCCCCCCCAAAAATTAAAAAAATTCAAAAAAATTAAAAAAAGAGAAAAAAGAAAAAATATTTTTCTTCAAAATATATAGCAATTGGAATTTAAAATTTCAAAAATATCACAAAAATTTTGTTTAAAGTCTCAAATTGTAAAAATAATACACAAAACTGGAATTGACCAAAGATGAAAATTGATCGAAAATTGACGACTTAACGAATAAATGTGGAGATTAATTAACCTGGTGAGATTTCATGCCCTTCATTTTTGTGAGTAATTAAATAAATTCGTGTACCGCCCCGACCCAAAATTATGGTTACCCGTGAGTCAACCTAGTCCGACCCGAGCATTAGGTGTGAAGTGCAATGAAACAACCTATATAATGTTGTTAGTCCAGTTTTATTTTAGTTAACATTTTGCTTGTTAGCATGTGATTCCAGTTTTACAATAAACTATGTGAGGGACCCATGAGGAAGACTCCGAATTCGAAGTAGACAAAGCTACAAACGTAAAATAAATAAGGTATACTTACCTGTATAACGTTATCAAAATACAAAACCTCTCTCAACCAGCCTTAACAAGCGAGGGTGTGAGCCTATGCCCAGTGGGAATATACAAAAGCTGTAAAGAAACGAACAGCAAAAAGGATACTCACACTCTACAATAATATGCATGCGAATATATATATATATATATACCTTTAAAAATACACGTTCCAATGCATTAAGTGTTTTACTTCCGAAAACCTTACTTGTCTAGATTAATTTACCTTAATCTTGTAAAAGCTTACTTTACTCATACTTAGTATTTCTCACTTTATTTAACACACCCGGTTCAACACTTGAAATCGATACACTTGATTTATCCATACCTATTCCTTTACCGGAATCACCCTTTTTGAGAAAAATAAAAATGGGAATGAGGGCAAGAATGTTTATGAGAAAGATGAGGTGAAATGTCATGAGTATGAGGGAAAGGGACATAAAGCCCATAAGTGTGCCACTAGGCTTAAGAGACAAGACACGAGAAAAGTCACACATAAGGCCACTCTTAGTGATAGTGACGTCGAGTCAGTGGATTTCAGGGATGTATCATCGCATGAACCTAATTTTTGTGCGTTCATGGCAAGTCACTTGAATAATTTTAATTTTTCTCACACTGATGAGGACATTTCTAAACGTGAGAGCCTTAACAATATTTCGAATCATTCTAGAGAGAATGAGAGTGAGGGAGAAGGAGAAGGTGGACTCCAAAAGGCCTTTCGTGAACTCTACACCGAGACTTTAAAAATGAAAAGTCTTAATAATAATAATAATTTATCTCTTAGGGTGTTTGATTTAAAGAAGGAGGTGAATGTTTTGAGAGAGCGTGAGACATTGGTGAGTCAACTCAAAAAGGTGAAAGGTTTTTGGTGTGAGCAGTTGGTTGTTATTGGTTGGGAGAAGACCAATTTGACCAACACTGTGGCTAGTCTTAAGAGAGATATTCAAGCTTCATTTAAGACTCGTGAGAAGCTTAAAGCATGTGTATCCCAACTTGATATTGATCTTAAGCATGTTCGGGAGGTACAGATCACTTTAGAGGACAAACCTAAGAAGGTTGGAAAGATATTCCTCGGTTCCGCATTAGGTAATGTTGAGCCAAGAAATTGGTTATGACGGTGCATCTACTTTCAAAGTCGCACCCGAGCCAATTGCCGAGTTTATGATGGATCCTTATGGGTCGCGTCCTAAACCACCACGGAGACTTAACCTACCAAGGAGAGCTCTTCCTAGGCATTTTGAGCAAGGTAAACCCAAGCCCATTTATGTTTGTTCCCATTACAAATAAAGAGGTCACCTTAAATAGTTTTGTTTTAAGATATGGAGAGTTTCCCCGGTATGCTCCCACGTGAGTTCCTAAACATGTTCTCGAGCTCACTCCCACACATATTGCTTCACATGCTCCCGCATCACCATAGAGATTCTAAGAGTTTTCGAGAGCAAGTAGAGTATTTAGTCAATACTTCACAATATTTTATCGAGTAATTTCATAAGATGTATTTAGTGAATACTTCACAATATTTTATCGAGTAATTTCATAAGATGTCCTCTCCTTCTGAGAATTCCTCTGGGCCTAATGATTGAGGTTGAGACTTATTTTTAGAATAGAGTGATTATCATGTTCATATTTTTTGTACCTATTTATATTGTATTCATATATTTTTTATATATATTTGAAAAAATTCCAAAAAGAGTTTCTATTTTTATGAAAAAATTGGAAAAATCCAAAAAGATTTTCGATTTTTAAGAACAAATTTAAAAAATTGAAAAAAAAATATTTTAAAGTAAAAAAATAAAAACATTTTTGTATTTTCATTTCTGAATATTTAAGATATTTGGATCAAACTCCTAAATTCCATCCATTCAAGTGATTTTTTCATAATGCTTTGAGATATGGCTTTGTTTTGTTAGTGTGCTTAATAATGTGTGGATAATATTTCATTGATCATTGATGATTACTTTCTACATCTTAGACTCTTTATTACCTTTATTGCACATGTGCACATAGTTTTTTAACATTATACTTGCTTATCATCTTCGAATACGATGCTCTCTTCTCAATCCTACTTAATAGTGAACTCAATGTAAAAAGAGATAAGTTGTGCTTGTAAGAGGCATTGCCCAGATTTTGTTTCTCGAAAAAGATTGTTATATGTTAAGTAATGGAAAGTGGCTACAAAAGAGAAAATATTTCTTTGCGTAAAATGCCACCATTTGCATAAAGAGCCTAAAAATATTAATGACACACAAAAATAGAAGTACCAAGGCCATTCATTTTATATTCATTGATGCTTCGCTACATATGAGCATTATGATATCTTCAAAATATTTGAGACTGAATTCATATATATGTGAGATTTTGAGGGTGTTATAAAGCAGAAGATCAATGGGTTTGCATAACGGACTCTATTGAAAAGCAATAAATAGTTTAGCGTCATTGGTTTGAGTATCATTTAAATTCATGGCATATTGCATAAGTCGAGTCAATTTCATTTAAGTTCAACATTTTACACCTAAGGTTGAAATGGAGTTCTTTCATTAAAAGTATCTCATGACTTCATTAACCTATGATATGAATGTTTATGTTGGTTTGCATATGAAAAATGTTCACACAATTGCATTTCGTTTTCACAATTCGGTTATTTTTGTGTTATTCTATGGTGCTACGTGATTTGTATCTATATGTATCTTTTTTATACGAACACGAGTTATACTTGAAATGTTTTGAAAAACTTAAAAAATGGTTGTTTGACAGGGGGAGAACACATTATTCCTTTTGGATATTCATCGCAGGTGCTTTATCAATTATATTTGTGACGATATATTTGCTTCTTCATGCGATGCTTATTGTTCATGCTTAGCTTCTAACCCTTTGTCTATTACTAATAAAAAGGGGGAGAACAAATTGAACAAGAGTTTATTTATTGTTTTAAACTCGTATACATCATGGTATTCTTTTGTTTCATGTGTGTAGGTCTCTTCTATTTTGATGATGATTTCATGGACTACACAAGAATAAGGGAGAGAACAATTTTAGTTGAAGATAGAGTTTCAAATATCATTTCGTTGTTGAGTTTGGGAGGACATTAGGATACATTGTCTTAGGGGTTTTATTGTAATTTAGCTATCATTTTTTGTTTTGTACCGAAATAACCAAGGGGGGATATTTATAAGAGCAAGATTTTATAATTTATCATATCTTAGGATTTTTGCTATTTTTAGCGTATTCCGTTTTTCAAAACCGAACACCACATCCGCATTGCCTCCGCGATCATTTAAAGATATGTTAGTGACTGAGCATCATTTTTGAATTTGTCACCGACACATTATGAAGGTATACGACTTGTGGTTTAATTTCTCCATTAAATTATATTCTGGGATGTCTATTTTTCACATCGAGTCTTTTTTGATAAAAATGAATTTTAAAATAATTTATTTTTATTTTTTATATCGTTAGAATGAAAGCTTATTTTCGTTAAAACTAGCATCAAATGACTCTCGAATGATAATCCTCTATTTAACAGGTACACCTTCATTGGAAGGTCGTTACAAATATGTTTGAACAAAAATGAGTTATCATTCGAATGAGACTAAATCTCGTTAGAACAAAAATAGTGTTTTCATTCGAACGAGATCATACTTTCGTTCGAACGAGAACACCGCCTCAAAATTCGTGGTTATCCTATAAAAATCTATTTTGTTAAGTTTTTCTCAAGACTTTTGGTGAAAAAGAAATCCCAATATCTGAACAAAAGTTCTCATCTTTATGTTTTAGAAAACACTTTTCTTTTCCAAATCATTCATCCCACATATGATTTGTTGAGTTTATTAAAACTCAAGTTTCTATACACTTGCATCATATCCTTGTAGAGTTAGAATTGTCTGTTGATTTGTGGAGCTGAGGCTCTACTGTTGAAGAAGATATGATCATGCATCCTGAGGCTGATTGGTGAATATTGAGAGAAGACCGCTTCCTGTGGGTGGTGATAGACTACATCATATTCTCTATATATTATACTTAGTGGGGCTAAGTAGTCTGTAACTCGATTATGTCTGTCAAACTCTTTACAGTGCTTAGGGGTGTTCGTGGTCCGGTCCGGTTCGGTTTTGAGGTTTTTTTTGGACCGGACCGATTTAGTCGGTCCTCTAAAAAAATGGACCGAGACAGGATCGATAATGTCGGTTAACCGACCCTAGTCGGTTCGGTTTTTTATAGGGTCGGTCCGGTCTAACCCGTCGGTCCTCACATGAATGAGTTACATCATTTATAATAATAAAAATATACCCGACTCTATTTTTTTCCAAACATTAAACCTACAAAATACCAAAATTTGTAATTAAAACAAACCTAGTATTGGATTAAACTATAATTTAAACTAATCAAATATCAAAATATATATTCTTACTATTTATTTATCTTATATATATACATATATATGTAAAAAATATTATTTTATATAAAGTCGGTCCGGATCGATCCTAATAGGGTTTTTGAAACTGTAAACCGTGGACCGGACCGACTAGGTCGGTCCGCCAAAAAAATAAACCGAGGCCGGACTGATTAAAAAAAAAGACCGAAAAAAAAGAATCGGTTCGGCTCGGTTCGGTTCGATCCGTCGGTCCAGTCGGTTTTTTGAACACCCCTAACAGTGCTGAATGCTAGGTTTTTCCCGAAAGGGATTTTTTCTTATCTTCTTCGCATGTTTGGTTTGCTTGTGTGATTGGAGGATTTAATTTGGACATTATATTGCATGCACACCAAATTTACAATTGAGATAAAATTTGGGTAAAATTTAATTCGGGCGTAACCTAATATACGGACCGTGTGTTCTCAAAGTCAACTTTTAAAGTAGAATTCTCGAGCACAAATTCTTCTGTTTCTTTCAAAATGATTGCATTTTATGATTTCAAAGACTCACATCGCTTTCACAAAACCTCAACAACTTTTTCAAGATCAAAATACTATGATTGAACATTTTCAAACTTTTCTTCTTTCTTATTAAGTTCATTTTGTAAAACTTTCATTTTGTTCAAAAATTTAATGTTCGTTTTTTATCCCTAGAGATTCTTGATAGAGATCATTAAAGTCTTTTTTAATGTCTCCCACATCATCATCACTATCATCTTATGATCTAAGAATAGAAGTGTGTGAATCCTCACTACTATATGATGTAAATCACTAAGTGGTCTATTTCTGGAAGCTTTGATCCTATTCTTCTTCATCACACTCTCATATTTTTTCACAGCTAAGGCAAACATGCTTCCATTTCCCATCAAAATTAAGAAATTGGTTTTCTTTAAATAATGTGAGGAACATTCACTCAATGAGCCAACTTGATAAGAGTATGACTTATTTTTTATTAAGTAAAATTCATTTTGCAAAGACTCAAATCTCTTCTCAAGTTCACTATTAAAACTTTCACAAATAAGAAGTTCTTCCCTTATTTTTTTTAAGTTCAAGAGTCAAACCATTTTTTTTATTCTAAAACTTTGTATTTTTTTAAATCAACAATTTTCGCACTTGTAAATCTTCTCAAATAAGAATTTTTTAATATCAAATCTTGGTTATCTTCTTTCAAATCACAAGTCAATTCTAATACCTCATCCTTATCTTTTTTAATCAATTTTAACTTTTTACTAGTAAGTTGACCATTCATTTCAATATCTTTAAAAGCTTCTTTTTCTTGTTCATGGAGTTTGACTTTGTAAGGACATTTTTATCCATTATCAATTGTATGTCGTACACCGTTACACATTGAAGATATTCAAGCTTGCATCGTCATCAATGGATCCGAATATCAAAGAAATCAAGGAATCAATTTTCTGGACAGCCAGACCGGTCCGCCTATTTTTAAAAAGGAACCGGTCCGCCCCTTTTGGAAAAATAATCGGTCCGCCCCCAGACCGATCCTCCCTATACCAGGACCGATCCGCTTTGTTCAGAAACCAGTAGACCCCGGATCGAATGCGAACCGAAGAAGCTACTTAAAAAAACGAACCGGTCCGACCTCGAACCGATCCGCATCCATATCGGACCGGTCCGCCTAGGATAAATTCAAGAAGATCGTGCACAGATTTTTGAGGCCCAATTTTTTTCCTTTATAAACCAACTCCGGGGAGGTGTTTAGTAAGACTTTTATAGACAATTTTCAGAGTCCAAAAAACCCTACGTCTTCACCTTTGTGAGTCCCAAGACTCATGTTTTGATTCACACAAATTTCCAAACCCTTGTGAATCTGTTTGCAACCCAAGAACACAATCGTGTGTGTGTACATACCCTTGTAGAGAAGACCGTTCTTCTTCTTCATTGCTGCCCTCCTTGAGAGGGAAACTTCCAGTCGCCGACTACAGATCCGACGCCTGCGGGTAATTCTGTGTCACTGTATTTTCATTGTAATCCGAGAAATTGTATGTTATAATATTATAATGAAAATAAATGGTTTTTCCCCTTTGGGGGATTTTTCCTCAAATATGTGTGTTTGAATGTTCTTGCATGTTTCATCATCTAGTTCAACCACATATATCTGCATGTTTAGGACTTAACTAATAAAACTGTGTTTAATTAAATAATATTTCTATTTGAATGCACGTCCACTCTTTCAAATTGGTATCAGAGCCAATTACACAAATTTACCGTGTAATTTTCCTCAAAATTTTTCTAAGATATCAACTTTCAGAAAAATTGATCTTTTGAAAACTAGTGTGTTCATAATGGAGAAATTATATAATAAAATGCCAATTTTTTACGGGACAAACTATGCATACTGTAAAGCCCGCATGAGATATGCTTTAAAAGCCATTGATGAACATGTCTGGATCTTGGTTGAAAGAGAGTGGACACCTCCTCTGTCACTGTTGATAATGTGATCAATTTAAAACATGTCACTTCTTGGACTGAAGAAGAATTTAAATGGTCATCATTCAATTCTGAAGGATTAAGTGCCATTTCAGGATCCGTCAAACCTTATGAGTTCCAACGTATAATGACGTGCACCACGTCAAAAGAGGCATGGGATGTTTTGCAACTTACCCATGAAGGTACTAATGCTGTGAAAGAGTCTAAACTTCAAAATTTAACAACTCAATTGAGACCATCACCATGCATGAAACTGAATGTTTTGATGATTTTTATGCTAGGCTTTCAGACATTGTTAACACTAGCTTTAATATTGGTGAACATATTCCTAATGCTAGAGTTGTTAAAAAGATTCTTCGTTCTCTGCCTAAGCGTTTTATTCCTAAAGTCACTGTGCTAAATTCTATGGGTAATTTAAATACGTCAAAATTGGAAGAACTTGTAGGCGACTTACAAACATTTGAAATTGATATGTTTCCTAAAACTGCTAGGCCTAAAGATAAGGGAATCGTACTTAATTCCCAAGAGAAAAAGAGTGAGGGGTCGGAAAGAAAGAGGAGAGATACATCTAGAAAAAGAGAGACAGATTCGTCAGATTCTGACTGCGATTTTGACATAGATGATTTGGCTCTTTTTGCTAAAAATTTCAAGAGAATTATCAAATTCAAGAAAAATGGTAATTTTAAAGATAAAAATAAGTTTGAGAAAAATAAGGTTGAAAAGAAAAATGAAAAAGTTTTTAAAGTTCCTCCTAAGAAAGAAAGTGAGAGATGATTTGAGTGCGACGATAGGGGTCATAGAGCTTTTGAGTGTGCTAATAGGCTAAACAGAGAAAAGGGCAAAGCTGTCCTTAATGCTACTCTTAGTGACGACTGTGAGGTTGAGTCGGTGGATTCCGAAGACGAGTCACCGCATGATTGTAACTTCACCGCATTCATGGCTAGTCTTGTGAGCACTTCTACTTCTCCTCACGACGATGAGGATGTTGCATCATAGAGACTCCTCGACAGTGAGATAGATGTGAGTGAGGGGAGGATGACACTAGTGAGAGCGAGAGTGATCTTCAACGTGCCTACGCCGAGCTATATTTTGAGTCCTTTAAAACTAAAAAGCGTAACAAAGCGTTAGTTCTTAGGATCACTGCTTTAGAGGAAGATTTGGGAAAATATAGAGAGAGAGAGTTCTCCACCTGCACTACCTTAAAAGAGAGAGAGTTTGCCTGTTTTGAGAAAGAGAGTTTGTTTAGAGAAAGAGAGAGCTTGTTTAAAGAGAAAGAGAGAGATGTGTTTTCAGAAAGAGAGAGGGGGGACTTGACTAAACAAGTGGCTAGTCTTACGAGTGAGCTCCATTCCTCCATGGATACTCAAAAGAAATTTGAAGCCCTTGTTGCCCAGCTTACTCATGATCTTGAGAGAGCACGGGAAGTCAAGGTACAAATTGAGGACAGATCTGGGAAGATGGGAAAGATGCTCCTCAGCCTCGATTTAGGTTTTGGTGATCGACAGGGAATTGGTTTTGATGGTGCCTCCATGTCCCAATTGCACCTAGACCAGTCCCTGAGTTTACTTCTACTCCTTATGGTCATCGCCAAAATCCACGAAGGAAAGTTCGACCAAGAAAAGAAAACCATGGTCCGCCTAAGATTGTGTCTTTTGTACACATTGCAAAAGAAAAGGCCACCTGAGGGAGTTTTACTATCGTTTGGATCGAACACGATGTACTTCTGCTCCACCACGCCATACTGATGAGTTTGCCAGCCTAAGAGAGCGTGTTGAGTTTTTAGCCGCCACATCACAGAGTTTGATGGAGGAATTCTGACGGATGTCTTTGCCGTCAGTGAATGCTTCTCATATTCCGGCTAAAACCAACAACAACAAGGGTAAACAAAAGGTTACCACTTCGTGGGTGCCTAAGAAAGATAAGAAAGCCCTTGTTGTTCATGTTGCTCTCAAAGCTCATAATACCTCACAGTGGTATTTTGATAGTGGGTGCTCCAGACATATGACAGGTGATGCCTCATTTTTTACTTCTCTTGAGGATTGTCAGGATGGCAGAGTCACTTTTGGAGATGGGAGAAAGTCTAGCATTGTAGGATGGGGTACTATAGAGTTGCCAGGATTTCTAAGCTAGAAAATATTTTGTACGTCAAAGGTTTGAAAGCAAACCTTCTCAGCATTAGCCAGCTGTGCGACACTGACTTTACAGTAAAGTTTGATCGGGACACATGTAATGTCTACAATCAATCAAGAAAACTTTTAGTGCAAGGGATGAGGACCGAGGAAATTGCTATGGGACTGTCCCCACATCCTCACTTGTCTGCAACAACGCCACAATCACTCCTATGGATCTGTGGCACCAACTTCTAAGTCACATGAACGTTAGAGACTTAACTCGGTTAGCTAAAAGGGACCTAGTACGTGGCTTACCATCTCTTGGAAAGTCAACTTCAACAATTTGTGGACCCTGTCAGTTGAGAAAACAAATTCGTAGCCCCCATAGGAAGTTGCATTCCATTACCACCTCTCGTATTCTTGAGCTGATTCACATGGATCTTATGGGTCCTACTCGTACTGAGAGTTTGGGTGGTAAGAGGTATATCCTCGTGATGGTAGACGATTTCTCCAAATATTCTATTATAGGTTTTCTGAGGGAGAAATCCGATGCTGTAGAGTTTTTAACGACCAAGTACCGTGTCCTACAAAATCAACATGGAGTCACTATTAATAGGATCCGTAGTGATAACGGGAAAGAATTTAAGGAAGCAAAGGTAGATCTTTACTGTGATAGCCTTGGGATCAAACATGAGTTTTCTGTTGTGAAGACTCCTCAGCAAAATGGGATTGTTGAGAGGAAGAACAGGACGATACAAGAAATGGCTAGATCTATGCTTCTAAGTCGTAGTGTGTCTAGAATATTTTAGGCAGAGGCAGTGTCTACTGCATGCCACATGGTGAATAGGGTTTACTTACGTCCACACACTCTTAAGACGCCTTATAAATTGTGGACCAACAAAAAACCCAACCTTGCATATTTCCGTGTTTTGGGGAGTAAATGCTATATCCTACGGGACCGAGAGCAATTAGGAAAGTTTGACTCCCGAAGTGACGAGGGAATTTTGCTAGAATATTCATCAAATAGTAGAGCATACCGGGTTTTTAACCTGAAGAGCTCTAAGGTTATGGAATCAATAAACGTCACCGTGCAAGATGATGAACCTCCGACGATTATTGATCCTAACCTTCAGTGTGAGGGTGAGGACTTTTCTGGCAGTGATTTACTTGTCCCTCTCCCACACTCTGTGCACCCTACTCATGTGTTAGGGGACACTCCTACTTGGGTTCGCAAGAGTCATGACCCTTCTGCCATTGTTGGTGATCCCACTCTAGGGGTCAAGACTCGTGCTCAGCTAGAGAACATCGTTAGCCACTTTTGCTACACATCTAAAGTCGAGCCCAAGAATCACAAAGAAGCACTCAAGGATGAACACTGGATATCTTCTATGCAGGATGACTTACTTCAGTTTAAAAAGAACAATGTCTGGGAACTTGTCCCCCGACCTAGTGAGACTAATGTGATAGGTACCCGGTGGATATTCAAGAATAAAATGGATGAAAATGGTACCATAATCAGAAATAAGGCTAGGTTGGTCGCTTAAGGCTACACACAGATAAAGGGTGCAGGCTTTGGGGAGACATTTGCTCCTGTTGCGAGCTTGAGTCCGTCCGCTTACTACTCGCCTTCGCATGTCATCTGCGCTTTAAGTTATATCAGATGGATGTCAAGAGTGCCTTTCTGAATGGCATTCTACAGGAGGAAGTTTATGTGGAATTGCCAAAAGGGTTTGAAGACCCTAAGCACCCTGAGCACGTTTATTATCTAAGGAAAGCCTTGTATGGTTTGAAGCAAGCACCCCGTGCTTGGTACAAAAGGCTTATTCCTATCTCTTAGCCCGTGTCTTCAAGAGAGGGGAGTTGATATGACGCTGTTCGTCAGGAGAGATGACGATGCTATTTTGGTTGCCCAGGCCTATGTAAACGACATAGTCTTTGGATCCACTTACTCCCAACATGCCCATCACTTTGAGGAGGAGATAAAAAGTGAGTTAGAGATGAGCATGGTTGGTGAGCTTACTTTCTTCCTTGGTCTCCAGGTTCGTCAGCTAGAGGATGGGATGTTCATCTCCCAATCCAAGTATGCGCGAGACCTAGTGAAGAAATTTGGTTTAGACTCCGCTAAGCATGCACGTACACCTATGATTACTTCTATCAAGCTTAGTAAGGACACTTTAGGCAAGGACGTAGAGCAAATCTTGTATCGGAGTATGATAGGTAGTCTTCTCTACTTAACTGCCAGTCGTCCCGACATAGCCTTTAGTGTTGGAGTCTGTGTGCGATATCAGGCGTCCCCAAAAGAGTCACACTTACTCGCTCTAAAACGTATTATCAAATACGTGAGTGGGACTCTCTCATATGGTATTTGGTATTCCTTTGATACCAATGACTGTTTGTCTGCCTATTCAGATACTGATTGGGCTGGGGATGTAGATGGTTGTAGGAGAACTTCTAGTGGGTGTTTCTATTTTGGTTCTGCTCTTGTCTCCTGGCTGAGCAAGAAGCAAAATTCCACCTCTTTGTCCACCGCGAGTTGTTACATGCCGGGAGTTGTTGCATGCAACTCTTGTGGATAAAGCAAATGTTGGAGCATTATGGGATTTCACAAGACACCATGACTATTTCTTGTGATAACACGAGTGCGATACACATATCCCGCAATCCAGTCCAGCATTTGCGTACAAAGCACATCAGGATACGCGAGCACTTTATACGTCAGTTAGTTGAGGAGAAAGTCGTATCCCTGAGTTTCGTACCCACCGACCGTCAGTTAGCCGATATTTTCATGAAACCTTTGGATGCCCTTAGATTTGAGAGTCTTTGGAAGTCTTTGGGGATTTTCACATGTAAGGACATATTTTCATAAGTCCATTATCAATTTATTATGTCATATACCGCTACACCGTCGAAGAGCATTCAAGAGACATCTACATCAAAGACGGATCCGAATTAATCAAGTTCTTCATCATTCAAGACTCCGTGAAGTTTACTTTGGAAGGTTGAGTTTTAATTCCTTAGCATTTCACTTAAAGTGTTGGGATATTTTTTACAAAATATTTTTCTAAAGATTTTGTTTTCGGACACCTTTCCGTAGAAAAATCATAACTAATTCATAAAAAATCAGAATGATACGAAACTGGCGGCCACGCGTTCGTATCGAAATTTTCTATAGACTCTTTTAGAATCTCGCTTGATAGGTCGTTCGAACGACCTGCAATTGTCATTCGAACGACATAGCATGTCGTTAGATCTCGTTCGAACGACTTTTGTCCTTCGTTCGAGCGACTTGCTGATCTCGTTCGAACGAGCTCTGTTTTCGAGGCGGCGTGATTTTCTATAAAATATCATTATTTGGTTCCATTTTCATTGAGAAGTCACAGCGTTTTGACGAATAGAAAAACTGCAAAAGCAGAATCCTTTTTGGCTTCTTCCTTTAGGGTTTTAATCCCTTTTTGTTTTCAATTCACAAAACTCCCATATGCTTTAGTGAGTTGTTTTGGTGTTCAAGAGCACAACTTTTGCCCTTGTTTATTCTTTGTGGGGAGAGCTCTACAACCGACAACTGCGTGCTATTGTGGAGGGAGTCCTTGTGAAGATTTCAGACTGCGTGTCTAGGATTGCGGTCCTTGTGGTATAGCTGCGCGTGAACCACTGGAGATTTCTAGCCGTTGCTTTGAAGGTTTGACGAAGACACCGTGCGTTACTCTTGTGGGCGATGCAAGTTGGTATGTAAGTCAATGGTCTTGTAAATGTTTCAAAGTTCTAGAAATAAAAGGTTTTGCCCTTTGGGTTTTTTTTAAGCTTGTGTCGCATGCTTTATATATTTTATGGTTTGACACACGCACGCACCGTAGATGAATGATTTGGGGCTGATTTATTTTGGTTTGAAAATAGACTCTAATTAAATAAGTGTGCCAACGTAGAAAGTTGCGAATTTAATCAATTATCACACAGTCGCACTTTTCAAATTGGTATCAGAGCGGGTTACGCTAATTTATCGCGTGATCCTGTTTTTTAAAGGATTTATTTTTTGATACAATTTGACTTCTCACGTCGTCAAATTGGTATCAGATCGGGTTACGCTAATTTATCGCGTATTCCTATTTTCCGCAAAATTTGTGTGATATTGATTTTTTTTTTAAAATCGCAATTTTTTCAATGGAACGCCCGTTTAATGAGGAGCCTATTTTTTAAAAAGTTCACGACCATGCTGAAAATTTAAAAAGTTTGAATTTGAAACTTTGCAAAAGAATTAAAGTTTTGGAAAAAGAAAATTCTCGTTTTAAATCCGCGATGGATCTTTTGCAAACGGTTCAAAATCAAAGAGATTTTTATCGTGAAAAATTTGTTTCCTTGGACCATGACTTTGTTTCTTTAAAATTGTCCAAGAACGAGTGTGATGATAGGGTCCAAGTTTTAGAAAACGAATTAGAGGACCTTACAAATTCGATGGTTTGTGTTTGTGCCAAAGATGATAAAAATATTTTAGTCAATGAGTTTGTGGCACGTAAAGAGACTCTTAGGAAAAAGTTTGCTTTAATTGAGGGGGAGCGAGATAACCTTCTAGGTTTGATTGATAATTTGAAGAAGGCGTCCATTAGATTGGAAGAGTCTAATTCTTTGCTTGAGTCAAAAAATTTGAAATTAAAAAATAATTTGACAGACTCAAGTAGGTTTGATAGTGATGGTAATGGCTCATCTTGTTCTCATGCTTCTAATGCTAAAGCCAAAACCATTATTTATTTTAGAGGGTCAACCAATTTTCGGGATGTTAAAAAAGGTCAACCCATAGGTGCCGTTCCACCCGTTTACACATGTTCATATTGTGGTCGGAAAGGTCACCTTAGGTGTTTTTGTTTTGATCTTGGAAAATGTCCTAGGAAGTTTATGTCTAGTGTTCCCGTGGTTCCCGAAGCCCCCACACGACGTATCACAACTATTTGGGTTAGGAAATCACTTTTAGAGGCACTAGATTTTAGACAAGTTGATTTCCGTTTGCTTGCACATGATTCTTCTCTTTCCATATCATATAGATGATTGTGTTTGCATGTTTGTCATACAGTAGTTGAGGTTTCTTGTTACATATTTACTAGTGTGCTGAAATGTATTTTTTGTATGTTTTTTTTTTTTGGAAAAATTATGAAAAATACAAAAAGATTTTATTTTTGATAAAATTTTAGAAAATTCCAAAAAGATTTTTGTATTTTGTTTGCACCGTTTATGGATGGAGACTTAGGATGACCGAGTCACAAAATCATTCCATTATTTTCCTGTGACTATTTGATAGTGTTTTGAGATAATAGGTCAATTCATCCTTGTGCTTTATAATGTTTGGATTCATTAAGATGTAATTAAGTGTTACTTCCTACATGTTTGACTCATGTTTCCTTTATTGCACACATGCACGGATTTGTTTGATTATTGTGCTTGTCTTATCACATGTTGGTTGGGTGTTTTCACTTCAATCCTGTCCTTAAAACGAACCAAGCGCGATAAATTTTTATAAGGAAATTGTGCATATAAGAACCGTTTTGTGAATTTGTGTGCTTTGTTTGAAAAACGGGGAAGGGCTGCGAAAGGTTCATTTTTCCTTTGCGAATACTTAGCCACCATTAAATTGGACCTAAAAAATGGAGGAATTTTATTATCCGGGGTCCAAAGAGGTTCAAAAGAGCCCGAAAAAATTTAAAGGCAATAAAAAGTAATTCATGCCAATTATGGGCCATTTAGGTTTTTGCACCAATTCTCCAAAGTTTGAGAATTTAGTTTATTCACCTCTAAAAGAAAATATATGTGAGAGTGTTTGGATGGAGAATTAAAACGGGTTTGCACGTCCTTAATAGTCTTGAAAATGCGCTAAATAGTTTTGGACGTTATTGGTGTGGAAATCATTTGACTTTGATTTGTTGATTTGTATAAGTCGATGTCATTTAAATTCAACAATTTATTTTTACACCTAAGGATTCTTTTGATGTTCATTCGTTAGGGGTACACGTATTCATCATGCACATATGATTGATTGAGTTGATTTACCTATCGAATGTGTTCACACCCATTCATTTCGTTTCCATGACTTGGTTGTTTGAGTGTAATCCATGGTGTTTTTTTTGCATCATATTTTTCAAAGTGGTATCTTATTTTTTTATGAAAAATTAAAAAATCCAAAAATAGTTTGTGAAATTTATGAGATATCCCTTTGCATGCGCGTAGCTTGATCTTTGTTTGCTATGCATTTTATCGTGACACTCCATGTTTTGATTTTTTTCTTCTTATCTGTCTATTTTGGGACATCATAAAAAGGGGGAGAAAGAATTATCATGTTATGGGGGAGTTTTTGCATTATGGGGGAGATTTGATTATTAATGCTTTATTCTTATATCATTTCAAACTCGATGCATCACGAAGGTTTTTGCTTTATCTCATGTGTGTAGGTACAAAGATTGAAAATCATAATGTTGCACACCCTGATGAGAAAAGCTTTGAGATTTGACGAAGATAATTGAAGAACAGTTTTGAGGTCTTGCAAATTTATTCATGGGAGGGTAGATTTGTATAGGCATTTTGGTTTTTGATAATTCGGATTTTTTATGTATGTACCGGCATAGACATAGGGGGAGATTTGTAAGGACATATTTTCATACGTCCATTATCAATTTATTATGTCATATACCGCTACACCGTCAAAGAGCATTCAAGAGACATCTACATCAAAGACGGATCCGAATTACTCAAGTTCTTCATCATTCAAGACTCTGTGAAGTTTACTTTGGTAAGGTTGAGTTTTAATTCCTTAGCATTTCACTTAAAGTGTTGGGATATTTTTTACAAAATATTTTTTTAAAGATTTTATTTTCGGACACCTTTCTCTAGAAAAATCATAACTAATTCATAAAAAATTAGAATGATACGAAACTGGAGGCCACGCGTTCGTATCGAAATTTTCTATAGGCCTGCTTGGAATCTCGCTTAATAAGTCATTAGAATGACCTGCAATTATCGTTCGAACGACATAGCATGTCATTAGATCTCGTTCGAACGACTTTTGTCCTTCGTTCGAGCGACCTGCTGATCTCGTTCGAACGAGCTCTGTTTTTTAGGCGGCACGATTTTCTATAAAATCTCATTATTTGGTTCCGTTTTCATTAAGAAGTCACAGCGTTTTGACGAACAGAAAAACTGCAAAAGCAGAATCCTTTTTGGCTTCTTCCTTTAGGGTTTTAATCCCTTTTTGTTTTCAATTCACAAAACTCCCATATGCTTTAGTGAATTGTTTTGGTGTTCAAGAACACAACTTTTGCCCTTGTTTATTCTTTGTGGGGAGAGCTCTACAACCGACAGCTGCGTGCTATTGTGGAGGGAGTCCTTGTGAAGATTTCAGACTGCGTGTCTAGGATTGCGGTCCTTGTGGTATAGCTGCCCGTGAACCACTGCAGATTTCTAGCCGTTGCTTTGAAGGTTTGACGAAGACACCGTGCGTTACTCTTGTGGGCGATGCAAGTTGGTATGTAAGTCAATGGTCTTGTAAACGTTTCAAAGTTCTAGAAATAAAAGGTTTTGCCCTTTGGGGTTTTTTTTCTTAAGCTTGTGTTGCATGCTTTATTTATTTTATGGTTTGACACCCGCACGCACCGTAGATGAATGATTTGGGGCTGATTTATTTTGGTTTAAAAATATACTCTAATTAAATAAGTGTGCCAACGTAGAAATTTGCGAATTTAATCAATTATCACACAGTCGCACTTTTCAGCACTGTTGACTGAGGGATTGGTCTATGTCTAGGATAGGATACTTTTCATGTTCTTATCATATGCCTCCTATTGCTAGTTTGTTTTATACGTACTACTGCTTGTTGTACAGCTAGTTATTTATTCTTTTAAAAAAAAATCCAAAAAGATTTTTCTTTTTACAAAAATTTTAGAAAAGCTCAAACAGATTTTTCATTTGCACCTTTTATGGATGAGAATTTAAGATAGCCAAGTCACAATTTCATTTCATTTATCCATGTGACTGTTTGATAGAGATTTGAGACGCTACATCATTTCATCCATGTGCTTTACATTGTGTGGAGTCTTTGAGATGTGATTAGTGATATCTTTCTACATGTTTGACTCCTATCTCCTTTATTGCACACATGCATAGCTATATTTGATTGTTTTACTTGTCTATCACATATTGGCTTGAGTGTTTCCATCTCAATTATGTCTATCCAACGTACAATATGCGATAAAACTTGGCAAGATTGGAATGCATGTAAAAACCATTTTGGTGAGACTGTGTGATTATTTGAAAATGGGGAAGGGATGCAAAAGGTTTCTTTAGCCTTTGCGATTTTAAGCCACCGTTCAAAAGGACCTAAAAAATGGAGGAATTTTATTATCCGGGGTCCAAAGAGGTTAAAAGAGCCCGAAAATATTCAAAGGCAATAAAAAGCAATTCATACCAAATATGGGCCATTAGATTTCACCATCAATTCTCCAAAGTTTGAGAATTTAGATTACCTCTATTCAAAATATAAACCTGAGGGAGCTTGGTTGGAGAATTAAACGGGTTTGCACTTCCTTGACAGTCCTGAAAAAGCATGAAATCGTTTTACACGTTATTGGTGTGGAAATCAATTTGAGCTTTGATTTGTTGATTTGATTTAGTCAATGTCTCATATTTCCAATTTTTTACAACAAAGGAAGCTTTTGAGTTCATTCATTAGGAGTATCCTATATTCATCTTTCACATATGTCATGTTTGTATGCATTGATTTTCCTATCGAATTTTATCACACCCATTCGTTTACGTTTTCATCGACTTGGTTGTTTTGTGTTTGTTCATGGTGTGATTTTTGTTTGTTATATTTGAAAAATATGAAATAATTTCAAAAATAGTAGTATATTCCTTGTGACACCCCGACTTTGCTTGTTTGATTTATTCTTCTCCTTTATCTACTTGGGAACATCATAAAAAGGGGGAGAAAGAATTATCATATTATGGGGGAGGTTTGAGTTTTTGAGATTTGATAAAGTATGCTTTCATCATAATTTGGTATCTATATCTTATTTCAAACTCGATACGTCACTTGGTATTGGCTTTGTCTCATGTGTGTAGGTACTGCTTTGATGATCTCTAAATTGCACACCCTGATGAGGAAAGCCTTAAGATTCCTGAAGAGTTGAAGAACAAACGATGAAGTCTTATTCATTTGTACCTTTTCAATTTTGGGTTCATGGAAGGGTATATTTGTATAGGCATTTTGATATTTGATAATTCGGATGTTTTTATGTATGTACCGGCATAGACATAGGGGGAGATTTGTAAGGACATTTTTATCCATTATCAATTGTATGTCGTACGCCGTTACACCATTGAAGATATTCCAGCTTGCATCATCTTCAATGGATCCGAATATCAAAGAAATCAAGGAATTAATTTTCTGGATAGCCGGACCGGTCTGCCTATTTTTAAAAAGGGACCGGTCCGCCCCGGACCGATCCGCCCCTTTTGGAAAAAGAACCAGTCCGCCCCCAGACTGATCCGCCCTATACCCGGAACGATCTGCTTTGTTCAGAAACTAGTAGACCCCGGATTGAATGCGAACCGAAGAAGCTACTTGAAAAAACAAACCGGTCCGACCTCGGACCGATCCGCATCCATACCGGACCGGTCCGCCTAGGATAAATTCAAGCAGATTGTGCACAGATTTTTCAGGCCCAGTTTTTTTTCCTTTATAAACCAACTCCGGGGAGGTGTTTAGTAAGACTTTTATAGACGATTTTCAGAGTCCAAAAAACCCTAAGTCTTCACCTTTGTGAGTCCCAAGACTCATGTTCTGATTCACACAAATTTCCAAACCCTTGTGAATCTGTTTGCAACCCAAGAACACAATCGTGTGTCTGTACATACCCTTGTAGAGAAGACCGTTCTTCTTCTTCATTGCTGTCCTCCTTGAAAGGGAAACTTCAAGCCGCCGACTACAGATTCGACGCCTGCGGGTAATTCTGTGTCACTGTATTTTCATTGTAATCCGAGAAATTGTATGTTACAATATTATAATGAAAATAAATGGTTTTTCCCCTTTGGTGGATTTTTTCTCAAATATGTGTGTTTGAATGTTCTTGCATGTTTCATCATCTAGTTCAACCACATATATCTGCATGTTTAGGACTTAACTAATAAAACTGTGTTTAATTAAATAATATTTCTATTTGAACGCATGCGCACTCTTTCAGACTTTATTAGCTAAATTAACATTAATCTTTTTAATTTTGAGAAGTTGAACATTAAACAATTCATTCTTTGACTCAATGATTTGATAATTTCAATTTCATCACTTTCATCAAAATCAACATCAATGGATTTCGATTTTGTCGAGAAATAACAAGATTTATTTTTCTTATTTTCCATCTTACATAACAAATATTATATCCTTTCCTCATGACTCAAAATCATAGGTTAATTCACACGCGGACTAATACTATAAGGAAGATAAAAATCTAGTATCACATCACCCATAGTCATACAAGTAAGACAATAGCCAAACAAACTAGTTCAATAAGAAAAAACATAATAAACACACAACAAGATAAGATCAACTAAAGCATGTTAATGTTATTCAAATGTGCACTTGGCTTTGATACCAATTAGAGGAGTGTGTTATTTATGTGAGTAAACACCTACAACAAAACCTACAGGAGATGACATCTTATGACCAATTTTTTATTTCAAATAATTTTGCTTGCACGTCTAAGTTACTTAACACAAGTTTCAATAAATTAATTATATTAACTGACACAACAATGTAATTAGGTGAATCTGGATGAACAAAACTAGATCTACCACACCTAAGTCAAATTTAAATTAATTCACTCGATTCAAATAATATCTAAATGAATGTGTTATCAAATGCTGGAATATGTGTATAAAACATTCACAATCAATCACAAGACAAGGTTTATGAGGAAAAAAACCACCTATGGATAAAAAATCTTGACGAACACCGACTTTCATTTCTACTTGAAAAGTAATTTTACACAAGGTAAGATTATACCTCTTACACAAGCACTCTTGTGTAGTTACCTATAAATCTTGAAACTCTCCCCCGTAGATAATGAAAATACACAATGAGCACCACACTATTGAATGAATAAGTCCGTTCTCTTCGTTGAAAGTTGTGCCACACTTTGATTTCTCCAATAAATCATAATGCCTCCTCTTTTAGATCTAGGATTAGATGATCATACAATTCAAAGGTATATTTATTTCAACTGAATAAACTATGTAAAATTTGAATCAAAACCCTCTCAATTTTCTCTGAAAAGCATTGATAAAGTATAGATCTATGCTTGATCAATTTAGGAGGGAACAAGTGAAATTCGAAAGAGAAGAAAAGGAATAATGATCTCAATGTCAAAAATACTCTCAGATATGTGTTTGAGTTATGAGGTTTTAAGATCTAGTTAAGTGGGAGGGAAATTGGACTTTAAATAGGATTTTTCAAAAATCTGAACCAATTATGTGCATGATTTCATTCAATATGGAAACTAAAGTCATGTGCACGGGCACAAATTAAGGTCGTGTGAACGGAGATGTGCGCACGGGCTCAAAAGAGAGCCCTGGGAACGGTTAAAGCACAAGATATTTCAAAAAGGCTTTAACTGTTCAAAATACGCCTGCCCAATTCCCAAATCAGTTTTAAAAGAATTTTAAAATCTCTGAGACTATTTTAAAAACATTTAAACACTTGTTCCATTAACTTTAAAATCCTCACACATTTTCAAAAATATTTTGTGCATGTGTGTGTGTTTACCCATAATCAATTTACAATCTACTAAAAAGGATATACTCTTATCTTCAATATAATTGCATGGCAATGAAATTCTTCAATGAGTGGCTTAAAAAATATTCAATCTTAAAAGGTCCATTCTAAATCAGATGATATCACCTCACTCATATCAAATCAATATATATATGACTTAATAGACTCAATGACTTAAATGTTTTCAACATAAGAATAAGACAACTAATATATTTTAAAAAATTATAATTTTGGAAGCACAAGGAGTAGGATGTGTATTATATAATTATATTTCTGAATGAATATAAACATAGATACTTTGTATTGGAAAAATTATGTTTAACCTTGTATTTTGCAGTAATGAAATCTAGATATTACTTACTGCGTAGAAAGATGTATGTCATTTCACAGTTTGATTTGATTAAATACATGGTAACAAGGCCTATTATGCGTAATAAGAATAGTAAATGGGTGTTAGATCTATTTTAGTTTGGCGTACACTATGTACCTTAAAATGCTATAAAAGGCCAAGCATTGGGTGACATTTTTGTGGGTTATCCATGTGAGGATGAGCCAAAAGTGAATATGAAATGGGATACATATCCTTAAGTCCTTGAAAATTATGGTTTGATGGTTCAAACTGAAATAAGGTCAAGAATATGGGTAATTATTAAGTCCCTTTAACATATTAAAACCAAACACGTATATTTATTGGAAGAAAACACATGTTCCAAAAATCAAGTAGAAAATAAAGTTATCATAATTGTCCTAGAGATCCTTCAAAGTTGTAATGATTTTATAATATAAATCTATGGGGATTCAGAGCTTGTTATAAGATAGTTAACTGATAAATATAGATGTATCAATGATGGTTTAACTTTATGTAATGAAGTGGCTTATAATACCATGGCATAAATGATGGCCCTTATTAGTTGAACTAAGATGGATAAAGACAAGGGATTTAACATGCTTACTATCCATATTAATTCATAGGTCATTGTTAAGGATATAAAAGGATCAATAAATGCCCCTTGGAATCTTATCTACTTTCAAAAAATCTTTTTTCAAACTCACAACTAATATCTAGGTAATTATTGAACATTATTATAAAGAAACTAACAAAGTAAATGATTGCCTTGCTAATTTAGCATCTAACTCAAGGAGATCTTTGGGAATTGGGACAGATCACTAGAAACCAGCTCCTTAAGGAAATGGTGGGGCATGCTAAAATGGACAAATTAGGTCTCCTGCATCAGAATTAAGAAAACTTAATGGTGTTCCTTCTGAAGTTTGTTTTCTCATTTATTTTTCAAGGTTTCTATTTAGTGAATTGTATTAGTGACTGGTTTATAAATTCATCTTTCTTTTAATTTTTTTAAGTCTTTCTTGGAGAGGCATTATCGTTTGTACTCCTCTCATATTTGTTATGTAATATCCCGCCTGAGAAACTAATTAAATTATATATGCAGATTACATAAGTTGGGGAAAACACAAAAAATCAGGGAGGATAAGTGGGTCGCTCAAATGATGGTAAGTGTCATTAAAGCGATACTTATTTTTCGTTCAAAACTCAATCTCTTCGCTTGAGCGACGTTAGAGAAATGACGGCTATGTTGCTAGTTTTCTGCTGTCAACGTGATGACCTTGGATTAGTTTAGGCCAGTGTACTGTTGAGTAAAGTTTTAATAACCACCTGTTATGGGGAGGAGTGTAGAGTGATAAGGTTTCCACAATTGGGAACAACTCGTCAGGTGAGTTTTATGGGACTTATTTTGTGTATAAAAGTGAGAGAATAGTGTACGAGATGGGGAGATAATTGCCATTCCCATTTCTTTGGTTCTCACTAAATCATGGTGCCCACTTCCTTAAACCATCATCCACACTGTAAGATGTGGGTTCTTGGAATACAATTAGTATCAAGCGAGGCATAACCCTTATCAAGATCGAAATTACTTCATAAGATCACACTTAATACTGATGACAAATACAATTGAGAAAGATACGACAACACTCAATGCTTAGCTAGTATTAAATAAGATCTTTAGATCATAAATGCGCCATAACATAATAAATGAATAGGACCAGCAAGAAATATGGTCGGATGGAGAAAGAACAAGCACTCTTAGCACAATAAAGGCAAGGCAGGATCTCCCAGTCCCATTAATGCTCAATGATGCTGGTTTTGATGGGTATGAGGGGAATATTTTTCAACAATAAATGTTTTGTCACAAGATTTCTCGTGTATGAGGGAAACCCAATGGCACTTCATTATCAAGAGTGTCATCCCCCCATAAAGTATTTAGTTTAACCATTTATATGAAGGCAAGGTTACTAGAGTAACCTTTCTAGTATTGAATGTGATTAACCGACATTAGATGCTAGGGTCCCACTTCATTAATGTTCAAGATACTGCATTAAATGAAGGGGATATTATATTTTGGCGGGAAACTACCTATCCTGTTAGAAGCATTGTGGCGTTTAATAAGGGACATAACGTGGCAGCTCAAGAGCTTGTCTTAGAATGGCTACGAAATCAAGTTTGGGTGGCCTAGGCCGGCCATCCTAAGGATAATCTCAATTGAGTTCGGTGATTTTGAGGTCCTTAATGCCAGACGATATGACATCATAAAGTGGATAAACAGTGACCCCACTAGGCATGTGGTCACATCAATCAAATAAATGGTGTGTAGCTTAAGGTGGCTTGGCCGGCAAGTGGCTCGAGCAGCTTAATACGTTGTTCGTTAGATAAGGACTTTTTACAGGCCAAAGATACAAGACTGGGGTTCCTCGAGGAGGTTCGCTCGAATAGGTTTGAATCGTAGTGGCTCGACCGTAAGTGTTTCGAGCGATCATTTGTACTGGGTGGAGTTTTGCCCAAGTGTGCCAAGAGGGATAATTATTTCATTTCCAACGTTGCCTTTCCCTCAATCCTCCAAACCATGTCCCTGCGAGGTTCCCAAGAGGAGGTCATTCGATAGAGCGTGTCAGCTCTCTTATGCCCTTCCAGGCATAGTCCCTCAAGGGTACTGAACAACCTCACCCATATTACAAATAACGTTTTCTCAATACATGAAATATATAATCAAATACATTCTTCTTTATATTACTTGACATCATCATTCGAATAACATTGGTCTTCGAGGGGTTTCTTTCAAGTAACGTCTGTGGAAGGTCTTCGTGGGATGCTCCCTCTAGTGATCCATCTTTCTTCTTTATTTGCCAAGTGTAGGGTCAATTTGGCTAATTGATCTTTGGCGGTGACACCCCCTACATTTGCCCCTTCGTAGAGATATATTTTTATTGCATGAAGAAATATCTATACAAAATGTCTGGTCAATCTTCTAACTATATCACAATAAATATCAGGTTGTATATTTAAAGGAAAGTATGTATGAGGAACTCATCTAGTCCTTCTTTCAAATTACTCTCTTTCTTTAAGAGCACATTTCTTTAATGGGACTTTGACTTCATGTGTCAAATGCCTTGGAGGACGTGAAGAGATTTTATTGAAATTTCCCCCAAAGTGCTTCATCTCCCCCAAGTTGAAAAGACTCTAAGCATGTGACATTTATTCCTCTGGGCGTAACTCATTTAATGAGATTGTACCTTGTGCTTTTACATTTTACACATGGCCGCCTTAGGGCGAGCGCGTTTCTCTCATATAAGATTATTGGCGCGTCTGATTAGGCATAAATATTGTATATTTATCCCCTTAATTTTGGTACCTTTGTGAACCCGAGTGATGAAATTAATATGGATTTAACTCACATTTGTGCTACTAACCTTCGTTGGCAAGTATTTCGTGTTTTGTGTTTCTCTTATGTGTTTTACAGGTAAAGTATGCAAGCGGTGCGAAAGAGAAATCGAAATAATGAAAGAAAGGCTAGGAAGGCAAGTTCAAGGGAATTTTTGTAATTCTTCATCCCGATCCCAGAGGTGGGGCCTTCTGGAAAGTTGAAGATCTCAGAACAACAAGAATACTGGAAAAACGGAACCCAAATCCGAGCTACGGTGAAGGAGTTATGATCATTTGAAGTTGAGAAAAAATCAAAGGAAGAAAAGAAGAAAGTTGGAAAATATTCTAAGTGTTGAAAAAGGCCCAAAACCAGCGAATTCCCCCAAATAGGTTCACCAAGAACCCGAACCGGTTCGCCCATTTGTCACGCACCAAATCCGTTACAAAATTAGTCACGCTTTCTAAGTGTGACAAATTACCAGATACGGGATTTTTATTTTGTGCTTATCTTTTAGCCAAAAGAGTTATATGTTTTGGGGACTCTTCTAAACGACCTCTAGCCTATATATTTAGTCATTAGGACTCTTTTTATTGATATTTCATTGATGTAAAAGCTCCATAACAAGTAGGAACATCTAGGAGAAGAATTTATATATTTTGCACCTTTAATTCAAGAGCTTTTCCAGTTTTTCTTCAACCTTTGATTTCTTCTTGCATGTTCTTGTTCTTCAATCTTGGTAACTTTTATTTCCAGCACTTTTATTATTATTTCTCATATTTCATCTCTCTTTCCAAGCAATTATGAGTTCATGCAACGTTGATAACGTAGTTTTCATTAATTTCACCATGTTAGGCTAGGTTTTTAAAGGTTGGGATGCATGAACCCAACCTGATGTGGTATTTGCATGTGTATAAAATTAGTCCTCTAAATTTAATGATTTATTACGATCGTATTGCATAGAAATGCAATAATTGTAGATCTTTGGATCTCGTTTGCTTCAGGGTAACCGGGATGCTTCATAATGCAATTCGAGTGTAACTATCGCAATACCGATTTACTCGCCTCTGATTATGTATGGTGCGGGCTTGAACCTCATATATGTAATGCTTGGGAGTACTAAATTATGGGTCTAATTAATCACTTAAATTTACGATTAGTTTTATACCATCAATACTCTAGGGTTGGGGGATTGTAAACCCACCTTAATTTTCCAATTATTTTTAGTTAACTTCTTTATTTTTCCCTTTTTCCTTTCTCACTCAATCATCATCTTTTACACTTTTTTGTTTGAAGTAATAAATCAATTAAAATCTATTAAACATTCCCTCTGGATTCGATACTCAGACTCGCCACTATACTCCGCAAGAGTGTAGTTAAAGTTTAGTTTTTTGTTTGTATTGTGGTCTGAAGCTGATAACAACGACTAACGTATTTACACGGACGCTCGGTTTTCACCACGATTAAAATGGCGCCATTTTCGGGGAGTGTTTTGTTATAGATTATAATTGATTTACTATTTCAAAAGATTTTTTTCTTTGGTATTTTTTTTTTGTTTTAACCTTTTTTTTATAGGCTTGCACAATTGAGCACCAAGAAACGTTGAATCCTCAACCGCACACCTCTGTACGCAAATTTCCATTTCCATACTATTCGGTAATCATGTCTTTTCATGGTGAGTTTAGTAATTATAATGGTTCATATGGTAATCGTTTTCAAACTTTTTATTCTCAAGAGTCCGTGGCTCGACCTATTACCATTGGTGAGGCCATTCTAACTCTGGAGTATGAAAGGCTTGAAAATGAATATCGGAGAGAAATTTATATTAAATATTCTCAAGAATCCATGCCTCGACCTATTACCATGGGTGAGGCCTTTCTAAATCTTACGTATGAAAAGCATGAAAACGAATATCGAAAAAAAATCATTTTGGGGAATCCAATGACGATTTTTCTTCCGATATTTGTGAAACTATAGAAGGTTTTCAACCAAATGAGGAATCCGAGGTTCTAGAGCCAAGGGATCCTACTTTGAAGAAAACACGCTTTTTCTAACCAAAAGAGTACTGGATTTTCTTTCCACCCAAAGAAAAAAGAATATCGATTATGGTCTTGTGAAGGAAATGGTCTCACTTTGCGATGATGTGCGTTTTATTTTGGAAAACAAAGAGGAGGTTGAGACTTGTGTGTCACCTCGAATTTTTGAAGAACATCTCATTGAAAGTTAGTCTTGCTCCCTTGAAATTCAATCTCCAAGTGATGATGAATCACTTGAGATTGAGTTTATTTCATCACCATTTTCATTCGTCGTTATTGAACCATTAGAAGTACCGCTAGATTCCTATGAGTCGGTTGAAAATTCTAAAACGTTTACACCTTTTACTGACAA
This sequence comes from Sambucus nigra, assembly GCA_949130495.1. NCBI lineage: Eukaryota > Viridiplantae > Streptophyta > Magnoliopsida > Dipsacales > Adoxaceae > Sambucus > Sambucus nigra. Next base: position 55,458,070 of record OX422220.1, read on the forward strand.
AGACACTTTGCTAGAATTGTTTTCTAATATGGACTCTTCCTTTTTGTGTGCCCCTCTCCCCATACTACTTGAAAAATATTTGGGAGGTGATTATATTTTTCTTGGATCTCAATTGTACTTGTCCCACCTAGCATCCAAACCACCCATCATCCCGTTAAAATTTTTAATTGGTGATGGTTCATTTTTTTCATCTCACACATGCCTTTTGTTGTTCAAACGAAATTCTTATTTTCCGCAAGGCATACATGAAAATGAGGGTACACTGATTACCCCTCAAAGTCAAATTGTATTTTGGGTGGACCCTCAAATTTTTTGACTTCTACTATATAAGTTATTAGAAGTTAAAATCGTAGGTTATACATAATTAGATTTGTTTTTTTCTTTTTCTTTTACTTTTTTTTATTATAGTTTAGTGTCATTAGTTAAAGTTTTTGTTATTCTTTTTTCTATGCTTGGTTCTAACGTGTTTTGTAGATTCAATGGATTTGTACTTATCGAGGATCGCTCCATTTGGATAATATCTTTCTTTTCCTCTCTTTATGTTGTGTTCTTGATTCGCATTGAGGACAATGCAACATTTAAATTAGGGAGTGTGGGATATTCTTTCCGTTTATTGTTTAGATTCATTGATTCGATCACATGTTCTTTCCAAATGTGTGTTTTTTAGAAAATTTAAAAAAAAGCCAAAAATATTTTTCTTCAAAATAAATAAAGATCAGAATTTAAAAGCTTCAAAAATGTCACATTTTTTATGTCTCAAATTGTAAAATTCAAAATGCACAAAGCCGAAATTGACCAAAGATGGAAATTGAGCGAAAATTGACGACTTAACGAATAAGTGTGGCGATTAATTAACCCGGTGAGATTTCAAGCCTATCGATTATTTTCAAGTTTTTAAATCAATCCGAGTTTATGATTAACTCAATGTTCTTTTCAACGTTTTAATAAGTCGTTGATGATCTCTATTTTATTGTTTTGATCGGTTATGCAAAATGTGTGAGATATTGTCTTGAATAATGCGCACTAAAATATCTCTAAACTAAATTAATCTCGAGACGCATATGGTAAAACAACTCGCATTTGGACAATGAAGTAGGCCATCGTTTGTTACCCAAAAAGATTAGCCATAGAAAGTCGTGAAAAATTCATCCCTTTGCAACCCAATTTGGGCCTAATAAATTTTTTCCTTTTCGTTTGATAACCCGAAAAATCCAATTAGTCCGGAATTGTGAAAATTGAATATTCATCAAATAAAGTCCGAAAAGTGCATAAGAAGGGGCAAGAAAAGAATAGAAATGCTCAACAAACTTAGCAAGAAAAGTGTGAAAAATAGAAAAAAATAGAAAAAAAAATGAAAAAAATGAGCAAAAGCCCGGAAAAGCACTCATGGACATCTAAAGAACAGTTTCCAATTCCAAAATTTTCAAACCCATTTTCTTGTACCCATTACACCTTAAAACTCAAAAAAGTCCTAACCGAGTCCAAATTACGAAATTGGTTACCGCGTGGAGAGTTAAAACACAAAAAGATAATAAAAGAGATTACATGGCGTGAAAAAGAGATGGCGTTTCCCGTTTTTCTATGACCGTATTCCGACGAAGAGATCTTTTCACCAAAAAATTTTCGTCTTTCAATTTGTGTCCATGACTTTGTGTCCATTATATTTACTCTTTTTATCACGCAAATTGAGAAAATAGCCACAATCCGAGTGATTCGTTTATGAGTGAATCCGTGAGAAATCGAATCAAAATGAATTTTCGAAAAAGTAACGTAGTGATCAATCGGTGGAAGTTAGCGGTTCAATTTTTGTCTTCACACACACACACACCATGATTTGAGACTCTTAAATATGAATTTGTGGTGACCATTTTTAGAGAGTTTAAATTTTACAAATTTTAAGTATTTTGATTTTTCTTTGAGTCAATAACGAATTTTGTGGGTATATTCACTGCAAACCCTCACGAGACAACACTTGTCCTACTAGGGTAACCTAGGGGTTTAACGGCTTGTTGCATATGCTAAATGCAATCGCTTGCCCGCGAAAGAGGTATTCTATCCCAATAAAGTGTTTAGAAGAGTTGGGACCTTTATTCTTTTTCTTTTACATTGCTCGGGCACACAAAGTTCTAAGTTTGGGGGTTTGATTAGGCATAAATATTGTATATTTATCCCCTTAATTTCGATACCTTTGTGAACTCGAGTGATGCAATTAATATGGATTTAACTCACATTTATGCTAATAACCTTAGTTGGCAAGTATTTCGTGTTTTGTGTTTCTCTTATGTGTTTTACAGGTAAAGTATGCAAGCCGTGCAAAAGAGAAATCGAAACAATGAAAGAAAGGCTAGGAAGGCAAGTTCAAGGGATTTTTTGTAATTCTTCAGCCCGATCCCAGAGGTGGGTCCTTCTGGAAATTTGAAGAGCTCGGAACAAAGAGAATACAAAAAAAACGATACCCAAATCCGAGCTACGGTGAAGGAGTTATGATCATTTGAAATTGAAAAAAAATCCAAGGAAGAAAAGAAGAAAGTTGGAAAATATTCTAAGTGTTGAAAAAGGCCCAAAACCAGTGAATTCCCCCAAAACGGTTCACCTAGAACCCGAACCGGTTAGTCCATTTGTCACGCACTAGATCCGTTACAAAATTAGTCACGCTCTCTAAGTGTGACAAATTGCCAAATACGGGATTTTTATTTTGTGCTTATCTTTTAGCCAAAAGAGTTTTGGTTTTTGGGGACTCTTCTAAACGATCTCTAGCCTATATATTTGGTCATTACGACTCTTTTTATTGAGATTTCATTGATGTAAAAGCTCCATAACAAGTAGGAACATCTAGGAGAAGAATTTACATGTTTTGCACCTTTAATTCAAGAGCTTTTCCAATTTTTCTTCAACCTTTGATTTCTTCTTGCATATTCTTGTTCTTCAATCTTGGTAACTTTTATTTCCTGCACTTTTATTATTATTTCTCATATTTCATCTCTCTTTCCAAGAAATTATGAGTTCATGCAACGTAGATAACGTAGTTTTCATTAATTTCACTATGTTAGGCTAGGTTTTTAAAGGTTAGGATGCATGAACCCAACCTGATGTGGTTGTTGCATGTGTATAAAATTAGTCCTCTAAATTTAATGATTTATTACGATCGTATTGCATGAAAACGTGATAATTATAGATCTTTGGATCTCGTTTGCTTAAGGATAACCGGTATGCTTCAGAATGCAATTCGAGTGTAACTATCACAATTACCGATTTACTCATCCTTTGATTATGTATAGTGCGGGCTTGAACCTCATATATGTAATGCTTGGGAGTACTAAATTATGGGTCTATTTAGTCACTTAAATTTACAATTAGTTTTATACCATCAATACTCTAGGGTTAGGGATTGTGTCCCTACCTTAATTTTCCAATTAGTTTTAGTTAACTTCTTTATTTTTCCCTTTTTCCTTTCTCACTCAATCATCATCTTTTACACTTTTTTGTTTGAAGTAATAAATTAATTAAAATCTATCGAAAATTCCCTGTGGATTCGATACCCAGACTCGCCACTGTACTCCGCAAGAGTGTAGTTAAAGTTAAGTTTTTTTTGTATTGTGGTCGAAAGCCGATAACAACGACTAGCGTATTTACATGGACGCTCGGTTTTCACCACGATCAACGTCACTTCCTTAAATGCCATCATTACATTCTTTGAGTTCTCCCTCTATGCGCGCGTGCTGGCCACGCAAGCTAACTTTATCGTCATTATGCTTCCCAAAGCATTGCCATCTGTCGTCTGTTGGGGTTTTTGTTTCCCCTATAAAAGGGCACACTTACGCTCCCTTAGACCTTCACCCTTGGGTTTTTAATTTGAGAGAAAGTACCCAGAGTTTGCATTCTTCTTTCTTGTCTTCAAACTACTCATTTCTCTAATATTTCTAACTTCTTCCATGGCATCTATTGTGAAGAGGATCCATTCTACTATGGGTGCTTCCCGCCGCACTCAGCCGCACCATAACTAATGGGCACCCTATCGTCATGCCCCATTCTTTGGTGATCTTGATCATTTTTAGTCGATGGTTGAGAATTTCCCTGGTGATCTAGTGCTAGTGACACAAGCGAGACTGCAGATGGAGGAAAGTGACAGCACTGAGGATTTTGCATATATCCCCACTACCACTATTACTAGGTTTCGTATTGAACATGAAGACTACCCCTTTTCCAAGGTGGAGTTTGAATCTACCTCTAGATCCTCTGAAGGTTTGGGCCCTTGGACCAATTATATACATTCCAAGTACCCCGTGAAACTAGCTCTAATCGAGCTATCATGTACTAGCTGGTTGGGTGATCTCGCCCTTACTAAGAATAACTACACTCTCCAGCTGCTTGTATCTCACTAGAGTCATAGGTCACATACATTTTTGGCTTCTTGGGGTGAATTATCTATCACTCTTGAGGATGCTTATAAATTATTGGGCTTGGAGGTGGCGGGATTCGACACATTCTTTGAGGAGGCTATTTCCGGGGCTAAGAAAGCTACTTGAGTGGAATTAGAGGTAGTTGTGAAGGATTTTATGGTGACATAAAATAAATGCACTTACTCGAAGGTGATTAGGTACTTTTATTTTATTGAAGACAAAGATGTGATCAAAGCACACGAAGCAGCAAGGGAGAACCCTCGAGGGAAGCAAGTATTAAAGAACCCTTTAGCTGGAAAGGGTTTAGATTTAAAATTTAAGCCTTGGGGCTATAACTAGATTATACTATCGAAAATATTTCTCTCGGACAAACCCCACGACTCTCCGATGAAGGATCTTATCAACATGGTCATTCGTATGGCCAGCGGCGTGAAGATCCCTCTTGCTACTATTACCCTTGGTTCATTATACATTTGGTTGGATCGGGTACAAGCTGATTAGGCTAGAAGCATTGGTAGGTTTGATGTTTCTAATTATGCAAATCAAATTTTATTAACAACCTTCTTGTATGCCCACTTTCCTGAGTACGCCCCGTCTGGCAACTATCCTAGCTCGCATCTTATCAGGTCCTTCGCATCAGTTATTGGAGTCATAAAAGTTCAAAGAAACAGTTTGTGTCTCTAATCGAAAGATTTGAGAGATTTGTACCTCTCCCCTATATTGGGGTGGACCAATTCTTTTCAAATCAGTTCTTCAAGGATGAAGAACGACCCATTATCTCTATTGATGAAGTGGTGGCGAGAAACTTCCCAACAAATAATGTTCCTCTATTAGTGGCTCCTCTTACTTTCCCTCTTATACAGAATGTTTCTTTTTTTACTCTATTTATAGTTTGCATTGCGTAGCCATGCAATTCGGCTATGATCAAGGCAATCCTATACTGAACCATTTTACCAAAGAGAAGACCAACATCTTTTCTTTTGCATGTAGTGACTTCCTCATGTCAACCGTTGTTAACCTTTGTGAAAATTAACCGGTTAACCTCGTCATCTCGAGCAAAGGAACTCGAGGGGAAGGTCGGAGATGAATCTAACGGTGTCCTGGCAGAATCAACTCAATCATTTCCAGAGTAACCTTCTCAAGGATCCCCGATATCCTGAGGTTAAAAGGTATCCCCCACAGAGTTGGGTTTGAGGAATTGCACTACTTTCAACTCTTTCTTCCCTCTCAGCACCACCTATAATTATGTTCCTTTTGAGTTACCTCCGCTTGCCCCTGTGGAGCTATGATTAAGAAAAATAAGGAAGCTCAATCTTCTCCTTCGATTAAAGTAGTTACTACTGCCCCTGGTCCTTCGAGGCCTGTCGAAGGAGGTTACACTTCTTATATTGCTTAAATTGGAATAGCTGCCACTAGGAAGGCCCCAATAAAGAAGCTTAAGGTTACCCAACAAGTGTCTCAAATACAAACTTCTACTCCCGATGTTACCCAACAAGTTAGCTTGATGTTCGACCAACTCAGGTAAACTTGGGAGAAGTTTTTGAGGAGGATAGGGATTTTATGTCAGCCAAGATGGCTTCTCGTGGGTTTTCCTATGCTCACTGGCTGTTGAAGGTAGATAGAAGGGGAATTTAGTTAGCCCAGTCAAGATTGACTTGAAGGAATCGGATGAGGCAAGCGGGGAGGAGTAATCTGATGAGGGTGTATCTGATGGTGGAGTGTTAGCAGTTGGTGAAAATGATGCTGATGATGAAGGAGAAGAGGAAGTAGTGGAGAGAGAGAAGGAGTAAGAAGAAGAAGAGGAGGAGTCTCTTGTTCGAAGACGTAGGTTAAGAAAAATGGTTTTTTTCTTCTAAGCCTGCTTCACCTCCTCGAGATTATGAGGTTTTAGAGAATGTTTTGGACGAATTTTTGGAAGAAGAAGAGGTATGTTTATTACTCTCCTTCTAATTCTCTAACTTTTCCTCTTTTCCTTTATAATGTTGACCCCTGTTTATGTACTCTTTTTTTTAGGTTGATGTGCGAGATGTTGTGCATGATGGTGTTGAGGAAAATGGCATGTTAGAAAAGTCTATTGAAGTTTCACCAGCTTCGAAGGAAGTTGCACCAAAGGGGATGGCTACCCCTACTGCCTCGCAGGTAATTACCCATTTCCCCTTAGGGGCAGTTATACCTCCTTACTATAGTCAATCAAGTAGTGGTTATTTGCCTGATTCTAATTTATTACGTGAGCAGACTGGTGTTGTTGCCGGTGTTGTTGAGTCAGTTAGAAAATCCCCTGCTATTGTTGTTCCGACAATTGTGGTAAAAGAACCAAAACTTTGTTCTTTTTATGAGTTCTATGTGCGTTGCTTTTATTTGTATTATCTCTTTTTATTTTGTGCTATGTAGGTTTCTTCTGCCCGATCAAATTGTGATGTCAACCCCTCCCCCCCCCCCCCCCCCAATGACCAAATCTTTGTTACTCTATTTGGGCCTTCGATCCTCCATCCAGAGGGAACTGAGGCTACTGCTGTAAGTCAAGTGGGAGGCGGGCGGGAGGAAGTAGTTGAAGTGGATGACAATGTTGTTGTTCCTAAGCAACGTCTTTTAGTAACTCCTAGGGATTTGCATGAAGAAGAAGATTTAGTACGTATGGCCACTCGCCAATTTGTTGATTATCGACAGCCCGGGGTATGTTTCTTCTTCTTATTGTGTGACTCGTGTATTTTAAATGTTGTTAGCATTGCCTAATAAATAGGACTTAGAATCTCTCATAACCATGGGTCAGGCGGGCCAAGTTATATTGGTCTTAGAATCTCCCATAACCGAGGGTTAGGCTGGCCAAGTTATATTGGACCCAGGGTCTCCCATAACCGAGGGTCAGGCGGGCCAAGTTATATTGGACTTAGAATCTCCCATAATCGAGGTTCAGGCGGGCCAAGTTCTATTGGACTTAAATTTTATGCTCGTAAGCCAGTTTGTATATTTATTCGCTGACATAGAATTTTTTTGTATTTCAGGTGGAAGTTGAGCAATCTTTAGCATGTGATCCAGAAGTTGCGAGTGTCACTCATCCAGTTGCATAAGCAAGGACTTTGGATGGATTGGAAGCAACGGGAGAGGCCCCTAGTGCACAGGTTCAAGCAAGGGGCCCAAGTGTTAGTGGGATGCACGAGGTTCTTGCTTCCAGAGCTCAACACAGTGATAGTGCTTCTTACACTCGACTCCCCTTTACGAGTGATAGCATTTTTAGTGTTCACCTTCCTGAGGTAGTACCCGAAGTTGTCGTAAGGCAGACCTTGTTCAATTTCCCTCATATATTGGGTGATGGTCCACGTACGTTGATTAAAATTTTTTTAACTAGGTTTCCTTTTACCTTTGCTCCCCGTAACACTCAACTTATACCTGTGATGATAGCTTACCGACTTCTTGGACTGGCCACCGTTTTAGAGGAAATTCTTAATAGCCCTCTGGAATCCCTTAGCTCTGATGTAATTAAAGCATTTCTATGGTAGGTTAATTCTCTTATAAATGATGGGTTCTCTCTAGATTGGTTAATGAAAATATTACGTGATTTTAAGAAGGATGGCTTGTCCTCTTTTTATCATCGGTTTCAAAGTTCTCATCGCTCATAGGTAGTTATCTCGAAGGAACTTGTGTGCTTGGAAACTGAACTAGTTATGTCCAAGAAGAAAGTGGAGATCACGCGTGATGTTGTTGCTAAGGTGGAAGCTGAGTTACTCAAAGCAGAGCAAGATTTGGAGGACGTTTAACAGAGAAAGATGGTATGCTAGAAGGATTTGGCCGATCTAATATCTGATCAAAGCCGCCTTGAGCAGATTCTCCCCCAACATCATCATCGACTTCTTGGTTCATCCAACCTCCGCTTTATAATGAACTCCCCATAGCAGCCTTTGTTCAAGTTCCCTTTATGCTTCTTTTCTCAAGTTTTTTTTGTTATCTTGGAAACCCCCCACCCATAGCATATAATCACAGTGTTCCTTCATTTAAATAAACTTGTTTGTGTTTCGTGTTCTTCCTTGTCATCTTTTTTTAATATTGATTAATCTATTACATCAATGTAAGTCACACCATGTCGAATAAGTAAAGGAACAGAAGAAAGATTAAAGGGTCCCCAAAAAAATAAACAAGGGGCCATTTTATCAAACACTATTTTATACCATGTTAAATAGGTAACTTAATCATTTATGGGGAACATCCTCCCATACAAGTATTAGCAAAATGTAATAGAATAAATTGAACTGATTGAGTTAGGATTGAGTACTTTCAGACATGGTAGATCTTGAGCCACTTGTTGTTGAGTTTGAAGGTATTATCATCTTCCACTTTGGATATCTCATAGTAGCCCGACTTGTGGGATGCTCGAACGATATAAGGTCCTTCCTAGTTGGACTCAAACTTAGAGAATGATAATTCCCGGATGTACCTCGTGTAAGCCTTCAAGACCGAATCTCCTTCCTTGAATTTCCTTGGCTTCACCAATTTATCGTACGATTTAGAAACTACTTTTTACACATTTCCAAGTGCCTCATAGTGTTGTCTCTATGTTCTTCGAGCTTTTCCAACTGCACATGTTGGCTATAAGGAAGCTTAGCGCATCGCAAGTTATATCAGGCAGAAGGTACCTCGAGTTCTACTGGTAAAACAACTTCAGCCCAAAAGACTAAAGAAAACGGGATGTACCCTGTTAGTTTCCTTTTTGTTGTTCGATAATCCCACAGATGCTCAGGTATCTTATCATCCCATGTGCTTGGGAACTCTTCCAGCATTTTGGCCAAGATGTTCACCAAAGTCTTGTAGGTATCCTCTACCTGCCCTTTACACTTTGGGTATGCCACAGTCGACTTATGGTGTATTATGGAGTACTTATCTGTCAACAAACTCACTTCGCTATTCATAAAAGGAGTGCCATTGTCTGATAAAAAAACCTTCGGGATGCAAAACCGATAAGTGATATACTGTTTCATGAATTGAGCGACCACTCCTACAGTGGCTTTCTTCAGTGGTATGGCTTCTTCCCTTTTAGTAAAACATTCAGTGGCCACGAGTATCCAAATTTTCCCTTTCAAGTAGGGGTTTATTTCCCCTACTAGATCAAACACCCAAGTGTGGAATGGGAAAGGCATGGAAAGAGAATGTAAGTTCGCCGAAGGGGCATGGAGCATATTCCCATGCAACTGACAAGCCTGACATTTTTTAACAAATTTCGCTAAGTTTTTCTCCATCGTGGGCTAGTAATACCCCAACGTCATAAGCTAGTAAAAAAGTTTAGCTTTGCTAATATGCTCCGGCTCGTGCGCTCATTTCAGTACCTCTTCAGCCTCTTCCCCTCTGAGGCACCTCCGGGGCCTGTCATGATAGCCTCGTCGATACAGTTGCCCTTCTTAAATATAATACCTGAGTGTTCATCTCTTCAGCTTTGTAGCATTATCTTTGTTTGCTGGCATCACTCCATCTACCAACAAGTCCATGTATGGTTGCCTCCAGTCTTGAGGTTGATCGTTGAAGTTTCATTCTGCTACATAATAGAACAATTGTCATTTCCCACAGTCTCTTTATACCATTGCAACATCTTTTCTCAATAACGGCCAGAAATAACCTTTGAACCCATATGTACAAGGTAACTTCAGTGGTCTCGCAGCTGTCTTTGTGCACTTCGATCAATCTCCTCTTGGATTCCTCAAGATCTACTCATCTAGATAACCAGCCTCCTCTATTTTTATATTATAAGTTGCCCCTGGTAATGAAATATTACACAAGATCCACTAAATTCAGTGGGCCTTCGCCTGTTTCTAATTGCTTTTATATTTTCCCTCTCTAATCATTACTGCCATCAATGGACGACAACCCTAGTATGGTCGAGGGGGCATCCTCTTAGTGATTCGGATGATTGTTGATTCCCCATCAAAGGAAACCTTCTGGGCTCTGGTGGCACAAGCATCAGGATGCCGATTCATTGTTCGGGGGTGACATTTAATTTTTACTACCTCGAATTGGCCAAGCAAATGTTATATGATTGTCCGGTAGGGCGCCAAGCTCATGTGCTTCAAGGCGAACTCCCATGTCACCTGTTTAACCACTAAGTTGGAGTCCCCTTTTATTGTGAGGACCTGGATGCCCCTTTTAAGGGCCTCACGTAATATAATTACAAGTGCTTCATATTCAACTTCATTATTCGAGCACCTAAATTCCAACTTGAAAGATAGTCGGATTTCTTCCTCGTTCTTCCTCAAGATGACTCCCTTTCCTCCATTATTCTCAACCAATGAACCGTTAAACTCCATAATCCATACTCCATTCATCCAAACTAGTTGCTACAAAGTTGGCTTAGAGATCATCACCCAGAAGCTCCTCCATGGGTGGCTCGAATGGGCTAGAGGGAAAAATAACCAATAAGTCTGCATAAGCTTGGCTCTTGATTACTCGAGGGATTGTGCACTTGCGGTCATATTCTGAGAGGATTAAGAACCACTGAGATTCCCTGCCTATTAATACAGTTCTAGCAAGAAAAAACTTTATGGGATCACACCTAGTTATAATACGGACTATGAATGACAATAGGTAGTTCTTAAGCTTTTGTGACACAAATACAAGGGTTAAATAGTGCCTCTTGATGCTAGTGTATTTGGCCTTTGGCCCATGTATTTTACTCTGGTAATAGACAGGTTTCTCTACACTGTCTATCTTTTGGGCCAGCAACACCCTAATAGATCGTTTGGTGGATGTGAGATAAAGGAGTAAAGGAATACCTGCCCTCGGGGGAATCATCGTTTGAGGGGATATGAGGAGTGCTTTTAGTTTATCCATGGCGTCCTGGTGCGTATGGTCTCATGCGAACTTGGAGCCCTCTTTCATTAGCTCCATTAGTAAATGCGTCACCTCGGCTCTGCAGATACAAAATGTTCCCCAAGAAACTCTTTAGTTACCTCGATGACTTTTGCTTTAGTATATAAAAGATGGCCCGCTACTTGTCTAGATCCATCTAAATGCCTTGTCAATTCACCATAAACTCGAGGAACTTCCCACTTATCACCCCGAACGCACATTTAATAGGGTTCATCTTTAACTTGTATTTCCTACACCGGGTGAACACCTTCCTCAAATCATCCAAGTAGGAAGTCTTTTTCTTAGACTTGACTACCAGGTCATCGACGTAGAATTCCATGATCTCGTGAAAGAGATCATGGAAAATAACTGTTATGGTACTCTGTTAAGTGGCTCTTGCGTTCTTGAAACCAAAAGGCATGACTGTGTACATGAAGTTACCTATAGGCATTTGTAAAATGGTCTTCTCAGCGTCAGCCAGGTCCATCTTAATCTGTTTATACCCCATATAACCATCCATGAAACTGTACATCTCATGGCCCGCAGTTGCATCAATCAGGCTGTCTATGGAAGGTAAAGGGACCCCATCTTTAGGGCACGCCCAATTCAGGTCCCTAAAATCCACACATATGCATATCCGGCTCTTGTCCTTCTTTCCCACGGGCATAATGCTAGACAGCTAGATCGGGTGTTGGATTGGGATAATGAAGCCAGCTTTAAGCAACCTCTAAACCTCTTCTTTGATCTTCAAATATAATTCCACCTTATACGTTCGAGTGGCTTGCTTCACTGGGATGGTCAACATTCAACTTATGGCAACTCACCTCTTTGTCTACCCTAGGCATCTCAGTATACTTCTATGCTAAAACATTTTTGAATTCTTGGAGAAACTTAATCAGATCCTCTCGAGGCGCTCCATTCAGGTCCTTTGAGATAAATATGGGACTAGGGTCATCACCATCTTTAGCCAAGTCTGTCTTTTACATCTCTTGAATTTATAACCTGGGTTTGTCCTTCATACACTCAGGTTCTTCTTTTATATCTTCAACGAGTTCTTGGACGTTCGAATTGTCAATCACCACTCATTATCCTTAGTTGTCTACCAAGAAACATTCATAAATTGAGTCAGCCTCATCGTCCAAGTCTTCGGCTGCTCGCTCATACCTTTATAATTTATATATGATCCTGCCATTAGGCAACACCACTCTCTTAAATTTTTAGGAGCTTTCCTCCCTTTGAGGCATCTTTTGGTGGTTTTATTCTAACTTCCCCGTAGAGTGTCTATGGAATATGCTCTAGGTCTGGACTTGGTGCTCAATCGGATCAATGCGTGGTATCATTCGATCCCTTAACTTCTTTGATAAACTTGTAGCCCTTATAGACTCTTGATCATGCTCCTCCTCATTGATCACCACTGGTTAAGTAGGCACACACACCCTCTCTAGAGCTCTTGGAATCTTTATCCCCTATTATACTTGGTTACTACTTTGTCCTCCTCGGACAACTCGGTATAGAAGGCAATGTCCACTAAGTGTGCCTCCTCCTTTGAAAAGGGTTTCTTAGATGCTCGAATCACCACCTATTTTCCCTTTATGTTTACTTTGCACACTTTTGGTAGGTGGAGGGTAATAGCCCATGGTTATGCTTCCACACTCGTTCTACTAACAACTGATATGACGGCTCATAATCCATGATGTGGGAAGTAATATTCCCTATTGTAATGCCAACATTAACATATCCCACATACTTAGATGACTGATTGTCATACCTAAAAATTACCAATGAGTGTTGTACTATTCTCATTTTAGATAAGCCAATAGCGTAGAAGGACCCAATGGGCATTATATTAATAGACGCTCCTCCGTCTAACAACACATGAGAGAAGACACAACCATTCACAGATGCCGTAACATAAAGGGGTCTGTTGTGAGGGTACCTGATCAACCTATCCGCCTTCGAGAATGTTACTTCAGATAAATACCTCCTCATCATCTTAGCCATGGGCTAATTCCTTTTCAAATGGGGCGCTATGTTTTTCTTAGCAATCTCCAAGATGGCTCGAGTGACCTCCAATCGTGAGTGCTCGGGCAGTCCAACCTGGTCGAAGAACCAACTAAACTTCTGCAAGTATGCAATCTCTACGCATTCGACCCAAGAGTTCATTTATTCCTCCTATAGCTCGTAGACTTCTTCTATGTCTCTGTAAGCCACCTCATCGTAGGCTATCACTGCGTCTACTATCTCCAATCAATAGGGCCCCATTTATCTGCTAAGACTCTTGATGGGGTCATCTTCCTCTTCATCACTGACTTATCTTCCAGCTCCAGCTGAGACATCGCGAGGGTACATCCTTTTAAGGATTCCTCAAAGTCTTTATTGAGGAACCATTGCTACCTCAATAGTTGTCCAGCCTCTTCATCGAATTCACTGGCCATGTGGGCTCCATGGATAGGCATAGGGTTATCATTCACATTGCCTTGGGGCAATTCAATGTCTCCCTTCTTCACAAGCTAATTTATCAGCCGTCGTAATAAAAAACATACTTTGGTAGGGTGGTTTACCTTATTGTGAAGTGCACAGTAGTTTGGCTTCTCTCTATCCTCGCGAGAAAGTTGCGTTGTGCTGACATGAACCGGTCTACAAACTTTGTCCTAAACTAGGAGGTCATATAGTTTTAGAGATTGCTCTACCGAACATGACAGTTGGGAGGATCCTCTTCGCCTTCGAACCTTCTCTTATTGCCTCGACCTCTTCTTCCTAAGCCGCCACTGCCTTCTCCTCTACCTCTGTCATTTATATAATTTACCCTCGGGGGTATTCCCCTCCCCGAGATAGTAGATGGTCTGAGGAATAAACTTAACAAAGAAGGGGTGGAGCTGGTTTTACCACCAAGGCAATATTCCTTGTCGCTTTCAGGAATGCCGTAAATGAACCCTCTCATATTTCATTGATCAGGTGACATATGTATTCAGTAGGAGTCCTTCTGCACATACTTATAAGAGTTTATCTTCTCATGTTTCCTCCCTTACATCCAGGGAATGCTCACAAAACCTCCTAATATAGGCCACCACATCTTCCCCTGGTTTTTGCTTCTCACGCGCCAGTTGTGTAAGTGTGAAATCATCTTCAGCCAAAAAGAACTTTTGTATAAAAAGGACATGCAAATCTCCCCAAGTGGCCACGTTACCTAGTGCCAAGTAGGACAAACACGTGTAGGCTTTCTCCGTCAGGGATTTTGAAAACTCCATTAGCCTTAGTTTTTTATCGTTGCAATGGGCCCCAAGACTTTCAATGAACCTTTTCACATGCTCTTTAGGGTTTGCGCCCTTCCTCATGTACTTCTCGAATATTGGTGATATATACCCTACTAGGTAGGGTTCGTTGTTATATTCTTTAGGGTATGGAGTGCGAAAGTCATCGTATACCGAGGAACTATCTCCAGCTTTAAACACTGCTATAAACTTTAACAGTTCTTTCTTTATCTCTTCCATGCTAGATGGCGGGGAATCAGTTGATTGCGCTATTGCAATAGATGGTGTAGCTGGTGTGCTCTTCCCTTCATCCCCGATTGCTTCATATGCCATTGAGGTTATTCCTTGGCCTTGAGATGCCGACCCTGTCACCGTAGGCGGAATGGAGAAAGGTGGAGCGGCGGGGGGAACATTATCGAAGGTAGGTGGGGTAGTATGAGGAACATTGTTGAAAGCAGGGGTGGTGACTCCACCCGTAACAAAGGGAGTTGAAATCCCCATCGGTGGAATCGTAAACGAGTTCATTCCTCCAGTAACTCCTAACATAGCTTGGGTCGTTGAGGTTTTGATGAACTCCTCAAACAACCCCATGAGCCCCACCATTTGCACTGAGATAATTCCTACCTGTGCCCCTGCCGTCTCTGTCACACTAGTAGCATATGTGCCAAGCTCCGTTCTCATCATTTTCGCACCTTCAGTCAATGCATCGACATCTGCTTCTTCCTCACACTGTAAGGCATCAAAGTCGATGATCATAGTGGTATAATCCTCTGGCATATTTTCAAAAGAGAATACCCCAAGCAAAGTTGCCAAATGTAAGATGTGGGTTCTTAGAACATTATTAGTATCAAGCGAGGAGTAACCCCTTATCAAGATCGGGATTAATGCACAAGATCACACTTAATATTGATAAAAAAAACACAGGTGAGAAAGAGATGACAACATTCAATGCTCATCTAGTATTAAATAAGATCTTTAAGTCATAAATGCGCCATCACACAATAAATGAATAGGACCAGCAAGCAATATGGTCAGAGGGAGAAAGAACAAGCACTCTTGGCACATTAAAGGCAAGGCAAGAACTCTCAGTCCCATTAATGCTCAATGATGCTGGCATTGATGGGTATGAGGGGAACGTTTTTTAGCAATAAATGTTTTCTCATAGGAGCTTTCGTGTATGAGGGAAACCCAACAACACTTCATTATTAAGAGTGTCGTCACCCCGTAAACTATTTAGTTTAACCATTTATACTAAGGCAAGGTTACTCAAGTAACCTTGATAGTATTGAATGCGATTGATCGACATTAAATGCTAGGGTCCCACTTCATTAATGTCCAAGATACTGCATTAAATGCATGGGATATTATATTTTGGCGGGAAACTACATATCCTGTTAGAAGCATGGTGGCATTTAATAAGGGACATGACGTAGAAGCTCAAGAGCTTGCCTTATAATGGCTACGAAACCAAGCTTGGGTAGCGTAGGCCTTCCATCATAAGGATAATCTCAATAGAGTGTTGTGATTTTGATGTCCTCAATGCCAGACGATATGACATCATAAAGTGGATAAACAGTGAACCCCCTAGGCGTGGGTCACATCAATCAAATAGATGGTGTGTATCTTTTTATGGCTCGATCGATAAGTGGATCGAGCAGTTTAATATGTTTTTAGTTGGCTAAGGACTTTTTACAAGCCAAAGATACAAGTATGGGGTTCCTCGAGGAGGTTACCCCGAATACGTTTGAATCGTAGTGGCTCGATCGTAAGTGGTTCGAGCGATCATTGGTACTAGGTAGAGTTTTGCCCAAGTGTGTCAAGAGGGTTGGTTGTTGCATTCCCAACATTGCCTTGCTCTCAATCCTCCAAACCATGTCCCTGCTAGGTTCCCAAGCGGAGGTCGTTCAATAGAGCATGTGATCTCTCCTATGCCCTGCCAGGCATAGTTCCTTGAGGGTACCAAAAAACCTCACCCATATTACAACAAAAGTTTGCTAAATACATGAAATATATAATCAAATACATTTTTCTTTATATTACAATATATCATTCGAATAACATTGGTCTTAGACGGGAGCCTCTCGAGGAATGTATGTGGAAGATCTTCGTGGGGATCTCCCTCGAGTGATCCATCTTCCATCTTTATTTGCCAAGTGTAGGGTCAAATTGGATAATTTCTCTTTGGCGGGGACACCCTCTACACACACCATCCTTTTTTAAGTTTCAGTAACTAACACTCAAACCTTAGGGTACCCACTTCCATCATATTGTTAATGAAGGAGCTATTATTCTGTAGTTACAAGAGTAGAGAAATGTTTGTTGGAACTTCTTTTTAGATTTTTATGGGTGTTTGAGGAGTTAATTTTAGAAGACGATGACTGTGTTATTAGAGGTATTTAATGGGGTACTTTGGGAGTATTTGGAGCGTTCATGGTGGAGCTTGGTGACTCCCTTTAGGGCCACTTTTGGAGGTATGGGAGTCACCCATCTTCATCACCATCTACGCCACATTAGAACTCATTAAGGTGGGATAAACTACTCTTATACTTAAGACTGCATATTATGATCTTCTTGTTATAAAATGTCAAGGAGTAGGATTGATATGTAAACAATAGTGTGTTTATGATAAGAATAAACAATATACATTTTTATGGAATAAAAATGTAAGAATATATTATTCTAGTGTGCTTTCTAATAAAACTGAAAATAATGGACATTTTATGAAGTAAAATGTATAAAAATGTTGTTCTGGTATGTTTTCTAGTAAGAGAAAATAATGGACATTTTTATGGAATAAAAATGTGAAAAAATGTTATCTAGAATATTTTCTAGTAAGAGAAAATAATTGACATTTTTATGGAGTTAATGTGTAAGAAAATCTTATATGTGTGTATTTCTAGTAATATATATTTTGTAGAATAAAAATGGTGAGAAAAAGGTTATTTTGTTAAAAATAAAGAATAAGTAAATATTTCAAGGTTTGGAATATTGAAAGATGATATATTTTGTAGGAATGGGTATTTCTAAAAATACTGGTGTTAAATATTTTATGGAATAAAATATTTGAAAATAAACAATTATTTAGCAAATAAATGGTGAGAAATATGTTTAAACCATGTAGTAGGATTTTTGGGTTTAAAATCCATCCTCTCGTGTATATAAACTTGTAGTATTTTGACATAGAATGTATAATATGTTTAAAGATATTTTGTTGGGCTTAAAGGAGAAGTGATAAGGGTTGATATTTTGGTCTTCAAAGTATGTGTAATTGGGACTAAAGACATAATGTGTATAAAGTTAAGAGACTACATGTTAAATAAAAGAAATGGAAATTTTGTTATAAAATTAGTCATAAGTGTGAGTGTATTTCTTGAATAAGGAAGTAAAGAAATATTAATGATGATAAAAAGTATAAGTTAGGTGTTAATGGGCAAAAATGAAATGGTTAGTGAACGTAACTTACTAATGTGAAACATCAACACTTATGGAAGGAAACAAAGGTATAAAAGATGTCTCTAATTAAGTAAAAGTTTAAACTAAGTTTAAAAAGGTGTTAAAGGGTTAAAACACTAAAGAAGTTGGTTTGTATAACTTAATAGTGTTTTGGGTGAAATTAACATGTGAGAAATGGAGGAAATGGTGACTTTGGAAATAAATGGGTAAAATGGTAATTTTATTTAAAGTGGAACATTGTTATGAAATAAAAATGTTGGAAAGGGTGTTACAAAAAGTGGTCCTAAATGAATATAATTTTTGCAATAAAAATCAAGGTTAAAGTGTAAAGGACATGAGATGGTAAATTTCAAAATGTATCACAAATTGGGCGGTAAAGTCCCGAGTTTTGGCTTCAGTCGGGTAAAAAAGGAAAGAAAATAATGTAGACATTTGTAAAATGTTAAAACACATTAAAGGTACTCGGATGACACCAGGATAAAGAAAGAAAGGCTCAGAGCGCTTAGGTGAAAAGCCCTAAACCACTGGCCAGAGCATATGGTGCGCATAGTCATCGGTGTAGACCCCGTATAAGTATGCAGTATTGGAAGATTCTAAGAAAATATTAAGTGAAATGTAGAATACAAATAAAAAAAATGGGTTGTGTGGTAAATGTGAAAATACAACCTAACTTGAATGACTGAAGTCAATATGTCGGTAAAGGCTAAATGGACAAGTCAATGCGTAAGTTTAATAATGTCCATAAGATAGGGAAAGGGTAAAGAAAGTGGGTAAATGGGTGATTAAGCAACCTAAATGGTTAAACCCATATTTAATATCAGAATGTGTTGTAAAATGAGTTTTGCAAAGCAAATAAGTATTTTCTAACACAGTGAAAGTGTGGGTTGAAATGGTGATTTTCAATGAAAATACTAAAGTACGATCAAATGAATAAAATGGTTAACTTCCAACAAAGGAATGGATTTGAATCAAATAAAGTGTAGTGGTTTCATGTATTGAACCAGATGAGTTAAATGAAGTGAGAATTGCTAAATACGAATAATGAAAACCTTTACTAAGATTAAGGTCTAATAATCTGGGTAAACAAGGTTTTTGAAAATAAAATGGCTAAGGCATTGGCATGTGTATTTGAATGGTATACGTATGTAAATATGATCATATTTTCGGGTGTATGTGGTTGTAGCGTGTGAGTATTCCTTTCTGATGTTTGTTTCTATACTGTTGAATAAATCCCACTGGGCATAAGCTCACGTCCCCACTTTGTTACGACAAGTTAGGAGCGATTATCTACTTTGAGGAAGTTTTACAGGTAAGTATACTATATTTATGTTTACGTTACTATCTCTCTTTACTTTAACTTCAAGGTGCTCCCCACGGGTCCCTCATGTAGTTTATCTTGAAATTAGAATCACAGGCTAACAACTGAAATGTTAATTAAAATAAAACAGGACTAGTGACATTATTTAGGTTGTTTCATTGCACTTCACACCTAACACTCGGGTCATACTAGGTTGACTCACGAGTAACCCATAAATCTGGGTCGGGGTGTTACAAATGGTATTAGATCTCTAGGTTCAAAGTTCCTTTTGGGTGTGACGTGGTGAAGCCGGTATTGGATCTTTTGACGTTGGGTGTGGTTCGGGTCGGTCATGCTAATTTGGTGTCGATTGTAGTTCATGTCCTCGACGGTGATGTCAAAGAGGTTAGCACGAATTAAGTTAGTGCCAAGTGGCATACATTAAAGTTTGTTAAATAAATCTCTCTCGCATTTCTGATAAAGTATGATTTATAATTTATAAGTGTCCACGCGAGCCAATAAGTGGTGACACTGAGGCTCATAGTGTGAGGTGCTTTGTGCTCCAGTCTTTGTGGACGTAGAATCGTTGGAGATGTTGATCGAATGAGATATCGTCCGTTGGACAAATGGCACAAAGTGTGAATAATAAACGATAGGGATTGACTGTTAGAGTGTCATAATTATATAAAGGGAAATCATGATTTTGAACTATGTACCGCCTTAAGTGTGACGCAGATGAAATGAGTAGGTAAATTCGATAAGTATGTAATTTGTATGGGGCAGCACTTAGGGTTAGGTATAGTTAGTCTTGGTTAGATGTGATGTTATCCTTGGGGGTGAGTGCCTTAGTGGTTGTTAGCTGATGAATGTATCTTATGAGCCGTGATTAGAAGTACGGGTCATCTGTGGCAAGGAGTCACGTATGTGACAATGAGTATTTATAGTGGCGAGGGAGTGAACCTTAAGTAATCATTCAGAGTATCGATTGAAGGAGTAATACAACAATTTATGAATAGGATATTTAGTGACACCGGTAGTATACACCTGGGTAATGTGTTATTAATAATTAGTCCCGTGGTGAGAACATATTAGGCCCTTGGTTGTAGGCTTGAATATAGTATATCCTGATTCATGTGCCTTGATTATAATGAGGATTTAGATGATCTTAATAATTGGGGTACCTAGGAGTGAACCTAGATAATCGTGGTGACATAGCTTTAAGTAATTAAGTTGTGAAGCCTTAAAAAAGGACCTCTTATGGCGTCAGTAGGGTGGGACTCCTCGTGAGCAATACCCGACATCCTACATCCTATTAGAACCTGGATGATCTTAATTTATAGTTTAATGATTGTAGTTTGACATTGAGATATAGGATCCCTTATGGCGTTTGCAGGCATGGGCCTTAGTGTTTATAGGCAATGATCGACGCCCCGTATCCTACCAAGATATATATAGTTGTGTTAGTTGGTAAATTAGCACGTAGTGAGATGATTTCATAGTGTGGCAATTTAGTTGTCGTGGTTGAATACTCGTTGTGAATTTAATGATGTGGCCTTATGACATCGACTTTAGGTTAATGACATAGATAGGCATGTGAAACCGTATTGAAATCCCTTGGAGATATATACTAAGGTTTATCTAGAGAGATATTCATGAGAGGGGACGGCATTCCATAAGTAGTAATTAATTTAAGGTTGTGTGTCATGTATTACAATGACAATAGTGTCTATCCTCATAACCCTTGGGAATCATTATACATCGAGGTTTATATCGCAATACACATTTATATTGATAGACCCAATTTAAGTAGCATAGGTCGTGATATGACTTGCGATTTCCCATAACAAACATGTAAGTTGTTTTGGGAAATAATTGAGTTTAATATCGTCGCCCATGAGGCTTCAGAAATCCTTTTTGTATTGAAGTTTACATAAGTGATGGTAGACCATTGGTGAATGTAATAAGATTAAATCATGTCAATTGTGGCGGTGCCTTAGAGTTAGTGTTATGTCTTTTGTTTATAGACATGTATCATGATATGACCTTCAAGGATAATTTTGGGAATAGGTTGATCAATTCTAGGTGGTGAACCTGGGAGACTTAGAACATGAGGAGGTTCATTGTTGCTTTTAGAAATAACACACGGGCAAAATGTTAGGCTTAATTTTAGCACCTAAGTGTGCTACCTGCATGGTTAGTAGTGACTTTGTTGAGGGAAATCATTAGGCATGAGTGATGCTTGAAAGTCGAGCTGCCATTATAATGATTATGGTTTGGTATCATGAAGGCAGTGCATCATGTTTGAAGCTATATGAGCGTTATGTTTCACTTGATAGGGTGATCTTAAAAACTGAGGTTAGCTACCGCGTATTGATTTTGGATACCTAGATGTGATTGGTCGGTAACTAATGACCAATGTCGAGAAAAGTAACTTCATTTTAAATTAGGTTAGTTATGCTTACCAATGATAAGTGGGTATAATTAGTCCTAAGGAGGGAAGCCTAGCGTCTCGGCCTCCTGAAGGAATTGGTTTCGTATTCTGTCCGTCTAGCACCAATGGGTGATTCTCGAGTAAACCCATCATGGTTAAGATGTCAAGCCTGGGTATGTGGCAAGACTGAAGTGATTAGCTGGTATCTGATTGGATCGATAGAATTTAGGTGTACATTATGGGTTCGCACTTCATAAAGGTCGATTCATTATCAAAATTTGATTTTTTCGTTTGGCGTGGCAATTGCCCAATTGGTAGCATTCTTGCATATTTTTTATCCCGATAATGGGAGGTTGTTGATTAGTTTTGATTCAGGTGTGGCACTGCTTAGGCTCGGTAGAGATGTGAGTTTGATCGGTTGTGGCTAATTCATCACGGTATATGAGTACACTCTTCTTTGGATTCACCTTGATTCTTCACCAGTCTGTGTGTGCATGTGGCCTTGCATTCTTGTAAGTGGGTTATATATATTACTTGTTTGAATAAAGTGAACATGTTGGTTAGTTAGCTGGTGTATCCAGTAAGACTTGGTAGGATGTCCCGAGGTTGTGATTTCATAGTATTATGAATATTAGAACCTGATAAACCTCAGATGATAGTATTGCATTTGGTTCAAAGTTTTGGAGATCTAAGAGATGATCGCTTATATATGTATATGTTGTGATACCTAGGGCGACCCTGGATCAGCATAGGGATCTCGTAGGAGAGATGGGTCGGGTAGGAATATGTAATAAGATGATTATACTTTATGCGCAGGTCAAGGAGTGTTAAAATTGTATCAACATAGGCTAGGTATGATCAAAGGTTATTTGAAGAAACTTAGGTTGTCAATCCTAACGTAAAGATGTTAATGAGTTCGTTGGTGATATTGGGGTACTTGATGACTATCGACCATCTCAAAGTCTTATTTTGGTAAACAAGATTAGACATGCTTGAGATTTTGCATTGAGATCTTAAGGTTGCCATGATTGGATTAACAATAATGGCCTATGAAATTGAAGTCCTTGGGTTTAGACCGTAAGGTCGAAGATACACTTGAATTGAAATTAGTCACGAGTAACTAGAGGAGAAATTATAATGAGCTAAGAATTTTGAGGACGAAATTCCCTGAGGAGGGAAGTTTGTAATATCCTGGCTGAGAAACTAATCAAATTATATATGCGAATTATACATGATAGGCTAAAAATTGAAATTGAAGAAAAATATGGAGTTACTAAATTTATAAGAATCTTATATAAGGATTTTAGAAGGTTTAGGTTATGAATTACATAAGACCTCTTAAAGGATTTTAAAAGCACCAGTTGGGGAAAACAAGAAAAATTAGGGAGGATAAGTGGGTCGCTCAAACGACGTTAAGTGTCGTTCAAGCGACACTTCTTTTTCGCTTAAACCCCAATCCTGTCGCTCGAGCGGCGTTAGAGAAATGACATCTCCGCCGCTAGTTTTTTGCTGTCAACATGATGACCCTTAGATTAGTTTGGCCAGTGTGTTGTCAAGTAGAGGTTTAATAACCACCTGATATGGGGAGGAATGTGGGGTGATAAGGTTCCCATAATTGGGAACAACTCGTAAGGTGAGTTTTATGGGACTTATTTTGTGTATAAGAGTGAGAGTATAGTGTACGAGATGGGGAGATGATTGCCATTCCCATTTCTGTGTTTCTCACTAAATCACAGTGCCCTCTTCCTTAAACCGTCGTCCACATCACCCTTTTTTGAGTTGCAGTAACTAACATTCACGCCTTAGGGTACCCACTTCCATCATGTTGTTAATGAAGGAGCTATTATTCTGGAGTTATGATAATAGAGATATGTTTGTTGGAACTTCTTTTTGGGTTTTGATGGGTGTTTGAGGAGTTAATTTTAGAAGAAGATGATTGTTTTATTGGAGGTATTTGAAGGGGATTTTAATGGGGTTCTCTTGGAGTATTTGTGGCGTGCATGGTGGAGCTTTTGTGACTCCCTTTAGGACCACCTTAGGAGATGGGGGAGTGACCCATTTTCATCACCATATAGACTACATTAGAACTCATTAAGGTGGGATAAACTGCTCTTATACTTAAGACTGTATATTATGGTCTTCTTGTTATCAAATGTTAAGAAGTAGGATTGGTATGTAAACAATAGTGTGTTTATGATAAGAATAAACAATATACATTTTTATGGAATAAAATGTAAGAAGATATTATTCTAGTGTGCTTTCTAATAAAACTGAAAATAATGGACATTTTATGAAGTAAAATATATGAAAATGTTGTTCTAGTATGTTTTCTAGTGAGAGAAAATAATGGACATTTTTGTGGAATAAAAATGTGAGAAAATGTTATTCAGTATATTTTCTAGTAAGAGAAAATAATGGACATTTTTATGGAGATAAAGTTTAAGAAAATCTTATATATGTGTATTTCTAGTAAAAGGAAATAATAAACATTTTTATAGAATAAAAATGTTGAGAAAAAGGTTATTTTGTTAAAAATAGAAAACGAGTAACTATTTAAAGGTTTGGAATATTGAAAGATAATCTATTTTGTAGGAATGGACATTTCTAAAAATATTGGTGTTAAATATTTAATGGAATAAAATATTTGAAAATAAATAATTATTTAGCAAATAATTGGTGAGAAATATGTTTAAACCATGCAATAGGATTTTTGAATTTAAAATCCATCCACTCATGTATATAAACTTGTAGTATTTTGACATAGAATGTATAACAAGTTTAAAGAAAATTTTATTGGGCTTAAACGAGAAATGATAAAGGTTGAGATTTTCGTCTTCATAATATGTGTAATCACGACTAAAGATATAATGTGTATGAAGTTAAAAGACTACATGTTAAATAAAATAAATGAAAATTTTGTTATAAAAGTAGTCTTAAGTGTCAGTGTATTTCTTGAATAAGAAAGTGAAGAAATTTGAATGCTGATAAAACGTATTAGTTAAGTGTTAATGGGCAAACATGAAATGGTTAGTGACCTTAACTTACTAATGTTGTGAAACATCAACACTTATGGAATTAAAAGGAAGCAAAGGTATAAAAGATGTCTCTAATTAAGTAAAAGATTACTCCAAGTATAAAAAGGTATTAAAGGGTTAAAACACTTAAGAAGTTGATCTGTATAACTTAATATAACTTAATAGTGTTTTAGGTGAAATTAACACCTAAGAAATGGAGAAAATGGTGACTTTGGAAACAAAAGGGTAAAATAATAATTTTACTTAAAGTGGAACATTTTTATGAAATAAAAATGTGGGAAGGGTGTTACACAAAGTGGTCCTAAATGAATATGATTTTTAGAATAAAAATCAAGATTAAAGTGTAAAGGGCATGAGATGGTAAATTTCAAAATGTAACATAAATTAGGCAGTAAAGTCCTGGGTTTTGGCTTCGGCCGAGTAAAAAAAGGAAAGAAAATAATGTGGACATTTATAAAATGTTAAAACACATTAAAGGTACTTGGATGACACCAGGATAAAGCAAGAATGGCCCGGAGCCCTTAGATGAAAAGCCCTAAACCACTGGCCAGAGCATATGGTGCGCATAGCCGTCGGTGTACAACCCTTATATGTATGCGGTATTGGAAGATTCCGAGAAAATATTAAGTGAAATGTATAATGCAAATAAAAAAATGAGTGATGTGGTAAATGTGTAAATATAATCTAACTTGAATGAGTGGAGTCAATATGTCAGTAAAGGATAAATGGACGAGTCAATGCGTAAGTTTACTAATGTCCATGAGATAAGGTAAAGGTAAATGGGTAAATGGGTGGTAATGAAACCTAAATGGTTAAACCCATATTTAACACCAGAATGTGTTTGTAAAAGGAGTTTTTCATAGTAAATAAGTATTTTCTAACACGGTGAAAGTGTGTGTTGAAATGGTGATTTTCAATAAAAATACTAAACTACGATCAATTGAATAAAAGGGTTAACTTCCAGTAAAGGAATGGATTCGAATCAAAAAAAGAGTAGTGGTTTCATGTGTTAAACTGAGTGTGTTTAATGAAGTGGGAATTGCTAAATAGGAATAATGAAAACCTTTAATAAGATTAAGTTCTATTTCTAGGTAAATAAGGTTTTCGGAAATAAAATGGCAAAGGCATTGGCATGTGTATTTCCAAGGCATACGTATGTAGATATATACATATTTTCGCATGCATGTGGTTGTAGTGTGTGAGTATTCCTTTCTGCCATTCGCTTCTATGTTGTTATAGAAATCCCACTAGGCATAAGCTCACGCCCCCACTTTGTTATGGCTGGTTAGGAGCGATTTCATATTTTGATAGCGTTTTACAAGTAAGTATACTTTATTTATGTTTACGTTAGTAGCTATACTTACTTAGACTTCGGGGTGCTCCCCACGAGTCCCTCACATAGTTTATCTTGAAAATTGGAATCGCATGATAACAAGTGAAATATTAATTAAAATAAAACTAGACTAGTAATATTATCTAGGTTGTTTCATTGCACTTCACACCTAACGCTCGAGTTAACTCATGAATAACCCATAAATTCGAGTCGGTGCATTACAAGTTATCCACCTTGAATGGATTTTCCTCCTATTTTTTTTAATAAAATATATCTTTAGGAGGGGGGAACTATCCCCCTCCTTTAGATTCCAAAAAAATAAATATTCATGAGGATTGGATAAAACCATGATTTAACTGACACAAATATCAAGACCGATAGTGCTTTCAGATTAAGATAAACCAATTATGTTATATATGCTAGAAAGTTATTCAAAAGAGATGATGATGATGGAATGATCCTAAAGTGCCTAAGCAAAGATGAAGGTTTAACAACCATTGCCCAATTCCATGAAGGCATATATGGGGCTCAACAAGTTCTTCCCAAGATGAGATGGTTGCTAAGAAAGCATGGTTTTAATGGCCTTCCATTTTAAAAGATTGCATAGACTTTGCAGAAGGTTGTCAAAAATTCCAACAACATGGCCCTCTAAAGAACGTGTCTAGTATTTATTTGCAATATGTAGTGAAACCTTGGCCATTTAAAGGATGGTCAATTGATTTCATCAGTAAATTATATCATCCTTCTTCCAAGTTGCATATTTTTGTACTTGTAGCAACGGATTATTTACTAAATGGGTAGAAGCTAAGGCTTTGAAATCAGTTACACCACTACACCAAAATGACAAAATTGTCACTTTTCAGCTGGCCACCCTTGTCAAGGTCATTGACCGTGACAAAAAATACGCATTTTGTGTCACGGTCATTGACCTTGACACGACCGTGACAAAGAATTATCACGGTCATTGACCGTGACAATGCCGTGACAAATGTAGTTGTCACGGTCGTTGATCGTGATAATTCTTTAAATAATTATCACGGTCAATGACCTTGACACGACCGTGACAACTTCTGCAGTAAAAAAAGCCCTAGCCTTCTTTTTTCCCACCCTATTTTGGTTTTCCCCCTCTCTCTCTCTCTAAGCGATTTATGCTCTCTCTCTCTAAGGTATGTTTTTTTTCCTCTCTTTCTCTTTCATTTCTATATGTGTGTGTATGTGTATGTGTGTATATATATGTGTGTATATGTATTGTATATGTGTGTGTATGTATGTGTGTGGTGGTGTGTGGTGGGAGAGGGGGTAATGGGGTAATGGGGGTGGGGTGGAGTGGGGGGAGGGGGAGGGGGAGGGGTATGTGTATATATGTGTGTGGTGGGGGAGGGGGGAAGGGGGTAGTGGGGGTGGGGTGGGATGGGGGGAGGGGGTGGGGGTGGGGGTGGAGGGTGTGTGTGTGTGTGCGTAGGTGTGTGGCGGGGGGAGGGGGCAAGGGGTGTGGGGGGGGGGGGGGGGGCAATTTTAACAATTGTATAGCTTTAATTAAGAAATTGTATAGCTTTAATTGTAATTTTAATTGTATAGTTTTAGATGAAAGTAAATTAATAATTAGTGCCAATTTCATATGAAAGTAGAATTGCCCCTCATTTTAAATTAGTAAATTAATAATTGTATACTTTAATTGTTAGTTTAATTAATGAAATGAATTAATTGAGTAGATGAATTAGAAGGGGTACGGGTTACACATTTGTTGTTGAAATTGTTGTTGGATTATTTTGTTTAGTAAATGTTGGGTTGGTTAGTTTTAAAAGTGGCATGACCATTGGATTATTGTCCATATGGGGGTGGAATTTTTCAACTTTTTTTTAAAATTACTTTGTATATCAAACAATATATACAAAGTATGATAATTAAATGAAACACACTTGAAATTAAATATGTGTCTATGTGTGTGATGGTGTGTGGTGGGGGAGGGGGGCAGGGGGTGTGGTGGGGCAATTTTAACAATTGTATAGCTTTAATTAAGAAATTGTATAGCTTTAATTGTAATTTTAATTGTATAGTTTTAGATGAAAGTAAATTAATAATTAGTGCCAATTTCATATGAAAGTAGGACTGCCTCTCATTTTAATTTAGTAAATTAATAATTGTATACTTTAATTGTTAGTTTAATTGATGAAATGAATTAATTGAGTAGATGAATTAGAAGGAGTACGGGTTACACATTTGTTGTTGAAATTGCTGTTGGATTTTTTTGTTTAGTAAATGTTGGGTTGGTTAGTTTTAAAAGTGGCATGACCATTGAATTATTGTCCATATGGGGGTGGGATTTTTCAACTTTTTTTGAAAATTACTTTGTATATCGAACAATATATACAAAGTATTTTCAACTATTCCATGTTAGATGTTTGCAACTAATTTAGACATATTTATGTACGTGTACATGTGCGTGTGTGTGGTGGGGGTGGGGTAGGGGTGTGTGTCTATGTGTACTAATAACATTTTTTTTTATCTGTACTAATAACATTTTTTTACAGCAAATGTCTCCTTCATATATTAAGGCGAAGATGATGATGCTGTTTATGATGATGTCGTATGGGCTCGGTGGTAGCGGAGGCGACGAGGGCTCCTCCGCCCCTAGGCTCCCCAAATATGGAAAATTTGGGATTATCGTCGAGAACAAATCGGAGCTATTAGCGAGATCCCTCGAGCTGCTAAAGACGGTCATCGGCCCGGAGTTTATGAGTTGGAAGGAGGTGTCATATGAGCTCAAGTTATCTATTTGGGCGGCACTATAGGTAATATATTTCAATTTCAATTTCAATTTCAATTTCAATTTCAATTTCAATTTCAATTTCAATTTCAATTTCAATTTCAATTTCAATTTCAATTTCAATTTCAATTTCAATTTCAATTTCAATTTATATTTATATTTATTCGCAACTAACATTGAATTTGTTGGACAGGATACGAGAGTCCATTATACAATGGCGTGGATCCGTCCCGCCCAAGGAGCCGATCTCATTGGAACAATGGCAAAAGTTCATTGACAATGAGATCGAGGATCGACAATTGGCATCTCGCCAATCGGGGAGGGAAAACCGGGCAAAAAAGACGGACGTGCACTACTCCGACCGGACCTCTTACACCGAGGTGGAGCATAGGATGAAGGTAAGATTTAATTTTTCTATAACTAGAGAAATATATTGTTCTTCATTATTTTACTTTGCGGGGCCGATACTAATTTTACTTTATTTTATTTCAGGGGTAGGGAGTGGGCCAGGGGGTAAGCCACATAGGCTCAATACTTATGTGGCTCTTCGAACGAAGAAGGGGAAGGACAAGGAGGTGTCCCCGAGCGTCGCAGCGACGATTGTAAGTAATCTGACAGTTTAAATTTTGTTAATTACGTTATAATTTTTTAGTTTACTTTTTTTACTAATCATGTGCTTTTTGTCGTTTCAGGCAAACCTTAAGGAAGTGCATGAGTCGCAGTCTGATGCCGACAAGGCGTCTTTGTCCACAGACGCACTCAACCAAGTGCTTGGCTCCGATCGCAAGGGGAGGACATGGGGGTGAGCTCGCGGGTGGCCAAATCTAGAATCATCGAATTAGAGACGAGCGACACCGGGTTGGCTCGAACGGTGGATTCACACGACGCGAAGCTGTCCCGTTTGGAGGCGACGGTCGAAGATATGTACGCATTCATGAAGCGTACGTTGGGCGGAGACCGTAAGGGGAAGGGGAAAGGGAAAGGGAAGGAGAAGACGGTGGAGGAGGAGGAGGAGGAGGAGGTGCGGGAGGAGGAGGCGCAGGAGGACGAGGATGTGGACCTCGCTGCTTCTTCACCGTCACGTGCGTATTTCGATGATCCACTTCCTTATTTGGCTCCCTTCCCCAGACCATTGTCGACACTTGGTTGGCCGAGCGTGTTCATATTGGATGTATTTGATGGCCAGCGGATAGGTTCGGGGTTGAGGGACCCAAATATCGTCGAGGGTGGAATAGTTCATGGACGTGCGCTTCAAGGGATCGAGTCTAAAGTGCTCGTCACGCATGTGATACCCGGGAAGGAGAACTCCCTATTGTGGTTGCGCGAACAATGCGGCACGATGTATATTAGTGGGTGTGTCAATTCTTATATCGTATGGCCAACTCACCTCCTCACATTTACCCAAGACATGTAGTAACATTATTTTTAAGTTTGTCCATTTTAATTATATTTGGATTATATCGTCATGTATGTTATTTCTATTTTGAATATTTGGATTATATCGTCATGAATATATATTTGCACTATCTTTAGTTTATTTGGATATATGAAGTTTGAATAGGTACAACCGACGTTGTTATAACAGGTACAAATATACTGTTGGGCAGTGGTAGTGGCCATACTGCCCAGCAGAATTTTTTTAAATTCTGCCCAGAATTGTCACGGTCATTGACCGTGATAAGTCCTTGACAAATCTTGTCACGGATTTGTCACGGTCACTGACCGTGACAATTTTTAAAATATTGTCACAGGTTTGTCACGGTTATTAACCGTGACTAAACTTGTCACGGTTCATGACCTTGACACGACCGTGACAATTCTAACAAACTTGTCCAGGTCAATAACCGTGACACGTCCGTAACAAAAAAATTTGTCTCACGGTCATTGACCTTGACAAGTCCAACTTGTCAAGGTTAATGACCGTGACAATAGTGCAGATTTGGTGTAGTGCACCAAATTAATTAATAGACTTCCTACAAGATATTGTGTATAGGTTTAGATTTACAGAGACCATAACCTGAGACAATAAAAGTAACTTTGAGTCAACAATTATGTTGTACTTTACTTCAATGTTAGGTATAAATTTGACTAAAGCAACATCCTATTATGGTCAATCAAATTGTTAAACAAAGTTTATGAATAAGATAATTAAAAACAACCTGATCAAAATGATTGAAAAAATCCAAGAGATTGGCACAAGTTGATGTCAGAAGCATTATGGGCATATTGGACCTCTAAAAGGTTAAGTGATAATAAAACCCTATATGATGTGACTTGTGGGCATGATGTTATTCATCCAGTTAAGATCACTAATCTAAAATGAACTGACTACATAGGTCTATGATCAAGATATGCACATGGAACTATAAAATATAGATTAAGATAAAGTTAGAGCCTTAAATAACATTTAGGCCCAAAAGAAGAAGATAGTTGACAACTATAATAAAAAAGTTAAAAAGAGGACCTTTGATGAAGGGGATTTGGTTTGGAAAACCAGTTCACCTCTCGGATCAAAAGATCCAGCCTATTAAAATGGTCCTCAAACTGGGAAGGACCTTTCCAAATTTATATAGCATCCGAAGGTGAATCATACCATTTGATGGATATGAATTTTCCATATACACATTAGGAAAACAATTTCTAGATTCTTAAGGGCATATTATCCAACTATATAGGAAGAAAGAAAGTAAAGGTAGAAAGGAAATATAAGATATTTTGGCATTTATGTGCTATTAAAATTTCTGAATACAAAGTACATAAAATTAGTCTGAAAGCTTTGATAAATGGCCCTCTTGGTCTTAATTCGGATCAGTTTTTCCTCAAATAATGTTGTATTACTAGCAGACACTGAGAACACACTATATCGTTGACTTACTTGAGTTGGTGCCATACAGGAGTTCCAACTAATTTGGATATCGAGAAAAAATAGGATTAGATTTTTTATGAGTTACAACTAACTTGGTCACGGACTTAGGCCATGACCCATGTCGTGATGGGTCGCGGCCTTCATCCATGACCCACAACTGTGACAAATTGGTCGCGGCCAAAGTTCGCGACCCACGATCGTGACAAAAAAATTAAAAAAAATTGGTCGCGGCCCTCATCCGTGACCCACAACCGTGACAAATTGGTCGCTGTCAAAGTCCGCGACCCACGACCGTGACAAAAAAAAATTTTAAAAAAATTGGTCACGGCCCTCATCCGTGACCCACAACCGTGACAAATTGGTCGCGGCAAAAGTCCGCGACCCACAACCATAACAAAAAAAATAAAAAATAAATGGTCGCGGCCTAAGTCCGTGACACACGACCGTGACGAAAAAAATGGTCGCGAACTTTGGCCGCAACCATTTTTATGCATGAAGAAAAAAATAAAATTGGTCATGGACAAAGTCCATGACCATATTTGACTATAATTTTAAAAAAAATGTATTTTTTTGGTCCAATCCTAAAATTGGGGGTCATGTGAGTACACCGTGTGTTGCTACGTGTAACGTTGGATGCGTACGAGGTGTTAGAAATATTTATTATTGGCAAAACGATAAAAAAAATCACAAATTGCGAATCGAGAACGTTGTTAATAAACAAATATATAAACAAACTTAAAAATATTACACGTCTTAATAATTCACAGACCAAAACAAAATTGGGCAGAGTTTCCTCTATTTTCTTGACATTCCAAAACCTGTAAATGTAAAACCTGCTTATTATAAAGCCCGCACGGCCATAAAATTCAACAATTAAATTATAAAAGCCCGCACGACCATAAAACTAAACAATAAAATCCCGTACGGCTGTAACACATAAAAAAAATCCTGAATGTCCACAACATATAAACAATCTTCATGCTGTAAACCATTGCCTCCTTCAATTGTTCCGCGTGCAAAAATCCTACAAATGATAGGATACATAAAAAAAAATATCAGTAACCAAGTAGTTATACAAAAAAATTAATCAAGCTGAAAAATTGCATATATGAGTTAAAATTATCAACCTATAAATATTTTATGCCTAAGTCTATAAATATGTAAATTACCGTCATATTCTCAAATCGGGAGTGTCGCGGCTGCGCAGCCAGTTCCAACGAGTTACATTGATTCCGTGGGAGGTGTTGGTGCCACCCACAGAGCCGTTCAGAGTCTGTTTCGAGTTTTCACCCTCTAACGCCATGTTTTTAAGCCTAAGTCTAGAAATATACAAATTATCGTCGTATTCTCAAATCAAGAGACCCGAGACTACGGGGTCAGTTCCTACTAGTTACACTGGTCTCGTTGGAGCCACCCACGAGGCCGTTCGGGGATTGTTTCGAGTTTTCAACCTCTAACGACAAGTTTTGCTTAAGTCTAGAAATATGCAAATTACCATCGTATTCTCAAACCGGGAGTGTCGTGGCTGCGCGGTCAGTTCCTACGAGTTACATTGGTCCCGTGGGAGGTGTTGGTGCCACCCACGGGACCGTTCGGGGGCTGTTTTGGGTTTTCACCCTCTAACGCCATGTTTTTAAACCTAAGTCTAGAGATATGCAAGTTATCGTCGTACTCTCAAATCGGGAGACCCGCGACTGCGGGGTTAGTTCCTACGAGTTACATTGGTCCCGTGGGAGGTGTTGGTGCCACCCACGGGGCCGTTCGGGGGTTGTTTCGAGTTTTCACCCTCTAACGCCATGTTTTGCTAAGTCTAGAAATATGCAAAATACCATCGTATTCTCAAACCGGGAGTGCCGTAACTGCGCGGTCAGTTCCTACGAGTTACATTGGTCCCGTGGGAGGTGTTGGTGCCACCCACGGGGCCGTTCGGGGGCTGTGTTGGGTTTTCACCCTCTAACGCCATGTTTTTATGCCTAAGTCTATAAATATGAAAATTACCATCGTATTCACAAACCGGGAGTGTTGAGGCTGCGCGGTCAGTTCCTACGAGTTACATTGGTCCCGTGGGAGGTGTTGGTGCCACCCACGGGACCGTTCGGGGGTTGTTTCGAGTTTTCACCCTCTAACGCCATGTTTTTAAGCCTAAGTCTAGAAATATGCAAATTATCGTCGTATTCTCAAATCGGGAGTCCCGCGATGGCGGGGCCAGTTCCTACGAGTTACATTGGTCCCGTGGGAGGTATTGGTGCCACCCAAGGGGGCGTTCGGGGGTTGTTTCGAGTTTTCACCCTCTAATGCCATGTTTTGCTTAAGTCTAAAAATATATAAATTATCGTCGTATTCGTCAATTGGGAGACCCGCGGCTGTGCGATCAGTTCCTACGAGTTACATTGGTCCCGTGGGAGGTGTTGGTGCCACCCACAGGGCCGTTCGGCGGATGTTTTGGGTTTTCACCCTATAACGCCATGTTTTTAAGCCTAAGTCTAGGAATATACAAATTATCATCGTATTCTCAAATCGGGAGACCCACGACTGCGGAGTCAGTTCCTACGAGTTACATTGGTCCCATGGGAGGTGTTGGTGCCACCTACGGGGCCGTTCGGGGGCTCTTTTTGGTTTTCTCCCTCTAACGCCATGTTTTTAAGCCTAAGTCTAGAAATATGCAAATTATCGTCATATTCTCAAACCGGGAGACCCGCGACTGCGTTGTCAGTTCGTACGAGTTACATTGGTCCCATGGGAGGTGTTGTTGCCACCCACGGGGTCGTTCGGGGTCAATTCTAGGTTTTCACCCACTAACACCATTTTTTAAGCCTAAGTCTAGAAATATGCAAATTATCATCGTATTCTCAAATCGGGAGTCCTGGAGCTGTGCGATTTGTTCCTACGAGTCACATTGGTCCTGTGGGAGGTGTTGGTGCCACCCACGGGGCCATTCGGGGACTATTTTGGGTTTTGACCCTCTAACGCCATGTTTTTAAGCCTAAGTCTAGAAATATGCAAATTATCATCGTATTCTCAAATCGGGAGACCCGCGACGGCGGGGTCAGTTCCTACGAGTTACATTGGTCCCGTGGGAGGTGTTGGTGCCACCCACGGCTCCGTTTGGGCGTTGTTTCGAGTTTTCACCCTCTAACGCCAAGTTTTGCTTAAGTCTAAAAATTTACAAATTACCGTCGTATTCGTAAATTGGGAGACCCGCGGCTGCGCGGTTAGTTCCTACGAGTTACATTGGTCCCGTGGGAGGTGTTGGTGCCACCCACGGGGCCGTTCGGGGGATG
Source organism: Sambucus nigra (assembly GCA_949130495.1). Classification (NCBI taxonomy): domain Eukaryota; kingdom Viridiplantae; phylum Streptophyta; class Magnoliopsida; order Dipsacales; family Adoxaceae; genus Sambucus; species Sambucus nigra. The sequence goes on from OX422220.1 coordinate 55,493,012, forward strand.
TTTTGGGTTTTCAGCCTATAACGCCATGTTTTTAAGCCTAAGTCTAGAAATATGCAAATTATCGCCGTATTCTCAAACCGGGAGACCCGCGACTGCGGAGTCTGTTTCTACGAGTTACATTGGTCCCATGGGAGGTGTTGGTGCCACCTAAGGGGCCGTTCGGGGGCTCTTTTGGGTTTTTGCCCTCTAACGCCCTGTTTTTAAGCCTAAGTCTATAAATAATCAAATTATCATCGTATTCTCAAACCGGGAGGCCCGCGGCTACACGGTCAGTTCCTACGAGTCACATTGGTCCCATGGGAGGTGTTGGTGCCACCCACGGGGCCATTCGGGGGTTGTTTTGGGTTTTCACCCTCTAACGCCATGTTTTTAAGACTAAGTTTAAAAATATGCAAATTATCGTCAAATTCTCAAATCGGGAGACCCGCGACTGCGGACTCATTTCCTACGAGTTACATTAGTCCCGTGGGAGGTGTTGGTGCCACTCACGGGGCCGTTCGGGGGTTGTTTTGGGTTTTCACCCTCTAACACCGAGTTTTAAGCCTAAGTCTAGAAATATGCAAATTATCGTCGTATTCTCAAACCGGGAGACCCACGACTGCGGGGTCAGTTCCTACGTGTTACATTGGTCCCGTGGGAGGTGTTGATGCCACCCACGAGGCCGTTCGGGGGTTGTTTCGAGTTTTCACCCTCTAACGCCATGTCTTTCTTAAGTCTAGAAATATGCAAATTACCATCGTATTCTCAAACCGGGAGTGCCGTGATTGCGCAGTCAGTTCCTACGACTCACATTGGTCCCGTGGGAAGTGTTGGTGCCACCCATGGGGCTGTTCGGGGGTTGTTTTGAGTTTTCACCCTCTAACGCCATGTTTTGTTTAAGTCTAAAAACATGCAAATTACCGTCGTATTCTCAAACCGGGAGTGCCGTGGGTGCGCAATCAAATCCTACCAGTTATATTGGTCCCGTGGGAGGTGTTGGTGCCACCCACGGGGCCGTTCGGGGGATATTTTGGGTTTTCACCCTCTAACGCCATGTTTTTAAGCCTAAGTCTAGAGATGTGCAAATTATCGTCATATTCTCAAACCGGGAGACCCGCGACAGTGGGGTCAGTTCCTACAAGTTACATTGGTCCCGTGGGAGGTGTTGGTGCCACCCACGGGGCCGTTCGGAGGTTGTTTTAAGTTTTCACACTCTAACGCCATGTTTTGCTTAAGTCTAGAAATATGCAAATTACCGTCGTATTCTCAAACCGGGAGTGTCGCTGCTGCGCGGTCAGTTCCAATGAGTTACATTGGTCCCGTGGGAGGTGTTGGTGCCACCCACGGGGCCGTTCGACGGCTGTTTTGGGTTTTCACCCTCTAACGCCACGTTTTTATGCCTAAGTCGATATATATGCAAATTACTGTCGTATTCTATAACCGGGAGTGTCGCGACTGCGCGGTCAGTTCCTATGAGTTACATTGGTCCCGTGGGAGGTGTTGGTACCACCCACAGGGCCGTTCGGGGTATGTTTCGGGTTTTCACCCTCTAACGCCATGTTTTTAAGCCTAAGTCTAGAAATTTGCAAATTATCGTCGTATTCTCAAACCGGGAGACCTGCGATGGTGGGGTCAGTTCCTACGAGTTACATTGGTCCCGTGGTAGGTGTTGGTGCCACCCACGGGGCCATTCGGGGGTTGTTTCGAGTTTTCACCCTCTAACGCCATGTTTTGCTTAAGTCTAGAAATATGCAAATTACCGTCGTATTCTCAAATTGGGAGACCCGCGGCTGCGCGGTCAGTTCCTAGGAGTTACATTGGTCCCGTGGGAGGTGTTGGTGCCACCCACGGGACCGTTCGGGGGCTGTTTTGGGTTTTCACCCTATAACGCCATGTTTTTAAGCCTAAGTCTAGAAATAGGCAAATTATCATCGTATTCTCAAATCGGGAGACCCGCGACTGCGCAGTCAGTTCCTACGAGTTACATTGGTCCTGTGGGAGGTGTTGGTGCCACCCACGGGGCCGTTCGGGGGCTGCTATGGGTTTTTGCCCTCTAACGCCATGTTTTAAAGCCTAAGTCTAGAAATATGCAAATTATCGTCGTAATCTCAAACCGGGAGACCCGCGACTGCGTTGTAAGTTCCTACGAGTTACATTGGTCCCGTGGAAGGTGTTGGTGCCACCTACGGGGCCGTTCGGGACTGTTCTGGGTTTTCACCCACTAACACCATTTTTTAAGCCTAAGTCTAGAAATATGCAAATTATCATCGTATTCTCAAACCGGGAGTTCGGCGGCTGCACGGCCAGTTCCTACGAGTCACATTGGTCCAATGGGAGATGTTGGTACCACCCACGGGGCCATTCGGGGGTTGTTTTGGATTTTCACCCACTAATGCCATGTTTTTAAGACTAAGTTTAGAAATATGCAAATTATCGTCGTATTCTCAAACCGGGGGACCCGCGACTGCGGAGTCAGTTCCTACGAGTTACATTGGTCCCGTGGGAGGTGTTGGTGCCACTCACGGGGCCGTTCGGGGGTTGTTTTGGGTTTTCACCCTCTAACACCATGTTTTTAAGCCTAAGTCTAGAAATATGCAAATTATCGTCGTATTCTCAAACCGGGAGACCCATGACTGCGGGGTCAGTTGCTACGAGTTACATTGGTCCCGTGGGAGGTGTTGATGCCACCCACGGGGTCGTTCGGGGGTTGTTTCGAGTTTTCACCCTCAAACGCCATGTTTTTCTTGAGTCTAGAAATATGCAAATTATCGTCGTATTCTCAAATCGGGAGTGCCGCGGTTGCGCGGTCAGTTCCTACGACTCACATTGGTCCCGTGGGAAGTGTTGGTGCCACCCACGGGGCTGTTCGGGGGTTGTTTCGAGTTTTCACCCTCTAACGCCATGTTTTGCTTAAGTCTAGAAATATGCAAATTACCGACGTATTCTCAAACTGGGAGACCCGCACCTGCGCAGTCAGTTCCTACGAGTTACATTGAACCCGTGGGACGTGTTGGTGCCACCCACGGGGCCATTCGGGGGCTGTTTTGGGTTTTCACCCTCTAACGCCATGTTTTTAAGCCTAACTCTAGAGATATGCAAATTATCGTCGTATTCTCAAGTCGGGAGGCCCGCGACTACGGGGTGAGTTCCTACGAGTTACATTAGTCCCGTGGGAGGTATTGGTGCCACCCATGGGGCCGTTTGGGGGTTGTTGTGTGTTTTCACTCTCTAACGCCATGTTTTGCTTAAGTCTAGAAATATGTAAATTATCATCGTATTCTCAAACCGGGAGTGCCGCGGCTGCGTGGTCAGTTTTTACTAGTTACATTGCTCCCGTGGGAGGTGTTGGTGCCACCCACAAGGCCGTTCGGCGACTGTTTTGGATTTTCACCCTCTAACGCCATGTTTTTACGTCTAAGTCTATATATATGCAAATTACCGTCGTATTCTCAAACCGGAAGTGTTGAGGCTGCGCGGTCAGTTCCTACGAGTTACATTGGTCCCGTGGGAGGTGTTGGTGCCACCCACGGGGCCGTTCAGGGTCTGTTTCGAGTTTTCACCCTCCAACGCCATGTTTTTAAGCCTAAGTCTAGAAATTTGCAAATTATCGTCGTATTCTCAAACCGGGAGACCCGCGACGACGGGGTCAGTTCCTACGAGTTACATTGGTCTTGTGGGAGGTGTTGATGCCACCCACGGGGCCATTCGGGGGTTGTTTCGAGTTTTCACCCTCTAACGCCATGTTTTGCTTAAGTCTAGAAATATGCAAATTACCGTCGTATTCTTAAATTGGGAGACCCCCGCATGTGCGGTCAGTTCCTACGAGTTACATTGGTCCCGTGGGAGGTGTTGGTGCCACCCACGGGGCCGTTCGGGGGCTGTTTTGGGTTTTCACCCTATAACGCCATATTTTTAAGCCTAAGTCTAGAAATATGCAAATTATCATCGTATTCTCAAACCGGGAGACCCGCGACTGCGGAGTCAGTTCCTACGAGTTACATTGGTCCTGTGGGAGGTGTTGGTGCCACCCACAGGGCCGTTCTGGGGCTGCTTTGGGTTTTCGCACTCTAACGCCATGTTTTTAAGCCTAAGTCTAGAAATATGCAAATTATCATCATATTCTCAAACCGGGAGACCCGCGACTGCGCTATCATTTCCTACGAGTTACATTGGTCCCGTGGGACGTGTTGGTGCCACCCACGGGGCCGTTTGGGGGCTGTTCTGGGTTTTCACCCACTAACGCCATTTTTTAAGCCTAAGTTAAGAAATATGCAAATTATCATCGTATTCTCAAACCGAGAGTCTTGCGGCTGCGCGGTCAGTTCCTACGAGTCACATTGGTCCCATGGGAGGTGTTGGTACCACCCACGGGGCCATTCGGGTTTTTTTTGGGGTATTCACCCTCTAACGCCATGTTTTTAAGACTAAATTTAGAAATATGTAAATTATCGTCGTATTCTCAAACCGGGAGACCCGCAACTGCGGAGTCAGTTCCTACGAGTTAAATTGGTCCCGTGGGAGGTGTTGGTGCCACCCACGGGGCCGTTCGGGGGCTATTTTGGGTTTTCACCCTCTAACACCAAGTTTTTAAGCCTAAGTTTATAAATATGCAAATTATCGTCGTATTCTCAAACCGGGAGACCCACAACTGCGGGGTCAGTTCCTACGAATTACATTGGTCCCGTGCGAGGTGTTGGTGCCACCCACGGGGCCGTTCGGGGGTTGTTTCGAGTTTTTACCCTCTAACGCCATGTTTTTCTTAAGTCTAGAAATATGCAAATTACCGTCGTATTCTCAAACCGGGAGTTTCGCGACTGTGCGGTCAGTTCCTACGTCTCACATTGGTCCCGTGGGAAGTGTTGGTGCCACCTACGGGGCTGTTCGTGTGCTGTTTTGGGTTTTTGCCCTCTAACATTATTTTTTAAGCCTAAGTTCTATAAATATGTAAATTATCGTCGTATTCTCAAACCGGGAGTCTCGAGGCTACGCCGTCAGTTCTTACGAGTCACATTGGTCCCAAAGGAGGTGTTGGTGCCACCCACATGGCCGTTGGGGGTTGTTTTTTATTTTCACCCTCTAAAGCCATGTTTTTATGCCTAAGTCTTTAAATATGCAGACTACCATCGTATTCTCAATTCGGGAGTATCGCGGCTGCGCGGTCACTTCCTACGAGTTACATTGGTCTCGTGGGAGGTATTGGTGTCACCCATGGAGTCGTTCGGGGGCTGTTTCGAGTTTTCACCCTCTAACGCCATGTTTTTAAGCCTAAGTCTAGAAATATATAAATTATCATCGTATTCTCAAATCAAAAGACCTGCGACTGCGGGGTCAGTTCCTAATTGTTATATTGGTCCCGTGAGAGGTGTTGGTGCCACCCACAAGGCCATTCGGGGGTTGTTTTGAGTTTTCACCCTCTAACGACATGCTTTGCTTAAGTCTAGAACTATGCAAATTACCGTTGTATTCTCAAACCGGGAGTGCCGTGGCTACACGGTCAGTTCCTACGAGTTATATTGGTCCCGTGGGAGGTGTTGGTGCCACCCACGGGGCCATTCGAGGGCTATTTTGGGTTTTCACCCTCTAACGCCGTGTTTTTAAGCCTAAGTCTAGAGATATGAAATTTATCATCGTATTCTCAAACCGGGAGACCCGCGACTGCGGGGTCAGTTCCTACGAGTTATATTGGTCCCGTGGGAGGTGTTGGTGCCACCCACGGGCCGTTCGGTGGTTGTTTCGAGTTTTCACCCTATAACGCTATGTTTTGCTTAAGTCTAGAAATATACAAATTACTGTTGTATTCTTAAACCGAGAGACCCGCAGCTGTGCGGTCAGTTCCTACGAGTTACATTGGTCCCGTGGGAGGTGTTAGTGCCCCCCACGGGGCCGTTCGGGGGCTATTTTTGGTTTTCACCCTCTAACGCCATGTTTTTAAGCCTAAGTCTAGAAATATGCAAACTATCGTTGTATTCTCAAACCGGGAGACCCACGGCTACGCGGTCAGTTCCTACGAGTTACATTGGTCCCGTGGGAGGTGTTGGTGCCACCCATGGGGCCGTTCGGGGGCTGTTTCGAGTTTTCAACCTCTAACGCCATGTTTTTAAGCCTAAGTCTAGAAATATGCAAATTATTATCGTATTCTCAAACCGGGAGACCCGCGATTGCACTGTCAGTTCCTACGAGTTACATTGGTCCCGTGGGAGGTGTTGGTGCCACCTACGGGGCCGTTCGGGGGCTGTTCTGGGTTTTCACCCACTAACGCCATTTTTTATGCCTAAGTCTAGAAATATGAAAATTATCATCGTATTCTCAAATGGGGAGTCCTGCGGCTGCGCGGTCAGTTCTTACGAGTCACATTGGTCCCATGGGAGATGTTGGTGCCAACCACGGAGCCATTCGGGGGCTGTTTTGGGTTTTCACCCTCTAATGCCATGTTTTTAATATTAAGTTTAGAAATATGCAAATTATCGTCGTATTCTCAAACCGGGAGACCCGCGACTACTGGGTGAGTTCCTACGAGTTACATTGGTCCCGTGAGAGGTGTTGGTGCCACCCACGGGGCCGTTCGGGGGTTGTTTTGGGTTTCCACCTTCTAACACCAAGTTTTTAAACCTAAGTCTAGAAATATGAAAATTATCATCGTATTCTTAAACCGGGAGACCCATGCCTGCAAGGTCAGTTCCTACGAGTTACATGGGTCCCGTGGGAGGTGTTGGTGCCACCCACGGGGCCGTTCGGGGGTTGTTTCGAGTGTTCACCCTCTAACGCCATGTTTTGCTTAAGTCTTGAAATATGGAAATTACCGTCATATTCTCAAACCGGGAGTGCCGCGGCTGCGCGGTCAGTTTCTACGACTCACATTGGTCCCTTGGAAGTGTTGGTGCCACCCACGGGGCTGTTCGGGGGCTGTTTCGGGTTTTTGCCCTCTAACGCTATTTTTTAGGCCTAAGTCTAGAAATATACAAATTATCGTCTTATTCTCAAATCGGGAGTCTCGAGGCTGCGCCGTCAGTTCCTACGAGTCACATTGGTCCCGAAGGAGGTGTTGGTGTTCGGGGGCTGTTCGGGGGCTGTTCGAATTTTCACCCTCTAAAGCCATATTTTTATTCCTAAGTCTATAAATGTGCAAATTACCGTCGTATTCTCAAATTGGGAGTATCGCGGTTGCGCGGTCAGTTCCTACGAGATACATTGGTCCCGTGGGAGGTGTTGGTGCCACCCACGGAGCCGTTCGGGGGCTGTTTCGAGTTTTCACCCTCTAACACCATGTTTTAAAGCCTAAGTCTAGAAATATACAAATTATCGTCGTATTCTCAAATGAGGAGACCCGCGACTGCGGGGTCAGTTCCTAATAGTTACATTGGTCCCGTGAGAGGTTTTGGTGCCACCCACGAGGCCGTTCGGGGGTTATTTCGAGTTTTCACCCTCTAATGACATGTTTTGCTTAAGTCTAGAAATATGCAAATTATCGTCGTATTCTCAAACTGGGAGTGCCGCGACTGCACGGTCAGTTTCTACGAGTTACATTGGTCCCGTGGGAGGTGTTGGTGCCACCCACGGGGCCGTTCGGGGGTTGTTTTTGGTTATCACCCTCTAACACCATGTTTTTAAGCTTAAGTCTAGAAATATGCAAATTATCCTCGTATTCTCAAATCGAGAGACCCGCGGCTGCGCGGTCAGTTCCTACGAGTTACATTGGTCCCGTGGGAGGTGTTGGTGCCACCGACGGGGCCGTTCGGGGTCTGTTTCGAGTTTACAACCTCTTACGCCATGTTTTTAAGCCTACGTCTAGAAATATGCAAATTATCGTCGTATTCTCAAATCGGGAGACCCGCGACTGCGCTGTCAGTTCCTACGAGTTACATTGGTCCCGTGGGAGGTGTTGGTGCCACCCACGGGGCCGTTCGGGGTAACGCCATTTTTTAAGTCTAAGTCTAGAAATATGCAAATTATCATCGTATTTCAAATCGGGAGTCCTGCGGTTGCGCGGTAAGCTCCTACAAGTCACATTGGTCCCGTGGGAGGTGTTGGTGCCACCCACGGGTCAATTCGGGGGCTGTTTTGGGTTTTCATCCTCTAACGTAATCTTTTTAAGCCTAAGTTTAGAAATATGCAAGTTATCGTCGTATTTTCAAACCTTGAGATCCGCGACTGCGGGGTCAGTTCCTACGAGTTACATTGGTCCCATGGGAGGTGTTGGTGCCACCCACGGGGCCGTTCGGGGGCTATTTTGGGTTTTCACCCTCTAATACCATGTTTGTAAGCCTAAGTCTAGAAATATGCAAATTATGGTGGTATTCTTAAATTGGGAGACCCACGACTGCGGGGTCAGTTCCTACAAGTTACATTGGTCCCGTGGGAGGTGTTGGTGCCACCCACGGGGACGTTCAGGGGTTGTTTCGAGTTTTCACCCTCTAACGCCATGTTTTGCTTAAGTCTAGAAATATGCAAATTATCGTCGTATTCTCAAACCGGGAGTGCCGCGACTGCGCGATCAGTTCCTACGACTCACATTGGTCCCGTGGGAAGTGTTGGTGCCACCCACAGGGCTGTTCGGGGCCTGTTTCGGGTTTTTCCCCTCTAACGCTATTTTTTATGCCTAAGTCTACAAATATGCAAATTATCATCGTATTCTCAAACTGAGAGTCTCACGGCTGCGTCGTCAGTTCCTATGAGTCACATTGGTCCCGAAGGAGGCGTTGGTGCCACCCACGTGACCGTTCGGGGGCTGTTTCGGATTTTCACCCTCTAAAGCCATGTTTTTAACCCTAAGTCTTGAATTATGCATATTATCGTCGTATTCTCAAAACGAGAGTCCCGCGACTGCGCGGTTAGTTCCTACGAGTTACATTGGTCCCGTGCGAGGTATTGGGACCGCCCCACACGGTGCCATTCGGGGGCTGTTTTTGGTTTTCTTCCACCAACGCCATGTTTTTAAGCCTAAGTCTATAAATATGCAAATTATTATCGTATTCTCAAATTGGGAGTCCCGCGGCATCACGGTCAGTTCGTACGAGTCACATTGGTTTCGTGGGAGGTGTTGGTGCCACCCACGAGGCCGTTCGGGGGCTGTTTTTGGTTTTCACCCTCTAACGCCATGTTTTTAAGCCTAAGTCTAGAAATATGCAAATTATCGTCGCATTCTCAAATTGTGAGTCCCGTGGCTGCGCAGTCAGTTGCTACGAGTCACATTGGTCGCGTGGGAGGTGTTGGTGGCACCGACGGGACCGTTCGGGAGCTGTTTCGGGTTTTCACCCTCTAAAGTCATGTTTTTAAGTCTAAGTCTAGAAATACGCAAATTATCTTTGTATTCTCAAACCGGGAGTCCCGCGGCTGCGCGGTGAGTTCTTAAGAGTCACATTGGCAACGTGGGAGGTGTTGGTGTCACACGCGGGGACGTTCGGGGGCTGTTTCGGATTTTAACCCTCTAACGCCATTTTTTAAGCCTAAGTCTAGAAATATTTAAATTACCGTCGTATTCTCAAATCGGGAGTCCCGCGGCTACTCGGTCAGTTCTTACGAGTCACATTGGTCCCGTGGGAGGTGTTGGTGCCACCCATGGGGATGTTCGGGGGCTATTTCGGGTTTTCACCCTCTAACGCCATTTTTTAAGCCTAAGTCTAGAAATATTCAAATAACCATCGTATTCTCAAATCGGGAGTCCTGGGGCTGCACGATCAGTTCCAACGAGTCACATTGGTCTCGTGAGAGGTGTTGGTGCCACCCACGGGCCGTACGGGGGCTGTTTCGAGTTTTCACCCCCTAACGCCATGTTTTTAGCCCTAAGTCTAGAAATATTCAAATTAATGGCATATTCTCAAACTGGGAGTTCTGCGGCTGCGCGGTCAGTTCCTACGAGTCACATTGGTCCCGAGGGAAGTGTTAGTGCCACCCACGGGGCCGTTCGGAAGTTGTTTCGGGTTTTCAACCTCAAAAGCCATGTTTTTAAGCCTTAGTCTAGAAATATACAAATTATTGACCTATTCTCAAACCGGGAGTCCCGCGGCTGCGCGATCAGTTCCTACGAGTTACATTGGTCCCGTGGGAGGTGTTGGTACCACCCACGAGGCCGTTTGGGGACTGTTTCGGGTTTTCTCCCACTAACGTCATGTTTTTTAGCCTAAGTCTAGAAATATGCAAATTATCATCGTATTCTCAAACTGGGAGTCCCGCGGCTGTACGGTCAGTTCGTACGAGTCACATTGGTCCCGTGGGAGGTTTTGGTGCCACCCACGAGGCCGTTCGGGGACTGTTTTAGGTTTTCACCCTCTAACACCATGTTTTTAACCCTAAGGTTAGAAATATACAAATTATCGTCGCATTCTCAAACCGGGAGTCCCGCGGCTGCGCAGTCAGTTGCTACGAGTCGCATTGGTCCCGTGGGTGGTGTTGGTGCCACCCACGGGGCCGTTCGAGAACTGTTTCGGGTTTTCACCCTCTAAAGTCATGTTTTTAAGCCTAAGTGTAGAAATATGCAAATTATCGTCGTATTCTCACACCAGGAGTCCCGCGACTGCGTGTTCAGTTCCTACGAGTCACATTCGTCCTGTGGGAGGTCTTGGTACCACCCACGGGAACGTTCGGGGGCTATTTCGGGTTTTCACCCTGTAACGCCATTTTTTAAGCCTAAGTCTAAAAATATGCAAATTACCGTCGTATTCTCAAACCGAGAGTCCCGAGGCTGCGCGGTCAGTTCCAATGAGTCACATTAGTCTCGTGAGAGGTGTTGGTGCCACCCACGGGATTGTACGGGGGTTGTTTCGAGTTTTCATGCACTAACACCATGTTTTTAAGCCTAAGTCTAGAAAAATTCAAATTACCCTCGTATTCTCAAACTGGGAGTTCTGCGGCTGCGTGGTCAACTTATACGAGTCACATTGGTCCCGTGAGAAGTGTTGGTGCCACCCACGGGGCCGTTCGGGGGGCTGTTTCGGGTTTTCACCCTCAAAAGCCATGTTTTTATGTCTAAGTCTAGAAATATAAAAATTATCGTCCTATTCTCAAACCGGGAGTCCTGCGACTGCGCGGTCAGTTCCTACGAGTCACATTGGTCCCGTGGGAGGTGCTGATACCACCCACGAGGCCGTTTAGGGTTATTTCGGGTTTTCACTCACTAACGCCATGTTTTTAAGCCTAAGTCTATAAATATGCAAATTATCATCGTATTCTCAAATCGGAAGTCCCACGGCTGCACGATCAGTTCCTACGAGTCACATTGGTCCCGTGGGAGGTGTTGGTGCCACCCACGAGGCCGTTCGGGGGCTGTTTTGGATTTTCACCCTCTAACACCATGTTTTTAAGCCTAAGTCTAGAAATATCTAAATTATCGTCGCATTCTCAAACCGGGAGTCCCGCGGCTGCGCATTCAGTTGCTACGAGTCACATTGGTCCCGTGGGAGGTGTTAATGACACCCACGGGGCCGTTCGGGAGCTGTTTCGGGTTTTCACCGTCTAAAGTCAGGTTTTTAAGCCTAAGTCTAGAAATATACAAATTATCATCATATTCTCAAACCGGAAGTCCCGCGGCTGCGCGGTGAGTTTCTACGAGTCACATTAGACCCCTGAGAGGTGTTGGTGCCACCCACTGGGACGTTCGGGGGCTATTTCGAGTTTTCACCCTCTAATGCCATTTTTTAAGCCTAAATCTATAAATATTCAAATTACCGTCGTATTCTCAAACCGGGAGTCCCGGGGCTATGCGGTCAGTTCCAATGAGTCACATTGGTCCTGTGAGAGGTGCTGGTGCCACCCACGGGGCCGTACGGGGGCTGTTTCGAGTTTTCACCCACTAACGCCATGTTTTTAAGCCTAAGTCTAGAATTATTCAAATTACCATCGCATTCTCAAACCGGGAGTTCCACGACTGCGCGGTCAGTTCCTACGAGGTACATTGGTCCCGTGGGAAGTGTTGGTGCCACCCACAGGGCCGTTTGGTGGATGTTTCGAGTTTTCACCCTCAAAAGCCATGTTTTTAAGCCTAAGTCTAAAAATATACAAATTATCGTCCTATTCTCCAACCGGGAGTCCCGCGACTGCGCGGTCAGTTCCTACGAGTTACATTGGTCCCGTGAGAGGTGTTGGTACCACCCACAGAGCCGTTCGGGGGTTGTTTCAGGTTTTAACCCACTAACGCCAAGTTTTAAGCCTAAGTCTATAAATATACAAATTGTCATCGTATTCTCAAATCGGGAGTCCCAGGGCTGCGCGGTCAGTTCCTACGAGTCACATTGGTCCCGTGGGAAGTGTTGGTTCCACCCACAGGGCTGTTTCAGGTTTTCACCCTCTAATGCCATTTTTTAAGCCTAAGTCTGGAAACATGCAAATTAACGTCGTATTCTCAAACCGGGAGTCCCGCATCTGCATGGTCAGTTCCTACGAGTCACATTGGTCCCGTGAGAGGTGTTGGTACCACCCACGTGGCCGTTTGGGGGCTGTTTCGGGTTTTTACCCTCTAAAGCCATGTTTTTTAGCCTAAGTCTTGAATTATGCAAATTATCATCGTATTCTCAAAACGGGAGTCTCGCGACTGCACGGTCAATTCCTACGAGTTACATTGGTCCCGTGGGAGGTGTTGGTGACACCAACGGTGCCATTCGGGGGCTATTTTTGGTTTTCACCCTCTAACGCCATGTTTTTAAGCCTAAGTCTATAAATATGAAAATTATCGTCGTATTCTCAAACCGGGAGTCCCGCGGCTGCGCGGCCAGTTCCTACGAGTTACATTGGTCCCGTGGGAGGTGTTGGTGCCACCCACGGGGTCGTTCGGGGTTGTTTCGAGTTTTCACCCACTAAAGCCATGTTTTTAAGCCTAAGTCTAGGAATATGCCAAATATCATCGTATTCTCAAACCGGGAGTCCCAGGGCTACGTGGCCAGTTCCTATGTCTCACATTGGTCCCGTGGGAAGTGTTGGTGCCACCCACAAGGCCGGTAGGGGGCTGTTTCGGGTTTTCACCCTCTAACGCCATTTTTTAAGCCTAAGTCTAGAAATATTCAAATTACCGTCGTATTTTCAAATCAGGATTCCTGCGGCTGCGAGGTCAGTTCCTACGAGTCACATTGGTCCCGTGGGATGTGTTGGTGCCACCCACGAGGACGTTCGGGGGCTATTTTGGGTTTTCACCCTCTAACGCCATTTTTTAAGCCTAAGTCTAGAAATATTCAAATTACCATCGTATTTTCAAACCGGGAGTCCCGGGGCTGCACGGTCAGTTTCAACGAGTCATATTGGTCCCGTGAGAGGTGTTAGTGCCACCCACGGGCCGTACGGGGGTTGTTTCGAATTTTCACCCACTAACACCATATTTTTAAGCCTAAGACTAGAAATATTCAAATTAATGTCGTATTCTCAAATCGGGAGTTCCGCGGCTGCGCGGTCTGTTCCTACGAGTCACATTGGTCCCGTGAAAAGTGTTGGTGCCACCCATGCGGCCGTTCGGGGGTTGTTACGAGTTTTCCCCCTCAAAAGCCATGTTTTTAAGACTAAGTCTAGAAATACATGAATTATCATCCTATTCTCAAATAGGGAGTCCCGCGGCTGCGCGGTCAGTTCCTACTAGTTATATTGGTCCCGTGGGAGGTGTTGGTACCACCCATGAGGCCGTTTGGGGGCTGTTTCGGGTTTTCATCCACTAACGCCATGTTTTCAAGCCTAAGTCTAAAAATATGCAAATAATTGTCGTATTCTCAAACCGGGAGTCCCGCGGCTGCACGGTCAGTTCGTACGAGTCACATTGGTCCCGTGGAAGGTGTTGGTGCCATCCACGAGGTCGTTCGGGGGATGTTTTGGGTTTTCACCCTCTAACGCCATGTTTTTAAGCCTAAGTCTAGAAATATGCAAATTATCATCGCATTCTCAAACCGGGAGTCATGCGGCTGCGCAGTCAGTTGCTACGAGTCACATTGGTCCCGTGGGAGGTGTTGGTGCCACCCACGGGGCCGTTCGGGAGATGTTTCAGGTTTTCACCCTCTAAAGCCATGTTTTTAGGCCTAAGTCTAGAAATATGCAAATTATCGTTGTATTCTCAAACCAGGAGTCCCGTGGATGCACGGTCAGTTCTTACGAGTCACATTGGTCCCGTGGGAGGTGTTTGTGCCACCTACGAGGTCGTTCGGGGGAAGTTTTGGGTTTTCACCCTCTAACGCCATGTTTTTAAGCCTAAGTCTAGAAATATGCAAATTATCATCGCATTCTCAAATCGGGAGTCCCGCGGCTGCGCAGTCAGTTGCTACGAGTCACATGGGTCCCGTGGGAGGTGTTGGTGCCACCCACGGGGCCGTTCGGGAGTTGTTTCGTATTTTTACCCTCTAAAGTCATGTTTTTAAGCCTAAGTCTAGAAATATTCAAATTATCGTCGTATTCTGAAATCGGGAGTCCCGCGGCTGCGCGGTCAGTTCCTACGAGTCACATTGATCCCGCGGGGACGTTCGGGGGCTGTTTCGAGTTTTCACCTTCTAACGCCATTTTTTAATCCTAAGTCTAGAAATATTCAAATTTCCGTCGTATTCTCAAATCGGGAGTCCCGGGGCTGCGCGGTCAGTTCCAATGAGTCACATTGGTCCCGTGAGAGGTGTTGGTGCCACCCACGGGGCTGTACAGGGGTTGTTTTGAGTTTTTACCCACTAACGCCATGTTTTTAAGCCTAAGTTTAGAAATATTCAAATTACCATCGTATTCTGAAATCGGGAGTTCCGCGGCTGCGCGGTCAGTTCCTATGAGTCACATTGGTCTCGTGGGAAGTGTTGGTGCCACCCACGGGGCCGTTTGGGGACTGTTTTGGGTTTTCACCCTCTAAAGCCATGTTTTTAAGCCTAAGTCTTGAATTATGCATATTATTATCGTATTCTCAAAATGGGAGTCCCGTGATCGCGGGATCAGTTCCTACGTGTTACATTGGTCCCGTGAGAGGTGTTGGTGTCATGTTTTTAAGTTTAAGTCTAAAAATTATCAAGTTATCGTCGTGTCCCGTACTCCTTCTAATTATCCCATACTCCTTCTAACATACTATCCAACAACAAGTCAACAACTAATAATTATCCAACAACCAAACCAAACAAAACCAATAATTATCCCGTACTCCTTCTATCATCTAAAAGATTTAATTGATAATGTGTATCAATTATATAACTACTTTAGTTGAAGTAAAGAGTACCTGGTGTGTAATGAAGAATTGGTATGTAATAAAGAATTGGTATCTAATTGGTATGTAATAATGTATGTAATCATTCAATTTCTATAAAATTGGATGAACAAATAAAAATATCATAAAGTTTACAATGATATGTGTAGGTAGTAGCATTGCACCCCTATCCGGATGCTCACTCACTGTGAAATACCAAATCTGAAAAATATTTACACATTGTCAAACTTAAAGAGAAAAGCCAATACAGGAAAAAATTGAATAAAAACATGCAAATGATTAAGTCAAATATCATAATGATGGTCATAACGAAGTTCAGATTGAAAGACCTGAATCTCAACATCCCTCTCATTATAATTAATAGCCTTTCCAAAACCACCGGGTGTGAAATTCTTGGAAAATCATTATTCTTGAATCAAGGAGGGAGTGTTGAAGATAGAAGCAGGGGCAATATGAGGGTCTGGTTAATTTCAGGGGCACTATGAGGGTCTGGTTAATATGCCGTTAAAATAATTAGTTAATTTAAACTATGAGGGTCACTATGATAACATATTGCCCCTGAACCGTTAATTCCAGGGACACTATGAGGGTCTGGGTAATTTCAGGGGCACTACGAGGGTTTGGTTAATCCAGTAGAGAAAGGACTCAAGTCAGGAACACGAAACAAAGAAAATGACTGTAAAGTTAGTAAAGTAGATCATAATATTCAAGAAACAAATGTAAATATAATTTACTTATGAACCTGCATAGCTTCAATCTGCCTCAAAAGAGACCTAGTAGATTCAGGAACTTGAGTAATCAACTCTGCAACCATTTCCTATAATGTACTTTCTACGAGGTTTTCCATTAACCATATAATACAAAGAGGAAAAAAACGATAAAAATAAAAAGTAGGACTAAAATACTAAATATACTAAAATAGCTCTAGAAGTTCAGCTAAAATCGATTAATATGAATATTAACATCCTAAAATCTAAATATTTGATATAAATTGGCTTACCTAAAGTTTTTTTTTTACTAATATTAACAACCTAGTAGGTTGTAAGACTAAAGTTTCAAAAACATTATCTCACACTATTTTTACTTTTACATTAGCTCTGCCACAATATTATCCGAAATTCAAATCATATAAATTATCTATATATACTATATATACTGTGTATAAATTGTCAAGACATATAAATTGTATATACATATATTAATGGAATCTATGTAAATTAATGGAGAAAAAGAATAAAATTTACCCGGGAGAGAGACTGGGACTGGGGCGGCTGCTACTAGGGCAGAGCTGGGGCGACTGCTGCTAGGGCTAGGACGGAGTTGGGAGTGGGGCGGCTGATGCTACCTAATTAACGAGAGAGATAAGCTTTTATATCATCAACCTCAGTGTTTGACGAGAGAGAGAGAGAGAGAGAGAGAAGCGGGCAAATGAAAATGAAAAATAGCGCGCGTTTCTTTATTTTTTAGGAATGACCTGGTCACGGCCTAAAGCCGTGACCCACCATCGCAACCCACAACCCCCTTAGAGCTCTGACTGGTACCTGATCGATGAAGAATGGTCACGGCATACAGTCGTGACCCCCTTGCGCGACCAATAGCAGCTGTCAAATGAGGTATGGTCACGGCCCATAACCGTGACCCATACTAAGAAATGGTCACGGCCCATAGCCGTGACCCTCAATCTGTGATGCGCGACCCTTCTACACCAACCCTAGTGCTTGAATGAGGGATGGTCACGACCCATAGGCATGACCCACACCTAGAAATGGTCACGGCCCTAAGCCGTGACCCTCAATGTGTGTACTCTCTTCTTCGTCATGCCATGGGTCACGGACTTGGGTCGTGACCCACCCGCGACCAAGCTTGGAGGGAATTTTAGCGCGAGTTTGGCACCAAGATGGTCACGACCTGGTCACGACCTAAGTCCGCGACCACTGTGGTCACGGACTTGGTCCGTGACCACTTCTCGAGCTTCAATAATTTAGTGTGGTAATAAATATGGTGATGCCAAATATTGAGTGGGTCACGACCCAAGTTCGCGACTAGTTGGTCGCGGACTTGGGCCGTGACCCACTGGGCGTGACCATTCGCAGGATTTGGTGTAGTGATTAGAGTCTTTAATCAAAGGTCGATGTTACTATCAAGGCTGCACTAGTCGATGCTTTAGAGAAGATCATTGAAGACTACAAAGTCTCTGACGAATTTGTAGGCTTTAATTTTGATTATTTGGAGAGAGGCATCAAAGTGACCAGTCGATGGGCGGCTATTAAGCAGGGTGAGTCTGGTAGCTTGACTGCTGAGGACTTTATTGGTCTCGGCTTTACTGACCCTCAATTTGCTCAGGCTTTAAAGGAAGTGGAAGAAGGTGGTCCAGTCGAGACCAATCCCTTAGAGGCCACAGAGACTGAAGATGCTACTCAATATAAAGACGAGGTTGAGGTCACAAACCTTGGCCTTGACCAAACAAATCCAGCTGCTGATGGGTCAGCTCCTGTCGAGGGATAAGCTGAGCTCTGAGGGCCCTTCTGCTCATCATTAATTTTTTGTGAACCTTTTTGTAATCCTTCTTTTTGGGAACTCATAGTTGTAACTTTTTTGGTTGAGCTGAATGTAAACTCTACAACATCTTCTTTTTATGAATGTAATGAGATTCAGTGTCATTGTTTCTATTGCTCTTTTATCCTAATTTTTTGTTGCTCTATAATAACAAAAGTCACCGATTTAATGATGGTTAACCTCATAATTTCACCAAATTAATGGTGTTAAAGGTCTGAGGTCACCAAATTAATGATGTTTAACCTCATAATTTTACCAAATTAATGGTGTTAAAGGTCTGAGGTCACCAAATTAATGATGTTTAATCTCATAATTTCACCAAATTAATGATATTAAAGGTCTGAGGTCTCCAAATTAATGATGTTTAACCTCATAATTTCACAAAATTAACAATGTTAGAGGTCTAAGGTCACCAAGTTAATAATATTTATCCTCATATTTTTACCAAATTAATAATGTCAAAGGTCTAAGGTCACCAAGTTAATGATGTTTATCGTCATAGTTTCACCAAATTAATGATGTTAAAGGTCTGAGATCACCAAATTAATGATGTGTAACCTCATAATTTCACCAAATTAATGATGTCAAAGGTCTGAGGTCACTAAGTTAATGATGTTTATCCTCATACTTTCACCAAATTAATGATGTCAAAGGTCTAAGGCCACCAAATTAATTATGTTTAACCTCATAATTTTATCAAATTAATGATGTTAAAGGTCTGAGGTCACCAAATTAATGATGTTTATCGTCATAATTTTACCAAATTAATGATGTCAAAGGTCTAAGGTCACTAAATTAATGATGTTTAACCTCATAATTTCACCAAATTTATGATTTCAAAGGTTTGAGGTCACTAAGTTAATGATGTTTATCCTCATACGTTCACCAAATTAATGATGTTAAAGGTCTGAGGTCACCAAATTAATGATGTTTAACCTCATAATTTCACCAAATTAATGATGTTAGAGGTCTGAGGTCTCCAAATTATTGATGTTTAACCTCATAAATTCACCAAATTAATGATGTTTGAGACACATACACTAGTATAAAGATGTTAACAGAATACTGATACTTACTTCTCATTGATATTTTACTTATTGATATTTTGGTGCCTGAATTATAAGAAAATAAGACAACTACAACATCATAAGTAATATTTCTGCAAATGATCGGCATTCCAAGGGTTTGAGAAGGGTTATCCTTCTAGATTCTCCAATCGGTATTGTGGGTACCTCGATTTATCATTCTGGCCCAAGACGAGTATCCTAATAAAAATGGCCTAAAGTCTGGGAGCCTCGCATCCCAATCAATTCAGTTACGACTCAGTCAAGTTCCTAAAATCTCGTATGCAGATATTCTAGGGGTTATGGATTGACGTGGGGGAGTCCAACACCCCTACTCCCCAAAAACAAACATGTATATAACAAACCCTAAGCTTGGGGAAAAAGGCATGTATTATTTTTCCTGTAAAACACTCTTCGGAGTATAGAGAAATAATATCGAGAGAACCATCGGGGTCGTAGGCATTCTTGCTGAACCACGTAAATATTGTGTCGTGTGATTGGCGTTCTTTACATTCTTTATTTGCTTTGGTGATTGCCTTTTCTTATTAATTTGTGTTGAACTTAATTATCACCACGAGCATGTGCCTGGGATGATTTCATCAGTTACCCTATAAGGGTCATGCCAATTTCGATGGATCTTGTTGGGCTTTTTTCATGTCTTCCTCAAAAATCAGGTCTCCCACAACTATCGGCCTCTCTTTCACGCTTTGATTATAAAATTTGGTAGTCCTCTTCTGGTAGGTTTCTTGCCTCACCTCGGCATCTTCTCTCCTCTCTTTAATCAAATCAAGATCAAGTCTTCTCTCTGTTGCATTTTCTTGAGGGTCATACATCTGAACTCTATGAGTAGGAAGGCCGATCTTGGTAGGGATGACAGCCTCTGAGCCATAGGCCAATATGAATGGGGTCTCCCCTGTAGGAGTCTTGACTGTCATTTTGTAGGACCATGGCACAGCGTACACTTCTTCGATCCATCTTCCATTTGCCTCTTCTAATTTTTTTTAATCCCATCAAGGATCGTCCGATTTTTTACCTTTGTCTGCCTATTTACCCAGGGTCGGTCGACAGATGAGAATAATTATTTGACTCTAACTCTTTCACAATATTTCTCCAAAGAGACATTTTTAAACTGCGTCCCATTGTCTGAGATTAGGGTATTTAGGACACCATACCTGTAGATAATTTTTTCCAGATGAACTGGAATGTCTTATGTTCTGTGATAGTGATCATCGGCTCAGCCTCTACCCACTTGGAAAAGTAATTTATCGCTATAATCAAGTACCGATAGTTATTTATAGTTCTTGGCAGGGGTCCTACCAAATCGACTCCCCATACTTCAAATGGCCAGGGAGATGTGATGGAGGTCAGAGGTTGATGAGGCTAGTGGGGAATACTAGTAAAACTCTGGCACTTGTCACATTTCTTTACATATGCTGCTGTATCTTTGGCTAGGGTCGGCCACCAGTACCCCTGAGTTATAATTCTTTTGGATAATGATCTTCCTCCAGTATGGCTAGAGAAGGAACCCTCATGTATATCTTTTAAGATATTCGGTATCTCAGATGGATGAACACATCTGAGCAAAGAGAGCAAAAACCCTTTTTTGTACAAAGTGTCTCCTATTACGGAGAATTTGGCATCTTTGTACCTCAGCTTTCTTCTCTCGAATTTTGATGAGGGTAGCTCACCCTCTCTGATGTATCTGATAAGAGGATCCATCCATGAAGGCTTACATTCTTAAATTCAGGCAAGACTTGAATGTGACATCTCCCTCTTCAATAGATGGCCAAAGAAAGATCTCTACCGGCACTGTTCTTCTGATGTCAGTTCTTGTAGCTGAGGCAAACCTCACGAGCGCGTCTGCTCAGACGTTGTCTAGTGGAGATATTCTCTTCAGCTTTACCTCTTTGAAGGTTTCAAATATTGATCTTACTCTTTTGAGATATTCAGCCATTCTCTCGTCCTTGGCCTCATGTACTCCTAAGATTTGATTTACCACCAGTCTTGAGTCACTATGGACTAGGAGTTGGCTGATATTTAGATCTCGAGATAAAAAGAGACCTGCTACTAAAGCTTCATATTTAGACTCATTATTTGAGGCATTGAATTTAAACCTCACAGCATACTTTATATCGATGTCGTCTGGTGCTGACACTATTACTCCGACACCACTTCCATTTTCGTAGGACGACCCATCAACAAAGGGGCTCCATACATCATCGGGCTCAAAAAAGTTTCCCTCGGTTAGGGATCCTTGTTTGAAGAGATAATTTCCCTCTTTATTCTCGATTGTCTTTCCCCTAACTGTGTTTGTCTCGGCCTTATCCATGGAAGGGTCGACCCCTCTTTCTAGCGGACTGTATGTAATATCACCTTTTTCTTTTTCAACCTTGGCCTCGTCTCAAGTGAACTCGGATAAAAAGTCAGTTAGGGCCTTCCCTTTGATTGCCACCCTTGGCTGGTAAACAATGACAAATTCTCCTAGCTCAATTGCCCAAGACATTAGTCTCCCTAATTTCTCAGGTTTGTGGATGACCTGTCTGAGCGGTGAGTCTGTGAGGACGACCATTGAGTGGGCTTGGAAGTACGGTTTCATCTTTCTAGAATCATGAATCAAAGCGTAAGCCAACTTCTCCATCCTAGGATATCTTTGCTCAAATCCTTAGAGGGCTTTGCTATTGAAATACACTGGCTTCTGTATCCCATCCTCTTCTCACACTATAGCAGTGCTAATTGCTGACTCTGAGACGGCTAAGTACACATATAACTTTTCTCCTTGTACTGTCCGGGATAGAAGTAAGAGAGAGTCGAGGTAGGACTTAAGCTCTTTAAAAGATTTATCACATGCATATTCCATTCAAAAAAATTTCACATGATTTTTAAAAATGGAAGACATTTGTCAATAGCTCTAGAAACAAACCTGTTAAGTGCAGTCACTCGTCTAGTAAGTCTCTGAACATCTTTGATAGTCTCAGGTGTCTTCATTTCTATCAAAGCTTTTATCTTTTATGGATTAGCCTCTATTCTCCTTTGGTTGACAAAGAAGCCTAAGAACTTTCTAGCACCGACCCCAAAGACGCAGCTGGCAGGGTTGAGCTTCATCTTGTATGTATCCATGGTATCAAAGGGTTTTTTAAGGTCGGCCACATGGATGTCGATATTTAGACTCTTCGTTAGCATGTCATCCATATAAACCTCCATAGACCTTCCAATTTAATCCACAAACATTTATTTACCAGATGCTGATATGTACCCCCTGCATTCTTCAGTATGAAAGGCATGACCTTGTAGCAATAGGTCCCTTTATCTGTAATGAAGGTTGTCTTCTCTGAGTTAGTTGGGTCCATAAATATTTGGTTGTATCCATAATATGCATCCATAAAGCTCCTCAGCTCATGAATAGTTGTGGCGTCAACCATCCGATTAATACGAGGAAGAGGAAAGTTATCTTTGGGACAAGACTTGTTCAGATCGATAAAGTCCATGCATATCCTCCACTTTACATTGGCTTTTGGCACTATGACAGCATTGGATGGCCACTGATCGAGGTGGAAACCGAGTGTCCGTCTAAATACGCTAGTCGTTGTTATCGGCTTCCAACCGCAATACAAAAACCTAAACTTTAACTACACCCTTATGGAGTATAGCAACGAGTCTGGGTATCGAATCCACAGGGAAAAGGGACGATCTCATTTTGACGACATAAGGTAGGTTAATTAATCCTAAAGTTGACTTTAAAAAGGTAAGAAAAGATGATTATGTTATTATGGGATTAAATCTACTAACTAAATGCAAACTAGATAAAACTACTAAATTAACTACGTGAGCAAAATTAACTAACTAATAATGAATTAATATGATTGAGGAGAAATAGGTTAGGAATTCAATCCACCCAAACTTAGTGTGTTGCCCAATACAAAACTAGTCGTAAATTAATTAATTGATCAAACTCAGTTTTTAGTACTCCCAAGCATTACATATATGAGGTTGAAGCCCGCATCATACATAATCAAGAGATGAGTAAAGCAGTGTCGTATTAGCTACAGGCGCGTTGCACTCTTAAGCATCCCAGTTACCTAGGACAAACGAGATCAAAAGTCCTACAACGATTGTGATCACCATATTACACGATCTAATCGATTATTAAATTCAGAGAACAAATTTTATACCCATGCAAACCACATCGGGTTGGGTTCATGCATCCCAACCCTTAAACATCTAGCCTAACATGGTGAAATTAGTGAAAACTACGTTATCTATGTTGCATGAACTCATAACTGCGTGGAAAGAGAGATTAAACATGAGAAATAATAATAAAAGTATTGGAAATAAAGGTTCTAATATTGAAGAACACAATCATGCAAGAAGAAATCAAAGATTGAAGAAAAACCAAAAAAGCTCTTGAATTAAAGGTACAAAATATGTAAATTCTTCACCTAGATGTTCCTCCTTGTTATTGAGCTTTTACATGAATGAAATCTGAATAAAAAGAGTCATAATGACTAAATATATAGGTTAAAAGTCATTTAAAAGAGTCCCCAAAACATAAAACACTTTTGGCTAAAAGATAAGGACAACTTAAAAATCCCGTATCTTGCAATTTATCACACTTAGAAAGCATGAATAATTTTGTAACGAACTTTGAGTGTAACTAAATGCGATCCGGATCCTTCTAAAATAAAAGGTCCGGATCTCCCTTCAAATTAATGCAAAGATCTTCTTCTGACTTTTCTCATCTTCAAAAGTTCATAACTTCGTCACCGTAGCTCGGATTGAGGTGTCGTTTTTACTGTGTTCTTATAATTGAAATCTATTCAACTTTCTAGTTGGCTCCACCTCCGGAATATGGCTATAAAATTACGAAATACCCTTGAGCTCCCCATTTGTTGCTTTCTTTCACTGTTTTGCGTTCTCTTTCGCACTAATTTGCATGAAATACCTGTAAAACACATAAGAGATACACAAGATACGAAATACTTGCCAAAAAGGGCTAGTAGCATAAATATGAGATAAGTTCAATCTATTTGCAATGCACGGTATCATAAAAATACCAAAATTAAGGGGATAAATGTAAAGAATTTATGCCTAATCAGCCACCCTGGGTAAATAACCTCTCTAATGAACTCGGCTTCTTCGAGCTTCTAAACCTCATCTCTGATAACATCATCCTTTTCATAGGAGTAGATCCTTCTCCTCTGCTTCAATGGCTTGGCATCTTCCACCACATTAATCTTGTGACACATGATGTTGGGGTCAATACCTGGAATGTCTACATGACTCTAGGTGAAGATGCTTTGTCTTCTCTTCAGCAACTTGATTAGCTCGTCTTTGATCTCAGGATTTAGGGTTTTTCTGACCTAGATGACTTTTTTCGACTCTTCCTCATTGAGGACGATGGATTCTACCTCTTTCACGACCTCTCCCTTTTTGAGCTTTGTCTCATCTCTCGGAACAAGAGTGTCAATGTTGTAGGTGGTTGTAGATTTTTTATATGCCTTTCTTTCCTCAACAGAGTTGAAGTAGCATTCTCGTGTTGATGTTTGGTCACCCTGAACTTCCCCTACTCCATAAGGAGTCGAGAATTTTATCATTTGGTGGACCGTTGATGGCACGGGCTCAAACTCTTTGAGGTACACTCGTCCAATTATGAGGTTGTAGGTTGAGAGGACATTCTCATCCATGACAAAGGAGTTAATTTTTATAATTATCCATTTTGGCCACTTATCCCCATTCTTATATCCATCTCATACATCCCCAATGGGTGAACTTTCTTTTCACTAAAGACGATCAGTGGATGGTGGTTGGGGACGAGTCTTGCCCGGCTAAGCCCCAACACTTTAAAATAAGGCTAGAACATGACATCTATCGAGCTTCTCCCATCAACTAAAATCCTTAGCACCTCACATCCATTCACTCTAGTTGTGATGACTAGAGGGTCATCATGTGGGGCTAGGATACCCTTAAAATCCAGTCTTAAAAAGATGAGTATTAGGGTGTCCCTGTTCACCTTCTTCCTCTTCTCAGACTTCGTATGAATTGAAGCCGAATAAATGACATCGGCTTTTATAACTACCTTTGCCTCTGCAACATGAGATTTTTTATCGGCTATATCAGAGCCTCCTCATAGTATTCCCCCACAGATCATACCAACACCAAAGGAGATCATGTTTAACCTCTTTACTAGGACGATGTCATCCTTTGGTGGGAGGTTCGGGTCATCATCGTCATCATCAGAGGGATCATCGCGCTGGGAAGGGGCATATTCTCGACACTTTTCATTCCTTATCTTCTTTAGGTCAGCTCGGTCACCCTGTGGGGTACCTTTATTTACGTTCTTCCTTAGCTTTTCGGACTTCAACATCTTTTCAATCTCGTCCTTTAAGGAGAAACACTTGTCAGTCAGATGGTCGTGGTCTTGATGGAATTCACACTATAATTAATTGTTCCTCTTATAAGGAGGATCCTTTAGCTTCTCATTCCACCTTAAAGACTGGTCGTTCTTTATCTCATTAAGGATGTGTTCACAGCTTACAGTCAATTGAGTGTAATCTGCAAACTTATCATCAACTGACCTTTTCTTCCCATCTTTCTTTTTCTGAAACTTGCTTCCATTGTTGTTTCCTTTCTCATCCTCATACTTAACAGCCATCGCTTCCTCAGCATTCATAACCTTCCCATCTATTTCCAGCAACTCGGCTATTGACTTGGGGGGGGTACTCGGTAAGCTTCCATAATATATTTCCCTTTTAGAGACCTCCGATGAGGGTTATCATAGCTATGATTTCTTCATAGTCCTCTAATTCCAACTTTTCCTTGTTGAACCTTTCAATATATCCTCTTAGACTCTCATTTTTCCCTTGCTTGACATAAAGTAGATGGGTCATCTTTTTCTGAGGTCTCACCCCAAAACAGAAGTTGTGGATAAATCGCTCGGCCAACATTTTTAAGTTTTCGATGGAATTCTTTGGAAGAGATGTAAACTATGCATGTGCATCCCAAGTTAAAGTGCTTGAGAAACATCGACACCTCATCTCATCAAAGATGGAGTAGATATCTGCTGATGAGAGGTACATTTCAATTTAATGGACAGGGTTGGTGCTTTCATCGTACTTGGGAGACACTACAGGAGGCTTGAACTTGGTCGGGGTTGGAAAGCTGATGATCCTTGCTACGAAGGGTGAACCCTCTTAGTACCCCCTATGCAAGGGGTCTCGGCTTCTTAGGATATCCATAATTTTATCTTCAAGCCTTTGAATTACGTCATTCCATGGCTTAGCAATGTCGGCCAAGCCTATTTTATCCCTGCCATCTCCAAAGGTTCAATTGGGGGTTCCCCTGCTACAGCACAACGTCGGTTGTTAACTTCCCCCGACCTCCATCTCGGCCACATGGGGGTCAACCATAATGGGGCCGAAAATATCCCTCTTCTCTTTTGGAGCCAGCAAGACTTCTTGACCTTGATAACCTCTCCCTCAGGTCATTGCTCGGGCCGAGCCTTTCAAAGGCCGACCCTCTGCTCAATCGATCAAATGTTGAGCCTCTTGGGCGAACATCGAAATCTCGTTAACCATACTAACCTCGGCTGTGATGAGCAGGTCGTACAGTGTTTTTAGAAATCTCATATAGCTCCTAGCATTCCACCGGAGCATCCTTGGCTTCCACATCGTCATACTGGTCCTCAGGGAAGGGGTATCCTTATATCCCCAGGCGTAATCGCCTGGGGTAAGCAATGTCTGTCCACCGCTAGGGAGGCGGTAGATCTTTACGTAGTGCCTGGGGTGGTCCCCTAGCCTCCTGGTGTTGTTCTTGCACAACTGTCGGAGTGATCATCTCTGGAGAGATTCCTGGTGGCATCATCATCATGTTTTGGCTGAACTGGGAAAATTGCTCCTTCATAGCTTGTTGACTAGCCACCAAGGACTTCAAGGCTGCTTCCACCTCAGCCATCTCGAACTGTGGTGGTGCATGGCTGGAACTTGGCCCTACACCATTAGCTGGTGGTGGAGGTGGTGGTAACTCTGGTGCCATATGTTTGAGTTGTGATTAAGAGGCTGGTAAGCTTGAGAACCTTAATGGATCTCTTTTAATGGTGAAACAACTCCACACAAGGGGGGAGAATTGGTTCACCACCAAAGTCTTCGGTGAGGCCAAGCTATGAAAATGAAGATATGAAGCTTCTCGTTCTCACAAACGACGCCAAACTGATGATGCTGGAAATAGCACCACCAGATCGAGGTGTTGTTGAGCTTAAATAAGTATAACAATGGAAATAAGTAAGCAATATAGATATAGAAGGAGATGAGGAGAGACATACCAATATAAGTGGTTCAACCTATTTAGGCCTATGTCCACTGTGCGAGTGTGTGATCTTCACATAAAAGAGGGGCACTAATGGCCCTGTGATACAGTTCTCGCACTTTCTCTCTCTACTGTGTGTTTTGACAGAGATTCCGCTAGGGTTTACAGTCATGATCCCTTTACAAGGTACGAGAAAACAAAAATATATAGTGCTTGGGGGGTGTAGTGTACCCTTAAGCATGCAATGAGCATGAGTGTGATGATTTAGCCAATCTCATGCGAACACCTGGCTGTGCCACATGTAGATAATGATGACCAAATATTCCCTCACGTGAAGGGAATGATTTGGTTATAACGGTTTTATCCACGTGTTCCAAGTCTTTCATGTGCTTGTGTATGCTCAGACCTATGACATCATCGACTGTAACCTCAGCTCAACTGAGTACGATATTGGTAAGTCTGATAGTTGTGTTAGTCTGCCAATAATAAGTATGACCTCGGCCTAATTGACCGGCCGAGGTTGGGCATTAGGCATAGCTGTGGTGTTTGCTGAAGTAGAGTATGATGATGTAGTGGCCATAGTTGAGCCCATAAAATCTGTTGCTGAACTCGGCTGCTGTCGAGCCGAGGTTGAACAATGTGGAGTCGATCTTGTGAAGGGCGACATCTCTGATGGCTATTGTGAACCTCCTGATGATTCGGCTATTTGGTTGGCCGATGTTGCTGCTCAGAGTATGAGGGTAGACTTTGGGCATATCAGTATAATTGAAGAAAAATTGACTATGTACTGTGATAACCAGAGTGCCATAAATATATCTAAAAATCCTATTCAGCACTCTAGAACTAAGCATATGAAAATTATACATCATTTCATTCGTGACCTTTTAGAGTCTAAAGAATTAGATATTGAGTATCTCAATACTGACAAAATAGTTAGCTGATTTGTTTACAAAACCTCTTGACAATATTAGATTTGAGTATCCTCGTAATGACATTAGTATGATAGTTCTTACTTAATTCAACACATCAGTCATATCCTCTGTAGTTGCATGCTAATAATTGGTTTATGAGGATTTAGGGCATGAACGTTTCTCAAATGAAAAAAGATGCCTCCTAATATTTGTTTAATGTAGGAGACCCTTGTATGTTGACATATTATATCATATTCTCCTGATTTATATTCATTTACCCTGCTGTATATTTGAGAAAATTGGGGGAGAGGAACTTGAGTACCTGGCTTATAATTTCATATCTTATTATGTTCTAACTCAACTAATATGCCATTGAGTGTTAATTCTTTTAAGGAATTTTTCAGACCCGGTTGTATAGCTTGTCCCATTTATTAGGGTATTGGTTTATATTGTAGTTGAGTAATGTATTTTCTTCTCTTATTTTCAGTTCTAGGATGGGAATGGGTAGTTAGAGATCTTTATATAGGAAATCTAGGATTTTTTATTTTTACCCACGAGTATAGGATACTCAAGGGAATTTTGTCTCTAATATACGAAGAGGGAGATTGAGAACACACTATATGGTTGACTTACTTGAGTCGGTGTCATATAGGAGTTCCAACTAGTTTGGATATCGAGACAAAATATGATTAGATTTTTTATGAGTTACTCTATCTAAAAAAAAGGTATCCAAGCTTCAACAAAGGAATCTCGGTGCAACACAAATGCTTTAATGTTCTACAAAAAGGTAAGTACAACTCTTGAAACACATTAGGACACACACGCTGCATATATGTGCACAATTTATGTGGTGGTTTAGCTTCATCAAACATTTAAAAAAAATCATTTAAAAATATTTTTTAAATCATTTTAAATAATTTTTTTGATTAATTAAAATATGGTTTTAAAATGTTTGGGGATAAAATATTTACTTTTTTTTATGGAGAAAGCTTTCGGGTTGGATTTTGAAATACTCTAAAACTTTTTAAATCTATTAGTTGGTTCTTATTTAGCCAAATGCGTTTTGCATTTTTAGCTCAGCAATTTGTGCTTCTTCAAACTGAGTTGCTATGGTAAGATCGTGACCATTTGTTCCTGAGTTATCTACGAACCAAAGAGGTTCAAACCTCAATCCTCGTGACTTCCCAATAGACAACCCAGATTCTTTGTTTCCACCGCATTACATCAGCCCTTAGATTCAGTTCCTTTCAATGCAAATCTGATCTTGACCTTCGATTTATAACCGTCCTTCATAACTGAGTATATAATTCTTTTATGTTTCGGTTTTTCAGGAGAACGGGAGAGAGAATATATAGGTTGAGAGAATAAGAGAGAGGACGGTGGGCTTTCAACAATAGAGAGAGAGAGAGAGAGAGAGAGAGAGAGAGAGAGAGAGAGAGAGAGAGAGAGAGAGAGAAGAAACCTCTTCTCCAAGAGAGAAATCGATAGAGAGGTCATCGAAGTTGTGAGAGAAAATGAAATCCCCCTTAGACCATATACGATTTCTTTTTCCAAAACAAATACACCAAAGCCTTGTTTGATTAAAAAAAAGTAAACCCATATTTGAGAGTTAAAATTCTTGGGGTTTATGTGAGTTGGTGTATCGCTGGTTTGATTCAAGATTGAAGACCTCTTCAGTTATATATATCTCTAAGAACTATATTTTTCACATAGATTAATTTTTAGGTTCTTTATATCTGTTTTTTTTTTATCATTGTTTTGTTGTTGTTTGATCCAAGATTGTGATCTCAAATATATTTTGAGAAATAAGACTTTTGATTGTGTATATAAATTCAGATCTAAAAAACGTTTTTGGTTTCAAAATTTAATTTCACATTTTGTGAAATCAGTTTAAACATAAATAAATTTTTGTAACAAACTTTGATATAATTTTTTTGTCAGATCTAAAATTTGTTGAAGTCTATTATTCAAAAGATATTTGAAATTATTTGCATATCATATAGAATGCTTTGTAATTCGTAAATTTTTTTGTATAATTGATTGGGAGATGTGAGATGCATTTCTGCATTTAGATTAATTCACAAAAACTTTCAATCTCACACGAACACTTAAATATTGTGGTTCTTGGTGAGATATATTGTTTGTTGGGCTGCTATAATCAAGTGGACAAGGAAAAAGTAAGGAAGCTGCTGGAGGAAGATCATATCAAGTCAAAAGCTTTTGAGAGTGGAGTAACTCGTGTAGGTAATTTTCTGAACTTATATTTAGGATCTTGTATTGCATGCTTAATGCTGTAACTTGTTCCTTGTGATTTTAGTGGATTTTTGTTTTGCTCCATAGAGGGGGCTGTGGATGTTTCCCTTATTTTAGGGTTTTACCACATTAAAAATCGCGTGTCAAATTTGCTTGAATGTTCTTAATTGCGTTTGTGAGCATTATCTCACTCAAGACTTAATTGTAGGTTTTAGTTTTAAAAACCTAAGGCAATCAAACTAATAAATCTAAAGGACAATATTCAGAAATATTTAACATATATTGTGTTGTATTTTGAAAAGATTTTTGTTCAAAGAGTCTGTTTTCGGAGTTTACTCAACCTATAACATTTTGTTATTAACTTAGTAAGCCTTTTTTTCATATACTTGCATATCCCCTACCATCTGGTTCAACCTTGATTAAAAGTCAACCTCCTTAATCACAGACACTTCCCTCTTGGCATTAACCTGAGCCAACCTCCTATTCACTACTTCCTTCTTGGTAAAAAGAGCATCCCTCTTAGCTTGAGTAACCCTTACATCTTGTAGGCTTATTACTGCCTCAGCTTTTATATTGAGGATATTAGGCGTGGTTAGTATATAGATCATTTTCTTTTGCATCGATATGGTTTAGTATCCCAAGGAAGACTAAAAGAGAATTGAAACTAGTTATCATCTCTTGAAGAACATCTGCCTCGAGACCACCAAATCATAAAAGGAAAAAAACAATATAGGTTTAGTCTTGTACAAAAAAAGAAGTGAGTTAGAGCTTTAAAGGGTCCTCTTGAAAAGCTTCGAAGTAGCTTCAAATCTTGATAAGTCTCTAATTGCCAATAGGAAGAATCTAAATGGGCTTAGAAAAGGTGTCCCTATTGTTGTTGCACATTAGAGGAATAAACATTTGATGTTAGAATAGAGTCTTGAGACATCAATTACTAAATATCTTCTCGGAAGGCATCAACTTCTCGAGGAGACATCAACTCTAGAATACCCATGGGGACAACCTCAGCTGGTGGAGGAGTTTCCCTAAAAAGTAAAACCATTGGTTCTTAAGCAACCTATGGAGAATTGGAAATATAAAGTGACTTAGGAATGGCCTCATCAGGGTTATTCTCTTTATTAGGCTCCTCTGCCATAAACCTTGGACTGCCAACAGCCTCATTTGCGAGAATGCGAGTGGAGTCATGTGAAGAAACATTTATTGAAGTTGATTCTAATCCAATAATTGTGTTTGAGGTTGGAGTAAATCCCTGAATAGGTACATCAACTAGCATAGTTATTAGAGATGCGAGAAGAGGATATTTAGGGTCACCAGCCGACAAAGTTTCCTTTACCTCAATTAAAGTTTTACTTGGATCTTCAAAAGGAGAAAAAATAGTTCAAAGTTAGAAAGATTTGTGTGGTAATCCAAAAGAATAAAATACTTCATCATAGGATAAGATATTGGTACACCTGCTAACTTGACCTTATGGATAGGTTTCCTATCTATAGAATTCATTCTTTTTCGCTTTGGAACATTGAACATGACTGTTACAGGAGGTTCAGTAGGCTTCAAGAATGGTTAATGAACTACCTAATTGAATGTCATAAGGAGGTTTCTTCCATGACTGTCGAATAAGAGGTATAATACCTTCTTATTATTATTATTCCTCTTTTTGACTTTCTTCTTCAAGTACAAGTTTCCTCTTTCGAGAAGTAACGTAAGCAATAGGAGGATGGTCACCTACAACATAAAATGTCTAAGTAAAGGGCAAGAGCTAAAGACAAATTATGAAAAATTGAAAGGAGACTTACCAGAAGAAGAAGAAGAAGAAGGCACTAAAGGGTATGTGGTTAGATATTTTGGGTTTAAGTTAATATCACTGTGAAATGACCACCACTTTTCAAAGGCCTCGATCACTCCATCATTGAAATCAAAACCAACTATGTTAAAAGTTCTTCAAACATCATCATATCTTTCAAGACATGATAAAACAATTGCCTCAAGAATATGATAAGACCTGGCTAACAAAAATGGATTGTCTCCACTCCTCCTATGAAATGGAATTGCTTGATACATACCAAATTGCCTTAAAATGGGTGGGCAAATAAAGATCCCCATAAGATTTGGAATTATAAGCCTTACGGGGTGAAGTGTCATAAAAATGTCTCTGGTTATCAAGAAGCTCCCCCAGAAGGAGTATATTACCTCAATGGGAGAGGCCTTGTTCAAAATTGAAACATGCCAATATGGGGATTAAGCATCCTTCAGCAAAGGTTATAGAAGGAACCTTAGATGATCGGATTTTAGACCTTTGAACATGATAATAAGAGCTTCAAGATCTTATCACCATGTTTAGAGTGATAAAAAGCACTGAGACGGCTAAAATAAAACTACCTTTAGCATGCCCAATCTTAGATAAATACGCATGCGACCACATTTAGAGGACCCGCAGTGACCCACCTTAATTAGCATTAAGGGATAACTACAAAGATCAGAGAAATTTCTATAAAGGGATCCCAATAGATAAGGGTTTAGGGTTATCTATCTTTTATCCAAAAGAATAGTCGCTAAGAAAGAATACTCCATCATGATTCGTTGAGATTTGACACAGAATGCATGTCTTAATAGCCAAAGCATGAAAAAGCAATAATATTATCTATCAGTCACAACTCCCATTATCTTCCTATGTTTCATCATAGATTTGGAATGGAACAGAAGGAATTCTTGTTCTTCTGAGATGCCGAACATTTAGGGAACAACATTTGAGGATACACATCCTCCTCAACTAATTTAAAGCTAGTCAATTAGCAGATGTCTAACATTATGGGACCATAAATCCTTAAGTTTAATTCGAAGCAAATTAGATATCGTATTCCAAAATTGAATGGTACTAGAGATGGTGAACAAATCATATTCAACATCTGTCAAGCTAATTTTGACGGCCACAAGAATGCCAAGTTTTCCACTTGTCTTGCATTACCTATGATTATTTAATTCCCCTTTGGGGCCACTCATCATTGTCCAACTTTTTTGGCCAACCCCTAAATCAAAAGGTGGGAGGTTCTCTGATGGAGGTAGAATCTTTAATGGGAATATTTTTATCCCTAAACCCGGGATAGAATTAGGGGTGGTAAACGGACAGATACGGATCGGATACCATGTTTTCCATATCCGTATCCGCTATCTGAATGTACTATCTGCATCCGTATCCGTATCCGCCCGGATAGTTAAAACAACTATCCATATCCGTATCCGCTCGGATACCTCGGATTCGGATAATATCCGTATCCGTTTATATTATTTAGCCATCGCAAAAAATAACAATTAAAATATCCAATCCAATGAAATCTAATCCAATCCAAATAAATATATAACAAAATTACTGCCTCCTAATATCAACAATTATGGATTCCATAATAATAATATCATTTCATAATGATAATATGGCTTAAATTCATCCATAGTTTACAACCATATAAGTTTAAATCCAGCCAAAAAAAAATAACAGTCGCATTCCATGACAGTAGAAATAAATATGCACCTTTTAGATTAATCAAATTTATTGAGAATGATAACCTCATGGTCCTTTTGTCTTCAAAACATACTGATATTTTTATTTTAATAAGTATACATTTTTATTTTGTATATAATATACATGTTGCTAACTTCAGTTCTCATCACAATCAAAACCATCTCTTTACTTTTCTATTTCTCTCTTACATTCTATTATGTTTCTCTCTTATATTCTTTTCTGTTTCTCTCTTACATTTATTTATAATTAAGAAAACTAACGAACAACTACATGAGAGTTTCTTTTCTCTTGTTTTGTACGAAAGAGAAATGAAATGAAGTTAGTTAGTTTTTTTTGAGTGGAGTATATGTTCTTTAGTCGGTGTATGTTGTGTGTGATAGGGTGTATTATAACTTTAGTATAACTCTATGATAATATACCCAATAAAATAACAATACATGACATTTTATAATATACCCAATAAAATAATAACTTTAGGGTGTTTTTATTTGGAGTGGAGTATATGTTTATTTTTGTTTTGGGGAATAAACGATTAAGGTTTTCTTTAATATTTATTTACTAGTAATACTAATACTAATATTATTAGTAATATTTTAAGCATATGTTTGATGGATACGGATATCCGGTAAAACGGATATCCGATAAAATGGATACTCCACATCGGATACGGATTATTTATGTCGGATATTAGTACAATCCGTATCCGTATCCGTATCCGTTTTCTCGGATATTTTTATAGAGTATCTGTATTCGTATCCGTTTCCATATTTTCGAATAAATATCCGCAAATTCGAATTCGAATATCGGACAGATGCGGATTTTTGAATATCCATTTACAGCCCTAGATAGAATACAGGGAGATTCAAAGGAAGTTCATCTCAAAAAAATGGGCCCACGGTAAAGAGAGAAACCTTATATAGTAATTGAATGGGACAAACAATGTCCCCAACAACAATAGAATTAGTAGACATAAATTCCTCAACACTTCTTTCAAACTAGGCGTAAACTCTAGAATTTCATAACTAGAAGCCACTGGCGATGAAAGATGTACGAAGAGAGAGAAAATAGATTATAGAATTGAAAAGATGCTTTGAGAGAAAAAGTAAACAATAAAGAGGAAGAAAAGCTAATATACGAGTTTAAATAGGTAAAAAAATATTGTTTAAAATGAAATAATAGTACCAAGCAAAACCCAACACGTGTCTTAAAAGATTTTCCCTCCAAAAGGTGAAGGCATAGGGAAGTGGAGAGATAAAAATCGCCTGTATAGGAACAATCAATCAACCCAACACGTGTCTTGTTAATGGCCAAAGAAATTGAAGTCAAGTGTTGGGAGAATTAATTATGACAATAAGAAATATAAAAAAATTATTTAAACACGTCCGCATGTGCAATCGGATCTGGTAGGACCACTACTAATAACAAAACATGGTTGCAGAATAGACTAAAATTAAAATAATTCTAGGTCTACAGGTACAGAAATAGTTACAAATACATACAACATACTAAATTTGGTTATAGCATAATATAATCATCAAATAGCTAATATACACATTATGCTGAAATTGGTTTAATTAAAATTAAGCACCAAAATAAAGATAAAGTATATCAAATGTAGTGAGACAATTCGCAACATATTGGCATAAACATAAGCCTGCAACAGTGATTTAAAAAAAAGTATGTTTTCCATTTATACCAAAACTTAGAAATTATAAAAATTAACATTACTTTCTTTGGATTTAATAGTAATGAGAGAATGAATAAGTTACAAAATGGTGGAATATGTTCCCCAAGTAATTGATGTGTCTATCTTATAAATCAACATAGTCCTTATCTTAGGCCAATCCCATAAGCAATGGTTCATGGTATTGGAAGTTTAGAACTATTTCATGTGCTTTATCTCTCCTTTCCTTGGCTTTAAGGACAATACTTTTTGATGAAAAATCTTCCAAACCTAGGTTATTTAGGTCACTTTGTCCAGTTAGATAAATTCATTCCACTATTACAAAAACTTACTCGTAATAGTATGAAGGTCATCACGAAATTTTCCTCAAACCCGACAGTCATTCAGTTCCGAATGACTATGCATGCCAAAGAAAAATTATTTTGGGCTTGGCCTTTCAACATAACAAAAGGGGAAAGGTAAAAAAAAGCATGTAGGACTTCCAAAGTCTTTCCAACATCAATGGTAATGGAAGGGCGCCTCAGAGAAAGACGATCAACATCCAATGCATCTTGAATATATCGCTCCAGATTATGGATTGGATCATCCACTAACATGCATAGGTAGACTTTCAGGTTAGAGAGGAGATCATTAAACAAGATGAACTCAGTCACCAAATCTTTGAAGGAACTTAAGTCGAAGTCATCTTTAAAAAGGTTAAAATAGGTGTACATACCATTAGATATGATATGGTATAAGGTTTGTAAAAAAAATGGCAGAAAGAACTAATAGTTTTTTATCTAGGAAACTTATAAGTGGTGCAATGTCAGACAGATAAAATGTTTAAGTATTCATTTGCATCGGCAAAAAAAGAAAAATAGGTCTTACTTTATCTTGACCAAGCATAAGCTCCCCTAAGATCATGAATGAAAGAGGGATAAGTGTTTGTGGAAAATAATTAAGGGGAAAGCGAAGATAATAAGAGTGGGGCCACTACTTACGTTATCAAGAAGAGGAAATGGTAAAGATTTGTTATAGACTAAGGTAGGATGATGAATTTGGTCATTAGAGTCAATATACCTTTTAATGTTGGGTTTAACTTCTTCAAACTTAACTATATGTTCATCACAGGCCTCATCGCTTTCAATTTCATCCATGGCCTCCACATCTCTAACTTGAAATTCATTAACTACAAAATAAGAAACAATCTCCTCGCAAGAAGGAGGAAAATGGAGGATTCGATCAGCCCAACCTTTATAGAGTTTAAATTGATAGGATCCATCATAATTGACAAAAGGCTCAGATAAAAATTTTGAAGATTGATCAGTATCTTCAACATCAACAACACAAAATACAACCAAAATAAGTGGAGGAAAAGTAGTAAGGTTCAGAATGGGAGCACATTCAATAGGACTATCTATATCCCCAGGTACTCCGGGCAGCAACATTATCACCCTTATTATCACAAAACTGGCTTAAAAAGGCAATCGTAGCCGCCTAATGATCTATATTGTCTCTTGATGGTTTTGAAGATGAGTCAAGCTCAAAAATTCTCTTAGAGTTGGCGTTGTTGTTTTCTTTGGAAACCATTATTGATACACAGATGATGGCAGGAGAAAGGACAAGAAGCTTAATTAAAAGACCAAAAGACTGATGGGTTAGTGATAAAGATCCTTTCACCACCAAAAGGCATCTATTTAACAACCATTTATCGCAAGTTAATGATTAAACGCGGGGTTTTAGCATGCGAATATCAATAATCCACTAATTATTTTTTCCCAAAACTCAATTAGTGTGGGGGGGTATGTTTACACCATATTATTACTGGCCAATAGAGTGATGGAAATACAAATCGATTATTATAGCTGAGAGTTATAAAGGGCTAATTTAATACAAATAGCTATGCAAGAAATTGACACTTGTCATGATCTTGTACGTGGGGTAAACACATAAGTGACGAGTTTAGGGGTGTGAGTGCACCTAGGCGGGAACCTTTAAATGAGTAACCACCCAACAGTTACAATAACAGTTGTATGGAAAAGGAATATATAAATAAGCAGCTAAAAGACGAAGGAAAAGAGGACTCACTCAACAAAAAAAATGCATTTACTCGTTTTGAACCTTTTTTCCTTTTCTTTACTTTTCTTTACAATTTTTCTTCTTCTTCAAAGTATTTTTTAAGGTACATTTGTTATAACTCTCTTTATATTTTATGAAATGTTCCTTTGCCTTTACATTTGAACAGTCTTCACTTTTCTTAGTGTAACTTGCTTTTCATTTCTTAGTGTAAATCATTTTATTTTAATTTACTAAGGTCAAACCTTCTTTTCATCTTTAGTTCTATACTTTATATATTTTTTACTTAGATTCTAGTTGTTTAAACTTATTTATCACTCACTGTAAGTCTCCTTAAAGTGCATCACAAGTCTTCTTAATTGAATCATCGAATGGTATACAATTTCCTTATTATCACAAGGCTAGGATAATCAACTGGTTGGCAATACCATAACCTTGAATGGCACGCTCGCACAAAATCCAAACATATAAACAAATCAAGCCAGTGAAACACCTATGATCTATTAGGACACATTTCCAATCCAACGAGCAGGGTAGTTGTGAATTTTGAATGATCCTTATAAACATTAGGTGCAAGACGATACCTAAACTTTGTAGCCTTAAAATTTTGAGCTATTATTTTACACAAATGATCATAGTTAATGTGCGTAATAATTTGTAATAAAATAATTTTTTATGTAACCTAATTGAGTGGGGTTTGTGTTAATTTTTTTTTTGGCTTATGTGAAATTATATCGTGTGTGTATGTACTCTATGAGTTACTTAGTAGGAGGAATTTTGTGGGGTGCATACGATATTGACCGCTGCGTAGTACTCCCAGTGATAAAGACGGGATTTACTTAGGTCTTATTTACCTCGATCATACGTGTTGAAGTACCCATCTCCCTAGGGGTACAATGTGGGGATATTCTCGTACACCCTTGGGTATGCGGTTCGTATGTTTAGTGTGATGTCATAGTGATTACCCATTTCTATTGTCATTTTGATCTTATAGGGTCGGGACGCCCTATAGTTATACCTAGTAATGGACAATCAATCCCCAAAGTCATTAGTGATAGGCATTCATATTGTTATTTTCAGGCTTGAGTATAGCCCTTGTGATCTATGATGAGTTGAGTATACTCACGAATATTCTGGATTACATGATTTTTGCATTGTTGTATATTAAGACGTTTATACTATAGATGCCTATACTATGGATGTATACACTTGAGATTATGTCTCGAGAATAATATACGGTAAGCAATCATCATGGCTAACTAATCATGGGAAAAGACTTGCGGCTAATCCTTTAGCCATGCGTCTATTCATTCCAACACAATTGGCTATAAAAGCATCCATAGGCCAACCAAAAGGGGATAGAAAAATTCAAACATTGATTTTACTTTCCAAAACTCCCTTCTTTGATCCCATTTTTGAGTGGCCCAACATTGATCTAACTCCTTGAAAGTTATTTTAGATTCTAAGGAAAACTCCCGAGTTAAACCTTTATTTTATTTCCCAAAATTCAAGACTCCACTTCAGACACCGAGGTTTGCACCCGACACAACTTTTGTTTATTGTACATAAAACTAATTAACTCACAAGTTAACTAAAAGCCAGTACCTTCATAAAAACTGTAATTAACTTACTAGTTAATTTAAAATTTTGTCCATTTGTAACACCTTTTATGTAAAGGTACACCCTTAAAGGCACTGTATCTAAATACGGTATATAAATATATTAATACTAGTAAGATAAATGCATGGTTCATTTCCCTGCATGCGAGGATACACCATTGCATGCATTTTATATAAACACTTTATGATCAAACTTTTAATTAATTCATCATAGGTAATCGAATCATAGTTCAATTCCAACACCCTGCATGTAAGGGTACAACCTTCCATCATTGTATATAGATGCAT
This sequence comes from Sambucus nigra, assembly GCA_949130495.1. Classification (NCBI taxonomy): domain Eukaryota; kingdom Viridiplantae; phylum Streptophyta; class Magnoliopsida; order Dipsacales; family Adoxaceae; genus Sambucus; species Sambucus nigra. Next base: position 55,532,369 of record OX422220.1, read on the forward strand.
TGTACATATCTTTTTCAAGCCTAATAAAGCCCAAAATCCTGACATGTGTATATAAGTTTTCTAAATAGTTATTGTTCATACCCTCTAATAAAATCCACACAATGGACACAAAATAACAATGTGTAGTCAAAGTGAACTAAGAATGAGTTTCTTAGCCCGTATTAACTCAATGCCTTAGATCAGTCTAGATATTATATATAGAATATGTAAAATCCTAGGTTCCTCCTAACCTTGTCCTTAGATCAATAATCATTGATTAAAAAAGTCATTTAGTGTCTACTCAAAGGCACTAAAACACAATTGTAACGACATCAATATTTGAAGGAACATACTCTAACTTTTACAAAGTAAATGTTTATCCAAGGAAGATTTTACATAACAGGATGTCCATGAATCCTTTATACTCTCAAATCTTAAATTTGTTCCATCTCTGCACCTCTTTTTGCCTAGAACACATTCGCCCTGGGAGGATGAGAATCACAAAAACGTTTCTTACGATTTGCGTGTTGACACCACACCAATTACTTCCCTAAAGTAAAAATTTAATATCATGATTGGAAATGGAATTCTATGTTAGGAATGGATATAGTGGATCTCGAGCAACATTTGAACATTTACACTTTATATGCACAATCTCCCAAACAGCGTTATGACTTCCTGCACACACAATATGAACTACATAGGCTTTGATACCATTAAAAAATGAGTCCATGGGCAAAATACTGAACCTCACTCATAAACATAAGCCCCGTGATATATCCTCCTTCAAGACACCTTCAAAACGTATTACCCCAAATGTATCCCAAATATCTCCTCATACCACCCGATTGTCCACCTTAAAATCGATAATATATCCACCTATGGCTTCCCGCATTCCCCCAAGAGATATCACAATATATCAAAATTAATCACATGACACCTCAAACTACGAAGCAGGTGATATGCCCAAGTGTGACCTTATCCCTGGCCAGGACTTTCTCATCCATGGCTGACCTTATAAAACACACTTTTTATAAAGATCCAACAATAATAATCTCTGCCTCGTCCGCCATCTTAGGCCGAGAACCTTCAACCGGCTTATCCAGATGCAAGTCTCATCTCATATTCCATCCCAGATAGTCAAGATCCATCGATTAGCTAATTGGCCCTAAGAAAACATGTCTCATATACCTAGCAAATCATGTCTTGTCTGTATCTTCATATAGCCGAGATCACCAATTGACCAAGTGGTTCTATTCAAGAACGTCTAAATTGGTTATCCAAGAAATCGAGAGTACACTTTGGCATTCTCCAATACTTGGTCAAACAGAACACCGAGGATCTCATACTTAGCCAGGATGAGACCTCCCTCGATGACACCCCGTCACTTATGACACAGGACTTTAGTATGGTCAATATACGTGGGCAGGCAATTATAACTGAATAACAAGTGCACATGAGGGGAATATTTTGATAATCATTACATCCAAATGCCCAGGATAGGTGTCTACCCTTCATTGGATATCTCAATAAGTGCACATTCCAGGCATGCTTAGGGTTAATTGTGCACCCCAAGCCCTATATGAACCCATCTTCTTCCCCAGAAGAAGGGATCATAAAATACAAACCCTATCCCAAGCTTTGCTTCTTTTACACTAGAGAGAGAAAGTATTGAGAGCTATATTTCTCGGGCCATTAGTTCCCATTCATATAGTGAAATTCACACTCATTTGCATAGTGGAGTAGACCAATGGTTGGGCCACTTATATGTTAGTGTTTATTCCTCTTCTCCTTATCTCCTTCTTCATTTAAACACTTGTTTGTCACCATTTTTGCACCACCATAGTTATACTGTATCAAGCTCTTACAAGTTTATGTGTTGATACTAAATCGGGTATCATTATTTTGGCATCGTTTGTGGGAATGAAGGTTCTTCATCTTCTTCCTCTTCATTTCCAATATGTTTATCACTTGATTCTCTAGTGGTGATCCAGTTCCACAATTAGATGGATGTGTATCACCATTGAAAGAGCACTTGTTGAGTTTTTCATGCTTTTTTCCAACTCATTTAGCTCATCCCGCTCACCCCTTTATTCTTTTCGTTTATCGGAGTTGATGGCCTCCGATTTGCCTCATGGAGCTGACCCCAGATCCATTCAGGCGCATCCTCGGTCAGAGATGGATGAGGTTGTGATGGTCATGTGCTCATTGGAGGCCATCCGGCAGAAAATGCAAGAACAACTTGTTGCATTCAGTCAAACTATGATGGATAGACCCACTGGTGCTATAGTGGAGATAATAACTCCGGTCGCTAGGGAAATAGCTCAAGCGATAGGGAGACCACCCCTGGCCCCATGTAAAGAAGTGCCACAGTAGCAAAGACTCATAGACGTGGCCAACCCTAGGCAATTGCAGGACGAGTACTGGGAGCCATATGAGATTTTTTGGAATATAGTGCACCCAGTCCCAGTTAGCAGTGAAAACAGTGGTAGGTCGAGCTGAGATGGACAACCCCGAGCTTCAGCACTTGATAAATTGAGTAGAGGGTCAACCTTCGATTGACTTGGCCCAGTTGTTGACCTACACGATTGACTCTCCAGATTATGCAATATTGCAGGACCCAAGGGAAATGGGGTTGTGCTGATAGTCGGCCTCTACATATTCGAGAGGAGGAACAAAGAGAAGTTAATAGTTGTCAGGGGAGAGCGGGCAGAGAACCTGTGCAACGTCCAGTCGATAGAGAAGGAGCTGGGGATAATGTCATGGAAGCCGAGGGAGATAAGTTGGAAGCGGCCGAGAAGCCATGGAACATATCCATTCAGAGTCTGGAGGACAAAATTGATGATCTCTTGAAAAACCGAGACCCCATGCAAAGGGGGTATATGGAAGGGTCTCTATTTATTGCAAAAATAATGAGCTACACAACTACGGTCAAGTTCAAGACGTCGACTGTCACACCGAAGTACGATGGGAGAACAAACCCTGTTCATCACGTCGAGATGTACCAATCTTGCGCCGATATCTACTCAGTTTTTGATGAGATGAAATGTCGGGCATTCTTTAGTACTCTCACTGGTGCAGCCCATGTATGGTATACTTCCTGCCCAAAGAAATTTATAGAGAACTTTAAGCAGCTGGATGAGAATTTCATTCATAACTTCTATTTTGGCGTGAAGCCCTAGGAAAAGGCTACCCATCGTTTATATGTAAAGTAAGAAAATAATGAGTCTCTCAGAGACTATATTGCAAGGTTGAACAAAGACTAGATGTTAGTTGAAGACTATGAATAGAACATTGTTATGACCAACCTCATTAGAGGATTGCAAAAGGCCAAATTACTTTGGAAGCTAGTCGACGATCCTCTAAAATCCATGGCAGAACTCCTTGCTACGGCTGGGAGAGTCATGAATGCGGAGGAGGCCAATGGAGAGGATGAGAAAGAAGATGTTATAAGTAAATTCTACAAAGCTAAGGGTAAGGATGTGAAAAAGAGGTCGGTTGATGAAAAGTTTGCTGACTACACTCGTCTTACAGTAAGCCCTTATCTGAATCTAAGTGAAATTAAGGATGATAGAGCTTTGAAATGGCTCAAAAATCTGAGGTATCCTCCTTACAAGAGAGACAAAAGTAAATGGTGTGACTTTCACCGAGATCACGGCTATACCACTGACAAATTATTTGCATTAAAAGATGAGATTAAGAAAATGCTCAAACAAGGGAAGCTTCGAAAGTACATTGACCGAAAGAGACACAGAAGGCTGAGAAATGAAAGGTCAAGGTGACAACATCAGGTCAATAAGAAGGATAATGAATTAAATAATGATTGTGCAGACAACCTTGACCTTCCACCGAAAATCTCAGAGCCAAAGGGACGATGTCATATGATTTTATTTGATATTAAGATGATTAGTGGGGGGATGGACGATGGAGGGTCATAGCCGGACGACCGTAAACCACATGTAGTGGAGGCCAAATAAGCACTAAAGCGAAAGGAAGTATACTCGGCAGCTTCTAAGCTGAAGCTGAGAAAGATCAGGAAAGTGGATATGGATACTTTATTGGTAGGATTTTCCATGTTGGACTTTAAGGACATCCTGGCCCCCCGTGACGACCCTTTAGTCATCAGCACTAGGGTTCGTGGGTATGATGTATCCAGGATTTTGGCCGACGGTGGCAGCTCGATCGACGTTATGTTTTGGGAGTGTTTTACAGCACTAAAGCTTAGTAAGAAGAGGTTGATGACCCTTAATAGAGTTAGTGGAGAGAAGGTGCGTCCACTGGGGTGTATAAAATGGAATTGTGCATAGGCAAGTAAACTTTTTTCTTATGGATGAAAATATACTCTCTGCTTACAACATCATCCTTGGCTGTGTAGCTCTTAAAGAGTTTGAAGTCGTGTCATCTACTATACACCAGATGGTATAATTCTCGACCCCTTATGGGGTAGAGGAAGTCCAGGATGATCAAGTGGAGTCCAGGGAATTTACTTCAGCCCGACTGAGCAGAGGAAAGACCACAAAAAACTCACCTCCTCATACAACATTAATAATCTCAAACAGGTAGAATCCATCGTCCTTAATGAGGACGAGTCAAAAAAAATCATCTGGATTGGCTCTTCATTAAAAAAGGAGGTAAAGGAGATACTGATAGAGCTGCTAAGGAAGAGTCAAAGTGTGTTTATGTGGAGCCACAAAGATATGCCAGGAATAGACACAAAGGTCATCTCCTACAAATTGAACATCGATGAGAAAGAGAAGCGAGTGAAACAAAGGAGAAAAGCTTATGAAAGAGAAAAGAACGGAGTCATCCAAGAGGAGGTTAAGAAACTCCAGTCGACAGAGTTCATTAGAGAGGTGCAGTATCCAAAGTGGTTGTCTAACGTTGTGATAGTCCCTAAAGCAAATGAAAAATGGCGAATGTGTGTCGACTTCGCTTTAGTGTATGTGTGTTGACTTCTCTAATCAAAATAAAACTTGTCCTAACGAAAGCTTCCCCCTACCTCATATAGATTAGATGGCTTATGATACAGCAGGCCATGAATTGATGAGTTTCATGGACGCGTACTCTGGATACAATCAAATATTCGTGGATGAGGTCTACTCATAGAAGACTTCCTTTATCACTGATAAAGGAACCTACTACTATAAGGTCAAGCCTTAAGAATGCAGGGGCAACCTACCAACGGCTGGTCAATAAGATATTTGAAGAGCAGATTGGAAAGACTATGGAGGTCTATGTAGAAGATGTGCTAACCAAGAGGCTTAAGGCCGAGGACCATGTGGCCGACCTTGAGAGGACCTTTGATACGATGGATCTATATCAAATGAAGCTAAACCCAGCCAAGTATGTGTTCAGTGTGGGAGCAGGTAAATCTCTCGACTTTATTGTTAACCAGAGGGGTATAGAAGCACTAGAAAATATCAAAGTGCTGATTGAGATGAAGACTTTAAAAATAATCAAAAATGTGCAGAGGCTGATAGGCCAGGTTACTACACTTAATAGGTTCATCTTAAGGGCTACAGACAAATGCCTCCCCTTCTTTAAAATTTTAAGGAAATGATTTGAATGGAATGAAGAATGTGAAAGATCCTTTCAAGAGCTCAAGGCTTATATGGGTTCTCCGCTGCTTTTCTCTCGGCCAATTTAAGGAGAATAATTATTTTTATATTTAGTAGTGTTAGAGTCTATAATCAATGCATCCATCATTCGAGATAACGAAGGGGAATAGAAATCGATCTACTTTAACTTAAGGCTCTTCAAGGGGCTGAGCTGAAATATTCGAGGATGGAAAAGCTAGCGTATTCCTAGATACATGCCTCAAGAAAAATGAAGCCCTACTTTCAATCCCACACTATAGTTGTATTCACTAATACTTCTTTGAGGCGGGTCATCCATAAACTCGAGAAATCAGGTAGGTTGATGGCCTGGTCATTTGAGGTCATTTGTGCTCGGTGATTTTGACACCATATACCAGTCAAGAACAGCAATTAAAGGGCAAGCATTGTCCTACTTTTTGGCTGAGTTCACTAGGGACGAGGTTGACATCAAAGAAGATGAGATAGAAGTTCTATTAGAGAAATAAATAGTACGTTCGACCATGACCAATGGTAGGGGATCCGATCTTAGAGAAAAAGATATTTTGTTCAGAAATAGTGCAGCAGATGAAGGGTCATTTACATATGACTGTCCAGTTTGGAATATGTTTGTTGTTAGTTCATCGTGTGAAATCGACAGTGGGGAAGGCCTTATATTATCAGCTCCAAATGGGACAGATATTGAGTATGCATTGAGTTTCAACTTACAAGACTCCAATAATGAGTCTGAGTATGAAGCTCTGCTTGCAGGTTTATCCCTGGCCAAAGTGTTGAATGTAGGCCACGTAGTAGTTCACAATGACTCCCAACTAATAGTAAACCAGATTTTGGGAAATTATTAAGCTAAGGATGAGAAGATGGCCAAATACTTAACCAGGGTAAAAGAGGTCTTGACATACTTCAGATAAGTGAAAGTCAAAAGAGACCCTCGGCTTGACAACAGCCGAGCCAATACATTGGCGAGGTTAATATCGGTAACAAGAACAGAAATTAGGAGAACTATCCTAACTAAGATACTGCAGAGATAGAGAATTGAGGAAGACGACGGGAAACTTGAGTTTATTTAAACTTAAATATGGGAGCTTCTTGGATGGACCCTATCATCAGTTATATCATAGATAAGGAGCTGCCAAAATAAAAGCCCGGGAGAAAGAAATTGTGATACAGGGCAACAAAATTATCCATCATAAGAGATGTCCTAAATAAAAACGTTTTTTTGCTTCCCTTGTTATGGTGTGTCCATCCTTCAGAGGTAGAGTATGTTTTGAAAGATGTGTATGAGCGATCATGCTCCAGTCATGTCGAGGGACGTCTTTAGAAAAACAAATAGTAATGCAGGGTTATTGGTGGTCGACCCTTGCTAAGGACGAGACCGACTACGTGAAAAAATATGATAAATTCTAAAGATATGCTTGTATCCCTCATCAACCCCATCAGTCTATGTCATCCATCACATCCCCTTGGCCATTTGCAATCTAGGGGATTGACTTAGTGGGACCTCTATCTAAAGCCAAAGGCAACTATAGATTTATGATTATGGTGATTGACTACTTCTCTAAATGGGTTAAGGCTGAGGCCATGATATCCATTACATTGACAAAGACATTCAAATTCATTTGGAGGAATACCATTTGCACATATGATCTGCCTTATACAGTGATTTCGTACAATGAAATGTTGTTTACAAATAAGTCCCTAGAGGCTTACTATGGAAAGGTCAACGTCAAACAATTCTATTCAGCACCAGGATGACCTCAAGAAAATGGATAGATAAAGGTCATAAATAGAACAATCTTGGACAGGATAAAAAAGAAGCTAGAAGACGCCAAAGGCCTGTAGACTAAAGAGGTACATCTCGTCTTGTGGGGCTACAGGACGACAGAGAGGACAACGATGGGGGAGACCCCTTTTATGTTAGCCTACGACTCAGAAGTTGTGATACCTACCGAACTCGGCCTACCTAGCCATAGAGTCCAGACTAATGACCCAGAGACAGATAATGCAGAGAGGAGGTCGGACTTGGATCTGATTGAAGAGATAAGTAAAGATGTTGAGGTAAGGCAAGAAGTATACCAACAAAGGACGGCTAAGTTTTACAATAAAGCAGTCATACCTAAGCCAATAGCAGTAGGGAATTTAGTTCTAAAAAAGGTTTGGCATAAACCAAACAAGTTACACCCAAATTGGCACGACCCCTACAGGGTCACTGAAGAGGTCGTCCCAAGGACATATCGACTAGAGAATTTAGAAGGAGAGCCATTCTCCAAACCATGGAATGCCGACCATTTGAATAGATATTACCAATAGTCTCATGTATATAGTTCAGTTTATGTAAAAAAAATATTTAAAAAAGATGATTGTGGTGAATGAAAATAGTTCCAAGTGTTCCATCATATTTTTCTTATATGAATTGTTCAAGTGCATGGTTCAAATTATCCTAATCTAAAAAACATCATTCATATAATGGATCAAAATTAATTCTCTCTCGGTGATACGAGAAACCAAGTGAGTCTTGTCTCACCCATGGATTCTTAATAACACTAAGAGGGGGGAATAGTGTGATAACATCACTAAGGTGGTGAAAAACATAATCTAGTTGAAAATCATTAAGTTGGTTAAATCGTCTCATCCAAGGATGAGATTAGACTATCACCAAATAACCTTAAACATCATTAATTTGGTGAATACATATTGCAAAATTGTTAACTTGGTTATTCATTAGTTATTTATCTCTCGCCTATGGACAAGAGTGAACATCATTAAAACCATCAAGTTGGTTTTTTATCTCTCGGCTAAGGATGAGAGTAGACTTATCGATATGAAAATCATTAAGTTGATTAATTATCTCTCGGCTAAGGACGAGAATAAACTTGAAAAATCAATCATTCATTTGGTCCCCTCTTGCTTGAAAAATCATAAAGTTGGTTGAATTATTTCTTGGCTAAGGATGAGAATATATCTCCAATCAAAAGATGTTGTATAACAGTAATGCGAACTCAAAGCAATCAGATACAACACAATAAATAGAGTTGGCAAAAAGATGCAAATACTTGCATTCAACACATAGCAAAATTTGAAGATGTGAGTAGGTAGGATGAGGATACAGATTATATTGTTCAAACAAAAGTTAACCACCAGAATTCAAAAACTTGGGAACCATTTAAAAAATTAAATCATAGAGGGAATCAGACCACAAACAGCCTCCCTAATAAGAAGTGGATTCAGGCTCTATCATTCCTCTCAATCTCAACCTGCACCGTCTCATTAGCTACACTATCTTTCTCGGCCTCATCATCAACATTATTCTTAGCCTCAGTGTCCTTCTCAGATTTAGCATTCTTCTCGTCCCCATCTTGGCCCTGGGTAGTCTCAGCCTCGTCGCCCGTTGGCTTATCATCATCTTTTTCATTTATTGTCTGGATTATCGGATCAGGTTATGTCGATCCCTCTATCTCAGTCAGTGTGGTCATAGACAAAGGGTCTAAAAAATCAAATGCCTCAATCTCCTTTGCCAAGTACGGGACATTAGGGAATTTCAGAGTAGTCCAGCGATATGCTGTCCTAGCCCCTCTCTCAAGGTACTGGAGACTGTACTCCAAGAATTCCTCTGAAGCCTTAAAATCCTTAGTAGTGTTTTTCTTGGCCTCCTCAAGGGCCTTATCTACAATATCTTTAACCTTCTCCTCATCCGCCTGCTTATTGGATAAGGCCTTTGTTGCGGCATCATGATCTGTCTTCAGCTTATCCAAGGCCTCTGTGTGTTACCACTTCAAGGTATTCAGTGCCTTCTTATGGTCGATTTCCTATGTTAAGAGTTGTTTTTTTAAATGCTTCTCTAACTTTATGGCCTCTCGAGCCAACCGAATTTTAGGGAGCCTCTCTTAAACCCATTCATGGACCTTACGTAAAGACAAGACAGACTGCAGGAAATACGAGAGACATTAATTTGAGATGACATAATACAAATTTCAAAAAGAGAATAAGTAGAAACATATGAATTGTTATAAGTGGACAACCCGAATACCCCAGTGGAGGCAAAAATCGCTCAGAAGGGAGACGTCCATGGACTCAAGAAATGGGCGTCTGACTCCAACATCAGGAAGCCCAGCACGTCAAAGGTGTTGTTCTTATCCCAAATAAGGGAGTCAGGGCTAATCCACAAGTTAGCCAGATTAGCCGAGAGAGCATCCTTCGAGGAGATAGGAATTACCTTGGTCGGCGCAGCTCTTGATGAGTCTTCCTTGCGTTTTTTGTATTGTTGAGTGGCAGTAGTGTCCCCATGAACCTTTTTCCTTTTCTTTGTTACCTCGGCCTAATTAGGGTTACTAGCAATAGACTTTTTTATCTGAGGAGGGGGTGAATACTTCTTACCCACTTGCTTTATCAAACTGGCTAGACTAGGTGCCACCATCTTCCAAATGGACTTGGGGGTATTAGGTGGATGATCTGCAAAGTAAAGACTAGATTAGTTACAAAGGCAACATAAATATGACACAATAGTTGCATGGAAAGTACTTACATAACTCAATTAGGGGGTCCACCCACAAACCTGTCTTCTCTAAAAAGTAGGGAGTTGTTAACTGCTCAAATTCCACTAGATCGCCCTCTTTACCTTGTTTCCTAATATTTTCCACCTTCTCACTGGCATCAACACGCAGACCCGGGTCAAGTTTGATCGACATAGATGCTTCAACCCACCTCTGAGGAACCCTGGAGTGTAAAGTGTTGCATGCAGCATCGAACCGAACTCCCAAGCTCTAGATACGAAGAAGTAATGGGGATTACAGTTATGGTTAGATGTTTGGTTCATAATTAAGACTTTCTTTATTGGTTTCCTAGCTATGAGATGATAGTACCCAAGTTGGGTTTTCGAAGACGATACATTATAACATGCTCTAAAAATGTTAATTGTAAGGTCGATGGAATAAATTAACCTCCAGAGGGATACAAACTCGAGGGTGATCCTCCAAACATTTAGCGAGAGTTGAGAGGGGCAAAGGCCTAAACTGGCCAGAATGGCTCGTATAATGGGGTGAATGAGCAGCCTAAAGCTCACCCTAAACATTTTTTCATAATTTGATATTTTATCGTATCGACCGTGAAACTCTCTCTCGTTTACAGAAGGAATCCTCATCTTGATAGAGGGTCCTATTCTATAGAGATGCCTCTAGGTCAAGAGATCGACCTCTATAACATTACTGTAAAAGGACTGGGCATAAGATGTGTCCAGTGTATCCTCATTCGAATAAGATTCATCGCCACGGTCAGCAGCTAGGACACCACTGGGACATCGTTGTGCGAATTCATCGCCCAGAATGGCCGATAACGGAACATCCATTGATGGAGGTGGAACTTCAACCTCCACCCTCGACTCATCCGGGTCTGAAATCTATTGTATAAAGTAGTTTGAATGGTTAGAGGAATCAGATCACTCAAAGGAGGATGTTGTAAGTCTCACCACCTCCTCATAAGAATCTACACTCTCGTCTGTGTAGGAGACAAAAGGATTGTCGTTTGAAGAAGCAAATAACTCCAATATTAAGTCACTAAGATGAGTAATAGGAGGACATACGACAACCAATGCTGTTGGATGGATTAGAAGTGTAGGATCGGCCTCAGCCCTATGCTTAATAGTGGCCTCTGCTTCTACCCTTCGTATATCCTTAAAATGCTCTCCCTAAGAGTTGGGTACAACTTGACTAACTCGTTTAGAGTTTTTAACATCCAAATAGATTTTTGGTTGACCATGGTTGACTAGAAGAATAAGAGAAAGAATTTAATCATTTTTAAGAATATTAAATCAAGAACAATGGCTATAGTTTTCACCGAAGAAGGTGGCCGGTAAGTCACCGAAATACCCAAACCAAGACAAAAATGGACTAAAAAACCTGGGCTCAACTCAGTCTCACCTCCTAGCGAAACACCCAAGAAGACTAAGGGCTAAGCCCTAGTACACCGCCAGAAAAATCAAAAACTCACTTGAAAATGAACAAAAAAGGAAAATGAAGTAAATATAAACTTGAATCAAAGAAAAATAGAATAATATGAGTTACCTGGCTAAAGAGAAGTTCTAGGGAGGAGTAAATAGCCTAGAAGACGTTTCAGGCAGCAAGGATCGAAGAAAAATAAAGGGGCATTAATGGCGGATCGAAACAGAGGTTTTGGAAGGGAGAAGATATGAGAAGAAGAAAGTGAAAGTTCTCAAATGTGGTTTTTAAACCACATAATCATTGAGCACAAGTCCCAAGAAGGCCATCATATGGGCACCAAACCCTAAGCGAATCAGTCGCCGCCTGTATTTATTTAAGGCGTTAACCTAGAAAAATATTGACATGTTGCATTTTTAACGCCCTGAGCCACAGAGTAACTGCCAAGTGTCACTCCATTAACCATCACCAGCTCAAACCTAGCATTGAAAGGACAACCCAATTTTTATTCAGATATGCCTCATCAACCTTTTACCCTTAGACGCTTTTAACCCTCAGCCTCCTACTCACATTGAAGACAAAGGGCTAGGGGTGATTGATATGCCCACGTGTGACCTCGTCTCTGGCTAGGACTTGCTCGACCAAGGATGACCTTATTTAACACACAATCTACAGAGATCCTATAATACAGTCTCAGCCTCATCCGCCATTTCAACCGACTTATCCATATGCAAGTCTCGTCTCGTTTGCCATCCCAAATAGTCGAGACCCGTCGACTAGCTAACCGGCCCTACACAAACACGACTTATATACTTGTAAAATAACATCTTGTCTATATCTCCATACAACCTACACCATCGATTAACCAACTGGTTCTATTCAGGCACGTCTTGGTCGGGCATCAAAGCAGCTGAGACTACACTTCGGCATTTGCCAGCAGATGGTCAAACGAAACACTCGAGATCTCATACTCGGCCTGGCCGAGACCTCCCTCGATGACATCCCACCACGTGTGACGCAAGACTTCAGCATGGCCAATCCACGTGGGCAGGAAGTTATAGCTGAATCGAAAGTGCACGCGAGGGGAATATTTGCATCAGCATTACATGTCCATGCCCATAGCAGGTGTCTACCCCTCATTGGATATCTCAATAAGTGCACACTCTATGCATACTTAGGGGTGCATTTTGCATCCTAAGCACTATATAAACCCATCTTCTTCCCCAAAAAAAGAGATCAAAAAATACAAACCCTAGCCCAAGTTTTGCTTCTTTTACAGTAGAGAGAGAAAGTATTAAGAGATGTATTACTCAAGCCATTAGTGCCCATTCATATAGTGAAATTTAGGCTCACCTACACAGTGGAGTAGAACAATGGTTAAACCACTTACATCTTAGTGTTTATTCCTCTTCTCCTCATCTCCTTCTTCATTTAAACACTTGTTTATCACCATAGCTGTACTAGATCGAGCTCTTACAAGTTTATGTGTTGATACAAAATCGGGTATCATCAGCAGGCTTGATCTTGTTGACACACGAGTATTTAGGCATAATACTGAGCCCTTTTTGTTGGCATAAGCCTTTTAATATATCCAGTGATATATTGCCTTATAATATGCCTCGGAGACGTATTATTTTCGTGGATATCCAACTATCCTCTAGTAATTCAGACGTACTATCTACCCACCTAGTACATTTATACCAACGTATAATTTTGAGATTCCACCATATCACCTTGCGGCAAAATAGCATAACCTTAACCCAATACATCGTCGTCTACTTATCCTTTTAGAGATACCCAATTTCCCTATCCCCACTCCTTCGAAGACCACAAGCCCCATTATGTTTACTGGGATATACCACCTCTTTTGAGATACCAATATTTTGAATCAAACCCCCAAAATATGCACACGAGCATGTCAGTTAGCTTACAACTCAAACCGCGTAGGCTTTGATCTCATTGGCATATGGGTATATAAGAGTAATAATAAGTTCTCTCTCATGAACCCAATCCATCATGACAACAAAGCACACACAAATGGAACACGTATTTTTTCCATATAAGCGGCACCCAAATGTCCACCACATAAGAGACACCTAAATGTCCACACATACATTCCTTAACATAGACACAAGAGCCATCAAGATCTCCACACATACACACACCCTAAATACACACACAAGTGGAACCCAATTGTCCACCCTAAGTGGCCCACTATCTTAGGTCTTCAATGACACTAATTCTTTAGGCCTAAATAAATAGTTTACATGTCTTGTGGATACTAAATACTAAGGTTTCTCAAAAGATTCGTTACTTTCTAGTTAAGTGGTAATTAAGAAGTATAAATTAAATACCGCTTCATTTCTACGAGCAAACTGGACATGGTAGACAAAGATCCAAGGACATACAAACCTTAAGAGATCAAATAAGAGGGAACATATGTTGGTATCAGTGATTGTAATATTATAGTGGCGACTCCACTGGGGATAACAAGCTAGATATTCATTTTCTCTTTCCCTTGGTGGACCATAATATCCTTATATGCTTTATTATATATGTTTGTTTTCATATTGCTTCATAAATGCTCACAAGAAATATAGGTTTTACGTAAAACCTTAGTTTTTAGCCTTCCTAAGGAATTTAGATTATTTCCTTAGTCCACTTGTATATTTATAGCGTTTATAATAGCAAACCTTTCAACACATAAGCGTATGCGAAGGACCTCGTAGAGAAAAATGTTGAATTATGCACCTATAAAGAGTAACTCCTTTCATCATAAACTGCGTAGTGTTAATTTTCAAATTATTTAAACCCTACATCCTCGAGGCCAAAATCGGTCATCCAAAAATTTGGTAGGCGATGAAATTTTTTCACTCTTTTCATCCACCCACTTAGTATAGTTTCTCTCTTGATCTCAAAATCTCGGGGATAGAGAATGTTTACAACTTATTCAATATCAGGGTATATCGAGTAGGATTTTACAACTATTTAATATTAAGGTATAGTGGCATTACACATGCCTTAAAAGTCAATATGTCTGAGTGCATCCGGGATATCGTGATCAATGGTAATAAAACGTGAACCAACCTTAATCGATTTGTATCTCCCTTTTGCATATAGAAAAAACTCACAGGAAAAACATATTGCACATAAAAATAGTTCATATCGAGTCTTATATTCTGACATAGTTTTAAAATTTTCAGAAGTTCAAAGGTTTCTCAAGACCTTCTAGTGCCGATAATCAACTTGTTTTTCAGTAAAACTCGCATGCCTGAGTATTTTCTCCCCATTCGATCAATTTCGGGTCTCCCCTTATCTAAGTGTCATTAACCCCTCTTGGATTCTTTGAAAAATATCCTCAATACTCTGAGTACCCAAGAATGCCTATCAAGTCCCTCTTAGAGCGAAGTTAGTAGACTAACTTTTAGAGGATGGATTTCATTTCCATCCAAACCAACACTACACCAAAACTGCAATTTGGCGCACTTTGATATTAAAAATTTGGCACAATTTAAAACTGTTCCAAATTCTAGCACGGTTTAATGACAATCTGCACACTTTAAAACCGTGTCAAAATTTGGCATTGTTTAAAAGTGTGCCAAAATTGAGAACACTTAACTAAAATATAAATACCCTTGAAAATAAAAGTGGGAGTCTTTCCCTCTTAATAAAAATCCCAAAATGTTTTCTCCTCTCTCCCACTATATTCTCTCAACCCTCACATCTCTCATAATTGACATCACTCCTGCTCATACTCTCTCCCTACTTTGTATTTCACCATCATCTTCTCATTACTGCTATTCTTCTTCACATATCTTATGGACTCTCAAACGATCCAACCTTACAACCTATTTCACTAGTCACAATCTCTCAATTTGGCCTCTGAGTTGATATATTCCCAAGCATCATACCTATATTATGACAACGGTAGCTTTTAGTCTCCCCACTGGGTAGCTTACAATATCCATATATCTATATTTATATTTATATCTATATTTAAGAGTATATTATATTTGTGTTGGCTTGTATTTGTTAGTGTGAGATGATTTTGGTTTGAGAGATGAATTAGAGTTTTGCAAGAATTCGGAGAGGGTTTCTTCTAAAAAGCCCCCAAAGTAAGTTCAATGTTAGTGTTCATTTAATTATTTATTATTTTTAGTGATTAATATGTATGTTGTTGTAGGTGGTCGGCAAGAGGAGTAAAATCGTTTGTGATGGCTTAGTTCTTCTCATGGGGATTTCGGTTGAGGGTTAGTCAGCCACTTTCTTTTCTTTCGATGTTTCTCGATTATTGAATAATACATATAGAGTTTACATTACCACATATATGTTGGAAAATGTCAAACTATATTACAATTTACCATTCAATTGTTTTTTAACATAACTTAGCAATTTGTTTCATGTAATTTCATTTTTAGTTATGGTTTGGGCATCTATTTGCTTAATTTATTAATTGGTTTTTTGTCCCCACTTGTTAACCCGGAGATCGATCTGACAGATGGACCTCTCTTGCCTACTAAAGGTTCTAGTGAATTCAAGCCTTTCATTCACCGCCTCCCTAAGTTTAAGCTCTGGTACTCCATAACGAAAATCTTTCTATGTTGTATTTTTTGTGACCTTTTTCTCCATGTTTAATGTGCCTGTCTTTTGGCATATATTGCTCTGTTATTGGATTGTTCTATTCGTCCTTACTATGAAACACCAAATCATGCAAATGATTAAATATAGAGTTGTTCCATTCAACATTGGAAAGAAGAAATATAGTGCCAAGAAGTCTTCTGGTAGCAGCAGCTTCAGGGGGGACTGAAGTTGTGCTGGTGTGTTAGTACCAGAGAAAATGGAGGGTTTAAATAGGACTAATAAAAGAAGATTGTGAAGGGAAAATAAAAATATGGGAGGTAGATATAATGATATTCATGGGTTGTAGATTTCTATTTCAAAGGGTGACTTTCAATTGTATTGGATTTTAAACATTGGAGTGAACAAATAGTGTAGTTATGTTCTTTCATTTGGTCATGATAGTTTGCTTAATCATGTTCATTTATGTGTTCTTTACCTTTTTTAAACTGTAACTGACTATCTAACATATTTACTACCATGCCACAGTGATGCTGCCTATTGTTCTGTTGCAGTTCTCGTGATATAAGGTGGTGATTGGGTACTTGTATTTCACGAGGAGTGTTATTTTTGTGCTCAAGACTATTACAACGTATAAGTACCATTAGATGGTTGGTTATGTTGAGGACATTAATGAATGTATCATACTATATAACTCAAAGATAATGTAAATAGGAGTATCTGAAGCTGCATTAAAACTAGTACACGCTCATCCTCCACTGGAATTCAGTAAGTCTATCTTTCCAAACTAATAGTTCAGTTTTATTATATGGTGCTTGATTTGATGTAGTAGATCTAGATGGTTCATATAAAACTACTCCCCGTATATTAAAACTACTAAGTGTTTAGGTTATTGTTCCATGTATGGCATGCCCAGAAAACAGAGGTATGTAATTTTGTTATTCGTTAGGTCTTATTACCTCTAATTTCTTTTGGAATGTAATACCTGGAATTTGGTGGCACAATTATTTTTCCCTCTTAAAATGTTTTCACCTTTAGATTGATTTGGCAGTAGCAGATTCTATTAAGTTGTATATAACTATATATATTGTTAGGGGAGTGTTCCACTGGTTTAAAAGGATAGAAGTTTTACACCCTCAATAACTTTTTCTCTTTATCTAAATCATAATTCGATAAACTAACCATCAGATTATATATATTTATCGTGTATTATATTAATATGCACTCAAGATAATGCAATATACTTATATTTTTAATGACACTATTAATTACATGTTTTAGTTCAAACATTTTACTCATGATGAGGCACCTTCTACTCTCCGAGTATTTTAATTTTCACATGCAAGATCAATGTGAAGTGATTGTTGAATCCAGTTGCTTTAATGTATTATTAAAGGGGTGATAAGTTATTGATGGGTCAAAGGTGTGAGTTACTCTTTTTCTATATCGGTTTAGTGAAGCCTCCTATAACTGCATACTCTTAAATATTAAAAAAGGCACAATCGAGTCCCTGATATTATCTTATTTATGAAATTTCTACTTTTAAAGATGCTGCCACTGGATGCGATGAAAGTACCTCACTATATATATTTTGATTCTCCTTACTGTGTAAAATATGTTGTTACAGTGTTAGTTGTCCATGTTCATTAACTTTTTTTACTTTTGACACCCAGAAAACTCATTCAAGGGGAATCACCCTTCAGTTTTAGAAAGGATGAGGAAAGTAGGGCCTTCCATTATGCATATGAGCTATGGAAGAAGGAAGTGGTTGTTCAAGGTGCTATTTTGAAATTTGTCCATAATTTCCTGAGAAACTCATTGATATAACATATCACATGGGTTATTTATACCCACTCTGTCCCCAATTAATAGTCCCAGTTTGAAAGTCAAACATTTTAAGGAAAAAAATTATTTCCAATTGATCCTTATATATGAATTCCTTTGGAAGGCAACACATGACATTGGATTATTTTTCCTATGTATGTATTTCTGCGATGGGTAACTTTATATTTTCACCTAATTCTATATACTCCCTCCGTCCCAAATTAAGAATCCATGTATTTATTTTGTATAAATTAAGGATACACTCAATCAATGGCCAAGATTAACTCTTGTTCACCATCGTGGAACTTGGTTCATTGATTATGTCCAAAAAGGAAAGTGGACCCTTAATTTGGTTCAACTCAAAAAGGAATGGCGGACTCTTAATTTAGGACGTAGGGAGTACTATTTTTCAAAACACGATTATTAATTTGGGACGGACCAAAAAAGAATAGGACTCTTAATATAGGGACCGAAGGAATAATAGTTTTTGTCATGATTATTGGCACTATTTATTTGTTCAATTGTTTTATGCTATCGATTGTTGTAGTTTTACAAGTAGGTTTGACTTTGCCACGTTAGTTGTTTTTAAGTGTAAGTTTTGTACTTGTAATTTCTATAAAGTTTGGTTGTAAAGATTAGTTGTAACGATGATGAATCACGAATTTTTTAAATAAAGCGAGGCTTTTATCTCAAATTAAATGTGCATCGAAATTGTTCTCGAATGCATCAATGTTTCTTTTTTTTCTGCCTCTATGACTGGCATCTAAACAGAATAGTTAATAAAGACATAAATTCTGAATTCAAGCGGTTAACTATTATGGAAAAATGGAGCTTATTGGTGGTTTATTCCTCTTTTCAGAATCAAATTTACCAAATGGAGTATTGGCTTCTAAATGCAATTATGATGAATAAATAGAAGCATTATCTGCAAAGACGTATTTCCATTATTATGGGCAACTATTACATCAGCAAAATATGTTACAGGATTATGTGAGAGCAGGAAATATCACAAAGAAGTAATATTACTACCTTACAATCTTGCCATTGATATCCACTTTTGAGTCCCCCCCCCCCCCCCAATATAATAAGATCATGTGCCTCTATTATACTGGATTGTTAGCATAAGGCTTGTGTACCTTGTTAAGTTGCTATATTGTCCTGTATCTAAAAGCATAGTACTGCTGAACATTATGAATTTGCATGGAGGATCAATGACATGCAAGTTTTGATTATTTCAGGAACCGTGATTATTTTAGGAACCTATTACATTGCAGTCATCGAGAACCGTGCATATTTTGTTGGTCGTGTAGTAGCTGATGCTGGTGTTGGAAGTAGCATTTTATCATTATTTTTTGCTCAGGTCCCTTCGTTATCTACATAGTTTATTTAATTAGCATTTTATTTCTGGAATGAAGCAGAGCAAAAAAAATATTTTTTCCTGGGTTCTTTTGGAATGATTAACTCCTCTCTCTCTCTCTCTCTCTCTCTCTCTCTCTCTCTCTCTCTCTCTCTCTCACACACACACACACACACCAGGATGGAGCAAAACATGCTTATGCTATGGAAGCATCTGAAATGGAAAAATATGCTCGCAAACTTATTGTTGGGAACCCATTGCTTGGTCAAAGAATTACGGTGAGTGTCCTTGTTTTGTTACAAGTCATGATATTTTCCAACTTCTTATCTCAAATTTGGGGCCACTATGCGATTTAAACTATAGGTTATCAACGGCCAAGTTGAAGAAGTTGAGTTGCCTGAAAAAGATGATATTATGATTTCTGAGCCAATGGGGTTTATACTTCTTTTTCTCATTCTGGTTGATACATTTTCTTTTATATCTAACATACGCGTTGAATTTTAGCAACTGTAAATAAAATTGTTACGATGAGTGAATCTTTATTTTAATAAGAAAGGGAAGCACATTTTAACATAGAGCTAGACAACCTTTATGATGAGTGAATACAATTTCTATTCAGGGTCTACGACAACCTTTTTATTATTTATTTTTCAAACAGGATTGTAAAGCGGGGTTATCCATAAAGCTAGATAAAATTCAACACGAAATTCATTTGGGATAGCTTTGCCCCCCCCCCCCCCCCCCCAACTCATTGATTTTATGACATTTCATAGAGTTTTAAATCATGAGTATACTTCATTAATGAATTCATTGCGCGAGTAAGATAGGAGAGGCTGATGACTAATATTGTTTGATCTATTTGGATTGTGGCTCATTTATTTACATATTTTGAGGAATTCATCACCACATTTAAAATGTTTCCATTTATTGAAAATATCAATGCAAGCTGAACTTCTGATGTCCATCTTTCAATCGGAGGTGAATTTCATGTAGAGAGGTTATTTTAAAACTCTTTGAAATTTAAATCTGAAATAATCCCAAAGGGACTTTTAGTTTCTGAAATGATCCTAAAGGGACTTTTAATAAATGACCCAAGGGGACTTTTATTTTCTGAAATTCCACAATAGTTTGATACTAATTAAAGCATCACAAATGTCTTGTAAGGCTCTGAAAGATTATGATAATTTTAGTTGGTTGCAAATATATAGAACAATACATAGAGCTTTTAGATCTGTTCACCTCCTGACCAGACATAATTTCATGCCTTTCCAACACTGATTTGACTTGTTTAATGGACCCAATGGAACCTGAAGAGAAAACTATCAATTCATATGTAAAGGTTAAATGTGAAACCAAAAGGAAACTTAGGGGGATTTTTAAGGATCCAAAAAGTAGGAGATGCATTCATGTTGTTTAGATTTTAGGAGTATCAATTGAGAACAAACTGACTTGCGTGACAATATGTACTTACTTTTTTGTAGTTGAATGTCACAATGTTATGATCTTCATCATTACTCATAGGCAACCTAAATATGTCACCTCACTAGTAATTAATGGTAGAATAAGTGAGTGAATTTTTCCCCCTCTTTTTTTATGTGTTTGTATATAACAAGTTTTTTTTTCCTTTTAGGGATTAGCTATGCTTAATGAAATGATGACTAGTCACCTAACTCCTGACCATCTAAGGCTATATATATATGAGCTAAGAGAAATTATTAGGAACGATGCAGTTGTGGAGTGTTTTGTCTGATTTCATGTTTGTGACACAAGTACAACCTACTTATGGTGTAGGAACCCAATTCAGAAGGACCGAACCCATGTGGTGGAGCTCGTGTCTGTTTTGATATGTTGCGAAAAGAGGTTTCAGAACTAAGGTCAATAACACTCTTGTAGTACGTGATTTCTCTTTCCTTTTCTCTCATCACCATTGTTTCATTTATGGATCCTTGAATTTCTTCTCAGGTATTCTACTTACTCATAAACTTATAATATTACTTATTCTATAAAGTAAATAGATTATGATCATAGTTGTTAAAGTGTGAATCAAATCATGAATCGAAAACCTTATGAATCAAATCATGAATAGAATCGTAACAATCAGTTGAAACGTAAAATATGTAGGAAATAATACATAGATGCAAAAAGAACACATTAAGAATATGAAGATAATTTGAAAACATCTATACTTTGACTTAAAATCAAGCCTTGAAAGGGGTAAAAACCCAAACCAACCCCCAAACGGCCCCGTAAGAGGCATGGACACCTCGCACGGGACCAACGTAACTTGTAAGAACCGACCGCATAGTCACGGGTATCCTGCTTTGAGAATATGATGATAATTTGAAAATATCTAGATTAAGCTTAAAAATAAGCCGTTAAAAGGGTGAAAATACAAACCAGCTCCCAAACGGCCTCGCAAGAGCCATGGACACCTCGCACGGGACCAATATAACTTGTAGGAATTGATCGCGTAGTCACATGTCACTCGATTTGAGAATATGATGATAATTTAAAAATATGTAGATTAGGCTTAAAAATAAGCCGTTAAAAGGGTGAAAGCCTAAACTAGTCTTAAACGGCCCCGTAAAAGTCATGAACACCTCATATCGAACCACTGTAACTTGTAGGAGCTCACCGCGTAGTCACGAGTCTCCCAGTTTGAGAATATAACGATAATTTGAAAATATCTAGATTTGGCTTTAAAACAAGCCGTAAAAGGGTGAAAACCCAAACCAACCCCCAAACGGCCCCGTAAGAGGCATGAACACCTCGCAAGGGACCAATATAACTTATGAAAACTAACCGCATAGTCACGGGTCTCCCGGTTTGAGAATATGACGATAATTTAAAAATATTTAGATTTGCTTAAAAACATGTCGTTTGAGGGTGACAACTCAAACTAGTCCTCAAACTGCCCCGTAAGAGGCACTAACACCTCGTATAAGTCTAATGTTACTCATAGGAGCTGATTGCGTAGTCGCAAGACTTTCGGTTTAAGAATATAATAATAATTGTAACTTGTATATGCAATTTTTTTGCTAGAAAAATAGTTTTTTTAAATAACTTGGTTACTAATATCATCTATTTTTTGTATCCTATTGTTTTGCAGGATAACATTTTATCGTTAGCTTTTATTTACGTGGAACACACGAAGAAGTCAATGGTTTATTTATTTAATGTCATTAATATTCAATATTCTATTTTTTTTGTTATGATTGTGCGGGCTTTTGTAGTTTGATTATTGACTTTTATGGTCGTGCGGCTTTTACAATTTTATTGTTAAATTTTATGGTCGTGCAGGCTTTATATTACACGGGTTTTGTATTAGCATATTTTAGAATGTTCATAAAATAGGGGAAATTGTTCCCATTTTTTTTGTGTGTGTGAACTATTAAGACTTGTAATATTTTGAAGTTTGTATGTACATTAGCTTATCAACAACGTGGGAGATTCGCAATCTATGAATTTTCTTGTTTTTAAATAATTATTTTTTTCTTTGATCCAAAAATTTGGCTCAGTTCAAAACCGTGCCAAAAGTGTATCAAATTTTGGCACAGTTTTGAACTGTGCTAAAAGTGTACCAAAATGTACTCAGCCTGGCACAGTTATAAAATGTGTCAAAAGTGTGTCAGAAATATCAAATTCTAGTACAATTTTAAAGTGTGCCAAAAATGTTCTTGTTTGACCAAATTTGGAACAATTTTAAACCGTGCAAAAAAAATGGTTATTTTAGAACACCTGATTCTGGCACAATTCAAAATCGTGCCAGATTTGATCTGAAACAGTTTTAAACTGTGCCAAATTGTTATTTTTGGTGTAGTGCAAGCCCAAAGATAACCTAAGTACATACTGAGTTGAAGATTCTCCAAGAAACCATCTGCAAGATGAAAACTCCAGATGAACTCGACAACATTAAGATGATGTCCCTTTATCCAGGAGCATGCCTTCTCGACAAATTCAAGATGCTCGTTTTTAATACATACTAGTTGAAAACTCGCGCGATGCGCGATTCATACGTTAAAGTAAAATATACATCCGAGAAATTCCAACCACATAAAAAATGATAAATCAAAATAGGAACTTGATTAAATGTAGCAAAAATATAACTAAAACTCCCAAAGTAGTGAACTTTAAAAACTTACATACATAAAATTTATAGTTATTAGATAATAGTTTTTTAAAATCTTAATTCAACCATTGCTTTAACGAAAATAGGATAAATGAAATATCTTATGAAAAACTATCAAATTCTCAGTTGTGGGACTTGAAAATAAAAAAATAAAAATATATATATATTTTTTAAACATTAATCTGAACCAAAACAATTTACAAAAAAAAATGAGCAGATTCGTGAACTCAAAACCTCATCTCAAAAAAATATAAGATCGAAATATCAATTGAATGTAAACAGTTTCTAAAAATCTTCCTTACGATAAATTAGAAAACATATAAATTGTAAGAACAATTGAGATATTAAATCAATCGAAAGATATATCTTATGAGAATGGGAAATCCAAAGAATCAAAACAATGAAAAGCACAGGACAACTATATACCTTAAGCAAGAAAAATTAATAATCGATCTATTTTTTCGATGAAGCATAATGGCATATGGAAAATACTATCACATTGCATATAATTAGTATCACCCCATTTAGAGACTCCTTAATGGTAGACCACAAGTTGAAGATAAATGGGTGTTAAGATTTATAGAAAGGAGAGAGATGGGGATGTACGAAAGTTTGTGATTTTTTTTTCTTCAACTGAAAATGGAACCTACACAAAAGCATATCTGATATTTCTTTTCAATTCAAAACTCAAGAAAACAACAAACTATGTTACCCAGTAAATATAGATTACCCTAACAGATCAGAAAAAGGAAATGAAAGACAAACCTTGTTGTTAGGAGTAAGATACGTAAGCGTTCAACAAATTTAAAATTGCACTCTTTGTGTTTTTCACCTACACTAAAAAATTTTAATTTATTTTTCTTAACTGAAAGACCAAACCTTCGTAGAAATAACGGTAATTTTTTTTTTCATTCAAACACATCAAACAACTAACTACATATTATATCAAGTATCTCTAAATAAAGAAGAAGATATATGAATAGTTTTAGATGAGAGGGCATGAAAACCTTTTAGATTCCAACTAAGATAAATTAGGTGAAAATGCCGTAAAAAGAGGAATTTGTAAAGGTAGATGAGATTAATAGTAAACTTTCTTCTTGCCACGTGAACGATCTCTTTTCAAGTGAGATATAAATGCATGTATTGCATTTTAGATTATTAAATATAGATAGAGAATAGAGATAGAGATGTCACATGGATAGCCTTAGAAGAAGCTGTCATTAACATTAAATGCTTGTTTAGCATTTTATAGTATATAGAGATAAGGAGTTGAGATCACTCTTTGCGTATTTATCTAACTACCACCCGCACACAAAATTCAAGAAGGGAAACCTGGATCTCATGGAGAGGAAATTACCCTCCACCCTAGGTTATGGTGTCCTCATCTATTAAATGGGGTTAAAGAGAGAAGGAACTATAAATATATGGGATGATCAGTGTTGGAACTTTCTAAAGTAAAATGAGTACAATGAGGATTTGGGTGTCACCCAACAGAACCTCGAGATGTTTAGACATAATGAAAATAAAACTTTGGGGAACTTCATTAATCATTAGAGGGAAAATTTCTCCCAAATTATCAATTATCTATCTGAGGATGACCAAATCAGCATCGTCAGGAAAACCCTTCAGAAGTAAGTACAGAATGAACTGGGATTCACTTGTATCCCTAACTTCAAGGCTCTCATGTTGGATGTTAGGTAGAAGAGAGTCTAGCCACAAGGGATGTTAAGTCATTATCATAAGAAACCTGAAAGTTTACCAACCAAATTATCGCCAAGAAGGGCTCAACTAGAGCCTCCACCTTCCATATCAACATTTTTTATAGGGTTTACCCTATGCCAAATAACCATACCACCATGGTGGTGGTTGTTGCTTCCTACGAGCTTACGCCTCCTCTGAGCTCACAATGCGTTATAACTCCTCCCATGATATGCACCCACATGGTCTTCTATAATCTAAAAGACCGCTTTAATTGGGTTTCACAACATTAACATTGGGCGGGCAACTTAAACCCCTGAACCCAAGACCACCTATGGTCAATCCTGATAAAAACTACCAATCACATGCTCATTTTACTTCCATAAAGTACCAAACCATGTCATTGACAACTATTTAGCGCTCGTGAAAGTAATCCAGGATAGTACTGATAGACATACAATGCTATTATTGATAGACATACACTAAAAATCAACCCATATACATGCATAGTACCCATTCATCATAAGATAAGGATGAGGACCTAGCGCTCTAATCAAACAGTATCCCCTGAGACATAATCTCACCTACCATATAATCCATTCATAATATAAAACCATGAATTAACCACATGACTTTCTTTATAAACATATTCTTCCCTACCATACACTCCATTCATAATACAAAACCGTGAATTAACAATATGACTTTCTTTATAACATTCATGCACTTCTTAAACCCTCACAAAACGGAACACCACAGCATCGACTTTGTCCAAATGGTTATTTAATTCTACTTAAAGATCCAACCTTGCTAAGCACACTCAGATAAAATTTATGTAAGTGTTACTCCTGCTAATGGAAGGAAATGTGTGAAGAATTCCTTTAGGAGGCCGATTTTGTCAGCTCAATCGGATTAGACAACCAACAGGATAGGAAGACCCTTTGATTGAGGATATCCTCATTTTTATCTTAAAGGATGATTCTAATGGTAACGAAGGATCAGAGGTCATATGAACCTCATCCATAGATTGCACCCCTAAGCTCAATGGGAAAATATAATCTAGAAAACCCTTAATACCAACACATCCATCTGAGACTCCCATGTACCCCAGTCCCGTTATTAAGTCAATGAAGAGACCAGACACTGGGAAAATAATCACATTTCCTAGAAATACGGGTCAGATAGAAAAATATCTACAAAAAGGAAGAACTTTGCCACCATCATGAAGAATAAAGAGACATTGTATAGTTTTCAGAGTTATTAGATTACCCGTGACTTAGTATATGGACTCACTCCCGAAAAATGGGTTTTTCCCTTATAGTTCTTATAACTTGATCAAAATGGTGAAGTGATTCAAAGCCTAAAATCAGATCCTCAAATACTATGAGTCACCCCACCAGAAGTAAAATCTTCTCACAAGACTGAGGACTCATTTCCATCAGATAGTGATATCCATGTGATACCAAAGACTCTAAGGTCAACTTACACCCATATCAACTTATCACCAACCATGATTAGAACCCGAGCCTGGATCTCATGACCCATCTCAGTATAGACAAATGTAAGGGGATCCTTACTATGATCAAGTGACAACTTGTATATCCAGTAGATTCGTATGGGGATGCCTTAATAGACAACTTTGACAATCTTATTTCCATAAACAACAAAGTAGTGTAAAAAGGGGTTTACTCTCTCCCTATTTATACACTTTTATCTCTCCCCCTCTCTCTTTATCTTTCACTCACCCCACACACACTCTCTCTCCCTGATAATAATTGCTAACTTTTTCTCTCTAAGGGTGATCCTAGGGTTGTTTTAAGGTTACATGGAAACTCATGCTACCTTCAACGTGGAGGTAGCTATTCCTCCTATTCAAAAACACTTTGCACATCCATCCACTCCATCAATTAAGCCCCATGAACTGCATCCATTCTTAAAATCCTTTGCAGAAGTTGTGGGAAATAAAATTTCTTCATCGGTTTCAATAAAAGAAGTTAGTAACTATAGACTCTGATGACGATACCAGAAGATGGAAGCACCTTTCAAATATTCTTTGGTTAGAAAATTCTCGCCTGTTAGGACATCTATAGAAGATATTAGAAAGGTTTTTACATCTATTAGTTTAAAAGCAACATTTAATAAAGGTCTGATTGATAAAACCATATTTTGATATGATTATTTCATTAAGAGGATTTTTATAGGGTTCGTCTTAGAGATATGTGGTTTACTCATTACTTCTCTATAAGGGTTTTCAAATGGAATCCAAAATCTCACTTTGACAGTACTACTTTGATGTTAGTCTTGATTAAAATTCCCCTATTG
This sequence comes from Sambucus nigra, assembly GCA_949130495.1. Lineage (NCBI taxonomy): Eukaryota > Viridiplantae > Streptophyta > Magnoliopsida > Dipsacales > Adoxaceae > Sambucus > Sambucus nigra. Next base: position 55,559,777 of record OX422220.1, read on the forward strand.
TCGATTCATATATACAATAAGGAAAGAATATTTTCCATTTGTAACGCAATGTGGACTCCTCTCAAAGTGGATAGTGCTACAATATCATTATCGAGGCCTAATTTGGCTAAAGTATGTATGGACGTGTCATGACCATCTCAATCATGACCTTGCGATAATTTGTAAAAGTGAACTGATATAGAGAAAGAAGATAAGGAAGATAAAGAAGAGTAAAAGAGATTAAGAATATAAAAAGAGGGGAGAGATAATTATAAACAAAAGATAAAGAGAATTTTATCAATTATACTCCTCTCAAATAAATTTCTTTTACACCTATTTATACACCTTGTTTAACTAGTTCTTGATTCTATTAAAGGTTGTTACAGAGTTGAAGCATGCCTAAATTCTAACTTCCTTCTAACTAATTGATGAATATGTTCGTAACAATACCTCCCTCGCTAAAAGATCATCTTTGCCCTCAAGGATCAAATGAGGGAAAATGATCTTTCATAACTGAGTAATCATCCCATTTGATATCATCAGGATAAGAGTGGGACCATCTGATCATAAATTAGTGGACGGGAAAGTGACCTCATTTAATGGTGTGACGATCCAAAATTTCCAATGGTTCTACTTGTAATTAGCCATCAGAATCGACACGCGAGAACTCCGTCGCGGGTTGTACCTATTGTCCCAAGCACTTCTTCAGCAGGGAAATATGGAAAACTGGACGGATGAGTGAAGAAGATGGTATATCCAAGTGGTAGGCTACTTTTTTGATGTATGACATGACACAAAAGGTTCCTTATAATTTTGGTGCCAATTTGAGATTTCGTCGCATGGTGACGGATGCCTATCGGTATGGTTGTAGTCAGAGATATACCAGATCAACTATTTTAAATTCTCTTTCTTCTCGATATCTATCTATATATAATTTCATACATTGATGATTAAATTAGATATTATGTTTGATAAGGCTAAAGAGTTTGGTACGGTTCTTAAGGAATTAGTGTGTATCAGCATCAATACAAGAGTATGGGAAGTTGAGGGGAAATTGGGATGGTTGAATGATAATTGGAGTTATAACACCACTCTGCCATTAGCAGCCATTGGTGCCACTATATAGGTTGATTGTCAATCACACACGTTAGATATCTTTCTAGACATTGATTTAGGCGCTCAATTTAGCCGTCAGTTTGGGGGTGGTACGAGGTGATGTAGCGGAGAATGTAAGGTCACGATCAGTAAGTATATTATAGGCAACCAGTGTAACTTGTAGATATTGTCAAAATAAATGGTAGCAATGGTTTTAGCAGTATAGGGGTGGGCAACGGCTAAGAAACGTCCATATTTGGTGAGTCGGTCAACTATGACTAAGATGGTTATTTTGTGGTTTGAGGGGGGTAAGCCCTCAATGAAATCCATAGAAATTTCACTCCAAGGGACTTTAGGGATGGGCAAGGGTTGAAGGAGTCCGGGGTAGGGGGTAGGTCAGATTTGCTGCGCTGAGAAACATCGCAGGTAGAGACAAAAAAATTTAGGTCTTGTTTAAGACTAGGCCATTAGAAAAAGTATTCTAAACGCTGAGTGGTGGCCTTAATACCTCCATGGACAGCATTTGGTGTTGGGTGTACTTCTTGCATACCCTTTTGATGGAATTCGCCATTACTACTGACATATAGTCGGTAATTAAACCGAAGAAGGTCATTGTTGTCGGTATATGGTCCATCTTTTTCAGGATTCAATACGAGTTATGCCAAGATGGATTCATCAATTTGATCTCCTTCCAAACTAGCCCTTTTGCCCTTCATCCATTGTAATTATTTTTGAGATTTCCAAACACTGACTCTCCTGCTCTTGGGCCTTACAAAGAGCGTTTGCCACAATGTTCTCCTTCCCTTTCTTATACAACATTTCATAGTCGTAGGCCAATAATTTCATGAGCCACTTATGTTGTAATGTTGTGGTGAGTTAATGTTTAAAGAGAAATTTAAGGCTATAGTGGTCAGTTTTAATGATGAAGTGCACGCCAGAAAAATAAGTCTTCCGCTTTTTTACTGCATATACGATTGCCCAAAGCTCCTTTTCATAAGTGGAAGGGCCTATTTTTCTCGATAGTACGGCTTTACTGAGATATGCTATTGGTCTCTCATCTTATAATTATACTGCACCAATACCTATACCATTTGCATCCGTCTCTACTTTAAAGGTCTGATTGAAATTTGGTAGTGCTAAAACAGGCGTGGTAGACATAGTTATATTCAATTGCTCAAATCCTATATGCGTTTGCTCGTTCCATTTAAACTGATCTTATTTTATTAACTCCATCAAAGTCTTGCTAATCGTACCATAATTCCTTACAAACTTACGATAGTACCCGGTCAGACCAAGAAACCCTCGAAATGCCTTGACAGATCTTGGAACAGGCCATTGTAACAAAGTTAAAATATTGGCCTCATCTGCAGCCACAACTTTCCCTGAGATTACGTGGACCAAATACTCTATTTTTTCTTGGGCAAAAGAACATGTAGAAAGTTTGGCAAAGAGTGAATGATCTTTAAGAGTGGATAGAGTTATCCTTAGATGTTTAAGGTGAGATGCCAAGTCTGGGATATATATTAGGATATCATCAAAGAACACAAGTATGAATCTCCGAAGGTGTGGCTGAAAAACTATATTCATCAAGGCTTGAAAGGATGCCAGTGCGTTTGTGAGTCCAAATGGGATTACAAGGAATTCGTAGTGTCCATTATGTGTAGTAAAAGCAGTTTTATAAATGTCAGGTTCATATAGCCTGATTTGATGGTATCCTGCACGTAAATCTGTTACGTCTACTGTTTAATAAATACAAAAGTACAGAATTATTAATAATAATATAATTACAGAAATAAAACGAAATTACAGAAATGAAATACTTACTTGTATTTGCAGAAATAATATTAGAATAGAAAAAGTAATCCGAGCCCTGTTTAGAACAGTCTCCTTAAGACAAATTTATTCCCTCCACAAAGTGCCAAATATAATGAATAATTGTCTCCCAAGATAGAACGGATTTCCAAATTAATCAAGCAGCACAACAATGATTAATTTCTTCGAAAACAATTCTGTGTTTATACTCAACCAGACCAAAGAATGATATGCAGGAATGTATGCAGTAGCAGTAGAAAAGTTTGTATTTTTCTGGGAAAAGAAGCAGCATAAATTCGGAATTATTGGAGGGCAATTTTTTCAGTAGTCAATTCTGTAGGGGAAATTTTTAATTTATAGCTTTTGTGTTAACTGTTGGAACAGTCAACCGAAATTAACTGTTCGCAATAACTGCCAACAGTTTATTAATTAATTAATTAATTTCGTAATTAATTAATAAATAATTAAAGCCCAGAAAGTTAAATAAATTCGGCCCAAAAATGTAGGAGATTTTTATAAGCCCGAGCCCGAGCCGAGCCGAACCGAACCGGCCGGACGTGCGTGTGGACTTTTGACCGAAAGTCAACCCGTGCATAGCTTAGGTCATCTCCCCTTCAAAGAGTTGGGATACCCCAAGGCATCCAAGCCTTAGTCCATACTTGGGGTGTTATTAACTCATCAAATTTCCACTACGCTTCCAATGTGGGACAAGAGTTAAAACACACCCAATTCATTAACTTTCATTGCTTTGTGAGTCACTTTGGGGACATATTTATCATTCATAACTTATTAAAATTGGACGTATGAATATACTACGTTAATCTCCTTGCAGAGGTGAACGCATTCGTATATGGTCCCACGATTTTCGTAGTGTGGGTCCCACCTAAATTTGAGCTCAAAGTTGCTCAAAATTCTGGACAACTTTCTAAAACCCAATTCAAGTCCAATTTTCCAACAAAATCCAGCTTTGAAAATATGTTTGCCCATTATAATTCATCTAAAAGTTCATCTATTAGACTATTACTGGAATTAAATATTTATCCTTCATCATGACCATGTTGAGTTCTGTGTAATCCAAACAAAATTTCCATGTGTTGTCTTTTTTTCAACCAACAGAATTGGTGATGAGAAAGGGTTGGTACTTGGGCGAATAATGCCATTAGACAACATTTGTTTAATAATCTTCTCTATCTCGTCTTTCTGCACATGAGGATAAAGGTAAGGCTTAACTTTCACAGGTTCTTGGTTAGGTTTAAGTGGAATAAGGTGGTCATGAGTTCTCATTGGTGGCAAGCCTTTGGGTTCTTGCAATATTTACTGAAATTCTTATAATATCTGGGCTAATAAAGGATGATGAGGCTCTTCTTGCTGACAGAATACGGTGGTCATGAGTTCTCATTGGTGGCAAGCCTTTAGGTTCTTGCAATATTTCCTTAAATTCTTGTAATAGTTAGGCTAATAAAGGATGATGAGGCTCTTCTTGCTGTCTATCTGAGATAGAGAATAACTGGTCTATCAAAACTGTAGAACTTTTCTTGCATAGTTTCTCCAATGCATTTATGAAAATGCTCTTCAATTCTAATGTTTCGGTGGTTGCTTGTAACATAATCTTCTCACCATATTTCTGAAATCCCATTTACATCTTATCGAAATCCATGTATACAGGACCGATCTATTTAACCCATTGTATGCCTAATACTGCATTGCAGCCCCCTGAGGGCAAGATTCTCATATTAGTGGAGAAATCTTAGCCTTGTATTTGCCATTTAAATTCTGAGCAATTAGAAGTGTTACTCATCTTCTCCCCATTCGCAACCGTTACCCAAATAGTGTTGGTTGGAACTATCGTACACCCTGCCTGGAAGTTACTACTGGGTCCATAAAATTATTAGTGCTTTTGATATCCACCAATATGTGTAATTCACCATTATTGACTTTTCCTCTAAGTCTTAAGGTTTGAGGAATGGGACACCCAGAAATCATGAAATGGACATCTCCTTCTCCTATATGGACTCTAATTTCTTCTTTTTCGATTCATTGGAGGGAATGGACTCCTCCTCTAATTCAACTTCCTCATTAGTTATTAGAATATACTATTGTTTCTTTGCGCACCTATGGCCGGGATGGTAGAATTCATCATAATTGTGACAAAAAAAATTCTCTTCTTGCCTGTATTTCTGCTGGAGATGATGGGGAGAGTAGGAAGGGATATCGGTTTCTTTTGGTATGACATGGGTTTTGTCCAAGACCCATTAAAAGAATTGTATGAGAACGAGGGATTGAACAAGGGTTTATGATGGGTAATTTCTGGGGAATTAGTGTCTGTGTAGGTCATGGTTGGCTTAGGATTATGGGATGAAAGAGGAAAATTAGGGTGGTGGGGTTTTTGATGATATATGTTTTTCTTGGCTATGATTTAAATGGAGGATTCTTGGAGTCTGGATAAATCGATTGCTTTGGATAGGCTGCTTGGGTTGAGCATTTGGATTCTATAACAAATCTCCTCTTTTAATCTGCTGATAAAACTAGAGATAAAATAATATTCCGACAATCCTCTTTGTTTTGAAAGAACTAAAGGCCTTAGTTCTTCAAGCTTATCTTAGTATGCCTCCACTATGTGGTAATTTGTTAAAGATGATGAAACTCCACAATCACATTCTCATGCCCCTGTTCCATGAACCTGGAACAAATATCCTCCACAAATTCATGCCTGTAAACTCCATCAATGTTCTCATAGACTTTCTAAATGCATTGATGCAAAGAATACCTTATGCTCTTCTTTCATAGGATGAAACTGAAAATACCTTGTACACTTTCTCAACCAATTTTTTGGATCATTGCCTTCGAATTTTAGAAATTCTGCTTTAGGTGTTTTGTGTAAAAACCCTTAATTTCCTCGATTCTTTCTCCTCTTCTCATGGGATGAGGTAATAAAGGAAGTTTATATCTCCTCCGAGTATCCGTGTTAGGATCATAACTCCCAGAAGTTTGACCCCTTTGACTAACGAGAATCTGCAATTAGCCTTGAATGGTGACATAGCCTTCTTGTAAGCTTGCTACGGTTGCCTTCAATTAATTAAGGTCTCTTCAATTAATTAAGGATCATAAATTCTATACTATTATGTGAATTATTTTCTTCCGTTATAGCAGGGAAGGTGGGTTTAGAAGGTTGTGCTCCGATACTAAACTTGTCATAACGACCATCTCAGTCAAAACCTTGCGGATAATATGTAAGACTGAACTAATACAGAGAAAGAAGATAAGGAAGATGAAGAAGATAGAAAGAGGAAAGAGAGAATTAGAAATATAAGATAAAGACAAGTCTATCTAATATATTCTTCCCCCATATACATTTCTTCTACACTTATTTATACACCTTGTTTAACTAGTTCTTGATTCTGTTACAGGTTGTTACAGAGCTAAAGCATGCCTAACTTCAAACTTCCTTCTACCTAATTGATGAATCTGTTCATAACAGGAGGTTGACTTAAAACTTAAAAGGAAAAACATCCTGACAGTAATAAGTCCCAAAGTATAAATATTGGAAATAAACTAATAGCAATATCTGATAGACAACTGAATAATGGAAAAGGGCGACACATGCCCAACTGAATAAATAGTGCTAGAAGTGGAGTCAACAATAAGGTCGTCTAAGCAAGAGGCATGCAACTCCCACCTAAGCTCCAGCACATTCCTTTTAAAGGATCCTATGCAAGACGCCCCTGTGGCTGGGCACCTGTAATATATACATATATATACAAGAGAGAAGAGAAAGTAGCAAACGGGTCAGAGCCCGATTGTAAAACAGTTTAAAAATTAGTTTAGCAAGTATTTAAAATGTTTACTGGCTAATGCAACAACATATTAGTGTGGCACTCTCTTGAGAAATTCTCACCTCTCTTCTAATGTGCACACCTATCGCACTAACCTGCCCAACGGTTTAACTTATCTTATCTTAGGCTACTCGTAAGATTTTAAACTGACAAATTCAATTGTTTAAGAGGTTAATTTCATTTAACAACAAAGTTCTCATTTAAACCTCATTTAATAATAAAGTTTCTCAGTAATACAATATACTTTTCAAACACTCATTTCCAAGTTGAAATAATTATTCATTTCTTACTTACCATAGACACAGTAGGTAGTCCCCAAATTTCAGATTTATATATATATATATATATATATAGGGAGAGGTTCACAAGTGGACCAAAAGAATGGACTTTTTAATGGACCTTAACAAAAAACACATAATAACACATTAATTTTAATTCCTATAGTGTAATTGGTCCGCGCCAGCGGCACCAAATACGGGTGTCGATCGATCCCCCACCCCCCACCTCCCCCACCCACCCCACCCCACCCCCACCCCCATGGCAGCTATAATGATGGTGGTGGTTGAGGGGGTGGGGGGGAGGGGGTTAGTGGGGTGAAGGTGTGGTCTCAGGTGCCGCTGGCGCGGACCAATTACACTATAGGAATTAAAATTAATGTGTTATTATGTGTTTTTTGTTAAGGTCCATTAAAAAGTCCATTCTTTTGGTCCACTTGTGAACCTCTCCCTATATATATATATATATATATATATATATATATATATATATATATATATATATATATATATATATATATTCTAACAGCACCCCACATAACAATTATGGTGCTGGCATGCTCTGGTATCCAGTCCCCGTATCACTCGTACTAAGGGAAATACAAGTTCGGAATTACTCTCGAACTGTATTAACACAAAACACATACAATATTGAGGCGAAGCATAGTTCCAAGCCTCTAAGAGGTCAGCACATGCCCTCACGTCTCTTAGGACCGTCTGGCTATCGATCTGATAGCCTGTACCAAAGGATTTCTATTTTCTAGCGTAAGAGTCAATATCCCCCATAAAGGTCCCATCGAGATAAGACTGTCCCAGTGCGGTAACCTCAGGGATAGCAAGTAGCGCGGGCATGATTTTCACACGTATATAGTATATGCATAAACACAGTCATATAAATATACTACTATTACCATATCAAATTTAAGTACATTCTTACGATCCATAATTATGATATTTATCCTTATTTCTCATTATTTAGATATCACGTATAACGGTTCGTCTCTTATTTTAATTTGTGGGATTATTCCAACTCATTACGTAACACTCGTGGATTCTTACCTTCCCAAGTGAAATTTTAGTAGGTATTTAATCATCTTAAAACGTAACTTCTTTACGAGTCTCACCCTTTAACACGTATTTCCATTTCCCTTAAATGTAAAACACCCCCGTGAAATGTCAATTTCGCCTTTCGTTCGACGGTTCCATATATTTCTAAAGTCCTACTGGTCTTATTTATATCATAAAATATTCTAACATTAATGTCCAAAAAAATGTCTAATCATTTAAGTTGGAATGAACTATTTAAAAAGGGAATATGAGTTATACAGGAGGGGTCGATCGATCGATGGTAGGTGTTCGATCGATCGAACCATCGATCGATCGATGCTCTATGGTCGATCGATCGATCAAGCAGGTATGGCGAAAACTGCAGATTATCAGTTACGGGAATTATCATCCAAAATCATCCAAATCCAAGTTCTTAACTCCCAAACTCCCAGAAATTTATACCACAAACATTCTAAACCCAAATGAACAATATTCTACGTAAGGCATGCGAGTTTTCATAAAGAATCATGGATTAAAAGGGGCAAAATCTATACAATTCTCATGAACCGTAAAAATTTCTTTAACTTAATTCTTCTCATTATTTTTCCAGAATTTCTACTTCTAATCCAACATAAATTCGTGGTTCAACCTCTACATGTAAAGGGGATTTTCAGAATAATGTTTATATCTCTACAACATGCGATTTCTAATCTCCAACGTGGGTTTTCTTTCATAAAAACTCATCCTAATCAACCCTAAACTAATATGAATGAAGCATTAATGAAATTAAGCAAGATAAATACTTGCCTGGGAATATTTGTTTCTGATTTGTGGCTGAAATCAGTGTGGTTGTAATCCTTGTGGCGTGATTTAGCATTTGGCGGTGACGGCGGTGCAAACGGAGGAGTTCTTGGCCTAGAACTCTTTGGCAAGCTTTCCCTTTCCTTCTCCAATGGCCGTATCTTGTTTTTGGTTGTGTTAACCGTAGAAGACAACCCAAAGCATCTGATATAACCTTAGAATTTTCGTGGGTTTTTAGGCCTAAAAATGTAAAATGTCCAAAATGCCCTCCCGGGGTGTTAATTAGGCCTAAAAACGCCCCGAGACCCAAACTAAACCTCCGGGTACATTATTTTGACTATCTCGACCCTTCCGGACACTTTGGCGCACTAGAAACGACCATACGGGCGACTTATAATATATTCACTTTTATTAATCAAAATTTAGTCCCAACACGACACGGGCGTGTCCCGACTTAAATTTTCAAAATTGTCTCGTGACATTTAATAGAACCAATATTATATATTACTTTGCTCATTAGTAATATTCAATAAGTTTCCAATGATTACTAACTCTGATTACTAACTCTCATCATGTTAGTAATTATAAAAATAATTAATTTCCGGATTTATATTAAATTACTCACATTAAATTTAATAAATCCCCAAATTTAGAAACAAATTTAGAAAGCATAAAAATACGGGGTATTACATACTTTCCCCCTAATAACATAATTTCGTCTCAAAATTCGGAAAATAAGGCATACCTGGTAAGAATAAATCTGGGTATCTCTCGCGCATATCTGCCTCGCGCTCCCTGGTGGATTCCTCCACATTATGATGCTCCCACTGGACCCGTACAAGTGGAACTACCTTCGACCTCAATCTCCTTTCGCTATGGTCTAGGATAGCCACTGGTATCTCCTCGTAAGAGCTGTCAGGCTGTAAGTATATCTCTTCTATCGTGATGTGGGTGTGGGCCATATCATCCCGAAGGTATCGTCTCAACGACGAGATGTGAAATACATCATGAATGCGATGTAAATGCTCTGGCAGTCCCAATCTGTATGCTACCGGCCCAATCCTCTCGATAATGGGAAATGGTTCCACGTACCTCGGGGCCAATTTTCCTTTCTTCCCGAACCTCATCACTCCTTTCATAGGAGATACACATAGTAATACTTGGTCCCCCACATTAAACTCTCTGAAGAACCGTTTCGCATCGGCGTAGATTTTCTGCCTGTCCTGGGCTACTCGAATGCGACTCCTGATAATCTCAATCCTCGCGGAGGTTTTCTGAATCACCTCTGGTCCGAGCAACTTGTTATCCCCCACCTCTAGCCAACATGTTGGGGAACGACAAGGACTGCCATACAAAGCCTCGAACAGAGCCATGCCAATCGTGAACTGATTGGAGTTATTATAAGTGAACTCTACCAGTGGAAGTTGTGGCTCCTAACCTCCTTCAAAATCAAGGACACACATGCATAGCATATCCTCCAACATCTGATTAGTATGCTATGTTTGTCCATCTGTCTGTAGGTGATAAGTTGAACTCAACCTCAGCTCCGTACCCATTGCCTCCTGAAAGCTCTCCCAGAAACGTGACACGAAGATCTTATCTCTATCTGACACAATATTCAGGGGCACCCCATGTAACCTGACAATCTCAGTAATGAATAACTGAGCATATTTACCCATGGTACAATCTGTCCGCACCGACAGAAAATGAGCCACCTTGGTCAAATGGTCCACAATCACCCAGATGGAGTCGTGGCCCCGCTGTGATGTAGGCAATCCAGTAATAAAATCTATAGAAATACTTTCCCACTTCCATGCGGGTATTTCCAATGGCTGAAGTAACCCTGACGGTTTTTGGTGGTCTACCTTTACCAGCTGGCAGGTACAACACTTGGACACGAACTCAGTAATATCCTTTTTCATCCCACTCCACCAGTATTGCCGCCTCATATCCTGGTACATCTTATCTCCCCCAGGATACCGCGCAAATCGGGACCCGTGAGACTGGGCCATTACTGCATGACGTAAGTCTGCTCCTTCTGGGACCACCAATCTCCAATTAAACCTCAAACCCCCATCAGAACTAACAGAATAGGACTCAGCACCCTCAGTTAAAAGTCGTACAATCTGCTCCTGGAAAAATGGGTCTGCGGTCTGCGCCTGTATCACCCTCGTAACAATCTCGAGTGTCACTGTCATGATAGATATGAAGGAATGGGCTATTGCGTCCTGGTGACCCAACTCTTTCCACTTTACGTTCCAGATGTCCGCTACATCGTCTATCGGTCTACGGCTCAACGCATCGGCAACTATGTTGGTCTTCCCCGGATGGTACTGTATGTCGAACTGATAGTCCTTCACAAACTCTAACCACATGCGCTGACGCATATTCAGCTCTCGCTGAGTGAACAGATACTGTAGTGACTTGCACAACACCAAAACAAGCTTTTAGTAACACACCAATTTTTTAATTACTAACAGTGATTTACCATTACTAATTCTAACAATAAATTTCTGTTACTAATTTAATTTAAGTGTTACTAATTTAAGTTCATAAATAAATAAAAAAAGTTAATTTGTGGATAAATTATTTTTAACACTTTCCAGAAGGAAAGAGAAGCGTACACTTTTCATTCATCCATTTTTCCCTCCCAAACGAAACCTAACCCTCTCATCCATTCTTCTTTCACTCCAAATCACTCGTGATTTCTCCAAATCACTCGTGATTTCTCCAAATCACTCGTGATTTCTCCAAATCACTCGTGATTTCTCCAAATCACTCGTGATTTCTCCAAATCACAAACTGATTTCCCCAAATCACTTGCGATTTCTTTTGCAACTCACTCGATTGGTTTGTAGGCTTCGATGGAGGTAAATTTTATATCTATCCATCATATGTTTTTTATTTCTAGGGTTTATTAGAGTCTTATGTTGGTTGATACTTAATTTGAGAGTAGGTTTTGTAAAGTATAATGATGTCTGTGTATAAAAATTAAAAAAAAAAACAGAAAAGTATTGGTTGAGATCTAACATTAAATATTTTGTGCTCTTGTAGACAACTCTGTTTCACTTCACACCTCTCCTAATTCTCAAATCTCAATTCAAATCTACTCACATCACTACTCATATACCCGTAAGCTCATTCGATCTGATTTTGATTCGGCTACACGAATATTATTTCTTCGTTATGTTCTATTTAGGGAAATATCATCTACTAAACCACAAGTTATTATGTGTTCCTTCACCATATTTATTTATGTCAATTGACTCAAATTTGGTTTACATTATTCTTTAACATTATTTTTAATATCATCGTATCACTCCTCTTTCATGGCACACATTGTAATTCTCATCTTATTTATGTCAATTGATTACAAATGAAAGGGAAATGCTCCTACAATTTTCTTGTTTTCTTATATTAGTTACTTTAGAAAGTAAATTATAAATCACCTCTTGAAGAAACTCATTTGAATCATTGTTCCATAAGGGATACTCTGTGGTTATTGTTAAACATCACCAGTCAATTTCTTTTCATGCTTGTTTTCAATTAATCAGTTGTGATATTAGTGATTATCATTACTCCACCAAATTATTTATGTTAATATGGACTTTTGTTTCCATGAACTTGGTTTTATTTTATCTTTTTACTTTTTCATAAAAATATTGAACCAATTCAGGTGACTCTTAATGCTAAAAATAAAATAAATCTTATGTGGTTAATCCAGGGGAATGATTTAAGTGGTTTGCTTGTCTCCTGTACTTTGATTTGTTCAAAATTCTGTTTATGCTTTTGCTTCGAGGTTGAAGGTTTGTGGTAATCGACATTCAGAGCTAATTCCCTGCCTAGACAGGAATCTTATATACCAAATGAGACTGAAGCTGGATTTGTCTTTGATGGAGTACTATGAAAGACACTGCCCTATGCCCGAACAACGGTTCAATTGCTTGATTGCTCCCCCACTAGGGTATAAGTTGCGCATATGATTTAGTAATGACATCAATCATCTTGAATTTTTGAAATGATATGATTAATTTTTTATTGTTTTAATGTTTCTCTAGTGTTTCAGGTCCCAATAAAGTGGCCAACTAGTAGGGACGAAGTGTGGAAGGAAAATATACCTCGTACTCACCTTGCTCATGAGAAGTCTGACCAAAACTGGATGGTTGTAAAAGGTGAAAAGATAGTATAACCTGGGGGAGGAACTCATTTCCACTACGGAGCTGACAAGTATATCACTTCACTTGCTAATGTAAGCCTCCTTGCCCTTAAACCATAAAAAAAATTGGCCTAGGAAATTTAACTCCTATTTGTTCAATTCCTTTTTGCGAACTATATCTGGTGAGGTCAAATTTCCTTTCTTTTGTTTGGGTAAAGTGCAGAAAAAACCTGGAATATGCATGTTTTTGCGAGAACATCCTAAAAACTACTTTTTTTCTTAAAAAAATGAACTATGCATTTTGTTGGAAATACCTGTATGTATCACTAAAAATCTTAATTATTGGTTGCCAAGAAGTTCTCGGGTATCTGCTATCAAATGAATAGTTAAGGGAGGTTTTCATTAACAACATATATATATATATATATATATGTTTTGTGAAAGAGTAGTTCTTGTATTTTCCTTTTTTTGGTACTACAAAATTTGTTTGTTTTTCATTTTCAATGGTACTGATTTTTGTGTTTGTGGTTGGCAGATGCTGAACTTTTCAAAAAATAATATAAACAATGAGGGAAGGTTACGAACTGTTCTAGATGTGGATTGCGGTGTAGCAAGTTTTGGAGCTTATCTTCTTTCATCTAATATTATAGTGATGCCTTTAGCACCAAACGACGTGCATCAAAATCAGATCCAGTTCACCATAGAGAGAGGGATTCCAGCATATCTTGGGGTTCTAGGCACAAAGAGGCTTCCTTACCCGAGCAGGTCCTTTGAACGTGTTCACTATTCTCATTATAGGATTGATTGGCTTCAAAGGGATGGAATCCTCATCCTCGAGTTAGATAAGGGTTCTCAGACCAGGTGGCTATTTTGACTACTCATATCCTGAAGCATATGCACAAGATGAAGAGGATCTTAGAATATGGAGAGAAATTAGTGATCTTGTGGAATGCATGTGTTGGAGAATAGCTTCAAAAATGAACCGAATTGTCATTTGGGTCAAACCTCGGACCAATAAATGTTATATGGAAAGAAAACCGGGTACTCAACCTCCTCTATGCCGATTTGTTGATGATCCAGATGCACCATGGGGTGTAAATATGGAACCATACATCACACCATACTCTGACCATAAGTATCTTATATACTTTACTTGTCATGTCATAATATCTAATTTATGGTAACTAGAGATCATTTTTCACAAAAGAAGTGCAAAAGGGTGCTGCAGCCCAATTTTGTTTCTCCTCACCACCACGGTGCATTGAAATGATTGTACGTTATTTTTTAAAAACAATCGTAAAGTGGTCGCGAATAAAATTTGCCTTTAGTAACACTTATTTCAAAACAGGTAACAACGATACATGTTGATGCAAGTAACAACCAGCACCAATTATGTTTTAACCATACATACAAGTTTACAGTTTCAAGAACAAACACAGCTGCTCGAGGAGAATCAGATATACCAGTTTTTTCAAGGTATCCAACTTGTCCATTTACGTTATCACAGTAATCAGATAATTGGTTATTAGAACTCCATTATTGTACTCTCACGTATTGAGATTAATGATACTATATCTAAAGCAAAGAATGAAGTGAAAGAACTTATCGGGGCTGCACACGATAAGCAGTTAGAAGCAGAGCCAGGTCGAACTATAATGGAATCATTCGAGAATAGAGTGAATCAGGTGCAGGAATCTGATATATATTTACAATTCACCCACTGAGATAATTCAGTTGTATTTTGTTCTAATATAATTCCCCGTCCAGGTATCCAACATTTGGAGGAATCGTACCACCATCCAATGCAGGTTGCTAAGTTAAGGCAAGTTAACTTTTCATTTTCTATCATAGCGTCTATATAAAATTATATACGTGTGTTTGTGTTATCATCTGTTCAAAAGAGCATATTGCAGAGAATGCAGCTGCTGCTTTGCAGAGGCAGAAGCCGCCATTGCAAAGTCTGAAGAGGATGCAAAGGGAAGTAGAGAATGCAAAATGCGATGCTGAAGCAGCACAAGCGTTTGCCTAAGCATCAATGAAGGTATTTAAGTGTAAAACACTTTGAACCTGAAAATAGTAAGCATCAATGTGGCCTTAAGGCATATGTTTGAACCTGAAAATAGTAAGTATCATACATATTAATTATATAATTAATAACTTTACTATGTCATTATAATTTTTAGTTTATTGGTGTGCCCTTCTATAATGTATGAAGAAACTATAGCGTGGCAGGTTTTTCTCGAACTCCGTTGTTTTTGTTCGGACATCTCATTTCAGATTCTGGTTTTGTGCCTTTACTTGTGTATGCCATATTTGGGTCATCATGGCAGCTTGCCATTGGTCCAGTAGCATTGGTTTCCCTTCTGGTCTCTATTGTCTTAGGCGGTATAGTTGATTCATTTGACGAGTTATACACAGAACTTGCAATACTATTGGCACTCATGGTGGGTGTTTTTGAATGCATAATGGGGCTCTTGAGGTATTACTGCTTTATCTTATATTTTTAGCCTAAGTATTTATATGCACATCCCATGGACATTTCTAGTTGAATCTTTCTGGAGAGCTGCTCACGTCCTCCGTGATCAAAACGGCAACAGAGCCATGTTCTTGCGTTTTTTCACGCGCTTTACCTGATCTCTTTCAACTCTCTTCTTCCTTTTAATTCACAGAAATAATAAAACTGCACATGAAATTTCCCATTCAATTTCTGATATGTTTTTGGGCTTTCAACTAAGCATCTGTTAAGTATTTGATACTATAAGGGAATTATGAATATTGTACATAAACCAAGCTTGTGTTGCATTATGAATAGTCATTGATTTACTCGTTTTATAGACATCAAGGTACAGAGTCGCGGTATTAGTCTATGATTCCACCACTCCATTTTGTTAAATGATCTGCTTTGTGAGTACAGATGTGAGGCATTCATGTTTGGGTGGGGAGAATTGGGGGAAATTGTCAGTGGTTTCGAGCATGGTGGTGAACTTGATCGGAGAATTGGTCATGTATTCGGAGTAGAAGGTTTATGACATGGTTCTAAATCACGCTACAATATCTTAGAGTACTCATTTTAAGAACTTCATTGCCAAAAAATGGTCATCTCACGACCCCAGTATGAATTCACTTGGCCAGTCCATTGAACTTATTTTATTGCTTTTTCATGCTTTTTCTTCAATTTTGTCGTGATTTAGATTAACAATTCAAGATATTACCTAGTGATAAAGACCTGATCGGGCAGAACATTCTTGTGTTTATTTCCCAAGTTCCCCCTTTGTTGAGGTAATTTCTTTTTACCGTGTACATCTTTTACTTTTCTATCACCCAATTGACGATTTTAATTAATTATATTTATATGTAGCAGCAGCTCTATAAGTTTTTCAGTGTTTCTTTATCAGAGTGAAACTTGGTGAGTGCCATAAGACAATGATACACGCGGACTACCCGGAGCAATGGCCTAACCTTCTGCACTTGAGTCACTTGGTGAGTGCCTCAAGACAATGATACATGCTGTGCCGCCTTCTCCTTCAGCATTGCGGTCTTCCATGTCACTGCGTCTGCAGTTCCTCCTAAGATTGCTCCCTATCATCTGTGCAGACGGGTAATTATGCACTTCAATTTTTTTCAACTTCTCTTGCGATTTCTCAAGTTCGGGATGCGATATTTGCTCTCCCTGTTGCCTCAACATGTTTATTACCATATTGAATTCCCTGTATGAACTTTACATGTGTTGGTGGTGTAAAATATGTGTATAATTTTTATGCTACAACAAGATCCATATTCACACAGTGTATAAAAAATAATGTCGCAATAGTAGTGCAAAATTAGGCAAAAAGTAAGATGAGATTCATTAACGAAAAATGTAATAAACTTTGTTTGCCTACTCAAAACTTAAAAGAGTCTTTATGTCCATCATCAGCCCGACTTTGTTTGCCTAAGAATTCTCATCAATATAAGCATATCTAGTTCTTACTTTTTTGTACTTGAGTTCTTTCTTTTGCATTCTTACATCTCACATCGTGTGAATTTAGGAAAAATAGCCAGAATTCATGAATGCACACTAAATGTGTTTGTGTGAACAATGTTAGTTGTACAAAAAAAAATTGAATATATGTTTGAAACTATGTGTGTTGTGTACTGATGTGAAAGTGTGATATTATAAGTTCACATACTTATTTATATATGAAATTTCCTACTTTTAAGTGCTGATGTGAAATATGATATTATAAGTTCATATACTTGTGCAATTAATTTTGCTGGTGGATGTACTAAATTAAATTTGTATGACTAAATGTCGATATTAAAACTAATATGATAATTTTATTTTTTTTAACAGAATGTCATTTTTGGATCCTCGTCAAGTATCTAGCATTGCGGGTTGCGGCATTGATGACGATGATAATAGAACGAAAGTTGATAGTCAACAACAACGAACTTCTTTTTTATATTTCATTTGATTTGTTATAATATAAAAATATCTTATTTGGGAATGATTGTATTAGTATGTTATATTGGATGATTTTATTAAAATAATGCAACTTTAGGGGGGATTGTATTACGATGTTTCATTTGTTTGGTTTAAGTTTCTTTTGTAAATAAAGAGTAGAGGCTTATATAAATATAAATGTTGAATATAATGCCCTTATTTTTGTATATGTTCTTAGGATTTAAATAGTGATAATAATAATCAGGATATTGGATCTTAATTTTTTTTTTAAATATGTATTAATATTACTAACATAATTTTACCGTTACTATTAGTAACATAATTTTACCGTTACCAATTCTGAATTTTCTGTTACTATTAGTAACACAACTTTAGCGTTATTAATTCTGAATTTTGTCGTTACTATTAGTAACAGAATTTTACCGTTACAAATTTTGAATTACCGTTACTATTAGTAACAGAATTTTACCGTTACTAATTCTGAATTTTACCGTTACTAGCTTCGTGCCCCACGCCTTTTTTCTAACAGAAAAATTGTGTTACTAATATTATTAGTAACGGTAAAATTGTGTTACTAATGGCGTGTTTTGGTGTAGTGTTGTGATCCGTGAATAAGTGAAATTTCTCCCCCAATAAATAGTGTCTCCATATCCTCAATGCAAAAACGACCGCTGCTAAATCTAGGTCGTGTGTGGGGTAATTCTTCTCGTGTGGCTTAAGCTTGTGGGAGGCAAAAGCTATAGACTTCTCCTTCTGCTGAAGTACTCCCCCAAGTCCCCGTAAAGAGGCATCGGTGTAAACCAAATACTCCACGCCCGGCTTAAGTAAAGCAAGGATCGGTGTTGAAGTAAGCTTATCTTTCAGCTCGTCGAAGGCCAATTGACAAGCATCGTCCCAAACATATGGTACCCCCTTGCGTGTCAGGTTCGTCAATGGACCCGCTATTTTGGAGAACCCCCGAATGAATCTCCTGTAGTATCTGGCTAATCCCAAGAAACTACGTACTTCAGTCGGTGTCATGGGTTGTCCCCACTCCCTCACCGCTAACACTTTACTCGAGTCAACTGCTATCCCCTGTTCAGAAACAACATGCCCCAAGAACTGCACTTTCCGTAACCAGAACCCGCACTTCTCGTACTTAGCATACAACTGATGCACTCGTAGAGTCTAAAGAACATGCCTCAAGTGCTCGGCATACTCTTCCTCAGAGTGTGAATATATTAAGATGTCATCTATGAAGACGATGACAAACTGATCCAAGAACTCTCTGAACACTCGGTTTATCAAGTCCATGAATACGGCTGGAGCATTTGTGAGTCCAAATGGCATCACTCTAAACTCATAGGACCCATATCACGTCAAGAAAGCAGTCTTTGAAACATCCTGCTCCCTAATACGTAGCTGATGGTATCCTAACCTCAGATCTATCTTCAAAAAGAAAGTTGCTCCCCTCAGCTGATCGAACAGATCATCGATTCAAGGCAACGGACACTTGTTCCGTATCGTGACCTTGTTCAGTTCTCGGTAGTCCACACATAGCCTCAGTGAACCATCTCTCTTTTTCACAAACAAAGCTGGAGATCCCAAAGGTGAGGTACTCCTGCGAATGAAGCCTTGACCTAACAGCTGCTCTATCTGATCTCGTAACTCTCGCATCTCTGTCGGAGCCATACGGTATGGACCGCGTGCTATCGGTTGAGTATCCGGTAATAAATCTACGGCAAAATCTATCTCTCGACTGGGGGGTAGGCCTGGTATTTCCCGAAATACATCAGGATACTCACGAACAACTGGGATCGAGTCCAAGGGAATCACGACCTCCTTAGAGGTATCCTCCTTTATGTAATACAAATGAGCGGTCGAGCCTCCCTCTAGGCAAGGCATCGCCACTACAAACATATCTTGCCCCGGAATGGCAAAGACAATACTCCCACCAAAATAATCTAGCATAGCTCTGTAAGCTGTGAGCCAATCCATACCAATAATAACGTCGTGCTCATGCATATCTAGGACTAACATGTCTGCTGGTAATACCAAGCTACCAATCTCTACTCCCACACCCCGACATATAAATAAAATTAGCGATCCATTTCCCAGTGGTGAGTCTACACACGTTACAGTGCTCTCTATTGTGGCTAGTAACCCTAAGGCCTTCGCAAAATGGGTATCTATAAAACAGTGTCTCGCCCCAGTGTCAAATAAAACCCGACCCATAGTACCATGGGTAGGAAACATACCCTCAATCACGGGTGGTGCCTGTGGAGCTACTGCCTGGTGGACATTATAGACACGTCCATACTGTAACTGCCCCTGCTGTACTGGAGCGGCCGGAATGGCGGGCAGGGCTAGTACCTGAGCTGGTGCTGGGAGGGCGGCTGGAAAAAGTGGCCTCTATGGCTCATTACGGACACCCTGCTGCTGTGGGGCCCTATCACCCTCTGGATAATCCTGGCACTTATGGACATTCTTGTCGCACCTGAAACATCGGCCCTTGAAGTTACCTCTGACCCTGCTGACCACGGCCCTGTTGGCCGTTACCACCCCTCCACTGGCCCTGTTGGCCCTGATGAAAATGTTGTTGGCCCTGCTGACCCTGCCTAAATCCCCCAAATCCCTGCCTGGAATCACCTGATCGGAACCGCTTGGCAGGGTCCCCCTAATGGGAACTCTGCTCATGCTGACGAGTCTGCCCCTGAGTTGTCGGTGCTCCACTAGCACCACTACCCCCTGTCCTGCCCTGCTGGCCGGACTCTCCTGCTTGCTTGCTTCCCTGCAGATGGAAGCGGTGATCCTGGCAGTGTAGCAAAGCTGCATTGAGTACATCTTTGTAGGTACTCGGAGACAGATTCCCTATAAGGTGCTGACGGATCCTCCAAGCTAACCCGTCCACAAATAATGGTATCTTCTTGCCCTCATTGGGTGCCTCATCTGGCACTATAGTGAGAAGTCTTGTGAACTCCTCTTTATACTCAGCAACAGTAGAATTCTCCTGTTTCAAGTTCAGTAACTTTTGCCTCATCTCAGTTTGCACGGCGAATGGAAAATACTTGCGGTCAAACCGCTCCCAGAATGACTGAATCGGGATAATATGGCTCTCCTCCAAGGTGGTGGTGGACTCCCACCACTACAAAGCGGTCCCCACTAGCTTAAAGGAAGACAATAACTATTTATGCACGTCTGTGCACTCATACATACGCAGATGCCTCTGGATATCTTTCTTCCATTGGCTGACAATGATGATATCTGAACTGCCAAGAACTCAGGGGGATGCGCCTTCTGAAAGGCATCCCTAACTCGCTCCCATGCAGATGGAAGTTGTGCAGATACTGGCGCCACTACTTGAACTTCGGGTGGAGCCTGCTGTACTACCGCTAGCGCGGCATTCACCGCCTGAGCAACGATGGCGGCTACCTCATTTGCATTCATTGTTCCCTGAGCCGGAGCTACTGGCTGCTCGGCTTGGCCATGCCTATCCTTTGGTGCACGTCTCGGAGGCATCTGAAATGTAAAGAAATTTATTAGTCTACAATTATTATCAAATCTCAAATAGTTGAAGACGTAATCAAAAAAGCAAGAATACAATAATCCTAAAATAGGGCTTTATAATAAGAACGCTAAGCTGAAAGTGAAGTAAGCCGTACAGATCCTAATGACACTAGAACCTGATGCTCTGATACCACCTGTGACACGCCGCCTAATTAAATACCGGGTGATCTGTCCTTTATTAAATTATAATCAAGGTGAACGGTTGGTTCATTCTTAACATCACTGTCGTAAAAATAACTTTTCCAATTAAACACCCTAATTAATTAAGCTAAGTGACAAATACCATTTTTAAGACATAAATTTCAATTTCAATTAAAACCAATATTTTAAAACTTTCCAGAATTTATAAATTTAGAATCATCCAACAAATATACTGGAACAAACAATCCAATTAATTAAACATCCAGCCAATTGATTCCAACATTAAAACTTAAAGGAAAAACATCCTGACAGTAATAAGTCCCAAAGTAAACTAATAGCAATATCTGATAGACAACTGAATAATGGAAAAGGGCAACACATGCCCAACTGAATAAATAGTGCTAGAAGTGGAGTCAACAATGAGGTCGTTTAAGCAAGAGGCCTGCAACTCCCACCTAAGCTCCAGCGCATTCCTTCCAAAGGATCCTATGCAAGACGCCCCTGTGGCTGGGCACCTGTAATATATACATATATATACAAGAGAGAAGAGAAAGTAGCAAACGGGTCAGAGCCCGATTGTAAAACTGTTTAAAAATTAGTTTAGCAAGTATTTAAAATGTTTACTGGCTAATGCAACAACATATTAGTGCGTCACTCCCTTGAGAAATTCTCACCTCTCTTCTAATGTGCACACATATCGCACTAACCTGCCCAACGGTTTAACTTATCTTATCTTAGGCTACTCGTAAGATTTTAAACTGACAAATTCAATTGTTTAAGAGGTTAATTTCATTTAACAATAAAGTTCTCATTTAAACCTCATTTAATAATAAAGTTTCTCAGTAATACAATATACTTTTCAAACACTCATTTCCAAGTTGAAATAATTATTCATTTCTTACTTACCATAGACACAGTAGGTAGTCCCCAAATTTCAGATTTAAATATATATATATATATATATATATATATATATATTAAATACTCATATAATATATATATTCTAACAGCACCCCACATAACAATTATGGTGCGGGCATACTCTGCTATCCAGTCCCCGTATCACTCGTACTAAGGGAAATACAAGTTCGAAATCGCTCTCGAACTGTATTAACACAAAACACATACAATATTAAGGCGAAGCATAGTTCCAAGTCTCTAACAGGTCAGCACATGCCCTCACGTCTCTTAGGACCGTCTGACTATCGATCCGATAGCCTGTACCAAAGGATTTCTATTTTCTAGGGTACGAGTCAATATCCCCCATAAAGGTCCCATCGAGATAAGACTGTCCCAGCGCGGTAACCTCAGGGATAGCAAGTAGCGCGGGCATGATTTTCACACGTATATAGTATATGCATAAACACAGTCATATAAATATACTACTATTACCATATCAAATTTAAGTACATTCTTACGACCCATAATTATGATATTTATCCTTATTTCTCATTATTTAGATATCACGTATAACGGTTCGTCTCTTATTTTAATTTGTGGGATTATTCCAACTCACTACGTAACACTCGTGGATTCTTACCTTCCCAAGTGAAATTTCAGTAGGTACTTAATCATCTTAAAACGTAACTTATTTCTCTTTACGAGTCTTCCTCTCTTGTCTCGTCTCACCAAGGGGACAAGACATAGGCTCAGTCTGACTTTGTTCAGATACTTTAGCCTAGTGTAGCGATTCCTCCTCCAATAAATGCAATTCCTCTTTTGACTGCAACTGGGGCCGAGTTTGCATAAAGATTTCCTAGTGGTGACCCGGCCAATCCACATGCCGAAGCACCAGAGGATAGTGGTGAGGAGAGTGAACTTAATATGTATGTTGCTCAAGAATATGAGATCACCATATCTGAAGTTGATCCCTACAGCATAGACTCTTCTATCTTCATGAGAAAACCTCTTAAGGACGAGAGAGCCTTTCATGGCCGTGAGGGTGAAGTCTATGTTTATGAGCAGATGTTGAAGGTTGACTTACTCCTGCCTAATCACCCTATGATCTGAACTATTCTGATTCATCTAAGACTTGTCCCCTCTCAGATTTCTCCGAATGCGTGGAGGATTATCCTTGGTTTCATTGCCCTTTGGAAGGTTATCCATCAAACCGACCCTTCAGTTAAAATATTTCTTACCTGCTATACACCTTCGTCATCCAAGACTCATACTGGTTACTATCATCTCATAGGTAGGAAGTCCTAGAAGAAGGTCATGATGGTGACCCAAACTTCAAACCACAATTGGGAACCCCGCTACTTCTTTATCTCCGAGGCTTGGGAATTCGGTCCTAACCAAGCCTGTGGGACCTATGAGCCCAGGACCCTTCTAAGGTGGTCAAAGTCTCTACATCGACCAAACTTGATCTGGGATTGAACCCTTAGGCCTTTGAAAAGGTTAATAAGCTTCGTAAATAAGGTGAAAATCGTTGTCTCATGAAGTTAGAGCATTTAATGACTCCGTATTATCTGGCTCAGACAGGTCTGGGGGTTGACCCCCTAGCCGAGATACATAAGTAATTATTCTCACCAACTATTATATCTTACTTTGTACTTGCCCATAATTAACTCTGAGGTTTACCATTTTCAAATCATCAAGAAGGTATATCAGACAAGGCTAAGGCACAAGCCATAGCCGACTTCAAAGAATATGATGAAGTTGGAGGTTATACATTTGAATACCTCAAATGGGGTATCAAGACTACTGGTCGATGGGACATTTTAAAGCATACTGAGGCCGGTGATAGATTCTTGGGCCTTGACTTCAACGATCCTCTCCTTTAAACTACCCTAGCCGAGGTAGAAAACCCTACTGACCCTGTGGAGACAACCCTATTGAGGTCACAGAGACCAATGAAAATGCAGTCGAGTTGGGCCTTAACGATAATGGGGCCGAGACTACTAATGTTGGAGTTGATGGGGCAACTCGGGCAGGTGGTGATGGGAGTTTACAGCCTTGATCTCTTGTAACTTTTTGTTCTTACTTTTTTTTATGACAATCGGCCTTTCATGGCTTTGTACTTTCTTCTTTGTACTGAATATCTGTAATCTCTTATATAGTGAATGAAGTTTTTGTTTCTATCATTCTTTGTGTTGTGATTGCTCTCATATTTTCCTTAGTAGTAGTACTTGAATTGACACAAGTCTTATCTCTTGTAAGGACCAAATTTCCAATTGAGTCTTAATGTAGTTTTGACTTATTCTTGGAATAAAACATGTTTGAGTCATAGATAGTTTTTTATTGTCTGATCCCACTAGTCTATGACGTATTAAAGATTTATTGAAGACGTTGTGGCAAAGCTGGAAAGATTTAATCATGGCGAAGTTTAATTGGTGCAATTTCGTGTCTTTAAGGTTTAATTGCATTCCGAGATCACACAGGTATGAATGCATAATGTTAATGAAACTCAGAATTATTTTTATAAAAATAAGGATGTTATTTTTTTTAAAGAAAATGTTTTTAAAATGTTTAATTGTTTACACATCGGATAAAGGATGGATTTGTGTTGGATTAGAGATGGTTTTAAATAAAACTCTTTTAAAGTTGGAACTGTTTAGAGCTCTATCTAACACGTCGTTCAAACGACATTAGATGTCGTTCGAACGAGATCCACTGTCGTTCGAACGACATGGCATCTCGCTCGAACGAGATTTGCACCGACTTAAAAATTCTATTTAAGTCAGGTCCTAGTCCTTTTCTCGATGTGCGTGCAGAAAGAATTCACTTTTCAAACAGTATGTTTTTTCTGTACATATTTTTCTAAGGTTTCAAAGACTTAAACACATCCTTAGAGTTTGCAAAGATCCGAGCTTTCATTATCAAATGTTTACGTGATCCTTGTTGCACTAAGTTTGGTTTGTTCATCTTTGGATAACTTATGATTGGTGGTTTTACGGTGGAGAAGCGACGGATATCGTGTTCAACATCGTAGACAACTCAAGCCATATCGATGGACACCGAGACATTCGTGGAGTCGAGTGTTATGGTCGAGCATCGTGGAAGATAAAATTTCTGCATGGGCACTATTGAAGAGAGGTAGAAGATCATAAAGAGCATCAAGACCCGTGGGGATCGAGTCATTGAGTAAGGATAATCTGTCTTTGTAAAACCATTGTTCATAGTGATAGTCTGGCTTGGGTCGTCCTAGTTTTTTTCACGTTTTGGGTTTTTCCTCGTACATCTGGCGTTGTGAGTATTGCTTTACTTTATTTTACTTGCTTTAATCACTAGTTGCATGCTTAGGGTTAAACAAGATAAAATATGGTTAAGTTAATTAGTTTCACAACTTGGTTTGATAAAATTGAAAAAGATTTTTTCAAAAAGAGAAAGTTGGTTTGCATTCATCCTTAACTTAATTCAGCTCAAGCATAAGTTTTTGTTGAAAGTTATAATTTGGGGGACCACAAATTGGTATCAAAGCCTGTTGCACTATTTTATTGTATTGGATCCCTTTTTGATTTTTGGGTGATTGCTTGTTTATCTCTCTTGGTTTGTTTATTTTCTTCTCGATGGATTCTCAAAGTTTTAACGAATTAAATCTGTTGAATTTAAATTTGCAAAACGAATTAAAGTTTTGGAAGAAGAAAATTATCGTTTTAAAAATATCATTGAATATTTGCAAACGTTTCAAATTCAAAGAGATATGATTCGTGAGAAGTTTGGATCTTTATATAATAATTTTGAATCTTTAAAAGCTTCCAAAAAGGACAGTGATGATAGAATTCTTGATTTAGAGAGAAAGTTAGAGGATTTGAAAAATTCAAGTGTTTGTGCCATTAATGAAAATAGTTTGATTAATGAATTTAAGGCACGCGAGAAGACTCTTAGGGATAAGTTTTCTCATATTGAATGGGAGCGAGATAACCTTTTAGGGGTAATTGAAAATTTAAAGAAGGAGTCCCAAAAGTTTGAGGAGTCTAATCGTTTGCTTGAGTTGAAAGTTTTGAAGTTGAAAAATGATTTATCTGACTCAAGTAGTGATGGTAGAGGCTCATCCTGTTCTAATAGTTCGAATGTCCAAGCCAAAACCATAGTGTGTTTTAGAGCATCAACCACATCCGAGGGTGTTGGAAAAGGTCAACCTAAAGGTCCCGTTCCTCATTGAGTTTTCACATGTTCGCATTGAGGTAGACAAGGTCACCTCAGGATTTTTTGTTATGATCTTAGAAAATACCCTAGGAAGTTTAAACCTAGTGTCCCATAGATTCCTAAAACCCGTTTTATTAGGTATACACCGGTTTGGGTTAGGAAATTCGTTTTGGATATGCTAAATGCTTCGTTGATTGATTCTCACATGCATGCACATGATTCATCCCTTGTTATTTCTTATCGATAGTTTCTTGCATGTTTGTCATATGCTAGTCTTTGCATTCATGATATACTCCTTGCTAGTATTATGACATGTTTATCTTTTGTATTATTTTCACTTATTTGAGTCTCCTTAAAAAATACAAAAAGATTTTGTTTTTGATAAACCTTTTGAAAAAACCAAAAAGATTTCCAGTTTTTGTGTCGTTAGTTAACATGTTTGATATGGCATATTAGTGTGTTTGGACCCCCTTCCTCCCATTATCCATGTGGCTAGGACTTTTGGTCATTATTATTTATGCTTAGAATGATCTTAACCATTGTATTATGAGATTGTTTCGAAGTTGATATGCGTTTTGATTCGACTTTGTATATATGCCACCTTTGCACACATGCACAAGTTTATATGGATGTTTTACTACTCTTTCATATTTGAGTTTGGTGAGACGTTCTTATCTCAATTTTGTCATCTATGCATAAGTAGACCTAAGGAGGAGATGTGCATGTAATAACCGTTTACCCGTGAGCATTTTAATTGGAAAATATGATGATTGTACGGGAAAGGGTTGCGAGAGTGTAAAATTGACTCATCGTGAAATCCACCATTTAAAAGAGCCCAAAAAAATTCATAAGGCAATAAAACGAATCATATGCCAAAAATGGGCCAAATTAGTTCAGTTAATTCAAAATAAAAATATGATATATATTTGAGGGAGTTTGGATGGATTAAAAATTTTAATGGGTTTGCACAAAGGATCCTACCGTTGAAAAACCGTGTCATAACGCTATTGTTTATAGAATCGTTAAAATTCTGGATTCATGTGCATAATGTTTGTTTAGTTCATTGAGCTTATAATTTAATTGTCACATATGGCTATAATAAAGTTTGATGATAACTTGCTATTGAATAGAGCTTCTAGATCGTTTCGATGTGTTGAAATTGTGATTCATTTATTTTAGTTCACGCACATACATTACATGTTCATGTTTAGGCACATCAATACTATGTTAGCATGTTACTCATATTTGTTTATTTTGAGTTTTCTCTGTTTTGCTAACCGTTTCACAGTTTTGAGCCTCGTCCAATATGAACTCTCCGGAAATTTTTTCTCTAGGCAACACTGTTTAATTTTATGGGGAATCTGTGAAAACTTTGATAATGTCGTTTTAACGACATACTATTTCATTCGAGCGATGTCGCTTCTCGTTCAAGTGACATCCCTGGCTCGTTCGAATGACTGCCTGTTTTGACCAGTTTGACTTCTGGTTGGCTGGCCTTTTGTTTCAGTACCCTGCTGCATATTGATTCATATTTTGGTACAAGGTTTTTGTTTATGCAGTTTTCTTTGATTTAATATTTTTACTGCATTGGTTCGTTTATCACACCTGCTTAGACTGATATATTTTTATGTGATCCATTATTTACTAGATACTGATTTGACATTTATTGATCATAATTAGCTGGTTGTTTTTGTTTATCTAGCTATGCTTCACTTATAATTCATTCAAATTGGTATCACATGCTAGTTTTGTTTATCTTTTCACTAGGTTGTCTATTCGAGACAAAAAGGGGGAGAGATGTCTGTGATGTAGGGGGAGAGTTTTGTGAGTTTTTTGTTGTGTTATGTTGTTTTATGTTTACATATCGGTATCATGTTTACTCTCATAACAAATGATTCGGATTTAAAGTTTCATATTAATTTATATCATTTGTTTCTCCATGCTTCACTGGGTATTTGTATGTTTCTTGTGTGTAGGTATGCTTAAGGATATTCGAGATTTCAAGTCTACGTCACATTCAGACATTCGAGACAGTTTCATGCTTGTCGGTCCATTGGTGAAGAATCTTATCTTGTACTGATGATGTATTTTTCATTTTGGGTTTTATGGGATGGGTTTTAGGTGTCATATGGCTTGACGGCCCGGCTTAGGCATTTCTCTGTTGGTTTTGTCCCAGAATAGTCAAAGGGGGAGATTTGTAAGGACCAAATTTCTAATTAAGTCTTAATGTAGTTTTAACTTATTCTCGGAACAAAATATGTTTGAGTCATAGATAGTTTTTTATTGTCTGATCCCACTAGTCTATGACGTATCAAATATTTGTTGAAGACGTTGCGACAAAAGCTTCAAAGATTTAATCACGCCGAAGTTTAATTGGTGCAATTTTGCATCTTCAAGGTTTAATTGCATTCCGAGATCACACAGGTATGAATGCATAATGTTAATGAAACTCGAAATTATTTTTATAAAAATAAGGATGTTATTTTTTTTAAAGAAAATATTTTTAAAATATTTAATTGTTTACACATCAGATAAAGGACGGATTTGTGTTGGATTAGAGTTGGTTTTAAATAAAACTCTTTTAAAGTTGGAACTATTTAGAACTCTATCTAACACGTCGTTCAAACGACGTTAGATGTCGTTCGAATGAGATCCACTATCGTTCGAACGATGTGGCATCTCTCTCGAACGAGATTTGTATCGACTTAAAAATTCTATTAAATCAGGTCCTAGTCCTTTTCTCGGTGTGCGTGAAAAATGAATTCACTTTTCAAACAGTACATTTTTCTGTACATGTTTTTCTAAGGTTTCAAAGACTTAAACACATCCTTAGAGTTTGCAAAGATCCGAGCTTTCATTATCGAATGTTTATGTGATCCTTGCTGCACCAAGTTTGGTTTGTTCATCCTTAGACAACTTGTGATTGTTGGTTTTGCGGTGGAGAAGCGACGGACATCGTGTTCAACATCGTAGACAACTTAAGCCATATCGGTGGACACCGAGACATTCGTGGAGTCGAGCGTTGTGGACGAGAATCGTGGAAGACGGAATTTCTACCTGGGCACTATTGAAGAACGGTAGAAGATCAGAAGGAGCGTTATGAGCCGAGGGGATTGAGTCGTTGAGTAAGGCTAATCCGTCTTTGTAAAACCATTGTTCATAGTGATAGTCTGGCTTGGGACGTCCGAGGTTTTTTCTCATTTTGGGTTTTTCCTCGTACATCCGGCATTGTGAATATTACTTTACTTTATTTTACTTGCTTTAATCACTAGTTGCATGCTTAGGGTTAAACAAGATAAAATCTGGTTAAGTTAATTAGTTTCACAACTTGGTTTGATAAAATTGAAAAAGAATTTTTCAAAAAGAGAAAGTTGGTTTGCATTCATCGCTCAAGCAAAAGTTTTTGTTGAAAGTTATAATTTGGGGACCTACATCTCTACTTTCACCAACTTAATGATGTCTAAGGAATATGAATCATAATTTGAATCCACCAAATTATGGTGTTTAATCACAAGTCCCCTCTCATTGTTTTGAGAGTGTATGGGTGAGTGTCGTCTCGCCCATGCACTGTCGTCTAGGCCGAGAGAGTATAACCACCAGGTTAATGATGTTTAATAAATGAACCACAACCAACTGGTTTTTAAATTTGAATCCACCAAATTATGGTGTTTAATCACAAGTCCCCTCTGGTCTTTTTGAGAGTGTATGGACGAGTGTCGTCTTATCCATGCACTATCATTTCGAACGAGAGAGTATAACCACCAAGTTAATGATGTTTAATAAATGAACCACAACCAAGTGATTTTTAATTTTGAATCCAATAAATTATAATGTTTAATCACAAGTCCCCTCTCGTCATTTTGAGAGTGTATGGATGAGTGTCGTCTCGATCGAGAGAGTATAACCACCAAGTTAATGATGTTTAATAAATTAAACACAACCAAGTGATTTCTAAATTTGAATCCACCAAATTATGGTGTTTAATCACAAATACCCTCTCGTTATTTTGAGAGTGTATGGGTGAGTGTTGTCTTGTCCATGCACTGTCGTCTCGGCTGAGAGAGTATAACCACCAAGTTAATGATGTTTAATAATGAACCACAACTAAATGATTTCTAAATTTGAATCCACCAAATTATGGTGTTTAATCATAAGTCCCCTCTCGTCATTTTGAGAGTGTGTGGAAGAGTGTCGTCTCGTCCATGCACTATCGTCTCGACCGAGAGAGTATAACCACCAAGTTAATGATGTTTATTAAATAAACCACAACCAAGTGATTTTTAAATTTAAATCCACCAAATTATGGTGTTTAATCACAAGTCCCATCTCGTCGTTTTGAGAGTGTATGGGTGAGTGTCGTATCATCCATGCACTGTCGTCTCGATCGAGAAAGTATAACTACCAAGTTAATGATGTTTAAAAATGAATCACTCTCAATTTTATTGACAGTCCATGGACGAGGTCAACCCTATTTGGACTTTCGCATCAGCGAGAAAAACTTAAAGCTAATTCACCTTGAATGATGTTTTATAGCTTAAGATGAGTTGATACAAGCAACAAAAAATATTCAAACAAGTATACAAAGTATGAGAGAACACTTGAGATTTTTATTGAATTTTGTTCAAATTTCATTCATCATCTGAACCTCATATACATGTATTACGATCAAAGGAAAAGAAACAAGAAAATTTAAAATCTTACTGGTAATACTTTTTGAGGTGTTCGACGTTCAACGGGTTGGAGAATGACTCTCCTTCCAGATTCTCTAATTGATACATCCCATGGACCACTTCTTCAACCACTCCGTATGGACCATGCCAATTTGGATGAATCTTATTAGAGGCTTCTGCCACGTCTTCTTAAATACCAGGTCTCCTACCTTTAATGGGCGTGACTTTACTCTCTTATTGTAGAACTTTGTCGTCCTCTGCTGATGGGCAGCTTGCCTAACCTCAGCATCTTCTCTCTTTTCTTCCACAAGGTCCAAATCAAGTCTCCATTCAACAACGTTCTCTTTCGGGTCATAGGTCTGAACATGTGGGTAGGGAGATCTACCTCTGTCGACACTATCGCCTTTGAGCCATAAGCTAACATAAACGGATTTTACCCAGTAGAAGTCCTCTCTGTCATCATGTAAGCCCATAGGACAGCATATACCTCCTCAATCCATCTCCTTTTAGCATCTTCCAATCTCTTCTTGATTCCATTAAGGATCGTTAGGTTCATTACTTATGTCTTCCCATTGGCTTGAGGTCTGCCAGGAGTGGAGAAAAATTGCTTAATGCCAACTCGTTCATAATATTTCTCCAGAGAGATGTTCTTGAATTGCGTCCCATCATCAAAAATTAAGGTATTAGGTAGGCCATACCTACAGATGATGTTTTTCCAGATAAACTGGATGGCTTTCTTTTCTGTGATTGTTATCATCGACTCGGCCTCTACCCATTTTGAAAAATAATCGATCGCCACAATCAAGTAACGATAATTATTCGTGGCTCTTGGCAGTAGTCCTACCAAGTCAATCCTCCAAACTGCAAAAGGCCAGGGTGATGTAATGGAAGTAAGAGACTGATGAGTTTGATGGGGTATGGAGTCAAACTTCTGGCATTTATTGCACTTCTTGACGTATGCAGCTGCCTCTTTGGCCAATGTCAACCACCAATATCCCTAGGTGATGATCCTCTTATCCAGCGGCCTTCCTCCAATATGGCTGGAACATAACCCTTCATGCACGTCTTTTAAGATATATTCTACCTCGGATGGGTGGACACATCTGAGTAAAGAAAGTAGGAACCCCTTTTATATAAGATGTCTCCTATGAGGGAGAACTTGACATCTTTATACCTCAGCTTCTTTTTCTTGGCTTTGGACTCAGGCAGCTCCCCATCTCTGATGTAGGAGACGATGGGATCCATCTAGGAGGCTACCATACTCACATTGAAACAAAACTCCACAATATTTTCTTTTCCCTCGATCGTCGACCGATGGAGAATCTCTACCGAGACCATTCTTCTAATTTCAGTTCTGGTGGTTGAAGCTAACCTTACCAGAGCATCATCTCATCCATTGTCCAGTCGAGGTATCCTCTTTACTTCAATAAAATGCTTTAACGATGTCTTAACCCTTCCCAGATACTTTTCCATTCGGTTATCTTTAGCCTCGTATAACCCCAAAATTTTATTAACAACCAACCTGGAATCAATATGAATAAGGAGTTGGCCAACATTCAGTGCCCGAGCCAGGGAGAGGCCTGCTAAGAGGGCCTCGTACTCAGATTCATTATTAGAAGCTTTAAAGTTGAACCTCAGCGCATACTCAATATCGGTCCCATCTGGCGCTAACACTATTAGTCCTGCCCCACTTCCATTCTCACATGAAGATCCATTGATAAAGAGGCTCCACACAGTACCATTTGGCAAAAAAATACCCTCTTCCAGGGTTCCATTCTTGAAAAGGTACCGTTCCTCCTCATTCTCAGACACTTTGTTTCTTGCTTTACTCGTCTCAACCTCGGTTGGGGGAGAACACACTCTACTTTCTTACTCACAAGTTATAGCGTCAACATCCTCAGTGTCGGCCTATCGTCCCACGTGAACTCGACTACAAAGTCAGCTAGGGATTGCCCCTTAATGGTCGTTCTAGGTTAGTAGATGATGTCGAACTCCACCAACTCAATTTCCCAAGCCATCAGTCTTCCTGACTTATCAGGCTTGTGAATGATCTGTCTGAGGGATGAGTTTGTAAGGACCACCATGGTATGTGCCTAAAAATAGGGCTTCATCTTACTCTAGGCATGGATCAGTGCATAGTCCATCTTTTCCATTTTGGGGTACCTCTGCTCGGCCCCCTGGAGGGCTTTACTATTAAAGTAGACTAGTTTTTGAACTCCGTCTTCTTCTCTTATAATAGTGGCACTAATGGCTGATTCTGACACTGCTAAATAAAGATTCAGTTTCTCCCTTGAACCGATCTAGACTATAAGAGTGGAGAGCCAAAATAGGACTTCAAATCTTTAAAGTCTCTATCACACTCAACGCTCCATTCAAAAGCTTTTCTTAACACTTTAAAAAAAGAACGGTATTTATCAGTACCTCTAGACACAAACCTGTTTAATGTTGCCACTCTTCCAATTAGTCTCTTCACATCCTTTTGTGACACCCCGACTAATTAAATACCGGGTAGCTACTCCTTTATTAAATTAATTCAAAATGCCAAGTTGGTTCAGTTAATAGCATCACTGTCGAAAACATTTAATGATTACTAACCACCTAGTATTTAAAAAGTAAGTTGTCAAATTTTAAATTAAATCTGATTAACATGCGATGAATGAAATGAAAAGAATTACATCACCATACACCATAAAGTCTCAATAAAGTAACCAACAAATAATAATAAGTCCGGAGGAAAACTCCTCACAACAATCCCACCACTGAAATAAATAAAACAGTATATCCTGAATTAATTACATGCCAACAATCTGAATAACTGAAATACGAAATGTCTCTAATAGAAATGGGCGGCATGCCCTACAAATGATGAAAACGGAATAGAGTCAAGACAAAATAAGCGTCTACTAGCAAGGCCCTGTAACTTCCACAAACAGCTACAGCTCGTCACCTGAATGGAAATCCTATGCATGGTGTCCTTGTGGCTGGGCACCTAAAAGGTTTTTACAAAAATAGATTTGAAAGCAAACGGGTCAGAGCCCGAAAGTGGAGAGTATTTTAAAAATAGTAAGTGTTTTAATAACATTAAAACAATGAATGCAAAATACATGTTAGGACGTGCACTCACATGAAATACTCAACTCTCGACTAATTGTGCACTCCTAACGTACCGTACCCATCTAAATGACATTCATATCTAACTAAACTGTTTTAAGTTCTACTCCTTTCTACTCGATTCCCATTATACATTCTAACGTTAATCAATTAAATAGAGGACCTTACTTAAACTCGGATTCTCAATTATTAGCAATACAATTCACTACAGGTTATCCCTTTTTATTTTCTCAAAACGTGACCATAATTATACTCACAATACCAACATGAAAATTCTCATTATTTAAGCGTGTATTATTCATGTCATAAATATACAATACAAGCGCCCCGAGACTAAGCTGCGGTGCACACATACTCTGCTATTCATCTCGGTACATCACGTACATAAGGATCACGCATTTCGAATCTCTCAGGAATCGTTCTCAAATAACAACAATCACAAGCAATGGAGGCGAACACAGTCACATCACATGGGTCACGCACATACCTACGCTCCCACGATCAGCATTCTTATTAACTTCCCAATAAGTCCTTCTCTGACCTATGTCCTCGAGGTACCATCTAAATCCCCCCGTAGGCACACGAAGATTAGATGGCCCTAAGCGAACGCAAACCTCCCGTGATAGCAAGTATGGTAGGTATATCATACACATAAAATCATATACCTATACTAAGCATGCACACATCTTAGTAATTACCATAATTTATTAGTGGTATACTTCTCATTCTTATTCCAACTTATAATGTCACACAAATCCTATGTCCCCGATTTATAAGTGTTCAAGTCATTAATTATCCTCGCATCGTGATTAGTCACTCGCGCCCTAATCCACCAATATCATTTGGTTCAAATCATTCTTCTATATTTTACTCCTCAATATATCCCGAATATCCCAACTATATCAATTAGTCATCAAGGGAATGTTATCTCTACAATTAAATAAGGTTACGGGACACTAGAAATCAAATCAGGCCAAAAAGGCTAATCTGTTAACTCGTTAGAAGTCTCGTTCGAACGAGGTCGTTCGAACGAGAGTTCGTTCGAACGAAGTGGGTATCTAACGAGATCTCGTTCGAACGAAAGGCATCGAACGAACATCCCCCTCGTTAGAAGTCAAACTGTCAACTCGTTAGAAGCTCGTTCGAACGAGCTCGTTCGAACGACCGGGGCAGGCCTTCTAACGAGGTGACAGTTTCGAGCCCAGAATTCTCCTATTACGTTTTTCCCAAGTTTCTTCACCTCTAATCTCATCTAAACATCATTCCAACGGTAGTTAAAGGTTTTTAATCATTCCTAAACATACTTAGGTCGTATTTTAACATGTTTATGGGGTCAAATCTCCCTAAACCACACCCAATTATTAAATCTCCCAATTTTCCCCCAAACCTCATGAGTATGAACCCTAGAAAATTAAAGTCATCAATATCCATAATTAAATCCGTTTTTGTAACATAAAAGATGTATTTCTAACAGTATAATCGCCCAAACACAATTCTACATGTAATCTCTTTATCAAAACATGAATTATAATTCCAATTCCATGGGTTTTTATAAATCTCCCAAAATAATGCAATTATATAAATTTCTAAGCATGGAAGAAACATTCGCTTGAAATTAACGTAATTAAACCACTTGCCTTGGATTATTCTCTGAATTTGGTGCTGAATCCTGGATGTAGGTTGCTCTCTCCTTTTCTCCCAAGGTTGAAGGTTGAAGATGGGGTTAGGGTTCTATCTTTGGGAACTTCTCCTAACTTCTCATGAAACCCCCGTAGCCCTCTAATCAGTTAAGTGCTGGTAATGGGTTAGTGGGTTATTAAATTCCCTATTTTTAATTCCCAAAATTCGTTGGTCATAATTCCCCAAATTCCAAAATTACCTAAATACCCTTTTAAGTTGCCGGTATGGCCCAAAAATGCCCCGGGACCCCAACTAAACCCCCGGCTAGTATTTTCTGACTATTTAGACCCTTCCGGACACGTTGGTGAACTCAAAATGACCATATGGTTGATAAAAATAAAATTCACTTTTTAATTAAAATAATTACATTCCTGCCGCGACTGTCACGCGCGTCCCAACAAAATTTTTTCCAAATTGCCGTATTTCAAACTCGCGACAATTTCAATATTTTCAATATTCATATATAGCCATATATACACATTATAATCAAATACCAACTCACATCTCGTTAGTATTTTATCCAGATTAATTCTCAATTAATTCACTTTTAATTTAATTAATCCCATATATAAATATCTATAAAAGTACGGGGTATTACATACTTCCCCCCTAATAACAGAATTTCGTCCCGAAATTCGGAACTAAAAAGTACCTGGTAAAAATAACTCAGGATAACGTTCGCGCATCTCATCCTCGCGCTCCCATGTGGACTCCTCGGCATTATGATGTCGCCACTGAACACGTACTAACGGAACTATCTTTGACCACAGTTTCCGCTCACTTCGGTCCAAAATAGCATTCGGCCCCTCCTCGTAGGAGCTATCGGGCTGGAGATCGATGTCCTCCAAAGCGATGTGAGAATGAGACAAATCATCTCTAAGATATTTCCTTAGCGAGGAAATATGAAACACATCATGAATCCTGTGTAAATGCTCCGGTAACCCAAGTTTATACGCAACAGACCCAATCCGCTCGATGATAGGAAATGGTCCCACATATCTCGGTGCCAACTTCCCCTTCTTCCCAAATCGCATAATCCCCTTCATAGGAGATACTCTGAGTAAAACTTGGTCCCCCACTTGGAACTCCCTGAAGAATCTCTTCGCATCAGCGTAGCTCTTTTTCCGATCCTGAGCTACCCGAATGCGACTCCATATCAATTCTATCCTCGCCGAAGTATCTTGAATTACTTCTGGCCCAAGTAATTTGTTGTCCCCCACCTCCAACCAACATGCTGGGGAATGACAAGGTCTACCGTACAACGCCTCAAATGGAGCCATGCCAATGGTGAACTGGTAGGAGTTGTTGTAAGCAAACTCCACCAGTGGAAGATACTGCTCCCATCCACCCCCAAAATCAATGATGCACATACGCAACATGTCCTCCAACATCTGGTTTGTACACTCGGTTTGCCCGTCGGTCTGCGGGTGATACGCCGTACTCAACCGCAATTCCGTGCCCATGGCCTCCTGAAAACTCTCCCAAAACCGTGAAACAAATATCTTGTCTCTGTCAGACACGATATTTAGGGGAACACCGTGAAGTCTCACTATTTCTGCAATAAAGAGTTGGGCATACTGTCCCGTAGTGTAGTCGGTCCTTACGGGTAGAAAATGAGCGACTTTGGTCAACCTGTCCACAATTACCCAAATAGAGTCGTGACCCCTCTGTGACGTAGGTAACCCCGTGATAAAGTCCATGGATATGCTCTCCCACATCCACATCGGGACCTCTAACGGCTGTAGAAGTCCTGCCGATCTCTGATGATCCACTTTTACCAGCTGACAAGTGGCGCATTTAGAAAAAAACACGGCGATATCTTTCTTCATCCCGCTCCACCAATACTGTCGTCTCATGTCTTGGTAAATTTTGTCCCCACTGGGATGTACCGCGAACCGTGAGCCGTGCGACTCTGCCATCACCTCGTGTCGCAATTCCTCCCCTTTCGGAACTACCAGTCTCCCTTTAAAGCGTAATCCCCCGTCTGAGCTAATGGTATAGGATTCGGCTCCCTCTGCTAGTAATCGAACTATCTGCTCCTGACAGAACGAGTCATTTGCCTGTGCCTTTACCACCTTCGTGACAATCTGCGATGTAACGCTCATCACAGACATGAACGATCGGGCTGCTACATCCTGGTGTCCCAACTCCTTCCACTTTGCCTTCCACACCCCTGCCACCTCATCTACTGGCCTACGGATCAACGCGTCTGCTACCACGTTAGCCTTGCCCAGGTGATATTGGATATCAAACTGATAATCCTTCACAAACTCAAGCCACCTCCGTTGTCGCATATTCAACTCTTTCTGCGTGAATAGGTACTGTAGGGACTTGTGGTCCGTGAACAATCGAAACTTTTCCCCCAAAAGGTAATGTCTCTAAATCCGAAGTGCAAATACAACTGCCGCTAACTCCAAATCATGAGTGGGGTAATTCTTCTCATGAGGCTTAAGCTTACGGGAAGCATAAGCTATGGCCTGACTCTCCTGCTGCAATACACCTCCAAGTCCTTGTAAGGATGCATCGGTGTAAACTAGATACTCAACTCCCGATCTCGGCAATGCTAACACAGGTGCTGAGGTCAACTTATCCTTCAACTCATCGAATGCCAACTGACAGGCATCACTCCAGATGAATGGCACACCCTTACGAGACAGATGTGTCAAAGGACCCGCTATCTTGGAGAAACCCCGAATGAACCTCCTATAGTATCCTGCTAGGCCCAAGAAACTACGAATCTCAGTCGGTGTCGTGGGTTGTCCCCACTCCCTCACCGCGGATACCTTCCCCGGATCAACAGATATCCCCCGGTCGGAAATAATATGCCCCAAAAACTGAACCTCCTTCAGCCAAAACCCACATTTCTCATATTTTGCATACAGCTCGTTCTGACGTAGCGTCTGCAAAACCTGCCTCAAATGCTCAGCGTGCTCCTCCTCTGTCTGGGAGTAAACCAAAATGTCATCAATGAAGACAATGACGAACTGATCTAGGAACTCTCTGAACACCCTATTCATCAAGTCCATAAACACGGCTGGAGCATTGGTCAAACCAAAAGGCATAACTCGAAACTCGTAGGAACCATATCTCGTTAGGAAAGCAGTCTTCGAGACGTCCTCCTCCCTTATACGCAACTGATGGTATCCCGATCGCAAATCAATCTTTGAGAAGAAAGAAGCTCCTCTCAGCTGGTCGAATAAGTCATCGATTCGGGGCAACGGATACTTATTCTGTATCGTGACCTTATTCAACTCCCGGTAATCCACACACAACCTCAACGATCCATCCCTCTTCTTCACGAACAACACAGGGGCACCCCACGGCGAAGTACTCCTCCGAATAAACCCCTGACCCAACAACTGCTCAATCTGATCCCGTAACTCTCTCATCTCAGCTGGAGCCATACGATAAGGTGCGCGGGCAATAGGCCGAGTGCCCGGCGTCAAATCGATCACAAAATCTATCTCTCTACTCGGAGGTAATCCAGGTATATCCTGAAATACATCAGCAAACTCTCGAACAACCGGAATCGATTCAAGTGGTATCACCACTTCCTTAGAGGTATCCTCCTCTATATAGTACAAGTGAGTGGACGATCCTCCCTCGGGACGAGGCATCGCCACTAAAAACATCTCCTGCCCGGGAATGGCAAAGATAATACTCCTACTAAAATAGTCAATTATGGCTCGGTACGCAACTAGCCAATCCATTCCAATAATGGCATCATACTCGGTCATCTCTAACACTAACATATCAGCGGGTAAAGTAAACCTCCCGATCTCTATACCCACACCTCTACACATAAGCGAAATCATGGAACCCCTACTCAATGGTGAGTCTACACAAGTAGCTGTACTCTCGGCGGTGTCTAACAACCCAATGGTGTGTGCAAATCTCATAGCAATGAAACAATGTGTAGCCCCCGTGTCAAATAAAATACGCCCCAGAGTCCCCTGAATAGAGAACATACCCTCAATGGCTGGTGGATCCTGTGGGGCTGCGACCTGCTGGAGCTGATACACTCCCCCATACTGAAGCTGTCCCTACTAGACTGGGACCGCTTGAATGGGTGGTAATGCTGCCATCTGTGGTGGTGCCGGGAGGGCGATGGGAAACATAGGCCTCTGTAGCTCCTGTCGAGCACCCTGCTGCTGTTGCTGCTGCTGCGGGGCCCTGCCCCTATCCGGACAATCCTGGCGTTTATGGCCAGTCTTGCCACAAACGTAACACTTCCCCGAGAAGTTCCCCCCTCTCTGTCCCTGCTGCCCTCGGCCCTGGTGGCCGTTTCCATTCTTCCCCTGGCCATGTTGGCCCTGCTGAAACTGCTGTTGACCATTCTGCCCCTGCTGGCCCTGATGGCCGTTCGGACCCTGATGGCCCTGCCTAAAACCTCCATGTCCGTGCCTGAAATTCCCCGATCTGAACCTCTTATGATCCCCCTGCTGGGAACCCTGGTCACCCTGCCTCTGCCCCGGAGTAGATTGTGCCCCACTGGCACCATTTCCTCCAGTCCTGCCCTGATGGCTGGACTCTCCTGATCTCTTGCTCTCAGCCATGTGAAAGCGGTGATCCTGGCAGTGTAACAATGCAGCGTTAACCACGTCAGAATAAGTGGCCAACGAGAGGTTCCCCAATAAATGCTGACGGATTCTCCATGTCAATCCATCTGTAAACTTCTGGATCTTCTTCTCCTCTGTCGGTATTTCATCTGGAACAATATTCAGAAGATTAGTGAATTCGGCCTCATACTCGGCCACAGTCCTTCCCTCATGTCTGAGATTCATTAACTTCCTTCTCATTTCCATGTGAACGGCTGACGGAAAATACTTGCGGTCGAACCGCACCCAAAACTCCTGTATCGTGAGAGTATCTCTCTCCTCCCCGGTGGTAATAGACTCCCACCACTGCAGTGCAGATCCCACTAGCTTGAAAGTAGCTAGTACCTGCTTCTGAACATCGGTGCACTCATACATCCTCAAGTGCCTCTGAATGTCTTTCCTCCACTGACTTGAAACCATAACATCGGAGCTACTTGCGAACTCTGGTGGGTGTGCTTTCTGAAAAGCATCACGTACACGTTCCCAAGCAGATGGGAATGCATGTGCCTGAACTGGCGCGGATACTGGCGCCTGGGGTGGTGCCTGTTGTACAACTTCTAGAGCGGCATTTACCGCTTGGGCTACAATGGCTGCAACCTCAGCGGCATTCATGGTGCCCTGTACCGGAGCTGGCTGGGGCTCCGGCTGTGCATTCCTAGGAATCCGTGGTGCACGTCGTGGAGGCATCTGAAATAAGAGTAAAGTCTATAAGTTCGCAGTTATAAACTTAAAATAGCTGAAGAGCAAAGCATACCTAAAGGAATACAACAGTCCTAAAATATAGGGCTCTACATCAAAGAAAGCTCAGCGAAAACATAATAAGCCGTACAGATCCTAAAGGACACTAGAACCTGATGCTCAGATACCACCTGTGACCCCCCGACTAATTAAATACCGGGTAGCTACTCCTTTATTAAATTAATTCAAAATGCCAAGTTGGTTCAGTTAATAGCATCACTGTCGAAAACATTTAATGATTACTAACCACCTAGTATTTAAAAAGTAAGTTGTCAAATTTTAAATTAAATCTGATTAACATGCGATGAATGAAATGTAAAAGAA
Source organism: Sambucus nigra (assembly GCA_949130495.1). Taxonomy (NCBI): domain Eukaryota; kingdom Viridiplantae; phylum Streptophyta; class Magnoliopsida; order Dipsacales; family Adoxaceae; genus Sambucus; species Sambucus nigra. The sequence continues at coordinate 55,601,115 of OX422220.1, forward strand.
TTACATCATCATACACCATAAAGTCTCAATAAAGTAACCAACAAATAATAATAAGTCCGGAGGAAAACTCCTCACAACAATCCCACCACTGAAATAAATAAACAGTATATCCTGAATTAATTACATGCCAACAATCTGAATAACTAAAATACGAAATGTCTCTAATAGAAATGGGCGACATGCCCTACAAATGATGAAAACGGAATAGAGTCAAGACAAAAGAAGCGTCTACTAGCAAGGCCCTGTAACTTCCACAAACAGCTACAGCTCGTCACCTGAATGGAAATCCTATGCATGGTGTCCTTGTGGCTGGGCACCTAAAAGGTTTTTACAAAAATAGATTTGATAGCAAACGGGTCAGAGCCCGAAAGTGGAGAGTATTTTAAAAATAGCAAGTGTTTTAATAACATTAAAACAATGAATGCAAAATACATGTTAGGACGTGCACTCACATGAAATACTCAACTCTCGACTAATTGTGCACTCCTAACGTATCGTACCCATCTAAATGACATTAATATCTAACTAAACCGTTTTAAGTTCTACTCCTTTCTAATCGATTCCCATTATACATTCTAACGTTAATCAATTAAATAAAGGACCTTACTTAAACTCGGATTCTCAATTATTAGCAATAAAATTCACGACAGGTTATCCCTTTTTATTTTCTCAAAGCGTGACCATAATTATACTCACAATACCAACATGAAAATTCTCATTATTTAAGCGTGTATTATTCACGTCATAAATATACAATACAAGCGCCCCGAGACTAAGCTGCGGTGCACACATACTCTGCTATCCATCCCGGTACATCACGTACATAAGGATCACGCATTCCGAATCTCTCAGGAATCTCTCTCAGATAACAACAATCACAAGCAATGGAGGCGAACACAGTCACATCACATGGATCACGCACATACCTACGCTCCCACGATCAGCATTCTTATTAACTTCCCAATAAGTCCTTCTCTGACCTATGTCCTCGAGGTACCAATCTAAATCCCCCCGTAGGCACACGAAGATTAGATGGCCCTAAGCGAACGCAAACCTCCCGTGATAGCAAGTATGGTAGGTATGTCATACACATAAAATCATATACCTATACTAAGCATGCACACATCTTAGTAATTACCATAATTTATTAGTGGTATACTTCTCATTCTTATTTCAACTTATAATGTCACACAAATCCTATGTCCCCGGTTTATAAGTATTCAAGTCATTAATTATACTCGCATCGTGATTAGTCACTCGCGTCCTAATCCACCAATATCATTTGGTTCAAATCATTCTTCTATATTTTACTCCTCAATATATCCCAAATATCCCAACTATATCAATTAGTCATCAAGGGAATGTTATCTCTACAATTAAACAAGGTTACGGGACACTAGAAATCAAATCAGGCCAAAAAGGCTAATCTGTTAACTCGTTAGAAGTCTCGTTCGAACGAGGACGTTCGAACGAAGTGGGCATCTAACGAGATCTAGTTCGAACAAAAGGCATCGAACGAACATCCCCCTCGTTAGAAGTCAAACTGTCAACTCGTTAGAAGCTCGTTCGAACGAGCTCGTTCGAACGACCTGGGCAGGCCTTCTAACGAGGTGACAGTTTCGAGCCCAGAATTCTCCTATTACGTTTTTCCCAAGTTTCTTAGCCTCTAATCTCATCTAAACATCATTCCAACAGTAGTTCAAGGTTTTTAATCATTCCTAAACATACTTAGGTCGTATTTTAACATGTTTATGGGGTCAAATCTCCCTAAACCACACCCAATTATCAAATCTCCCAATTTTCCCCCAAACCTCATGAGTATGAACCCTAGAAAATTAAAGTCATCAATATCCATAATTAAATCCGTTTTTGTAACATAAAAGATGTATTTCTAACAGTATAATCGCCCAAACACAATTCTACATGTAATCTCTTTATCAAAACATGAATTCTAATTCCAATTCCATGGGTTTTTATGAATCTCCCAAAACAATGCAATTATATAAATTTCTAAGCATGGAAGAAACATTAGCTTGAAATTAACGTAATTAAACCACTTGCCTTGGATTATTCTCTGAATTTGGTGTTGAATCCTGGATGTAGGTTGCTCTCTCCTTTTCTCCCAATGTTGAAGGTTGAAGATGGGGTTAGGGTTCTCTCTTTGGGAACTTCTCCTAACTTCTCATGAAACCCCCGTAGCCCTCTAATCAGTTAAGTGCTGGTAATGGGTTAGTGGGTTATTAAATTCCCTATTTTTAATTCCCAAAATTCGTTGGTCATAATTCCCCAAATTTCAAAATTACCTAAATACCCTTTTAAGTTGCCGGTATGGCCCAAAATGCCCCGGGACCTATACTAAACCCCCGGCTAGTGTTTTCTGACTATTTTGACCCTTCCGGACACGTTGGCGCACTCAAAATGACCATATGGTTGATAAAAATAAAATTCACTTTTTAATTAAAATAATTACATTCCTGACGCGACTGTCACGCGCGTCCCAGCAAATTTTTTTCCAAATTGTCGTATTTCAAACTCGCGACAATTTCAATATTTTCAATATTCATATATACACATTATAATCAAATACCAACTCACATCTCGTTAGTATTTTATCCGGATTAATTCTCAATTAATTCACTTTTAATTTAATTAATCCCATATATAAATATCTATAAAAGTACGGGGTATTACACCTTTATTGTTATAGGAGTCTTCATCTCCAATAACGCCTTGATTTTTTTGGGGTTGGCGTCGATTACCCTCTGATTCATAATAAATCCCAAAAACTTATCGGCTCCCACGCCGAAGACACACTTGGCGGGGTTGAGTTTCATCATGTACTTATCCATCGTGTTAAAAGTGTGCTTAAGGTCGACCACGTGAGTGTCAGCCTTGAGGCTCTTCGTCAACATGTTGTCGACATACACTTCCATTGTCTTCCTAATTTAGTCCTTAAACATTTTGTTAACTATCCTCTGATACGTTGCCCCGGCATTCTTTAATCCAAAGGGCATGACTTTGTAGCAATAGGTCCCCTTATCGGTTATAAAGGTCGTCTTCTCTTCGTCGATCTGATTCATGAATATTTGGTTATAGCCTGAGTACGCATCCATAAAGCTCATTAACTCATGGTCGGCGGTAGAGTCTACCATTTGATCAATCCACGAAAATGGGAAGCTATCTTTAGGGCAAGCTTTATTCATATCTTTAAAATCAACACACATCCTCCATTTGCCATTGGCTTTGGGGACGATGACAGCATTGGCCAACCACTCTGGGTAAATGACCTCTCTAATGAAGTCTACATTCTCCAAATTTTTCACCTCTTCCCGGATAACATCATACTTCTCTCGTGAGCAAGCTCTTCTTCTTTATCGGATCGGTTTCACATCGTCGGCCACGTTGAGTTTATGATAGAGAACTTTTGGATCAATGTTGGGCATATCTTCATGGCTCTAGGCAAAGATGTTTTGCCTCTGCTTTAACAGCTTAACCAGTTCCTATTTGACCTCTTCCCTTAGGGGGTTGCTAATTTGGATGGTTTTTTTTTGCTCATCCTTATTAATCCAGCTTTGTTTTATTTCTAGGGTCTACAGTATCAATATTATGGTCATAGTAGCCCTTTTGTATGCTTCTCTCTCCTCAGGTGAGTTGTAGTAGAATTTATGTGCCTCAACTTGGTCCCCATTAACTTCCCTTACCCATATGGGGTCGAGAATTTAATCATCTGGTGGACCGTTGAAGGCACTACCTCAAATTCCTTAAGGGCTACCCTTTCGAGAATTATATTATAGGCCGAGTAAACGTTTTCATCCATGATGAAGAAGCTGATCTTCCTTGTAAGACATTTCGTCCAATTGTTCCCCATTCTTACTTCCATTTCATATATGCCTAGGGGATGTACTTTCTCCCCACTAAAGATGATGAGTGGTTGGTGATATGGAATCAACCTCTTCTTGCTCAGGTCTAGACCTTTGTAGCAATCACAAAACATAATGTCGACTGAGATGCCTCCATCTACCAGAATCCTTGGGACCTCATAACCATGAACCAGAGTAGTGATGACTAAAGGGTCATCATGTGGAGCTAAAATTCCCTTAAAATCTAACCTTAAAAATCCAACTACTAAAGTATTCATATCAATCTTAGCTCTCTTACCTTTAACAGGTTGAATTGCAGCTGAGTTGACAGTCTTAGGCTTTGGTGGGAGAGACTTTACCTCTGTTACATGTGCTTTCCTATAAGCAACCTCCTTTCCTCCTCCAGTAAGACCCCCGCAGATCATCTTGACCTCATGCGAGATCACATTGAGCTGACCCTTTGGATCAGCAAACTTAGGAAAGAGGTCTGGGTCGTCTTCTTCACAGTCGTCCGACTCATCATCGTCTCGGTCGACTGTAGCATCTGGTATATACTTGTTATTTTTCTTCTTCTTCAGGGTGTCGTCTCGGCTTCCCCCTTGAACCACTCTCGTCTACATACTTCCTCAGCTTTCCGGCCTTTAGGATCTTTTCAATTTCATCCTTCAGAGAAAAAAATTTATCGGTCAGGTGCCCATGGTCCTGGTGGAATTCACACCACAGACTTTTGTTCCTCTTGTGATGAGGAGTTTTTAATTTTTCAGGACACCTTAGGGACCGATCATTCTTGATCTCGTTCAAGGTATGTTCGCAACTGACTGTGAGGGGAGTGTAGTTAGCGAACTTATCATCCACTGATCTCTTATTTCCATCTTTGCTCTTCTTTTGTAACTTGCCCCCACTGCTAGTACCCTTCTCATCCTCATACTTTGTTGCCATAGCATCTTCAATGTTCGTGACCTTATCGGCCATCGCCAATAGCTCGGCCATATACTTAGGTGGGTTTTCAGCAAGCTTCCAGAGTAGCTTTCCCTTCTACAAACCTCCTATCAAAGTTATCATTGCAATGCTTTCCTCATAATCTTCAACCTCTAGCTTTTCCTTGTTGAACCTTACAATATATTCCCTGAGACTCTCATTCTTCCCCTACTTGACGTACAGCAGGTGAGTCATCTTCTTTTGGTGACTCATCCCAAAGCAGAAGTTATATATGAATCTACCTGCGAGCTGCTTGAAATTCTCAATTAAACTCTTTGGTAGTGAGGTAAACCATACATGGGTTTCTCCAGTCAAAGTGCTTGAAAAGGCACGGTACGGCACCTTATCTCATCTGAGACTGAGTAAATATCTGCAGTTGACTAGTACATCTCGATATGGTGAACCGGATTGGTGCTCCCATCATACTTGGGAGTGACTATTGGTGGCTTGAACTTGGCCGGAGTTGGAAACTTGACGATCCTAGCCACGAAGGGAGAGCCTTTTGAATAGACCCTCTGTAAGGGATATCGGCTCTTAATAATGTCTCCAATTTTATCCTCTAACCTCTGAATGGAGTCATTCCAGGGCCTCTCGATCGTTGCCATAACATTGTCCTGGACGATATCGTCCCCTGCCACCTCAACTGGTCGAATAAAAGGTTCCCTTGCCACTGACCTGTGTCAGGTGTTTACTTCTCTTTGGCCCTCGTCTCGGTCGTATGGGGGCCAGCACCCTTCTCCTTCTCTTCTCAAGCCAGCTATAGTCCTTAACCTGGACAGCTGATCTCTGAGATCACCCACTGGGTCGAGCCTTTCAAAAGCCGACCCACTACTTAACCAATCAAAGGATGATCCCCTTGGTTGATCGTCCTGACAAGGCCTCCTATTGCGTTCTTGGCTAACTTGAATGAGGCGTACGGTATTTCCTGATATTTCATATGGCTCTCAGCATTCAGCCTGAGCATCTTCAGCCTCATAGTCATCATACTTATCCTTCGGGAAGTGTTGACCTTGCCTCCCCAGGCGTAGACGCCTAGGGTCAGCAATGTTTCTCCGTCATTGATGAGGTGGAAACTCCTTGTGCGGAGCCTAAGGTGGTCCCCTGGCATTTGGATGCTGCTCTATGGCTGTCGAAGTAATCATTTTTGTAGTTATCCCCACGGATCTCACCAATACAATTTAGCTGAAGGTGGCCAGTATTTCCTATATCACCTGCTCGCTAACCACCAATGATTTTAATGTTGTTGACACCTCCGCCATTTCTGATTGAGGAGGGGCATGACTAGAGCTAGGACCACCAGCTAGTGGTGAAAATTCTGATGCCATGTTTCAAACTTGAAGGATGAGCTGTAAACTGAAGAGTAGAAGCTCAACAGAAACTCTTTCAATGGTGAAACAACTCCACAAGAGGGGAGGACTGGTTCACCACAAGAGACTCCGGCGAGTATAAGATAGAGAAGGGAAGAGATAATAATTCTCATTCCCACAAACGCGTCAGACTGGTGATACCAGAATTGGTATCACCAGATCAAAGTGAGGAATGAGCTCATACAAATACAACAATGGCAGAAAATAGGTTATATATCAGTAAGAAAAGATGAGGTAAAGAGGAAGAAGACACCAGATATAAGTGGTTCAACCTTTTAAAGACCTATGCCCACTGTGTGAGTGTGTGAAATCCACTAAATATGGGCTTTAATGGCCTTGGATACATGCACTCAAGCTTTCTCTCTCTTACAGTCAATTTGATAGAGTTTTAACAGGGTTTTTAATATGTGATCCCTTTACATGAGGTAGAAGATAAGTATTTATAGTGCCTTAGGGGGTGTAATGCACCCCCAAGCATGCAGTAGGCGTGTGATGATAAAGGCTCCCAATAGGATTATGGCAACTGTTCATAGCACATGTAACTAATGATGATGCAATATTCCCTCGCGTAAGAGAATAATCTGGTTGTAACAGAATTGTCCACGTGGGACATGTCTCTTTGGAACCTTTTACTGCTCGTATTATAGATGTCGTCTGCAGAGGTTTTGGCCTGGCTGAGTATGAGGTAGCTGATGCAGTGCATGACTTTATGTTGATAAGCGAAAAGTGTGGCCTCGACCTATGGCATCAGGCCGAGGCGGGTTATACACGTCATTCCCTGGTGTCGGCTGGTGAAGAGGATGAGAAACATCTTTATTGATGGTATGCTTTCCTGAGGTCTCGGTCTACTGGATGACCGAGATTGTGGATGACGAGGTCGATGCTAGTCTGGATGGGCCTTGGAAACGACCTTGGTGGGATCCCTTAAGAACTTGGCTATTAAGAACTTATGTCCCTCGTCCTAAGACGAGGTCACACTTGGTCATATCAATGAGGTGTGAATGGAAAAAAGGAAAAAAATAAGAAGTTAAAACTAAACAAGATAAAATGAGAGTTAGGATCACATCCCCGCCATGGGCTGGCTAAACAGCGTATGATTAGGATTTCGGTTCGAAAATATTTAATAGAGAATAATTAATTAATTATAAACATCACACATGAAGGAATTTAATCCAAAAATGCGAGATAAAACATTTAATCAAAAATGGTCACACGTGGATTAAATTCGAAATATCGCAATAAACCCTAACGTTGCGTGACAAAGAAAGTTAAACGCATAACATTCTAACTTTAATACACGCAGTTTCAAGTAAAAGCAAATTTACACAAAACCTAACTTTCGGAGCTCAACGCCTATCAATGGTGGAAACATGACCCCAACCTTTAAACTAGCTACTAGACATGATTATAACAACAAATAATTAACCAATGAAAACAATAAATAAACTAACAACAACTAATTAATCATAGCAAGAAACAAAGTAAATAAAGCATGAAACAAGAGAAAGAAACTATATTAATGGAGACGGAAGATGAATAGTACTTACATACACAGAAATGGTGAAACCCTTAGAGAGAGAAACCCCCAAAAACTAACCTAAAATGAATCTAAAAAGATGTAAAATGACCCTCTACACTTGAAATAATGTTTACATACAAATACCCAACCAAAACCCCACTTAAAAATAGATATTTTTGGATATTTAGGTAGCCAAATCGATTCGGCAAAATTTCGAATCGATTTGGCCCTGACAGTGCTGATTCTGCTTCGATCCAATTCTGGGCACGTCGCACGAAAATGGCTATAACTTCTTCATATGGACTCGAAATGATGCGTGGTCAGAACCTATGCAAATATAATTCAATTATCTACCTGATTCTTCTTTGAAACCCTCCAAATTATGCAGTATGAAATTATCAAAATTCCCTTGAAGTAGAAGAAAATATCGAAACCTTACGGAAACTAGCATAACTTCCTCATTCGGGGTCAGAATGATGCACGGTCAGTGGCCATGAAAAGATAATTTGATTATATACATGTTGGTAATTGAATTCCATACGTGAGTTTGAAAAGACCAAAATGCCCTTGAAGTTTCCTTTTACGATGAAACAATCCCGAAATGCAATCAAACTTCACGCAAAGCATTTAATACCTACAAAAGCTCAATTATACCTCGCAAAGTATATAAAATATATAAAAGAGGTTGCATGGTTAGTGATCATAAATATAGTAATTAAGGTACCCGAGGTGTCTAAAATGCATAAGTAAAAGGGGTAAATAAATGCAATATTCGAGACGAATCAAAATGCGTTTTCAAGAAGAACATGGATGAGAAAACCAATAAATAAGAACCAAGAACTCAAGAGAAGAAGAGCACGGAAACAAGGGAACCAAGGAAAGAATCTACTAAAGAATGAGTGTTTAAAATATTCAAAAATGCAGCTGATAATGGAAACAAAACGGCAAGACAAGTTGAGAACAAAGTAACAAATAATGAAAATAAGGTGGATAGTGAGAAAGAGTAGATCATAAGGTTATCAAGGCCTGCTTCAAAGCGAAAAGAGATCACTGAATTCTTCAAAGAACATGGGGGATAAAATAGAGAAAAGAAAATATGTCTACACCATTAACAATCTGAGCAAGAGGAGTTGGATCCATAGCAAGACCCGGAGGAACAACAGGTGATAGTAGAGAAGAATAGCACAGTTCAAAGCTTAGAAGAAGAAAGTCAAAAGAGTGACATAAGAGATATGACAGCAGCAACTCCAAATAGCACAGATCAAAGCATAGAAGAACAAAGACAAAAGAGTGACAGGAGAGTTTATAGCAGCATCTCCCAATAGTAGTTATGGTAATTCACAACATGAAGATAGGGTGTGACAGAGGGGATTAACATCAGCAATAGGGAAGGAAACTACAGCTAAGAAGGTTGGAAATTTAGGAAAAGCTATTTCATTATCCCCTATTGTATAGAAGGCTAATTAAGGTAATCAGATGAGACTTTTAAGATCAAACCCTACAAATTCTACCTTTCCTAAGTCTCAATGATTAATGCTCTAATTTGGAACATAAAGGGTAAAGGGAGCCATTAGAAGAATTAAGAGGCTAGTTAAGTTGAACAAGATCTGCATGTTAGTGGTGTTGGAGCCAAAACAAAACAAAGAAGCTATCTATAAATTTTGTTGTAAGTTTTGGTTTCCAGTTTGCTGAATCAAATGTCAATAGAAAGATTTGTTTTTTTGTAAAAGAAGGCATAAAGTGTGAAGTGGTTTCCCAAATGGAGCAATGCTTAACATTAAAAGTTTCAACTCCTCTATGCAGTTTTGTGCAAGTAAAGTGTACTAAAGTGGATAGAAGATAGTTATGACACTATCTTAATCAATCTTTTGTATCTACTCCTTGGATCATTGGAGCGGGGATTTTAATGTGATAGCTAAATTTATAGAGAAGGCAGGGGAAAACCCCATTGATATTGGAGTTGCACTAGAATTTATGGAATGTGTGGAGAACAATGCTTTCTTAGATATGAGATATTCTGGATCAAGATTCACTTAGTTCAATAAAAGGGAAGGGAGTACTAGAATTTGGAGTAGAATTGGCAGGGTGTTAGTTAACTAAGAAGGTTTGGAGTTATGAAAATCATTTCAAGTTAAACACTTATAAAAATTAATGTATGGTCATTCTCCTTTGCTTATCGAAGTTTAAACTTCCATAGAATTAAAGGAAAAAAACTTCAAGTTTATGAACTTTTGGACCAATAGATAAGATTTCAAGTAGGTAGTAGGTGATTCTTGGAGTTCAATGAGTAATGCAAACCCCATATTGTCTTTGGCCCTTAAATTGAAGCAGGTTAGAAGAGCTTTATCCATATGGAGCAGGAATTCTTATGGGGATATATTTTAATCTGCTAGGGATGCAGAAGACTAGTTGTTATCTAAAAGTTGTAATTTGAGGAGGATCCTACGGAAGAGAATAGAGAAAGTTTAGTTCTAAAATCATCTCAATACACTTTGAAAATTAGAGTAGAAGATCAGTTTTAGAGACAAAAGGCTTAACAAAAATGGGCTATAGAAGGTAATAGAAATACTTGCTTTTTCCATAATTCTGTTAAAGCTAAGAGAAGAAGATTGCAGATGCATAGTATTAAAAATTCTAATGGGGACTGGCTTCATGATGCAAAAGATATCTAAGAAGCTGTAGTGAGTTTCTTCAAAGAGAATTTTAATGTGGCAGGGGGTGATATGCTACAGGTGAAGAGGCCTTTCTAAATGCCATTCTAAAGTTAGTATCTACTGGTATGAATGAAGAACTTACTATAACTCCAGATGACGAGGGATCCAAATGGATGTGCATACTCTAAACAAAGAGAGCTCTTTAGGTATGGATGGTTTCTCTCGGGTATTTTTTATTCATTGCTGGGAGATTATTAAGGAGGGCATGTGTAAAGCAGTTAGAGGTTTCTTTGATGGGATGAAATTACCTAAAATAGTAACTTCTACTATGTCTATGATTGCCTTAATTCCCAATATTGAAGAACCACAAACCTTTTCAGACTTGCAGTAAGTCTATGCAATTTTTCTCAATAAATTCTTTTTTAAGCTATTTGCTGTCGGGATTAGTAAGATATTACCTTTGATAGTCTCTCAAAACCAAAGTGATTTCATTAAGGGTAGAGATATCATAACAAATGTTTTACTTGCTCAAAAGATGTTTTTTATGTTAAATAAAAGGAACTATGGAGAATTGGCAATGGCAATGTTAGTTTATTGCGGGATTCATGGTTTGAGCAAGGTCCTCTTCATTTAATCTCTCATGTGAATGACAATAGGAAGGCAAAGGAGTTTTGGGATGAAGATCATAAATGGAGTTTCTCTAAATTGTAGGAAGTTTTCCTACTGATTTTTGCAATAAATTTTGAATCGTGAGGAGATAATGCAAGATCAAACTAATGAGATAGTCTGGTTTTCGACCCAAGATGGTTCATTCTCTATTAAATCTTCTTGTGATACGATGAGAAAGGTTTACCCTACTAGCTGGTCAGTAAAGTTTATTTGGCATCAAATAATACCTAATAAAGTCTCAGTTCCAATGTGGAAGTTGTTGAGAGGGTTCCTTCCTACTGATGAAAAGCTTTACTATCTAGGTTGGAAAGGGGCCTCAAAATGCCACTGTTGTTCCAATCCTTCTGAGGAAACTCTAAATCATGTGTTCTCTAAAGGTGTTTTATCTAGAGAAGTTTGGGATCACTATAGCAGCTTGCTGGGATTTCTGAGTTGCACAAATCCTATAAGAAAAAGGTTTTTTCAATGGTGGATATCCTCTTCAAATGTTATTGATAGTGAGATCGAAACAATGCCTAGTCTTATCTTTGGATGTTGTGGATCCAAAGAAACAATAATATATTTTATAATGAGAAACCAAATAGAGATTTAATCATTATTAAGAAGAATGTCTACAAAAATCTTGATCCTCTTCTAACAAGTGTGAATTCTCTTTATTAAAAGCCCCCTCCTGTTCATGCCCTAAAGTTGAATGTCGATTAGAGCTCTAAAGGAAATCCTAGCATTAGTGGGGGTGGTGTGATCCTTAGAAATAGTAAGGGATGGATGTTATGTAGTTTCTACTCTGGTTATGGTCTAAAAATAAATGTAGAGGCAGAATTTATGGCTATTTTAGAAGGGTTGATGTTCTATAGAGATTTAAAAGACTACCCATCAGATTCTAAAACTCTGGTAGAGGTCCTTAATGATAAATTCTCTTGTCCATTGAAGATTAAATGGAGTGTGGATCAAATTAGAAAAGTAGCGTCAAACTTCTATATTTCTTTCACTCATGTGCTTAGGGAAGGAAATAAACCTGCAGATTTAACTTGGGAGTTCTTCTTCAGTTGGAGTTCAGTCAACAAATATTAGTAATTTTCCTAAATTACTGAGAGGTATGCTTAACATGGATAGATGGAATTTCCCCTCAATCAGACACAGGTAGCATTAAGTGGATTTCAATAATTCTAGTAGGTGTAGTGTCTTTTGTTAATTTTTTCTAAAATTTTCTTCCCACTTGTAAGGGCTTTATGTTATAAATAGTTGCCTTTGATTTCTTTTTTTAAAGATTTCAAAAAGGTTGGGATTTGTCCTCCTTTTTATTTATGTTGTAAGCTACTGGGAAGGGGCTTTTCCTTCCTATTCTAACTATTAATAAAATTGTGGGGGTACTGTCCCTCTTTTCCAAAAAAAAAAAGGAAACAAGGGTTTAACGCTTACTCGAACGAAGCTTTATGACATTATTATTAGAGGATACTTCTCACCCAAATAAGTAAGAACCTTGAATGATCAACAAGAACCCATGTGTGAAGTTATTGACACCAGCATGATCTCATATGGTGACGCATTTTCTTCCAAAGGCGATTTCATGCGGGGTGAGATAGAAGATTGCGACATCCTTGGGCACATCGTAAACAGTTGGTTCTTGACCTCTTCATCCATGAAACCTCTACTTGGGCCCATCATTGCATGAAAGTAGCATATTGTAGATATTATTAAATCATTGTTATGCGTCAACGTCGATATGAAAAATTTGGGTAAAGCTAGTGTAATATTGAGAATTAAAATTATTTGGTTTGTGAATGGACTTTCTTTAGACCACAATCATATAGAAATACATTAACTTTAACTGTAAGCTGCTAGTATTCCATTTCATCCTAGTGTAAAGTTGTTGAGAAACACTGGTGAGAGTTTTAGATAAACTGAGTATGCGAGCATCATTGGTAGCTTATGCTACTAATTCCACTAGACCAGATATAACTTATGTTGTAAGAGTACTATGTAGATTTACTAATAAACCTAGTATGGAGCATTGTCATGCTATTAAGATGGTCATGCAGTACTTGAAAATGACGATGAACTTAGTATTACACTATAAAAAGTTCTTGTTATCCTTGAAGGATTTAGCAATGTTGATTGGAATACCATATCTAATGACTCCAAGGCCACTAATGGGTACATTTTTAGTATCTTTGGCGGTGTAGTCTCATGAAAGTCTAAGAAACATACTATTTTAGCTCAAGTTAAAGATGATAGGATTAGCTACAACTAGTGAGGAGGCAGGTTGTTTGGAAAAACCTCTTGTTTGATATCATGGAAAAGAACAATACTGATCGTTCTTTTCCAATGTGATACTACCACGAATATTGTGAATGTTGGGAGTGATTATTATAATGGAAGGAGGCGAAAAATACGTCGCAAACAGAGCACGGTGTGAGGGTTTCTCTGTACTAGTGTTTTAAGTTGGATTATATACGGTCTGATTAGAATTTGCATGATCCTTTGATAAAAGGACTAGATATATAGAGCATGATATCCTGGAGAGAGTTAAGGTTGAGTTAATTATAACTCTTAATGAGATATATATAGCTCTATGTTGAGTGGGGTACATAGCTACAAAAGTATCCTTGATGGTCTCACATATGTGAATGTGGAAGTGTGACCGCTTCCTATTGTAATGTTAGCCAACTTCCCTAGAGCATTCACTACACTAAGATAGAAGCGCATGGTCGTAAATTGTTGACTTTAAAATTACACTCAAGTGGGTTGTGTGTGGGATGTTGTCAAATATAGAGTTCAAATACTACGGTTACTCTAATACATTCTAAATCATCTTTACTATGTACAAGTTCAAGTCAAAATACACATCTGCTTATACACAAAATATGAAATATTGCTCGATTAAAATGTTTTCAAAACTTACAAGTGGGGGATTTTTGGGAAACGTGTAAATGTGGGAAATGAAAGTTGGCTTTTAAAAACCTTAGTGCTCACCAGTAGTCCAACTTTGCATTTAATCTTTTAAGTTCCCAAAGATTTTCAGCCTAGTCCCACATCGATTTAGGAGGCAAAATTGGAGTATATTAAAAACTTTTTTGACACTAATGGGTAAACTCTTTTGACATTAGAATTTTGTGTGTTGGGTGGAATTACTCATTGGGCCAAAGCAAGTCTTAATCGATTTTTAGTCCCCACTTTCTCTTCCAACATCGAGATTATTTTTCTTCATAACAAAGGTATGTCAATGTTTTCAATACTTCGAAAAAAATCTCCCCGATAATTTCTCTCTGAAATTTTTCCTCCTAGAAATAATTTTCTTATGACGATTCTAACCAATATATATTTGAATGAATGATAGCATACCAAATTGTTACAATGCATAAACAATCCAAGAAAGAGAGTTAAATTTAGGTCGTTTTATCCTGGGTACACCGTGGCATTGGTTGGACTGCTTGCACAAATTTGAACATAGCCGCGAAGCATCTTAAAGCGTCTTAAAGAGAGTGACATCGCACCTGACTTATCACAAGATCGCCTGCCACATTGCGACTTAAATTTCTTCAAGTTGATAATTCCGTTCCATTAATTTTCTCCAGCTACATTTTATAACTAAATGGTCCACGTTATAGCCATTCATATACATCTCATCAACCAGCATCAGGTCTTTTTCTTATCCTCGTAATAACTCACTACTTTGAAAGAAAATTTCTCCCTCTAGAGAAAAACATACATATTCAATAAAAAAAAGACATTTAAAATCCACCTTTACGGAAAAATAATAATAAAAATAAAGAAACCAATGGAGCATTAAGCATCGTTTTCTAAATCCTTCAATAAAAAAATTCTAAAAAGTCGTTTTGACGCACTTTACATGTGTTTGCATGTCAGTTGTTAAGATTGGAAGTCCCCTTTCAAAAAAATAAAAAATAAACAAAAGACCAGTAGGGTTACACAAGAAAAATCCAAAGCTTAAGATCACATCCCCAAATTTTCTCTGTTTGGAGAAACTCGGCCCATAATTCAGTTCGACAAAGATATACCCTACAGATAGAAACCAGTTAGAACCAACTTTGGATAAACAAAGAGATCATATATAAAAATTCACAAATATATTATTATATATGTATAAATTAGTACGTCTGCCACAGATTATTGCATGAATGAAGCTGATTTTATTAAAAACATAAAATGTATGTACAAAAGGCATTGTGCCCTGATCTGTAAATGCTACCCCCAGAATACACTGTTTGCAAAGATATAATGACTAGGGGCATTGCATGCCGGCTTTTACATCGAGGATAAAAATACGGATGTTTACAGTCGAAGTCACCAACTTGAACAGTAGAAAATCCAAAACATCAGAAGGGTTTGCTCGGAATCATCTTGTTTAGGTGTTCCCGGAAGAAGCTATAGTCAACTAATGGAATGGACAGTTCACATAATCATCCATGTAACTGGTCCTCTCTTACAACAGCGGTTATGTTTCTTCTGTAAATAGTATAATGAACAGGTGCATACAAGTAGGCCCCGTTTGATGCACCAGATAAACACGTCCGAATGGATAAAGTTATCCCCTCACGATGGGATAAAATAATCCCACCTCCTATATGGAATGGTTGTATCCCCAGAACATGGGATAAGAAGCATAGTTGAAAAATCTTGGGATAAGTATCCGTCCTAATATCCCAACCCGACTAACACCAAACATGAAATATGAGCTCCCTATCCTGCACATCAAATGTGGCTCAAAAGTAACTTCAAACCATCATGTTTAAGTCCGATAGATCATCCATTGGAATCTCGAGGCCCATAAAGTCATGATCTTGTAACCCGTCGTCATCGATGTTTAACCATGAGCCGATATCCTGCCCTTGACCATCAAGATCATCCGGAACATCTAGTACGTCCATTTGCAAGTTGGAAAAATCAATGTCCTCAGGGTTGTTCAAAACATCCAAGCTAAACTCCTCCTTGCCACTGCCACTTGTAGTCATTTCACCCGAATTTGGCATTGGAGACAACGTTGATTTAGGTTGGTCGGAGATTTTTCCAAGAGGGCCATTAACAGAAGCAGATAATTGAGTCATTTTCTGCTTAGGTTTTGTTTTATACTTCCTTTCTCCCTTGACATTGCCAGATGCGGGTCGACCAATTTTAGCGGTCCCGTTTCTGGATATCACTTCTCGGGTGTTCCCCTTTCCTTCTCGGTCCCTCTCACTCCTCTTCCCTTTTGCACTGCTTGTAAGCGAAGTTCCCATACCCGAAGATGTGCCGACTGTACCACTAATAACTTCATCAAGCAGCAATTCCCTCTTTTTCACCTTGTTTGACCATGTATCTTCTTTGCCTATAGCTTGATCAGATAAGTGGTTTGCAGACAAAAGCATGTCAGAAGAATAAATATCATGGTTGTTCAGAGAAGGGCTTTGCTGTGTACCCAAGGGAGCTGCAGAAAATACAAAATCACAACCCAAAATGATAATGTTGTGTATGACCAGGAAAAAACTTCACAGATGAAATACACAAGGTGGTAATGGATACAAAAAGGGGCTGAGGTAGGATTCTTAGTTATGGGGGAAGATTTTAATATTATATGTTATTTCAAAATTCAGGTGGCAAACTGTTACATTTATTATTACTAAATTTATAATCTATACTATTACTAAAAGGGAACTAGATGTCCTAAAATAGGGATATGGCACCAAAGTTGGTGTATTCCAAATCTAACCTTGCTTAATAATCTCGCAGATGTGAGATGCATAAGTAGAGATATTATCAGTACAATGGTAGTTTAGTCTGAAATCCACCCACTCACCCCCTTATTAGCATTAGTTGCCCATCTTCTCTAATTTTTGGGGATCAATTCTCGGATTTGGTGAAATTACCTACTCTCTATCAAAAAGAAATGTCATGCACACGTATGCGTGTGCTCCGCCACTAGTTTATCAAAAGTTTACTGGGAATTGCCTCTTCTCCAACACACGGATCCTCCCATGCATGCAAAGATTTATAGAAAATCTAGATCGTATAACAAATCCTAAAAAAGGTGTTATTTTCAGTTTAATCCCTGCGTTTACGACTAATTTCGAGTTAGACCAGCAATCCTGAAATAATTTGCAACACATCAATCAAGGTTTTAGCGAAACTTAGCGATGATCTTTTGTTTGCGAAACTGTAAAGGGGCTACTGAAAAAAATTTGTTTGGCGTGTAACTCAGAAGTAACCATAGAATTAGGGTTAAAATCAAAATAACCCACAAATCCGTGTGGCATCAAGAGAGCAGTACCTGCAACTCTAGCTTCCATAGAACAACTAGGTGTGTTAAGATAAAGTTTTCCAGATTCACCATCAGTACTAGCATCAACTGTTTGTGCATCATTGAGGTGGGAAGTGCCAGAAAGGAACATTTCCCGAAATAAGGGCTCACTAAAGCAGCTTTTGCCTGTTTCTTTAAAGTCCTGGCATCTTTCTAGCGTCCGTTTAACAAATGCTAAAGCGGCCTGCTTGGCCAATTTAAAACTGGCGCTCTTCCCTCCATGAGCATTAGGACCCCAACAACTCTGTCAAACGATGATTTATCAAATTTAGAGTTAATATTTAAACCACAAGAACAGAGGGGTTCTCACATCATATATTCATATGGAAGCCCCCTTTGCACAATAGCCAGTAGAGTCATAGAAAATTATTTTTCTCTTTCAAAAATAAAATGAAGATAGAAAAGAAGGAAAAAGACATGATACTTGTCAATAAGAGTCCTGAAACAATGAACACATCCATAAAGTACAAAACAATAATAACAATAAACATATCAAGTAATAAGGATTTTTAAAATTAACATTTAATGACCACGAACCTATTGGGGCAAAGCATAGTTGTCAAAATCGTCCGATTCGCGATTCGAATCGGACGATTCGATTCGATTCACTACCAAAACGATTCGAATCAACCTTAGAATCGCAAATGTCTAAAGAATCGGACTGAATCGGCGATTCACGATTCGAATCTTCCGATTCGGGTCCGATTCGGTCCGATTCACTTCTTTTTTTCTTTTCCCCGCGATTTTTTTACATTAAATTAATATATAGGTTCTTTATGATATATATTTGTTTTATGTAGGGTGTTTTAAATTAATATGTAGGCTGTTTTATGATATATTTTTGTTTTTTACATTTTTAAGCTTAAAATGAATGAGAACATGTGCTACGGTTAATTTTTGTGATATATTTTGGTATATTATCATGTGCTACGATTAGTTTTTTGTCATATTACGCTTAATTACCAATTTTATAGTGTTAAATTCCATTTACGTATGTTTTACTACGTTTTTATCGTTTGGTTCCGATTCGACCGATTCGATTCACGATTCGCAATTCGGGGGGGTAAACGATTCACGATTCGATTCGTGATTTGACAACTATGGCGCAAAGTACTAGAGCATCCACACACACACACACAGAGCATTCAAAACTATTCCTTCATAATTAGAAAATGCACTTTCTAAGCTTAGTTCCATAAGGGTCTTTATTTCCCCATAAAGGCCTTGATATTTTAAGAAAGTGGCCTAGGTCATCAGGCTTTGTCAAGGGCGAAAGATGATGGTGGCACAGTTAGTTGTTGGGACTACGAATTTTCCTACGATGCATAAGATGAAGCTCTTGAAGTACACTTGAAGAGATATAATAAACAAGAACTTGGTAGTTTTCATGTGAGCATTAGCAGAGATTTGGCAGGCATTGAGAAGTTGGATATAAAAGAGAGTAGGGGCAACTTGTCAGAATCTGAGAGGCAGAGGAGGGTGGATCTTAAAGGTAAAGTTAGATATAAGCTACAGGACAAGGAGATTTGATGAAGGAAGAAATCAAGAGCTCTTTAGCTCAACGAGAGGGTAAGAATACAAACAATAAATAAAAACATAAAGATGAGCAACACTCCTAGACGAGTCACTCCCTTAGGTAGCTTGGTTATTATACAGGGGATACTCCTTTCTGAGAAGGGTGGAGTTAATAGCAGTATTATGTGAATTTATTCATAAGTTGTTCTAGGAAGTTAGGTTTTCAGAGGGTGAGATGGTGATAGCCCTTAGTGTGCGCTGCAGGGATAAGGCCCCACACCAAAGCAATTTTATGATGGTGTTTCTACATATTTGTAACAAAGTGTCTTGGATGGAGGTGAAAGTCATATTCTTTTGAGTTCAATAAAAATATGTCTCAGAGAATCATATATGCAACCTTTATAAAGCTTATTACCGAGAATAGGGTTTCCTCAAATGTTAGTGGTGTAAACGCATTGGAATTTACGCACTCACATATTTAAGGGTCCTTTTGGTAGAAAGGAAGGAAAAGTGGGGGAAGGAAAATAGGGAGATATAGTTTTTCCATCCACAACGGAAAGGAAACTCTTTTTCTTTAATTTCTTTTGGTATGAAGGAAGGAAGATGGGAGGGAAAGTAACAATCTTTCCTTCCTTGAGTTAGGTCGGAAGGAAAAGGTAAAATTTGTGTTTTACTAATTATAGCCATAAATTTAAATATTTCAACTGTTCTAATAAGGTTTAAAATGTGATTAATGTCTATATGAGTAATTAATGCTCCCATCTCCCACTTTCCTACCACTTTTTCTCCTATTTTATTTTTGGAGGGATACAATTCGGTGGGCTAGGAAGGAAAATGCATCATTCCACTTTTTCTTCCTTCCACTTTTCCTCTTGCACCAAACAAAGGAAAATATTTCCTTCCACTTTTCCTTGCTCCATTTTCCTTCCTTCCACTTTACCACCCTACCAAATGGGCTCTAAGGTATAACAAGCATATAGTAAAAGTATCATCCCAAATTGAGATAATGCAATAGTATTTATAGCACCAATACTTTGTGGACAAGCTAACCAATGCTGTCATGGACTAAGTTACCTAAACCATGACATCACTAGTCGACGTAACTAACCTATTCTAAAATATTCCTATAGGATATTCTATTCTAATAGTAAAGCAATATAATGAAATAATTATTATTACTTAAACCTTTGGGCCCCGCATATACATCAGTTGAAGATTTAGATCAATCAATAAATGGGTTGATTACTTGTGCATTTAAGTTTCCAACAAAGATTGTCACTGCAATTGAACAAGATGCTGTATTCAAGTCAAAGCATGTTTTTTTTTCTTACTGGAAACTGGGCAGGGAATGGCTTATTCTCGGTTAGGTCTTCGTTGATACCTTATAAAAATCACTGTGTAGAACCATAGTCAACAACTTATACAAGACACTGCTCAAATGATAATTTCAAAAAAAACACTGTGTACCCCGTGCAATGCGGGGGCGGAAATGTATGTTACGAATATTGTTAATTGAATGTTTTGATAATTTTTTTTTTGTAGTCTCACAATAAAAATCATCTAAAAAAAATATTAAATTTTTATATTATTTTACTGTATTAATAAAATGAAATGTAAATTGAATTTTTTATAAATAGTACTCTTCACTTTCAAGATCCTATCAAAAAATCATGAAAATAATTAATTTTTTATTATATTAAAAAATTAATTGGCATAGGATCCACACCTGACACGAACTTTATATGTGCGCCTGTGTGTGAAATAATCCAGAAACCCATTCCAAATTCAAGCACTCCTATTTTCTGTTTTTGACAATTCAAATTCTCTTTAACGCATGTAATATTATTTGATCCAAATCTAAGTGTAATCACAACATATATAATCAGGCAAGTTAGTCGGCATTACATTATATGCATAAATAAAATACATATACATAAGATTATAAAGAAAGAATAGCCCTTTCATTCTATCTGTGGGGCACCAATAACCAAAAAAACAATAGAAAATGGACAGTCAAGATTAATTAGCTGCATGAGGGGATGGCGAAGAATGGACATACTATATATATAGTATCAATTGGGATGTGTCTCATCCATCTCATCATAACAGTAGAAATGTAGAATACTATACATGTATATATAGATTCATGATTGCAACAACCCTTATGTCCCCCATTTGAGTCTTGACTACCCAAGCAGGTGTAGCTGTGTGTGGTAGTATCTACTATAGAATTGACGTGTCCCACAACAATACAAACAGAGGAAGTTTGGCAACCAGCTGAACAAATCCCTAGTTTCAATATTTTGGGGGATGCTAGGGCCTAAGACAGCTCCCACGACAGTAGGCCTGCCAAAAGTTGAGGCAGAAGGTACAAAAATACCATTATCAGCAGTAGATACACGCGGCAGAAGAGCAGATTGATTTGAGGACTCCAAATTAATGGAGGAAGAAACCATTGGACATGAACCATTGTTTTGAGACAGTCTAGGGCATGCCAGAGTGGCGGCTTCATTGACAGGATCCTCAGTTTTTAAGGTGACAACAAAATGGGATCTTTCGTGGGCCCCTCGTGCCCAATCCATCCTTTTTGAAGTCTCTATCAACCCAATTCCATCTAATTTTTCGAGTAAGAGGGAGATGGCTTCATTTATATATATATATATATATATATATATATATATATATATATATATATATACATATATGCCTGGATAGACCCGTGGATAACTGAATAGTATTTTTTTGAAACTTTTTATATATTGAAAAACTAAATGAATGGAGAACTGGACAGTTTTTTGGGAACTTTTTATATATTGAAAAACTAATCGGTAGAAATGAATGGAAAAGTACTGTATTTATTAAATGTCATTAACCTCTAATACTATCGTATTAGAGGTACGTATAATATAGATTCAGTTTTGAAATAAACTGCGATGCATTTATTCACATTATGCATAATGTGGTGTAGTTGATCCCTGCGTTTTCTAAGTAGTAAACAAAACTCTTTCATACACCAGCAAGACCACAATCCACATTGCAAATTTGAATCCTGATGTAGGCAGATGAGATGAAAAACTATACAACTCATATGCAATGAAAAGTATACATTGAAATTTTCAGTTTATGCAAAAAGGTAAAATAAATGGGTAGTGAACATCAGAATTACCATATATTTTTGATAAGCCATTCCTAGAAGTTTGTCTAGAGCACGCTGCTCAAACTCCCTACGCAACATTGAAATGTTTGAGTTAGCGCCCAGAGATGCAGAGAGAGATAATAACATGTAAATTATTGTTATTTAAAGAGAAAGGAGAAAGGCGATACTTCTCCTGAAGTTCCCTTGTTTCTGAAGCAGACTTCAACAGTTTGTCAAGCAAGCTTTTCTTTCTGGAAGCCTATTGTATAAAGTAAACAATGAGATGAGGCTCCTGAAGAAATCAATATACTTGACTGTGAAATAGGAAGTTCACTGGAATTTTTTTTATTAAATATTACCACACAGCATATATATTAAATTAGTCTTTGATTCCTAGTCTAGATCTGCCTAATAGAAGATTGAGAAAGTAAGAAGTTTACATATATACCCTTATCAGACCCAATAAATAAGGCTCCCGCATACGGCATGATCTAGGAGAATAAAATGTTTGACAGCCTTAGATATTAGTTTTTTGTTATCATTTATATTATAAGCCAAAACAAATTAAGGCGTAAACTTTGGTGGGTCTTTTTTGTTTCCAACATTACATATTTGGGCAAGTTCAAAAGCTCCCTTCATGTAATTATTGTGTTTACAGCATTAATAATTTGCCTACAAATATGCATACATCGATATATCTTTTGGCTTTTGAGGCATTTTAAACATGTGATTTGATCATTAAATAAAAAAAGTATTATTTACCTTGTTGTGTCCAATGTTTAAAAAGGCGAAAGGCGAGGCGAGGCGTTTTAGTCGCGGAGAGGCGAGGCGTAAGCCTCGAGGCGTTTGAGGCGTAAGCCTCACCGAAAAGGAAAAAAAGAGCAAAATAATATTAAAAAAATACTAATAAAACCATAAAAATAAAATAACAAAGAAATATAAAATAAAAAAAAATAAAAAAACATTCTTGAGGACTTTCTCACATAGTTTGACATTTTTTTGTTCCCCCGAGATAACTTTTAAAAAAAAAGTAATTTGAGAAAATCAATTTGAACATATTGGTTATTTTACAATATGACAATTAATTAATCAATGCAAGATCATATTGGCAAAATCATTTTTTTAGCTTCATTCACATATTGGTTATTTTATAATATGACAGTAAATTAATCAATGCAACTTAACAAGCAAATTTATTAAAAAACATTGATTTTCAAGCTAAGATTAAAAAAAAACAATTTTATTAAAAAAATAATAAAACATATCAACCTAAGTTTATTAAAAAAAACAGCAACCTTTAAAATATATTAGTTTCTTAATATATATTCAGTTTAGTTAAAGATAACATACTAATCTAAGTTGAAAACCAAAAAACAGGAAACTTTTAAAAAAAAGTCATATTGAAGTTAATTTAGTACATTCATTTCAAACAAAATCAAATTGACAAAATTAGTTTTTTAAGTTTCATTAACATATTGGTTATTTTTTTTTAAATTCTCTCAAGTTACAATAGTAAATAGTATAAGTTAAGTGCAGCTTTAAAACAAAAAAAAGAAGAAGATTTTTTTTTTTTTTTTTCGCGCCTCAGCAAAAAGGCGCGAGGCGAGGCGTGAGGCGCACCGAGGCGTAAGCCTTGAGGCGCATTGAGGCGTAAGCCTAAAATACAACCCTGAGGCTTAAGCCTCGAGGCATTTTTTGCCCGCCTCGCCTCGAGGCGTAAGCCTCAAACGCCTTTTTAAACATTGGTTGTGTCATGAGTGATACCATGTATCAAAGTGAAAAAGTCATCTAATCGCCTCGATCACATATACATAACTAGACGACCATATTTATATTATTTAAAACCACATAAAATATGTAGTGGTAGACTTATGGTAGGTGCCTCGTATAATAAGTTCCACTTCTTGGGTTAGTCTCTTATTGACCAAAAAGAAACGAATTGTTTTATGCTTAACCTGACCTCACTATTTTTATAAATACCACACATCTCGATTACTTGAAAACTCGCTCAGGCTCGCTGCTTCACACAGAGATGTTATTTTAAATCCAACTCGACTGAGGCTCCAGTTGATTGTTTTTTTCAGTTTGGCAGGCTGGCGGGTTCAATCATTATTTTTAATATCAAATAAAGGCTTTCAGTGTGGATTCAGATCTTACCTGTTCATGGTACTTCTCTTCCAGTCTACTAATATCTCCACTAATTTCTTCTTCATATGTCTCTGTTAAATCAGGCTGAACAAAAAGGAATATTTGAATCACAAGAAAATAATAGCAAACCTATGTGACAACACTGGAGCACCAAAATATGAAGTACAAGAACTTCGTATGAAAAAAAAAGGTAAATTACAAGGACATAACCACTAGGGCTAGCCTGGTGGCGAGGCTCTCAACCTCATGTAGGAGGTTGAGGGGTGTTCAATTCTGACTCCCTTAAAAAATAATAAATAAATAAATAATATATTATAAAACATTACAAGGACCTCCCCTGTCGCTCGTCATATTCATGGATACCTCCCCTCTTATTTCTAATTTTCACCAGCCTTCCCTCTTGTTTCAAAATCTGCACGCTTACTATTCTTGGAGCAGGGTTAGTGGATGTTACAAAAATAAGACGAGAGGAGGTGAGTGCAATATTGAAACAAGAGGGTACATATCTATACTTGTGACAAACAAGAGGGAAGCTCCATGTAAGTTCCCGAAAAAAGGAGATAGAGATCTGAAAAAACCCACCACTGGTTCCGGGTAAAGTCCAATACTATGAATCTCCAGGAGAAGTCTTTCATTTATGGACATAGTATCATACTGAAATTCGTAACAGGCTATGCCAGGCAGCATTGATTGGTCTGAAAGTGAGCCATTTTGGGAATGATCAAAGCTATAGCCATTAAAAGAAGCATGCCCAGCAAGCTCAAAGCTTTGAAATGACCGGTGATTGAAAGCAACAGATTCCATATCTGTGTCAATCTCAATCTCAGATCCATAAACATCATATCTGAGGTCTTCACTTCCACTGCAGCAAGGCTCTTCATTTCCGTCTTCTGAAATTAGGGCACAAAGGAGTCTCTGGCAAAGTGGAATCTCACTAAGGCCCCCTGTTCCTGGGGCAAGATGTTGTGGACTAAGTTCAACTGTTTTCGTTTTGATCACATCCCTCCCTTTTTCTATCAACCTAAATCCAGTAGCGATGGAACTTGAATCATCCACATTGAAAGGCTGTGTGTTTGGTGTGGCCATAGCAGTTCCAAGGTTTGCCTGTAAGAAAAAGGAAAAAAAATCAAAATGATACATGCATCAGAATTTCAACCAGCAAAAACAGTGCATCTCCAGCTTCATAAATTAAAGGGTAAATGGAAAAAAAAATTGCCCAGTGGGATGATTGCATAATTAGACTTGTCCCCCTATAAAAAAAGGTTGTACCCAGTGCACAAGGCACCTGCTTAACTGTAGGCCTGGAAGAGGCGGATGTCGGCTGACCTAACCCCCATGTATGGAAAGGCTGCTCCCATGTCTCGAAACCAAGACCAACCGTAACTTGGGCGAGGGCACTTGTCCCCCTATAAGTTCAAAAATTATACTTACTACCCCCCTGTGCATCAACCCACTTCTACCTTATGCATCTGTTGCATTCACGCAGAGGAAGAGCTGATTCTAGAAGGATAGCCCAATTGTGAAATTATCTAAGGGTGTGAAGTCGAAAAACCCAAGCCTAAATTATAGCTCTGATTGCAAATACCCTCCTAGCGTCGCATTCCCTTAAACAATGAATGAGTTAAATTGTCTCCAAAACCCTTTTTAGGGACACGGGGAAAAATTGCAAACCAATGAGTCTGTACAAGGAGTTCTTTTGCAATACTAATAGTTCAGAGAGAGAGATTTGCATCTGTGATGCTTCAAGGGGTTTCCTGCAATTTACCCTAATATTAATTAATGTAATGCGTCATAATTTCCAATTTGACGTAAAGAACCTTTGCAGTTTTAACATTTTGGACAATGCACATTTCTAGGTATTAGTGCATCCAAAATTTACAAGAAATCACAAGGTTTACACTAATAATTGGCAAGATGCATATGCACTCGATAGCAAACTAGCAATACAGAGAGATGGGGTATTTCTTGACAAAAGGTGATGATACTTCGAAAATACATAATATGAATAAAGGGGAACACTTGTTCCAAAAATAAGTACTGGAAGGCCCGGTAGTGGTCAAAGCATAATCACCATGAACATTAGGGCACATTCTTAAAAATATAAAAGGAAAAGCTACCTTATTGTGTTTTCCCTAACGAAAATATAATAAGTGCTGAAATGGCCATGTGTTCTACCTCGTTGGTATTCCTACATAATACTAGATCATAACATCATCCTGATTCAGATCCATAAACATAATAGAAATTAAAAACCTGATAGATTTTTACGAGTTAATGGCAACCTATATTTCACCAATGGATCTTACATATTAATTTATACACTTTCCTATTAAGCCAACACCCCACTTGATCTCAATTGGATTGTCCTCCACGCTTCCAAACAACCAAATAATAAGAAAAGAAAAAAGTATTGTTAGTGATAGCTCGAACACTTTTCAGAGCAGAAGTACTGGAAATTCGTCGAAGTAGAAGCATGGTGAACATTAAAAAATTTGGACATAAAAAAATGTGTGATAAATTTCTTAAGCAGTTTAATTGACCAGATAAAATTTAATATTACTTTATTGTGCTCCCCTAGATGAAATCCTTTTTATGTTTCCATAATAACATTTGCAGATGACTTTCTAATAACACCAAGATGATACAAATAGCCAATATCATTTGAGACAAAACAATTAAAGTATGAACGAACCTAAAGAAGAAAATAAAAGGTCATCACCTGTTGCTTTAAATAGGATATGTCTACATCAGATATAAACCCAAATAACCGCTCCATCTGCCTCCAGAAGGAGCTAGAAAAAGCATGATCTGCAGTGACAATTATATCAGTTAAAATTACAAAAGAAGGAAAAAATTTAACAAGAAACTGAATAAAGTTCTAAGAAAAAGCAGTACTAGGATTAATAACAGCATTTGCAGCAGCCAATAGCTCTTCATGCCCATCATCTGAACCAACTAAAAATATTAACAAAGTTATTATCGATTAAGAAGAACAAATAATCAAATAAATTTAACTTGAATAGTTTGGGTGCTAGTACCAAGAAAATCTGCTGCTGCATTAATTGTGGTATGCTTTTGACGGGTATAAGCCTTACGGTCCGATAGTTTGCGAGTGGGTGGTCGACCTGCTTTGCTGTGAATAAAGCATGAATGTACAAGATGTTAATCAAAGTAAACCAACATCATCAAGAGAAAACTGAACTGGGATGATCAAAAATGTGGTTGCTAAGGGCACCACGAAACTTACTCAGCACAACATCGTAGTTAAAAAAAGTATATACTTGTGTAAATAAGAATTAGTAAGTGTAGTGATGTCATTGATTAGGTCATTAAAGAAATAATTGCATGGGTGATGCCACCTTAGATGCTATAACATTCCCCTTTTATATAAGGTTTAGGAATATTTCCATTCTTCCGATTATTCTTTCATTGTGATTTGGGGTTATACAACATATAGATTGTGCTTAAATAATAGTACATGTGATGCTGAGGAGTAATTTGGTCGGTTCCCTTTGCAGCCACCAAAAATTAAATAAAAAAATTAATTAAAAACTAAGCGTGTGTTGGATTGACAATATTTTCCATGGAAAATATGGACACTTTCCAACTTGTGGTGTGTTTGATTGCCCTATTTTTCCTTGAAACATTTTCTAGGTTTGCCCAAAGCACAACCTAATAATGCACATTTTGGACATTTTCCATGCAAAAAATTTCTTAAGAAAAATTTTCCTTGATTTTTTTCCCACCGACTCCAATCAAACACACCCTGATGTTTTGAATGATAGTGCGTTCAACCTTTCATTCTTATCAAAACCAAGTTTAGCGCTTCGAAGCTGTTTTGCAGTCCCCGCATTACCAAGCTTTTCGGCTCTCATTGGGACTAGAGACCTTGTGCCCCGTCCCGTCCTCCCTTGCCTCCGTATACCATCTCCAATTTTTTCCCCACTAACTACCTTATTCTTTTTTGGTGGAAGGACCACCTTTTGAACATTCTGTCCAGTTTTCTCATTTATCTCATCAGAGTTCTTGCACTTATCTCTTAATTTAATTTCAGCAGCCACAACTGATTCCTCACTTTCTGATAATGCAGCAGACAAAAAATGTTCACTTTTTAATTTAACTTGCTGAGGAGAATTGCCAGATAACCGTCTTGCAAAGCCAGATCCATTATTATCATTTCCTGTGACATCGGACACGGTATCTGAAGCAGGGGTTTCATCGTTATTTGAAGCAATGGGGACGAAATTTGTTCTCTTTGCGGTTCGAGACATCTTCTGGGGCCTTTGGCGATGGCCCGCCCATTGGGTGACAGGTGGCGATGATGAACGAGTTGAAGGTGTGCTTTTACGATTGCTAGCTCCAACAGAAGCAGTGCTCTTGCTTGTAGTACAATGAGGAAGCTCCCAATCATTAGCAGCAGTTGCCCTTTGAACCACTGGGGACAACTTAGGTACAACGCTAGAACCTGATCGCGGGGCCCGCGTGGTTGCATTCAGTTTTGCGCTTGAAGTAGGACTGGCCGAACTGAATTCTTCTCGGACATTTGTCCTGGCAGTACACAATAAACAGCATATAACCACTACATGATCAAATTTTATTGACGAGAAAACAAATATTAGATCGGCAAGAAAAAAACTCTCAAAAGCAAACGCTAACACTGCCATAATTTAGATTCCAAAAGGAAACGTGACAAATTAAGAATAGGAGAATATGAGGAATAGAATCATAAAAAGATGAGTAAATATGTATGAGGATGCTCCATACTTGTTAACAGCTCTGAGATTCACCCTTTCCTTGTCTGAACCAATAGTTCGATCTCTTCTATCATGAACGACGGAATTATTGTCCTGGTCAGCCCTAGAGATGGAAGAACGCACGCCCGAGCTAGTTTGTTGTAAGGTGCCATCAGCTTTTCCAACTCCATTAGACGCTCCTTGCCTATAATAAGATATATATGAGGATCATTGCACAAATATTTGGTGTTTAGTTGCAAAGATAATTTTAAAAAAAACTATTTAACATAAATAATAGCCTTATCAGTGACTTTTCTCTCAAGTTGGACTGAGTCACAAATGTTCATTTTACTCCAAGCCGACAGCCGTGAAAAAATTGGACCTTGTAAGGAATCCCCGTCTTCCAAATTATTTTGTACGGTTCAAACTATGAAACACGGACACTCTCCCGGGAGCGACGAGTCGGCTTTGACACAAGTCCGACACGCGACACGCTCCGACACGTTGCCGACACACTGGGACACGTAAAAGGACACGCTTTTTTATTTTTAGTTTTTTTTTTTAAAAAAAATTCTTATGTGATGGCAATTCTACTTTATTTAGAATTTTTAATGTTAAAGTATGTTTGAATTTTGTTTTGTATGGTCCATTTTCTTAATTTCATGTTAAGAATGCTCTAATAATGTATTTTATGGGGAAATTCTGTTTTATTTCATTAATTAATATATATATATATATCCTAGCGTGTCGTATCCTAGTTTTTGAAAAAATCACGTGTCGCGTGTCGAAACACGTATTACGTGTCGAGTCCGTGCTTCATAGGGTTCAAATATGGAGAAGTGAGGAAATCCCCAAAATATCGAAGTAGGATGCCCAGAAGATATATCAACCCAAGAACTTTTATCCAAAGAAGGCTAGACAAAGGGAATCCCTAATTCGGGTGGTTTTAATTTTTGGTGATGTTACTCGAGTAAATTGATGGAGAGAGTAGGTTCTTGCAAGTTTGTTTGAGGGTTTTCGATTGGTAAGAATAAAAAATACTCGTGTCTTTGAAAAAGTATATGAATTACAATATATGTCCAAAAGTATCATCGCGAGAACTCCCTTCCACCCAAAGAAACACTAAACAAGGAAGATCCCTAATTTTAGTTTAGGGGTCCAACTCCAAAGCATTGTGGTATAATGCCACACCAAGATGCCCGAATCTATTTTGCCACATCAAAATATGGTTCCAACTCCAAAGCAAGTGGTAAAATGGGGACCCCATGACAGTTGCGGACCCCACATGAGTGGAGGATTAATGTGGAGTCTCAGAAATCGGTGAGTCTAGCAACAGGTGTTGGTGTGAGGTAAGGTGAGTGGCCCCTTAGTTATTTAGGTATGCCTTTGGGGGTAATTCTTCTCCATTGATTTTTGAAACCCAGTTAGAGAAAAAACATCAAGTGACTTGATGAAAGGAGGAAAGGGTTGGGTAGAAGAACTAGTTCAACTTTCATCCAGTCAGTTCTTGCTAGATTTACTATTGGCATCATTATGGGCAGAGTCCTCTAATGGCTTGGGTGTGTCATCTATTAGTAGGCAAAAGACAATTTGTTTCCTTCTCTCTTGTTGCTTTCCTTTTCTCTTTTTTTGTAGCTCTGATGCTGGGAGGACAGTTTGTTTACAAAAAAAATATATCAGCACACGCATATACGGTGCTAATATTTTCAACTAATAAAAATAGAAAAAACAAAGATCTGCAAGTAATTACCTCAACCAGGGAGGACAACGTGATAACTACTAAATTCGTAGGTTTCTTCCAGATATGTTTAGACTTTTAGGCTTCGACTGATAAATATAGATATCATATGACACTACCAAGCAGTCAAATTTAAAAAATGGATACCTGCTAACAGTTCAAAGAGTAATACCTGAACCCATAAGAATCACCCAACCTTGAACGGGCATCTGAAAGAGATCTTGCCTGCATTCCTTGTTTGGCTTCTCTGTAGCCATCAATGGGTTTTGTTGTAATTGTGCTTGGAGCGACGTCTGCCTTAATACCAGAACGCTTTTTCTTCATTTTTGACTTTTCCCAACCATCAACACCAATGGATAATGTTCGATCCTCTCCCTGAATCGTACTACTGCTTGGGATTCTTAGCATTTCTTTGTCCCTTTCTACACTTCCTGATGACCTTGCTGGGGTACTTGCCCTCACGTCATTCTAAATCAATCAAAATTTGTATGTCAGTCCTTGTAAACTTTAAATAGACCACGATGACAAGAGAGAAAGAGAGAACATATGTTTATATCTGTAAAAGTTTGAACAATATACAGGCTGAGAAGAGAAACTAGATTGCCCTTAACATTTGAGAGTGTTTTATATTGTTATTGAATGAAGAACAGGAAGGGAAACCTTTCAAAATCATACATACAAACTGAAGAGAAGTGTGATATATAGCAGGCAAAATAAAAAGAGTGACAAACTAAGAAATATCAAAAGTTCACCTAATACTTAAGAAATAAGAAGTGAAAAGACAATGGAATGCAAAATGTGTGTCCCTATAATACAACCAGGCATACATATTATTTCAAGAAGGAAAATGCTAAACTTATAATTCTTTTCTACAAACTAATGTGGCACTAATTAATGATGGAGAGAAGGGGAAAAAAGCATAAAAAGTGATCCCTCCTTTCTCACGCTCAACGATTGGCACCATCTCATTTCGTAAAGGAAGTTTGTGGAATTAGTTTGTCAGTCTAGCAATTTCCTTTGAAGAAACTAACAAACTTATGAGGCATACTGTTCAAACAGATGCATAAAGACAAAATCTAGAAACAATACCAACTTCCAATTTTCCAATTTTATGGAGGGAGTGTGCGCGTGTGTGTGTGAGAGAGAGAGATTCAATAAGTGTCGTACCTTGCATGACTAGCAGTGGGGTTGGCAAGCAAAAACTTATTCAGGAATGAAAAAGAAAAGGGAAAATTTCTGGGCAAGGGAGTTACCCCTATCAAATGGAGGTTTTAAGTACAAGCAAATGCATGAAAGCATGAATATTTTTTCAGATAAATCCACTGGCATTGGAAAGTGTTCAAAAGATGTAAATAGAAATTAGAAAGAAAAAAAAGTTCCAAAAGTAGATATACTCGTAAACATAACCTAATTACATAAGATCAACATAAAAAAGACAGACAAAACAATATTATCAACAAAAGTAAACTGATAAAGTTCAAGATACAAACCCTCGGGTCCACCATAGAAGTTCGGGTCCGTTTGTTTGGAATAGCACTTTTGGTCCTTTCTTCTGACCTTTGTTGATCAAGTTCATAACCACTTGCTACAGAATGACCCTGAGCTCCCATTTTACTTGCGCCTGCTCCAAAAACTGACCTATCACTTGGGAATAACGCATTGGAGCGGTCACCTGACAAAACATCAGATCGCGATCTCTTCCTTGATGGTATGCTTGGGAAACACTTGTTAATAGCTGACAATCCTTCACTGAAAATCTTCACGCGTTCCCTGATAAATAGAAGTTCATAAACTAAATACATCTCTTAGGGTGCATCTGATTAAGAAATTGACGAAAAACAATTTATTTACAAGAGAAGTGGAAAAAAGAAGAGTGCAAAGAGAGATGAGTGGCTTGTTGACATGGTCTCTAACTTTCCCAGATATCCATGTTACCTGATTTTTTTTTTTTTGATGAGTAAGGAGTGTTTTCATGGAAGATTTGGAAGATATGAAGCACATGTCACATCTAATACTATTGTCCCACAGAATATATTTGCAATCAAGCACCAAAAAGTAAAACATATTTTGTGGAAAAATTAAATGTCTAACATATCCAACTTCACCAGAAACAAAGAAGCATCTCTAATTGAAAACAAAAAACAAAAAATCAAAACCACCTGCCCTTAATAATGCATTCATGCAGACCAGCCTTGAGCCGTCTGAGTTCCTCCAGTGAGTGAGAAGGCAGCTTGCCTTTTGCAGACCCAGATGAAGAATCCTCTTGTGAGACCCCAAGAGCAACACTTGCGAGTCGCTTAAAATCTGATTGTCGGTTCAATTTATGGTCCGTAACCATCACTTTTGGATCAAATCGCAAGCATTGGAAGAAGCTCATTACATCCCCTTGTGTTACATTTGAAGTGCTCCTTGACATGCTTGGAAGAGATGATAAGATTGGATTCTCCATGTTCTCACGAAAGCTACTTGATCTGTCCATTGAAGCAGCTGTATAAGATCCACGCTGCCCAGATCCGTATAATGGCCTATCTGGGCTACCAGACGACAGATCAAATTTACTAGATGCTGACATGGCATCAGTATCCACACCCCCTTTGTCTTGAACACCCAGTAAACACAGTGGTGCAGGACAATATCGTAATACAGCACATGATAGACAAGTTCAAAACCTTCAGACAGCAAAAGAGCATTGAACCTGCATATGGTAACAAATTAAAGGATGGGAACCCAAATCGTATGGTTTTTAGCAGATACATTCGCACTAGAAGAAAATGAACTAGAATGAGAAAAGTAAAGCAGCATCAATGTTGACACGAAAAAAAATGCAGGGAGGAGGGGGGAGTAGCACGGGTTTGAAAATCAAATACTTAACCTGAGTAGAAATAATTAACTGGAGCTATATCCAGAATCAGAGCCGTTATTCAATTGCAGATTGCCAACACGCAGGCCCTGAAGCAAATATTTTTGGATTAGAAAGCACAAACTTTTCCAATTGTTTGGTAAACTAAACATATCTGATTGGTTACTTTATATTACTAAAATTAGCCAATGAACATGACGTAAACTACATGTCAAAAGGCCCAAAACAAAACAAACAATAAATTTAGAGAGATCTAGAATGTCTTGTATTCAAAAGGTAGAAGTGTCCCAAATGGGAGTACATGTGAGTATTTATAGGAGAGAAATTACTTGCTAACCAAGTAATGACCCAAATGATCAAAAAGGACAAGTACTAACAAAAATATACCTAATTAGTCCCAAACATGCTTGGAGACCAAATGAAAGAGAGAAAAGGAAATAAAAAGAACTAAAATAAAGGAAAACTACTAACAAATAGTAAAATGACTAATATGCCCTAATATGCTATCCATTCCCATCACTCTCCCCCACTTATAACCAAGCTCGTCCTCGAGCTTTTACAACTTCTGGGAGTCGGTGTGCAAATTCTGAAAAAAGGGAAGCCCAAAGAAAGTAGCCCTCTCATATTCTTTCTTTTTAAAGCAAATCCAGATCCACCTGGGTCATAAACACGCCTAGGGTTGCAAACCTCTAAACCGACATTTTTATAGCAATTGTCAGTCAGATCTGAAGCCGTCGCGGGTCACCGGATCACAAAGAAAGTCGCCGGAGTTGATATGATGACTGGGATGGCTTATTCAACCCTTTTTTTTGCTCGTTTCTCTATCTAGTTTCTTCTCTCTTCTCAGCCCCGACCTAGGGCTGAATTCCAGCCCCTCTTTCTTAATATTTTTTTTTGTATCATTGATAAAGGTGGGTTTGGTGGGGTTAGGGTTTTGAGTAGGTGGGCAGCAGAGGGTGATGAAATGGTGAATGAGGGTGTTGCAGCAACTGCGATGGTAGCAGAAGGTGGTGGTGTTTTGGGTTGATGTTGGGTGAAGAAGCAGAAGAGATCTTCAAATTTTTGGTTGATTTCTTGAAAAAATAGGGTTTGTTGTCGTTGTTGTTGTACTATCTCATCAATATTTTGTCTTAATTCTTGAATCTCTACTTGATGTTGCTTTGATTTCTTTGGGGCCATTGCAAGTGTAGTGTACGATTTTGTTGACAATCTACACACCGATACACCAATACACCAATGTTGGAGCGACACCCGCTCTGATACCAATTTGACGTAACCTTCACGTCAAAAGGTCCAAAACTAAGCAAACAACAAATTTAGAAAGAGAATCTACAATGTCTTGTATTCAAAACGTAGAGGTGTCCCAAATAGGAGTACATACATGTGGGCAGTTATAGGAGGAAAATTACTTGCTAACCAAGTAATGATCCAAAAGACCAAAAAATGACAAGTACTAACAAAAATATACCTAATTAGTTCCGGAGAAATAAAAGGAAATAAAAAGAACTAAAATAAAGGAAAACTACTAACAAATAGTAAAATGACTAATATGCCATAATATGCGATCCATTCCCATCAGAACAACTCTATATAGATGGTAAATTTATATACTGGAAAGAGGATCAGAGCGTAGAAGGGGGCCTGGTTAACAAATTAAATATAGGGTTAACCCTCCCTATTTGGCCAACATATAGCTATTGCAATTCGAAAGGAATCCATAGAGCATGCCAGTCACACAATAAATTAATCAGATTCAATGAGCAACAAATATTTGAGAGTACCCTTGTGAGATTCATTTTTCATGGTGTGCCACTTATATTAATTGTGTCATCCTAGTTCTTCTCTTAGGCTTGTTTATAAGTTCTATTGGTATAAGAAGCGAAGATTCCTATGTAAGACTTCTCTTTCTGCCTTCCTACTCTGATATGATAAGCAGTGAGGTTTTATTTTTTCGTGTAGGAAATGCCATGGGATCGCTACAACAACCATCATCACAATCTTAACCACAATTCTCGCCACTGACGCAGTACACCTACCACTTTCATGAAAACTTGGCAAAACAACTCATATTAAATATGTATATCCTTCTTCGAACAGTGTAATATAGGGGTTATTATAAATATCAAAAGATTGTAATAAAGGGGAATTAACTAAGTATGACTAAAAAATAATATCACCCTTGCAAAAGCTATTTAGAGTACATGATACCTTTAAAAACTATGAATTCTATAATGTCTAGTGCAAATGCTATCTGATTTGGCCATGACACGGTAGTTAACTTGTTTATGACACGAGCAATGATGAAATTTTACTGTGGAAGATAAATCTTAAGGACTACAAATAACCATTTTGATGGCTTCCAAGTTTCCAAGAAAAGGCACATCATGCCCACACCTAAGCATTGCTTCTCATAGAACTGGTGCAACGTAGATTTTTCCGTTATTCAAAGTTGAACTCGAAAACTATGTGAAAAGAGAAGGGCAAAGAATAATATAGTCTCGCAAATTTCTAAAACCTAACACATATCAAAGATTGACAACCCTTGATTTCCTGTGAAAAAGATTTAGCCCTCAATAGCAATAAGCTTGTGAGAAGCATCTCCCAAGAAAAGTAAATAAAAGTGAAAATAGATACATACATAAGTAATAAAAGTTAAGTGGCAAACCGTTAGAAGCTTTATTAATGTCTTGACTTTACCCATGAGATAATTTCATAATTAGACTTAACTCCTTACTTTTCTAATAGTTAAGACTTACCCCCGCCGTCTAACAACTCCTAACACCATTAAGTAAGACCAATAATCAATAATTAGACTTTACCCCTGATAGTTTAGAGAACAAAATACCTTCCATAATCACTTCATCTTTTCTATCAACCAATAACTCGTAATCCTAATTCTAAGAGTTGTAATAAATTACAAAACACATCTCACATATATATAAAATAAAATTCAATTTGAACCCTAATTTCCAAATTCTAAATTTAAACAACAAACAAACACACCCATTTAAAGAAAAAAATTATTCACTCAGATTTGAACACCATATGTACTGAAGGAGGAATCGCAAAATACGTTTATTGGATTCATATCTCTATGATTCATAGTTGGATAAAAAACCTAGATGCAATCGAAACCCAAGCTTCAATGGAACCCCAAATTTCAGGTTTCTCTATTCGCATTTGAATTGAAACTCCAAACTGAAAGCCTAGTTTCAATCAAAACCCAAATCAATGATTCTCCTTGAATTAGAAACCTAGGCTTCATTCGAACCCCAAATCAAAATCTTTTCTTCATGCTTGAAATTGAAATTGAAATTGAAATTGAAATTGAAATTGAAATTGAAACCTTAGCTTCACATGATAATCCGACGTCGATAGAGATGGAGAAATCAATCGAATATCAAGTTTAGAAATCAATCGAATATCAAGTTTAGAAATCGAATCGATCAAATCAACATCGAACACGAGACCCATTTGGGTTCAATGTTTCGATGATTTCAATGTTCGTCAAGTTCCCATGATTCATCCAAATTTGGGTTTTACACATTAAAATTTGGAAATTAGGGTTTATCAATTTAGGTTTACACCTTGGGATTCGATGTGTGTTTTGTAACTTTCTTCCTTTTCTCTTGAATTGATTTTGATTTTAATTCCTGCAATTGATTAGGGTTTTCATAATATTAGGGTTTTGAGTTTTTTGTTCAAGGAAGAACATGAATAAATGAATGATTATGGTGGACATTTTTGCCTTTAAGCTATTAGGGGGTTAAGTCCAATTATCAATGATACAGTGTTACAGGTCACGACGGGGGTAAGTCTATTTTTTTAAAAGTAGGAGGTAAGCCTAATTATGGCATTATCTCAGTAAATAAAGTCAAAAAAAAATTACAATTATTATGTTATCTTTTTAGATGTTCTATTAATATCATGATCATTACATGTGCATGTTCCTAGTAACAAAAAACAAGATGCACTCGTGGTGTGTAATTGAAATGGAGTCTCGCAAAATCAGAGAATTGAAAAAAAAAACAAGTCAATGACTGCATTTCTCCGC
The DNA here is from genome assembly GCA_949130495.1 of Sambucus nigra. Classification (NCBI taxonomy): domain Eukaryota; kingdom Viridiplantae; phylum Streptophyta; class Magnoliopsida; order Dipsacales; family Adoxaceae; genus Sambucus; species Sambucus nigra. The sequence goes on from OX422220.1 coordinate 55,638,641, forward strand.
ATAAAGCATGCCCAATAAGTCTAGTATACCGTTGTACGATAGGGAACATCAGCAGTGGGATGGTGAAGGATGAAGATGAACAGAGTATGGTGTATATAGATAGATAGATAGAGAGAGAGAGAGAGAGAGAGAGGCAGACTGTCTTTCCACAGTGGAGAGAAGACACCCCTATGGTGGATCTTATAATGCGCACAGATATGGGCAAGCCACGACTTAATAGAGCATAACTTATAAGAGATCAATAGTTAATAACTTATAAGAGATGGACATGTTGACTGCAAGAGAAACCTGCCTGCTTGATGATCATATGCCATGCAATTTGTTGTTAAAAAAAAAGAAAAATAAAAAAATAAACTCAAACCATAGTTTATGAAGCACGGATACTTCGTCCGGGTCCCATACTGGTATCGAATACGTTTTAGATTGGATGCACGGATAAACAGATACATGGCCGATAATTATCCAAGGAATATCCAAGTCGTATCCGAAAAATAAAGTACAAAAATCACATGTATCCTATACGTATCCATGAATCCCGATATTTCATCTAAGATGGTATGGTGAGATAGTTGGGAGATACAATAGAGGCGCTTTACAAATTTGAATAAGGCCATTTTGTGATTAAAAATAAAAACTTGTTAATATAATCTATTTTTTTTCCATAAATTAGACTCAGATTAGTCATTTGTCCCATTACCAAAAATAAAATCCATAAACTAAAACAAATCGTGTCGCTACCTGTCTCCCACCCGTGATGCCACTTTCCACCTACTCAAAATGACATTTGAGCATTTATGACGAATATGAATTATTATTTTTACTTTTATACAATTTTTATCGACTTATATGTTTTCTAGTCATATCATATATAAAGTTGTCAAATTAGTGAAGGTAAATTACAGTAAACCCCCGAAATATAGCAGTTTTACAAATCACCCCCTAATTTAAAAAGCCCGACAATGTGACAACCAACAAATTTCGTTAAAAAAATGATATAAAACTACATTATTTTATTAACGTATCCTAGTTTTTTTAGTTTTCGCGTATCATCCGTACTACCTAAGGCCATATTTAAATATAACACCAATATTATCATATTTTTTTGCTTTTCATAAGTTCACTTTCACTTCAAATTATAAACTGATCTCTATAACTTTAACCAATGACGAGCCAAAAAATTACATTTCATTATTAAATACATTTATACATACATACATGTACATATAAACTTAGAAACCCTAGAAACTGAAATCAACATTAAAAAAAGGCATAATCTTCGTTCAGCTGTAACAAAAGCTAAAAAAATAAATAAATATAAAAGAAAACAAGTTTAATTAATCGACTAAGAAAATTAAAAGTTAAATTGTTGCATGTAATAAATATAGAGATAGAGATAGATATATAGATATATACCTTTGGGTGTAACGCGGAAGGGGTGTAAATTTGTAGAGGATTGTGAAGTTGAAATGATTTAAGTGAATTTGATGAATGGGAAATTAGGGTTTGAAATGTTGAGTTTGGAGGTGGAAATCGAAGGTTCGTTGAAAGCCATGGAATGTTATGATCGGAGATGTGTGGGCTTTTGTGGAAATTATTGTTTTGCCCTTTATTTGGGTTGCAAAGGAGGGAGGTTAAGGTTTTGAGGGAAGGGTATTATTGGAAGAAAGTGGTTGGAGTCGGATTCAATGGCTTCATTTTTATTCTTGTGTTTGGGTCCTGGTGGTAGTGTTGAAAGAGAATTTGTGCATATAAGTTTGTCTCATTAGGTTCTTGAAAGTATGTTTGGGTGTTAAATTTATATTGTGTCATTTGATCTATATGTTATAGTGTTCTTTTTTTATTAAGGGTGTGTTTGGAAAGTGGATTTGAAAAAAAAAGTAGTTTTATTTTGAAATTTTTGAACATAATTTTTTTTAATTTTAATTTGAAGGCATAGAATTGAATTTTAATAGACAATAATGTGGTATTAAGTCAACACTATTTAAAATATTTTAAAGTGGTTAAATTATTTTTTACCAATTACTTACGTTTACTATGTTTATAGTTCAATAGGTCATAGGATCTTTTTTTTTTGCTCCAAGAGATTCTATTTGTAATCATGTAATGAATATTCACTACATGTATAAATAGGACATGTCAAGAAAAAAAAAGTTTTGATAAAACCTCTAAGAAAATGTAAATAGAACGTATTTGTCAAGCTCTCATAAATTAAAGGTAATATAATTGCTATTGTATATGTGCTCTTCACACTAAGGTTGTTTCGCAATTATATGCAAAAAATTGGCGATTAAATTGTGATTGAACTTTTTCTTCAATTGATAATGAAGACAAATAACATATTCATTGCAAGCTTCCAAGTTTAGTTCTTATAACGAGATTGAATATCCTCTTTCGCGCTAGTCTTCCACATAGGAGGAATGTTTAAACCATAAATCAACATTACATAAGATATATATTCCTTGAAGCTTGGTTTATGTGGTGATCTATACATTATTGGTTATCTTGTGCTAGTTAAAAGTAGTTGTTGTTGTCGACTAAGTCACTAATCTACAACCTCAAGTTCTTTCGAATGAATAATAAACTACAATGGAGATTGACAATACTCTCTTTCAGGAAACATGTTATCATCCGAAAAGAGCCAAAAGCTATGTAGGCACATAAGACATAATTATTCTTTCAACTTTTTTCATTCACGTTCATATTCTCCATTTTCACATAAAACGTGTTGTTCTTTTAGGTGATTAAACCTAAACAAAGAGACCAATTGAGAGTGCAGTTTGTGTAAATGTTCAACGAAGATACGTGTAATACCCCGTATTTTTATTGTCTTTATTTAATTGTTAAATTGATTATTGGATATGGATGAGGTGTAATTTCATATGACATGCGGTACATTATTTTGTGATTTGAGATCTTAAACTTTCGATATGTCATTTTAATAGATTGAGTTGTGGCTTTGAGATGCTATACGATAATTGAGTTACGTGTTGATTGGACTGATATTGCTAGATGTTGACGAACTTATACAAGTTCATTAAGATAAATATTTAACCGATTTAGTATTATGGGCGGCTATAAAATGGTCAGGGGATTAGGGATGGCAACGGGGCAGGCTTGGGGCGAGCTTGACAAAACCCTAACCTATCCCATTTAATAAATAGGGTGGGGCGGGTTGGTTTTTATTTAAATTAACTCCTAAATCACCTCATTTAATAAACGAGACGGGTCGGGGCTCCTACGGATTGGATTAATTTTAAAAATAGTAAAATTAAAATTATTACATTATAGTCTTAGAGGTTTATAATGGTTCGTATTTCAATGTGTGAGACAATCCCCCAATTGTGAATCCATATTTTCACATAGATCTTTTACAAAATTAACATACAAATAAAGGTTTTTTTTAGTGTATGTGTGTGTGTGTGTGTGTGTGTGTATGTGTGTGTGTGTGTGTGTGTGTGTGTGTGTGTGTGTGTGTGTATTGTTTAATTGTAATTAACATATATATAAATGGTAATTATGTAGGCATAAGTTACACGGGGCGGGACGATTTTATTTAACTTTACTCCTAACCCGCCCCATTTAATAAACGTATTTTTTTTTAAACTCATACCCGCTCTAATTCATTAATCGGGTTTTAAAACCAGCCCCGTTAGGGACGGAGCGGGGCGGGGCTCCTACGGGGCGGGTTAAATTGACATCCCTACAGGGGCTAGGTGTTGGGGGTTTCTGAATTATTCCTTTGGCATTGAGTCCCACCAATCGTGAAGTAGGTTCTTATAATATTGAGTCACAATCTAATTAACTAATAATTAAGATTTAAACTTAAGTTACATATTAATTAGTAATAAACCCGTAATGTAATAAGATAGTTAATTAACCTAATAAGATAATTGACTTTTAGAACATATTTGTGACACCCCGCCTAATTAAACATCGGGTGATTAGGCCTTTATTAAATTAAAACAGATTTCTCATATGGTTCATTGTTAGCATCAGTGTCGAAAACTTTTTAATTACTAACCACCTAAGTGAAGTTAGACCGGTGCCAAATTTTATCTTTCGTTAACAAAAAAAAATGTACCATGCGAAAAGCTAAATAAAACATTCGCAGTATACTAGAGTTCAATCCAACACAATATATATGAATGAAAGACTTGCCAATAAACCATCGACTAAAAGTTCAAAACCACAATCCAAAATACTCAAAAGAACTCGATAACTATAAACCGTCAACGGACAACATGTCCATACATGGAATATAAAATAAGATCCTACACTAGATTAGAAAGGTAGAATCGTCTAATCAAGATCATGTCAGCATCCATAATGCTACAGCTCCGAGTCCCTGGAATGAAATCCTCAAGTCTGGCTTCCCTGTGGCTGGACGCCTAAAAGGTTTTGAAAAATATTGTATAGCAAGAGTTAGTACTCAAAACATTTTGAAAATATTTAGCAAGCATTTATCACAATAAAATTCAGTTATTGATTACACATGTTCACGTACACTCTTTCTTGAGTTCTCCTCACCTCTCATCTATAGTGCTCGCCTAACGTTTTATACTTAATCTACTGTAGCTACAACTACCCAAGCTATTTAGACTATATTACTCATCTGAACTTATCTACACGTTTAAGTTCTCGTATTGCCCATACAGTATTAAGTTTCATTCACACCTCTCATATTGTTAATAAATTTTCAAGTAACATTTCACATATGTTAGTTTCTGATTTGAATGTTAAGTCTGACCACTTAATCTTATTCATTATATACTCACTATCTAATATAATATTTTTCCCATTAAGCTTTCTTCGCTTAAGTTAATAGTCAGATGTATTCACGTCATCTAATTATCTACTACTTCACCCTAGTAGATTATTCATATAGTATATATTTCACACACAATATAGACTATAAGGATAATTGGCCCGGTCTAATCATCGACTCCAATTATCCCAATTTATTTATCTTTTAGATGTATGCACATCATATAATCATTTACCATTCTAACCAAGTAGATTATTTATATAGTATATATTTCACACACAATATATACTATAAGGACTATTGGCCAGGTCTAATCATCGACTCCAATTCTCCTATCATTTACATTGGCTCAGTCTAATCCTCGACTCCAAATGTAAATGAAATAATAGAATATTGGCTCGATCTAATCCTCGACTCCAATATCATATAGGCACTGTAGATATTCACCCAACCTAAGTACAAAATTTATAGGTATTCACATAACCAAATTATTCATACTTATACGTAATATATTTCTCTCTGATATTCACCGTACTTGTTTGCTTTACGAATTTACTTCACTTTCGTATTTATTCGAGTATTCTCTCTACTCTTTATTGGCTCAGACTCATACTTCGATCACCAATTTTTATTTAGTATACTATAGATATTCACACAACCTATATATTACTATGCATCAATAGGTGTTCACTCAACTCAATAATACGCATTAGTACGTAGTATATATCTCTCACATATTTGTCGTACTATTTACCTTACGATCGTAGTATATTTCTCTCTAATACTCACCGTACAGTTTATTTTATGATTTCTCTCGTTATCGCATCTTCTCGAGTATTCTCCCAACTTTAAGGGACCTAGTTAACCCCTTTGTATTTTCAGTAGCTAAGCCTAACTTACTCTACTCGTATACTTATCGTCCATCCGAAGTTCCCATAAATTATTATTTCACTACCCGATAATTTACGACACTAATTTATCCTAATTGATTCCCATCTTACTTCCGTTGCTAAGACAGATCTACAAATCCTAATCAGGCCTACTGTAGTATTAATAATTCCCCCAAATTCCCTTAGTAAGGTTCTAAAGTTTACACGATAATCGGTTAGAAGAACTAAGTCAAAAGGGGGGAAAATAGATTTTCTAGGAACTTGACCAAATACTAGATCGATCCTTTTTTTTTAAAAAACAGATAGATCCCCCTTTTTTTTACTAGATCGATCCCTTTTTTTTTAAATCGGATCGATCCCCTTTTCTGCAACTCACCAGCCTCATCCGTTCATGCGTTTTTTGCCTATGATCTAGTACCAACCTCCATTACTTTACACCAAGGTTTCAACTAAACATTCTAAACCATTTCTACATGTATTAGGAGGGTTCCTAACGTTTTAAACATATTAAAATCATCACGAAATTTGACCAAGAAGTAATCAAACTTTAAAACTTCATCAAGGCCCTAGTTTTGTGTTCTTCCCACACATTCAATCACAAACCCAGATTTATTTTGTATTTAATGATCAAGTCACCTCCGTTGATTAATCCTCTACATAGGTTAACCCTTTCTACATGCAATTCCTAACCATTATACATCAAATCTATTCTTTCTCTCTCTAAAAACATGGGATTAATCATGGTTATCATTAAATCTCTACGCATGGGCATTATAACTTAATTTAAATGCAATAAACAACTTGCCTCATAGTTTGTAGGGTCTGATTTTATGTTGTTGATGGTGTATTGATGTTCTTATCCCTCCATCCTTCTTCCTTGGATGATTTGGGTGCAAGATTCAAGTCCAATTCTTCAAGAATCCCTTCTTAAGCTTTGGAATTGGTTTCCCCCTTCTCTCTAATGGCCTCTTTATGTTTTGTGAGTTATTAACCCTAACCCATAATTCTAAATTCCAGATATAGGGTGCTAATTTTCGTAGGTCTTTTAACCCTTATTTTTAAAATGACCAAATTACCTTCAAAAGGTGTCGGTTTGGTCTAAAATTGACCCGGGACACAAACTATACCCCCGGGTATACTATTTCGACCCATCCGAAATCATTCGTGACCTCTAAATTATCTTTCGAGTCACTTAAAATATATTTCTCATTTCTCACCTTAAAATGGTCTACACGCGACTCACGGTGAGATAAAATAAAATACGCACATATCACACGCTATGTCGTATATCAAAAATCCACCATTATTTACTATTCACGCACATAGTAAATCTCATAACATAATATTAATTAGTCTTTATCTCTCGATTAATATTTAATAATCACCTTTATTATTTAATCACATTAAATTACATCACACGTGTAATTTAACTAAAAAGTATTTATCCAATTAATTTTCAAATTAATTAAATCATAAATACATAGAAATACGGGATATTACATACTCCCCCCCTTACAAAGGAATTTCGTCCTCGAAATTATGATAAGGCCGGTACTAAGGCTTAAGATTTTTTTTAAGTCATGACATCCTCTAGTACCCAAATCCAAATCATAATAACATAAGGGTTACTCCACTATACACCCACTAGCGGTACTCAGCTATTAAAGGCTTAATCACTGTAGCCTCAAATTTTAACAAACTTTCTCAATTCACTACGTACTGATACGCTCTATCAGTCATATAATCTCAATATTGGCTCTATCGTCTCCATACTGAGAAAAGGACGCACCTCCCTATGTGCCAATTCCCCTTATTCACCACATATCAAAACTCCCTTCATAGGAGGAATCACGATAACTTCTGATCACTCATGTTAGTACTTAGAACTTCGGTTCACGGTGGCGTATCTCTTACGACATTCAAAAGTCACCCAAAATAGTTTGTGGTTCACTCCACTCTTAACAACGGACTCCAAATCACGGTCAGTCCAAAAATCTAGTTATCCTCCCACCTCTAATCAACTAAAGGGTGGATGACAAGGCTTTCCACGCCAAACCTCAAAAAGTACCTCATGCCTGATAAACCAGTATAAGTTCTTACACACACTCTACTAAAGGTAATTTCTCCCCGTAATTACCCTATAAGGCACCACACGCACTACTCACATTAGCTAGCATAATAAACCACCTCTCGTCTAACCCTCGACCTATAGGTGCTACCATATGCCCAAAATAAAACTCCTTCCCCATCGCTTCCTGATAATCCCCATCAAAGGTGGAATTGAAGGATCTCATCCTAATTCATAACAATATTGGGAGGCACCTTGCACCGGTGTAAGCCTTATTTCATAGAGAGCATAACAATCACTTCATCTCAGCTAATCCATTCCATACACTCGGAGGAATTCTTATCCTAGTCACGATGTTAGCAGCCCATCAATGCATTTTAGTAGTCTACCTACCCATTCCATCACTAGAACCGTAGGCTTGTTATCGAATTCTGGTTGATCATCTCGAGCCAACCTTTTTCCATCTATGAGTGGTGCATCCGGAGACAGTCTCACTATGTCTCACCCCCTCACCAATTTCCACTTATAATATCTCAGATTTAAATTGTTCTTTATACTCCCCTTCTTCCCCCGGGGTATACCAATAGTCACAACCCGTGCACTTTTCGCAACTGGCACACTTTTTGGGTCTTCCTGCCTTGTAGTCATCAATATTCTATGTGCGCACAAGCCACTCTCATCACTTGATTGAGAAAAGTTCCCCTCTATTTTCCCACAACAGTTGGGACTCGTCTTTATCAAAAGATATCTTTTGAATGGATTACCATAACCCTTCAACCTATTTAGAGTGTGCTAGCTCTCTTAGCACATATATACTTGGATCATCGTCCTTCTCACACGATGTTCAAGCCATCATACCATTTCAGCTTAATTAATAACTGCCCCGCAGGTATACTTTACACGCATAAATTTCCATGCCCCTCTATCTCGGATGATTTATAAACCAACTAACTAGGGCACCCATATGCCCTATAACTCATGCATATCTTCACAACCATTGCAAACGTCACACACTTTTCTCAAGATTTGCCTCACGTTCTTGACCGAGTTATAGCACATGGGTCTTCTCAATCATCCCATAAAATATAATTTAATTCCTCTTGAGATTTTCCCAACCTTCGACTCATGGTGAGAAGAAGGCTTTAGTACTTTTTCCCAGCACTACCGGCTCTACTGGCCTTACACCGTATTATAACTCTCAGCTCAAAGTGTTTCCTCGACACGTTAAAGGATTTATATTCAAAACTGATGCCCAGGCATCCATCAATGTCCCTCTACTCCCGACATTTATAAAAGTTCATGCGAATTTCATCTTGCATCAGCACCAAAACAAGGAACTTTCCCCAATGCGTTATCACTTAGTATTGGTGGTGATTGAGTTCCATATGCCTTAAACACACAATCTGGACACTCAGATGTTACCCCCAACCATATACTTATAAATCCTAACTCCCGTATCTCTAAAGGAATTAAATAACACTGCGCGCTCACTATCACTAGGCATTAGTGCTAATCACAATAATGAGCTTCATCTATCCGCTCGACAATAGACTCAATATTCCTTGCATCCTATCACTCCCTACGCACCGAAATTAACTACAACGAGACATATACACTCTCCGAAGTCTCCACCATAATATAATATAAATGCAAGATCGACCCTCTTTCAGGTGAGGCCTCATCAAATAAGACATCCTGCCTTGGAACATTAAACACGATGGCCTTGCTATCACCTCCCTCTATCGTTACACCTACATCTTTAATCAGTCCATACACAGAGTAATATTATACTCGCATGACACCTCACTAAAATGAGTAATTCCAACATCCATATACTCCCTGTATCTGCACCTACCCCCTGCGATTAGAACTAAAGAGAGTTCAGCTATACAAAGGCAACTATATACACATTATAGTGTTATCAATGATATACCCACTAAACTCATCTCACACGCGAATCTAGTGATAATAGAATACTGTGACTTGCTCGTGTCACATAAAACTTATCATACTACTCGAGGATGAAACTCATACTACCAATAGTCAATAATGCTGGTGGCTCGAATGGTTCTTGGGCATAACACCATCGTCCCAGCTGAACCAAAATTTCTATAAATTGTTACCCCAGCTGGCTTAACACTCTTGTCCCCTAACTTAAGGTGGATCAGGGCACACATGTGTCCCTACTCTTTAAAAGTAAGACACCTCTCCGTGTCATTCCCATTCATTTGTCTCTGCTGGGTATTACACGACGGTCCTTCTCACAGACATAGTAGTCTTGACCCAGACTGATACCTTTGGTGTTCCTTGGCCCCCACTTGTCCTATGGAACTCGGTGCTAGCCTTGCCTGTCCTGACTAAACCTACCGTCACTTGGTAGTAAATTCCATTAATCTAAAATATTTCAATAGATCCCTAGCATTTATGTAAGCTTGCAAACCAAGGATCTTGACGACATCACACACGTCATCCTAACTGGCGTTCTCATTCACTCCCGGGTATTCTTCTCGAGGTTCAAATCTCAACCTACATATCCCTTTATCAAGTTCTCGTATCCCTTCGTCGGGTACGAAGTTCACAAGGCCAATCCTTGCCTCCCTACTTACAACGCTGGGTGAGTCTGAAGTTGTACCACTATTTTCTATAATGATGTTTGGGAAATTACCATCCTCAAAGGATTATCATTCTCGTTATCTAAAAAACACTTTTTTTACATTTTTCTCACAACTAAAACAAGAAAAAGAGGGTTTGCTCATAAATTTCAAGTAGGGAATCACACACTTTCTCCACACTTTTCTCACAACTAAAACACTTTTTTTACACACTCACAAATAAGAGATCTCCATTTGGATTTATGGGATAAACCCCACCCCTCGTTTTGTATGCGAACTACGTGGACTTTAATGCCTTTATAGGCTACGTAGGTGTCTCGGGGTAAAAGTCGAGACTCAAGTCCTTTTTCCCACTTTTTATCTTATCTTCTATCTTCTCTAAATCCAATCTTCTTATATTCTATATACTTGTTCTTAGTGACGTCTTACCCCATATGCGTTATCGTTCCATTATAACGATCAACGTAGGGGTAATCGCGTAAATCTTACTTTCTAATATTATTCTTATATCTTCCTACGGATGACTCGCTTTATCTTTTCCATGATACAAGTCGAGGATTCCTACCTCCATTCTATATATACACATGCACACATATCACGGGGGGGGGGGGGGGGGGGGGGGAATATAAAGGAAAATAACAAATATCCATGAGAGACCGAAAGGGCGGAATGGGTGCCTAACACCTTCCTATTTCGTAACTAAGCCTCCGAACCCTTCTCGAATCATTTGGTTTCGCACGCACCAGTATGTATTTGGATGCCATCCTTCGGGGTGGCTTCCCCTTTTTTCTTTTGTCTGTTTTGAGTAAAATAGACTGGCGACTCTGATTCTCTCTACAGTTTTACACCACATCTCAAACGACGCCGGTTGAAGCACTCCCGAGAGGGACGCGCGGGACCCAAAAGATCCTTTTCCTCCGCGACGGGGATAGGGGATGGTCACAGTGGCGACTCTGCTGGGGATATGTGTTACTTGTTTGTAGGCTTGACTCTATTTGCATGGATGCTATATTTGTTTATGTTTCCCCCCATATCTGCATGTTCCCCTTTTCCATGTGTATTCCATGCTTATGCTTATATTCACACTTGTAGAAATTTCTCCATGTACACTTCACACCACGTGCACCTAGGATCACATATATCCCCATGTTGCACGCATCAACTATCCATACTTTGTGTACCTTTTGGGGTAGGCATAATCAAGAAAGGCATTCTCATCATAAGATACTAATAAGGGAATCATGCATGATTCACACAACATCACCAAAGAGCATTGATATTAACCAAATTTCACCCAATAACTGGAGGGTCACTTCGTGATGGGCGTTGGTTCGACAGGTCGCAGTTAGTTTAAGCGATATGACTCTCACCTTCCATTGGCCAAGTACCTTCGACGTATATCGAACGGTTCCCCCGCATCGTACCGCTTGATCGAAGTTATGACGGGAGGTATATCGCAGGGAATTCGTTCATGTACGTCGAATATATCGAATTCGCTCTCACACGTACCGTCCCCACGAGGTATATGGTGAGGCAATTCACGTACACTCAGGTATATCAAATGGCTTGTCCATACGTACCGATTGCCCGCAAGAGCAAGACGTATATCATGGAAGTCACGCCAAAGGGGGGAACCTATGTCGATTCACCCAACCAACTTCATACCCGCATATAGGTGTCAGACCTAGGACACGCACTTTAGATTGTCGGTTTTAACCCGAAACTCTGCCAAAATTTCGGGTCGATCCGTCGCCCGATTTTCGCGCATTTTTAAAACAGGACCTTGTCCGTGAGCCTAGTTACAAGTCTGCATATATTAACAACCCCACTTTTTCAGGCTCGGGTCCCGTTCGTCATTGCATTTAGGAGAATTAAATACAAGTGAGAACATAATAATCATAATAACCATGCTGAGTCCCGTATCCAAAAATATTTCTCCCTTCTTTATTAAAAATCCAAAAACATTTCTCCCTTCTTTATCAAAAATTCAAAAACATTTCTCCCTTCTTTATCAAAAATCCAAAAATAGTTCTTCCTTTTTTCTCAAAAATAAATATCATCCTACGCCTTCTCAGGTCGATCGCAAGCCCTTCGCCTGGCTCCCTATGGGCTTCGGTTTTCAGTCAAATCACCCCAGAGTTACATCCGTTCCTCTACTACTTCTTTCGAGTCCGGAATCCATCCATTTTCCATGGAGAATACAGATCAAGTACCAGTCATGCAACCAGATCTAATGACAGTCCTAGCTCAGCTCGTGTCCAAGATTGACAACCTCCAAACCGAGGTCCGAGAGATGCAACGAAACTAGATTCCTATTCCTCAAGAGCCCGAGGCCCTATTCCCTCGTGCTATGGGTCCACCAGGGCCTATCTGGGTTTCGAAAGAATATCAGCACGCTCCACATGCCCCTCCTGCCAATGGGTCGCCGCCTGCTCAGCTTCCGATGCCAAATATTGCCCAGTCTATGGCTAATCTGCCTATGATCGATGATCCAAAAAAGGAGGAGTTGAATAAAGTCAAAGAGGATATCAAGATGCTCACTAAGAAGTTTGACCAAGTCAGGATCTCTGGGAATTATATGAACTACACCCACATGTCTCCTTATCCTAAAGCAAGGTTACCCGAGAAGTTCAAGATGCCAAACATCGAGAAGTTCGGAGGGAATGGCCCCCCAATTATTCATCTTCGCAGTTACCACCGTTCCATGACTCTTCTAGGGGCTTATGAGGAGGTGATGGCCCAATTATTTCAGCAAACTTTGAAGGATAGTGCCCTCCGATGGTTTTTATCTCTCGAGAAATCCAGAATCTGTAGCTGGGAGGATATAGCCCGAGAATTCATTTCGCTGTACAAATACAACGAAGAGGTTGAGGTCACCCATCGTGATTTACAGCTGCTCGAACAGAATCCTAGAGAATCAGTCAGTAACTTCATAACCCGATGGAGGGAGCAAGCAGCTACCATGACCAATCGACCATCTGAAGAAGAACATGTCAACATAGTAAAGAAGAGCTTCTTTCCCTATGTCCGAGCGACGATGGGAGGACAATACTATCCCCACTTTCGAGCTCTCAGAGAGGCTGGAGTGGAAATCGAGGAAAGTCTCGTTAAAATAGAGGTTGAACCGAAGAAGGTGTCCGGACAGTTCATCCCTATAAAGTATGATAAGCCTGTCAGTGCTACAGTCTCAACCATTAGCAACATCTCTCAACCAACCACATCATGGGCACCAGAAAGTCGCCCTGCCCCCATCCGAAGGGAATACACTGAGCTCCATGCTCCCCTCTCCAAAGTTTACCAAGCCCTATTAAGTCGAAACCTCATCAAACCCTTGGATCCACGTCCATTGCCAAATCCACTACCAAGAAACTTCAAGACTGATGCTCATTACGCCTTTCACCAAACTGCTGGCCATACCACCGACCAATGCTTTCACCTTCGAAACATAATCCAATATCTCATTGATCGGGGTACCATTACCCCACCAGCCAATCCTAAGCCAAACACTACTCACAACCCACTCCCAAATCACACCAATGCCATCTTCTTGAAAGAAAAACTAGATTTCGATCCCTCAACTTAAATCACACCCATATACTCTCCTACACCTCTTCAAATTTGCCCATATTTCCTCCTACACCCTACTAACCTCACTGATCAGGCACTGTCACTCCTTACCAGAGCATGCATCACTGTCTGTACCCATTCTGAAAATGGAAGTACGGAATTGTTAGAGGTGTTAAACCAATTCCTAAAGTTCGGGCTGAAATTACCCTCACAAATGGTCATCGATTGCTAGAGATTCAGTACACTGTTTATAGAAGCACGAAAATGGGCTCGAGATTCAGACAAATGGGTGGTACCGACCGACGAAGTCAGTCTAGATGATGTTGTCCAGACTATGGTAGAATTAGTCAGGCAAACCAACAGCATTTGCAGTATCACCGGGTTACTTGACACTTTGAAGCTACAAGGGCGTTTGGTCCCTTCAATCACACATATCCCCACAGAATGGGAAGACCTGTATGACGAAGCCGTTGAAGTTATGGAATGCATCGACTTTACAGGGAAAGACAAAATTGTTACCACCGGATGGGGGGAAGAATTGGAAGATTCGAGTGAAGAACAAGATTTAGGAAGAGCTGGCCCAATAGCCGACATATGTGGAATGATATCATTTGAAGAACTCCTCGGAGAAATAAACAGGGTGGCAGAATAACCTGAGATTGACAAGGAAACGAGGTTCATGTTCTTTCCTTCTTCAGTAAATCACATTACCAGATCAGGGAGACATTACCAGGTTCCAAGCTCACTACCAACAAATAACAAAGGGAAGGGTGTTGAAAACCTTCTTATGCCAAAAATGACCATCGAGGAGAGCAAGATCCTCGATCAACTGAAGAAAAGCCAAGCTAACATCACTCTACGGGGGCTTTTTATGTCTTCCCAGCTGCACAGAAATACTTTAATCAAGTTACTCACTGGACCCATAGTTCCTCCTTCTACCACACCAAAAGAAGCGGTAAATCTGGTCGGATCCTTGACCTCTACCTGAATGCTATCATTTTCTGAAGAAGAAATCCCTAAAATTGGGCTGAATCACAATCATGCACTCAACATCTCCGTCGAAGTTATGGGAAAGGCCGTGCCACTATCCCTTGTCGATAACGGATCCGCCTTGAACGTTTGCCCTCTCAGAACCTTTAAATGTTTAGGCCTGAAAGAAAGCGACCTCGCTTCAACTTCCGTCGTTGTGCGTGCCTACGATAATACTCGGCGTGAGGTGATGGGATCCATAAAACTTGTAATAGGGGTTGGCCCTATAAACCCTGTCGTTGAATTCTAAGTCATAAACATCCCAGCTTGTTTAAACCCGTTGCTCGGATGCCCCTGGCTCCACAATATCAAGGGTGTGTCTTCCTCACTCCATCAGAAATTGAAGTTCTTCGCTGATAGGCGAGTCATCACCATTTTGGGCGACGACAAAAATATCGAGGGTGCAAGCACCAGCAGTCCAATTCTTGAGATACAGCACGGGTCAAGTGATATGCTCCTATCAGGATTTTGAGTTGAGCCACTCCTACTCCAGGCAGGGGACGGTTTCAAAGAATGGGTTTATCCAGAATATGACCCTCATGGCAATGTCAATGTGATTCAGATGTTCGAAAATATGCACTTCATGCCTGGACTAGGACTAGGGCAAAGGCAGCAAGGGATACTTGAGCCCATCGAACTGAAGAAATCTTTCCCTTCTTGCGGCTTGGGGTATCAACCATCAGAACAAGAGCTCAAAATGATCCGCCAGTCTCGACCAAAGAGAAGATTAAACTGCATCAGAACTATCTCAGGGGACTCCTTAAATGGACGATTCATCAAAGAAGGCGAGGACTTCCCCTTTTGCGATTTTCCTGAACCATGGTATGACCACACAGACAAGAAGATGAAGCTGGGAATGGAGATCTTTTTCCAAGATAGCTATCCATGGCTGAAATTTTCCCACACCGCGTACAATCTCTCATCAAAGATACCGAAGAGACTGAGGAAAGTGATTCCGAAGATTCCTTCAACTTGCAGACACTGGGGCTGGCACTCTGCATGGTTCATTCAGGCACTACATCAATGGATCCATCCCATCTGATTAAAGCTGCTGATACACCCCTCCTCAAGTGGCATGCTGCGCCAGTTCTACCTCTTGAAATTTCCCCTAACCCCAATGTTTACCCTATTTCTTCTTCTGTTGTCTATCCTTGCTCAAATGTAATCAAAACCTCTTTTGATGAGGTTCTCAATGCTGTTTTTCCTATCAATGAAATAAATGAAGATTTTGAGTATCTTGTTGTGCCTTGCATTAACTGCTTAGATTCTAATCAAACTTTTGATGATGATGATTTTGCAAATGAATAATTCTTAACTGATCTAAATAAGGTTAATAATAAACAACATAACCGCATTCAAGTTAATGAAGAAGATACTGTTGTTATTAATTTCGATTCTAATAGCCAACTGCACGAGATTAGGATAGGGGCCACCCTTGACGAGCATGAGCTCGTACAACTCGAAGAATTGCTAAAGGAGTTCGTAGATGTCTTCGTATGGTCCTATGATGATATGCCCGGCATTGATCTTGAAATAGCTCAGCACGAGATATCCACTCTCCCAGATTACAAACCAGTTAAACAAAAATTAAGAAAACTCCGCACCGAATGGTCGCTCAAGGTCAAAGAAGAGGTGGTCAAACAGTTGAACATGGGTTTCATTCGGGTGATTGAATATCCCACGTGGCTAGCCAACATTGTACCTGTGCCGAAATCAGGAGGGAAGGTCTGAATGTGTGTGGACTACCGAGAATTAAACAAAGCTTCTCCAAAGGATGATTATCCGCTACCCAATATCGATATAGTCGTGGACAACACAATCAGTCATGCTCTCAAGTCATTCGTAGACGGGTTTGGCGGATACAACCAGATCAAGATGTGCCCTGACCACCAAGAAAAAATCGCATTCATCACCCCATGGGGAACCTTTTGCTACACCGTTATACCATTCAGTCTCAAGAATGCTGGGACTACCTACCAAAGGGTTGCCACAGCCATCCTGCACGATTTGATTCATAAAGAGGTCGAGGTTTATGTGGATGATATGATTATCAAGTCCAAAACTAGAGATGGTCATGTTCTCGCTCTTCGAAAGTTCTTCGAACGACTGCGACGGTATCATATGCGACTTAATCCACAGAAGTGTGTCTTCGACGTTATAAAGGGAAAACTCTTAGGATTCATGGTCAGTGAAAAGGGGATAAAAGCATATCCAGCAAAGCTGGAGGTCATACTTGAGATGACACCGCCACGAACAGAGAAAGAAGTCTGAGGTTTTCTTGGGAAATTACAATATATCAGCCGGTTCATCAGCCAGCTAACCTCCATCTGTGAACCAATCTTCAAGCTCCTCCGAAAGGATTCAACCAAGGTTTGGAACGGGGCCTGCCAAGAAGCTTTTGATCGAATCAAACAGTACCTGACCCAACCTCCAGTTCTCATGCCACCACAATCTGGGCTCCCTTTGCTCCTATACCTAACCATAACCGACACTACAGCTAGGGCTTTACTAGCCCAATACCTTGAAGACTCTCGCAAAGAAAGAGACATCTATTACGCCAGTCTCAAATTGGCCGTGTACGAGGCCAACTACACTGCTTTAGAAAAGGCGTGTGTCGCCCTTGTCTGGGCCACCCAAAAGTTGCGACACTACATGCTCGCCTTCCCCATTAAACTTGTATCCCGAATGGATCCCATCAAATACCTGCTTGAGAAACCCGCCTTATCCAGTCAAATGGCCCGATGGTTGATGCTTCTAATCGAGTTCGATATCGTATACGTCACACAGAAAGCTGTTAAAGGAAGAGCCATCTCTGACTACCTCGCCGATTACCCTGTAGAAAAAGCGGAGTTTCGGATCTCTGAATTCCCAGATGAAAATATCCTCTGCACCGCTCAAGACTGCCTTCGATGAAAAATGTTCTTTGACGACGCTACCAACAAAAAGGGATATGTCATTGGGATACTCCTGATCGCCCCAGATGACTCCCACACTCCCATCGCCATTAAATTGGATTTCCCTTGCACCAACAATATAACAGAATACGAGGCATGCATAGTGGGCCTCAAGGTTGCTCCAAAGAAAGGTATTCAATACCTTGATGTCTATGGGGATTCTTCCCTTATCATCGGTCAAGTGCTCAGAAAGTGGAAAGTCAAGGACGAAAAGCTCCAACCCTTTCATGCCCAATTAGAAGAGTTAGCCTCCCGATTCCGAGATATCACCTTCCATTACCTACCCCGAGCAAAGAATAACCTAGCCGATGATCTCCCTACCTTGGCCTCCATGGTTGATATGCCCGAGGGAATAACAATGACCCCCTTCCTAGTTCAAAAGCAAGACAAACCGATCCATTGCTACTATATTGAGATTGTCTCCACCGAAAATCTCAAACTAGTCGATTGCTGGTACTATGATATCTGGTGCCTCCTCAAATATGGTAGGTATCCCGAGGGTTCTAACAAGAAAGATCGAATAACTCTCCGAAGACTGTCCGCCCAGTACATCATCTGTCATAAAGCCCTACTCAAGAGGAACTTCGATGGAACTCATCTACATTGTATTGTTGGGGCCGAGTTTGAGAAAATAATGCAGAAGATCCACAACGAAGAATACGGATCCCACATAAATGGTCACATGCTCTCCAAGAAGATCATTCGACAGGGCTACTACTGGACCACCATGACCCAGAATTGCACCGCCTATGTCCGAAGATGCCTCAAATGCCAATAATTCTCTAATATTTAACACTTGCCTCCTCGAGAATTATACAACATGACCTCTCCCTGGCCATTCTCCACCTGGGGTATCGACATCATAGGGAAGGTTACACCAAGGGCTTCAAACGGACATGAGTTCATCCTAGTCACCATCGATTACTTCACCAAATGGGTCGAAGCTGAGTCATATGCAGTATTAAACGCCAAGAAAGTGGCCAAATTCCTCAAGAAAAATATCATCTGCCGATATGGGTTCCGTACGAGTTGGTATTAGATAATGAGTTGCATTTCGAAGCAGAAGTCACAGAAGTAGTCAATGAGTATGGGATTCAAAGACACAAATCTTCTCCCTACCGACCTCAGACCAATGGTGCAGTTGAAGCCGCCAATAAGAACCTCAAAGCCATCATCAGCAAGATGACCGAAAGTTGTAGAGATTGGGCTGACCGGATCTCGTACGCCCTCTGGGGCTATCGAACCTCAATCCGAACCTCTACTGGGGCTACCTCTTACTCACTGGTCTACGGCATGGAAACAGTCCTACCTGTGGAGCTGGAAATACCCTCGCTACGCGTTATGCTCAAAAGCAAGGTTAGTGAAGAAGACTGGTGCCGAAGCCATCTTAATGAGCTAGCCCTCCTAAATGAAAGAAGGTTAAAAGCACTATACCACATACAAGGGTACCATCGCCGAATAACGCGATTATTCAATAAGAGAGTCGAGGACCGAGGTGTTCGAGAGGGAGACTTAGCCCTCAAAGAGATAATAGAACCCATCTGGGACCCCATAGGGAAATTCAAGCCCAATTGGAGCGGCCCCTACATTGTGAAGAAAATCTTATCTAGTGGTGCCGCCATGCTCACTGACCTAGATGGGGAGGAAATGGCTCATCCAGTCAATCTGGATCGTCTCAAGAAGTTCTACCCCTAGTCCGAAATCTTGGCGCGGTACGACTCTTCTCATCCCCCTTCTATTCTAAAAAAAAACTCTTCCTTTCCCCCTACCCAGAACTACGTGGGCCTGATCCTCTACAAAAAAACTATAATAAAAACATTTTCAAAAGCCCCAGAGGTACGTAGGCAGCTCATGCACCTCACATGAGTGCGACCCTTTCTTTTTCACAAAATACTATTCTTTTCTTACCTCCGAGAACGGCGGTTCATTCTAAAAATACTTGAACAAAAGGATTATGTATGCCTTAGCGATCGGTATAGATAATTCAAAATGCAAAATTCATTGAAAGGCACAGCTGGCTGATCAGAAATTTGTTTATTTCATTAATAAGAAAATCCAGCACGGATTACATAAGAAAAAGGAACGGATAACTCCCTTCCCCTACTACCATAAAAAGCCAAATAAAATCCCCACATACATTCCCTATTACACAAATAAACTCTCCAAGAGTCCTACCCACAGCTACCAGAGGAGCCTGCACCCTCATCTTGAGGTCCCCAAGTTTTGCCTGCCAGAATAGAGTGCCATAAACATTCCATTGACCGATGGGCCTTAACCATCTTCGAAAAAAACATAACACCCCCTTCCATGCTGTTTGATAAAATAAACCATTTTTGTCCAGTCTCCACTGGCAACATCTTGCTGACTACTTTCCTCCACAACCACGTCATATAATCTTTGGGGACATGCCAAACCTCCCTGACAGACTGAGAGGGATGGGTCGACGGACGTCGATTTTCCCACAGAGATCCAAGCAACAGACGAAGGCGCTCAGTCAAATCTTCTACCGAAAAGAAATTTGAGGTCCGAAGGGGCACGACCTGCGCCCAGCCGAATTGGCGCAAGAGTCGCCAAGGGAAATAAAAAGAGGTCTGCCTGAGACCAACCAGCCGCACATATACATACTCTCCTAGCTCCAGAATGGGCTGCAACTGTCCCCATCAAGGCACTGACCAATACAACCCACGAGTCCCATGCTCCACAAGCCAATTCTCCCAGTTCTCAATATATAGGCCAACGTTGATGAAGTAGCGTGAAAAGAAGTCGGGTACAGTCGACAAGGGATACTCCGGAGGAGTCGCCAAGCGGAATCTTTCAGACAACCACATGAACAGCATCACAGGGTTACCCCTCAAAAAGTTAGAACGACCTTCTCTCTAGGCATCCAGGCCATTCAGGGTCTCCGCTAGTAATAGCACCGCAGGATTACGAAGATATAACATCCATGAGGTAATGGCTGCAAGTTATGGGTCCACTTGCACCTCCCCAGTCACCAGCAGTAATTTGGAAACCAGATCCAGAACAGCGGCTCCAGCATAGTCGGCATCACCTACTTCCCGCAAATGCACAGACTGCAGCACCGCCGGGAGGGAGATCATTCCTCCAGCAACCAATGATCTGGCCACCGAAGGCGAAATACGAAGAAGACCGGCCAACAAATACCTGAGAGAACGGGAAAATTCGGGTAAAGCCACTGCAACACTGGGATTTACACCAGCATGGCAGAGAACTCCTCGTAGGTAGGATAAACTTCTTCCAACCCAAAGAGGAATACATGGTCTTCGGGGTACCAGAATTGTACCACCGCCATCAGCACATTCCACTCAAGAGGCCGATTGCGCCACAGGGAGACTCGACGCATATTGAAAGCATCATAGTCGACATTATAAGAGCACATTATTTCCAAGGCTTTGAAGTAGTTGTCAAACTCAGCGCTACCAGGGAGAGCCATCATGCAAGGCTAAGAGATAATGGACAAGTGGGTAAGAATGCAATGGTGTGATGAAAACACTCCACCCTTACCCCTTTTTATACTTGAAAACCCTCACAAGGGACATAATCCCTGCATAAATCAGAAGGAATCCTACCCCACTGGGTACCAAAGGCTGAAGAGGGTACCATTCAAAGTTTTCAATTGATGGGACTGGACTGAACTGCCGATAGGCAGGTCAGGGTGCTTGCCAATCAACACCCCCCATTTTTGGAAATTTCCTTTTTTTCCTCTTTTGTCAAATCAGAAAACTCAATAAAAATAAATTGATATTCTCAACAGAATTTCAAGAATCCCATTTTCTCCTTATATAATTTCCTTGTTGATTAAAATCTTTACTTCAAAAAATTCCAAAAATATTCCTTTTTGCGGTCTCAGCAGCAAAGTAAAAAGTGCATGCATTCATTCATCATTAATAAGAGATAATAAAAAACTCCATTGCATTGCATATATTTGTGTTCTCTGTTACATCAATTTTGCAGGAAATAAAAAGAAAAAGAAAAAAATAACGGGACTCAGCCCGAACCCACATTCTCTCTCTCTCTCTCTCTCTCTCTCTCTCTCTCTCTCTCTCACATTAAGAGCTTCCACCCCTGCGACGTGCTCTCTTCCCCCTACGGGGAGATGACGCACCACCACTACCCAAGCCAGAGTCCTCTCCAGACAAGGCAGACGGTACCAAGCAAGAAGGAACAGGAACCGCGTCCCGAATATGGGCAGTCGCCAAAGATATCCAGTCCCTAATATCCCTTAGCCAAGTGGTCGACACCCGGACTTGCTGCAAGAAAAGGCAAAATCAGTATCAAAGCAAGGATGGCCAAAACAGACAAGAAAGAAAGAAAGGAACAAAAAGGTATACCGCAGGTCGGAGGACCTCCTCTGTCAAATCCAACTCCTCCGGATCCATCGCATGAGGACGGTGCAACATAGGCACCATCCCTCCATCAGTTCGTCGAATGTTGTATGAAGGGGTATGCAACCGTACAAAAGGGACCTCCGAGGTCGTCGCCGCCGCAGATGCCGACGGACCACCGCCGCTGTGGGAAGAACCCACCGCCCGAATCGAACCCGCAGGAAAGAAGGGCAACGTATCATATATGCTGGGCGCCATCAACCAGCTCGTCACAAAGTCCATATAGTCATATGGCGCGGTCGTATCGGTGTATAGCAGGTAGGACTTGCTAATCATCGTCGCGATCCTCTAATCCTCTCGCAGCAGTCGCTCCTGCCTCATAAACGTAGGAGGCTACTCGGGTGGCACCACCACCTCCTCCTCAGCAATCTGACGAATCACCCTCTCCCCGAGGTACCAGGAATGGCCAAACTCATGCGCCAGCAAGCGCCTCATCTGCGCATTCACCCCGATCACCCCCACATCTTGAATGGATGTCCCCTAGGGATAAAAGGTCACCTGAAAATCTCCAAGCGAGCATAAATCAATACAAGATCAGAAGGTGCAAAAACCAAGACTGAAATGGAAAGAGTCTTACCCTACCACTGGTCAGGTCATTCAAGACCTGACGCACCGCCTCCAGGGAGAGAGATCCCTTTGACTGCCGGTTGGCCTTACGCCATCGATACAATCGGCAGAAGTCCCCAACGGTGTCGTCCTTCAAAGTGATTAGCGAGGTATTGCACCCAATCACCTCATAGAACCACGTCTGAATTCACAAATAAAAAGAGACGCATAAGGAAAATGTGAATGCATGAAAAGAAAATGCGCAAATTAAAGAATACCTCAAGAAGGTACGTGGCCCCAGTAAAGGTCTGTCGGCAGCACCGCCTGAATGCATCCAGAGAGGAGTACAGGGTCGCCAAGGTCAGACTCCCCCAATAATAGAAAGGGATGTTCGAAAACATCCTCAGGTACGGCAGAAACCATAAATGGACGACGTCGCCGCTCGACGCCACCATGAAACCTCCAAAAACTAGTAGAATGAATAACCGGGTCATCTGCCTCACTTGTAGCCCATCCTCTGCATCAATATCCCTACCATACTGATAGGAACTGACTCCTCCCCTTCCCGAGGTAGCCCAAAAGTCCGTGCCACTATCGAATGGCACCCCTCATACCATGCCGACCGGCACCCCACCTTAAATTTTGTACAGAAATTCCCAAAAAATACCAAAAAGCCCCGAAAAATCCTTAGAAAATTCCTGAAAATCCCAGGATGGATTTTGAATATTGTCACCAAGAAAATTTCGCGTTCCCTCGAGCGGAACCCCTTATTTCCCTAGCGTAATCCTCTAAAAACCAAGTGAAACTCCTCCCGACAAAACTCCGGAGGATCTCTAAGGATCACCTGATCACTTCCCCAGCGGAATTCTCTTACATCGCCCAAAAGAGGTTGTTCCCCCCCTGCGAGGCCTCCTAAAAGCTTCCCCAATTATCAGCTCCCCATCTCAGATCAAAATCATAAAGCTCTTTCTCTAGCAGAATCAAAATTCAATCTTTATCCACTATTGGGTCAGAATTGACCCCGGTCTTGGATCGTCACCTGAGTTAGGTCAGAATTGACCTCGATCCTCGGTCGTCATCACTCTTGGGTCAGAATTGGCCTCGATCTTGGATCATCACCTGAGTTAGGTCAGAATTGACCTCGGTCCTCGGTCGTCACCACTCTTGGGTCAGAATTGGCCCCGGTCTTGGATCATCACCTGAGTTAGGTCAGAATTGATCTCGATCCTCGGTCGTCACCACTCTTGGGTCAGAATTGGCCCCGATCTTGGATCGTCACTTGAGTTAGATCAGAATTGACGTCGGTCCTCGATCGTCACCACTCTTGGGTCAGAATTGTCCTCGGTCTTGGATCGTCACCCGAGTTAGGTCAGAATTGACCTCGATCCTCGATCGTCACCACTCTTGGGTCATCATTGGCCCCGGTCTTAGATCATCACCTGAGTTAGGTTAGAATTGACCTCGGTCCTCGATCGTCACCACTCTTGGGTCAGAATTGTCCCCGGTCTTGGATCGTCACCTGAGTTAGGTCAGAATTGACCTCGGTCCTCGGTTGTCACCACTCTTGGGTCAGAATTGGCCCCGATCTTGGATCGTCACCTGAGTTAGGTGAGAATTGACTTCGGTTCTTGGTCGTCACCACTCTTGGGTCAGAATTGGCCTCGATCTTGGATCGTCACCTGAGTTAGGTCAGAATTGACCTCGGTCCTCGGTCATCACAACTCTTAGGTCAGAATTAGCCCCGGTTAGGGCTGTGTTTTTTTTCCGAACTTTCCGATTTTTCCGATCCGATTTTTTTCGAATTTGGAATGAAATTTTAGTTCGCCGATTTCCGATTTTGTCCGAAAAAAATCGGATCGAAAATCGGAAATAATTCTGAATTTCCGATTTTCCGATTTTTTCGATCCGATTTTTTCGAAACTATGCCGATTCGATTTTTCCGATTTTTTTTCGAATTATTTCCGATTTTTTTGGAATTATTTTTCGATTTCCTATTTTTTCGATTTCTTTTTCGATTTTTTGAAAGTTTCCCATATCCCACATCGATTGGGAGAGGGAGAGGGCTCCAAAATATGCTCTATAAAAGGAGAGCATCCTCATAACTTCTACACAAATGAAAAATGAGTCAAATCCTCATGTGTTTACATGTTGGGTTAAGCTATTTTCATTGTTTCTTTAAAATGAGAATTTCGAGTAATCGAAAATCCATAATTTATTTTTTTGAAATTTTGGAATTTCTGAAATTTCTGGATTTTTAATATATTTTATGAATTTTCGATTTTTGCCGATTTTCCGATTTTTCCGAATTCGGAAATTTTTTTAATTTTCCGAAAAAATCGGATCGGAATAGTTATTTTATTTCCGAAAAAATTGGAATTTTTTCCGAATAGGCATTTTCCGATCCGATCCGGCCGAAACACAGCCCTAGCCCCGGTCTTAGATCATCACCTGAGTTAGGTCAGAATTGACCTCGGTCCTCGGTCGTCACCACTCTTGGGTCAGAATTGGCCTCAGTCTTAGATAGTCACCTGAGTTAGGTCAAAACTGACCTCGGTCCTCGGTCGTCACCATTCTTGGGTCAAAATTGGCCCCGATCTTGGATCGTCACCTGAGTTAGGTCAGAATTGACCTCGATCCTCAGTCGTCACCACTCTTGGGTCAGAATTGACCCCGATCTTGGATCGTCACCTGAGTTGGGTCAGAATTGACCCCAATCCTCAATCGTCACCATTCTCTAGGTCAAAATTGATCTCAGTTATTAGACCTTCACCTTAAGCCCGCAGAATTGGCTTTAACCCGCAGAATCGGTCACCCTCATCACTTAAGCCCATAGATTCAACTTTGATTCGCAGAATTGATCATCTATAACACACTCCTTAGGTCCTCAGAATCGGCCTCGACCCTCTAAATCGGTCATACTCCCTCAAAATCATCATGTGGTGTCTATTCGACGGTCATCATTTGTTCCAAACTCACCCATCGAGGGGCTCTGTAGACACCCCATTATGTTACCCCCCCCCCCTTAACTCTCCTTAGATCCCTAGTACCTCCCCTCATCACTACAAACCTAGGTCATGTCCCGAGTACTGACCTAGAAGCCATCGAGCACTCCCTGGCTCAGTTTGACCCAAAAGTCAAACTCTTCATCTCGATCGAGACTCAATGAATCTTCTAAGGGCACTGAATACCCTTTCTAACGATCCATCCCATGCGCGATTCCGAGTTTCCATGCGGACAAATGATCCGTTTGACTCCAAGAG
This sequence comes from Sambucus nigra, assembly GCA_949130495.1. NCBI lineage: Eukaryota > Viridiplantae > Streptophyta > Magnoliopsida > Dipsacales > Adoxaceae > Sambucus > Sambucus nigra. The sequence goes on from OX422220.1 coordinate 55,664,735, forward strand.
GTCACCGAATGCTTCCTGAGCTCAGTAGACCAAATTTAACTCTCCAAATCGGGTCAAACTCTTTGGAATGCCGAAGTACATCTCCTAACCTTTCCAACGGTCCGCCCCGTGTGCGATTCAGACTTACCATGGGGACGAACGATCCGTTTTCATTCGAACGATTCCCCGTCCAATGGACCGACAAATGCTTCCGAGCCATATTTGACCCAAAGTCAACTCCCGAACCCGGGAGCAGTCCAAAGGACTTTTGAAGGTCTCTGAATTACCTTTCCAACGACATGCCCCGTGCGCGAATTCTGACCAACGGTTTACCCTCGGCGGTCGATTTTATAAAAAATCTCGAAGCGCACTGCCAATAGGCAGGAAAGGGTCTATGCCGATCGGCAGTGGCCTGAGCCTATAAAAGTAGGCCTTCACCTCATTTGCAAAAGGAGCCCAGATCTGATAAAAATCTCTCTCAGCGAATCCCAAAAACCTCTCTCGAAGGAAGCGTGATTTCAACTTCCAAATCCCTTTTTTACTTCCACTTTTCATCATCCTTTTCATCAAACTTGGTGAATTATCCACTCTCCATCATCATCCAAGTGTAAGGGCTTCTCTCCAACATTCAAGATCAAGCTCGAGATCTTCAAGAAGGTCCAACTTTCTCAAACTCTCTCTTAAATTCCCAATAACTTGTTTTCTTACTTAGCACTTTTATTATCTCATTTCACATATCCTAATATAATTTTTATTTAGTATTATTGCACATCTCTTATTTTCCTATAAATAAAAACCCAAAAAAACAATAAAAAGAGTGTTTGCTCATAAATTTCAAGTAGGGATTCTCACACTTTTTCCATAATTTTCTCACAACTAAAACACTTTTTCTACACACACACACACACACACTCACAAATCAGAGATCCCCATTTGGATTTATGGGATAAACCCCACCCCTCGTTTTGTATGCGAACTACGTGAACTTTGATGCCTTTATAGGCTACGTAGTCGTCTCGGGGTAAAACCCGAGACTCGAGTCCTTTTTCCCACTTTTTATCTTATCTTCTATCTTCTCTAAATCCAATCTTCTTATATTCTATATACTTGTTCTTAGTGACGTCTTACCCCATATGCGTTATCGTTCCATTATAACGATCAACGTAGGGGTAATCGCGTAAATCTTACTTTCTAATATTATTCTTATATCTTCCTACGGATGACTCGCTTTATCTTTTCCATAATAAAAGTCGAGGATTCCTACCTCCATTCTATATATACACATGCACACATATCATGGAGGGAAATATAAAGGAAAATAACAAATATCCATGAGAGACCGAAAGGGCGGAATGGGTGCCTAACACCTTCCCATTTCGTAACTAAACCTCCGAACCCTTCTCGAATCATTTAGTTTCTCATGCATCAGTATGTCTTTGGATGCCATCCTTCGGGGTGGCTTCCCCTTTTTTCTTTTGTCTGTTTTGAGTAAAATAGACTGGCGACTCTAAATCTCTCTACATTTTTACACCACATCTCAAACGACGCTGGCCGAAGCGCTCCCGAGAGGGACGCACGGGACTCGAAGGATCCTTTTCCTCCGCGGCGGGGATCGGGGATGGCCACAATGTTTTTGTCTAATACTCACCGTACTTGTTTACTTTACAAATTTATTTCACTTTCGTATTTATTCGTGTATTCTCTCTACTCTTTATTGGCTCGGACTCATACTTCGATCACCAATTTTTATTTAGTATACTATAGGTATTCATACAACCTATATATTACTATGCATCAATAGGTGTTCACTCAACCCAATAATATGCATTAGTACGTAGTATATATCTCTCACATATTTGTCGTACTATTTACCTTACGATCATAGTATCTTTCTCTCTAATACTCACCGTATAATTTATTTTACGATTTCTCTCATTATCGCATCTTCTCGAGTATTCTCCCAACTCTAAGGAACCTAGTTAACCCCTTTGTATTTTCAGTAGCTAAGCCTAACTTACTCTACTGGTATACTTATCGTCCATCCGAAGTTCCCGTAAATTATTATTTCACTACCCGATAATTTACGACACAATTTATCCCAATTGATTCCCGTCTTACTTTCGTTGCTAAGACAGATCTGCAAATCCTAATTAGGCCTACTGTAGTATTAATAATCCCCCCAAAATCCCTTAGTAAGATTCTAAAGTTTACACGATAATCGGTTAGAAGAACTAAATCAAAACGGGAAAAATTGATTTTCTGGGAACCTGACCAAATACCGGATCGATCCCTTTTTTAAAAATCGGATCGATCACCTTTTCTGCAATTCACCAGCCTCGTCCGTTCATGCATTATTTCGACTATTTCGATCCATCCGAAATCATTCGTAACCTCTAAATTATCTTTCGAGTCACTTAAAATATATTTCTCAGTTTTCACCTCAAAATGGTCTACACGCGACTCCCGGTTAGATAAAATAAAATACACACATATCACTCGTTATGCCGTATATAAAAAATCCCCTATTATTTATTATTCACGCACATAGTAAATCTCATAACATAATATTAATTAGTCTCTATCTCTCGATTAATATTTAATAATCATTTTTATTATTTAATCACATTAAATTACGTCACACGTGTAATTTAACTAAAACGTATTTATCCAATTAATTTCTGAATTAATTAATTCATAAATACGTAGAAATACGGGGTATTACAATATTAACCTTTGGATTGGTCCGTAATATGTTTAGAAAGTCCTATTTGAGTTTATTATTGTGGAATTTTGGTATGTTGGGTTGATATATGGTGTGTGCCAAGTCTTTGGCAATTTGTAGCTTGTTTTGGGCCTTTTGGGTTGAGGTTATTTAAGAGTTGAAGCCTAATTTTGGATTTAGTGATTATAATATAACATATTAGCTTAACATATGTAACACCCCGTATTTCTGTGCATGTATTATTTAATTAATTCAAAAAATTTTAAATTACTTGTGTGTCGTACTTTTTAATTGAATTAATTATGGTAATATTTATTTAAATATTAATCGGAGAGTGAATGGTTAATATTTAGGGAACTTTAATTACTAAGTGAATAGTAATAATTTATTTACGTCATAATGTGTATTAGTGACGTGGCATTTATTTATCTCAGTCGGGAGTCGGTATAGACTAATTTGGGTGTGAGATAAGGATTTTTATAAATTAATTTGGATGTCGATTTTGAGTGCACGGTTGAGTTCGGATGGGCCGAGATAGTTGAAAAAGTGTACCCGGGGTAGTAAACGGGTCACGGGGCATTTTTAGGCATAATCGGGCCCACACGGGGATATTTGGGTCACTTGGGCTTGGCCCATTAGGCTAAAAACGGGATTAGTATTTTAAGACCTAAATCTAAGAGTGGGAAACGACAGAGAAACATAAACCTAAATCTAAGAATTTGGGGAGAAAGTGAGAGGGAGCAGTTAGAGCCAAATTGGAGTCTTTTGGAGACAAGGCAAGGAACCTATTGGAAGTTCATCATCAACCTTGCGAATCACACACTCGGATCAGACCCTACGAACCCATAAGGCAAGTGGTTACCTTGCTGTGATATTAATTGATGTTATTCAATTCATATTTTTGTGATGTGGAAATCATAAATTCGTTTTGGGTACAAATGGGTACATAACGGAATTTTTGTAAAAAGAACACTTAAATAAGATTCAATGTGGGAATTAATTATATGACAGGGTTCTGTGATGGTATTCGATTTACATGAGAAAAACCCAATAGCAATTATGGACGAATTTGGGGTAATTAGATGAAATTTGAACCTAACGAGTAAAAAAATCGGGAATTTCCCCAAATTAGAAAAGTAGAGATTTGTGAGATTAAATTTATGTTTGAGGTTCTATGAGAGACCCTGATCATGTTTCTATATAGTTATGATGTTGATTGTGCTTGGGTTATACCAAGGGAAAGATTAGGAATTGGAGAATTTCGTTAATGGAGGAAACAACAAGGCTGAAAAGACGACCACCTGTTCGATCGATCAATCGACAGTTGGGGCCGATCGATCGACCCTTCAGGTTTTTCGGCAGTTTGGCTTTGGGATTTATATGGGTAAAGATTTTATTTGCAAATTTCCCCTAGCATAATTAAAAGAGAAAAATTAATTATGAGTTTAAATTCTTAACAATTATAAAGGGATATAATTGGGAGTGCTGGGGGAATTAAGGGCGACACATTACGAATGAATTTTGGGAAATAAATTCTAAGAAATAAAATAACGGACTAGGTGAATAAGTTCAGTATAGTAGTAGGGTAACACTACTTATTTAAATTAATTATAGAGAAAAACTAATTAATTTGGAGTCGGGGATTTGATTCGGGTGATATTTAATTTCGGGCCACGTGAGCAAGTCCGGGTATATTGGTTAAGTGACACCAAGGTAATAAATTAATTAATTTAGAGTCGAACCATAGACTCGAGAAAGCAAATGAATTAATTAATGTATAAATTAATTAAATTAGAGTCGGACCATAGACTCGAAGAAAATATAGGCTAGGGCTACGGATTTTTGTGCACGGTAATGTCATAAACTAATTATTATATATATATATACAGTGTTGTGATAGTGTATATATATATATATATATATATATATATATATATATATATTGTGTGCGTGTGTGATGTTAAATATCAGTGACTAGATATTTATTTAATTTATATACTTTAGTGCTATCAAGGGAGGTTGTGCGACGCCGATGTGGGTGAATCCCCTCGCTTGAGGAGCATAGAGAGTATATCCCCTGGTCATAGCGTCCGTTATATGGGTGACGGGCTTATCTCACTTTCAGGGAAGGAATATGACCGCCTTCATTATGTTTATATTTGGCCAAGTTAGTGAAAATTTTTAACTTAGGGTAACTAGGTCATGTGAGTACATCTAGTGGGATATCACTTTAGAGAATACACCCGGTGAGTTATTACTCAGGAGGATGGGTTATATTTATATTCAACATATGTGTGAATGTTGTAATATGGTTCTACGTATATAATGGAATAAATAGTTATATACGGGTCATTAAATACATATAGTGAATTGTAAGTAATTATATATGGGGTATATTCATATTTAACATACGTGTGATTGTTGTAAGATAACTTTACGTATATAATGGGCTAAATAATTATATACGGGTAATTCAAATACTAGAGAAAATTGTATTATTTATATAACTAGTAAATGTTATATGGCTTTCAAGGAAATATGATTAATTAAGTTAAGGTGGTAAATAACTTATAAATCATGCGTTTAAAATACTCGGGATTGAGTAGGGCAATTGACAAGAGTTATATCAAGTATCTAGTTTCGGGGTAGGGGACTAGGTGGGATATAAAGAAGGCGTTAGGTGTGCACATTAGTTGAGGGGTGAGTCTGTCCTCAAGGGAGTGCGACACTAACTAAAATATGAAGTGCATTCATGCATATTTTATTACTGCAAGTTAATCATTTGCTAAATATTTTCAAAATGTTTTGGGTTCTAACCCTTGCTATAAAATATTTTTAAAACCTTTTAGGTGTTCGGCCACAGGGACGCCAGGCTTGATTCATTCCATGCATTCACTGCTGCAGCATATGTGGATGTTGCAGGATTTGGATAGGTGCCTATATTCTTTCTATTCCTAGTGTAGGGATTTTCTATCAGTTATCCGAGCATGTTGCTCACGGTGTTTATTTAATATTTATTTTCGATACTTGAGATCCGTTATGATTTGTCTTTACATTTATGTTGGATTTTAGCTGATGGTTTATTCGGCCAGTTTCTTATTTATATGTGATGGTTGGATTCAGTTAACTTGTGGTTGTTAATAATTTATTTTCGCATGAGTATTTCTTTGAATTAATGAAAGATAAAACTTGACACTAGTCTAATTTCACTTAGGTGGTTAGTAATTAAAAAGTTTCGACAGTGATGCTACGAATGAACCAACTGAGGAACCTGTTCTAATTTAATTTAGGACTGATCACCCGGGGTTTAATTAGGTGTCGTGTCACAACATAATTATCATAACACATATTGGGAGAGTCCTAACTTCTAAAGGAGAGGAGTAGGGAACCATAGCTTGATATTGGGAGTTTTGGCTTGGAAAATTGGGGAAATTGGGAATTGACCTTACAACGAATCCAATACAAGTTTATATTGTTTAAAAATGTAATTAGATATGTGTCTGAATAATCTTAATATGTTGGAATCGCTAAAGATCATATTATAATCTTATTTTTTGTTCATAATCAAACCTTAATTCATAATTAAGATTAATTATTTTATAAACATTATTTGAATATTAAGGTTGTTGATAAACTATCTAACTAACGCTTGAAACCATGTAATGTTGATCTTAAAATCATTAGATATGAACTCTATAAGTTAAAATCAATGAAAGCCCTAATGTTTTGATGTTATTCTGATTAGATTCGTAGAGTAATCAGATTATACTTACTTAAAAATCAACTTAGGGTTTTACCCTTTTAAGGTATTTTTCCTTACTTTTATGCATGCGTGATTTGAATGTGTGTTTGATCAGAAATTAGTTTGGATTGTTTCACCACGTGAACACTTAATTGCTAATAAAGATAAAAGTTTATTAAAATTGGAATTTGTGTGTGAGGAACCTAGTATTCGGGCTATCCATAGAATCCCGCTTTCTCAAATTGGTATTAGAGTTGGTTGCACTAAAATATTGTGTGATCATTTTTATAAAAAAAATTGATATTAATTTTTTTTAAATTGTTGATCTTTAAAATTTTGGATTTTATGGATAGTTTGTATAACAGGATTTCTGACTTTGATGGGTCAAATTACGCATGTTGGAAAGCTAGGATGATGTCTGCTTTGAAAGCAATTGACGAAAGGGTCTGGCTGGTATATATAAGAGGGTGGACACCACCCACTGTGACTAACGGCAAGCCGAAAGTCTTAAACCCATCACTGCATGGACGGAGGATGAATTTAAATGGAGTACTTACAACTCTCGCAGTTTAAGTGCTATTTCTGGAGCTGTCACCCCTAACGAGTTCCATCGCATTATGATGTGCACCATGTCCAAAGAAGCTTGGAATACCCTCTAACTCACTCACGAGGGTACTAATACCATGAAAGCTTCTAAGCTTCAAAATCTCACCACACAATTTAAAACTATTACCATGCTAGAGTCTGAGTCATTTGATGAGTTTTACGCACGTTTGTCGAACATCTTAAATTCTAGTTTTAATTTTGGTGAGAAAAATCCTGAGATAAGAGTTGTTAAAAAGATTTTGAGATCACTTTCGATCCGTTTAATTCCTAAGGTTACTGTGCTTAATTATTTTGGTATATTAGATACACTTAGGTTAAAAGAACTCATATGAGACCTTCAGTTGTATGAGATCGACATGTTTCCCAAAATCGTTAAACCTAAGGAAAAGGGAATTTCTTTACAGTCTCAATGAAAAAAAGGAGGTCTCTTATTATGCTGAATATGATTTTGATTTGGATGACTTGGTCTTATTTGCAAAAAAAATCAAAAAGTTTCTCAAACTCGAAAAAGAAAAGTTTTGAGAAAGATAAAAAATATAATTAGGCAAGAAAAAATTTGAAAAAGGAAGAAAAGAAAACCCTGCAAAAGATGAAAAAGATATATTATGAATGCGAGAGTAAAGGTCATAAAGCTCACGAGCGTGCTACGTGATTAAAGAGACAAGGCAAAGGCAACGCTGCCTTTAATGCCACGCTTAATGAGAGCGATGTCGAGTCGGTAGATATGAGGACAAGTCACCGCATGGACGTAAATTCACTGCATTCATGACGAGTCATGTTAGTACATCTAGTGCACCTCATGTTGATGAGGAAGCTAATAAACATGATGACCTCGACATTGAGTTTGGTTATCCCAAAAAGAATGATATAAATGACGTTTTGAGTGAGGGCGAGAGTAACCTTCAACGGGCTTATGCTGAGCTTTATGCTGAGTCCTTTAAAATGAAGAAATAAAATAAAGGTTAAACGCTTAGAGTTTTATCTTTGGAGAAAGATTTGAAAGAGGAAAGAGATAGCGAGTCCTCAGTGAGAATTTCTTTGGGAGAGAGAATCATTTTAGTGGATAGGGAAATGGTGACTTGACTAATAAAATGAATAGTCTTATGATAATCTTCAAGTATCTATGGAAACTTATGAGAAACTTGAAGCCCTTGTATCCTAACTCTATAAAGATCTCGAACGAATGTAGGAGGTCAAGGTTACTATATATGATACATCAAAGAAGGTTAGAAAGATGCTCCTCGGTTCTGTTTTCGATTATAGGGAAAGGCAAGGAATAGGTTATGAAGGTGAATCCACTTTTCATACCGTACCAGAACCGGTTCCTAAATTTATGGTAGATCCTTATGGGCCTCGACCTAAACCGCAAAAGAGATTTAAACCTAACAAAGCGAACCGAGGTAGACCAAAACAAGTCTATATTTGCACTTTTTACAAAAGAGGAGGTCATCTTAGAGAGTTTTGCTACAAGTTAGGAAGAGCTCAATGTACACATGCTCCAGCGCACCGCTATAGTAACTTTTCTAGTCTTAAAGAGAAAATTGAGTACCTAGTCGCGACCGCATAATGATTAATGGAAGAGTTTTAATGGATGTCTTTGCCATTTGAAAATGCTTCTAATGCTACGACTAGAACCAATAATGACCAGTGCAAACAAAAGGTTACCTCCACTTAGGTACCTAAGCAAGAAAATAAAGCCCTTGTTGTGAATGTTGCTCTAAAGGTTTAAATTACTTCCTAATGGTACTTTGATAGTGGGTGCTCTAGGCACATAACTGGTGCCATATAATTTTTTACCCACCTGGAGGATCGTAGGTCTAGGATTTTAGGACATGGATGTATTGAGATACTTGAATTTCCTAAATTAGACAATTTTTTATACGTAAAAGGGTTGAAAGTGAACTTAATTAGCATAAGTTAATTATACAACTCAAATTTGCAGTAAAGTCTAACCAATATGAATGTAATGTATGTGATTAATCGTATGAACTTTTACTACAAGAGGTGAGGATCGAAGATAATTGTTATGGGATCATTCTTAAGTCCTCCTTTGTGTGCAACAGTGCCATGGTCTTTTTTAGGGACCTTTGGAATGAACGACTAGGTCATATGAACTTTAGAGATCTTAAGACAATTATGAAAAAGACCTAGTTCGTGGATTACTGTCACTTGGGAAACCAACTTCCTCGTTTTATGGATCTTACCAATAAGGAAAACAAATTCAAAGTCCATATCAAAAGTTAAATACCATCATCACCATACATGTTTTGGAGTTAATTCATATGGATATTATGGGTCCTACTGACTTAAAGAGTTTAGGTGGTAAGAGATATATTTTCGTGATGGTCAATGACTTTTCGAGACACTCCATTGTGGAGTTACTTAGAGAAAAGCCTGATGCGTTTGAATTTCTAACAACCAAGTGTTGTGTCCTACAAAACCAATATGGTGTCACTATTAATCGGATGTGTAATAACAATGACACTAAATTTAAAAAAGTCGGAGTGAATAGCTATTGTGATAAAGTGGGCATCAAACACGAGTTTTCAACCCTTTGTACTCCTCAACAAAATGGGATAGTTGAGAGAAAGAAATGGACGATACATAAGATGGATAGATCCATACTTTTTAGGAGAAACGTGCCTAGACGCTTTTGGGCAAGGGCGATAAGTAAAGCATGTCGTATGGTGCATAGGGTATATCTTCGCTCACATACGCTATACACGCCTTATGAGTTATGGACAGGGAAGAAACCCAACCTATTGTATTTTCGTGTCTTTAGGAGTACTTTCTAAATCTGAAGAGATAGAGAGCACTTAAGAAAGTTCGACTCTCGAAGTGACGAGGAGATATTTTTAAGTTATTCATCATCGAGTAGGGCTTATAGGTTGTTTAACCTTATAAGCTCTAAGGTTATGGAGTCAATAAAGGTCACCATTAGAGATGACGAGTCATCGGTGTCAATTGACCCTAGTCCCCATTGTGAGGATGATGCACCCCTTGGTGATGATCCCATCCTTTATTATACACCCCCGATGGATCCCACTCTTAATTTAGAGGATCCACCCTCTTGGGTTCAAAAGATTTGTGACCCTATCTCTATACTTGGTGATCCTACGCTAGATGTCAAGACTTGCACTCAACTTGAGAATGTGGTTAGCTACCTTTGCTACACCTCCTTAGTAGAGCCCAAGAATGTGGAAGAAGCACTCAAGGATGAGCATTGGATATCCGCTATGCAAGATGAATTACTTCAGTTTCGTTAGAAAGATGTCTGGGAGATAATCTCTCGACCTAGTAAGACAAATTTGATAAGTACCAAGTGGATTTATAAGAATAAGATGGATGAGAATGGTATTATAGTTCATAATAAGGCTAGGTTGGTCTCTCAAGGCTACATACATATTAAGAGTGTATATTTGGACGAGACATTCACTCCCATAGCTAGGCTTGAGTTCGTTCGCTTATTGTTCAGCATATCATGACATCTATGCTTCAAGTTATATCAGATGGATGTCAGGAGTGCCTTTCTGAATGAAATTCTATAAGAGGAAGTTTATGTGGAACAACCAAAGGGTTTTGAAGACCCTAAGCACTTGAGATGTCTTTTATCTTAAGAAGGTCATGTATGGTCTAAAATAAGTACCTCGTGTTTGGTAAAAGAGGCTCACTTCTTATCTCTTAGCTCGTGGCTTCAAGATAGGGGGAGTGGGTAAGATATTTTTTATGAGAATGGAGTGGTGATATCTTAGTTACCCAAGTATATGTGGATGACATAGTATTTGGATCCACGTGCTCCCGATATGATCACACTTTTGAAGAGGAGATGAAGAGTGAGTTTAAGATGAGCTTGGTTGGTGAGCTTACATTCTTTTTAGGTCTCCAGTCAGCTACAAGATGGGATATTCATATCTCAATCTAAGTATGCTATGGACCTAGTGAAGAAATTTCGTTTGACTCCCCTAAGAACTCACACACCCCTATGAGTACATCAATGAAGCTTAGCAAAGATACTTTAGTCAAGGATAAAGAGCAAACCCTTTATAGGAGCATGATATGTAGTTTTCTCTATTTAACCGCTAGTTGTCCTGGAATTGCCTTTAGTGTTAGAGTGTGTTCGCGATATCAGTCATCCCCGAAAGAGTCTCGCTTGCTTGCACTTAAACGTAATATCAAATACATGAGTATCACTCTTTTCTATGGTATTTGATATTCCTTTGATACTGATGACCGTTTGTCTGCCTAACCGAATACTGATCGGGCCTAGGATGTTGATGGTTGTAGAAGCACTTGGGGTGGGTGTTTCTCCTTTGGGAGTGCTCTTATCTCTTGGTTGAGAAAGAAGCAAAACTCCATATATTTATACACGACGGAGGTTGAGTATATTTCCGTTGGAAGTTGTTGCACGCTACTCTTATGGATGAAGCAAATGTTGGAATATTATGGTATTTCACAAGGTACAATACTATTTCTTATGATAATACGAGTGCGATTCATATATTTAGTATTCCGGTCCAAATTTCTCGCACAATGCACATTAGGATACGTGAGCATTTGATTTGTGATCATGTTGAGGAGAAGGCCGTTTCCTTGAGCTTTGTGAGAGCCGAACGTCAATTAGCCGATATTTTCACGAAACCTTTAGATGCACTTAGATTTGAGGATCTTAAGAAATCTTTAGGTATTTACGCCATTGATTGAGTTTGGGTACTTTATCTAATATAAGATATTTATCATATTTATGTCTTATATTCCTATTGTTAGATTGTATTATCATTGTATTTATATTTTTTACATTTTGATATATATAGAAAATTATAGAAAGAGTTTTATTTTTCTGGAAAAAGTTTGAAAAATTCACAAAGATTTTTTATTTTAAGAAAAAGATTAAAAAATTGAAAAAATTATGTTTGATAAAAAAATTTAAAATGCAAAAAGATTTTTATATTTTTTATTTTTCACCGTACGTATCATGTGTCGAATATGATGTTCTCATCTTAATCCTGCCTAATAACGAACCAAATGTAAGAAGAGATAAGTTATGTATGTAAGAACTATTGCTCGGATTTCTTTTCTCAAAAAATATTGATATATGTTAAACAATGGAAAAGGGTTAAGAAAGATAAAAAAATCCACCATTGCATAAAAGAGCCTAAAAATATTAATGGCAGATAAGAAGAGAAGTGCCAAGGATATTTAGTTTAAATTTATTAATGCTTCGCTATACATGAGCATTATGATTTTTTCAAAATATTTGAGAATGAATTCTTATATATGAGAGATTTTAATGGAGTTATAAAGTGGAAGATAAATGGGTTCACACAACGGACTTTCTTGAAAAACATTAAATAATTTGTCGTTATTATTTTCAAAATTATTAAAATTCATGGCATATTGCATAAGTCGAGTCAATTTCCTTTGAGTTCAATATTTTTACACCTAAGGTAGAATTTGAGTTCTTTTTTTAGAAGTATCTTATGAGTTCGTGCACCTATGTTATGAATGAGATTGAATCTAATTTGAAAGAGATACGTAGTCTCGTTAGAACCACCATCAAACGATCTTCAAATGAGATATCTTTGCCTTAATAGAAATTGGTCGTTAGAAGTTCGCTAGAAAGAAGTTTGAATGAGATTTGGCTGTCGTTAAAATGAGACGTGATATCATTCGAATAAAACCATTATTTTCGTTCGAACAAAGTCTAATTTCATTCGAACGACCGCGCCGCCTCGAAATTAATGATTTTGTTATAAAAAAACTATTTTGCTCAGAATTCCTTAAAAATTATGGCGTAAATTATTTTTCAAAATCTGTTCCAAAGTTGCTCATATTTGATTTTCCAAAACCAATTTTTATTTTCCAAATCATACATCCCCATATGTGATTTTTCAAATTTATGAAATCCTAGTTTCCATACATCTTGCATAAACCTTCGTAGAGGCAATCTATATTGTTGACTTGTGGAACTGAGGTTTACTGCTGAAGAAGGAGGTTGCTCGGTGGATATCGAGGGAAGACTGCTTCCTGTGGACGACACTAGACCGGGGCGTATTTTGTAGAAGAATTGAAGACCCTAAGCGTTCTACTTAGTCGTTCTAAGTAGTTTGTAAGTTGATTGTGTCTGTCAATTGCTCTACAGTGATGAATAAGGTTTTTGGCCTTTTATGGATTTTTCCATATTTATTTGCATGCATTATTTGTATGTGTATTTGATTATAAATTAGTTTAATCATTTTATCACACGAATACTTAATTTCTAATCAAGATAAATATTAATTAAAATCAAAATTTATATGTAAGAAACCAGTATACGGACTATCCATAGAATCCCTCTTTCTCACTTAGGTTGTAGTCGGCGTCGTAGACTTGAGCTATTTATTGGAGGAGTTTTTCCATCACCAGTTTTATTTATCATTTCCTAGGATGTAGGTGTTGAGCATTGTAGATCATTTATATTTCAGTTATTCAGTCAGTTATTTTTATTCAGATTTCCCGAGCAGCGATTTGTATGAGCCGTATTAAATTAAGATTATTATTATTATTATTATTCTGAGTTGGATATTGGACCATTGAGATATATTATATCCCAGAGTTATATTTTTTATTTGGATGGTATTAAAGATATTTTAAATTATCCAGGACTTTATTAATTAGCATTGTCTTTATTTATTGTTATCTCATTCGGGTTTATAAAGTTACTAATTATTTTTAAATCTCGTAATATTTATATTTGAACCTATCAATCTGTTTATGAAATTTATCGGGTGTCACAATACAACAATTTAAATTATTTTTCATTTGTAACCATGCTAAAAATATGAAGCCCACCCTAAATGTTTATGTGATAATATTTTATAAGAGTAAATTTTCTGATATTGCTCATATCATAGGCCTTGTATTGGTGTATCCCGTTATAAACCGTCACGCATTGTCACGGCAAACCGACATCAACATTAAAGAATTCCCTACATCCCATAAAGGTATAAAAGTTTTTAGAAATTTAGATATATTCATTAAATTTATTTGGGGATGTTTTATTTTTTCTAAAGTGAAACATGATATTTTTGTTTTAAAAATTGAGTTTTTAATTTTTATTTTAGTATTGTTTTTTTTTCTAAGTTCGCCTGCCTCGTTCAAATGAGAAGACATTATCATTCGAACGAGATGTCTAAGTCGTTATAAGGGTCATTCGATATATTCATCTAACGAGCATCTAACGAGGGCGTACTGTTTTGCATCGTTTGAAGGTCGTTTAAAGCTGGTTCAAACGAGATAGCACTGTCATTTGAATGAACGAGCTTTCATTCTAACAATATGCTATTCTCGTTCGAATGAGCCTCATTTTCGTTCAAACAAGGGGTTATTGGTATGAAACTTTTGCAAATTGTTCAAACTCAATGAGATTTGTTTCATGAGCAACTTATAGACAAAGATTGTGATTTTAAAAATTTAGAATTGTCCAAGAAAAAGAGTGATGATAGAGTCCGATTTTTAGAGAAATAATTAGAAGACTCTAAATGTTCTAAGGTTTGTGATTGTGCCATTAAGGATAATTATAATTTAATTAATGATTTGAGGGCACGTGAGAAAACTCTTAGGTATAAGTGTGCTTACATTGAGGGAAGCGAGATAATCTTCTAGGAATGATTGAATATATGAAAAAGAAGTCCCTAAAACTTGAAGAATTAAATTATTTGCTCAAGTCTAAAATTTTAAAGTTAAAAGATGATTTAAAAGACTTGAGTAATTTTAGTAGTGATGGTACTGGCTCCCATGTTTCTAATGCTTTCGGTGTTAAGCCAAGACCACTGTTTGTTTTAGAGGGTCAACCACATCCAAGGATATTAGAAAAGGTCAACCCATATGTAACATTCCTCATGTTTACACATGTTCACATTGTGGTAGGAAAGGTCACCTTAGGCTTTTTTGTTATGATATTGGAAGAGGTCCAAGGAAGTTGAAGTCTAGTGTTCCCTTAGCTCCCCAAACTCGATGCGTTAAGTATACATCTATTTGGGTTAGGAAATTTATTTTGAAGGAGCTAGATGTTAGACTAATTGATTCTCGCATGCTTGCACATGATTCTTCACTTGCTATATCTTATGAATGATTGCTTGCATGTTTTTGTTTGCCATACTCTAGTTACGCTTCATGATATATATTTTCTAGTGTTATGACATGTGTATCTTTTGTATTATATTTTTATTTAATTGAGTCATATTGGAAAAATATAAAAAGATTTTATTTTAATATTTTTTTTAAAATACAAAAATATTTTTGGTTTTGTATTTTAGTTTTACACATTTGGTGTGTTTGAATCCAATTCACTCCGTACTTTTCATATGGCTAGGGAATTTGGTTATAATTGTAGATACTTAGATGGTTCTTAGTCATGTTTATATAAAGTTGTTCTGAACTTGATCTGCTTTATGGATTCGACTTTATATATGCCTCCGCACACACATGCACGAGCTTTTGAACATTAATTCACATGCATATCGCTTTGTGAGATGTTCTCCCATCAATTTTATCATCTACATGTTATTGTGACTATGGGGGATTTGTGCAGGTAAAAACCGTTGCCTGTGAGTTTATTTGTTTAGTTTAAAAATACGAGTGTGTAGGGAAAGGGTTGCGAAAGGAGCAAATCTCCTTTGCGTGAAAGCCACCATTAGCAAGAGTCTAATAAAAAGATTAAAGATAATAAAATAGAAAAATTTCCAAAAAGGGGCCAACATAGTTTTAGTGTTTGATCATTCAAAAGAAATAACTTCAAAAGAAAAGAATTAAGAAAAGAAAAGAAAATATGATATATGTTTATCTTTTGAGGAAGTTTAGTTGAAGATCAACGAGTTTGCACAATGAATCCTGCTTATGTTTATTTTGTCATGACGCTATTTGTAGAATCATCAATATTCTAGGCTTGTGTGCATTGTGCTTGTTTATTCATTAAGTTCACTTTATCTTGTCACTGTAATACTCCGTATTTCTATGCATTTAAGTATTTAATTAATTATGGTCATGTAAATTACAAGTGTGTCGTAATTTAATTGAATTAATAATTACGTGTATATTTATATATATTAATCAGGAGAGATAATGATTAATAAAAATAGAATAATTTTTTTAAAGTGTGTAGGAAATTATACGTGACTATTATTATACGTCGTAGGGAGTTAAATGACGAGATTTTATTGTATCTCAACTAGGAGTCGGGATAGACTATATTGGGGTCGAGATGGAGACTTTTGGTAAAATGACTCGGATGAAGATTCCGAGTGAATGGTTGATTCCGGAGGGGTTGAGGTAGTTATAAAAGAGTACCTAGGGGTAGAAATTGGGTCTCAGGACATTTTTAGGCATAACTGAGCCCACACAGGGGTGTTAGGGTCATTTAGACTTGGCCCATAAGCTTAATTTCGGGATTAATAATATAAAACCCAAATTTGTGAGTTAGTGGCAAACATAACTCAAAAATAAAACCCTAGATCTGTAGGGAATAAAAGAGGGAGAAAGTGGGGGGAACTTTTGGAAGCCAAATCACAAGGAATTGGGGTGTTCTTCATCAAATTATCATCTACCTCAAAGGAATCAGACCCTACGATTCAAATTAGGCAAGTAATTAACTTGCTTTCAATCTAAATTGCAGTTTATTCGATTCATATCATAGTGGGTGTAATCTAAATTCATTTTGGGGTGAATTATCGCATGAAAACGGTTTTTGGGAAAATCGAGCATGTTGGGTAGATTACAAGTTCTATTGATATAGACATATGTTTTGGCGTTGTTGAATTTGAATAATATTACAATCCCAATTGCTGAGGTTGATTAATATTGGATTATGGAACTGGATTTCTCTAAAAAAAACAGAACGACCGTGAGCAACCCGGGAAAACCCAATTAAGAAATTAATAACTTTGAAAGACATTAAATGATGTTTTGAGATCATTACTAGGATTGAAACCTAATGCGAGGGTGAATATATGTTGGTAAGAATCAATTGAGGTTTAGAAGTGAAGACTTAAACCTTAAAGTATCAAAAATGGCGGAAAGGCAGAACGGGGAGGAAGAAGAGGGCTGAAACCCAGTTGGTCGTTCGAATAGCCTAAGGCGTCGTTCGAATGACGGTGGGAAATTTTTGCCAGTTCGACCAAATCATTCTATTTTGCATGAATTTCTTTTCTGGACTATAAAGGGGATTAATTAGTGAGAAATTTATTACCTGGAGAATTAAGGGATGGGTATAAAGAATGGTAAAGGTACATAAGAGCGTGAAATTCACTCAAGGATTTTGTGAAATAAATTCTAAAGGGTTAAATTACGAGCCAAGTGAATAATTTCGGGTATTGTTGTTTTGTGATATTACGTTAATAAATTAATAAATATTTAAGTAATTAAATTACGAGTCGGGAGATATACTCGGGTATTATTTTTGGCTGGTGCTACGGGAGCTGGGCACGGGTTAGCCAGGTTTAAATTAAATTATATATATACGGATAAGTGATAGTATATATATATATATATATATATATATATATATATATGATTATGTGCTCATTAAATATCCGCGTTAAATATTTTTTAAATACATACCCCTCTAGTGCTATCATAGGAGGTTGCGCGATGTGGGTGAATCCCCTGACTCGTGAAAGCAGGGATAGTATAATCCCTAGGCCATAGCGTTCCGAATATTATGTTTTGGTTATTTTTGGGGTGAGACGTTTTGGGTATGATTCGGTCTCACACCCGGGGAACTATGACTGCCTCCACTATGCTTATTTTATTGTTTATTGCCTGATTTGGCATGAATCAACCGTCTCATGGTATCCGGGTTGGATTGAGTATACCTAAGATGATAACATTTTAGAGAAAACTTCCGGTGAGTTATTTCTCGGGAGGATGGATATTATATACGACATGTGTGTGAATGTTGTAGTATAATTATACGTATATAATTAGTGTGAAGATTTATATACGAAAAAAATACATGAAGTGAAATTGTATTACTATTATAACTGGTGAAACGTTATATGATTTTATTTGAATGGAATTAAAGAATTATTGGGTGAAATAATTTAATAATCCACAGTAATATTCCTCAGGCTAGAGTAGTGGATAAGGAAGGATTCATAACAAGGGTAGTTAGACGGGGTAGTATAATAAGGTGGGTTATGAAGACAGCGGTAGGTGTGCATATTAGTTCAGGGGTGAGGAGTATCTCAAGGAAGTGCGACTATAGCTTAAATATGAAAAGGATTCATGCATTTTAATTACTGTAAACTTAATCACTTGCAGATATTTTTCAAATGTTTTGGGTTCTAAGCCTTGCTAAAAATATTTTCAAAACCTTTTAGGTGTCCCGCCATAGGGACACCATACTTGATTATTTATTCTAGGGATGCACAGCTGTGGCATATGTGGATGCATGGAGGATTTGGATTAGATGCCTCAGTTGCTCATTCTAGTTTAGGATTTCATTATTCCAGTATTTCATCTTTGGGCATGTTGCCCCTACAGTACTTCATTCAGTTTATTCAGTTCAAACTTATGTTAGGATTTATTGATTTATTTATTGGATTTATTATTTTGACTTGGAGTTTGTAGCCGATGGTTTATTCGGCAAGACATTTATTTATTTATTTATTTATCTATTCATATCTTGTGATGGTTGGAACTCTATTAATATGTGAATGGCTTAATTTTATTTTTCGAATAGGGTTAACTATTAAATGAAAATATAAAATTTGACACTGGCTTAATTAACTAATAGGTGATTAGTATTTTATGTTTTTCGATAGTGATGCTAATAATGAACCATATGGGAATCTTATTTAATTTAATAAAGGACTGATCACCCGATATTTACTTGGGTGGGGTGTCACAGATGGTGTGAGACCATTAAGTTCTAGTGTCCATAGGATCTGTACGTCTTACTAAGGTTTCTGGGTAGCATTATTTTAATATAGAGACCTGTTGTTGGGACTGTTACTTTTATCTTTATGTGTTTGAGATATAGCTCTTCTGCTATTAAATTTTGTATTGACTGTGAACTCATACAACTCGTTTTAAATTTCAAATGCCGCCAAAGAGAGAGAAGCAGCGAGAGATAATGTGAGAGAGGCTCATCAGGAGTCGGAGGTGCTACAGTCGCAGCCACCACTGGGAATAAAGACGACTTCACGGGTGGTCGAGATAGTGGCCCAGGCAGTCAACGCAACCATGACTGCCATGGCCATCCATTTTCCATAGGCCCCGCCACTGCCGTCAGTGGCACCAATGATCCAGGACCAACGAAGGTCGATCTCTAGGCAGAAAGTTAGGGAGGTTTTTCAGAATGGCCACCCACTGGAGTTTTCGGGGAACTCTGATGTTATAGTAGCATGTCAGTGGAAGAAGGACCTACAACGTTGTAAGGATAAACATTTTCAATTGAGTTCGTAATATGTTTATTTAACATATTCCCGTAACAAAATACGTTTGAGTCATAGGTAGATTTTTATTGTCACGATCCCACACAGACTATGACGTATTGAAGTTTGCTGAAGACGTTGCAGCAAAGCTTCAAGGAATTTATCATGTCGATTTATGGTGCATATTTCGTCTTCAAGTTTAATTGCGTTTCGAGATCATCAGGTATGAATGTGTAATTTTAATGGGACTCGAAATTTATCTTAAAATGTTTTAAGGATGTTATTTTATTAAAGAAATAATTTTAAAATGTTTTAGAAGTGTTTGAAATCGTTTGCACTTCATTTATTTTGATAAACATTGTTTAGAGTTGTGTTAAAATCAAATGCACGTATCAGTCGTTCAAACGACCATAGCATATTTTTATTGTGTTGATCCATTTTTGCTTGTAAGGATGAATTTTGGAAATTATGACAGTTTTTGTACCCTTATTTTTTAGGGTACTAACTATGCTTATTGGAAGATGCGAATGGGAAGTGCCTTGAAATCCATAGATGAGCGTGTGTGGTTAGCGATTAAAAAGGGTTGGACACCATTAGTTACACGAGATGGCGAGGCCACTAGTTTCAAACCCGTTGAGTCATGGACTGAGGTTGAACATAGGCTTGAACTTTACAAATCTAAGTGTCTACATGTTATTTCCTCACACGTCACACCTGAAGAGTATAATACAATCATGCCTTTTGAAACATCAAAAGAAGTTTGATATACACTTTTACTCACTCATGAGAGCACGAGCACGGTTAGGGCTTCTAAGTTGCATAACCTCACTACACAGTTTGAGACTATTAAGATCTTATAGAGTGAGACATTTTATGAGTTCTACAATAAGTTGTCCTCTATTGTCAACGCGTCGTTTATCCTAGGAGAGAAGATACCCGGTAATCGATTCGTAAAGAAAATCTTAAGGTTGTTGCTAAAAGGTTTAATGCAAAAGTGATCGTTTTGAATTCCCTTGGTATGCTAAAGTCGAAGAAACTTGAAGAGATTATAGGTGACCTTTAAACCTATGAACTCGCTATGTTTACCTCCAAGCAAGAGCCAAAGAACGAAAATGGCATTGCTTTGAAATCTCGAAAGGAGGAGACAAAAGTTTTGGATAACGATTTCGATTATGATTTTGAGGATGTCGCCTTGTTGGCAAAAAGTTCAAAAAGTTTCTTAAATTTCAAAAGCAATCAAAAGATGCCAAAAAGTTTGAAAAATTCAAGAACAACAAGATATACTACACCCTTAAAGATGAGAGTGAGAAATTTAATAGGGTTGAGTCGGATAGGTGTTTTGGGTGTGAGGGGTATGGTCATAAGGTTGTCAAGTGTCCCACTAGAGTTAAGAAAAAGGGGAAGAAATCGATTGCATATAATGCCACCTTAAGTGATAGTGATTGATATACCCGTATATACCCTCGGCCATGCCGAGGGAGCCCTGCACTTCATCATGCTCAGGCCGACCCCTCAGGGGCCGACCCTTCAGTAGGCTCCGGACGACCCCTCAGGGGGCCGACCCTTCATCAGGCTCCGGACGACCCCCCGAGGGTATGACAGTTTAGCAGGCTCCGGACGACCCCTCAGGGGGCCGAACCTTCAGCAGGCTCCGGACGACCCCTCGAGGGTACGACAGTACGAGGCCTAAATTAGGCTAGACTCACTATCGGAAGGAACTTTGCCCTCGGCCTCGTCTCATAGGCTGAGGGTGACATCATCACCGCGCGTGGTTTGGGAGACTCGTGGAACAGTGCGCGTGACGCTCACATGGCACATGGGAGACCGTTATAACAAAATCACACCCTCACGTGAGGGAATATTATGTCATCATTTGGCATCTACAGGTGTCAACAGGGGATTGGTTAGATCATCATTCACATGCACCATGCATACTTGGGGGGTACACTACACCCCCCAAGACCTATATATACTTGTCACCTACAACCCCACAGGGGATCGATCGATTTATTGTAACCCTAGATAAAACTCTGCTTGTACACACAGTAGAGAGAGAAAGTGAGATGATGTGCATTGTATCCAAGGCCATTAGTGCCCATACTTAGTGGATCACACACTCACAGTGGATGTAGGCCAAATTGGCTTAACCACTATACATCATTGTCTTATTTCCGATTATACTCATCCCCTTCTACACACTTATACACTTACATCTCAATGGCTGCCATGGTTACTACTGTTTGAGCTCATCATCACTTATCCGGTGGTGCTAAATCTTAGCATCATCAGTTTGGCGCCGTCTGTGGGAATCGAGAAGACATCTCTTCCTTTGTACAGCTTGACCTCACTGGGCACTCTGGTGGTGAGCCATCTCTCCCCCTGAGAGGAGATGTTTCACCATTGAAAGAGACCCACTAAGGTTCTCAAGCTCACCAGTCTTTTTTCCAGTTCAGCTGTTCACAGCTCAAACACATGGCACTTGAAATGCCACCGCCACCGCTTCCCCCGCCGGATGATGGGGGAAGACCCAGTTTCAGTCAGCCGCCACCTCAGTCTGAGATGGCTGATGTGGCGGCAGCCTTAAAGTCTCTGGCAGCAAGCCAGCGGATGATGCAGGAGCAGTTCACAGCTCTAAGCTAAAACATGCTAAGACCACCAGGGGTTTCACCTGATATGATTACTCCGACAGCAGCTCCAGGACAGCATGAGGCCAGGGGACCACCCCAGGCACCACGCAAAGACCTGCCACCCCCTCAGCGGCGTAGGGATATTGCTGACCCCCGACGTCTACGCCTGGGGAGGCAAGGAAACCCTTGCCCTGAGGATAGGTATGACGATCTGGAGGGAGAGGAGGCCCCAATAGAATGCTGGGAACCGTATGAGATCTCCAACAATATTGTACGACCTTTCCAGGATAGTAGAGGAAAGTGCGGGAGACCAAATCCTGATGATCGCCCGAGAGGCTCTGCTTTTGATTGCTTGAGCAGGGGGTCGGCCTTTGAGAGGCTGGGCCCAGTAAATGACCTGCGGGAAAAATTATCCAGGTCAAGGAGTGATACAAGGTCCAGGAGGTAGGCAGCAGATGGCCGACCCCAAGTACGGGATGACGGTCAAAGGGAAGTAAACAGCCGACACAGTCCTGCCGCAGCAGAACCCTCCGTCCACCTTAAAGTGGCGGCCGGGGATAACATCGGCCAAGCCGACCCTGCGAGTCCCTGGAATGACTCGATCCAGCGACTAGAGGATAAGATTGGTGATATACTGAAGAGCCGGGACCCTCTTCAGAAGGGATACACCATAGGCTCACCCTTTGTGGCGAAGATAGTCAACTTCCCTACGCCATCAAGGTTCAAACCACCTGTGGTCACCCCAAGATACGACGGGAGCACCAACCCTGTCCACCATGTTGAGATGTATCAATCAGCAGCAGACATATACTCTATCTCAGATGAGATGAGGTGTCGTGCCTTTTCTGGTACCCTGACAGGGGCTGCAGATGTCTGGTACACGTCTCTTCCAAAAAATTCTATTAAAAACTTTAAGCAGTTGGCAGACCGGTTCATCCATAACTTTTTCTTTGGGGTGAGGCCACAGAAGAAGACCACCCACCTGCTCTATGTTAAGCAGGGGAAGAATGAGAATCTGAGGGACTACATAGCCAGATTCAATAAAGAGAAGCTGGAGGTGGAAGACTATGAGGAGAGCATAGCTATGACATCCCTGATTGGAGGAATCCAAAAGGGGAAGCTGTTATGGAAGCTTGCTGAAGACCCCCCTAGGACGATGGCTGAATTGCTGTCAACAGCAGGAAAGGTGATGAACGCCGAAGAGGCGATGGCCGCAAAATACGAAGATGAAAAAGGGGGCGCTAGTGGGGGTAAATACCCTAAGAAGAACAAAGAAGGGAAGAAGAGTTCCACGGACGACAAGTTCGCTGGTTACACCCCTCTGACGGTCACTTGTAAGCAGATACTCAATGAGATAAAGAGTGACCGATCCCTGAAGTGGCCTGAGAAGTTGAGGGCAGCCCCCAACAAGAGAAATAAGAACCTGTGGTGTGAATTTCACCAAGACCACGGCCACGTGACAGACAAATGCTTTGCTCTGAAAGATGAGATTGAGAAGATGCTGAAAGAAGGGAAGCTAAGAAAGTACGTCGACAAATGTGCCTTCAAAAGGGGCCGAGGGGACGACCCCAGAAAGAAGCGTGGCGATGCATGTAGAGAAGGACCTCAAAAAAGAGGGGACGACCCTGACCTCCCACCGAGAGACGACCAAGGCCCTGTCAAGAGGCTTAATATGATCTCGCTCGGAGTGGGAATGATCTTCGGGGGTCTAGCAGGAGGAGGGTCTGAGGTCGCTGATAGGAAGGCCCATGTGGCTGAGGCCAAGGCAGTGACGAAGACGGTACACTCAACCTCCCTGGAGGCGAAGTCAGAAAAGAGGAAGAAGGTTGATATGGACACCCTGATAGTGGGGTTCTCGAGAACGGACTTTAAAGGCCTCCTAGACCCACACGATGACCCACTCGTCATCACAACTAGGGTGCACGGGTGTGAGGTGCCGAGGATATTGGTCGACGGGGGCAGTTCTGCAGATGTAATGTTTTGGCCGTGCTTCAAGGCCTTAGGTCTCAGCCGTGCTAGACTCGTCCCATACCATCATCCATTGATTGGATTCAGTGAGGAAAAGGTTCATCCCCTGGGAGTGTATGAGGCTGACGTTAGGATGGGGGACGAGTGGCCGAGATGGCTTACTAAGAAGGTCAGTTTCTTTGTGATGGATAAACATGTGTTTTCGGCTTACAATATCATACTGGGGCGTGTGGCCCTCAAGGGGTTTGAAGCTGTGCCGTCTACGGTCCATCAGATGATTAAATTTCCTACCCCTTACGGGGTGGGGGAAGTTTAGGGAGACTAGACGACAGCGCGAGAATGTTTCTACAACTCCGCTGAAGAAAGAGAGGCACACAAGAGGGCTACAACCACTTACAATATTGATACCTAGACCCCAGGGATGAGATGAAGCTAAAGAAAGGAGAGGCCGCGAAAGAGGTAGAATCCATCATCCTTGATGAGGATTACCCAGAAAAAACATTCCAAGTCGGCAAGTCTCTGAAGCCCAACATCAAGGAAGACCTCATTAAACTATTGAGGAGAAGACGGAGCGTCTTCGCATGGAGTCATGTAGATATGCCGGGGATTGACCCTGAAATCATGAGCCACGAGCTCAATGTGGTAGAGGGAGTGAAGCCGGTAAAGCAGAAGAGGAGAATTTACTCTAGAGAAAAGTATGAGGTCATTAGGGATGAGGTCAAAAAATTAGAAGACACTGAGTTTATCAGAGAGGTCATCTACCCCGAATGGTTGTCCAATGCAGTCATTATTCCAAAGGCCAATGGGAAGTGGAGAACGTGTGTGGACTTCACAGACCTCAATAAGCACTGTCCTAAAGACAGTTTCCCTCTCCCCCGCATTGACCAGATGGTAGACGCTACTGCAGGCCATGAGCTCATGAGCTTCATGGATGCCTATTTAGGGTATAACCAGATCTTCATGAACCCTGAAGACTCGGAGAAGACAACCTTCATCACTGACAAGGGGACATACTGTTATAGGGTTATGCCCTTTGGCCTAAAAAATGCGGGGGCAACGTACCAGCGCCTCATAAATAAAATGTTCGAAGACCAAATTGGGAAGTTTATGGAGGTCTATATAGATGATATGCTGACTAAGAGTTTGAAGGCAGAGGATCATGTGGCAAACCTAGAGAGGACCTTTAATACGATGGACAAATACCAGATGAAGCTTAATCCGGCCAAGTGTGTCTTCGGGGTCGGAGCAGGGAAGTTCTTGGGGTTCATTGTCAACCAAAGAGTCATCGAGGCCAATCCTGAAAAGATAAAGGCCCTTGTTGAGATGAAGACCCCCAAGTCCATTAAAGACGTTCAGAGGCTCACAGGGAGAGTTACTGCCTTGAACAGGTTCGTATCTAGGGCCACAGACAGGTGCCTACCATTCTTCAAAATTCTCAGAAAAGCCTTCGAATGGAGTGAAGAATGTGATGAGGCCTTCAAGGAGTTAAAATCATACCTGGGGTCTCCCTTGCTGTTGTCACGACCCGTGCAGGGTGAATGACTTTATGTGTACCTCGTCGTCTCAGAGTCAGCCATCAGTGCAGCCATTGTGAGAGACGAAGACGGAATACAGAAACCTGTGTATTTTAACAGCAAAGCACTCCAGGGGGAAGAGCAAAGATATCCAAGGATGGAGAAGTTGGCCTACGCCTTGATCCATGCATCAAGAAAGATGAAGCCATACTTCCAGTCCCATACGATGGTCATCCTCACTGACTCTCCCCCTAGGCAGGTTTTACACAAGCCTAAAAAATCAGGGAGGTTAATGGCCTGGGCTATAGAACTGGGGGAGTTTGACATAGTGTATCAGCCTAGGACGGCCATTAAGGGGCAAGCATTGGCAGACTTCGTGGCTGAGTTTACTAGGGAAGATAATGAGGCTGAGGGTGAGAGCCTCGGGAAGATAGATACTCGACAGGGTGAGCTCACCGACACGACTACAGATAAGGCTGAGACGAGCACCGCTAGAAGGAAAGTGGTTGAAAACAAAGAGGGAAGATATCTCTTTAGACACGGGTCACTCACTGAGGGAGGTTTCTCAGAAGAACACACCGTGTGGAGTCTCTTCGTCGACGGGTCCTCTTGCGAAAGAGGGAGCGGAGCTGGGTTAATAGTATCAGCACCCGAGGGCACAGACATTGAGTACGCCCTGAGGTTCAACTTTAAGGCCTACAACAACGAGGCCGAGTATGAGACCTTGATAGCAGGCCTCTCCTTGGCCAGATCACTTAGTATCGGCCAGATTTTGGTTCACAGTGATTCGAGGCTAGTAGTGAATCAGATACTAAGAGCCTACGAGGCTAAGGACGAGAGGATGGCTAGGTACCTTGAGAAGGTGAGGTCATTACTGAAAGGCTTCAGAGAAGTGAAATTAAAGAGGATACCTAGGCTCGACAATGGTCGTGCTGATGCCCTTGCGAGGTTGGCCTCGACAACTAGGACAGACATCAGGAGGACGGTCCCAGTAGAAATTTTGCTTCAACCAACTATTGAAGACGCCGAGGGAACACTTGGCAATTGCCTAAATGTTTCTCAGGAAGCTTCGTGGATGGACCCTCTGATCAGATACATTAAAGAGGGGGAGATACCAGAAGCAACGTAAGAAAGGAAGAAGTTGAGATACAGGGCTGCAAAGTTCACTATCATTGGGGACACCTTGTACAAAAAGGGATTTTTACTCCCCTTACTTAGGTGTGTGCACCCATCTGAGGTCTCATCCCTCTTGCAACATGTGCACGAAGGATCGTGCTCAAGCCACATCGGGGGCAGATCCTTAGCGAAGAGGGTGATCACCCAGGGGTACTGGTGTCCGACCTTGGGGAAAGACGCAGCGGCATATGTAAAAAAGTGCGATAAATGCCAGAGATTTGCCACCATCCCTCACCAACCCCATCAGCCTCTTACCTCCATTACATCCCCATGGCCATTTGCAGTGTGGGGGATCGACCTCGTAGGACCCTTACCATGAGCAGTCAATAACTATCGATTCCTCATCGTAGCTGTTGATGTAAAAAATTAGATCACTCTAATAATTCAATCACAGATAAATAAATGAGACAAAAGATTTTAAAGTGGTTCAGCCTTATAAGAATGGCCTACGTCCACTGTTGTTTTATTGCTGTTTTTATGGGAATTCTCGATTATAAGTTATCTCAAGAAATTCCGGTCTGGGGTCCCCCCTTCCAATGAGGATTGTACAATGTATTTATAGCCTTGAGGCTGTATTGTGAATGGGTAATACATTAAATGATATGCGTATGAAAGGGTAATACATTTAATGCCCTCTTTGCGTGCGCGTCCAAATGATAAGCATTTAATGAATCAGTTGAATTGTTGGTTATCCAGCTGTTAATGCTTTGTTCGAGATGCAGCTCGGACCGCCTGAGTTGCTCGGACCGCCTAAGCTTCTTGGTATTCCAGAGTTCCTCGGAGAGGGTTGTTCCTCGGAGCGTATGAGTTCCTCGGAGCCTATGAGTTCCTCGGGTAAGCAGTGTTCCTCAGGGAACTATGGGTTCCTCGGATAAGCAGTTTTGTTCCTCGGAGTGTGGGAGCTCCTCGGAAGTGTTTGTAGTTGTCATGTAGACAGCCACGTGTCTTCACATGATTGGTCCATGTCAGCAGATTAAATTTGGTATCAACAGAAGCCCCCAATGTTTCATAGTTCGAAATTTGAGGAGTATGGAACATTCTTTCTCGGAATATGGTAGCTTTAAATAGTCTTCCTGATTTTTAGGAGCATTTCCCTTGTATTTATTTCTCCTCCCAAATTCGTAGAATCATGCTTTTTTGGACTTTTTCGCGTGCTTCGATTCCCGCGTTACTTTTCGTCTTTTTAGCCGCTGTTGCCCGCTTTGATTCCCGCGCCTATATTTAATGCCCTTTTAGCCGCCGGTAACGTAATCATCCTTTTTTGTAATCATTACTTCGCCAGTTCCCAAGTTAAGGTATTTAAACTTCACAGATACTCCCATCGTCTTCTACCTTTTCAAATTTTCATCTTCGAGTTTTTCATTGTCTTCTACTCTCTTGTGTATTCATCTCTTCCATCGTCCGTAGTTAGCAGATCCGTTCTTTTCCTGTAAGATCTTCTTCCTTCATCTTTATTTCTTTATTCACCATGGTTTATCCTGTTGAGTCTCTTGAGAAATTTCGTTCTGATTTTTCCATTCCATATTGGGTCGTCTTGGAAGAGCTTTCTGAGCCTTCTAATTATTTTAATTTGGCTGAGGGACATTGGTTCCCCAGTCTCTTTTTTGCTGAGTGTGGATTTTCTTTTCCACCAAATCCTCTGTGTTTGGAATTCTGTCAGTACTTTGATGTTGTTCCTGCACGAATAGCCTCCAACACATGGAGAATAGTTAATGGGGTGCATAAATTAAATCAAGTGCATGGAACTCGTATAGGAATTATAGAAATCATGTACTGCTATAGATGGGCAGTTAATGATAATATTTATTATTTAAAAACTAGGTTTATAAATAGAGCCTTAGTAGTCAATCTCCCTGATGCCAATAGGGATTATTTTGAACACAGGGTTGTCATAAAAAATTGGCAACACCCTCCATTAACCGGAGATGAGGTTTACCAGGGTCCCAGATGCCCTCCTTATGGCAATGGGATAGGTTATTTTTATTTTATTTTGAAATCATGTTTGTTTTGTGTTTGATAAAATGTGTTACTGATAACAATGTTTGTTTATTTGCAGTTGATAGTAAGAGAAAGTGCCCAAAAGAAACAAATGTCAATATAAGGCATTTGGGACTTATCTGGGGTCTGCATCAAAGGGTTGTCGACGAGCACATCAGGTCGGCTTCGTATCTGCTCCAGTACAAGAGCTACACAACCTCCTTCACTGCTCGTCCAGTGATCAGTGAAACAGAGCCAGTACCAGCCTCTGCAAGTTCTTCGCCTGAATCTCATATTCCATTGAACGAAAGGATGAAGAAGAGAAGAACTCCTGCTCTGTTTGAGAAAACTGCCTCCGGTTCTGGGGAGGTAAAAAGGATTAAGATTGATGTCCCAAGGGAGGGGACAAAGAAAACTGTTGCAGCTCCTCCAGCTGCTCCTGCAAAAACTGCCGAGAAGGTTGTTGATAAGCCCGCAGTGGCTTCGAGCAGCTCTGCTGCTCCTGGAAATGTGATTGTGATATCACCGACCAAGGATTCATCCTTGGTTGAATCTGTAATTGTTCCCCCGAGGAGGCTGAAGAAAAGCTCCTCGGTCAATTTGGCTGACACCACTACTCAGCCCCCAGCTGCTGGGACTGTAGTTCCCACTTTTGTCCCTTCGAGCTCTGCCATGAGCTCGGTGAAGTCCCAGACCATTCCCGAGGTCCAGGGTAATGAAGATAATCTTACTCGGGACATGGTTACTTCTTTGGCTGCTCGTCATCTTGATTCAGTAATTTTCTTTACTTTGAACTTTTCATAGTTTCCTTTGCCATTTCTTGTTTCTAACTTGCTTTCTTTTTCTGTTCACAGTTGACGAGCTGCTTTATCATAATCCTGAAAAAGGATGAAGCCATTAAAGCATCATGCTCCTCGTCCAGTGTGGAGGGAGCTATGGAAGAGGCTATCAAATCTTTGGAAGACTCCCGCTAGAAGTATGCCACTGATAAGGCTATCTGGGAGAAAAAACTTTCCTCCTCCGAGCAAGAAAAAGCTCGAGTTGCTGATGCCTCCAAAGAGTTGGAGAAGAAAAAGAATGCCTTAGAGAAGGCAAATAAAGAGCTTGAGGAAAAGCTCAAAGCCGCTGGAGAGCTGGAAAATAAACTCAAAGTTGCTGAGGAGAGGTTGGACCAGCTCCAGGAAGTAGGTCGGCAGAAGGAGGATGTTGAGATCAAACTGAAGAATGATGAGAACCTTCTGTCCGAGACACTTTCCTCGGAGAAGCTGAAGAGGAAAGATACTGTGAAAAAGTCCTTCAGCTCTGGCTGGGACAAGGGGTGGAACAAGGGGTGTGCTGCCATGGTATCTCAAGTAGACTATGGCAGTTTAAAGTACTTTAGGGATGGATGGGTCACTGCCCTTCAGGAAATGAAGGTCGACGAGTCCTCCGAGCTCTTCCAGAGGCATATCCCTGGTCCTCCTCCTACTCCAGAAGAATTAAAAGAGGACGAATCTACCTCTGAGGAGTCTTCAATGGTGATGGGAGATCACCCTCCAGCCATCCAGTCTACTGTCGAGCAAGTCATTTCTTCATCCGAGCAACAGCTGGTGCTCTCCGAACAGCCCATAGTTCCCTCCGAGCAACCTTCTTCCTCTTCCCAACCTCCCGGGAAGGTTTTGGGAGATAAGGAAAAGGTGTAGTGTTGTTCGGGCTTACTTTTATATTTTTTTTTTTTGTCAAATGTAATCCAGCACTTGTAATTCTGAATTTTATTATCTAATAAAACTTGAATTTTCTTGCATATTGTTGTTCATCTTCTATTCATACTTTGCTTATTCTTCTTATTGATGATTGCTTTTCTTTCTCTACTAGTTTCTGGCCAGGATGGATCTACTATCTTCCCATGATACAAAGTTGCTGCAACAGTGCAATGAGTACTTTAAGGCTGGTCACACAGACTTGAGTGCTGCACAAGTTGCTGACATCCTTGGCCAGGATGCTTCAGAACGGGCAGTGGAAGCATATCAGTACCTGAAGTGTCTGCTTGATCGAGCGGTAGCCAATAATGTGGCTTACTATGAAATGATCGAGGATCTCCAGTGCACCCTCGAAGACCTTCAGAATCAATACAAGGAATCAACTGCCTTGTTGCATGAGAGTTACGAGAAGAAGTATAAGCTGATCGTTGCTGACAAGGGCTACGAGAAGCTTTTTGCTGGTTATGATGTAAGGGAGAGAACCCTGAGGGGCGAGGTCGAGGAATGCAGACAGATTACCGAGCTGCTGGAAAAGGAAAACAACAACTTGTAGAAAGAGCTATCACAGTTGAAGTCTGCAGCCTCTTCTTCAACAGCCCTAATCCCAGTGACTGACGAGGGATTTTCATTCCTAGAAGTGGAGAATGCCAAGTTGAGGGAAGAATTGGATACCTTGAGGAGGTCGGGACCTTCCACATCTCCTCGGGGACGAGGAAGAGCTCCTCGGGGACGAGCAAGAGCAGCTCGGGTGCTTGTCGAGGAACAGAGGACATCATCTGCCTTAGAGAACCAGGCCTTCCAACTAATGGCGAAGAACCAAGCTTTGTCTGACATGTCAAAGAAGATTAGGGACTTGGAAAAATAGTTCTCTACGCAGAAGTCCGTCTTGGAGAATAAGGAGATTTTCATCAAGAGTCTCCACGAGCAGCTAGAGAGGCTAACATATTAATTCCACAAACAGCCCAGGGAATTCTGGATGGCTGGATACAACGAAGCATTATTCCACTTGGACAATCGTATCCAGAATGCCAATAATGAGGGCTACAAACAAGGCTGGCTGAATGCCTTAGGTGTGCTGAAGCTTGAACAAGGACACTATCTATGGGACTACCATGATCCCGGGTTGCTTGACCTGCCTGTGCCACCGTACAACCTGGAGATGGAGTGGATCCCTGCTCGGGCCATTCCACGAAGCTTAATTTCAAAATACCTCGGTGACTATAATTTACATTCTCAAATTGAGGTATCTCGTCCCGAGCATCTTCTAGATCGACCTTCTGTGATGAACGTCAGGATGCTGAAGGATTTGAACTTCATCAATTCTCCTCAATCTTTAAATGATCCGCCTGCTGGCGAGGAACCTGTATCGAAAGCTGAGGGGAAAAGACCAATAGAATAGGAATTTTTAATGTAACAGTTTAGTATACATATCAATGTAATTTTGATTTTATTATCAATGTAACTTGTAATTTATTTCGAATTTAATGAAAGACTTTCATTATTTCTTGCAAATCTTAATTGCTATTGTCTTGTAAATATCAAACACTTTACATTTATGCATATCTGTTAAAAAGATAATAATAGTGTTGTTCATCGACCAACTTAGTAAAAAAGTTACAAGTATCAGTAATGTTGCTCGATCACTTAATAATAAAGTAATGAGTATAAAAATGTTTAAAATTTTTCCAACCAACCAAGGTTGTTAAATTGTGCTCGTCGACCAATTATAGTTAGTGAGAGTTTATCCCGACTAACCATACTTGGTAAATTTTTGTCTTTTTCATAAAATGTGTTTGACCAACCAAGGTCAATGAATTCTCCTCGTCGACTAACTGTAGTTAGTGGGTTTTTATCCCCGACCAACCACACTTGGTACAGTTTGGAATATTTTCTCCTCGTCGACCAACTAAGTTGGTACAGTTTGGAATATTTTCTCCTCGTCGACCAACTAAGTTGGTACAGTTTGGAATATTTTCTCCTCGTCGACCAACTACGTTGGTACAGTTTGGAATATTTTCTCCTCGTCGACCAACTAAGTTGGTACAGTTTGGAATATTTTCTCCTCGTTGACCAACTAAGTTGGTACAGTTTGGAATATTTTCTTGAGTAGTCTGCCGAGTTGTGCCGAGTAGTGCGTAGCACTAGTATTCCCCGAAATTTTTTCAATAAACAGAGAGACTTGCAGAATATTTTTATTTTATTCATACTGATGGAACTGCGTTACATATACATCACTGATAATACTTGCGCAGGTGCTCTGTGTTCCATGCATTCTTAAACTCCTCGCCTTCTAGAGTTGCTATTCGGTAAGTTCCTGGTCGAACAACTTCTGTAACTCGATATGGTCCATGCCAGTTTGCCTCCAGTTTGTTATGCTTTTGAATTACTTTCTTCAGCACATAGTCTCCTTCTTTCAGGTCGCACTTCTTCACCCTCTTGTTGTAAAACAAAGCTGTTCGCTGCTGGTAAGCAGCATTTCTAATGGCTTCTTCTTCTCTGACTTCCTCGAGCATGTCTAAATCCAGTCTTCTCATTAAGTCGCTGACAGGGGAATTGAAATTCAGTACCCTGTGTGTTGGGAGGCCCAACTTAGCAGGTATGACAGCTTCACTTCCAAACGCCAACATGTATGGTGATTCTCCAGTTGCTACTCGGGGAGTAGTTCGGTAAGCCCAGAGTACTGATTGTAGCTCGTTGATCCAGTTTGCTTTTGCATCATCCAATCGTTTCTTCAAATCGTTCAGCAGCGTTCTGTTTGTCACTTCAGTTTGTCCATTGCTTTGAGGATGACCTGATGCTGAATGAACCTTCAAAATGTTTGACTGATGACAATAGGCGGTAAATTCCTCGTTATCAAATTGTGTCCCATGGTCTGTGATGAAGGCACGAGGGAGACCATATCGACAAATGATGTTCTTCCAAACAAATTAGTACACCTTCTCGTACGTCATATCAATGAGTGGCTCAGCTTCTACCCACTTAGTAAAATAATCCACTGCGACGACGAGGTACTTGAACCTTCCTCGGGTCGTTGGCAGTGGTCCAACCAAATCAATTCCCCACATGGAAAATGGCCAAGGGGAAGTTATGGGTGTCAACAATGCTTGTGGAGTTCTTCGATTAATTCTTTTACCTCGGAGGGATGTACGCATCTCTGCAAACCTGCCATAATTCCTCGTCTATATAAAACACCATTAGTTAATACATACCGAGCAGCTTTAAACTTCAATTTCTTGGCTGCAATCTTGTCAATTGGCAATTCTCCTTCCTCGATATACGCCCTGATGGGATCCATCCAAGATGGACCTAAATCAAGGGTGATAAAGTTCATCGTCAGATCTTCATCTATACTCCGACCAGCTAATACTTCAATTGGAATTGTTCGTCGTAGCTCGGTGCGAGTTGCTGATGCTAGTCGAGCTAGGGCGTCTGCTCTCGCATTCTCTATTCTTGGTATTCTGACCAGCTGAATAACGGCAAATTCTGACACCATCCCCTTGCCTTTGCATGATATCTGATCATTAATTCTCCTCTAACTGCATATACCCCCATCATTTGGTTTACAATCAGTTGAGAGTCACTAAAGATCATAACTTGCTGCGCCTCCATAACTTTTGCCAAATTAAGCCCTGTAATCATGGCCTCATATTCAGCCTCATTGTTGGAAGCTTTGAATTGGAATCGCAAGGCGTATTCCATGTTGACCTCGTCCGTAGTGCTCAAAACTATCCCCGCGCCACATCCTGCATTGCAAGATGAGCCATCTACATATAACCTCCATATAGGTAACTCGTTTTCAAATTTCGAATCAGTCAGAGTTCCTCAATGAAATATTTGCTGCTTCTTTTCATCCTCCCCAGATTGTTCTCGCTCCTCGTCGATCATTTCTTCTTGCCCTTTTACCAACCGGAGTTGGTATGGGCTCGAATTTAATGATTTTGTTATATCCACTTGCCCTTTTACCAACCGGAGTTGGTCTAAGCTAGTGTTTGTCGATCCTGTAACATCCACAGGTTGATTAGCGAGCAACTCCTGCTCCTCGTCCGGAGTCCTCCCAACTATCTCTGCATCACATCCTGTAACATCCACACGCCCTTTTACCAATCGGAATTGGTCTGGGCTTGTGTTTGTTAATCCTGTAACATCCACAGGTTGATCAGCGAGTAACTTTTGCTCCTCGGGGGTTTCATGATAGGTGAACTCCGCTATGAAATCTGTTACAGCCTGCCCTTTTAATGATGATCGGGGTTCATAAATTATATCATATTCGCCAAGCTCTATTGCCCAGTACATCAATCTCCCTGATTTTTCTGGCTTGTGAAGGGCTTGTCTCAATGGCACATCGGTATATACTACTATCGTATGAGCTTGGAAGTATGGCCTCATTCTCCTACTCACCTCAATCAGCGCCAGTGCCAATTTCTCCAGCCTTGGATATCTGATCTCTGCTCCTCAGAAGGCCTTACTTGTGTAGTAAATTAGCTTTTGTACTCCATTCTCCACTCTGATCAACGCCGAGCTAACTGCATTCTCGGATACTGCAAGGTATAAATACAATTTTTCTCCCATCACCGGCCTGGACAACAGTGGAGGTGCTCCCAAGTATTTCTTCAAGTCTTGAAAATCCTTCTCGCATTCATCATTCCACTCAAAAGTCTTTCTGAGCGTCTTGAAGAATGGGAGACATCTATCAGTTGCTCGTGATATAAATCTGTTAAGTGCCGCTACACGTCCTGTGAGACTCTGTACTTCCTTCTTCGTTGTTGGAGATCGCAGCCCTAATAAAGCTTTGATCTTTTCAGGATTTGCTTCAATGCCTCGTTGATTGACAATGTACCCGAGGAACATGCCTTCTCGTACTCCAAATATGCACTTCATCGGGTTCAGCTTCATTTAATATTTATCTAGTTGATCAAAAGTCTGGCTTAAGTCAACTAGATTATCGACAACTTTCTTACTTTTTGTCAGCATATCGTCAACATAGACTTCCATGTTGTCACTGATTTGTTCATCAAAGACCTTGTTCATCAGCCTCTGATATGTCGCACCTGCATTTTTCAAACCAAAAGGCATAACATTATAACAATAAGTTCCCCTAGGAGTAATAAAAGAAGTACTTTCCCTGTCTTCAGGTTTCATTTTAATTTGATTGTAGCCGGAATAAGCATCCATGAAACTCAGCAACTCGTGTCCCGAGGTATCATCCACTAGTTGATCAATTCGGGGTAATGGAAAGTGATCCTTCGGGCATGCTTTGTTGAGGTTGGTGAAGTCCACACACATCCTCCACTTGTTGTTTTTCTTCTTTACCATCACCACATTAGCTAACCAATCTGGATATTTAACATCTTCAATGAAACAAGCTTTCTGGAGCTTCTCGACTTCCTCCTGTATAACTTGATTCTTCTCGGGACTGAATACTCTTCTTCTCTGCTTCACAGGCTTGATTTCCTTATTCACATTGAGCTCGTGACATAAGAAGTTTGGGTCTATCCCAGGCATATCTTCATGACTCCACGCAAAAGTTTATCTTCTGCTTCTAAGGAAAGTTATCAATTCTTGTTTTAATGAGGCTTCCAACGATGAACCTATTTGAGTAGTTCGCTCAAGGTGCTCGTCGTCCAGAATGATGTTTTCAGTAGCTTCCACCACTTGACCCTTCACGAGTTGCGACTCATCTCGAGGATCCAATGTTTTAATTTCTGCACCTTCCTCCACTTGATAGGTCGTAGTCTTTTTCTTTGATTCTTCCAGTTCTTCTTGCTCGGCGGATGAATAATAGCATTCTCGAGCTACTTTCTGATCACCTTTCACAACTCCTACTCCAAAGTTTGTTGGAAATTTTAGGCACTGATGCACTGTAGATGGCACAACCTCGAATTTCTTAAATCCTACTCTTCCCATGATGATATTGTACGATGATTGGACATTCTTATCCATCACGAAGAAACGTATTCTTTCTGTTCGACAAGCAGGCCACGTACCAATGAATATATCCAACTTGATCGTCCCAAGTGGAAATACTTTCTCGCCAGCAAAACCGATGAGGGGTCTGTGGTAAGGCTCCAGTTGAGATAGCTTTAGTTTTAAACTATCGAAACACGAGTAGAACATGATGTCTGCCGAAGTACCATTGTCGACCAGTACTCTTGAAATCATAACCTCCTTCATCCTCATTTTGATCACCAACGGGTCATCATGAGGATATAGAACACCTGCAAGGTCGTTCTTTGAGAACCCAATGACCAACTTCTCCTTGTTCACCTTTCTTGGGCGATCTTCCTCAACTAAATTTATTCGCTGAATGTACGAGCAAGCTTGAGCCTCACCGAGGTAAGCTTTTCTTTCTGCAGTGAGGTCTCCTCCTCCTGCATCTCCCCCTGTAATAACATTACAATCAAATGAACCAAAGCGTATTGAAAATACCTCTCGTTCTGGCTGCCTTGGTTTCTTGGGAAGATCGAGGTCATCCTCTGGATCAACTTCATGGTTTCTCTTCCTGTTCTCCTCTGCTCGACGAGGAGATCTAGATCTCTCTCTAGTTCGGTCGTTGTTTCTTCTTTCGCCTCCCCGATCAACATACTTCGATAGCTTTCCTCGTCGGATGAGTGTTTCAATCTCATTCTGAAGAGCTATGTAATTTTTAGTCATATGGCCATGATCCTTGTGGAACTCGTAATATTTCTCCCTATTCCTCATGTCAGGGTCTGATTTCATTTTCTTTGGCCAGTTTAACTCCTCGATGTTCTTAATTTCTTCCAGGACGTGGTTGATATTTGCCTTCAAAGGTGTGTAATTATCAAATTTCCTCAAGACTTCCCATGACGATCTATTTTTGGAATGTTTGTCACCACCATTGTTCTTATGCTCTTTCTTCTTAGCTTTATCACCTTCCACCTTGGTTTCTTTGGCGTCCATATTCTTCTTCGCAGACATAGCCTCCTCGGCGTTCATAATCTTGGACGCTTTTCCCATCAGGTCCGATATGGTTCGAGGTGGATCTTTGGCTAAAGTGTAGTACAACTTGTTCGGCAGTAGTCCACTCATCAAAGCAGTAATAGCTGTCTTCTCCTCGTAATCAATGACTTCGAGTTTCTCATTATTAAAACGAGTTATATAATCTCTAATACTCTCTCCAGCTTTTTGTGTAACACTTAACAAATGTGCTGCTCGTTTAACTGGCTTTGCTCCAAAGCAGAAATTCCCAATGAATAACTCGGCCAATTGAAGAAAAGTTAAAATCTTACCCCGAGGAAGATTATTATACCATATCTGAGCAGATCCGGTAAGAGTTCCCGAGAATGCCCTGCATCTCATCTCGTCTGGGACAGCATAGATGTCGGCAGCAGCTTGATATTGTTCTATATGAAGGACAGGGTCAGTCTTCCCATCATACTTGGGAGTCACAACAGGTGCTTTGAACTTTGAAGGTGTTGGAAAATCAATAATGTCCTGGACAAAAGGTGTTCCTCGAACAAAAGTTCGTTGTAGAGGGTTCTTGGCCTTAGCCATTTCCCCTAATCTATCCTCCAGCCTCTGAATAGATCCTTTCCATGCATCGTTTCCTTCCTCGGGCCTATTGGTTCGAGCAAACGATCGTGTTGAATTGGCTTCCTGGGATTTATCTCGACGAGCAGCTGGTTGGTCATAGGATCCATCTTGACGGGCAGCTGGTCGCGACTGGGTAGATCCTTCCCTTAAATCTGATGGTTGTCGAAAGCTCCTCGACACTGCATTAAGAGGACTTTTGTTCCTCCTAGGGCCTAACCGATCGAAAGGAGAGGCCCTACTTAATCTTTCCAATTCGCTGGCCCTTTCTGGGGAGAGGGTGACATGTTGTTCAGTATCTGTGGCTCGCACAGACGAAGTTCGTTCAGGTTGATAAGAAAAATCTTGAGATTTATCATTGTGATATGAATCATTATGCCTAGTACGCGAAGAAGGCACACGGGTATTTCTTTGAATGCTTCGTGGTCCGGAATGGGCTGATGCACCGCCATGGAGGGTTTGAATAAGTTGTCGCATTGTTTCTTGCATGACGTTCTGGCCCTGAGCCAGATTCGCCATTATTTCAGTCAGATCTGGAACAATTGGTGGAGCAGATGGATTTGGAGGGGTTCCAGCGTTTCGATTGCTGGATTCAGGAATATCAGCCATTGATAATGGATTATTTTTTATGAGAAAACGATTTTACCAGTTGTTTCCCACAGACGACGCCAATCTGTTGATGTAAAAAATTAGATCACTCTAATAATTCAATCACAGATAAATAAATGAGACAAAAGATTTTAAAGTGGTTCAGCCTTATAAAAATGGCCTACGTCCACTGTTGTTTTATTGCTGTTTGTATGGGAATTCTCGATTATAAATTATCTCAAGAAATTCCGGTCTGGGGTCCCCCCTTTCCAATGAGGATTGTACAATGTATTTATAGCCTTGAGGCTGTAATGTGAAAGGGTAATACATTAAATGATATGCGTATGAAAGGGTAATACATTTAATGCCCTCTTTGCGTGCGCGTCCAAATGATAAGCATTTAATGAATCAGTTGAATTGTTGGTTATCCAGCTGTTAATGCTTTGTTCGAGATGCAGCTCGGACCGCCTGAGTTGCTCGGACCGCCTAAGCTTCTTGGTATTCAAGAGTTCCTCGGAGAGGGTTGTTTCTCGGAGCGTATGAGTTCCTCGGAGCCTGTGAGTTCCTCGGGTAAGCAGTGTTCCTCGGGGAACTATGAGTTCCTCGGATAAGCAGTTTTATTCCTCGGAGCGTGGGAGCTCCTCAGAAGTGTTTGTAGTTGCCATGTAGACAGCCACGTGTCTTCACATGATTGGTTCATGTCAGCAGATTAAATTTGGTATCAACAGTACCTATTGACTATTTCTCAAAATCGGTGGAGGCCGAACCGATGGTCACAATTACAGAGCAGAAGACCTTCCAATTCATCTGGAAAAATGTTATATGCAGATATGGTCTCCCCAACACCCTCATCTCGGATAACGGGACTCAGTTCAAGAATACATCTCTACAGAAGTACTGTGAAAGGGTGAGTATCAAACAATTTTTCTCCACCCCAGGCCGACCTCAGGCCAATGGGCAAACAGAAGTAACAAACAGGACAATCCTAGATGGAATCAAGAAGAGGCTTGAGGAGGCAAAAGGAAGATGGGTCGATGAGTTATATGCCGTGTTGTGGGCATACAGGACGACAGTGAGGACCTCTACCGGAGAGACCCCATTCATGCTAGCTTATGGCTCAGAAGCCGTCATCCCCACCGAGATTGAGTGTCCTACTCATAGGGTCCAAATGTATGACCCCCCAGAGAAATGCAGAAGAGAGGAGACTCGAATTAGATCTGATTGAGGAAAGGAGGGAGGACGCTGAGATAAGGCAGGCCGCCTACCAGCAGAGGACCGCAAGGTTTTACAATCAGAGGGTGAAATAGAGGCCAATCGCAGTGGGGGACTTGGTCCTCAAGAAGACTTGGCAAAAGCCCAACAAGCTCCATCCTAATTGGCATGGCCCATATAGGGTCATCGATGAAGTCTTCCCTGGGACCTATAGACTAGAAAACCTATAAGGGGAACCCTTTTCCCACCCCTGGAATGCAGATTATTTGAAAAAATACTAACAATAGTGTTGTAAGGTCTTGATGGACCATAATTGTAATAGGTGTTGCTCCGACAGAACACTTGGAAAATTAATGAGAA
This sequence comes from Sambucus nigra, assembly GCA_949130495.1. Lineage (NCBI taxonomy): Eukaryota > Viridiplantae > Streptophyta > Magnoliopsida > Dipsacales > Adoxaceae > Sambucus > Sambucus nigra. The sequence goes on from OX422220.1 coordinate 55,704,903, forward strand.
ATACTAGTGTTTCCTCTCATCCTGTGTTCATCAGTTCTAGTACGCATGGAAACATCTACAGAGAACTACCCTCGGCTATAATGAGGGTCAATGGAGGGGATGACTGGTAATACGCAAATACTACGTATTTCATCCTCCGAACGGACGCATTTTAGCCCCCTCGGGTATCTTATTCTCTATATTTATGCTCGTTAACCAGACAACCTCATATTTCTACGTTAACATGTTTTGCAGGGGTTAATTGAGCTTTTGTAGGTAATTGGATGCTAAGTGTGAACTTCGGACGCGTTCCGCTCTATTTCCGTACACAATCGCACGTTCAAGGGCATTTTAGTCATTTTACAGTTTGGTCATATGGCTCAACATCTTCATGGAAGTTGTAGCCCTCCTCGCAAGCTTCTCGTGGACGCAAACGGTGCGCGATTCCGATTCATAACGAAGAAGTTATGGCGATTTCAGCGAAGGAAAAATAAGAAAAGCAAAAGAGGAGAAGAGAAGGAGAAGGGAAGAATGCAGTGTGCTGCTGCCTGGCCAAGACCTGCTTGATCGATCGATCGAGCCTGGGGGTCGACCGATCGAGCCTTCTTATTTTTGCCACAATTTACACTGTCGATCGATCGACCACAGGGGTCGATCGATCGATCCCCTGTTTTTCAGCAGATATTTTCATTTCTTTTCTTTCTTCTTTTCTTTTAATCCAACTTACTATAAATATAATTTTTGTTGTAATAAGAACATATGCAGTAGATACACGATTTTAGGTTAGTTTAGCTTAGGGTTTGGGTGATTTGCTTAGTTCTTCTTCATTTCTTCTTGGATTGACACACTTTTGGGCTTGAATGTTGACTATTCATAATCCTCTCCATTAATTTAGTTTGTATTTCTTCATTTCTTGCTGTCTAGTTAATTTACAAGCTTTCTAATTTAGGTTTACATGCTTTGATTACTTGCTTTGTAGTGTAATTTTACCGCGTTTTATTCCCGCTTTCCATTTACCACGTTTTTAACATGCTTTCTAGGTAACTTAAATTAGGTTGTGTTTGAATTGAACTCACTCGGGTTGACGCGTTGCTTTGCTTTGGTGATGGATTTTACGGGTCTATTTCGGGTGCGTTGTCCTAGTTATTACGCCTAGGAGATTTGACGGGGCATATCATGTATGTCCCGTGCTTACGACCTTTCGCGCGTAATTTCCGGGATATTTGTTGACGCCAAAATCTTATTAGGCTTTTATGACGATTTAGGGCGTAACAACCCTTGATTTAATTAACTGTCGAAACGAGATGCATTTGTAATAACTCGTCGACCCATGTGACCATTTTATACTAATTAACTCGGGTGAGGGATATTCGACGCAACCTATAGTTTTACTCGCTTTCATAATCTAGTTTCAACACATTGCCTAGATTAACTTTTCCTTTTAGTTTGTAATCATCTTTTACACTTTTATTTCGGAATATTAAATCACTTGAATTATAGCAACTCGTCTCTGTGGATTTTCGATACCCGACTTACCGCTGTGCTTGCCTCGCAAGTGTAGTAGTAACTTAGGTTTTTGTATTGAGTTGGCGAAACGAAAACAACGATTAGCGTCTTTACACGCGCTACTTTTCGCACTTCATCAAAATGGCGCCGTTGCCGGGGATGTGTTTTGTTATAGATTGTAATTGTATTATTAGTTCGTAGTAATCTTTTCTTTGTATTTGTATTCTTTCTTTTAACCCTTTTTTGCAGGACTTCTACATTTGAGCGCCTAGGAACGCTTGAAGTCACCGCCGCACATCATTGTTGTGGAAGTCTCCCTCTCGAGCCTTCGTTGGGGTAAGCATGTCTTATTCTAACTTTTCTGATAATCCTAATGATAATTCTCAAAATTCCGGTAAACCTTTGACTTTTGGTCAATACTTGCAATCCCAAAAAGTTGCAACATCTAAAATGACATTGGGTGAGTATTACGAAAGTCAAAGTTTGGATTACAGCAATTTTGTGCATGATCATTCTGATTTTGGGTCGCAAGATCCTTATGATAAGAATTTTGAATCCAATTGTAATCATTTTCAAAATTCCTATGTTAATGATTTTGATCGTAGTCCCGAGAACAATTTTCAAACTTTCCATTTCCAAGAATCCGCTCCTCGCCCGATGACATTCGGTGAGGGATTTCGTATGCTTGAAAATGAGAGGGAAGAAAATCGCTATCGGGAAGAAAATCGTTGTTGGGAACATGAGTTGGATTTATTATTTGAGTCCGACGACGATTTTTCTTCCGAGACTTTTGAAGTGGAGGAATGTTTTGAACCAAATGAGGTACTTGTACCTACTTTGGAACAAGCCATTCTAGACTTTGCCCATCTCGTAATAGATATTGAAAGTGAGGATGAAAATGACGTAATATCTATTTGCAATGAAATGATTTCTTCTTTGGCCCCCAAAGAAGAATATTTCAGTGAAAATGATATTATTTCCTTTGAAATTCCAACTTCATGCGATGATGATTCATCTCATGAGTTTGAATTTCTTTCATCCCCGTTTTCATTCTCTATTATCCCACCGGAACAAGTACCCGATGATTCGGTTTCGAACTTTAATGTTTTAAACCCTATCGCCGATGAGGAGTACTTGCTCGAGTCGCCCTCCACGATCGCATCTTTGCCTTTGTGTGCGCCGCCTCCCATTCCAACTTCAAAATCCTTGGGAGGATATTCGTCTTTTCTCGGTCCCCACTTATTTTTGTCACCCGTGCAATCCAAACCCCCCATCGTCCCACCAAAACTTTTAATTGGCGATGGTTCATTTCTTTCGCCTTACACATGCCTTCCGTTGTTAAAACGGAATTCATATTTTTCGGAGGGCATGCTTGTATGTGAGGGTACATCGGTTATCCTCCAAGGTCAAATCGTTCTTATGGTGGACCCTCAGCTATTTAGACTTCTAGTGTATAGTTAGTGTGAAGCCTAAATAGTAGGTTGTATATAGTTAGCCTTTTATTCTTTCTTTCTATTTAATTTTTTTCTTTCCTTGTTAATTTAGTTTAATGTAATTAGTTAAATTTTTGTTATTTGTTTTTGCTATGCTCGGTACTAACTTGTTTTGTAGATTCTTTGGACTTGTTCTTATGGGGATCGCTCCACGTTTGGCTAATATCGCTCTTTTCCTCTCTTTGACTTGGTTCTTAATTCACATTGAGGACAATGTCAAGTTTTAAGTTAGGGGGTGTGGGATATTCTATCCATTTCTTATTTTAGTCCATGTTTTTGCTCACATGTTAGTTACTTAGTATGCTTTTCTTAGAAAATTTCAAAAAGATTTTCTTTCTTTTTTCTTTTTTTGGGCATTTTTCCTTTGTTTCCGATGAAAAATTTCAATAATTGCCCGATACAATTGACAACCCAATGATGCATGTTCTTGATTTTAGAAGTTATTAGACTTTAGTCTCAATTATTGATATTATGAATAACTTCATGAATTAAACTTTAATCCCATGAGCACATGCACTTTTATGGTTATATTGATTTGGTTTAAGATTTTTATAACTCGGTAATCTTTTGTTGCATTGTATATACTTACACCGAGTAAGCTTTGTACCTTTCGTCGTTTGTGAGTGTATACACTATTCTTTTCTCATTGAAAACGTTGAATTTGTTGTTAATCTCACTATTCTTTCATTTGACCGTTCATTAATTGAGTTCATACTTGAAATGTGTTACTTGATCATGATTTTCATATATTGTTTTGATTCGAGAATTGCGTAAACTTTGTGAAATGATCATAGGCCCTCTTTGTTATATCACCCATATTAGCCTTGACCTCACCCTTATATGTTTACCCTCGTTAACCCCTTTGAGCCTAAATATTAGCCTTTCGTTTCATAACCCCATTACCATAACTAACTCTAAATTGGAGTTTTAGCCCATACATACACTTTCCATACCTTTGTTTGGAATGTTACTTGGTATTGAATGATGTTGTTATGATGTCGGTTGCAATTTAGGCATATGAGAGTTTGATAAGTAAAGAAAAGAAAGTAGTGAAAAAAGTGAAGAAAAAGAGAAAGAAAAAAGCAAAAGAAAACAAAAGAGAAAATGAGAAAAAGATGAAAAGAAAAAGAAAGAGAAAGTTGTATATGTTGTATATAGTTCAATAAGCTTTGATTACTCTCCCCGATGATATATTTAATGCCTTTTTGGAACTTGTTTTCCAATTTTGATATTGCCCGCATTATACCATTATCCCAAGTTTTCATTCCGAACACTTTGAATTCGTACATATATTCCTTCATTTCGTACCTTAGCCATACCTACATTATAACCCTATTAAAGTCCTATGTGATCTTAGGTTGATGTAATTTAAAAGTCATAATAGTTGTGATAATCTGTGAAAATGCATTTCGCCTCTTTTAGTGAGCGGTATCTTTCATTGAGATTAAAGTTTTTATTTCCTATATAGCGTTCTTCTTCTATGACATGTGCGCGACCTAGTTTCCATTTACATTTACTCCCTATGCCCGCATGTCCCGTGTGTTACCTCCCTGTTTCGAGTGAATTTGCTTGATGAGCGTAATGCCCATGAGGATTGAATATATGCTTGCTTTAATGTTTATCCGGTTTATATAAGTTTTTTCCAAATCACACTTTGCATGTGCTCGCTCCCCTCCCACATTTTAAGGTTTCAATTCTATGAGGTGAATTCTATAATGTTAATGATTTGGACTTTTGTGTGAATTCATTCACTTTGCTAATAATGCGTATGAAATCCTTTTCGCTATTGTTGGGCTTGTTGCATGTTGGGTTGGGAATATTTTGAGGAAACCATGTGATGTTTGTGGGTGCCATCTCTGAAAACCCTCACGAGACGACACTCGTCCACTAGGGTAACGTAGGGGTTTAACGGCTTATTGCATACGCTAAATGCAATCGAATCGCCCGCGAAAGTGGCCTTATGCTTTTATACCATACTTTTGTACTATCTCCTGCTTTTGGTTTACTTGTAGTTCTTGTTGCATCCTATTTCATTGCTAGGAACTAGCAATGTGTAAGTTAGGGGGTGTGATTATACGCAAATACTGCGTATTTCATCCTCCGAACGGACGCATTTTAGCCCCCTCGGGTATCTTATTCCCTATATTTATGCTCGTTAACCAGACAACCTCGTATTTCTACGTTAACATGTTTTGCAGGGATTAATTGAGCTTTTTTAGGTAATTGGATGCTAAGTGTGAACTTCGGACGCGTTCCGCTCTATTTCCGTACACAACCGCACGTTCAAGGGCATTTTAGTCATTTTACAGTTTGGGCACCTGGCTCAACATCTTCATGGAAGTTGTATCCCTCCTCGCAAGCTTCGCGTGGCCGCAAACGGTGCGCGATTCCGATTCATAACGAAGAAGTTACGGCGATTTCAGCGGAGGAAAAATAAGGAAAGCAAAAGAGGAGAAGAGAAGGAGAAGGGAAGAATGCAGTGTGTTGCTGCCTGGCCAAGACCTGCTTGATCGATCGATCGAGTCTGGGGGTCGATCGATCAAGCCTTCTTATTTTTTCCATGATTTACACTGTCGATCGATCGACCACAGGGGTCGATCGATCGATCCCCTGTTTTTCAGCAGATATTTTCATTTCTTTTCTTTCTTCTTTTCTTTGTAATCCAACTTACTATAAATACAATTTTTGTTGTAATAAGAACATATGCAGTAGATACACGATTTTAGGTTAGTTTAGCTTAGGGTTTGGGTGATTTTCTTAGTTCTTCTTTATTTCTTCTTGGATTGACACACTTTTGGGCTTGAATGTTGACTATTCATCATCCTCTCCATTAATATAGTTTGTATTTCTTCATTTCTTGCTTTCTAGTTAATTTACAAGCTTTCTAATTTAGGTTTACATGCTTTATTTACATGCTTTGATTACTTGCTTTGTAGTGTAATTTTACCGCGTTTTATTCCCGCTTTCCATTTACCGCGTTTTTAACATGCTTTCTAGGTAACTTAAATTAGGTTGTGTTTGAATTGAACTCACTCGGGTTGACGCGTTGCTTTGCTTTGGTGATGGAGTTTACGGGTATATTTCGGGTGCGTTGTCCTAGTTATTACGCCTAGGAGATTTGGCGGGGCATATCATGTATGTCCCGTGCTTACGACCTTTCACGCGTAATTTCCGGGATATTTGTTGACGCCAAAATCTTATTAGGCTTTTACGACGATTTAGGGCGTAACAACCCTTGATTTAATTAACTGTCGAAACGATATGCATTTGTAATAACTCGTCGACCCATGTGACCATTTTATACTAATTAACTCGGGTGAGGGATATTCGACGCAACCTATAGTTTTACTCGCTTTCATAATCTAGTTTCAACATATTGCCTAGATTAACTTTTCATTTTAGTTTGTAATCATCTTTTACACTTTTATTTCGGAATATTAAATCACTTGAATTCTAGCAACTCGTCTCTGTGGATTTTCGATACCCGACTTACCGCTGTGCTTGCCTCGCAAGTGTAGTAGTAACTTAGGTTTTTGTATTGAGTTGGCGAAACGAAAACAACGATTAGCGTCTTTACACGCGCTAATTTTCGCACTTGATCAACGACCCCACCATTGTCCTCAAGAAAGACGAGGTAAAACTTTGTTAAAAACAATTAATTTGGTAAGTTGAACCGTCAGCTATAATGAGGGTCAATGGGGGGGACGACCCCACCATTGTCCTCAAGAAAGACGAGGGCAAACTTTGTTAAAAATCATTAATTTGGTAAGTTGAACCCTCGGCTATAATGAGGGTCAATGGGGGGGACGACCCCACCATTGTCCTCAAGAAAGACGAGGGAAAACTTTGTTAAAAACCATTAATTTGGTAAGTTGAACCCTCGGCTATAATTAGGGTCAATGGGGGGGACAACCCCACCATTGTCCTCAAGAAAGACGAGGGAAAACTTTGTTAAAAACCATTAATTTGGTAAGTTGAACCCTCGGCTATAATGAGGGTCAATCGGGGGGGCGACCCCACCATTGTCTTCAAGAAAGACGAGGGAAAACTTTGTTAAAAACCATTAATTTGGTAAGTTGAACCCTCGGCTATAATGAGGGTCAATGGGGGGGACGACCCCGCCATTGTCCTCAAGAAAGATGAGGGAAAACTTTGTTAAAACCCATTAATTTGGTAAGTTGAACCCTCGACTATAATGAGGGTCAATGGAGGGGACGACCCGGCCATTGTCCTCAAGAAAGACGAGGGAAAACTTTGTTAAAACCCATTAATTTGGTAAGTTTAACCCTCGGCTATGATGAGGGCCAGTGGAGGGGACGACCCCAACACCGTCCTCAAGAAAGACGCGGGAATACTTGTTTAAAACCGTCAATTTGGTGATTAACCCTCAGCTATGATGAGGGCCAGTGGAGGGGACGACCCCACCGCTGTCCTCAAGAAAGACGAGGGAATACTTGTTTAAAACCATTAATTTGGTGATTAACCCTCGGCTATGATGAGGGCCAGTGGAGGGGACGACCCCACCACTGTCCTCAAGAAAGACGAGGGAATACTTGTTTAAAACCATTAATTTGGTGATTAACCCTCGGCTATGATGAGGGCCAGTGGAGGGGACGACCCCACCACTGTACTCAAGAAAGACGAGGGAATACTTGTTTAAAACCATTAATTTGGTGATTAATCCTCGGCTATAATGAGGGTCAATGGAGAGGACGACCCCGCCATTGTCCTCAAGAAAGACGAGGGAAAACTTTGTTAAAACCCATTAATTTGGTAAGTTGAACCCTCGGCTATGATGAGGGCCAGTGGAGGGGACGACCCCACCACTGTCCTCAAGAAAGACGAGGGAATACTTGTTTAAAACCGTCAATTTGGTGATTAACCCTCGGCTATGATGAGGGCCAGTGGAGGGGACGACCCCAACACTGACCTCAAGAAAGACGAGGGAATACTTTGTTTAAAACCATTAATTTGGTGATTAATCCTCGGCTATGATGAGGGCCAGTGGAGGGGACGACCCCAACACTGACCTCAAGAAAGACGAGGGAATACTTTGTTTAAAACCGTTAATTTGGTGGTTAATCCTCGGCTATAATAAGGGCCAACACAGGGGATGACCCCTCGTTCACCCTCAAGAAAGACGAGGGAGAGGTTAGTAGCATTAACAAAGAGACAACACAAATAATACAAGAGGCAAATATGGAAGACATCAAAGGAGATGATAGTATAAATGAAATATCAAGTGTTATACAAGATTGAGTACAAAAATGTTAATTACATCAGAAGGGTGTGGGCTACAAAGAGCCACCCTATGGGACAATATCAGAAGGCAGGGCCTCCACATCTACAAGAGGGGTTTCCTCAATGACCACAACTGGATGATCTTCAGACGTGCCGACCCCCTCGACTTGCACTTGGGATTCCACTTGGGTTAGAGCCTCGACAATCAGGGGGTCGTCTAGTTGAACGGCCTCCAGAGAGGGACGAACGGAAGAGACGACGTCGCCGAACTTGAGGACGACCCACCGACAAGCCGTCCTTATCCCTCTCTCCAAGTACTCAAGGCCGAAGCCTTGGAACTCATCTGAGAGTTTATAGGCTTCCACAGCGTCCGCCTCGGCTTTCTTCACAGCCTCAGATAGTTCAATCTTAAACTGGGCCTCCCGATGGGTCATGGCTTCATCCTTATCCTTCAGAAGCAAGTCTTTGGCCTTCAGGTCCTCATCATGCTGCCTCGTCAGCTCGTCCATAATTTGTGCATGTCCAGTTCTGGCACTCTCTAGCTAAGCCTTTGCAATATCTAAGTCAGCCTGCAGGTCGGCCTCATGCTGGATGGACCTCTCGGCCTTATGGAATTTCTCCTGATTCTCAGCCATCCATTTAGTTGTCGAAGTAAAGGCGCATACAGACTGCACAGAAAAATAAACAAATGTCAAGAGGCCGAGGAAACAGTTGGTGAAAGAATGAAATTAAAGAAATGAATCAAGATCGATACCTGGGCTAGAGCGTTCAGACCATAGTCATACACTTTGGCTGGAGGCATCTTTGACAGAAAGTTGTAATCAGCAGCCGAGGGAGCAGAAAGCATTGATGCCTTGGCTGCCCTCAAATTTGCAATGAGCGATGATGGCTTGGCCCTCAGATGTGCTAAGTTCTGGGACCAGAAGGCCCCCATGCTGGATGAAGAAGCAGTCCCTTCAGATGCTTCGACCCTGGCCCTCGTCCGAGAATCCGACCGAGGGTCAACAGGAATCTCAGGCTCTTTTCTTTTCTGGCGATCGGTTGTCGGCTCAACAACCGTCGGCCCCACTGCCTTCGCCTTCCTCGGAGCCTGCTGAGGCTCCTTACCATTCTTCTTTGCCAAGCCTGATAGTAAACTAGGAGCAGTCATTTCCCAGAGATAATCTGATACACCAGCAGGACGACCTGAAAAGGGTACGACACGTGAGAAAAATGCAGAGATAAAAAGGAAACACTTGAAAAAAGTAAAGATGGGTCAAATGGTTTTATTGTGGCTAGAGGAATAGGAAAGATGGGTCGTACCCAATTAGGGTCAGCCCCTCGTCTCCTCTCCTCCTCTTCTTCTATTCGTCTGATCTCAACAAATAATTTCTCTCTCAGGGAAGGGAACTCCTCAGCTAAGCTATAAAGCCTCCTAAGCATCAAGGGGGAGACCCTACACTTGGAGGAATTTGGGGAACTTAACTACAAATAAGTTTGCAGTTGACCAAATTAGACTTTTGGATTAAAACAAAGGGAATCGACGATTTTCACTCAAGAACACCCAAGAAACTCAAGAACACTCAAAGAACAGTCGCCGGAAAAGCTGTAAAACAGCCTAAATTAAGCCCTAAAAGCCTAAAACAGAAAAGCAAAAATAGAAATGAAAGTAAAGAGGGCGTTGATGGTTGAAGATTACCTGAAGGGAAAGGGCGAAGCTGCTAAGTTGAAGGTTCGAAAGCTGCAGAAATGGCAAGAAGGCTGGAGACTAGAAAGACAGAAAACTTGGGCGCGAAGAAGAAAAAGAGAGTGAAAGGTTTCAAAAATCTCTTAAATACCTTAGTAATGAGTGGGCCCATCAACCAAGGCAGAGCACAACCCACGAGGAGGGCATCATTATGGCACAAAGTCCTAGGTCGCATGCAGCCGCCATGCCTTGAAAACTGGAACGACATTGGATAAAAATTTGACAGCTGTCAAATCAGTTTGACAAGTGTCACTCATCAAACAGATCATACACTTAGTCTCAAAAGCAACATTATCCCTCAACCATCTCAGCATCATCTATGGCTAAGGGTTGGGGGTGATTGATATACCCGTATATACCCTCGGCCATGCCGAGGGCGCCCTGCACTTCATTATGCTCCGGCCGACCCCTCAGGGGCCGACCCTTCAGCAGGTTCCGGACGACCCCTCAGGGGGCCGATCCTTCAGCAGGCTCCGGACGACCCCTCAGGGGGCCGACCCTTCATCAAGCTTCGGACGACCCCCCGAGGGTACGACAGTTCACCAGGCTCCGGACGACCCCTCAGGGGGCCGACCCTTCAGCAGGCTCAGGACGACCCCTCAGGGGGCCGACCCTTCAGCAGGCTTCGGACGACCCTCCGAGGGTACGACAGTACGAGGCCTAAATTAGGCCAGACTCACTACCGGAAGGAACTTTTCCCTCGGCCTCGTCTCATAGGTCGAGGGTGACATCATCACCACGCGTGGTTTGGGAGACGCGTGGAACAGTGCGCGTGAGGCTCAGATGGCACACGGGAGACCGTTATAACAAAATCACACCCTCACGTGAGGTAATATTATGTCATCATTTCGCATCTACAGGTGTCAACAGGGGATTGGCTAGATCATCATTCACATGCACCATGTATACTTGGGGGGTACACTACACCCCCCAAGACCTATATATACTTGTCACCTACAACCCCACAGGGGATCGATCGATTTATTGTAACCCTAGCTAAAACTCTGCTTGTACACACAGTAGAGAGAGAAAGTGAGATGATGTGCATTGTATCCAAGGCCATTAGTGCCCATACTTAGTGGATCACACACTCACAGTGGATGTAGGCCAAATTGGCTGAACCACTATACATCATTGTCTTATTTCCTCTTATACTCATCCCCTTCTACACACTTATACACTTACATCTCAATGGCTGCCATGGTTACTACTGTTTGAGCTCATCATCACTTATCCGGTGGTGCTAAATCTTAGCATCATCAGTGATTCGAAAGAGGGAGAGAGTTCCCCCATTGAGCGTAACTTTGTTGTGTTTATAGCATGTCATGTGAGCGATGACGATAAATATTCCCACGAAGATTCTCATGTGCATGACTCTTCCGAGGCTGTTGAGAGTAAATCCCAAGTGTGTGAGGAGGAGGAGATTGATGTGAAAGAGTTGCAAGTTGCATTTAATGAGTTGTATGCCGAGGCGGTGAAAGTGAAAAAGGCAAACTCTAAATTGCAATCTAGTTTGAATGAACATTCCATAGAAAATAATGATGTTTTGATTGAGGATCTTAGGACACGGGAGAAGAAGTTTAAGGAGAACTTAGAGTACATTGAGAAGGAGAGAGATAGCCTTCGTGGTTTGATGGAGGCATTGAAAAAAGAGGTTCTAGAGTTTGAGGAGTCTAGGCTTGTGCTTGAGTCTTGGATTTATGAGTTGGAGGAGAAGTTGAAAGACTCGAGTAAGGTTAAGTTTGACTTGAAATTTAGGTCGGAGAAGTTGGATAGGATTTTAGGCACTGTACAAGTCAAGAGAGATAGGTTTGATATAGTCTATCAGACTCAAAAGCTTTAGGACTAAAACTTCATGGTTCTCATTTGGTTACACTTGATTCTTCCCATGCTATATCTAATGGATGATTGTGTTACCGTGTTTATCACACGCTAGTCTTCGCATCATGATTTATATCTTGCTAGTGTTATGACTTGTGTATCTTTTATATTTTTTTTTTCATTTATTGAGTCTTATTTGAAAAAATACAAAAAAGATTTTGTTTTTGAATATATTTTTAAGAAAAAAATGTTTGAAAAATACAAAAAGATTTTACTTTTATTTGAGTCAAACTATTTTTAGAAAAACACAAAATGATTTCGATTTATTTTTGGTGTCATGAGTTTACATGTTTTATGTGGCATATTGGTGTGCTTGGACCCCCTTCCTTTCATTATCCAAGTGGCTAGGATATAAGGTCATATTTATTGATTCTTAGAATGATCTTAACCATTGTATTATAGGGTTGTTTCGAAGTTAATATGCATTTGATTCAACTTTGTTTATATGCCATAATTACACACATGCGCGAGTTTATATGGATGTTTGACTTCTCTTGCATATTTGAGTTTGGTGATACGTTCTTATCGAATTTTGTCATCTATGCATAAGTAGACTTAAGGAAGAGGTGTGAATGTAAGAATCGCTTACAGTGAGGATTGAAATTAAAAAAATGACGAGTGTTCATGAAAAAGGGCCGCGAGAGTGTAAAATTGACTCATCGTGAAAGCCATTATTTAAAAGAGCCCAAAAAAATTAAAGACAATAAAAAGAATCATATGCCAAAATGGGAAAAATTAGTTTATAATTCATTCCATATTATATATTTGAGGGAGTTTGGATGGATAAACTAAACGGGTTTGCACCACGAATCATAAACGTTGAAAAATCATTTCATGACGCAATTGTTTATAGAATCGTCAAAATTTTGGATTTGTGTGCATGCTGTTTGTTTAGTTCATTAAGCTCACACTTTAAATGTCACATATGGCTAAAATAAAGTTTGATGATTTATTATTTTCAATTAGAGCTTCTTGATCATTTCGATGTGTTGGAAGTGTGATTCATTTGTTGTAGTTCATGCCCATACATTCCATGTTCATGTTTGAGCACATCGGTACTATGTTAACATGTAACACATATTATTTTCGTTGTTTTTGCTACTGTTTTATAGTTTTCTGCCACTTCCAATTAGTTTTTTCAAGATATTTTTTCGCTGGGAGAAACTGTTTAATTTCTAGAGCTGGATGTGAGAGTTTGATTTTCTTGTTCAAGCGAGAAATAAATGTCGCTCAAAGTTATCTCGTGTGATGCCTCTGTCATTCGAGCTACAAGGTTGTCCCGTTCGAGCGACTTGTTGTGGGATTTCTCTATTGTTTCCTTCTGTTTTAGTACCCTGGTTCATATTGATATATATTTGGTATTGATGGGGTGCTTTTGCACAATTTGTTATATGCAGATTATCATTGATCATATTTTATTGCATTATGTTCATTTAGTCACACCTGTTTAGATTGCTGATTCCTGTTGTGTGATTACTATTTGCTAGCTATGGATTTGATATTATTGATCATTATTAGCTGGTTGTTTTACTGATATCTAGTTACACTTCATTTATTTATCTCATGCTAGATATATTTATCTTTTCATCGGGTTGTCTATTCGAGACAAAAAGGGAGAGAGATGTATGTAAGGTAAGGGGAGAGTTTTATGAACAGATACATTTGTTGCATTACGTATTGGTATCATATTTGTGATCACATACTTTCGTTTATATTGGTTAATTATGCTAAGATTTAGCACCACCAGATAAGAGGTGGAGAGCTCAAACAGTAGTAATAATGGCAGCAACCGAGTTAGATATGTGTATAAGTGTATAGAAGGGGATGAGTATAAGAGGAATGAAGCCAATGATGTATAGTGGTTCAACCAATCAGGCTTACATTCACTATGAGTGTGTGATCTACTAAATATGGGCACTAATGGCCTTGGATACAATGCACATAAGCTCACTCTCTCTACTATGTGTACAAGCAGAGTTTTAGCTAGGGTTACAATTATCGATCCCTTTACAAGGTTAAAGATGAAAAGTATATATAGGGCTTGGGTGGTGCAGTGTACCCCCCAAGCATGCACTGAGCATGTGAATGATGATCTAGCCAATACCCTGCTGACACCTGGCTGTGCCACTTGTGAGTAATGATGACATAATATTCCCTTACGTGAGGGGGTGATATTATTGTAACGATTTTTCCCACGTGTTATAAGAGTCCTATGTGCATTGTCCCATGCATCTCCCAAAGCATGCGCTGTGATGATGTCACCCTCGACTATAAGATATTAGAGGCCGAGGGTAAGGTTTGCTGCTGGTAATGAGTCCAGCTGGGCGTAGGCCTCGTATTGTCGTCCTGTCATTAGGTCGTCTGACCTTCTATGAAGGGTCGACCCATTTAAGGGTCGTCTAATCTTGGTTGAGGGGTCATCCCCTTGAAGGGTCGTTTGATCTTGGTTGAGGGGCCGACCCCTTGAAGGATCCTCTGATCTTGGTTGAGGGGTCAGCCCCTTTAAAGGTCGTCCGATCTTGGTTGATGGGTCGGCCCCTTTAAGGGTCATTTGATCTTGGCTGAGGGATCATCTTGGATGACCCTTCCTATAATGGAACTGTGGTAATTGGACTTATTCTGGACCTGAGCCTTTGTTTGGGTAGAGGACACCCTCGGCCTGGCCGAGGGTATTTATGGGTATATCAATCACCCCCAACCCTTAGCCATCGATGTTGTTGAGATGGATGAGGGGTAATATTGACTTTGAATATAACTGCGTGATTAGTTTGATGAGTGACATTTGTCAAGTTGCTTAACACCTTGTCAGATATCCATCATCGTTTACGTTTCCCAAGTGTGACGGCTGCACACCATTCTTGGGCTTCGTGCCGTAATGATGCCTCTCCTCGTGGGTTGTGTCTTGCATTGATTATTGGGACCACTAATAACAAAGTATTTAAAGGATTTTTTAAACATTTATTCTTTTCTTCTTCTTCTTCTTCTTCTTCTTCTTCTTCGCGCGCTAGCTTTCTTTTTTAACTCCTTAGCAGTTCCAAATCGTTATTTCTGTAACTTCTGTGTTTCAGGCCTTGCTCTTCAGGATATCACCAATTTTATCCTCCAACCTTTGGATCAAATCATTCCAGAGCCTCATAGGGTTGGCTTGGCCGATGTTATCCCCTGTCGCCTCTTTGGGTGAATTGAGGATTCTGCTGCGGCAGGTCTGTGTCGGCTGTTCACTTTTCCCTGACCGTCATCCCATCCATGAGGTCGACCATCTGCTGCCTCCCTTTTAGACCTCCCAATACTCTTCGATCTGGATAATCTTTCCCTTAAGTGATTTATAGGCCCAGCCTCTCAAAGGCCGCCCCCCTGCTCAGTCGATTAAAAGATGATCCTCTCGGGCGATTGTCGGGATTTTGCCTCCCACACTTCCTGTGCTTTCCTGGATAGGTCGTACAGTATTGTTGGAGAACTCATATGACTCCCAAAAATCTATGGGGGCCTCTTCCACCTCCACATCATCATATCTATCCTCCAGGAAAAGGGTTTCTTTGCCTCCCTAGGCGTAGACGCCGGGGGTCAGTAACATCCCTTTGCCGTTGTGGTGGTGGCAAGTCTTTGCATGGCGCCTAGGGTGGTCCCCTGGCCTCATGCTGCCCTGGAGTTGCTGCCGGAGTAATCATTTCAGGTGAGACTCCGGCTAGTCTCAGTATATTTTGGCTAAGAGCTGTAAATTGCTCCTGTATAATCCACTGGCTTGCTGCTAAAGACTTCAGGGCGGCAGCCACATCAGCCATCTCAACCTGAGGTGGTGCATGACTGGAACTAGGTCCTACTCCACTATCCAGTGGAGGAAGTGGTGGTGGCATCTCCGGTGCCATATGTTTGAGCTATGCAGAGCTGAATGACCAAAAGACTGATGATCTTGAGAACCTTAATGGATCTCTTTCAATGGTGAAACAGTTCCACACGAAGGGGGAGGACTGGTTCACCACCAGAGTTTTCGGTGAGGTCAAGTTGTATAAAGGAAGAGATTGCCTCTCGTTCACACAGACGACGCCAAACTGATTATGCTAAGATTTAGCACCACCAGATAAGAGGTGGAGAGCTCAAACAGTAGTATCAATGGCAGCAACAGAGTTAGATATGTGTATAAATATATTGAAGGGGATGAGTATAAGAGTAATGAAGACAATAATGTATAGTGGTTCAACCAATAAGGCCTACATCCACTGTGAGTGTGTGATCCACTAAATATGGGCACTAATGGCCTTGGATACAATGCACATAAGCTCATTCTCTCTCTCTCTCTCTCTCTCTCTCTCTCTCTCTCTCTCTCTCTTTACTGTGTGTACAAGTAGAGCTTTAGCTAGGGTTATAATTATCGATCCCTTTACAAGGTTGAAGATGAAAAGTACATATAGGGCTTAGGTGGTGCAGTGTACCCCCCAAGCATGCATTGAGCATGCGAATGATGATCTAGCCAATTCCCTGCTGACACTTGGCTATGCCACTTATGATTAATGATGACATCATATTCCCTCACATGAGGGGGTGATATTATTATAACAATTTTTCCCACGTGTTGTAGGAGTCCTACGCGCGCTGTCTCACGCGTCTCCTAAATCACGCGTTGTGATGATGTCACCTCGGTTATAAGATGTTAGAGGCCGAGGGTAAGGTTTACTGCTGGTAACGAGTCCAGATGGGCGTGGGCCTCATACTGTCGTCCTGCTATTGGGTCGTCTGAACTTCTATGAAGGGTCGACCCATTTAAGGGTCGTCTGATCTTGGTTGAGGGGTCGTCCCCTTGAAGGGTCATCTGATCTTGGTTGAGGGGTCGGCCCCTTGAAGGGTCGTCTGATCTTGGTTGAGGGGTCGACCCCTTTAAGAGTCGTCTGATCTTAGTTGATGGGTCGACCCCTTTAAGGGTCGTCTGATCTTGGCTGAGGGATTATCTTGGCCAACCCTTCCTGTGTAACGAAACTGTGGTAATTGGACTAGTTCTGGACCTGAGCCCTCGTCTGGGTGGAAGACACCCTCGGCCTGGCCGAGGGTATATATGGGTATATCATTGGTTTGCATCAATACAAATTAGTATTTGGATTTAAATGAGTGTTTATAAATTGATATCATGTTTTGCTCACATAATAAATGATTTAAATTTTATTTTACATATTGGTTTATATCATTTGTTCCTCCATACTTCACGTGCTATTTGTCTGTTTCATGTGTGTAGGTATGCTATAGAGATTCGAGATTTCAAGTCTACATCACATTTAGACAGTTCATGCTTGTCGGACCATCATTTACTAGTCTTGTCCTATAATTTTTTATTTTGGGTTTTATGGGATGGGATTTAGGCGTCATATGACTTGATAGCCTGGCTTAGGCATTTCACTATTGGTTTTGTCCCGGAATAATCAAAGGGAGAAATTTGTAAGGACAAAAATTCCAATTGAGTCCATTGTATGTTTATTTGACTTATTCCCGGAACAAAACACGTTTGAGTCATAGGTAGATTTTTATTATCACGATCCCAAACAGACTATAACATATTGAAGTTTATTCAAGAGATTGCGATAAAGCTTCAAGGAATTTATTATGCCGATTTATGGTGCATATTTTGTCTTCAAGTTTATTTGCGTTTCGAGATCACTCAGGTATGAATGCGTAAATTTAATGGGACTCAAAATTTATGTTAAAATGTATACGAATGTTATTTTATTAAAGAAATAATTATAAAATGTCTTTAAAAGTGTTTGAAATCATTTACACTTTGTTTATTCTGAGATAAACATCGTTTAGTGTTGTGTTAAAATCAAACACACGTGTTAGTCGTTCAAACGACCATAGCAGTCGTTCGAGCGACTTAGGGATGCCGTTCGAGCGACATGTCTATGTCATTCGAGCGAGACACCGACTTAAAAAAATTATTTAAGGCGTGTGTTGATGTAAAAAATTAGATCATATCTAATTATTTAATCACAGATAAAATAAATGAGACACAAAATTTTTAAAGTGGTTCAGCCTTATAAGAATGGCCTACATCTACTGTTTCTGTTATTGATGATTGTTTCGGAATTCTCGATTACAAGTTCTATCAAGAAATTCCGGTCCCCTTACAATGAGGATTGTACAATGTATTTATAGCCCTGAGGCTGTAATGTGAAAGGGTAATACATTCAATGCTGTACATGTGAAAGGGTAATATATTAAATGTCCCTTAAGCGTATACATCTGAATGATAAACATTTAATGAACAGTCAGATTGTTGATTTTCCTGCTATTAATGCTTTGTTCGAGGTGCATCTCGGACCGCCTAAGCTGCTCGGACCGCCTAAAGTCCTCGGTAATCAAAAGTTCCTCGGTACTCAAAGGTTCCTCGGGGAGTTCTTGTAGGTCGGAGCGTCTAAGTTCCTCGGGGAAGCAGTGTTCCTCGTTGTAGTATGGTTCCTCGGAGCGTCTGAGTTCCTCGAAAGTGCTTGTTGCTGCCACGTAGATTGCCACGTGTCTTCACTCGATTGAGCCATGTCAGCAGACTAAATTTGGTATCAACAGAAGCCCCCAATGTTTCATAGTTTGAAATTTGAGGAGTGTGGAACATTCTTTCTCGGAATATGGTAGTTTTAAATGGTCCTCCTGATTTTTAGGAGTGTTTCCTTTGTATTTATTTTTCCTTCCAAATTCGTAGAATCAGGCTTTTTTGAATTTTTATAACCGCCTCGATCTCCGCGTACTTTTGGTCCTTTTAGCCGCCGATAGCGTAATCGTTTCTTTTTGTAATCATTAACTTTACCGTTTCCCAAGGCAGAGTATTTAAGTGTCACAGACAATCCCATCGTCTTCTACTTTTTCAAATTTGTATCTTCGAATTTTCCATTGTCTTACTCTCTTGTGCGTTCATCCTTTCCATCGTTTGTTGCCAACAGATCCACTCTTTTTCTGTAAGATCTTCTTCCTTCTTCTTCATTTCCTTCTTTCATCATGGTTTATCCTGTAGAATCGATTGATAAATTTCGCTCTGATTTCTCTATTCCCTCCTGGGTTATTTTGGAAGAGCTTTCTGAGCCTTCAGACTATTTTCGTTTGGCTGAGGGACATTGGCTCCCCAGTCTCTTTGTTGCTGAGTGTGGATTTTCTTTTCCTCCCAACCCTCTATGTCTGGAATTCTGTCAATACTTTGACGTTGTTCCTGTAAGAATAGCCCCCAATACATGGAGAATAGTTAATGGGGTTCATAGAGTAAATCAAATTCATGGAACTCGCATAGGAATTCCAGAAATCATGTTTTGTTATAGATGGGCTGTTGGTGATAACACTTTTTATTTAAAAACTAGATTTTTAAATAGGGCTTTAGTGGTCAATCTCCCGGATGCCAATAGGGACTATTTTGAGCACGGGGTTATTATAAAACATTGGCAACATGCTCCTTTATCTGGAGACGAAGTTTATCAGGGTCCCAGATGCCCTCCCTATGGCAATGGGATAGGTTATTTTTATTTCATTTTACTTATTTTGAAATCATGCTTCTTCTGTATTTGACAAAATGTGCCACTGATATTGCAATTTTGATTTATTTGCAGTTGACAGCAAAAGAAAGTGTCCAAAGGAGGCAGACGTTAATATAAGGCACTTAAAACTTATCTGGAGTCTGCATTAGACTGTTGCCGACGAGCACATTAGGTCAGCTTCATATTTGTTGCAGTACGAGAGCTACACCACTTCTTTTACTGCTCGTCCGGTAATAAGTGAAGTAGAACCAGTACCAGCTTCTACCAGTTCTTCACATGAGTCACACGTTCCTTTAAGTGAAAGGATGAAGAAAAGAAGACCTCCCACCCTTTTTGAGAAACCTGCCTCTGGTGCTGGAGAGGCAAAAAGAAGTAAGATTGACGTCCCAGGAGAGGGGATGAAGAAAATTGATGCACCTTCCTCGGCTGCTCCTGTGAAGATTGCCGAGAAGCTCCCAGTGGTCCCGAGCAAGTCTGCTACTCTAGGAGAAGTGATTGTAATATCACCGACCAAGAGTTCTTCCTTGGTCAAAACTATTCCTGTTCCCCCGAGGAAGCTGAAGAAGAGCTCCTCGGTCAATTTGGCTGACACCGTCTCTCAGCTTCCGACTAGTGGAGTTCCCACTTTCGTTCCCCCTAGCTCTGCCATGAGCTCGGTGAAGACTTGGATCATTCCCGAGATCCAAGGTATTGAAGAGAACCTTCCTCGGGAAACTGTTACTACACTAGCAGCTCGTCACATTGCTTCTGCAAGTCTTATTGTTTTGAACTTTTCATCTTTCCCTTGTTATATCTGTCTCTGACTTGCTTTCATTTTCTTTTCACAGTTGGTGAGCTGCTTTAACACAATTTTGAAGAAAGATGAAGCTATTAAAGCTTCAAGCTCCTCATCTGGTGTGGAGTAAGCTCTGATGGGCGTGAGGCAGTCTTTGGAAGATTCTCGTCAGAAGTACGATGCTGACAAGGCTGCTTGGGAGAAGAAACTTACCTCCACCAAGAAGGAGAAGGCTCAAGTTATTGAAATCTCCAAGGGGTTGGAGAAGAAAATAAAGAACTTGGAGGAGAATAATAAAGAGCTTGAAGGGAAGCTAAAAGATGCTGGAGAGCTTGAGAATAAGCTCAAGGTTGCTGAGGAAGAACTAATCCAACTTCGCGAAGTAAGTTGCCAGAAGGAAGAAGTTGAGAAGAAACTGAAGACTGCTGAAAGTGTTCTGTCCGAGAAGCTTTCCTCGGAGAAGTTAAAAAGGAAAATGGCCGTGAAGAAGTCTTTCAGCGCCGACTGGTACAAGGGGTGGAACAAAGGCTTGGCTGCCATGATGTCTCAAGTAGAATATGGCATCCTTAAATACTTTAGAGATGGGTGGGTCGCTTCTCTACAGGAGATGAAGGTTGATGAAAACTCTGAACTCTTTCAGTGACACATCCCTAGTCCCCCTCCAACTTCTGAAGACGGAGAAGAGGACGAAGCTGCCTCCGAAGAGTCTTCCATGGTGTTGGGAGATCATCCCCCAGCCATCTAGCCTGCTAACGAGGAACTTCAGCAGCTCGCTACTTCCTCCGAGCAACCTCCAGCACTTCCCCAGCTACTATCTGCTCCATCCGAGCAACCTACCTCCTCGTCCCAGCCTCCCGAGAAAGTTTTGGGAGATAAGGAAAAGGTGTAGAGTTGTTCGGACTTCTATCTATTTTATTTTTCTTTGACAAATGTAATCCTGAACCATGTAACTCTGAACCTTATGATATAATAAAACTTGAACTTTTGTTTTTGCATACTGTTGTCTCCTCTTCATGCTCTGTTGGGACTCTTATTGATTATTGCTTTTTCTTCCTCTACTAGTTTCTGGCCAGCATGGAATTACTGTCAACTCATAATACCAAGCTGTTACGACAATGCAATGAGTATTTTAAGGCTGGTCACACAGATCTGAGTGCAGCACAAATCGTCGACATCCTTGGCCAAGATGCTTCGGAACAGGCAATTGAGGCCTAACAATATTTGAAATGTCTGCTTGATCATGCGGTGGCCAATAATGTTTCTTACTATGACATGATTGATGTAGCTTACTATGACATGATTGAGGATCTCTAAGGCACTCTTGAAGACCTTCAATAACAATATAAGGAATCCACTGCCCTCTTGCACGAGGGGTACGAGAAGAAGTACCAGCAAATCGTTGCCGACAAGGGATATGAGAAGCATTTTGCTGCTTACGACATGCGGGAGAGAACTCTGAGGGCTGAGGTCGAAGAGTGTAGATAAATACCTGAATTATTAGAGCAAGAGAATAACAACCTGTAAAGAGAGTTGTCGCAGTTGAAGTCTGCAGCTTCCACTTCAAAAGCCTTGATCCCATTGACTGATGAGGGATTCTCGTTCTTGGAGGTCGAGAACGCCAACTTGAGGGATGAGTTGGAAACCTTGAAAAAATCTGGCCCTTCTACATCTTCTCATGGACGAGCAAGAGCTCCTCGGGACGATCAAGAGCTGCTCGGATTCCTGTCGAGGAACAGAGGACTCAATCTGCCTTAGAGAACCAGGCCTTCCAATTAATGGCGAAGAACCAGGCGTTGGCTGAAATGTCAAAGAAGATCAGGGACCTGGAAGAGCAGCATTCTACGCAAAAGTCTGTTTTGGAGAATAAAGAACTCTTCATCAAAAATCTCCACGAACAGCTAGAAAGATTGACATATCAATTCCACAAACAGCCCAGGGAGTTCTGGATGGCTGAGTACAACGAGGCTCTCTACCACTTGGACGATCGTATCCAGAATGCCAATAATGAGGGCTACAAACAGGGCTGGTTGAATGCCTTAGGTGTGCTGCAACTGGAACAGGGTCATTACCTGTGGGATTACCATAATCCTGGGCTGCTCGACCTTCCAGTGCCACCATTCAAGCTCGACATGAGTTGGATCCCTGCTCGGGCCATCCCTCAGTGCTTAATTTCCAAGTATCTCTGCGACTACAATCTCCATTCTGATATCGAGATATCTCGTCCTGAGCACCTCCTAGATCGACCATCCGTGATGAATATCAGGATGTTAAAAGATCTTAACTTCATAAATTCTCCTCTTGCTTTAAATGACCCGCCTGCTGGCGAGGAACCTGTTTCAAAAGCAGAGGGGAAGAAACCAATAGAATAGGAATATTGATGTAATAAATTTGTATACATTTCATTCTCAATGTAATTTATTTTTGGATTTAATGAAAGACTTTCATTTTTGTTCGCAATCTTAATTGTCATTATTTTGTAACACTTTACATCTGTGCATGTGTATCTGTTAAAAAGATAACAATATTGTATTATTTGTCGATCAACTTATTGTCGAATAGTTTGAATTTGTGGTAATCATTTGTCAAAAATGATGTTTTGTTTCTCGACCAACTTAGTAAAAAGTTACGAGTATAAAAAATGTTGCTCGCTCACTTTCTCATTTTCATAAAATGTTTCCGACCAACCAAGGTCGGTAAATTTTCCTTTTCGACCAACTACAATTAGTGGGTTTTTCCTCTACGAGCAACTTTGGCACTTTTTGGAATAGTTGTAGCTACCGACCAACCTTAGTTGGCATTTTCGAGAATATATTTACTTCCTAACCAACATAAGTTGGCATTTTTAGGAATACTTTTACTTCCCGAGGAACACGTAGTTTTACTTCCCGTAGGAATGCAAGTTTTACTTCCCGGAGGAATGCAAGTTTTACTTCCCGGAGGAATACAAGTTTTACTTCCCGGAGGAATACAAGTAGCTTTACTTCCCGAAGGAATACAAGTTTTACTTCCCGGAGGAATACAAGTAGCTTTACTTCCCGGAGGAATACAAGTTTTACTTCCCGGAGGAATACAAGTTTTACTTCTCGGAGGAATACAAGTAGCTTTACTTCCCGGAGGAATACAAGTTTTACTTCCAGGAGGAATACAAGTTTTACTTCCCGAAGGAATACAAGTTTTACTTCCCAGAGGAATACAAGTAGCTTTACTTCCCGGAGGAATACAAGTTTTACTTCCCGGAGGAATACAAGTTTTACTTCCCGAAGGAATACAAGTTTTACTTCCTGGAGGAATACAAGTAGCTTTACTTCCCGGAGGAATACAAGTTTTACTTCTCGAAGGAATACAAGTTTTACTTCCCGTAGGAATATATTTGTTTCTCGACCAACCTTAGTCCGAGTTTTGCCGAGTAGTGTGTAGCACTAGTATTCCCCGAAAAACTTTCAATAAAAGGAGAGAATATACATCACTGATAATACTTGCGCAGGTGCTCTGCGTTCCATGCATTCTTAAACTCCTCCCCCTCTAAAGTTGCTATTCAGTAAGTTCCTGGTCGAACAACTTCTGTAACTCGGTATGGTCCATGCTAGTTTGCCTCTAGTTTGTTGTGCTTTTGAATCACTTTCTTTAGCACATAGTCTCCTTCTTTCAGGTCGCACTTCTTCACCCTCTTATTGTAGAATAAAGCTGTTCGTTGTTGGTATGCAGCATTCCTGATGGCTGCTTCTTCTCTAACTTCCTCGAGCATGTCTAAATCCAATCTTCTCATTAAGTCGCCGACAGGGGAATTGAAATTCAGTACCCTGTGTGTTGGGAGGCCCAACTCGGTAGGTATAACAGCTTCACTTCCAAACGCTAGCATATATGGAGATTCTCCAGTTGCTACTCGGGGAGTAGTTCGGTAAGCCCACAGTACTGACTGTAACTCGTTGATCCAATTTGCTTTCGCATCATCCAGTCTTTTCTTCAAGCCATTCGGTAGCGTTCTGTTTGTCACTTCAGTTTGTCCATTGCTTTGAGGATGGCCTGGTGCTGAGTGGATCTTCAAAACATTTGATTGATGACAATATATAGGCAGCGAACTCCTCGTTATCAAATTGTGTTCCATGGTCTGTGATGAAGGCATGAGGAAGACCATATCGATAAATGATGTTCTTCTAAATAAATTGGTACACCTTGTCGTACGTCATATCAATGAGAGGCTCAGCTTCAACCCATTTAGTAAAATAATCTACTGCGATGATGAGGTACTTAAACCTTCCCCTGGTCGTCGGCAGTGGCCCAACCAAATCTATTCCCCACATGGAAAATGGCCAAGGGGAAGTGATGGGTGTCAACAATGCTTGCGGAGTTCTTCGGATGGAGGAAAATCGCTGGCACTTGTCACATTTCTTGGCATAGGCTACACAATCATCTCTCATCATCGGCCAGTAGTATCCCTGCATCATCATCCTTTACAAAAGTGTCCGACCTGTTACATGGGCTCCACAGGACCCTTCATGGACTTCTTCAATTAAATCTTTCACCTCGGTGGGATGCACACATCTCTGCAAACCTGCTATAAGTCCTCGTCTGTATAGAATACCATTGGTCAGTACATAACGAGCAACTTTAAACTTTAATTTCTTGGCTGCGAGCTTGTCAATTGGTAATTCTCCCTTCTCAATATATACCCTGATGGGATCCATCCATGATGATCCTAAATCGAGGGTAATAAAATTCGTCGTCAGATCTTCATCTATACTCCGACCAGCTAAAACTTCAATTGGGATCGTTCTTCGTAGCTCGGTACGAGTAGATGATGCTAATCGAGCTAGGGCGTCTGCTCTCGCATTCTCCATTCTTGGTATTCTGACCAACTGAATAGCAGTAAATTCTGATACCAACTCCATCACCTTCGCCTGATACTTGATCATTAATTCTCCTTTGGCTGCATATATTCCCAACATTTGATTTACGATCAATTGAGAATCGCTGAAGACAATAAGCTGCTGCGCCTCCATAATTTTTGGCAAATTAAGACCTGCAATCATGGCCTCATACTCAGCCTCATTATTAGAAGCTTTGAATTGGAAACGTAGGGCGTATTCCATGTCGACCTCGTCCGGGCTATTCAAAACTATCCCTGCCCCACAGCCTGTTGTGCAAGATGAGCCATCTATATATAGCCTCCATATGGGTAACTCGTCTTCAAATTACTTATCTGACAAAGTTCCTCGGTGAAATATTTGTTGCTTCCTTTCATCCTCCCCTGATATTTCTTGCTCTTCGTTGATCATCTTTTCTTGCCCTTTTACTAACCTAAGTTGGTCTGGGCTTGAATTTGATGATCCTGCAATATCCACTTGCCCTTTTACCAACTTAAGTTGGTCTGATCTTGTGTTTGATGATCCTGTAACATCCACAGGTTGATCAGGGAGCAACTTTTGCTCCTCGGGGGTATCAGGATAGGTGAACTCTGCTTTAAAATCTGCTACAGCTTGCCATTTTAGCGATGATTTGGGTTCATAAACTATATCATATTCACCAAGCTCTATTGCCCAGTACATCAATCTCCCTGATTTTTCTAGTTTATGAAGGGCTTGCCTCAATGGCATATCAGTATATACTACTATGGTATGAGCCTGGAAGTATGGACTCATTCTCCTACTCGCCTCGATCAGCGCCAGTGCTAACTTTTCCAGTTTTGGATATCTGATCTCTGCTCCTCGTAAGGCCTTACTCGTATAATAAATTGGTTTTTATACTCCATTCTCCACTCTTATCAATACCGAACTAACTGCATTCTCGGACACTGCCAGATACAAGTACAATTTCTCTCCCATCACTGGCCTGGATAGCAGTGGAGGTGCTCCCAAGTATTTATTCAAGTCTTGAAAAGCCTTCTCACATTCATCATTCCACTCAAAAGTCTTTCGGAGTGTCTTGAAGAATGGGAGACATCGATCAGTTGCTCGCGATACAAATCTGTTGAGTGTTGCTACTCGTCCTGTAAGACTTTGCACCTCTTTCTTCGTCATTGGAGATCGCAACCCTAATAGAGCTTTGATCTTTTCAGGATTTGCCTCAATGCCTCGTTGGTTGACAATGTATCCGAGAAATATGCCTTCTCGTACTCCGAATATGCACTTCGTCGGGTTCAGCTTCATTTGATATTTATCCAGTTGATCAAAAGTCTGACTTAAGTCAACTAGATGATCGGCAGCTTTCTTGCTCTTTGTCAGCATATCGTCAATATATACTTCCATTTTGCAACTGATTTGTTCAGCAAAAAACTTGTTCATCAGCCGCTGATATGTCGCACCTGCATTTTTCAAACCAAAAGGCATAACATTATAACAATAAGTTCCCCTAGGGGTAATGAAAGAAGTACTCTCCCTGTCTTCAGGTTTCATTTTAATCTGATTGTAACCAGAATAAGCATCCATGAAGCTCAGCAGCTCGTGTCCCGAGGTAGCATCCACTAGTTGATCAATTCGGGGCAGCGGAAAGTGATCCTTTGGGCAAGCTTTGTTGAGGTCAGTGAAGTCTACACACATCCTCCATTTGTTGTTTTTCTTCTTTACCATCACCACATTTTCTAACCAGTCTGGATATTTAACATCTTCAATAAAGCAAGATTTTTGGAGCTTCTCGACTTCCTCCTGTATAGCTTGATTCTTCTCGGGGCTGGATACTCTTCTTCTCTGCTTCACAAGCTTTATCTCCTTATTCACATTGAGTTCGTGATATAAGAAATTTGGGTCTATTCCGGGCATATCCTCATGACTCCACGCAAAGGTTTGCTTTCTGCTTCTTAGGAAAGTTATCAATTCCTATTTTAGTGAGGCCTCCAATGACGAACCTACTTGAGTAGTTCGCTCAGGATGCTCGTAGTCCAGAATGATGTTTTCAGTAGCTTCCACCACTTGACCCTTCACGAGTTGCGACTCATCTCTAGGATCCAATGTTTTAATTTCTGCACCTTCATCCACTTGATATGTAGTAGTCTTTTTCCTTGATTCCTCCAGTTCCTCTTGCTCGACGGATGAATAATAGCATTCCCGAGCTACTTTCTGATCATCTTTCACAAATCCTACTCCAAAGTTTGTTGGAAATTTTAGGCACTGATGCACTGTAGATGGTACAACCTCGAATTTCTTCAATCCTACTCTTCCCATGATGATATTGTATGATGATTGAACATTCTTATCCATCATAAAGAAGTGTATTCTTTCTATTCGGAAAGCAGGCCACGTGCCAATGAATATATCCAACTTGATCGTCCCAAGTGGAAATACTTTCTCGCCAGCAAAACCGAGGAGGGGTCTATGATAAGGCTCCAGTTGAGATAGCTTTAGATTTAAACTGTCGAAGCACGAGTAGAACATGATGTCTGCCGAGCTACCATTGTCTACCAGTACTCTTGAGATCATTACCTCTTTCATCCTCATTTTGTTCACCAATGGGTCATCATGAGGATACAAAACTCCTGCGAGGTCGTTCTTTGAGAAACCGATGACCAATTTCTCTTTGTTCACCTTTCTCGGGCGATCCTCCTCAGCTAGATTTATTCGCTGAATGTACGAGCAAGCTTTAGCCTCACAGAGGTAAGCTTTTCTCTCTGCAGTAAGGTCTCCTCTTCCTGCATCTCCACCTGTAATAACATTACAGTCAAATGACCCAAAATGTATTGAAAATACCTCTCGTTCTGGCTGCCTTGGTCTCTTGGGAAGATCGGGGTCGTCTTCTGGATCAACTTCATGGTTTCTTTTCTTGTTCTCCTCTGCTCGACGAGGAGATCTAGACCTCTCTCTTGTTCGGTCGTTGTTCCTTCTTTCGCTTCCACGATCAACATACTTTGCCAGCTTTCCTCGTCTGATGAGTGTTTCAATCTCATTCTGAAGAGCTATGCAATTTTTGGTCATATGGCCATGATCTTTATGAAACTCGCAATACTTTGCTTTATTCCTCCGATCAGGGCCTGCTTTCATTTTATCTGGCCAGTTTAATTCCTCGTTGTTCTTGATTTCTTCTAGAACATGGTTGATATCCTTCTTCAAAGGAGTATAATTATCGAATTTCTTCATGACGTCCCATACCGACCTAGTTTTTGAATGTTTGTCATTACCATTGTTCTTATGCTCTTTCTTCTTAGCTTTATCACCTTCCACCTTGGTTTCTTTGGCATCCATGTTCTTCTTCACAGTCATAGCCTCCTCGGCATTCATAATCTTGGACGCTTTTCCCATCAGGTCTGACATGGTTTAAGGTGGATATTTGGCCAAAGTGTAGTACAACTTGTTGGGAAGTAGTCCACTCATCAAGGTGGTAATCGCTGTCTTCTCCTCATAATCAATTACTTCGAGTTTCTCGTTATTAAAACGAGTTATATAATCTCTGGTGCTCTCACCAGCTTTTTGTCTAACACTTAACAAATGTGCTAATCGTTTAACTGGCTTTGTCCCAAAACAGAAATTCCCAATGAATAAGTCGGCCAGTTGAAGAAAAGTTGAGATCTTACCCCGAGGAAGATTATTATACCACATTTGAGCAGATCCGGTAAGAGTTCTCGAGAATGCTCTGCATCTCATCTCATCTGGAACAGCATAGATGTCGGTTGCAGCTTATTATTGTTCTATATGAAGGACATGGTCTGTCTTTCCATCATATCTGGGGGTCACAACAGGTGCTTTGAACTTTGATGGTGTTGGAAAATCTATAATGGCCTGGATAAAAGGTGTTCCTCGAACAAAAGTTCGTTGTAGAGGGTTTTTGGCTTTAACCATTTCCCCTAATCTATCCTTCAACCTCTGAATAGAGCCTTTCCATGCATCATTTCCTTCCTCGGGCCTGTTGGTTCGAGCAACTGATCGCATTGATGTGGCTTCCTGGGATCTATCTTGACGAGCAGCTGGTCGAGACTAGGCAGATCCTTCCCTTAAATCTGATGGTCATCGAAAACTCCTTGATACGACTTTAGGAGGACTTCTACTACTTCTAGGTCCTAATTGATCAAAAGGCGATACCCTGCTTAACCTCTCTAGCGCACTAGCCCTTTCTGGAGAGAGAGTGATACGTTGTTCAGTATCTGTGGACCGCACTAACGAAGTTCATCCAGGTTGATAAGAAAAATCTTCAGATTCCTCAGTACGATATGAATCAGTACGCCTAGTACGTGAAGAAGGTAAACGGGTATTTTTTTGAATACTTCGCAGTCCTGAATGGGTTGGTGCACCGCCATGGAGGCTTTGTAGGAGTTGTCGCATCGTTCTTTGCATGACGGTCT
Organism: Sambucus nigra; assembly: GCA_949130495.1. Lineage (NCBI taxonomy): Eukaryota > Viridiplantae > Streptophyta > Magnoliopsida > Dipsacales > Adoxaceae > Sambucus > Sambucus nigra. The sequence continues at coordinate 55,734,268 of OX422220.1, forward strand.
GGCCCTGAGCCAGATTTGTCATTATTCCAGCCAGATCTGGAATATTTAGCGGAGCAGATGGATTTGGAGGGCTTCCAGCATTTCGATTGCTAGATTCTGGAATATCAGCCATTTGTGATGGATTGTTTTTGATGAAAAACGATATTACCAGTCGTTTCCCACAGACGGCGCCAATCCGTTGATGTAAAAAATTAGATCATACCTAATTATTTAATCACAGATAAAATAAATGAGACACAGAAGTTTTAAAGTGGTTCAGCCTTATAAGAATGGCCTACATCCACTGTTTCTGTTATTGATGATTGTTTGGGAATTCTCGATTACAAGTTCTATCAAGAAATTTCGGTCCCCTTACAATGAGGATTGTACAGTGTATTTATAGCCCTGAGGGTGTAATGTGAAAGGGTAATACATTCAATGTTGTACATGTGAAAGGGTAATATATTAAATGCCCCTTAAGCGTATACATCTGAATGATAAGCATTTAATGAACAGTCAAACTGTTGATTTTCCTGCTATTAATGCTTTATTTGAGGTGCAGCTCGGACCGCCTAAATTCCTCGGTAATCAAAAGTTCCTCGGTACTCAAAGGTTCCTCGGAGAGTTCTTGTAGGTCGGAGCGTCTAAGTTCCTCAAGGAAGTAGTGTTCCTCGTTGTAGTATGGTTCCTCAGAGCGTCTGAGTTCCTCGGAAGTGCTTGTTGCTGCCACGTAGATTACCACGTGTCTTCACTCGATTGAGCCATGTCAGCAGACTAAATTTGGTATCAACAGCGTGTATTCTTAGAATTTCATCATCTTAGAATTTCATCAAGCGTGCAGTCTGAAATAAAGGTTAATAACCGATACGTTTTTTGCACAAAGTTTTCTAAGATTTTCTAAGTTCAAAACATCCTTAGAGTTTTAAAGACCCGAGCTTTCGTTATTCTATGCTATAGTGATCTTTGTCGGCACCATTGGAATTTATTCTATATATAGTCTTGTTGGGTTTTGCGGTGGAGAAGCGGAAGAGCCGTGTTCAACATCGTAGACGTTACAAGCCATATCGGTCGACACCGAGACATATGTGGACGCATGTGTTATGGACGAGCATTGTGGAAGGACTTTATGCGTGGGCACTGCGAGAGGAGTAGTTGAAGATCAGAAGAGCATCAAGTCTCGTAGGGATCGAGTCGTTGAGTAAAACTTGTGTCTGTTCCTTGTAAATCCACATTTATAGTGATTGTCTGGCTCGGGCCGTACGAGGTTTTTTCCCTTTGTGGTTTCCTCGTACATCCGGTGTTGTGAGCATTATTTTCCTTAATTTACTTGCTTTAATCACTAGATGCATGTTTGGGATTAATCAAGGTGAAATTTGGTTAAGTTAAAATTGATTCACATTTTGGTGCGTATAAAATTAAAAAAAGGGTTTTCAAAAAGAAAAAGTGTTTTATTATCCTTAAAGCAAAGTTTGATTTGAAAAATAAGGGGCCTTCAAGCATCACCTACGTATGATTGAGTGCACCGACACTCAAAAATAGATACTTGCCACGTTCATACTTGTGGTATCCATACAGTGGTGGTGGGAGTCTATTACCACCTCGTAGGAGAGGGATACTATTGCGATAGCAGAGTTCTAAGAGCAGTTCGACTGCAAGTATTTTCTATCAGCTGTTCAGATGGATACGAGGAGGAAATTTAATGATGTGATGCAAGGTGAATGTTCAGTGGACGATTATGAGGAGGAGTTCAGTGTTTTGGCTAACTTTGTACCGGATGAGGTGAACATCGAAGAAAAGAAGAAGAACAGGTTCATGAATGGGCTAGCATGGAGGATCATACAATATTTACTTGGCAACCCAGCATTACAAATTTATACAGAGGTCATTAATGCCGTTCTTTTGCATTGCTAAGACCATTGCTTCCACCTGAAGGGAAGCAAGAGGACGGGTGAGTCGAGACAGCTAGACAAGATAGGTGGGAGTAATGCCAGCAGGACACGTCAACAATAGGTGGTGAGACAGTAGGGGAAAGAACTCGATAGGGGGATCCGGCCAAGAGGTTTTGGTCAGAATGTTACCGATCGGAGGGTCAGGGTTTCAGGCAAGGCCAATAGGGTCCTAACCAACAGAAGCAGGTTCTTTAGGTCCATATGGGCTAAGGGAACAACGGGGGAGGCCAATAGGGCAGGAGCCATCAGGGCCAGTATCAGGGGCCGCCTCGTCAGGGCCAGCAGGGCTAGAGACAGGAGGACTTTCAGGGGCAGTGCTTCATCTGTGTCCAGATAGGGCATAGGAAAAGAGAGTTCCCACAGAGAGCTAGGGGTCAGCAGCAGGATGCCCAACAGGAGCAGCAAATCCAGATGCCTCCAGTAGCACTAGTTTCACCAGCCCCACAGTCGCACGAGAAGATGCATTATGGGCGCCTGTATAACATTCGGGACGTGCCCATACCACCAACACTTTTAGCACCGACAACAGTCAAGGGTACATTTCCTATTCATGGGTATGAGGGTAGGATTTTTTTTATATGGGGGCGTCGTATTCTTTTATTGCCACTAGATTTGCACGAGCATCCATTCTTTTAGATACAACCAACACTCGCTTTATGTGTGTAGAGTCACCATTGGGTAGTGGGTCACTTATTCACTTGATGTGTAGAGGGGTGGACATATTTATTAGGAGATTAATCTTAGCAGCAGACCTTCTTGTGTTAAATATGGAGGGGTATGATGTTATTCTGGGCATGGATTGGTTGGTGGGTTACAAAGTGATGGTAGACTATTACGAGAGGACCATAGTGTTCTCCATTCCCGGGTAGGAGATATTCTTAGTGGCGATGCCTCTTCCCGAGGGAGACTACATTGAGGAGGAGACCTCACAAGAGGTAGCTATCCCATTAGACTCGATTCCAATTATGAAAGATTTTGAGGATGTATCTCACGAGATACCCGGGTTACCACCCAGTCGAGAGATCGAGTTTGTTATCAGCCTAGCATCGAGTACGAGATTGATTATTGAGCAGCGTATTTAGTAGCTTTTAGGGCGGGGTTTTATTCAACGAAGTTTCGTGAAGAAGAAGGATGATTCGCTTCTCCTGTGTGTAGACTACAGGGAGTTAAACAATGTCACGATACGGAATAAGTATCCATTGTAGAGGATCGATGACCTGTTTGACCAGTTGAGAGGATTTGCGTACTTCTCCTAGATTAATTTGAGGCCGGGATATCACTAGTGGTACATTTGAGAGAAGGATGTTCCTAAGACCGCTTTTCTATTATGGTACGGAACGTACGAGTTCAGGGAAATGCCATTTGGGATCACCAATGTGCTAGCAGTGTTCGTGGACCTCGTGAAATGAGTATTCAAGGAGTTTTGGGTTTAATTCATGATCGTGTTTTTATATGACATTCTGGTTTACTCTCGCACAGAGGAGGAGAACGCAAAATATATGTGTAGAGTTCTACAGACACTTTGGGACCAACAGTTGTATGCTAAATTTAAGAAGTGTGGGTTTTGGCTATGGGAGGTGCATTTTTTAAGCCATATTGTGTTCGACAGGGGCATTGTTGTTAATCCAAGTAAGGTATCGACGGTGAGGGAGTGGGGGCAGCCCATGACACCGACATATATTCGTAGCTTTTGGGGGTTATCCAATTATTATCGTCATTTCATTTTGGGGTTCTAAAAAACTGTCGGCCCGTTAACGAATCTTACTCGCAAGTGGGTATCGTTTGTGTTGAGTGATCACTGCCAGTTAGCCTTTAATGAGCTGAAGGACAAGTTGACATCAACACCTGTACTCACATCGCCTAGGTAAGGGGTGGAGTATCGGGTTTATACGGATGCATCCTTATAGGGACTTGGGCGTATATTGCAGCAGAAGGAGAGGGCTATAGCTTATGCATCTCGCAAGCTTAAGCCCCATGAGAATAATTACCCCACACACGATCTTGAGTTGGCAGCGGTTATATGTAAGGACATAAATTTCTAATTGAGTCCCTGTATTATTTTGACTTACTTCTGTGAATAAAACTGTGTTTGTAATATGTCATAGGGAGATTTTTATTTTGTCACGATCCTAATTGGTCTATGACATATTGAAGAAATTGAAGTCGTTGCGGAAAAGCTTCAAAGAATTAATCATGTTAAAATTTAATTAGTGCAAGTTTATTCATCTTCAAGAATCATGCCAAAGTTTAATTAGTGCAAGTTTATTCGTCTTCAAGTTAATTGTGTTCCGAGATCACTCAGGTATGAATGCATATAATTAATGGTGCTCGGAATTATTTTTATAAAAGATAAGGATGTAATTTTTATAAAGAAAAATGTTTAAAATATTTTTAAAGTGTTTTAAATGGTTTACATTACGTTTTATTCTGATAAGCTCGAAAAGGAGTTTGACTTATTTTGATCTCTTTTAAAGGAGGCGTTTTGAACTAAAAGTCAAAAAGTCAAACCGTCGCAATGTCGCTTAAACGACATAAGATCTCGTTCAAATGAGATACCTATGTCGCGCAAACGATGTGGCTCTGTCGTTCGAACGACACATTTTTTGAGGGGGTGCTTAATTCTTATTTAAAACCTATTTTCGTCAGAGTTTCGTAAATGTGCATTCTAGAAAAATAGTTTACCATCTAGTACGTGTTTGCACATATTTTCTAAGGTTTAAAAGGCATAAACATATCCTTAGAGTTTGCAAAGATTCGAGTTATCATTCTTATATGTTTAAGTGATTTTGCTGCACCAAGAAGGTTTATTCTACCATTGAACATAAGGGTTTTGCGATGAAAAAAAGAGAAGAACTTTTTATTCGACATCGTAGACGAATCAAAGACATTCGGTGGACACCGAGACATACGTGGATGCGTGTGTTGTGGACAGGTATCATGGAAGACGAAATTTCTACGTGGGCACTATTGAAGAACGATAGAAGATCAGAAGGAGTGTCAAGATCCTTAGGGATCGAGTCATTGAGTAAGGCTAATCCGTCTTTGTAAAACCTTTGTTCATAGTGATTGTCTGGCTTGGGTCGTCCGAGGCTGTTTTCCCGTTTTGGGTTTTTTCCTCGTACATCCGACATTGTGAGTATTGTTTACTTTTCTTTACTTTCTTTAATCACTAGATGCATGTTTAGGATTAATCAAGATAAAATTGGTTTAAAGTAAGAATTGGTTTTCACAACTTGGTTTGGTGCACATTAAAAATTGGATAATTTTTGGTAATAAATTGGTTTGGTTTGAAACACACGCATTTAGGGACCACTCAGGTTTTTCAAATTGTTTTTTGTAAAGGACTACCAATTTGATATTTAGTATCATCCTGATAAGACTAACGTAGTGGCAGACTCATTGAGCCGACGACCTATGGGTGAATTAGCAGAGGTCTGAAAGGCGAAGTGGAGTGAGCTTCGACACAACGATGAGATCGCCAGAGTGTGTATGGCAGTCTTGGCTATTACTCCCGAGATTATTATGCGGGTAGTGAAGGCACAGGCGGAGGATCAGTTCTGTCGGGATAGAGTACGCCATGTATCAGTCAATGGAGAAGAGTCCTATTCAGTTAGTTCAGAGGGAGGCCTACATTTTAATGGGAGACTTATTGTGCCAGAGGATGAGAACGTGAGGCATATGGTTATGACTGTGTCTCATAGTTTGAGATTTGTGGTACATCCCGATGGGGATAATATGTACCAGGACATAAGGAGACACTATTTATGGTTAGGGATGAAGAGAGACATAACAAAGTTTGTCTTGAATTGTGTTACCTATCAGTTAGTTAATGTATACCACTAGAGGCCTTCCGAGATGCTAGAACCACTGGATATTCCCGTGTAGAAATGGGAAAGAATTTCGATGGATTTCATTGTAGGGCTACCGACGTCACAAATGGGGTCATAATTCCATTTGGGTGATAGTGGATCAACTGAACAAGGTGGCCCATTTCTTGCCAGTTCGTACCGACTTTGATACGATGCAATATGCACAGTTGTTCATTACGGAGATAGTAAAGATGCATGAGGCACCGATTAACATCATGTCTAGTAGAGATAAGATCTTCGTGTCTCACTTCTGGCAGAGCTTTTAGGAGGCCATAGGCACAGACTTATAATTTAACACCGCATATCATCCCCAGACGGACAGACAGACAAACAGGGTCAAGCAGAGGCTCAAGGAAATATTAAGGATGTGTATACTTGATGTGGATGGGAGAGATACCTTCCACTGGAAGAGTTTGTGTATAATAGATCTTATTAATTCACCATTGGCATGGAACCATTTGAGTCACTATATGGGATACCTTATCGCTCGATCGCTTACTAGTTAGAGGTGGCGGATAACAAGTTATTGGGGCCAGTGATGATACATGAGACTACTGCCAAGATCGAGCTAATTCGGGGACGTATTCTATTAGCTCAAGACAAGGAGAAGAGTTATGCATATACGGACTGGAGACACATTGAGTTAGAGGTTGGCGTCTGGGTGTTGATGCGGGTGTCTCCCATGAAGGGGGTTATGAGGTTTGGTAAGAAGGGGAAGCTAGCACTGAGGTTCTTTCCTATTATTAAGAGAGTGGGACCCATACTATATAGACTGGGTTTACCAAAGCATCTACAGCGGATACATGACATGTTCCACTTCGCTTCGCTGATGAAGTATCGAAGGAGCTAGAGAGATATTTGGCACGTTCCACTCGAGGAAATTGATTTACAGCTAGACATGTCATATGAGGAGAGACCCGTAGCTATTCTAGACCATAGTGAACGAAAGCTACGAACTAAGGTGGTACCATTAGTCAGAGTTTAGTGGGGACACCACAGTGTTGACGAGTCGACATGGGAGTGGGAGGATGACATGCGAGAGCAACCAGAGTTATTCACCGTAGGTATGACCTAATTTTGGGGACGAAGTTCCTTTGTAGGGGGAAGTTTGTAACACCCTGTATTTCTAAGCATTTAAGTGTTTAATTAATTCGGGTAAATTTAAATTACAAGTGTGTTGTAATTTAATTGAATTAATAATTATGTATGTATTTATATATTAATCGGGAGAGATAATGATTAATATAAATAAAATAAGTGTGTAGTAAATTATACGTGACTATTATTATACATTGTAGTGAGTTAAATGACAAAATTTTATTGTATCTCAACTAGGAGTCGGGATAGACTATATTGAGGTTGAGATGGAGGCTTTTGGTAAAGTGACTCAGATGATGATTTTGAGTGCACGATTGATTTTGGAGGGGTCGAGATAGTCAAAAAAGAGTACCCGAGGGTAGTAATTGGGTCTCAAAATATTTTTAGGCATAACCGAGCCCACACGGGATGTTCGGGTCATTTATGTAACACCCCGCATTTTTATGATTTTTATGCCTTGGATTAATTAAATGGAATATGGAAAATTAATTGATAAATAATCCGGATTAAAATAAATATTAGCTAGCGAGATAAGAGTTAGTATTTGTCAGTGAGAACTTTATTGAATATTACTAAGCAAAAAAAGTAATATATAATTGTGGATATGATTGTGAAGTGAAATAAATTGTCGCGAGTGAGAAATACAACAATTACAGTAATTAATTTGGGGCGCGCGTGTCAGTCATGTCAGGACTAAATTAGTGTAATATAAGTATTTATTTATAAGAAATCTAAATGATCATTTCGAGTGCGCCATTGAGTCCAAAAGGATCGAGATAGTTAGAAAATCTACCCAGGGTTTAGTTTGGGTCATAGGACAATTTTAGGCCTAATCGGCATCCGAGGATGGCATTGTGGTAATTTCTATTTTTGGGCATTAATTACCTACGAAATTAGGAGAGGTATTATATCATTTATGTAAGGGAGATTAGGGTTATCATTTATAAAATCCAAGGGGGAGTTACAGAGGAATATGGAGAGCCAATTCTAGGAATCGAAAGCCAAGAACAACCATCTTGCACCACCGAGACCACCATCACATAGATACAAGAACGTGAAATACAAAAATACCAACTACACCAACGGATTAGACCTTCACTTTCGAGGCAAGTGTTTAAACTTGCTTAATTTAGATCAATAATGGAACCTATCTTAGTGTAGGTTCATTTTGAATATAAATATGGTGTTTATTTGATGAAATTTGAGAGTTAGAGTAACTAATTAAAATATGGAGATAATTAGGATGAACTCTTCATGTATGTAGATTAGGAATCACGAATTGAGAATTCATTATGATGAACAAATCTGAAAATTTTGGTATTCTTTAATGTGAATTTAAAGAATTAGGGTTTAATGAACTAATTTGGGGATTTCAAACTTTACTAAGAGTTATGCATGATTTAATGATCCTAGATTGTTAGAAATCATATAAATATATCAAAACATCGATTAGAAGTGTTGGATTGGTGTTTGGGATGATTCTGTAGAGGTTTTAGTATCATTAATGGTGGGAACTTAGTTTTAGAAGGTAGAAGTCGACCGGATCGATTCATTTTTCTACCGGACCTGATCGGTTCACTTTCCAATAAATCCGGATCGGTTCGTTTTTTTATAAATCCTGATCGGTTCATTTTTCTATAAATTTTTGTAAAGGCCGAACCGAACCGATCATTCAGGACCGGATCGGTTCATTTTTTGGGCAAATTGTTCTATTGTTATTCCGTGACTTTTAGTAATATAAAAGTGGGATTAGCTACTGTAGAAGATACTTGGGATTATGAATCGCTTTATATGAGGTATGATAGAGAGAACAATTGTAATTAAATAATATCAGGAGTATAGTGAGAGGTTTACCGCCTATGAATATGTATTTAGGTTGTGTATACCTACTAATTGGAATAGGTTGCGTGAATATCTACATGATTGATTTGCTATGTGTATAACATACCTACACTGTTTGCTATCGTGGGAGGTTATTTTGGAAAGGGGACAGTCTTATCCCTATGATCCCAGTTGGGGGGTTTTTAGATTTGGTACCTCAGAACATGGAACCTAGGTACGAGCTATCTATAAGAATGATAGTGATGATAGTCATATGGGTGCGTAGGTATATGATTAGCCCATAGAATTAGAACCATGCTCGCCTTCAATATGTGTGATTTGTATTTCGATGGCTCGTGAGTGATTCCAAATCATTAGTCCTTACGTAGTACGAGATGTACCGAGACTTGATAGCAGAGTATGCATGCACCGCAGCTGAGTATAGGGGTGCTGTTTTAGTATATATACTTGATAGTTATGTATATATGCTTGTAATATTATATACTGTGTGATAATTGCAGATAAAGAAGATGACGAATTCTTAAATAACTTAAGTATGTGAACCCTTAAATCGATTTTGTGAAACTCATAATCAGGATAGTATATATATAAGAACAATGCATAGTAATGGTATAGGGGGACTTCGGGACATTACTATGGATGATAGAATGATAGCTTATATCTACAAACTAGTTAGATGAGAATTATGTCTAGAGTAGTTTAACGGTATGTTAGGCGTGCATATTAGTTGAGAGGTGATAATATCAAGTGAGTGTGCGAAAATCTAACATGTGTCTTATATTTGCTTTACGGAATCTTTAAATTACTTGCTAAATTGTTTTAACATCTTTTACACTCGGGCTCTGACCCATCTCTTGCAAAAATCTCTTTCTTGTGTATTATTTTAGGTGCCCAGCCACATGGACACCAGGGTTAGTCCATTGGATCTTTTGACTTGCTGTAGTTATTGTGGAAGTTAGAGGTCCTCGCATTTAGACGCCTCTACTTCTATCTTTTCAATTCTAGTATTTAGACTTCTCAGTTAGGGCATGTGTCGTCCATTCTCAGTTTATTTATGTTAGAGGATGATTGTACTTATTTATTTCAGTATTTTCATTTCAGTTGGATTTAGTATTGTTGGTTTGGATTTTATTTGACAGGGACGATTATTCTAGTTTATTATATTCAGTTGGATGATTTTTATTCCTTAGTTATTTATGCAAGAAAATGATGAATGTTTTAATAGTTTAAATTAATGGACTTAAAATAATTCAATAAAATGTTTTGACACTAGCTTAATTAATTATTAGGTAGTTAAAATGAAAATTATATTTCGATAGTGATGTTAAGAATGAACCAACTGGATATTCCATTTTAAATTTCATAAAGGACTGGTTACCCGGTATTTAATTGGACGAGGTGTCACAATTTGGGCTTGGCCCATAAGCTTAATTTCAGAATTAAAAATATAAAATCCAAATTTGGGGGTTAGTGGAAGACATGAATCAAAAAGAAAACCCTAGATCTGTAGAGAAGAAAAGAGGGAGAAAGTGGAGGGAGCTTAAGGAAGCCAAATCACAAGGAATTAGGTGTGTTCTTCATCAATTCGTCATTTACCTCAAAGGAATGAGACCCTATGAATCTAATTAGGTAAGTGGTTAACTTTCTTTCAATCTAAATTATAGTTTTTCGATTAATCTAAATTCGTTTTGGGGTGGATTATCACATGAAAACGGGTTTTGGGAAAATCGAACATATTGGGTAGATTACAGGTTCTATTGATATAGACATATGTTTTAGCGTTGTTGAATCTGAATAATATTGCAATCCCAATTTTTGAGGTTGATTAATATTGGATTATGGAACTGAATTTGTAAAAAAAAAGAGGATCATGTGCAGCGTGGGAAAACCCAATTAAGAAATTGATAACTTTGAATGAAAGTAAATGATGCTTTGAAATCATTATGAGGATTGAAACTTATTGTGAGGGTGAATAAATGTTGGTAAGGATCGATTGAGGTTTAGAATTGAAGTCTAAAACCTTAAAGGATAAAAAATGGCAAAAAGGTAGAATGGTGTAGATGAAGAGGTTTGAAACCCGGACGGTCGTTCGAATGACCTTGGGCGTCATTCGAACGACGGTGGGAAATTTTTGGCATTTCGGCCTATTTGTTCTATTTTGCCTAAATTTCTTTTGAAGATTGTAAAGGGTATTAATTAGTGAGAAATTTATTAGAACCTTATACCTAGAGAATTAAGGGATGGGTATAAAGAATGGTAAAGGTATAAAGGGCGTGAAATTCATTCAAGGATTTTGTAAAATAAATTCTAAAGGATTAAATTACGGGTCGAGTGAATGAGTTCGGGTATTGTAGTTTAGTGACACTATGTTAATAAATTAATAAATGGTTGAGTAATTAAATTATAAGTCGGGATATAGACTCGGGTATTATTTTTGGCTGGTGCTACGGGAGCTAAACACGGGTTAGCCAGGTTTAAATTAAATTATATATATAAGGATAATGTGATAGTGTATATATATATATATATATATATATATATATATATATATATATATATATATATATATATATGATTGTGTGCTCATTAAACATTTGTGTTAAAATTTTTATAAATATATACCCCTCTAGTGCTATCATAGGAGGTTGTGCAATGTGGGTAAACCCCCTATCTTATGAAAGCAGGGAGAGTATAATCCCGAGGTCATAGTGTCAGGTATATTATGTTGTGATTCTTTTCGGGATGAGACATCTTGGGTATGATTCAGTCTCACACACGGGGAACTATGACCGCCTCCACTACGCTTATTATTATTTATTGCCTGATTCGGCGTGAGTCAACCATCTCGTGATTTCCGGGTTGGATTGAGTATACCTGTGGTGATAACATTTTAGAGAAAACGTCCGGTGAGTTATTACTCGGGAGGATGGATATTATGTACGACGTGTGTGTGAATATTATAGTATAATTCTACGTATATAATTAGTGTGGAGATTTATATACGAAAAAAATACATGAAGTGAAATTATATTACTATTATAACCGGTGAAACGTTATATGATTTTATTCGAATGGAATAAAATAATTATTAGGTGAAATAATTTAATAATCCATAGTAATATTACTCGGACTAGAGTAGTGGATAAGGAATGATTCATAACAAGGGTAGTTAGACGGGGTAGTACAACTAGGTGGGTTATGAAGACAGTGGTAGGTGTGCACATTAGTTCACGAGTGAGGAGTATCTCAAGGGAGTGCGACATTAGCTTAAATATGAAAAGGATTCATGCATTTCAATTACTCCAAACTTAATCAGTTACAAATGTTAATTAAACATTTTGGGTTCCAAACCTTGCCAAAAATATTTTTAAAACCTTTTAGGTGTCTATCCATAGGGACGCCAGATTAGATTATCTATTCTAGGGATGCGCAGCTACGGCATATGTGAATGCATGCAGGATTTGGACTAGAAGCCTGAGTTGTTCATTCTAGTTTAGGATTTCATTATTCTAGTATTTCATCTTTGGGCATGTTGACCCTATAGTACTTTATTAAGTTTATTCTGTTCAAACTTGTGTTGGGATATATTGATTTATTTGTTGGATTTATTATATAGATTTGGAGTTTGTAACCGATCGTTTATTCAGCAAGACATTTGTTTATTTATTTATTTATTTATTCATATCTTGTGATGGTTGGAAATCTATTAATATGTGAATGGTTTAATTTTGTTTTCCGAATAGGGTTAAATGTTAAATGAAAAGATAAAATTTGACATCGGCTTAATTAACTAATAGGTGATAAGTATTTTATGTTTTTTGGAAAGTGATGCTAAGAATGAACCATATGGGAATCCTATTTAATTTAATAAAGGACTGAGCACCCGGTATTTAATTGGGTGAAGTGTCACTTCACTTGAGGCTAAATCTTAGTTTGATAAAGTTTTGCAGTCAATTAGAACTTCTTGAACATATGTGAGTATTTGGGTCATAATTCATTTGTATATAGTTCACACCCATACATTCCATCCCACATGTTTAGACATATCGATATTATGCTAGTATGTAAAGTTTATATGTTTTGTGTCGAGTTTCGTGGTTGTTTATTCCTATATATGTGTGCCGAATTTTCTTGGGAATATTTTTCATATATTATATACGGTATCGTGTTGTATTTGTAATATTTATATTCTTTTGAAAAATTTGTAAAATTTCAAGAATAGTTGGCTTGGATGGCCTTTGAATTTATCATTACACATGCTCTATTTATATCTTTTCGTGGTGATATCATCTTCTAAGTGATGCTTTGTATTTCATGATTTTGTTTTACTCATTTGTCTATTGGAGAAAAAAAGGGGGAGAACAAATTTCAGTTCTTTTGTTTGTTTAAAACTCGATGCATCATGGGTATATTTCTTTGTCTAATGTGCATAGGTATATAAATTGAAAATCAAGAAACACCGAAAGAAGATAAAGTTGCCAAAGGGAAGAACAATGAGAGTTTAAAGACAAAGAGTTATGTGAGGCCATTATAGGGTTGGAAAGGGTGTTAGATTTCTTTTGTCATTTATAGACCAATGTTGATGTAATTTGGATTTTGAATATGTTTGAATATGTAATTTGGATTTCTTTTGTCATTTTTGTATTGGAATAGCCAAAGGGGGATATTTGTAAGAGAAAATTCAATGATATTGCTCATAACATAGGTCTTGTATTATTTTAGGCTAGTTTGGCATATCACGTTACAAACGTCACAGCAAACCAACATAAACATTCAATAATTCCCTACATCCCATAAAAGGTATAAAGCTTTTTAGAAATTTAAATTTATTCATTAAATTTATTTGAGGATGTTTTATTTTTTTAAAACTGAAAGATGATTTTTTTTTAGTTTTAAAAATCGAGGTTTTTTTATTTTAAAATTATTTTATTCTAAGTTCGCCTGCCTCGTTCAAACGAGATGCCTAAATCGCTAGAAGGGTCATTCGATATCTTCATCTAACGAGCATCTAACGAGGGCGTACTGTTTTGCATCGTTTGAAGTTGGTTAAAATGAGATAGCACTATTATTCGAACGAACCCGCTTTCGTTCTAACGAGATGCTACTCTCGTTCGAATGAACCTCATTTTCATTCGAACGAGTCACTCCCTCAAAATTTGTGTTCGCCTTATAAATACCTATTTCGTATTTATTTTTTCTAAGACTTTTGAAGGAACTCTTTTTGCATTTCCGTTCCAAATGTTTTCAAAGTTTTGTGTTGATAAAACACTTTTGATTCACAATACACATCCCCAAACAGTATTTTTGAATCGGTTTAAACCCTAAATAGTTTAGTATCCTTGCGTAAACCTTGTGGAGAGGTACCTCCATGGGTGACTTGTGAACCTGGATGGATCACTGCTAAAGAAGAAGGCAGAGGCTGGATCGGTGGATACCGAGAGCGAATCTGTCGCTTGTGGACTGCTTGGAGATAAGTAGTATTCTTTAGAGATCTTACAAAGACTGTGCGTTATACTTGTGGAGGTGATCAAGTAGTATTGTAAGTCGGTTGTCTTGTAATATGTCTAAAGTACTGAATAAAGGTTTTGACCTGAAAAGGGATTTTTCCTCAATAGCTGTGTTCTTGAATACGTAGCATACTCATATTATTTTGAACACATATTTGCCTTCATAACCAATTTAATCAAAAATTAAAATTTGTTTAAAATGGGTTTGTATGCTTGGAATTTTAAATTGATAAAAACAAAAAAATAGAATTTTTATTTATAACCATCCTGGCCAGACACGTATATTTTCGCATTCTCAAATTAGTATTAGAGCATTCGTTATTTTTACCTTTACATATTTGTAGTGATTCATCATATATTCTAAAGAGAGTATGCGTTCGGTAACCATGCTAAACAGAGTATGCTTTCGGCAAAACCACCTTTGGTGGGCGGAGACCACCCTTGCTCAACTTCCAAACAATCTCATAAATCGATTTTAAGAAAGATCGCATTTGCGCCTTCCAATAAGGATAATTTGAAACTTCAAACATGGGAGGTCAGGTAATGGAACTTTCCTCTTGATTGAACTCCATTTAAACAACCCTAAAACAACACTAAATATGGATTAAACACGATAAACTAGTGTAACCCTCTCTAATACCAACTTGGGAAAGTCGTGCCAAAATTGCTAAGGTTATACCAACTTTCAATTTACCAAATCAATTAACCAAATAAACAATTGATACGATTTTAAACATGCATCATTTAAACCAAGCATTGTGTAAACTAATTACCAATTTGATCTTACCCTAATAATACATTTAGGTGATATAACAAGATTAAAATAAACAGTCACACAACACGGCGATGTGCGAGAAAAACCCACAACGAAATAAATCTCGAGCGGACTAGCCACAAAAAAATTATTTTTTCTTTTAATTTTTCCACTCTGATATTAGACTTACTCACAAACTCGATGCCTTTAAGCCTTGTCGTGCTTCCTTGCTCCTTACTAACTTCTTCAGAGCCACTGTTCGATGCCTTCCAATAGTAATCACAACGCAGACACTCCCACGTCTCGGTATCCACCGAGCTTACTTGATTCTTGACTGATCCAGTCATTGCACAATGAAAATCACAAAATCCACCGCTCGAAAGAACACTCAATGAAGGTTAAATGATCTGGGTGAAGAACACACAAGATCTCAAATAGACATAAGATGTTGAAACTTGAATTTCAGACAATTTGGTGTAAATTGGGTTTAGGAGGCTCAAGATTGTCTTTGAAAATCATTTTTGCAAAACCTCTCCTTCAGAATACTTTGTCAGCACTTAATTTATAGTATATGTGAAAAGTCGACGACATAAATTTTGAGGCAACTTGTTCAAACAAGAACACGCAATATCATTCGAATGAGTATGCCCATATCATTTAAACCAAAAACAAGTCATTCCAATGACACTGCTATTCTCATTTGAACAAACTTCAAACAACCTTTACGTGAGATCTTTCTGCTAAGCAGAAATATTTCGCTTGAAACTCGTTCAATTCTCGTTTGAACGTAAACCCTCAACTTTCTTGAATAGAATTACACTTTTTCCAAATGAAACACTGAAACTCGTTCTAACTACAAAAGAAACTCGTTTAAACGACTTTTAAAAATATAAAAAAATTCTTTAAAAATATTTTTACAAAAATAGCCTCAGTAAGTATTTTAAAACAAAAAACCTAAGTCATATCCAGGGATCAAACATAATATGCATTCATACCTTCTCGATATCCCATGGATATTGAAGACGAAACTCGGAACAAAACTCGTAATGATGTGATCGTCACTTTACTTGGGTGCTACAGTCTTCAATACGCGTCATAGGCTTGAAAAACAAACTGAATTCAAATCCTAACCTATAAATCAAATGTTTTTATCCAAATTGAATAAAACCAATAAATAACACAAATTAACTCAATATGAAACGTGTCCTTACACACCCGCTTCATGAGTTTGAACTGCCTTCGCAATACTTATAGAGGGTAAAGATTTTGTACCTCCCTAATCCAAACTTTCCAAACTTTCCTCCCCTATCAGCTGAGGTTCCTCTCCATGAGGTAACATGTCTATTTTTTCTTCATGATCTTTGCTTTCGAGTTCTTTTTTGCATTTACTAGTTTTGACATCTTGTCTTACTTTTCTTTCAGACTGTGTCAGTGAGGACATCCTGGGTGCAGGGTGTATGAATTTTGATATCTTCAGTGGCTGAGCATATTTGGACACTAACTCAGTCCTACGTTGCGCATGTGCTATTTCATGACTACATTCCATCTTCTTCTCCCCGACTCCGAGGACTTTGTCGAGGGCTATTCTTCTCATCGCCATGGGAAGAACATTTGTCGCTATTAGTGAGTGATTTATTGAAAATGTAACGCCCCGATCCGGTGGGGTCACTATTGGATCAACCTGCACCGAGTCAAGGAGTTAAAGGAGGAGGGAAAAAATCCAGTTTTATTATTTAAGAAAAACTCTCCAGTTGCACCATTTGTAAGGATTAAATTACTGGTTTTAAATTTGAGACAAGTGGTCACTTTAAATAAATAAATTAATTTACAAGGTTTATATATGAAAATACTTTTAATCCATCAAAGCTTAAAATAAGAAATAAATCGCAGTTATCCCTGTATTATTACATCACATCACCAAAGGCCCGAATAAAATGATTTAAGTATCCCAAATCCAATTTTTCAAAAGACAAATTAAATAAAATGACAGAGCTTCTAACAATGATTATTACCCTCAGGGCCTTACGGGCATCCTTGCCAACTTCCCTACTTGATGTACCTGGGATGGGGTATGGATTTTAATATAAAAAGTAAGGGTGAGCGAACACTCAAAAAGGTGTATAATACTAAACTATACATTTTCTATAAAAATACTATACATATAATCACGTGTTTTAAATAATTCTGAAAATGTTTAACAATTTAGCTAGTATTAATGCAACTGCCATGCAACACTCAAGTGATGTGCTCATACTCACACTTGACCACTTTATACCACCCTTTACTGGGTCTAGAGACTATTTAATGACATTTTATTCCTTAGTCTCCACTTTATCCCTTTTATTAGGTTGTCTCATTTACATTCATTAAACACAACCATATTCATTTCATTTCTATTATCTTTTCTCAGAAAATATTCGCATACCTTAACGGGCTCCATATCGCCAACTATGCTACCATATGCTCTAGCCATTGATTTTGGGTCTTTCACCCCAGGGCTCTGGGTCCTTCTTAAATATTTTCTGGTCTCATGCGAGTCCATATTAATGTGATTTAATATTTTTACTAATGTTCACATTATTCGTTTACTTTCATCGTTTTCATGCCTTTATGTTCATTTATCCGTTTTTCATAAAATCGATTGACAAGGTCAAATGAGGAAGTCCATCTAGTACGACCCTCTAATTTTTGTCAAAATTTCTTTTTAATCCTTCGTTTTTTGAAACCTTGTGAAAAACATATTTCTTTCATCATGGCATCATAGGTCATCATTTTGTTTCAAAATCACCTTTCATGATTTTATGTCCAAAGTTCACACATTATCATTTCTCTTCAAGAAAATCCCTTTTCTTTATATTTATTTTCAAGAAACACATTTAATGTCATACATATCATTTTATAAAATATTCATTTTATCTTTATACCTAAATGTTGCATTAAATATCATTTATTCTTCATTTTACAATAGTTTTAGGGTTAATACTTCGAACTTTCGTACTTCATTAAGAAACCCATTTTTAATTCCACATATTATGTTCATAAATCCTTCCTTATCATACTACAATATTTTAAGCATTTTTAGGAGGATTCCTGGTCTAAAACCCCCTAAATATGTAACTAAACATGACATCAACATGGAAAATATATCTTCATGATTATTTCCTCATTTTTCCAAGATTAAAATACTATTGTTCTTCGAAAGCCATTTAAATTAAGTTTTCATAAAAAATCCCATTTTGTAAGAAAAATTTCAAATAAACATACTAGAAAATATTTTGCAAAAAAAGACCATTCTATCATGCATCCTAATAGATTTCAAATCTTGAAAACAAATGGAGGAAAAATCTATCTTAGATTTGAGGAGGAGAAACTTAGAGGGATGGCTTGAAAGCTCCTAAAAACTCATATGCTCTAAGAAAGCTCCAACTCTTCAAAAGCTCTAATAATGGCTTCTTCGAACCAACTTCTTCCTAAACCAGGCTTGAAATAGGTGTTTTAGCCTTGGAATAGCTTAGAAATGCTTGAGGTGGAAGGGGAAATATTTGGAAAATGGTGGGAATAGTTGGGTAATGGAATAGTGTGGTAGAGAGAGTGAGGGAGAAAGAGAAAGAGAACTCCAAAAATATGATGAGAAAATTCCCCCCCCCTCTCTCTCTCTCTCTCTCTCTCTCTATCTCTCTCTCTCTCTCTTCATACCTATATTTAAACCCACAAAACTTAACCATTTACCTAATGGTTAAACCCATATTTTGATTTAAGCCGTTGCGAGCTCGATAACTTAGCAAATTCGACAATCCATATCACGACAGCACATTAAAATATGCAGATTTTCAAATTTATGCTCCGCTCGTTTGAATAAGGTACTAACGAGGGTAAATCGTAGGATTAAAAGGGGCAAAGAGATCCACCTCGTTCGAACGAAAAACTGCCCTTCGTTCGAATGAAAATGCACCTCGTTCGAGCGTGAGATTTCCATCGAGATTCTAGAGAGCGAGGAAAATCGTCTGGATCCTAGTCATTAAAAGGTCGTTCGAACCTCGTCTGAATGACAGGCCCCTTCTTGAACAACAATGAACTTCATTCGAATGACGATAAAAAATTATGATATCAACTATAGTCCATTAAAACTCCAATTACGTTGCACAAAAGATACAATGATAACTTAAACTTAACATCCATTCATAATATATATTTCATGGCCCAAGGGCATACAATTTACGAGGTTAGAAGTACAAATCTCGGACACGAGTGTCATATAAAAAGTCTGGGTTGCATCCTGGAAATGTTATTTTTCTTTAAGATGTATACGTAACTATACAAGACTATTTTATATACAATGGTAATTTCATTTAATTATTTTGGTTAAATGACTTATTCTACATGTAGTTTTATTTTTTCCAGTGAGGATTTTATGAAAAATTTAAAAGAATGCATGTATTTGAAATTTTTGGAATTTTTTCTGAGGATGGATAAATATAAAGTAAGGCATTTTTATGATAAAAAATCATTTATGAGTTTTTCCTGATAAAGGGAGGATAAAAAATGGAAGAAAAAGGGAAATTTACCTAAATAGAGGGTGCCAATTGACACCCTCCTTGGCTCGCTTATAAGAATGTCATTGAGAATCCTTTGCTTTTTAGGCTTTTGTACCCTCTTGTTGTTGTGAAGTTACTCATAATTTCACGGGTAGAATTTTCATATTAACCCCTTTTTCCTCTTTCGGTATATCTTCACTATAAAAGGGTGGGGAGACTTATGTATCCTTTAAGGTCACCATTGACCTTATTCTTTATCTTGTGCTTTCTTCTTAAAATCTTCTTTTCAAATGGTCATTCCTTTTATTGCGGGGTATTATACCTATCTCAACTACTTGGAAGACATGAGTGTATATGGAGTGGATTCTGCCGCTTTCAACTTGCACCCGATCATTTTATGGCATAAACATTAAATTAAGTGGGCCCTCTTAGATGTAACCTTTCAATTGTAGTTATTGAAGGACTATATGTTATGCTTCAAGCATATGAGGTTTGTCCAACTTACAAGGAATTTTCTGCCATCTTGGGTGTGGACTCAAGTGTTCCATCCACCATGCCAAATTTTGCCAATCTCCACGAGATGTAACGGGATAATTATAGTAAGCGCAAATATTTTAGCTTAGAATTTTTATTTATTTTATTTGCACTTTGGCATATTCGGCGTATCTCGTAACAAACCAACACGATGGACCAAACTCCAACATCTCCAAGATTTAAGACTCCTCTACATCTTAAGAAGGTATAAAGTTTTTAGGAGTTTGAATTTATTCATAAAGTTATTTGCTATGTTATTTTTTATATAAAAAATGAGGTTGAATTTTTTTCATTTTAAAAAATAAAATATTTTTTAACCTCGTTCAAACGATATCATAATCTCGTTCGAAAGAAATGGCCTATTTATTAGAAGGTCCGTTAGATCTACATCGAACGAATATCCAACGAAAGCATTATGTTTGAATTTGTTAGAAACTCGTTAGAAGCTTGTTCTAACGAGATTGTTTTTTGTTTGAACGAATGGGTTTTCGTTAAAACGAAATGGCTTTCTCATTCGAACGACTTCTAATTTTGTTCGAACAAATTTGTCGCCTCGGGTTTCACGTCAGGTCTATAAATATCTGTTTTGAGTTATTTTTTTGTGGAACTTTGGAAAAAACGTAAACATAATATGCTTTCCAAAGTCTCTCCATATTTTGGGTTTTCACGCATTTTTTGATTCACACTTAACATCCCCGAATAGTTTTCTTAATCTTTTTGAAACCCAATTTTTTTTATATCTTTGCATACATATTTGTGGAGAGAGATCTCTATGACTGAACCTTGTGACCCAAGTGACCAAGGTAGAATAAGGCAGAAGAAGGCTGAAGGCTAATTTGTAGATACCGAGGGTGGACCACCACCCGTGGACGACTCTAGAATGAGCTATTTTTAGAAGTTTTGAAGACACTGTGCATTATACTTGTGGGTGATATCAAGTAGTTTGTAAGTCGATAGTCTTGTAAAACTCTTTAAAGTGGTGAAAAATAGGTTTGCCCACCCTGATTTTTTTTTTGCTCAAATCTGTTTGTGATTGCATGCGTAGTTATTTTTCGTGTTTGGAACGATCATCACATGCAACCTAATTTAATCGAAGATTAAAATTTGGTAAAACTTAGATTTGTGTTTGTAGGCATTTATTTAAATAAGTTATTTCATTAAGATCCAGTGCGCTCTCAAATTGGTATCAGAATGGGTCACACTAAGTTATCATGTTAGATGCTTATTTAGTGTTGTTTAGGTGGTTTTTATCATTCTCTCGGGTTTGATTTTTTTTTTTCTCTCGATGGATAGCCATATTGAAAATTTATCTCATTTGAATTTGAAGTTTGCTAAAGGAATTGAAATTCTTGAAAAAGAAAATTCTCGTTGTAAAGTTATTTTGGAACTTTTGCAAACTGTTCAAACTCAAAGAGATGCCTTTCATGAGAATCTTATGGACATGGACCGCAATTTTAAAATTTTAGAATTGTCCAAAAAAGAGAGTGATGATAAAGTCTAAGTTTTAGAGAAAGAATTAGAAGACTCCAAAATTTCTAGGGTGAGTTCACGTGCCGATGAGGATAGTGATAAGTTGATTTTATATTTGAGGGCACGCTAGAAGACTCTTAGGGATAAGGTCACTTGCATTGAAAGGGTGAGAGATAACCTTTTAGGAATAATTGAATATATGAATAAGGAGTCCCTAAAACTTGAAGATTCTACTTCTTTGCTTGAGTCTTAAGATTTAAAGTTAAATGATGATTTAAAAGACTCTAGTAGTGTTGGTAGTGATGGTACTAGCTCCCATGTTTCTAATGCTTCCGTTACTAAAGCCAAGATCATTATTTATTTTAGAGGATCAACCACATCCAAAGACGTTAGAAAAGGTCAACCCATAGGTAACATTCCTCCTCTTTACACATGTTCGCATTGGGGTAGGAAAGGTCACCTTAGGGAGTTTTGTTATGATCTTAGAATAGGTCCTAAGAAGTTTAAGTCTAGTGTTCCCTTGGTTCCCGAACCCCGACGTGTTAGGTATACATCCATTTGGGTTAGGAAATCCATTTTAGAGATGCTACATGTTAGACTAGTTGATTCTCACATGCTTGCACATGATTCTTCACATGCCTGCACATGATTCTTCACATGCTATTGAACTGTTTACTAAGTTTTTAAGTAAAAGTTAAATGTTGAGTAAACTTCGAAAAATAAACTCGTTGAATGAAAATCTTTTTAAGAACACTATACAAGATGTGTAAAAACATAATACTCTTTTGGATGTGAGATTTGATAGATAGATTACCAAAGGTTTTTAAAACTAAAACCTATACTAATTCTTTAATATGAAATCACACATATAAGAAGTTAAGAACAGTTCAAGAAAGTTTGACACAGGGTTTTTTAACGTGGTAAAATTCGAAGTTAGAAAAAACATCCACGGTGACCTCTAGGCCACAAAATAAAAATCCACTATAATCAAACAACCGTTACAAGATTACAGGAACTAAACATGCATTCAAGATCCAAAGCTAAAAGAAAAGAAATATACCTACATGAGATTTCCTCTCCAAGGTATTTATGATCTGGCTTTGACCTTCCTAGTAGTTTCCTTGCTTTAGTCCTTGCTCCTTGTTCCCAGTGGCTCAATCAATACAGAATCTCTCAAATGAACCACACATGACTAGGTGTTTGTGTGAGAGTGTAGTGATTACGATGTGAACTACATACAATATGCTTCTCATAACTCTCAAGAGATTTATACAAATAATTCCTAATGAATTACAACAAATCTATATAATATCCAGAGAGTTCAAATTTCTTTGAAATTAAACTTAGTTTTCAAATGTAATATTTTAAGATCTAAAAGTAAACTTTCTGAAAAATATATCAAGTGTGTCAAAATACTTATTTATATACCAAATGATTTCACAAAGAGTGAAACTTAGTTTTCGAAACAAAACTTTAGATCTGAAATATATACTCGATTTAAAGTCTCTTTTTCAAGACACTTGAAACAAAGAGTGGATCTGAAAAAAATATACAAATACAAGACAAGATCCAACTGAAAAGAGGTAATAAAAATCCTAAGATGCTACGTGATATGTATCTCTTAGTAAATCTCATAATTTCTAGGAAGAAACACAAGATCTACACTGAGACGGGTTCCTAAGAGAGATTTAGATGGAAGAGTTTCTTCAAAACTTAACCAAAAACCAAACCCTCACAAAAACCTAATTTTTCTAACTCCCTCAAGACTGTAGGTTTTTTGGTATGGGTGGGAATGAAGAAGGATGCGTTTGGTTTTGTAAGAAAACCTAAAGATTTCTAATTTTTGAACACCGATTCTCTCTCTCTCTCTCTCTCTCTCTCTCTCTCTCTTTCTCTCTACCCTTTCTCTTTTCTCTCTACACTCTCTTTTTTTTTCTCTCAGACCAACGAAGGGCCAAAGTTCTCAAATGGCTAACCAAAGGCATCTATTTATATTAGTGTTAGAAGGATCCACACATTCGAAGAAAATGAAGAGCAGTGATCGTTTTGATGGTTCAAAGTCTAAATATAATGGTTATTAAAGCACCGCACAAACGAATACTCCTATTGGTCCTAAAAGCACTCACATGGTGTAACACCCTGTGATTTTTTTAAAATTTTAAATATTGCGTCTTAAATTAAAAAGGTATATTTTTTTTGGTGAAATTAAATCTTTGTCAAAGAAAAGGTGGACTATTTAAAGTAAAAGACTTTGATAGAAATTTGATTAAAAATAAACTATTTTATGGAGATTCAGATTTTTTTTATATTTAAATAAAAATTAATAAATTTTAAATCAGTATTTTATTAATTTTTTTTACCATTTGAGGTAAGAGGGAGGGAGAGGCGCTAAGTCTCCCCATTTGTTTTGTTGCCAATGAGTGGCTCCAAAAGATTAGGGCTGACCACTTTTTTTTAATTAATATTTATCCCTTTGATTTGCCCCATGTGAAATGTTATCCCTTTGCTTTGTTCCATGTGAAATGATGATGACACAAGTGGCTGTGTCCAACTAGCTGCTTCCAATTTTTTTGGAGATGCCCAACTGTTACGCACAAATTTTTTGTGAGTTTAACTACTTTCGAATTTTGACTTTTGGGATGCACATGTTAAAAATTTATATATATCTTTTGAGAGTTGGAAATCATTGGGACTCTTTTATATCACCTATAAAAAGAGCCTTGACTCACTTTTTAAAAGTCAAGTCACTTTTTAATTCCAAGCTCTCTCTTCCCTACACAAAGCAGAATACTAACACCCTTATATTTTAACTTCAAACCTCCATCAAACAAAACTTCAATAATATTTTGGGAGGTCTAAACATCATAATTTCAAGAAGTCCCAAGAACAAAACTTACTTATTTTCGCGAGACGAATGCAACCGAGTATTCAGAATTCTCAACCGATGATTTTCCGGCATGAATACTCTATTCCTTTTCTTTAGTAATATGCATTTTAAGTGTCGCCTAAACCCTTAATTGCATGTTTTTCTTAAAAGCAATTAGCAACTTAATTAGAGAAACTTTTGGGACCGTTTTTATGAAACTTTTAAATATGAATAAATCTTTGAAACCCTTGAGTGCCTTGGTGATATTATTGGATATTTTTTGATTTTGGGTATAGATGCTCATGTAGAATTTTTATGGGATTATTTATATGATTATTAGGATGCATTCACACTTATAAAAATTTGATGAATTATAAAAGAGGACGATTATGACATAGGGGAATATTATCGCTTGTTAATTAATTTAACATTATTCAGTGGAATTAATTGTGTTGAAATCAATGATGGTGTTATTAATTGATTTAAATTAAATTGGGACCTTTATGATTAAATTGATATGTTGTACATATTGAATTGTGTATTGTGTGATTTGTTTTAATCATTTTTTCCATCGCGGGGACGAGAGGCTTTTGGATAGTATGTTGCTCAACCCTATATTTAGGATGCTTACTAGGTATGGGACTAGTGGGTAGGCCTTGGTTAAAATTTATGCCTTCTAGGTATGTGATTGGTTAGTGTAAATTCGTGGAAATTTAATATTTTGAGGTGGGGCAGATTTTTATATTTTATCGTCATTTCGTTAGCCTAGGCATGATACTAGGACGTATTTTATGTTGGTGTTTCATCCTATATGTAGGATATGACATATGTCTACTTGGGGACCTTTAGGTATGGAACTAAGGGGTAATGTGAGGATCTCACATCGATTAAAAGGGTGGGGTAATTTGAAAATTATGAAATTAAGAATTGAGAATTAATACCTAAGATAATAAGACGGATATTAAAATATATTGGCGACATAATCAGCGAGGGCTGATAGTTTAAACGGGCCAGCCGAAGTTTTATGTCGTGTCATGTGTGGAACCTCGTCAATCAGTAGATGCCGACAGTTTAAACGGATCAACTGTCATTTTTATGAGGGGATGTGTATTTTGGTGGAGAAATCACCCGAGGCGGGAGGACCGCTATACTTAATTAAAGTAAGAATTTAGAAATAAGATAATTTAGGTTAATTTAATTAAATTAGCACTTTGGGACTGTGGGACATTTAAAAATGATATTGGTGTGAACTTTATAAAGAATCTTTGGGGGTGGTAAGTGATTTATATTTCTTGCGTTTAATTATTTCGTATTGATTAAAATACTCTATTGTGATATTTATTGCGTATAATGCTACTTTCTGGATTCACATACCCTATTTTAGGAGAGTACTGTGTATTCATGCTCGGGGCTATGACCTCGTGCGTTGACTAACATTTTCAGTGTAAGTCTTGGAGAAACTGCATAGGATTATTTGGAGATATTCGTTTGGAGGTGCAGTTGGAGTTGATTTACTTTACTGTTTTATTTAGTTTAATCTTCCTTTCCGTCGTATTTCATTATGAGACTTCACTTAGGTTTTATTGGGCCATTCGGCTCCAAAGTTATTTGAGGATTTCAGTTGGAGTATTTACATTTGGTATACTATTCATATTTTGAAGATTGGATTTAATTGGAGTTTAGCATGTGATGATTTTTATAGTACTATTATTCTTTGGGATTGATTATTATTCATCTTGTGGATTGATTTTATATGTCTCATATCTGTCACATTCTGAGAATGGTATTTATTTAGTAGCGCCCGACGTAGTTTGGCGGTGGTGGCTGGCCACCCCATTGTTTGGATTGTGCAGGGTGTTACAGATGGTATCAAAGCATGGTCTTAGGTTTCGTAGGTTATGAGTCCGTCTTAGTTTTTGCGTTGCTCATCTTTGATTACTTTATATGATTTGTGCTCTTAATCATTCTGAGTCTGATGTTGTTTTGTTCTTATATTTTCATATGGCAAACACAAGGAGAGTTGGGAGTAGGAGAGAGGATTCTGTTTTTGGTCCCGCGGCTCAGGAGAGTCAGTGGTAGGTTATTTTGGATGCCGAGGAGCTAACGGCCATCATTCGAGAGGCCACGACGCCCGGTATGGAGATGGGGAGAGAAAGGTGGTTGAGTTTACAAGGGGAAGGAGAAGGGTACACCCGTTTCGGCTTGGGATAGAGTGATAGTAGGTTTTCTTAAGGGCAATCCTCCCTCCTTTGGAGGGGATCTGACCTAACGGTTGCTCACTAGTGGAGGAGAGATATGGAGAGGCACTTGAGGGTGGTGGACTGCACAAATGTGCAAAAGCAGATGCTATCGACGTTTTAGCTGAGAGGGGATGCGTTACAAGGGTGGGAAAGTGCCACCACGTTGGAGGAGAGAGATCGGTTGAGTTATGCGGATTTTCAAATAAGGTTCAATAAAAAGTATTTTCCATATGCTATTAGGTGTATGAAAAAGAGGGAATTTATATACTTGGATTAAGGATCGAAGTCGATTGTCGAGTATGAACAGGAGTTCACTAATTTATCTATGTTTGTATCAGAGGAGGTCGATACTGAAGCAAGGAAGATGGAGTACTTCATTAAGGAATTATCTTGGTCAAATAGACAAGGAGGTAATAATAAGGGTCAGAATGACCGAGCTCGGAAGAAACAGAGAACAAATTAAGGACAATAGGGGGAGCAAAACTGGGGTATGAATTTAGGAGCTATTAAGGCTGCATGTTTTGTCTGTGAAAAAATAGGACCTCGAGCGGCTCAGTGTAACAAGAAGGAGGGCCAACAGATCCAAGTGGCACAGGGCCAACAAGGCCAAAGAGCACAAGGGCAACAAGGTCAAGGAGTACAGGGGCAGCAAGAACCGAGGCCTCCAATTCTAGCAGCGATAGGTGTTCAGGGAGCACCAGCAGCACCATCTGGGCAGGGAATGGTCGCAACATAATCCAATACCGGTTATGGGAGGTGCTACTTGATTAAGCCTCAGGCCGAGGCAACTCAACAGGAGCCACAACGTGGCTAGTAGAGTATCATGGTACGTAATTATTTTCTTAGATACTTATATACAATATATATATATATATATATATATTGTATTTTTATCGAGGCACTTCATGCGGGTAGGATTGGGTTATAGGCGCCTCGTTATAGCACTCTACGGGTAGGCATATGTGAGCCTTATTTTTATTTGCGTATTTACATTATTGTCGAATTTCGAGGACGAAATCCCTTTGCTAGGGGGAAGTATGTAACACCCCGTGATTTTTTTTAAAATTTTAAATAATGAGTTTTAAATTAAAAAGGTATATTTTTTGGGGTGAAATTAAATCTTTGACAAAGAAAAGGTGGACTATTTAAAGTAAAAGATTTTGATAAAAAATTGATTAAAAATAAAAAACTTTATGGAGTTTCATTTTTTTTATATTTAAATAAAGATTAATAAAATTTTAATTTAGTATTTTATTAATTTTTTTTACTATTTGAGGTAAGAGGGAGGGAGAGGCGCTAAGCCTCCCCATTTGCTTTGCTGCCAGCGAGTGGCTCCAAAAGATTGGGGCTGACCACTTTTTTTTAATTAATATTTATCCCTTTGATTTGTCCCATGTGAAATGTTATCCCTTTGTTTTGTTCCATGTGAAATGATGATGACATAAGTGGTTGTGTCTAATTAGCTGCTTCCAATTTTTTTGGAGATGCCCAACTGTTACGCACAAATTTTTTGTGAGTTTAACTACTTTCGACTTTTGACTTTTGGGACGCACATGTTAAAAATTTATATATATCTTTTGAGAGTTGGAAATCATTGGGACTCTTTTATATCACCTATAAAAAGAGCCTTGACTCACTTTTTAAAAGTCAAGTCACTTTTTAATTCCAAGCTCTCTCTTCCCTACACAAAGCAGAATACTCACACCCTTATATTTTAACTTCAAACCTCCATAAAACAAAACTTCAATAATATTTTGGGAGGTCTAAACATCATAATTTCAAGAAGTCCCAAGAACAAAACTTACTTATTTTCGCGAGACGAATGCAACCGAGTATTCAGAATTCTCAACCGATGATTTTCCGGCATGAATACTCTATTCCTTTTCTTTAGTATTTTGCATTTTATTTGTCGCCTAAACCCTTAATTGCACGTTTTTCTTAAAATCAATTAGCAACTTAATTAGAGAAAGTGGACACTAAATTTTGGGACCATTTTTATGAAACTTTTAAATATGAATAAATCTTTGAAACCCTTGGGTTCCTTGGTGATATTATTGGATATTTTTTGATTTTGGGTATAGATGCTCATGTAGAATTTTTATGGGATTATTTATATAATTATTGGGACGCATTCACACTTATAAAAAATTGATGACTTATAAAAGAGGACGATTATGACATGGGGGAATATTATTTCTTGTTAATTAATTTAACATTATTCAGTGGAATTAATTGTGTTGAAATCGACGACGGTGTTATTAATTGATTTAAATTAAATTGGGACCTTTATGATTAAATTGATATGTTGTGCATATTGAATTGTGTATTGTGTGATTTTTTTTAATCATGTTTGCCATCGCGGGGACGAGGGGATTTTGGGTAGTATGTTGCTCAACCTTATATTTAAGATGCTTACTAGGTATGGGACTAGTGGGTAGGCCTTGGTTAAAATTTATGCTTGCTAGGTATGAGACTAGTTAGTGTAAATTCGTGGGAATTTGATATTTCGGGGTGGGGATGAGTTTTACGTTTTATCATCATTTCGTTAGCCTAGACATGAGATTAGGACGTGTTTTATGTTGGTGATTCATCCTATATGTAGGATAGGACGTATTTTACTTGGGGACCCTTAGATATAGAACTAAGGGATAATTTTAGGATCTAACATCGATTAAAAAGGTGGGGTAATTTGAAAATTATGAAATTGAGAGTTGAGAATTGATACCTAAGATAATAAGACGGATAGTAAAATATATTGGCGACATAATCAGCTAGGGCCGACCGTTTAAACGAACTAGTAGGTGTTTTATGTCGTGTCGTGGGTGGAACCTCGTCAATCAGCAGGGGTCGACAATTTAGACGAATCAACTGGCATTTTGACAAGGGGATGTGTATTTTGGGGGAGAAATCACTCGAGGCGGGAGGACCGCTATACTTAATTAAAGTAAAATGGAGAAATACGATAATTTAGGTAAATTTAATTAAATTAGCCCATTGGGACCGTGGGATATTTAAAAAAGATATTAGTGTGAACTATATAAAGAATCTTTGGGGTCGTTAGTGATTTATATTTCTTGCATTTAATTATCTCGTATTAATTAAAATACTCTATTGTGATATTTATTACGTATAATGCTACTGTTTGGGTTTACGGAACCTATTTGAGGGTAGTAGTGTGTATTCATGCCCAAGACTCTGACCTCGTACGTTGACTAATATTTTCAGGGTAAGTCTTGAAGAAGCTGCATATGACTAGTTGGAGATATTCGCTTGGAGGTGCAGCTGGAGTTGATTTACTTTACGGAAAACGTGAGTTTTTAATACTTAAAGCTCTGATACGAATTTGAAAACATGGGTTTTTAATACCTAAAGATCTGATACCACTTGTTGGAATAAATGCCCCCCAAATTTTAAAAATCGCCTTTTTTAATTAAATATTAATTTCCTAGAAATGTGGAATAGGATGGTTCAACACAACACACACAACCTTCAAATTTTAATTTATATCAAATAAAAATAAAACAAAACTAAAAGTGAGATAAAGTTAATCCAACACATAATTTCACCTAAAAAAATAAACTTAATTCAAGTCCAAAAATTTGCCTAACGTGATTAATTCATTTTTTTATATAGACCAAACCAAATTTGATCAAATTAAATTATTTAGACTTGAATTAAATTAAGTTAAATATTCTTCAACTGAGGTTGAGGAGACTTTTGATGAGTTAAAGAAGTTATTGCTTGACTCCCAACAATCATTGTCTAATGAGCATAAGAAGTGGGAGTCCAAAACAAAGACTGCTGAAGAGGATGCTGCTGCTGCTTGGGGCAGGTCGCTGATCAATAGAAAGATTTAGATGCTGAAAAAGCTAAGGTTGTTGCAGAGAAGGCTAAAAGAGATAAGGATATGGAATCTGCCTTCAACAAAGGTTGAGATAAGGCCATTGGATTTGCTTATACGTAAATTAAATTTTCAAAGAAAAAATTCTTCAAGGATGGTTGGCCGGCAGCCTTAGTAGAGGTCGGCACTCCTTAAGAATCTAAACTATTCCTTAGACATGACCCAGGATCTCCTCTTAACATGGACGAGGATTTTAAAGATGACAGGGGATCAAGTGAATCCAGTTTGGCACTGAACTCTGTCGACCAACACCAAACTGCTGTAGTTGACTCCTCTAGCTAGTGGTCATCCTACCTTGCTTGCTCCTGCTTTCAATCCTGCTGGGTCTACTTTGGATATAAAGAAGGTGTAGACCAATTTCTTGAGAAAATTTTTGTTTTATTTTCTTGTGCTGTTGTAATTTTTCTTTTCTTTTATACTGATGTACTTGTATTCAACAGTTTATCAATAAAAAGAACTTTTACTTCTAATTTTCCTGTCTCCTTATTTCATATATTGTTGTTGATTGGAAACTTTTCTTACTCTTAATAGTTCATGGATAAACTTGACCAATTCTCCACAACTGATACCAAGCTACTTCAGAAATGTAATGAACTCTTTAAAGCTAGTCACTTATCTTTGATCGAGGAAGAGCTATCAAAGTTGCTTGGGGAAGATATTTCAGATCAAGCTTAGGAAGCCTACCTTTATTTGAAATGCCACCTTGATCGAGCAATAGCCAATAACGTGGTTTACTATGAAATAATTGAGTAACTGTAAGAGAATCATAAGGAAGCCAGAGCCTTTTTGCATGGTGACTATGAAAAAAAATATTAGGCATTAAGCGAAGGCTGGGGTTTTGATCAGAAATTAGAGAAATATGTTTCCCATTTAAGAAGACAAGAGTTTTTGATCAACCATGAAGTGTAAGAAGCTTAGGCTATTGCCAAGTTACTAGAGGAGGAGAATAATAGCTTGAGGGATGAATTAATGCACTGAAGACTTCCTCTTCCACTGCTGTTGCTACTGATGAAGGAGTTTCGTTCTTAGAGGCTGAAAATGCCAAGTTAAGGGAATAAGTGGTGTAGACACCCCATTCTGTTACCCCCTAACTCTCCTTAGGTCCCTAGTACCTCCTTTCATCACTACAAACCTAGGTCATGTCCTGAGTACTGACCTAGAAGCCATCGGGCACTCCCCGGCTCAGTTTGACCAAAAAGTCAAACTCTTCATCTCGACTGAGACTCAATGAATCTTCAAAGGGTACTAAATACCCTTTCCAACGGTCTGTCCCGTGCGCGATTCTGACTTACCATGCGAACGAACGATCTGTTTGCGTCTGAAACCTGACCGAGAGGCCACCGGACGCTCCTGGGCTCTGTTTGACCTAATTTAACTCTTCAGCTCAACCAAGGCTGAATGAATCTTCTAAGGGCACTGAATACCCTTTCCAACGGTCTGTCCCGCGCGCGATTCCGACTTACCATGCGGACGAACGATCCGTTTGACTCCAAGAGGTCATCGAATGCTTCCCGGGCCCGATTGACCAAAGTCAACTCTCTAAACTGGGTCAAACTCTTTGGAATGTCGAAGTACATCTCTTAACCTTTCCAACGGTCCACCCCGTGCACGATTCGGACTTACCATATGGACGAACGATCCGTTTGCGTCCGAACGATTCCCCATCTAATGGACCGATAAACGCTTCAAAGCCATATTTGACCTAAAGTCAACTCTCGAACCCGGGAGCGGTCCAAAGGACTTTCAAAGGTCTCTAAATTATCTTTCCAACAGTATGCCCCGTGCGCGATTCTGATCAACGGTTTGCCCTCGGCGACCAAATTTTTGAAAAAGCCTGAAGCGCACTACGAAATGGCAGGTTCCAGACCCTGCCTATCGGCACCTGCCGATAGGCAGGAACATGTATATGCTGATCGATAGTGATCTAAGCCTATAAAAGGAGCTCTTCACCTCATTTTCAAGAGGATCCCAGATCTGATAAAAATCTCTCTCAGCGAATCCCAAAAACCTCTCTCGAAGGTAGCGTGATTTCAACTACCAAATCCCTTTTTTACTTCCACTTTTCATCATCCTTTTCATCAAAATTAGTGAATTAACCACTCTCCATCATCATCCAAGTGCAAGGGATTCTCTCCAACATTCAAGATCAAGTTCAAGATCTTCAAGAAGGTCCAACTTTCTCAAACTCTCTCTTAAATTCTCTTAAATTCCCAATAACTTATTTTCTTACTTAGCGCTTTTATTTTCTCATCTCACACATCCTAATATACTTTTTATTTTGTATTATTGCATATCTCATATTTTCATATAAATAAAAAACCCAAAAAATAAGAAAAAGAGGGTTTGCTCATAAATTCCAAGTAGGGATTCTCACACTTTTCCCACACTTTTCTCACAACTAAAACACTTTTTTTCTACACACACACACACATACTCACAAATAAGAGATCCCATTTGGATTTATGGGATAAACCCCACCCCTCATTTTGTATGCGAACTACGTGGAATTTGATGCCTTTATAGTCCACGTAGGCGTCTCGGGGTAAAACTCGAGACTCAAGTCCCTTTTTCCCACTTTTTCTCTCATTTTATATCATCAATAAATCCATTTTCCTTATATTCTATATACTTGTTCTTTGTGACGTATTATTCCATACGTGTTATCGTTCCATTATAACGATCAACGTAGGGGTAATTGCGTAAATCTTACTTTATAATATTATTCTTATACCTTCCTACGGATGACTCGCTTTATCTTTTCCATGATACAAGTCGAGGATTCCTACCTCCATTCTATATATACACATGCACACATATCACGGGGGGAAACATAAAGGAAAATAGAAAATATCCATGAGAAACCGAAAGGGCGGAATGGGTGCCTAACACCTTTCCATTTCGTAACCAAGCCTCCGAACCCTTCTCGAATCATTTTTGTTTCGCACGCACCAGTATGTCTTTGGATGCCATCCTTCGGGGTGGCTTCCCCTTTTTTCTTTTGTCTGTTTTGAGTAAAATAGACTGGCGACTCTAAATCTCTCTACATTTTTACACCACATCTCAAACGACGCCGGCCGAATCTCTCTTCCGAGAGGGACGCGCGGAACCCGAAGGATCCTTTCCCTCCGCGGCGGGGATCGGGGATGGCCACAGTGGCGACTCCGCTGGGGATATGTGTGTATATATTTTGAGGGCTTGACTCTATTTACATGAATGCTATGTTTGCTTATATTTCCCCCCATATCTGCATGTTCCTCTTTCTCATGCGTATCCCATGCTTATGCTTATATCACACACTTGTAGAAATTTCTCCATGTACACTTCACACCACGTGCACCTAGGATCACATATATCCCCATGTTGCACGCATCACCCCTCCATACTTGGTGTACCTTTTGGGGTACTTATACTTCGCTCCCAGTTTGGCATAATCAAGAAAGGCATTATCATCATAATATACTCATAAAGGAATCATGCATGATTCACACAACATCACTAAAGAGCATTGATATTGACCAAATTTCACCCAGTAAGTAGAGGGTCACTTCGTGATGGGCGCTGGTCCGGCGGGTCGCAGTTAGCCTACGCGATATGACTCTCACCTTCCATTGGCCAAGTACCTTCGACGTATATCGAACGGTTCCCCCGCATGGTACCACTTGACCGAAGTCATGACGGGAGGTATATCACAGGGAATTCGTTCACGTACGTTGAGTATATCGAATTCGCCCTCACACGTACCGTCCCCACGAGGTATATGGTGAGGCAATTTACGTACACTCAGGTATATCAAATGGCTTGTCCACACGTACCGATTGCCCGCAAGAGCAAGACGTATATCGCGGAAGTCACGCCAAAGAGGGGAACCCATGCTGATTCACCCAACAACCTGCATACCCACATATAGGTGTCAGACCTCGGACACGCACTTTAGATTGTCGGTTTTAACCCGAAACTCTGCTGAAATTCCGAGTCGATCTACCACCCAATTTTCGCTCATTTTTAAAATGGGACCCTGTCCGTGAGCCTGGTTACAAGTCCAAACCGTAGCTTTGCATATATTAAAAACCCCACTTTTCCAGGCTCGGGTTCCGTCCGGTATTGCATTTAGGAGAATTAAATACAAGTGAAAATATAATAATTGTAATAATCATGCTGAGTCCCGTATCCAAAAACATTTCTCCCTTTTTTATCAAAAATTCAAAAACATTTCTCCCTTCTTTATCACAAATCCAAAAATAGTTTTTCCTTTTTTCTCAAAAATAAATCTTATCCTACGCCTTCTCAGGTCGATCGCAAGCCCTTGGCCTGGATCCCTACTGGCTTCGATCTTCAGTCAAATCACCCCAGAGTTTCATCCGTTCCTCTACTACTTCTTTCGAGTCCGAGATCCATCCATTTTCCATGGAGAATATAGATCAAGTACCAGTCATGCAGCCAGATCTGACGACAGTCCTAGCTCAGCTCGTGCCTAAGATTGACAACCTCCAAACCGAGGTCCGAGAGATGCAACAAAACCAAGTTCCTATTCCTCAAGAGCTCGAGGCCCTATTCCCTCGTGCTATCGGTTTGGAGGTTCACCCGAGCCTATCTGGGTTCCGAAAGAATATCATCATGCTCCACGTGCCTCTCCTGCCAATGGGGCGCCGCCTGCCCAGGTTCCAATGCCAAATATTGCCCAGCCTATGGCCAACTTGTCTGTGGTCGCTGATCCAAAGGAGGAAAAGTTGAATAAAGTCAAAGAGGATCTCAAGATGCTCACCAAGAAGTTCGACCAAGTCAGGATCTCTGGGAATTACATGGACTACACCCATATATCTCCTTATCCCAAAGCGAGGTTACCCGAGAAGTTCAAGATGCCAAATATCGAGAAGTTCGGAGGGAGTGGACCCCTAATTGTCCATCTTCGCAGTTACCATCGTTCCATGACTCTACTAGGGGCTTCTGAAGAGGTGATGGCCCAATTATTTTAGAAAACTTTGAAGGATAGTGCCCTCCAATGTTTTTTATCTCTTGAGGAATCCAGAATCCGTAATTGGGAGGATGTAGCCCGAGAATTCATGTCGCAGTGTAAATACAACGAAGAGCTTGAGGTCACCCATCATGATTTAGAGCTGCTCAAATAGAATCCTGATGAATCATTTAGTAACTTCATAACCCGATGGAGGGAGCAAGCAGCTACCGTGACCAATCGACCATCCAAAAAAGAGCAGGTCAATATAGTGAAGAAGAACTTCTTACCCCATGTCCGAGCGGCGATGGCAGGACAGTACTATCCCCACTTTCGAGCTCTCAAAGAGGCTGGAGTAGAAATCGAGGAAAGCCTCGTTAAAACAGAGGTTGAACCGAAAAAGGTGTTTGGACAGTTCACCCCTAGAAAGTATGACAAGCTTGCCAGTGCTACAGTCTCGACCATCAACAACATCTCTTAACAAACCACATCATGGGCACCAGAAATTCGCCCTGCCCCCGTTGGAAGGGAATACTCTGAGCTCTATGCTCCCCTCTCCAAAGTTTACCAAGCCCTGTTAAGCCGAAACCTCATTAAACCCTTGGACCCACGTCCATTGCCAAATCCACTCCTAAGAAACTTTAAGACTGATGCTCACTGCGCCTTTCACCAAACTGCTGGCCATACCACCGACCAATGCTTTCACCTTCGAAATATAATCTAAGATCTCATTGACTGGGGCACCATCTCCCCACCAACCAATCCTAATCCAAACACTACTCACAATCCACTCCCAAATCACACCAATGCCATATTCTTGTAAGAAAATCTAGATTTTGATCTCTCAACTCAAATCACACCCATATACTCTCCTAAACCTCTTCAAATTTGCCCATATTTCCTCCTAAATCCTACTAGCCTCACTGATCAGGCACTGTCTCTCCTCACCAGAGCATGAATCGCTGTTCGTATCCGTTCTGAAAATGGAAGTATGAAATTATCAGAGGTGTTAAACCAACTCCTAGAGTTCGGACTGAAATTTCCCTCACAGATGGTCATCGATTGCCAGAGATTCAGCACACTGTTCTTGGAAGCACGAAAGTGGGCCTGAGATTCAGATAAATGGGTGGTACCAATCGACGAAGTCAGTCGAGATGATGTTTTCCAGACTATGGCAGAATTATTCAAGCAAACCAACAACATTTGCAGTATCACCGGGTTACTTGACACTTTGAAGCTACAAGGGCGCTTGGTCCCTTCAATCACACATATCCCCACCAAATGGGAAGACCTGTATAAAGAATCCGTTGAAGTTGTAGAATGCATCAACTTTACATGGAAGGACAGAATTGTTACCACTAGATGGGGTGAAGAATTCGAAGATTCGAGTGAAGAACAGGCTTTAGGAAGAACTGGACCAATAGCCGACATATGTGGGATGATCACATTTGAAAAACTCCTCGAAAAAATAAATAGGGTGGCAAAACAACCTGAGATTGATGAGGAAATGGGGTTCATGTTCTTTCCTTCTTCAGTAAATCACATGACTAGATCATGGAGACATTACCAAGTTCCAAGCTCACTACCGAAAAATGACAGAGGGAAGGGCATTGAAAACCTTCCTACGCCAGAGATGACCATCGAGGAAAGCAAGATCCTCGATCAACTGAAGAAAACCCAAGCTAACATCACTCTATGGGGGCTTTTCATGTCTTTCCAGCTGCACATAAATACTTTAATCAAATTACTCATTGGACCCATAGTTCCTCCATCTACCACACCAGAAGAAGCAGTAAATCTGGTCGGATCCCTGACCTCTACCCGAATGCTATCATTTTCTGAAGAAGAAATCCCCAGAATTGGGCCAAATCACACTCATGCACTCAACATCTCCGTCGAAGTTATGGGAAAGGTCGTGCCGCTCTCCCTTATCGATAACGGATCTGCCTTGAATGTTTACCCACTAAGAACCATCAAGTGTTTAGGCCTGAAAGAAAGTGACCTCTCTCCAACCTCCGCCGCTGTGCGTGCCTACGATAATACCCGTCGTGAGTTGATGGGATCAATAAAACTTGCAATAGGGGTTGGCCCTATAAACCCTGTCTTTAAATTCCAAGTCATCGACATCCCAACTTATTTCAACCTGTTGCTCGGACGCCCCTGGCTCCACAACATCAAGGGTGTGTCTTCATCGCTCCATCAGAAATTGAAGTTCTTCGCCGACGGGCGAGTCATAACCATTTTAGGCGACGACGAAAATACTGAGGGTGTAAGCACCAGCAGTCCAATTCTTGAGATACAACACGGGTCAAATGATATGCTCCTATTAAGATTCCACGTTGAGCTACTCCTACTCCCGGCAGGGGACGGTTTTAAAGAAAGGGTTTGTCCAGAATATGATCCTCATGGCAATGTTAATGTGATTCAGATGTTCAGAAACATGCACTTCATGCCCGGACTGGGGCTAGGGCAAAGGCAGCAAGGGATACTTGAGCACATCGAATTGAAGAAAGCTTTACCTCCTTGCAACTTGGGGTATCAACCATTAGAACAAGAGCTCAGAATGATCCGCCATTCTCGACCAAAGAGAGGACTAGACTGCATCCGAACTATCTCAGGAGACTCCTTAAATGGACGATTCATCAAAGAAGGCGAGGACTTCCCCTTTTGCAATTTTTCAGAACCATGGTATGACCACACAGACAAGAAGATGAAACCTGGAATGGAGATCTTTTTCCAAGATAGCTACCCATGGGCCGAAAGTTTCCCACACCAGGTGCAACCGCTCATCAAAGATACCGAAGAGACTGAGGAAAGTGATTCCGAAGATCCCTTCAACTTGCAGATACTGGGTCTGGCACTCTGCATAATTCATTCAGACACTACATCAATGGACCCATCCCGTCTGATTAAAGCTGCTGATACACCTCTCCTCAAGTGGCATGCTGCGCCAGTTCTACCTCTTGAAATCTCCCCTAACCCCAATGTTTACCCTATTTATTGTTTTGTTGTCTATCCTTGCTCAAATGAAATTGAGACCTCTTTTGATGAGGTTCTCAATGCTATTTTTCCTATCAATGAAATAAATGAAGATTTTGAGTATCTTGCTGTGCCTTACATTAACTGCTTGAATTCTAAGAAAACTTTTGATGATGATGATTTTGCAAATGAACAATTCTTAACTAATCTAAATAAGGTTAATAATAAACAACGTAATCGTGTTCAAGTTAATGAAGAAGAGACTGTTGTTATTAATCTCGGTTCTAGTAGCCAACTTCAGGAGATTAGGATAGGGGCCACCCTTGACGAGCATGAGCGTGCACAACTCGAAGAATTGCTGAAGGAGTTCATGGATGTCTTTGCATGGTCCTATGATGATATGCCCGACATTGATCCTAAAATAGCTCAGCATGAGATCCCCACTCTCCCAGATTACAAGCCGATTAAACAAAAATTGAGAAAACTCCGCACTGAATGGTCGCTCAAGGTCAAAGAAGAGGTGGTCAAACAGTTGAACGTGAGTTTCATTCGAGTGATCGAATATCCCACATGGCTAGCCAACATTGTACCTGTGCCAAAATTAGGAGGGAAGGTCCAAATTTGTGTGGACTACCGAGATTTAAACAAAGCTTCTCCAAAGGATGATTATCCTCTACCCAATATCGACATGATCGTGGACAACACAACCAGTCATGCTCTCAAGTCATTCGTCGACGGGTTCGTCGGATACAACCAAATCAAGATGCACCTTGACCACCAAGAAAAAACCGCATTCATCATCCCATGGGGTACCTTTTGCTACACCGTTATGCCATTCGATTTCAAGAATGCTGGGGCTACCTACCAAAGGGCTGCCACAACCATCCTGCACGATCTGATTCACAAAGAGGTCGAGGTTTATGTGGATGATATGATTATCAAGTCCAAAACTAGAGAAGGTCATGTTACCGCTCTCCAAAAGTTCTTCGAACAACTGCGACGGTATCAGATGCAACTTAATCCACAGAAGTGTGTCTTTGGCATTACAAAAGGAAAACTCGTGGGATTCATAGTCAGCAAAAAGGGGATAGAAGCAGATCCTGCAAAACTGAAGGCCATACTTGAGATGCCACCACCCCGAACAGAGAAAGAAGTTCGAGATTTTCTTGGGAAATTACAATATATCAGTCGGTTCATCGGCCAACTAACCTCAATCTGTGAACCAATATTCAAGC
Source organism: Sambucus nigra (assembly GCA_949130495.1). Taxonomy (NCBI): domain Eukaryota; kingdom Viridiplantae; phylum Streptophyta; class Magnoliopsida; order Dipsacales; family Adoxaceae; genus Sambucus; species Sambucus nigra. The sequence goes on from OX422220.1 coordinate 55,773,977, forward strand.
TCCTTCGAAAGGATTCAACCAAGGTTTGGAACGGGGCCTACCAAGAAGCTTTTGACCGAATTAAACAGTACCTAACCCAACCTCCAGTTCTCATGCCACCACAACCAGGTTTCCCTTTTCTCCTATACCTAACCATAATCGACACTGTAGCTGGGGCTTTGCTAGCCCAATATCTTGAAGACTTTCGCAAAGAAAAAGCCATCTATTATGCCAGTCACAAATTGTCCGGGTACAAATTCAACTACACTGCTTTAGAAAAGGCGTGTGTCGCCCTTGTCTGGGTTACCCAAAAGTTACAACACTACATGCTCGCCTTCCTCATCAAACTTATATCCCGAATGGATCCCATCAAATACCTGCTTGAGAAACCCGCCTTATCCAGTCGAATGGCCCGATGGTTGATGCTCCTAATCGAGTTCGATATTTTGTACGTCACACAGAAAGCTGTTAAAGGAAGAGCCATTTCTGACTACCTCGCTGATTACCCCATAGACGAAGCAGATGTCTGGATCTCCTAATTCCCAGATGAAAATATCCTCTGCACCACTCAAGACCACCTTTAATGGAAAATATTCTTTGACGGCGCTGCCAACAAAAAGGGATATGGCATTGGGATACTCCTGATCGCCCCAGATGACTCCCACACTACCATCGCCATTAAATTGGATTTCCTTTGCACCAACAACATGACAGAATACGAGGCATGCACAGTGGGCCTCAAAGTTGCTCTCAAGAAAGGTATTTAATACCTTGATGTTTACGAGGATTCTTCCCTCATCATCGATTAAGTGCTCAGAAATTGGAAAGTCAAGGACGAAAAGATCCAACCCTTCCATGTCCAACTAGAAGAGTTAGCCTCCCGGTTCTGAGATATCACCTTCCATTACCTACCCCGAGCAAAGAATAACCTAGCCGATGCTCTCGATACCTTAGCCTCCATGGTTGATATGCCCGAGGGAATAACAATGACCCCCTTCCTAGTTCAAAAGCAAGACAAACCGACCCATTGCTACCATATTGAGCTTGTCTCCACCGAAGATCCCGAACTAGCCGATTGCTGGTACTATGATATCTAGTGCCTCCTAAAACATGGTAGGTATCCCGAGGGTTCCAACAAAAAAGATCAAACAACCCTCCGAAGACTGGACGCCCAGTACATTATCTGTCATAAAGCCCTACTCAGAAGGAACTTTGATGGAACTCATCTACACTGTATTTCTGGGGCTAAGACTGAGAAAATAATGCAGAAGATTCACAGCGGGGAATGCGAACCCCACATGAACGGTCACATGCTCGCCAAGAAGATCATCCGACAGGGCTACTACTGGACCACCATGATTCAAGATTGCACCGCCTATGTTCGAAGATGCCTCAAGTGCCAACAATTATCCAACCTTCAACACTTGCCTCCGCGAGAATTATATAACCTGACCTCTCCCTGGCCGTTCTCCACCTGGGGTATCGACATCATAGGGAAGGTTACACCAAAGGCTTCAAACGGACATGAGTTCATCCTGGTTGCCATCGATTACTTCACCAAATGGGTCAAAGCTGAGTCATACGCAGTATTGAACGCCAATAAAGTGGGGTCCCGCACGAGCTGGTATCAGATAACGGGTTGCATTTCGAAGCAGAGGTCACAGAAGTAGTCAACGAGTATGGGATTCAAAGACACAAATCTTCTCCCTACCGACCTCAGACTAATGGTGCAGTTGAAGCCGCCAACAAGAACCTCAAAGTTATCATCAGCAAGATGACCAAAAGTTGTAGAGATTGGGCCAACCGAATCCCGTACGCCCTCTGGGGCTATCGAACCCCAATTCAAACTTCTACTGGGGCTACCCCTTACTCCCTGGTCTACGACATGGATAGGTCCTACCTGTGGAACTGAAAATACCCTCACTACGTTTCATGCTCGAAAGCAAAGTTAGTGAAGAAGACTGATGCCAAAGCCGTCTTGATGAGCTAGCCCTCCTAGATGAAAGAAGGTTAAAAGCATTATACCTCATACAAGGGTACCATCACCGAATAGCGCGATCATTCAACAAGAGAGTCAAAGACCGCGGTGTCCGAAAGGGAGACTTAGCCCTCAAGGAGATAATATAACCCATTTGGGACCCCAGAGGGAAATTCAAGCCCAATTGGAGCGGCCCCTACATTGTGAAGAAAATCTTATCCGGCGGTGCCGCCATGCTCACTGACCTAGATGGGGAAGAGATGGCTCGTCCAGTCAATCTGGACCGTCTCAAGAAATTCTACCCCTAAGTCCAAAATCTTGGCACGCTACGACTCTTCTCATACCCTTTCTATTCTAAAAAAAAAACTCTTCATTTCTCTCTACCCAGAACTACGTGGGCCTGATCCTCTACAAAAACTATTTTAAAACTTTTCAAAAAACCCCGGAGGTACGTAGGCAGCTCATACACCTCACATGAGTGGGACCCTTTCTTTTTCATAAAATACTATTCTTTTCTTACCTCCGAGAACGGCGGTTCATTCTAAGAATACTTGAACAAAAGGATTATGTATGCCTTAGCGATCAGTAAAGATAATTCAAAATGCAAAATTCATTGAAAGGCACAGCTAGATGATCAGAAACTTGTTTATTTCATTAGTAAGAAAATTCAGCACGGATTATATAAGAAAAAGGAACGGATAACTCCCTTCCCCTACTACCATAAAAAGCCAAATAAAATCCCCACATACATTCCCTATTACATAAATAAACTCCCCAGGAGTCCTACCCACAGCCACCAAAGGAGCCTGCACCCTCATCCTGAGTTCCCCAAGTTTCCCATGCCTGAATAGAGTGCCGTAAACATGCCATGGATCGATGAGCCTTAACCATCTTCGAAAAGACCACAACGCCCCCTTCCACGCTGTTAGATAAAACAAACCATCTTTGTCCAGTCTCCATTGCCAACATTTTGCTGACTACTTTCCTCCACAACCACTTCATATATTCTTTGGGGACATGCCAAACCTCCCTGACAGACTGAGAGGGACGGGTCGACGGATGCCGATTTTCCCACAGAGACCCAAGCAACAGATGCAAGCGCTCAGTCAAATCTTCTACCGGAATGAAATTTGAGGTCCGAGGGGGTACGACCTGCGCCCAGCCGAATTGGCGCAAAAGCCCCCAAGGGAAATAAAAAGAGGTCTGTCTGAGACCAACTAGTCGCACATATGAATACTCTCCTAGATCCAGAACAGGCTGCAACTGTCCCCACCAAGGCACTGAACAATACAACTCACGAGCCCCATACTCCACAAGCCAATTCTCCCAGTTCTCAACATATAAACCAGCGCTAATGAAGTAGCATGAAAAGAAGTTGGGTACGACCGACAAGGGATACTTCGAAGGAGTCGCCAAGCGAAATCTTTCAGACAACCACATAAACAGCATCATAGGGCTACCCCTCAAAAAGTCAGAACGACCTTCTCTCCAGGCATCCAGACCATTCAGGGTCTCCGCCAGTATCACCGCCGCAGGATTACAACGGTATGACATCCATGAAGTAATGGCTGCAAGTTGTGGGTCCACTTGCACCTCCCCAGTCACCAGCAGTAATTTAGAAACCAGATCTAGAACAACGGCTCCAGCATAGCCAGCATCACCTACTTCTCGTAAATGTACAGACCATTCCTCCAGCAACTAATAATCTAGCCGCCGAAGGCGAAATATGAAGAAGCCCGACCAATAAATCCCTGGGAGAACGGGAAAATTCGGGCAAAGTCGCTGCAACACTGGGATTTACACCCAGCATGGAAGAAAATTCCTCATAGGTAGGACAAACTTCTTCCAACCCAAAGCGGAATACATGGTCTTAGGGGTACCAGAATTGTACCGTCGCCATCAATACGTTCCACTCAAAAGACTGATTGCACCACAAGGAGACTCGACGCATGTTGAAAGCATCATAGTCAACATTATAAGAGCACATTGCTTCCAAGGCTTCGAGGTAGTTGGCAAACTCGGTGCTACCAGGGAGAGCCATCTTGCAAGGCTAAAAGATAATGGACAAGTGGGTAAGAATGTAAAGGTGTGATGAAAATACTCTACCCTCAGCCCTTTTTATACTTAAAAACCCTCACAAGGGACATTATCCCTGCAGAAATTGGAGGGAATCCTACCCCACAAGGTACCAAAGGCTGAAGAGGGTACCAATCAAAACTTTCAATTGATGGGACTGGACTGAACTGCCGATCGGCAGGTCAGGGTGCTTGCCGATCGACAACCCCCCATTTTTGGAAATTTCCCTTTTTCCTCTTTTGACAAATCCGAAAACTCAATAAAAATAAATTGATATTCTCAACAGAATTTCAAAATCCCTTTTTTTCCTTTTATAATCCCCCTTTTTAATATAAAACTTTCCTTCAAAAAAAATCCAAAAAAATTCCTTTTTACGGTCTCAGCAGAAAAGTAAAAAGCGCATGTGCATTACATTCATCATTAATAAGAGATAATAAAAAACTCCATTTGCATTGCATATATTTGTGTTCTGTGTTTACATTAATTTTACAGGAAATAAAAGGAAAAAACAAAAATAACGGGACTCATCCCGAACCCACATTCTCTCTTCCTCTCTCTCAAGAGCTTCCACCCCTGCGACGTGCTCGCTTCCCCCTACGGAGAGATGATGCACCACCTCTACTCGAGCCAGAGTCCTCTCCAGATGAGGCGAACGGCACCAAGCAAGAAGGAACAGGAACTGCATCCCAAATGTGGGCAGTCGCCGAAGATATCCAGTCCCTGATGTCCCTGAGCCAAGTGGTCGACACCCGAACTTGCTACAAGAAAAGTTAAAATCAGTATCAAAGCAGAAATGACCAAAACAGAAAAGAAAGAGTGGAACATAAAGGTATACCGTAGGTCGAAGGACCTCCTCTATCAAACCCAACTCCTCCGGATCCATCGCATGAGGACGGTGCAACATAGGCACCATCCCTCCATCAGCTCGTCGGATGTTGTACGAAGGGGTATGCAACCGTACAAAAGGGACCTCCGAGGTCGCCGCCACCGCAGATGCCGAAGGACCACCGTCGCTGTGGGAAGATCCCACCGCTCGACTCGAACCCATAGAAAGGAAGGGCAACGCATCATATTTGCTGGGCGCCATCAACCAGCTCGTCAAAAAGTCCATATAGTCATGCGGCGCAGCCGTATCGGTATATAGCAAGTAGGAATCGCCAATCATCGCCGCGATACTCTCATCCTCCAACAGCTGTCGCTCCCGTCTCATAGACGTAAGAGGCTGCCCGGGTGGCACCACCACCTCCTCCTCAGCAATCTGTCGAGTCACCCTCTCCTCGAGGTACCAGGAATGGCCGAACTCATGCGCCAGCAAACGTCTCATCCGCGCATTCACCCCGGTCACCCCCACATCCTGAATGGCTGTCCCACAGGGATAAAAGGTCACCTGAAAATATCCAAGCAAGCATAAATCAATACGAGATAAGAAGGTGGAAAGACCAAGAATAAAATAGAAAGAGTCTTACCTTACCACTGGTCAGGTCATTCAAGACCTGACGCACCGCCTCCAGAGAGAAAGATCCGTTCGACTGTCGGTTGGCCTTACGCCATCGATAGAATCGGCAGAAGTCCCCAACAGTGTCATCCTTCAAAGGGATCAGCGGGGTGTTGCACCCAATCACCTCATAGAACCACGTTTGAATTTGGAAACAAAAAGAGACGCATAAGGAAAATGCGAATGCATGAAAGGAAAATGCGAAATGCATGAAAAGAAAATGCGCAAATTAAAGAATACCTCAAGAAGGTACGTGGCCCTAGTAAAGGTCTGCCGACATCACCGACTGAATGCATCCAGAGAGGAGTAAAGGGTCGCCAAGGTCAGACTCCCCCAATCATAGAAAGGGATGTTCGAAAACATCCTCAAGTACAGTAGAAACCACAAATGGATGACATCATCGCTCGACGCCACCATGAAACCTCCCAACACCAGCAGAATAAATAATCGGGCCATCTGCCTCACTTGTAGCCCGTCCTCCACATCAATCACCCTGCTCAGCAGAACGTCCTTCTGCAGGGACAGCCAGATAGAATCTCCAAAAATAATCCTTCTCACATCACCAAGTGCTGCATGTACTGCCTTCGGTCTCCCACGTAAAGAGCGATCCACCTCTATCTGCTCTCCATCATAATCCATCCCCAGTAGTTGCTGCAAATCTATGGGAGTCACAGTCATCTCCTCGAAGCCAAAATGAAAGGTATGGGTAGTGTCCCACCACCTCTCTCCCAAAGCACACAAGACCGCTGTCGAACGAGGCGTCTCATCCAGCACTGATGCCAACCTCCCAAAACCCGTTGATGAGACCACCCAGCGCACCACAGGTGGGAGATGCTCCCAGACATCCCTGAGCCCCGTCGTCCCGCGGGCACGCATGTTCTTTAAAGAAATATCAGACTGGGAAAAAGGAAAAATCTCATCAAGAGCCAAGAAAGAAAGAAAAATCACCCAAAAAGAAAGGAATGCCAAAGGTCAGGTTACGTACATAACCGCAGGGAATAACTCTCGAAGAGAGATGACGCAATGTCTCCCTCAGTAAGGTCCGCTCATCCACAATAGGCTCAAACGCATCAAAGGAGTTCTCACTCCCCAAAGCAAGGGTCACCCTGTCCCTCCAATCCACATTTGCCCAGTCATCAACGGTCAACCACTCCCGGTGGACTGCAGTACTCGTAAAAGTGGCCATTTTTTGAAGATCAGAACGCTAGAACGATTTGTAGAAGAATCGCGGAGAGAGAAAGCAAAAGAAGTTATGAAAAAATGAAATGATTCTCCCCCTTTTTATAGGATGCCAAGCGCCATGCCGATTGGCACCTCCCCCTACCATACCGATTGGCACTGACTCCTCCCCTTCCCGAGGCAGCTCAAAAGTCCATGCCACTGCCGAATGACACCCCTCATACCATGCCGACCGGCACCCCACCTCAAATGTCATACAAAAATTCCAAAAAAATACCAGAGAGCCCCGAAAAATTCTCGAAAAATTCCTAAAAATCCCAAGATGGATTTTGAACATGTTCACCAAGAAAATTTTGCTTTCCCTTGAGCAGAACCCCTATTTCCCCAGCGGAATCCTTAAAAATCAAGTGAAACTCCTCTCGGCAAAGCTCAGGAGGATCTCTAAGGATCGCCTGATCACTTCCCCCAGCGGAATTTTCTTACAGCACCAAAATACGTTATTCCCCCTGCGAGGTATCCTAAAAGCTTCCTCAACTATCACCTCCCCAACTCAGATCAAAATCACAAAGCTCTTTCACCAGCAGAATCAAAATCGCATCTTTATCCACTCTTGGGTCAGAATTGGCCCCGGTCTTGGATCGTCACCTGTGTTAGGTCAGAATTGACCTCGATCGTCACCACTCTTGGGTCAGAATTGGCCCCGGTCTTGGATCGTCACCTGAGTTAGGTCAGAATTGACCTCGATCCTCGATCGTCACCACTCTTGGGTCAGAATTGGCCCCGGTCTTGGATCGTCACCTGAGTTAGGTCAGAATTGACCTCGGTCCTCGGTCGTCACCACTCTTGGGTAAGAATTGGCCCCGATCTTGGATCGTCACCTGAGTTAGGTCAAAATTGACCTCGGTCCTCAGTCGTCACCACTCTTGGGTCAGAATTGGCCTAGTCTTGGATCGTCACCTGAGTTAGGTTAGAATTGACCTCGGTCCTCGGTCGTCACCACTCTTGGGTAAGAATTGGCCCCGGTCTTGAATCGTCACCTGAGTTAGGTTAGAATTGACCTCGGTCCTCGATCGTCACCACTCTTGGGTCAGAATTGACCCCGATCTTGGATCGTCACCTGAGTTAGGTTAGAATTGACCTCGATCCTCGATCGTCACTACTTTTGGGTTGTAATTGACCCCGGTCTTAGATCGTCACCTGAGTTAGGTCAGAATTGACCTCGGTCTTGGATCGTCGCCATTCTTTAAGTCAGAATTGACCTCGGCCTTGGATCGTCACTTAAGTTGGGTCAGAATTGACCTCAGTTATCAAACCTTTACCCTAAGCCTGCAGATTCAGCTTTGATATGTAGAATTGATCATCCCCAGCACACTCCTTAGGTTCTCAGAATCGGCCTCGACCCTCTGAATCGGTCACACTCCCTCAAAAACATCATGTGGTGTCTATTCGATGGTCATCATTTGTTCCAAACTCACCAGTCGAGGGGCTCTATAGACACCCCATTCTATTACCCCCTAACCCTCCTTAGGTCCCTAATACCTCCCTTTATCACTACAAACCTAGGTCATGTCCCAAGTACTGACCTAGAAGCCATCGGGCACTCCCCGGCTCAGTTTGACCAAAAAGTCAAACTCTTCGTCTCGACCGAGACTCAATAAATCTTCAAACGGCACTGAATACCCTTTCCAACAGTCCTTCCCGTACGCGATTTTGACTTACCATGCGGGCGAACAATCCGTTTGTGTCTGAAACCTGACCCAGAGGCCACCGGGCACTCCCGGGCTCTGTTTGACCTAAGTCAACTCTTCAGCTCAACCTAGGCTGAATGAATCTTCGAAGGTTACTGAATACCCTTTCCAACGGTCCATCCCGTGCGCGATTCTGACTTACCATGCGGATGAACGATCCGTTTGACTCCAAGAGGTTATCGAATGCTTTTCGGGACCGATTGACCAAAGTCAACTCTCTAAACCGGGTCAAACTCTTTGGAATGTTGAAGTAAATCTCCTAACCTTTCCAACGGTCCACCCCTTGCACGATTTAGACTTACCATATGGACGAACGATCCGTTTGCGTCCAAACGATTCCCCGTCTAATGGACTGACAAACGCTTCAGAGCTATATTTGACCTAAAGTCAACTCCCGAACCCGGGATAAGTCCAAAGGACTTTCAAAGGTCTCTGAATTAGATTTCCAACGGTATGCCTCGTGCGTGATTCTGATCAACGGTTTGCCCTCGGTGACCAAATTTCCGAAAAAGCCTGAAGTGCACTGCCAAATGGCAGGTTCCAGACCCTGCCTATCGGCACCTGTCGATAGGCAGGAACATGTATATGCTGATCAGTAGTGATCTGAGCCTATAAAAGGAGTTCTTCACCTGATTTGCAAGAGGATCCCAGATCTGATAAAAATCTCTCTCAGCGAATCCCAAAAACCTCTCTCGAAGGTAGCGTGATTTCAACTTCCAAATCCTTTTTTTACTTCCACTTTTCATCATCCTTTTCATCAAAATTGGTGAATTAACCACTCTCCATCATCATCCAAGTGCAAGGGATGCTCTCTAACATTCAAGATCTTCAAGAAGGTCCAACTTTCTCAAACTCTCTCTTAAATTTTCTTAAATTCCCAATAACTTGTTTTCTCACTTAGCACTTTTATTATCTCATCTCACACATCCTAATATACCTTTTATTTAGTATTATTGCACATCTCATATTTTCATATAAATAAAAAACCCAAAAAACAAGAAAAAGAGGGTTTGCTCATAAATTCCAAGTAGGGATTCTCACACTTTTTCCACACTTTTTTCACAACTAAAACACTTTTTTTCTACACACACACACATACTCACAAATAAGAGATCCCCATTTGGATTTATGGGATAAACCCTACCCCTTGTTTTGTATGTGAACTACGTGGACTTTGATGCCTTTATAGGCTACATAGGCATCTCGGGGTAAAACCCGAGACTCGAGTCCCTTTTTCCCACTTTTTCTCTCATTTTCTATCTTCTATAAATCCATTTTCCTTATATTCTATATATTTGTTCTTAGTGACGTATTACTCCATACGCGTTATCATTCCATTATAACGATCAACGTAGGGGTAATCGCGTAAATCTTACTTTCTAATATTATTCTTATACCTTCCTACGGATGACTCGCTTTATCTTTTCCATGATACAAGTCGAGGATTCCTACCTCCATTCTATATATACACATGAACAAATATCAGGGGGGGAAACATAAAAGAAAATAGCAAATATCCATGAGAGACCGAAAGGGCGGAATGGGTGCCTAACACCTTCCCATTTCGTAACCAAGCCTCCGAACCCTTCTCGAATCATTTTGGTTTCGCACGCACCAGTATGTCTTTGAATGCCATCCTTCAGGGTGGCTTCCCCTTTTTTCTTTTATCTGTTTTGAGTAAAATAGACTGGCGACTCTAAATCTCTCTACATTTTTACACCACATCTCAAACGACGTCGACCGAAGCGCTCTCCCGAGAGGGACGCATGGGACCCGAAGGATACTTTCCCTCCGCGGCAGGGATCGGGGAAGGCCACAAGTGGAGTCACTAAAAAAGACCAAATTTTCTTCCTGTTCCTAAGCAAGAACCAAACCTGGACGAGCTAATACATATGAGGTAAGGACACAACAGACTCTTGAAAATCAAGCTCCTTAATTGAAAGCTAAAAATCAAGCCCTTACTGAAATGTCCCAGAAGCCTTAAACACAATTTGAGCAACTTTTTACTCTGTCTACTCAATTACAAGCCAAAGATGGGGTGATGAAGAAGTTGTAATACCAGGTTGATAGGTTAACCTTCCAATTCTGCAAGCAGCCTATGGAAATCTGGATGGAGGGGTATAATGAAATTTTAGGGAATTTTGATGAGTGGTTTAAATAAGCCCAGAATGAAGGTTATAAATGGGGATGGACCAATTACTTGATGGTACTGAAGGTGGAGAAAAATAATCCTTTCTGGAAATGGAATGATCCTAGGTTGTTGTACCTTCAAGATTCTCCCTTTAGGTTTGATATTAATTGGATTCTTGTTAATAAAATTCTCCAGCACCTGATTTCCAAATATTTAGGGGACTATGGCCTTCACGACGAGCTGGAAATTGTTCGTCCTCCTCATCTGTTAGATCGACCAAGCAACATCAATACAAGGATGATCCAAGACTTTAACTTTATCAATTATCCTTACACCCTAGAGGATCGTCCAGCTACTAGGGATCCAGTTTCTAAGGCTGAGGGAAAATGTCCCTTTGAGTAATTTTATATAATTCTATTATGAACAAAATCATGTAATGATCAGTGAATGAATGAAATATATTTGATAAACTTGTCTCATCAATATTTGAATGTGATTGTCTTTTTTTTTTTAGTTTTTTTTATATTGACACCCTTAAGCATCAATTACCAATGAATACATAGGTTCTACTAGTTTACTTAGATTAAAATCTAAATTTATCACTAGTTACCCATGTATCTCCATAGGTTCTACTAATGCACCTAAATTTTTAGGTTTTCTGCATTAGTTTCCAGTGGTATGACCAGGATTATGTGGAATATGTGTCTACATTCTTCTTGAGGAATCTTCACAACTACTTCCTTCACTTTTCCTAGTAGGATAAATATATTGTTTTATCCTTATATTTGTTGACCAAGTTTCTTGAGGACTTAATATCCTATTGTACTTGGGTTTTTATCTGCTGTTGATCAAGTTATGTTCATGCCTAAAAACTTCTTACCCGAGCTGACTAACATTTGATATCAACTATGTGGTAGTTGCGATGGACCTATTCTGAGTGGCGACCAACAGTGTGGTGTAACTTTTGATGTTTTTCTGGCAACTTGATATTATAGTGCATAGCACTAGTACTCCCTAAAAATAAAAAAATAGAAATGGAAGGAATCATCATTTTATTGATACTGAAAATTGATATTGAACCGAGTACAATTGATTACATCATTAGTAGTACTTCCTAAGGTGCTCGGCATGCCATGGATTCTTGATATCTTCTCCCTCTAGAGTCTCAATTCTGTAGGTCCCATGTCGGACAATTGCTAAAATACGATATGACCCATTCCAGTTGGCCTGAAGTTTGTTGTTCTTCTGGATAACCTTTTTTAGCATATAATCTCCTTCCTTTAGGTTGGTTGGCTTCATTCTCATGTTGTAAAAATGTGATGATCGTTGCTGGTAAGCAACTCTTCTCAAAGATGCATCTTCACGTACTTCTGCCAACATATCCAAATCCAATATTCGTATTAGATGAATTACAGGAGAGTTAAATTTCAAAACTCTATGGGATGGAAGGTGTAATTTAGCAGGTATTACAACTTCAGCTCCAAATGCCAGCATGTATGTGTTTTCTCTAGTTGCAGTCCTCGGGGTTGTTCATTATGCCCACATAATATAATGTAACTTGTTGATCCAATTTACCTTAGCATCATCGAGTCTTTTTTAACCCATTAAGAAGAGTTTAATTTGTTACTTCAGTTTTCCCATTACCATGAGGATGACCTGGAACAGAATGTAGCTTTTGGATATTGGACTGGGCACAGTAGGCAAAAAATTCATCATTGTCAAATTATGTTCCATGGTCGATGATAAAGGCATAGGGAATCCCATTCTACAAATGATATTCTTCCAAATGAATTGGTAGACCTTATCATAAGGCATGTCTATCAATGGTAATGCCTCAACCCACTTCGTAAAGTAGTCCAGAATAACAACCAAGTACTTGAGTCTTTGTCGGGTGGTCGACAATGGCCCGACCAAGTCTATACCCCATATGGAAAATGGCTAAGGTGAAATGATTGGGGTTAGAGAAACCTGCGGAGTTTTATGAATTCTAGAATATCTTTGGCACTTGTCAGATCTTTTGGCAAAGGCTGCACAATTTGCTCGCATTATAGACTAATAGTATCCATGTGCACTAATTCGCTGCATCAGTGTTCTTCCCGCTATGTGGGCTCCATAAGACCCTTCATGCACCTCCCGAATCAAGTCTGTAAACTCTAATGGGTGTACGTAACGTTGCAAGTTAACTGGAAGTCCTATCTTGTATAACACTCCTTTATCTAACACATATCTGACAACTTTATATTTTAACTTTTTGGCCTCAATCATGTCTGCTGATAGAGTTCCTTCTTCAATGTAAGCTCTGATGGGATCCATCTAAGATGGTCCGATGTCTACTGCAATAAAACTGATCATCATCTCTTCATCTATACTCTTATTTGCTAGAAGCTCTATAGGAATAGTTCATCGGAGCTCGATTCTGGTTGCTGAAGCTAACCGACCAAGTGCATCAGCTCGGGCATTATCCAGTCTTAGAATTCTGGACAAGCGAACTGCAGGCAATGTTTCTATTACTTTCAATGCTTTGGCCAAATACCTGGTCATTAATTCTCTTCTAGCTCCATACAAGCTCAATATTTTATTCCCCACTAGATGAGAATCATTGTGTGCCACAACTTGCTCGACATTCAGTAATTGGGCCAAACTCAGGCCCACAATGAGAGCTTCATATTCTGCTTTGTTATTTAAGGCCTGGAATTAGAATCGCAAAGCATATTCAATAACCATTCCATCCGGAGTGTTAAGTATTATACCTGCTCCACTGTCGGTTGCGCAAGATGACCCATCAATGTATATGTTCCATGTTAGGATATTATTGTCAAATGCTTGGTCTGTCAAGCTCTCATAATGGAATGTTTTTCTCCTTACTTCCTTATACTTCCCTGACATCTCCTGATCTCTAAAAAAGGAATTATGTAGGTCGACAGTGATTTCTTCTGACCTTTATCTTGATGAAGGTTGCTCGGGGGATTGATTGCCAACAACCCCTTATCTTAATTCTTATTCTTTCTGCACATCTTGTTGCTCGGGAACCTCGGGGTAAGTGAAGTATGCCATAAAATCTGCTACAGCTTAACCTTTCAAAGAAGATCTTGGTTCATAAATAATATCATACTCCCTAATTCTACTACAAAGTACAATAATCTGCCAGACTTCTCCAATTTGTGCAAGGCTTTCCTTAAAGGCTTATCAGTGTATACTGCAATCATACGGGCTTGAAAATATGGCTTCATCCATCTTGATGCCTCAATCAGTGCAAATGCCAACTTTTTCAGGTGTGGGTATCTGATTTTTTTCTCCTCGAAAAGCTTTATTGGTGTAGTAGACTGGTTTCTAAACTCCATTTTCTTCTCGGATTAAGGCAGAACTTACAACTGATTCAGAAACAACTAAATATAAGTACAATCTTTTCCCCAAAATTGGTCGGGAGAGTAGTGGAAGTGACCCCAAGTACTTTTTTAACTCCAAAAAAGCTTATTCCCACTCGTCGTTCTATTCGAAACTCTTTCTCAGCACTTTAAAGAATGGTAGGCACCTATTAGTAGCTCAGGACATAAATTTATTCAGAGCTGCTACATGCCCAGTTAGTCTTTGTACATCCTTCTTGCAAGTAGGGGACTACATCTCAATCAATGCCTTAATCTTATCTATTTTTTTTTCAATTCTCCTTTGATTTACTATATACCCAAGGAACATTCCCTCCTACACTCCAAAAACACACTTGGTCAGGTTAAGTCTCATCTGGTGTTTCTTCAATTGGTCAAAAGTTTGGCTGAGGTCGGCAATACGATAAGACGTTTTTTTTCTCTTTGTTAGCATATCATCCACATAAACTTCCATATTTTTTTGCCTATTTTCTCCTCAAAGACCTTATTCACCAATCTCTTATAAGTTGCACCTGCATTTTTCAAACCAAATGGCATAACATTATAACAGTAAGTTCCTCGGGGGGTAATAAAGGAAGTGCTCTCCCTGTCTTCAGGCTTCATTTTCATTTGGTTATAACCAGAATAGACATTCATGAAATTGAGTAGTTCATGTCCCAATGTAGCATCCACAAGCTGATCAATTCGTGGAATAGGAAAATGATCGTTTGGAAATGCTTCATTCAAATCTGTGAAGTCTACACACATTCTCCACTTATTATTCTTTTGCTTGACCATAAATACATTGGACAACCAATCTGGATACTTCACTCACTACACTAAATAAGCGATTTGTAAGTGTTTAAAACACTTACAAATCGACACGTTGCAAAAAATTTAAAAGTGTTCAAAACCGTTGCAAATGTCATTTGTAAGTGTTTATAAGGAACACATGTCCGTTGCATATAATCGTTACAAAAAAATTGCAAGTGTTATAACACTTGCAAATTAAACTTTTGTAAGTGTTATGAACATTTGCAAAATTCAGCAAGCATTTTCAATTTACAACTGTTATAAACACTTGCAAATGAAAAAATATTTTTTTTGTAACGGTTTAAAACACTTACAAATAGTAATATATAAGGATTTTTTTTGTAAGTGCTAAGAGCCGTTGCATAAATTATAATTTTAAAAAAAGTATCCGCTATAAGCTACACTACCCTAACTCAAGATGACATTCATAAATATACCATACAAAGAGGACCACAACCATAGATGACATCCATATTTAACCCATATTTCCACCTGACACAAGTTATTTAGCCTGCACATAAGACTAAACAAACACATAATTTGCAAGATATGAATTCAGTCAACAAAATGGCATTGGATCAATAGATTTGAAGAAATATCTAGCTAATATTTTAGTCAACAACTTAACATGCTTAATCAGATGCACAAACACACCAGCTTGATGATAATTTCAACTTTAATATTATTAAAATAATAAATCTCCAATATTTAGTGATGGTTGTTTATTTGTAGCATACATTCTAAAACTATGCTCTGAAACTGTCATCAATTCACCAAAATCACAACAAATGCATGTTTCACCATTTCAAACCAAGTACACCAAAATCACCACACCGCTGTGGCATATCTTCGTCATACTTAATAGTATTAGCCTTCTCAGAACTGAAAAGTTCATTTGTAATCGAACTATATTTCCCACTTGGTTCATCATAACTCTCATCAAAAACTATATCTGCCTTTAATGGCTTGGTCTGGCCCTTTACATTTGAAGGTAACATATTCCCCTTCAATTTGATTTCAGTAGAATCTGAACTTGAAGAAGATACTGATCTCTTCAATTCTGAGGCATTAATATTCTTCTCCAATCCTTCAGCCTTATTCTCTTTATATAATTCCTCCTCTTCAGACTCAGAATGATAATTTTTCTCCAACCCAACATCCAGGTCCTCATTTTCCCTTGAATCTTTCTCCCCACCACTGTGAAATTTTGATCTATTACCCTACGGATTCAAAAGCAGCTTGTGCTGCATCTGCTACATCCCTGTACTTTCTCCTCCCTTTCATCGAATCAGAATACTTCTCAACTTTATCTCACTCCTTAGGGAAAATTCGAGGCTCATCATTCGATTTCCCCTGAAATTATAAGAATAAGCCACCAATTTGTGTTAATATAATTAAAAAAATTTAATTTTTTTTGCAGGGGTGTTTGATTAGTCTTAGATATGACTTCGTTCTCCTAACATTTCATCAATTTCAATGAAAAACACATTTTGTTACCCACTTATGCAAGTAATTGAATTTGATGCAACACTAATAAAATTAAGAAAACATTGAACCAAGATACACTCCTTTTCTTTCTACCCTTTTACCAATTATCTGCAAAATTAAATTGCTTTTCAATCTCTTTACACCTTTATAAATCAAACAAACAAAACAAACAACCCTGATGGCATTGGCATTATTCAAACACTTAATGTAATTTTACTTGCATACCTCTGTTTTTAGTGAAGATGGTTCTCTTTAATTACCAAAACAATGCCATTCTCATAAGAAATTTCCTTTAGGACCTTCATTTTGCTCTCCAAGCTTGGCTGTCTTGTTGACAACTTTTGTATTATCTATAAGTAAACACACAACATATTTAATAGTTAACGACCATTCACTAAAGAAATATTGATCTAATATCTCAAATAACAAAAAATTGTTATACACCTTAGGATTAACTCCACAATTATTGCGTAATTCAATAGCACGAGCCACAAATTCCTTCCCAAAATGAGATGTGAAAACAACTTGAATATCTTGAAGCTCTGGGAATTCCCCACACCTTGATGCCG
The DNA here is from genome assembly GCA_949130495.1 of Sambucus nigra. Taxonomy (NCBI): domain Eukaryota; kingdom Viridiplantae; phylum Streptophyta; class Magnoliopsida; order Dipsacales; family Adoxaceae; genus Sambucus; species Sambucus nigra. The sequence goes on from OX422220.1 coordinate 55,790,795, forward strand.
CGTAAATCAAGCTTGAAATGGCCTCCTTCAGTTCAACATGGACAAACACAAACATATGAGCAACAAGACGTATAGTCCAACAAATAGATAACACATGTACACACACACACACACACACACACACACACACAATTTTAGATGCATGATAATCCCTTAATCCCAAATTAATAGTACACTATTTATTTTTGAGTTATCCCAAATTAAAAGTCCACTTTCATGTTTTTTAACATAATCAATAAACCAAATTTCAAAAGGATAAACAAGTGTCAATTTTGAACATTATTTGGTGTATCTTTAATCTTTACAAAAAAAATGAATAGGGATTCTTAATTTGAGATTAGGAAGCACTTGTGTAGTGTACATGATATGATACAGATACAAAGTTTTGGCAAATCTTACAAAACTAAAATACCAATTGATTGGGATACAATGATAGAATGATACTAATTGAATCTGGCACATATTGCCTAATCTAGCACATTAGGAACATAAACTATGAGGGAATGCATAAACTCAGTTTAATTATGATGATATCCCATAATGAAACTTGATAAATTAGATGACATAATGCATATTTAGGGAGGCTATAAATTATAACATAATATTTATAGACTCGATGAAAAAATCGGCATCCCAACCATGTGCAAATACCTGGAGTTTTAACAACGGTCATATTCCTGAAATTCTTGAGCAGTTCCACACGGATCCCTTGGAGGATGAATGTAAAAATTACTTAAAGGGTAATCCATTGGCCATGTCTTCGGTATCACTAGCCTCCTGTGTTGAAGAGATACTAATAATTCAAGGCATTTTCATAAACGACAATGCTAATTTCTATCATTTAATGATAGGAAAACTCTTATTCAATCAGTTCTATCTTGAATCCCTATGCATGTCCTTGCCATTTTTAAACCTCCAGCTAAAACCATTAATCAAATTCAAATATTGTTGAGTAATTTTCTTTAGTGTTACTCTAAAGATTTTGGGGATAAACACCACTTCTTGAAATGGGAGAAACTATGCTACCCATTATAATAGGGAGGTCATGGATTTAAAACTATGCTACCCCTTTCTGTATTTATGCTCATTCTGGCGTTCTTTGAGTGGGCTGCTGGTCCACTCTAACTTGTATTTATCGGTTTATTTAAAAAAAAAATTGCTTATGATAAAAGAACAACCATTTAGAAAATAAACTAAGAGTACATCATAACTTAAAATAGTTGTGCAGGAATAAATGTGTTTAGTAGGAGTTATCTAATGTATATATAATTGCATTGGGTGTGTATATATAACAGAAACAGTCGGACAATTAGACATCCATTTTCGGTAGCAGGCAACGGTTATAAGGTAAGGGTGATCTGCTCCTCTCTATTCTTCATTGGCTTATGCATCATTCCTTCATTTTTTTAAGTGAACTCACCTATGCCCCGTGTCATTTCACTACTATTCCAATTTTCCTTTTACAACAATCGAGTTTGTGTCAAAGCGTACAAAATTACCTGCAGTTCAAACACATAAGCATGTGATGTTGATTAAAATAACAATCAACATAACAAGAAAATATGATTGACATCATAAAAAAAGTTATGAAATTAGTTTTTTAGATGAACTCAATTCCCTCAATCACGCATTCCCCTAGGAAGTGGCATGTTAGTTTCTGGACTGGAAAACGAGGCAGGCATGTAGTTGACGTTTGTATAGTTTGATTCATAAAAAGTGGAGTTGTAAAATGTGAGCATGCTTAGTTATTAAACTTCAAGATTATCTTAAATGAGTTTGTCACTAAGTATGAGATCATGCCTGCCTCGTTTTCCATAGAGTTTGTCACTAAGTATGAGATCATGCCTGCCTCGTTTTACGTTTGTATAGTGTTCATAGCGTTTATGACCTTCTTATGTGAAGCTCCAAAACTATTGAGTTTCAAAATAAAGCACCTGAGTTCGAGTACTTGACCTTATACAGAGGTATAGAATGTTCATGAAATAATGAATTATTATTAGTCACTATCAAAGGTTCACAATGAACTCCAATTTTTAAACGGATCTATTCAGTTCTTAACCACTATCCTCCCAGCCGCCTCCAAATAATAATCCCTAGGCCCATTAATAAAAATATATAAAAAGTAAAGGATCATACAATGTTTTAAGATGCCTTAAATGCCTAATTTGAGGTGGGATTGGACCTGTCAACTTGTTGTTATGGAGATCCCTGGAAAAAAGAACATAATAAGATGGAATTCGGAAATTCTGATGAGGAAAATACATTTAGCAGAAAATAATAATCGATCGCTTATCATTTCTAGAAATTAATATTCTTATTTCTAGTTTATTGCTCTTAATCATTATTTATATAAGTGTTTCTTACTGAATTGATTATTAATCTCTGTTATATGGTTTCAAATTATCTAAGACTTTCATTTTTGTTGTTTTGAGAATGACTTGTCTTGTAGTTGTTCTATAAGGCATTCTTTCAATTTCTCTGGCGATATATATAGCCGACACATAATATTCTAGACCCGATTTAAGTCCACTTGTGTTAATTTATGACAAATATTATCTCTAATCTCTTTCATCAGATGGATAACGGGGCTTTGGGAATAAAAATATTTCACTCTTTGGTATTTGTTTACTTTTTATTTTCATCTCTCTATTAACAATAACATTCCTGCAATTGCAATGTTACATTCCATATGCTCTGTTTCATTTTCTTTATTTTTACAGTGATTGTAAAGATTCTATTATATTTATTCTTTAGTGATAATCCCCCTTTTTTCATTAATTAAACAATATCATAAGCACAATTAAAGCAATACTATTGGAGCAACTAAATATAATATCACAAAATGATATGCTTGTATAGCAAATGATTGTAATTTAGATGGTGGTGGGGAAGGGTACCAATGGTAACTGTGACATACTTTGCATTGGTATCAATTGTAGATTGACTCGAGTTTTCACGTATTGGTGAAAATTCTTAAACCCTTTGTCCTACCCCAACAATATTAACAAGAATTGAAAAAGATCTTATTAAGTCTCTACCTCGTCCATTAAATGTAACAATCCAGAACTTTGAAAGTCGCTACTATGTCCGCATCCTACTATTCTCTGAAACTTTCACTTGCAAGAAATAAGGATGACCCTAAAGCACACAAAAAATGTCGGCAACATGTTAGTGTAACAAAAAATATTGAAATAGAATATTGAGAGACGAAAAAACAAAGGGAAATAGAATTGTCTATATAAATAATGTAGATTGAAACAAAGTAGCCACATAAAGAAAATATTAATGCTATTGTCAATGTTGTTTTGTCTTTTCTCAACCCATGTCCTCCTTGGGGGGGATTTCACCATGTGCTTCCACCAGTTGTACACTGATTTGGCAAAATCCACCTCAATTTTGCCAATTGGACTAGCCAAAACAGAAGGGCAACATGATAAAGGGGAAAGTTTATCTAATAAAAGTTAAAATGATGACATTAATTGAAGCAAAAAGAAAACAAACACAGTAAATAATTATCAAATATGGAAGTATAATAGCCTATTCGATGAAGCTTTTGAGTTGCAAGAATTCGAAACAAATATTTCAACCCATGAAAATAATGAGTGTATACTTTTCGTAAGTTGTGGAGGTATAAAAGTCTACGCATAGGGGAATTCCATATGTGTTTCAGTAGAGGCAATATCTCTAGTTTTAATAATCTCAAATATGAGGTAGCTTGATCTTAGTCTCATAACTTGTCTCATCTGCCCCATCGGCTTTAGAGTTAAACACATGCTCTAAGGAATTGCATCATCCCACATAAAGTTGATCAAGAGGTTGTAATCCTTGGAGAAAATTAAATTGCGGACGAACTCCTGACAATGTGTTACATTCAAGAATTTCCATTGTTCTAAGCAAGACAAAAAACCAAATAAAGGATTGGCCTTTGACAAAGAGGTTGAAGAAAAATGATTTGTAAGAGGCCACGAGTTAATCACACGCTCCCAAAGGCTCTACAAACACATTAAACAATAAACCAAATGATTTGTAAGAGGCCACGAGTTAATTATCACGCTCCCAAGGGCTCTACAAACACATTAAAATTTTTCCCAAAGACATTAGGATATATAACTAATTGTGAATGATAGAAAATTCAAATTAAACATTCATACACATATTACACTCACATAGCCCATTTTATTTAACAATAAACCAAACCCCCTAAATTACCACAACCAAAAAACCTAAAATCATAATCGGATTAAACAAAAAATTAGCTTAACATCGGATTGCAGAAATATAGTAACTAATTTGTGCTTAATATCATAATTCCTAACAGAAAGACCTAAACGAGTTTTGGATCATAATTAATTGGGGCTTAATTACATGTTTGCACACACACATCCAATCTTAACACCAAAATGCAGAAAGATAGTAACTAATTTGGGCTTAATATCATAATTCCTAACAGAAAAACTAAATGAGTTTAGGATCATAATTAATTCATGCTTAATTACATGTTTGCACATACACATCCAATATTTGTAAATATATATACATAGAAAGAGAGAGTTATACATGTATATGAAGAACGAGAGAGAGCTCACGTGTTACAATTTTGAATCCAAGGTTTGCGATTTTCAAACCCTTTTGGTTTGAAAGACTCTAAACCAAAACCGTTTGAAGAACTAGAGAAATAAGATTTGTGATTTTGGTTTAAAGATTAGCGATTTTGGCCAGAAGATTTGCGAGTTTGAAGTCTTGCGATTTTGGGAGGGACGGAAAACTTTGGTGCGGTTTGAGTAGACGAGGGATGAAAATTTTGACGGGGGGAAATTTTAACAAAAAATTTGTGTCTTTACACTTTTGGGAGACTATGCAAAGCTTTTAGGTTTTGGCAATAATAAAATCATAAATTTTACAACGGTTTTGAACACTTACAAAGTTTGTAAGTGTCTAAAACCGTTGTAAATATTGTAAGTGTTATAAACACTTACAAATTAAATAATCTGTTAGTTGAAAAATATCCATTATGGTATAGTGACTTCATTAATAAAAGTAGCTTTTTGAAGCTTTTCAACTTTTTCTTGTATTGCTTGGTTCTTCTCGGGACTGAACACTCTTCGCCTCTGCTTTACAGACTTGGCCTCTTTCTTAACATTAAGTTCATGGCAAAGAAAGTTAGGATCGATCCCTGACATATCTTCGTGACTCCATGCAAACTATGTCTATGGAAATTCACTAGTTCCTGTTTAAGAACAGGACCCAGCGTTGCTCCTATTTGAGTGGTGCGTTCTAGCTTGTTATCGTCTAACACAATGCTTTCTATCGCCTCTACTATCTGGCCCTCTACCAATTTTGTTTCCTCCCTTGGATATAACATTTTAACCTTATATTCTTCATTAGGTTCAGAGGTGTTCACTTGGTAAGTGGTGGTTTTCTTCTTTATTTCTTCTAGATCTTCCTACTCGGCAGATGAGTAGTAGCATTCTCGAGCTACTATGCCTACTCCAAAGTTGGTCGGGATCTTTAAATATTGATGGAATGTAGATGGTACGACTTTGAACTTCTTCAAACTTACTCTTCTAATAATCATGTTATAGGCTGAATGAACATTTTTGTCCATTAAAAAGAAATGTATCTTCTCTATTCGACTGGCTATCCAAGTGCCGATCAACATCTCCACTATAATTGTTGCCAAAGGGAATACTTTCTCACCAGAAAAACCTATTAATAGTCTGTGGTAGGGATCTAATTGGTCGAGCTTAAAATCTAAACTTTCAAAGAAAGAATAAAACATAATATCTATCGAGATACCATTATCAATTAGTACTCTAAAAATAATGATATCCTTCTTTCTGACTTTGATTACTAGAGGATCATCATGGGGCTACAATACTCCTGAGAGATCATTTTTAGAGAAGCAGATCACCAGCTTATCTTTTTTTTACCTTTCTCGGTCTATCTTCTTCAGCTAGATTAATTCTCTGTATATAGGAACACGCTTGTGTCTCATTGAGGTAAGCCTTCCTTTCAACTGTATGATCTCCTCCTCCTGCATCTCCACCTGTAATAATATGACAATCAAAAGAACCAAAGATGAGCATGAATACCTCACGTTCAGGTTGCCTAGGCTTCTTGGGTAGGTCGAAATCATCCTCCTGGTTGTCTTCATGGGTCCTCTTTTTCTTATCTCTGGGATTGCAAGGCGATTTCGACATTTACCAAGCTGCTTCGTTATTCTGCCGATCAACAAACTGGTTCAATTTGCCTCTTTGGATGAGAGTTTTAATTTCATTCTGTAGAGCAATACAATGATCTATCGTGTGAATGTGGTCTCTATGAAATTCACAGTATTTAGACTCATCCCCTTTATAGGGAGCTCCTTAACTTCTCAGGCCAACGTATATCTTTGTTATGTTTAATTTCCTTCAAAATATGGTGAATTCCCATTGTTAAGGGAGTGTAATTATTATACTTCTTGAGCCGATCTATAATCCTTTTTTTGCTTCGATTCTCTATGTTCCTTGGAATCTTTGTGTTCCTTTTTCTCAGTTTTTCTTTCTCCTTTTGTCCCCGAGCTTCGCTTAGCTTCCATTGCCTCCTCTACATGCATGATCTTGGCTGTTTTTGCCATTAACTCGATCATTGTCTTTGGGGGATCTTTACCAAGCGTGTAGGAGAGATTCTTGGGGATCAATCCACTCATAAGAGCTGTTATAGCAGTCTTCTCCTCATAATCCACAACTTTCAATTTCTCGTTATTGAAATGAGTGATGTAGTCTCTATTACTTTCTCCTTCCTTTTGTCTCACACTGAGAAAATGAGCTACCCTTTTTACTAGTTTGGCCCCAAAGCAAAAGTTGCTAATGAATTACTCGACCAGCTGATTGAAGCTGGAAATTTTCTCCCGAGGAAGGCTATTGTGCCAGATTTGAGTAGAACCAGTAATTATTTCGGAGAATGCTCTGCACCTCATCTCATTGGGGATGGCATATATGTCAGTTGCTGCCTGATATTAATCGATATGAAGGATAAGGTCAATTTTTCCATCATATTTGGGTGTAACCACAGGAGATTTAAACTTTGAAGGTGTCGTAAAATCCACAATAGCTAGTATGAAAGGAGATCCTTTCAAAAATCTTCTTTATAAAGGGTTCTTGACTTTAGCTATCTCTCATAATCTATCCTCCAAGCACTGGATGGAGCCCTTCCGTGCGTTGCTTCCAGCAACAGATTTATGTGTTAAAACTTTTTCATTCCTACCAACTGTTTGTGCTTAACCTTTCTCCTACAATTATTTCTTGGTGTGGATAGTTTGTCGGACATCTGATCTAGATTGGGCTGAGCCTTCCCTTTGATCGGTTGGTCATCGAGTATTCCTAAAAAATGCCTTGGGAACATTGTTGTTCCCCTGGGTCCCAAATGGTCGAAAGGAGATTCCCGACTAAGCCTTTCTAAGGTACTTAATATTTCAGGAGTAAAAGACTAATCATCATAGGGTTCCAATGTTCTGAGAGAAGAACTTGCTCCTGGGAGGTAAGAGGTATCTCTAGTAGTCATAGATTGGCTATGTCTACTGCTTCTTGGAGGAGGAGGTGGCATATTTCCACGAGCAGGTAAGGAAGGTGACCTGTCTTGTAAGGTCTGTGCTAACTGCCTCATGGTATATTACATAACTTCTTATCCTCTGGCAAGACTGGCCAGAATACCAATCAAATCATTGGGCGTTGGTGGGGAAGAAGGAACAGGCGGAATGCCATCATTTTTGAGGCTTGATTCAACAATATCAGCCATTTGAATGAATGAATGGGTGAAAACGGTTAGAAACACGTTCCCACAGACAATGCCAATCTGTTGATAAAAAATACTAGACTACCTCTAATTATTTAATCACAGATAAATAAGTAAACAAGATACGCAAAAGATTTTTAAAGTGGTTTGTCTAAATAGGAAAAGCCTACGTCCATTAGTGTATATTGCCTTGTATTTGTTTAGTTATCTCTTGTTTTTGTGTGTCCTATGGATGTAAGGATTACAATGTATTTATAGTCCCTGAGGGTGTACAAGAAGTGGAATATTAAAGGATGGAATGACTTTATAACATAGACATTTACATCTATATAACGTTTATAATATATACAACTAATGGCGTTTGATAACCTCTGTTGGTTGGTCTTCCTGGTGCTAGTCTGCTTCTTTTGTGTGCTGGTCGGCATTTTATGCTGTTAATCGGCATTCCTGGATTCATTACGATTAATATGCCTTGCTGACTAGGACTAATGCCACGTGTCTAGTTCTGATTGGTTCACGTAATAGGATAATTTTTGGTATCAACAACCACATTCAAATTTAAGCCGTTACACTAAATCTAAATGTGGTCTATGTGTAGTGTGTGATCATAAGTGTGTGATTGAATAAATAACAATCACAAACATCCACAAGATAAATTTTATGAAGACCCCCCCCCCTCCCCAGCAAGGGATAAAAAACCTTCGCTATCGTCTAAAATTGATTTTAAAGTTTTGTTTAAGATAATTGAGATCCAAGCTGAGATAACAAATAAATAAATAATGAAAGGTAGAGGCATGAAGACAAAGGTGAGAATAAGAGGAATTACACAGTGTGTTTCATGGTTCATCCCTTAATAAAGAGCCTACGTCCATAGTTTATCTTTTAGTACCAGTATTAGAATTTTACAATCATTTCGTCTCTCTATCCCGATAGCGAGAATGGCAGGATATCTCTCTCTCTATCAGTTGGATAATTGGTTGGTTGTTTGCCCCTTTTTCCTGGGTTACTACCCCTCTATTAAATATGAGCGTGGAAGATCCATTAGAATATATCAGGGGTTTTGTATTTATAGAATAAACAAATACCCTCTTTACAAGGTAGTGGGGGAATAATTATAAAGTTAGCTTGAGAAAAAATGGGTAGGAGAATGTTCGTTTGTTTTTAGTGCATGAGTGATCCGATGACATCATCCCACTGTCAGATTCATTGGTAGTAGATGATTAATGGCACGTGTGTTGTCTGGGATGGCAAAGCCGACCTGTATGCCTAAGGCTGACCTTGATCATACTTGAGCCAATTCTTTTATTACTTGAGCGGACCTAATTATGGTTAATAATGAGTTCAATTTTACCCTTCTAACAAGTTTTTTGGTCCTACTATATTCATGGTACAACAAGTCCCCATGACTTTGCTTGAGATTAAGGTGTAGAAAAAATTCATTGATGTATTATTTCTTCTGGGTATGCGCTGAGCAGATTGAGCGAGTGAAGTATTTATTGGAAAATGTGCTCGACCTTCGTTATTCTGGTCATCTCTGAATCTCATCAGCGCGCACTGAGCTGGATCACTTGGGATTTTTTGCTTGGAAATGAATTTACCACATGTCAGATGCTTAAGATGGCGTCTGGTGTAATTAGGATGCGTATGTCTGGGGCAATATGCGTCAGTATGTGCCACGTTTGTGCGCATTCCCATGCATGGCATTATGTGTTGTATTTAATAGGGGTAATGATTACCACCTAAAAAGTATAAAATCCCCCTTTTTAAACTGTTTCAAACAATCTAGTTTCATTTTTTCACACATGATTTTCTATCTAGAAATACTTTTTCGACAAGCCTTTCCATCTTTCCTCCATATGTTGGCAAAGTTTGATCATTGTACGATCTTCTTCAACTTTTTATGGTTTCAGGTACGACGTCTCTCTTCAAAGGTTTCGATTTGAGATTTTTCTATAATTTTTTCACTTTTGAGCATCAGTTTATTGCTGATTTATTCTTTAATTAGGGAATCGTGCATCTTTAGGCGGCCATTGAGTTGGTTGGCCTATGATTTTTCATTTTTAGGGATTTTGGGTCTTTTTAGACGTTCTAGGGTTTTATTTTATCAAAACCTTTGATTTCTAAGACTAAACAACCCCCAAATATTTGTTTACCTCAGATAGGCTTCGTTTTACTTCTTAATTTCATTCTTTTGATGAGTTATGAGCCTCATGTTCAGAGGTGGTTGGATTATTTGGCCAAATTAGAGCAAATTGGCCCTGGTATCATTACTAGGATGTTCCCAAACCTTTCCAGGTTATTCATCCTGAGGATGAACCTAGTCATCCTCACCCCAACAGTAGCCTGTTTTGCACGATAACCCCCCCAGTTATAGAGCATAGTCCTTTTGAGTTCTCAAAAACTATAAGTATTGCTGAAGTGAACTACCCTATGGGTGGTGAGAATCTTACGAACATGTTGTCCAACATTTCAATCATTGACTTAGATGCCTCTTCAGAGAAAACTATATCTGAAAGGCACATAACCTCTACATGTCATGTGGCTATGCCTCCTACTATGTAGAGTACTTTAGAAACTCCGACTCTTAGGATTCATCCACTCCTGATGCTCAAAATTATGGCTGTGATTTCACTGAGGACGAGATGGAGGAGTTGAGTGATAGATATGACATTCCTATTAGTATTTCCTTGAGACTGCCAAATTGTGATTAAAGAGTCTATGATTGGCCCAATGCCAATGAGATATGTTTCCCAATTTGGGCTTTGCATGTAGGAGTTCAGATGCCCCTTCAACCGATCATAAGGTCTATTCTGAAAGGTTATGGAGTGGCTCCAACCCAACTTCCATGGAAGGCCTATATGTCCATTTCGGGGTCACTTTTTACTAGTAAACCCATATTAGTTTCGACCTGACTAGGGCTATTTTTAAATTTTTATATGACGTGAAGGATAATGACAAGGCCAATGGGTATTAATATTTTTTTTCCTCGAAAGTGTGATCTGAAGATGGTGAAAGTTTTTTAGATGAGCAAACATAGCTGGAAGAATCAGTTCACATACATTAAGGGTGATTGGGAATTTCGCTCTAACAAGTAGAATAGGTATTATAGAGTCCCTCGTGACTGGAGTGGGCCAAATCTTATCGGTATACACCTTATTGTGTATTAATACTTAGTAATGTTATTCTTAATTACCATGTACTAATTTTTCTTTTGCTCAGCCTTTCTGTAGATAAGAGAGCTCCCAAAGTACCAGTCATTCTAAAACAGTTAGTGCAGGACACTTGCACCCCCAAACTAGTTGAATTTGAGAAGCGTTTATCTCTTAGAAAATTTATAAATCTTGGATATTACACTTATCATAGAGTTGTTCCCCCTAAATACCATCAGATAACCTTAGTGGCTGAGGGTAACATTTCTACTGAATAAGGAGGAGTTGCGCAGAAAGAACCAATTGAGTAGGAAGATCCAGTCGACCAAGAAGGTCCATTCGATCGAGAGGTTACAAAAGGTATAAGGCTATTTATTATATTGTATTTTAATTGGTATTTTGACTTCTCTAAATGACATGTTTATCATAGCTTCTACGCCCATTTCGTCAGCTTTTCGAGTTGAACATTCATCAGACATTGTCCCTCCTGCACTTGATTGTGATGCCATGGAGATTGTTCACAAGAGGAATCTTGATACTTAGGCCATCAAGAAGAAGGCCGATGCCGATGATAAGGCAAATGATAAGATTGATGATGACAAGAGGGCAACTAATGAGGCCCGAAAGAATGCTGAATACCATGCCAAGAGGAAGGTCGATATCGATACTGCCCCTGCTGTTGCTGCTAAATTCAAGGGTAAGTTTAAGGTATTTATTTATTATGATAGGCCACTAACCTATAATAAGAGGCCTCTGAAGGTTCCCATGAGGAAAGAGTCCAAATTCTCGGGGTTCCTGTTAAACACTTAGTCCGAGGTGTGGGATCATCCAAACCTTATGGTGAAGTGGACCCATTCACATTTGACCTCGATCACCCGATCACATTAGAACAATTGGGGGTGTTCGTGGTACGGTACGGTTCTATTTTAGTTTTTTTTGGATCGGACCAACTTGGTCGGTCCTCTAAAAAGTGGATTGAGGTTGGACCGATAATGTCGATTAACCGACCCTAGTCGGTTCAATTTTTTATAGGGTCAGTTCGGTCTAACCCGTCGGTCCTCACATTAATAAATTACATCATTTATAATAATAAAAATATGCCCGAGTCTATTTTTTCCAAATATTAAAAACTAAAAAATATCAAAATTTGCAATTAAAACAAACCTGCTATTGGATTAATATATAATTTAAACCAATCAAATATTAAAATATGTACTTTTACTATTTATTTATCTTATATATGTACATATATATGTAAAAATATATTATTTTAAATAGAGTCAGTCCAACTAGGTCTATTTGTCAAAAAAATAGAGTCGGTCCTAACAGGGTTTTTGAAACTGTAAATTGTGGACCATACCGACTAGGTCGATTTGTCAAAAAATAAACCAAGACCAGACCGAATAAGAAAAAAGACAAAAAAAGGGTCAATTCGGTTTGATCCATCGATTTTTTGAACAACCCTCAGAGCAGTTGAAAGCTGATAAAAACTCTATCTTTTATAAATAAACAACGTTGTAGATGTGGTCGTCTATCACGGGTATGCCCCTGATTTTAAGTTTCTAACGGGTTTTAATACTGATGAATTATGAAATATAATACAACACCGAATGCTGGTGGTAAGTTCTCAATTGGACTTATACTTTTTAAATTCTAGAAAAGTATGTTTTGTAATATATCGATCTCTTTGTCTTCTTTTAGGGTGCGATTGGTGCCATTGTTCTGAGGGAGAAAGTAGCTTTATATAAGAATGATTATGATGAGGTGAAAGAGGCCAACTTTGAGCTCCTTGAGCACCATGAGACCATGTTAGAGGAGTTGAAGACCGTTAAGGCTAACTATGATAAGGTATGTGTTGAGCTCAAAGATAAAGATGATCAACTCGTAGTGAACCTTGAAGCTTTGAGTTGGTATGAAGTAAAAAATACAAAGCTAAAAGATTAGATCAACACCGACACTGTAAAGATCAAGAGTTTGAATGAAGTACTTGCTATGGTGTCTAAAGATCTTCAAAAATCCAATGATGCTCTTAAGGTAACCACTAAAGCTCTTGAGAAGGCAAACACAACCCTTTCCCATGCTGAAGAAGAAGGTGTTTGGAAGTATAAGACCTATATCGGGAACAACATCGACTAGTGACTATCTTCATGGAAGGTAATGATGAGATAAAGAGGAGGGTCATCAGACATTACCCTGACATTGCTAAAATCGTCCAAGCTTGGGAGGATGTTAATGACAAGGCAAAGCCTTGGCTGTTGAGCGGGATATGATGAAGGTGTATATTATGGAAGGTGAATCTGTGGAACACCAGAATGAGGAAATAGCTGACTAGATCAATGCCATTGATGTCTTCCCCATCGTTCTTGAAGATATTCTAATGGCCAAAGCCAATGTTGGACATGTTCCTGAGGCTTGAGTTTTTCATCTCGAACTTGTTGTTCTTTCTTTTTGAAATTTGTAAAAATTTTAAACAATTATCTATGATGCACATTTTAACTCTTTCTGTATGCTTATTAACATGATGATTACGTTGTTCATAATATCTGTTTGCATGCATCAAAGTTTTATTTGGATTTTATCAATATTTCTTAACCTTTTTGACCGTGTTGTCAGATCCTGGTGTCATAGCTTCGGCTTACTAGTTCCCTAAGGATAAACTATTTTGGTTGTCCAATTTAGGAAAGGTATGTGGTTGGATCTTGTCATCACACCCACTTACAAATGTATTATGTTGTTGTGTCAATCCCGTCCTGATCGACGCACACGCGCGAGCACGAGGGCACTTCGACCGTCGTCGTTGTGGGTGATGTATGGAAATAGATTCGCCAATCTATTTTGCACAAAATAGAAAAAAATGTTGTCGCCCTGAGAGAACATCATTAAAGACATACTAATGTGTGTGAAACCAATTAGTTCAAGGATTTGGGGGCTAAGTTACTGAATGGGAAGGTGTTAGGCACTCATCCTTCCCTTTCAGTTTCTCATGGGCATGTTTTATTCTTATCCTTAATAACTCTGTGAAGTGTGTGCATGTCTATATAAAGATATAGAAGAATCACTTGACTTGCATCATGGATAAAGGCAGGGTGAGATCATCCATAGGAGTGTTCACAAAATAGTACTTAAAATATAATATGTGCATTTTTTGGGTCATCGATCGTTCATAGAAGAACGATGGTATATATTTGACAAAACGCTAGCATGAATCACAAATATATGATATGAAAATAATATACGAACAAAAAAAAGAAAGGTGGACTCGAATCTCGAATTTTACCCAAGATGCCTACGTAGTCTAAAAAGGCATCAAAGTCCACATAGTTCGCATGCAACACGGGGGTGGAGTTTATCCCATGAATCCAATTGAGGACTTTATTATATGTGTGTGTATAGAAAAATGATGTTTTAGTGTGAAAAAAATATAGTGAGAGATCCCCGTTTGGAGTTTACAAGAAAACCCACTTTTTCTTATTTTTTTATACAAAATATAGAATATGTAATACTACTAATAAAAAGTTGGATATTAATATGTGTGATCTAATAAAGATGAAATGCTAAAGTAAGGGTTAAATAACTAATCCAAAAATAAGAGAGTTTGAAGAGAGAGTGAAAGGTTTGGACATTTTTAGAAAGCTTTAAAGTTGATCTTGATTATTGAAGGACTCCTTTTGTAACTGGATGTAGCTGGTAGGAGGAGAGAGTAGGGAATTTTCTAAATTGGGTAAGAAAATGATGGAAGTGGAATGTGGAGGAGAGTTTTAATATGGAAACCACACTGACTTCCAGAGAATGTTGCTTAGATCACTGAGAGAGATATTTATGAGGTGACTTTCGAAGTGAGTTCATGCTCCACTTATATAGGGTCAAGGGGGTGCCGATCGACATTGTCCTTGAAATTCTTATCGACAAGTAACCCAGACACACTGTTGATAGGCAGGAAAATGGGTTTGCCATTTGACAGTCTTATGTTGATTTTTTTTGGAAAAATAGTCGTAAAAAGAAATCTATAAGTCTTAATCGCTCACGGGAGGAACTGTTAGAAAGGGTATTCAGAGACCTTTAAGAATACATGGGCTGCTCCCGAGTTTGGGAATTAACTGTGGTCAAATGGGGCTCAAAAGCGCTCAATGGCCTTTTGAAGAAGAGGAACACGGATCATTCGTTTGAATCGTAAGGCCGATTTGCGCAGAGGGTGAATAGTTAGAAAGGTTATATAGATACCTACGATGTTCCAAAGATCTTCAGCCGGCTACAAGATTTGACTCTGGTCAAACGGGTCTCGAGGGCGCCCGATGACCATTTAAAGTAAAATGGGTCATTCGTTCGTTCGTATCGTAAGTATGATTCATGCATGAGACAGATTGGTGGAAAGAGTATTCAGAGTCCGTAGAAGATTCATTCAATCTCGTTCTATCTGAAGGGTTAATGAGAGTCAAATGGAGCCTAGGATTGCCCGGTGGCCTCTAGATCAATTTTGGGGGGAAAATAGTTCGTTTGTCCAAACTGTAAGGCCGATTTGAGCACGGGACAAATAGTTAGAAAGGGGATTCAGGGCCTTTAGAAGATTAATTGATATTTTTCTCAAGTAAGTAAGTTGATTGGGATCAAAACGGGATCCGAGAGCGCTCAATGGCCTCCAGATCGGTATTCGATAGTAAAATGAATTGTTCATCTGAACTAGGGATGCTAAAGGATCGGATCTAGACCCGAATCTGACCCGGACCTGACCCGAATTAACTGATCTGAGCAAAATTTATAGACCCGATTAGTTAATGGACCAGATTTTGATATACATGACTCCTATCTGATAAGGACCTGACCCTAATGGTATATATATATATATATATATATATATATATATATATATATATATATATATATATAACCCTAAAAAACCTTCTCATTCTCCCATTTCATTTTGGCGCCGCTGCTCTCTGCTAAACCCCAACTCCATCATCATCTCTCATGCCTCCTACTTCAACATATGCCACTGCCAGTCCTACTTCAATAACCCTCTCCATATTCAATAAGCCATCTACTACAAGATTACATCATTTTAGTTTCTCCCTCTCTCCAACATCGCTACACCATCTAGGAGACCAATACGGTTACATCATCTCTCCAACACGATTTCTCTATCTCGGTTAGATCTCGATTTCTCTAACAATACAAGCTTATTATTTTTGTGTGATCCTTTTCAAGAGAACAACACGATTAAGTATTATCAGTGTACACCATCTCAGTTAAGAACATCATTAATTTTCTAAGTGTACACCATCTCATTTTTACGCCATTAATTTTCATGAGAATAGTACGGTTAAGAACATCACCATTAATTTTTACACCATCTCAGTTTATTTTCTAAGTGTAATTTTTCAGTGTAATTTTTTTATTGTAATTTTTACACCATCTCAATTTTTCAGTGTAGTTTTTACACCATCTCGGTTTTTCAGTGTAATTTTTCAGTGTGATTTTTACACCATCTCATTTTTGGGCTGAATTTAATTTTTGTATTCCTTTTTACATAGACGTAAGCATGTCATCCATGGATCCTGCATGTGTTGGTGGCAGTTCTGATTTTCAATCCAGTGGGGAGGAAAACAAAGAAGATGCAACTGGTGTAGAGGCTCAACTCAAACATGAACGGTGAAAAACATCTATGGTATGGAATGATTTTACCAAAATTAAATCTCCTAATGGTGAAGATCTTGCTAGGTGCAAGCACTGCAAAAAAAACATTGTAGGGGATAGTAGTAAGGGAACAAGTCACTTGTGAAAACACTTAACAAATACATGTAAAGGAAAATTTCAAAGGATATAAAACAATAAATTTTGGGCGCTACAAAAAGAGATGCGGATGGTAACATGAAGCTTGAAAACCACAAATTCAGTCAAGAGATAAGTAGAAAGGATCTTGCAATCATGATCATAAAACATAAATTACCCCTTTGCAATCGTTGATCACGAGTATTTTGAGGTATTTGTTATGGGTCTTAATCCTGATTTCAAGTTTGTATCTTGAAACACAATTATATCGGATATCATGTCTGTGTATCAAGAGGAGAAGGATAGAATTTATAATGTTTTAGATGAACTCAATTGTAGGATCACATTGACTACTGATTTGTGGACTAGTGATCATCAAAACATTGCATATGCATGTCTCACCGCACATTATATTGATGATGATTGGAAGTTAAAAAAGAAGATCCTTAATTATAGATGCCTTGATTATCCTCATGACGGTGAAACACTATTTAGGTTTATCTCTGATATGGTTTTAGAGTGGAACATATATAAAAAATTATTTTCAATGGTGGTGGATAATGTGGGATCAAATGATTTCATGGTTAGGAACTTAAAAAATTGGCTTTGTGATAAATCTTTGCTTCCTTTGGGTGGTGATGCATTTCATGTGTGATGTAGTGCACACATAATTAACTTGATTGCACAAGATGGATTGAATGAGATTGGAGGGTTTTTAAATAAAATTCGAGACACTGTAAGGTATTTAAACAAATCTCCCTTTGGAAAACAAAAGTTTGATATTGCTAGCAATCAAGTTAAGTTGAAATCTAGGAAGAAAGTGCCTATGGATGTCCAAAATAGGTGAAATTCTACTTATTTAATGCTTGAGGCAGCCTTATCTTTGAAAGGAGCTTTTAGTCGCTTGAATGAAATTGATAGGAACTACAAGCATAATCCATCTGATGAAGAGTGGAGAATTGCAAGTTTGGTGATGAATTGTTTGAGTGTTTTTTATGATGCAACTAGGCATTTTAATGGCACTAACTTCCTTACATCAAATGTTTCTTTGGAGATGTTTGTAAAATTTAGCTTTGTTTATTGGATTGGGAGAATAGTGAGCATGAATGTATTTAGTTGATGGTTTATCCAATGAAATAGAAGTTTAAAAAATATTGGGATGAAAGTTGTCTGGTGTTTGCAACTTCTATTGTCCTTTATCCTAGATACAAGATGGATTATATGAGTTACTATTATGACAGGATTTATGGGAGTGCATCTAGTGTTTACATAGAGAGAGTTCGTAGCTGCTTTGTTGAATTATTTCATGAGTATGGTGGTGATTCTTCTAATTCCTTGGATATCCTTGCTTGTGCTGTTGATGATGGAAATTCTAGTACTAGTTCTTTAGCCTCTTCTTACATGGATGTGTATGATGATTTTGATAAATGGTATGATCAAACCGTTCTTCAAATTTGCATGCGTATCAAAAGTCAAAAGTGGAACAATATTTGGAGGAACCGGTATTTCCAAAGAAGGAGAATTTTAATATCTTGAATTGGTGGAAAGTAAATAGTTCAAAGCTACCAATTTTAGCGAAGATGGCTCGTGATATCCTAGTCGTTCCCTCTACAACCGTTGCATTCGAGTCGGCATTTAGCACGGGAGGAAGATTGCTTGATGAGACACGTGCCTCTTTGCATCCTGATATTGTGGAGGCTTTGGTGACTACCGCCGATTGGATTGAATCAAAGAAAAAGATAAGTATGTATAATCTATTCCTTTTTATTTATTGATTTACTAATATTTATGCTTTAAATATAATCTACTCCGTTGTATTTATTGATTTACTAATAATGTTAAACATTGTTTTTCTTTTCAGAAATTGAAGATAATGACACGTTGATGCTGCCTCCACAATCTAAATGAAGCTGCTGTCCTGTTGGTTGTCTATTGGTTGTCTTAGTTAATAGTTACTGAAATTTCAAGTTTGTCGTGTATTTATGTTATTTAAGAAACAATGTAATATTGTTCTCGGATATTTAATTTGTTGTTGGTTAAGTATTGTATTTGGATGAGACATTGAAATGAAAATATTAGGCTGCTAGTATTGTATTCCTGTTACTAGTATTGTATTACTATTGCTATTGGTTGTCTAATATTGCTGTTATAGAATGTTGACAAATCTTAAGACTTTGGAATGTTAAAATGTTAAGACTTTTTTTTATTTGGAATGCTAACAAATCTTAATTGTTGTGAAATTTCAATACTTTGTTTTACTTGGAATGTTAACACATCTTAACTGTTATAAAATGTTAAGACTTTGTTTTACTTGGAATGTTAACTGTTATAGAATGTTAGCAAATGTTAAAGACTTTGGAATGTTAAAATGTTTAAGAATTTGTTTTATTGTTATAGAATGTTATTAAATATTTTTCTATTTGGTTTATTTAAAACGTTAATTGTTAAACTGTGTTTGGAAAATGACATTTAGATGCTAAAATGTTAAAAAGTTAACTGTTAAAACGGTCAGGTATTCGAGCTGAATCTCCGGGCCCTTAATGGATCTGGGTCTGAATCCATTTATTTAGATCCGATGAGTAATCGGGTAAGACCCAATCCATTAAAAAATTATCCGGATCGAATATGGATATACCCTTACCCGATACGTTTATGTCCCTAGTCTGAACTGTAAGGCCGATTTGCGCACGTGGTGAACTGTTAGAAAGGGGATTTAGAGCCCTTTAAATATTTATGAGCTTCCACTCAGGTGAGTGAGTTTATTAGGGTCAAAACGGGAGTGGGAGCGCTCGGTGGACTCTAGATCAGTACTCGGAGTATGACCTAGAGTTTTATGGTGAAAAAGGAAGTGCAAGGGGCCTAAGGAGATTCTTAGGGGTCCTAGAATGTGGTGTCTATAGAGCTCCTCTATGGGTGAGCTTGGAACAAGTAAAGGTCGTCGAATAGACACCACATGGATATATTTGGGAAAGAAGTCAATTATGTCGAACAAAGGGGCGAAAATGACTGGTTTAGAGGGTCGAGGTCGATTCTAAGGACCCGAGGTTGAGGGGACCAATTCTTCGGGTCGAGGTTAATTATGAGGACACAAAATGGTTGAGGTTAATTCTAAGGACCTAAAGTTATGAGGACTAATTTTGAGGGCTGAGGTCAATTCTGAGGGCCGAGGTCAATTCTGAGGACCTAAAGTTATAGATACTGAATCTGTGGATCGAGGTCAATTTTGAGGACCTAAAATTTAGGGGACCAATTCTTCGGGTCAAGGTTATTTTTTAGGACCTACAGTTGAGGGGACCGATTCTGCAGGTCGAGGTCAATTCGGTGGACCTAAAGTTGAGGGGGGCGATTATGAGGTCTAAGGTAATTTCTGAGGACCTAAAGCTGTAAGTACCGATTCTGCGAGTTGAGGTCAATTTTGAGGACCTAAAGTTATAGAGACTGAACCTACGGGTTGAGGTCAATTATGAGGACCTAAATTTATGAGGACCAATCTGTGGGTCGAGGTCAATTCCGAGGACTTAAAATTATAGAGACCGATTTTGAGGGTCGATGTCAATTATGAGGATCTAAAGTTATGGCGATCGATTCTAGGGGTCAAGATCAATTATGAGAACCTAAAGTTGTAGAGATCGATTATGCGGGTCGAGGTCAATTATGAAGATCTAAGGTTGTGACGCGAGGAGTTATTCTCCTGTAAAATCTTTAAAATGTCTTGGGGATGCAGATGCATCTGTGGTTTCGTTGGGGATTTTGCTATTTTAAGACTCTATCGGGGAAGGATTTATCCTTGAGACATCCAGTTGGGGATAGCTTTGCTAGGGAAGCTAGGCGTATCCTAAAATTGCGATAGTGGATGGATTGGAACAAAGTTTAGCCCAAAAATTCCGTTTGCAAAATTTGGAAAAGTTTTATTTTGCAATCTTACTGAGGAAGCATTTAATTTGAGGTTTGGGCTCCACTGGGGAAGACTTGAGATTTGAGATTCCGCTGGGGAATTGTAATTGCCATGGGAAGCAGGCGTATTATTGGTTCTGTTGGTGAAATATGTTTATGCGGGGAATAAGAGGACTTAGGGAGTTTGTAAGGGATTTAGTGTTCCAAATTTTTTTTCTTGATGAAGAAATGTTCCAATATTTGTTTGGCATTTTTAGGAATCTTTTTTTTTAGATTTTTATGGCATTTTCAAGCATTTTTTTTAGAAAATTTCAGGGGGCTACCAACCAACATGTTATAGGGGTTACCGTTTGGCAATGGCATGGACTACTAGACATCCTTGGGATGAGGAACAAGCAAGTACTGATTGGCATTCCATTTAGTCCCCTGTAAAAAGGGTTTTCCTTTTTTTTGGATTTAGCAGACTCACATCGCTCCTTTGAGCATGAGTTATAGGGGACGACTGGGTTGAAGGATGTGTAGGACCATCTTTTGCCAATAGTGCACTAGATGGTTACTTTTACCGATTTTGGATATTTGGCGCAGGCCTTGGACGAGACACCACATTCTACTGCGGTGCTATGCTCTTTAGGAGAGAGGTGGTGGGACACTACCCATACCTTCCATTTGGGTTTCGAGATGATGACTGCTACTCCCATTGATGTTTAGCATCTACTGGGGATATATTACGAGGGTACGTAGATAGAGGTGGATCGTTTAGTGAGGGTGATTCCAGAGGCGATTCAGGCGACATTGGGGGATGTGGGTAGGATCATTTCTAGGGAATCTATCTGCATCTCCTCTTTGGGAGGTGCTCTTGAGTAGGAGGATTGATGAAACTGATGGGCGACAGGTGAGACATATGGCCCAATTATTTATTTTGCTTTTGTTGGGTGGTTTTTCGATGTCAACGAGTGGCAATGTAGTTTATCAATGATTTTTGCCATTTTAAGTACATTTTTCAACGTCCTGTTCTATGATTGGGGGAGCCTTAATTTAGAAACCCTTTACTCTTATATGGATGCATTCAACCATTGCTGTTGGGAGACTTTCATAGGGGCCTTGTACCTTTTGGAGGTAACTTTAGACTTTTTTTTTCTTCTTATGTGTTTCTTTTTATTTTCCTTTAGTTTCCGCTTTGTTGATTCCTGTCTTTTGCAGACGTGGTTCTATGAGGGTGATGGACTAAATATGAGGTTGATTCCTATCTTTGTCCCTGACGACGGTGCAACAGGATCTGAACATGTTAACGAGGGATCAAGTTATTTTTTTGAATTCTCTCTTGGAATTTTCTTTCTTTGCATGAATACTGATATTTTTTTGGGGATTTCAGGTAACCTTTTACCGTTAGGGGATGGATTTTTAGCATACAAGGGTGACGGGTATGCATGCCCAGATGTGCTAGTTGATGGTGCATAAGTTTGGGTACGCCTGGTCCCAGAGAGAGAGGGTGGTGCGACAGATCATAGAGTATGAGGTGGCGATCCCACCTTCGATGTCCTCGATATATATGAGGAGGGTGATGGAGATGTGTGCCAAGTCTAGGACGGTGAAGCTGGTTGGCAAGGCCTAAACGCTCTACATGAACAAGTCAGTGGGCCACGACTACCTAGATTTCGTGACGAGTTAGTTGATGCCCTCTTACATTTATGATGTGGTGAATATGCCTCTGCCTCCTACAAATTTGGGTAGGGGTAGCAGCAGGCCGGTGGGATCTGCCCACAACAGGGGTAGTGGTACTTCATCGACGAGGGCAGTGGCATAGGAGGCTCCGCTTATTCAGGTCACTCATTTTTCTTATAATTTTTGATTGAATAGCGGGGGACACTGAGCATGTCATACCTTCGTAATGCAGTGGAACCCGGATTGATGGGGCTTACGGATGACATCCTTAAGCCCGAGGAATACTTTTCTCTTTTTCTGTTCTTGTCTCTTTTGATTCTTTCTTTATTTTTCTGACTGATTAGTCTTTTTTTCTTGTTTCTCTGTTGTTAGTATGTTCAGGTGTTCACCACCTGACTAAAAGATATCAAGGACTGGGTGGCCTTTGTGACTGCTTACATCAAGGATTCCGTTCCTTCCTGCCTGGTTCTGTCTTCCACCTCGGATGCGGGATCTGGTTCTGGAAGTGGAGGTTCTATCGCTCGTCATTGGGGGGTGAGGGTTTGAGAGAGAGAGATTGTGGGCTGAGTTCCATTTTTTTTGTTTTTCTTTTCTCCTACAAAGATGTAATCATTGACATCATATATATATGAATAGATTTTTATTTTTAATTCTTGTTTTAATGACTTATCCTACATGCACTTTTACTTTACTACTGAGGTTGTTTATTTAGAAAAGGAGAGCTTAATTTAAAACGATTTATTTATGGGAAATGATAAGTAAAGATGGATAAGTAAGAACAATTAACCCCTTTTTTTAAATAAGGATTTTTTTATGGTAATAAAGTAAAGATATAATCTTCTAAAATAAGGGGAGTTATCGATCGGCATACTTCTTGTCCTGCCTATCGGCATATAGGTCAAGTCAAATCACTCTAGGTCTTTGATTAAACTTTCTTGCAGATCAGAGTAATTTGTAGGGCATGATATCATTCCGATTTCTCAGATACCTTGTCTTTTTCCAAGCCACTTGTGTATAAAAGGAGAGGTACGGGGTGTAGTTTTCCATCCATACCCACTTCCTTTTTCTTGCTTCTTGCTTTCTGCTCCATTATTTCCCAAACGTCCTTTCTAATGCATGCAAAATTTTCTTCCTACCTCGAAAGTCTAGAGGCCATGTGCTTGTATAACTTGGACTATAAGGATTTTAACTTGCATCGAGTCTCTATGTGGCGTAACAGAGCCATTGAATGGAATATGCTAGCGACGACGACGTAGTCCTGGTACCCTGAAGATAATGTTTTTCATTTCTATTTAGAGGAGGTCTGACTGACCTACGAAGAGTTATTGGCCATATTGGGAATCAATCCCAATGTAGCGGCAGCTATGCATGAATTATCTCATTCTCCCCAGGCATTGTTAGCGGAGTTGCTCCATATTTCCCCTTCGGCGGCTCGACCATTGGATACTGGGGTTTTGATTTCCATTCGGGATGTTATGCATTCTGTGCACTTGAGGGATTGCAATGATACGACCTATACTAGAGATGTTGCCCTGGGACTTACTTTGAGGCTCTTTCTGGTGATGGGGGACTTAATGATGGATCCCCGGTTGACTGCGATCGTGGATATCTTACCATCGCAGTCCTGCGGCGGTGATACTGGTGGAGACTCTAAATGGTCTTAATGCTTGAAGGTAAGGTTACTCTAATTTTCTGATAGGGAGCTCGATGATGGCTGGTTACGAGGTTCCGTCTAGAGATTAATCCAGAGTATCCTTTGGCAGGTGTGACGAATTTCTTTGCTCAATACTTTATCAATTTCGGCCCATTTATAGAGAACTTAATGAATTGGTTTGTGGAACACGGAGGCCGATGCCTTCTTTGGTCGGTACCATAGTGGGGGGAACTGCATCCTATTCTAGAACTGAGAGAGAATCGATACGTGTCATTAGTGGGCCAGCAACAAACTTTGTTTTATTTCCCTTGGTGGCTTCTGCGTCGAGTTGGATGGGAGAAAATAGTGCCTCCTCAGACACTAAACTTTTTTTCGGTGGGGGACTTGACATAATCCATGCGTATAAGGTTATGTTCTCTGTGGGAGAGTCATCGACCGTCAACC
Source organism: Sambucus nigra (assembly GCA_949130495.1). Classification (NCBI taxonomy): domain Eukaryota; kingdom Viridiplantae; phylum Streptophyta; class Magnoliopsida; order Dipsacales; family Adoxaceae; genus Sambucus; species Sambucus nigra. Next base: position 55,815,137 of record OX422220.1, read on the forward strand.
TGTCCATCTTAATCCATAGGAAGGGTCTGACACGTGTCCGGGGACTATCTGAAATGGCCGTGGAAGCGAGTAGTGGAAAAGATTCTGGCGGAAGAGACCGGCCAGAGGTGGTTTGTTATTTTTGACACCATTGAAGGGGGGATAATGGTTTTTTCTGGACTGGTCTGGGTATACCGTTCCATGGAGCGTATTCGGCATATCAACCAAGAAGGGGAAGTTTGGGGACCTCCGGGGGATGATGATGATGGGGTTGGATCTTTCGGTAGTTGCGGATAAGGTTTTACGAATCTGGGATTATTTTATGTGAAGCTTTTTGTTATTGGGATGTTTTTTGTATTAGGGATTTGAGAATAATTTTGTGAAGTTTGGTTAGGCTTGTTTAGAAATAGTTTGCTCAGCGGAGAGGGGTGGTTTGCTTGACTCCCTTCACTGATATTTCGTGTAATGGTACTGAACTTCATTGTTTGAAATAAAAAAGATTTTGATAATATTTTTATGCCTCTTGATGAGTTTTACAATTGAGTTATCTATACCAATCTCTAAGGCATACATAATCCTTTTGTTCATGTAAATGATAAAATAAATCGTCATTCTAGGAGGTTAGAAAAGAATAGCTTTTTGTGAAGAAGAAGGAGACCGTGCCCATGTAAGGTGTATGAGCTACCTACGTACCTCTGGGGGGTTTGAAAATTTATGAGCTCCATTTTGAAAGAAATTTTTTTTTTACTAGATCAGGCCCTACGTAGTCTTGGGTAGAGAGAAATTAAGAGATATATTTTTTAGAATAGAAGGGAGATGAGAAGAGTCGTAGCGCACTAAGATTTTGAACTAAGGGTAGAATTTATTGAGAAGGTGTAGGTTGACTGTATGTGCTATCTCTTTTCCATCGAGGTCTGCGAGCATATCGGCGCCTCCTGAAAGAATCTTCTTTATGATGTAGGGGCCACTCCAGTTCAACTTTAATTTCCCTCGGGGGTCCCAGACAGGTTCTATGATCTCCTTAAGGTCAAGGTCTCCTTCCTGGACACCAAGATCCTTGATTCTTTAGTTGAATGATAGCTCTATCCTGTGATGGTACCCTTATATGTGTTATAGAGCTTTTAGCCTCTTTTCAGCCAAGAATGACAGTTCGTCAAAGAAACGCTGATGTCATTCTTCCTCACTCACTCTGCTCTAGAGTATAACCCATAAAGAAGGTATTTCTAGCTCAATGGGTAGGACGACTTCCAGGTCGTATATCAAAGAGTAAAGGGGTAGCCCCAGTAGATGTCCTAACTGAAGTGCGGTAACCCTATAGGGCGTAAGGGATCCGATCAATCCGATCTCGGAAACTCTCGATCATTTTATTGATGATGGCTTTGAGATTTTTGTTGGCGATTTTGACTGCACCATTGGTTTGGAGTCGGTTGGGAGAATATTTGTGTCTCTAAATCTCGTACTCATCTACCAGTTCTGTGACCTCAACTTCGAAATGTAACCCATTATTTGATACTAGCTCGTGGGGAACCCCATAGCGACATATGATGTTCTTTAGGATAAACTTGGCTACCTTCTTAGCATTAAGTACTGCGTATGATTCGACTTTGACCCACTTGGTGAAGTAATTAATGGCGACTAGGATGAACTCATGCCTGTTTAAAGCTTTGGGTGTGACTTTTCTTATGATGTCAATACCCCAGGTGGAGAACGGTCAGGGAGAAGTCATATTGTACAATTCACTACACCAAAAATAGCAGTCTGACACGGTTTAAAACTGTGCCAGATCAAATCTGGCACGGTTTTGAACTATGCCAGAATCAGGTGTTCCAAAATGTCATTTTTTTCTGGCACGGTTTAAAAGTGTGACAGATTTGACCAAACAGGAACACTTCTGGCACACTTTTAAACCGTGCCAGAATTTGATATTTTTGGCACACTTTTAAACCGTGCCAGATTGAGTACATTTTGGTACACTTTTGACACAGTTCAAAGCAGTGCCAAAATTTGATACACTTTTGGCACGATTTTGAGTTGTGCCAAATTTTTTAATCAAAGAAAAAAAATTAATTATTAGAAAACAAGAAAATTCACAAATTGTGAATCTCGCACATTGTTGATAAACTAATATATATACAAACTTAAAAATATTACAAGTCTTAATCGTTCACAGACAAAAAAAATTGGCCAGAGTTTCCTCTATTTTCTAGACATTATAAAACTTGCTAATATAAAACCTGCGTAATGTAATGCCCGCACGGATATAAAATATAACAATAAAATTACAAAATCCCGCACGACCATAAAAGTTAATAATAAAATTACAAAAGCCTGCACGGCCATAACAAAAAAAATAGAGTCCTGAATATTAACGTCATTAAATAAATAATCCTCTGGTTTTAAACCATTGACTTCTTCATGTGTTTCACGTGGATAAAAGCTAACGATAGAATGTTATCCTGCAAAATAATAGAATACAAAAAAAAGATGATATTACAAACCAAGTAATTTAAAAAAAAATTATTCAAGTTGAAAAATGTCATATACGAGTTACAATTATTATTATTATATTCTCAAGTCGAAAGTCTTGTGACTACGTGGTCAGCTCCTGCGAGTTAAATTAGTCTCATGCGACGTGTTAATGCCACTTACGGGGCCGTTTGAGTAATGGTTTGAATTTTCACCCTTTAACGGCATGTTTTTAAGCATAATCTAATTTTTTTTTCATATTATCGTCATATTTTCAAATCGGGAGATCCGTGACTACGCGGTCAGTTCCTACAAGTTACATTGGTCCCGTGTGACGTGCTCATGCCTCTTACGGGACCGTTTGTGGATGGTTTGGGTTTTCACCCTTTAATGTCTTATTTTTAAGCTTAATCTGGATATTTTCAAATTATCGTCATATTCTCAAATAGAAAGATCCGTGACTACACAGTGAGTTCCTACGAGTTACATTGGTCCCGTGTGAGGTGTTAGTGCTTCTTACGGGGCCGTTTGAGGGATGGCTTAAGTTTTCACCCTCTAATGGCATGTTTATAAGCCTAATCTTGATATTTTCAAATTATTATCATATTCACAAATCGAAAGACCCGTGACTATACGGTCAGTTCCTATAAGTTACATTGGTCCCATGCGAGGTGTCCATGCCTCTTACGAGGGGCCGTTTGGGGGTCGATTTTGGCTTTCACCCTTTTAACGGCTTATTTTTAAGCCAAAGTACATATATTTTCAAATTATCGTCATATTCTCAAATTAGGAGTCCTATGACTACGCGGTCAGTTTCTATGAGTTACATTGGTCCCGTGCGAGGTTTCCATGTCTCTTATGAGGCCGTTTCGAAACTGGTTTGGGTTTTCACCCTTTAACGACTTGTTTTCTAAGCCTAGTCTAGATATTTTCAAATTATTGTCATATTCTCAAATCGAGAGACCCATGACTACACGGTCAGTTCTTACGAGTTACATTGGTCCCATGGGAGGTGTTAATGTCTCTTACGGTCCCCCTCTAACGGCATGTTTTTAAACATAATCTAGATAGTTTCAAATTATTGTCATATTCACAAATAAAGAGACCCGTGACTACACTGTCAGTTCCTAGAAGTTACATTGGTCCCGTGCGATGTGTTCATGGGGGCTAGTTTGGGTTTTCATCCTTTAATGGCTTATTTTTAAGCTTAATCTAAATATTTTCAAATTATCATCACATTCTCAAACCGGAAGACCCGTGACTACGCGATCAGTTTCTACGAGTTACATTGGTCCCGTGCGAGGTGTTAGTGCCTCTTACGGGGTCGTTTGAGGGTTGGTTTAAGTTTTCACTCTCTAACGACATGTTTTTAAGCCTAATCTAGATATTTTCAAATTATTATCATATTCACAGATTGAAAGACCCTTGACTACACGGTCAATTCCTATAAGTTACATTGGTCCCGTGTGAGGTGTCCATGCCTATTACGGGGCCGTTTGGGGGTTAGTTTGGGCTTTCACCCTTTTAACGGCTTTTTTAAGCTAAAGTATATATATTTTCAAATTATCATCATATTCTCAAATCGGGAGACCTGTGACTACACATATGTTCGCTAACTATGTTCGCATATGTGGTATACAATTATAACAGTTATAGAGTTTAGCATTCTATGTCCGCATATGTGTTATACAATTAGATCTTTTACAATTATAACAGTTCTATGTCCGCATATGTGTTATACAGTTATGTACATAATAGTTCCAATAGACTTACTTATAGTATTCTCAATTTTGTTAATTGTTTAATTGTCGAGAAAGAACTGCAACATCAGTATGCTTAATAGTATGCTCAACGAGTATACTAACAGTTCTAATGGACTTATAGTATGCTCAATAGTTTCATTGTCGAAAAGAACTACAACATCAGTATGCTCAATTTGTATTGGACTAACCTATATATCTTTTGGAAATATGTAACATACATATTATTTTGTATTCACCTACTTGATTAGGATGTTGATTAATTCATAGTGTATATTGATATGAGAGGGTCCATTTCTACTGAAGGTGACTCCACCAACTCATGATCAGTATACACATTCTCTTTAATATTATCCTTCTCTCATAATTAGCTTCCTTAGTATTTGATGATGATGATGGTAATATTGAAGTTTTTTCAGAAGTAGCAGATGAAGAAGAAGACTGCGTAAGCTCTTTAGCCCTCTCCAATTGAACTCTCCAATCAGCTGTGCAAAGAACATATCGAGCATGAAGAAAGCACATGAACCTTGGCCCAGAATACTTAAAACATGAAAAACTGTTACTAAAGTCGTTTGATACAAGATTAAACTATTTAAGAAACTCCGAATTATTTTTTGAGGAAACTCTTTTCTTTAAATTAAATCAAGTTAATCACAAGAAGTGTTTAATAAAATATGCACGAGATTAGTTCAAGATTTGCTAACAAGTTTTGAAAAACAAAACTAAGACAGTTTAAATCAGCACACTATTAAGAATGAGATGAGGAGATGTAGAAAGATTAATGATAAGAGATTTTTAACGTGGTAAAACCTCACCCAACTGAGGAAACATCCACAGTGACTTCTAAGTCATAAACCAAAAAAATCCACTAAAACAAAATATATCAGTTACAAACTATATAGCACACATGCACACAAATCAGTCCTATATATGTTTAGGAATGTACCCACTGGTTTCCTTCTAACTTCTCTGAAGTTATGATTGTTGATGTGGCTCTCCCGGTTTGCTAACTTCCACGTTGTTCCAATCTTTACGTCAACCCTTGTTTCAAGATATTATTACCAACACTTTCAGTGTTGTAGTTTGTAAGTGTTTGTGATGGTGATCTAACACATGCATACACACACTCACGCTTATTTATAAAAACAGTCCTATCAAATTACAGCTAAGATCTATATGCTGTGATTTTCAGTTTCTCTCTTCTTAGGAAATAAAAAACCTTATTTGACCTTTAAAATGATCCAAGAATCCACGGCTATCTTGCTCGGAACACGGTTCAAGATCTTAATCAATTTCAGGGTTTTAAAAATACTTTTGAAATTTAAAACCACCAAGTGCGATTCCAAGTAGGTCAAAGGTCTTGTTTCAAAAGAACTAGAAACATAAAATGATTTTTTTAATTTTTAAGATAAAAACATTTACAGAAAATAATCAACAGAAGATTTCTCAAGACGAGAAACAAAGAATGCAGATCTAAGTGTAATATAACATAAAATGACCAGATCTATGATTTCTATGAAACAGAAATACAGATCTAACCTAATGTTTAAGTTGGACTCAAGATCTTAAAACCAAGAGGTTAAAACACGAAACAACTTTCAAACCAACACATAAATAACTCTCAAACACTCAGGGTTGGTGTTTGGTGCAAATGGTTTTAGAAAACTGAATTAGGGTTTAAAACTGTGTTTGGACGAATTAGGGTTTCTAACTCTCTCTCTGGTTTCTCTCTCTTTTCTCTCTACTTAGACGAAGTGCCAAAAGTCTCTCAAAGGCTGAGGGTAAGCCTCCTTATATAGGGGGTTGAGAAGGATGGAGAAGGCTATTCAAAATTAAGGGCTGGGATTTGGTCTTCCCAAATTGACTTTGATCCAACAGTGAGATAACAACGGTGGTTTAAAAGGCTTCTGATTGGATGATAAGGGTTTCACATGGATTGGCTTCAAACGCATGCAGAGCGTTGATAACAGCGATCCAAGGGCTGATAATGGACAATGGTTTTGAGTCTTTAAAGAAACACAAATCCAACCGGTATAAGGGTAACAGGTGTAGGGCTAATATCGAACCTCACACGTGTGTATGAAAATAATTACACACACACCCTATAGTCTCTAGTGCTTTCGGATCCTACCTAAATGAACTTATAGGCATAAAACCAGTATTTACAGATTAACCTCAAAAGCTTTTTAATCAAATTTTAATTATGAAAAAAATTATTAAAAATTCCCAAAAAATTATTAAAAATTATTTTAAGGGAAATTAACACACACAAAACACACATAAATAATTTAATGTAATATATGAACAATGTATGCAATCCTAATGTGTGTGAGTGTTTGTGAATATACCTTCAATCAGTTAAACAAGAGGAATGAAGAGTAGAGTAGAGTAGAGTCTGAGGCTTTTTGGATTCTGGGGAATGGACTCAATTTTGTCACTATTTCCAAACTAGATGAGCACTTATACAATGTAGACTCAAGTGAGTCAAGAGTATAAGGTTATTCATATATATATATATATATATATATATATATATATAACAAGGAGCTCTTATATAAATATATAACATATTTATATATTTTGGGGCCTTTTTTTGGATTATGTCATTCGGACTTTTTTTGGTTTTGACTTCTCAAATTAATATATTTTGGGGATTTTTTAGTCCGACACGATACAACACTAGACGACAACATGTATCGGCATGTAAATACTGATTATTTTAGCGCAGTTTGTCTAATGCAGAGTTCAATAATACATTTTATGGTTGATACCATGGGGGAAGGCTTGATTTATGCTTAATTTATATGTTTGATACTTAGGATTTTATGGTTTATGCCAGCAAAGCTTGGATCAAATGGATGTCGAGAATCAAACCACTCTATAACATTGTAGATACTATATATATATATATATATATATATATGTTATAGCAGCTATATATAATGTGATAGCCACTCTATAACATTGCAGCCACTGTATAATGTTATAGCAGCTGCAATAACATTATATAGTTGCTATAATATAAATATCAGCTATAACAGTGGCTATAATGCTATTATAGCAGCTATAACAGCTGCTGCAGATACAGATCTGTATGTCAAAATGCAAACACTGTCAGAGAGAATATGATCCATTATAAACTAGAGAAGGCAAAATCAGACCTGCTCAGGAGAGCCACATGTAATGATTTCCAGAGATTCATTCCAGTCTGTGGGACCAATTATAGGAACAGGAGTCTGGGGCATCGGATGTGTATCCATCCGAAGCTCAGTATGGCCATAATATTCCTTAAGAAGACAATAGTAGTGTACCAAAGAAATGTCAAGAAAAATGAGTACATAGATCAAGATAGCGATGTAGTCTAACAAAAAAAGGGAACACATAAATTGAAAATTTTAACCAACAAACACATGTTAATCAATACCTACTAAAGATTGGGCCAGATATAGATCGGGAAACTTCACCACTTTCCTCTGCAACTTCAGACTTGTATGTCAAAATGCAAACATGTCCGAAGGTCAATATCATGAATAATCACAAGCAAACATTATATCATTATAACGATTATTGAGTTTAGCGGTGTTCGAAAAAACATATTGCACAAGTCAAGACTCAAGTGTGTGATTTAAAAGTGTGTGATCTATGCGTGGACACTTCACATCCAGTGAAGTATCCATGCTTCCTAGTTGAACATTCAACATGTATAACTGAAAGTGAATGTAGTCCTCCCCTAGTTGTCCTTGTGTAATCTTAAATTTTATTTTAATACTTAAAACTCGTACAATTTTAAAATATCGATCCAGATCAAACCTAAAGGTTTGATTTGAAACATAAGACTTCAATTCGAAATAATAACCATTACACCAAAGAAAATTTAACTACCCTACTAATAAATAATAGCTACTATCCTAGATAGTAATGCGGACTAATAACATAAAAGGAAAGTGATCAACCTTCGTGTATGCACGCATTGAAATCAAGCTGGTACTTGGATATGAAGTCAATTGAGGTTTATTGGAACATGAGATTTTTACGCTTTTTACACGAGGAAGACTTAGTTTTGAAAATGCATAAGTTTTATTAAGCTCTTTGTGATTTGTGATGTGAAAAACAAGTTTTGAAAGAACGTCAGTGATTCCCCTATTCTATCTCCTCTTCTACGTCTCTTTTTATACTTTTTTTGTAAGAGACATTGTTAGACCTCTCATTAGTAATATGAAGTGTAGCCCACTCTCACAACTTAAATTAGAAAACAATAGGCAATATCCTTTCTGAGTTATCATAAAATAAAAGTTAATGGGAAAATATTTTAACACTAACCGCATTGAAAGGCATTGCAGGATGACCTCATTGAAAGGCATAGCAGGATCTGGTTCAAATTGTTTTAATTTGGACTTAGCCCTAACTGAAATAGGAAGCTCCAAGAAATCTATAGGGTTGTCATTCTATGCAATTGAAAATTAATGCCTCAGAATCAACATGTAACGATGACAATATAAAGCACATAAACTTGTGTACTATATATTGTTTCATCAATGTGTTGTTTGAGAATTGCCCTTGCAACATAATATTCATATTCCAATTGTGTTTAAAACATAATTAACATAGCTAGTAGGAGATACCTAGTTTACAAAATGGTCTACTTCCATATTAATTGTGGTGGTTTTTGATTGTGAGTGTTCTTTGTTGCATAATTACTAAGGGTTTTGGAATGGTGGTGGCTTCAGGTGGTGACAAATGGTGAGAGTCACAAACATCACACACAAAATTCAGTTAGAGTCATCATAATAACAAATGTTTACATGGGTTTGAATCTTAATAAACAAAACCAACACATATCAAATTTGAGAAAATTAACTACTCAAAAACCAAACACTAAAAATAATTACTAGTTTAAATGACATGATAGAGCTCTAACAAACGAACTACTTAAAGAGAATAACTCCATTTGAAGGCCAACTTTTATGATTTTTTTGGTCCAACACTTCAGTCTCTTCTCTTGTGTATGTATACATAGAATATATAAAATGAAACACAAAAGGAAAGTGTTCATTGGTTTATACAATCACTAAATACACAAAAGTCTAAATAGTTCTGCTAACTTCCATTATTGAACTAAATTTAATGCATACACATGCTTAAAGTCAAATTAATTATGCTTGCAACATTAAAACAAAGGATGTAAGTGAATTCTCTACACCCACCATAAACGATCAAAGCGTATTTCAATAACTAAAAATCCAAACGAAGCATAATTGGACTATGTTCATACACCCCAAAAAACTTACACTTTTTTCATGAATACTGAACATTGAATATATCTATTGTGTTTAGAGTACAACCCTATTTGCAATTTACTTGTACATAGGACACCTTTTATGCCTACTTTGTGATTATTAGACGATGTATGTGGCGATGATTGGACGTAATTCTATACCTACAAATTAGATTAAGAAAATAAATCACGTTAATTTAAACCTAAATATATACACAACCAACCTTCCAAACCATAAAAAACAACTAACTTTTGCGAGTTGGTCTAAAGCTTTGCGAAAAAACACAATTTATATGACAAGTTATGATCATACTTATCATTTCACATCCATAACAAAACTTCAAATAGGAAAATCCCTGCATTATCACAATAATTAAAAAACGTGTTAAACCTTTGTAGCGCACACACAATCAAGTCTGCAGTGACCAACATGAGCTTCAAATACTTAGAGAATAAAATCAATAAGGACATTGCAATATAATATCTTTCACTAAATTGAATCAAAATCAGTAACCCATATTTTGAAAACAATGCAACATTCAAACCAAATGAACAACAATATAGTCATGTATGAACATAAAACAGAAAATGCATTGGATATAAAATATTTCCTTAAGTTCACATTTCTCTAGTACATGAACAATAATGACTCTAATAGGATTAAAAAAAATTGCTTCTTAATAAATACGTAAAAAGAGAAAACAACATTTGACCCTTTTTTTAACCCACAAAACCCCTACATATTAAAATATGATTTTGAAAATCCATATTTGAGCATGATTTTGGACCATGAATAGGATTTCAAAGAGTGAGATCTAACAGTTACGGGAGACCTCAAAAATCAAATGTAATCAAATAAATTATTAACATTATTTATCAAACACTCACCCCCCTAAATTTTAGAACCCAAAAACTTGTAGAATACCAGAAACAAACACCGAATAACTTAGTTCTCTCTCATCTTTGTCAAGGTCGCTTATGATAGTGGATGCAGAGCAAAAAATGAGAGATGTGAGAAAAATATGTGAATGTTAAATCAAAACCCTGATGTTAAATCAAAATGCTAATGTTAAATCAAAACCCAAAAGTAAAATACCTTTACTACAACAAAGGTTTGGTCACAAGAAGAGGCCGGAGAGAGAGAGAGAGAGAGAAAGAGATAGGTAGAGGGGGAGAGAGAATAAAATACCTCTCCTAAGCTCGATTAATGAAAAGACATAGAAGCTTCCTCTTGCACTTCTCCACAACGATAAATCTCACGTAGGAGTAGGAGAGAGAAAGTGAAAGATTGACAATGAAAGAGGAGAGAGTGCGGGAGATGAAAAATTGGACGGAGATTATTTTTTAGGTTATTTATATTTTATTTAGGTGTAATCAATTTTGGCACATTTTTAAACAGTGCCAAAATTTGACACGGTTTTAAACTGTGCCAAATTGTCATTAAACCGTGCCGGACTTTGGCACGGTTTTAAAGTGTGCCAAATTTTTAATATCAAGGTGTGCCAAATTGCATTTTTTGGTGTAGTGATTCCTGAGGATGATAGTGTTGGATATTGGTGAACTGTTGGCATTTAAGGCATCTTCGGATGTAGGCTTTGGTAGGTAGCCCCAACGTTCTTGAGCCCGAATAGCATGGCACTGTAGCAAAAGGTTCCCCAGAGGGTGATGAATGCAGTTTTTTCCTGATGGTCTGGGTGCATCTTGATTTCTTTATATCCCTAAAATCCATCGACGAATGACTTGAGGGCGTGACTAGCCATGTTGTCCACAATCATGTCGATGTTGGGCAAAGGATAGTCATCCCTTGGAGATGTTTTGTTCAAATACCGATAGTCGATGCACATGCGGACTTTTCCTCCTAATTTTGGTACGAGGATGATGTTGAAGATCCATGTGGGATATTCGATCACCCGGATGAATCCTACATTCAACTTTTTGATTACCTCTTCTTTGACTTTGAATGACTATTCAGTTCGGAGCTTCCTTAGCTTCTATTTGACTGGATTTCATTCTAGGAGAGTTTGGATCTCGTGTTGAGCTATTTTGGGATCTAAGCCAGGCATTTCATCGTAGGATCATGTGAAGGCATCCACAAACTCCTTCAGCAGTTCTTCAAATTGCATGCGCTTATGCTCGTTAAGGGTGGATCCTATCCTAATCTTGCGATGTTGGCCTCTAAAACTGAGATTGATAACAACTATTTATCCTCATTAATTTGAACTCAGTTATATTATTTGTTATTAACCTTATTAAGATCAGTTAATAACTATTCATTTGCAAAATCATCATCATCAAGAGTTTGATTAGAATTAAGATAATTAATGTAAGGCAAAACAAGATACTCAAAATCCTCGTTTATTTCACTTTCAAGAAAAATAACGTTAAGAACCCCGTCAAAATAGGTCTCGACTATATTATTATAAAAAAGGAGGAATAACAATATATGAAGATATAGGGCAAACAACAAGGTTGGGTTGCTTCTAAGCAGTTGGGACTGGTATAGCATTCCAATTGAGAAGAGGCTAATAAGAGGCCTTGATCAGAGTGGAGTCCGATGATGTAGCACCTGAATGGATCATACAGGTCAAACCTAGTGTCTGTGGGTTGAATGAGTCTTTCGAATCACTTTCCTCGGAGACCTTGGTAATGACTATAACTTTCTCGATGGAAGGTTGCACTTTATGCTAGCAGTCTTTAGCCTAGGAGTAGTTATCTTGAAAGAAGATTTCCATCCCTGGCTTTATTATCTTATCGGCCTGGTAATACTATGTCTCAGGAAAGCACCAAAAAGGGGAAGTCCTCACCCTCCTTGATGAATTTTCCATTTAGATAATCCCTCAAAACAATCTTGGTATCTTCTAATGTCCTTTTCAGTCGTGGTTATGAAAGCGTTCTGAGTTCTTTCGGTGAAGGATGATAACCCAGGCCAAATGGGAGAAAGGCCTATTTCAAGATTATGGGATCCAGTATTCCTTATTAAGGTTACCTTAGCCCCAGTCCGGGTATGAAATGCACATTATTGAATATTTGTATCACATTGACATTATCGTGAGGACTGTGTTCTGGACAAACTTAGTCTTTGAAATTATCCCCCGATGGAAGGGGAAGTGGATCAACCCTGAAGCCGAAAAAATGCATGTCATTAGTCACATATTGTATTTCTAGTATCGGATTGTTGGTGCTGGCATCATCATCCCCCAAAATGGTATTGACCTGTCCATTAGCGAAGAAATTTAAATTATAATTAAGGGAGGAAGAGACTCGTTGAATGCTATGAAACCACGATCGATCAGGCAATAGGTTGAAGTATGCGGGTATGTTAATAACTTGGAACTCAGTAATGGGATTGATAGGGCCAACCCCTATTGTGAATTTTATGGAACCTATTACCTCTCTATGGGTATTATCATAGACACGCACTGCGGCCGAAGTAGGAGTAAGATCACTTACTTTGAATCCAAAGAAATTGAAGGTTCTTAGTGGGGAAACATTGAGGGTAGATCCTTTATCGACAAGTGAGAGATGGACTGTCTTTACCATTACTTCCACAGAGACATTGAGGGCATAGTTATGGTCAGGGCCGAACTTTGGAATTTCCTTTTTGGAGAAGGAAAAGATTCCAGTGGAGGTCAAGGATCCAACCATATTTATTGCTTCCTCTGGAGTGGTGGCAGGAGGGACTGTGGGCCCTGTGAGAAGCTTTATCAAATCATTTCGATGCACCTAGGAGGACATGAAAATTCCTTATAAGGTGATGTTGGCTGGATTCTTCTTGAGTTGGTCAAGGATTTTTCTTTCTTTAATGGTCATTTTTGCCATGGGATGTTCTTTGGTAACTACCTTTCCCTTATTTATTCTTTATGACTAAGGATTCGGATCCTGGTAGTGTCTTCCTAATGTGGTCATATGGTTTATGGAGGTGGGGAAGAACAAGAACCCTGTATATTCATCTATTTTTGGTTGAATGGCTACCATACTGATTTCCCCTAACATGTCTTTAAAAGATATCATTTCACACATGTTGATTACTGGACTGACTTTTTCCTGACTCGGTTCATCATCTAAGCTGCCAAATTCATCCCCTCTATCTGGTGGCAACGATGCACTCTTGATAAGAAAAATTGATGCATTCTATGACCTATACAACTTCCTCATATACACCTTCCCACTCAACGAGGAGGTTTAGGAGTGAAAGGACCAATCGCTCTTGTAGCTTCAAAGTAGTGAGTAGTTAAAAAATAATGCAGATCTCATTGGTCTGTCAAAATATGACTGCCATGATCTATACCGTGTCAGCTCATCAATGGGTACCACCCAATTATTTAACTCCCTAGCCTATTTTCGAGATTCCATAAACAAGCCACTGAATTTTCAACAGTCGATGGTCATCTTGGCGGGCAATTTCTGCTCTAACCCCAAGAGTTGGTTCAAAATAACTGGTAACTCCATATCTCTTCCTTTGGATCGAGTGCAAACGACAAGGAAAACCCTTGTGAGGAGTAAAAAATCTTAGTCGATGAAATAATTGGGGTTTAGGAGAAAATACGAGCAAACTTTGAGAAGTTTGGGTGAGATTAGAGGTATAATAAGTGCTTTACTGGGCATAATTTGGGTAGAAATATTAAATTTTGAGTCATTCTTTAGAAATATGACATTTGTGTGGGCTGGAAGTGGGTTATGAGTGGTTTTGGGTTTACGATTGGCTAGTGGGGAGATGATACCCCGATCAATCAAGTTGTAAGAGGGTACTTTAGATTATATATGTGGAGGCGTAACCCCTATTGAGTATGGTAACCACGGGTTAAATTAGCCAACACCCTAGACTAATTATAGGAAACACACACACAAAACTCAATGAAGATGGACTCAGTTTAAACTCGCAAAGCCTCTCGTGTATGACTCAGGGAATAATAATGAACTTTAGAAGTGACTTAGCTAGAGGGAGAGGGAAAATAAGCACCCTAGGTACATCCTGGTAGGCAGGTAGCAACACACCAAACTCCCTCAAGAATCTCTGTCAAATATTAAAAGCTTCGCAATAAATGACAATGGTGAGTTAGTGAACTCTCTAGTTTGCAATGACTCTTTTTCTTAATTCTCCAAAAAGATTATCCTCTCCTTAAAGGTGGTTGGGGTCCTTAAATAGCCCCCCACACCACCCCCGAGGCAACTCAGTCATTAAAGAGTATGAAAGACATCCCTCATACTTTATGTCACAACATTAAATGCCTGATGCACTAGTTGTCTCCACGTCATAAACATTAAATGCCAAGACATGCCTTTTGCCTGTCCACTGTGTGTCAGGGGTTTGTTGTCGCAGAGGTGGTTCACCAACTACCTGACAGCCCCGAATACCACAGCGGTTTACTCAAGTGTATGTCTGACAAACGTTTAGATGGCTAGTGACATCACCCATAGTAGATGTGACTTTAAGTATAGGGTTGTTTGGTCCATAACTTAATGCCCGATAGAACTCCAAGCTGCTCCGCTTGAGGTTCCACGGTCAGGGTCCTTCGGTGCTTTACCAGGTGTATCTAAGATGGTCAGGACAAGCCCCAACGGTGCCTTACTTCTCAATCCTCCAAACCAGGTCCCTCTAAAGTTCCCACAGTGAGGTCATTCGATAGAGCATGAAAGCTCTCCCAGGCCCTGCCAAGCCTGGTCTCTCGCGAGTACCGTTTGACCTCATACAAACCCTTCCATTATTATCGTTACGTCATTACAATCGTTAAAGCTTACAGAAATCAATAATGAAAGTACGATGTGATTAAAACCACAAGCTAAAATATGAGTTGCCACGCTGAGCTGCCTCACCAAGGTGTCACGCTTGAGTTGCCATGCTGAGCTGCAAGCCCCCTCTACATTTGCCCCCTCGTGGAGAGATTTATTGGGACAAGAAATGTCTGCACGAAATGGCTCATCTTGATGGATTTTTCTTTGTGTAACCGTTGGAACATCTTCTTCGTTGTGGCTCCGTTGGGTAAGTCTGACAAGGAGATTGGCGCCAAAACTCAAACTTGCTGAGCAAGGCAACGCTTCCTGTTCTCTATGCATCATTTCATTAGTGACGTGCGCTGTCTTTTCAACTGTCACAGCACTTCCCGAAGTGCCACGTGTTCTTGTGAAATGATTACAGGCGGCCGTGCACGTGCGAGGGTGGGAAAATCTAAACGCCAAACTCGAAAGTCTCAACAGCCATTTTTTTCAAAATACTTTGAACCTTAACCACGTGGGCCTAAAGGGTCTGCTTCTACTTCTTCTTTCCTACTTCATTGTTACCTTCTTTCCTCAGACTATCGCTTCTGTTCTTATAAAGAGAGAGAGAGAGGTAGATACGCCACTGTTGCAGAGAGTTATAATCACTACTTGTGATCGTTCGTCTCCAGTGTTGCCTTCAATCCCTTTTTTCTCAAAACCTTCTTTGTTACGGCTTCAAGCACCATTTCTGCCATGGCGTCTTCAAGCGACCCCACCATTTCTGCCACCAGTGTTCCGTCTGCCACCACCACTGCTGCCTCCGCCCGGGGTGCTGCTCGCCAAGAGCAGCTGAGATTTTACCGTCGCTCTCCCGTTTTTGGGGAGGGTGATGGCTTTGCTGTTGCCTGTAAGGCTGTTTGCTTTTCCTCCAAGTTTGACGCCCTGTTGCTGGGTGATGAAGACGAAGAGGTGTCTAAGTGGGGATTTTTGCCCCCAGAAGGAACTCTGAGATTTCGCTTAGAGCGAGGGGACTTTCCATGGTCCCACATTGATTTCGAAGCACACGGGGGATCCCCCGCCCACTTTGCTGCCTGGAACTCGCACATGCAGAGTTCCTATGCTGATATTCTTACCAAGATTGGACTGCAACGGGCTAAATGGTTTGGTGAGTTCACCATTTCAAAGAACAATGCTGCCCTTCCTGTCTTGATCTCTCGATGGAACGTGGATACTCATACGTTCATTGCTGCCTGGGGTGAGTTTACCATAACTCTGGAGGATGTGTGTGAGCTCTTGGGCCTCGATGCAACAGGCCATGAGCCCTACACCGATGAAGCTCTTGATGCTCAAGAGACTGCGGATCGTTCTGAGTTGGATCGCATATGCCGAAGCTGCATCGGCTCTTCCAACAAAGCTACTTTTTCTCCCCTGATCAACTATTTCTTCCAGAGTTCCAGCGAAGGCAGCTCTTCATCAACTGCCCCTGGTCAAGGTACTTCGTTGGAGCTTGCCGCTTACATTCTTGTGATTTTGTCCCGTTTCTTTTTGACGGGCAAGCCTAATGATCAGCCCCGAAGAGACCTCATCAACCTGTCCCTTCGCCTAGCTCGAGGCATAAAGCTTCCCCTGGCTGCAATTGCCCTGGGATCCTTGTACACCTGGTTAGACAGGACTTTATTCGACATGGAACGCTCTATTGGTCGTTATAACTTAGCCAATTTCGCCAATAGCGTGCTTCTGACTAGCTTTCTTTACTTCCGCTTTCCTGCCGTAGCGGCCAAGTCCAACCGACCTCCTTCGGCTGAATCAATTCTGCCTCCTCGGTCCTTTATTTACCATAAGAGGCAAAGCCGAAAGGAGTTGATTTCAGTGATTGACCTTTTTGAGAGCTTCGTTATGAGGCCTTATCAAGAAGAGACCTTTTTTCACACTTGTAAGTTTTTTCATCCTGATGCCCGAATGATACGGGATCCCTCTCCTGACATCGAGGACCCCTCGCTGGCCGTAGTTCTTCTTCTTTCTCCTGGATATCTGCCCTCATACACCGAGTGGGGATACTCGAGCGAGCATTACAACCCCAACCGATGCAGCCGTCAGTTTGGGTTTGACCAGGGGGTGCCACGTCCAGTTTTCCAATCGTCAAACCCCAAAGTCTCCTTTGCCGAGGCATGTTCGTTGTTTTCTTCAACTGCTGCGTGGGGGATATCCTCAGCAATGGCTGGGCGTGTCACCATTCCTAGTATTACTAGGCGTGGGGATGTGACCCCTCTTTTTGCCACCAAATATTGGCCAAGACAACTAGCTGAAATTGCTAAGTTCATCGAGCAAGAGCCAGTGTACCCTCCTGTTTGCTCATTTTCTGCCCTAGAGTTGGGGCTAAAGGGCAACTCTGTGCTTGGGATAGAGTTTCCTCTAAGTTCAACCCACAAAGCACCTCCCAAGGAGCTTCCCCCACTTTGTGCCATGGTCCCAGTTGCCACGCCTAAGTCAAAAACTGCTGCTGCAAAGAAGGCTGCCCCCTCTGCTGCAGCTACTACCGATGAGGGGGCTTCTCAACCTCTTGCTAAGAAAGAAAGAACGGCCAAGAGTGGGACATCAAAATCAAAGTCGAAGTCCCAGAAGCCCCAAACTCCCGTGGCAGCTCTTCCTATAGCATCCGTTCCTCCTCCCATGCCTGCTGAGATGGCTGAGCGTGTGAGGAAGGAGGCCCAGGCAGAACTGGACCGAATACATGCTGAGTATCAACGGCATGCGGTCGTTGCCCCTTCCCCCGCTGCTTTCCCCACGGTGGTGGTGGATCCTTCAGAGCCAACGGCCAAAAAGAGGAAGAGTTCCCGGGTTCCTCAAGGCGTCAGCATTAGTGCAGCTAGCTCGAGAAAGAAGACTCTGGGCACCAAGTCCCAGAAGAAACGGACTCCTGAAGTACGCCTGACCCCTGAGGTGCAATCAACCTCTGCCCCCTCAATTGCTGCCACTCCTCCCACTTCGCCCGTGGTTGTGCCCTCTCGTTCTCCTTCTGAATCGGAGGTATGCATTGCTGACTTAATTATTATCCCCTTTTTGCTTGAGGATGACTGTCTTTGCTTGTGTGTATGCTTATCCCTCGCCCCCTTTCTTTGACAACTGTTTTGCAGGGGGTTGAAATAGAAAAACCAGACTCGTCCAGTCCTCCCGTGAGCCCTTTTGTGGGGGGACGCTTCGGTGTATCTCATACCGATGTGACTCCTCCCCGTTCCCCCATGACAGGGCTTACGTATTCTCGTCGTTTAGTCAGCCAACGTGCGAGGGATGTCATTGCGGGAGGTGATGCCGTTGACCCTGCGAGTGCTTCCTCGCCTGAAGCGATGACCCTGCCCGAAGTGGCATCTCCCGAGATAACACCTTTGGTCCCTTCAGATTTACAGGCCTCATCCGAGGTTCCTCTGCCCCTTGTACTTACTGAGGAGAGTGAACCCGAGGTATGATGTGATCTGTAATTTGTTTGTTGTAGTTCTTTCAGTCATATTCTTTCCTTATTTGGCTTACTGAATTGTGATGTGTTTTGGGTACCCCAGGTTGAAGTGTCTTCGTTGTTGGAAAGTATTCTTCTTCGAACGATGTTGATGAGACCCCCGACTGTCATTCCTTTGTTTAGCACCATAACTGAGGTAAGCAACACGTCGAGCTATTTCTTCATATTTTCTGTGCCCATTCTTCTTTTCTAACACTTGGCTTTGTGCACAGTTTTCTCCCGATCTTGCATCAACTCCTGTAGTGAGGGCCCAGGTTGGTGTGTTTACACCCCTTCCTGATGTGGCTTTGTTTGAGGGCTCCGTGTCCTCTCGTGATGAACCCCATATGCTTGCCCTTGTGCCCTACACGGGTGATCAAGTTTGGACAAGCGTGGAGGCTTCTGCGTCCAGGGATCCCGTTATGGCATCTGGGTTAATAATTGCTCCCCCAACGGTTCCTGTCCCTGAGGCTGCCTCGAATGCTCCCATTGTGACTGAGGTATATCTTTCCTCCTATCTTTTGTTAAGATTTTCATAATCTCCATCCTATAATGTTGACTTAACAACGAAAGCGCTTGTTAAGATTTTTCACAAAACTCCACCTTATAACGGTGACTTAACAACGAAAACACTTGTTAAGATTTTTTTCCATAAAACTCCACCTTATAACGGTGACTTAACAATGAAAACACTTGTTAAGATTTTTTTCGCAAACTCCACCTTATAACGGTGACTTAACAACGAAAACACTTGTTAAGATTTTTCATAAACTCCACCTTATAACGGTGACTTAACAACGAAAACGCTTGTTAAGATTTTTCATAAACTCCACCTTATAACGGTGACTTAACAACGAAAACGCTTGTTAAGATTTTTCATAAACATCACCTTATAACGGTGACTTAACAACGAAAACGCTTGTTAAGATTTTTTTTTCGCAAACTCCACCTTATAACGGTGACTTAACAACGAAAATACTTGTTAAGATTTTTCATAAACTCCACCTTATAACGGTGACTTAACAACGAAAACGCTTGTTAAGATTTTTCATAAACTCCACCTTATTTGGGCTTTTCTTTTCAGGTTGCTCGGGGAGATTCGCCCCCAGTCCTCTCACCTGTAGGCTCGCCCTTCCGAGAACCTGATGCTTCGGAAAATTCTATTCATGATGATCAAGGTTCTACGACTGGTGCTGCAGTTGAGAGCGAATCTGGGTGTGAGGTCCCTCTTCCCGACCTAGCTCCTCACTCGTTCTGTCTCATGGTGCTTCGGCAATCTCCTCAAATGCCCGTCAACCATCGGCTGGTGATTGAACAATTGGTGGATCACCATCCTGAGACCTTCACACCGGATTGCCTGCGCTCAAATATTCATGTGATGAGTCACAGGCTGCAAGGCATGGCGATCGTTGTTGCTGAAATTGCTAGTACCCCCACTGCCAGTGTTACCAGATCCCTTCTCAACCAATTTCTAGGTTTTCTGAAGGAGTTGGGGCGTGATGGTTTCCGTTTTGACTGGCTTATCACGCATCTGAAGACTTTGAAGAACCAGCAACTGATCGGCCAGAGGGAAGTGTTGATAAGGTACCAGGAGGACCAACGGGCTGAGGAGGTTAAGTTAGCCGAGCTGGCACCTCTTTTGGAATCGGCCGATGAAGAAGTAACGAAAGCCGAAGAAGCTCTGCGTTTGGCTAAGCTAAAACGGGAAAAGCTCCTTATTGAACGCGCCCAGGTGCAAACCAGGCTAGAGGTTGCTGTCAACGCTCAAAATTCGTTTGCATCAGCTTCTTCGAGCCTCCCCGGGGATTTTTTCTCTTCCCCGGATCTGTGGTTTCTCCTAGCATAGTAAAACTCCTGTACATATTTTCTTTCTTTCATTCATGTAATTCCTGGGCAGTAGTTCCCTATTTTGCTTGTAATGCTCTCTTCTTTAGTGAATGGAAGAATGTACGTTGTTTAATTTATCTCTGAGTTATGCTTGCTTTCATATCAATGTCTATATTTCATATCATCAGTAAAACTTGTATATTCATAATAAGAAGACCCAATACATCGATGGTACAAACAAACTGTCTACACATGATATACTTTCAGCCATTTATTGTTAATTTTGAATGGCCTATCTTCCTCCAACTTAGAAATTAGGCAATAACCTGAATCATGAGCTTCGTTCACGATGAAAGGCCCCTCCCAATTGGCTGCGAACTTTGGCAGAGGAAGTCCCCTAATGTGTTTCACTGCTGCCTTCAAAACGAGATCTCCCTCCACGAACCTCCTTGGTCTTACCATGTTGTCATATGCCCTAGAGAGCTGCTTTGTATACATTTGAAAATGTTGCATCGCGTTGTCTCTGTGTTCATCCAATGCCTCCAACTGCACATGCCTGTTCTGAGGGAGCATGCTGCTTCGCAAGGCGTATCGAGCCGAGGGAACTTCCAACTCTACTGGAAGAATTGCCTCAGCCCCATAGACAAGGGAGAACGGAGTGTACCCTGTGGGCTTCCTCTTCGTCGTTCGATAGGCCCACAACACTGTTGGTATCTTGTCATCCCACGATCCTGGAAAGTCCTCCATCGTTTTAGCCAAGATATTAACCAGAGTTTTGTTAGTTGCTTCAGCCTGACCATTCCCCTTCGGGTATGCTACCGTTGAAGTGTGATGAACAATGGAGTACTTGTCTGTGAGCATCGTTACTTCTGAGTTGACGAAGGGAGTCCCATTATCTGAGAGAATAACCTTTGGGATCCCAAAACGGCAAATGATATACTCTCTGATGAAGTTACTCACTACTCCAGCCGTGGCCCTTCTAAGTGGTATTGCTTCAGCCCATTTTGTAAAGCACTCCGTTGCTACCAGTATCCATATCTTACCCCTTGACGAAGGATGTATCGCCCCCACGAGGTCGAACGCCCAAGTGTGGAAAGGATAAGGCGTTGCCAGAGAGTGTAAGTCCACCGATGGGGCATGGATCATATTTCCATGAAGCTGGCAAGCCTTGCATTTTCGGACAAATTCGGCGGAGTCTTTCTCCATCGTTGGCCAATAATACCCCAACGTCATCAGCTGATCATATAACTTGGCCCCTCCCATGTGAGCTGGGTCATGGGCTTGTTTGAGGACCTCAGTTGCCTCTTCTTTTGTAATGCAACGCAACGGCCTGTTGAAGTACCCCCTTCGATAAAGCTGCCCCTCTTGGATATAGAACCTCGGGGCCCTTCGCCTTAGCCCCATCGCATCCAATTTCTCCGTTGGGACAATTCCATCCTGAATAAAGTCGATATAGGGCCGCCTCCAGTCTGTTTGGGCTTCAATGAAATGGCACTCAGCTGCTTCGAAAAATAGCTGACACTTATCACAATTCCGTTGTAGTTCTGCCGCATCCTGTTTCATTTTAGGCCAAAAATATCCCTCTCTTTGAATTCTCCTATAAAGAGGTATCTCAGTTGTTTCGCAGTGCTCCTCATGTGTTTTCTTCAACCTCCGCTCTGCTTCCTCTGGCCCAATGCATCTCGATAACCATCCCCCTGCATTTCTGAAGTAAAGATTTCCCTGGTTTGTAAAGTATTGGGCCAACTCTCTGAGTCCCATAGCTCCTTCGCCAGACTCCAGTTGCTTCCTGACCTCTCGTCTCCAACCCGCGTCTCCCTCTGTCGGTAGTATTGACTGTATCACCGAAGGAGCTGTTCTTCGTTGGATCGTAACAATAGTCGTATCGCTCCTCATGACCATCTTTTGAGCAATAGTGGCATAAGCGTCTGGATGTCGGTTCATTGTTCTGGGATGTCTTCTGATTTTGGCCCGATGGAACTGGCTGAGGAGCCTTTGAATGATCGTTCTGTATGGTGCCAAATTCATGTGTTTCAACGCATATTCTCCATTAACTTGCTGAATTACTAAGTTCGAATCACCCTTGATGCAGAGTGAACGAATTCCCCTTCGAAGAGCCTCCAGCAACCCTAGCACCAACGCTTCGTATTCTGCTTCGTTATTGGAGCAAGGGAAATCTAGTTTGTAGGAAAGGCAAATTTCCTCCGTTCCTTTTGAAAGGATGACCCCTGCCCCTCCTTTTTTTTCAGCCGAAGACCCGTCGAACTGCATCGTCCATTCCTCATCGGTTGTGTCCAGATAGTTGGCTTGTAAGTCGTCTCCCGGAATGTCTTCTTTAGGTGGTTCAAACGTTCCTGATGGAAAGATTGCCAACAGATCAGCATACGCCTGGCTCTTGATAGCACGAGGAACCACACACTTTAAATCATATTCGGAGAGAATAAGGAACCACCTAGCTGCCCTGCCAATCAAGATAGTTCTAGCCAACAAGTACTTAATAGGATCACATCTAGTTACAATATGAATTGTAAAAGACAGCATATAATGTCTAAGTTTTTGTGCTACAAAGACTAAGGCCAAACAATGCCTTTCTAGGCTGCTATATCTAATCTCCGGCCCATGTATGATTCTACTGAGGTAATACACTGGCCGTTCTTGCCCGTCGATCTCCTGTGCCAGCAAAGCTCCAACGGACCTTGTAGTGGAGGTGAGGTATAGCTGCAACGGTGCTCCTGCCTGTGGAGGAACCATGATTTGTGGTGACACGAGCAGTTTCTTCAACTCATCGAGGGACTCCTGGTGATCCTTTTCCCACCTGAACTTTGTGTTCTTTCGCAGCAGTTGCATCAACGGGTGTGTTACCTCGGCCAATCCTGGTACAAATCTTCTAAGGTAGGAGACTTTACCGAGGAAACTTTTCAGCTCCTTCGCCGTTCTTGGGTACGGCATTTCTAAGATCGCGCGTTGTTTATCCTGGTCCATCTGCACCCCTTGTCGATCAACCACAAAGCCTAGAAACTTCCCACATGTTACTCCGAAGACGCACTTCAATGGGTTCATCCTTAGTTTATACTTCCTACATCGAGTAAACACCTTCTTTAAGTCATTTAGGTGGGACTCCTCCTTCTTCGATTTGATGACCAAATCATCCACATAGAATTCTACAAATTTGTGGAGGAAATCGTGAAAAATGGCCATCATTGTTCTTTGATAAGTGGCTCCCGCGTTCTTAAGTCCAAACGGCATTACTTTGTACATGAAATTGCCCAACGGGGTTCTGAATGCCGTTTTCTCTGCGTCCACGGGGTCCATCTTGATCTGATTGTACCCAACGTACCCATCCATGAAGCTATACATCTCATGTCCAGCCGTGGCATCTATCAAGCTATCGATGGAAGGTAGAGGGAACTCATCTTTGGGGCAAGCCCTGTTCAAATCTCTAAAATCCACACAGATCCTTATTTGATTCTTGTCCTTCTTCCCTACTGGCACAATGCTAGATAGCCACAGGGGATGTTGTATTGGTTTGATGAATCCTGCTGCCAATAAACGCTGAACCTCTTCCTTGATCTTCAAATCCAACTCAGGTTTATAAGTTCTTGTTGCCTGTTTTACCGGGATGGCTGAAGGTGTCACGTTTAACTTGTGGCAGCTCACTTCCTCATCTAGCCCTTCCATTTCGGTATACTTCCACGCAAAGACATCTATGAACTCCCGGATTAGCCCAACCAGGGCTTCTTGCTTCGCCTTACCGAGATCCTTCGCGATGAAGATGGGCCTTGGGTCTTCCCCTTCTTCTGCCAGGTTCAACCGCTCCAACACTTGTGCCTGGGGCTTTGGTTGATTTGCCATGTAGTCTGGTTCTTCGGCGACCTCCTCCACGAACTCCTGTATGTTGGAGTTGTCTATCACCATACACTGTCCCTGTTGATCTATCAAGAAACACTCATATAACGGGTCAGCCCCATCCTCGGTCTCTTCGGCCGCCCGCTCACATCGTTATAAACGGTATACCACCTTCCCCTCCTCAGTGATCACCTTCTTGCATTGCCTGTTGGTAGCTGTTGCCAAGGCCTTCCTCTTCCTTTCTCTCGAAGCCTCAGCGATTATTCCTCCTGAGAAGCGACTCAGCACGCTTTGCCGTTGGACCTCATGCTCCACAGGATCCATTCTAAGCTTTACTTTGTTTTTGAGCTGCTTCGTAGTACCTTGGGGTCGAGGGATCACCTGATGGGTTTCTTCGGCCCCCACCCCTTCATTATTCGCGGCTTCTTTGCCTTGCTCGTTCAGAGGCCCCATTCTATCTCTGATCGAGGGAACCCATGCCCCCTCCATTCTTCTTGTTAGGACTCGAGCATCTTCCTCCAACTCCGTATAAAAGGCCGCATCCACAAAGTGAGCTTCCTCGATGGCGAAGGGCCTTTTTGTAGCCCTAATGGTCACTTCTGTTCCTTTAACATTCGCCTTGGCGCATTGATGATATGTTGAAGGAACTAAACCTTGATTGTGCATCCATACTCTTCCTATTAGTAAATGATAGGAAGTTGCACTTTCTATTACATGGAACTTGATGTGGGAACTCAGATTTCCCATTACAATTCCCACATTCACATACCCAATGGATTTGGAAGATTGGTTGTCATACCCTGAGATTACCAGAGGCATGGGGACCAACCTTTCTTCTGGGATATCAGCTGCGTGGAAGGAGTTGATCGGCATAATGTTGATGGAAGCACCCCCATCCATAAGCGTTCTTGCAAAACTAACCCCGTTGATACTGGCCGTCACATACAAGGGCCTGTTATGAGGGAACCTTACAGCTCTATCTGCATCGCTGAAGGTCACCTCTGATAGGAACTTTTTTACCAGCCTCGCCATGGGTCCTCTCCATTTCAGCGAGGGAACCGCGTCCTTCTTCGCGATGTCAAGGATCGCCCGAGTTATCTCCAGTCTGCTCTCCTTTGGTATCCCCACTTGATCGAAGAACCAAGCGAACTTTGGGGATTTTGAAACTGCGCTGTATTCTATGATTGGACCTGTTTCCTCGCCCTCAACGCTATAGGCGTCTTCTGCGTCCCTAGCACTTGCTTCATCATACGCCAGAACTACGTTGGCCATTCCTCTAGTGCAATACTCAAGTGCTTTATCGAACTCCCTCGTTGCCCCTCTCCCCTCTCGCTCTACCTCTTCATCATAGGCCGTCACAACATTGGCCCCGTGCGCCGGGAGCGGGTTATTGTTAACGTTTTGTGGGGGAATTTGCAGCGTTCCCGCCTTCACGTACTTGTCTATGATTCTTCGCAGCGTGAAGCAGCTTTCTGTTGGATGCTGGACCTTTCGATGCACCTGACAATATTTGGGATTGGCCCTAGTTGCCACGTCGGGCTCCTCTATCGGGACACCTTTTGGCTCGTAAACCGTTCCGCCTTGGACCATTGCGTTATAGCAACTCATAGCCTCCTCCACCGTACAAGGCAACGGTGGCGGGTCTTCCCTATCCCTTCCGAACTTTCTTTTGTTGTCCTTCCTCTGAGCCTTGCCCCCATCTTCTCTCTCGACATATCCTACCCGTGGGGCCTGTGTCCTTCCCCCGAGGGGTTGTAATGTCTGTCTGAACATCATGGGGGCTACTACCGGGCTAGGTCGCACCACCAACGATATATTTCTTGCAGATTTTAAGAAAGCTGAAAAAGTTCCCTCGCGTGTCTCATTGATCAAGTGACAGATATACTCAGGAAGTAATCCCTCAGCACAAATTTGTAGTAACCTGGCCTCCTTAGCTTCTTCCCTCACGTCAAGGGACCTTTCTCTAAATCTTCGGATATAGGCCACTACCTCCTCTCCTGGCCTTTGCCTCTCCCTGCCAAGTTGGGTTAGGGTGAACTCATCTTCTGCCAAGAAGAACTTTCGGACAAACGACACGTGCATCTCCTCCCACGTGGAGACACTATTGGGAGGCAGGTGAGAGTACCAAGTGTAGGCCTTATCGGTCAAGGATTTGGAAAACTCCCTCAGCCTAAGCTTTTTGTCATTGCAATGCGCCCCCAGGTGCTCGACGAAACGCTTGATGTGCTCCTTCGGGTTCCCCCCCTTCCCTGAATATTTTTCAAAGGTAGGGGGAATATAGTCCTTCGGGTAGGGTTCGTCATTGTACTCCTGGGGGTAAGGTGTCCGGAAGTCGTCGTAGACTGCTGCCACCTCGCCCACAGCCTGCGAGGAAGACTGCATGAACTTCAGCATCTCCTTCTGCATCTCTTTTCTCATCTCTTCCAAGGGCGAGGCCACTGGGGCCACCTGCAACGGAGCAGATGGTTGAGCGCTTGTTGCAACTGGAGCGAACGTTATCGGTTGCGCCATTGAAACGCCTGAGCCGCCCATAGTGGGATTCACAACAGAGGGTACACTTGCTGGTACCGCTCCCGTAACGCCTGCCCCTGGTGGGGCCCCTGGGGCCACTCCTGGTGTCACGAAGGCACTAGTCTCCAATCCTCCCAGCATAGTGGAAGCTACTGGGGTTTGCAAAAACTCGTAAAATTTGCTCATGAGGAGCGCCATCTGGGTAGGTCCCAGCCCTACGCTCGTGGAGGGTTGTGCAGCCCCTGGGACGCCTATCGTTATTGGAGCCAGCGGTATCTCTCCCCGAGGAGCCCCATCTCTTAAGGCCTCCTGTTCCCTTACAGCTTGTTCTTCATTATGCTGTATGTCATCAAAATTGAGTCTTCTAGTAGCGTTATCCTGCGCCATACTCCTTCTCTAGGAGGATGCCTCCCCAGCGGAGTCGCCAAATGTAAGAGGGTACTTTAGATTATATATGTGGAGGCGTAACCCCTATTGAGTATGGTAACCACGGGTTAAATTAGCCAACACCCTAGACTAATTATAGGAAACACACACACAAAACTCAATGAAGATGGACTCAGTTTAAACTCGCAAAGCCTCTCGTGTATGACTCAGGGAATAATAATGAACTTTAGAAGTGACTTAGCTAGAGGGAGAGGGAAAATAAGCACCCTAGGTACATCCTGGTAGGCAGGTAGCAACACACCAAACTCCCTCAAGAATCTCTGTCAAATATTAAAAGCTTCGCAATAAATGACAATGGTGAGTTAGTGAACTCTCTAGTTTGCAATGACTCTTTTTCTTAATTCTCCAAAAAGATTATCCTCTCCTTAAAGGTGGTTGGGGTCCTTAAATAGCCCCCCACACCACCCCCGAGGCAACTCAGTCATTAAAGAGTATGAAAGACATCCCTCATACTTTATGTCACAACATTAAATGCCTGATGCACTAGTTGTCTCCACGTCATAAACATTAAATGCCAAGACATGCCTTTTGCCTGTCCACTGTGTGTCAGGGGTTTGTTGTCGCAGAGGTGGTTCACCAACTACCTGACAGCCCCGAATACCACAGCGGTTTACTCAAGTGTATGTCTGACAAACGTTTAGATGGCTAGTGACATCACCCATAGTAGATGTGACTTTAAGTATAGGGTTGTTTGGTCCATAACTTAATGCCCGATAGAACTCCAAGCTGCTCCGCTTGAGGTTCCACGGTCAGGGTCCTTCGGTGCTTTACCAGGTGTATCTAAGATGGTCAGGACAAGCCCCAACGGTGCCTTACTTCTCAATCCTCCAAACCAGGTCCCTCTAAAGTTCCCACAGTGAGGTCATTCGATAGAGCATGAAAGCTCTCCCAGGCCCTGCCAAGCCTGGTCTCTCGCGAGTACCGTTTGACCTCATACAAACCCTTCCATTATTATCGTTACGTCATTACAATCGTTAAAGCTTACAGAAATCAATAATGAAAGTACGATGTGATTAAAACCACAAGCTAAAATATGAGTTGCCACGCTGAGCTGCCTCACCAAGGTGTCACGCTTGAGTTGCCATGCTGAGCTGCAAGCCCCCTCTACACAAGTCTTTAATCACATTCCGTAGATAGAAACAATAGTCAGTAGTATGGCCCACAGACTAGTGGAAACCACAATGGGCATTGATCTTAAAATTCTCGGGAAGTAGTTTTTGTAATGGACGGGGATCCAAGGGTTTGATGAGGTTTTGATTTAACAAGTCTTGGTAGACTTTGGATAAGGGATAATGGAGCTCGGTGTATTCCTTTTTGATAAGATTAGGGCGACTTTCTGGTGCCCAAGAGGTTATAGACTGGGAGATATTATTGATGGTTGAGACTGTAGCACTAGAAGACTTCTCGTACTTTTTGGTAAGGAACTGTTCGGTCACCTTATTCGGCTCTACTTCTACCTTAATAGAACTTTCTTTAATTTCTACACCTGCTTCCTGAAGAGCTCTAAAGTGTGGATAATACTGACCTCCCATAGTTATTCGGATATGAGGCAGGAAATTCTTCTTCATGATGTTGATTTATTCTTCTTCAGAGGGACGGTTGGTCATGGTGGCAGCCTTCTCTCTCCATATTTCTATGAATCTACTAATGGTTTCTCCAAGATTCTGGTTGAGAAGCTCTATATCACAGTGTGTGACCTCTAGTTCTTCGTTATACTTGTACCGTAACATGAATCCCTGGGCAACATCTTCCCAACTGTAGATTCTGGATTCTTCGAGGGATAAGAACTAATAAAGAGCACTGTCCTTCAAAGTATATTAAAACATCTCAGCCGTTATCTCTTCAGAGGCACCAAGAAGGGTCATGGCTCAGTGATAACTGCGAAGGTGCACAATTAGGGGCACGCTGCCCCCAAACTTCTCGATGACTGGTATCTTAAACTTCTCCGATAATATTTCTTTGGGGTAAGGAGACATATGGGTGTAGTCCATGTAGTTTGCAGATATCCTAACTTGGTTAAATTTCTTGGACAACAGTTTGAGGTCTTCCTTGACCTTGTTCAGTTCTTCCTCCTTTGGATCAACAAGTATTAGCAAGTTAGCTTTTGGCTGGGTAAGGTTTTCCATAGGGAGCCGAGCTGGTGGTGGCCCATTGGTAAGCGAGGTATGCTATTATTCTTTTATGACCCAAACAGTCTTGGGAGCGGGTGGACCCATGGCACGAGGAAAAAACCTCAAGTTTTTAGGGAACTTGGACCTGATTTCGCTACATCTCATGAACCTCGATTTGAAGGTTGTCAATCTTGGACTGAGTTGGACTAGGACTGTTATCAGATCAGGTTGCACGTTCGGTGAAGTAGAAGAGGAACTGGCAGAGCTTCGAGGTGGTTTGATGGAAGATCAAATCCAATAGGGAGATGTGCCAAGGGTCAGGTATGAAATCGACTTGAGAAGGAAAAAATGGTTCGGAATAATTTTTGAAAGAGGGAAGAAAGGATTTATTTTGGTATTTTTGAAAAAAGAGGAAAAATATTTTAAAATTTTTGATAAAAAGGAGGAAAATATTTTGGTATTTTTGATAAAGAGGAGGAAAAATGTTTTTGGTATTTTTGATAAAGAGGAGGACAAATGTTTTTAGTATTTCAATTTTTTTAGAAAGAGGAGGAAAAACGGGATAAGAGTCTCAGCATGATTATGATTATGTTTTCACTTGTATTAGGTACCTAAATGAAAAAGAAATGACGAACAAGACTTGAGCCTCGAAAAATTGGGTTTGAAAAATATATAAGATATGGTTTAACTTGTTTCCAAACTCATAGACAGGGTCCTGGTTTGAAAAATAAAGACATAGAATGAAATTTTTGGCAGCATGTAGACTGGGCATTTCGATAGAGTTTTGTGTAGCAACTGATAAACTAAATATGAGCATCCTAGATTTGACGCCTATATGAGGTTTATGTACTTTTTGGGTTAGTTAAAGTGTTCCCCCCTTTGGCATGACTTCCACGATATACTTTTTGCTTTTAAGGGCAATCAGTACGTGTGGACAAGTCATTTGATATATTTGAGTGTACATGAATTGCCTCACTATATACCTCGTGGGGACAGTATGTGTGAGAGCGAATTCGATATACTCGACGTACATGAACGAATTCCATGCTATATACCTCCCGTCATGAGTTCGGTCAAGCGGTGCGATGCAGCGGAAACCGTTCGATATACGTCGAAGGTACTAGGCCAATGGAAAGTGAGTGTCATATTGTTTAAACTAACTGTAACCTACCGAACTAGCGCCCATCACAAAGTGACCCCCTAGTACGGGACAAAATTTGGTCAATAGTCATGCTCTTGGTGATGTAGGATGGAAAAATGCATGATTCTTTATTAGTATATTATGGAGAGAGCTTTTTATTTGGCATGATGAGTAGAAGAAGCACTATACTAATGGGGAGGAATGTACATGCATCATGAAAAGTAAATCTAGCATGGAGCATGAAGACTATACGAAGCATGGATACATGCGAGTGAGTGGTATGTGAATATCTCCAAGTGAGTGTGTGGTAGTGAGACTAAGCATGGATCAACTACTAGTGGCGTGTGATACGTATAAGTGAGCGTGTATATATACAAGTGTGATAACTGAAGGTGTGTGCTAGTGAAATCTAAGCAGGTTTATTCTAAATGGTGTGTGAAACATGTGGGTATTGGTGATCCTATATACAAGTGTAAGTAGTGTGAGGTGTACATGGAGGGTATTTACAAGTGTATGAAGTGAAAAGTGAGTGGAAGTGATATATACATGAGCTGGATATATACAACATGTAACAGAGGAAAAAGGGAATATATGGGTAGGTGCATACACACACATGTGGAAAATGATAACACCCATGTAAGAATAGAGTCTAGCCATCTTATAAAATAATTCCTAGCGGAGTCACCACTGTGGTCATCTCGTCCCAGTAAGCGCACACGGGGGGTCTTATGCCCTTCCTCGGGGAGCTTCGGCCATTGTTGATGTGGGGTGATGTATAGAAATAGATTTGCCAACCTATTTTGCATGAAACAGGCAAAAGAAATGTTGTCGCCTCGAGAGAATGGCATCAAAGACAAACTGATGCTTGCAAAACCAATTAGTTCAAGTTATGGAATGGGAAGGCGTTAGGCACCCATCCTGCCCTCTCGGTCTCTCAAGAGCATGTGTTATTTTTCTTCTTAATAACTCTATGAAGTGTGTGCGTGTATATATAAATAGAGAGCGGAATCACTCGACTCACATAATGGATAAAGGCAAAGTGAGGTCATCCATAGGAGTGTTCTCAAAATAGTAATTAAAAATATAATGTGTGTATTTGTCGGGTCACCGATCGTTTATAGAACAACGATGCTATATGTTGGGCAAAACGCTAGCATGAATCACAAATATATGATATGAAAATAATATACGAACAAAAATAAGAAAGGAGGACTCGAATCTCCAATTTTACCCGAGATGCCTATATAGACTAAAAAGGCATCAAAGTCCACGTAGTTCTCATGAAACACGAGGGTGGGGTTTATCCCATAAATCCAACCGAGGACTTTATTATATGTGTGTAGAAAAATGATGTTTTAGTGTGAGAAAATGTAGTGAGAAGTCCCCGTTTGGAGTTTACAACCCTTTTTTTCTTGTTTTTTTATATAAAATATAGTATGTGTAATACTACTAATAAAAAAGTTGGATATTAATATATGTGATCAAATAAAGATGAAATGCTAAAGTAAATATTAAATAACTAACGCGAAAATAAGAGAATTTAAAGAGAGAATGAAAGGTTTGCACCTTTTTCGGAAGCTTTAAAGTTGATCTTCCCAAAATAGTAATGGGGATTGAGTATCTTGACATGCCACCAAGGAAATAAATATTCTGACTTAAATTGTTTCCTTATTTAAATGCAACGAAAATACAATTACATGGTTATGAATCGTAAAATACTGAAATTAAAGGAATTACGTCATCAGAGCTTTCTAAAAGGAAACTTTATTTATATTACAAGTAACAACGAGTTACAACTTAAAACGAAATTTAAAACTTATTACAAGAGAGACAAACATGCTCTATATGATATAATAAACTTTTTATTTAAAATAAAAAAAGGAGCTCTAAAAGCTGAATCTTCAACACAGTTCTTTTTCGTTTCCTCCAAGCCTACTTATTTCTTGAAAAATGGTTAGTTATACAACATCAGCTAAAAGCCGAGTGAGAATTAATCTCCAGACATTCCATGGTTTTTCAAAAAATTGATACCTATTCAATTTCCAACAGATGGCATATATATATGGACAGGAATTTGCAGTAAAATATATAAGTTAAATTGACAGCATATGTTTTCAGAATAATCAGTTTCAGAACAGAACAGATAAAACAGTTTGAGCAATATGTCAAGTATTCAATTTATTTTGATGGCCATGCACGCTCTAATACCCAGATAAAGAGATAGTGTAACCAAATGTTTCCACCCGGCAACAACACAGACAGAAAATCATGATATATGAAACAACGCCTTATTTAGGGCACACCAGCGATAAACCAGCTGGGAAGGTACCACCCAAATATTTCCACCCGGCAGTCAAGGCCAACATAGTAAGAGAGTTTCCATAGGCCGAATCAATAATTTCAGAATTCAAATCAGATGTATATATCGAGAGATATACACATATAACAAACGACGGAATCATCGGTATCAGATGTATTTGAGAATAAAATCATTTCATAAAATATATGTAGTTTGAATAATATCATATAATCAAAATACACAAGGAATGTCACAGAGTACTCACCTAGAACAGAAATCTGAAGTTACAAAAACAGAGTCTTGGATCGCTCGTTAATTCTTGAGACGAAACTTCTTCTTAAACCTTCCCCACACTTTCTCTCACTATTTCTTTGTAAGCTTTTGGTATAATTTCGTATGGGAACTGATCTTAAGGCCTTATTTATAGTTTCCCAAAGTTATTTAGGTGTTTACACGTGTCTGAGTGATAAGGTTTCACTTTGGCGAGTCGTCGTTCACGTGTCGTGCAACGGATCAGCCTTGCAGTCTTGGTTTACCAAACGGCGACACGTGTTTTGCCTTTTTCTAGAGGATTGACATGATTTTTATCCTTTCCTATAGAGGTGGCACATGTGCGGTGGATATTTTTAAAAGAAAGCACGAGGTGGAAAGCTATTAAGGGTATAAGGGTCATTTTACACCTGAAGGGTATTTTAGTAATTTTACACCATATATTTTAAATATTTCTTAGAGGTCCTTGAAAATATTTTATTTACAAAATGGTCCTTTATATATTTTCATTTTAGTCCTTGAAACTTTCTTTATTTAAAAATTAAGTCCCTAAGTTTTCATAAAATTTTATTTTCTACCTCAAAAGTTATCATTTAGCTTAGGACATGCTATAAAACTTTGAGTTAATCCATTTTGATGAATAAG
The DNA here is from genome assembly GCA_949130495.1 of Sambucus nigra. Taxonomy (NCBI): domain Eukaryota; kingdom Viridiplantae; phylum Streptophyta; class Magnoliopsida; order Dipsacales; family Adoxaceae; genus Sambucus; species Sambucus nigra. The sequence goes on from OX422220.1 coordinate 55,848,901, forward strand.
TAGGTTACTTAAAAGTGTTTAAGTCGTCCAAAGTCACCTCCCCTTGGTCCAATCAAAGTATTACACATGGTGTAGTAATAGGACAAAATACAACTTAAAGGATGGACATATTTGCCCTTATTTCGTAATTTCGGTATAACTTCTTGCTCGAACCTCCGTTTAACACACCGTTTATTGTGTTACAAATATAATTCATATATCTACAACTTTTTAGGTTTCAACTCAAGTCAATTTTTATATTATAGTGGTGAAAATTAGTCTCCAATATGAACATTCTATCGAAAACTTTAAAATTTATGTTTGTAACTAATTTGATATTTCATGATTTATGAAGGGAGGATTAGACTAAAATAAATAAATTAACATTATCCATATCACGTATGAAATAATACAACATTTAAAACTATATATGAACATATAAAAATGGGGTCATTACACTCCACCCTCCTTATAAAAAGTTTGGTCCCCAAACTTTACTTACATGAATTCCCAAACAAATATGGATATTTCTCCTTTATTTTATCTTCCCGCTCCCAGATTGCTTCTTCAATGGTATGATTATTCCATAACACTTTGACCAATGTAATTACCTTGGTTCGTAATATTTGATCCTTATGGTCCAAAATCTCTACTGGATGCTCAATGTATGACAAATCTTCTCTAACTTGAAGAGGTTCATGACTTAGGATATACGTTGGATCTGGGATGTATTTCTTCATCATTGACACATGAAACACATTATGCACACTAGAGAGTTCAGGAGGTAAGGCTATTCTATATGCGACAGCTCCTATCCTTTCAAGGATTTGAAAAGGTCCTATGTATCTTGGACTCAATTTCCCTTTCTTTCCAAATCGAATTACTCCCTTTGCTGGTGATACTCGTAAGAAAACATAATCTCCTTTTTGGAATTCCAACTCTCGTAGGCGACTGTCAACATAACTCTTTTGACGACTTTGAGCAATTCGAAGTCGATCCTGCATCAATTTCACTTTCTCTGTTGTGATCTGGATCAATTCTGGTCCCAATAATTTTCTTTCTTCAACTTTTACCCAACATGCAGGGGAACGACACCTTGTACCATAAAGTGCCTCGTATGGAGCCATTTGAATACTTTCTTGATAACTGTTATTATACGCAAATTCCACTAATGGTAAATGGTCATCCCAATTCCCTTTCAAATCAAGTACACATGCCCTAAGCATATCCTCTAAGGTTTGAATGGTTCTCTCAGATTGTCCATCCGTTTGAGGGTGAAAAGCAGTGCTGAAATTCAATTTTGTTCCCATGGCTGCTTGTAGGCTTTTCCAGAATCGAGACACAAATCTAGGGTCACGATCCGAAACAATTGAAACTGGGGTTCCATGAAGTCTAATAATTTCCCGTACATACAACTTAGTTAACTTTTCTAAATAATGGTTAATCTTAATGGAAAGAAAATGAGCAGATTTAGTCAACCTATCAATAATCACCCAAATAGAATTATTATCATTTGAACTCCTCGGTAAACCTGTCACAAAATCCATAGTAATATGTTCCCATTTCCACTCATGGATAGGCAGGGGTATCAGTAATCCTGATGGTCTTTGATGTTCTGCCTTTACTTGCTGACAAACCAAATGCTGAGATATAAATTCTGCTATCTCCCTCTTCATGTTATTCCACCAAAATACTTCTCGAAGATCCCTATACATTTTTGTACATCCGGGATGAAATGTGAATCTTGAGTAATGACTTTCCTCCAAAATTTGCCTTTTTAGTTGGACATCACATGGAACACACACTCTATTTCCAAACCTCAATATATCATCTCGTATCACAAATTCAGTTCTCTTACCCTCAATGACTTCTTCTCTAATCGTCTTCAATTGTGGGTCATTTACTTGTGCAATTTTGATCATTTCCATCAGCATGGGTTATACTTGTAATTATTCCTCCTTTGCTATAGATACATAAATCTATTTCCATACTTCTCAAATCCCTCAACAAAGGTTCCTGATTTGTAATGAGGCATGCTAAATTTGTTGTATACTTCCTACTTAAAGCGTCGGCTACTACATTATCTTTCCCCGGGTGATAGTGAATATTTACATCATAATCCTTCATTAATTCTAACCACCTCCTTTGTCTCATGTTCAATTCTTTCTGAGTAAATATATACTTCAAACTCTTATGATCGGTATAAATCTCACAAGTCTCACCATACAAATAGTGTCTCCAAATCTTAAGAGCAAAAATCACAGCTGCTAATTCAAGGTCATGGGTTGGATAATTCTGCTCGTGGGTTTTCAACTGTCTCGAGGCATAAGCTACTAATTTTCCATTTTGCGTTAGCACACATCCCAAACCATTTTTTGAAGCATCACTATAAATCACAAATCCCCCTATCACGGAAGGAATAGATAAAATTGGGGCAGTTACTAATCGATTCTTAAGTTCTTAAAAACTATTCTCAACTTCCTCTGACCATTCATATCTCACCTTCTTTTGGGTTAACCTAGATAGAGGCTTGGCAATACTAGAAAATCCTTTAACAAATCTTCGATAATAACCTGCTAATCCAAGAAAACTACGAATCTCCGTCACATTAGTTAGTCTAGGCCAATCTAGTATAGCTTTTATCTTTTGAGGGTCAACCGACACTCCCTCCTTAGAAATGACATGTCCTAGGAAAGAGACACTAGGCAACCAAAACTCACACTTCTTTAATTTTGCATATAATTTCTCCTTCCTAAGGATTTGCAATACTATCTTTAAATGCTTTTCATGTTCTTCAATACTCTTGGAATAAATAAGGATATCATCATTGAAAACAACCACACACTGATCCAAATACTTCCTAAACACCCTATTCATCATACCCATAAAAGCGGTTGGTGCAATAGTCAGTCCAAATGGCATCACAAGAAATTCATAGTGACCATATCTAGTACGAAAAGCTAATTTTGAGATATCACCTTCCTTAATATTCAATTAATGATAGCCCGACCTAATGTTAATCTTTGAAAATATTTGCGCACCTTGAAGTTGGTCAAACAAATCATCTATAAGAGGTAAAGGGTATTTATTCTTAATGGTCACCTTATTTAGTTCACGATAATCTACACATAACCTCATCGTCCCATCCTTCTTTTTAACAAATAACACTGGAGCACCCCAAGGGGATACACTTGGTCTAATAAAACCCTTGTCTAACAAATCTTGTAATTAAACTTTTAATTCCCTTAGTTCTAAAGGTGCCATACGATAAGGTGGTTTCGATATTGGCACAGTTCCAGGAATAAGGTCAATTGTAAACTCTATTTCTCTACTAGGATGAAGACTGGGTAAATCATCAGGAAAAACATCTGAAAAATGTTTATCTATAGGAATATCTTCTAAACTAGGAACTTTTGTTTGCAAATCAATAACACACCTAAGGAATCCTCGACATCCCTTCTTAAGAAAGCTACAAGCTTGCATTGTAGAGATAATACGAATGGGAGATAGGATGCTTGTTCCTTCAAAACTAAATTCTGGTTGGTTAGGAATTTGGAAAGTAACTCTCTTCTCAAAACAATCTACCTTAGCATGATACAATGCTAACCAATCCATCCCCAAAATGACTTCAAAGTCTTTTATGTCTAAAACTATCAAATCAGCAAATAGTTTATGACTACTAACATCTATAGGGCAAGACTTATATACTAAGGTTCCTATCAATAACTCACCCGAAGGAGTAGAAACGTGCATGCTATGATTCAAGGGTTCGGGTCTATTAGGAAAGTGATTAACAAAATGCACATAAAGAAATGAATGGGTAGAACCAGGATTTATCAAAACTTGAAAAGGTTGTGCACATATAGAAAGTGTACCTGACACTACTGCATTAGAGACTTGGGTATCAGAAAGTGTAAAAACTCTACCTTGTCTGCCTTGGTCCTTCTTTTCACCTAAAGGTTGTATCAGAATCCTTGCTGGGGTTGGACAGTCCTTTATCAGATGTCCTTTTTGTCCACACCTAAAACAAGCTCCTGTATCCTTGTAACAAGGTCGTCCTCCATGCATCTTTCCACATTGCTGACATATCTTGTTGTTATACCGTTTGTCATCCCGAGCTCCCCCAACACTGGATGTATTCCTAAAATTGTTTCTATTATTTATGTTCTTCCCTATTTATTCCCCAAACTTCCTCTTACCATCTCTAATTCTATTTTACTCCTCGCCACCCCTCTCAGCTATCGTAGACCTAACCACGACGTCACTATATGATGTCAACTTCAGGATGGAAATTAGACTACGAATACTCAACCTTAACCCGCATTCAAACTTTTTGGCTTTTAAAACATCAGTTATCACAACATAAGATGCAAAACGGGATAACTCGGTAAACTTGGCCTCGTACTGACTAACCGTTATATTCCCTTGCACTAGACTCATGAACTCAGCTGCCATTTCATCCTTCACCGTTTCAGGGAAATATTTCTCATAAAAGATCACCAAGAATTCCTTCCAACCTATACAAGTATTCCTCTCCTCGTGTATTCCCTTAGTCATTCTCCACCAATGTTCAGCTTCACCTTCTAACATAAATGTTGCAACTAAAACCCTTTGTTCATCGGTACACTTAAGAACATCAAGCATCTTTTCCATCTGCATCACCCAACTTTCTGCTTCAATGGGGTTAGGCGTACCTTTAAAAGAAGGCGGGTTCAACTTCTTGAAATGCTCAATGGTATAACTAGTTGGTTCAAGATTCCTCGGTGCTCCATTATTCACTTGATGCTCCACAATCTTTGCTAGACTTTCAATCACCTTGTATGCACCTTCGAGTCCTTCCATACTAGAACCACTTATTCTCGCAGTTGATCTTGGCTTGGGCATTTTCTACAGTCATGGCCAAACATAAGACGTATTATACTAACTCAAGATTGTAATTTAGAAGAACAATTATATATAAACAATTATATGTAGACTATAAGAAATATGGAGGGTTATCACATAAGTCGGATATTTAATCCTATATCCTATGTATGGAGACTTAAAATCGACAACGTTCGAAACTTATGATCAGTAGTCTACGGGTTCATAACCAATGCTCTGATACCACCTCTATCACGACCCCATCCCAAAATAGTAGTGGGGAACGAGTATCTTGACATGCCACCAAGGCAACAAATATTCTGACTTAAATTGTTTCCTTATTTAAATGCAACGAAAATACAATTACATGGTTATGAATCGTAAAATACTGAAATTAAAGGAATTACGTCATCAGAGCTTTCTAAAAGGAAACTTTATTTATATTACAAGTAACAACGAGTTACAACTTAAAACAAAATTTAAAACTTATTACAAGAGAGCCAAACATCCTCTATATGATATAATAAACTTTTTATTTAAAATAACAAAAGGAGCTCTAAAAGCTGAATCTTCAACACAATCCTTTTTCGTTTCCTCCAAGCCTAATTATTTCCTGAAAAATGGTTAGTTATAAAACATCAGCTAAAAGCCAAGTGAGAATTAATCTCCAGACATTCCATGGTTTTTCAGAAAATTGATACCTATTCAATTTCCAACAGATGGCATATATATATGGACAGGAATTTGCAGTAAAATATATAAGTTAAATTGAAAGCATATGTTTTCAGAATAATTAGTTTCAGAATAGAACAGATAAAACAGTTTGAGCAATATGTCAAGTATTCAATTTATTTTGATGGCCATGCACGCTCTAATACCCGGATAAACAGATAGTGTTACCAAATATTTCCACCCGGCAACAACACAGACAGAAAATCATAATATCTGAAATAACGCCTTATTTAGGGCACACCAGCGATAAACCAGCTGGGAAGGTACCACCCAAATATTTCCACCCGGTAGTCAAGGCCAACATAGTAAGAGAGTTTCCATAGGCCGAATCAATAATTTCAGAATTCAAATCAGATGTATATATCGAGAGATATACACATATAACAAATGACGGAATCATCGGTATCAGATGTATTTGAGAATAAAATCATTTCAAAAAATATATGTAGTTTGAATAATATCATATAATCAAAATACACAAGGAATGTCACAGAGTACTCACCTAGAACAGAAATCTGAAGTTACAGAAACAGAGTCTTGGATCGCTCGTTAATTCTTGAGACGAAACTTCTTCTTAAACCTTCCCCGCACTTTCTCTCACTATTTCTTTGTAAGCTTTTGGTATAATTTCGTATGGGAACTGATCTTAAGGCCTTATTTATAGTTTCCCAAAGTTATTTAGGTGTTTACACGTGTCTGAGTGATAAGGTTTCACTTTGGCGAGTTGTCGTTCACGTGTCGTGCAATGGATCAGCCTTGCAGTCTTGGTTTACCAAACGGCGACACGTGTTTTGCCTTTTTCTAGAGGATTGACATGATTTTTATCCTTTCCTATAGAGGTGGCACATGTGCGGTGGATATGTTCAAAAGAAAGCACGAGGTGGAAAGCTATTAAGGGTATAAGGGTCATTTTACACCTGAAGGGTATTTTAGTAATTTTACACCATATATTTTAAATATTTCTTAGAGGTCCTTGAAAATATTTTATTTACAAAATGGTCCTTTATATATTTTCATTTTAGTCCTTGAAACTTTCTTTATTTAAAAATTAAGTCCCTAAAGTTTCATAAAATTTCATTTTCTACCCCAAAACTTATCATTTAGCTTAGGATATGCAATAAACTTTTATTTAATCCATTTTGATGAATAAGGAGGTTAATTAAAAGTGTTTAAGTCGTCCAAAGTTACCTCCCCTTGGTCCAATCAAAGTATTACACATGGTGTAGTAATAGGACAAAATAAAACTTAAAGGATGGACATATTTGCCCTTATTTCGTAATTTCGATATAACTTCTTGTTCGAACCTCCATTTAACACACCGTTTGTTGTGTTACAAATATAATTCATATATCTAAAACTTTTTAGGTTTCACCTCAAGTCAATTTTTATATTATAATTGTGAAAATTAGTCTCCAATATGAACATTTCTACTAGAAACTTTAAAATTTATGTTTGTAACTAATTTGATATTTCATGATTTATGAAAGGAGGACTAGACTAAAATAAATATATGAACATTATCCGTATCACATATGAAATAATACAACATTTAAAACTATATATGAACATATAAAAATGGGGTCATTACAGTTGCTCTTAAAAGTGGATGAAGGTTGTAAGAGGAGAGAGGATGGAATTTGCTAGATTGGGTAAGGAAAGGATGAAAATGGAATGTAGAGGAAAGGTTTCAATATGGAAACCATGATGACTTCGAGAGAATGTTATTGAGATCACTGAGAGGAATGTTTGTGAGATGCCTTTCAAAGTGAGCTCATGCTACCCTTGTATAAGGTCAAGGGAGTGCTGATCGACATTGTAATTGACCTTCTTATTGGCAGGCAACCCCAGACACATTGCCAATAGGGAGGGAAATGGATTTTCCATTTGATTATCTAATGCATATTTTATGAAAAAATGGTCGTAAAACGCAATATGTAAGTTCGAATCGCGCACGAAATGATCCATTGCAAAGGGTATTTAGAGTCCTTTAAGAATCCATTGGGCCACTCTCGGGTTTAGGAATTGACTATGGTCAAATGGGGCTCAGAAGTGGTGACGGTATTTTAGACGGGAGGAAAATGAATCATTTATTCAAATCGTAAGGCCGATTCGCGCACGGGGTGAACCATTAGAAAGGTTATGCATAGCCCTTCGATATTCTAAAGAGATTCGCTCGATTTGGAGAGTTGACTCTAGTCAAATGGGGCTCGGGGGCACCCAGTGACCCTTGGAGGAAATTAATCCCTTCGTATGAATTGTATTATCAATTTGCGCATAGGCAGACCATTGGAAAAGGGATTCAGGGACCTTTGAAGATTCATTGAGCTTCTGCTCAGGCAAAGAAGTTGATTCGGGGTCAAAATGATCCCGGTGGCCTCCAAATCGATTTTTGATAGTAAAAGGGATCATTTATCCGAATTATAAATCCGATTCGCGCATGGGATGAACCGTTGGAAAGTGGATTCAGAGCCCTTTGAAGATTCGTTAAGCTTCCACTCAGGTGACAGAGTTGAGTAGGGTCAAAACGGGGTCTGAGGGCGCCCGATGGATTCTAGGTCAATACTCAGAGTATGATCTGAAGTTTTATGGTGAAGGAGGAAGTGCTAGGGACCTAAGTAGATGCTTAGGTGGTCCTAGAATATGGTGTCTACAGCTGTCAAAGATGTGCATTGATCAATTAAATTGGCTTTAGCCAACTTAATCTATTATTGTTTAGTTGTCCAGGATATATTTTTATTCAATTGAGGTTGATTAAGACGAACTGGCCTAAGATTTTGGTGCAGTCAAAGATGTTCGTTGATCAACTCTATTGGATTTAGCCGACCTGATTAATTATTTTTTAGCATTCAAGGACGTGCTTTTGGTTAATTGGTTTGGTTTGAGACGACCTGACCTAAAATTTTGGTGTAGTCAAAGACGTGCATTAATAAATTAGATTGGCTTTAGCCGACCTGATCTATCATTTTTGAGCAGTCAAGGACATGTTTTTGGTTAGATGGGTTGGTTTGAGCCAACTTGACCTAAGATTTTGGTGAAATCGAAGACGTGCATTGATTAATTGGGTTGGTTTTAGCCAACGTGATCTAATCATTTTTTAGCAATCAAGGACGTACTTTTGTTTGTACCTTGAAATGTCTTTTGTTGAAGCCTTTTGCCTATCTTTTTGAATGAATTTTAAATAAATGTTAATAAAAAATTGATAATCATAAAATTGAAATTAAGGTAACATGTATTCTCATCTAATGACTCGTACTTATACAACTTTTGTAACTTCCCATTACATTTCTTCCTATTTAATAACCAAAGGACTTCTTAATGATAATACCTCTTGAGGTACTCAGAGTTCTAAGGATTTTTTAAAATCTCCCATTCTAGAGTTTCAATCAGATAAGTCCTAGGTCGTACGACTTCATCCACGTGGTAGGGGCCCTGCCAATTTGCTTCCAACTTATTGAACTTCTGAGTTACTTTTTTTCAAGATGTAGTCCTTTTCCTTGAGTGTACTAGGCTTGACTCTTTTGCTGTAGAATTTTGCTCTGTGTTATTGGTAGGTTCTTGAGTGTTGCTGCCTCCCTGACTTCATTTATCAGGTTTAGATCCAATCTTCTTGCAAAATCACTCTTAGGAGAATCAAAGTTGAGAACCCTTTGTCTGGGGAGACTGACCTCAATTGAGACCATGACTTCAGCACTAAAGGCTAACATGTAGGGTGTTTCTCCTGTTGCTATTCACAGTGTTTTCTTGTAGGCCTACAACACACTCTGTAGTTCATTTATGCAATTTTCCTTAGCTAACTCCAGCCTTTTCTTCATTCCATCTGGCAAAGTTTTTTGGACCTCTTTTTGTCCGTTGCATTATAGATGAAATGGTGAAGAATGTAATTTTTTAATTTTAGCCTTATTGCAATAATTTAAAACTCATCATTGTTAAACTAGGTGCCAAGTTTGGCAATGAAAGCGTGGGGAATCCCATAAATTCTTATTATATTTTTCATATAAACTGGGAGACCTTTGCATATGTCATTTTTATAAGTGGTTTGGCCTCTACCCATTTTATGAAATAATCTACAACTACCATAAGATATCTAAATCTTCTTTTGGTAATCGATAATAGCCAACCAGATCTATAGGCCAAATGGAAAAAAGCTAAGGTGATGTGATAAAAAAGAGCTCGACTCCTGGTTTCTTGTATGTTACTTCGTATTTTTGGCATTTATCACACTTTTGCGTGTATTCTTTGCAGTCTTTCCTCATTACTGGATAATAATACCCTTGGATGGTTATTCTCTTTACCATTATCCGGTCCTAATGTGTGGGCACCACATGATCCCTCATGTATTTTTCTGATCAGGTTTGAACCTTCCATGCGGTAAATACATCTCATCATCGAGATTGTAAAATCTATTTTGTATAACACTCCCTTATCCATAATGAACTTGGTCACTTTCTAATGAAGTCTTCTCGCCTCCGTCTGATCGGCTGACAGAATGCCTTATCCTAAGTATCGTTAGCTCTAGAAAATTTACTTCTTTTACACCAATGCTTATTTGTAACAAGATTTCTACAGGCATAATTATCCTATGATCGACCCTGGTGGCTGATAGTAGATGAGCTAACACGTCTGCTCTGGTATATTTAATTATGTGAATTCTGATCATTTGTGCTTTTAGCTTTGGCAGTAGAAATTTCATCCTTGCAAGATATTTTAGCATGTTCTATTTCTCTTGATTCATACTCTCCCTGCACCTGGTTTACTATTAACTGTGAGTCACTGTTAGGCATTATCTGCTCGGCTCCAAGTGATGCAACTAACTCTAATCCTGCAATCAGAGCCTCATATTCTTCTTTATTGTTGGGTGCTTCAGATTTGAAGCGGAGAGTATATTTTATATCATCTCCATCAGGTGTATTTACCATCAAACCAGCTCCACTACGGCTTACACATGATGATCCGTCCACGAATATCTTCCCTATTGGTAACTCTTCTTCAAAATGTCCTTGTACTAAGGAACCATCTTTGAATAATTTTGTAGAAAACTCTCCCCTGCAGCTTTATTTAGATGAGGACTCTGTTAATATTTGGATCTTCTCGGATGGGACTATAGTTGGTTACTCGGTTGATCATTGGATCTTCTCGACTGGAACAACATTTGCTACTTCAGCTGGTCTTTTCTACTCATAGGTAAAATCTATAATGAAATCTATTACATCTTAGTCTTTGATTGTAGTACTTGACTCATATATAATTTTATATTCACCCAGCTCTATCGCATATGCCATCAACATGCTAGATTTCTCAGGTTTGTAGACGGTTTACCGAAGTGGGAGATCAGTGTAGACCACTATAAAGTGGGTTTGGAAGTACTGTTTTATCTTCCTGAATGCCACTATCAAAGCTACAACCAATTTCTCCATTCTGTAACATCTTATTTTTTCACCAGCAGAAGCTTTGTTCATGTAGTATACTAGCTTTTGGAGCCCTTCATCACTTCTGATCAAAGTCGAATTGACTACTGACTCCGACACCGCCAAATATAGGTATAATTTTCATCCTAGGATTGGCCTTGATAGCAATGATACCGATCCTAAGTACCTTTCTAGCTTCATAAAAGTATCTTGGCATTCCTCTGTCCATTCAAAAGATTTTTTAATCACTTTGAAAAATGGGAGACACTTATTTGTGGCTCTAGATACAAATCTGTTCAAAGTTTCCACCCAGCCCGTTAGGCTTTAGATTTCCTTCTTAGTCTTGGGAGGCTTCATATTTATCAATGCCTCGATCTTGTTAAGGTTGGCCTCTATGCCCCTTTGTTTAATGATAAAACCTAGAACATTTTCAGCCTTTACTCCGAACATGCACATGGCTGCATTTATCTTCATCTGATATTTCTCCAGCTCGTCGAAGGTTTAGGCGAGGTCTTTGATGTGATTGTCTTCTTTTACGCTATTGATCAGCATGTAGTCCACATAAACTTCAATATTCTTTCCAAATACCTTGTTCACCATCCTTTAATAAGTGTCACCTATATTTTCTAGTCTAAATAGCATAAAATTATAACAAAATGTACCTTGACTAGTGATGATGGAGGTCTTCTCTTTGTCTTCTGGCTTCATCTTAATATGGTTATAACCAGAATATGCATCCATGAAGTTTAGTAGTTCATGACCATCCATTGCATCCATCGGTTAAGCAATTCGAGGCAAAGGATAATTGTAACACCCCGTAATTTTATTTATTTAAAATTTAATTAATTTGAGAAAATTTGAAGTACTTGTGTGTCGTAATTTTAATTGAATTAATTATGGTAATATTTATTTAAATATTAATCGGAGAGTGAATGGTTAATATTTAGGGAAATTTAATTAATAAGTGAATAGTAGTAATTTATTTACGTCATTTCGGGTATTAGTGACACGACCTTTATTTATCTCAGTCGGGAGTCGGTATAGACTAATTTGGGTGTGAGATAAGAATTTTTATAAATTAATTCAGATGCCAATTCTGAGTCTACGGTTGAGTCCAGATGGACCAAGATAGTTGAAAAAGTGTACCCGAGGGTAGTAAAAGGGTCACGAGACGTTTTTAGGCATAGTCGGGCCCACACGGGGGTATTTGGGTCACTTGGGCTTGGCCCATTAGGCTAAAAAAGTGATTAAGCCTAATTACTTAATTAAAAGGAAAAGGGGAACGACTGATTTGAGATTAGAAAACACATAGTGGGAGAGAAAACTCTAAGGAGCAGTTAAAGGCACTCGGAACCAATTTGGGGGACAAAAGAAAGAGCCAAAGGGGGGATTTCATCATCAACCTTAAGAATTACAACCCCGGATCAGACCCTATGAAACAGTAAGTCAATTGGTAAACTTGTCGTAGCATTTATTTGTGTTTTCAATTCATATTTATGTGATGTGAATACCTAAAATTCGTTTTGGGGATAAACGGGTACAAAAATGGGGTTTTTGTAATTGGAATATAGAATGAAAATTGGTGTACGAATTTATGGCGTTACATGATTCTGAACAGATATTTATTTTAGTTGGGATAAAACCAGACGAATTATGAATGAAATTGAGTTGGTAATTTGGTGTTGAGACCGATTAACGCATAAATCGAATTTTTCCCCAATTTAGAGAAACAGTAGAGAATGAAAATCAAACGGGGTTTGGGAACTTTATGGGGGTTCCTTATGATGTTTTTGATGTATTATATTAATGATAAAACTTGGGTTAGACTGTAGAAGGAGTTGTACATTTGAGGTTTTCGTCCATGGCTGAAACAGGACTTCGGAGAAGACGAAGACCTGTTCGATCGATCGATCGATGGCTGGGATGGTCGGGGATTTTTGATAGTTCGGCCAGTTTTAGTATATAAAGGGAATTTAATTAAAATTTCTCCCCCACACCTTATTTAATGAGAAATAAATATAGGACTTATATGCTAATCAATTATGAGGGAAAACAATTAGGATTTGGAGGAAATTTATGGGTGGCACTCTATGATTAATTTCGGGAAAAATATTCCAAAATAATTAAATACGGATCTAGTGGGCGAGTCTGGGTATATTGGTTGAGTGATACCAAGGTGTTAAATTAATTTAGATTGAAAGATAATTAATTTAGAGTCGAGGATGTAGACTCGAGATTTATTTTATTTCGATCCACGAGAGCGAGTCCGAATATATTGGTTGGGCGACAACAAAAGAAATCTAATTAATTAACGTGCAAATTAATTAATAATCAGAGTTGGACTATAAACTCATGATAATTTGTATAGGCTTATGTTAAGGACTTAGTACACGGGATAGCCGGGGTATTTTATTTCTCTCTCTCTCTCTCTCTCTCTCTATATATATATATATATATATATATATATATATATATATATATATATATATATGGTGTGTGCATTAGTATAAGTGATTAGATATTATTATTATATATAGTCTAGTGCTATCAGGGGAGGTTGTGCGTAAAGGGTGAATCCCCTAGCTTGAGGAGTAGGGCGAGTATATCCCCAGGTCATGGCGTCTATTATATGGGTGAGGGGCATCTCACTTTCAGGGAAGGAATATGACCGCCTCTAATATTTATGTTATTTACCAAGTTAGTGAGCAATTCTGACTTGTGGTAACTAGGTTGTGTGAATACACCTAGTGGAATAGCACTTTAGAGAATATACATCCGGTGAGATATTACTCGGGAGGATGTTCAGTATTAATTACTATTTCAACATATGTGTGATTGTTGTAATATGACTATACATACATAATGGGATGAATAATTATATATGATTAATTTAATACAGTCCGGGAATTGTATTATATATATAACGGGTGTGAAAGTTATATGAATTTAAGAAGGGAATGATTAATTAAGTTAATGTTGATAATAACTTAGAGATCATAATTATTGCATACTCAGTTAGAGTAGGGTGGTTGCAAGGGATTATATCAGTTATCTAGTTTTGGGATAAATAACTAGAGAAATTAATTAAGGCGTTTGTAATGCACATATTAGGGGTGAGGATATCCTCAAGGGAGTGCGACACTAACTAAAATATGAAGAGCATGCATACATATTTATTAATGCAAGATAATCATTTGCTAAATATTTTCCAAATGTTTTCTGTTATAACCCTTACTTTAAATATTTTAAAAACCTTTTAGGTGTCCAGCCACAGGGACGCCAGACTTGACTCATTCCAGGGATTCGTTGCTGCAGCATATGTGGATGTTGCTGGAGTTTGATAGGCGCCTCGTTCTTTCCATTTCTAGTGTATAAATTCCTATCAGTTACTCGAGAATGTCGCTCAGAGCATTATTTAGTTTATGTCAGACTTGTTGAGATTTATCTTTATCTGTCTTTACTTTTGTTGGTTTTGAACCGATGGTTTATTCGGTCAGTTTATTTAAATGGTGAATGGTTGATTTCAGTTAATTGTGATTGTTTAAATTATTTTTTTTTCGCATGACTATTTCTGTAAATTAAGGAAAGGTAAAATTTGGCCCCAGTATAATTTTCTCATTTAGGTGGTTAGTAATTAAAAAGGCGACAGTGATGCTAAGAATGAACCAACTAAGAAACCTATTTTAATTTAATTTAGGACTGATCACCCGGGGTTAATTAGGCGGGGTGTCACAATAATAATACTTGGGATATGCCTTATTTAAATCAGTGAAGTCCACACATATTCGTCATTTATCATTTTTCTTTGGTACCATCACCACGTTTGCTAACCAGTTGGGATATATTACATCTTCAATGAAGTCGAATTTCTTCATGTTAAAAACTTCTTCTTGAATTTCCATGTTCTTTTCCTCCAAGAATCCTCATCATTTTTGCTTTACTAGTTTAGCTTCCTTGAATATGTTGAGCTCGTGACTGATAATGTCTGGATCAATTATAGACTTGTCTTCATGTCTCTAAGCAAATACCCTTTTCCTAGCTTGTAGGAAGTCAAATAGTTACTTTTTTAGGACGGGATCCAGGGATGAGCTGATCCAGGCAGTCTTTCAGGATGCTCATCATCCAGGATTACTGGCTTTGTTTGCTCAATTTCTTCTCCAGTTATCAACTTATCTTCATATCGAGGATCTAAAGTCTCGATCTGATAAGTTTGAGCTAACTTCTTACTTTCATCATCATCGGCTGAAGTGTAGTAACATTCGAGCACTTCTACTTGATTTCTTTTGACCACACCCACATCAAAATTGATGGGGAACTTTAGACATTGATGAACAGTTGAGGCTAAAGCCTGAAATTTCTTCAGACCCACTATTTGAAAAATAATATTATAGGCTGATCAGATATTCTTATTAAGAATAAAGAATCTCATCATCTCAATTTTGTAGGTTGGTCAAATTCTAATAACTTCTGGTATGCTTCTAGTTTTTTTTCGGACAGCTTTAGCCTCTTAAAATAGCCATGGAACAATACATCCATCGAACTACCGTTGTCTACCAATATTCTTTTCACATTCCTATCATAGACCATCATGGTTATTACCAGTGGGTCGTCATGAGGATATAATAACCCTGAGAGGTTGTCTCTAGAAAAGACTATTATAAGTCGATCCCTGATGACCATATGAGGTTAGAAGTATACTACTATTGCCATGTTGACATCTCTATTTTTCATCACAAGCTCTTTCTTTGTTGTGATATGCCTTTCTTTCAGTTGGTCCATCACCTCCACTAATATCTCCTCCTGCTATGTAACTTCACCTTAGAGATATCATAGCCAGTTCTTCTACTGGCTCCTTAGGCCGTGTAGGGAGGTTTGGATCCTCCTTGTCTTTGTTCTCCTGAGCTTTTTTTTGGTCTTTATTTTCTGTCCGAGGTGATCTTGATCTTCTCCTTGGCTTTCAATTATCACGAATCGGTGTTCTACCATTTTTTGCACGTATTTATTTAGCTTCCCTCTTTTGACGAGGGGTTCAATTTCGTCTTTTATGTCCAGGTAGTCTGTGGTCTCATACTCGTGATCTTTATGGAACTTGTAAAAAGATTTCTTACATCTTCTTTCAATGGGAGTTTTGAACTTCTCCGGCCACTTCGATTCTCCATTTCCTCAAATCTCATCAGGAATATAATATACTCCCACTGTCAAGGGACTATATTCATCAAACTTCTAGTATGACCTCCTGTCTCTCTTCGGCTTGGGGCCCACTTTGGGTTTTCCCTTTCTTATCAAGATACTACCTTCTTCAAGATTTTTATGACTGGAATATTTTGCAACCATGGATTTTTATGCATTCATGATCTTTCCTACTTTGGCTAATAGATCGACTATGTGGTTTGGAGGCTCCTTGGCCAATGCCCAGTATAAATTTCCAGGCAATAACCTGCTCATAATTTTTGTAATGGCTACTTTCTCATTATAGTCCACCACTTCTAGTTTTTCAGTATTGAATCTGGTAATATATTCTTTTATCTTTTCATCCTTGTGTTGATGGACGCTTAATAAGTGAGCTACGCTCTTGTCAGGTTTTTCTCTGAAATAAAAATTATTAACATAGAGGTCCCCAATTTTTTAAACTCAAAGATCTTCCCCCTTGGTAACCCATTATACCAGATCTGAGCGGGTCCAATGAGAGTACTTAAAAAATCTCTACACCACATCTCATAAGATATTTAAAATATATCGCATGCTGCTTGGTATTGCTCAAAATGTAATATTGGATCTGACTTTCGTTTATACCTAGGAGTGATCACGGGTGGATTAAATTTTTCAAGTGTGGTATAACTTATCACTGAAGTTGTGAATTTAGAACCCTACACAGAATCTCTTTGAATCGGGGTTTTAGTTTTGATCAAGTCACCCAGGCGATCTTCTATCCTTTCTATTGATCCTATCCATGATAGGGCTTCAACTATTCGTGGATCTTTATCAGCTCGCCGACGACTTTCAGGCAAACTGTCTTCTCTTTGGCCACTTTGTTCGGATCTAGCTGATGCACTTGGATTATATCTTGAGCCATCATCCCTTCATCTTCGATAATCTTATCGTTTGGTACTTCTTTCAGGATGCAGATGTGCTCACGCCCCTCTTCTTCACAATCTATCAAAAACTGGTACTCTGTTGAGTCTTTTGAAGGCATTAGTGTGTTTGGTTGAAAAAGTTTGGTTATCATCATACCCAATTGACCTCATGGTTGAGGTTCGACCTGTTTGGTAGTAGGACTCTTCATGTTTAGAACCATTTATCTTAGCAAACCTGCTCGTATCAAATCCACGATTTAACCTCCTAGGATTTTCCACCACTTTACTTTGATTCTTTTGCCTCCTATTTCTGCAGGCGTAGGAGGAGGTGATTCCCTATGTTAGAATTTTCTCCAAAGCTTGGGTTATTAGAATCAGTTCTGGATGAACTGATCAGATCTGTGAGTCCATAACACTTTGGGTGAGTTATCTTATATTTTCTTACATAGCTTTATGGCTCTTAACCAGGTTGTGTAAGAATCCCACTAGATCCTCTATAAAGTTAGGATGGGCAAATATGGGTGCGAGAATGTTTGTCTATTTCTAGTGTGTGACTGCTCTCATGATGTCATCCCACTATTTGATTCATTGGTAGTGGGTGTATAGTGGCACATGTGTTGTCTGGGATGGCAAGGTTGACCATGCTCATGTCTGAACTGGTCTTTTTATTACTTGAGTTGACCTCATTCTTTTTAATAATGAGTTCAGTTTTACCCGTTAACGGGTCATACCATATTCATGGTTCAACACTTGATGCACTCTAATTTATATTTCTACTTGAAAAAAGTTTTTACACAACTCAAGAAGGTACCTCCCATATAGGCTTGCTCGTGTAGTTACATATGGACATGGAACTTTCCTCGGTAAATGAATAAAAATCCATACCGAGCTACACGATGTGAATAAGAAACTCCAATCTTCTCCTTGGAATCATGCCATGCATTAACTTCTCCAATGAATCAAAGCGCCTATAATTTTAGATCTGGGAGTAGTTGATCATGTAATTCAAAAATTAGTTGATTGAATTGAATAGGCCAATGAAGATCTAAAATAAAATCACTCTCAATTCACCCACAAAAACCAAAGATCAAGACATAGATATAAGTTTGAATAGTTTTGGAGGGAACAAGTGAATTTTGAAAAATAGAGAAGCCAGGATATCTCTCAACCTAAAAAATAAACCAATATAGGGTTTTCAATTGTGAGATTTTTAAATATTTGCAAATGGGGGGGGAGGCGATCTATTTATAGGAAATTTTAAAAATTCAGCTCCACCGTGTGCATGATTGACTTTTGTCATGTGCATGATTTCATGCAATGCTGAAATTGAGGCATAATCGTGAACATGGGGAAAATTCCAGTCATGCGAATGGGTCCAATTGGGATCGACAAATTATTATAGTAAGGAACAATTCAAAAATTCTTTAGCTTAGCACCAAATCAAAAAGTGAACTCCTACCCATCCAATTTCATAAAACTTACTCATTTTGGAAAATATTATGCACGTGTGTGTAGCTATATATGAATTCAAAAAACTACCAAAATGATATAATTTTCAATGCATGTGTGTGGAAACAGAAGTCTTGAAATTTGTTGAGCGGGTTGCATGATCTTCTCATTCAAAAGTTCATCTAAGCATATGAACGTGCCTCACTTAAACTTATCAAGTATATACTACTTGAATGGCTCAACGACTCAATTTTGTTGTCACTGAATGTGGCCAACTTTTATATAAATATATACTATAAAAGAATTTACATTTTCAATCACACTCGTTGGATATTCTTTGGCTAAACCCTAAACCCAAAATACTCTTAATTACCCTAACCAAACTCACTCCTTATTAGTTATATATTAAGAGCAGTAGGGAGTAATATACAAATGAATCCAAATGACAAACAACACATCAAAGTCAAGTGTGAAATGGTGTGTCGGAGTCAAAATCAACATAACTATACCTAAAAATCACATGAAACAAAAAATAGAATCGCGCAGGAAAGCAAGCACAGAGAGAAACTCTCCCTTGGAATTCTCCGAAAAATCAACGTGATATAGATGATATAAAGCCTGTAAACATGTCAAGTGTAACAAAATCATCTATTATCAATGAATAACACAAATGTATAGCTCCCCCTAAACAACATCTCCCCCTACGAGTCAACTCCCCCTATCATAGATATTTCTCCCCCCTTTTGACAAGTGAGAAGAAAACTATATCCCCCTTTGTAACACAAAAAGACAAGGGAAATAAAATTTTCTCCTCCATTTTGACACGAATATTCAAAGGTTATAAATAATTATAGATAAGAAGTACAGAAAGGTATTAAAGTAAGATCACAATGACAAATAGAACTAGTGAAGCAAAAGATAGTAAAGCATGTGAACTACCAAAGCTATAAAGCAAATAAGCAGTAGGCATATACATGTGTATCATCATATAAATCTTAAAAGTAAGAACTAAAAGATGAATGATATCAAACAATAAGCACAAAAGCAGGATATATGATATACAAACAATTTAACTTGCAAAATGAGATCATAAATCAAGCATGAATATAACAATATGACCATAAAAATATGGAGAAAACAAGATAATATATAAAACCAACATATTTTATACATCTAACCAAAAAATATCCAAGAAGTAACAAGAATGGTATAAATATCCAGTACATACTAAGATTATCAAAGTACCATATATGATACTATCAAATAGGATCAAAATAAAATCGAGATAGACAAAAAAAAAATAATATTAGTCTGACATATTATCATCAAACTCATCATCATCAGTCTCGTCATCATCATCATCAACATCCATAGGTGAAACACGTGGAGGAGGAGTGGCAACTGGCGGTGGAACAATAACAACAAAATCAAAAGCAGCCTCAGATCTCCTCAAGTACTCTGTAATAAAGTTAATATCCATGTGTAAGCTGACCTACTCACGATCAATCATGTCAAAGCGTTGTGTATAGTATGCACGAGAATTTTCCATCTCATTTCCAATATCTCAAAATTAACCTCTCATGTAGGCTAACTGAGTTGCCATGAATTCTCTCTGACCCTGATGTGCTCGTGGCTCCGGAATGGGTGCAAGCGGAGGAATTGGGAATGAGTGGGTGCTGGTACATCTGGATCAATGGGTTGTCAATGTGGTCGTTGTGTAGTGTCACACCCATTCCCCACTAGCATAAAGATAGATAATAGTTAAAAAAACACATCCATTTATTTTTCCAAAATCAAACTAATACAAATTAAGATAACTTCAAGGTTTTAGTGTAGAATACTAAAAACCCCATCATTTTAAGGAGACATAATTTACACAAAAATTGAAAATAAACTAGCTTATTTACAATTATTACATTATTCAAAAATCCATGAAACCCCACTAATATTCACCTAACACCCTAGACCTAGTAGTGACAACTCTAAAACCTAAAAATGTAGACATTTAAAACCATGAGTTTAAAAACTCAGTGAATATATAGTAAAAATACTATATTAACATCTCAAATATATAAACATCTCCATCTCTGCACCAAATTAAGCCATACATATATCTGGAGTTTAATAAATCCCACATCTCTCGCCCATTGGCAATAAACATATTCATAGGTTTCAATAACCCAACATCTCTTGAATTATATATCAACCCAACATATCTTAACTTTTATAAAGCCATAATGTCCTAACATCTCTTGAATTTTATAATCTATAACAACCTAACATCTCTTGAATTTTAATAAGCCATAACATCTCCATATAATATATACATATCATATCAATAATCAACTCAGTAAGTACACTCACCTCAGATTTGTGCTTACTTATTATTTCCTTTGTCAGCCTGAATCGTAGTCACTAATGACGTGTAAAAACCTAACAATCCAACACAATCAACATCCTATAAAATATTATTAACTTTCATAAACTTACTAGTCTAACTAAAATATGTCACCCATTTATATGTTTCCCTACATTTATAGTCAACTACAATGCTAACAATCATTTTATTTAAGCATTATTAATTAATAACATTTTAAATGCAACAATATTACTAATTTGTGCTAACAAGAGGTTAATATGTCACTAATTAATTTAAATCTTACACTAATCGTGATTAAATAATAATTACTGAAATTGATACAAAAAGTCATACTAACATACTCTATAAATTGAGTACAACAACTTTTATTCTTCTCAGCATATCAAATTCTAAATAGATAACCCGTTAAAAATCAATATTGAATTAATATGGGTTTTAACGAGCGACATATCAAAATAATCAAAATAATATTAAATTACATAATCGCGTTCCTCTTGTATAATAACACAACTTTGTTTTGGGAGTCATATTTACTCTTACTTGGATAGTCCTATAAAGCATACACAAGTTAATAGGTCCCCTAAAATACACTAACTCAAAATAACAATCTAAACCGGTAGAAATGATCTATATAACTCAATAAACTACTTTAATTAAGGAAGAATACTCACCCACTCTTCTCGTCTTTCCCACCTCCCTCGCTTTGATAGGATGTCACTGCACTTTCATACTTGTCCGGCCTTCGATCAACACGAAATAATATGAGGCTTTTGAGTTCCAGTAGGGAGAGAAATACAGAGTATAACGAAATGAAGGAAGCGTTGTCTATATGTCATCTCCTTTCTCCGTTCAATCTATCAATTCGTGCTTGTCCGATAGGGAGTGAGAGAGATGAGTGAGATACGAAAATGTAATGCTACTTATTTACTTTATGAAACCTTACTCGCTTCGATCATTTGGGGAACTCCTTACACTCGCTTTGATCAATATATGCTGCTTGTCCGATTAGCACAATGAGTTAGACTTGCTCAGATAGGAGCTTGAAACAATTATCAATCGAAGTCCCCTTTGGCTTTTGATTTCCTTAAGGGAATAAGAAAGGAGTTATGAACCCTGTATTCCCACCAAAGTTATGAGCCCTGTATTCCCCTTTGGATTTTATTGGATTTTACTTGTGTGTAAAGCCTAATTTTTTTTTTAACTTTCTCTCCTTTTTCTTTTCTTTTCTCTCAAAGCCTCCCATTCCTTTCTTTTAAAGAATACTAGACATAAAACAAATATTCATCCTAACTTAGGCCAAATTACAGTTTCCTCCATTCTTCTTAACTTATGAAAAAATAGACATCACCAACCCACTTTATGTTACCATTAATAACAAATCAAAATTAATTATTTCAATACTTTTTAACGTACCTCTTACATATTTTTGATTAAGGAATTTAAAATTACAAAATCAATCATAATAATATTTAATAAAACATATATAACTATCAAGTGCCAATCTCCCTAATTATGCAATAATTCACATAATTTAAATATTATGAATTACTAAATAAGTTAAAAGTGGCATGCTAATATTTGGGATGTCGCATGCAGTCTGACCAACAACACGAGATGAACTAACATTCAAAATAACATCAATAATTGTAGGGACGGTAAAAACAGATTTTCAACCGAGTCAATTTATATGTAATTGACATTATTTCGGACAAAATGTTAGACTTTATGTTGTTCATCCCATAAGCCTATGATAATATTTGATGAATACGTAGTGTCTAAGCTTCAAAGATTGGATTTGTCGTGTCGAGTTTATCATATCAAGTTTATCTTCACATTTACCGTGAATCTCGCAGGTATGAATGCGTATTTATTATGCGTCCTTGGATATTTTTTAATGGTGTTTGTTTTTTATTTAAAATGTTTGGAACTGTTTTTGAATATTTTTTATAAAGGAAAATTTTATGAGTTTAAGTTCGTCAGAATGAGATACAAACTTGTTAGAAATGAAAAAGAGATTTTTTTTGAATGACTTTATACGCTCGTTAGAATGACTTTGGCAATTTGTTAGAATAAGGATTAAACGAACATCTAACGAGGCTGGACTTCTTTATAGGGACTTCTAGTTAGAAGCTCATTAGAAGTTGGGTTCAAATGATATTCCCTTCTCGTTCGAACGAACTACGATTTTTGTTCAAACGAGATGTTATTCTTGTTAAAAGGACCCTTGTTTTTGTTCAAACAAGTTCATCGCCTTAAAATTCGTATTTTTCTATTTAAGGCGTTTCAGACTCCGAATTTTTAAGAACTTTTGGCGAAAAATATTTCCACATCTGTTTACCAAAGTTACAAGCCCCGATTAACACCATTTAAGTTTTAAGATCCAAGTTCCATAATTCCTATGCTTTATGATCTTATGTTTGGGCACAAAAGTTTGTTTCTTTCATATTGAGAGAACCTGTGCGGTGGACTTCGTGCATGATGATTGCGGTGTTTGACGGTTGTTTGGCCTCATCGGTGGATACCGAGGCGTACGTGGACTCATGTGCTATAGTAGTTTGTGTGGGTAGATTCCTACGTTGCACTGTGGAAGAACGATTCAAGATTAAAAAAATATCAAGACTTGTGGGGGATCGATTCGTTGTGTAAGTCTGTTGTCTATGTTTTGTAAAACCATATCATAGTGAATTATTGGTTAGGCCATCCAAGGTTTTTCCCTTTGTGATTTTCCTCATATATTAACGTGTTGTGAACGATTAGTTTATTTTATCTGCTATCATATAGATGCATGTTTAGGATAAAAATATAAAATTGGATAAATTGTTTTATCGCTACAACTCGATTTAAAATTGTGTGCATTTATTTAAAGGTTCAATATTTATTAAGTTAAAAAATACAAAAATATAATTTTTTTGTGACCATCCTTGTCGGGCGTGTTCGCGCTCTTACAAGTGGTATCAGAGAAGCTTGCACTAATTTATCGTCTATATCCTTATATAGTGTTGTTTAGGGTCGTTGTTTATTCCTATTTATTGAGTTTGTTTCCTCAATGGATTCCCGTAGTGATAAGTTGTCCAATGTGTTTAGTGATCACCAGGTTGATATTCGAGAGGATTTTAATGAGCTTCATAACTGTGCTGAAAATTTATCTCATTCGAATTTGAAGTTTGCTAAAAGAATTAAAATTCTTGAAAAAGAAAATTTTCGTTTTAAAGCATTATGGAACTTTTGAAATCTGTTCAAACTCAAAGAGATTTCATTCATGAGAAGCTTGTGGACATGAATCGTGATTTTTAAAATTTAGAACTATCCAAGAAAGAGAGTGATGATAGAGTGCACATTTTAGAAAAAGAATTAGAGGATTAAAAAATTTCTAATGTGAGTAATCATGCCAATGAGGATAATAATGTTTTGATGAATGAATTAGGGTCACATGAGAAGAATCTTAAGGATAAGTTTTCTTGCATTGAGGAGGAGCGACAAAACCTTTTAAGAATGTTTGAAAATTTGAAGAAGAAGACCCTAAAACTTAAAAGAGTCTAATTCTTTGCTTGAGTCTAAAATTTTGAAGTCGAAAAAGGATATGAAATACTCTTGTAGTGTTAGTAGTTATATGATGGTAGTATGCTTTGGGTCTGAGAAGAACTGGAATGGATGAGGCGTGACCCACTCCAATGGACTTTGTCTTCAAGGTCCTCAAAGTCTCAAGAGCAGCTTATGGTAGAAAACCTTCCTCTCACTACACTAAAAGAAGAAATTTGGCACACCTTGATATTAAAAATCTGGCATAGTTTAAAATAGTGTCAAATTCTGGCACAGTTTAATGACAATCTAGCACACTTTTAAACAGTGCCAAAATTTGGCACTATTTAAAAGTGTGCCAGAATTGAGGCAACTTAACTAAAATATATAATACCCCAAAAATATTAATTTTTTTTTTGGTCTCCCTCTCTCGTCTCCCGCTCGTTCCTCTCTATAATTTTCACAGGTCCCCCCGCTCCCAGGTCGCCTCCCTTCTCTCTCTCATTCCATTTTCTTCATCAACAGCAAACCACCGACTTACTCCATACCACCGATCGCCGATCATAAGGTAAACAACTCGATACCAGCTTCGTTTTTCATTTCGATTTCATTTTTTAGATTTCTTTTTTCAATCTGTAGACATCAAATACGTTTTTAGATCCAAATCCTGTTCATTTTTTGGAGTTCAGACCGAGTGGCTCCATACCTCAACACCGGTAAGCATTTTCGTTTTCGTTTTTTATACCTGAACTGCCCGAAAGGTTTTTCATACCTACTTTATTTTTCATCACTGATCGAAACCGACATCTTTTCTTAAATGTGTTTGAACATATTAGATTTTATTTATGGATTAACTTTAATTACATTTTATACTACCTGTTTTTTTACAGAATACATTTTACAATTTAATTTGACGGTCTTCCAGAATTGGGGGAAATTTATCCTCTTGGAGGCTCTGTAGACAGGCTTGGTTTGAACAGGTTTAAAATTTATCCTCTTAGAGGTCAATCAAGTTTCCAACTTTTTGAACAGGTTTTATATAGAAAACGATGCTAATTTTTTTATTAATATTAATATAAATGAAATTGTAATGTTTATAATTTTATTTATGAAATGCCAGCCTCTTATTCGACTGTTAGTGAAGAAGATGGGCGATGGCTGCAAATCATGTCGACGATCACCTCTTTTTCTCTAATTAGTATACGATTTATGCACACTATATATGAATTTCATGTCGACGATCACATCCTCCGAGTAGAATTCACAAATATGTGTAACTCAATGTATTTTTGAATTGGTTTTGATTGAGAATCCATTTAAATTCTATCTTTTAGTTTATTGATTTGAATTTGGTATTTATGGTCTGTGTATGATCTGTGTATGGTTTACAGGATTGATTTGAGAATGCAAAGGTGGTTTCTCCGTTGCCAGAGATTCAGTAATCGTGCTTTACATAATTGTGATATTTTTATAATAAGGTCTAACTAAAGTGTAAGTATACTTAGTTGTCATCCTCTAATAGTATTTAAAGCAGTCGGTGTATTTAATAGGAAATTATAATATGCAATCTAATGTTGTGGTTATGATCATTTATAGTATGTGATAATTGTACTAATGTTGAAGTTATGATCATCTAATGTTGTGTTTATGATCTTTTACAGTATGAAATGATATTATGCAGTCTAATGTTGTGGTTATGATAGCAAATATCATTTATATTCAGTTGAGTCTTTTATCATTTATATTCAATGAATATCATTTCTCACTTTTTTTTATTCTTCTTTTGTTTTTGTAGCAAGTATGAACAAAGCGATGAGACAGAAATGAAGAGTGGAGGAAATTAACACCATTCTAATGGTCTAGATACTTGATCCTGCTGTCGCGAAGAGGATTGATGAAATTGATGGAAAATACATCAGTAAACAAACATTTTGGAGCGAACATAGAGGGAGGATCAAGGATGCTAATAAATAAGATTAAGGATGCGGATAAAGAGTGAAGAAGAAATGGTAGAAGAAGCCTTTAAAATAATGAAAACACAACCACCAAGGCACACTTTGTGCTAATGCACGACATCAGTGAAGGAAGTTGGTGCTGGTACAAAATATGATGCCTGGTGGAGAACTTCGGCTATAGTGTCTCCTGCCTCGACCTAAAAAATGTTGTTCTTCACCGATCCGACTCCAGCTATATTTTAGTTCCCTCTTTATCTGATGTTTAAAATATATTTATTCGTTCCCTTTTAATATTATGCTTATTGACATTTAAAATGTAAGAATTTTCCTAAATTGCAGCTACTTAAGAGCAACATAGGACTAATATGTTGATTAGCTAGAATATGTAGAAAGAATATGTAGAAAGAACGCACTTTTTAAAATCTACAGCTAACAGCTAACATCGTTAATATATATTATTCACCTTTTAAAAACTATTCTGCTTTATAAAGTTGTCCTGCTATGATTTTATCATGTGTTTATCATGTGTCGATTAGAAGAAATAACAACTAACAACTAACTGTAATTCTAGAAGCATTAGCTCCTCAATTACTATCAAGAAAAATGTTAGCATTATGTCACATGCAAACCCTGTGACAATTAGCTCCTGAGTTAACTCAATAGAACATATGTTTGCACTTCAGAAAGTCAGTTATAATGCCATTATGTATGTATACTGACTAAAGTTCACTTTACAGTTGGGTTGTCATTATACCTTGTGGTCCTCATAATCCCACAAAGCCTATCAAATTGAAGCTTGTCATCTATCCTACTTTGCGGGTAAATAACTCTCATTGTCTTTTATTTCTCAGATTTTAGTTGATCATTGTCGTTTTAACAAGGTAAAACTCTTTGTACCAGAAAATATCCAAGACTATTGGGATTGGTATTAATTACAAAGTGAAGACCATTCAAGTAAGAAGCAAAAACACAAAACAACCCCTATACGGTGCCATTAGAGGGCTAAAACACAAAACAACACTTATACGGTCCTGTAAAAGGCACGAACACCTCGCACGGGACCACTATAACTCGTAGGAACTGACCCCGTAGTCCTATGACTCACAGTTTGAGAATATGACTATAATTTGCAAATACGTAGACTTAGGCTTAAAAACATGTCGTTAGAGGACAAAAACCCAAATCAACCCTCAAATGGCCTTGTAAGAGGCTCGAACACCTCGCACGAGACCAATGTAAATTGTAGGAACTTGTCGCATAGTCCCGAGACTCCCAGATTGAGAATATGACGATAATTTGAAAATATGTAGACTTAGGCTTAAAACACGCCGTTAGAGGGTGGAAACTCAAAACTGCGCCCAAACGTCCCCTTAAGAGGCACGAACATCTTGCACATGACTAATGTAACTCGTAAAAACTCACCGCGTAGTCCCATGACTTCTGGTTTGAGAATATGATGAAAATTTTCAAATGTGTAGACTTAGGTTTAAAAATAAGCCATTAGAGGGCGAAAACTCAAAACAACCCCCAAACGACCCCATAAGAGGCACGTAACTCATGTAAATTGTGTAGAGATAATGAAATTGGAATTTTGTTGTATTAATGATGAAATCTCAGTGTATTTAATTTAAAATAATTAAATGGGATTAATTGGGTATTTTGATGATGTGATAATTAAATTAATATTTAATTGAATTGGACTATCATGCGTAGTTTTATACGTTAGTTAATTATGATTGGTTGTGTGACTTGTTGGTATTGTTTAATTTCATTTTGTAACGATGGGTTGTTGGGTATTTATGCTCCCCCTATATTTTAGAATGTCTTCTAGGTATGGGACTAGCTAGTGTAAATTCAATGGGATTTTATATTCTGGAGTGGGTTGATTTTTATATTTTACCACCGTCACGCTAGCCTAGGCATGAGACTAGGACGAGTAAATGTTGGAAATTCATCTTATACGTAGGATAGGACGTATATGTACTTTGGGGACCCTTAGGTATGGGACTAAGGGGTATATTGAGAATCTCACATCGATTAAAATGGTGGAGTAAATTATAAATGGTGAAATTGAGAAATTGAGAATTAACGCCTAAGAAAAATGGCTATTAAAATTTGCGGCGACATAATGTGTCAGGGGTCGATAGTTTAATAAGTAAAGCTTGGAAAATTTATGTCGTGTCGTGTGTGGAACCTTGTCAAATTACGAGGGATCGACAGTTTAAACGGATTCGACTAGCATTTTGTCAAGGGAAGGTGTGACACTTTGGTGAATTATCACCCGTGGTGGGAGGACCGTTATAATGAATTTTGGTGAATTATCACCCGAGGCAGGAGGACCGCCATACCTAATAATTATTGAAGTAAGAACATAAATATTTGAGAAATTTGATAATTTGGGATAATTAATAAAATATTAGCTCCGCGGGACTTGGGAATTTAAAATCATATTTGTGTGCCTTTTAAATGAGGATTTTTGCGGGTAGTTAGTGATTTATATTTATCATGTTTAATTATCTCGTTTAATTTAAAATTATCTATTGTGATATTTATTGCGTATAATTCTACTGTCTGGGTTCAAGGATCCTATTTGAGGGGAGTAGTGTGTATTCATGCTCGGGGCTCTGACCTCGTGCGTTGACTAACTTTTCAGGAAATAGTATTTGGAGAAGCTGCATAGAATTATTTGGAGATTTTCTTGGAGGTGAAGTTGGAGTTGCTCTACCTTATGCGTATTGATTTAGTTTAGTTTTTTATTCTTTCATATTTATTTTGAGACCCAGTTTATGGTTTTGATATGGCCATTCGGTTCCAAAGTTGTATGGGTTTTATTCAGTATTTCACTGGATTCAGTTGGAGATTATTCAATTTCATATTATTAGAGATTGGATTTACTTTGAGTTTAGCATGGAGATGAATCTTTTATCACTTAGTTGGATATTTTATCTTTTGGGATTGATTATCTTTTATCTTGTGAAGTAATTTTATATGTCTTATATCTGTCTCATGCTAAGAATGATATTTTATTTACTCACGCCCGACTTAGTTTTGGTGGCGACCTGTGCCAGAATTAGGGGGTGACAGATGGTATCAGAGCATGGTCCTAGGTCTCGTAGGTTGTGAGTCCGCTTTATTTTTCCGCATTACCGATCTTTAATTCCCTTTGTTGATTCGTACTCCTTAAGGTAGAGGGACTCGCATACGTGTTAGATGTGTTTCTTGGAGATATGAAGTTTTGTGCTAAGGATGTTCTAGGCACTGAGTTTAGAATTAGTAAGCTTGATATGAGTATCCTTAGAATGGATTATGGAGACGATAATTATTTCGGAGATTTTAGTGCAGATGTTAGGTATCGTATGAATCGATTTTTGGTGTTGAGATTTAATTTGAGGATGTGAGCATTTTGATGACTTTAGGAGATAGGATCGAGTGGCGATTCATGAGAGCGTGTGGTAAGCCGTTATTTTCGTAGTTATGCATATGTATATAGGCAATATATATACTATTTTGTTGTTCGTGGGGTAGGTACGCGTAGAATTGGGTGTCTGGGCACCCAATTATAGTATTCTACGGGTAGGCATATGTGAGCCTTATTTTCTTTTGCGAGATTTACGCGTTGATGTGTATGCTTCATCTAATCTCCAGGATGAAATTCTTTGCTAGTGGGGAAGTATGTAACCCCCGGTGTTTTAATTCATTGACTTTAATTAATTTGGAGAAAAATAAAATCTTGGATTCAATGGCCTTTAAGAATTTAACTTGCTTTTGGTTAGTAAATTTTCAATTGGGAATAAATTCAAGGTCTTGTATAAAAAGATTATAACGACTATTATTTTTGTATTAACCACTAGGTGCGTATTTGTTCATCTATAGATTTTTATCAGATAATTAAGTTGGATTTTTAAAAGTTTTGATTTTGGGATTTTGGGGCTCGTTCAAACGACGTCGCATGTCGTTCTAACGACAGGTGTCCTCGTTCGAACGACAGTAAATAGGTGGCTGGTTGATACTCCTATTTATTTCCAACTCTTAAACCTTTATATACAAAACTGTTACGGGACTGGAACTATTAATAACACTTTTCTCTCAAACTTTCTCCGGTAAGGATCTCAAAAATATATTTCCCCTCATCTTCAACCCCTAGCCCCAACTTTAGTCAGGTTTTGAAGATTCAATTGGTGTTTTCTCAAGAGGAGTTCAACCTTCTACTCATATTTTTATCAAATTAATCACATGCATGAATACTCTATTATTTTCCTTTAGTATTATGCGTTTTAAGTGTTGCCTAAACCTTAATTTAATATTTTCTTAAAATCAATTACCAATCTAATTAGAGAAAGTGGACACATAAAACTTGGGGCTGTTTCTATGAAATCCTCTAATATGATTAATATTCATAACTCATGGGCACGTAAGATTCATGAGTGGATTTTGGATTTTGTTGGTGTAGGTTGCATGTAGAAAAATCTTGGTTTTGAATTAAATGAATTTGGGGGCGTATAACTTATGTAAATTGTGTAGAGATAATGAAATTGGATTTTTTTGTATTAATGATGAAATCTCAGTGTATTTAATTTTAAGTAATTAAATGGGATTAATTGGGTATTTTGACAATGTGATAATTAAATTAAGATTTAATTGAATTGGACTATCATGCGTAGTTTTATACGTTGGTTAATTATAATTGGTTATGTGACTTGTTGGTATTATTCAATTGCCTTTTGCGACGACGGATTATTGGGTATTTATGCTCTCCCTATATTTTAGGATGTCTTCTCGGTATGGAACTAGTTAGTGTAAATTCGTGGGGATTTTATATTATGGGGGTGGGTTGATTTTTATGTTTTACTGCCGTCACGCTAGCCTAGGCATGAGACTAGGATGAGTAAATGTTGGAAACTCATCTTATATGTAGGATAGGACGTATATGTACTTTAAGGACCCTTATGTATGGGACTAAGGGGTATTTTGAGGATCTCATATCGATTAAAAGGGTGGGGGTACATTATAAATGGTGAAATTGAGAAATTGAGAATTAATGCCTAAGAAAAACGGGTATTAAAATTTGTGGCGACATAATGTGTCAGGGGTCAACAGTTTAATCGGATTAGCTAGGACGATTTATATCGCGTCGTGTGTGCAACCTTATCAAATTTCGAGGGATCGACAGTTTAAACGGATTCGGTTGGCGTTTTGGCAAGGGGAAGTTTGGCACTTTGGTGAATTATCAACCATGGCGGGAGGACCGCTATAATGAATTTTGGTGAATTATCACCCGAGGCGGGAAGACCACCATACCTAATAATTATTGAAGTAAGAACAAAAATATTTGAGAACTTTGGTAATTTGGGATAATTAACAAAAGATTAACTTCGCGGACTTGGGAATTTAAAATCATATTGGTGTGCCTTTTTAAATGGGGATCTCTGCAGGTAGTTAGTGATTTATATTTTTAGCGTTTAATTATCTCATTTAATTTAAAATACTCTATTATGATATTTATTGCGTATAATGATATTGTCTGGGTTCAAGGATCCTATTTGAGGGGAGTAGTGTGTATTAATGCTCGGGGCTATGACCTCGTGTGTTGACTAACTTTTCAGGAAATAGTATTTGGAGAAGCTGCATAGAATTATTTGTAGATTTGCTTGGAGGTACAGTTGGAGTTGCTCTACCTTATGCGTATTGATTTAGTTTAATTTTCCATTCTTTCGTATTTATTTTGAGACCCAGTTTATGATTTTGATTGGGCCATTCTGTTCCAAGGTTGTATGGGTTTTATTTAGTTATTTCATTGGATTCAGTTAGAGATTATTCAGTTTCATATTATTAAAGATTGGATTTATTTGAGTTTAGCATGGATATGGATCTTTTATCACTTAGTTGGATGGTTTATCTTTTGGGATTGATTATCTTTTATCTTGTGGATTAATTTTATATGTCTCATATCTGTCTCATGTTAAGAATGGTATTTTATTTACTCATGCCAGACTTAGTTTTGGTGGCGGCCTATGCTAGAATTAGGCGGGGTATGACATCCCAGTTTGAAAATTTGATGAGAATTTGCAAATGTGTATACTTAGGCTTAAAAACACGTTGTTAGAGGGCGAAAACTCAAAACAACCACCTAACGGCCCCGTAAGAGGCACGAACACCTCGCACAGGACCAATGTAACTTGTAGGAATTGACCGCGTAGTCACGGGTCTCCAGATTTGAGAATATGTCGATAATTTGAAAATATCTACATTAGGCGTAAAAACATGTCGTTGGAGGGTGAAAACCTAAACCAGTGCTCAAATTTCCCCGTAAGAGGCACTAACACCTCACACGGGACCAACGTAACTCGTAGGAACTGACCGCATAGTCACGGGTCTCCCGCTTTGAGAATATGATGATAATTTGAAAACATCTAGATTAAGCTTAAAAATAAGTCGTTTAAAGGGTGAAAACCCATACCGGCCCCTAAACAGCCTCGTAAGAGGCATGAACACCTCGTACGGGACCAATATAACTTGTAAGAATTGATCGCGTAGTCATGGGTATCCTAATTTAATAATAAGATGATAATTTGAAAATATCTAGATTAGACTTAAAAACATGTCGTTAGAGGGTGAAGACCAAAATTGGTGCCCAAACGGTCCCGTAAGAGGCCTAAATTTCGCATGGGATCAATGTAACTCATATGAACTGACCGCGTAATCGTGGGACTCCCATTTTGAGAATATGATGATAATATGAAAATATCTAGATTACGCTTAAAAACTAGCCGTTAAAGAGTGAAAACCTAAACTAGCCCGCAAACGGCCCGGTAAGAGGCATGAACACCTCCCACGGGATCAATATAACTTGTAGGAACTTATCGCATAGTCACAAGTCTCCCTATTTAAGAATATGACGATAATTTGAAAATATCTAGATTAGCCTTAAAAATAAGCCTTGAAATGGTGAAAACCCAAACTAATTCTGAACGGCCCTGTAAGAGGCATGAATACCTCGCACGGGACCAATGCAACTTGTAGGAACTGATCGCATAGTCACGAATCTGTCGATTTGTGAATATGAAGATAATTTTAAAATATCTAGATTAGGCTTAAAAGCAAGCCGTTAGAGGGTGAAAACCTAAACTAGCCCTCAAACGGCCCTGTAAGAGGCACTAATACCTTGTAGGGGACCAATGTAACTTGTAGGAACTGATCGTCTAGTCACGGGTCTCCTGCTTGAAGAATATGATGATAAATTGAAAACATATAGATTAAGCTTAAAAATAAGTCGTTAAAAGGGTGAAAACACAAACCATCCCCAAAACGGCCACGTAAGAGGCATGAACACCTCGCACGGTACCAATGTAACTTGTAGGAACTGACCGCATAGTCACGGATCTCCCAATTTGAGAATATGGTGATAAGTTAAAAATATTTAGATTATGCTTAAAAACATACCATTAGAGGGTGAAAACTCAAAGCAGTGCCCAAACGGCCCCTTAAGGGTCACTAACACCTCGGGTAACTCGTAGGAGATGACCGCGTAGTCACAAAACTTTCAGTTTGAGAATATAATAATAATTGTAACTCTTATATGCAATTTTCAGCTTGAATGAGATTTTTTTTAAATTACTTGGTTACTAATATCATATCTTTTTTGAATCCTATCTTTTTTAAGGATAACATTTTGTCGTTATCTTTCATCCATGTGGAACACACAAAGGAGTCAATGGTTTACAACAAGGGGATTATTTATTTAATGTCGTTAATATTCGGGAATCTTATTTTTTTGTGTTATGGTTGTGTGGGCTTTTGTAGTTTTATTGTTAACTTTTATGGTCGTGCAGGCTTTTGTGATTTTATTTGCATATTTTATGATCGTGTGGGCTTTACATTATACAGGTTTTAGAATGTTTAGAAAATACAGGGAACTCTACCCAATTTTTTTTGGTCTGTGAACTATTAAGACTTGTAATATTTTGAAGTTTATATGTACATTAGTTTATCAACAACGTGTGAATTTTCTTGTTTTCAATTAATTATTTTTTTTCTTTTAACCAAAAATTTGGCACAGTTCAAAATCGTTCCAAAAGTGTATCAAATTTTGTCACGGTTTTGAAATGTGCCAAAAGTGTACCAAAATGTACTCAATTTGGCACAGTTATAAAGTGTGCCAAAAGTGTGCCAGAAATATCAAATTCTGGCACGGTTTTAAAGTGTACAGAAGTATTCCTGTTTGACCAAATCTGACACACTTTTAAACCGTGCTAGAAAAAATGGCCATTTTGGAACACCTGATTCTGGCACAGTTCAAAACTGTGCCAGATTTGATCTGGCACAGTTTTAAACTGTGCCGGATTGTTGTTTTTGGTGTGGTGTCTTCTGGATAAAATGGAGTCAGTGCCAGAACCTCTTCCTGCAAGAAGATAAACTTCACAAATAATAATAGTAATTTGGAGAATGAGATCTCTTGAGAATGATTGTTGTCATGATGGGAGTGAAGAGACAAGCACTTAGCACCTAGAGAGAGGGAGAGGGAGAGAGCTGGGAGAGAATACTAGGTCTGGTGTGATTTTAACAGAGTAACAAATTAAACTTGAGTTTTTTTATCTCTGATTTGACCTTACCGAGGGTCCTATTTATAGGTGAATACTAGGGCTGGTTTGGGCCTTTGGGGGGAAAAATAATAGGGAACTTGAGGGAAGAGATTTGCAATATACCTTTTGTCCATACTTGGTCTGCAGTCGCCTGTCCCCTCAGACGACACCTGGCATAAACCAAAGTCAAAAAGCTAATATGCCTCATAATGGTGAAAAAAGAAATGATTTGGTAAAGACAGTAACTTGTTGTACAAACTTTGTAAACTTGAGAGTGACCTTAAGGGCCACTCTCTCTAAAATCATTTTGTAAAAATTGCTTTTTTTATGAGCAGCCTCGTGGCTCCTCATTTCAATTATAACTAAGTGTGGGAAATTTAATGAATCCAAGAGTCCCTCAACTAGTATTCTCTCTATCTTAGAGTGCTAAATGGTTGATTTTGCTCAACAAACCTTATCTCTCAGCCACCAAGCTAAAACTCCCAGAAAATCCCGATTGGCCTGCTTGAGCCCTGCTTGCTCAACTAGGAAACCTGTACAAGAAAGTAAATATTAACACTTTGCTATTTTATAACTAAAATATCTTGGGGATGAGGCCAATCAAAGTGGACTTCCTCACCCTTTATCATTCTTGTAGTATGTGATTTGGGATAGAGGAGCCACTATGGGTGGACCACTACATCAAAAATAGCAATTTGGCACACCCTGATATTAAAAATATGGCATAGTTTAAAACTGTACCAAATTTTGGCACGGTTTAATGATAATCTGGCACACTTTAAAACAGTGCCAAATTTTGGCACTGTTTTAAAGTATGCCAAAATCAAGTACACTTGACTAAAATATAAAATACCCTAAAAATGTTTAGAGTAACTTTGTGTAACACGCTTTTTTTTCCCGCTCACCCTCTCATGCTCTCCCTATTTCTCTCGTCTCAGCTCTCTCTCTAGTCCGTGTAGAGAGCTCTCTCTGGTTTGTTCAGCTCAGTCTCAGTCTCTCCTCTCAGCCCCCTCTCTCTTTCTCTCCGTTCAGGTCTCTCTCACTTAACTCAAGATGCCTAAGTCTTTACCAAGAATTTGTTTTACCCAATTTGGGAATTGGATGACACGATCTAAAGTTTTTTAGATCTAATTAAAAGGGGTGAAACGCAACCCGGTTTTGGTAAATGTTTAATCATTTCTGGTATAATATATTCCTATTTTGTTTATTATTAATCTTCTTGGTTAAATTTGGAATATATATAATACATCTTGTTTGATTTTGTTTACATCTGATCAAATAAACTCTTAACATTTCCTTCATATTAGAATGGTTGTGTTATAAGGAGATATGATGTAGTGATATTAGACAAATTATGTAATAAAAATAAGTGATGCAAATGCATACCTGCAAGACAAAATGACCAGGGAGATAAAAAAGATGCATAGCGTGCACAATGTGAGGGAGAAAACCAGAGCCAGTGTAGTTGATATCGAAATACAAAAACTGGTGGAAACAAAGCTTGGCCTTAGCAGCAAAGTCCAAGCTCAAAAATCCAGGTACTAAGGTCTCAAGCCCACTCACACAAGAATCCAACCATTGTCTTCGCAATCTCAAACCAAAACCCCCTAGAAATTCACCAATGAGACCTCTCATGTAGTGGATTTGTTGAAATACCTATTGTTTTAATTTATATTTAACCGAGCACCTATTTTGTTGTATCTATCCATGTGAACTATGTTTTCTGTTTGACTTTTTTTTTAATCCGAAACTAATTATATCAATTTACTTTTAAAAAATCGTGTTTATGGTATATGATCTACGTTTTTTTAGATCCGAGGTTTTCTATTTCAAATACCGTTATGTTTAGTCATTCATATGTTATGCAATGAGAAAAGAGTACAAGGACACTACTTGGAATTTGATGAATTTGGTGTCCAAAATGGATGGAATTTTCTTGTCAATTTGCTTTTAATAGTATAGTATAGATAATTTTCTCTTGATTTCCATATTGTTTCAGATTCAAACTGTCATAACATTATTATATTTGGATAACGAGATGAAATTGACTTGTAATCTAGATTTTTCCCATGTTATTTAATTTTTTCACACCTATTAAAATTTCCAGGGTACTGATTATGAAGAGTTTGTAAAAGCAACCACTTCTGACAATGAAATTCAATTTGTTGAAACGATCAGCACTAAGATTTCCAATATTCTATTCCCAGATATAAAGCCTACTAATATTTTCCTTAGTCTTGTTAAAACTAAGCCAGAGAGATACACTTCTTTTTGTAAGTTTTTGATTAATTACTGTTAAAACCATTCCTCGCATATTAGTTTATCAATATGATCATCTAATAGAAAAAAAAAATTCACTTGAATTTCAATTCTTCCAAAGGATAGAAGGTTCTTGTTTGATTTCCATGTTCAACTTAGTCAGTTACACTACAACTTTGACCAGCTGATACTTCTGGTGTTATCTAGGGGAATTTTTATGGTTTTTATGCTTTTTTCATATATATTTTATAATGTATTTATGCTTTCACAATCTTATCTGTAATTAGGTTTTTGTCTGACATAACGAATTTATTTGGTTTTGCAGAAGATAGATTTAAAGTGGACAAAATTTTGCAGTTTTTGGATGAGAACAAGTTCTCAAACAAGCTTCAGGTTGTCATTGCTTATGTTATTTTCACTTTTCTGTACTGAATGTTTCTTTGTTCTTTAAATGGTTAAAATTTATAAGTACCTTCTTATTTATGATCAGTAACTTGAGATAGACAATTGCTGT
This sequence comes from Sambucus nigra, assembly GCA_949130495.1. Classification (NCBI taxonomy): domain Eukaryota; kingdom Viridiplantae; phylum Streptophyta; class Magnoliopsida; order Dipsacales; family Adoxaceae; genus Sambucus; species Sambucus nigra. The sequence goes on from OX422220.1 coordinate 55,886,609, forward strand.
TATGTTTTCTTGACTTCCTGGTGTTACTCATTTCTTTGTTCTTGAATCATGCGTGCGTGCACATTTGCCTTGGAATCATGCATGCGGATCATAATCATTTGTAGCCGCGATGTTAATACATGTAATGCATTTATTAATTTCTAATTTTTTATATAGTTATCAAATTGATTTTACCCTTGCTAAATTTGATTTCAATTTATGTGTCACAATAATATTCTTGACATTGTGCATATTAGACATGTTTTACCTTCATCATCAACTAGTATGGTTATACTCTTTCATGCATTGATTTTGAATTTAGGAGGATGAAACTGATGTGAAACCTAGCATCGTGGAATTCTTCAAGACATCTCATTGGGGTAAGAGAAAGGGTGATTTGATGAATGATAAGTGCAAGGATACACATGTATGTTTTAGTTCTTTCCCCTTTTTATCCTTTTTGTATTTTATAAGACAAACCTTTTAATATAAGTCTTCTGGCACTTCAACAGTCATAGCACAGTCTCGGTCTCATAATGAAGAGATGAGAAACTTGAAAGATAAGATATCGTCTTATGAACAACTAAATGCCACTCAGAATAGAAGATTTGAGAATTTCCAGACATTGTTGGACCAAAATGGGAGACTTTCGAGAAGTTATGGCGCGAAGAGTTCATCGGGTGGCTATCAAAATGTAAATAAAATCTGGTTAGTCTCAAAGTCTCAACTTCTCTTAAAAGTTGCAGTAGCATTAAATAGAAAAATGGCCTGAAATAGTGACAACAAGTAGCCAAACGTAAAATGGCTTACTTTATGAGCTTATTTAGTTAAATTGGGGGAAGGGATTTGCTGGTGGCTTGGTTTTGGAATTTGCTGCTACTATTGAGTTTATTTTAAATGTGAAAACAAGTTTGATTTAATGAATAAACAAATGAAACTATGTCAAAATTTTCTAAATCAATAAATGTTCTAAATTGATTAAAAGCATGCCTTTAGAGGATGAAAACACAAAACAACCTCCAAACGACCCCAAAGAGGCATGAACACCTTCTACGGGATCAATATAACACGTAGGAACTCACCTCCTAGTCATGATTTATGCTAGCACTGATTATGCCCAAGTCATGGGACTCTCAGTTTGAGAATATGATGATAATTTAAAAATATCTAGATTACACTTAAAAATTAGTCGTTAAAGGGTGAAAACCCTAACCAACCCCCAAATGGCCCCGTAAGAGGCATGGACACCTCTCATGGGACCAATGTAACCTATAGGAACTGATCGTGTAGTCACGGGTCTCTCGATTGGAGAATATGATGATAATTTAAAAATATTTAGATTATTCTTAAAAATATACCGTTTGAGGGAAACCAACTCCCAAACGGCCCCGTAAGAGGCACTAATACCTCGCACGTGGCTAATGTAACTCGTAGGAATTGACCGTGTAGTCACGGGAAATATGATTTGAGAATACGATGATAATTTGAAAATATCTATACTCTGGCTTAAAAACATGTCATTAGTGGATGAAAACCTAAATTAGACACCAAATGGCCATGTAAGAGGCACGAACACCTCATATGGGATCAACGTAACTCGTAGCAATTGATCGTGTAGTCGCAGGTCTCTCAGTTTGAAAATATGATGAAAATTTTAAAATATCTAGATTAAGCTTAAAAACAAGCCGTCAAAGGGTGAAAACCCAAACCAGCAACCAAACGGCCCCGTAAGAGCCATGAACACCTCGCACGGGACCAATACAACTCGTAGGAATAGACTGTGTAGTCACGAGTCTCCTGGTTTGGAAATATGATGATAATTTAAAAATATTTAGGATTATTCTTAAAAATATGCCGTTTGAGGGTGAAAACACAAACCATCCCCCAAATGGACCCGTAAGAGGCACTAACACCTCGCATGTGGCTAATGTAACTCGTAGGAACTGATCATGTAGTCATGGGACATATGGTTTGAGAATACGATAATAATTTGGAAACATCTAGACTTTGGCTTAGAAACATGTCGTTAGTGGGTGAAAACCTATACTAGACCCCAAGTGGCCCCGTAAGAGGCATGAACATCTCGTACGGGACCAATGTAACTCGTAAAAATTGACCGCATAGTCACGGGTCTCTTGGTTTAAGAATATGATGATGATTTGATAATATCTAGATTAAGCTTAATAACAAGCCGTTAAGGGGTGAAAATCCAAAACAGCCACCAAACAGCCCCATAAGAGGCACAAACACCTCGCACAGGACCAATGTAACTCGTAGGAACCGACCGTGTAGTCACAGGTCTCCCGGTTTTAGAATATGATGATAATTTTAAAATATTTAGATTATTCTTAAAAACATGTCGTTTGAGGGTGAAAACTCAAACCAGCCCCCAAACACCTCGCATGGGGCAAATGTAACTCGTAGGAACTGACCGTGTAGTCATGGGACATATGGTTTGAGAATACGATGATAATTTGATAATATCTAGACTTTGGCTTAAAAACATGTCGTTAATGGGTAAAAACCAAAACTAAACCCCAAATGGCCCCGTAAGAAGCACGAACACCTCGCACAGGACCAATGTAACTCGTACGAATTGATCGTGTAGTCGTAAGTCTCTCGATTTGAGAATATGCTGATAATTTGAAAATATTTGAATTAGGCTTAAAAATAAGCTGTTAAAGGGTGAAAACCAAAACCAACTCCCAAGCGGCCTTATAAGAGGCACGAACACCTCGCATGGGACCAATGTGACTTGTAGGAACTGACTATGTAGTCACGAGTCTCTCAGTTTGAGAATATGATGATAGTTTAAAAATATTTAGATTATTCTTTAAAACATGTCGTTTGAGGGTGAAAACTCAAACCAGCCCCCAAACTCCCCTATAAGAGGCACTAACACCTCACACGAGGCCAATGTAACCCGTAGCAACTCACCGTGTAGTCATGGGACATATGGTTTGAGAATACAATGATAATTTGAAAATATCTAGACTTTGGCTTAGAAACATGTCGTTAGTGGGTGGAAACCTATACTAGACCCCAAATGGTCATGTAAGAGGCACGAACACCTTGTACGGGACCAATGTAACTTGTAGAAATTGACCGTGTAACCGCGGGTCTCTTGGTTTAAGAATATGATGATACTTTGAAAATATCAAGATTAGGCTTAATAACAAGCCGTTGAAGGGTGGAAACCCAAATCAGCCCCCAGACGACCCCATAAGAGGCATTAACACCTCGCATGGGACTAATGTAATTCATAGGAACTAACCGCGTAGTCACAGGTCTCTCAGTTTGATAATATGATGATAATTTGATAATATATGGATTAGGTTTAGAAATAAGTCATTGAAGGGTGGAAACCCAAACAAGCCCCCAAGCGGCCCCGTAAGAGGCACTAACACCTCGCACAGGACCAATGTAACTTATAGGAACTGACCGCATAGTCACGGGCCTCTCGGTTTGAGAATATGACGATACTTTGAAAATATATAGATCGAACTTAGAAACAAGCCGTTGAAGGGTGGAAATCCAAATCAGCCCCCAAAAGATCTCGTAAGAGGCACTAACACCTCGCACGGGACCAATGTAACTCGTAGGATCTGACCGCGTAGTCACGGGTCTCTTGGTTTGAGAATATGATGATAATTTTATAATATATGGATTAGGCTTAGAAACAAACCGTTGAAGGGTGAAAACTCAAACTAGCCCCCAAGCGGCCCCGTAAGAGGCACTAACACCTCCCACGGGACCAATGTAACTCGAAGGAACTCACCACGTAGTCACGGGCCTCTTGGTTTAAGAATATGATGATAATTTGAAAATATATACCTTAGGCTTATAAACAAGCCGTTGAAGGGTGGAAACCCAAATCAGCCCCCAAACAGCCCCACAAGAGGTACTAACACCTCGCACGGGACCAATTTAACTCATAGGAACTGACCGCATAGTCACGAACCTCTCGGTTATAGAATATGATGATAATTTGAAAATATAAAGATTAGGCTTAGAAACAAGTAGTTAAAGGTTGATACCCAAACCAGCCCCCAAGCGAACTCGTTGGAGGTAATAACACCTCGTACGGGACCAATGTAACTCGTAGGAACTAACCGCGTAGTCATGGGACTCTCGGTTTGAGAATATGATGATAATTTGATAATGTATGGATTAGTCTTAGAAACAAGTCGTTGAAGGGTGAAAATCCAAACCAACCCCCAAGCGACCCCGTAAGAGGCACGAACACCTCCCACAGGACCAATGTAACTCGTAGGAACTAACCGCGTAGTCACGAGACTCTCAATTTGAGAATATGACAATAATTTAAAAATATATATCTTAGGCTTAGAAATAAGTCGTTGAAGGGTGAAAACCCAAATCGGCCCCCAAGTGCCCCCGTAAGAGGCACTAACACCTCGCACGGGACTAATGTAACTTGTAGGAACTGACCGCGTAGTCACGGCCCTCTCGATTTGATAATATGATGATAATTCAAAAATATATAGCTTAGGCTTGGGAACAAGCCATTGAAGGGTGAAAACTCAAACTAGCACCCAAACGGCCCCGTAAGAGGTATTAATGCCTCATACGGGACCAATATAACTCATAGGAACTGACCGTGTAGTCACCGGCCTCTCAATTTGAGCATATGACGATAATTTGAAAATATATAGATTAGGCTTATAAACAAGCCGTTGAAGGGTGGAAACCCAAATCAGCACCCAAACGGCCCTGTAAGAGGCACCAACACCTCGCACGAGACAATGTAACTCGTAGGAACTGATCAGGTAGTCATAACTTGTGTAAGATTTTCAATTTGAGAATATAATAATAATTGTAACTCCTATATGTAATTTTTTAGCTTGAGTACGCTTTTTGTATAAATTACTTGGTTACTAATATCGTCTCTTTTCTGTATCCTATTTCTTTTGCAGGATAACATTTTATCGTTAGCATTTATTCACGTGGAACTCACGGAGAAGTAAATGGTTTACAACAAGGGGTTTATTTATTTAATGTCATTAATATCCATGATTCTATTTTTTGTGTTATGGTCGTACGTGCTTTCGTAGTTTTATTGTTAACTTTTATGGCCGTGTGGGATTTTGTAAGTTTATTGTTATATTTTATGGTCGTGCGGGCATTATATTACGCGGGTTTTATATTAGCAGGTTTTAGAATGTCAAGAAAATAGAGAAAACTCTGCCCAATTTTTTTTAGTCTATGAACTACTAAAGACTTGTAATATTTTGAAGTTTGTATGTACATTAGTTTATCAACAATGAGCGAGATTTGCAATTTGTGAATTTTTTTGTTTCACATAATTAATTTTTTTCCTTTCTTCCAAAAATTTGGCACATTTCAAAATCGTGCCAAAAGTGTATCAAATTTTGGCACGATCTTGAATTGTGGCAAAATTTTATCAAAATGTGCTCAATCTGGCACAGTTCAAAACTGTGCCAAAGTATCAAATTCTGGCACGATTTAAAAGTGTGCCAGAAGTGTTCCTATTTTGTCAAATTTGGCACACTTTTAAACCATGCCAGAAAAAAATGGTCATTTTGGAACACCTGATTCTAGCATAGTTCAAAATCGTGCCAGATTTGATTTGGCACGGTTTTAAACCGTGCCAAATTATTATTTTTGGTGTAGTACCTCTTTTTACTAGGTATCAACTTGGGATAGGGGTTACTCGTGGTGAGTTCCCTCGTCCTGGCCCTTTTTTGTAGCCTTTACTCTTGGGTAGAGGGGTTGCTCATGGTGAGCCTCCTCATCATTGGCCTTTTTTTCCCGTGGTCTTCACTCTTGGGTAGAGGGGTTGGTCGTGGTAAGCCCCCTCGTCCTTGGCATTTTTCTATGGCCCCAATCTTGTTACGAGGGGTTTCTTATAATGAGCTCCCTCATCCTTGCCCCTATTTCTATGGCTCAAATCTTGGGTAGAGGAGTTGCTCGTTGTGAGTCCCCTGACCCACGTATTACATTTGGTTATAGGGTCACTCAAGGTGAACCCCCTCGCTCTAAATATTTTCTTGCTAATTTGGGCAGTGGGAGCCCCTCTAGGTGGGATCACTCTCCCTAGGTTTACTTCAGATGAAAACCCCTCTACAGTAGTGATGGTATTGTATTCCTTAATACTAATGCTTCCATTTCTAAAACCAAGACTATTGTTTATTTTAGAGGGTCAACTACATCCAACGACGTTAGAAAAGGTCAAATCATAGGTAACATTCCTCGCATTTACACATGTTCTCATTGTATTAGGAAAGGTAACCTTAAGGCATTTTGTTATAAACTTGGAAGAGGTCCTAAGAAGTTGAAATCTGGTGTCCCTTTGGTTTTCAAAACCCGACGCGTTAAGTATTCATCTATTTGCGTTAGGAAATCTATTTTAGAGGCGCTAGATGTTAGATTAGTTGATTCGCGTATGCTTGCTCATGACTCTTCACATGTTATATCTTATGGGTGATTGTTTGCATAATTTTGTTTGTCGTACTCTAGTTTATGCTTCATGATATATGTTAACACATGTGTATCTTTTTTTTTTCTTTTATTGAGTCATATTAAAAAAGACAAAAAGATTTTGTTTGTCTTTTAATTTAGAATTTGTTTTCATAAAGTTAAAATTGGTATTTTTTTTCTTTTGAAAACTTTAGAAAAACTCAAAGATTTTTGGTTTTTGTGTATTTTAGTTTCACACATTTGGTATGTCATATTGGCGTGTTTGAATTCAATTCACTCTGTAATACCCCGCCCAACAAATTAGGTATCTAAAGTTATTTGAGATGTTTTGTCCAAAGAAAAATTTGAGGAATAAATAATCCAAGTGTAACACATCAAGTAATACGTAAGGTGGCATATTACGTAGATAGTTCAAATAAGAAAAATCACACGATGCATGTGTCGCCTGAATACGTATTTAGTCTCTAACAGTATTATCTAGGATGTTTGTTAAGTTTGAGAGAAAAATATCAAGGAACGGATGTAATACGGACAGGGGTAGACCTAGGTGGTCCCGAGGGCAATGATTCTTAAGTTAAAAGTTTCAAAAAAAATGCAAGCAATATGATTCTTAAGTTAAAAGTTTCAAAAAAAAAGCAGGAGAGAGAAAGTGATGCAAATGTCAATTTTTCAAGTCCAAATTTTGATTTTTGTCTTTTGTGTTTAAACTCTTGGTGGAATCTCATCTTTATTCAGATGTTTTGTCTTGATAAGAGACATTTAACTTAAATGGAGAGGTTAAGGTCTTGTCCTTGGTGTCATAGAGTGTTAGGCTTTCTCATTTGTTCTTTAAGAGAGAGAGGATTAAGAGAACTTTCGAGCCAAGAAAAAATGATGCATCTTCTCCATCAGATTTTCCTTCCTTTTTCCATTAACAAAATCTTACTACACTTTTCCAAATTCGTAGCTCTATGTTTTGTCTCATATCCCACGACCTAAATACCATTAAAAGACCTCAAACCTCCATTAGAGACCCACTTCAAGGTTGGACAACATGTAAGAGCAATTGTAGTTGGTATGGGGGAGCTAGAAGAAGAGTTTTGTGAGATTGAAAGGAGTCTTGCTAGGGGCATCCATGGAGTCCAGAATGGAACATAGAAAGTGGGCTATTGTAACTCCATTAAGGACACCTTTGGATGTGGGGGAGTCACCCACCTACTCTACCATCATCAAAGACTTGAGGTGGAATTTTGTAGCTTTTATTTGTGTTAAAAAAGTTGTATAATTTCAGCTTGCTATTTTACATGTTTTTAGGCTTAAAGTGTGTAGAATAAGTATTATATTGCATCCTTATACTAGTAAATGTTCATACTATCATTTTATGCTAAAATGGGTATTAAAAGGATGATGTCAAATGGTTTATTAGTGTGCATAAATTTCAGACTACTATTCACAAATATTTTTAAAATAAAATGTGTTAAATGATGTTTTTAATAAAGAAAATATTACTCGTACGCAAAGTGTGGTTGTAGGATTGTTCACACCATTTTGTAAAAATGAAAACATGTCTTCCTACACTAAACAAGGAGTTTTATGTATAAAATAAGACCATTACTTTAAATGGATGTTTTAAGATGTGTACATTCATATTAGGTGAATAGTATGGGCTAGTGTGTAAATAAAGGCCAAATGGGTGTTATAGCATAAAAATCCAAAATAAAGCGTGTAGTCAAAGTGTGAAAAGAAAAAGTGTCAAAGGTTTGAATATTGACAAAATGGGTTTTAAGTTATGAAAACACATAATTAAAGAATGTAGGTTTAAATGTGAGAAATAAGGCTTTAATATATAAAAGGCGTGATTTTATATATTAAAAGAGTTAAAATGCAAAATGTGTGATTTTGGCAAAATTGAGAAGTTGAACAAGTGTTTTAATGACTTAAATGCCTAAGCGTTGAGTTTGGAACTTGAAAGGGGTATTTTTGTGAAAAACACTTGAAAAAGGCTAAGGTTGCAAGTTTTCGTATGGAAAAATGGTAAATTGGTAATTTACTTAAAGTGTGATATTTTTATGAAATAAAAATGTTAAAGACTGTTTTGGAACTAATATGAAAAAAATAATTTGAGTCCTTAAAGTGAAAATGATTTTCGGTGTAAAAAAAATCAACGCATGTGTGAAAAGGGACCGTAAGGGAATATAATGATTTTTCCTAAGTGAATAATGGAAAATGGAAAATTAAATCCAAGGCTTTGGCTTCAACCCGAAAAAGGCAAATTAATGTGGACAATATGAAAAATGTCGAACACATTAGTAAGATAATGATATTGGATGATGTCGGGTTAAATAATTAAGCAGGGCTATGCTGTCCTAGGGTGAAAACACCCATCACAACACACGCATACCCACGGTTTCACGAAATTTCATCTTATGTGTGTTGGCAGAATCCCTAAAGAAAATGTAAAGTTATTAATTGAATATTCATGAAAGATGCATAAATGAATGATATTGATTCATTGATTTATTAATGCAAGAATAATGCATTAAAGATTTAATGTTCATGTGGTAACATGGGATGGTTAAATAAGATGAATTATTGATGCTTAAGCTACCTAATGAGGTTTGAATCATAATAAACACAAGCGTGTGTTATATAAGGTTTTCAAAGGAAAATGAGTAATTTTCTAAACATGGTATGTGTGTGCGTTGAATGGAAGTCCTATAATATGGTAAAGTAACTCTAGCGTGAGTTAATAAATGTTGAGTAATAAACGTTTGAAAGTAAACGAAATATTTTTCCCAAAAATTGCTTATTGTTTAACCGTGTGTGTTAATTAGAAATAATGCTAGTTTTTAAGCATAATGATACAAAATGATTTTTTTTTGTAAAGATAAGGAGAATAAATGGGTTAAATGGCATTTTTGGAACATAATGCTTTAATACATTGGGATATGTATTTTCAAAGGTATATATGTAGACACATACGTACTTTCACATGCATATATTGTAGCGTGTGAGTATTATTTTCTGTTGTTCGTTTCTATACTGCATTTGTATAGTTCCCACTGAGCATTCAGCTCACTCCCTTCCTTTGTTACGACAGGTTGCATGAAATTTTGTATTTTGAGCGCGTTATACAGGTAAGTATTTACTTCAATTTACGTTAGCTCAACTTACTTGGCCTAAGGGCACTTCCCTTGGTTCATATCACGTAGTGATTGTAAATTGAACTCGCATGCTAATAAGGGTAACGTTAAAATAATAATAAAACTAGATTAATAATATTATTTAGGGTGTTTCATTTCACTTCATAATTAATGAGCTAACCAGATAGGGTTAGTCCTTTAATAACCTTTAAACCTGAGTTGGGGTGTTACAACTTGGCATCAGAGCCTTAGGTTCAATGTTCCTTTCGAGTGTGACGTGGTGAGGTCGATAGTGTGTCTTTTGAACATCGATGTTGGTTTGGGCCTGTCACGCTATATAAGTGAATGTGTCGGTTTGTATCCTGGATGGGGAAGTTAAGGACATTAGCACGATGTGCAACTCTTTAGGAGATGGTAAACGACTAAGTTAATAACCTTTCATGTTCCACGACGTTTCTGATGTAGATGTGTCGGTAAGTCATGGGTGTCAATGTAGATGAATAGTGGCAACACCGTGATATTTTGCGTGAGATGTATTGTGTGACAACTTTGATGACGAGAGTAACCTTAGTGGTAATAGCAACGTCGAGTAGTGTTCGTTGCGACCTAGCTGTAAAGGATGCATATTTTATTTATGAAGATTAGGTGACTGAGTGATATTTATAAATATTGATTATGTGGTAATAACATATTTGGTCCCTTGCTTGAGGACTTAGTGTTAGTGTATCTTAATTATAATGTGGGTTTAGATAATTATGATGATTTGAGGTAACATAGGAGTGAACCTAAAAAAAATCTTGGTGATTTGGTGTTAAGAACTACCGTTGTGATGTTTTAGGATAGGACCTCTTGCGGCGTCATTAGGGTGAGCCTCCTCTTAGGTAATACCCGACGTCCTGCATCCTACCAAAAAATTAGTGGTATTAAATTATAGTTTTAGAAATTATAATATGGTGTTGAGGAATAGGATCCCTTATGGCATCCGTGGTGTGGGCCTTGGTGTTTATAGGCAATGCCCAACGTCTCGTATCCTACCAAGATATATAGTTGTGTTAACTTGTAGATTAAGCACATAGTATGATGTTTACTTATTAAGGAAACTTAGTTGTCGGGTTAAAAACTTATTAAAAATTTGTATTAGCAACATGGGTTTGCATGTGAATTCACATTAAAGATTCCTTGGAGATGTATACTAAGGTTTACCTAGTGTGATGTTAATGCGAGTGGTAGACATTCCCAAGTAATAGTGAACCTAAGATTGTGTACCGTGTGTTACAATGATAATAGTGTCTATCCATGAAACATTGAGATTCCTTATGATGTCGAGGAAATAGCCTTACGATTGGAATAACACGCAGTGACTAGAATTGAGGCCTTGAGGTTACGAGTTGGTGGTTGTGATCAGTTGTCATGCATGATAGGATTCTGCCATGAAGACTTTTAAACTGGGACGTGTATGTCCATTTTGGGGAACGATTAAATTGTTGTATTTTCCATGAAGTGTCAGGAAAAATCGATGTTGTATTGAGGTTTACGTGATGATTATAGTATGGTTAGGTCGTATTGATTAATTTTAATGTTATGAGTTTATGTCATATGGATTTTGTTTATAAGTCATTGTGGTAATCTGACATATAAGGATAATATTAAAAATAGGTTGATACGTGCTAGGTTTTACACTTGGAAAATTTAGAACACGATGATGTTCATTTTGATTTTAGAGATAGCACTCAGGGTGGAGTGTTAGGCTTGATTATAGCACCTACATGGGCTACCTATGTAGCTGGTATGACTCTAGTGAGGAGAATCATTAGGTATTAGGCATAGATAATGCTTGAAAAAAAATTGAACTGTCATTGTAACTAGTCTGATAGTTATGATTTGGGATCACATAAGACGTTGCTAAGGATTGTAATGATGGTCCGTAGGGTAAAATTATGTGAGTGTTGTGTTTCACTAGATGAGAAAGACCATGAGCTTTGAAAGTTAGCAATCACATGTGGAGATTGTGGAGACTTGACTGTGTAGGTCAGTGACTAACAATAAGAAATGAGGAATGTATCTTCGCTTTACTATGAAGGATAAAAAGTAACATTAATCTTAAGGAGGGAAGCCTAGCGTTCTAGCTTCCCAAGTGAATCGCTTCCAAGGTCATTATCTTTGAAAATGGGTAGTCATGATTAGTGATTCAATCCAGGGCGTGCGTCATGGCTAAGACTTTAGCACACGTGTAGGTCGGTGAAATTTTATACTTTAAGTGTACGTTATGATTCTTACTTCGAATGGCATGGTTCGTTGCTCGAATTCAATTGATTCATTCTGGTGTGGAAGTCGCTTAATCCATTACATCTTATTGTCTCTTCTTTGATCTCGATGATGGGAAGAGTTTGTGTCAGTTATGGGTCTATATTCGGGTGTAATGTTACATAAGCTCAGTAGTGATGCGAGATAGGCCGGGTTGAGGTTGATGCGTCATGATACATGAGTGCGCTCTTCTTCGAAAGTACCTTTATTTTACTTTGGTTGGTGTGTATGCATGGTCTTGCGGTTTTTTGCATGCAGTTCACATGTGTACTTGATATTTTAGGTTAACACACTTGTTAGTTAACCGGTATAGCTGGTTACAATGTATATCATGAATTTGAGGTCACGAATTTAAGATATGAATATTAGAACTTAATGGAACATTAAATGCTAGTTCTTCACTCCATATGGAATTTCTAGATTGTGAATGCAGCCTCCCATGTGTATTTGGGTTGTCATATCTCGGAAGACTCTAGCTTAATGCGTAGTTTCGTAGGAGGTATCGATCGGATGGACCATTGGGATTAAAATGGACATCTCAAAATTATTGATGTGAATGGTTATTGATGTTGAGGATGCATCTTCCTAGGATATGCAAGATCCAAATCGTTTGACGACACGTTGGTTTGTAAATCCCAATGTTCGAAGTAATTCATGATAAAAAGTTCTTTGGGGAATTAGCATGGTATTTTCCCACTATCAATTACTTTGAGATATTGTTTAGATGAACATGTTAGGCATGCTTGGGAGTTCGCAATAATACCTTAGGATTCATTGTGCTTGTATCAAATTAATGGTATGAAATCTTTGGATTAAACTATAGTGTTAAAGACATTTAAGATTGGAATCAAATTGTTGGATGAATGATTTGCGAGCTTGATGATCGTAAATTTCGGGGATGAAATTTCCTAAGGTGGTAAGAATGTAATACCCTGTCATAGAAATTATGTGTTTAATGTTATTTGAGGTGTTTTGTCCAAAGGAAAATTCGAAGAATAAATAATCTAAGTGTAACACGTCGAGTAATACGTAAGGTGGCATATTACGTAAAGTGGTTTAAACGAGAAAAATTCCATGATGCATGTGTCGTATGAATGCGTATTTAATCTCTAATAGTATTATCTAGGATTTTCGTTCAGTTTGAGAGAAAAATATCAAGGAACGAATGTGACACAGACAAGGTTAATACGACGCGATATTTAAATGGTACGAAAAGCGAAGTATCGCAATATGGATTAAACGAGAAATTTTTACGTTGCGTGGTTCACATGAGTTTTATTTTGAGTTTATATAATTATTTTAAGTACTTAGGTTAAGTTTCATGCGATTCGGACTTGCAACGAGCGGTATGCGAGCCAGGGTACAGATTGTCTTACAGTGCGCGATCACTACGAAAGTTCAGCCTTGCACGAATTGTTTAGTACAATTGGTAAGTCAAAAAAATATTTCGACCATATATTTAGACTAGTAAAAATATAAGGAATATTACCATGTGAAGAAAAATCGAAAAAAATTATATTTTGTGTGGAGGTCCCGTTTCTTGCCCGCCTTGTATAGGACAATTCGGGAGGCCAAGCGATTATTGTAAATATGATTTTTTAGCTAAAAAAATGTAAGAAATATGATTCTTAAGTTAAAAGTTTTGAAAAAAATGGAAGGAAAGAGAAAGTGACGCAAATGGAAAATTTTCAAGTCCAAATTTTGGTTTTCGGCTCTTGTGTTTAAACTTTTGGGTGGAATATCATCTTTATTCATATGCTTTTTCTTGATAAGAGACCTTTAACTTAAATGGAGAATTTAGAGTCTTATCCTTGGGGTCTTAGAGTGTTAGGCTTCCTCATTTTTTCTTTCAGAGAGAGATGATGAAGAGAACTTTGGAGCCAAAATAAAATATTGCATCTTCTCCATCGGATAATCCTTCCTTTTACCATAGCCAAAAGCTTACTACATTTCTCCATATTCGAGCTCTCTCTATAGACTCATAACCCACCACCTAAATGCCATTAAAACAACCTCAAACCTTCATTATAGACCCATTTTAAGGTTGGACGTCATGTAAGAGCAATTGTAGTGGGGTTTTGGGAGCTAGAAGAAGGGTTTTATGATCTTGGAAGGAATTTTGCTTAGTCCATCCATGCAGTCTAGATTGGAACGTGGAAATTGGGCTATTGTGACTCCCTTAGGGACACATTTGGAGGTGGTGGAGTCACCCACCGTCTCTACCATCATTAGAGACTTGAGGTGGGATTTTCTAGATTTTATTTGTGTTCAAAAAAGTTGTATAATTTCCGCTTGCTATTTTACATATTTTTATGCTTAAAATGTGAAGAATAAGTGTTATATTGCATCCTTATACTAGTAAATGTTCATACTATCATTTTATGTTAAAATGGCTATTAAAAGGATGATTTCAAATGGTTTATTAGTGTGCATATATTTCAGATTACTATTCATAAACATTTTTGAAATAAAATGTGTTAAATGATGTTTTTAATAAATAAAATATGACTTGTATAGGAAGTGTTGTTATGAGCTGGTTCGCGCCATTTTGTAAAAATTAAAACATACCTTTCACACTAAACAATGAGATTTATGTATAAAATAAGACCTTTACTTTAAATGGGTTATTTAAGATGTGTAGATTCATATTAGGTGAATAGTATGGGCTAGTGTGTAAATAAACGCCAAATGGGTGTTAAAGCATAAAAATCCAAAATAAAGCATTTAGTCAAAGTGTGAAAAGAAATATTGACAAAATGGATTTTAAGTTGTGAAAACACATACTTAAAGTGTGTAGGTTATATGAGAAATAAGGCTTTAATATATAAAAAAAATATGATTTTATATATTAAAAGGGTTAAAATGTAAAAAATGTGATTTTGACAAAGTGAAAAGTTGAACAAGTGTTTTAATGACTAAAATGCCTAAGTGTTGAGTTTAGAACTTTAAAGGGGATTTTTGTGGAAAACACTTGAAAACGGATAAGGTTGCAAGTTTTCGTATGGAAAAATGGTAAATTGGTAATTTACTTAAAGTGTGACATTTTTATGAAATAAAAATGTTAAAGAGTATTTTGACACTAATATGAAAAGAATAATTTAAGTCCTTAAAGCGGAAATGATTTTCGGTATATAAAAAAAACGTGTGTGAAAAGGGACCGTAAGGGAATATAATGATTTTTCCTAAGTGAATAATCGAAAATGGACACTTGAATCCAAGGTTCTGGCTTCAGCCCGAAAAAAGGCAAATTAATGTGGAAAATATGATAAATGTCCAACACATTGGAAATATAATGATATTAGATGATGTCGGGTTAAATAATTAAGTAGGGTTATGCTGTCCCTGTGATGAAAACCCCCAAATCAACTGCAGTTTACTTGGAGCTCGGTGCCGGGCGGTGAAATTCCGTGAAACCGTGGGTGTGCATGTGTTGTGACGGGTGTGTGTGTCGGCAGAATCCCTAAAGAAAATTCTAAGTTATGAATCGAATATTCATGAAAGAGGCATAAATGGATGGTATTGATTCAATGATTTATTAATGCAAGAATGATGCATTAAAGGTTTAATGTTCATGTGACAACATGGGAAGGTTAAATAAGATGACTTAATAATGCTTAAGCTACCTAATGAGGTTTGAATCATAATAAACACAATCGTGTGTTATATGAGGCTTTCAAAGGAAAATGAGTATTCTTCTAAACACGGTGTGTGCGTGCGTTGAATGGAAGTAAGAATGCTAGTTTTTAAGCATAATGATACAAAATATATTTTTTTGTAAAAATAAGGAGAATAAATGGGTTAAATGAAATTTTTGGAATTAAACGGTTTAATACATTGGGATATGTATTTTCAAAGGTATATATATAGATACATACGTACTTTCACATGCATGTAGTGTAGAGTGTGAGTATTCTTTTCTGTTGTTTGTTTCTATACTGCATTTGTATAGTTTCCACTGGGCATTCAGCTCACTCCCTTCTTTTGTTAATGTAGATCGCATGGAATTTCGTATTTTGAGTGCATTATACAGGTAAGTATTTACTTGCATTTACGAGAGTTGCTCTGCTTACTTGGCCTTAGGGCACTTCCCCTGGTTCATATCACGTGGTGATTGTAAATTGAACTTACATGCTAATAAGGCTAACGTTAAATAATAATAATACTGGATTAGAGATATTATTTAAGGTGTTTCATTGCACTTCTTAATTAACGCGCGAACCGAATCGAGTTATTCCTTTAATAACCTTTAAACCTGGGTTGGGACGTTACACACGCCGTAATTTTCATGTGGCTAGGACATTTGGATGATTGTAGATACTTAGATTGTTCTTAGATATCTTATATTGGAGTTATTTAGAATTTGATTTATGTGTTTGACTATGTATATGCTTTCGCACAGATGTGCAGGAGATTTTTGGATTTTAACTTCACATGTATATTTGATCTTTGTGAGATGTTCTCCCGTCAATTTGTCCTCTGCATATTTTGTGACAATAGGGATTTGTTCATGTAAGAACCGTTGCCTGTGCAAATGTTTGAATTGTATTAAAAAAATATGATGGAGTACGGGTAAGGGCTACAATAGGATCAAATCTCATTTAAGGTAATGCCACCTTTAGAAAGAGCCTAATATAAGATTGACGGTAATAAAAATAGAAAAATTGCCAAAAAGGGCTAACATAGTTTTAGTGTTTGATATTTCAGAAGATATAACTTCAAAAGAATTGAGAAAAAAAAAGAGTAGAAAATATGTAATATGTTTAAATTTTGAGGGTGTTTAGTTGAAGGTCAACGGGTTTCATAATGAATCCTAGTTATGATTAGTTTGTCATGACGCTATTGATTTGAAGAATCGTCAATATTCTAGGATTGTGTGCATTGTGCTTGTTTATTTATTAAGTTCACATTATCTTATCATTTGAGGCTAACTCTTAGTTTGATAAAGTTTTGAGATCAATTAGAACTTCTTGAACATATTTGAGTGTTTGGGTCATAACTCATTCATGTATAGTTCATGCCCATTCATTCCATCCGACATGTTACTATGCTAGTTTGTAAGGCTTATCTGTTTTGTGGCGAGTTTTTCATTTTAAGGTTTATTCATGCCCGCGAGATTTGTTTTCCCACAAATCAAGTCCTGGGTATCTATATCTCATCCCTTTTAGGATTTTTATGACTAGCCTTTGAATTTTAGTGTAGTGTCTAGATCTAGAAAACTCACGTACCCTTCTTATCAATTCACCTACTTGACCTATAGGCTCATCAATAGGATCTCTTCGGAACACTTTTCTCCTATTATCAATGAACTTATGATTTCTTTGTCTCAAGAACCTACATGCTTGGTTTGTGTGATCTGGTACCTTGAAAAAGTATAATAAGCAATATTCTTTCTTACAACCTTCTCATATTCCTTCTCACCTCCTTTATCTTCCATTGATAGTTAAAACCAACTCTTTCAAGTCTCTTTATTTTAAAGCAAAAATGAATAACATGATTTATTTCACCATAAAATGAACATCCATATCCATTTTTCACAAAATTAGAATGAGGCACGACCTCTTTCTTTTTCAATAATGAAGTTTGTTCCTTATCCTTCTGTTCAAGAATGGAACCTCCATCAATTGATTTTGAAATTGTAAATTTTTCATCTTTTATTGAATTCTTAAAACCAATGCCATGATTGTTAAGTTTCAATTGAGCAAGACTCAACAAAATATTATCTTGAACACTATAACCAAGTATATCAATTTTCAAATCTTTGGCATGTTGCAATTCAAGCTTCAATTTTTCAAAATCATCCTTAAAAATTTCGTTCTCAACTTCTATGTCTTCCTTTTCTTTTAAAATGGATTCATTTTGCAATTGCAAAAAATAACATTCTTTTGTTAAAGTATCAACCACTTTCTTGAGTTCAAAACATTCCAATTGAACACTGTCAATTTTCTCATTTTTTTCTTCCCATTCAATTTGAAAAAAATTCATTAAATTAAAAAGTTAAATATTTAATTTTTTTGAGTTTCAAGACTCTTAATAGAGTTAGTCAAATGCTTCTTAAATGTCATCAACTTCATCGTCACTATTTTTTGTGATTTTTGGATATAATTGTGTGAACCTTTGGTACTATAAGAAGATGAGTCACTAAGTGACCTACCACTAGAATTTTTCACTCAATTTTTCCTCACAGCGCTCTTTAAGGGAATTTTATCTCCATGCACTTTTTCACTTTCATGTAGCCTAGTCATAAAGTCTATCTCACTCCCGCTTTCATTACAAGAAGAACTCTCATCACTTTCACTTTTCAAGTCACTCAAACTTTCTTTATAAATTATCTTCTTGTCATTTTCTTATTTTTTCAAGTTTTTTCAAATGTGTAGGGCACACATTTATGTGATGACTAATACCACCACAACCATATCACTGGTATTCCTCCTTAGACTTGTTTTTCTTGTGATCACTCCTCTCACCAAAAGAAGTATTTTTATTAGGATTGTATATGTTTGGTTCAAACTTCTACCATTTTAAAAAAAATATTATTCTTTTCATAGAATTTGCTAAAATGTTTAAGAGACAAAGCCAAATCTACCTAAACGTTTTCTTCTCATTCCTCAACTCCCTTTAATTAAACGTTCTCACTAGACTCAACAATAAACGCCAAGTCTTTCGTTGGTTTAGGCATAACAACACCTTATTCTTGGTCACGAATTTGCAATAATGACCTAACTAACTTCTCAAGGTGTGTGGGTATTCTTCATCTAATTAAAAATGGCAACCTTTGTGTTAAACCTAGAAGAAAGAGTTCTAATAAAACGTTTAGCAACTTTGTTCTTGGTCAAATTCTCTCCAAGTGTTAGGGTAAAAATAATGAATGCTCTTATACCAATTTGAGAATCCAAAAATAAATGTACTCGGCAAGGATGGTCACAAACAAAAATTTCAATTTTTATCTTAATCAATTTTATCTTTTTATCCTAAACAGACATCTATGTGATAAAATAGATAAAGCAAACTAAGCATTCAATAAAAGGCAAAGTTTCAGGAAAATCCTTTTCGGGTGAAAGCTTTATTCAACACTTTAAAAATCTACAAGACAATCGACTTGCAAACTACTTGATATCCGCCATAGGCATAGCACGCTAGTCTTCATAAATTATAAAAGAATATCACTTGTCACCAAGTGATCCATAAACAACAGATTCATCCTTGGTGTCCATCAATCCAGCCTCAGCCTTCAATCTTCAGTAGTAATCCCCTAATGTTTCACAAGTCAACTATGGAGATGCCTTCTCCACAAAGGTGTATGCAAGAAATAAAGGTTCTAAAAAATGCGGGGCATGACTGAGACGTGGAAGCCAAGCCTTAAGTCTTAGAAGCCTAAGCGAGTCTTAGGCATAAAAAGGCGTGAAAAGGCGTTTAGGCTTTTTTTTAATATATTTAATATTTTTTAACCATCACAAGGCTATTATAAATACTAAAATTGTATATACCTTCAAAATATGTCTGAATATTTGCAAATTAAAATACTAATTGATTGTTTTGGACGAGATATTGGACCGGTTTGTAAAAAAAAGTTTTTAAAAGGCAATATCATTTTGCTAAAGAATTTTTGTTTAAAAAAGTGCGCCTTAGGACTTTTACCAAGAATAAGGCATAAAAGTCTTAAGGCGGGGCATTTCTCCCAAGCCTCAAGCCTAGGCACACCTTTTAGAACACTATAAGAAACTAAAACAGTCTATGATTTTAAACGAATTCACAAGTATAATTTTCAGGATGTATGTTGTGAATTAAAAGTATTTTAGAACATTAAACAAAGAAGAACTTTTGTAAAAGATATTCAGAAAACGATCTGACAAAAGTCTTAAAAATTCTGAACACAAAACAAGTATTTATAAGGCGTTCACAAATTTCGAGGTGACGACTCATTTGAACGAATTTAAAGCTCGTTCGAACAAGAAATGTAACTCATTAGAACAAAACTAGTCTCTTTCGAATGAGAAGGTATTCTCATTTGAACAGACTTCAAACGACCTTTTGACAAGTCAAAATAGTACGCCCTCGATCGATGCTCGTTAGATGAAAACTTCAAATGACTTCTAACGAAATGTACAACTCGTTCTAACGAGGTAAATATCTCGTTTGAAAAAGGTTTAAAATAAAATAAAAATCTTTTTAAAATTAAAAAAACCTTGTTCATTTTTAATAAAAATAAATATCCGAAAAGAAAGTATGTGAATTAATTTAAACATTAAATTGATTTATACCTTGATAGGATGTTGGGAAGTCTCGAGTGTTGATGTTTGTTTATCGTGACGGTTTGTAACGGGATATGCCAAACAAGCCTAGAATAATACATGGCCTATACTATGAGCAATATCATAAATTTGGCTCTTACAAATCTCCCCTTTTGGCTATTTCGGTACAAAAACAAACAAACGTATCCAAAATTCAAATTACATCAACAAAACTCTATAAATGACAAAAAAAAGCTAACACCCTTCCTAACCCTAGAACATAATGGTATAATTATCTTTGTCTTAAACTTACTATGAGCAATATCAGAAATTTGGCTCTTACAAATCTCCCCCTTTGACTATTCCGGTACAAAAACAAACAAGTCGATCCAAAATCCAAATTACATCAATAAAACTCTATAAATGACAAAAGAAAACTAACACCCTTGCTAACCCTAGAACGAAATGACATAAGTCTCTTTGTCTTCAAAATTCTTCTTCTTCCCTTCCATAAAATTTGTCTTCATCCGGTGTGTCTTGAATTTCTCTTTAAGTACCTATACATATGAGACGAAAAGATATACTCCGTGACGCATCGAGTTTTAAACAAATATAATAACTCCCCCACTATTTGTTCCCTATTATTTTGTCCATTCCACACAAAGGAGTAAAATATAATCATGAAATATGAAGCATCATGTAGAAGATAAGATATCACCACAAAAGAAATAAATCACGCATATGTAATGGTAATCTCAAAGGCCATCAAAATCAACTATTTTTAAAAAAATTCAATTTTTTTCATAAAAAAATTTCACAAATACAACATACAATACCATATATAATATATGAAAAATATATCAAAGAAAATGCGGCACACATATATAGTTTTAAACGATCACAAAACATGACACAAATAAATAACCTTTACACACTAGCATAGTATCGATGTTTCTAAATATGTGCAATGGAATGAATGGGCGTAAACTAGATACAAATGAATTACAACCCAAACACTAAAATATATTCAAGAAGTTCTCAATTGACCACAAAACTTTATCAAACTAAGCTTTAGCCTCAAATGATAAATAAAGTTGAACTTAATCAACAAAATAAGAACAATGCATATAACCCTAGAATATTAATGATTCGACAAATCAATAAAGTCATGTTAAATAAATATGACTAGGATTCATTATGCAAACCCTTTGGTCTTCAACTAAATCTCCCTCAAATGATTAACAAATACAATTTTTAAGCATGCTTTTAAAAGATCTAGCAAAGAAACAAACTAAGTTACCCCCATTTGATAATTTTTCTATTTTATTGCTTTTATTTTTTCTTCGGGCTCTTGCCAACGGTGTCTTTCATGCAAAGATTGTCCTTCGCAAACCTTTTTCGTGCACACTCGTATTATTTAATATTAAACAAATAAACTCACGGACAACAGTTCTTACATGCACAAAGCCCCCATGGTCACAAAATATGTAGATCACGGGATTGATGGGAGAACATCTCACATAGTGCAAATATACATAGTGAAGTTAAAATCCAAAAAGCCCATGCAAGTGTGTACGGAGCCATATACAAAATTGAATCCACAATGCAAATCAATCTCTATACAACTCCATGCAAACATGGTTAAGATCAATCTAAGTGTCAATAATTATAATCAAATCTCCTAGATAAGGTTGGTTTTCGGTCGGGTTGGTTGGTAAATGGAGCATACCAATAAAATACCAACTTTGAAATCATCAAACCAAAATTACTAGTTTTACCAGCTGATACAACAACCCATAAACCAAAACCACACTGTGTGGTACAACGGTAAAAAAAGAAATTTACGATAAAATGGGTTCTTTGAAAAATAAGGTAGATTTTGATAAATTTCTCTTTACGATGAATTTGGTACTACTCGGTACATAAGGGTTAACCTATTTAATCGGTCTAGGCTATTTTTTAAAGATTTTTTTATGTTTTTTTTTAATAATTGGTCCTGTTTTAAGATGTTTTCAGGGTTGTTTTAAAGTGTTTAAAGTGTTAGTGTATTGGTAAATAACCAGTTCATTTTTCATACACCAAAACAGTCTATAATTAACTATCATTCAGTAATTAAGTAACCATTTTTTTTTACAATATCAACCAACATTCAGTCTGTAAATAACTAACATCAAGTAACCATTTTTTTGTACAACATCAACCAACCATACATAAGTTCATAACTAACCATTCACATTCAGTGACATTTTTTATACAACAAAACATACTAGAAAATGGAAACTTTTAGTGTAAATATATCCATGAAATTAACTGATCGCATTTTATTTTTCAATAGTATTTAAGTATAAAAAAAATAAAATTGAATATGATATTAGTTATGTCATTAAGTGTGATGCAAATTCAAAATTACCTCTAATATAATTGTACCAAAGAAGCTTATGTATGGTTGAGTGTTGTAATGAGAAACCCCCTCACAATGAATTAATCTTCCTTCACAAGATTTAATGTATAACATCAGAAAATTATGATTTTGAAAATGAAATATATTTCATTCTCATTGTTTTCTTGATGTTCATTCTCCCCTTTACAGTTTAAGCATGGGAAACTGGTCCTTGTAATGGATAATTATAGGAGCAAAGATGACATTTTTAGAAAATACTAAAGTTTATCCATGAGAAACTAGTTCTGCCACAACCATATGCCTCCACTAAATTTGTACCAACCTCATGGAGCAACTCTTTTAGATCATCTATAAATGAAATATATATTCTTTAGTTTTTATTATATGGGGTGCCATTAAGCACAACATGTGGCTGAGGCAACTCACATGCAGCATTCCAAGATTCACAAAAGATCTTTATATAAGGGAGTTACTATTGAAATTTTTTTGTTCAACTCACTTCCTCGTCACACCTTTTAAAATTCTCTCACCTTACCATATTATTTTAAACTCCAATGGATGTCATGAGAAGATGTGTTACTGGACGGAGGGCATACTTGCACGGGGAGTAATCTTCACACATGAAGAAGCTGATGTGTGCAACTTTGGGTTTTCGTAAGGAGGTACTATCCCAAATTTCTCCTCTCCCTAGATGCACATTGCTCGTATAGGATTTTGGATAAAGAGGGGAGTATTCGACTTAGTTTGGAGATAAGGATTTGAATATGTTTAACAAATATAAAATATGATTTAGTGTAATTTAGAAATTAATTTTTAAAAGTTTTTTACAAATGTGAAATTTATCACTTAGGTGTAAATAACTTTAAATTTATCATTTAGTGTAATTTAGTAATCAACATTTCAACATGTTCAATAAATGTAAAACATACAATTTTAGTGTAATGAAACAATCAATGCTTGACATATCTAATGAACTTTAGTGTAATTTTTAACAAATAATGTTAGCAATTATGTAGGATATGCTAGACTTTTAGATGAGTTGCGCCATGACATTAGTATATACTTGGTGGAGGCGTAAGGCTGTGGCGAGATTGCTTGGCATATCTAAGCGAATATATTTGGCCCATTCATTGGCATCCCTACTCCCAAATGAACATGTATCATTGTTGCTCATTTAGAGAGGTGATGGCCACTCGTGGGAGATAAGGTTCACACCTTTGAGCTTCATCAGTTTAGGCGCGATACCCTTGCAATCTAGACAAGAATTATGACCATGCTAGACCGTATCTTTCTTATTTAATGTGGGCGTCGAGCATAGTGTCGTATCAACTTGAAAATGGCCAAACTTTCCACAATTAAAATACTGAAATCGTGAAGAATCACCGCGACCTCTAAACTGCCCTTTTCCTTGGCCTCGACTTTGAAAGACCGTGAACGATATTGATTCAAATAGATTCGCAATTTCCAATTCAAACTTATTTAATTGGATGTTTAACTTTGCTCAAACCAAATACCAATTAAATCAGCCCCTAAACATGCAACTACGTGACAATTCAAATCTCAAATTAAATCATGCGATGACAAATGTTGACAAAATAAGATCTCGGGAAAAAAATCCCCTCAGGGCAAAAACCTTTTATTTACACTATAATTTGTAAAAGAACGGTTTACAATCAGATTAGAGCAAAAATACAATTGACTTACGAAATACCCGCAGGTGTCGGTTCATAGTCGTCAGTCCAGGAACACCGCAGCACTCCCTATGGCATGCAGTCGATTAGCCCAGTACCTCCTGCAAGTGGCACCCATGGTCAGCCCAGTACCTTTCCAAGGCACCTATGATTCAGCAGCAAAACTCTCAGTAAAAATATGCTTCAGGTTCCACAAAACAACTCACACAAAAAGTCTGAAATTTGTGAATTATAAAATACAGTTTGAACCCTCAAAAATGTGTCGGAAAATAAATAAAAACACTCAAAATGTATTTTGTTAAAACTTGTGTTTTCTCCACATGAAATACAAAACCCTGACACCTTATTTATACAAAAAATCAAGGCGGTGACGTGTCAGGTGAAATGACCTGTCGTTCGAACGACAGATGACATCGTTCGAGCGAGATCACATCTCGTTTGAACGACGATTACTTATCCCAAAAAGTTCAATCTTTTTAAAAAAAAACTTGGAAACTTCAAAAGTTAAGACTGTTTTCGAGATCAACAAAGTTTATCTAAAAACTTTTATGATAAAAAGGTTTTTAAAAAATTAAAACCATTTAAAATCATTTCAAAAATCATTTTTCATAAATTGGAAAATATTTTATTTTTCACAAAACTATACCAACACTTTTTATGTAAAATGTAAATGAAACTTAAAACACATTTTACCAAATTCGTTCTTGTTGGGCTTGAATGTTTGTAGATGTTAGCTTCCCAATTCGTCGACAACTTGTGGCGGTATATGACATAGTAAATGTGACGAACAATGTCCTCACAAATCTCCCCCTATGTCTATGCCGGTAAAAAATAAAAATATTCGAATTATCAACCAAAATATAAACTATACAAATCTACCCTCCCCAAAACTCAAATGTGGAAAGATAAACTAACAAGTCTTCAAACTTCGCTTCAACAATCAACTTTTCAAAATTCCAAACTTTTCTCATCAGAGTGTGCAACATAATGATCTTCAATTGTACCTACACACATGAGACAAAGCAAAAACCTCTTGACGTATCAAGTTTGAAATGATATAAACATAAAACATGTAAGCATAATCAAATCTCCCTCATACTTAAACTCACCCATAATATCATAATTCGTTCTCCCCCTTTTTATTTGTTCGAAATAGACAAGGAAATGAATAAACCAAATAAATCACATCGAGGTGTCACGGTAAACAATGCAAACCTACTATTTTTTTCAAATTTTTCATACAAAAAGGCAAAAATGATGTTACAAAAATCACACACCATGAATTTACACTAAGACAACCAAATCATGAAAATGGAATGAATGTTTACGAACAAATTCGATAGAAAAATCAACTCAATCATATCATATGTGCAATATGCATAAGTGTGATCCTAACGAATGAACATAAAAAATAGTCCTTTGGTGTAAAATTGTTGAATTTAGATGATGTCATCTTAATCATATCAACAAATCAAAGTATAAATGATTTTCACACCAATAACGTTCAAAACTATGTAATGCTTTTTCATGACTTTCAAAGACGTGCAAACTGTTATAAATTCCATCCAAAACTCCCTCATTAAAAGATAATTCTTTTTTATTTTTCTTATGAGGTGATGAAACTAAAATCTATTGGCCTATTTTTGGCATATATTCCTTTTTATTGTGTTTTAATTTTTTCAGGCTCTTTTAAATCTCATTGGACCCCGGATAATTTTCAATTCCTCATTTTTTTAGATCCATTTAAACAGTGGATTAATCGCAAAGGATAAATGAGTACCTTTCGTAGCCCTTCACTGTTTTTCAAAATAAAACACACAAATCTCACAAACGGTTTATACCATGCACTACTTTTTGTCAAGTTTTATCACATTTGGTTCATTGTATAGACAGAATTGAGATGGAAACACTCAACCAATATGTGATAGACAAGCACAATAGTCAAATAAATCCGTGCATGTGTGAAATAAAGGACAAATAGAGTCAATCATGTAGGTAGTAATACTATATCATCTCAAAGACTCCAAACTTTGTAAAGCACATGAATGACACAACATATTGTCTCAAAACACTATCAAATAGTCACTTAAATGTGGAATATAAATGTGACTTGGTCATCCTAAATGTCAATTCATATAATGTGAAAACAAAATACAAAAATCTTTTTGGATTTTTCAAAGTTTTATAAAACGGAAAATCTTTTTGTATTTTTTCAAACACTGTTCAGAAACAACCCAGCAGTACCAGAAATATAGCAATATGAACCAGGGGACTGCAAACAGAATTCCAGGGGTCGTTCGAATGAGATGCTAGGTCGTTCGAATGACCGACAATCTCGTGAGAAGATTTTGCATGAGATGCAATCTCGTTAGAACGAGAAAACACAAATTTCCCAAATTATTCATAATGTCATGTCGTTGTGTCCAGTGGGAAAAAAATCATAAAAACAGTTGCTAGAAAGGGTAAACAGATCCAAAAAGTGCTAAAACATAAGAAAATAAAAAAAAATGCTAATAAAATACAAAACAAATGGTACATACTAGCAATATGCATAAGATAATAACATGTAAAATAACATATGCTGGCACACATGTCTAGACCTCAACCGGTAGGTACGGTGGAGTTTCCCAAAGACGGTGACATCTTTTAAAACAACTCCATCAAATCATGAGAAGTCTTGACCAAAAACTTTACTTGCTCATGAATATTTGTAAACTCTCTATCACTATGTGCAAGCAAAGTATCATGGGTGGGTGCATGTGTGCGAACATGTATAAGAGCAAAGCGTGACACATAACCCGATTTAAAACAAAATTTCCTAAGGTGTCCTCTCTTTTTGCAATGGGAGCAAACATAAATGATCCTAGGTACACCTCTCTAAAAAACTCTAGGACGTGCTCTCCTAACAGGTATGGGACGCCTAGAGGGGTTGGGTCGAGTCACTAAAGTGGGAACCGGCTCGCTTGCAATAATAAAAGTGGATACACTGTCATGACCTTTTCCTAAATTATCACCACCACCCAAAACGGGATTAAGAAACATATTTTCAACTTTCGTAGATGTGTTATCTAAAGGGACTTTGACCTCTCGAGTTGGGATACACGTATCGTCAGAGTAGACACCGTGTCGGTCAAGTCACACTTTTCCCTCCTTACAACTTCCTTCTCTCTCTCCAAATCCAAAACTCGACGACCTAAATCCCTATTATATTTCTTAGTTTTCAAGGCCTCGGTGTACAAATCCATAAAATATTTTTGGATCTCACTTTCATATCCACTCTCAAACTCGCTTTCATTTCCACTAGAAACACTCGACTCATCGTCGTCGCTCTCATGGACACTATCATCCTGGGACAAAGTGGGTGCGCTCACACTACTCAAAAAATCTACACACATCCCATGAGCTAAACCTTTTTAGGACTCGTATTTCTCATCATCCCCCTCACTATCACTAAGAGTGGCAGGCATGGCTACTTTCTTCCCTTTTCTCCTTAGCTTAGTATCACATTCAAAAGCCCTATGACCTTTGCCTTGACATTCGAAACAAATCTTCTCATGTTCCCCACTCTCTTCCTCTTTTTCTCTCTCACTCTCTTTTTCTTTTCCCTCTGTGGCCTTTTCTTTCTTTTTATTTTTCTCAAAGGACTTTTTATTGAAAATATTATTTTTGTTCATTTTGAGAAACTTTCTAATTTGTTTTGCAAATAAGGCCACATAGTTAATGCTAAAATCTTCCTTAGAATCAGACTCATACACTCTATCTTTATTTTTCTTTCTAACTCGAGTCTTTAAAGCAACGCCTCTATCCATATCCTTAATAGTTTAGGGAAACATATCAATCTCATAAGTTTGTAGGTCTCCTACGAGCTCTTCTAACTTAAGTGAATTTAACTTTCCCAATGACTTCAAAATAGTGACTTTAGGAATGAAACGCTTTGGAAGAGATCTCAAAATCTTTTTAACAACACGCGTGTTATCAATCGACTAACCTAAATTAAAACTCGAGTTAACAATGTCCAACAAACATGCATAAAACTCATCAAAACAGACTCACACGGATTAATGGTCTCAAACTGGGTGGCCAAATTTTGTAACTTTGATTCTTTAACCGTGTTCGTACCCTTATGTGTCAATTGGAGGACATACCATGCCTCTTTAGACGTGGTGCAGGTCATAATTTGATGAAACTCGTCGGGGGTGACGGCTCCAAAAATAGCACTCAAACCACGGGAATTAAAATTAGACATTTTAAAATCATCTTCAGTCCAATTTGATACAGGATTCAAAGAGGTGAGGTTATTAGCAGTGATAGTGGGAGGAGTCCACCCACTTTCACAAAGAAGACAAACATGATCGTCAATGGCTTTCAACTGGGATTTCATACGATCTTTCCAATAGGTATAATTGGACCCATCAAAAATCAGCATTCTATTATATAAGTGCTCATTTGGAAACATTGCGACAAACTTTTTTTTAAATCAAATTTTTCAAAAAAAAAATATCTCACAAGTTTGCGAAAAGTAGGAATACGTGATAAATTAGTGTAACCTGCTCTGATACCAATTTGAAAGACTGTGTGCGATATTGATTCAAATAGATTCGCAATTTCTAATTCAGACTTATTTAATTGGATGTCTAAATTTTCTCAAACCAAATACCAATTAAATCAGCCCCTAACCATGCAACTACATGACAATTCAAATCTCAAATTAAATCATGCAGTGACAAATGCTAGCAAAAGCAGATCTCAGGAAATAATCCCCGCAGGGCAAAAACCTTTTATTTCCACTATAATTTGTAAAAGAATGGTTTACAATCGGATTACAGTGAAAATACAATTGACTTACGAAATACCCGCAGGTGTTGGATCATAGTTGTCAACCCAGGAACACCACAACACTCCCTATGACACGCAATCTATCAGCATAATACCTCCCGCAAGTGGAAGCTATGGTCAGCCCAGTACCTTTCCAAGGCACCTATAATTCAACATCAAAACCCCCAGCAAAAATATGCTTTAGGTTCCACAAAATAACTCACATAAAATGTCTGGGATTTGTGAATTGTAAAACACAGTTTGAACCCTCAAAAATGTGTTGGAGAATAAACAAAAACACTCAAAATGTGTTCTATTAAAACAAGTATTTTCTCCATACGAAATACAAAACCCTGACACCTTATTTATACTGAAAATCATGGCGGTGATGTGTCAGGTGAAATGACCTGTCGTTCGAACAACAAACGACGTCGTTCGAGCGAGATCACATCTCGTTTGAACGACAAGAGACGTCGTTTGAATGACGGTCACTTATCCCAAAAAGTTCAGTCTTTTTAAAAAACTTGGAAACTTCAAAAGTTAAGACTGTTCCCGAGATCAGCAAAGTTTATTTAAAAACTTTTATGATAAGAATGTTTTTGAAAAATCAAAACCATTTAAAATCATTTTTCATAAATTGGAAAATATTTTATTTTTCACAAAAATATGCCAACACTTTTTATGTAAAATGTAAATGAAACTTAAAACACATTTTACCAAATTCGTCCCTGTTGGGCTTGAATGTTGAAGTCGTCTTGAAATTTGGATTGTCGCTTGTAGATGTTAGCTTCCCAATTCGTCGACAACTTGTAGCATTATATGACATACTAAATGTGACGGATAATGTCCTTACAGACCTCTTCCTCTTCCTCTTCCTCTTCCTCTTCCTCAGCCTATGTTTGGAAAAATTATTATTTTCCATTGCTTTAAAACTTTGTCTTTGTTGGTTCTTCCTCTTCCTCAACCACCTCTAGAATATTTTCTTCCTCTTAAACCTCCTCTAAAAGAAGCTTGAACTTTGAATTCTTGTTTTAGAGGAGTTGAGTCATGATTCTTCAAACGAAGCTCATAGGATTAGAGTGATCCCATCAAACTATTTGGTGACAAAGTCATTAAGTCTTTTAACTCTTCAATTGCCGCAACGACGTGATCAAATTTTTGGTCATACTTCAAAGGATTTTTTGCAAAATTCTTTGATCTTGAATACTTTCTTCATTCACCCTCATTTTATTAGTGATCGAATGAACACGATTAATAAATTCTTCAACACTTTCAGATTCCTTCATTTTAATATATCGAATTCAACCCGAAGAGCTTTTAATCTCAACATCTTAACTTTATCTTCACCCACAACATTCGCTTACTTTATTGAGGTGGACCTCAGAATCGATTCAAAAATAACTTCATCTACTGATTGATAAATACAAAATAATGCCTTCTTATCCTACTTTCAATTCTCCTTCAACTCATTGAGTTGCGCTTACATCAGCACTGTTTGATTCGTCGGTTCCATATAACCGGTTTCAACCATAACCCATAAATCTTGGGATCCATACAACACCTTCATTTGTATACTCCACTGGTTATAATTATTCCCAGTGAACTTTGGAAGTTGCAAATATATTATTGGTTGACGCCATTTATCTCAGCCAAGACTCATAACGAGGCTCTGATACCACTTTATTTGCAATGGTGAGAAAGTGAACACAAATTTTGGAAGAACACTCTTATTATTAAACTGAAATTACTCTTATAATTTATATTTCATTATTGTCACACATTTGAAATTAGAGGACTCACTTACTTATATTACTCGAAATATGACTTTAGAACTCAAGCATTAATAAGAATACATACGAAGTTACTTATTTATTCAATGAACTTATATTAACTCTAAGACTCTTCACTTCTAATGAGACTTTCTTTATTTACATGTATCCTTTGGTCTTCCATCTAAAAAGGTCTAAATTATTATTCCAACATTAATGAACTTTAGCGTAATTTCTAACCATTCATTTTAGCAATTATGTAGGATATGTTAGACTTTCAGATAATTTGAGCCATAATGTTAGTACAAACTTGGTGGGGGTGTACGGTTGTGGCGGGATTGCTTGGCAGATCCAAGCAAAGTATGCTCAACCCAGTCATTATACGTTCCTACTCCCAAATGAACTATTGTTGCTCTTCTAGAGAGATGGTAGGATATTTGTGAAACGTGTGACTGTGTGATAATTGATTAAATTCGCAAATCTCTACTTTGGCACACTTATTTAATTAGAGTCTATTTTTAAACTAAATCAATCCAGTCCCTAAACAAGCAACTACGTGTGTGCATGTGTTAACCCGTAAATAAATAAAGCATGCGACACAAATTTCAGGAAAAATCCCCGCAGGGCAAAACCTTTTTATTTCACTATAATTTGTAAATAACAACTTACACGGATTACAATGAAATAGGGTGACACACGAATACCCGCAGGTGTCGGTCGGCGTCATCAGCAATGGAACAAACACAGCTACTCCACAAGAACACGCAGTTCTATCTTCAGCAATGAATCCATACGCAGCGAATCCACATGGACACGCAGTCCAATCTTCACAAAGACTCCATTTACAATAGCAGGCAGCTCTCCGATTGTAGAGTTCTCTCCACAAATAATGATCAAAAGCAAAGTGTGTTCTTGAACACCAAAATAATTCACCAAAGCATATGGGATTTTTGTGAATTGAAAACAAAAAGGGATTAAACCCTAAAAGAAGACGTCAAAAGGATAATGCAGTTTCGCAGTTTTCTGTCTTTCAAAACGTTGGGACTTCTTAATGAAAATAAAGCCATTTAATGAATATTTAGAGAAAAACGCATCGCCTCAGCCGCTTGAACGAAATAGGGATCTCTCTCGAACGAAGTACACGTGTCATTTGAACGACATCGCGCGACATCACCATGTCGCTCGAACGAGATGAGATCTAGCTTGAACGACCTGAGCGTCAAAATCGAGGTACGCTACAGGACTTAGAAAAATTACTCATTCTCAAAATTTGATGAAAACAGTCCGCTCCAATACTTAGAAAATATTTTGAAAAAATATCCCAAAGCTCTAAGTGCAAAGTAAAGGTATTTAAAACATAATCTTACCAAACTAAACTTTGCGGAGTCTTTTCGATGAAGAACCTTGATATATTCGGATCCGTATTGATGTATATTTCCCTTGAACTTCTTCGACGATTGTAATGGTATACGACATAATAAATTGATAACGGACTTATATAATAATATCCTTACAAATCTCCCCCTATGTTTATGCCGGTACATACATAAAAAACATCTGAATTATCAAATACCAAATTCCTATACAAATTTACTCTCTCATGAATAAATTTGCAAGATCTCAAACTGTTCTTCAAAAATCTTTATCAAATCTCAAAGCTTTTCTCATCAGGGTGTGCAACATCATGATCTTCAATCTTCGTACCTATACACATGAGATAAAGCAAAACCTTCGTGATGCATCGAGTTTGAAATGATATAAGAATAAATCATTAATAAATCAAATTTCCCCCATAACATGATAATTCTTTCTCCCCCTTTTTATGATGTCCCCAAATAGATAGATAAGAAGAAACAATCAAAACATGAAGTGTCACGATAAAATACATAGCAAACATTAATCAAACTACGCGCATGCAAAGGTATATCTCAAAAATGCCACAATTTATTTTTGATTTTTCAAACTTTTCATTCAAAAATAAGATACCAAAAAACACACCATGGATTTAACTAAAACAACCAAGTCATGGAAATGGAATGAATGGGTGTGAACACATTCGAAAGGTAAATAAACTCAATCAATCATATGTGAACGATGAATACATGTACCCCTAACGAATGAACATCAAAAGTATCTTTAGGTGTAAAAATTGTTGAATTTAGATGAAATTGTCTTATGCAAATCAACAAATCAAAGTTAAAGTGATTTCCACACCAATAACGTCCAAAACTATTTAACACTTTTTCAAGACTTTCAAGGACATGCAAACCCATTTTAAATTCCATCCAAACTCCCTCGTGCATATTTTCTTTTTTAGGTAATCTAAATTCTCAAACATTGAAGAATTGGTGCAAAAACCTAATGGCCCCTTTTTAGCATGAATTTCTTTTTATTGCCTTTAAATTTTTTTCAGGCTCTTTTAAACTTCTTTGGACCCCGGATAATAAAATTTCTCAATTTTTTAGGTCTGATATAACGGTGGCTTGGTATTCGCAAAGGCCAAATGAACCACAGCCCTTCCCCATTTTTAAATAAAGCACACAAACTCGTCAAACGGTTCTTACATGCACTATTTTCTTGTCAAGTTTTATCACACTTGGTTCGTTTTAAGGACAGGATTGAAGTGAAAACACCCAACCAGCATGTGATAAGACAAGCACAATAATCAAACAAATCCGTGCACATGTGCAATAAAGGAAATCGTGAGTCAAACATGTAGGAAGTAACACTTAATTACATCTCAATGACTCCAAACATTATAAAGCACAAAGATGACACGATATATTGTCTCAAAACACTATCAAATAGTCACATGAATAATGGAATGATGTTGTGACTCGGTCATCCTAAGTGTCTACCCATAAAAGGTGTAAAACAAACCACAAAACTCTTTTTGGATTTTCTCAAAAAATTTATCAAACTAAAATCTTTTTGTATTTTTGAATTTTTTCCTAAAAAAATGAAAAACATACAAAAATGATACATACTAGCAATAGGCAAATAATGTCATCATGGAAAATATCCTATGCTAGTAAACAAGTCAAACCTCAATCGTTAGGTGCGGATGGGTTTTCCAAAGGTGGTGCCAACTTATGAAAAACCTCCATCAAATTTTGTGAAATTTTGACCAAAAACTTAACTTGTTCACCTAAATGTGCAAACTCTCTCATGTAGTCTCCAGGAGCATGTAAAGTATCATGTGTGGGTGCATGTGTAGCAGAAACATGTGTAGTAACAAAACGTGACATATA
Organism: Sambucus nigra; assembly: GCA_949130495.1. Lineage (NCBI taxonomy): Eukaryota > Viridiplantae > Streptophyta > Magnoliopsida > Dipsacales > Adoxaceae > Sambucus > Sambucus nigra. The sequence continues at coordinate 55,920,628 of OX422220.1, forward strand.
ACCCAACTTAAAGTAAAATTCCCTAAGGTGTCCTCTCCTCCTGCAATGGGAACAAACATATATAGGCCTAGGAACACCTCTCTCAAAAACTCTAGGACGTGCTCTCCTAACGGGAAACGGACGCCTATATGGGTCAATTTTCGGGACATGTGAATCTGTCACTAAAGTGGAAATTGGCTCGGGTGCGACAAAAGAAGTGGAGGCATCGTCATGACCTTTTCCTAGCCCGTCAACTCAACCCTTATCAGAATTAAGAACCGCCTTTTCAACCTTCTTAGGTGCATTCTCAAAATTGACTTTGACCTCCCTGACACGTTCGTGATCACTCTCGAGTTGGGATACACGTATCGTCAGACTAGGCACCGTGTCAGTCAAATCACATTTTTCCTTTCTTAAGACCTCCTTCTCTCTCTCCAAATATAACACTCGACGACATAAATCCCTATTATACTTCTTTGTTTTTAAGGTCTCGGTGTACAAATCTCTAAATTCTTTTTGGAGCTCACTTTCACCTCCACTTTCACTCTCGCTTTCTCCCTCACTTGAAGCGCTCAAATCATCACTATCCCATTCGTGTGCACAATTGTTGGACAAAGTGGGTGTGCTCACACAACTTGCTAAAAAGGAAACAAACTTCTCACCAGTAATCTCATTATCCTCACCTTCACTACTATCACTAAGTGCAGTGGTCATGGCTACTTTCTTCCCTTTTTTTTTAAGCCACGTAGTACACTCAAATGACTTATGCCCCTTACCCCCACATTCAAAACAAGTCACGTTCTCAAAATCCTCCTCACACTCCTCATCTGAGTCATTCTCTTTTTCCCTCTCACCGCTTTCTTTGGCCTTTCCTTTCTTTTTATTTTTCTGAAAAAAATCTCTTTTTATTGGAAGAATTTTCTTTAGAAATTTTTTTAAAAAATTTAATTTTTTTTGCAAATAAGGCCATATCATTAAAATCAAAATCTCCCTCAGAATCGGACTCACAAACTTTTTCTTTCTTTTTCTTAAAATGAGTCTTTAAAGCAACGCCTTTATCCTTAGCCTTAATAGTTTGGGTAAACATGTCAATCTCATAGGTTTGAAGATCTCTTACAAGTTATTCCAACTTAAGTGATTTCAAATTTCTCAAAGAGTTCAAAACAGTGACTTTAGGAATAAAGCGTTTTGAAAGATATCTCAAAATCTTTTTAACGACACACGTGTTATCAATCGCCTCACCCAAATTAAAACTAGTGTTGACAATGTCCGATAAACGTGCATAAAATTCATCAAAAGTTTCGGACTCTAACATGGTAATGGTCTCAAATTGGGTGGCAAGATTTTACAATTTTGATTCTTTAACCGCGTTCATACCCTCATGTGTCAATTGGAGTACATCTCATGCCTCTTTAGACGTGGTACACGTCATAATTTGGCAGAACTCGTCGAGAGTGACGGTTCCAGAAATAGCACTCATACCACGTGAATTAAAATTAGACATTTTAAAATCATCTTCAGTCCAGGCTGACACGGGTTTTAAAGAGATGATATTTTCAACGGTGACAGTGGGAGGAGTCCACCCTCTTTCACACAACAACCAAACACGTTCATCAATAGCCTTTAATTGAGATTTCATACGATCTTTCCAATAGGAATAATTAGACCCGTAAAAAATAGGCATCATATTATATGAGTGCTCCATCGAAAAATTACGATTTTTCACAAAACTGATTTTTCAAAAAAAAATCAATATCACACGATTTTGCGGAAAATAGGAATACGTGATAAATTAGCGCAGCATGCTCTGATACAAATTTGTAAAACGTGTGACTGCGTGATAATTAATTAAATACGCAAATCTCTACTTTGGCACACTTATTTAATTAGAGTCCATTTTTAAACCAAATCAATTCAGCCCCTAAACATGCGACTACGTTTGTGCGTGTGTCAACCCATAAATAAATAAAGCATGCGACACAAATTTCAAGAAAAATTCCCGCAAGGCAAAACCTTTTTATTTCACTATAATTTGTAGATAACAACTTACACGGATTATAATGAAATAGGATGACACACGAATACCCGCAGGTGTCGGTCGGCGTCGTCAGCAATGGAACAATCGCAGCTACTCCACAAGAACACGCAGTTCTATCTTAAGCAATGAATCCACATGCAGCGAATCCACACTGACACGCAGTCCAATCTTCACAGAGACTCCCTCCATAATAGCACGCAACTCTCCGGTTGTAGAGTTCTTCCCACAAAGAATGATCAAAAGCAAAGTGTGTTCTTGAACACCAAAACAATTCACCAAAGCATATGGAATTTTTGTGAATTGAAAATAAAAAGAGATTAAACCCTAAAAGAAGAAGTCAAAAGGATTCTACAGTTTCACAGTTTTCGATCTTTCAAAACACTGGGACTTCTTAATGAGAACAAAACCATTTAATGAGTATTTATAGAAAAATGTACCACCTCAGCCACTCAAATGAAGGACATGTGTCGTTTGAACAACATCGCGCGACATCACCATGTCGCTCGAACGAGATGAGATCTCTCTTGAACGACCTGGGCGTCAAAATCGAGGTACGCTACAGGACTTAGAAAAATTACCCATTCTAAAATTTGATAAAAACAGTCCGCTCCAACACTTAGAAAATATTTTGAAAAAATATTACAAAGCTCTAAGTGCAAAGTTAAGGTATTTAAAACATAACCTCACCAAAGTAAACTTTGCGGAGTCTTTTTTATGAAGAAACTTGATATATTCGGATCCATTTTGATGTAGATTATTCTTGAACTTCTTTGATGGTTGTAATGGTATACAACATAATAAATTGATAACGGACTTATAAAATAATGTCCTTACAATATTGTGGGGAGATAATGTTCACACATTTAGGCTTTACCGGGTTAGGCGGGGTACCCTTGAGAACCCAAACGATGATTATAATCATGCTAGACCGTATATTTCTGGCCTACTACGGGCGGTTGTCGAGCATAACGTCATCACTGTCCAATAGTTTCATTGTCAAGAGAAGATCCATATCGACTTACCCATTATACTCATACTTGGTACCTAGTGCCTTTCATGCTTGATATGTTGAGCCAAGTGTTCACCATATCCTCCCATAATAGTTTCCAGATGGGTTCGCTCACTTCTTAATAGACATGGAGATCTACTATTTTTAAATGACGTGAGATGCACTGTAGCGTTATATCAATTACTTTACTTGGATCTCACACAAAAAAAATACAGGGCAATTTACAGTTAGGTCCTTTAGTAAAAAATTTTAAACATTTATGACAATTTACTATTAGGTCCACTTGTTATGCCACTAGTGTGAACTTTTACAAGAAGAGAATTAGTAGACCTAAGTGTTTAAAATTTATTAAAATTCCTTTAGTGTTTAAAATTTGTTTGTAAGGGACCTAAAAGTAATTTCCCCAAAAATATACAACTCATTTTGTTTATGCAAATTGCTTCTTGCAAAATGACCTAGATATGGTTTTATGATAAATATATTTTACTGACATGGAGGTGGTCTTATGAAGGAGTGAGTGCTTTGGGGATATATTTTTTGTGATAATAAATTTGTCAATTTCATCCCCAAGGACCCAAGAAATTAGCAAATTTCTTGACTAATTAGATTTTAACCTAAATTAATGAATTTATCATATGTTTTTATACATTCTTTCCATATCAAATCAATAATGGAGTTATTATATATATTTTTATGAATATTTAACAAAAATACGATTTAATTAAAAATGGAATTACTATTCTAAAATTATTAAACCATAAGGCAAAATATTACAAAGTACAAATTTATCCAAATTTTGATTCCCGCTTAAGGTTTTGTCTTGTAAAACTAAAATATGACACCTATGTCACTTTGTCCCCTAACTACCCAATTGAATAATTAACACCCTGTACTTTTGAGGTTGTCTAAATTGGGTCCAAATCACAATGATGTTAAATTTCTAACAAAATTGTGACATATAAGTTGCACATGGGGTTATTGAGGGACAATTGTCTCATTTTTTGCCAAGAAACAACAAAAAATTTATCTATAATGATGTAGAACTTACGAAGGATGCGTGGACCATCAGTTTTCTAAATAAAAGGACCCTAACAAGATTAAAAAAAGAAAGAGAAAACACACACACACACACACACACACATATATATATATATATATATATATATATATATAAAGAGAGAGAGAGAGAGAGAGAGAGAGAGAGAGAGAGAGTCCGGCTCTCGTGCGAACCTAGTTTGCGGACTAGCTACCGTCCAAAATATATCTGGGGACCACTTCATCTTTTATATACTACTGTATTTTTCTAAAATTTCTGGAAATATAAATTTCTACCCTAATAGATTCTAAAGTCTATTAAGCTTATTTTAAGATCTATTCTTAATCTGGAAGCCTAAGTGTAGAAGTTTCAGGGCTACTTGTCAGGCTTTTATCGTCAGTATCGTACTGAAATTCGGAATAATGAGGATTATCTATATAAATATCTTCCTTTGGATATTTAGAAATTTCAAGAGGTTTTTGAGGAAAATATTCTAGTCTTAAATACCTTATGAGGTATTGAGGTTTTATCAATCTAGTTTCTTTATATATTTGATTAACAATATAAATTAGGTTGTCTTCTATATATTCGTCTAATTCGTCGTCACCATAGGATGACAAAAATCTATGATACGTTCTAGGGGTAGCTGTCTCTACGTTTCTAAGAAAAGGACGGATTCCTCCTACACTAATTAAAATCGTTCTTGTTTCAGCTAACCTTTTTCGTCTAATGTATTTTAATACGTCTATAGTATCTTGAAGTAGTCTAGTATATTCTTGATATTTTTCTGGTCTTGAAAGTTCTTCTGCGAACTCTTCAGTTCTTAATTCTTGTCTAAAGAGATCACGGATCCATGTTCTAATTATTTCTATTCTAGGTACTTCTCGTATTAGCCACTCAATAACCTAGTCTATATATTTGAAAGTACCACCTGCGTATGTTAAAGAAGATTCTATAAGTTCTTTATCATTAGGGTCTGTAAGAGTCCACTCTTAGATTTCTCTTGTTAAGTAGGGATTTGTTTAGTTAACAAATGCTAAAAAGTCTATAGTGATTTGTAAGCTCATACGAGTATTTTGGATTTTAACAGTATAATTTGAAATGGCTAGGGGTTTGGTTCGAGTTTATACCTTCCTTACCGTCACAATATCTTTATCTTCTTATAAGGACATGATTTTATAAATGTTCGTTATCAATTTAGTATGTCATATACCGATACACCGTCGAAGAACGCTCAAGATCAAATATGCATCGAGACGGATCCAAATATCAAGTTCTTCAACAACCAATCCTAACAAGGATGAATTTGATAAAATGTGTTTAAGTTCCATTTACATTTTACATTATAAGTGTTGGGATATTTTTTTGAAAAAAAAAATATTTTTATAAATTTGAAAAATGATTTTTGAAATATTTTTAAATGGTTTTAATGTTTTAAAAATATTTTATTTTGGGATAAAATTTGTTGATCTCGTAAACAGTCTTAACAATTGAGGTTTCCAAGTTTTACAAAAGACTGAAGGATTTGGTAAACGAGTATGATGTCTTTCGAACGACATCGTATCTCGTTCGAATGAGATAGCATCTCGTTCAAGCGACATTGTATGTCGTGCGAACGAGAACAGATTTTACCTGACACATCACTGCCTTGAATTTTAGTATTTAAAGGGTGTGAGGCTACTTCTTTTCAAGTGGAGAAATAGTGATTTTCACAGAATACGTTTTTCTATTCTCCAACTAATTTTTAAGAGTTCAATCTCTTATTTTACAATTCACAATATGCCGAGTACTTTTGTGTGAGTTGTTTTGGAACCCAAGAACACTACTTTGCTATTGTCCAACTCCTTATAGAGAGGATAAACCTACACCGAACTGAGGTCAACATTAGGGAGTGCTACGGTATTCCTGGGTTAAAGATAGGACTGCGGTTTTTATGGAGCTTCTGCGATTAGTCCATTGCTGATGACTACGAACCGACACCTGCAGATATTTCGTAAGTCAATTGTATTTTCACTGTAATCCGATTGTAAACTGTTCCTTTACAAATTATAGTGAAAATAAAAGGTTTTTGCCTTGCGGGGATTTTTTCCTAAAATTATTTCTTTCCTTTGCATGCTTATTACTTTATGATTGCATATCACTTAGATGTATGTGTTAGGACTGAATAAAACTTGGGTTTTATTAAAACTAATTTGGTTGACACACAATTAAAATTGGTTTATTTGATAAGTCACATTTATTTCGCTGTAGAGACACTTTCACTTCTTTTCTTTATCTCTTCATCTTTGTTACTATTATTCTCCAGTCTGTATCTCTTGCAACTCTTTCTTTATGTGTCGCACCTCAATCCACTAGTTTGGCATTGGATCCGTTTCTTGCCTGTACGCCACCACACCTAACACCCACCTGGCTAACGGATCACAGCAAATCGGCACCTGATGGCGGTTCAACAGCATAACACCTATGTGGTACACCAGAGGTTTCACACAATAGTCCTCTATAAACATAAAGTTGGAGACGTTTGGAGAATAATAACAACTTAACATAAGAGATTGCAAGAAAAAGAAAATACTTGTATTGCATAGAATAAGTAAATACAACTCTCCCCTCTCCCCTAACTATATGGGGTTTACTCACTCATATACATGTTACTCTCTCTAAACTTACTTACTCGTTTCCACTTCTGATACTCGATGCCTCCACTTAATGACTGATGCTCCCTTTTATAATTACAAGGGCACTACAAATGACTGATAACCGGCTACCAAAAGTAATCCGGCGAAAAGATACAATTTATTAAAGTCATTAAAGCAACTTCGTCTTTTATCAATAATCTTATCTTATGGGTCTATAGGCATTTGACATCTTGTGGTGATTGTAGGAATCTTTCTCTTTTTCAAAAGGCATACAGTCTTGTTTCTCTTTTGTCTTTGTCTTCAGGCAATAATTTTGAACGATTCCTTTATTTTCAAAAAGGCAGTCTAACAATATAAATAATTGTGTCTTCAGTCTTCAATAATTCTTCATCTAGCGAGAGGCCCTTCTTTGTCTCGTCCGTGTCTTCTTCTACATTGTCTTTGTCTGGTAGGGCATTATTGTTGAAGAATTTATCAATGAGGCCTACCACTCTTGTAAGGCCCTAAAACATGACTGGGAAGGTTAATTACATGATTAATTATAAGTTATGAGTTATAAGTTATAAATTGGTTATGTGTGTTAAACATGTTAATTATCATGTTTAGGGGATGCATGCTCATGTGATATATGTGTTGTTTACATTAGGTGCTAATTGAGCTTATTGCCGAGGATAACATGTTTAGAGCATATGATTAGTTATGTGGTTAAATGCATCATAAAATATGTTTTTAATGCATGGTTATGTTTATAAAAGTAAGCTAGGGTGTTGGTGCGAAATTGGCAATGTTTGGTCGCCAAATGTGAAAGTTTTGAGATTTTTGGTAAATTGCTTCTTTCCTGTTCGAGCCCAAATTAAGTGTACTAGTTTTATGATTTTGGGAAAACACAAAATATGAAAGTTGTAGATGTTTAAGTTATCTACTCATAGACACAAAGAGGGAGTAAATAGGGGTCCGTGGTAGTGAGTAATAGTGATTTTACCAAGGTGGGACAAATATGTCATTAATGGAATTGTCTAATTCGACCTTTCATCCAAACAATCACGTGTTACCACTACCCCTATTGCTATTGGACCACTATACAACGTATTTCTGATTATAAATGAGAGTTATGTCTTCTTACTCATAAGAAATAACAAGTTTTGCCTAAAGAGAGAGAAAGAGAAGTTTAGGAAGAAATCTGTGGAAAAAATTTTATAAATCGAGGAATCCTCGTAAGATGGGGAAGCAGCTAATACTACCATACCAAGGAAGTAGTTTGGTATTAATATTAGCACCAAATCCAAGGTGAGTGACATGTCCTATGAAATATAGATGCTTATATATTCATATGGAAATGTGTAGTTAAACACATGTGTTTAAATACTTATGGGAGTGATGTCGTATTTATGAAACATATGCATATAATTAAAAATGTTAAGCGATGTTATATAATGATATGGACTAGTGAGTCCTTTATCTAATGTTAAGGACTGGTGGGTCCTACGGGATGCAATGTCCCCGTTAATCCAATTTAAAGGTTTGTTGTACTCGGGCTTAATTAAGGGATTTGGCATTCCCCGTTAACTGGGAGTTAATTGGACTGGCGGGTCCAGGTTTGCGAGAGTCACACAATTTCTATTGGGTTATAACATTAGAAAATAAAAATGGTTATTTGAATTGGTTATATGTGTGGAATATGGTCATTCACTAAGCTTGTGTTGCTTACACTCCTATAATGTTATGTTTCAGGTACGCCTATCAGTTGGAGTTCACTGCCAAGTTAGGACCTTATACCGGGGGAGTGAAGGATATATAGTATGGTTTGAATATCAAGAATCTTTTTGTGTAACTATTAAACTAAGGATATTGGTTATGTAAAGTTGTGTAGTACTTATAAGTTACATGTAAAGGTAGTTATGTTTTCATCTACACATGCCAAAAAAAAATCTTATGCTATTTTCCCTTAGAGATTTAAATTAAAGCACTGTTTACTGTCTGAGGCAATTTATCTCTAATTAAAAAGGACAAGTTTAACTTAATTAAGTCGGGGCGCGACAACTTGGTATCAGAGCGTGGTTATTAGGTTCTGGAAAGGGTGTGAGGGTCTAGATTGGCAGTGGACACTAGAAAGTGAGTTTGCTATGCGTTTGGATTTTGACTAACAATATTAATATTAAACTGTTGTTATTATATTTTGTTTAAGTTAATTATATTGCAGTAAGTGATGGACCCACACGAGCCACATGATAGAGCAGAGGGTGAGGCATCCTATGTACCTAATAGTCAGTAAGGACATAGACATATTGAAGTGGATGAACCAGAGGTGCAACAACAACCTATTGATGATGTGGGAAAAATTTTACGTGCTGTGGCACAATTGGTGGAAGAACCAAGAGGTGGAGTACATAGCGGTGATAGGGATAAATTGCATGAGAGGTTCATGAAGTTAAGTCCTCCAGCAATTACGGGGACTACGAATCCGTTAGTGGCAGAGGGGTGGATTCGAAAAATGGAAACAATATTCAAGGTGATGGAAGTGCGAGATGAACAAAAGGTTTTGTTAGCAACCTTTAGATTGGAGGATGATGCAAAGTTATGGTGGGATGCTACAGAGAGGTTACTTACTACGATTGGGGGAGTAGTGCCAGCAAATCCTCCACCAATTACATGGGAGAGGTTTGTGAATGTGTTCTTTGAAAAATATTTCCCAAGGCTTTACAGGAAGGATAAAGAAGAAGAATTTATCATACTGAAACAAGGAAACCGAACGGTGACAGAGTATGAAAATTTGTTTATATCCTTATCTAGATTTGCACTTGATTTGGTGAGGACAGAAGAAAGTAAATGTGATACCGAACGGTGACAGAGTATGAAAATTTGTTTATATCCTTATCTAGATTTGCACTTGATTTGGTGAGGACAGAAGAAAGTAAATGTGATAGGTTTCAGTCTGGTTTAAATGTAGATATAAAAAATATGGTTGCTAATATGAAGATCACGGATTATGTGGATCTGGTGGACAGAGCTATGGTATCTGAAAAGTCAATGAAAGAGATGCATGTCGAGCATTCGAAGAAAGCTAGATATAAGAGTACGAAGTCATATGGATGGGAGACGGGAACCTCATCTCAAGGTGTAGCATGAGGAGTATCTAAGGGATAAGAATTTAAAAATAATAGAAGTGCACGTGGAAAGTTTCAGGCTCGAGGTGGAAGGACTGGGATGAGTCAGTTAGAAAATGTATCTGCAATGGGATCGAGGGTCTTGTTTTATTTTAGATGTTGTTGTCAAGGGCACATGTCTCGAGAGTGTACAATAGCTGAGACGACACCTTTGTGTTTCCATTGTCATCAATCGGGGCACTTACGAAAGAATTATCCAGCGATGGGAGCTACAACTTCAGTTGGGAGTGTGACAGTAGGAGATAGGATTTTTACACCGAAAGTACACAGGGGAGGTAGAGGAGGCGTGTCTCAAAACCAAGACAAAGGCAGAGTGTTTGCACTAACACAACAAGATGCACAAGCTATGCCTAACGTAGTGACAGGTACACTTCCTATTGGTGATAAAGATGCTTATGTGTTGATAGATCCTGGTTCTACCCATTCTTTTGTGTCTTTGCTTTATCTGTTGTATCTTAATAAACCATTATCATCATTAGATTCTGGTTTAGCTATTGTTACTCCAGTGGGGGGGTTGGTTTTTATTGAGAGGATATATAGGGAGTGTGTGGTGCGAGTGGGTGAAAAAGAATTACTAGTTGACCTATTACCTCTCGATATGCGTGACTTTGATGTGATACTGGGTATGGATTGGTTAGCCTCATATCATATATGTGTAGATAGCTTTAAAAAAGAGGTAATGTTTTAGTTACCGGGTGAACCTGAATTTAAATTTATTGGGGAACGAAATGTCACTCCAACTTGTTTGATTTCTGCTACAAAATGTTATGAACTGCTAAGGAAAGGATGTGAGGGTTATCTTGACCATGTGGTGGACATACGACAAGAGGCTGGAAAACTATCAGATATACTAGTAGTTAATGAGTTTGTATATGTCTTCCCAGAAGAACTCCCAGGGTTAGCACCAGATCGTGAGGTAGAATTTGCGATTGAGTTGGTACCAGGCACCACACTGATATCTATTGCACCATATCGCATGGCACCTGCAGAATTAAAGGAGCTAAAAATACAGTTACAAGATTTGTTATATCGTGGTTTTATAAGGCCTAGTGTATCACCGTGGGGAGCCCCAGTATTGTTCATGAAAAAGAAAGATGAAACCATGAGACTATGCATCGATTATCGTCAATTGAATAAGGTGACTATCCGTAACAAATATCCACTACCCCGAATTGATGACTTGTTTGATCAGTTGCAAGGGGCCAAAGTGTTTTCCAAGATCGATCTCAGATCCGGATATCATCAATTGAAAGTAAGAGACTGTGATATTTCTAAAACTGCTTTTCGTTCCAGGTATGGACATTATGAATTTCTTGTCATGCCATTTGGGTTAACAAATGCACCAGTTGTATTCATGGATTTGATGAACCGTATATTTCACCCATACGTGGATTCTTTTGTTATTGTCTTCATTGATGATATTTTGATATATTCTCGTAGTAGGGATGAGCATGAACACCTGCGTATTATTTTACAGACCTTGCGAGAGAAGCAATTGTATGCTAAGTTATCTAAATGTGAACTTTGGCTCGATATGGTAGTATTTTTGGGGCATGTTATTTCAGCTGATGGTATTTGTGTTGATCCCAAGAAGGTAGAAGCAGTAATGAATTGGGAAAGACCAACTAGTGTGACTGAGGTACATAGCTTTGGGGGATTGGCGGGGTATTACAGGAGGTTTATACCGGGGTTTTCTTCTATTGCGTTACCATTGACTAAGCTTACTAGAAAGGAGAACAAGTTTGTGTGGAGTGGTGATTGTGATAAAAGCTTTGAAAATTTAAAGGGTAAGTTGACATCAGCTCCAGTATTGACTATCCCAACAGGTACAGAAGACTTAGTTATTTATAGTGATGATTCGTATCAAGGACTTGGATGTGTATTAATGCAGTATGGAAAGGTAATTGCTTTTGGTTCTTGACAGTTAAAGATACATGAACGCAACTACCCTACTCGTGATCTCGAGTTAGCTGCAATAGTTTTTGCATTAAAGATATGGAGACATTACTTATATGGTGTTAGTTGTGAAATTTTTACTGACCATCAAAGCTTAAAATACTTGTTTACTCAATTAGACTTGAACTTGAGGAAAAGAAGGTGGATGGAACTTATAAAAGATTATGATTGCACGATACATCATCATCCGAGTAAAGCTAATGTTGTTGCCGATGCTTTGAGCAGAAAATCTCGAGGCATAGTATCTTGTATTTATTGTATTCGAGTTGAACTGCTGAGAGAGTTAGCTTTAATGGGGGTGGAATTAACTTTGAATGAGTCTTACGGAATAGTAGCACATTTAAATGTTAGGCCCACGTTGATAGACTGGATAAAACAAGCATAGGCAGGAGATACAGAATCGGAGAAAGTTAGAGATAATATGAAAAAGGGTCAAGCAAATGAATTTTCTACTCGGGATGATGACATTGTTATGTACGGTAACCGTTTGTGTGTACCTAATGTGCCTGATTTACGAAGAACTATTTTAGAGGAAGCGAACTGTTCTTTATATGCTTGCATTCAGGGAGCACAAAACTGTATAGAGATTTGAAACAATGTTATTGGTGGCCGAGAATGAAACACGACATTGCAGATTTTGTTGCTAGATGTCTAGTTTGCCAACAGGTGAAGGCAGAGCATCAGAAGCCAAGTGGTTTACTACAACCATTGCCTATTCCTGAGTGGAAATGGGAACATGTTACTACAGATTTTGTTGTAGGTTTACCAAAATCATCTCGAGGGTTTGATTCTATTTGGGTTGTCGTTGATAGGTTAACTAAGTCTGCACATTTTTTTTCCTGTTAAAGCTACTTACTCCATGGATAGATATGCAAAAATATATGTAGATGAGATTATTAGATTGCATGGTTCACCTGTTTCTATTATTTCTGATCGAGATCCTAGGTTCACTTCTCACTTTTGGCCTAGTTTACAACAAGCTTTCGGGACTAAATTGAAATTTAGTACATCTTTTCATCCTCAGACTGATGGGCAGTTAGAAAGAACGATCCAAACGCTTGAAGACATGTTACGAATTTGTGTATTGGAGTTCAAGGGCAGTTGGGATGAACACTTGCCACTAATAGAGTTTGCTTATAATAATAACTATCATTCGAGTATTGAAATGGCTCCTTATGAAGCTTTGTATGAGAGAAAATGCGGAATTCCAGTGTGTTGGACTGAAGTAGGAGAACTAAAACCACTTGGGTCAGAAATTGTGCAGCAGACTACGGAAAAATAAATCTTATTCATAATCACTTGAAAGTGGCGCAAAGTAGACAGAAAAGTTATGCAGATAACCGAAGGAAAGAATTGAAATTGGAGGAAGGTGATCGAGTATTCCTACGTGTTTCGCCTTGGAAAGGGGTTATGAGATTCGAGAAGAAAGGAAAGTTAAGTCCCAGGTACATTGGCCCTTACGAGATAGTGAAGCGGGTTGGAGTTGTAGCTTATAAGTTAGCATTACCACCAGAATTGTCTTGGATACACGATGTTTTCCATATATCCATGTTACGGAAGTATATAGACGATCCTTCACATGTGTTTATTTCACAACCGATAGAGCTTCAAGATGACTTGTCCTACATGGAGGAACCCATTGCTATTGTAGATCGAAAGGAGCAAGTGTTACGTAATAAAACTATTTCACTAGTTAAGGTGATGTGGAGAAGTCAGAATGTGGAGTATGCCACCTGGGAAGGGGAGAATAACAAGAAAACGCAACATCCTCACCTATTTGGTAAGTTTCTTATGCGTTAAATTTCGAGGACGAAATTTTTATAAGAGGGTAGAATTGTAAGGCCCTAAAACATGATTAGGAAGGTTAATTACATGATTAATTATAAGTTATGAGTTATGAGTTATAAATTGGTTATGTGTGTTAAACATGTTAATTATCATGTTTAGGGGATGCATGCTCATGTGATATATGTGTTGTTTACATTAGGTGCTAATTGAGCTTATTGTCGGGGATAACATGTTTAGAGCATATGATTAGTTATGTGGTTAAATGCATCATAAAATATGTTTTTAATGCATGGTTATGTTTATAAAAGTAAGATAGGGTGTTGGTGAGAAATTGGCAATGTTTGGCCAAATGTGAAAGTTTTGAGATTTTCGGTAAATTGCTTCTTTCCTGTTCGAGCCCAAATTAGGTGTACTAATTTTATGATTTTGGGAAAACACAAAATATGAAAGTTGTAGATGTTTAAGTTATCTACTCATAGACACAAAGAGGGAGTAAATAAGGGTTCGTGATAGTGAGTAATAGTGATTTTACCAAGGTGGGACAAATATGTCATTAATGGAATGGTCTAATTCAACCTTTCATCCAACCAATCACGTGTTACCACTACCCCTATTGCTATTGGACCACTATACAACGTATTTCTGATTATAAATGAGAGGTATGTCTTCTTACTCATAAGAAATAACAAGTTTTGCCTAAAGAGAGAGAAAGAGAAGAAAGTTAAGGAATAAATCTGTGGAAAATTTTCAATAAATCGAGGAATCCTCGTAAGGTGGGGAAGCAGCTAATACTAACATACCAAGGAAGTAGTTTGGTATTAATCTTAGCACCAAATCCAAGGTGAGTGGCCTGACCTATGAAATATAGATGCTTATATATTCATATGGAAATGTGTAGTTAAACATATGTTTTAAAATTCTTATGGGAGTGATGTCGTATTTAGGAAACATATGCATATGATGAAAAATGTTAAGCGATGTTATATAATGATATGGACTAGTGAGTCCTTTATCTAATGTTAAGTACTGGTGGGTCCTACGAGATGCAACGGCCCCGTTAATCCAATTTAAGGGTTTGTTGTACTCGAGCCTAATTAGGGGATTTGGCGTTCCCCATTAACTGAAAGTTAATTGGACTGACGGGTCCAGGCTTACGACAGTCACACAATTCCTATTGGGTTATAACATTAGAAAATAAAAATGGTTATTTGAATTGGTTATATGTGTGGAATATGGTCATTCATTAAGCTTGTGTTACTTACACTCCTATAATGTTATGTTTCAAGTACGCCTATCAGTTGGAGTTCACTGCCAAGTTAGGACCTTATACCGGGGGAGTGACGGATATATAGTATGGTTTGACTATCAAGAATATTTTTGTGTAAATATTAAACTAAGGATCTTGGTTATGTAAAGTTGTGTAGTACTTATAAGTTACATGTGAAGGTAGTTATGATTTCATCTACACATGCCAAAAAAAAATCTTATACTATTTTCCCTTAGAGATTTAAATTAAAGCATTGTTTACTGTCTGAGGCAATTTATCTCTAATTAAAAAGGACGAGTTTAACTTAATTAAGTCGGGGCGCGACAACTCTAAGTCTAGCTGGCAAAGCTATCTCCATTATTTCATTGGATTCTTTCTTGAGCCTTCCATTGAATTGCTCATCAGCTTGGACAATGAGTTCTTATTTTTGGTATGCAGTGCACCACTTGTCTTCACCTATTAATAACTCCATTATTTCTATTGTTTCCAAGGCTTGGGCAATCTGGAGTTTGGACTTATCAACGATCAGGTCTTTAGTTTCGTCTTAAGATAAAATCTCCACGTCTTCAAATGAATAATTGGAGAACCTAATGAGTCTAAAACCTTGAACTCTCTTTCCTCTATAGAAACTTGGAGCAATCTGGTAAATCCTGGCAAACAAGGGAAGAAAGTCTTTTATCATCTTAGTATACTCATGGACTATTTTTCCAAGAGCAATAGAGTCTTTTATAGTCTGAATTTGGACGAGTCTAATAAACCCGTAGTCTGCTAAAGTTATCTAGGCTATATCTGGTTTTTCAAAATGATAAATTTTTTGAACATCTTTGTAAAAACCTTTAATCATTAGGGTGTCTTCACTAATCTTAGATAATAAGATATTAAAATGTCCAATGATGCTATTACTTTCTTTTTGGCAGTCTTCTGAAAATGCAAGATTATTATGACCAAATGGTATGACAATCTGAGTCTTAAAAGTATTTTTATGATATCATAATTCATCAGTTGGTCTAATTTTGGAGGATTCTCCAAGAGTTTGAGCAAAAATCTGAGTCAGCAGTCTAGGAGTAGCAGTACCACTAAGCTGGGTTACTGCAAGTCTTTGAAGTTTCATGAATCTGGCAATATTAACCAAATTCTGCTTGAATTCTACCCAAAGTCTATTTTTGACATTCCACCAAAGGGCATCTATAAGAGTATTTTCATCATCAGAAAATTCTCGTCTATATTTAATCAAGTCTGGGTATCTTTGACCTGGTTTATATTGAGGAAAATATATTTTCCCAATAAGTCTATTATGGGCAATGATTTCATTCTTAGATTTTCCAGGAGGAACTAGAATGTCATCAAAACTTTTTAAAATTGGTCTTTCTTGAGAGTCTTGAATATGAATTTGAGTCTGTCTTTGCGTTCTACCACTATTTGGTTTTACGCATCTAAGATAGTCTACAACATCTTCTTTGTTTAATCTATTTGTTCCAAAAGAACTCATGATGTCTAGGGCTTCTTTTTGTAACACAAAACAAGGGATAACATTAGTGTTAGCAAACTTAGGTTCTCTAGATATGATGTATGGAATGGTATTTTTACTTCCCTTAATATGTATAATAGAGAAGTCATAACCATTAAGCAATTGTTGCCATCTAATAAGTCTATTAGTCCTTGATTTGGATAAGTCTAAATCTCTGAATTTTACTGCATAAGAAGAGTCAGTATAAACAGTAAAATGTTAGGTCTAAGAAAAAACATATATTTTTCTATTGCCCTTACTATAGCTAAAACTTCTTTTTCATTGGCAGTGTACCTTGTTTCTGGATCAGTAAAGGTTCCAGAACTGTATCTATAAAGTTTATTCTTTTTCGTCTGATGATCAATGGCAAAGTATATTGCTCCCCATTATTTATCAGAGGCATATGTTTCTACTATAAACTCATCTTCTGCATTAGGAAGTTCAAGTAAAGGGATATTCTTAACTGCTTCTTTGATTAGTCTTATGACTTCAAAATCATCTTTGGTCCATTTAAAAGGATTAGTCTTGTCTGTGCCTTTTAATTTGGAAGTTAGGCTTTGCCTCTTTGAAGCAAAATCTTTAATAAAATCTACAGCACAATTTAGCAATCCTAAAAATGATTGTAATTATTTTCTATCATTGAGTTGGTCTAAAAACTCAAGAATCTTTTTAGTTATGTGCTCTGCTAAGAATATTTTTTCTTTATTAATATGCATTCCCACAAAGTCTATCTCAGTCTGAAATAATTGTATTTTCTTTTCAGAAATAACAATACCATATTTATCTAATTCTAAAATAATCTTCTTAAGATGATCTACCTGTTCTATTTCAGTCTTGCTTGCTACAAGAATATCATCTATGTAAACAAGACAAAATTCTGAATAAGGCTAAAAATATTGTCCATGCATCTTTGGAATACTTGAGGGGTATTCAAATATCCGAATGGCCTTACTAACCATTCATATTTTCCTTGGGGCACACTAAAAGTCGTCCAAGTAATACTGCTTGGGTGCATCTTAATTTGCCAGAAGCCTGATTTGCAATCAAACTTGCTGAATATCATTACGTCTTTAATCAAACTTATTAGATTGTTCTTATCTGGTATCTTATAAGAATCAAATTCACAATTCTTATTAAGGTGTCTATAGTCTATGACCATATGTCTTTTTCCTCTCTTTCGTTCATACATATTTTGAACGTAGAAAGCAAGGCTAGTATATCTATTTTTACTTTCTCTAATAATGACTAGCTTAAGCATTTTATCTATATCTTTTTTGAATTCTTCTCTGCCTTCTTGTGAATATCCTTTCTTATAGGATCCACCATTAATAGTCGCATCTGGGTTAATAGGGAAAATTTCACAATAGCTTTGATCTTTATCCCACTTAGCAATGGGATTTTCTCCTAAATTAGGCTCTACTAATTGCCTAATCTTTTCCTTTTCTACTTCTATATCCATTTTCTTCTGTTTCGATATGGCTTGAACCTTTAATAAGGTTTGTTGGGCTTGATTTAAAATTTCTTGTTATATAAGCGCTATTTGCTTATAACACTTTTGGTCTGGACGCTTACATTCTTTTTGTAAGGGTTTAGTTATTTTTAAGGCTTCTTATTCGTTTGTAGGTCTAGGTCCATCATGCTCAGCTGAAGAACTCTGATGTTTTATTGGTCTATAATTAGGTTTGACCTGCATAAGGCCAAAGGCAGTCTTATGATCTATTAGAGGGGCTTTAATATTAAATTCATCTTTATCACTAATTAATATCTTATCGATATACTGAGTATAAGGATGATATTTACTAATAAAGTCTTGTCCTAAAATAATATTTCCTATGAAACTAGGACGAGGAACCATTATCCAAAACCGATGATTAACAGTTTTGTTAGGCTGATTTCCTAATTTAAAATAAATAGGAATAGTCTAAAAATATAAGGTAAATGGTTCTGCATTAGCTACCTTACCATGGATCTCTTGATTACTGTCTAGAAAATAATCTTCAGGGAAGACATCAGCCTTGCAAATACTCTGAGAGCATGCTGTATTTATAAAAGCTGAAAGTCTTTTAGGATAATCTTTATGTTGTATAAACAATTCTGCAAAACAAGCATGTGGTTCAGTAAAAATTCCTAAATTATTCTTTTCTAAAATAGATATTCCTTTATGAGGTTTATCTACAAAATCTAATGATGTTAAATCTTTTGTACTACTATCAGAGCAGTATTCTCCTAAATCATAGGAAATTCCTTTTCCCTTTAAGTCTTCATTTTCTTATAATCTTTTGGCTACATTTTTATCAATGTCTTGGTAATATGTTTTAATATCTTGGTCTATTTAAGCATTATATTGGTTAGTATAAATTGCTCTAAAATCTAGTTATCCGATAGTTTTCATGATAGTGTAATTGCCAAATAACACAAACCATAAATAATTATGTTTGTATAGTCTCAAAGCATTCTACACATCTAAAGTCTTTCTTGCTACATTTCATTTCAAATATGCAATAATGTTTTTCATCAAAATAACATCTAGGTATATATTTAGTAACTCGGGATTACTAGTTGTCCATCTTTTCTTTAAAAAGAGACTTAATATACATTTATATCAAGCTTCTTCAAAGTCCATATATTCATCATCTTGTTCATCTTGATTAATTTGCATCATGTATAAGTCTAAAGTATCTTGGGAGTCTGCATACTCATCAGTGTCACTATTATAATCTTATGAATCATTGTCTGTGTATGCACTATAGATACTAGTATTACCATCATTTTTTATGTCTGATATTTCTATAGCATATAGAATGTATAATTCTTCTTGATCTGTAAAGTCTAATATTGTATTAATAATCTTAATACTTTCTTTATCTTTCTTGTTAGGACGGTCTTTAGCAAAGTGTACTTCTTTGCCACAAGTCCAATATTCTTTAGTGGCAGTCTTAGATTGAGTTATATCTTTTTTCTTTCCTATAATTAGGAACATTCTTATGTTTATTGGTTTTCTTTTTAAAATAACGTATCAGGTTAAATTTATTTTTCTTAGTTTTCACATTCTTTCTTTTAAAGGTAGTAGATGGTCTGAATCTATACTGTTTTGGAAATCCTAAAGGCCTATCCTTAAACTTTCTTTGTTTCCATTCTAGTTTCTTTTTGAATTTCTTAGATTCATTACCACATCCCCATTGGATTGGAGCAATGCCTCTTTCGTCTTTAATTGGAGGAATCTGTTTGAAAGTTTCTTCAATTAAATCTCCTTGAGTTATATCTCGTCTTTTAGATATGATATAGTCTTTGGCGAAATTAATTCTTTCACCAATGGAGTTATTCTTAACTCCAGCAACTCCTAGCCAATTCCTATATTCATTAATTAGGATTTGTCCTATGGCGTCTAAAATATTCATCTTTTAAGGTTTCTCCAAATTATTTAATTTGGTAATATAGTTGTTCATAATTATTGCTATATTCATTAATCTTATCTAATTTGCAAATGCTAAGGAGAGCTAACTTAGTTTTTGCTAAGTCTTGTTCATTGATTTGAGTTAATGTCCAGCTCCAATGAATTCTGAAGTGAATAATTGAATATATTCTTTGATTGATCTCTCTTCTAGGTTTTCTTTCATTTTTTCAATCTTAGCTAGGAATTCTTCATCTGTAGCTTTTCTTAAACTATCTAAATAATCTTTTGCAATACCTTTAATAGATTGCTTAGCGTATTGTTTAGACGAACTTACATCCCATTGTTCATTAGATGAAAAACATATATTCATTTGATTACGCCATTCATCTAAGGTGGACATTGTCTAGATTAAGATATATCCCAACTGGATTTATGGCTTGACTTACCATAGTCTTAACAGGAGTAAAACTCTTGTCACTAGTTGGAAAGTCTTTTATATAATCAAGTTTGGTCTTTACTAAAGTGCTTAAGTATATAGGAATATTTATTCCTATTAGTTTACTAAAAAGTCTATGAGCATCATCTACCTACTACGAGTTCCTATCTCTTGTTTATTAGGACCTACTTGTGTAGCTGGCATTAATCTTTCTTCTCCTTCTTCCATTAGTCTTAGGTTTTTAAGAAGTTCTTTAGTATTCTTAGATTCTTTTAATTTTAATATATGATCATGGGCTATTATGTTGAATCCGTCTCTATCTTGGATCCTAACATAATGACTTCTATTAAGATGTTCTTTAAATTTCTTCATGTCCAATTCTAAGGGTTCATGTCCAAAATTTTGGATTCTAGCTTTTTCTCTAACTAAGTCTTTTTGTTCAAATGATTTGCTAGGCCTAATTACTAGAGCTTGTCTTAGTAAGCTGGAGCTAGCTTTTCTACTACATTCTCCTTCTGAATGATCATTGATAATGGTTTCTCCCATATTTCTAAATCTAATTTCTTCAGTGTGGATATTCTTATTGATAGTCTTAGGAGGACCAAACTGGATAGTAACATTTCGAGTGACATCGTCTTGATTAATAAACAAAGGTTTATTCTATATAGTCTTAGTTTCTTGAAATTCTGGCAAATGCCAAAGGGTCTTAATTTTTTCTTTCATAGGTCCAGTATTCCTCATACTGTAAGTATGATTGTAGTCTGAATTATTGGTTCTAACAAATATTTCTTCATTAAGTCTACCGCTGGAAATTCCCGATTGCATTCCTTCATAGGGGAATTGAGAGAATTTCACATAGATTTGGAATTCTATATTTATATTAGCATCTGAGATAATGTAGTCTTCATAGCCACTAGCATATAAGATTAACTTAAAATGTTTGGATGTGTCTACGATTACTGTAAATGCCGGAATGACATTAAAGTATCATATATTGTCTGACATTTCTAATTAGACTATCCCAATAAAGCTTTTCTCAAAATCTTTCCATCTTTTATCTATTAAACAACATAATATGTTGATATTATTTTGAGGTCTATGTAATCCTTGGATTCTTGCTTGAAAGATCCCAAATGTTAGAAACTGGAACTTCCTATCAGTCAAAAACTTGAAGCTCAGTATAGAATTTCTCTAACACATGATTTCTACAATGATAAGTCATGTTATAATTAGGAGTCTTAGGAATGGCTCCTTCTTTAAACAGGTCAATGTATCTGACTACTGGAAGTTGTCCATTATGTATGGAATCTTCAACAATTTTTCAGTCAACTTCAACCCATTCTTTCCATTGGAGAGGATTGGTGAAATTTCTCTCCTTCCACCATGTTCTAATATTAGAAGATAAATTTTTAAGTCTTTGGATCATAAATTACTATGTCCAATATTTGGGATATGACTAACTATCTTACTAGTCTTATCTAATCCATCATTTATGATTTTTCTAATTATGATCTTTCCTTCATTAGTTTCTATATAAGGAGATTCTCTAAATTTACAGGTGGTTACCTGTTTTTGCTCAAGTCTTTTTTCAATTCTTTCTAAAGAGTCTAAATAATCCTTTTGTCTCTTAATCTGACTAAGGATTTCTCCTTTAAAAGTCTTATTCTCTTTTTTTGCATTATTATTAATTTCTTCATTATGTTTAGCAAGAGTATTATCAAGAGAATTAGCAACCTTAGTAATATAGTCTTTTATCTCATCTTTTTTTTCTTCTTGTTGCACAGATTTTTGTGTCATTCTAGCTTCTATAGTTTCTACAGCTTTTTCTATTTTATCTAAACGTGCTAAAATAAATGGAGAGTCTAATTCTGCTTGGCAAGGTTTATTATATATAACCTTAATTCCCTAAATAATTTCTTTATATTTTTCTTTTGCTTATGCCATATTTAGTCTAAGTTCATTAACAATATTATCCATTCTGAATAGGTTATGGCTTTCCATATTGTTAAGATAATTAACTAAATTATGTTGAAATTTAACAAAGTCTTTAACAAAGCTACTATTATAGACTTTAACAAAGCTACTATTATAGTCTTGAGTAGTTGCTATTGATGTAGAGATTAAATTTAATCTCTCAAGTATAAGTCTTGATGCTTTAGCAGCATTGACAATGTCATTTTCATTTATCTTATAATAAAATCTGTCATCATTTATCTTTTCTAGAATTCTTTGGTAAAAATCTGCTAGGGTCTGAATGAAGAGGTTTCTAGGTACCTCATTCCAATCTGATCTAACTATTTCCATTAGATAGATAATTGTCTAATCTAGGAATAAGCCTAGTGTGTTCTTTGGTGAGTTTAATTAACTCACTTTCTTGATTTTTTGTCAAAGTTTTAATATCTAAAATGTCTTTGCTAAGGACTTCTATATGATTAGTCTTGATATTTATTTCTTGTAGTACTTGTACAATGTCTATTAAAATTTGGTCTCTATTTCTAGGGTTTGAGTGTCTTTAATTAATTGTCTTAAAATAAGGAATATACACTTATTTTGATCTATTATGTTATTGATAGCCCTAGCAATCATTTGTCTACTATTTGCGTGTTTGGTGGGAATGTGTTCAGTGTGTGAACAACCATCTATATGTGAGGTTAAGCAACCTTCTGGGTCTAAATCAATTATGGGTATAGGTTGATAATCTGGATTGATTCCAAAAATATCTTTGTAAATGCGAGGGTAAATCCCAAGGGCATTAAAAAAAAATTACTTATAGGTCGAAAAAGGAGCATCATGGGTCTGATACCAGAATTGTGATTGGTCAGAATTTGGTTGCGTAAATTATTTAATTTTATAAATTGATCAATTTGAAATGAATAGATTGTCAATGCATTAATTTTAAATGGGTTTAAATCTAATTTGTGGTGTGTTTGAAAAAGAAAAATGAAGCTATTTACTTTTGGTGTGTGTGTATGTGTGTGCGTGTGTGGAGAGAGAGAGAGAGAGAGAGTAGTATGGTGAGAGGTACTCTATGGAAGTGGTGCATTTAAGATTCATGTTATAATTATAAATTGTGCAATTTCAAGCTTTTGATGAAATGAACTAATTTAAGTTTTTGTAAATCAACATGAATTGATTCATTTTTTAATTTGTTCATTTTTGTAACCAAACACTAATAATAAAGCAATTCATGATCGAGTTAATTTTAAATGGGCTAATTTACAATTTTGGAGACAACCAAATAGGCCCTAAAGGTTTTGGAGTCTAAAATAGAATTTTACTAAAAGTATTAATTTTTGTCTTATTATGAACCTTATTTAAGGACCTCATGTGAGTTTCTTCCTATATATATATATATATAAAAAACAAGAAAAGAATCCACCACATCCTCCAATGAAGCAATACTACTCGTGAGCGACTAAACCAGACTCAGAGTCATGTAAACAAGCAAAAGACCAACCACCACTAAATTGCCTCAACCCAACCCATTACATAATTTCCCTCTATTTTTATGACAAACTTACCCCTTCACGTGATCAAATCTTGCCAAACTTTAAAATCATTAGAGATTTAAACCCAATTGCGACAAATTTGAAAGTTTAGGGTGGTAATTGTTCAAAATAGCAATAGAGAAAGGGCAAAGTGACGCTATCAGCTTGTTTGGGAGTTTTATTTTGGAGAGAAAAGAAAGAAAAATAACGAAATTATGCTTCCTTTACGTAGTTTGGGAGTTTCCACATGAGAGAAAGTGTTGTTTCGTCATTTTCCGTCGTTTGGGAGTTTAAAAGGAGAGAAAAGAAAGGAATTTTTTTTAAAAAAATTCCCTTCCTTTCTTTCCAAAACTTTCCTTCCAAATCGGAAAGAAATAGAGAGAAAGAAAAGTTTTCTAAAGAATGTACCTTATTTCCCTTAAGAAAATTATTTTCCTTCCAACTCGCAAACACTAGAAAAGAATATTATTTATCTTCCTTTCTAAATTATTTCTCTTCTCTTCCTTTCTTTTCTCTCTTATAAATTTTCCTTTCTTTTCTTTTCTCTCCTAATAAAACTTTCTTTTCCTTTCCTTTCTCTAAAAAAACTCCCAAACAAGCCATATATTTCAAGAGTCCCTGTTTGAAAATTAAAATTTTCAAATTTATCCTCTATGAATTATGATTACCTTTATAATGCAACAAATGCACTTAAATCTCTATTCTCCCATTAGTTATGGCTGGGACATATAACTTTAAATTCCCACCTATTTAATATACTGTTTTTAGAAATGGGACTTTTATTCGGCATAGACCAAAAAGGAGCATTGCTTTTAACACGGAGCTTAAAACTAAACAAATACTGTGAAATAACCGGAGAGGGTTGTTTGTCACTGATCCCAAGAAATAAAAACCAAAAATAAAAATTGACTTCTTGTTTGGCCATCTAAAGCTGCATTGTATTTCATCAAATACTCCATGTTTGTGTTTGGAACGCAAAGTGCATTTCGGAGTTTCTCTAAACCATTGCTCGTGAAAAAGTAAAACAGAATACTTAAAAAGAACAGTTAAATAAAAACAGCAAAAAAGTAGAGCATTATTAGTTTTGCCAAACTGGATAGTCAGTTGAAAATATCCCTCTATTCGTAAACAAAATTGCTACTATATCTGTTAACCAGCCTATCACAGGGACTTCCAGGGATTCCTCCAACATTACTGTACAGTTAGAAGGTACTGCAAAATATGTGGCAGTTAACTACATTGGGCAAGCAGATTGGATCAGGCTCTTCTAAAATTACGATAATTTTACTATGTAGGGTTATCATTTTCGACAGTTGTTAATGTAAGGACATTTTTTAGTTTAACTCCCACTTCCATGGCGGGCTTTAAGTTACACCCCTGATGTTAAATTGATTTGAAAAACATTACCACCACCACCACAATTCACGGCTTAGGGACAGTTTGCAAGTATATTTTGTGACACTCAGATTTTGCAATACTTTTAAGGGGCTATTGAAACTTCTTTTAATTTTAGGAGTGTAACTTAAAAGTGACAAGAAGGGTTGACGAGGGAATAGAAAAATAAGAGTCATGTGACCGACCCCAAATAATTCGGGAAATGTCCAGTTGAGTTGAGTTTAACTCAAAAGTTACAAGAACTGAGAGTTGGAAGTCAAAATAATCCTCGAGTCCTCAATATGAAATTAAAAGGTTGAGAATAAGTCAGATAACGATAAAAAGGGGTCATTGTTTAAGTCTTTTTATAACTCATTGCGAGGTTAAATGACACTTTTTGAGTTTTATCCCAATTTTCTATAGCACAAAGGTAGGAACAAAAGTTGAGATGAAAGTCGAAATCACCCAAAAATATATTTGAAGTTTAGTCATCTTTTAAAACAGTGTTACCGGTGACGTGGCATACTTACAACTATTTATTTATCAACGGACGATAATTTTTCCCAACTCTACATGGTATTGTTATCCCAGAATTCTAAAGGAGCCCAATCTACGCAGATTAGCGCAAACTCTATGAAAAATTAGAAAAACATACCTCCTCAATCTTCGTGATGGGTGTTCATCAGTTACATAGGATAATTTACATGATAGAGTTTGCGCTGCTCATCACTGTGAGAAAGTGCCAGGGTATAAAGCATGCATCAGTTTTCTGTATCACCGGCTGTGTAGTTGGCAGAGTAGTCGATTCCGGGATCACCTGCAAAGGTGTATATATATTCACAATCAAGAAAATCCACCCACACTAAAGCGCACACACAAAAGATGTTATTTTGACTTTGGCACCTATTATTTGTGTTTACCCAGTCTGGCCCTCAAAAAACTGTGAACTTTGGGGGTCAGACCAGGTAAGGTCAAATAAATGAGCGTCAAAAGTCAAAATACCCTCCTACCCCCTCCCCTCCCACCCACCATCACCACTCAAAAAAAATGATATCAGCATAGAATCAGAATTTTATTACTCATGACAGAGTCGGTAGATAAGCGTCCTGGTGACGTGCTCCTCCTGGTGTCTGCAGGGGTAAAAATGACAAGGGAAGCTCGTTTTCAGACATCAAAGGTAAGCACACAAACTAGTAGGCATATAAATAGTTCTAACTGATTTTGTGCAATGGGAGAGTAAAAGGAATTCTACCTTCATTAAGTATTTCCTTTAATACTTTTTAGTACTTTTTTTAAATTGAACAAACAAAAATTCAATGATAATCCAAAGCATATACCACCTGATCATGCATGACTCCATACATGCCTGAAAAAAAGGTAACTTGCACACTTCACTCACAAAAAGACAATAGTTCCAACTATGAGTTAAAAAAGAAAAAGGAAAGCTGCCCAAAATTAGGTTACCCCAAAGCCTAGTTTGTTGCCAACAACTTGAACTTCTCTCATAAAGCCTCCTTTTTAACCTTAAACTTCAAAGACCCTTGCACTCTTTTCATTCCAAATTAGGTTAAAAGTAGCCATGACTTTGAATCTCCATAAATGACGACTTTTCTTCTTTCAACCATACGTCTATGGCCCATCCATTCCAACAAAAAAAATAGAAATCTGTGAAGTGTTGTGTCAGAGCTCCTACAATCCCAAATCCTTTCCATGGTTTCCAACATAAAAAAGAAGCCACACTATAATGGAGCGACATTTGGTCAAGATTTTCACTCGAGTTGTAGCATAGCACGCACCAATTTTAAGATAAATACCAAATTGATCTTGTCATTTGGATCAACTCATTGGTATTGACCTTCCCACAAGCCATTAACCATCAAAATACCCTGATGTGAATCAATAATGCGGAAGCGTATTTTTACACTACACACCAAACTAAACTAAAAAAAAAAAGATCTCTCTCTCTATATTCTTTTATCAAAATTCAAGGTTGGTTACAAATGAAAGCCAAGGGCCTATTTATAGGAGAGAGTAGGTTGCTAACCAAGCTAAGATCCAAAAAGACTAAAAAGGGCAACTAATAACTAAAATTGACTAATTAGCTCCAAACATAATTGGAAACTAATTAAACACTAAAAATAAAAGAAAATGACAATAATACCTAAACTAAAAATAGAAAAAAGATAGTCTCCTCCCGGGAGCACAACCACGTGCCACATGTCACCAATATACATCATTCTCCCCGTCTTCGAAAAAGCTCGTCATCAAACGTATAGGGTGACTCATCAATGCCACATGATATGAACCAAGAAAAGCTTTGGACCCCAATCAAAATCAATCAAAAGGGGGCTACCCAACTGGAATTAGTCCCATGTATATGAACCTCATTTATAATGGGTTTAAAAAATCCAAATTCCGGCGATGTCCCTCTACGAAATCCAAGCAACCAAAAACTGACTACCATATCCGCCTTGTCGACGCCACAAGAACATGGTTGCAACTTGGAGTGGTGGACCCTTGAATCTGACCGGACGGGAACACCGGCGACCGCACCTTTGCGAGTACGATGGCGAAACAAGCGGACCGAAGACGGCGACATTCCTGAAAGCCAGACCCAAGATGGCAATTTCATGGAAGTCATATGTTGTGTCACAAATAGGCCCTAAGACCAATTTTGACCGGATCTGAGGTCAAATAGGGATTGGATCGGAGTAGGGAAGTCCATTTTTGTTGAATTTGATTGTGGTTGGACATTAATAAGTGGGGAATGATAAAAAAAAATAGGGTTAAATTTGGGGTGGGCTATTTTGGGCTAAAAAGGAGGCTAGGGTTGGGTTTGGGAAGAAATTGAAGACGGAGATTCATGTAGACATGGTGGTGGTTGTGTGGCAGTAGGAAATGGAGGTGGAGGAAGATGATGGTGGAGGGTGGGGTGGAGGAGGCTAAAAGGGTTGGTATCCCCCCTTTTAGCGGTGATGGAATTTAGGGTTTCCATTCACCCGATTCCCATTTGGACATTTATCAATCCACCTGATTTAAGGGTTGTCCGAGTTGGAATCTCAACTCGATACCCACTTAACGCACCACAACGAACACCAAGAACAACGCAGCTCACCACCAAGAACAAGCGCAACTCTGATACCATATGATGTGAATCAAGAATGCGAAAGAGTATTTTTACACTACACACCAAACTAAACTAAAAAAAAGAGATATTTCTCTCTATATATTCTTTTATCAAAACTCAAGGTTAGTTACAAATGAAGTTCAAGGGCCTATTTATAGGAGAGAATAGCTTGCTAACCACGCTAAGATCCAAAAAGACTAAAAAGGGCAACTAATAACTAAAATTGACTAATTAGCTCCAAACATATTTGAAAATTAATTAAATACTAAAAATAAAATAAAATGACAATAATATCCTAAACTAAAAATAGAAAAAAGATAGTCTTCTCCCGGGAGCACAACCACGTGCCATGTGTCACCAATATACATCATTTACTTTTGAGGAAATACCGATAGTCCAAATAATTTTTAATGGAGTAAATGGGCAAGAAGAAGATATTTCAAGAAGATAACTGAAATAGATTTTACACTAAAACGATCCCCACTCAAACTCCCATCTCATAAGATCCCTCATCCCCAAGGATAACTAAGCCCTTCTAGCTCAGTGAGCAAGGATACAAATTTCTCAAAACTCATCGGACCCGTTTGGTTGTCCCAAAATTGCAAATTAACCCATTTATAAATTGGCTCATTTACGAATGGGTCAACTAATTGTGTTTGGCTTCATTAATGAAATGATTGGGTCATTTAAAGGTCACGATTGATTCTAAAAGGGTCGGAATAGTATACCCGGACGTATAGTTTGTGTCTCGAAGCAATTCTAGACCAACCCGGCACCGTTTAAGGGCGTTTCGATCATTTGGGAATTTAAAGTAGAAGGAACTCCGAAATTGAAAGGTTATATCTGCCCATTTGGGTTGAAGGCCAGGGTTAACACAAATTAGAGGAAGGAGAGGCCATAGGATGAGTAGAAGAGAAGAAAACTTAGGTTTTTCACACCAATTCTCACCACCAACGTGCCGGAATCGTAATCAAAGCAAGGAGAGATCAAAACCGTCATCAACAAATGAATTTCAGACCTGCAATCATAAGGCAAGTGTTTATCTTGCATGTTTTTGAAGAGATTATAATACCCATGTAGTGTAGGGTTTTATATATGATGATTTAAATGATATTCTTGGGGTTTTGAAAATTAAAACACATGATTTGGGATAAGATTACATGTAGAATGGATTCCTTGATGTATGTAACACGAAATCAGATGATATGTAATAAAGAAAATGAAAGAAATCTGGGTTTTTGATGAACATAGATGAAGAACATGAAAAACTAGGGTTTTGATGAATTAAGGGTTATTATCAGTTCTTAAATAGAATTATTGATGTTTTGATGATATATTTACATTGGAAATCACCCCTATACATCTATGTAATGTTTAGTAATGTTGGTTAAGAGTTTGGTGAAGAATCATAGGGTTTTGAGTAATGAAAATTAAAGAAAAACGCAACTACGTAAGAGAAGAAGAGACCTGCACAGTTTCTAATCGATTCGGCTCCTTGGCCGAATAGATTCGATTTCCCCAGATTTTGGCAATTTCCCTATTTGATATCCGGTCTTCGTGAATGTTTAATTGAGAGACTTTTATATTATTGGTAATCTATGAGGAAGGACTTTGTGAGTTCCAGTAGACATATGATAGTGATTATGGTTCAACCAAAGCAAGAGTATTAAGATTTGAACCGATTAGGGCATAATGTGGGATTCATGAATTCGAGAAGAATGAGAATGAATCACGGAGAGAATGAGTGAACCTATGATGAGGTCCAGTAGGGTATGTACTGAATTAACTTAAGGGGTAACTAGGGCCATTCGGGTAGAGAATAATACTCGGAATATGCGATAGAGAGTTATAATCGTAAATCAATAGTATGTTGAGCATTTGAGAGAGATATTACGTACGGGTTATGATTATAGGTTGGGTGTGTACCTATACGAACTATATTATCGGTTGGGTGTATACCTATACGGATTATATTTATGGGTTGTGGGTATGCCTATATGCGACATATGGATAGGTTGTGTGTATGCCTATTATGTGATTTCTTATGTGTGAACACCTACGCTACCTGTTATCACGGAGGTCCCGCGCAGAGGGCGATCCCACCTTGATGATTCCAGTGACGTCTGGATTAGTGCCCCAGAACATAGAACCTAGGTACGATGGCTATCTGAGTGTGCGATAGTATTGACGGTCAATTGGGTACGTTAGGTGTGTGCGTAAACCATAGGCTTGGAACTATGTTCGCCTCCAATATGTGTTAATTTAATTTATGGTTCGAGGGTGATATCGGAACCGTTGGTCATTGATTTGGGTACGTGAGGTACATGGACTTGATAGCAGAGTATGCATGTGTGCATCGTGATGGCCAGCCCGGGAGATGTTGTATATATATATATATATATATATACTTGGGTGATTAATCCTACTTATGTGTAACAGCAGGGACTAAACAGTGTATATCTATAATATGCGTAATCTACTCATGTGTGATGGTAGTAAAGTTAGATAGCGTACATCTAATGATTTAAGTAGAACAACTTAATGAAATGGTTTAATGATAACATACTTGAAATGTTAATTATGGTTTAATAATAACATACGGATAATGTTAATTATTAATAATACAATAGAGTACTGTATAGGCGGTACGGGTGAGCTAAACTTGTTAGTGGCTAGTTAGATACGTATGAGGTCTAGTTAGGCTGGGTAGCATAACTAGGTGGAATAAGTAAGAGACGTTAGGTGTGCACTATAGATGAGAGGTGATGAACTCAAGAGAGTGTAGGCGGACTAACATGTGTAATCAATAACTGCTTTTAAACTGTTGATTTAAATGCTTCCAAAATATTTTTCAAAAGGTTTTCTTGGGCTCTGACCCATATGCAAAATATTTTCAAAACCTTTTAGGTGTCCAGCCACAGGGTCGCCCAGCTTGATGATTTGTTCCAGGGATGCATAGCTACCATGGTTCAAAGTCTCGGTATCGATCCCGGGATCGGACACCTGATTTTCAACTCGGTCGCGGTATCGGGCGATACGCAAAGATACGCTATTTAGAGAGCGCAAAAAATTCCGGAAAAAATATAGAAAATTTTAAAAAAATAAGATTAACAATGTGGACCAATGAGATACATTCAAACCCATCATTCAATATGCATTGCATTGTAGAATTGGTTATACTGAAGCGCGGCAGAGTTGTCAGATTTAATATTGCATAGTAAACCAATAACAATATTGAAAAACAAAAATATACATTTTGTTTTAACAACAATGTATATTTTTTTACATTTTTACAAAAACGTACAAAAGAACGTTGTTACAAAAATGTACATTTTTTAACAACAATGTACATTTTTTTACATTTTTACAAAAATGTACATTTTTACAAAAATGTACATTTTTTTAACAAATATGTATATTGTTTTTTACATTTTTATAAAAACGTACAAAAGAACAGTTTTTACAAAATATTTCAAAAATGTACATTTTTACAAAAACGTACAAAAGGACATTTTTACAAAAATGTACATTTTTTTTAACAAAAATATATATTTTTTTACAAATATGTACACTTTTTTTACAAATATGTACAAATATATATTTTTTTACAAATATGTATATTTTTAACAAAAATGTACATTTTTTTACATTTTTACAAAAAACGTACAAAATAATATTTGTACAGAAATGTACATTTTTTACAAACATAAATGTACATTATATATTTTTTGTAAAAGATTTGAATATTTTTTGTAAAAAAATAACATTTCTTCGAAAAAAGAGTTTTAGTAGTCATTTTTTAAAAAAAAAGAGTACTACTTTTTAAAAGATTTATATATTTTTTTTAGTAGAGTCATTTAAAAAAAAAAGAGTTTTATGTTTTAAAAAATTAATGCTAATACTTTTGAAAAAGTAATACCATTCTGTAAATGTTACAATATATTTTCAACAACGAAGAAATATGGTAAAAGATAAAAGTTCTATCAAAAAATAAAACAAAATATGACAATATCGTTTGAATCGGTTGTCTCGGCCGATATCGCGGCGAGGCGTCTCGGAATCGGTTGTTTCGGGCGATATCGCGGCTGTCTCGGCCGATTCAGTGTTTTTTTTTTTACGTCTCTCTGTATCGGATCGGTGCCCTCCGATTCCGGGTTGACTAGGCCGATACCGAGTCAACTCGGCCGATACTTTGAACCATGATAGCTACAGCACTTATACATGCTTGCAGGATTTGGATTAGACGCTTCACTTACTTCATTCCTAGAGTATGATTCAGTTTCAGTTTTTATTTGGGCATGTTGCCCCTTCAACTATTTCTTTTATTTCAGTTCAGACTGTGTACTCAGGTTTATTATTTCTGTTGGACTTTATATTAGACTTGGGAACCGATGGTTTATTTAGTATTAATTATTTTGTGATTGATTCAGATTATTTTTTTTTTGCGTGCATGGTTTGATTATTGAATATATTTCTGTGTGAGGTTGTTTAATGAAAGATAAAATTTGGCACCGGCTTTTGAATGCTAGATGGTTAGTAAATTTTAAAACGTTTTCGACAATGATGCTAAGAATGAACCAAATGAGCTTCATGTTTTATTTATATAAAGGATTGATCACCCGGTATTTAAATTGGCGGGGTGTCACATTACATTTCTTCGTGGACTTTTTGGGACTCGTTCTTCAGTAGAAAGTTAAAGTCATAATTTCATTGACACCATTTTTGAAAGCATAAATAGGGCTTCATCATTGTTTGCTACTTACACAAATCTCCCTTAGGATTTTATGTTGTGTTAAAGAGAACCCATCCTAATTGGTCTGTTACAGCGGATGAAGATGTTCCAAAATTATTTTTTATATTTCAAAATATAAATATTTTTTTGTGTGTGTGCATGCACGCACAAGAGAGAGGGAGAGGGAGGGAGAGAAACGATGTACACACTTAAAGCTAACATAAATCAACAAATTTAGACTACATGAACATGGACCGTAACATTCTTTTTTTATCATTGATAAAATTGTGAACATAATTATTCTAAATTTTGAGACTCAAACCTCCAAGGATGGCAGCTGAGCTAAGAATCATAGTCTATATTTGCTAGAATGTCAGATCAAGATAGCATCTCAAGAATGTTCAGAAGATAACATAGCATGCAGATCCAAAAAGAAAAATTGGAAATAATATGAATAAATTACTACTTGAGTTAATAAACTTTACATACCAAAAGAACGACGTGACCCTCTGACAGCCTCAAAATTCTTGTATGTATAGCCAACAAAACTGTAATCTTGGGGAGTTAACAACATCTGCCAATACAAATGTGAAAACAGAATATGAACCTTTGTGAGTTCAACAGATATAAGAAGAATAATGTTATATAGTAGGAACAGATTCTAGTTGGCGTGCCAGTGACAATGAACAAGGGGTAGATCACACTAGAATATCAGAGATACACTTTGATTTTAAGAAATTTATATATTAGTCTACCAAAATGGAGAATTGGAATAAGAGTTTCAAAATACAAAACAAGGCCTTGCTACAAATAATAACAATTTTTCATTCTGTCACAAGGTAAATTACTCTATGCCTAATAAGAAAACAGAACGCAATGAACTTTGATCATAACACATACTAAGGCAGACCAAGGACCAGAGCTTCATGGAGTTACGAGGTAAAGAATGACTCTAAAACAAGAAATGATGTTATTCAATATACCACTACGAGATAAATGCGAACAAGGGGTGTTGAGGCAGAGAGGGTTTAGGAATGCACCCACCAATGCTGTGGGATTATTGTCGTGTTGAGCGTAGAACAATGTGTTGAGTTCCTCGTGATATTGAGGAGAAGAGTGGGAAGATGAACACTCCGAGTATCTTAACAAGAGAGAGAGAGAGAGACCACTAATTGTGTACTGTGCAACATATGTGGATCTAACTGTGAAGTTGTGGTAATTAATAAAGATTTAATGAACTCCAATGGTATGCAATATAACTGTGAGAGAGAGAGAGAGAGAGAGGAGTTCTCATTTCTCAGTTAGATATGTATCCCGCCTGTTTGTGTTCCCTATTTGTAGAGGGAAAGCATTAAATGCCCTAACCTCGCATTAAATGAGATCTGACATCATATTAGAGCAAGGACTGCACAGCTCACGTTAGGCAGCTGATTGACAACCTAATGATGGGGTTAACCACCAACCAAAGGTTTATCCTACCTAATGTAGTGATGTGCATTAGGCACGAGTGACATGTATGACCTGTCATATTAGTGTCATTTCTTGGTGTGATACCGAGACGAACATCAACGTGTGTCCTCGTGCAAAGAGTAATTGTTCACTCAAGTGATAAACGGTAAAGGTTGTACCAGTGCACAAGGCTCCCGCTTTAGACTAGGGGAGGTTGATGTAGGCAAGCCTTAGCCCCATTTTTCGGAGAGATTGCTTCCAAGACTCGAACCCGCGACATGTCGCTTTGGGCGGGCAAGCACTTGCCATTGCACCAAGTTCTCTCAAATACTCGACCATTGTCCTTGCTCGGGCCAAGTACGACTTAGTACCCAAAACCCATTGTACCTGTTGGTGAGCAAGGCAGCTGCTTGTTTCCTTGGAAGGGTGATGAACAGTTCACCCATACTACAACATGAACAATATCATATTTCAACACAACTTTTCATTTCAGATTCCTTTTGTATTTCCACCACACCTTACATTTTCACATTGATGTGTGGCCATTAGAATAACATCACCATATTAAAACTCTTGCATAGAACTCTTCCATCCACTACCACCTCCACCCCCTATCGCCTCTTCATCTTTAGATGCAGTTTGACAACTAAATTACATTTTGGTACAATAATTGGCGTGATGAATCCCTCATGATATTATAATTCAAAGGAGGATGAAAATGTATGAATTTCTTAGTTAAAAACCAAAGCAAGGCAGCGGTGGATTCATTTTACATAGATTTATAAGAATATTGATGTTGATCCTCTCCAGGTTCTTTTGGAAAGCCTCCGAACAAAAAAGATGGGGGGGAACAAAAGATGATGTATGTAGCGCTCTGGAAGTGTAAAACAACAAAATACACTCTTGATCAACCACTTAAAATATACATAAGGGTTCGTTTGGTACATGTCATGGCAAATATTGTCATGGCAAACTTTGTCATGGCAATATTTACCATGGCAAATTTTGCCAATATAAATGTTATTTTTCTCACATTAGGCTATGAAACAACCAAATGAGGTAAAACAAGTTTTTTAGACAAAGCGTTTGAATAACACATTTTTAAGACAGATTTTTTATAACATTTTCTTAAAATTGTTTTTAAAACAGTTTTTATAATCTATTCGAAACAGGTTTTTTAAATGTTTAAAATAGTTTTTACAATATTTTTATAATATGATTTTTTTAAAAATTTGTAAAACATTTTCTTATCAAATTTTTATAATATTAAAAACAGTTTTTAAAACATTACAAAACAGTTTTTAAAAATGTTAAAAACAGTTTTTATAATAACGTTTTTAAAAAAATTTGTAAAACATTTTCTTAACAATTTTTTATAATATTAAAAACAGTTTTTAAAACATTACAAAGCAATTTTTAAATATTCATAACAGCTTTTTTAATTTTATAAAGAAGTTTTTAAATTGTTTTTTAAAACACTAAAACCGTTTAAGAAGTTAGCAAATTTGTTGGCAAATATTTCTCACTCAAATAGGTAAGCAAAGTTTGCCAACACCTTATGCATGAAGAGTGTTGTACACTGGCAAACAATGTCACGGCAAATTGTGCTACCAAACTGCCAAAAAGTGAGCAAATTTTCATATTTGCGAACTTTTTGACATTTACCATGGCAAAACATAGCAATCAAACAGACCCTAAGAGATATACACGAAACTGGAAACACTTCTCATAGTATTTCTCACACAAAATTGACTCACAATATGGCAGCCACGGGCCATTTAATTGAATGAAATTTAGAAAGGGTACACTTGACAATATGAATAATTTAAAAAAAAAAAAAACTCATGTCGTCAGATGTGAATTTGAAAGTCAAATCTCTAATCCCTTAACTGAAGGAGCTAAAAAGGTAACTAAAAAATTCTGAAAAATGATTAATAAAATTCAAATAAATATTTAATCCCTTCTTTCTCTTGTTTCCCAATGTTCCATCAGATGGCCTCTCCACAGCTCAGCCTCTTTGCAGCAAAAGATTTTTACATCTCTCGGGTGGATAGTAACGATGCTTTATTTGCTTCCAAGGCTATTGTGGAAATCTTAGTACCATCTGGAACGATTCGGTGTGTTTAGTAGACCACTAATATAAAACCCTCAACAAAAGATAACCTAGTCTATGGATGGTTCCTGATTTGTGCGCCATTGCAAGTCAGATACGATAATGGTGTAGTATTTGCTTTTACTAAAGTTTTAAAAAAGAAAAAACTTATTGGCATGGTCAATATCATTTGATGGCAAGTAGCGCACCACCACCACCACCACCACCAAACACACATACTTATTTTTTGAAGAAACCCTCCACTTCAATAGGTATTTATTCACGAAAAGCAGACATGAGATTTTCTTTCTAGATGAAATTACACAGGAAACTTCCAGCTTGGTACTTATAGCCTGTAGAGTATAGAGGGGTTATGGAGAGTCACCCAAATGTGTTAAATTCATTGAAGTTTGTTTTGTTCCTTTGGCATACTGCAACTGACATTTATCGGGCGGCATACACCACCATGAATACACAAGTGGGCAGTGCAATCACAAAACTTGGGGTATGATATGGTGGGATATAGAAGTATTATCATGTTGCGTCAGCTTTAGAGAAATTAAAGGATTTTTTGTTCAACAAAAAAATAATTTTTTTAATGGAAATGGAAGGCAAGCACAAAATGTGCTTTATGGCATCATAAGCAAATTGTACATCCTGTATTTTTCAATTTGAAAGAATGCATCTCATAGTATCTTATACTCCTCGATCGCAAATCAATGAACTAAATTTCATGATGTTCAGTAAGTGTTGATTTTGGCTACTGATTACGTTAAAAGTTAATTGTCCTTACAATGTTCGACTTTTAAACGTGGACTTTAATTTGGGACAGAGGGAGTATACAAATATGGGATGAAATCCTCAATCCACTGTGTTTTGTTTTTGGCTGAAGCTGTGTGAATATAAAGGACTATAAGCTTTTTCTATTTGTCTACATTCCCTTCCACAGCAAAAAAGAAACTCACATCTACAAGTGCTTTTGGCTCTAATTATTCAATTGTATATTAGTGAGGAGTTAGTTTCCAATATTATATGTTTTCCTCCTATCTATCAACTTTATGATACTTTATTATCAAAATCTTCATGAAACAAAGTACTTGCATCTCACACAGTAGACAGTACATGGAAGTTCGATCACAATAGGTCAAATCTTGTTGCATTTGGCTTGTGAACTTAACACAAAACACCATTCACGTGTGATGATGAAGAAGAAAAAGAGAAGTAGTTTTGCAAATTATGATTTCCTTATTCCTTGCACAAAATAGAAAACTACAAACCTTCCTTTGGGGTCCGGAACCAGCTCTCGTCGGTGGAGGATTTACCTGTGGCGTGATTTAAACGTCGGTAAAATATTACAAACATCAATTTATAAACAGAAGAAAGGAATGATCTACAAATTATAAAAATTGCGATAAAAGATGTCAATGAATACAACTGATACTACTAATTCACAAACTGCCAAAAAACTTTCCACCGCTAAAAAAATATTGGATTTTTTTTTAAACAGATGCAATAATATATAAGCAGGGGCTGACCAAGGAATTTTTTCTTCCCTTTTTTTCCATTTATCTTTAGGCGGCAAACAACATATGCAAGTGTTTATGTATATTGTACAGGTAAGCTATATATGGAGAGGGAGTGCAGGATAATCATTTAATGAGCCAGAAACTTTAGAAGAAACTGAAGATAATGACATGGTTATCACTTTTTACAAACACATACTGATGTAAAAATCTGATTCTGGATCTAGGGATAAAAATCCGATTCTAAATCTGAGAATAATAAAGTAAAGTTAGAAGTTGACTGCAACGCTTCGAACATTGACCATGGAAATTTTGCAAACTTAAATGCTATTGCCTGAGATACTTTTTCCCTTTTGTATGGCGGGTGAATGATAAATTTATTGGTTAACTATAATTTTTTGGGGGAAGGTTTAATATAATATTACATTTGCTTCTCAAATAAAAAAGGGAACATATTAATTTATTTATTGATCAGAAACAGGATATTATGGCATTAATTCCCTGAAAACTTGAATCTTCAGTTCCTAGAGGGTAAGGCAAGAGAGTTGTTAATTATGAAATAGTAAATATAGATAATATCAATATATGTACATGTACGTACACACACACACACACACACACACACACACACACATATATATATATATATATATATATATATATATATATGTATGTATGTATGTATGTACATTTCTATGCATATGAACTTTGAAGTAGGGGCAGAACTCAAGCCTCCCGACCAGCCAGAAGGAGACAAAAGTCAAAGAAAGAAACAATGCCCACATCTCCAATGAATACAGGATTCAATCTGACGTCTTTAGTATAATTATGAAGAGATTTATCATCAAGGTTATATGTCACCTTCTGACGCTCTAAGCTTGAGGATCAGTTGAGAGCAAAATGAGGCAAAATTAGTGGATCCTTTTTTATGAATCGGTGGATCTCTAACATTATCTTACTACAGCTAATGTTGTAGCACCACTTGTAACATGCTTAATGCATGGATAACACCTAAACGAAACATATTGCTATCAAATCTCTTTAAAGCTGAGTAAAAAATCTTGAACAAACACTTGCTTATACTGCCTGAACTAATGATGGAAATAGAGAATAACAAACATTTATCGCCTTACAGCACTGTTACCTTGGTCACATTTCTTGTTGCTTTTGTTCTTTTATTATCATATAGTTTATGTATCAGTTCAAATAGAAGATATTTTCAGACACAAATTGACGTAAAAATGACGTCAAATGGGAGCAAGAAGAAGATAACTCTCTCAAATAACTATATCTCAACATAGAAGAATGCCTCAAATGAGACTACAAAAGAGTATTTACAAGTAGGAGGTTACTTGGGTTCTAAGCTATCAATCTATATACAATTATGTCCCTATATGCCCCTTAACCTTCTTTCCTCTAAATACTAACAAGAAATTAACCTTCTTTCCTCTAAATACTAACAAGAGAAAATACAAGAAAAATACAATGTACTGCTAAAAAAATAACGAAAAGGCTCCTATTCACATCACTCTCCCCCCCTGAAAGAGTTCGTCCTCGAACTCAAAGGGGAAAGCCTTCAATGTCACCATCGAGAACAGTAATGAGGGCATGCTGGGGTGGAGCCTCCACCGTCTCCTCAAGATACTCGGGGTCGCCAGAAGCTATAAGTACGCGACGCCGTGGAAGGGAGCAATCCGAAGCTCTATGGCCAATCACCCCACAATTGTAACATTTGAATGTTACAGGGTAGTGGATGCCGGAGCAGCTAAAGTAGGTGGCACCACAGGAGCACTAGAAATCACAGGGACTGGAAGAACTGGAGTGGAGCGGCTACGAGGTGGAGAGGCAGTCTGATGGAAGGTCTCTAGTTTAGTGGCGTACTCGGCCGCCTTTGCAAAGGAGGTGATGTCACGTAAAGCAAGAACCCGCTAGATATAACTCTGCAGCCTATGGATATAATGACTACTTCGCTGCTTCTCACTCTCGTCGAGACGGGCACGAGTACAAAGAAACTGAAAATGCTTTGTGTAGTCTAACACTGACGTGTTCTGCCGGAGAGATTGTACCCGAAGGAAGAGGTCGCACTCATAGGTAGCCGGAACAAAGGCGTCCATCAACTGTGTTCGAAACTCTGCCCAAGACTGGATAGGAGGTAGGCCATCAAGGGCACGGCGCTGCTCCACATCATTCCACCATACACTAGCGTAGCCTTGGAACTTGGTCGCAGCTAGGAAAACACATCGGCGACCCTTCAGTCGCTTGTACTCAAATATCCGCTCCATCGCGGGGAGCCAATCAATAACGGCGTCGGGCTGAAGGGCATCTAACATCGGGACATCCATCCGAATATCACCCTGCATACTCCTACTGGAGGGCCAAGTGTGATAGCATCGCCATCGTGTAAAGTCTTATCGCCCTCATCTAGATCATTATCGCCTAGCGAAGGCTCATCAATCTGGGCTCTCTGCCGCTGTCTCCGAGGCGGTGGATGAGGAGGATCAGGAGCTGATGGTGGTATCTCTAGAGGATTGGTGGAGGAGGAGGAATATAGGGTGGCACGACTTCCATAGGTGGGGGAGGAGGTGGAGCGGGGGTCAAAGGCTGGCCGTAGGGGCAGTGAACAATCTGGTGGCCTCTCTGGTAACACTAAAAGCAATGTCTCTCTGTAATGGGCACATATGAAGTAACCTTCGGGCTCAATGAGTCAAAAGGGGACATATTGATACGCCACTCAGTGGGTGGGTGGGGGAGGCTCAATGTCTGGAAGAGAATGAGGTCGGGGTGAGGGTGGATTCTCAAGTGGCGGGAGACCAATCCACTCCCGTACCCGCTCAAAGGAATCAACAGGGGCCGAATGGGCAGAGCGTGCATCCAACACAAATTGGAGTGAGGAACATGTCTCGGGTGTCCTGTGGGTGGGGAGGTGTGGAGCAGGTGGGGGCGGAAGCATGGGGAAAGCAATATAGGATGGATGAGGGTCAATAGTGGTGGGTGGGGCTGGTGGCATGGAAGGAAGATGGTGGGGCTCAAGGTGTCTTTGTGGGAGGTGACGAGGATAGGTTGAAACGTGTTGGGGGGTGGGGTCATGATGCGGGGTGATGGTAGAGGCTTGGTGAGTTTGTGGGGGTAAATGGGATGAGATGAGGACGCGAGATGGGGGAAGATGAGGGGATTGGAGATGATGGTGGTGTAATGGTAATTCGGGTGGTGGTGGAGGGTTCTTAGATGAGTTTTGATAATTTTGGAGGGTGGGAAAATGTTGGTGTAGGTTTTCAATTGGTGGATCATATGTGAAAGTTTCTAAACACAAGGATAACTGAGGAGATTTGGGTTTTTATTTACGGTTTCTTGGGCATGAAGGGATTGAAACCCTAGGGTTTCGTGACCACAATCTTCATCACTGACCTCTATGGGGTCATCTAGCACCAGATTCAAATCACTTGGACCTATTTGTTGATTGGTGGCATATTTGATTGCCGGAATGAAGTCGGAACAACTTGGAACACCTTTGGTTGGTGGCAACTGGGTCGGATCCAACCCTTTTGTGCGTCAGACGTCACGGATGAGATCTGCGATTGTTGGCGAGACAGATCGGATTACTGGAGGAGAGGATCGAACCCCGGTTGGAGCGTGCTGCCTCGGGGAGGGTCAAATTTCTTGAAGCTGCTCTGGACGACCTCCGATTGTGCTGATCAGATGTTCAGATTTCCGGATCTGAGTGGGGGCAGACCAATACCTGGTCAGCGCATAGTTATTTAAGGCGCCAATGTCTCCATATAGCCTAGACGCAAGGCGAGGCGCACATTATACAAGACATGCAAAAATTGTATATCTATAATAACCAGATTATTTTATGATCTAAAATTTGAAATATAACATAAATAACTATTATACAAGGTTATGAAGAGACACAAAAGAAGATATATCTAATATACCATATGGAAAAAAAAAAGCATAAAATCAAATATCTAAATTTATTTAACATTTTAATTATCAAATAATTAACAAAAGCAATGATATTAATATATTTTGAAACATATGTACTCCAATGTGTGAAAAGAAAAATTAAGATTAATCAGAGATGCAACAATGTTCGAATTTTTTTTGTCTCTTTTGCCTTGAGTAGTGATAGTGAGAAAGTTTCAGTTTCACCAAAACTTATGTTCCGACTTTGGTTAGTTTTTGGGGTGGGAAATGGTTCAATTCTCCAAATTTCATTGGAAAGTCAAACATATTGATTGGTTCATTCGTATATTCTAAAAAAAATTAACAAGGCGCGCCTTAGGCGCACCTTGAGCCTGGAGCCTAAGCGCACAAGGCGCGCGCTTTATTGAAGGGGCCTTGCTTGAGGTGAGGGGAGGCGCTAATGCTGCGCCTCGGTGAGCCTGGAACCTAGGCGCACGCCTAGGCGCGCCTTTAACAACTATGTCAGCGAACCCTCTAGTGCGTCAGGTTGACCCGCTTAGGGTTTCTGACTTCAACGGCAGGTAGTTTTTATTACCCGATGTTGGGCGGCCTCTGATGGGGTCGAACAACTATTTAGTGCCCCTGATCTGCTCGTTTTGCATCGGCAGAGGATGTGGTCAGCAAGGTAAGACCTCGGGTATAGTAGGTCGGTTGGCTGGGGCTCCGGATCTGCTCGATCGGGCAGTGTATGGGTTTGATTGGAGTGGGTGAAGAAGTATGATGGGGTATACCGCCTGAGGTGGTTCCGGGTTGGTTATAAAGGAAATTAGGGTTTGTAGAATTTGGATTTCTTTGTGGTAGAGGTGTGGAATTGGTCGAATTTGGTGAATTAGAGTTAGGGTTTTGAGATAGTGTCGGCACGGTGAGAGGGCAGCCGGTGGTGGCTCGTGGTGGTGGAAGATGGGTGTTGAAATCCTCCATCCGAGTTATTAACCAGTTGATAACCTCCTCGAGGCGCTCGTGAGAAGATTCCACGGGAGGGTATTTTCTTCTAGGATCCATTTGTCGCTTTTTTTACGGTTTGTGTGTTTTTTTACAACAAGGAGTAGAACCAACGAGGCTTTGATACCAATTGACGTAAAAATGACGTCAAATGTGTGCAAGAAGAAAATAACTCTCTCTAAAACTCTCTCAAATCACTATATCTTAAAATGGAAGAATGCCTCAAATGAGGCCACAAAAGAGAATTTATTGGTAGGAGATTACTTGAGCTTTAAGCTATCAATCTAATTACAATTATGTACCTAGATGCCCCTTAACCTTCCTTCCTCTAAATACAAACAAAAGAAAAAACAAGAAAAATACAATGTACTACTAAAAAGAATAAAAGACTAAAAAAATAACGTAAAGGCTCCTATTCACATCACAAATATACATGCATACATATGCATGCGGTCTGAAGTCAACATTGGTATTGGCATTCTCACTCTTGCTTTTGCTCTGGATTTGGCTACGTGGGTTGTAATATGAAACTTCATTTCTGAGCATAAAATTAAAAACTTTTGTTTTAGAACAAGAGATAAATTTTATTGTGAATAACAAAAAGTAAGTTAGAACATCAAGAAGGGGAATATATTCGGGGGAAGAAATAAAAAAACGAAAAGTCTCACACGGTCCAAGGGTGGTAAAGATAAGCAATCACATATAGTCAAAGAAGCTCCATGCTTGGCCAACAATCTATTATATTCTTAAAACACTCGAGG
Organism: Sambucus nigra; assembly: GCA_949130495.1. Taxonomy (NCBI): domain Eukaryota; kingdom Viridiplantae; phylum Streptophyta; class Magnoliopsida; order Dipsacales; family Adoxaceae; genus Sambucus; species Sambucus nigra. Next base: position 55,964,292 of record OX422220.1, read on the forward strand.
TATCCAACTATAAGTATGCCTGTAACAATAAATGAGTGAGAAATCCAAAATCTCTCCCATTATCACTCAAAGGGAGACATTTTTTGACGTAAACTCTTTCAATGGCACAAAGAAGTAATACTCAAAATATCTATTAGAGGAATACTTTCCCCAAATGGGGTATTACATTATTTATAAGCCTAAGAGAAGAATATAGAAAGGGTCCATCACTTGTTCTCTAAGAATGCCAGCTCCCATGTGATGTCATGGGTGAAATCACTAAAGGTCCCTACCATGACATCACATGGACTAGAGCATTCTTTATTAAAAACTACCTATTCTAGCCCCTTACTAATCCTTCTAACTACCACCAACTAACAAAAGGAAAATTATATAAATGGACAAATGCTAAATAGGGTCCGACAAAATAGAAAATGACAAAAATACCCCCATGGATCACATCACTCTCCCCTCCATGAAAAGAGTTCATCCTCGAACTCAAAGGGGAAATCCATCTTAATCGAGATCGATCCGACTAACGTGAGCAATCAAGGCCTCATGCTAATCCACGTTGTCCTCATCGGGGGAGCTCAAACTCTTCCATCGTAGTAGGGACTTCTTTCCCTTGTGGTACTCGAATGCTCGATGGCCAATTACTTCACAAGTGAAACATTTGTAGCGGTGGTTAGAGTATCTATGGCTCTAGGTAGAGGAGTGGTAGCGGGATGAGGAAGGGCGGTTGACCTCCGGTGGTGCTACTCCACCTTGATAGCATACTCAACGGCTTTAACAAAAGTCAGGATCTCCCTGAGGCTCAAACTTTAGCAATTGTAGGGCTACAAACCATGAATGAAGCGGTTGATCCGTGTTGTTCCCCACTCTCTTACCCAAACAAGTGCGGGCGCCTAGCAACTGGAACTACTCAATGTAAAGTGGTCACCGAAGATGTGCCTTGTCGGAGGCCCTATACCCGCGAGAAGAGGGACATAAGTGGGAGGCACGAAAAATGCTCGCATCTCCTCTTTCATCATTTGAGCCCAAAAGGTGATCGGGGTTCCTGAGTCAATGTCCGCCTTAAAACTATGTTGTTCCACCATACATGGGCGAAGCCTTGAAGTTTGGTGGCCGCTAAATGAACACATTTGCATCCGGAGACGCGTTTGTACTCGAGCAATTTCTCCATCACATCCAACCAATCAATGAAGTCGTGGGAAGTGGCCATCATATCCACCCTAATGTCTTCATTTCGTGACGTAAACCACACGTCAAAAGGCACCTAAAATTATCTAAACGCCACTTTAGAGAGAGAAACACTCTTTTCTGTTTCAAAATTCAAGTCTACCTTAAATGAGGCTCACATGGGGGTATTTAAAGAGGAGCAGCTTAGGCTCTACGCCAAGGTTCTAAAAAACGCAGGGCGTGACCGAGGCGTGGAGGCCAAGCCTTAAGCCTTAGAAGCCTAGGCGGGCCTTAGGCGTAAAAAGGCGTTTAGGCCTTTTTTAATATATTTTAACATTTTTAACTATAACAAGGATATTAAAAATACTAAAATGGTATATACATTAAAATATGTCTGAATATATGCAAATTAAAATACTATTTGGACGAAAGGTAGAGAGGTTTGGGATACCATTTGTCCTTTGATTGTTTTGAATGAGATATGGGTCCGTTTTTTCTTTTTAAATCCTTAAAAGGCGATATCGTTTCACTAAAGTGTTTTTGCTTTAAAAAAAAAGTGCGCCTTAAGCCTTTTACTAAGAATAAGGCGTAAAAGGTTCAAGGCGGGACGTTTTCCCAAGCTTCAAGTCTACGCGCGCCTAGGCGGAGCCTAGGGACGCCTTTTAGAACACTGCTCTAAGCTAAGGCCCTAATTACAAAAATGTCATTACTATTCCTTACCTCTAAATACAAAAGCAAAATAAAGGAAAATACGATAACGAAAAGAAAATTAACAAAAGAAAATAAAATGCAATAAAAATCCTAAAATGGGGCCCATTTCCATCACTCTTCCCGGCTCGAAAAGCTCGTCCTCGAGCGTAGAAGATGAACGGTAAGAAAGCAACAAAACTATCAAAGAGCTCCTCACTAGGAAGAAGAGACGTCCTCGGAAACGCCCAAGGTTTTAAAAGGCGCGAGGTGTGGTCGAGGCGTAGAGGTCAAGCCTCAAGCCTTAGGAGCCTAGGCGTAAAAAGGCGTTTTTCCTTTTTTCATTATTTTAATTATTCCAAGGCTAGTAATATAATAAAAGAGTACATACCTTGAATTTTGAAAATATATCCACATGTTTGGTAGCCACCTGTCTCATATTCATGCTCCATAACCAATATTTGTCAACTAGTCCTTTGTTTTTTTTTAAAAAGTGTGCCTTAAGCCTTTTACCAAGAATAAGGCGTAGGCGATGCATTTCTCTCAAGCCTAGGCGGGCCTAGGCAGAGCCTTTTAGAACAGAGGAAACGCCCCTTGTACCGGCTTGCAATAAATCCAGGGAGAATAGGAATACAATCCAAACATGGCCGACCAATAAAATCGTGACCCAAGATTCCCATGATTCCTTAATGCTACGCCGCGGAAAATTTCCTCTGAGCGCGTATCAAAAGCTATCATAAATGGGTCCACATACTCGGCACCTATCACATCTCCCAAGATCACTACCTCATCCCCGAGAGAGAGAAACACCGATCCAACCTCATCAAAATCGTCATCCCCGTGCCCAAAGATTGGAAAGAAGTCCCTCAAATCAAATGTTTCCGACTCGCGAAAGCGAGTGCGAGTCATCCAAACATCCTCGGCAAAAATGTCAAAAAAATCCCCAATAAACCATCTAATTTCATCGTTTCTTTTTTTCTTGCAATCAATCGGTTTGGGGGGGTGGGGGACTTTTTATCGTTGATTTGACCCAATTGGGTGTATGAGTGAGGGAGAATGATTGGGTGGAGCAACCAATATTGGACTAGCCGCCGGTAATCTTGAATTGAGCCTCGGGGTGAATAGAGGCAGAAACGTAATTTTTCAATGTTTGGGGTTTGAAAAATGGGGGGGGGGGGGGGGGATTCGGGTTGGTGGTGGAGGAATTTTGTAGGGTTGGAAGCTAGGGTTTGTAAATTATGGATTGGATTGTAAAATGGCAATTGAAACCCTAGAAGTGGGTTGTCTTGGATCTTGAATGGAGAGTTTATGGAATGGATTTGGGTTTGGGGGGAAATTAGGGTTCAAGATTTGGGTTTTCAGGGTGGTGGGTTTGGTGTAGAGGGTGGGGTAGGGCAGGGGTTGTGGGTAGAGACTTCTAGGGTTAGGGTTAGGGTTTTGGAAAGGGGTATAGATTTGTTGTTGTGATTGTACCTACTCTCTAGTTCGTTTTTGAATCTCCTCATAAAGTTGTTCGGATTTCTTGAGAGACATTGAAGAGTGGTGTATGATTTGATAAAAATAAACACCAATACACCAACACCAATGTGGCGCTTCACCTACTCTGATACCAATTTGACGTAAACCATCCGTCAAAAAGCTCCTAAAATTATCTAAACACCACTTTAGAGAGAGACACTTTTTCTATTTCAAAATTCAAGTCTACCTCAAATGAGGCTCACATGGGGGTATTTAAAGGGGAGAAGTAGCGTAGGCTCTAAGCTAAGGCACTAATTAAAAAAATGTCATTAGTACTCCTTACCTCTAAATACAAAAGGAAAATACAATAACGAAATAAAAGAAAATTAACAAAAGAAAATAAAATGCAATAAAAATCCTAAAATGGGGCCCATTTCCATCATTTAGGTTCTTGGAGAATAGTCACAACGCATAACCGCATAGGCTAAATGATCGTCTCCCGACAGGGGATCCTAAGGATCATCGTCTACCTCATCACCAAAATCATTTCGTGGGGGTCGAGCATGGGTGTCGGAGGTGGGGAATCTCATTAACCGTAGGCGGGTCGACTTTTTCCGGCTACCTCTAGGGGCAAGCATCCATTTGGTGACCCCAATTGTAGAACAACTTTGGGTTTAGGGAGTCAAACAAAGACAAATCTGTCCTCCATGAAGTGAGGCGTGTGGGGGAGGTAATTCCTATCCCCCAACATAGTAACAAAATTGGATTCGAGGATAGAGGGTAAGTAGTTGTTGGAGCCACTCCTTAACCCTTTGTTTGTAATCTTTAGTGGAATCGTGCGGGTCAACGGCAGCTATGATGGCTAATTGGGTATCCCAATGATGTTGGGTAGTGGCTGAAATTTTTTGGAAGGTGTATGGGTTGCTGGTTAGTGGTTGGAGGTTGTTAGGGGTACTTCAGAAGGTGGGGAGGCTAGATTAAGGTTGGGGTGGTGTCACGGGTTGGGCAAAAGACTGGAGGGTAGTTTGCGAAAGTCAGGTGGGCTAGTGGAAGGGATTGATGATGTCGGGGTTGATTGGGCGTCAGCGGAACAAAGCCACCTAGGGTTGGGTTAGGAATGGCCATGTGAGGGTTTTGGCTAGAGTTTTAAGGGTAGAAAGTGGGTTAAAGTTGGTTGGGGTGGTCGGATGTGACAAAATGACCTAGGGTTTGTGCCTTGAGATGCCGATTCGAAGTTTAGAAGTGACTGGAGTGAGGGTTGGGTTGGATGTAAGGTTTTGAGAAAGGGGGGCTACGATTCAAATTGGACCTCTCTAATAGGTTGCTTCCCAAGCCGATGGTTTTGACAAGTGGAGGCGGCCTGGGGGTTTGTGCTATAGATCGGATCAGGTGAGATAGGGTTGAACCATAGTTACCAGGATCACTATCCCCCCCCTCCCCCCCCCCAAGTGTACCGCGATCCGAGGTCATTCGATCTGAAACATGGTGAGTTCTCGATCCAGATCTCTAAATGTGGCGTTCCCAATTTTAATATTGATGATTTTATCTATTATTGATAAAATGGAACTTTTGACTCCAATAACATAATATATGAGAAGAAAAATGACTTCTCAACTAATATAATATAAGAATAGTTCATGTATCTTATTGATTTATTGTAGAATGTAGAGATTATATACTATATATATTCTTAGTGAACTCTCATTGGTGTTGTTTTAGCATTATAATCATGTCTAGTGAAACAATTACGCCTACCCCCAACGTACCGCGTACCGGCTAAAGCAACATACCCCGTTCCCGTTCCCGCTCCCGTTCCCGTATCGCGTACCCAAGCGACCCGCGTACCATGTAACATTGGGACGAACTGGTTGGGCCTGTTAGCAGGTCGAGGATGAGGGTAGTTGTTGGAGGAACCTCCCGCAGCAATAGTGAAGTGGGAGTGGGGGGCTGGTGGCATTTGTTGATCGACTTTTTCGGCAATGATAGTACTCGATTGCTTGCAAACGAGTAGTGCGACGCTCGGCTTGGGTGTTTCTCTTTGGCACCATAATTGCTTTGTTTACTATTTTCCTACACAACAACAACAACAAAAGGTATCAATTGACTTAAACGGTGTCCATGACACACAAAAATTACACTCAAAACAGTAGTAATACTCAAAATATCGATGAAAGGAATACCTTCTCCAAAAGGGATATTACATTATGTATAGGCTGAAGAGAAGGATCTAAAAAAGGGCCCATTACTTGTTCTCTTAATATTCTAGCTCCCATGTGATGTCATGGTGACATCACTAAAGGTCCCCACCATGACATCATATAAAACTATAACATTCTTTATTACAAAGTACCTATTCCAACCTCGCTAATCCTTCTAGCTACCACCAACTAACAAAAGGGAAAATTACATAAATGGACAAATAAGAAAAAGAAAATGACAAAAATGCCCCAATGAATCACACCACTTTCATTAAACAATTACTGGAAATCCAATTATAATGATAGCTATACAATATCATATGCAATTGCTTATGAAATCAACACCATAATACTAACAATTAGTGATGCAAAAACAACAAATCATACGCATCGGCAACTCATGTGAGATATAACCTTCAGCACACCGAATAAATTTACATTTAAATAATCTGACACCCCCTTCCCTCTCCCTTTTTCTGGTCTTCTCAACTAGACATAACTTTTTCTTAGGGGGTTGGCTACATACAACTTATTTCTTCATTCAACTCCGTTAGCGTAATATCCTCGATTGAATCACAAGCTATATCATGTCCAGGTTGATAATCTCCAACCAAATCAATTTAGGTTTACCTTCCCCTGGCGTGTGATATCAGCCAAATATTTCCTTATGGGGGCACTACCGGTGTACGGTTGACATGTCCAAGCCATCTGGGGCTATTTTCTCCCAATTTATTTTTTCTAATTTTTTTTCCTGTTTAAGCACACATTCCTACTAACATTCGATTTCAAGAAGTATTATATGAACCCATAGCATAGTTTTTTTTAATTGTATCTTATTTCATTAACATATCTAGGGTTTCAATGCATCGACCTCTCCGGTCAAAGAGTGAGCAACAAGTTTCAACTGAAGTTTAAAAAATTACAACTTATTTCAGATTTTGGATTTGTCAAAAGATATTTTGGAAATATGTAAGAGTCTCCAAGAAATACAGACCAATCCGAACTACCAAGTACAAGATTTCCACTTTAAAAAATAAAAATAATTAAATAAAACAAGAAATTCAAACATTTAAGAAACAGATTTGTATATATAAGAATTCCATTCCAAAGCATGATGGATTCTTTTCGCTAGACACTCTTCAAGTCTCTCTCTCTCTCCCGGTCCAAAAAAATACGAAAGAAAGTTAATAAAAAAAATTTACAAAAGGTTTGAGTACATGCGATACTTTACCTCATCGAATTTCATGAAATTTTGAGTATCAAGCTCTCCATTAACCTCTGGTTTAAAAGCTGCCTCCATTTCATAGAGTTTGTCCCACACAATATCTTTGAACCAAGGATGAGCCTGATCCAATCCAAGTAGAAACAAAGATGAGGAAAAAAGTTATTATGAGAAGGATGAAGTTACAGTAGTCCATAAGAAATATAAACATAAGTAAGAATTAATAAATAATCATAATATTAAAACATACTTTTATATCATCTGCCCCCCGAGTACCTAGACGGTGGTCAACATCACAAAGCAACCTACAGATCAGGTCCTTCGCTTCAGGAGACAATCTTGCTTCCTCTGGAAACCTTAAATAAGTTCTCCAGTGCACAATCTGACAAATATTAATCAATAGATCAAGCAACACACCACGTATCAATCAATTTAGAAAGATAACACAACACATGGTCCCTTTGGAATTTGTATTATCAACCCCTGATATATAGCTCAAATGACATGGGACGAACACGTATAACCAATATACAAAAGCAGAACTTTTAAGCAATATATAATGATCTCAAGTGACTGTACAACTATATAAACGAAACATGATAATATGAGACCCCACAATGCAGGCATTTATTAGAGTAGCTAATCCTTATTATAATGTTTATGATAGCTGAGTTTATGGTTTCACCTTAGGTATTCTATTACTTATGAATAGTGGTGTCAATGGAGTGGGTGGCTTGCCTGGCCCAAAAAATATAAGGGCTTCATCTAGGGATTTAGACCCGTAACCCTAGGGCCGAGCTGAGCTACAATATCAGGCTCATCAAATTTTAAATCGGGCTTCGGGATTACTGCATTTGACCCAGTTCTGCCCAGAGTATTTTTCTATCATCGTTTTTTTCTGTTTTAAATTCGAAAATTACAAGTGAATATACAAAAAATCAGAAAGTGGTTTTAAACCCATGGCCGGTGAAACATAAAAGCCACTAGGCAATCACATTTCTTACATTTTTTGATCAATTTTTTTTAATTTAAAAGTTCTGCAACATAATAGAAAATTTGTATAATGGACTGACCCAGCCTGGGCCTGGAATAAGTAATGTAGGCCTAAGGTTGTGTCATGCCTATAACTGAATCGGTACAAATAGTAAATCCTGTTATTCATCTTAAAATCCGGTTGCCTATGAAAACATTCCTAGTAAAAGGATAAGGTTTCCAAAGAACATAAGCTTATATTTGATTATTGTCTTACATATGACGATATAAGATTAGCACAACAGCTCAAACGAAAAGTGGAGTGCATATTGACCTTTCTGCATGTCGTTAATGAATCATCAGAGTAGAATGGGGCGTAACCAACAAGCATCTCATACATTATAGCACCAAGTGACCACCTGCAAGCAGGCCGCTGATAAGAATTTACATGAAATGGAAGTGCAACAAGAATATTCACACTCAAATTCATGAATCATCCATCATATTATTGGGTTTTTGAAAGGAAGGTAATCAATATGTTACTGAAAATGATGATTGCACAGAACTACATCACTAAGCTCTCGGGTAAAAGCAGCCTCAAAAGAGAAATTTTTTAAGTTATCCCTTTTTCTATAAATAATATAGAATACATTTCCCATAAGAGTTAAATGTTGCATAAAAGAACTTGGAAGTCCCAAGTACCATGTAAGGTATACAAAACCTCTAGATAGAGAATGCTTGGATAAAGTATACCAAGGTAATGCCAAATGTGCTCTGGGTTTCCAAGTGTGAGAAATGCCTGTTCAAGTCGGAGAGTGATTGTGCAAAACTAACCCAGAGGTTGGGACAGTTGATATTATGAGGCCTGTACTTTGAAGCAAAGAGGTAGCAAATTGGAGGGGGAAGGGGACAGGGAGAGAGTCAGATCACCGTATCCAGACATAGCATTTATGGACAGAGGAAGTTAAAATCACTATGGGAGCCAGAGGACCTGGTACTGACCATTACTAATTTAGAAGGTAGAAGATAATAGCAGCTACAGCGTCGTTTTAAGGATTGAGTCATGTAATAGTATAAAAGGAGATATAATTGGTGTATTGAGGCAGTTGATAATACGACACGCGTCTTGTCCCTTCTTCTAGTCACAACCTGCCATCTCTAATTTCCTTTAGGACATGACAAATTGGTATCAGAGGAGAAACATCCTGCATGGGCTATCACCTTGCTAGTAAAGATTGGTTTTGCAGGAAGGCGAATGAGTCAATTGATCATTTGCTGTTTCATGTGATGTGACAATGGGCTTGTGGGCAGTACTTTTATCTCTTTTTAGTAGCATTGAGTGATGGCCGAGACTATTGCCAAGTTTGAAAGGACATCAGAAGTGTGGGTATGCAGTTTGGCTGTGTATCCGATGGTCTATTGAGAGAGAGAGGAACATGAGATGTTTGGATGTTGTTGATCTTCACTTGTGGGAGTTGGGGTATATTATGTTAATTGCTTTATTATGTCCGTTGTGAGATGTTTACAAGTCAGGTAATTCCTTTTGTAGATTTTATGAGATCCCTCACGTTATGGGAGTAGTTTGTGCAATGCATGGACCCCTATGGATTGACCTTTTTGTTGGGCCCTGGATGAATCTTTTTCAGTTTTGTATTTTTTGGTTTGTATATACATTGTTCCGCCCCCTTGTAGTGTAAATGTAAAAATTACTTTTATTATTTTTTCTGATAACTCAGGGTATTTAAACCTCTTAGAGCACCTGACTAACCCCCTACCATCCCCAATGATAAGTTTATACCCTCCAATCCACCTGGACACACTATGGGAGGTGGCCCAGGTAAGAGTCCATGACCCTAGGCTACCCCAGCGGCATTTAAACTGCTTTTATTATTGTTATTATGACCATAGTTGTCAAATCGTGAATCGTTAACCCCCCCCCCCCCCCCCCCCGAATCGCGAATCGAATCGGAACCAAATGATAAAAACGTAGTAAAACATACGTAAATGGGATTTAACACTATAGAATTGGTAATTAAGTGTAATATGACAACAAACTAATCATAGCACATGATAATATACCAAAATATATCACAAAAATTAACCGTAGCACATGTTCTCATTCATTTTAAGCTTAAAAATGTAAAAAAACAAAAATATATCATAAAACAGCCTACATATTAATTTAAAACAATAAAATAAATACTAAGGTTAATTTAATCGCCGATTCGGTCCGATTCTTTAGACAATTGCGATTCTCAACTCGATTCGAATCGTTTTATGTGTGAATCGAATCGAATCGTACGATTCAAATCGCGAATCGTACGATTTTGACAACTATGATTATGACAATAATGAAGTTTTAAGAAACAGGTATCATCCATCAATTCTTCAGCTTTTTAACTTTATAGAATAATATTACAGTACAATGCTTTTTTTCTTTTTGGCACCCCTGGTACAGTAACATGTTAATATCTGCAATTACAAGACAGAAAATACACCTGATTCAATGATAAATGAAAATTGGATGATAAACACTAAAGAAGAGAAAAATTGTTCAAACACTGGACCGAGCCTCATTTGTAGACTAACCAATCACACTCCAAGCCATAGCCTTTCTTCAGTAACACCTCTGGAGCAATATAATCAGGTGTGCCCACAGTTGAAAATGCCTATCATGGAAAAACAAAGTGATAACTAGAAAAAACCTTATAATTCAAGGTCATCAAAAAGAAAATGCTTAATATCTGAAAAAGCAACAGCTGAACAAAGGAAAGGTAGTTATGAAGCAAATGCAATTGAATATATATATGACAATAACCTAATGACATGGGGCCAAATAATAACATGATGGTGCCAAGGGCATTCAAATATCTTTCTAATGTGGGGATTCTCCAGCGGTAAAAAAATTAAGAATAAGAAGAAAGAAAAAAAAGACCTATCTGTTGGATAAATTTCATAAAACCTGGTCATATAGATGTGTTTCTTTAAGAAATACATAATAAAACACACAATGATGGACCAACTACTAGAAGATAATGTTAAGGTCATCATAAATAATTATGTAAACAATCCCTTTTTTGTGTAAACAAGGTACTCTCCAATGTTATATTAAGGAATGTGGACACATAAGGCTATGTGTAAAAAGGGTGTGTATTTTACACACCAATTTTACATGACCACATCAGCTTTTGTGTCACACCTAAAGCATAGAGAAAAGCAACATTTATAAGATGACAGGGCAAAAATTCATTGCTTACCAATGTCCTCCTGTTCATTTGCCAGTGCTGCAGTTGTTCATGGGGGCTATTCCAGCATCTTCCTTTTCCATTATCAGTGAGGTTTACATTGACATTCACTGATTCTCCCAAGTCCACATCATCCATCACTTCATTTTCGTTTATCGCAGACAAATTTGAACAGTCAAGAGGCTTGCAAAGACCAAAATCCGAGAGCTTCATATGACCATTTTTGTCCAATAGAAGGTTGTCAGGTTTGATGTCCCTGCACAAAAAAAAAAGGTCGTAATTTAATGAAGAAACTCTAGCTACCACGCCCATTTTCATATATGATTGAGGGAAAAGTGCAGAAACTCCCCTGAACCATGCAGTTTTTGCAAGAAATCACCAAAACTATGCGTTTTGTGGCTAAGACTCTCTTACGTATTGCTAAAAAAACATCGCTAATAAATCTCTAGAAGGGGGTCTTTGCAACAAAATGACTAGCTCAGGATTTATTTTTCTTTGCATGAAAAATAATTCAGGGTTGTTTCATGAAAAGTCACATAATTCAAGGGGAATTTTTTGCACTTAACCCTCAACTAATTGCAACATACTCCAGTTTCCATAACAGGTTGTTGTTAGAGCACATCCAACAGGGTAAAACGATACCAACCTGTGGATGTAGTTATGCTTGTGAATAGACTCTATAGCCAGAACACTTTGTGCAATGTAGAATCTAGCAACAGTTTCTGTTAGTGTCTCTTCTCTCATCAGCAAAGTCATCATGTCACCACCAGGAAGGTATTCCATTATTAGATACAAGTATTCGGCATCTTGAAATGAATAATAGAGTTTTACGATGAAGTGGCTAGCAACTTCTGCAAGCAAATTCCTTTCAGCTCTAACATGTTCAACCTATGGTGTACAAAGATAATCAATGAGCACAAGGACATTGATAAATAGTACAGGATATATGCTATACCGTAAACGTGAAAATTTAAATTGTCGTGAATCTACCATTAAAGGAACGAGGAGCAAGAAACAAGTGACCATAGTCAGTTTACACATTGCTGCTTAAAGTTTGATAGTTATAGAAGAACGTGGCTTCCATGGTGTTAAATCATAAGAATTGCTTGCATTAGTTCCCCAAACTATAAGCGTGTGTTTGATTGAAGTGGATGGAAAAATCTCGTTTCCAAGGAAAATTTTCTGAGCCCCCACCCAAAGAAAAATTTTCCATGGAAAATGTGCATTATCAGGTTGTACTTGAGGCCAACCTGGACAAAATTTCCATGGAAAATTTAGGCAATCAAACACACCAAAATTTGAGAAATTTAGAATCTTCTATATTTTCAATGAAAAATATTGCCAATCAAACACGTGCTTGATACCACAATTTTCACGAAAGATGTCAGATTCCATATTTTCCAACTTCTGGAAGCGTATGATAGCACATATTTTCCATGGAATTTTATTTTCATCACTCTTAGGTACAACTTGGCGGTGGCTACTTTCTTCATGTAAAAGAGGATTGCTGATGGGGAAAAAATCAAGTAAAATTATTCTTTTCCAGGTTAATCAATCAAACACACTCTAACAGGATGCATCCTATTTACAGTTTGACAGACATAAGAAAAAGCGTCAGTACCTAATCAGAGAAGTTACCACATCAAAGATCCTGATATATAATGGAAATTGGAAAAACCTCGTACTATCAATATTACAAATTCCGTCATACCATAAGGAAACATATGATATCTATATAATAAGGAGTAGAATTTGGACACTATTCAATAAGATCATAGGCTAATTAGGGGTTGAGATTAAAACACCAATGCAAGAAATCAAGGGTTGGGATTGATTTATTTTATTTTCCTCTTTTACCCCCTCATTTTTTTATTTCCCCCTCTTTTGCTCGACTCCAAATTGATTTCTCTCTCCTACTTTAATTCAAAATAAGGGATAACTTAGTAACTTGACAAGGACAAGGACAAAAATAAACTTAAGATAATCGAAACAATCCCGTCTTTCTCTTTCTTCTTCTTACAGGGTACGGTTTTGCAATCTCATCTTCATCTCTTCTAAGGTATTCATCTTCACGATTCATCATCTCCTTATTCTAGGTACGGTTTTCCATTTTTGTTGTTCATTTTGTATTGTTAAGTTTTTCATTTTCTCATTGGTATATTATTTGGACCTGGATTTGTTTCTAGACATATGTCTGCCTCCACGTTTCAAATTACATTTTGAGTATTGAAGTTGGGGTTTTAACTAAAGATATCCCTAATTTAGATGTGGGTTTCAAATTTAAGATTTTAGAAATCTCATAATATATATGTTTTGTGTGTGCAGGTTTGATTGAGGTTCAGCGATCTACGATTAGGTTTGGATGTCGTTGGGGTTTCGTTTTCAAACTTTTTGGTAGGATTTGTTAGGGTTTTCAATAGTTTGAACCATTAATCATTTCATTATGGCAATGTAGCTACTAATTTCATCAACAAACATGGTATGCCCTGCCTTTCAGGTGTTTGACACAATTCCTACATGAGTGTTTTACTCTTTTTCATAACTTTTATTATTGGATTATAGGTTTTGGGTAAAGCTATAAGCATACCTATTTTGGATTGTGAAATGAGGTATAAAAACACTATGACGGATTATGAATTGAGCGATTAATTTGAAAAATTATGTTGGAACTATTTGTAGTTATTTTTTGTTTATTTAGTGTATCTACACATGCACAAAATTAATAGATTTTGTAAGCATATTCGAGGTGTTGAGAGATATATGTAGGACAAAAACTAATCAACTATATTTATTAATTAAATATTATTTTAATTAGTTGATTGGGTTTGAAATTTGATAAATGTAGGACAAAATAATTAGTTGTTTTTAGTTAGTTGGTTATTACGCAGTACAAAATAAATTAGTGTTACAGTGTATTTTTTGTATATATGGTTGGACAATTTCTTTGATTTTTTCGTTGGTTATGATACTCAGTGGATTTTGTCATATTTAGTTTATTAGCAAATGTAATTGATGCAGTCATTGGATCAACTAATGGCTCAAATTTGTATCATGATTGTACTCGGGTACTTTTATGGTGCAACCAAGCAGTAAATTATTTTTCTAATCCATTTTGGTTACTTCCATTTTTGTATCACATTATTTGTCGTTGGTTTTTATGCTTGCTATGCATATTTTTTGGTTCTTGATACTTCATTTTGGTTACTTCCATGTGTTGGTAGATGCCATAAAAATATCAAGCTACCATACAAGGATGGCCATCAACCATAAATACTAGGATGATTGTGTTAATCCCGAGCACACGGAAGTAATGTTGGTGGATCCTGAAGTGAGTGTTGAATGGATTAGTGCCGGAGAGAATAGGGAGTCGAAAGTTCATCTCTCACGGGATTCTGATGGTCAAACTTATCTTACCCAAACTGAGATGAATTATGTTAGAAAGTAAACAAGAGTTTTGTAATTTCTCTCTTTTATTTCATATCAATTTTCAATATTTGAAATTTATATAAAATTAGTCTCCTTATAGGCAAGGGAAGTGCAGTAGATATATGTACAATAAGGGTAGAGTCAAAATTATATAACATGTGCAAATTCTCACACTAAATACTTTTAGAATATGACACTCTTCTCTCACAATGAACACTCGCATGTATCTCCCTCTCCCTCAGGCAATTTTTGATTATTTGGTTTCATAATAAAAGGACTGCTCATAGATTTGAATTTTTTCAAAATTCTAATTCGTTTCTATTCATCTCACTCTGAATTGGATTCTCAATTTCAGTTTAAAAAAGAAGTAATGCCAGTGGAAGAAGAGAGGACATATTGCTATTTTGTTTACTCTCTGTATTCATATGTTGCCTCTTCAAAAGTATAATGATATTGCACTGATTTGAGGAGATGGAATAGATTGATTTGTGTTGATGAGGTTATTTTGTGCTAGAAAATTGGTAATTGATCTTAGTTTAATACACATCGTTTTTTTACTACACTCGTGAATATATGTAGAGTTTAAATTTGGATCCTCAATGAATTTAAGGTGTTGCTTACTAATTTGATTTTGAATATGGATATGGAGCTTTACAGAGATGCAAAGCAACTCATGAGGAGCTTTACAAAGACGCAAGAAACGCAAGCTACACAACGATGGTATGGTGATCACTTGGTTTTTCTGATCACTAGATTTCACATTTTTTCTCGATCTGTACATTTTACTCTCAATGTTTCTTTAGTTAAGTTCTTCATTCTTTGTGTATCTTTTAATTTGACATTATCATTTTTTAGTATGTCACATATGATTTGTGTGTATAAGTTGGAAACTAATTGTTGGATAATATAAAATGCGTTCAATGATCTGCAAATACTGACGAAGTACACCAACCAAGGGTGATATCGGCATTTCTATTTTTTATGTCATCAAATTCACAGTTTGAGGTTAAATTTGTCATTCCTCCAGATTTTCCATGGTATTTATTGTATTTTTGGAATCTAATTTTTTTCTAGCCATTGCACATTCTGGGTTTGAGGGGAGGAGGTTGGTTATATCATAATGATTAATTCATTCTTTGTTTGTATTATCACTTTCAGTAGGTTCCACCTTATTATTTGTACAAATCAGGCTACCAACCATGGGCACTGTAAAAATGGCTTTGAGTGAGTTATATGTTAATCCAGAGGGTGATTTGTCTAGGACTGTCATACTTGACCAATACACACCTGATATGAACCATGTCCCATAGTTTGCTTTATGTTTGGGCAATCATGTAAGTTTAATATATTTTTCATAGCTTTTCTTTTACAATCTTTCGACCTTTTGTTTGTTATGCACCCCTCGCCTCAGTCCATGCGAGGCTGCATATTAGAGATGCTATATGCCGATCCACAACAGTGGTTCATTAAAAAATTTCTACTCGGCTGCCATGTTTAATTTTGGACGAACCCATGATCTGAAATTAGGGATTGAGTATGATTTTGAGGCATTGCATCGTCGTATACTAAAAACGTGTGCTCATTGATTTAACAAGGTATTCTTTTAGCTTGAGCAAAAAGAATATTTACTGATCTCTCTGTTTTGGCTTGCAAAAAGAATCAGAACTATAAGGTGTTAACTCGCTGTGTAATGTATGCAAATGTCATGTATGCAGATTTTGGGGTGCCATTTCTCTGTGTCATCAACGCTTTTTATGTCATGTATGCATATTTTGGGTGAAAACTGTTTTGCATACCGTTGTAGTTAACTGAATTCTCTGTGGAGATCATCAGTGACTCTTTATAAATTGAATGTGGGGCATTCATTGATTTGGAAAGGGAAAATATGATCGGGATCGGAAAATATATCGAGATACATAGAAGACTTGATATCGTCTTAGATGCCTCTTTGTTCGATTAGAACTCATGAAAAAAATAACGAAACTGACTTCACTCCAGATGTTGCAACTTTAGGTAATGTTTATCCTTTATAATATTTGAGCATATTTCAGCCCACCTATCTTATATTGCTGCATTAACACCACCATGTTTCATCTTTTCCAGCTAATCTCTTCCTTATCGCCTTCTCTTTTCAGGTACACAGATTATCGTCGACGTCATTGTTGATTTCTTACCGTCTTTGTTCAGGTACACATAGTAGACAATGTGTTACAAGCCCATATTTGGACCTATACTACACAATTTCAGATCAATACATGTGGCCCTTAATTGGATTACACTTATATTTTGTTATAATTTTAAGGCGTCATCTCTGTTCATCATCTCTATCTACACGCGCACACACTTTTGAGGTTATATTTTATTTTAGAGGAATTATTTTTTTATTTAATTTGTTATAATTAGTTATATTTTGCAGGTTTAATCGACGTTCTCTCTTGATTCCTTCTCTCACCTTCAAAAACTAATTTGATAATGGGATAATTGCCCTTTTCCATTCTGGCACAAAAGCCATATATCTAACAGTATGTGAATCTCCCTTCTCATAACTAATTTTAAGTAAAAGTGACCAGGAAAGTTGAGAGTACCAACTGATATGAAAGACTAATGGTAAATGGATTGGAAGTTTGAAAGATTCTTAAGCATTTTTTCCCATTTTTCTATTAGTAATATACTAATACTCCGGTCTGCCTACAGATGCAGTCTTTATTTGCAAATAGTATAGCATGTACAAAATTTCATTAAAACATCACCTCCACATTTTTCATGTTTTGTCCAATGCACCCTCATTTCAATCAGTTGAGCACCGCACTTTGCGCCTAGGCTCCATAGATACCTTTGTATCCCGGTGCATTTTTTGCCTTAAATGAGGTACACGATAACTGTTTTTGAGTTATGTTGATGTTTTACTTTACATTACTATGTTGTTATGTTGTGAATGTTTTACTTTACATTACTATGTTGTTAATGCACCCCTAATTATGTTTTACTTTACTATTTTGTTCTCATTTTTTTTATTAGCGTTTGTATTTCTGTAAGATGTCCAGTTGTCTGTATTTGTTTGGTGAGTGTTTTGTGGTTCAAATTTTATGTTTTGACAAAAAAGGAGTAGAATATCTGGGTGCAAAGGAATGCAGTGGATGGTTAAGATCTATCCCCTGTATGTTATTATATAAATATCTCCAATAGTTCTTAATTTTTACAGTTCTTATAGTTGACTTTTTTCTCATGCATTTGGGCTTTAGGATTTTTCTTAAATTCATGGTATGAAAATAAGCACATTCAGATAATTGTTTTCATTTTTCTATAATTAGTAGTAGTAGTAGTAGATCGACTTACACCCAGGTATAGTACTAGATAGTTGGGTTCATCGTCACCCAGGTATAGATGTTACATCACTTTCAATAATACTTTAGATTAACTCTGTACACATTAATCATTCTATTACTGCTTGGCGAGTAATGTCTTGATATGTCAAAAAGTTACTACTTCATCACTGTTCTTTTAGTCCTATTTCTTGATATTGAATTGGTTTGGTTTTTTTGTAGAAGCTTTGTTGTGATACGAAAACATGTAATGGATGTTGACGCTTTGGAAAAGAATGTAATTTTGGGTGAAGTAATTGAGTTATGTCATATTTGGAATTAATTTATGTTCATGGTAAAGTCCAAATCTGACCAACTTCTATTTTTTTTTTTAATTTCTAAAGTGTGAAAAGCAGGGGCAGGAACTTTGATGTTATGGTATGCCGTAAAGCCGATGTATGGATGTGTCGGCACATGTATGGAAAGAACAACAATTATCCCTTAAGCCATTATTTGATGTTATGATTTGTTGTTTTATCATCTATGAACATTAGCAGTGGGCAATCGAGTTTTGGTGTTCTGTCAACTGTGTTCTATCCACGTAAATTGTATGCATCTATTTTTTCGGGCATCATAGAGGCGTTGATTATAACAGTCCTGTTAATATTCTATGGATATTTTGTTGATGTTATAGCAGTCGTGTATCGTTCACTACCTGTAAGCTGCATAAGAGTAATACTCCCTAGAGGAACTTTTATATTTTTGTCGAAATGGAATATAATTATTTTTAGGCCTCCTTTTGGGAGTATTACTCTTATGCAGCGTATCTATTTCAAAATTTTATTTATATATATTAATGTGTAACACTATCAGATATATGCAGAATGCATTGACAACCATAAAAGGAGGCAGTGAACCCCCTCTTGGAAGCATGCCATATTTTCTTGAAAATGAACGAATTTTAGGTTTCCCTTATTATTGTCAAGAAGAGAAGCGGTATGCTATTAGAAGCCATCAACCTTCAGGCATCGAATCTCAGAAGTTGAAAGTCAAAGTTAATGGAAAAGTTGAATCTGAAAAACTTGATATCCAGATTCCTGTAAGTCATCTATCCTTTTTACAAGTCATTGCATATGTCATTACTTTCTCCATATCATTGTTGGAAACATCAACAATTGCACCATATTCACAGCCCAAAGTTTATAATGTATGCTACAGATAGTAAGTCGGGCTGAGCACGTGCACTCACCATAACACACGCCAAGTGACATCCTCTGATTTTTGTAAGGACTCTCTTCATAAAACCCATAGCAACATCATTTGATTATTTGTTGCATTTATTTTTAATATATGCATGTGGTTTAGGTTTAGGTTTGAATTGTTCCATAACTGGGTAGTTATGTTATTTGAAGGTTGAGCTTTTTATTTTGTGATTTTTATATTCTGTACAACTTCTTTGGGTAAATAATGTATAGTTTGCAAATAAAAGTCTCCATCATAGTTTTGTTTAAAGACATGAGTTATTTACTTTAATATTTTCCGTAATGATGTTACTGAATCAGCCATCTGATATTCTGGACAGAGTACCAAATTATATGAGTATTCTAAGGTTCTCGAAAATCCTCAATTTCTTTTGCCACCCTTTCAGCCATATAAGCTCATCTATGCAGAAATGCTAGCTGAAGTTGGAAAGGTTTTAGATTCTTTGAAGTCGGTATTCTCTAATTTATTTCAGTTGATGGTTTACAAATTGCAATTATTCCATTTATAATTCCATATGTTGGCTCAGGTTCTGTCAAGCTATTTTGAAGTGTTTGAAAACTGGTCGAACACCGAAAGTGGATACGTGGAAACATTTAGTATCATCTCTGAAGGAGCGACTGAGAATCCACCAGAAGGTATGTCACATGGAGGCTTTTGTTTATATATTTACTCACCATGTGTGTAGATTGCGAGATATGAATAGTGGTTTAATATTATGTATTTGTGAGTCTTTTTTTTGCCTCCCCACTCTCATGGACTAAGTTCAATTACTGATTGGTTTTTAAAAAGACAATTAAGTCCACGCAGCATGTGGGGAAGTTTTACAACTTATATTGGGAAGGGTATTTGTTTTTGAGAAATTGGGATATAAAACAACTTTTCTGCTGTTTTAATTGTTATTCAGCTAGCATATGATTGAGGATGTCATGACCTTTTGGATTGAGATGACTCACACGCCGTTCTTTAGTATTTATGTGCCCATGCCTACAAATTTAAATTTTATGTTCAATGGGCACACTTTTAAGAACTTTGTGTATGTAAATATTTCAATAAGTGGCTGCCCCAAACTGAGCAGAAACAACTTGCTACATAGGGAACTGATGTGCCAGATTATTTGGTTCTGGACCAGGAAAAAATGACTGAAGAAATAAAGAAGGAGAATCAAAGGAGTTGAGTAGAAAAATATGAAAGGAAGCGTAACTACAATGTCAAGTGGAATGACGAGGTTACTGCTGAGGATATAGAAGCATGCAGGATTAAAAAGATTCATCACGATGATGCAATGAAGGTATTCTTAAATAATACCTGATATATTAGTATTGCAGACATACTTTGTGTGGCTTTAAGATTCTAATCTGGGATACTATGAAGTTGTTGACGATGCTCCACTTTGGACACTTTCTTATGTATCAACTGTGTTGCAAGGGTTGTGGCTTAGTGTTTTGGTTAGTAACATTTATTCAAAAGTGAAGGTTAGTAACATTTCTTCAAATGTGTTGCAAGTGTAATTTTGTGATTTGAAGGCTTACATTTGTTCCTTGGTGGTGATTGTCAACATATGTTTCATTTTCAAAATTTGATTCTTTTTTCTCATCTGGAAATTATTCAATGATTATTGGCCAAAATAATTTTAATATCCACTCATTTGATTATGATTATTTTGTTTGTGATAATTTTAGGTGCTTCATTGCTAAAACAGTTTGCCACTTGAGCTATGTTGACATGAGAAGACATCAAGTATAACACACATGTACACACACACGCATACATGAATTGAAGGAATGGATGGAAATTTCAACTTTATATGCAGAAGATGACAACACAATAAAAGCTTAGATTGAATTAGGATGTGGTAATTTCCTTTTGGGAAGATCTATCTATTTGTTTTGACAATATATTCTACTTTTTCATCTTCTTTCTGTATATATACAAAATCTTATAGTGCTTCTCCTAACTCCCATGTATGATCTATATATTTATCACAT
Organism: Sambucus nigra; assembly: GCA_949130495.1. NCBI lineage: Eukaryota > Viridiplantae > Streptophyta > Magnoliopsida > Dipsacales > Adoxaceae > Sambucus > Sambucus nigra. The sequence goes on from OX422220.1 coordinate 55,985,208, forward strand.
CATCTCACTTCAACAATTTTTTGTCGTCTTAATTAATTTTTTTCTCTAATTTTCAGGTGTGCAACAGAGGGATGTAGTACATATAACACCACCTCTAACAAACCTTTCGATCCAAATCTGACTCTGACCCTGTCCAAAATCGTCGGAGGTAGCCCTTTAGTCCAAAATGACCTCGGACCCGACCAACCCTTCGGTTCAAAATCATCATAGGCAACAACACCTCGACCATTGATGATTTGATCTGATTTGTTTGGATCTGATGAATCGCGTTCAGCTTCAACAGAGTCTTAACATTTTTCCAGACAAGAGGTAATGGTTTTTCTTCCTAAATTACGCTATTTGTAGGGAGATTGTTGGTGTAGGAGGGTAGTTTAGATAAGATGGAGGCGTAACCCCTTTTAAGTATGGTGATGGCAAGGTTAGTTAGAGAAACACTAGTGATTTAGCCACAAGACACAGAGCGGTTTGGAAGGTATGGAACCCATCTTATACTCACAAATCTCGTGTATAACTCTCAATATAATAAAGAATTTTAGAAATAACTTGGCTAGAGGGAGAAAGAAGTAAGCACCCTAGATACACCTTGGTAGGCAGGCAACACACACTAAAACAACTCTCAAGGGTCTCTGTTATGTATTAAAAGCTTCGTAATAAATGACAATGGTGAGTGAATAAGCTCTCTAGTTTGCAATAATTCTCTCTCTGGTGTATCTCTAGCAATAACTTTTTTGAACTCTCAAAGGATCTTTTTTCCTCAAAGGTGGTTGGGGTCCTTAAATAGCCCCCCACACCACCCCCGAGGCAACTCAGTCATTAAAGACTATGAAAGACATCCCTCATACTTTATGTCACAACATTAAATGCCTGATGCACTAGTTGTCTCCTACGTCATAAACATTAAATGCCAAGACATGCCTTTTGCCTAACCACTGTATGTCAGGGGGTTGTTGTCGCAGAGGTGGCTTACCAACTATCTGACAGCCCCAAATACCACGGTGGTTTACTCAAGTGCATGTCTGACATTGTTTAGAAGGCTAGTGACATCACCCACAGTAGATGTGACATTCAAGTAGAGGGTTGTTTGGTTCATAACTCAATGCCCGATGGAACTCCAAGCTGCTCCGCTTGAGGTTCCACGGTCAGGGTCCCTTCGGTGTTTTACCAGGTGTATCTAAGATGGTCAGGACAAGCCCCAACGGTGCCCCACTTCTCAATCCTCCAAACCAAATCCCTCTAAAGTTTCCACGGTGAGGTTTTTCGATAGAGCATGAAAGCTCTCCCAGGCCCTGCCAAGCCTGGTCTCTCGTGAGTACCGTTCGACCTCACGCCCATTCATTATTCTCGTTACAACATTACAGTCATTACAACTCGTGGTAAATATAAACAAAGCTATAGTATGGCAAAGTAACAATAAGCTAAAGTACGAGTTGCCACGCCAAGCTGCCTCACCAAGCTGCCACGCTTGAGTTGCCACGCTGAGCTGTCTCACCAAGCTGCCACGCTGAGCTGTCTCACCAAGCTGCCACGCTTGAGCTGCCACGCTGAGCTTATCCTCAGAACACTGTTGCTAATTGGTGGATTATCCTTAATCCCAGGATTACCTTCAGGCCCCCTCTACATTTGCCCCTTCGTGGAGGGATTTGTTGTGGGAACAAGAAGTGCCTCCACGAAAACTTCTTAATCCGATGAACCTTCTCTGTCTGGCCTGCAGTTTTTTTTTTTTTTTTTTTTTTTTTTAATGCTGAGCCTCAACCGTTCCAGCTTGAATATCTGAAATTCTCCCGAAGGACCTGCTAATATTCTCGCAGTCATGTTCGAAAAAGCGAAAAATTCTCCCCGATGTAACTGAGTCATAACTAAACAACGTTTGAGCTTCTGTCGAGGGGACATCGTGGCTTTTTGAACCGTTGGGACACCTTCTTCGTTGGGGGGGTTTATTGGATATGTCAGAGAAAAACTTGGCGCCCAAAACTGAATCTTGCTTAGGAAGGTAACGATGGTTGTTCCCTAGGTGTCACTTCATTAATTGATGGCAGTTCCCCAGGTGTCACGTCATTGAATGACGTAGCGTTGTCTTTTCCATGTCAGAACACTTCCCGAAGTGCCATGTGTACATTTGAAATGATTGCAGGCGGCCACACACGTGCAATGGTGGGAAACTTAAACGACGAACTTTAAAAATTAAACGGCCAAATCACTTAAAACCATTCTTTTTCTTGCTTTCCCACTACTTGCTTCAAATTTCCTTCGTTTTTTAGAGAGAGAGAGAAAAAGCTTCCATTGTTGATCGTCTGAAACCTCTGTTGCTGTTGGACCTTGTGCCGTCCTGTTCTTGCTCTCATCTTCTTCGCCACCTCCTGTGGTTGTTCTTCCGCCATTGTCGTGCTCAGGCTCCTCTGACTCCAGGTTGTTTTTTGTTTGCACTAACACTCTGTCATGGCGTCTCAAAGTTACCCCACCATCTCTTCAACCAGTGCGTCGCCTGCTACTGCTGTTGCCACCACTACTGCTGTCTCTGCCTTGGACGCTGTCCGTCGTGAGCAGTTAAGGTTTTATCGTCGCTCTCCCATTTTTGGCAAAGATGATTGCTTTGCTGCTGCTTGCAAGACTGTCAATTTTGAATGCAAGTTTGAGTCCTTAGTGCTGGGTGACGAGGACGAAGAACCCGCGAAGTGGGGCTTTCTTCCTCCAGAGGGGACTCTCCGTTTTCGTCTGGAGCGAGGGGACTTCCAATGGTCCCAAATTGACTTCGAAGCACCAGGTGGTTCTCCTGCCCATTTTGCTGCTTGGAACTCTCACATGGTGAGTTCCTATGGTGATATTTTGAGTAAGGTTGGCCTTCAACGGGCCAAATGGTTTAGTGAGTTTACTCTCTCCAAAAATAATGCTGCTCTCCCCATTCTTGTTTCTCGTTGGAACGTGACGACTCACACATTTATTGCTGCGTGGGGCGAGTTCACGATAACCCTAGAAGATGTCTGCGAGCTTCTGGGGCTCGAAGCAACAGGTCATGAGCCCTATACCGATGAGCCTCTTGACGCCGAAGAGACTGCTGACCGTTTGGCGTTGGACCGAATATGCCGAAGTTGCATCGGTTCTTCAAACAAAGCTACCTTCACTCCGCTGATTAATTATTTCTTCAAGGGTTCTAGTGAAGGTAGTTCTTCAATTTCAACGGATGCCCCTGGTCAAGGTACTTCGTTAGAGCTCCCTGCTTACATCCTTGTGATTCTGTCCCGTTTTCTTTTGACGGGAAAACCAAACGATCAGCCCCGAAGGGACCTTATCAACATATCCCTTCGTTTGGCCCGGGGCATCAAACTTCCTTTGGCTGCAATTGCCCTAGGGTCCCTCTACACCTGGCTTGACAGAACGTTGTTCGATATGGAACGATCCCTTGGCCGTTATAACCTGGCCAATTTTGCTAACAGCATCCTTCTAACCAGCTTTCTTTATGTGCGCTTTCCTGTTGTGGCGGCCAAGGCCAACCGTCCTCCTTCTGGGGAAACCATTCTGCCCCCCCGTTCTTATATTTATCACAAGAGGCAGAGCCGAAAAGAGCTGATCGCCTCAATTGATCGTTTTGAGGACTTTGTTATGAGGCCTTACGGAGAGGACGCCTTTGTTCATACTTGTGATTTCTTTCAGCACGAATCCAGGGTGGTACAGGTGGGGGTAGACATTGAAGATCCTCAGTTAGCCGTGGTGCTTCTCCTTTCTCCGGGGTATCTGCCTTCCTACACCGAGTGGGGATATTCCAGCGAACATTACAACCCCAATCGGTGTAGTCGTCAATTTGGGTTTGATCAGGGGGCTCCTCGCTCAGTTTTCCAATCCTCAAACCCGAAGGTTAGCTTTAGTGAGGCATGTTCCTTATTTTCCTCCACTGCTGCGTGGGGGATAAGTGAATCAATGGCTGGGAGAGTCACCATTCCCTCCAACAAGAGGCAAGGGAATGTGACCAGTCTATTTGCCACGAAGTTCTGGCCGAGACAACTGGCTAACATTACTGAATTCGTAGATGGCGAGCCTGTGTACCCTCCAGTTCTTTCATTTTCTGCGATGGAGCTGGGACTCAAAGGCAACTCCGTTCTGGGGATTGAGTTCCCTCTAAGCAAAACCCCTAAGGGGCCTTCCGAAGAGCTACCTCCGTTATGCCCCATGACTCCCACTGCCATATCCAAAGCGAAAGGTGCTGGGGTATCCAAGAAGACTGCTCCTTCGACTGGAGCTGCTGCTGATGAAGGGTCTTCGCAGCCGTCGACCAAGAAGGCCAAGAGTGGGGTGGCCTCCATGAAAAAGTCAAAGTCTAAATCCCAGATTCCTGTGGCAGCCCTTCCCATAGCCTCCGTTCCTCCTCCCATATCTCCTGAAAGGGCCGAGAGGTTAAGGAGGGAGGCGCAGGCCGAGGTAGATCGGGTGAATGCAGAGTTTCAACGGCGCGCTGTCGTCGTTCCTCCCTCGGTTGCCTTCCCCACGATCGTCGTCGATCCCACTGAGCCAGCTGCAAAGAGGAGAAAAAGGTCGAAGGTTCCTCAAGCCACTGGCAGTGCCATGACAAGGCTGAGGAGGAAGACTTTGGGCACCAAGTCCCAGCGGAAGCAAGCTTCCCCGGTGCAAGCTTCTCATTCTTCTTCCCATTCTGAGGTATGTACACTTATCTTGTTCTCTTTTCTTCTTTGGTTAGAGCAAGCCGGATTTGCTTATATATATTGTTCTTAACTACTTTGGTGCAGGGACTTAAAGAAACGGGGCCTCGTTCTCCTAGCCCCCCAAGTCCCCCCATTAGCCGTTTCGTGGGCGGTCGCTGTGGGGCTATCTCATCCGATACGACCCCACCCCGTTCGCCAATGATCGGGCTTACTTACGCCCGTCGTTCAATCCCAAGACCGGCGGGGGAGGCAGTTGGGGAAGGTGAGGTTATAGAGCCCATGAATGTCTCTTCACCACCAGAGACAACACAATCTGAGATGCCTACTCCAGTCCCCTCTGGCTCACTGGCTTCCTCTGAGGCTGTTCTCCCCCTCGTTCTGGTTGCTGCAGGTGATCCTGAGGTAATTATTTCATATTTAAATTTGTCCGATCTGGCATTCCTTCTCTTTCACCCCGTTCTGTGTGCTGAATTTAGGGTGTTGGTTGCCCTAGGTCGAAGTATCCTCGCTGCTAGCAAACATTCTCCGTCCAACGGTGCTGGCGAGACCTCTGGCCACAGTGCCCCTTTTCAACGTTCTGACTGAGGTAAGTTATTCTTGGATACATTTCGCCCTTTTTTCTGTATTTGTTCCTCTTTACTAACATTGGCTTTTATATTGCAGCTTTCTCCTGATCTTTCACCGCCCTCATCTATTCCCGATGAACCCCTTGCTCTTGCTTTGGTACCTTATGTGGGCGAGGGAACTATGCCGATGGTTGAGGTTTCTGGGGCCAGAGACCCCGTTGAGGCCGATGAGGTAACAAGTCCTCTCCCAACGATTCCTGCCACTTTAACCTCCGTGATAGCTCCCACTCCTGCCCCTGTTATGATTCAGGTACTTTCTTAATTCTCTGCTTAAACTCCTTCTTATAATAGTGACTTAACAACGAAAACGTTTGTTAAGATTTTTTATATAATCTCCACCTTATAACGGTGACTTAACAACGAAAACGCTTGTTAAGATTTTTATATAATCTCCACCTTATAACGGTGACTTAACAACGAAAACGCTTGTTAAGATTTTTATATAATCTCCACCTTATAACGGTGACTTAACAACGAAAACGCTTGTTAAGAATTTTATATAATCTCCACCTTATAACGGTGACTTAACAACGAAAACGCTTGTTAAGATTTTTATATAATCTCCCCCTTATAACGGTGACTTAACAACGAAAACGCTTGTTAAGAATTTTCTGTAATCTCCACCTTATAACGGTGACTTAACAACGAAAACGCTTGTTAAGATTTTTCATATAATCTCCACCTTATAACGGTGACTTAACAACGAAAACGCTTGTTAAGATTTTTCATATCCTTATTTGGGCTTTTCTTTTCAGGTTGCTCGGGAAGGTTCACCCCCAGTCCTCTCACCTGTAGGCTCGCTCTTCCGAGAACCTGACGCTTCGGAAAATTCAATTCATGATGATCAAGGTTCTACGACTGGTGCTGCAGTCGAGAGCGAATCTGGGTGTGAGGTCCCTCTTCCCGACCTAGCTCCTCACTCGTTCTGCCTCATGGTGCTTCGGCAATCTCCTCAAATGCCCGTCAACCATCGGCTGGTGATTGAACAATTGGTGGATCGCCATCCTGAGACCTTCACACCGGATTGCCTGCGCTCAAATATTCATGTGATGAGTCACAGGCTGCAAGGCATGGCGATCGTTGTTGCTGAAATTGCTAGTACCCCCACTGCCAGTGTTACCAGATCCCTTCTCAACCAATTTCTAGGTTTTCTGAAGGAGTTGGGGCGTGATGGTTTCCGTTTTGACTGGCTTATAACGCATCTGAAGACTTTGAAGAACCAGCAACTGATCGGCCAGAGGGAAGTGCTGATAAAGCACCAGGAGGACCAACGGGCTGAGGAGGTTAAGTTAGCTGAGCTGGCACCTCTTTTGGAATCGGCGGATGAAGAAGTAACGAATGCCGAAGAAGCTCTGCGTTTGGCCAAGCTAAAACGGGAAAGGCTCCTTATTGAACGCACCCAGGTGCAAACCAGGCTAGAGGTTGCTGTCAACGCTCAAAATTACTTTGCATCAGCTTCTTCGGGCCTTCCCGGGGATTTTTTCTTTTCCCCGGATCTGTGGTTTCTCTTAGGGTAGTAAAACTCCTGTACATATTTTCTTTCTTTCATTCATGTAATTCTTGGGCAATAGTTCCCCATTTTGCTTGTAATGCTCTCTTCTTTAATGAATGAAAGAATGTACATTTTTCAATTTATCTCTGAGTTATGCCTGCTTTTATATATCAGTCTATACTTCACATCATCAGTAAAACTTGTATATTCATAATAAAAAGACCCAATACATCGATGGTACAAACTAACTGTCTACACATGATATACTTTCAGCCATTTATTGTTAATTTTGAATGGCCTATCTTCCTCCAACTTAGAAATTAGGCAATAACCTGAATCATGAGCTTCGTTCACGATGAAAGGTCCCTCCCAATTGGCTGCGAACTTTGGCAGAGGAAGTCCCCTAATGTGTTTCACTGCTGCCTTCAAAACGAGATCTCCCTCCACGAACCTCCTTGGTCTTACCATGTTGTCATATGCCCTAGAGAGCTGCTTTGTATACATTTGAAAATGTTGCATCGCGTTGTCTCTGTGTTCATCCAATGCCTCCAACTGCACATGCCTGTTCTGAGGGAGCATGCTACTTCGCAAGGCGTATCGAGCCGAGGGAACTTCCAACTCCACTGGAAGAATTGCCTCAGCCCCATAGACAAGGGAGAACGGAGTGTACCCTGTGGGCTTCCTCTTCGTCGTTCGATAGGCCCACAACACTGTTGGTATCTTGTCATCCCACGATCCTGGAAAGTCCTCCATCGTTTTAGCCAAGATATTAACCAGAGTTTTGTTAGTTGCTTCAGCCTGACCATTCCCCTTCGGGTATGCCACCGTTGAAGTGTGATGAACAATGGAGTACTTGTCTGTGAGCATCGTTACTTCTGAGTTGACGAAGGGAGTCCCATTATCTGAGAGAATAACCTTTGGGATCCCAAAACGGCAAATGATATACTCTCTGATGAAGCTACTCACTACCCCAGCCGTTGCTCTTCTAAGTGGTATTGCTTCAGCCCATTTTGTAAAGCACTCCGTTGCTACCAGTATCCATATCTTGCCCCTCGACGAAGGATGTATCGCCCCCACGAGGTCGAACGCCCAAGTGTGGAAAGGATAAGGTGTTGCCAGAGAGTGTAAGTCCACCGATGGGGCATGGATCATATTTCCATGAAGCTGGCAAGCCTTGCATTTTCGGACAAATTCGGCGGAGTCTTTCTCCATCGTTGGCCAATAATACCCCAACGTCATCAGCTGATCATATAACTTGGCCCCTCCCATGTGAGCTGGGTCATGGGCTTGTTTGAGGACCTCAGTTGCTTCTTCTTTTGTAATGCAACGCAATGGCCTGTTGAAGTACCCCCTTCGATAAAGCTGCCCCTCTTGGATATAGAACCTTGGGGCCCTTCGCTTCAGTCCCATCGCATCCACTTTCTCTGTTGGGACAGTTCCGTCTTGAATAAAGTCGATATAGGGCTGCCTCCAGTCTGTTTGGGCTTCTATGAAATGGCACTCAGCTGCTTCGAAAAATAGCTGACACTTATCACAATTCCGTTGTAGTTCTGCCGCATCCTGTTTCATTCTAGGCCAAAAATATCCCCCTCTTTGAATTCTTCTATAGAGAGGTATCTCGGTTGTTTCGCAATGCTCCTCGTGTGTTCTCTTCAACCTCCGCTCTGCTTCCTCTGGCCCAATGCATCTTGATAACCATCCCCCTGCATTTCTGTAGTAAAGATTTCCCTGGTTTGTAAAGTATTGGGCTAACTCTCTTAGTCCCATAGCTCCTTCGCCAGACTCCAGTTGCTTCCTGACCTCTCCTCTCCAATCCGCGTCTCCCTCCATCGGTAGTATTGACTGTACCACCGAAGGAGCTGTTCTTCGTTGGATTGTAACAATAGTCGTATCGCACCTCATGACCATCTTTTGAGCAATAGTGGCATAAGCGTCTGGATGACGGTTCATCGTTCTGGGATGTCTTCTAATTTTGGTCCGATGGAACTGGCTGAGGAGCCTTTGAATGATCGTTCTGTACGGTGCCAAACTCATGTGCTTCAACGCATATTCTCCGTTAACTTGCTGAATCACTAAGTTCGAGTCACCCTTGATGCAGAGTGAACGAATTCCCCTTCGAAGAGCCTCCAGCAACCCTAGTACCAACGCTTCGTATTCTGCTTCGTTATTGGAGCAAGGGAAATCCAGTTTGTAGGAAAGGCAAATCTCCTCCGTTCCTTTTGAAAGGATGACCCCTGCCCCTCCTTTTTTCTCTGCCGAAGACCCATCAAACTGCATCGTCCATTCCTCATCGGTTGCATCCAGATAGTTGGCTTGCAAGTCGTCTCCCGGAATGTCTTCTTTAGGTGGTTCAAATGTTCCAGATGGAAAGATTGCCAACAGATCGGCATACGCCTGGCTCTTGATGGCACGAGGAATCACACACTTTAAATCATATTCGGAGAGGATAAGGAACCACCTAGCTGCCCTGCCAATCAAGATAGTTCTAGCCAACAAATACTTAATAGGATCACATCTAGTTACAATATGAATTGTAAAAGACAACATATAATGTCTAAGTTTTTGTGCCACAAAGACTAAGGCCAAACAATGCCTATCTAGGCTGCTATATCTAATCTCTGGCCCATGTATGATCCTGCTGAGGTAATACACCGGCCGTTCTTGCCCGTCAATCTCTTGTGCCAGTAAGGCTCCAACGGACCTTGTAGTTGAGGTGAGGTACAGCTGCAACGGTACTCCTGCTTGCGGAGGAACCATGATTTGTGGTGAAACGAGCAGCTTCTTCAACTCATCGAGAGACTTCTGGTGGTCCTTTTCCCATCTGAACTTTGTGTTCTTTCGCAGCAGCTGCATCAACGGGTGCGTTACTTCAGCCAATCCTGGTACAAATCTTCTGAGGTAGGAGACTTTACCGAGAAAACTTTTCAGCTCCTTCGCCGTTCTTGGGCACGGCATTTCTAAGATCGCGCGTTGTTTATCCTGGTCCATCTGCACCCCTTGTCGATCAACTACAAAGCCTAGAAACTTCCCGCATGTTACTCCGAAGACGCACTTCAATGGGTTCATCTTTAATTTATACCTCCTACATCGAGTAAACACCCTCTTTAAGTCGTTTAGGTGGGACTCCTCCTTCTTCGATTTGATGACCAAATCGTCCACATAGAATTCTACAAATTTGTGGAAGAAATCGTGAAAAATGGCCATCATTGTTCTTTGATAAGTAGCTCCCGCGTTCTTAAGTCCAAACGGCATTACTTTGTACATGAAATTGCCCAACGGGGTTCTGAACGCCGTTTTCTCTGCGTCCGCGGGGTCCATCTTGATTTGGTTGTACCCTACGTACCCATCCATGAAGCTATACATCTCATGCCCAGCCGTGGCATCTATCAGGCTATCAATGGAGGGTAGAGGGAACTCATCTTTGGGGCAAGCCCTGTTCAGATCTCTAAAATCCACACAGATCCTTATTTGGCTCTTGTCCTTCTTCCCTACTGGCACAATGCTAGATAGCCACAGGGGATGCTGTATTGGTTTGATGAATCCCGCTGCCAGTAAACGCTGAACCTCTTCCTTGATCTTCAAGTCCAACTCAGGTTTATAAGTTCTTGTTGCCTGTTTTACCGGGATGGCTGAAGGTATCACGTTTAGCTTATGGCAGCTCACTTCCTCATCTAGCCCTTCCATTTCGGTATACTTCCATGCAAAGACATCTATGAACTCCCGGATTAGCCCAACCAGGGCTTCTCGCTTCGCCTTACCGAGATCCTTCGCGATGAAGATGGGCCTTGGGTCTTCCCCCTCCCCTGCCAGGTTCAACTGCTCCAACTCTTGTGCCTGGGGCTTCGGTTGATTTGCCATGTAGTCTGGTTCTTCGGCGACCTCCTCCACGAACTCCTGTATGTTGGAGTTGTCTATCACCATACACTGTCCCCGTTGATCTACCAAGAAACACTCATATAACGGGTCAGCCCCCTCCTCGATCTCTTCGGCCGCCCGCTCACATCGTTATAAACGGTATACCACCTTCCCCTCCTCAGTGACCACCTTCTTGCATTGCCTGTTGGTAGCCGTTGCCCCGGCCTTCCTCTTCCTTTCTCTCGAAGCCTCAGCGATCCTTCCCTCTGAAAAGCGACTCAGCACGCTTTGCCGTTGGACCTCATGCTCCATAGGATCCACTCTAAGCCTTGCTTTGTTTCTGAGCTGCCTTGTGATACTTTGAGGTCGAGGGATCACCTGATGGGTTTCTTCGGTCCTTACCCCTTCGTTACTCGTGGCTTCTTTACTTTGCTCGTTCAGAGGCCCCATTCTATCTTTGATCGAGGGAACCCATGCCCCCTCCATTCTTCTCGTTAGGACTCGAGCGTCCTCTTCCAACTCCGTATAAAAGGCCGCATCTACAAAGTGAGCTTCCTCGATAGCAAAAGGCCTTTTTGTAGCCCTAATGGTCACTTCTGTTCCTTTGACATTCGCCTTGGCGCATTGATGATATGTTGAAGGAACTAAACCTTGATTGTGCATCCACACTCTTCCTATTAGTAGATGATAGGAAGTTGCACTTTCTATTACATGGAACTTGATGTGGGAACTCAGATTTCCCATTACAATTCCCACATTCACATACCCAATGGATTTGGAAGATTGGTTGTCATACCCTGAAATTACCAGAGGCATGGGGACCAACCTTTCTTCTGGGATATCAGCTGCGTGGAAGGAGTTGATCGGCATAATGTTGATGGAAGCGCCCCCATCCATAAGCGTTCTTGCAAAACTAACCCCATTGATACTGGCCGTCACGTACAAGGGTCTGTTATGAGGGAACCTTACAGCTCTATCTGCATCGCTGAAGGTCACTTCTGATAGGAACTTTTTCACCAGCCTCGCCATGGGTCCCCTCCATTTCAACGAGGGAACCGCGTCCTTTCTCGCGATGTCTAGGATCGCCCGAGTTATTTCCAGTCTGCTCTCCTTTGGTATCCCCACTTGATCGAAGAACCAAGCGAATTTTGGGGATTTTGAAACTGCGCTGTACTCAACGACTGCCTCCATTTCCTCGCCTTCAACGTTGTATACGTCTTCCACGTCTTTAGCGCTTGCTTCATCGTAGGCTAAAATTACGTTAGCCATTCCTGTGGTGCAACGTTCCAGAGTTTCTTCGAATTCCCTTTGTCTCATTGTTGACCTTCCTTCTCCTCTTTCCGCCTCATCGTCGTAGGCCGTCACCAAGTTGGCCCCATGTGCTGGAAGCGGGTTGTTGTTAACGTTTTGTGGGGGGATCTGCAGCGTCCCTGCCTTCATGTACTTGTCAATGATTCTTCTTAGTGTGAAGCAGCTCTCTGTCGGGTGCTGGATCTTTCGATGAACCTGACAATACCTAGGATCCGCCTTCGTTGCGTCATCGGGTTCCTCCGAAGGAACGCCTTTTGGCAAGTAAACCGTTCCACCCTGGACCATGGCGTTATAACAACTCACCGCCTCTTCTATCGTGCATGGTAACGGTGGTGGGTCTTCTCTATCCCTTCCAAACTTCCTTTTGTTGTCCTTCTTCGCCGCCTTACCCCCATCTGTTCCTTCGGTGTATCCCACCCGTGGGGGTTGAGGCCTTCCTCCCCCAGGTTGTATCGGCTGTCTGAATATCATAGGCACCACCACCGGGTTTGGTCGTACGACCAATGAGATGTTCCTTGCAGATTTTAAGAATGCCGAAAAAGTTCCCTCGCGCGTCTCATTGATAAGATGGCAGATGTACTCCGGGAGTAGTCCTTCGGCACAGATTTGTAATAGTTTGGATTCCTTGGCCTCCTCTCTCACGTCCAGAGACCTTTCCCTGAACCTCCGAACGTACGCCACCACGTCTTCTCCTGGTCGTTGCTTCTCTCTCCCTAGTTGGGTCAGAGTGAATTCATCCTCTGCTAGAAAGAACTTTTGGACAAACAGCACATGCATCTCTTCCCACGTGGAAACACTTTTAGGGGCCAAATGAGAATACCACGTGTATGCTTTATCGGTTAGAGATTTGGAAAACTCCCTCAACCTGAGTTTCTTGTTGTTGCAATGCGCCCCTAGGTGCTCAATAAAACGTTTAATGTGCTCTTTCGGATTCCCACCCTTCCCTGTGTATTTTTCAAAGATGGGGGGAATATAATCCCTCGGGTAAGGCTCATCGTTGTATTCCTGAGGATAAGGTGTCCTAAAGTCATCATAGACTGAAGCTACCTCACCTATAGACTGTGAGGAAGCCTGCACAAACTTTAACATCTCCTTTTGCATTTCTCTCCTCATTTCCTCCATGGGCGATGGGGCAACCACCAATGGGGGTGTTGGCTGAATGACCGTAACAGTTGGAGCCATCGTTACGGCTGGCGCCGTTGATACTCCAGAGATTCCCATTGCCGGATTCACGACGGAGGGCATGCTTGCCGGGGCTGCTCCCGTTGTACCTGCGCCCGGTGGAAGCGTTGGAACTGCCCCTGGTGTTATGAAGGAATTGGCGTCAAGTCCTCCCAGCACCGTTGAAGCTGCAGGAGTTTGCAAAAACTCATAGAACTTGCTCATGAGGAGGGTCATCTGGGCAGGTCCCAGCCCAGCGCTCGTGGAAGCCTGCGTCACTCCTTGAGCGCCCGTTGTTGTCTGAACTGGGGGCACTTCTATTCGAGGAGCTCCGCTCCTTAAGGCCTCCAACTCCACCGCTGCTTGCTCTTCACTGTGTTGGATATCATCAAAGTTGAGCCTTCGATTAACGTTATCTTGCGCCATACTTCTTCCTTAGAAGAATGCCTCCCCAGCAGAGTCGCCAAATGTAGGAGGGTAGTTTAGATAAGATGGAGGCGTAACCCCTTTTAAGTATGGTGATGGCAAGGTTAGTTAGAGAAACACTAGTGATTTAGCCACAAGACACAGAGCGGTTTGGAAGGTATGGAACCCATCTTATACTCACAAATCTCGTGTATAACTCTCAATATAATAAAGAATTTTAGAAATAACTTGGCTAGAGGGAGAAAGAAGTAAGCACCCTAGATACACCTTGGTAGGCAGGCAACACACACTAAAACAACTCTCAAGGGTCTCTGTTATGTATTAAAAGCTTCGTAATAAATGACAATGGTGAGTGAATAAGCTCTCTAGTTTGCAATAATTCTCTCTCTGGTGTATCTCTAGCAATAACTTTTTTGAACTCTCAAAGGATCTTTTTTCCTCAAAGGTGGTTGGGGTCCTTAAATAGCCCCCCACACCACCCCCGAGGCAACTCAGTCATTAAAGACTATGAAAGACATCCCTCATACTTTATGTCACAACATTAAATGCCTGATGCACTAGTTGTCTCCTACGTCATAAACATTAAATGCCAAGACATGCCTTTTGCCTAACCACTGTATGTCAGGGGGTTGTTGTCGCAGAGGTGGCTTACCAACTATCTGACAGCCCCAAATACCACGGTGGTTTACTCAAGTGCATGTCTGACATTGTTTAGAAGGCTAGTGACATCACCCACAGTAGATGTGACATTCAAGTAGAGGGTTGTTTGGTTCATAACTCAATGCCCGATGGAACTCCAAGCTGCTCCGCTTGAGGTTCCACGGTCAGGGTCCCTTCGGTGTTTTACCAGGTGTATCTAAGATGGTCAGGACAAGCCCCAACGGTGCCCCACTTCTCAATCCTCCAAACCAAATCCCTCTAAAGTTCCCACGGTGAGGTTGTTCGATAGAGCATGAAAGCTCTCCCAGGCCCTGCCAAGCCTGGTCTCTCGTGAGTACCGTTCGACCTCACGCCCATTCATTATTCTCGTTACAACATTACAGTCATTACAACTCGTGGTAAATATAAACAAAGCTATAGTATGGCAAAGTAACAATAAGCTAAAGTACGAGTTGCCACGCCAAGCTGCCTCACCAAGATGTCACGCTTGAGTTGCCACGCTGAGCTGTCTCACCAAGCTGCCACGCTTGAGTTGCCACGCTGAGCTGTCTCACCAAGCTGCCACGCTTGAGCTGCCACGCTGAGCTGTCTCACCAAGCTGCCACGCTTGAGTTGCCACGCTGAGCTTATCCTCAGAACACTGTTGCTAATTGGTGGATTATCCCTAATCCCAGGATTACCTTCAGGCCCCCTCTACAGTTGGTATATTTGTTCCGTTTTGACTCTTGAAGTATAAGAATATGCCGACAACATCATGGAACTATTAAATTTTTGCACATTCAATACCATCGGGAAAATAATGAAGATGGTTGGTTTTGTATAGTTGAAGATGTTATGAACACGAGTATATTCCAATTCAAATGACAGGAAAAATTATTGGAGGTGGCAATGGGGATATCTTATTCTATTTGAATTTATGGAGTTTTTTTATTTTATTTTCTGTAAAAATTCAATTATAATTTTGTTTTTCATTATAGGTGGTCCAATTATTGGTCACTTGAAATGTGATTTGGGTTGAATGGAATTAGGTTTCTCATCTATACGTAATTTTTATGCTTTGTGAAGTTGAAATAATTAAATAAAATTAATTATAATGCTATTTGAGATAAATATTTTTGAACAATTGCGATGAGCCAATGTACCATTAGGATATTTGAGGTCCATATTTTTAATCTATTGAGTTCTAAGACTTTTTTTGTTACAAATGAAAATTATCGATTAGTATTTAATGTATAATTCATTTTAGAACATTCGCGATTTAAGCATACCTTTTGTACAAAAAGGTGTTTGATTTTTTTGTAATGCTATAACTATACCATGTTTTCCCTGAATTCATGTTTCTGTTATGGTGCTTTGTTATTCTTTTGTGTGTTTTAAAATTATTATATGGGCAGGTCCAATATTTCAATTAACTGAAAGCACGATTAGTAATATTAATTGTGAGGGTGTATGTTATAATCGTGGAATATTTTTGTGTTGCTTTAGTAGTATGAACACGTTTGATAATATTTTGTATGAACATGTTTGATCATATTGTGTATGAACATAATGTATGAACGTGTTTGTATATGCACATATTTGGTCTGATTATATATGAACATAATGTATGAGCATGTTTTATCATAATGCATGGTCAGATTGTGTATGAACAAAACTATTTGTTTGTTTGTTTTGTGCAGTGTCCCAGTTGTGGTAAGACTTGCAATACTTGATGTTGTCTCGCACCGAAAACTCCCATGGACCCTTGGAAGAAATTGTTGATTACAATAGTTTATATTGAACTAGATGTTCATTTGATTGTTTTTTCATAATGGTATAATTGTGATAGTATTGTTTTTGTTGGAATATTTTTTATTTCTTTAACAGGATGGATAGTCATATGAACAAAAGAAATTCTGCCCAAATTTTTAAAAATATTTACATATTTGTGTTGTAATTTTTTTATGACTTTAGTTTCTATTTGATGGCTATGTTGTTTATGAGAGGTCCAATACGGACTATTAGTATTGTTGTGGATTATTTTTATTTCTTAACAGGGTGGATAGTCATATAAACAAAGGAAATTCTGTCCAAATTTATAAATTGTTTTCACATTTGTGTTGTAATAAAAATTTACTTAAATTCTTTACACATTTAAAACTTCGAAAAATTTCACCGTGCCTTCAGGCACGGGCATTCCGCTAGTTAACATATATAATAAGAAAGGTGCTGTAAAATTTGGTTCAAAAAGGACCCAACCCATGTTCTGCCCAGATGCACTACCAGTGAAGGCAGCGTCGCTGCAGCGAAAGGGGGTTCGCTGGTCACGGGTTTGTCCAGATTCTCGGGAATTTTGTTTGGGAGCTTGTGACCAGCAAGGGGGCTGGGTTCACTGCAGCGATTGGGCAAGATTTGCGTGAAAATTGGTTGTTTAAGTGAGCTATTTTGAGAGTTTTCACATTTGACTTTGGGGTATAAATAGAATGATATAAGAGGTTTCTCATTATGGTTTATTTGACATTGTGGAGGTATTCATCAAAGAGAGCAGAGAAAGTGAGAGAGGTTTAGTGTTCTAAACTTGATTCCGAGGTAAAATTAGGGTGTATTTGTGGTTTGGATTGAGAGTGTGCATAGCTCTTGTAAAATTC
The DNA here is from genome assembly GCA_949130495.1 of Sambucus nigra. Classification (NCBI taxonomy): domain Eukaryota; kingdom Viridiplantae; phylum Streptophyta; class Magnoliopsida; order Dipsacales; family Adoxaceae; genus Sambucus; species Sambucus nigra. The sequence continues at coordinate 56,002,018 of OX422220.1, forward strand.
TTTTATTGTAATCCATTTTCTCAAATAGTTGAATTGTTCTCTCTTGTGCATGTAGGCAAGGTAATATTGTCGAACCACGTAAAATCTCTTTTGTTCAACTTGTTGATTTTGTGCTTGTTTATATTTTCATCAATCTTGCATATATATTTCCTTATTTTGGTTGGGTGTGGTACCATTGGTGCACAATAATTGGTATAAGAGTTTTGGTACAAGAAGTTTTACAAAAGTCCTAAGTGAGGTTTTTGTGTTAAACTAATCGTGTTTGGAAGTTTTGGGTTTGTTGTTTCATTCAACCATGTCCGGAAATGTAGTTTCATATTGGATGGTGGATCGTTTTTATGGAAGTGGTAGGTTCACTTTATGGCAAGGTTAGTGAAGGGTCTCCTCGTTCAACAAGGATTAGCGAGAGTGTTGAAAGGTAGGAGTGGGAAGCCGAAGAAGATGACGGATGATGATTGAGAAGATAAAGAGTCAAGGTATTTGAGTACTAGACTCTCTATCGGTGATGATACTATAGAAATGTCAATGATGGGGACACGGAGCCAAAGTTGTTGGAGAAGTTGGAGAAACTCTAATTAGCGAAGAGTCTCACAACAAAGTTCAATATCAAACGGGATCTTTGCCAGTTGAAGATGAAGGAGGGTGGGAACCTCACGGATAACACGAGTGTATTTCATGTGATTGTGGATCAACTAAAGAAGGTTCATATGAAACTAGAGGAAGAAGATCAAACGTTGTTGCTTCTTACCTCTCTTCCGGATTCGTATGATATCATTGTCAACACCATTTCGTATGATAAAGATACCGTTAAAATGGATGAGGTGGAGTCGACTCTATTGTCCTACAAGAAGAGGAAGTCTTCGAGGGAGGAGAGTTCGGCGTCGAGTTTATATGTGCATGATGGGAACCGGGGAAGGAATACCAATCGGGGTTCTAGTGAAGGTAGTAGTAGGTCTAGATCAAGAGGTGGTAAAAAAGGCCGACAATGTTACAAGTGCAAGGAGTGGGGCTACATAAAGCGAGATTTTTCTTTGAAGAAGGATTGAGGTGGTCCGGATAGTGCAATGGTGACATATGCAGAGAATGAAGATTTTTGGAAAATCTCTCACACCTTCCAAAGGTAGCTCGCTCTCTCAAAATGAATAGATAATGGATTCGGGATCTTCGAATCATGATTGCTCCAAGAGAAAGTATTTTGAGACGTTCCAAGAGAAGAAGAAAGGTTTCTTGTCTTTGTCTAGCGGGAAATATTGTGCGGTTGAGGGGGTGGGAACGATGAAAATCAAAATGTTCGATGGGGTGGAGTGCACTTTGGGGGTGTGGCATATGCCCCAAAGTTGCGAACAAACTTGATATCATTTATCCAATTGGATTCCAAGGGATGTCGAGTGTCGGTAGCGGGTGGAGTATTGTGTCCTAGCAAAGGGAGAAAAGAGAGAGGAGGTTTGTATTGTCCGAAACAAACTTCGTGGGTAATGGGGAAGCGGCGTGCACAAGTCATCGAGGGCCAGAGACATGTCTAGTTCGTGGATATAACGGAGGCATTGGTTGCAAGTTTCCTAGCAGCAGACGATGGTGGGAAGAAAAGTCCTACTAAAGGAGGGGATGACTCGAGGTCCCCCTCGAGATTCAACGGATGATTTTGACTGAGACTAGTTGCACACATGTATTGGTCATTGATGAATCAAGAAGCGTTAGGATTGTGTTTGATTCAAGGTGTGTGTAACTAGTACACTGAAGGCCGATGGGTGATTGTATGTGTATTCGCAAACGGGTAGTCTCAATTTAGTGCAGTTGCGGTATTTTCTCGTCAAGGTAGAGATTTGTGAAATTTGGCCCAAAAAGGACCCAACCCATATTCTGCCCAAATGCACGCTACCAGCGAAGGTATAGCTTCGCTACAGCGAAGGCAGCGTCGCTTTGGCGAAAGGGGATTCGTTGGTCATAGGTTTGGCCAGATTTTTTAGCATTTGGGTTGGAAGCGGGGAGCTCGCGACCAGCGAAGGGGTCTGGTTCGCTGCAACGAACGGGCTAGATATATGAGAAAATTGGTTGCTTAAGGGGGATATTTTGAGAGTTTTCACATGTAACCTTTGGGGTATAAATCGAATGTCTCATTAGGGTTTATTTGACAATGAAAGAGTTATTCATCAAAGAGAGGCAAAGAAAGAGAGAGAGGTTTAATGCTCTAAACTTGATTCCAATGTAAAATTGGGGTGTATTTGGGGTTTGGAATGAGAGTGTGCATTGCTCTTGTCCATTTTTCTCAAATAGGGGAACTGTTCTCTCTATTGTTGACGTAAGCAAGATAATATTATCGAACCACTTTAAATCTTTTGTGTTCATCATGTTGATTTTGTGCTTGTTTATATTTTCATCAATCTTGTATATATATTTCCTTGTTTTGTTTGGGTGTGGTGCCATTGGTGCACAACAGGTGTAACTCTGCTACCCCTAAATCCCCAAGGAAATCCATCTAAAAGAACTATACATAGGCTACCAAAAATATTGAAATCAAATGAGAAAAATACCATAAACAGAAGACCCCAACAATGGAACATATGCAACCACTCTCCCAACTCGATATCCCCACAATCCCACACCCTTGTTTTGCTTCCCAAGAATAAACATAATGAACTACAGATTTTCTCGATTTTTACCCATACTACGGAGATCAGAACCTGAGACACAGTAGTGCATCCCAAAACAAAGGTTCTATCCTTAAGGGTTTCCATACACAGTTTTACTATTGATAAAAAAATAAAGAACAAAAACTCCTTCGAACTCTAACAACCCATCAGCTTCCCATTTCAAACTCCATCATACTAGCCCATCTAGCTTCGCAAGGGAAAGTGGCTTAAAGGTCTAGAGATATTACTCATTTATTTGGATTTAATTTTACTTTGATGTGTAGTGAGTAGTGGAAGTGTATTAATTCCATTACACGATAACAACAACGATAGAGGAAATTCTCACCCTAATTCTTCATTTCTAGAAGTCAACTTATGATTACAAATGAGGGCCAAAATCCTTATTTATAGGATGAGGTTAGCTTGCTATACAAGTTAATTATAAAATCTAAAAGACTAAAAAGTAAAAAGTAAACAAAAGACAAAAATAACCCCTAGTTATACTTGGAAGCGAAGTAAAGACCCTAATGTAACTAAAATACTAAAATACCCTAACCTAGAATATTCCAAAAAAATATTCATTTATTTAACTAATAAAAATAAAATACAATTAAAAATTAAAAATTCTTTCGGTTCCACATCCTTGCGCCTTGTGTCATCAATATACATCACTCTCCCCTCCTTCGAAAAGGCTAGTCTTCGAGCGTGAGGGGAAAATTGACAACGTCCATACCAAACAAACAAATATTTTGAAAAAAAATTTAATCTTTTATTGGGGTTGAAAAAGAATTTTTTGTAATATTTGGGGGGCCCAAATAGAATATTTTTCAACATTTTAGAAATTGGGGAGCTGCCCAAATTTTTCCACATCAATAAAATTAATATTTGACTATTAACCCCCAACCCAAGTGGTGTGACTCTTAAAATTGTACCAAGATGAGACAAAGAACACTAGGACAACCCCAACTCCTCAAAAGCTTTATAGGCCCATCTTGCACTTAAAAGCCCCATCTCATCAAACAAAACCCTAGATCCTTCCTTCTTTTTACGAACACTAGCAACCCCTCTTCCCAATCCACCACCATAGGCTCCAATAGAGACGTCGGGGAGATATCGGCCGGAGATTGGCACTAGATGGAAGCACCGACAGCCGGAGATGGGGGTTGTGAGTGGTCGGTTCCGGCCAAAGGGAGAGATCGGAGTGGGATGAGATCGGATTCAACCCGGAAAGGGTCGTTCGAAGAGGAAAAGCCGTCGGAATGACTTGCAACCGCCGGACTACGAGTTTCGAAGGCTAGGGTTTGGGTCTCTATCTCAGATGAGGTCGGGTAGCATTTGAGAGTTGGAGTTTGGATTCTTGGGAGTTGACGCTTGTCCAATCTGGCCAGAAAGAGCTTTAGTCGGCGTCGAATGAGAGGATAATATGGTCAGGGGTTGCTCATGGTACCGACAGAGGTTTTAGCCTCATGTTTGGCCAGAAACTGAACAATTATGGACTGTTAGATGTCTGAAATGATGAGGTTCATTTGAGCCTTCGTCAGTGCTTGACAGCCTATCGTTTGAAGCGGGGAAGTCGTCGGAGGCCAAGAAGCCTGTCGGTGAGACTTCCCTCATCCTCCCTATCCTCGTCCCCTTTAGATACACAGTTTCCCCCTTTAAATGGTGACTTCCCTCATCATCCCCATCCTCGTCCCCTTCAGATACACAGTTTCCCCTTTCAAATGGTGATGAATGAAGTGGCTGAAAATAGGTTGGTGGTTGTGTGGCGGCGATAACTTCCTAGATTCGCTCATAGCAGCTCCACCGCGCCCTCGGGGTGAGGTCCATTCGTTATAACAATTCTTTGTTGGATATTTGATCGATTTTTGGAGTTTTGATCACAAATCCGGCTGCCGCAGGTACATTTATCATCCAAGACACCCTCTCGACCAAACGATTGTTTCGAATCAAAGCCATAACCATAGTTGTCAAAATCGTCCGATTCGCGATTCGAATCGGACGATTCGATTCGATTCCATACCAAAACGATACGAATCTGCCTTAGAATCGAAAATGCCTAAAGAATCGGGCGATTTGAGACCGAATCGGACGATAAGATTCAGAATCGTGAATCGGTAGCTTTAACGATTCCAAGAAAAGGGTCAACCTGTTGCAGTGCACGTGTTATTTTTTTTAACTTTAAAACTTACAAAACAAAAACAAATAGAACGAAAAACCCAAAACCTCTTCTCGTAACCCTTCGTAACCCTATTTCATTACCAAAACCTATTTCGTTGTTGTTTCGTTGAATCAAGTTCAAAGGTAAGTATTTTGTTGCTTTTTCTAGTTATTTTGCTATTTCGTTGCTGTTTTTTTTAGTTATTTTGCTGTTTCGTTTAATTTTTTTTAGTTATTTTGCTGTTTTTTTTTTGTTTTCATTTCTCAAACAATTTGATTTATTGTTTTCATTTGCTTTTTTTTTCTATAGCTATTTTTGTTATTTTGCTGTTTTTTAGGTTATAAAACCCTATTTTGCTTTTCTTTTTTTTTAGGTTATTTTGATGTTTTGCTATTTTTCTGTTTTTATTTTGCTATTTCGCTGATGAATGAAGAAGAATGATCATTGATGATGACTTTTTATGATTTATTTTTGTTTTTTACATTTTCAAGCTTAAAACAATTGAGAACATGTGCTACGGTTAATTTTTGTGCTATATTTTGGTATATTATCATGTGCTACGATTAGGTTTTTGTCATATTATGCTTAATTACCAATTCTATAGTGTCAAATTCCATTTACGTATGTTTTTTTTCATTTTTATCATTTGATTCCTATACGACCGGTTCGATTCACGATACGATTCGCGATTCGGGGGGTAAACGATTCACGATACGATTCACGATTTGACAACTATGGCCATAACTCATACCGGCTTCGTACGCCACTTAATATACGGACACGCCAAGAGCGAGCATCGTTCTGATATCAATTTAATGTGTAATGAGTAGCGGAAGCGTATTAATTGCACTACACAACAACAACAACAACAACAACAACAACAACAACAAAGGAAATTCTCACTCTAATTCTTCATTTCTAGAAGTCAAGTTGTGATGACAAATGAGGGCCAATGGCCTTATTTATAGGGTGAGCTTAGTTTATTAGACAAGCAGACCATAGAAACTAAAAGACTAAGAAGGAGAAAATAAACAAAAGACAAAAATAACCTCTAACTATACTTGAAAGCCAAATAAAGAACCTAATGTAACTAAAATACTAAATTACCCTAATCTAGAATATTCCAAAGGAATATTCATTTATTTAACTAATAAAAATAAAATAAAATACAATTAAAAATTAAAATTTCTTTCGGTTCCACATCCTTGCGCCACGTGTCATCAATATACATAAAAAACATTAGCTACTAATTTGTTTTAGATGTTTGTGGGCACCAAAAGATCCGGTCCGGTTCTAGCGCAGACTCATCCGTGCTGACCACCCCATTTGAGGGTTATATTAATGAGTTTTTTTAAGAAATTTAATAGAGATGATCTCTATATTTAAGAGACCCATCGCTACCAAACTTCATCAAAATATTCAATTGGAAAGTGGTTCATGGTGGTTGAAATGCACATATTTTTAAACTTTGCAATTCAAGTGATCATTGCTACAATGCTACCAGATTTCATCAAAATAATTTAGTTGGGAAGTGGGTCACGACGGCTGAAATGCACATATATATCAACTTTGTAATTCACCACTTGGAATAGAAATTTTTGATGAAATTTGGTGGAGATAATCTCCTCGTCATGGAGATCATCTCCATCAAATTTCCTAAAAAAGGACATTCGTTTAGGCCCTAAAATGGCCAGGTACGCATTTTAGAACCTCACCGGATCCTTAGCTGCCAAAAGATTTAGTTTTTTTCTCGAGATTTGATTGTTTATTTTACTTGTAAAAGAAATGAATTGACATCAAGTGTTTAATTTAGTATTTGCTTGTTAAGGAATTATGGATTGTTGTATGTTCTTTTAAATATGCACTTGAAATAAATGAAAAAAAAAATTGTCGAGTATATGTGGATTTGGAGATCCGGATTCATATTTGTCTGAGTACATGTGGATTTGGTACCTACAATTAACTTTGTTCCAAAGCGTACCATGACTCCAAACAACGTTTAAATTAAGTCCATTCCCTAATCAGCAAATTATCATATACCAAGTGCATGTATCCATATTGTGTACTGAAGCTACAGAATTGCCTAACACTGTCTGGACCGGTGGATAACTTCTTTTTGGTAAATATTGTAACTTAGTATGCATGTGATGTGAAAAGGCTCATCATATTATTTTCATCATGCACATAGATTGTGCCAATGTTACCTGGAACATGGGCCACTTTGGAATGGGTATGGGTATGGGTATGGGTATGGGTATGGGTACAGGTACCGATACGTAGTTGCTATGCGGTATGGTGGGGGTAAACTTACTTTGTTCGTATTTCAGATCATGGGACACACTTCAGAACTCTTGTTAAATTTGTTTCGGTTTTTTTGGTTACCGCAAGTTTCTTCAATACCATAATTATATTTTCTTACCAATAAGAAAGGGGTTCAAAAATAATGTCACATAAATGTAATATATTAATAACAATCCAAAAACAATCGTAGTATATTTTATTTTTTAGTTGAGAATTCTCCCTCCCCAAAAACATACTTGCCTTTGTTGAAAATCAGATGTTGCATTATTACAAATCATAGAAAGATGAAAAGAAGCTGATATTGCGAACCCACTTTTAAACATCCGGAGCACGAATCCACCATTTTTAAGGTCGTGGGATCCGAACCTTCAGTACGTTGTGAGGTGGAGAGATTGCGGTAAAAATGGTTGCACCCCTCTTAACAATAAAAGCAAAATACATATTCCATATAAACCAAGAGGAATTTTGCATGAAAATTTACAATGGAACCTATGTTCCCTTAGAAAAGAGAATTTTATAGTATGAAGAAGAAAAGGAAGAGCTTATGTTTTGAATTGAGTCGAACATAAACGGATTAGTTACTACATTGTGTCCAATATAGGTAAAATATGTCATATAAGAAGGTAGAATACATAGCAGAACATCATAAATGGATTAATTCCCAAAAAAGAGCAAGTAGAAAAAGCTGTCAGTGATGTCTGAGTTCACCTGTCCCCTGCTAAGCATTTCTGACTTCTTCAATTTTTTCATGGCATATATATTGCCAGATTTCTTCTCCCGACACAATCTAACCTGTAAAACAGTAACATTCTACAAGTAAGCTGATAATCTCTTGTTTAACAATATATAAAAGATGGCATGAACTAAAAATACTAAAGCTAGTGGAATATAAAGAGCACCCCAAGTTTGACAAAATAAAAAAAAAACATTATATTTCGATCAAAACAGCTGAATATATACATATATATAGGGGTATAGACCTCTTATATGGAATGCTAAGATAAACCCATTAGCATTTCAGTTCTCAACATCACATCAGATTTACCACTGAACATTATATGGAATGCTAGGATAGCAAATTATAGATAAATTTGAGACAGACTACAACTTAGTGTGAGGGAAATAGCCAAGGAAAAGAGAACGACGGCTATGTGAAGCTGTCTAAAAATTAGTTAAACATAATTTAAAACATGGAACAAGGAAAATAAAAGGAAAACGTCAATTAGAATTGGTTATGAAGTTGGTGTGGAAATGTTATTCTTTAGTAAGTACAAGCAAATATAAGTTTCCATTTAGGTCTAAAACAAAAGACAACGAAACAGCCCGCAGGAGAATAGAGCAAACAAGAAGCCTGACAATGCTTGAAGAAATGCACAGGTGAAATCTTGGGTTTGCGCCCCATTGACATCTTCTAACGAATTATTAATAATATAAAAAAATGATACAGAAAGATGGTAAAATATTGTATTAGCTGGTACACGGCCTCAATTGTTGAGTAGTGTTGTACTTTGAATATGGTTAATTGTTTATATTTTACAATTTGTTTAAGAGGAAAAGGTCATTTGCACAAGGAGGTCAACACCACTAATGTAATACCCGCACATGTCCAGTCCGAATGAGTTTGGCCAAAGGGGTGGATAGAGTACATGGTAGTGATTCAGCCCAAAGGTCATATGTTCCAACACAAGGGTGCACTTAAATTCTTAGGAAATGCAGTTAAGTCAAAGGCATTGATCGTGTTAGGTTAGCCTAGCCATTATAGTGGGCTCTGAGACTGGTTCATAATAATTTGGGCTAGGATCATCGAGTAATGTGGGTCTCATCGCCCAAAATCTGCCATGGCGCACCAAATCTCATCCCCTAGGATCCACAGGATCATTAATGTCTAGTTATGGACTTGGTCAAATGTTTCTGGAAGGACTGTCTTCAACCCTCTCCTGGGCTGTCTAAAGCATGTTTGTTTGAGTAATATTTAAGAACACCCAGAACTGGGGAACTACCTCAGGTGGCCTAGGCACCAAACCAAGGACCATCAAATATCCCAACTGACCTGGTGATGATGTGGGGTCAACCTTCAGTGGAGCACCATAAAACTCCAAATATCCCAACTGAACAGAGAAATTATTCTAATATTTTATTTTTCCATCTTTAACTTTTGTCAATATATATATATATATATATGTTACTCCTTGTTGTTTCTTAGTCACTTGCACAATATAGCTCTTCAATTTATTTACACGTTATTTACTGGCTTGTATATATACGTGAGTGTGTGCGCGCGCGCAATTTACATAATGTTTCTTAGTGGTGACTTGCATGATATTCTTACAAGTATTTGATTGCCTACTAGAAATTAAATTTCTCTATTATTTTTCACATTTTTGTTATATATGCACCTTGCTTTGATAAGGCGCACGCCCCGCCTTGCGCATTGTATCTGGGCTCTAGGAAAACCTTAGCGCTTTGGTGTGCCTTTTTCCTTGAACAACTATTATCTCCACCGCATTGAGAGACTCAATGAAGCAGCACTGAAAACTTTTTATGTAGAACAATTCTATACTTGTGGTTCACTAAACTAAGACTTAAATACATACAAGAAGCTCCTGTACATATTTTATATAGAAAGAGCACGTATAGGTGACCATCAATAGTTTATATAATGCCATATCATTATTTCTTGCAAGGTTGCCTCAGGGGTGTTCTGATAGTGGCTACAGATGGAAATTCGATAACTGATAGTGGCTCACATATTTTTAAAGATTATGTATAATTTATAAAGTAAATATCTTACCCTCACCCAATCATCGTGTATAGCCTCTATTTTCTAAATACGCAGATGATATTCTTGTTCCAAATGATTTTAGACAGTCATGCCAACAGAATGTGTGATTTGCTTGGCATGTTGAAACAAGGAGTAATGAAAGTAAAAATGCATGAACTTATGGAGAATTATTCATCTTCTGCATGAGGGGTTATTTGATAGAACAGAAAAAATGATGGTTATTTTTGGAAAGAGTAAGTATGTCATGAGGCCATCCAAACGATGTGCACTCCTCTTTAGACGTTGGGTGGATTGCCCATGTGCACATACACGCCCATCCAATGGTTAAAAGGTAGAGTTCAATTTGAGATAGACCTTATTGTGCCTTGTGACGTAAAATATACGTCAATGCCCAAGAAAATAAACAAACTTCTTTAGAGAGAGAATCAAGAGATTTCTTATATTTCAAAACAGAGGAGTGTCCTCAAATAAAGACTACATGGGGTATTTAAAGAGAGGAGTAGTTTAGGCTCCAAGCTAAGGCACTAATTACAAAAATGCCATTACTAAAACAAAGTAAAATGCAATAACAAAATAAAAGAAAATATAAAAGAAGATAAAATGACAAAAATAACCCTTGAATAGGGCCAATTTCCATCACTCTCCCCCTCTTAAAACCAAGCTCGCCCTCGAGCGTTAAAAAAGGGGACTCGTGAGGACATTCAAAAAAAAGAGGTGCCGAGGCGAGCTCACAGTGGGAGACCCACCGAGTCGCCCTCCAAAACAGTAATCATGCTAGGGAAGCTCCTCAGATGCATCCAAATAGTCGGGTGGATGCTCCATTGCCAATAGGGCACGACGCCTTGGAAGGGAGCAGTCAGAAGCTCGGTGACCAACAATGCCACAGTTGTAGCACTTGAATGTATGAGGACCCGGTGGAGGTGGTACCGCAGTGGTGGTAGCGGGGACTGAAGCCAATATTGGAGGAGCAGGAGCAGGAGCAGAAGCAGAGGCCACAGGAGCTGCTGAAGACGTGTGGTAGGCCTCAACCTTAGTCGCGTACTCTACCGCCTTCAGAAAGGTCGGTATCTCTCTCAACCCGAAGTCGTGTTGTATGTGGGGCTACAGTCCTAGGATATAGCAGCTGATCCGCTGGTCCTCAGTCTCAGGGAGGCGAGCTCGGGTGCAGAGGAGCTGGAACTGCTCTATGTAATCCACCACTGTAGACGGACCCTGCTGGAGGAACTGTACGCGAGCAAAAAGATCACGCTCATAAGTCGGCAGTATGAATATCGCCTGAAGAGCGGCCTTCAGTTCGGGCCAAATCTGTATGAAGGCAGTCCCGTCGCTACTCGGCGATAGCACAAATCATTCCACCAAACCCGGGAGAATCCCTGAAATTTAATAGCTGCTAGGAGAACACAAGAACGGCCCTGGACCCACTTGTAATAAAAAATTGTCTTCATCGCCGCTAACCAATCCACCATAGCATCCGGGGATCAAACATGGGAACGTCGACCCGTATATCTCCCCGAAGACTCCGAGAGAGTAACTGCAGTGCTGTCGACAAGTGGTCGTCCTCCTGAAGAGCCTCGAGGCCCATCATATCACCCGGGGCAGGCGCAGCAAAACCCGCAGGAATCGGTGGTGGATGAGGAGGGTAGCATGTGGAACCATGGGAGGTGCTGGGGGATGCGATGGGGGCACGTGCCAATTAGGTGGTCGTACTCTCCACAATAAAAGCACTGGCGGTCCAGAATTGGAACGTAGCGACGAGGGTCAGGACGAGGGGGAGGAATCCACTCTAGGACGTTGCGGTGGGTATCTCTAGTGTCGGTGGATGAGGACGAATCAGTGTAGGACAGAGAAAGGTCATGATGGGAAGGGGTATGATGTGACAGTGGGGGAGGCGGGAATGGGTGTATAAATGGAGACGGGGTAGTGGATTGGGAGTGGGAGTGGGTGGAAGGCCGTGGGTCACCATATGTGGGATAATGGTTCCGGGATAAGTGGAAACCCCCAGGTGAGTGGGATAGGCATGTATATGTTGGAATGGGGCTACGGAGTGGTTGGGAAACGATCCGTTGGGCGGGAAAAACAGATTCGGGGGTTGTAACGATGTAAAGGCGTCAAAAAAATTTGGCGGTGTGGGGAGAGATTGTTTCTTGTTAGGGTTTGCGTCGAGGGGGGCATATATGGTATTGAGTTGACTGATTGGGAAGTTTAAATCGGGTTGGGGATTTTGGGGGTTATCGAGGTGTCGGGGTAGGGTGTCGACACTTAGGTGGTGGGGCAGAGGGTGGGAGGAGGTTGGACGGAAGGGGGGGGGAGGACGGAGCCCGGGTGGGCTGGGTTTGATTGTCAGGGCAGCAGGTGGGTGAAAGGAGCGTCCTCGGGTCAGAACAGGGCCATTCGGGTGGGTTTTCAAGGCTGTGGAGCAGATCGGTAGTGGGGGGTACTGATGTCGAGGGCGCGCAAGGGTGGAAGGGCGGGGATGGGTCTGCGTGGTTGCCGGAAGTAAGGGTTAACAACAGCTGGCTGGTAAGGGCTTGCTTGGACGGGAGCGGCTGAAGCAGAGGGTGGGCGGTAGTGGGTGGCTAGGGCTGGACTTGCTTAGCAGCTGCTAAGGTGTAAGGGAGAGCAACGGCGGGATCGAAGGGGGTCAGGGAGGTGGATGGAAGGGCTGCTCAGGTAGCAGCTAGGGTTTGAGTAGATCTGGAAAGGATTAGCAGCTAGGGTTTGGGTGGTAGCATGAGGGTAGGGGCTGAGATTGGAGGGTGGTTTGGTTTGGGTCATGAGTTGGGTGTATTGTTGTCTCATTTCCTCCATTTGTTGTTTCAACTCGAGATTTTCTTCTTCTTGTTGTTGTTTGGATCTTCTTAGAGCCATCGAAGTAGTGTACGATTTTGATGACTACACACCAATACACCAATCGGGGAATGACACCTCGCTCTGATACCAATTTGACGTAAACCACACGACAATGGCCAAGAAAATAAACAAACCCTAACTTTAGAGAGAGAATAAAGAGATTTCTTATATTTCAAAATAGAGGAGTGTCCTCAAATGAAGATTACATGGGGGTATTTAAAGGGAGGAGTAGCTTAGGCTCCAAGCTAAGGGACTAATTACAAAAATACCATTACTACTCCAAACATTTAAATAATAAAGCAAAACAAAGGAAAATGCAATAACAAAATATAAGAAAATACAAAACAAGATAAAATGACAAAAATAACCCTATAATAGGGCCCATTTCCATCACCTTCTCTTTCGGAAATTGTCAAGTCTTGCACCAAATGTAGTATGTTCAGAATTTCATGCGTTTTATTGCTTCTAAAGTTGAGGCTTTTTTCTCAGGTAAATGGGTAAAAGTTTTTTTCCCCAGGTGGGGTGGGGGGATTATAAGCAGTTGGAATCTCTTCTTTTTAAATTGACGGTAGCAATCTACTAAGTACATAGTTTATCATAAATGATACTGATTTGGTCAACTTTTCACAACCGCTTTTAATAAGCATGTAAAGTGTTTGGATATTCAAATGAAAGACGAAGAAAAAAAACAGATATAGAGACTCGAAAAAAGACAATGTTTTTCTATTAAGAAAATAAAGAAATAATGAATGAATGAAGTGTTTCACGAATTATAAGATATGCAACTCTCAAACCTCTCCAAAGGCTCCTCTCCCAATAATGGTTAGAAGTTCGAAATCATCAACGCAGAATTTTTGCCGCTTAAGTCGTATATACTCAGTCTCTTTACGCTCCAATTCCTTTAAAAGATTCATTTGTTCCTCCTCTGACACATCTGAACATGCTAACCTCCTTTCAAGCACTGAGCGCCTACAATGTAAAAATTTTTAAAAATAATCAAAAAGTGTATGAATCAAACTATGATAACTCCATCATACTATAGCTACTGCATTTTTTAAGCACTTGAACTTATTTTAGCAAGACACTACTGATTATATAAACAACAAAGGAGAAACAGTCAATGATCACTTCTCATATCCATTACCCTATGGGCCTTGGCAAGTGAACTTCTAGAGCAAATGCATTTCAAAATTGTGCACATGACGACACAACTAAAACTGGAACTGATCCCCACAACAACAAAAATTTACATGCGGAAATCTACATAATTTAACTGTCCCAATCAAACAAAAGTACCACGCCAGAGCATAAAATAAGCCCAATAGCATTCAAATCATGGGAGGATCTATAGCATAGGTATGGAGGGAAGGTGCCCACCTTGACTTGTTATTTTTTGGGTGGAGAATTAGATAATAAAGTTGGGGTAAAATTCTGAATTAGATCATTTTTACCCACCTTGCTCAGGGTAAAAAAAAATATTATCAAATACTACCTCCATCCCAAATTGATAGTCGCTATTTGAAAACAACGATTTTTAAGGATTCACTCAATCAATGGCCAAGATCAAGACTTGTTCATTATCATGGAATTTGGTTCACTAATTACGTCCAAAAAAGAAAAGCGACTATTAATTTGGGACAACTCAGAAAGGAAAGCAAGACCATTAATTTGGGACAGAGGGAGTATTAATTTTCACTTTGAGCAACAAAAGAATTCAAGGAGTTTTCAAGAGGATAAGGAAAATATGCAACGTACCAAGTATGCACTACCAAATTTTCCAGTTACTAAGGGCACGTTTGGTTATACTCAACTCAACAAAGCCTTTTCCTAATTATTTGGGGTCGGCTACATGAATCCTATTTTTCCATTCCATTCTGTCCAGTGCAATATCTTCGGTTAAACCACATGATATCATGTCCTTTTTTATAATATCCCACCAAGTTAATTTAGGCCTACCTCTACCCCTTGGGTTACCATCAATACTAACTAAATCACTCTTCCTTACAGGAGCATCCATTGGTCTACGCTTGACGTGTCCAAACCATCTAAGTCGATTTTCTCTCAATTTATCTTCTATAGGAGCTACTTTTACCGTTTCACGAATTTGTTCATTTTTAATTTTATACTTTCGAGTTTTACCACAAATCCATCTTAGCATTCGCATCTCCGCCACACTCATTTTCTGCACATTTTGTTTCTTGGTTGCCCAACACTCTGTCCCATATAACATGGCTGGTCTAATGGCCGTCCTATAAAATTTTCCTTTTAACTTCAAAGGTATACGCCTATCACACAGAATGCCGGTCGCACTTCTCCACTTAACTCAGCCTGCTCTAATCCTATGCGTAACATCATCACTAATATCTCCATCTTTTTGTATAATCGATCCTAAATAACGAAAATGATCATTTCTAGGTATTTCTTGACCCTCCAATTTCACCACATCTCCATTTGTCCTCCTATTACTACTAAAATTACACTCCACATATTCTGTTTTAGTTCTGCTTATTTTAAATCCTCTTGTTTCTAAAGTTTCTCTCCACAATTCCAACCTAGCATTTATCCCCATCTTAGTCTCATCGATTAAAACAATATCATCTGCAAATAGCATACACCATGGCACCTCATCTTGTATTTGTCCAGTCAACTCATCCATAACAAGAGCAACGAGATAAAGACTTAATGCTGAACCTTGGTGTAGCCCTACCGTAATTGAAAATTCACTACTTTCTCCAGCTGATGTTCTTACTGTAGTCATCGCACCATCATACATATCCTTGATCACGTCAATATATCTGCGAGTCACTCCTCTTTTATGTAGAACCCACCATATTATATCTCTGGGTATCCTATCATACGCCTTCTCCAAATCTATAAAAATTATATGAAGATCCTTCTTTTTCTCTCTATACCTCTCCATTAATCTCCTCAATAAATAGATTGCTTCCATTGTTGACCTCCCAGGCATAAACCCAAATTGATTATCAGATACTGTTGTCTTCAATCTCAATCTATATTCAATCACTCTCTCCCAAAGTTTCATTGTATGACTCATTAACTTAATACCACGATAATTTGAACAACTTTGTATGTCCCCTTTATTTTTATAAATAGGTACTAAAATACTTTTTCTCCATTCATCGGGCATCCTATTAGTTATTAAAATTCTATTAAATAATTTTGTAAGCCATGATACTCCATCCTCCCCTAAGCACTTCCAAACCTCAATAGGGATACCATCTGGTCCTAAAGCCTTCCCAGTTTTCATCTTTTTTAGAGCAATCCTGACCTCTGTTGTCCTAATTCTACGAAAAAATATATCTTCTCGAGTCTCCCTAAGTTCCTCTATATCTAATCTACTCCCATTATCTCCATTTAATAACCTCTCAAAGTAGTTTTTCCATCTTTCCATAATTTCATCATCTTTGACTAGGACTCTCGAATCATCACTTTTGATACACTTAACGTTATTAAAATCTTTTGTTTTCCTATCCCTAAGTTTAGCAAGCTTATAAATACTTTTTTCCCCTTCTTGTGTTCCTAATTTTGTATAAAGATCATCATACGCTTTTAACTTAGCATCTCTTACCACTTTCTTAACTTCCTTTTTAGCCCATTTATATTTCTCAAAATTCTCTTCATTTCTATTTGTTTGGCATGTTTTAAAGCACTCCCTTTTAATTTTTACTATATTCTGTACTTCTTCATTCCACCACCAAGTTTCTTTAGACTGTGGCCCTTTGCCTTTTGATTCTCCAAGAATTTCTTTTGATATTCTCCTAATGCATGTGGCCATCTTATTCCACATTATGTTAGTTTCTTCTTCACTATTCCATGTTGCTTCATTTAATATTTTATCCGTAAATAGTTCTAATTTCTCTCCTTTTAAATTCCACCACCTAGTTCGTGGGTTAATCTTCACTTTTCGCACTCGTGATTGATTTTTAATATTTATATCCAACACCATTATCCTATGTTGTGACGTTAAGCTCTCTCCCGGGATAACCTTACAATCTTTACACGTTAATCGGTCTCCTTTCCTAGTAATGAAAAAATCTATTTGGCTCTTATGTGTTCCACTTTTATAAGTTATTAAGTGTTCAAGCCTCTTTTTAAAACATGTATTTACTAGTACAAAATCATAAACCATCGCAAAATCTAAGATAGACTCTCCCCCGTCGTTCCTATCTCTAAAACCATGTCCTCCATGCACTATCTCATATCCTACACGATCTTCTCCTGCATGGCCATTAAAATCTCCACCTATATAGATTTTCTCACCTAGGGGTATTTCTTGAATTAGTTCATCCATTTGTTCCCAAAATTGTACTTTAGTGTGCTCATCTAATCCTACTTGAGGTGCATAAGCACTAACAATATTAATTATGTTTTCACCTAATACCAATTTTACAAGTATAAGTCTATCACCTTTCCTAATAACGGTTACGATATCGTCCTTAAAGTTTTTATCTACTATTATTCCAACTCCGTTCTTATTTCTATGTTTTCCTGTATAATATAATTTAAATCCTGTATTTTCTATTTCTCTAGCTTTCTCACCGACCCATTTAGTTTCTTATAAACAAGCTATGTTAACGTTTCTTCTTATCATGGTATCTACTAACTCCATCCCTTTTCCTGTCATAGTCCCTATGTTCCAAGTCGCTAACCTAAGTCTAGTATCCTGGACTAGCTTCTTTACCCGCACACGTCCAGCTTTTTGCCGGAACCCTTGCGTATTTATAGTCGCATCCGGGCGCCGATGCGACGCCCCTTGCCTATCATTATATACACATATATAATTATGTATGAGTACATTTATGTATTATGGATGTATGTATACATTCATGCATCAGATATATATGTATTATGTATGTCTATATGAGAGGATCACAAGTGGACCTAAAAAGCGGACTTTTTAATGAACCTTAACAAAAAACACCTAACAACCCATTAATTTTAATTCCTTTATTGTAATTGCTCCGCGCCAACGGCAACGGACATGCGGATGACCCGAGACCCCCTTACCCCCACCCCCACCCCCGCCCCCCACGCACACCCCCACCATGGTAGACCACTAGTTAAAAAAAAATCCACTGGCGCAGAACAATTACAACAAAGGAATTAAAATTAATGGGTTGTTAAGAGTTTTTTGTTAAGGTCCATTAAAAAGTTCGCTTTTTAGGTCCACTTGTGATCCTCTCCCATGTCTATATATATATATATACACACACACATGTTTACCAATAGTGTCTGTTAGATTTTAATTTTGGATTTAAAACAAAATGCACACCAATATTTAAAAACTGTATTTAAAGAACAGTTTTTAAATCCAGATTCCTAAATACATAACCAAACGGGCCCTAAGTATGTAGTCAAATAGGTCCTACGTTTTTTTTTTGCTCCAATAGATCCCATTAAAAACATTTTTGCTCCAACAGACAGGTCCCATCACCTCAGAAAACATGCAGTAAATAAATACTACCTGTGCAATGGGGCCTATTGAGGAATAGTTAATTTATTGGAACCATTTAAGGAATGTCTTGTGTAAATAGTACCAGTTTGTTAAACTCCATAATTTCTTTTGCATTTATTAGAATTTTAAAGAAATATTGTACTAATGTATATCATATTATTCGCCTACCGTATCAGGAGTTTCAAATACCGTCCTGATTCAAATATGATTAAAACTGAATATGTCACCAATTTTCAAATCACTCCAGTATGTTCTTTTGCATATAATAAAATTTTGATATAAATTGTTACTAATTTATATCATAACCCTTGCTTACCGTGTCAAAAAAGTTTCCAAAATTCCCTCGTGATTCAAGTATGATTACAAACTGCATATGTTTCAAATTTTGTAACGTATACATACAAATATTTGCTATTTTGGGGAGCTTCTCAATTCAATCCCTAGCCTATAAGATTTTTCGACTCTAGTCCAATGACATCTTCTTTTGGTGCCGAGTTATTATGTATATGATATTATCGTATACACAAATCTAACATGTATACATTACCAAAATATTTCAAAAATCCACGTATACATTACGGCCCCGTTTGGTTTTCCCAAAATTGTAAATTGGTTCATTTATAAATTGGTTAATTTACAAATTGGCCCATTAATTGTGTGGTTTCATTAATAAAATGATTAACTAATTGTCCCATTTTAGCTCATATGTAAAATATGAAATTACAGCATTTCAGAAAAAATGTGAAATGCATCCATTTGAAATAGGAGTCACAGAAAAGAAAGTTCATCCGACTGCTCCTCTCTCCCTTCCTCCCCACCCCTCTCTATCTCTCAATTTGTTTTTAACTTTATTTCTAATTGAACCTTATTATCAATTTTAGATTACCAAATATCGCCTAAAATTGAATTTAAACTCATTTCAAATCCACTCATTTGCAATTCACTAATTCACACTGAACCAATTTAGGTAATTAAATCATTTGTGCAACCAAACTGGACCTATATGAATTCATGTACACACTATGAAAATTCACGTATACATTAGTGAAGAAATCACGTATACGTTACCACAATGGTGTGACTGCAATGAAAATGCAACGACTTTAATAAAAATCTTTATTTTTATATCTTTTCATCATGTTCTAAACCAAGAAGAAAAAATCTACAAGGGAGTAAAATAAGATTACAAACTAAAAAGGTTTCAAATTTTGAAAGGTATACATACAAATATTTGCCTTTTTTTAGAGTTTTGAAATTCAGTCTCTAGCCAATAAGATTTTTCCACTCTAATCCAATGACAATTTTTCAGCACTAAGGTGTTTCGCCCTTCTGTATACGATATTATCGTATACACAAACCTAACACGTATATATTACCAAAATATTTCAAAACTTCACGTAAAGAAGAAATCACGAGGGACTAAAGCATGATTACATATACATACAAATATTGGCAGATAGGGAGTTTGCAATTCCACTCTAGTACAATGACATATGTTAAATAATATTACAATACATACATAATATTTGTATATAGTTTTATACAAGTATTATACACGTATGTAATAATATAAAGTATACATATAGTACATATGTATTAAATAATATTATCAATTCATGCGTGTATATACTTTTATTGTATATTATACATGCAATATCATTATACACACATATATAATTATGTATGTGTACATTTATGTATTATGGATGTATGTATTATGTATGTCTATATATACACACACACACACACATGTTTACCAATAGTGTCTGTTAGTTTTTAATTTTGGATTTAAAAAAGGGGCATATACCAAATAGTCCCTCGAACATTTTTTAATACACGTTTAATCCAAGCCTTTTTATATTGCTCCAAAAATTCCTTCACCATGCCGCTGGCGCAGACCTTTAAAAACAAGAGAATATTAGTTAAATGGGTATTCGAGAGACGTTTTGGTACAAAATAAAAGGCTTGGACTAAATGTGTATTAAAAAATGTTTGAGGGACTTTTTGGTATTTGATCCTTTAAAAAACAAGTTTACCAAACGCACACTAAATATTTAAAAACCTATTTAAAAAACAGTTTTTAAATCCAGTTTTCTAAATACATAACCAAACGGGCCCTAAGTATGTAGTCAAATAGGTATTTTGTTTTTTGTGGCTCCAATAGGTCCCATTAAAAACATTTTTGCAGTCAATAAATACTACCTGTGCAATAGGGCCAATTGAGGAATAGTTGTTCTAATGGAACCAATTAAGGAATGTCTAATGTAAATAGGACCGATTTGTTAAACTCCATAATTTCTTTTGCATTTATTAGAATTTTGAAGAAATATCGTACTAACTAATATCATATTATTCGCCTACCTTATCAAGAGTTTCAAATACCGTCCTGATTCAAATATGATTAAAACTGAATATGTCTACCAGTTTTCAAATCACTCCAGTATGTTCTTTTGCATATACTAAAATTTTGACAAAAGATTGTTACTAATTTTATATCATAACCCTTGCCTACCTTATCAACAAGTTTCCAAAATTACCTCATGATTCTGTTGGGTATATTATTACTATATATATTTATTTTGAATGAAGTAAATAAGTTAGTGGGAGTGGCCAAGTGGTAAGTTAGTGGGGGTGTGTGCATGAGGTCTTGGGTTCAAGTCCTAGGGAGCACACTAATTATTAAGGGTCAAAGATTGGGTCTTGGGCTCTTGGGGATTTCTAATGTGCATTAAATCTTTTCAAAATCGTTTTAATTTTAAACCGTTTTTAAGTCTTTGACTGTTTCTTCCACTATAGCTGTTAGTGGAGATATTAGTGGGTTAGTTGGCTAAAACCTCTACCCACGTTTTTTACCATTTTCCTTATATAAGAAAAGGCTACAGAGTCAAAAACGAATTGAAAATCTCTCTCACGTTATCTGCAAACATACTTTTGCTATATTCTGAAAATCACTTTCTGTGCAAAAATTCTTTTGCTATTTTCTGAAAATACATTTATGTTCGTCATTTTTTGGGGAGTGCTGGAGTATCCTGAGAGTTCGAAGATTTAACACAGAGCTGGTGTTTAAATCTGATCGTTGAATCCTGGGAGGTGTATGTTCACGAGGCTGACAGCTACAAATATCAGCGAGCAATTTCACCTTTAGGACTTTGTGTCAAACACAAACCTCGATCGATAAGTCCTTCTAATTTTATCTATTTCGAATTTGGGTTATTTCGTTTATTCTGCAATTACTATTTCCAACAATCTAAAGGTGAAATTGTGTTGTTATTCTACAACCTGCTATGGAAAATCCTAATGCAAAATACTCTGAAAAACCTAAACTGTTTGATGGAAAGAATTTTAAGAGATGGCAAATGAAACTGCAATTTTACCTAACAACTCTTAAGGTCGTTGACATTATTACATCTGATAGACCTTCTACACCTGAAGAACTGGTTGTTTGGAAACAAAGGGATTATATGTGTAGGAATTATATACTGAACTGTCTCTGCCTTGAATTGTATGATGTTTATTGGTCATGTCCTACTGCTAAAGAATTATGGAACTTACTGGATAAAAAATATGCAACTGAAGATGCTGGGTCTAAAAAATTTGTGGTTGGAAAATTTTTGGATTATAAAATGGAAGATAATAAATCTGTTGTGTCGCAACTGGAAGAACTACAAATTATTATTCATGAAATTCTGGCCGAGGGTTATAATATATGTGAGGGATTTCAAGTGTCTGCTATAATTGAAAAACTGCCACTTTCTTGGAAAGATTACAAAAACGGTCTGAAACATAAGAAAAAGGAGATGTCACTAGAAGATTTGATAGTTCGTTTGAGAATTGAGGAAGATAATAGGAATGCAGAACTTAGGGAGAAAAATTCTAAATTCAGTTCTAAGGCTAATTTGGTAGAGGGAAAATCAAATGAAAACCAAAAGCAAAACCAGTCTAAGCCTATCCATTCAAACCAGAAACATGGGCACCATAAACCAAACCAGAATTCGAGGTCCAACCATAAATTCAAACCTAACTATAAGAATAAAAATTCTAAACCTCAGTTTAAATCTAAACATGCAGGTCAATGCTATGTATGTGGAAAACCATGTCATTATGCTAAAGATTGCAAGTTTAGGAAGAGTCAAGATGTGAAGCCTCAAGCAAATGTAACCGAGGAGGGTAACTTTTCTGCTGTTGTGACCGAGGCAAACATTGTGAGTAACATGACAGACTGGTGGCTTGATTCTGGCGCCACCAAACATATTTGCGGTACGAGAGGTGCCTTCACTACCTTCACTGCTGTGGGTGGGGATGAACGTCTGTACATGGGAAACTCCTCTTCGTCTAAGGTTGAGGGCAAGGGAACCGTAGTTTTAAAGTTCACTTCGGGAAATGTTCTCACATTGATAGATGTTTTGTATGTCCCTGAGGTTAGGAAGAATCTGGTGTCCGGTTTTGTCTTAGTTAAGAAGGGTTTTAAAATTGTTCTAGAGAGTGATAAGGTAGTTGTGACTAAGGGAGGTGCTTTTGTGGGGAAAGGTTATGTTCATGAGGGTCTTTTCAAACTAAATGTAACCGTGAATGATAATAATAAAACATCTATTTCTTCTGCTTATTTGATTGACTCTTGTGATACGTGGCATTTTAGACTTGGTCATGTAAATAAGGCATCCATTAAAAAATTAATGTTTTTGGGAAACATACCAAAATCTGATATTTCTACCAACTCTAAATGTGAAATATGTGTTGAATCAAAATATGCTAAAAAACCTTTTCCAAGTGTCGAAAGAAATTCAACTGTTTTAAGTTTAATACATTCTGATCTTTGTGATTTAAAGGGTTATGTGACACGTGGTGGAAATAAATATTTTGTTACTTTTATTGATGATTACTCTCGTTATTGTTATGTTTATCTCCTTACAAGTAAAGATGAGAGTTTCTCAAAATTTATTTCTTATAAATTAGAAGTTGAAAAACAATTGGAGAAATCCATTAAAACATTAAGATCCAATAGGGGAGGAGAATACACCGGTGATCTTGATAAATATTGTAAAGAAAATGGAATAATTCATCAACTTACTCCTCCTTATGCACCCCAATCTAATGGTGTAGCTGAAAGAAAAAACAGAACTCTTAAGCATATGGTAAATTCTATGTTAAGCACTTCGGGATTACCTTATAATATGTGGGGTGAGGCACTTCTTACTGCTTATTATATTCTTAATAAAATACCTTTTAAGAATAATGATAAAACTCCTTATGAAATGTGAAAAAATAGAAAACCTTCTTATAAACACCTTAAAGTGTGGGGGTGTCTTGCTAAGGTTTCAATACCATTACCTAAGAGAATTAAACTTGGCCCAAAGACTATTGATTGTGTTTTTATAGGTTATGCTAAAAACAGTAATGCTTATAGGTTTCTTGTAATTAATTCTAAAAATCAATATATGGATAAAAACACTATTTTTGAGTCAAGAAATGCTGAATTTTATGAGGACAAATTTCCTTTTAAAGTGAGAAGTGAGGGAACTAGTAGTTCTGTTTCAGTGGGTCCTAGTGTTAGAAATGAATCTCTAAATTCAGAAGATATTGAAATTAGGAGAAGTAAAAGACCTAGGATAGCTACTTCTTTTGGTCCTGAATTTTTAAAGTACTTAATGGAAAATGACCCCGTCACTTTTAGAGAGGCAATGTCCTCACCCGATTCTATTTTTTGGAAAGAAGCTATTAATAGTGAATATGATTCTATTATTTCTAATAACACATGGGAGTTAGTTGACTTGCCTAAAGGATGTAAAACTATTGGATGCAAATGGATTTTTAAAAGGAAATTAAAAGTTGATGGTTCTACTGATAAATTTAAGGCAAGATTGGTAGCTAAAGGCTATAGGCAAAAGGAAGGAATTGATTTCTTTGACACTTACTCTCCTGTTACTAGAATTACATCTAGTAGGCTATTAATTGCTATTGCTTTATTACATAATCTGATAATTCATCAAATGGATGTTAAAACAGCTTTTTTAAATGGAAATCTTGAAGAAGAAATTTATATGGATCAACCCGAGGGGTTTGTAGTCCAAGGCCTAGATAAAAAAGTGTGTAGACTTGAAAAATCATTATATGGACTGAAACAAACTCCTAAACAATGGCATGAAAAATTTGATCAAGTAATGATCTCTAATGGTTTTAACATTAATGAAGCGGATAAATGTATTTATAGCAAATTCAAGGATAATTCTGGTGTGATTATTTGCTTATATGTGGATGATATGCTTATTTTTGGAACTGATATGGATGTAGTTAATAAAACTAAAAGTTTCCTTAATAAGCAATTTGATATGAAAGATTTGGGTGTTGCGGATGTTATACTTGGAATTAAAATCATTAAAAATTCTGAAGGAATTGTTTTAACCCAATCTCATTATGTAGAGAAAGTTCTTAAAAAATTTGAACAATTTAATTGTATTCCTGCTAAAACACCTTATGACCCTAGTTGTCCCTTAAGGAAACATTCGGGTCCTGGTGTATCATCATTAGAATATTCTAGAGTTATAGGTAGTCTAATGTATCTTATGAACTGCACTAGACCTGATATTGCATATGATGTGGGTAGAATTAGCAGATACACTTGTAATCCTAATAATGAACATTGGGATGCTTTAATTAGAGTTTTGAGATATCGAAAATACACAATAAACTATGGTATTCATTATATTAGATATCCTGCTGTAATTGAAGGCTTTTGTGACGCTAATTGGATTTCTGATAATGATGAATGTAAGTCTACGAGTGGCTATGTTTTTGCCTTGGCAGGAGGCGCTATATCTTGGAAATCTACCAAGCAAACGTGCATAGCTAGATCCACTATGGAGTCAAAGTTCATAGCGTTGGATAAAGCAAGTGAAGAGGCTGAATGGTTAAGGAACTTCATATTAGATATTCATTTGTGGCCTAAACCAGTTCCAGCCTTGTCCATTCACTGTGACAGTCAAGCAGCGATCGCAAGAGCACATAATAACTCCTACAATGGAAAGTCTAGACATATCAGGAGGAGACACAACCCAGTGAGACAACTATTGAAAGATGGAATTATAGCAATCGACTATGTCAAGTCAAAGGAAAACCTAGCGGATCCATTGACTAAAGGGCTAGCTAGAGAGCTAGTTTATCAAACATCAAGGGGAATGGGCCTAAAGCCTATTAATATCTAAATCACCTATAATGGAAACCCAACCCATATGACTGGAGATCCTAAGATCTGGGTTCAATGGGATAACAAAGTTATACGAGTGATTTGTGGGGGTACAAATTTAAGTTTTACTTAAAACCCATTCCTATGATGTAAGTACCTCTGTATCGATGGAGGATGAGATTTAATCTCTTAATGCTTTCTATAGCTGTTATTCAGTAGGGTGTGAGATACAGTACACTCTTGATAGAAGCACCTATATGAGTGTGGTAGTGGGGCCGCTTCCTATGAGAATTAAGGCTGATTCTCTAGAGCACTGAAGAAACCTGGGCATGCTCAAGGCCGAAACGAGCACAACTGTGGGAACTCGATGATGATTTTTGGGAGTCACGTGTGTGTTCTATTGACTTAAGTTTACAACAACGGTGAAATAGTTCAAGACATTAGTTCACTATCAACCGGTAAACTCAATAGATCAACACAAAGCAAAGGTTCAAGTCGAATGACACCTTTGCCTTATACGTCACTCCTTATGATACTCCAGAGCGTCGTTTTATTTTACTTATTTATTTATTTCATTCATGTGGGGGATTGTTGGGTATATTACTATATATATTTATTTTGAATGAAGTAAATAAGTTAGTGGGAGTGGCCAAGTGGTAAGTTAGTGGGGGTGTGTACATGAGGTCTTGGGTTCAAGTCCTAGGGAGCACACTAATTATTAAGGGTCAAAGATTGGGCCTTGGGCTCTTGGGGATTTCTAATGTGCATTAAATCTTTTCAAAATCGTTTTAATTTTAAACCGTTTTTAAGTCTTTGACTGTTTCTTCCACTATAGCTGTTAGTGGAGATATTAGTGGGTTAGTTGGCTAAAACATCTACCCACGTTTTTTTACCATTTTCCTTATATAAGAAAAGGCTACAGAGTCAAAAACGAATTAAAAATATCTCTCACGTTATCTGCAAAAATACTTTTGCTATATTCTGAAAATCACTTTCTGTGCAAAAATTCTTTTGCTATTTTCTGAAAATACATTTATGTTCGTCATTTTTTTGGGAGTGCTGGAATATCCTGAGAGTTCGAAGATTTAACACAGAGCTGGTGTTTAAATCTGATCGTTGAATCCTGGGAGGTGTATGTTCACGAGGCTGACAGCTACAAATATCAGCGAGCAATTTCACCTTTAGGACTTTGTGTCAAACACAAACCTCGATCGATAAGTCCTTCTAATTTTATCTATTTCGAATTTGGGTTATTTCGTTTATTCTGCAATTACTATTTCCAACAGATTCAACTATGATTACAAACTGCATATGTTTCAAATTTTTGGGAACTTCTCAATTCAATCCCTAGCCTATAAGAATTTTCGACTCCATTCCAATGACATCTTTTGGCGCTGGGCCATTATGTATATGATATTATTGTATACACAAATCTAACATGTATACATTACCAAAATATTTTTAAAATCCATGTATAATTACGGCCTCGTTTGGTTGTTCGAATATAGTAAATTGGTTCATTTATAAATCGGTCAATTTACAAATTGGCCCATTAATTGTATTTAGTTTCATTAATGAAATGATTAACTAATTGTCCCATTTTACCTCATGTGTAAAATATGAAATTAGAGCATTTCATAAAAAATGTTAAATGCATCCATTGGAAATAGGAGTCACAGAAAATAAAGTTCATCCGACTACTGCACTCTCCCTTCCTCCCTCCCCCCTCTATATCTCTCAATTCGTTTTTAACTTTATTTCTGATTGCACCTTAACATCAAATTTAGATTATCAAATATTGCCTAAAATTAAACTCATTTCAAATCCACTCATTTATAATTCATTAATTCACACTGAACCAATTAAGATAATCAAACAATTAGAGCATCCAAACTGAGCCTACATTAATTCATGTATACACTATGAAAATTCATGTATACTACGTTACCACAACAGCGTGACTGCCTTGAAAATGCAACGACTTTATTTAAAAAAATTATTTTCAAATCTTTTCATCATGTCCTAAACCAAAAAGAAAAAATCTACAAGGGAGTAAAATAAGATTACAAACTACAAATTTTGAAACCTATACATACAAATATTTGCCTTCTTTTAGCGTTTTGAAATTCAGTCTCCAACCAATAAGATTTTTTCACTCTAGTCCAATGACACATTTTTCAGCACTAAGGTGTATCGCCCTTATGCATACGATATTATCGTATACACAAACCTAACACGTAAACATTACCAAACATTTCAAAAATTCACGTATATTATACACAAACCTAACACGTTCATATTGTATCTAATTCAACACCAGAAAAATATCATAAATTGAACCTAAAATTTAGAGAAATTGAAAATGGGGAATATTGTGAGAGGTAACTAATTCCACAAATGAATCCTTTGAAGAATTCCATAATTACATATATACATACATGAAATCGGTAATGTAGACATATATAGAAAATTGAATTTGTACCTTTCTTTACGCTCTTGAATGTGTTTGATTTGAGATTTGTAGTGATTCTCTATAAATTTTTTGGCAGCAGCTGCTCTTTCTAAAGTCAAGCTTGACCCTAGCTGCTCTTCCTCTTCCGTTTCATCTTCTGGCACCCCGTGATTTTCCATAGCCCTCTCTATTTCTCTCTCTACAATATCTATATCTCGATATATATATATATATATAGGTGGGGTTTGGGGATTTGGAGGAGAGGCGAAGACTGGAGATCAAATGAAATGAAAATGAAACAAGACGGAGAAGGAGACTTCCAAAATAATAACAACCTGTCTGTGAACACGTGGCATTTTCAGCATCAGATTGTCCCACCACTCTCTTGGACCCACGGAGGCTCCAAAGAGGAGCTCTCCACGTGTTTTGCTCCCTAAAGGTATCTGTAATGGAGATACAAAATGTCGAAACAAATTGAGATGCTAACCCAAGGATTGTCCAAGTTGGTAGAGTCAGGGTGTAGTTGTAAATTCAGGCACTTGGGTTCGAAACTTGGCAACTGCGTCTTGGAGCCATGGACCGCAGAAATTAAATACCTGTTATAGAAAGCCTCGAGGAAGGAGGGATTAGTCCGAGGTGCGCGCAAGCTGGCCGGGATCACCCTTCTTAATCAAAAAAAAAAAAAAAAAATTGAGATGCTTGCACTCGTGTGAATTACTCAACAAATTATGTACCTCAGTTTGTAGTGATTCTCTAAATATACAAAATGTGAACGGAATTTGTAAAGATTTCTATGAACTTCATTTGTTCGTAGAAATTTTTAAGAACAAATAAAGTTCGTAATAAATATAAATAGTCATTTTTATTAGGGACTTTGTAAATTTAGAACATATTATAATATGCATTTTGAAAATAGGATAACAAACATTTTGTTTATAGTTTTAGTCCCTATTTTTTAATAAAGACGCTGACGCGAAATTATTTTCATAAAACGTTAACCAATCACGGCATGCCATGTGTCCTTTTATTTGAAAATAGGGACTTAAAATGGAAACGAAATGTTTGTTGTCCTATATCCATAATCAATATTATTTAAAGTCTTAAAAATACATAATCTATTTTTATTATATATTTAGATTCTTACGGACAACATTTGTTCGTACCATTTCCTACGAACAAATGTTGTTCGTAAGAAGTGGGGTTTTACTTCCTATGAACAAAAGTTGTTCATAGGAACTTCTTTTACAAATTCTTCAGTGTTCACCATTGTGTAGCTTAACTGATATGAAAGGATATCTCACAACTTTGGTTCTCTAAGTTGCCTTTCTACGTTGTGGATGCTCTAACGACTCTGAGGCCCCTTTGATAGTGAAATTTTGTCACGACAAATGTTCAAATTTTCTTCAATTTTCATATTTGTCTCGTTTGATACGTGAATTTTGCCTTGAAAATTAATTTCACAAAATTTCTTACGTGACCTCAAATCCCCACCCCCCCCCCCCCCCCACCCCCCACCCCCCACCCCAAGAAACAAATGGTCGGGCAGTATTTTCTTGGTTCTACCTTCGATCGAAGTGATTTGACGGGAGTAGGTGGAGAAATTAAAACCTCTATTGAAGCGGGTGAATTCATTCTACCTCCATTTATGCCAAGCTCAAAGACACATACAACTCACGCATCTACTTTGGAGGTAAAAATCTCACCCATTTTCTCCCACCATTTTTGTTGGTTGTTGTGATTTTTCTTCTTGTTAATTTTGTTTGCTTTGGAGGTAAGCATTTTTTGAAAGATGTTGTTTGCTCTGCACATGGTTGTTTGCTCTATAGGTTCTATTTTATTAGCAAACGATTTTTGCAGTTGTTTCCATTTTCATTTCATTTTTTTATTTATTTTTTATTTCGTTTCATTATCATTTGTAGTAATGTCTGTGTTTTTAATAAAAAAAACATTGATAAATTTTTTTATTTTATGGATCTGTTTAATATAAAGAATTTATAATTTTAAAGTTTGGGTTATAAATAAATTGTATGGAAATGTTTTATGTTGCGGCTGTCATTTTAATGGTGATGGTGAAATGTGCACATTATAATGGAATGAGTATTTATTTTATAATGAAATGGTGATGGTGAAATGGTGAAATAGGCACGTTATAATGAAATGGTAAAATGAGTAACAAATATTTTATAAAAATAATGTTTGTGTTATAAATAACATATATCAACTTACTAGATAAAAAGAAAAATGTATGTGTACTTGTTTTCGGTGAAATGGTCGCATTATAATGGCGCAATATGAATATAAAAATAGAAATATTGTTATAATGGCGCAATAATATTATATTTTCATTTTATTCCATTTATGGCCACTCATATAATGTAGTGTGTTTTATCATGTTGTGCGAAAAACAGGTTTGTTCGAATTCGGATTCCTCGGAAAGCTACTCATTAAGTGTAAATTTATTTCCTTCTATGTTTTAAATTATGTTCTTTATTGTTGGATTAATAAGAACATTTACCAATTTTTATATTATTAAAGTATTGTTTGGTAAGAAATAAAATGATGTTTACAAATTGGGGCTTAGTTTAATTTATTTTCGTTGACATAGGAATTTACTAACGAAATGTCGAGCATTGGCTCAAAGCACATGCAACAACAACGAGGGTTGTTTTGGACCTTGGTCATGTGAGCAATTGCGCTTTTCCAATATATGAGGAGTCGCGACCATCTTTTACGTAGGGCTCCCCATCGAAACTGAGACGTTGATCGGGAAATAGCATTATATCGAATATTTAAAATGAGTGACCGGGTATGCCACGCACAACTTCGGTTGAACATAGGGTCATTTGAAAGACTTTGTATTAGGTTACTGAAAGAGTTGGCGCTTGCGTTCAATTAAAAAATAATATAATAAATAACATTTTTAACCCAAATTAACCCTAAGCATGCAACTAGGTGTGATTGAAACAATATGAAATCATGCAAGAATTATTCAACACACAAAGTTAAGGAAAAATCCCCCACAGGGGCAAAACCATTTGTATATCACTATAATTTGTAAGAGAAACGGCTTACAATCGGATTACACTGAAAGACAAGTTTTTGACTAAGAATTACCCGCAGGCATCGGATTCTGTAGTCGCGGATGGAATTATCCCTTTCCAGTAGGGCTACAATGAAGAGGAAGAAGCGGTCCACTTCACAAGGGTTGAACAACAGCAATGGTGTTCTTGGGTTACCAAACTTGATTCACATAGATATGGAAGATGTGTGAATCTAAAAATCTAGAATCATAGGACTCAATAGGTGAAGACTTTAGGGTTGATATGCTCTGAAAATCGTTGAAAAGTTTTAAGAAAACCAACCTCCAAACGTGGTTTAAATAGGAAGCCAAAACCCTAAAAAATCTGCAACACGATCTGGCAGAGTTTATCCAGGGCGGACCGGTCCGGGCCTTAGGCGGATCGGTCCGATAGCGGACCGGTTCTTTTAATTTGAAGCTGATTCGGTTCGCATTCGGTTCGGGGCTCACTGGCTTCAAAGTGAAAGGCGGATCAGTCCGGGGCGGTCCGGTCTGGGTCTCAGCGGATCGGTTCTTTTTATATAAAGGCGGATCGGTTCGTTTTAATTTCAGGCGGACCGGTCCGGCTGACTGGATTTCTGAATTCTTCCTTTCTTTTGATCTTCGGATTCCGTTGATGATGAATGGACTTTGAATCTTTGCAACGGTGTTACGGCTAATGACATATACAAGTATGTTGGACAAAAATGTCCTTACAAATCTCCCCCCTATGTCTATGCCGGAACAAACATAAAAAATCCGAATTATCTATAATCACAATGCCTATACAAATCTACCCTTCCATGAACCCAAAAACTGAAAGTGGTACAAATGACTAGGGCTGCATCGTTTGTTCTTTGAATCTTCAGAAATCTCACCGCTTTTCTCATCAGGGTGTGCAATATGGGATTATCAAAAGATGTACCTACACACATGAGACAAAGCAAATACCAAGTGACGTATCGAGTTTGAAATGAGATAAACATAAGCATATATATCAATTTACGATGATATTCTCATAATTTCAAAACTCCCCCATAATCAGATAATTCATTCTCCCCCTTTTTATGATGTCCCCAAATAGACAAATGAGAGAAATAAATGAAGCAATCAAGTACCGGGGTGACACAAGGCATAAAATCACACCATGAATGAACATAAAACAACCAAGTCGGTGATAGCGTAAAGGAATGGGTGTGATCAAAATTTGATAGGAAAATCAAAGCATACAAACATGACATATGTGCACGATGAATATTGGATATTCCTAACGAATGAACTCAAATGCTTCCTTTGGTGTAAAAGATTGGAAATATAAGACATTGACTATATCAAATCTACAAATCAAAGCTCAAAGTAATTTCTACACCAGTAACGTCCAAAATGATTTTCATGCTTTTTCAGAACTTTCAAGGAAGTGCAAACCCGTTTTTCAATCTCCAACCAAACTCCCTCGGATTTATATTTTGAAGAGAGGAATACTAAATTCTCAAACTTTGGAGAATTGGGTGAAACCTAAATGGCCCAGATTTGGCATGAATTGCTTTTTATTGCCTTATCAATTTTTTCGGGCTCTTTTAACCTCTTAGGACCTCGGATATTAAAATTCCTCCATTTTTTAGGTCCATTTTAACGGTGGATTTTGCGCAAAGGATATGAATCAACTTTCGCAGCCCCTCCCCGTTATGAAAATATACATACAGTCTCACCAAAACGGTTTTTACATGCAATCCAATCTTGTCAAGTTTTATCGTATATTGTACATTGTATAGACAGAATTGAGATAGAAACACTCAAGTCAATATGTGATAGACAAGTGCAATAGACAAATACAGCCGTGCATGTGTGCAATAAAGGATATAGGAGTCAAGCATGTAGGAAATAACACTTAATTACATCTTAATGACTCCAAACATTATAAAGCACATGGATGAATTGACCTATTGTCTCAAAACTCTATCAAATAGTCACATGAAAATGGAATGATGTTGTGACTTGGTCATCCAAAGTGTTCATCCAAAAACGGTGCAAAAAAAATATAAAAATCTTTTTGGATTTTTCAAAAAAAAATTCAAAACAAAAATATATACAAAAATGATACATACTAGCAATAGGCAAACAATGACATCATGAAAATCACCCTATGCTAGTAAACAAGTCAAACCTCAATCATTAGGTGCGGAGGGGTTTTCCAAAGGTGGTGACAACTTATGAAAAACCTCCATCAATTCTTGTGAAGATTTGACTAAAAACATAACTTGCTCACCTAAATGTGCAAACTCTCTCATGTAGTCTCCGAGAGCATGTAAAGTATCATGTGTGGGAGCATGTGTGCCAGAAACACGTGTAGAAGCAAAACGTGACACATACCCCAACTTAAAGCAAAATTCCCTAAGGTGTCCTCTTCTCTTGCAATGTGAGCAAACATAAATAGGCCTAGGAACACCTCTCTCAAAAACTCTAGGACGCACTTTCCTAATAGGAATGGGACGCCTAGGTGGGTTAGGGTGAGACACATGTGAAACTGTCACTAAAGTGGGAACCGGCTCGGGTGCTAATTGGGAAGAAGAAGCACCGTCATGACTTATTCCTAACTTCTCACCTTTACCCTTAAGAACCACCTTTTCAACCTTCTTAGGTGCGTTCTCAAACTTGACTTTGACCTCCCGGGCACGTTCGAGATCACTCTCGAGTTGGGATACACGTGTCGTCAGACTAGACAACGTGTCGGTCAAATCACACTTCTCCTTTTTCAAAAACTCCTTCTCTTTCTCCAAATCCAAAACCCGACGACCTAAATCCCTATTATACTTCTTTGTTTTCAAGGTCTCGGTGTAGAAATCTCTAAAAGCTTTTTGGAGCTCACTTTCATCTCCACTTTCACTCTCACTTTCTCCCTCACTTGAAGCGCTCAAACCATCACTATCACTTTCGTGTGCACTATTGTGGGACAAGGTGGGTGTGCTCACACGACTAGAAAAAGCTACAAACTTCTCACCACTAGTCTCATCACCCTCACTTTCACTATTATCACTAAGTGTGGCGGGCATAGCTACTTTCTTTCCTTTCTTTCTAAGCCACGTAGGACACTCAAACGACTTATGTCCCTTACCCCCACATTCAAAACAAGTAATGTTCTCAAAATCTTCCTCACACTCCTCATCGGATTTATTCTCTTTTTCTCTCTCACCACTTTCTTTGGCCTTTCCTTTCTTTTTATTTTTCTCAAAAAAATTCTTTTTATTGGAAGAATTATTTTTGTTCAATTCGAAAAGTGATGATCGCTTAAATAAGCTCTGATACCAATTTGAGAACGCGTGATAATTGATTAACTTCGCAACTTTCTAATATAGCACACTTATTTAATTTATGCCCCTAATCATACATCTAAAGTGCGTGTGTCAACCCATAAATAAATAAAGCATGTGACACAAAATATGCTGAGACACAGATTTCAGGAAAAAACCCCTTTCGGGTAAAACCTTTATTTCACTATGAATATACAAGCCGCAACTTACAATTACATAGAGAAATATGCAATGGATTAACGCGCAGCCAACCCACAAAGACACGCAGTCTTGAACTCAGCAAGAGAATACACGTAGCACCCTCCAAGGACTCGCAGCCCAAACAACGAAGGAAGAACCGCAGCTCTCCTCAATGACACGCAGCCATAAAACTTTGTAGAGACTCCCTCAGCAATGACACGCAGCCCTCGGTTGCAAAGATCTCCCCAAAAAGATGAACAGTAGCAAAGCTTTGTGTTCTAGGGTTCCAAAAGATTCACAAAAGTAATTGGGATTTTTGTGTGTGAA
This sequence comes from Sambucus nigra, assembly GCA_949130495.1. Taxonomy (NCBI): domain Eukaryota; kingdom Viridiplantae; phylum Streptophyta; class Magnoliopsida; order Dipsacales; family Adoxaceae; genus Sambucus; species Sambucus nigra. The sequence continues at coordinate 56,036,720 of OX422220.1, forward strand.
TCAAAAAGATGTTTGGCACATCAAAAATTGAAGTCTTGTTGTGTTTGTACTCTTAAAAACGTTTTCTTAAAGACTTAAAGAAATACACCATCGGAATAGTTATATATATAGGAAATATAAGATGGTGGATAAAAATCTGACGGAACTGCTCGAATTTATCCCAGGCGGACCGGTCCGGCTAGGAGGCGGATCGGTCCGATTTATCGGATCGGTTCTTTTAAAATATGGCTCCATCGGTTCGCATTCGATCCGGGGTCTACTGGACCTCGAGCAAGGCGGATCGGTCCGGGTAGAGGGAGGATCGGTCCGGTAGCGGATCGGTCCGGTAGGGAGGCGGACCGGTCCGATTTTCCCAGAAAAATAAAATCCTTTTAAAAGCCTCATTTTGCTTAAAAAAACTTACTTCTTATTTTTATAAAAAACATTTTATAAAAAAATTCCCAATACTAAATATGAACTTTAAGGAACGTAAAAACAACATTTTACCAAGTTCATTCTCGCAGAGGCTATGATGTTAAAGACGCTTTGATATTCGGATCCGTTGATGTAGATGCGATCTTGAGTTTCTTCAACGGTGTAACGGCGTACGACGTACAAATTGATAATGGACAAAAATGTCCTTACAAATCTCCCCCTATGTCTATGCCGGTACATACATAAAAAATATCCGAATTATCAACTAAGGACCTATACAAGTATGTTGGACAAAAATGTCCTTACAGTTACGCACATATGGACTAACTAACAATCGTTCAGTTAAGGTTGAGGAACAAGTCGCAATGTTCCTTAACACCGTTAGACATGACGAGGGATATGTTTTCGAGACATTGACTTTCTTTAGATCTGGTCAAACCGTTAGTTATTACTTCCATAGAGTTTTACAAGCATGCATTGACTTGTTCAATGATTTAATTACTAATGCCAGTTCAACGAATTCCCCTTACGACAATGGCAAGGACCTACCTTGGTATCATTACTTCGAGGTTAGGATAGTTTCATTAATTACTTTTATTCCTTTATGTATGACTTTCCCATTATTAAATTGATTTCAACCCATTTAGGATGCCGTTGGTGCAATTGACGGTATCCACATATCTACTTTTGTTCCTACCGCCGACCAGGCGAGGTATCGCAATATGAAAGGGGCAATTTCTCAAAATGTTTTGGTTGCATGTACGTTTGTTATACACTTCTCATTTTCCCTCGCTAGTTGAGAGGGATCAGCATATGATGGTCGCTTACTTTGTAGTGCGATTCAACGATAGGGATATAAATTGACTGTTTCATTAGGTGTGTTTAAACATAAGTAACTTTCAATTAGGTCGCTTACTTCGGATTAGTAAAATATGAATAGGTGTAGTAATACACTTTATTTAAATTATGCGTAGGTAAATACTACCTCGCAGTTGTTGGATTCCAGTTGGTACCTGGGTTTCTCTCCCCATTTCAAAAAACACGTTATCATCGAAGGGATGTGGAAGAACAATGACCTGAGAATAGTAAGGAGTTGTTTAATTTTAGGCATTCATCTCTCCGTAATGTAATAGAGAGGTCGATTGGGTTATTGAAAAAAAGTTTTGCATATCTAAGGCATCAACCTTTCCACGGGATTAAAATTCAAGCGGAGATTGTTGTAGCTTGTTGTGCCCTTCATAATTTCTTGAGGATTGTTGATGTTAAGGATGAATGCTTTGGGGACGAGGAAATTGATGATGATGATGATGATGATGATGACATTACCCCTCCTCCCCTAAATGTGCCAGAAATACCTACGAATGAGCATATAACATTCACAACTGATGTTGCATGGACCGAGAAGAGAAATGCAATGGCTAATTTGATGTGGCAAGAATATGATGCGAACCACAATGATACTTTTTACTGCGAGTAATGATAACATTTTGTTATGATGTATTCTTTACTTTCTAATTTCAGGTTCAATCTGGTGAATTTTTCAAATATGCCTTCATCAAACCAATCGAGTCTTCTACTTTTACAGTAGAAAATAAAGAAATGCTCATGTGGCGTTGTATCTCAAGTCAAGGTTACATTGTTTGACAAAAACCACAATCAGGGACGGTTGTATTACACATGCCCCCAATGTAAAAAAAATGGGTTGGACAAAGCCTTCTCTTAAAGTCATGGATGCTAACTATGCAACCTTCAATCCCCATAGTGGGCAAGCAACGTCGAGTATATTTAGTGAATTATCACTTCTTGTAGGAGAACCCTCAATTGTCGATGATCATGGCATTATGCGTAGCTTAATGGTCGTTAAGAAACTATAAGTTTTAAATACTCTTCTGCTAGTGGCCTTTACTATTTTCATTTATTTTCTTGTGATGTAATAGTGTTGAATCACCCCAGATATTAAACTTATGATGCATTTTTTAATTTACTATTTTCTTGTGATGTAATGAATGATATGAACTTGAGTAAAATGGGATGGAGCATATTCGTAATGATATGAACTTGATTACATGCACCGGTATGCTACTTGCACTGGTTTGCTTCTTTAACTGGTCTATTGCTACTGAGTATTGATCTATTGCTACTTGAACTGGTATACTACTTAAACTGGGCTATTGAACCGGTATGCTACTGATTATTGAAAAAAACTGGTGGCTAGCTACTAAACTGATATAATGATGGCTATAGCAGTTGTGTAGTTCAACTGATGGCTATACTGATATACTGATGGCTATAGCAGCTGTGTAGTTCAACTGATGGCTATACTAATATATACTGATATACTGATAGCAGTTCAACTATACCAATATACTGATAGTAGTTCAATTTTAGTGATAGCAGTTCAATTTTAGTGATATATACTAATATACTGATAGCATTTCAATTTTAGTTTTAGTAACTTGATAGTAGTTCAATTTTAGTAACCATTATAGCAGTTCAATTTTAGTAACCTGGTGGCTATACTGATAGCAGTTCAACTATACTGATGACTATATACCTGATATACTGATATATAGCTGATATAAACCTGATATACTGATATATACCTGATGGCTATGTACCTGACATACTGATGGTTATAGTAGTTCAACTATACTGGTGGCTATAGCAAAATATGTTCAAGTATGTAGTCGGTTAGTTCATGACTATACTGATAGCTATAGCAAAATACTGATGGCTATAGCAAAATTGATGGCTATAACTGATGGCTATAAATGATTGCTATAACTGATGGCATTTCAATTTTGATGGCTATAACAGGTGTGTACACTGCTATAGCAGGTATATACACTGCTATAGTAGCTATATACTCTGCTCTATTTGATATATACACTCATATATCATCTATATACACTGTTATAGCAGGTATATACACTGTTATAGCCAACCTGAGGAATGTTGTTGATGTGGTGAGACATCACGAGCTTTCTGTTGATGAATGCTTCTGTAGGAAAAAGAATCATTTCCCATAGACGGCGCCAATTGTGAGTACAAGAATTATCATAATAAAGGATCAAGAAAACAATATCAAGATGAAAATAGTTAACCACACACACAACAACAGATAAACGTGGTTCAACAACTTGCTTACGTACATGGAGAGGTTATTATGTTCTTATTAGTGTCTCTCAATGCTCGAGGTTACATCCCATTGCCCCGGGCCATGATTTACAATTTATAGATGTGCAAAATAAGAGATTCAGCTGTATAAGTAACTCAATTAGATCGTGGATAACTCGTGGTGTCCCTGAATATCTCTTCCGAGATTGTTGGTAACCAATTTGAGTATATCCTTATGTATTTAAGTGCATATTAAATATACGAGTTCAAATAAATAACTGATTTGGGTCGGACAGTATACCGTGCACGCTGGGCTGATCAACTACTCTCTTGGACTGAAATAAATGATCCCCAAAAAAACCATTAGCAAGAATCACTCACCCACATGAGGGGATTTTCATCAAGATTACTTCACTACCAGAATAGACATGTGGCACTCTCTAATAGGTCCTCTACCTCATCTGGGCATGGAATACATGTATTGTTGGAAAATTGGACTTAAATGGGTATTATAAAGCTGTCAATCTCGACAGATTTTTGAGCAACTTTGAGCTCAAATTTAGGTGGGACCCACACTACGGAAATTATGGGACCGTATACGAACGCGTTCACCTCCGCAAGGAGATTAACGTAGTATATTCATATGTCAAATTTCAATAAGTTATGAATGATAATTATGTCCCCAAAGTGACTCACAAAGCAATGAAAGTTAATGAATTGAGTGTGTTTTAACTCTTGTCCCACATTGGAAGAGTAGTGGAATTTTGATGAGTTAATAACATCCCAAGTATGGACTAAGGCTTGGATGCCTTGGGGGTATCCCAACTCTTTGAAGGGGAGATGACCTAAGCTATGCACGGGTTGACTTTCGGTCAAAAGTCCACACGCGCGCGCGCGCGCGTCCGTCCGTCCGGCCAGTCGGCTCGGTTCGGCTCGGGCTTGGGCTTAGGCTTAGGCTTAGGGTTATAAAAATCTCCTACAGTTTTTGGCCGAATTTATTTAACTTTCTGGGCTTTAATTATTAATTAATTACGAAATTAATTAATTAATTAATAAACTGTTGGCAGTTATTGCCAACAGTCAACAGTTAATTTCGTTTAACTGATTAACTGTTTTTGACAGTTAATTTCGGTTGACTGTTCCAACAGTCAAAACAAAAGCTATAAATTAAACATCCCCCCTACAGAATTGACTACTGAAAATTTGCCCTCCCATAATTCCGAATTTATGCTGCCACTTTTTCCAGAAAAATAAATCCTTTTTCTATTGCTACTGCATACATTCCTGCATATCATCTCTTTGGTCTGGTTGAGTATAAATACAGAATTGTGTTCGAAGAAATTAATCATTGTTGTGCTACTTGATTAATTTGGAAATCCGTTCTATCTTGGGAGACAATTATTCATTACCTTTGGCACTTTGTGGAGGGAATAAATTTGTCTTAAGGACACTGTTCTAAACAGGGCTCGGATTATTTCTTCTATTCTAATATTATTTCTGCAAATTCTAGTAAGTATTTCATTTCTATAATTCTGTTTCAATTCTGTCATTATATTAATTGTTCATAATTCTGTACAATTGTTATTTATAAATAGTAGACATAGCAATCTTAAGACAAATTTATTAAGTTCTACTGTTTTTTAGTGTACAGAATTTTTTTTCAGAAATTTATTTGTTGGAAATAAATCTGTTTTGACAGAATAAAATGAATTAATTTACTGCTTTATTGTAGAAATTAGTAAAACAGTTTTGATATAGAAGTTAATTTCTATACTGTTTTTATATTCTGTTTTAGAAAATAAAATTTTATTTGTGTACTCTTGTTAAAATCTGTTTATCTATATATTTTTTTAATCTTGAATTATAATTCTGTTTTGTACGGAATTCTTTTTATTATTAAAAATTAGTGTGACACAGATTTTAAAAATTTAATTCTGTTTTGTACGGAATTCTGTTTTATATTATACTTTAATTCTGAATTATTATTTGAATTCTTTTGGAATTCATTTATTGTGAATTATATTTGGAGGAAATTGTGCACAGAATTTGTATTCTGTTTTGATTAATTCATTATATATGAATTTTATCATTGATAAAAATTCTATTTTTGTAACAGAAATGGAATCACAAAGTACGAACACTACTCCGACGAAATTGATTGTCACCAATATAAATGTGACTGCACCCGTATCTATACCACACGGGGAGAAACCGGAAAAGTTCATTGGGGCTGACTTCAAACGTTGGCAAGGACAAATGTACTTCTATCTCACTACCTGCCAACTGGGCAGGTTTGTATATGAAGATTGCCCCTCTATTCAAGAGGGAGATGACGCTGAAAAGGTTGCTGCTGTCGATGCTTGGAAGCACTCGGACTACTTATGCCGAAATTATATTTTGGCCTACTTGGACAAGACTTTGTACTATGTCTATTGCACTATCAAAACTTCCAAGGAATTATGAAATTCTTTGGAAAAGAAGTATAAAACTGAAGATGCTGGGATGAAGAAATTTATCGTTGGGCGTTTTCTGGGCTTCAAAATGGTTGATTCTAAATCTGTGATCTCGCAAGTGCAAGAATTCCAAGTGATCCTCCACGACATTCATACTGAAGGAATGTCAATTAGTGAAACTTTCCAAGTTGCTGCAATTGTTGAAAAGTCGCCACCTTCTTGGACTTTTTTCAAAAACTATCTCAAGCACAAGCGTAAGGAGATGAATGTGGAGGAGTTGGTGGTCAGGCTAAGAATCGAAGAAGACAACCGTGAGTCTCAAAAGAAAAGTGGGAAGAATCCGATGGAAACAAAGGTCCATGTTGTTGAAGGTCCTAAAAAGAACAAACGAAAGTATGATGGGGAAGGCACTTCCAAAAATAACAAGAAAAAGTTCAAAGGCAAATGCTACAATTATGGTAAACCTGGACACCGCTCAAGCGAGTGTCGTAAGCCGAAGAAGCAAAATCAAAACAATCCTCAATCAAATGTAACTGAGGGTGTGAATATCGTCAATGATTTGGCGGATATGAATCTTTCTGCCGTTGTCTCTGAATGTAACTTGGTTGGAAATACCAAGGAATGGTGGGTGGACACTGGAGCCACACGACACATTTGTGCAAACAAATGGATGTTCTCCACCTATAAGCCTTTGGAAAATGAGGAGAACCTTTTTATGGGAAATTCTTCTACTTCTAAGGTGGTGGGACAAGGAAATATTGCTTTGAAAATGACTTCTGGAAAGGAACTTACTCTCAACAATATTCTTCACGTGCCTGATATCTGAAAGAATCTGATTTCTGGATCTCTCCTTACTAAAAATGGTTTCAAGCTTGTGTTTGTGTCTGATCGCTTTGTATTGTATAAAAATGACATGTACGTAGGAAAGGGCTACCTAAATGAGGGGCTCTTTAAACTCAATGTTCTTACTGTAACCCCTAAAATATCTATTTCAATGAATGAAATTGCTAGTTCTTCTTACTTGATTGAGTCATCTAATATTTGGCATGCTAGATTGGGACATGTTAATTTTGATACATTGCGTAGATTAATTAACTTGGAATTTTTGCCAAAATTTAATATTGATAAAAATCATAAATGTGAAATTTGTGTGGAATCTAAATTAGCTAGATTACCTTTCCATTCTATTGAAATGACAACTAAACCTTTAGATTTAATTCACACCGATATTTGTGATTTGAAATTTGTTCAAACTAGAGGTGGGAAAAAGTATTTTATTACTTTTATTGACGATTGCACAAAATATTGCTATGTATATTTGTTACATAGTAAAGATGAGGCTATTAATGTATTTAAACAATATAAGAATGAAGTTGAGAATCAATTAAGCAAAACAATAAAGGCTATTAGGAGTGATAGAGGAGGTGAATATGAATATCCATTTGAGGAATTTTGTTCTGAAAATGGGATTATTCATCAAACAACCGCTCCTTATTCTCCTCAATCGAATGGTGTTGCTGAACGCAAAAACCGTACTTTGAAAGAAATGATGAACTCAATGTTATTAAGTTCAGGAGCTCCACAAAATTTGTGGGGGGAAGCCTTACTTTCTGCTAATTACATTCTTAATAAAGTACCTCACAAAAAGACTCACAATACACCTTATGAATTATGGAAAGGTCGAAGACCTTCCTATAAATATTTACGAGTGTGGGGGTGCTTAGCCAAAGTGATGGTTCCTAAACCTAAAACGGTAAGAATAGGGCCAAAAACCGTGGATTGTGTATTCATCGGTTATGCTACTAATAGCAGTGCATATCGATTTCTAGTTTGTAAATCTGAGATTTCGGACATTCATGTAAATACGGTTATTGAATCGAGGGATGCTTCATTTTTTGAAAATGAATTTTCGTATAACATGACTCGAGAATCTGGTCCTTCTAAAATGACAAATCAAGCTACTACAAGTAGTACTCATCAACCTATTGAATCAATAGAGGATGAACCAAGACGTAGTAAAAGAGCAAAAACCTCAACTTCTTTCGGTCCAGATTTTCTAACATATTTGTTAGAAAATGAACCTCAATCGTATAAAGAAGCTATATCCTTACCCGATGCTTCCAATTGGAAAGAAGCAATTAATAGTGAAATTGAATCCATATTACAAAATCATACATGGGAACTAGTGGATCTTCCACCAGGTTCAAAATCGTTAGGTTATAAATAGATCTTCAAAAAGAAATTGAAGGCCGATGGATCAATTGATAAATATAAAGCTAGACTTGTAGCTAAAGGCTATAGGCAAAAGTAAGGGTTGGATTACTTCGACACATATTCACCGGTAACAAGAATAACGTCCATTCGGATGTTAATAGCAATAGCTGCTATTAATGGACTTGAAATACATCAAATGGATGTAAAAATTGCATTCTTAAATGGTGAACTAGACGAGAAAATTTATATGGAGCAACCTGAAGGGTTCAAAGCTCCCGAATAAGAAGGAAAAGTATGTAAGCTTGTTAAATCACTATATAGATTAAAACAAGCACCTAAGCAATGGCATGAAAAATTTGATAATGCAATGTTATCAAATGGTTTCAAAATTAATGAATGCGATAAATGTGTTTACTTTAAATACATTCATAATGGATACGTCATTGTATGCCTCTATGTTGATGATATGCTTATCATGGGTAGTAACTTGGAAATTGTCAAAACTACAAAACAAATGTTGAGTAGTAGATTTGACATGAAAGATTTGAGAATCGCCGATGTTATATTAGGAATTAAAATTTCTAGAACATCGGATGGACTTATATTATCTCAATCTCATTACATTGAGAAAGTACTTGAAAAATTCAAGAAGTATGATATTAGTCCTACCAAGACACCTGTAGATGTAAATTTACATCTAGCAAGAAATAATGGTGAAAGTATATCTCAACTAGAATATTCTCGTATTATCGGCAGTTTAATATATATCATGAACTGTACGCGACCAGACATAGCATACTCAATAAGTAAGCTAAGTCGATTTACGAGTAATCCAGGAAGAGATCACTGGAAAGCAATATTGAGAGTTTTAGGTTATTTAAAATATACTCAAAACTATGGATTGCATTACTCAAAATATCCAGCTGTTCTTGAAGGACATTGCGATACAAATTGGATATCTGATACAAAAGACTCCAAGTCTACGAGTGGGTATGTGTTTACCCTCGGAGGTGCAGCCGTATCTTGGAACTCCTCAAAACAAACGTGCATTGCTAGATCGACAATGGAATCTGAATTCATTGCACTAGACAAAGCTAGAGAAGAAGCCGAATGGCTTCGAAATTTCTTAGAGGATGTTCCAAATTGGTCTAAACCTGTGCTCGCAATATGTATACATTGTGATAGCCAATCAGCGATTGGAAGGGCACAAAATCACATGTATAACGGAAAGTCACGACATATTGTCGTAGACATAATATCGTTAGACAACTTCTCTCAAACGAAATTATCTCAATTGACTATGTAAAGTCAAAAGATAATATATCGGATCCACTAACGAAAGGTTTAAATCGAGAGCAAGTTGAAAGATCATCGAGAGGAATGGGTCTAAACCGTATAAATAAATAAGAATCAATATAGTTGTTGATGTAAAAAACTAGATCGCTCTAATTATTCAATCACAGATAAATAAATAAGACAAAGATTTTTAAAGTGGTTCAGCTAGGAATAAAGCCTACGTCCACTGTTATGTTATTGCTGAGTGTTTGTGGAATTCTTGATTACAAATTCTCTCAAGAAATTCCGGTCCCCTTGAATGGGGTTGATACATGGTATTTATAGCCCTTAGGCTGTACATGAAAGGTCCGATACATTAAATGAAATACATATGAAAGGGTAAAACATTTAATGCAGCGTATGCGTCAAGAATATAAACACATTAAATGAACAGTTGAACAGTTGTCTGTTTAATGATACGGCCGAGATGCAGCTCGGACCGCCTTAGATGCCCTTTGATCAATAGTTCCTCGGAGCGCATGTAGTATCTCGGTTCCTCGGAGCACATGTAATATCTCGGTTCCTCGGAGCGCCTGTAGTATCTCGGAGAAAATGTGTAATGGTTGAAGGAATGAGCTTCCTCGTTGTTATTGTGCCAGGTAGGTTGACACGTGTCTTCATATTATTCGTCCATATCAGCATATTAATTTTGGTATCAACAGAAGCCCCCAATGTTTCATATTTCGAACTTTGAGGAGTATGGGACATTCTTTCTCGGTATATGGTGATATTAAATGACTTTCCTGGGTTTCAGGAACATTGTATTCAAATTTCCTTCTTATTTCGTAGCTTCCGCCTTTATTTTGAATTTTTTTATAAGCGCTTCGGTCTCCGTGCAGTTTTTGTCCTTTTAGCCGCCGGAAGTTCAGTAGTTTCTTTTTGGTAATCATTTCTTTCGCCGCTTCCCAATACAGAGTATTTAAACTTCTTAGGTAACCATACCGTCTTCTACGTTTTCCACTTTTCTGCATTCAAGCTTTCTATTTTCTCCTTCTCTCTTGTGCGTTCATCCTTGTTTTCGTTCGTTGTCAACATTCGTCCTTTCTTCCTAGGGGTGGAAGCGGTACGGATTTTTACCGTACCGTACCGTTTTGGTCCGAAAAAAAATGGTTTTGGTTTCATATATTAAAATACCAGAAACCAGTCTTACCGAAACCGAAACTACAGCAAAAAAGTCGGTTGGTTTTGGTTTTAATATTTAAAAACCGATTTACCGAAATTATCGTACCGAATTTACTGAAACCAGGAAAAACCGTACCGAAATTACCATACCGTACCGAATTTACCGAAACCGGAAAAAATCGTACCGAAATTACCGTACCGTACCAAATTTACCAAAATTACCGTACGGAATTTACCAAAACCAGAAAAAAGTTGGTTTTGGTTTTGGTTTTAATATTTAAAAAAGTTGGTTGGTTTTGTTTTTGTTTTTTTGGGACTTTTAGTGTTGTTTATCGAAACCAGAAAAAATCGAAACCAGAAACCAGAAAAAACCAGAATTTACCGAAACCAGAAAAAACCAGAAGAAACCAGAATTTACCGAAACCAGAAAAAAACCGAAATTACCGAAAAAACCGAAATACCAGCCGGTTTGGTTTTGGTATTGATTTTGGTGTACCGGGTGGTAAACTGGTACGGTTTGGTTTTACCATCTAGAGTTTGGTTTTGGTATTGGTATCTACGATTTACCGACCAAACCGTACCGCTTACACCCCTATTTCTTCCTGTAAGATCTTTTTCCTTTCTTCTCTTTTATTCAGTATGGTTTATGTTGTGGAGTCTGTTGAGAAATTTCGTTCTGATTTTTCCATTCCTTCGTGGGTAACTCTAGAGGTTCTTTCTGAGCCTTTAGATTACTTTCGATTGGCTGAGGGACATTGGTTCCCCAGTCTTTTTGTTGCTGAATGTGGATTTTCTTTTCCACCAAACCCATTGTGTCTTGAGTTTTGTCAGTATTTCGATCTTGTCCCTGCAAAAATAGCCCCCAATTCATGGAGAATAATTAACGGGGTGCACAAATTAAATCTAACTCATGGGACTCGTATTGGGATCCCTGAAATTATGTATTGTTATAAATGGGCTACTCTAGATAATATTTATTATTTAAAAACTAGGTTTCTGAATAGGGCTCTTGTAGTTAACCTCCCTGACTCAAATAGAGATTATTTTGAGCATGGGTTGATCATAAAAAATTGGCAATATGCCCCTTTAACTGGAGATGAAGTATACAACGGTCCTAGATGCCCCCCATATGGCAATGGGATAGGTTTATTTTTCATTTTATTTTACTTATGAAATTATGCTTTCATCATGTTTGACAAAATGTATGATTGATATCTCGTTATGTATTTATTTGCAGTTGATAGCAAAAAAAAACTCCAAAGGAATCAGAAGTTAATATCAAGCATCTGAAACTTATCTGGGGTTTGCATAAGAACATTGCAGACGAGCATATTAGGTCTGCATCATATTTGCTATAGTATAAGAGTTATACAACCTTTTATACTGCTCGCCATGTTGAGCCAGCTTCCAATCCAGAGGACTCTTCTTCAGATTCTCATATTCCTTTAAGTCAAAGGATGGGTAAGAAAAGAGCTCCTCCTGCTCTCTTTGATGATATTACCTCTGTTGCTGGGGCCAAGAAAAGCAAAGCTGATGTCCCTGAGGGGACTAAGAAAGTGGATGCTGCAGCCACCAAAACTACCGAGAAGCCCCCAGTGGCTCCGAGCAAGAAAATTGCTCCTGTTGAGATAATTTCTATCTCCCCGACCAAGAGTTCTTCCTTGGTTGAAGTTGCTGATGTTCCATTGAAGAGGTTGAGGAAGTCATCCTCAATCAATTTGGCTGAAACTGCCTCCACACTGCCAACTGGTGGTGTTGGTGTTCCCACCATTATCCCTCCGAGCTCTGCAATGAGCTCGGTGAAAACTTGGATCATTCCCGAAGTCCAGGGAATTGATGAAAAAATTCCTAGGGATACATTGACATCCCTGGCTACACGTCACCTTGCTTCGGTAAATTTCTCACCTTCTGAATTTCTTTCTTTCTCTGAATGCTTGCATTTTTGTACTGATTTACTGTCTTTCTCATTTTTCAGCTGGTGAACTGTATTAATAACATTGTGAAGAAGGATTAAGCTATTAAAGCTTCAAGCTCCTCGTCAGGTGTAGAGGATGCTTTATTGGGTTTGACCCAATCTCTGAAAGAATCTCGCCAGCAGTACAATGAGGACAAGACTGCTTGGGAGAAGAAATTATCTGCAGTTGAGGCCGAGAAGGTAAAAATGGTTGAGACCTCCAAGATTTTGGAGAATAAAGTGAAAGATTTGGAGGTAGAACATCAGAAGTATGATGTCAAGCTCAAGAACTTGGGAGAGCTTGAAGATAAGTTGAAGAAAGCAGAGGAGAAATTGTCTGCCCTGCAAGATATCAAGGTCCAAAAAGAAAAATTGGATGTAAAGCTCTCCTCGGAGAAATTAAAGAGAAAGGTTGCCGTTAAAAAATCTTTCAGCACTGGCTGGGAGAAAGGATGGGATAAAGGGATTGCTGCCATGACATCCCAAGTCCAATATGGGAAGTTGAAATACTTCCATGATGGTTGGGTAGCTGCTCTGCAAGAGTTGAAGGTCAAAGACGATTCTGATCTATTCCAACGACATCTCCCTGGTCCTCCTCCAGCAATTGTGGAGGAAGAAGAAGATGAGCCTGTTTCTGACGAATCTTCTATAGCCATGGGTGATCAGGTCTCTGCCTCTCAACCATCTGCCACCGAGGACATTTCTTCCATGCCTCCTCCTCCTGAGAAGATTCCTGCCGATCAAGTCGCTGTTACTACCGAGCAACCAAGCTCCTCGTCCCAGCCTCCCGAGAAAGTCTTGGGGGACAAGAAAAAGGTGTGAAGTTGTTCGGTATCATTCCTATATTTCATTACTTGTAATCGAACAATTGTAACCTTTTGATGATCTAATAAAATACATCTTCATTCCTCTTCATTGTTGATACTCTGTTTGCTTTTATTTATTAACTCCTGCTTTTCTCTTCTTTATTAGGTTTTGGCCAGAATGGAATTGATATCTGCTCCTGATACCAAATTGATGCAACAATGCACTGGATATTATAAAGCTGGTCATACAGACGTAAGTGTATCAGAGATTGTCGACATTCTTGGTCATGATGCCTCAGAACAAGCTGTTGAGGCTTACCGGTTTCTGAAGGATCTACTTGATAGATCTGTGGCCAATAATGTGGCATACTATGAATTGATCGAGGAACTTCATGGTACCATAAAGGATCTTCAAAATCAACACAATGCATCGATGGCTTCGTTGCACAAGGATTATGAAAATAGATATCAGCAGCTCTCTTCTGAAACAGGCCATAAAAAGATCATTGCTGGATATGATATTAGGGAAAGGACCCTAAAAGGTGAAGTTGAATCTTGCAGGTAGATTGCCGAGATCCTGGAGCAAGAAAATAATAATCTGCAGAAAAAGTTGGCTCAATATGAATCTGCTGCCTCATCTTCCACTGCATTAGTACCAGTTACTGATGAAGGTTTCTCGTTCTTGGAAGTTGAAAACGCCAAATTAAGGCAGGAGCTGGATGATTTAAGAAGATCTGCCATTTCTGGAATTGCTCGGGGGCGAGGTAGAGGTTCTCGGGGACGAGGAAGAATTGTCGAGGAGCGAAGTTCTCCAGTCGCTTCTCGGAGTCGATCAAGAGTTCTTAGTCGCAATGTCGAAGAGGCTCGCACCCAATCTACTCTGGAAACTCAAGCATTCCAACTGAATGCTAAGGATCGTGCTCTGTCTGAATTGTCCAAGAAAAACTTATCTTTAGAAGATCAACTGGCTGAGACAAAGTCTGCTCTTCATACCAAGGATCTTTTTGCCAAAAACCTTCTCGAGCAATTGGATAGATTAACCTTTCAATTTCATAAACAACCCAGGGAATTATGGATGGCGGGATATAATGAAGCTCTTGTTCATCTGGATGCTCGTATTGAACATGCCAACAATGAAGGTTATAAGCAGGGGTGGCTGAACGCATTGGGTGTGTTAAAATTGGAGCGAGGGCATTTTTTATGGGATTATCATGCTCCAGGGTTACTAGACTTGCCTGTACCACCGTTCAAATTGGACATGGCATGGATCCCAGCTCGTTCCATTCCCCGTAGCTTGATTTCAAAGTACCTCGGTGATTATAGCCTTCATTCTCAGGTTGAATTGTCTCGTCCTGAGCATCTCTTGGATACACCTTCTGTGATGAACGTCAGAATGCTCAGGGATGTTAATTTCATTAATTCTCCTCTTTGCCTAGAGGATCCTCCTGCTGGCGAGGAGCCTGTTTCAAAAAATAAAGGAAAGAAACCAATAGACTAGGTTTTCAATGTAACAGTTAGTACATTCATGTAACTTGTAATTTATTCTGGATTTTTAATGAAAAAACTTTCATTTTCTGTTTGCCAATTTTGCTATTGTCTTGTGTTTATCAAACACCTTTATATTTGTGCATATGTATCTATGTATCTATTAAAAATATAACAATATTGTGTTGTCCATCAACCAACTTAATTATAAAAAGTTACAAGTATCAAGGTTGTTCAATCACTTAATAATAAAGTAATGAGTATAAAACTGTTTCCAACCAGCCAGGGTGGATAAATAATGTTTGTCGACCAACTACAGTTGATGGGTTTTTATCCCCGACCAACTATACTTGGTGTATTTTGGAATATATTTTTATCTTATTAACCGTAGTTGATCATGCTGGTGTACATCTCCTAACCAAAGGAGTAGTAGTGGTTCTTTCGAACTTTTTGGCGTACACTTCCTAACCAAAGGAGTATTTTTTGGCTCCTTAGAGCTTTTGGCTCCTTAGAGCGCCTCCTAACCAAAGGAGTATTTTTTGGCTCCTTAGAGCTTTTGGCTCCTTAGAGCGCTTTTTGACTCCTTAGAGCTTTTGGCTCCTTAGAGCACTTTTTGGCTCCTTAGAGCTTTTTTTGGCTCCTTAGAGAACTTTTTGGCTCCTTAGAGCTTTTGGCTCCTTAGAGCACTTTTTGGCTCCTTAGAGCTTTTGGCTCCTTAGAGCGCCTTGTGCGTAGTGTATTACACTATTATTCCACGAAAAACTTTCAACCAGAAAGAAAATGGCGAAACATCCTCGCTTTATTCATAATGAAGGAAATGCTTTACATTTTACATTACTGATAATACTTGCGTAGGTGTTCAGCATTCCACGCATTCTTAAATTCTTCTCCCTCTAGAGTTGCTATTCTGTAAGTTCCTGGACGAACAACCTCTGTAACTCGATAAGGCCCATGCCAGTTTGCTTCCAACTTATTTTGCTTCTGAATGACTTTCTTTAGCACATAATCCCCTTCTTTTAAGTCACATTTCTTCACCTTTTTGTTGTAGAACAGAGCTGTACGTTGTTGGTAAGCAGCATTCCTAATGGATGCCTCTTCTCTAACCTCCTTGAGCATATCCAAATCCAGTCTTCTCATCAAATCGCTGATTGGGGAGTTGAAATTCAGCAGTCTATGAGTTGGGAGACCCAACTCGGCAGGTATCACAGCTTCACTTCCAAATGCTAACATATATGGTGATTCTCCAGTTGTTGCTCGGGGAGTTATTCGGTAAGCCCATAGTACTGATTGGAGCTCATTAATCCAATTTGCTTTAGCTTCACTTAACCTCTTCTTCAAACCATTTAGTAATGTTCTGTTCGTCACTTCAGTCTGTCCATTGCTCTGGGGATGGCCTGGTGCTGAATGATACTTCAAAATGTTTGACTGATGACAATAGGCAGCAAATTCTTCATTATCGAATTGTGTTCCATGGTCTGTGATGAAAGCATGTGGGAGACCATATCGACAAATGATGTTCTTCCAAATGAACTGATATACCTTCTCGTACATCATATCAATTAGTGGTTCAGCTTCCACCCACTTAGTAAAATAATCTACTGCCACGACGAGATACTTGAACCTTCCTCGAGTCGTCGGCAGTGGTCCAACCAGATCAACCCCCCACATGGCAAATGGCCAAGGTGAAGTTATGGGTGTCAACAATGCTTGTGGAG
The DNA here is from genome assembly GCA_949130495.1 of Sambucus nigra. NCBI lineage: Eukaryota > Viridiplantae > Streptophyta > Magnoliopsida > Dipsacales > Adoxaceae > Sambucus > Sambucus nigra. The sequence goes on from OX422220.1 coordinate 56,053,335, forward strand.
TTCTTCAGATGGAGGAAAAACGTTGGCACTTGTCACACTTCTTAGCATAGGCTATACAATCAGCCCTCATCGTCGGCCAGTAATATCCCTGTGTCATTACCCTTTGCAAAAGTGTCCGACCTGCTACATGAGCTCCACAAGATCCTTCATGGATTTCTTCAATCAATTCTTTAACTTCTGATGGATGCACACATCTCTGTAAACCTGCCATAATTCCTCGTCTATACAAAACACCATTAGTTAACACATACCGAGCAACTTTATACTTCAATTTCTTGGCAGCTAGTTTGTCCTCCGGTAATTCTCCTTCTTCAATGTATGCCCTGATAGGATCCATCTAAGATGGTCCTAAATCAAGGGTAATAATCTTCACCATCAGATCTTCTTCTATGCTCCGACTTGCTAATACTTCAATTGATATCGTTCTTCGCAGCTCGGTGCGCGTAGCTGACGCTAATCGGGCCAGTGCGTCTGCTCTAGCATTCTCCATCCTCGGTATCTTCACCAATTGAATAACATCAAATTCTTTCAATAACTCCATCACCTTTGCATGATACTTCACCATTAACTCTCCCTTAACTGCATATATTCCTATCATTTGATTCACAATTAATTGAGAATCACTGAAAACAATTACTTGCCGTGCCTCCATAACTTTCGCCAAATGAAAACCTGCAATCATAGCCTCATACTCAGCCTCATTATTGGAAGCTTTGAATTGGAATCTCAAGGCATACTCCATGTCAATATCATCTGGGGTGTTTAAAACAATTCCTGCTCCACAACCAGCTGTGCAAGATGATCCATCTACATATAATTTCCATGTAGGTACCTCGTCTTCAAATTTCTTATCCGTCAGAGTTCCTCGGTAAAATATCTGCTGTTTTGTTTCATCATTCCCTGGTATCTTTGGTTCCTCATCGGTCATCTGTTCGCGCCCTTTTACCAACCTTAGTTGGTCTGGGTTTGAATATGATGATTTTTCTACATCTACAAGTCCTTTTACCAACCTTGGTTGGTCTGGACCTATTTCTGTTGATCCTGTATCGTCCACAGGTAGGTCAACAAGCACCTTTTGCTCCTCGGGGGTATCAGGGTATGTGAAATCTGCTATAAAATCTGCTACAGCTTGCCCCTTCAATGATGATCTGGGTTCATACACAATGTCATATTCACCGAGTTCTATTGCCCAATACATCAATCTTCCTTATTTTTCTGGCTTGTGAAGGGCTTGTCTTAATGGCATGCTGGTATACACAATGATGGTATGGGCCTGGAAGTATGACCTCATTCTTCTACTTGCTTCAATTAATGCCAGTGCCAATTTTTCTAGCTTTGTGTACCTGATTTCTGCACCTCGGAAGGCCTTACTTGTGTAATAAATTGGCTTCTGGACTCCATTCTCCAATCTGATCAACGCCGAGCTAACTGCATTCTCTGATACTGCCAGATACAAGTACAACTTTTCTCCAGTTATTGGCCTAGACAACAATGGTGGGGCTCCCAAATACTTCTTCAAATCTTGAAAGGCCTTCTCACATTCATCATTCCACTCAAAACTTTTTCGCAGTGTTTTGAAGAATGGGAGTCATTTATCAGTTGCTCGGGATACAAATCTGTTGAGCGCTGCAACTCGTCCGGTAAGACTCTGCACCTCTTTCCTCGTCGTTGGGGATCGCAGCCCTAAAAGAGCTTTGATCTTTTCTGGATTTGCCTCAATACCTCGCTGGTTGACGATGTATCCGAGGAACATTCCCTCTCGTACCCCAAAGGTACACTTCGTCGGGTTGAGCTTCATTTGGTATTTATCCAGTTGATCGAAAGTCTGGCTTAAGTCAACTAGATGATCAGTAGCTCTCTTGCTTTTGGTGAGCATGTCGTCGACATAGACCTCCATGTTGCGGCTAATTTGTTCGGCAAAAACCTTGTTCATCAGCCGCTGATATGTTGCACCTCAATTTTTTAAACCAAAAGGCATAACATTATAACAATAAGTTCCCCTTGGGGTAATAAAAGAAGTACTTTCCCTGTCTTCAGGCTTCATTTTGATCTGATTGTAGCCAGAATATGCATCCATGAAGCTGAGCAGCTCATGTCCCGAGGTAGCATCCACTAGCTAGTCGATTCTGGGCAATGGAAAATGATCTTTTGGACATGCTTTGTTGAGATCAGTGAAATCAACGCACATTCTCCATTTGTTGTTCTTCTTCTTTACCATCACCACATTTGCCAACCAATCTGGATATTTTACATCTTCAATGAATTGAGCTTTCTGGAGCTTCTCGACCTCCTCTTGTATGGCCTGGTTCTTCTCGGGACTAAACACTCTTCTTCTTTGCTTCACAGGCTTGATCTCCTTATTCACATTGAGATCATGACATAAGAAGTTTGGATCTATACCTGGCATGTCTTCATGACTCCAAGCAAAAGTATTCTTCCTGTTTCTCAAGAAAGTTATCAACTCCTGTTTTATTGAAACATCCAACGACGATCCTATCTGGGTTACTCGTTCAGGATGCTCGTCGTCCAGAATAACAGTTTCTGTAGATTCCACCACCTATCCTTTTACAAGTTGAGATTCATCCCTAGGGTCAAGAGTTTCAATTTCTGTACCCTCCTCCACTTGATAAGTAGTAGTCTTTTTCCTTGATTCTTCAAGTTCCTCTTGCTCGGCAGACGAATAATAGCATTTCCGAGCTACTTTTTGATCACCTTTCATAATTCCGACTCCAAAATTCGTTGGGAATTTCAAACACTGATGTACTGTAGATGGAACTGCTTCGAACTTCTTCAATCCAACTATTCCCATGATGATGTTGTAGGCTGACTTCACATTCTTATCCATCACAAAGAAGCGTATTCTTTCTGTTCGACAAGCAGACCAAGTTCCAATGAGTATATCCAACTTGATCGTCCCAAGTGGAAAAACTTTCTCGCCAGCAAAACCCAGAAGGGGTCTGTGATAAGGTTCCAATTGAGATAATTTTAAATTCAAGCTATCAAAGCATGAATAGTACATGATGTCTGCCGAACTACCATTGTCTACTAACACTCTTGAAATGACCACATCCTTCATCCTCATTTTGATCACCAAAGGATCATCATGAGGGTAAAGAACACCTGCCAGGTCATTTTTTGAAAAACCAATCACTAGCTTCTCTTTGTTTACCTTCCTCGGACGATCATCCTCGGCCAGGTTTATTCGCTGAATATATGAACAAGCTTGAACCTCTCCGAGGCAAGCTTTTCTTTCTGCAGTAAGGTCTCCTCCTCCTGCATCTCCTCCTGTAATAACATTACAATCAAATGACCCAAAACGTATGGAAAATACCTCTCGTTCAGGCTGCCTTGGCTTTTTAGGAAGATCAGGGTCATCATCTGGATCATCTTCATGGTCCCTCTTCTTTTTCTCCTCTGTACGACGAGGAGATCTAGATCTCTCTCTGGTTCTGTCATCATTCTTCCTTTCACCTCTACGATCTACATACTTTGACAACTTTCCTCTTCGGATGAGTGTTTCAATCTCGTTCTGAAGGGCTATGCAATTTTTGGTCATATGGCCATGATCTTTGTGAAACTCGCAATATTTGGTCTTATTCCTCAGATCGGGATTTGTCCTCAGTTTCTCTGGCCACTTGATTTCCTCGCTATTCTTGATTTCTTCCAAAACATGATTAATACCCATTTTCAATGGGGTATAATTATCGTACTTCTTTAGGACTTCCAACATTGTCCTATTATTCCTGGAATGCTTGTCACCACCATTACCTTTCTGATCTTTCTTCTTAGACTTGTCGACCTCCACTTTAACTTCTTTATCCATATTCTTCTTCGCAGCCATAGCCTCCTCGGCATTCATAATTTTGGCTGCTTTTGCCATCAACTCGGACATAGTTTTAGGTGGATCTTTGGCCAAGGTGTAGTACAGCTTATTAGGCAGCAAACCACTCATCAAAGCAGTGATTGCTGTCTTTTCTTCGTAATCTATGACTTCCAACTTCTCGTTATTAAAATGAGTTATGTAATCTCTAGTACTTTCACCTGATTTTTGTCTAACACTTAGCAAATGTGCTACTCGCTTTACCGGCTTTGCCCCAAAGCAAAAATTGCCAATGAACAACTCGGCTAATTGAATAAAAGTTGAAATCTTACCCCGAGGAAGATTGTTATACCATATCTGTGCAGATCCGGTAAGAGTTCCCGAGAATGCTCTACACCTCATCTCGTCGGGGACGACATATATCTCGGCAGCAGCTTGGTATTGTTCTATATGAAGTATAGGATCTGTTTTTCCATCGTACTTAGGAGTCACTACAGGTGCTTTGAATTTCGATGGTGTAGGAAAATCCACAATGGCTTGCACGAAAGGTGTCCCTTGAACAAAAGTTCTTTGTAAGGGGTTCCTCGCCTTAGCCATTTCTCCCAATCTATCCTCCAACCGCTGAATAGAACCTTTCCATGCTTCATTTCCTTCCTCAGGCCACTTAGTCTGAGCAATTGATCGCTCTGATGTAGCTTCCTGAGATTTATCTTGACGAGTAGCTGGTCGTGATTGTGCTGATCCTTCTCTCAAACGTGATGGTGGTCGAACATTTCTCGATGGAGCTCTAGGTGGACTCATGTTTCTCCTTGGTCCTAACCGACTGAAAGGAGATGCCCTGCTTAATCTTTCCAAAGCGCCGGTTCTCTCCGGAGAGAGAGATATAGGTTGATTTGTATCCGTAGCCCGTATCGATGAAGTTCGCCCAGGTTGATAAGAAGAATCATTAGATTCTCCATTGCGATATGACCCAGTACGTCTGGATCGCGATTGCCCACGATCACTCCTTTGCCCTGAATAAGTAGGTGCACCGCCTTGAAGAGTTTGAATGAGTTGCCTCATAGATTCTTGCATGGCGGTTTGTCCTTGAGCCAGATTTGTCATAATTCCGGCCAGATCTGGAGGTGCAGATGGATTTGGAAGATTTCCAGTATTTCCAGCATTTCGATTACTGGATTCTGGGTTATCTGCCATTGATGATAAATGATTTTTATGAAAAACGATAGTAACAGTCGTTTCCCACAGACGGCACCAATCTGTTGATGTAAAAAACTAGATCGCTCTAATTATTCAATCACAGATAAATAAATAAGACAAAGATTTTTAAAGTGTTTCAGCTAGGAATAAAGCCTACGTCCACTGTTATGTTATTGCTGAGTGTTTGTGGAATTCTTGATTACAAATTCTCTCAAGAAATTCCGGTCCCCTTGAATGGGGTTGATACATGGTATTTATAGCCCTTAGGCTGTACATGAAAGGTCCGATACATTAAATGAAATACATATGAAAGGGTAAAACATTTAATGCAGCGTGTGCGTCAAGAATATAAACACATTAAATGAACAGCTGAACAGTTGTCTGTTTAATGATACGGCCGAGATGCAGCTCGGACCGCCTTAGATGCCCTTTGATCAATAGTTCCTCGGAGCGCATGTAGTATCTCGGTTCCTCGGAGCACATGTAATATCTCGGTTCCTCGGAGCGCCTGTAGTATCTCGGAGAAAATGTGTAATGGTTGAAGGAATGAGCTTCCTCGTTGTTATTGTGCCAGGTAGGTTGACACGTGTCTTCATATTATTCGTCCATATCAGCATATTAATTTTGGTATCAACAATAGTGGCAACCCAACCTAGCTGACTGGAGATCCCAAGATCTAGGTTCAATGGGCAAACCGAACTACGTTGTATTCAGTAAGCACTGGAGGATATATCATCCTATCCATTCCAAAGATGAGACAGTGCATATCTGCCGCAAAATTAGGATAAGTTATGCTTTTAATGACATCTATATCTTAGTACGTCTAAGTGGGGTATTGCAGAATACTCTTTATGGAAGTCACCTACGTAAGTAAGAAGGGGGCCACTTCTATGAGAATAATGAAAGGCATATTCTCTAAAATACTTGCGGAACCAAGTGGTGTTCACGGCCAAAATGAACACAAACGTGAGAACCAACTGTGTTGAAGAATTGTTGTGTGAATACTGTTGTCTAGGTTTACAAAAACGGTTGACGGTTCAAGGACGTGAAGTCTACTGATTAATCAAGTAAATTCGATAGTATATCACTAAGGAAAGTTCAAGGCCACTAGGCTACTTCTCCCGATGCAATAAGTCTTCAGTTTTACTCAACTTGAGTCTGCATCTGCATCTGCATCAACATCTGTTTTGTTTTATTTATAGCGATATATCATTCGTGTGGGGGATTGTTGGAAAATTGGACTTAAATGGGTATTATAAAGCTGTCAATCTGGACAGATTTTTGAACAACTTTGAGCTCAAATTTAAGTAGGACCCACACTACGGAAATTGTGGGACCATATACGAACGCGTTCACCTCCGCAAGGAGATTAACGTAGTATATTCATATGTCCAATTTCAATACGTTATGAATGATAATTATGTCCCCAAAGTGACTCACAAAGCAATGAAAGTTAATGAATTGAGTGTGTTTTAACTCTTGTCCCACATTGGAAGAGTAGTGGAATTTTGATGAGTTAATAACACCCCAAGTATGGACTAAGGCTTGGATGCCTTGGGGGTATCCCAACTCTTTGAAGGGGAGATGACCTAAGCTATGCACGGATTGACTTTCGGTCAAAAGTCCACACGCGCGCGAGCGCGCGTCCGTCCGTCGGTTCGGCTCGGGCTTGGGCTTATAAAAATCTCCTACATTTTTGGGCCGAATTTATTTAACTTTCTGGGCTTTAATTATTAATTAATTACGAAATTAATTAATTAAGTAATAAACTGTTGGCAGTTATTGCCAACAGTCAACAGTTAATTTCGTTTAACTGATTAACTGTTTTTGACAGTTAATTTCGGTTGACTGTTCCAACAGTCAACATAAAAGCTATAAATTAAACATTCCCCCTACAGAATTGACTACTGAAAATTTGCTCTCCCATAATTCCGAATTTATGCTGCCACTTTTTCCAGAAAAATAAATCATTTTTCTATTGCTACTGCATACATTCGTGCATATCATCTCTTTGGTCTGGTTGAGTATAAACACAGAATTGTATTCGAAGAAATTAATCATTGTCGTGCTACTTGATTAATTTGGAAATCCGTTCTATCTTGGGAGACAATTATTCATTACCTTTGGCACTTTGTGGAGGGAATAAATTTATCTTAAGAACACTGTTCTAAACAGGGCTCGGATTATTTCTTCTATTCTAATATTATTTCTGCAAATTCTAGTAAGTATTTCATTTCTATAATTCTGTTTCAATTCTATCATTATATTAATTGTTCATAATTCTGTACAATTGTTATTTATAAATAGTAGACATAACATATCATTATTTGGTAATTAATTTTAATCTGCATTCTTCAACTAGTTTGTGAAATCACTACATTCGGTATATAAAATTTTCCTCTTTCACTAACCATACTTTCTTCAAAGTTTATAAATAACAATTCATAAATTTGGGGTATAATTATACTAACATAGTTACTTAGTGTTAAATCATAAATTTCGTGTAATAAATCTAATGTTTTGTGGATCCATGGAAGATAATAAAATGATATCTCTGTATTAATAAAATGAATTCTAACAAAAAATTACAAATACATCAATCTAATCTACAACCCCCAAAAAATAAAAATAAAAAAAGGTATCCATATTCCTTTATCTAGCAACACTGTGGTGCAAGAGATTGTGAGCAATTTGATCCCTCAACTGCATAGCCCCAACTGACCTCACACTATTCTCTGCCACCATCTCATCATCAAACAACTCAAACCTCAACTTCTCATCCATATTCTCCCCCCTCATCTCACATATATTATGCAAAACACAACAAGCCCCTAAAACCACAGGCAAATCTTGAAGCTTAACCTCAGTCCTCTTCTGCAAACAACTCCACCTCCCTTTCAACCTCATAAAAGCCTCTTTAGCCACCCTCTGTGTCTCCTCAATCTTCTCATTAAAAGAATGCTGTGACCAAGTCAAGTTTTGGTGGGTATATGGAACCAAAACCCAGTCCATTAATGGGTACCCAGAATTCCCAGCTACATATACGCCCTTCAAAACCCCTTGATTTGCTCGTTGATGTAAAGCTGATTTTTCTAAAATTTTGTCATCTGGCATTGAACCTGGCCAACCTATACATACATCTGTGAAAATTCCTTTTGGGTCAACAACACCTTGGACTGTGATGGAATATGAGGTCTTTTGGTTTCTCTCAGTGTGTTTTTTGTTGAAATAAGACGAAACTCTAATTTTGGGAGCTATAATGGGGATATGGGTTGTGTACATTGAGCCCGCTAAATTTGGGATTCCAGATAGAGATTCGAATTCAGATTTGATTTGGGTCATTTGGGTTTCATTTGGCCAGTTGAGATATTTGGGCATTAGGACATTTCTTATAGCGGAACATACCTCTAGGACAAGTTTATGACACGTTGAGATACCGAGTCCGAAACGTTTCGAAACGAGCCTCAGCGGTTCGCCAGTTGCGAGACGGTACACACAAACGGCAACACGTTGGCGTACGGGTATGGCTAACCTTAGAGACGTGTCCTTCTTGTTCACGGCCGAATCGAGTTGGTTACAAAGGAAATCGAACGTGGATTTGGTCATGCGAAACGCGTTTCGAAACTCGCTTTCTGGGAAATCCGGGCTGTTGCACTGTTCCCACCACGCTTTTGACCTGTCTTTAACCCATAAACGCCTTTGCTGTTGGCCTCCCGCAACTGGACTGTCTTCAGACACAGACACAGATTCCTTGCGAGGTTTCTTAGTGGGTGACTGTTTAACATTTTCATAGTGGTTGAAACTCTCACCATCGTCTATTTGTAACAAAGTGTTGAGAACATCATTTAGTGAGGATGAATTTTGTTCCTCTTCATCTTCATTTCTCATACGCTTTTTGCCGTCCATGTCTTGAAAAAGGGTGAACAAGTTTGCGTAAGAGAATTCTTCTTGGTTTAAGAACGGGATGGGGGTGATTTCCATTGATGTTTTTTTGTTGTAATAATTGAAATGTGAACGCTTGAGATTTTGAAGATGGGACATAATGGAAAGGGTGTTGGCTTGGCTTATATACGCGAGACTAGGGGCGTAAAGAAGCGTGTGAGGGTGTGAAGGGTTTGACGCTGACTTGGACTTTATTTTTGGATAATATTATACGTTGTTTTACGCGGTTGGGTTGATGGTTTTGAGGGGAAACCACGTTTGGAAAATGAGGGATTCGAAGTTTCTTGGTTGAGTGAACGAAAGGAGAAAGAAGGTGTCCAAAAAGTTAAAAAGGATAATTGCAATAGTTCACCTTCTACTTTTGCTTTATTGTACAAATTTTGTTGGCTTTTAAATAAATATAATTTCTAGCTTTTGAGGAATATAATTTACGAAAAAGTGGAAATAAATATTTAGACTGATCAAGAATTAACAATAACGACAAACTAAAATATAGTTTCTTCAATAAGTCCGCGTGTATTAAAATTATAAATACATGAATATAAATCCAATTACACTTATGAATATAGATAAAGTTACAATTGCAATTGTATCTACATTTGTAAGTGTAATTATATCGTTTGGACTTATTGTTAATTAATTAAAAAATTTATGAATTTAAGATACCAATAATATTATAGCTTGAACTGACGTGTCAAACAAACATTGGTTGATGTTTGTCATTCACATAACCCCATTTGAAACGCCAGTCAACATGTGTTTGACATATTAGTCGGATAGCAAAAAAAGGTCACAAAAAACGGTATACCTAGTATTATTCTACGGAAAATGATAACATGTGCCCTTAGGGCACATGTTTTGAGCTTCAAAATAGTAAGCATGAGAGCGCCACATGAGTATCTGTACCCCATTAAATGTATGTCGAAACTTTGTCCCTACTATTTTTGTGTTCTTAATGTGTGCCTTTACCTTATCCCATATAAATAGACTTTTAAGAGATTTATTAGGTAATGTTCCTAAAATTTATGTATAAAGTTGGTTTTGACTAAAATTATACTTTACTTTATTTTGTAGTGTAATGATTCATTTTAACTTTATATGTAAATATTGTAAAATCAATGGGACATAAACACATGTAAAGTTGGTTTTAGTCGAACTAAACTTTTTCAAATAGTATTAACCTATAAATTCCTACTTTTACTACCACTTTGCATGCTAAAATGACAATTAAATCTCTAAATACTGTCCATTAAGGAGTTGTTCAATCAATTTTTTTCGTATTTCTAAACTTTAAAAATTCATAACTTCATGTTTACGTATTCTTTTTTTGTAAAATTTGTATTTTCAAACTTCAAAATCTATTAAATAAGATCCATATTGAATATTTAATTATTTTAAAAATTTAAGTAAATAAATTCACTATTTGGTGATTCCAATGTTACTTTATCTTAATGTCCATTTCAAACTAATGAGATTTATAGTTCATTATTCCAAAACATCCAAAAATTAATGTTAATCAGCCACATATTGTTTGTAAAATATAAAATAATATGCAGTACTTTTATGTTATTTTTAATGTTCCTGACTAAAAATTATCCTTTTTAAATAACTTCAAAAGAGAATGTGTAAATTACTTGTTTCAGTTCAACAATAAATTTGTTGAAGAAGTTAATGACTAATTATAAACAACCAAATTATGAATTAATCTGTTTTGTGTTTTAAACATCAAAATTCTCAAAATAATTTATACATATTCATTTTTATAAAGTTGTTATTTTTGCAAAATATTTATGTAATATCAACTAAACAATAATTATTTTGAATAGTAAGTTAATAAAGAAATGAAAGAAAACATATATGTTTTATAAACAAATGAATCATTTATTTAAATTGTAAATCTAACAAAGATTCAAAACACAAACATTAAGGGAGGATAGTGAGAGAGATAAAGAAAGAAAGATTATCACCATAAAATAACTCCATAGCGAATTAAATTATCACCATGAAGTAGCTTCATAATTCTATGCTTCAAATTAATTTTACAAACCTAGATATTCAACTAGTGCGAAATAAATATAACCAATATCACAAGCCTTGTGAAATAACTGGTCGATCCAACAAGTTCCAATCGGAACCAACTTGTCCTTCAATAAATAGCTAAATTTACCCTCCGATTTACAGCTAACAACTTGATCCAAAACTAAGATTGGTTTAGGGAGAAAATCAAGGGACCATCAGTTGTCGGTTTCTTTCTCGACTAGGAATTTTATGAAGATCTATATGGATTTGGAGATGCGGAAGAGGGTTTTGAGTTGACTTCTTTGTCGAGCGAGTGAGGAGAGAGGTAGGAGAGAGTAAGATCTGACGAGATGTGGCTTCCTGCAATGACGATTAAAGAACTAAAGAGGAGAGACATAGAGGGGGAGAGGGGAGAGGTGTGTAGTTGTTAAAGGAGGGTATTAATGCCCAATAGAGTATTAAAAAAATATTGTTGTGTTTAAATAAATAAAAATAGACCTAGTGTATTAGAAGTCACTAATATGTGATTGATACATAGTTATGCCATTATAATAATCAAACAAGCCATTGTGGTAATCCGGGATTCGATTGGTTTCACCCGAAAAAAAAGATGGCGTGAGCGGATTAAGGAAGAAAATCCTCTTTCCACTACTCGCGTGATATTTGCGGAATCCGACGGACATAAATTGGTCTTTGTCAATGGGGTGAAAATATAAAAAATGGACTCGCCGACCTATTTTGCTCAAAACAGGTAAAAGATGTAATCGTCCCCAAAGAAACGTCATCCAAGATAAACTGATGCATATGAAATCAAATAGATTATGAGTTTAGGGACTAAGTTACAGAATGAGAAGGTGATAGACACCCATTCCTTCATTTCGGTCTCTCATGACCTATGATTATATTCTCATTTTCTCAAAAATGCAATTTTTGTGTATACTGTGTGCATAGTGAAATGGGTGAGAAAAGAAATCGTCGTATCCACATAATAGAGAAGAAAAAGACAAATCATTATAAGGATTATACATAAAATGAAAGAAAAAATCATTTAAAAAGTAACCGAAATATGAGCAGCACACCGAATCGCAATCTACCACAAGGAATGTAATATGCAGGTCTGACGGTGCCGCTATAATAAAGAAAAAAAGGCTGCATTATATGCAATACACCGGATCCTAGTCCATAGTGAAGAAATGGATATGCGTGTTTTACGTGATTGAGAAAATGAAAGAGAATAAAATATATGGAAATATAATATATTATGAACAACACACTGGATCATGATTCACTATGAGGAAGTGGATATGTATGCCTGACGGCGTTGCTAAGAATATATAAACTAGTGTGACTACAGAAAAAAGACGGCAGCACCCACTGGAACACCTTCACCACAACTTACTAGCTTATGTGACTTTTAGTTCCCCTTTTGTTTATGTGTTACGACGACTTTTAGATACCATTTTATTTCTATTTTATGGAGACTCCAAGATATGTAATAAGATGATATGCATCCCCATAAATAAAGTTCTATCTTCTTTCAACTTAAAATGTAATTGTTACTTTTCTTAGCATTACCCTACACATAACATCGGGTGTGACATAACCATTCACATCCCAAATGGAAGGATGACTTTACAACAATTAGAGGACTGATGACAAAATTGAAAATCTTGGGGATGGAGCTTGCCAAAAATGCTCCAATGGGACTAAACCCCGAAAATATTTTTTTAATTGTCAATGCTCGCTATGTCTTACCTAAAATTTCTGTTGTGTAGGTACACGACATTATATTTGTCATTGTTTGTTGCTACATTAGCTAAGTATTTTCTCACCGCTGATTCTTCTCAGCATTTTTTCCTTATTCGGTAGTGGCACAATAATAAAATGCTTAGTTTAATTTTTATTGGATTAAAAATAATTTTAAGTGTTCTAACAAAATCTACCCAGTCCATTTATTTACTCTTCTTATAATATAAAATTATCTATGTCTTTTCTTTTCTTCATACCTTGATGTTGTACAATCAAGAAAAGACAACCGACTTCTAGGGAGTGTAGTTATTACTGTAATATAAAATTCATTGGAACAAAATCTTTTTAATGAATAAAGCAACATGTTGGTCAAAGTTAGTGTTGTACATGCATAATTTGGGATCATTCATTAGGTATTTCATTCGTTCTTGTTATTACTATTGTTTAATTTATTAAACAGTAAAGAAATACTACTACTAATAATAATTACAGGAAAAAAATGAAATTATAGAAAATGAAAATCGCTTACTTGATATTATAGAAATAAATAAAAACAGAAAAGAATTTCGTGTCATGTGTAATACCACAGTGTCCTTAAGACAATTTTAATTCCCCTCTATAGCACTTTAGGGTTTGAATTAATGTCTCCTAAGATAGAACAAAATTTTTCGAATCAAGACAGGAAGCACAACAATGTAATGATTCTTGCGAACTCAATTTCTGTATTTTTCACTCAACCAGACCACATGTATTATATGTATGGAATGTATTATGGGAAAGTTAATGCATTTTCGAATTTTTCACTAGTTAAAAAATGGAGGGAGATAGGTAAATATATAGCCATTGATTTAGCTGTTTAAATAAACTGTCAGGTAGTTAATTTTGGATAGTTGAATGTTGGGAATTAACTGTTTAAACGGCTTAATTAATTAATTCGGCCCAAAATGAAAGGAATTTTTATAAGCCCAAGCTCGAACCGAACCGAGTCGAGCTGAGCCGGTCGACCGAACGGACGGCACACACGCGAGCGTGTGGGCTTTTTGCCCAAGCCCAACACTTGCATAGTGTAGGCCATCTCCCCTTTAAAGAGTTGTGATACCCTAAAGGCATCCAAGCCTTAGTCCATAATTGGGATTTTATTAACTCTTCAAATTCTCACTACTCTTCCAATGTGGGACAAGAGTTAAAATACTCCCAATTCATTAACTTTCATTAATTTATGAGTCACTTTGGAGATAAATTTGTCATTCATAATTTAATGGAATTGGACATATGGGGATACCATATTAATCTCATTGCGAAGGAGAACGTGTTCGTATACGGTCCTGCAAAATTCGTGATGTAGATCCCATATAAATTTGAGCTCAAAGTTGCTCAAAATTTGTTGTCCAATACCCATTTTCTAACAATCCCCCACATAAATGATATATCGCTATACATAAAGATATGTAAGATGCAAATTCAGACACATGTTGAGTAAAATTAAAAATTTATTGCATCGAGAGGAGTAGCCTAATGGTCTTGAACGTTCCTTAGTAATATTCCATCGGATTTACTTGGTTAATCAGTAGACTTCACATATTTGAACCGTCAACCGTTTCTATAAACCTAGACGACAGTATTCGCATAATAATTCTTCAACACAGTTGGTTCTCACGTTTGTATTTTTTTTGGCTATGAACACCACTTGGTTTCATGAGTATTTTAGAGAATTTGCCTTTTATTATTCTCATAGAAGTGGCCCCCATCTTACTCATATAGGTAACTTCCATAAAGAGTATCCCGATATACCCCACTTAGACATGCTAAGATATGGATGTCATTGAAAGCATAACTTATCTTAATTTCGTGACAGATGTGCACTGTCTCATTTTTGGAATGTATATGATTAAATATCTGATGATACGCAAATATTGTGTATTTCATCCTCCGAATCTACGCATTTTAGCCCCTTCGGGTATCTTATTCCCAATATTTATGCTCGTTAATCAGACAACCTCAGATTTCTACGTTAACATGTTCTGAAGGGGTTAATTGAGCTTTTATAGGTATTTGGATGCTAAGTGTGAAGTTCGAACACATTCCGCTCGATTTTCGTACGCGATCGCACGTTCAAGGTCAATTTAGTCTTTTCACATCTTGGGCACCTGGCTCAACATCTTCACGGAAGTTGTAGCCCTCCTCGCATGCTTTGCGTGGCCGCATATGGTGCGCGATTCCGAGTTCGTATGATGAAGTTACGGGAGTTTTAGCGGAAGGAAAAATAATAAACTAAAAGAGGAGGAGGAGAAGAGGAAGAAAAGGGAATGCAGTAGGCTGCTTGACTGATACCTGCTTGATCGATCGATCGATCAAAAGGCTCGATCGATCGATCCTTCTCGACATAGGATATTTTGTTCATGATCGATCGATCGACCAAAGGAGTCGATCGATCGATCCCCTGTTTCCAGGAGATATTTTGCCTTTTCATTTCTTTTTCCTTTTCTTTTCTTTGCTTATTCCAACTTACTATAAATACCCATTTTTGTTGTAATATCAGATATTAAGTAGGATATTAGATTTTAGCTTAGAATAGCATACGGTTTGAGGGTTTTGGAGAGTTCTTCTTCAATTGTTCTCGGATTTACACCCCATTTGGGTTGAATGTTGCACTATTCATCATCCTCTCCATTAATATAGTGTGTATTTACTTATTTCTTGCTTTGAGAATTAGGTTTACATGCTTAGTTAATTATTTTACATGTTTTGATTTACGTTCTTTCTAGTGTAATTTTACCGCGTTTATTTACCGCTTTCTATTTACCGCGTTATTATCATGCTTTCTAGGTAATTTAAATTCGGTTGTGTTTGAGTGGAACTCACTCGAGTTGACGCGTTGCTTTGCTTTGGTGATGGTGTTTACGGGTCTATTTCGGGTGCGTTGTCCTAGTTATTACGCCTAGGAGATTTGACGGGGCATATCATGTATGTCCTGTGCTTATGACCTTTTGTGCGCAATTTTCGAGATATTTGTTGAAGCCAAAATCTTATTAGGCTTTTATGCGGATTTAGGGGTGTGACAACCCTTGATTTAATTACCTGTCGAACTGAGACACATTCTTAATAACTCGTCGACCCATGTATCCATTTTATACAAATTAACTCGGGTGAGGGATATTCGACGCAACCTATAGTTTTTACCACTTTGTTAGTCTAGTTTCAATACCCTTGCCTAGATAAACATTTTCCTTTTATGCATCTTTTCCCTTTTAGTTTGTAATCACCCTTTTCACTTTTATTTCGGATCACTAAATCACTTAAATTCTAGCATCTCGTCTCCATGGATTTTCGATACCCGACTTATCGCTGTGCTTGCCTCGCAAGGGTAGTAGTAATTTAGGTTTGTTTGTACTATCGCGGTGAAATGAAAATACAACTCTGCACCTACACGCGCACACTTTTCACGCGCTAATCAAAATGGCGCCGTTGCCGGGGATGAGTTTGTTTTGAGCCGAAATATAGCCTTTCGTTTCATAACCCAAATTCCCATAACCAACTCTAAATTGGAGTTTTAAACCAAATATACACTTTCCATATCTTTATTTGGATTGTTACTTGGGATTGAATGATGTTATTGTGTTGCAGTTGCAATTTAGGCATATGAGAGTATGATAAGTAAAGTAAAAAAAACGTGAAAAAAAGTGACGAAAAAGAGAAAGCAAAAAAGCAAAAGAAAACAAAAGAAAAATGAGAAAAAGAAGAAAAGAAAAGAAAGAGAAAGTTGTAAATGTTGTATATAGTGTTCAATAAGCTTTGATTACTCTCCCCGATGATATATCTAATGCCGGTTTGGAAGTTGTTTTCTGATTTTGATATTGCCCGCATTTTCCCATTATCCCAAGTTTTCATTCCGAACACTTTGAATCCGTACATACATTCCTTCATTTCATACCCTAGCCAAACCTACATTACAACCCTATTAAAGTCCTATGTGATCTTAGGTTGATGTAATTCAAAAGTTGAAATAGTTTTGATAATATGTGAAAATACATTTTGCCTCTTTTAATGTGCGTTATCTTTCATTGAGATTACGGTTTTTCAGTTTATATATAGCGTTCTTCATTTGTGACATGTGTGCGGCCTAATTTCCATTTACATTTACTCTTTAGCCCGCATGTTTCGTGTGTCGCCTCCCTGTTTCGAGTGAATTCAATTGATGAGTGTAATGCCCGTGAGGATTGAATATATGCTTGCTTTAATATTTTTTGGTTTATATAAGTTTTTTACCAAATCATACTTTGCATGTGCTCGCTCCCCTCCCACATTTTAAGGTTTCAATTCTATGAGGTGCATTCTATAATGTTAATGATTTCAGACTTTCGTTTGAATATATTCACTTTGCTAATAATGCGTATGAAATCCTTTTCATTGTTGTCAGGCTTGTCGTATGTTGGGGTTGGGCATATTTTGAGGAAACCATGTGATGTTTGTGGGTACCATCCCTGAAAACCCTCACGAGACGACACCCGTCCACTAGGGTGACCTAGGGATTTAACGGATTATTGCATACGCTAAAAGCAATCGAATCGCCCGCGAAAGTGGCCTTTTGCTTTTATACCATACTTTTATACTTATCCTGCTTTCGGTTTGCTTGAAGTTCTTGTTGCATCCTATTTCATTGCTAGGGACTAACAATGTGTAAGTTAAGGGGTGTAATGACACGCAAATATTGCGTATTTCATCCTCCGAACCTACGCATTTTAGCCCCCTCGGGTATCTTATTCCCTATATTTGTGCTCGTTAACCAGACAACCTCGGATTTCTACGTTAACATGTTTTGTAGGGGTTAATTGAGCTTTTATAGGTATTTGGATGCTAAGTGTGAAGTCCGAACGCATTTCGCTCAATTTCTGTACACGATCGCTCATTTAAGGGCAATTTACTCTTTTCACAGCTTGGGCACCTGGCCCAACATCTTCACAGAAGTTGTAGCCCTCCTCGCAAGCTTCGTGTGGCCGCATATAGTGTGCGATTCCGAGTTCGTATGATGAAGTTACAGGGGTTTTAGCGGACAGAAAAATAATGAAACCAAAAGAGGAGGAGAAGAGGAAGAAAAGGGAATGCATTAGGCTACTTGGCTGATACCTGCTTGATCGATCGATCAAAAGGATTGATCGATTGATCCTTCTTGACATGGGATGTTTTGTTCATGATCGATCGATCGATCCCCTGTTTTCAGGAGATATTTTTCCCTTTCATTTCTTTTTCCTTTTCTTTTCTTTACTTATTCCAACGTACTATAAATACCCATTTTTATTTTAATATTATATATTAAGTAGGATATTAGATTTTAGCTTAGAATAGCTTAGGGTTTAAGGGTTTTGGAGAGTTCTTCTTTAATTATTCTTGGATTGACACCCCATTTGGGTTGAATGTTGCACTATTCACCATCCTCTCGATTAATATAGTGTGTATTTACTTATTTCTTGCTTTGATAATTAGGTTTACATGCTTTGTTAATTAATTTACATGCTTTGATTTACGTGCTTTCTAGTGTTATTTTACCGCGTTTATTTACCGCTTTCCATTTATCGCATTTTTATCATGCTCTTTAGGTAATTTAAATTAGGTTGTGTTTGAATGGAACTCACTCGATTTGACGCGTTTCTTTACTTTGCTTTGGTGATGGTGTTTACGGGTCTATTTGGGGTGCGTTGTCCTAGTTATTACGCCTAGGAGATTTGATGGGGCATATCATGTATGTCACGTGCTTACAACCTTTCGTGCGCAATTTTCGGGATATTTGTTGACGCCAAAATTTTATTAGGCTTTTATGAGGATTTAGGGGCATGACAACCCTTGATTTAATTAACTGTCGAAACGAGACGCATTCTTAATAACTTGTTGACCCATGTATCCATTTTATACAAATTAACTTGGGTGAGGGATATTCGACGTAACCTATAGTTTTTACCACTTTGTTAGTCTAGTTTCAATACCCTTGCCTAGATAAACATTTTCCTTTTATGTATCTTTTCCTTTTTAGTTTGTAATCACCTTTTTCACTTTTATTTCAGAGCACTAAATCACTTAAATTCTAGCATCTAGTCGATGTGGATTTTCAATACCCGACTTACCGCTGTGCTTGCCTCACAAGTGTAGTAGTAATTTAGGTTTGTTTGTATTATCGCGGTGAAACGAAAACAACGACTGTGCACCTACACGCGCACACTTTTCATGCGCTAATCAAAATAGCACCGTTGCCGGGGATGATTTGCTTTGAATCTTAATTGGTTCAGTGCTTTGATCCCGATAACTTGCTTAATCAAAATGATGCCGTTGTCGTGGATGAGTTTGTTTTAGACTTTATTTGATTTAGTATTTCATAGTATTTTCTTTCTATTTGTATTATTTGCTAACCTTTTTTGCAGGACGTCCACATTTGAGCATTTAGAAATGCTCGAATTTTTCTCGCGCGCACATACTTTTTGGAATCCGCCACTTCGAGCCATTTTTGGGGTAAGCATATCTTATTCCAATTCTTTCGGTTATCTTTGTTATAATTCTCAAAATTCTCGCAAACCTATGACTTTCGGTGAATACTTAGAATCTAAAAGTATAACAAATTTAAATATGACTTTGGGCGAGTATAACGAAAGTCAAAATTTGGGTTATTGAAATTTTGATGATGATGATAAAGATTTTGGGCCTTTACCTCCTTATAATAGGAATTTTGTAACGAATTGCAATAGTTTTCAAAATTACTATAATAATGAGTTTTCGTTTAAGTCCGATGGTAATTTTCAAAGTTCCCATTCTCATGTATCCGCAACTCGACCCATGACATTCGATGAGGGTTTGCGTATGTACGAAAATGGGAAAATTAAAAATCGTTATCGGGAAGAAAATCGTTCGTGGGAACATGACTTGAATTTATTGTTTGAGTCCGACGACGATTTTGCTTCCGAGACTTTTGAAGTCAAAGAATGTTTTGAACCAAATGAGGTACTTTTACCTACTTTGGAACAAACCATTCTAGACTCTGCCCATTGCATAATAAATATTGAAAGTGAGGATGAAAACGACGTAATATCTATTTGCAATGAAATGTTTTCTTCTTTGGCCCCCAAAGAAGAGCATTTCATTGAAAATGATATTATTTCCTTCGAATCTCAATCTTCATGCGATGATGATTCATCTTATTAGTTTGAATTTCTTTCATCCCCATTTTCATTCTCTATTATCACATCGTCTCAAGTACCCGATGATTCGGTTTCAAACTTTAATGTTTTAAACCTTTTCGCCGATGAGGAGTACTTGCTCGAGTCGCTTTCCATGATTGCATCTTTGCCTTTGTGTGCGCCGCCTCCCATTCCAATTTCAAAATCATTGGGAGGATATTCAGTTTTTCTTAGTCCCCATATGTTTTTGTCACCCATTCATTCCAAACCCCCCATCGTCCCTCCAGAAATTTTAATTGGCTATGGTTCCTTTCTTACGCCTTACACATGCCTTCCGTTGTTAAAACGGAATTCATATTTTTCGGAAGGCATGCTTGTTTGTGAGGGTACACCGGTTATCCTCCAAAGTCAAATCGTTTTCACGGTGGACCCTCAGCTATTTAGACTTTCAGTGTACAGTTAGTGTGAAGCCTAAATAGTAGGTTGTATGTAGTTAGCTTGTTATTCTTTCTTTTTATTTTTTCTTTCCTTTTTAATTTAGCCTAGTGTAATTAGTTAACTTTTTGTTATTTGTTTTTGCTATGCTGAGTACTAACTTGTTTTGTAGATTCTTTAGACTTGTTCTTATGGGGATCACTCCAATTTTGGGTAATATCGCTCTTTTCCTCTCTTAACTTGGTTCTTAATTCACATTGAGGACAATGTCAAGTTTTAAGTTAGGGATCCATTTCTTTTTTAGTCCATGTTTTTGCTCACATGTTAGTTACTTAGTATGCTTTTCTTAGAAAAATTAAAAATTTCAAAAAGATTTTCTTTCTTTTTTCTCCTTTTTTGGGCATTTTGCCTGATTCTGATGATAAATTTCAATAATTGCCTGATCCAATAGACAACCCAATGGTGCATGTTCTCGATTTTAAAAGTTATTAGACTTTAGTTTCACTTATTGATATTGTGAATAACTTCATGAATTAAACTTTAATCCCATGAGAACATGAACTTTTATTATTATATTGATTTGGTTTAAGATTTTTATAACTCGATAATCTTTTGTTGCATTGTATATACTTACAACGAGTAAGCTTTGTACCTTTCGTCGTTTGTGAGTGTATACACTATTTTTTTCTCATTGAAAACGTTGAATTCGTCGGTAATCTCTCTATTCTTTCATTTGATCGTTCATTAATTAAGTTCATACTTGAAATGTGTTTCTTGATCATGAATTTCATATATATTGTTTTGATTCGAGAATTGTGTAAATTTTTTGAAATAATCATAGGCATTCTTTGTTATATCACCCATAATAGCCTTGACCTCACCCTTATATGTTTACCCTCGTTAAACCCTTTTAGCCTAAATATAGCCTTTCCTTTCATAACCTAAATTCCCATAACCAACTCTAAATTGGAGTTTTAAATCATATATACACTTTCCATACCTTTGTTTGGATTGTTACTTGGGATTGAATGATGTTGTTGTGTTGCGGTTGCAATTTAGGCATATGAGAGTGTGATAAGTAAAGTAAAGAAAAGTGAAAAAGTGATGAAAAAGTGAAAGCAAAAAAGCAAAAGAAAACAAAAGAAAAATGAGAAAAAGAAGAAAAGAAAAGAAAAGAAAGAGAAAGAGAAAGTTGTAATTGTTGTATATAGTGTTCAATAAGCTTTGATTACTCTCCCCGATGATATATTTAATGCCGGTTTGGAAGTTATTTTCCAATTTTGATATTGCCCGCATTTTCTCATTATCCCAAGTTTTTATTCCGAACACTTTGAATCCGTACATACATTCCTTCATTTCATACCCTAGCCTAACCTACATTACAACCCCATTAAAGTCCTATGTGATCTTAGGTTGATGTAATTTAAAAGTTGAAATAGTTTTGATAATCTGTGAAAATACATTTCGCCTCTTTTAATGTGCGGTATCTTTCATTGAGATTACGATTTTTCAGTTTATATATAGCGTTCTTCATTTGTAACATGTGTGCGGCCTAGTTTCCATTTACATTTACTCTTTAGCCCGCATGTTTCGTGTGTTACCTCCCTGTTTCGAGTGAATTCAGTTGATGAGTGTAATGTCCGTGAGGATTGAATATATGCTTGCTTTAATATTTATCCGATTTATATAAGTTTTATTCCAAATCATACTTTTCATGTGCTCGCTCCCCTCCCACATTTTAAGGTTTCATTTCTCTGAGGTGCATTATATAACGTTAATGATTTCGGATTTTCGTTTGAATTTATTCACTTTGCTAATAATGCGTATGAAATCCTTTTCGTTGTTGTTGGGCTTGTCGCATGTTGGGTTGGGCATATTTTGAGGAAACCATGTGATGTTTGTGGGTACCATCCATCAAAACCCTCACGAGACGACACCCGTCCACTAGGGTGACCTATGGGTTTAACGGCTTATTGCATACGCTAAATGTAATCGAATCTCCCGCGAAAGTGGCCTTTTGCTTTTATACCATATTTTTGTACTTATCCTGCTTTTGGTTTACTTGTAGTTCTTGTTGCATCCTATTTCATTGCTAGGGACTAACAATGTGTAAGTTAAGGGGTGTGATGATACGCAAATATTGCATATTTTATCCTCCGAACCTACGCATTTTATCCCCCTCGGGTATCTTATTCCCTATATTTATGCTCGTTAACCAGACAACCTCAGATTTCTACGTTAACATGTTTTGTAGGGGATAATTGAGCTTTTATAGGTATTTGGATGCTAAGTGTGATTTTCGGACGCATTCCGCTCGATTTCTGTACGTGGTCGCACGTTCAAGGGCAATTTAGTCTTTTCACATCTTGGTGTGACACCCCGACTAATTAAATACCGGGTAGCTACTACTTTATTAAATTAAACCAAAATGCCAAGTTGGCTCAGTTAATAGCATCACTGTCGAAAACATTTTATTATTACTAACCACCTAGTATTTAAAAAGTAAGTTGCCAAATTTTAATTAAAGTCTGATTAACATGCAGTAAAAGATTTAAAGCAAGAATAATATTACCATTCACCATAACGAAATAGTAGAATAACCGACACATGATATAAAAGAATCCGGAGGAAAACTCCTCACAACAAATCCCACAACTGAAATAAATAACGAAATACTGAATACTGAATCAATACATGCCAAAGTCTGAAAAACTGAAATGGAAATGTATCTCTAATGAAACTGGGCAACATGCCCTAAAACTGAGGAATACTGAACATGGAATCCAAATGATTGAAGCGTCTAAAAGCAAATCCCTGTAACTTCCACAAACAGCTACAGCTCGTCCTCTGAATGAGTCTCCTATGCATGGTATTCTTGTGGCTGGGCACCTAAAATGGTTTTACAAGAAAATAGATTTGAAAGCAAACGGGTTAGAGCCCGAATGTGGAGATATTTTAAAAACCTTCAAGTGCTCTAAAAACATTTAAAACATTAAATGCAGAGTACATGTTAGGACGTGCACTCACATGAAATTCTCACCTCTCGTCTAACTGTGCACTCCTAACGTAAGTACCCATCTAAAATGACACAACCCACTAGCTAAGTGACATCATATCTAACTAGACTGTCATAGGTTCTACCTTTATTACTCGGTTCCCATTAACATTATAACGATCTCAATTAAAATAGGGGGCTTAACGTAAATTCAGGTTCTCATATAAAAGTAATACAACTCGTTATAGATTATCCCTTTTATGTTATTCCATAGTTACACACAATACTATATGAAAGTTCTCATTTTACTAAGTGTATATTTTCCACAACATAAGTATACAATATAAGCACCCCGAGACTAAGCTGTGGTGCACACATACTCTGCTATCCATCCCGGTACATCACGTACATAAGGATCACATATTCCGAATCTCTCAGGAATAGTTCACAGATAACAATATCACAAATAATGGAGGCGAACACAACCACATCACATGGGTCACGCACATACCTGCGCTCCCACGATCAGCAAACTTATTAACATCCCAATAAGTCCTTCTCTGACCTATGTTCATCGAGGTAACCAGTCTAAATCCGGGCAACACAAGGATTAGAGGGCCTTAAGCGAACGCAAACCTCCCGTGATAGCAAGTATGGTAGGTATGTTATACACACAAATCATATATCAATACTAAGTAAACACGCGTCTTAGTAATCATCGTAGTTTAATTGTAGTACTTATCGCATTCTCGTACCATCTTATAATTTGTACAATTTATATACTCCCGATTCCTAATCATACACGCCATAATTTATTCTCACGTCGTAGTAGGCACTCACGTCTCAACTCAAAGTGTCTTTTTGATTCGGTCCACAATTATATAATTTACTCCTCATTATGTCCCAATTGTCCCAAGTATACCAATAAATCATCAAAGGAATGTTATCTCTATCCTCGAACAAGTTTACGGGACTCCCAAAATCAAAACAGGCCAAAAAGGCCTAAACTGCCAGCTCGTTAGAAGTCTCGTTCGAACGAGGCTGCTCGAACGAGATTTCGTTCGAACGAACTGGGCTATCTAACGAGATCTCGTTCGAACGAGATTATCGAACGAACATCCCTCTCGTTAGAAACCCAAACTGTCAACTCGTTAGAAGCTCGTTCGAACGAGTTCGTTCGAACGACCTGGGTAGGTCTTCTAACGAGTGACCAGATTCAAGCCCAGAAATCCTATCTCGTTTTTCCAATTTCTCTACACCTCAAATCTCATCCAAACCTCAATCTAACAAATGTTTAAGGTCTCTAATCGTCCCTAAACATGTTAAAGTCACATACTAACGTATTATAAAGGATTAATTCTTCCTAAACATCATCAAATCACAAGTCTCATCACTTTTCCCCGAATTCTCAAGAACATAAACCCTAGAATTTTAAATCTTCCATTCCCAGAATTAGATCCGTTTTTGTATCATATAAATTAGTAATTCTCTTAATTCAATCTTCCAATAACGTTTCTACATGCAAACCTACACCCAAAATTAAACTAACAACTCCAATTTCATGGGTTTTCCTTTATCTCCCAAACAAGAATGATTATAAAGATTTCTAACATGGAAGAAACATTTACTGCATAAAATGTAAATTAAACCACTTGCCTTGATTCAATCTCAGATTTTGGTGACGATTTGAGAAGTTCTCTCTCTCTTTCTGCAGAATTCCTTTCTATCCCTCTCTCTCCAAGCTTTCTTCTCCAATCGCTATGGTGGCTAGGGTTTTGTTTTGGCAAAGTTTTGGAAACCTAATCTAATAACCCCCGTAGCTTATTGAGTCATTAAGGGTTGGTTAATGGGTTTAGTGGGTCAATTCCCAATCAGATAAAAAAACTCTTAATTTTCGTCACTTTTAATTCCCAAAAATACAAAATTACCAAACTACCCTTTATGTTGTCGGTATGGCCTAAAAATACCCCGGGACCCAAACTAAACCCCCGGCTAGTGTTTTCTGACTATCTCGACCCTTCCGACCGCGTTGGCGCACTCAAAACGACCATACGGTTAATAGAATTTAAATTCACTTTTACAATTAAAAAATTATCTCCTGACGCGACTGTCACACGCGTCCCAATAAAATGTCCAAATTGCCGTATATCAATCTCACGACAACTTTCATAATTCAATATTCATATATCATCATCTATACTCAATATAGTCAAATACCAACTCACATCTCGCTAGTATTTTATCCGAATTAATTCCCAATTAATTCTCATTTAATTAATTAATCCCAAAAATAAATATCGCCAAAAATACGGGGTATTACATGCTTCCCCCCTAATAACAGAATTTCATCCCGAAATTCGGAACTAGAAAGTACCTGATAAAAACAACTCTGGATAACGTTCGCGCATCTCATCCTCGCGTTCCCATGTGGACTCCTCGACATTGTGATGTCGCCACTGAACACGCACTAACGAAACTATCTTTGATCGCAGCTTCCTCTCACTTCGGTCCAAAATAGTAATCGGCCCCTCCTCGTAGGAGCTATCAGGCTGTAGATCAATCTCCTCCAAAGCGATGTGAGAATGAGCCAAATTGTCCCTGAGATATTTCCTTAGCGAGAAAATATGAAACACATCGTGAATCTGGTGTAAATGCTCCGGTAACCCGAGTCTATACGCAACTGGTCCAATCCGCTCAATAATAGGAAACGGCCCCACATACCTCGGTGCCAACTTCCCCTTCTTCCCGAAACGCATAATCCCCTTCATAGGAGATACTCTGAGCAAAACCTGGTCCCCCACTTGGAACTCCCTGAAAGATCTCTTCGCATCAGCATAACTCTTCTGCCAGTCTTGAGCTACCCGAATGCGACTCCGAATCAACTCAATCCTTGCCGAAGTATCCTGAATCACTTCCGGCCCAAGTAGTTTGTTATCCCCAACCTCTAACCAACATGCTGGGGAACGACAAGGCCTACCGTACAACGCCTCAAACGGAGCCATGCCAATAGTGAACTGGTAGGAGTTATTATAAGCAAACTCTACCAGTGGAAGGTACTGCTCCCATCCACCCCCAAAGTCAATAATGCACATGTGTAGCATGTCCTCCAACATCTAATTTGTGCGCTCGGTCTGCCCATCGGTCTGCGGATGATAAGCCGTACTCAACCGCAATTCCGTGCCCATGGCCTCCTAGAAACTCTCCCAAAACCGCGAAACAAATATCTTGTCTCTGTCAGACACGATATTTAGGGGTACACCATGAAGTCTTACAATCTCTGAAATGAAGAGCTGGGCATACTGTCCCGTAGTGTAGTCAGTCCTTACGGGTAAAAAGTGAGCGACTTTGGACAATCTGTCCACAATTACCCAAACGGAGTCGTGACCCCTCTGCGACGTAGGCAACCCCGTGATAAAATCCATGGATATGCTCTCCCACATCCACACCGGGACCTCCAACGGTTGTAGAAGTCCTGTCGGTCTCTGATGATCCACTTTTACTAGCTGGCAAGTGGCGCATTTCGAAACAAACTCAGCAATATCTCTCTTCATACCGCTCCACCAATACTGCCGTCTCATGTCTTGGTACATTTTATCCCCTCCAGGATGTACCGCGAACCGTGAGCCGTGTGACTCTGCCATCACCTCGTGTCGTAATTTCTCCCCTTTCGGAACCACCAATCTCCCATTGAAGCGTAATCCCCCGTCTGAGCTGACGGTATAGGACTCAGCTCCCTCTGCTAGTAATCGAACTATCTGCTCCTGACAGAACGAGTCATTAGTCTGTGCCCGTACTACCTTTGTGACAATCTGCGGTGTAACGGTCATTACAGACATGAAAGATCGGGCCACTGTATCCTGGTGTCCCAACTCCTTCCACTTTTCCTTCCACACCCCTGCCACCTCATCTTCTGGCCTACGGCTCAACGGGTCTGCTACCACGTTAGCCTTACCCGGGTGATACTGGATATCGAACTGGTAGTCTTTCACAAACTCAAGTCACCTACGCTGCCGCATATTCAACTCCTTCTGCGTGAACAGGTACTGTAGGGACTTGTGGTCCGTGAACAATTGGAACTTCTCCCCCAAAAGATAGTGCCTCCAAATCCGTAGGGCAAATACCACCGTCGCCAATTCCAAATCATGCGTGGGGTAATTCTTCTCATGAGGCTTAAGCTTACGGGAAGCATAAGCTATGGCCTGTCTCTCCTGCTGCAATACACCTTCAAGTCCTTGCAAAGACGCATCGGTGTAAACCAAATACTCAACTCTCGGTCTCGGCAATGCTAACACAGGTGCTGAGGTCAACTTATCCTTCAATTCATCGAATGCCAACTGACAGGCATCACTCCAGATGAATGACACACCCTTACGAGTCAGATGTGTCAAAGGACCCGCTATCTTCGAAAATCCCCGAATAAACCTCCTGTAGTATCCTGCTAGACCCAAGAAACTACGAATCTCAGTCGGTGTCGTGGGCTGTCCCCGCTCCCTCACCGCGGATACTTTCCCCGGATCAACAGATATTCCCCGGTCGGAAATAATGTGTCCCCAAAACTGGACCTCCTTCAGCCAAAACCCGCATTTATCATATTTTGCATACAACTCGTTCTGACGTAGTGTCTGCAAAACTTGCCTCAAATGCTCGGCGTGCTCCTCCTCTGTCTAGGAGTAAACCAGAATATCATCGATGAAGACAATGACAAACTGATCTAAGAAATCCCTGAACACTCTGTTCATTAAGTCCATAAACACTGCTGGAGCATTGGTCAAACCAAAAGGCATAACCCGAAACTTGTAAGAACCATATCTCGACAAGAATGCAGTCTTCGAGACATCTTCCTCCCTGATATGCAACTGATGGTATCCCGATCTCAAATCAATCTTCGAGAAGAAAGAAGCTCCTCTCAACTGGTCATATAGGTCATCGATTCGAGGCAACGGATACTTATTCCGTATCGTGACCTTGTTCAACTCCAGGTAGTCCACACACAATCTTAGTGAACCGTCCCTCTTCTTCACAAACAAAACTGGAGCGCCCCAAGGTGAGGTACTCCTGCGAATAAAGCCCTGACCTAACAGCTGCTCTATCAGATCTCGTAGCTCTCGCATCTCTGCCGGAGCCATACGGTACGGTGCGCGTGCTATAGGTCTCGTATCTGGCAATAGGTCTATAACAAAGTCTATCTATCGACTGGGGGGTAGGCCTGGTATCTCCTGAAACACATCCGAATACTCCCTGACGACTGGGATCGAATCTAATGGAATCACAACCTCCTTAGAGGTATCCTCCTCTAGGTAATACAAATGAGCGGTTGAGCCTCCCTCTGGGCGAGGCATCGCCACTACAAACATCTCTTGCCCCGGAATGGCAAAAACAATGCTCCCACCGAAGCAGTCAATCATGGCTCTATAATCAGCGAGCCAATCCATACCGATAATCACATCGTGAACATGCATATCTAATACCAACATATCTTCAGGTAATACCAGACTACCAATCTCTACCCCCACTCCCTGGCATATAAAGAATATAAGTGACCCATTCCCCAATGGTGAGTCGACACACGTCACTGTGCTCTCTGCCGTAGCTAACAACCCTAAGGCTTTCGCGAAATGTGTAGCTATAAAACAATGTGTAGCCCCCGTATCAAACAATACCCGACCCATAGTGCCATGGATAGGAAACGTACCCTCAATCGCGGGCGGTGCCTGTGGAACTGCTGCCTGGTGGACATTATAGACACGTCCATACTGTAGCTGCCCCTGCTGAGCTGGGACTGCTGGAATGGGTGGTAATGCTGCCATCTGTGGCGGTGAGGGAGAGCGGCGGGAAATATAGGCCTCTGCGGCTCCTGGCGAGCACCCTACTGCTGCTGCTGTGGGGCCCTGCCCCTATCAGGACAATCCTGTCGTTTATGGCCAGTCTTGCCACAAACAAAACACTTCCCTGGGAAGTTCCCTCCTCTCTTCCCCTGCGATCCCCGGCCCTGGTGGCCGTTACCGTTCCTCCCTTGGCCCTGCTGGCCCTGCTGAAACTGCTGCCCATTCTGCCCCTGTTGGCCCTGATGGCCGTTTGGACCTTGATGGCCCTGACGGAAGCCTCCCTGTCCGTGCCTGTAATTCCCTGATCTGAACCTCTTCTGATCCCCCTGCTGGGAACCCTGCTCACCCTGTCTCTGCCCCTGAACAGATTGTGCCCCACCGGCACCATGTCCTCCAGTCCTGCCCTGATGGCTAGACTCTCCCGATCTCTTGCCCTCAGCCATATGAAAGCAGTGATCCTGGCAGTGTAACAAAGCAGCGTTAACCACATCAGAATAAGTGGCCAACGAAAGGTTCCCTAACAGATGCTGACGGATCCTCCATGTCAACCCGTCGGTGAATTTCTCAATCTTCTTCTTTTCTGTCGGTATCTCATCCGGAATGATATTCAATAGATTCGTGAACTCGGCCTCATACTCAGCCACGGTCTGACCCTCTTGCTTCAGATTCATCAGTTTCCTCCTCATTTCCGTGTGAACAACTGACGGAAAGTACTTGCGGTCGAACCGCACCCAAAAGTCCTGAATAGTGAGAGTATCCCTCTCCTCCACGGTGGTAATAGACTCCCACCACTGTAGTGCAGATCCAACTAGCTTGAAAGTAGCTAGCACCTGCTTCTGAACGTCCGTGCACTCATACATCCTCAAGTGCCTCTGCATATCCTTCCTCCATTGGCTCGAGACTACCACATCTGAGCTACCTGCAAACTCTGGCGGATACGCTTTCTGAAAAGCGTCACGTACACGTTCTTAAGCAGACGGGAATGCATTTGTCTGTACTGGCGCGATAACCGACGCCTGAGGTGGTTCCTGCTGAACTACTACAATTGCGGCATTTACCGCTTGGGCTACAATGGCTGCAACCTCAGCGGCGTTCATCATGCCCTGAACTGGAGCGGGCTAGGGTTCTGGCGTTGCATCCCTGGGAACTCGTCGTGGAGGCATCTGAAATAAGAATAAAGTTTATAAGTTCACTGTTTATAAACTTAAAATAGCTGAAGGACGAAGCATACACAAAAAGAGTACAACTGTCCTAAAATATAGGGCTCTATATCAAAGAAAGCTTAGCGAAAACATAATAGCCGTACAGATCCTAAAGGACACTAGACCCTGATGCTCTGATACCACCTGTGACACCCCGACTAATTAAATACCGGGTAGCTACTCCTTTATTAAATTAAACCAAAATGCCAAGTTGGCTCAGTTAATAGCATCACTGTCGAAAACATTTTATTATTACTAACCACCTAGTATTTAAAAAGTAAGTTGCCAAATTTTAATTAAAGTCTGATTAACATGCAGTAAAAGATTTAAAGCAAGAATAATATTACCATTCACCATAACGAAATAGTAGAATAACCGACGCATGATATAAAAGAATCCGGAGGAAAACTCCTCACAACAAATCCCACAACTGAAATAAATAACGAAATACTGAATACTGAATCAATACATGCCAAAGTCTGAAAAACTGAAATGGAAATGTATCTCTAATGAAACTGGGCAACATGCCCTAAAAACTGACGAATACTGAACATGGAATCCAAATGATAGAAGCGTCTAAAAGCAAATCCCTGTAACTTCCACAAACAGCGACAGCTCGTCCTCTGAATGAGTCTCCTATGCATGGTGTCCTTGTGGCTGGGCACCTAAAATGGTTTTACAAGAAAATAGATTTGAAAGCAAACGGGTCAGAGCCCGAATGTGGAGATATTTTAAAAACCTGCAAGTGCTTTAAAAACATTTAAAACATTAAATGCAAAGTACATGTTAGGACGTGCACTCACATGAAATTCTCACCTCTCGTCTAACTGTGCACTCCTAACGTAAGTACCCATCTAAAATGACACAACCCACTAGCTAAGTGACATCATATCTAACTAAACTGTCATAGGTTCTACCGTTATTACTCGGTTCCCATTAACATTATAACGATCTCAATTAAAATAGGGGGCTTAACGTAAATTCAGGTTCTCATATAAAAGTAATACAACTCGTTATAGATTATCCCTTTTATGTTATTCCATAGTTACACACAATACCATATGAAAGTTCTCATTTTACTAAGTGTATATTTTCCACAACATAAGTATACAATATAAGCACCCCGAGACTAAGATGGGGTGCACACATACTCTGCTATCCATCCCGGTACATCACGTACATAAGGATCACATATTCCGAATCTCTCAGGAATAGTTCACAGATAACAATATCACAATAATGGAGGCGAACACAGTCACATCACATGGGTCACGCACATACCTGCGCTCCCACGATCAGCAGACTTATTAACATCCCAATAAGTCCTTCTCTGACCTATGTTCATCGAGGTAACCAGTCTAAATCCGGGCAACACAAGGATTAGAGGGCCCTAAGCGAACGCAAACCTCCCATGATAGCAAGTATGGTAGGTATGTCATACACACAAATCATATATCAATACTAAGTAAACACGCGTCTTAGTAATCATCGTAGTTTAATTGTAGTACTTATCGCATTCTCGTACCATCTTATAATTTGTACAATTTATATACTCCCGGTTCCTAATCATACACGCCATAATTTATTCTCACGTCGTAGTAGGCACTCACGTCTCAACTCAAAGTGTCTATTTGATTCGGTCCACAATTATATAATTTACTCCTCATTATGTCCCAATTGTACCAAGTATACCAATAAATCATCAAAGGAATGTTATCTCTATCCTCGAACAAGTTTACGGGACTCCCAAAATCAAAACAGGCCAAAAAGGCCTAAACTGCCAGCTCGTTAGAAGTCTCGTTCGAACGAGGCTGTTCGAACGAGATTTCGTTCGAACGAACTGGGCTATCTAACGAGATCTCGTTCGAACGAGATTATCGAACGAACATCCCTCTCGTTAGAAACCCAAACTGTCAACTCGTTAGAAGCTCGTTCGAACGATTTCATTCGAACGACCTGGGTAGGTCTTCTAACGAGTGACCAGATTCAAGCCCAGAAATCCTATCTCATTTTTCCAATTTCTCTACACCTCAAATCTCATCCAAACCTCAATCTAACAAATGTTTAAGGTCTCTAATCGTCCCTAAACATGTTAAAGTCACATACTAACGTATTATAAAGGATTAATTCTTCCTAAACATCATCAAATCACAAGTCTCATCACTTTTCCCCAAATTCTCAAGAACATAAACCCTAGAATTTTAAATCTTCCATTCGTAGAATTAGATCCGTTTTTGTATCATATAAATTAGTAATTCTCTTAATTCAATCTTCCAATAACGTTTCTACATGCAAACCTACATCCAAAATTAAACTAACAACTCCAATTTCATGGGTTTTCCTTTAACTCCCAAACAAGAATGATTATAAAGATTTTTAACATGGAAGAAACATTTACTGCATAAAATGTAAATTAAACCACTTGCCTTGATTCAATCTCAGATTTTGGTGACGATTTGAAGAAGTTCTCTCTCTCTTTCTGCAGAATTCCTTTCTATCCCTCTCTCTCCAAGCTTTCTTCTCCAATGGCTAGGGTTTTGTTTTGGGAAAGTTTTGGAAACCTAATCTAATAACCCCCGTAGCTTATTGGGTCATTAAGGGTTGGTTAATGGGTTTAGTGGGTCAATTCCCAATCAGATAAAAAAACTCTTAATTTTCGTCACTTTTAATTCCCAAAAATACAAAATTACCAAACTACCCTTTATGTTGTCGGTATGGCCTAAAAATACCCCGGGACCCAAACTAAACCCCCGACTAGTGTTTTCTGACTATCTCGACCCTTCCGGACGCGTTGGAGTACTCAAAACGACCATACGGTTAATAGAATTTAAATTCACTTTTACAATTAAAATAATTATCTCCTGACGCGACTGTCACACGCGTCCCAATAAAATGTCCAAATTGTCGTATATCAATCTCACGACAACTTTCATAATTCAATATTCATATATCATCATATATACTCAATATAGTCAAATACCAACTCACATCTAGCTAGTATTTTATCCGGATTAATTCCCAATTAATTCTCATTTAATTAATTAATCCCAAAAATAAATATCGCCAAAAATACGGGGTATTACACTTGGGTACCTGGCCCAACATCTTCACGAAAGTTGTAGTCCTCCTCGCAAGCTTCGCGTGGCCGCGTATGATGCGCAATTCCGAGTTCGTATGATGAAGTTACAGGAGTTTTAGCGGAAGCAAAAATAATGAAACCAAAAGAGGAGGAGAAGAGGAAGAAAAGGGAATGCAGTAGGCTGCTTGGCTGATACCTACTTGATCGATCGTTCGATCAAAAAAGTCGACCGATCGATCCTTCTCGACATGGTATATTTTGTTCATGATCGATCAATCGACCAAAGGGGTCAATCGATCGATCCCCTGTTTCCAGGAGATATTTTGCTTTTTCATTTCTTTTTCCTTTTTTTTTTCTTTACTTATTCCAACTTACTATAAATACCCATTTTTGTTGTAATATCAGATTTTAAGTAGGATATTAGATTTTAGCTTAGAATAGCTTAATGTTTGAGGGATTTAGAGAGTTCTTCTTCAATTGTTCTTGGATTGACACCCCATTTGGGTTGAATGTTGCACTATTCATCACCCTCTCCATTAATATAGTGTGCATTTACTTATTTCTTGCTTTGATAATTAGGTTTACATGCTTTGATTTACGTCCTTTCTAGTGTAATTTTACCGCGTTTATTTGCCGCTTTCTATTTACCGCGTTTTTATCATGCTTTCTAGGTAATTTAAATTAAGTTGTGTTTGAATGGAACTTACTCGAGTTGACGCATTACTTTGCTTTGGTGATGGTGTTTACGGGACTTTTTCGGGTGCGTTGTCATAGTTATTGCGCCTAGGAGATTTGACGGGGCATATCATGTATGTGTAATACCCCGTATTTTTTATGCTTTCTAAATTTGGGGATTTATTAAATTTGATGTGAGTTATTAATTTAATATAAATTCGGAAATTAATTATTTTTTTTATTACTAACGTGACGAGAGTTAGTAATTATTGGAAACTTGTTGAATATTACTAATGAGCAAAGTAATATATAATATTGGTTCTAATTATTGAAAACTTGTTGGATATTACTAATGAGCAAAGTAATATATAATATTGGTTCTATTAAATGTCACGAGTGAATAAAATGACAATTTTGGAAATTTAAGTCGGGACGCGCCCGTGTCGTGTCAGGACTAAATTTTGATTAATAAAAGTGAATAAATTATAAGTCATCCGTATGGTCATTTCGAGTGCGGCAAAGTGTCCGGAAGGGTCGAGATAGTCAAAATAATGTACTCGGGGGTTTAGTTTGGGTCTCGGGGCGTTTTTAGGCTAAATTAACACCCCGGGAGGGCGTTTTAGGCATTTTGTATTTTTGGCTTGGAAACCTACGAATTTTCTAGGTTATATCATATGCTTAGGGTTGTCTTCTCGGGTTAACACAACAAAAAACAAAAGACGACCATTGGAGAAGGAAAGGAAGAGCTTACCAAGGAGTTCTAGGCCAAAAACTCCTCCGTTTGCACCGCCGTCGTCGCCAAAAGTTAGATCGCGCAACGAGGATCACCACCACACTGATTTCATCCAAAAATCAGAAACAAAAATTCCCTGGCAAGTATTTATCTTGCTTAATTTAGTTAATTCTTCATTCATATTAGTTTAGGGTTAATTAGGATGAGTTTTTATGAAAGAAAACCTATGTTAGAGGTTAGAAATCGCATGTTGTAGAGATATAAACATCATTCTGGAAATCCCCTTCACATGTAGAGGTTGAACCATGAATTTACAGTGGATTAGAAGTAGAAATTCTGGAAACAGAATGGGAAGAACTAAGTTAAAGAAATTATTAGGGTTCATGAGATTTATATGGATTTTGGCCCTTTTAATTCATGATACTTGATGAAAACTCGCATGCCTTACGTAGAATATTGTTCATTTGGGTTTATAATGATTGTGGTATGAATTTCTGGGAGTTTGGCAGTTAAAAACATGGATTTGGATGATTTTGGATGATAATTCCCGTAACTGGTATTCTGCAGTTTTCGCCATACCTGCTTGATCGATCGATCGAGCCAAGAGCATCGATCGATCGACTGATCGATCGATTGACCCTCCCTATCGATCGATCGACCCCTTCTGGAAAACTAGATATTTCCTTGTGTTGACTTAATCCGAGTAAATGCGTAATAAACCTTGATTAATGTTATTAGGACCTAATGAAACATAAAAAAGACTAGTAGGGTCAAAGTAAACCCCGTTAAATTAAACTTTAATGAAATGGGAAAATGAAGGGTAAACGGGGAAATATTTATACCTAAGAAATCTAACGTGCGTAGACTTAATAATTGAAA
Source organism: Sambucus nigra (assembly GCA_949130495.1). Taxonomy (NCBI): domain Eukaryota; kingdom Viridiplantae; phylum Streptophyta; class Magnoliopsida; order Dipsacales; family Adoxaceae; genus Sambucus; species Sambucus nigra. The sequence goes on from OX422220.1 coordinate 56,089,045, forward strand.
TGCCTGGGAGTTGGATTAGAAGGTAAGTGAGGGCCTACTGAAATTGTACTTAGGTAAAGGGAATACTTACAGAGATGAGAAGTGAGTTGGAATAAATTAAATTTCAAAAATAAAAATGAATAAGTTCGTTATAAGAAATAATCAGATAAAAATGTACTAAGACTGGAATAATATAATGTTGGGCCGTGGGCGTACCTAACTTATGAATGTGAATAGTTATATATATATATATATATATATATATGACTCTGTGATTGATCATATAACTTATATACGTGCAAACAAATCATGCCCGCGCTACTTGCTATCGCTGAGGTTTCCACGCTGGGACAGTCTTATCTTGATGGGACCTTTATGGGGGATATTGAATCGTACCCTAGAACATAGAAATCCTTGGTACAGGCTATCTGATTGATAGTCAGACAGTTCTAAGAGACGTGAGGGTATGTGCTAACCTCTTAATGACTTGGAACAATGCTTCGCCTCAATTTGTGTTTTGTTTGTATTAATACAGTTCGAGAGTGATTCCAAACTAGTGTTTCCCTTAGTACGAGTGATACGAGGACTTGATAGCAGAGTATGCTAGCACCATAAATATTATGTGGGGTGCCAGTAGTATATATATATATATATATATATATATATATATATATATATATATATAGTCTTGAATTTTTAACTTCCTACCGAGACTAAAAGAAGTTAATTAATGGATAAATATTATGGTTTTATTATATATATGGATGAAATGTTGTGACACCGTTGAAAGACTTTTTAATCAAATAAGAGTTATGTGGAAACATTAAATTCCTGATATTTAATTATCTTAGTCCTAGAAATTGTCGGCATGGAATCTAATGAGGAATTTGAATTAAGTTAATCTTTTGGGAATAATAGTGCGGTAGAGTGCACACTAGAAGAGATGTGAGACTTTCTGAAGAGAGTGTCGTTACTAATATGTTGTTGCATTAGCCAGTAAACATTTTAAATACTTGCTAAACTAAAATTTTAAACTGTTTTACAATCGGGCTCTGACCCGTTTACTGTTATCTCTCCTCTCTTGTATATATATGTATATATTACAGGTGCCCAGCCACAGGGGCGTCTTGCATAGGATCCTTTGGAAGGAACGCGCTGCAGCTTAGGTGGGAGTTGCAGGCCTCTTGCTTAGACGAGCTCATTTTTTATTCCACTCCTAGTATTATTTTATCAAGTTGGGCATGTGTCGCCCTTTTCCATTATTCAGTTGTTTTATCGGATATTGTGATTCGTTTATTTCTAGTATTTACACTTTGGGATTTATTATTGTCACGATGTTTTCCTTTAAGTTTTAAATGTTGGAATCAATTAGTTGGATGTTTAATTGTTTGGATTATATGTTCCAGTATAGTTGTTGTGTGATTCTTTAACTATGAACTATGTAAAGCTTTAAATGTTGGCTTTTAAAATAAAATTTGGAAAGTAATGTCTAAAAAGATTTTGACACTTATCTTAATTATTTAGGGTGTTTAATTGAAAAAGTTATTTTTACGACAGTGATGCTAAGAATGAACCAACCGTTCACCTTGATTATAATTTAATAAAGGACTGATCACCCGGTATTTAATTAGGCTGGGTGTCACAGTATGTCCCGTGTTTACGACCTTTCGTGCGCAATTTTCGGGATATTTATTGACGCCAAAATCTTATTAGGCTTTTATGCGGATTTAGGTGCGTGACAACCCTTGATTTAATTAACTGTCGAAACGAGACGCATTCTTAATAACTCGTTGACTTATGTATCCATTTTATACAAATTAACTTGGGTGAGGGATATTCGACGCAAGCTATAGTTTTTACCGCTTTATTAGTATAGTTTCAATACCCTTGCCTAGATAAATATTTCCCTTTTATGCATCTTTTCCTTTTTAGTTTGTAATCACTTTTTCACTTTTATTTAGGAGCTAAATCACTTAAATTCTAGCATCTCGTCTCTATGGATTTTCGATACCCGACTTACCGCTGTGCTTGCCTCGCAAGTGTAGTAGTAATTTAAGTTTGTTTGTATTATCGCAGTGAAATGAAAACAACGACCGTGCACCTACACGCGCACACTTTTCAGTCGTTAATCAATATCCTCCAGTGCTTATTGAATACAATGTAGTTCGGTTTGCCCATTGAACCTCGATTTTGGGTTCTCCAGTCAGCTAGGTTGGGTTGCCACTGTATTGATTCTTATTTATTTATAGGCTTTATACCCATTCCTCTTGATAATATTTCAACTTACTCTCAGTTTAAACCTTTCGTTAGTGGATCCTCAATATTATCTTTTGACTTTATGTAGTCAATTGAGTTAATTCCATTTCAGAGAAGTTGTATAACGGTATTATGTCTACGATAAATATGTCGAGACTTTCCATTATACATATGATTCTATGCCCTTCCAATCGCTGATTAGCTATCACAATGTATACATAGTGCAGGCACAAATTTTGACCAATTTGAAACATCTTCTAAGTAGTTCTTAAGCCATTCAACTTCTTCTCTAGGTTTTTCTAGTTCAATGAATTCAGATTCCATTGTTGATCTAACAATGCACGTTTATTTTGAGGATTTCCAAAATACAGTTACACCTTCAAGAGTAAACACATACCCACTCATAGGCTTAGAGTCTTTTGTATCGGATATCCAATTTGCATCGCAATGTCCTTCAAGTACAACCGGATATCTTAAATAGTGCAGTCTATAGTTTTGAGTATATTTTAAATTACCCAAAACTCTTAATATAACCTTCGAGTTATCTCTCTCTGGATTACTCGTAAATCGACTTAGCTTACTTATCGAGTACAGTTCATGATATACATTAAATTGTCGATAATACGAGAGTATTCTATTTGAGATATGCTTTCACCATTATTTCTTGCTAGATGTAAATTTACATATACTGGTATCTTAATGGGACTAATATCATATTTCTTGAATTTTTCAAGTACTTTCTCTATGTAATGAGATTGCGATAATATAAGTCCATCCGATGTTTTAGAAATTTTAATTCCTAATATAACATCAGCGATACCTAAATCTTTCATGTCAAATCGCCTACTCAACATATGTTTTATAGTTTTGACAATTTCTAGGTTACTACCCATGATTAACATATCATCAACATAGAGGCATACAATGACATATCCATTTTGAATGCATTTAAAGTAAACAAATTTATCTCACTCATTAATTTGATACCCTTTGATAACATTACATTATCAAATTTTTCATGCCATTATTTAGGTGCTTGTTTTAATCCATAAAGTGATTTCAGAAGCTTACACACTTTTCCTTCTTGTTCCGGAGCCTTGAACCCTTCAGGTTGCTCCATATAAATTTCCTTGTCTAATTCACCATTTAAGAAAGCGGTTTTTACATTCATTTAATGTATTTCAAGTCCATTAATGGCAACTATTACTATTAACATTCGAATGGACGTAATTCTTGTTATCGGTGAGTATGTGTCGAAGTAATCCAACCCTTTCTTTTGCCTATAGCCTTTAGCTAGAAGCCTAGCTTTATTTTTATCAATATATCCATCGTCCTTAAATTTCTTTTTGAAGATCCATTTGCAACCTAACGGCTTCGAACCTGATGGAAGATCCACTAGTTCCCAAGTATGATTTTGTAAAATGGATTCAATTTCTCTATTAATTGATTCTTTCCAATTAGAAGCATCGGGTGATGATATTGCTTCTTTGTATGATTGAGGTTCATTTTCTAGCAAATATGTTAGAAAATCTGGACTGAAGGAAGTCGAGGTCCTTGCCCTTTTACTATATCTTGGTTCATCCTCTATTGATTCAATAAAATTATGAGTACCATTTGTAGTAGCTTGATTTGTCCTTTTAGAAGGACCAGATTCTCGGGCCATGTTATATGGAAATTCATTTTAAAAAAATGAAGCGTCCATCGATTTAATAACCGTATTTACATGAATATTCAGAATCTTAGATTTACAAACTAAGAAACGATATGCACTGCTATTTATAGCATAACCGATGAACACATAGTTAATGGCCTTTGGTATTATTTTTACTTTTTAAGGTTTAGGAACCATAACCTTGGCTAAACATCCCCATAGTAGTAAATATTTAAATAAGGTCTTTGACCTTTTCATAACTCATAAGGTGTCTGATGAGTTTTCTTGTGTGGGACTTTATTAAGAATATAATTAGCGGATAATAAGGTTTCCCCCATAAGTTTTGGGGAGATCCTGAACTTATCAACATAGTGTTAATCATCTCATTCAATGTACGGTTTTTGCGTTCAACAATACCATACGATTGAGGAGAATAATGAGCAGTAGTTTGATGGATAATTCCACGTTCGAAACAAAATTCCTCAAAAGGAGATTCATATTCACTCCCTCTATCACTCCTAATAGCCTTTATCTTTTGCTTAATTGATTCTCAACTTCATTCTTGTATTGTTTAAATGCATAAATAACCTCATCTTTACTATATAATAAATATACATAGCAATATTTTATGCAATCATCAATAAAAGTAATAAAATACTTTTTTTCACCTCTAGTTTGTACAAATTTTAAATCACAAATATTCGTGTGAATTAAATCTAGTTGTTCAGTGATCCTTTCAATATAATGAAAAGGTAATCTTGCTAATTTTGATTCCACACAAATATAACATTTATGATTTTTATCAATATTAAATTTTGGCAAAATTTCCAAGTTAATTAATTTGCGCAAGGCATCAAAATTAACATGTCCTAATCTAGCATGTCGAATATTAGATGACTTAATCAAGTAAGTAGAACTAGCAATTTCATTCATTGGGGATGCCTTTGGCTTAAATGTTATTACATTCATTTTAAAGAGCCGCTAAAACAGGTAGCCCTTTCCCATATACTCATCATTTTTGGACAACAAAAACTTATAAAAAACAAACACAAGTTTAAACCCATTCTTGCTTAAAAGCGATTTGAAAATTAGATTTTTACGAATGTCAGGTGCGCGCAACACATTGTTAAGAGTCAGCTCCTTTCCCGAAGTCATCTTCAGGATAATCTTTCCTTGTCCCCCGACTTTAAAACTCGAAGAGTTCCCCATAAAGAGGGTCTCCTCGTTTTTCAAAGCATTATAAGTAGTAAATATCCATTTGTTTGCACAAATGTGGCGTGTAGCCCCAGTATCCACCCACCATTCTTTGGTATTTCCTATCAGATTACATTCAGAGACAACAACAGATAGATTTATGTCTGTGATACCATCGAAAATGTTCTCACCCTCCGTCACATTTTCTTGAGCATTGTTCTTTTTAGCGTTCTTTGGTTTGCGACACTCGTTTGAGCGGTGTCCTAGCTTGCGACCATTGTAGCATTTGCCTTTGAACTTCTTTATTTTCTTAGATGTGTGTTCCCCATCACGTTTACGTTTGGAGCTAGGACCTTCAACCATATGAGCCTTAAACTTTATGATGTTCTTTTCACTTTTCTTTTGAGATTCATGGTTGTCTTCTTCAATCCGCAGTTGCACTACCAATTATTCAACGTTTATCTCCTTACGTTTATGCTTGAGATACTTTTTGAACAAGTTCCAAGGTGGAGGCAATTTTTCAATTATTGCCACCACTTGAAAAGTGTCACTGATAGACATTCCTTCAGCGTGAATGTCGTGAAGAATAACTCGAAGTTCTTGAATTTGTGCAATAACCGACTTGGAGTCAACCATTTTGAAGTCAAGAAAATGGCCCACGATGAATTTCTTCATATCCGCATCTTCAGTTTTATACTTATTCTCCAAAGAATTCTACAATTCCTTAATGGTTTCCATGGTGTTGTACACATGGTACAACGTCTTGTCCAAGTATGTCAGGATGTAGTTACGACATAGAAAGTCAAAATGTTTCCATGCTTCAACAATAACAACTTTCTCAGTTTCATCTCCTTCTTGTAAAGGCGGACAATCCTCATACACAAACCTTGCCAATTGAAAGGTTGTGAGATAAAAGTACATATGACCTTTCTAGCATTTGGAATCGGCCTCGTTAAATTTTTTCGATTTCTCCCCATGTGGCATGTTCACGGGGGCAACAATAGTAGCACGAGTCACCACCGTCGGTGGGACTGTGTTTGTACTTTGTGATTCCATTTCTATTACAAAAATATAATTTTTATTAATAATAATTTTTCAAAACAGAATACCAAATTCAGTTATACCAATTTCTTCAAATTATAATTAATACTAAACGAATTCTAACAAGAATCTAAGCACTATTATGAAATATATAGCACACAATTTGAACAAATAGTAAATAGTAATTTTTTACTAGTTTAAATTGAAAAAACAAATTCTATGTGAAATTAATTTTGAAGATTAATTGAAGTCAATACAAAACAGAATTTTTAGAAAGTGCACAGTTTATAAAAATCTATACAAAACAGAATTTTGACAAGAATAATTAAAATTAAAATTTTTTAATTATAAATGTAAATTGGTACAAAATTATAATTTATGTAACAATAAAATAATAGAAACTGTTTTATTAAATTTATGTAATAAAACAATACTTTATCAAATTTTCTGTAAAACAGATTTACATGACACTAATAAATTTCTGTAATTTGAAAATTATTTTGTACTCATTATAAATAGTAGAAATTTTTTTCTTAAGATTATTATTTATTACTACTATTTAATTTATTAAACAGTACAAAAATACTACTACTAATAATGATTATAGGAAAAAATGAAATTATAGAAAATGAGAATCACTTACTTGATATTGAAGAAATAAATAAAAACATAAAAGAATTTCGAGCGCTGTGTAATACCACAGTGTCCTTAAGATAATTTTAATTCCCCTCCGTAGAAATGTATGCAGTAGCAGTAATGGAGGAAATATTTTTCCTCGAAAGGTAATGCATTTTCGAATTTTTCATTAGTTAAAAAATGGAGGGAGATAAGTATATATATAGCCAATGATTTGACAATTCAAAAAGTTTAATTAATTAATTACGAAATTAATTAATTTACCCAAAACCCGAGCCCGAGCCGGACAGACGACGTGCGTGTGTTTGGGCTTTTAGCCCAAGCTCAACACTTACATAGTGTAGCCATATCCACTTTAAAGAGTTGTGATAACCCAAAAGCATCCAAGCGTTAGTCCATAATTAAGGTTTTATTAAATTTTCAAATTTTCGCTACTCTTCCAATGTGAGATAAGAGTTTAAACACTCTCAATTCATTAACTTTCATTGCTTTATATGTCACTTTGGTGACATATTTATCATTCATAATTTAATGGAGTTAGACATGTGAAGATACCACGTTTATTTCCTTACAAAGAAAAAACGTTAATATATGATCCTGCAAAATTCATGATGTAAATCCCATTTAAATTTTGGGGCTCAAAATTTATTGCCTCATACCCATTTCTCTCGTTTTATGTAGGGATGGCACTTCGGATCAACGGGTCGTGTTTCGGGCCGATACGACACGACACAACAAGGTTTTTTCGGACATGAACACGACACGAATTCATTTTTTTTAGTTGACACGAACACGACTTGAATAAAAAATAACACGGCACGACACGACAATACCATAATTTCTTAAATTTCACCCCTAAAAAACACGAAAACACGACACGACTCATAATTCAAACACGAACACGACACGACTTCGTGTAAAAAAAACACGACACGAACACGATACGAACACGATATATCGTGTCAATCTCGGATCGTTCCGTGTTATTTTTTCGTGTTGTTTTTAAAATTGTCACTCATAATTTTATGCGTGTTACTTACAGTTCTTTAATTATGTGAAGTCAGTCGTACTTTAACTATCGACTTATTACTACTATGTAACTATTTACTTGTTACTGACGGTTCCCAGTGGTTGACACTCAACTACTCGTTTTAAAGAACTTGAGTTGTATACTGTGAGGAACATATAGTCTATGATAGGGGTGTAAGTGGTACGGTCTGGTCAGTAAATAGTAGATACCAATACCAAAACCAAACTCTAGATGGTAAAACTAAACCGTACCAGTTTACCACCCGGTACACCAAAATCAATACCAAAACCAAACCGGCTAGTATTTCGATTTTTTTGGTAATTTCGGTTTTTTTCTGGTTTCGGTAAATTCTGATTTTTTCTAGTTTCTTCTGGTTTTTTCTGATTTCTGGTTTCGGTTTTTTTTGGTTTCGTAAACAACACTAAAAGTCCCAAAAAACCAAAAACAAAACCAACCAACTTTTTTAAATATTAAAACCAAAACCAACTTTTTTCTGGTTTCGGTAAATTCGGTACGGTAATTTTGGTAAATTTGGTACGGTACGGTAATTTCGGTACGATTTTTTCTGGTTTCGGTAAATTCGGTACGGTATGGTAATTTCGGTACAATTTTTTCTGATTTCAATAAATTCGGTATGGTAATTTCGGTAAATCGGTTTTTAAATATTAAAACCAAAACCAACCAACTTTTTTGCGGTAATTTCGGTTTCGGTAAGACTGGTTTCTGGTATTTTAATATATGAAACCAAAACCATTTTTTTCCGGACCAAAACGGTACGGTACGGTAAAAACCCGTGCTGCTTCCACCCCTAGTCTATGATATTGATTTGGAAGATTCTTTACTAAAAGTCATTACACGGATGTCGTCTGAATGATTTGATGTGAAATCTGGCCCTTCAAGAGTTTCTCAAGTTAATTCACTCGAGCTTAGCTTATTAATTGTTTTTGTCAAGATGTACAAACTTATTCTTATTGGGGTGTTGTGTATTGTGCGTTGATGCTTTATTTGGTGATATGCTATACTCCATCTTTCTAAAGGACTTCATTTGATTTGAATTTTTTTTTCTTTCTTTAAAATTTTCATGGTTTTGTATGCCCAGTCAACTGAAGAGACACCTGCTCCAAAGTGGTTGGAGTTTTTTATTAGCTCGAAGAGGCTGTTCGTTGGTGATTCCTTTATCCTTTTAGGGTCCGTTTGGTTCGGAGTAAAATGTATTTCAACGCGGTGAAAAGTAATATGGTGAAATACGTTTTCACCTCTTTAAAATTAAATTTTTGTTGGGTTGACATTGTGAATAAGTGCACACCCTATAATTATGAAACTTTAAACAAGAATTGAGAAAAAAATTTAACTTTAAATAGGTGAAAACATATTTCACCATATTACTTTTCACCGCGTTGAAACATATTTTACTCCGAACCAAACGGACCCTAACAATTTTATAAATCAATAAAGATGTATTTGTTAACGTTATGTTCTCAATTTTATAAATCAATAAATCAATTTTATAAATCAATAAACATAACTTCTGATACAGTACTACACATGTAAACGTTATGTTCTCAATTTTATAAATCAATAAAGATGTATTTGTTAACCTCTAGAGGTAATAACATGTTTAGCATCAGAAGTTAGTGTGGGTCCCACCTAAATTTGAGCTCAAAGTTGCTCAAAATTCTGTCCAGAAAATTCTGGACAGCTTTCTAAAACATTTACATCTACAGGTGTCTTGGTAGGACTAATATCATACTTCTTGAATTTTTCAAGTACTTTCTCTATGTAATGAGATTGAGATAATATAAGTCCATCCGATGTTCTAGCGATGTTCTAGAACATCGGCGATTCCCATATCTTTCATGTCAAATCTACTACTCAACATTTGTTTTGTAGTTTTGACAATTTCCAAGTTACTACCCATGATAAGCATATCATCAACATAGAGGCATACAATGACATATCCATTATGAATGTATTTAAAGTAAACACATTTATCGCATTCATTAATTTGAAACCATTTGATAACATTGCATTATCAAATTTTTCATGCCATTGCTTAGGTGCTTGTTTTAATCCATATAGTGATTTAACAAGTTTACATACTTTTCCTTCTTGTCCGGGAGCTTTGAACCCTTCAGGTTGCTCCATATAAATTTCCTCGTCTAGTTCACCGTTTAAGAATGCAGTTTTTACATCCATTTGATGTATTTCAAATCCTTTAATAACAGCTATTGCTATTAACATCCGAATGGACGTTATTCTTTTTACCGGTGAATATGTGTCGAAGTAATCCAACCCTTCCTTTTGCCTATAGCCTTTAGCTACAAGTCTAGCTTTATATTTATCAATTGATCCATCGGCCTTCAATTTATTTTTGAAGATCCATTTATAACCTAACGGTTTTGAACCCGGAGGAAGATCCACTAGTTCCCATGTATGATTTTGTAATATGGATTGAATTTCACTATTAATTGCTTCTTTCCAATTGGAAGCATCGGGTAAGGATATAGCTTCTTTATACGATTGAGGTTCATTTTCTAACAAATATGTTAGAAAATTCGGACCGAAAGAAGTCGAGGTTTTTGCTCTTTTACTACGTCTTGGTTCATCCTCTATTGATTCAATAGGTTGATGAGTACCACTTGTAGTAGCTTGATTTGTCCTTTTAGAAGGACCAGATTCTCGGGTCATGTTATACGGGAATTCATTTTCAAAAAATGAAGCATCCCTCGATTCAATAACCGTATTTACATGAATGTCCAAAATCTCAGATTTACAAACTAGAAATTGATATGCACTGCTATTAGTAGCATAACCGATGAATACACAATCCACGGTTTTTGGCCCTATTCTTACCTTTTTAGGTTTAGGAATCATCACTTTGGCTAAGCACCCCCACACTCATAAATATTTATAGGAAGGTCTTCGACCTTTCCATAATTCATAAGGTGTCTTGTGAGTCTTTTTGTGAGGTACTTTATTGAGAATGTAATTAGCAGAAAGTAAGGCTTCCCCCCACAAATTTTGTGGAGCTCCTGAACTTAATAACATTGAGTTCATCATTTCTTTCTGAGTACGGTTTTTGCGTTCAGCAACACCATTCGATTGAGGAGAGTAAGGCCTGGTTGTTTGATGAATAATCCCATTTTCAGAACAAAATTCCTCAAATGGATATTCATATTCACCTCCTCTATCACTCCTAATAGCCTTTATCGTTTTGCTTAATTGATTCTCAACTTCATTCTTATATTGTTTAAATGCATTAATAGCCTCATCTTTACTATGTAACAAATATACATAGCAATATTTTGTGCAATCGTCAATAAAAGTAATAAAATACTTTTTTCCACCTCTAGTTTGAACAAATTTTAAATCACAAATGTCGGTGTGAATTAAATCTAAAGGTTCAGTTATCCTTTCAATAGAATGGAAAGGTAATCTAGCTAATTTAGATTCCACACAAATTTCACATTTATGATTTTTATCAATATTAAATTTTGGCAAAAATTCCAAGTTAATTAATCTACGCAATGTATCAAAATTAACATGTCCCAATCTAGCATGCCAAATATTAGATGACTCAATCAAGTAAGAAGAACTAGCAATTTCATTCATTGAAAAAGATGTTTTTGGGGTTACAGTAAGAACATTGAGTTTAAAGAGCCCCTCATTTAGGTAGCCCTTTCCTACATACATGTCATTTTTTGATAACACAAAGCGATCAGACACAAACACAAGCTTGAAACCATTTTTAGTAAGGAGAGATCCAGAAATCAGATTCTTTCGGATATCAGGCACGTGAAGAACATTGTTGAGAGTAAGATCCTTTCCAGAAGTCATTTTCAGATTTATCTTTACTTGTCCCACCACCTTCGACGTGGTAGAATTTCCCATAAAAAGATTTTCTTCATTTTCCAAAGGCTTATAGGTGGTGAACATCCATTTGTTTGCACAAATGTGTCGTGTGGCTCCAGTATCCACCCACCATTCCTTGGTATTTCCAACCAAGTTACATTCAGAGACCACGACAGAAAGATTCATATCCGCCAAATCATTGGTGATATTCTCACCATCAGTTACATTTGCTTGAGAGTTATTTTTATTTTGCTTCTTAGGCTTACGACACTCACTTGAGCGGTGTCCCGGTTTACCACAATTGTAGCATTTGCCTTTGAACTTTTTCTTATTATGTTTGGAAGTGCCTTCCCCTTCATACTTTCGTTTGTTCTTTTTAGGACCTTCAACGACATGGACCTTTGTTTTCATCGGATTCTTCCCACTTTTCTTTTGAGACTCACGGTTGTCTTCTTCGATTCTTAGCCTGTCCATCAACTCCTCCACATTCATCTCCTTACGCTTGTGCTTGAGATAGTTTTTGAACAAAGTCCAAGATGGTGGCAACTTTTCAACAATTGCAGCAACTTGGAAAGTTTCACTAATTGACATTCCTTCAGCATGAATGTCGTGGAGGATCACTTGGAATTCTTGCACTTGCGAGATGACAGATTTAGAATCAACCATTTTGAAGTCCAGAAAACGCCCGACGATAAATTTCTTCATCCCAACATCTTCAGTTTCATACTTCTTTTTCAAAGAATTCCATAATTCGTTGGATGTCTTGATAGTGCAGTAGACATGATACAGAGTCCTGTCCAAGTAGGCCAAAATATAATTTCGGCATTGGTAGTCCGAATGCTTACAAGCATCGACAACAGCAACCTTTTCAGCGTCATCTCCCTCTTGAATAGAGGGGCAATCTTCATATACAAACCTACCCAGTTGGCAGGTAGTGAGATAGAAGTACATTTGTCCTTGCCAACGTTTGAAGTCAGCCCCAATGAACTTTTCCGGTTTCTCCCCGTGTGGCATAGATACGGGTGCAGTCACATTTGTGTTGGTGACAATCATTTTCGTAGGAATAGTGTTCGTACTTTGCGATTCCATTTCTGTTACAAAAACAGAATTTCTATCAATGATAAAATTCATATATAATGAATTAACCAAAACAAAATACAAAATTCTGTGCACCAATTTCCTCCAAATATAATTCACAATAAATGAATTCCAAAAGAATTCCAAATAAAATTCAGAATTAAACTATAATATAAACAGAATTCCGTACAAAACAGAATTAAATATAAATCTGTGTCACACTAATTTTTAATAATAAAAAGAATTCTGTACAAAACAGAATTATAATTTAAAGATTAAAATTTTACATAAATAGATTTTTAACAAGAATACACAAATAAAATTTTATTTTGTAAAACAGAATATAAAAACAGTATAGAAATTAATTTCTGTACCAAAACTGTTTTTACTAATTTCTACAATAAAGCAATAACTTAATTCATTTTATTCTGTCAAAACAGATTTATTTTCAACAAATAAATTTCTGTAATACAAAAATTCTGTACACTGAAAAACAGTAGAACTTTATAAATTGTCTTAAGATTGTTATGTCTACTATTTATAAATAACAATTGTACAGAATTATGAATTATTAATATAAATACAGAATTAAAACAGAATTACAGAAATGAAACACTTACTTGAATTTGCAGAAATAATATAAGAATAAAAGAAATAATCCGAGCCCTGTTAAGAACAGTCTCTTTAAGACAATTTATTCCCTCCAATGTGCTCCGAGGTTGATGAATATTGTCTCCCAAGATAGAACGGATTTTCCAATTAATTATGTAGCACGACAATAATTAATTACAACGAACTCAAATTCTGTGTCTCATACTCAACAACAATGCAACAGATGCTATGCAGAAAAATAATTTTCTCAAGAGGATATAACAGGAATTTTCATGAAGAAAAATGACAGCAATTCTGAAGGAGGGAAAATTTTCATTCTTAAAAACGGAGGGAGGCATCTGTATTTATAGCAAAGTAGGCGACGGTTGGCAAATAACTGTCAAAACAGTTAAACGAATTAACTGTTGACTGTTGGCAATAACTGTCAACAGTTTATTAATTAATTAATTAATTAATTTCGTAATTAAAGCCCAGAAAGTTAAATAAATTCGGCCCAAAAATGTAGGAGATTTTTATAACCCCAAGCCCGAACCAGCCGGCCGGACGGACGAGCGCGTGTGAACTTTTGACCGAAAGTCAACCCGTGCATAGCTTAGGTCATCTCCACTTCAAAGAGTTGGGATACCCCAAGGCATCCAAGCCTTAGTTCATACTTGGGGTGTTATTAACTCATCAAATTTCCACTACTCTTCCAATGTGGGACAAGAGTTAAAACACACCCAATTCATTAACTTTCATTGCTTTGTGAGTCACTTTGGGGACATATTTATCATTCATAACTTATTGAAATTGGACATATGAATATACTACGTTAATCTCCTTACGGAGGTGAACGCGTTCGTATATGGTCCCACGATTTTCGTAGTGTGGGTCCCACCTAAATTTGAGCTCAAAGTTGCTCAAAATTCTGTCCAGAAAATTCTGGACAGCTTTCTTAGACCCAATTCAAGTCCAATTTTCCAACAAGATGATCAATGGTTCTTCCAGTCAGATCTTAGGAGTTCTGAAGTTGAATTTTATACACAAGGTAGAGTGTTTTCCCGTTTTGTATTTGTTTGGCACTTTGTGAGTAGGAGTTTCATTGGCAGGGTAGGGGGTTGTGTAGGTGATTATTTCTCTGAAAGGTGGTGATGTGGTTAACTTGTTCCGAAAAATACTCAGGAGTTTGCTATTTTGTTTGGTATATCATACATTAAATTCAGGAGGGATGATCTAAATTGCAATCAATTTTGAGAAACCTCTCTTTCTCTCTTTTAACCCATACTTATTTTAGTGCTGCTTGTAGAACCAATAATTGTTAAATTCACAAAATCTGATCAAAATGAATATTAATGATATAAACTAGTCGAGTTGTATATTCTATCTGATAAGGATAGTAAATGTTACCATGGGAATTAACGCCTTAAAATTATAAACAACCACACAATTCAACAGTTTTTTAATGCACTGAGCAATGAAAGTATGACTATCTTCTTTGAATCCGTATGCAGAGTCATACATACGAGTCTCTAGAAGAGGGGTAGCTGATGAAACCAAAGGTTCGAAGAATGGAAATTAGGATATCTGGATGGGACCTCATCCTGGGGATACAACCCAAACCCAATACCATAAAACCTCTCAAAACTACAATTCTCGTGGCTCAGGTACACTCCAGACTAGGGCTGTGTTTCGGCCGGATCGGATCGGATCGAAAAATGACCTTTCGAAAAAAATTCCAATTTTTTCGGAAATAAAATATTTGTTCCAATTTCCTATCCAATTTTTTCGGAAAATAAAAAAAGTTTCCGAATTCGGAAAAAATCGGAAAATCGAAAAAAATCGGAAAAATTCGGAAATTCAAAACATATACTAAAAATTCAGAAATTTTGGAAATTCCAAAATTTCAAAAAAATTAATATAGGATTTTTGATTACTCGAAATTCTCATTTTAAAGAAATCCAAAAAAAGATTTAACCCAACATGTAAATATGTAAGGATTTAACCATTTTTTCATTTGTGTAGAGGATAGAGGGATATTCTCCTTTTACAGAGGACTTTTTTGGGCCTCTCTTCCTCTCCTAGTCAATGTGGGACACACGAGAATGTTTAAAAAAATTTGAAATCGGAAAATATTTCTGAAAAAATCGGATCGACATAGTTTCGGAAAAATCGGATCGGAAAAATCGGAAATTCGGAAATTCAGAATTATTTCCAATTTTCGATTCGATTTTTTTCGAAAAAATCGGAAATCGGAAACCTTATATACGTTCCAAAATCGGAAAATATCGGATCGGATAATCGAAAAATCAGAATGTTGGGAAAAAAAACACAGCCCTACTCCAGACTCTGGAGGATTCTAAATTTAAGGGTCGCACTATTCATACTTCTTATGGTTCTTCATCATGATATCCACATGACATGACAGAGACGCAGACCCTGAATGAAGATTTTGACATGGATTTGGCATATACATGTTATAGTGGATCAGTCTCTCTCTGATGTCTATTTGGCAAACAATGGTCACATGGCTAGGAGAGCGCGTGTTTTAGAAATTGTATAATTTTTTTTTCAAGTATTCATTAATTTATTTTAGTTTAAATATTAATCGATTTGTTTATGTACTAAGTTTAATCTAGGATTTCTCTCATTTTGGATGAGGTATTCGTTGTTGGATTTAATTTATACTAGTAGTGGCTTGCCCTTTTACTTGAACGCATGGAATTTGTTCAGCTTTAATCCAATAAACTAGTTGGGCGGGACTTGTTTTACCGTACAATAAGGACGATAGGTCACATCGTGGTAAAATATCAAGACTGATATTTTGTACCCATAGAATCTGTTCAGCTTTAATCCAATAAACTTGTTGGGCGGAACTTGTTTTACCGTCCAATAAGGACGATAGGTCACATCACGGTAAAATATCAGGACTGATATTTTGTACCCATGGAATCTGTTCAGCTTTAATCCAATATCAGGACTATAAATATACCATTTAGATAGACAAGCGGTCACAACAACTACTCCCAAAATATAAACATTTACCACATCTATAACAAAAATGTCTAACAACAATCTTTAGGAGATGATATTAGCGCAGATCGCCCAAACGTATGATCTCGACTCAGATGACGAAGCCGCCGTGATACACAACAAATTTCAGAATGCAATATATCGATCGTCCTTACTGCACTCTAGTAGGGAAGTACATGAGCGACGAACGGTGCACCGGGATAGAGAGACGGCTCATCGCAATTTATGGAAAGACTATTTTCAGGAGAACCCCACTTATCCTGAAAAAATGTTCAGGCGTAGGTTCAGGATGAACAAGGCGAGATTCAATCGTATTTTGGAAGCAGTCTGTGAAAAAGATTCATATTTCATCCATAAACCGGATTGTATTGGACGAATGGAATTAAGCTCTCACCAGAAGATTGTTTGTGCACTTCGTATATTGGCGTACGATGGTTACAGGGATTTGCAGGACGAATATTTGAAAATAGCGGAGACAACAACGATTCAGACTTTAAAATGTTTCTGTAGGGCTGTAGTGAAGGTGTTTAGCTCGGAGTATTGCCGCACACCTACAACCGAAGATATAACACTCATGCAACCAGAGAATGAACGACGTGGATTCCCCAGGATGATTGAGAGTATTGACAGCATGCACTGGGAATGGAAAAACTCTCTACTTGCATAGAAAGGACAATATCAAGGTCATTGCCATGCTGCCACTATAATTTTAGAGGCAGTGGCGTCTTATGATACTTGAATTTGGCATGTGTTCTTTGGAATGCCTGGTGCATGTAATGATCAGAATGTTCTTACAAAATTCTCACATGTTCGAAGAACTTCTGGAAGGAAATCGTACCCCTATATACTTTGAAATCAACGGAAACACATATGACACGGGATACTACCTTGCAGATGGTATATATCCGCCCATCGCAACTATCGTTAAGAGTTTCAAGAGATCTATCACTAAAAAATAGAAGGTGTTCACACGAGCTCAAGAAGGAGCCCGAAAGGATGTGGAACGGGCATTTGGCATCTTGCAACAACAGTTCCATTTTATCAGAAACTCGGTCAATTTTTGAGAATATAAAGACTTACGTGTAATTATGAAGGCTTGTGTCATATTACACAATATGATTGTCGAGGAAGAGTTACGGGACGGAACATGGCGACCTGACCTGCCCTTACGTGACCCACCCCGTGCATAAGCAGGCAAAGTGTTGTTGGCCATTATCAGTACCAGGTGCGGGAGGCGAAGATGTGGAACAAGGATGCCCACAACCAGTTACGTGAGGACCTTATGGAACACATTTGGAATCATCATGCAAAATCATCATCTTGATTGTAATTTCAATTTTATCCGTTTACCCTATCTAATATATGTACACAATTTTCTCCATGCTAAATAAAATTTGTTTGGGCCAAAATATTCATTGATAAACATTGGTACAAAAGTTAATAATTAATAAATTTGGATTACATAAATAACCACATAAATCTAATAATCTATTGTGAGAAGTTCTGATATGATTGAGATCGACGATGCATTATCTGAGCCAATCGCATCTCGTGAAAGGCATTTTGTTGGGGAGGAATTTAGTTAGATTCATGTAAATAATCTGATCTTCGTCACGTTGGAGTTGGGCTTCCTCACGTCGGAGTTGAACTTCGTACTCTTTGGTGCGAATTGAAATTAAACCATCAATCTTTTCATTGACGGAGATTCTGCAGAATTTTTGTTATAAAGTTTGTTGAATTCATCATAGTTCTCTAAAACGAGGGTTTGTGTTGCCGCACTGTTGGTTGTTGCTCGTTTCTTCCCTTTCAGTTTCACGGCTTTACGTCCTTCCGATCTTTTTAGCGAATTATTGAATTCCCTTGTTTCGCTGTCGTTCGATTCAAGCGGGTTCACATTATCCTCTTCATAAGTATATTTTGATCCCGTGGTTGACATGGAATACTTTGGCAAGTCCTTAAGCACCTCGTAGTTGTGGTCGTAGTTGAATTTATGACCCGCTTTTAATCGAAAGTTATCACGATCTCGTTGGACTTATAAAAAATATATTATCGCATTAGTTTTGCAAAATTATGAATTTAATTATAAATAATAAAATAAATAGTAATTAATTGTAATTACCCAGGAAACCTCCGATGTACCGCTATCTTTCCCCTTACTGTAAGCTTTGGACAACTTCACCGTATACAACATACACTATGTGTTAATTTTAAAAAAAAATTCCTGCAATGCATTCCCGGTGCGTTTGTAAATAACACCCTCGCTTGAGTTATATTCGTTACAAATTTTTTCCCATAAGGTTGAACCAGATTGGTTAGTTCCCATAGCACCATCTATAGAAAATTTAACGTATGCCATACAAAGCAAGACCTCATCGTGTGAATTGAAATTTGGTAGTCGACTCGAAGTTGGCGGAGTACTTTGAGAAGAAGAATCCATAGGAATTATTTTAATTAATATGTAAAAGAATATAAATTAGTGTTATATTAAAATCTTTGGGGGAGTAATGTATATATAGAAATAAAAGTAACCGTTGGTAAATTTTTACCAGTTAAAATGTTACAGTTTGGTTAGTAATTTTTTTTATTCATGGGGGGGTATTGGGCGCATATCATTTATCTGCCCAAGTCTTGGTGGCTAACTTTCACCCGCCCAGATGCGAGCTCCACCATTTACACATTGTCTATTCGCCATCTAAGTTTACACACCCACTAAATTTTCTCTCACCTAAATCTATACCTTTTCTTATCCACTGTAAGTGAAAACAGTCTAAATGTAAACATTTAGACTGCCCACTACAGATGGTCTTAAGGTATACACATATTTGTTGTCTGTTTTATTTACTTTGTTATAGTCTAATGATGTTTATATTTTTTTGTTTAATTTATCTTTTGATTTCGAGTTATGGACATTTCTTATTATTTTCGTGGTTAGTTCATCAACGTATTTTGATGTTGCTTTTTTATAGCATGAAAGTCATTTGTTGTCTTGTATATCTTTCTGGTAGGGATGATTTTATAAAGAAAATGTTTAAGGTCACTAAGAAATGTTTGTAATAATAGTTTATTATTTTGCTTGCTTTGTAAATTTTATTTTCCCCTTAATAAGATTTGCATTGTCGATAGACAGCGTAAAGAGACTTTGTCATGATCATCATGTTAAATGAAATTATTGAGTCTTGATTTAATCTATTGCTTGTTGTATTCCACTTCTCTTTATCAAATTATTTTCGCCTTTGATAACAACTAGATATAACTGAAAGCAGTAACTATAGTTTTAAAGGTCATATGACAAGTGACGAGATCTGTTAACTTGTAGATTTTTAGATATAATTGTTATGTTCATAGTCATTTTTATTGTTTGATATATGTGAGGGTGGTTGCATGTGGTGGATAATTTTCATTTTTTTAATATTTTAATTTATGTAACGGTTCATAATATTTATAAAAGGAACATTTTCCCTTACCTATTACTATTTGTAAGTGTTTTGAACCACTACAAAAAATACATAAATTTTCATTTGCAAGTCTTTATAACTATTGCAAAACAAAAATACTTATTGAATTTTGTATCGGTATTGAAAACTTTCAAATGAAAAAAATTCAAGTGTTTAAAATACTTGCAAATGCAAAAGTTTCATATGCAAGTATTAAAAACCGTTACAATTTTTTTGTAACGGTTATCCAGAACGGACATTTATTCCCAATAAACCGTTACAAATAGCATTTGCAACGGTTTTGGACACTTACAAAAATTTTGCAACGCCCCAATTTGTAAGTGTTTCGAATCATTGCAAATGCCACTTGCAAGTGTTTAAAACATTTGCAATTTCCCTGTTTTTGTTTAGTGTGCCTCTTGAAACTAGGTTTTAATTATGTTGAGTTATTATGTTTAATGAGGAAAATAAACATATTAAATTCCCTAATCACGCAAGTCCACTATGAGCCCATATATAGACCCCCTAATAAGCCCAAACTGTTAATTAAATACTTTTAAAACTTGGCAAAAAAGTATATCTACCCCCAAGATCCAATTTGTAACACGAAAAAATTATTTTGGGTCTCCGTATACCCCTAGAATCCCGTCCAAATGTACTAACTTAAAATATCAAATTAATTACAGCTGAGTTAATTTAATTTATGAGTTGTTCGTAACTTATTTAAAATTCTCGTTTTAAATTTCGGTTAATAATCAAAACCAACTAAACCTAATAAATTAACCATTAATCCACGTGAGTCAATATTAATTAATAATTAAATAATCATTTAATTCATTCCTAAAAATACGGGATTTTATATCGGCTATATGCAAAGTTTGAGATTTGTGGATTCTGGCTGAGAGAGGTTCAGTTCTTGGGTCACATCGTATCAAAGGCGGGGATACCAGTAGACCTGAGTAAGGTTTCGAGAGTGATGGAGTGGGGATAACCCACAACATCTACAGAGGTATGCAGTTTTCTCGAACTAGCAGGCTACTATCGTCAGTTCATTTAGGGGTTCTTGAAGATAGTTGGGCTTTGAAGAACATGACGAAGAAGGGTTTGCCGTTCTTGGGAATGAGTTTTGCTAAAAGGCTTTCGATGAGTTGACGGTCAGGTTAATTTAATATCCAGTGCTTGCTTTACCTCGAGGAGGGGTGGAGTACATAATGTATACCAACGCATCCTTACAGGGACTTAGGGGTGTGTTGATGTAAGAGGAGATGACGATAGATTATGCTTATTATAAGATTAAGCCTCAAGAGGAGAATTACTCCACCCATGATCTAGAGTCGGCAGCAGTGGTCTTTGCTCTTCGAATTTGGAGACACTGTCTTTTGGGGAAGAGATTCCATCTTTTCACTGACCATAATAGTTTTCAGTACTTATTCATACAATTGAAGATGGACATGAGTCAGTATAGGCCATTTGAGTTCTTGAAAGGCTACCATTTTGATATTAATTATCACCCAGAAAAGGCAAACATAATAGAAAACACCTTGAGTTACAGGACGACAGTGAAAATTTCGATAATTTAGAAAGTGAAGTGGGTTTCACTCAGCACCGATGATGATGTATCTTGTGTATGTATAGAAGTTCTTACCATCCTACCTGAGATTATTATTCAGGTTGTGAAGGCATGAGCAAGGGATATTTCTTGTCAAGACAAGGTTCAAAAGTTATTAGTAGAGGGAGAAAAGTCATACTCGATCAGATTTCGATCGGATCTGATAAGGGTTTACTGTTCCACGGTAGATTAGTAGTTCTCAAGGATGAGGAGTTACGACAGACAATTATGACTAAGGCACAAGGGTCACATTTTTTGGTGCATCCCGATGGGGGTAAGATGTATTAAGATATGATGAGCTACTATAGGTGGACGAGTATGAAGAAGGACATCACAATAGTTATGTCTAATTGTGTCACTTTCCAGATCATGAAGGTAGATTACCTGAGAGAAGCAAGTGTTCTACAACATCATGAGACTTCGTTATGGAAATGGGAAAAATTTTCCATGTAATTCGTTATAGGGTTTCCTTCATCACAGCAGGGACAAGATGCCATTTGGGTGATCGTGGACTGTTGGACTGGGTAGCTCATTTTTTTTCGGTTCGAACGGATTTCACTTTGGAGTAGTACGCTCGGATTTTCATTTCTGAGAGTGTGAAGCTTCGTGGTGTACCACTCAACATTAAATCAGATAGGGACAAGACATTTGTGTCCCATTTTTTCCCATAGGCATTAGAAACATAGTTGAGGTTGAGTACCTCATATCACCCATAGACGGATGGACAAACTAAACGAGTGAATCAAATTTTGGAGGACAAGTAACGAATGTGCATTTTGGACTTCAAAGGCAATTGGGAGCAATAGTTTCCATTGATCGAGTTTTCTTACAAAAAATAGTTACCAATTCATGATTGGCATGATGCTTGTTGATGTCTAAAAATGGATTTATTCTAGATTGATAATCACAGATAATAATATAGCGAGTTAAACAAATCACACACACACAAAAGAAGAGATTTTTGGAGTGGTTCAGTTGTAAAATAACCTACGTCCATTGTTGGGTTTATTTAATAGGGTTTACAATAGCTCAGTATAGTGTGTATATGAGTGGTTTTAGTTCTTTTTCCAACTGGGGGAGTATTCCCTATTTATAGTGGTGTAAAACCCTAGATGGAATGCCTTTATTTTGTCAGATATTTACATCTATATATAATAAATGAAACTCTTGGAATTCAATGCTGGTTGGTATCCCATTTGAG
Organism: Sambucus nigra; assembly: GCA_949130495.1. Taxonomy (NCBI): domain Eukaryota; kingdom Viridiplantae; phylum Streptophyta; class Magnoliopsida; order Dipsacales; family Adoxaceae; genus Sambucus; species Sambucus nigra. The sequence continues at coordinate 56,111,626 of OX422220.1, forward strand.
TAACTTTTGGTCTTCCTAATGGTTGGCCTTATGGAGGTAGTCGACATTCCAACCGACTAAGTGTCTCTGAAGCTGATCAAGGTGATTGATCGGCCATGTAGGAGGACATGTGTATATTTATAATTGGTCCATGTGGGTGGGTAATTTTTATATACAACAATGCCATTTCAAGCTTTGTATGTGAGGCCTTGTCATTCACCCACATGTTGGTTAGATTTAAGGAAAAGCAAACTTCTTGGACCCGAGTTTGTTAATGACACCTCGAAGAAGGTGGATATTATCAGGGAATAAATTATCAGAGATAGGATTCAGAATTCACAGAGTCACCAAAAGAGCTGTGAAGATGCAGACATGAGACACCTAAATTTACTTTTGAAGACCATGTGTACTTATGGTGTATCCCATAAAGGGAGTTATACGGTTAAGGAAGAAATAAAAGTTGTCTCCACAGTATGCGAGTCCATTCACCATCATTGAACAGATCAGACCATTCATGTTTAGCCTTACCGAATCATTTACAGAGGGTATATGATGTTTTTTTATGTCTCGATTTTATAGAGGTTCCTTAGAGATGAGTTAGCAAATAAACACATTGATCTTGATGATATATAGCTTTATCTCGACATTAGGTATGAGGAGAAGCCAATTTCCATTTGAGATCGAAGGGAGCATAAGCTTCGCTCCAAGGTGATTATTTAGTGTGTGTCCAGTGTGGTCATCACAATGAGGATGAGTCGATTTGGGAAAGGTAGGATGACATGCGATAGAAGTATCGAGAAATCTTCTAATATGGTACGTAGAGAATTTCGAGGACATAATTCTTTTATTAGGCGAAGGATTGTAATACGTGGTAATTTGGTGTTTATTTGATAATTATTAATTTCAAGAATAAATTAATAAATTGAAATAAATTATCACTTTATAGAATTGGTAATAATAAATCCATATTTAGGTGATGATTAAATTGTCTGTTATGTGATTCATTTGTGTTGCATGAATATTTAACTAATCAGTATAATTAATTAAGTTGGACTATATGCAGTTACGCATAAAATAAATATCTATGCGTGCTATTTTGCATTATGAGGTATTACCGTGAGTTATGAGGTAATATCATTTGGAGTAGACTCTTGAGTGATATGAAGGCCCGAATATGTATTTTTATTGTTTTAAATTGAGACCTGGGGGTAAGTATATCCTTAGACTAAGTTTTGGGCTATTCTTGGCTCATTTGGGGGCTCTAAAATTGGCCTATTATAGACATGCAGGATTAGAGAATATTCAAGGGATATTAACCTCATTAATTAATTAATTTACACATAAGAAACAAATCCCGGCAACCTTAGACTTGTGCGAGAGACTAAGGAGACTTTGGGAGAAGAGTAACAATGAAATAAACGCATAGAGATTCACCCTTCATCATTTCAGGCAAGAAATCTCTTGCTGTATCACATGTCAAACATGTAACTTGTTTATAATTCTATGTTATGTGTTAAATTCTGGGATTTAGGGTGCATGTTTAGGATGGAATCTGATTATCTTAATCATGCTTGTGTATTGGGTTAATTAGGATTAAGGGTAATTATTTATGATTTGTAAGACTTAAGCTTTTTAAAGAGAAATATGAAATTTAATGGTTTTGTCGTATGATTTCATAATTAAAACTCATGTTTAGGATTTAATTTCATTTATAATTTGAATTTATACTCTAATTTGATGTTTAGATATGAATTTTTATAAGAAATTGACTTCTTGTTATGTAAAATATGAACTAGATTTAATTTGGGGATTTATAGAATTAAACCTTTTGTTGCTGTTATTGGTTATAAATCATTTGTGGAAATTATTTAGGATCACGAAACAATTTCTAGATTTGACTTTGGGGGAGTTTATGTTACATGATTGAAGCTTTGTATGCATCCATGAAGATTGAAGAGAGATAAACCCACAATTTATAAAAGAAGGTGCGCCCCATAGCTAATCAAATTGATTCGACTGAGGGTCGGATCGATCCGGTTCTGGGAAACTTGCGGGAATGGGGTCAGAGGGCTATTTTTATTGGTTTTTGTTGCATTGTTCAGTTTTGAGATATTTTTTATGAACATATCAATTAGTTAAAGGAAAATCTAAACTATACAATTATTAAGAAGGGTGAGTTTTGAGACTAAAGACCTTGGTATCGTCTAAAAATGGTTTGGGTAAATTATGCCTTAGTGAGGGAATCTATGGTAATAAATAGAAATGGAGAATGGGGAAGAGAGACAATGAGAGGAGACAAGATTTATGTGGTTCGGTCCAAAAATGGTACCCACGTCCAAAAGTGCAGTGATGAAGTTATCACTTTTTATGTATGAGTACAGATTTAGGGTTTACACGAGAGAGATGACTCTAGTCCCTTATCTCAGTGGGATTCAGTGCTATTTGTAGTTAGTTAGCTCGGAATATTGAGGGACAGGTGATAATACATAAATATTGCGTATTTCATCCCTCGAATTTACGCATTTTAGCCCCCTCGGGTATTTTATTCCTTATATTTATGCTCGTTAACCAGATAATCTCGAATTTCTATGTTAACATGTTTTGCAGGGGTTAATTGAGCTTTTATAGGTATTTAGATGCTAAGTGTGAAGTTCGAACGCATTCCGTTTGATTTTCGTACGCGATCGCACGTTCAAGGGCAATTTAGTCAATTCACAGCTTTGGCACCTGGCCTAACATCTTCACAAAAGTTGTTGCCCTCCTCGCAAGCTTCGTGTGGCTGCGAACGATGCGTGATTCCAATTCAAAACGAAGAAGTTACGGCAATTTTAGCGGAAGGGAATTGCATTCAAGCCAAAACAGCATTGCCGGGGGCTCATACCTGCTTGATCGATCGATCGATCAAATGGATGGATCGATCGATCCTTTAATATTTGCAATTCATGGGAAGTCAGTGGGCTATGATTTTCAGCATCGATCGATCGACGGTTCGGTTCGATCGATCTATCCCCTGTTTTTATGAGATATTTTACTTTTCTTTTCTTTCTTCTTTTCTTTTTTCCCACATACTATAAATACCAAATTTTGTGTAAATATCAGATATTAAGGTATATAATTCTTTTTAGATTGATTAGGTCAGGGTTTTGGAGGTTTGAGAGCTCATTTCTTCATTTCTTCTTAGATTAACACCCATTTGGCCTTGTAATTTATGCTACCATCTTCCATCTCCATTAATATAGTGTGCATTTTCTTTATTCTTGCGTTCTAGATTAATTTACATGCTTTCATAATTAGTTTACATGCTTTGATTTCCTTGCTTTCTAAGTAGATTTATCGCATTTATTTACTGTCTTTCTTTATCGCGTTTTTAATATGCTTTCTAGCTAATTTAAATTAGGTTGTGTTTGAATGGAAATACTCGAGTTGATGCGTAGCTTTGCTTTGGTGATGGTGTCTACGGGTCTATTTCGGGTGCTTTGTCCTGGTTATTGCGCCTAGGAGATTTGACGGGGCATATCATGTATGTCCTGTGCTTATGACCTTGCGTGCGCAATTTCCGGGATATTTGTTGACGCCAAAATCTTATTAGGCTTTTATGCGGATTTAGGGGCGTGACAACCCTTGATTCAATTAACTGTCGAAGCGAGATGCATCTGTAACAACTCGTCGACTCATGTATCTATTTTATACAAATTAACTCGGGTGAGGGATATTCGACGCAACCTATAGTTTTTACTCGTTTTGTTAATCTAGTTTCAATACACTTGCCTAGATTAATATTTCCCTTTTATGCACCTTTTACTTTTTAGTTTGTAATCACCTTTTACACTTTTATTTAGGAGTATTATATCATATAAATTCTAGCAACTCGTCTCAGTGGATATTTTAAATACCCGACTTACCGCTATACTTGTTTTGCAAGTGTAGTCGTAACTTAGGTTTTTGTATTGAGGAGGTGAACATAAAACAACGATCAGCGTTTGACACACGCTCGATCAAAATGGCGCCGTTGTCGGGGACTAGTTTGTTTTAGACTTTATTTGATTTAGTATTTCATAGTATTTTCTTTCTATTTGTATTATTTGCTAATCGTTTTTACAGGACTTTCACATTTGAGCACTTAGAAACGCTCGAATTTTTCCCGCGCGCACCTTCTTTGTGGAATTCTCCATTCGAGCCATTTTTGGGGTAAGCATGTCTTATTCCAATTCTTTCGGTAATCATTGTTATAATTCTCAAAATTCTCGCAAACCTATGACTTTTGGTGAATACTTAGAATCCCAAAGAATTTCAAATTCAAATATGACTTTGGACGAATATAACGAAAGTCAAAACTTAGGTTATTGGAATTTTGATGATGATTATAATGATTTTGGGTCTTTACCTCCTCATAATAGGAATTTTGAAACGAATTGCAATAGTTTTCAAAATTCCTATAATAATGAGTTTTCGTTTAAGTCCGTTGGTAATTTTCATGTTATCCTACATAGCCTCTTGAGTCTTATCCAGACACTACACGATTTCCTGTAAATCTCCTAAACCAACTGAAGTAGAAGGTGGAACCCCTCTATTTGAATGTTGCTTTTTGGGGTTTCAGACATTTTTAATAGAAATGTGTAGAAAACAGAGTATCACCACAACAAAATGTAATGCTCCATATATTCGTGGACTATATTTATTATTTATTAAGTGATAAATAAATTAATAAATGGGATTAATTATTACTTGTGTGGTTTAGTGATAATTGGCATAATTTAGTTAATAATTAAAATTTTCAAGCACTACGATTTTTGTCACATGTGTTTGGAATAACTAATCAATGATATTAATTATATGATCGTGGACTATGTGTATGCATAGAATAATTAAATGAATAATTTATTAATGTAGTGAGGTATTACTGTGTGTTATGGGTAATGTCATATAGAATGGACTCTGGGGTGACACAAATGTCCGTTTATGTGTTTTTATCGCTTTAAATTAGGCTCGGGGGTAGGTATACCTTAAGCATGAATTTTGGGTCAATCAAAAAAGTATTTTGGACCCATTTGGAGGGGCTAAAAATACATATAAAAAATTGTTAATTGTCATCATTCACTAGGTAAAAGTAAACACTAGCAACCATGAGTCTTTGGGAGAAGCAGAGAAAAATCCAAAGATGACAAATCACAAGGATCCAAGCATACGATTGCATGTTCTTTAATGTTCGGGAAAAAAATATATTCCAATTCTCATTATAAATCTGTGATTAATTTATAATATGGGTTTTCCCTATTACAAATCTAAGTTCTGAGCCATTTTTAAGGATTAGTTTGATTATAATAATGATTTGGGTTAATTTGTATGAATTTGCCCTCAATTGAATACTTGTACCTTGATGATTAAAACACAAAATTAGTGGATTAAATTATGTAGATCAGAAATATAATTGATGTCTTAAAATGAGACTTCGTTATTACGATTTATCCCTATGTAAATTTAAGGATTATTTATGGAAATGATGATGAACAGTCCCTAAGATGATCTGATAATGAGTTGTGTTGGAAGTTTGAGTCTTTAGAATTTAATCTTTGTTATGATGTTTTTAAACCCATACGATTGTGTAAAAACATTTAGAAACATGTCCCCATACTTAGATTTAAGTTTTGGTCTTATTCGGATTTTGATTTGGAGCTTTGGAAACCATTAATGGAAGTTTGGGGAAGGAAGCCTTTGTTTTTAGGCAAATATGGACCTTCTTTTAGGTGCGAATCAATTTATCCCTCGGGTCGAACTGAGGACTGGTTGGGGAATGGATCGTGGATCTATCATGTGTTGATTCAAGTATATGATAGGTTATCCGTATGAGAGATGGTTGGTTAAACTAGGAAGTTATGTTTATTAGTGTGTTAACCACAAGACAAATTGTGTAACTTTAATTAAGGTAAAAGAATGGTTAATACTTTAAGTAATTGTACTATTCGATGTTGGGGATTAGATTAGATTGGGTAGACGCATGCGAGAACGGTATCCTATTGTCGCGTGTACGCATTGAGTATGAAGAGTAACTAGCTAAAGTGTTTGGGTGGTTAACTTTTGTTATGAGAACTTATAGTTCGTACGATTAATTCAGTAACTAAATGAGGATATATATATATATATATATATATATATATATATATATATATATATATATACTTTTAGTTTAAAGAGGTAATAAACTGAGAGTTGGATTTAATAAGGTTAAGAGTTGATAAACCTAAGCACGTATCGATTAATCCAATGTTTAGGGAGTTACATGGTTTTAGATACGCTTAAGTGTATGCAGTATCTACTTGGTTATATACGTTTGACATGGTTTTGAGAGATAACAAACCTAATTGAGATGAAAATCCAACATTCGGGGGCTTGGATGTATTGGGAACACTTGAGTGTATGTGTTATCTTATATATATATATATATATAAATATTATGTGTGTGTATATTGTGTTGATTATGTGAACATACCTTTACTCGGGGTGAATCTATTGGTTGGGTGTTGCGTTCGACATCTAGACCTTGTACCACGTGCCAACTGAGATGGGTAGGACGCAGTGGAGGTCATTATTTTAGATCATGCATTTATGGGTGTCACACTTTCGTGATGAGAGAAGGTTGGTATATATATATATTATGTATGTGTGTGTGTGTGTGTGTGTGTATTGTGTTGATTATGTGAACGTACCTTTAATTGGGGTGAATCTATCGGTTGGGTGTTGCGTTCGACATCTAGACCTTGTACCACGTGCTAACTGATATGGGTAGGACGCAATGGAGGTCATTATTTTAGATCATGCATTTATGGGTATCACCCTTTCGTGATGAGAGAAGGTTGGTATATGTGATCCATTTGTCGGGTTGGGTATGGGATTATTAGTGGTGCTAACGCATAGTGATCTCCCCCATTGTTTATTTTTGTGTTTTGCTTAAGACCATTAATTGCTTGATTCCTACGGACTTACTGATAGAGGTAAAATATGGACATGGAAGGTCGTAGACTTCATCTGATGTAATAAATAATCTGAAAGAATTTAAAATAGTCTAGTGACGGACAATTGATAATGAGCCTTATGTCATGTTAAATATTTTTTATGGTTTAGTTGTATTTTCCTTGTGAGTGACATTGTGGGAGTTGGTACTTGGGTCGTATTCTTACAGGGGCAGTTAGTTACATCCCTTTTTCAAGATATATTGTTTTTTTCATACTTTTGGTAGTTTGAAGAAGAACACGTTTAATTAAAAAATATTAAAATAGAGAGAGCATTGCTTCTATGAGACCGTGAGTACCTCAATGAAAATATATATATGTGGGCCTTGTGGTGAAATTCGATTTGGGTAATTAGTTGTGTTCCATGTTAGTTGTTCGTTATGCGATAGTACTTAATTGTTTAGAGATAGAGACTTCTATCATCGAATGTGCCTTGGGTTAGGACATGTGTGTAGCACTTGCACTTAGATGAGAGGTGAGGTATTCATTGCATGTGAGTTTCGACGGGTTACATGTTTATTGTAAATTAGCCACATGATTTATATTGATGTATTGTAGATATTCTTGCAACTTTAGGGCACTGACCCAAATTTATAAAATGTTTTTCCCCAGGCATTAATATTGAATACTAGAGATTAACAGGGTTGAGCAGTCATACTTGCAGTTATAGAGATCCAACTTAGTATCTGTAGAGTTGGAGCCACTGGTTCATTATAGTTGTTCATATTTGTTCAGAAGTTGTATTTAGAGGAGGTTTAGGTTGTACTCTATCCTATTCAGTTGAACAATTAGATTTGATATACTGGATTCATTTATTGGAACTATGTTATTTCAGTTCAGTTTTCCTTCTTATCATCATTTGTTGAACTTTTATTGTGGATGGTTTTTATTTATTACAGTTTTTGGTTTGTCTTGATGACGAGAATTATATAAATTATTTTAGCGCTCCCGGTATTTTATGTCAGTCCTGATCAACCAAACGTGAAAATTTGGGGTGATATAGTTAGTATTAGAGCATCCAGGTTCTAGTGTCCTATGGATCTCTATTGCTTCCATTTTATTTTTTGTTGGGTATTCTTTGATGTATTAGATCGTGTCATAGGTTTTGTAATCTGGTGTTGCGATAACGTGTCGACATCTTTTGTTGCCATATTTAACAAATGCAATACTTGAGGAGTATTCGAGCCAAGAGAAGTATGAGAATGAAGACAATTGAGAGTTAATGATAAAGTATAGAACGAGTGGTTGGACAAATGTGTTCACCACCGCTGTGAGGATAATTATGGGAAGTTATCGTGTTTGGGGGTGAAGTCTGCAACTTATAAACTTTTTACAGGCACAAGTTAGTGAATGTGTTTCACATTGAGTTCATTTTTGCAGACGTTAAGGAGTTTCAATTTTTGAGGAGCCCATTGGAGTTTTGGATTCTATTTATGGTAATATGGATTGTAATGGAAGTTTAGGCTAGTATAATGACCTTTTGAAATTGTGTGCACCTAAGCGAGACGACAACGGATTGCTACATTTTAGCAAAATATAAAGATTTTGTTTAAGAATTTATATATTGGTTAATTCCCCTTAGAGAGTGGAATTTTTGTTGCTCTCTGAGTTGATCAAGGGTAATTTATGTTGTTAAACACGTTTATGATTAGGGTTATGATAAAGTGAGAATGTTTGACCTAGTAGTAGGGCCACAACATGGTTTTAAAATAGGATCTAGAGTTAATTATATATAATATGTTAGTAAGTTGGTGGAAATTGTAGAGGAAAAGATTGATGTTTTATTATTTGAGTAGAGAGGACTCAATTAGAGATTTTTATGAGAGAGGTTTTTGCCTACGTTTATGGGCCTCTATAGTGTGGATGCATTAGTGGCGTAACAGTTAAGGAAGTAGTAATTTCTAAGAGGCTTAAAGAAAGAGCATGGTTCGATTGAGGATTGTAATTGTGAATAAAAAATCGATATAGTACCCTATTAAAGGAAGTTAGGGGAAAACAAAAGAGAGTTATTAAATAACGAGTTGAGCTAAGAGAAAGAAATCCTAGTATGAATTGTGATTCCTATTTTTATGACGTATAGTGTATGGCCATGTGATTGACAGTTGCCCAAAAGTGGATTTTGGGTATGGTGTAGAACCAAGGATGGTTTGAGTAAGGTTATAGATTTAATATATTGGGTGTTACTATATCCACTATGGGTTTTGCGTGAGTTAAGAAGTAACACCATGTTGAGAGTGGGTGCAACGATTTGGGAATTTCAGGTTGGCTATTGACGCAGTTCTTGAATTAGGGATATAATGAATCATGGCGTTCATAATATCTATATGTTGTATATTAACGTAGTTCTTGGATTGGGGATATAATGAAGCACGAAGTTTATATCTTTATGTTGTATAATTATATACCTTATGTGGATATAATCGTTTTTCGAGAATCATCTCTTTATATATGGATTGATTGTTGATGCAATCACTTGGATTATGGGTTGGTGTTCACTAGGATATGGTGTTGGCGGTGAGAGAGGTCACTCCATATGAAAGTGATTATACTATTTATTGTGTATGGGTAGATTGTGTGTATATTATTCCTTAGATGTTAATTAATAGTGGGTATGTCAGCGTCCCCTACGCTGTTATTACTTATTTTTTAGTTAGAAGAGGGCTCAGATGGTTGATGGATTCCTCAAATGCCTTAGGCTCTATGCTTATTATTCTTGGGTGGTGGAAATACCCTACTGTGGATTCTTATAGTGAATGTGATGATAATGATTTTTAATTATGGCATGGGTATTCTATTGAAGGTAATTTTCGAGTTAAGAGTATTTTATGTGGGCTATACGCTAGTGGTGGCGTACTTTATAGGATGGTTAGCCGATGATGGAGTTATCTTTATATGTAAGGATATGCATGATAAGACGCATTTTTACTATATGCATTTTGGTTATTTTGAGAATTTTATGGCTTGTGACGGTCTCGTTTACGTAAAGTTGTGTAAGGTCATATATATATGGTGTTAGAATAACGTTACTAGGGCGACTAATTATAATAGACCCTTATTAGAATGGTTGGATGACCAGAGGTTTAGGAGTAGTTAAACGTACTATCAAATTTAAGAATGGGCAGAGGGTGTCCTATTTTATGATTGAAAAAAATCATGATGTTCTTAGTGTTATTGGATCGATTAACTTCAGGGGTTTGGTATCACTCTTTGAAGGGGTGAGATTTTTATTGGAATGATCATATGTTGAGATTTGTGTGATTAGTGTATTGTTTCTTATGATGTCTTGGGCCAACTAACCTCGATAACAAATTGGACTAGGCAATAGTGTATCGGGAGGGTTCCTTGTTTGAATTTTGCTTATGAAACACCCCCGAACGAGTTTTAGTAAGTGTCGGGAGTTGAGAGACATTTGGGCTCTAGGACATTTGGTTTAGTACGTTAGAGATTACTTGTGTAGAGATATAACGCATCGAGTGGCGATATATGATATGATTTAAGGCGAACGGGGCCAAAGAGTGCAACATCAAGATCACTTAGGAAAATTCGCTCCACTAGTTGAATAGGTGGGTAAATCTCAAAAAGAGTTTAATCACGATTAGTGGATATTCGAATATACCTTTACTCTATAATTATGCATTGTATGTGTGACTGATTTTAGATGTATATGTGTTATTCATATGTGATGTTTGTGCATGTGTACACGTGGTATAAGGCGTGTGGAAACCCTATTTGTGGCACACTATGATAGGCGCACGTGAACATTTTTCTTTTATCCCATGGGATATGGGTACAGGATACTTGTATATAAGCCTATGATATTTGTGTGGGTTATGTTTTGACGTTATGCTATAGAGAATTTCGAGGACAAAATTCCTTCATTGGGCGGGGTGAGAATGTAATACTCCATATTTTCGTGGACAATATTTATTATTTATTAAGTGATAAATAAATAAATGGAACTAATTATTACTTGTGTGGTTTAGCAATAATAAATTGGTGTTATTTAGATAAAAATTAAATTTTGCATACAGTATGATTTTGTAACATTTATTTTGAATGAAAAATTATTGATATTAATTATATGTTGTGCACTATGTGTATGCATAGAATAATTAAATAAATAATGTATTGACATCGTGAGGTATTACCATGTGTTGTTGGTAGTGTCGGTAGACTGGACTTTGGGGTGATACAGATGTCAGTTTATGTCTTTTTACCGCCTTAGATTGGGCCTAGGGGTAGTTATAACCTTAGGATGAGTTTCAGGTCAATCCGAGGAATATTTTGGGACCATTTATGAGCGTAATTAGGCATTTATTATAGATTTCGAAATTTAAGGTTTTAAAAAGGTTTAAGAGTTATTAATTGTAATCATTCACATAGTAGAAGCAAACCCCAAAAGCCTTGGGTCTTTGGGAGAAGCAGCAAAAAGTCTAAAGCGGACAAACCATAAGGATCCAAGCCTATGACCACGTGTTCTTCAATGTTCACGCAAGAATATCTTGAAAACCTCATTATAAACATGTAATTAATTTATAATATGTGCTTTTTCCTCTTAAAAATATGAGTTTTGAACCAAGTTTTCGGGATTAGTTTGATTATACTAATGATTTAGGTTAATTAGGAATGATACGAATATGCCCTGCATTGAATACTTATACCTTGATGATTAAAACATGAAAATGATGGATTAAATGATGCAGATTTGAAATAGAATTGATGGCTTAGAGTGAAACTTCATTATTACCCATGTAAATTTCAGGATTATTTCTGGAATTGATGATGAACAGACCCTAAGATGATCAAACAATGAGTTATGTTGGAAAGTTTGAGTCTTTTGAATTTAATTTTTGTTTTGATGTTCTTAAAACCATATGATTGTTTAAAAGTGTTTAGAAGCATGTTACCACACTTAGATTTCAGTTTTGGTATTGTTTAGGTTTTCATTTGGACTTGTGGAAACCATTAATGGAAGTTTGACGAAGGAAGCCTTCATTTTTAGGCAAATGTAGGCCTTCTGCCAAGTGCGAATCGATTTAGCCCTGGGGGAGAATCGGTTTGTCCCCTGGGTCAGACTGAGGTGGGGTTGGTGAATGGACCATGTATCTATCCCGGGTTGATTCGAGTATATGAGAGGTTATCAATATGAGAGATGGTTTGAAAAATTCAAAAGTTAGGTTTATAAGTGTATAAACCAAAAGATAAATTGTGTAACTTTAATTAAGGTAAAAGAATGATTAATACTTAAATTAATTTTATTATCTTACATTGGGGATTTGATTTGATTGGGTAGATGCACGAGAGAGCAGGTTCCTATGGTCGTGTGTACGCATTGAGCTTGGAGAGTAACTAGCTAAAATGTTTGGGTGGTTAATTCTGTTCCTGAGAATTATACGTCGTATTTAGTAACTAAATGAGAAGATATATATGTATGTTATGACATAATATATATATATATATATATATATATATATATATATATATATGTATGTATGTATGTATGTATGTACTTATAGTTTAGAGATGTGATAAACTAAGAGTTGTATTTATAAGGTTAAGAGTTGATAAATTTAAGAACGTAACGAATAATCCGGTCTTTAGGTATTTAGATTATTTGGCGTGCTCTATAGTGTACGTGGTATCCTACTTGGTTATATATGTTTGACATGGTTTTGAGAGATAATAAACATAATGGAGATGATGATCCAACGTTCAGGGATTTGGATGTTTTGGGTACTCTTGACTGTATGTGTTATCCAATATATATCTATATAATAAGGAGTAGAATATATATATATATATATATATATATATATATATATATATATATATATATATATATATATATATATATATATATATGCACGTACGTATGTATGTATGTACTTATAGTTTAGAGACGTGATAAACTAAGAGTTGTATAAGGTTAAGAGTTGATAAATCTAAGAACGTAACGAATAATCCGATCCTTAGGTATTTAGATGATTTAACATACTCTAGAGTGTACGTGGTATCCTACTTGGTTATGCATGTTTGACATGGTTTTGAGAGATAATAAACATAATTGAGATGATGATCCAAAGTTCAGGGATTTGGATGTTTTGGGTACTTTTGATTGTATGTGTTATCCTATATATATATATATATCGGTTAGGGGTTGCGTTCGACATCGGGACCACGCATCGGTTCAAAAAGGAAGGACGTAGTGGAGGTAATTATTTTAGATCACACGTTCTGGACTATCAGCCCTTCGAGATAAGAGAAGGTTGGTTAACTTGAGCCATTAGTCGTGTTGGGTATGTGCCCGTTAGTGATGCTACTGCGTCGTGATCGCCCCATTGTTTATTTGTGCATTTTTCTTAAGCCCGTTAGGTGCTCGATTCCCACGGTCTTATCGATAGAGGTACAAAATGGATGCTGAAAGTAGTGGCCTTCTTGTGATGTAATAAATAATGAGAAAGAATTTAATATATTCTATTGATGGGAATTTGAGAATGAACCACATGTCATGTTTAATATTTTATATGGTTTACTTGCATTTTCCTTGATAGTGACATTGCAGGGATTGGTACTTGGGTTGTATTCTTACACGTGTAGTTAGTTACATCACTTTTTTATAATACGTAGTTTTTGTTTATTCTTTACGGTAGTTTGGACAAGAACACGTTTAATTATAAAGATATTAAAAGAGAGATATCATTACTTTTATGAGATTGCGAATATGTTAATAAAAAGATATGTGTGGGCCTTATGGTGGAATGATATATGGGTAATTAGTTACGTTTCGTGTTAGTTGTTACTTACGTGATAATACTTAATTATCTAGAGATAGAGACTCCTAGCATCGATTATGCCTTGCGTTTGGACATGTGCGTAGTACTTGCACTTAGATTAAAGGTGAGGTATTCATTGCATGTGAGTGTCAACGGGTTGCATGTTTATTGTAAATTATCCGCATGGTTTATATTGATGTATTGGAGATATTCTTGCAACTTTAGGATGCTAAACATAATTTATAAAATGTTTCCCCTAGGAATTATTATTGTATACACGGGTTAAGAGGGTTGAGCAGTCATACTTGCAGTTGTGGAGATTCAACTTAGTATTCGTAGAGTTAGAGTCGTTTGTTCATTGTAGTTGTTCATATGTATTCAAGAGTTATATTCAGAGGAGATTTTGGTTGTAATATATTTTATTTAGGTTAACAATTTTAATAAGATATTTTATATAGTTGATTCATTTATTGGAGTTTAGTTATCATTATTGTCATCCTTTGTTGAGTTTTTATTATGGACGATTTTTATTTATTATAGTTTTCGATTTATCTTGATGCTGAGAAATATATAACTTATTTTAGGGCTCCTAATATTTCGTGTCACACCTAATCGACCGGGCCCAGAAAATCCGGGGTGTTAAACAAAACAAGTTGAATTGCTAGAAATGTGAATCTAAAGCGAAATAGGCAGACCTGGTTGAGAATTCAGGGTATTACTAGGAATCAAATGAAAATTGCTTTTCATAAAGATCTAACCCTATGATACTTATTGAATTGACTCGCAATTTTCTAGTTCATTCAAATTGGGTATCCTTGAGCCCTAGCAAATGAAAATGGTGTAAATCGAAAATGGCTATGTAGTTTCCCACAAATGACGCCAATTTGTTATTGCCTAAAATTAGTACACCGATTATCTTAGTTAATATATACTAATTATCAGAAAATAACAGAGAGGAGATATAATTACTAAAACATAAACTAGAGAAAATTATGGAGAGATGAAAAAAAAGAAATAGAACCGAATTTTCGTGGTTTGATCCAAAATGGTGCCCACATCCACAGGTGTAGTTAAGATTGTATTTATTTACTTAGCAAAAGCCATGGACAATTATAAAAGTGACTCTCTAGAGTTGTCTCTAGAATTGGGAAAGATGACAGTAAGTAAAATCTCGAATCCCCCGAAATGTGGGTCGTGTGTGCTTCTTATAAGCTGTTAGAGGAGAGAGAAAATAGTATACCACGTGGCTCACCTTTATAGGATAGATGAGTATACACTTTACTATATAATAACATAACAATCATAAGTCAGTTAAGGGCACCTGGTGGAGGATACGCGATAACCACAATCAAATATGGTTACTGGTGGCTTTACATGCAAAAAATGCAATTTCATATGTCAGAAAGTGCAAAAGTGTTAGGAGTTCTCGCCCATGCTTCACCAACTATTTAGTGATATCAAGTCATTGACTAGTCTGTGGAAATTTTCTCAATGAGGACTGGATATTGTTGGTCCCCTACTTACAGCCCTAGTAAATCATAAGTATCTCTTGGTCGACGTAGATTTTTTCACAAAATGGATAGAGGTTGAACCTTTGGCGAATATAAGGAACACCGATATGATCAGATTTATGTGGAAGAATATCATAACATGTTTTGGTGCTATCGAGAATCATCATCAACTACAATGGGATGGAATTTAAAATCGGACCATTCTAAGACTTCTCCAACAGTCACAACAGCAAGCACTATTACAACTCGGTGTCTAATCCCCAAAGTAATGGGAAAGTTGAGGATTTTAATAAGAAAGTGCTCCACGAGATAAAAAATAGGCTATAAAAAGCCAAAAGTACTTGGGTGGAAGAGCTCCCTCATGTCCTCTTGGCATATCGAACAACGCTTAAGAGCTCAATTGCAAAAATGTCCTTCGTCTTCACTTATTGAATGGAAGATATAATTCCACAGGAAGTCGTCTTACTGGCCATGAAGACAATTATTATCAATCAAATCGTGAATGAAGAAATCATAAGGAGTGAGACCGACCTGGCCGAGGAAAGAAGAGAACAAGCCTTGATCAAACTGGCTTCTTACCAATATCAATTGGATAAGTACAACAAAGGTGTCAACTTGAGGAAGTTCGAAGTCGGATATTACTTCCTCAAAAGGGTTATCGGTAATGTGAGGAAGCCATCAGATGGAGAATTAGAACCTAAATGGGAATGACTCATCAAAGTCACTATAGACGACCTCCAAGGAGAATACCATTTGGAAACAGTAGGGGTAAGAAGATTTTTAGGGTCTGGAATGAGGCTAATCGTATGAAATTTTATTTTAAAAACTTTTTAGCTTTATTCAATTTTCAATTTTTATTTCTTCGATGATTTAAAGTTTAATTGATACAATTATCTTTCTTATTATTCCAAATGGTATGAAAACTTTGTTAATTGCAAATTATCATTTTGGCAAGACCATCTTCTTTATATATTTGTTCAAAATTATCCGATAAAGTTTTGATCGCCAGTTTGAATTCCTTAGTGAGATTACACCTAATTAAGTATTAAGGTTGCATGTTTTTATTTCTAGAAAACAAGAAAACATCAGGAATTGCTCAGGCAAGAAAAAACCTATGGGGGATCCCTAGTCACTAAGTGTCTCGAATTTTGGTAGGTTAAATCCAGAACGGGTGGATTGCTCTACGACTAGGTGCATTTTCTCCATAGTTGGCCAAAAAACTAAGGTGGCGTGACGACACTTATCTTAAAGGGTAAGGCAACTAATAAGACATGCTAGGCATAGAAAATGGGAAATTTTAAGATATGGAATTATATAAATATTTTCATTTATATTTTCAAGTAGACAGATCGATAAAATACAAAAAACTAACACAAAAAGGATGGACAGATATTTCATCTTTGGCGCTCCAACTCGACGACTATTCTATCACAAGCGACCATCGTCTGAATTTGGACAAAACTCGTCGTCGCTATCATGATCAAGGAAATACTCTTTTATTAGTTTAATTGGAACGTTATCTATAAGGATCTAACATTCCTTGCTCCTAAGATGGGGAAACCGAACAAATAAGTAGTCTACCCTGTGCTAGTGCTAAAGTTCAGAATCACGAGGAAGCCTCATAATAGATAAGGCATTCAACAACCCGTGCTTGTACGCAACCTTCTTATCTTCGTGTAAATGGGGCATAACGTCCATCCAACCTTAGTTATATCCCTATGACAAAACTATGTTAGGTCTAAGGCAAAACTGATATTTAAATCTCATCACCTTTTGGTGCAAGCTCCCTTTAGTGACTTGGTCTTCTCTAATAGTCTGTTCAGCCTTACCGAGATGTTCCCTTAATGAATTTTTCTCACGCTCCAATATGTTGGCCATATTGAATACATCTTTGATATCATCTTGGATGGATGTTACCAAATGGTCCTGCTCACCATAAGCAATAATTATTTTTTAAAGAGCTGGCTGAACAGATGAAAAAGTCTCACGTTATCTCCCGGAAGCATTCTGACCAAGTACGAGGTATCAATTTTCACTTGTCTGAGCTATTGGCACCAGTTCGAAGTCTCTATTAGATTATAAAGACCAAAAAAGAAAGGCACTTAGAAATAGGAATACAATGCAAACATTCACCAATAATCAAAATGAATTAAGAAGAGAATAACATGGCCAAAACATAAATTTTTTGTTAAAGTACAAGGATAAACAAGCCCTTACAATGCAAAATGGACAATAGATTGGAAAATAAGTGGAATAAAGGTCCTAAGCTAATCCAACTAGTTTGACCTTCCTTACCTTTCACCTGCTCTTGGTCGGTCAAACCATTTCTCGGGTCTATGCCCTCGTTTGCCTACTGGGATCCATCATTCTATTTGTCATTTACTGAAGCCTCGCTCTCCTCCTCGTCTAACTTTGGGAGAGATCCTGGATCATGATTATTGAAGAGTTCAGACTCAAAAGGGACTCATCTACTTATTGCCTTATCCAAAGGCATCACCCCATCTTTGGTCATAGGCCTAGTCTTTTGTCGATAAGGCCCACGATAAGGATTGAGTAGATTACTTAGAGACATTATTCAATTGCTCATTCTTGAATACCAACTTAGCCATGTATATCTTTTTATCCTTCTTCTTAGTCTCATATGGCTTCTGGGCGACCTTCAAAGCATTTTGGGACTCATTCATGGCACAGTCCAGATAGACGTTGTCTTTAACTTGGTCAACCCTTCTATCAAAGATGTCGACAAAGTCCATGAGTAACTTCCAAATAAATTTTGAACAAAATCAACACAAAAAATTCAAAGTGAAACATCTAACAAAAAATTTAGAACTAACCAAAGACAACGCTTGGGCGGCATGAGAGACTAGATAGTTGGTTGGTAGTGTGTCGACCTCTTCCCTATATGTCTCTAAGATTTCCCACCTCAGCAACATGGGGGCCAAATCAGTATTCTTGGCCACTGACATCATAACAGTGCCTTTCCCCTTTCTGAGGGCATCCATCTTCTTAATGGAAAAATTAGCAACTAGAAGACTGGGACCATATTTCTCTTCTTTGTAAGTTGGGCTTGCTTTTTTTGGGGGCAGTTCGAAAATTTAACGGGGCCAAACCATCCCCCTACATCCTTCCTCTTGGAGGAATGATATTTTGGATAAGCGAGGATGTAATACTAATCCAATAAGCTAGGGATTTTTCTTTTCTGAGGCATATCTTCTTTAGAGGTAGATATAATTATACCAGGGCTGGAGATGATACCCACAAATTCGAAGGAGTCCAAAGTGGTTGCAATTGAAGACTCCTTGCTACCAAAAGGGACTGGTATTTTTGGTACTTTATCTATAGGTCTCGTGACAAAGGAAGTAGTGTTGTTGGTGTACTATAATAATAGAGATGCCGACCTGGGATGCTCGGTGCCAAGAATAAGAGGTTTTCTGATATTCCAGACCTTACTTAGCTTGCCAAAATTGACATGTGCTACCTTCATAACTGAGTGAGAGTTTGTCAGGCTATTTTCTTTTGGAAGCTTCTGTATATAACAAAGAAGGAAAACATTAGCAAATAATTATTCAAAATATGGTCGACCAACATGAAAAATAACCAGAAACAACAATCAACCTGTTCCATGCCCTCTATAGGGACACCTAAGCCCCTATAGGTCTCACCACCCATAGGAATTGGTGGGTGTTCCCACTACTTTACTACAAAGCCATGAGACCAATAGTATTTATTGGATTCATGTAGGCTCACAACTAGCACTCTCTATGCCTTCCTAGACATCAAGTGGAAGGTATCTCCATTCATTTACACCCACTAATAACAATATTTAATCTCTATAATCCCTAGCTCAATTTGTTATAACTCATTGATCTTATTGACCCCGTTCACCATCTTCCAAGTTCTTGGGGTACATTAGGCGGGCCCATATTTAATTATTCACATAACTTCAAGAACAATTTGTTCGGAGGAAATTTCACACTGATTTCAATAATAAACTGGGAGAACCTTCAATATCCCGCTACATTGTAATAATCCTTGGGTTTCTCCCCAAATTCAATCACAACCCAGTTAATAATAGAGAAACTATATATAAACTCTCTTATGGACCTCTCGTTCCCCGGGTATACCATTTTTCAACGCAAGAAATAAAAATGACCAAAAAATTCTAAGATGATTCCCTAAGAAAAAATTATAGAAAAATGATCAACGAGAGAGGAAGAAGACTTATAAATAATGGAGAAGGAAAATGGATCGAAGATGTTTTGGATAATGAAGAAGTGAAAGTTCACTCCAAAAATGACAGTAAGGAAGTGATAAAACATCCTAGTTTAACTTCCAAGCAAAGGCTAGCATTTGCATTGGGACCTTAGATAACGATTGACAAGCACATGACTGCCTCTTAGTCTAATCAGCGAGCACACCCCTGAAACATCAGAGAAAAATTACAAGCATTCCTTCCAGTATCAACGAGAATAAAAAAGTTAGTTTGCTCCTTAAAAAACACCAAGTGTTAACATTCTCCGACCATAGCTTCTATGGTTGATCAACAGGAGACCAAATCTCTTCACCACATTTAGGCTGTAAAGATTCGAGGGAAACTGTGGGAGAATTATCTAACCTAACAAGAACATCTCACACCTATCAGTTCAGCTAGATAGATGATCGCTTTTTGAAGATAAAAATAAAGGAGGATACGATCAACAGAGATGTTGGTCTTGGATTCACCTAATCAAATCATAAATATAATCCAAGGCAATAGAGTCTGAGACCACGCATTCTTTTTCTAAGTCTATAAATTTAACCCACAGCCCAAGGAAAAGGGGCATGTAATATTTGTTATTAAGATTAATTCAATAAAAAAAGACAAAAACACCCCCGTGGTTATAGGAACATTACTGAACCGTGTATATTCTGTGTTGTGTGATTATGATTTTACTTTATGCTCGACTTAATTGTGTTGAATTATTCATAGTAGGTTTTCACCAGTTAAATTCTAATCTAAGAATGGGTAAATGTAATACCTCGTACTTTTATGTCATCTATTTTAGTAGAAAGTAATAAACGAGAATATATAATTAGTTACAATGGGCATGATTATGTGATTTGTTTGTACCGTATGCTTTGCATATTTAGATGATAATTAATTGTATGTGTTATATGAATTATTTTTCCAACATGTTATTATAATTAGTAAGTGTAATTAATGAGATGGACTATAGTCGATTAACACGTAAAATAATTAAGCGTGTCATTTTATTTTACAACGAGAGGTGTTAGAGTGCAATTTGAGGTAAGCCTATTTTGAGTGGACTCCAGGTGGTATGTAGGACTGTTTATGTGTTTTAAACATCTTAAGGTTGGCCAGGTGTTAGGTATACCCTTAGGGTAAATTTGGGCTACTATGGGTAGCATTTTGGGCTTTTAAGGGCCCAAAATTACGCTTCATTAAGAGGTGAGGGAATCAGAGTTTTTAAAGGGGCTAATACTCATAGATTAAGGTTATATTACCAACTAAAATAAACCCTAGAAGCCATAAGAACCTTAGAGAATTAGAAAAAGTCCGGAGAGAAGATATCAAGAAGGTTCAATAGGGGATTCTTCAATCTTTAAATCTAAGGCAAGAATTTTTTGCAACATCATTAAATAATAGTACTTAATTTAGAATCATCTTCTTCCTATGTCAATTTTAGGTTTTGGATTATGTCTGGAGATTTAATTTGTATTGTCTGAATTATGTTATTTTTGGGACTAATTAGGATTAGTTATCAATTAATATTATGTTGGCAGTTGATATTTTGGTGATAAAACCTAAAATTGATATAGTATAATGATTAAAAACCATGTTAAAATCCATATTCTAGGATCCATTCACGTTTCTGAATCGAATTCATATACTAACTTGAAGTTATATTATGAAATTGAAAGAGAATTGTAAATCATTGATGTTTTAGGCAAATAGATGGCCTTTGTAGACACCCCATTATTTTACCCCTTAAACTCTCCTTAGGTCCTTAGCACCTCCCTTCATCACTACAAACCCAGGTCATACCGTTAGTACTGACCTGGAAGCCATTGGGCATTCCCAGGCTCCGTTTGACCAAAAGTCAATGTCTTTAGCTCGATCGAGACTGAATGAATCTTCAAAGGGAACTGAAATCCCTTTCCAACGGTCCGTCTCGTGTGCGATTCCGACTTACCATGCGGACGAATGACCCGTTTTCCCCCGAAACCTGATCTAGAGGCCACCGGACACTCCCGAGCTTCGTTTGACCTAAGTCAACTATTCAGCATGACCGAGACTGAATTAATCTTTAAAGGTCACTGAAACCCCTTTCCAACGGTCCGCTCCGTGCGTGATTTCGACTTACGGTATGGACGAATGATCCATTTTACTCCGAGAGGTCACCAAACGCTTCCAGGACCCGGTTGACCAAAGTCAACTCCCCAAACTAGGTCAAACTCTTTGGAATGTTGAAGTACAACTCTTAACCTTTCCAACGGCCTGCCCCATGTGTGATTCGGACTTACCATGAGGCCAAACGATCCGTTTGCATCCGACGATTCTCCGTCCAATGGACCAATGAGCGTTTCCAAGCCACATTTGACCCAAAGTCAACTCTTGAACCCGGGAGCAATCCGAAGAACTTTTTAAGGTCTCTAAAATACCTTTCCAATGATCCACCCCTTTCACGATTCAAATCAATGGTTTGCACTTTGCGGTCGATTTTTCGAAAAGGCCTGAAAGACACTGCCAAACGGCAGGTCCCAGACCCTGCCTTTTGGCAGTGTGCCTAAACACACCTGTCGATTGGTAGGACCAGGGCTATGCCAATCGGCAATTCCCTGGGCCTATAAAAAGGAGGCCTTATCCTCATTGCAAAAGGGGTCCATATCTGATAGACATCATTCTCAGAAAATCCAGAGAACCTCTCTCGAAGTCAGCGTGATTTCCACATCCAAATCCCTTTCCAACCTTCATTTTTCATCATCCTTTTCATCAAACTTGGTGAATCCACTACCATCCATCATCATCCAACTGCAAGGGCTACTCTCCAACATTCAAGATCAAGCTCAAGATCTTCAAAAAAGGTGCAATTTTCTCAATTCTCTCTAAAACTTCTCATAAATTCGCATTAACTTGTTTAATTACTTAGCACTTTTATTCTCTCACCTCACATATCCTAATATACTTTTTACTTAGTATTATTGCACATCTCTTATTTTCATACAAATAAAAAACCCCCAAAATAAGAAAAATAGGGTTTGCTCATAAATTCCAAATGGGAATTCTCACACTTTTCTTAAACTTTTCTCAGAGCTAAAACACTTTTTCCACACACACACAAATAAGAGAATCCCCCGATTGGATTTATGGGATAAACCCCATCCCTCGTTTTTCATGCGAACTACGTGAACTTTGATGCCTCTATAGGCTACTTAGGCGTCTCGGGGCAAAACTCGAGACTCGAGTCCTATTCCTACTTTTTCTCTCCTTTTTTATTTTTCTCTAAACTCAATTCTCTTATATTCTATATATTTGTTCTTAGTAACTTATTATCCCATATGCGTTATCGTTCCATCGTAATGATCAACGTAAGGATAATCGCGTAAACCCTATTTTCTAATGTTATTTTTACATTCCTACGGATGACTCGCTTTACCTCTTCCATGGTACAAGTCGATGACTCCTATCTCCATTAAATATACACATACACATGCACACACATCACGGGGAAAATAAAGGAAAATAGCAAAAACCCATGAGAGACCGTAAGGGCAGAATGGGTGCCTATCACGTTCCCATTTCGTAACTTAGCCTCCGAACCCTTTTCGAATTATTTTTGTTTCTATGCATCAGTATGTCTTTGGATGCTGTCCTTTGGGACGGCTCCCTTTCTTTTGTCTGTTTTGAGTAAAATAGACTGGCGACTTCATCTCTCTACATTTTTCATCATCAATGATGCCGACCGAAGCGCTCCAGAGAGGGATGCGCGGGACCTAGGATTCTCACTCCGCCCTCCCGCCGTGAGGATCGGGGATGGCCACAACCTTTATTGATTAACCCTTATAATTGATGAATTAATTTGTTTACGATGATTATGAAAAATGGAAATTTGTTTCCATATTTAAATTTAATTCTAGTAGTGTTGATTTGAGTTTTAGGAGCTTTAAAACTCATTAATGGAAGTTAAGGAAGAAAACTAGTCATTTTAGGCAAATCTGGGCCTACTACCCAACGCGAATTGATTCAGCCTTAGGGGCGAATTGATTCGGTCCTTAAGTCGGACTGGGTCAAGTTTGGGAAATGGATTCTGAAGTTATTATGAGTTTATTCGAGTATATAGGAGGTTATCTATTTGAGGAATGATTGGCATAATGCATAAGTACAAGTTTGTAACATGAACCTAAGGACAAGAAAAATTGCAATTATAGTATAAAGTTAATAATTAAGAATATTAGCTTACAACACAATTCGATGTTATGAAAATTAGGTTAGATGGGATGGATGCGTGAGAGGTGCTATATCATATAGGGTAGTTATATATATTTATATGTTGTATATATGTATATTCTATAATTATGTGAACATACCTTTACTCATGATAAATCTACCAGTTAGGGGTTTGGCATACAATATCGAACCGTGTACTACGCGCTAGCTGAGATGTGCAAAACCTAGTGGAGGACATTGTGTTAGATCATACGGCTAGCGGTCATCACTTCATAATGAAACAAGCAAGATGACTTGATTTATCGACATGGTCTGGCTATGGAACGTTGGTGGTGTTTGCTATGTAGTAATAGTCCAAATATTTATTCATGTGTTTTTTCCAAAACCCATTACGTGATGGAGTCCTACAGACTTATCGATAGAAGCACGAGATGGACACCAATAGTAGTGGCCTTTGTGTGATGTAATAACTAATGAGAAAAGAGCTATTATAGTCTAAATATAGACAATTTATAATAAACCCGATGTTGCATAAAATACATTAAGTGCTTTATTTATATCTTTTGGGGGTTATATTGTGGGGGATAGTATTGGGGTTGTATTCATACACGCGTAGGTAGTTACATCCCAATTATCTTATAGTTAGTTGTAATTCATTTATTGTGATATTGTGATGATTAGTTATCATAATATGACTTGGGTCGGATAATGTGCGTTGTATTGCACTTGGATGAGTGGTGGGATACTTATTGCTTGTGAGAGTCGATGGGTGGTATGTATTGTAAATCAACCGCGTGATTATTTATTATATTTGAAATTAATTCTTGAAAATCTAGGGATCTGACCCAAAATTATAAAAATTTTTTTTTCCACTTTAGACAGGATCAACAGGGCTAAGGAAATATCAGACTTGCAGCTCCACTTGGCATAAAAATCTCAATCGTTTGAATCCTGCATTGCTTTCTATTTATTTCTGTTTTAGTTGATTCCGTTTCAGAGTTTTGTATGGGAATAAGCCTTATTTATTATTCAGTCAGTTTTATTTAGAGTATTGATGTGCAAATATTCGATATGTCATTTGGATTGAGACTTATTTATTTATGTAGTTATGTCATTTCAGTTTACTTTGCATGCGTGTTTGGTTTAACTATAATTTTTACTTTATAGTTTTATGCTGAGAATGATATAAATTGTTTAGTACGCTCAATCTTCGATGTATTAGCTTGGCTGACTATTACGTTTAAATTGGAGTTTGTCACAGTTAATATCAAAGCATCTAGGTTCTAGTGTCCTTAAGATATGTGTTGTACTCATTACATTCTGTGTTACTTTCTTTAATATGTAGAGACGTAAGTTTCAGAATCATTGTACTCTTTGTAATTTCATTCTAATACGAACTGTATTTGCTTTCGGATGAAAAACACTTGATGTGGTAGACCACAACTCACAACCAATGAGGCCACAGAGGGTAGGGCTCATTAGAAGCCTCAATCAAAACCATAGTCTCCACATGAACCACCCGTAGTTACGGTAGCAGACGTAGATACTATAGTTACTCAAGTAGTCTTTATAGTGATGGATGTCATATTACATCACTTCTAGCCATAGATACCACCACAACCACCACTACAACATGTTGTGTTACTAGTTCAATTATAGGATTCCGTTTGGGAGAGAGAGAGGGAGGCATTTGCTAAGGGCCACTCACCAGAGTTTGCTGGGAGTACCGACATTACTGTAGCGTGCCAATGGAAGAAGGATATTCAAAGGAATTTGAGTGTGGTGGACTGCACACAAGTGAACAAATAGATGCTAACTTCATTCTGATTGGTAGGAACAACCATGCAGGGTGGTAGTCAGTTACCACACTAGATGGGCGGGATAGGATGAATATTGCTGAGTTTTAGGTAAAATACGATGGCAAGTACTTTCTGCACATAGTGAGGACATAAATGAAAAGATGATTCATGGATATCAAGAAGGAGAACTGTACTATAGAAGAATATGAGGAGGAGTTAACTGCATTGTCATTTTTTCCTTGAAGGAGGTAGACATCGAGGTGAAGAAAATAGAGAGGTTTGTGATGGGGTCAGCCTGGCACATCAGGAAGTACCTCTTAGGGAATCCAACTTTTACCATTTATACGCAGATAGTGTGTTCCGCGTTACTACATTGTCAGGATCATAGGTCGTTTCAAAAGCGTAAGGGCGAGAAGAGGCCCAATATAGACACGTCTAACCATCAGGGCAAGACAAATGGGAATAGCACTCAGGGGTATAACAGTATAAGAGGTCCCAATCAAGCGATCATTTTAGGAAGCATAAGGGTTTTGATGATTGAAACAAGAAAGGAAATCAGGGCTAAGCTCAACTGTCCCATCACGGCCATCAGGACAAGGAACATCCAGGCCAGTGGGATCATGGTCGTGGACAATAGGGCCAATAAGGATAGCAGTAGGTTACGCTATAATTTTATAGAGATTAGTACGCCTGTGGAGAGGCAAGACATATAGTGTGGAGGTGACCTCGGGGAAATCATGGGGGCACAGAAGCAGGGAGGTCAACATGGGCATCAGTTACCTCAGGGGCAACATTATCAATTTCCACCCCTGCCAGTTATAGCAATGCCATCATTACTGGAACCACCCGTCCCACCTCAGGAAATATCAATAGTTTTAGTATGGACGTGTGTACCACGTCTCACTCAGAGAGGAATCAGTGCCAGTGCATGCAGTAGAGGGTAAAGGGAATGTTTCCTATCACCAGCGACAATCCAAGTAGTAAAGGGAATGTTTCCAGTTTTTGGAAATATAAGATGCATTTTATTTTATACTGGTGCATCTCGTTTGTTCTTTGGTACTAGCTTTGCTTGCTCATCGGGGATGATAGACTTATCATCAAATGTAGTACTTCACTTGGACTCATCCGTGGGTAGAGGGGCACCTATAAGTTCCGTGTGTAGAGGCATAGGGGTATACATTGGGAGACTTAACTTTACAGTTGACCTACTAATTTTAGACCTGTCAGAGGATGACTTTATCCCAGTGATGGATTGGTTAGACACTAATAAATCTTGTGTGGATTATTTTGGGAGGTCCATCGTTTTTTTTATTACATGGAAAGAGATGTACTTAGTTGTGATGCCATGCCCGGAAGGAGGTTTGATCACGCATTATTCTATATTTAGAAGGAGACTTTTAAGACAGTCATCATTTCTTTAAACTCTATTTTTGTTTGTAGGGAATTCTCAAATGTGTTTCAGGAGAATCTGGGGTTACCACCGAGTAGATAGATTGAGTTTGTGATTGATTTGGATCTGGGTATGAGACCTATTACTCGCATAATATATCGTATGGCTCTTGTGGATATGAGAGAGCTTAGGGATTAGATTCAACAGCTATTGGGTCAGGGATTTATTCGGAGGAGTACTTCGCCTTGGGGTGCTCCGGTCCTATCTGTGAAGAAGAAGGACGAGTCATTGAGGTTGTATTTAATACTCATGCCTAATATTTTATTATTTTTCCCATGTAAGTTGTAGTAATATGGAAACCCTTGGGAATTGGATCATTATAATTAGGTTTATGTCTGTAATTGATTGTTCTTGGAGTCTAGATGGTAATTGTGGAAGTTTTGGGGTGAAAAATGGTGAAATTAGGAAACGGTGATTCGAACGATAATTAAGTTCGTTCGAATGGGTGGCCATTCTCGTTCGAACGAGGAAGATTGGTTTGAATTAAAGTCCATGATCGTTTGAAGTGAAGATTGAATGAGGATGGAACGAGATCCCACTGTATAGATGAACAGGCTCGTTAGAAGATCGTTTTAAGGGTAGGTCGAACAAGGTCCCATTCTCGTTTGAACGATTTGACCAAAAATTTTATGTTCGGGTTGCCCTTGTGTGTTGTCACATTTTTGGACCCTTGGATCGATGATGTGTTGAGCTGTGAGTGTCCCAAATGGTCAATTTTGAAATTTAGGTGCGAGGAAGGTTTTTTATATAGTTTGTGGGAGGTTATTTGGGATTCATTTTGTGTAGAAGATGGGAGAGGTGGTGAGGTTTCTCCCCCACCATTTTCATCATCTCTCTCTCTCTCTCTAGTTCATGAAGAAATTTTTTCCCTTTTGATCCACCATCATCCATCCTACACCACCATAGCCCCACCATGTATCACCACGTTTAGAGGTATTCAACTATATTTAAACCCAATACACCTATTTCCACCATGGACAAACAAAGCTACAAAATTTGGAGGTGTTGTTAGGGGGTTTTAGAGAAGAAGAAGAGTACTTGGAGCTTTCATGAAGATAAGACTTTTGGAGCTAGGGAACCTCATTAGGGCCACCCGAGGAGGTAGGGGTTCCCACCATCTTCTTTCTCATCCCCCATTTTTGGAGCTACATTTGAGGTGAGAAAACACTACTCTTAGTTTAAGATTTTATATTTCATATCAGTAGTCTTGTAGCTAGAATTGAAGACTAGGATGCATTATGATATAAGAATGATATTTCTTATGATTTGTAAAAATTGTCTACAAAATGGGTTTCAATGGTTTGGAGTAAATTGATATATTTCAAGAAAACTTGGTATTAAACATTTTCATGGAATAAAAATGTTGGAAGAATGCTTATTTTGTTGGGAATAATTTAGGAATAAATGTCTCAAAGTTTTCTTGTGAAATATTTTTTTTTGTATAAATGGACATTTCATTCAAGTTTTGAAGGAACAAAAGTGTCTCTTGCCTTGAGAATTATGTTTGGGAAATATTATGAAATTTCTAGAGTAAATCAAATGTTAGACCCATTGATAGGATTTTTGGACATAAAATCTATCTTCTCATGCATATAAACTTGTAGTATTTTGAGGTTAAGCATATAAACAAGCTTATTGAGGGTTTATTAGGTTTAAACATGAAATGGAGAAAATAAAAATCTCAGCCTTTAAAGATTTTGAAAAAGGTTTTGGAAATTTGATAAGTGTAAGGATTCAAGACTACGTGTATTAATAACGAAATGGTATTTTTCTTATAAAGTAGTCGAGATGTTCAATGATTTCTTGGAAAAGAAAGTGATGAAATAAAGACTTTTCCAACTTAAGAAGAATATTACTCCAAAATATTAAAAAGGTTTTAATATGTTAAAAACACTTAAGAAGTTTGGGTAGGTAAATTAATCGTGTTTTGGGAAATAACGCTTGTGAAAATGAAGGAAAAGACAAGTTTGGAAACTAATAGGTAAAATAGTAATTTTAGGTAAAGTGAAATATTTTTATGAAAGGGTGTTATAAAAAATGGTCCTTTCTGCTGTTCGATTATATAATATAGTTTCATTCGCACATAGGTATAACGTGTTAGAGTCTCCTTTCTACTGTTCGATTCTATATTGAATTATTGTAATTTTCCACTCGGCATTTGGTTCATTCCCTCGTCTTTGTTATGGAAAGTTGGGTGCAGTTCCGTATTTTTAGAGCGTTGTACATGTAAGTATTTTTTTATTTTACGTTAGTATCTCTATATGCTTGGATTCCGGGACGCTTCCCACGAGTCCCTCATGTATCTTAATTTGAAATGGAAATCACATTCTAAACAAGTGAAATGTTAATGAAATAAAATTGGACTAGCAACACTATGTAGGTTATTTTATTGATCTTCACACTTAACACTCGGGTCGGACTGAGTTGACCACGGGTAACCCATAAATCTGGGCCTAGGCGTTACAAATGGTATCAGAGCTTTAGGTTCAAGGTTCCTTTCGGGAGTGATGTGGTGAGGTCGGTAGTGTATCTTTCGACGTCGGTGTTGGTTTTGGGCTGATCACACTAGATTGGTGACGATTTCAGTTTATGTTCTCGACGGTGGATTCAAAGAGATTAGAACGACGGTTAACTCTTTGCCAAGTGGCATACAACTAATTTAGTTTTCATTAATCTCTTTCGCACTTCTGATTAGACATGTTAGTGATTTACCAGTGTCTGCACGTGCCAATAGTAGCGACATTGCAGTTTTTAGTGTAAGGTGCTTGTGTATCAATCGTTGATGATATGAGAGGTATGTTGAGGTGTTGATAGAGCTTAATGATGTCCGTTAAATTAAAAACATAAATTGTATAAAGTCAATCGTGGAGATTAGGTGACTAGTGCGTCATGCCTAAGCAGTATTGAATTGTGATGAGGATACATTAAATTCTGTGTGCGGTACTTTCGAATAGATAACAATGATGATGTAATTAGGCAAATTTGATCCTTGGGGTATAATCATGTCGTAAGATAATTGGTGATTCGATAGACGTGAGGAACCTTGTTGGTTAACACTTGGGGATGTGTACTCGGTGTGAGTTGGTAATATACTACTGTTGTAAGTAAGTGTCTTGTTAATTGTTGATTGAAAGTTGTGCCTTGTAAGGTATGATGAGGGTTACAGGAAATTTATGGTAAGTATGTTACGTATGCAAAAATGACCGTTGAGGAGACTTAGGAGTGAACTCTAGATATTCTTCCATGTCGAGGTTTTAAAAAATGTGACTTTGAGGGATGGGATCATTAGTGATGTCAATGATGCAGATCTAGAGGTTTATAGGTTGTAGGTGACATCATGTATCCTACCAGAATCCTTATTAGTGTTAGTCTGTGGTTTGGTACGTGGCTTATGGCTATAACCATTTGGAAGGGTGATAAGATTATTATCTAAGTGTCAGGGCCCATTTTAGCGGCCTAAGAAATGGCTAGATGCGAGGTAATCCCAGTGTGAGTGTGGTTTAAGGGCATCTTGGAGTGTCCGTAGGACTAATTATGTGTGGCGTCATTGGGAATAGGAATCGACTTGTTGTGACGTCCTAAGGTGTTCAATAGTTAAGGTGCACCATCTGTAGAGGCTCGTTGACTAGTGTCTTTGCGAGCACCTAGTAAATCACGATGTGGGTATTGAGAAGTTTGTAAAGTATATACCTACGATGAGAAAATCATAAATGATAAAATCTTATCGTGTTTTGAGGAATTTTACATGGAGTATGTTTAGTGTCCTTAAAGAACCAGTTGAGTCCGGTATTAAAAAGAGCTAGTGTCATATTGATGATTGTATTGAGAGTCAGATGATGATTTCGGGATATTAGTCAAACTTAAAAGCGTTGAATCGTATAGTCCTTGGTGAGGTCACCCAATTTAATGTAAGTAGGTGAGGTAACCTTCTAAGGATAATTGAAGATTAGCACCGCGATTGGAAATAATGCCTTTGTCATAAGATGGCTAATGTAGGAAGTGTGGTGCTTGATTCTGATGGGTACTATGAAATGCAATTGGGACCTAGATTGATGATATCATGATAAAGACTTGAAAATGGCACCCTAAGGGGGATATCGAAGCATGATTAGAATATTGGCGTGTGTCGACAGTATAAGTTAAGATAGTCCTTGCAAAGGTAGGGAATAATTCTTGGCATGTCTTGCCAAGGTGATATGGATTAAAAAATGTAATCATGTGTGGTACTTACTACCCTTATAATGCTAATGACGACCGGTTTGGCCATTACATAAATTTAGTTTGGTAGAACTCAGAGATAAGCTCAGTGACGACCTTGTGTAGTTAAAGGTTAATTATAAGGTGATTGTTTTGCTTAACGGGGTTCTTCCTAAGGACATGTTGGGATGAAATCATGATATGAAAATGACATAGATGTGTTATGTTAATCATGACATCACTAAAGATGCGAATAAGGTCGGCTTGACAGAGGCGTTAGGCATTCGACACCCGGAGTGGTTTGTGTGTGTGAAGGATGTAAGGGGGAAAGCCTTACTCCTAAGGAGGGAAGTATGTCATTTGAATTTCTAGAGAACAACAATTTCGTATGTTGCTTTCTTCTGATAAAGATTAATGGTTGTGATTCTATTAATCACGATTGGTGACTCGAGCCAGGGTGTGTGGCTAGGTAGGTACTAGTGAGAATGTCTCGGAAGAGTCGTAAACTTCAAAGCACACAACGTAGGTTCGCTTTTCATAAACCATAGTCTGACGTGTATGGATGGGATTTTATCAGAACGTTATTTGTTCCTTTGATTCTTTGGTATGTGTCCCTTTCAATTTCGGTAATAGAGGATTGGTATTCCCATGACTGTGGCAGCTCAAATTTGTACCATGTCATTGTACGATGCGGTTAGGCCTGATAGAGTGAGGGTGGACTTGGCATGGTCAATGAAGATAGATATTTTGGTGCGCCCCTATCTAAGGTATCCTTGCTATTGCAAAACGTTCAGTGTACGGGTGGCTGCGCTTTCGTTCGCACTGTTTTCTCATAGTAATTGATTTTCTTAGGAGTAGTAACCTTACGACTAGATGACATTACAATCAGTGGCCCTGGTTGTAAAGAGATGGATGATGACAAGAGGACATTGAATAATGTTAAAACTCGAGGAAACTTATCACGCAGTGTTACTTGGACACGGTGAGTGGATTGGTGCGATACTCAAGTGAGTGCTCCAAATTGAGATGCCTAGATGTAATACTAGGGTCATCAGAGTGGCACAGTGGAAGGTATCAACCGAGTGCACAATGACGATTTGGTCGGTGTATTACTCCTGAGAGTGAGTAGTTAGCGATGTAAGGTTAACATCAAGCTCAGGAAAAATTGTGTTGTGAGGATGGCCCAAAAATTTATGGGACGCAACATATGTAGTCCTAATATTGGGAATGGTTCTTGGTGATGAATCTGATTATTAGTTATATTACGGTTAATACTTAGGTGAGTATTAATCACTAGAGAGCGTTACCCGATAGAGGTGTCGATATGTTTTGGGTATTAAAAAGGTAGTCTTAGGACATGATTGAACGTGATCGTCAGGCGAGTGGAGATTCAAGGACAGTTTTGCGACGTTGATGGTTAACGTGGCGGTGAATGTTAGAGCATGTCGCATGTTAGGCTTTTGGTGACAACCCCTGTGTAAGGGCATGTGATGTGATTTTAGCTATTAAGGACTTCGATTATTTTATCTTGAAGGATTTCTATGACTTAGAATGAGTGTTGGTAAATCCCATTAACTTGAGGAATTTGTGGATCGATAATTTCGGGGATGAAATTTCCTAATGGGGGAATAATGTAATACCCGTGCCCAATATTTTATTATTTTCCCATGTAAGTTGTAGTAATATTAAAACCCTTGGGAAATGGATCATTATAATTGGGTTTTTATCTGTAATTGACTTTTCTTGGAGTCTTGATTGTAATTGTGGAAGTTTTGCGGTAAAAAAATGAAGAAATTAGGAAACAGTGTAATTGTGGAAGTTTTATCTATAATTGACTTTTCTTGCGTCATTGATGAGGTGAAAAATATAGAAAGATGGAGTCGCCAGTCTATTTTACTCAAAACAGACAAAAGAAAAGGGAGCCATCCCGAAGGACATCATCCAAAGACATACTGATACATATAAAACCAAAATGATTCGAAAAAAGGGTCCGGAGGCTAAGTTACGAAATGGGAAGGTATTAGGCACCCATTCACCCTTACGGTCTCTCATGGGCTCTTGCTATTTTCCTTTATTTCCCCGTGATATGTGTGCATGTGTATACGTAGTGGAGATAGGAATCATCAACTTGTATCATGGAAGAGATAAAGCGAGTCACCCATAGGAATGTTCCTAAAAAATAATATTAGAAAATATGATTTACGCGATTATCCTCGCGTTGATCGTTATAACGGAACGATAACGCACATGGAATAATACGCCCCTAAGAACAAATATATGTATATGTAAATATATAGAATTTAAGATAATTGAGTTTAAAGAATATAGAGAAAATAGAAAATGAGAGAAAAGTAGGAATATGACTCGAGTCACGGGTTTTACCTCGAGACGCCTACGTAGCCTATAGAGGCATCAAAGTCCACGTAGTTCGCATGCAAAAATGAGGGGTGGGATTTATCCCATAAATCCAATCGGGTACTTCTCTTATATGTGTGTGTGTGTGTGTGTGTGTGTAAAAAAGTGTTTTAGTTGTGAGAAAAGTGTGAAAATTCCCGTTTTGAATTTATGAGCAAATCCTCTTTTTCTTATTTTTTTGGGTTTTATTTATATGAAAATAAGCGATGTGCAATAATACGAAATAAAAAGTATATTAAGATATGTGAGATTAGAGAATAAAAGTGCTAAGTAATAAAACGAATTAATGCGAATTTAGGAGAATTTAAAGAGAGAGAGTTGGGAAAGTTGGACCTTCTTGAAGCTCTTGAGCTTGATCTTGGATGTTGGGGAGACGCCCTTGCACTTGGGGGATGATGGAGGATACTTAATTCACCAAGCTTGATGAAAAATGTGATGAAAGGTGAAGGTTGGAAAGGGATTTGTATGTGGAAATCACGCCGACTTTGAGAGGGGTTTTCTGAGCTGACTGAGAGTAATGGATCTGTGATTTTTTCTCTTTCCTTCAAATGAGGTTAGGCCCTCATTTTTATAGGCCCAGGGAATTTTCAATCGCCATAGCCCCGATCCTGCCAATCGGCGGGTGTGTTTAGGCACACTGAAGATTGGCAGGGTCTGGAACCTGCCGTTTGGCAGTCTCTTTCAGGTTCCTTTGGAAAATCGATCGTAGAGCGCAAACCGTTGATCCGAATTGCGCACGGGGTAAATTATTGGAAATATATTTTAGAGACCTTCGAAAGTACTTTGGACTTCTCCCGGGTCCGAGAGTTATCTTTGGGTCAAATGTGGCTCGGAAGCGTTCATCGGTCCTTTGGACGGGGAATTGTTGGACGCAAACGGATCGTTCGTCCGCATGGTAAGTCAGAATCGCTCACGGGGCGGACCGTTGGAAAGGTGAGGAGATGTAATTAGACATTTAAAAGAGTTTGACTTGGTTAAGGGAACTAACTTTGGTCAACCAAGGCCTGGAAGCGCTCGGTGACCTTTCAGAGTAAAACGAATCGTTCGTCCGTATAGTAAGTCAGAATCGCGAACAGGGGAGACCGTTGGAAAGGGGTTTCAGTGACC
The DNA here is from genome assembly GCA_949130495.1 of Sambucus nigra. NCBI lineage: Eukaryota > Viridiplantae > Streptophyta > Magnoliopsida > Dipsacales > Adoxaceae > Sambucus > Sambucus nigra. The sequence continues at coordinate 56,146,313 of OX422220.1, forward strand.
TTCAAATATTCATTCTGTCTCGATCGAGATGAAGAGTTGACTTTGGTCAAATGGAGCCTGGGAGCGTCCGGTGACCTCCTGATCAGTTTCGGGGGAAAACGGATCGTTCGTTTGCACCGTAAGTCAGAATCATGCACGGGACTGACCATTGGAAAGGGGGTTCAGTACCCTTCGAAGATTCATTCAGTCTTGTTCGAGCTGAAGAGTTTGAGTTTTGGTTAAACGGATCCTGGGAGTGCCCAGTGGCCTCTAGGTTAGTACCTGGGGTATGACTTAGGTTTGCAATGATGAAGGGAGGTGCTAGGGACCTAAGGAGAGTTTAGGGGGTATTAGAATGGGGTGTCTACAGAGCCCCTCGATGGGTGAGTTTGGAATAAACGATAATCGTCGAATAGACACCACATGATGCCTTTGAAAGAGGGTGACCGAAGGGTCGAGGTCGATTCTGAGGACCTAAGGATGAGGATGACCGTCTCTGCAGGTCGAAGCCAATTCTGAGGGCTTGAAGATGAGGGTGACCGATTCTGAAAATTGAAGCCAATTCTGAGGGCTTACGTTGTGATGACCGATTCTACGGGTCGAAGCTAATTCTGCGAGCTTTGAGTTGAGATGACCAATTCTGCGGGTCGAAGCCAGTTCTGTGGGCTTAAGGTGAGATGACCAAATCTGTGGGTCAAAGCCAATTCCGTGGGATTAAAGTGAGATGACCAATTTTGCGGGCTTAAGTTAAAATGACCAATTCTGCGGGTCGAAGCCAATTCTACGGGTCGAAGCTAATTTTGCGGGCTTAGGTTGAGATGACCAATTCTGCGGGTCGAAGCCAATTCTGTGGGCTTAAGGTGAGATGACCAATTCTACGGGTTAAAGCCAATTCTGCGACCTTAAGGTGAGATGACCAATTCTGCGGGTCGAAGCCAATTCTACGAGCTTAAGTTAAAATGACTAATTCTGCGGGCTTAAGGTTGAGATGACCAATTCTGCGGGAATAAAGGTGAAATGACCAATTTTACGGTTTGAAGCCAATTCTGCGGGCTTAAGGTGAGATGACCAATTCTGCGTGTCGAAGGCAATTCTGCGGGCTTAAGTTAAAATGACCAATTCTGCGGGTCGAAGCCAATTCTACGGGCTTAAGGTGAGATGACCAATTCTGCGAGTCAAAGACAATTCTGCGAGCTTAAGGTGAGATGACCAATTATGCGGGTCGAAGCCAATCCTGCGGGCTTAAGGTGAGATGACCTCGGGGAACGTTTCCAGGGAAATTACCTCGTGATTTTGATTCGAGCTGGGGAGCTGATTGCTGGGGAAATCCTTGTGTATCTTCTGGAGACTTTACCGGGGGAACAACCAATTTGATGTTAGGGAAGTGATTAGGTGGTCCAGGGTTTGGATGCATTTCTCGGGGAAAATAGGCGATGATCCGGAAGTTTTGGACATTGTCGAGGAGAGATTCACTTGTCTTTTGAGAGTTCCACTGGGGAAATAGGGGTTATGCTTGAGGAAGTGCGAAATTTTCTTGGTGAAAGTTCTCTAAATCATTTCTGGGATTTTTACGGATTTTCAGAGGATTTTTCAGGGTTTTCTGGTATTTTTTGGGAATTTCTGAACGAAATTCAAGGGGGTTGCCGGTCGGCATGGTATGGAGGGTGCCATTCGGTAGTGGCACAAAATTTTGGGCTGCCTCGAGAAGGTAAAGGGTCAGTGCCAATCGGTAGGTGGGGGTGCAGTGCCAATCGGCATGACCATTGGAATCCTATATAAAGGGGGCGAGTTCCCCTCATTTTTCACAACTTCTTGCCTTCCCTCTTTCTGTGTTTTTCTTTCTCGAATCGTTCTAGAATTCCGTAATAAAAAAAATGGCCACTTTTGTGAGCACTGCAGTACACCGGGAATGGTTGGATATTGATGACTGGGCAAACGTGGAGTGGAGGGCCAGAGCGCGTCTTGCTTTGGGGAGCGAGAAATCTTTTGATGCATTCGAGCCGTTTGTGGATGAGCTGACCATGCTGTGGGAGCCGTCGCATCATCGCTCTTCGAGGGTGGTGAACCCTGGTTATATAAGTAAAATGACTTTTGGCATTCTTTTTGTTGGCAATTTTCCTCTTTTCTTGGATTTTGATAAGGATTTTCTCTTTTGGCAGTTTGATGTTTCTTTATCGAATATGCGTGCTCGTAGGACGACGGGGCTTAAGGATGTCTGGGAGAATTTTCCACCTATTGTCGTTGGGTGGTATCCTCATCAGGATTTGGGAGGTTGGCGTCTGTGCTAGATGAGACGCCTCATTCTACGACAGTCTTATGCGCTCTGGGGGAGAGGTGGTCGAACACTACCCACACCTTTCATTTTGGTTTTGGGGAGATGACTCCTATAGATGTGCAGCAGGTGTTGGGGTTGGATTGTGATGGCGAGAAGATAGAGGTGGATCCCTCTTTGTGGGTGAGGCTGAAGGCAGTGTCTGCGGCGTTTGGTGATGTGGGGAGGATAGTGTCTGGGGACTCCATCCGTCTGTCGCTGCTGATGGATATATTACTGGGCAGGGTGATTGATGTGGAGGACGGGTTGCAAGTGAGGTAGATGGCCCGGTTATTTATTTTGTTAGTGTTGGGGGGATTTCTGGTGGCATCGAGCGACGACGTTGTCCACTTATGTTTTTTACCATATCTGAGGATGTTTTCGAACATCCCTTTATATGACTGGGGAGACTGACTTTGACGACCCTTTATTTTTCCTTGGATGCATTCAGCCGGTGCTGTTTTCACTGGAGCCATGTATCTTCTTGAGGTATTCTTTAATTTTGTGCATTTTCCCTTCATTCATTCGTATTTTCCTTATGCACCTCTTTTGATTACAAATTCTTGTCTTTAGCAGACGTGGTTCTATGAGGTGATTGGATGTAATACCCAGTTGATCGCTTTAAAGGACGAGACCGTTGGGGATTTTTGCCGGTTGCATCGATGGCGTAAGGCCAATCGGCAGTCGAGGAGGTCTCTCTCTCTAGAGACGGTGCGTCAGGTCTTGAATGGCCTGACCAGTGATAGGGTAAGACTTTTTTTTTCTTCAGTCTAAGACCTTTGTGTGCTCTAATTCTATGTTTCCTTATATTTTGCTGGGGATTTTTCAGGTGACCTTTTAACCTTGGGGGACGACTGTTCAGGACACGGGGTTGACTGGAGTAAATGCGCAGATGAGGCGTTTACTAGCGCATGAGTTTGGACACTCTTGGTATCTCGGGGAGAGGGTGGTCCGACAGATTACTAAGGTGGAGGTGGTGGTGCCACCTGCGAGGCCCCCTATATCTTTGAGGCGGGAGCGGTTTCTGCCAGAGGATGCGAGGATCGCAACGATGATTGGCGAGTCCTAGCTACTGTACACTGATATGGCTATACCGTATGATTATATGGACTTTGTGACGAGCTAGCTGATGGCGCCAAGCATATATAATGCACTTCCCTTCCCTCCTTCGGGTTCGAGTCATCCAGTGGGGTCCTCCTACAGCGGTGGCGCTCCTTCGACATCTGCGGTGGCGGTGACTTCAGAATTTCCCTTTGTGCGGCTGCATACTCCTTCATACAATATCTGGCGGGCTAATGGAGGGATGGTTCCTATGCTGCATCGTCCTCATGCGATGGACTCAGAGGAGTTGGGCTTGACAGAGGAGGTTCTTCGCCCCGAGGTATATTTTTTCCGCTCTTTTCTTTTCCTTACTTTTGGTTTCTTTTTATCTTTTCTGCTTGATACTGATTTTGCCTTTTCTTGCATCACGTTCGGGTGTCCACCACTTAGCTGAGGGATATTAGAGATTGGATATCTTCGATGACTGCCCATATTCAGGATGCGATTCCTGTTCCTTCTTGCTTGGTTCCGTATTCCTCATCCGGGGAGGAGTTTGGTTCAGGTAGTGATGGTTCGTCATCTCGCCATTGGGGAAAGAGAGCGCGCCGCAGGGGTGGAAGCTCTTAGGAGAGAGAGGGGAAATGGAAAGTGAGAGAGAGAGAGAATGTGGGTTCGGGCTGAGTCCCGTTTATTTTTTGCTTTTCTTTATTTTCCTGCAAAAATGATGTAACACAGAAACGTATCTATGCAATGCAATGAAGTTTTTTAATTATCTTCTGTTAATGATGAATGAATGCATGCACATGCGCTTTTTACTTTGCTGTTGCGACCATAAAAAAGAAATATTTTTAGGATTTTGAAGGAAAGTTTTATTCAAAATGAGAATGTGTATAACTATGAAAAGGGAATTTTTAAAATTCTGTTGAGAATATTAATTTATTTTGAGTTTTTTGAATTTTGACAAAAGAGGAAAAAGGAAAATTTTCCAAAAGTAGGGGGTTGCCGATCGACAAGCACCTTATCCGGCCTATCGGCATGTCAGTCCACTCTCATCAATTCAAAGCTTTGATTAGTACCCTCTTCAGCCTTTGGTACCTTGTGGGGCAGGATTTCTTTTGATTTCTTCAGGGGTTATGTATTTTGTAGGGGTTTTCAAGTATAAAAGAGGAGTAAGAGTGGATTGTTTTCCTCACACCTTTATATTCCTACTTTCCTGTTCTATAAGATGGCTCTTCGTGGTAGTGTTGAGTTTGCTAACTACCTCGAGACTTTGGAGGCGATGTGCTCCTAAAACGTCGACTACGATGCCTACAACATGCATCGAGTTTCTTTATGGCGTAATCGGCCCATAGAGTGGAACATGGTGATAGCGGCGATACAATTCTGGTACCTCGAAGACCATGTATTTCTCTTTGGATTGGAAGAAGTCTATCTGACTTATGAGGATTCCATGTTGGGGATAAATCCCGATGATGCTGCGGCTCTGCCTGAGTTTTCCCATTCTCCCTGGGAGTTATTGGTCGGGCTTCTTTGTATTTCGTGCTCGGCGGCCAGACCACTAGTGGCTGAAGGTATGATCTCTCTTCTGGTGATGTTGCGATCTGTGCATTTGCAGGAGGTTGGTGATACTGGATATGTCAGAGCTGTCGTTTTAGGCTTGGTTTCAAAGTTGTTGCTGATGATCGGGGAGCTACTGGTGGACACACAACTTGCAGCTATTGCTTCATGGATGTCCTACCATCGCAATCCTGTGGCGGTGATACTGGCGGAGAATTTGAATGGCTTAGATGCCTGGCGAGAAGGTCGTTCTGACTTTCTGAGGGGTAGCCCTGTGATACTATTCATGTGGTTGTCTGAAAGATTCCACCTGGTGACTCCTCTAGAATACCCTTTGTCGGCTGTACCTAACATTTTTTCGCACCATTTCATCAGTGTTGGCCTGGATATTAAGAGCTGGGAGAACTGGTTCGTGGATCATGGGGCTCTAAACATCCCTGGGGATTATATGAAATGGTTGTAGAGGAGAGTGGTAAACAAGATGTTGGAAGTGGAGACTGGACAAAGGTGGCTTGCCTCATCCGATACCATTGAGGGAGGTGTGGTATCGGTCCATGCAGCGTCTGTGGCACTCTATTCAGGCAGGGGAAGCTTAGGGACCCAAGGATGTAGATTATGATGATGGAGTGGGCTCCTCTGGTAGCTGTGGATAGGACTCTTGGAGAGTTTGTTTTATACCGGGAAATAAGTTTAGTTTTTTATTTGGATTTTTAGGAAGGTATCGGGGGAAGGGAGTTATCCATTCCTTTATGTACTTGCACTGTAATTTCTTATTAGTTAAATAAACAAGTGTTTGATCGTCTAGCTGTGCCTTTTGATGAAATTTGTATTTTGAATTATCTATACCGATCGCTAAGGCATGCATAATTCTTTTGTTCAAATATATATTAGAATGGACTGTCGTTCTCGGAGGTAAGAAAAGAATAGTTTTTGTGAAAGAGAAAGGGCTGTGCTTATGTAAGATGTATGAGCTGCCTACGTACCTCCGGGGGTTTTTGAAATTTTTTAATTTTTCTGGGAATGATTTTTGCAGAGGATCAGGCCCACGTAGTTCTGGGTAGAGGGATATAAAGAGAGATTTTTTTTATTTTTTTTAAGAATAGAAGGGAGATGAGAAGAGTCATAGCGCGCCGAGATTTCAGACTAGGGTAAAATTTCTTGAGATGGTCTAGGTTGACTGGACGAGCCATCTCTTCTCCATCTAAGTCGATGAGCATGGCGGTACCGCCGGACAAGATCTTCTTCATAATATATGGGCCGCTCCAATTTGGCTTGAATTTCCCTTTGGGGTCCCAGATGGGCTCTACTATTTATTTGAGGGCTAAATCCCCTTCTCGGACACCGCAGTCCTTGACTTTCTTATTGAATGAACGCATTATTCGACGATGGTATCCTTATATGTGATATAACGCCTTCAGTCTCTTTTCGTCCAGAAGTGACAACTCGTCAAGGCGGATTTGATGTCAGTCTTCCTCACTGACCTTGCTTTCAAGCATGATGCATAACGAGGGTATTTCTAGCTCCACAGGTAGGACCGCTTCCATGCCGTAGACTAGAGAGTAAGGGGTAGTCCAGTAGAGGTTCGAATTGAGGTTTGGTAGCTCCAGAGGGCGTATGGGATTCGGTCAGCCCAATCTCAACAACTTTCAGACATCTTATTTATGATGGCTATGAGGTTCTTGTTGGCAACTTCAACTGCACCATTGGTCTGAGGATGGTAGGGAGAAGATTTATGTCTCTGGATCCCATACTCGTTGATCACTTCTGCAACTTCTGCCTCAAAATATAACTCGTTAGCTGACACTAGCTCGTGCGGGACCCCATATCGGCAGTTGATGTTTTTCTTGATGAATTTCGCCACTTTCTTGGCATTCAGAACTGCGTATGACTCAACTTCGACCCATTTGGTGAAGTAATCAATGGAAACCAGGATGAACTCATGTCCGTTAGATACCTTGGGTGTAACCTTTCCTATAATGCCAATGCCCCAGGTGGAGAACGTCCAGGGAGAAGTCATGTTGTATAATTCACGCGGAGGCAGGTGTTGAAGGTTGGAGAACTGTTGGAATTTGAGGCATCTCCGGACATAGGCGGTGCAATCCTGGATCATAGTGGTCCACTAGTAGCCTTGTTGTATGATCTTCTTAGCAAGCATGTGATCGTTCATGTGGGATCCACATTTCCCGCTGTGTTTTCTCTGCATTACTTCTTCAGTGTCAGCCCCTGCGATGTAGTGTAGATGGGTTCCATAAAAGTTTTTCTTAAACAGTGCTTTGTGATAGATGATGTACTGGGTAGCCAATCTTCGGAGGGTTGCCCGATCTTTCTTGTTGGAACCCTCGGGATACTTACCCTGCTTGAGGAGGTGCCAGATATCATAATATCAGTAGTTGTCTAGCTCGGGATCTTCTTTGGTGATGAGTTCAATGTGGTAGCAGTGGATTGGTTTATCTTGATTTTGGACTAGGAAGGGGGCCATTGTTATTCCTTCGGGCATGTCGACCATAGAGGGCAAGGTAGCAAGGGCATCAGCTAGGTTATTCTTTTCTCGAGGTAGGTAGTGGAAGGTGATGTCTTGGAATTGGGAGGCTAGTTCTTCTAAGTGGGCATGGAAGAGTTGAGGTTTCTCATCCTTGACTTTCCATTTTTTGGAGCACTTGACCAATGATGAGGGCAGAATCCCCATAGACATCTAGGCATTGGATACCTTTCTTGAGAGCAACTTTTAGGCCTACCGTACATGCCTCATATTCAGTCATATTATTAGTGCAGGGGAAATCCAATTTGATGGCGATGGGATTGTGGGAGTCATCTGGGGCGATCAAAAGTATCCTAATGCCATATCCCTTTTTGTTAGCCGTTCCATCAAAGAACATTTTCCATCGGAGGTCGTCTTGAGCATCATATAAGATGTTTTCATTTGGGAATTCGGAGATCCAGTCATCAGCCTCTTCCATGGGGTAGTCAGCGAGGTAGTCAGAGATGGCTCTTCCTTTTATAGCTTTTTGTATGATGTATACGATATCAAACTTAGCTAAGAGCATCAACCATCGAACAATTTGACTAGATAAGGCGGGTTTCTCAAGTAGGTACTTGATGGGGTCCATTCGGGATACAAGCTTAATGGGGAAGGCGAGCATGTAGTGTCGCAACTTTTAGGTGACCCAAACAAGCACGATGCATGCTCTTTCCAAAGTAGTGTAGTTAACTTCGTACCTGGCCAATTTACGACTGGCATAATAGATGGATCTTTCTTTATGAGAATGTTCAAGGTATTGAGCTAGCAAATCCCCAGCTGCAGTGTCGGTTATGGTTAGGTATAGTAGCAAGGGGAGACCAAGCTATGGTGGTATGAGTACCGGAGGTTGAGTCAGGTATTGTTTGATTCGGTTGAAGGCTTTTTGGCAGGCCTCGTTCCAAACTTTGGTTGAATCCTTTTGAAGGAGTTTAAAAATTGGTTCATAGATGGAGGTGAGCCGGATGATGAACCGGTTGATGTATTGCAATTTCCCAAGGAAACCACGGACTTCTTTCTCCGTTCAGGAAGGTGGTATCTCAAGTATGGCTTTTATCTTTGCAGGATATGATTCTATCCCTTTCTCACTGACCATGAATCACAAGAGTTTTCTCTTTCTAATGCCAAAGACACATTTCTATGGATTGAGTCTCATCTGATATTGTCGTAATCGTTCGAAGACCTTTCGGAGAGCGGGAACATGACCTTCTTTAGTTTTGGATTTGATAATCATATCATCCACATAGACCTCGACTTCTTTGTGAATCAGATCGTACAGGATGGTTGTGGCAGCCCTCTGGTAGGTAGCCCCTGCATTCTTGAGACCAAATGGCATAACAGTGTAGTCAAAGGTTCCCCATGGGGTGATGAATGCAGTTTTTTCTTGATGATCTGGGTGCATTTTGATTTGGTTGTATCTGGTAAAACCGTCGACAAATGAATTCAGAGCATGACTGGTTTTATTGTCCACGATCATGTCGATATTGGGTAGCGGATAATCATCCGTTGGAGAGGCTTTGTTCAAGTCTCGGTAGTCTACGCACATCCGAACTTTCCCTCCTAATTTCGGCACAGGCACTATGTTGGCTAGCCATGTGGGATATTCGATCACACGAATAAAACCCATATTTAGCTGTTTGACCACCTCTTATTTGACTTTGAGCGACCATTCGATACGGAGCTTTCTTAGCTTTTGTTTAACCGACTTGTAATCTGGAAGGGTGGGGAACTCATGCTGAGCTATTTCAGGATCAATGTCAGGCATATCGTTATAGGACCATGCGAAGACATCCATGAATTCCTTCAATAATTCTTCGATTTGTGAGTGCTCATGCTCGTCAAGGGTAGCCCTTATCCTAATCTCGCGCAGTTGGCTATTAGAACCGAGGTTAATAATAACAATCTCTTCTTCATTAACTTGAATGCGGTTATGTTGTTTGTTATTAACCTTATTTAGATCAATTAAGAATTGTTCATTTGCAAAATCATCATCATCAAAAGTTTGATTAGAATCTAAACAATTAATGTAAGGCACAACAAGATACTCAAAATCTTCATTTATTTCATTGATAGGAAAAACAGCATTGAGAACCTCATCAAAGGAGGTCTCGATTACATTTGATCAAAGATAGATAACATAAGAAGAAATGGGGTAAACATTGGGGTTAGGTGGGATTTCAACAGGTAGAATCGACGCAGCATGCCAGTTGAGGAGAGGTGTATCAGCAACTTTAATCAAGTGGGATGGATCCAGTGATGTAGTGCTTGAATGAACCATGCAGAGTGCCAGCCCCAGTGTTTGCAAGTTGAATGAGTCCTCGGAGTCACTTTCCTCAGTCTCTTTGGTATCTTTGATGAACGATTGTACAATGTGTTGGGAACTTTCAGTCCGTGGGTAGCTATCTTGGAAAAAGATCTCCATTCCGGGTTTCATCTTCTTGTCTGTATGGTCATACCATGGTTTTGAAAAGCAGTAAAAGGGGAAGTCCTCACCCTCTTTGATGAATCGTCCGTTCAAGGAGTCACCTGAGATGGTTTGGAGGCAGTCTAGTCTTCTCTCTGGTCGAGTCTGGCGGATCATTTTGAGCTCTTGTTCTGATGGTTAATACCCCAAACCAGAAGGAGGGAAAGCTTTCTTCAGTTCAATGGGATCAATTATCCTTTGTTGTCTTTGTCCTAGACCCAGTCTGGGCATGAAGTGCATATTTCTGAACATCTGAATCACATTGACGTTGCCATGAGGGTCATATCCTGGACAAAGCCTTTCTTTGAAATCATCCACTGATGGGAGTAGGAGTGGTTCAACTCGGAATCCTGATAGGAGCATATCATTTGACCCATGCTGTATCTCAAGGATCGGACTGCTGGTACTTGCACCCTCGACATTGTCGTCGTCACCTATAATGGTAATGACTCATCCATCGGTGAAGAAATTTAATTTCTGATGGAGTGAGGAAGACACACCCTTGATACTGTGGAGCCAATGTCGTCCGAGCAGCAGGTTGAAACAAGCTGGGATGTCAATAACTTGAAATTTAATGACAGGGTTTATAGGTCCAGCCCTTATTATAAGTTTTATGGATCCCATCACTTATCGACGAGTATTATCGTAAGCACGTACAACAGTGGAGGTTGGAGCGAGATCACTTTCTTTCATTCTTAAGCATTTGAAGGTTCTTAATGGGCAGACATTCAAGGTGGATCCATTATCGATAAGAGAGAGTAGTACGATCTTCCCCATAACTTCGACGGAGATGTTGAGTGCATGATTATGGTTTGGCCCAATTATGGGGATTTCTTTTACGGAGAAGGATAGCATTCGGGTAGAGGTCAAGGATCCGACTAAATTTACTGCTTCTTTCGGTGTGGTAGAAGGAGGAGCTGTGGGTCCAGTGAGCAACTTGATCAAAGCATTTCTGTGTAGCTCGGAAGACATGAAAAGTCCCCATAGAGTGATGTTAGCTTGAGTTTTCTTCAGTTGATCGAGGATCTTGCTCTCCTCGAGGGTCATTTCTGGCATATGAAGGTTTTCAACGCCCTTCCCTTTGTCATTGTCTAATAGTGAGCTTGGGATCTGGTAATGCCTCCCCGATCTGGTTATGTGATTTACTGAAGAAGGGAAGAATATGAACCCTATTTCTTCATCAATCTTGGGTTGTTCTGCCATTTTGTTTATTTCTTAAAGGAGCTCCTAAAATGATATCATCCCATACATGTCGGTTATCGAGCCAGTTTTCTCAAAAGCTTGTTCTTTATTCGAATCTTCGAATTCTTCCCCCCATCCGGTGGTAATAATTCTGTCTTTTCACGTAAAATCAATGAATTTCCCAACTTTAATGGCTTCTTCATAGAGGTCTTCCCATTCTGTGGGTATATGTAAGGGTGAAGGGACCAGGGTCCCTTGTAATTTCAGGGTATTAAGTAACTCGGTCATACTGTAAATGTCATTGGTTTGCCTAAATAATTCTGCCATTATCTGTACGACATCATCTAGGCTGACTTCATCGATTGCTACCACCCAACTGTCAGATTCTTGGACCCATTTTCGTGCTTCCAAGAACAGCGTGCTGAACCTCTGGTAATCAATGATCATCTGTGAGGGAAATTTCATCCCGAAATCTAGGAGTTGGTTTAACACTTCTGATAATTTTATACTTCCATTTTCAGAACGGGTATGGATAGCGATGCATGCTCTAGTAAGGAGTGACAATGCCTGATCAGTGAGGCTAATAGGGTGTATGAGGAAATATGGGCAAGTTTGGAGAGGTTTGGGAGAGTGTATGGATGTGATTTGAGTTGAGGGATCAAATTTTGGGTTCATTTCTAGGAAGATAGCATTGGTATGATTTGGGAGTGGGTTGTGAGTAGTGTTTGGTTTAGGATTGGCTGGTGGGGAAATGGTACCCTCGTCAATTAGACCTTGGATTATATTTCGAAGGTGAAAGCATTAGTCGGTGGTATAGCCAGCAGTTTGATGAAAGGCACAATGGGCATCTGCCTTGAAGTTTCTTGAAAGTGGGTTTGGCAATGGACGGGGGTCCAAGGGTTTGATAAGGTTTCGGCTTAACAGGGCTTGATAAACTTTGGAGAGGGGAGCATGGAGCTCGGTGTATTCCTTTTGGACTGGGACATGGTGGCTCTTTGGTGCCCACAAAGTGGTTGGTTAAGATATGTTATTGATGGTTGAGACTGCAGCATTGGCAGGTTTGTCATACTTTCTGGAGGTGAACTGTCCGGACACTTTCTTTGGTTAAATTTCTATTTTCACAAGACCTTCCTCGATTTCTACTCCTGCTTCTTAGAGAGATCGAAAGTGGGGATAGTATTTTCCTCCCATGGTTGCTAGGATATGGGGAAAGAAGTTCTTCTTCACTATGTTGACTTATTCTTCCTCGGATGGCCGATTAGTCATAGTGGCTGCCTTTTCCCTCCATCGGGCTATGAAGTTACTGACTGATTCCCCAGAGTTCTGTTTGATCATATCTAAATCACGGTGGGTGACCTCAAGCTCTTAGTTATATTTGTACTACGGCATGAATTCACGGGCTACATCCTCCCAGCTACGGATTCTGGACTCCTCGAGAGACAAAAACCATCGGAGAGCGCTATCCTTCAAAGTTTGTTGAAATAATTGGGCCATCACTTCTTCAGAACCCCCAAGGAGAGTCATGGAGCGGTGATAACTGCAAACATGAACAATCGGTGGTCCACTTCCTCCGAATTTCTCGATATTCAGCATCTTGAACTTCTCGGGTAACCTTCCCTTAGGATAAGGAGACATGTGGGTGTAGTCCATGTAATTTTTGGAGATTCGGACTTGGTCGAACTTCTTAGTTAGCATCTTGAGATCTTCTTTGACCTTGTTCAATTCTTCCTCTTTCGGATCAAAGATCACAGGCAAGTTAACCCCAGGCTGGGAAAGGTTTAGCATAGGAAGCTGGGCAGGTGGCGACCCATTAATAGGAGGGGCACGTGGAGCATGCTGATATTCTTCAGGAACCCGATAGGCTCGAGTGGACCCATAGCGCGAGGAAATAACGGAGCTCCGGGGTGATTTGACTGCAGACCGAATCCAATAAGGAGCTAGGCCAAGGGCATGCGATCGACCTGAGAAGGTGCAAAATGGGATTTATTTTGAGAAAAAGAAGGGAAATATTTTTGACATTTTTTGTTTCTCTTTTGAGATCGAAGGGAAAAATATTTTTGGATTTTTGATAAAGAAGAGAGAAATGTTTTTGGATTTTTGATAAAAAAAATGAAACAATGTTTTTGGATTTTTGATAAAGAAGGAAAAAATGTTTTTGGAAGACGGGTCTCAGCATTATTATTATTATTATTATTATTATTATTATTATTATTATTATTATTATTATTATTATTATTATGTTCTCACTTGTATTAAATTATTTTAAATGCAAAATGAAATGCCGGACGGGACCCGAGCCTGGAAAAGTTGGGTTTGTAACATATGAAAAGCTATGGCTGGACTTGTAACGAGGCTCACGGGCAGGGTCCCGTTTTGAAATGCGCGAAAATTTGGGCGACAGGACGACCCAGAATTTCGGTAGAGTTTCAGGTTGAAATTGACAATCTAACATGTGTGTCCTAGGCTAGACACCTATATGCGGGTATGCAGTTAGTTGGGTGAATAAAAAAGGGTTCCCCCTTCGGCGTGGCTTCCACGATATACGTCTTGCTTTTGAGGGAAATCGGTACGTGTGGACAAGCCATTTGATATACCTGAGTGTACGTGAATTGCCTCACTATATACCTCGTGGGGACGGTACGTGTGAGAGCAAATTTGATATACTCGGCGTACGTGAACGAGTTTCCTGTGATATACCTCCCGTCATGACTTCGGTCAAGCGTTACCATGCGGGGGAACCATTCGATATACCTCGAAGGTACTTGGCCAATGGAAGGTGAGAGTCATATCGCATAGGCTAACTGCACCCTGCCGGACCAGCGCCCATCACAAAGTGACCCTCTAGTTACTGAACAAAATTTGGTCAATCACAATGCTCTTTGGTGATATTGTGTGAATCATGCATGATTTTCTTATTAGTATCTTATGATGAGAGTATCTTTCTTGATCATGCCCAACAGGGAGCAAAGTATTAGTACCAATGGTATACCATGTATGGGTGATGCGTGCAACATGGGGATATATGTGATCCTACGTGCACGTGGTGTGAAGTGTACACAGAGAATTTTCTACAAGTGTGTGAATAGAAGCATAAGCATGAGGTACACATGAGAAGTAAAAGGGGAACATGCAAAATAAGGGGATATATAAGAAAATAAAACACTCATGTAAATATAGTCTAGCCCTAAAAATGAAAATAGTCCCCAGCGGAGTCGCCACTGTGGCCATCCCTGATCCTCGCGGCGGGAGAGGATCCTTTTGGGTCCCGCGCATCCCTCTCAGGAGCGCTTCGGCCGGCGTCGTTGAAGAGGTGAAAAATGTAGAGAGATAGAGTCTCCAGTCTATTTTACTCAAAATAAACAAAAGAAAAGTAAGCCATCCCGAAGGACAGCATCCAAAGACAAACTGATACATACGAAACCAAAATGATTCGAAAAAGGGTCCGAAGGCTAAGTTATGAAATGGGAAGGTGTTAGGCACCCATTCCGCCCTTACGGTCTCTCATGGGTTATTACTATTTTCCTTTATTTCCCCGTGATATGTGTGCATGTGTATACCTAGTGGAGATAGGAATCATCGACTTGTATCATAAAAGAGATAAAGGGAGTCATCCATAGGAATGTTCCTAAAAAATAATATTAGAAAATAGGATTTACGCGATTATCCTCGCATTGATCGTTATAACGGAACGATAATGAACATGGAATAATACGCCACTAAAAACAAATTTACGTATATGTAAATATATAGAATTTAAGAGAATTGAGTTTAAAGAATATAGAGAAAATAGAAAATAAGAGAGAAGTAGGAATAAGACTCGAGTCACTGGTTTTGCCCCGAGACGCCTACGTAGTCTATAGAGGCATCAAAGTCCACGTAGTTCGCATGCAAAATGAGGGGTGGGATTTATCCCATAAATCCAATCAGGGACTTCTCTTATATGTGTGTGTGTGTGTGTGTGTGTAAAAAAGTGTTTTAGTTGTGAGAAAAGTGTGAGAATTCCCATTTGGAATTTATGAGCAAATCCTCTTTTTCTTATTTTTTTTTGGGTTTTATTTATGTGAAAATAAGAGATTTGCAATAATACTAAATAAAAAGTATATTAATATATGTGATATGAGGGAATAAAAGTTCTAAGTAATAAAACGAATTTAGGAGAATATAAAGAGAGAGTTGAGAAAGTTGGACCTTCTTAAAGCTCTTGATCTTGATCTTGGATGTTGGGGAACAACCCTTGCACTTGGGTGATGATGGAGGATACTTAATTCACCAAGCTTGATGAAAAATGTGAAGAAAGGTGAAGGTTGGAAAGGGATTTGGATGTGGAAATCACGCTGACTTCGAGAGGAGCTTGCTGAGAGTAATGGATCTCTGATTTTTTCTCTTTCCTTCAAATGAGGTTAGACCCTCCTTTTTATAGGCCCAGGGCATTTCCGATCGATATATCCATAGTCATTACAAATGGTAGGTGTGTTTAGGCACACTACCGATAGGCAGGGTCTGAAACCTGCCGTTTGGCAGTCTCTTTCAGGTTCCTTCGAAAAATTGCTCGTAGAGAGCAAACCGTTGATCTGAATTGTGCACGGGGTAAAATATTGGAAATTTATTTCAGAGACCTTCGAAAATCCTTTGGACTGCTCCCGGGTCCGAGAGTTATCTTTGGGTCAAATGTGGCTCGGAAGCGTTCGTCGATCCTTGGGATGGGGAATTATCGGACGCAAACGGATCGTTCGTTCGTATGGTAAGTCAGAATCGTCCAAGGGGTAGACCGTTGTAAAGGTGAGGAGATTTACTTCGACATTCCAAATATTTTGACTTGGTTTGGTGACTTGACTTTAATCAATCGGGGCCTAGAAGCTCTCGGTGACCTTTCGGAGTAAAACGGATCGTTCGCCCGCATGGTAAGTTAGAATCGTGCACGAGGTGGACCGTTGGAAATGGGTTTCAGTTCTTTTCAAAGATTAATTTAGTCTCGATCGAGCTGAAGAGTTAACTTGGTCAAACGAAGGCTGGGAGCGTTCGGTGACCTCCTGATCGAGTTTCGGGGGAAAATGGGTCGTTCGTCCACACCGTAAGTCAGAATTGCGCACAGGATAGACCATTGGAAAGGGGTTTCAGTGCCCTTTGAAGATTCATTGAGTCTCATTCGAGCCGAAGAGTTTGACTTTTGATCAAATGGAGCCTGGGAGGGCCTAATGGCCTCTAGGTCAGTACCTGGGGTATGCCTTAAGTTTGCAATGATGAAGGGATGTGCTAGGGACCTAAGGACAGGTTAGGGGGTATTAGAATGGGGTATCTATAGATACACTAATCCTGCAAAACCAGCCAATATTGGAAGCACTGAGAGAATTAAGAAAATTTTAAGTCAATTCACTAAAGAAGAGAAGCAAGATTCTCTAAACAATAACAAAGGCAAGAATGCCATTTTTATGTCAATAAATGAACATGAGTTCAAAAGGATATCATCTTGTACCACTTCTAAGGAAGCTTGGGATACACTTATGACTGCACATGAAGGTGATACCAGAGTTAAGGCTGCTAAAATACTGTAAGGACACAAATTTTCAATTGAGTCCATATATAGTTTTGGCTCAATTCCGGACAAAAACATTTATTCATAGGAATGTATTTGATTGTAATATTCTCAAGCCTATGAAGTGTATGTTGAAGACGTAGCGGCAAAGAATTTAAAGCTTCATCAAAATGCCGGTTTGTGTGCCTCGTTTCTACGTCATCAACTAAGGTTCCATGCTCCCAAGGTATGAATGTAATTATATTTATATAGGAGCTTGGAACAATATGTATTGGGTGTTAGGTGTAATAAAAAACTGCATTTTATTTTCATAAAGAATCAATTAGAACTTTAATATAAGTATATAAAAGTTTCTGGGCCAAAATCGAATTTTACAAACTTTCTGGTCGTTCGTTAGAAATATCGTTCGAACGAGTTTTTTTCGTTCGAACCAGATTTTGTTCGAACGAGTTTTGTCGTTCGAACCAGTTTCGTTCGAACGAGTTTTGCCAACGACCCTAACTGGTCAGTCGTTCGATATGTCGTTCGAACGAATGTTCGTTCTAACGAGGTATCTAACGAACTTCTAACGAGCCCAGGCTGGTCACTCGTTAGAAGTCTCGTTCGAACGAGAATCAAGTTCGTTCGAACGAGATTCCAGTGGGAACAGTTATTTGGAAGTTTTTTTGCAGTTTTTCCCCACTCATCCACTTGGTTTTCAACTAACTTTTTTCATACATTATTATCTGCGGGAAACACATTTTCCAAGACAACTTTTCCATCCTAATACATCTCCTAGAGAGAGTTTGAGAGATCATTTTAAAAAGGAAAATGTTCATGTTTGAGTGTTCTTCAACTTAAAGAAAAATCTTTAAACACTTAGTTTACACCCATTGTTGTTTATTCTAAGTTCTATATATACATATCCTTACTTGGAGTTTTTGGCACCGGTTTTCTCTACCGAATTCAAGAGACGTTTCGGGTTTGCTTCTACACCCCATCACAAAGAAGACTTTTGTTGAGATTCTACCCACACGGAGAAAGGCTCCATGCTTGGGTGACGGTGACCATATAAAGTCCCATCGGTGGATTCCGAGACCGCGGTGGTGTTCCGAGGTTGTCCTCTAGGAAGAGGTTTCTACGAGAAGGAGCATCGAGGCTTGAGAGGGATCGAGTCAGTCGTTGTAAGTCTATCTGTCTTGTAATTGTAATTCCGTATCTAGTGGACTTGTGGCTAGGGCCGTCCGAGGTTGTTTCCCGTCTTGGGTTTTTCCTCGTACATCTCGGCGTAGTGTGACATTGTTTATTTTATCTTGCACAATAATTTAGAATCCATGCTTAGGATAATTTCAAGATAAAATTTGGTTTAATTATCACACTCATTTAATTTGGGACTTTAATTAAATATTGGGTAAATTTGGTTCATTCAAGTCATTTGCTAAAATTGGTTTCGCCTTACTTTGTTTACATGAATAATCATGACTTAGGCAAATTCTAGGACTTGAATTATGTTTTAATTTGTTTTGTGAAATTAAAACTTGTTGTTATATTTGAAAGTTGAACCATCACCTGCTTTACAACGCTTTCGCACCATTCGTATTGTTTTTATACATAAAAAGGAAATTATATTTTAATTTGAAATTATTTAAAACCCGGGGATTCCACTTTTCAAATTGGTATCAGAGCCAAAAACGATAAATTATTTCGTTAAGATCATTCAATTTTTGGCTAAAATGGATGTTTCCCCATTTTCAAAATTTCCTATTTTCGATGGTTCAAGCTACGCGTATTGGAAAGCGCGAATGAGATCGGCACTTAAATCTATCGATGAACGTGTTTGGATGTCTGTTGTTAACGGTTGGACCCCACCAACACATTTAATTGAAAATGAACATGTTCCCAAACCCGTCGATAGATGGACTGAAAATGAGTTTAAACATGCTAATTTTAATTCCCGTGGTTTAAATTCCTTATTTAGCGCTGTCGCACCGGATGAATTCCGACGTATTATGACGTGTGAAACCGTTAAAGAAGCTTGGGATATTTTACAATTAACTCATGAAGGAACTAGTGTCGTTAAAGCTTTAAAACTCCAAAACCTCACCACTCAATTTGAAACTATCAAAATGGATGAATTAGAAACTTTTGATAAATTTTATGCTAGACTTTCTGATATTGTTAATTCATCTTTTAACTTGGGAGAGAAAATACCTGACGACCGTGTTGTAAAGAAAATTTTGAGGTCCCTACCCGATAGATTTATTCCTAAAGTGACCGTTTTAAATTCTTTACCCACTTTAGCCTCTACGAAATTAGAAGAGCTTGTAGGTGATTTACAAACCGATGAACTAGATATGTTTCCCTCTAAAACTAAAAAGAAAATTGAAAAGGGTGTTGCTTTAAAAGCCCGAAAAGAGGTCAAACAAGTAGTAGAGAGCGATAGTGAAAGTGACTCGGAAGATATGGCTTTGTTTTCTCGCAAATTTAGAAAATTTCTTAAATTTAACAAAGATAAAGTTAAAAATGATTTTAAGAAATTTGATTCTTCTAAACATGATAAAAGCGAGAAGTTTTCTAAAGCCGAGAAGATCCCTAAAACTAGTAATGAAAATTTAGATAGGGACGAGTCTAATAAATGTTTTGGTTGTGAAGGTTATGGCCATAGGGCTTATGAGTGCGCCACTAAACTAAGGAAAGATGGTAAGCGACCTATTTCATATAATGCAACCCTTAGTGATAGTGATAAGGAAGAAAAGCCCGATTCCCCCACTAAGAAAATTTTTGTGGCTTTTATGGCTAGTCATGTGAGTGATTGTGACAACTCATCGATTGATGAAACAATAGCACATGCCACTTCCAAGGTCATTGTACATGATTCTCTTATTTTTGATGATAGTGAGAGTGAAGAAGAAAGAGAGAGTGAAAATGAAGAAGAGGTTGATGAGAGTGAACTTCAAAATGCTTTTCATGAATTATATAAATAATCTATTAAATTGAAAAGAGCTAATTTGAAGTTAGAAGCGAGTTTAAGAGAGAGTGTAAAGGTCATTGATGAAAGTGCCTTAATAGAAGACCTTAGGACACATGTGAGGACTCTTCAAGAGAAGCTTGATTATGTAGAAGGCGAAAGAGATAGCCTTAGGGGTTTAATGGAATCCTTGAAAAAGGAGCTTCTTGCTTTTGAAGAGCGAAATGTTTTACTAGAATCTAACATTGTAGAATTGGAAAATAAATTAAAAGATTCTAGTATTATCAAATTTGATTTGGAATGTCGTTCTGAAAAACTAGATAAAATGTTAGGAACGGTCCAAATTAAAAATGACACTTGTGGTTTAGGCTTCAATCCCTGTAATGAATTTACTCATAATGCCCAAACCAATGTTTTAGGAGAATCAACTAGGAATACTTTTAAAGATCACTCCTTAAGTAAATCTTTTCGACATGTTCTCACTTGTACACATTGTGGTCGACAAGGTCATCTTAGGAAATTTTGTTTAGACCTTAAACGAATTCCTAGAAAATCCCATAGTAAAGTAACCACGATAGCTAACGTTCCTACACCCCAAGATAGTAATTCTTCATTAATTTGGGTTAGGAAATCCGACTTGGTTGCCTTACAAAATAGGGATTTTGATTCTCATTTACTTTCACATGCTTCCTCTCTTGCTAAATCTAAAGGATAAATGTGTTAGTGTTTGCATGCTTTAGCGTTTGTACTTCATGCCATATTCATATGCTAATGTATGCTTGTTTAGTCATTTTCTAGTCATTGCCTTATTTCATATCACATGCTAGAAATTATGACTTGTTTATCTTTTTGTATTATTTTTTGTGTTTGATTTAACTGCAAAATATAAAAAGATTTTTGTTTATCATTTGTGTTTATTTATTTCATTTATGCTTAATGAAAAATACAAATAATTTTTGTTTAGTCTTTTGAGTATATATCTTTCTTTTTGATTAAAAATGTTAAAAACTCAAAAAGATTTTGTTTGGTGTGTATTTTTGTTTGACACACTTTATGTGGCATATACTTGTGTTTGAATCCCATCATTTACGCTCCCACGTGGCTAGAACTTTTGGTTTAGATTTTCAATCCTTATTATGTTCTTTACCATATTTTATGGAGTAGTTGGATTTTGTATTGTTTAAATGGATTCTATTTCTATATGCCTCTTTTCACACATGCCCGAGCTCTTTTGAAATCTTAATGTCACATGTTATATTTGAGCTTTTTGAGGTGTTCTCCTATCAATCTAGTCATCTACATATCTATGACCTAGGAGGACTAGTGCATGTCAAAATCCGTTGCATGTGAGATTTGTGCGAAAAATGAAAACATGATAATTTAATATATGCACGGGGAAGGGCTCCGAAAGGATGAATTAAATCCTTTGCGATAGTAAGCCACCGTTGATTGGATCTAAAAGAAATACGTGATCCAAAGGCCTTAAAACAGAATATTTGGCATTTAAAAGCAAGCAATTGCCAAGGCCTATGTTTGTTTGATATATTCATTCAAAAACAAAAGAATATATATGCTCATTGAGGGAGAATTGGATGGTATATCAACGGTTTGCACAATGTCCGTTTATCCTAGGTGTCTTTAATGTCATGACTCTATTTGGTTTGTAGAATCATCATCATGCTAGGCTTGTATGCATTGTGTATGTTTGTTCATTGAGTTCAATCTTTATATTGTCACATGAGGTTATATTTAACTGTGATGAAGTTTGCAATCAAATGAGAACTCCGTGAACGTTTATTAAGTGTTTGGGTCTAAATTTAATTGTTACTAGTCACACCCCTACACTTCCGTTTCCATATGACACATTTTTGCCATACGAGTGTGCAAACTTATTGTATTTTGTGTCATGTGTGTGTTTATATCTATCTATATATGCATGTACTTATTGGTATATTTCAAGTATATATATATATATATATATATGATATTTTTTTGTCTTTGCCTTGCTTTTATTGCCCATATGCTTTCATGTCTTATCACTTTAAGCTTTCACATGCTGTTTATTAGTTCTTTATCCTTTGCCTATTCCTGAACAAAAAAGGGGAGAATGATGATAGGGGGAGAAATGGTATCTAATCCTATTATTATCGTATCTCAGTTTGGGGAAATTTATCTTAGGGGGAGACGTCTTTCTAAGTAGGTCTTGTGTTTAAAGGGATAATTAATTTAGGGGGAGTAATAATTAATTAATTGCATTTAATACTCTGTTATTCCCTATGCATTTGATGAGTTTGCTTAAGTGTGCAGGAATTATACTAAAGCGGCATCTTTCAATGGCAAAGCGTTTGATCCTTGGGTTGAGTCAAGTTTGGGAAGGTTATGTTTTGAGTCTAGTAGAGCTTGACGGCCCTTTAGGATTTTTGTTTGGTTTTTGTCCCGGAATAGCCAAAGGGGGAGATTTGTAAGGACACAAATTTCCAATTGAGTCCATATATAGTTTTGGCTCAATTCCGGACAAAAACATTTATTCATAGGGATGTATTTGATTGTAATATTCTCAAGCCTATGAAGTGTATGTTGAAGACGTAGCGGCAAAGAATTTAAAGCTTCATCAAAATGCCGGTTTGTGTGCCTCGTTTCTACGTCATCAACTAAGGTTCCATGCTCCCAAGGTATGAATGTAATTATATTTATATAGGATCTTGGAACAATATGTATTGGGTGTTAGGTGTAATAAAAAACTGCATTTTATTTTCAGAAAGAATCAATTAGAACTTTAATATAAGTATATAAAAGTTTCTGGGCCAAAATCGAATTTTACAAACTTTCTGGTCGTTCATTAGAAATGTCGTTCGAACGAGTTTTTTTCGTTCGAACCAGATTTCGTTCGAACGAGTTTTGTCGTTCGAACCAGTTTCGTTCGAACGAGTTTTGTCGTTCGAACCAGTTTCGTTCGAACGAGTTTTGCCAACGACCCTAACTGGTCAGTCGTTCGATATGTCGTTCGAACGAATGTTCGTTCTAACGAGGTATCTAACGAACTTCTAACGAGCCCAGGCTGGTCACTCGTTAGAAGTATCGTTCGAACGAGAATCAAGTTCGTTCGAACGAGATTCCAGCGGGAACAGTTATTTGGCAGTTTTTTTGCAGTTTTTCCCCACTCCTCCACTTGGTTTTCAACCAACTTTTTTCATACATTATTATGTGCGGGAAACACATTTTCCAAGACAACTTTTCCATCCTAATACATCTCCTAGAGCGAGTTTGAGAGATCATTTTAAAAAGAAAAATGTTCATGTTTGAGTGTTCTTCAACTTAAAGAAAAATCTTTAAACACTTAGTTTACACCCATTGTTGTTTATTCCAAGTTCTATATATACATATCCTTACGTGGAGTTTTTGGCACCGATTTTCTCTACCGAATTCAAGAGACGTTTCGGGTTTGCTTCTACACCCCATCACAAAGAAGACTTTTGTTGAGATTCTACCCACACGGAGAAAGGCTCCATGCTTGGGTGACGGTGACCATATAAAGTCCCATCGGTGGATTCCGAGACCGCGGTGGTGTTCCGAGGTTGTCCGCTAGGAAGAGGTTTCTACGAGAAGGAGCGTCGAGGCTTGAGAGGGATCGAGTCAGTCGTTGTAAGTCTATCTGTCTTGTAATTGTAATTCCGTATCTAGTGGACTTTTGGCTAGGGCCGTCCGAGGTTGTTTCCCGTCTTGGGTTTTTCCTCGTACATCTCGGCGTAGTGTGACATTGTTTATTTTATCTTGCACAATAATTTAGAATCCATGCTTAGGATAATTTCAAGATAAAATTTGGTTTAATTATCACACTCATTTAATTTGGGACTTTAATTAAATATTGGGTAAATTTGGTTCATTCAAGTCATTTGCTAAAATTGATTTCGCCTTACTTTGTTTACATGAATAATCATGACTTAGGCAAATTCTAGGACTTGAATTATGTTTTAATTTGTTTTGTGAAATTAAAACTTGTTGTTATATTCGAAAGTTGAACCATCACCTGCTTTACAACGCTTCCGCACCATTCGTATTGTTTTTATACATAAAAAGGAAATTATATTTTAATTTGAAATTATTTAAAACCCGGGGATTCCACTTTTCAAATTGGTATCAGAGCCAAAAATGATAAATTATTTCGTTAAGATCTTTCTATTTTTGGCTAAAATGGATTTTTCCCCATTTTCAAAATTTCCTATTTTCGATGGTTCAAACTACGCGTATTGGAAAGCGCGAATGAGATCGGCACTTAAATCTATCGATAAACGTGTTTAGATGTCTGCTGTTAACGGTTGGACCCCTTCAACACATTTAATTGAAAATGAACATGTTCCCAAACCCGTCGATAGATGGACTGAAAATGAGTTTAAACTTGCTAATTTTAATTCCCGTGGTTTAAATGCCTTATTTAGCGCTGTCGCACCGGATGAATTCCGACGTATTATGACGTGTGAAACCGCTAAAGAAGCTTGGGATATTTTACAATTAACTCATGAAGGAACTAGTGTCGTTAAAGCTTCAAAACTCCAAAACCTCACCACTCAGTTTGAAACTATCAAAATGGATGAATTAGAAACTTTTGATAAATTTTATGCTAGACTTTCTGATATTGTTAATTCATCTTTTAACTTGGGAGAGAAAATACCTGACGACCGTGTTGTAAAGAAAATTTTGAGGTCCCTACCCGATAGATTTATTCCTAAAGTGACCGTTTTAAATTCTTTACCCACTTTAGCCTCTACGAAATTAGAAGAGTTTGTAGGTGATTTACAAACCTATGAACTAGATATGTTTCCCTCTAAAACTAAAAAGAAAATTGAAAAGGGTGTTGCTTTAACAGCCCGAAAAGAGGTCAAACAAGTAGTAGAGAGCGATAGTGAAAGTGACTCGGAAGATATGGCTTTGTTTGCTCGCAAATTTAGAAAATTTCTTAAATTTAACAAAGATAAAGTTAAAAATGATTTTAAGAAATTTGATTCTTCTAAACATGATAAAAGCGAGAAGTTTTCTAAAGCCGAGAAAATCCCTAAAACTAGTAATGAAAATTTAGATAGGGACGAGTCTAATAAATGTTTTGGTTGTGAAGGTTATGGCCATAGGGCTTATGAGTGCGCCACTAAACTAAGGAAAGATGGTAAGCGACCTATTTCATATAATGCAACCCTTAGTGATAGTGATAAGGAAGAAAAGCCCGATTCCCCCACTAAGAAAATTTTTGTGGCTTTTATGGCTAGTCATGTGAGTGATTGTGACAACTCATCGATTGATGAAACAATAGTACATGCCACTTCCAAGGTCATTGTACATGATTCTCTTATTTTTGATGATAGTGAGAGTGAAGAAGAAAGAGAGAGTGAAAATGAAGAAGAGGTTGATGAGAGTGAACTTCAAAATGCTTTTCATGAATTATATAAAGAATCTATTAAATTGAAAAGAGCTAATTTGAAGTTAGAAGCGAGTTTAAGAGAGAGTGTAAAGGTCATTGATGAAAGTGCCTTAATAGAAGACCTTAGGACACATGTGAGGACTCTTCAAGAGAAGCTTGATTATGTAGAAGGCGAAAGAGATAGCCTTAGGGGTTTAATGGAATCCTTGAAAAAGGAGCTTCTTGCTTTTGAAGAGCAAAATGTTTTACTAGAATCTAACATTGTAGAATTGGAAAATAAATTAAAAGATTCTAGTATTATCAAATTTGATTTGGAATGTCGTTCTGAAAAACTAGATAAAATGTTAGGAACGGTCCAAATTAAAAATGACACTTGTGGTTTAGGCTTCAATCCCTGTAATGAATTTACTCATAATGCCCAAACCAATGTTTTAGGAGAATCAACTAGGAATACTTTTAAAGATCACTCCTTAAGTAAATCTTTTCGACATGTTCTCACTTGTACACATTGTGGTCGACAAGGTCATCTTAGGAAATTTTGTTTAGACCTTAAACGAATTCCTAGAAAATCCCATAGTAAAGTAACCACGATAGCTAACGTTCCTACACCCCAAGATAGTAATTCTTCATTAATTTGGGTTAGGAAATCCGACTTGGTTGCCTTACAAAATAGGGATTTTGATTCTCATTTACTTTCACATGCTTCCTCTCTTGCTAAATCTAAAGGATAAATGTGTTAGTGTTTGCATGCTTTAGCGTTTGTACTTCATGCCATATTCATATGCTAATGTATGCTTGTTTAGTCATTTTCTAGTCATTGCCTTATTTCATATCACATGCTAGAAATTATGACTTGTTTATCTTTTTGTATTATTTTTTGTGTTTGATTTAACTGCAAAATATAAAAAGATTTTTGTTTATCATTTGTGTTTATTTATTTCATTTATGCTTAATGAAAAATACAAATGATTTTTGTTTAGTCTTTTGAGTATATATCTTTCTTTTTGATTAAAAATGTTAAAAACTCAAAAAGATTTTGTTTGGTGTGTATTTTTGTTTGACACACTTTATGTGGCATATACTTGTGTTTGAATCCCATCATTTACGCTCCCACGTAGCTAGAACTTTTGGTTTAGATTTTCAATCCTTATTATGTTCTTTACCATATTTTATGGAGTAGTTGGATTTTGTATTGTTTAAATGGATTCTATTTCTATATGCCTCTTTTCACACATGCCCGAGCTCTTTTGAAATCTTAATGTCACATGTTATATTTGAGCTTTTTGAGGTGTTCTCCTATCAATCTAGTCATCTACATATCTATGACCTAGGAGGACTAGTGCATGTCAAAATCCGTTGCATGTGAGATTTGTGCGAAAAATGAAAACATGATAATTTAATATATGCACGGGGAAGGGCTCCGAAAGGATGAATTAAATCCTTTGCGATAGTAAGCCACTGTTGATTGGATCTAAAAGAAATACGTGATCCAAAGGCCTAAAAACAGAATATTTGGCATTTAAAAGAAAGCAATTGCCAAGGCCTATGTTTGTTTGATATATTCATTCAAAAACAAAAGAATATATATGCTCATTGAGGGAGAATTGGATGGTATATCAACGGTTTGCACAATGTCCGTTTATCCTAGGTGTCTTTAATGTCATGACTCTATTTGGTTTGTAGAATCATCATCATGCTAGGCTTGTATGCATTGTGTATGTTTGTTCATTGAGTTCAATATTTATATTGTCACATGAGGTTATATTTAACTGTGATGAAGTTTGCAATCAAATGAGAACTCCGTGAACGTTTATTAAGTGTTTGGGTCTAAATTTAATTGTTACTAGTCACACCCCTACACTTCCGTTTCCATATGACACATTTTTGCCATACGAGTGTGCAAACTTATTGTATTTTGTGTCATGTGTGTGTTAATATCTATCTATATATGCATGTACTTATTGGTATATTTAAAGTATATATATATATATATATATATATATATATATATATATGATATTTTTTTGTCTTTGCCTTGCTTTTATTGCCCATATGCTTTCATGTCTTATCACTTTAAGCTTTCACATGCTGTTTATTAGTTCTTTATCCTTTGCCTATTCCTGAACAAAAAGGGGGAGAATGATGATAGGGGGAGAAATGGTATCTAATCATATTATTATCGTATCTCAGTTTGGGGAAATTTATCTTAGGGGGAGACGTCTTTCTAAGTAGGTCTTGTGTTTAAAGGGATAATTAATTTAGGGGGAGTAATAATTAATTAATTGCATTTAATACTCTGTTATTCCCTATGCATTTGATGAGTTTGCTTAAGTGTGCAGGAATTATACTAAAGCGGCATCTTTCAATGGCAAAGCGTTTGATCCTTGGGTTGAGTCAAGTTTGAGAAGGTTATGTTTTGAGTCTAGTAGAGCTTGACGGCCCTTTAGGATTTTTGTTTGGTTTTTGTTCCGGAATAGCCAAAGGGGGAGATTTGTAAGGACACAAATTTCCAATTGAGTCCATATATAGTTTTTGCTCAATTCCGGACAAAAACATTTATTCATAGAGATGTATTTGATTGTAATATTCTCAAGCCTATGAAGTGTATGTTGAAGACGTAGCGGCAAAGAATTTAAAGCTTCATCAAAATGCCGGTTTGTGTGCCTCGTTTCTACGTCATCAACTAAGGTTCCATGCTCCCAAGGTATGAATGTAATTATATTTATATAGGAGCTTGGAACAATATGTATTGGGTGTTAGGTGTAATAAAAAACTGCATTTTATTTTCAGAAAGAATCAATTAGAATTTTAATATAAGTATATAAAAGTTTCTGGGCCAAAATCGAATTTTACAAACTTTCTGGTCGTTCGTTAGAAATGTCGTTCGAACGAGTTTTTTTCGTTCTAACCAGATTTCGTTCGAACGAGTTTTGTCGTTCGAATCAGTTTCGTTCGAACGAGTTTTGCCAACGACCCTAACTGGTCAGTCGTTCGATATGTCGTTCGATATGTCGTTCGAACGAATGTTCGTTCTAACGAGGTATCTAACGAACTTCTAACGAGCCCAGGTTGGTCACTCGTTAGAAGTCTCGTTCGAACGAGAATCAAGTTCGTTCGAACGAGATTCCAGCGGGAACAGTTATTTGGCAGTTTTTTTGCAGTTTTTCCCCATTCCTCCACTTGGTTTTCAACTAACTTTTTTCATACATTATTATGTGCGGGAAACACATTTTCCAAGACAACGCTTCCATCTTAATACATCTCCTAGAGAGAGTTTGAGAGATCATTTTAAAAAGGAAAATGTTCATGTTTGAGTGTTCTTCAACTTAAAGAAAAATCTTTAAACACTTAGTTTACACCCATTGTTGTTTATTCCAAGTTCTATATATAGATATCCTTACTCTGAGTTTTTGGCACCGGTTTTCTCTACCGAATTCAAGAGACGTTTTGGGTTTGCTTCTACACCCCATCACAAAGAAGACTTTTGTTGAGATTCTACCCACACGGAGAAAGGCTCCATGCTTGGGTGGCGGTGACCATATAAAGTCCCATCAGTGGATTCCGAGACCGCGGTGGTGTTCCGAGGTTGTCCGCTAGGAAGAGGTTTCTACGAGAAGGAGCGTCGAGGCTTGAGAGGGATCGAGTCAGTCGCTGTAAGTCTATCTGTCTTGTAATTGTAATTCCGTATCTAGTGGACTTGTGGCTAGGGCCGTCCGAGGTTGTTTCCCGTCTTGGGTTTTTCCTCGTACATCTCGGCGTAGTGTGACATTGTTTATTTTATCTTGCACAATAATTTAGAATCCATGCTTAGGATAATTTCAAGATAAAATTTGGTTTAATTATCACACTCATTTAATTTGGGACTTTAATTAAATATTGGGTAAATTTGGTTCATTCAAGTCATTTGCTAAAATTGGTTTCTCCTTACTTTGTTTACATGAATAATCATGACTTAGGCAAATTCTAGGATTTGAATTATGTTTTAATTTGTTTTGTGAAATTAAAACTTGTTGTTATATTTGAAAGTTGAACCATCACCTGCTTTACAACGCTTCCGCACCATTCGTATTGTTTTTATACATAAAAAGGAAATTATATTTTAATTTGAAATTATTTAAAACCCGGGGATTCCCCTTTTCAAATACAGATGCTCATTCAGCAGTATAACTCACTGATTATGACAGACTCTGAGTCATTCGATGATTTCTATATCAAATTAACTGATATTGTGACCAAATTACATGCAAATGGTATTATTTATGATAGGAGTGAAATTGTATCTAAAATTCTAAGATCATTACCACAGAAATTTGATAACAAAAGGTATGCAATTGAGGATATGAGTGATCAAAATCTTACCCCTGAACTCCTCAGTAGCAAATTGAGAACAGTGGAAATGAAACTAGTATTCAAGAAGCAATTAACTCAGTTCCATAGGAAACAGTCCAGTTCTAATTTGAACTTCTCCTCTAAGTTGATAAAACCTGAATGGTGTATACCCAATATTGACTTAGAATCTGATGAGGAATGTAACATGGATAGTCTTGATAATCAGATTGCCTTGATGTCTAAATAATTTAAGAAACTGATAAAGTTTAGAAATAAAATGGCAAATGGACAAGGTAAGACCAATTATCAAAATACTTCTAGTAGCAGACCTCATGAGAAGAGATATGAGAACCATAACACCCATAATCCCAAGAAACCTGAGAGATCTCTCAAGAATGTTGAATGCTATAGATGAGGTAAGTTAGGTCATATGGCACAAGACTGTAGAGTAAATTTGAACAAGAACCATAAACATACTAGGGTTAATCTATGAAAGACATGGGATGACTCAAGTGACTCTGAAAATGATGAGCCTGAGTCACCCAACACTATTGACCCCTGTATGTCATTCTTTACTAAAATCATTTATAATGATGATCAGCCTATGTCTCTGACTGAACTTGATACTGTTAGTTCTCCTCATGCTATAGTGAATAATCATATTAATAGATTGGATGCTTTAATACTTGAGAATGCTGTTGATGCCAATGCGGGGTGTGTGAGTCAAATGGGAAGCGATAATGTCGATGTCAATGTGTGTGTGAGTCCTAAAACTGAATATCCCAGGGACACTACACACTATGCACATAGTGATTCAGATAATGAAGACCGCCCTTATATACTCACACTGTATGCCATGAATCTAAAGAAAAGCTTCAAACTTGACAAAGTTGTCAAAGACCCCACTAGGAAACTAGATGACATGAGCCAAATGGTTAAACTTAATGCTGAAGAGTACACCACCAAAAGTCTAGTTTATGACAATCAAACAAAAAAAATTGTTAAAAAAATCTAGAACTTGTCCGACAAGAATGAAATTATGGAAAAAAAATACAAAGCTACCTAGTTGGAATTGGAACAAACTAAGGAAAAGACCTCAAAGGTTTTCAAAAAATTTACTAAGTTTGAAAACAATTCAAAATGTTTTGAGGAATTCATTGCTGATAGCAAAACCAATTCTGATGATCGTACTGGAATAGAATTTTGTCCCAAAGATGACAAATAACCTAAAATGTTTGAAAATATTAAGTTTGTATCTCGGGGAAAAAGACCTATGGAAGTTTGTCCAGATTTTCAGTCTTTAAAAAATGATTTTGAGACAAAACATAAAATTCTAGACATTGGTGAGTCAAGTAACTCTAAGGAAAAAGTTGAACCAAAGACCAAATATGTTTGTCCTCATATAAGGCGTTTCGTACCTCCATTTCAGCCAATGGTTAATAAAAACAAACCTAGAGTTTAAACTAGTCCTATACCTATGTTTAGTAACTTTTCTAAGGAAAATCCTTCTACCTATAACCTCTATTGTTCTTATTACGATGTCTATGGACATTCACTTGAATAATGTTTTTCAAAACGTCTCTATAAACCAGTTTACTTCTCTCCTATGTACCAGAACTTCAACTATTCTAGGAAGAATCGAAACCACTATGTCTTACCTAGATAGCTTGATAGGAATTTTAACTATTGTAATAGTAAAAGAAGAACCAATACTAAAAGGACATCATCAAATAGGAATTCCAGATTCTTTACCAAGCCTATTGCTCGACATGATCAACCTTTTCATAAAATACAAAGGCATGCGCCAAACATTTTTCAACAAAAATCTAATGCTCGCAAGTTTTATTAAATGAAAGAAAATAAGCGCAAGCTTTTGAAGACAAGAGCAATTTGGATTGGGCATTTAAAGCATTGATTGGGCATTGATTAGTGAAGTCATCCGGTGTAAGTGTCATCAATGCTTTTGAAGACAATGCTTTATCCGGTGTAAGTGTCATGTTCGGAGATGGTATATCAACCCAAATCATAGGTAAAGGAACACTTCATGAAGAAGGTCTTCCTATTCTTGAAAATGTAATATTAGTAAAGGGTCTCAAAGCCAACTTACTTAGCATTTCGCAATTTTATGACTGAAATCATACTGTCACCTTTTTAAAGAATAAGTGCAAAATTTTAAATGAAAATGGTGAGTGCATTATTACAGGACTTCATACTCCAGAAAATTGTTATACTGTCAAGTCGAGTACTGAAGTTTATAACATTTCCAGATTGAATGACAATGAGATATGGCATAACAGATTTGGTCACATAAATTACGACAGTCTAAGCAAGTTGTCTTCTCAAGAGATAGTTAGAGGTATCCCTAAGATCAAACCTATTTCCAACGTAACTTGTGGACCATGTCAAATAGGAAAAATGGTTAAGGCTTCTCACAAGAAGTTTAATGATGTTCTTTCCACTAGACCTCTAGAACTCATCCATATGGACTTAATGGGCCCCTCTCGAACTGATAGCCTTTGTGGAAACAATTATATTATTGTTATTGTTGATGACTTCACTAAATTCACTTGGATTGCCTTTTTAAAATAGAAATTTGAAACCTTTAGGAAATTTCTAAAAATTTTACTTCGCATTTAAAATGAGAAGGATTCCCAAGTGAATAAGATTAAAAGTGATAGAGGCGGTGAGTTTATTGATTCTGGAGTGATTGAATACTGTGATTATAATGGCTACAAATATGAGTTTAGTGCACCTAAAACCCCCCAATAAAATGGGATTGCTGAAAGTAAGAATCGCACTATTCAAGAGATGGCTCGTGTCATGCTCCATGCTAAAGATTTACCTAAATACTTTTGGGTTGAATCTGTTCGAACAACTTGTTATATAATCAATAGAGTATATCTTCGAAAAAACACTAAATAAACTCCTTATGAACTCTGGTACAGCAAAAAACCAAACCTGAAATACTTTAGGACTTTTGGTAGTATATGCTTGGCCTGTAAAGATAGAGAACACCTATCCAAGTTTAAATCTAGAGGTGATAAAGCTATTTTTTTAGGATATTCTCCTAACAGTCGTTCTTATCGTGTGTATAATCTTAACATAAGACTCTTATGGAACCCATTAATGTTGTTGTAAGTGACACTAATGTAGAGAGTAGTAATAAAAGGCCAACTATCGTGAATGAGTCTGACTATTCTTCAAAATTTGACTCCTCAGTGATAGATGATCTTTTACCAACTGAAATTCCTGAAGTACCTAACTGGGTTTCAAAAGACCATCCTGTAGATAGTGTTACTGGTAACCTTACTGAGCCTGTGCGAATAAGAACCCAAATTCATAATTTAGCTCATTTCGCATGTTTTGTTTCCCTCTTGGAACCAACGAATGTAAATGAAACTTTGAATGACTCTATGTGGATACTTGCTATGCAGGAAGAACTTAATCAATTTGTCATTCATGATGTTTGGAATCTCGTTCCCAGGCCCAATAATAAAAAGGTTATTGGAACACGTTGGCTATTTAAAAACAAAACTGATGAGACTAGGGTGGTAATTCGAAACAAATCTAGGTTAGTGGCTCAAGGATATTCTCAGATTAAAGGAGAAGATTTCAACAAGACTTTTTCACCTGTCACTCATATGGAATATGTTCGACTACTCTTAGCAATAGCTTGTTATTTATAATTTACCCTTTATCAAATGGATGTTAAATCAGCATTTCTCAACGGCATCTTAACTAAGGAGACCTATGTAGAACAACCAAAAGGATTCATAGATCCACACCATCCAAACCATGTGTATCGTCTAAATAAGGCACTTTATGGGTTAAAACAGGCTCCTAGAGCCTGGTATGAGTGTATTTCCTCTTTTTTGTTAAATAATGGTTTTAAAAGAGGAGGAAATGACTCAACACTCTTTGTTAAAAAATTTGACAAAAGTATTATAATAGCCCAAGTGTACGTTGACGACATAATCTTTGGATCCACATCTCCTTCCGAAACTAAGACATTTTCAGATATCATACATAATGAGTTTCAAATGTCGCTTATGGGGGAATTACAATTCTTCTTAGGGCTCCAAGTGAAGAAAAAAATAGATAGATTATTCGTATCGCAATCTAAGTACGCTCTAGAGATAGTCAAAAAATTCGGATTAGAGAATTCTAAAGAATTTAAGACTCCCATGAGCACGTCAGTGAAATTATCTAAAGATGAAAATGGGAAACTTACTGATTCCACCTTATATCACAGCATGATAGGAAGTCTTTTATATCTCACTGCTTCCAGACCTGACATTATGTATGCCCTGTGTGTTTGTGCACGATACCAATGTAATCCTAAATAGATCCACCTTATCTGTGTGAAAAGAATAATTAAGTATGTGAAAGTTACTCTCAACCTAGGTCTATGGTACACTAAAGATACGTCTAGTACCATCATAGGATATATCAACGCAGACTGGGCAGGATGCTCAGATGATATTAAAAGCACCTCAAGAGCTTGTTACTATATTGGTAATAACTTGGTGGGCTATAATAGTAAAAAATTAGAACTATACTTCTCTATCAACTACTGAATCCGAATATATCGTAGCCGGTAGTTGTTGTTCCCAATTACTATGGTTAAAACAAATGCCAAATGATTATGGAATTTTTGAAGAAAAAATGCATCTCTATTGCGATAACCAAAGCGCGATCAATATATCTAAAAACCCAGTTCAATATTCTCGTACTAAACATATTAAAATACATCATCACTTTATACGAGAGCTTGTCAAAACTAAGGAATTAAATATCAATTATTTTCCTACTGAACTTCAATTAGATGATTTATTTACCAAACTTCTTGATTAGATTCTATTTGAGTGTTTACGCAAGTCTATTGGCATGGTTGTGCTTGAATAAACTGTTTTTCTATCCATATTATATATTAGCATTCCCTTTGTCCATTTGAGACAAAATGGGGGAGAGATGTTTTGAGTCTATCTTAAATCTATTTTAACTAAAAATGATTGATCTTAGTTGTTTATCTTACATGTATTAATATTGATTCGTTGTATTGCAGATTGTGATAAGGTATTGATTTGTAATTAGTTGAGTTATGAACTTTTATCTTTCTAGGACTTGGGTAGATAGAAATTTGTATAGGAATAGGTTTTTCCTGTCTTTTTTCGTATCCCTACGAGTTCAAGAAGACTCAAAGGAGATTTTGTCTAATATTTCCAAAGGGGGAGATTAAAGCACCCTATATCTTTGACTCACTCGAGTCTACATTATATAGGAGCTCATCTAGTTTGAAAATATAGATAAAATTGTGTCTATCCCTAGTTGATCCAAAAATCATCAGAAATTTCATAGCTTCATTGATATTCCTCTACAAGTTCAAGAAGGTACATCACTTACACCACATACTGGGACTGCATTCATATATTGATTTAGTCATGTTATTATCATGTGTGAGTTATATTCCCTTAAAATGTTGTTTAAATAATTTTTGGATTTATTTGAAATTTTCGAAGAATTTTAAATGATTTTTTGGAAATTAAAATCTACTCTTAATAAAGTTGTGTGGTTGATTTGTAATTATATGTTTCTCCATAAAACTGCTTTGGGTAGGAACCGAAACCGGTACAAACTTATGTGGGTTCAATTTGAATTTTTTTAAAACTCTTAAAACACGCGTTTGAAACAGATCTTGTCCATCCACGTGTTGAGTTTATAGCGAATCGATTTGTGTTTCTTCACAGACTCATATTCTTTTATTTAATCTGGTTCGTTCATTTGTGTTAATCAACGGTTGCATGTTATTCCTTTGCGATCCATGTGAAATCCTATCCATATATAAGGATTATAACCCTTTATCTGAATTTTAGTTTTTTTCGTCTTTTAGGATTTCCTCATTTTTTTTTAGAGACAGAAGAGAGAGAGAGAGAGAGAGAGAGAGAGAAACATTTTGAGAGAAGAAACCTTTTGTTTCTTTCGTATAAACCCTAACCTGTTTTAGATCAAACACTATATATCGTTAACCCCAAACTAATTTTGAGAGTTGTTGTTGGGTTGGCTAAAGCTGGTTCGTGGTTTGATCCTCTGTTGTTTGATATCTTCATTCCAACTTAGTCATATTTGGTTTGGTCTCTATTTCTTCTTATAGAATTAGTAGATTTAACTATTTCATATCATATATCACTTAAATCTGCATTATTTTGTTTCTTATATTGAGAAATCATATTTGTTGATTATTTTGATTTGTAAATGTTTTTGAAAACTTCAGAATCAACAAATCTTATTTATGTTTCTAGTTCTTACAAAATAAGACTTCTAGTCTAGTTCAAATCGCAATCGGTGGTTTACAATCTCAAAAATCTTTTTCAAAACCTCTGAAATTTTTTAAGACCTTGGCCGTCTTCTGAGCAAGGTAACCTTGGATTTGGGGATATATTGAAAGATCAAGAAGTCTTTTGTTCTTTAAAGAAGAGAGAAACAGAAAGCCTAACTAATTTAGATCTGATTTCTAATTTGATAGGATCTGTTTGTATATATAAGTGTATGTGTGTGTACATGCATGTTTTAGAGTACTATCACAAAACACTTATCACACTACTACACAAGAAGTGTTGGATTTAAGATCTTGAACTTCAAAAGTCGACATAAAGCTGGAACAAAATCAGAGAAGTTACGAAGTTGGGAAGGCCACATCAACATCAGAACTGCAGAGAAGTTGGAATCAAGCGAGTGGAGTTGGTATATATTCTAAACTTGTATAGGTCTAATTTACTTGCTTGTGTGTTAAATAGCTTGTAACTTGAATATTTTATTTTAGTGGATTTTTTGGTTTGTGACTTAGAAGTCGCCGTGGATGTTTCCTCAGTTGGGTG
Organism: Sambucus nigra; assembly: GCA_949130495.1. Classification (NCBI taxonomy): domain Eukaryota; kingdom Viridiplantae; phylum Streptophyta; class Magnoliopsida; order Dipsacales; family Adoxaceae; genus Sambucus; species Sambucus nigra. Next base: position 56,182,456 of record OX422220.1, read on the forward strand.
AGGTTTTACCACGTTAAAAATTATGTGCACTTAATCTTTCTACATCTTCTCATCCTCTTCTAGTTAGTGTGCTGAGTTTAACTATTTTAAACTGTTTTTAGTTTTGTTATTCAAAACTAGTTATAGAATCTTGAAGATATCTCGTACATAATTTGATTATACACATCTTGTATTTAAGCAGTTTGGTTTAAAGAAAAGAGTTTCCCCAAAAAATATTTCGGAGCTACTTAGATAGTTTAATCTTGTGTTAAACAACATAAGTGGTATTTTTCACAAGAGGCCTTCGTTAAGTCTTGGCCCTTTTCTCCATTAACAGTACATGCAAATCCTCTTGTGAAACCCGAGTTCTCCATTGTTGATGATTCATGTTTGTCCAGATGTAGTTTTTTAAAGAGAGATTTGGTGGGTAGAGTTGGTAGTGCAACTTGCTTACCACCGTTGCTAGAGGAGATGAAGGCGTGGGTTAACATGCATTAGAGTCCGAGTGGTGGAGTGGTGGTGAGATACCTGAACTCCTCTTTCTTCTATTTTATTTTTGTGTCTAAGAACGAAGTGAATAGGATATTATAAATGAAACTCTGGACTGTGCATGGAGATCATTTGTTCCTTGCTAAGTGGAATCCGCTGGGATTCTATTCTAAAAATGGTAGGAATCCGTCTAGTCGTTGGATTAGGGTTGAGGGTTTGCCTCTCCATTTGTGGGCTATGGAAGTGTTCCAGGCTATTGGTAACCGATGTGGAGGCTACTTGAATATTGACGAAGATACTCAAGCAAGAGTAGAGCTGAGGTGGGCCAGGATACTGATTAGAGGGCATTGGATTATACCGAAGAAAATATCTATCAAGGCGGGTGGATGGGTTTTTGCACTTCCCGTCTATGTTGATATACCTCCTGTGTTTTCTTGGAGGGGATGGTTTTTCTAAGAAGGAGATGGGTAGTGTGAAGGATCGGGACACGAAGGTGGTTGGTTGTTACATATCAAGACTGGTTCCAACTCGTAAAGTAGTCGGGGAGGTCTCTGGTCAGTTTGTTTCTACGGCTTAAGAGGGTTACGCACCTCTTAATTCTGGTAACAGAGTTATAGGCGACAAGGAGGCAGGGGAGGAGGTCTGTGCACCGACAACAAGTTTTATTTCTGAGCTCTCTAAGTTGAATAATAGCAGCACAAATGTTCAACACAAGGGTAGAGTTCGGTTAGTGAAACATTTTATAGCTCCGACGGAATTTTCCTTTCTGCGAAAGAACGGTTCCAGTGGGACTGTCAATGATGGGTCTGCCCCCTCGGGGGCAGGGGCCTTGACGTGCGTGGGTGAGCACAGTGATGCGAGTGCTGGTGTTGCTGTGGACAAGAACTCCGATCGATAGCTCTCCGACACAGGTGAGCAGGCGGGCTGTTACTTGGGACGTGAGCAGGTTAGGGTACGAGCTATGGGTGATGTGGGGGGTAGGGTGGCGGACAAGACTATAAGAGCATCCGTACTGGTGGAAGTGAGCGAAAGGTAAATTTAAGAACGTTTGAAGCGCGTGTGTGAGTCCTATCTATCGCCCAAATGGGCAGGAAATAGTGGTGGAGTTCTTACGAACTTCTATAGTTCGTAACAACTTCTTACGAACAAATGAAGTTCGTAGGAAGTTGTTACGAACTATAGAAGTTCGTAAGAACTTAACGGTCGAATCCAAACGGTAACAAGCGGTAACATTCAGCAGTTCATATATTCACCATACTTCTTCTTCCTTCTTCATTATTCTCCATTATTTCTATACTCACCAGACTTCTCACCAGACTTCTTCTTCATTATTCTCTATTATTCCTATACTGCTTATTTATTCGAGCTTCTCATTTCTTCTTCCATTTGTCTTCTGCTTCCTCTCCATTTTCATCTTCCTCCATTTTGTTTTCTTCATTTACTCAATATTTATTTGTACCAATCTCATATAATTCGGTCCAAATATTTCATATACTCTCAAAAATCATTCCATTTATTCCCAAATATAATTTCAAATCAGTCCCAATCTAGAAAATCCTCCAAATCAGATCTTGTCAACAAGATGGAATTAGGTAGAAAATGGAAGAAATATATTAATATCGGGAAATCGAAAAAACACGGGTCGACTTCAACGACAATTCCCGATTCTTTCGCGCCGACTCAACTGTCGAATCCCGCAATTGACAACTATACTCGTATTTACGACGGAGTATCACACGCGTCGGACGGCGAAACTCCGATAATAAACGGAAACAAATTCGAATTTCTGGGGAATTAGGCGGGGCCAATGAAATTGTACAAATTGATTCAAGAGAGAAAGCCAGATATCAAAATAATTATCGACAGTGTCGGTTTTATGTCGAATTTCTTTTCTGTTGTGATGCCCAATTCCGATCAATGTATTGTGACGGTGATGATCGAACGTTGGTAGGACACGACGCATACCTTCCAGCTACCATATGTCGAGCTTGCGTTCACTCCGCTGGACTTCACAATGCTTTCCGGTAATAACTTATGGCTTATTTCGATTTCTACTTATATTCATAATTGTATAAAAATGTGAAAATAATATGTTGTACTTAAATTCATAATTAAATATTTGAAAAATATTTTTAGGTAATTATATTCATAATTATGTCAATATACGACAAATAAATTGAAAAATGTACCCGCATTCCGATTATGTCAATATATGAAAATAATTATTCATATTCACTTAATGTTTCAATATGTGAAAATAAATAGTTGTACTTAAATTCATAAATGATTGTTTGAAATATTTATTATGGTTTTCATATTCATAGTTATTTAAATATATGACAAAATTTTAACCTTCGTGTATCGGCATCATAATTGTATAAAAATGTGAAAATAATATGTTATACTTAAATTCATAATTAAATGTTTGAAAAATATTTTTAGGTAATTATATTCATAATTATTTCAATATACGACAAATAAATTGAAAAATGTACCCGCATTCCGATTATGTCAATATATGAAAATAATTATTCATATTCACTTAATGTTTCAATATGTGAAAATAAATAGTTGTACTTAAATTCATAAATGATTGTTTGAAATATTTATTATGGTTTTCATATTCATAGTTATTTAAATATATGACGAAATTTTAACCTTCGTGTATCGCCATCATAATTGTATAAAAATGTGAAAATAATATGTTGTACGTAAATTCATAATTAAATATTTGAAAAATATTTTTAGGTAATTATATTCATAATTATGTCAATATACGACAAATAAATTGAAAAATGTACCCGCATTCCGATTATGTCAATATATGAAAATAATTATTCATATTCACTTAATGTTTCAATATGTGAAAATAAATAGTTGTACTTAAATTCATAAATGATTGTTTGAAATATTTATTATGGTTTTCATATTCATAGTTATTTAAATATATGACAAAATTTTAACTTTCGTGTATCGGCATCATATTTGTATAAAAATGTGAAAATAATATGTTGTACTTAAATTCATAATTAAATGTTTGAAAAATATTTTTAGGTTATTATATTCATAATTATTTCAATATACGACAAATAAATTGAAAAATGTACCCGCATTCCGATTATGTCAATATATGAAAATAATTATTCATATTCACTTAATGTTTCAATATGTGAAAATAAATAGTTGTACTTAAATTCATAAATGATTGTTTGAAATATTTATTATGGTTTTCATATTCATAGTTATTTAAATATATGACTAAATTTTAACCTTCGTGCAGGCATTCCAATTGGACAAGGACGACGGATTGAAAATCTACGAATTGAACAATATACAAATTTTGTTAATACCATAAATGATTTTTTTCCAGAAATTCATATACAGATATTTACTGGTGCGGGAATTCCAGTTTCTGACCTTAAAAAATGCATAGAAAATTTTGTCAAGGTTGACCCTTTACCGGATTATATGTCCCCAATCATAGCTCGAGCATTTTGGTTTTATGTATTGGGGAGTGTATTTTTTCCAAATGCTCACTCCACTTCCGACCTCGGCTATTTACATTATCTGGAGGATATTCCTGCCATCGGCACATACGATTGGGGTTCGGCTATTTATGCCCGTATTTTATGGTCTTTGGACAAAGCCAGTCGACGATCGTTGACTAGCGTTGAATGTATGTGGCAAATACTCGAGGTATATTTTTGTTTCATCTTATTTAATGAAATCTATGTTTCATTACAATATATGTCAACTTATTCTAATGAATTAAATTTATTGACAAATTTTGCAGTATTTACATCACGAGTACATGGCCACGGCATGTCCTATTCTCGTTGATCCGTCTATTGATGTGTGGCCCCACATTTTTCATTGGTCGAGGGTGAATAGAAAGAAAGTAAAGGGAGCACAGCGATTTAACATCTCAAGCAGTCAACATCAGCTTGAGATGCGGTCACCCGAGTCCATTATATGGCAGCCATACGAGACTTCTGCCTACCGTGACTCTAATATCATCTTATATGCTCGAGAGATATCGGGGTTACGGATTATTTTTTGGGATCCCCTATTTAAGGGTTTTTGGTACTTGGGTGATCGGGCCATCCGGCAATTGACTGGGAGGATATGTATCGCAGACAACCCACCATCAAGTTTGTGTTCTGCCTCAGAAAATGATTTCCAAGCAGCTGCCGCCCAAAATTGGCCTATCACAAATCAATACGTAAGAGATGTGTCACAAGAAGAGTATAATGCATATTGGAAGGCAGTAGCACTCGGGCCAATACTACCGCCGATTGCCAGATATATTAATGTAGATTTGATTGGAGTTGGTTCAGTGGCACCTTCGACATTGCGAATCCCGCAAGCACCAGCACCGACAAATGATCCGCATGTGTATGAGACACAGTTCTCTGTGGGTGGTTCTACGCACATCCAACCACCGAGGCAGAATTGGACGGTTGACGTAGGCCTACCGGAGGGGGCTTCATATACTATAGATGTGCCGAGACCTGAGTTTTCAACCAACGCACCTCCAGCTCAATCTTTGACGCAGTTAGAATGGCGTCAATCCTACGTCGAGGCAGCAGATAACATTCGAGGTCTACGCCATTTAATATTACACGAGACACGTCAGCGAGAGGATCAACTCAAAGCACGTGATGATCGCATTTATGAGTTGGAGCGTAGACTAGCACGTTTTACTATGCCTAGTCGAGGGTTTGAGGAGGGTGGTACTAGTTCTAGTCGTCCGAGCGTTTACAGACCAGCCCCACCCTCTAACCCGGTCCCGTCATATGAGGCCCAACAAGGTTGGGGTAATTTATTTGGTCTGACCCTTACACGGGTTCACATGCAGATTTAGGTGCTGATTTTGAGTTCGGCCCGGGGCGCCAGTGATGTATAATGTACAATTGAAAAATATTAAGAATAAATTTTCTTATTGTTGTCTTAATGTAATTGTGATGATAAATGTTTTGATGTCTCCTATTTATTGCGATTGCTCTGATATCATTTTTTATTATTGACTTAAGTAGTAAAAACAATAATACACAATCAAAATGATTAAAAGGAGTATGTGTTCAAACGCTTAGGTCGAAACTAGTAGAAGTACAACAATATGGTTTCCCATTGCGCACTAAACATTTAGGTAAGTAAGATCGTTGCGTATCTGAATCAACTTATTCTTTGTTGTAGTTTGATATATTTGGTTCGTACTCTGCCCCATCATTTTCATATATGCATTCCGAAAAGTAATCATAACCGGAATTCGTGTAATCTGAAATATCGTTATCTGATGCCAACGTAGAGTCGTTATATATGTTAATTAATTGTTCTTGAATGTGACGACCTGATAGCATCGTGCGTTGTGCTTTGTGATAACGTTGTAGGCGCCTCTCCATCTGCCATATCTCTTCCTCCAATAAATCAAGACAAAACATATCCGCTTCTTCGGGATACGATATTGGCCAAAGTGCGGCAGCCCGATTTTTTGGCACGGATATGTGATGGTAATGGCAAAGCACCTCCAGGTCACACATTTCATTATATTTATCTGGCCATGTGAGGTGTTCCCACGGATACACAACTCCGTCTTCAGGTTCCGAATTGGGAGAGATTATGAATATATGACCAAAGTCATTGAGAAAACGTCGAGAAGTATCAATTGGATATGTTTGGAAAATTATTTTTTTCCCATACCAATCGTTACCAACAATATCTGTGTAAGAGCCATTGTAAATGGATGAATAGTAGGGAGATGAAGCCATTTCTGAAATATAAGATAATGGTAGATAAATAATTGTTGCAATCCTTCTAAAATATTTATAGGTAATTGTAAAGGCACACATACCAATAATTTAAAAGGCACACATACCAATATCATGTGATGATAATTTTTACGGAATGTCAGAGATATTTATAATACGAAAGGTTAGAGATATTTATTTTTACGGAAGGTCAGAGATAAAAAATATTTACAATAATTGTTAAGGCAGACATATCCAATGTAGAAGTAAAACTATATAAAGGCACACATACCAAGCCACACATAAAGCTGTATAAGGTAACTTTTTCAATTGTCACTTATTTGATTGCCTGAAGAACCTGTACAAGGTAACTTTCTAAATTAACACACATACCAATATCAATCATGAGCACACTTACCAATATCATACAGTATAAATTTTACGGAAGGACAGAGATATTTATTTTACAATGATAAATTTTTTTTATAATAATTGTTAAGGCAGACATATCCAATGTAGAAGTAAAACTATATCAAGGCACACACATAAAGCTGTATAAGGTAACTTTTTCAATTGTCACTTATTTGATTGCCTGAAGAACCTGTACAAGGTAACTTTCTAAATTAACACACATACCAATATCAATCATGAGCACACTTACCAATATCATACAGTATAAATTTTACGGAAGGACAGAGATATTTATTTTACAATGATAAATTTTTTTTACAATAATTGTTAAGGCAGACATATCCAATGTAGAAGTAAAACTATATAAAGGCACACATACCAAGCCACACATAAAGCTGTACAAGGTAACTTTCTAAATTGTTACTTATTGATTGCCTGAAGAACCTCTACAAGGTAACTTTATAAATTAACACACATACCAATATCAATCAGTAGCACACTTACCAATATCATACAATATAATTTTTACGAAAGGACAGAGATATTTATTTTACAATGATAAAAAAAATATATAATAATTGTTAAGGGACACATATCATACAGGTAGAGTATAATTTACTCGTCTACATCTAAACTTATAAATACGTGTGTATCGTAAAACTATACAGGTAGAGTATAATTTTTCATCTACACCTAAATTAATTTGCAACCATATTATATCATGGACTCCTCCAGTTCTAGCGATGAGGGCAGAAATCTTATGCTACAATATGCACAATTTAATGACGGTGGATCATCCGATGATTCAGACGAGGAAATGATTATTATGATGGAGATTACTAGGTGGTGTGCTGAAAAAAATATAATTCGCGATGGGAAAGAACTCGAAACGAGGCGTCGAGTGAATCGTAGGAGAGAAAGGGGACATGCAACACTATGGGAAGATTATTTTGGGGAAGATAAGGTATACAATGAGTATTTTTTCCGAAGGAGATTCAGGATGCGGTATAGTGTTTTCAATCGCATCCTTGAATCTGTTTGCCATTATGATAACTACTTTGTTCAGAAGAATGATGCTTGCGGTCGTCAAGGTTTGAGCTCTCATCAGAAAGTGTTGGGGGCAATTCGACTGTTAGCTAATGGGGGTTCCCATGACGTGTGGTCTGAGCAGTACGCTATGAGTGAAACCACTCTATTAGAAACTGTTATTAGATTTACAGAGGCAATTGTACGAATTTTCGATCCCCAGTACGGCAGAAATCCGACACAAGGCGACGTTACAAGGTTACTCGAACAAAATGCAAATAGAGGTTTCCCAGGAATGCTAGGGAGCATAGATTGCATGCATTGGCGTTGGAAAAATTGTCCAACAGCATGGCACGCTCAATATAGTGGTCGTAAAGAGTCACCAACTATAATCCTTGAAGCGGTTGCCTCCTACGATCTTTGGATTTGGAAATCATTCTTTGGGGTGCCTGGTTCTTGCAATGATTTGAATGTCTTGCACCGATCTAATGTCTTTCAAGAATTACGCAATGGGACGGCAACTCCCGTTAATTACAATGTTAACGGAAATTCTTACGACATGGGCTACTACCTTGGAGATGGCATTTACCCTCCGTATGCTTCAATAGTAAAAACATTTAGGAACCAAAATGGTATTACACAAAAACAGAAATTTTTTTGCAAGTACCAAGAAGCGTGCAGAAAAGATGTAGAACGTGCGTTTGGTGTATTACAAGCTCGATTCGCTTTTGTTCGGGAACCTTGTAAATTATGGAATAGGGCGTCACTATCAACCATTATGAAATCGTGCATTATAATGCATAATATGATTATTGACGATGAACGCAGAGATTGTCCATGGCAAAATGAGTACGAACAGAATGATGAAACACCTGTAATTATGAGGGGCCAAACTAATTTCTACGACTACCTCATATGGGATGCTAAGATAAGAGACGTAACTAAACATCAACAGTTACGGAATGATTTGGTAGAGCACATTTGGAACACCCACGGTGATGAAATGGTCGGATGATGAATTTATTGTATTTTTTATTTTAACCGTGGTTAATTGTTATGTTTGTTCCATTTTCAATTTGTATTTGTAGGATTGTCGTAGTGATCATATACCTGTTATTTTATATAAAATAATGGTTTAACCGACAATATTACATAAGCGGACAATTATTAAACAATAATCACATTTCATCTATTTAAGGGTGGCATTTCATTTATTAAGATGGATAGTGAATCACTCTCCATATACCGAAAAAAAAAACGAATTACGATCATGAGGGTTCAATACATCATTTAAAAACACTACTAATCATTAATTGAACCGCTTGGACCAGACGACCCGGCGGAGTTCGATTGCAACTCAGATATTGCAGCTTCGGTCGCAACAACCATCGTTGTTAGGTCATTGAACCTTTTAAAATGAAACTGCTTTTGTATTTCATTCATATGGGTCATATCCAGCTCCATGATGTACGATTGCTCTCGACCTAGGCGCACGAGTTGATCCTACTTTTTGGTGAGTTGATCAACTCGCTTCATCTGAATGAACGCATCCATTTGAGAGTCAAATTTAAGGGCACGATCATTCTTCCACTCTTGCTTGCTTTTAAACATTGCATTGAAGTCTTCGCAATGTTTGAGTACTGTCGTGTTGCAATCCAAGCTGTCAGAACGCGCTCGTTGACGTGCACGTTGTTTCTCACCCTTTCGACCTGGGGGTCTATCCGGTACGTCTCGTACCCCCGGAGTATCATCTTCGCCAACAGGTGTAGGGTTGTCGTAGTTCCCCGTTGTATTTTCCAAGTCAAATTTTGGCAAATCTTTTAAAATTTGATAGCAGTTATCGAACGTAAAATGTTTGTTGGTTTCAGCACGGTACGCGTCGCGTGCTTTAGTAACCGCTTGGAATTCGTTCATCCCGCTTCCTATATTATTCTTTTGGTGAGAAAGCTTTGCAATATATAGCATTATTTGATGCGATATATGATTATAACGTGTTGATAGCATGGATCTCGTACGAGTAATTGTAATTCCATGCGTGACGTTATACTCATCTTTCACAGTGTCCCAAAATGTGCCCGATGATATTGAGTTTCCTTCAATACTTCGAGCTGTATATTTTGCATAAACAGTACATAATATTTCATCCTCAAAAGGAGTCATATTAGGTTGTCGAGATGTACCAGAAATAATTGGTTGAGAAGAAGACATATTTTTTATAAAAATATAATATATTTATAATGAAAATAAGAAAATGGAAGAAGGATATAGGGTCTGATAAAGAAATTCAAGAAGGAAGTGTGCTATTTATAAAGAAATCCCTCCCAAACGGTGTTAGTTTTCACTGTGGTAAAAAGGGTTTCCTACGAACTTCTTTTCTTCATAGGAATTCTTACGAACTTCTGAAGTTCGTAGGAACTTCCTACGAACAAAAGAAGTTCGTAGGAAGTTACTACGAACTTCAGAAGTTCGCAAGAAGTTCTTACTGATTCAGTAGCCATCCGGTAAATTTACAAACCCCCTACCATTCCTCTCTCCTATTTTGTTACTTACCCATCCCCACTGCAACCCTACAGATTTGTAACTTTACCACTTTTTTTGTCCATACCTTCCACCATTGTGGATGCTCTAATTGGTGGAAGTCTTGGGTTGGGTTATAAAGTGGTTGAAAGTGATATTTTGGCTACTTCTATTGGGGTGATGAGATTGGCATACAGGTGGCCCAACTTGAGATGTCTCACATGATGGTAGGAAATTCTTATGGTGTTAGCAGATGTGGTAAGGTTTTAATTAATGCTCCCTGTAAAAATAAAAAATTGAGCGGGCCTCATTCTTTGGTGTCAGATGGTGATACTAGGACTAATTTGGTGCAAGATAATCGTGATCTAGTTCTAATTAACACGGCTGAATGCATTACATCCCTTATTAATAAATATGGTAAACATGGGTCCAATTTTAATAAGATCGGACCTTGTCTTAATTTGAGCAAAGTGTTAAAGAATGGGGTATTTAGAAAAAATCACAAGCATAGAGGAGGGAGTAAGTTGAAAGGCATGGTTGATAAAGGCAAGAAAAAAATGTCCGGAGGAGAGGTTTGTTTTGAGGGTGCGGCCTCGACTTTAGGCGTGTTTGAGGGGAGAGATCCAGGTTGCGTTTCTGGTATGTCACTTTTTTCTAGTGGCACTCTTCGCACGATCATGGAGGAGGGCGTAGGAGAGGTGTAGGGGGCTTGTGTGCAAGATTTGTTTGGAACCTCAGGGGAGTCATTGTGAGGGAAGGAATATTAGGGTAGTATGGTTGACCTGTCCCGTAGGTTGTGGGTGTAGATCTGGGCCTCGAAGAGGGAAGGGAGGTGTTCGAAGGTATGGTTGTCAAGAGGAATTGTGAGGATGAGACGGAGGTGTAGGTTTCTAGTGTGATAGGAGGATTTAGTAAATTCTTAGGGATTTATTTTAAGGGGAATGAAAAGGAGGCACTCACGTTGTTCCATACCATAGAGGATAGGCGGAGGGCAAAAGTAGACGTGGTAAAGAGGGGGTGGTAGGGGTTTTAAATGGTGTCCAATGAAGTTACGAATCATCTCTTAGAATGTGAGGGGTTTGAATGACCTCGGTAAAAGAGGAGTGGTTAGTGGGGCTCTTTCACGGTGGTGGCTAGATATTGTGTGCCTTCAAGAGACCAAATTGGGTTTCATGGATAGGGAGTTGGCTCAGTATGTTTGGGGAGGTCGTAGAGGAGGCGTCCGGAGGGTTTATCTTTTTATGGGATAATAGAGTGGTGGAAAAATTAATGTGTTAGTGCGATGGTGGTCTTTTTCGTACTTATTCAGGTGTGTGGAGGATGGTTTCACTTGTAGATTTTTGGGGGTTTATGATCCAGTGGAGGAATTGGCAGGGGCCAGGAGTGTCTGGGCCGTTCCGAAGTGCACAAGGGGCGACTACAGCGTCGTTCTATTCCCCTCTGAGAGAAGCAGTGGGGGAGGTCGAACCCTTTTATGCGGGGCTTCATGGATGAGGTGGGATTGATTGACCTCCCTTTGGAGGGAGGGGTTTTAACTTGGTCCAGACATAAGGACGAGCCCTCTCTTTCTTGGCTCGATTGATTTTTACTTTCTAATGACTTGGAGGAGCAGTTTATGGGTGCAACTCAATCTTGCCAGCCTCGAGTGACTTCGGATCACTAGCCTATTTTACTGGAGTGTGGATGGAGGGCGAGAGGAGGACTCTATTTAGATTTGAGAATATGTCGTTAAAGGAGGAGGAGTTTGTTGAGAGGGTTCAAGAGTGGTGGCAGGGGTATGAGGCGGAGGGGAATGCGAGCTTCAGACTAACAACTAAATTATTTCGCCTCAAGGGGGATATCATTTGGAACTGAGATGTGTTTTACTACGTGGGAGGGAGTGAATGAGTAGGCTTTGGAGGATATTTGGGTTCTCGACGAAAAAGAAGGGGTGGGCGGTCTGTCAGGGGTGGAAAGGGTGGCGAGAAAAAAAGGGAGGTGGGGAAGCATCTAATTCACGAGGAGGTTATTTGGAGGCAAACGTTTAGGTCTCTTTCGGTTAGGGTAGTGTACAACACTAAATTTTTTCATAAAGAGACTAACTCCCATCGCCGGTTTAACCATATCGGGAAGGTGGTGGTAGGGGGAGTGGAGTTCATCGAGGAGAGTGAGGTTCGTAGGGAGATTAGTCAGTTCTACGAGAGGTTGTATATTAAGGAGGAGCCATGGCGATCGAAGATGGGTGGGCTTCCAGTGGCGAGCATTTCAGGGGATGAGATGGTTCAGTTGGAAAGGATGTTCACAGAGGAAGAGGTTATCCAGGTTCTGAGCTCATTGTTCGGTGATAAGGCTCCTGGCACTGTTGAGAGGTTCTCAGGGTGGATGTGATGGTTGTTTTCAGTGAGTTCTATGATAGGGGTTACTTTTTGAGAAATATGATTGATCCTCTTATTTCGGATGCTCAGAGCGCGTTTATGGGTGGTTGTTAGATCCTTGATGCTACGCTAGTAAAGAATAAGTGCATTGAATCCAAGTTGAGAGGTGGCGGTCCTGGTATTCAATGCAAGCTTGACATTGAGAAGTCTTACGATCACGTGAGCTAAGAGTTCCTTCTTTATATGCTCAGGAGGATAGGGTTTGGGGAACGGTGGTGCAGGTGGATGAAGAGGAGTATTTCCTCTGTCAACTTCTTTGTCCTTGTAAATGGGGTGCTAGAAGGATTCTTCTCAAGTTCGCGTGGTCTTCGGCAGGGAGACTCGTTGTCTCCTTTCCTCTTTATCTTGGTTATGGAGGTGTTCTCTCGGATGATGAGTCGTATGGTGGAGGGAGCTCTGTTACCCATCCAGTTGAGGTCTCTTACCTTCTGTTTGCGGATGATAGTATTATTTTTTATGGGGCGCCTGTGGATGAGATGAGGTCATTGCCGTTGCTACTGGTGTATTTTGAGGCTGTATCGGTCTTCGTATTAACGTCAGGAAGAGTGAGATGATTACCGTGGGTGAGGTGGGTAACGTCGGCTTTCTGACAAGTGTTCTTGGATGTCAGGTCAGCTCTCTCCTTTATACTTATCTTGGCCTCCCTTTAGGGTCTAAGTTTAAGTCTTCTTCGATGTGGGATTGGGTCCTTGAGAAGGTCCAGAGGAGGTTAGGAGGTTGGATTCATTGTACCCTGTCCAAAGGTGGTTGATTGACGTTGATCAAAAGAATTTTATCTAGCCTTTCGACATTTTTTTATCTCCGTTCTCCCTTTACTTGGGTCCGTTGGCAATAGGTTCAAAAAGTTGATAAGGGATTTTATGTGGAGAGGGAATGACGATCAGTTTAAATATTGTTTGGTGAGTTCAGATTAGGTGTGCAGGCCGCTGAAAGAGGGTGGAGCTGGGGTGAGGAGCTTAGCCTATTTCAATAAGGCTTTACTGGGGAAGTGGTTGTGGCGCTTTAATAGGGAAGGAGATAGATTGCGGAGGAAAGTGGTGGTCGGTAGGCATGAGGTGTGGATGGGGTCTTATTATGGGGTGATCTGCTCATGGGTTGGGGTGGTGGAGGTATATTTATCTTGGGTGGTGGAGGTATATTGCTCTTGGGTGGGGGAGGTTCTCTTTGCTCACCTCCTTCCAGCTCGGGAGTGGGAGTCGTATTAGTATCTGGAACGATAAATGTGGTGTAGGGGGCTCTTTCGAGGAGATAAAGAGGGGTTAATTGAGGATCATAGGCGGAGGGTAGGGTCTCATGAGGTGTGGGATCCCAAGTTTAGGAGGGGACTCCGGGATTGGGAGCTGGAGGAGATAGAGGAGTTCTTTGAATGGCAAAGATTGACGCCGACTCCGTCTTTAGGGACATATGGGTTAAGGTGGTCGTGCTCTCAGGATGACCTGTTTTCAGTTAAGAGTTATTATAATGTATAGAGGGATCGTTGGGGCGGTTCTTTTCCATGGAAGGCCATTTGAAGGAGTCATGCGCCTTCCAAGGTTTCCTTCTTTGTGTGGACCGCTGCCAGTCAGATCATCTTGACTATTGAGGGGCTTCACAACAGAGAAAGGAGAATGGCTAGTAGATGTTGGTTATGTAAGAAGGAGGAGGATACGTCCAATCACATTCTTCTACACTGTCACGTGACAAAGGGACTTTGGGATTTGATTTTCTCTTTATGCCAAATTGTTTGGGTTATGCCTCGTACGGTGTGCGAGGTATGGCATCTTGGAGGAGGCCTAGGGTTGGATCGGCCCACAGGTGGTCTGGTTAATGGTTCCTCATTGTATGTTTTGGACCATCTGGCAGGAGAGGCGCATGAGATGCTTTAAGGGGGTCGAGCTCGATCCTTTTCGGATTCAATACCATTTTCTGAGACTTCTTCTTACTTGGTATAGGAAAAGGCATGATTCGTCGTTGTCTCTCTTTCTTCAATTTTTGGAGGAGTTCCAAGGACTTGTCTAGTCTGTTTTGGATTTCGGCGCTTCTCTTTTTTACTATGTATACTTCCTGTCTATGGGATTCCGCCCCCTTAGGCCGGTTTATTTTATTGAATCATTTACTTATAAAAAAAATTAAGGATTATTTGGCCTTTGACTCCATTAATTTTGGCATATATCATTTTTGGTACTAATATTTAATATAAATTATTTGGGTTTGGGGTACCAATTTGGATGGAAATCATTCGATCAAAGACTTGACCATTAACTTACATTCTTTTTAGCATAAAAGTTGCAAAATACCCTTATATCATTTAATTGTCCTTTTTCTTTTTTCTTTTTGTTCTAGTTTTTAATCTTTTCAAAGTTCTTTATGTACATCAATTTTTTTAAACTACTTTTTTGGTTATTTTTTCATAGTTTTTTTTTCTAATTTTAAAAAATGACTTTTTTGTTGAATATTTCTACAAAATTTTCTTTTTTTTTTAATGAAAACAATGTTGGGCACTTATCTTTAGGGAGAGGGTAGGAGGAGCGGATAATGGGGTGATGGGATTAAGAAGGTTGCGATATTGTTTTTAATTTTTTTTATTATTATGTAACTTTTCAGACAATATAATCCCCCTCCACTCACCATATCACTGTTAGTAACCTACTGTATTCAAAATCAATTAAATATTTGGAGTGAAAATACGCTCTTGCAAAAAAGTTCAATTCTTCAAATTAAAAATATTGGTGGGTTGATTTATATTTATATATTTTTGGAAATTTTGATATTTTAAAATCAATACTTTGGAAGTTATTACCCCAATATTGTTAAAATTTATTGGCCATAATTTATGTAAAACTCTAAATTTTAAATTTCTTATAATATTTTCAATTCACTCCTTAAATATATTTTTGTCAAGAAAAGTATAACAATACATTTGTGCAATAATTGTCTTATTTTAATAATCTTGTTATGGTTGCCCATTATAATTCATATGAAAACTTTTAGTTTTAGTCTTTAATATTGGTGATTTGCATAGTTTAAATACCTATATTTTATTTTTGGGGGAGACTTGAACCAAGTAAGTAATAATAGTAAAAAATGTGAACATGTAAAAATGTAAAAATACGTGAAAATTAGGAATTGTTTAATTCATTTTGCATTGAATTTGTAAGTTTTGCCTAATGGAGATTTTATTAACATATAAAAAGGGAATCAAAATGTAAGTTTTATCCATAAACTATTAAAAAATTGAAATTTTAAAATTTAATAATTGTTTTGGCAAAACATAATAATAAATATTTTTTTGAAGATTACATCTTGAAAGTTTACGACAAAAAATGTATCCGAATAGCGTCAAAGAATTATGTCAAATAATTATAAAAGGAAGATAATGAAGAAATATTATTATATTTGAAGGGCAACACGTATTAGTAATAAACACGAATAATGATAAGATATCTATATGATACATATTTGCGAGATAGTGAGAGGAGGAAAAAAAGTAAGGGTCCGTTTGATTCGCAAATTTGCTATGACAAATGTCAAATCAATGGGTAAATATAGCATTTGCCCACTTTTTGGTCTATTTGATTCACAAATTTGCCTACAACCCATTTGCCTATTTACAACACCTCTAATGCATGAAAAATGGACAAATTTTGCTTTGGTATTTGGGGAAGAATTATTTGCCAAACAATTTACCACTTCTTACAAGTGCTTTTTTTTTTATATTTTTATACTAAAATATTTTAAAAATTATTTTACAAACTATTTTATAAAACTATTTTAAATAAAAAACTGTTTTATAAAAAAAAAAATTTAATTGTTTTAAAACCTATTTAAAAAATATTTGAAAACAGTTGAAAACTGTTTTAAAAATAATTTAAAAACTGTTTAAAAAAATATTTTTTAAAACTGTTTTATTACAAAAATGTATTATAAAAACTATTTTTGAAATTTAAAAAACAATGTTTTAAAAACTGTTATAAATAAAAAAAAATACTGTTTTATAAAAAATGTTACAAAAATGTTTTAAAACTATCAAAAAATTGTTTAAAAATAATTTTAAAATGGTTTTAAAAAAATATTTTATAAGACTGTTTTATTAAAAATTTGTTTTAAAACTATTAAAAACACTATTTTAAAAGGTTTAAAAATTGTTTTGAATAATTAAAAAACTGTTTCGAATATTGTAAAAATTATTTAAAAAAACTGTTTTATCAAATTTTTAAAAAAACTGTTTTAGAAATGTTTTAAAAATTATTTAAAAACTTTTTATAAAATATTTGAATAAACTAATTGGATTGACTTTAATTTCGCCTAATTGTTGTTTGATAGCTTCGTGTGAAAAAACTAGGTAAAATTTGCCATAACAAATTTTACCCATGAAATTTTTTTTTATTTCTATTTTTACTCACTTTTGAATCAAACCAACCTAAACGTAAAATTATAGGGGCAAAGAATTTTTAATGGAAAAGAGAATTTGCCTTTTATCATACAGAAGTCTTTGAAAAGCCTTTGACCAGTACGTGCCATCACTAATAATACGTCACTAATAATACGTGTGAAGCCATCACTAATAATACGTCATTCCAATGGATGCATTTCAGTAGCTTCGGAAAACTCATCCCTTGTTTTCTCGATTCTCACGAATTTTTTGCCCTTCTAGAACTATTCTTTTTGGTTGGCCAGGAGCGTTAATTATTGGGTGTAGAGTCAACATCAAGTTGGCCAAAGTATATTTGATTCAGCAAGGTGACCCTTAAACATCACCCAAGAATTTAATCAATAATAATAATAAAAAATATATGTTATTGTTAAGAGAAATCACATTTGCAAATTTTTTAGATGATTTTTCTTTTTTAAATTCGAACAATTCAAATTCTCATTTTCTCTCGATCTTCTCCATCATTACCCCATCATCCCACCAACGCTCCTCTCTCTATCTCTTACACACACACAAAAAAAAAACTAGTTATGACAAATTCTATATTTGTAACAAAAACTAATTTTAATAAAGATTTTTGCTTCATATTTAACCCATAAACAACTTAAAATAAAGTAAATACACTTAAAAAAATTAAAAAACAATTATCAGAAAACCTGCAACTTCACTCCCTCGATCCCAAAAATGATGACAAAATTCGAGGTCCAAACTCCAAATTTAAAGAAAAATAAAAAAATGATATAGCTGTGCGTACTTGGGATCTAAGCCTGGAATAAGTGCAATTTTGATATTTTTGAGAAAAAAATTCATTCATGGTCTAGATTCCCTAATGTTAAATGAAAATGTAATTAATCATTTTTAATTAATATTTAATTAGTTTAATTATAATTAGTGTACATTTTAGTTCAAAATAATATATTGATTTTGATGATTCCAAACAATTTTATATTAAGTAATTATGTAAAATTTTCTTATCTTATAATATTTATATTATAATTTTGTTCGTATGCTTTATATAATTTTTTTTAGATAAATTTTTCTTGTCTTATAAAAAATGTATGTATATACTTATTATAATAATTTTTTTTAATATAAATACTATGTTTTTGCAATAGTAATCTATTTTTGCATATTGTCACCTTAAATATTTTTATATAACTATTACTGTTATTTTATATATATATATATATATATATATATATATATATATATATACATTTTAATGTCAGTTATTTATATATATATATACGCATTACGTTTTTTTTTTGTAAATATTTTTTTCTTTTTATACTATTTTATTAGCTATTACTTATAGAGTAATGCTACATACCCCAAATAACTCCCCAAATGTCCCCCAAAATGACTTGATTTTTGTGCCCTGGCGGGACCTCCACCACATGGCAATAGATGACAGGCATTTGAGAGAATGACGTGGTATTCACATCAGATTTGGGGGAGTTTTTTTGTACTCATAGTATTATTCTTACTTATATACATTATTATATGTAAATATGTATGCATATAATATAATGGATGAAGTGTAATGAATGCTAAAGTGAACTTTGTCAGATGTCATTTTTTTCTATCCTTTACGCATGGGCAAATGTTAATAAATCTCCTACTTGTAAGTCTTGCATAACCTAAAGATATCATGAAACTTTTTATACCTGTTTGTGTTATACATAATATAATACCATTCTTGTAATATAAAGGCATAGTCATTTCTTTGGATATACCTGCACATGTCAAAGACTAGTATAATAATTCATCCTGAAGACTACCTATATATTTACAACTTTGGGCAGGTATAATGTTTTATTTAACAGGTTTCATTTACAAACTGTCATATAGTTCGTTATAATTTTTTTTAGTTAAATATATGTCTTTAATTAAATTTTTTAAAGAATAATTTTTTTTCCTACTAACTTTTACTAAATATATTATATTACATATAGATTTTGTTTGTAACACCATTATATTTATATATATATATATATATATATATATATATATATATATATATTTTTTTTTAACTCTTATTTTTTTTAATAACTAGAATCCACTAGTTTATAAAACTATATTATAATTATTTTTTTGTGTTAGTTATATATATTAAGTAAGTTTATTTTTATATTTTTGTTTAATTATTAATCATATTATTTATTTTATTATATATGTTATACACCTGTTACATTTTTTTTATAATCCTTTTACATCTTTAAAATACTCTTTATCTTTTTATAACATTTGTTTATGGTTCCAAAATAATTTTATCAAATAAGAAGCTTTGAAGACTTGTGGTCCAACTCAAGTTTGCCATCTCAAAAAGTCTTCCAAAATAGAAGAATTCAACACAGAAATGACACACGAAAAATTAGAGAGCAACTAAATTTTTTTTTCAGCTCACATACCTTCAAGAGAGCAACCAGAAATATTTTTACTCAGCTCATACACTCAGTTCAAGAGAGCAACACAAATTTATTCAATTCTACACATTTGAGACAACAACAATCAATATACTCAGCTATTTGTTGAAGAAGAAATTTGAAGAGCACAAGAATCACTATTCTGCTACAAAAATTTCAAGAAGAAGACTAGTGCCAAAAATTAGATTTATTGTGAATTCCCACTCATGAAGAAACTCGGATCAATTTGTATTTTAGAGAGTTTCGACATCCAAACTTTGTACTCAAAACTCTAGTTTTATTTTGAAGCTCGGTGATTAGCTTCGGTGGTTGTACAAGTAGCTCGGTTTAGCTGCTCGATTGTACGTTGGAGGTTTGATCCTGCCTTAGTGGATTACAGTATTGAAGCGCGGGAGACAGAAGCTACTCTTGACGCGTGGATGTAGGCCGAAATTTGGTCGAACCACGTTAAAAATACGGTGTCATTTATTTTCAGCACTTATATTTATTTATTTGCTTGTGTGTGATTGGTTATTTTTATTTTAAGCTCTTTCACTTGCAATTTAATTAATTCTGAAAATTTGATAATTTTATTTTAAGACTGAAATATTTATTTTCGTAATATTTAATTAATTTCAGAATATTAGTTTTTATTAATTACGGAAATTATTTATAAGTTTATTTGGATCTTATAATCTTGAACTTGTTTAATTAATTAGTAGTATTTATTTGATATCCTTGTGTGAATCACTTTAGATTATATTCAAAATATTAATTCAAATTAGATATGAAAATTGATTATTTATTAATTGGATGTTGTTATTTGCTTCTTATCTTGTTTAATCAATTGGAACTATTAATTTGATAATTTATTTATTGTGTGTTATAATCTCTGATTTATATTGTTTAAATTGGTTGTATTTATTTAATCATCATTGGTTTAATCATTTAAGATTTATTAAATCTGAAATTTCGATTAAGAGTTTTAAATTAAATATTTTTTTGAAATATTGATTTAACCTAAAAAGTTTGCAAAACCTCAATTCACCCCCCTCTTGAGTATTTTTCTAGGCAACAATTGGTATCAGAGTAGGGCTCTGATTTATTTATTTTGAGTTAACCATCTTAGAGTTCAAAAGATCATGGCAAACATTTTTAGTGAAGGACAATCTATTTCTAGACCTCCTTTGTTTTATGGAACTGATTATATTTATTGGAAAAATAGAATGAAATATTTTATTCAATCTTATGATTATGAAATTTGGAGATTAGTTATAAATGGGTCTCAAATTTCTGAAAATGAAAATAATTTTAGTGATTTAGATATCAAGGAAATTCAGTTAAATGCTAAAGCCTTAAATATGTTATATTGTTCATTGCATATTGATGAGTATAACAGAATTTCTTGTTGTGAATATACTAAGGATATTTGGGACCGATTACATGCTATTTATGATATGGGAATATTTGAGCAAGAAGAAATGCAGAATTCAAATGAGAATGAATCCGTTGATGAATCTCCAAGCCAAGATGATGATATAAGTAATCTATGTTTCATGGTTATGGATGATATGGTACACTCTATTATTGATTCTTCTAGTGACAATGATGATGACAATGTTGATGATTATGAGGCATTGCAAAATATTTTTGATGAGTTATGTGATAGTTTTGAAGAACTTAAAAATAAATATGTAGAACTTAAAAAGCCTTATTTATTACTTTCTAAAAAATGTGATTTGTACTTAAAAGAAATTAATGAGTTGAAATTAGAAATGAAGTTGAAATTCTGAAAACATAAAATACTAGTAGCAAGGTTCTAAAAAACGCGGGGCGTGATTGAGGTGTGGAGGCCAAGCCTTAAGCCTTACAAGCCTAGGCGGGCCTAGGCGTGAAAAAACGTCAAAAGGCATTTAGGCATTCTTAATATATTTTAATATTTTTTAACCATAACAAGGCTATTAAAATACAAAAATTGCACATATCATAAAAATATATCTGAATATATGCAAATTAAAATACTATTTGATTATTTTGGATGAGATAATGGTTCAGTTTGTAAACAAATTCTTTAAAAGGCGACATCGTTTCACGAAAACATTGTTGTTTTTAGAAAAAAGTGCGCCTTAAGGGTTTTACCAAGAATAAGGCGTGAAAAGCGTAAGGCGAGGCGTTTCTCCCAAGCCTTAAGCCTAGGCGGAGCCTATGCGGGTTTTTTAGAACAGTGACTAGTAGCATATCGCTTGAAATACTTGAATCTGAAAATAATAAGCTGAAATTTGAAGTTGAGGATTTGACAACCAGTCTTGAGAAATTTGGAAATGGAAAGAAAAATTTGAACATGTTTCATGGTAGTCAAAGATGGAAATATAACAACACTAAATTAGCTTGGATTCCTAAAGGAACTATTATGCATGCTAACCCTTATAAACTACACTCATATTGCGTTCCAAAAGATAATGTTTTTAGGTACAAAACTGGTATTGGCACTTGAACAAAAATTTATGAGAAATAAAATTGTTGTTAGATTTTTTTAAAATATTATTTTCTTGTTTAGATGTTTGTTTTAAGTTGAACACATTCTTTACTTGACAAATATTGTGATATGTTGTTTTCATATTTAATATGCTTATTTTCATGAAATGTTATTTCATATGGTTTTTTGGATTTTATATGCTTATTCGTGATTAATAATCTGATTAAATTCATGTTATTCCTAAATGTGTCAATTGCTTGAAAATGTGAATACCTTCACTTTTTGTCTAAAGACAATTCACACTAAGGATAACAAATTATTTATATACCTTGATGAATAATCTGTTTTTGTATATGATAAAATTGACACTTATGATTAACATTTATTTTTGCACATACTAGTATGTCATAAGTTGCGTATCATTATTGATCTTGAAGATTATCATTTATTATGACTTTTCGTGAAATCTTGAAAGTTGATGAGAAAATGCATCTTGAAAAATTTTATGTTTCAATATTGCTTTATGGACCTAACACACTCTTGGTATCCAAAGATAATATCTTTAAAGTTGTTTAGGTTGCATATTAAGATAGGATTGTGGACTCTCAAAGTATATATGGTTTGGTATGGAAGCAAAGTTGTTACTTATATCATTGCCAATGGATGAAAATGCCACACTTGAAGAGAATTTCATGGATACACCTTTGGTATTGGTAAGCTTGTGAGGTACACCTTCCTGAATTATAAATATCATATATTTATTGATGATATGATCTTAATTGATATTATTCCATACTTAGATTATTTGTTAAAACAAATGAGTTTGTTCTTGATGATTTAGACTCCACATGGTAATTTTGTACACTTATTATTCTTGATGACTTTATGTTGTGAGATAATTCACTTGATTTTGATGAAAATCTTTTGAGATGAATATTCATATTTTGTTTGTATTACATTTTGACATATGTTTGTTAATGTTATTGGATTAATTCATGACCTTATCATATGTCTTTTTGAAACAAAAATGTCATTTAATTTTTTATTTGCTTATATGTGCTACATGTTGATATTATGATATTCTTTCATTAAGTTTAATTATATGAACATATAGATCCTTATGACTTAAATTTTTTTTTTGGCATGTTATTTGATTAGCTATTGGAGTTCATGAAGAATATTTTTTTTGAAAGAAAGCAACGCTTGGTGTTATATATGTATACATATTGGCTTTGTTTCAATGCTTGGGAGATTTAGTCCCATTGTTTGAATATCATTGACTCTCTTGATATATATTTTTAAAGAAAAATAACATTTGAGATATTCATGCTCCATTGAAAAATAAAAAAGTCTTATGATTATTGGAATTGTTATTTATGGATATATTGTTGTTGAAAGACATTAACACTCCAAATATTTGAGCTTGATTGAAAATCACATAATTATTGAATTTAAAGTTAATTTGTGAATATATCGAGACATGTGAAAAATAATTTTATGATAGAAAATATTGATAATATTTTATCTCATGAAATAGATGCACCAAATTTATTATATGCATATATGCCTTAATTGGTATCCCTTAGGGGGAGATAAAAGTTTATTGAAATTTATTTGATTATTTGTTCGAAAAATGCTTGATCATAACTTTGATATATTATTATGGATATTGCAATTTAGTTGATTATTCCGAGAATTTTAGCTCGTATCTTGAAAATGGCAAGCTTGAGTAAAATGCTATATTTTTTTTGCCGTTATTTCTAACTCATGTTATGTGCCTAATTCTAATTATTTGAACACATTGAGTTATGAAATGTATCATGGTTGTGCACTTGAAAGTATTTTTTTTTGGTGATAAAAAACAACACTTGAAATGCGCCTATTGAAAATTTATATGTTGCAATTTCATTGAGTAGTGCTATGAGTCCCAAATAACTCCCCCAAATTTCCTCCAAAATGACTTGTGCTTTGTGCCCTGGTGGGACCCGCATCACATGGCAATAGATGACAAGTAAGTGGAAGAATGACGTGGCGTCCACATAGGATTTGGGGAAGATTTGGGGGAATTGTTTGGGACTCAAAGCATTATTCAATTTCATTACATTAGTGAGAGAGTTAATTGTGCTAATTGATCAATCTTTTATGTCTCTCATATTTTCATTAAACTCACGTTGTGCTCCTAATTCAAATTGTTTGAAAAACATTGAGTTGTGAAATATTCACCATTATGCACTTAAATTTATTGACTGTGTCATTTTGGTGACTTATGCGTATTTGATTATATTCATGTCTATCCGAAGATTCTAGTACATGCTTTGAGAAATTTATAATGAAACATTTGATTTTGTGTCAAAACATCGATAATCAAATTATTGAACTTTAATGACTTTTTTTTTTTGTGTAGAAAGTAACTGTAAGTTTGTGATATTAATTTAAGCTTCATATATTACCCATGTTGGAGATGTTAGAATGCTATTTTTGATCTTGTTATATATTTAACTATGTTTGTTACCTGCATTGTGTCATATACATGCTTCCTAGTTTCACCACTTGGCACTTGAGTGAATGCACTTATTATGCTGTTTTGTCAAAGAGAATGTTTCTAATAGCTAAATATTAATTTACCCACTTGGTCATATTTTTTTTATATATTACTAAATGATATTCATATATGCTGGAATTTGTGTGTATTGAAATTCTAAAATTTCATTTATTCCCCTTGTATTTTATTTTTAGTTGAATCCCATGCAAAAATTATTTTTGATAGGGGGAGATCCCCTTTTTTACCCTTGACATGAGATTTATTTGAATTATCTTTTTGATAATATCAAAGGGGGAGAAATATTTATGATTCACTATTTGTGCTTAATATTTCATTTTATGAATATTTGTGAATCATTGTTTGTCATCATTAAAAAGGGGGAGATTGTTAAACGAAAATGTAATTAATCACACGAAAATGTAATTAATCATTTTAAATTAATATTTAATTAGTTTAATTATAATTAGTGTACAATTTAGTTTAAAATAATATATTGATTTTGATGATTCCAAACAATTTTATATTAAGTAATTATGTAAATTTTTCTTATCTTATAATATTTATATTATAATTTTGTTCGTATGCTTTATATAATTTTTTTAATATAAATTTTTCTTGTCTTATAAAAAAATGTATGTATATACTTAATATAATAGTTTTTTTAATATAAATACTATGTTTTTGCAATAGTAATCTATTTTTGCATATTGTCACCTTACATATTTTTATATAACTATTACTGTTATTTTATTTATATATATATATATATATATATATATACATTTTAATGTGAGTTATTTATATATATTCGCATTACGTTTTTTTTTTGGAAATATTTTTTTCTTTTTATATTAGCTATTACTTATATACATTATTATACGCAAATATGTACGCATATAATATAATGGATGAAGTGTAATGAATGCTAAAGTGAACTTTGTTAACTGTCATTTTTTTCTATCCTTTACGCTAGCGGTGTGCAAAAAAATCGTCAACCCGAAGAACCGAACCAAACCGACCTTCGTGGGTTGGGTTGTGATTAGGCATGAATTCTTCACATTTATCCCCTTAATTTCAGTATTTTTATGATCCCGTGCAGTGTAAATAGATTGGATTTGTCTCATATTTATGCTACTAACCCTTTTTGGCAAGTATTTCGTATTTTGTGTATCTCCTATGTGTTTTACAGATATTTCATGCAAGTTAGTGCCAAAGAGAACTCAAAATAGTGAAAGAAACCAAGAATCGGGAAGTTGAGGGGAATTTTCGTAATTTTGTAGCCTTAGTCCGGAGGTGGGGCCAACTGGAAAGTTGAAGAACTTTCAATTACAAGAATACTAGAAAAAACGGCACCTCAATCCGAGCTACGATGAAGAAGTTACGCCCATTTGAAGTTGAGAAGAAATCCAAGAAAAAAGCTGTCAGACCCGAACGGAACCGAAGCTGAGAAAAAAGAACCAGTCTGCCCATTTGTCACGCACCAGATCCGTTACTAAATTAGTCACGCTCCAGACCCGTTACTAAATTAGTCACGCTTTCTAAGTGTGACAAATTGGCAGATACGGGATTTTTATTTTGTGCTTATCTTTTAGCCAAAAGAGTTTTATGTTTTGGGGACTCTTCTAAACGACCCTTAGACTATATATTTAGTCATTAGGACTCTTTTTATTCAGATTTCATTCATGTAAAAGCTCCATAACAAGTAGGAACATCTAGGAGAAAGATTCACATATTTTGCACCATTAATTCAAGAGCTTTTCCGGTTTTTCTTCAATCTTTGATTTCTTCTTACATGTTCTTGTTCTTCAATATTGGTAACTTTTATTTCCAGCACTTTTATTATTATTTTACCATGTTAGGCTAGACTTTTCAAGGTCGGGATGCATGAACCCAACCTGATGTGATAGTTGTATGTACACAAAATTAATCCTCTAAATTTAATGGTTTGATTATGACCGTATTGCGTAAAAATACGACAATTGTAGATCTTTATATCTCGTTTGCCTCTGGGTAACCGGGATGATTTAGAATGCAATTCGAGTGTCACTATCGCGATACTGATTTACTCGTCCTCAGATTAAGTATGACGCGGGCTTGAACCTCGTATACGTAATGCTTGGGAGTACTAAATTCTGGGTCTAATTAATCACTTAAATTTACGATTAGTTTTATATCATCAATACACTAGGGTTGGGGGATTGTGTCTCTACCTTAATATTCCAATTAGTTTTAGTTAACTTCTTTATTTTTTCCTTTTCCCTTTCTCACTCAATCATCTTATTTTTATTTCTTTTTAGAGTCAAGTTAGGGTTAACAGTCTTACCTTTGTCGTCACGTTCACTCGTCCTAGTTCCCTGAGGATTCGATACCCAGACTCGCCACTATACTCCGCAAGAGTGTAGTTAAAGTTTAGGTTTTTTTGTATTGTGGTTGGAAGCCGACAACAACGACTAGCGTATTTACACGAACGCTCGGTTTCTGACTCGATCAGGTTGGTTCGGTTTTTTTTCTCCACGGGTTGGTTCTGGTTCCAAAAAATTGAGAACCGAAGTGTTCGGTTTGGTTCTCGATTTTATACCTGAACTTAAACCGAACCGAACCGAACCGAACCGAGAAACGAACCCATTGAACCGAACCAAAAAGCCGAACCGAAGAACCGACCCCAAGAACCTACCCGAGAACCGACCCATGAGCCTGAACTATTAACCATAACCAATAACCAGAACCATTAACCAACCCGAGAACCAACCCGCGAACCAAAACCATTAACGAAAACCGCGAACCAGAACCACGAACCGCAAACCAGAACTACGACCCAAGCCGCGAACCAGAACCAAGAACCAAAACCATGAACCGACCCGAACCAAACGGAGAACCGATGGTTCGGTTCCGAACCGAACCGACCAATTTTGATTCTGGTTTTGGTTTTGGTTCCAAAACCACGGAACCGATCAATTTCGGTTATGGTTCTGGATCCGTAGTGGAATCAAACCGAACCGAACCGAACCATGTGCACCCCTACTTTACGCATGGGCAAATGTTAATAAATCTCCTACTTGGAAGTCTTGCATATCCTAAAGATATCATGGAACTTCTTATACCTGTTTGTGTTATACATAATATAATACCTTTCTTGTAATATAAAGGCATAGTCATTTCTTTGGATATACCTGCACATGTCAAAGACTAGTATAATAATTCATCTTGAAGATTACCTATATATTTACAACTTTGGGCAGGTATAATGTTTTATTTAACAGGTTTCATTTACAAACTGTCATATATTTCGTTATAATTTTTTTGAGTTAAATATATGTCTTTAATTAAATTTTTTAAAGAATAATTTTTTTTCCTACTAACTTTTACTAAATATATTATATTACATATACATTTTGTTTGTAACACCCTTATATATATATATATATTTTTTTTTTTTAACTCTTATTTTTTTTAATAACTTGAATTCACTAGTTTATATAACTATATTATAATTTTTTTTTGTCTTAGTTATATATATTAAGTAAGTTTATTTTTATATTTTTGTTTAATTATTAATCATATTATTTATTTAATTATATATGCTATACACCTGTTACATTTTTTTTATAATCCTTTTACATCTTTAAAATACTCTTTATCTTTTTATAACATTTGTTTATGGTTCCAAAACGATTTTATCAAATAAGAAGCTTTGAAGACTTGTGGCCCAACTCAAGTTTGCCATCTCAAAAAGTCTTCCAACTTGTCAGATATGTGATGTCTCTTCTTGGTCATTTCCAAGAAATGAAAGAGATTTGTTTTGGAAACACAATTTTTTTTATTTCTCTTTCTTCCCAAAAATGATATGTACGAAAATTTTGTTACTTATTTGATCTCTTCGTTTTTTTTAATGATTAATTATATTTTTTTTGTTAATTTTTTTTAACATTATTGTCAGCTAACATTTTTTTTAATATTTTTTATTTTTTTGACATATAAAATATCTGCACATTTTTTTTATGTCAATCTTTGTTCAAAAGCCATTTGCATTACTACAAATTTCATACTCACTTAAGAAATATACGCAAGTTATCTTATACCAAGCGGGCTATCAATCAAAATCAATTTACATCTCTATGACTATGGTACACACAACCTATTTCACATCTGTCAGATGAAAAACTCCAAAATGACAGCAACTGCACTCGTTTTATATCTTGGGAGATATGGTTTTACTTGCTCCACTTTATCCCTTTGAGTAGCGTGCCAATTGCTTCCACAGATTTTGTTACTTGAAAATTATGTGAGACAAGATTTATAATTTGTTTTATTCTCTTAAAAAGATAATTGTTACCTCTCTTTGTTTGCTCAGTTATATAATTTTTTTTTTACTGTCTTGTTTATATACCTCGTGGACTGTAACATTCTTGGATTCATATTAATTACAGAAATATGTGGTACATGGACAGTACCCTTTTTTTTTCTCTTGGACAGATGTGTTAAATCTTGTCAATGTCAATAATTTTATTTTACACGCTATTTGCATATTCCAAATATAATTCGTAATATAAATGATTGTTATTTTATTTAATATATTTTTCTAACGTAACTTTCTTAACAGATAATTTTTTTTATGCGTGTTAAGAAAATTGTAAAAGTAAATGGACTTATTTTTTATAATAATTTTTTTTTAATGTATAAAACAATATATTTATTTCTCAAAACAGTTCTGTAAGCATTTCTTTATTATAATCAGATATTAACAAATGAAATATTTTATTTGTTTGCAACTCATATCTCTTTGTGTATATTGCCCACGAAATACAAATGGCTTTACCTAGGGTCTTTGT
Organism: Sambucus nigra; assembly: GCA_949130495.1. Lineage (NCBI taxonomy): Eukaryota > Viridiplantae > Streptophyta > Magnoliopsida > Dipsacales > Adoxaceae > Sambucus > Sambucus nigra. Next base: position 56,211,702 of record OX422220.1, read on the forward strand.
TCAAAGACCCTAAGTGGTCTGCAAATTAAATCCTCGGGTTCCACGAATATCTACTTTTGCATAGATATATTTTTATTTGTTATCTACTCCAACGCTCAACAAATGTTATTTGGTTCATTGAATGTTTTTATTACTAACCTCTTTCTCTATCTATCAGTCTATACTTCTTTCTCTTAAGACAGAAAATCATGGAGAAGATATAGTTTACATTTTCAGATCTCGAGCATTTAATGTTCTCTTAATCCGCTCTCTCCAAGTTGATCAGAAGTTCCAACGGTCATTTTTATTTGGGCATCTAGAAATAAACATTCAATGTGTTGAAGACATATAGAAGAATTCAACACAGAAATGACACACGAAAAATTAGAGAGCAACTAATTTTTTTTTTCAGCTCACATACCTTCAAGAGAGCAACCAGGAATATTTTTACTCAACTCATACACTCAGTTCAAGAGAGCTACACAAATTTATTCAACTCTACACATTTGAGACAACAACAATCAATATACTCAGCTATTTGTTGAAGGAGAAATTTGAAGAGCACACGAATCACTATTCTGCTACAAAAATTTCAAGAAGAAGTCTAGTGCCAAAAATCAAGTTTATTCTGAAGTCCCACTCAAGAAGAATCTCGGATCAATTTGTATTTTAGAGAGTTTCGACATCCAAACTTTGTACTCAAAACTCCAGTTTTATTTTGAAGCTCGGTGATTAGCTTCAATGGTTGTACAAGTAGCTCGGTTTAGCTGCTCGATTGTACGTTGGAGGTTTGATCCTGCCTTAGTGGATCATGGTATTGAAGCGCGGGAGACGGAAGCTACTCTTGGCGCGTGGATGTAGGCCGGGATTTGGCCGAACCACGTTAAAAATACGGTGTCATTTATTTTCAGCACTTATATTTATTTATTTGATTGTGTGTGATTGGTTATTTTTATTTTAAGCTCTTTCACTTGCAATTTAATTAATTCTGAAAATTTGATAATTTTATTTCAAGACTGAAATATTTATTTTCGTAATATTTAATTAATTTCAGAATATTAGTTTTTATTAATTACGAAAATTATTTATAAGTTTATGTGGACCTTATAATCTTGAACTTGTTTAATTAATTAGTAGTATTTATTTGATATCCTTGTGTGAATCACTTTAGATTATATTCAAAATATTAGTTCAAATTAAATACGAAAATTGATTATTTATTAATTGGATGTTGTTATCTGCTTCTTATCTTGTTTAATCAATTGGAACTATTAATTTGATAATTTATTTATTGTGTGTTATAATATCTGATTTATATTGTTTAAATTAATTGGTTGTATTTATTTAATCATCATTGGTTTAATCATTTAAGATTTATTAAATCTGAAATTTTGATTAAGAGTTTTAAATTAAATATTTTTCTGAAATATTGATTTAACCTAAAAAGTTTGCAAAACCTCAATTCACCCCCCTCTTGAGTATTTTTCTGGGCAACACCTAATGTGGGATCAAATTTTGGGGTGCAAACCCTGAATTTGGAGGATAATTTCGAGATGGGGGAAACGCAGTTACAGGTTTCAAAAATATCATTTTTAATACTTTTTTCAAAATATTTGCGAAGGTTATTTATTGATTATATATATATATATATATATATATATATATATATATATATATATATATATATATATATATATATATATATATAGGGTGTTGTTGTGATAGAAAGTTAATAAGAGAATGAATATATACATGCACGCATGCACACATAGATTGTTACACTGGTGGTAATAGCGGTGGTGGAGATTGACGAAGATGGTGATTGTAAATTGTTTCAAGTTAAAAAGGTTTTAAAGACTTTAGATAGGCAAATAAATGAATAGATGAAGGAAAAAGTAGACAAATAGAGGAATAGAGGAAGGCAAGAGTTGAAAACTGAATTTTTTTAATTTTAAATACATGAGTGGTCTTGAGTAGGGGTGTTCGCGATACGATAAAAACTCGTACTGTACTGTTTTGTATCGAAAATTAGTGGTAATGGTTTACATCTTTTACTTACCGAAACTGAAACTACCGAAATCAAAATTATCGAATTTTTTGTAGTTAGTTTTGGTTTTAATAATTAAAACCTGATTTACCAACTGTACCTCTTAATTAAAAATGCGCGCGCTCGCGCGCGCGTGTGTGTGTGTATAAGCTTAATAACTTATTGGTCCATAGTGGTGTGAATTGTATCATTTGGTGTTATGCACATACACCAAATCCTAGCCAACAACCTAAAAATAAAAACCCTAACAGCTAAATGAATGAGATTCATTTTCAACATTTTCTCACTCTCTCTCTTCTTCGGCTTCTTTGTAGCTGCCATCCGTCTTCATCCATTTCCTCCTCTTCTCCTCCCCCCTTATTTGCCTCTTTTCCTCCCTCATATCTGACCGGATAAACATCAACAACCTCATCCATCATCTCTACTCTTCTCTGAACCATTCGACTCAACAACAACAACCCATCTTAGATTTCGGCTGGATCAACCTAAAACTTGAATGATGGAACCACGTGATGCAACTCAACCCTAATCGATCTTAAATCAAGTGAGCATTTCGTCTTTTTAGTATGTTTTTACAGTTTTATTTAGTTTTTTTAAATTTATTTAGGTTTTTAAGTTTCTTTTTGGACTGGGTGGACTAGATATGTGAAATGGCGATATATTTATATTTTCTTTTTTGTTAAATATAAAATGCGATCGGTTAATTTTATGGATATATTTACACTAAGAGTTTCCATTTCTAGTATGTTTTGTACTATAAAAAATGCCACTGAATATGAATGGTTAGTTATAAAATTATATATGGTTGGTTGATGTTGTACAAAAAAATGGTTACTTGATGTTGCTTAATTACGGACTGAATGTTGGTTGATATTGTACAAAAAAATGATTACTTGGGTATTTACCAATACACTAATACTTTAAACAACCCTAAAAACATCTTAAAACACGACCATTTATCTTAAAAAAAATGTAAAAACAACCCCTTAAAAAATAGTCTAGAGCGATTAAATAGGTTAACCATTATGTATTGAGTAGTACCAAATTTACCGTAAAGAGAAATTTATCGAAATCTATCGTATTTTTCAAAAAATCGATTTTATTGCAAAAAACTAATTTTAACGATGTACCGCATGGTTTGGTTTTGGTTTATGGGTTGTTATACAAGCTGGTAAAACTGATAATTTTGGTTTGATGATTTCAAAGTTGGTATTGTATGATCCATTTACGGACCAACCCGACCGAAAATCGGCCCTAGTCTTGAGTGGTAAAAGGAGGCAAAGAATGATTTTAGTGTCGTGTTAATGAAATATTTTCACTTATGGGTATTATGGAGTAAAATTATGTGTGTAAATAGTAGGGACCTTAATTAATAATTTCAAAATTTTTTATACTAATTCAATTAGTTTATTAATTATATCATATTTAGGTTCACATGCATAAAAGATTTTAGAACTCAAAACTCAGTTATGAATCTGTAACTGTTGCTTATCTTTATATCTCATAGATGACAGTGTTTATATACTGCTTATAAATAGTAACGTTGCAAAATAAAAGGAAACTAAACTAGTTGTTACAAATGTTGCTTCTAAAGTGTATCGATATTAGCTCCTTGAGAATAGTTCTTCTTGACTTTCTCGTTGAACAGTTTTTCCTGACTTTTTTGCATGTATGTTTGAATTATATTGCATGCATGCGTTTGCTTTCTAACATTCCCCCTAAAGCCAAGGGTGTGTTGAAGACAAACACAAATTTAAAATTTGGGAGCAATTGATAATGAGTGCGATCAAACTGAGTGAGAAGATCACCACTAACACCATGATCCTTGAATATAAACATCACCCATATCATTAAGAATAAATATATCGTCTCGTAGACCATAATTAGCTTGATCAAAACTGATTCAGAGGCTCAATTATCGATTTTGGATGGATCGATACCTGTAATGGGCCTCTTGGGTCAAAATGAGCTTGATCACAATAAATTCAGAGGCTCTTTGCTTATTGGGCTTGATCACGATAGATTCAGGGGCCTCTATTCAATGTGGACTAAGTTCCCACTAATCTGTTTTTTTTAACTACTTGATGAACAATTAAAGAAATTTAGCATTCCCTAACAGTAAGACGGGGGAGGGAAAAAAATTTGTTCAACTTTACATGGCCTTGATCATCCCATATATTCTTTTGCAACTTTTATGAGATATTTCAGTTTACACTAGCCCACCATCAATTAATATAGCTATAAGAACAAGCCAAATACAATTGAAGATGTTGCCAAAAATGAACAAAATAGACTAAGAACTGTTGAAAGGAAAGTGTTTGTTAATTACTAAAGGAAATAAAACCAATTTTTTTTTTTTTTTGGAATGAAGTACTGAGAACAACTTTTCAATATTTGATTTGCATAATTTTGTAATACAGTTTGATGATAATCCAATGCTGGAAAAATTTAACAAACTTGTTGTTGCTCATCTTGAATTTTCAAGGAGACCAGTTCACTCTATTGTGCTTTTGAAATTTAAACTCTTTGGAAACCAACTTCTTGTTGGGTATGTATGTTAGTATATATATTTATTTTGAATAAAGTAAATAAGTTAGTGGGAGTGGCTAAGTGGTAAGTTAGTGGGGGTGTGTGCATGAGGTCTTGGGCCTTGGGCCTTGGGCTCTTGGGGATTTCTAATATGCATTAAATCGTTTTAATTTTTTAAACCGTTTTAAGTCGTTGACTATTTCTTCCACTATAGCTGTTAGTGGAGATATTAGTGGGTTAGTTGGCTAAAACCTCTACCCACGTTTTTTACCATTTCCCTTATTTAAGAAAAGGCTACAGAGTCAAAAAAGGATCAAAAAAAAAAATCTCTCTCACGTTATCTGCAAAAATACTTTTGTTATTTTCTGCAAATCACTTTCTCTGCAAAAATAATTTTGCTACTTTCTAATTTTCGTTAATTTTCTGGGAGTGCTGGAGTATCCTGAGAGTTCAAAGATTTATCACAAAGCTGGTGTGTAAATCTGATCGTTGAATCCTGGGAGGTGTATGTTCACGAGGCTGACAGCTACAAATATCAGCGAACAATTTCACCTTTAGGACTTTGTGTCGAACACAAACCTCGATCGATAAGTCCTTCTAATTTTATCTATTTCAAATTTAGGTTATTTCGTTTATTCTGCAATTATTACTACGACACTTCTAAACCTTTTTGGTAATAAATCCAATGTTTCATAAAGTGCCAGTCGCATTGAGGATTTGAGGCCATATGTTATGGAGTTAAAAAGGCTCACGACTGCTGCCATCCCAAAATTAAGAAATGAAAGCCAAAAGATCTTATGGCCTGGTTCAATACAGTTATGCATATGATTGCTCAAGCCAAAATCCCACGATAATGTAAGAATGAGCGAATGGTAACCCCACCAGTTTAAAAGCCTTGATGTGGACCTTGAGTATAGAATAAAGTCTGTGTAATTGGGTTAGGCGGGATGCCCCCCAAGGAAGTCGTGTTTTTAGGGCGCCACTCAACTTGGCGCATATTAATGTGGGATCGCTGAAATGTTGTGGACCAAAACTAACACTCTGAACAACAACGACGATTGCGACGATAATGGTGGCTACCGCCGTCGGAGAAACGGTATACCAGATTGTGGATTACCAGGATCATGATTACTGGCTAGAGCTTTACAGCTCTGATACCATAAAAGATTTTAAAACTCAAAACTAAGTTATGAATCTGTAACTGTTGCTTATCTTTATTTCTCATAAATGGCAGTGTTTATATACTGCTTACTAATAGTAACGTTGCAAAATAAAATGAATCCATGTTCTAAAGCATAAACTAACACTGAGAAATAAAAGGAAACTGAACTAGTTGTTACAAATGTTGCTTCTAATGCATTCTGATATTATCTCCTTTAGAATAGTTCTTCTTGACTTTCTTGTTGAACAATTCATACTGACTTTATTGCATATAGGTTTGGATTATATTGCATGCATGCGTTTGTTTTCTAACATAATTCGTGTGTACCATAATAGAATGTGATATTTTATTGTCCTTTAAAACCAACTCTAGTTATTTATATGAGTGATTCAAATTCATACTATTGGGAAAATATATATGATATAACTTTCTAAACTCAAAATTTGAGTTATTTTGCTCAAAATTTTATTCGGAGAGAACGGAGTATAACTGTCATTAGACAACATGAGTTTTGTCGCGCTAATAATTTTCACTATTTTTAGTTAGGGTGATATGTTTGTTTTGCCACCCCATTTTTTTTTTCTCTTTTCTTAATATTTTATTAGTGAGGCGCCAACATCAATGCCACCCGAACTCAAAATTAAAACAAAGTCAATGTTACGGCAATTTTAAAATGGATTTTGATTTTTAGCCATGTAAAACAACAAAACACTTGAAGTTAGTCTAAGCCCAGCATAACAAATATAGGCCCATTATAAAATATATGCAATTTTAAGAAGCATGTAAAACATCAACCAATTCAATCTTACAAGATTTTATACAATATCGGAACAATATATATATAATTGATACCTTATTTCTATATTAACTTGTCTATTCTTGTAATTTTTTAGTTAGTAGTGTTCAAATGTAACTTGACTCACTTTCTATTTGTGTTTGCGAATTATGCCAATTTCATATTCATGTTACGAAAAATCAATCCTAACCTGCTAACTCGTGTCATTTTTAGTTTTTACTTCAAAACTTGCGTTGAGTAAAGTTTTGTCAATTGTTATGTTCATCAAACTTAATGTAACTGTAATATACTATTTCGATCTCAAATTATAAATTTACTATACAATTTTAAGTTGTTTCAAATTAAGAATTCACTTTTCCTTTTTTGACATAATAAACTAATCAAATTTTACAATAGGGAACAAGTGTTAATCTTGGTCATTAATTGAGTGTATCATTAATTTATATAAAAAATGAAAAGAAATTATTAATTTGAGACGCAAGGGTTATGTTAGTATATTTATTACCATCATTATATGATAATTTTAATAAGTTACCATGCCCATCAGAGGTTTGTTAAAAATGTAGCTCAAGTTATTTATAGTTAGGACAAGATGAACATCATTTGACTAATCTTGTATTAGAATCAAGTTTGTTTGACATTAAATACATAGACCATCTTATACAGCATAAAAATATTGCTAAAATAAAAAAAAATATATCAAATTTCAAATTTGTGGGGCTATTACCCATTGGAAACATTTCAAAATTGACAAAAAATTCAGACTTTTCAAACGCTAATTATTACAAAAATATTTTTCAAACTTTATTAAAGTTAGGATGCATCTAAAACATAATTTTTGAAATCATATATTCACCTTCTTTTATAAATCTCTACATATTATTTTCATTATTGGTTGATTACGTTATTATACATAAGTATAATAGTAATGACAAACAAGAAAATTCTTTTGAACAACTTGTGTAATTGGATTAAAGCAACAATGGTAAATAGATTATAACAACCGGATATTTATCGCTATTCCTCCCCCTAACTATTCTATATCACCTACTAGCATGTAGGTTGTGCGATGAATGGCCGAAAATCAAACTCAATTCATTAAATACCTGTAACAAACTGAAAAATTCCGAGTCACTACTATGCAAAAAATTAAACTAAAATCCTCAATACGTAAATAGAGCATCTAAATTGCACCGATAAACTAAAGTGAGACACCAAATACTACAAAATAAATTAATTACACCACATTCTAGTGTCTCTCAATAATACAAAATTTATAATTGTTCATATCCAAATAATTACACAACTTCCACTATATAAAAAATATTAGAAAGCTCCAAAAATATACGCATGTCTTGCCAAAACTAATTGTATCTCACGTGTCAACCAAATATCTTCTCACCGATAACATCCCAAATCCATCATCATCTGCCACTAAAAAATGGACGGGGAATAGATGCTCAATATGATAACGGTAAATAAAAAATGCAACAATACGAAGCCGTATATGAGTCCAATGCAACACACAAGCATTTTACTAATTTATTTCTCACTAACACGTCAATAGGTCACTGGGACTCACCTCACATGACATAAGCTTCATTCTGGATTTTGGACTTTTGAACTTTTGGCGGGTGGCCATTCTCAGTGCCATATTAAAATTTCATGACACTATGCCCACATATACAAAAATACAATATCTCAATCGAATCATACATAGTATTCCGATGAATACCAAAACTTCTCAAATGGTTTACAAATAATTTAGAAATAAGAAAATACTCTCGGGTAATTTAGATGAGCATATCGCGTAAATTACATACCTTAAAATCATCATTTGAAAACTCATAAAATTCTCCCTCTAAATACTGATTACACCGCTGCATTCCTCTAGCGAAAACAGTAAAGACACGCTTTTGAACGATCTAGAGAAAACTCGGTTTAGATATTCAAAACTTGGGTTGAAAGTTGTGTTAAATGGGTGTTAGGTTTTGTAGACGCGAGAGAATAAAATTATGGGAGGCAGCTCATTTTTAGAAGGCTAAAATGTGTTTTAAAAGTTCTAAACCCGCCACTTTATGTTTATATACGAAAAAGAATTTGAGTCCTAATCAAACACAAACACTAAAAAAATCATTATGGATGATCGGACTTTTGGAATTAGCTAAAATTTTAGAATATTGTAGCGGAAGGCGAGACGAAGCCACAAAAAAAAATTCAACTCGATTGGACGGTCGAATATATATATTATTTTTTTTCTCCTTAGGTCGGATCCTCTTATACAAAAAAATTATAATTTCTATATTTTATTCTCGATTTAAATTCCATTAAAACCTTATTTTTATATATAAAGACCAACATTTTTACATACCAAAATTAAATAGATTTCGAAATTTTATTTTTCAAAATTTTTTAATTTAAAAAAAAATTTTAACGCTAAAAAATCACGGGTGTTACTTACTCCCCCACTAATACAAGAATTTTGTCCTCGAGATTCGACAAAGCGTAAATTTTAAACGAAAAGTCGGGCAAATAAAATAAGGCTTACGTATGCCTGTCCATAAAATATCACAATTGAGCGCCCATACACCCAATCCCTCACGCATTTACCCCGTGAACAAAATACAATATATATCTCAACTATATATATATATATATATATATAGAAACGTACTACGCTCTCCCACGTATCACCACTCGATTCTCTCTCCAAAACTCATCGAACACTGAAGTCCTCAAATCAAATCACATCACCAAATTAATACTAGAGATACCTAATTTATGCACTAACGATCTCCAAAATAAATCTCCTCTTCAAAAATCAACTCTATAGATACTCACATCAAGATTACTACATCTAAACTCAATGCCTACAACGGCCTTAATACAATATGCCATATCTCTAAGAAATACAACTAACACGTATGCTAGACCCAAACCCATAGACCCGAGGGTTGTGGTATAACTAAGCTCTTACATAAAATCTAATGGAATGACGTAATAGATCCTAACCTAAGACCCGAGGGTTGTTGTATACCTAAACTTTGATACCATATCAAACAACCCGAAAAATTTCGAGTCGTTACTATGCAAAAAATTAAACTAAAATCCTCAATAAGTAAAAAAAGTATCTAAATTTCACCGATAAACTAAAGTGAGTAATAAAATAATACAAAATAAATTTAATACACTAAATTATAGTGTTTCTCAATAATACAAAATTTACAATTGCTCATCTTTAAATAATTATGCAACTTCCGCTATACTAAAAATATTAGAAAGCTCCAAAAATATACATTTGTCTTGCTAAAACCACTTGTATATCACGTGTCACCTGTAATACCCCGTATTTTTATAGCTTTTAAATTATGGGATTTATTAAATTTAATTGAGATAAATTAATTTAATTTTAATCCGGAATGTTGCTTTAAATATTTACTAGCGTGACGAGAGTTAGTAATTATTGAAAATTTGTTATTTGTTGCATATTACTGGATGAGTATAGTAATATATGAGATTTATTTTTATAATATTTTCACGTGTGAATAAAATGGCAATTTTGAAAATTTAAGTAGGGACGCACCTGTGTCGTGTCGGGACTAAATGTGAATTAATAAAAGTGAATATTTTATAAGTTGTTCGGATGGTCATTTTGAGTGCGCCAACGCGTCCGAAAGGGTCGAGATAGTCATAAAAAGTGTACCCGGGGGTTTAGTTTGGGTCTCGGGGTGTTTTTAGGCCTAATTAGTGACCCGGGAGGGCATTTTGGTCATTTTATATATTTGGGTAATTAAACCCACGAAAATCAGATGAGTTATATCAGATGGAAAATGTCATCTTTTAGGGTTAACACAACCTAATTCTAATGACGGCCATTGGAGAGGAAGAGGGAAGCTCTCCAAGGAGTTCTATGCCAAGAACTCAACCGTTTGCACCACCGCCACCGCCAATGCGTAGATCGCGAGACGGGGAACACAACCATACCGAATTTGACACCAAATCAGAACGTCGAAAATCCGAGGCAAGTGTTTATCTTTCTATTTTCGTTGGTGCATCTTTCATATTAGTTTAGGAGTAATTAAGATGAGTTTTAATGGAGGAAAACCCGATTTATGATAGGAAAATTCATGTAGTATTGGTCTAATTGTTAATTCTGGAAACCCTTGCCATGTAGAGGAATTTAAACCACGAAATTATGATGTGTATGAGAAGAGATTTCTGGAAATAATTGTTAGAACCATGTTTAAGAGAATTTAAGGTTCTTGAGATTTTTGTATGAAATTGGGGCTGTTGATTCATGATTTAATCACAGAAATCCACATGCTTTACGTTGAACATACCTATTATGAGGATATAGGGTTAGTAGTATCAATTCTGGGTCGATTGGGATTAGAAAAGATGGAAATTATTGATGTTAGTAGAGGAAACCCGTAACTGCAATTCTGCAGTTTTCGCAGACCTGTTTGATCGATCGATCGAGCCCAGAGCTTCGATCGATCGAAGGTTCGATCGATCGAGCCCCAAACCTCGATCGATCGACCCCTCCTGGCAGACTCCTATTTCCCTTATTAAATGAGTTAAATTCAATTTATTATGAGAAGATTCTTGGGCATTCTTAATGAAATGTTTTGGGAGATAGGGAAGACCAGTAGGACATGTGAATAGATTTTTGGGACCCTTGATGTCGGGCAAAGATTGTACTTTGGGAGAATTACATAAGGGTCGATAAATTTATGATTTAAAGAGAGAGACACGTAAGAGAGTTACTTTGGGACAAATGTGTATGCCTACTGAATTTTACAATTGGGAGGATAGAATCCATGAAGCGCTATATATTAAGTGGAATAAGGTTCCTCAAATTAAAGGAAGATATGAATGGTTATACGTGATAACTATATAATGAGAAATAAATGCAAATGACGTAATTATGGGAATTGAGAATTTACCCATTATTGTTATGGTAATATGAGTATAGTTATATGATTGTGTATGCATATACTATCTATGTGTGAAAATCATGCCCACGCTACTTGCTATCCCTGAGGTTTTCGCGCTGGGACAGTCTTATCTCGATGGGACCTTTATGGGGGATATTGACTTGTACCCTAGAAGATAGATATCCTTGGTACAGGCTATCGGAATGATAGTTCGGACGGTCCTAAGAGATGCGGGTATGTGCTTTCCTCTTAGAGACTTGGAATCTATGCTTCGCCTCATTTTGTTTGTGTATAGGTATCCTTGGTACAGGCTATCGCAGTGATAGTTCAGACAGTCCTAAGGGACTTGGAACCTATAGTTTGTGTATATGTTTATACAATTCGAGAGTGATTCCGAATTTGTATTCCCCTTAATGTGAGTGATATGGGGTTTGGATAGTAGAGTATGCCCGCACCATAAGTTATTATGTGGGGTGCTGTTTTGATATATATATTCTCGAGTAGTTAATATATATATATATATATATATATATATATATATATATATATATATATATATATATATATATGTGAAATTTTGAAATCTGGAACTGCCTACTGTGATTTGATATGTAGGACATGGTTGATGACTCAAATTGTAAACACTTGTTTTGAGAAAGTATAATATGAAATTGGAAAACTTTATTGATTAATAAAGTCAAAATGATAACTTTGGTTGCTAATAGAAATATTCTTTTCAAACTATTCAATCGTGAAACTTGGAATCTTACGAGCAATATAAGATAAGTTAAATCACTGGGAATATCAGTGCGATAAATGATAAGATAACCCGTTGGGGAGGTTAGTGCGATAGGTGTGCACATTAGAAGAGAGGTGAGAATTTCTCAAGACTCTAATATGTTGTTGCATTGGCCTGTATCAATTTAAATACTTGCTAAACGTATTTTAAATCAAACACACTTTCGGGCTCTGACCCGTTTTTCTCTCTCTCTCTCTCTCTTGTATATATATATGTATGTATTACAGGTGCCCAGCCACATGGGCGTCTTGCTTAGGATCTTTTGGAAGGAACGCGCTGCAGCTTAGGTGGGAGTTGCAGGTCTCTTGATTAGACGACTTCATTCATTCGGATCCACTCTTCGTACTTTCATCTAGTTGAGCATGTGTAGCTCTTTCCATTATTCCGTTGTTGTTGGACATTTATATTTCAGTTATTTTCAGTATTATTACTATGGGATTTATTCAGTTTGGATGTGTGACTTTAGATTTCGTATGTTGACATTCGATTTACGAATGTATCAAATTATTTGGATTATGTTCCAGGTTTATTGTGGTGTGATTCTTATTTATTGAGATGTTGTTAATAAATAAATAAATAAGTTTTCTTTAAATAAAATTTGGAAAGTATGTATTAAAAATGGTTTTGACACTTAGCTTAATTATTTAGGGTGTTAAATTGGAAAATTTATTTTTCGACAGTGATACTAAGAATGGACCAACTGTTCACCTTGATTTAATTTAATAAAGGAGTGATCGCCCGGTATTTAATTAGGCGGGGTGTCACAGGTGGTATCAGAGCATCAGGTTCTAGTGTCCTTAGGATCTGTACGACTTAATATGCTTTCTGCGTTGGTTTGTTTGTTATAGAGCCCTATGCTTAGGATTGTCGATTCCTTTAACGAGATTTCGTCCTCCTGCTATAATGTGTATACATTAGTGTATTCTAATTTTGTTCGGATGTGTGCGTATACCGAGCGATGACGGATGTCAGAAGAGGACCGTTAAGCGTACATCAGGAGGCAGGGCTCAGTTGAGATGATGAAATATATCCGAGGATGATGACCGTAGTCGAGGTCATCTCCATTGTGGCACGAGAAGCCAAGACTAGAAAGGCGACTAAGGTGCAGCAATGATTTTTCAAATGCTGTTATAGTCAAATGAGGTGCGAGGGTAAACTTACCCAACGTATTACAAAAATGTGTAGAGACTGTCAATGGGAAATTTTTGAGACGCGAAAATTGTATGTGTCTTTACCAAAGGTGGTAGAGTATCCAAAGGCTTAAATATAGGACGGAGTGTGACAAATTGAAAGTGAAAATTTAGAGAAAATTTTCTTGGCTTTCGGGACGAAATTATAATGGTTGGAGTCAACCACCAATTTGAGAAATGGAATGCTATGCCTATAGGAGAACCTTAGGTACAGTGTTGACCGTATGTTCCTTCCTTAACTGTTCAGGATTTGAAGCAAATGTGGTTCTGAACTCATTGAGAGAGGGCATGTTAGGGTTCCATTCGTGAATATGAATCTTAACCGTTAGCGAATTTTGTATCGAAAGAGGTAGATACTAGAGGAGGATACGACTCCAAGTGGGAGACCAACTTGTAATAATAGTTGATAATACTCAAGGAGGAAATTCTGATGGACGACCGATTCAGAGGTTGACATTGTCATATTTTGTCAAAATAGATGATAACGCTTCTTTGTGGGGGAAGTTAAAGAAATCGAAGAATTTAGTCGAGAATGAGACTGAATACAACGATGGTGGTATAGCACCTTAAAAGGATGTGGATACACATCAGGAAAACCATTTAAATGATTCAGATAGTTAAATTCTTACCAAGTGATGGTAAATTCATTAAGTACTATTATAGATAGTAACATGATCTTTACCAAGCTATGGAACAACTGGGATGGCTAACAGAAATCGAGTCTACTAATGTCCGAGAGAAGGACAATCCTAACCTGGTTAGTAGGGCAGGTGATAGGTGAATTAAGTGTTGGGGTATTTCTATGCGGAGTGAAATCTCTCGCGATAATATGTTCCAAAGTGAGAAAAAGGGACAAGAATACGGTGCCTAGTAAAGGACGACGATTAAAAATAACTTTGTTTTGGGTTGGACAGACGTGTTACGTCCGAAAACCATTTGAGCAGTCAAGATGATTGCCAGGATGGAAGTATAGGTTGTATCCTTAGAGGATGCGGCGTGTTCGTGTGACACGAGCGAGTCACCGTATTTTGTTCATTGCTAGATTAGCATGTGAGATGAGTTTAATGCATATCATTATAAATGTTACCATTATGTGAATATTTTTCCCTAATGTAGCGAGATTTTTCTTTAATGCTATCCGCGGAGGATGAATGAGTATATTAATAGTGTTTTATACTTTATTGAGGTTACTCGTTGTAGTGATGCGATACACGAGTATGATATTATCTTTGTTAAAATGTTATAAAAAATGGGTAGTGTGATAGTGGGCATTTGTTGCAAGGCTATCGGAGTAGTTGCATTGGTGCAACATGTTTTATGTTTGTTTTGGCGAGGCTTTACCTGTAAGAAGGTTGGACTCGCACCTATATTATCTATCCTAGAGACTTCAGAGGAGATAGTGGGCTCGAAATATTCGATGCCAATGTATGTATAGACTTTGTCAGTATAATTCCGTACGTATCGGGATTAACCGTTGAGTGAAAAGATTTGACTCAGTATTATGTTTAGCACTCCAGACTTAGTGATAAGAAGAGTGCATTGTTATATTCATCCTTTAGAGATGTGGGAGTTAATAGTTATACCCCTATTATTAGGGAAGGGAATTTCGAGAATTTCGATCGTATGTATCCGAGGTTTATAGAATGTAATTACCATCAACCAATACGGGACGATAGTGAAATTGGTGAAACGTTCTTTGTTAAGCATAATTACGGGAGAAATTGTAACTTTTCTGTCAAGGGACGGAATAAAGGGGTATATACTATGGACGGAGGACCTAACGGATTTCGATGACCGACAATGCTAGGTAGTAGTGTATCGGGGGGGTTCCTTGTTTGGATTTCGCTTTGCGAGACATCCCACGCATGAAACTTAGCGTAAAATTGGAAATAGGGAGACGTTTGGTCGCTATTCCATGAGTTCGGTACCCTGGTCAAAATGGGATCAAGTAATTATGTATGTAAGCTGGAAGTTGAATTTGTCTTAAAGCCACTGGTGCCGGATTGTGTGGTAAGAAAGCATTGAAAGTTACCCCACGAGTTAAGGGGTGGAACGCTAATAAAGAGAATTTAAGAATTTTGATTTCTAGGGTGATTGAGAGTACTCAAATGTCATAACCGCGTATAGAACACAAGGGGAATAAAGAGTTGGAATGATTTTTAGCATGGATCATCTGGAAAGAACTTTATATCATACAAAAAGATGACCTGTAATTATTTTGATGAATAGAGCGTTAGTGATTTATTTTGGTTGTTGCACTTATTTGAGAAGATTGTTGTACTTATCTGAGAAAGGTTGAGGATTATTATTCCTCTTTTAGTGTCATGGAATGTGAATTCCCTATTCCTTCTATTCCGTTGAATTTAGTTGGTCCTACAGATGAGTAGCACGCCGTTCGCTCTCCCAGGGCGGTCGGAGTGTTGCAAAAATGTGGGCATCTTGGTTAACTACAATTAAAATAGTCCGAGTCGAAGGGACGTGGTAACAGACGTGTGAAATATATGTTTGTGGGAATAATATGACGAAGTGGAAGTGATAGAGTGGATTAAACGTCACATAAGGGGCGATAATCCATACATAGGTGTGTAATTAGAATAGCACGCCCTAACTTGATTGGAAGGCTGTGGGAAGCCATTCAAGAATTGGTATTCCTTGAATAGAGTTGAATTTAATTGTTATGAAGCACACCCGGAGCGAAATTTTTATTAGCCAAGTGTGAGAACGACTTGCGCATACAAAGAGTAATAATGTTAGTATAGTATAATAGTTCCAGAAGTGCTCTTCGTGGAGAGAATAGCACGGGTAGAACTTTCGGCATACTACAAAGAAGAAAGGGGGAGTATTACGTGTCACTTAATGTGAGACATTTCAAGGGAAGAATCGATGTTTAGCGAGACGTAGTGAGTAGTCTCTACATACACTGCCCATAGGTAAGGTTTGGTTGAAAGAGGAGAATCAACCAAAGAATTTTGTTTTTATCAAAAATTCCTGAAATTGGAAGAGGTTGGTAAAGTCGGTAAAAGTTCTTGGATGAGTTTCCATCCTCAAAACAAGATCAAGGGTTTATCCCGAACATGTGAATTAAGTCGCCGAGAAGGAAGTGATTGATATTCCTTTGGGATAGCTTACAATATTAACTAGTATGCCCCAGACTTCATTTGAAAGGAAGGATCGCACCAGTGCATGGTCCGGCGCAGTATAAATTTCTAAATCAGGATGAGATTTAGTGAATCCCACCTTTGATATGGGATTTCAGGAACCATCGGAGAAAAGATTTCGTTTCGAGTAGGATGTATCACCCTTAGCCAGGGAATGGGCGCACGGTGATTAAAGATTTGTGGAGCCACGTAAATGAGATTTTGGAATCTTGATACGATGATTTCAAGAATGCTCTGTAGAAGCCCTCATACCTGTTTGTCGCGTACAAGGTACTTATTAAGGTTTTGTTATGGAAGAACCTCGATTATTCTCCTTCCGTATGTTTATAGGAGAGTAGGTAATCAGAATTTTGGATCGGTTGAGAAAACATCCGATAAATGTAGTAGAAATTCCACGACTGTTTTAAGCGAGCAAGAGTGATCAAATGTTCGTAATATTTTCTCAGAATGGGAGTTTTGTATATGAATAAATTCGAGTATTTGTCATGTAGTGAGGTGCGGCCTCCTAATGTTAGTGAGATAACAAAATTATAACGTATAGGCGTGACCTATGCGAATGTTTTCGGGTGGGAGCACAATGCGAAGTGTCTCCAATGAGAATGTAAAACAATGTTGCTGTGAGGAAAAAGCTATAGTAATTGAGCACCGAAATGTGTAGTTAGTTTGTGTACGGAAAAGGATATCCAGGATTGTACTACCTGATAGGCCTTATTTTCCGAATTTCGGGACGAAATTCAGTTATTAGGGGGGAAGTATGTAATACCCCGTATTTTTATAGCTTTTAAATTATGGGATTTATTAAATTTAATTGAGATAAATTAATTTAATTTTAATCCGGAATGTTGCTTTAAATATTTACTAGCGTGACGAGAGTTAGTAATTATTGGAAATTTGTTATTTGTTGCATATTACTGGATGAGTATAGTAATATATGAGATTTATTTTTATAATATTGTCACGTGTGAATAAAATGGCAATTTTGAAAATTTAAGTCGGGACGCGCCTGTGTCGTGTCAGGACTAAATGTGAATTAATAAAAGTGAATATTCTATAAGTTGTTCGGATGGTCATTTTGAGTGCGCCAACGCGTCCGGAAGGGTCGAGATAGTCATAAAAAGTGTACCCAGGGGTTTAGTTTGGGTCTCGGGGTGTTTTTAGGCCTAATTAGTGACCCGGGAGGGCATTTTGGTCATTTTACATATTTGGGTAATTAAACCCACGAAAATCAAATGAGTTATATCAGATGGAAAATGTCATCTTTTAGGGTTAACACAACCTAATTCTAATGACGGCCATTGGAGAGGAAGAGGGAAGCTCTCCAAGGAGTTCTATGCCAAGAACTCAACCGTTTGCACCGCCGCCACCGCCAACGCGTAGATCGCGAGACGGGGAACACAACCATACCGAATTCGACACCAAATCAGAACGTCGAAAATCCCAGGCAAGTGTTTATCTTGCTATTTTCGTTGGTGCATCTTTCATATTAGTTTAGGAGTAATTAAGATGAGTTTTAATGGAGGAAAACCCGATTTATGATAGGAAAATTCATGTAGTATTGGTCTAATTGTTAATTCTGGAAACCCTTGCCATGTAGAGGACTTTAAACCACGAAATTATGATGTGTATGAGAAGAGAATTCTGAAAATAATTGTTAGAACCATGTTTAAGAGAATTTAGGGTTCTTGAGATTTTTGTATGAAATTGGGGCTGTTGATTCATGATTTAATCACAGAAATCCACATGCTTTACGTTGAAAATACCTATTATGATGATATAGGGTTAGTAGTATCAATTCTGGGTCGATTGGGATTAGAAAAGATGGAAATTGTTGATGTTAGTAGAGGAAACCCGTAACTGCAATTCTGCAGTTTTCGCAGACCTGTTTGATCGATCGATCGAGCCCAGAGCTTCGATCGATTGAAGGTTCGATCGATCGATCCCCAAACCTCGATCGATCGACCCCTCCTGGCAGACTCCTATTTCCCTTATTAAATGAGTTAAATTCAATTTATTATGAGAAAATTCTTGGGCATTCTTAATGAAATGTTTTGGGAGATAGGGAAGACCAGTAGGACATGTGAATAGATCTTTGGGACCCTTGATGTCGGGCAAAGATTGTACTTTGGGAGAATTACATAAGGGTCGGTAAATTTATGATTTAAAGAGAGAGACACGTAAGAGAGTTACTTTGTGACAAACGTGTATGCCTACTGAATTTTACAATTGGGAGGATAGAATCCATGAAGCGTTATATATTAAGTGGAATAAGGTTCCTCAAATTAAAGGAAGATATGAATGGTTATACGTGATAACTATATAATGAGAAATAAATGCAAATGACGTAATTATGGGAATTGAGAATTTACCCATTATTGTTATGGTAATATGAGTATAGTTATATGATTGTGTATGCATATACTATCTATGTGTGAAAATCATGCCCACGCTACTTGCTATCCCTGAGGTTTTCGCGCTGGGACAGTCTTATCTCGATGGGACCTTTATGGGGGATATTGACTTGTACCCTAGAAGATAGATATCCTTGGTACAGGCTATCGGAATGATAGTTCAGACGGTCCTAAGAGATGCGGGTATGTGCTTTCCTCTTAGAGACTTGGAATCTATGCTTCGCCTCATTTTGTTTGTGTATAGGTATCCTTGGTACAGGCTATCGCAGTGATAGTTCAGACAGTCCTAAGGGACTTGGAACCTATAGTTTGTGTATATGTTAATACAATTCGAGAGTGATTCCGAATTTGTATTCCCCTTAATGTGAGTGATATGGGGTTTGGATAGTAGAGTATGCTCGCACCATAAGTTATTATGTGGGGTGCTGTTTTGATATATATATTCTCGAGTAGTTAATATATATATATATATATATATATATATGAAATTTTGAAATTTGGAACTGCCTACTGTGATTTGATATG
Source organism: Sambucus nigra (assembly GCA_949130495.1). Lineage (NCBI taxonomy): Eukaryota > Viridiplantae > Streptophyta > Magnoliopsida > Dipsacales > Adoxaceae > Sambucus > Sambucus nigra. The sequence goes on from OX422220.1 coordinate 56,231,232, forward strand.
TAGGACATGGTTGATGACTCAAATTGTAAATACTTGTTTTGAGAAAGTATAATATGAAATTGGAAAACTTTATTGATTAATAAAGTCAAAATGAGAACTTTGGTTGCTAATAGAAATATTCTTTTCAAACTATTGAATCGTGAAACTTGGAATCTTACGAGCAATATAAGATAAGTTAAATCACTGGGAAGATCAGTGCGATAAATGATAAGATAACCCGTTGGGGAGGTTAGTGCGATAGGTGTGCACATTAGAAGAGATGTGAGAATTTCTCAAGACTCTAATATGTTGTTGCATTGGCCTGTATCAATTTAAATACTTGCTAAACGTATTTTAAATCAAACACACTTTCGGGCTCTGACCCGTTTTTCTCTCTCTCTCTCTCTCTCTTGTATATATATATGTATGTATTACAGGTGCCCAGCCACAGGGGCGTCTTGCTTAGGATTTTTTGGAAGGAACGCGCTGCAGCTTAGGTGGGAGTTGCAGGTCTCTTGATTAGACGACTTCATTCATTCGGATCCACTCTTAGTACTTTCATCTAGTTGAGCATGTGTAGCTCTTTCCATTATTCCTTTGTTGTTGGACATTTATATTTCAGTTATTTCCAGTTTTGTTACTATGGGATTTATTCAGTTTGGATGTGTGACTTTAGATTTCGTATGTTGACATTCGATTTACGAATGTATCAAATTATTTGGATTATGTTCCAGGTTTATTGTGGTGTGATTCTTATTTATTGAGATGTTGTTAATAAATAAATAAATAAGTTTTCTTTAAATAAAATTTGGAAAGTATGTATTAAAAATGGTTTTGACACTTAGCTTAATTATTTAGGGTGTTAAATTGGAAAATTTATTTTTCGACAGTGATGCTAAGAATGGACCAACTGTTCACCTTGATTTAATTTAATAAAGGAGTGATCGCCCGGTATTTAATTAGGCGGGGTGTCACATCACCCAAATATCTTCTTCATCGATAACATCCCAAATCCATCATCACATACCACTAAAAATAGACAGGAAAGTACACAATATGACAAGATTAGATGTTCAATATGATAACGGTAAGCAAAAACTGCAACAATATGAAACTGTATACAAGTCCAATGCAACATCCAAATATTTTACTAATTTATTTCGCAATAACACATCAATAGGTCATCGGGCCTCACCCCACCTTACCTAGGCTTCTTAAAGCCTCATTCTGGCTTTTGGACTTTTGAACTTTTGACGGGTGACCATTCTCAGTGCTATATTAAAATTTCATGGCACAATGCCCACATATACAAAAATACAATATCTCAATCAAATAACATATAGGATTTCAATGAATACCACAACTTCTCAAAAGGAGTACAAATAACTGAGAAACAAGAAAATAATCTCGAGATATTTAAACGAGTATATGGTGTAAACTCCGTACCTTAAAATCATCACTTGAAAACTCATAAAATTCTTCCTCGAAATACTAATTACACCGTTGTGTTCTCTTGAACGATTTAGAGAAAATTCGGTTTAGATCGTCAAAACTTGGGTTGAAAGTTGTGTTTAATGGGATTTAGGTTTTGTAGATGAGAGAGAATGAAATTTTGGGAGGCTACGGATTTTTGAGATGGCTAAAATGTGTTTTAAAAGTCCTAAACCCGTCATTTTATGTTTATATACGAAAAAGAATTTGAGTCCTAATCAAATACAAATACTAAAAAAACATTATGGACGATCAGATCATTGGAATTGACTTAAATTTTTTTCTCCTTAGGTCGGATGCTCTCCCGATTTTTATCTAAAAATTTATAATTTTCAATTTTTTTCCCCATTTAAATTCCACTTAAAACCTTATTATATATATAAAGACCAGTACTTTTACATACCGAAACTATATAGATTCCAAAAATTTATTTTCTAAAATTTTTAATTTAACAAAAAATTTTGCCGCTAAAAAATCATGGGGTGTTACAATACCAATTCCATTTAGTTTCGTAGGTTAACATTAGTTTATAATCAAAGTCAAATTTCAATTTACAAAAAAAAAACACAAATAATTATGGTTGCTCCATCTAGAAAATGTCTTACACTACCCATTCTACTAAAGAACATATATGAATCTAAGAGAACATCTCTTCATAGAGGGTAAAAGAACAGAAATAACTTGCATACATACCGATTCTTTCCTACCGAGTCACGCGATCACCAAGAACAAAGTTTGGGACAAAACCTCTTTCACTTGAAGTATTTTTCGAGAAGATGGTAATATCCAACCACTAAAAGCATCAAAACTATTAAAGCAGCGGGAGCAGCCCATAGCAAATAGTTATATATCTCTTTAAACTGTTTATAATACAATGAAAAGAGACATTAAGAAAGTGTGTATATAGAAATTTCTATTGGATAAAATATTGCATCCCCTGAAGACCTCTTCGGGGCTAAATATAAATTCTTGGTTTATTTTAAAATCAGACCTTAAAAGGAATATGCCAAAAGTTGATATATGGCCTTTCTAAAAGGCATTTTAACAAACAATTAGTGTATTGTTTTATATTAGAAGTAGTAGATGCATTTAATAATTACACGTGTCCATTAGGGATGAGAGATCTCAAATTTAGTTATGTTTAGGCTATAATTTTACATATATACATAGATTGTAATTCCCGCGAAAAATTTCGTATTTAATAAACATGACAACAATATATGTAAAACTAGTTTGCATTTATTTCGTTTCGAATGAATTTTATTTCAACATGAAAAGGTTGTTGAAGCAATTCCAATATATAACATTTAAATAGTGTGAGAGAGCATAAAACTTAAAATAAAACGAATGTCAAAAATATTATTCTGTCAAAACAACGTGGAATTGAATTTATAGAAATTAATTTTTAAATCAACCTTGGTACAGGATCAACCTTTACCATCTAAGCCTACATTATAACCTTGAATTTTTGCAACAATTACAGCTCTAAGTAGACTATTCATATGGGGTATCCAAACGTGGTATCAAATCTGACTTAAATAAATGTCCCAGCCCTTTTACTTTGGCCAAGCAGATCCACAAATCCACTATATGCTTGACTAATTATGTGGTGATAATAGTTGACAATTTTGCATATCATAATTTGAACAGTTGACAAAACTTCCTAATCACTGTAGTAAAATAATAGTTGACAATGATCGTGCTAGAAAATTGGTATCCAAAATTGCCTAATCATACCTCAACATCATTGACGGAGCTTTGAGATGGCTAGACAAAAATGGTCAGACTGATATACCAAGAGGTCTTTAAGACTTTAATTATCCATTGCTCCATATGGGTTCGTTGAAGACAACGAAAAAGATGAGGCACATTTCCACTCTTTGATCATTGAGAATCCAAAATCCAAATCATCCTTCCTACTTTCTATGGCCGGTCATGCCAAATAGTCATGGTTTTTTTCGGTCATACTAACAATACCTACATATATAACTAACCATCTTCCATCTTGATCACACAACAAATGTGAAGAAAATACAACCAGCGACTAGGAAATACAACTGAGTCGATTCAAATACCAAATTCAGTTATTGTTATTGAGAATAACATAAATTGAATAGTGTTTCTTACATTTGATGCACATAGAAAGGCGAGAAAGGTTTTGAGGGAGATGGATCGGCTGGAAGAGAGAGAGAGGGAGAGGCGTGGAGAAATTTGGGGAGTTGATGAAGGGGCAACAAAATGTAAGGTTGCAAATTTCAGTGCAGGTATTGAAGGAGTCGAAAATAAAAAAATATTAAATGCTTTGACATGTGTTGTAGGAGTATATATATATATATATATATATATATATATATATATATATATATATATATATATATATATATATATATAGCATGAAAGTCACGCGATGCGTGACCGAATATATATAAAAATTAAATTTCTCTAATAAAATGAAAATTTATTATTTTCTTAATTTGTAATTCAATCACGTTCCACCTATGAAATAGCAAGTGAAATACAATTCCAACAAATTAAATAAGAAAAGTTTATTTCATCCAGATGGATAAAATATACCAACATGGATAGAAACATATAAATTCCACAGCACCAGACACATATTTTGCTTTCGCACCAAAACAGAACTAAAACGGGGTGGTGCGAAAAAATCATGGGTATGCCAAATTAAGTGAATAAGAGTAAGGAGAGTGATATATCCTCTAACATAAATCACTCAAACTGCTTAACTTTAAACCCCAATTAAGTAAAAAAAACAGTAAGGGGAGTGAGCGAGAGATCTAAAGTTGGAGCTTCAAAACTCTTAGATAAAAAATGGAAAAAAGCTTGAAACTTAGTCCTCACCTCCACTGTTTTTGAGAATACAACAGACCTATACCATAAAAATAAATAAAAACAGAATTATTACATTAGTTGAAAAGTAAAAACTCAAACAAAAAAAAGCCTATTGTGAAATACCAAATACAGTTATGTCAATAGTATATTATAGTAATAAAAATGGTGAGAATGAAGAAAACAAACTCATCTTTATACTTAGAAATAGAGAACAAAAAAATGAGTTTGAACAAACCAAACTGAACATGGTGTATCGGTTTTAGCACTCAAAGTTTAGTAGAATTATTATGATACCTCAAGCAAGGAAATCCTAAGTAAGGGAAAGGAAAGCTAGATATCGTAACTCCAATTTCAAATTTCATTCCTATAATACCAAGATGGAAAACCCCATCAAAGTGCAAAACATCCATACTACATAAAAATATATTCCCTTTTATCAAACATCAAACATCAAGCCTTCACACTATTTTTCTTCCAAGCTGCCGTGAATGCAGAGCCATTAGGATCAGATTGGGTGACCATTTAAAAAGATTTAGGGCAGGCTACTCTTAGTATCGTCGTTTTTTTCTTGGGAACTAATAGAAGTAATAATGGGCAATTAAATGGCAGTTGGAAAACGAAAGGATGGGGAGACCAAACGTGGAAGAAAGGGCAAAAAAGGGGCGTGAATATTGAGAAGGCAAAATGGAAGGAGACGATGTGTAAATCAAGAACGAGAGTCGTAGAGTTAAAGAGACTTAATTATATTTAATATACTGCCATGTGTCTTCCTCACATGATTTGCATTTATGTCAATGCCACGTGGCATCCTCAGAAGATTTCGGTCTATAGTTTATATATATATATATATATATATATATATATATATATATATATATATATATATATATATATATATATATATATATATATATATATATATATATATATATATATATATGATCACTATACCAAAATGATCAAAATGTCACCTTTCAGCCGGCCACCCTTATCACGGTCATTGACCGTGACAACAAACACGCGTTTTGTGTCACGATCATTGACCGTGACAAAATCGTGACAAAAAATTGTCACGGTCAAGGACCTTGACACGACCGTGACAATGTCTTCAGTAAAAAAAGCCCTAGGCTTCTTTTTCTCCCACCGTTTTTTGGTTTTCTCTCTCTCTCTCTAAGGTATGTTTTTTTCCTCTCTTTCTCTTTCATTTCTATATCTGTGTGTATGTGTGTATATATATGTGTGTATATGTGTGTGTATGTGTGTGTATATATGTGTGTGGTGGTGTGTGGTAGGGGGGGGGGCAGGGGGTGGTGGGGGTGGGGTGGGCTGGTGTCTGTACGTGTGTGTGTGTGTGTGCAGGTGTGCTGGGGTGGGGGGAGGGGGGGCAGGGGGTGGGGGGCAGGGGGTGTGGGTGGGGTGGGGTGTGTGTGTGCAGGTGTGTGCAGGTGGGAGTCAAAAGTAGGAATGAAAAATTAATCACACACATGGCTATTTTTTTTCTTGAGCGGGGTACTCGAACTAGTTGCGAGTGTGGGGATTTGGAGAGCGGGAGACTTTGGGGTGATTTTTTTTTTCTTCTATGGAGTGTAATTTTAGATTTTTCGCAAATATCTGTTTTTTTTTTAGTCAAAATTCAGCTAAAATACTTGAGAAGATTAAAAAATATAGCATTCTATAAAATTAAAAAATATTATCCCTAAATTATATGTCAATTTATAAAAAAAATGTAATTCAATTTGGTGAAACCCTAACCCTAAGTCAATTAAATGGAATAAAAAATTTATAAATGGGTCATAAATAGGTGGGGATTAGTGGGGCAATTTAAGAAATAAAATAAATATATAGCTTACTTGGAGATTTTTTTCCAGATTTGGGGTGGGGCACTTGCCCCCCCTCTCTCTCAAGTGCCTTCGCCCATGGGTGTGTGTGTGTGTGGTGGGACAATCTTAATAATTGTATAGCTTTAATTCATAAATTGTATAGCTTTAATTGTAATTATAATTGTATAGTTTTAGATGAAAATAAATTAATAATTAATGCTCATTTCATATGAAAGTAGGATTGCCCCTCATTGTAAATTAGTAAATTAATAATTGTATACTTTAATTGATAGCTTAATTGATGAAATGAATTAATTGAGTAGATGAACTAGAAGGAGTACGGGATACACATTTGTTGTTGGTATTGCTGTTGAATTATAGTGGATCGATGTTGGGTTGGTTAACAGTAAAAATGACATTACCACTGGATTATTGTCCATATGGGAGTGGGATTTTTTTAACTTTTTTTGAAAATTACTTTGTATATCGAATAATATATAATTATTAATAATTATTAGATTATTGTTCATATGACGGTTAGCCAATGTGGGTTTTTAGGTGTATCTGGTGGGTATTCTTTAGTGGTTAATTCTAGATATTATTAATAAAGATAAGCAGAGATCTTTTGGTATGGCTGAAAATGACTATATTATTAAAAACTATTGTGTGTGGTGGGGGGCAGGGGGTGGTGTGTGTGCATGTACGTGTGCATGTGTGTGGTGGGGTAGGGGGTGGGGCAAGGTGGGGGGGAGGGGGCAGGGATGGGGGGTGGGGGGCTGCGTGTGTGTCTATGTGTGTGTATGTGCGTAGTGTCCCTTGTAAAAGAATTGATTGATTATTAATTTTTTTAGTAAATTAATATATGATTGCCCCTTATTGTAAATTAATAAATTAATTTATGATTAATTATGAAAGTAGGATTGCCCCTCATTGTAAATTAGTAAATTAATAGTTGTATACTTTAATTGATGAAAATAATTATTGTGTTTGTGGTGGGGGCAGGGGGTGGTGTGTGTGCGTGTACGTGTGCGTGTGTGTGGTGGGGGAGGGGGTGTATGAAAGTAAATTAATAATTAGTGCTCATTTTTATTTGTAGTAATTGTACATATTTGCATGTCTTCTTCTAATTTTTTTTATCTGTACTAATAACATTTTTTTACAGCAAATGTCTCCTTCAGGTATTAAGGCGAGGATGATGATGTTGGTTATGATGATGTCGTCTGGGCTCGGTGGTAGCGTAGGCGACGAGGGCTCCTCGGCCCCTAGGCTCCCAAAATATGGCAAATTTGGGATTACCATCGAGAACAAGTCGGAGCTATTAGCGAGATCACTCGAGCTGCTAAAGACGGTCATCGGTCCGGGGTTAATGAGTTGGAAGGAGGTGCCATATGAGCTCAAGTTAGCTGTTTGGGCGGCACTACAGGTAATATATTTATATTTATATGAATATTTCAATTTCAATTTAGATTTAAATTTCAATTTCATTTTATATTTATATTTATTCGCAACTAACATTGTATTTGTTGGACAGGAACAATTAAACTTTGATCCAAAGCTACGCGATTCCGTCTTGGAGCAGTTGAGGGAGCGACACAAGACGTGGAAGAAAAATATGCGGACACGGTACTTTGGAAAAACACGATAGTCCATTATCCAAAGGCGTGAATCCGTCCCGCCGAAGGAGCCGATCTCATTGGCACAATGGCAAAAGTTCATTGACAATGAGATCGGGGAGTGACAATTGGCATCTCGCCAATCGGGGAGGGAAAATCGAGCAAAAAAGACGGACGTGCACTACTCCGACCGGACGTCTTACGGCGAGGTGGAGCATAGGATGAAGGTAAGATTTAATTTTTCTATAACTACAAAAATATATTATTCTGCATTATTTTACTTTGCGGGGCCGATACTAATTTTACTTTATTTTATTTCAGGGGTAGGGAGTGGACCTGGGGTAAGCCACATAGGCTCGATACTTATGTGGCTCTTCGAACGAAGAAGGGGAAGGACAAGGAGGTGTCCCCGAGCGTCGCTGCCACGATTGTAAGTAATCCAACAGTTTAATTTTTGTTAATTACTTTATAATTTTTTAGTTTACTTATTTTACTAATCATGTGCTTTTTGTCGTTTCAGGCAAAGCTTAAGGAAGTGCATGAGTCGCAGTCTGATGCCGACAAGGCATCTTTGTCCACAGACACACACAACCAAGTGCTTGGCTCTTATCGCAAGGGGAGGACAAGGGGGTGAGCTCGCGGGTGGAAAAATCTAGGATCATTGGATTGGAGATGAGCGACACCGGGTTGGCTCAAACGGTGGATTCACATGACGCGAAGCTGTCCCGTTTGAGGGCGACTGTCAAATATATGTACTCATTCATGAAGCGTACGTTGGGCGGAGACCGTAAGGGGAAAGGGAAGGAGAAGGCGGTGGAGGACGAGGTGTGGGAGGACGAGGTGCAGGATGACGAGGATGTGGACTTCTCTGCTTGATCACCGAGACGTGCGTTCTTCGATGATCCACTTCCCTATTTGTCTCCCTTCAACAGACCGATGTCGACATTTGGTTGGCCGAGCGTGTTCATATTGGATGTATTTGATGGCCAGCGGATAGGGTGGGGGTTGAGGGACCCGAATATCGTCCAGGGTGGAATAGTTTATGGACGTGAGCTTCAAGAGATCGAGTCCAAGGTGCTCGTCACGCATGTGATACCCGGGAAGGAGAACTCCGTATTGTGGTTGTGCGAAAAATGTGGCACGATGTATATTAGTGGGTGTGTTAATTCGTATATTGTGTGGCCTACTCACCTCCTCACATTTACCCCAGACATGTAGTGACATTATTTTTAAGTTTGTACATTTGAATTATATTTGGATTATATCGTCATGTATATTGTTTCTATTTTGAATGTATATTTGCATTATCGTTAGTTTATTTGGATATATGATGTTTGAATAGGTACAACGTTGTTATAACAGGTACAAATATACTGCTGGACAGTGGCAGTGGCCATACTACCCAGCAGATTTTTTTTAAATTCTCCCCAGAATTGTCACGGTCATTGATCGTGACAATTTTTAAAAAGGGTAAAGGATTTGTCACGGTTATGAACCGTGGCTAAACTTGTCATGGTCATGGACCATGACACGACCGTGACAATTCTAACGAACTTGTCACGGTCAATGATCGTGACAAGTCCGTGACAAAAAAGTTTTCTCGCCCCGAATTGTCATGGTCATTGACCTTGACAAGTTGAACTTGTCAAGGTCAATGACCATGACAATTAGGTAGATTTGGTATAGTGGATAGTATGCAGGCCACACGATGCGTTGCTGTATTTCATTTCTAGGTTCTAATGCTATATGCATAGAATGAGATTAAATACATAGAAATTGACATAATATTTCACGTTTTTGTCATTTCATTTCACTTTTTTTACACGAAGTAGCTTCATGTTGTGTCCGTGTAATTTCACCGTCAAGTAAACCGGCGAAAGATGCATGTTTGAATTCCATATCAAAAATTAAAACCCTAATCTTATATTTCAAATCAAACCTAATTTAAAAGACACATATGAAATACCCTAACCTCTTCTTACATCAACCTTGTGATCTAATCTTAAAACCCATAAATATAATAAAGAAAAGATGAGCAAAAGTCATTCCTTAATAAAACCTATATATGGACTGAGTTGCATATAAATATAGTGTGTAATGTGGTGAAACCAATCTATTTGGATAATAAGTTTATGCCTGTCAATCTACAAATAAACTTAGAATGGGTACCAAACAATCCTTACTTGCTGTATTTTAGGGCCCCATAACTGTGAAGTTAGGTCAAGAAATAGAGGACAAAGGCATGCCCCTTTATGAGCATTAGGAGAAGTAAACGTTTTTTTCCCAACGGTTTGAACTTGGAAGGCGGATGAGTATTAGGAGAAGCATTCAACCTAAGTTGCCTTTTGGACTGAACAGTCTACATGGTCGAACAGTCTTTATAGATTATACTAGCATGCTGCCCACGCGATGCGTGGTTGAATTTGTCTAAACAATATTGTTTTGTTGTTATAACTTGTTACTTAACATTAGTATAAATGGGAAAAAATCTAAAATAAGAAGAAGGAAAAATAATCGTCAACTTGGATAGATACAATAGTTTATAATACCAGTGCAAAACTCCCATTTCCTGAAGAAAATGAACAAATGCAAAAAAAAGGTTGTTAGACATATTTTAAGATTGCAAATAAAAAGGTAGAAAATGACCCAAAAGCACATACAAATTGGAATTTGTATCTTTAATAAATCTTCACATTGTTTAGACCGAATTAAATGGAATATCATATGGCGTAGAATTATACTAAAATGAAGTTCAAATTCTCTCAATAATTTTAGAAAAAAATATCTTGATTGAATAAAAAAAAATGTAGATGAATAATTAAAATATAGTGAGATGAATAATTACACAAAAGATGGTGTAAATTTGTGATTATATTTTTTTACACCAGACAATATTTCTCATTAAGAGAACAAAACCATTCAAAATCCATCATATTTGTGTGGAAAAAGTATCGTCCATTCTTAAAAATAAAACAAAGGATCTTGTGTACAACTTCATATTGGTGAATAAGGATATGGGTTATGTATTACTCTCTTTTTTCCATTGTTGTGTTGGAACTACTACAACACACTGAAGTGCAATTAAAGGAGATGATAGGTGAAGTTTTAAATTCTTCACGTTTTACCAAAAGGAGATGAGAGGTCAAGATCTAAATTCACCTAAATAAATTCAAAAAATAAAAAGATAAAGATGTACACAACAAAGGTTAGTCTAGGGTAAAATTCTGAAGTTAAAAAAAAAATTACATTAAGCCAAATGATACTCTATACCAAAAATATTATAAACTAAGTATTCAAAGTTTTCAACTGACAAATCAAGTAGTATTAAAACCCAATTTTACCATCCTCAACACATATATATATATTCACAGGCTAAAAAGGAACATAATCAAAATAAAAGATGCAAACCTCATAATGGGAGATCTAACAGTCATGCTTTGAACCACACAGAAAAAGTAAAAAAATCAAAGAGATAGATCTAACAGTCAGTGAAATCACACACAAAAAAAATCAGGGATGGCTTCTGTATGAGATCTTCCAACATCTATACATAAATCACAAAAATCGAAAAAAGTAATTTTTTTAGTACCTCAGTGGGGCTTCTAGCGTAACATATGGCACCCGAATACATAAATATGAAGACGATGAGTATGACACCTTAACGCCTGAAAAAAATTAGCAAGTAGCAATTGGATTATACTACCAATTTACAGAGAAGAATATAACTCCACTTTCATCCAAAAAATTTGATATGGATTATAGTTCTGAGATTTACCGTTGAGAGAGATTGGAAGATCCAAAAAATGGGAGGATCTACTACCGTTGTGGTGCCTCTCTTGTTCCTCTAGGGACTGGCCAAGTAAGGGGAGGATTATTTGAGATTTGTGATAATCTTGAGACTCGTGAAGCCCTTTTCAATTTTTGCGGTAATTAAAGTTTTCGAGACTCGTGAACTGTGTCAGTGCATTAAAGCTCTCGTGAAGATGTAAGGCCTCAGTGAATGAGAGAGAGGGACCATAAAAATTTAGGAGGGGGCAATAAATATCATTTATACCTGTCACGTGTCATCCTTAGAAAATTTGAATCCATAATTTTTATATAATTATATAGATTTATGGCTCCTACACATTGGTTGTTGGACTACCTGGTTAGTCTACATAACAGGAAATGAAATTAAGGCAAGTGCCACGGGTAAATCTCAAACGGTTTTGGACTACTATTATATATATATATATATATATACTAGCGAATGCCCGTGTCCGAGAGCACGAAGATAAATGTGGCCCGTGATAAAATTCAGCCCATAATAACGTGTCTTTTTTTTATAAAAGAACTTTTAAAAAATATTATATAAATAAAAAAATTTATATATAATTTTTTTTAAAAAAAATATTTTTTAAATATTTTTATAAAATAATAATGTATGCATGCAAGCATGCAACACATAAAATGCCATGTATGTTTATCATGCATATTTATCATGCATGAATTACTGTTCATAACACCATTGTCCCATATATATATATATATATATATATATATATATATATATATATATATATATATATATATATATATATATATATAGAGAGAGAGAGAGAGAGAGAGAGAGAGAGAGAGAGAGAGAGAGAGAGAGAGAGAGAGAGAGAGAGAGAGAGAGAGAGAGAGAGAGAGAGAGATGATATTTTTAGTTGCATTTATGATTAAACCGTCTATTATAACGGTAGTGGTGGTATAGTATGTATTGGTTGTTAGATGAAGATGGATCAGCAACTGCTTTAATAATATCATTTATGGTATTTGGTTTTATAATGAAGATACCATGGACCAGCAATAGGTTGACGTGTTTTGGATTTATCATTCATGATCGTTTAGTTGTATATATATGGACTAGAAATGGGTTGACTCACCTTTGTTTTTGGATATATCATTCATGATATTAGTTTTAATATTAAGATACTATATGGACTAACAAATAGGTTGACTCGCCTGCGTAATGAGTGCAACTATACGGTATATTGATCCTTCATGTCAATTGCTTTTTTTAGCATGAGTATCATACAGACGAAAAGAAACCTATTAAGATTTTGAAGATTATAAATTGCTTACGTTGACGTCAAGGTTCTGTTGAATATATTTTTTACCATTGAGATGTACTTCATATTGACAAGAGAAACCAATTAAGACTGCAAAGAGTTCATATTTATTAGCTTAAACGTTAAAAGCTATGAACTATAAGACAACTAATCCGTAATTTTAATATTTTAATCAATCAATTATAAAGATTAGCACAACTCCATTTTAATAAAGGTAAAGATTAGATGAAGATGGACCAGCGACTGCTTTAAATATATCATTTATGGTATTTGGTTTTATAATGAAGATACCATGGACCAGAAATAGGTTGACTTGTTTTGGATTTATCATTCATGATAGTTTAGTTGTATATGGACTAGAATTGGGTTGACTCACCTGTGCTTTTGGATATATCAGTCATGATATTAGTTTTAATTTAATATTAAGATACTATCTGGACTAACAAATAGGTTGACTCGCCTGTGTAATGAGTGCAACTATATGGTATATTGATCCTTCATGTCAATTGCTATTTTTAGCATGAGTACCATACAGACGAAACGAAACCAATTAAGATTTTGAAGAATATAAATTGCTTACGTTGACGTCAAGGTTCTATTGAATATATTTTTTAGCATTGAGATGTACATCATATTGACAAGAGAAACCAATTAAGACTGCAAAGAGTTCATATTTATTAGGTTAAACGTTAAAAGTTATTAGCTGTAAGACAACTAATCCGTAATTTTAATATTTTAATCAATCAATTATGAAGATTAGCATGATTCCATTTTAATAAAGGAAAATATAGTTGAACTCAAATTTGATCTTATTCGGATGGAATTATAGTTTGTTACTTGGGCGGAGTGTCAAATTGGTAAATAATTTATGTATGTTTTGAGTGTCTCGAGTGACGGATTCAGGATTTTAGTTTTGGGGGGCAAATTTTCGAATGTTACCAGAGGTTCGGGGGCGGGAGCTCCCGAGACGATTTTTTTAATGTTTAATTAGAGTTTATAGAAATTTTTACAAAGATTATAAACAATTATAACATAATATAACAAATAAAAGCCTACAGGATCCACAACCACAAGTCCACAAAGATATATAATTAAGTACGACTGTAAATAAAAAGAAAACTAGTGAAGCAACATACCGATTACCTTGTTGGCTAGTAGGCCAAAGAAGAAATATGAGAAACGGAAGGTTGGCAGTGAGTAAGAGAGAAGAGGAGTCGGTACTGTAGCTGTAAATTTGAGAGAAGATCCGAAAATAAAAGTGGGAGGAGTACGAAATGAAGAGGGGGACAAAAGCGAATAGGCTTTCAAACACACATATTACGTTTTTAACCCAGGTCTTTAGGAAACTACAAAATCACCACCTTTAACTTTCTGCTTTTACACCAAGTGCCCTTAGATTTTTTTTTCTCTTCAAAATTTTCTGGAAACCTCAGTCCCCCCCCCCCCCCCTCCCCCACACACAACCCCCCCTCATCTCTTTATAGATTCGTCCATGAGTGTCTCGATGAAAAGACTAATACGAGTGCAATCTATCAATTTTAAAAGAAAACGTCTATGTGCACTAAGTTTGTATTACATTTGTATTAAAATATAGTACAAGTATGTGTACAATTATTTAATGCATTTTAGATATGAACTTAGAATAAAAACTTGGTAAGCATATCATTGTTGGAATTTTTCTATGGAAAGAACGAAATATTTAAATTAATTTCTACAAGGCACGTTCTGGGAACACTGTCTTTTAGGAAAAATTTCTCCCAATCTGATTGAAATAGAACCGCGAGTACACTATGGATTTTATAGAATCTGCCTTCAGGATACAATGCAGTGTATGAATAGTTGTTTGATTCAAATTATATACTGTTTCATTAAATCGAGAACACTCTGAGTTTGTAATCCGATAATGCCAAAATGTAGAGGACGAAGAGAGGAGAAATTAACAATTTTCGGTTTCCAAAATAAAGGCCTGGAACTCTTTTTATAGCCATTTATGTGACTGTTCTTTAACAGTCACAACTCTTCATGTAGCGACTCAGTATTCGTTGGATCGTGCCTATTTGGAACAACTTCGATCTAACGGTTCAGATTATGCATCCCATCGTAAGCGAATGGACATCCCCTACACGAAACGCTACGAGTTCATCTAACGGCTCAGATCAAGTCGTTTCGGATTTTAAACCATTTGATCAGATCGTTTAATCACAGTTGTTGATCTGTTTTACTTTGTCAAAACTTTAGGCTCCCACGCTCCAAGTGACGATGCGCACGTGCGAAGAGCCAAGTGCGCGTCAAAGTACGCAACGCGCCCTAAGTCGCCCAATCGCCTTTTCGCGCGCTGCATGTCGCGATTGGTGATGCTTAAGCACCACTACAATGCATAGGATCATAGTCTTTTGTTTGACTTGTCAATTAAGAATCTTAGTTGTCCTTTAGTTGATATATCACTACTTTTTGTAATAATCTTCCAATGTGGGAATTTGAGCACTCCCATATCTTTCACACCTATTTGCTCATGTTTCTTCCTTCTAAAAATAAAACCCAAACAAAGTTTAAAATAAAACACCAATTAATATAATAAAATTAACAACTAAATATTATATAATAATATATAAATGTTTAAATTTATCCAATATTCCCCCACCAATTTCGATATACACGAGAGAGGATACAAATGATCGATTACAAAACAAAAATAGAAATCTTTTTGCACCATCGCTGAAATCTAGTACATAAATAAGAAGTGTCTTTCGGACTTGAACTTTCATATAGTGTAAATAATTCAAAGCTTCATCAAGGTGCTGTGGTGAACGTATCTTGAACCAATGACCTTTTTTAGACGAGCCGGAACTATTACACATACTGATTTCTGAGTTTATAAGTGTTCTTTTAGCATGCACATTTATGGCCTTGTGCTAATCCTGATCTCATGAGCGCTTTAGTATCGGTCTTGATTCCATATAAAGAATCAACTTTAGTGATTCTGCGAGTCACACTTATATGATTTATTAAGAAGTAACCTTCGTTCTCTAACATGCAGAAAACCAACACAAGGCACATAGGCATGGAACTTTTGTATAAAATTCTGAGTGTTCCATAACTATAATTTAACTTGTTTGTACCGCATTGAACCCTATCTATATTTTCAAAATATGAGTTGGGTTCCCATTAAATATAGTTGTGTTATTTAATAGACCTTGGTGATATATATCATCTCCCTAATAAGACCTTTAGTCAGAGGATCTGCTAAATTCTTGTTCGTTTTAACATAGTCGACTATAATTACTCCTTGCTTGAGTAATTTTCTTATAATTTGATGCCTTAGACTAATGTGTCTAGATTTTTCGTTGTAACTTTTGTTCGAAACTTTATAAATTGTGGCTTGGTTATCACAAATTATCATAATAGAAGGAGATGGATTTTTCCATAAAGTAATATCATACAACACATTTCTAATCCATTCTGCTTCTTTATATGCATCTGTTAGGGTTATAAATTCAGATTGCATCGTTGAATCTAACACACATGTTTGTTTCTTTGATCCCCAAGAGATAGCTCCTCCTCCTAGCGTAAAAATCCAACCAGTAATTGGCTTGGATTTTGATTCAAGATTATTCCAACTTGAATCACTATATCCTTCTAAAACAGATGGATATCCTACAAAATGTAAGCTATAATCCAAATTCCTCTTCAGGTTTATATGCACCCTAGAAATTGCATTCCAGTTCTCTTGTCCTGGATTAATTATAAATCTACACAAGACACTCACTGCATAAGAAATATCTGGTTTAGTGCAATGCATGGCATACAATAGACTTCTACTAATACTAGCATATTTAAGTTGGTCCATAGCACGCCCAGTATTTTTCAATAATTTTATACTAGGATCCACTGGTGTAGCAACTAGCTTAAATATCATATCACATCAGCTTCTCCAAGATATTTCATACGAAATTTTGATGATAAAAACCTATTGGTTTCTTCAAGATATTTGAGTCTAGACTCAAATATTAACATGTCATCCACATACAAGCAAATAATAACACCCACACCGTTTTCGAATTTACTATATATACATTTTTCGGCATCATTAACTTTATATCCATGGAATATTACAATATTATCAAACTTCTCATGCCATTGCAGAGGAGCTTGTTTAAGGCCATAAAAAGATTTAACCAATTTATATACTTTCTTTTCTTGGCCAGGTAAAACAAACCCTTCGGGTTGTTCCATATAAATCTCTTCTTCTAAATCACCATTTAGAAAAGGAGTTTTGACATCCATTTGATGAATTACTAAATTATGAATAGAAGCAAGAGATATTAATATCCTAATGGAAGTGATTCGAGCAACAGGAGCATATGTATCAAAGTAATCAATTCCATGTTTTTGCTTATAGCCTTTATCAACTAATCTTGCCTTAAATTTATTTATAGAACCGTCCGGATTTAATTTCCTTTTAAATATCCATTTGCACCCAATAGGTTTAGCTCCGAGGGGAAGATCAGAAAGAACCCATGTTTGATTTGACAAAATTGAGTTAATTTCATCATTGATTTCTTCTTTCCAAAAAATAGCATCCGTAGATGTTACCGCTTGATGAAATGTTGTCGGTTCATCTTTTATATTAAGAACAAATTTTATTTTATTCTTAGTTTCATTTAAATCCCCCTCCACCAAATAGATAACAAAGTCAGGCTCATATATTTTTTCAGTTCTTTGTCTTTTACTTCTTCGCAGTTCAACGTCATTTGTTGTTTCTAAAGAAGATATTGTTTGTGAATTTTCTTCTAAAGGTGAGGATTCAATAGTCGGATTATTATTTTCTAAACCTTGATTTAAAGTACTAAACTTTGTTAGATGTTCAAAGAATTGCATATCTACTGACTCAATGATTGTTTGAGTTTCAAGAATTAAAAATCTATAAGTTGTACTGTTACTAAAGTATCCAAAAAAAACACATTTGTAAGTCCTATTTCCTAGTTTAGGTCTTTTCGGTTCGAATGTTCTTACATAAGCAAGACATCCCCAAACTTTAATACGTCTAAGATTAGGCTTACGATTAAACCATAGTTCGTATGGTATAATATCCTTATTTGTCAATGGAACTCTATTTAAAATATAACATGCGGATAAAATCGCTTCTCCCCACATCCACAAAGGTAAACCAGAACTGATAACATTGCATTTATCATTTCAACTAAAGTCCTATTTTTCCTTTCTGCCGTTCCATTTTGTTGTGGCGTATAAGACGCCGTAACTTGATGGATTATCCCATAAGTATTACAAAATTGTATAAACTCACTCGGGTAATATTCACCACCCCTATCGGATCGTAGGACTTTAATTTTTTGATTTTGTTGAGTTTCAACTTCTGCTTTAAAAATTGGAAACTTCTCGAAAACTTCATCTTTACTTTTAAGCAAATATGTATATGCATACTTAGAGTAATCATCAATGAGAGTTAAGAAATATTTATTTCCACCACGAGCCATATTACTCTTCATATCATATATATCACTACGAATAAGATCAAGTATTTAAGATGTCCTCTCAACAGATTTAAACGACTTTCTAGTTATCTTCGATTGAGCACACATTTCACATTTAGAAAGGTTATCAAATTTAAAATCCGAGATTAAGCCGAGATTAGTCATATTTTTAATACTTTAATAATTCACATGAACGAATCTACTATGCCATAAAGAAATATACTCAACCATATAAGTAGAACTAATATCATTGATTACATTAATTTTGATCATGCCGTTACAAGAGTACCCTTTGCTAATAAATTGGACATTCTTGGATAAGACAAACTTATCAGACTCATACACAAGTTTAAAACCTCTTTGATTGAGAAGGTCCCCAGACACAAGATTTTTACACATATCAGGTACATGAAGTATATCAAATAGAGTAAGAGTCTTTCCAGAAGTTAATTTCAATTCCATTGCGTCTTTCCCAATTACATTGGTGCGAAGATTATTTTCCATCTTCACTTCTTTTTCATCAATTTCTTGATATGTTTTGAATGAAGAGCGGTCTTTGCATATGTGGACCGTTGCACCGGTATCCGACCACCATCCACTTTCATTTTCAATTGAATTTTCTTCGCATACAATAGCAATACGATCTTCAACATTGTTAGTTTCCTTCGACCCTTGTTTTTCCTTAAATACCTTCTTTTAAGACGATATTCTCAAGAATAATGGCCTGACTTGTCACAAAAGAAATATTTTTCCTTCTTTTTCTTATTTGCACCTTGGTTCTTGAATTTTGAATCTTTCTTTGCTTTAAATTTTGAGTCTTTGGTAATGTTGGATTTTTTATCCTCAACCATATTGGATTTTGAATTACCCTCGCCTTGTTCATCCTTCTTTTCTCGAATATGAGTATCATCTTCAATACGAAGGTGACCAAGAAGGGATTCCATAATATAAGTCTTTTCATCATGATTAATTTTTTTCTTAAAGCCATTCCAAGAGGATGGAAGTTTTGAAACACTCATCGCTACTTGAAATTCATCTTGAAGATTAATTCCAGCAGCTTTTAGGTCACTAACAATCTATTGGAGTTCATGTGCTTGTGCAATGACAAATTTATCATTACTCATTCTAAAATTCATATAATTTGAAATTAGAAACTTACGGTTGCTCGCTTCCTCGTTTTGATACTTTGTCACCAAAGCCTTCCATAATTCCTCTATCGTCCGAATCATTCGATGAGCGCTATAAACAGTTTGAGACAATGCATTGAGGATGTGTCCTCGACACATAAATTCGTCTTCTATCCTCTTCACACGTTTTTGCTTTATTTCTTCGGTGTCTTCGGGTGTGGTCTCGGAAATTTGCTCAAGGTTGTCAACTAGAATGTAATTTAGTTTTAGTGATGTGAGGAAGACCATAACTTTCTCTTGCCAACAGATGAAATTTTCGCTATCAAAACCGTCGAGTCAGATTAAGTCTTGACGCATGACTTGGATAGGTTGTGCCACTGTTCCTTCCTTTTGAGTGGAGTAATCATAATATTTTTTCCTAAAACTGTTGGAATTTTTCTATGGATGAATGAAATATTTAAATTAATTTCTGCAAGGCACGTTCTGGGAATGCTGTCTTTTAGGCAAATTTCTCCCAGTTCGTTTGAGACAAAACAGCGAGTACACTATGGGTTTAATAGAATCTGCCTTCAGGATACAATGTAGTGTATGAACAGTTGTTTGATTCAAACTATGAACTATTTGATCAAATCGAGAACACTCTGAATTTTTAATCTGATAATGCCAAAATGTAGAGGACGAAGAGAGGAGAAATTAGCAATTTTCGGTGTCCAAAACAGAGGCCTGGAACTCGTTTTATAGTTATTTCTGTGACTATTCTTTAACAGTCACAGCTCTTCTTATAGCGACTCAGCAACCATTGGATTGTGCCTGTTTGGAATAGCTTCGATCTAACGGTTTAGATTAGGCGTCTCATCGTAAGCGAATGGACATCCCCTACACGAAACTCAACGAGTTCATCTAATGGCTCAGATCAAGTCGTTTCATATTTTAAACCATTTGATCATAAAATAACCCCGTGAGAGTCACGGACTCTTCACACGGGACCAATGTACCCGCAAGATTCGACTGCGTACTCACGGTATTCCTGGTTCGAGCGAAGTGCCAAATGCGCGTCAAAGCGCGCAATGCGCCCTAAGTCGCCTAATCGCCCTTTCGCCTGCCGCGTGTCGCGATTGGTGGTGCTTAAGCACCACCGCAATGCGTAGGATCATAGCCTCTTATTTAACTTGTAAAGTAAGAATCTTAGTTGTCCTTTAGTTGATATACCACTACTTTTTGTAATAATCTTCCAATGTCGGATAATGTGGGACTTTGAGCACTCCCATCTCTTTCACACCCATTTGCTCATGTTTCTTCCTTCTAAAAATAAAACCCAAACTAAGTTTAAAATAAAACACCAATTAATATAATAAAATTAACAACTAAATATTATATAATAATAAATAAATATTCAAATTTATCCAACAATCATTACTTTAAAAATTGAATGAATAGTGATAAAAATTGAGTTAAGATAATGAAACTAAACTAAATTATGATAAGTATAATAAAGACAATAAGACTAAACCCGATATTTAAGGAAGTTAAAGATAAGACTGAAAATAACATAAAACGAAGGTGATTTTACTAAACCTACTCCTATTGTACAAATAACATAAAACAAAGTAAATGTAATCTAAATAATCCGATTATAGTATGGAACCTTTTCTCCAGTTGCCCTATTTCCATTTATAAGTGTGGGGGAGATAACTTATGTAGTTGCTTTAATTGAATTGAATTCAATCACTTAAATATTGTCATATGAGGGGTGCCAACGGTGTTGGTGATTTTTAAAATAAGTGAGTAAGAGTTTTTGGGTGTAAAAGCTTAAAGAGCTTGTCCCACATTGGAAGTGTGTGGAAGAGGTGGGAAGCTAACCCAAATATAAAAGGGAATAGTGTCCCACATTGGAAAATGTACAAAGCTAAGTGTCACCACTAAGCTATAAAAGGAGTGGGCAACCTTTGAGTCCCACATTAGAAAAATATTAAATTTTTGTGCACTTAATAAGTACAAATGGAAGATGAAGAGTTAATTCATCTAGTATTTAAGAGGCTATTCAAGAGACCTCAATACGGTGCAAAGCACCGTACGCACACGCGCGCGCTTGCGGGTGCGGGGCAGTGGGTTGTAGAGGCGCTAGTGGCGCACTTTGCACTTCGCATGCCGCGTGTCCGCAATGGTAGCGGGTTGTCGGGATTCTTCTGGGTCGGATCGCGGTAGCTTGGGCGCGGTCACTTTTTGGTTGACCCGTGAAAAACCGATTTGGTATTATTATACCTGTTCGGAACTGACTTAAGACTGTTAATTCAACAGTCATGACTCTTGAAGACAAAGCCTTTCATTATCTATAAATAAAGTCTACTTAAAACGAAATTGGATAATAACAAAAAACCTAGTTTCAGATTTCCAAACCCTGCTATTACTCTCTTACAATTTTCAGGAGATACAAATTCTCTTGTTCTATTTTGTGCACAGAAACAGAATAAGAACTTGATTGACTGTTCTTCGCTGCTGCATCTAAGAGCTGTCTTCAAACATACAATTTGCAGACAGTGCAATTGCTTCATTGTATCTTGAGTACGGATTTGCTGATTCCCGTTTGTATACCAAAGTTGTTCGTGTGGGGCAAATACTGTATTTAGAAAAGTGACATCACGCCTTGAAGTTTTCTATTATATTCAGAAGTTACATTATTGTATTGAAGTTGACATTACTGTGATATATAAAGAGTTCCATTTCTGTATTTGCTACATAATTTTCAACAATCTAAATACAGTAATTTCATAAATGGCCGACTCTTCCAAATCACTTCGACAAATAACAGAAGGCTTTTTCAAATTGGACCGTTTTGATGGTGGTAATTTTCTGCATTGGCCGAAAAGTGTTCATTTTCTTCTAACAACATTGAAGACTGCATATGTCTTGTCACAATCGAAACCAAATGAAGATGAAGATGAAGATGAAGTCGTTGAACAGACTAGGCAATGCACAAAATGGGAGACTGATGATTACTTGTGTCGTGGTCACATTCTCAATGCACTTGCTGACAATTTGTTCGACTTGTACCAAAATGTTGGGACTGCAAAAACTTTGTGGGAAATATTGGAGACCAAATATCTTACGAAAGATGCTACAAGTAAGAAGTTCCTTATTGGTCAGTTTTTAAGCTTTAAAATGCATGATAATAGGAATGTGCTAGAACAATTTCATGACATCCAACGTATCATAAATCATTGCAAACTGAAAAAATTAAATATGGATGATAATGTAATTGTTGCTGCCATAATTGAAAAACTTCCTCCTTCTTGGAAAGATTATAAGAAAGAACTCAAACACAAAAAGGAGGATCTTTCACTTGAAGAATTAGAGACTCATTTAAGAATTTAACAAGAGTCTCGAATTCTAGATGGTAAAGAGGAACAAGAAAATTTTGTTTCTAAGGTCCATGTGGTGGAGGAAGGAAAGGAGCAAAAATATGGCAATCATGGAAAAAATAACAAGCGGAAGAATTTTTCAAATAATTCTAAAGCAAACAAAAAGAAAAAAGGGAATTGTTTTGATTGCAACAAACCAGGTCACTTCAAGAAAGATTGTCGTGAGTTCAAGAAACAAAAGGAAAAAGGAGGGACATCAGACACAAAGCAAAAATTTGCTGCTATGATATCCGAGGCTAATATGCTTGGAGAAGACAACTCTTGGTGGGTTGATTCTGGTGCCACAAGGCATGTTTGTAAGGACAAGAACTTGTTCTCTGCCTATGAAACAGTGGAAGGAGATGTTCTCTACATGGGAAATTCATCTACTGCTGCGATTAAAGGCAAAGGGATGGTGGATCTCGAATTCACTTTCGGGAAAATCCTTAGCCTCACCAATGTTTTTCATGTTCCTGATGTTAGGAAAAATTTAGTTTCTAGAAGTCTTCTTAACAAATTTGGATTTAAGCTTATATTTGAGTCAGATAAATTTATTCTGACTAAGAATGGTACCTTTGTAGGCAAAGGATATTTGTATGAGGGAATGTTTAAGCTCAATATCAATGAAAAAGATTCTTCTGCTTATATCGTTGATTATCTTTCATTATGGCATAGTCGTTTAGGACATGTTAATACAAAGAAAATACATTTCATGGTTAATTTAAATTTAATTCCTAAATATGAGAATGATATGAATGAAAAGTGTAAAATATGCATGCAAACAAAAATAACAAGATTGCCTTTTCCAAAAATAGAAAAAACTACATCTTTGTAGCAATTAGTACATAGTGATATTTGTGATTTGCATGGAACACCTACTAGAGGTGGTAGTAAATATTTTGCTACATTTGTTGATGACTTTTCAAAATATTGTTACGTATATCTTTTAAACTCTAAGGATGACGTGCTTAATAGATTTAAGACATATAAAAATGAAGTTGAAAATCAATGTGATTCTAAAATAAAATGTCTTAGATCTGATAGAGGTGGTGAATATCACTTTCCTCAATTTTGTGAAGATATGGGAATTATACATGAAGTTACTGCACCTTATACACCACAACAAAATGGAGTAGCAGAAAGAAAAAATAGGACACTAACTGAAATGGTTAATGCTATGCTTTCTTATTCTGGTTTAAGTAAAGGGTTTTGGGGAGAAGCACTTTTAACTACATGTCATATTTTGAATAGGATACCTGTTAAAGATAATAAGAAAACTCCTTACGAATTATGGAAGAATAGAAAACCGAATTTAGGTTATCTTAAAGTTTGGGGTTGTAGAGCTATTGTAAGACTACCTGAAACTAAGAGAAAGAAATTAGGAAGCAAAGGTGTTGAGTGTATTTTCATAGGTTATGCACAACATAGTAAAGCTTATAGATTTTTGGTTAGTGAACCTAATGATTCTGTTGAGGTAAATACAATAATTGAATCGAGAGATGCAATTTTTTATGAACAAAGGTTTTCTTCTATTCCTAGAATTAATAATGAAAAAGAAGTAAGCACTCCTTCACAGTTACCTGAAACTCCACCAGTAGAACAAGAAGAGATTAGAAAAAGTAAAAGACCTAGGAAAGAAAAAAGATTTGGTCCCAACTTTGTAGCCTATCTTGTTGAAGGAACTAGAGACACATCTTGTAATCAATATGCTTTGATTCTTAGCGTTGAAACAGACCCACAAACTTATAGTCAGGCAATAAAGTCTGTAGATTCAGCATTTTGGAAAGAAGCTATAAATCATGAAATTGATTCAATTTTGGGAAATAAAACTTGGAAGTTAGTAGACTTACCTCCAGGATCTAAACCCATTAAGTGTAGATGGATTTTTAAAAAGAAAATGAAAATAGATGGAACAATTGATAAATTCAAGGCTAGATTGGTTGCTAAAGGTTTTATACAAAAATAAGGAATTGATTATTTTGATACCTATGCACCTGTTGCTAGAACCGCCACTATGAGAATTTTAATTGCATTAGCATCTATATATAATTTTGAGATTCATCAAATGGATGTGAAAACTGCCTTTTTAAATGGTGACTTAGAAGAAGAAATTTACATGGAACAACCTGAAGGGTTTGTTATGCCTGGACAAGAAAATAAAGTATGTAAACTTTTGAAGTCCTTATATGGCCTAAAACAAGCACCTAAACAATGGCATGAAAAATTTGATAAAGTCATTATTTCTTATGGTTTTAAAATTCATGAATCTGATAAGTGTGTTTACAGTAAATTTACTAATGGTAAAGGTGTGATCATTTGTTTATATGTAGATGACATGTTAATTCTTGGTAGTAATTTAGAAAGTATTAATAATACAAAGAATTTTCTGTCTTCTAAATTTGATATGAAAGATATGGGTGTAGCTGATGTCATATTAGGAATGAGAATAATAAGGAAAGATAAAAATATAATTCTCACTCAATCTCATTATGTTGAGAAAATTTTAAAGAAATTTAATCAGTTTGATTGCACACCTGTTAGTACACCTTTTGAACCACAGCTAAAGATGATCCCTAATAATGGTAGAGCTATTTCACAATTGGAATATGCACGAGTAATTGGTAGTTTAATGTATGCCATGACATGTACTCGACCTGATATTGCTTATGCTGTTGGTGAATTAAGTAGATATACTAGTAATCCAAGTTTATTGCATTGGCATGCTGTCAATAGAATATTAAAATATTTGAAAGGAACTATGGACTATGGTATATACTATAGTGGATATCCTTCAGTATTAGAAGGGTTTTCTGATACCAGTTGGATAACTGAGCGGGAGGATCATTCCTCAACAAGTGGATGGATTTTCACTCTTGGTGGAGGATCTGTTTCTTGGGGATCAAAGAAACAAACTTGTATAGCTAACTCTACTATGGCAGCTGAGTTTGTAGCATTAGCTGCAACTAGTAAAGAGGCAAAATGGTTAAGGAATTTATTAATTGAAATTCCAGTTTGGCCAAAACCAATGCCTTCAATATCTATACATCGTGATAGTGAGTCTACACTTTCCAGAGCTTATAGTAAAGTGTACAATGGATAATCTAGACATATTATCCTGAGACATAGTTATGTCAGACAAATGATTACAGATAGTGTAATTATAGTGGATTATGTAAAATCAAGTCAAAATTTAGCTGATCCTTTTACAAAAGGTCTTGCAAGAGGACTGGTGTCTAGGACATCAATAGGGATGGCATTAAAGCCCATTAATAATAATCACTCTTGATGGAAACTCAACTTGAAACTTGATATATTCAAGTCTCAAGTTCAATGATTAAAGTACATCATACGACGTGATTGTAAGCACTATAAAATTTAACATCCCAAGGATAAGTGCTTAGAACATGTAATAAATAATGAAAGAGGATGAGTTTAACCTTAATAGATTTATGGTGTTTTAAGTTACATGGACACCTATGATAATCTACCTATATGAGTGTGGAAGTGGTGTCGCTTCCTATGAGAACTGGGCTTGACTCTAAAGCACTCATGAAATCAAGGTACAGACACAAGGCCTAATACATGTGTCGACTTATATGGATAATCAGTGACTAAAAGATTTGTGTGTGAAGACAAATCCGGCTAATCAATATAGATTGATAGTTCAAAGACAAGTCTACTATACTTTCATGGTTAACCTTGACGAACCTTCACAGGGTATTGGTTCAAGTCGTGAGACACCAATGCTTATACACAGTCTTACAGAAGATTTACAAAACTTATTTTGAAAATGGTGGAGGAATGTTGGTGATTTTTAAAATAAGTGAGTAAGAGTTTTTGGGTGTAAAAGCTTAAAGAGCTTGTCCCACATTGGAAGTGTGTGGAAGAGGTGGGAAGCTAACCCAAATATAAAAGGGGATAGTGTCCCACATTGGAAAATGTACAAAGCTAAGTGTCACCACTAAGCTATAAAAGGAGTGGGCAACCTTTGAGTCCCACATTGGAAAAATATTAAAAATTTGTACACTTAATAAGTACAAATGGAAGATGAAGAGTTAATTCATTTAGCATTTAAGAGGCTATTCAAGAGACCTCAATACGGTGCGAAGCCTCGTATGCACACGCACACGCGCGTGCGGGTGCGGGATAGTGGGCTGTAGAGGCGCTAGTGGCGCACTTTGCACTTCGCATGTTGTATGTCCGCAGTGGTATAGGGTTGTCGGGATTCATCCGGGTCGGATCGCGGTAGCTCGGGCGCAGTCACTTTTTGGTTGACCCGTGCAAAATTGATTCGGTATTATTATGCCTCTTCGGAAATGACTTAAGACTGTTGGTAATTAACAGTCATACCTGTTCGGAACTGACTTAAGAGTGTTAATTCAACAGTCATGACTCTTGAAGACAAAGCCTTTCATTATCTATAAATAAAGGTTGCCTAAAACGAAATTGGATTATAACAAAAAACCCAGTTTCAAATTTATAAACCCTGCTATTACTCTCTTACAATTTTCAGGAGATACAAATTCTCTTATTCTGTTTTGTGCACAGAAATAGAATAAGAACTTGATTGACTGTTCTTCGCTACTGCATCTAAGGGCTGTCTTCAAACATACAATTTGCAGACAGTGCAATTGCTTCATTGTATCTTGAGTACGGATTTGCTGATTCCCGTTTGTATACCGAAGTTGTTCGTGTGGGGCAAATACTGTATTTAGAAAAGTCACATCACGCCTTGAAGTTTTCTATTATATTTAGAAGTTACATTGTTGTATTGAAGTTGACATTACTGTGATATATAAAGAGTTCCATCCTGTATTTGCTACATAATTTCCAACAAACGGGTCATATGGAGTAATTCAAAGACTGTCTGCAAAACAACTTCACCCACAGAAAAATCATTAAGTAAATGAGTGGCAACTGAATTCATACATGATTCATTTACTTAAGATTAACAAGTGATATGACACGACTTGTATTCACCTGTTAAGTAAAATGAATCAATCTAGGGCATGCATATAAAATGGACTGTGTTAAGCCTTTAACCCGTTAAACTCATTGAAAAAAATGATTAACCCATAATAGAGATCTCACCTATTCTGACAAGAAGATGGTTTTATCAAGGTACAAACTCATAAAGTCTTGTCAATAACAAAGCACTAGTGGAAGTGATAAACAATGGTCATCTAATATCAACTATCAAATGGGCCATTTATCACCCGACTATTCTGGATATCAACAATATGTGTATGTTTTTGTATAAAAACAAAATCTATGAAAACAGAATGTATAAACGTAAATCTAAACTTATTAAATTTTTGGAGTGTAACTTTCATTAAAGTTAGATAATCTAAGCCCACCGAATTCTAGTTGTGTCCTTAAGATTATTTTGATTTCTCTATGGTGGTTAAGGTAATGAGAATCGTCTTCCACGATAGAATCACTTTTCGTTCCTACGGAAGGAGCACTGCAATCTGCACAAGAACCGAATAATGAAATTATTTTAGCACTCTAACTCGGGAACAGTGACGGATCCAGGATTATAGTCCAACGGGGATGAAATCAAATCAAAATTACATATGCGAAAATTTCGAGTGTTTGCGGGGGTTCGGGGGCGGGGGCCCCCGAGGCCATTTTTTTTGGGGTTATTTGTAATTTTAAAGAAACTATTGCTTCATAATGCCTAAATAATTACTCGCAATCATTATTAACAATATCTAATTAATTTCTCCATGACTTCCCATTTAAAAAATACCACATATAAAAATACAAAAAATTACAGATTAAGGGCATATAAAAAAATTAGGTTGATTGCTATTAAGGGCATATAAAAAAAATTCAGACTACAAATTGCAAAAATTTGAGTTTAATCCAGACTACAAATTACATATTTCAGTTCAGACTACATATATCGACATAGTAAACCACATATTTAAAAAATTACAAATTAAGGGCATAATAAAAAAAATTACAGATTAAGGGCTACAAAAAAAATTGCTATTACAAAAAATTAGGTTACCAAAAAAATTGCTATTACAAATTACAGAAATTTGAAATGTTAAACTAGTCTACACATTAATAACATACAATAAACATACAAATACAAAAACTTAAGATTAAACTAGTCTACACATACATAAAAAAATACCTGAAAAGCTGAAATGAATCTTGAAAAGAGAGGGAGGAGAGGAGCTGTCGTGACTCGTGTGACTGTCGGCCGTCCGGGAGGGAGAGGGAGGATCCGGGAGGCATTGGGCTGCAAGGGAGTTTGTAGGCTGGACGGAGGTAGGGACGACGAGGGAGGGGGGAGGGAGGAAAGACGAGAGAAAGAAAAGAGATAGGGTTGTCGACCTAATTATGTTTTTATGCTTATTATATTAACTAATTACAATCTTACACCCTCAGTTTTATAAATAATTAGAGGAATACCTGAAGTTTGAAGTTTTACCAAAAAATCGTGAATTTTTTTTTTTAAGTTGAACCGGGGCCACTGCCCCCCTTCCTATTGTCCATCTGCCCCTACTCGAGAATATAAGAGAATAAATGGTGGGGAAAATAGCAGGAATGAAGTGAGGAATTATGTCATACCCTAGGGAATTTTATATAGTTGTTTATGGCCATTGGAACATTCACGTATATATGTTCAGTGTGGCTTTCTAATGAACAAATATAATTGTTTAATTAAAAAAATCCTCAATAGACATGACCTTTCTTACTAATAATTATTGATGAAAATGAAAAGCCCAATGGATTTAATAAAACAAAGTTGGACATTTTGCAAATGGGCAAGGAATATTTCATAAAAACTCAGGCCATTTATTTTATGGGTTGTGAAAGAAAATATTCAAACCAAAAACTTAAACGAATTTTGACCAAAAAGTTGAATACTCCATGAAGCTCACTCCCAGTCGAGATTGATTAATCCGAGTTGGAATGGGAGGGTGATAATGGTGCACATCTGAGTTAAACCCATGGCCTCACATACACAGAAGTCATCTCCCCTCCACAAAAGTGGAGTGCCCTTGGGCCAGCAGGGTAGTGTACATGTAGGAGTATATTAACTAGTCACATTTCACATACTTTTTTTATATGGGAAAAGGTATTTTACCCCTAGTTTTCTTTGTTATATCAAACCCAATAGGGTATCTTTTGAAATAATTTTCTTATTCAATACTCTTAAACAATACATCAGAATATCACACATTCACTCACACATTAATTGTTCAAACACGTCCATCTTTCTTATGTACTCTTCATCAACCCTTAATAAAATAAAATATAAAATAAACTCTTTTGGCATCTATGATTATGACAAAATGTTAATTATTGTCTTTAAGTTTTCCACATAAATATAATTGTAGTAAAATCTATAGGTGATGTAATCATATCTTAAGTATTTTTCACTTTTAATATCTCCAATTATTGTCATAACGCCAGTCTTCAACTATATGTTCCTTATAAAATATATGTCAATAATGGCACAAAGTAAAAAAAATAAAATTAATCAACCAGGAAGAAAACAAACATGGAAGACACACAAATTTATGTGATTCACTTTTCAATTTGAGAAGTGGCATCAATGATAGTTGCATGTGAACGGTTGCAGTATAATGTTTAACATTAAGACAGTGTGATATGCCTCTCTACTATGAAATGGACAACTCTTAATAGCCTTTAGATACTAGGAATATTAGAATGAGTTATACATGTCTAATCTGCAGTCGAGGGGAAACTGATATAGGATAGCAAGCTTTAAACAATCTAATAATTAAATAATATAAAAAAGTGAAAGTATTGAGTAAGGAAAACTAGTACTGAAAAAAGCTTAATTTCTTGAAATAATTGTTAATAAATTTCAATATCTCTTGTGTTTGGGTCTTTCTAGACATCACTTATGATTATGAGTTAATCAGGCGAGATTTTGATTCATTCCCATGAGAATAATTTATTATAATAGTTATTTAATTCATTTCAAGTTTAGGATGGGATGAACCTAATGGGTCACATGTAATAGGGAAGTCATAACGAGAATAAAAGTTTTGGGGTGTTAAATGTAATTACAAAAACATTCTGGGACTTTATATAGCGGTAGGGTTCGCCTTAGTGAATTGTTGAATGTTAAATCTAAAGTGGTTATATTAGGAGAAAAATCAGCATTGGGTTGTCATAAGATATTTTCAATTTCTTATGAAATCATAGTAAAGGATTTCCAATCTCTGGTGCAGACTCACCGTGTGGACTTTTCGTACGGACTTTGTCCTTATCCCGAAAGTGGTCCCCTCGTGGTCCCAAAGACTTTTGTTATTTACTTTACATGGTCCCCTTCTTATCTTATACTAAAACCTTAGTTTAAGACTATATATTTAAAAGATTTATAGTTTAAACCCAAATTGGTATCAAGACCTTAAAGAATTTAGAAACTCACTGAATTCTGACCCAAACCCTAATTCTGGTATCAGAGCCATAAGACGCTCCTTTTAGACTTTTAGTAAAAAGAATTTAATGCCCTTGGGATTTATCCCTCGCATTTACAAAGATATTTTTGGATCCAACCCAGACTACCATCCCATACCCATAACTGATTTACACCCAGTAGGTTATTTAACCTCTCACATAGATGGTTGTTCACACATTGAATACATCCCCGCCAAACACACAGGCATTAGACAAGTTGCTGCTAGTGCTATTAATAGCATAATAGACCAAAATAAGTGTATACTCCTTATATTAAGACAATTAATAAAAGACACTCAAATCCTAGAAACAGAAATAAAAAATATCTCTAAAAGACTACTAGAAATAGATAACCAAATCCCAATAGACCTTGTCCATGTTTTACAAGAAATAAATATTAAGACTAATCATATAGAAGTCCTTAACAAAGACATCTTAGAAACTAAAACCTTAACTAAAAATCAAGATAGTGAGGTAATTAAACTTACTAAAGAACAAGCTAAGCTTATCCCTAGATTAGATAGTTATCTTCCTAATGGAGATAGTTAGATCAGACTGGAATGAGGTACCAACAGACCTCTCCATTCAGACTTTTATCAAAGAATTTTATAAAAGATAAATGATGATAGATTTTATTATAAGATAAATGAAAATGATAACGTCAATGCGACTAAAGCAACTAGACTTATATTAGAAAGATTAAATTTAATTTCTACTTCCATAGAAGCTACCCAAGACTATAATAGTAGCTTTGTTAAAGACTTGCATTTAGATTTAAAGGCTAAGACAGAAGGATTAACCACCTTCTATACAGACTTTGTTAAATTCCAACAAAATTTAGCAAATTACCTTAATAATATGGAAAGCCATAACCTATCCAAAATGGATAGTATTATTAATGAACTTAGATTAGACATGGCCCTAGTAGAAGAAAAATACAAAGAAATTATAAATGGAATTAAGGCTGTATATAATAAGCCTTCCCAAGAAGAAATAGACTCGCCTTTTATTCTAACTCGTTTAGATCAAATAGAAAAAACAGTAGAATCTATAGAAGTTAGAACCATGCAATAACAAGAAAAAGATAATGAAATAAAGACTATATTACAAATGTTGCAAAATTCCTAGTTAATTCTCTATCTAGACATAGTGAAGAAACTTCTGAGAAGACTAGAAAAGAGAATAAGATCTTTAAAGAAGAAATCCTTAATCAAATAAAAAGACCAAAAGATTATTCAAACTTCTTAGAAAGAATTTGAAAAGGACTTGAACAAAAACAGGTAACCACCTATAAATTTAGAGAACCCCCTCCTATAGAAACTAGAGAAAGGAATACCATAGGTAGACGAGTCATAAATAATGGATTAGATAAAAATAGTAAGATAGTTAGCTCTATCCCAAATATTGGGCAGAGTAATCATATGCTCCAAAGACTTAAGGATTCATCCTCCAATGTTAGGGCATGGTGGAAAGAAAGAAATTTCACCAATGCTCCAAAGACTACTGGTGTTTCAATATAATTCCCTTATATTAGAAATTAAATCCCACAAATTATTTCCAAACGATTTCCAAAGGTCCTAAACAAAAAGGAAATTATTGGTCAAAACTGGGCAACCGAATTGATTAGAAAATTTTCTGGCAGATTAAACACCCTGTAGTAAAATATCGATTACTCCCTCTATGGAACTCCGATTGACCTTATTCAAAGCTCATTTGAAAGATAAGACATAGATATTTCTAAGCATGTACGGATCTCACTCTAATTCTAAGTATAATTTAAATGGCATACGTTTAAAATTACGTCAAAAAGTCTGGCAGTTACTATGCTCAAATATCAAACACCCTATAGTAAAACATCAATTTCTCCATCTACGGAACTCCGATTGACCTGATTCAAAGCTCATTAGAAAGCCAAGACAAATACCTTTCCAAAAATGTATGGATATCACTTTAATTCTAAGTAAGATGAAAATGGCATACGTTTAAAGTTACATTAATAATTCTGGCAGATTGACATCTTGTGTTCATCGATTAAACCCTAAGTCATTCAAGATTCATATTCTTCAATCAAGAACCCATCAATATTCAATCTTAATCATCAAATATATTCTAATATCAATTCATCTTCGTATAGAGAAAAATTGCCAATGAAAATTTACACAAAAACATCAAAGATTCAACCCAAGAATCAAATTCTCCTTTAATTAACATAAAACCCTAATTTTCTCATGTTCATCAACTTTATAAATCAAGAACTCAGATTTCTCTCTTATTAATCAAACCAAACCCACTAATTTCATATTATCATCATTAAGGAACATATCTACATTCATTTCCACTTTATCCACTTTAGTTTATGAATTAAACCCTCCCAAATTCATATAAAACTTCCAAAAGCATGAAATCACACTCTACTCTACATGGGTAGTATAACATGCTTAATATAAATTTCCATTTAAATACTTGCCTCTCAATATAAGGTTTAAATTTCATTAATATGATGGTGTGATTGTTCTCCCCTCGCTGCGATCTCAATTCCGTTGCGTTCAGGGCGAAAAAATGTGTAGGAAGCTTTGGCTTTCTCTTCGTCTTCCTCTTCCTCTTCAATGGCCTCTCTTCTATTGTGATTGTGTTAAACCTAGCCCCTTATCTCTAATAGAAGATATACACTTGATATTTTCGGAGTTCTCTAAACCTCCAACTCCCGAATGACCGAAATACCCTTAAACGATATCGGGTTGGTCTAAAATCATCCCGGGACCCAAACTGTACACCCGAGTACACTTTTTCCACTATTTAAACCCTTTCGGAACCAACCGTAACCTCAAAATCACCATCTGAGTCACTTTTAAAAAATCATTTTAATTCCACCTCAAAATATCGAACGCGTGAAATTAAACTTAAATTGAACTCATTTACTCTCAATCACCGAATTAAATAATTTCTCTAAATTAAATAAATTCCAAATCACCGAATCAATTAAATTCCAAATCATCGATTTAATTAAATCCTAGATCATCAATTTAATTCAATTAAATATCCTCATAAATATGGGGTATTACATACTTTCCCCCTTACAAAGGAATTTCGTCCTCGAAATTCGAATAAGTCTAGTACTCCTAGGTTTCGACGCTACCTTAAACATAGACTCTAAAGATCACTACATATATTTCTACCCCTCCCAATTGCGGGTTACATAAACATCTCCACCAACCAGGGTGCCCAACCAACCTATAAATATGCATAACTTCATCGATGCTACCTGTCTCCACTAGCCTCTCATTTTCGTATAGTTACTATCCTTTAGATATCACTTTATAAATAAATAATACTCAAGGTACTAAACCCATGTCTTGATGGATAATCATCTCCCCACTCCCAACATTGTGCTAAGCTTCATGCGTGGGACGTCTCGCAAAGCGAAATCCAAATAAGGTACCCTCTCGATACACTACTACCTAGCATTGTCGGTCATTGAGATCTGTTAAGCCCTCAGTCCATATTACGTACCCTCAAATACCCGTCTTTTGACATAAAAGTATAATCGTCCACTCGCATGCTACACAAGACAACATATATCACGACACATTTACTATCACTAGTTTCTTAGCACTAAAAAGTCACGAGCTATATCTCTCAGCACGACAATAAGCCTTTCTACCCTAAATCACATCAGTAACCGTCCCTGCGCACTGGGATTAATTATGACTAGACAACATACACTTAAAAGTTTACTACACAATATATATAATATATACGCATATATATAGGATCAACCCTCTTTCAGGCGATACCTCACAAAATAAATCATACCCTGGGACAGCGAACACGAGATCTCACTATCACAATCTGTGATCGCTCAACCCATTGCTAACCGGTCAACTCTCGTAAGTAGTCTACCCTATTTTCATAACTCTCAAAATCAGTAAACTAATACATAATATAAATGTCCTCTTAGCGCATTCTCTTAGCCCAATTCCTCTATCGAAAATCTCGCTCCTCAGACGGTTGTTGTGCCCTACTGACACCATTCCTATATACTTTTCCAGTCTGAGTAGTCTCACTTTCTCACTGTGGACAAGTTCAATATAGGTGGTCCAACTCTCTATGCATAGGACACATTATTGTATCTTCTCTTTATCTCTGGCCCGACTAGCCATGTCAGGGTGTCCTTCTCTCAAGCTTGGTAGTCTTGTTACTGATTGCTACCCCTGCTATCCCTTTGGATTGACTGGCCCTATGGAACTCGTTGTTGGCCTCGATGGCCCTGATTGAATTCACCATCACTTGATAGGAGTTCAATTAGTCTGAATCATTCCAATGGGTTCCCGACTGGGTCTGACCTCTTGTGGTGCTTCACTATCACCGTTTAATCCATTCTTTCTCTTCGTCTAGATTCTCCAACCCCCTTAGCTCCCCTCTCATGGAAGCGTTGATAAATTCATGTAAGCGTATGACCTTGACGACGTCGACACTAATCATTTTAGCCGGATCTCCTTTCCAGGCTTGTATATTCAACTCACAAGTCCATTATCAACTTAAAGAACCTTTATTTTCTTCGTATTCCCCTTCGTCGGTTACGAAGTTCCCTCAACAAGTCAGCTCATTTCTCACAATTGGCCTATAACTCGCTCACTTGTGATAAGTTTCAAAACTCAATTCGCATCTATGTTCGAACAGCAGATGGAATATTTATCAATCAAATTTCACTCAAATTTCTCATTTAATCCCTCCTTATATATGGTAACTGACTCTCGTCACTTTATGCGGCCCCTAAGAGCTCAAAAATTTCCACTCGAAATTTTAATCTCGGGTGTCGCTACACTCCGCCCTACACATTTGCCTTTGGATTTTATCCTTACATTGGCCTATTACTCTCCTTTTTTTTTCCTTATAGATGACTCTTCGAAAGAGTCCCTCTATTTTCCCCCACCTCTTATCGACAACACTGGGTGAGTCTAAAATTTGCACCAACATTATCCTTAAAAGTTATTGGGAAAACTTCTCCTCCCGAGAGATTTTCCTATTGTCACCATCCTGAACAATAATCATTGTGACTTCCATCTCAATCACCATTCCCAGAATACTATAGGTCTTTTTACTGAGCCTCTCCTCCTGCAGTCCTTCTAACAGCCCGTACTGGTCGTCTTATAATGTTTTGTGTATGAAGCCCAACCGAACTCATATACGAATCACATCAACTATATATAATGGCAGGAGAACGTAATCTTATACGTCGAGAAATACAACAATCCTATCATAAGGCTCTGTATCAAAGAACGTTATACTGAAACGTGAAAAGCCGCGCAGGTCCAAAGGACACTAGAACCTGATGCTCTTATACCATCTGTGACACCCTGCCTAATTAAATATCGGGTGATCAGTCCTATATCCAGTTAAAATAGGTTTCTCATCTGGTTCATTCTTAGCATCACTGTCGAAAACTTTTTAAAACATTACTAACCACCTAGTATTCGAAAAGCCGATGTCAAAATTTTAATCTTTTTATTTAACAATCAACAACAAAACAATATTACATAAATACATCCCATGCAGTAGTAATATAAATCCATCCATAATATAAAAGACTGGAATGAAATAATACCGAATAAACCATCGGTTTCAAAATCCAATATAAAGTCCAACCTAAATAAAAGTCTGAATACAAGGTCTGACTGTAATAAATGAAATAACTGTGGGCAACATACCCGAATAAAGTACTGCCCTGCACCCTACACTAGGAGTGAAGTAACTGAATCGTCTAAGTCCAAATCCTGCAGGCATCCACAAGTGTTGCAGCTACGCATCCCTAGAATAGATCATCCTGCTTGGCGTCCCTGTGGCTAGACACCTAAAAGGTTTTGGAAAAAGGTTTTGCAAGTACGGGTCAGAGCCCAAGTAAAAATCATTTAAAAACATTTATCAAGTAATTAAATAACAGTTTAAATGAACAATTATTAGATACACATGTTAGGTTGCGAATACTCCGTTCCTCATCTCTCATCTATAATGCGCACCTAACGTTTGCTTCTCAACCCCACCTAGTCAATTCAAGCCAATCTAACTAGGCAGCCATTATCTAATAAACCCAAATCAATATAGCTCCTCCGTACAACCCATACAGTACGCTATCGAATACCCTTAATAATTAACATATCTCTTATGTTATTATTAAACCCCATTTAACCTTTCTACGTAGGTTATTGTTCAAACTTTACCATTTAAGTTTCTTTACTTAAACTTTACTTTAGATATTCACTAACTATCTTCCTACCATTCACACATTAGTAGCTTCATCATTATATAGATATACCCTATCTAAGATCCCTACTAATTACTCTTTAGTAGATTAATTGTTCTTTAGATACATAATATCTCGTCTCTCTACTAGCACACATAAGTAGATTATTCGTGTTGTATATATATTTTACACACCATATATAATATAAGTACACACTCTGCTATTATATCCCTGTATCACACATCAAGTGCTATTGGTTCATAATTTTATCCCGACCCCAATAGTTATTCCATATGTATTGGTTCAGAATGTTACCTCGACCCCAATACTCAGATTACTTTTAGTTTAGATACACACAACTAACTGGTTTGAAATCACAAGTCTACTACCCATAACTCATAGCGTCCACCCGTATTTTCATGGAAATACATTTATTAAATATATATCCATTTCTATATAATATGTGCAAGGCTTTTCAAATTTTAGTATTAAGTGTTCACATACTTAAGTCAAATAAGATTTCACTATCTTTCTCGTCCATTAATTTTACAAAGTAGACAACATAACAAGTATATATATATATATATATATATATATATATATATATATAACACAGCACCTCCCAGACTCAGCTGCGGTGCATATTGTAAAACATCTCAAAGGTATATATATTTATCATCCATTATATCTATACTAGTACGGCATCCCTAGGCACAGTTGCGGTGCATGCATACTCTGCTATCATGTCTGGGTACATCTCTCGCTGTACAAGGGACTATTGGTTCGTCTTCTCTCACGAACCATATATATAAAATCACACATATTGGAGGCGAACATAGTTCACATATCCATGGGTCACACACATACCTACGCTCCCACAGTCAGCAAACTTATCGACTCATAGATAAGCCCTTCACAGTCCTATGTTCTTGAGGTCCAAATCTAAAATCCCCCCCGAAGGAAACACAGGATAAGATTGTCCTTTTTCGAATGCCAACCTCCCGTGATAGCAAGTACGGTAGGTATGTCATACACATAATAAACAATAATATAGGTACACATTGCACCTATATAAATATATCAGTGAGGTATTCACACAACCATATAATAATGATAGGTATTCACTCCACCTATATACATAGATAATAACAATAGAGCATACACACATACCATATTACAAGCCTCATACATAGTATATTTATATCCCGAATATTCTACGTATTCCATAATTTATAACTTCGTTTATTACCGTACATTCCCGAGTATTTCTCACCACTCGAAGGGTATACTTTATTACACATATAATATCAGAAGGTAAACTCTCTACCCACTACTGGTCTAAGTCCTCGTTCCTCTCGAATTCTTTTAACTCGAATTATCCTTCAATTTAGATTTTTCCTCTCTATTAATCCAAATTAATTTAGCCCTTAAACTTCCCTCGTAGGCCATACCTAAAACCCAAACTAGGCCTACTGGTGTTTCAATATAATTCCCTTATATTAGAAATTAAATCCCACAAATTAATTCCAAACGATTTCCAAAGGTCCTAAACAAAAAGGAAATTATTGGCCAAAACTGGGCAACCGAATCGATTAGAAAATTTTCTGGAAGATTAAACACCCTATAGTAAAATATAGATTACTCCCTCTACAGAGCTCCGATTGACCTAATTCAAACCTAATTTGAAAGATAAGACATAGATCTTTCCAAGAATGTATGGATCTCACTCTAATTCTAAGTACAATTTAAATGGCATACGATTAAAGTTACGTCAAAAATTCTGGCAGTTACTATGCTGGCAGATCAAACATCCTATAGTAAAACATCGATTTCTCCCTCTACAGAACTCCGATTGACCTGATTCAAAGATAATTAGAAACCCAAGACAAATACCTTTCCAAAAATGTATGGATATCACTTTAATTCTGAGTAAGATGAAAATGGCATACGTTTAAAATTACGTTAATAACTCTAGCAGATTGACATCTTGTGTTCATCGATTAAACCCTAAGTCATTCAAGATTCATATTCTTCAATCAAGAACCCATCAAGATTCAATATTAATCATCAAATATATTCTAATATCAGTCTATCTTCGTATAGAGATAAATTTCCAATGAAAAGTTACGCAAAAACATCAAAGATTAAACTTACGAATCAAATTCTCCTTTAATTAATATAAAACCCTAATTTTCTCATGTTCATCAACTTTCTAAATCAAGAACTCAGATTTCTCCCTTATTAATCAACCCAAACCCACTAATTTCATATTAGCATCATTAAAGAACATCTCTACATGTATTTCCACTTTTGTTTATGAATTAAACCCTCCCAAATTCATATAAAACTTCCAAAAGCATGAAATCACACTCTAATCTACATGGGTAGTATAACATGCTTAATATAAATTGACATTTAAATACTTGCCTCTCAATAGAAGGTCTGAATTTCATTAATATGATGGTGTGATTGTTCTCCCCTCGCTTCGATCTCGATTCCGTTGCATTCGGGGAGAAAAACTGTGTAGGAAGCTTTGGCTTTCTCTTCCTCTTCCTCTTCAATGGCCACTCTTCTATTGTGATTGTGTTAACCCTAGCCCCTTCTCTCTAATAGCATTTATACACTTAATATTTTCGGAGTTCTCTAAACCTCTAACTCCCAAATGATCGAAATACCCTTAAACGATGTCGGGTTGGTCCAAAATCATCCCGGGACCCAAACTGTACACCCGAGTACACTTTTTTGATTATTTTGACCCTTTAGGAACCAACCGTAACCTCAAAATCACCATCCGAGTCACTTTAAAAAAATTATTTTAATTCCACCTCAAAATATCGAACGCGTGAAATTAAACCTAAATTGAACTGATTTACTCTCAATTACCGAATTAAATAATTTCTCTAAATTAAATATATTTCAAATCACCGAATCAAATAAATTCCAAATCATCGATTTAAATAAATCCTAGATCACCAATTTTATTTAATTAAATATCCTCAGAAATATGGGGTATTACAACTTAATGAAGAAATCTTAGTTAGAACCAATGTTTCAGACTACAATCATACTTACAGTATTAGGAATACTAGACCTATGAAGGAAAAAGCCAAGACCCTCTCGCAGTTGCCAGAATTTCCAGAAACTAAGACTATACAAAATAAACCTTTGTTTATTAATCAAGACGATGTTACTGGAAATATTACCATCCAGTTTTTTCCTCCTAAGATTGTCAATAAGAATATCTAGACCGAAGAAATTAGATTTAGAAATATGGGAGAAGACATAATCAATGATCCTTCAGAAGGAGAATGTAGTAGTAAAACTAGTGCTAGTTTACTAAGACAAGCCCCTGTAATTAGACCTAGAAGATCATTCGAACAAAGAGACTTAGGTAAAGAAAAAGCTAGGATCCAAAACTTTGGGCATGAACCCTCAGAATTGGATATGAAGACATTTAAAGATAACCTTAAGAAAAGTCATTCTGTTAGATTTCAAGAAAGAGAAAGATTTAATATGATAGCCTAATACCGCGTATTAAAATTAAAATAATCTAAGAATATAGAGGAACTTCTTAGAAACTTAAGACTAATATAAGAAGGAGAAGAAATACTAATGCCAGTTACACAAGTAGAACCTAATAAACAGGAGATAGGAAGTAGTAGTAGGATAGAAGACGCTCCTAGACTTTTTAGTAAACCAATAGGAATAAACATTCGTATATATTCAAGCACCATAGTAAAGACTAAACCGGATTATATAAAAAAACTTTCCAACTAGTGACAAGAGTATCACTCCTATTATGACCATGGCAGGTCAAGCAATAAATCCAGTAGGTATATACCTTAACTTAGACAATGTTCAAGATAGGAAGAAGGCCTTACACTACACCAAATCTGTCCATTTGTCAAGGTCAATGACCGGGACATTTCGAGGCGAGACAACTTTTTTTGTCACGGTCGTGTCACGGTCATTGACCTTGACACAAAACTCGCGTTTTGTGTCACGGTCGTGTCAAGGTCAATGACCGTGACACGTTTGTCACGGTTTATAACCGTGACAAAGCCGTGACCC
Organism: Sambucus nigra; assembly: GCA_949130495.1. Taxonomy (NCBI): domain Eukaryota; kingdom Viridiplantae; phylum Streptophyta; class Magnoliopsida; order Dipsacales; family Adoxaceae; genus Sambucus; species Sambucus nigra. The sequence goes on from OX422220.1 coordinate 56,272,861, forward strand.
TCTTTCCCAGAATTGTCACGGTCAATGACCGTGACACATCCGTGACAAAATTGTCACGGGCGTGTCACGGTCAATGACCGTGACAATTCTGAGCAGAATTTAAAAAAAATCTGCTGGGCAGTATGGCCACTGCCAGTGCCCAGCAGTATATTTGTACCTGTTATAGCAACGTTGTACCTGTTCCAAATATCATATATCCAACACAAACTAAAGATAATGCAAATATATATTCATGACGATATAATCCAAATATTCAAAGTAAAAATAATATACATGACGATATAATCCAAATATAATTAAAATGGACAAACTTAAAAATAATGTTACTACATGTCTTGGATAAAACTGAGGAGGTGAGTAGGCCACACGACATACGAATTGACGCACCCACTAATATACGTCGTGCCGCATTTTTCGCGCAACCACAATAGGGAGTTCTCCTTCCCGGGTATGACATGCGTGACGAGCACCCTGGACTCCATCTCTTGAAGCACACATCCATGGACTATTCCACCCTCGACGATATTCAGGTCCCTCGACCCCCGCCCTATCCGCTGGCCATCAAATACGTCCAATATGAACACGCTCAGCCAACCAAATGTCGACAATGGTCTGTTGAAGGGCGCCAAATAGGGAAGTGGATCGTCGAAGTACGAACGTGTCGGCGATGAAGCAGCGAGGTCCACATCCTCGTCATCCTGCGCCTCGTCCTCCCGCACCTCCTCCTCCACCGCCTTCTCCTTCTCCTTCCCTTTCCCTTTCCCTTTACGGTCTCCACCCAACGTACGCTTCATGAATGCATACATATCTTGGACCGTCGCCTCCAAACGGGACAGCTTCGCGTCGTGTGAATCCATCGTTCGAGCCAACCCGGTGTCGCTCGTCTCGAATCCGATGATCCTAGATTTGGCCACCCGTGAGTTCACTCCCCTTGTCCTCCCCTTGCGATCAGAGCCAAGCACTTGGCTGAGTGCATCTGTGGACAAAGATGCCTTGTCGGCATCAGACTGCGACTCATGCACTTCCTTAAGCTTTGCCTGAAACGACAAAAAGCACATGATTAGTAAAATAAGTAAACTAAAAAATTATAACGTAATTAACAATAATTAAACTGTCGGATTACTTACAATCGTGGACGCGAAGCTCGGGGACACCTCCTTGTCCTTCCCCTTCTTCGTCCGAAGAGCCACATAAGTATCGAGCCTATGTGGCTTACCCCCTGCCCCACTCCCTACCCCCTGAAATAAAATAAAGTAAAGTAAAATTAGTATCGACCCCGCAAAGTAAAATAATGAAGAATAATATATTTCTGTAGTTATAGATAAATTAAATCTTACCTGCATCCTATGCTCCACCTCAGCGTAAGAGATCCAGCCGGAGTAGTGCACGTCCGTCTTTTTAGCCCGATTTTCCCTCCCCGATTGGCGAGATGCCAATTGTCGATCCTCGATCTCATTGTCAATGAACTTTTGCCATTGTGCCAATGAGATCGGCTCCTTGGGCGGGACGGATCCGCGCCATTGTATAATGGACTCTCGTGTTTTCCCAAAGAACCGTGTCCGCATATTTTTCTTCCACGTCTTGTGTTGCTCCCTCAACTGCTCCAAGACGGAATCGCGTAGCTTTGGATCCAAGTTGAATTGTTCCTGTCCAACAAATACAATGTTAGTTGCGAATAAATATAAATATAAATATAAATATAAATATAAATATAAATATAAATATAAATATAAATATAAATATAAATATGAAATTGAAATTGAAATTGAAATTGAAATATTACCTGTAGTGCCGCCCAAACAGCTAACTTGAGCTCATATGGCACCTCATTCTAACTCATAAACCCCGGGCCTATGACCGTCTTTAGCAGCTCGAGGGATCTCGCTAATAGCTCCGACTTGTTCTCGACGGTAATCCCAAATTTTCCATATTTGGGGAGCCTAGGGGCGGAGGAGCCCTCGCCGCCTCCGCTACCACCGAACCCAGACGACATCATCATAAACAACATCATCATCTTCGCCTTAACATCTGAAGGAGACATTTTTGCTATAAAAAAATGTTATTAGTACAGATAAAAAAAATGTTAATAATACACATACCCCACCCCCACCCCCACTACCCCCCTCCCCCACCACACACCACCATACACACACATATACACATACAATTGGCAATTGGCAACATTTTTTGTATGGATTCTAACTAATGATATTCCTAAAAAAAATGTTAATAGTACACATACACACACCCCTACCCCACCCGCCACGCACACACGCACACACCTACGCACACACACACACCCACCCCCACCCCCTGCCCCCTCCCCCCGCCACACACATACACACACATATACACATACCCCACCCGCCACGCACACACGCACACACCTACGCACCACGACCGTGACAACTATATATATTGTTTATCAATAAAATTATGACATGAGATAATTATAATTGGAGCATAAATTTCATTATCATAAAGGGATAAATCCAACCAAGTACAGAGATTCTACAAATTAAAGTGAGAATTAAATTTAAGACTTTCTAACAACATGCATGTGTATGGATTCTAACTAATGATATTCCTAAAAACATACAATTGGCAACATTTTGTGAATTTACTAAACTTTATATAATATTATCAAATTCTGTTAAAAAATTATCTAGGGTTTTACCTAATTGAATTAATTTCATGAATAAAATTATTATCAATTTAAATGAAAATATCAATTATTATCCAATATTTTTGAATGAAATATTTATTTTGAATGAAAATATCAATTATTATCCAATTATTATCCAACTATTATCAATTATTTATTTTGAATGTAAATAATATCCAAAAATATAAATGTAAATAATATTCAAAACCCCACCCACCCCCACCCCCTCCCGATGTTTATTATTTTCACAATGTTCTTACAATATTTGTTGATGAACTATGTGGGAGTATAACCCATATTGAATTATAAAGTAAAAATCTATAAAATTGATGTCTACTTTTAGTGTTGTGTATATATGTTAGTTGATGCCATTATATTTTTAGCCTAATTAGATTCTAAGGTTATCTCAATTTATATTTTTCTTTCTCTATCTAATAATTTTGAGATTCTAAGGTTAATGCCTATTTTTTATCTTAAGATTCTATATTATAACGTATGTATAAGTTCCGTCAATACCATTCCGTTTCAATTTTGTAATATTATGTTTTTTCAAATATTTTAAAAGTTATTAAATGGGTGCCCCACCCCCACCCCACCCCCTGCCCCCCTCCACCCGCCACACACATACGCACACACCTACACAGACACCCCACCCCACCCCACCCCTGCCCCCTCCACCACCCCCTCCACCACCACACACCACCACACACATATATACACACACATATACACATACATATACACACGCACACACCCTGCCCTGCCCCCACCCCGCCCCACCCCCTACCCCCACCCTGCCCCACCCCCACACATGCACACACATATATATATATACACATACACACATAAATATACACACAAACATATATATAAATGGAAGAGAGAGAGAGAGAGAGAAAAAAAATCGACCTCAAAGTAAAGAGAGAGAGAGAGAGAGAGAGAGCAGCGTCGAGAGAGAGAGAGAGAGAGGGAGGGAGGGAACGGCAGTAAGGAAAAAAGAAGGGGGTAGGGTTTTAGCTGTAAATATTGTCACGGTCGTGTCAAGGTCATTGACCGTGACAAGTATTTAAATAATTGTCACGGTCATTGACCGTGACAATTAGTTGTCACGGTCGTGTCAAGGTCAGTGACCGTGATATAAAACGCGTGTTTTTTGTCACGGTCAATGACCTTGACAAGGCTGGCCGACTGTAAGGTGACAATTTGCCCATTTTGGTGTAATGTTAGATGAATAGCGTAATCAGATGAACATGTGTTTTGTATCCAATGAACAATGGGACGGAAGTTCAAGTAAACAATACGCTGAGTAATCCATTAGAGGTATTGCAAAAGATTATTTAGATACTTTAAGAAAGGCTACTGATGAAGACTCCTTAGCTAAGATTGAGAAGATGGAAGAAAATTTAGAAGAAAGATCAATTGAAGAATATATTCAATTATTCACATCTGAATTCATTGGAGCTAGACATTTAACTCAAATCAATGAACAAGCCCTAGCAAAAACTAAGTTAGCCCTCCTTAACATTTGTAAATTAGATAAGATAAATGAATATAGCAATAATTATGAGCAACTATATTACCAAATTAAAGAATTTGGAGAGACCTTCAAGGATGAATACTTTAGAAAGATATCAGCCATAGGACAAATCCTAATTAATGAATATATGAATTGGTCAGGAGTAGCTGAAGTTAAGAACAACTCCCTTGGTAAAAGAATCTATTTCTCCAAAGACTATATCATAGCGAAGAGACGTGATATAACTCAAGGAAAGTTAATAGAAGAAACTTTCAAGCAGATCCCTCCAATCAAAGACGAAAGAGACGTCGCTCCAATCCAATGGGGATGTGGTAGTGAATCTAAGAAATTTAAAAAGAAATTAGAATGGAAACATAGGAACACTACACCAAAATGGCCAAATTATCACCTTTCAGCCGACCACCCTTGTCACGGTCATTGACCATGATAACAAACATGCGTTTTGTATCACGGTCATTGACCGTGATACGCCCGTGATAAAGTATTATCACGGTCATTGACCGTGATAAGTCCGTGACAAATGTTCTTGTCACGGTCATTGATCATGACAATACTTAAAATAATTGTCACGGTCAAGGACCGTGACACGTCCGTGATAATTTACACAGCAAAAAAGCACTACCCTTTGTTTTTTTTTCCATCGATTTTTGTTCTTCCCTCTCTTTCTCTCTCTAAGAGGTTTCGAGGTCTCTCTCTCTCTCTCTCTCTCTCTCTCTAAGGTGTGTTTTTTCCTCTCTTTCTCTTTCATTTCTATATATATGTGTATATATGTGTGTATATGTATGTGTTTATGTGTGTGTATGTGTGTGGTGGTGTGTGGTGAGGGAGAGGGGCAGGGGGTGGTGGGGGTGGGGTGGGCTGTGTGTGTACGTGTGTGTGTGTGTGTGTGCAGGTGGGGTGGGGGTGGGTGGGTGGGGGGCAGGGGGTGTGGCGGGTGTGTGTGTGTGTGTGTGCAGGTGTGTTCGTGTGTGTGTGGCGGGGGGAGGGGGTGATGGTGGTGTGGTGTGTGTGTGTGTGTGTGTGTGGTGGGGCAATCTTAACAATTGTATAGCTTTAATTAATAAATTGTATAGCTTTAATTGTATAGTTTTAGATGATAGTAAATTAATAATTAGTACCCATTTCATATGAAAGTAGGATTGCCCCTCATTGTAAATTAGTAAAGTAATAATTGTATACTTTAATTATTAGTTTAATTGATGAAATGAATTAATTGAGTAGATGAATTAGAAGGAGTACGGGATACACATTTGTTGTTGACATTGCTGTTGAATTATAGTGGATCGATGTTGGGTTGGTTAACAGTAAAACTGGCATTACAACTGGATTATTGTCCATATGGGGGTGGGATTTTTTAACTTTTTTTAAAAATTACTTTGTATATCGAACAATATATAATTATTAATAATTATTGGATTATTGTCCATATGGGGGTTGGCCAATGTGGGTTTTTAGGTGTATCTGGTGGGTATTCTTTAGTGGTTAATTCTATACATTATTAATAAATATAAGTAGGGATTTTTTGGTATGGCTGAAAGTGGCTATATTATTAATAATTATTGTGTGTGGTGGGGGCAGAGGGTGGTGTGTGTGCGTGTACGTGTGTGTGTGTGTGGTGGGGGAGGGGGTGGGGGCGGGGGCGGGGTGGGAGAAGGGGGTGGGTCAAGATGGGGGGGGAGGGGGAAGGGATGGGGGAGGGTGGTGGGGTAGGGGTGGGGGCTGCGTGTGTGTCTATGTGTGTGTATGTGCGTAGTGTCGCTTATAAACGAATTGACTGATTATTAATTTTTTTAGTAAATTAATATATGATTGCCCCTTATTGTAAATTAGTAAATTAATATATGATTAATTATGAAAGTAGGATTGCTCCTCATTGTAAATTAGTAAATTAATAATTGTATACTTTAATTGATGAAAATAATTATTGTGTGTGGTGGGGGGCAGGGGGTGGTGTGTGTGCGTGTGTGTGTGTGGTGGGGGAGGGGCTGTATGAAAGTAAATTAATAATTAGTGCTCATTTTTATTTGTAGTAATTGTACATATTTGCATGTGTTCTTCTAATTTTTTTTATCTGTACTAATAATATTTTTTTACAGAAAATGTCTCCTTCAGGTATTAAGTCGAGGATGATGATGTTGGTTATGATGATGTCGTCTGGGCTCGGTGGTAGCGGAGGCGACGAGGGTTCCTCGGCCCCTAGGCTCCCCGAATATGGCAAATTTGGGATTACCATCAAGAACAAGTCGGAGCTATTAGCGAGATCCCTCGCGCTGGTAAAGACGGTCATCGGCCCAGGGTATATGAGTTGGAAGGAGGTGCCATATGAGCTCAAGTTAGCTGTTTGGGCGGCACTACAGGTAATATATTTATATTTATATGAACATTTCAATTTCGATTTCAATTTCATTTTATTATTTATATTTATATTTATTCGCAACTAACATTGTATTTGTTGGACAGGAACAATTCAACTTGGATCCAAAGCTACGCGATTCCGTCTTGGAGCAATTGAGGGAGCAACACAAGACGTGGAAGAAAAATATGCGGACATGGTACTTTGGGAAAACACGAGAGTAAATTATCCAAAGGCGTGAATCCGTCCCGCCGAAGGAGCCGATCTCATTGGCACAATGGCAAAAGTTCATTGACAATGAGATCGGGGAGCGACAATTGGCATCTCGCTAATCGGGGAGGGAAAATCGGGCAAAAGAGACGGATGTGCACTACTCCGGCCGGACGTCTTACGCCGAGGTGGAGCATAGGATGATGGTAAGATTTAATTTGTCTATAACTGCAGAAATATATTATTCTACATTATTTTACTTTGTGGGGCCGATACTAATTTTACTTTATTTTATTTCAGGGGATAGGGAGTGGCCCTGGGGGTAAGCCACATAGGCTCGATACTTATGTGGCTCTTAGGACGAAGAAGTGGAAGGACAAGGAGGTGTCCCCGAGCGTCGCGGCCACGATTGTAAGTAATCCGACAGTTTAGTTTTTGTTAATTACGTTATAATTTTTTAGTTTACTTATTTTACTAATCATGTGCTTTTTGTCGTTTCAGGCAAAGCTTAAGGAAGTGCATGAGTCGCAGTCTGATGTCGACAAGGCATCTTTGTCTACAGATGCACACAACCAAGTGCTTGGCTCTGATCGCAAGGGGAGGACAAGGGGGTAAGCTCGCGAGTGGCCAAATCTAGGATCATCGGATTGGAGATGAGCGACACCGGGTTGGCTCGAACGGTGGATTCACATGACGCGAAGCTGTCCCGTTTGGAGGCGACGGTCCAAGATATGTACTCATTCATGAAGCGTACATTGGGCGGAGATCGTAAGGGAAAAGGGAAGGAGAAGGCGGTGGAGGAGGAGGTGCGGGAGGACGAGGTGCAGGATGACGAGGATGTGGACCTCGCTGCTTGATCACCGACACGTGCGTACTTCGATGATCCACTTCCCTATTTGGCTCCCTTAAATAGACCGATGTCGACACTTGGTTGGCCGAGCGTGTTCATATTGGACGTATTTAATGGTCAGCGGATAGGGCGGGGGTTGAGGGACCCGAATATCATCTAGGGTGGAATAGTTCATGGACGTGAGCTTCAAGAGATCGAGTCCAAGGTGCTCGTCACGCATGTGATAGCCGGGAAGGAGAACTCCCTATTGTGGTTGCGCGAACAATGCAGCACGATGTATATTAGTGGGTGTGTCAATTCGTATATCGTGTGGCCTACTCACCTCCTCATATTTATTCCAGACATGTAGTGACATTATTTTTAAGTTGGTACATTTGAATTATTTTTGGATTATATCGTCATGTATATTGTTTCTATTTTGAATGTATGTTTGTATTATCTTTAGTTTATTTGGATATATGATATTTGAACAGGTACAACGTTGCTATAATAGGTACAAATATACTGCTGGGCAGTGGCAATGGCCATACTGCCCAGCAGATTTTTTTTAAATTCTGCCCAGAATTATCACGGTCATTGACCGTGACAATATTTTTAAAAAGGCTCAAAGCTTTGTCACGGTTATTAACCGTGACTAAACTTATCACAGTTAGGGACCGTGACATGACCGTGACAATTTTAACGAACTTGTCACGGTCAATGACCGTGATAAGTCCGTGACAAAAAAAGTTGTTTCGCCCCGAATTGTCACGGTCATTGACCTTGACAAGTTGAACTTGTCAAGGTCAATGGCCGTGACAATTTGGCAGATTTGGTGTAGTGGAAGTTTAAGACTAGACCTTTAGGATTTCCAAAGAAATATAAATTTAGACAATCTCCTACCTTTAGATAAAAGAACCCTAAGACTAAGAAAAATAAATTTAATCAAAGGAGATATTTTAAGAAGAACACTAGTAAGTATAAGAAGGTTCCTAATTATATGAAAGAAATAGATATAGCTCAATCTAAGGCCTCTATCAAAGAATGTTGGACCTGCGGCAAAGAAGGACACTTTGCTAAAGACTGCCCTAATAAGAAAGATAAAGAAGGTATTAAGATTATTAATACAATGTTAGACTATGGAGATCAAGAAGAATTAGATATACTATATGCTATAGAAATATCAGACATAGAAGATGAAGATAATAGTAGTATATATAGCGCGTATACAGATAGTGATTCAAAAGACTATAGTGATACTAATGAGTATGAAGACTCTCATGATACTCTAGACTTGTATATGATGCAAACTAATCAAGATGATTTAAATAATGAATATATAAACTTTGAAGAAGCTTGGTATAAGTGTATATTAAGCCCCTTTTTAAAGAAAAGATGGACAGTTAGTAATCCTGAGTTACTAACATATATACCTAGATGCTACTTTGATGAAAGAAATTATTGCACATTTGAAATGAAATATAGCAAGAAAGACTTTAGATGCGTAGAATGCTTTGAGATTATACAAACATAATTATTTATGGTTTGTGTTATTTGTCAATTACACTACCATGAAGACTGTTGGAGAACTAAATTTAGAGCAATTTATACTAGCCAGTATGACACTCAAATAGACTTAGATATTAAAACATATTATCAAGACATTGATAGAAATATATCCAAAAGATTGCAAGAAAATGAAGACTTCAAAGGAAAGGGAGTTTCTTATGATTTAGAAGAATAACATTCTGATAGCAGTTCAGAAGACCAAATACCCTTAGATTTTATAGATAAACCCCAGAAAGGAATATCTATTTTAGAAAAGAACAATTTAGGAATTTCTACTAAACCACATGTTTGTTTTGTAGAGTTATTTGTCCAACACAAAGACTATCCTAAAAGACTTTCATCTTTTATAGATACAGGATGCTCTCAGAGTATTTGTAAGGCTAATGCCTTCCCTGAAGACTATTTTTTTGAAAGTACTCAAGAAATCTATGGTAAAGTGGCTAATGGAGATCCATTTACCTTATATTTACAGACTATTCCTATTTATTTTAAATTAGGAAATCAGACCAACAAAATCGTTAATCATCGATTTTGGATAATGGATCCTCATCCTAGTTTCACAAGAAACAGTATTTTAGGACAATACTTTATTAGTAAATATCATCCTTATACTCAGTATAACGATAAGATATTAATTAGTGATAAATATAAATGTAATATTAAAGTCTCTCTAGTAGATCACAAGACTGCCTTTGACCTTATGCATGTCAAACCTAATTATAGACCTATAAAACATCAGAGTTCTTTAGCTGAGCATGGTGAACCTAGACCTACAACCCAACAAGAAGCATTATAAATAACCAAACCCTTATAAAAAGAATGTAAGTGTACAGTGTGACACCCCGACTAATTAAATACCGGGTAGCTACTCCTTTATTAAATTAATTCAAAATGCCAAGTTGGTCCAGTTAATAGGATCACTGTCGAAAACATTTTAATGATTACTAACCACCTAGTATTTAAAAAGTAAGTTGCCAGATTTTAATTAAAGTCCGATTAGCATGCAACAAGTGTAATGAAGAATAATAACACCATTCACCATAACGAAGTAAATAGAATAACCATCACATAAAGTAAATAAAGTCTGGAGGAAAACTCCTCACTACAAATCCACAACTGAAATAATTAAACTGAATACTGAATCAATACATGCCAAAGTCTGAAAACTGTAATGGAAAAGTAACTCTAATGGAACTGGGCAACATGCCCTAAAACTGAAGAATACTGAATATGGAATCCAAATGATAGAAGCGTCTAAAAGCAAATCCCTGTAGCTTCCACAAACAGCTACAGCTCGTCACCTGAATGAGTATCCTATGCATGGTGTCCTTGTGGCTGGGCACCTAAAATGATTTTACAAAAAAATAGATTTGAAAGCAAACGGGTCAGAGCCCGAATGTGGAGATATTTTAAAAAACCTGCAAGTGCTTTAAAAATATTTAAAACATTAAATGCAAAGTACATGTTAGGACGTGCACTCACATGGAATTCTCACCTCTCGTCTAACTGTGCACTCCTAACGTAAGTACCCATCTAACCACTAGCTAAGTGACATCATATCTAGCTAGACTGTCATAGGTCCTATCCTTATTACTCGGTTCCATTAACATTATAACGATCTCAGTTAAATAGGGGCTTAACGTAAATTCAAGTTCTCATATAAAAGTAATACAACTCATTATAGATCATCCCTTTTATGTTATTCCATAGTTACACACAATTCCATATGAAAGTTCCCAGTTTATTAAGCGTATATTTTCCACAACATAAATATACAATATAAGCACCCCGAGACTAAGCTGCGGTGCACACATACTCTGCTATCCATCCCGGTACATCACGTACATAAGGATCACATATTCCGAATCTCTCAGGAATAGTTCAGATAACACAAATCACAAATAGTGGAGGCGAACACAGTCACATCACATGGGTCACGCACATACCTGCGCTCCCACGATCAGCAGACTTATTAACATCCCAATAAGTCCTTCTCTGACCTATGTTCATCGAGGTAACCAGTCTAAATCCGGGCAACACAAGGATTAGAGGGCCCTAAGCGAACGCAAACCTCCCGTGATAGCAAGTATGGTAGGTATGTCATATACACAATTCATATACCAATACTAAGTAAGCACACATCTTAGTAATCCCGTAGTTTAATTGTAGTACTTATCGCATTCTCGTACTAACCTAATATATATACAACTTATATAATCCCGGTCCATATTTATACGCGCCATAATTTATTCTCACGTCGTAGTAGGCACTCACGTCTCGACTCAAATGTCTATTTGATTTGATCCACACTTATATAATTTACTCCTCGTTATAACCCAATTGTCCCAAGTATACTAATACACCATCAAAGAAAAGTTATCTCCATCCTCAAACAAGTTTACGGGACTCCCAAAATCAAAACAGGCCAAAAAGGCCTAAACTGCCAGCTCGTTAGAAGTCTCGTTCGAACGAGGATGTTCGAACGAGATTTCAGTTCGTTCGAACGAACTGTACCTTCTAACGAGATCTCGTTCGAACGAAGTTATCGAATGAAATTCCCTTTCGTTAGAAGCGACTGGTCAACTCGTTAGAAGCTCGTTCGAACGACCTGGAGAGGTCTTCTAACGAGGGACCAGTTTCGGCCCAGATTTTCTCCAATCTCGTTTTTCATCCATTTTAACTCCTCAAACCTCTTCCAAAGTTCATCCCAACAACGTTTTAGGGTCTCTAATTCATCCTAAACATATTAAAGTCACCTCCTAACATGTTTTAAGGAATTAATTCGTCCTAAACATCATTAAATCACAAGTCTCTACACTTTTCCCCAATTTTTCAAGAACATAAACCCTAGATTTTTATCATCATCAATTCCCAGAATTTAATCTGTTTTTACATCACATAAATTTATAATTTCTGAATTCAATCTTCCAATAACGTTTCTACATGCAAACCTATACCCAAAATTAAACTAACAACTTCCAATTTCATGGGTTTTCCTTTATCTCTCAAACCAGAATGATTATTAAGATTTCTAACATGGAAGAAACATTTACTGCATAAAGAATGTAAATTAAATCACTTGCCTTGATTCGATCTCTGATTTTGATGATGATTTCCTCTCTCTTTCTGCAGAATTCCCTCTCTCTCTCTTTCTCCAAGCTTCTTCTCCAATGGCTATGGTGGCTAGGGTTTTCTTTGGGAAAGTAATTAGAAACCTAATTCTAATAACCTACGTAACCTATTGGGTTAACATGGGTTGGTTAGTGGCTTAGTGGGTCAAACTCACATCAGATTTACTTTACTAATTTTCGTCATTTTTAATTCCTCAAAATACAAAATTACCAAAATACCCTTTATATTGCCGGTATGGCCTAAAAATACCCCGGGACCCAAACTACACCCCCGGCTAGTGTTTTCTGACTATCTCGACCCTTCCGGACGCGTTGGCGCACTCAAAACGACCATACGGTTAATAGAATTTAAATTCACTTTTATAAATCAAATAATTATATCCTGACGCGACTGTCACACGCGTCCCAATAAAATGATCGAATTGCCGTATTTTAATCTCACGACAAATTTTATAATTCAATATTCATATAACATCATATGTACTCAATATAGTCAAATACCAACTCACATCACGCTAGTATTTTATCCGGATTAATTTCCAATTAATTCTCATTTAATTAATTAATCCCAAAAATAAATATAGCCAAAAATACGGGGTATTACATACAGACTAAAAGTGTTATAAGAAAATAGCGCTTATACAATAAGAAATTTTAGACCATGCCCAACATACCTTATTACAGGTTCAAGCTATATCCAAACAGAAGAAAATGGATATAGAAGTAGAAAAGGAAAAATTAGGAAACTAGCAGAGCCTACTTTAGGAGAAAATCCCATCGCTAAGTGGGATAAAGACCAAAGCTATTGTGAAATCATCCCTATTAACCCAGACGCCACTATTAATGGTGGAACCTATAAGAAAGGATATTCACAAGAAGATAGGGAAGAATTTAAAAAAGACATAGACGAAATGCTTAAGTTAGGCATTATTAGAGAAAGTAAAAGTAGACATAATAGCCTAGCCTTTTATGTTCAAAATGAATCTGAACGTAAAAGAGGAAAAAGGCGTATGGTTATAGATTATAGACAATTAAATAAGAATTGTGAATTTGATTATTATAAGAGACCAGAAAAGAATAATTTAATCAATTTGATTAAAGATATAATTATATTCAGTAAGTTTGATTGCAAATCAGGCTTCTGAAAAATTAAGATGCACCTAGACAGTATTACTTGGACAGCCTTTAGTGTACCCTAAGGAAAATACGAATGACTAGTAATGCCATTTGGATACTTGAACGCTCCTCAAGTATTCCAAAGAAGAACGGATAATATATTTAGACCTTATTCAAAATTTTGCCTTGTTTACATAAATGACATTCTTGTAGCCAGTAAGACTGAGACAAAGCATGTAGACCATATTAAAAAGATTATTTTAGAATTATCAAACATGGTATTGTTATTTCCGAAAGGAAAATGCAATTATTTCAGACTAAGATAGACTTTATGGGATTGCATATTAATAAAGAAAAATCATCCTTAGCAGAACACATAACTAAAAAGATTCTCGAGTTTCCAGATCAACTTAAGGATAGAAAATAATTACAATCATTTTTAGGATTGCTTAATTGTGGTGTAGACTTGATTAAAGACCTTACTTCAAAAAGACAAAGCCTAACATCCAAATTAAAAGGGACAGACAAAACTAATCCTCTTTATTGGACCAAAGATGATTTTGAAGTCATAAAACATATTAAAGATGCAGTCAAGAACATTCCTTTACTTGAATTGCCTAACGCAGAAGACCAATTTATAGTAGAAACAGAGGCCTCTGATAAATAATGGGGAGTAGTATACTTTGCTATTGATCATTAGAGAAAGAACAAGAAGCTCTGTATATATAGTTCTGAAACCTTTACAGACCCAAAAACAAGATACACTTCCCATGAAAAAGGAGCTTTAGCCATAGTAAGGGAAATAGAAAATATATGCTTTTTCTTAGACCTAAACATTTTACTGTATATACTGACTCTTTTTATGCAGTTAAATTCAGAGATTTAGACTTGTCCAAATTAAGGACTAATAGACTTATTAGATGGCAACAATTGCTTAATGGTTAAGGGAAGTAAAAATACCATCCTAGACATTGTATCAAGAGAACCAATGTTTGCTAATACTAATATAATTTCATGTTTTATATTGCAAACAGAAGACCTAGACAGCATGAGTTCTTATGGAACAAATAGACTGAACAGAGAAGACGTTGCATACTATCTTAGACGCGTAAGACCAAATGTTGGTGTAACGCAAAGATCGACTCATATTCAAGACTCTCAAGAAAGACCAGTCCTAGAAAACTTTGATGATATCTTAGTTCCTCCTGAAAAATCTAGACAAGAGATTATTACTCAAAATAGAATCATTGGGAAAATGTATTTTCCCCAATATAGACCTGATCAAAGATATCCAGACTTGATCAAATTTAGACGAGAATTTTCGAAAGATGAAAATACTCTCATAGATGCCCTTTGGTGGAATGTCAAAAATAGACTTTGGATAGCATTCAAGCAGAATCTGGTAGTTGTTGCTAGATTCATGAGACTCCAAAGACTTGCAGTAACCCAACTTAGTGGGACTGCTATTCATAGACCACCGACGCAGACTTATGCCTAGACTCTTGGAGAATCTTCCAAAATTAAACCAACTGATAATTTTTGTTATCAGAAAAAGACCTTTAAGACTAAGATTGTTATACCGTTTGGTCATAATAATCTCCCATTAACAGAAGACTTTAAAAAATAAACTAATAACATTATTGATCATTTTAATATGTTATTATCAGAAATAAATGGAGATGCCTTAATAATTAGAGGTTTCTTCAAAGACGTTCCAAAAATATATCTTTTTGGAAAATCATATATGGCTCATATAACTCTTGTAGACCACGGGCTCATTGGACTCGTTCAGTTAAAGGACATTGAAGACTCTATTGCTCTTGGAAAAATAATCCACGAGTACATTAAAAAGGTAAAAGACTTTCTTCCCCTATTTGCCAGGATATATTAGATTGATCCAAGCTCCTATAGAGGAATGAGAGTTGAGGGATTCAGACTCATTAGATTTTCCAGTTATGCATTCGAAGATGTGGAAATTCTATCCGAAGATGAAACTAAAGACCTAACTGTTGATAAGTCCAAGCTCCAGATTGCTCAAGCTATGGAGACAATAGAAATCATGGAATTATTGACAGGCAAAGACAGCTGGTACACTGCCTACCATAAAGAAGACCTGATAATCCAAGATGATGAGTCATTCAATGGAAGGCTCAAGAAAGAAGCCAAAAAAATGGGAGAGATAGCTTTACCAGCTAGCCTTAGAATTGTGGGCCTCATTGATGAATTTTTTAACAATAATGCTCTCTTAGGCCAAGACAAGGTAAGAGAAGACATGGAAGGGACAAAGACGGGCCCCTCATTAGCAGAAGAATTATTAAAGACAGAAGAGGCTCTGCTCTAAACCGTTGCATTATTACAAGATGACAAGACTTTTGATGAAGACTTGACACGCCCATCAGATGGCGTTTCTTTTTAAAAAGAAAATGGTTCCCCAATTATCACAAGATGTTAAAAGCCTGTAGACCTAGCAAATAAGATTCTTAAAGTCAAAGTTACTTTAATAGTTTATATCTTTCCACCGGATTTCTTTTGGTAGCCGGTTACCAGTCATTTGTAGTTCCCTTGAGCTAAAAAAAGGAGAGTCCAGTTTGATTTTAAGACATCAGTTGTTAGACTTCCAGTGTTTGATATTAGAGAGAGTGTAAGCTTGTAGTAAGTGATATGAACATGAGTGAGTAAACCTCTCATAGTTAAGGGAGAGGGGAGAGTTGTATTTACTTATGCAATACAATAAAAGTATTTTCTTTTCCAGAAATCTCTTATGTTGAGTTGTTATTATTCTCCAAATTGTCTCCAACTTTCTGTTCATAGAGGACTATTGTGTGGAATCTCTGGTGTAGAACACAAGGTGTTATGCTGGTGAATCGTCATCAGGTGCCCATTTTTCGTGAGCCGTTAGCCAGGTGGGCGTTAGGCGTGAAGGCGTACAGGCAGGAAATGGGTTCAACACCAAAATAGTGGATTGAGGTGCGACACATAAAGAGAGAGTTGTAGGAGGCGACCGAAGAAGAATAGTAGCAAGGCTGAAGAGAAGAAGGAAGGAAGATAAAGATATTGTAGACCAGAAGGAAGGTATAACTCGAACCAAACCCGTAACTATTTTTACATATTATTGCTTTAAAAAGAATCTTGTATGAGCCTACAAATCACTAAAGACTTTTTAGAATTTGTTAATCAAACTAATTTAGACTTAACTAGAGAAATCCAAGATTGGACTCTTACAGATCCTAAAGATAAAGAACTTATAGAAACTGCTTTAACGTACGCAGGTGGTACTTTCAAATATATAGACTAGGTTCTTGAGTGGTTAGCACGAGAAGTACCTAGAATAGAAATAATTAGAACTGGGATCCGAGATCTCTTTAGACAAAAATTAAGAACTGAAGATTTGGCAGAAGAACTGTCAAGACCTAAAAAATATCAAGAATATACTAGAGTACTTGAAGATAGCATAGACGTATTAAAATTTATTAGACGAAAAAGATTAGCTGAAATAAAAGCTATTTTAATTAGAGCCGGAGGAATCCGCCCTCTCATTAAAAACGTAGAAACAGTTGCCCCTAGAACATACAGAAGATTTTTGTAATCTTATGGTGATAATAATTTAGACGAATTTATAGATAACGATATAATTGATATTATTAATCAAATATATAAAGAAACTAGATTGATAAACCCACGATACCGTATAAGGTATTTAAGACTAGAATATTTTCCATCAAAACCTCTTTTAATTTCTAGACTCCCTGAAGAAACTATTTATATAGATAATCCTCGCTATTCAGAACTCCAATACAATAGTGACGGAAGAAGCTTGAGAAGTAGCAGTAGCCCTGAAACTTCTACACTTAGACTTCCAGATTAATTAAGCGTTAAAATAAGCTTAAAAGACCTTAGAAATCATTGGGGTAAAAATTTATATTTCCTAAAATTTAGAAGAAGTTAAAAGACATTGCGGTCCCAAAAGGTGGTCCTAAAAAGATAAAACGGTCCCTAGATAATTCTTGGACGATAGTGGTCCGTAAACTAGGTCCGTATGAGTCTCTCTCTCTCTCTCTCTCTCTCTCTCTCTATATATATATATATATATATATATATATATATATATATATATATATATATATATATATAATAAGGAGCAGGATGTTTTTACTATTCAATAAGATGATAAGGAGCAGGATATAATAATGAGGGGTGAGGATTGTGCCAACAAAGCAAGAAATAAAGGGTTGGGATTGATTTATCCTACATTACCTAATTTTCCCCCAATAATTTGAGTTTCCCCTCTTTTCACACACTCCAATATACTTCCCCCTCTATATCAAAATTCAAAAGTAAGGTTCAAAGAGTATTTGACCAATTTTTCTCACTTTTCAACCTCTTACTCAGATTGCCTCCTCTCATATTCGACACTCACCCAAAACCAACAACCCACAATGGCCCCTCTCTCTCTCTCTCTCTCTCTCTCTCTCTCTCTCTCTCTATATATATATATATATATATATATATATATATATATATATATATATATATATATATATATATATATATATATGTGTGTGTGTGTGTGTGTGTGTGTGTGTGTGTGAAGCACACGACACCCTATGTGCCGCCCTCCGCCTCCAACATTTCCACGCTCACCCTCCAACACTGCCACCCTCAAGTAGTCACTCTCACCCTCTTACATAGTCGCCCCCCCCCCCCCCCATCTAAATTAGATCTGAAAATATGGCACGATCTTACAATATATGTTGCGATTTTGAAATTTTCTTATGTAGATCTTCTTTCTTATGGTCTTTTGTATATGGATTTGAGGGTTTTGTTGTTTTCGTATGGCTTGCAGATCCACCATTGGTCTCTCTCACTGTGTTAAACATCTGATCTCCACTTTCTATGACTGTGTTAAACATCCAAATTATGTATTGTCTCTACTTATTTATCTTTTGTCGATTCAGAAGTTTTGGTGTGATTATGTTTCAAGGTTTACAGAAATAAAACGTGCAGGTATTCTCTCTTGCTTTATATGTTTGATGAAATGTTATACTGAATCCCATATGTTTAATGAAATTATTATATTTTTCCTATTGGGTTTGTACGAAACGTGGTTTGTACTCACTTCTTTAACCCAATTTATTTCAACCTTTTATGTGGCTATGGAAAAATTATTTGTTCTTTTAAGATTGGTTTTCCCTTTTATCCTTTGTCTATACTCTTTATGTTGAAATAAGGTCAATTGTTTAGCTTTGGATTTTGTAAAATAATAACTCGTCTTGATGGCCAAATGCTCCTCTTCTTGGCTGGTTAGATGTCACATTACATCAAATGATGTTTGATGTACTGCATTTGGCTAAATCAATTGTGTTTCTGAGTATTCGAGTACTCCTCTTGGCCGTTATAAAAATCGAGTACTCAACTGCTTCAAATGCGTGCGATTGTGTGAACGCATTATTCATCCCATTGTACACCTACTCTATTCCAGTTATTTACTTCAATTTTGTAATTTTTTGAATTATAAGTGGAACTCATTGTTCTCTTGATATTACTTATACGTGAGATTATTTTTTGTATTTTTGGGTGGTTCTTAGTATTTTGAGGTAATTTTCTCCCCGATTAACACAAGTTAGTACCTTTATTTTCAGTATGTAATTCAGTTTTTAGTTACCAACATTCACTATTTTGTCGCAATTTGTGTATATGCTGAACTATGTTGTATAGCAGATCTAAGCTGGCTAAAAAAAGATTTGGTACTTTCAATCTCTAAGTTTCTGAACTATGTAAGTTGCTGGATTATATTTGTTTTTTAATATATACAATGTTTTGGTGATTTGATGGCGCAGTTTTAAGAACTTAACATCATTCCTGGTGAGGTAACTCAAGTCGTTCCTTTAGTTGTCTTGCACAAATGTTTTTTAAATATAATCCTTTTCCATTTCCAAAAGTTAAACTCATAACACAACTTTTGGATAAGGTAAATGGGAAAAGGAAAGAGAACCAACTTCGTACCTCGACGTAATTCTTCTTTATTTTCTAATTTAATTCATATTGTTAACTATTTAATGCAATTATTTCTTTTCTAATGAGAAAAAGGGCATACTATGCCTCATTACACTATTGGGCTTTTCCATGTAATAAGTCATAATGAAGTGTTCATCGCTGCTGCCCAAAATGGAATGTATTGGTTTTTAGATTAGTATTATAGATTTTTTTTCTTTTCGACAATTTTGAAATATTTGGGGGTTGGTCTTCTGTATACTATTTCTGGTAGTATATCTTCGATGCCACTTGATTGAAGCAAAAAACATATTGGCTTTAGTTTTAGAGTGCATCTTTGATGCCACTTGATAATTTTAAGGATCCATTTTTATATTTGTTTCCAGTTAACAATGGATTCTTGATATCTCATGTTCAGTTGTTTCAAGTTGATTGTAACATTTGATTTCATTTTCTAATTTTCTTGACAAAAAATCGACATACATATATTCATTACAAATTTTTATCTCGAATTAATTTTACATTCACTAGCATGATATAGTACTAATAATGCTTTTATTTTTCATCAAGCAGTGCATTCTAATTGATTCCCTTATGCTTCTTGACCTGGGGCATGAAAGCAGCTCCTGTGATTCTCAGAATCTTTCTGATGAATGGGAGTTTCGTGTAGCACTAATTAATGGATTTAGCAGTAATTGATGGCTTTAGCAGAAGAAAGCAAAAGAGGATTTCTTCAATTCGAATGTATCCCAACTTCTTCATTTCATCATTTCTTCATTTCTTCAATTCAAATTCCTCCCTATTCTTTTTGTCTTTTTTGTTGACATCTAGAAATGTATCACGCTAGCTAATGAAGCAGTTTCTGCAACAATTCGTGTTTATTAGATGAAAAATATTTTGAAGGTATAAATATTTAATTTTCCGAAGTACTGTGTATCTATTATGAGATTGACATAAATAGGGTTGGTTCTTGATAATACTTATTTGTGTATTTCGATTTTTTTTCATGTTTCTTGCTTCAGAAGTAGGTATAGGAGGAAAGGGATTTGGTAGTGGCCACTTTTGTTCTTTTTATTAATACGAGAATATACTTTACCTTTTAAATGTGACATGTAAATTTAAGCCTAGCTATCTACTGTAAATCCTCTTGAACCTACTGTAAATCCTCTTGAACCTACTGTTATAAACTTAGTTACTAAATTCATTCTTGAAGATTATCAAATGGAAAGGAAAATTTAGTCCTTTATGCGTAGAGAAAATTGAACAATTCCATTTAGCTTATTTATTGTGCTTCAAATTTTGTCTATTTTTCACTGAAAATATTTATAATTGCATTTTTGGTTCTATTAGTTTATATCATGACACGTGCTGAATATATTTTAGATAATGTGCAGACGTCATTTTAGTATGCAATAACACTAATATTCTATCAAATAACACTAATATTATAGCCAAGGGGTTTACTCATTTTTTTCTTACTATGAGGTTTTTTAACTATGTCAGTGGTTATTTGTATGTGAAGTGTTAACACACTTATTCTTCCTACAAGGTTTGTTTTGTATGTTTTTAGACATTTAGTTACTCAATATTGGTGGATTATGAACATGTTTATGGGGTGAGGATGGAATGTACATCACGATGAATGACAACCTTCATCATGACGAATAGTATTTTGCTAAAATTCAAGCAGCAGCCAATATATAACTACAAGATCATAGGTATGAAGTGGAAATTTAGGAAGTTTCTCATGAGTAAGAGCTCCCCACAAAAAACATGCAACCAAAATTGTGGTAGATCACAACCAACAATAGTCATAGTTCCAAGCCTTCATTGGTATTTTATGTGGACCAAATGGCTTAGGGCATACACTCCTTGGTATTTCATCTACCCTATTCTTAAAAAAAATTCTTCCTATTTGCTACATCTTTTTTACTTTTAGACTACTTTGTTACTTCTTAGTAAATATGTTTTATGACCATAAGCGTTTATGATCATGAATTTATTTTATCACTGAGTTTTAAAGAAATGTTATCTAAAATATTAATCTGTAGCCTGAAAATGATTTTTCAAATGTTTCTAATATGTCGGCTTATAAATTTGTTTACCGCTCTCCCATGTACTATGTACTGATATTTCACTTGATTTACGGTTTTGTGACCCGAATTTATCACCAGAGTAAAGGGTAATTAAAATAGGTGTTGTTATTGTTTTCTTCCTCATTTACACAAAAAGATATTGGCACGTGATACGACGTTTGCATTAGGCATGAGTAGTCTTTGGTATTCATTTTCATCAGTGCTTCTTTGTATCTCATGTTTTCATCAGTGATCATGTTTTCAATGATAAAGGGATCGGAATTTGATAAAATCGACATGAACATTATGAACATATTTCATTAAGAAACGTAACTACAAATAGTACAATTACCTCAAAGAAATATCTATATAAGTTGGTGGTGAATAAACAAAATAGGAGAAACATTTAGCAAGATTTCTATAAATGTTAGATTCAGGAAGAAATAAAGGTGATAGATATTTCTAAATTATATTAAAGACTTTCTGTCATTAAATATAGTTACTTTAGTTTATGTAGTGGCTTTATGTTCTATTACTATTAGGTGTGATTACTAATCCATTTTCTTCAATGATGATTTCAGCAAAAAAAAATTATTCCTTAAAATGAACTAATTACAATTTATAAAGCACAATAGAACACATATAACTTAAGGCTAGAAAGCATAGAAGCAATGTTCCCAAACACACCCTTAGTGATGTTAAAACTTAAGGCAACATTTTTTTTCAACGTATTGGTGCTATGAAGTTGAAATTGAAGGCTAGGACTCAAGTCATTTTGTAGTTGCATTTTGATAATACGTAAATATTGCGTATTTCATCCGTCGAACCTACGCATTTTAGCCCCTTCGGATGCCTTAATCTCTATATTTAATCCCGTTAATCAGACAACCTCGGTTTATATTGTTAACATGCTATATGAGGTATAATTGGGCTTTTGTAGGTATTTAGGTACTAAGAATGGGATCCGGACGCATTCCGCTCTAGTTATGTACCCAATCGCACGTTCAAGGGAAATTCGATCAATTTATAGTTTAGGCACCTTGCCCAATATCTCACAAAAGTTGTATCCCTCCTCACAAGCTTCGCGTGGCCGCAAACGGTGCACGATTTCGATCTCGAATGAAGAAGTTATGACGATTCTAACGGAGAAGAAAACATGCCAAAACATGAGGAAATGAGGTTCTGCCCTGCTTGATCAATCGATAGATCAGAAGGATCGATCGATCGATCCTTCATATTTTTTGCCACGATTTCCACCATCGATCGATCGACCAAAGGGGTCGATCGATCGATCCCCTGCTTTTTTCAGATATTTTCCTTTTCTTTTCTTTTATCCCAACTTACTATATAAAGGATTTTCTGTAAATATCAGATATGTTCAGTTTTAATTATTTTAGCCTAGGGTCTGTGGATTTGGAGAGTTTGGCTTCATTTTTCTTTGGGTTGACAACCATATGGGTTGTGTATGTTGAACTTTCCACTTCCATCCCCATTTATAAAATTGTTCTTGCTTAATTCTTGCTTTGTAGATTAATTTCCATGCTTTGTTAATTAGTTTACTTGCTTTATTTCTTGCTTTCCTAGTTTAATTAGTTATAATTTACTTTAATCATTATGTTCCCTTAGATAAATAGGGTCGGGATGTCGTTCCTCCACTAACGGGCCCCGAGCTCCGAAAATTAGGTTTCGTGCAAAATTGCATTTAATTGAACTCGCGCGTATTAAAAACGGATTATTATGTGTTTAACTTTCTTTGTCATGCAACGTTAGTGTTTAAAGCGATAATCCGAATTTAATCCACGTTCGACCAATTTTCAGTTAAATGTTTATTCTCGCAACTTTGGCTTAAATTCCTTATTGTGTGAAGTTTATGTTTAATTGATAATGCTCGATTAAATTGCTCTCGAGCCGGAATTTTGACTAGAAGTTGTTTCGACCCGTATGGTTGGATGTTATCCAGATCCTCGCTTTTACTTTATTTAGACTTAACTTCTCTTTTCTTTTATTTACTAGCATACATCACCCTTTTTCACTTTTATTCCGGAACTTATAAATCCGTTACAATCTATCGAACACTCCCTGTGGATTCGATCCTTACTTGCTGCTGCACTCCGTAGTTAGTGTGCCAAGTCTAGGTATTTGTTTGTGTAGAGGCGTAAATGCCCGATGATATATTTTACACACAGTTTACGCCGGCTACCAAAATGGCGCCGTTGCCGGGGAGTGTTTTGATTTAGATTGTAATTGTCTTATTAGTTCGTAGTATTCTTTCTTTTGTATTTGTATTCTTTGTTTCAACCTTTTTTGCAGGACTTCTATATTTGAGCGCCTAGAAAAGCTTGAATTTTTCCCCACATTGCTTTGTGGAATTAGCCCTCTTGAGCTTTATTTTAGGGTAAGCATGTCTTATTTTTTTTTTCTTGTAATTGTAATTATAACTCTCAAAATTTTGGTAAACCATTGACTTTTGGTCAATACTTGCAATCCCAAAAAGTTGCAACATCTAAAATGACATTGGGTGAGTATTACGAAAGTCAAAGTTTGGATTACATCAATTTTGGGCGTGATCATTTTGATTCTGGGTCGCAAGATCCTTATGATCAGAATTTTGAAGCAAATTGTAATCATTTTCAAAATTCTTATGTTAATGATTTTGAGTGTAGTCCCGAGAACGATTTCCAAAACTCTCAATTTCAAGAATCCGCTCCTCGCCCCATGAATTTCGGTGAGGGATTGCGCATGCTTGAAAATGAGAGGATTGAAAACCGTTATCGGGAAGAAAATCATTGTTGGGAACACGAGTTGGATTTACAATTTGAATCCGACGACAAATTTTCTTCGGAGACTTTCGAAGTCGAGGACTGTTTTGAACCAAATGAGGACTTCGTTCTTACTTTGGAACAAATGATCCTTGACTTGACCCATAGTATAGTAGAGAATGAAAATGAGGATGAAACGGGCCTAGTATCCATTAGCAATGAATTCGTTTCTTCTTTGATTTTCAAAGAAGAAAGTTTCATTGTAAAAGATCCTATTTCTACCAAAAATCAATTTTCAAGCGATGATCACTCATCGCCTGAGATTGAATTTCTTTCATCCACGTCTTTATTCTATACTGTCACACCAATTATAGTACCCGATTAATCGGTTCAAAACTTTACAGTTCTAAACCTTTTCACCGACGAGGAGTACTCGCTCGAGCAGCCTTCCATGAAGACATATTTGCCCTCGTGTGCTCCGTCTCCCATTCCAACTTTAAAATACTTGAGAGATAATTTAATTTTTCTCACCCACATGTGTATTTGTCGCCCGTCCTATCCAAATCCTCCATCCTCCCTCCCAAAGTTTCAATTTGGGATGGTTCACTTTTACCGCCTTACACATGCCTTCCGTCGTTTGAACGAAATTCCTATTTTTCGGGAGGCATGCATGTTCGGGAGGATCCACCGTTGATCCGTCAAAGTCAAATTGTGTTTTGGATGGACCCTCAAAAATTTCAACTTTTAGTATATAGCTAATCAACATTCCTATATGTAGGTTGTATATACTAACATTTTTATTTTTATTTTTTTTCTTAATTTAGTCTAGTGTAATTAGTTAATCTCTATTTATTTCTTTTTGTATGCTTGGTTCTAACTCTTTTGTCGGTTCAACGGACTTGAATTTGCGGAGATTATGCGCCCCCGCACACACTTGTTAAGAAAACAATGAAAAAAGTCACAAAAATATTTTTTCTTAATTTTACACACAGCCATTCTCACGCATTTGCATTTGTTTTTCTTTTTTTTTTTCATTTTGTTGTGACCATGCGTGTGTGTCGCTTGTTGTACATATTTTCCAATTTTTGGTTACCATATGTCTATCTATGTGCATACTTAGCCCGATTCTTTATTTTTTTTAATTTTTTTCTTTGTATTTTTATTTTCCTATACTTATATATACTATATATATACTTATATCTCAAATCCCCCCCCCCCCCATTGTCCAAAAAATGCCATTTCCCCCTTGTTAAAAAACAACATGCAGTGGGCTTTTTTCGGTATGATCGATCGATCGATGCCCAAGGCTCGATCGATCGATCGTCCAGTAAAAAGCCGAGATCTGCTTTCTTTTTTCCCCCGTTCCTTCATTTCTCTTATCTCTCTTCTCCTAATTTCGAGCCCTAATTTCCCCCACCACAATTCCTTCAAATTTAATCCATTTTCTACACTTCAAAGGTATAATCCTTCCTTCTAAACTTATGTATTTGTAGATTTTGGTTCATATTTGACATGTTTCCCATGTTTAATCCAATTTTTGACATATATTTGTTGTGTGTGGATTTATCCCTATTTTGTGTTGTTCCAACTGATTTTACCTATGATTCTTGATTGATATCCATTCATGAACACATATGTATTGATGCATTGTTGTTGTGTTCATGAATGGGGATTATTTGTTGGTTCAAAATGATATTTTACACCCTCGTCGCACATTGCGCACGCCAAGTGTTCGCTAAAATGCCCCAAACAGTTTTCAATCTTTTTTTTGGCGCACACTTGGGATGATTTTCACTCGTTGTCGCTTGACGATAAATTTTCTCACAATGTTGATTTTTTTTCTCCTCGATTTTGCGCACGTGCACCAACCATTTGAACTCGTACACTAATTAACCATTAATTGTGCTTACAATTTTCTTTGTATTTCTTAATTATTGTTTTGTAGGTTGAAATGGAAAATCTAAAAAAATACAAGTTTACGTGGTGCATGCCCAACCAGGACTTTGAGGGGTTTCGCTGTGAGCAGGAGCAAGATTGGTATCTGGCCTATTTTTAGACATCCGAGCGACCGCTGGGTTATCATTTTTCCTGGACCCTTGATCATATACCACATGAGGCGCGAGTTTTATTGTACCGACAGGGATGGGAGTCCTTTCTCGCTACCAATGGGTGCGTTAATGAAGAGCTTGTTCATATGTTTTATGCGACATTGGTAGAGGTGAGGGGGAAGGGGCCTACTACATATGAGGCCATGGTCCGTGGAGTTCGGATACCGCTCCGCCATGCAGATTTTGTAGCTTTTATGGGTATGCCAGACCCTGCGGATCCGATCAGATTCTTGGATGGGGATATGTTTGGGCGTGAGACGTTGATTGAGGCCCTTACGTCGGACGAGGAATGGAAGAAAGGTGCGTTCCATTCGGTGGTAATGGCAGACTTACTAAGACTTCTCCACTACATCAACGTCCACTCATTCATGGTGACGAACAACCGATCAGAGGTTCGTCACAAGCACGCAACATTCATCCGCACTATGCTTCATGATTTGGGCGATATCAGTTTACCCAACATATTTTTGGAGACGATGATGGCGACATCCAAGGAGATTGCCTGGAGGTATTCCTTTCCTTTTTCTACACTCATCACGAGGATCTGCACTTCTCATGGTTGCCCAGAATATGATGTTGATCGCAATCATGAGCCACTAGGGCTTCTCACAAAGAACAATATCTCGAAGATGTTGACTCATGCTTGGGGGAGTCGGGGAACAAAAGACAAAGGGAAGCAACGGCTGATATGGTAGAGGAGGAGGCCGAGATTAGAGGTATAGAACAGGGTGAGGGTTCTCACGTGCCACACACAGATTTAGATGACCTCTTTGAGGCATTTCAGGTCGTGTAGGACCAATGCTGGGAGGAGACCCAGTTCAGGTGGGCTACATGGGAGTCTCGCCTGAACCAGCAACAGTTAGAGCTGAGATAGCAGCAGGCCGATCTACGGCAGAATAGAGATGAGCGCCAGTAGTTTAGAGCCAAGCAGAGGCAGGCGAGAGCGTAGCAGAGGCGTGAGTACCGGATGATGCAGGCGATGATGAGAGACATTTATTTGCAGGGACATGATTCGAACACAGCGCTACCTCCTCATTTTCAGGATCCTTCTGATCCTAGTGGTTCCGGCCGCTAGGCTACTGCTGTTTTGGGTCATTTTTGCATTTCTGGGATGTTTATTTTGTTGTTGTTTTTTTCCGTCTTTCTTTCTTTTTAATAGTTGTAATGTATTAAGTTATTTTGTATGGAACTTATGAAATGAGCAATGAGAATATAGTTTGAGGTTGTTTATTGGATTTTGATGTGTGTGACCTTCCATTTTATAAAATCAAAAAGGTCACCATCAATTTATCTAGTATTTGCAGTTCAGCCCCTCTATATTGTTGTGACTTGTGACATAGACTCTTTTAACTTAATACATGGGTATATATTCTTCCTATGCTTTTCACTAACTTGTTTTGCAGATTCATTTGGACTTGTACTTATGGAGATCGCTCTAAATTTGGGTAATATCATTCTTTTCCTATCTTTGTGTTGTGTTCTTTAATGGATGCATTAGGGATAATGCAACATTTAAGTTAGGGTGTGTGGGATATTCTATCCATTTCATGTTTAGTCCTTGAATTTGACCACAATTTAGTTACAAAGCATGTTTTTGTAAAAAAATTGAAAATTTTGAAAAATATTTTCTTTCTTTTTTTTCCTTTGTTGGGAATTTTGCCCTTGTTTCCGATGATAAATTTTAATAATTGCCCGATCCATTTGACAATTTAACGATGCATGTTCTCGATTTTAGAAGTTATTAGTCTTTAGTCCTTAAATCATTAATATTATGAATAACTTCATGAATTAAATTTTATCCCTTGAGCACATGCATTTTTCTTGTTATATTGATTTGGTTTAAGATTTTTATAACGCAGTGATATTTTGTTGCATTGTTTATACTTACACCGAGTGAGATTAGAGATTTATCTTTATTTGTGAGTGTATACACTATTCTTTCCTCTTTGAAAACGTTACAGTCGTTGGTAATCTCTTTATTCTCTCATTGACCGTTCATTAATTGAGTTCATATATGAATTGTATTACTTGAGCATGATTTTCATATATTATTTTGACTCGAGAATTGCGTAAACTTTTTGAAATGATCATAGGCCATCTTTGTATATCACCCATATGACCTTGACCTCACCTTTTATATGTTCCCTAGTCGACCCACTTGAGCCTAAATACTAGCCTTTCGTTTCATTATCCAAAATCCCATAACCAACTCCAAATTGGAGTTTTATACCATACATATTACCTTACATACCCTTGTTTGGATTGTTTACTTGGGATTGAATGATATGGTTGTTTTGTGGTTGCAATTTGATCATGAAAAGAGTGAGAAAAGAAGAAAGTGTAGTGAAAAAGAGTGAAAACAAAAGAAGAGAAAGTTGAAAACAAAAGAAAACAAAAGAAAAAAGTGAGAAAAAGAAGAAAATAAAAAGAAAGAGACATTTGTATATATTGTCTATAGTGTTTCAATAAGCTTTGATTACTCTCTTGATTGTTATATTTAATGCTCATTTGGAAATTATGTGTCCAATTTTGAAATTGCCCACTTTTTCCCATTATCCCGAGCTTCATCCCCAAACACCTTTGAATCCGTGTATACATCCCTTTCATTTCGTACCCTAGCCTAGCCTACATTACAACCCTATGATAGTTCTATGTGATCTTAAGTAGATGTAATTCAAAGGTTTAAATAGTTTTGATAATATGTGAAAATGCATTTCGCCTCTTTTATATGTGCGGTATCCTTTCACTGAGATTACAATTTTTATTTTCTATATAGCATTCTTTAATTGTGACATGTGTGCGGCCTAGTTTCCCTTTACATTTACTCCTTATGCCCGCATGTCCCGTGTGTTACCTTCCTGTTTCACGTGAATTCATTTGATGAGTGTAATGCCCGTGTGATTGACTTTTATGCGTGCTTTGATATTTAGTATTCGATTTATTTAAGTTTTTGCCAAATCATATTTTGCGTTTGCTCACTCCCCTCCCACATGTTAAAGTTTCAATTCATTGAGGTGCGTTCGATAATGTTAATAACTACGGACTTTTCACGTGAATTCGTTTGCTTTGCTAATAACATGTTGAAATCTTGTTCGTATTGTTGAGTTTGTTGCATGTGATTGGGCATATTTTGAGGAAACTGTATGATATTTGTGGGTTTCATCCCTAAAAACCCTCAAGAGACGACACTCGTCCACTAGGGTAACCTAGGGGTTTAACAGCTTATTGCATATGCTAAATGCAATCATTCGCCCGCGAAAGTGGCCTTATCTTTTTATTGCTTTCTTATCCTACTTTTGTACTATCTCCTGTTTTGGTTTACTTGTTGTTCTTGTTGCATCCTATTTCATTGCTAGGGACTAGCAATGTGTAAGTTAGGGGGTGTGATAATACGCAAATATTGCGTATTTCATCCGTCGAACCTACGCATTTTATCCCCTTGGGTGCCTTAATCTCTATATTTAAGCCCGTTAACCAGACAACCTCGATTTATATTGTTAACATGCTATATGAGGTATAATTGGGCTTTTGTAGGTATTTAGGTACTAAGAATGGGATTCGGACGCATTTCACTCAAGTTCTGTACGCAATCGCACGTTCAAGGGCAATTCGATCAATTCATAGTTTAGGCACCTGGCCCAACATCTACACTAAAGTTTTAGCCCTCCTCACAAGCTTCGTGTGGCCGCAAATGGTGCGCGATTTCGATCCCGAATGGAGAAGTTACGACGATTCTAGCAGAGAAGAAAACATGCCAAAACAGGAGGAAAGTAGGTTCTTCCCTGCTTGATCGATCGATCGATCAGAAGGATCGATCGATCGATCCTTCATATTTTTTTCCACGATTTCAGCCATTGATCGATCGACCAAAGGGGTCGATCGATCGATCCCCTGCTTTTTTTTAGATATTTTCCTTTTCTTTTCTTTCTTCTTTTCTTTTATCCCAACTAACTATATAAGGAATTTTTGTGTAAATATCATATATATTCAGTTTTAATTAGTTTAGCCTAGGGTTTGTGGGTTTGGAGATCTTGGCTTCATTTCTCTTTTGGTTGACAACCATATGGGTTGTGTATGTTGAACTTTTCACTTCCATCTCCATTTATATAATTGTTCTTGCTTAATTCTTGCTTTGTAGATTAATTTCCATGCTTTGTTAATTAGTTTACTTGCTTTATTTTTTTCTTTCCTAGTTTAATTAGTTGTAATTTACTTTAATCATTATGTGCCCTTAGATAAATAGGGCCGAGATGTCGTTCCGCCATTAACGGGCCCCGAGCTCTAAAAATTAGGTTTCGTGCAAAATTGCGTTTAATTGAACCTGCGCGTATTAAAGTCAGATTATTATGCGTTTAACTTTCTTTGTCATGCAATGTTAGTGTTTAAAAAGATAATCCGCGTGCGGCCAATTTTCGGTTAAATGTTTATTCTCGGAACTTTGGCTTAAACTCCTTATTGTGTGAAGTTTATGTTTAATTGATAATGCTCGATTAAATTGCTCTCGAGATGGAATTCTGACTAGTAGTTATTTCGATCCGTATGGTTGGATGTTATCCCGATCCTCGTTTTTACTTTATTTAGACTTAACTTCTCTTTTCTTTTATTTACTAGCATACATCACCCTTTTTCACTTTTATTCCGGAACTGATAAATCTGTTACAATCTATCTAACACTCCCTGTGGATTCAATCCTTACTTGCCGCTGCACTCCGCAGTTAGTGTGCCAAGTCTAGGTATTTGTTTATGTAGAGGCGTAAACACTCAACGACATATTTTACACACAGTTTACGCCGACTACCACATTTCTTTGCATAATAGTGAAGCCATGGGGTTTGAATGAGTCTAAATTCCAAACTTAGCGGCCCATTGCTTTAAACGTTTATTGCTTCAGTGTTTATTTGTCGCTCCAGATTAAGCCCTTTAATTTTAGACTCTGGATACGTATTCCATGGAAATCCTAATAATGTAATCATTTTTCATAATCTCGAGTTCATAACCAGGTTAGCACTGATGAAATCCTAATAGTGTTGAGGTTCACTAATGTTTATGTTTGTCCTTAAATTGATCAAGTTGTTCTGTTTTTGGTGATTACTTTAGTTTTGTTAACATGACTCTCATTTTTATTTATCGGTTAACTACAGAATATTGGCATGTTGATTACAACTTTTAACTATTTCAATACTTGTGCGTTCAACAAAAAAGGAGATACGTTGGTGAGGTTTTATTCTCTTCGGGCTACAGTTGATATGAGTATATAGGCAGGGGTGCCCAATGATTTTTAGGGCCTCATTCGGATAATTTCTTGACGGGGACCCTTATAATGGATGCTAACTTCAACACTATAGTAACAGTTTGCCAAATGGGGTCGTGTTAACATTCAAAAGTTCATGCAATTCCAGTTGACATTCTAAATTTGATTACACATTTTATTTTGAGTACTCAAAGAAATCAAATTATCACCGTGCCAATTTATTTCTGTATGGTGTTTAAATACAACTAATGGAATATTTTGTAGGCATTTCAATTAATGTTAGGTACGCCTTTTACTATTGTTGCCTCGAAAAGGTGAATTCAATTGTTGTTGCGGTTTAAAAAAGATGAACTCTATTAGTGGTCTCAATTTTAATTATTCACGAAACCGTATGGTAGCACTTCAATCCCGCATTGATAAAGGGGAACTTCAACTCGACTTACTGAATAAGGAAGCACAAGACTAGCTACATACAAACCTTCAACATGAAGCTGCAACAGAGTTTCAATAGATCTCCATCATTTCATTTACATGAGGTGAGCTTCAATTAAATAGTTTTTTTACAGATTAGAGTTTTGTTAGTAAATTTTGTATTCCTTAAAATGCGTTACATTTCACGACAGACCCTAATTATAATTAAGAAGATTTTGGAACTCTAAAATCCCTGTCCTGGACATTCAAGTCCAGTTTGGTTTTTAAATTGTATGTTTGATAGGTTACCTCAGTCTTGCTACATGTATTTTTCTACTCTCTACATCTCGTTGGTATATGAAAGTGAGATTATGGATGGGTGTTTAAAACTAAACTGTTTTAAATGGAAAATTTCAATTTCAGTATCAATCAATAATTTGAATTATAAATTTTTTTGGGAAGTGACGCGACTGAAAATGTGTCTCAGAAGTGCGTTCACTCTAGGCTCAAGTGTAAGCCTGTCGCTCAAGTAATAATCCCAGTAAGTCGGGTATCGATCCTCAGGGAAAAAGGACAACGGAGTTGTGACGACGGGAAAAGATGGAGGAACCCTAACTTTGACTCTAAGAAGAAAAAGAAAAATTGATTTGGTTTTTAGATTGATTACGGCTAAATGCAATAATGAGAATAAGAAAAGATGCAACTATACTAATCTACCTAACTTATGAGTGAAAAATAGTCTGAAACTTGTTATTTAAATGATGAGAAAAATAGGACGGGAATACAATCCCCCAACCCTAGTGTAGTGTGGATATAACACTAATCTTAAATTTATCTGATTGATTTGACCCAGAATTTAGTACTCCCAAGCATTACGTATACAAGGTTCAAGCCCGCGTCATACTTAATCTGAGGATGAGTAAATCAGTATCGCGATAGTAGCATTCGAATTGCATTCTAAATCATCACGAGTACCCAGAGGCAAACGAGATATAAAGATCTACAATTGTTGTGCAACTATGAAATACGATCAAGGTCAATCATTAAATTTAGTGGATTAATTTTATACACACGCACTAACACATCAGGCTGGGTTCATGCATCCCGGACTTGGGAAATCTAGCCTAACATGTTGAAAAGAATGGAAACAAGGATTAATGTGCAGGAACTCATAATTACTCTAAGGAAAATAGTAATTAGATGCAGAAAAGAATTAGAACTAAAAATTACTCAATAATATTATCCAAGCAATAAGTGAAACAATGAAAGAAACATATACTCACAGAAATCACTGAATAAAATCTTCAATCCTTGAAATAAATATGAAATTATTAACTAAGCTAGGGTTTCTGTAAAAGAAGAGGAAAAACCTACTAATTCTCCATGTCTATAACAATACTAAATCGGGTCTTTTATACCCTACAACAATATCGGAAGTCAGCTGCACTAGGAGTCTTTTTAGGAAGAGAAAAAAATTTCAAATCTCGAAGACCGGACCGGTCCGGGGATTATGCGGACCGGTCTGCCCCCAAGGCGGATCGGTTCTTTTTATTTTGGGGCGGACCGGTTCTTTTTATTTTTGCCTCCTTCGGTTTGCATGCGATCTGGGGACTTCTGTAGTTTGGCAAGGCGGACCGGTCCGGGGTAGGGGCGGATCGGTCCGACTATTTGACTTTTTGGTTCCTCTTTGACTGCTCATAACTTTTGTTCCGGGATTTCGATTGAGGTGCCGTTTCTTCCTTTGTGCTCGTGAATGAGATGTCTTCAACTTCTCTTTAGGTACCTCATCCGAATTCCGGGTAGAGATTACGCTTTTGCCCTTGAGACTTTTCCTTCTTTCTTTCTTGAATCATCCGGTTTCCTTCTTTCGTTTCTTGACATCAAATACTTGTAAAATCACTACAAAATACCAGAAACTCAGTGTACTCATTAGGATCAGTCAGTAGCACAATTATGAGATAAATCCAACTCAATTACATTATTCGAGGTGCTAAAAGTAACTAAATCAAGGGATAAATTAAGAAGAATTTATGCCTAATCAAACCTTCCTAACTTAGAACTTTGCGCGTCCCGAGCAATGTAAAAGAATCCTAGCGTGGCTCAACTCTTTGAAAATAATTTTATTGGGATAAAATACCTTTTTCGCGGGCAAGCGATTGTATTTAGCATATGCAACAAGCCGTTAAACCCCTAGGTTACCCTAGTAGGACGAGTGTTGTCTCGTGAGGGTTTGCAGAGAATATACCCACAAAATTCGACTCAAAGAGAATTCAAAATACGCAAAAATTGTGCAATTCAAACTTTTCTAGAAAATAGTCATCATCAAGACATATTTACAAGTCTCAAAACGTAGTGTGTGTGCGCATAGCCAGAAATATAATCGCCAATTTCCACTGAATGATCATTACACTACTTATCCGAAAATTTGTTTTGATTTCACGTTCTCACGGAATGCTCTCACAAACGAATCTCTCGGATTATGGCTATTCTCTTGGTATGCGTGATATAAAGAGTAAATGTAATGGAAGCAAAATCACGCATACGGTTAGAAAGACGGAAATTTTGTGGTGAAAGGACTTCATCAAAGGATTATGTTTTTAAAAATGGGAACATTGCTTTTATTTTGCGCACTTAATCTCCTTTATTATCTTTTGGTGTATTAGCTCTCCACGCGGTAACCAATTTGGCAATTTAGACTCGGTTAGGACTTTTTCGAGTTTTAAGGTATATGGGGTAAAGTGACAATTGTCGGGAAGGTTGGAATTGGAAAAGTCATTAATGATGTTCATTTGTGCTTTTTCTAGGCTATTGCTCATTTTTTTTCTTGTCTTTTCCTGCTATTTTTGTTGAGCATATTTATTTATTATCTTTCCCCTTTTTATGCACTTTCTGGACTTAAATTCCGAATTTTCTCATTTTTCACAATTCCGGCTATTTGGATTTTTCGGGTTATCAAACGAAAGGTACAATTTGTTTGGCTCAAATTGGGTTACAAAAGGGTAATTTTTTGCTACTTTTTCTGGCTAATATTTTTGGGTGACAAACGAGGGCCTACTTCATTGCCCAAAATGCCAATTGAGTTACCATATGCGCTTCGAGATGAATTTAAGTTTAGAGATCAATTTGGCACGTTTTTTCAAAGCAATATTACATACATTTTTCAAAACCGATCAAAATGAAAGGGTTGAGATCCTTGACAACTTTTTAGGCGCTGAAAAGAACGTTGAGTTAACAATTAACTCGGATTGATTTAAAAACTCGCAACATGTGATAGGCTCGAATCTCACCGGGTTCGCTAATCTCTACACTTATTCGTTAAGTCGTCAATTTTCGTTCAATTTCCATCTTTGGTCAATTTTGGCTTTGTGTACGTTGAATTTTACAACTTGAGACTTCAATTTGACTTTTAATGATATTTTTGAAAAATTTGAATTCCAATTTTTATTTATTTTGAACAAAAATATTTTTGGATTTTTCAAAATTTTATGATTTTTTTTTTTTTTTTGGAAAAACCTAGGCATTTTTGAAAATTTGTGAAGTTTTAGAAATACGCACTTTTGACCCCCCCTAACTTAGACGTTTGCATTGTCCTCAAGCAAAAAGGACTAAAATCTAACTCAAAGCGAATAAAAAGTGCGGAAAAATAAAACAAACAAATAGAGAAAATGCAGTTTTTATTACAACAGGACTGTGTTACATGTGCAGGGGAAAACCTACAACTGTGAACAGGGAAAAATAAAGAAAAAGCTGCCAACACCATATAAAGCTTCACCGGGGTGGGGGATGGGAGGAACCGGGCGCGTTGGGGTCATAGGGGTTCGATCCCCGGCAGCGGCGCCAAAAACTTGACGCGACTGAAAATGTGTCTCATTAGGATCCCCTATGCGCCGATAGATGTCCGCTTGGAAGCGGAGAACGATGCTCATGTCGCGCTCGTAGTTGGTCTGAAAGGTGTTGAAGTTGGTCTCAAGCGCCGACATAGCGCTGATAGGTCCGTGCCCTCCCACTCGAAATCTGGGTCGTCCTCCTCGTCCGCCGACTCTTCGTCCGGACCGAGATCCCCCATCTCAACGTCCTCACCAGCTGCCCCTGCGTCTTCCTCGTTGTCGCTCGAGGCAGCCTCCTCTTCTACATCATCACCCCGCCTAGCCCGGAGGACGGCTAGCTGTTTGGCGCTTTTGGTGCGGGTCCCTTGTCCGAAAGGATCGGGGAGGCGCGTATGGTTGCTCGGCGCCTCTATGCCAGCATCCTTAAGGATGGACGTGATCAATCGGGCATAAGGAAGTGGGGCGATGCCCTTCTCATCCAAGGACGCGTTAATGATGTCCTTGTATAATGTGCGGCCCAAATGGATGGAAGTTTGGGGGTCGAAGAGATGATATGTCAAGGTATCTTGCCGAGGCCGCATGGCAGAGTCATTGGACGTTTGCAATAGGTTGGCGCACACAATCTGAAATATAAGGTGCGCCTTCTCGTTGAGGCATCCAACGGCGACGGTTTGCCCCGTCTAAGCCACGTTCGGTGAAATGCGGGCCATGATAATGTCCTTGTCGACCGAGGGGACGTTTTGGGGATAAGTAAATTCTTAGACATCCGGTACATCAAACTCGGCCAACTTGGCCATGAGACGGGCCAAGGAAAAGGGTATGGGAGTCCCATCCACGAAAGCTTCGGCCTCGAATTGGCCCGTCTGGACGAGTGTACCATAGAATGAGCGGACTTCGGTTGCCCAAACCGCTTCGTGAGGTTAGTTAAGGAAACGGCACCAGCCCCGGGCCATGAAAAGGGCGGTGACAGAGTTGGGCAGGGCTTCCCATTGGACCGCGCGCTCCATATAGAGTTTGCGGCCCAAACCGAAGTATTGAGCGCACCATCGCTCCTCTTGGCGGGAGCGGTATTCGCCGTGACCGGAGGGGTGGATCACGGTGGAGTCGTATTTGGTGGGGGCAACACGGGAGGCCATGGAAATAGGAGGGAAGTATTGCTTGAAAAACTAGAGAGGAAGAAGAGAGTATTTGGGTTGAAGGTGTGAGGAGAAAGGGAGGATTGAAGGTGTATTTATAGTGGAAAGGGGAGGGGAGTTTTGGTTTTGGAGGTAAGAGGTTTGGAGGGAAAAGGGGATGGATTTGGGAGGGAAAGGTTGGGTTTGGGAAGAGGAAAAACGGATTGGAGGGAATGAATGGGATTGGGGGGAAAGGCGGACCGGTCAGGGGTAGGGGCGGACCGGTCCGGCCTTTTGACTTTTCAAATCCTCGATAGGCAGATCGGTTCCTTTAAAAATAAAAGGAACCGGTCCGGGGTCGGACCGGTCCGCCTAAAAAAAGGAACCGGTCCGCCCCAGGGTTTTTGGGCTGGACTTCTTCTACTTCGATTTCGAGCTCTCTTCTTCAAAAACATTATCACTTTCCCGATATCCTCTTTATCCAATTGGACTAAAGACCTTCTTAATTTAACTGGTCAACACCCTTTGACTCAGAATTCCCAAAACACACGAATGCTTCTCCCGAACGAAACCTAGTCCTAACGACTCTCAAAACACACACGACTCTCATACACACGACTCTAACCCCATACGCGTCGGGGGTACGACGACCTCACTTCAACTGCTCACTCAACCTCGTAAACGGGGTCCGATAACCAGACGGTGTCGACTTCTTCTGCACACGCCTCTAGATATGGCTTTAGGCGTTGTCCGTTCACTTTGAATGTATTTCCCCTTTTTAACTCATCTAGTTCAACAGCTCCATGGGGGAAAACATTCTTCACAATGAATGGGCCAGACCACCGTGACCGCAACTTACCCGGGAAGAGGTGAAGCCGAGAGTTGTAGAGGAGAACTTTTTGCCCGGGGAGAAACTCTTTTCGTCGAATGATTCTATCATGAGCGAGTTTCATCCTCTCTTTCGAAATTTTGGCATTCTCATACGCATCATTGCGTAGTTCTTCTAACTCATTCAATTGAAGCTTGCGGGCTTCACCGGCCTTGTCCATGGCATAATTTAATTGCTTAATCGCCCAATACGCCTTGTGTTCGAGCTCAACGGGAAGGTGGCAAGGTTTGCCATACACAAAGAGGAAAGGGGGCATGCCGAGTTGGTTCTTGTATGCGGTATGATAGGCCCATAGCGAATCGTTTAATCTAAGTGACCAATCTTTCCAGGTAGGATTGACGGTCTTTTCGAGAATGTTTTTGATTTCTCGATTCGCTAGTTCGGCCTGCCCATTCGTTTGTGGGTGATAATTCATCCCAACCTTGTGAACGATGCCATACTTTCTCATGAGCTTCGCGAATGGCCTATTGCAAAAGTGCGTACCATTATCGCTAATTATTGCTTTCGATGCACCGAAGCGGGAAAGTATGTGTTCCTGTAGGAACTTTATCACCACTTTGTTGTCATTAGTCTTGGTAGCTATAGCTTCCACCCATTTAGAAATGTAGTCTACCGCGACGAGGATGTATAGGAAACCAAAGGATGGAGGGAAGGGACCCATAAAGTCAATTCCCCAACAGTCGAATATCTCAATGATGAGTATAGGGGTAAGAGGCATCATGTCTCGTCGAGTAATGGCTCCTATTCGTTATCACTTATTGCATGATTTGCAAGCATCGTTCACATCCCAAAAGATTGTGGGCCAATAGAGGCCGCATTGTAGAATTTTAGCGACCGTCTTTTTCGTCGAAAAGTGGCCTCCACAAGCTTCCGAATGACAAAACTGGATGACTTTTGGGATTTCATCATCCGGTACACAACGTCGGATGATTTTGTCTGCACAGTATTTAAAAAGGAATGGATCATCATAAAAGAACATGCACGACCAAGTAAGAAACCGCTTCTTATCTTGCGGTGTCCAGTCGCGAGGGACGGCTCCCGTGACAAGATAGTTTACTATGTCCGCAAACCAGGGATACGAAGAGGTAGCAAAAAGTTGCTCATCCGGAAAATATTCATCTATGGGTATGGGATCACTAGGTACGTCGGACGAAAGCCGATATAAATGGTCGGCAATGACATTTTCTACTCCTTTCTTATCTTTGATGGAGAGATTGAACTCTTGTAGGAGTAGGATTCACCTTATGAGGCGCGGCTTGGCGTCTTTCTTTGCAAGTAGATATTTCAAAGCCGCATGGTCGGTGAAAACAGTAATAGGAGAACCAATGAGATAGGATCGGAATTTATCAAGGGCAAAAACTACCGCTAGCAACTCCTTCTCCTTGGTAGAGTAGTTGAGTTGAGGTTCGGTAAGAGTTCGGTTGGCGTAGTAGATGACATGAGCTTGCTTATCTTTCCATTGGCCCAAAACAGCCCCGATCGCGTAATCGCTGGCATCACACATAAGTTCGAATGGTAAGGACCAATCCGGAACTTGCATGATGGGACCGGACACAAGCATGTTCTTCAATTTGTCAAAAGAGCTTTGGCATGCTTCCGTCCACTCAAATGGGGTGTCCTTCATGAGTAAGTTGCTTAAGGGCCTAGCGATGGGGCTAAAGTCCTTAATGAACCTTCGATAAAACCCCGCGTGGCCCAAAAAGGAGGGCACGTCCTTCAGCGATTTCGATGGGGGAAGGTCAGCTATGACATCTATCTTTGCCCTATCAATTTCTATTCCGTTAGATGATACAATGTGGCCAAAAACTATTCCCTCGGTGACCATGAAATGGCACTTCTCCCAATTCAGCACTAAGTTCTTTTCTACGCATCGGGTAAGTACTTTTTCCAGCTTTTCTCGACAATGATCAAAAGAGGTGCCAAAAACGCTGAAATCGTCCATGAACACTTCGAGTCCTCTCTCGACCATGTCGCTAAATAAGCTCAACATGCACCTTTGAAAGGTCGCGGGTGCATTACACAAGCCAAATGGCATACGTTTGTAGGCAAACGTGCCAAAAGGGCATGTGAAGGTCGTCTTCTCTTGGTCAAGTACGTCTACCTTAATTTGGTTATACCCGAAATAACCATCAAGGAAGTAATAGTAAGGGTGGCCCACTACTCTTTCAAGCATTTGATCAATAAATGGCAAGGGGAAATGGTCTTTCCTGGTTCCCGCATTGAGTTTCCGATAATCAATGGAAATGCGCCACCCGGTGGTGGTACGTTGGGGAACTAGCTCTCCCTTGGCATTCTTAATCACAATCATACCCGAATTCTTCGGGACGACTTGAATAGGTCTTACCCACTTGCTATCCGAGATTGGGTAGATGATCCCGGCATCCAACAATTTGATTATTTCGGTTCTCATAACTTCTTTCATGTTGGGATTCAGTCTTCTTTGCATTTCTCTAGAAGGTTTGACATCCTCTTCGAGATGGATCTTATGAGTGAAAATTAAAGGACTTATCCCCTTCAAATCAGCTATGCACCAACCAAAAGCACTTTGGTGCTTCCTCAGAATTTTTAATAATTTACCCTCCTTCCCTTCATTTAGGCTAGAGGAGATAACAACAGGAAATGTCTCGTCCTCTCCTAGATATGCATATTTAATATGGGAGGGAAGTTTCTTTAACTCGAGGTTGGAAATTTTTCACTGGAGGGAACCATGTGTGTATCCCTCGGAGGTAATTCCTCGAATCTAGAAACCCAATTAACCTCTCTCACGTCCTCGTCCGACATACTCTCATCGAGTAGCTCGCTCAACTCTTCAACCTCCCTCTCGAAGTCGGTGTATGTCCCCTCACTCTCGTGTCTCACCGCAAAACAGGATTCTAAAGCGTCGCCACAGTAATTCTCCTCAAAGTACTCCTCTACTATCTCATCTATGAGGCTCACCGCATGAAGATCGTCTTCCTCCCCTGCATTTTGGGCTATGTGGAAGATGTTGGTTTCCAAGGTCATGTTCCCAAATGTGAGTTGCATTCGCCCATTCCTAGTATTGATGATTGCGTTAGCCGTAGCTAGGAAAGGGCGCCCAAGGATGATGGGAACATGATTACTCGAGTGGAAGGAGGGTTCCGTGTCCCAAATGACAAAATCCACCGGAAAGTAGAAAGTGTCAACTTCAACGAACACGTCCTCGACTATACCTCGTGGGATCTTCACTGTTCGATCCGCTAATTGGAGAGTGACCTTCGTGGGCTTGAGGTCGCCCAAGTCAAGTTGCCTATAAATGGAGTAAGGGAGTATATTTACGCTTGCTCCCAAGTCAAGTAAGGCTTTTTTAATTTTATTCTCCCTAATGATGCAGGATATGGTGGGTGCACCGGGATCTTTGAATTTAGGCGGGAGTTCATTTAGTAGGATGGAGCTCACACTTTGTGCTAGAAAGAAGTTCTTCTTCACTTTCATTTGTCTCTTAACCGTCAACAGGTCTTTGATAACTTTGCCATATGCTGGAATTTGTTTAATGGCCTCAAGGAAAGGTAAATTAAGCTTGACCTGCTTTAGCACTTCTAGCACGTCATCACGGGGATTTCCTCTATGGGAGGGAATCAACCTTTGAGGAAACGGTGCCGCGGAAGGCGGTTTCACTACTACTTCTAGCCCACTAGCATCTTCTTGGTCACTCTCATTCAAGGAGACATCTTCGGCCTCTTTTGTGCCGGGCGAAATCTCCTTGGCGTTCGTTGTGTCTGGTGGGGGAGGTGATAAATCAACAACTCTCCCACTACGAAGAGTGGTCACATCTTGACATTGCTCCTGATGTTCAGTGGAGGTGGAGCTAACGCTAGTTTGACCTTGGGGAGGTCTTTGGCCTTGGGCAGGAAACTTGCCCTTCTCTTAAACACTCAATGAGGATTGTATTTTAGACAGATTCGCATTTATGTCACCAATCAGACGATCATATTTGGCATGGGTTGCGGTCTGGCTTGCGATGAATTGATTCATGGTATCCTCGAGAGTTCTCCGCTGTGGCGGGATATAATTTCCTTGAGGTGGCAGTGCTTGCACATGTCCTTGCATGTGTGGAACTTGTTGAAAGTGTTGTGGTGGAGGAGGGGCAACATGTGAAGGAGGGTTCATTGCGGCATGTTGTTGCCCATAGCTAAAGCTGGGATTATTTTTCCATGAAGGGTTGTATGAATTCCCGTGCGGGGCACCGAAATTACCCTTAAAACCTCCTACACCACTAACTTGCTCTTGAAGCATTGCTTTGTAGGCGGGTATCATCGGGCATTCCTCAGTTGAATGTCCCACCTCACAAATAGCACACACCTTTATGACTAAGTTTGGAATGGGTCCAGCTAGTCCTTTTCCATATATCTCGCACAGATCTCGAAATCCTATCTCAAGAGTCTCTAATCAGCTATCCGTCATAGAATTCTTATCGACATGGAATAGGTCGGATGTTGACGGAGTGGTGGTCGCTTGTCTATTACGATTTTGAATGTTGGGATCAGAAGTGTCCCAGGATTGGGTAGTCTCGGCGACATACCTCAAGTGAAGCTCAGCATCCTGGGCATCTAAATCGATAAACGGACCACTTCCCATTGTTTTAACAAGTTGTTTGGAGTTAAGATTCAACCCATTATAGATAAAAGAGATGACTTGCGCTGAATCAAATCCATGATGGGGGCATGAAGCAACTAACTCGTTGAAACGTTCATAACATCGATGGAATGGCTCATTTTCAGCTTGTCTGAATGCTTGAATTTGAGCCTTTATGGAGATTGTTCGATGTGGTGGGAAGAATTTCTTGAGAAATTTTGACTGTAGCTCATTCCAGGATGGAATCGAGCTTGGAGGTAAAGACCATAGCCAGGCCTTAGCTTTATCTTTGAGCAAGAAAGGGAAGAGTTTAAGGCGGATTACCTCTTGTGTGCAGGTTTGATCATTGAGAGTATCACACACGTCCTCAAATTCCCTAATATGGAGGTATGGCTTTTCAGAATCCATACCGTGGTAATGCGGTAGCATCTGGATCATCCCATTTTTGAAACGGAATTGTCCGGCATTATATGAGAGTATAATGCATTCCAGAGTGACAGTACGCTCGGGATATAAGAATTATCTAATCGGACGGTATGGGGGCTCTTCCGCACCGGCGGGTGCACTGCTGTGTTGCGGCATCTCTTCCTCACTTATTGACTCGGTGCTCTCACTAGGCGTGCTCGGAGTGTGTCCTAAGAAGGAAAAGGGAGTGTTATCGGAGACTGAGTGCGACGGTGTGGGAGGTGGGACCCAGAACTGTGGGGCGTTTGGAATGTGGGGACTATCAGGATTATACTCAACAATTGGATTTTCGTGAATGTTGGTTGGAGTATTATGGGGTGTGGGAGTGGTTTCAAAAAATTTCATTAAGCTTAGGAGAGGTGATGAAGAATTTTTTTTTTTTTTTTTTTATATTTTTGGATTTTTAGAGATTTTTGGTCAAAGCTTTGGGTGGACTCAATCTAATCCTAAGTCTACCTATTTCCCCGGCAACGGCGCCAAAAACTTAACGCGACTGAAAATGTGTCTCAGAAGTGCGTTCACTCTAGGCTCAAGTGTAAGCATGTCGCTCAAGTAATAATCCCAGTAAGTCGGGTATCGATCCTCAGGGAAAAAGCACAATGGAGTTGTGACGACGGGAAAAGACGGAGGAACCCTAACTTTGACTCTAAGAATAAAAAGAAAAATTAATTTGGTTTTTAGATTGATTACAGCTAAATGCAATAAGAAAAGATGCAACTATACTAATCTACCTAACTTATGAGTGAAAAATAGTCCGAAACTTGTTATTTAAATGATGAGAAAAATAGGATGGGAATACAATCCCCCAGCCCTAGTGTAGTGCGGATATAACACTAATCTTAAATTTGTCTGATTGATTTGACCCAGAATTTAGTACTCCCAAGCATTACGTATACGAGGTTCAAGCCCGCGTCATACTTAATCTGAGGATGAGTAAATCAGTATCGCGATAGTAGCACTCGAATTGTATTCTAAATCATCACGAGAACCCAGAGGCAAACGAGATATAAAGATCTACAATTGTTGTGTAACTACGAAATACGATCAAGGTCAATCATTAAATTTAGTGGATTAATTTTATACACACACAGTAACACATCAGGCTAGGTTCATGC
Source organism: Sambucus nigra (assembly GCA_949130495.1). NCBI lineage: Eukaryota > Viridiplantae > Streptophyta > Magnoliopsida > Dipsacales > Adoxaceae > Sambucus > Sambucus nigra. Next base: position 56,316,870 of record OX422220.1, read on the forward strand.
ATCCCGGCCTTGGGAAATCTAGCCTAACATGTTGAAAAGAATGGAAACAAGGATTAATGTGCAGGAACTCATAATTACTCTAAGGAAAATAGTAATTAGATGCAGAAAAGAATTAGAACTAAAAATTACTCACTAATATTATCCAAGCAATAAGTGAAACAATGAAAGAAACAGATACTTACATAAATCACTGAATAAAATCTTCAATCCTTGAAATAAATCTGAAATTATTAACTAAGGTAGGGTTTCTGGAAAAGAAGAGGAAAAACCTACTAATTCTCCGTGTCTATAACAATACTAAATCGGGTCTTTTATACCCTACAACAATATCGGAAGTCAGCTACACTAGGCGTCTTTTTAGGAAGAGAAAAGATTTTCAAATCTCGAAGACCGGACCAGTCCGGGGCTTATGCGGATCGGTCTGCCCCCAAGGCCGATCGGTTCTTTTTATTTTGGGTTGGACCGGTCCGGGGGCGGACCGGTTCTTTTTATTTTTGCCTCCTTCGGTTTGCATGCGACCCGGGGTCTTCTGGAGTTTGGAAAGGCGGACCGGTCCGGGGTAGGGGCGGACCGGTCCGGCTATTTGACTTTTTGGTTCCTCTTTGACTGCTCATAACTTTTGTTCCGGGATTCCGATTGAGGTGCCGTTTCTTCCTTTGTGCTCGTGAATGAGATGTCTTCAACTTCTCTTTAGGTACCTCATCCGAATTCCGTGTAGAGATTATGCTTTTGCCCTTGAGACTTTTCCTTCTTTCTTTCTTGATTCTTCCGGTTTGCTTCTTTCGTTTCTTGACATCAAATACTTGTAAAATCACTATAAAATACCAGAAACTTGGTGTACTCATTAGGATCAGTCAGTAGCACAATTATGAGATAAATCCAACTCAATTACATTGTTCGAGGTGCTAAAAGTAACTAAATCAAGGGATAAATTAGGAAGAATTTATGCCTAATCAGGAAGGTATAGTATTAATATTGAAAGCAGTTGGTTAATTAATTATGGAGACAAATTATTTCTAGAAAAATGGTTGTTTATAGCTTTACTGAACAAGAGATTGATTTTGCATCAGGAAAGATTTTAATGATATTCACAATAGAAAATTTAATGCCTTGGGTTAAGTGTTTGAGGGATTGGGGTGCACTATTCAAGACAAATACTTTTTATGCTGCATCCTTTAATCTTTATGTTGTGTTTGTCTTAGGGTGCACTATTCAAGACATACTTTAGTCAGCTCCAAAGAGAGCTTCTAGCCCATCTGCTATTGCGGCCCCATTGTTTACCTAATACTATTCAATTTTGTTGCCAAGACTACCACACTTCTAGCACATTATGCTATCACAATCAGCATTGTCACATAAAAACATGTAATTGCTATAGATTGCTATACCACCAGCACTTCAATCGCAACCATTTAAGTTCAGCTTCTATTTGTAACAACTGCATCGATGGTCATTAACTATAGCTCAACCATCCAAATCATGCCTTCATCTTTTAGCAAAATACGACTTGTGTCCATTAATTTCATTATATTTTGTATGATTTGTGGGTATATGTTATGTTTTTGGTATTTTTAGGGTATATTGGTGATGATAAAAGGGGTTGTACCAATGCTACAGGGTATATGGAAGTGGAAGTTCTCGAGATTGGGCTGCCAAGGGTCCAATGCTATAGGGAGTAAAAGCGGTGATTACCAAAAGCTTTGAGAGGATTGATTGTAGTAACCTGGTCGGAATGGGCATCATTCCACTGTGTTTCAAGGCCGGCGAGGATGCAGAGACACTGGGTTTGATAGGTCATGAACGTTACACCACTGATCTTCCCTCAAAAGTTAGTGAAGTAAGGCCTGGCCAAGATGTTACTATTACTACCGACAATGGAAAATCTTTCACTTGTACAGCCCGCTTTGACACTGAGGTTAAACTGGAATATTTTGATCATGGTGGAATCCTGCCATACGTCATTAGAAATCTGATTAAACAGTAATACTTTCGTCAGATGGGTATCCACTGGGATATTTTAGACGAGCTTTTAGACCGAACCGGGATCTTGAGAGATGGTAAAACATTACCACTTGCGAAAATTTCTTGCTGGACAGCAGGGAGTCTACAATGGGAGTAAATAATTGCTTACGAGCATGATTTCAAAGTCTTTTTCCAATTTTGAAGTGTTTGTAAACCTCCAAATTTTGCCATTTTCTTTGTGCTACTGCATTTGGTAGATGTTTTCGTGGCTGGATATATAGTGTCATAATTGCATTTGAAATAATGGGATGTTTTCAGTTTACAAATTTAAAGGAATGGTTATTGCAGTTGGATTACAAAAGTGGTTGGATAATTTCTAAAAAAATTAAAAAAAATATAAGGGGTTCTTTTGTGGTGATTTTAAAATTTATATGTAAAATTTTATGTTGTTACATTTTTCTAATAGAATGGTTGTTCTGATATTTCCCTTACAACTATAATTGGGCTTAGAAAAATACTGAAGTTGAAGTGTTGACAGTTGAGTAGTAAATGGTATAATTTGAAGGGATTGAAATTATTGGTTTATGGAATATTTTATGCTTGATTAGATGCATGTTACATATTTGAATAATTGCCCAACTGAATGTTTTAGAGTGGGGTTTTGCCTATGATAATTAGTATCTCTTATTTCAAGATATCGTGGCAAATACACTTCTATTTGAGCCTATACGACTCGATCGACCCATGGGTTTGGAAATCGCAAAACGTCAAAAATTCTTTTTGAGGCTACACAACTCGGTTGTTTTCGAGGTGCCTTCAGGCACGGGCATTTCACTAGTATATATATATATATGAATAATGAGATATGTACCGGACGTTTTTACTGGAATATTACCGGATGCCTTAAAAAAAAACTTAAAAGTCCTAGCTCAACACTATTTGTTCAGCAGTTTTATTTTTTTTCAATAAAAACTAAAAATTTGTATTTTTAATAAAAACTATTTTTTTTTAAATTGTTGAAAAATAATTTCTCAATAAAACAGTTTTTTTTTAAAAACTATTTTTTTAATGTTTTTAATTTTTTATAACTGTTTAAAAAAATATTCAAAGTTTTTAAAAAGATTTTTATTAAAAATTTGTATTTTTAAGCTTTTTTTTTTATTTTACAAAATTTAAAGCAATTTTTGTATTTCCTAAAACTGTTTAAAGGTCCGCGTTAAAAAACTATTCTAATAAGAAATTGTTTTTTTATATTTATTTTAACTCATTTAGTAACCCAACCACTCATTCACCCAATATTCTCTTATTTTCAAAGCTCCGCGTCAGCGCCAAACGCTTATTTTTAAACTTTTTTTTTTAATTTTAAAACATTTAAATTAATTTTTGTATTTCTTAAAACTGTTTAAAGGTCTGCGTTAAAAAGTTGTTTGTTTTCTTTTTTATTAGTTTCTTATGTGAAATGAGTTAAAAAATAATTTCTTATTATAATAGCTTTTTTAACGTCCGACTTAAAAAACTATTATAATAAGAAATTATTTTTTAATATTATTTTTAACTCATTTAATGTCTCAAACACCCATTTACTCAATATTCTCTTATTTTTAAAGGTCCGCGCCAGCGACACCCTCTATTTTTTGACTTATTTTTTTTTATTTTACAACATTTAAAATATTTTTTGTATTTCTTAAAACTGTTTAAAGAGCCGAGTTAAAAACTATTCTAATAAGAAATTATTTTTTTATATTATTTTTAACTTATTTAGTACCACAAACATCCATTTTTTCAATATTATCTTATTTTTAAAGGTCCACGCCAGCGGCACCCCTTATTTCTTAAAACTATTTAAAAATGTAAAAAAAGGTCTTTTTATTTATATTAAACTAACTTTTATTTTTTGAAACAGTTTTTTTCAAAAAAAAATATAAAATTACACTTGGCTCTTCATTTATTGACAAGGCTTTAACAAACACAAAGAAAAGGAAGAAGGAAAAAAAGGGGGGGGGGGCATTTGGTAATATTCTGGAGAAATTGTCTGGTACGTATATCACTACTCTCTCTCCCTCTCTATATATATAGGCAGACTACTGTGCACACTAAAAATTGCACACTAAGTTTGCACATTATTTTTTTTAAATAGGAAAAAAAAATTAGACTTTGATTTTCTTTATATGGGTTCCTTGAAATGTATAAATATCATATAAAAAAAATCAACTCAAAATAACTTTTTTTTCTATTTTAAAAAAATCAATCAAACTTTAGTAGTTTTTAAAGTACTTAAAAGCTGCGAAAGTTTGACTGACATTTTTAAAATAGCAAAAAAAAAAAATTTGAACTGATTTTTTTTATATGAGTTCCTTGAAATGTTTAAATATCAACAAAAAAAATTCAGGTCCAAAATATTTTTTTTCCTATTTCAAAAAAAATGAAGTACAAATTTAGTGTGCAAACTTTAGTTTGCACAGGAGCCTCTCTCTCTCTCTCTCTCTCTCTCTCTCTCTATATATATATATATATATATATATATATATATATATATATATATATATATATATATATATATATATATATTTATTTATTTATTTTTGTGTGTGTGTATTCTAAGAAGCATTTAATTACATATTTTGAGTTAATTTACTCTCATTAAAATAAAAGAATAGTATTCTTGTTATTCTACATGTATGGATACAATTGGATATTTCAAGAAATATTTGGACTTGTTGTGTTCATACAATCATGATGAAAATTATTCATGTGGACCAAGGATCAAATATCAAAGTTTTTGGAAAAGTTTATATTAAATGTATTTGATATGATCTTCTTGTATATTAGGTTTATGTGCTACAATTTTCAATGGGCATATAATACTAAAAGATTATGAACATTTTTTATTATCTACTTCGTTATTGTGTATTTCTGTTTGTATTAGATACACTTTCATGAATTTAGTGATCCATTGTTTTGACACAATAATATGTTCATCGACACAATATAGTAATGCCACGCTCGATGGAAGGGTCACCAATAAGTTAGAAGCCATCAAACTTCATTCATTTTACACTACAATAGTTTTTTTCTATACTCAAAACCTTCACATAAACGTTCCCTTTGGACACCCCATGCAAGTTAAATTGGGGGAACATAATGCAGGAACCCAACACCATGCACCTTCCCCTTACAACTGGTATTTAGATAGATTCGAACCTAGCATCGTGTGCTTTACTCACGCAGTACAAATCCGTCCCTTACCGCTGGAGCAAGCTAGGTTTCGTTATATATGTTTACTGCCTTTTAATTAGCAGTAATTTTATTCAGACTTTTGTTTTTTCTTCATTTACTAAATTGAATGTGAAATTTAATCATGGCAACTTCTTTAGATTTATATGATCATGATTCGTTATTGAAAAAAATCTTCTAATGCATTGTTGTTATGGACTTTTAGTATCCTTGCCCTATTATAGAAACAATCAAAACTTTAGGTTTGATTTTAGGGCATATTTCATTATCAAGTCTAAAATTTTTAACAATAATTGAGAACTTCGAGTCCTTATAATTTGGGTACTTTTGGCTCCAAATGAGAAATTTTACATGAAATCTATTAGTCCCAAATGAAAAAATTTACATGGAAACTTCAGGTTCCAAACTTAAATGACTATTTGGGAACTTCATATTCCAAAATGTTAATAACTATTGGAAACTTCAAGTCCCTATAAATAGAAATTGGAAATTTGAGACCCCAAATTTTAAATAGTATAGGGAATTTCACGTCCCAATTTTGAATGATAATTAGGAACTTGGGGTCCTAATAAAAAAATGAAATTTTTTTGGTTAGTTAGGGAACTTCACGTCTCGCATTTAAAGGTAACACTGAAACTTCAAATTTTAATTATTATAGGAGGTGTCAGGTCTAATATTTTTTTTTCGTATTCAAAAAATTAGACGTGACATATAAATTTTTTTACAATTAAATATTCAAAATGTGAATATCTAAAGGCTTTATGAATAACTAAAATTATGGAATCAATATAGAAATAATTAAAAGTATAAGCAGTAATTACCTTTTGAGAGTTGAAACTTACTCATTGGTATTCACGGAGAATCACATCTCGCTCATTCATATACATAATGGGTTATTACCGAATCAGGCATACGAACATTCAAATCATTTTTTTCGAAAATCATATATCAAGTATTTCGTGTCCCTTGTATTTACATTAAACAACAAATTTGAAAGCACTAGTGTTGATAACGTGTTGTAAAATAAAAGGGACATCGAGAAAATTTAGAAGGAGTGTGTAATACCCCATATTTTTATGGCTTTTAAATTTAGGGATTTATTAAATTTAATTGAGATAAATAAATTTAATGTTAATCCGGAATGTTGTTTTAAATATTTACTAGCGTGACAAGAGTTAGTAATTATTGGAAATTGTTGAATGTTACTGGATGAGTATAGTAATATATGAGATTTATTTTATAAAAATTGTCACGTGTGAATAAAATGGCAATTATGGAAATTTAAGTCGGGACGCGCCTGTGTCGTGTCAGGACTAAATTATTATTATATAAAGTGATTAAATTATAAGTTGCTCATATGGTCATTTTGAGAGCGTCAAAGTGTCCGGAAGGGTCGAGATAGTCGGAAAAGTGTACCCGGGGGTTTAGTTTGGGTCTCGGGGCATTTTTAGGCCTAATTAGTACCCCGGGAGGGCGTTTTGGACATTTCGTAATTATGGGTAATTAAACCCACGAATTTGCAAGGGTTATATCAGATGTTAAGTGCTATCTTCTAGGGTTAACACAATCAAAAACTAATGACAGCCTTTGGAGAGGAAGGGGAGGAGCTTTCCAAGGGTTCTAGGCCAAGAACTCCTCCGGTTGCACCGCCGTCACCGTCAAATCGTAGATCGCGCGAAGGGGATCACAGCCACACCTTTTTCTTCCACAAATCAGAGGCTAAATTTTCAGGAAAGTATCTATCTTGCTTTTATCAAGTTAATGCATCCTTTTATATTAGTCTTCGGTTGATTATAATTAATGTTTTTGAAGAAAAATGTTAATTGAAAACAAAAATTGCATGTTGTAGAGGTAGAGATCACATTTCTGGAAATCCATTTCACATGTAGAGGTTGAACCACGAATTTCCATGGTATTAGTGATAAAAAAAATCTGGAAAAGAATGGAAGAAACTAAGTTAAAGGAAAAATTAGGGTTCTTGAGACTTATAAAGATTTTTGCCCTTTTATCGTGTTATAGATGATGAAAATCCGCATGTGTTACGTAGGATATTGTTTATATGGGTATACAACACTTATAGTATAATTGGTTGGGAGTTTGGGACTGAAACATGATGATTTGGAGGAGTTTGGGGTAGCAATTCCATAGATGGGTTTTCTGCAGTTTCGCCATAACTGCTTGATCGATCGATCGAGCCCAAAACATCGATCGATCGATCGATCGACCACCTTTTGTCGATCGATCGACCCTCCTGAAAACTTGCACTTTTGCTCGTGTTAGCTTAATCTGATTTTATGCGTAGTAAACCTTGATTAGAGTTGCTAGAACATAATGGAACATATAGAGGACCAGTAGGGTCAAGATAAACCCCGTTAAGTGGGACTTTAATGTGAAGGAAAATAAAGGGTAAACGGGGAAACTTTCAGACTTAAGAAACCATACGTGCGTTGATTATATAATCAAAACATCTAATAAGTTGGATTAGAAGGCAAGAGAGGGCCTACTGAAATTGTACTTAGATAAAGAGAACACTTCGAGTGACGAGAAGTGAGTTTAGAATAAATAAATTACGAGAATAAGAGGAATGAGGTCGTTATACGATATAATTGTGTAAAATGTGTAATAACGGATAATTATAATTATGGGTCGTGAGCGCACCTAATTTAATAATGTGGATGTGAATACATATTTATATATGATGGTGTGATTGTGCATATATTATTTCTGTATGAAAATCGTACCCGGGCTACTTGCTATCACGGGGGTTTTCGCGCTGGGACAGTCTTATCTCGATGAGACTTTTATGGGGGATATTGATTTGTACCCTAGAGCATAAGATTCCTAGGTACAGGTTATCGTATCGATAGTCACAGTCATAAGAGACGCGAGGGTATGTGCTGACCTCTTGGACTTGGAACTATGTTCGCCTCCATTTGTTTGTTTTTTGTGTTAATACAGTTCGAGAGTGATTCCGAACTAGTATTTCTCTTAGTTTGTGTGATATGGGGACTTGATAGCAGAGTATGCCAGCACCATAGTTTTTATGTGGGGTGCCATTAGTATATATGTATTATATGAGTGATTGGTATATATATACTTATTTAGGGAAACTTTGCACCATAGATTTTATGTGGGGTGCTGTTTGTATATATATTATATGTGGCACTAATATATATACGTATATCTAAATGAGAACTTTCTACTGAGCAAAATAAAAGTTAAGCAATGTATAAATTTTCAATTTCACTATAAGTATTCGGAAACGTTATAATGATACGGAGTTATTTTAATTAACGTAAGAAATCTTGAAGAGATAGGTTATCTAAAAGTGAATAACATAACCTTAATTTCGCGTGTTAAAATTTATGGAGAATAAGTTAGAGAGATAAATGGGATTCATTAGTACGGTAGACGTGCACACTAGATGAGAGGTGAGAATTCTCAAGAGAATGTCGCATACTAATATAACTGTTGCATTAGCCGGTAAGCATTTTAAATACTTGCTAAACTATTTTTAAAACTGTTTTACATTCGGGCTCTGACCCGTTTGTTGTTATTTCTTCTCTCTTGTGTGTATATATATATGTACTACAGGTGCCCAGCCACATGGGCGTCTTGCTTAGGATTCTTTGGATGGAACGTGCTGTAGCTTTTGTGGAAGTTGCAGGCCATTGCTTAGACGACCTCATTGTTGACTCTACTCCTAGTTCAGCTTTATCCAGCAGGGGCATGTATCGCCATTTTTCCATTATTTAGTTGGTATTGTCAGAGATTGTAATTCTTTTAAATTTCAGTATCTTTATTTCAGGATTTGTTACTGGCAGGATGTTTTCCTTTAGTGTTCTAAATGTTGAGATTCATGATTTATGGTTAAACTCTTGAATGTTCATTTCTATTCTCATACTTAATGTGTGACTCTTAAAACGTTAATGGTTAAAGGTTTTATAATTGGATTTAATAAAATGGAAATAAGGTCACAAATGGTTTTGACACTTAGCTTAATTATTTAGGGTGTTTAATTGGAAAAGTTATTTTTGCGACAGTGATGCTAAGAATGAACCAACTGTTCACCTTGATTTTAATTTAATTAAGGAGTGATCGCCCGGTATTTAATTAGGCGGGGTGTCACAGGTGGTATCAGAGCATCAGGTTCTAGTGTCCTTTAGCATCTGTGCGTCTTATTATGCTTTCAGCGTTGCCTTGTTTGGTATAAAGCCCTATGTTTAGGATTATCGATTTCTTTAATGAGATTTCGTTCTCCTGCTATGACGTATATACATTAGCGAATTCTAATTTCGTTCGGATGTGTGCATGTGTCGAGCGATGACGGATGTCAGAAGAGGACCGTAAGCGAACATCAGGAGGCAGGGCTCAGTTGAGGTTGTAAAATATACTCAAGGATGATGACCGTAGTCGAGGTCACCTCCATTAGGGCACGAGAAGCCATGACTAGAAAGGAGACTAAGGCGCAACAATGATTTCCAAGTGCTGCTATGATCGAATGAGGTGCGAGAGTAAACTTACTCAACGTGTTACAAATGGGTAGAGAACTGTCTGTGGAAATTCTAAAAATGCGGGAATTGTATGTGTTTACCAAAGGAGGTAAAGTATCCAAAGGTGTAGATATAGGGCGGAGTGTGGCTAACATTAGAGAAAATTTTCTTGGCTTTCGGGATGAAGTTATAATGATGGGAGTCGACCACCAATTTAGAAGTGGAACGCTATGTCTAAAGGAGAACCTTAGGCACAGTGTTGGCCGTACGTTCCTTCATCACATGTTCAGGATTAGAATTGAACTTTGTCCTGAACTCATCACATGAGGACGTGACAGAAGTTCATTGGTGAATATGAATCTTAACTGTTAGCGAATTTTGTATCGGGAGACGTAGATACAAGTGGAGGAAACGACTCCAAGTGGGAGATCGACTCGTAGTAATAGTTGATAACACTCAAAGAGGAAGTTCTGATGGACGTTAGATTTAGAGGTTGACAACGTCGTATTTTGTCAATATAGATGATGACGCTTCTTTGTGTGGGACGCTAAAAGAATCGAAGAATTTAGTCGAGAATGAGACTGAATACAACGGTAGTGGTGTAGCACAACAAAGGGATGTGGATATACATCAGGGGACCCATTTAAATGATTCAGATAGTTAAATTCTTACCAAGCAAGGGTAAATTCAGTAAGGGCTATTATAGATAGTGACATGTTCTTTAGGGCCTAAAAGGCTAAGAGTATAACCGAGGCAGCTAACAGGAATCGAGTCTACTAAAGTCCGAGAGAAAGACAATCCTAACCTGGTTAGTAGGACAAGTAGTAAGTGGATTATATGTTGAAGTATTTTTGTGGGGAGTGAGATCGCTCGCGATAATATGTTCCGAAGTGAGGAAAAGGGACAAGAATACGGTGCCTAGTAAAAGACAACGATTAAAGTAGTTTTGTTTTGGTTTGGGCAGACGTGTTACGTCCGAAAACCATTTGCGCAGTCAAGACGATTGACAAGGTGGAAGTATAAGTTGTATCCTCAGAGGATGCGGCGTGTTTAGGTGACACGAACGAGTCACTATATTTTGTTCATTGCTAGATTAGCATGTGAGACAAATTTAATGCGTGTAATTATAAACGTCATTATTATGTGAATATTTTTCCCTAGCGTAGCGGGATTCTTCTTTAGTGTTATCCGCGGAGGATGAATGGGTATATTAACAGTGTTATGTAAATTTTTTTGGTTACTCGTTGTAGTGATGCGATACGCGAGTATGATATTATCTTTGTTAAAACGTTATAGAATGGTTAATACAATAGTGGGCATTTATTGCAAGGCTATTGGAGTGGTTGCATTAGTGCAGCATGTGTTATTTTTTTATTCTGGCGAGGCTTCACCTGAAAGAAGGTCAAACTCGCACTTATATTATCTATCCTAGAGACTTCGGAGGGGATAGTGGACTCGAGATATTCGATGTCAATGTATGTATAGACTTTGTCATTATGATTCAGTGTGTATCGGGCTTACCGTTGAGCGAAAAGATTTAATTCAGTATTATGTTGAGCACTCAGGACTTGATAATAAAAAAAAGTGCATTGTTATATCTATCCTCTAGAGATTTGGGAGTTAAGAGTTATACCCTATTATTAGGGAGAGGAATTCTGAGAATTCCGATAGTATGTATTCGAGGTTTATGGAATGCAATTACCATCAAACAATACTGAACGATAGTGCAATTGGTGAAATGTTCTTTGTTAAGTGTAATTACGGGAGGAAATGTAACTTTTTCGTCAAGAGACGGAATAAAGGGGTACATACTATGGACGGAGGACCTAACAGATTTCGATAACCGACAATGCTAGGTAGTAGTGTATCGGGGGGGTTCCTTGTTTGGATTTCGCTTTGCGAGACATCCCACGCATGAAACTTAGTGTAAGGTTGGAAATAGGGAGACATTTGGTCATTAGTCCATGAGTTCGGTACCCCGGTCGAAATGGGATCAAGTAATTATGTATATAAGTTGGAAGATGAATTTTTTTTTAAAGCCACTGGAGCCGAATTTTGTGGTAAGAAAGCATTGAAAGTTATCCCCACGAGTTGAGGGGTGGAACGATGATAAGAAGGAATTAAAAAATTTGATTTCTAAGGTGATTGAGAGTACCCAAATGTCGTAACTGCGTTCAGAACACAAGGTGAATAAAGAGTTGGAATGATTTTTAGCATGGATTATCTGGAAAGAACTTTATTATACAAAAGAGATGACCTGTAATTATTTTGATGAATAGAGCGTTAGTGATTTATTTTGGTTGTTGTACCTATTTGGGAAAATTGTTGTACTTATCTGAAGAAGGTTGAAATTTGTTGTTCCCCTTTTGTTGTCGTGGAATTTGAATACCCTAGTCCTTATACCTTGTTGGATTTAGTTAGTTCTACAGATGAGTAGCACACCGTTCGCTCTCTCAGGGCGGTCGGGGTGTTGCAAAATGTGGGCATCTTGGTTAGCTGCAGTTATAATCGTCCGAGTCGAAGGGACGTAGAAATAGAAGTGTGAAATATATGTGTGTGGGACTAGTATAACGAAGTGGAAGTGATAGAGTGGATTAAACGTCACATGAGGGGCGATAATCCATACATAAGTGTGCAACTAGAATAACACACCCTAATTTGATTGGAAGGCTGTGGGAAGCCATTTAAGAAGGGGTATTCCTTGAATGGAGCAGAATTAAATTATTATGAAGAACACTCGGAGCGGAATTGTTAGTAGACAAATATGAGAGCGACCTGCACATATAAGGGTGATGATGTTAGTATGGTATAAAAGATCCAGAAGTGCGCATCGCGGAGGAAAGAGCTCGGGTCGGAACTTTCGGCATACACCAAGGAAGGAAAGGGAGTATTACGTGTCACTTAATGTGAGACATTTTAAGGGAAAAATCGATGTTTAGCGGGACGTGGTGAGTAGTCTCTACATGCACCGCCCATAGGTAAGGTTTGGTTAAAAGAGGAGAATCAACCAGAGAATTTTGTGGTTATCGACAATTCCTGAAATTGGAAGAGGTCGGTAAAGACGGTAATGTTCTTAAATGGGTTACCATCCTCAAAACACAACCAAGGCTTCATTCGAACATGTGATTTAAGTCTCCCGAGAAGGAAGTGATTGATATTCCTTTGGGGTGGTTTACAATATTAACTAGTATGCCCCAGACTTCCTTTGAAAGGAAGGATCGCGCAAGTACATGGTACGGCACAGTAATACTTTTTGAATCGGGATGAGATTTGTGAATCCCACCTTTGATATGGGATTTCAGGAACCACGTGAAGGAAATTTTGGAATCTTAGTATGATGATTTCAGGAATTCTCTGTAGAAGCACACGCACCTGTTTGTCACGTATGAGGTGCTTATTAAGGTTTTGTTATGAAAGAACCTCGACCATTCTCCTTCCGTATGTTTAGAGGTGAGTAGATAATCAGATTTTTGGATCGGTCGAGAAAATATCCGATAACTATGGTGGAATTCCACGACTGTTTTAGGCGAACAAGAGTGGTCAAATGTTCGTATGGTTTTCTCAGAATGGGAGTTTTGTATATGAATAAATCCGAGTAGTTGACATGTAGTGAGGTGCGGCCTTCCAATAATAGTGAGATAATTGAAATTTATAATGTATAGGCGTGACCTATGCGAATGTTGTCAGTTGGGAGCACCATGTGATGTGTCTCCAATGAGAATGTTAAACAAACTTGCTGTGAGGAAAGGACTATAGTGATTGAACGTCGTACTATGTAGATAGTTTGCGTACTGACAAGGATATCCAGAATTGTGCTACCTGGTAGGCCTTATTTTCCAAATTTCGGGACGAAATTCCGTTATTAGTGGGGAGTATGTAATACTCCGTATTTTTATGGCTTTTAAATTTAGGGATTTATTAAATTTAATTGAGATAAATTAATTTAATGTTAATCCGAAATGTTGTTTTAAATATTTACTAGCGTGACGAGAGTTAGTAATTGTTGGAAATTGTTGAATGTTACTGGATGAGTATAGTAATATATGAGATTTATTTTATAAAAATTATCACGTGCGAATAAAATGGCAATTATGAAAATTTAAGTCGGGACGCGCCTGTGTCGTGTCAGGACTAAATTATTATTATATAAAGTGAATAAATTATAAGTTGCTCATATGGTCATTTTGAGTGCGTCAAAGTTTCCGGAAGGGTCGAGATAGTCAGAAAAGTGTACCCGGGGGTTTAGTTTGGGTCTCGGGGTATTTTTAGGCCTAATTAGTACCCCGGGAGGGCGTTTTGGACATTTCGTAATTATGGGTAATTAAACCCACGAATTTGCAAGGGTTATATCAGATGTTAAGTGCTATCTTCTAGGGTTAACACAATCAAAAACTAATGACAGCCATTGGAGAGGAAGGGGAGGAGCTTTCCAAGGGTTCTAGGCCAAGAACTCCTCCGGTTGCACCGCCGTCACCGTCAAATCGTAGATCGCGCGAAGGGGATCACAACCACACCTTTTTCTTCCACAAATCAGAGGCTAAATTTCCAGGCAAGTATCTATCTTGCTTTTATCAAGTTAATTCATCCTTTTATATTAGTCTTAGGTTGATTATAATTAATGTTTTTGAAGAAAAATGTTAATTGAAAACAAAAATTGCATGTTGTAGAGGTAGATATCACATTTCTGGAAATCCATTTCACATGTAGAGGTTGAACCACAAATTTCCATGGTATTAGTGATAAAAAAAATTGGAAAAAAATGGAAGAAACTAAGTTAAAGGAAAAATTAGGGTTCTTGAGACTTATAAAGATTTTTGCCCTTTTATCGTGTTATAGATGATGAAAATCCGCATGTGTTACGTAGGATATTGTTTATATGGGTATACAACACTTATAGTATAATTGGTTGGGAGTTTGGGACTGAAACATGATGATTTGGAGGAGTTTGGGGTAGCAATTCCGTAGATGGGTTTTCTGCAGTTTCGCCATAACTGCTTGATCGATCGATCGAACCCAGAGCATCGATCGATCGATCGACCCCCTTTTATCGATCAATCGACCCATCCTGAAAACTTGCACTTTTGCTCGTGTTAGCATAATCCGATTTTATGCGTAGTAAACCTTGATTAGAGTTGCTAGAACATAATGGAACATAGAGAGGACCAGTAGGGTCAAGATAAACCCCGTTAAGTGGGACTTTAATGTGAAGGAAAATAAAGGGTAAACGGGGAGACTTTCAGACTTAAGAAACCATACGTGCGTTGATTAAATAATCAAAACATCTAATAAGTTGGATTAGAAGGCAAGAGAGGGCCTACTGAAATTGTACTTAGATAAAGAGAACACTTCGAGTGACGAGAAGTGAGTTTAGAATAAATTAATTATGAGAATAAGAGGAATGATGCCGTTATACGATATAATTGAGTAAAATGTGTAATAACAAATAATTATAATTATGGGTCGTGAGCGCACCTAATTTAATAATGTGGATGTGAATGCATATTTATATATGACGGTGTGATTATGCATACATTATTTCTGTGTGAAAATCATACCCGGGCTAGTTGCTATCACGGGGGTTTTCGCGCTGGGACAGTCTTATCTCGATGGGACCTTTATGGGGGATATTGACTTGTACCCTAGAGCATAAGATTCCTAGGTACATGTTATCGTATCGATAGTCACGGTCCTAAGAGACGCGAGGGTATGTGCTGACCTCTTGGACTTGGAACTATATTCGCCTCCATTTGTTTGTGTTTTGTGTTAATACAGTTCGATAGTGATTCCGAACTAGTATTTCCCTTAGTTTGTGTGATACGGGGACTTGATAGCAGAGTATGCTAGCACCATAGTTTTTTATGTGGGGTGTCGTTAGTATATATGTATTATATGAGTGATTGGTATATATATACTTATTTAGGGAAACTTTGCAGCATAGATTTTATGTGGGGTGCTGTTTGTATATATATTATATGTGGCACTAATATATATACGTATATCTAAATGAGAACTTTCAGCTGAGCGAAATAGAAGTTAAGCAATGTATAAATTTTCAATTTCACTATATGTATTCGAAAACGTTATAATGATACGGAGTTATTCTAATTAACGTAAGAAATCTTGAAGAGATAGGTTATCTAAATGTGAATAACATAACCTTAATTTCGCGTGTTAAAATTTATGGAGAATAAGTAAAAGAGATAAATGGGATTCATTAGTACGGTAGACGTGCACACTGGATGAGAGGTGAGAATTCTCAAGAGAGTGTCGCATACTAATATGACTGTTGCATTAGCCGGTAAGCATTTTAAATACTTGCTAAACTATTTTTAAAACTGTTTTACATTCGGGCTCTGACCCGTTTGTTGTTATTTCTTCTCTCTTGTGTGTATATATATATGTACTACAGGTGCCCAGCCACAGGGGCGTCTTGCTTAGGATTCTTTGGATGGAACGTGCTGTAGCTTTTGTGGAAGTTGCAGGCCATTGCTTAGACGACCTCATTGTTGACTCTACTCCTAGTTCAGCTTTATCCAGCAGGGGCATGTGTCGCCCTTTTTCCATTATTTAGTTGGTATTGTCAGAGGTTGTAATTCTTTTAAATTTCAGTATCTTTATTTCAGGATCTGTTACTGGCAGGATGTTTTCCTTTAGTGTTCTAAATGTTGAGATTCATGATTTATGGTTAAACTCTTGAATGTTCATTTCTATTCTCATACTTAATGTGTGACTCTTAAAACGTTAATGGTTAAAGGTTTTATAATTGGATTTAATAAAATGGAAATAAGGTCAGAAATGGTTTTGACACTTAGCTTAATTATTTAGGGTGTTTAATTGGAAAAGTTATTTTTGCGACAGTGATGCTAAGAATGAACCAATTGTTCACCTTGATTTTGATTTAATAAAGGAGATATCGCCCGGTATTTAATTAGGTGGGGTGTCACAGAGTGGTTCTTACATTTCATTAATCTCTCAATACTAAAGGAGTATGACCCATATGTCTAGTACAAGATAAGGTAATTCAATAAACACTTTAATAATAGTGGAATACCAGTGGTCTGGAATAAAAGTGGACATTATATATATATATATATAGAGAGAGAGAGAGAGTTAACGGCTCAAATATTCTTTCAGAAATGGTACCCAATCAATAATAAATTTGAACAAACGTACCCCAAAACACAAAATACCTTTATTATTATAATTATGGAAATTTAGGCTTAAGTCTCATTTTCAAAGATTTGTTGAGCTCTCCTCCCATGTATTATTTAAATTGTATTCAGTCTCATAACCATTCAATTTGCTTTATAACCACTTAAATCTGTCGCATAACTGCATTTAACCTCCCCTCTTCATTTGTGCAGAGAATGACATGTCCCGTTTTATCGACAACTAAAAAGCAACAAATGAGGATTGATTATAAATGTATATTTAAAAATCCTGATTATACCTTCAATACGATAGTATTAGAGGTTGATAATAAGCCTTTAATGCTCAAACACAACAAGGTAGTTCACGTGGAATCTCATCTTTACATAGATATCTAACAAATTGCGATATTCAAGATGAATTGTAATTTTTCCTTAAAAATAGAAAGAGACTCTTCATAATTTTTTTTGTACATAAACGTTTTTTTATTCATTCTAACTCATATTCCATTTAGTTTCGTAGGTTAACATTAGTTTATAATCAAAGTCAAATTTCAATTTACAAAAAAAAACACCAATAGTTATGGTTGCTCCATCTAGAAAATGTCTTACACTACCCATTCTACTAAAGAACATATATGAATCTAAGAGAACATCTCTTTATAGAGGCTAAAAGAACAGAAATAACTTACATACATACCGATTCTTTCCTAGCCAGTCACGCGATCACCAAGAACAAAATTTGGGACAAAACCTCTCACTTGAAGTATTTTTTGAGAAGATGGTAATATCCAACCACTAAAATCATCAAAACTATTAAAGCAGCGGGAGCAGCCCATAGCAAATAGTTCTATATCTCTTTAAACTGTTTATAATACAATGAAAAGAGACATTAAGAAAGTGTGTATATAGAAATTTCTATTGGATAAAATATTGCATCCCCTGAAGACCTCTTCGTGCCTACATATAAATTCTAGGTTTATTTTAAAATCAGACTTTAAAAGGAATATGCCAAAAGTTGATATATGGCCTTTCTAAAAGGCATTTTAACAAACAATTAGTGTATTGTTTTATATTAGAAGTAGTAGATGCATTTAATAATTACACGTGTCCATTAGGGATGAGAGATCTCAAATTTAGTTATGTTTAGGCTATAATTTTACATATATACATAGATTGTAATTCCCGCAAAAAATTTCGTATTTAATAAACATGACAACAATATATGTAAAACTTGTTTGCATTTATTTCGTTTCAAATGAATTTTATTTCAACATGAAAAGGTTGTTGAAGCAATTCCAATATATAACATTTATATAGTGTGAGAGAGCGTAAAACATAAAATAAAATGAATGTCAAAAATATTATTCTGTCAAAACAATGTGGAGTTGAATTTATAGAAATTAATTCTTAAATCAACGTTAAATGGTACAGGATCAGCCTTTACCATCTAAGCCTACAATTGTAACCTTGAATTTTTGCAACAATTACAGCTCTAAGTAGAATATTCATATGGGGTATCCAAACGTGGTATCAAATCTGACTTAAATAAATGTCCCATCCCTTTTACTTTGGCCAAGAAGATCCACAAATCCCATGTATGCTTGAGCAATTATGTGGTGATAATAGTTGACAATTTTGGATATCATAATTTGAACAGTTAACAAAATTGCCTAATCACTGTAGTAAAAGAATAGTTGACAATGATCGTGCTAGAAAATTGGTACCCAAAATTGCCTAATCATACCTCATCATCATTGATGGAGCTTTGATATGGCTAGACAAAAATGGTCAGACTGATATACCAAGAGGTCTTTAATTATCTATTGGTCTATATGGGTTCGTTGAAGACAGCGAAAAAGATTAGGCACTTTTCAACTCTTTGATCATTGAGAATCCAAAATCCAAAGCATCCTTCCTGCTTTCTATGGCTGGTCACGATGATTCCTACTAAATAGTCAGAGTTTTTTTTCGGTCATACTAACAATACCTACATAGATAACTAACCATCTTCCATCTTGAAAACACAAATGTGAAGAAAATACAATCAGCGACCAAGAAATACAACTAAGTCGATTCCAATTCCAAATTCAGTTATTGTTATTAAGAATAACATAAATTAAATAGTGTTTCTTACATTTGATGTACACAGATAAAAGACGAGAGAGGTTTTGAGGGAGATGGATCGGCTGGAAGAGAGAGATAGGGAGAGGCGTGGAGAAATTTGAGGAGTTGACGAAGGGGCAACAAAATGAAAGGTTGCAAATTTTAGTGCATGTATTAAAGGAGCCGAAAATAAAAAAATATTAAATGCTTTGACACCTGTTGTAGGAGTAATGATTGTACGCTATAGTTATATATATTAGGGGTGGCAATTCGGGTTAGTCGTGTCATTTTCGGGTTGCGTTGATTTTGATTTGAGTATAAATTTTAAGTACTCTTAAATCTATACAAGCTAATCGTGTCATGTTCGGGTCAGTTTCGGGTTATTACCGTAAACGGGTTATCGTGTCAAAAATTGCCAGCCCTAATATATATATATATATATATATATATATATATATATATATACACACACACATTACACCGAATTTGTCGAATTGTCACGGTCATTGACCTTGACAAGTTCAACTTGTCAAGGTCAATGACCGTGATAATTCGGGGCGAGACAACTTTTTTTGTCACGAATATATTCATTAGAATTGTCACGGTCGTGTCACGGTCCCTGACCGTGACAAGTTTAGTCACGGTTAATAACCATGACAAAGCCTTGACCCTTTTTAAAAACATTGTCACGGTCAATGACCGTGATAATTCTGGGCAGAATTTGAAAAAATTTGTTGGGCAATATGGCTACTGTCACTGCCTAGCAGTATATTTGTACCTATTATAGCAACGTTGTACCTGTTCAAACATCATATATCCAAATAAACTAAAGATAATGCAAATATACATTCAAAATAGAAATAATATACATAAGGATATAATCCAAATATAATTCAAATGTACCAACTTAAAAATAATGTCACTACATGTCTGGGGTAAATGTGAGGAGGTGAGTAGGCCACATGATATATGAATTGACACACCCACTAATATACATCGTGCCACATTGTTCACGCAACCACAATAGGGAGTTCTCCTTCCCGGGTATCACATGCGTGACGAGCACCTTGGACTCAATCTCTTGAAGCTCACGTCCATGAACTATTCCACCCTGGATGATATTCGGGTCCCTCAACCCCCGCCCTATCCGCTGGCCATCAAATACGTCCAATATGAACATGCTCGGCCAACCAAGTGTCGACATCGGTCTGTTGAAGGGAGCCAAATAGAGAAGTGGACCATCGAAGTACGCACGTGTCGGTGATGAAGCAGCGAGGTCAACATCCTCATCATCCTGCACCTCGTCCTCCCGCACCTCCTCTTCCACCGCCTTCTCCTTCCCTTTCCCCTTACGGTCTCCGCCCAACGTACGCTTCATAAATGAGTACATATCTTGGACTGTCTCCTCCAAACGGGACAGCTTCGCTTCATGTGAATCTGCCGTTCGAGCCAACCCGGTGTCGCTCGTCTCCAATCCGATGATCCTAGATTTGGCCACCCACGAGCTCACCCCCTTGTCCTCCCCTTGCGATCGGATCCAAGCACTTGGCTGAGTACGTCTACGGACAAAGATGCCTTGTCGGCATCAGACTGCGACTCATGCACTTCCTTAAACTTTGCCTGAAACGACAAAAAGCACATGATTAGTAAAATAAGTAAACTAAAAAATTATAACGTAATTAACAAAAAGTAAACTGTCGGATTACTTACAAGCATGGCCGCGACGCTCGGGGACACCTCATTGTCCTTCCCCTTCTTCGTTCGAAGAGCCACATAAGTATCGAACCTATGTGGCTTACCCCCAGGGCCACTCCCTATCCCCTGAAATAAAATAAAGTAAAATTAGTATCGGCCCCGCAGAGTAAAATAATGCAGAATAATATATTTCTGTAGTTATAGACAAATTAAATCTTACCATCATCCTATGCTCCACCTCGGCGTAAGACGTTCGGCCGGAGTAGTGCACGCCCATCTTTTTTGCCCGATTTTCCCTCCCCGATTGGCGAGATGCCAATTGTCGCTCCCCGATCTCATTGTCAATGAACTTTTGCCATTGTGCCAATGAGATCGGCTCTTTCGACGGTACGGATTCACGCCTTTGGATAATGAACTCTCGTGTTTTCTCAAAGTACCATGTCCGCATACTTTTCTTCCACGTCTTATGTTGCTCCCTCAACTGCTCCAAGACGGAATCGCGTAGCTTTGGATCCAAGTTGAATTGTTCATGTCCAACAAATACAATGTTAGTTGCGAATAAATATAAATATAAATAATAAAATGAAATTGAAATCGAAATTGAAATTGAAATTGAAATTGAAATTGAAATTGAAATTGAAATATTCATATAAATATAAATATATTACCTGTAGTGCCGCCCAAACAGCTAACTTGAGCTCATATGGCACCTCCTTCCAACTCATATACCTCGGGCCGATGACCGTCTTTACCAGCGCGAGGGATCTCGCTAATAGCTCCGACTTGTTCTCGATGGTAATCCCAAATTTTCCATATTTTGGGAGCCTAGGGGCCGAGGAACCCTCGTCGCCTCCGCTACCACCGAGCCCAGAAGACATCATCATAACCAGCATCATCATCCTCGCCTTAATACCTGAAGGAGACATTTGCTGTAAATAAATGTTATTAGTACAAATAAAAAAATTAGAAGAAGACATGCAAATATGTACAATTACTAAAAATAAAAATGAGCACTAATTATTAATTTACTTTCATACACCCCCTCCCCTACCACACACACGCACACGTACACGCACACACACCACCCCCTGCCCCTCACCACACACACAAAAATTATTTTCATCAATTAAACTAACAATTAAAGTATACAATTATTAATTTAGTAATTTACAATGAGGAGAAATCCTACTTTCATAATTAATCATATATTAATTTACTAATTTACAATAAGGGGCAATCATATGTTAATTTACTAAAAAAATTAATAATCAATCAATTCTTTTACAAGGGACACTACGCACATACACACACATAGACACACACGCAGCCCCCCACCCCTACCCCACCACCCACCCCCATCCCTGCCCCCTCCCCCCACCTTGCCCCACCCCCTTCCCCCACCCCCACCACACACACGCACATGTACATGCACACACACCACCCCCTGCCCCCCACCACACATAATAATTATTAATAATATAGCCATTTTCAGCCATACCAAAAGATCCCTACTTATCTTTATTAATAATATCTAGAATTAACCACTAAAGAATACCCACCAGATACACCTAAAAACCCACATTGGCCAACCCCCATATGGACAATAATCCAATAATTATTAATAATTATATATTGTTCGATATACAAAGTAATTTTCAAAAAAAGTTAAAAAATTTCACCCCCATATGGACAATAATCCAGTGGTAATGCCACTTTTGCTGTTAACCAACCCAACATCGATCCACTATGTAATCCAACAGCAATGTCAACAACAAATGTGTATCCCGTACTCCTTCTAATTCATCTACTCAATTAATTCATTTCATCAATTAAACTAACAATTAAAGTATACAATTATTAATTTACTAATTTACAATGAGGGGCAATCCTACTTTCATATGAAATGGGCACTAATTATTAATTTACTTTCATCTAAAACTATACAATTAAAATTACAATTAAAGTTATACAATTTATTAATTAAAGCTATACAATTGTTAAGATTGCCCCACCACACACACACACACACCCACCACACCACCACCACACCCTCCCCCCGCCACACACACCCACACACCTGCACACACACACACACACACACCCCACACCCCCTGCCCCCTCCCCCACCACACTCCCTTCCCCCCTCACCCCACCCCCACCCCACCTATACACACACACGTACACACACAACCCACCCCCTGCCCCCTCCCCCACCACACACACACATACACACACATATACACATACATATACACACATATATACACGCACATATAGAAATGAAAGAGAAAGAGAGGAAAAAACATACCTTAGAGAGAGAGAGAGAGAGAGACCTCGAAATTGCTTAGAGAGAGAAAGAGAGGGAAAAACCAAAATCGGTGGGAAAAAAAAAAGAAAGGGTAGGGCTTTTTTGCTGTGTAAATTGTCATGGACGTGTCACGGGCCTTGACCGTGATAATTATTTTAAGTATTGTCACGGTCAATGATCGTGACAATACTTTATCAAGGACGTGTCACGGTCAATGACCGTGACACGAAACGCGTGTTTGTTGTCACGGTCAATGACCGTGATAAGGGTGGCCGACTGAAAGGTGATAATTTGGCCCTTTTGGTGTATATATATACACTAGTGTGCAGGCCACGCGATGCGTGGCCGTATTTCATTTCTAAGTTCTAATGCTATATGAATAGAATGAGATTAAATACATAGAAATTGACATAATATTTCACGTTTTTTCATTGCATCTCACTTTTTTTTACACGAAGTAGCTTTATGTTGTGTCCGTGTAATTTCACCGTCAAATAAACCGGCGAAAGAAGCCTGTTTGAATTCCATATCGAAAATTAAAATCCTAATCTTATATTTTAAATCAAACCTAATTTAAAAGACACATATGAAATACCCTAACTCCCACCTCTTCTTACATCAACCTTGTGATCTGCTATTAAAGCCCATCCAACATAAAACCCATAAATATAATAAAGAAAAGATGAGCAAAAGCCATTCCTTAATAAAACCTATATATGGACTGAGTTGCATATAAATATAGTGTGTAATGTGGTGAAACCAATCTATTTGGATAATAAGTTTATGCCTGTCAATCTACAAGTAAACTAAGAATGGGTACCAAACAATCCTTACCTGCTATATTTTAGGGCCCCATAACTGTGAAGTTAGGTTAAGAAATCAAGGACAAAGGCAGGCCCCTTTATGAGCATTAGGAGAAGTAGACTTATCTTTTTCCCCATCAGTTGAACTTGGAAGGCATATGAGTATTAGGAGAAGAATTAAACCTAAGTTGCATATTAGACTGAACAGTCTACACGGTCGAACAGTCTTTATAGATTATACTAGCATACTGGTCATGCGATGCCTGGCCGAATTTGTCTAAACAATATTGTTTTGTTGTTGTAACTTGTTGCTTAACATTAGTATAAATGGAAAAAAATCTAAAATAATAAGTAGAAAAAATAATCGTCAACATGGATAGATCCGAGAGTTTATAATACCAGTGAGAAACTCCCATTTCCTGAGGAAAACGAACAAATGCCAAAAAAGGTTGTTAGACATATTTTAAGATTGCAGATAAAAAGGTAGAAAATGACCCAAAAGCACATACAAATTTGTATCTTTAATAAATCTTCACATTGTTTAGACCGAATTAAATGGAATATCATATGGCGTAGAATTATACTAAATTGAAGTTCAAACTCTCTCAATAAATTTAGAAAAAAATATTTTGATTGAAGAAAAAAAATGTAGATGAATAATTAAAATATAGTGAGATGAATAATTACACAAAAGATGGTGTAAATTTGTGATAATATTTTTGTGCACCAGACAATATTTCTCATTAAGAGAACAAAGCCATTCAAATCCATCATATTTGTGTAGAAAAAGTATCGTCCGTTCTTAAAAATAAAACAAAGGATCTTGTGCACAACTTCATGTTGGTGAATAAGGATATGGGTTATGTATTACTCTCTTTTTTCCATTGCTATGTTGGAACTACTACAACACAGTGAAATGCAACTAAAAGAGATGATAGGTGAAGTTTTAAATTCTTCATGTTTTACCAAAAGGAGATGAGAGGTCAAGACCTAAATTCACCTAAATAAATTCAAAAAATAAAAAGATAAAGATGCACACACCAAAGGTTAGTGCAGAATGATTCCAGGGTAAAATTCTGAAGTTAAAAAAAATCACATTAAGCCAGATAATACTCTGTACCAAAAATATTATAAACTAAATATTCAAAATTTTCAACTAATAAATCAAGTATTATTAAAGCCCAATCGTACCATCCTCAACACATATACATATTCATAGGCTAAAAAAGAGCATAATCAAAATAAAAGATGCAAACCTCATAATGGGAGATCTAACAGTCATGATTTGAACCACAGAGAAAAAGTAAAAAAAAAATCAAAGAGAGAGATCTAACAGTAAGTGAAATCACAAAAAAAAAAATCAGGGATGGCTTCTGTATGAGATCTTTCAACATCTATATATAAGTCACAAAAATCTAAAAAAGTAATTCTTTTAGTACCTCAGTGGGGCTTCTAGTGTAACGTATGGCACCCGAATATATAAATATGAAGACGGTGAGTATGACACCTTAACGCCTGAAAAAAATTAGCAAGTAGCAATTGGATTATACTACCAATTTATAGAGAAGAATAGAACTCCACTTTCATCCAAAAATTTTGATATGGATTATAGTTATGAGATTTACCGTTGAGAGAGATTGGAAGATCCAAAAAATGGGAGGATTTACTACCGTTGTGGTGCCTCTCTTGTTCCTCTAGGGACTGGCCAAGTAAGGGAAGGATTATTTGAGATTTGTGATAATCTTGAGACCCATGAAGCCCTTTTCAGTTTTTACGATAATTAAAGTTTTCGAGACTTATGAACCGTGTCATTGCATTAAAGCTCTCGTGAAGATGTAAGGCCTCAGTGAATGAGAGAGAGAGGAACCGTAAAAATTTAGGAGGGGCATTAAATATCATTTCTACCTGTCACGTGTCATCCTCAGAAAATTTGGGTCTACAATTTTTATATAATTATATAGATTTGTGGACTCCTACACACTCGTTGTTGAACTACCTGGTTAGTCTACATAACAGGAAATGGAATTAAGACAGGTGCCATGTGTAAATCTCAAACGGTTTTGGACTACTATAGAGAGAGAGAGAGAGAGAGAGAGATGATATTTTTAGTTGCATTTATGATTAAACCGTCTATTATAACGGTAGTGGTGGTGGTATAGTATGTACTAACATGTAACCCGCGCGATTCGCGGGAGCATTATAATATATCTACGATACAAAATCAATGTGTAGCAGCAGAGCCGTGTAAAATATCTATTCTCCGAATTAACTCGTGAATTGCTTCGATGGCTAGCAAAATTGAATGAGGTGCTCTGTTTAATAAAAGAAAGTTGAAGTCAAAAATGTTATTAACATATACTGATATAAACTAACAACTTAAACTAAAACTTATATCCAAACCCTCGTCAGCCAAGTTACTCGTTAGGTTATTGCGTAAGGAACCAAAAGCCATGGAATTGGGATCTAGTTTCTCATATTATTCTGCACCAAACATACCTATGTTGTTCATGAGCTTCATTGATCCCGTGGTCCAACCCATATCGGGGAAGGACAATTTTAAGTCAGAGTACTATGTTTCCTATTTCGCAAAGTACTTGAAAAAATTCAACAAACCCTCTTGTATGCTATTTTGCTCCTTTTCTTATAAGAGTTATCTTTAACTTTTATTAGGGAATCCTTGCAGATATCTTAGAAATATTCTAGAGATATTTCATCAATTAGATAAAATCTCCAATTTAGACGTACCAACAACAATTGATAATCGCGTACTCAGAGAGAGCTACAGAGGCTTTCCAAGGAATCTTAAAAGCTCACATATGAAAATAATTCCATTAAGGTTTACTACCAACTCCCTTTTCTATGTGCCACGGTGCACCAATGCTTTTGTTTTAAAATCTTACATGTTGTGTTTATTTTCACACATGTTATTATGGATTATTACCAAGATCTACTTTTTTTCTCTATATATTTTGGCAATGTTTAATAACTCAAATTGTTGTGAAAAATGTGTTCCACCCATCCATGGGTGTACCTTAGTAAAGATCTAATTTATTTCTTCTAAATTTAATTTTCCTACCCGCGTCTCAGAAAAATAAATTCCAGGCAATAAGAACTTGCTTTGACTAATATAAACACATCATTTTCCACAATTACAATCAAACATGCGTAAGATGAAATTTTAACTTACAAAAGTATTTGCAGGTCATTTATTTTCCCCTTGGATGAAATAAAACACACATAATATTTTTAACACGTAAATGAAACTAAATTGATTATTTGAAGCCTATGCAGAAGTACACGCACAAATCATAAAAGGAAAAATCGATAAAATCTAAACAACAACAACACATACACAAATCATAAAAGGAAAAATTGACACAAATCTCAATAACAACATCACATACACAATCTCAGCAGCAGCAGCAACAACAACAACAACAACAACAACAACAACAACAACAACAACGACAATAACACATACACAAATCATAACATACCTTTTATCAATCAAATATTTAGGGCAATAATAGCAGCATCGAAACTTGACTGGCAACGATATGATTCCTATTAGCAATCAAATAACCCAATCAAATACATAAACAGTAGTAGTTAGGGCAACAACGAAAATTATAGTATTTATGCACATATTTTAGGGTAGTATTTAAGGTACCAGAAATGCTAAAGCATTAACGAAAATATAATTATTTAGGGTATAAAAATGCTCAAGCATTTCCGAAAATATGATTTGTGTATGTGCTGAAATAATCTTGAGAGCTTACCGGCTTGGTGATTCGAAAAGGGCACGACGGGGTATGATTTTTTTAGAGTGAGAAATTGTTCTTGAAATAGAGGCGGGTTTTTGGATTTGTTGTGGGGCATGGTTGATGAGAAAATAGATGAAGAAAACGTAACTTAATCAATGGGAAGAGGAATGGACTTGACACAAAAGATATAATAATAGTACATTGAATGAGATAGAGGAGTGAGAGAGACACCAACTTTTGAGTGGAGGAGAATATTGTTTTATAATTATAGTAGGTATCCTTTAGCTTCCATATCGAATATGTGAGTAGTAATTTTAATATTTATACTTTATTCATTTCACTATTCTACTGATACGACGCAAATATTGCGTATTTCACCCGTTAACCTACGCGTTATTAGCCCCCTCGGGTATCTTAATCCCTATATTTATGCTCGTTAACCAGAAAACCCTCGGATTTCTATGTTAACATGTTTTGCAGGGGTTAATTGAGCTTTAGTAGGTATTTGGATACTTAGTATGAAGTTCGGATGCATTCCGCTCGATTTCCGTACACTGTCGCACGTTCGGGGGCATTTTAGTCTTTTCACAGCTTGGGTACCTGGACCGACATCTCACGAAAGTTGTATCCCTCCTTGCTAGCTTCGCGTGGTAGCGAACGGTGCGCGATTCCGATGCATAACGAAGAAGTTATGGTGTTTCTTGCGGAGGAAATACAAGAAGCAAAAGAGGAGAAGGAGAAGAAGAAAGAAGAATGCAGGTGCTGCTGCTGCTGCAATCTGCCCTGCTTGATCGATCGATCGACGCTTCTAGTCGATCGATCGACCTTTCAGGATTGTATATATTTTCCCTTGATCGATCGATCGACCAAAGGGGTCGATCGATCAATCCCCTATTTTTCTGCAGATATTTTCTTTTCTTTTCTTTCTTCTTTTCTTTTATTCTAACTTACTATATAAGCCAAATTTTGGTTTTGTATTATAGGGACCAGCCCTTGTACGATTTTAGCTTAGTTTAGTTAGGGTTGGAGGGTTTTTTCTTGGTTCTTCTTCAATCTCTCTTGGATTGACACACTTATTGGTTGTAAGATTGACTATTCATCTTCCCTCTCCTTTAATCTAGTTGTATTTCATTCTTTCCTTGCTTTCTAGATAATTTCCATGCTTTCTAATTAGGTTTTCTTGCTTTAATTTATTGCTTTCTTAGTTAATTAGTTTAATTTAGTTATTTCATTATGCGTCCCTAGATAAATAGGGTCGGGATTGCGTTTCCGCCATTTTCGGGTTCGGACCTCGAAATTTAGGGTTTCGTGTAAAATTGCATTTAATTGAAACCTCGCGTATTAAAGTCGGATTATTATGCGTTTAACTTTCTTTGTCATGCAACGTTAGTGTTTATAGCGATTATCCGAATTTAATCCGCGTGTGACCATTTTTCAGTTAAATGTTTTATCTCGCAACTTTGGGTTAAATTCCTTCTTGCGTGATGTTTATGCTTAATTGTAAATGCTCGATTAAATTGCTTTCGAGCCTTAATTCTAATTAGTAATTGTTTCGATCCGTTTGGTGGAATACGATCACGATCCTCGCTTCACTTTATTTTAGCGTAACTTATTCTTTTCTTTAGTCCACCACAACCACCCATTCACCTTTTCATTTATTTATTTTACACTTTTATTCCTGAAGTAATTAAAACAATTAAAGTCTAAAATTCAATCACTCCCTGTGGATTTTCGATACCCGACTTACCGCTGTACTTGCTTGTCAAGTGTAGTAGCAGCTTAGGTTTTCTTTGTATTGCGGCGGCGAAACACACGACGACTGTGTACTCACACGAACACACTTTTTCCGCTGCACCACAAAAATGGCGCCGTTGCCGGGGAGTGTGTTTTAGATTGTAATTGTTTTATTATTTCGTAGTATTTTTCCGTTTATATTTGTATTCTTTGTTTTAACCTTTTTTGCAGGATTTGCATACTTTGAGAGCTAAGAAACTTTCATTCGCGGTTGCTCACTTTATTTCTTGGTTTCTCCATCTTTCAACAACGAGGTAACCATGTCTTTCTTTTATAGTTATTACGGTTATTCTAATGATTCATACTTTGGGGATAGTTTTCAAGTTTTCCATTTTCAAGATTTTCTTGAAAATGAAAGACTTGAAAACATTTATCGGAATGAAAATCGTTATTGGGAGCTTGAGTTGGATTCATTATTCGAATCCAATGACGATCTTCATTTCATTACTTTCGAAGACGAGTTTCAACCAAATGAGGAGTCCGAGGCTTTTGATCCGAGGAAGCCTACTTTAGAAGAGACTTTGCTTCTTTATTACCAAGGTTTGGAAAGCTTAGATGATGCTGGAATGAGACTTGGTGCACTTTCCGATGAGATGAATTCTTATGCACAAAACAACGAGGAGGTGGAAACTTGTGTTTCACCTCAATTTTTCAAAGAATTTCTCATCGAGTGTGAATCTCTCTCCCTCGAAATTCAATCTCCTTCCGACGATGAGTCGATTGAGATTGAATTTGTTTCATCACCATATTCGTTTTCCGTGATCGAACCATTAGAATTACCGGTTGATTCCTGTGAGTCGGTAGAAATTAAAACTTCTACACTTTTTGCCGATGAGGACTCTTTACCGGACTTATTTTCGATGGATGTTATCCTCATGTGTGCACCATCTCCCATTCCATTTGAAAAACCTTTGGGAGATGAATCGATTTTTCTTGGATCTCTAGTGTAGCTTTCCCCCTTGTTATCCAAATCCCCCATCGTCCGCCCAAAATTTCAAATTGGCGATGGTTCACTTTTTTCACCACCCACATGCCTTCCGTTGTTCAAACGGAATTCTTATTTTCCGGGAGGCATGTTCGCTTTGGAGGGTCCACAGTTGATCTTTCAAAGTCAAATCACTTTTTGGGTGGACCCTCAACTATTTAGACTTCTAGTGTATAGTTAGTGTGAAGCCTAAATAGTAGGTTGTAAATAGTTAGGTTTTTAATTTTCTTTATTTCCTACTTTTCTTTCCTTTTAATTTAGTCTAGTGTAATTAGTTAACTTTTTGTTATTTGTTTTTGCTATGCTCGGTACTAACATGTTTTGTAGATTTCTTTGGACTCATGCTTATGGAGATCGCTCCAATTTTGGGTAATATCGTTCTTTTCCTCTCTTTGTGTTGTGTTCTTAATGCGCATTGAGGACAATGCAACATTTAAGTTAGGGGGTGTAGGATATTTTATCCATTTCTTTGTTTTGTCCATGGATTTGCTCACATTTAGTTACTAAGTATGCCTTTTTGTGAAAAATTTGAAAATTTTCAAAAATATTTTCTTTCTTTTTTCTCCTTTGTTGGGCATTTTGCCTTGTTTCCAGTGATAAATTTCAATAATTGCCCGATCCAATAGACAACTCAATGATGCATATTCTCGATTTTAGAAGTTATTAGACTTTAGTCCTCAAATCATTGATATTGTGAATAACTTCATGAATTAAACTTTATCCCCTGAGCATATGCACTTTTCTGGTTCTATTGATTTGGTTTAAGATTTTTATAACTCGGTAATCTTTTATTGCATTGTATATACTTACACCGAGTAAGCTTCGTACCTTTCGTCGTTTGTGAGTGTTATACACTATTCTTTCCTCTTTGAAAACGTTGAATTCGTTGGTAATCTCACTAATCTTTCATTTGACCGTTCATTAATTGAGTTCATGCTTGAAATGTGTTACTTGATCATGATTTTCATATATTGTTTTGACTTGAGAATTGCGTATACTTTGTGAAATGATCATAGGCCCTCTTTGATATATCACCCATATTAGCCTTGACCTCACCCTTTTATGTTTACCCTCATTAACCCCTTTGAGCCTAAATATAGCCCTTCGTTTCATAACCCAAATCCCATAACCAACTCCAAATTGGAGTTTTAAGACATACATACACCTTACATACCTTTGTTTGGAATGTTACTTGGGATTGAATGTTGTTGTTGTATTGCGGTTGCAATTTTAGGCATATGAGAGTTTGAAAAGTAAAGAAAAATAAAGAAAAAGAGTGAAAAAGAGAAAGCAAAAAGCAAAAGAAAACAAAAGAAAACAAAAGAAAACATGAGAAAAAGAAGAAAAGAAAAGAAAGAGAAAGTTGTAAATGTTGTATATAGTTCAATAAGCTTTGATTACTCTTCCCGATGATATATCTAATGCCTTTTGGAACTTGCTTTCCATTTTTGATATTGCCCGCATTCTTCCCATTATCCCGAGTTTTCATCCCGAACACTTTGAATCCGTACATACATTCCTTCGTTTCGCACCCTAGCCATACCTACATTACAACCCTATTAAAGTCCTATGTGATCTTAGGGTGCATTTAATTCAAAAATCATAATAGTTGTGATAATCTATGAAAATGCCTTTCGCCTCTTTTAGTGTGCGGTATCTTTTCATTGAGATTACAATTTTTCATTTTATATATAGCGTTCTTCATTTGTGACATGTGTGCGGCCTAGTTTCCATTTACATTTACTCTTTATGCCCGCATGTCCCGTGTATTACCTCCCTTTTCATAGTGAATTCATTTGTTGAGTGTAATGCCCGTGAGGATTGAATGTATGCTTGCCTTTATGTTTATCCGGTTTATTTAAGTTTTTGCCAAATCACACTTTGCATGTGCTCTCTCCCCTCCCACATTTTAAAGTTTCAATTCTATGAGATGCATTCAACTTGTTAATAACAACGGACTTTAGCTTGAATTCATTCAATATGCTAATAACATGTTTGAAATCTTTTTCATTGTTATTGAGTTTGTCGCATGTTGGGTTGGGCATATTTTGAGGAAACCATTTGATGTTTGTGGATTTCATCTCTGAAAACCCTCACGAGACGACACTCGTCCACTAGGGTAACCTAGGGGTTTAACGGCTTATTGCATATGCTAAATGCAATCGTATCGCCCGCGAAAGTGGCCTTATCTTTTTATTGCTTTTATACCATATTTTTGTTCTTCTCCTGCTTTTGGTTTGCTTGTAGTTCTTGTTTTTTCCTATTTCATTGCTAGGGACTAGCAATGTGTAAGTTAGGGGGTGTGATACGACACAAATATTGCGTATTTCACCCGTTAACCTACGCGTTATTAGCCCCCTCGGGTATCTTAATCCCTATATTTATGCTTGTTAACCAGACAACCCTCGGATTTCTATGTTAACATGTTTTGCAGGGGTTAATTGAGCTTTTATAGGTATTTGGATGCTTAGTATGAAGTTCGGATGCATTCCGCTCGATTTCCGTACACTATCGCACGTTCGGGGGCATTTTAGTCTTTTCACAGCTTGGGTACCTGGCCCGACATCTCACGAAATTTGTAGCCCTCCTCGCTAGCTTCGCGTGGTCGTGAACGGTGCACGATTCCGATGCATAACGAAGAAGTTATGGCGTTTCTTGCGGAGGAAATACAAGAAGCAAAAGAGGAGAAGGAGAAGAAGAAAGAAGAATGTAGGGGCTGCTGCTGCTGCAATCTGCCCTGCTTGATCGATCGATCGACGCTTCTGGTCAATCGATCGACCTTTCAGGATTGTCGATATTTTCCCTTGATCGATCGATCGACCAAAGGGGTCGATCGATCGATCCCCTGTTTTTCTGCAGATATTTTCTTTTCTTTTCTTTCTTCTTTTCTTTTATTCTAACTTACTATATAAGCCAAATTTTGGTTTTGTATTATAGGGACCAGCCCTTATACGATTTTAGCTTAGTTTAGTTAGGGTTGGAGGGTTTTTGCTTGGTTCTTCTTCAATCTCTCTTGGATTGACACACTTATTGGTTGTGAGATTGACTATTCATCTTCCCTCTCCTTTAATCTAGTTGTATTTCATTCTTTCCTTGCTTTCTAGATAATTTCCATGCTTTCTAATTAGGTTTTCTTGCTTTAATTTATTGCTTTCTTAGTTAATTAGTTTAATTTAGTTATTTCATTATGCGTCCTAAGATAAATAGGGTCGGGATTGCATTTCCGCCATTTTCGGGTTCGGACCTCGAAATTTAGGGTTTCGTGTAAAATTGCATTTAATTGAAACCTCGCGTATTAAAGTCGGATTATTATGCGTTTAACTTTCTTTGTCATGCAACGTTAGTGTTTATAGCGATTATCCGAATTTAATCCGCGTGTGACCATTTTTCAGTTAAATGTTTTATCTCGCAACTTTGGGTTAAATTCCTTCTTGCGTGATGTTTATGCTTAATTGTAAATGCTCGATTAAATAGCTTTCGAGCCTTAATTCTAATTAGTAATTGCTTTGATCCGTTTGGTGGAATGCGATCCCGATCCTCGCTTCACTTTATTTTAGCTTAACTTATTCTTTTCTTTAGTCCACCACAACCACCCATTCACCTTTTCATTTATTTATTTTACACTTTTATTCCTGAAGTAATTAAAACAATTAAAGTCTAAAATTCAATCACTCCCTATGGATTTTCGATACCCGACTTACCGTTGTACTTGCTTGTCAAGTGTAGTAGTAGCTTAGGTTTTCTTTGTATCGCGGCGGCGAAACACACGACGACTGTGTCCTCACACGAACACACTTTTTCTGTTGCACCATCTACCGTATTAGTATTATAATATAGATAGACATAGATATAGATTGGTTGTTAGATGAAGATGGACCAGCGACTGCTTTAAATATATCATTTATGGTATTTGGTTTTATAATGAAGATACCATGGACCAGAAATAGGTTGACTTGTTTTGGATTTATCATTCATGATAGTTCAGTTGTATATGGACTAGAATTGGGTTGACTCACCTGTGCTTTTGGATATATCAGTCATGATATTAGTTTTAATATTAAGATACTATATGGACTAACAAATAGGTTGACTCGCCTGTGTAATGAGTGCAACTGTATGGTATATTGATCCTTCATGTCAATTGCTATTTTTAGCATGAGTACCATACAGACGAAATGCAACCAATTAATATTTTGAAGAATATAAATTGCTTACGTTGACGTCAAGGTTCTATTGAATATATTTTTTAGCATTGAGATGTACATCATATTGACAAGAGAAACCAATTAAGACTGCAAAGAGTTCATATTTATTAGGTTAAACGTTAAAAGTTATTAAGTGTAAGACAACTAATCCGTAATTTTAATATTTTAATCAATCAATTATGAAGATTAGCATGATTCCATTTTAATAAAGTTAAATATATTTGAACTCAAATTTGATCTTATTCGGATATAATTATATTTTGTTACTTGGGCGGAGTGTCGAAGTAGTAAAAAATTTATGTATGTTTTGAGTGTCTTGATGAAAAGACTAATACCAACGCAATTCGTCGATTTTAAAAGAAAAAGTCCATTTGTACTAAGTTTGTATTACACGTGTATTAAAATATAGTACAAGTTTGATTACAATTATTTAATACATTTTAGATATGAACTTGGAATAAAAACTCGGTAAACGTATCATTACTTTAAAAATTGAATGAATAGCGACAAAACTTGAGTTAAGATATTGAAAGTAAACTAAATTATGATAAGTATAATAAAGACAATAAGAGTAAACCCGAAATTTAAGAAAGTTAAAGATAAGACTAAAAATAACATAAAGCGAAGGTGATTTTACTAAACCTACTCCTATTGTACAAATAACACGGAACAAAGTAAATGTAATCTAAATAATTCGATTCTAGTATGGAACCTTTTCTCCTGTTATCTATTTCCATTTATAAGTGTGGGGAGATAACTTCTCTAGTTGCTTTAATTGAATTGAATTCAATCACTTAAATCTCGTCATATCAGGGGTGCCAATGGGTCATATCGAGTAATTCAAAGACTCACTGAAAAACAACTTTACCCATAAAAAAATCAATAAGTAAATGGGTGGAAACTGAATTCATAGACGATTCGTTTACTTAAGATGAACAAGTGATATGACACGACTCGTATTCACCTGTCAAGTAAAATGATTCACTCTATGGCATGTATATAAAATGGACTATGTTAAGCCTTTAACCCGTTTAATGCATCACAACCCGTTAAACTCATTGCAACCCGATCAACCCATAATAGCGATCTCACCTATTCAGACAAGAAGATGGTTTTATCAAGGAGCAAACTCATAAAGTCTTCTCAATAACAAAGCATTAGTGGAAGTGATAAACAATGGTCATCTAATATCAACTATCAAATGGGCCATTTATCACCTGGCTATTCTGGATATTAACAATACGTGTATGTGTGTGTGTATGTTTGTATAAAAACAAAATTTATGAAAACATAATGTATAAACGTAAATCTAAACTTATTAAATTTTTGGAGTGTAACTTTCATGAAAGTTAGATAATCTAAGCCCACCGAATTCTAGTTGTGTCCTTAAGATTATTTTGATTCCTTTAAGATTATTAAGGTAATGAGAATCGTCTTCCACGATAGAATTAATTTTCGTTCCTATGGAAGGAGCATTGCAGTCTGCATAAGAACCGTATAAATGCAATGATTTTAGCACTCTAACTCGAGAATATAAGAGAATAAGGGGGAGAGAAAATCGCAGGAATGAAGTGAGGAATTATGTCATACCCTAGGGAATTTTATATAGTTGTTAATGGCCATTGGAACATTCACATATGTATGTTCAGTGTGGCTTTCTAATGAACAAATATGATTGTTTCATTAATAAAAATCCTCAATAGACATGACCTTTCTTACTAATAATTATTAACGAAAATAAAAAGTCCAACGGATTGAATAAAACAAAGTTGGACATTTTGCAAATGGGCAAAGAATATTTTATAAAAACTCAGGCCATTTGTTTTATGGGCTGTGAAAGAAAAAATTCAAACCAAAAACTTAAACGAATTTTGACCAATGAATACTCCATGAAGCTCACTCCCAGTCGATATTGATTAATCCGAGTTGGAATGGGTGGGTGGTAATGTACATGTAGGAGTATATTAACTAGTCACATTTCACATTTTTTTTTTTATTTGGGAAAAGGTATTTTACCCCAAGTTTTATTCGTTATATCAACCCAATAGGGTATCTTTTGAAATAATTTTCTTATTCAATACTCTTAAACAATACATCAGAATATCACACATTCACTCACACATAGGGGTGTTCGTGGTACGGTAAAAATTCGTACCGTACCGTTTTGTACCGATAAAAAGTGGTAATGGTTTACCTTTTTTAGTTACCGAAAACCGAAATTACCGAAACCGAAATTACCGAATTTTTTGTGGTTGGTTTTGGTTTATGCATTTTAAATACCGATTTACCGAAATTACCGTCCCAAAAATTACCGAAATTGCCATATTGAAACTACCAAAATGGGAATACCAAAGATAACATACCAAAAATACCAACTTATATAAACCAAAACAACTAATTTAATAAAACCAAAAGAGACGAAATGATATCCTGGTGTACTTGAATAACCAAACTTGTGGGCTGTTAAAAGGGTGAAGTTTTGTCCTTGGTTTGGCCTTCGTTATGAGAAAAAAAAATAGAAAGGTTGTCCCACATCGGTAATAATAGGACATGGACTGTTTATAACATCCTATAAATAAACCTCAACCAGATATTGCACTACTGAGTGGCCAGGCAGTAACTATTAGGCTGTGTATGAGTTTAACTCTTTGGTCTTCATTAATATTTGAGTCAATAAATTTGACCAAAAAATTAATGATATGATAAGATTTTTTTAATTTCCATGGAAGTATTCTTCTATATTGGTCGGCTGTAAATAGCGGGCTTATTGGAATTTTTGGGTGTCCATCAATATTTTGGTCAAAGTAAATTTGACAAAATAGAAAATGGTAATTTATAAACCTATTTTTTTTATATTTATAGAAGATTTTTTTTTATGATCGGTTTACCGAAAAAACCCGGTCTTACCAACGTACTGTGCGGTACGGTATTGGTATATGTGAATACGTACCGATCGATAAATTCGGTATTTTCGGTTTTCATAAAATAAAATTGGTTTGGTATTGGTATGGATCAATTACCGATCAAACCGACCGATAATCAGCCCTACTCACACATTAATTGTTCAAACACGTTCATCTTTCTTATGTACTCTTCATCAACCCTTGATAAAATAAAATATAAAATAAACTCTTTTGGCATCTATGATTATGACAAAATGTTAATTATTGTCTTTAAGTTTGCCACATAAATATAATTGTAGTAAAATCTATAGGTGATGTAATCATATCTTGAGTATTTTTCACTTTTAATATCTCCAATTATTGTCATAACCCCAGCCTTCAACTATATGTTCCTTATAAAATATATGTCAATAATGGCACAAAGTAAAATAAAATAAAATTAATCAACCAGGAAGAAAACAGACATGGAAGACACACAAATTTATGTGATTCACTTTTCAATTTGAGAAGTGGCATCAATGATAGTTGCATGTGAACGGTTGCAGTATAATGTTTAACATTAAAATAGTGTGATGTGTCTCTCTACTATGAAATGGACAACTCTTAATAGCCTTTAGATACTAGGAATATTAGAATGAGTTATACATGTCTAATCTGCAGTCGAGGGGAAACTGATATAGGATAGCAAGCTTTAAACAATCTAATAATTAAATAATATAAAAAAGTGAAAGTATTGAGTAAGGAAAACTAGTACTGGAAAAAGCTTAATTTCTTGGAATAATTGTTAATAAATTTCAATATCTCTTGTGTTTGGGTCTTTCTAGACATCACTTATGATTATGAGTTAATCAGGCGAGATTTCGATTCATGCCCATGAGAATAATTTAATATAATTGAGCTTAATTGATTCACATAGTTATTTAATTCATTTCATGCTTAGGATGGAATGAACCTAATGGGTCACATGTAATAGGGGAGTCATGACAAGAATAAAATTTTTGGGGTGTTAAGTGTAATTACAAAAAACATTATGGGACTTTATATAGCGGTAGGGTTCGCCTTAGTGAATTGTTGAATATTAAATCTAAAGTGGATATATTAGCAGAAAAATCAGCATCGGGTTGTCATAAGATATTTTCAATTTCTCATGAAATCGTAGTAAAGGATTCCCAATCCTAACTCTACTAGGCCTCTCTCTCTCTCTCTCTCTCTCTCTCTCTCTCTCTCTCTCTCTCTTTCATAAGGAATCTTTATGGTGCAGATTTCGACACATATCGTTTTTTTTTAAATAGTAAAAAAATGATTTTTTTGATGAAACTTCATGGATATGATCTCCATGTTGGGAAGATCATCTCCAATTTTTTTCATCAAAAAA
Source organism: Sambucus nigra (assembly GCA_949130495.1). Taxonomy (NCBI): domain Eukaryota; kingdom Viridiplantae; phylum Streptophyta; class Magnoliopsida; order Dipsacales; family Adoxaceae; genus Sambucus; species Sambucus nigra. Next base: position 56,355,645 of record OX422220.1, read on the forward strand.
TTCAGGAACAAAAACCGTTGAGATGAGATAATATGTAAAAAAATTATATAAATATGCATTTTTTACCGTTAAAATGTTTGTGATAATTTCACCCACTTTTTAATTGAATTTTTTGATGAAACTTGATGGATATGATCTCAATAGTGAGAAGATCATATTCATGAAGTTTCATTAATAAATTCAATGAATAAAGCGGTTGGCACCAACCCAATATTTCAACGGTTGAAAATGCATATTTATACCATTTTTTTTACGTATCCCCCCATCTCAACGATTTTTTATTGAATTTTTTGACGAAAAAAATTGGAGATGATCTTCTCAACGGGAATATTATATCTATGAAGTTTCATCAAAAAAATCATTTTTTTTACTATTTTAAAAAAATGGTATGTACCAGGGTCTGTATCATAAGGAGTTCTTACAGGAGACTTTCTGTGTGTGTGTGTATATATATATATATATTTGTGTGTGTGATAAGCACCCAAAAGTGTTAAAATAATTCCCCAAATAGACGATTTTTAATTGTTAATTCTCGGTAAAACCGGACTTATGTTGGTATTTATTTGTTTTGTAGGTCAATACGCAGTTGAGGTGTCAAACAAGCTTAATTCAAGTCAATTGCTATGAATAAGTGGTCAAGTACGTCAAATATAGCAAATGCGCGACTTATGAAGCTAATTCCCCTGTCTTGTATCAAACCTGAGCCTAAACTTAGCCCAAACCTTCACCCGAGCTCGTGTGTGTTTAGTTTATATTTTTTTTAGATTTTTAGTTTGAGTCGTTTTTATTTTTAGGAGTTATTTTAGATTTATTTAGAATTTTCTAGAATTTATTTTATATTTCTTTTTCTTTTTTATTTTTATTAATTTTTAATTGTAGACGTTATTTTTATTTTTGTTAAATATTATATTTTTAGGACTTTAGGTTTTATTTTTACTTTTGTAGTTTTTGTTTTCATTTTTATTATTTGATTTTGATTTTTAATAGATTTGATTTATTTTTAGAGGATTTATTTATTTTTATGTTTTATTTTAGTGGATCGAGTGTTTGTTTTCCTTTATTTAGTTTTTAGTTTTTAGTTTTTAGTTAGTTTATTATTATTTATTTTTGTTTTGTTTTGTTTTGTTTTATTAATTTTTATTTGAGTCGTGTTTAATTTTTAGAATTTGTATTGTGTGTCGTGTTATTTTTATTTTTTTTCATTTTTTAAGTAAATTTCATTTTTAGTTGAGTTTTATTTTTAGTTTAGTTTAGTTTTTTTTTTTATTTTACTTGTTTTTATTTTGTTAGATTTATTTTTTTATTATATTTTAATGGGAGACAAATTAAACACACACATTACATAGCCCCAAGCTAACACACACACCCCTACACCACACACACACACACACTTAAACTAAACCCTCACCCTCACACTAATCTCCATACACCCACACATACCCAAACCCCCCACCTACTATTCATCATCTTCCTAAACCAAACTCACCTCCTTCTCTCTAACCAACCACCATAACCATATCCACCATAACCAAACCCAATACCCATTTCACCATTAAACCCACTTTACCTCCAACCCGAAAACCCGAACTCGAGAACCCCATACCACCAAATCCAAAATCGGGGCAGACCCATTTCGCCCATATCCGAAACCCCCTACCCTTTTCAAACCCGTCAAGCCATGAAACCGGGTATAACCCGAACACCTCAGCCCCAACCTGTTTTCAATCGCCAACCGGAACCCATTTCCCTTTTAAAACCCATTTCTGCCCAAAGCCAAATCGTGTACCTGCCAATTTCCAAAACAAAAACCAAAAGCCGAATGCAAAATAACCCCAATCACTTAACCCACTTCAATATTTACCCCAATACCCTTTTAACATATCATATTTTTAACCTTTCCAAAATGTCCCTTGCCCTAATGTGCCCATTATAAAAATAAGAGAAGACCCATTTGAACAAAATCTTCAATTTTTGGTTTTAAACATGAGATCGCTTTTACTCCAACACTCTATGGAGAGTGGTTATATTTTTAACAAATATCTCAATATAGGATGTTGTGAGATAAATTATTTCACATGAATGAATTTTTATGTACAAATTTGTAGTGAGAGAGTTTGTATTTTTAGCAAATGTTTCTCATTATTTAATAGTGCATTGAGACTTCATTTGGAGGGAGAAATACTTATATGCAAATCTTTGTTAGGGTTGTTTGTATGTTTAGCAAATTTAATTCAAACTTTGATAAGTATTTGAGAGTTCACCCATTTGTACATATTGTAGATATTCTTATCTTTTTCTTTTTAGTATTTAATTTTTTTCTTTCTTTGAGATTGTAACTTATTGGAAAAAAAATGTACATATTTTTTTTAGTTAGATTTTTATATTTCATTAATTTATTTTTGGCATTTTCTTTTAGATAATTAGTTTAGAATAGTTTTAATATTCTTTTTGAACTCACAGTATATCACTCCACTTTAATTTAAACAAAAAATATTTATCTCATTAGCATTTTCTTCTTAGTTAGTTTACTTAAAAAAAATCATAACACTTTGTTAAATAAAAATTCTTTTAAAAAGTAAAAATACCAAAAAAAAATAATAACATGAAAATGATTTTGCAAATATCTTCACATTTAGTTCTTCACTCATAGGGGTGTGTTTCGGCAGGATCGGATCGGAATAGGGGTGTTCGAAAATTTTTCCAAAATTTTTGGAATTTTAAAATCCTTTCCAAAATCGAAAAAATCAATTTCGGAAAATCAATTTCTTTTCCATGTCGGCAACTTCGGAATATTCGAAATTTTTGGATTTTTTTTATTCGGAAAAGATTAGGAAAAATCGAAAATATCAGTTTTATCTTTTTCGGATAATATCGGAAATACAAAATTATCAATTTTATCTTTTTTATTCCACTTTTTTTTTTGGGGGGGGGGGGGGGGGGGATAGTCTTATTTCCATACAAATGTCAATTTCAAGCAATATTCAGTATTGATGCTAAGCTTAAAAGTTGAACCTGGTAAGATCAAGTGAGCAGTGCACATTACTATGAGAAAAAATAAGTAAAGAATAGCACCAATGTTAGTAAGCATACAAGAAAAACACTACGTTATTTTCCCTATGATTTCATGAACATCCTAATCATAAATTGCGATTATTTACAGAGTTATAGAGATACAGCAAGATGCAAGCAATATACGATGACTATACTGTGTTTCAATGAGAAGATAGATGAAATCATTGATGGCAAGTTAAATCAATTGAAGGCTCAGATATGTTTAGCAAATAAAGCTACAAAATCATGTTTAATAGATCGGAGAGGAATGAGTCCATACCTGACTGAGTGAGAGGAATGAAAAATGAAAGGATTCGGGAATGAGAGCGGTGTGATTTTTCTAATTAGTTTAGAAACAAGAAAAGAAGGGGGCAAAAGAACTTTTATATAGGTAAAAATTAAGGGTTGAGATTATTTTAAATGAATGGGTGGGATTATTTTAAATGAAGGGTGAGATTATTAGGAAATATGATGAGTAAAAATTATTAAAATGAATAAAAATATTATTATTTCGAAAAATAGTTTGGATAAATCGGATCGGCGTGATATCGGAATTTTCGAAACGAAAAATCGAAAAGTCGGAAATTTATATTTGATTTCCAATTCCATTCCAATTTATATCGAAAAAGTCAAAAATCGAAAAAATTCAGATGGAAAAAATTATAATGGTGCCAAAATTAGAAAAATTCGGATCGAAAATCGAAAAATTCGAAAGTTCAGAAATAATTGACACCCCTATTCACTAATGAAAGGTGGATTGATACCCTTACTTATCCTATGCATATTTTTTTATGTATTTGTAGGTTGAAGGAATTTTGATTGGAAAGGATTTGCAACAACGACAAAACAACACACACTTAGAAGCAAATTTTTCTTTCTATCAATGTATGTGTGTGTGTGTATATGTGTATTCTAATAATTACATATTTTGAGTTAATTTACTCTCCCTAAAATAAAAGAGTGGTATTCTTGTTATTCTACATGTGTGGATACTATTGGATATTCCAAGAAATACTGGGACTTGTTGTGTTCATACAATCATGATGAAAATTATTCATGCGGACCAAGGATCAAAGATCAAAGTTTTTTGAAAAGTTTATATTCAATGTATTTGATACGATCTTCTTGTATATTAGGTTTATGTGCTATAATTTTCAATGGGCATATCATACTAAAAGATTATGAACATTTTTTATTATCTACTTTGTTAATTGTGTATTTTTGTGCGTGATCCATTGTTTTGACACAATAATATGTTCATCGACACAACATAGTAATGCGGCGCTCGATGGAAGGCTCACCTAGTAAAGCATACATAATAAGTTCGAAGGCATCAGACTTCATTCATTTTACACTACAATAGTCTTTTTCTATACTCGTAAACCTCCACATGAACGTTCCCTTTGGACACCCCATGCAAGTTAAACTGGGAGAACATTATGAAGGAATCCAACACCACGCACCTTCCCCTTACAACTGGTATTTAGATAGATTCGAACCCAGCACCGTGCACTTTACTCACGCAGTACAAATCCGTCCCTTATCGCTAGAACAAACCAGGTTAGGTTACATATGTTTACTGACTTTTAATTAGCGATAATTTTATTCAGACTTTTGTTTTTTCTGCATCTAGTAAATTGAATGTGAAATTTAATCATGTCAACTCATTTGGATTTATATGATCATGATTCGTTATTAAAAAAATTGTTCTAATGCATTATTGTTATGGACTTTTAGTATCGAGTACAGCTAACCCCACTCCTCTAATTCTGCTGGCACTCCAACAATAGTATATTAAGACAAAACTACCCTTTATTTTGTTAACACTCCAACAAAAAAAGTTCTTCCTTTTCAAGACAATAAGTTTACTGCATTGTCAAAAGCCACAAGTAAAAGCCACAAAATTCATCAATAAACTAAACCACTGCATTGTCAAAAGCCAACAAGCTTACTGCATCTTCAACATTAAACTAAACCACTATTACATTGGGTATAAAAACTGTGTAAATTCATCAACATTGGCCACAAAATTCCAATAAACAGTCCTAAAATCTGTCCTAAAATTTGTCATATATTAGCCACAAAATTTCAAAAATGCAATCCACAAATCATAGAAAAATTTGTCCACAAAACAGTCCCAACTTTTTCCAAAATCTGTCCAAAAAAAACAGTCCCAAATCTGTCCACATAGCAGTTCAACTCATAAGAAATGCAGTCCCAAAATGCAATCCACAAATGCAGTCTAAAATCTGCAAAAAAAAAAAGAAAAAAAAAACTTATCTGTCACAAAATGAAATAACAATATACACGATATAACAATATAAACGATAAGAAAACTTACTTGATTTTTGTCAAAAGTAATTCAAATCGATCATTTCCTCCAAGTGCATATTCGTAACTTTGTTTATGCAAGTGCGACTATTGTGTCCCACATTTTGACAAACTCCACATTTTCTACCATTTTCAACAATTTCAAATGCGGAGGGATCACGACTTGTAGAACTAATTGCTTTTCTTTTTTTTTTAACCACACCGACGCCCTTTATGAGGTTGAATAATAGGTTCAATAATGAACGGAAATGGAGAATCAAGTAGTTTAACAATTTGATTTTGGCTATCTTCCCTTTGAGCAAGCGACATTTGTAAATACTTAGCACGAAATTCCCCAAGAAGACCTTCAATTTTATCCTTTTGGCTAATCAACATCCTCTCAAAACTACTAGATGATCGTATATCAATCCTCCATTGTAAATGTATATCACAAAGTCGTAAAACGTTGGGGTTGTTATTTCTCATCATGTGTGCACATGGCATACCCATTGTCTTTGTGAAATGCCCCATACATGTACCCCCAAGTGAGTCGAATTTTGATAATTCATATTGCTTGAAAATCTCCTGAAGTGCAAACCCATAAATATTAGTAACAAGTTCCTTGAAAAGTGGTCCACCAAATTTATGTGGAACACGAATTTTTTTCACTAGCAAGTTGTGTGCATATTTCTTTGTACTGATTTTCAATTGCAAGACAAATCTTTTCTTTCACCTCACGTAAATTTCCGGTGGAAACATGAAGATATTTCTTGATCATTGCATGCGCACCTTCCACCCTTGAAGTTACACGATTCCCAAAGTGTGCATAATTTCCCATCCATGCATATACAAACTTCTCTTTGAAAGGGAGCCAAGTTTTTTTTATGTAACAAAGAACACATTATTTTTCTCTATATTGAACTTCAAGAATATGCCAAGCTTCATCATAATTCGATACATTAGGGGCTTATATTAATTTAGTCCAACTCATCAAGAATGCATCCCAATCTTCATCTTTATCAAATTCTTTTTTACACTTAGTAAGAATATTTTTCTCAATGTGCCATAAACACAAAAGATGCCCGGTTCTTGGAAAAACAACTTCAATTGCATTTACCAAAGCCAACTCCCTATCCGTCACAATTGTTAAAGGATGTTGATCAACACCCAAAATGTTGTGGAACCTTTGCAACACCCACACGTAATCTTCTTCCTCCTCTTTTTGCATGAATGCAAAACAAGAGCAAAAGGAAGTATTAAAACTTGTAACTCCAACTATATGCAATAATGGCATTTTATACTTATTTGTCTTATATGTACAATCCATCACAAAAATATTGCCATAACTTTTGGTTAATGCAATTGACTTGGGATGTGCAAAAAACATATGAGTCAAATGACCATCTTTATCGCACTTCATGTCAAAAATAAAATCACCTTGAGAAAGTTCCTCAAATAATGCTTGAAGAACGGTACGATCCGATATAATTTTTTTTAATGATCTTCGCCTTTGCATTATAAATCGTCTTTGAAATCGCTTGAATTTTTGGATTATTTTGTCGAAGTGCAGAAAGTATTTGACGAGCAGGCACACCAGCCAACTTCATCTCTTTGATTTTCAAAAATTCTTCTTCGAAAAAACGTCGACAAGATGGATGTGCGGACATATCGTTTGAAGGCTCGTGATTGTGGGACGCATTTTTTATTTACACTTGCCAAGTTCCATCTCTTTTATTTTTTCCCCAAATCTCAAATGGACAATTTATAAGTCGCGACGCGGTTGCCCTTTTTCGTTGATCCATCGAAACACTAGTGCCACGATATTTTCCACCTCTGTCACAACCAATAATAACATAACATTCTTTTTTTATTTTTTTATTGTAGAAGCATATCCATGCATTAGTGCCACATTACGAATACTATCGAGTAGTTCTTCTCGGTTTGGAAATTTATCAATGGCCAAATACATTCTTTTTTTAGATTCAATAATATCAACATCACCTGTTATTTTTTCCAGTGTTAAAAATGATATTCATAGAAAAATATTAAATTAAAATTAAAAACGTGAAAAATTATTTAGATTATTGCAATAAAGTTATGTTGAAACATATACACTATCAAATATATGCAGATATTAGAGCTGAGTTACTCAATACAACATAAAAACAATACAGCATAAAAAAGAAAGATTACCTGATGGTTGATATTTCTTTGAAATATCTTCAATGTCATTTGTGCTTGTGAAATGGATTATTTCACCCAACTCAAATAATTGTGTAGGGGTTAGGGTTGACATTTTTCCCCAATCAACACTTTCTTCATCTGATATTATCATTTTAAAATGGAAGATGAAATGGATTTTTAGAATATTTTGGATTGATGAAAAGGGTAAAATGAGATGGGGTTTGTAAGGAAGAGCACTCTCTCTCTTAAAATGTTGAACGGAGAAGAAGTGAAATGAGGTGAAATGGTTTTTTTTTTTATGTTAGAACAAAGGTTAGTTTTGTCATTAAAATTTTTGTTGGAGTGTTAACGGACTTTAAGGAGCAGGATTAGCTGCACCCTTTAGTATCCCTTGCCTATTATAGATATAATCAAAACTTTAGGTTTGATTTTAGGGCATATTTCATTATCAAGTCCAAAATTTTGAACAATAATTAAAAACTTTAAGTCCTAATTTTAAAATAATTTGGGAACTTCTAGTTCAAAATGAGAGATTTTACATAAAATCTATTAGTCCCAAATGAAAAAAAAATTACATGGAAACTTAAATAACTATTTGGGAACTTCATATTCCAAAATGTTAATAATTATTGAAACTTCAACTCCCTATAAATAGAAAGTGGGAATTTGAGAACCTAAATTTTAAATAGTATTGGGAATTTCAGGTCCCAAATTTGAATGATAATTAGGAACAAGGGGTCCTAATAAAAAAATAGAAAACTTTTGGTTCGATAATTTAAGTAGTTAGGGAACTTCACATCCCACATTTAAAGGTAACATTGAAACTTCAAATTTCAATTATAATAGGGGGTGTGAGGTCCCAATATTTAACTTTTTTTCTATACAACAAATTAGGCGTGACATAGTAATTTTTTCACAATTAAATATTCAAAATGTGAATATGTAAAAGCTTTATGAATAACTAAAATAATGGGATCAATATAAAAATAATTTAAAGTATAAGCACCTGTAATTACCTTTTGAGTGTTGAAACTTTTTCATTGGTGTTCACAGAGAACCACATCTCACTCATTCATATCCATAATGGGTTATTACCGAATGAGGCACATGAACATTCAAATCATTTTGTCAAAATGATAGATCAAGTATTTCATGTCCTTTGTATTTTAATTAAACTATAGATTTGGAAGCACTCATAACGTGTTGTAAAATAAATGGGACATTGAGAAAATTAAGAAGGAGTGGTTTTTTCATTTAATTAATCTTTCAATACTAAAGGAGTATGACCCATATGTCCAGTACAAAATAAGGTAATTCAATAAACACTTTAATAATTGTGGAATATTAGTGGTCTGGAATAAAAGTGGACATTATATATATATATATATATATATATATCTATCTACTACTTAAAAAGAGGGAAGTTCCTCTTCAAATCTCAAAGTACTAAACTACCCTTATTAAATTAACATTTCCTATCATACCCTTAATATTAGTCTCATACATTCATTAAATTAAAATCATTCCATGAATCTTAACTTGATACGTTCTCTCTCCTAATACATTCATCTAACAAAACTTCCAAATACATTCATCTTGAAACCCTAAAAAATCAAAAGTCAACTGCCCAAGTTCCTTCATCTTCCCATCAGATTTATATTGCATAGTTTATTCGTTGTTGTTATTTCTTGTCCAAAAAATAAGGTCAATACTCATAATTTCCTCTCTAATTTTTTTACTCCTGTTTCATTTGCCATCAAAAGCATGCATTTGTTAACTTGAAAGCAAATACATAACTTTTATAATTATATCTATCTCATTCATGAATGTTGTCTCTCTTTCGCGCTCAGATTTTGTATTTTCAATTTTATTGTTGTTCTATTCATGTTTTATAATAATTCTAAATTCAATGTTAATTTCAGAAAAATTATATATATTTTTTAAGTTAAGGAATTACCAAGTTCACACATTATTAGATTATTATTTTTTATGCATTCATATGTATTTTCCAGTTGGACATATTTGCATTCATGTTTATTTCTTAAAGATTCTAAAAATTCTTAAAACACTCCAATTACTTTTTAAAAGACAAACTTGCCCTTTGCTCTAAAGATCAAACAATTTTTTTTATTTGTTAATTTTTTTTCAATAAAAAACAGTATTTTAAACTTTTTTTAAAACATTTTTTTATTTTTTAAAATTAAAAATAACTATTTTTTATAAAAATTATTAAAAAAAACTGTTATGATAGTTTTAAAAAACCTTTTTTATTTAAAAAATTTTATGATACTTTTATAGATGTTTTTTCTAAAGATAGATTTAAAAACTGTTTTTTTTTCAAAAAAAATATTTTTTACATAAAATTGGGAAAAAAATGAAAAATAAAAAACTGTTTTTTAAATTGAAAATTGTTTTTATAACCGAACAGGACTCAAATAAAAGCAACTTAACACAACACGACACGACAATTTTTTGTTTTAACCAAATATGAATACGATCCTAATAAAAGTGACACGACACAACATGAAATATTATTTTTTTACAAAACACGAATACGAGCCAAGTAAAAGTGTCACGCCACAATATATGTTATTTTTTTAACGAAACACGAACCCAACCAAAATAAAAATGACACTACACGACTCAAAACCTTATTTTCACCTATAAAAGTAATACGACACAACACGAAATCTCATTTTTTACCAAATACTAACACAGCCCACTTAAAATGCAACACGACAAGTGGTCCGTGTTCGCATTTCGTAAAAAATGGGATTTTGTGTCGTGCCATGTCACTTTCATATGTTTCATATTCATTTTACGTGAAATTAAGATTTTGAGGTGTATCGTGTCATGTCGTGTTAATTTTATCTTGGTCGCGTATTATAAAATATTTTAAATAAAATGTATAAAATAAACAGCTTTAAACTATTTTTTAAGTGCCTAAAGATTTTATTTAAAAAAAAAATAGTTACTGTTTTGGGACTACTAACTTTTTATTTTTATAAAACAATTTTTGTAACTATTAGAATTTTTGTAACAATTTTCTTAAAACACTCCCATGCTTGGATTTTACTTAAAACAAATTTTTAAAAATAAATTTTTTAGGCACTTAAAAAATTGTTTAAAACTGCATTTTTTTTACATTTTATTTAAAATATTTTATAATACCACCTATACATACCGTTGACGCGTACCAAGATACTAAAAAAATTGTCCCCGCCTATGCGTACAGCTGGCGCGAACCATTTTTTTAAATAGTAAAAAGATTATTTTTGAAATTCCTCTGTGTTGGAATTTTTTCACTGTATGGTTCAATGTATTCATTTTGTCTCTCTACATACATATATTCTTCTTATTAAGTCTTATGTCGGTTCCGGTTGTAACTCCCCAACTAAGAAAAACATAACTTCCAAGAACAACCAAATAAGTGAGCAAAATGAGTCAAAATTACCTTACTGAAGCTGCAATTAAATGCATTGATTGAATTATCTTTGTCAACTCAAACACACACTCTAAAATGTATCTTTAGCATCTTTAGATACATAGTGTTCAAAGAATTTCAGTTTGTTCTTCCCTGCTCTTAATATTGAGTACTGAGTATCACTTATTTAGTTCATGGTTTATGGATACTTATGGAATACATTGCACTTATTCAAGTACCATATTTATTTTTTATTTTTTAAAATTAATTTACAATTGTTGTTTTCAATTCATCTTATTGCTAAGTAAATTGTTTTAATTTTTTGAAAACTTAGGTTTGACCATACTTATTAACCGGATGGATAACATGAATGCAGTTTCTCTGTCTCACGTAATTTATCTTTGAAAGTTGTTGTATTGATATGTTAAGAGTGATAACCCATCCATTATATTATGTAAATGTAATGACTAAAAATAATTAATGTCATGTTTAACTTCATAGTGATGATTAAGTAATTAAACATTTGAGTATCAATTCTTCACTTAGCGATTTCCTTTTAAGGATTGACAATGGGACGAAAGCATCAATACATGATGAGGTCCCCGAACAGTCTCTCATTGACGTTATCTTCCCATCATTAAATATAAATGCCAACTCGCCAAACTTCTTGACAGATCGAGCAATTCTTGCAACAACAAACGAGCACGTAGACTCACTCAATGATATGATGATTGATATGTTCTTCGGAGAATTAAAGACATTAAATAGCTTTGATGAAGCTGTGGATGACACGCACAACTATTACCAAGGAGAATTTTTAAATTATTTGATGCCGAATGGATTGCCACCACACGCATTGAAACTTAAACATAATGTCCGATAATTCTTCTATGCAATATAAATCCATCAATTGGATTATGTAACATAACAAGAATGTTGTACAAAGGTTCTTCGGCTAATGTCATCCATGTTCGTCGCTCATAAAGTTGAAGAGGAAGAACATTTGAATCATAACAAATGTCAAAAGCAACATATTTAAGCATTAAATTTTCAGTTTTTAGGATTGCACACTGTTTTTATCAAATGTCATCTTTCAATAACTGCGACTTGGAATTTGATTGTTGAAGCTTTTTTTAACTTCTTTTTTTTAATGATATTTCCCTATAAATCATTTCAAGTTAATGTCATTGTGGTATATTTATTCGGATTATATATACATACATGTTTGTGTGTATTTCTTTCTGCTTTTGAGTAGGGAGTTTCGAGTTCGTTTGTGATAGATTTAAAGTATTCACAGGAATATCTTGTATAGTTTACAGTTGAATGGAGGTTTGGTTTTGGGGGGTAATGATTGATGCTTCGTACTAGGTACTTTATGTTATATTCCAAAAAACAAATTCTACATAATATGTTGCAAGTATTTTTATTACTTTGTCCTTCACAGATTTGCAGTGGAAGATTAATTTCTGGAAACGGCCACACGTGCAACGCGCGTGGGCACAACTAGTATATATATATATATATATATATATATAGAGAGAGAGAGAGAGAGAGTGTTAACGGCTCAAATATTCTTTTAGAAATAGTACCTAATTAAGAACAAATTTGAACAAACGTACCCCAAAACACAGAAAACCTTTATTATTATAATTATGGAAATTTAGGCTTAAGTCTCATTTTCAAAGATTTGTTGAGCTCTTGTCCCATGTATTATTTAAATTATATTCTGTCTCATAACCACTCAAAATCGCTTATAACAACTTAAATCTATCGCATAACTGCATTAGCCTCCCCTCTTCATTTGTGCAGAGAATGACATTTTTTTTATAGCGTACCATGAGGTGTCCGAGCCAGCTTACGCGCACCTCAACTAATCCCCATTCGCGGTTCGTGACTTTCGTTGGCCAAACATTATTTTGACAGTGCCAGGGATCGAACTGGGGACCAAACCCAATCCACCCCAAGACTGTCCCAGTGGCACCCTTATAACACTGGACCAAGACGCTTGGTTGCAGAGAATGACATGTCCCGTTTTATCGACAACTAAAAAGTAACAAAGGAGGATTGATTATAAATGTATTTTTATAAATCCTTATTACATCTCTAATACGATAGTATTGGAGGTTGATAATAAGCCTTTAATGCTCAAACACAACAAGGTAGTTCACGCGGAATCTCATCTTTACATATATATCTAACAAATTGCAATATTCAAGATTTATCGTAATTTTTCCTTAAAAATAAAAAGAGACTCTTTGTAAAAAAAATTGTACATAGACGTTTTTTTATTCATTCTAACTCATATTCCATTTTTAGACTGTTCAATTTCTCTCTTTAACTTTTATAGTATAAATCACTGTTTTAAAAAACCCGCTTAGGCTTAAGGCTTGGGATAAACGCCCCGCCTTAAGCTTTTCACGCCTTATTCTTGGTAAAACCCTTAAGGCACACTATTTTCTAAAAACAACAATGCTTTAGTGAAACGATATCGCCCTTTAAAGAATTTTTTTACAAACCGGACCATTATCTCATCCAAAATAATCACATAGTATTTTAATTTGCAAATATTCAGACATATTTTTATGATATGTACAATTTTAGTATTTTAATAGCCTTGTTATGGTTAAAATATTAAAATATATTAAGAAGGCCTAAACGCCTTTTCACGCATTTTCACGCCTAAGGCCCGCCTAGGCTTCTAAGGCTTAATGCTTGACCTCCACGCCTCGATCACGCCCCGCATTTTTTAGAACCTTGGTATAAATAATAGGGGTATGCAGTGGAATACATACATATCTTTACAAGTCTTTTAAAGTGATGTTAGGAAATATCCATGCAGGTTTGATTTATATACGGGTCACAATATTTATCTATTACTAAGTTTTTTAAGATTTTTTTTTTGGCAATAATCAATCTTAACCTTTCTCCTCTTCAAGGTAATTTTTTTTGTTCATAATAAATAACTCTCAAATTTTCATTATGTTGCAATAATTATTGGTTCGTTTTTGATGATTCATATGTATACATTTAAATCTATTTCAAAATATGAGTTTATGACAACGAATTGATTTTGCTCACTGCTGGCTTTTGATTTACTGTTGAGGTAGTGATATCATCGATATGCTAATATGTAACACTTCTGACAGTTTTGTTTTATATATAATAAACAAGTATTTTTAGTAAAATTAAAAATTTATTTTCCTTACTATTAGTCATTTAATTTTAAATAATTCATGTATACATGCTTTTGAATTTCTATGTGATTATTTTTCATATTAATGCTTTTAGTGATTTTTATGTCAACAAATGTAGAGTTCAGTGATGAGGCTCCTTTTAAATATTCATTTTAAAATTTTCGAAATCTAGGAATATAAACCATCGTTCATTGTCATTGTTGCTTAAATAACTTGGTACCAACTAATTGAATATTCATCATAAAATATTATTCATAATATGTTCACAAATTCTATCAATTACTATTGATTTATATTATTAAAAATATTTAAAATAAATTATAACTAAAATAATTTATATAACGCCTGCACATAACGTGAATTCCATATAGTAGGACTAAATACTTGTACTCCCTAATTATTATTACTTTACCCTTGTACTAATTGCGGGTGGTTGCGATTTCACACAAGCGGGCCTTACATAAATGAGCTCCGACAAGGGTCAGAGCGAGGGATACAAATGAAGCGAGGGCTGCAAGGTTTTGATATGCACACCATTAAAACTCCCCCCCCCCCAAAAAAAAAATATCGACTCCAAATGTGATTATTTCATCTACCCTCATTGTGATCGACTTTAGATCGCAAGATGATGCTGAGCACGGATTTCTAAGCGATGACGAAATCCACAATTTGTATAAATATACACATATGAGTAATATAATGTTATTTTTAAGTATTGGTTTTAGTCAGGGACGAATCTAGCATTTTTTGAAGGGTGCCACAGTCCCCCTTAATTTTTGGGAAGATTTGAAAATCACCCATTAAAATTTTTATGATATTAAGTCTAGTCATTTTATTTACAATTTTTTCTAGTATAATGTTTATTGGCCTCCCTTAGATTGAATTCCTAGCTTCACCACTGATTTTAGTTGGTGTTTGTTTTAAATGCTGGTTTCAATTTCAGCTTTGTTCATCGTTCTTAAAATTAGGGTTAGGAAAATAAAGTGAGCTTAGAAAAATTGTCTTTGCAAAATCGAGGAGGTGCTTCTATATTCCAGTTTTTGAAGACCATTTTTGGGGACTTCTCCTCCCATTTCAGCTGAACCCAATATGCACGCACTCTCAAAAACAATAAGAGGGCGCTTTTTCAACGATGTTAAACTTAGGGAGAATATGTAATATATAACTTCTAAGGAGTTATGTAAAAATACAAGAGGCAAAGTGGGAAAAAAGACTAAGAGTGTGTTTGATTGCAAACCTGAAAAATGCGTGAAAAATAGTTCATTTGAATGAAAAGTTGAAAAATGAGTGGAAAAACTTATGAGATTTTACTCTTACTTTTTCTATTTTCCATGAAAATCAATTCTTTGGTGGGTGGATAAGAAATATTTTCTAATAAAAATGAGGTTTAAGATAGAGCACTTGTAATAGCGGGGAAGGTGTGATGTGGAATTCACGGTTTAGAAGAAGGCTTTGGGATTGGGAGCTTTAGGAGGTGAATATGTTCTATGAGTAGTTGCGCTCGTCCCCTCGTCCGACGGTTAGGGAGGACTCCTTGCAATGGAAGGGGGTGGGTCAGGGGAGTTCTCGGTCAAAGGCTACTATTCGATTCTGAGCGGGAGGGGGGGACTCTGGTGTTGGAAGAATATATGGAAGGTGAAAGCACCACCGAAGGTGAGATTCTTTGTGTGGATTGCGTCTAGACAGACCATTCTAACGCTCGAGGATCTTCAGAAGAGAAGTTATCGTCTGGCTAGTCGTTGTTGGTTATGTAAGGAGGAGGAGGAGAAGACGAATCACCTCCTCTTACATTGTAAGGTGACAAGAGGTTTGTGGGATATTTTCATTGCCATTACTGGGACCACTTGGATTATGCCCGGGTCAGTGAGGGCGCTCTTAGAAGGGTGGAGACCACCGTGGGGGTGGCTGGATGACAGGCGTGTGTGACGTTTAGTTCACTATTGCATTTTTTGGACAATTTGGAATGAGAGGAATACGGATGCTTTAAAGGCATCGAGACTGCGCCTTCGAAACTTCGCTATCTGTTTCTGAGCGCTCTTCTTAGTTGGTTCAAGGAGAGTCTTTTCGTCACGACTCAGGAGGTTCTTGAGTTTATTGATGAGCACCACACGGTTTTATAGTCCGATTTTCTTTATGTCGGGGGTGTGTTTGTTTTTTTATTCTCGTTCCATTTTGTGTGGTAAGATGATTTGTATACTTCCTGTATACGGGTTCGCTCCCTTAGCGATATTTTGCTTTTAATATCATTTACTTATCAAAAAAATGGATGCATGTTGTTCTTACATAAAGTATTCATAATCAAGGTATTACAAAGGCAAAACATGAGTCAAAGCACATATTTTCCATGAATTTTTTTTCATATCAATCAAACACACCCTAATTATATGTTGGGAGTAAATTATTTTTAGCAGGTTGTAAATTATTGATCAAATTATTAAGCTATCTTTACCTGATAGATAGTTTTATTAAAAAAGTTAGGTACACTATGAAAAACCTTTGCAATAGAACCACAAAAAAAAATGAAAAAAATGAAAAAAATGAAAAAGTGCAAAAAGAAAAAAACGGGATTATGCGGTCTTCGCAAAATTCTTCTATGAACTGTTTTATATGCAAAAGCCACTTGACCTACGCAGTTTGTTGCAAGACGATCTGTCTTGCTAAATAGTCTCTAAAACAGATGTTGTTGAAGAATTTTTAATTATGCAGAAAATATGAACAGATGTTTGGATTTGAGGCGTAATAGACTACTGTCCTTAAGGTGTTATTTGCCCCCACTCGTACAGAGTTTGCTAACGGGTCTAGGCAAATTACCTCCAAGATACAACAAATCCACGGGTTTATTCAAGTAGCAAACTTGAATAATAACCCAGAACACTCTATGAAATTGGTAAGAAGAAATAATAGAGAGAAAGAGAATTTTCGGAATTAATTATGACAGGATTTTGCCTTCTATATATAGCATCTTGTGGTGTCTGTTCATGAAGAGACACCACATCCAAAGGTCATTTAATAACGGCCCTTGGATATATAACTATATTTTTAACGTTCCAGATTTGAACTAAAAGATGCGACTGTACGGATTAATACTTAACGAAGTGGCGCCAAAATCCGACGGTTCAGATCCACTCGCGCCATAATTATGTGTCATTTATTATGGATTTAATCTGGACCGTTTGATCTTTTGACGTTGTCAAAAATCAAAGGCTCCTACTGCTCCTCGCGACGATGCGGACTGTACGGATTAATACTTAACGAAGTGGCGCCAAAATCCGACGGTTCAGATCCACTCGCGCCATAATTATGTGTCATTTATTATGGATTTAATCTGGACCGTTTGATCTTTTGACGTTGTCAAAAATCAAAGGCTCCTACTGCTCCTCGCGACGATGCGTACGTGCGAAGTGCAAAGTGCGCCTCTAAAGAGCCCTAAACGCCCAATCGCACACGCGCGCGCGCGCGCGTGTGCGTGTGCGGATGGTGCAAAGCACCATCCTTTGACCTAAGGTGTACACTAGTAGCATACACTTCAATGCACACAAGTAATCTCTTATGACACAAAAGCATTTATTAACCCACTAACTTTTTCACACTTGTCCAATGTGGGACTTTGGTTTTCCCACTTCCCTTTGTCTTTTCTTATTCCAATTAATTGATGGTTTTAACCTTTCATTTTCTCTAACCATTAATACCCATTAATATTAAAATCATCCAACAATCCCCCACTAGATTTTAATATTAATGCAATTTCTTCTTGTGATATGCTCATGCATACAAGGAGGTATCTTTCGATTTAAATCTTCAGTTAGTGAATACATATCAAAGTTCTAATAAGACAATGGTGTGCCATGCATTAAACCTTGTCTTATTATTTAGAATCGGATATATATCACACATGAGATATCCCAATCTCTACGAGATGTTCAATATGTTTTTAGCACTATTATGGCCATGTGCACTATCTTGGCTTCATGAATATTAACAAGAATAAACCCAAAATCTTGCTAGAAGCGGCACCACTTCCTATATTCATATAGGTGAAGTTCTCTTGCATGTCTTTGCTACTTTAGACAACGAACTTCATTAAGAGTTAAACTCATCCTCTTGACGTAGCAATATGCACTGAACATCCTAGAAGGGACATGAAATTGAATAAATTTCAGTGCAAAACTAATCACTTATCACTAACTTGTTATTACCCATTAAACTTTGGAATAGTGGTAATGCTATTACATAGTTGGGTTACCATTACCGGTGACTATTGAAAAAATGGTTTTAGTCCCATTCCACTAGATGTGTCCTTTACCAAATCTCTCGAAAGTCCTTTGGTAAGAGGGTCAGCTAGATTCTTATTTGTTCGAACATATATAATATTAATAACTCCATAAGTTATTAATTGTTTGACATATTCATGCCTTAAACTTATGTGTCTAGATTTTCCATTATATACTTTGTTATACGCTCTAGACAATGTAGCTTCACTATCACAATATAAAGAAAGAGATGGCATTGGTTTTGGCCATAACTTTATGTCCAATAATAAATTTCTTAGCCACTCTGCTTCTTTTCCGGCTGCTGCCAGTGCTATAAACTCAGATTCCATTGTTGAATGTGTAATGCAAGTTTGTTTCTTGGATGCCCAAGATACCGCCCCATCCGCTAAGGTGAATATCCATCCAGATGTGGATTTATTATCACTTGCACTAGTTATCCAACTAGCATCAGAGTATCCTTCAAGAACTGCAGGAAAGTCATAATAAAATAGACCTAATTCTTTGGTCTTCTTGAGGTAACCAAAAATCCTCCCAATTGCTTTCCAATGATCCACACTTGGATTATTAGTGTATCTTGACATTTTACCTACTGCAAATGCAATATCTGGCCTTGTACAATGCATCGCATACATTAAACTTCCAATTGCACTAGCATATTCAAGTTGTGCAACTGCTCTGCCAGAATTTTCTAATAATTTTATACTAGAATCATATGGGGTATTTGCTTCTTTTATTTTCAAGTGATTAAATTTGTGAATAACTTTGTCAATGTAATGAGATTGGCATAATGCATAACCCCCACTATGTTTCTTAACCTTAATACCCAAGATGGTATCCACTTCATTAAGATCTTTCATCTTAAATTGTGAACTAAGATACTTCTTAGTTTCATATATACCTCTCATGTTTGTACCAAAAATTAATAAGTCATCAACATATAGACAAATAATTACACCATAGTCATCGGTGAATTTAGAATAAATGCACTTATCAGCGTTGTTATGTTTGAAACCATTAGAAAGAATGATTGTATCAAACTTTTCATGCCACTGCTTTGGTGCTTGTTTCAACCCATAAAGTGACTTAATTAATTTACAAACTTTATGTTCATTTCCGGGCAAAACAAACCCTTCGGGTTGTTCCATATATACCTCTTCATCTAGGTCACCATTCAAAAATGTTGTTTTAACATCCATTTGATTCACAAATAGATTATAAATAGATGCAATTGCCATTAAAACACGTATGGATGTAATTCTAGCAACAGGTGCATAAGTATCGAAATAGTCAATCCCTTTTCTTTGTTTAAAACCTTTTGCTACCAATCTAGCCTTAAAGGTTTGAATAGATCCATCGGTATTGTATTTTCTTCTAAATACCCATTTACTACTAATAGGTTGTGATCCTTGTGGCAAGTCCACTAAAACCCATGTCTGATTTGATAGAATTGAATCCATCTCATCATTAATAGCCTATTTCCAAAAAGAAGCATCTCTTGAAGTCATTGCTTCGTTAAAGGTTTTAGGATCTTCTTCTACGTTAAGTAAAATAGGCATTTTATTTAGAATATTATCTCTATCTCCTTCAACCAAAAAGGCTAAGGCTTGAGATGAAATAAAATCAGGGCCAAAAGATTTTTCATTTCTAGCACGCTGACTTCTTCTAGGTTCTATTTCTGTTTCGGGTTCATTCCTCTTATTATTAATTGATGGTCTAGGAATCAACCTAGTGGATGTATCATGATTGGCATCTAATTCGACACATGAATCTTTATAAAATTTATTTTCAATAAATTCAACATCCCTTGATTCAATTACAACATTAGAATTTAAGTCCAACAACCTATATGCCTTAGAATTTTCCGCGTATCCTATGAAAACACTTTTAATTCCTCTTGCACCCAACTTTGAACTTTTAGGGTCATGAATTCTATAGAAAGCCAAACAACCCCAGACCCTTAGGTAGTCCAGATTTGGTTTTCGATTCTTCCATACCTCGTATGGAGAAACATGTGTTTTCATTGATGGAATTCTGTTGTGTAAATGACAAGCGGTGAGTAAAGCTTCTCCCCACAAATTATTTGGTAAGTTTGAATTAATCAACATAGAATTGATCATATTAGTAAGAGTCCTATTCTTTCTTTCAGCCAAACCATTTTGTTGGGGAGTATAAGGGGCAGTTCTTTGATGTATTATTCCATGTTCTTCACAAAATGAGTCAAATTCATTTGGAAAATACTCTCCCCCTCTATCACTACGAAGAATTTTAATTTTCTTTTCCTTTAGGTTTTCAACTTCTGCTTTATAACGTTTAAACATTGAAAAAGCTTCATCCTTATGTCTTATCAAATATACATATGTGAATTTTGAGCAATCATCAATGAATGTAATAAAATATCTTTTTCCGCCTCTAGTTAAAATACCATTATATTCACAAATATCAGAATGAACTAATTCTAATAATTCACCACTTCGTTCGACTTTAGGAAAAGGTCTTTTTGTTAATTTTGCTTGAATACAGATTTCACATTTTTCATGAGAAGTACTATCACAAGTTATTAATTTATGTTTAGACATGTATTTCAATGATCTAAAATTTAAATGCGCTAATCTAGCATGCCAAACATCAAAAGACTCAACAATATAAGCAGAATTATTCATATTATTAATCAAAATACTGAGTTTGAACATTCCATCACAAGCATACCCTTTTCCAACAAATGTCCCATTCTTAGACAGAATTAACTTATCAGACTCAAAGACGGCTTTAATGCCGCTTTTACAAATCAAACTTGCAGACACTAGATTTTTTCGAATTTCTGGTACATGCAGAACATTTGTCAACGTCAACTTCTTTCCAGGTGTGAATTGTAGTTCAACGTTTCCTTTTCCTAGAACTTTGGCAGAATTATGATTCCCCATTAGAACCTCTTGACCGTCCTCTGCTTTTTCATATGCGGAATACAATGATTTATCATTGCAGACATGTATGGTAGCCCCAGAATCGAGCCACCAGTCAGAAGACTTCGTTATTGCCGCCATGTTTAGTTCGGTAATCATACCAATTTGCATGTTCGATACCATTGCGATAAGATCCTCGATCTTATTTTCCACCATATTTGCATTGTTTGTATTATTGGATTCAGTAGCATCTATCTTTCGTTTCTTATTTCTGCAATCACGGGCATAGTGGCCATTTTTGCCACAATTGAAACAAGCCCCATTGGACTGTTTCTTATTGAAATTATTTTTCTTGAACTTCTTACCATTAGGTTTGAAGTTCTTATGATATTTCTTTCCTTCAACAAAGTTTAGTTTGGTGGAATTATGAGAAACATTTGTTTGATCACGGGATCTGGTTTCTTCTTCAATTCTTAAATGTTTCTGTAATTCCTCCAAACTTATATCATCTTTCCTATGTAGGAGTTTCTTACGACAATCATTCCAACTTGGTGGTAATTTTGCAATAATTGCACCAACTTGAAACGACTCAGAAATTTCCACCTTTAATTCACGAAGCTTTGTGACAAGGATTTGCAACTCATGTACTTGGTCTAAAACAGTTTGGTTATCACTTATTTTGAATTCGAAATATTTCAGAATTAAGAATTTATCCGTACCTTCTTTCTCTGTTTTGTATTTATATTCAAGAGCATTCCAGATTTCCCACGGAGACTGCATAGAGTTGTAAAGATCATATAATCGATTAGACAGTGTATTCAGAATATGCCCACGACACACCAATTCGTCTTCTTCACGTTTCTTCCTTTGTTCTTTGACAGTTTCATTATCGTCTTCTTTTGGTTCCGGAATTGCTTCTAGTTTAGGATCCAGAACATATGCTATTTTCAAAACTGTGAGAAGGAAGAATAATTTTCCTTTCCAGCGAGTGAAATTTGTTCCATCAAAGCGGTCCAAATGCACATTGGGATTTAGAAACATATTCATATTCTTTTCTGCCTCCATAAATAACACCTTAAGATTGTTGAAGAATTTTTAATTATGCAGAAAATATGAACAGATGTTTGGATTTGAGGCGTAATAGACTACTGTCCTTAAGGTGTTATTTGCCCCCACTCGTACAGAGTTTGCTAACGGGTCTAGGCAAATTACCTCCAAGATACAACAAATCCACGGGTTTATTCAAGTAGCAAACTTGAATAATAACCCAGAACACTCTATGAAATTGGTAAGAAGAAATAATAGAGAGAAAGAGAATTTTCGGAATTAATTATGACAGGATTTTGCCTTCTATATATAGCCTCTTGTGGTGTCTGTTCATGAAGAGACACCACATTCAAAGGTCATTTAATCACGGCCCTTGGATATATAACTATATTTTTAACGTTCCAGATTTGAACTAAAAGATGCGACTGTACGGATTAATACTTAACGAAGTGGCGCCAAAATCCGACGGTTCAGATCCACTCGCGCCATAATTATGTGTCAGACCCACTTCCCTTTGTCTTTTCTTATTCCAATTAATTGATGGTTTTAAGCTTTCATTTTCTCTAACCATTAATACCCATTAATATTAAAATCATCCAACAGATGTTTCCAACAAATTACAAAGTCCGCCATTTTTGTGTATAGATATAGTTTTGGGAGGCTTCTTACAAAACAAAGTTTAGAGAAGTCAAGTTTTACAAGCCATGCAACAGAAATGCACTCAATATGCATCGGAAACAGGTTGCACAAAATTAACCTCTTACTTATCAATTGCTTGATGAAACCGCAAAACATTTATGGACTACCTCTCATCAAGCAACTGAAAAAAGAAAAAGGAAATAAGATAATAAGTAAGAATAACAAACTTAGTTATAAGCATTGATCAAATGCAAGCCAACCATAAAAAGTCCAATATTATAAAATAAAGAGAATGGAAGGGCTGAAGTAATAACTCTCTACATGCTTGAACTATATCCGACTCTGGGACTTCCGGGCTTCCACAAACTTCCATTGAATACAATTTGAAGTAATAACACCCAATCAGTTGATGAATATCTCAATGAAGTGAAAAATAGAAGAAAGATACTAAAATTTTACAAAACCTTGCTGAAGTATCGGTAAAGCAAACACTCCTTCAAATAACCACACATGCCGTAGAAATATAGCAAATTAGACATCACCTCAAGATCAAACGTATTTTAGATTTTATATAGAGAATAATTCTTCTTCTCCATTTACAAATGAAAGCAGGATGTGAAAGAACGAACCTTATTGCACAGCCATTCAGTGCAAGAGGGTGCTTAATTCTCTTTCCATATTTTCATATATATTTATTTTATTCTCTCACATCAAAAACCTAATCTAATTTTTTTCATTTAGTACACATAATTTTATTTTCATAACATATAAAAAAATCAAAAAGAGAGTTTTCTTATAAATTCTAAATTGCCATTCTTTTGCCTATTTCGAGCAACATACGCTGGCGACTCCATTTCTTCGTGTTTATCCCCTTTTCACGACGTCAAATTTATATCGGTGGCAACTTGTGAAAATTCAGCACGAATGGCAACAAGAGGACTCCCATATCCTTGAATCCCTGCACGCGTGGAAGAGAAGGATTTCTTCGATTTTTCCTCCTGTCCCAATTTCGGGGTCAACCCGCACCGGAGGAATCTGATCCGGATGGCCACATTTATAATCTTCTCCCCTTTTTTGTCATGGAATTGACAAAGGAGAGAACAATAATTCAGAGTAAGATTTAACAGATAATATGTTAAATATTTTGTGTAAATTTAATTAAGGTGGTAAATACCTTATAGGAATGTAGCCCAGTTCACCAAGCATACAGGAAGATGTAAAGCAACTTAACATAAATTGATATACAAGGAAATATAATTGTTATAACCTAAAATAAGAGTATGACATAAACCTATGAAATTATGACATCTGTCATCATCATATATTTTAGTAATCCTTACCCCTAAGACATTATCTTGGTCTGCTAATTGGTCCCCACTAGTTGGCAGTAGGGCCAACAACCATCAGGAAGGCCAACCACTAACAAGGTATAATATGCACATGTGTGAATACCTATAGTCTCCTTTTTGCATGCACGTGGGTTAATTCCGAGGCTGGATCATGATTAGCTGTCATCAATAATGTAAAAAGGTGTAAGTGCCTGACATATAAAGGTACTCCATCTCATCTTCTTCTTACCCCTACTATAAATAGACCATTATATCACTCAGTTGGGGCACATGAGAAAAAAGACACGCACTCAACCCTATAGCGATTATTGAAATCTTGTATCCAGCCCTAATTCCAAGTAACTTTGCACCCGTGGATGTAGGCACTTCATTAGGATAAACCACGATAAATCTCTTGTCTCTTTATCTGTCTCTCACCTCTCCCAAGTTCACATCATTTTCTTTTATATATGTGGTATTTTTTATTGGTATTATTCAGCCAAGACACGTAATTACCATAGTACCAACTTATACACCAACAAATTGGCGCCGCCTGTGGAAAACGTCGACAAAACATTGTTGTATCCTGCCATTTTTTAATCCTAAAATACTTTTCCCTTTTTTCACGAGTCGCTTGCTCAAGGAAATGATAGAGAATGAAGAAAGTAGCTACACAGCAGAAACCATCCCACCCTCCACCTCTGCATGGATAGGAGACCTCTAAAGAATTTGGATGAGCATAACCAAAGGACAAGAGACAATGAAATAAATAATGAAACAGTTGACTCAGATCCTCCAGGCTAGTCAAAGTAGGCATGTACCAGGCCCCGTCATATCATTTAAACGAGAACACTCTAACAGGAGGGGAGAAATGTTACTTCCTCCCCCCTATAGAAACAAATAACTCATAAACTCGGGTATAATGAATGTTGGATCATGAAAAAAGAGAAAAATATCTAAGTATTCTAGATCAACTAATGATAGAACATACTGCCCCTAAGCCACCTCATCCTTCAGGACCACTGACCACTATGACGAGTAATTATTCTCCAAAGAAAGGTTGAGCGTGTTGGAAAGGATGTGTAGGGGCTTAGCATTTGATCTTCTAGGCCCCCAAGCGGTGAGGGGTCATCATCACAGAGAGCCTAGAGGATCTATAGATTACCGAGAAGGATCCGTAAGGTCAAGAACTAACGTACAAGGTTCAGTACGCACCAAGAAGACTTCTCAGGAAGAGAGCTCATAAAAAAATAATGATCGAGCAACTAAAATTATCTCAGCCAAGACTAATCTAGATGAACAACCATTTAAGAGATCAATCCAACGATTGGAAGATCGTTTGGTAGAAATAACAAAGTCAACAAATTCCTTAAACAAAAGGTTCGTGAAAGGATCACCCATGCACGCCTACAATTATGGATTATCCTACACCTGCCAAGTTCAAGTCGCACGTGGTCACCCCGAAATATGATGGAAAAATGGATCCAGTGCTATATGTGGAACAATATCAATCTGTTGTTGGTATCTATTCGATCCCTGATGAGATGTGCTGCCGAGCATTTTTCAGCACTATTATTGGGTCGGCACAGATTTGGTACAATAATCTACCACGAGGGCATATATCCATTTTCTAATGACTGGATGATTTGATCGTCAGTAATTTCTTCTTTGGAGCCAAACCGATCAAAATCATAACTCGTCTACTAAGTGTTCGCCTGGGAGTTGGGAAAACCACAAGTGAATAAATCACCCGGTTCAATAGGGAAAATCTATAGGTCGTTGATTACGACGAAAAGACAGTGATCACTGCATTGATGAGTGGCTTGCTACCCAAAAATTTATACTATGCGTTAGCCAAAGAGACTTCCAAGACTATGATCGAATTACTGGCTAAATTTGGTAAAATCATGAACACAGATAAGGCCATGGTTGTGAAACAGACCCACAACTCAAAGGTCGATGCCACCATGAGCTTAGAGAAGAAAGAGCAGAAAGATAAAAAAGTAGAGAAACCCAAAAGATATAATGAATATAATCCTCTTACCATTGGCGTTCACCATATTCTAGAAGAATCCTGGGAAAACAGGGACCTGAAATGACCCAGAAAGTTGAAATCTCCTCCAAACCGAAGAGATAAAATCAAATAATGTAAGTTTTATAAGGATCGCCACTACACCAAAAAGGCTAAATTGTCACCTTTGAGCCAATCATCCTTGTCACAGTCATTGACCGTAATAAAAAAAATACGCATTTTTTGTCTCGATCAATGACCGTGATAAGTCCGTGACAACGGGTTGTCACAGTCATTGACCGTGACAAGTTCGTGACAAGTACAGTTGTCACGGACTTGTCACGGTCAAAGACCTTGACAGGTCCGTGACAACTCTTAAAAAAAAAACTACCCTCTCTTTTTTTCCCACCATTTTCTCTTCCCTCCGTTCTCTCTCTCTCTATCTCTCTCTCTCGTGCGCGACGATTCTCTCTCTCGATTTTCAGGTTAGATTTTCTCTCTCTCTCTCTCCCTCTCCATTTTCCTTTGTGTATTTGTGTGTGTATGTATGTGTGTATTGATGCATGTGCGTGTGTGTGTGTGTATTGATGAATGTGTGTGTGTAGGTGCGGGGAGTGTGTGGGAAGGGGTGGGGGAGTGGAGGTGCGGGGAGTGTGTGTGTGTGTGTGTGTGTGTGTGTGTGTATGTGTGTGTGTGTGTGTGTGTGTAGGTGTGTGAGGGATGGGGGGCAGGGGAAGTGGGTGGGGGTAGGGGGCGGTAGTGTATGTGTGTGTGTAAGTGGGGGGGGGGGGGGGGGGGGTAGGGTGTGAGGGGTGTTAGTTGGATATTTTAGGACTTGAAGTTAACTGGACATTACAAATATTGATTGGGTATTTTTAGTTTAGAACTTGCGATTGATTGGTATTGTTATTTGTTAATGTTGATTGGGTGGTATTAGTTGGAATTGAAATTAAAAGGTATTGTTAATATTGATTGAATCTTATTGTTTAGAGAATGAAATTAATTTGACATTATAAATATTATTCGTGTATTGTTATAGAGGTTTTAAATTGGTCAGAAATTGTTAATGTTGATTGGGTGTTATTATTTAGCGCTTGAAGATAATTAGTCATATGTATTTAATTTCTTATGTTGTTAGAAATGAATTAATTGAATAGATGAATTAGAAGGAGTACGGGATGCACATTTGTTGGTTTGTTGTTGGTGTTGGATTATATTGAACGTATGTGGTTGGATATGGAAGTTGGTTGTTTAATTTATTTAAAATACTTAATTTAATTCACACTAATAAATCCATAAATAATTATATTGTCTTAATTTGTTGGGTTAGTTAATTTGAAAGTGGCACGACCACTGGATTATTGTCCAAATTGGGGGGGGGGGGGGGGAGAGTTTTCAACTTTTTTCTAAAATTACTTTGTGTCACAACCTGTTCAAGAGTGGCACGACCACGAACTTATGATAATTAAATGAAACATACTTTAAATTACTTATAGTGCGCATAGATACTCGCCTTCTAGTTCTTATGTGTACGCATTCAATAGCCCTTAGACCCGTTCGAGAGGCATTACCCCTGTAATGAGATCTCCGAATTGTCTCATTTGGACAGTTTGGGACTGCATAGTTTCTATATAATAATATTCTTCGTGGCTTAAACTTGTTACTTTTAGGGAACGTTCTGAAGTCATATCTTAATGTTATCTGGGTACATACTAGATGATGCGATGTTAAATATTATTTCAATTGATAAATTTAAATAACACTTAAACTTGCGAATCCATGTCGTGTACTTAGATAACTATGGGGATATGCTACCGAATTTTCCTCAAATTGGAACAATGTGCATGAGCTATTAAGTATATTACAGAAATATGCGGTCTTGAATGGGATAGGACCACTCACCCTTTAGAGGAGATGGATGAAATAGGAATGAATATTATAAATTGAATTTTATCTCCGATTTAAAATTAAAATTGAATTTGAATTTGAATTTTAATGCACGAATAAATTTACCCATCGAACGTAATCATTCAATAGGTGATTGTTTACACTAATGGGAACTAAATATTCACACTTTTGTTTATGTTATTTTACCCATAATATGTGATTATTTGTAGTAGCTATGATGGGATATCCTAAATACAAAGAGTGGGTGGGTGAGATAAATAGATTAGCGGATGTGCTTCGCAGATGTGCTAATGAATTTCTCAAATACGCCTAATGGATTAAAATAGCTCCAGCTGCACCTCATAAAAGATCTCCAATAATTACTATGCAGCTACTCCAAATAAATCCTTGAAAAAGATTAGGCAACGCATGTGTGAGAATCAAAGCCCCGAGCATGAATACCGGCTATTCCTTTCAATTAGAGTCCTTGAACCCGTCAATAGTGCTATATATATCGACCATAACAATAGAATCTTTTAATTAAAAGAAAATTAATAATCATCAACAGTAAATTTCTAAGTCCCCACATGGTTTCTTTCAAATGTGTCACACCAATATTATTTTAATTAACCCACATTCCAAACAATGTTAATATTAATTAATTTAACCTTTAAGATAATTTACCAAGATACACATCCCCTTGCCAAAGCCGTCGTCTAACCCGTTTTAAAGTGTCGGGCTTCGCGATATGACAAGGTTCCACCCACACACACGTCCCCTTGTCAAGTCCACCGTCTGATCCATTTTTATCCTGCGATCCTCGTGATATGACAAGGTTCCACACACGACACAACATAAATCTCCAAAGCTGACCCGTTTAAACTGTCGGTCACTGACACATTATGTCGCCAATAAATTTTAATACCCGTTTTAGTCCTGTGATATTAATTTTCCAATTTTTTTTTAATTAACCCACATACACTTCCCCTTGTCAAGTCCGTCGTCTGATCCGTTTTTATCCTGCGATCCTCGTGATATGACAAGGTTCCACACATGACACGACATAAATCGCCCAAGCTAACCCGTTTAAACTGCTGGTCACTGACACATTATGTCGCCACCAATTTTAATACCCGTTTTAGTCCTGCGGTATTAATTTTCCAAAATTTCTCAGGCTCATTATTCAAATTAATTTCCCCCACCCTTAAAAGTGATGTGAAAATTCTCAAAATACCCCTTAGTCCTAACTAAGGGTTCCCAAAACACAATTTCGTCCTATACTAAGTAAATGATGATTAAAGAAATTTCACTCCACCTAGATATCAATCCTAGGTTATCGTAACAATGGTATCATGTAGAAAATTTGCCCCCACCCCAAAATATATCACCCGCATAGACTCCTACTAACTAGTTCCATAACTAATTAGAATAAATCGCAACTAAGGCCCACTTACTAGTCCCATACCTAACAAGTGTGCTATAAGGAGGGGTGAAAACCAATTACCTACAATACCCAACGTTCCCAAGATATTCAAAATTATAATATTACATAAGTGGAAAAATCAACAATTTATAACAACACCCTTAACAACACTAAATTCCCAATTAAATAATTTTAATCTAAATAGAGGAAATCAAGAACACATAAATATTGTGATTTTCCGAATCATGATTACAAGTAAGTTCCATCTTAGCTATTATTTTTCTAGCACAAGTAATTAAATTAATCTAGGATTTTTACATGGAATATCCAAATTTGATTTCTAAGGGCTCATCTACATGCATATGCCCATAACATATCCGACTACCCAAATATAACCCGAAGAACAACAAAGTTATAATTATTTGGTAGCATTAATATTTATGCAAAACAGTCCCAAAATGTATTTCTAAAGATATTATGTTCATAATTTATTTTTGAACACATGAGTTTAATGGAGGCTACAATTAAGACACATAACACAAAGAGAAAAGAATAGGATAAACATGCCTGTGATTAAATGTAGAAATTGACTAGAAATCGGAGTTTCTCTTGAAAAATTGAACAAAAACTCCTCTTGAACCACTTGGGACAGATTTGTTTAAGCTTCCAAGTTGAGCTTGAAAGTGGTTTTAATGGTGGTTGTTTAGATAGGAGAATACACTACACCAAATCTGCCTAATTATCACGGTCATTGACCTTTACAAGTTTAACTTGTCAAGGTCAATGACCGTGACAATTCTGGGCTAGACAACTTTTTTTGTCACGGTCATGGACCGTGACAAGCTCGTCATAATTTTCATGATCGTGTCACGGTCCATGACCGTGACAAGTTTTGTCACGGTTTATAACCATGACAAGCCCGTGACATTCTTTAAAAAATTGTCACGATCATTGACCGTGACAAGTTCGTAATAAGTCCGTGACAAGTCCGTGACAACTTTCTTTGTCAAGGACTTCTCACGGTCAATGACCGTGACAATTCTGGGCAGAATTGAAAAAAAATATGCTGGGTAGTATGGCCACTACCACAGCCAACAGTATATTTGTACCTGTTATAGCAACGTTGTACCTGTTCAAACATCATATATCCAAATAAAGAAGAGATAATGCAAATATACATTCAAAATAAAAACAATATGCATCACGATATAATCCAAATATAATTCAAATGCACCAACTTAAAAACAATTCAAATGTACCAACTAAAAAACAATACAATTCAATTCAAATAATGTCACTACATGTCTAGGGTAAGGTTAAATTCGAGGAGGTGAGTAGGCCACACGATATACGAATTGACACACCCACCGATATACATCGTGCCGCATTGTTCGCGCAACCACAATGGGGAGTTCTCCTTCCCGGGTATAACATGCTTGACGAGCACCCTGGACTCGAGGTCTTGAAGCTCACGTCTATGAACTAGTCCACCCTGAACGATATTCGGGTCCCTCAACCCCCGCCCTATCCGTTGGCCATCAAATATGTCCAGTATAAACACGCTCGGACAACCAAGCGTCGACATGGGTCAGTCGAAGGGACCCAAATATGGAAGTGGATCATCAAAGTCTGCACGTGCCGGCGATGAAGCGAGGTCCACATCCTCGTCATCCTGTAACTCATCCTCCCGCACCCCCTCCCCCACCACCTTCGCCTTCCCTTTCCCCTTGCGTTTTCCGCCGTCCAATGAACACTTCATGAATGAGAACATATCTTGGACCGTCACCTCCAAACAGGACAGCTTCGCGTCATGCGAATCCACCGTTCGAGCCAACTCGGTGTCGCTCGTCTCCAATCCGATGATCCTAGATTTGGCAACCCGCGAGCTCACCCCCTTGTCCTCCTCTTGCGATCAGAACCAAGCACTTGGCTGAGTGCGTCTGTGGACAAAGATGCCTTGTCGGGGTCAGACTGCGACTCATGCACTTCATTAAGCTTTGCCTGAAACGACAAAAAGCACATGATTAGTAAAATAAGTAAATTAAAAAATTATAATGTAATTAACAAAAAGTAAATTGTCGGATTACTTACAATCGTGGTCGTGACGCTCGGGGACACCTCCTTGTCCTTCCCCTTCTTCGTCCGAAGAGCCACATAAGTATCGAGCCTATGTGGCCTACCCCCAGGACCACTCCCTATCCCCTGAAATAAAATAAAGTAAAATTAGTATCGGCCCCGCAAAGTAAAATAATGCAGAATAATATATTTTTTAGTTATAGAAAAATTAAATCTTACCATCATCCTATGCTCCACCTCGGCGTAAGACGTCCGGCCGGAGTAGTGCACGCCCGTCTTTTTTGCCCGATTTTCCCTCCCTGATTGGCGAGATGCCAATTGTCGCTCCCCGATCTCATTGTCAACGAACTTTTGCCATTGTGCCAATGAGATCGGCTCCTTCGACGGGACAGATTCAAGCCTTTGGATAATGGACTCTCGTGTCTTCCCAAAGTACCGGGTCCGTATATTTTTCTTCCACATCATGTGTTGCTCCCTCAACTGCTCCAAGACAGAATCTCATAGCTTTGGATCCAGGCTGAATTGTTTCTGTCCAACAAATACAATGTTAGTTGCAAATAAATATAAATATAAATATAAAATGAAATTAAAATCAAAATTGAAATATTCATATTTATATTCATATGAATATAAATATAAATACATTACCTATAGTGCCACCCAAACAGCTAACTTGAGCTCATATGGCACCTCCTTCCAACTAATGTACCCCGGGCCGATGATCGTCTTTACCAGCTCGAGGGATCTCGCTAATAGCCCCGACTTGTTCTCGATGGCCATACCCAATTTGCCATATTTAGGGAGCCTAGTGGCCGAGGAGCCCTAGTCGCCTAGGCTACCACCGAGCCCAGACGACATCATCATCCTTGCCTTAATACCTGAAGGAGATATTTGCTGTAAAAAAATGTTATTAGTACATATCAAAATGAATTAAAAGAAGACATGCAAATAAACTAACAATTAA
The DNA here is from genome assembly GCA_949130495.1 of Sambucus nigra. NCBI lineage: Eukaryota > Viridiplantae > Streptophyta > Magnoliopsida > Dipsacales > Adoxaceae > Sambucus > Sambucus nigra. Next base: position 56,388,354 of record OX422220.1, read on the forward strand.
AGTATACAATTATTAATTTACTAATTTACAATGAGGGGCAATCCTACTTTCATAATTAATCATATATTAATTTACTAATTTACAATGACGGGCAATCATACATTAATTTACTAAAAAATTAATAACCAATCAATTCGTTTACAAGGGACATTGCGCACAAGCACGCACATACACGCACACTACACACACGCGCACATACACACACACACACACGCGCACACTCACACTCACGCAGCCCGTCACCTCTACCCACCCCACCCCACCCATCCCTGCCCCCCCTACCCTCCCCCATCTCCTCTATCTCCTCCTAAGGGTGAGTTCAAGTATGTTTCATTTAATTTCAAGTAATTTTCAAAAAAAAGTTAAAAAATTCCACCCTCATATGGACAATAATCCAGTGGTTATGCCACTTTTAAAACTAACCAGCCCAACATCGATCCACTATAATCCAACAGCAATGTCAACAATTAAAGTACAACAATTATTAATTTACAATGAGGGGTAATGCTACTTTCATATGAAATGGGTGCTAATTATTAATTTACTTTCATATAAAACTATACAATTAAAGTTACAATTAAAGCTATACAATTATTGAGATTGCCCCACCACACACACACCCCCCCCACCACCACCACCACCACCACATACACCTCAATTCTGAATTCCAAAACAACAGCATCTAGCTCATTATATGTACAAGAGTGAAACATCCCCACCCCCACCCCTACTTCCCACACACACGCACACTACACAAGAGTGATACAAAGTAATTTTTAAAAAAAAGTTGAAAAATTCCACCCCCATATGGACATTAATCCAGTGGTCATACCACTTCTAAAATTAACCAACCCAACATCGATCCACTATAATCCAACCGCAACAACAAATGTGTATCCCGTACTCCTTCTAATTCATCTACTCAATTAAATCATTTCATCAATTAAACTAACAATTAAAGTATACAATTATTAATTTACTAATTTACAATGAGGAGTAATCCTACTTTCATATGAAATGGGCACTAATTATTAATTTACTTTCATATAAAACAATACAATTAAAGTTACAATTAAAGCTATACAATTTATTTTATTAAAGCTATACAATTAAAGTTATTTCGAATCTCAACAATTATCTGTTAATGAGGGAAAATCCTACTTGCATATGAAAGGGCAATACATATTTTATAAATCAATTTGTCCGTTTCAATTGTTGAGATTGCCCCACCACACACACACCCCACCCCCACCACACACACACACCACCACCACCACACACCACACCACCCCCTCCCCCACCACACACACGCACACGTACACGCACACACACCACCCCGCCCCTGCCCCCTCCCCCCACCACACACACATGCACACACCTCCACACACACACACACACCCCACCACCCCCTGCCCCCCCCCCCCTCACCCCACCACACACACGCACACACCTGCACACACACACACACCACCACCCCCTGCCCCCCACCCAGCCCCATGTCCCTCCCCTCCCTAGCCCTCCCCCTCCCCCCACCACACACGCAAGTAAAGCAAAGTAAAGAATACTCACAACGCCGGATGTACGAGGAAAAAACCCAAAGCGAGAAAACAACCTCGGACGGCCCAAGCCAGACAATCACTATGAACAATGGTTTTACAAAGACAGATTAGCCTTACACTAAGACTCGATCCCCACGGGTCTTGACGCTCCTTCTGATCTTCAACCGTTCTTCATTAGTGCCCACGCTGAAATTCCGTCTTCCACGATCTATGTCCACAACACACGCATCCACGTATGTCTCGGTGTCCACCGATATGGCTTTGATACGTCTACGATGTCGAACACGATGTCCTTCGCTTCTTCATCGCAAAACCCTTTGTGTTCAATATGTAGAACAAACAACTTTGGTGCAGTAAGATCACGTAAACATATAAGAATGATAACTCGGATCTTTCCAAACTCTAAGGATGTGTTTAAGACTTTTAAACCTTAGAAAACATGTGCAAACAAGGTTCTGGTTTGTAAAACAGTTTTCCAGAAAGCACACTTCCGAAATTATGATGCAAACACTGTTTATATAGGATTTAAACACTGCCTCGAAAAACGTGTCGTTCGAACGACTTAAGCATGTCATTCGCGCGACATTGTATCTCGTTCGAACGAGATCTAATGTCGCTCGAGCGACCTTGTGAAAGTTTGACTTTCTTTGACTTTCGGATAAAAATGTCTCTTAACAAAGAGATACAAATTAGTCAAACTCTATTTCGGGCTTATCATCATAAAACGAAGTTTATACCATAAAAACACTTTAAAAACATTTTTCTATATAAAAATTTCATCCTTAGCTGTTATAAAATAATTTCGAGCACCATTAATTATACGCATTCATACCTGAGTGATCTCGGAATGAAATTAACTTTGAAGACGATTAAACTTGCACCAAATAAGCATTGGTATGATTATTTCTTTGAAGCTTTGCCGCAACGTCTTCAATTTATTCAATACGTCATAGATTAAGTGGGATCGTGACAAAATAAAATTCTCCCTATGACATATTACAAACACAGTTTTGTTCACGGAATAAAGTCAAAACAATACAGGGACTCAATTGGAAATTTATGTCCTTACAAATCTCCCCCTTTGACTATTCCAGGACAAAACTAAACTAGTGAAATGCGTAACCGGGTCGTCAAGTCGTGTGACGCGTAAATCCCATCCCATAAACCCAATAAAAAATACAGGACACGGACTAGTATATGTAGCACCGGAAAGCATGAACTGTCTGAATGTGATGTAGTCTTGAAATCTCGAATCGCTGAAGCATACCTACACACATGAAACAGACAAATAAATACCAAGTGAAGTATGGAGGAACAAATGAAACCAATTTATATATTCAATAAGAACATATCATTTGAAACATGTGAGCAATTATTTGTTACCAATTACCAATTACCAATTACCAATTTGAAACAAATATAAGCGCTCAACAACTCCCCCTACATCACATACATCTCTCCCCCTTTTTATCTCGAATAGACAATCCGGTGAAAAGATAAACCAATATGAAATATCTAGCATGAGAATATGATACCAAATAGAATCAAGTTGATACCAATTGTGAAAAATGAAAACCGCTAGATAAACATGAATCAACGAGCTAAAAAAGATCATGCAATGACAAAACAGTAGCTTGTAAACCAAGGAATCACACAAAGAGTATACCAATCAAATCAAGTGTGATAAACGGTTATATATGCCAAAATACCAAATTGGAACATAGAAGGACCTGCATATAAACCAATTAATCCAAAAAATGCTTCCTGCAGTACCAAAAATATATCAAATTAAGCCAGAGGACTGCAAACCAATCAGAAGCCAATTTTCACCCTGTCGTTCGAACGAGCCAGGGACTTCGCTCAAACGATATGAGGAACTCGCTCGAACGAAGTACAGAAGTCATTCGCGCGAGATGCAATGTCATTAGAACGACTTCGCGCGACCTGCCAAAATTTCCCAGTGTCCCATAAATATTATAAAGTATTGCCCAGTGAAAAAATTTCCACAAAAAAATTCCAGGAAGGGCTTGACAGTTGCAAAACAGTGCTAAAACAGTAGGCTTTTAACACAAAATGCAAAAACTCACAAAAACTTAAAATGCAAGTTACATGCAAACATAGTACTGATGTGCTCAAACATGGAAATGGCATGAATGGACGTGAAACTACAACAAATGAGTCACAATTCCAACACATCGAAATGATCAAGAAGCTCTAATTGATAGCGATAAATCATCAAACTTTATCATAGCCATATGGCAATAAAAGAGTGAGCTTAATGAACTAAACATACTACATCCACACAAATCCAGAATTTTGACGATTCTACAAACAATAGCATCAAATTGCAATGTTTCAACATTAGGATTAGTTGTGCAAACCCGTTTAAATTATCTCCAACCAAACTCCCTCATATAAACATAATTTTTCAAGTTCTTTTGAGGTTTCTAGCATTCTTAACATAGAGAAAATCTTATTGTCCCTTATCTTAGCATATTGCATTTTCTTTTTGGACTCTTTTAAACGGTGGCTTTCATGACGAGTTAATTTTGAACTCTCGCAACCCTTTCCCATGAATCACTCATCATTTTTACCAATTTTAAATCCTCATGGTAAACGGTTATTACATGCACACTTCTCCTTAAGTTTACTTAAGCATAGATGACAAGATTGAGATAAGAACGCCTCACCAAATTCAAATATGCAAGAAAAGTCAAACATCCATATAAACTCGTGCATGTGTGCAATGTTGGCATATATACAAAGTCGAATCAAGATGCATATCAACTTCGAAACAAACCCATATAAACAATGGTTAAGATCATTCTAAGCATCGATAATAATGACCAAATGTCCTAGCCACATGGATAATGAAACGATGGGGGGGTCCAAGCACACCAATATGCCACATCAAACATGTAAACTCAAAATCAAAAACTGAAAATCATTTTGGCTTTTCAAACATATTTTGGCTCAAAGAAAAGCAAAATCTTTTTGGATTTTCAAAAGTTTTCTAAAAAAAAAACAAAATCTTTTTGTATTTTTCAAATAGGACTCAAACAAATGAAAACTATAATACAAAATGATACACATGTCATAATACTAGCAATGAATATATCATGAAGCAAACTAGCATATGACAAACATGGCAACACTATCATCCTTTAGATTTAGCATGGGAAGATCAAGTGCACCCAAACGAGAATCATGAAGTTTAATTCCAAAAGCCACTAAATCCGATTTCCTAACCCAAGTAGGTGTAAAACGACGCATGGGGGTTTGGGTAACCGGGGCAACTTTATTCTTAAACTTCCTAGGAGCTTGTCTAAGTTCGTAACAATAACGCCTAAGGTGACCTTTCCTACCACAAAATGTGCAAGTGTAGCGGTGGTGGTAATGATTACCTTTATGTGGACCTTTTCTAACCAACCTAGTGTTTCTCACACGTGCGGGAGGGAATGGGAACAAATCTCTCATCAAAACCTATACCTCCCCTATCTCCCTTAATTTGGACGGTGCCTAGGATTTTATCTAACTTTTCCGACCTAGCCTCCAAATCAAACTTGACTCTAGATGAGTCTTTCAATCTCTCCTCCAACTCGTGAATCCTAAACTCGAGTAAACGCCTAGTCTCCTCAAACTCTAGAATCTCTTTTTTCAAGGACTCCATCAAACCACGGATATTGTTTCTCTCTTTCTCCACAAACTCTAGTTTCTCCCTAAACTTCTTTTCTCATGCCCTAAGATCCTCAATCAAACTATCATTATTTTCTATGGCACGCTCATTCAACTTATATTGCAATTTTGAGTTAGCCTTTTTCACATTCACCGTTTCGGCATACAACTCATTAAATGCATTTTGCAATTCTTTCACATCTATCTCCTCCTCGTCACTCTATTCACCCTCACTATCATGGGATACACTCAAAACCTCCTCGAAAGTGTCATTCACATGAGTATTGTCGTCGTCGCTCACATGACATGCCATAAACGCAACAAAGTTACGCTTAATGGGGGAACTCTCTCCCTCTTTCGGTTCACTATCACTTAAGGTGGCACTATAGACAATGGGTTTCTTGCCCTCTTTCTTAAGTCTAGTGGGACACTCCTTAACTTTGTGACCATACCCCTCACACCCAAAACACTTATCCGACTCATCTCTCTTAGGCTTTTCAAACTTATCCTTAGAGGTGGGATCTACTTTGTTGCTCTTGAATTTTTTAAATTTCTTAGCATCTTTCGATTGCTTTTGAAACTTAATAATTTTTTTAAATTTCTTTGCCAACAAGGCAACATCCTCAAAATCGGAATCGGAATCGGAATCCGAATCCGAAACTTTAATTTCCTCCTTTTGGGTTTTCAAAGCAATACCATTTTCTTTCTTAGGCACTTGCTTGGAGGTAATCATGTCGATTTCATAGGTTTGTAAGTCACCTACAATCTCTTCTAGTTTCGTTGACTCTAACCTACCCAATGAGTTTAAAATGGTCACTTTCGCATCAAACCTACTAGGCAACGACCTAAGGATTTTCTTAATGACACGGTTATCGGGAATTTTCTCACCTAAGTTAAACGACGAGTTGATAATATTGGACAACCTAGCATAAAACTCATCAAAGGTCTCACTCTCTAACATACTAATTGTCTCAAACTGTGTAGTGAGATTTTGAAGTTTTGACGCCCTAACCGTGCTAGTGCCCTTGTGAGTGAGTGCCAAAATATCCCAAGCCTCTTTTGATGTTTCACAAGTCATAATTCTGTTATATTCTTCCTATGTGACATGTGAAGAAATAACGTGCAGACCTTTAGAATTATATTGTGCAAGTCTTTGTTCAGTTTCAGTCCATGACTCAACAGGTTTTAAACTAGTGACTTCACCTACAATAGTGACAGGGGGTGTCCAACCTTTTTCAACTGCAAGCCAAACTCGCTCATCAATAGATTTTATAGCACATCTCATTCTCATCTTCCAATAAGTGTAATTAGTGCCATCAAAAATAGGAGTTCGAGAAAGTTCATTATATCCGGAATTCATCTTTGAAAACACACGGGATCACAAAACAAATAAAAATGCTTTCTAGCTCTGATACCAATTTGAAGAGTGTGAGTAGCCCGATGTGTGTGTTTCAAACAAAACCAATTTTTCTTCGAAAAAGATCCAACTTTTAATTATGCACCAACCAAGTTGTGAAATACCAATTCTTACTTTAAACAAATTTTATCTTGATTAATCCTAAGCATGCATCTAGTGATTAAAGAAAGTAAAGCAAAGTAAAGAATACTCACAACGTCGGATGTACGAGGAAAAAACCCAAAGCGGCAAAACAACCTCGGACGGCCCAAGCCAGACAATCACTATGAACAATAGTTTTACAAAGACAGATTAGCCTTACACTAAGACTCGATCCCCACGGATCTTGACGCTCCTTCTGATCTTCAACCGTTCTTCATTAGTATCCACGCTGAAATTCCATCTTCCACAATCTCTGTCCACAACACATGCATCCACGTATGTCTCGGTGTCCACCGATATGGCTTTGATACGTCTACGATGTCGAACACGATGTCCGTCGCTTCTTCACCGCAAAAACCTTTGTGTTCAATATGTAGAACAAATAACTTTGGTGCAGAAAGATCACGTAAACATATAAGAATGATAACTCGGATCTTTGCAAACTCTAAGGATGTGTTTAAGACTTATAAACCTTAGAAAACATGTACAAACAAGGTTTTGGTTTGTAAAACAGTTTTCCAGAAAGCACACTTCCGAAATTATGATGCAAACACTATTTATATAGGATTTAAACACTGCCTCGAAAAATGTGTCGTTGGAACGACTTAAGCATGTCGTTCGCACGACATTGTATCTCGTTCGAACGAGATCCAATGTCGCTCAAGCGACCTTGCGAAAGTTTGACTTTCTTTGACTTTCGGATAAAAACGTCTCTTAACAAAGAGATACAAATTAGTCAAACTCTATTTCGAGCTTATCATCATAAAACAAAGTTTAAACCATAAAAACACTTTTAAGACATTTAAAAACATTTTTCTATATAAAAATTACATCCTTATCTTTTATAAAATAATTTCGAGCACCATTAATTATACGCATTCATACCTGAGTGATCTCGGAATGAAATTAACTTTAAAGACGATTAAAATTGCACCAAATAAGCATCGGCATGATTATTTCTTTGAAGCTTTGCCGCAACGTCTTCAATTTCTTCAATACGTCATAGATCAAGTGGGATCGTGACAAAATAAAATTCTCCCTATGACATATTACAAACACAGTTTTTTTCACGGAATAAAGTCAAAACAATACAGGGACTCAATTGGAAATTTATGTCCTTACATACGTACGCTACCTTACAATAAGTGAAAGTTACACACTTTAACACAAACCATAAATCTCTTCTTTTCTCTCTCACTCTCCCTCTATTGCCGTCATCAAACCCCTAGAGTTCCCAACCCAAGTTAACCTAATTGATCTCATATACCTCTCCTCTAGCAGAGGCAATGTTAATTCTAGCTCCGAAAAGTCCAAACCTATTAGTTTTCTCATGGTACTTATTCCTCCATAGACAATTTTCCAACAAGCCCAAAAATTCTACTATTAACACAAATCTCAAAATATAAATACAAAACATATTTAAAATGGACTATAAATAGCAATATCAACAAAGATGATGAACCGTAACAGAGTAATAAAACCATACTAAATCTAAAAAAGAAATGATATCAATCTCGAAAAGAAAATGAAATTGTAGTAGATAAAAGTGTTTCGGCTTAATATCTAACAATGGGGTTAACCTTAGGGGAAAAATCAATGATACATAACCTCTAATAGAATAAAATATTCATAAAAAAATTAAGAGCTCTAACAATTTATAACCATAAAGGAAATCTGCAAAAAAAAAAAAAAAAAAAGCCGAACGAAATTAATTGGTGAAAAAAATTTAAACCCTAACAAACTCACCATATCAAAATAGATGAAAAACTCAAGAAAAGAAATTGATTTCATCCCTCTCTCCTCCAGCAGAGTTGTTTGCCTCTTGGTGAACAATTCTTGTAGTTGATTTTTTCCAGGCTAATGTAGTAGATTTTTTTCAAACTGGCGTGTCAAAATTGATAGACCTAAACTGGCTAAATTAACACTGCCTCTAATTTTAAAATAACACTACTTCTAATTTTTTCCAGATTTAAAATAACACTGCCTCTAATTTTAAACAACACTACCTCTAATTTTTATCCCAACTAGTGAGGATTGGGATAAGGCGAGAAGTTTTGTGAAATTTCCTTCAATATTTTACCATGCAACTTTGAAATTTTTCAAGACATTATATGTCACATCCAATGCCTTTCTCCATGAGCTGATCATGATTCAAAGCAAGGTGATAGCTTTCAGAAAAAATGATGATTATTTTTTATTTACAATAGCGGCGAGCATGCAATCAAAATTTGATAAGTATTGGAATGTCGAAAAATTAAACTTTGTATTATTTTTTAGTATTGTTCTTGATCCTAGATATAAGTTAAAGTATATTGAATAATTTTTTAGAGAGTTGCATGGCTTTGTTTTGGCAATAGACTTGAATAGGAAGGTTTTTTTATTAGTATCATGGAAATAGTTCTTCTAATATAAATCCAAGCAATACAACTCCAACACCAAGTTTTGTCGTGCTTAACAATGATGATGATATGGATGAGCGTGCGTGCGTTTCTGTCATCTCAATCTAAAAAACATTTGGAAGAGGAAGAAAACTTTAGGGCTGAGTCAGAAGTTGAAAAATATGTATTGGAAACATGTGAGATGGATAGTACAATTTTGATGTTCTTAATTGGGAGAAAAATAATCAAAAAATATATATAATCCTCTCTCTTATTGCTCGTGATATATTAGTTATTCTCATGTCTACCATTGCTTCTAAATCTGCATTTACACGGGAGGTCATATTCTTGACCCTTTTCATAGCTCATTAGCAACAAATACGATGGAAGTACTTGTTTGTAGTCAAATTAGGCTACGCTCCTCAACAAAGTCAATCAATATTCGAGATATATTAGACGACATTCAACAACTAGAGAAACTTGATTCCGGTAAAAAATTGTTATGTTGTGATATTTCATCGTATTTAATTGTTTAAATGCAATTATTGATAATCTTATTTTTCATGATTTGTAGAGTTATTGGGAGTTATAGGTGGAGAAGTTTAACACATGGATGCATGGGAGTTTTTGATGTTTTTGTGATGACTTTTTAATAGTTTAAATTAAACATGATACTTTTTGTGGATGTATTTATAATGGCTAGATGCACCTTTGTATCCGTATGAGCATTATTTTATGGGTATTAATTGTTTGTCGTTTGTAATTTTTTACGGGTAACTGTTTTTATGCGTAATTTAAAGTGCTATTTAAAAAAAACTTGTTTTTTTAAAAAAAATGTTCTTTTTAATAATTAAATAAAAACTATGTTGTTTCTTCATAAAACGCATCGTTTTTTAAATATAAAATGCGTTTTTTTTTATTATAGAAAATGTGTATTTTTAATATGTAAAACGTGCTTTTTTTATGAAAAACTGTTATTTTTTGTATTGGTTGTTTCTTATATTAATTGTTGGATCAAATAGGACCGAGATTGAACACAGACTGCTTAATAATCGAATAGGACCGAGACCAATTATTTAGGTCCATTCTCGGTCCATAATTTTTTAGGACCGATTAATGCGGTTCGGTCCCAAAAATACCTCAAATCGGATTGGACGGACCGCGAACACCCCTAGGTGACTCTATTCCAACATGGGTGTTAAACGATCATTGGAAGAAGCTTTCTATAGTCCTCGACATCCCAAAGTATCGAGTTCTTGATTATACATCCAAGATGATTTTACTCAAGAAGAGGTGGAATGAAGTGGGGGAGACCGAACGACAAATGATGCAAGCTAAATTAATGGAGATTTCTCAATCATCTTGCACACCATTTGTAAGGACACAAGTCTCCGATTGAGTCTTAATGTTGTGTTGGCTCAATTTCGGACTAAAACGTTTGAGTCATAGGATAGTGTTCTTGTGTATCCTTCAAGTCTATGACATGTTGAAGTTGAAGACATTGCGGCCTACTTATCAAGAGAACATCATTGCCGGCTTACTTGTGCCTCGTTTCACGTAATCAACTTAGTTTCAATCTCTCCTAAGGTATGAATAAATTACATATATATATAGGAGCTTGAAACATTTTTTTAATAGGTGTAATTTTAATTTAAAATGAAGTTTATTTTCAGAAGGTTAATTTTAAGAACTTTCAATAAAGTTTTGGGCTTAAAATTGATCTATGAACTTTCTGGGATTTCGTTCGATATTGTCGTTCGAATGAGTTTTTCGTTCGAACGAGAATGTCGTTCGAACGAGTTTGCCAACGCCTTTTCCCAATTGGCCTCTCGAACTTCGTTAGAAGGATCCTTCGAATGAGACTTCGTTCGAATGAAAATCTCGTTTGAACGAGATTTTCGACGGGAAAATATTTTGGCAGTTTTCTCCATGTTCCTTCTTCTTTTGTCCCACTAACTTTTGCCAGAATTAATAGGTGCGGGAACCAAATTTGAAAAACTAACTTTTTCATCTTCTACAATTTCTAGAAAGAGTTTTTGAGAGCCTAATCCCTCTATGAAAAAGTTCATGTTTTGAGTGTTTATTTTTCAAGAAAATTATTCTTAAACACTTTTGTTTACACCCATATTATTTTGTTCCAAGTATGACATATATATATATATATATATATATATATATATATTTGTTTGGCACCGGCTTCACTTTTCAACCTAAGAAGAAAAGAGTTTGGGTTTGCTTCTACATCCCATAAAGAAGAAGTCCGTTGTTTTGCTGCGGCATACTCACACGGTGGAAGGCATTGTACGAGGGTTGACGGTTGTCCAAAAGCTTTATTAGTGGATTCCAAGGTTTCGGTGGATTCCGAGTTTGGTACAAGAAGACGCGTCAGGGGCTTGAAGGGAGTCGAGTCAAGTTGAGTAAGTCATTTGTCTTATACTTGTAAAAATACCATACTTAGTGGACTTAAGGCTAGGGTCGTCCGAGATTTTTTCCCATTGCGGGTTTTTCCTTGTACATCGCAAAGTAGTGGTTGTGAATTTATTTTATCTTGCAAATCACCTAGAACGCATGTTTAGGATGCAAAGATAAAATATGGTTTAATTAACTTCTCTTGTTTAATTTGGTGCATGTTTAAAATTTGGGTAATGTTTAACTTAATTTAATTCAAGTCTAATTAATGTAATTTGATAAAATTTGGTTTGGCCTAATTTGAAAATTGAATTAATTTATGTTAGGCAAATTTCTAGGACTTGGGTTAAATTAATTTGGTTTAAGTGAATTTCAAGTATGTGTGTGTGTTCATCATAATTCACTTAGTTTAATTTAAATTAATTTTTATTTAGAAGTTAAAATTTATGTTTAATTTAATTTTTCATCTTTTTAAGAAAAGAAAATGAATAAGATTTGGAAAATTAAATTATTATGTTGAACCATCTTTATTCCGCATTTAAAGGAAATTGATTTTTAAAGTGAAAGATTTTAAAATTGGGGGTCATCGTTCCCAACAAGTGGTATCAGAGTCGGAGCGCTAATTTATTGCGTTAAGGTCCTTTTAAATATTTTGGTTAAAAATGGATTTTTCCCCATTTTTAAAATTTCCTGTTTTCGATGGTTCCAACTACGCGTATTGGAAAGCGTGTATGAAATCGGCACTTATGTCTCTAGATGAGGGGGTTTGGTTGTCAGTCGTTAACGGGTGGTCCCCACCTACATATTTAGTTGAAAATGAACGTGTTCCCAAACCCACAGATAGATGGAGTGAGAATGAATTTAAACTTGCAAATTTTAATTCCCGAGGTTTAAATGCCTTGTTTAGCGTGGTCACACCGGATGAATTTTGACGCATTATGATGTGTGAAACCGCTAAAGAAGCTTGGGATATTTTACAACTCACTCATGAAGGAACTAGTGTCGTAAAAGCTTCGAAACTCCAAAACCTCACCACTCAATTTGAAACCATCAAAATGAATGAAAAAGAAAAATTAGATGAATTTTATGCTAGACTTTCCGATATAGTTAATTCATCTTTTAATTTGGGAGAGAAAATACTCGACGACCGAGTAGTAAAAAAAATTTTAAGGTCCCTACCCAATAGATTTATTCCTAAGGTGACCGTGTTAAATTTTTTACCCACTTTAGCCTCTACGAAATTAGAAGAGCTCATAGGTGATTTACAAACCTATGAACTAGACATGTTTCCCTCTAAAACTGAAAAGAAAAAAGATAAGGGCGTTGCTTTGAAAGTCTGAAAGGAGGAAAAACAAGTAGTAGAGAGCGAAAGTGATAGTGACTCGGAGGAGATGGCTATGTTTGCTAAGAAATTTCAAAAATTTCTCAAGTTTAACAAATATAAAAATGATTTTAAGACATTCGAAAACTCTAAACATGACAAAACCAATAAGATCGCTAAAGTTCAAAAAGATGATCTTAATAGGTACGAGTCTAATAGGTGTTACGGTTGTGAGGGTTATGGCCATAGGGCGAGAGAGTGCCCCACTAAACTAAGGAGAGAGGGTAAGCAACCAATTTCCTACAATGCAACCCTTAGTGATAGTGATAAGGAAGAGGGACCCGATTCCCCCACTAAGCCCAACTTTATGGCTTTTATGGCAAGTCATGTGAGTGAAAGTGAACACTCATTTATTGATGAAAGTTTAACATATGACACTTCCAAGGTCATAATTTATGAATCCCAAAGAAATGATGGTAGTGAGAATGGAGAAGAGAGAGAGTGAAAATGAAGAAGAGGTTAATGTGAGTGAACTTCAATTTGAATTTCAATAACTATATAAAGAATTTATTAAATTAAAAAGAGCAAATTTGAAGTTAGAAACTAGTTTGAAAGCGCGTGTAGAGGTCATAAATGAGAGTGCTTTAGTGGAAGACCTTAGGACACATGAGAGAGCTCTTCGTGAGAAGCTTGAATATGTAGAAGGCGAGATAGATAACCTTAAAGGTTTAATGGAATCCTTGAAAAAGGAGCTTCTCGCGTTTGAAGAGCGCGATATTTTATTAGAGTCCCACATTGTAGATTTAGAAAATAAACTAAAAGACTCTAGTAAAGTCAAATTTGATTTGGAGTGTCGTTCGGAGAAATTAGATAAAATATTATGAACGGTCCAAAGTAAAAATGACACGTGTGGTTTAGGCTTCGATATTTGTAATGAGTCAACTCATAAAGTCAAAATCAATGTTTTAGGAGAATCCTCTAGGAACAATGTTATAGATCATTCCTTAGGTAAGTCTTTTCGCCGAGTCTTTAGGAGCTCACACTGTGGTCGAAAAGGTCATCTTAAGAAATTTTGTTTTGATCTTAAACGAGGTCCTAGAAAATCCCTACATAAGGCAACCGAGGTAGCCTAGATTCCTAAATCCTGAGATCGTCATTCGTCATTAGTTTGGGTTAGGAGATCCAACTTGGTAGCTTTACAAGATAGGATTTTTTATTCTTATTTACTTTCACACGATACCTCCCTTGCTAAATCCAAAGGTTGAATGTGTTAGTTGTTTACATACTCTAGCTTTTTGTGATTCATATTATATATCATTGCTAGGTGTATGCATGTTTATCATTTTCTAAACATTACTTTATCACATATCTCATGCTAGAATTATGATGTTTGTTTGTTTTTTGTATTATATTTATTTTGTTTACATCAATTGAAAAATACAAAAAGATTTTTGTTTATCATTTGTATTTTACCGTTTTAGTAATTTAGGCTTAATGAAAAATACAAATGATTTTTGTTTGTCTTTTGAGTAAATATTTTTATTTGGTTGGTTAAAAATTTCAAAACTCAAAATGATTTTCTTGTGTATTTCAGTTTGACACACTTTATGTGGCATATACTTGTGTTTGAATCCCATCTTTTTTCTCTCCCATGTGGCTAGAACTTTTGGTTAAGATTGTCAATCCTTAAAATATTATTTACCATGCTTACACGGAGTAGTTGGATTTTGTGTTGCTATAATGGATTCTATTTTTATATGCCTCAATTCATACATGCACGAGCTCACTTGAAATTTTAACTTCACATGTATATTTGAGCTTTATGAGGTGTTCTCCCACCAATCTAGTCATCTACGTATTATGTGACCTAGGAGGACTAGTGCATGTTAAAATCTATTGCACGTGAGATTTGTGTGAGATATAAAAATTATATATGTATAAATGTGCACGGGGAAGGGCTCCGAAAGGAAATATCATCCTTCGTGAGTAAGCCACCGTTGGTTAGACCTAAAAGAAATATGTGGTCCAAAGGCCTAAAAGAATAATGGCATTAAAAGAAAATATTTGCCAAGGCCTATTTGTTTAGTTTGATATAGTCATTCAAAAATTAATATGCTTATTGTGAGGGAGTTTGGATGGTATATCAACGGTTTGCACAATGTCCGTTTATCCTAGTTGTTCGTTCAATGCCATGACTCTATTGGTTTGTAGAATCATCAAAATTCTAGAGTTGTATGCATTGTGTATGTTTGTTCATTGAGTTCAATTTATATTATCACATGAGGCTATATCTAAATGTGATAAAATTTTGCAATCAAATGAGAACTTTGTGAACATGTTTTAAGTGATTGGGTCTAAATTTAATTGTTACTAGTTCACACCCCTACAATTCCATTTACCACATATTTTTGGACACATTTTTGCCATACGAGTGTGAAAAGATTAATGTATTTTGTGTCTTGTGTGGTGTTTATACCTATATATATGTGCATGTGCGTTAGTGATATCCATTATGTCTACATATATATATGGTCATTTTTTTTCTTTGCCTTGCTTGCTCGTCCATCTATGCTTCTAATTCATTGTTGGTATCTATCTTGTTGCATATTTTGGTTGATATCACATACTTAGTATCGTTTGTATCAAATTGGTATCATTTTTATTGCATTTTAGTTGGTATCTTTTTTTATGGATTAGTTATGAATTTGTTGCCCGTATACTTTCATGCTCTTATCACCTTATGCGCCATCTTGTTTTATTAATTCTATCACCTTTGTCTATTCCTGAACAAAAAGGGGGAGAATGATAGGGGGAGAAATGGTGTCTAATCCTATTATAATCGTATCTTAGTTTAGGATAATTAATTTAGGGAGAGTCGCGACCTTCTTAGGTAGATCACATTAGATAAACGGGAATTAATTTAGGGGGAGTATTTAATTTCATTACATTTAAATCTTTGATATTTCCTATGTGTTTAATGTTTTCTTAAGTGTGCAGGAATTCTATTTAGTGGCAACCTTTCATCAACAAAGATATTGATCCTTGGGTTTTTGAGTCAAGCTACGTAATTTATTATTTTGGCTGGGGTGTTTTTGAGTCTAGTAGAACTTGACGGCCCTTTAGGATTTTATTTTGGTTTTTGTCCCGGAATAGCCAAAGAGGGAGATTTGTAAGGACACAAGTCTTCGATTGAGTCTTAATGTTGTGTTGGCTCAATTCCGGACAAAAACGTTTGAGTCATAGGATAGTGTTCTTGTGTATCCTTCAATCCTATGACATGTTGAAGTTGAAGACGTTGCGACCTACTTATCAAGAGAACGTCATTGTTGGTTTACTTGTGCCTCGTTTCACGTCATCAACTTAGTTCCAATCTCTTATAAGGTATGAATGCATTACATATATATATATATAGGAGCTTGGAAAAAAAAATTAATGGGTGTAATGTTATTTTAAAATGAAGTTTATTTTCAGAAGGTTAGTTTTAAGAACTTTTAATAAAGTTTTGGGCTTAAAATTGAATTATGAACTTTCTGGGATTTCGTTCGAGAATATCGTTTGAACGAGTTTTCCAATGCCTTTTCCCAATTGGCCTCTGGAACTTCTTTAGAAGGGTCATTCAAACGAGACTTCATTCGAACGAAATTTTCGTTCGAACGAGATTTTCGTTCGAACGAGATTTTCGGCGGAAAAATATTTTGGCAGTTTTCTCCATGTTCCCACTTCTTTTGTCCCACTAACTTTTGCCAGAATTAATAGGTGCGGGAACCAAATTTGAAAAACTAACTTTTTCATCTTCTACAATTTCTAGAAAGAGTTTCTGAGAGCCTAATCCCTCTATGAAAAAGTTCATGTTTTGAGTGTTTATTTTTCAAGAAAATTATTCTTAAACACTTTTGTTTACACCCATATTATTTTATTCCAAGTACCACACACACACACACACACACACACACACACACACATATATATATATATATATATATATATATATATATATATATATATATATATATATATATATATATATATATATATATATATATATTTGCTTGGACTTTGTTTGGCACCGGGTTCACTTTTCTACCTAAGGAGAAAAGAGTTTGGGTTTGCTTCTACATCTCATAAAGAAGAAGTTCGTTGTTTTGCTGCGGCATACTTACACGGTAAAAGGCATTGTGCGAGGGTTGACGGTCGTCCAAAAGCTTCATTCGTGGATTCTAAGGTTCCGGTGGATTCCGGGATCGTCGACTAAGCAGAGGTTAGTACAAGAAGACGTGTCAGGGGCTTGAAGGGAGTCGAGTCGAGTCGAGTTGAGTAAGTCATTTTTCTTGTACTTCTAAAAATACCATACTTAGTGGACTTAAGGTTAGGGTTGTCCGAGGTTTTTTTTC
The DNA here is from genome assembly GCA_949130495.1 of Sambucus nigra. Lineage (NCBI taxonomy): Eukaryota > Viridiplantae > Streptophyta > Magnoliopsida > Dipsacales > Adoxaceae > Sambucus > Sambucus nigra. The sequence goes on from OX422220.1 coordinate 56,405,645, forward strand.
GTTGTGGATTTTTCCTCGTACATTGCGGCGTAGTGGTTATAAATTTATTTTATCTTGCTAATCATCAAGAACGCATGCTTAGGATGAAAAGATAAAATATGCTTTAATTAACCTCTCTTGTTTAATTTGGTGCATGTTTAAAACTTGGGTAATGTTTAACTTAATTTAATTCAAGTCTAATTAATGTAATTTGATAAAATTTGGTTTGGCCTAATTTGCAAATTGAATTAATTTATGTTAGGCAAATTTCTAGGACTTTGGTTAAATTAATTTGGTTTAAGTGAATTTCAAGTATGTGTGTGTGTTCATCATAATTCACTTATTTAGGTTTAATTTTAATTTTGCCTTTAGAAGTTAAAATTTGTGTTTAATTTAATTTATCATCTTTTTAAGAAAATAAAATCAATAAGATTTGGAAAATTAAATTATTATGTTGAACCATCTTTATTCCGCATTTAAAGGAAATTGATTTTTAAGGTGAAAGATTTTAAAATTGGGGGCCATCGTTCCCAACACCATTGATGGAGCCCACTGCAGTTAAGGCAAAGAGGAGACCAAAGGTCTGGAAAAAAAATACTTCCACCAAGAGAACCCCAGGTGCGTGAGAAAAGGATGCTTCGAATATGAGTGAGCTTCGTGACAAGATGTTAGAGGCGAGGACACATGTGCCTAAGAAACCGGATGACTGGTTTATTTACAAGAAGATGTATATGAAGCACATATGGAATTTCTTCCAATTATTTGTGGAGGACATATATGAAGCCATGTTGGATCGAAATTGTAGCTTCACTGCCCCAGCGCAGGGTGTGGGTATTGAAGATTCACTTAGGCACTCTCATGTTATGTTGACTCAAATGTTGATTGAGCTACGTAGGGATAAGGAATTTTATATTTCAGTCATGACATCATATACCATTGGTGAGTATGAAACTAGATTCACTACACCAAATCTGTACTATTGTCAGGATCATTGACCTTGACAAGTTGGACTTGTCAAGGTTAATGACCGTGACAATTTCGGGGCGAGACAAATTTTTTTATCACGGACGTGTCACGGTCATTGACCTTGACAAGTTCGTTAGAATTGTCACGGTCGTGTCAAGGTCATGGACCGTGACAAGTTTAGTCACGGTTAATAACCATGACAATATTTAAAAAAATTATCACGGTCATTGACCGTGACAAGTCCGGGACAATATTTGTTAAGGACTTGTCACGGTTAATGACCATGATAATTCTGGGCAGAATTTAAAAAAAAAATTGATGGGCAGTATGGCCACTGCCATTGCCCAGCAGTATATTTGTACCTGTTATAACAATGTTGGTTGTACCTATTCAAACATCATATATCCAAATAAACTAAAGATAGTGCAAATATATATTCATGATGATATAATCCAAATATTCAAAATAGAAATAATATACATGACGATATAATCCAAATATAATTAAAATGGACAAACTTAAAAATAATGTTACTACATGTCTTGGGTAAATGTGAGGAGGTGAGTTAGCCACACGATATACGAATTGACACACCCACTAATATACATCGTGCCACATTGTTCGCACAACCACAATAGGAAGTTCTCCTTCCCGGGTATCACATGCGTGACGAGCACTTTGGACTCGATCCCTTAAAGCGCACGTCCATGAACTATTCCACCCTCGACGATATTCAGGTCCCTCAACCCCCGCCCTATCCGCTGGCCATCAAATACATCCAATATGAACACGCTCAGCCAACCAAGTTTCGACAACGGTCTGAGGAAGGAAGCCAAATAAGGAAGTGGATCATCGAAATACGCACGTGACGGTGAAGAAGCGGCGAGGTCCACGTCCTCGTCCTCCTGCGCCTCGTCCTCCCGCACCTCCTCCTCCACTGCCTTCTCCTTCCCCTTACGGTCTCCGCCCAACGTACGCTTCATGAATTCGTACATATCTTGGATCGTCGCCTCCAAAAGGGACAGCTTCGCGTCGTGTGAATCCACCGTTCGAGCCAACCCGGTGTCGCTCGTCTCCAATCCGATGATCATAGATTTGGACACCCGCGAGCTCACCCCCCTTGTCCTCCCCTTACGATCAGAGCCAAGCACTTGGCTGAGTGCGTCTGTGGACAAAGACGCCTTGACGGCATCAGACTGCGACTCATGCACTTCCTTAAGCTTTGCCTGAAACGACATAAAGCACATGATTAGTAAAATAAGTAAACTAAAAAATTATAACGTAATTAACAAAAATTAAACTGTCGGATTACTTACAATCGTGGCCGCGACGCTCGGGGACACCTCCTTGTCCTTCCCCTTCTTCGTCCGAAGAACCACATAAGTATCGAGCCTATGTGGCTTACCCCCTGGCCCACTCCCTACCCCCTGAAATAAAATAAAGTAAAATTAGTATCGAACCCACAAAGTAAAATAATGAAGAATAATATATTTCTGTAGTTATAGAAAAATTAAATCTTACCTTCATCCTATGCTCCACCTCGGCGTAAGAGGTCCGGCCGGATTAGTGCACGTCCGTCTTTTTTGCCTGATTTTCCCTCCCCGATTGGCGAGATGCCAATTGTCGATCCTCGATCTCATTATCAATGAACTTTTACCATTGTGCCAATGAGATCGGCTCCTTGGGCGGGACGGATCCACGCCATTGTATAATGGACTCTCGTGTTTTCCCAAAGTACCGTGTCCGCATATTTTTCTTCCACGTCTTGTGTTGCTCCCTCAACTGCTCCAAGACGGAATCGCGTAGCTTTGGATCCAAGTTGAATTACTCATGTCCAACAAATTCATTATTAGTTGCGAATAAATATAAATATAAATATAGAATGAAATTGAAATTGAAATTGAAATTGAAATTGAAATTGAAATATTCATATAAATATAAATATATTACCTGTAGTGCCGCCCAAACAGCTAACTTTAGCTCATATGGCACCTCCTTCCAACTCATAAATCCCGGGCCGACGACCGTCTTTAACAGCTCGAGGGATCTCGCTAATAGCTCCGATTTGTTCTCGATGGTAAAAGTTTTCATATTTGGGGAGCCTAGGGGCGGAGGAGCCCTCGTCGCCTCCGCTACCACCGAACCCAGATGACATCATCATAAACAGCATCATCATCTTCGCCTTAATACCTGAAGGAGACACTTGCTGTAAAAAAATGTTATTAGTACAGATAAAAAAAAATGTTATTAGTACACATAGACACACGCCCCTACCCCCCCCCCCTCACCACGCACCACACACCACCACACACATATACACATACACACATAAATATGTCTAAATTAGTTGAAAACATCTAACGCGGAATAGATGTAAAGCATGGAATTATTATTATATATATTATATATGCCGGAATAGATGTAAAGCATGGAATTATTGGTACACAAATCCCCCCACCACCCCACCACCCACCACCCACCACACCCCCTGCCCCCTCCCCTACCACACACATATATACACACACATATACACATATTTAATTTCAAGTATGTTTCATTTAATTATCATACTTTGTATATATTGTTCGATATACAAAGTAATTTTCAAAAAAAGTTGAAAAATTCCACACCCATATGGACAATAATCCAGTGGTCATGCCACTTTTAAAACTAACTAACCCAACATTTACTAAACAAAATAATCCAACAGCAATTTCAACAACAAATGTGTAACCCGTACTCCTTCTAATTCATCTACTCAATTAATTCATTTCATCAATTAAACTAACAATTAAAGTATGCAATTATTAATTTACTGATTTACAATGAGGGGCAATCCTACTTTCATATGAAATTGGCACTAATTATTAATTTACTTTCATTTAAAACTATACAATTAAAATTACAAATAAAGCTATACAATTTATTAATTAAAGCTATACAATTGTTAAAAAAAACCACCCCCTCCCTCCACCACACCCCCTGCCCCCCTCCCCCACCACACACCACCACACACACACATACACACACATATACACATATTTAATTTCAAGTATGTTTCATATAATTATCATACTTTGTATATATTGTTCGATATACAAAGTAATTTTCAAAAAAAGTTGAAAAATCCCACCCCCATATGGACAATAATCCAGTGATCATGCCACTTTTAAAACTAACCAACCCAACATTTACTAAACAAAATAATCCAACAGCAATTTCAACAACAAATGCGTAACCCGTACTCCTTCTAATTTATCTAATCAATTAATTCATTTCATCAATTAAACTAACAATTAAAGTATACAATTATTAATTTACTAATTTACAATGAGGGGCAATCCTACTTTCATATGAAATTGGCTCTAATTATTAATTTACTTTCATCTAAAACTATACAATTAAAATTATAATTAAAGCTATACAATTGTTAAAATTGACCCACCACACCCCCTGCCCCCCTCCCGCACCACACACCACCACACACTTACATACACACACATATACACATATTTAATTTCAAGTATGTTTCATTTAATTATCATACTTTGTATATATTGTTCGATATACAAAATAATTTTCAAAAAAAGTTGAAAAATCCCCCACCCATATGAACAATAATCCAGTGGTCATGCCACTTTTAAAACTAACCAACCCAACATTTACTAAATAAAATAATCCAACAGCAATTTCAACAACAAATGTGTAACCCGCACTCCTTCTAATCCATCTACTCAATTAATTCATTTCATCAATTAAACTAACAATTAAAGTATACAATTATTAATTTACTAATTTACAATGAGGGGCAATCCTACTTTCATATGAAATTGGCACTAATTATTAATTTACTTTCATCTAAAACTATTCAATTAAAATTACAATTAAAGCTATAAAATTTATTAATTAAAGCCATACAATTGTTAAAATTGCCCCACCACACACACATCCCACCACCACCACCACCACACCCCTTGCCCCCCTCCCCCCGCCACACACACACGCACACACCTACGCACACACACACACACACCACCCACCCCCACCCCCACCCCCTCCCCCACCACACCTGCACCACCCCACCCCCACTACCCCCTTCCCCCCTCCCCCACCACACACCACCACACACATATACACATACATATACACACATATATATATACACATACACATACACACACATATAGAAATGAAAGAGAAAGAGAGGAAAAAAACATACCTTAGAGAAAGAGAGCAGAAATCGCTTAGAGAGAGAGAGGGGGGGAAAACCAAAAAAGGGTGGGAAAAAAGAAGCCTAGGGATTTTTTTACTGCAGAAGTTGTCACGGTCGTGTCAAGGTCATTGACCGTGACAATTATTTAAAGAATTGTCACGGTCATTGACCGTGACACGACCGTGACAAATACATTTGTCACGGCCTTGCCACGGTCAATGATCGTGACAATTCTTTGTCACGGTCGTGTCAAGGTCAATGACCGTGATACAAAACGCGTGTTTTCTATCACGATCAATGACCTTGACAAGGGTGGTCGGCTGAAAGGTGACAATTTTGTCATTTTGGTGTAGTGATTGGACAAGTTCAAGCAATACGTCATGATTGATCATTGGTTCATAATGCCTGAATTTGGATATCTAGAGCGAATGCTCTTAAAGTAATGGTAGTGTTAATATCAAATCTCCAATGTCTATGTTTTATGTTATTCGATGAGGGTCCAAAACTGATTCAAGAGGAGAACACAATAGTTTACTTATTAAACATATCTAATTTCTATTGTACGATAATGAAGCGCACCTGATTTTGTCCCATATTCGCAATTGCATGTAATTAGAAGTCGAAGGCATCGACTAACGTGGGAAATTTGTTTAAATAACATCTATTTATAGCCAAGGAATTTTTTTTAAAGAGTTAGGCAGAACGGATGAATTGGTGTTGATTGAGTCGGACGACGAAGTGGATTTGACCAAATCGTGATTGTTGTGTGGGCAATTGTGTTTTTTATAACAAAATCTATAAAAACAATTAGTAGGCTGGCAATTGTATTTTTTTGAAAATCAATCATATTGTATATGAATGTTTCAAAGTTATATGAATGTTGGATATGAATGATAATGAATATCTATACGAATGTTGGATATGAATGTTGGATATAACTATATGTAACAGTTTTAATCGTGTTGGATGTGAATGTTGGATATAAATGTTGAATAATCATGTTGGATATGAATGCTAGATATAACTGTATTTAATTATTTTGATCATTATGGATATGAATATTAGATATGAATGTTGAATATAAATGTTGAATATGAATAGTTATACCAAGGCTTTTTCACGGTATAGGCTAGTTGTGGTAATGCAGTCCATGATTTAACATATCTATGGATTCATTACCACAGTTGGAGTTAGCCATGAAAATCTGGCAAACCATTAGTTTTCATACCTAGGATTTTTTATGGTGGAGGATAGCCGTGGTAATGTAGTCTACGGTTTGACGTGGTTGTGGGTTCATTCCCACGATTAGAGTTAGTTGTGAAATATGGCAGGCAATTCAGTTTTTATACCAAGGGTTTTTCACAGTGGAGGCTAGCCATGGTAATGTAATCCATGGTCTGACCTGGCCATATATTCATTACCACAATTGGAGTTAGACATGAAAATTTGGCAAACCATTTGGTTTTCATACCAAGGGGTTTTCATGGTGGTGATTAGTCGTGGTTTGCAATCCACAGTTTGATATGTCTTCGGGTTCATTACCACATTTGGAGTTAGCCATAAAAATATAGCAGACCATTTGGTTTTCATACTAAGATTTTTTTACGGTAGAGGTTAGTCATTATATTACAGTCCATAATTTGACTTGGTTGTAGATTTATTACCACAGTTGGAGTTAGCCGTGAAAATCAGGCAGACTATTTAGTTTTCATACCAAGGGTTTTTCATGATGGAGTTTAATCGTGGTAATTCAGTCCATAGTTTGACTTGGCCATGGATTCATTACCACAGTTGGAATTATACATGAAATGTGGTAGACTATTTGGTTTTTATACCAATGGTTTTTCATGGTGGAGGTTAGCCGTGGTATTGCAGTCCGCGATTTAACTTAGTCGTGGGTTAACTACCACAGTTGGAGTTAGTTATGAATATCTGGTAGTCCATTTGGTTTTCATACCTAGAGTTTTTCAGGATGAAGGTTAGTCGTGGTAATGCAGTCCACGCTTTGACCTGGTCGTGGATTCATTAACACGGGTGGAGATAGCCGTGAAAATTTGGCAGACCATTTGGTTTTCATACCAAGGGTTTTTCACGATGGAGGTTAGCCGTGGTGACGTAGTCCATAATTTGACTTGGCCGTGGATTCATTACCATGATCAGAGTTATCCATGAAAATCTAGCAGACCATTCGGTTAGGTGGAGGTTAGCCGTGGTGATGCTGTCAACGGTGAAGGTTAGTCTTGAAAATGTTTAGTAATAAAACATTTTAACAGAGCAATAAAACATAAAAACAACCACAATGCTTAGTAATAAGACTTACAAACAACCACAATGTTTAGTATAAACAATCACAATGTCTAACAAAAAAATATACAAACAACCACATTCTTTAACAAATCAACAAATCAATATAATATTGGTTTAACTTTCAAACTTTTCTATCTCTTCCTTTTGTTGTCATTTTTTGTCGTGTTTTTCCTTCAAGTTGTCGGGGTACTTTTATTAAAAGCAACAGGGGCACCTTTCTTGTTAGGTCAAAGTCATATTTTTTTCGTTGCTCTGGATTCGGTTCATCTCTCTCCTTTCACTTTCCTTTTCCAGCACGATTACTTTTAGCCTTTAGGAGTGCATCACATGCTGCTCAAGAAGCATGTTATAGAGCTTGGAAATTAACTGTCGATGGATCGTCAGAAGGATCTCTCATGGATTCTTATAAGATTTCAATTTCTACGGCAACACCTTACACCTATCAATGTTTCCCATAACGAATGTAATTAATACTTCAAATACATGGTAATAAATCATAAATGTTGAATTGAGGTATCATACTAATTTTTTAATAGCTTCCCTTTTTGGTTTTCTATTTTCATGAAGAGGATTGCAGACTAAGGGATGTGAGCGCTCGGTATACCATGCCATGTACTACTAACACATTCCCAATGGTAGTTACGGATGGGAGTAGATCTTCTAGTAGTGTTTAGGACATGGTCAACCTAATTCTCCTGGTACCATATATCATTGTCATAATCTATATTGTACTTTTGTTGTGTCCTACCCCTCTCCTCTTTTATCAGCCATATAGAAAGTCATGGAATCATTTGGACACGGACGGCTTGACAAAGCCCACACTCTGAATAGTATGGATCGACCACCTCATAGCATATAAGAATACCGTTGTACCATCATATCTCCTGGAAATGATACACCTCAGCATTTTATCAGACAATTTAAAACAGTAAAGTAAACTAGAACGTATTGTGTATGTGTAAAATGGTAGTGATACTCATATTATTCTGTATGTGTAAAATGAAGTGATACTCATATCGCGAACTTTTAAGTCATCCAGGGTCTCTCTCAAGGCAAACAATTTCTCTTTCGAATCATCCGATACCATTTGTGACTTCCACCTATAAATCTGGGGCTCAACACTCTTATAATCGGATTTACAACACTCCACTTCAAACTGAAGTGATTGTGTATCCATGCCTGTGTACCCATTAATATTTTCAAATAAGCCAAATATTATATAAAGAATATGATTATTCAGAATATAATCATAAAGAATATATATATATATATATATATATATATATATATATATGTATATATATATGTATATATACATATATACATATATATATATACATATATATATATTACCATTAAAAGAGGGAGATATCCATCAACTTGGCTTACATCAGCCCTAAACGCGATCCCATATTAGCGGTATAGGTGGGGTAAGAGGGCACTACCCAGTTCTTATCCTTTGCTTCTCCTAAGTTCTTCAATGATTGCATGTAATATATCAGGACTCGGGTCCCCGAATTATCTGGGAAAAAAGGCACCTAATCATGAATAAAATATAGTCTCGTGCACATCTATTGATATGCTTAGTTGTTACACTCTCACCCAATGCCTTAATCCTACCCTTCCACATTTTCATTAACAAATCAAACTAACCCACGTGAAAACATTTGCACTACTCCTTAACATATTTGACTGAAGATCCAATCGAGTTACCAAACTTCTTAACTGATATAGCCCTCTCTTCAGGTGTCTTAGGGATCTCCCCATACATGCTACCCCCTCAATTGTTATCCCTATTAAATGATGCATATCATTCGGTGTAATGGTCACTTGATCGAACGGTGTATGAAAAGTATTAGTTTCAAATTGGGATCATTCATTGAATGCACACGCAAGGGCATGATCTATTAACCGGTAAGATTTTTTTTTTATCAAAGGCCATAATCACGGTTCCTTAACCGCATTAACCACTAGCTCTTCTTCTTCATCTATATTCCACTCCACAAATTTTTTAAAGTGGTATACACACTTCATGAAACCTCTCACTTAGTCATTGTTCCAAATCCCACATGACACATGGTTTGAAAAAAAAATAATAACTCAAGGTTATTAGAGTGGACACTACTAATGATTGAGCATCGAATCTTTTCAAATTGATCCTTGCTTTTATCTTCTCAACTGGGACTGAAGAAGATGTCACTTTAGATATGTTATCATCATCAAAAGATGATGATGCAGATGAACGACATGATTCGCTAGAGCTACTCTCCCCCTAACACGTTCATCAACCCTCTCAACCATATCACCACCACCGCTTGTCCCAGCCTCACAAATAGTCTCCCCTTTACTACTTAACTCCATCCTCCCAACATCACCAACCGCCCCCTCACCAACCATCTGATTACTAACCACATCCTCGCCTACTACTACCTCATCACGAATCGCATCCTCATCACCAACCACCTCATCACCAATCACCTAACGCAATAGATTATTCTCTACATATTTACTTATAATTCTTTCCTATTTTCGTTTTTCTCCTTAGATTACGGGAGATCGTAGGAGACAAGATAGTTTTTTTTTTTACTTTTAAGGCTGAAATTCAATGAAAATTAAGTAAATAACATGGTATTCAATAATGTACATTACATATGTAGTTAATATCGTCATCTTATCAAGTTAATAAAGCTGATGTTTGAAATAGGTTTAATGGAGATTGGTGTTTAATGCTTTCAGATTTATAATTGAGATTAGGCATGGATAATGAACATAAATTCACAAGTAGAAGAGTAGAGAAATTTGGAATACATACCATAGAGTTGAATAAGGGTTGGGTTTACGATGGTTTTGGGGAGAAAAGAGTTGAGAGAGAGGGGGGAGGAAAAAATGAAGCATTTTTTTATTGGGGTTTATATAATGACAGTTTCCGATCCCGGAAGAAAATTATAACCTTTGGTTTGAACCCTAAGACTCAAACATTTACAAAGGTGCATATCACTTAAAGACAAAGTTATATTAAGAAACACATCAAAATAAACTGGTCCATTACATAAACTAGTTTCGATTGACTTCCCAGAGACTTGGGCTATAAAAAATGTTGTTCCTCCTCAACCTCGTCAGAATCATGATGTTGAAGACATCATTGAGGAGAAAGATGGAGATGTTTTTCTAAATTTTAGAAAATTTAATAGGTGTCAATCCTCTAGGAGTTATTCTTCTAGAACCCCTTTTGTTACCTATCCTCCATCCACTTCACGACACTCTGTTTGTGAAGATAACTCTAGAAACCCTTCATATCAGGATGATATGAATGTTCATGGTACCTTTACCCATGAACAATTACCCCATGGTATTTATGAGAAGAAAGATTCTTCTCAGCGCAGGGAATCCCCTACGCCGTCTGAAATGAATGTCAGACTTTAACTTTTCTTTCTTTTAATGATTTTTACAATTAATAGGAAAGAAATAAGTGCTGAGTTTAACTTACCAGAATGGGATAGTTTTAGGACTTGGTACTTTAAAAAGTATGATAAAACTATGTTAGAATTTTATAAAAATGAATTTTATAAATGGGTGGAAGAAAACCAGTTGGTTACTTCTTTTGCTGTTTGGTTTCTCATGTTTACTAAAGATAGGAAACTTTTTGTTCTTGAAACAGAAAATATTCCTAAAACTGAAGATAAACATGAAACTAAATGGACCACAGTGAATACACAGATTATATCTGCTGTTCACCCTCCTACTGAACCACTTTCAATCGATGTTGGAAGTTCTAGCCAGAGTAGCAGTACTCCTATGCTAGAGGTTAATGTCTTTGTTAATATGGAAACGAGTGATACAAGACTTCTTACTCATAAGAAGGAGCTTAATCCTCTCAATAAACAAGGTAATTACACCAACCTTATCCTTAACACGATAGGTAAACAACTCAATAGAATTGAGAATAATCTAACTCAGAACTCTGTTAGAAGCCCCTCAAACTTAGTTAAAAGTTTGGTCAAACCTATAATTCAACCCCCAATTGAAGTAAAAGGTTTTAAAACAGGAGCTAAAGCTGATTTTATTTCTCAGCTTAAAGAGATCGAAAAAGATATTAAGGGATTAAAAATTAATACCTTATCTCATGATGATTCTGATTCTGATATTGAATCAGACATCTCGTTAAAAGATGTTCAAGGATTTGAACTTTCTTTTGGTCGTCCTCCTGAGGTTAATAAAATTACTTATAGTAATAATATTGGCCCAGCCAAAAATTATTACCATAGGCCGACCCCCAAAGATCTGCTCTTTGAAGAGGGCGCCGTGATGCAGAATACTTTCCACGGTAAGTCAATCTATGATTGGAATCTGGATGGTAAAACCGAATCCCAGATTTATGAAATGATTCATCAAATGTCTATGTATGCTACCATATGTAAACATAATGATGCATCTGATCATAGTATTGCGCAGATGATAACTGCAGGATTTACTGGTACCATCAGAGGATGGTGGGGAAATATTCTGACTGAAAGTCAGAGAAATGCTATTCTTACTGCTGGAAAAGTTGTCAAGAATGAACAGATGCAAGACATAATAGTACCAGACGCTGTCTATACTCTTATGCTATCTATTTCTTTTCACTTTATTGGTAGTACAGACCACCATAATGAACGTAATAGAGAATTATTACAAAACCTTAGGTGTCCTACTCTTAGTCAGTTTAGGTGGTACAAGGACGTGTTCCTTGCTAGGGTTACTCAGAGAGCCGATGGCAACTCTGAGCACTGGAAAGCCAAGTTCATTGATGGCCTTCCTACTTTCTTCGCTGAGAAAGTTCGTAAGAAGCTTAGAGAAGCTAATAATGGCATCTCTATTCCTTACGATAGTTACACTTATGGTCAACTCATAAGTGTTGTCATTCAAGAGGGTCTTTCTCTTTGTAATGACCTTAAGTTGCAGAGGCAACTTAAGAAACAGAATCTTTTTGGAAAGAAAGAGCTTGGTGAGTTTTGCGAACAATTCGCTTTTGATGTAGGAACCTCCACTCATAAAGTCTCTAAAAAGACTAAAAAAGTTCCTAAAAAACCCACCTATAAAAGTAAGAAGAAAAGGGCTTATATTCCTAAAGAAAAAAAATATAAACATAAGAAGAAATTTGTTAAAAAGAAAACTAACAAATCTGGCCCTAAATGCTTTAAATGTGGTAAATTTGGCCACTATTCTAATAAATGCAAAATGGAAGCTAAGATTAGCAACCTTCAGATTGATGAACATCTGAAGTCTCAGTTAAGCAAGCTTTTGCTTAACTCCAGTTCCTCTGAGGATCAAGAGGACTCCTCTTCTGAGAGCAATGATGAGCTTTGCTATATCCAAAGCTCTAGTGACTCAGATGTCTCCAAAACAGGAGACTGTCAGTGTAATGAGTTAACCAAGAGATGCGATCATCTCCAGTCTATAATCCAGTTGAATGGATTAAGCCTTAACGTCCTTACTAGTCAGCAACAGAATATGATTGACGTCATAAATCAGGTTACTGACCCTGACATTAAGCTTAAGCTTATTAAGTCTTGTTATGCTCAGGATGAGGTCCGTATTCCTGATTCTTCTAAAGATTACAGCCTTGAGGAGGTTCTTAATCGTTTAGAACAATCTGGGGCTAATAACAAGCCTGCTAGTCTTAATGATCTAAGACATGAAGTTAATACACTTAAAACTGAGTTAAGACAACTTAAGTTACAGCATGACAAAATGCAAACTGAGATCGATAGTCTCAAGAATGCTCAGAAGCATTCTGATCCAGGAATTTCAAACACTACTCCTAGTACTGAAGATTCTGTGGATTATTTAGGTGTTATCAGCCGTGTACCCAGCCAAAAGTGGTATACTACTATCAATCTTGTGATTAACAAAGAATTTACTCTTTGTAACATAATTGCCCTTGTTGATAGCGGTGCTGATATGAACTGCATTCAGGAAGGAATTGTTCCTACTGAATACTTTGAGAAGACTACTCAATCTTTGTTTAATGCTAGCGGAGATAGCATGGGCATCAGGTTTAAATTAACCAATGTTGCCATCTGTAACAATGGAATTTGTTTAGATAGTACCTTTCTGCTTATTGGCGATTTATCTCAACAGATAATTTTAGGTACTCCCTTTTTATCTATGCTTATGCCTATAGATAAAATTGATTCTAGTGGTATATACACCACTATTCAAAATCAAAAAATTGTTTTTGAATTTATCACTAAACCTGAGATTAAGAAAATAAATTCTTTGACTAATAACATTATTTTCAAAGAAAACCATCTTAATTTTCTTCAGAAAGAAATCTCTAATCTCAACATTAAAAAGAATTTAATGTCCCCTAATATCATTAGCAAAATTCAGGTTGTTAAAAATCAGTTAACATCAGAAATTTGCAGTGATATCCCTAATGCTTTTTGGGACAGGAAGAAACATATTGTCTCTCTTCCTTATGAAAAAGATTTTCATGAAAGATCCATTCCGACCAAAGCTAGACCCAGTCAAATGAAGACTGAGCTCCTCGATCTTTGCAAGAATGAGATCCAGTCCCTGTTAGATAAAAAGCTTATAACCAAGAGTTATTCTCCTTAGAGTTGTATAGCTTTTTATGTTAACAAGGCTGCTGAACAGGAACGAGGTGTTCCTAGGCTTGTAATTAATTATAAGCCCCTCAACAAAGTTTTACAATGGATAAGATATCCAATACCTAACAAAAAGGATTTGTTAGATAGGTTGCATTCTGCCAAGATTTTCTCAAAATTTGATTTAAAATCTGGTTATTGGCAGATCCAAATCGCACCACAAGATCGACATAAAACTGCTTTTGTGGTTCCATTTGGCCATTACCAATGGAATGTTTTGCCTTTTGGGCTTAAGAACGCTCCTTCTGAATTCCAAAATATCATGAACGATATTTTTAATCCTTTTTCAGAATTTTCAATTGTTTACATTGATGATATCCTTATCTTCTCTGCATCAATTGACCAACACTTTAAACATTTAAAATTTTTTAAAGATGTTGTTAAAACTAATGGTTTAGTTGTCTCCGCCCCTAAAATGAAAATTTTTCAAACAAATGTCAGATTTTTAGGGCATAACATTGGAGAGGGGAAAATACTCCCCATTGATAGAAGTATTGAGTTTGCTTCTAAATTCCCTCATGAACTTAGAGAGAAAACTCAACTTCAAAGGTTTTTGGGAAGTCTCAATTACATTAAAGACTATTACAAAAATCTTGCACAAGACAGTGCCATTCTTTATTCTAGATTGAAAAAGAATCCTACTCCTTGGACGGATGAGCATACTAAAGCTGTTCAAAAAATTAAACTCAAGGTCAAGCAATTGCCTTGTCTTGCTTTAGCTAATCCATCCTTTTTTAAAATTGTCGAGACTGACGCCTCAGATTTAGGATTTGGTAGTATTTTAAAACAGATAAATTCTTTAACTAATACTGAAGAACTTGTTCGTTTTACTTCAGGTTTTTGGAAAGATGCTTCAAAAAACTACTCCACCGTTAAGAAAGAAATCTTTTCTGTTGTTAAATGCATTTCAAAATTTCAAGATGATTTATTAAATCAGAAATTTTTACTGAGAATTGATTGCAGTGCTGTTAAACAGGTTTTACAAAAAGATGTTGAAAACATTGTTTCAAAACAGATTTTTGCTAGATGGCAAGCAAACTTATCGGCTTTTGATTTTGATATAGAACATATCAAAGGGGAAAATAACTCTCTTCCCGATTTTCTAACTAGAGAGTTTTTGCAGGACCGATGAGTGGCCCCTCTCGTGGGCGTAATAGAGGCAACAGCAGCGGGTATTCTCGCCGGCCTGGAAAAGAAAAAATTGTGATCAATGAAGATCAATATCCTCCGATACAGGATTATATGGAGTTCATTCGCCAGAGTGCGAAGAACAGGGAGAAGAACGCTCCCCCTCTTAACCCCTTCAGCAAGAAGAAATCTTCTAAAGAGGTTTTGGAAACTATTAAGTACAATTTCCTTTTTAATCAAAGGACTTCGGAATTGGTACTTATCCTCAATGATGAGGATGAGAAGCAGATGACTTCTCCTTGGGAAATTAAGTCCCTGTATCTTTATACTCATAATTATGAGGTGCCAGAAGGAAAATACCGGACGGTATACGAGGCAATTCTCATGGAAATTGATTCAGTGGTGTTTAGTCATACTAATAAACACCAGGGAAATTCTCATTCCCCCATTGCTTATAGCAAGGATGTTTTGAAAAAATTCATTTCTCCCCGAGAATGGGGAATCCATCCTTTAAAAGCGCGAAAATTAAGTTCGCATGCTGGTGGATCCTATAATTATTTGGATTATGTCCAGGCTTGGACAAAAGCTTTTTATTATCAAAATGCTGAGCACAAGCATACTTAGTTTTTTGTTTTGTGCCCAAATTCTTTGAAAAAATCTTACCCAGGATGGGTTATCAATTGGTGGGACAAATTTGGCCCAGGAATTGATTTTTTCCCTGATGAAATTACCCAGGCTAAACTTTTTCTTCCTTGGTGTCAATTTCATCCTCTTTTAAGAGGGAAAACCAAAGCTCCGGTAGGATTAAACACCCTACTCTTTTTCTCTGAAATGAGCATTCCTTGGATCTCAAGATGGGATCTGCGTTGTCGAGTGAATAACCTCAATGTTCCTCTTCTTGAACGCGTCTTCTTCTATCGATGGTGGAGTGGAGTTGATATTGTTTCTACCATCAATCAGATTAGTGGAAGCTTGAGAAACAACATGGATCTGGTGGAAGAATCTCCTCCTCCTGCAGAAAAGATGACCCCTGCAGTTAACCCCATAGAAAGGTTGAAGGCTGTCATGATGAAGCAGTATCCTAACGCTACAGAGATTGAGCTGCTGCAGAAAGTAATGGATTACACTCATAGCCAGTTCAAAGCGGCTTTTGGTGCTTGTGTAACCCCTGATGTTCCAGCAACGCCCAGTCCTAGCCCCAGGAATCCCATTCCTCTTCCTTCAGATGATGATGATGACACATCCATGCATTCTGCCACAAAAGATAATCCTTTCTTTTGCCTGGCCGGTGAATCTCAGAACCCAGAGGACGATCCCTACATTGGTGACATGTTTGACACCAACATCCCTACTGAGCCAACGATGGAGGCGTTCTTCAACTCTCTGAGCTCAGCCTTTCCGACAAGACCGTCGGCTAGCCCTTTTCCCAGTCCCGGCGCAGATGGCCTAGATGATTTGAGAAAATCAATCAATCTGGGATAGTTGGCCCACCTGGCCCCTGTCGGCCCCAGAAAGTTTCCAGCCGACGCCTATGGATAAGGCTCACTACTTTCGGTGAAAGTGGTAGGACCCCCTGGTGACTCACAGACACACTTGCAGCTGCCCGTGTCCCCTGTGGCCCCACTTGGCCCCTCAGCCGACGTTAGAAGACAAGAGACTTTGTCAAGCCTTTCAACATGGAGGGCCCCTTTAGGAATTATTGATTCCTTTCTTTTTGTATAAATAGAGGGCTTCCCCTCATTTGTGATCACGCTTAATTTTCAGCACTTCTCTCCCTCTCTCTCTCTATATTTGTAATAAGAACTTCCCGGCTACATTCCGGTGGACTCTCTTCCTTTTGTAAGTTTTAATTTCTGTCTTTAAATTCCAGTCTGTAATAAAAGTTAGTAATATAATTCCGCATATTGATCCTCACTTGTTGGTATCAGAGCCATGATTGGCTAATTGTGTGTTAGTGTTTAGAATGTAATATTTCTGGTCTGAGTATTATCACAGAACAGTAACGTTATGATCTTTCAGGCATTGGAACAGTAAAAGATATGATGTTCCCGATGTACGGAAGTAATGACTGTTACGATTGTCCGGTATAATACACGTTCGAACAGAAGAGTACTGTTCACCGGCGTGAATAGTATTTTACTATTCACATCAGAATAATATTTCAAATAGTCACTATTCATATTAAAATCCTAATTTAAATGATTTCTATTCATATTGAAACCCTAATTTAAATGATAATAATCAGGAGAATTAGAAATCTGGTTGTGATATGCTGGCAACTTGTCGCGTAACCGGGTTGCCGTTTAGCCGGGGAGGCGTTAGGCTTATTCCCAAAGTAAATCGTTGACCGTCGGGTATCAAAAGTGATTTCTAATTCGGCTTATTATATTCATTTAACTGGCGAATTTCGATTTAAATAGTAATTTAATTTAAATGAAATTTTGATTTGCATATTGATTTATTTAAATATATATTTTGATTTGTATAATGTTTTCCAATTCCAGACCATATGATTACTATTCTAAACATTAACATCTGTATAATGGAAGAACAAACCATTGATACACACACAACACAAGAGTTCACGAAGAACTCTTCTTTAATTGAATTTGATGTTCAGAAGGATCTGAACAGGTGGACTATTCCTAAGGTCCATCCTAAAGTTATATACAACACTAACTGGTATAACTTTCGTAGCAAATATGCTATTAAGACTATGGAACAAACCCTTAGTCTGGACGAGCAAGATAAGAGTATCGAGCTCTTTAAAAGGGATGATTTAATTAATCATATAAAAGATAAAAATTATCATTTTATTCATGTTGGTTTAATTTAAATTGCTTTTAAACCTTTGACCCTTTCTGGCATGAACGCCTGTCTCCAAGCTACACTTCGCGATGGAAGATGTACTAATTTTAGACAATCTTTGATGGGAGCAATCGAAACTAGTTTATGTAATGGACCAGTTTATTTTGATGTGTTTCCTAATATAACTTTGTCTTTAAGTGATATGCACCTTTGTAAATGTTTGAGTCTTAGGGTTCAAACCAAAGGTTATAATTTTCTTCCGGGATCGGAAACTGTTGGGATTATCTATAGAATTTATTACAAAGTAATGAATACTATGGCCCCCAATATTACGCAATTAAGTCCTTTTGGTAAAACTGTGTTAATTGACACACATCTTATAGATTCTAATGTTCACACACCAATAAGGGTTGGGTTTACGATGGTTTTGGGGAGAAAAGAGTTGAGAGAGAGGGGGGAGGAAAAAATGAAGCATTTTTTTATTGGGGTTTATATAATGGGGTTTTTAAATGGTGGTGTTGGGTTTGGGTGGTATTAAGGAGATATGAACTTGGTTTTTGTGGTGTTTTGAATTAAGTGGTGTTTTGGAGAATATTTTTGGGTGGGAATATCAGCACCCGTTAACCTATCACCCAAAAGGTTGCTGGAGCAGCATAACATTTCCATAGAACATCTTCGTCCTTTTTAGGGCACATTAAACTTTATTTGGAAAAAAAGTTCTTACGATTCTATTTCTATACATGTTGAGAATGAGAATGATGTGTCAAATTAATAGATTTGATGCCTTGGGTTGTGGGAAACAGAGAGCGTCGTTCTACAGTGTCAATAATAATAATTACTATGGATTAATCCCCATAATGCTGCTATATATCAATAAAAATGTTTTTTTTTGTATTCATGGACTAAATAATGAATGATTAAAACATTTGAAATCAACTCTGCATAATTAAATTATATATATATCCAAGCCCTCCAACATAACTCATTAAACATACCTATTTTTTTAAATAGTAAAATAAATAAATTTGAGCTGATATTTTTTATATGGGTTCATTATTTTACAGTGTACCCTTGTGATATACCCGTTTATATCCTCGGCTTGGTTGATGATAACCTCCAAACGGACGACCTTACGAGGGGCCGACCCCTCTTGCAGGCTCCATACAACCCCTCGAGAGGGCCGACCCTCCACCTGGTTTCAGACGACAGTACGAGGGGCCGACCCTCCACCAGGTTCCAGACGACCCTACGAGGGTCGACCCTTCACCAGGCTCCAGACGACCCTACGAGGGTACGACAGTACGAGGCCAGAATTGGGCCAGGCTCACTACTGGAAGAAACTTTGCCCTCGGCCTCGGCTCATAGGCCGGGGGTGACATCATGACATCGCGTGGTTTGGGAGACGCGTGGAACAGTGCGGGTGAGGCTCACATGGCACGTGGAAGACCGTTACAACCAAATCACCCCCTCACGTGAGGGAATATTATGTCATCATTTGGCATCTACAGGTGTCAACAGGAGATTGGCTAGATCATCATTCACATGCACCATGCATACTTGGGGGGTACACTACACCCCCAAGACCTATATATACTTGTCACCTACAACCCTACAGGGGATCGATCCATTAACTATAGCCCTAGCCAAAACTCTGCTTGTACACACAGAAAGAGAGAGAGGGTGAGGGTTATGTGCATTGTATCCAAGGCCATTAGTGCCCATACTTAGTGGATCACACACTCACAGTGGATGTAGGCCAAATTTGCTGAACCACTATACATCATTGTCTTATCTCCTCTTATACTCATCCCCTTCTACATACTTATACACTTACACAACTCAATGGCTGCCATGGCTGCTACTGTTTGAGCTCACTATCACTTATCCGGTGGTGCTAAATCTTAGCATCATCAGTTTGGCGCCGTCTGTGGGAACGAGAAGACATCTCTTCCTTTGTACAGCTTGACCTCACTGGGCACTCTGGTGGTGAACCAACACTCCCCCTGAGAGGAGGTGTTTCACCATTGAAAGAGACCCACTAAGGTTCCCAAGCTCACCAGTATTTTCTTCAGTTCAACTTTTCATAGCTCAAGCACATGGCACCTGAGATGCCACCACCACCACTTCCCCCGCCGGATGAGGGGGGAAGACCCAGTTCCAGTCAGCCGCCGCCTCAGTCTGAGATGGCTGATGTGGCAGCAGCCCTAAAGTCTCTGGCAGCAAGCCAGCGGATGATGCAGGAGCAGTTCACAGCTCTAAGCCAGAACATACTGAGACCATCAGGGGTTTCACCTAAGATGATTACTCCGGCAGCATCTCCAGGACAGCATGAGGCCAGGGGACCACCCCAGGCACCACGCAAAGACCTGCCACCCCCTCAGCGGCGTAGGGATGTTGCTGACCACCGGCGTCTACGCCTGGGGAGGCAAGGAAACCCTTGCTCTGAGGACAGGTATGACGACCCGGAGGGAGAGGAGGCCCCTATAGAGTGCTGGGAACCCTATGAGGTC
Source organism: Sambucus nigra (assembly GCA_949130495.1). Lineage (NCBI taxonomy): Eukaryota > Viridiplantae > Streptophyta > Magnoliopsida > Dipsacales > Adoxaceae > Sambucus > Sambucus nigra. Next base: position 56,426,206 of record OX422220.1, read on the forward strand.
TCCAACAATACTGTACGACCTCTCCAGGACAGTAGAGGAAAGTGCGGGAGACCAAACCCTGATGATCGCCTGAGGGGCTCTGCTTTTAATGGCTTGAGCAGGGGGTCGGCCTTTGAGAGGCTAGGCCCAGTAAATGACCTGCGAGAATAGTTATCCAGGCCAAGAAGTGCTGCGAGATCCAGGAGGGAGACAGCAGATGGCCGACCCAGAGGACGAGATGACGGCCAAAGGGAAGTGAACAGCCGACACAGGCCTGCTGCAGCAGAACCCTCCGTCCACCTCAGAGAGGCGGCAGGGGATAACATCGTCCAGGCCGACCCTGTGAGGCCCTGGAATGACTCAATCCAGCGGTTAGAGGATAAGATCGGAGATATACTGAAGAGCCGAGACCCTCTTCAGAGGGGGTACACCATAGGCTCACCCTTTGTGGCGAAGATAGTCAACTTTCCCACGCCGTCAAAATTCAAGCCACCCGTGGTCACCCCAAGGTATGACGGGAGCACCAACCCCGTCCACCATGTGGAGATGTATCAGTCAGCAGCAGACATATACTCTATCTCAGATGAGATGAGATGAGATGAGGTGTCGTGCCTTCTCTGGTACCCTGACAGGGGTTGTGCATGTCTGGTACACGTCTCTTCCAAAAAATTCCATTGAAAACTTTAAGCAGTTGGCAGACCTGTTCATCCATAACTTCTTCTTTGGGGTGAGGCCACAGAAGAAGACCACCCACCTGCTCTATGTTAAGCAGGGGAAGAGTGAGAGTCTGAGGGACTATATAGCCAGATTCAATAAGGAGAAGCTGGAGGTGGAAGACTATGAGGAGAGCATAGCTATGACAGCCCTGATTGGAGGACTCCAAAAGGGGAAGCTGTTATGGAAGCTTGCTGAAGACCCTCCGAGGACGATGGCTGAACTGTTGTCAACGGCAGGAAAGGTGATGAACGCCGAAGAGGCGATGGCTGCAAAATATGAAGACGAAAGAGGAGGTGCTAGTGGGAGTAAATACCCTAAGAAGAACAAAGAGGGGAAGAAGAGGTCCTCGGATGACAAGTTCGCGGGGTACACCCCTCTAACGGTCAGCTGTGAACAGATTCTCAATGAGATTAAGAGTGACCGGTCTCTGAAGTGGCCTGAGAAGCTGAGGGCAGCCCCCGACAAGAGGAATAAGAACCTGTGGTGCGAGTTTCACCAAGACCACGGCCACGTAACGGACAAATGCTTTGCTCTGAAAGACGAGATTGAGAAGATGCTGAAAGAAGGGAAGCTCAGAAAGTACGTCGACAAAGATGTCTTCAAGAGGGGCCGAGGGGACGACCCCAGAAAGAAGCGAGGCGATGCATGCAGAGAAAGTCCTCAAAAAAGAGGGGACGACCCTTCTGATGATGAGGACGACCCTGACCTCCCGCCGAGAGACGACCACGGCCCTGTCAAGAGGCTTAATATGATCTCGCTCGGAGTGGGAATGATCTCCGGGGGTCTTGCAGGAGGAGGGTTTGAGGTCGCCGACAGGAAGGCCCATGTGGCTGAGGCCAAGGCAGTGACGAAGACGGTACACGCGACTTCCCTGGAGGTCAAGTCAGAAAAAAGGAAGAAGGTTGATATGGACACACTGATAGTGGGATTTTCAAGAACGGACTTCAAAGACCTCTTGGCCCCACACGATGACCCTCTCGTCATCACTACCAGGGTGCACAGATGCGAAGTGCCGAGGATCTTGGTAGATGGGGGTAGTTCTGCAGATGTGATGTTTTGGCCATGCTTCAAAGCCTTGGGTCTCAGCCGTGCTAGACTCGTCCCCTACCATCATCCATTGATTGGGTTCAGTGGGGAAACGGTTCACCCCCTTGGGGTATATGAGGCCGATGTGAGGATGGGGGACGAGTGGCCGAGATGGCTCACTAAGAAGGTCAGTTTCTTTGTGATGGATGAGCAGATGTTTTCGGCCTACAACATCATACTAGGGCGTGTGGCCCTCAAGGGGTTTGAAGCCGTGCCGTCTACGGTCCATCAGATGATCAAATTTCCAACCCCTTACGGGGTGGGGGAAGTTCAGGGAGACCAGACGGCAGCGAGAGAATGTTACTACAACTCCGCTGAAGAAAGGGAGGCACACAAGAGGGCTACAACCACTTACAACATTGATATCCTAGACCCCAGGGACGAGACGAAGCTCAAAAAAGGAGAGGCCGCCGAGGAGGTAGAACCCATCATCCTCGATGAGGATGACCCGGGAAAAATCGTCCAAGTTGGCAAGTCTCTGAAGCCCAATATCAAGGAAGACCTCATCAAACTGTTGAGGAGAAGACGAAGCGTCTTCGCGTGGAGTCATGTAGATATGCCGGGGATCGACCCTAAAATCATGTGCCACAAGCTCAATGTGGTAGAGGGAGTGAAGCCGGTAAAGCAGAAGAGGAGGATTTACTCCTGAGAGAAGTACGAGGTCATCAGGGATGAGGTCAAAAAATTAGAAGACGCTGAATTTATCAGAGAGTTCATCTACCCTGAATGGTTGTCCAATGCAGTCATTGTCCCAAAGGCCAACGGGAAGTGGCGAATGTGTGTGGACTTCACAGATCTCAACAAGCACTGCCCCAAAGACAGCTTCCCTCTCCCCCGCATTGACCAGATGGTAGACGCTACTGCAGGCCATGAGCTCATGAGTTTTATGGATGCCTACTCAGGGTATAACCAGATCTTCATGAACTCTGAAGACTCGGAGAGGACTGCCTTCATCACTGACAAGGGGACATACTGCTATAGGGTCATGCCCTTTGGTCTAAAAAATGCGGGGGCAACGTACCAGCGCCTCGTAAACAAAATGTTCGAAGACCAAATTGGGAAGTCTATGGAGGTCTACGTGGATGACATGCTGACCAAGAGCTTGAAGGCAGAGGATCATGTGGCAGACCTGGAGAGGACCTTTAATATGATGGACAAGTACCAGATGAAGCTTAATCCGGCCAAGTGTGTCTTCGGGGTCGGAGCGGGGAAGTTCTTGGGGTTCATTGTCAACCAAAGAGGCATCGAGGCCAATCCTGAAAAGATAAAGGCCCCTTATTGAGATGAAGACCCCAAAATCCATTAAAGATGTTCAGAGGCTCACAGGGAGAGTGGCTGCCCTGAACAGATTTGTGTCAAGGGCCACAGACAGGTGTTTACCATTCTTCAAGATCCTCAGGAAGGCCTTTGAATGGAGTGAAGAGTGTGATGAGGCTTTCAAGGAGATAAAATCATACTTAGGGTCTCCCTTGCTGCTGTCACGACCCGTGCAGGGTGAACGACTTTACGTATACCTCGCCGTCTCAGAGTCGGCCATCAGCGCAGCCATTGTGAGAGACGAAGACGAAATACAGAAGCCTGTGTATTTTAACAGCAAGGCACTCTAGGGGGCAGAGCAAAGATACCCGAGGATGGAGAAGTTGGCCTACGCCTTGATCCATGCCTCGAGGAAGATGAAGCCGTACTTCCAGTCCCATACAATGGTCATCCTCACCGACTCTCCTCTTAGGCAGGTCCTACACAAGCCAGAAAAATCAGGTAGGTTGATGGTCTGGGCTATAGAGCTGGGGGAGTTTGACATTGTGTATCAACCTAGGACTGCCATTAAGGGGCAGGCATTGGCAGACTTCGTGGCTGAGTTCACTTGGGAAGATGATGAGGTCGAAGGTGAGACCCTTGGGATGACGGATACAGAAGACACACCCACAGATAGGGCCGAGACAAGCACTGCTAGAAAGAAAGCGACTGAAAACGAAGAGGGAAAATACATCTTTAGACAGGGGTCCCTCTCTGAGGGAAATTTTTCAGAGGGAAAGACTCTATGGAGCCTCTTCGTTGACGGGTCCTCCTGTGACAGTGGAAGTGGGGCTGGACTGATACTGTCAGCACCCGATGGCACAGACGTCGAATACGCCCTGAGGTTCAACTTCAAAGCCTCCAACAACGAGGCTGAATATGAGGCCTTAGTAGCAGGCCTCTCCTTGGCCAAGTCTCTTAGTATCGGCCAGATTCTGGTCCATAGTGATTCAAGGCTAGTGGTGAATCAGATACTAGGGGCCTACGAGGCTAAGGACGAGAGAATGGCTAGATACCTCGAGAAGGTGAGGTCACTACTGAAAGGGTTCAGAGAAGTAAAATTAAAGAGGATACCTAGGCTAGACAACGTCCGTGCTGATGCCCTTGCGAGATTGGCCTCGGCGACTAGGACAGAAATCAGGAGGACGGTCCCAGTGGAAATTTTGCTTCAGCCAACTATTGAGGGCGCTGAGGGAACACTCAGTAATTGCCTAAATGTTTCTCAAGAAGCTTCGTGGATGGACCCCCTGATCAGATACATTAAAGAGGGTGAGATGCCAGAAGCAAGGCAGGAAAGGAAGAAGCTGAGGTACAGGGCTGCAAAATTCACTGTCATCGGAGACACCTTGTACAAAAAGGGGTTTTTGCTCCCCTTACTTAGGTGTGTGCATCCCTCAGAAGTCCCTTCCATTTTTCAAGATGTGCACGAAGGATCGTGCTCAAGCCACATCGGGGGCAGATCCTTAGCGAAGAGAGTGATCACCCAAGGCTACTGGTGGCCGACCTTGGGGAAAGACGCCGCAGCATACGTAAAAAAGTGTGATAAATGCCAAAGATTTGCTACCATCCCTCATCAACCCCATCAGCCTCTTACCTCCATTACATCTCCGTGGTCGTTTGCAGTGTGGGGGATTGACCTGGTAGGGCCCTTACCAAGAGCAGTCAATAACTATCGGTTCCTCATTGTAGCGATTGACTACTTCTCAAAGTGGGTAGAGGCCGAACCGATGGTCACAATTACAGAGCAGAAGACCTTCCAGTTCATCTGGAAAAATGTGATATGCAGATATGGTCTGCCCAACACCCTCATTTCAGATAACGGGACGCAGTTCAAGAATGCCTCTCTGCAGAAGTACTGTGAGAGGGTAAATATCAAACAATTTTTCTCCACCCCAGGCCGACCTCGGGCCAATGGGCAAACCGAAGTAACAAACAGGACAATCCTAGATGGAATCAAGAAGAGGCTTGAGGAGGTAAAAGGAAGATGGGTCGAGGAGTTATTTGCAGTATTGTGGGCATACAGGACGACAGTGAGGACTTCTACCGGGGAGACCCCATCCATGCTAGCTTATGGCTCAGAAGCCGTCATCCCCACTGAAATTGAGTTTCCTACTCATAGGGTCCAAATGTACGACCCCCAGGGAAATGCGGAAGAGAGAAGACTCGACTTGGACCTGATTGAGGAAAGGAGGGAGGACGCGGAGTTAAGGCCGGTCGCATACCAGCAGAGGACCGCAAATTTTTACAATCAGAGGGTGAAACAGAGGCCTATTGCAGTGGGGGACTTGGTCCTCAAGAAGACTTAACAAAAGCCCAACAAGCTCCATCCTAATTGGCATGGCCCATATAGGGTCACCGATGAAGTTGTCCCTGGGACCTATAGACTAGAAAACCTAGAAGGGGAACCTTTTTCCAATCCCTGGAATGCAGACCATTTGAAGAAATACTATCAGTAGTGTTGTAAGGTCTTGAAAGGCCATAATTGTAATGAGAGTTGCTTCAACATAACACTCTGGAAAATTAATAAGAAATATCAGTGTTTCCCTCATCCTGTGGTTGTCAGTTCTAGCACGCATGGAAACATCTATAGAAAACCACCCTCGGCTATAATGAGGGCCAGTGGAGGGGACGACCCCACCACTGTCCTCAAGAAAGACGAGGGTAGACTTCATTAAAACCATTAAATTGGTGAGTTGAACCCTCGGCTATAATGAGGGCCAGTGGAGGGGACAACCCCACCACTATCCTCAAGAAAGACGAGGGTAGACTTTGTTAAAAACCATTAAATTGGTGAGTTGAACCCTCGGCTATAATGAGGGCCAGTGGAGGGGACGACCCCACCACTGTCCTCAAGAAAGATGAGGGTAGACTATGTTAAAAACCATTAATTTGGTAAGTTGAACCCTCGGCTATAATGAGGGCCAGTGGAGGGGACAACCCCACCACTGTCCTCAAGAAAGACGAGGGTAGACTTTGTTGAAAACCATTAAATTGGTGAGTTGAACCCTCGGCTATAATGAGGGCCAGTGGAGGGGACGACCCCACCACTGTCCTCAAGAAAGACGAGGGTAGACTATGTTAAAAACCATTAATTTGGTAAGTTGAACCCTCGGCTATAATGAGGGCCAGTGGAGGGGACAACCCCACCACTGTCCTCAAGAAAGACGAGGGTAGACTTTGTTGAAAACCATTAAATTGGTGAGTTAAACCCTCGGCTATAATGAGGGCCAGTGGAGGGGACAACCCCACCACTGTCCTCAAGGAAGACGAGGGTAGACTTTGTAAAAACCGTTAATCTGGTAAGTTGAACCCTCGGCTATAATGAGGGCCAGTGGAGGGGACGACCCCACCACTGTCCTCAAGAAAGACGAGGGAAAGGTTAGTGGCATTAACAAAGACAGCAAACCAACAAAGAGCAAACCATAAAAGCAGTAAATATGGAAGACAGTAGAAGAAGACGATGATATTGATTAAAGTGTTAACACAATATCCAAGTGTTTTACAAAATAGAGCACAAAAATAATAAGTACACTATGAGGGTATGGACTACAAACAGCCACCCTAAGGGACGATGTCAGAGGGCAGAGCCTCAACGTCTACATGAGTGGTCTCCTCAATAACCAGAACTGGGTGATCTTCAGAAGTGCCGACCCCCTCGACTTGAACTTGGGATTCCACTTGGTTAAGAGCCTCGGCAATTAAGGGGTCGTCCAGTTGAACACCCTCCAGTGAAGGACGCATAGAGGACACGACGTCGCCAAACCTGAGGACGACCCATCGGCAGGCAGTCCTGATTCCTCTTTCCAAATATTCAAGGCCGAAGCCCTGAAACTCGTCAGAGACTTTGTAAGCCTCAACAGCATCGGCCCCGGCTTTCATAATGGCTGCTTCAAGGTCAGCTTTGTACTTGGCCTCCATGTTGGTCAAGGCCTCGTCCTTTTCCTTGAGAAGCAAGTCCCTGGACTTAATGTCCTCGTCCCTGGCCTTAATGTCCTCGTCGTGCTGCCTTGTCAGCTCGTCCAGGATCCTTGCATGCTCAGTCCTGGAACTTTCCAACTCGGCCCTTGCAGTGTCAAGCTCAGACTGAAGATCAGCCTCATGCTGAATAGCCCTTTCGGCCTCATGGAACTTCACCTGATTCTCGGCCATCCACTTGGTGGCTGAGGTGAGGGCACAAACAGACTGCACGAAAAATGAACAGATATCAAGAGGGGCCGAGGGAACAGTTGGTGAAAGAATGAAATTTAAGATGTGGGTCAGAACCAATACCTGTGCAAGGGAGTGCAGACCATAGTCGTACACCTTGGCTGGAGGCATCTTTGACAAGAAGTCGTAGTCAGCAGCCGAGGGTGCAGAGAACATTGAGGCTTTGGCTGCCCTCAGATTTGCAATAAGCGACGAGGGCTCGGCTCTCAGATGCGCCAGGTTCTGAGACCAGAAGGCCCCTATACTGGACGAAGAGGTCGCCCCCTCAGAGGCTTCGACCCTGGCAAAATCAGGCCGAGGGTCAACAGGGGCCTCAGGCTCCTTCCTTTTATTGCTGTCAGTGGTCGACTCCACCACCGTCGGCCCAACGGCCTTTGTCTTCCTCGGAGCCTGCTGAGGCTCCTTCCCCTTCTTCTTGGCCAGTCCAGATAGTAAGCTGGGAGCAGTCATTTCCCAAAGATAATCCGATATACCTGCAGGACGACCTGATAAGAAGACGACACGTCAGAAAAATGCAGAGATAAAGAGAAAACACTTCAAAAATAAGTAAAGAATGGAAAATATGCAGTGTAACTCACATAGTTCTGTCAGAGGGCCGACCCTCAGACCAGCTTCTTTGAGGAACCGAGGGGTCATCAAGTCTTCGAATTTTGCAAGTTCACCCTCTCTCCCTCGTCCTCTAAGGTAATCAACAATGTCCTTCTCCTCCAGGCTAAGCCCAGGGTCTGATCTGGCCTTCATGGAGGGGTTAGACCACTTCCTGGGGACCCTCGGACTATCGGCAACGGGCTCCCACTCCCCGGAGATGAAGAAAAACCTCTTTTTCCAATCATGGTTGGAAGTTTGCGCCACATGGAGGAGTTTCTTATCAGACCTCCTTGCCCCCAGATGATAATACCCAGGCTGTTTGGACGAAGAGGTAATGTTGTAACAACCCAAAAATAGGTCAGCCGAGGGCTCGTCGGTGAAGGCATTCTTCCACAAGGAAATATAGCCTAGGATCGTCCTCCAGGAGTTGGGGGGAAGTTGAGAGGGAGCAACACCAAGGGCAGAAAGGATGTCTATAATGGCAGTATGCAGAGGGAATCTGACTCCGACCTTGAGCATTTGCTTGTAAACTGCAACCTCTCCCTCTCCACAATCAAAAACCCTCTCAGACTCAGAGGGAATCCTCATAGTTATGCAGAGAAGCACTCCATAGGCATGCCTCCATATCAGGAGGTCGCGATCCCTAACAGAGGAGATAAAGGATGAGGCATGGGAGGTATCAACTTCGTCATCTGTGTCATCGTCCTCCTCCTCAGTCCCCTCCCCCTCGGTCGGTGGGCCCTGTGGAAAATCCACTTGGAAGGCATGGGGAGACAGGGTTGACACGGGGACAGCCTCAGAGGGGACCGTACCCTCAGCCTCTCGGCCTGGGCTTAGGTCAGACATCTCCCTCCTACCAGAAGTTTCAGCACCAGTTAGAGAGGATGCTCTCTCGTCCATCTCACTTAGTTTGGTAATCTCGGCTGGAAGAGCGGACGACCCACAAGACTCAGACGGTTCAAATGGTTTTATGGTGGCAAGAGGAACGAGAAAGATGGGTCGTACCCAATTAGGGTCGGCCCCTCGTCTCCTCTCTTCCTCTTCCTCTTCCTCTATTCGTCTGATCTCGGCGAAGAGCTTCTCTCTCAAGGATGGGAACTCAGATATTAAGCTATAAAGCCTCCTAAGCATTAAAGGGAAGGCTCTACACTTAACTATTACACCAAACTTAGCTGACTTAGCTACAAACAAGTGGGAAATTGACCAGGTTGGACTTTTGGATCGAAACAAAGGAACTCAATGGGTTTGGTCAAGAACATCCAAGAACCAGTTACCGGAGAAGACACCGGAAAAGACACCGGAAAAGGTTATGGCACAACTTAAAGAAAATGGCTGCCTACGAGCCTAAAAAACAAACGAAAGTGAAAGAAAAAGAGAACGCTGGGGAGAAAGGATTACCTGATGAAGAGAGCAAGAACTGCCCAGGTCGCTAAGCTCGAAGGCTGCAGAAAATGGTGATGTAGGCTGATAAAATTCTAGAGAGAGAGAATGCTTAGGCGCGAAGAAGAAGAAGGAAGAGAGAGAGTTTGAAAATCTCTTAAATACTTTGGTAATGAGTGGACCCATTTACCAAGAAAGGTATAATTAGGGCACAAGGCCCCAAGTGCACTGCGCAGCCGCCATGCCTTGGAAACTGAAACAGCAATGAGTATCAGCCCAGGTGTCACTCACCTAACTGATCATACATGCATCTCATTTAAAACACTATCCCTCAGCCATCTCAACAGCACCTATGGCTAAGGGCTGGGGGGTGATTGATATACCCGTTTATATCCTCGGCTTGGCTGATGATAACCTCCAAACGGACGACCTTACGAGGGGCCGACCCCTCTTGCAGGCTCCATACAACCCCTCAGAGGGCCGACCCTCCACCTGGTTTCAGACGACAGTACGAGGGGCCGACCCTCCACCAGGTTCCAGACGACCCTACGAGGGTCGACCCTTCACCAGGCTCCAGACGACCCTACGAGGGGCCGACCCTTCACCAGGCTCCAGACGACCCTACGAGGGTACGACAGTACGAGGCCAGAATTGGGCCAGGCTCACTACTGGAAGAAACTTTGCCCTCGGCCTCGGCTCATAGGCCGGGGGTGACATCATGACAGCGCGTGGTTTGGGAGACGTGTGGAACAGTGCGGGTGAGGCTCACATGGCACGTGGAAGACCGTTACAACCAAATCACCCCCTCACGTGAGGGAATATTATGTCATCATTTGGCATCTACAGGTGTCAACAAGAGATTGACTAGATCATCATTCACATGCACCATGCATACTTAGGGGGTACACTACACCCCCCAAGACCTATATATACTTGTCACCTACAACCCTACAGGGGATCGATCCATTAACTATAGCCCTAGCCAAAACTCTGCTTGTACACACAGAAAGAGAGAGAGGGTGAGGGTTATGTGCATTATATCCAAGGCCATTAGTGCCCATACTTAGTGGATCACACACTCACAGTGGATGTAGGCCAAATTGGTTGAACCACTATACATCATTGTCTTATCTCCTCTTATACTCATCCCCTTCTACATACTTATACACTTACACAACTCAATGGCTGCCATGGCTGCTACTGTTTGAGCTCACTATCACTTATCCGGTGGTGCTAAATCTTAGCATCATCACCTTGTAAAAATATTTAGCTCAAAATAATGTGTTTTGTTATTTTTAAAAAATAGGTTAAAAACCTTACAGTTTTAAAAGGTAAAAACTGTCAGTTTTTTGTCCTATTTTTTAAGAATAACAAAAAATATTATTTTCAGTTGATTTTTTTTACAGGGGCACACTGAAATATCATGAACCCATCTAAAAAATATCATCTCAATTTTTTTTACTATTTTAAAAAATGGGCATGTTTATAGGTATGTTAATAGGAGGTGTGTTGTAGAGCCTGACTAAGACACCCCGCCTAATTAAACATCGGTTGATCAGGCCTTTATTAAATTAAAACAGGTTTCTCAAATGGTTCATGCTTACCATCACTGTCGAAAACTTTTTAATTACTAATCACCTAAGTGAAAATTAGACCGGAACCAAATATTATCTTTATTAAAACAGATAAATCAACCATGCGGAACAAAGTATAACAATCACCATGTACTACAACCTAGGGGTGTTCAGAAAATCGACTGAATCGAAGGATCGAACCGAGCCGAGCCGAACCGCCTTATTTTTGTCGGGTTTTTTTATAATCGGTTCGTTCCCGTTTTTTTTTTAAAACCGACTGAGTCGGTCCGGTCCTCGGATTTAGGCTTGACAGGGTCGGTCTGGATCGACCCGGACCGACTGGAATTAAATATATATATTTTTTTATATTTTATGTGTCACATATGCTCCTATAAGTGTGTGGTGTAAAATAAAAAAAGATGGGGGGTAGAATAGTCAAAATGGTAAAATGTCTAAACCAAACCAAACCCTACACATTACAACCAAGATATAAGCAGTCGTTCCTTTCTTTTCTATCATCTCTCTCACCCAAAACAAAAAACACAAAAAACTCTCACATCTCACCTCTCACACCCAAAGCCATCCTCCACCATCCAAGTTCCAACCAAGCCCCCCAGATCTACTACCGCCGACCGCCGCAGATCTCCTTTGCCCGCCGACTTCGCCGACTGCTGCCGCCGACTTCCCTCCTTGCTGCCGCCGCCGACGATTGCTTCCAGCCTCTAGGTATTTTTTTTATCATTCGTTTTATAACTGTTTTTTTTTTATCATTCGTTTTATAACTTTCTTTTATCATTCGTTTTTTTTATAACTGTTTTTTTATATATACCATATTTATATATAAATATTTTTTTATAAAGATATGAAAAACTGTTTTTATATACCATATTTATATATCTATAACTGTTTTTTTATAAATATATATATAAAACTGTTAAAAAAATATAAAAAAAAATATTAAAAAAAAGAGTAAAAACAATTATTTTTTAAAATATATAATCAAAACAGTTTTTAAGTGTTTTTAAAATATATGATTTTGTGCTTTGTTGTTTGTTGTTGTCTTGTAGATGGCTGAAAAAGAAGCTAACATAGATGGTGGTGATGGTGGCCTTCCTTCTACTAATGGCGTTATTAAGGGTACATATCCATCTCCTAGAAAACCAGAGGTAAAACCTTCAAAACGAAAATAAAAAGCATGGTACCATTTTACTGAAATAGAAGGGGCTGATCCGAAAAAACGTAGGGCAAAATGTAACTACTGTTCTGCAACCTATGCTTGTGATCCTAAGAATAATGGAACAAAAAATATGTTAGCTCATATAGAAACTAAATGTAAGAAATTTCCGTATAGGGTTGTAGATTCGAAGCAAAAACACTTGTCCTTTGAAACAAAAAAAGAGGGTGGGGGAAGTGCAAATCTTATTGCTGTCACTTTTAGTGTAGAAGCATGTCGGCGAGCTCTTGCAAAAATGTTAATTATTGATGAATTGACTTTTCGTTTTGTTGAGGGTGAGGGGTTTCGACAATTTATGCGAGTTGTTCAACCAAAATTTGTGAAGATTCCGGGTCGTATTACACTTGCGCGAGATTGCTTAACTATATATTTGGAAGAAAAATTGAAGTTACAAAGTATTTTGAAAGGTAAAAGAATTTGTATAACCACGGATACATGGACTTCCATCCAAAACATCAATTATATGTGTCTTACGGCTCATTTCATTGATGATGAATGGAAGTTACAAAAGAAAATTCTTAACTTTTGTCAAGTTCAAAGTCACAAAGGGGAGATGTTAGGGAAGGTTATTGAGTCATTATTGGTTGAATGGGGGATAAGGAGCATATTCACCGTAACCGTTGACAATGCAAGTTCTAATAATGGTACCATTAAATATTTGCAAAGAAATACCAAAATATGGAAAGGTACCATTTTAGAACATGAATATTTGCATATGCGGTGTTGTGCTCATATCTTAAATTTAATTGTTGTTGATGGGTTAAAAGAAGTGGATGAATCGGTTGTTAAGGTGCGCAACGCGGTGAGGTACGTGAGGTCATCTCCATCTAGATTGTTGATGTTTAAGATGTGTGTAGAGAGAAAAAAATTGAGAGCAAAGGTTTGTTGTGCCTAGATGTTCAAACGAGGTGGAACTCCACTTACTTAATGTTGGATGTTGCCGAAAAGTTTGAAAGAGCTTTTGATAGGTTAGGGGAGGAAGATAAAAAATATTTTTCTTACTTTGAAGGGGATGTGGAGGATCTAGATAATGATGATGATGGAAGAGGGAGGGGAAAATGTGGGAGGAAGATTGTAGGACCTCCGGATTGTTGTGATTGGGAGAAAGTGAGGGCGCTTGTAAAATTTTTAAAAATATTTTACAACGCAACGTTGAGATTTTTGGGTTCTTTGTTTGTTACTTCTAATTCATTTTTTAATGAGCTTGTAGTAATTCAAAATACTTTGAATCAATTAAAAAGAAGCGTTGATTACTACATAGCTTCAATGGCGGATAACATGGTTAAGAAAATGGAGAAATATTGGAATATTGAAAAAATAAATTTGTTGTTGTTTGTTGTGGTCACTCTTGACCCTCGGTACAAATTGGGGTATGTTTCATTTTGGTTTGAGAGTATGTATGAAAGCAATGTGGAAAAAGAAATGACAAGGAGGGTGAAAAATGTAATTGTCCGTTTGTATGAGTGGTACGTTGATAATAATTCGCAAAATGCACCATCTCAAAATGTTAATTTATCAGAAGTTATTAACGTAGTGGCGGATGGGGATGGAGTGGACGACATCGATGGGCATTCATTTTTAGCTACGCAATTTAAAAAGCATACGGAGGCTGAAAATGGTGGTCTAGGTGGCAATAAGTCGGAGGTTGAGAAGTATTTGGTAGAGGGTAATGAAGATACCACTAATATTAATTTTAATGTCCTAGAGTGGTGGAAAAATAATTCGTTTAGATATTGAATATTGTCTCATGTAGCACGGGATGTATTGGCAATTCCCGTGTCTACCGTGGCTTCGGAGTCCGAATTTAGCACGGGGGGGCTTATACTTGACCCGTTTCATAGCTCTCTCTCTTCGAACACGGTGGAAGCTCTTGTTTGCACTCAAAATTGGCTTAAATATTCATCAACTCCGATTAGCCTTCGAGATGCCATGGATGAGGTGGAATAACTTGAACAATTAGATGAAGGTATGTCTTTTTTAATAATTGATTATCAATTTATTATTTAATCGAATTTTATTGTAACTAATATTATTACTCTTTATTTTCAGAATTGTTGGGAGCTTCATCAACAATTGTGGATTGAAATCAATCATGTAGGTATGAATTTTTTTATGAATGTATTGACTATTTTTTTGGTTGCTATTGTTATTTAGCATGTGGATTGACATTTAGCATGTTGCTTATTTGCAGGAATTTAAGCGTGTTTGTTTGGAGCTGTTTGGACGCGTTTTGGGGGCTGTTTTGAAGCCGTTTTTACCCTTTTTTGTGCTATTTTGAAGGCTGTTATGGGACTGTTTTTAAGCCCGTTTTAAGGCTCTTATGGGACTGTTTTATATGTTATTTATATGTTGTTTTGGACATATGTATGTGTTGTTTTGGACAGATTTAAATGGTGTTTTGTACTAAATTATGACAGATTTAAGTGTTGTTTTTGTACTAAATTATGACATATTTATGTGTTGTTTTTGTGTTGTTTATGTACTAATATTGGACAGATTTATGGACTGTTTGTTTTTTTACAAGCTCATTTGGACTTATTTCATTTTGAACAAATTGTAAATAGTAAAGTAAAGATTTTTTTGGACAGTTTAAATTGGACATAATTGAAAAAAAAAGTTCAAGATTTTTTTTAAATAATATAATTAATTAATCTTAAAACCGACAAGCTAAACCGAACCGACCCTGAAACAAACCGAACCGAATAGGGCCGGTTAACCGACATAATCGATTCGGTCTTGGTCCATTTTTTTAGAGGACCGACATAGTCGGTCCGGTCCAAAAAAACTTCAAAACCGAACCGGACCAGACCGCGAACACCCCTACTACAACCCAATCAACAAAGTATATGTACAAAAGAACAAGAGTATTACCAAATAAACCATTGGCTAAAAAAAATTCCGAAACGACCATAGAATAACCACTTGTCTGAAACTAAACATCTGAGACTGATACCGGACCACAAGTCCATACATAGAATAGTGTGAGATCTAGCACTAGATCTAAAGGAGAGATATCGTCTAATCAAAATCCTGTAAGCATCCACTGTGCTACAGCTTCGAGTCTCTGGAATAAAATCATCATATATGGCGTCCCTGTGGTTGGACACCTAAAAGGTTTTGAAAATATTTTATAGCAAGAGTTTATACTCAAAATATTTTTAAAATATTTAGCAAGCGTTTATGACAATATAAAATGCGGTTATTGATTACATACGTTAGGTTCTCGTACACTCTCTTGAGCTTACTCACCCCTCATCTATTGTGCACACCTAGTCTCCCTGGCCATATCTCCCAAGCTAACTAGAACTAAAGTATTCATCTGAACTTATCTGTACCTAAGTTCTCATACCGCCCATACAGTACATCCGTTTCATTAACATCTCGCATATGTTAAATAAATTCTTAAGTAACATTTCACCTATGTTATGTTTCAAAATTGCTCATTTAGTTTCACTACTAAATTACTACAATTCTCACAATTGTTATCTTCCCACTTTTGTAATTAAGTTTCACTACTTAAATTACTAATTATATATTCTCTATCTAACGTTATGTTTCGTAATAAGTTTCACTACTTAACTTACCAATTTGATATGTATCTCTAAATACATCATATATCAATCTACTATTACACATAAGTAGAATATATATAAGTATATATTTCACACACAATATACACTAAATATTAGTCATTACTATTATGTCCTTTTGACACACGTAAAGGACTCTTGGTTCGGAATAATTCATCGACCCCAAGTAAGAGTTGGTTCGGAATGATACATCGATCCCAACTATACTATAACTCTATATTGAAGGACTTTTGGTTCCGAATGATTCATCGACCCCAAGTAAGAATTGGTTTGGAATGATACATCGACCCCAATTATACTATAACTCTATATTAGTTCAGAATGTTACCTCGACCCTAATATAGTTAACTTTGGTATATTCTCTCTCTACCTAAATATACATATAATTCAGTAGGTATTCACATAACCTAATAATCACGTTCGTACGTAATATAACAATCCCTTATAATTACCGTACAATATTTATTTTACGATTTATCTCATTAATCGCATTTATATGAGTATTCACACAACTCTAAGGGTCCTAGTTACCCCTCACATATAATTTCAGTAGTTATTACTTACCCTACTATTTATCACTTGAATTGGCTTTACCTCGTCCCGTAACTCA
Source organism: Sambucus nigra (assembly GCA_949130495.1). Lineage (NCBI taxonomy): Eukaryota > Viridiplantae > Streptophyta > Magnoliopsida > Dipsacales > Adoxaceae > Sambucus > Sambucus nigra. Next base: position 56,442,466 of record OX422220.1, read on the forward strand.
ATTCAAAATCCCTCGATGCTCTACTCAATCGGTTTATTCTCGTTGGTCCATAATTCAAGTCCTACACCCAATGGTCTTACCGGACCTCAGCAATATACCTACTGGTCTTATTCTCATTCCCATATAAGTATAATATAAATCCTAGGATTCCCATTCATTCTCAAAAATCAAAGAAACCTTAAACAAGGAAGGATTCGAGAAACATCTTAAGTCGATCAATCGACTCCTGGGTTTGATCGATCGACATTAAAGGTCGATCGATCACGGACACCAGCGGTTCGTCTTCTTCGTTAATTTCTTCTTCCATTAACAAATCTCCAAACTTCATTATAGTCCACCAAACTCTGACCCAATTATCCTAACATGTTCCCACATATACTAGAACAATTTCTAACGTTATAAATACATCAAAACCTCAATTCATTTAAAGAAATATTGGATTAAACCCATAATTTCTTAAAACCCTAGTTATGGTGTTCTTCCCATATATTCATTCAAAACCCAGATTTTATTCCGAAATAATTATCAAGTCAACTCTGAATATTATTCCTCTACATATGTTAAATCATTCTACATGCGATTCCTATACCAACATGAATAAATATCATTCTTTTCTTATCAAGATATTGATTTACAAAACTATTCAAAAACCCTACACATGGGTATTATAAATTTATAATTTTTGCAATAAACAACTCGCCTTAACAGAGGGGTTCGAAATTCGTGGTGTTGATGATGGATTCTTGCTTCTCTTCTTCAATCCTTCCTCCTTTGGCTCCTAGGATGCAAGATCCAAATCCAACCTCTTCAAAAGCATCTTCTAAGCCTTGAGAATGATTTTCTCCTTATCTCTAATGGTCTTGGTGTTTACGTGGGTTTTCTAACCCTAACCCCTCTTTCATTCAGATGATAAAAGACTCTAAAATTTGTAGGTTTCTATACCCTCGAATGTTAAAAGACCAAAACGCCCCCGAACAGTCTCGGTTTAGTCCAAAATTACCCCGAGACTCAACTAGTACCCCCGAGTATACTATTTTAACTAATTCGACCATTTCGGACTCATCTGTGAGCTCTAAATTATTATTTGAGTCACTTAAAAAATATATATTACTCGTTCTCACCCCAAAATGGTCTACACGCGCTAAGTAACTATTTACTACTCGCGCTAAGTAAATGGAATGAGGCAATATTAATCAGTATCTATCTCTCGATTAATACTCCATAATCACAATTATTAATAAATCTCATTAAATTACTTCTCTTGCGTAATTTAAATTAAACCGTATTTTCTCATTTAATTCTCCAATTTAATTAAATATAAATACTCAGAAATATGGGGTATTACATACTTCCCCCCTTACAAAGGAATTTCTTCCTCGAAATTAGGATAAGACTGGTATTAAGACTAAGGACCTTAAACATCACTGCATGCTCTAATACGCAAAGATCAAATCATATCATCCTAAGGGTCGCTCCAAGTATATGTCTTGCTTCATTATAAAACCTTATCGCATGTTATCCATGCCTCATATATTATAATTAAGTCTCACTACTTAATTTCTCCATGGATTTTTTTTTCAACCTAACGTTAACTCCTGAAATTAAGTTTCTCCCTACTTAATTTACCCTTTTTGATGTATATATCTCTATATAACATATATGTGTCTACTATCACTCATAAGTAGAATATTATAAGGTATATATTTCACACACAATATATACTATAAGGAAAATTGGTCCGAAAAAATCATCGGCCCCAATCATCCTATCATTTACGTTGGTTCGGAAATCCCTCGACCCCAAGGTAGATGTAATGCATATGTTGGTTCAGACCTCCCGTCGATACCAATGTTTATCATTCATCATCGATTTTGTTCAGAAAATTAGCGACCCCAAATCGTTCCTTCATGTATTGGTCCGGAACACCATCGACCCCAATACAGAATTAAGCATACTTATTATCGCACAAAAGTATGAAAATAATAAGGTTTATATTTCTTACACATAACATATACTATCAACACTTATATTATAATCACCCCCCCTTCTATAACACTTTTGGAGTTGTTGGCTCGGAATCCCACCTTGATTACCAATAGTGATTGGTTATATTGTCTCGGAATCACACCTCGAGCACCAATATCTGTATATATATCCCATCGCACATGAGTAGACAATTTATGAGCCATATATTTCACACTTCATATATTCTAAAATGTCATACTCCAATATAATGTCCTCATATCACGTGTTAAGGACTAAGAGTTCGGAATGTCTCCTCGAACCACACCTCAAAGTACATATAAGTTCATAATAGGTACCCACGAATCTAATCCTTATGTACAGTCCATATAGGCACACTCAAACTACTTATAAATATGCTCATATAGGTATACATTCAACCTATGAATTGATCAGTGGGTTCTTCCAAAATCCCACTATCGTTAGGGTGTAGTATCTTCCTTTCTCACAATCATTGAGTTATAGGCGACACAACATACCCAAAATAAAACTTCATCTCCATTCCTCCCTGACCGTCTCTCACAGGGTGGGATTTTAGGATTTCATCCTGATTCACAACAATATAGAGCGGCACCTTGCACTTGTGAACTCTTCCTTTTTAACGACATACTAGTCTATCCCAGTTAACCCATTCCGCTACCCCGACAGAATGTTGACTTAGTTACCATGTTCACATCCCATCAATAAATTATAAGTCTCCCTACTCATTCCGTCACTGGAAACGTAGGTTCACTACCAAATTCCGGTTGCTCATTTCGAGTCCATCTTTCTCAATCAACTAGTGGTGCGTCTGGAGACAATCTCACTATGTCTCTTCCTCAACACCGCTTCCCACTTACGTTGTCTTTCCTCAAGTGGTACTCTATTCCCCTTTCTCTCCGGGTATATTATACTTTATAATCCGTGCGCTCTTCATAATTGGAGCACTTTTAGAGTTGGTTACCTTATAAGAATCAACATTTTAGTAACACGCAAGTCACTCTCAACACTCAGTAAAGTAGCACCTTGTGTTACTTCTTCATAATAGTTAGGTCTCCCATATCAAGAGATAACTTTTGAACGGCTTCCCACCGACTTTTATCACATAGGGTGTGTTGGCTCTCTCAGTACATATAAGCTTAGATTATCATCTATCTCCCATGACGTTCAATCCATTTCATCAATACGACTTGTCTCATAACTTCCTTACCGGCGTACTTATCAAATATAATTTTCCGCATCCCTCTATCTCGGATGACTAAGAAAGACAATTGACTATGGAGCCCATACACCCTTTTCTCCGTGCATATTTACGAAAACATTGCAACTGTCACACTCATAACACGTTTCTCCTCAACTCTCGCCTTGTCTTCACGGCGTGACTATAATCTCACGGGTATTCTCAATCTCCTATAGACCAAAAATCAAACCCTTTCCCACAAAGTCCCACTTATCCCTTCATGGTGAGATAAGCTTTTCAGTGTTTCCCCACAACACTACCGGCTCCACTGATGCCCTAGCATCTAACAATGTCTCTTTTCCTGACGAGCATAAAAGCTCAGTCGTATCCCCTTTCGCAACCGAACTTAAACAAGGGACTTATCCCAATGCATTCTTACTGAGCATTTTCGGAACAACACATAGTCAAGATACTCAAATTCCATCCCCCGATAATATGTACAACCATACTCCAACATCTCTAAAGGAGTCAAGTGGCACTGCACTTATACTATCACTAAGTCCTTAGCACTAATCACAACAACGAGATCGATCTCTTCGCTGAGCGATCATACGATAAACCTTGAATTACATCATTAAGGTCCCTACACACCGGGATCAAATACTCTGAGACATCCATAATCTCTGAAGTCTCCAACATACTGATGAATAATGCGAGCTCGACCCTCTTTCAGGTGAGGCGTCGTCATATACCCCATTCACTCGAGGCTAAAACTCATATGCTTTCTTGCCTATCGCACTGGTGGTTCAAATGGTTCCCGGACATAACACGTATGTCTTTCCCGAAATGCAAAACTTATCGGAGTTATTATTCCCTTAAATAACTTCGGGCAAGATTAAAACGCGTGGTCTTACGTCCCACATAAAACATTTTTTTTCATAAATCCCCTTATTCCAGGTCATACCGACCAGTTTAGGGTATTCCTCCTCTCGGACTTGGCAGCCTCGATTCTGAACACTATCATCATAGTTCCCTTAGTTCCGCTGACCAAGAGGAACGCACTATTGGACTTAACGGTCCCGACTTAGAATCAAATTAATGAATCCCCTAATGGGTTTCCACTTATGGCTTGCACTAGCCCCTTTACATTTAGTCTTACTCTTTGACTAAATCCTTAAACTCTTTTAGCTCCGCTCACCTAGGAGCATTTACATCAACCTTGTAAGAAGTACCATATTTCCATCATACACATAAGTCGTCCAAGCAGAGTTTTCCCAAAATTATGGGCGACAACAACTCGTGAGCCCATTCTCTCAAGGTCTCTTTTTCCCTTGTACCTGCCTCATCAGGTACAAGTTCACTTCAACAGATAAATTTCTTTCTCACAATTGGCCTCTACCAGGCTTTCACGTGATGGGTTCAGAAATTTCCATTTACTTCGCTTCTGAACCATAATTGGAGGAATTTTCGGTTAAACTATACCTAAGATTCCTCTATTTGTATACTGACCCTCGGTCCGGATGTGGTGACTGGTATCCCCATCATGTTGCCTCTATTAAAAAAAAATTACCCAAATTTTCACTTTTAAGTATTTCTACTCTATCCTAAATGCCAAAACCTCTGGATATTCTACTTCCATTGGTTAACATGCACAGTCGTCATTTTATCAAATTTTTCACGGGTCGTTCTCTTTAAAGATCCTTCAGATCTCCTCCCATTATCACTACGTTGGGCGGGTCTAGATTAGCATCACCCTTTGTCGTCGCGATACTTGGAAAATGCCTACTATGCCCCAACAGTCCTTGCAGTATCTACTTCCATTACACACTAGGAGTGACCTCGACAATGGTCATCTCTTCTACGATTACCATCCTCGAACACTCCATGCCTCATGTAGAGCCCATTCCTCCTGCAGTTCTTCTAACGCCTCCGTTGGTCCTACCGCCATGTTCGACGTACCATACCCAATCGAACTCGTATATATATCACTTCATCTACTAAACAGCAGGAGAACGTAAATCACGTACGTAGAGGAGTACAACAATCCTAAGATAGGGCTCTATATCAATCAAACGATACGTTGAAAACGTAGTCAGTCGTACAGATCCTATGGACACTAAAACCTGATGCTCTGATACCATATTTGACATCCCGCCTAATTAAACATCAGGTGATTAGGCCTTTATTAAATTAAAACAGGTTTCTCAAATGGTTCATTCTTAGCATCACTATTGAAAACTTTTTAATTATTAATTACCCAAGTGAAAATTAGACCGGTGCCAAATTTTATCTTTCTTAAAATTGATAAATCAAACACGCGAAACAAAGTATAACAATCACCATGTACTACAACCCAATCAACAAAGTATAAGTACAAAAGAACAAGAGTATTATCGAATAAACCATCGGCTAAAAAAAATCCCAAAACAACAATAGAACAACCACTAGTCTGAAACTAAACATCTGAGACTGATACCGGACCACGAGTCCATACATAGAAAAGTGTGAGATCTTGCACTAGATATGAAGGATAGATATCGTCTAATAAAAATCCTGTAAGCATCCACTGTGCTACAACTTCGAGTCACTGGAATAAAATCATAATACATGGCATCCTTGTGGATGGACACCTAAAAGGTTTTGAAAATATTTTATAGCAAGAGTTAGTACTCAAAATATTTTGAAAATATTTAGCAAGCGTTTATCACAATATAAAATACGGTTATTGATTACACATGTTAGTTTCTCGTACACTCTCTTGAGATTACTCACCCCTCATCTATTGTGCTCACCTAACGTTCTACACCTACTCTACCTAGCCATATCTCCCAAGCTAACTAGAACTAAAGTATTCATCTGAACTTATTTGTACCTAAGTTCTCATACTACCCATACAGTACATCCGTTTCATTAACATCTCGCGTATGTTAAATAAATTCTCAAGTAACATTTCACCTATGTTATGTTTCAAAACTGCTCATTTAGTTTCACTACTAAATTACTACAATTCTCACAATTGTTATCTTCCCACTTTTGTAATTAAGTTTCACTACTTAAATTACTAATTAGATATTCTCTATCTAACGTTATGTTTCGTAATAAGTTTCACTACTTAACTTACCAATTTGATATGTATCTCTAAATACATCATATATCAATTTACTATTACACAGAAGTAGAATATATATAAGTATATATTTCACACACAATATATACTAAATATCAGTCATTACTATTATGTCCTTTTGACACACGTAAAGGACTCTTGGTTCAGAATGATTCATCGACCCCAAGTAAGAGTTGGTTCGGAATGATACATCGACCCCAACTATACTATAACTCTATATTAAAGGACTCTTGGTTCGAAATGATTCATCGACCCCAAGTAAGAATTGGTTCGGAATGATACATCGACCCCAATTATAATATAACTCTATATTAGTTCAGAATGTTACCTCGACCCTAATATAGTTAACTTTGGTATATTCTCTCTCTATATAAATATACATATAATTCAGTAGGTATTCACATAACCTAATAATCACGTTCGTACGTAATATAACAATCCCTTATAATTATAATACAATATTCATTTTACGATTTATCTCATTAATCGTATTTATTTGAGTATTCACACAACTCTAAGGGCCTTAGTTACCCCTCACATATAATTTAAGTAGTTATTACTTACTCTACTATCTATCACTTGAATTGACTTTACCTCGCCCCGTAACTCCATTCCAAATCCCCCGATGCTCTACTCAATCGGTTTATTCTCGTCGGTCCATAATCCAAGTACTACACCGAATGGCCTTGCCGAACCTCAACAATATACCTACTGGTTTTATTATCATTCCCATATAAGAATAATATAAATACTAGGATTCCCATTCATTCTCAAAAATCAATGAAACCTTAAACAAGGAAGGATTCAAGAAACATCTTAAGTCGATCGATCGACTCCTGGGTTCGATCGATCGACATTAAAGGTCTATCGATCGATCGATTGATCAGGGACAGCAGCAGTTCGTCTTCTTAGTTAATTTATTCTTCTATTAACAAATCTCCAAACTTCATTATAGTCCCCCAAACTTCGACCCAATTATCCTAACATGTTCCCACATATACTGGGACAATTTCTAACGTTTCAAATACATCAAAAACTCAATTCATTTAAAGAAATAGTGGATTAAACCCAGAATTTCTTAAAACCCTAGTTATGGTGTTCTTCCCATATATTCATTCAAAACCCAAATTTTATTCCGAAATAATTATCAAGTCAACTCTGAATATTATTCCTCTACATATGTTAAATCATTCTACATGTGATTCCTATCCCAACATAAATAATTCTTTTCTTATCAAGATATTGATTTACAAAACGATTCAAAAACCCTACACATGGGTATTATAACTTTATAAGTTTTGTAATAAACAACTTACCTTGATAGAGGGGTTCGGAATTCGTGGTGTTGATGATGGATTGTTGCTTCTCTTCTTCAATCCTTCCTCCTTTGGCTCCTAGGATGCAAGATCCAAACCCAACCTCTTCAAAAGCATCTTTAAAGCATTGAGAATGATTTTCTCCTTCTCTCTAATGGTCTTGGTGTTTACGTGGGTTTTCTAACCCTAACCCCCCTTTCATTCAGCTGATAAAAGACTCTCAAATTCGTAGGTCTCTATACCCTCAAATGTTAAAAGACCAAAACGCCCCCGAACGGTCTCGATTGAGTCCAAAATTACTCCGAGACTTAACTAGTACCCCCGGGTATACTATTTTGACTAATTCGACCCTTCCGGACTCACCTGTGACCTCTAAATTATCATTTGAGTCACTTAAAAAAATATGTTACTTGTTCTCACCCCAAAATGGTCTACACAAGCTAAGTAACTATTTACTAGTCGCACTAAGTAAATATAATGAGGCAATATTAATCAGTATCCATCTCTCGATTAATACTCCATAATCACAATTATTAATAAATCTCATTAAATTACTTCTCTTGCGTAATTTAAATGAAACTGTATTTTCTCATTTAATTATCCAATTTAATTAAATAGAAATACATGGTATTACACTGACTGCATATATATATATATATATTGTGTGTGAGAAAGAGGGAGAGAGAGAGGGAGAGAGAGAGAGAGAGAGAGAGAGAGAGAGAGAGAGTATGTGTATGTGTATGTGTGAGTGTCAATGTGGATAATCCTCCATCGACGATATATGCGTTAATACTCATAACCTTTTTCAACAAATATTTAAAAGATTTATCCAAATCCAATCTTTATGGAAAAAGAATTCGAATAGCAGACGAATTTATATTTTTTAGTATACAATTATGACCCTAGCCATACATATATGATAACATAGATAATGTTTCCTACCAAATTTTGCAAAATATGACTAATGTCCACAAAGCTTGAAATACTAAAACATAAATTAAGCCAGGCCTAATAGTACACATAGCGTTGGTCACATGATTTAAATTAGTAAGTGTTATAGTCTTCTAGGGATAATTTCAATGGGGAAAGCTTTGTTGCTGGAATGTTTATACCACCGTGAAATTATATCAATTTAGCCAATCTAATTCCAAACGTTCCTCGGTAGGATTAGTCTTATCGACTATTCCCTTTTTGTAAAATATTTTTTCAAGATCATCTGTGCCAAACTCTTCTTCCATGTCAAGTATCTTAGGCATTACCTAAAAACAAAAATATCACGTAACATACATTAAAGTGTATAAATCAATAAAAAGATTTTTTTTTATTTTTGTGATATTAAAAAAAATTATGAGACACATACGACAAGGTGTATCGGTTGGCCACTGTTTATAAGGGCAATAGGTAGAATTTTCTTAATGTTTAGTGTGGGTACCCGGATTCGCCATTATGGGCCCAGACGAGTAGCCTAATAGAAACGGCCCAAAGTCTGGGCCCCTCGCATCTCAACTAAATTCAGTTATGACTTAGTCCATTCCTAAAATCTCGTATAGAGATATTCTAGGAGTAGAAGATGGACGTGAGGGAGTCCAACACCCCCATTCCCCGAGAACAAACATGTATATAATAAACCCTAAGCCTGGGGCAAAAGGCACGATTTGTATTCTTTGTAAACACTCCGCAGAGTATATAGAAATAATACCGGCTACACCACCGTGGACGTAGGCATTCTTGCCAAACCACGTACATACTGTGTTGTGTGATTGGCATTCATCATCTTTCTTATTTATTTGAGTGATTGCGCTTTTCTCACTTATTTGTGTTGAATATAATTGTCACCACAATTGGCGCCGTCTGTAGGAAGAGGGCCTACGATGTCCATCCCCCATTGGGCGAAAGGCTATGGGCTGGTGAGTGATTTTAGGTCGCTGGCAGGTTGGTGAACTATAGGAGCATGTAGTTGACATTTTTGGCATTTGCGAGCGTATACTACCAAATCTTTTTGCATATATGGACACCAGTAACCTTCTTTCATTGCTTGAAAAGCTAGTGACCTTCCCCCAATATGGCTTCCACAGATTCCCTCGTGAAGCTCATGTAGAACTTGTTCGACGTCCTTCGGGTGAACACATTGAAGATAAGGGTCGGTGAATGATCTCTTGTACAGTTTTCCCTCCGGAGATAAGTGAAAGCGAGCAGCTTTGGCTCTTATCTGATGAGCGGCCTTCTTATCGTTAGGAAGTGTGCCATCTTTCAAATAGTCTCTCAAAGGGTCTATCCAACTGGGTGCTGACTCGATCTGGAGCATATGTTCTACATTTGGCAGCTCGTCGCTTTGGTTGATGCCTGGACCGGCGAGGAAGTTGAAGGGGATCGTCCTCTTTAAGTTGGAATCGATTGCAGAACTTAGGGTTGCCAGGGCATCGACGTGGCTGTTCTGTCCTCGGGGAAACTGTTGGACACTGACTTCCTCGAAATTGGTCATTAGCTTCTTTGCTAAGGCGAGGTAGGCTGCCATCCTTTCGTCTCTTGCGTTAAAGTCCCCACTTATCTGGTTTGAGACCAATTGCGACCAGCCTCAACCCACAAATCAAATGGAAGATCACCCACCAGTAGGAGTCTAGCAACTGTTTGTCGATGGAGCCTCCAACTCAAAGGGGGCATGAGTAGGTATTGTGCTCGTTACTCCAGAAAACATAATCCTCGAGCAAGGAATCAGGCTTGGATTTGAAGCCTCCAATAACGAGGCAGAATACGAAGCTTTAATAGTTGGCCTGTAGAAGGTGCGGCCGCTGGGGGTAAAACAGCTGCAGGTGTTTGGTGACTCACAATTGGTCTCAAACCAGATAAGTGGGGACTTTAACGCAAGAGACGAAAGGATGGCGGCATACCTCGCCTCAGCAAAGAAGCTAATGACCAACTTCGAGGAAGTCAGTGTCCAACAGTTTCCCCAAGGACAGAACATCTACATTGATGCCCTGGCAGCCCTAAGTTCTGCAATCGATTCCAACTTAAAGAGGATGATCCCCATCGACTTCCTCGCCGGTCCAAGCATCAACCAAAGCGACTAGCTGCCAAATGTGGAACATATGCTCCAGATCGAGTCAGCACCCAATTGAATAGACCCTTTGAGAGACTATTTGAAAGATGGCACACTTCCTAACGATAAGAAGGCCGCTCATCAGATAAGAGTCAAAGCTGCTCGCTTTCACTAATCTCCGGAGGGAAAACTGTACACATTCACCGGCCCTTATCTTCAATGTGTTCACTCTAAGGACATCGAGCAAGTTCTACATGAGTTTCACGAAGGAATCTGTGGAAGCCATATTGGGGGAAGGTCACTAGCTTTTCGAGCAATGAAGGAAGGTTACTGGTGGCTATATATGCAAAAAGATTCGGCAGTATACGCTCACAAATGGGAGAAATGTTAACTACATGCTCCTATGGTTCACCAACCTTCCAACGACCTAAAATCACTCATCAGCCCATGGCCTTTCGCCCAATGGGGGATGGACATCGTAAGCCCTCTTCCTACCGCCGCTGGTAACCGCAAGTATCTGTTGGTCGCAACGAATTACTTCACCAAATGGATCGAGGTAGAGCCACTGGCAAACATCTGAGATGCATATATGATGAGATTCATATAGAAAAAACATAATTACCCGTTTTGGAATTCCCAAAACCATCATCACTGACAACGGAACACAGTTCGAGAGTGGCCCTTTCCAGAACTTCTGCAATGAACACTGGATTAGGCACTATTTCAGCTCGGTGGCATACCCCTAAAGCAACGGTCAAGCCGAGGCTTCCAATAAAACAGTGATCGATGGGCTAAAGAAATGACTTGAGCGAGCCAAAGGGGAATGGGTGAGTGAGCTGTCGCATATTTTGTGGGCTTATCGCACTACTCCACGACGAGCAACTGGGAAACCTCATTCTCACTAACGTATAGAATATAAGCAGTCATCCCCTTAGAAGCTGGTCTACCAACAATGAGAACCACCCTTGTGGACCAAGGCCAAAACGATGCAACATTACTCACTGAACTTGACCTAGCTGACGAACGCAGAGAAATGGCCTTGGTAAGGCTGGCGAGCTATCAACAACATCTCGCGAAACACTATAACAAAAAGTTCAATCCAAGGGCATTCCAAGTTGGGGACTACGTCCTAAGAAAAGTCCTTAGCAGTGCAGTAAAACCATCAGACGCCAAGCTAGGGCCGAACTGGGAGGGACCATTCAAGATAACAAGAAACGATCTACAAGGAGCCTATCACTTAGAAACACTGGAGGGCAGGGAAATACCCCGAGCATGGAACGCAACCAATCTAAAGAAATTCTATTTCTAGTTTTTTCTTGGCTCTTTTATCAAATTTTTGGAATAGGCAACTCATTGTTTATTTACTCGTGAATTAATGAAAAATGTTTGGCAGTGGCATTCTATGAAGTGTTAATTATGTATTGAGAACTTTATAACTTGCACACCCTTTCCAAGTAACAGGCACCTTACTCAAAGCATAAAAGCAGGGTATCACCCTCCTCAGATATTCGTTATGAAACACGAATAACCTCCTAGCATTGTCCCGGCAGTATATGAAGCCCTACAGGGGATCCTTAGGCAATTAGACCAAAAATGAATTGGTCACCAAACTATGTTGGGATTAAAAAACCTGCTCGGATAGAACATCTAACGCCAGGTGTGTCCTCTCCATTGCCACACTTAGACCTAAGGGAGTGAGACGACATGACCTAAAAGGTAAAGTGAGGCAAAATGGTATCTTATGAGCATATTTGACTAGGAGGACACTTACTCAACAATGCAACCCTACTAATCTAGTCGGCCACAAGGGGCCAAGATAATTAAGTAAGAAATAAATGATGTAAAAAATATAGAACACGTGTTTAGTAGACAAGGTCGCCCAAAACATATATACTATATTACTTCATCACAGCTACAATGAGAATGTACAACCCGTGTTTAGTCGGCAAGATCGCCCAAAGCATCAATATTACATTACTTCATTAAATATATACAAAGAGTTACATCCGGTAAAATCTTAATGAGGCTGAGGCCTCTGAACAAGATAGTCAGCCACTTGCGCTCTTCGGTCGTCGTTCGGGTGAGGAGCTAATTTCTCCTCGACCTCATTTGCATCTTACTCTAACAGCTGCCTGGGGATGGCATCGATAGGGATCCACTGGTCGTCCCTCCTGAAAAGATTATGCCTCAAAGTTGAAGGAGAGATCTCATGACGGTACCAGAGTACAGAGTTCCTTGGAACTTGCAGCTCCCTGAGGGCACTCAACCATCCCCTAATAAAGGCGAGCTCTTCAAACTCTACCAGCCTCGTCAGAGCATCTGCCCAACCTTGGTCGTAACCATCAGCCCACACTCTCCAAAGTCCTTTCTTGAACAAATGCCTCAGCCGTGTGATATCCCTTTGAAGCCCAGCAATAATCATATATGCTCGACGGACATCCTCTCGAAGCTCGTCCATCTCCCTAGCTGTACCCCTTGCATCTAGACCAGCACGTGGAGCAGTCGATGAGGTAAAACCTCGCAAGACTGGAGGAGCACCGCTCGGCCTGGCCCTAGCTCGCGGAATAACCGATGAAGAGGAACCTCGTAAAATATGAGGTGCGACGCTCGGCGTATGCTCCCTAAGCCGCGACACCTCCCTCCTCAGAGACTCATTCTCCTACTGCATAACTTCTACAACTTGGTTAATCTCAGTGGCATTGATAAGTCTAGCTCTCAAAGTGTTCACTTCCTCTTAAACAGAGGCACCAACCTTTTCCATCTCCCGAAGCATGTCTTTCAGTTTAGCGATGAGCTCAGACTGATCCATGAAGCTCTTATTCCTCAATCGCATCAATTTGCAAATCCTTACAAAGGTCTGAAGAACTTGAGTGCTTGCATTAGGACCAAGAATTCTTCCTAGTTGAGAAGTGGCAGGTATATACTCATCTACATTAATCGACTACATGCCATAAAAAGCAGTAAAGGATAAAAGAATTAGTACGCTGGAGGGAAAGTGCTTTCATTTCATTAATGGAAGTTCAAATTACATCGATGAACATAAAAAAACAGTACAAATAAAGCAAAAAATACACAGGAAATCCTAGCAGCAGACTAGCTAGCAACCTCAGTTTGTTCAGAGGTTGTCGGGTGCTTTCCCTTATCTTCAGCAGCAGAGGCAGCTCCCTCGGATGGAACAACTACTGTTCCCTGAGCAGGAGGAGCACAAGTAGGAACAGTTTGGGAGGCAGGGGCAATACTTTCAATGGCTGGGACAGGAGCTTCGTCTATAATAGGCTTTGGTCCTGGATCATGCTCATCAAATATAGGTGAATCAGTATCCACCCCAACAGCCAAAAGAGCCTTGTTCTAGCCCTTCTTAAAGTTCAGCCGACTGATGTAGCCAATTTGGACATAGGCATCTTCATACACCGCGGCCCAACCATCATTATAGGAGCTCTCCTCCAGGACGGCCGCCTCAGACTCCGCCTTCTGCACCTTCTCAACCAGTACCCTATTCTTCTCCACCACAATGAGCTTGCTAGTGCAGACCAGGTCATAAGATTGCCTCAACTCGTTCAGGTCCTTCATCGTCGCCTCCTTCGCTCTGTTGTCTTCGACAAGAGAAAGATTGGAGGACTTCTGGGCCTTATTAGTAGCCTTCAAGTTGGCCTCCAGCTCAGCATTCCTCCCACGCACCTCGGCATTGTGTCTTTCCAAATCAGCCTTCGACCTTACCAGCTCATCGCGAGCACGGTACAGGACGGCGAAGTCAGTCACAAGCTGTAAGGAAAAGGAACATTAAGCAGGAGGTTCTAATAACGAAAAAGTATTAAATTATGAGCATAAAGGAAAGAAGAAGACTTACTAAAGCTAGCCTCCGGCTCGCCTCCAGAGCTAGCTGATCATCCCCTATCGCCTTCTGACGATCAACAGGTAAAATTGCACGCTCGAGCAATACAGGAGCCAATTAATGAGAGGGGGCAACAGATGCCCCCTCTGATAAAGTGAACACGGGCACCAGAGGATGCCCAACCTTCGTCCTTGCCTCCTCTGTCCTTCTCTCCTCTTCCCTATCCTTCTTTTCCTTCTCAGATCTCCTCATATCCTCAGCTTTCCTCCTCTCTTCCACCTTTTTCCCCTCTTCCTCTCTCTTTCTCTCTCAACATCTCATCCTCCTTCCTTTTCTTCTCCTGATCATAAGTAGCAGACTGAGAACCAGTGGCAACAACCCCACTTTCGAACTTTTACTTCTTCGACCACTGAGCGAGAAGCACATCATCCTCATCATCATCATCACGGATCAAGTTCCTCCTGGGGGGAGCCATTCCCTCGCTAGAACTGCTAGATGTACTTGAAGACTCCTGAGCCTCAGATACCTCATCCGAGCTAGAAGATTCTTCGCCACTAGAGCTCACCTCGCTGGAACCACCTTCAGCACCTCCTCTGATATCACTTTCAGAGTTGCTCTCTTCCTCATCCAACTGGATGGGGTCAGCAGCAGCTTCTTCAGTAATATCTAAGTCAGGAATGCTGTCCACAGGCCTCACAATGAAACTGGACACGATGTTCTTGTACTCCAGAAGAAAAGCAGTCGACCGAGGATGTTCACCGTCAGCCAAATACTTCCTGATATTCCAAGCTTTAATCAGCTCGGCTGTACAAACCTCGCTAAGGGCAAATTCCAAGTTTTTTATCCTCGCTGAAAAGAAAATAGGAAAGTATCAGAAAAATCAAACATTAACAGGAAGACCAATGAGCAGAGAAAAAATTACCCATGTACTCCTCCCCATAAAAGGGGACTGTGAATCTATTAGACCTCGCCCCCTCAGTATGGGGGGAGAACTGCTAATTCCTAGCAAAAAGCCCTCTTGCCAGTAATCCTTATGGGAATCAGGTAGATTTACTACCAATACCCTGTCAGGACTTCTGACCTTGAGGTAAAGAAGGCCAGATCTTGTTCGAGAGAAAGAATAGCAAAAACAGATTTCAACGAGCCCTAAATTGGTGCCATAAAGTTGGTTTATTCTATGAACCCCATTGACTATCTTCCATACATTTGGCAAACACTGTGCGGGGACGATGTTGAAATAACTAAAGAAATGCAAAAACAAATTGCTTGGAGGAAAAGTAATACCCCCTTGGGAAAGCAACAGGACGTGAATCCAATGAGCGCCCTCTATCTCTCTAACATTCTTAGGGAGAGAGACGCACTCAATCTCTACCCATTATGGGATATTATAAAACTTCCTAAACTCAGGCACCGATCTATTACCTATCTTCGTCATTTGTAAATCCTAGATTACAAATTCGAAGAAAACTCAACAGAGAAAGCACAAAGAGAGAGCAAAGGGGACTTACGAGATGAAAGTTTAGCTTGGACAACGCAAGATCACAAGCCCATATGATGAGGGATATTGAAAGCAAAGAAAATGAAGACCTGGAGAAGAGGGAGCAACGATTAAAACTTGCAGAGGATGAGAAAATGTTAAGAAGCTTGAAACGACAATATAAAAATGCCACTCCAAATGACTTCTTAAACGTTTTCAACCATGATGCATAGGACACGAATCAGGTTGCCGCCAAAATCAAGTAGAGAGCTCCAATATTGGAAAAAGTTACATAATTTACAAAAGAGCCATTATGACAAATCATTTAAATTTATTGAGACCAAATTGTGGCCCAACAACTTTAGAGGCAATTGTGGGTACCCGGATTTGCCATCATGTGCCCAAACGAGTAGCCTAATAGAAACGGCCCAAAGTCTGGACCCCTCGCATCTCAACTAAATTCAGTTATGACTTAGTCCATTCCTAAAATCTCGTAGAGAGATATTATAGGAGTAGAAGATGGAGGTGGGGGAGTCCAACACCCCCACTCCCCGAGAATAAATATGTATATAATAAACCCTAAGCCTGGGGCAAAAGGCACGATTTGTATTCTCTGTAAACACTCTCCGAAGTATATAGAAATAATACTGACTACACCACCGTGGACGTAGGCATTCTTGCCGAACCACGTACATAGTTTTGTGTGATTGGCATTCATCATCTTTATTTATTTATTTGAGTAATTATTTTTTTCTCACTTATTTGTGTTGAATATAATTGTCACCACATTTAGCTCAGTAACCAATGTTGAATGTTTTGCAGCACAAATTTTTATTTTATTTTTTGGGGGTGAAAGCAATTTTTTTTATAAAATGCGTTTTATGGTTGTGAACCTTTACTAATTCCTCCAAAAACAATCCATAATTTGTTATGATAATAATAATTACAATGATATTAATAATAATAACAATAAATTATGATGATAATAATGAAGAAGTCCCAAAATATTGACTGGCCTCTAAAAATTTTCAAGCATGTCCTAAATATGTCCTCTAAAAATCCTATATATATAATTTTTTTTTATATATATAACAATTTTTATGGAGCATTTTAACTACTAGATAAAAGTTAAACACACAATAGAGCCTCAAATTCATCAAAAATCTCACCCATAAGAAACAATATAAAGCAACTTACTCATAAATTAAAATAGAAAATATTAACAACAAATCAATGTGATGAAAAAGACATCAAGCGCATAAATGGTTGAAAGTTTTTATCCAGTTGCATTCAATTACAAAATAGTTGGCATCAACAAAATTATTACAATTTATGTTTCTAACTGGAAGTGATGCATATTCTTGTTGTTTCGGTATTCTGTGGGCTTCTTACCAGAAAACAAGGAAAAGTGACACAGTCATTTATGAACAATATAGAAAGGAGAGAGGATACTAAAAAGTAAGTTATGTAAATAAGAAGTCAACGAATTTATCTGTAATCATCTTTTATAGTGCTCCAGTATCCCCCCACCCCCAACACCCCCAACCACCCCATGCAACCTACCACCACTTTTAATCCTATTTTTCTCCTGGGTGGAAATCTAAGCAGGTTATAAAGGTGGAGGTCACTAGTGTCTATGCTGTAAAATTAATTTTTAACCGAACAAAGAAAAATGGGGTGAATCATTAACGATAGAATGCCTACATTTGTCTTGTAGACTATGAGGATGGAGGGAATGGATATATTATACATCTAAATGGATTATAATCAAAGATACCATTGTTTCCTCTACACCTATAAAAATTAGAAATGCTTGCCTAAAGTTCTAGAGATTTTTGTCTTTCGCCATTTAAGCCCCATTTGGTTGGCGGTAATATTTTGGATGGATTGTGATTATCAAGAAACTTTTTACCAGGATTTTAAATCCTTTCATTTGGTTTGGTTAACCAATGGATTCCTATATGATATCAAAATTTTGTATTTGGTCCGTGAATGAAAAGTGATATGAGAATGTACAATATATACCAATAATATGCTTTAGCAATCATGTATATATATATATATATATATATATATATATATATATATATATATATATATATATATATTACGGTTCACTATTTATAAATGTATAAACTCAGATATGCTTTTTTTTTAAATATACATATTTTCCAATATTTAACAAATATAATAAGTTATTGTAGATATGTGTTTATTATATTGTAATAGTCAAATTAATTATTACATGAGTGGAAACAAATGCCTAAATAAAATTTGTTCGACTTTAAATTTAATACAAACTGACAAAACAGAACTGCCTTCACAAAATACATATTTAAATTTTACAAGTAGTTTTTATAATTTAGTATTTTAAGGGAATTTTTGCCTTCACAAAAAATATTTGTAAGGATTCCCATGAGAAAGTAAGAATCTCACCTATATTGGATGGATTTTGATTCCATCCACTTTCCCACAATGGAGATAATCTGATTTCATTGGGATCCACATTCTCATGTAACTTAATCTCGCACCAAACACACTAATTATATTTTCCCAGGAATGTTGGAGGGAATCAGATACCACCCAACCTTATCGCATACCAAACGAGGCATCAATGTCATTCCTTACTGGCTGAGGACTATTTTCTCTCATATATAAATGATGTAATCAACCTCCATAATTTAATAAATATATCTTCTAAAGTTTTTATCTAGCTCTAAGTGTTATTATTTTGTGTCATTGACAATTTAAGCACATTGGTATCACCACATTATTATGTGAATGTAAATCGATACAATTCAACCATGGAGGGTTTCAAAATTCGAAATGCTTTATATAGAGAGATAAACTCTCCCTTCTCTTTAGAATTTCTCACTTGAGTGTTTGGAACTCTTTAAATATTGATCACATTCAACCATATTTAGTTACAACCAATGAATCAAAACCAGCATATGAAGCTAATTTCATTAACAATTAATATCGAAAATAATACAAGTTAATACAAGCTAATTCAGTAGGACCTTTTTAGTTGGTTGCTAGCAAACTAACGCAAAGCGTTATTCTACATCGTCAAAGTTTGATACTTCACATAACAAGAATATGGAAATCCATTAACAGATTGGGTTAACCCCTATATCCTGTAAGTTCATGCTCGTGAATACTCAAATAATCATAATTAGTGTCCATATAAAGAAAGCAGTGATTCAATCGCGTTTAAATAAAATAGGGCTAGTGTTTGGCATTCCACATAGGATGAGAGATGTACAAGCGGTTGAAAGACACCAAGGCCATCTCCAATGGGTTGTGTAAATGTGCATTTATATATTATTTCCACCTACAATGGGTAGGTAATAATGTAGTTTTTAGTGTGAAAAATGTAATGAAGATGTAAATCTAAATTACCGATACACATTGTGCACTGTGGGGCCCATAACTAGGCGAAAAATAGTTGCCCGCATAGAACCGTGGGCATGTAAAAGACACACATCCCAACCTATTAAAAAAACTAAAACTTTGTAGGGTGTTCGCAGTTCGATCCAGCCCGATTTTTAGGATTTTTAAGGATCGAACCGATTGAATCGGTCCTAAAAAAACAGACCAATTGTATCGATCACCCGGCCCTAGTAGGTACTTTTTTTATAAGGTCGGTCCGATCTAACTTGTCGGTCCTAATCTTATCAAATTAATTATATTAAAAGCAAGACAGGAAAAAAAATTCAATGATTGATTGGGCTAAAAACTCAAAAAACTAAAATAATACATATGAGATAAAAAGAAAAAGTAAAAAAAAAACTTAGAAATATATGTTTTTTCAGTAACAGATGTATTATGAATAATACATCAGATGTTTCTTTCAGTTTCATATTTTTTTTAGTACTTGAGTAACATATGTATTACTATTATGAGTAATAAATGTATTATTATTATGAGTAACAAATGTATGAATTTGAGTAAAAAGAGTACCTTTGTGTGTGGCGCAAATGGTAGGAATGGTTGGTTGCTTCTCACGGCGACGCAAATGGTAGGAATGGTATTTTGCATATTATCCTAGAACGCATCCAGCATTTTGAAAGGTACAAAAATATCACATGTCTAGAGATGGATTATACTGAATGCATATTTACCACGGAACAATCGAGAAATGACATCGTACTCCCCAGTTACATATCCACCATGCCGATCTTTAAAAACCCCTTCAACGAGTACGCCTTAAATTTATGCTTGTAGCCCCTTCTACGATGCAAATGCTTCTCACGGAGGGTTTGTTTCTTAGAGAAGGGAGTTTGTTTCTCTGAGAGAGCGGCGAAGACAAAATTTGAAGATGAGAGGCTTGAGAGCGTCGTGAGACAGAGAAGAGAAGAATGGTGGGTTGTGTGTGACTGTGAAGTGAACTTGTGTGCGTGTGTTTTGTTTGTCTGGTTAAATTAGGGTTCTTTTGTTAAATGATATGGACGAGCGTGCTCCCTTCTTTCTTTGAGTGTATATATATATAACCGGTTCGGGTCGGTCTATACTGGTTATTTAATAAGGCGAACTAAGAACCCGACCGACTAGATCGGTCTGTAAAAAAAAAAAACTAGACCGAATCGATTATAAAAAAATGATAAAATTAGTGCGGTCCTATTTGGTCCAGTTTGGTTCATCGGTCCAATGGTTTTTTTGAACACCCCTAGATCTTGGATGTCAAGCAACACCTGGGCAGACGAAATTTACACACCTAAGGTGGGGCCCCACCCCTGGACGGACGGAAGTTACACGCCCACATAAATTTTTACACACTTTTCCATTGTCCCAGTGTGTGTTCGATACTAACAATGTAAATGAAAATGTGTACTTTTACATCTTTTTGCACATTCCCATTGGAGATGGCTTAAAAGAGAAAGTAGTCAAAATAACACACTCATTTATAATAATTACTTACTAAAAAACCCCAAATTCTTGGGCAAGCTAAGGGTGATGTCATGGCTTAAATGAGTTAAACAATTTTGAAGTGTTGGATATAACTGTGAGAAAAAACACGAATACCATGAAGTGGCATAATAACACAACAAACCCGAGTTATAATTTTAACAAAAATATGACATATCGTGTTAACATAACAAGAACAGTTCATGTTATTGTATCAACTCTAAAATTTTCACATCAACATTTTATCTATTATATGCGCCCATTGATTTGTAATGTAACTTAGAAGAGTCAGCTTCAGATGGAACTGCGTATATGCCACAACTTCCTATTCCATGATTTGAACCGTACGTATTTTTTTGTAGTTTTTTTTTTGTTACTTTTATTTAACAAAGAAATTTCAATCACCCCCAACATTGCAGCCTTTATCAACTTTTACTGTTGTTTTATTTTTCCCTAACGTCTCACGTTAGTAATATATTTTTGTAATTAACTACATTCGTTTTTTGGTGGTAAGTAATGTGGTTTTAAAGTGTTGGATGTAACTGTTAGCCTATATTTTCATTGTTTGTTTTTCACATTAATTAGGTTTGGATGCCCAGAAATCATACCCATTTTTCATGTTTAGTGTTTGAAAATGTAAGTTTGAAGTTAGAAATTAAGCACTCCTAGAAAAATAATTAATTTATAGGGTTTATTTTTATTTTTATGTAAAATTTCAACATTGTGGAAAGACAGTTGGTTTAAACTCCATGGATTTAAAACTGGTTGGATAATTTATAACACTAATTTCTTTCAAAGTTACATCACTAGCCTTATCTAACCTCTTTCAAAAAAATTTCAAGGGAATATTCATTTATTCATTAACAAAAAAGACAATAAAACAAAATAATAAAATATAAATACATATGTAAATAGTTGTCATCATCGGCTGCACCCCATGCACGTGCCACATACCCGCATACATCAATCTCCCCTCCTTTTGAAAAGGCTCAACCCCTATTTCAAATAAAATTGGAGCTGCCTGTGCCACGAACAAAGAAAATGCCCATTGTTTATCCCAATTAAGCTCAAGTCAGCTAAAGCCCAGTTGGGTTGCTATAGTAACATCACTTGGGAGGGCCATCTATCATAAATCCCATCAGTCCCATTTTATACTGTAAATCGACTTCGACGATGCCAATGTATCTTTTGGACTTCTCCTTTTAAACAGCTTCAAATGGGCTCGATGATTATGTCTCTCCCCCAATAAACACACTCAGTAATGGGATTACCTAGGGTTTCTAACCAACGATCGGGCTTAGTACCTCATCGTTAAAAACAACAATGTGAATGGCGGCTAAGGAAGGCATCAAAAGGCCTATCATCTTCAATTATATCTACTCCTCTATCGCATCTTCTGATTCACTTTACCTTTCAGATTCGTTTTCTTCAAAACCATCATCATATTCATTCTATGTTTTAGATTCATTATCGAATTATAATGAGTAGAGAAAATCAAGTGGTCGGAGGTGGTGGTTGCGTGACTGTGATGGATTCCTGGCCCGCTCGTCATCGTATTAGCTCAATTATGGCCTTGGGTTGAATCCAATCATTGTAGCAATTCCATATGAAGAATTGATCAATCTTTAGAAGGGGTGCGACCTGAGTCGAGCCAAAAAATACCTTAGGTTTTTATATAAAGCGTGTTAAATCACTCTATGTCCGTTAAGAAGACCTGACGTTTTAGTTTTTATAAACACTGCAAATTGGTAGAACATTCTGTCTTTTTCGTTTAGGGCTTAATCCTTTTTGTTTTTAATTCACAAAACATCCCGATCTTTAGGTGAATTGTTTTGGAACCCAATAACACAACTTTGTGAAGTTTCTCTTGTAGAGAAGATCTATATTGCTGATCTAGGTACCACTTGAGGGAGGTACTGGGCTGACATGACTGCGTGTCAAAGGGAGTACTCATGGGTGTTCTTGGGCTGACTGAACTGCGGTTTGGGTGGAGTTCGAGGACGTTCCTCTCTAACTCTTTGGTTAAGTCCCCACAAAAACTTGAGCTCGTCAATATTAATTTCTTATTCTTTGGGACACCTCTTCTTACTTCCCTCTGCATAAAAAAGGAACAACAAATTTAGTCGGCAAAATATAAAAACACGTAACAAAAGAAGAATAAGTAAAATAATTGCAACCTATGCCATGCCTTGTTTGGGGACATCTGGGCCCAGTGTATGACACTCCTTGTGGAAGAGGAGTATGTTATCAGTTCTTAACAACTATACCATAATACCAATAATCCTTATTAGAATATGATAAATGTAACACCCCGCGTACCCAAAAAAGACACGCGGCGTGCTACTTCGATAAAACTAAACTAAAACCATTAAGAATGAGTATAAAGCATATATATTTTTCCACAATTTAAAATACAACAAGTCCATAATCCTTCTATTTCCATAATAATGATTACAATAAAGTTTCTCTCAAATATAAAATGCCAACTAAAAATTTCACCACTAATTAATACATCAAAAATAAATCTTCCAAATCCAGGATCTAAAATATTTCTCCAAAAATATTCCATAGCGTCCCAATCAACGGTAACCAATCAACTAAAAGAAAATACGGGGAAGTACACAATATGATAGGAATAGATGCTCAAAAATAATTAGCACGATGAATAAATCGCAACAATACGAATCGCATATACAAATAAAATGCAACACTTAAGCATTATATCAATATTAATTTCTCAACAACACATTAATGAGTCACCAGGCCTCACCTCACCGCGCCTATGCATTCTTAAGCATATCCGAATTTTAGACTATTGGCGGGTGCCCATTATCTGTGCCATATTAAAATCTCATGACACGATGCCCAAATCAACAATATAATACACCTCAATGAATCATATTATATATTCCAATAATTTTCAAATTCCAAATGAATGTCACAATTCAACATGAGTGCAATCGACACATAAATCAAAACGGAATACTCTCGAGAGAATTTTGGAGCATATTGTGTAAGTCCCGTACCTCAAAATCATCACATGAATCGACACATAATTTCAGCCTTTAAATCTGATCGCACCATCACGTTCCTCTCGCGAAAATAACTAAATCACGTTCTAGACCCAACACGAGATAACCCACAAATAGGCCTCCAAATCTAAGGTTAAACATTTAATAAAGTAGGGGCTAGGGTTTGCAGATTGAGGGAGAGGAAATAAAAAGGGTCTCTGCATAATTGAGATGATAAAAAGTTAGTTAAAACTCTCACCCACGACTTCTATAAATAAGGGGAAAAGAAAGAATTTGAAAGGAATCAAGCTCTTCAAAAATAGGCTCCCGACTCAAAATCTGGGCATAGTCGATCGATCGACTCCCAGGGTCAATCGATTGACCCTACAGGTCTAGCGACAGTTCCCCCATAAAAATGCCACAAGGCAAATATTAAAAACAACATTAAAAATCCGTTTTCAATTCCGCTTGAAGTTTTTTTCTTCTAAAATCATAACCAACATATTTATTTAATAAAAATAATTAAATTCAAATTTTTATTTTTCTTGAATATTTCAAAATTTATTTAAAAATACCCATTTAAAAATCCGGGTTGTTACAATAAATTCACTACTATGGCCCTATTTACTTGCTTAGTCTTCAAATAGTATGTGTTCTCTGTTACTGTACCCCATTTATAATAAAACATTAACTCATGGACCCCAATATGAGTCCCATAAATTTAATTTCACATATGAACACCATTTACAACCCTCCAAATGTTGGGTGCTACCCTTACACAGACCAAGTCAAATTATTGACAAAATTGAAGAAAAATGAGGTTTGGTGGAAAAGTGATGCCACGCTCAGCTATGAATAATGTGGGTATCCAATGGCCCTTAGAAAAAGAATATATATCTACGGGACCCTGAGCAATCTCTAAATCGACCTAATTGGGAGTTTTTCTCTTTTCTCTAAACTAAGTTAATGAACCCTCGTCTATGATGTGAACTATGGTGGAAAAGGAGAATAAGATATTAAAAACAGAGAAATAAGTTTTCTCTAAACTAATTTAATGAACCCTCGTCTATGATGTGAACCCTTGTGGAAAAAGAGAAGAAGATATTAAAAACAGAGAAAGAAGGAAACGAAGGTTTACAGGGAATCTAACGTAACTGCAAGAATTAAAGAAAAACAATGGCAGCAAACGGTCATACAAAGAAAGCTTGAAGGCGAAGGAAAACTCTTAAGTCCAGAAGGTTTGAGGTGAAAACAAAGGAGGAAAAAATCGTACCTATTTATAGGTTGCCTCGATAAAAGGGAATGAAATGATTAACTGAACGAACTGTTGAACTACCGCTGGCTGCACGCCTCCCGAAGTTTCAAAAGACTATTGTATCCTTTAGTGGTTCAAAAAAGTTTAAATTATTTACAAAATGCCATTATCAAACAGTATCAGTGGAAATCGATTGCCGACCAATTACTCAAAATAATACGCCGAGTAATTTCCTAGACTTACTACTCCATACTTTCGATAAATCATCAAGCATGGAGCATTGGGGGGTTTTGTTGTACGTAAATATTACTCTCCTACGTATACCAACTATAAATGTACACCTGTCCTCCTAAGTGGCACTAGCCACTTTAATCGGCATAAGATATACTTAGTCGGCTGGACTGCCGACCAACTACAAGAATGCTAATCATCAAGAATACCAAAAGTTACTCAGATGTGATGCTAACCAACACCGAATTCTAAGAGTTTCATTTTATCGTACACAGATATAAACAACTGGCAATATAAAGGCATTCTATCTATAGGGTTCAACACCATTATAAATATGAAATACTCCCTCAGCTGAAGAAACAACTCGAATCACTCATATGCACACCATATTGAGCTACTGTAAACCCTATTAAATAATATCAACAATGGACGTAGTCTAGTTTACAACTGAACTACTCTAAAAATCATTTATCTTGTGTGTGTGATTTGATTAATTTATTAATTTATTATATGTGATTATAAATCTGAATTTAATCCATCTGCTGCTGCAGGTGGGGGCTTGAGCCCCCACGTTTTTAATTTTTTTTTATAAGTATAAAAAATATTAGGGGTAAAAATGGATTTTTTTATAAAATCTAGGATAAAAAATGGAAATAGTACTAGTTAAACTCTTAAAGCACTAATAGTTCATTATTCAATACCACACCACGTTGTTGCTGCTCCTGTCAATCTCAATACCTTCCAAGTTTCATCTTTTCTTAATACCAACCATTAAATACCTTCCAGTCCAATCCAAACAAAGACAACATTTTTTCTTCATCTTCTTAATACAACACGAGCAGCAGCAGTAAGCAAGAAGGGATAAAGACAACATTTCTATCCTTTTTCTATCCGGTAAGATTCTAACTTGATTATTTAATTTTCTATTCATAAATATTATTATATGATTTATTAACTCTATTAATTGCTGAAATTTGTTCTATGATTACTGAAATTTTATGGTAAAATTGTTGAAATTTTAGGGTTGAATTTTAGGGGTAAAATTGCTGAAATTTTATGGTTGAATTTTAGGGCTTAAATTATATAGTTGAAATTTTATGGTTGAATTTTGTCTGTTAATTGTTAACTCGTGGAGAATTATTTTACACATCACCTACTGAGATTGAGAGCAATGTAGCACATGTTGGGATCGAAATGTTGATTTAAATATTTGTTTCTCTTTCCATTAGAATAAATAAATTACATTATTTTTTTGTAAATATTAAAAAA
The DNA here is from genome assembly GCA_949130495.1 of Sambucus nigra. Classification (NCBI taxonomy): domain Eukaryota; kingdom Viridiplantae; phylum Streptophyta; class Magnoliopsida; order Dipsacales; family Adoxaceae; genus Sambucus; species Sambucus nigra. The sequence continues at coordinate 56,469,110 of OX422220.1, forward strand.
TAACCTCAAAAAATTCGGCTCACGCGCGCGCGCGCGCACACACACACACACACACACACACACATATATATATATATATATTTTTTTTTTTATTAGAATTACACATATATTAATGTATTATGTATGCATATTATTTATGATGGTATAAATGCATAAAAATATTAAGATTAAGAATGAATAATTTTGAATTAAAAATTAAAAAACAGAATTTAGAAAACACCCTTTTGTTGTTTTCTGAAAAACTCGATTATGACACAAAAATATTATAATTCAGTATTTAAAAACAAGTGTACTAAACGCAAATTCTTGTCAGAATTGTATTTAAATAGAGAAAACATAAATATAATTGATAAGCAAACATGCCCTTAGTAACTTTGTTTGGGAGATCTCTCCTACTCCTCGTCTGCCTTGATTCTCATCGCAATTGTAAACCTCCCATTGCCTAAGGCCTCGTTTGCGAGTTCTATTTTTGGAGAGAAAAGAAAGGAAAGGAAGAGAAAGTGTGTTTCCTTTCCTTCGTTTGGGAGTTTAAGTGGAAAGAAAGTGACTTTCTCTCGTTTGAGAGTTTCAAATGAGAGAAAAGAAAGGAAATTTTTTAAAAAACTTTCCCTTCCTTTCTCTCCAAAACTTTCTTTCCAAATCGGAAAGAAATGGAAAGAAGGGAAAGTTTTTTAATGAATTGTTCCTTCTTCCTCTTAAAAAAATTATTTTCCTTCCAAACTCCCAAACGCACGAAAGAAAATTGTTTTCTTTTCTCTCCCAAACTCCTTTCTCTTCTCTTCTTTTCTTTTCTCTCCTATTAATTTTCTCTTCTTTTCTTTTCTCTCCTAATAAAATTTTCCGTTCCTTTCTTTTCTCTCCCAAACTTCCAAACGAGGCCTAAAACCTCATTATCCTACCTTTTCAAATGCTCTTACCGCTCCAATAAAAAATGAGGTGCTTTCGGACAAAGTGGATTTCTTCTTCAAGCAAGGGTCTTGGAGCTCATAAGTTGAACTAGTTGAAGTGTGGATGCTAGACTTATTGGTAGCGTGAGTGTTGCAACCCTTTGTGCCCTAGGTAAGGTGTCTTTGCTATTTAGTGGCATGTGATAGTTAGTTTGACAATAGTTACTTATGAGTAGAATCGATGGTTGGAGAGTGTTGATTGTATTTCCTACTCTAATCTCTTGGTAAATTATTGAAATGATTCATAGGCCTATGCAACTGGTCGAGCTATTAGGAGGTTGGGTAGGGCATGTGCCTGGCTAATTGACATTTTTTTTTCACTATATAGTGTACTTTTTTAAGTTTTATATTATTGTGTAATGTGGGTACTCTTTTTTCATACTCTATTTTCATCTCTCTTAAATCAGTGAGTTTATATTTTGATATGCTTTTAACGAAGTTAACATTAGAAAATTTGATATGTTTGGATATGCTTTTGAATTATGTTAATATACCGATGGAAATCACACATAGGCAGTGAAATTATAAATAATTTACTTTTTGAAAATTATTTTTTAAACTATTTGTTTACTGATATGTCAATAATTTATAATTTCGAAGTAAAATGAAGATTTCAAAGGAAAAATCTTGTCATTTTGCTGATTGCTCCTCCCATAACAACTCTTTAGCTTTGTCATGGGCGTATGAGAGGCTAACTTGAGTCTTAGTATTGATTGCCATTTTGTATGTGCTGTTTATTGGTTTAAAATAAACATATTGAAACATTTTGTATTTTAAAATAAAGATCCATTGCTGATTGAACAAGTTGGCAAGTTTGTATAAAAAATAAGCCACGGTGGGCTATATACTATAGTATTGTGTTTTCCCACATGCCATAAACCAAATAGTCATTAATCTTGAGCTACGTAAACTTGACAACTAGTAGTGATGACTGATGTGGAATAGCAACACCAGTAATTGAGAGAAGTAATTGAGAGAAGTAATTGAGAGAGGTACTGGACAATAACATTTTGCCTTGGATTGAATAAACATAAATCAAGTGCCTCTTGCACTGTGATTAAGTGGTAAACCTCAATATGCACTGTGTGAAGTGATAAATCACAAAGGCCATTTTTATAATTTTTTAAAGATTTCTTTAAATGGGTGGTTTAGGTGTTAATTCATCTCTTCCATTGCTTTTTCTAGTGGGTTAAGTGTGTATTATTATTATATTTTGTTTCCTTTTTTCTTGCTTGTAAACGCATGAGGTTTCTGCCTTGTAGATTCAAGGGTTTAAAATTTGATCCCTTTATTTCATCGTTTTTCGCTACGTCAGTTGGTATCAGAGCCTTGATTTCGTCTGGCTCGATGGCGAACAACGAAATCAGAAGCAACCACTCCAATGATGCAAATCGAGGAGTGCAGACCCTTTGTGCCACTGTGCAGACCCTTTGGGTAGCTCTGCAGGTGCAGGTTTAAGAACGACAGGTGGAAGAAAAGCATCAGACTGTTCAATGTGTGGATTAAATGGTGCAAGAGATACAACGAACACTCGCTACACTTGCTCTTGGCGGCAACGCGCATCAATATCTAGGCAGGGGTCAGGCCCGTGAGATTGCTTATGACCGCCAAATCATGGGTAGAGGTAGTGCAAATTCAGACTCAGACGAGCTTGAAGAAGATATCTCGAATGATCGTGGTAGGAGGGATCGTCGGGACTATAAGAATGCTGATATTCCTGAATATAAGATGAAAATTGATATTTCACATTTCAGTTGGACATCTTTCATATTAAGGATTTTCTTGATTGGATTAGTATGGTGGAAAGTTTATTTGATATCATGAATATCTCTGAATATCGGCTAGTGAGATTAGTGACCTACGAACTAAACAGAGGCGCTTCAGCTTGGTGAGAGCAAATGCAATGCAACAGGAGGCGCCAAGGGAAACAATCTGTTAGAACATGGGTGAAGATGAAAAGACTTATGCAAGCAAGATTTTTACCTCCAGATTATGGATAAAAGTTGTATCAACAATATCTAAACTGTTGGCAAGGAACACAATCAGTCATCGATTATACGAAGTAGTTTTACAGACTGAACGCATGGAATAATGTGACTAAGACAAAGAGCCAACAGATCGTCGGATTCATAGAAGGACCGTGATCGGAGATTCGTGATTCGATTAGCCTCCGCACCATGTGGAGTTTATCAGAAATAACGAATATTGCAGCCAAGTTGGAGGCTCAGTTGAAGAGTTCGACAAAGCAGATGCCCACCAACACTAAAGCATCATATGCAGGACCAACAATAGAAAAGGAGAAGTTTATACCAACAATTCAGTTTCAATCTCGAGCAAACATTTGTGATCCAGGAACGGGTAGTCGTACCAAGGGAGACCAATAGAATTCCAGTCGCAATAGAAATTAACCTAACCTTGGCCAATATGCTTATCCTGGCACGATTAAATGTTATCGTTGTCCAACATAAAGGGCACAAGTCTGACAAGTGTCCTATGAGGCCGCGAATAAAATACACCAATCCGCCGATATAACACTTTATCAACATATCGTAATAAACTGTCGCTTTCACTCATTTGGGACATATAATAAATCACATATATATTTACTTATCACACATAAGTAAATAATAATCAAATAAATATTAATTCTTAACTTGCTAATTAGTTAATTGAAACCATTTTAATTTTCCTAATTAAATTAATAAATCCATGCACACGTGGAAATTTAAAATACTCATAAAAGTACAGGGTATTAAATTAGATTTAAAAAAAATGTAATTGTCACATGCTTGAGGATTGCCTGAGGAGGCCATTGAAGATGACAGTGAAGTATGAGAAAAGCTTAGAAAAGGCACCAAAGAAGTAACAATGGAGTGGCTAGAAAGCGAGGATGATTACAGAGGAAAGGAATGAGGAGAAAAGCTTGGCAATAATGGAGTTTTGACAGAGTTTCTCTCTCTAAAAGTCATGGTTCTAAAAGGCGCGAGGCGTGGTCGAGGCGTAGAGGTCAAGCCCCAAGCCTTAGGAGTAGGGGTGGCCATGGGCGGGCCCGGTCGGGCTTATGAAATTATGAGCTATCCCAAGCCCGCCCAGATTTGAAAGCTCTTTGCCCAGGCTCGTTGGCCAAGCCCGGCTACTGTTTTTTTTTTTTTAAAAATCTATTTTTTCTTAATCAAAGACCTATTTTTTTAATTAAAAACATGTTTTAAACTTTATATATTACAGAGTCTATATATAAACCCACTCTACATAAAAAGACTTGGTATATGTTTTTATATTTATAAAAGTTACCCACTTTATATATTTATTTATAACTTTGTAGTCTCAAACTTTAATAATAAATTAATATACACACACACACATATATATTAATATTATATATATAATTCTCGGGCCTCGGGCTTAAGAATTCATGCCCAAGCCCGCCCAAAAAAAATCGGGCCTATCAAATTTTGCCAAGCCCGCTTTGTGGGCCTATTCACCTTACCCAAGCCTTATTTTTTTATTGGGCGGGCTTGGCGGGCCTCGGGCCTATGGCCACCCCTCCTTAGGAGCCTAGGCGTAAAAAGGCGTTTTTCCCTTTTTTATTATTTTAATTATTCTAAGGCTAATACTATAATAAAATAATACATACCTTGAATTTTGAGAATATATCCTTATGTTTGGTAGCCATCTTTTGTCATATTCATGCTCCGTAATCAATATATAAAATGTATATTGATTGTTTTGGACGAGATATTGGTCCGATTTGTAATAAAAACTCTTTAAATGGCTATATCATTTCACTAAGGCATTTTTGTTTTAAAAAAAAGTGCGCCTTAAGCTTTTTACCAAAAATAAGGCGTAGGTGATGCGTTTCTCTCAAGCCTCAAGCCTAGGCGCGCCTAGGTGGTGCCTAGGCTCGCCTTTTAGAACACAGAGACGGGAGTTTGAAGAAGAGGAAGAAAAGAGAAGTGTTTTGAAAAATAGACGTTTGAAATCTTTTAGCCCGTCTTTTGAGTTTTCCACCAACACGCGTGCGGAGCCGCCTATAATCATTTCAAGTGGACACGTGGCGTTTTGGGAAGCGTCCTAGCAGTTGAAAAGACAACATTACGTCATTAATGAAGTGATGCATGGAAAATGGGTCTTCTTCCTAGGCAAGCTTGAGTTTTGGCGTCAGAATTTTTATCAGACATATCTAATGACTCCCAACGAAGCAGCTGTCCCAACGATTCAAAAAAGCTACGATGTCCCCTCGCCACAAGTCCAAACGTTGTTTAAGTATGACTCAGCTACAACGGGGAGAATTTTTCTGCTTTTTCGAACATGACGAAACGACAACGCAGCAGAGCCGAAACAAAGTAGTACCTTCAAATAGGGAGAATTTCCTAGCAAGAAGTTTACAAGGGAGATTTCACAAGTCTCAACGATAGAGGCAGTCCTAACGACAAAAACTCACTCCACAACAGCACAAACGGGAGAATTTCACTTGCCAGGAGTTATAACGGGTGTTTGGGAAAGTCAGCTGGTCTATCGGGAGAATTTCAAATAGTCAAGGCAGAACGGTTGAGGCTCGGTAACAGGAAAAAGTTGCGATGTCCTTTCGCCAGATCGCCAATAAGCCGCAACGCTTCGACTCAGGCACATCGCGCAGTAGTTGCAATGAAGGAAAAGATGCCAGAATTTTTTCACACAGAGAAGGTTCATCGGATTGAGTAGTTTTTTGTGCAAACATTTCTTGTTCCCACAACAAATCTCTCCACGAAGGGGCAAATGTAGAGGGGGCTTGAAAATAATCTTGAGATTAGAGATAATCCCCCCATTAACAACAGTGTTTGGGATTAAGGCAGCGAGGCAGCTCAAAAGCGATGTAGCTTAGTAAGACAGCGAGGCAACTCAAAGCGATGCAGCTCAGCGTGGCAGCCCAGAGGGGTCCTCCAGCGAAGAAACTAACCGAGAGAGCTCATCCTTTAGTCCAGTTGTTTAATTTAGTCTTGTTATATCTTTTGCTTACATTGACAGTGAGCTATAACGATTGTAATGATGTAACGAATATAATGGCATTCAGTGTGAGGCCGAACGGTACTCGCGAGAGACCAAGCTTGGCAGGGCCTGGAAGAGCTTTCATGCTCTATCGAACGACCTCGTCGTGGGAACTTTAGAGGGACTTGGTTTGGAGGATTGAGAAGTGAGGCATCGTTGGGCTTGTCCTGACCATCTTAGATACACTTGGTAAAACACCAAAGGACCCTGACCGTGGAACCTCGGGCGGAGCAACTTTGAGTTCCATCGGGCGTTGAGTTGTGAGCCAAACAAACCTCTACTTAATGTCACATCTACTTTACGTGATGTCACTAACCAGCTAGGCAATGTCAAATCTGCACTTGAGTAAACCACTGTGGTATTTGGGGCTGTCAGATGGTTGGTGAGCCACCTCTGTGACGACAGCTCCCTGACACGCAGTGGTTAGGCAAAAGGCATGTCTTCACATTTAATGTTTATGACGTGGAGCTAACTAGGACATCAGGCATTTAATGTTTGTGACATAAAGTATGAGGGATGTCTTTCACAGTTATTAATGACTGAGTTACCTCGGGAGTGGTGCGGGGGCTATTTAAGAGCTCCAACCACCTCTGAGGAAGGGATGTTCTTTTTGAGAGTCCAGAAGTTATTGCTAGAAATATATACATCAGAAAGAGATTTATTACAAAAACCAGAGAGTTTACTCACCCACCATTGTCACTTATTACGAAGCTTTAATATTTGACAGAGATCTTAGAGGGTGGTTGGGATGTTTGGCTGCCTGTCAAGGTGTATCTAGGGTGCTTACTTCTCTCTCTCTCTAAATGAGTTACTTCTGAGTCCATTATTGTCATTTGAGTCTTACATGAGATATTTGTGAGTTTAAACTGAATTTATCTTCACTAAGTTTGCGTGTCTTGTAGTTAATCAATAGCGCGATTAGTTAACTTATCATTACTGTACTCAAAAGGGGTTACCCCTCCATCTAATCTAAACTACCATCTCATAATATCATTTGTAAAAAAGATATATTCCTAATACTTAATTTTATCTATCGTAAAATCTAGGCATGTGTCATACTTTTCGAACATCATTTGTGTAAATCATTCTGAAACTATTATTCAGTTTCACCGCTCAAGGTTGGAAGATGCTGAAAGTTGATTTGCAATAACATGACAATCTTGAGTTTCAATCGGCCACGTCAATGATTTGTATACAATGCTTCAATCAACATCTCTCTAAATCTCGAATATCTCACTATCTTGGGCCAACTCTCATCATCTCTCCCTCCCAAAGTTCCATCCAATCCGGAATATATATATCCTAATAGTTACAAAAAAGATGTTGATCCGAAAAATACCACCACCAATCTTGGTTGTGCTTTGATAAAATTAGGATTCTTAAAGAATCGATGAATAATCCGAGACTAAAATTCATTAAAAAAAATTTGATTCGCACTGGGTGCGAATCGGGGGAGGTGCGATTCAGGATTCGTTTACCATTTGAAGAAATTGTGCTTCATAGCCCCTTATTAATGCTGTAGTACACAACAATTGAAAGTGCTCCATATACCTCTTGTTGCGGGGATGATAGGTATGTCGGATGCACCGCATTTGAGTGAACATATCTCACTCATATAATGAGGGTAAGAAGGCGGATACCCCATACTTCTTTATATTAGGCCATGATCTTATGACGTTCTTTCCTTTCTTTGTGCGGTTTTTACCAAATACCAATTATAGAATACAAGTTATTAAGTAATTTTAAATTAAGGTTATTCCAAACACTGTTGGAGCCAAAATTTCTTAAGTAGAAATCAAGGAAAAGACAGAATCATACATAACTAAGAACTTGATAATATATTTGAATTTTATTTCTGGATACAATAGGAGACAAGACTGCCCAATCTATAGTAGTCTTGGATACATCCATTAGTTAGTCTCCTTTTACTCTTTTTAGGCAGCCATTGAATAGTTTCCCCTGGACACTTTGATTCCTAAGAGTAATTACTCCTAGTATTAACGACTCCTCAACTTTGTACGCAACCATTTGACTTAACCATTTAATACGATTGACTTCATCATTATTAATGCACTGCCAACATTGAACCAGAAAAATCTAGAAAATTCTGCATCAATCCCTCCTCCTTGAGGAAAACTCGCCCTCGAGTTTTCTTGCGATTCCTTCATCTCCATGATATGGTTTTTGGAAAAAATGACACGTACAGGTGTTTGCATTACATTTAAATATATTATATGATATCTCTGTATACGGATGTTTGACATCATCTCCTCATACCCCATAATCTATTATTTTCTTTGGCAACTGTATGTGTCATTTTTTGGAACATTAATTGTAGTGTCAATGCCAAAGTGTCGAGGCAAATCGATCTCATAAGCATTTTCTCCAAGATGATCCGGTATGGCCTTTTTTTTTACTGAGTTTTGAATATGCACCAGTTGGATATCTCTCCTTCTACAGATAAACCATCTCCATCTCTCCTTCATGAAAATTTTGGTAGCACTTCTTATCAGCATGCTCCTATGTATTTTGTATTTGATTCCTCAATCTTCAATTTAATATGAATATGCAGTTCTTTCATTGCTTCAGCCATATCTTCTCCATTCACATTACTTTTGCCAATTTGTGGTATTAGTGCCAAATCAAAGTAATGAATATTATTTCCCATATATTATTTAACTCGTGCTTTTATTCTTTGAATAGTTATAAGCAAATTTTGCATGTGCAATGTCCGATTCCCATTGTTTTAGATTTTCCCCAACCAGGCATCGTAATAGGTTTCCCAAACTCTATTAACAATTTATGTTTGCCCATCTGGGGATGATGTGAATTACTATACTGAAGTCCAGTCCCAAGCTTTTGCCATAAAGCTCTCCAAAATGTGACAAAAACTTAAAGAGTTTCAATCGGGCGTGATGGTCTTTGAATTCCATGCAAGCGAACAACCTCCCCAAAGTAAAAGTTGGCAACATGACTTGCATCGATCGTCTTTTTGCAGAAAAATATTGTGCCATTTTAGAAAACCGGTCAACTGCCACAAAGATTGAGTCCATTCCTTTATGTTCTTGGTAGTCCCAAAATGAAATCCATACTTACATCCTCCCATGGTGCTGTTGGTTGTTGTTACAGGTAATGGAGTGTATAAATCGGTGTTTTGAACTCTTGCTTTTGATTCTTGGCAATCTCGATACCTATCAACGATTCTGTACACATGTCTCGTTCTTGGCTAAATATATTTCTACTTAATCATTGCATAGGTCTTGTCTCCCCCAAAATGACCTTCCAAAAAATCCACCATTTATATCTAGGATAAGCTTATCCTTTAGATGAGAATCTGGAATACATTGCTGGTTTGTTTGAACAGAAATCCATCATGCAACAAATACTCCCCTTGCTGCCCGCTAATACACTCCTTCCAGCTCGAACTAAAGAATGGGTCAATTGGATACAAGCATAGTTGTCAAAATCTTACGATTCGCGATTCGAATCTTACGATTCGATTCGATTCTCACATAAAACGATTCGAATCGAGTTGAGAATCGCAAATGTCTAAAGAATCGGATTGAATCGGCGATTCACGATTCGAATCTTCTAATTCGGGTCCGATTCCCGATTCGGTTCCGATTCAACTTTTTTTTTTTCGCGATTTTTTTTACCTTATAACCATACGTGTGTTTTAATAAAACAAATAAAAAAAGAAGAAAACAACAAAGGATACCGTTAAGATACTGAGTTTTAGAGAAAAACATGTTCTCTTGGCTCGGTTATTTTCAGCCGGCTTTTCTTGTCTATTCTCTTGATTGAGTGTCTTCTATCTTTTGCTTTTTTTTTTGTTATAAAACTTTTGTATTTGTTATAAAATCTTTGAAGGTGTATTTGTTTTGTTGCTTTAAATTAACATGAACGCTGTTTTAAATTAATATTGTTTTATAGTTAATCTTAGCATATGTTTTATTGTTTTAAATTAATATGGTTTACTATGTTAAATTAATATTGTTGTAATTTTGTAGGCTGTTTTAAATTAATATTGTTAATCTTAGTAGGTAGCCCTGTTTAAAATTTTTGGAAGTATTTGTTTTATAATTTTACTGTTTTAAATTAACCTTTGTATTTATTTTATTGTTTTAAATTAATATATAAGATGTTTTAAATTAATATGTAGGTTGTTTTATGATATATTTTTGTTTTTTACATTTTTAATCTTAAAATGAATGAGAACATGTGCTACGGTTAATATTTGTGATATATTTTGGTATATTATCATGTGCTACGATTAGTTTTTGGTCATATTACGCTTAATTACCAATTCTATAGTGTTAAATCCCATTTACTTACGTTTTACTACGTTTTTATTATTTGGTTCCGATTCGACCGATTCGATTCACGATTCGCGATTCGGGGGGTAAACGATTCACGATACGATTCGCGATTTGACAACTATGGATACAAGTCTTTGAAAGAATCAAACCCAACAATGGTTGTAGTTATGCTGGTCAACAACATTGTTCTCCTTCTAAGTGTGTCTGCCACCTATTGACTCCCGATTTCTGTTTATCTTTTGTTAGTTATCGATATGCTTCAAAGCTTCATGGTCTGTGAATAGAATGAACTCTCTTTTTATCAAATAATGTTGCCAACTTCTTCAGTTGAACAGTTGAATAAAATTCTTGATCATAAGTGCTTTAACAACGCGCGTCATTCAACTTTTCACTGTAAAATGATGCAAGTTTGTTTCGCTGGCTACAGATGCGTCTCACTCCACTGCAGACTATATCAAAATCTGGTAGTGTAAGGACAGGGTTGCACAAATATTATCTTTGATTAAATTTGAAACTTTCTTCAGACTTTTCAGTCTACTTGAACTTCCTTTTCTTCATATAATCTATCGCCGGAACAATTATGCTGCTGAAATTTTTGATAAACTGCCTGTAGAATGTTGCTAATCCATGAAAACTCCACAGTTTACCTTCACCAATTATCGTTTTTGTTGGTCAACTTTTAATTTCTTCAACTTTGCTGTTATCTATCTTTGTTCCATTTGAACTCACCACATAGCCCAGAAACAACAATGAATCAGTGAGAAATTCACATTCCTTCAAGTTTGCATAAAGTTTTCTTGATGCAGAACACTTATTACCTGTTAGGTGCAAAAAATGTGCTTCTTTGGGTGGGTTGTTGATCGAGATGTCATCAAAATACATTACAAATTTTCCGATAATTAGCTTAAGAACTTGGTTCATCAAATGCATGAAGGTGCTTGGGGCATTTGATAAACCAACATGCAACACTGTCCATTCTTATAAACCATTTTTAGTTTTGAATGCTGTCTTCCATTCATCACCCTCTCGAATTCTGATTTGATGATATCTGCTTTTTAAGATCAATCTTTGAAAACACTTTCGTCCCATGCAACACATCGAACATATCATCTAACTGAGGTATTGGAAATTGATACTTCATAGTTATTTTGCTGATAGCTCTGCTATCAACACACATTCTCCACGTGCTCTTTCTTTGGCGTCAAAAGTGCAGGGACTTCACAAGGGCTCATGGATTCCCTAATAAATCCTTTTTGCAGCAACTCTCCAACTTGTATTTGCAACTCCCCATGCTCCTTTGAACTCATTGAATAATGTGGAAGATTTGGAAGATTAGATCTTGTATGAAATTAGTGTGGTGTTGTGTACTTCTGTGATGCAAACATGACCAATTGGATCCAAAGGAGAGAAAAAGACGAGCACAAATTTGAAAATTGTATTAACAAGCCAAAAAATAATAGTTGCTAATCCCAATGGAAATGTTTACACTTATAGGCCTAAAGAGAGGGTTCTAGAAGGTGCTAGCTAAGTATAAGGTGTCATGCATGAGATGGCATGAGTTGTCATTCATGAGTTGGCATGACACCTTATGGTACCTTCTAGAATCTACTTGACTAACTATAAAATCTAATTAGCAAAAGCAACAAATTAAAAGAGTAAAACTAAGAAATATTACAATTAAGCCCCTTGTACTTTTTTATTCACATTATTATCTACATCATTCTTTTTGGGGACAATCAATTTGGTAGATTGGTAGGAATTACTACAAATTCTTTCAATAAGCTTCCAATTCAACAGGGTCGAGTGGATGTTTTTCTTTTGCTTATTCAACTAAAAGCACATATGCTACTTCATTGGCGGCAAATTCGTCCAAGAATTGATTAGTAGTCCAATATGCATGCCCTCGTTCCTTTTCTGATTTGATAAACTTTTCATCTTTAATAGGTGCAAGAGCCACCTTAACCCCAATTCTTTTAGAAGGCATAAAAGTTCTTGTCTCCAAGGTGGACAATTTTGTTGTCAAATTGCCATGGCCGGCCTAAAAATATGTGACGGGCTTCCATGTCTAGGGATGGCAATTTAACGTGCCCCGCTGGGTTCCCACCCCGTCCCGCCCATAATGGGGCGGGTTAAAAACCCATTTAAAACAAATGGGGCGGGTACGGGTTCGGGTTTACTATCGATAAGCATAACCTGTCCCGCCCCGTTTATCTATTATACTTACTTATATGCCCTTCTTTTATATATTATTTAAACTAAGACCTTATATGTATAAGTTATGTATGCAGTATGCAGGTTTTAACCCGACCCGTCTAGGTTTTTGACCCGTCTAATGTAAACGGGGCGGGTCGGGACGGAACGGAGCGGGGCGCGGGTTTAGGGGATTTATCACATCTCACAAGACTTCATCAAAATATGTTTTTCCAATAGAAAAAGAAAGAACACACTGTTGTGTTCTTTACTTCGCCTCCCTTTTTGAACCAAGCAATTCGATATGGCTCTGGGAGTGTCAGAATTTTAAGAATCAACTTCGTCACCATATCTTTAGATACTAGGTTCTCACAGCTTCCTCCATTAATGATAACATTGCAAAGACGTCTATGAGATGAGCACCTTGGTCTAAAGATGTTATTACGCAGCCAATCGTCTTTCGTAGTTCTTGGCATTAACGTTGTCTGACGTACGCCAAGATTTGGAAGATCTCGATCCTCGTAAATTAAATGACTTCATCTTCTGTAAAATTGAGCAGCTGTTCATCATTATACGCATCATCGTATTGTCCTTCATTATCAACTCTCTCTTTATTAACAAGTAGGTTGTTGGCGGCTTTTCGACAATTAAAAGACATATGTCCCTCCTTTCCACACTTGTAGCAAAGTATCTTGCTTCCTACAAACCGAGGATGTGGTACTACTTGCAAAACCTGTATTGCCGGCGAGTGTATGATCAGGTAGGAGTGTCTGCTGGTGTTTTCATCACAGGCGGGGCTTAGATCTGGTGGTATGGTGGGTTTGCGACTGGGTTTTGTGAAAATCCCCAAACATTGGAGCGTGACTTAGGTCGTCGGTTAATTTAGAAGATCGGTTAATTTAGAAGAGGCAGATTGGGGTTTGGATTTTAAGTATGATGGGTTTGATGACAGATGGGCCTCCCTAGTGAAGTTATTAGAGCAGCCCAACTGGACTTTAGCTGACTTGAGCTTAATTGGGATAGACAATGGGCCTTTTCTTTGTTCGTGGGGCACAGGCAGATCCAATTTTATCCAAAAGCGGGGTTGAGCTTTTTCAAAAGGAGGGGAGAATGATGTATGTGGGTATGTGGCATGTGCATGGGGTGGAGCCGATGATGACAATTATTTGTATTTTATTATTTTGTTTTATTGTCTTTTTATAAAGACAATAAGAACCGAGTATTCCCTTGGAAATATTCTGAAATAGGTTAGATAAGGCTAGTGGTATAACTTAGAAAGAAATTAGTGTTATAAATTGTCCAGCTAGTTCTGAATCCATGGATTTTAAACCAATTGTTTTTCCACATTGTTGAAATTTTACATTAAAATAAAAACAAACCCCATAAATTAATTATTTTTCTGCGACTGCTTAATTTCTAACTTCAAACTTACATTTTCAAATACTCAACTTAAAAAATGGGTATTACTTCTGAGCAACCAAACATAATTTATGTGAATACCAAACAATGAAAATATAGGCTCACAGTTGTATCCAGCACTTTAAAACCATGATACTTACCAAAAAAATGAATTTAGTTAATTACAAAATTTATTACTAACGTGAGACGTTAGGGAACAGTAAAACAATAGTAAAAGTTGACAGAGGTTGCAAGGCTGGGGGTGATTGAAATTTCCTTCTCAAACAAAAGTAACAAATTGTAACAAACAACAAAAAGAGACATGGTACAAATGATAGAATGTGATATAGGCAGTTCCATCTGAAGCTGACTCTTCTAAGTTACATTACAAATCAATGCATGCATACAAAATAGATAAATTGTAGAGGTGGCAATTTTAGACGCGGCACAATAACATGACGTGTTCGTGTTCTTGTTGTCTTAACACGATATGTCGTGTTTTTATCAAAATTATAATTTGGTTTTGTCGTGTTATCATGCCACTTCGTGGTATTCGTGTTTTCGCTCACAGTTAAATCCAACACTTCAAAACCATTAACTCAACTAGGCCCAAGACATCACCCTTGACATCATACTTCGCTTGCCCACTATATGGGGGCTTTTAAATGCCCATGTATCATCTCATTTTGTATTAAGCAATTAGTATGAATGAGTCATTTTGACTACTTCCTCTTTTAGTGTCTTTCAGCTGCTGTACATCATTATTCGTTTCTTCCTCTGCGGAATGCTGAACTCCAGTTTTTTTTATTTAAACTCGATTGAATCACTGCCTTCTTTAGATGGACAATAATTAGGATTATTTGAGTATTCATGGGCATGAACTTTCGGGTTGTAGGGATTAACCCGATCCGTTAATGAATTTTCCATGTTCTTGTTATGTCAAGTATCAGACTTTGATGCTGTAGAATAACTCTTTGCCTCACTTTGTCAGCCACCAGCCAAGGCATTAGGCCTATCAATTCGACCCCTAAACCTTGACACGTCATACTCATTCTCAAATGCGTAGAAAGAGAACCGTATGCACTTTCCGCCAAATCAGATGTAATGTGCCCCCAAAAGGACGAAGAAGATGTACTATGGGCATGTTATGCTGTTGCAGCAACTTTTTGAATGACGGGTTGAATAGACTGATCTTCTCAGACCAAATCTGTTTTAGCTGAGATATCAAGGCACAACACTAAGTTTATGCAGCTAAACACGTGCTGTATTTGAACGATTATTATGCAAATCATGAATCCCCCTTCGTTTTTTTTTATCTCTTAACCGTGAGCAGGCTCAGCCTTAATTCTACATCGCTTCCATCGTACCTTGACGGAAGCTTCTTCTCGAGATTTCAACAGAGCCTTACACGAGTGTAAGGCGTGTCCCATGATGCCACAAAAGATGCAGTGCGTAGGCAGCTTTTGTATGCAATTCGGACGAAAAATTGACAGTTGTCCCTCTCCACTTAAAGGCGTTCTGGGAGTGTAACACAGACCAACTTGAATAACTCGAGAACTTCATGTTCAAGGTATTTTGAGATGGACTCTAAGAGGGATTCCAACACCTCTAGCAATTTCTAATAGCAGTTTGGGATGCCTATAGCCCTAACATAAACCAGGAAAACAGACTCGAACCTGAGTCATGCAAGAGGCGCGGTTTTCCTGCGTGAAGTCGGGTTCCCATTGCAGCAGCTTGAAAAAAACATCTTCCACTTGAACAGGGCCTTACGTCCAGACTTTCTTAGATCTTCAGCACATCCGACGTGTATGTTAGAGTAGCCTCTTCTGTTGGGGTAAGCACCCAATCTTTCGTGGATTCCAATGCTTAAGAGAGAAAATATTTGAGAGCGCCAACCCCCATCTGTTGGGGTAATCCGAAGTGTATGAACGTTTTTTGTGAATGATTCTTCCAAACAGGTTTGTGCAAAATTCTTTAATTACTTCCTCGTAAACGTAATAAATGATCTTAAGGTCAAGGATGTCCCCATGTAAATATGGCTCCGGTGGTGAGAAGGAAAAAGGTTCTACCTGATTAGCTTGTATTGACTTGTATTGTATTTTCATCTTCAGTGTTGATGAAATAAGCTTCATAAGCTTGTTTTGAATCATTGGTTGTAACTAAAAATGGTTGAATGGGATCAATATCTAAAGAGTTCCAAAGACTCAAGTGATAAATTCTAGAGAGAAGGGAGAGTTTCTCTCTCTATAATGCATGTCAGATCTTGAAACCCTCAATGGTAGGATTTTATCGATTTGCGTTCACATAATAACGTGGCGATACAATTTGCTTAAATTGTTAATGACGCAAAATAATAGCATTAGAACTACGCAAGAACTTCTGAAGATATATTCATTAAATTATGGAGATTGATTGCATGATTTATATTTAAGAGAAGAGTCCTGGGCCAGCAAGGAATTTCCTTAAATGGCAAAAGACCAAGTCTAGCTAGGCAGGCATTTCTAATTTTTATAGGTAGCGGAAACAATGGTATCTTTAATTATAACCCCTTTAAATGTAGAATATATTTATTCTCGCCATCCGCATAGTCTACGAGACAATTGTATGTATTCTATGGTTAATGATTCACCCCATGTGTTCTTTGTTCTGTTGAAAATTGGTTTTACAGCATAGACACTGGTGACCTCCACCTTTATAATCTGCATAGATTTCCACCCAGGAAAAAAAGTAGGATTGGTAGTTGGTGTGTGTGTGTGTGTGTTGGGGGGGGGGGGGGGGGGGGAGGAGGGTGGTTATTGGAGCTCTATAAAAGATGATTACAGTAAATCCGTAGACTTCTTTTTTACATAACTCACCTATGTTTTTGGTGGGAAGCTTACAAAACAACAAGAATATGTACTACTTCCAGTTGGAAACACAAATTCTAGTAATTTTGTCGATGCCACTGATTTTGTGATTGAATGTGGGACGGGATAGAAACTTTCAACATTTATGTGCTTGATGTCTTCTATCACATTGATTGGTTGTTAAGATTTCCTATTTGAAGTTACAAATCAGTTGCTATATTTTGTTTTCTTATGGCTGAGATTTTTGATGAATTTGAGGCTCTATTATATGTGCAACTTTTATCTAGTAGTTAAAAAGCCCCATGAAGATTGTTATATATAAAACAGAGTTCCTGCTTGACAGTAATTTAGGGGACACTACAAATTTTGAAGGGACAGTCAATATTTTGGGACTTCGTTATTATTATCATAATTTATTTTTATTTTTATTATTATTAATAATTTTATAATTATTATTGTCACTACAGATTGTGGATTGTTTATTGGAGGGATTAGTAAAGGATCACCAGGATACAACGCATTTTATGAAAATTTGTGCCTGCAAAACTTTCAACCTTGGTTACCGAGCTAAACATTAAGAAAATTCCGACCATTGCCCTTATAAAGAGTGGCCAACCGATACACCTTGTGGTATGTGTCTCAGAGTTTTTGTTAATATCTTTAAAAAGAAAAAAATCTTGTGCTTTACGTGATATTTTTTGTTTTCAGGTGGTGCCTGACATACTTGACGTGGAAGACGAGTTTGGCACAGATGATCTTGAAATTTTTTTTTACGATAAGGGAATAGTCGATAAGACTGATCCTGCCGAGGAGCGTGTGGAATTAGATTGGCCAGATTCAGATGATTGCATGGTGGCATAAACATTCCAGCAACAAAGCTTTCCCCATTGAAATTCTCCATGGAAGACGAGAACTTCTTAATTTAAATCATGTGCCCGCACTATCGGAACTATTAGGCCTGCCTTAATTTGTCTTTTAGTATTTCAAGTTCTGTGGGCATTAGTTATATTTTGCAAAATTTGGTAGGAAACATTATCTATGTTATCATATATTTTCTATGTCTAGGCATGTCAATATGGGCTCTTGAGAATGAAACCATGCATAGTCCGCCTAAAACTATGTGTTTAGGGCCCATTAATTTTGTTTGTGGGTCAAAATGGTTTGATTGATTCAATAAGTCGGTTTGTTGGCGGGTCATTAGCGGGTCAATGGTTTTGAAACCTCTCAAAAACAAAATTTAAATTACTGTAACTAAAAGAGTTGGCTACTTAATATCTTAAAGGTTAAACTTCAAAATGCAAATTTAGCTGTTAGGAACCTCAAATTTAAATGCAAAAAACTTCATATTTTTAATTTTCATTTTGATTTTTTAAGAGACTAAAGAATTTATAGATTTTTTTATTCAAGTACTTACTTGAATATTTTTTTTCAAAAGTATTATACCATGTTTATCCATATACGATATAGTATTTTTTTTAAAAAAATAGGTCATCCTGACTTGAACCGGGTTTGACCCGATCTGACCTAGGGTTGATCCGACTCGATACGTTCACGTTATTTTGCTTGACCCGCTCTTCATTCGTCCATATTTATCTGTATCCATTTTTGATGCGTTTATAATCATTCATAACCGCCCATTTGTCGGCACTAGTTCAATTTAAAAATTATGAATATATATCTCCCCAGCTCAGGCGAATGATTCTAACCCCCCAAAACAAATTCCAAATGTTTAGATGTTTGAAATGTATAGTTGATTATTAAATTTTTGCATTAATCACCTAGGCTTTGCGGAGAATTAGCCTTGAAATAATTGCACGTTGCCTATGAGTGTTATATGATCAAAGGCTTAAACTTTGATCATGAAATGTCTAAAATCTTAACACAATACTTAAGTTATGACATGCCATTAAGGACTTTACCTCGTTGTTTTGATCAAAATTCTCTCTCTAGCGGCTTTCATGTATATATATATATATATATATCAAGTATACGTACTTGGTGGTGCAAATCTATTTTTCTCAAGTATTAAAAAATATTTTTGAGTTGAGTGTTTTTGTGTAGTATCTAAACATTTCAGGAGATTTATATAAAAAAATAATCTTAAAATAATTTTTTTTGTTTTTTTAAAAAAGTCGATCAAACTTTTACAGCTTTTAAAATGCTTTAAAAGACATGAGAGTTTGATCAATTTTTTAAAAATAACAAAAGACTTTATTTTGAGCTGATTGTTCTTATAACATGATCCCTTGAAATATTTAAATAACATAAAAAAAATTCATTTCAAAAATAATATTTTATTATTTAAAAAAATCAAGATGTTGGTATATATATATATATATATATATATATATATATATATATATATATATATATATATATGTGTGTGTGTGTGTGCGTGTGTGTGTGTGTGTGTGTGTGTGAGGGTTCCTTGAAATATTTAAATAATACAAAGATATTCTGGGAACCAATCTAGACTACCAATCCATACCAATAACTGATTTAGATCCAAAACATTGTTTAACCTCACACATAGACAGTTATTCACACATTAAACATATCCCAGCTAAACACAGACAATAGACAAGTCATTAACAGTTCCATTAATAGTATACTAGACTAAAATAAATGTATCCTATTTATTTTAAGACAATTATTTAAAGACACTCAAACCCTAGAAACAGAGATAAAAAATATCTCCCAAAGAATAAAAGAAATAGATAGCCAAATCCCAATAGACCTTGCACAAGTACTACAAGAAATAAATATTAAGACTAATCACATAGAAGTCCTTAATAAAGACATTTTAGAAATGAAAGGTTTGGCAAAAAATTAAGAAAGTGAGTTAATTAAACTCACCAAGGAACAAGCTAAACTTATTCTTACATCAGATAATTATCTTCCTAACGAAAATATTTAGATTGAGGTACCTGAAAACTTCACCATTCAAACCCTAGCATATTTTTACCAAAGAATTCTAGAAAAAATAAATGATGATAGATTTTATTATAAGATAAATAAAAATGAGATTGCTAATGCAGCTAAAGCATTAAGACTTATACTTGAGAGATTAAATTTAATCTCAACATCAATAGGAGCTACTCAAGACTGTAATAGTAGCTTTGTTAAAGACTTAAAATTAGATTTAAAGGCTAAGACAGAAGGATTAACGACCTTCTCTACAAACTTTGTGAAATTCCAACAAAATTTAACAACTTATTTTAGCAATATGGAAAGCCATAACCTACCCAAGATGGATAGTGTTGTTAATGGACTTAGACTAAACATGACCCAAGTAAAAGAAAAATAAGAAGAAATTATGGAAGGAATTAAGTTTATATATAATAAACCTTCCCAAGCAGAATTAAATTCTCCTTTTATTCTAACTCGCTTAGAGAAAATAGAAAAAAACGTATAAGTTAGAATAACACAAAAAATTGTGCAACAATAAGAAAAAGAAAAGGAAGTAAAAGACTACATTCCAAAGATCAGTAATTCTCTTAAGCATAATGAAGATATCACTAAAAATGCTAGAAAAGAGAATAAAATCTTTAAAGAAAAAATCCTTAGACATATAAAAAAAAAAAGGATTACTCAGATTCTTTAGAAATAATTGAGAAAAGACTTGAACAAAAATAGGTAACCACATGTAAATTTAGAGAGTCTCCTTATATAGAAACTAAGGAAGGAAAGATCATAACTAGAAGAATCATAAATGATTGATTAGATAAGACTAGTAAAATAGCAAGCCCTATCCCAAATACTGGACATAAGAATTTTATGCTCCAAAGACTTAATGATTCATCCTCCAATATTAGAACACGGTGGAAGGAAAGAAATTTCACCAATCCTCTTCAGTGGAAAGAATGGGGTGAAGTTGACTGGAAAATTATAAAAGACTCCATACATAATGGACAACTTCTAGCAGTAAGATACATAGACTTATTTAAAGAAGGAGCCACACCCAAGACTCCTAATTATAACATGGCTTATCATTGTAGAAATCATGTGTTAGACAAGTCCTATACCGAGCTTCAAGTTTTTGACTCAGAATGGCTAAAATCAAGAGGGACTGATTGAGAATTCCAATATGTATCCTTTGGACTCTTTCAAGCAAGAATCCAAGGATTACATAGACCTTAAAATAATATCAACATATTATCTTGTTTAATAGATAAAAGACGGAAAGATTTTGAGAAAAGCCTTATTGGGATAGCCCAATTAGAAATGCCATATAACATCGAATACTTCCAGCTTTTACAGTAACCGTGGACATAGCCAACCGTTTTAAGTTAATCTTATATGCTAGTGGCTATGAGGACTATATTATCCCAGATGCTAATATCAATATAAAATTTCAAAGCTATGTGAAATTTTCCCAATTTCCCTATGAAGGAATGAAATCGAGAATTCCTAGCGGTAGACTTAATGAAGTAATATTAGTTAGAATCAATAATTCAGACTACAATCATACTTACAGTTATTAGGAATATTGGACCTATGAAAGAAAAAGCTAAGACTCTTTATCAATTGCTAGAATTTCAACTAACTACGACTATATAGAATAAACCTTTGTTTATTAATCAAGACGATGTCGCTGGAAATGTAACTATTCAATTTCCCCCCCTAAGATTACCAATAAGAATATCCACAATGAAGATATTAGATTTAAAAATATGGGAGAAGCCATATTCCACGATCCTTCAGAAGGAGAATGTAGTAGCAAAGCTAGCTCTAGTTCGTTAAGACAAGCTCCAATAATTAGACCTAGAAGATCATTTGAACAAAAAGACTTAGTTAGAGAAAAAGCTGGATTCCAAAACTTTGGACATGAACCATCAGAATTGGACATGAAGAAATTTAAAGAGCATCTTCACAAACTTCATTCTGTTAGGTTCCAAGAAAGGGATAAATTTAATATGATATCTCAAGACCATATATTAAAACTAAAAGAATCTAAAAATACTAAAGAACTTCTTAGAAACTGAAGACTAATAGAAGAAGGATAAGGACGATTAATGCCAGCTACACAGTTAGGTCCTAATAAACAAGAGATGAGAACAAGTAGTAGGCTAAATGATGCTCCTAGACTGTTTAGTAAACAAATAGGAATAAATATTCCTATTTATTCAAACACTGTGGTAAAGACTAAACCTGATTATATAAAAGAATTTTCAATTAGTGACAAGAGTTTTACTCCTGTTAAGACCATGGCAAGTCAATCCATAAATTTAGTTGGGATATACCTTAATCTAGACAATGTCCAAGATAGAAAGAAAGCCTTAGATGAATGGCGTAATCAAATGAATATGTGTTTTGCATCTAATGAATAATGGGATGCAAGCTCATGTAAACAATAAGCTGAGCAATCCATTAGAGGTATTGCAAAAGATTACTTAAACAGTCTAAGACAAGCTATAGATGCAGAATCCCTAACTAAGATTGAGAAAATGAAAGAAAATTTAGAAGAAAGATCAATTGGAGAATATATTCAATTATTTACTTTAGAATTCATTGGATCTGGACAATTAGCTCAAATCAATGAGCAAGACTTAGCAAAAACTAAGTTAGCTCTTCTTAGTATTTGCAAACTAGACAAGATTAATGAATATAGCAATACTTATGAACAACTATATTACCAAATTAAAGAATTTGGTAAGACCTAAAAAGATGAGTATTTTAGAAAGATACCAACTATTGGATAAGTCCTAATTAATGAATACAGGAATTGGCCAGGAGTTGCTGGAGTTAAGAATAACTCCCTTAGTGAAAGAATCAATTTTGTCAAAGACTATATCATAGCTAAAAGGCGAGATATAACTCAAGGAAAGTTAATTGAAGAAACTTTCAAATAGATTCCTCCAATTAAAGAAGAAAGAGATATTCTCCAATCCAACGGGGATGTGGTAGTGAATCTAAGAAATTAAAAAAGAAACTAGATTGGAACCAAAAGAAGTTTAAGGCTAGGACTTTAGATTTTCCAACGAAATATAGATTCAGACCATTTACTACCTTTAGAGAAAGAAACTCTAGAACCAAGAAATAGATTTAACCAAAGAAGATATTTTAAAAATAACACTAATAAACATAATAAGGTTCCTAATTATAGGAAATAAAAAGAAGTAGCTCAATCTAAGACTTCCACTAAAGAATGTTAAACTTGTGGCAAAGAAGGAAACTTTACTAAAGATTGTCCTAACAAGAAAGATAAAGAAAGTATAAAGATTATTAATACAATATTAGACTCTGCGGATCAAGAAGAATTAGATATTCTATATGCTGTAAAAATATCAGACATAGTAAATGATGACAATGCCAACATCTATAATGCATACACAGATAATGATTCAGAAGATTATAATAGTGATACTGATGAATATGAAGACTCAAAAGATAAACTTGATTTATATATGATGCAAGTTAATCAAGATGATGATTATATAGACTTTAAAGCTTGGTATAAATGTATATTAAGCCCCTTATTAAAGAGAAGATGGACAATTAGTAATCCTGAGTTACTAACATATATCCCTAGATGTTACTATGGAGAAGAACATTATTGCACATTTGAAATGAAATGTAGCAGGATTTACAAATTGGTTCATTCTTAGCATCACTGTCGAAAACCAAATTAATTACTAATCACCTATTAGTTAATTAAACCGATGCCAAAAACATTTCTTTAATTAAATAGATAACAACATGCAGAACTAAATTAAAACATTCACACCATACTAGAGTCTAAATCACCTCAAGTAAAATAAATAAATGAAGTCTTTTCGAATAAACCATCGGATAGCCAAACCAAAAATCCAAATACATAGTCTGAACTGAGATAATAAATCTGAATGGGGCAACACGCCCAACTGAAATTGTAACTTGAAATAAATTCCTACACTAGGAACGAAGAATAGATGCGTCTAATCCAAAACTCTGCAAGAATCCAACTGTTCCGCAGCTGCGAGTCCCTGGAATAGAATATCACACCAGACGTCCCTGTGGCTGGACACCTAAAAGGTTTTACAAATATTTTTATAGCAAGAGGTAGTACTAAAAAAAATTTGAAAATATTTAGCAAGAGTTTATCACAGTTCAAAATCGATTATTGATTACACATGTTACGTACACTCTCTTGAGTATCCTCACCTCTCATTTATAGTGAACGCCTAACGTCTCTACATAGCCCACCTAACTGTGCTACCCAAGCTAACTAGACATAAGTAATTATCTGGACTAATAACATCTCTAAGTACCCATACCGCCCATACAGTACGCTAACCGAATTAACATTCCTCGTATGTTAAGCATCGAAATTATTATTTCAATTTTATTCTCTTTATTTCAATTGATTAAGTTTCACTACTTAATTCATTCTTTAGATATACTCTATCTATTAGTCTACTGTCACACATAAGTAGAATAATCACGATCGCATATATATATTTTTATCCCTCTAATATATATATATCAATACGGTGTCTCTCAATATGACCACCGTGAAATAATAGGCATACTCTGCTATCAGTACTAGTACCTCTCATACTAAATGGGGACTATTCGTTCGACATGTCTCCTACAACCCAAAATCAAATATCAAACGGTGGAGGCGAACATAGTTCTAAGCCTTTGGGCTACGCACATACCTAACTTACCCAAATGACACGGCGACCTCACTAATAAACGTCACATAGCGAGCCGCCCTAAGTTCAATGTTCTCGGGCACCAATACAGACCTCACTGGGATCATCAAGATGGGATTGTCCACTACGTGAGAACCTACAGTGATAGCAAGTAGAGTAGGTATGATAACTCATAACATCAATCATATAGGTACACACACAACTTATATATATATATATATATATTCAATAGATATTCACACAACCTAATTATCATCATTCGCACATAGTATATAACACTCGAATACTCACCGTACTATCAAGTTACGACTTTTCTCACTGTCATAGTTAATTGAGTATTAATCTCTACTCTAAGGGCCCTAGTTACCCGTTTATGATTTCAGTAGCTAAGTATTCCTTACCCTACTGGTTGATGCCATAGGCTCACTCACGCTTTCACGTAATTACATTCTCATTCTCGCGAATTAATTACTTTGTCGTTTAATCCCGTTTACTCTTTGTGTTAATTCTCTCGATACGACTAAACTCTCATAACCCTATCATGGCCTACTGCAATATAACATATCCCTCATTATATTCTAATAATATCCCAAAAGTTTTCCCGATAATAATTTAAGAGTTCTAGGCATAAAGGGGGAATTTATATTTTTCAGGGAACCGAACTAGTTCTCCCCTCTGAACCTCGTCTTCTTCGTTTCGTAGATGCATTTTTCACCATTAATACACCTATACCTTCCATATTTCTCCACTAAACTCCAAACCAATTGTCCTAAATCCTTCTTATATGTATTAGGAGAATTTCTAACGTAATTTTTTGCATCAAAACATTTCGAATAACCTTCAAGAATGGATTTAAACATCTAATCCTTTAGAACCCTAGGTTTTCATGTTCTTCCTTTATTATTCATCAAAATCCAGATTTAATTTGTGGATAATTATACAAAATCTCTACTTTATTATTCTTTACAGATATCAAATCTTTCTACATGCAATTCCTACCCAAACATGCATTTAAATCAATCTTTTCTTCTAAGAATCATCAAAATAATCAATATAATTGAAACCCTAGTCACATGGGTATTATAACTTCATATTGATTGCAATAAACACTTGTCTTAGTACTGTAGAGTCTGATTTCATGGATTAGAAGTCAAGTTGATTATTTTTCTCCTCCAATCTTCCTTCCTAAGTGATATGCCCCAAGTGTTACCTCGGCCCAGAGACACCAACCTTGGCCGAGATGATGGCCGAGATATTGATCGACCCAAGATAAGCCATGGGCCCACGATATCATCCCTCGGCCAGACCAGGGTCGGCCTAGGCCGACACTACCATCTACGCTCCCAATGGACACTACGCGCATCACAAGCATCAATAACATTCTCATATACCTGGGTATGGCAACCTCAGCCCAGGTTAGGCCGAGGTGACAAGGAACCTTGAACCTTCAATAGAGCCAGTTCAACCTCGGCTTGGGCCGAGGTTACAAGAAGCCTTAGTAATTGTCAGCATGGAATCATTCCTACCTCGGCTGAGGCCGACCCAGCATAATGACTAGGCTGAGACCAGGCCGAGACTCCCTATGACACCTCAGATTGAACGAATATCAAGCCTCTACAGCTCGGCCTCTCCCAGGCCGAGGTCATTCCTCAACATTGCAGCCGAGCATCTGTTGAACATTTGGATAAAGACACCTGGGCACAAATCAGTTGTAACAAGATTATTCCCCACATGTGGGGAGAATATTTCATCATCATTACTTACATGTGGCACTGACAGATGGCACTCCCCCATTGGTGAGGCTACCACACACATGCACATTACATGCATGGGGGGTACATTACACCCCCTAGGCACTATATATAAGGATCATCCCCTACCTTGCAAAGGGATCCCAGTTACTAAACCCTAGCTAAAACTCTGTCTAAATTCACAGTAGAGAGAGAAAGCTTGAGAGATTGTATCCATGGCCATTAGTGCCTTCATTCAGTGATATTACTCATACACTCACAGTGGACGTAGGCCAGATTGGCTGAACCACTTATATACTTGTCCCTTCTCCTCTTATACTCATCTCATTCTCTTTTCACTTTATATAACTATGCAGCCATTGTTATTCATATATTGAGCTTGTAAACACCTTACCTGGTGGTGCTAGTTCTTAGCATCATCACTAAGTGTTTGTGGTGCAAGACTCCCTTGAATTTCTCAAGAACCCTTATTGGTCTATAATGGATTCTCTGTGTTTTCTAACCTCTAAACCCTAGTCCCTAATCCTTATAAGCTGATTAAGAGTTCTAAAATTCGTGTGTCTCTAAACCCCATAATGTAAAATAACCAAATACCCTCGCATGGTCCCGATTTAGCTTAAAATTGACCCGTGACTCAATCGACATTTCGGGGTATACTATTTTGACTAATTAGACCCTTATGGACTCATCCGTGACCTCACAATAATCATCCAAGTCACTTTAAATCATCTCGACCCCAATTTAGTCTACACGTGACCCCTGGTTGAGATAAATTCCAATTTTGCCCATATCACTCGCTATGATGTAATTTCTAATCATTAACCATTTACTATTTACTTAGTAAATATAATTCACAATATTAATCATTATCTCACTCTCGATTAATATTTAATAGTCACATTATTATTCAATTCAATTAAATTACTTCTCTCGCGTAATTTAAAATAAAAAAAAATTAATTACCGAATTAATTAAATCTCAAATATGCGAAAATACGGGGTATTACATACTTCCCCCCTTACAAAGTAATTTCATCCTTGAAGTTAGGTCATACATACGGCAAATAACTCTGGATACTGCTCTCGCATATCATCCTCCCGCTCCCAAGTAGACTCATTAATGCTGTGGTGTCTCGACTGCACTCTGACAAAAGCTACCACCTTAGACTGTAGCTTTCGCTCACTGCGATATAGAATAGCCACGAGTCTCTTCTCGTAAGATATGTCTAACTGTAAATCAATATCCTCGATTGGTACATGCTAGAAAGCCCTCTCGCCCCCCTGTATTCTTTCGTAATGCCACGTGGAACACATTGTGTATCCGCTGAAGACGCTCTGGTAAGCCTAATCTATATGCTATCGGTCCCGCTCTCTCTATAATAGGGAAAAGTTCCATGTACCTCAGTGCTAACTTTCCCTTCTTGACGAACATCATAAATCCTTCATGGGAGACACCCGTAAAAATACCTGGTCGCCAATCTCTAAATCAACGTGTCTCCGATCGGCATCAACATAAATCTTCTGCCTATCTTGAGCTATCCGAATGCGTCCTCGGATAAGCTCGATCTTGACAGTCGTCTCTTGTATCATCTTTGGTCCCAAAAACTTGTTGTCCCCTACCTCTAACTATAAAGCAGGCGAACGATAAGGTCTCCCATAAAGCGCCTCAAATGGTGCTATATCGATGGTAAATTGGTAAGAGTTGTTATACGCAAACTCTACCAATGGAAGGTATCGCACCCAACCTCCCCCAAAATATAGGATGCACATCCTCAACATATCTTCCAGCATCTGATTAACCTTCTTAGTCTTCCCGTCCGTCTGTGGATGGTAAGCGCTTGAGTACCGCAAGTCTGTACCCATAGCCTCCTAAAATCTCTGCCAAAAGTGAGAAACAAAGACCTTGTCTATATTAGATACAATGTTAATCGGCACCCCATTAAACTTCACCATCTCTACGATGAATAACTGCGCATACTGACTAGTCTTGTAATCGGTACAAAGTGGTAAGAAATGGTCCACCTTGATCATTCGATCCACTATCACCCAAATCGAATCGTAACCCCTCTGCGATGTCGACAACCCAATAATAAACTCCATCGAAATTCTTTCCCACTTCCACATGGGAATCTCGAGTGGATGTAGAATACCTAATGGTCGCTCATGGTCAATTTTCACAAGATGATAGGTAACACACTTCGAACCAAACTTTGCCATGTCTCACTTCATACCCGACCACAAGTACAGTCTCCTCATATTTTGGTACATCTTATCCCCACCAGGATGTATCACAAACCTCGAACCATGAGATCGTGACATAACTGCATGTCTCAAATTATCATCCTCTGGCACAAAAAGTCTCCCATTAAACCGTAGACCTCCCTATGAGATGATCGAGTAAGACTCTGCACCCTCGGCTTGTCGTACCCTGTCCTGACATAATTGATCCTATGCCCGTGCCTTCACTACTTGCATCATAATCTCAGGAGTGATAGATAAAATTTCCATGCATACTCGGGAAACCATCATCGTGCTGAATCTCATTCCACTTCGCCTTCCAGACCTCTGATATCGCTCATGTAGGTCGTCGGCTCAATGCGTTTACCACCACGTTAGCCTTACCAGGATGATATTGTATATTAAACTGGTTATCTTTCACAAATTCTATCCATCGCTTATGCCTTATGTTCAGATCCTTCTGTGTAAAGAGATACTGAAGTGAGTTGTGATCTGTGAACGAGGTAAGCTGCTCCCCTAGAAGATAATGTCTCCATATCCTCAACGTAAAAATGATCGCTGCTAACTCAAGGTCGTGGTGGGGTAATTCTTCTCATGAGGCATAAGCTATAGCCCTCCCCTCCTGCTTCAATACATCACTAAGTCCCTACAAGGATGCATCGGCCCAGTACTCCCATAATCCCCTAGGCAAAGCAAGTACGGGTGCTGATGTCAACTTGTCCTTTAGCTCATCAAATGGTAACTGATAATGATCACTCCACATAAATGGTACCCCTTTGCGAGTCAGGTTTGTCAATGGATCCGTAATCTCCGAGGACCCCTTGATGAAGCGACAATAATACCCGACCAACTCCAAGAAACTACGAATCTTAGTCGGTATGGTGGGATTCCCCCACTTCCTCACTACCGATACCTTACTCAGATCAATAACAATGCCCCTGTCGGATATGATGTGGCCTAGAAACTGCACCTCTTACAACCAAAATGCACACTTCCCGAATTTAGTGTAACTTATGATCTCGTACCGTCTGCAGAACCATACCCAGATGCTCTGCGTGCTCATCCTCAGCACGAGAATAAACTAGAGTTTCATTTATAAACATAATCATAAACTGTTTTAGGAACTCCCCGAATACCCTATTTATGAGGTCCATGAACATCACCGATGCTTTGGTGAGTCCAAACGGCATCACCCTAAACTCATACGATCCATACCGCGATAAAAAGTGGTGTAGGAATGTCCTCCTCCTGAATGCGAAACTGATGATACCCATATCTCAAATCAATTTTGGAGAACTATGCCACTTAACTGGTCAAAAAAGTCATCGATCCTGACAATAGATACTTATTCTGTATCGTGACCTTGTTCAGCTCCCTGTAGTCGACTCACAAGTGGAGTGAACCATCCCTCTTCTTCATAAATAATACCAGCGCACCCCATGGCGATGTGCTCCACCGAATGAAACCCTGGCCCAAGAGATGTTGAATCTTCTCTCTCAACTCAAGCATCTCTGAAGGTGCCACACGGTAATGTGCTCGGGCAATCGGTCTCAAACTTGGTGCTAGATCTATAACTAACTCAATCTCGCGACTGGGTGGTTGCCCTAGTATCTCCTGTAATACATCCTCGAATTCCCTCATAACCGAAATTAAGTCTATGGTATATATACATATTCAGTAAGTATTCACACAACCTAATTGTCATCATTCGTACGTAGTATATAACACTCGAATACTCACTGTACTATCAAGTTATGACTTTTATCACTATTGTATTTAATTGAGTATTAATCTCTACATTAAAGGCCCTAGTTACACCTTTTATGATTTCAGTAGCTAAGTCTTCCTTACCCTACTGGTTCATGCCATAAGCTCACTCACGCTTTCACGTAATTATATTCTCATTCTCACGAATTAATTACTTTGTCACTTAATCCCATTTACTCATTGTCTTAATTCTCTCGATACAACTAAACTCCCATAACCCTATCATGGCCTACTGCAATATAACATATCCCTCATTATATTCTAATAATCTCCCAAAAGTTTTCCCGATATCAATTTAAGAGTTCTAGGCACAGAGGGAAAATTTACATTTTTCAAGGAACCGAACTGGTTCGCCCCTTTGAACCTCGTTTTCTTCATTTCACAGATGTGTTTATCACCATTAATACACCTATAACTTCCATATTTTCCACCAAACTCCAAACCAATTGTCTCAAATGTTTCTTACATGTATTAGGATAGTTTCTAACGCAATTTTTTGCATCAAAACATTATGAATAACCTTAAAGAATGGATTTAAAGATCTAATCCTCTAGAACCCTAGGTTTTCATGTTCTTCCTCTATTATTAATCAAAACCCAGATTTAATTCATTGATAATAATACAAGATCTCTACTTTATTTTTCTCTACATATATCAAATCTTTCTACATGCAATTCCTACCCAAACATGCATTTAAATCAATCTTTTCTTCTAAGAATCATAAAAATAATCAATATAATCGAAACCTTAGTCACATGGGTATTATAACTTCATATTGATTGCAATAAAAACTTGCCTTAGTAATGTAGAGTTTGATTTTGTGGATTAGAAGTCAAGTTGATTGTTTTTCTCCTCCAATCTTCCTTCCCAAGTGATTGTGGTGCAAGACTCCCTTGAATTTCTCAAGAACCCTTATTAGTTTCTAATGACTTCTCTGTGTTTTCTAACCTCTAAACCCTAGCCCCCAATCCTTATAAGATGATTAAGAGCTCTAAAATTCGTGGGTCTCTAAACCCCATAATGTAAAACGACCAAAATACCCTCATATGGTCCCAGTTTAGCTTAAAATCGACCCGTGACTTAATCGACTTCTCTGGGTATACTATTTTTACTAATTCGACACTTTCGGACTCATTCGTGACCTCACAATCATCATCTGAGTCACTCTAAATAGGCATACCATTTCGGCCCCAAGTTAGTCTGCACGTATCCCCCTATTGAGATAAATTTCAATTACGCCCATATCACTCGCTATGACGTAATTTCTAATCATTAACCATTTACTATTCACTTAGTAAATATAATTCAAAACATTAATCATTATCACACTCTCAATTAGCATTTAATAGTCACATTATTATTCAATTCAATTAAATTACTTCTCTCGCGTAAGTTAAAATAAAATAATTTAATTACCAAATTAATTAAATCTTAAATATGCAGAAATACGGGTTATTACAATTATCAAGACATTGATAGAAATATAACCAAGAGATTACAAGAAAATGAAGATTTAAAAGGAAAGGGAATTTCCTATGATATAGAAGAATCTGCCCTGATAGTAGTTTAGAAGACTTAATATCATTAGATTTTTTTAGATAAACCCCAAAAGGGAATATCTATTTTAGAAAAGAATAACTTAGAATTTTCTACTAAACCACATTCTTGTTTTGTAGAATTATTCATACAAAATAAAGTTTATCCTAAAAGACTTCCATCTTTTATAGATACAGGATGCTCTCAGAATATTTGTAAGGATAATGCCTTCCCTGAAGAATATTTTCTAGACAGTAATCAAGAAATCCATGGTAAGGTTGCTAATGGAGATCCATTTACCTTATATTTTCAGACTATTCTTATTTATTTTAAGTTAGGAAATCAGACTAACAAAACTATTAATCATTAGTTTTGGATAATGGATCCTCGTTCTAGTTTCACAGAAAATATTATTTTAGGACAAGACTTTATTAGTAAATATCATCCTTATATTCAGTATAATGATAAGATATTACTAAGTAACAAAGAGGAGTTTAATATTATTGCCCCTCTAATAGATCACAAGACTGCTTTTGATCTTATGCAGGTCAAACCTGATTTTAAGCTAATAAACCATCAGAGTTTTTCAGCTGAGCATGGTGGACCTAGACATACAAACCAACAAGAAGCTCTAGAAATAACTAAACCCTTACAAAAATAATGTAAGTGTCCAGACCAAAAGTGTTATAACAAATAGTACTTATGCAATAAGAAATTCCAGATCAAGCCCATCAAACCTTATTAAAGGTTCTAACTTTATCCAAACAAAAGAAAATGGATATAGAAGCAGAAAAAGAAGATTAGGCAATTAGTAGAGCCTACTTTAGGAGAAAATCCCATTGCTAAGTGGGACAAAGATTAAAATTATTGTGAAATTATCCCTATTAACCCAGACACCACTAATAATGATGGAACCTATAAGAAAGGATATTCACAAGAAGATAGAAAAGAATTAAAAAAAGACATAGATGAAATGCTTAATCTAGGCATTATTAGAGAAAGAAAAAGTAGACATAATAACCTTGCCTTCTATGTCCAAAATGAGTCTGAAAGAAAGAGAAGAAAAAGACGAATGGTCATAGACTATAGAAACCTTAATAAGAATTTTGAGATTGATTCTTATAAGATACCAGACAAAAATAATCTAATTAATCAAATTGAAGGCAAAATTATATTAAAAAAGTTTGACTGTAAATCAGGCTTCTGGCAAATATAGATGCATCCTGATAGTATAACTTGGACAAACTTTAGTGTTCCTAAAAGAAAATAGGAATGGTTAGTTGTGACATTTGAATACTTGAATGCTCCTCAAGTATTCCAAAGAAGAATGCATAATATATTTATACCTTATTCAGAATTTTGCCTTGTTTACATATAGATTATATTCTTATAGCAAGCAAGACTGAGATAGAACATGTAAACCATCTTAAAAAGATTATTTTAGAATTAGATAAACATGTAATTGCTATTTTTGAGAAGAAAATGCAATTATTTCAGACTGATATAGACTTTGTGGGAATGCATATCAATAAAGGAAAAATTATCCTTAGCAGAACACATAACCAAAAAGATTCTTGAATTTCCAGACCAACTCAAAGATAGAAAATAATTACAATCATTTTTAGGATTGCTAAATTATGCTTCAGACTTTATTAAAGACCTAGCTTCAAAAAGATAAAGCTTAACTTACAAATTAAAAGGAATTGATAAACTAATCCTTTTAGATGGACAAAATTTATTTTTGAAGTAATAAGACAAATCAAAGAAGCAATCAAGAATATCCCTTTACTTGAGCTGCCTAATGCTGAAGATCAGTTCACAGTAGAAACAAATGCATCTGATAAGCAATGGGGAGTAGTATACTTTGCCATTCATCATCAGACAAAAAAGAAGAATCTTTATAGATATAGTTCTGGAACCTTTACTCATTAAAAAACAAGATATACAACCCTTGAAAAAGAAGTTTTAGCTATAGTAAGGGCAATAGAAAATATATGCTTTTTCTTAGACCTAAACATTTATTTTTTATACCGACTCTTTCAGTGCAGTTAAATTCAAAGGCTTAGACTTATCCAAATCAAGAACTAATAGACTTATTAGATGGCAACAATTACTTAAGGGTCATGACTACTTTGTTATTCACATTAAGGGAAGCAAAAATACCATTTCGAACATGATATCTAGAGAATCTATGTTTGCTAACACTAATATTATCTCTTGTTTTATGTTGCAAACATAAGACTTAGACATCATGAGTTCCTTTGGAACAAATAGACTAAACAAAGAAGACATTGCAGACTATCTTAGGCGTGTAAGACCAAATACTGGTAGAACGCAAAGACAGACGCAAACACATATTCAAGATTCTCAAGAAAGACCAATCCTAGAAAACTTTTATGACATTATAGTTCCTCCTAGAAAATCTAAGAATGAAATCATTGCCCAAAATAGACTTATCAGGGAAATGTATTTTCCTCAATATAGACCAGACCAAATATATCCAAACTTAGTAAAATATAGAAGAGAATTTTTTGATGATAAAAATACTCTTATAGACGCCCTATGGTGGAATGTTAAGAATAAACTATGGGTAGAATTCAAACAGAATTTGGTAGCTATTGCCAGATTCATGAGACTTCAAAGACTTGCAGTAGCTCAACTCAGTAGTAATGCTACTCCTAGACTCCAGACTCAAACATATGCTCAGACTCTTAGAGAATCCTCCAAAACTAGACCAGTTAATAATTTTTGTTATCAGCAAAATACTTTTCAGATTAAGATTATTATACCATTTGGTTATAATAATCTTCCATTTTTAGAAGACTGTCAGAAGGAAGGTGATAGCATTATTGAACATTTCAATATGTTATTATATGATATTAATTGAGATGCCCTAATGATTAAAGGTTTCTTCAAAAACATTCCAAAAATTTATCTTTTTGGAAAAACAAACATGGCATAGATAACTTTGGCAGACCATGGGTTCATTGGACTCGTCCAGATACACACAGTAAAAGACACTATTGCTCTTGGAAAAATATTTCATGAGTATGCCAAGAAGGTGGAAGAATTTCTTCCCCAGTTTTTCAGAATCTACCAGATTGTCCCAAGATCCTATAGAGGAATATGGATCGAAGGATTTAGACTCATTAGATTCTCCATTTTTTCATTTGAAGATGTTGAGATTCTGTCTAAAGACGAAACTAAATACCTGACTGTAGTAAAGTCCAAACTCCAAATTTCCCAAGCTATGGAGATAATAGAAATTATGGAGTTATTGACAAGCCAAGAAAGATGGTACACTGCGTACCATAAAGAAGACCTAATTATCCAAGAAGACGAGCCATTCAATGGAAGGCTAAAAAAGGAATCTAAAGAATGGTAGAGGTAGCTTTACCAGCTAGCATTAGAGTAATGGACCTCATTGATGAATATTATTCTCCACCAAAATCAGATAAAGAAGAAAAGACAAAGGAAGACACAGATGGGGCAGAGAAGGGTCCCACCTTATTTAACGAATTATTGAAAACAGAAGATGCCATAATTTAGACAATAAATTATTTAGAACCTTTTTTTATAAAGATTCATCTGAATTATTTTGCTTTCCATAATAGACCAGATGTGAAGACTTTCCAGAACTATTAGAAGACGTTAAAGTTACTTTATGTACAACAAAAGTTGTAGATTTTATTTATTTTATGCGTTCCACGTTTTTCACCGATTAGCTTTTAGCCTCCGGTTGCCTATAAATTATAAACTCCCTTATGCTATAAAAGGTATAGTTGGGTTGTGTTGTAAGATATAAAATATCTGAGAGAGGGATAAAAAATCAAGTTAGAGAAAACTCAGAGAGTAATATGTATATGAGTGAGTAAACCTCTCCTAGTTAGGGGAGCGGGGAGAGTTGTATTTACTTATGCAATGCAATAAATGTACTTTCTTTTATAGAAATATCTTATGTTAAGTTGTTATTATTCTCCAAACGCCTACAACTTTCTATTCTTAGAGAACTATTGCGTGGAACCTCTGGTGTAGCACGTAGGTGTTATACTTTTGAACCACCGTCAGGTGCCGATTTTCCGTGAGCCATTTGCTAGGTGGGTATTAGGCGTGGTGGCATACAGGCAGGAAACGGATCCAACGCTAAACTAGTGGATTGAGGTGCGACACATAAAAAGAGAGTTGTAGGAGGCACAAATAGGAGAAGAATAGTAACAAAACTGAAGAGACGAAGGAAATGAGATAAAGATATTACAAACCAGAAGGAAGGTATAAACTCAAACCAAACCCCTAGCTAATTTACATATTATTGGTAAATCTAAAATATTTACATGAGCCTTTAGATAACTACATACTTTTTAGCGTTTGTTAATCAAACAAATCTAGACTTAATAAGATAAATCCAAGAGTGGACTCTCATAGACCCTAAAAGCTAAACTACTTATAGAAACTTATTTAATATACGCAGGAGGTATTTACAAATGTATAGACCAAATTATTGAGTGGTTAGTAAGAGAAGTACCTAGAATATAAATAATTAGAACAAAGATCCGTGATATCTTTAGACAAGACTTAAGAACTACAAAATTTGTAGAAAAACTTTCATAACCAGAAAAATACTAAGAATATATTGGAATAATTAAAGATACTATAGACGTATTGAAATATATTAGACGAAAAAAGTTAGCTGAAACTAGAGCCACCTTAATTAGATCAGGAGGAATTTATCCACTCCTTAAATTCATAGAAAGAACTTCAACAAGGACATATAGAAGATTTTTCTCATCCTACGGTGACAGTGAGTTAGATGAATCCATATAAAACGATATAATCGATATCGTTAATCAGATATATAAAGAGACTACACGTATAAAGCCTCAATACCATATTAGGTGTTTAAGGTTAGATTGTTTTCCGTCAAAATCTCTTGAAATCTTTAGTCACCGTGAGGAAAATATTTATATAGATAATCCTCACTATTCTGAAATACATTACGATAGTGAGGGACAAAGCTTAAAAGGTATCCCCGAACCATTCCTCGTGTTAGATTAATTAGACTTTAAAATAAGCTTAAAGACCCTAAAAATTATTGGGGTAGAAATTTATATTCCCAGAAACCTTAGGAATAAACAATAGTATATAAAGGACAAAGTGGTCCCTAGATAATTTTTGGACGGTAGCTAGTTCGCGAACTAGGTCCGCACGAGAGCTGACTCTCTCTTTCTCTAGGGAGAGAAAGAGAGACTCCTGTGCGTACCCAAGTTTGCACAACGATTTTTTGACATAGTAAACAAATTATTTTTGAGTGAAATTTTTTTGTATGTTATTTAAACATTTCAAGGAACCAACATTTAAAAAAACCTTTTTTGCTATTTTAAAAAAATTGGCCAAACTTTCCCAGCTTTTAAA
Organism: Sambucus nigra; assembly: GCA_949130495.1. NCBI lineage: Eukaryota > Viridiplantae > Streptophyta > Magnoliopsida > Dipsacales > Adoxaceae > Sambucus > Sambucus nigra. The sequence goes on from OX422220.1 coordinate 56,506,172, forward strand.
GCACTATAAAAGATGCGAAAGTTTGACCATTTTTTAAAATAGCGAAAATTTTATTTTGCATTGAATTTTTTTTATATGGATCCTTTGAAATGTTTAAATATCATATAAAAAAAATTCAATTCAAATAGTTTTTTTAATATTTTAAAAAAATAAGTTTGCACTAGTAAGTATGCAAACTTGGTGTGCACAGGAGCGTGCCTCTCTCTCTCTCTCTCTCTATATATATATATATATATATATATATATATATATATATATAGGTTACACACACAAAGATCCAATCTTTAACAAAATTTTATCTTGTTAAGATTTAAGTGTGCATGCAAGATAAAATTAAACCAAGCAGAAAAAGAAATAAGAAAAAATCCCTTTCGAGCAAAACCTAGATTTCAGCACCTTTAAAAAGTTTGATAGACTCAATGACTTACAGACTATTTAGAGCTCCACTAACTATAATGCACATGTCTTCAAATCTTCAACAGATATGGCACAGTCTAGTAGTATCCACAGGAAATAACTTGTAACAACCCGCATAATTTTTGGGCTATTTTCAAAATAAAGAGGAAAAATAAAGTTTTAGATAAAATTATTTTTATTGCTCAAATATGCTGGTTATTATTTTTAAAGGCGAGAATTTCAAATGGTTTCGAAATCGGAGTTAAAACGGATTTTGAAATGATTTTTAAATGTTTTTAACTCTTGGAATTCTAAGTCGGCGAACATTAAGTAATTTTCAAGAGATGTTTTGACTTCCAACTCTTCATTTATTTGCCTTATTTAAAGGAGTCTTTTGGATTGCAACTCTTCATTTCTTTGCATTATAAAAGGAAGTCGTGGGCAACCATTTTAACCTACTTTTGGCACAAATTTTGGCAGCAAATATATTTTATATTCCTCTTCTTTATATATACACATTGGCCCTTGAGATTTTTGAGTTCCAACCTTAGATTAAAGGTTTTCTTGGGACTATTTTGTTGGAGGTTCTTGGAGGAGCTTTTGTAGATCTTTTGAGTTGATCTTGAGGATGTGATCGTTGGTTTCTCATCATGGTTTGAGGTATGGGGTTTTACACAATATGCTCCTTAAATCTCGCGAGTGTCATTCTCTTTGATTTCATGTTTAATTGAACTCATATTTGAATTGATAAATTCATTGAAATCTAGAAAATAATTGTTGAAAATTATTTTGATTCATGTGGTATCATTATATTATTGATGAGCACGTTGTCATGAGATTTTAATATGGCACGGATGTTGAGTACCCGCCAAAATACCTATTCCCGGCTATGGATTGATAAAGCATATGCGAATGGGGTGAGGCCTGGTGATCCATTGATGTGTTGTTGAGAAATTTATTGATAAATGCTATTGAGATTTGCATTTTGATTTGAATATTCGTACTCGTGTTGTTACGTTTTATTCGTGGCTAACCTATATTTGTTGAGCATCTTTCCTATCGTATTGTGTACTTCCCCATATTTTCTTTTTGTTGGCAGGTTAGCATGGATTTGAGCGCTATGGACCAATTGTGATTAATTTTAGCGTGGATTAGTTGGGAAGAATTTTAATACAAGTTGGAAGAATTGTATTAATTATTTCATTGATGTATAGAGCATTTTATTCGAGTTAGTTATTTTAATTCGAGAGACTTGTTGTTATTGAAGAGATTGAGATTAGTGGATTTATATTATTGTGGGTTTATTTAGATGCTCTATACCTTGTTACTTGTGGATTTAGTTATTTTATCGCATTAGTGCTCCGTTCGCTCTCCCCGGGCGGGCGGGGTGTTACACAACTCTTCCCTCGGTATCCACCGATTAGCCTCAGGATTTCATAATCCTTTCTTCTTTAGTCGTAGCATCGCAACTCGACAAAGATCAGATGTAGGGAAACCAATACAGGGTGTGATGTAAAGTAAAACTCAAAAAATCATATTAAGGAATGTATAATTTGAAAAATAAAAGTGTTTCTTTAAAATAAAATTTGAAAAACTTTTGGTGCAGTTATTATAGTTGGATATCACCAAAAGAATTGTGTAAAATAGTCCAAAAGAATCCTATTAATAAGAAGACACTTTTTTTGAGGCGGAGAACTCGTTCGAACAAAAAATGATACTTCGTTCGAATGAAAATAAGGTTTCATTTTAACGAGGTCCAATCTCGTTCAAACGAAAAACTTATTTCATTCGATCGACTTTCTAACGAACTTCTAGCCAGAGTTGTTCCTCAAACAGAGACCAACTCATTTAGTTTTCATTAGAAGCTCATTCTAACGAGATTAGCACTTTGTTCTAACGAGAGTTGCATCTCGTTCTAACGAGATAAAAAATAAAAAAATTATTTTCAAAACCCTTTTATAAAAAAAATGTCTCAAGTAAAAGTAAAACATCCCAGAATATATTTGTCTGAGAAAGTATCAAAACCAAAAAATCCGTATACCTACATATGGTGTTCGTGACTATTCCAATCACTCGAAATTAAAAAATAATGCTTGGTTGCTAACATGTCTTCAAATGATCGTGGAATCATATGGAGATGTAATGTTCGATTTGTAACGAGATATGCCAAAATAACTAAGCTATGAGCAATTATAAAATCTTACTCTTACAAATTTTCCCCTTTGGCTATTCCGATACAAAATGACGAAACCTAAATTATAATCAACTCTCAAGACAATTTTCTATTAATGTCCTCCGAAACTAAAAGATGAAATGACATTTGGGACTTTGTCTTCAACTGGAATTCTTCACCTTGTACGGTCCATGAAATTATCACCAATGCAGAAGAGACCTACACAGATGAAACAAAAAATAATACCGTGATGGTACGAGTTTAAAGAAAAATAAACTTGTAAGGACACAAGTCTCCAATTAAGTCTTATGTAGTGTTGGCTCAATTCTGGATAAAAACAATTGAGTCATCGGATAGTGTTCTAGTGTATCCTTCAAGCCCATGACACGTTAAAGTTGAAGACGTTGCGGCCTTACTTTTCAAGAGAACATCATTGCCGAATTTTAATGCCTTGATACACGTCATCAACTTCATATTTCAAGTCTCCAAAGGTATGAATGCTTTTATATATTTGTAGGAGACTTGGAATAATTTTTATTGGGTGTAATGTTTATTTAAAATAAAGTTTTTGGGCTAATAATTGAAAAATAAACATTCTGGGATTTTGTTAGAAATTGTCGTTCGAACGAGTTTGTCGTTCGAACGAGAATTTCGTTCGAACGAGTTTGCCAAAGACTTTTTCCATTTGGCCCCTGGAACATCGTTAGATGGTCGTTCGAACGAGACTTCGTTCGAACGAGACTTCGTTCGAACGAAAATCTCGTTCGAACGAGATTTTCAGTGGGAAAATATTTTGGCAGTTTTTGACAGTTTTTCTCCATAATTCCACTCTTTTGTTCCTACTAACTCTTCCAGATTTATTTACTGCGGAAACCTCTTTTGAAAATCACACTTTTGATAACTTCTAAACATACTTTGAGAGAAAATTTAGAGAGAAAATTTTCCTAACATCAAAAGTTCATAGTTTTGTATTTTTGTGAATCCATGAAATAATTCCTACCAAAAACACATACACCAAACTGCTTAGTTTATTCCAAGTATTTGTACTTCTATATATTTGCTTGGATCATTTTGGCACCCGGTTTACTTTTCTACCCAAGAAGAAAAGAGTTTGGGTCTTGTTTCTCTACCTCAATAAAAGGAGAATCATTTTGGTTTTCACTGCGGTGTTCTCACATGGTGAAAGGCACCATGTGTGGGTGACGGTGTCCAAGAGCCCCATCGATGGAGTCCGGGACTGTGGAGGAGTCCACGATTATTTGCTAAGAGGAGGTTGAAGATCGAAGTAGCGCGACAAGGTTTGAGGGGAGTTGAGTTTATTGTGTAAGTCCTCTTGTCGAGTCTTTGTAAAATTTCAACCATACTTAGTGAATTTGTTAGGCTAGGGTCATCCGAGGTTTTTTCCTTTTTTGGATTTTTCCTCGTACATCTCCGTGTTGTGGGATTTTGAATTTATTTTATCTTTTGCAAAAATCACCTAGAACGCATGCTTAGGGTAAAAAGATAAAATTGGATTTAATTCGAAATCTTGATTAAAATGGTGCATGTTTAATTATTGGGGTAAGTTTATTTTAAGTTAATTTAATTCAAGTTGGCACTAAATTAATTGGATAATTTTCTTGCCTAAATTTTTTAATTTTGATAATTAAATTAACTTGGTTGGAGTGAATTTAAAGTGTGTGTGTGTGTTTACTTTAATTCACTTTGTAGTGTTTAATTTTAATTTGTTTTAAGAAGTTAAAATTTTTCATTTGTGTGTGTGGAACCATCTTTATTCCGCATTAAAGGAAATTTATATTTAAAAATTTAAAATTGGGGCTACTTGTCCCTTTTCAGATTGGTATCAGAGTGGGAGAGCTAATTTATTGCGTTAAGGTCCTTTTATATATTTTTGGTTAAAAATGGATTTTTTTCCATTTTCAAAATTTCCTGTTTTCGATGGTTCTAACTACGCGTATTGGAAAGCGGGTATGAAATCGGCACTTAAGTCTATCGATGAGAGGGTTTGGTTGTTTGTCCTGAATGGGTGGTCTCCACCTACATATTTGGTTGAAAATGAGCGTGTTCCCAAAATCATAGATAAATGGAGTGAGAATGAATTTAAACTTGCTAATTTTTATTTCCAAGGTTTAAATGCCTTGTTTAGCATGATCACACCGGATGAATTCCGACGTATCATGACGTGTGAAATCGCTAAGGAAGCTTGGGATATATTACAACTCACTCACGAGGGAACTAGTGTCGTTAAAGCTTCTAAACTCCAAAACCTCATCACTCAATTTGAAACCATCAAAATGAATGAAAAAGAAACATTTGATGAATTTTATGCTAGACTTTTCGATATAGTTAATTCATCTTTTAATTTGAGAGAGAAAATACCCGATGACCGAGTAGTAAAGAAAATTTTAAGGTCCCTACCCGAGAGATTTATCCCCAAAGTAACCGTTTTAAATTCTTTACCCACCTTGAACTCTACCAAACTTGAGAAACTAGTAGGTGATTTACAAACTTATGAACTAGATATGTTCCCCTCCAAAAAGGAAAAGAAAATTGATAAGGGCATTGCTTTGAAAGCCCGTAAGGAGGAAAAATAAGTTGTGGATAATGAGAGTGATAGTGACTCGGAGGACATGGCTATGTTTGCTAGGAAGTTTCATAAATTTCTTAAATTTAACAAAGATAAATTTAAAAATGATTTTAAGAAATTTGAAAATTCTAAGCATGACAAAGCCGAAAAGATCCCTAATTTTTTTAATGAAAATTTAAATAGGGACGAGTCTAATAGGTGTTACAGTTGTGATGGTTATGGCCATAAGTCTTTTGAATGACCCACTAAACTATGGAAAGAGGGTAAAAAACCAATTTCGTATAGTGCTACCCTTAGTGATAGTGATAAGGAAGAGGGATCCACTTCCCCCATTGAGTGCAACTTCGTCGCGTTCATGGCAAGTCATGTGAGCATCGATAATGAATCTTCCCATGAAGATATACAAATACATGACACTTTCGAGGTCAAAGTTTATGATTCCCTTATTTTTGATGGTTGTGAGAGTGAAGATGAGAGAGAGTGAAAGTGATGAAGAGGTTGATGAGAGTGAAATTCAATTTGCATTTAGAGAATTTATGAACAGTCTATTAAATTAAAAAGAGAAAATTTTAAGTTAGAAGCTAGTTTAAAAGAGCGTGCCAAGGTCGTTATTGAGAGTGCGTTAGTTGATGACCTTAGGACACGAGAAAGAGCTCTTCGAGAGAAGCTAGTTTATGTTGAAAGTGAGAGAGATAGCCTTAAGGGTTTAATGGAATCCTCGAAAAAGGAGATTCTCGCATTTCAAGAGCACAATGTTTTAGTAGAGTTTCGCATTTTATAATTACAAAATAAATTAAAAGACTCTGTAAAGTCAAATTTGATTTGGAGTGTCGTTCGGAGAAATTAGATAAAATATTAGAAACGGTCCAAATTAAAAATGACACCCGTGGTTTAGGCTTCGATACTTGTAATGAGTTAGCTCATAAAGCCAAGGACAATGTTTTAGGAGAATCACCTAGAAAAGCCTTTAGAGATCAATCCTTAGGTACCAACTTTCGACGTGTTTTTACTTGTTCACACTGTGGTCGAAATTATGTTTTGATCTTAAAAGATTTTCCAAAAAATCCCAACGTAAGGCAACCGAGGTAGCCAAGATTCCTATATCCCGAGATCGTAATTCATCATTAGTTTGGGTTAGGAGATCCGACTTGGTACCTTTACAAAATAGGATTTTTGATTCTTATTTACTTACACATGCTTCCTCTCTTGCTAAATCTAAAGGTTGAATGTGTTAGTTGTTTGCATACTTTAGCTTTTGTGCTTCATGCTATATTATCATGCTAATTGTATGCTTGTTTATCATTTTATAGTCATTGCTTTATTGCATATCTCATGCTAGAATTATGATTTTTGTTTATCTTTTGTATTATAATTCTTTTATTTTAGTTTGCATTAAATGAAAAATACAAAAAGATTTTGTTTGTCTTTTGAGTAAATATTTTTTATGTTTGGTTAAAAATTTCAAAAACTCAAAAGATTTTTGTTGCATGTATTTTAGTTTGACTCACTTTATGTGGCATATACTTGTGTTCAAATCCTTTCCTTTTCGCTTCCATGTGGGTAGAACTTTTGGTTAAGATTATCAATCCTTAAAATGTTCATTGTCATGCATGCATGGAGTAGTTGGATTTTGTGTTGCTTAATAGATTCTATTTTTATATGCCTCAATTCACACATGAACGAGCTCATTTGAAATTTAAATGTCACATGTATATTTAAGCTTTATGAGGTGTTCTCTTACCGATCTAGTCATCTACATATTTTATGACCTAGGAGGACTTGTTCATGTTAAATCCATTGCACGTGAGATTTGTGTGATATAAAAAAATGATATATGAATGTGTACAGGGAAGGGCTCCGAAAGGAAATTTATCCTTTGCGAGTAAGCCACCGTTTATAATGGACCTAAAAGAAATACGTGGTCCAAAGTCCTAAAAGAAAATGGCATTAAAAGAAAAATATTTACCAAGGCCTATTTTGATTACTTGATATAGTCATTCCATAACTATATGCATATTTTGAGGGAGTTTAGATGGTATATCAACGGTTTTGCACAATGTTCATTTATCCTAGTTGCGTTTTCATTGTCATGAGTCTATTGGTTTGTAGAATCATCAAAATTATAGGCTTATATGAATTGTGAATGTTTGTTCACTTGAGTTCAATTTATATTGTCACATGAGGCTATATCAAATGTGATAAAGTTTTGCAATCAAATGATAACTTTGTGAACATGTTTTAAGTGATTGAGTCAAAATTTAATTGTTACTAGTTCACATCCCTACACTTCCGTTTACCACATATATTTGGACACATTTTTGCCATACGAGTGTGAAAAGCTTAATGTATTTTGTGTCATGCGTGGTGTTTATATCTATGTATATGTTGAAATTCTGTTACTAAAGCCGTTTAATAACATTAAACTATTTAAGTAACTCCGAACAGTTTTTTGAAGAAACTCTTTTCTTAAAAACCAAAACTATTTGAACACAAGATGTGTTTTATAAAAGTATGTACGAGATCTATTCAAGATTTGAATAACAGGTTTCTAAAATAGTTTAAACAAACTTTAAACTCAGCACAACCAAGAATGAGATGAGAAGATGTAGGAAGATTAAGAACAAGATTTTTTACGTGGTAAAACCTCACCCAACTGAGGAAACATCCACGACTCCCTTTACGGAGTAAAACAAAAATTCCACTATAAACAAATTTTAACAGTTACAAACTATATAACAAACATGCATACAACTCAGACCTATATAAGTTTAGGAATGTACCCTCTGGTATCCTTATAACTTCTATGCAGTTTTGATTGTTGATGTTGTTCTCCCAGTTTGTTAACTCCCAATTTGTTCAAGCTCTTTACGTCGACTCTTTTTCTCAAGATATTTTTACCAACACTTTTTGTGTGGTAGTGTGAAAATGTTTGTGGAGGTGCTCTCTAACACATGCATGCACACACACACACACACACACACACACACACACTTATCATGTACAAACATTCCTAACAAATTACATATAAGACTATATGCAGTGACTTTTCTTTTTCTCTCTTCTCACAAAACTTAACCTTTTTTGACCTTTAAAGCAATCCCAGAATCCACGGCTATCTTGCTCAGAAGACGTATCAAGATCTTAATCAATCTTGGTTTTTAAAAAGATTTTTGAGATTGAAAACCACCAAGTGCGATTCCAAACTAGGTCAAAGGTCTTGTTTCAAGAGAATTGGAAACAGAAAACATTATTATTGATTTCAAAGTTAAAAAAAATATTTTCAGAATAGAATCAACAATATATTTCTCAAGCTGAGAAATAAAAAATGCAAACTAAGTGTAATATATCATGAAGAACTCAGATCTGAAATTTCTATATACCAGAAAATTAGATCTAAGAAAATGATTAAGTTGGAAACAAGATCTAAAGAATGAAGAGGTTACAGCAATAAACCAACTCTCAAATCACCTCTCAAACACTCAAACACTCAAGGTTGTGTTTGGGAAAAATACAAGGGTTTGAAGGTTTATTTTTGGTTTGAACAGTTTGGACGAATTAGGGTTAGGTTTAGGTTTACTAAATATTTCTCTCTCTTCTGGTTTCTCTCTTTCTCTCTCTTTTCTCTTTACTCTCTTTATTTCTCTCAAAGGACGAAATGGCAAAAAGTCTCTGAAGGCTGAGAGTAGGAGCCTTTTTATAGGAGGCTGAGAAGGTTCGAGAATGAGGATTGAAATCAAGGGATCAGATTTAGTCAAGATCAATTGACTTGGATCCAATGGTTCACGATAAGCGGTGATTAAAATTATCCTGATTGGTCCAAATGGGGTTCACAGGGATTATGAAGGGGCACATGCAGATCGTTGATAAAAATGATCACTGGTTTAGTCTCAGCAAAGAAACACACTTCCCCCCAATCAGACGACAACAGATGTTGGCATATAAGACGAGATAGCGTCTAAAGTTAATTAAAATCATACCCTCAAGTCTCTGCCGCTTTCGGATTATGCCCAAGGTAACTTTAGGCCAATTAAACCAACAATATGAAATAGCAGATTGACCCCACAAACTTTTAAAACCAAGTTTTAATTAATAAAACCTTATTTTAAAAAGTTTATAAAATCCCAAAAAATATTTAAATATCAATATTAGGGATTTAAACACACTCAACATATGTACACACATTATTATCTAATATGAGATGTATATGATCCATTCTACTGTGTGTGAGTGTTGGTATGAGGTCTAGATCACTTCAATCAATGATGAAATAGTAGTGCAAGCTCTGGGGTTCTTTGGATTCTAGGTTAGACATAATTTTATCCCAATTTCCAAACTAGATGAACACTTATACAATATAGACTCAAGTGAGTCAAGAGTATAAGGTGCTTCAATCTCCCCCTTTGGAAATATGAGACAAAATCTCCTTTGAGTCATCTAGAACTCGTAGGGCAATAAAAAAAGAGCGGAAACCTATTCCTACAAAAATCTTTCTACCCAAATCCTAGAAAGCAAAAGTACATAACTCAACTATTTATAATTGAATACCCTATTACATCGGTTGAGAATAACTGCACAGAATCCTGCAATGAATCACTAAGATCAAGCTGTTTAGCATATATGATTTTCATTAGACTCAAATTTCTCCCCCATTTTGTCTTAAATAGACATAGGAAAAAAAATAAAGAGATCAAAGAGATTAATCAGCACACACCATACCAATAGATTTACGCAAAGAAATAAATCGATTATAATCTAAAGGTTTGGTAAACATATATGCGAGTTGCAAATCAGTAGGAAGGTAATTGATTTCTAATTCCTTAGTTTCAACTAATTCGCGTATAAAGTGATGTCTTATTTTTATGTGCTTTGTTCGCGAGTGTTGAACAGGATTTTTAGAAATATTGATCGCACTTTGATTATCACAATAGAGATGCAATTGGTTTTCTTGAATACCATAATCACTCAACATTTGTTTAAGCCATAGTAATTGAGCACAACAGCTGCCAGCGGTTATGTATTCAGATTCAGCGGTTGAGAGTGATGTGCAATTTTGTTTCTTACTACTCCATCCTACCAAGTTATTACCTATATAATAACATGCTCCTGATGTGCTTTTACTATCATCAGTACATCCAACCCAGTCAGCATCAGTGTACCCAATTATAGTGCTTGGTGTGTCATTAGTGTACCAAAGTCCTAGATTCAGAGTGACTTTTACATATTTAATGATTCGTTTAATAGAATTCAGATGGCTCTCTTTAGGGTTATTTTGATAATGAGCACATACACACACAACATACATTGTTGATGTAAAAAATTAGATAATATCTAATTATTTAATCACAGATAAAATAAATGAGACAAAGAAATTTTAAAGTGGTTCAGCCTTATAAGAATGTCCTACGTCCACTGTTATGTTATTGATGACTGTTTGGAAATTCTCGATTACAAGTTTTATCAAGAAATTCCGGTCCCTTTACAATGAGGATTGTACAATGTATTTATAGCCCTGAGGCTGTAATGTGAAAGGGTAATACATTCAATGCTGTACATGTGAAAGGGTAATATATTAAATGCCCCTTAAGCGTATACATCTGAATGATAAGCATTTAATGCGCAGTCAGTCTGTTGGTTATCGTACTATTAATGCTTTGTTCGAGGTGCAGCTCGGACCGCCTAAGACGCTCGGTACTCAAAAGTTCCTCGTAGAGTTCTTGTTGGTCGGAGCATCTGAGTTTCTCGGGGAAGCAGTATTCCTCGTAGTAGTATGGTTCCTCGGAGCGTCTGAGTTCCTCGAAAGTGTTTATTGTTGCCACGTAGATTGCCATGTGTCTTCACTCAATTGAGCCATGTCAGCAGACTAACTTTGGTATCAACAGAAGCCCCCAATATTTCATAGTTCAAAATTTGAGGAGTGTGGAACATTCTTTCTCGAAATATGATGGTTTTAAATGGTCATCCTGAAATTTAGGAGTCTTTTGTATTTATTTTTCCTTCCAAATTCGTAGAATCGGGCTTTTTTGAATTTTTATAACCGCCTCGATCTCCGCGTACTTTTTATCCTTCTAGCCGCCGGTAGCGTAATCGTTTCTTTTTGTAATCATTAACTTTACCGTTTCCCAAGATAAGGTATTTAAGCGTCACAGACAATCCCATCGTCTTCTACTTTTTCAAATTTGTATCTTCGAGTTTTCTATTATCTTACTCTCTTGTGCGTTCATCCTTTTCATCGTTCGTTGTCAACAGATCCACTCTTTTTTTGTAAGATCTTCTTCCTTCTTCTTCATTTCCTTTACTCATCATGGTTTACCTTGTTGAATCTCTTGATAAGTTTCGTTTTGATTTTTCTATTCCTTCGTGGGTTGTTCTGGAGGAACTTTCTGAACCTTCCGATTATTTTCGTTTGGCTGAGGGACATTGGTTCCCCAGTCTCTTTATTACTGAATGTGGCTTTTCTTTTCTGCCAAATCCTCTATGTCTGGAATTCTGTCAATATATTGACGTTGTTCCTGCAAGAATAGCCCCCAACACATGGAGAATAGTTAATGGGGTTCATAGACTAAATCAAATTCATGGAACTCGCATAGGAATTCCAGAAATCATGTTTTGTTATAGATGGGCTGTTGGTGATAATACTTTTTATTTAAAAACTAGATTTTTAAATAGGGCTTTAGTGGTCAATCTCCCGGATGCCAATAGGGACTAATTTGAGCACGGGGTTGTTATAAAAAATTGGCAACATGCTCCTTTATCTGGAGACGAAGTGTATCAGGGTCCCAGATGCCCTCCCTATGGCAATGGGATAGGTTATTTTTATTTCATTTTATTTATTTTGAAATTATGCTTCCTCTGTGTTTGACAAAATGTGCCACTGATATTGTAATTTTAATTTATTTGCAGTTGACAGCAAAAGAAAATCCCCAAAAGAGGCAGACGTTAATATAAGGCATTTAAAACTTATCTGGAGTTTGCATCAGACTGTTGCCGACGAGCACATTAGGTCAGCTTCATATTTGCTGCAGTACAAGAGTTACACCTCCTCTTTCACTGCTCGTCCGGTGATAAGCGACGCAGAGCCAATACCAGCCTCTACAAGTTCTTCGCCTGAGTCGCACATTCCTTTGAGTGAAAGGATGAAGAAAAAAAGACCTCCCACCCTTTTTGAGAAACCTGCCTCTGCTGCTGGAGAGGCAAAAATAAGTAAACATGATGTCCCATAAGGGACAAAGAAAAGTGATGCACCTCCTCCGGCTACTCCTGTGAAGGTTATCGAGAAGCCCCTAGTGGCCCCGAGCAAGACTGATGCTTCAAAAGAAGTGATTGTCATATCACCGACCAAGAGTTCCTCCTTGGTCGAAACTATTCCCATTCCCCCGAGGAAGATGAAGAAGAGCTCCTCGGTCAATTTGGCTGAAACCATCTCTCAGCCCCCAACTTCTGGAACTGGTGTTCCTACTTTTGTTCCCCCGAGCTCTACCATGAGCTCGGTGAAGACTCGGATCATTCTCGAGATCCAAGGTATTGAAGAAAACCTTTCTCGGGACATGGTCACCTCATTGGCTGCTCGCCATATTGCTTCTGTAAGTCTTATTGAACTTTTCATCTTTCCCTTGTTATATCCGTCTCTGACTTACTTTCGTTTTCTTTTCACAGTTGGTGAGCTATTTTAATACAATTTTAAAGAAAGATGAAGCTATTAAAGCTTCAAGCTCCTCGTCTGGTGTAGAGGAAGCTTTGATGGGTCTGACGCGGTCTTTGGAAGATTCTCGTCAGAAGGAAGTAAGTCGGCAGAAGGAAAAAGTTGAGAATAAACTGAAGGCTGCTGAAAATATTCTATCCGAGAAGCTTTCCTCTAAGAAGTTAAAGAGGAACTTGGCTGTGAAGAAATCTTTCAGCGCTGGCTGGGATAAAGGGTGGAACAAAGGATTTGGATGCCATGATGTCGCAAGTAGAATATGGCAGCCTCAAATACTTTAGAGATGGGTGGATCGCTGCTCTACAAGAGATGAAGGTTGATGAAAATTCTGAACTCTTTCAGCGACACATCCCTGGTCCCCCTCCAACTCCTGAAGACGAAGAAGAGGACGAAGCTGCCTCCGAAGAGTCTTCCATGGTGATGGGAGATTAAGTTTCTCATCCCCCAGCCATCCAGCCTACTAACGAGGAACTTCAACAACTTGCTACTTCATCCGAGCAACTGCCAGCGCTCCCCGAGCAACTCTCTGTTCCCTCTGAGCAACCTACCTCCTCGTCCCAGCCTCCCGAGAAAGTTTTGGGAGACAAGGAAAAGGTGTAGAGTTGTTCGGGTTTCTCTCTATATTTTTCTTTGTCAAATGTAACTTCTGAACATGTAACTCTGAACCTTGTACTTATGACCTTTGTAATGTAATAAAATTTGAACTTTTGCTTATGCATACCGTTGATTCTCTTCTTCATGCTCTGTTTTGATTATTGCTTTTTCTTTCTCTACTAGTTTCTGTCCAGGATGGAATTATTGTATGCTCATGATACACAGCTGTTATGGCAATGCAATAAATATTTTAAGGCTGGCCACACAGATCTGAGTGCAGCACAAATCGTCGATATCCTCGGCCAAGATGCTTCGAAACAGGCAATTGAAGCCAACCAATATTTGAAGTGTCTGCTTGATCGTGCAATGACCAATAATGTAGCTTATTATGATATGATTGAGGATCTCCAAGGCAATCTTGAAGACCTTCAGCAACAATATAAGGAATCCACTACCCTTTTGCACGAGGGGTACGAGAAGAAGTATCAGCAACTCAATGCTGATAAGGGATACAATAAACTTTTTGTTGGCTACGATGTGAGGGAGAGAACTCTGAGGGCTGAGGTCGAAGAGTGCAGACAGATAGCTGAACTATTAGAGCAAGAAAATAATAACCTGCAAAGAGAGTTGTCTCAATTGAAGTCTGCAGCTTCCACCTCAAATGCTTTGATCCCAGTGACTGATGAGGGATTCTCGTTCTTGGAGGTTAAAAATGCCAACCCGAGGGATGAGTTGGAAACCTTGAAAAGGTCTGGCCCTTTTACATCTTCTCGGGGACGAGCAAGAGCTGCTCAGATTTCTGTCGAGGAACAAAGGACTCAATCTGCTTTAGAGAACCAGGCCTTCCAACTAATGGCGAAGAACCAGGCATTGGCTGAGATGTCTAAGAAGATCAGGGGTCTGGAAGAGCAGCTTTCTGCGCAGAAGTCTATCTTGGAGAATAAAGAACTCTTTATAAAAAATCTCCACGAACAGCTGGAAAGATTGACATATCAATTCCACAAGCAGCCCAGGGAAATCTGGATGGCTGGCTACAACGAAGCTCTCTACCACTTGGACGATCGTATCCAAAATGAAAATAATGAGGGCTATAAACAGGGCTGGTTGAATGCCTTAGGTGTGCTGCAACTGGAACAGGGTCATTAGCTGTGGGATTACCATAATCCTGGGCTGCTCGACCTACCAGTGCCACCATTCAAGCTTGATTTGAGTTGGATCTCTGCTCGGGCCATCCCTTGATGTCTGATTTCCAAATACCTTGGCGATTACAATCTCCATTCAAATGTTGAGATATCTCATCCCGAGCATCTACTAGATCGACCATCTGTGATCAATATCTGGATGTTAAAAGATCTTAACTTCATAAATTCTCCTCTTGCTTTAAATGATCCGCCTGCTGACGAGGAACCTGTTTCAAAAGCAGAGGGGAAAAAACCAATAGAATAGGAATATTGATGTAATAAATTTATATTTCATTCCTGATGTACTTTGTTTTACATTTAATGAAATAATTTTATTTGCAAATCTTGACTGCCATTGTCTTGTAACACTTTACATCTGTGCATGTGTATCTGTTAAAAAGATAACAATATTGTGTTATTTGTCGATCAACTTATTGTCGACTAGTTTGAATTTGTGGTAATCATTTGACAAAAATGATGTTTTGTTTCTCGACCAACTTAGTAATAATTTAAAAAGTTACGAGTATAAAAAATTTTGCTCGACCACTTTCTCGTATTCATAAAATGTTTCCGACCAACCAAGGTCGGTAAAATTTCCTTTTCGACCAACTACAGTTAGTGGATTTTTCCTCTACGAGCAACTTTGGCACTTTTTGGAATAGTTTTACTTCCCGACCAACCTTAGTTGGCGTTTTCGAGAATACACTTACTTCCTAAATAACATAAGCTGACATTTTTAGAAATACATTTCCTAACCAACATAAGTTGGCATTTTTAGGAATAGTTTTACTTCCCGTAGGAATACATTTACTTCATAACGAACATAAGTTGGCATTTTTAGGAATACATTTCCTAACCAATATAAGTTGGCATTTTTAGGAATAGTTTTACTTCCCGTAGGAATACATTTACTTCCTAACCAACATAAGTTGGAATTTTTAAGAATACATTTGTTTTACTTCCCATAGGAATACATTTACTTCCTAACCAACATAAGTTGGCATTTTTAGGAATACATTTCCTAACCAACACAAGTTGGCATTTTTAGGAATATTTTTACTTCCCGTAGGAATACATTTACTTCCTAACCAACATAAGTTGGCATTTTTAGGAATACATTTCCTAACCAACATAAGTTGGCATTTTTAGGAATAGTTTTACTTCCCGTAGGAATACATTTACTTCCTAACCAACATAAGTTGGCATTTTTAGGAATACATTTCCTAACCAACATAAGTTGGCATTTTTAGGAATAGTTTTACTTCCCGTAGGAATACATTTACTTTCTAACCAACATAAGTTGGCATTTTTAGGAATACATTTGTTTCCCGACCAACCTTAGTTGGCATTTTCGAGAATAGATTTGAGTAGTCCGAGTTTTGCTGAGTAGTGTGTAGCACTAGTATTCCGCAAAAAAATTCCAACAAAAGGAAAGAACTGGGAAGAACGTTGTCACTTTATTCATACTGATGAAACTGCATTACATGAGAGTTTACATTACTGATAATATTTGCGCAGGTGTTCTGCATTCCATGCATTCTTAAACTCCTCCCCCTCTAAAGTTTCTATTCTGTATGTCCCTGGTCGAACAACTTCTTTAACTCGGTTGGGTCCATGCCAGTTTGCTTCCAGTTTGTTGTGCTTTTGAATCACCTTCTTTAGCACATAGTCTCCTTCTTTCAAGTCACACTTCTTCACTCTCTTGTTGTAGAACAAAGCTGTTCCCTGCTGGTAAGCAGCATTTCTAATGGCTGCTTCTTCTCTAACCTCCTCGAGCATGTCCAAGTCTAACCTTCTCATTAAATTGCTAACAGGGGAATTAAAATTCAGTATTCTGTGTGTTAGGAGACCCAATTCGGTGGGTATAACGGCTTCACTTCCAAATGCTAGCATATATGGAGATTCCCCTGTTGCTACTTGGGGAGTAGTTCGGTAAGCCCATAGTACTGATTGTAGCTCATTGATCCAATTTGCTTTCGCATCATCCAGTCTTTTCTTCAAGCCATTCAGTAGCGTTCTGTTTGTCACTTCAGTTTGTCCATTGCTTTGAGGATGGCCTGGTGCCGAGTGTACCTTCAAGATATTTGACTGATGACAATAGGCAGCGAACTCCTCGTTGTCAAATTGTGTTCCATGTTCTGTGATGAAAGCATGAGGAAGACCATATCGATAAATTATGTTCTTCCAAATAAATTGGTACACCTTGTCGTACGTCATATTAATGAGAGGCTCAGCTTCAACCCATTTAGTAAAATAATCCACAGCGACCACGAGATACTTAAATCTTCCCCTGGTCGTCAGCAGTGGCCTGACCAAATCTATTCCCCATATGGCAAATGGCTAAGGGGAAGTAATGTGTGTCAGTAATGCTTGGGGAGTTCTTCGGATGGAGGAGAAGCGCTGACACTTGTCACATTTCTTAGCATAGGCTATACAATCAACCCTCATCGTTGGCCAGTAATATCCTTACGTCATCACCCTTTGCAAAAGAGTCCGACCTGCTACATGGTCTCCACAAGACCCTTCATGGACCTCTTCAATCAAGTCTTTCACCTCGGTGGGATGCACACATCTTTGCAGACCTGCTATAATTCCTCGTCGGTATAGGATGCCATTAGTCAGTACATAACGAGCAGCCTTGAACTTCAGTTTCTTGGCTGCAAATTTGTCAGTTGGTAATTCCCCTTTCTCAATATATGCCCTGATGGGATCCATCCATGATGATCCTAAATCGAGGGTAATAAAGTTCATTATCAGATCTTCATCTATACTCCGACCAGTTAAAACTTCAATTGGGATTGTTCTTCGTAAGATGAACCATCCACATACAGACTCCATATAGGTAACTCGTCTTCAAATTTCTGATCTGACAGAGTTCCTCGGTGGAAAATTTATTGCTTCCTTTCACCATCTCCTGATATTTCTTACTGTTCGTCGATCATTTTTTCTTGCCCTTTTACCAACCTAAGCTGGTTTGGGCTTGAATTTGATGATCCTGTAACATCTACTTGCCCTTTTACCAAGCTAAGTTGGTCTGGGCTTGCATTTGATAATCCTGTAACATCCACAGGTTGATCAGCGAGCAACTTTTGCTCCTCGGGGTATCAGGATAGGTGAACTCTGCTATAAAATCTGCTACAGCTTGCCCTTTTAGCGATGATCTGGGTTCATAAATTATATCATATTCACCAAGTTCTATTGCCCAGTACATCAATCTTCCTGATTTCTCTGGTTTATGAAGGGCTTGCCTCAATGGCATATCAGTATATACTACTATAGTATGAGCCTGGAACTATGGCTTTATTCTTCTACTTGCCTCAATCAATGCTAGTGCCAATTTTTCCAGCTTTGGATATCTGATCTCTGCTCCTCAGAAGGCCTTGCTTGTGTAGTAGATTGGTTTTTGTACTCCATTCTCCATTCTTATCAATTCCGAACTAACTGCGTTCTCGGAAACTGCCAGATACAAGTATAATTTTTCTCCCATCAGTGGCCTGGATAACAGTGGAGGTGTTCCTAAATATTTCTTCAAGTCTTGAAAAGCCTTCTCACATTCATCATTCCACTCAAAAGTCTTTCGGAGCGTCTTGAAGAATGGAAGACATCGATTAGTTGCTCGCTATATAAATCTGTTGAGTGCTTCTACTCGTCCTGTAAGATTTTGCACCTCTTTCTTCGTCGTTGGAGATCGCAGCCCTAGCAGAGCTTTGATTTTTTTGGGGTTAGCTTCAATGCCTCGTTGATTGACAATGTACCCGAGAAACATGCCTTATCGTACTCCAAATATGCACTTGGTCGGGTTCAACTTCATTTGATATTTATCCAACTCATCAAAGGTTTGGCTTAAGTCAAGTAGATGATTGGCAACTTTCTTGCTCTTTGTCAACATATCGTCCACATAGACTTCCATATTGCATATGATTTGTTCTGCAAAAACTTTGTTCATCAGCCGCTGATATGTTGCACCTGCATTTTTCAAACCAAAAGGCATAACATTATAACAATAAGTTCCCCTAGGGGTAATGAAAGAAGTACTCTCCCTGTCTTCAGGTTTCATTTTAATCTGATTGTAACCAGAATAAGCATCCATGAAGCTCAGCAGCTCGTGTCCCGAGGTGGCATCCACTAGTTGATCAATTCGGGGCAACGAAAAGTGATCCTTTGGGCATGCTTTGTTGAGGTCGGTGAAGTCTACACACATCCTCCATTTGTTGTTCTTCTTTTTCACCATCACCACATTTGCTAACCAGTCTGGATACTTAACATCTTCAATAAAGCAAGCTTTCTGGAGCTTCTCGACTTCCTCCTGTATAGCTTGATTCTTCTCGGGACTGAATACTCTTCTTCTCTACTTCACAGGCTTGATCTCCTTATTCACATTGAGCTCGTGACATAAGAAATTTGGGTCTATTCCGGGCATATTCTCATGACTCCAAGAAAAAGTTTGCTTTCTGCTTCTTAGGAAAGTTATCAATTCCTCTTTTAGTGAGGCTTCCAACGACGAACCAACTTGAGTAGTTCGTTCAGGGTGCTCGTCATCCAGAATGATGTTTTCAGTAGCTTCCACCACTTGACCCTTCACGAGTTGTGACTCATCTCTAGGATCCAATGTTCCAATTTCTGCACCTTCATCCACTTGATAGGTAGTAGTATTTTTCCTTGATTCCTCCAGTTCTTCTTGCTCGGTGGATGAATAATAGCATTCCTGAGCTACTTTCTGATCATCTTTCACAACTCCTACTCCAAAATTTGTTGGAAATTTTAGGCATTGATGTAACGTAGATGGTACAGCCTCGAACTTCTTCAATCATACGCTTCCCATGATGATATTGTATGATGATTGAACATTCTTATCCATCACGAAGAATCGTATTCTTTCTGTTCGACAAGCAGGCCGCGTACCAATGAATATATCCAATTTGATCGTCCCAAGTGGAAATACTTTCTCGCCAGCAAAACCGAGGAGGGGTCTATGATAAGGCTCCAGTTGAGATAGCTTTAGATTTAAACTATCAAAGCACGAGTAGAACATGATGTCTGTCGAGCTACCATTGTCTACCAGTACTCTTGAAATCATTACCTCATTCATCCTCATTTTGATCACCAATGGGTCATCATGAGGATATAGAACACCTGCGAGGTCGTTCTTTGAGAAACCAATGACCAATTTCTCTTTATTCACCTTTCTCGGGTGATCCTCCTCAGCTAGATATATTCGTTGAATGTACGAGCAAGCTTGAGCCTCACAGAGGTAAGGTTTTCTCTCTGCAGTAAGGTCTCCTCCTGCTGCATCTCCACCTGTAATAACATTACAGTCAAATGACCCAAACCGTATTGAAAATACCTCTCATTCTGGATGCATTGGTCTCTTGGGAAGATCGGGGTCGTCTTCTGGATCAACTTCATGGTTTCTTTTCTTGTTCTCCTCTGCTCGACGAGGAGATCTGGACCTCTCTCTTGTTCGGTCGCTATTTCTTCTTTCGTTTCCACGATCAACATACTTTGCCAGTTTTCCTCGTCTGATGAGTGTTTCAATCTCATTCTGAAGAGCTATGCAATTTTTGGTCATATGGCCATGATCTTTATGAAACTCGCAATATTTTTCTTTATTCCTCCTGTCAGGGTCTGCCTTCATTTTATCTGGCCAGTTTAATTCCTCGTTGTTCTTGATTTCTTCTAGAACATGGTTGATGTCTTTCTTCAAAGGAGTATAATTATCAAATTTCCTCAATACTTCCCATGACGACCTTATTTTTGAGTGTTTGTCACTACCATTATTCTTATGCTCTTTCTTCTTAGCTTTATCACCTTCCACCTTGGTTTCTTTGGCATCCATATTCTTCTTCGCAGCCATAGCCTCCTCGGTATTCTTAATCTTGGCCGCTTTTCCCATCAGGTCTGACATGGTTCTAGGTGGATCTTTGGCCAAAGTGTAGTACAACTTATTGGGCAGTAGTCCACTCATCAATGCGGCAATCGCTGTCTTCTCTTCATAATCAATGACTTCGAGTTTCTCGTTATTAAAATGAGTTATATAATCTCTGGTACTCTCACCAGCTCTTTGTCTAACACTTAACAAATGAGCTACTCGTTTAACTGGCTTTGCCCCAAAATAGAAATTCCCAATGAATAACTAGGCCAATTGAAGAAAAGTTGAGATCTTACCCCGAGGAAGATTATTATACCATATTTGAGCAGATCCGATAAGAGTTCCCGAGAATGCTCTGCATCTCATCTCATCTGGAACAGCATAGATGTCGGCTGCAGCTTGGTATTGTTCTATATGAAGGACATGGTCGGTATTTCCATCATATTTGGGGGTCACAACAGGTGCTTTGAACTTCGATGGTGTTGGAAAATCTACAATGGCCTGGACAAAAGGTGTTCCTCGAACAAAGGTTCATTGTAGAGGGTTCTTGGCTTTAGCCATTTCCCCTAATCTATCCTCCAGCCTCTGAATAGATCCTTTCCATGCATCATTTCCTTCCTCGGGCCTGTTAGTTCGAGCAACTGATCGCGTTGATGTGGCTTCCTGGGATCTATCTTGACGAGCAGCTGGTCGCGACTGGGCAGATCCTTCCCTTAAGTCTGATGGTCATTGAAAACTCCTCGATGCGGCTCTAGGAGGTCTTTTGATCCTCCTAGGACCTAATCGATCGAAAGGAGATACTCTGCTTAATCTTTCTAGGGCACTAGTCCTTTCTGGAGATAGAGTGATACGTTGTTCAGTATCTGTGGGTCGTACTGACGAAGTTTGTTCAGGTTGATAAGAAAAATCTTCAGACTCCTCATTACGATATGAATCGGTATGCCTAGTACGTGAAGAAGGTGCACGAGTATTTCTTTGAATACTTCGTGGTCCTGAATGGGTTGGTGCACCGCCATGGAGGGTTTGTATGAGTTGTCGCATAGTTTCTTGCATGACGGTCTGGCCCTGTGCCATATTTGTCATTATTCCAGCCAGATCTAGAATATTTGGCGAAACAAATGGATTTAGAGGACTTCCAGCGTTTCGATTGCTGGATTCTGTAATATCTGCCATTTGTAATGAACTGTTTTCGATGAAAAACGATATTACCAGTCATTTCCCACAGATGGCGCCAATATGTTGATGTAAAAAATTAGATTATATCTAATTATTTAATCACAGATAAAATAAATGAGACAAAGAAATTTTAAAGTGGTTTAGCCTTATAAGAATGGCCTACGCCCACTGTTATGTTATTGATGACTGTTTGGGAATTCTCGATTACAAGTTTTATCAAGAAATTCTGGTCGCTTTACAATGAGGATTGTACAATGTATTTATAGCCCTAAGGCTGTAATGTGAAAGGGTAATACATTCAATGCTGTACATGTGAAAGGGTAATATATTAAATGCCCCTTAAGCGTATACATCTGAATGATAAGCATTTAATGCGCAGTCAGTCTGTTGGTTATCCTACTATTAATGCTTTGTTCGAGGTGCAGCTTGGACCGCCTAAGCTGCTCGGTACTCAAAAGTTCCTCGTAGAGTTGTTGTTGGTCGGAGCGTCTGAGTTCCTCGGGGAAGCAGTGTTCCTCGTAGTAGTTCTGAGTTCCTCGGAAGTGTTTGTTGTTGCCACATAGATTGCCATGTGTCTTCACTCAATTAGTTTTCTTGAATACCATAATCACTCAGCATTTGTTTAAGCCATAGTAATTGAGCACAACAGCTGCCAGCGGTTATGTATTCAGATTCAGCTGTTGAGAGTGATGTGCAATTTTGTTTCTTACTACTCCATCCTACCAAGTTATTACCTATATAATAACATGCTCCTGATGTGCTTTTACTATCATCAGTACATCCAGCCCAGTCAGCATCAGTGTACCCAATTATAGTGCTTGGTGTGTCATTAGTGTACCAAAGTCCTAGATTCAGAGTGACTTTTACATATTTAATGATTCGTTTAACAGAATTTAGATGGCTCTCTTTAGGGTTATTTTGATAATGAGCACATACACACACAACATACATAATATCAGGATGCGAGGCAGTAAGGTATAGTAAGGTTCCTATCATACTACGATATAGAGTAGATCTATAGATTTTCCAGTTTCGTCTTTAGAAAGTTTTATCGTAGTACTCATGGGTGTTTTAGCATTTTTAGCACTCTCAAGACCAAATTTCTTTACTATCTCTAAAGCATACTTAGATTGCGAAATAAATAGTCCTTCTGAATTTTGTTTGACTTGAAGACGTAAGAAGAATTGCAACTCCCCCATAAGAGACATTTGAAACTCCTTATGCATTATTTCAGATAAGGATTTTACTTCTGAGGGAGAAGTTGATCCAAAGATAATGTCGTCAACATAAACTTGAGCAATAATAATTTGTTTGCCAAAATGTTTGACAAAAAGGGTTTGATCATTTCCACCTCTTTTGAAATCTTTATCTAAGAGGAAACTGGAAAGACGCTCATACCAAGCTCTAGGTGCATGTTTAAGGCCATATAAAGCCTTTTTAAGACGAAATACATGATTTGGATATTGAGGGTCAATGAACCCTTTAGGTTGTTCTACATAGATTTCCTCAGTCAATATTCCATTAAGGAATGCAGATTTGACATCCATTTGGTAAAGTGTAAAATGCAAGTGGCAAGCTATAGCAAAGAGAAGACGAACAGATTCTAAACGAGTAACAGGACAAAGGTCTCATTAAAATATATTCCTTCAATTTGAGAATATCCTTGAGCAACTAATCTAGCTTTGTTTCTAATGATTATCCCACTTTCATCAGACTTATTTTTAAAAATCCAACGTGTGCCAATAACCATTTTGTGATCTGGCCGAGGTACAAGATACCAAACATCATGAATGACAAATTGAAGAAGTTCTTCCTGCATAGCAGAAATCTAGTGAGGGCCATTCAATGCCTCATTTACATTCTTTGGTTCCACTAGGGAAACAAAACCTGCATAATGTTCATAATTTCTTAGTTGGGATCTTGTACGCACTGGCTCACTAGGGTTACCAACTACGTTATTTATGGGATGATCTTTAGAAACCCAGTTAGGTACTTCAGGTATCTCAATTGGTAATGAATCATCTATTTCAGGAGAGTCATTTTCTAAAATGTTTGTAGGCTCTTCTACAATAGTTGATACACCAGTCTTGTTCTCTACAGTAGTGTCACTCACAATTACATTTATGGGTTCCATCAAGGTTTTAGTGCGAAGATTATACACTCGATAGGCTCTACTGTTAGGTGAGTATCCTAAAAATATAGCTTTATCACCCCGGCTCTCAAATTTGGACAAGTGTTCCCTATCTTTGCATACATAACAAGTACTACCAAAGGTTCTAAGGTCCTTAAATTGGGCTTTTTATTATACCAAAGTTCGTAAGGAGTTTATTTGAATTTTTTTCTAAGATAGACCTTGTTTATGATGTGACACGTAGTACGAATAGATTCTACCCAAAAATATTTGGGTAAATTCTTGGCATGTAACATAACACGTGCCATCTCTTGAAGTGTACGATTCTTTCTCTCAACAATTCCGTTTCGTTGAGGAGTCTTAGGAGCACTAAACTCATATTTGTAACCATTATAGTCACAATACTCTATTATACCAGTGTCTTTGAATTCTCCACCTCTATCACTACGGATTCTATTTACTTGAGTGTCCTTTTCATTTTCAATGCGAAGAAGTATTTTTAAGAAAGTTTGAAAAGTGTCAGACTTTTGTTTTAAAAAGGCTACCCAAGTAAATCTGGTGAAGTCATCAACCATAACAAGAATATAACTGTGTCCACATAGACTAACAGTTTGGGAAGGACCCATTAGGTCCATATGGATGAGCTCCAAGGGATTAGAGGTAAGAACATCATTAACTTTCTTATGAGGTGCCTTAACAATTTTACCTTCCTGACAGGAACCATAGATAATGTTAGGAATGGGTTTAATTTTAGGAACTCCTTTAACTATTTCTTGAGAGGTCAGTCTACTAAGATTATCGAAATTTATGTGACCCATTCTGTTATGCCATATCTCGTTCTCATCCATTCTGGCAACATTACAGATTTCAGACTTATTTATGATAGTATAACAATTGTCAGGAGTTCTGAATCCTGTAATTATGCATTCACCTTTTTCATTTAAAATTTTGCAATTGTTCTTTGAAAAGGTAACAGTATGATCTGAGTCACAAAATTTCGAGATACTAAGTAGATTGGCCTTAAGACCTTTAACTAGAAGAACATTTTCAAGAACAGGAAGTCCATCTTCTTGGAGAGTTCCTTTGCCTATGATTTGAGATGATACTCCATCACCAAAAATAACTTTTCCACTAGCAAAGCTGGTTTTGTTCAAAAGTTTAGTATCATCCCCAGTCATGTGCTTAGAACATCTAGAGTCTAAATACCAACCAGATGATGTGTGCTCAACTTTTAAGGCAGTAATAACTATATTACACTTCATCTGAGGTAATAGATCTTCTTTTCTAACCCAAATTGCTCTAGTTTTCATTTTGCGCTTATTAGCTCTCAATTGATAAAATTTGCGAGCATTGGATTCTTGTTGAAAAATGTTTTGCGCATGATTTTGAATTTTATGAAAGACATGAGCATTTGGTTTAGGAAAGTGTTTAGGAGTCCTTCTAGGAAATGTTCTTTTAGGTTTGGTCTTTCTCTTTCTATAATTAGAGTTTTTGTCTGGTTGTCTAGGAAGTATATAATTGTTGTAGCTCCTCCTAAAATAGTTAAAGTTATGATAGGTAGGAGGATAACAGACAGGTTTAACTAGTCTCCTAGCATAGCAACTATTAAAAGAGTGATCGTATATATAACAGTAAGAGCAATAAAGATTGCTCAAGGTTGGGGTCTCCTTAGGAAAGTCTCTAAACAAAGGTTTTGAGGAATTTTGAAGTTGGATTCTATTCCTAGGTAGGACAGTATTGAATGCGGACTCACTCTTCCTAATAGATGGGCAGACGTATTTAGCCTTAGGTGAACTTTCATGTTTAGAGAAACTTGATTCTCCAATGTTAAAATTTTGATGTTTGAATCAAACTCAGTTTTTAGGGAATGAAAATCTGGGAAGGTTTCTATAGGTCTTTTACCTCCTGACACAAACTTGATAGTTTCAAAAGATTTTGTTTGTGTCTTCAAATTGGGGCAAAACCCTATTCCAGTTCGATCATCAGAATTGGTTTTAGATTCAGCAACAAATTCATCAAAACATTTTGAATTATTTTCAAATTTTGTAAATTTTTTGAAAACAGTTGCTGTCTTTTCTTTAGTTTGTTCCAATTCTAACAATGTCCCTTTGTATTTTTTCTCCAGAGTTTCATTTGTTTCAGTCAAATCTTTGAGTTTTTGATCAAACATGTTGATTTCACTTTCATGAGTTAAACATTGGGTAGTATACTCTTCAGCATTCAGTTTGACCATTAGGCTTAGATCTTCTAAATTCTTAGTGAGATCTTTCACAATCTTTTCTAGTCTAGTGCTTTTCTTGAGAGTTTTATCATAAAGTGTATGAATATCTGGGAGGTCTTCATTGTCCGAGTCACTAAGTGTAGTGTGTGAAGTGACCCCTAGGGCTTCATTATTTTAACTCACACACCCATTGACATCGTCATTATCACTTTCCCTTTGACTCACACAGCCCGAAAAAGAAATAGCAATATTCTCAGTAATCAAAGCATCTAAACCAGTAACAGCATTATTCGAAATATCAGTAGTAAAATTACTAGATTCATCCTCACTAACAAACACAGGCATATCATCATTATAGATAATCTTGGCAAAGAAGGGTATGCAAGGGTCAAAAACATCAGATGACTCAGGTTCCTCATTTTCAGAGTCACTTGAATCATCCCATGTCTTGCAAATGTTGGCTCTAGTTTGTTTGTTTTGAGTGTTCAAGTTAACTCTGCAGTCTTGTGCTATATGTCCTAGTTTACCACATCTATAGCATTCAGTCTTCTTAAGGTCTCTGTTAGGTCTAGAGTGAGAGTCCTTGTGATTTTTGTCATGGCTTTTCTCATGAGGTCTGTGATTAAAAGGAGTTGGATAATTGGACTTGCCTTGTTTATTTGCCATGTTGTTTCTAAATTTAATGATTTTCTTAAACTGTTTTGACATCAAGGCAATCTGATTGTCCAAACTCTCTATATCGCATTCCTCATCAGAGTCATCATTGGAAGTATTAAACTCAGGCTTGATCAATTTAGAAGAGAAGCTTAGATTGGAACTAGTCTGTTTCCTATGGGACTGGGTTAATTGCTTCTTAAATTCTAGTTCCATTTCCACAGTTCTTAATTTACTAGTGAGTAATTCATGAGTGAGATTTATATCACACATTTCCTCAATAGCATATCTTTTGTTGTCAAATTTCTGTGGTAATGATCTTAGAATTTTAGATGCAATTTCTTGTCTGTCATACGTTATCCCATTAGCATGCAGTTTTGTCACAATATCAGTCAGGTTCATATAGAAGTCATCAAATGACTCAGTCTCAGACATAATTAAAGAGTTATACTTTTGAATGAGCATTTGAGTTTCAGCAGCTTTAACTCTAGTGTCACCTTCATGAGTAGTAACCAAAGTGTCCCAAGCTTCCTTAGAAGTGGTACAAGATGAGATTCTTTTGAACTCATGTTCATTTATGGACATAAATATGGCATTCTTTCCTTTGTTATTATTTCGAGAAACTTGTTTCTCTTCTTGCGTGAACTCACTTAATACTTTCTTAACCCTCTCATTACTTCCTTCAGTGGCTGGTTTTGTAGGAAAAATGTAACCATTTTCAACAATGTCCCAGACATCATCTCCCAGAGTTCCTTGAATGAAATCAATCATTCTTATTTTCCAGTAAGAAAAATTGGTTCCATCAAAGATAGGAGGTCTGGTCAAGTTACCAAATCTTTCATTTTTCTTGTCCATATTTGATTTTCAGAAAACAATTTCAGAAACACAGGATCTCTTCAAAAGAATTTTTACAAATCTCTGATACCAATTGAAATTCTGTTACTAAAGCCGTTTAATAAAATTAAACTATTTAAGTAACTCCGAACAGTTTTTTGAAGAAACTCTTTTCTTAAAAACCAAAACTATTTGAACACAAGATGTGTTTTATAAAAGTATGTACGAGATCTATTCAAGATTTGAATAACAGGTTTATAAAACAGTTTAAACAAACTTTAAACTCAGCACAACCAAGAATGAGATGAGAAGATATAGGAAGATTAAGAACAAGATTTTTTACGTGGTAAAACCTCACCCAACTGAGGAAACATCGACGACTCCCTCTATGGAGTAAAACAAAAATTCCACTATAAACAAATTTTAACAGTTACAAACTATATAACAAACATGCATACAACTCAGACCTATATAAGTTTAGGAATGTACCCTCTGGTGTCCTTATAACTTCTATGCAGTTCTGATTGTTGATGTTATTCTCCCAGTTTGTTAACTCCCAATTTGTTCAAGCTCTTTATGTCGACTCTTTTTCTCAAGATATTTTTACCAACACTTTTCGTGTGGTAGTGTGAAAATGTTTGTGGAGGTGCTCTCTAACACATGCATGCACACACACACACACACTTATCATGTTCAAATAGTCCTAACAAATTACATATAAGACTATATGCAGGGACTTTTCTTTTTCTCTCTTCTCACAAAACTTAACCTTTTCGACCTTTAAAGCAATCCCAGAATCCACGGCTATCTTTCTCAGATGACGTATCAAGATCTTATTCAATCTCGGTTTTTATAAAGATTTTTGAGATTGAAAACCACCAAGTGCGATTCCAAACTAGGTCAAAGGTCTTGTTTCAAGAGAACTAGAAACAGAAAACATTATTGTTGATTTCAAAGTTAAAAAAAATCTTTTCAGAATAGAATCAACAATATATTTCTCAAGCTGAGAAATAAAAAATGCAAACTAAGTGTAATATATGATGAAGAACTCAGATCTGAAATTTCTATATACCAGAAAATTAGATCTAAGAAAATGATTACGTTGGAAAAAAGATCTAAAGAATGAAGAGGTTACAACAACAAACCAACTCTCAAATCACCTCTCAAACACTCAAACACTCAAGGTTGTGTTTGGAAAAAATACAGGCGTTTGAAGGTTTATTTTTGGTTTGAACATTTTGGACGAATTAGGGTTAGGTTTAGGTTTACTAAATATTTCTCTCTCTTCTGGTTTCTCTCTTTCTCTCTCTTTTCTCTCCACTCTCTTTATTTCTCTCAAAGAACGAAATGGCAAAAAGTCTCTGAAGGCTGAGAGTAGGAGCCTTTTTATAGGTGACTGAGAAGGTTCGAGAATGAGGATTGAAATCAAGGGATCAGATTTAGTCAAGGTCAATTGACTTGGATCCAATGGTTCATGATAAGCGGTGATTAAAATTCTCCTGATTGGTCCAAATGGGGTTCACAGGGATTATGAAGGGGCACATGCAGATCGTTGATAAAAATGATCCAAGGGATGAAAATGATCACTGGTTTAGTCTCAGCAAAGAAACACACTTCCCACCAATCAGAAGACAACACATGTTGGCATATAAGACGAGATAAAATGCGCGTCTAAAGTTAATTAAAATCATACCCTCAAATCTCTGCCACTTTCGGATTCTACCTAAGGTAACTTTAGGCCAATTAAACCAACAATATGAAATATGAGATTGACCCCACAAACTTTTAAAACCAAGTTTTAATTAATAAAACCTTATTTTAAAAAGTTTATAAAATCCCAACAAATATTTAAAAACCAATGTTAGGGATTTAAACACACTCAACATATGTACACACATTATTATGCAATATGAGATGTATATGATCCATTCTACTGTGTGTGAGTGTTGGTATGAGGTCTAGATCACTTCAATCAAGGATGAAATAGTAGTGCAAGCTCTGGGGTTCTTTGGATTCTAGGTTAGACATAATTTTGTCCCAATTTCCAAACTAGATGAACACTTATACAATATAGACTCAAGTGAGTCAAGAGTATAAGGTGCTTCATATGTGCGTCTATGTTAGTGCTATTCATTATGTATACATATATATGGTATTTTTTATTTTGAGATTTTGCCATGTCTAGCTAGTCCATTCATGCTTTTAATTCATATTTGGTATTTATCATTGCGATTTTTTTTTGATATCACATGCTTAGTATCCTATTTATCAAATTGGTATCATTTTTTTTGCATCAATATGTGGTATCTATTTATCCTTGTTGTGGACTAGTTCGTGCTATATCTGCCCATATGCTTTCATGTTCTTATCACTTTATGCTCAATCATGTTTACTTTATTTCCCATACTTTATCCCTTATGTACTTGTTACGGGGAGAAATTGTACTTAGTTAGATTAAGGGAGAATGTGTAATTAATTAATTCCTAATCCTTTGTCTATTCCTGAACAAAAAGGGGGAGAAGTGGTTTCTAAACCTTTAGTTTAGAGGATTTATCTTAGGGGGAGTCGCGACCTTCTTAAGTAGATCATAGTAAATACAAGGGGAGAATTAATTTAGGGGGAGTATTTATCTTACTTGCATTTAATCGTTTGATATTCCCTATGCATTTAATGTTTTGTTTAAGTGTGCAGGAATTATTCTAATGGCAACTTTCATCGGCAAATATAGTAATCATCCTTGGGTTTTTGAGTCAAGCTTGTATTTTTTATTTTTGGGTGGGAAGTTTTTGAGTCTAATAGAGCTTGACATCCCTTTAGTACTTTGTTTTGGTTTTTGTCCTGGAATAGCCAAAGGGGGAGATTTATAAGGATACAAGTCTCCAATTGAGTCTTATGTAGTGTTGTCTCAATTCCGGATAAAAATATTTGAGTCATATGATAGTGTTCTTATGTATCCTTCAAGCCTATGACACGTTAAAGTTGAAGATGTTGCGGCCTTGCTTTTCAAGAGAACATCATTGCCGACTTTCAGTGCCTTGTTTCACGTCATCAACTTCATATTTCAAGTCTCCAAAGGTATGAATGCTTTTATATATTTGTAGGAGACTTGGAATAATTTTTATTGGGTGTAATGTTTATTTAAAATATAGTTTTTGGGCGTACAATTGAAAAATGAACATTCTGAGATTTCGTTCGAAATTGTCGTTCGAATGAGTTTGTCATTCGAACGAGAATTTCGTTCGAACGAGTTTGACATCGACTTTTTCCATTTAGCCACTGGAACATCGTTAGATGGTCGTTCAATCGTTCGAACGAAAATCTCGTTTGAACGAGATTTTTGCGGGAAAATATTTTGGCAGTTTTTGGTAGTTTTTCTCCATGATCCCACTCTTTTGTTCCCACTAACTCCTCCAGATTTATTTACTGCGGGAACCTCTTTTGAAAATATAACTTTTGATTACTTCTAAACATACCTTGAGAGAAAATTTGGAGAGAAAAATTTCCTAACATCAAAAGTTCATAGTTTTGTGTTTTTGTGAATCCATGAAATAATTCCTACCAAAAACACATACACCCAACTGCTTAGTTTATTCTATGTATTTGTACTTTTATATATTTGCTTGGAGCCTTTTGGCACCGGGTTTACTTTTCTACCCAAGAAGAAAAACGTTTGGGTCTTGTTTCTCTACCTCAACAAAAGGAGAATCATTTTGTTTTTTACTGCAGTGTTCTCACATGGTGAAAGGCACCATGTGTGGGTGAAGTCCAAGAGCCCCATCGCTGGAGTCCGAGACTGTGGTGGATTCCACGGTTATTTGCTAGGCGGAGGTTGAAGATCAAAGGAACGCGTCAAGGCTTTAAGGGAGTCGAGTTTGTTATGTAAGTTCTCTTGTCGAGTCTTTGTAAAATTTCAACCATACTTAGTGAATTTGTTAGGCCAGGGCCATCTGAAGTTTTTTCTCGTACATCGTCGTGTTGTGGGATTGTGAATTTATTTTATCTTTTATAAAAATTACCTAGAACGCATGCTTAGGGTAAAAAGATAAAATTGGATTTAATTCACAATCTTGATTAAAATGGTGCATGTTTAATTATTTGGGTAAGTTTATTTTAAGTTAATTTAATTCAAGTTGGCATTAAATTAATTGGATAATTTTCTTGCCTAAATTGTTTAATTTTGATAATTAAATTAACTTGGTTGGAGTGAATTTAAAGTGTATGTGTGTTTACTTTAATTCACTTTGTAGTGTTTAATTTTAATTTGTTTTAAGAAATTAAAATTTATCATTTGTGTGTGTTGAACCATCTTTATTCCGCATTAAAGGAAATTTATATTTAAAAATTTAAAATTGGGGGTACTTGTCCCTTTTCAGAACTCTTGACTCCCCCTCAATTATTTATCCTTTTTTTCTCTCCTGTAATAGACAAAGGGTAAGAAACTTAGCATGAACAATAAGCATATCCCGAATCCAAATGAAATAACATCACAAATATAATTAATTAAATACATGCGATGAGATTTCGAAGAAGCATACCAACTATTTTTGAAATTTACTATTTTTTCAGGTATGAAAAGTATAAACGGTACAGAAAAGTACAAAATACATATCACCATGGAATACCACTAAACTATTTAAATTATGATAGAGAAATGTAATTGTGTGAACATTTTTCACGAGCAAATCAACATAGGCATTCATAACATCGGCGGACGAAGTCAATGTGATACTTCTACAGAAAAAACTCAATTTCAACCTTAGGTAAAAGAATGTTGAACATAAATGTAATTGAATTGACTTATGAAACATGCCATGAATTTAAATGCTTCTCAAATAAATAAAACCAAACTATTTATTGCTTTTCAAGAGAGTTTGTTGTGCAAACCCATCAATCTTATACTTTATAACACCCTTAAAATATCACATATATAGAATTCACTCTCAAATTTTGTAGATATCATAATGGTCATATGTAGCGAATCATCAATCAAAGAAAATGGCCTTGGTACTTCTGTTTTGTGTGCCGTTAATCTTATAGGCGCTTTTGCAAATGGTGGCTTTCAATGTAAAGAGAAAAATGATCTTTCGTATCCCCTTTCCATTGCTTAATATAAACAAATTTTCCTGGAAATGAAATTCGGGCAAATGGTTAAAGCACAACTTATCTCTAGTACATTTGGTTCGTTATAAAAAAATATTGAGATGAGAACACCGTATTCGATATGTGAGAAGCAAGACCAATGCTCACTAAGTTTGTGTTTATGTGCAATAAAGGTAATAAAAAGTCTAGCATGAAGAGAGTAATCATCAATGAACAACGAAGTGGTAGCCGCAAATTATAAAGCATATTAAAGAAATGAAGCCATGATTTAAAAATACCATGAAAAAGTCACATGAATGGACGAAATGTATGGGTGATTTAAACATCTTAAATGCACATCCATATATGATGAAAAATAAAATAAAAAAAATGTTTTTCTTTTTAGATTTTTTTTTTTAAATAAAATCTTTTGGGAATTTTTCAAACTTGTTCTAAAAAACTGAGAATCTTTTTGGAAATTTTCAGATTTTCCAAAAATAAAAGCATAGAAATACATAGAAATACAATCTAGCAATATGGACAAATCATATGAACATGATAATTACCCGACACTAGATACAATACTCGAAATCAATCAACGAAAAAATATTAAAGACTTCCTATGATTCTCGAATCTAAGTGTGGCTAAAGGTTTCGTGAAATATCGACTAATTAATGTTCGGTGTTCACAAAACTCAAGGACACAACCTTCTTCTCAAGAAGATCACGAATGAAATGCTCAGTATCCTAATGTGCTTTGTTTAAGAATGTTGGACCGACTTATGAGATATATGAATTTCACTTGCATTATCACACGAAATAGTCATTGTGCCCTGAAAAATCACATAATTTTCCAATATTTGCTTCATCTATAAGAATTGTCTGTAATAACTCTCGACGGCTATATACTCAGCATCCGTCGTGAACAAAGAAATGGAGTTTTTCTTCTTTCTCAACCATGAGATAAGAGCACTTATAAAGTAAAAACACCCACTCATGGTGCTCCTACAACCATCAACATCCCCGACCCAATCAAAATTCGAATAGGCGGACAAATGATCATCAGTATCAAAGGAATACCAAAAATCTTAGGAAAGAGTGCCTCTCACGTATTTGATGATACATTTAAGTGCAAGCACATGAGACTCTTTAGGGGATACTTGGTATCGCGTACAAACTCGAAATCTAATGGAAATGTCAAAACGTCTAGTTGTCAAGTAGAGAAGACTACCTATTATGCTCCTATATAGGTTTGCTCTACGTCCTTGCCTAAAGTGTCTTTGCGAAGCTTAGTCGATGAACTCATAGGGGTGCGTGAGTACTTAGAGGAATCTAAACCAAACTTCTTCACTAGATCCCTAACATATTTGGATTGAGATATGAATATCCCATCTTCAAGTTGATGCACCTGGAGATATAAGAATAATGTAAGCTCACCAACGATGCTCATCTCAAACTCACTCTTCACCTCCTCCTCAAAAGTGTGATCATGTCGGGATCATGTGGATCCACATACTATATCATCCATAAGACTTGGGCAACCATGATAACACCATCGTCTCTCCTCAATAACATCTTATCCACTCCCCTCCCTTGAAGTCACGAGCTACGAGATAAGAAGTGAGCCCCACTTACCAAGCACGAGGTTCCTATTAAGATAAAAGACGTGTCCCAAGTACTTTGGGTCTTCGAACCCTTTTGGTTGTTACACGTACACTCCCTCCTGTAGAATGTTATTAAGGAAGTCACTCTTGACATACATTTGATATAACTTGAATTGTAGATGACATGCTATGGTGAGTCATAAGCGGATGCACTCAAACCTAGAAAAAGGAGCAGTTGTATCGTTAAAATCTACACCCTGAATTTGTATTTATCCTTTGAGCGACCGACTTAGCCTTATTCCGAACTATGGTACCATTTTCATCCATATTATTATTATAAATCCACTTGGTACTAATCACACCAGTCTTGCTAGATTGAGGGACTAACTCCTAGACATCATTCATACAAAATTAAAGCAACTCATATTGCATATTGGATATCTAATGCTTCATCCTTGAGTGTTTCTTTCACATTCTTGGGCTCGACTAAGGAGGTGTAGAAAAAGTAGCTAATCACATTCTCAAGTTGAGCGCGGGTCTTGACACCTAGTGTGGGATCACGAAGTATAGAAAAAAGGTCATGACTCTTTCATACCCAAGTGGGTGGATCCTCTAAATCAAGAATGGGGTCCACTGAGTAGTATAAGGAGTGACGAGATCTTCACCATAGTGTGCATCATCCTCACACTCGGGGTTAAGGTTGATAGATGCTAGCGGCTCGTTGTCTCTAATCATAATGTTTATTGACTCCATAACCTTAGAGATTCTAAGCCTAAACACCCTATAAGCCCTACTCCATAATGAATAACCTAAAAATATCCCTTGTCGCTTTGGGAGTCGAACTTTCCTAAGTTCTTTTTATCTCTCAAAATGTAGCTAGGACTACCAAAGACACGAAAATACGATAGGTTGGGTTTATTTATTATCCATAACTCACATGGTGTGTGTAACATGTGTGCATGAAGATATAACCGCTTCACCGAATGGAATGTGGTATTAACCGCCTTTACCTAAAAATGTCTAGGCACGTTTCTTCCAAGAATCATGGATCTATCCATCTATTGAATCATTTTATTCTTCCTATCAACTATCCAATTTTATTGAGGAGTACAAACGATCAAAAACTCGTGTTTGATTGCCACTCCATCATAATAGTTTTCCACTATGGTTTCTTTAAAATCAGTGTTGCTATCACTACACATTTAATTAATTGTGACACCATGTTGGTTTTATAGGACATGACACTTGGTTTTTAGTTACTCAATCGCATCGAACTTTTCCCTAAGAAACCCCACGATAGAGTCTCTTGAAAATTCATTGACCATCACGAGATTGTTTCTCTTACCAGCTATGCTCTCCATACGAGTAGGACCCATAAGATCCATATTTATCAACTCCAACACAAGAGAAATGATAATGGTATTCAACTTTGGAAGGGGACTTTGAATTTGTTTTTCTTGTTGGCAAGGACCACAAATCGAGGAAGTTAGTTTCTTAAGAGATGGTAAGCCACGAACTAGGAAAATGGTAATAGTATTCAACTTTTGAGGGGGACTTTGAATTTTTTTTTTATCGCTGGTAAGGACCACAAACCAAGGAAGTTAGTTTCCCAAGAGATGGTAAGCCACAGACTAGGTCATTTTTCACTAATATCTCAAGATGTCTAAAGTTCACATGATCTAGTCATTGATGTCAAAGGCCCATAGAGGAGAACGTGGCATTGTTGCATATAAAGGAAGACTTGGGAATGATACCATTATAATTATCTTTGGTCCTCACTTCTTGTAGTAATAGTTAACCAGATTAATCATATTCATTACACTCAGATCGGTCAAACTTTACCCCAAAATTTTCATCGCACATTTGGCTTATGCTAATTAAGTTCGCTTTCAACCCTTTTACGTACAACACATTGTCTGGTTTAGAAAATTTAGAAATCTCATGACAACCACGTCCTAAAATACTAGACCTACTCCTATCTCCAAAGGTTACTTTGCCTTCCTTGCGATTCACAAGGTTGGTAAAAAATGATATGTAACCAATCATGTGCCTGGAGCACCCACTATCAAAATACCATTGGGAAGTATTTTGAACCTTGAGAGCAATGTTAACAATAAGGGCTTTGTCGTCTTGCTTAAGTACCCAAGTGTTGGTAACCTTTTGTTTTCCCTTATCGTTGTTGGCTCAAATCATAGTGTTAGAAGCATTCTCAAAAGGAATAAACATCATTTGATATTCTTCCATTAAGCTTTGTGAAGTCACGATTAGGAACTTAACTTGCTATCTAAGACTAGCAAAGTTACTATAGTGGTGCGCAGGAGTATGCGTACATTGATTTCTTTCTAACTTGTAGCAAAATTTCCTAAGATGACCTCTCTTTTTACAATAAGTGTAAACATAGACACCTTGGTTAGATAGTTTAGGTTGAATTCTGTTTAGTGGGTTAGGTCGAGGCCCATATAGATCCATTACAAACTTAAGGAACGGTTCCAATGCGTATGGGAAGTGGATGCACCGTCGTAACTAATTCCTTGCCTCTCCCTAAAATATAAAGGAGGACCGAGAAACATATTTTCTACCTTCTCTGATGTATCCTCTATAGTAAACTTGAACTGTCGAGCATGTTCGTGATCTTTCTCTATTTGGGATACAATGTCTTTAAGTTTCTCATGATTCTCTAATGGAGCTTGATGATCTCTCATAAGACTAGCCACTTTGTTGGCCAAGTCAACATTTTTAAAATGACTCTCTTTCCCAAAGAAACTATCATCGATGACTCGCTCTCTTTCAACTCTCTCAACTCTTTCTCTAAATATAACACCCTAAGCACTAAACTTTTAGTTTTCTTTTTCATTTTAAAGGATTAGCATAAATCTCGATGTAAGCGCGTTCAAGGTTACTTTCTCTCTCATTTAAAAGCTCATCTCCCTCACTCTCTCTAGAATGACTAGACTCACTATTGATGTCATCATGTTTAAAACCTTCCTCATTAGTGCGAGATGTACTCGATGTACTAACATGATTGGCCCTAAACACAGTGAAGTTACATCTATATGATGATTCATCCTCAGAACCATCGACTCGACATCGCTATAACTAAGGGTGGCATTGAAGGCAGCTTTGCCATTTCCCTGTCTCCTTAAACTCATAGCACACTCTTGATTTGTGCCCCAGAACATAGAACTTAGGGCGGCTCACTCTATGTCGTGTATTAGTGTGTCTGGCATGTCGTTTGGGTACGTTAGGAATGTACGAAGCCCAAAGGCTTAGAACTATGTTCGCCTCCACTATTTGATATTTAATTTTGAGTTCGAGGAGATGTACCAAACCATTTGTCCCTATTTAGTACGAGAGGTACTTGGACTGATAGCAGAGTATGCCCGTGTTTCACGGTGATGTTTATACTGATGTGAATATTCTACTTATGTGTGACAGTAGACTGTTAGAAAGTGTATATCTAAAGAATGAATTAAGTAGTGAAAACTTAATTAATTGATTAGAGGAGAATATAAGTGAAATTGTAATATCAACTCTTATAACATATGAGAAATGTTAACTATCGGGTAAAGTACTATATGGGCGGTACGGGATCAGAAACATGGTCAAAATGAGAAATACTTAAGTCTATATATCTTGGGTAGAATAGATAGGTAGGCTAAGTAGAGACGTTAGGCGTGCACAATAGTTGAGAGGTGAGGAATCTCAAGAGAGTACGTAAACCTAACATGTGTAATCAATGACTGATTTTAAACTCTGATAAATACTAGAAAAATATTTTTCAAATTTTTTGGGTACTAACCCTTGTTATAAAATATTTTTAAAACCTTTTAGGTGTCCAGCCATAGGGACACAAGACTTGATGATTCCTTACAGGGACGCATAGCTGCAGTGTTGTGGAGGCTTACAAAGTTTTGATTAGACGCATCTATCATTTCATTTCTAGTGTAGGAGTTTTTTCAACTTCTCAGGTTGGGCATGTTGATCCCATATAAGATTTTATTCATTTAGTATTTTTGTTTCAGACTTGTATTCAGATAAAATTATTAGCTAGATCCATTAATTAGTTTGGAATTCTTGCCGATGATTTATTCGGCAAGACTTTATTGATTTATTTACTTGAGATGGTGTAGACTCTATTATTGTGTGAATGCTGTAATTCAGTTTTTCGCATATTATTATTTATTCATTTAATGCAAGATAACCGGATTAATTGACTAATACGTGATTAGTAATTAACTAGGTTTTTGATAGTGATGCTAAGAGTGAACCATTTTGTAAATCCTGTTTTAATTTATTAAAGGCTTGATCAACCGGTATTTAATTAGGCGGGGTGTCACATATTCTACCGGCTCTGAGGAGTCTGAATCCTCTCTTTAATCATCTCCGCCTTCTCTGAAGTGTCTTGAACAAACTCTGGTCCGAGAAGCTTGTTGTTTCCCTCTTCTAACCAATAAGAGGGTGAAGGAGAGGGTCTCCCATATAATTTCTTAAATTGTGCCATGTCAATTGTGAATTGGTAGCTATTGTTTTAATCAAACTCCACTAATGGTAAGTACTGCTCCCTACTACCTTTGAAGTCCAAGATACACATACATAACATGTCGTCTAATATGTAATTTACCTGCTTCATTTGACCCTCCATTTTAGGTGATACGAGGTACTCAACCTTAACTTTATCCTAAATTATCACTACAAACTCCTCTAAAAATGGGACACAAATTTTTTATCCCCGTCCTACACAATATTAAGTGGTATACCATGTAACTTCATAATCCCAAGAAGTAATATATGTGCGTACTTCTCCAAAGTAAAGTCCGTTTGAATTGACAAGAATTGGTCCACCTTTATTAAATGATCCACAATCACCTAGATGACATTGTGCCCCCTCTGCGTTGTAGGTAACCAATTAATAAAAGTCATAAAAATGATCTCCCATTTCCACACTTAAATCTTAAGAGGCTGTAGAACACCTGCTAGTCTCTGACAATCTACCCTCACCATCTAGAAAATAACACACTTAAACGCAAACACTATGATGCCTTTTTTCATGCCTTACCACCGGCACTAGAGCCTCATATGATAATATATTGTATCTGCATCTGGATGCACCGAAAATGTAACCCATGCATCTTAATCATTGTTAAATTATATAACTCATCTTTGGGAACCACTAATCTACTGCGGAAATGTACACCTCCATCATAACTGATCAAGTAAGATTTTACCCCCTCAGTTAATAGTTGCCTGAATTTCTCTTGACAATAAGGATCTCCTTCTTGTGCCCTCATAACCCAAACGGTATGCCATAAAAGAATGAGAGAACTCATCCTTTATGCAAAGTAAACCCCACTTCTCATTCCAAATTACTACAAGCTCAACTATTAGTTTGTTACTAAGCGTCTACCACTTTATTCACCTTTCTTGAATGATATCGAACTGGCCATCCTTTATGAACTCAATTACCTTCACCGCCTCATCTTCAACTCCATATGCATGAAAAAGTATTACAAACTCTTATAATCATTGAACATATGAAATATCTATCCAAAAAGATAATGTCTCCAAATTTGAGATGAAAAAATAACTTTTGCCCACTCCATATTGTAAGTGGGGTAGTTCCCCTCGTGAGGCTTAAGCTTGTGGGAAGCATAAGCTATCAACATAACCTCTTGAATTAACACACCCCAAGTTCCTGAAAGGATGCATCTATATACACTATATACTCCAACCCACCACAAAGTACAGTGAGCATTGAAGCTGAAGTTAACTTGGCCTTCAACTCATTAAAAGTATGCTGGAAAAACTCATCCCAAATAAAGGTCACCCTTTCTTCACCAAGCTTGTCAAAGTCCCAACAATATTTGAGAACCCCTAATGGAACCGATAATAATAGCCTTCCAATCCCAAAAAAATACGTACCTCCATAGGTGCAGTGGGTTGTACCCACTCCATCTTTGCTGAAACTTTACTCACGTCTAATAATATCCCCACCTTAGATACGATGTGCCCCAAGAACTACACCTTTTCCTACAAGAATCCACACTTCTTGAACATAAGATAGAGTTCATAGTCTCAACATTTATACGATTATTTAAAAGTTCTGAGAATGATCGTGTGGTTCGAGAATAAATCAGGATGTCATATATGAACACAATGACAAATTGATCGAAGAAGTCCCTCAATACCCTGTTCACCAGGTCCATAAATATTGTTGGTAAATTAGTTAGCATAAATGGCATAACCATAAACTCGTATGACTTATATCTTATAAAACATGCTATTGTGGGCTCATCCTATATTCCAATCCTCAATCGATGGTACCTTGACCTCAAATCAATCTTCAAAAATAATGAATCACCCCTAAACAGGTCGAAAAAGTCATTAATACGGGGTAACACATGCAAAGCTCCCCAAGGTAAAGTACTCCTCCGAATAATTTTGTGGCTCAATAAGTGCTGAATCTATGCTTTTATCTCTCTCACTTGTAAATGAGCCATATGATATGGTGCTCGGGCAATAGTTATCGTACCCAAAGCTAAGCCACAAACTCAAAATCTCTACTTGATGGTAAACCTAGAATATTTTGAAACACATCCAAAAACTCCATATTGAAGTAGCTAGTAAAGAAAAAGTGACTCCTTCAGAAGTATCCTCCTTAATGTAGTTCAAATGCATGCTCAACCTTCCTTCTGAGTGGGATATTACAACCGAAGAAATCTTCTGCCCCAGAATGGAAAAGACGATGGATTTCTCAAAACAATCCATACAAGATCTATAAATGGACAACCAATCATCCCTATGATAACATTGTACTTAAATATGTCTAACAATGCAACTCGAACACAAATATAAGCTTACCAATATCCATCCATATCCCTCTACATACTTATCATATAGGCAATCTATATATAACATTATATCTGATCTTAAGTATACCATCCTCGACGACCGAGCAAAACTAATGTTGAAAAATGAATCCAATGCACCAGTATGAAACAAATTGTGTCCTACATGCCCAAAGATAGGAAACACACCCTCAACTGTCTGGGATGGTTCTTGTGCATCCTTAGGTGCAATGTGATACATGTGCCCATACGAGAGTGTCTTCTTCCCGTGACTCTCGGATGGTGGTGATGGTATCGTTAACACTGCAATAACTAATGGGGCTAAAAACTACTGATGCTACCCCTGGTGTTTTTGGTACCCACACTAATCATCCTAGTCCTTCACCACCTGATTTTATTGAGGGGACCTCTTAACTGCATATCATATATCTTCATATGTACAATAATTACCATGGAACTGGTGCCTACCCTACTGTTATCCCTGGTGGACACAACCTTATTGTATTTGGCCCTAATAGCCTCTAGTATGTGGTCCCTGGCCTTGTTGGACATTCTGGGAATGCTGTATCTTAGTGGCCCTTATGATCATCATACCCCTTTTTCTTTCGTGGTGTTTTTCTCCTAAGTGAGCCCTCTGAGACTGTTGGGGCCCCTTAAGTACCACCTTCTCTAGTCTTGCCTTGCTGGATATAAAACTCATTGGGCCTCTTTTCCTTTTTACTCCTCTGGAACTCCATGTGGTCCTAAGAATGAATTAGGATGGCATTCACCACTAATGTGTAATTGGTAAAAGACAGGGTCCCATAATCATCACCTTGATATGCAATACCAAAACCAAGATGAATTTATCCATCTTCTTTTCCTTGGTGTCTACCTCATTTGGTGCAAACAAGGATAAAATGGTAAACTTCTTCTCATACGCTGCCACCATACGACACTCCTGCTTTTAGTGCAAATATTGTATAGTCTTATCACCACTAATTGACGGTGGGAATTTTTGGTCATCGAACCTGACCCAAAACTCTGAAATGGTCAATATATCCCTTTTCTGAACTGTGGTGACTGACTCCAATGACTATAAGGCCTATTAAACTAACCTGTATATTGACAACATCTACTTGTGCATCTCCACGAATTCTACCATCCTCAAATGGCTTTGTATTTCCTTCTTCCACCGACATGACACTATAATTTATGTGCTCCCAACAAACTCTGGTGGGTGTCCTTTTACAAAGGCCTCATGTGCTCTTTCTCATGCTATACTCTGTTGCTGAACTAGTGCTTCCAGTGGAGGCTATGGCTATAGCTATGGTGGATGTTGGAAGTGCTATAACATGACAACCATTGTTGTGCCTGCCTGAGTAACTATAGTAAATAAGTCTACTGCCGAAGCTACTGATGGTGCCTACTGTGGCTGGGGCTACAGCTTCTGCTGAGCCTCTCCATTTGCATCCTCTTTGGTAGTCTATTATGGTCTATGACGTCTAGTAGTTTCCATATGAAAGGAAAAAAGATTCATATTAGCTACTGAAAAGAACACAATGAATCCTACTAATATGGTTCTATAAATCAAATAATGCAATGCAAAACGTAATGGGCACAATACAAATCTTAAGCACTGTATATATTAGATGCTCTTACACCAGTTATAACAACCCATATTTTTAATATAATTATTGGCTAGGCTAATATAATGAAGATAGGGCTTGTTAAATAATTAAATCAGTGTTAGCATCAAAACAGTAAATAAATATACGAGTAAATTTAAAACCATCACGTATGCGATAAGCAAAACAATGAATAATATCTAAAATAGATAAAATCCCAACTCACAATAAATAGTCTAAAAATCTAACTCTCAAATACTAACTGAAATGAAATAACTGGGACTCAATGTCCATATAATCTTCGAAATAAAAACTGACTTAAAGCAAAAGAATAGAAACCTATGCTAGAATTAGGAACTATAACTTAAGAAGCAAATATAATAGTAATTTTGAATCTTCTTAGCCTCGTGGGTTCTGTCTAAGAATGCCTGAAAATAGTTTATATATAAAATAGGTCATAGTTCAAAAGTAAAAAGAAGCATCTCTAAGATCAACGATGTAAATCATGTGACCCGTTTACAATAAACATGAAACATGTTGGCACTCTCATGTAATAAATACCTTGCCCCTCATCTGAGTGAAATACTAATATCATAACCCGACCCATGGCATAAACCATACTAAAATTCTCTCTCTAGACTAATGAGTAAGTATTTACTAATCAAATGAAATATTTATGTACCTAACTACACATGTGGGAATACAACCCAAATATCGACCCCTGTAATGTCACCCGCAAATAAAATACAAACCATCTCGTAATACATTCATCATAGCATAAGGTTTATTAACTTCAATTGTCCATCACTTGACTAACACATCTCTTTCATATATTCACATAATCATACAAATGCAAAAATGACATTCTCTTGC
This sequence comes from Sambucus nigra, assembly GCA_949130495.1. NCBI lineage: Eukaryota > Viridiplantae > Streptophyta > Magnoliopsida > Dipsacales > Adoxaceae > Sambucus > Sambucus nigra. The sequence goes on from OX422220.1 coordinate 56,549,692, forward strand.
TTCTATCGGTATGGTAATATATGGTAATTTTAGCCCGGTATTTTCGTATGGTAAATTCAGTATGTCAATTTTTTATGTTTAAAAACTGAAACCAACCAATTTTGTAATAATTTTGGTTTCGGTACATTCAATTTTTGGTATTAAATAATATGAAATGAGAACCATTTTTTTCGAGCAAAAATGGTGTGGTATGGTAAAAACCCATACTGCTTGCACCCCTACTTTAGATACTAGGTTCTCACAGCTCCCTCCATTAATGATAACAATGCAAAGATGTCTATGAGATGAGAACCTTGTTCAAAAGATGTTATTACGTAGACAATTTTCTTTCGTAGTTCTTAGCATTAACGTTGTTAGACGTATGCTAAGATTTGGAAGATCTTTGATATGCCCTGAATGTACCCCCTCATGAGGAGGTCGATCTTTGAGGGGCTTATGGAATATAGGTATGTGAAGGATAGGAGGTCGATCTCACTGAATGAACTCTCAATCTCGGCCGCCTCAAAGACGTCAACATCACTCTCAACATCATCATCATCTAGCTCAACTTCGGCCTGAGCAGACGATGGGGCACCACTTGGAAACCTCTGAGCGAACTCAGCCCCTGTGACAGCTGACAGGGGAATGGCTTCAAGGATTGGCGGAATCGCCACACTTGGGCCAATAATTTCAACCTTAGAAGAAGAGGTTGATGTACTTGAACTTTTGTGGGACGAAGCTCGACTGGAAACCTCCGCTTGATCAGGGGACTGATCTTGCCGAGTTGTGAAATCTATGGCCTCTTGGAAAGAGTCTTCAGACATAGGGTCTGAGGTAGATGACTCAGACTCAGACATTGGTGTAGGTTCAGCTGAGGCCTCTGTTGGGTTAACTAGTTCGGATGGTTCAGGGTATATAACCTTCAGAGGTTGTGGGAAAATAGGCCTGAGGGGGAATGCCTCTGCCTTGCGAGCTTCCTCTTGGGCTCTTTCTACTTGTCTAATTTTTTCTAAGGCCTTTTCCCTAAGAGAGGGGAATTCCTCTAAGAGTTGGTAGAGGGGTCTGAGCATATGAGGTAGACGTTAGACTTGTGGCTATCCTAAGAAAATAGGATTGGCAAATGGAATTAAGGATCAAACTATCAAACTTCAAACAAAAATAACCAAGAACATCAAGAATAGCAGTCGCAAGAAAACACAAGCAGTTGCTGGAAAACTCTGAAACCTTGCCGAAAATTGAAGAGACAAGAATAAAAGGTGGCTAAAAAATGGCAAAGCAAGGTAAAGACAATACCTGAAGACTTGTGGAATGAAGAGAGGTTGAAGAAATGCAGAAATCCCAAACAATGAAGCAGCCAAGCTTTCTAGAGAGAGAGAGTTGCAAAAAATGCCCAAGTTCGGTGAAAGAGAGAAATGAGGAAGAAAGAGAAAAATAGGGATTAAAACCCTTAAGTATGAGTGCACACCTCCCAAGGCCCATCATTGCCTTGGGAGCCCAAAAGACAACCAACATAATTACCCTTGTCAGACACGCAAGCCACTTCAGTAATTGACAAGTGTCAAAAAAGGAATATGGGTACAAAGCGAAAGGACCTTGGAGTTGTAGACCCCATAGTAACCTTCTCCCACATGTAACTAAGGGCTGGGGGTGATTGATATGCCCTGAATGTGCCCCCTCGGCTCAGAGATATCAACCTCGGCCTTGGATATGGCCGAAGATTGGAAGGGCCTTAGATAAGTGACCAGCGGTCTCGTCCCAAGCAAGGTAGGCTATGACCGACGTTGTTACCAACCTCGTCAAGAGAGGTCTTCATGATCTGTGGGATAATTATTCATCAATCCATCCAGGGGATGACAACCTCGATTGGGAGTAAGCCGAGGTTATAGAAGCATACTTCCATCAAGGCCAGCTTTGGCAGGGAATCAACCGATGTTCCTATCATGTTCGAGCTCAACCTCGACCTAGGTAAACCTTATGGCATTGCCTGACTAACCTCGGTCGCACATAGGCCGAGGTCATCATGACTAACCTTGGGTTAGATATCATCTTCGCTTTGCCAACCTCATACCCTTCCAGGCCGAGGTTGTGACCAGGCACGGATGGCCGAGCTCTTATACGCATATGTGTGGATAAGGACACGCGTACACAAATCAGTTATAACAAATCATTCTCCTCACGTGGGGGGAATATTTCATCATCATTCTCTACATGTGACAGGGACAGATGTCTTCATCATACTGGCTAGATCAACACACACATGCTCATTGCATGCATGGGGGGTACACTACACCCCCAGGCACTATAAATACTTGTCTTCTCCTTCTTGGAAAGGGATTCGAAGTGAGCAACCCTAACTGAAACTCTATTCAAATACACAGTAGAGAGAGAAAGCTTGAGAGATTGTATCTATGGCCATTACAACCCTCATACATTGATACACATCATACACTTGCACAGTGGACATAAGCCTGATTGGCTGAACCACTTATATTCCGGTGTAAATCCTCTTCCCCTCATCTCCTTCTACTATGTGTGTGCAAACCCTTATACTGACATTGTTAACATTGAATTGAGCTCTCAAACACCTTGAAGGGTGGTGCTGTTTCTAGCATCATTATTTTGGCGCCGTCTGTGGGAATAGAGAAGCTATCACTTCCTCATCTTCTGCTTAACCTCACCAGAGACTTTGGTGGTGAACTGGGCACCACCCCTTGCATGGAGCTGCTTCACCATTGAAAGAGGTCCTTTAAGGTATTAAGCTAATCTACTACTCAAGCTCTTTAGTATTAACATATGGCACTGGAATTATCGCCACCTCTTTCGCCGCCTGGTGTAGGAGGACCTAGCTCCAGCCAGGCACCACCCCAGTCCGAAATGGCGGAGGTGGCCGCAGCCTTAAGGTCTTTGGCTGCAATGCAACCAGCAATGTAGGAGCAGTTTGCATAGCTCAACCAAAATATGATGAGGCCACCTGGAGTTTCACCAGAAATGATCACTCCGGCGGCTGTTCAGCCTCATCCTGACACCAGGGGACCACCCCAGGCACCTCGAAAAGACCAACCTACACCCCAGAGGAGGAGGGACATTGCTGACCTTAGGCGCTTGCACCTGGGGAGGTAAGTAAACCCTTGCCCTGAGGACAGGTATGATGATCTAGAGGCAGAAGATGTGCCGGAAGAATGTTGGGAGCCATATGAGGTTTCGAATAATACAGTGCGTCCTCTTCAGCAGAGCCGAGGTTGTGGTGGCCGAAGAGGCCCAACCACGAGGATCACCTTTTGATCGACTGAGAAGAGGGTCAACCTTTGAAAGGTTAGGCCCAGTAAATGACCTAAGACAGAGGTTATCAAGGTCGATAAGTACAGTCGGCTCACAAAGAGGAGATGGAAAACGTCAGCCTCACCAAGGCCGACCTCATGCAGAAAGAGGTAGAGACCAGGAAAAGGTCAACAAATGACGTTGTGCTGCGGATGGGGAACCCTCAGTCCACCCCTTGGAGGTGGCTGGGGATAACCTCGGCCAGGACGATGTTGCGAGACCATGGAATGACTCCATCTGACGTCTTGAAGACAAGATAGGAGACCTCATAAAAAACAGGGATCCACTACAAAGGGGTTTCTTAGAAGTCTCTCCATTCGTGGCTAAGATAGTGAGCTTCCCTACCCCAACCAAGTTCAAGCCACCCACGGTGCCTCCCAAGTATGACGATAGCACCAATCCTGTTCATCATATTGAGATGTTTCAGTCAGCGGCGGACATCTACTCAATACCCGATGAGATGAAGTATTAGGCCTTCTCTGGGACATTGACAGGGGCAGTGCACATTTGGTTTACTTCCCTTCCGAAGAATTCAATTGAGAACTTCAAGGGCTTAGCTGAAAGATTCATTCACAACTTTTGTTTTGGGGTAAGACCTCAAAAGAAAACCACTCATCTACTGTATATCAAGCAAGGCAAGGACGAAAGCCTAAGAGACTACATCACCAGGTTTAACAAAGAAAAGCTTGAGGTTGAAGATTACGAAGATAATATAGCCATGACCTCCCTCATAAGAGGTCTTCAGAAAGGGAAGTAGTTATGGAAATTGGCGGAAGACCCTCCAAAATCCATGGCGGAGCTATTGGCAACTGCGAGGAAGGTTGAGAACGCTGAAGAGGCTATGGCCGCTAAGTATGAGGAAGAGAATGGCGGTAGTAGTGGAAAGTTCCAAAGGAAGAAGGATGGAAGGAAGAGGTCAGCTGATGATAAGTTTGCGCGTTATACCCCTCTTACGGTAAGCTGCGAATACATCCTCAATGAGATCAAGAATGACCGATCCCTGAGATGGCCACAAAAGCTGAAGGCTCCTCCACATAAGAGAAACCATAACTTATGGTGTGAATTCCATCAAGACCATGGCCATATAACAGACAAGTGCTTCGCCTTGAAGGATGAGATCGAGAAGATGTTGAAGTCAGGGAAATTGAGGAAATATGTTGATGACAAAGCTCCCAAAAGGGGAAGGGATGACCCGAAAAAGAAGAGGAATGACAAATGTCGCCCCGCAAGAAGAGATAGCGGCTCATACGGAGATGATGAAGATGATCTGGACCTCCCTTCGAAATATGACAACACCCCAGTGAAGAGGGTTGGTATGATCTCCTTTGGCATTAGCACCATATGCGGAGGACTTACGGGGGTGGTTTTGAGGTTACTGACAGGAAAGCTCATGTGGCAGAGGCCAAGTCAGTGGTAAAGCTTGAAGTTGTAAATCTAACGTCTTCCGATACAGCGCAGAAGAGAAAAAAGGTGGACATGGACATTCTTATAGTTGGGTTCTCCCGACTCGACTTAAAGGGCATCTTAGCCCCACATGATGACCCTTTGGTAATAACAACAAGGATGCATGGATGCGAGGTGCAGAGAATTCTCGTGGATGGGGGAAGTTCAACAGATGTGATGTTTTGGCCCTACTTCAAGAGCCTAGGTCTTAGCAGAGCTAGGCTGGTACCTTATCATCATCCGTTAATGGGCTTCAGCGATGAAAAGGTCCACCCGTTGGGCATGTATGAGATGGACGTGAGAATGGGCGATGAGTGGCCTAAGAGGTTAACCCGGAAGATCAATTTTTTCTTTATGGACGGAAACATATTCTCGGCCTATAACCTCATCATAGGAAGAGTAGCCCTTAAGGAGTTTGAGGCCGTGCCGTCGACGGTCCACCAGATGCTAAAATTTCTGACTCCCTATTGGGTAGGGGAAGTGCAGGGTGACCAGACCATAGCACGAGAATGCTAACTCGACTGAATAGAGAGAGGCCGATAAGAGAGAAACTACCACTTATAGCATTGACACACTTAACCCCAGAGATGAAATGAAGTTAAAGAAAGGAGAGGCTGCGAAAGAGGTAGAATCCGTCGTCCTCAATGAGGACGAACTGAAAAAAACCGCCCAGGTCGGCAAAGCCTTAAAAGCGGAAATCAAGGAAGAGTTGATAGACTTCTTGAGGAAGAGGCAGAGTGTCTTCGCTTGGAGTTACGCAGACATGCCTGGCATCAACCCTGAGGTTATGTGTCATAAACTCAACGTGACTAAGGATGCTAAGCCAATCAAACAAAGACGAAGAGTTTAGTCCAGGGAGAAGTACGATGTCATCCGGGAAGAGGTAAAAAAATTAGAAGTGGCTGAGTTTATTAGAGAATTCATATATCCGGAGTGGCTATCGAATGCAGTCATTGTGCCCAAAGCCAATGGAAAATAGAGAATGCGCGTAGATTTTACTGACCTGAACAAGTCTTGCCCAAAATACAGCTATCCCTTACCTCGGATAGATCAGATGGTAGATGCTACTATAGGGCATGAGCTCATGAGATTCATGGACGCGTATTCAGGCTACAATCAGATCTTCATGGATGTAGAAGACTCAGAGAAGACAACCTTCATCACCGACAAAGGGACATACTGCTACAAGGTTATGCCATTCAGTCTGAAAAATGCGGGGGAAACATATCAACATCTTGTGAATAAGATGTTCGAAAGCCAGATAGGCAAAACCATGGAGGTATACGTAGACGATATGCTAACGAAGAGCTTAAAGGCCTGCACTCATGTGGCAGACCTTAAAAAGACCTTCGATACTATGGACCTGTACAGGATGAAACTCAATCCGGTGAAGTGTGTCTTCGGGGTTGGAGCCAGGAAGTTCCTTGGATTCATCGTCAATCAAAGAGGAATAGAAGCGAACCCTGAGAAAATTAGGGCTTTGCTGGACATGAAGACACCAAAGAGTATCAAGGACGTTCAAAGGCTCACGAGAAGAGTGGCTGCACTCAACAAATTTGTTTCCAGAGCAACGGACAAGTGCCTTTCGTTCTTTAAAGTGCTCAGAAAGGCCTTCGAATGGGACGAAGAGTGTGAAGAGGCTTTTAACTAACTCAAATCCTACCTTGGGTCTCCCTTGATCTTATCTCGGCCCATAATAGGAGAGAAATTGTATGTTTATCTAGCAGTCTCTGAATCGGCCATAAGTGAAGCCATAGTACGAGAAGACGTTGGGATCCAAAGGCCTGTATACTTCAATAGTAAAGCCCTTCAAGGGTCTGAGCAAAATTATCCTCGTATGGAAAAGTTAGCTTACGCCCTGATACATACTTCAAGGAAGATGAAGCCCTACTTCCAAGCCCATTCTATGGTCGTCCTCACTGATTACCCACTAAGATAGGTCCTTCATAAACCTGAGAAGTCTGGAAGATTGATGACTTGGGCCATCGAGTTGGGGGAGTATGACCTCACTTATCAACCTAGGGTGGCCATCAAAGGGCAGGCACTCGCAAACTTCGTTGCTGAGTTCACATGGGAAGAGGTCGAGATGGAGAATGATCCAGAGATAGCTGAAGGGTCAAATAACAATGTCTTTTGGGAACCAAAAGAGGTTGCACCAAACATCTTCTGGGACCGAGAAGAAGTTATATCCCAGGAAGTCAGAAATAGAATCATCGAGAATGAGGAAGATCGATACCTCTTCAAGCAAGGAATCATGACAAAAGGGGGCTTCTCATCAGATAAAGACATCTGGAACCTCTTTATTGACGGGTCTTCTTGTGACAGTGGAATCAGTGCAGGGCTAATACTTTCAGCTCCAGATGGTACCAACATTGAATATGCTTTGAGGTTAAATTTCAAGGCATCTAATAACGAGTCAAAATATGAGGCCGTGATTACAGGCCTCTCCTTGGCAAAGGCCCTTGGGGTAAAATGACTCCTACTTCATAGCGACTCGAGGTTAGTTGTTAACCAAGTCTTGGGGGTTTATGAGGCCAAGGATGAAAGGATGACCAAATACCTTAAGAGGGTGCGAACAATTTTGAAAGGTTTCAAAGAGGTAAGGATGAAGAGAATACCTCGATAAAACAACAGCTACGCTGATGCATTAGCAAGGTTGGCCTTGGCAACGAAGACAGATATCAGAAGAATAGTTCCTGTCAAGGTCTTACCAAAGGCGACTATTGAAGAAGAAGAGGTTAGTAACCTTTGCCTCAATTTGAACCTAGGGGACTCTTGGATGGATCCCCTTATCAAATATATCAGAGATGGAGAGATGCCGGAATCAAAGCTAGAGAGGAGGAAATTAAGATACAGGGCTGCGAAATTCTCCATAGTAGGAGACGTCCTATATAAGAAGGGATTCTTATTTCCTCTCCTCAGATGTGTTCATCCCACAGAAGTTCCCCATGTCTTACAGGAGGTACGTGAGGGTTCCTGCTCCAGTCACATAGGAGGAAGACCCTTGGCCAAGAGAATTATTACACAGGGGTACTGGTGGCCAACCTTGGCTAAGGATGCTACAGCTTACGTGAAGAGGTGTGATAAATGTCAGAGATTCTCCACTATTCCTCATCAACCTCATCAGCCTATGACGTTAATCAGTTCCCCTTAGCCATTTGCAGTATGGGGAATTAACTTAGTAGGACCACTGCCAAGAGCTGCCAATAATTACCGATTCCTGATAGTTGCCATTGATTACTTCTCAAAGTGGGTAGAGGCAGAGTCGATGATAACGATTACAGAACAAAAGACCTTCCAATTTATTTGGACGAACATCATATGCAGACACGGACTCCCAAACACTCTCATCTCAGACAATGGAACCCAGTTCAAGAACTCTTTCTTAGAGAAATATTGCGAAAGAGTTGGGATAAAGTAGTTTTTCTCTTCTCCTGGCCGACCTCAGGCAAACGATCAGACATAAGTCACAAACAGAACAATCCTCGACGGAATTAAGAAGAGGTTAGAAGAAGCTAAGGGGAGATGGACTAAAGAGGTTTATGTTATGTTGTGGGCCTACAAGACTACGGTAAGAACACCGACAGGAGAAACCCCGTTCATGCTAGCACATGGCTCAAAGTCCGTCATACCAATAGAAGTGGGACTCCCTACTCATAGGGTTCAGACCTATGACCCTGATAAGAATGGGGAAGAGAGAAATCTAGACCTAGATTTGATAGAAGAAAGAAGAGAAGACGTAAAAATCAGACAAGCAGCTTACCGGCAGAGAGCAGCAAAATTCTACAATCAAAGGGTGAAATCAATACCCATTGCCGTGGGAGACTCAGTACTGAAGAAGACATTGCAGAAGGCAAACAAGCTTCACCCAAATTGGTACGGTCCCTACAAAGTGATCGAAGAGGTTGTACCCAAGACCTACAGTCTAGAAAACCTAGAGGGGGAGCCTTTTTCCAATCCCTAGAATGCCGATCATCTAAAGAAGTATTACATATGATGTTGCCAGAGTTTTTGTCAATGTATTATCTTATAAAGAGATTATTAATAAGAAGATCAGTTTCCATGTCTATTCTTGGTTCATCGTGCTCCAATGGTGAAATTATTTATGAGGATAACATCTTAGTGGTGACCTCAGACCTTATAACATCATAATTTGGTGACAAGGTCTGAGGTAAGACATCACACTTGGATGACCTCAGACCCTCAACATCATTAATTTGGTGAAATTATTTATGAGGATAACATCTTAGTGGTGACCTCAGACCTTATAACATCATAATTTGGTGACAAGGTCTGAGGTAAGACATCACACTTGGATGACCTCAGACCCTCAACATCATTAATTTGGTGAAATTATTTATAAGGATAACATCTTAGTGGTGACCTCAGACCTTATAACATCATAATTTGGTGACAAGGTCTGAGGTAAAACATCACACTTGGATGACCTCAGACCCTCAACATCATTAATTTGGTGAAATTATTTATGAGGATAACATCTTAGTGGTGACCTCAGACCTTATAACATCATAATTTGGTGATAAGGTCTGCGGTAAGACATCACACTTGGATGACCTCAGACCCTCAACATCATTAATTTGGTGAAATTATTTATGAGGATAACATCTTAGTGGTGACCTCAGACCTTATAACATCATAATTTGGTGACAAGGTCTGAGGTAAGACATCATACTTGGATGACCTCAGACCCTTAACATCATTAATTTGGTGAAATTTCTTATGAGGTTAACATCTTAATTAATGACATCAGACCTTAAAACATCAAAATATGGTGACAAGGTCTGAAGTAAGACACCATTCATTGAGTTTAACAAAGTCATTTTTTTTTTTTAGCAAAGAGGGACGGAACCCCCACACGTATTATTAATATAATAAGGAGAAAAAGCCTCTCCGGAGCTTACAAACCCAAGCAAACTAAAATTCTAGAGGTTGGGCCCAATACTCTAGAAAGAAAGCAATAAATATGGGATTTTATAATAACCCCATTACATATAGAAAACTTGAAAGAAAATTTGGGGATAATACAAACCCCATTACATCTTTAAAATTCTATGCCTTATTTGAGGAGTATGCAGCCTATCCATTTTAAGTAAACCTTTAACCAATCTGGGGAGAGAGCTTTGGTCCCAATACAAAGACATCATCACACTAAGACTTTAAAAATGAACACATTGTATGGAAAAGAAAAGCATTCAACAAACAAATCAACAAGTGAACAGGTAACAACCCTCCTCAGAGGTTGAAAATTAAGTTGCAGTGCAAAGATGTAAAGTTACGATGCTCATCAGAGGATTACAACAAATTAGGGGTTACAAAAATTGCTCCATCAAAAACTAAGTATTTGCAGCTTCAAGGTTGATGGTCGTGTCTGCATTTTCTTGGCTGAGGGTGGTCACTTCCACCCCATCATCTCGAGCACCGACGTCTTCAGTCATGGTGTCTCCTTATGGGGCAGTCTCGGTGGGTGCAGCACCTCCCTCTTTTTCCACATCCTGCAAGGCCTGAGCAAACTTGGGGTCGGCATAACCCAGGTCGATAAAGTCAGTAGCTGAAAGGCTTCCAGATTCCTTCTCTTTCATGGAAACCCATTTTCCAGTTGCCTTGAACCCCCTCTCCAGGTATTCAAAGCCAAAGCCGACAAACTCGTCAGAGACCTTGTACTCCTCCAAGATCTTCTTGGAGGCATATTCCAAGGTAGCCTTGACAGCAACGTCGACCTTGCATTGAAGGGAGTCAGTCTGAGCCTTCATGGCAGTGTTATGATATTCCCTTTGCTTGTACAAGTCCTTCTGCAGCCCCTTGGCACTGGTCTCGACCTTCTTCAGGGCGACCTTCAAATGCTCCACCTCAGCATTCAGAGTGGCTTCAGTCTTCTCAGCCTCTTGGCCCTTCTCTACCAGGGGAAGCTTCCCCAAGGTCCAGTTGACATAGTGATACATGGTGACGAGACCCTGCAGCACGTATGCTAAGATGTCAGTCTAAGGTCAGATATAGTTCGAATAATGAGGTTACACTTGTAAAACTCAGAAGCAAAAACTTAAAGGTCTTACCTGGATTGAACGGTGAAGAGAGAATTCATCCAGTAGAGGCTTATACATGGATCGGCAAAAGGGCTTATCAGACTCGGTCATGACACCGCCGATAGCATCGAAGGCCTTCATACTTTGGCCAATGATACTTTCATAGATCTTTAATTAATCAAGACGATCAATTAAGGCATCCTCAGAAGAAATGGGGATGGCACGATCCCCACCTTTCTTCTTCTGCCTCTGATCCTCCGGGGCAGGGTTGGTAACCTTCCTCTTCTTAGTTGCCTCAGCCCTTGAGGTAGATGGAGGGGGAGGAGGAGCATTCAGACCTACTTTTTGAACGAGCTTTGTCAGACTTGGTGCGGCCATCTCCCACAACTCGTCCGAAATTCCTTTGGGGCGCTCCACAAAATAGAAAGGTTTGAGTTAGAGAATCAGATATACATATATTCAGAGGTATAACTTTTTGAAATAAAAAACTTACCAAGATCTGTAAGAGGACTTCCACCTAAACCAGTCTCAGAGAGGTAATAGGGGGTCATCAGGTGCTCGAATTTGACAAGCAGACCATGCTCCCCCTGATCTTGAAGGTCTTTGACCTTATGAAGATTTTGCGGGCTTAGCCCAGGGTCGATCCTAGCAGCCATTGTAATATTTCCCCATCATATAGGCATCCTCGGCTCTAATAAGGAAGAGGGGGCACATGGAACAAATTACCAAGGCCCCGAGGCAAAGAAATACCGTGGCTTCCAGTTATGGTTCGTGGTTTAAGTAATCTGAAGCATCTTCTTTTCTGGCTTCTGAGCTAAAAAATGATAATAGCTCGGATGATTTCTGGCAAATGAAGGGACATAGCATCCTATAAAGACTTGTACATGAAGGTCTAAGTGATGAACAACCCTCTATAAGACAATGGCTCCAATTATCACCCTCCAAGCATTGGGTGACAACTGGGAAGGGGCCAAGTTGATATAGGCCAATATAGACCTGATGATGGGATGGATGGGTAGATGAAATCCCAACTTGAACATCTGCTCGTATAGGAAGATCTCACCATCTCGGCCGTGATAAGCCCTCTCTTCCCTCAGAGGTCTCCTGAGTTTTATAGAGGGGCATATGGAATATAGGTATATGAAGGATAGGAGGTCGATCTCGCTAATTGAACTCTCAATCTCGGCCGCCTCAGAGATGTCAACATCACTCTCAGCATCATCATCATTTAGCACAACGTCGGCCTGAGCAGACGATGGGGCACTACTTGGAAACCTCTGAGCGAACTCAGCCCCTGTGATAACTGATAGGGGAATGGCTTCAAGGATTGGCAGAACCGCCACACTTGACCCAATAATTTCAACCTTAGAAGAAGAGGTTGATGTACTTGAACTTTTGTGGGACGAAGCTCAACTGGAAACCTCCGCTTGATCAGGGGACTAATCTTGCCGAGTTGTGAAATCCATGGCCTCTTGGAAAGAGTCTTCAGACATAGGGTCTGAGGTAGATGACTCAGACTCAGACATTGGTGTAGGTTCAGCTGAGGCCTCTATTGGGTTAAGTGGTTCGGATGGTTCAGGGTATATAACCTTCAGAGGTTGTGGGAAAATAGGCCTGAGGGGGAATGCCTCTGCCCTGCGAGCTTCCTCTTGGGTTCTTTCTGCTTGTTTAATTTTTTCTAAGGCCTTTTCCCTAAGAGAGGGGAATTCCTTTAAGAGTTGGTAGAGGGGTCTGAGCATATGAGGTAGACGTTAGACTTATGACTATCCTAAGCAAAAATGATTGGCAAATGGAATTAAGGATCAAACTATCGAACTTCAAACAAAAATAACCAAGAACACCAAGAACAACAGTCGCCGGAAAACACAAGCAACTATCAAAATACTCTAAAACCTTGTCGAAAATTGAAGAGACAAGAATAAAAGGGGGCAAAAAAATGGCAGAGCAAGGTAAAGACAATACCTGAAGACTTGTGGAATTAAGAGAGGTTGAAGAAATGCAGAAATCCAAACAATGAAGCAACCAAGCTTTCTAGAGAGAGAGTTGTAGAAAATGCCCAAGTTCGGTGAAAGAGAGAAATGAGGAAGAAAGAGAAAAATAGGGATTAAAACCCTTAAGTATGAGTGCACACCTCCCAAGGCCCATCATTACCTTGGGAGCCCAAAAGACAACCAACATAATTACCCTTATCAGACACGCAAGCCACTTCAATAATTGACAAGTGTCAAAAAAGGAATATGGGTACAAAGAAAAAGGACCTCGGAGTTGTAGACCCCATAGTCACCTGCTCCCACATGTAACTAAGGACTCGGGGGTGATTGATATGCCCAGAATGTACCCCCTAGGATCAGAGATATCAACCTCAACCTTAGATATGGTCGACAATTGGAAGGGCCTTAGATCAGTGACCAACCGTCTCGTCCCAAGCAAGGTTGGCTATGGTCGACGTTGTTACCAACCTCGTCAAGAGAGGTCTTCATGATCTGTGGGATAATTATTCATCAATCCATCCAAGGGATGACAACCTCGATTGGGAGTAAGCCGAGGTTACATAAGCATACTTCCATCAAGGCCAGCTTTGGCAGGGAATCAACCGATGTTCCTATCATGTTCGAGCTCAACCTCGACCTAGGTAAACCTTATGGCATTGCCTGCCTACCCTCAGCCCCATATAGGCCGAGGTAATCATGACTAACATCGGGTTGGATATCATCTTGGCTTTGCCAACCTCGTACCCTTCCAGGCCGAGGTTGTGACCAGGCAAGGATGGTAGAGCTCTTATACGCATATGTGTGGATAATGACACGTGTACACAAATCTGTTATAACAAATCATTCTCCTCACGTGGGTGGAATATTTCATCATCATTCTCTACATGTGACAGGGATAGATGTCTTCATCATACTGGCTAGATCAACACACACATGCTCATTGCATGCATGGGGGTACACTACACCCCCAGGCACTATAAATATTTATCTTCTCCTTCTTGGAAAGGTATTTGAAGTGAGAAACCCTAGCTAAAACTCTGTTCAAATACACAATAGAGAGAGAAAGCTTGAGAGATTGTATCTATGGCCATTAGAGCCCTCATACATTGATACACATCATACACTTGCACAGTGGACGTAGGCTTGATTGGCTGAACCACTTATATTCTAGTGTAAATCCTCTTCCCCTCATGTCCTTCTACTATGTGTGTGCAAACCCTTATACTAGCATTGTTAACATTGAATTGAGCTCTCAAACACCTTGAAGGGTGGTGTTGTTTCCAGCATCATCAATCTTGATCCTCATAAATTAAATAACTTCATCTTCTATAAAATTGAGCAACTGTTCATCATTATATGCATCATCATACTACTTTTCATTATCAACTTTCTCTTTATTATTGTTGGAAGCTTTTTGATAATTAAAAGATGCATGTCCCTCCTTTCCACACTTGTAGAAAAGTATCTTGCTTCCTACAAACCGAGGATGTGGTACTACTTGCTAAACTCGTATTGATTTCCTTAAGTAGATTTTATTCCAAAAGTTTTCTACAAATAGTTTGATCTAAGTTTTTACAAAGCGTTTCCTCATCCTTGATAAGCTCCTTCATGAAACGGTCTTTTGGAAACTTAATTGGAACGGTTGTTAGATAGTACCAACGGAGCTTCCACCTTCATTGCCAATTGTACAACACTAAGTGAAGTCAACATGGTTGAAACTCTACCAAGTTCTCGATGTTTGGCCATAACTCCAACAAATAACGATGTATTACTTGTACTTCAGACTCGATTGATTGTACACGAGTTTACATCTTGTAAAACTCATTTGTTAATTCTAAAATAAGAGAGTCCTATGTAAGTGATTGATGATTGTGAAATATGGTCTTTTTGTTCACATTCTCTACCCCCATCATTTTATAAAGTAGTGCCTAGGGTTTGTTTCCAAAATCCAACTGGATACGAAAGTGGTCCTCTTTCTAGATGGAGAGAGAAGTGGCTAGAGAGATGGATTATGTCGTGGCTAGGTTGGCTGTGTTTGGAGTCAAATAAGGGCACAAGTCTTATTGGGTATTAAAGCGACCCACATTGGCTTTATTTGAAATGGGCTTAAATGAAGCTAGCCTAATTTGTACTTTCTTTAATAATATAAATGATTGGGTTGTTGTTGACCTGTAAGAACCAGGAATTTCTATAAACCCTAATCTACCTACGATCACAATTTAAACCCCTATGCGATGTGTAAAACCAAACTTCTTCTAAAGAAGAATCAAACTATGTTTAAAAACCTACAACTTTATTATATTAACTTAGACCCATTGAAGTTTCAATAAATTACAAAAGAGACCCATAAATTATCAAAATAAGATAACTTGATATATATTTAACCCTTAAACTCCAACCATACATAAAAATAAGCCTATAGACCTTAACTGGCATAAAATTATAGTTTTGAGCCTAAAAACTTCATGAAATTACCAAAATATCCCTAAACGTTAAAAAAAGTGTACTTTTAAGGCTATAAATACAATTATACAAACAAGGAAGGACTAAAATTGAAACTTTCTTAAATTTTATTTCAAACCCTGTCCAGCTGCTACCCCACATAAGCATAAGAGGTAAAAACCACGTGAAAAATCCTATGAACCTTGTAAGGACATTTTTGTCCAACATACTTGTATATGTCATTAGCCGTAACACCGTTGCAAAGATTCAAAGTCCATTCATCATCAACGGAATCCGAAGATCAAAAGAAAGGAAGAATTCAGAAATCCAGTCAGACGGACCGGTCCGCCTGAAATTAAAACGAACCGATCCGCCCCGGACCGATCCGCTGAGACCCGGACCGATCCGCCTTGCTCTTAGAAGACCAGTAAGCCCCGGACCGAATGCGAACCGATAGAGCCAATAATTAAAAGAACCGGTTCGCTATCGGACCGATCCGCCTATGGCCCGGACCGGTCCGCCCTGGATAACCATGAACAGATCGTGTGGAGATTTTTTAGGGCAAATGAATTCTTATTTATACCAAGATCAGGGAGTTGGTTTTCTTAAGACTTACACACGATTTTCTGAGTTCCATAACTCATAAGTCTTCATGGCATTTGAGTCCATTGATTCATACCCTTGATTCACACAAATTCCATACATTTGTGAGTCACTTTTGGTAACCCAAGAACACCATTGATGTTCAACCCTTTGTGAAGTGGACCGCTTCTTCCTCTTCATTGCAGCCCTACTGGACAGGGATAGTTCCAGCCGCCAGCCCTACTGGAAAGGGTTTCTTCCAGCCGCGACTACAGAATCCGATACCCGAGGGTAATTCTTAGTTAAATTGTATTTCATTGTAATCCGATTGTAAACCGTCTTTTACAAATTATAGTGATATACAAATGGTTTTGCCCCTGTGGGGGATTTTTCCTTAACTTTGTGTGTTGAATATCTTGTGCATGATTTCATATTGTTTCAATCACACCTAGTTGCATGCTTAGGGTTAATTTGGGTTAAAAATGGCAGTTATTATATTATTTCTTAATTGAACGCAAGCGCCAACTCTTTCAAATTGGTATCAGAGCAGGTTACGCTAATCTATCGCGTATTCCTTTTTCCGCAAAATTTTTAAGATATCAATTTTCTGAATAACTTGATTTTCGAAAAGAGCGTGTTCAAATGGAGAAGTCATATTATAAAATGCCTATTTTTGACGGGTTGAATTATGCCTATTGGAAAGCCCGTATGAGGTCGGCTTTAAAAGCCATTGACAAACGTGTCTGGATTTTGGTTGAACGAGGGTGGACTCCTCCAACCGTGACTGTTGATAATGTGACCAACTTGAAACCTGACATCAATTGGACTGATGATGAATTTAAATGGTCATCTTTTAACTCTAAGGGTCTAAGTGCTATTTCTGGGTCTGTCACTCCTGATGAGTTCAAACGCATAATGACTTGCACCACGTCAAAAGAAGCATGGGATATTTTGCAACTTACCCATGAAGGAACGAATGCTGTTAAAGAGTCAAAATTGCAAAATTTAACAACTCAATTTGAAACCATCACCATGCATGAAAATGAATGTTTTGATGAATTTTATGCTAGGCTTTCTGACATTGTTAATACTAGCTATAATCTTGGTGAACATATTCCAAATGCTAGAGTTGTTAAAAAGATTCTTCGTTCCCTTCCTAAGCGTTTTATACCTAAAGTCACTGTGCTAAATTCCTTGGGTAATTTAAATACTCTAAAATTGGAAGAACTGGTAGGAGATTTACAAACTTATGAAATAGACATGTTTCCTAAATCTGCCAAGTCAAAAGATAAAGGTATTGCCCTTAAAGCCCAAGAGAGAAAAAGTGAGGGGTCGGCAATAAAGAGAGTCGAGTCATCTAGAAAAATAGAAACTTCTGATTCTGAATGTGAGTTTGACCTAGATGATTTGGCACTTTTTGCTAAAAACTTCAAGAAAATTCTGAAATTTAAGAAAAATGGGAATTTCAAAGATAAAAAGAATTTTCAGAAAAATAAGTTTGAAAAGAAAGATTTCAAAGAACCCCCTAAAGACAGTGAGAGGTGTTTTGAGTGCGACGGTAAGGGACACAGAGCGTTTGAGTGTGCCACTCGTCTGAATAGGGAAAAAGGGTAAAGCTGTCCTTAATGCTACCCTTAGTGACGACAGTGAGGTCGAGACGGTGGACTCGGGAGATGAGTCACCGCATGAGCGTAACTTCACCGCGTTCATGGCTAGTCATGTGAGTACTCCTAGTGCATCTCACGACGATGAGATTACTACTTCACAGGGACACCTCGACAGCGAGAGCGAAGAGAGTGAGGGAGAGGAGGAAGGTAGTGAGGACGAGAGTAACCTTCAACGCGCGTACGCTGAGTTGTATAATAAATCATTTAAAACTAAAAAGCGTAACAAAGCCCTAGTTCTTAGGATCACCGCGTTAGAACAGGAGATAGGAGAAACGAGAGAGAGAGAGTCCTCCACCTGCACCGCCATGAGAGAGAGAGAGTCTGCCTGGGTTAGTAAAGAGAATTTGCTTAAAGAGAGAGAGAGCAGTTTTGAGAAAGAGAAAGCGGACTTGACTAAACAAGTGGATAGTCTTACGAGTGAGCTCCATTCCTCCCTGGAGACTCGGAAGAAACTTGAAGACCTTGTTGCCCAGCTTACTCATGACCTTGAGAGAGTTAGGAAAGTCAAGGTACAAATCGAGGACAGATCTGGAAAGATGGGAAAGATGCTCCTCGGTCCCACTTTAGGTTTTGGTGACAGGCAAGGAATAGGTTTTGATGGTGCCTCCACATCCCAAATTGCACCCGGACCAATTCCTGAGTTCACTACGACTCCTTATGGCCGTCATAAAAAACCAAGAAGGAGAGTTCGACCAAGAAAAGCAAACCAAGGTCCTCCAAATACTGTGCCCTTTTGCTTCCATTGCAAAAGAAATGGACACCTTAGGGATGATTGCCATAAGTTGGGTCGGACACGATGTACGTTTGCTCCACCACTTCAGACTGATGAGTTTGCCAGTTTGAGAGAGCGTGTTGAGTTCCTAGCCGCCACATCACAGAGTTTGATGGAGGAATTCTGACGGATGACCTTATCATCAATGAATGCGCCCCGCATTCCGGCTAAAACCAACAACAACAAGGGAATACAAAAAGGTACCTACTCTTGGGTTCCTAAGAAAGAGAAAAAGGCCCTTGTTGTCCATATCGCTCTCAAGGCCCATAATACCTCACAGTGGTATTTTGACAGTGGTTGCTCTAGACACATGACAGGTGATGTCTCATATTTTACCCATCTTGAGGATTATAATGATGGGAGAGTCACCTTTGGAGATGGTAGCAAATCTAGCATAGTTGGACGAGGTACAGTAGAGTTACCAGGATTTCCAAAGCTAGAGAACGTGCTGTACGTCAAAGGTTTGAAAGCAAACCTTCTTAGCATCAGCCAGCTGTGCGACGATGACTTTGTAGTGAAGTTTGACTGGAAAGCTTGTAAGGTCTATAATCAAGCCGGTAAACTTTTAGTGCAAGGGGTGAGGACAGAAGATAACTGTTATGGGACTGAGCCCAAATCCTCACTTGTCTGCAACAGCGCCACGATCACTCCTATGGATATGTGGCATCAACGTCTAGGTCATGTGAACGTTAGAGACTTATCTCGTTTAGTCAAAAAGGACCTAGTACGTGGCTTACCATCACTTGGAAAGTCAACTTCCATGATTTGTGGACCCTGTCAGTTGGGAAAACAAATCCGTAGCCCTCATAGGAAGTTGAATTCCATTACCACTTCCCGTGTTCTTGAGTTGATTCACATGGATCTTATGGGTCCTACTTGCACGGAGAGTGTAGGTGGTAAGAGATACATTCTCGTGATGGTGGACGATTTCTCCAGGTACTCCATTGTAGGTTTTCTGAGAGAGAAATCCGATGCTGTAGAATTCCTAACGACCAAGTGCCGTGTCCTGGAAAATCAACACGGAGTCACTATTAACAGAATACGTAGTGACAACGGCACTGAATTTAAGGAAGCAAAGGTGGATCTGTACTGTGATAGCCTTGGGATCAAACATGAGTTTTCTGCTGTGAGAACTCCTCAGCAAAATGGGATTATTGAGAGAAAGAATAGAACGATCCAAGAGATGGCTAGATCTATGCTTCTAGGTCGTAAAGTTTCTAGGAGATTTTGGGCAGAGGCAGTGTCTACTGCATGACATACGGTGAATAGGGTGTATCTGTGTCCACACACACTTCACGCTCCTTATGAGTTGTGGACTGGCAAGAAGCCCAACCTAGCATATTTTCGTGTTTTTGGGAGTAAATGCTACATCCTACGGGATAGAGAGCAATTAGGAAAGTTCGACTCCCGGAGCGACGAGGGAATATTTCTAGGCTATTCATCGAACAGTAGAGCGTACCGGGTTTTTAACCTGAAGAGCTCTAAGATTATGGAATCAATAAACGTCACCGTGCAAGATGACGAACCTTCAACGGTTATTGATCCTAATCTTCAGTGTGAGAATGAGGATTGTTCTGACAGTGATTTACTTGTTCCTATCTCACACTCTGTGGACCCTACTCCTGTGTTAGGGGACACACCTGCTTGGGTTCGCAAGAGTCATGACCCTTCTGCCATTGTTGGTGATCCCACTCTTGGGGTCAAGACTCGTGCTCAGCTAGAGAACTTTGTTAGACATCTTTGCTACACGTCCAAAGTCGAGCCCAAGAACTATAAAGAAGAACTCAAGGATGAACACTGGATATCTGCTATGCAGAATGAGTTTCTTCAGTTTAAAAATAATGATGTCTAGGAACTTGTCCCCCAACCTAGTGAGATTAATGTGATAGGTACCCGGTGGATTTTTAAGAACAAAATGGATGAAAATGGTACCATAATCCGAAATAAGGCTAGGTTGGTCGCTCAAGGCTACACACAGATAGAGGGTGTAGACTTTGGGGAGACATTTGCTCCTGTTGCGAGGCTTGAGTCCGTCCGTTTACTACTCGCCATCGCATGTCATCTGCACTTCAAAGTATACCAGATGGATGTCAAGAGTGCCTTTCTGAATGGCATTCTACAGGAAGAGGTTTATGTGGAACAACCAAAAGGGTTTGAAGACCCTAAGCACCCTGAGCACGTCTACTATCTGAGAAAAGCCTTGTATGGTTTGAAGCAAGCACCCCGTGCTTGGTACGAGAGGCTTACTTCCTATCTCTTAGCTCGTGGCTTCAAGAGAGGGGGAGTAGATATGACGTTGTTCGTCAGGAGAGATGACGGTGCTATCTTGGTTGCCCAAGTCTATGTGGACGACATAGTCTTTGGATCCACATGCTCCCAGCATGCTCACCACTTTGAGGAGGAGATGAAAAGTGAGTTTGAGATGAGCATGGTAGGTGAGCTTACATTCTTCCTTGGTCTCCAGGTTCGTCAGCTAGAGGATGGGATGTTCATCTCCCAATCCAAGTATGCTAGAGAACTAGTGAAGAAATTTGGTTTAGACTCCGTTAAGCATGCTCGTACACCTATGAGTACCACTACCAAGCTTAGTAAGGACACTTCAGGCAAGGACGTAGAGCAAACCTTGTATCGGAGTATGATAGGCAATCTTCTTTACTTGACTACTAGTCGTCCCGACATTGCCTTTAGTGTTGGAGTCTGTGCGCGTTATCAGGCGTCTCCTAAAGAGTCACACTTACTCGCTCTAAAACGTATTATCAAATACGTGAGTGGGACTCTCTCATACGGTATTTGGTATTCCTTTGATACCGATGACCGTTTGTCCGCCTATTCGGATGCCGATTGGGCAGGGGACGTAGATGGTTGTAGGAGCACTTCTGGTGGATGTTTCTACTTTGGTTCTGCTCTTTTCTCTTGGTTGAGCAAGAAGCAAAACTCCATATCTTTGTCCACTGCGGAGGCGGAGTACATCGCCGCCGGGAGTTGTTGCACGCAACTCATGTGGATGAAGCGAATGTTGGAGGATTATGGGATTTCACAGGACACCATGACCATTTCCTGTGATAATACGAGCGCGATACACATATCCCGCAATCCTGTCCAACATTCGCGCACAAAGCACATCAGGTTACGCGAGCACTTTATACGTCAGTTAGTTGAGGAGAAGGTCGTAACCCTGAGTTTTGTTCCTACCGACCGTCAGTTAGCCGATATTTTCACGAAACCTTTAGATGCCCTTAGATTTGAGAGCCTTAGGAAGTCTTTGGGGATTTGCACAGTTGACTGAGGGGTTGGTCTATGTCTAGAATAGGATGCTTCTTCATGATCATATCATATGCTTCCTATTGCTAGTCTGTTTATATGTACTATTCTTTATTGTACAGCTTGTCTTTACTCTTTTTGCTGTTTATATTGCTTTTAAAAAAAAAAAATACAAAAAGATTTTATTTTGATAAATTTTTTTGAAAGAGACCAAAAAGAGATTTGCCTTTTATGGATAAGCATTTAAGATAGCCAAGTCACAACTTCTTTCCATATATCCATGTGACTGTTTGATAGAGATTTGAGAGGCTACATCATTTCATCCATGTGCTTAACATTGATTGGAGTCCTTGAGATGTAATTAGTGATATTTCCTACATGCTTGACTCCTATATCCTTTATTGCACACATGCACAGCTATATTTGATTGTTGCGCTTGTCAATCTCATGTTGGCTTGAGTGTTTCCATCTCAATCCTGTCTATACAATGTATAAAATGCGATAAAACTTGACAAGATTGGATTGCATGTTAAAACCGTTTTGGTGAGACTGTGTGTACATTTTCATAACGGGGAGGGGTTGCGAAAGTTGATTCTTATACTTTGCGCAAAAGCCACCGTTAAAAGGACCTAAAAAATGGAGGAATTTTTATATCCGAGGTCCTAAGAGGTTAAAAGAGCCCAAAAAAATTGATAAGGCAATAAAATGCTATTCATGCCAAATATGGGACATTTAGGTTTCACCCAATTCTCCAAAGTTTGAGAATTTAGTATACCTCTATTCAAAATATAAATCTGAGGGAGTTTTGTTGGAGATTGAAAAACGGGTTTGCACTTCCTTGAAAGTCCTGAAAAAGCATCAAAATCATTTTGGACGTTATTGGTGTAGAAATCACTTTGAGCTTTGATTTGTAGATTTGATATAGTCAATGTCGTATATTTCCAATCTTTTTCACCAAAGGAAGCATTTGAGTTCATTCGTTAGGAATATCCAATATTCATCGTGCACATATGTCATGTTTGTATGCTTTGATTTTCCTATCGAATTTTGATCACACCCATTCTTTTACGCTATCACCGACTTGGTTGTTTTATGTTCATTCATGGTGTGATTTTATGCCTTGTGTCACCCCGGTACTTGATTGCTTGATTTATTTCTCTCATTTGTCTATTTGGGGACATCATAAAAAGGGGGAGAATGAATTATCTGATTATGGGGGAGTTTTGAAATTCTGAGAATATCATCTTAAATGGATATATATGCTTATGTTTATCTCATTTCAAACTCGATACGTCACTTGGTATTTGCTTTGTCTCATGTGTGTAGGTACATCCTTGATAATCCCATGATGCACACCCTGATGAGAAAAGCGGTGAGATTTCTGAAGATTCGAAGAACAAACGATGCAGCCTTAGTCATTTGTACCTCTTTCAGTTTTGGGTTCATGGAAGGGTAGATTTGTATAGGCATTGTTCATACTTGATAATTCGGATTTTTTATGTTTGTTCCGACATAGACATAGGGGGAGATTTGTAAGGACATTTTTGTCCAACATACTTGTATATGTCATTAGCCGTAACACCGTTGCAAAGATTCAAAGTCCATTCATCATCAACGGAATCCGAAGATCAAAAGAAAGGAAGAATTCAGAAATCCAGTCAGACGGACCGGTCCGCCTGAAATTAAAACGAACCGATCCGCCCCGGACCGATCCGCTGAGACCCGGACCGATCCGCCTTGCTCTTAGAAGACCAGTAAGCCCCGGACCGAATGCGAACCGATAGAGCCAATAATTAAAAGAACCGGTCCGCTATCGGACTGATCCGCCTATGGCCCGGACCGGTCCGCCCTGGATAACCACGAACAGATCGTGTGGAGATTTTTTAGGGCAAATGAATTCTTATTTATACCACGATCGGGGAGTTGGTTTTCTTAAGACTTACACACGATTTTCTGAGTTCCATAACTCATAAGTCTTCATGGTATTTGAGTCCATTGATTCATACCCTTGATTCACACAAATTCCATACATTTGTGAGTCACTTTTGGTAACCCAAGAACACCATTGATGTTCAACCCTTTGTGAAGTGGATCGCTTCTTCCTCTTCATTGCAGCCCTACTGGACAGAGATAGTTCCAGCCGCCAGCCCTACTGGAAAGGTTTCTTCCAGCCGCGACTACAGAATCCGATACCCGAGGGTAATTCTTAGTCAAACTGTATTTCATTGTAATCCGATTGTAAACCGTCTTTTACAAATTATAGTGATATACAAATGGTTTTGCCCCTGTGGGGGATTTTTCCTTAACTTTGTGTGTTGAATATCTTGTGCATGATTTCATATTGTTTCAATCACACCTAGTTGCATGCTTAGGGTTAATTTGGGTTAAAAATGGCAGTTATTATATTATTTCTTAATTGAACGCAAGCGCCAACTCTTTCAAATGTGCACCCCATTTACCCACAACTTAAACCTCCCAAAAACTAGTTCAAATCCACCTCCTTTCAGCTCCAAACAAATCCTCACATGAAATAGTTTAAATACCCCTCGACCCAAGCAGTAAAAACTAATCCAACAATTCAGTTTCAAATCTTGAAATTTCCCTCAATTCAGGTAACTCATCATTTTATGCTTCATTTTCAATTCTTTCAATTCTAGTAGTTTTCTGCATAGTTAATATAGTTAGAATACTCATAATATGCAAGCTTTTACGTAAAGAATGGCCTAGGATAGTAAAAATTAGTAGGAAGACCATTAAAGTTGAGCTTTAATGGTGAAACTCGATATATTGACTTAAACTTTAATTTGAAGTCATGTATAACTTCATTATAACCTAAGGATATCGAATGTAATGGTGAAAAGCCACGAATGTTCATGTGGATCTCAAATCGATCAAAAGTGTTTTTTGAACTAGAAAGCTGCAAATTCAAATTTTCCATTTACAATCCATCATAATCTTTGAAGCCAAAACAAAACCACTCTCATATATAGAAGAAACCAAACCAGTTCATAAGATAGCTTGCCATACTCTAGAAATCCACGAGAGCCAGGTCAAATTTTAAAAAAAATACAGTTTTAGAACTTGAGTTATACAAAATGTCAATCCATAAAACTTATATATTTGGATTCCTTATGAAAAATTATGTTAACTTTATTAAGGAATAATCTCAAATGGTATAACAACGAAGGAGAAAACTTCGGTAAAAAATTGAAACCCTAGAAAGTCAAAATCGAGAGGTTCAAGATAAAGACTTTATTCAGAAACCATGACCACGCGCATGAGGGCGCGTGGCCAATCTGGAAATTCTAAAATTTTCCCAAACTTATTATTAAATTTTTCAGAAAAAATGGTATAAGATAAGACCATGTTTGGATATTCCTTGCTCAAGTTATGTAAAAACAAGGTTTTTACTTAAAGAAATTTCTTTTAAATTATAAATTATCCCCTATTAACTTTTCCAACTTATGAGTCCGATCCCTAAACCTTGCCCATACATACATCAAACTATTTTAAGATAAAAAATATCTAACCCCAAAGTTAAAAAATGAGCTTAAGGTCAATATTTTAAAGTTCCAAGATAATTACAAATAAGCCCCTGAAAGTTTAACAAATACAATTTTGAATACAAAATTGATCGATTAACCCCTAATACTTATATGCCACACAAGCCACAACTCTTTCGAATATCTTAGTGTGACAGCAAGTCAACCGAATACCAAGCAAGTAGGTTTTCCTACCTTTTCAGCATTATACTATTTGAAATATTGCTATTGATATCACTATGTGATAGCCTCATTTGCTCCTAGTATGTGCATGTTATTACACTGCCATACTTTATATTTTGTTAATCATTATCAGTATTTGAATTTATCATCAATATTTAAATTTAAGGATCAATTTTAACCATTCTCACCTAATAACTGATATCATGTATCTTATTGATTCAGTTCACCATAGCACTTTGTTCCATTTTAACTCTAAGCATTAGTATTAACGAGGAAGTAGATTGACGTGTTATCCCACGAAACTTTATACTTGTCCTACTAGTCTCAAATGATTTAGAGCCATGATTATTGCTACATACGTATGAATGTCACTTTAATTGTGTACATATCATATTACTTTTTTCTAAAAGTTTTGGGTTAAGTGATTATTATAAGTTAACTAATGGGTTAATTGCTTCTATACCCTTTAGTAAACTAGTAAGAATGGGATTATTAGTTTAAAAATCTTTGACTTTCTTTACATGATGCCAATTGAACTGGTAATGAACCATATTTCTTAAACGGACTAATCATTATGGAATTATGAGCTCCAATATTTTGATGTTTTACAATCTCATAAATATGGAATATTAGATTATTGTTGTCAAAATTTTAAACACTGATTCTATACATAATCCAACTCTTATTTATATATATATCATTGTTATAGAACTGGTAGAACCTGCTTAGCATATTGGTGTTAATTCCTTCCTTCTCCAGATGCGCTAGGAGAAAGAAGATAGTATCTCTTCCCTACTAAAGATAGAAACCGGTCACTTGTGTGTGTATGTGATCATGTGGGCAGAGATTAAACCAGATGGGAGCAAGGAGTGGTGGTTTTCAATTTTTTATATTATCGTGTGTACTAGAAATGTGTAACTCATACCTATGGTGGTTGAACCTTATGTAACATATTAATAATGAATAAAAGTTATGTTATTCCACCTTAGCTTTAATTCATTGCTTTATGTCTACTTATTGGTCATCCAAACCAAAAAGCAGGGTGTGATAAGATGGTATAGGAGCATGTTTTAAATCTATAACGTATCGTCAGGTTAGCATTCTATGCGGGAAATAGATAGAATATTAGTTATTTGATCTTTTCATAACTTTTTTTTATTACTATTATTATATGGTAAATTCATTTTTTAGTATGGACACATGGGATAAATTTCTGTTTAACATAGATCTCAAGCTAAATAACAGATGGGAAAAGCGTGTAAGAGAAGCGACTTTGGCCAAGTTAAGAGAATTGATTCGTGGCATTGAAGAAGAGTGAGTAGGGTCAAGTAGCAATATTAAGTGGCTAGTGTTGACCAATAGAGTAGTGGCGAGATGCAAGAATGCAAAAAGTGGATGATTTTGCCAATGATCTGATCGTACTTCAAGAAGCTATAAATTTGGCACTTAAGGATGAACTGCCAACTCGACCAATGCACCCGAAAGTAACATCTAATGGTGAAATACATGGATGGTATTCTTCCAGTACCACAGATGATTCGACTGATGATGAAGAATAAGGAGATTACCTAGTCAGCTCGAAATCTACATCTATTAACGAGGCAATCTTTCCTACTTACAATGAATCTAACATTAACAATTGTTTTAAATGTTGTAAAATATAACTTTATCTATACTGATACAGGTTATGGTGTATAATAGTGTGGTGTCATATAACTTTATGTGAAATATAGTAGGCTTGTGACTTCATTGATGTTTATAACTTTTATTATTTAAACTGTTTTATTTTTGGATGGTTAGTACTCGAACCCCCTCTGCTGGAACTCAACCTGAACAGACCGAAACTGAAGGAATCATGCGATGTCTCCAAGAATTTACTACATTAGCCCGACAATTCGAAGAGATTCGTAGAATTAATGCTCTTAAGGAATTTATAAGACAACGACCCTCGTCTTTTCTTGGGAAGCCATGTGCTAATGAAGCTGAGAAATGGATGTGCCAGATTGTGAAAATTCTGAACAGAGTAGGTATAGTTACTAATCTCTGAATAACTTTAGCCGTTTATATGTTTTAAGGTGAAGCTAATTTCTAGTGGCAAGTAATGTGGTGCAATTAAAATGTTACTAATTTTACTTGGGAACAATTTGAGGAGACTTTTAAAAAAAAGTATTTTCCCGAGACTAAGCTAGACCAACGAACCGTTGATTTCTTGAAATTGCAACAAGCTAACCTCTCAATAACCCAATAAGAGTCTATATTTAACGAACCATCTCACTATGCCCTAGAGTATGTGGATACTGAGATGGAGAGATGTAAGTAGTTTGAAATATGATCACATCCAAGAATTAAGAATTCAATCGCTTTGTTACAACTTCGTGAGTACTCTCAGTAAATTGATGTTACGACCATTGAGCAACACAATTATTTTATCATAATTTGATCTTCACCCCCAACTACTGGAAACAACCATGTCATCAGAACTCCATCTCATTCTAGACCTCATCCATATGCGAACTCTAATGGACAAGCTTATTCCCAGATCCTTCATAAAATAACTCATTCTAAAATATGTTGCCACGAATGTCATGAGGTAGGACATATTCGGCTCTGATGCCCTAAGATAAAGTCAACTCCAATCCGTCGCCAAACAAATAAATTCTCACAAAATCTAAAATTCCATTATATTCCAAATCACTCCAAACCGACCCAGAAAGTTAAGCCAATTCCGAATCGTGGGAGGAATTATGCTACACGGCCTATGAAAAATGCACATGACGTTATAAGAGGTATGATTATCTTTCAGCATGTTCCTAGACATATTTTGTTTGATACAGGATCTATGCATTCCTTTATTATTCTTAGACTAGCTAAATTAATACAATTATATCCAACCTATAGTCCATTGGATATTGAATTACCAACAGGTGAAATCAATACACCAACACAAGGTTATACAAATTAGTAAAATTCTGCTTGATCTAGGAACTCTTTTTGTTAACTTGATAATTCTATATATTCGTGGTTTCGATATTATTATCGAAATTGATGTATTATCCAAACATCATGCTTATATCAATTTTCAAGCTAAGAAAATTCATGTTCAAACCACAAATAATTGTTCTTTTATGTTGTAAGGACCAGGTCCATCAGAACCTTTTCAAATTCAAATTTCTTCTTTAATTCCAAATATGTTGGAACAATTTGAAGAGATTTTTCCCGAAGATTTACCAGGATTACCCCCTCCTAGAGAAATTGAGTTTAATATTTAATATTTATCTTAATACACTTCCTATTTCAATACTTCCATATCGAATGGCTCCATTAGAACTTTAAGAACTTCGAGAACTTCGTACCCAATTAGATGATCTTTTAGCAAAAGGTTTCATTAGATTATGTTCATCACCTTGGGGAGTTCCAAAGTTATTTGTTAAGAAACATGATGAAAGCTTTAGACCATGCATAGATTATCGTAAATTGAATTCTATAACTATTCATAATAACTATCCTTTACCCTAAATAGGAGATCTGTTTAATCAACTTAGAGGAGTAAGTTTTTTTTTTAAAATAGACTTACGATCCGGTTACCATCAGTTACGCGTTAGAGAGGAAGACATTTTAAAAACTTCTTTTTAAACTCGTTACAGACATTTTAAATTTACTAGAATGTCATTTGGTTTAACCAATGCCCCCTTCGCTTTTATGGATCTAATGCATATAATCTTTAGACCTTTTCATGATTAGTTAGTTATCGTTTTCATTGATGATATTCTCATATATTCTTAAAATCTGATAGAACATACCCAACATTTGAAGGTAGTCCTAAGTACTCTTAAAAACCATCGGTTATATGCCAAAAAGAACAAATGTGAATTCTCAATAAAGGAAATAATTTTTTTAGGGCATGTGACTTATGAGAATGGAATCCAAGTTGATCCAGCCAAGATTTCAGCCATTTTGGAATAAAAAAATCCTACTAATATTACTGAAATAAAGAGTTTTTTAGGATTGGCTGGATACTATCGCTGTTTTGTTGAAAGATTTTCATGCATTGCTCTTCCCCTTCTAAAACTAACTAGGAAGGAAGTTCCATTTGTATGGACTGAGGAGTGTAACCAATCATTCTAAGTGTTAAAGGATAAGTTAACTACTGCTCTTATCCTCACTATTCCTTCTAGTGATGTAAGTTATGAGGTGTATACCGATGCTTCATTACAAGGATTATCATGTGTGCTAATGCAATATGAAAAAGTGGTAGAATACGGGTTATGACAACTCAAGACGCATGAGCGGAATTATCTGGTCCATGATCTAGAACTAGCAGCCGTAGTGTTTGCATTAAAGATTTGCGTTGTTACCTTTATGGTGTAAGTTTCCAAATATTTTCAGATCACAAAAGTTTAAAGTATGTCTTTACCCAGAAGGACTTGAACTTAAGACAAAGGTGGTGGATAGAATTTTTGGAAGATTACCGATTTAATATTAATTATAATCCAAGCAAAGGAAATGTAATAGCCGATGCTTTGAGTTGAAATCGCATAGGAGAACTTCATACTTTAAATTCCCATGATATTGCAGCTACCATAGAGCAATATGATCTACGATAACTTACCCCTTTATAATTTTTTTAACATTATCGTTTATCCCGAATTAAGAAGGAAAATCTTAATTCAACAGACGCAAGATTCTTTTGTATAAAATTTTTTGAGCAAAAATCCATATTTTTTCTATGATAAAGAAACATGACTATGGTTTAGAAATATATTATATGTACTTGACGATGTATCTCTACGAGAAGAAGTGTTGGAAGAAGCTCATCATTCAAAATTTATGATACACCTCGAAAGCTAAAAAAATGTACCATGCTTTGAAGAAGTTATATTGGTGGCCAAACATGAGAAATGATATCAAGAATTTTGTATGGAGATGTATAACTTGTAAACAAGTAAAGATAGAACACCAACACTCTAGTGGACTTCTTCAATCGTTACCTATTACCGAATGGAAATGGGATTATATTACCATGGATTTTGTCAGTGGATTACCCCGTACGTCCCAAAGGCATAATTCAATTTGGGCAATAGTAGATCGACTGACCAAATCTGTCCATTTTCTACCTTTAAAGACCACCGATTCATTCCAAAAGCTCAGCAAGTTATATATTCGAGAAATTATTCAATTACATGGAATCCCTTTATCCATCATATCAGATAGAGATTCTCATTGAATAGGAAAATTTTGGCAAGCATTGCAAACTGCAATGGGTACTAAACTTCACTTAAGTACTATATTCCACCCCCAAACGGATGGACAATCAGATTCTACAATTCAAACCCTAGAAGATATATTACGTGCTTGTACGTTGGATATGTCTAACCACTGGAATGCATATTTACCACTTATTGAATTTTCATATAACAATAACTATCAAGCTAGAATTAAAGCTGCCCCATTCGAAGCTTCATACGGATGACCTTGTAGATCCCCTGTATGTTGGATAGAGTCAGGAGATAGTTAACACTTTGGTCCAGAAATAATTCAAGAAATCACTGAGGTAACACAACAGATTCGAGAGAAATTAAGGACAACCCAAAATCGACAGAAAATTTATGCAGACCATCGCTGAAAACCGTTAGAATTTCAAGAAAATGGGCAAATATTTCTGAAAGTGTCCCCCCCAAAAGGAATTTTACATTCGGGAAGAAAGGAAAATTA
The DNA here is from genome assembly GCA_949130495.1 of Sambucus nigra. NCBI lineage: Eukaryota > Viridiplantae > Streptophyta > Magnoliopsida > Dipsacales > Adoxaceae > Sambucus > Sambucus nigra. The sequence goes on from OX422220.1 coordinate 56,580,625, forward strand.
GCCCCAAGATATATTGGACCTACAGTTTCTAATAGAATTGGATTTGTAGCCTATCAATTAGAATTACCTGTGGAATTATCCAATATCCAGAACGTTTTTCATGTATCACAGTTACTCCAGTATATATCAGATCCATTCCATTCCATTACATGGCAAGATGTGTCAGTTGAACCCAACCATGAATTTAAAGTACGTCCTATTCAAATTCTTGATCGCCAAGTGAAGTATCTTAGAAATAAGGAAATCCCCTTAGTTAAAGTACTTTGGGAGCATCAGAATTAACAAGAAGCTACAGGGGAACGAGAACAATCAATGAAGAATCAATACCCCGACTTATTTTAAGGTAAAAGTCGAGGACGATTTTTTTAGATAAGTAAACTGTAAGAACCGAGAATTTTTGTAAACCTTAATCTACCTATGATCGCGATTTAAACCCTTGTGCGATGTGTAAAACCAAAAGTCTTCTAAGAGGAAAGAAACTATGTTTAAAAACCTACAATTTGTTATATTAACTTAGACCCCTTGAAGTTTTAATAAATAATAAACGAGCCCCTAAAACTTTCAAAATAAGATAACTTGAGATATATTTAACCCCTAAACCCCAACCTTACATCAAAATAAACCTTTAAACTTCAACTAGCATAAAACTACAATTTTAACCCTGACAACTTTCTAAAATTAGCAAAATAGCCTAAACTTTATGAAAAGTGTACTTTAGGGCTATAAATACAATTATACAAATAAGGAAGGACTAAAACCAAAACATTCTTAAATTTTATTGAAAACCATGTCCACCTACTATACCATATAAGCGTAAGAGGTTAAAACCACATATAAAAGCCTATGAACCCATGTGCACCCCATTTACCCACGACTTAAACCTCCCCTAAACTAATTAAAATCCACTTCCTTTCAGCTCTAATCAAATCCTCACTTGCAATAGTATAAATAACCCTCGACTCAAGCAGTAAAAACTCACCCCACAGTTCAGTTTCAAATCTTGAAATTTCCCTCAATTCAGGTAACTCATCATTTTATGCTTCATTTTCAATTCTTTCAATTCTAGTAGTTTTCCGAATAGTTAATATACTTAGAACACTTATAATATGCAAGATTTTAAGCATAAAATGATCTAGGATAGTAAAAATCAGTAGGAACACTGTTAAAGCTTGAGTTTTAATGGTGAAACTCGATATATTGCCTTAAACATTGATTTGAAGCCATGTATAACTTCATTATAACCTAAGGATCTTGAGTGTAATGGTTAAAAGCCATGAATGTTCATGTAGAAACGAAACCCAATTCATAAGAGACCTTGCCATAATCTAGAAATCCATGAAAGTTAGATCAAATTTTTAGAAAAAACACAATTTTAAAACTTGAGTTATACTGAATGTCAATCCATAAAACTTTTATATTTGGATTCTTCATAAAAAATTAGGTTAAATTCGTTAAGGAATCATGTCAATTGGTATAACAACGAAGGAGAAAACTTCGGTAAAAATTTAAAACCCTAGAAAGTCAAAATCAAGTGGCTGAAAATGAAGACTTCATTCAGAAACCTTGACCACGCTCGTGAGGGCGCGTGGCAAATCAGGAAATTCAAATTTTTTCCTAAAATTGTTATTAATTTTTTTTTTATCAAAATGGTATAAGATAAGACTTTGTTTGGGTATTCCTAGTTCAAGTTATGTAAAAACAAGGTTTTTATTTGAAGAAATTTCTTCAAAATTACAAATCAACCCCTATCAACTTTGCCAACTTATTAGTTTGGTTCCAAAACTTTCCCATACATACTATTGTAAGATAAAAATCTCTAACACCAAAGTTAAAAAATGAGTTTAAGGTTAATATTTTAAAGTCCCAAGATTATTACAAATAAGCCCCCGAAACTTTAACAAAGACAATTTTAAATACAAAACTAATTGATTAACCCCTAATATTTATATACCATACATTGTATAACAGAAGATCAAGCCACAATTCTTCCGAATATCCCAGTGTGACAGCAAGTCAACCGAATACCAAGCAAATAAGTTTTTCCTACCTTTTTAATATTATACTCTACGTATTTGAAATACTGCTATTGATATCACTATGTGACAACCCCATTTACTCCAAGTATGTGCATGTTATTATACTGCCCTACTACATATTTTGTTAATCATCATCAGTATTTAAAATTATCATTAGTATATAAATTTAAGGATTAATTTTAATCCTTTTCATCCAGTAACTGATATCATGTATCTTTTTGATTCAGTTCACCCTAACACTTTGTGCCATTTTTACTATAAGCATCAGTATTAACTAGGAAGTAGACTGACATGTTATCCCACAAAAATTTCTACTTGGCCTACTGGTCTCAGATGATTGAGAGCCATGATTATTGCTACATACATACAAGTGCCACTTTAATTGTGTGCTAACATATTACTTTTCCCTAAAAGTTTTGGGTTAACTGATTATTATAAGTTAACTGATGGCTTAATTACTTCTATACCCTTTAGTGAACTGGTAAGAATGTAATTATTAGTTCAAAACTCTTAGACTTTCTTTACATAATCCCAATTGAACTGGTAATGAACCGTATTTCTTAAATGGACTAATCATTATGGAATTATGAGTTCCAACATTTTGATGTTTTATAATCTGATAAATATGGAATTACCTGCTTATTATTGTCAACGTTTTAAACACTGATTCTATACGCAATCCAACTCTCATTTATATCTATATCATTATTATATAACTGGTGGAAACTGCTTAACATATTTATGCATATTCTTTCCTTCTCTAGATGCACTGTGAGAAAGAAGATAGTATCTCTTCCCTACTAGAGAAAACAATCGGTCACCTGTGTGCATATGTGATCGTGTGGGCAGAGATTATACAAGATGGGAGCAAGAAGTTACCCTTTTTAATTTTCTGTATTATCGTGTGTATTAGAAACGTGTAACTCACCCCTGTGGTGGTTTAACCCCATGTAACATATTAATAATGAATAAAAGTTATGTTATTTTGCCTTAGCTTTAATTCATTGCTTTATGTGTACTTCTTGTTCATTCATACCAAAAAGCAGGGTGTGACATGACCTCATTTTAAAACCTGCTGATTTGGGACCATTTGGAGTTAGGTCCAACTTTGACCATCTTTTTGTAGAATTTGGACTCATTAATGATGCCTCATTTACTTTGAAATTTGAATGGTGCTGAAGTGGATTTTATAGGGCTTGAGAAGATTGAGTTGCCTAAAACCTTTAAAAGTATATATAAACCACACAATAGTGATCTACGAGAAACCTTCTCTTTTTTTCTTTCTTGCGATGTCACTCAACGCAAACCTAATCTCGATTTTAAAAAATAATAATAACACTAGTTATAGGAGGCATAAAGGAGATAAATGTGATATGTGTGTGTGTGTGTGTATATATATATATAAAAAAAATAACTATGATTAATTGCATTTATTATACTACTTTGTTGTCTTTTCATTAGAATAAATGACTATTCCTTTTATATATATAATTTAGGCTAGTTAGGAATGGAAATGTCATGCATTGGACCATTAAGTATATATCATCACCAGTGAGTGATAAATTTGAATGATTTCCTCTTATTATATGTTTTGTCGCGCTTGCATCAAATTGGTATCAACGATGTCCGTTCTTGGCATCTATTCATTCTAATTGTTCTATGGATCTCAATGCCTGAGTTATGGCTTCAATTCGGAATAAAGGATTGGTTAGGAGAGTGGCTTAGCCGATAATTGTTCCAACTGCATCCAGGTTTGTGCAAAAAATTCGATCAAATCTTTGATGAAGAATTAATCCAATGGCGAGACTCAACTGCAAGGCCATAGAAAATTCGTTGCACGGACGAGTGGGTTAGTAAGTTTTTCAAGGCCCAACCCCCTCCGATGGCATCACATATGACCCACTTTATTTCTTCATGTTCATTATTATTTGACGATCATGAGAATAGGTCTAATGATGATGTTGAATCTGAAGATCAAATGGCAAAAAATGAGGGCTTTTGAAGAGATGACATCATCTTCATCTTTTCCTTTAGCCCCGATAACATGGTTTTTTAAACATTGGGGTTACAATTACACACAATGGGCTTGAACCTGACCCTTGTGAATGTGGACAAAAAATAATGAATGCCAATGTTGTGGATGAAGAAAGCGACGGGGAATATAAGGTCACTCAAACAAGAAAAAGGATATGAGGAGGGGGTCACCATGGAAGAGAATAATCTTAAAGTTCTCACCATCATCGATGAATAAAACAAAGAAGACGTCTTGACCATTAAAGTCGGATTTGAGGTCTATGATGATGATGATGATAATAGCTAGATATGACAACGGAGGAAGGAGATAACTAGATGTCGTCATTGTCATGGGTGGCTCAATCGGAGGCGATTGACGAAAAAAGTATAGAACTTGACGTCTTTGACGAGGAACCCAATGATGAGTAATAATAATGAATAATGAGTGATGATGACTTTTTCTGGATATATTTTCTTTATGAGTTTATATATTGATGTGATGGTATACAGACTTCCTTTACTAGTCATTAACTTATGATTCCCTTTTCACAATGAACTGTATGATTTGTGAGGGTATTAAAACTTTAAAGATCTAATGCTAACTCTTTACTATAGTAAATTAAGCTGGAAGTTCAGTTTTGTTTAACATATTCTTTTCTTACTTGCCTTGTCTCTTTCATGTTGCCACAAAGGCAAACACCATATGATTTAGACAATGTAATAATTTCATAAAATATATTTTATACCATAATATGTTGGACAATTGATTATAGTGTGTTTTTTATACATTTATTTATTAGTTTTACTAATTTTTATGCTTTGTACCAAATATTACAATACGATACATGGTAAGTGATACATGGGACTTTCAATACGTGGTAGCTAACTTGATTTGCCAATTTCTCTTTAGAACCACAACAAAGAACTTGAAGCAAAAGAAGCATATAAACTAAAACTCCATGTTATAAGCGTTCTTGATGTGGTCTATATTGGTTTTATGATTCTACATGTGCTAGAATTTTGACGACAGGGTTATTAAAATGCTCTTGATCATGGGCTTTAATTTGTACAATGCCTTCAATAATATATTTTTGACAATTTTCAATGACTTTATTTGATGTATGCGGGGGTTGTGGCATGTTCATGGGAAGTCAATTATGACTTTGTGTTTATTATTTTTTAATCTTCTTTTACTAGTAAATATGAGTTTATTCTTGGAAATATTCTAGAATAGTCTAGATAGAGCTAGTGATATCATGGTTAGGACCATTTGAACCATGACATCACTAATGACATCATACTTAGCTTGCTCGTAAAGTATTATGAGCTTATAAATACTAATTGTGGCCATCCCGAGGACGGGGTCAGGGCCGGGGGGAGGGCGGGTCTCCTGAGGAGTGTCCCTCTTTCCTTCCCTTCTGACATGTGCACGAAATCACATCCTTTCTCGGTGTGCTCGAACGTTGTCAATATGGGGTGATATGTAGAAATAGAGTCGCCAACCTATTTTAAATAAAATAGGCAAAATAAATGTTGCCGCCTCGAGAGAACTACATCAAGTAAAATTCTAATGCTTGCGAAACCAAGTTGTTCAAGGGTCTAGGGACTAAGTTATGGAATGGGAAGGTGTTAAGAACCCATCCCACCCTTTCGATCTCTCATGGGAACGTGTTAATCTTATCTTGTTAAACTCCGTGATGTGTGTGCTTATGTACATAATATAAATGGAGAATGTAATCGCTCAACTCACATCATGGACAAAGGCGGAGTGAGGTCATCCTTAGGAGTGTTTCCAAAATAGTAATTCAAAATATAATGTAAGTATTTGCTAATTCGCAAATCATTATAGAGGAGCGAATACATATATCGGACAAGACACAAGCAAGCAAGCATATAAAGCATATTAAGAATATATAATAAGAAAAAGGTAATAAATATATATGGGGGGACTCGAGTCTAGATATTTACCCAAGACACCTACATAGCCCAAAGGGTATCAAAGTCCATGTAATTTGAAGACAATACGAGTTGGGGTTTAACCCATAAATCCAATCGAGGACTTTTCTTACGTGTGTGTGTAGAAAAAAGGGTTTTAGTGTGAGAAAATGTGATGAGAATTCCCCTTTGGAATTTATAAGTAAACCCTCTTTTTCTTGTTTTTGTTTTTTCAAAAATAAAGTATGTGGAAATAATAATAATAAAGGTTTGGAATTAATGTGTATGATGTAATGAAACAAAGCACTAAAGTGAAAATAAAGCAACTAATGCTAAACTAAGAGAATTTAAAGACAAAGGTGGAGATTTGGACCTACTTATGAAGATTTGAAGTGGATCTTGATTGTAGATGTGCTGATCTTACATCAAGGTGATAGTGGTATGAGGAGATGGGTGAGAATAAAGGATGCAGAAAATGGGCTTTTTAAGGGAGATCAACTATAGATTCGAGAGAATGTTCTCTCAATGGTTGAGAAAAATATTCAGGGGGTTCTGAGGTGTGTTTTTTAAAGTGGGGTCATGAAATCTATTGATAGGGACAAGGGGTGCCGATTGGCAGGGGTTTAGACTTGCCTATCAGCGTAGAACCACATACACACTACCGATTGGTAGGGTCTTGAGGGTGCCATTCGACAGTCTGAGATAGGTTTTTTGAATAAACAATCATAAAATGCGAAACACAAGTCAAAATTGTGTACGAGGTGGACTGTTAGAAAGGGTGTTCAGAGCCCTTTAAGAATCCATTAAACCACTGTCGGGTTTGGGAGTCTACCGAGGTCAAACAGGGCTCGAAAGCGCCCATTTGTTACTTGATAAGAAATTCTCGAAGGAAAAAGGATCGTTCACCCGAACCATAAGACTAATTTGTGCACGGGATCGACCATTTGAAAGGGTATTTAATTCCCTTAAATATTTCATTCAGCTTCGTTCAATTCAGAGAGTTGACCTAGGTCGAATGGGACTCAGAAGCAGTTGATGACCCTTCGGAGTAAAATGGGTTGTTTGTCCATGACATAAGGCTAATTCATGAACGAGGTAGACCTTTGGAAAGGGTATTTATATCCCTTCAAATATTGATTCAACTTCATTTAAGCTAAAGAGTTGATCCGGGTCAAGCGGGGCCCGGGAGCACCCAATGGCCTCTAGATCATTTTTTGATTATAAAATAGACATGCTCTTTCGAACCATAAGGCTGATTTACACACGAGGTATACCGTTAGAAGGGGGATTCAGAGCCCTTTGAAGATTCATTGAGATTTCACTCAGGTAAGAAATATGATCACAGTCAAATGGGGCTCGGGAGTGTCCGGTAATCTCTAGATCAGTTTTTGATGTAAAACATACCATTTGTTTGAACCATAAAGCCAATTCATGCATGGGGCAAACCATTTTAAACTGGATTTAGAGCCCTTCGAAGATTCATTGAGCTTTTTCTCAGGAGAGAAAGTTAACCAGAGTCAAATAGGGCTCAAGAGCATCCGGTGGACTCTAAATCAGTACTCAGGTTATGACCTAGGGTTTTTGATGTATTAGTGAATTCTAAGGACCTAAGGAGGTGCTTAGGGGGGTTCTAGTACGATGTTTCTATAGAGATCCCCCTCGATAATCGAGCTTGGAACAAGTGAAGGCCGTCAAATGATAGACACCGCATCGGAGTTAGGAAAGAGGTTTTTAGGTCGATTATAAGGACCTAGAGGTTGACTGATTCAGAGGGTTGATGTTAGTTTTGAGAATCAAATGAGATGAAGGCGATCGATTTAGTGGGTCTATGTTGATTCTAAGGACCCAAAGAGATGAGGATGATCGGTTATATGGGTCGAATATGTGTCAAGATTGGTTCTAAAGGGCTAGGGAGACCGATACAGTGGGTTGAGGTCGATTCTAAGGACCTAAACCGATGTTGAGGGTGATTTATTTTGGGGTTGAGGTTAACTTTGAGGACTTAAAGTTGTAACAACCAATTTTGTGAGCTGAGGTTAATTCCGAGGGCTTAAAGTTTGGACGTCCAATTATGAGGGCCGAAGTAAATTCTGACGACCTTAAGTTGTAGTGACTAATTATGAGACTCAAGTTCAATTATGAGGATCTAAAGTTGGGATAATTAATTCTGAGGGCCGAGGTTAATTCTGAGGACCTAAAATTAGGACGACCAGTTTTGAAGATCGAGGTCAATTCCGAGGACCTAAAATTGGGACTCCCAATTCTGAGGGTCGAGGTTAATTATGAGGACCAAAAGTTGGGATGACCAATTCTAAAGGTCGAGTTCGATTATAAGGAGCTTAAATTACGATGACCAACTATGAGGGCCGAGGTAAATTCTGAGGACCTAAAGTTGGGATGACCAATTCTGAGGGTCGAGGTCAATTATGAGGACCTAAAATTATGACAACCAATTCTAAAGGCTGAGGTCAATTTTGAGGACTTTAAGTTGTGATGACCAATTTTGAGGTCCGAGGTTAATTTTGACGACCTTAAGTTGTGGCGACCAATTCTGAGGGCCGAGGTCAATTATGAGGATCTTAAGTTATGGCGACCAATTCTGAGGGTTGAGGTCAATTCTGAGAACCTAAATTTTGTGATAACTAATTGTGAGAACCTTAGGTTGTGACGACCAATTTTGAGGGTTGAGGTCAATTCTGGGGACCTAAATTTGGGACCACCAATTATGAGGACATAGTTCAATTCTGAGGACCTTAAGTTGGGACGATCAATTTTAAGGGCCGAGATAAATTTTGAGTACCTTAAGATGGGACGACCAATTCTGAGGGTCGAATTCAATTTTGAGGACCTTAAGTTGTGACGACCAATTCTGATGGTCGAGGTTAATTTTGAGGACCTTAGGTTGTGACGACCAATTTAAAGGTCGAGGTCAATTCTGAGGACCTAAAGTTGGGACAACCAATTTTGAGGGACGAGGTCAATTATGAGGACCTAAAGGACGACCAATTCTGAGGGTTGAGGTAAATTTTGAGGACCTAAACTTGTAACGTGAAATATTTCTCTCCTCGGGAATTTAAGTTACCAGCGGTTCCACTAGGGATTATGTTGTTTTGAGACTTGAGGGGTGTTTATGCTGGGGAATTACCGAGGATAGGGGTGTAAGATTAATTTTGATGGGGATTATGCTAGGGATAAGAGAGTAAGATTAATCCAATTGGGGATTTGAGAGTTTGTAATGGGCTTAGTTCTCTAAAAATGATTTTCTTGAGGAAAGTGAGGTTCCATATCTTTCAAGGATTTTTGGGAATTTTGAGTTTTTTTGGAATTTTCTAGCATGTTTTGTACGAAATTGGAAAAAGGGTGCTGATAGGCAGTCTTGGGAGGGTGCCAATTGGCAAGGGCATGGACTCCTGGGCTTCCTTGGGAAGAGAAAAAAGAAGCTACCGATCGATATGGACTGGGGCTTCAGAACTTCACTTCTGGGTGGATTACTGAATCTTTGTTGGGGATATAGGTGACTGTATACCCTTGGATCCTTCCTTTGGGACCGCATGGGCTATAGGATGCAAGTGTAGATAAGGAGGTACCTGTAGCATGCGGTGGTTTCGGGGTTAACGGGGCCTACAAATAAGGTGACATCCATTTCTGATTATTTCGTTTTGAGATTTTCCTGCATATTCGTCATTGTGATTGGAGGAGCATGGAGTTGACCATGATGTTTGCTTGACTTAGCGGCTTTGTACTTGAAAAGAGAGACTTAAGACGGTAAAAAGTATGCATTTTTTATTTGATTATCTTGATTTAGTGGCTTATTCCATATGCACTTTAATTTACTACAAAGATTTTATTTTGAAAAGAAGTGGCAAAAGTGTGTTTTTTGGAATTTTTGAATAGAGGAAAGCCTTGGAGGCCTAGTTGCAAAGAGTTTTCCCTTTGAAAGGGCTTATTTTTGAGAAAAAAGTAGGATAAATGCGATATCCCCTGAGGTGTTCTTATTGAAGTACGGTATCCCCCGAGGGCATAGGGGATCCTATCGGCTCAATCTTTATAACTCTCAGTCATCTTGCTGATTATGGCTTAGAGGCTTTTACTGGTGACTTCGACAACACCATTTGTTTGGGATCGGTAGGGAGAAGACTCGTGTCTCTAAATCCCGAAGTCTTTGACCAATTCTGTGATCTCAGCTTCGAAGTAGAGCCCATTATCTAACACTAACTCATGAGGAACTTCGTATGGAAATATAATGTTGTTTATAATAAACGTGGATAGTTTCTTGGCATTTAGCACTGCGCATGACTCGACTTGGACCCATTTGGTGGAGTAATCAATGGCGACCAAGATGAATTCATGACCATTTGAAGCTTTGGAAGTAACCTTCTTTATAATATCAATGCCCTCGGTGGAGAAGGGCCAGTAAGAGGTCATGTTGTACAACTCTCAAGGAGGTAAGTTTTGGGGATTAACAAACTTCTATCATTTGAGGTATCTTTAGACATAGGCAGTGTAGTCTTGAACCATGGTGGTCCAATAGTATCCTTGACAAATGATCTTTTTGGCAAGCATGTGACCGCTCATGTGGGGCTCGCATCCCCCGTTATGGATCTTCTGCATCATTTCTTCAATATTAGCCCCTGTTAGGCAGTGAAAATGGGTTCCATCGAAGTTTTTCTTAAACAGTTCTTTGTCACAAATTATGTACTGGGCAGCCAGTTTGTGAAGGGTTTCACATTTTTTCTTATTGGCATCTTAGGGATAACTACTATGTTTGAGGAGGCACCAAATATCATAATACCATAATCCGACCATGTCAGGATTTTCCAAGGGAACGAGTTTAATGTGGAAGTAGTGGGTGGGAATAAATTATTTCTAAACTAGGAAAGGGGCCATTCTTATTCCCTCACGCATATCGACCATGGAGGCCAGGATAGAAAGGGCATCAGCTAAGTTGTTCTTTTCATGAGGTAAGTAGTGGAAGTTGACATCTTTGAACTAGGAGTCCAGCTCTTCTAGGTCGACATGGAAGGGTAGGAGCTTCTCGTTTTTAACTTTCCATTTTATGAGGATTTGGATGATGATGAGGGTAGAGTCTCCGTAGACGTCTAAGTGTCAAATTCCTTTCTCAAGGGCAATCTTGAGGCCTACAGTGCATTCTTTATACTCAGTCATGTTATTGGTGCAAGATAAATCTAGTTTGAGGGAAATACGGGTGTGAGAGTCATCAGAGGAGATCAGGAGTATCCACATGTCGTACCCTTTCTTATTAGCATCTCCACAAAAGAACATTTTCCATCTGAGATCCTCCTGAGAGGTGCATAGAATATATTTATCTGAGAATTCGAAGACCTAAACATCGATCCCTTCTATAGGGTAATCAACGAAGTAGTCAAAGATGACTCTTCCTTTTATAACCTTTTGCGTGACATACACAATATCGAACTCATGTAACAACATCAACCAATGGGTCATTCAGGTGGATAAAGAGAGAATATCTAGCAGGTACTTGATGGGATCCATATGGGATACTTGTTTGATGGAGAAGGCGAGCATGTAGTGCCATAACTTCTGCGTGACCCACACCAGGGCGACACATGATTTCTCTAAAGTAGTGCAATTGGTTTCATACCCGACCAATTTTCAGTTGGCATAATAAATGTCTCTTTTCTTATGGGATTCTTCAATTTATTGGGCTAGTAAAGCCCCTATTGTAGTATATGTGATGATTAATTGTAGGAGGAGGGGGAGACCTGCCTGCAAAGGCATAAGTAGAAGAGGTCGGGTAATGTATCGTTTGATTTGGTCAAAGGCTTATTGAAAGGCCTTATTCTCGACTTTAATTGAATCTTTTCGAAGGATTTTGAAAATGGGTTCACAAATAGAAGGCCGACTGATGAATCGACTGATGTACTGTAGTTTACCTAGGATTACTCGAATTTCCTTCTCCATCCGTGGTGATGACATCTCAAGTATGTCTTTCAGCGTGATAGGGTCTAATTCAGTTCCCTTCTCACTGACCATGAATCCCAAGTGTTTTCCTTTCATGATGCCGAAAACACATTTATGTGGGTTTAACTGCATCTGGTATTGCTGTAGTCATTTATAGAAATTTCGGAGGGTGGGAATGTGACCTTACTGAGTCTTAGACTTAATGATCACATTGTCTACATAGACTTCGACTTCTTTATGAATAATATCGTGCAAGATAGTTATATCAACCCTTTAGTAGGTATCCCCGACATTTTTGAGTCCGAATGGCACGATTGTGTAGCAGAAAGTTCCCAGGGGGTAAAGAAGGCTGTCTTCTCCTAATGGTCAGGGTAAAACTTGATCTGGTTGTATCTAGTGAATCCATTGACAAACTACTTGAGGACATGGATAGCTATATTGTCCATGATCATGTTGATATTGGGTAATGGGTAATCATCTTTTGGGAATGCTTTATTCAAATCCTGATAGTCAATGCACATGCGAACTTTCCCTCTTGACTTTAGCACGGGGACAATATTAGCAAACCATGCGGGATATTTGACCACACGAATGAAACCTACGTTCAACGGTTTGACCACTTCCTCTTTAGCTTTGAGAGACCATTTGGTGCAGAGTTTCCTTAGCTTCTGTTTGACTGGCTTGTAATGTTGGGATTTTGTGCTGAGCTACTTCTGGGTAAATTCTAGACATGTCATCGTAGGACCATGCAAAGAGTCCATGAATTCTTTCAGTACCTCTTCAAATTGCATACTCTCATGCTCTTTAAGGGTGGACCCTATCCTAATCTCACGCTGATGTCTACTAGAATCGAGATTAATGACAACAGTCTCATCATCATTAATTTGAACGCGATTATGTTGTTTGTTTTTCTTCTTATTAAGATCAGTTAAGAATTATTCATTTGCAAAATCACCATCATAAAAGTTTGATTATAATCAAGACAATTATTGTAAGGCACAACAAGATACTCAAAATCCTCATTTATTTCATTTTTGAGAAAAATAGCATTGAGAACCTCGTCAAAAGAGGTCTTAGTTACATTGATATCAGAAAAAGGAATAACAATATCAGATGAAGAGACTTGGATAGGGTAAACAACAAGGTCAGGTTGAATCTGATAAGGTTGGACAGGTACGATATTCTAGTTGAGGAGAGACACGTCAATAGCTTTACTTTGAGTGGATAGGTACGATAGCGGATCATGCAGAGACTTGAACCTAGTATCTACAGGTTGAATGAGTCCTCAAAATCACTTTCCTGAGAATTCTCAATAACTGTCATGATTTTCTCGGTAAGAGGTTGCACTTTATGTGGGCAGTCTTTGGTCCAAGAGTTACTGTCTTGAAAGAAGATTTCCAGTCCTGGTCTTATATTCTTATCCTCATAGTCATGCCATGGTTTAGGAAATCCATAGAAGGGGAAGTCTTCACCCTCTTTGATAAACCTTTCGTTCAATGAGTCTCTCGAAATAGTCCTTTCTTCCTCTAAGCTTCTTTTAGGTAATGGCCTCCAGATTATTTTGAGTTCTGTTGATGATGGATGGTAACCTAGGCTACATGGGGGAAAGGCATCCTTCAGGACTATGGGATCAAGGATCCCTTATTGGCATCACCCTAGCCCTATTTCGAGAAGGAAATGCATGTTTTCAAACATCTGAATCACATTGACGTTGCCATGAGGGTTGTGTCCCAGATAGACACGATCTTTGAAATTATCTCCTATTGGAAGGGGAAGTGGATCAACTCTAAATCTAGAGAGGATCATGTCATTTGTTCCATGATAAATTTCCAGTACTGGATTACTAATGCTAGCATTATTTGAACTGTAGTCATCTCCCAAGATGGTGATAACTAGCTTTTGGCGATGAGCTTTAATTTTTGATGAATTGAAGAGGAAACCCTTTGGATGCAGTGGAGCCATGGACGACTAAGGATTAGATTGAAACATATAGGTATTTAATGGCTTGGAACTCGGTGACAGGTTTGATAGGGCCAACCCCTATTACGAGTTTTATGGACCCCATTATCTCTCGATGGGTATTGTCATAAGCACACATGATAACGAAAGTAGGAGTGAGATCACTGCCTTTCAATCCTAGACATTGAAGGTTCTAAGAGGACAAACATTGAGAGCAGATTCGTTGTCAACTAGTGAAAGTGGGACTATCTTTCTTAAGACTTCAATGGAGATGTTGAGGGCATAATTATAATTGGGTTGATCTTTGATATCTCTGCTTTGGAAAATGAGAGTAGTTTGGAAGAGGTCAAGGACCCAACCATATTACTGCTTCTTTGGGAGTGGTGAAAGGAGGGACTGTAGGCCCAATGAGGAGTTTTATCAGAGCATTTCGGTGAAACTGGGAGGACATGAAAAGCCCCCATAGGGTGATATTGGCTTGGATTTTCTTGAGCTAATCTAGAACTTTACTATCTCTAATGGTTATTTTTGGCATGGAAAGTACTTTGGAAACTCCCATTCCCTTATTTGTCTCGGTCACATGAGGAATTGAATCATTATAGTGTCTCATTGACCTGGTTATGTGATTTAGTGAGGTCGGGAAGAACAAGAATCTAGTGTCTTCATCTATTTTCTGGATGAATAGTCGCCTTGTTGATTTCCCCTAACAGATCTTCGAAGGACATCATTCCACGTAGGATGGCCACTAAATTGGCCTTTTCCTGACTGGGTCCATCATCTCAACTGTCAAAGTCACCCCCATCCAGTGGAAACTACGTCCTCTTGCCAAGAGAAATCAATAGATTCAATAACCTCGACGACTTCATTATATAAATCTTCCCACGCAGCGGGGAGATGCAGGAGTGGAGGGACTAACTGTCCTCGAAGCCTTAAAGAGGTTAGTAGCTCATTAATGCTATAAATTTCACTTGTCTGTCAAAACGCATTGGCCATTATCTATACTACATTATCTAAAGTGACTTTTTTATTAGGTACTACCATTAATCTGATATTCGAGTCCATTTTCAGGCTTCCATGAACATGCCATTGAATTTATGATAATTAACAGTCATCTTGACACATAATTTCAGCCTGAACTCCAAGAGTTGGTTTAGTACGGTTGGTAATTCCTTATCTTTCCCTTCAGACCGGGTACGAATGGTAATGCAGGCCCTTATAAGGAGTGTTAAAGCTTGATTGATTAACTATGTAGGGTGTAGGAGAAACACGAGCAAACCTTGGGTGGTTAAGGTGAGTTTATGGGTATGATGGGTGATTTGCTGGGCATGATTTGAGTAGATGGGTCAAATTTTAGGTCATTTTTTAGAAAGATGGCCTTTGTATGTGCTGAAAGTGGGTTATGAGTGGTATTGGGTTTAGGATTAACTAGTGGGATGGTGATAGCACAATCAATTAGGTCTTGGATCACATTCCTGAGATGGAAACACTAGTCAGTGGTATGACCAGTGGACTGGTGGAAATCACTACGGGCATAGACTTTGAAGTTTTTGGGGAGTGAATTTGGTAGTGGACGAGAGTTCGAGCGTTCGATGAGGTTTTGGCTTAGTAGGTCCTGGTAGACTTTGGGCAGGGGAGCATGGAGCTCAGTGTACTTTTTTTTAGTAGGATTAGGGTGACTTTCTGGTGCCCAAGAGGTAAAAGGTTGGGAAATGTGTTAATGGTTGAGACCGTAGCACTGACAAACTTATTATACATTTAGGGAGTGAATTTTTGAGTCACTTTCTTTGGCTCAGATTCAACTTTGATAACGCCTTCCTCAATTTCTACTCCAGCTTCTTGAAGGGCTCAAAAGTGTGGTTAATACTATCCTCCTATGGACGCTCGAATATGAGGCAAGAATTTCTTCTTCACTATACTGATTTATTCCTCTTCAGAGGGTCTTTTGTTCATGGTAGCAACTTTCTCGCTCCACCTTCTTATGAAGCTACTGACTATTTTCCCAAGGTTCTGCTTTATAAGCTCTAGATCTCGATGCGCAACCTCTATCTACATATTGTACTTGTACCGAGACATGAATTCTCATGCAACATCCTCCCAATTACGGATCCTAGATTTTTCGAGGGACAAAAACTAACGGAGGGCACTTTGTTTTAAGGTTTGCAGGAACATCTGGGTCATTATCTCTTTGAAATGGATCGATGATATCTTCGAAGGAGAATAATTAGGGGTCTGCTTTCACCAAACTTATCGATGTCTAGCATCTTAAAATTCTCTGGCAATCTGGCTTTAGGATAGGGAGACATATTGGTGTAGTCCATGTAGTTCCCGGATATCATGACTTGGTGGAACTTCTTTGATAGTACCTAGAGTTCTTCCTTGACCTTGTTCAGTTCCTCCTCCTTAGGATTCGTGAGTACTAGAAGGTTAGCCCCTAGTTGGGAAAGGTTTGGAATAGGTAGTTGAGTTTATGGTGGCCCATTAGTAGGTGGTGCATACGGAACATGCTAATATTCTTTTGGGACCTAGACAGGCTAGAGAGTGGGTGGACCCATTGCACGAGGAAAAAGAACCTAGGCCTAGTGACGATGTATCTCATGGACCTCATTTTAAAGGTTATCAATCTTGGAACTGAGCTAGGCTAAGACGATTATTAAATCGGGCTGCATATTCGGTGCTTGGCAAGTGTTCTTCATGAAGATGTCATGAAGTTAAATCCAAAATTCGGATGAAATAACAGAAGAATCGGTGGACTTCGGGGAATTTGACAGAAGATCGAAGCCAATAGGGAGCCAGGCAAAAATTGGGTATGCGATCGACCTGGGAGGAAAATTGGCCTGACTTTATTTTTGAAAGAAGGAGGGAGAAAATTTTGGTATTTTGGAAGGAGGAGAAAAAAGAATTTGGGTATTCTTGTATTTTAAAAAAAGGAGGGAAAAAGGAGAGGAATCTCGGCATGATTATTATTATGTTATTATTAAGTTTTCACTTGTATTAGGTTTGCCTAAATGCAGAAAAAATGCTGAAAAGGACCCGAGCCTGAGAAAATAGTGTTTGAAAATATGTAACACATGATTGTACTTATTTCTAAGCTCATGAAGGGGCTACTATTTTGAAAAAAGGCGAAATAACGATAAAATTTGTGCGGTACACCAACCAAAATTTTAACAGAGTTTTGCATGGTAACTGGCAAACTAAATATGAGTGCCCTAGGTTTACACCTATATAAGGTTTATGAAATTGTTGGGTTAGTGGAAGGGTTTCCCCTTTAGCATGATTTTCATGATATACCTCTTTCCTATAAGGGCAATCTTTCATCTGTATGTGTGGACATGCCATTTGATATCCCCGAGTGTATGTGACTTGCCTCACTATATACCTCGTAGGGATAGTTCGTGTGAGAGAGAATTGGATATACTCAATGTAAGTGAACGAGTTCCTTGCTATATACCTCTCGTCGTGAGTTCAATCAAGTGGTATGATGTGAGGGGAACCGTTCAATATATATAGAAGGTACGATGCTAATAGAATTTTAGGGTCATATCGCTTAGGCTTACTGTGCCCCGCAGGACTAGTGCCCATCACAAAGTGACCCCCAGTATGCTTTAGATGTGGAATATGCTTTTTTATTTCAGTTTAAAGCTTCCAATAATGAAGCTAAGTATGAGGCATTAATTACAGGGTTAGGGCTAGCTTCATCACTAGGTGTCGAGCAGGTGATAACGCACAATGATTCTCAACTCATTATCAATCAGATGCTTTAATTATATGGAGTTAAAGTAAAAATAATGGTAAGATATTTGAATAAGGCTATGGAGGTTATCTCTTTATTTCCTACAGTCAAGATGGTTCGAATTCCAAGGGTGGAGAATTCTTGACCATATGCCCTTGCTTGGCTAGCCTCAAAGACTCTGATGAAGCTCAGGCGAATCATTGTAGAAGAAATTCTCACCCATGGAAGCATAGATGTGGAAGCTTCCAGTATAATCTCTATAGAAATGGGTCTTTCTTAGATGTATTCGATCAAAGATTACATTGAGAGAGGTTTATTACTATCCGACCAAAGAGAATCTAGGAAGATGAGATACAAAGTAGCCAATTATATTTTGGAGAAGGGCGTTCTATATAATAGGGGATACACTATCTCTTTACTTCATCATGTTCATCCAACCGAAGTAAATGACCTGATTAAGGGAGTACATAAAGGCTCATGCAGAGCTCATTCAGTTGCCTGATCACTAGCACAAAGAATAGCCGTGCAGGGCTATTACTGGCCGATGATGAAGGAAAATTGTGTTTCTTTCGCCAAAAGTATGATAAATGCCATGAATTTTCTACTATCCATAGAAGACTAAGGGGTAACCTAACTCCCATCACTTGTTCTTGGTCGTTTTCTATTTGGGGGAAAGACTTAATCGGTCCATTGCTGACCACCAAAAGAAGGTTCAAGTAATTAGTTGTAGTAGTGGATTACTTAACCAAATGGGTGGATGCTTAGCCTTTGGTTAATATGCCTTATCAGAGGGTTTTCCAATTTATATGAAAACAAATTATATACCTCTATAGGATGCCTTATGCTTTCATTACCGACTATGGTACCCAATTTGATAATGACGAGTTTGAGGAATATTACATTCGGACTAGAATTTAAAAGCTTCATTTAGCACCTAGACATCTGCAGTGTAATGGTCAGACAAAGTTTACTAATAAGACTCTGCTGGATGGATTGAAAAAAAGGTTGGATGATGCTAAAGGAAATTAAATCAACGAGTTTCACAATGTCCTTTGGGCTTATAAGACTACACTAAGAACAAGAACATGGGAAATTCCATATATGCTTGCTTTTGGCACTGAGGCAGTGGTACTCGCTGAAATAGGTCTACCGACTCACAGAGTACTAAATTTGGCTCCCTCAAAAGTGATCTCATGAGACTAATAGATCTAAACATAGTTGAAGAAGTTAGGTAGGATGATGCAATTCAGATGGATGCTTATTAACAAAGGACTTCTAGGTTCTATAATCGAAGGGTCAAGCTGACCAACTTAAAACAGAGAGAACTGATACTTAAGAAGGTAATCCAGAAGTGCAACAAGTTGAAGCCAAATTAGCATAGTCCATAGTGTATCTTAGTAGTTATCTTACCAAGAACATATCGCCTGGAAACACTGGAAAGAGAAGAATTTAATAATATTTGGAACGCCGATCACCTTCGCAAATATTATCAACAATTTCATTTTAATGTAATCGATCATTCAATTTAATGATGTTTCAATTTTCTTCCAATTATGCTTCCTTTTTTTGTTTTTTGGAGTATGGTGATATGAAGCCACTAGTAACTAACTTTACTAACTTTTCTAATTCAAACTTTTCCAACTTCGGAAAAGTTCAAACTTTTTCAACTTCGGAAAAGTTCAAACTTTTTCAACTTCAGAAAAGTTCAAACTTTTCCAACTCCAAAAAAGTTTAGTTAGGAAGTCTTTATAATAAAAAAATTTCCAACATCAGAAAAGTTCATACTTTTTCAACTTCAAAAAAGTTTAGTTTGGAAGTCTTTCTAATTAAAACTTTTCCAACTTAAAAAAAGTTCAAACTTTTCCAACGTCAAAAAAGTTTAATTTGGTAGTATTTTCAAACTTTATGTATGATTTTGTTCGACAAATCAAGAACAAAAAGTCAGTAAAAATTCATGTATAACTTAAAGTCATAAGAGGGTTTACCCAACCAAGTTAAACACATGAATAACGATAAATTCCTAATACACTTTATCGCCACTGATAACTAGTGCAAAAAATTAGTTCAACAAAACCACTTACAATTTTATCTAAGTGCATTAGTCGAATCTAAGGCATTACAAATAGATTCAACCATAAATCAAGCATTTATCATTTAAGAAGATTACTTAGTCAACAAGATGATTACCTAATCATTAGACATATTACCTAGTCAACAATCAGATTAATACCAATCACAAGCTTAAATAAAGATGACAAGGGTTCAAAACCATACATCAGGAAAAGTAACTTCATTTCATTTAAATAATTATGTGTTACAAAGTAAAGATTCAAAAAGGTAAGAAATACAATCCTATCCTACAGGGCGTTTTCCTTTAGCTTTGATCATCCCAGGTAGAGGATCATCAAGGGTGTTGGACAAAGTTGTAGATCTAAAATCCCTCATTCTAGTATGATTGTTGTCGGTCGATCGATCTAACAGATGTTGGGAGAGAACAAATTCATCCTTTCCTTCAAGGCCATAATCTCCAATATATATACTAATTAAGCTTTGAGGAATGGCAGCAAGTGGAATACAACTAACATTAATTTTGAAAAGTGGATCAAAATAATCCAACATTCCTGGATCATGCCAATGCCACAATTTGTTGCCCTTGGGTATCTTTGGTAGTCCAAAATAGTTCAACTAACCCATTTATATCCATCCGACCTAGTTTGCTCCATGTGTTTATCCAAATAAGTTAAGGCTTCATCTTACCCATCCATTTAGATAGCCCTGACTTACTTATGGAAGTGGAAAGTTAATCGATCCAACCTATCTTGGAGTTTTCTGATTGCTTTATCCTTATCATGGAGTAGAGTAGCTTGGTCGAATAAACTTTTATTGGTTATTTATTTATCTATAGTTGGCTGAGCAACCATGACTTTCCTATATGATTGGCCATATTTATTATTTCTCTTCTTCACAGCCTCAGATTCGTCTAGAAGTCTGGTTATTTTCCATATCTAACAATGAGACACTTTTATTTGACTCCATGCCTGCTATTTTTTTCAAGATGTCAAGCTCATTCCTCAAAGCATTATTTTTTTTAAGATGTGCATCAATCTCCTGAGCAGTCACTACACGAAAACTGTCAACTTATCATGATCATTGATCGTAACAAGTCCAACTTGTCAGACTAGTCATCGTCAATGACTGTGATAGGTTCATTAGACTTGTCACGGTCCTGTCACGGTCTTTGACCATGATAAGTTTTTGTCACGGTCAAATACCTTGACAAGTCAAAAAAATTATCACGGTCAAATTTCGTGATAAGTTTCTTTATCACAGACTATCCACAATTTTTTACCTTGACAAATCTCAGCAAAATTTTAAAAAAAGATGTTGGGTAGTATGGCCACTGCCACTGCCCAGCAGTATATTTGTACCTGTTATAACAAAATTATACCTGTTCAAACAGTATATATATCCAAATAAAATACAAATCATATACCAAATTAAGGCATTTATAATCCATATCCAAATAAAATAGAAATGCAAATATCCATCATATTTAAACCAAATTTTACCAAAATCGAAATAATATAAATATAATCCAATTTTTAATATCAAAAGAGATAGAAATAATGTCAATTTTCAGTAGGTAGGATGAGGAAGGAAGGCCACACAACATATGAATTCACACGCAACCGCACAGGTGAGTTCTCCTTTTCCTCCACCACATGCGTGACGACCACTCTTGACTCAATGTATTAGAGGGGACATCCATGAACCGACATACCTGGGCCAAAGCTCGAATACCACAACCCCCTCACTATCGGCAGGTCACAATATAAGTCGATTAGATGCACGCTCGAACAACCGAGTGTTGACATAGGTCTCTCGACGGGGGTCACGATGGGAAATGGATCATCATATGGCATCGAGTCTGTGCGTATCGACGATGAAGCAATGTCATCAACATCGGCGTCCTTGTCCTCATCCTCTTATACCACCTTCTCCTTCCCCTTGACCTTTCCCAACCGACGCTTCATGAAGGAGTAGATATCTAGGACTAACTCCTCTAACCTTGATAGCTTATCGTCACGGTAGTCCACCTTATGGGCTAACCCGTTGTTGCTTGTCTCCATGCCGATGATACTTGACTTACCCATCCATGAGCTCATCCCCTAGTCCTCCCTTTACGATCCGAGCACTTGGCTGAGTGTGTCCGTAGCCAAAGATGCTTTATCGATATCAGACTACGACCCATACACTTCCTTAAGCTTTGCCTAAAAAAAAAAAGGTACACGATTAGTCGATTAAGTAAATACAAAAATTATAACATAATTGAAAAAATTAAACATTTATAACTTACAATAGTAGTTGCGACGCTCGGGGCCACCGCCTTGTCCTTGCCCTTTTTCGTTTCGAATTGACACATAGGCATTGAGCCTATGTGGCCTACCACCAGGGCCACTCCTCATCTCCTAAAATAAAATAATATAGAATTACTAAGTAATGCAAATTAATGCTAAATTATAATAACTAAAATTAAAGAAAATTAAAAACTTACCATCCGGTGCTCCACCTCGGTGTAAGAAGTCCGCCCGGAGTAGTGCACATCCAACTTTTTCGCCCGGTTCTCCCTCCCCGATTAGAGAGATGCCAATTAACGCTCATTGGTCTCATTGTCGATAAATTTTTGCCACTATGCCAATGAGATTGGCTCCTTGGGGGGGGGGGGGGGGGGGGGGTATCATGGAGTCTCAGAATGGACACTCGGGTCTTCCCAAAGTACCGTGCAAGTAAATTCTTCTTCCATGTCTTATATTGATCGCTCAATTGCTCCAACGTGCGGTCACAGAGATATGCGGGAAGGTCAAATTGTTCCAGTCAAACAAATACAAACCATCATGTAAGTAATTAATACAGTAATAAATATAAATATTAAATATTTAACTTGTTGTAATAACCCTTACTTTTGAGTAATTGATTTTATATTAATTTTCCAAGAGAGGTAATTATATAAAATAGTGGATAATGGGGTAAATATTATTTTAAGTGAGTTAAAAGATAATATTTACTAGATTTTGCATATTTACTGTTATGTGAATGTAAATAGTATCATGTTACGATTTATGGTGTCGTTGTGCTTTAAACGACATTTATGGTTTAATTGAAGTTGGAACTTGAAAAGATTTATATTATCCCGGATGCCAATTTAGAGGGCGCGGTCAGTCCCCAAATAGTCGAGATGATCAAAATAAGTGTGATGTTGTATTTTTGGGTTCCGGGCACTTTTGACAGATTATGACTTAATTATGTAGTTACGAGTCATTTTAATGGTGTATTAACACTTAAAGATGGAAACTAATGTTAATTGCACGTTTAGGTCTTGCAACCCCTCTTAATTCTCAAGTGTATGCTTCCTAAACCTAGAGAGAAAGAGAGAGAAAGAGAATTGTGGAGAAAAAGAAGAGAAAGGAGAAGAATTGAAGAAATGTGGGTTTGATCTTGCATCTACCATAAAGGAATCCGAGATTTAAGCTTAAGGCAAGTTTCTTACTTGCTAATATATGATTTAAGGTGAATAAAATGTAGTGATGGTTGTGTATTGGGAACACTTGAACAATTATGGGGTTTTATGAAATTGTAGTGTTTGAACCCTTAAATATTGTTTTAGATAGATATTTTGTTGATTATAGTAGTTAGTATTTATGTAGGATAGTTTTGGTTGGATTAATGATGGTTGGTGTGGGTAAAAATGGAGGAGAAATGAGTTTGGGAAAAGTTGGGGTATTAAACTCCATAGCCGAAATTGGGCATTCTGGCCGAGGCGAATCGATTTGCCCTTAGCGAATCGATTCGCTAAAGGGGTAGGCTACAGGTCTGTGTTGAGCGAATTGATTCGGCAGTATGCAGAATGTTAGGTCCTCTTGACCGAATTGATTCGGACCTTCCGAATCGATTCGCTTTCAAGACCGAATCGATTTGGCCAGGGCGAAGCGATTCGAAATTCCTGCTGTTTTAAGTTATTTTTCTAACTTAGTTTGTAATCCTTTTCTTGTAGGTTTAGGACCTAGGAACTTTCTTTTAGGATGAAATAGAGTGTACTAGAGTCTCATATTAGGTATATGACCACTCTAAATTAGAAAGGGGATAATTGGACTTATCTCAGGGATAATCTAATAGACGTTAGGGTAGTTCCTTCTTTAGTAAACTAGTTTGAGACTAGGGAAGAATAGGATTATATAATTTTGGAAATTTAGAGACGTGTTTGAGGTATGCTATACTTAGTGTCTTATAGTAACGTCATTATTTCTCGGAGACTAATTAGGGGGTTTATTAAACATTGAATTTTATAATGATGACATTAAACGCTCATGGCTCCGGATAAAGACTTAATGCATATTTTAAAATGGGAATAACTTGTGAATGATAAATTGTTTATACACACCTCTCTAAATACTATCATAGGGGAAGTTACGCGTATGAGGTGAAGTCCCCTAAATAGTGAATGTAGGGGGGATATAGTCCTCGTCCATAGGACCGGTTATTATATATTGTGTTATTATTGTTCGAAGTGAGGTAATTCCGGGTGTGGTTATGAGTCACTGTCGAAGGTATATGGACGCTTCCCGACGTCACGCGATGTAGGATTCCCAGGTTGTCTTGGTGATAGGCCCTGGAAGATGATAGCTATTTAGGGTCGCATCCAGTGGGGAAGCCCGGAAGGATGGTCTTAGAATCGTTATATGTTGTAAAATATAACTATTCTTATTAAAGTGGGATTTTATTGATGAGACGACAGTTTATGAAGTAAATTGCCTTGAATATGTTTCCTTAGGGAAAAAAAGGAACGGTGAAATGAAATTGTGTAAAAAGGAAATAGAATCTCATTAAGTAAGATTTTTCTATATTCTCATGCATAATTGAATTGTGATCATTGTCTCTAATATTGCGTCAGGTTGTGCTATTAAATTGAGAAGTGAGGTTTTTTATTATTAATTGTGGAGAGTAACAGGCTTATGCAGGATAATTAATTGGTTCATAACTGTCATGCACTATTATTCACTTGGTGATCATGTTAAAGCGGGCCCTGACCCGTTTATATTTCTTTGTTTTGCTTGAATCTTGTATCCTCCCAGGTGCTCCGCCGCAAGGATGCCCGTATTAATTTTTCTATCCCAGTGTCCTGGAGCTGTAACACTTTACGGATGTTACGGGATAGTTGATATAGACGCTTCCATATTTTTTGTATTCTAGTTATGATCGGTTACACATTCGGGCGTGTTGCCAAAATTTTCTACTTGTATTATATTATGTGTCATTGTACTTTAATACTCGGTGTAACCTAATTGTAAGGGTTTGTTAACCGACAACTTATTAGGTTATTTTTTATATGTATAATTGTTGATCGAATACATGTCTTTATTTTTTCCACCTTCTTTTCAATTGGATTGTTTAAATGTTTTCTTTAATTTACAAATTAAATTTTGACAATCCGTTTTCTAAAATAATGGGTGGTTATCTCGTGAACTTATTGTATTACAGTGATGCTAAGAATGGCCCATCTATGATTCCTATAATTATTAGTGTATCGGGCTGACCACCTCTTATTTTAATAAGCGGGGTGTCACAGATGGTATCAGAGCATCAGGTTCTAGAGTCTTTAGGATCCATGCGGACTTTTCACGTTCTACCATAGCGTTCTTTGATATAGAGCCTTATTGTTAGGATTTTTTGTTTGTCTATATTTGCGATCTTCTGCTAAGATAAATTATTCTTAATAGTATTCTAATTCAGCTGTTTCTTCGTCTCAGATGCCACCTAAGAGAGGTCGCCCTGTGAGAAGAAATAGAGTTGTAGAAGATGATGTAGGTCCACCACTGCCACAACAAGGAACTATAAATGCCGCTGAAGTAGCCAATATCGTCGCCCAGATGGTTAATGCGGCGATGACTGCCGTGGTTAAGAAAATTCCCCAAGCCCAACAACCCAGGTTTCAGGAGGTGCAAGCCCCTGTGGGACCTTATCCATGGGAAAGAGTCAGAGAATCTTTCTTAAAGGGTCATCCCCCAGAATTTCAGGGTGGTTCTAATGTAATTATGGAAAATCAATGGAAAAAGGACATGCAGCACCATCTTCGCATGGTAGACTGTAGTGAGGAACGAAAGCAAATCCTTGCTACTTTTAAACTAGTGGGAGAAATCTTACAGTGGTGGGAGTCGATGACCACGCCAGAACAAAGAGACACCATGACTATAACTGACTTTTGGGTTTTGTTTAACCGAAAGTATTTTCCTCCCGAAGTTTAGAGGGAGATGAGGAGGAAACTTCAAGATGTAGTTCAAGGTGAACGTTCGGTGGCAGAGTATGAGGTGGAATTCACTCATTTGGATAGTTTTATGCCAGATGAGGTAACTCCGGAGGAAAGGAGAATATCAAAGTTCATAGGGGGCTTACATGGGAGGATACGACAACACTTGCTGGGAAATCTAGCTTTACAAACCTTTCGGGATGTGATGAACCCCGCATTACTTTTTTGTCAGGATCATCGGTTGCATGTGCAAGGAAGTAAGAAAGTTTCAGTTGTGGGACAATCGGGTAAGACGGGAGGCAATGGTGTCAGAGGAGCACTATCCTCGTCCCAATCATCGGGAGGTAAGTAAAAGTAAAGGGATACCCAACAAGGGGATTTGTCCAAAAGATAACATTTTAGGGGATTTAATTTCAGTAGAAATAATTTTAGGCATGGTCAAGGTACCCAGCAACAGTATCAGGCGGTTCAGGCAGGTCAGGGTAACAATGGGGGTCAAAACCATTCGGGCCAAGGCTTTGGGCAGTTTAGAAATAATAGAGGCCGTATTCGGGAGAATATGGCGGGTCGTTGTTTCCAATGTGGGGAGCTAGGTTATTGTAGGAAGGCATGTCTGTAGTTTATCGGGTGATAGTTTCCTAGAATTCCACAGCATCAGCAGGCA
Organism: Sambucus nigra; assembly: GCA_949130495.1. Taxonomy (NCBI): domain Eukaryota; kingdom Viridiplantae; phylum Streptophyta; class Magnoliopsida; order Dipsacales; family Adoxaceae; genus Sambucus; species Sambucus nigra. Next base: position 56,607,207 of record OX422220.1, read on the forward strand.
CAACTACCACCACCAGTGCCTAATCCAGCCGTCCCTCCACAACAGGGACAACTACCATATGGGCATGTCTACCATATGCAGGATGCTATGCTTCCTCTAGCCCCGCCAGTGCCACCAGCTATCGAGGGTAAGTTCCCCATTCATGATCATATGGGTCGTGTATTATTTGATATGGGTGTGCCACACTCGTTTATTTCTAGAAGTTTTCCTCAGTCTACGGAGTTAATTAAATCGGCGGAAAGTACCTTTACTAGTGTCAAATCTTCTATGGGCGATGGTTCGCTTATTTTCTTTGTTTGTAAAAGAGTAGAAATAGATCTTGGTAATTTGTGTTTTGAGGACGATTTACTCGTCCTAGCTATGGTCGGGTATGATGTAATCCAGGGTATGGATTGGTTAGTGAAATATCGTGCAATAGTAAATTATTATGGGAAGAGTGTAAAATTTTCCATTCCGGGGCAGGAGATGTTTCTTGTGGCTATGCCTCTTTCTGAGGGAGGTTCTAGCACGTATGATATTGTATTGAGGAGGAGACTTCTCGTGATAGAGTCATTTCCTTAGATTCAATTCCCATTGTTAGAGATTTTGAAGATGTTTTTCGAGAGATACCGAGTTTACCTCCAAGTAGGGAGATTGCGTTTGTGATTGATTTAGCATCGGGAATGCGATCGATTGCTAGGGCTCCGTACCGTATGACTCCTGTTGAGATGAGGGAGTTAAGAGATTAGATTCAAAAGTTGTTAGAACAGGGGTTTATTAGGCGTAGTACGTCGTTGTGGGGTTCTCCCGTGTTATTTGTGAAGAAAAGAGATGGTTCTCTCCGGTTGTGTGTTGATTACCAGGAGTGGAATAAAGTTACCCTCTGGAATAAATACACAGTACCCCGGATTGATGATTTATTCGATCAACTTAGGGGAGCGTCGTACTTATCTAAAATAGATTTAAGGACGGGGTATCACCAGCTACGGATACGAGAGCAGGACGTGTCCAAAACTGCATTTCTAACTAGATATGGGTCCTATGAATTTCTGATCACGCCCTTTGGGATAACCAATGCCCCTGCAGTGTTTATGGACCTTATGAATAGAGTGTTTCGAGCCTTCCTCAACCAGTTTATTATCGTGTTTATTGATGACATCCTAGTTTATTCTAAGTCAGAAGTCGATCATGCGAAGCATTTACGATTGGTCCTTAAAACGTTAAGGGATCATCAGTTATATGCCAAATTTGAGAAGTGAGGTTTTTGGCTATAGGAAGTGCAGTTTCAGGGTCACATTGTGACAACTCAGGGTATTTTGGCAGATCCAAGTAAAGTTGTTATGGTGAGAGAATGGGGTCATCCCACAACACCTACAGAGATTCGCATGTTTTTGGGTTTGGCTGGCTATTATCGCAGATTTATCTAGGGTTTTTCTAAGATTGCTAGCCCTTTGATTAATTTAACTCGGAAGGGAGTGAGGTTTGTTTGGGATGATTCTTGTCAACTGGATTTTTATGAATTGAAAGATAAGTTGACTTCTGCTCCAGTACTTGCGTTATCGAGGCCGAGAATGGAATATTTGGTCTTTACGGACGCATCTCTGCAAGGGTTGGGAGGTGTGTTGCAATAAAAGCATCGGGCTATTGCTTATGCTTCTCGCAAGATAAAGCCCCATGAGAAGAATTATCCAGTTCATGATTTGGAACTTACTGCATTAGTTTTTTCCTTAAAGATTTGGAGACATTACCTCATGGGGGAGAAGTTTAGTCTTTTCACGAACCACAAACCATTGCAATATTTATTTTCATAGAAGGATTTGAATATGCGACAACATCGATGGTTAGAGTTTGTGAAGGACTACCAATTTGATATTCATTATCAACCAGGTAAGGCTAATGTAGTGGCGGATGCGTTGAGTCGGAAACCCGAGGGGGAGTTAGCACTGGTATGGAAGGCTAAATGGAAAGAACTTATCCAAGAGGATGCGGTGGCAAGGGAATTTTTGTCAGAGTTGACCGTTACGCCTACGATAATGGCAAGGGTTGTGGAAGCTTAAGGAAGGGATAAAGGTTGTTAGTACCGTAAGCACCAATTTTTAACTGAGGGAGCGAATCCTACTCTATAAGTTCTGAGGGTGGGTTACGTTTCCACGGGAGACTTATTGTCCCGAAAGAAGGGGATTTAAGATGGGCCGTAATGTGTACGACATACCTAGCTTACTTGCTATCGGTCGGAGGTTTGCGCGTGAGGGCAGTCATATCCTGATGAATCCATGGGATCTTTGATTTGTTGCTCGAGAACATAGGTCGATGAAAGACTTATCGGGGAGTTGATAAGTCCGCTGACTATGGGAACGTAACCCACAGTACATCCTAGTGGAGAAAAAATGTACCAAGACATGCGCCATCAATATTGGTGGGCGGGTATGAAATGGGACATTTCTGAATTTGTTTCCCAATGTACTACTTGTCAACTGGTGAAGGTAGATCATCAGCGACCGACGGGATTGTTAAAACCCTTGGAAATACGGGTATGGAAGTGGGAAAGCATCTCGATGGATTTTATCATGAGATTTCCAACATCACAAAGCGTTCATGATTCCATTTGGGTGATTTTCGATAGTTTAACTAAGTCGGCACATTTTTTACCAGTACGTACATATCATAATACTGCTCGTTATGCCTGGATATTCATTCCGGAGATTGTTAGACTCCACGGGGTGCCCATTAAGATAGTCTTCGATCGAGACTAAATTTTTGTTTCCCATTTTTGGTGAAGTTTTAAAGAAGCTATGGGAACCAAATTGAAGTTGAGTACCTCCTATCACCCTCAAACAGATGGGCAGACGGAAAGAGTCAACCAAATGTTAGAGGACATGCTCAGAATGTGTGTGCTTTATTTCAAAGGAGGTTAGGAATAATAACACCCCTTGGTCGACTTTGCTTATAATAATTCATACCAATTCACTATCGGGATGGCACCCTATGAAGCGTTATATGGTCGACCGTGTAAATCACCTACTTGTTATTTGGAAGTAGGGGATAATAAATTTCTTGGACCTGAGATGATCCAGGATACTTCTTCAAAGATCGAACTTATTCGCAATCGCATCCGAATTGCTCAAGATCGTCAGAAGAGTTATGCTGATGCAAATAGAAGGAATGTGGATTTTGAGGTTGGAGATCAAGTGTTGGTACGAGTTTCGTCGATGAAGGGTATAAAGCGATTTGGGAAGAAAGGAAAACTTGTGTCGCGCTACGTAGGTCCTTTTCCCATTATTGCTAAGGTAGGACTAGTAGCTTATCAACTCGCCTTACCGGAACACTTACAACAGATTCATGATGTGTTTCATGTTTCATCCCTGAAAAAGTATAAGAGGTGTGAAGGATCTCATTGGCACATTCCTTTAAATGATATTGAATTGCAGCCCGATATATCATACGAGGAACAACCAGCTGCAATCTTAGATCTCGGGGAGCGTAGGCTAAGATCTAGAGTGGTGCCCTTGGTTTGGGTCCAATGTGGACATCACAATACCGAGGAATCAACGTGGGAGCATGAGGACGATATGCGAGAAAAGTATCCACATCACTTTTTGCAAGGTACGCCTAAATTTTGAGGGCAAAATTCCCTTATAAGGGGGGGGGGGGGGGTATGTAATAACCCTTACTTTTGAGTAATTGATTTTATATTAATTTTCCACGAGAGGTAATTATATAAAATAGTGGATAATGGGGTAAATATTATTTTAAGTGAGTTAAAAGATAATATTTACTAGATTTTGCATATTTACTGTTATGTGAATGTAAATAGTATCATGTTACGATTTATGGTGTCGTTGTGCTTTAAACGACATTTATGGTTTAATTGAAGTTGGAACTTGAAAAGATTTATATTATCCCGGATGCCAATTTAGAGGGCGCGGTCAGTCCCCAAATAGTCGAGATGATCAAAATAAGTGTGATGTTGTATTTTTGGGTTCCGAGCACTTTTGACAGGTTATGACTTAATTATGTAGTTACAAATCATTTCAATCATGTATTAACATTTAAATATGGAAACTAATGTTAATTGCACGTTTAGGTCTTGCAACCCCTCTTAATTCTCAAGTGTATGCTTCCTAAACCTAGAGGGAAAGAGAGAGAAATAGAATTGTGGAGAAAAAGAAGAGAAAGGAGAAGAATTGAAGAAATTCGAGTTTGATCTTGCATCTACCGTAAAGGAATCCGAGATTTCATCTTAAGGCAAGTTTCTTACTTGCTAATATATGATTTAAGGTGAGTAAAATGTAGTGATGGTTGTGTATTGGGAACACTTGAACAATAATGGCGTTTTATGAAATTCTAGTGTTTGAACCCTTAAATATTGTTTTAGATAGATATTTTGTTGATTATAGTAGTTAGTATTTATGTAGGATTGTTTTGGTTGGATTAATGATGGTTGGTGTGGGTAAAAATGGAGGAGAAATGAGTTTGGGAAAAGTTGGGGTATTAAACTCCATAACGAAATTGGACATTCTGGCCCAGGCGAATCGATTCGCCCTTAGCGAATCGATTCGCTAAAGGGGTAGGCTACAGGTCTATGTTGAGCGAATCGATTCGGCAGTATGCAAAATGTTGGGTCCTCTTGACCGAATCGATTCGCTTTCAAGATCGAATCAATTCGGCGAGGGCGAAGCGATTCAAAATTCCTGCTGTTTAAAGTTATTTTTCTAACTTAGTTTGTAATCCTTTTCTTGTAGGTTTAGGACCTAGGAACTTTCTTTTGGGATGAAATAGAGTGTACTAGAGTCTCATATTAGGTATGTGACCACTCTAAATTAGAAAGGGGATAATTGGGCTTATCTCGGGGATAATCTAATAGACGTTAGGGTAGTTCCTTCTTTAGTAAACTAGCTTGAGACTATGGAAGAATAGGATTATATAATTGTGGAAATTTAGAGACGTGTTTGAGGTATATTATACTTAGTGGCTTATAGTAATGTCATTATTTCTCGGAGACTAATTTGGGGGTTTATTAAACATTGAAGTTTATAATGATGACATTAAACGCTTATGGCTCCGGATAAAGACTTAATGTATATTTTAAAATAGGAATAACTTGTGAATGATAAATTTCTTATACACACCTCTCTAAATACTATCATAGGGGAAGTTACGCGCATGAGGTGAAGTCCCCTGGCCAGTGAATGCAGGGTGAATATAGTCCTCGTCCATAGGACCATTTATTATATATTGTGTCATTATTGTTCGAAGTGAGGTGATTTCGGGTGTGGTTATGACTCGCTGTCGAAGGTATATGGACGCTTCCCAATGTCACACGATGTAGGATGCCCAGGTTGTCTTAGTGATAGGCCCTGGAAGATGATAGCTATTTAGGGGCGCATCCAGTGGGGAAACCCGGAAAGATGGTCTTAGAATCGTTATATGTTGTGAAATATAACTATTCTTATTAAAGTGGGATTTTATTGATGAGACGACACTTTATGAAGTAAATTGCAGTGAATATGTTTCCTAATGAAAAAAAAGGAACGGTGAAATGAAATTGTGTAAAAAGGAAATGGAATCTCATTAAGTAAGATTTTTCTATATTCCCATGCATAAATGAATTGTGATCATTGTCTCTAATATTGCGTCAGGTTGTGCTATTAAATTGAGAAGTGAGGTTTCTTATTATTAATTGTGGAGTGTACCAAGCTTATGCAGGATAATTAATTGGTTCATAACTATCATGCACTATTATTCACTTGGTGATCATGTTAAATCGGGCCCTGACCCGTTTATATTTCTTTGTTTTCCTTGAATCTTGTATTCACCCAGGTGATCCGTCGCAAGGATGCCAGTATTGATTTTTCTATCCCAGTGTCCTGGAGTTGTAACACTTTACGGATGTTACGGGATAGTTGATATAGACTCTTCTAGCTTTTTTGTATTCTAGTAATGATCGGTTACACATTCGGGCGTGTTGCCCAAGTTTTGTACTTGTATTATATTATGTGGCACTATACTTTAATACTCGGTGTAACCTAATTTTAAGGGTCTATTAACCGACAGCTTATTCGGTTATTTTTTATGTGTATAATTGTTGATCGAATACATGCCTTTATTTTTTCCACCTTCTTTTCAATTGGATTGTTTAAATGTTTTCTTTAATTTACAAATTAAATTTTGACAATCCGTTTTCTAAAATAATGGGTGGTTATCTCATGAACTTATTGTAGTACAGTGATGCTAAGAATGGACCATCTATGATTCATGTAATAATTGGACTATCGAGCTGGCCACATCTTATTTTAATAAGCGGGGTGTCACACCTGTAGTACCCCCCAGATGTTCATCTTGAGGTCAATAAGGATGGCCCTCCAATCAGTGTAGGTCGAGCCAAAAATCGCCTTTAACAACTCTAGCGCTCTAGCTAATAATTCCATCTTATTCTCAACGACGACCCCTAATTTGCCAATTTTGGGGGAGTACTGTTCGAGGAGTCCTCATCACCTCCGCTACCGTGTCCTGATAAAGTCATTTTCTTCAAATTGATATTATTAGCACAAAGATATATATGCAATTTGAATTATTGCTTAAATTCAAAAATTACAATACATACCAATACCAATACCTACCAATATCAATTTATACCAATACCAATACCAATTTTAATTTATAGCAATACCAATATCAATATCAATTTATACCATTTTCAATTTATACCAATACCAATACCAATACCAATACCAATACCAATACCAATACCAATTTATACCAATTTCAATTTATACCAATACATGCTTAGCATTAAAATGATATTTGTTCTTAAATTGATGAAAATTCTAATCAACAATAATGGAGCAATAGAATAATACAACCACTGGTCATTACAAATAATTTGAATACTTATTACAAATCAAAAAATTGTTTCAGATTCGGGTTATCATAAAAAATGGATTGATATTCGGTAGGTGCAACTAAGTCATTGACACTACTGTTTAGATGCTTTGGCGCATGTAGGATGATTGACCACGACTCATTGTTGATACACTCAGAGTAAAATACTTGCTTGACCAATTGAAAAGAACAAACAAATGGCTCATCGGTCACGTTTTCTTTGCTCTTCAACTTGGACAAGTCAACCATGATCAAAGTATAATACAAACATTTTTATCCTCAACTCTTACCCAATCAAAGTATAATACAACCTCTTTGAAGTTTACAAAGTCCAATCCAAATATATTTCGAATTACACTATAGTAAGTCATTTCAGCTTGAACGAGATTTTCATCTTTCGCACTCACTCGAAAAAGTAAGAACCTTGTATGAAATTCTCGAGTTATGTCATTTGTATTTTCCTCGTACACCCTCGCACCGAAGACGTAACCGTTCAATCGATACTTTTTGTACTCTTGTGCCATGAACAAGAGTCCTGTGGCTAGACAAGAAATCCTTGATGTCGCATCACCCGTCTTTAAGAGCTGAGAATATTGATAAATTAAATAGGTTAGTTGTAAAGATTTCTTATAATGTGACATTTTATAACAATCTATATTAATTATAATTACCTCGTGTGACAACCACGGCCTAACCTCGTTGTCTGATTGTACCATTATTTTTCGTCTGTTATTGTTCTTATAGGCTTCATATTTTCTGCATAGGTCGTGATGAAAGTATTATAAAATTAATCATGTAAAAATTAAAATAATTTAAACCTACTTTTTCCATTCTTTGACATCTTCATGTGTGTCAAGAAGATAACGAACTACTCGTTCAAAGTGCAAACTCATTAATTTCACTCGTTTGCCCATCATATGGCCACCCTCATCGATGAACTCATCATTGTCATCCACGCTGGTCGAGTCAGGAAGATATTCCCGAGTGTAAATTGATGACTCCACGGTGATGTATTCTTATGTAATTGATCCTTCAATGTATTGTGTATTCTTGACGTAATTTTTGAAAACTTTCATCAATCTTTTAAATGGATACATCCTCTGATATCTTATTGGGCCATAAAGAAGTGCCTCGTTACATAGGTGTACCAACAAGTGAACACTTATGTCAAAGAAAGATGGGGGAAAGTACTTCTCCAAGACACAAACTGCTTCATTCACTGCCAATTTTGCGGCCACTATGTGATCTCGATTGACTACCTTCTCACATAAAAGTGAGAAGAAGGTACTAATTTGTATAATAGCCCTCCGTGAATCCTTGTGCTTGGATAAATAGTGCCTAAACAATAGAGGAACAAATTGCATGATCACATGCCAATCGTGGGACTTACACTTATGTAAATCATGGGTAGCATAATTCACAATCCTTTGCAAGTTGGACAAAAATTGGATGGAACTTTCAAGTTATATAATATGTCTAAAAGCACATTTCTTTCCTCACTCGTCAAAGTAAATGCACCAGGGGAAATTTTTTCCTTCCTCTACTATCTTCTTTCAACCATAGTTATGGCTTAAGTTTTAACGCTTTAAGGTCTTTTATGCATTTTCTCCATCCTTCAAATGACTCCCCCAAAGTCATGTGCCCACAATATGTTCAACGATATTCTTCTCTACGTGCATCACATCCAATATATGGTGCACCAGGTTATTCGTCCAGTAAGGCAAGTCAAATAAAATTGACCTCCTAGACCATGCCTTTCTTGTCTTAGTTTCATTCCCAGTTGGGATCTTCTTATTTTTAACATTATTAAATTTAGGATTCTTACCTGGCATATTAGGGCCACAATCAGAAGATTAATTTTTAATTTCAAAACTTGAAAGTTTTCGCGGAGATAAACTATGTTTAACCCCGCCCGGTAAAAAATTGGAACCTTTCTCAAATCTAAACTATGAGCGGGGGTAAAAACCTCCTATGGCATTGGTATACATTTTTTGAGCTAGCGGGGAGTCGAAGAGATTCAGTATCTTCTCCACAAATAGGACACCCCAAATAACCATGTATTACACAACCGGATAATTCCCCATAAGTTGGAAAATCATGAATTGCCCACATTAACATAGCTTTCAGCGTAAACGCTTCTTTTCTAAAAGAGTCAAATGCTTACACACCCTCTTACCACAACTCATTTAATTCTTCTATCAAAGGATCCCTCACTTGGTGCCTTTGGCCCTGGGATCAATAAAGACAACATCAAAAATTCAGGTCTCATACACTGTGAAGGAGGGAGGTTTAGTGGGGCTAGGATCACTATCCATACACTCTGATTGGCGCTAAGATTTCCAAATGGATTGAAACCATCTGTTGATGCTTCCAAGTGAATGTTACACTCTTCTAGACTAAAATCGGGCTACTAAAAGTTCATCCTCTTCCAAACTGTAGAATCAATAGGATGGCGCATGAGATTTTCTCCTGCTTCCTCCTGAGCATGCCAAGTCACTGCCTCCGCTATCCATGGTACTGTGAAAAATTGCTTTAATCTAGGCCCAACAGAAAAGTATTTCAACACTTTTTGAGGCACATTTGAGTTTGCACCTTCTTTGCCAGTAGATTGGACATATCTAGGTTCATCGCATATCGGACACCGATCGAGATTTTCATACTCCTTTTGGTATAGTATGCAGTCATACACACAAGCATGAATTGATTTGTACTTTATTCCCAAACCTTTCAAACTATTTTTCATAGTAGGATAACTGTTTGGAAGTTTATTGTTCTTGGGTAGAAAACCCCCTTCACCCAATTCAAAATTCCTGTCACGCTGGTTCCAGACAAACCATATTGAGTCTTAAAATTATGAAAACCAATAATGTCATGTAAAGTTGTTTGATCTTTCTCACATTCAGAGTATAACGGACGGATCACCTTAAATTTTAAACTTTGGTAGTCATCGTCAAGGTTTATCCCGATATCTTCATGAGTACCTGGACCTTGTACATCGTCAGTTATCTCATTCTCTTACACTTCATGAAGATATCAATTTTTTCATCGTCAAGGTTTATACCAATACCAATACCAATTTATACCAATACATGCTTAGCATTAAAATGATATTTGTGCTTAAATTGATGAAAATTCTAATTAACATTAAATTGTCGTCCGAAAATAATGGAGCAATAGAACAATACAGCCACTGGTCATTACAAATAATTTGAATACTTGTTATAAATTAAAAAATTATTTCAGATTCGGGTTATCATAAAAAATGGATTGATATTCGGTAGGTGCAACTAAGTCATCGACATTACTGTTTAGACGCTTTGGCGCATGTTGGATGATTGAACACAACTCGTTGTTGATATACTTAGAGTAAAACACTTGCTTGACCATTTTAAAAGAACAAACAAATGGCTCATCGATCACGTGTTCGTTAATATTCAACTTGGACAAGTCAACCATGATCAAATTGGTGCCAGGATCAACTTTGCAAACATTTTTATCATCAACTCTTATCCAATCACACTAAAATACAACCTCTCTGAAGTTTACGTAGTCCAATTCAAATATATTTGGAATTACACCATAGTAACTCGTTTCAGCTTCAATGAGATTTTTATCTTTCGCGCTCACTCGAAAAAAGTAAGAGCCTTACATGAAATGATCGAGTTATGTACATTTGTAATTTACTCGTACACCCTTGCACCAAATATGTAACGATTTAATCGATACTTTTTATACTCTTGTGCCATGAACAAGGGTCCAGTGGCTAGACGAGAAAGTCTTGATGTCGTATCACCCGTCTTTAAGAGCTGAGAATATTGATAAATTAAATAGGTTAGTTGTAAAAATTTCTTATAATGTGACGTTTTACAACAGTCTATATTAATTATAATTACCTCATGTGACAACCACAACCAAAACTCATTGTCTGATTATGCCATTATTTTTCGTATGTTATTGTTCTCACAGGCTTTATATTTTCTGCATAGATCATGTCGAAAGTATTAAAAAATAATCATGTAAAAATTAAAATAATTTAAAAGTTAAAATAATTTAAACTTACCTTTTCCATTATTTGACATCTTCATGTGTGTCAAGAAGATAACGAGCTACTTCTTCATGTTGCAAACTCATTAATTTCCCCCGTTTGCCCATCACATGGCCACCCTCATCAATGAACTCATCATTGTCATTCACGTTGGTCGAGTCAGGCATATATTCCCGAGTGTAAATTGACGACTCCACGGTGATGTATTCCTCTGCAATTGATCCTTCAATGTATTGTATATTCTTGATGCAATCTTTGAAAACTTTCATCAAGCTTTCAAATGGATATATCCTTCGATATCTTACTAGGCCACACAGAAATGCCTCGTTGCATAGGTGTATCAACAAGTGAACACTTATGTAAAAAAAATATGGGGGAAATTACTTCTCCAAGACACAAACTGCTTTGTTCACCGCCAATTTTGCAGCCACTATGTGATCTCGATTGACTACCTTCTCACATAAAAGTGAGAAGTAGATACTAATTTGCATAATAGCCCTCCGTGAATCCTTGTGCTTAGAGAAATAATGCTTAAATAATAAAGGAACTAATTTCATGATCACATGCCAATCGTGGGACTTACACTTATGTAAATCATGGGTAGCATAATTCACAATCTTTTGCAAGCTGGACAAAAAATTGGATGGAACATTCAAGTTATATAATATGTCTAAAAGCACATTTCTTTCCTCACTCGTCAAAGTAAATGTACCAGGGGAAATTATTATCCTTCCTCTACTATCTTCTTTCAATTATAGTTGTGGCTTAAGTTTCAACGCTTTAAGGTGTTTTCGTGCATTTTCTTCATCCTTCTAATGACTCCCCCAAAGTCATGTGCCCATAATATGTTCAATGATGTTCTTCTCTGCATGCATCACATCCAATACATGGTGCACCGGGTTATTCGTCCAGTAAGGCAAGTCAAATAAAATTGACCTCCTAGACCATGCCTTTCTTGTCCCAGTTTCATTCCTAGTTAGGGTCTTCTTATTCTTAACATTCTTAAATTTAGGATTCTTACCTGGAATATTGGGGCCACAATCAAAAGATTTACTTTCAATTTTAAAACTTGAAAGTTTTCTCGGAGGTAGCCTATGTTCAACCCCCCCGGGTAAAAAATTGGAACTTTTTTCAAATCTAAACTATGAGCGGGGGTAAAAACCTCCTATGGCAATGGTATACATTTTTTGAGCTAGCGGGTAGTCGAAGAGATTCAATATCTTCTCCACAAATAGGACACCCCAAATAACTATGTACTATACAATCGGATAATGCCTCATAAGTTGGAAAATCATGAATTGCCCACATCAACATAGCTTTCAGCGTAAATGCTTCTTTTTTATTAGTCCTCACTTGGTGCCTTTGGTTTTGGGATCAACAAAGACAACATCGAAAATTCAGGTTTCATACACTATGAAGGAGGGAGGTTTAGTAGGGCTAGGATCACTATCCATACACTCTGATTGGCGCTTCGATTTCCAAATGGATTGAAACCATCTGTTGATATTTCCAAATGAATGTTACGCTGTTCTCAAGTAAAATCGGGATACTCAAAATTCATCCTCTTCCAAACTGTAGAATCAATAGGATGGCGCATGAGATTTTCTCTTGCTTCTTCCCGAGCATGCCAAGTCATTGCCTCTGCTATTCATGGTACTGTGAAAAATTGCTTTAATCTAGGCCCAACAGAAAAGTATTTTATCCCATGTAAATGGTATTCCCTTACGGGTTAGATTAGTCAATGGACCCGCTATCTTTGAGAAACCCAGGATAAAACGCCGATAATACCCGACCAATCCCAAGAAACTTCGGACATTTATCAGTGTCATGGGATATCCCCACTCCCTCGCCACTGATGCCTTTCTAGGATCCACAAATATCCCTATCTCAGACATAATATTCCCTAAAAGCTGAACTTCCTGAAGCCAAAATCCACACTTCTCATATTTTGCATACAGTTGATGCTCACGTAGTGTCTATAGGACCCATATAAATGCTCGGTATGATCCTCCTTAGTCCTAGAATAAACCAGAATTCCATCTATAAAGATAGTGACAAACTGATCCAAGAACTCTCGAAATACCCTGTTCATCAAGTCCATAAATACCGTCGGTGCATTAGTTAGCCTAAAAGGCATAACTCGAAACTCATACGATCCATATCTGGTCAGGAAAGTAGTCTTAGAAATATCCTGCTCCCTGATATGCAGCTTATGATAACCACATCTCAAGTCTATCTTTGAGAAGTAGGCTGCTCCTCTCAGCCGACAAACAAGTCATCGATTCTAGGCAATGGATACTTATTCCGTATCGTGACTTTGTTAAGCTCCCGATAATCCATGCACATCCGTAAAGAACCATCTCGCTTCTTTATAAATAGCACAGGGGCTCCCCTAAGGCGACGTACTCCTGCGAATAAACCCCTAACCCAATAACTTCTCTGTCTGATCCCTGAGCTTCCTCATCTCTACTGGAGCCATACGTAATGGTGCACGAGCAATAGGTTGAGTTCTCGATGCTAAATCTATCACAAACTCAATCTCCCTACTGGGAGGCAATCCTGGTATCTCCTGGAATACATCCGCAAACTCGCAAACTACCGGTATCAAATCAAGGGATAACACAACTACCATAGAGGTCTCCTCCTCTATATAGTATAAATGTGTAGACAATCCTCCCTCAGAATGAGGCATCACCACTAGGAACATCTCATGTCCTGGGGTAGGAAAAATAATACACCGACTATAACAATCAATCATGGCCTTATATGCAACGAGCCAATCCATTCCGATAATCACGTCATACTCGAACATGTCCAAAATAAGTAAATCAATCGATAAAATCAAACTCCCAATCTCTGTACTCAGTCTACGACATATAAATAATATAGGTGTACCACTACCCAACGACGAGTCTACATATGTAACAGTTCTATCCGCTATATCTAATAACCCTGCATCCTATGCAAATCTAGTGGCTATAAATGAATGTGAGGCCCCCGTGTTAAACAAAATGTGCCCCATAGCCCCATAGATAAAAAACATACCCTCAATCGCGGGCGGTGGCTACTGAACCCCTACCTGATGGACGTTGTATACACGCTCATACTAACCCTATTGTGTCTGAGCTACTGAATGACAGGTAATACTAGAACCTGAGCTGGTGCTGGGAGAGCGAATGATGGAAGCACTGGTCTCTAAAAACCCTGCTGCTGAGGTAATTTTCCCTTACACGACAATCCTGTCAATTATGGCCAGTCTTTCTACACATGAAACACTTACCAATAAACTTTCCCTCATTATGTCCCTGCTGACCACGACCCTGCTGGCCGTTACCACCTCTCCCTTGGTGTCCCTGTCTATTACCTCCATGCCCATATCAAAATCCTCTGAATCGTAATCACTTAGCATAGTCCCCATGCTGGGAACCCTGCTCTCCCTAACGCTGCTGACTCTGACCTGACTGTGTCCTACTGGATCTGCCTCCATCAGTCTTTCCCTGCTTGCCAGACTCAAAACCCCGCTTACCACCCTTACCATGTATATGGTTATCCTGGCAGTGAAGCATCGTAACATTTATAACATATGCGTAAGTATGTAGTAAAAGATTACCCAATATGTGCTGGCGAATCTTCCAGTTCAGGCCATTAGTGAACATCTGAATTCTCTTTTCTTCACCTCTCCTGGAACCAAATTAGTCATCCTAGTAAACTCCTCCTCATAATATGACACTATCCTCCACTCCTAGGTTAAGTCAAGTAGTTTCTGCCTCATCTCAGTCTGAACGGCGGAGGGAAAGTACTTGCGGTCGAAACGCACCTAGAAGTCTTGGATTGTCATTGTGTCTCTCTCCTGAGTACTGGTAATAGCCTTCTACCACTGTAAAACTGTGCCTACTAGCTTAAGCATAGCCAGTATCTATCACTAAACCTCTGTGCATTCGAACATCCTCAAGTGCCTTTGGATATCTTTCTTCCATTGGCTAGCAATAACAACATCAGAACCCCCTAAAACTCTGGTGGATGCGCCTTTTGGAAGGCATCCCAAGCACATTCCCAAGTAGTAGGAAACACTTTCCCTAGTACTGGTGGCACAACTAGTGCCTGTTGTACAACGACAAAAGCTGCGCTGACTACCTGAGCAACAATGGAAATAACCTCGACAGCATTCATAGTACCCTGAGCTGGGGCGGGCTGAGGTGCACGTTGAGGAGGCATCTGAGATGAGAGAGAATATACCATCAGTATTCAATATCACATAATAGCTGAAGAATGTATATGCGTAAATAAGAATGCAACAATCCTAATGATAGGGCTCTAGATCAAAGGACGCTAAGCAAAAAGCATAATAAATCGTTCAGATCCTAAAAGACTCCAGAAAATGATGCTCTGATACCAGCTGTAACAACCCGCTTAATTAAATACCGGGTGATCAGTCCTATACCCAATTAAAACAGATTATATAGTTGGTTCATTCTTAGCATCACTGTCGAAAAACTTTTTTTTATCTTAATATTTAATCACATAATATCCAAGTAAGCAAGTTGTTAAAACTTTTCCAATTTAATTTAATAAAAAATCCATTTTAATAACATAAAATATTTAATACAAACCATTCACACAATGAATAATAACTGAATAGGTACCACAATGGAATTTAAATGCAACTGGAATAAACTTTCCAGTAAAATATTTTAATACAATAATTCCAACAATACCAAATGTACCAAACTGACGTAATATTATAATCCGACTCAGATAGAGAGGAAATAACTAGAATCCTCTTGGGCGACATGCCCTAAATGAAAGATATACTACTACAAAGTATGAATTAAGAATATGAAAGCATCTAAATAAGGTCCACAACTCCATAGCATCCATATCATCGTCAATAAACCCAACCCTCTATGGCTGGCGTCCTTGTGGATGGATACCTGATATATATATATATATATATATATATATATATATATATATAGAGAGAGAGAGAGAGAGAGAGAAAGAGAGGAGAATGTGCAAGTAAACAGGTCAGAGCCCAAAGTGAAAACAGTTTTAAAAAAATAGCAAGTGAATAAATGCTAGATTCAGCAGTTATTATATACATGTTAGCTTATCGGACTCTCTCTTGAAATTCTCACCTCTCATCTAGAGTACACGCCTATTGTACCTCTAAATCATACTAGTTACAATCTCATGATAACTAGTTCATCCTAGTGTATCCACTAACCATATCCCAATTCATTCCCATGTATTACTCTCGCAATAAATGAAATAATATCATATGTATCTATTTAGATTCAACATGGATAAGCCCCTTAATAATTCAAGTCAATTAAGTGTTCTCATACTTAATTAAATACAAATATCATTATCTTTCAATTCTACTTTAGTCACACAGTAGATATATATATATATATATACATTCACTCTAATAAATATATACAATACTGCACCCCGATACATAGCTGCGGTGGTGCATTACTCTGCTATCATGTCCCAATACATTTCGTCACTGTATAGGGGACTATAGGTTCGGTAAAGATCCCTCGAACCATAAATATTAAATCACAAGTAATTGAGGCGAACATAGTCCTAAGCCTTTGGGCTACGCACATACCTACGCACCTAAATGACCATTATATACCATTGTTCTCACTAATGGTAATCGACCTAACTCCTATGTTCTCGAGCGCCAAATCAAAGATCCCCCCATATAGGCTCATTAGGATGTGACTGCCCTCACACGCGGACCTCCCCCGATAACAAGTAATCTAGGTATATCATACACATAATCATCAATCAATCAAATAGGCATTATCATCTACCTATTTAGTGTTTGGTACTCACACAACCTATATCATACTAGGAATTCATCCTATCTCAAGTACCCGTCGTATTTCTCGAATACCACCCGTACTTGTTAATCACGATTATCATCGTATATTTTATTATGTAGTTATCACTCACATAATATTTTATCCGACCCAAGTACCTATAAATATGTCATAAATATTACCCGTACTTGATATAACGATTAATATCCTCTAAATGGTAATATAATTATTGAAAAAACGGGGGTGGTCCCTATGTGTGTTTCAAATCAAACCAATTATTACCAAAAAAATTATCCAACTTTTAATGTGCACCAAACCAAGTTGTGAAAAACCCAATTCTTACTTTAAACCAATTTTATCTTGATTAATCCTAAACATGCATCTAGTGATTAAAGCAAGTAAAGTAAAGTAAAGAATACTCACAACGCTAGATGTACGAGGAAAAAACCCAAAACGGGAAAACGACCGCAGACGACCCAAGCCAGACAATCACTATGAACAAAGATTATACAAAGATAGAATAGCCTTACTTAATGACTCGATCCCCACGTGTCTTAACGCTCCTTCTGATCTTTTGTCGTTCTTCAATAGTGCCCACGCAGAAATTCTGTCTTCCACGATACCTGTTCATAACACTCGACTCCACGAATATCTCGGTGTCCACCGAATGGCTTTGATACTCTACGATGTCGAACAAGAAGTTCTTCTCTTTTCTTCACCACAAAACCCTAATGTTCAAGTGTAGAACAAGCCTTATTGGTGCATCAAGATCACATAAACATATAAAAATGATATCTCGGATCTTTACAAACTCTAAGGATGTGTTTAAGCTTTTGAAACCTTAGAAAACATGTCCAAAACTCATACTGGAATGTAAACTATTTTTACAGAATGCACACTCGTAAACTCTGACGAAAACACGCTTCAAATAGGAATTAAGCGCCACCTCGAAAACTGTGTCGTTCGCGCGATATAGCCCTCTCTCTTGAATGAAGGACATATGTCGTTTGAACGATAGTCTTGTCAGTTTGACTTTTTAACTTTTTGACTTTTTGTTTAAAACGTCTCTTCCAAAAGAGATCCAAATAAGTCAAACTCTATTTCAAGCTTATCAGAATAAAAACGTAGAGTAAACATTTAAAACAGTGTAAAAACATTTTAAAATATTTTTGTTATAAAAATTACATCCTTATCTTTTATAAAAACAATTACGAGCACCATTAATTATATGCATTCATACCTATGTGGTCTCGGAATGCAATAAACTTTGAAGACGAATAAACTTGCACCAATTAAACTTCGGCATGATTATTTATTTGAAGCTATCCAAATAAGTCAAACTCTATTTCGAGCTTATCAGAATAAAAGCGTAGTGTAAACATTTAAAACACTTTAAAAACATTTTAAAATATTTTCCTTATAAAAATTACGTCCTTATCTTTTATAAAAACAATTCCGAGCAGCATTAATTATACGCATTCATACCTGTGTGATCTCGGAATGCAATAAACTTTGAAGACAAATAAACTTGCACCAATTAAACTTCGGTAAGACTATTTCTTTGAATCTTTGCCGCAATGTCTTCAATTTCTTCAATACGTCATAGACCAAGTGGGATCGTGACAAAATAAAATCTCCCTATGACATATTACAAACACAGTTTTGTTCACGGAATTAAGTCAAAATAATACATGGACTCAATTGGAAATTTATGTCCTTTCAAATCTCTCCCTTTAACTATTCAGGGACAAAACTGAACTAGTGAAAAGCCTAAGCCGGGCCGTCCAGCCGTATGATGCCTAAATCCCATTGCATAAACCCAAAGTAAAAAATTATAGGACACAGACTAGTATATGTATCACTGGTAAGCATGAATCGTCTAAATATGATGTAGACTTGAAAT
Organism: Sambucus nigra; assembly: GCA_949130495.1. Lineage (NCBI taxonomy): Eukaryota > Viridiplantae > Streptophyta > Magnoliopsida > Dipsacales > Adoxaceae > Sambucus > Sambucus nigra. Next base: position 56,625,847 of record OX422220.1, read on the forward strand.
CTCGAATCGCTGAAGCATACCTACACACATGAAATAGACAAACAAATACCTAGTGAAGTATGGAGGAACAAATGAAACCAATGTTTATATCCAAATGATACCAAACGACAATAGATGCCAATATGAACAAATTCTGAAAAATCCTTTGTTAAAACAATTTGAGCAACAAAATGATACCAAATTTAAACTACTAATTTGTAATACCAATTTGTAAAATATGCCATCCAAAAATATGCTCAAATCTCCCCCTACATCACATACATCTCTCCCCCTTTTTGTCTCGAATAGACAATCCGGTGAAAAGATAAACCAATAAACAAGTATCTAGAATGAGAATATATCAATTTGAATAAATTTGAAATCGCTAGATAAACATGAAACAACCATCTAAATATGATCAAGTAATGACCAATCAGTAGCTAGTAAACCAATGAATCACGTAAAGAATATATCAAACTAATTAGGTGTGATAAACGGACTATATGAAAAATATCAATATGATACAATAAAACCTGCATATTAACCAGTCAGTCCAAAAACACTTCTAGCAGTACCAAAAATATCATCAAAATAAACCAGTGGACTGCAAATCAATCCAAAGCCAAAATGCAGGTTGTCGTTCGAACAAGCCAGGGACGTCGCTCAAACGAGACGAGGACGTCGATCGAACGAGACATCGCGCGACATATTAATGTCGTTCGAACGAGATCTCGCGACATGCCAAACTTTCACATATTCCCAGAAATATCTTATATTTTTTCCCAGTGATAAAATTTCTAGAAAAAAACCAGTGGGAGGGGATGACACCAGCAAAACAGTGCTAAAACAGTAAGGTTTTAACACAAAACTCAAAAACGCATAAAAACTAACAATGTGATTTACATGCAAACATAGTATCGATGTGCTCCAACATGGACATGAAATGTATGGGCGTGAAACTACAACAAATGAGTCACAATTCCAACACATCAAAACGATCAAGAAGCTCTAACTGATAGCGAAAAATCATCAAACTTTATCATAGCCATATGACAATAAAAGTGTGAGCTTAATGAACTAAATATACTACATGCACACAAATCTAGAATTTTGACGATTCTACAAACAATAGCGTCAAATTGCAATGTTTCAATATTAGGATTAGTTGTGCAAACCCGTTTAAATTTTCTCCAACCAAACTCCCTCATAAACATACTTTTTCAAGTTCTTTTGAGGTTTCTAACATTCTCAACTTAGAGAAAATTTTATTGGCCCTTTTTCTTATTATTTTTTCTTTTTCTTTTCTGCTCTTTTAAATGGCGGCATTCATAACGAGTTAATTTTGAACTCTCGCAGGCCTTTCCCGTGAATCACTCATCATTTTTTCAATTAAGTACCAACTCAAATCCTCACGGTAAACGATTCTTACATGCACAGTTCTCCTTAAGTTTACTTACGCATAGAATACATGATTGAGATAAGAACCCCTCACCAAATAAAAATATGCAAGAGAAGTCAAACATCCATATAAACTCGAGCATGTGTGCAATGTTGGCATATATACAGAGTCGAATCAAAATTCATATCAACTTCGAAACAACCCCATATAATAATGGTTAAGATCATTCTAAGCACAAATAATAATGACCAAATGTCCTAGCCACATGGATATGAAATGATGGGGGGGATTCCAAGCACACCAATATGTCACATCAAACATGTAAACTCAAAAACAAAAAAACTAAAAATCATTTTGGCTTTTCATAGTTTGACTCAAATAAAAACAAAATCTTTTTGGTTTTTCAAAAGTTTTCTCAAAAACAAAATCTTTTTGGATTTTTTCAATAGGACTCAAGCAAATGAAAACTATTATACAAAATGATACACATGTCACTATACTAGCAATGAATATATCATGAAGCAGACTACTATATGACAAACATGGCAACACAATCATCCTTTTGATTTATCATGGGAAAAATCAAGTGCACCCAAACGAGAATCATGAAGTTTTATTCCTAAAGCCACTAAATCCAATTTACTAAACCAAGTAGGTGTAAAACGACGCATGGGGGTTTGAGGAACCGGGACAACTTTATTCCTAAACTTCCTAGGAGCTTGTCTAAGGCCTTAACAATAACGTCTAAGGTGACCTTTCCTACCACAAAACGTGCAAGTATATATATGGTGGGCTTAATGAACATATTATGTGAAAAATTATCAAACTTTATCATAGCCATATGAAAATATTATGTGAGCTTAATGAACTAAACATAATACATGCACACAAATCTAGAATTTTGATGATTTTACAAACAATAGTGTCAAATTGCAATGTTTCAACATTAGGATTAGGTGTGAAAACCCGTTTAAATTTTCTCCAACCAAACTCCCTTACAACTTAGAGAAAATCTTATTGGCCCTTTTTCTTAGCATTCTTTCTTTTTCTTTTGGGCTCTTTTAAATGGTGGCTTTCACGACGAGTTAATTTTGAACTCTCGCAGGCCTTTTCCTTGAACCGCTCATCATTTTTTCAATTAAGTATCAATTCAAATCCTCACGGTAAATTATTCTTACATTCGTACTTCTCCTTAAGTTTACTTACACATAGATGACAAGATTGAGATAAGAACGCCTCACCAAATTCAAATATGCAAGAAAAGTCAAACATCCATATAAACTCGTGCATGTGTGCAATGTTGGCATATATACAGAGTCGAGTCAAAATTCATATCAACTTGGAAACAACCCCATATAAACAATGGTTATGATCATTCTAAGCATCGATAATAATGACCAAATGTCCTAGCCACATGGATATGAAACGATGGGGGGGGGGGGGGGGGGGGGGGGGGTTCTAAGCACACCAATATGCCACATCAAACATGCAAACTCAAAAACAAAAAAACTGAAAATCTTTTTGGCTTTTCATACTTTGACTTAAATAAAAGCAAAATCTTTTTGGTTTTTCAAAAGTTTTCTCAAAAACAAAATCTTTTTGGATTTTTTCAATAGGACTCAAACAAATGAAAACTATAATACAAAATGATACACATGTCACTATACTAGCAATGAATATATCATTAAGCATATATTTTTTTCTACATGTTCATCCTAACAAGTTCATCATGTTCATAACCTCTACATGTGAATAATCAACTACATGAATTTGCATATCCATTAAACAAGATTTATCAATAAATTTAATCCCAAATTCATAAGTTCATAATCCCAAAGAAAATGTGGATACACTGAAATAGAGCAAGAATCACTTACCTCTTAGTGTAGGTCTGAACCTTTGGAGAAGATAATGCTAGAACCTCCTCTTTACTTTTTTCGATGACTTTTCGGCGTTGGTGCAAGGTGTAGAGATGGTGGTTCCTGGTGGTTGTCCTCTTTGATTTCCCAATATGACTCTTTTTCTTTAATGCAACTCTTCCTCTCCATAAGGTGACTTTTCTTTTCTCTCAAAGTCTCTTCACTTTCTCTCAAAGAACTCGCAAATGAAAATAGATGAAATGAACCTTACATAGAGTGTAAACCCACTTATATAACAACTCTCCAAGGCTAGATAAAAGACAAAAGTTGTGGATACTATTCATCTCCCAACCCAAATGACTAAAATGCTCCTTCGGGGTGTCCTTTCATCTTCCAATTGACCCGAGATCCATCCAAATACCCCGGTATACTTTTCTGCCTATTTCGAACCTTCCGGACTCAACGGCGCCCTCAAAATGATCATCCTAATGATATTTAATTAATTTACATTTTATTACCCAACTTTAGTCCCGACACGACTCATAAGTGTGTCCCAACTTTAGTTCTATAATTGTCGTATTTGTATCTCACGACAATATTCATAACTATCATATTCACATATTACTTATATATCACTAAGTAATATTCAATAATATATTACTCTTATCAGCAGTAATATTTAATTCGGATTAATCCTGATTAATTTATTAATTAATCAATTGTAATTAATCCACAATAATTTGGTCCATTAACTTTTAATTATTCTCAATTTAAAAGTCATAAAATTACGGGATATTACATATCATCTCATTTTATATTATGCAATTATTATGAATGATTGAGTCATTTTGACTACTTCCTCTTTCCATGTCTTTCAGCTGCTTGTACATCATTATCAGTTTCTTCCTTTGCATAATGCTGAACTCCAGCCCCTTTTTTCCTTTTACATAAACTCGATTGAATCACTGCCTTCTTTAATTGGACAATAATTACGATTATTTGAGTATTCATGGGCATGAACTTTTGGGTTATAGGTATAAACTCGATCCGTTAATAGATTTTTCATATTCTTGTTAGAGTGATTCTAGGGAGACTTTCAAATTGTACACAAAATAATAAATCGGTAATATGTTAAACATGTATTGGTTAATGTCGCTGGCGTGAACCTACAAGCACAAAAAAACCAACCAATACCCCTGTGAAATATCATTAGATTTGAATTTTGTATACAATTTTTAGGGTCTCTCTAGAATTATTCTTCTTATTATGTGAAGTATCAGACTTTGACACTCTAGAAAAACTCTTTGCCTCACTTGGTAATCCACCACCAGCCAAGGCATTAGTCCTATCAATTTGACCCCTAAACCTTGACATGTTATACTCATTCTCCGAAATGTGTAGAAAGAGAACCGTAAGCACTTTTTGTCAAATCAAATTTAATGTACCCCCAAAAGGACAGAGAAGAAGTATTATGGGCATGTTATGATGTTGTAGTAGCTTTTTGAATGTTGGATTGAATAGACTGATCTTCTCTAACCAAATTTATTTTAGATGAGATATCAAGGCATAATACTAAGTTTATGTAGCTAAACACGCACTGTAGTATTATCACCATCCTTCACCAAATGAACCTGATGAGATCGAGAGGTGCCACCACCGTGCCACCTGAAACTTCACCATCACGGGCAGCGGTGAACAAAGGGATTTTCAATGTTGTTTCTGATGTGAAAATTGAAATGCCAAAAGTGTTAGTCATGTACTGTAGTTGAACGATTATTATGTAAACCATGAATCCCCTTCTATTTTTTTCCTCTTTCTCTTGATCGTGAGCAAGCTTAAACTTACTCTTACCTCGCTTTCGTAGTACCTTGATGGAAGCTTCTTCTTGAGATTTCAACAGAGACTTACACGAGTGTAAGGCATATCCTGTGATGCCACAAAAGATACAGTGCGTAGGAATACTTTCATATACAATTTGGATGAAAAATGGCGGTTGTCCCTCTCCACTAAAAGACGTTCTGGGAATGTAATAGAGACCAACATGAATAACTCGAGAACTTCCAATCCAAGGTATTTTGATATATGTTAAAAGGGATACTAGAACCTCTAGTAATTTCTAACATCAGTTTGGGATGCCTAGTCCTAACATAGCCTAGGAAAACAAACTCGAACCTGAGTCGTGCAAGAGGCACGATTTTTTGGTGTGAAGTCGGGTTTCCATTGCAACAGCTTGAAAAAACATATCTTCCACTTGAAAAGGGCCTTATTTACAGACTTCCTTAGATCTTCAGCTCATTCGAAGTGTATGTTAGAATAGCCTATTCTATTGGGGTAAGCAACCAATCTTTCATGGATTCCAATGCTTAAGAGAGGTCATATTTGAGATAGTTAACCCCCAATCGACAATAACATTTTTTATGAATGATTCTTCCAATCAGGTTTGTGCAAAATTCTCTTGTTACTTCCTCATAAATGTAATAAATGATCTGAAGGTCAATGGAGTCCCCACGTAAATATGGCTCCGGTAGTGAGAAGGAAAAAGGTTCTACATAATTAGCTTGTATTAACTTGTATTGTGTGACACCCCGCTTACTAAAATACCGAGTGGACAACCTGTGATCAAAATAAAACGTTGGTCTCATATGGATCATTCTTTGCATCACTGTCGAAAACATTTATAAATTTACTAACCACCTAGTACATTGAATAGACTGGTGCCAAATTTTATCTTTCATTAATTAACAACGTTAAAAAATAAATAATAATAAAACCATCCACATAACCTGGTAACTGAATCCAACACAGATGAATAAAATAAATAAAGATGATCGAATCAACTATCGGTTCAACAATAAAATTCAACTGTAACTAAAACAACAATCTGATACATAAGGTCAATTAAATAACTGAATACTAAATCTTAGGGAGACATGCCCAAATGAGTACTGAAGTAAAGATCCTACAATAGGAATAAATGAATGAAGCATCTATAACAATGTCCTGCAACTTTCACATTAGAAACAGTTGCGTATCCCTGATAGAATCCTCAAACTGTGCGTCCCTATGGCTGGACACCTAAAAAGTTTAGAAAAAGATTTTGACACGGGTCAGAGCCCAAGTAAAATATTTTGAAAATATTTAGCAAGCATTTAAATTGAATTAATTAAATATACATGCTCACTCTTTATATTTAAGCTAGTATCGCACTCTCTTGAGGTATAACTCACCACTCATCTAATGTGCACACCTAACACTTGCCTTCTAACCTTCGTAGTTATGCTACCCCACCTAACTAGCCGCATCACACCTCTTTCTACCTCACGACTCTAACCCGAGTATTCTTATTTTGATTACTAAGTTATCTACTCATTAACTTATTAATCGATTCAACTATATTAAATAATATAACGTTCACACTATTTATGTAAGAAATTCCCTTTTTAAATCATATAACTTTCACACTAGTTATATAAGAAGAACATTCACACTTATGTATTGATCCTGAATATAATTATCTACTCATATTATATACGTACTAGTATACTACAATATTCGTACACATGTCGTGTATAATAACCATCCATTCTTGAGTAAATAACTCACCGGATGCTTTCTCTAAAATGCTATCATGTTCCAAGCATGATCACTCTAACTCGGCCACCTCAAGTCGGACTAGCTCACACCGAACTTAGGCAAAAATATCGCAAACGTTGTAGAGGTTGTCATAGTCTCCCCCAAAGTGAGAACGAATCATACCCAAATCGTCTCACCTTGCAAAATAAATAATGTAATAAAAATATGCGATATTACCTGGGTATTATACTCTCCCTGCTCCTCAAGTCAGGGGATTCACCCACATCATGCAAATTGCTGTGATAGCACTAGAGGGGTATGTATTCCTATAAATATCATTCACAACGATATCTACAAAGCACATAAATATATATACACTATCAAACTACCATATACATATATTTAAATAAAAATTCGGCTAACCTGTGCCTAGCAGGCGTAGCACTAGCCCAAAATTCCAAAGTTCATAACCTGACTTGTAATTTAATTAATCACAAATTTATTATTTTATTAAAGTAGAGTCACCTAACTAAAATACCAAGACTCACTCATTCGGTTAGTATATCCACCCTTTAAAATTTGTTACACAACATCCTACTATAAAGGTTAACACCTCTTGTTAAATTTAATATTCGATAATTTATTACATATCTCTATATTAAATTAAACTAGCTACCCTGTGCCTAATTCTCGTAGCACTAGCCTGAAAATATCTGAGTCAAATCCCGGACCCTTATTTAATAAGTTTCACCTCAATTAATGTTTAACCAAGTGGTGTCACTAATCCATAATGCCTGGACTCCCTAATTTGGTCTTTATTTGAACATTTTAGAATTTATCACACAGAAGCAACGGGAGACAGAAAAAAAATAATGCAGAGGGTAGAAAAAAGTCAGAAAAAAATATAGTTTAGGTTGAGAAAAAAATTATAGGTTCAGTTTTTGCTTTAAGTTTTGTAATCCAGTCGAGTTTTTGTGACGAGTTTAGGACGCGTGTTCATGCACACAGTTGACACGGGGAATTATTGCGTATCTTATTTCTTTCTCTTTCTCTTTAGTTTCTTGTTTGTTAATTGTGTTTGTTCTGAAATTATAATTATGTCTGGCTAAACACCCCATTCAAGGGGTGGGATGAAACGCATATGTTGAGTTATTTAATAAATTGATTGTTCATTGATGTGTTCTAGGCTAATTAAATTGGAAAATATCACACATTAATTTATATAACGAGAGTTAATAAATTAATGTTGAAAATTAATATTTAATTTTTGGATTTGACTTAGAGATAGGTCTTATTCTTGAATTAAATTATTAATTCTTTATGTGCAATTAAAAGATTCATACAAATTTTTATGAATTGAGCTTAGCGGATACTGCATAAAAACAAGTATGAATCTTAATTTTTTTTACATGTAGTGACCATTCCTGATTTAATTGTTAAAAAAGATAAAATTGAATTTAGGATTGTAACGAGAGTTAAGTTTTAAATTCAATATTATTTCGAATTATTCAATTGAATAATTAGGACATTAAATTAAATTGACTACGCGGTGTAATCCCACCTCTTGTTTCTTCTCATACATTCTTAAACTAGATTTCTTTTTAATTTTTCGTAGTCATTTTAATTGCATAAATTTTCATTTCCTCCTTTGAATTTTTTTTTAATTATAAATAAAAAAAATAAAAATTAAAAACAAAAAAAATTATTTTTATAAAAATGAAGTTCCAAGTTTTCACGATAACCGTTTCAACGCTAGAAATTAAATTGATACCCGAATTTACCACGATAATGAATTTTTAACAAGTTTTGTAGGTGATTTTAGGAATTTTTTATACTCAAAGTTTGACCGCAACGACATTCCAAATTCATATCCGAAGGAAGACGCAAATTAAGAGTAATCAGTACCCCAGACATACGAGGGTGATCTATTTGGGCGCATCCAGTTCCTTTGACAGGATATGTCTTTAGTGGTGGATTATACATAGCAGTTTCAGCTCCTTTGCACTAGAGCTCGTCTTCTCGAGACTGAGGATCAATGGATCAACCTCTATATTCTCGGGCTCCAATCATATATTCAGCGAAATCTTGGATTGAGAGAGATACCAAACTTTTTGAAGGCAGTAGAGTATGATACTAATGTTGAGGCCTATGATGTAACCTTAGGAGCTTCTCCAGCGTCCCGACCTCCATTTTCCTTGAGTTCTGCCCCTCCTACAGCTTCATCCTCGACATCTTCGGCCATTGCTCTAGTTACTGCCACTTTCGCTGCGACCAATACAGGCCCTCCCACATTTCGTTGCTTTAATTGCAGCACCGTGAGACACCGAGCTTCTGACGGTCCTCAACCATGTCGATGGGCCTTGCTAGCGATGGATCAGCCCTCGAGTATCCACACGAGGCCTAGCAGCCCCCTGATCCTACATTGATTACCATTTTACAGGGTGATTCTGTTGGTCTTCCACTATGAGTTCGTTTCTGAACACTTTTTGAGGAGGGGAGAGTGATGGGAATCCATTGTTATTTTCCTGTTATTGTCACACCCCAACCCAGTTACTTATAATTAAGTTTGAAAGTCAAACTAAGTCAAACCATAATTAATTTAACCAAACCATAAACACGAGGTTCAATTTCAGAGTCATCAACGTAAATCCATACAATTAAAAACTTTTTTACAATATTAAAGTAGTTATGAATTTACATATTTCTTGAAGGATAAATTAACTTAATTACATCATTTACATTTACACAAAATCAATGTTCCTCCCACACTCTTGCATAAGATTACATGCAAAAAATCATATCCCTGTGATAATAGATATATATTTATCCGGCTCATTCAATAATAATAACCACATTTTCGGCTCATTCATAAGAATGACCAACTTTCTGAATCATGATTCATATATCGTGTCTAAATAGACGATTCTCCCCCATTTCGGGTCGGGGAGTAACCTCCCATTTCGATAAACGGAAATGAACATTTTCATATTCATAATATTCTGATCATATTCGTAACAGTATAAAAATACATCATTCCAGTGAGTACACTCACCTTGGTTGACAACTATGCATTCACGTTTCCTTCGATGGAGCTGAACTGGGTTGATTAGACCTTACACCTGTCAATTCAACAAAATCAGTATTGAATATTAATCATAGGTATTATCCAAACATAATTATGTAACTTTCAATGACTATACAACAACAATATAATTCCACTTAAGTCACATTCCATGAAACATTAACGACAAAATAATGGTATACATGTTGATAAAGTTATGGACAATCAACCGTAAGAAATACCTCATGAGGAATTTATAACTAAAACCAAGTAAATATGAAAGCGTACTTCTCAATGTATATACATATAAAGCATGTAATTAAAATACCCTTTGGAAGGAGGGGATAAAAACTTTGTTTCATGGGGTATCCGGTATGGTCTCAAATTATCGTCCTATATACTTAACCATCCTATATTCATAAATTATACAACTAAAGGTGTACAAGCTTATCAATATGAAATCATATATGAATATAATTTCCATTACAAGTGACGATGTAATTTTTTAAGCTTTCTAGATCAAGTTATGACCATTTCTTTACAACACAAGAAAGCTTCCCTACAAGCTCCTCTATTGTTCCTTCAACTTCCAAGAATTTTCATAATTTTTCTACGACATAAATTTCCATGGATTTTCACCCATTTTCAATACCCATACTAAATAATATAGAATTAAATTTTCATAATATTTAGAGTTCATTTGCTATGTCAAAAGCTTTACCAAACTCAGGGCATATCGAAATGAAATATACAAACAGCAACTATGTTCCAACTTGCAACCATCACTAAGGCCTAACCACAAGGAGTTAAATTCTAATTTTAGGATATGATATGAATATATGATATTACTTTCATATCCAATTATAATTTTGCAATTCCACTAAGCACGCAAAAATATATGCAAGTTTGAATACAAGGGATTTCAATAACAAGCAATACGGGCTACATACACCACTTATCTCACATGTGCACAAATACTTATTATCACAAATGAGGATGGAATTTAAATCAATAAGTCACGATTTCCATACTTTGAAATAAGTATAATATAATATTAAAACAATATTAACACATAATTATTCCTTGCAAACACCTTAAGGATTTTGTTGGAATTTTTTCCTACTTTTAATGTAACCCTTTCTTCCTTAACTTCTACTTTCTCTTTCCTCAAGCTAAAAACCCTTCAAATTGAACCTAGTCTTAAATTTTCTGAATAAATAGGTTAGAAGAAGAGTTTTAAGTAGGCCAAGGCTACCTCCCTTGCCAACCAATCAAATTAAAAGGAATGGACAGATTTGCCCCATGCTCGTAAATTTGGGCTAACTTCTTTCTCGGAAATACGTTTGATGATCCGTTTATTGTTTCACAAACCTAACTCATATATCTACAGCTATCTATTTTTCACCTTGAGTCAAGTGTTATATTATAAGGGTCAAAACTAGTCTCCAACAGGAACATTTCTACCGAAAATAACAAAATTTTGTGTTTGTAAATAATTCAACATTTGATGATTTATGAAAGTAGGATTAGACTAAACATAATTGTTAGCCCAAGAATAATTGCCTATGGGTGGTTTCAAATAATTTTCAATATTTTACATAATTTGAGTCCAAAGCATATTAAACTCAATTTTAGTTCATCTCCAAAATCTGCAACTACATGTCAAAACAAATTAAATATGCACAAGCTTCAGGAAAAAATCCCTGCAACGAAAAACCTTTTATATTTCTAGAACTTTGAAATAATTTACAAGACCTTTGACTTACAGACCACTTAATAATCGCCCACAAGTGTAACGCACGGTGCCTTCAACAAATCTTCAAAGTACCGGTCTAGAAATCAGCAGTGGTTTACGCGCAGCAACACCACCACAAGAACATGCAGCCTTGACAAGCAGTTTTCATCAAAGAATCAACACGCAGAAGACCCTCAATGACACGAACTCATAAACTTCGTAGAGTATCCCTGCATAATAGCACACAAATTTTCGGTTATAGAGATCTCCCCACCAAGGATGAACAAAATCAAAGCTCCCAGCAAAACTAAGTTTTGGGTTCCATAAAACAACTCACACAAAAGCACTGGGATTTGTGAATTGTAAAACAAAGTTTTGAACCCTCAAAGTGATGGCGAATAAACCAAAAACACTTTAAAACGTATTATGTTTAAAATTAGTATTTCTCTGCACGAAAATCAATACATCTGGCACTCTATTTATAAAACTTTTAAGGCGGTGACGTGTCAAACAAAAAGACTTCTCATTCGAACGAACTGTCATGTCGTTCAAACGACATCTGGTCTCGTTCGAACGAGATAGGATCTTGTTTGAACGATCAGGCATAAATCTCAAGATTCATTTTACATAGTTTTAAAACATTTAGAGACTTACAAACCAACACTCTTACGAATCTAAGAACAGTTATCCAAAAAGCTTTTACGATAAAAATGTTTTTGAAAAATAAAAACCATTTAAAATAATTCAAAAATTATTTTTCATAAAAGAAAAAATATTTTAATTTTTATAAAAAAATATCCCAACACTTTTATGCAAATTGTAAATGGAACTTAAACACATTTACCAAGTTAGTTCTTGTTGGGCATGATTGTTGAAGTTGAATTGAAATTCGGTTCGTCTCTTGTAAACGTAGGCTTCCCAATTCTTCGACAAACTTGTAGCAGTATACGACATACTAAATGTGACGGACAATGTCCTTACAAATCTCCCCCATGTCTATGCCGGCAAAAAATAAAACTAATTCGAATTATCAATAAAATGACCTATACAAATCTACCCTCCCATAAACTCAAATGAGGAAAGATAAACTGAACAAGTCTTCAATCAAACTTGGATTCAACAATCAACTTTACTAATCTCCAAGATTTTCTCATTAGGGTGTGCAATCCAAAGAATCTTCAATTGTACCTACACACATGAGATAAAGCAAAAACCTCGTGACGTATCGAGTTTGGAATGATATAAACATAAAATATGTAAACATAATCAAATCTCCCCCATACTTAAAACCCCCATAATATCATAATTCGTTCTCCCCCTTTTTATTTGTTCGAAATAGACAAGGAAGAGAATAAATCACATAAAGCAAATCGGGGTGTCACGGAAAACAAACCAAACATACTATTGTTGAATTTTTCAAAATTTTTTACACAAAAAAGCAAGAAATATGATGTTACAAAAAATCGCACACCATGAATATTTACTAAGACGACCAAATCATGGAAACGGAATGAATGAGTGTGAACAAATTTGATAGGAAAATCAACTCAATCATATCATATGTGCAAGACGCATAAGTGTACTCCCAACGAATGAACATAAAAAATAGTCCTTTTAATGTAAAATTATTGAATTTAATTGACACCGTTTTAAATCAAAATCAACAAATCAAAGTCAACATGATTTTCGCACCAATAACGTCCAAAACGATTTCATGTTTTTTCAAGAATTTTAAGGACGTGCAAAGCCGTTTTAATTCTCCAACCGAACTCCCTCATTCATATATATATATATATATATATATATAAATTATTTTCGAGGTGATCTAAATTCTCAAACATTGGAGAATTTGTGAATAAACCTAATGGCCCATTATTGGCATATATTTCTTTTTATTGCCATTCGATATTTTCGGGCTCTTTTAAACCCCTTTGGACCCAGATAATTAAAATTCCTCAATTTTTTAGGTCCAATTTAAATGGAGACTTAATCGAAAAGGATAGATGTGTACCTTTCGTAGCCCTTCACATTTTTGTAAAATTCACACAAACTCACGGCAAACGGTTAAAACATGTGCACCTTTTATTATCTTATTTTATCGCATTTGATTCGTTTTAATAGACAGAATTGAGATGAAAATACGTAATCAACATGTGATTTGTCAAGAACAAACATCTCAAACATCAAACAAATCCGTGCATGTGTGCAATAAAGGACAATGTGAGTCAAACATGTAGGTAGCAACACTATATCATCTCAAAGAATCCAAACTTTTTGAAGCACATAAATGACACAACATATTGTCTCAAATCTCTATCAAATAGTCACAGGGATATGGCATGAATTTGTGACTCGGTCATCTTAAGTGTTCATTCATAAACGGTGCAAAACAAACTACAAAAATCTTTTTGTATTTTTCAATTTTTTTCTAATAAAAAATATAATACAAAAAGTACACACGTCATAACACTAGCAAGGATATATCATGAAGTATAACTAGCGTATGAAAAAAGAAATTAACACAATCATTTATAAGATATAGAAAGAGAAGAATCATGTGTGAGTTTTAATATCTCAATTTTTTTTTTAACAAAAATACACAAATCCATTAAGATAAAAACAATCCACACCAGATACAGCCCAAGAATAATTGCCTACGGCTGGTTTCAAACAATTTTTAATCTTTTACACAATTTGATTCCAAACCATATAAAACTCAATTTTAATCCAATTTTAGTTCATCCTCAAAATATGCAACTATTCGTCAAAACAAATTAAATATGCACAAGCTTCAGGAAAAAATCCCCACAGGGAAAAACCTTTTATATTTCTAGAACTTTGAAATAATTTACAAGACCTTTGACTTACAGACCACTTGATAATCGTTCACAAGTGTAACGCACGGTGCCTTCAACAAATCTTCAAAGTAACGATCTAGAAATTAGCAGTGGTTTACGCGCAGCAACACCACAAGGACACGCAGCCTTAGCACACATTTGTTTGAAAATAATCAACACGCAGAAGATCCTCAATGACACGTAGTCATAAACTTCGTAGAGTCTCCCTCCACAATAGCACGCAGCTTTTCGGTTGTAGAGATCTCCTAACTAAGGATGAATACAAGCAAATATCCCAGCAAAACTAAATTTTGGGTTCCATAAAACAACTCACACAAAAGCACTGGGATTTATGAATTGTAAAACAACGTTTTGAACCCTCAAAGTGATGGAGAATAAAATAAAAACACTTAAAAACGTATTATGTTTAAAACCAGTGACGTGTTAAACAAAACGACTTCTCGTTCGAACGAACTATCATGTCGTTCGAACGACATATAGTCTCGTTCGAACGAGATAAGATCTCATTTGAACGACTAGGCACAAATCTCGAGATTCATTTTACAGAGTTATTTGTAGGTCCTTTATAAATACCAAGTGCGAAAAATGTGTGTTTTAAACAAAACCAAGTTGTGAGACCAATTAACTTAACCAAATTTTATCTTGATTAATCTTAAACACGCATCACGTGATTAAAGCAATTAAAATAAAGTAAAGCAATACTCACAATACCGGATGTACGAGGAAAAACCCAAAATGGGAAAAAACCTCGGACGGCCCCAATCCAGACAATCACTATGAATATGGTTTTAGAAAGATAAACGGTAGTCTTACTCAACGACTCGATCCATCCACGAGACTTGACGCTCCTCTGATCTTCTACCACTCCTCTCACAGTGCCCACGCAGAAACTCCGTCTTCCACGTTAGTTGTCCATAGCACACGACTCCACGAGTGCCTCGGTGTCCTCCGATATGGCTTTGGTGTCGTCTACGATGTTGAAATAGGTGTCTGACGTTTCTTTACTGCAAAACCCAGCTAAGCAGGTTGTCCAATGACTTTGAACAAACTAAACTTGGTGCACACAAGATCACATAAACATATACTAATGAAAGCTAGGATCTTGTAAACTCTAAGGATGTGTTTAAGTCTTTTAAATCTTAAAAAACATAAGCAGAAAAATGTATTGTCTAAAAAGTGAATTCGTTGTGTACGCACACCGAGAAAAGGACTGGGACCTGAATTATATATATATTTTAAGTCGGTGGAAATCTTGTTCGAGTGAGATGCCACATCATTCGAATGACAGTGGATCTCGTTCGAATGACATCTATAGTCGTTTGAACGACGTCGTCAGATAGAGTTCCAAACTGTTCCAATCTTTAATAAAAGAGTTTTATTTAAAACAAACTTTAATCCAACACAAATCCGTCCTTTATCTGGTGTGTAAACATATAAACATTTTAAAAACATTTTCCTTTAAAAAATAACATCCTTAGTTTTATAAAATGATTTCCGAGTTACATTAACATTATGCATTTATACCTGTGTGATCTCGGAATGCAATTAAACCTTTAGGATGAAAAATTGCACCAATTAAACTTTGGCATGATTGAATCTTTGTAGCTTTGCCGCAGCATCTTCAATAAATCTTTGATAAGTCATAGTCTCGTAGTGATCGGCCTATAAAAATCTACCTATGACTCAAACGTGTTTTGTTTCGAGAATAAGTCAAAACTACATTAAGACTCAATTGGAAATTTGGTCCTTACAAATCTCCCCCTTTAACTATTCCGAGACAAAACCAACAGTGAAATGCCTAAGCTGGGACGTCAAGTTGTATGATTCCTAAATCCCATCCCATACACCCAAAATGAAAAATACATCATCTGAATAGGATAAGACTCGAAAACGATCGTCCGGCAAGCATGAAACTGTCTTGAATGTCTGAATGTGATGTAGACTTGAAATCTCAAATATCTTTAAGCATACCTACACACATGAAACAGACAAATACCAAGTGAAGTATAGAGGAACTAATGATATGAATCAATATGAAATATGGAGTCCGAATCATTTTTTATGAGAGTAAAGATGAACCAATTTATGTAGACATAAAAACATGATACCAATATGTGTAAACATAAAACTCCCGACTCTCACAAAACTCTCCCTACATCACAGACATTTCTCCCCCTCTTTTATCTTGAATAGACAATCCGGTGAGAAGATAAATAAATCTATCATGTGAATAGATACCAATATGATACCAATTTGTAAAAATAACAGAGAGATACCAATTTGTATAAACTCATAATAGGCTAGATAAACATAAAACAGCTAGCTATTAATGATCAAGCAATGTGAAATCAGTAGCTAGCAAACAATCAATCACACTAAAGAATATCAAACTAAGAAGGTGTGATAAACGAATCAAATGTAGTAGAAATATTTTAATTATTAAAGTAGACTTCATAAACAAAAACTCAGTACCAAAATTTGAATCAATATGCAACAGGGTACTGAAACAGGAAGACAGCCAGCCAAAAGTCAAATTGGTCAAAGCAGGTTGTCATTCGAATGAGCCAAGAATGTCATTGGAACGAACTAAGACATCGCTCGAACGAAATAGTATGTCATTTGAACGACATACTCAAAATTTCACAGAATCCCCAGAATATCAAACAGTGTTGCCTAGTGGAAAGTATCAGAAAAATTCAAACTCGAAGGGGCTCAAAACTATGAAACATTAGCAAAACAGAAACTAAACTAGAAAACTAAAAACAAATAACTATGAGTAATATGCTAACATAGTATCGATGTGCCTAAACATGAACATGGAATGTAGGTGTGTGAACTAAAATAAATGAATCATAATTCCAACACATCGAAGTGATCAAAAAGCTCTAATCGATAGCAATCTATCATCAAACTTTATTATAGCCATACATGACAATTAAAGTATGAACTTAATGAATTAAACAAACATCATGCACACGAATCCAGAATTTTGACGATTCTACAAACAATAACATCATGACATGAATTTTCAACTGTTAGGATTCTTTGTGCAAACCCGTTTAAATTGTTAATCCATCCAAACTCCCTCAAATATATATCATATTTTTATTTTGAATGAAGTAAACTAATTTGGCCCATTTTTGGCATATGATTCTTTTTATTGCCTTATGATTTTTTCGGGCCCTTTTAAACGGTGGCTTTCATGACGAGTCAATTTTACACTCTCGCAGCCCTTTCTCGTACACTCTTCATATTTTCAAATTAAAATGCTCATGGGTAAACGATTATTGCATGCACACCTCCTCCTTAAGTCTACTTACGCATAGATAAAAAATTGAGATAAGAATGTCTCACCAAACTCAAATATGAAAGAGTAGTCAAACATCCATATAAACTCATGCATGTGTGCAAAGCTGGCATATATACAAAGTCGAATCAAACCTCATATCAACCTCGAAACAACCCCATAATACAATGGTTAAGATTAATATAAGTATTGATAATAATGACCAATTGTCCTAACCACATGGATAATGGAAGGAGGGGGTCCAAGCACACCAATATGCTACATCAAACATGTTAACTCAAAAAACAAAATCGAAATATTTTTGATTTTTTCAAGAGTTTTATCAAAAACAAAATCTTTTTGTATTTTTCAATAAGATTCAAACCATTGAAAAATATAATACAAAATATAAACATGTCATAATACTAGCAAGGATTATATCATGAATGCAAAGACTAGCATATGACAATCATGCAAGCAACTATTGATAAGAAATAGCAAGGGATGAATCATGTGCATGCATGTGAGAATCAACTAACGAAGCATTTAGCATCTCCAAAATGGATTTCCTAACCTAACTCGGTGTATACCTAACAAAATGGTTTTGGGAACTGACGAGACACTACGTTTAAACTTCCTAGGGTCTTTTTTAAGATCAAAATAAAAACTCCTAAGGTGACCTTTCCTACCACAATTCGAACATGTGAAAACATGATGAGGAACGGGATCTTTAGGCTGACCTTTTCTAACACCCTCGGATGTGGTTGATGCTCTAACACAAATTATGGTTTGGGCTTTGTGATTCGTATCGAATATTGCATATTTTTGCCTTTTATCTTTATACATTCTAGCGATTTTACGGTCCTAAATGCCTATATTTATGCTCATTAACCAGGCAAACTTGGATTTGGATATATACTTGCTTTGCAGGGGTTAATTATGCTTTTGTAGGTATTAAAAAGCTAAAAGTGAGGATCCATTGCATTTCGAAGAAGTTCCATCATAAGATTCTACTTAAAGGGCATTTTAGTTAATTCACATTTCTTTTTTAGATCATGGAAATTCCACGGATGCGTATTTCGTTGAGTTAGCATCACGTGGTCATAAACGATGCGTCGTTTGGAGTTCGGACGAGGAAGTTATGGCCATTTTTGTTTGCAACCTTTCCCCCCTTTTTATGGACCAATAGCTGCCTGAAACAGAGTGTCGGTCAACCGCGCTTGGGCCCCCGATTGATCGCGGTTTGAAATTAAACCTACGAATTGAGATATAAGGTTTGGACCTCCTTGATAGATCGATCGATGGTCTTGATCGATCGATCCCCCATCGATCGATCTATGGTCTAGGTCGATCGATCAATCCTTCCAGATATTTGCCAATTCGGTTCCTTTTCTTTTCTTTTCTTTTCTCTTTTTATTCCACTTACTATATAAACCAATTTTGTTGTAATATTCAAATATAATCGATTTTAGGTTAGTTTAGCTTAGATTTTGGGAGTTTGGAGAGTTCTTCTTCATTTCTTCTTGGTTTGACACCCAATTGGGTTTGTAAGTTGATTATTCATCTTCCCTCTCCATTAATATAGCTTGTATTTCCTTTATTCTTGCTTTGTAGTTAATTTACATGCTTTCATAATTAGGTTTACATGCTTTGTTTACTTGCTTTGTAGTGTATTTTTATCGCGTTTATTTACCTCTTTCATTTACCTCGTTTTTATCATGATTTCTAGCTAAGTTAGTCTAGGTTGTGTCGGATTGAACTCATTCTGGGTTGACATGTTTATTTTCTTTGGTGATGGAGTTTGCGGGGCTATTTCGAGTGCGTTGTCCTAGTTATTGCGCTTAAGAGATTTAGAGAGACATCATGTATGCTCCGTGCTTACGACCTTGTGTGCATAATTTTCGGGGTATTTGTTGACGCCAAAATCATATTAGATTGTTAGGCGAATTTAGGGGTGTGATAACCCTTGATTTAATTAACTGTCAAAACGAGATGCATTCGTAATAACTCGTCGACCCATGTAACCATTTTATACTAATAAACTTGGGTGAGGGATAGTCGACGCAACCTATAGTTTTTACTCATTTTATTAGTCTAGATTTATTTTCCCACGCCTAGTTTAATATTTCTCTTTTGTGCATCTTATTCTTTTTGTTCATATTTATCTTTTACACTTTTATTTAGGAATACTAAATCCTATAAATTCTAACAACTCGTCTCTGTGGATTTTCGATACCTGACTTATCGCTACACTTGTATCGCAAGTGTAGTCGTAATTTAGGTTTTTTTATTGAGGCGGTGAACAAAAAATAATGATCGGCGTTTGACGCACGCCGCTTTTCACCCTTAATCACTTTGACATTAGAACCACTAGAACTCGATAAGCCGTTACCATCACTACTCGAGTCGGTTAAATCATTTTTCAACTTTAACACTTTTGACTCAAGCAAACGATTAGACTCCTCAAACTTTCGGGACTCCTTATTTAGATTTTCAATTACCCTAGAAGGTTATCTCGCTCCCCCTCAATATAATCAAGCTTTTCCCTTAGAGTCTTCTCACGTGCCTTAAATTCATTAATCAAACTATTTTCATTAATCCTACAAACACTTGAATTTTTCAAATTCTCTAACTCTCTCTAAAATAAAAATTCTATCATCACTTTCCTATTTAGAAACTTTTAATGATTCAAAAATATTATATAAAGCTCCAAACTTCTCACGAATCATATGTCATTGAATTTGAAAATTTTGCAAATAATCAATCATTTTTTTAAAACGAGAATTTTCTTCCTCCAAAACTTCAATCCGTTTTGCAAATTTTAAATTCAAACGATGTAAGTCGACAAAGCTTAGAGAATCCATCGAGAGACAAACAAACCAAGAGTGAGAAAAAAATCAGGAGTAAAAACCAAACAAACACACATAAGGATCTACACAATAAAATAGTGTTTTTAGCTCTGATACCAATTTGTAGGTCCCTTGTAAATACCAAGTGCGGAAAATGTGTGTTTAAACAAAACCAAGTTGTGAGACTATTTAACTTAACCAATTTTTATCTTGATTAATCATAAACATGCATCTAGTGATTAAAGCAAGTAAAATAAATTAAAGCAATACTCACACCACGGTACGAGGAAAAATCCAAAACGAGAAAAAACGTCGGACGACCCCAAGCCAGACAATCACTATGAATATGGTTTTACAAAGACAGATGGTAGTCTTACTCAACGACTTGATCCACCCACGAGACTTGACTCTACTCTGATCTTCTACCACTCTTCTCACAGTGCCCACTCAGAAACTCCATCTTCCATGCTGCTTGTCCACACACACGACTCCACGAGTGCCTCAATGTTCTCTGATATGGCTTTGATGTCATCTACAATGTTGAAACAGGTGTCCGCCTTTTCTTCACCGCAAAACCTAGCTAAACAAGTTGTCCAATGACTTTGAACAAACTAAACGTGGTGCACACAAGATCACATAAACATATACTAATGAAAGCTCGGATCTTGTAAACTCTAAGGATGTGTTTAAGTCTTTTAAACCTTAGAAAACATATGCAGAAAAATGTACTATTTGAAAAGTGAATTCGTTATGCACGCACACCGAGAAAAGGACTGGGACCTGACTTAAATAGATATTTTAAGTCAGTGGAAATCTCGTTCGACTGAGATGCCACGTCGTTCGAACGACATCTACAGTCGTTTGAACGACGTCGTCAGATAGAGTTCCAAACTGTTCCAATTTTTAATAAAAGAGTTTTATTTAAAGCCAACTCTAATCCAACACAAATTCGTCCTTTATCTGATGTGTAAACATATAAACATTTTAAAAACATTTTCCTTAAAAAAAATAACATCCTTAGTTTTATAAAATGAATTCCGAGTTACATTAACATTATGCATTCATACCCGTGTGATCTCGGAATGCAATTAAACCTTGAAGATGAGAAATTGCACCAATTAAACTTCGTCATGATTGAATCTTTGTATCTTTGCCGCCACGTCTTCAATAAATCTTTGATAAGTCATAGTCTCATAGTGATCGGACAATAAAAATCTACATATGACTCAAATGTGTTTTGTTCCGAGAATAAGTCAAAACTACATTAAGACTCAATTGGAAATTTGGTCCTTACAATGATCACTTAAAATTAGATATAATAATAACACATTATTCATATCACATAAGATAAGCATGATTTAAATATAATTTATCATAATTATATCCGGGTTGTCACAGCTTCCCCCCCTTAGAAAATTTCGTCCCCGAAATTTAATATAAATATCACTTACTAAACAAATGGGGATACTGTTTCTTCATGCTATCCTCCATTTCCCAAGTTGCTTCTTTAATTCCATGGCTCATCCACATAACTTTAACTAATGGAATAACTTTATTTCTCAATACTTGCTCCTTACGATCTATAATTTCCACTCGTTCCTCGATGTATGACAAGTCTTCCTTTAATTCAATTGGTTTTCAACTGATATGATGGATCCGTCAAATACTTATAAAACATCGATACGTGAAACATATCATGTAAACGGGATAAATCTGGAGGTAATGCTAATCTATATGCCAGGGTCCCAATTATTTTCCGCACTTCATATGGTCCAATGTATCTTAGACTTAGTTTCGCCTTTTTCCCAAATGTCATAACACCCTTCCATGGTGAAATACGCAGGAATACAAAATCTCCCTTCTGAAATTCCAATGGATACTTCCTTTTATCTGCATAAATTTTCTTCCTGCTTTGCACTATATTTATCAGTTCCCCAAATCATTTTAATATTTTATGTTGTCATATCTATCAATTCAGGACCCAAAATTTTCCTTTCACCTACTTCATCCCAATACAAAGGCGTTCGACATCTCCTCCCATATAAATCTTCATAAGGAGCCATACCAATGGTAGACTGATAACTATTATTATACGAGAATTCCATCAGTGTCAAATGATCATCCCAACTACCTTTGAAGTCAAATACACAAGCTCGTAACATGTCTTCTAATATTTGAATCATCCTTTCTGATTACCCATCGGTTTGTGGATGAAATGCAGTGGTGAACTTCAAACTTGTGCCCATAGCATTCTGTAAATCAGGATAAAACTTAGAAGTGAACGTTGGATATCTATCTGATACAATTGACAAGGGTGCCCCATGTAAATGGATAATCTCATCAACGTACATACGTGCATACTTATCAACAGTGTTGGTGGTCTTAACTTGAAGAAAATGGGCTGACTTCATCAATTGGTCTACAATCACCCAAATAGAATCATGCCCCTTTGGTGACCATGGTAATCCTGTAACAAAATCCATCGTTATATGCTCCCACTTCCATTATGGAATAGGCAATGACTGTAATAATTTTGCCGGCTTCTGATGCTCTACCTTTACTTGCTAGCATACTAAACATTTAGCTACAAATTCTACGATCTCATGTTTCATATTATTCCACCAGTAATACTCCTTCAAATCTCTATACATTTTGGTACCTCCCGGATGCATAGAGTAAAGAGAACTATGTGACTCTTCTAATATATCCTTCTTTAAGGATCGATCATTCGTTACACAAATTCTATTTTTATAACACAATGATTCATCATTCTTAATCTCAAAGTCATTCTCTTTACCATCCTGAACGTCTTGTTTCTTCTTCTCAAGGAACAAATCATTGATCTGCAAATTTTGTATACGTTCTGCCAATAAAGGTCTCACTATGACATGTGTTAATAATCCTCCTTTTTTAAAGACTTAATTAAATCCCCATCGATGCCAAGTAAAGAATATTTCCAACACGTTCACACTATATGCAACCTAGAATCCCCGATGATTTTTGACTTAAAGTATCTGCTACTACATTGGCCTTTTCGGGATGATGATGGATGGTACAATCATAGTCTTTAATCAACTCTATCTAACACCTATGTCTCAAGTTCAGTTCTTTTTGTGTAAACAAGTATTTCAAGATTTGATGATCCGTATATATCTCACAAGTTTCTCCATACAAGTAATGTCTCCATAACTTCAAAGCAAAAACAATAGCTGCTAACTCCAAGTCATGCGTAGGGTAGTTTTGTTCATGTGTCTTTAATTGTTTTGAAGCATATGCTATTACCTTCCCATTATGCATAAGAATAGATACTAACCCCTAAAATGAAGCATCTGTATAGATTACAAAAGACTCATTCCCACACGAAATAGTAAGTATAGGAGCTGAAACCAACCGGTTCTTTAATTCTTTAAAACTCCTTTCGCATTCTTCATCCCACACAAACTTCACTTCTTTGCTAGTCAAGTTTATCAATGGAAATTATTTTGCTAAAAATCACTTAATGAATCTGCGATAGTAACCTGCCAGTCCTAGGAAACTCCTAATTTCTATCACATTCTTAGGACTCTCCCATTCAATAATTTCTTCCACCTTCTTTGGATCAACGTATATCCCATTTCCCGAGACAACGTGCCCTAAAAACACAATTTCATTCAACCAAAGCTCGTACCTGCTGAATTTAGCAAATAATTTCTTCTCTCTCAAGATCTGTAATACAAGTCTCAAATGTTTCTCGTGTTCCTCCATGCTACGCGAGTAAATCAACACATCATCTATAAATATAATAACAAATGAATCAATTAAAGGGTGTAATACCCAGTTCATTTGATCCATAAAAACTACTAGAGCATTAGTTAATCTAAATGGCATCACTAAAAACTCATAGTGCCCATATTGAGTCCGAAAAGCTATTTGTGGAAATATCACTATCCTTCACTTTCAATTGGTGGTAACCCGGTCTCAAATAAATCTTCGAAATACCGTGGCTCCTTGTAATTGATCAAACAAATCATCGATATGGGGTATAGGGTACTTGTTTCTAATTTTAACCTTATTCAACTGTCGATAATCAATACATAATCGCATTGTCCCATCTTTCTTTTTCACAAATAACATTACGGCTCCCCATGGCGAAACACTAGTTCGTATAAAACCTCTCGTTATTAGATCTTGTAATTGCACTTTCAATTGTTTCAAATCCATTGGTTCCATTCTGTATGGAGCAAGGGAAATTGGACCGGTACCTGTAACTAATTCAATAAAAAACTCTACTTCTCTATCGGGTGGCAACCTTAGCAATTCCTCTGGAAAGACATCAAAAAATTCTCTAACCACTGGTATATCTTCAATTTTAAGTGCCTCCTTATTAACATCAACAACATAATCTAAATACCTTATACAACCTTTACTCAACAATCTCCTGCTCTTAATTGCTGATATAAGACAATTAGGAACAACATTCCTTTCCCCTATAAACTAGAACTCGGGTTCACTAGGCAAATGGAATGTAACTTCTTTTTGAAAATAATCAATAGAAGCATGATACGATGATAACCAATCCATACCCAATATAATATCAAAATCCTGAATGGCCAATGATATCAAGTCAACATAGAAATATCACTCATTCATTTGTAAGACACAATCTTTATAAACATGCTCAACCAGAATTACACTTTCCATTGGGGTAGAAATATATAGGGCACAATTGAGAAATAAAAATGGTCTACCAAAATATGAAACAATATGTAATGCTAAGAATGAATGCGTAGATCTAGGATCAATGAGTGCATATATATCTTTATTTGTAATAGAAAGTTTACATATAACCACTTCTGGTGTAGCATGGGCATCTTGCAATGTCATCGCAAACACTCTTCCTCCTTCCCTCGATCCAGTTGCTTGTTCTGTACCTCTTCCCCTGGTTGCACTGACTGGAGAGGATCCTTTATAAGGCCCCACACAACTGACTAAAACTATTCCTACTAACATAGAACAATTTTTTTAGGAAAACCCTTCCGATGACAGTTAAAACATTCTCCATTCAATAACCTTGGGCAATTCCTCTTTATATGACCAGTTGTCCCACAAGAGAAGTAAGCATTTGGATTCCCTTGTGCTAAAGCTCCCGAACCTCTTAAACTACTAGCTTCACTCCTTTGCAAACTACTTCTAATAACTCTACCATATTGAAATTTCTGCCCTCCAAACCTTGAATATTCTATTTCATTATGTTTTGATAATTCAGATCGAATCTTCTTCTCTTTTCCCCTCGTTCTCGATTCCTTCTCGCTTCATTCACGTCCTTTTTCTACTAGCATGGCTTTATTAACTAAGGCTGAATAGTTAACAATCTCTAAAGCCGATAATCATGATTTAATAACCAACTCTAGTCCATCGAGAAATCGGCTGCACATATCTTCCTTATTCTATATAAACCTCGAAGCAAACCGAGATAAGGCTGTAAGTTTAGCTTCGTATTCTCTAACTGTCATGCTCCCCTGATTCAACATGAAATATTCCTTCTCCTTTTGTTTTCGATACAACGAGGCAAAGTACTTATCATACAAATCTTTGATAAAAGTATCCCATGAGATCACATTCCCACCTCCTAGAGTAATCAATAAATATTTTGTGGCATCCCACCAATATTTAGCTTCTCTATTCAACATATACGTCGCCAAGGTCACCCGTTGATTTTCAAGCATTCTCATTACCCCAAAAATAAGTTCAATCTCTTTAACCCATGCTTCTACCTCTGTTGAATCAACTACTCCTTTAAATGAGGGTGGATTCATTTTAATAAATTTCTCGTGTGAAGTACCCATTTCTTCCCGGTGTATCACCTCCTCAGCCATAGCCAATGCTTGTGCCTCTAGTTGTTTGGCTTGTTGTTCTTCCATCTGAGCCATAAACCTAGCTTGTTGCTCTGCCATTAAAGTCATAGAACATGCCATTTTTTTTCATGCCTGCCAATTGTTCTAGCTCGGGTTCTACATTTCTATGACCAGGTTGCTCAACCTCCGATTTTGCTTCCATATTTGAAGCCTCATCTTCTATTCTCACATTAACATTCCCTCTTTCCATTATTTTATATCTGAAATGAATCAAATATATAACAACATATATATATATATATATATATATATATATATATATATACACACATATATTTCCTAATATAATCGTTAGTATAAAACAAAACATATTTCTAAGATTCACTACCAAATCTAAACTCTTCTAACTCCAGAACCTCTAAAACCTAGGCTCTGATACTAAAAGATGTCACATGCCAACCCAGTTACTTATAATTAAGTTTGAAAGTCAAAGTGAGTCAAACCATAATTAATTTAACCAAACCATAAACACGAGGTTTAATTTCAGAGTCATCAACGTAAATCCATACAACTAAAAACTTTTTTACAACATTAAAGTAGTTATGAATTTACAAACTTCTTGAAGGATAAGTTAACTTAATTACATCATGTAAATTTACACAAAATTATTGTTTCTCCCATTCCCGGCTAACCCAACCCGACCTCCTAGATTTGGCAGTGACCTCGCATTACCTGAAAAACATAAATATTATAACCGTGAGCAACACAGCTCAGTGAATGCATCACTACTACACTCTTGCATAAGATTAAATGCAATAAATCATATCCATATGGCTCATTCAATAAGAATGACCACATTTCCGTCTCATTCATAAGAATGACCTAATGTTCCGTCTCATTCATAAGAATGACCAACTTTTCGAATCATGATTCATATATCCTGTCTAAATAGATGATTCTCCCCCATTCTGGGTCAGGGAGTAACCTTCCATTTCGGTAAACCGAAATGAACATTTCCATATTCATAGCAGTATAAAAATACATCATTCCAGTGAGTACACTCACCTTGGTTGACAACTATGTATTCCCGTTTCCTTCGGTGGAGATGAACTGGGTTGATTAAACCTTACACCTATCAATCCAACTAAATCAGTATTGAATCATAATCATAGGTATTATCCTAACATAACTATGTAACTTTCAATGACTATACAACAATAATATAATTCCACTTAAGTCACATTCTATGAAACATGAGTAACAACAAAATAATGGTATACATGTTGATAAAGTTATGGACATTCAACCGTAGGAAATACCTCATAAGGAATTTATAACTAAAATCAAGTAAATATTAAAGCATACTTATCGATGTATTATTTAAAATACCCTTTGGAAGGAGGAGATAAAAACATTCTTTCATGGGCTATTCGGTATGGGCTCAAATTATTGTCCTACATACTTAACCATCCTATATTTATAAATTATACAACTAAAGGTGTACAAGATTATCAATATCAAATCATATCTGAATATACTTTCTATTACAAGTGACGATGTAATTTTTTAAGTTTTCTATAGCAAGTTATGACCATTTCTTTACAACAGAAGAAATCTGCCCTACAAGCTCCTTTATTGTTCCTTCAACTTCCAAGAATTTTCATAATTTTTCTACGTCATAACATTCCATGATTTTTCAACCATTTTTAATAACCATACTGAATAATACAGAATTAAAGTTTCATAATATTTAGAGTTCATTTGCTATGTCAAAAGCTTTACCAAACTCAGGGCATATCAAAATGAAATATACAAACAACAACTATGTTCCAATTTTCAACCATCACTAAGGCCTAACCACAAGGATTTAAATTCTAAATTTAGGATATGATATGAATATATGAGTTTAATTTCATATCTAATTAGAATTTTTCAATTCCAGTAAGCACACAAAAATATATGCAAGTTTGAATATAAGGAATTTCAATAACAAGCAATACGGGCTGCATACACCACTTATCTCACATGAGAACAAATACTTATTTTCACAAAGGATGATGGAATTTCAATCAATAAGTCACGATTTACATACTTTGAAATAAGTATAATATAATATTAAAACAATATTAACACATAATTATTCCTTAGAAACACCTTAAGGATTTTGTTGGAATTTTTTCCTAGCTTTTAATGTAACCCTTTCTTCCTTAACTTCTACTTTCTCTTTCCTCAAGCTAAAAACCCTTCAAATTGAACCTAGTCTTAAATTTTCTGAATAAATAGGTTAGAAGAAGAGTTTTAAGTAGGCCAAGGCTACCTCCGTTGCCAACCAATCAAATTAAGCCATTTGGTTTACTAAAAGACAATTTACCACTTAAAAGGAATGGACAGATTTGCCCCATGCTCGTAAATTTGGGCTAACTTCTTTCTCGGAAATCCGTTTGATGATCCATTTATTGTTTCACAAACCTAACTCATATATCTATAACTATCTATTTTTCACCTTGAGCCAATTGTTACATAGTCCCCAATAGGAACTTTTCTACCGAAAATAACAAAATTTTGTGTTTGTAAATAATTCGACATTTAATGATTTATGAAAGTAGGATTAAACTAAACCATTATTCTAAAAAATCCGCCTAGGCACTCCTAGGCTTGAGGCTTGGGACAAACGCCTCGCCTTACGCTTTTTACGCCTTATTCTTGGTAAAACCCTTAAGGCTCACTTTTTCTAAAAACAACAATGCTTTAGTAAAACGATATCGCCTTTTAAAGAATTTTTTTACAAACCGGACCATTATCTCATCCAAAATAGTCAAATAGTATTTTAATTTGCATAGTTATGGTTAAAAAATATTGAAATATATCAAGGTTCTAAAAAATGCGAGGCGTGATCGAGGCGTGGAGGCCAAGCCTTAAGCCTTAGAAGCCTAGGAGGGCCTCAGGCGTAAAAAGGCTTGAAACGGCGTTTAGGCCTTCTTAATATATTTAAATATTTTTTAATGACAATAAGGCTATTAAAATACTAAAATTGCGCATATCATAAAAATATGTCTGAATATATGCAAATTAAAATACTATTTGATTATTTTGGATGAGATAATGGTCCGATTTGTAAAATAATTCTTTAAAAGGCGATATCGTATCACTAAAGCATTGTTATTTTTAGAAAAAAGTGCGACTTAAGGGTTTTACCAAGAATAAGGCGTAAACAGCTTAAGGCGGAGCGTTTCCCCCAAGCCTCAAGCCTAGGCGGGTTTTTTAGGACAGTGAAATATATTAAGAAGGCCTAAACGCCTTTTCATGCCTTTTTACGCCTAAGGCCCGCCTAGGCTTCTAAGGCTTAAGACTTAAGGCTTAAGGCTTGGCCTCCACGTCCCGCATTTTTTAGAACCTTGGACTAAACATAATCACTTAACATTAGGTATACTAATAACATGTTATTCATATTACATAAGATAAACATGATTTAAATATAATTTATCACAATTATTTCCAGGTTGTCACAGTTATTTTCCATTTTATTTCAATTTTTTGTTCTTTTTTTGGCATTTTCTTTCATTAATTAGCCCCAAGCATGTTTGTGACTAATTAGGAATTATTTTATTTATTAGTTGGTGATTTTAGTCATTTTAGCTAATTACTTGATTAACAAGTAATTCAGCCCCTATAAATACTCTTTGTATTCTCATTTGTACTTGGCTTCCATTCTTGAAATATAAAAAATCTCTTATTTTCTCTCTCTAGAAATCTTATTTGTTTGATTTTTAGCCATTGACGTGTAGTTTACATCATAATATGTTATGAATACCACAAAATATTAAAATACCTTAAAAATAAATATATTGAAACATTCAATACTAAATAAATTAAATTGTCACTGAAGAAAAATTCTTCCACATAAAACTATTGAGGGAAGTCAAATAAACGAAAATTTAAAAAAATAATAATTAAATACAAATATAAAACTAACATCTAAACTACTCTTAAATAGAATAAATCCAATTAAATACATATTAAATTAAATAATCCCATAATCATACTGCTTGAACCCTCCTTGAATGATCTCAACAAACATCTCTTATTGAGAGGAATTTTATACCATTCTACAATTTCATTAGAGGGGCAATGTGCTTATAAAAAACAGAAATTGTTGTCATCTCCTTTTGAACTTTTTTTGGCCAAGTACTCTACCCAATCATCATTTTCATAATCCATCGCTCGAATACATCGCCTACTAACATTTTTTAGTACTTCCTTTGAGGGTCAAAATCCGGAGTTTACCTATGCCATGGAGTTCATTTAACAATATGCATTATTTTGTTGCATAAACAACCAATCCAGTGCAAAAATTAGAGCCAACTATTTAACCAAAAGAAGGTTGGATTTGCAAAAATAAAAAGACAACTCGCATTCGGGAAACAATTAAACAGGATTTTCATGTTCAGGTAAATGCTTAATAGTTGCAAATTTGATTGAATAAAAGGATCATAATTAAAATAAAAATCTTACCTTGGCGGTGTTCTTTAGACATGGACAACTTAAGACCATAAATGGTTAAAAAAACTACACGAAGAAATAAGTTATAGTAAAAAAATTATAAGGAAATGTTGCAATATATACACGTTCAATATGTATGTAAATTACCTGATATCACTTGCATGAGAAGTAAAACTCCAATTACCATACAAGTGCCCAGAAGAAACAAGATTACAAGTGTAGTGTGAAAGGATTTATGCCTCTTAGCTCTCGTCTTACCCTTGAGTTGTTCTCTCTTTACGGAAGTTGTTCCAATTTATATGTAGAGAGAGATTCATCATCAATTTGTCTATTAGATAACAAGTTTACTTTAACACCACTACATATCAAGGAATACATGGCAAAACTATTACCTACACAATTATGCATAAGAGACTTCAAATCAATGACCAATATCATTCACCTATTAATTTATAATTTTGATAAGAACAACTCACCCTTTCCACTGTCATTAGATCTAACGACTATAGAAACATATTTGAATAGAGGAACAGGAGTTAGACTCCAAAATACAAATGAAAGAAGGCCGTATATCTCTTCGTTCATCTCGAAGTGGTGAATGGGTTCTGCAAATGTTCTCCTTTAAACATTAATGGGGGAAATGCTAAGGTCCCCATAAACTACACAAAGACTTTTACAAGATAATAAAAAGTGGTCTTCCATGATTCTTTCTGAAATGCAATTCGGCTAGAAGTTTGGTTTAATGGGGGACAATTTACTAGTTTTTGAAAATGGGTTTCTATGAAAATCAAGATTTATATTGAGGGAGATAAGTTCATTTTCAAAACTTTGAAGATATCCAATACTTCTTATAATCAAAATACATGCTTCTCAAATATCAATATTCTCACCGAATAAACATAAGTAGATGCAAATCCTCACTCAAACAACAATGAAATTTGAATTTATAAAAAAGAAACTGAAAATAATTTAGAAACCTATAATTATAAACACCCATATTTCCACTCCACACCAACATATAGTAAATATAAAAATAAGGAAACACTGAACACCACATTTCATTACACCCGTATGATATCCACACCCACATTACTCATCACACTAACAAATCTAGCTTTGGTAAATGTAAAAAAAACTAAAATCAAAGTAACACGCATATATTATTGAATTGATAATACCAAAACAAAAACTAAAATCAATGTTAATTAAAGATTCAACCAATGTTTCTTTTTTGGCCACATGTTTTTCCTAGGGCTTATTATCTCCCGTTTTGGCCTTATCTTTTATGTGAAATTTCATTTCCACAAACCTCAGTTGTCGTAGTGGATAAAGCCAACACCATCCTCTTGTTTGAAACCCTAGGGTTTGTTTTTATTATGAGTACAAGATAACAAAACTAAAATCGTTAAAAACTAAAAAATACCCACTTAAAATTGTTCAATATTTTTGCTAAAATTGCGTCAAACAAACATAATAACACAATTAATTGTTCAGATAAGCACTATAAATCTATTAAAGAAAATAAATATTACCACATGAATGCCACAAATCTATGAATATATTACAAAGAAAAAGGTTACCGTTTTCATATAGAGAGAAATCAACGACGGGGGAGCTGATCATATTTGGGATTAGGAGTGAAGGGTTGAATTTTAAGTTAGTTCAATTGGGAGGGAAAACACATCGAGTCTTTTTTCATGTGGGAAGTGTGTTATAAAAATTGTTCCTTTTTTAAATTTTGAATAAAAGTTAGTAACACTTAAGTTAGATTGCTAACGGTAAATTTACGTGAGAAATAGTAACAGTATTCTAGTGTTACTAATCCAAAAATTAGTATTTTACTAAAAGTGTATTTTGTTGTAGTGTCTAGCCCTCTTCACTGAAAATGTGAATATTGTTTTATCTCACCCCTATCTAATCCTAATGAACTATTATTATCATTAAAACCCTTTCTCGTGCCTTTATGTACAAGTATAAAAGGTGGGTTGGGCCAAAGTGGATTTCTTGAAAGTATGGGTCTGACTATTTGGGTATAAGGACTACACCAGGGACCCAACCCAAGACAAATAATTAAATTAGCTCCAAATAAATACTCAAAAATACCAATTATAATTACCATAATTATCTTTTTTAATCATGAATTAACTCCATTAAATAATCATGATTGCACTCCAATTTAATTATCTTGGAAATCACTCGGATTTAATGAGGTCTTATTTATAAATTTGATTATGGAACATAATAGAATTCTCCACATTAAGTTTTGGATACCCGCTTGGTCAAATAGATTTACTTTTAATTGACTTTAACCAACATTTGATCAATTCCTTGATTCCCAGACTTAACTTATTTGCTAGTCCACTAGGAATATAAAATAATCGACTGATTGAGTTTTATTTTGTGGGAATAAAACATATCAGTCTATTGAGGGTGAAGCTTCAAGTTGCGTTTTTCAATCGAAAACCTTCTCCTCCTTGTTGGCTCAATTTTGTTATATTAGTCCCTATGCAATCATTACCTTGTCTATGTCTCGAGACTCTACTGCATCTCTATATTCTTGACATATTTTTATTTTTATTGTTCTCTATTTTTTCATTTTATTTAGTTTATCAGGTTTTAAAAACAATTTTCCTATCTTAAAACTTTTAACATTTTATTTTTCAATTAATACATATACTATGTATTTTTGTGCAGAAATTATTTATTTTAATTTAAAAATATGATTTATAATTTTTCTTGATTTTTAAATATTTATTACTTTTTATTTTTATTTTTATAAATGTTAAGAATGCCTTAATTAAACATTTTAATTGTTTATATTAAACATTTTTAACAAATATCAAAACGGCCGCATATAATGTCATTTTTATTCGATCCTTATGCTTGGTTTTTGACCAATCAGCTTGCTGCGTTTGACATGCGCGAGCTTCTCACGCGTGTGTTTGCTGAGTCTTGAACATTTGTAGTTTTGTCTATTGGTCATTTTACACTCTTGCCCTTATTCTGCCTCTGGTTGTTTACCCATATGCCCTTGTATTTTTGCTTCCTTGGTTGCCCTTAGATTCCTTTGTCTAATTACCAATTTCCCCTAATACTTGCTGTAACTGGAAGATTACCAAGCCTCTTCCCGAGCCTTCCATCGCTGCCTATATATAGAAGCCTTATTCTTTGATTTTTTAGGAGAGAAATAGAGAGAGAAAGCTTACCGTTACTTTACCAAAATTTTCTCACATTTTTTACTTCACCTCAAAAATTATTTTCACTCCCTTTTGATACTTTGAGTGAGTTCCTTTAAATGTTTGTTTATACACTTTGAGAGATGAGAATCTTTATTACAATGTTGTTGTTTTGAGGTGGGGTACATAAAATATTTAGGGTTTTACAAAGTGTTGTTGCTGGATATTTTACTTGGAGCTACTTTTAGAAAGATAAAATCTATGGTGGTATTGGAACTTTTGCTTCCCTGTAGTCTTTAAGTGGGTAACTTTTTGAAATCATTCTTCTCTTTATATTTTGTAGATTTTAGTCTCTTTTTGTAAAACCCCACATCTCTTTTTATGTGTTTTTGAATGCCTGTTTAAACTTTTTTAACTTTTTGCGTTTCCTTTTTCACATGTTTATTTAGAGTTAGTTTTACTACTGAGTAACGTTTTGAGTTAATCACTGTTATGTCTTATGATAAACCTTTTTTTTGTGATTTTCTTCATTTACACGTGTGAGATAGTTTGATAAATCTATTATGTGAGCATCTTATGGTGGTTTTGGAATAGAAAGATCCAACTATATTCTTTTTCTTGATATCCTTAGAAATCCTCTTAAATCTTACTGATTTTGGTTATGCATGTTTGCTGAGACTCTTATTTTGTGTGTAAACTTGGTTCTTGCACGTTTAGTCTCTTTGCATCAGTTTTGGTACTATTTTGTTGCTTATGGGGTTGAGTAGATATAGCCTTGGTATATTGGTGGTATTGGCTTTGTTCTGTTTCATTTACACTTATTGTAACAAACTGATTGTACCAGAATGATTGTTTAGTAGACTTTGCAATGTGTGTTGTCCTTGTGACCCAGAATAGATTGTTTTATGTGGAAAAGGGAAATTTCGATAAAGAAAGCGTTTTCGGTTAAACAAAGTGCAGTTGTTTAAGTATTTAACCACTTGTGTTAAATAAAGAGACAAATGTTAAGTAAAGAAAGAGGGAGTTCTTTTACAAGATTAAGGTAAATTAATAGGGATAAGTAACGTCTTTGTATAAAAGCGATCTCATGCATTAAACTATATATATATATATATATATATATATATATATATATATATATATATATATAAGAAAGTTGCATGTACAAGAAGATATAATGTGTTGAGCCTTTTTTATCGATCGATTCTAGACTGCATTATTGTATATTCCCACTGGGCATTCTCTTCATTCTCTCTTATTTATTACGGCATGTAGTACATGATTCCATACTTCAAGAGCGTGTTCAGATAAGCTTTCTCTTTTAATATACATTAGCATCTCTGTATTCTTGGATCTTGGGGATGTTCCCATGGGCTCCTCACGTAGTTAAATTTGAAATAGGAATCGCGTGCTAAAAAGGTGAAATGGTAATTAAAATAAAACAAGATTATCAACATTATATAGGTTATTCCTTGAACTTCACACCTAATGCTTGGTTCGGACCAAGCTGACCATGGGTAACCAATATATCTGGGACGAGACGTTACAAATGGTATCAGAGCTCTAAGTTCAAGATTCCTTTTGGGAGTGATGTGGTGAGGTTGGTAGTGGATCTTTGGACATTGGTGTTTGTTTGGGCTAGTCACAGTAGTTTTGGTGACAGTTTTAGTTCGTGTCCTCGACGGTGAAGTCAAAGAGGTTAGCATGACAAGTAAGTTAGTGCCAAATGGCATACAATCAAGTTATTTGTTATTAATCGCTTACACGCTTCTAAATAAATATGTTAGTAAGTTACGGGTGTCCATGCAAGCTAATAATGGCTACACCATGGTTTTTAGTGTGAGATGTTTGTGTTCCATCCTTTAATGACGTAGATTTTTTTGAGATATTAATAGAGTGAGATGACGCCCATTGAGCAGGTGGCACAAATTGGGTATATCCAACTTAGAGGTTGATAGTTTGAGTGTCGTAACTAAGTAATGACGATTGTCATTTCAAAATGCATA
The DNA here is from genome assembly GCA_949130495.1 of Sambucus nigra. NCBI lineage: Eukaryota > Viridiplantae > Streptophyta > Magnoliopsida > Dipsacales > Adoxaceae > Sambucus > Sambucus nigra. Next base: position 56,661,962 of record OX422220.1, read on the forward strand.
TAGCCTTAGGTTCGGAACTTATGAGTGGCCAATGTTGATGACATGAGTAGGAAAATTGAATCCTTGGGGAAATATCGTGATTGATGGAAAACTCGATGAGCATATAGATTCGTTTGGGTCAACACTTAAGGATGGGTACATCCAATCTTAGTTAATAAAACACTATGCTTATGGGTGAGCTCCTTAATGAAGGTATTTTATGAGTCATGATTAGAGTTATGGGTCATTTATAGCAAAGGGTGTCACGGGTGTGATGATGATGAGTTATGGTAACAAGGGAGTGAACCTTAGGTAGCCCTTTAGGGTAGTGGGGGAAAGAATGATGAAACATTTGACGTATAGAATCTTTAGGGACACCGATAGTGAAGACCTAGAGATGTACTAGTTATACATTATTTCATGTATCCTACTAAAATCCTTAGTAATGTTAGCTTGTGGTTTAATGCGTGGCGCATAGTATTAGCTGTAATGAGAAGGTCTTTGAATTATCCTTAGGATGAAAGGTCAACTTGTTGTGACGCCTTGGGTGTGTCCAATGGCTATGACCTACCATGTTAGAGAATCATAGATTAATATTAGGGTGAGTGGATAGCAATTGATGAAACGAATATTAATAAGTCTTAGGGCACAATCGCTTTGTGAAAATTATGGTCAATAAAGCCTCATGTAGTCTTGGTGTCAATTGCTTGGGTATACTTGGTGTCTTTGGGGGACCAGTCAAGCTAGATTTCATGAGATGTGTTGTGTCCAGCAATAGGATGCGAAAATATAATGATGATTTGGGTCGCCAATTAAGTTCGATGGAGTCGCTTCATATATCCTTGGGTGAGGCTGCCAAATTATAGTGTAGATAGATAGTGCAATGTTCTTAGGTGAAATTAAAGATTCATATCATGAAGGGGCATAATGCTCGCTGTCTTGAGGGAAACGATTTAGGGTGGGTTGTGTTAGACTTTGACGAGTACCAAGAATGGATTTGAGATTTGGGCCAATGAGGTTATAGTTTAGTCTGTACGTATAGCAAAATTAGAAAGAGTATCAAAGCATGCGTGTATCGACGTGAGTCGACAGTATATGTTAGACTAACATTAGTAGAGGAACGTTAAATCTTGGATCATTTGTTAAACTCAAGTGGGTTCGAGGCTGTACATCCGACTAGTAACATCTACCCTTTAGTATTAATGACGAGGTTGGCCATCATATGGAATCAAATTAAAAATTTATTTGGAGATAGGAGACAACACCCCTGTGGTGGTGAAGGGAGTAATAAGGTAAGTGTTTCGCCGAATCAGGTATTTCCTAACGAGACTTCAGGGTACGATTATAGTATGATAGAGTGAGATAGTGATCTAGGTGTGTCAGGTTGATGACATCGTCCCTAATGAGATAGACACGGTTTGTGTTGATAAGGGTGTGGAACTTTGTCGACCATAGGGCTCACATTCGCCAAGAATATAAGAAATAGGCCTTAGCCTTAAGGAGGTAAGTCCAGCATTTGACTTCCTAATGAACATTAGGTTTGCAAGTTACTTCCTCCTCAAGAGAAATGAGTGGCTTGTGCTTAGGTTTGTCACGGTCAGTGACTAAAGTCAAGATGTATGGCTATGCTAGGAACTGGTGAATGGTTCAAGAGGAGATGTGATCACCTAAGGTGTGGTGTAGGCTCACCTTTCGTAAACCATCACGGTTATGTGTTAGTGGGGTTCCTTCGGAACAATTGTCTTTCAAATTTTTGTGTGTCTCCTTTGATTATGATCATGGGGAATTGTATTCCAACGAGTAGGATAGTCCATACATGTACCACAGTATGGTATGACAATTTTTGTCCCAATGGAGCGCGATGAGTCTTGGCTTGGTCAATACAACTTGATAATTGGGTGCGCTCTAGTCCAATAAGTGTGCTTGATATTGCACTAAGTTACTTGTGCGAGCGACTGCGCTTTTGACTGCACAATTTCTCATAGTATTCGTTTTTCCTAAAATATCAATCTAGGGGTTTTTCAGCATGTCCGTTAAGGGATCTGGTTATGGAGAGCCGGATGATGACTTGAGGACATCGTAGAATGTTAGGACTCGAAGAAATTTAGCACTAAATGTTGTTTGTCGCTGTAAGTTGATTGTGTAATACTCAGGTAAGCGTTCGATAGTCAAACGCCTTGAATAACCCTAGGTTCATTAAGAATCGTGAATAAGAAATTAGTTAGACGATGGGTTTGTGACTTATCAATGCATTGCCCCTTCTTACAAGAAATTAAACATTCAAGGTGAATATCAAACTTAAGAGAGGTTATGTTACTTGAACGATTAAAAAATTTAGAATAAGCAAAATGTGTAATCCAAAGGTTTAAGATGATTCGTGACGACGAATCAGTGTAAAGCATGTGTATTTTACACTTGGGTGAGTATCGATTACTAGTAAGTGTTGCACGGTAGAGATAATGGTGTGCTTAGTTATAGAAAAGGTAATCTTAGGACCCAATGGGGTGTGTTTATTGAGAGAGTGGGGACTCGAGGATGGTTGGGTGACTTAATGTCTAGCCTGAGGTTGAGCGTTAGATTATGTTGCATGATGAAGCTTTGGTGACAAAGCCGTGAATGAACGTAGGATGTTATCATGGAATTAGAGGACTTTGATGATTTAGTTTTAGAGGATTCCTATAACTTATAGTGAAATTGGTAAACCCCATAAGCTTAATGATCAATGGACCGAGAATTTCATGGATAAAATTCCCTAAGGAGGGAAGCTTATAAGACCCCGCCCCAATATTTTATTTATGTTCCCCACATAAATTGTAGTAATATAGAAACATGGAGATTTGGATCATAATAAAGGAGTTGTTTTCTTATTTAACTGTTTCGAAGGATTGAGGAGAATTATTAGAAGATTATGGGTTAGAAATTGGAAAGATAAAAAGAATTATAAGAAGAGTATTTCAAATGAAAATTTGTTCATTCAAACAAAAATTAGGTCGTTCGAACGAGAGTAAAGGATCGTTTAAAACAAGGGATCAAATGAGCTTCAAACGGGATCCCACTGGATAACTGAACGGAGTCGTTCAAAGGTTGTTAGAAGTGAGAAATCGAACGAGATGCACCTTTCTTTAGAATGAAAGGGCTACCTTATTCGAATGAGGCCCTTCAAGATTTAAAATCAGACTGCCCTTGTGTGTTGTCTCATTCTGGACCATTGAATTAATGAGTTGTCGAGCTCTAGCTAGCCCAGATTGGACAAAAATAGGATTTAAAAGTCTTAGATGGGTCATTTTAGGTTAGAAGAAGTTGGAAGAGGAGAGAGGGAGATGAGGGGGTGGTCTTCCTCCACCATTTACAGCCATTCTACCACCAGAAACCACCATGTAACCACTATATTTGAGAAGTATTCCACCATATTCAAGCCAAAGGAACCCATTTCCTCCATTAATGAATGCAACTACGAAATTAGAGATGTTTGTTGGAGGTTTTGGAGAAGATGAAGATGGCAGATTCATGGAACTTGAAGAGGGTTTTGATGAAGCTTTCATGGAAGCAATCTTACTAGAGCAAGACAACCTCTTTAAGGCTACCTTAGGAGGTGGGAGGTTGTCAGCTTTCTCAACAGCCATTCTACCATTGTTGGAGCTTCATTTGAGGTGGAAAAACTATACTCTTAATAGTAGAATCTATCTTGTAGATTTGTAGTCTTGTTATTAGATTATAAGAGTAGAATGCACACGAATAATATGATGAGTTCAAGAAGTTTGATAGTTAACAGTTTTATGGAATAAAAATGTTGCAAAAATGTTATTTTCATTAAAATATGAAGAGTATTTCAAAATTTTCTTGAAAAGAACTAAGTTTAGGGTGAAAATAGTATTTCTAGAAGTTTGAAGTTAAACATTTTATGAAATAAAATGTTTTAAAATGATTTTTGTCTTCCTAGGATATTTTGGTGAAATAATATCTCAAGTTTTTCAAAATAAAGATTTTACTAAGGTTGGACATTGTTTGAATTTTAAGGAAATAAAAATGTCCTTCTTGTCTTGAAAGGTGTGTCTTGCAAGTATTATAAATTTCTAAATAAAATGTATGTTTGACCCATTTAATAGGATTTTTGGAAGTTAAATCCATCTTCTCATGCAAATAGACTTGTAGCATCTTAAGGATGAACATATAAATAAGTTTAAAAAAGGGTTTGTTGGGTTTAAATATGAAATAAGAAAAATAGAAATTCTAGTTTTAAAAGTGTGAAAAAAGGTGTTAAAAGAGTGATAAGTGTAAGGTTGTAAGACTACAAATGTTAATAAAAGGGAAATGATATGTTTCTTATAAAAGTGGTCTTTAAATGTAATTGGGTTTCTTGATAAGAAAGTAAAGAAATGCCTAACTTCTAAAATGATTAGAAAAGGTGTTGAATAAGCGTTAGAGAGTTAAAACATGGAGAAATTGACGTGTATACCTTAATAATGTTTTGGCCGAATTCACACTTATCAAATTTGAAGAAATGACAAGTTTGGAAACAAAAGGGTAAAATAGTTATTTTACATAAAGTGGAAAATTTTATTAAATAAAATGTTGGAAAGGATGTTGCACGAATTAGTCCTAAATGAACATGATTTTGGAATAAAATCAATGCTAAATTATAAAGGACATGAAATGATGATTTTTTAAAGTGTAACACAAGTTGGGATGAAACTTAGGGTTTGGCTTCGGCCGATTAAAAAGGGAAAAGTGGAATAGTATGGTTATGTGTAAAGTGTTAAACACATTAATATAGACTCGAATGCAACCGATAAATAATTAAGAAGGCCCCGGAGTCTTGAGGTGAAAGACCCAACATTACGGGCCAGAGCATATGGTGGCGTCATCGGCGGTGTGGTGCCCGTTAAAGTACGCAGTCATTGGAAAATTCCAAGAGGAAGGTAATAGAATATGGAACATTTCAAGAAATGGGTTTTGCGATGAAATGTATAAGTACAGCCTAACTTGACAAATTAATAAATGTTTCGGTAATGGATTAAGTGAACTTGTAATGTGTAAATTGATTAAATGTCCATAAAGCAAAAGAGAAGGTAAATCATAGTGGTTAAATGAGTCGTTAATCAACCTAAGAGGTTTAACCCATAATTAACACAAGGGTATGTTTGGTAAGGTTTTTCAAAAGTTAAATAAGAACTTTCCAACATGGCGTTCGTGTGTGTTAAAAGAGTGTTTTTCAATGAAAATACTAAAGTGGATTGTTTTATGTAAAAAAGGGCAATTTCGATAAAAAAAATGGTTTTCAGTTAAGTATTTAACCATGTGTGTTAAATAAAGAGATAAATTCTACGTAAACAAAGATGAAGTTCTTTTACAAGATTAAGGTGACTTAATCGTGATAAGTAACGGCTTTGTATAAAAGCGGTCTCATGCATTAAAGTGTGTGTGTGTGTGTATATATATATATAAGAAAGTTGAATGTACATGTAGATATAATGTGTTGAGTATTTTCTGCCGTTTGATTCCATAATGCATTGTTGTATATTCCTACTGGGCATTCGACGCATTCCCTTTTCTTTATTACGGTAAGTATTATGCAGTTTCGTACTTCGAGAGTGTGTTCGTGTAAGCTTTATCTTTTAGTTTACATTAGTAGATTTGTATGCTTTAATCCCAGGGATGTTCCCATGGGTCCCTCGCGTAGTTAAATTTAAAATTGTAATTGCATGCTAAAAAAGTGAAACGATAATTAAAATAAAACAGGATTAGCAACATTATATAGGTTGTTCATTGCACTTCAGACCTAATGCTCGGTTTGGACCGAGTTGACTAAGGGAAACCTATATATCCGGGTCGGGGTGTTACAGTACGGATTAATTATTAAAGATATGGGACCAAAATCTGATGGTTCAGATTCACTTGATCCATAGTTTTGTGTCATTTCGTGTGTATTTTAATCTGGTTCGTTTGATCTGTTGACCTTGTAAAAAATCAAAGGATCCTACTACTTCTCGCGATGATGCGTACGTGAAACGTGTGCCTCTCAGTGCCCAAAGCACCCTAAATGCCCAATCGCACTTTTGCACATGCGCACGTGATTGTACGGATGGTGCAAAGCACTATCCTTCGATCTCAGGTGTACACTAGTAGCGCACCCTTCAATGCACACAAGTAATATCTTATGACACAATGGCTTTTTTAACCTACTAACTTTTTCACACTTTTCCAATGTGGGACTTTGGTTTTCCCACTTCCCTTTGTCTTTTCTTACTCCTACTAATTAATGGTTTTAACCTTTCATTTTTTTCTAACCATTAAAACCCATTAATATTAAAATCATCCAACAATCCCCCACTAGATTTTAATATCAATGCAATTTCTTCTTATGATATTCTCATGCATACAAGAAGGTGTCTTTCGATTTAAACCTTCAGTTAGTGAATATATATCAAAGTTCTAATAAGACAATGGTGCGTTATGCATTAAACCTTGTCTCATTATTTAAAACCAGATATCACACACGAATATCTCAATCTCTACGAGATGTTCAAATTGCTTTAGCATTATTATTGTCATGTGCTCTATCTTGGTTTCATGAATATTTACAAGAGTAAACCCTAACTCTTGCTAGAAGCAACACCACTTCCTATATCCATGTAAGTGAAGTTGTGTTGCATGTCCTTGCTACTTTATAAAACAAACTTTATCAAGAGCTAAATGCATTCTCTCATCGTAGAAATATGCACTGAACATCCTAGAAGGGACATAAAATTGAATAAATTTTAGTTCACAACTAATCACTCACCAGTAACTTATAATTACCCATTAAACTTTGGAATAGTGGTAATACTATTACAAAGTTGGGTTACCATTATTGAAAAAATGGTTTCAGTCCCATTCCACTAGATGTATCCTTTACCAAATCTCTAGAAATTCCTTTGGTAAGACGATCAACTAGATTCTTATTCATTTGAACATATATAATATTAATAACTCCATTAGTTATTAGTTATTTGCGTATTCATGTCTTAAACTTATGTGCTAGATTTTCCATTATATACTTTATTATATGCTCTAGGCAATCTAGTTTCACGATCACAATACAGTGAAAGAGATGGCATTGGTTTTGGCCATACTAATAAATTTCTTAGCCATTCTGCTTCCTTTTTGGTCGTTACAAGTGCTATAAACTCATATTCCATTTTTGAATGTGTAATGCAAGTTTATTTCTTGGATTCCAAAGATAGTGTTCCAACCGCCAATGTGAATATCCATCCAAATGTGATTTTATTAACACTCACCTTATTTATCCAACTAGCATTAGAGTACCCCTCAAGAACTGTTGGAAAGTTATAGTAGAATATACCTAATTCTTTTATGTTCATGAGGCAACCAATTATCCTCCCAATTGCTTTCCAAGTATCTAAACTTGGGTTATTAGTGTGTCTTGGCATTTTACCTACTACAAATGCAATATTTGGCCTTGTACAATGCATCTCATACACTTTTGATTTCTCTAGCATATTCAAGTTGTGCAACCGCTCTGGCAGAATTTTATAATGATTTTACACCAGAATTATATGGGGTATTTACTTCCTTTATTTTCAAGTGATTGAATTTTAGAAGAACTTTGTTAATGTAATGACATTGACATAATGTATAACCCCCACTATGTTTCTTAACTTTAATACCTAAGATATTATCTACTTCATTAAGATCTTTCATCTTAAATTATGACCTTTTAGGCTCATATACACCTCTCATGTTTGTACCAAAAATTATTAAGTCATCAACATATAGATAGATAATTACACCATAATCATTATTAAATTCTGAATGAATGCACTTAGCATTATTGTTAAGTCTGAAACCATTTGAAAGAATGATTGTATCAAACCTTTCATGCCACTTCTTTGGCACTTGTTTCAAACCATAAAGTGACTTAATGAATTTACAAACTTCATGTTCATTTCCAAGCAAAACAAACCCTTCGGGTTGTTCCATATACACATCTTCATCTAGGTCACCATTTAAAAATGTTGTCTTAACATCAATTTGATGAACACAAAAATTATAAATAGATGCAATTTCCATTAAAACAAGTACGGATGTAATTCTAGAAACAAGTGCATAAGTATCGAAATAGTCAAGCCCTTTTATTCGTTTAAAACCTTTTTCTACCAATCTAGCCTTAAAGGTTTGAATAGAACCATCGGTATTATATTTTCTTCTAAATACCCATTTACTACTAATAGTTCGTGATACTTGTGGAAAGTCCATTAAAACCATGTTTGATTACCTTTTATTATTAATTGATGAACAAGGAATAAAACCAATGGATGTATTAGGGATGACATCTAATTCAGGACATAAATCTTTATAAAACTTATTTTCTATAAATTCAACACCTCTTGATTCAATTATGAGATTAAAATTTAATTCCAACAACATATATGTTTGTATCCTATGAAAACACTTTTAATTCCTCTTGCACCCAACTTTGAAATTTTCGGGTCATGAACTCTATAAAAATCGAAACAACCCCAGACCCTTAGGTAGTCTACATTGGGTTTTTTATTCTTCCACACCTCGTATGGAGAAACATGTGTTTTCATTGATGTAATTATGTTATGTAAATGACAAGCGGTGAGAAGAGCTTCTCCCCACAAATTGTTTGGTAATTTTGAATTAATCAACATAGAGTTAATCATGTTAGTAAGAGTCCTATTCTTTCTTTCAGCCAAACCATTTTGTTGGGGAGTATAAGGGGCAATTCTTTGATATATTATTCTATGGTTTTCACAAACGGAGTCAAATTCATTTGGAATATACTCTGCCCCTCTATCACTACGGAGAGTTTTAATTTGCTTTTACTTTTGATTTTCAACTTCTGCTTAAAATCATTTAAACATTGAAAAGGCTTCATCCTTATGTCTTATCAAGTATACATATGTTAATTTAGACCAATCTTTAACGAATACAATAAAACATCTTTTCCTATTTGTAGTTAAAATGCCATTATATTCACATATATCAGATCGAACTAATTCTAATAATTCAGTACTTCATTCAACTTTAGGAAAAGGTCATTTTGTTAATTTTTCTTCAATACATATTTCACATTTATCTTTGGAATTATTATCACAAGATATTAATTTATGTTTAAACATGTTGTAATACCCCGTAATTTTATTGATTTTATATTGGGAATTAATTGGGATTAATTAAATTATATTTGGAAAATTAATCCGATCAAATAAATATTCATTAGTGAGATAAGGATTAATATTTATTTATGTTGAATATTACTTAGTGAATGAGTAATAATAATGATAAGGAAATATTATAACTATCGTGAGTGAAAACAAATACGGCAGTCACGGTAAAATTAGTCGGGACACGGGTGTTAGTCGTGTCGAACTTAATTTGGGAAATAAAAGATAATTTTACTTTTGATGTTCCATATGGTCATTTTTAGTGCGCCAATGTGTCTGGAAGGGTTGAAATAGTCTGAAAAGTCTATCCGGGGGTTTAGTTTGGGCCAAACCAACACTCCAGAAGGGTATTTTGGTCTTTTAAAATTTTGGGGAATAAAGACCTACGAATTTTATTAGTGTAAATACGATTATAGGTTGGGGAAGTTACAATAGGAATCTTCACAACCAAAGGGAGTCTATAGGAGGGGGAGGAGAGTAAAATTCCAAGGCCAATTCATAAGTTATTGCACTAAAGTCACTGTAGTCTCGTAAATCGGGGAAAAAGGACCACAACCATACTTCTTCTTTAACGGATCAGACCTACCTAAAGAGGCAAGTGTTTATCTTGCTAAATTATGTGCATATGTTATCCATGTTAGAGTAGATTTGAAGAATTACCCATGTATCTATAAATTTGACGCTAAATTTGGGGAATTAAATTAAGTCTTTGGTTAGGAATTGCATGTAGATGGAATTTTAAAATAATTAGAGGATGAAATCAGACCCTAATGGATGGGAAAAATCTGGACGTGTAGGTGTATGAGCATGGAAGAACATAAAACTAGGGTTCTTGATGATAATTATGAATTAATCGGTTCTTGGGTAGAATTCTAGATGTTTTGATAATATTTTTATGTTGCAAATCACCTATATATGTCTACATGATGTTTGGAAAACTTTGTTTTCAATTTAGTAGGGATCCATGAGAAATTGGTTAAGAAAATGGTTGAAATTCGTAACTGCATAAGGGAAGGAGACGATATCAAGTACGATGGACCGATTTGTTGTACCCATCGGACCGGTTCGGAATGTCCGTCACCTACAGTCTTATCTTTTGCTTAAACCTCTTAGGGATTTGAGTTGATAATTTGTTCTCAATTAGATAGAATTGAGTGTTGTAACTTTAGGGTAGATGTTGATGTAATTTGGCATCACGAAAATTTAAGTGGGTTACGTAGAATGTGAACTAACTACGGAAATTATTTAATGTTAAATAATATTACGGATATTTAAATGCACACGGAGGTTACGAGTGAACCTAAGACCAGATCAACAGTAGAGAGACAATTTACCTACAGAAATAGTTTGATAATTAGTTAGAATATATCGAGTAGTGAGGGATATTAGGGAATGTACGGTGAAAAATATAATTAAAATTAATTAATATGTAGAATATTTGTGGGGATATAGATACACTACGTATGGGACATGTATGATAGGTTGCGTGTATACCTATACTAATAATATAAATAGGTAAATTGTGTGAAAACCTATTGTATGATTTATTATATGTATGATACCTACGTTGCTTGCTATCGAGGGGAGGTTTCGTGTAGTGGATGGTCTTATCCTGATGATCCCATTGGGGGGGAAGGGGGGTTCGGCGGTTGAATAGGAGCGTAGGTATGTGAGTGACCCATTTTTCTGGGGACTATGTTCGCCTCCAATATATGTGATTTGTATTTATGGCTCGAGAGAGATATAAAACCAACAATCCATTATACAGTAAGTGATGTACCAGGACATGATAGCAGAGTATGCATGCACTGCATTTATCAGTCTAGAGGTGTGTTGTTATTATTATTATTATTATTATTATTATTATTATTATTATTATTATTATTATTATTATTATTATTATTATTATTATTATTATTATTATTATTATTATTATTATTATAATATATATATTGATAAATGTATATATACTGGTGATTCATTCAATGGTGTGTACTTAGTTGAAAAGGAAGATAATGATATCTAAAAAGGCCTTGATATCTGCAAAATTGAAAATAACATGAGAAACTCAGAGCTAGATAGTTGATATAAAATATTTAGCAACGTATTGTGTGGGCGATACGGGTGAAAACAAGTTAACTTATGTTGAAATATGATTGGTTTAGACTAGTTAGGCGAGGTAGCATAACTAGGACGGGTTAGAATTAAACGTTAGGTTTGCACATTAAGTGAGAGATGAGCATCTCAAGTGAGATCACATAAACCTAATATATATATAATATTTTCTCATTTTTGCATTTAAACACTTGCTAAAATTTTAAACTATTTTACTCGGGCTCTAACTCGTTTTCTCCATATCTCTATTCTTTTTGTAAAACCATTTTAGGAGCCTAGCCATAGGATGACCCAAATTAGGAGTTCATTTTTATTTTCATTTATCATTGCTACAGTTGATGTGGTCGATTGCAGGACTTACTTGGTGTAATACCCCGTATTTTTGCATATTTAGAATTTAATTAATTCGGGACTTAATTGAGAAAATATGTCTTTATTTAAATTACGCGAGTGAGTAATTTAATGTGATTAAATGATAAATGTGATTATTAAATATTAATCTAGAGATAGATACGGATTAATATTATGATATAATATTTACCAAGTGTAAATAGTAAATAAGTGATAATTAGTGTGATACGGCATAGCGAGTGATATGTGCGTACTTTATTTTATCTCAACCGGGAGTCGTGTGAAGGCTAATTTGAGGTCGAGATAGGAAATATATTTTAAGTGACTCGGATGATAATTTAGAGGTCACGGATGATTCCAATTGGGTCGAATATTTAGAATAGTGTACTCGGGGGTATAGTTCGGGTCCCGGATCAATTTTAAACCAAACCAACACCTATTGAGGGCGTTTTAGTCATTTAGCAAATAAAGGTTAAGGTACCAACGAAATTATAAGTGTTATATCTGATGTTTAAGACTTGAGGCTAGGGTTAGGAACAGTTAAACCCAAAGAAATTCATTAGAGGAAAGAGAGAAACCAATTTTTAAGGCTTAGGAGTTGTTCTTTAAGAATTGGACCTTAATCTTGTATTCTAAGCATCTAAGGAGTAAGGATTTGAAGAGATAACCATCAATACGTTAGCAACACCATGAATTTAGACCTCACAAACCTAGAGGCAAGTTGTTTATTGCAAATTAATATGGAGTTATAATACCCATGTGACTAGGGTTTGAATAATATTGATTTCTTTGATATGTTTGGAAGAAAACCCTATGTAAACATGTTTGGGTAGGATATTGCATGTCGGTTGAATGTAAATATATAGAGGACAAGTTATCTAAAATTTGTAGTGATTACTACAAATTTACATCTTGGTTTCATGTGAATATTAATGGAGAATATTGAAATCTAGCGTTCTTGAGGATTTGATGAATTAATCCATGATTAATCAATAATTGTAATGTTTTGATGACTAATTTACGTTAGAAATTACCCCCCACACATGTAGAAATGGTTAGGAACACGTGGACTTAGATTTGGTGAAGTAGCAGGAGAATTATGTTAAGTAAAAAGGTGGAAATCGGGTAAAATGCATGACGAAGACGAAGTGCAAAATTCGAACATAATCGATTCGATTCGATTACCCAGAAAATTGAAAATTTCCCCTTTTTGCCTTAAACCCTTAAATCATTGTTGTGAGATTTTTGAGGACTTTGGTAAAGTAATATTGAGAGATTAAAATATTACAGTAGGCTCACGATGGGGGTATGGTTTGGTCTTATTGAGAGGATTAAGACGAGAATGAAATTGGGTTGATTTTTGTGTCGTAAATTATCCGAGAGAAAGATAATGAATTACATGGAGTTTGGAAATTGAATTTACAAAGTAGACCAGTAGGGTGAGTTAGGCTTAACTACTGAAATTTATGAAAGGGTAACTATAAATCTTAGAGTTGTGTCCATACTCATGAATACGACAAGTGGGATAATTCGTAAAGAAATTTAGTATGGCTCGTATACGAAAGAAATATACTACGTATAAGCATGAATACTTAGGTTGTCTGAATGCCTATCATATGAATACTTAGGCGGTGTGAATACCTAAAGTATATTATATGTATTGGGGTCGAGGGAATATTCGGACCAATACATAAAAGTCCGATTTGGGGTCGAGGGCTATCTGGACCAATATCAAACATAAATAATATTGGGGTCAATGGAACATCTGGACATATATATATATATATATATATATATATATATATATATATATATATATATATAATTTACATTGGGGTCGAGGGCTATCTGGACCAATGTGAATGGCATAATAAATTGGGGTTGAACGAACATCCGAACCAATGAATCCTTAAATATGTGATACGAGGATATTATAATGTTGTATATATTTATTGTATATATTTTATGGGAAATATATACCGTGTGATTTATCTACTTATGTGTGATAGTAGACAGTTAGATAGTATATATCTTATGAGAGTAAATTTAGATGAGAAACTTAATTATCTGATGCAGCTAATAACATATGTGAATGTTAATTATGATTGTTGAAATCGAAATGATAATTAAGTAAGAGAAACTTAAAGTGGTGATTTTAAAGATAACATGTGAGTAATGTTACTTATGTTGATAATTAACACATGAGAGATGTTTATAAATTAATGTATTGTATGGGCGGTACGGGAACTTAGACGTGTAGATGAGTTTGGTTGAATACTTTAGTCTAGTTAGCTTGGGTAGCATAGATAGGTGGGTAAGTATAGAACGTTAGTCCTGCACTATAGATGAGAGGTGAGGAAAACCCAAGAGAGAGTGTACGTGAACATGTGTAATCAATAACCGAATTTTAATGTAATAAACAATTGTTAAATATTTTCAAAATGTTTTGTGTACTAACACTTGCTATAAAATATATTCAAAACCTTTTAGGTGTCCACCCACAAGGGCGTCAGGCATGACTTCTTTCTAGGGACTCAGAGTTGTAGCATTGTGGATGCTGACAGTATTTGATTAGATGATTCTTTTATTCAATTCTACTGTGCGATCTCATTTCATATTCTATGTATGGATATGTGGTCCATTGACTTTTTCGGTCTTTTAACTCTTTTTTATTATGGAGTAAGTTTAGCCAATGGTTTTTTTGGCAATCCCTTATTCATTTATATATTGTGGTGGTTGGACTCTAGTATATTGTGAATGTTTAATTTAGTTTTCTGCATTGTTCTTTTGTCTGTTTTAAAGAAAGACAAAATTTGGCACGGTATAATTTCACTTAGGAGGTTAGTAATTAAAAAGTTTTCGACAGTGATGTTAAGAATGGACCATATGAGAAACCTGTTTTAATTTAATAAAGGCTTGATCAACCGATGTTTAATTAGGCGGGGTGTCACATTTGGTAGATGCCTCAATTCCTTTCAGATCTGATGCATCCTTTATTTCATCGCACTCGGGCATATCGCCCATTATCTATTAATAGTTACTTATAGAGACATTGTACTTCTATTATTATTTCGTTGTGGATTTAGTTTTTATATAGATTATTGTATTAGAGTTTTAGACTGGGGTGTTTACTCCCGTCATACCTTATTTGAGTCAGTATTTCACTATTTGTCGTGTTGATTAATATAGTATAGTGAATGTGATATTTAATTTATTCAATTGTATTAAATCATTGCATGTTAATAATAAAGATAAAATTTGACAGTAGCTTTTCAAATACTAGGTGGTTAATATACAATTAAAAAGTTTTCGACAGTAATGCTAAGAATGAACCAACTGGATATTTTGTATTAATTTAATAAAGGGATGATCACCCGGTATTTAATTAGGCAGGGTTTCACAGATGGTATCAGAGCATCAGTTTCTAGTGTCCTTATGATTTGTGCAGCTTTACTACGTTTCAGCGTATCGTTCTTTGATATAGAGACCTATTATAGCATTGTTGTATTACTCTTCGTATGCATAATTATGTTTTCCTGCTATTAAGTATAATTAATACAAATCATATGCGAGTTGGGTTGGGTTTCATACACTGAACAATATTAGGCTACCAGCGAGGACCGTTAGAAGGACTGCAGGAGGAGGGGCTTAGCAGCAGCCATACAGTATTTTAGGAATGGTGGTCGCGATGGGAGTCACCATGATTATTGCTCAGGCAAATGACGATTGGATAATCACTAGGACGCAGTAGTTTCCCAAGCATGGTGGTACAAATTTAGATTCACCCAGCGTGCTCGGGGAAGGGGGAAGTTGGAGGAGCTCTTTTGAAAACCCATCTGTAAGGATTTGGGTAAGAGAGGGAGTTGATGGGCCAACTAAAAGAAATGAAATAGCGTATGGTGGAGTGCAGTAGCACTCATGATTTAAATTTTATTGTAAATTTTTATTCGTAGGAGCAAGGTTACCATAATGGGAGATGGTCACCACATATAAGGAAGTAGATAAGGAATTACTCGTGAAATTTTGGGCACGATCTAACCATAAGTTCTTTCATATGTTGTTCAGACATAGGTACAAAAGAAGTCTATGGAATTCTCATGAGAGGGATGAACATAGATTGATGGTGATGAAGAACATAATTATTTAAATGAACTTTGTACCTGAGGAGATAGGTAGTGAAGAGGAAGGTTCTTAAAGGTGATGATGGACTCACGAGTAGGAGTTGCCAGTATTTATGAGAAATTAGTCTTAGACGACTTATACACATGTTGTCAATGATGTACTCTTACAATGTTTATATCAATGCTTCCATGAGAAGGGAGTCAAAGAGTCGGAGAGCATAGCCAAAAGGACAAGACTGAAGGTACTTAGTGATAGTGATGCACCACAGAGGGAAACCTGACATAGAACCCATTGAAAGGATCTAGATTAATGAATTTCTTACCAAGTAACGGTGGATTTAGTCAGGGCTGTCAAAGCCAGTGGTGTGTTCCACAGGGCCGACAAGGTTAAAGGAATAACTGGGGTAGGAATCGAGGCAAAAACTTCTAGTTCTGAGAGGAGGACAACTCTGATATGGCCAGTGGGGACAAAGATAGCAAAATGACACCAAGAGGTGTCCTATGTGTGGATAGTAGGGCCACATGTATCGACCTTATCAACATCAAGTTAGTGGATAGTAATAAGATTCCCAGAAGAGACAGTAGTCGTAAAAGTTTTTGGATCGGTTTAGACGAGAGTGTTATGTCCAGGAAGTAAAAGTGTGAATTTTATCCTAGGGTAAATGGGGTATGTTTTATGTGACATAAGAGAGTCATAATATTTCGTTAGCAGTACGTTCTTGTGTGAGATAGGTTTAGTGTGTGTATTGATAGCATTACTATGGTATGTATATATTTACCGTGGTGTTAGGGGGATCATTTGGGTTCCATCTACAGGGCAGCGGGTGGGGACACTGAGAGAATATATGTTAGTGGGTTAACTTATTTTGAGATATGATATTCGAGTATAATTCTATCCTGGGTATAGTCTGGTTAGCGAAGGGTTGAGCGATAGTGGGTTGTTACAAAATGATTCCAGGGCAGGGTATGTTGTTTTGTGATGTGTCACCTCGCGTTTATATTATATCGTGGAGGAGACTCTAGAGATTATAGTTTTCTTGCTATATTTGATCCTAGTGTGAAGGGACTATACTGATATGATTTTGGGTATATTAAGTTAACTGTTGAGTGGAGAGATTTAGCTCGGTATTAACCTGGCATGAGAAAAATAGTGATAGTGGGAGCGACGTGTTGTATAACTCCTTTACTGATGTTGGAGTGGACGGTTATACTTGTACATCTGGGGATAGAATTTTGGATGTTTTGATCATGTGTATAGGACCTAGGGATCTCGATGATCGACCATGCTAGGTAGTAGTGTATCGGCGGGGTCCTTGTTTGGATTTCACTTGCGAGACGTCCCAAGGATGAATCCCAGCAAATGTCGGGAGTTGAGAGATGTGTTAGTGACTAGGGAATGAGTTACCACCTTAGTTATTACACGTGAAGGTGGGTGAAAGCATGAGCTGAGAGATATTCTATGATATAAGACCTGTAAAGTCGAGTAGTGCTGTGTGAGGAGCACTGGGGAAAATGTTTTGCACTAATAGTTGATGGGTGGGGCAGTCTCGAGGGGAATTAAATCATTTTGTAGGGTAACTGAGGTTAGCCATATGGTATAGCCACACTGAGAATACAAGGTCCGACTTGAGATAAGTATGTTACGTGTGGAAAGTTAGAAATGATTGTGCATTTGTGCACGGGATATGGGGTGTATGGGTGCACTGGCTAATCTGACTTTTAGCATCACCCATAATAATGAGACTTATGAAGATGTCGTAAATATGTTTATGGGAAAGTCAAAGAAACAAGTGGAACAGTGTGAGGGAATGAACCTCGTTCGAGGAAAGGAGATAGTTCTACTGTGTGTATGTCACGAAAAAACTCCCACAACAGAGGTGAATCGAAAGACATTGGAATCTAATGAAAAAGGTATCCTTTGACAAAGGAGAACCCCGAAACTTTTGGAGGTGAAGCGGAGTCTCACCTAGTCAAATGCGTAGAGTGGTTCGTGCATAGATAGGTTGCTAAGATTCTAAAACACGAAAAAAGGGCCTAGGAAGTGTGTAATTTTGGAGAAAACATACGGGCTATAATTTTTATATATTTTAGAATAAGGTGAGTAATATATTGAGTGCGTTGAAATCGGGTTGAGTGAGACATAGTGAAGTTGTTTTCAAGTTCACCACTCGTAAAAGGAAGATGTTGGCCCGATCTTATCAACCCAAATGTTGTGATACATGGATGATTCCAGGGACAAAATGGACACGTAAATTGACAAAGTTCATTATTGGATTAATAAGAATCGCCAAGTGGGCTTGATTTTCTTTGGGTTGTGAAGTTAATTATCCAAGAAAAAAATAATCATTATTCGTTTGGGGTGTGTTATATTACCTGGCAGTGTGCCCATCATGTAATTAAAGAGAAAAATTAATCGACACAAGGTGCCACCCAACACTGTTGTAAATCAGGACGAGACCCTTAAGTCCCACCTTGAATAGGGAATATCACGAGGCAATGGGAGCAGAGTTAAGCCCTGAGCTAGGTGTGTCAATCGTAGGCCGATGTATAGTCGAGAGGAGTGATATAGAATGGGGCAGAATGCGAGGATTCATGTCTTCGACTTTTGGGAGAAATTAGGAATGTTAACTATAATTGGTAGGGCTGCATGTGATTACTCGTAGCATGACATTAACTTCTAAGTGACTTATGAGGCTTAATTGGGAGAAAAAATTTGCCCACCTTTTGGACAATTGCAAAAAGGGGAAATAACAAGTTTCGCGTATCCGAAGTGATTCATGATTCGTCGATAAGGATTAAATCAATCGGCATCATTTTCGTATAGTTCAAGAATGTAGCGAGAGTACTTTGATGGGAACAAAAATTTTAGGGCCTGACATGAGTAATCAGGGATTGCTGAGGGCGTACCCCATGAGGAGAAATAGATTGGTACAACAATAATGGAAATTGATACCTATAGAAGTGAGATACTTTCTAACATAGAGATGATAGAGTCGGTAGAGTATAGACTCACCTTTTAAGACATTGTTATTGAATTCACAATAGTTTTGCATGTTATTATATAAGTGAGACCTTAAGCATAAAGGAATATATTGGTACGTAAGGGCTTAAATGAACTTGTTGCTAATCGTGGGTTGTAACGAGCATACCTTCGGTTGAAATGATACCATTGGTGTATGTATAGTGGAAATAACAAAAAAATCATTGTAAGTGAATAAAGAACACGTTCGAACGCAGTTGTGAGTAAGAATCTGAGGTAATATTATGGGGCATTATAATGCCGACGAGTCTATTTGGGATCGCGAAGATGTGATGTGCAACAAATATCCAGAGATATTTATACCAGTTATTTTTTCGAATTTTGGGACGACATTCCGTTATTAGGGGGAAGTATGTAACACCCCGTAATTTTATTTATTTTTATATTGGGAATTAATTGGGATTAATTAAATTATATTTGAATAATTAATTCAGTAAAATAAATATTAATTAGCAAGATAAGGGTCAATATTTATTTATGTTGAATATTACTTAATGAATGTGTAATAATAATGATAAGGAAATATTATAACTGTCTTGAGTGAAAAAAATACGGCAGTTACAGAAGATTTAGTCGAGACGCGCGTGTCAGCCATTTCGGAATTTAATTTGGGAAATAAAAGATAATTTTACTTTTGATGTTTCATATGGTCATTTTGAGTGTGCCAATATGTCCGAAAGGGTCAAAATAGTCAGAAAAGTCTACCCGGTGGTTTAGTCTGGGTCCCCGGGTACTTTTAGGCCAAACCGGCACTCCGGAGGGGTATTTCGGTCTTTTGAACTTTTGGGGAATAAAGACCTACGAATTTAATTGGTGTATATCATATTATGTGTTGGGGAAATTAGAGTAGGAACCAACACGACCAAAGGGAAGCCATGGGAGGGAGAGGATAGTAGAATTCCAAGGCCAATTCACAAGTTCTTGCACCAAAATCACCATAGTCGCATAAATCAAGGAGAGAGGACCACAACCATACTCTTCTTCTTCAATGGATCAGACCTACCAAAAGATTCAAGTGTTTATCTTGCTAAAATATGTCCATATGTTATCCATGTTAGAGTAGATTTGAAGAAATACCCATGTATCTATGAATTTGATGTTAAATTTGGGGAATTAAATTAAGTCTTTGGTTAGGAATTGCATGTGGATGGAATTATGAAATAATTAGAGGACGAAATCAGACCTTAGTGGATGGGAAAAATCTAGACTTGTATGTGTATGAACATTGAAGAACATAAAACTAGGGTTCTTGATGATAATTATGAATTAATCAGTTCTTGGGTAGAATTATTGATTTTTGATAATATTTTTACGTTGGAAATCACCCCTATATGTCTACATGATGTTTGGAAAACTTGGTTTTTAATTTAGTAGATATCCATGAGGAATTAGTTAAGAAAATGGTTGAAATTCTCAACTGCATAAGGGAAGGAGATGATCTCAGGTACAGTGGACCGGTTCGCTGTACCCCCCGGACCGGTTCGGAATGTCTGTCACCTACAGTCTCGTCTATTGCTTAAACCTTTTGGGGATTTGAGTTGATAATTTATTCCCAATTAGAGAGAATTGATTTTTGTAACTGTAGGGTAGATTTTGATGTAATTTGACATCACGGGAATTTAAGTGGGTTACGTAGAATGTGAGCTAATTATGGAAATTATTTAATATTAAATAATATTACTGATATTTAAATGGACATGGAGGTTACGAGTGAACCTAAGATCGGACCAACAGTAGAGAGACAATTTACTTACTGAAATAGTTTGATAATTAGTTAGAATATATCGAGTAGCGAGGGATACTCGGGAATGTACGGTGAAACGTATAATTAAAATTAATTAATACGTAGAATATTCAGGGGATACAGATATACTGCGTATGGGACATGTATGATAGGTTGCGTGTATACCTATACTAATGATATAAATAGGTAAATTGTGTGAAAACCAATTGTATGATTCACTATGTGTATGACATACCTACGCTTCTTACTATCGGGGGGAGGTTTTGAGTCGTTGACGGTCTTGTCCTGATGAGCCCATTAGGGGGTTTTAGACTTGTACCCAGAACATAGAAACCTTAGATACGTGTTATCTGAGAGTATGATAGTTTCGACGGTTGAATGGGAGCGTAGGCATGTGAGTGACCTATTTGGTTGGGGACTATGGTCGCCTCCAATATATGTGATTTGTATCTATGGTTCGAGAGAGATACAGAACCAACAGTTCTTTATATAGTGCGCGATATACCAGGACATGATAGCAAAGCATGCACCGCAGGTCTCAATCTAGGGGGTGCAATATTGTTATATATATAAAGAATGATAAATGTATATATACTGGTGATTCATTCAACAGTGTGTACTTAGTTGAAAATTAAGATAGTGATATCTAAAAAGGCCTTAATGCATGCAGAGTTGAAAATAAAATGAGAAACACGGAATTGGATAGTTGATATAAAATATTGAGTAACGTATTGTGTGGGCGATACGTGTGAAAATAAGTTAACTTATGTAGAAATATCTTGGGTTTAGACTAGTTAGGCGAGGTAGCATAACTAGGACGGGTTAGAAATACACGTTAGGTGTGGACATTAGATGAGTGGTGAGCATCTCAAGTGAGAGCACGTAAACCTAACAGATGTATAATATTTGTTAATTTTTTCATTTAAATACTTGCTAAATTTTTAAACGATTTTACTCGGGATCTTACCCGTTTTCTCCAAATATCTATTCTTTTTATAAGACCATTTTAGGTGCCCAGCCATAGGGAGGCCCAGCTTAGGACTTCATTTTTATTTTTCGTTGTTATAGTTGTTATGGTCAATTGCAGGACTTTCTTGGTATACGCATCCATTCCTTTCAAATCCGATGCATCCTTTATTTCATCTCAGTCGATCATATTGCCCATCTTGTATTAGTAGTTACTTCCTGAGACATTGTACTTATTTTATTATTTCGTTATGGATTTAGTTTTTATATGGATTATTGTATTGGAGTTTCAGATTTGGGTGTTTACTCCCTTCATACCTTATTTGAGTCAGTATTTCACTATTTGTGGGGTTGATTAATGTAGTATGGTGAATGTGATATTTAAATTATTCAATTGTTTTAAATCATTGCATTTTAATCATAAAGTTAAAATTTGACACCAACTTTTCAAATGCTAGGTGGTTAGTATACAATTAAAAAGTTTCCGACAATGATGCTAAGAATGAACCAACTGGATATTCTTTATTAATTTAATAAAGGACTGATCACCCGGTATTTAATTAGGCGGTGTGTCACACATGTATTTCAACGATCTAAAATTTAAATGCGCTAATCTAGCAAGTCAAACATCAAAAAACTCAACAGTATACGCATAAT
This sequence comes from Sambucus nigra, assembly GCA_949130495.1. Lineage (NCBI taxonomy): Eukaryota > Viridiplantae > Streptophyta > Magnoliopsida > Dipsacales > Adoxaceae > Sambucus > Sambucus nigra. The sequence continues at coordinate 56,684,126 of OX422220.1, forward strand.
TATTCATATTATTAGTAATAGTATTGAGTTTGAACATTCCATCAAAAGCAAACCCTTTCCCAGCAAATGCCACATTCTTGGACAGAATTACCTATCAGACTCAAAGATGTCTTTGATTCCTCTTTTACAAATCAGACTTGCAGACACTAGATTTTTCAAATTTTTGGTACATGCAAAATATTTTTACATGTCAATTTCTTCCTAGATGTGAGTTGTAGTTCAACATTTCCTTTTTTCAGAACCTTGGCAGAATCTCTTGACTGTCATTTGCTTGTTCATATGCGGAGTACAATGATTTATCATTGCAAACATGTATGGTAGCCCAAAAATTGAGCCACCGATCAAAAGAATTCGTTATTACTGTCATGTTCAGTTCGATAATCATACCAATTTGCATATCTAATACCATTGCTACAAGATCCTCGATCTTATTTTTGTAACACCCCGTAATTTTGAGGATTTAGTATTTAATTATTTTTGGGAGAAATAAAAATACTTAAATTGGATAAACTTAAATTTATGATTTGGATAATTTATTTGAGTGGGAAGAATTATTTTTAATTGGCGACTTTAAGTTAAATTGTTCGAATTAATGTGTGTCGCATTTTGAGGTCGAAATTTGAAAATGTTATAAAGTATTTCGGATGACAATTCTGAGTGTGCGGTTGAGTCCGGATGGGTCGAGATAGTAAAAAAAGAGTACTCGGGGGTAGTAATCTGGTCTCGGGGCATTTTTGGGCATAACCGGGCCCACACGGGGTGATTCGGGCCATTCTAATTAGGCCCATATGGCCAAAAACGGGATTAAGGGTTTTATACCTAATTGAGGGACTAGTGAACGGCAGATAGAAAATTCTAAACCTAGGGTTTGAGAGTGGATTAGAGGAAGCTAATCAAGAAGCCAATTGGGGGTCTTTTGGAGCCAAATTAAGGGACGGATTGGGGTGTTCTTCACAACACGTTCCCTACACCAACAGATCAAACTCTACGAACAATTAGAGGCAAGTGGTTAACTGTTGTGATTTTAAATTGATGATAATCAATTCATACTATGGGAGGTGTAAACCAAAATTCGTTTTGGTTGGGTATTCATATGAAAATGGGTTTTCGGTAATTGATACACTTTAATGGGATTAAGGGTGAAATTTGTTGTGTTTATGATTCTGGAATGTAGAGGTATGAATCGTAGGTTAAAACAAGTAAGAATCGATGGTTAATTTCTGTTAATAGGAATGAAAATCGTATTGGAGATTTAAAACCCGGATAAAACCTAAATTGAGAAAATTTTGGAATTGATGGAAATTGGTTGATTAATTAAGGTCCCTAGGATGTTTAGACCCTGTTATTATGTGGAGATAATGTTGGTTATGTTTGGGTAAGGGTTTGGAATTAAACAAAAGCTTGAATGGGTTAACAATGGCTGAACAGCAAGCCGGAGAAGAAAGGGACTTGGTCGATCGATCGATCAACCCAGGGGATCGATCGATCGATGGTCCCAGAATTCTGGCAGGTCCGCCAGTTTTATATATATAAAGGGGAAATTAATTTAGAGTTTTCTCCTACTTCTTATTTAGTGATAAATTCATATGTAGCACATATTCCTTAGCAATTATAAGGTGATATAATTGGGTTTAGGAGGGTGATAATTGTATGCCATGAGATGAATAAATTTTGGGAAATAATTTGTGAGTATTGATTTTGGACCGAGGAAAAATATTCGAGTATTGTAGTTGAGTGGCACTACATTATTAAAAGAATCGAGGCGTAATTAATTAGTTATGGGGTGAAATATAGTTACGGGTATTAACAATGGTACGGGCCAAGTGAGCGAGTCCGGGTATAATGGTTGGGTGACACCAAGTGTTAAATTAATTAATGTGTAAATTAATTTACTTAGAGTCGGACCATAGACTTGGATTGGAAATAATTAATTAATGTGTAAATTAATTAAATTAGAGTCGAATCATAGACTCGGGTAAATATTATATAAATTAATGTGCAAAGTATTTATATAAGAGTCGGACCATAGACTCGGGGAAATATTATATTAATTGACGTGTGAATTGAATAAATTAGAGTCGGACCATAGACTCGGGGAGATGATAAATTACTAAGTGAGAAAATTAATTAAGTTGAGTCGGGCCACAGACTCGGGAAATTAGAGGCTAGTGTTACGGGTTTTTGAGTACATGGTAAAGCTGGGATTTATATTATATATATGCGGGGTAGTGATAGTATATATATATATATATATATATATATATATCTGTGTGTGTGTGTGTGTGTGTGTGTGTGTGTGTGTGTGTGTGTGTGTGTGTGTATTGTGTGTGCTATTAAATATCAGTGACTAGATATTTATTTAGTTTACATACTCTAGTTCTATCAAGGTAGGTTGCGCGATGTGGGTGAATCCCCTAGCTTGAGGAGTAGGGTGAGTATATCCCCAGGTCATAGCGTCCGGTATATGGGTGAGGGATTTATCTCACTTTCAGGGAAGGAATATGACCGCCTCCACTACGTTTATATTTTGGACCAGGTTGGTGAGCGATTCCAACTTGGGGAACTAAGTTATGTGAGCACACCTAGTGAGATAGCACTTTAAAGGGAATCATCCGGTGAGGGTATACTCGGAGGGATGGATGTACATATATATATGTGTGGTTGTTCTTAGTAAAGGTACGTATATAATGGTAGTAAATATTATATGCGGGGAATAATACAGTGTGTGATGCATATACTTTATATAACTTGTGTCACGGTTATATGTTATGATTTAAAAGAAATTAATTAAGTTAATTGGTGAGATAAATTTTAATCCAGGAATTATTATACTCGGGTTAGAGTAGTATGGCAAGGAGAGATTATACCAGGACTAGTTGGACGAGGTAGTACAACTAGGTGGGGTTAAGGTAACCGTTAGGTGTGCACATTAGTGGGGGGATGAGTATGTCCTCAAAGGAGTGTGACACTAACTTAATTATGAAGCACATTCATGCATTTTAAATTACTGCAGTTAATTCACTTGCTAAATATTTTCAAAATGTTTTGGGTTCTAACCCTTGCTATAAAACTGTTTTCAAAACCTTTTAGGTGTTCAGCCACAGGGATGCCAGGATTGATATTCTATTCCAGGGACACGGAGCTGCAGCATATGTGGATGCTAGCAGGAGCTTGGATTAGACGTCGCATTCATTCATTCTATCAGTTTCAGTTTTCCTTAGGGCATGTCGCCTAGAATTTTCAGTACAGTTTTCAGATTTATTTATTCCGGTGTTGAATATTTGTATTGGATTTTTTTACTTTGGTGATTGATGGTTTATTCAGCATGTAGTTATTATTTAATTCAGTTGTGTGAATGGATTATATTTATTTCCGCATGTACTGTTTGGTTTAATTAATAAGATAAAAATTTGGCACCAGCTTTTTAGAATACTAGGTGGTTAGTAAGTTTTAAAAAGGTTTTCGGCAGTGATGCTAAGGATGAACCAACTGGAATTTTCGTTTTAATTTGGTATAGGACTTATCACCCAATATTTTATTAGGCGGGGTGCCACAATTTTCCACCATATTTGCATTATTGGATTCAGTGGCATCTATCTTTCGTTTCTTATTTCTGCAATCACGGGCATAGTGGTTATTTTTGCCACAATTGGAACAAGCCCCATTGGACTATTTCTTGTTGGAATTATTTTTCTTTAACTTCTTACCAATAGGTTTGAAATTCTTATGATGTTTCTTTCCTTCAACATTGTTAACTTTGGTTGAATTCTGGGAATAATTTATTTGCTCTTGGGATTTGGTTTCTTCTTTAATTCTTAAATGTTTATATAATTCATCCAAACTCATATCAACTTTCCTATGTATGAGTTTCTTATGACATTCATTCCAACTTGGTGGTAATTTTACAATAATTACCCCAACTTGAAATGATTCAAAAATTTCCACCTTCAATTCACGAAGCTTTGTGGGAAGAATTTGCAACTCATGTACTTGGTCTAAAATAGTGTGGTTATCGTTTATTTTGAATTCAAAATATTTCATAATTAAGAATTTGTTTGTACCTTCTTTCTCTGTTTTGTATTTTTATTCAAAAGCATTCCAGATTTCCCGCAGAGGCTACATAGAGTTATAAAGATCGTATAATCGATCTGACAGTGTATTCAGAATATACCCACGACACACCAATTCGTCTTCTGCACATTTCTTCCATTGTGTAAGGGAAAATTTCCAATCGAGTCAATTTGTAGTATTGGCTTAATTCTGGACAAAACAATTTGAGTCATAGGATAGATGTTCATTTTGTACTTATCAAGCCTATGACGTGTTTGAAGTGTTGAAGACATTGCAGCCAGAATTTATAGTTTCATCATTGTCAGTTTCAAGTGTCATGTTTTGTGTCATCAACATTTGAGGTTCCAAGTCTCCAAAGGTATGAATGCACTATCATATATATAGGAGCTTGACAAATATTTTTGGGTGTTATTTTAATTGTATTTTAAAGTACAAATAAGTTCTTATTTTGAAAATTATTTTTTGGAATTTTTTAAGAGAAAAATTCATTTTTTCTGAAATGTCGTTCGAACAACATTTTTTCGTTCAAACAAGATTTTGTTCGAGCGGGTTTTATCAAACGAGGTTCTAATGACAAAATGACAAAATCTTCTGTTTTTTTGTTGGAAATTTTATTCAAACGAGTTTTTCCAACGAACTTTTTCCTTGTTCTTTCTCTGAATTTTTGTTAGATACTCGTTCAAACAAAGTCGTTCGAATGAGAATTATTGTTCGAACGACTTGTCGGTAATTTTGGGCAGTTATTTCTTTTCCCTACATTTTTACCCACTAATTTTCACCAAACTTTATGTATGGAAAAAACATTTTAGAAATAAACTTTTGACATACTTTCCTTTAGACTTTGAGAGAAAAAATGTTTTCCTCAAAAGTTCAAATTTTGTGTTCTTAATTTCATGGATTAAATTATACCAAAACACATACACCCATATGTTTGTTTAAATCCCAGTTCTCTCTATATATATATTGCTTGGAGAGTTTGTTTGGCACCAGGTTCATCTCTACCCCAACAAAGGAGAAGTTTGGGTTTTCATTATCTACCCATAAGGAGAAGAATTTTTTTTGCTGTAGTGTTCCCATACGGAGATAGAGTTCATGTGCAGGTTCAGGGAGACTGAATCCCCATTGGTGGATTCTGAGACTACGGTGGAGTCCGTAGTTGTCGACTAGGCGGAGGTTGGTACGTGTCAAGGATTATAGGGAGTCAAGTTGAGGAAGTAAGTCATCTGTCTTGTATATAAAATTACCATACCTAGTGGACTTGTAGGCAAGGCTCGTCCGAGGTTATTCCCAGTTGGGGTTTCCTCGTACATCATCGTGTAGAAAGATAGCTTATTTTATCTTGTTTAACTCACCTAGAATGTATGATTAGGTTAAAAAGATAAAATTGGGTTTAATTTGTAATCTTGCTTTATTTGGTGCTAAATTAATGTTTGGGTAAATTAATTTAATTTAATTCAAGTTGGGATATTTTATTTAACTCAGTTTCATTTTAATTTGGAGAAATTAAAATTTGATATATTTAATTGTGAATTTGAAAAAGAAATGTTAGTTTAAAAGTTTGTTTGTGTTGAACCATCCTATTCCGCATTTGGAAATTTAAGTTCAAAATTTAGGGGCTTTTGCATTTTCACATTGTGCCTTGACAGTTTCATCATTGTTTTCTTTTGGTTCCAAAATTGCTTATAGTTTAGGATCTAGAACATCTGCAATTTTCAAAACTGTTAGAAGGAAAAATACTTTTCCATTTCAACGAGTGATATTTGTTCCATCAAATCGGTCCCAATGAATATTGGGATTCAGAAACATATTCATATTCTTTTTTGTCTCCATTAATAACACCTTAAGATTGTTGACAAATTTCAAGAACGCGAGAAATATGAACAAATCAATTGGATTTTAGGCATAAAAACTATTTTCCTAAAGGTGTTATTTTTCCCCCACTCGAACAGAGTTTGCTAACGGGTATAGGTAAATTACGTCTAAGATACAATAAACCCATGGGTTTTTTCAAGTAGCAAATTTAAAGAATACCTTAGAACACTTGGTTAAATTGGTAAGAAGAAATAAGAGAGAGAGAGAGAGAAAGAAAATTTCAAAATTGGATTAAGACAAGAATTATCCTCCTATATATAGCATGTTATGGTGTGTGTTCACCAACAGGCACTTCTCCAAAGGTCATGTAATCACAACCCTAGGATATATAACCATAAATTAAATGCTCCAGTTTTGCACAAAAGGAGTGTGGATGTACGTATTAGTCTTTAATGAAGTCGTGCCAAAATTCGATGGTTCAGTTTCCCTTGCACCATAACTTTGAGTCATGTTGTGTGTATTTTAATCTGAACGGTTAGATTTGTTGACCTTGTCAAAAATCAAAGGTAACTACGGCTCCTCACGACGATGCGTACATACAAAGTGCAAAGTGCACCTCTAAAGCGCCCAAAGCGCCCTAAACGCCCAATTGCACTATGTGTGTAGATGGTGCAAAACACCATCCTTGGACCTAAGGTGTACTCTATTAGCATACCCTTCAGTGCACATAAGTAATCTCTTATGACACAAAGGATTATATTAACCCACTCATTTTTTTATACTTTTCCAGTGTGAGACTTTGGTTTTCCCACTTCCCTTTGTCTTTTCTTATTCCAATTAATTAATGGTTTTAACCTTTAACTTTCCCTAACCATTAAAACCCATTAATACTAAAATCATCCAACAATCCCCCACCAGATTTAAATATCAATGAAATTTCTTCTTATGATATGCTCATGCATACAAGAAGGTATCTTCGATTTACACCTTCAATTAATGAATATATGTCAATGTTCTAATAAGACAATAGTGTGCTATGAATTAAACCCTGTCTCATTATTTAGAATCGATATATATCACACATGAGATATCCCAATCTCTAAGAGATGTTCAATATGTTTTAGCACTATTATGGCCATGTGATTTATCTTGTTTTCATAAATATTTACAAGGGTAAACTCAAACTCTTTCTAGAAGCGGCTCCACTTTCTATATTAATAAATGTGAAGTTCTTTACATGTCTTTGCTACTTTAGACAACGAACTTTATTAAGAGCGAAACTCATCCTCTCAGCGTAGCAATATGCACTGAACATCCTAGAATGGACATGAAATTGAACAAATTTCAAAGCACAACTAATCACTAATCAGTAACTTGTCATTACCTATTAAACTTTGAAATAGTGGTAATACTATTACAAAGTTGGGTTACCATTATCAGTGATTATTGGAAAAATGATTCAGTCCCATTCGACTAGATGTATCCTTGACCAAATCTCTAGAGAGTCATTTGGTAAAAAGGTCGGATAGATTCTTATTCGTTCGAACATATATAATATTAATAACTCCATCGGTTATTAGTTGTTTGACATATTCATGCCTTAAACTTATGTGTGTACATTTTCCATTATATTCTTTGTTATATGCTCTAGACAATGTAGCTTCACTATCACAATACAAAGAAAGAGATGGCATGGGTTTTCGCCACAACTTTTTATCCAATAATAAATTGCTTAGCCATTATGCTTCTTTTCTGGATGCTTTCAGTTCTATAAACTCAAATTCCGTTGTTGAATGTGTAATGCAAGTTTATTTCTTGGATACTAAAGATACCTCCCCATCCGCCAAGGTTAATATCCATCTATATGTGGATTTATTATCACTGGCATTAGTTATCCAACTAGCATCAAAGTACCGTTCAAGAACTATTGTAAGGTCACGGTAAAATAGACCTAATTCTTTGTCTTGATTGATGTAACCAATTATCCTCCCAGTTGCTTTCCAATGATCCCCACTTGTGTTATTTGTGTATCTTGACATTTTACCTACTGTAAATGCAATCTGGCCTTGTACAATGCATCACATACATTTAACTTCCAATTGCACTAGCATATTCAAGTTGTGCAACTGCTCTACTAGAATTTTCTAATACTTGTGTACAGAACCGTATGGGGAATTTACTTCTTTTACTTTCAAGTGAGTGAATTTGATAAGAACTTTGTCAATGTAATGATATTGACAAAACGCATAACACACTTCCTACTGTATTTGTTGTCGTCTTACATCACGCAGTTCTAACCATATTTGTTGCCAAATTTTTTACTAGCCTGGGCATTCCAACTATTGACGTTTACCATAAAATGGACTAAGCTTACAAAGGACAAATTTCCACTAAAACCTTCTCTGTTATGGTTGTTTCTAAATCCATGACCACTACTGTCACCACATGGTATATGATCTTGTTACATTTTATTTAATGAATTATATTTTCCTTCACAAGAGATCATTAATACTCTTCATGCATTGACTTCCTCCTTCAATTCCTTTAATCCACCATTAGATATTCTTTCCACAAAATAATATCTATGTTGCCTTCACCTACATCCACCAATGTCAACATAATCCCCCGTGAACTCTCTAATTTTCTTACTGAACCTCCCCCTAATTAAATATTCCTTCCACTTTCTATTTGCAAAATTTCCCTCTAATTTCTCTTCGACTAACTGCCAACAACACCAGGTACCATATTCTCCTACCCCATTTAGTTACCACCCTTTGGTCACTAGAGAGAAAGCTAGTATGTGGATGATATTCATGTTTAGTTGAGCCAACATGTTTAAGTCAAGATATCAAACACCTAAATAGCACGCTGCTATGAGTACTAAGTTTAATGAATTGTAAGAAAAATGGTATGTGGTCATTGGTTTCACCTACCCCTAAGATTAATATTTTACACAGTAAGTGGGTTTTTAAACTTAAACAGGGATCCAATGGTTCCGTTGAATGTTATGCTGCTCTCTTAGTGGAAATTAGCTTTCACCAACATGAAAGGCTTGATTACAATGATAAATTTAACCCAGTTATAAAGCATATTGTGCTTGATTTAGTCCTTGGATATAAATGGCATGTTCGTTAGTTAGATGTTTAAAATTCTTTCTTGCATGGTATTTTTCACAATAAGTTTTGATATGACTACCATATGGCTTCATTGATCCCAATCATGAGCATCACATGTGCAAGTTGCATAAGTCGCTCAATGGTCTAATACAGTCTCCTCGGGCTTGGTTTCAACACTTCTTTGACTATCTTATAGAACTTGGTTTTCAAGAATCTAAGGCTAACTATTCTTTGTTTACCTACCATGAAGGTGACTTACGTAATATTTTACTTATTTATGTTGATGATATATTGATTATCATTAACAATTTTCTCATATCGTCCATTTATTTAGAAGTTGAGTAAACTACTCTCTATGAAACATTTGTGTCCCTTGGATAATTTTCTTATCATTGAAGAAATATTAAAATCTCACGGACTTCACTTCACACAATGCAAGTACACTAGATTTTTCTACATTGGACCAAACTTCTTGATGCCACACCTTCTTCATCTACTTCTATGAGTGGTAAACCATTTAGTCTCTCTGATTGTGATCTAATCTGAATCTTTAGAGTACCGCATCATCGTACCGTATCATCGTGGAATCTCTATAATATTTGAATCTTCAGCCTACTACCACCTATTGGACAACGGTCATAAAACTAGAAAAAAAGGTGTTGTGAAACTCATAAAACATGATTTTTTTTAATTGAAATAATTATATGAATGGATGTTATAATAATATTTGGGTGTCTTTTAGTTCTGAAGTCAGTGTTGACTTTGAAGTCACAAGAGAGTATATGTTGAATGGGGAACGTAGAAAACCCAAAAAATAGGATTGTAGGGGAAAACTTTGAGATGCTAATCTTGAGACTCAAAAATTAGGACTGAAAGTGAAACTCTTCTCCGATTTTATTAAGTTAATATCATTTTTTATTAACTTACAATCTTAGTCAATGTAGCTTTTAGTGCAATACTTTACCGAACAAAAGGCTTACTCGATATCTACATTAACTTATTGTTGTTAATTGAACTACACAACTTTTTTTAATATTTAAATCTAATATTATCATCTAACAGGATTTGGATGCAATAATTATGTTTTTTTGGTCGAAGATGGAGCTTTGAGTATGATGAATTGCTACTTTGCTTGAAATGAGTTAGGATTTTGTAATGGAGCATCGATATGTTTGTTTGGGAATCTTATACTTTGTGTTCATTTGTGTATATCTTATTCTCCTCATTTTAATAAAGAAATTTTTAATTGCATTGAGATCTTTTCTTCCTTGCATTGTCTATTCTAGGTTGATACTACCAACAAATGCCATATTTTCTCCCTATATTTGACCCAAATATGAAAACCAACATATGCCCTTTTTTCCCTCCCAAAACGTGCCCCCCGCCCCCCCCCCTTTGTAAACCCAAGTATCCCAATTAAGAACCCCCATGCATTAACATTCAACATCAGAGAACATTAACAAATGAAAGTATTCCTTATAAAACTATGAACTTGTTACCGCTAAAAAAATAATAATATCATATGTAAAACTATTTTTGATGTTAAATATTAACAAAATCATAAGAGGAACTTTATAATGACAAATACAATACACATCCTCCATTTTTCGTTGCCGTTAGGGATGATTACGGGATTAGACAGCCACTCTGGGTATTACACCTCCCGAATGAACTTAATTGTCTATAATTGTTTAACCTCTTCTTGAATGACCTTGTATTTATCCATTTACATATGTTCTCCTCCTCTGCTTAACGGGTTTCATACCCTCTTCATTATTCAACCGATGGAAGATGACTTTGGGATCTATCCCCTGCATATAGATATGGCTGCAAGCAAAGATGCTCTCCCTTGTTCTGAGGAGCTTCACCAATTCCTCTTTTTTTTTAGTTTCAAGGAATGTTTTTCTCCGACTCGTCCTCATTGAGGATGGTGGATTCTACCTCTTTGGAAAGTTCACCTTATTTCAATTTCCTCTCATCCCTTGGGTCAAGAGTGTCAATATTATAGGTGGTTGTGGCTTTCTTGTGGGCCTTTTTTTCGTCAGCTGAATTAAAGTAGCATTCGCGAGCCTCCACTTGGTCACCTTAAAATTCCCCTACTCCATAGGGAGTCCGGAATCTTATCATTTGGTGGACCGTGGAAGGCATGACCTCAAAATCTTTGAGGGTTACCCTTCCCATGATGATGTTGTAAGTTGAGTAGACATTTTTGTCCATTATAAAAAAGTTAACTTTATTGGCGAGGCATCCATCTGAAGCACTCCCAAGGGGTGAACCTTCTCCCTAATGAAGTCGATCAATGACTATGGTAAGAAATAAGTCTTTTCTTGCTCAAATTAAGACCTTCAAATCACTCCCAGAACATCACGTCTGCTAAGCTACTCCCATCCATAAGTATCCTTGAAATTTCATACTTGTGTACCCTCATACTTATGGTTAGAGGGTCATTGCGGGGGGCTAAGATCCCTTTGAAGTCTAGTCTATAGTAACCCATAACTTGGGTGTCCATATCAAATTTCTTAATCTTACTCGGCTTGGGTTCAACCTCCGCTAATTTTACTTAAATCCTTTTTGGAGCTGCCTTAGCCTCCAACACAGGAGCTTTCCTATCGGTGAGCTCTTTGTCACACCTGCTAGTCCTCCACAAATCATCTTAAGTCTTAAAAAGATCATCCCCAATCGACCTTTCAGTGTAGGGATTTTGGGTGGAAGGTTAGGGTCGGCCTTATCGTCATCATCAGATTCCTCATTGTTTCTTTTAGCCTAGACTTCTCGTCTAGGCTTATTGTCCCATCTCTTATTGGTGTTGTCCCTGCCTTCAGCCTTATAAACATACTTCCTCATCTTTTCCTACTTCAATAGCTTCTCTATCTCATCTTTGAGAGTGAAGCATTTATCAGTCGTGTGGCCGCGATCTCGATGGAATTCAGACCACTTGTTCTTATCCCTCTTATGGGGAGGAGACTTAAGCTTATCTGGCTAGCAAAGTGATATGTCTTCTTTGATCTCATTGAGGATTAAGTCCGGGCTCACCTTCAGGAGTGTGTATTTCATAAACTTATCACCAATCGTCCTCTTCTTGCCTTTTTTTTATTTAGTTTTCTTGTTTCCACCGGTCTCTTTCGTACTTCCCTTCCTGGTCGACATGGCCTCCTCCACATTCATGATTCTCCCGACCATGGCCAAGATTTTTGTCATGGTCTTTGGAGGATCTTTAGAGAGTTTCCAAAGGAGTTTTCCCTTTTGCAAGTCGTTAATGAGGGTTGTTATGGAAATATTCTCATCATAGTTTTCCACATCAAGATTTTCCTTATTGAACTGAGATATATAGTCTCTTGGGGTCTCGTTCTTACCTTGCTTCACATTCAAAAGGTGGGTTACCCTCTTTAGGGGCTTCATGCCGAAGAAGAAGTTATGTATAAATTTCTTGACCAGTTGATTGAATTTTTCAATAGAGTTTTTGGGCAGAGTTGTGTACCACATATGAGCAGCACTTGTGAGGGTGCAAGAAAATACCCTACATTTCATCTCATCACGGGATGAGTAGATGTTGGTCGATAACTAGTACATCTCTATGTGATGAGCTTGGTTTGAACCCCCATTATACTTAGGGCTCATAATAGGAGGCTTAAACTTGGCAGGAGTAGGATAATTTACAATCCTCGTGATGAACGGGGATCCTTTGATATAACCTCATCGACTGAGGTCTTGAACTTTGAGCAGGTTGTCGATCTTACCCTCCAGCCTCTATATGAATCTATTGCAAGGTTTCTCTTTGGTGATGGAATTATCACCTCATCCCTCTAGTGAAAATACAACTAATGCCAACTCTGGTAGCACTATCCTCTACTGACTATTCACGTATCTTTGATCTTCCCTATCTCGACCTTACCGGGGTGGACCATTATAGCGTCCACCTTTTCCTCTCGACGTGACATTACTACGAGAATGGAAGAGTCGATCACACCAATCTCCTACTGCACCGAGATGATCAAAAGTCGATTCCCTACTAAGACTATCAAAGGTTGAACCTACTCGTAAGCCCTAAGGTGTCGGTCGGGTACCTTGGTATGTTGGGTCGGATCGTATCGTATTGCCTGAGATCTCATATTTTTACTAGTATTCTTCCTCGTTACAAGCCTAGTTGTCTTGACAGTCCTAGATCTATTTTCCCAAGTAGAGATGCATAGGATCTGCAACGTCCCTCCGCCACTAATAACACTGAGTATCCTTCTGTGTGGCCAAGGGAGGTCCCCCTGTCACCAGATCCGCCATCTCTCTAGCAGCCGGTGTGATAATCGCCATTGGGTCACCACTAACCCCACCCAAGACACTCTGGCTGAATGCCATGAACTGCTCCTACATTTGTTGTTAGTTGTCCACCAAGGATTGCAGTGCTGCCGCCACATCAGCTATTTCTAACTGAGGTGGAGCTTGGCTATAGCTGGGGCTAGTACCAAGAGGCAAGTCAGGTTCCATATCTCCAGTGAGGAGAAGAATAAAGCTAGATGAATTATAAGTTGGAAAGGAGCTTAGAGAGAACTCACCCACCTCTTTTAATGGTGGTGCAGGCCCAATAATGGTGGAGATGGACCACCATGAGATATAAAAATGAGAGTCTAAGATAAGAAAAAATAAGAAGAAGAAGATAATCTCTTTCCATAGACGGTGCCAAAAATGATGATGCTAAGAATCACCACTTAAATATGCTAACAGATCAAGATCTAGCCTGGTTAGCAATGGAGATATAAATGCAGGAACGTAAGGTAACAAGAAGGAAATGAGAGAATGGAGAAGACACATAGATATAAAGTGTTTCAACCAATAGGACTACTCCAATGTGAAAAGTTACTGATGAGTGTATTACTATAAGGCTCTAATGGCCATGGATACAATCTCTCAAGCTCTCTCTCTCTAATGTAATTTAGATAAAGTTTGGGTAGGGTTTGTAATTACTCAATCCTTTACAATGAAGTAGATGAAGTGTATATATAGGCCTGCATGCATCATGAATGTGTGAGTTCAGTAGTCCAATAGGAGTCCAACACCTGTCTAGCACATGCTCAATCAATGATGACGAAATATTACCTCGTATAAGGGGAAGATATTGTTACAACGGTATGTCCATATGGGCTGGCAACCCACGACTCATGGGTACCATGTGAGATAATAAGGTCAGTTGTCATGGCCCTAGCTGAGCCAAGGAACCAAGTTAGTCTCCCAAGAAGACATAACCTGAACTGAGTACATGCCCTAAGGTCGGTTAGCAGGTCTCGGCCCACCTTATATGTGGATGAGGCTAAAATAATTAGACGTAGCCTGAACTGAGTGCATGCACTGTCGTACAATTATGAGAGGCTGTTGTCAAGACCTGTTAGCTGAAGATGAGCCTGCACTAGGTAATCCAGTGATTAGTCCAGTTTTGTGGATGATGAGTAGGGTCGGTCTAGACGGGTTGAGTATTGTCTAGGACGAGACCACACTTGGGTATATCAATCACCCCTAGACCTTAGTCTTCAAAGTGAGTGGAAGGCTAAGGGATTTTATCGGCTAACCCCCTAGTGGCGATGAGACGCCATGATGTCTGAGGTTTCTAAGAGTACGTGTATCTATTTGGCTAAGTTGACAGTGTCTCTTTAGCATCCCCAAGTAGTAACGTTTTTAAGTGACTTTGATGGGACACTTGTCACAATTTATGTGTCCTGACGTGTTGGCTAATGAAGGGAGGTTGTAGGCCTTGTCTAGGGATTGGTTCCCACATGATGACCTCGTTGGGAATCGCACGTAATCATGAGTGGGTTTAAATACCCAAAAACATTAAGATTTTATCTTTCTTCCCCATAAACCATTCCATGCTCCAAGCTTCTGTAACCTTCTATTTCAACCGTTCTCATTCTCTCTTTTCGAACTAGCGTCTCCAGCAAGATTTAGGACTTCCATTTCTCATCAGTCCTCCATCTTCACCCAGGTAACCTTGCCCAACCATTCTTTTTCTTTTTCTAGCCATATTTTCTTCTGGTTTCAGATTTTATGGTTTTTTAGCGAACCTTGAGTTTTTCGGTGGACTTGCTAGGCTGTTCTAGGTGGTTTTAGTGATATTACAGTGGGTTATAGTTTGTTTGGGGTTGAGTAGATTGCTATTAGGGTTTATGAGGTCTTTCCCTCGTTAGTTAAGTTTATAGGTGACCTTCCGATCATTTTCGCCGATGACTTCTCTTTACAGCTCTATATAAAACTAGTTGGAAGCGTTTAAACTACCCTTTTTCATCCAAAAGTCAAACCCAGTCAAACCTAAAGCTATTTGAATATTAAAAAATTTGCACGAGTTAGCTGACCAATACCCAACCCCTATAGAGATATTCTTTGGAGAGATACGTAAGTTTGAAGTTGAGGTCGCGGCTAACCATAAGTCCGGAGCCGACCCTACACTTTCCATTTATCTAGTTCCTTTGGTAGTGCTACATCCTCCTATCACCAAAATAAGTAATTCAATGTCTGAATCATCAACTTTGACTGCTTAATTTGTTCCATCCTCCTCTGACCATAGTCCAGCTGCCTTTGCTCGATCCAGGAGTGAAGATTCTTTTCAGGAGGCAATGAGGATTCCCACTTCTAATCTTAAGGAGTGTGAGGCAACCAAAACCTTTTCTCGCGCATCGTCGTCTAATCGGATTAAATCTTCCAACCGTGCCGACCCTTTTGTCTACAAAATTTTTAACTCTGATGAGTCGAGGGTGGAGGCTTTAATCCCACCTATAGCTGTTCCGATCACTGCCATCTATAACGTCGAGTATGTCAGGAGGTGTTAAGAGGGAGTTCTGGCCGCTGAGGCTAAGGAAATTACTTTTGATCCAGACGAGGATCCACTTGACACTAGATACGCCCAAAATTTCCCTAACACCGTCAAGGAGACTGGCCTACTAATGTGGAGACACATATATGATGCCAAATTTGACGTACATATGAGAGTGCCCACGAGAGGAGAGAGGGCCTATGACAGACTGGATTGTGAAGTCACTGTTTATGAACAAATGTTCAAGGTTAGCTTCAGACTTCCTATTCATCCTAACATTCGAGCCATTCTTTCCAGTCTGGGTTAGCCCCGACTCAATTGTCTCCCAATTCCTAGAGTATCCTTATGGGCTTCGTCCAGTTTTGGCATTTAATCCATAAAATTGGCCTTCCCATCCTAATACTTAGATGTGGTTATAATGTCTCTTTCTCAAAGGAACAACCTGGTTACTATGTCCTCATAGCCAAGAACACTAATAAAAAGGTTCTTTGCGTCAACCAAACTTCCAACCATTATTGGAAACCCATATATTTATTTATCTCAGGTGCCTGGGAGTTTGATGCCAACACGCGAACCAATGTCGATGCATGGAGAGTACCCATAAGATTGGTGAACGCTCCCACATCATCCAAGCTTGACCCTTGCTTTAGCATAGATGACAGGTGGGAAATTGATAAGCTTTGATCCAAGGGGGATTGATGGTGCTAAATATGGTACCATGAAGTAACTATGTAAGATCTCAAACAGAAGAACCTCAAGTGTGAAACAATGGTGAAATCATAGCAATATAAATGAAGCGGGAGGTGAGGCAAAAAGGATAAAGATAGCAATATAAGTGGTTCAGCCTATCTAGACATATTCCACCATGTAGGTGAATGAATGTGTACTATCAAACTAGGCTTTAATAGCCTTGGACTACAATGCACTCAATGTTTTCTCTCTACTACAAGTTTAACAGAGTTTTGCTAGGGTTTTGAATTAAGTATCCTTCTCAAGGTAGAAGGAATCAAGTATATATAGTGCTAGGGTGGTACAGTGTGCACCCCATGCATGCACCAGATATGTGTAGTTTATAATAACCAATGAGTGATAGCCATTTATCACTTATGTAAGTAGATCATGGTGACAAAATATTCCTCCCACGTGCACATATGATACAGTTATAACTTCATATCCATGTAGGATAATGATGTTAGAGCTTTACCTTGTGCATGGCAGAGAGGTTTTCTAGAAGGGTCTCAGCTCGACCAAGTATGAGACCCGCAGGGTCCTGTTCAAACATAATATTGAGAGTGTGGTCTCAGCTATCTTGTGTACAAGATGAGGCATTAATAAGGAGGTCCTGACTGGTAGAAGGCCTCGACCTCAAATAATGGGCGAAGCCGAGACATTTGAGTATGGACTCCCTATGGTAAGTTTGCAGTGCTAGGTCGGCTGGGCTGAATATGAGTCGTGCCCAGATGAGGCTACACTTAGGCATATCAATCATCCCCTAGCCCTTAGTCTCCACTATTAGGAGGAGGCTGAGGGGTAAAAGTGTCTACAGACGAGATATTTGATGAGATGCTCGGACTGATGGCTGATCAATCCTTTTAATGTCGAAGTTGAGTTGATAACGATCCTTGAAATGACACATGATAGTTGATTAGTGGATGGAAGGTTTGATAGGACACCTGTCATAGTTTGCATTGGGTATTATCTCCTCCAAACCTAAACGACGATTGAAGCGCTTAGGGTTTAGCGCCTATATGATGACCCTCCTTAGGAAACGCACACAATCATCATTTGGTTTAAAAACCAAGATTTTATCCTTTTCTCTTTCCTTCTTGCAAACCATTTCCCACCTAAGCCTTTTATAGAAAATCGCCATTGACATCTCTTATTCTTCTTTTAATTCTCATTGTTCGGTCCTTTTCCTGAGCTAATTCTTCTTCCAAGAGATTTCTCTCGCCCATGTAACTTTTCTCCTTCAATATTCTTTTTATTTGATTTTGGATTAGTGTGGTTTTTGTTGATTTTCATTTTTTGGAAACTGGTTCACTTCTCGGTGAGTTTATGTGGCGGCATATGGGCTAAACCCTTACTATTTTTGAGGTTTTTAGGCATTGGGTGGTGTTCTTTGCCTAAATTAGGTGTTTTAGGTCCTCAGTCTCTCAATTAGGGGTTTTGGTGATTCTCCGACCATCTTTTTGGTGGAGTTCTCACTATTTTCTTTTTTAGTTCTTATACTGTTCTTGAGATTACACTTTGAAAATGATTAAACTTCCCCATTTTGATCTTGTGGTCAACTTAGTCAATCCAAACATTTATTTGAATGTTAAGACCCTTATATAAATTAGTCGAGGAATTCCCAACCCTAAGAGAGAAGTGTTTTAGGGAGATACGAAAGTACAAAATTGAGAACGCCACCAAGCGTGAAGCTGAGACCTTTCCTCTTCGTCCAATCTACCCTGTTACCCTTGTTGTTTTATGTCCTCTAATTGTGGAAATTAGTGACTCAATGTCTAAGTCATATGTATCTGTAGACGATAATCCCTCCATCTCCCACACTGCCGAGAGTGTGGATTCTTTCGACCAGGTTATGAGACTCCTTTCTGATGGGTCTGAAGAAACTGAAGACTCTTCTAGAGCCTTATCCTCCAATCAATATGAGTCTCCTAATCAGTCAACCTCCTCCATACATATTTTCACCCCTAACCCTATTAGGATATAATTAACTCAATAGTTCACAAACCACACTTTTTATTTATTTATTTATGTGGTAATACACATTAAAACAACTTCAAGGTTAAAATGCGGAATACTAAAAATACAATCGTTTTAAGGAGACATAATTTAAACAAAACTCCCATACCATTTAACTTCATTACAACTAGTACAGTGTACAAAACAAACGGACTAGACAATACTACTATTCACTCAACATCCTAGACTTGGCAGTGGCAGCTTCAAAACCTGAAAATGTAAACATATAAAATCATGAGTTTAAAAACTCAGTGAATGTACTACATCTCTATATAGTAAAAGTACTATATTAACATCTCAACATATTAATATATCCATCTCTGGGCCAAATTAGGCCATATACATATCCGGAGTTAATAAACCCCACATCTCTTGCCCGTAGGCAATAATCATATCCATAGGTTTTAACAACCTAACATCTCCTGAATTGCATAGCAACTCAACATATCCTGACTTTTATAAAGCCATAACATCTCAACATCTCTTGGCTTTTAATAAGCCATAACATCTCAACATCTCAACATCTCATGACTTTTAAATAATCCATATCATCTCAACGTATAATACATATACATCATATCCAAAATCAACTCAGTAAGTACACTCACCTTGGGTTTTCAACTATGTATTCGCGTTTCCCTCGGGTGGGGCTGAACTTGGTTGATTTGACCTTACAGCTGTTAATCCAACTAAATTAGTACTGAATCTCAATCATAAGTATTATCTTAATATATCTATGTAACTTTCAATGACTATACAACAACAATATAATTCTACTCAAGTCACATTCCATGAAACATGTGTAAAGACGAAACAATGGTATATATGTTGATAAGGTTATGAACATTCAACCATAGGAATACCTCGTAAGAAATTTATAACTAAAATAAAGTAAAAATAAAAGTATACTTCTGAATGCATATACACATGAAACATGCACTCAAAATACTCTTTGGAAAGAGAAGATAAAAACATTCTTTCAATGGGTATCTAGTATGGCCTCAAATTATTGTGCTCCATACTTAACCATCCCATATTCATAAATTGTATAAATACAGGAGTCCAACCTTATCAATATGAAAACATATATGAATATACTTTCCAGTACAAGTGACGGTGTAATTTTTCAAGCTTCCTAGGGTAAGTTATGACCATTTCTTTACAATACAAGAAATCTTCCCAACAAGCTCCTCTATTGTTCCTTCAACTTCCAAGAATTTTTATAATTTTTATATAGTATAACTTTGCATGATTTTCAACCCATTTTCAGTAAACATACTGAATAGTACAGAATTAAAGTTTCATAATTTTTTGACTTCATTTGCTATCTCAAAAGCTTGACCAAACTCAGGGCATACCGAAATGAAATTTACAAATAGCAACCATATACCAACTTGTAACCATCACTAAGGCCTAACTGCAAGGAGTTAAATTCTAATTCTAGGATATGACATGAATATAGGAGTCTACTTTCATATTCAATTGGAATTTCTGAATTCCAATAATCACACAAAGAGATATGCAAGTTTGAATACAAGGGTCTTCAATACAAAGGAATATGACCTATAAACACCACCTATCTCACTTATGAACCAATACTTATTATCACAAAGGATGATGGAATTTTTATCAATAATTCATGATTTATATACTTTGAAATAAGTATAATACAAGATTAAAATAATATTAACAAATAATTTTACCTTAGAAACACCTCAAGGATTTTCTTGGAATTGTTTTCCTAGATTTTCCTTGTAACCCTTTGTTCCTTAACTTATGCCTCTCTTTACTCAAGCTAATAACACCTCAAACTGAACCTAGGGACTTATTTTCTAAAGAAATAAGTTAAAGGAAGAGGTTTAAGTCGGCCAAGGCTGCCTCCCATGCCAACCAATCAAATTAAAACACTTGGTTTACTAAAAGACAATTTTCCACTAAAAGGGAAAGGACAGATTTGCCCCTTGTTCGTAAATCGGTCTAACTTCTTGCTCGGGCATCCGTTTGATGAACCGTTTGTTGTGTTAGAACCCTAACTCACATGTCTAAAACTATATAGTTTTCACCTCAAGTCATTTGTAATGTTATAATGGTCAAAACTAGTCTTAAACGGGAACATTTCTACCAAAAATAACAAAATCTTGTGTTTGGAAATAATTCAACATTTCATGATTTATGAAAGTGGAATTATACTAACAATGATCGCTTAACATTAGATATACTAATAACAAATTATTTATATCACATAAGCATGATTTAAATATAATTTATCATAATTATATCCAGGTTGTCACACATATCATCTCGGATCTAAACCAGACAAGGGTAGAGGTTGTGTTTCTGCCCCCACTTATGGAAGTTTCGTTGTCGTCCATTCCAGATCATCACTTTACTCGAAATGTCCCAGATAATGTCCCGACTTCAAATCATGATGAAAATGATGCAGCCGAGTATACACTTGACACTTCTTACGATGAGTCTTATGTCAGCACAGTCACTAAAGTAGATCTTCTGGTCTGGAGACATCTATATGGTATAGGACCCTCTGTTACCACGAGGGTACCTTCTAAGGACGAGAGAGCCTTCCACGATCGAGGGGGCGAGATCTGTGTCTATGAGCAAATGTTTAAAGTCAGCTTCAAGCTACATGTGCATACTATTGTACAAGCCATTCTAGCAACTTAGGTCTTGGCCCGACTAAGCTTTCAACCAATGCATAGAGGATTATTCTTGGTTTCGTTTCTCTTTAGAAGTTGGTTCATCATAAAGACCTTCCAGTTAGCATCTTCAGGGGATGTTATATAGTCTTATCCCTAAAAAATCAATCTGGATACTATCATATCGTAGCCAATAAATGCAAAAAAAAAGTTTTGCTCGTTACTCAAACTTCCAACCATAATTGGAATCCTCATTACTTCTTCATATCTGGGGCCTGGGAATTCATCCTTGATGTTTCTTGTAGTGCCTCTGAGCCCAGAGTTCACCTGAAATGGGAAAAGTCCCCTTATGTCAGCAAAATTAGATCCGATCTTAAGCATTGATGCCACCAAGGACGTGGAGAAAGTTAGGAGACATGGAAAAGAGGGGGGCTTGTAAAATTTGAGCAATTGATGACCCCCTATTTCTTGGGGCAGAATGGTTTGGGGGTTGACCCCCTAACTGAACTATGTAAGTATTTTTCTTGTCATCTGTTGTGTCATCTTTAATTTGACTTCATTATTGACCTTGTTTATATATCGCAGAACAACAACCCAATACCTCAAAGGCCAAGTGGAGAATGTCAGCTCCAAGTCTTTTAAATTTGATGATGCAGGTGGGAAAGAAATCTACACCCCAGCCTCAGACTCGAAAATCCATGGTTGGGAATCCCAGCCAATCCGAGGCGGGTAAAAAGAAAACGGTCGTCTCTGAGGATATTCACACCAGCTAAAAACAATAAAAGAAGCGCAAGGAAGCCTCATCAAAGATGATGTCAGCACAAGCCATTCCAATCTCGTCTGAGGATTCCCTTATGGCTCAATTTGAGAATATTATGATAAGACCTGATTCCTTGATGACAAATAGGAAAAAAAGCTTTTGAATCTCTCACTTCCATAACTAATGAGGCAGACATTGCTTCTTAGAATCTATAAAAGTATCCCTCTTAAACGATTTGTACTTTCACATAGTCATTCAGGTAAACTTTTATACCTTCATTTAACCTTCCATTTTAATCAATAATGTCGCCTCATACTGATGACATGCAGTCTGCTATCTGTTTGTAAAGGATCCATCAGTGGGTCGAGGAAAAACTTCCAGAGATTCGCCAATCTCGCTCAGTCATCATAAATGATGAGAGTCTGAAGAAATGGATCTCATAGTTAGAAGCTGCGCACAAGATCGAGATTGAGAATATAAAGAACCAACACACAGGTTCCATTGACAAGATGAACTCTGACCATGCTGAATCCATTAAGGCCTTGGATGAGAAGCATACAACTGAGGTTAATGAGAAGGTTAAGACTGCCATTGATCAGGCTCCCGATGAGGCTCAGAATAAAGTTGTGGAAGATTTTAAATCATTAGAAGAGTTTTTGGGATACAGTATGTAGTATTAGGAGAGAGGAGCTAGAACTACTTGCTGCTAGATGACCCTAAAGTTACCATATATCTCCTACCTAACATAGAAACTTGAGGACTTCAGCTTTTCTAACCTCTGGCCATGACCGCTCAAGGCCCCAAATTAAAGCATCGGCCTAACCTGAGCCGACGGTACAGACTGCTAATGATGAAGGCAGCAACAAGCCTAAGGATGATGAAGTTGAGACAACCCAAGTCCAAGATGAAGATAATGCCTTAGGTGAGAAAGACGATGTTGCTAAAGAGTCGGTTCAAGTAGAGGTTGAGGACAACCAAATAGATTGAATCCTTCTTCTCTATCAGGGTGGTCATATGTGTCCTGATGCCCTTTATCTGATGTAACACCTGAACAATTATGGCTTTTGGTTTTTTGGATTCTGATGATTTAATCTTATGTCTGTAACCTCATTAAACACCTTTTTGTTGGAAGAATTTGGTTATATCTGTGAATGACAAATGCATGTATTTTTTATTGTCATCTTCTCTTGCTATGTCCTATTTTTTTATCTAGACTTTGCGTTATTTGTATGTTAAACAAAAGCTAATGACGTTTAACAAGTAACCATAAAGAAATGATTTTTAATCTGAGATCACCAAGTTAATAGTATCCTTCTCAAATCTCCTCTCGTCCATTGACGAGATGAGTATAACCAAGTAAATGATTTTTAAAATTTGAATTCACCAAATTATGGTGTTTAATCATAAGTCCCCTCTCGTCGTTTTAAGAGTGTATGGACGAGATGACGCCTCGTCCTACACTTTCGTCTTGACTGAGATAGTTTTTAACCAAACTAATGATGTTGAGGCAAACCATACTTCAATGATTTTTCAATTTGAATTCACCAAATTATGGTGTTTAATCATAAGTCCCCTCTCGTCGTTTTGAGAGTATATGGACGAGTGACGTCTCGTCCTACACTATCATCTCAGCTAAGAAAGATTTTCACCAAATTAATGATATTAAGGCAAATCATACTTAAATGATTTTTTTTAATTTGAAACTACAAGAAAAATGGTCATTTATGTCAGTCAAAAACTGACATAAATGACCATTTATGTCAGTTTTAGAATTTTTCAAAACTGACATATAAAGGCCTGACATAAATGTTCGTAAAACTGACATAAATAAGAGCACATTTATCTCAGTTTTTAAAAACACAAAAAAAAACTATGGTCTTCAACATGTTTTTAATCACATTTTCATAGAAAACTGACATAAATAACATCATATTTATCTCAGTTTTAAAAATTTTATGAGAGTTTTTTCAAAACTGACATAAATGTTGATATAAAAATTAAAAAAAATCATTACTCCATCAATAGACAACTATTATTTGAGGTTAAATCAATCCTTGTAAATAGATAATAATCAAGGTCATAAATATTGTAATTTGGAACAAAGTAAATGCAGTATAACATGTACGGAAAAAGCTACATCATTTGCAGCTACAAGTATCATCTCATCAAAGCCATATTTTTGGTGGTATTATCTCTGAACAACAGAGCTGAAGAAGACGGGCGTTGTAGATGAGATACGATGGGTGCTTCGTCAAATTCAGCACCACAAAATCAAAATTCAAGCCAACCACACTTTTCCTTCAGAAATTTAAAAGGATTTGGGAAAACAAACTCATTCACAGTCTTCAAAATCTACTTATCCGATTTTTGGAAAACAAACATGATAGCGACCAATGAGGGGGTCTCAATAATTTGGATTCTACAACTGCCAAATTTGAGAAAATAAACCTATCAATAATATCCCCTATTCAAAATAAGGGGAAAAATTGGAATTGACTATAACTCATTGCACCCCAGTTACATCAAAACTCCCATATGTGTATAGTCAATCAGTATATAAGAAGATTTTTTTAGGGAATGGGTTACAAATGCCAGAGTAGACTTTGATATAAAATGAACTCTCACGGGAATACAGGAGCCATAACTAGAGTAATTGTTGCAAGCATTTTGATAATGACGTGAATAGAAGGTTCGGTTGTGTCTTTGAATGGGTCTCCAACAGTATCGTCCGTAATAGCTGCTTTGTGACACTCCCTTTTCCACTAAGAACCCGTCTCTATATACTTCTTGGCATTATCTCACGCATCACCTATGGTATTCAAGAATAGAGCCATTAGAATACCAAAAACTGTTGAGAACATCAACATAGAAGACACCACTTTAGGACCCAGTAGAGGATGCACTGTATAGTTACCCAATATCCGGAATGCGAGACCAAAAGCTATAGGCGATACAATAGCTAAAAGTCAATGTTTCATTATATTTATTTCTTTCATTCTATTTAGTGCTTAAAGGAAGGAACAAATCAATATTAAGTAATTTTGAGTCCAATTATTATCTGCATCAATTCCTAACTACATGTCCTTAATCTGAGCTTCCTATTATAGATATATGAATATGTATATATAGTAGAACGGGCTATAGAAGGATTGGGGAGAATAAATTTTTTCCAAACTCAATATTCTTTATAAATATAATTGCTTTGCAATTATTCATTGACTCTTGCGGTAGAATTACATATTTGATAGAATTACCATTGTGTTTAACTATGATGGGAAGCTCTATAGTAACTGATAAATTGTAATGTACAAGTTAAACTAGAATATTCATTGCTCAATAAGATTGCAACGTTATTTTAACCTCTCTAAAATATATCGATTTCGCATACGAAGTCATGTCCCGAATATTAACATCTTGTTGAACTGTGGAGATCGTTGATGCCACACGTTCTTAAATTTGCACAATTATTTATATACCTACTAATGAATAAACAATTGAAAGTTACTACAAATGAAGGAAACATACCTCAATGGATTGAGCAGGCATCATTAGATATATTAGGCTGGAAATTGTCTCAGGAATGTACATGTAAGCAAACCGGTCTCAAGTGGCTGATGATCCAAAGCAGCAGTGAAAAAATCGATAGTTGCACTAATAACTGATAGGGGGCTAAACATAATAAAATCTACAAATAAATAAGACTCAACATTCGTGAGACTAGTTGCATTGATCTTGACTACACATTCATCAACCATCCCATACTTTGACATTTTCAATTTGCTAAGCTTGGGAGCATCAATATTTATAACCTTCACCGTCTACATATGGATACGTATTAGACACAACAACTCAAGAACAGGGAAACTAAAATTGAGTTCAGTTAAATAAGGGAAATCACCATTCAAAATCTTAACCCCGATGGCAAACTAAAACAGCTATTTAGTCCATGTAAGCACTAAATAGAATGAAAGATGCAAGTGCAGCAGATCCGATGGCAAACCCTTTGGTGGTGGATTTCGTGGTGTTCCCGACCGCATCAAGAACATCAGTAATCTCTCGAACACTCTCAGGCTGCTGACTCATCTCAACAATTCCACCAGCATTATTAGCTATTTGACCAAACATGTCCATAGTGAGAACATAGGCTGCAGTACTAAGCATTCCCATAATGGCAACAACTGTCCCAAACAACCCATCAGTTGGATTTCCATCTTCATCAGCAAGTCCTAAAGTTTGACCTAGCCAGAAAGATGAAACAATGGATACACTTATGACAAGGACGGGGAGAGCTGTAGATTCCAGTCCCAAACTGATGTCGCGCATTTAGACAGCCTACAATCAGAACAGAGGAATAGAATTCAAAACATGCCAATGACCTATGCATGATCTCTGTAAGGAAAATAAATAAAGAGTCATTATGATTATCACCCCCACTTTGTTCCAACTTTTCTCTTACACCCCCACTTTTTTCTTAAAATTTGTGATACTATTAACGCATTGCTAAAGATCTCAAAGTGACACTTTCTGGTATCTTAAATTCTAAAAAAAATGGATGTATGCACAAACATTGGAACAAAAGTAGTAGTGAAAGTCAAAATCCCCCCTCAAATATAAAGGAATGATCAACATAAAACCAAAGATGTGCTTTATTCTCATGAAAACAACAAACATACATTTGAAAACTTGTACTTGGAATATAATGTTAAAGGGAAGAATATTACTGGAATGGACCCATAAGAAGGCCTTAACTGTTGATCACCCTGTCAATTCTGAACACGTCCACTCCTAGATTTATTAAGATCTGTGCACCCTGGGTGTATGGAAAGAAGGTTCGATTGATGGAAAATCCAATGCAGTTTCCAACTATAACAGGGACTTTCTTCATGGCTTTCCCAACTGTCATAAGATCAATACAATAGTATTGCGAAATAATTGTACATTCACGGTCACATTGCAATTTTCAACAGATCAAAAGTTCAATCCATGTGGCGCAATTACATGTGGATTATTCTTCGTATCCCATTCTTGAGGGTAAGCACACGATGATTCAACATGAATTTGCCAAACCATGACCTTTAAGTAGTCCACGAGTAGGCATTCCATTTGGCTTCCATCCTCTTTAAGTTGTTGAATAAATACGCTCACCTGTAATTAATAAGAACATGCTTAATTAATGTGTAAAATTACAGAACTCTTTCTCTTCCTTTTGTTAATTAATTCATTCTTTGTGTGTGTGTATGGGGAGGGGGCAGCAGAGATGATATGGTATTTGCAATTCCCATTTCAACATGAGAATTGCCTTAAATATTATTTATTATCTTGGTGAAAATTAAAAAAAAAAATCATCTAATTCGACCTCAATATTTATTAAAATAATCATATAAGTATTATACCTTGTACATTTAGTTAAAGATATTTTTGAGTGTTTAAACCATTTTACCCTAAAACAAAAATGGACTTATAATGATCTTTTACTAACATCACTGTCAAGAACTATGGAGGACTGAACACTAACTTGAAATCCCTCCTTGATGGTATCGATCTGCGTAATAGGCTCAAAAGTAAGAGGATGACATCTCTTTTGACCCCAAAGTAAAAGTATGTAGCCAAACCTTGACATTTCGACATGTAATCTACGTAATCTTCTTGCCACGTCTTCGGTGTGCCATCCAAGAACTCGAGTCCCATTACAAATTGGAACCTCCAGCATCGTTTGTCTTTAGCTCTGCATTAGCTTGGTCACTATCCAAGTTCAAAAACGACTGCCGAACTAAAAGTTGCAAGTCGAAGAAAAGCTCACTTGATTGGAAAAATGGTTGGACATTTTTAAGGGTGTAAAGAGATCCATTCAAAGTATAGTTTCATTGCAATGAAATAAAGTATACAAAGCAGAAAAAAAATGATCCATAGCACACATTCCTAAAAGGAAAACCTTCTGAATAATCTTCAATAACTTATATCACCAATACTTGGACTAAGGAATGGAGAGTTAAGCCAAACACTAAAAAACAACACAAAGAATAAATGAGCATAGGATTTATGTCCTCTCTAATACCACCCTCATAATATAATAAAATTGCACATATATGAGATAAGGGAAAATAATAAGGCGAAACACTTGCAACAAAAAGATAAATTACAATGCTATGGTATCACACCTCACCCATTTATTTATTAATCATGTCAGTATTAACATAGTATTGTATTGACTTATCCTACCAGAACTTTGCATAACGCCCATAATATTTTTATTATATTAAATTTGTTGTGAACGACCTAACTGCCATAGGGCAACCATTTATTATTACAAATCTATCTACGTAGAAAATTTAACAACTTTTGTCGATAAACGAGTTGTACTACCTTTTAAAAAAACTTTCCTCAAAATAAATTATTGTTTCATCTCACCCGACAATAATACGATACTGATAACGAGTCAAAAATTGGGTTGCCTAGTCTATCACTGAAACCGTGCCTTTGAACCATTGACAAAATGACATCCTAGTGAGTATGTGTCGGAGATGCCTTGTCCACGGGCTTAAATGGTTGAAGTCAACTCTTCAGTTCTCAATTCGAAGGTGAATATATCATTTGATCAGAGTTTCCTTTGTTTCATTACCATATGTACATTTACTCTCTTATGTTTATACAACACAGTTAACTTTCAGTTAGAAAACTATATGGAAAAAAGTATGTAAGCTTACCATGCCCAACTTCACACCTATTCACGCCACCTCTTTTACCAACTTCATTAATACAAAATGGTGGAAAACTGTAGTGAAGGATGAAGCGCTTGGTTACGGGACCAACCAGGGACCCCAAACGTTGAGCTTCTTCACGTGCTCCAAGAGTAACAGTACAAAGAACCTGTATAACATCAAGGATATGATCAGGTTAGTGAAGCTTAAAAACATTCCTAGATATATGATATGTGGTCAAAAGAAGGTCAAACATAATGGTTCCATCAGATGTAACACATTTGATCAGGTCAGGTTCAGAATCATGACCTGGGATAGAGTTAGTCACTGTCTTATTCTCAAGTCCAATTGTCATAAAGTCTGTTGCAACATTATTCAGATGCTTAATAATTACTTTTTCATTTTCAACCATTCTACCTACTGAGGTATTACTCGAGGGCTGCTGGGTAGTAGAAGGCATGGCAAAATTAGGGATGCAAGGGTGTGTTTTAAACTCGACAGCTATGCATAAATGCACAGTTGCATTATCAATTTTCTGAACAATTTGGAGGGTTTTCTTCGGCTTTTTTGCTTTCGGTGGTAGTTTAATATTTTAATTTTGTTTCAGAGCATGGATTACTTCATTTATTCCGATGTGGAAACAATCTTCTCAGTCAAGCAGTCTAGCTGCTACTGCAACGTGGATGGGCCAGGAAAATCTCTGAACTCAATTATTCATTTCTTAATGATATCACAAGAATCAATTTTGCTGACCTTAACTGTTCTATATATATCAGCCCCTGCTATATATATAAATATATATCCATATAATAAAGTGTACTAATGAACAATTGAAATGAACTCATTTTATCCATATAGCAGCCCCTGTTTTGATTCAACGTGCCAATTGAAATGAAGTCATTTTATCTACTGAAACTAATTTTTGGGTAATTCATACCTAGGGGGTTGTTAAGGTATTACTCGATTCAATGTTTCCCTATTTCGAAGCACTTACCCATTTTAATGACCCTTTTGAAGTGATTTATCGTTTTAAGTGTGTGTATATGGTATTTTGAAGTGTAGTTTTAAATTTATATGTTGTAAAACTACCATACATATGTTGTATTAAGGTATCTAAAACAATTTCAGCTCACACTTCAATGTGGTGCCACATTGACGATGTTAACGTACAATATATCTTTAAGTTGATTTCAATTTTAAAGTGGTGTAAACCTCCTCAACTTAAGTTTTGAGGTTTATCTCATTAATATTTTTGAAACTTAGTTTGCTCTTGAAGGTTCAAAGGTTTAGTAAATATATGACTTTTGGAGCCTATTTTATTCGATTAGATGAATAATTTTGATTGCAGTGTTGGAAATCATGCTGCGTAGTTCATTTAATGCAATATGCGTGAGCATAAACTATAAAAGGAAAGTAATATCAAAGTGAAAACATAACAATAACAGAGGACAAACTTACAAGAGGAATTTACCTCTAAAAACACAAATCAAACTCCATATTGAACTCACATCTTAGCTCACGTCTGGCACCAATGCACTTATTTCCTGTTCTGATGTTCAGTAAATCTGAAAATACAAATTAAAGTTTATGTATAGAGATTGCGATACAAAATCACAGTAGGATACTTAAGTAGAAAAATCATAACAACCATACAATCTCTAACATTCTGGATAAAAAAAAGTGACAAACTACTTAGTGTGCCTTTAACCTATTGTGACCTTTGATTTGATTGAGAAACATGGAATCGAGAGAAAATGATAGGATTTATAGTGATGAAAGTCGATGAGGCTTAAGAGAGTCTTAACCATGCAAAGAGAAATAAACACAAATATTTATTTTAGGTGAGTAGACACATGTCATTCATATGATTTGTGAACTGGGTATGACCTTATAGGTGAGTTCAAATTAAGGTAATCGATAAAGTTTACAAAACTAAAAATAAATGAAAATACAATGTAGCATCATTTCAAAGATAAATTCATACTAGTCATGAACAGGAACCATATACCAAGATGAAGGATTGACTACAATCATGTCATCATGTTGAATAATGTATAAAAACAATAATAAGCGCCAATGGTCTAGCAAAGAATAAAAAAAAGTGAATAAGTGATAAGAGGTGAAAATGCATAATAGAATAGAAATCCAGTAAACAAGTAAAAAAGGCTGACTGTAAAAAAAATAACTTGACGTAAACCTTAGTTCATGAAAACCATTATAGTGAAAGAAAATCTGATTTCACAGTGAAAGCCTCTTTATCTTTGATTTTCTTGTCTATTCAGTTAATTATAACCATCATTGGAACTCTATGGTATTTTAGTATAAAAAGGATTAGGCATCCATGCTAATCAGACCTTATAAACATAATTATAATTTCAGATAGAATTTAGAGGTTGTCCTTAATTTCCGTGGTGTGTTACATCATCTTTTAATCAATAGAACTTATTGAGGTAGGTTGAGGCCACATACTTTATTCCCCTAGCTCTTGCACATGGTCTTCCTTTCTATTTCGGCTTGTTTTATCTTGTTAAATATTACTACACTTATTCAACAGGGTCATCTTTTGGTGCAGTAGTAATATCTTAGACTTGTGAAACAAAGAGAAATTTGTAGCCTTATTTTATGAGACACAACATTGCGCAAATATTAACATCTTCAAAAGTATGAGCCAAGTGCAATATGTATGCTAATATAGGTATGTAAAATGGAAAAGAACAAATAAGAACTGAACATATTCCAAAGTGAATTAGAGTTGTTTCTAGCCTCATTTCATATTGTCTTGAAATTTGGTTCACAGGCGAATTTAAATATGTTTACCAATTCAACTTCCAAAGACTGGTCACGCGTGAAATAGAAGGATCGAGTCATACAACTACTTATGTAAAAGTTTTTGACAAGTATCCACCCAAAAATTCCATCTTCACCATTTGTTTTTCTTAGGACTGAAAAAGAGGAGATGAAATTCCTCTATGATCAACTAGAACACAGAATAAGGTCTGATCTGACCAAAGTTCAATAACATATTAGTTACGGTTTAGGGAAATCCAACATTTTCTCCAACTTCAAGCGATCCTATTTCGTTGTCCCAAAGTACTGAGTTTGCCCCATTTACCTTCACCATTTAAGAATTGTTTCGGTAGGAAGAGCTGTAGGATAAGTGGTTCCGTTTGCAAAAAATTCTCGTCCTTTGTTAATAAGATAAGCTAAGTACACCGCATCAACTGTACAGAGACAAGTAACATTGCAATTGTTGCCAACCTTGAGAAATGACCAGGCATACATTTAATAAATGATAAAAAGGGACTAAAATAATACAGTTTCATCTGCTTCAATAATGAAACACTCCCTCTTTCCCATTTTAAGGGTACATATATGCATTTTATGGGGAAAATCCTTTTCAAATTTATCCTCCTAAGAATTATGAATACCACTGAATGCATGAAGTTAGATCATTGATTTCTCATGGTGTTGATGTAAAAAATTAGATTATCTCTAATTATTCAATCACAGATAAAATAAATAAGACAGAAGAATTTTTAAAGTGGTTCAGCCTTAAAAGAATGGCCTACGTCCACTGTTTTTCTTATTGATGACTGTTTAGGAATTCTCGATAACAGGTTTTTACCAAGAAATTCCAAGTCCCCCTACAAGGAGGATGATACAATGTATTTATAGCCCTGAGGTTGTACATGTGAAAAGGTAATACATAGCTGTCCAATAAGCGTATACATCTGTATGATAATAATCAGCATTTAATGCGCATTTAATCCTCTTAATTGTCTGGTAATAAATGCTCTAATCGAGGTGAAACTCGGATCGCCT
This sequence comes from Sambucus nigra, assembly GCA_949130495.1. Taxonomy (NCBI): domain Eukaryota; kingdom Viridiplantae; phylum Streptophyta; class Magnoliopsida; order Dipsacales; family Adoxaceae; genus Sambucus; species Sambucus nigra. Next base: position 56,716,597 of record OX422220.1, read on the forward strand.
AAGCTGCTCGGACCGCCAAAGTATCTCGGTATCCATGAGTTACTCGGTGCAGTAAAGTTCCACGGAGAGTACCTATTTCTCGGAGTATCTGAGTTGGTTGGGGAAATTGAGTTCCTCGAAGTTAAGGTGTTGTTCAGAAATGTTTGTTAGTGTCATGTAGATTGACACGTGTCTCCACTTAATTGAGCCATGTCAGCAGACTAAATTTGGTATCAACAGAAGCCCCCAATGTTTCACAGTTCGAGATTGAGGAGTGTGGAACATTCTTCTCGAAATATGGCGGGATTAAATGGTCATCCTGAATTTTAGGAGTGTTTTCTTTGTATTTATTTTTCTTTTCGAATTCATAGAATCAGACTTTTCGAATTTTTCTAACTGCTTCGGTCTCCGCGCCCTTTTTGTCCTTTTAGTCGCCGGTAGCGTAAACGTCTCTCTTTGTAATCATTATTTTTACCCCTTCCCAAGGTAAGGTATTTAAGCGTTGCAAAAAATCCTATCGTCTCTTCACTTTTTCAAATCTGTATCTTTAAGTTCTCCACTTCTTCTCTATCATGTGCGTTCATTCCTTCCATCGTTCGTTGTTAACTGATCCATCCTTTTTCTGTAAGATCTTCTTCCTTCTTTTTTATTTCCTTTATTCATCATGGTTTACCTTATTGAGTCGTTTGATAAGTTTCGTTCTGATTTCTCTATTCCTTCATGGGTCGTTTTGGAGGAACTTTCTGAACCTTCAGATTATTTTCGTTTGGCTGAGCGACATTGGCTCCCCGGTCGCTTTGTAGTTGAATGTGGCTTTTCTTTTCCCCCAAACCCCTTGTGTCGGGAATTTTGTTTTGACGTGGTTCCTGCAAAAATAGCCCCCAATACATTGAGAATAGTTAATGGAGTCCATAAGTTAAATCAGATTCATGGAACTCGTATAGGAATTCCAGAAATTATGTTTTGTTATAGATGGGATGTCAGCGACAGTACTTTTTACTTGAAAACTAGGTTTTTAAATAGGGCTTTAGTCGTCAATCTCCCAGATGCCAACAGGGATTACTTCGAGCATGGTGTTGTTATGAAAAATTGGAAACATGCTCTGTTAATTGGAAATGATGTGTATCAGGGTCATAGATGTCCTCCCTATGGCAATGGGATAGGTTGTTTTTATTTTAATTTATTTTTGAAATTATGCTTTCTTTGTGTTTGATAAAATGTGTCACTGATATTTTGATTTTGATTTATTTGCAGTTGACAGCAAGAGAAGGTCTCCAAAAGAGACAGAAGTTAATTTAAAGCATCTGAAACTTATCTGGGGTTTGCATCAAACTGTTGCCGACGAACACATCAGATCAGCTTCATACTTGTTGCAGTACAAGAGTTACACATCGTCTTTTACTGTTCGTCAAGTGATAAGTGACGTAGAACCAGTACCAGCTTCTGAGGGCTCTTCTCCTGAGTCACATATTCCTCTTAGTGAAAGAATAAAGAGAAGAAGAGCTCCTGCCCTCTTCGAGAAATCTGCCTCTATTGCTGGAGAGGCAAAGAAAAGCAAGCAGGATGTCCCAGAAGGGACAAGACAAATTAATGCACCTCCTCCAGCTGTTACTGTGAAGGTTACCGAGAAGCCCCCTGTCGCTCTGATCAAGGTTGCAGTTGTTTCCCCTCCAAGCGAGGTTGTAGTTATATCACCGACCAAGACGACATCCTTGGTCGAGAATGTTCCTGTTCCCATGAGGAAGCTGAAGAAGAGCTCCTCGGTCAATTTGGCTGAATCCATCTCTCAGCCTCCAACTACTGGAAGTGGTGTTCCCACTTTCGTTGCTCTGAGCTCTGCCATAAGCTCGGTGAAGTCTTGGATCATCCCCGAGATCCAAGGTATTGAAGAAAATCTTTCTCAGGATAGGGTTACCACCTTGGCAGCTCAGCACATTGCTTCAGTAAGTATAGCTAATCTAAACTTTCATTTTTCAATGTTATGTGCTTGCACTAACTTATAGTTATTTTCTTTTTCCAGTTGGTAACTTGTTTCAATATAATTCTGAAGAAGGACGAAGCCATCAAGGCGTCCATCTCCTCTGGTGGTGTAGAGGAGGCATTTATAGGTCTGACGCGGTCTTTAAAGGATTCTCGTCAGAATTATAACGATGATAAAGCTGCTTAGGAGAAGAAGCTTAATTCCACCGAGCAGGAGAGGAATCGGGCTGTTAAGGTCTCCAAGGGATTGGAGAAGAAAATAAAATAATTATAAAGTAAGAATAAAGAGCTCGAAGGGAAGCTCCAAAATACTAGAGAGCTTGAAGGTAAGCTCAAGTCTGCTGAGGAAGAGTTGGGTAGACTTCGTGACGTTAGTCGTCAGAAGGAGGAGGCAGAAAAGAAATTGAAAGCTGCCGAGGAACTTTTATCTGAGAAGCTTTCCTCGGAGAAGGTGAAAAGGAAATTAGCTGTGAAAAAATCCTTCAGCGCTGGCTGGGACAAAGGCTGGAATAAGGGTTTGGCTACCATGGTCTCACAAATGGAGTATGGCAGCCTCAAATACTTCAGGGATGGTTGGGTTGCTGCTCTAAAAGAGATGAACGTCGATGAGAATTTTGACTTATTCCAGCGACACATTCCTGGCCCCCCTCCTTCTCCCGGGGAAGAAGAAGAAGACTAAGCTGCCTCCAAGGAATATTCTATGATGGTTGGGGATTAGGTCCCTACTGTAGAACTTTACTACGAACATCCCCAACTAACTATTACTCCTACCGAACAGCTCCAGTCAACCAATATTTCAGCCGAGCAGCTTACAGCACCCACCGAGCAACCTTTTATGCCGTCCGAGCAACCTTCCTCCTCGTCCCAGCTTCCCGAGAAAGTTTTGGGAGACAAGGAGAAGGTGTAGAGTTGTTTGGACTTTTCTCTCTGTTTATTTTCTTTGTCAAATGTAACTCTGAATTATGTACTTCTCTTTTATGATGCAATAAAATTTGAAATTTTGATTGTTCATACTGTAGATTCTCTTCTTCTCGCTCTATCTGCATTTTATTGATTCTTTCCATCTCTTTTCTTTACTAGTTTATGGCTAGAATGGAACTCTTGTCAGCTCATGATACAAAATTGTTGAGACAATGCAATGAATACTTCAAAGCTGGTCATACAGATATAACTGAAGCTCAAATCGTTGATATCCTAGGTCAAGATGCTTCAGAACAAGTAGTTGAAGACTACCAGTACTTAAAGTGTTTGCTCGACCGGGCAGTGGCTAACAATGTAGCGTATTATGAGATGATTGAAGACCTCCAGGGCACTCTCGAGGAGCTTAAACAATAATACAAGGAGTCTACAGCCCTTTTGCACTAGGGATATGAGAAGAAGTATCAGCAACTAAATGCTGATAAGGGATATGATAAGTTGTTCGCTGCTTACGATGTGAGGGAGAGAACTTTGAAGATCGAGGTCGAAGAGCACAGGCAGATAGCTAAGTTGCTGGAGCAGGAAAACAATAACCTGCGAGGAGAGGTAACTCAGTTGAAATCTGCAGCGTCTTCCTCGAACGCTTTGGTCCCTATCAATGACGAGGGTTTCTCTTTCTTAGAGGTTGAAAATGCCAATCTGAGAGACGAATTGGAAACCTTGAAAAGAGTTGGTCCTTCTACCTCTGCTCATGGACGAGTAAGAGCTTCTCGGGGACGAGCAAGGCCTGCTCGACTTACTATTGAAGAAGCTAGAACGCAGGCAGCTTTGGAGAATCAAGCGTTCCAGTTGGTGGCAAAGAATCAAGCATTAGCTGAGATGTCCAAGAAGATTCTGAATCTGGACGAGCAGCTCTCTGCACAAAAGTCTGCCTTGGAGAGTAAAGAACTTTTAGCGAAGAACCTACTCGAGCAATTGGAGAGGTTAACCTATCAATTCCACAAGCAGCCTGTGACACCCCGCCTAATAAAATACCGGGTGATCAGTCCTATACCAAATTAAAACAGGAATCCCAGTTGGATCATCCTTAGCATCACTGTCGAAAACTTTTTAAAACTTACTAACCACCTAGTATTCCAAAAACTGGTGCCAATTTTAACTTTTTGATTTAACAAAACAGTACATGCGGAATTAAAATATAAACCATTCACACAACTGAATGAAAGTAAATAGAATAATAATTACACAACTTGCCGAATAAATCACCGGCCACCAAATAAATAATCCAAATACAAATGTACAACACCTGAATAAATTACACCTGAAAACTATACCGAGAAGTCTGGGCTACAAGCCCTAAATAAAACTGAGACTGATAAAAGATTCCTACTCTAGGAATGAATGAATGAATGATGCGTCTAATTCAAACTCCTGCTAGCATCCACATATGCCGCAGCTCCGTGCCCCTGGAATAGAATATCAATCTTGGCGTCCCTGTGGCTGGACACCTAAAAGGTTTTGAAAATAGTTTTATAGCAAGGGTTAGAACCCAAAACATTTTGAAAATATTTAGCAAGTGAATTAACTGCAGTAATTTAAAATGCATGAATGCGCTTCATATTTAAGTTAGTGTCGCACTCCCTGGTGGACATTCTCACCCCTCCACTAATGTGCACACCTATCGGTTACCTTAACCCCACCTAGAGTTACTACCCCATGCAACTAGTCCTGGTATAACCTTCCCTTGCCATACTACTCTAACCCGAGTATAATAATTTCTTGAATTATAAGTTATTTCACAATTTAACTTAATTAATTCCTCCTAAATAATAGCATATAACCATCTCACAAGTTATATAAAGTACATACATCACACACTGTATTATTTCCACCAATGATTAACTTAATTAATTTCTCATTAATTAACAGCATATAACTGTAACCCGCGTTATATAAGATAAATACATCACGCACTGTATTATCACCTACATATAATATTTACTACCATATTATACGTACCTTTACTAACATCCACACATATATCATACGCGTATCCATCCTTCCGAGTATACCCTCACCGGATGATTCACTCTAAAATGCTATCTCACTAGGTGTGCTCACAAAACCTAGTTTCCCCAAGTTAGAATCGCTCACCAACTTGGACCAAAATATAAACGAAGTGGAGGCGGTCATATTCCTTCCCTGAAAGTGATATAAATCCCTCACCCATATATACCGGACGCTATGACCTGGGGATATACTCGCCCTACTCCTCATGCTAGGGGATTCACCCACATCGCGCAACCTCCCTTGATAGCATTAGAGTATATAAATTTAATAAATATCTAATCACTGATATTTAGCATCACACACAATATATACACGTATATATATATACTATCATTACACCGTATATATATAATATAAACCCCGGCTTTACCGTGCACTCAAAATCCTGTACACTGCTTGTAATTTCCTGAGTCTGTGCCCCGACTCAACGTAATTAATTTTCTCACTTAATAATTTATGATCCTCCCGAGTCTATGTCTGACTCTAATATAATTAATTCATGCCTCAATTAATATAATACTTTCCCCGAGTCTGTGGTCCGACTCTAATTAAATTAATTAACACACCCATTAATTTAATACCTCCCCGAGTCTACAATCTGACTCTAATTTAATTAATTTACACGTTAATTAATCAACACAAATTCGAGTCTGTGGTCCGACTCTAATATAATTAATTTACACAATAATTAATTTATACCAAATTGAGTATGTGGTCTGACTCCCAATTAATTAATTTATACCAAACTCCGGGTCTACAACCCGACCCTAAACTAATTAATTACAACATCAATTAATTTAATACTTTTCCGAGTCTACCCTCCGACTCTACCTTCATTAATTATCACATCCATTAATTTAATAACTTGGTGTCACCCAACCATTATCCCCGGACTCACTTACTTAGCCCGTAACTTAATATTTCCCGAGTCTTTGTTCCTATCACAAGGAAACACACAATAGGCATTCACAACCCAAGAAATCTTATAAAACAGTAGGTATTTACACAACCCAATTCTTCATACTTGTACGTAATATATTTCTCTCTAATATTCATCGTACTTGTTTGCTTTACGAATTTATCTCACTTTCGTATTAATTCAAGTATTCACCCAACTCTAAGGGTCCTAGTTACCCCTTGTTATATCAATTCAGTATTTACCCTTGTTAACCCACTGACCTAACGAATTTAAGCTCGCTCATGCTTTTTCGTAATTATATTCTTATCATCTCGAATTAGAGTACGTCACAATCAAGCCTATGAATCTCCACTTTAACTCTCTCACAAAATTAAAGTCCAACACTCAATCATAGACCTACTTCCATATCATTATTCCATCAATATATTTCATCAAGGTCCCAAACACTTCCCCGATAAAATTTTAGACATTTGAGGATTAAAAAGAAAAATCTCAAATTTTCTGACAGATTACTATGTTGACAGATCAAACACCCTCTAGTAAAATTTCGATTTCTCCCTCTACATAACTCCGATTGACCTGATTCCAAGTTCATTGGATAGCTAAGAGAAATACCTTTCCAGTAATGTATGGATCATACTCTAATTCGAAGTAAAATTCAAATCGCACATGTTTAAAGTCACGTTAAAAGTCTGGCAGATTACTATGTTGACAGATCAAACACCCTCTAGTAAAAGGTCGATTACTCCGTCTACAGAACTCCGATTGACCTGATTCCAAGTTCATTGGATAGCTAAGAGAAATACCTTTCCAGGCATGTATGGTTCACACTCTAATTCGAAGTACAACTCAAATGGAATACGTTTAAAGTTGTATAAAAAATTCTAGCAGATTGATCTCTTGTGTTCATCAAATAAACCCTAAGTCATTCAAGATTCATGTTCTTCATCCAAGAACTCATAAAGATTCCATTAACAAAACCCCATTTTGTACCCATTTATCCCCAAAACGAATTTTAGTTACACATCACTAAAATATGAATTGGATATCACAATTTAGGAGTAAAAACAGTTAACCACTTGCCTGTAAGTGTTCGTAGTGTCTGATCCGTTGTTGATGTCCCTTAATTTGGCTCCAATAACCTCCAATTTGTTCTTGATGTGCTTTCCCCCAAATCTCCTCTCAAACCCTAGGTTTAGAGTTATGTTGGCTGCCATCCCTTAATCTTCCAATTAGGTTAAAAACCCTTAATCCCGTTTTTAGTCTAATGGGCTTAATTAAAGTGGCCCAACTCACCCCGTATGGGCCCGACCATGCCCAAAAATACCCCGAGACCCAATTTCTACCCCCGGGTACTCTTTTCTGACTATCTCGACCCATCCGGACTCAACCGCGCCCTCAGAATTGACATCTGAATTAATTTATAAAAATCTTTATTTCACACCCAATTTAGTCTATACCGACTCCCGGTTGAGATAAGTGCATACCCCGTCATTAATACCCGAAATGACGTAATTAAATTATTACTATTCACTTAGTAAATAAATTTTCATAAACATTAACCATTCACTTCCCGATTAATATTTAAATACATATATTGTCATAATTAATTCAATTAAAATTACAACACACCAGTAATTTAAAATCCCGAATTAATTAAATATTAAATGCACAAAAATACGGGGTGTTACATACTTCCCCCCTTACAAAGGAATTTCGTCCTCGAAATTAAGATAAACCTAGTGTTCCAGTATTCACATATTACTCACTAGTCAAGTTCCTCCAAGCCCGCTATATCTATCCCATCCGATTCTAACCATACGTTACACAAGTATGAATTTAACTTTATCAGGGCGCCCATACACCCTATACCCGTGCTTAACCACACAAAATTTTGCCTTAATTAACCCGGGTGCCCATACACCCTATCCCCGCGCTCTACAGCACGAAAGTTACCCGACTATGCTAGTCGTAGCCCGTAATATAACTTCGAACCCGTAGTCATATCACATACATAAATATATATACATATATATCTACTGCTCGGGTACCCAATCCATGTGCTAACGTCCAATCATCTCCCCATAAATACTTGTCTCTCAACACAAAAGTATATATGCTTACCCTTATGCTACTAAAGACAACATAAAATACCGCGCCCTTACTATCACTATTCCTAGCGCAAAGTAAATCCGAGCTATCTCTCTTTGCTCGAAATTAAATCTAACCACCCTGATTCACTTCAATAAACATCCCCACTTACCGGGATAAAATGTGAGAACACAAAACTTCACTATGTGCTATCGCACCACGCAATACAACATATATATATATATATATATATATATATATATATATATATATATATATATCCACATATATAGGCTATACACCCTCTCAGGTGATACCTAGTACCAACCATACCCTGGTGTCGCGAACACCAAAATTTTACACCACTATCCACCATAGTTAAATTCCATCGCTATCCAGTTGATTTTTTTATTTTTTATTTTTTTAGGAAAATGTTATCAACCCTACTCCCATAATTATCGAAAGTAGTAATTCCTCGCATAATTCAAACTTTCACTCAGTGTACACCTTCACTCTTCCGTGAAGAACACCAAGGAACTCCGTTACTCTGCGGAAAGTTTATCGACATGCTTTGGCTGCTACCGCCAACGTACTCACTAAATTAGACTCACCCGCGAACTTTAGTGAAAAATAAGACTTATATTGTGACATCCTCCCTGTCACTCAAAAATATACCCCATGCCCCTAGGGTAAAAATAATTACCTCCATACTCCAGCTGCAACGGCTGGTTCTCGAGTTCTGGAGCATCTTCTCCCTGCCCAAATGCACTAATGACTTGCTTTAGTGGTTGTAAATCCAGGACCTCGTTCGGTAGTTGCCCCCTGCCTTACTTAAGACAATCTCTCTTCAAGTGTCTCACTTTACCCACCGACGAAACACCGTCTAATACATTCACCCTGCCACTGGTCCCTTCCATGCCGACCTTGTTGAATTCCCTGGCCATCCTGCCGATAGCCTCCAGTTCTAAATCGTTTGGCGTAGTTTCCCTGCTGAAAATCCTTCCCCTGATCTCCCCCAGTCTGCTGCTAGGATACCCCACTGGTATTGTTCCCTCCTGCCTTATCCGACTGGCTAGTTTCCACTCCCCTCCCGCTTCCTTTCACGTGGAAGCGATATTCCCGACAGTGCCGGAGTGTTGCGTTAATGACATCAGTATAATCTACTAATGCGGAATTATCAATTAACTGTTGTCTGATTCTCCAGACTAACCCATCCCTAAACGTTGCTTTCTTTCTCTTTTCATCGCTTACCTCATCCGGTATAAAATTTACCAACGAGTGAAATCTTCCTCGTAATCGATCACTAAACGGTCTCCCTTTGAGTCTCCTCACAAAATTTTCTCCTCATTTCGGTCTCGACTGCTGAAGAAAAAATACTTGCGGTCAAACCGCACCTAAAACTCTGCAGTAGCTAGTGTGTCCCTTTCCTCAACTGTGGTGATCGACCCCCACCGCTGTAGCAACGCTTCCACTAACTAAAAGTGGTTACCATTTACTTTCGCACCCCATCGCAATCTCCCAAGCGTAGGTGACGCTGGATACCTCTCTTCCTTGACATGCTAGTACTACACCTGAACCCCCTCGCAACTCTGGTGGGTTCCCACTAAAAATTAACCTCTCATTCTTGTTTCCACCCCGACGACCCTGCGTGAGTCTTAACATCCGGCGCCACTAACACTTGTGGCTGATCCCGTGGAAAGTATCTTGTCGTTGCGACCACCGTTGCTCAAACATCCTGTGCCACTATTTCAATGACCTATGCTGCCAAAATCATCTATGGCTGTTACTGTGGTAGCTCTTGCCCTTAACGAGCCTCCCTCGTCTCATCTCCCCCTGCTGCCCTAGCTGCTCTCTCCTGGCGTCATCTGGAATGAGAACCGAATTGGTATGAGTTCACTCTCAAATATAAATTTCGCAGAAGAACGTATATGCGCATACGTATGAGAATACAACAATCCTATGATAGGGCTCTATATCAAAGATTGCTAAGCTGAAACGTGAAAACCCGCACAGATCCTAAGGACACTAGAACCTGATGCTATGATACCATCTGTGACACCCCGCCTAATAAAATACCGGGTGATCAGTCCTATACCAAATTAAAACAGGAATCCCAGTTGGATCATCCTTAGCATCACTGTCGAAAACTTTTTAAAACTTACTAACCACCTAGTATTCCAAAAACTGGTGCCAATTTTAACTTTTTGATTTAACAAAACAGTACATGCGGAATTAAAATATAAACCATTCACACAACTGAATGAAAGTAAATAGAATAATAATTACACAACTTGCCGAATAAATCACCGACCACCAAATAAATAATCCAAATACAAATGTCCAACACCTGAATAAATTACACCTGAAAACTATACCGAGAAGTCTGGGCTACAAGCCCTAAATAAAACTGAGACTGATAAAAGATTCCTACTCTAGGAATGAATGAATGAATGATGCGTCTAATTCAAACTCCTGCTAGCATCCACATATGCCGCAGCTCCGTGCCCCTGGAATAGAATATCAACCTTGGCGTCCCTGTGGCTGGACACCTAAAAGGTTTTGAAAATAGTTTTATAGCAAGGGTTAGAACCCAAAACATTTTGAAAATATTTAGCAAGTGAATTAACTGCAGTAATTTAAAATGCATGAATGCGCTTCATATTTAAGTTAGTGTCGCACTCCCTGGTGGACATTCTCACCCCTCCACTAATGTGCACACCTATCGGTTACCTTAACCCCACCTAGAGTTACTACCCCATGCAACTAGTCCTGGTATAACCTTCCCTTGCCATACTACTCTAACCCGAGTATAATAATTTCTTGAATTATAAGTTATTTCATAATTTAACTTAATTAATTCCTCCTAAATAATAGCATATAACCATCTCACAAGTTATATAAAGTACATACATCACACACTGTATTATTTCCACCAATGATTAACTTAATTAATTTCTCATTAATTAACAGCATATAACTGTAACCCGCGTTATATAAGATAAATACATCACGCACTGTATTATCACCTACATATAATATTTACTACCATATTATACGTACCTTTACTAACATCCACACATATATCATACGCGTATCCATCCTTCCGAGTATACCCTCACCGGATGATTCACTTTAAAATGCTATCTCACTAGGTGTGCTCACAAAACCTAGTTTCCCCAAGTTAGAATCGCTCACCAACTTGGACCAAAATATAAACGAAGTGGAGGCGGTCATATTCCTTCCCTGAAAGTGATATAAATCCCTCACCCATATATACCGGACGCTATGACCTGGGGATATACTCGCCCTACTCCTCAAGCTAGGGGATTCACCCACATCGCGCAACCTCCCTTGATAGCATTAGAGTATATAAATTTAATAAATATCTAATCACTGATATTTAGCATCACACACAATATATACACGTATATATATATACTATCATTACACCGTATATATATAATATAAACCCCGGCTTTACCGTGCACTCAAAATCCTGTACACTGCTTGTAATTTCCTGAGTCTGTGCCCCGACTCAACGTAATTAATTTTCTCACTTAATAATTTATGATCCTCCCGAGTCTATGTCTGACTCTAATATAATTAATTCATGCCTCAATTAATATAATACTTTCCCCGAGTCTGTGGTCCGACTCTAATTAAATTAATTAACACACCCATTAATTTAATACCTCCCCGAGTCTACAATCTGACTCTAATTTAATTAATTTACACGTTAATTAATCAACACAAATTCGAGTCTGTGGTCCGACTCTAATATAATTAATTTACACAATAATTAATTTATACCAAATTGAGTCTGTGGTCCGACTCCCAATTAATTAATTTATACCAAACTCCGGGTCTACAACTCGACCCTAAACTAATTAATTACAACATCAATTAATTTAATACTTTTCCGAGTCTACCCTCCGACTCTACCTTCATTAATTATCACATCCATTAATTTAATAACTTGGTGTCACCCAACCATTATCCCCGGACTCACTTACTTAGCCCGTAACTTAATATTTCCCGAGTCTTTGTTCCTATCACAAGGAAACACACAATAGGCATTCACAACCCAAGAAATCTTATAAAACAGTAGGTATTTACACAACCCAATTCTTCATACTTGTACGTAATATATTTCTCTCTAATATTCATCGTACTTGTTTGCTTTACGAATTTATCTCACTTTCGTATTAATTCAAGTATTCACCCAACTCTAAGGGTCCTAGTTACCCCTTGTTATATCAATTCAGTATTTACCCTTGTTAACCCACTGACCTAACGAATTTAAGCTCGCTCATGCTTTTTCGTAATTATATTCTTATCATCTCGAATTAGAGTACGTCACAATCAAGCCTATGAATCTCCACTTTAACTCTCTCACAAAATTAAAGTCCAACACTCAATCATAGACCTACTTCCATATCATTATTCCATCAATATATTTCATCAAGGTCCCAAACACTTCCCCGATAAAATTTTAGACATTTGAGGCTTAAAAAGAAAAATCTCAAATTTTCTGACAGATTAAACACCCTCTAGTAAAATTTCGATTTCTCCCTCTACATAACTCCGATTGACCTGATTCCAAGTTCATTGGATAGCTAAGAGAAATACCTTTCCAGTAATGTATGGCTCATACTCTAATTCGAAGTAAAATTCAAATCGAACATGTTTAAAGTCACGTTAAAAGTCTGGTAGATTACTATGTTGACAGATCAAACACCCTCTAGTAAAAGGTCGATTACTCCCTCTACAGAACTCCGATTGACCTGATTCCAAGTTCATTGGATAGCTAAGAGAAATACCTTTCCAGTAATGTATGGATCATACTCTAATTCGAAGTAAAATTCAAATCGCACATGTTTAAAGTCACGTTAAAAGTCTGGCAGATTACTATGTTGACAGATCAAACACCCTCTAGTAAAAGGTCGATTACTCCCTCTACAGAACTCCGATTGACCTGATTCCAAGTTCATTTTTATAGATAAGAGAAATACCTTTCCAGGCATGTATGGTTTACACTCTAATTCGAAGTACAACTCAAATGGCATACGTTTAAAGTTGTATAAAAAATTCTGGCAGATTGATCTCTTGTGTTCATCAAATAAACCCTAAGTCATTCAAGATTCATGTTCTTCATCCAAGAACTCATAAAGATTCCATTAACAAAACCCCATTTTGTACCCATTTATCCCCAAAACGAATTTTAGTTACACATCACTAAAATATGAATTGGATATCACAATTTAGGAGTAAAAACAGTTAACCACTTGCCTGTAAGTGTTCGTAGTGTCTGATCCGTTGTTGATGTCCCTTAATTTGGCTCCAATAACCTCCAATTTGTTCTTGATGTGCTTTCCCCCAAATCTCCTCTCAAACCCTAGGTTTAGAGTTATGTTGGCTGCCATCCCTTAATCTCCCAATTAGGTTAAAAACCCTTAATCACGTTTTTAGTCTAATGGGCTTAATTAAAGTGGCCCAACTCACCCCGTGTGGGCCCGACCATGCCCAAAAATACCCCGAGACCCAATTTCTACCCCCGGGTACTCTTTTCTGACTATCTCGACCCATCCGGACTCAACCGCGCCCTCAGAATTGACATCCGAATTAATTTATAAAAATCTTTATTTCACACCCAATTTAGTCTATACCGACTCCCGGTTGAGATAAGTGCATACCCCGTCATTAATACCCGAAATGACGTAATTAAATTATTACTATTCACTTAGTAAATAAATTTTCATAAACATTAACCACTCACTTCCCGATTAATATTTAAATACATATATTGTCATAATTAATTCAATTAAAATTACAACACACCAGTAATTTAAAATCCCGAATTAATTAAATATTAAATGCACAAAAATAGGGGGTGTTACACAGCCCAGGGAGTTTTGGATGGCTGGTTATAATGAATCCCTCTACGATCTAGATGATCGGATCCAAAATGCAAATAATGTGGGTTACAAGCAAGGATGGCTAAATGCCTTGGGCGTGCTGCAGTTGGAATAGGGTCACTATTTATGGGATTACTATGACCCTGGGTTGCTCGATTTGTCGGTGCCTCCTTTCAAACTGGATATGAGCTGGATTCCTGCTCGGGCCATTCCCTAATGGCTGATTTCAAAGTATCTCGGTGACTAAAGCCTTCATTCCAACTTTGAGATATCTCGCCCAGAGCACCTTCTTGATAGGCCATCTATGATGAACATCAGGATGCTCAAAGATATTAATTTCATAAATTCCCCCTATGATTTAGACGATCCTCCTGCTGGAGAAGAACCTGTTTCAAAGGCAGAGGGGAAGAAACCAATAGAATAGGAATCTTGATGTAATAATTTTTTAAATATGTATTTCATTCTCAATGTCTTTTGTTTTGGATTTAACGAAAAACTTCTAATTTTATTTGTAATTTCGATTGTCTTGGAAATATTCTATAAGACATTTCTTTTTATTTACTAATGAATGTGCATGTATGTTTGTTAAAAAGATAGAAATATTTTTGTGTTATTTTAAATTGCCGACCAACTAAAGTTGGTGAAAACTTATTGTTGACTATCTTGAATTGATGATAATCATCTGATGACCAACCAGAGTTTGTGATATTTCATTTTTTGACCAACTATGTTAGTAATTTAAAATGCTATAAATATCAAGAAATTTTCCACTTTTTAATTCTAAGCCTTAAAATGACTTTCATTTGTTTAACCAACTGTTTATGACTAACTGGAGTTGGTGTTTTTAGTTCTCGACCAACCTTAGTTGGTAAATGTTTTATTCCCGACCAACTTATAATTGGTGGATTTTCTTCCCAACCAACCGGAGTTGGTATTTCTGGGAAATTTTTATTCCCGACCAACTTATAGTTGGTAGATTTTCTTCCAGAAAATTTTTATTCCCGACCAACTTATAGTTGGTGGATTTTCTTCCCAACCAACCGGAGTTGGTATTTCTGGGAAATTTTTATTCCCGACCAACTTATAGTTGGGGGATTTTCTTCCCAACCAACCGGAGTTGGTATTTCTGGGAAATTTTTTATTCCCGACCAACTTATAGTTGGTGGATTTTCTTCCCAACCAACCGGAGTTGGTATTTTTGGGTTTGATGCGTAGTGTGCAGCACTAGTACTCCAAAAAAAAAATCAACAAACAAAGAGAATTGGGCGAAATAACCAAAACTTTATTCATATCGAAGAAAACTGCATTACATAGAGATGAGACTATTGATAATATTTACGAAGATGCTCTGCGTTCCATGCATTCTTAAACTCCTCCCCTTATAAAGTTTCAATTCTATATGTCCATGGTCGAACAACCTCTGTTACTCTGTAGGGCCCATGCCAGCTAGCTTCCAGTTTATTATGCTTTTGAATCACTTTCTTCAGCACATAGTCCCCTTCTTTCAGGTCGCACTTCTTCACTCTCTTGTTGTATAACAAAGTTGTTCGTTGCTGGTAAGCAGCATTCCTGATGGCTGCTTCTTCTCTAACTTCCTCGATCATGTCCAAGTCTAACCTTCTCATCAAGTCTCTGACAGGGGAATTGAAGTTCAACACTCGGTGTGTTGGGAGGCCCAGCTCGGCGGGTATAACAGCTTCACTTCCAAATGCCAGCATATATGGAGATTCTCTTGTTGCTGCTCGGGGAGTAGTACGATAAGCCCACAGTACAGAGAGTAGCTCGTTGATCCAATTTGCCTTTGCATCATTTAATCTTTTCTTCAAGCCATTCAGCAGTGTCCTGTTCGTCACTTCAGTTTGCCCATTGCTTTATGGATGGCCTGGTGCAGAGTGGGTTTTTAGTATGTTCGACTGATGACAATATGCAGCGAACTCCTCGTTGTCAAATTGTGTTCCATGGTTGGTGATGAATGCATGGGGAAGACCATATCTACAGATGATATTTTTCCAAATAAATTGGTACACCTTTTCGTACATCATGTCGACAAGAGGCTCGGCTTCCACCCACTTAGTAAAATAATCCACTACGACGACGAGATATTTAAATCTTCTTCTGGTCGTTGGAAGTGACCCGACCAAGTCAATTCCCCACATGGAAAATGGCCAAGGGGAAGTAATGGGTGTCAACAATGCTTGGGGAGTTCTTCGGATGGTGGAGAAGCGTTGAGTTTTTTCGCATTTTTTGGCATAGGCTATGCAATCAGCCCTCATTGTCGGCCAATAGTATCCCTGTGTCATTATCCTTTGCAGAAGTGTTCGACCTGCTACATGGGCGCCACAAGACCCTTCATGGACTTCTTTGATAAAGTCTTTCACCTCGGAGGGATGTACACATCTCTGTAAGCCAGCAATAACTCCTCGTCTATAAAGAACACCATTGGTCAATACATAACGAGCAGCTTTAAACTTTAGTTTCTTGGCTGCGAGTTTATCAGTTGGCAAATACCCCTCTTTAATATATGCCATGATAGGATCCATCCAAGATGGTCCTAAATCAAGGGTAATAAAGTTCATCATTAGATCTTCATCTATGCTCCGACTAGCCAAGACTTCAATTGGGATTATTCTTCGTAGCTCGGTGCGTGTGGCTGATGTTAAACGAGCTAAGGCATCTGCTCTGGCATTCTCCAATCTTGGTATTCTAATTATCTGCACTGCCATCAGACTTGATAAAATTTCCATCGCTTTTGCATGATACCTGATCATTAATTCTCCTTTGACTGCATATACTCCTAGTATTTGATTTACGATCAACTGCGAGTCACTGAATACAATAACTTGCTCTGCCCCCATGGTTTTTGCCAAACTAAGACCTGCAATCATAGCTTCATATTCAGCCTCATTATTAGAAGCCTTGAATTGGAAGCGTAGAGCATACTCCATATCGACCTCATCCGGGCTGTTTAAAACAATCCCTGCCCCACATCCTGTAGTGCAAGATGAGCCATCCACATATAGGTACCTCGTCTTCAAATTTTTTATTGGACAGAGTTCCTCGGTGAAACATTTGCTGCTTCCTTTTGTCCTCCTCTAGCGCTTCTTGCTGCTCGTCGACCATCTTCTCTTGCTCGCCGACCAACTTTTCTTGCTCGTCGACCAACTTCTTTTGTTCGTCGACCAACGTAAGTTGATCGGGGTTTAAATTTGACGGTCCTGTAATATCCACAGGTTGGTCGGTGTCCAGCTTTTGCTCCTCGGAGGTATCAGGATAGGTGAACTCTGCTATAAAATCTGCTACTGCCTGCCCTTTTAGTGACGATCTAGGCTTATAAATTATATCATATTCACCAAGTTCTATTGCCCAATACATCAATCTCCCTGATTTTTCTGGTTTATGAAGAGCTTGCCTTAACGGCATATCGGTATACACAATTATGGTATAAGCCTGGAAGTATGGCCTCATTCTTCTACTCGCTTCGATCAGCGCCAATGCCAACTTTTCCAGTCTTGGATATCTGATCTCTGCTCCTCGGAAGGCCTTACTAGTGTAATAAATTAGTTTTCATACTCCATCCTCCACTCTTATTAATGCCGAGCTAACTGCATTTTCGGAAACTGCCAGATATAAGTATAATCTTTCTCCCATTACTGGCTTGGACAACAGTGGAGGTGCTACCAGATATTTCTTCAACTCTTGAAAGGCTTTCTCGCATTCTTCATTCCATTCGAACGTTTTTCAGAGTGTTTTGAAGAATGAAAGGCACCTATCAGTTGCTCGTGATACAAATCTGTTAAGTGTTGCAACTCACCCTGTGAGACTTTGTACTTCCTTCTTCGTCGTTGGAGATTGCAACCCTAATAGAGCTTTGATCTTTTCAGGGTTTGCTTCAAAACCTCGATGGTTGGCAATATACCCGAGGAACATGCCTTCTCGTACTCCGAATATGCACTTTGTGGGATTCAACTTCATTTGATATTTATCTAGTTGATCAAAGGTCTGGCCTAAGTCAATTAGATGGTCAGCAGCTCTCTTGCTCTTTGTCAGCATATCATCAACATAGACTTCCATATTGCAACTGATTTGCTCTGCAAACACCTTGTTCATCAGCCGCTGATATGTTGCACCTGCATTTTTCAAACCAAAAGGCATAACATTATAACAATAAGTTCCTCTAGGGGTACTGAAATAAGTACTCTCCCTGTCTTCAGGTTTCATTTTAATCTGGTTGTAACCAGAATAAGCATCCATGAAGCTCAACAACTCGTGTCCCGAGGTAGCATCCACTAATTGATCAATTCGGGGCAAAGGAAAATGATCCTTTGGGCATGCCTTATTAAGGTCGGTAAAGTCTACACGCATCCTCCACTTGTTGTTCTTATTCTTCACCATTACTACATTTTCCAACCAGTCTGGATATTTGACATCGTCAATAAAGCAAGCTTTCTGGAGTTTCTCGACCTCTTCTTGTATAGCTTGGTTCTTCTCGGGGCTGAACACTCTTCGTCTCTGCTTCACTGGCTTGATCTCCTTATTCAAATTAAGTTCGTGACATAAGAAATTTGGATATATTCCTGGCATATCCTCGTGACTCCAAGCAAAAGTTTGTTTTCTGCTTTTTAGGAAAGCTATCAATTCCTGTTTTAATGAGGCATCTAACGACGAACCTATTTAAGTTGTTTGTTCAGGATGCTCGTCGTCCAGAATGATATTTTCAGTAGCTTCCACCACCTGACCTTTCACGAGTTGCGATTCGTCTCTAGGATCCAATGTTTCAATCTCTGCACCTTCATCCACTTGGTAGGTAGTTATCTTTTTTCTAGATTCCTCCAATTCTTCCTGCTCGGCAGATGAGTAGTAACATTCCCGAGCTACTTTTTGGTCGCCCTTCACAACTCCTACTCTAAAATTAGTTAGAAATTTCAGGCATTGATGTACCGTAGATGGTACTGCTTCGAACTTCTTCAATCCTACCCTTCCCATAATGATATTGTAAGCTGACTGGACATTCTTATCCATCACAAAGAAATGTATTCTTTCGGTTTGACAAGCGGGACATGTGCCGATGAACATATCCAACTTAATCGTCCCAAGTGGAAAGACTTTCTCGCCAGCAAACCCAAGGAGGGGCCTGTGATAAGGTTCCAACTGAGACAACTTCAAATTTAAACTATCGAAGCATGAGTAGAACATGATATCCGCCGAGCTACCATTATCCACCAATACTCTTGAGATTATTACTTCCTTCATCCTCATTTTGATCACCAATGGATCATCATGAGGATATAGTACACCTGCGAGGTCGTTCTAGGAGAAACCGATGACCAGTTTTTCTTTGTTCACCTTCCTCGGGCGATCATCCTCAGCTAAATTTATTCGCTGAATGTATGAACAAGCTTGAGCCTCATTCAGGTAAGCTTTCCTTTCCACAGTAAGGTCCCCACCTCCTGCATCTCCACCTGTAATAACGTTATAATCAAATGATCCAAAACGAATTGAAAATACCTCACATTCTGGTTGTCTTGGTTTCTTAGGGAGATCAGGATCATCTTCTGGATCATCTTCATGATCTCTTTTCTTGTTTTCTTCTGATCGACGAGGAGATCTAGACCTCTGTCTTGCTCGGTCGTTGCTTTTTCTTTCATTTCTTCGATCAACATACTTGGTCAGCTTTCCTCGTCTGATGAGTGCTTCGATTTCATTCTGGAGAGCTATGCACTTTTTGGTTGGGTGACCATGGTCTTTACAGAACTCGCAATATTTGGCCTTATTCCTCTTGTCAGGGTCTGACTTCATTTTCTCAGGCCAGTTTAGCTCCTCGTTGTTCTTGGTCTCTTCCAGGACATGGTTTATGTCTACTTTTAAAGGAGTATAATTTTCAAATTTATTCAATACTTCCCATGATGACTTTGTTTTTGACTGCTTGTCACCACCATTGTTCTTATGTTCTTTCTTCTTAGCCTTATCAACCTCCACCTTGGTCTCTTTGGTGTCCATGTTCTTCTTCGCAGCCATAGCCTCCTCGGCATTCATGATCTTGGCCGCTTTTTCCATTAGTTCTGACATGGTTCTGGGTGGATCTTTGGCCAAAGTGTAGTACAATTTATTGGGCAACAGTCCACTCATCAAAGCTGTAATTGTTGTTTTTTCCTCGTAATCAATAACTTCAAGCTTCTCGTTATTGAAACGAGTTATGTAATATCTGGTTCTCTCACTTGTTTTTTGTCTAACACTTAACAAATGTGCAACTTGTTTAACTGGTTTTGCTCCAAAGCAGAAATTTCCAATGAAAAGCTCGGTCAGTTGAAAGAAAGTTGAAATCTTCCCCCGAGGAAGATTATTATACCATATCTTTGCAGATCCGGTAAGAGTTCCCGAGAATGCCCTGCATCTCATATCGTCTGGCACGGCATAGATGTCGGCAGCAGCTTGGTATTGTTCTATACGAAGGACAAGGTCAGTTTTTTCATCATATTTAGGGGTCACAACAGGTGCTTTGAACTTCGATGGTGTGAGAAAATCCACAATTGCCTGTATAAAAGGCGTCCCTTGAACAAAATTTCTTTGTAGAGGATTCTTGGCCTTAACCATTTCCCCTAGTCTATCCTCCAACCTTTGAATAGAACCTTTCCATGCATCCTTTCCCTCCTCGGGCCTATTGGTTTGAGCAATTGATCATGTTGAAGTCGCTTCCTGGGATCTATCTTGTCGAGCAACTAGTTGTGATTGGGCAGAACCCTCTCTTAGATCAGATGGTCGTCGAAAGTTTCTTAACACAGCCTTAGGAGGACTTTTATTCTTTCTAGGGCTCAATCGATCAAAAGGAGAGACCCTACTTAATCTTTCCAGTGCACTAGTCCTTTTTGGAGAGAGAGTGATGTGTTGTTCAGTATCTGTGGCTATTACTGATGAAGTTCGACCCGGTTGATAAGAAAAATCATCAGATTTCTCAGTGCGATATGAATCGCTTTGCCTAATGCGCGAAGAAACTAAACGGGTATTTCTTTGAACACTTCGTTATCCTGAATAGGTCGACGCTCCACCTTGGATAGTTTGCATGAGTTGTCGCATAGTCTCTTGCATAGCTGTCTGACCTTGAGCCAAACTGGCCATAATTCCAGCTAGATCTTGGACATTTGGAGGAGCGGATGGATTCGGGGGGTTTCCAGTGTTTCGATTACTGGATTCAGGATTATCAGCCATTGGTGATAAATTATTTTGGTGCAAAACGAGAATTTCAGTCGTTTCCCACAGATGGCGCCAATCTGTTGATGTAAAAAATTAGATTATCTCTAATTATTCAATCACAGATAAAATAAATAAGACAGGAGAATTTTTAAAGTGGTTCAGCCTTAAAAGAATGGCCTACGTCCACTGTTTTTCTTATTGATGACTGTTTAGGAATTCTCGATAACAGGTTTTTACCAAGAAATTCCGAGTCCCCCTACAAGGAGGATGATACAATGTATTTATAGCCCTGAGGTTGTACATGTGAAAGGGTAATACATAGTTTACCAATAAGCGTATACATCTGTATGATAATAATCAGCATTTAATGCGCATTTAATCCTCTTAATTGTCTGGTAATAAATGCTCTGATCGAGGTGCAACTCGGATCGCCTAAGCTGCTCGGACCGCCAAAGTATCTCGGTATCCATGAGTTGCTCGGTGCAGTAAAGTTCCTCGGCGAGTACCTACTGCTCGGAGTATCTGAGATGGTCGGGGAAATTGAGTTCCTCAAAGTCAAGGTGTTGTTCAGAAATGTTTGTTAGTGCCATGTAGATTGACACGTGCCTCCACTTAATTGAGCCATGTCAGCAGACTAAATTTGGTATCAACACATGGGTACTGTCAGGATTGCTAACTTTGAAATCTCGCCTAACTTTATTCTATCTCCACCCCAAATTAATAGTTATTTTAAAAAGTCAAACATTTTACGGAGATATAGGGACTTCCATATTATCCTCCTAAGAATTACAAATACCTTTAGAAAGAAACACATTCACTTGAATCAGTTCTCTCATAGGTATTGGCGGGATGGTAACTTATAATTTCACCTAGTTTTATATATTATTTTTAGAAATCAGACTACTAATTCGGGACGGACCAAATAGTAAAACAGGATTATAAATTTAAGACGGGTGGAGTATTCTATTTTTAGAAAGTGACTACTAATTTGGGACGCACCAAAAGGAAAACAAAGACGCTTAATTTGGGATGGAGAGAATAATTTAAATAGGATGTGAATTATGTGAGGGGATATACAAAGTATGGAAAACTAGGATATGAGGGGTAAACAAACCAATGCTCATTCTATTATTTGAAGGTGTTCCATCTGTTCCCAATGAAACACAAATGCCAGCATCAAGCATTTTCTTATCAGGTGCAAAGCCAAGCATACGCATTGCAGCAGCAGGACAGTGAGACACCTTAACCCCAACCCTTGTAAGTAAACCAATCTGAAATCAAGATACGAAAAACATAACGCATTAGAAAACAACACCCAATCACCGGATAAGAAAAATTGCATCATAAAAGTATCTATTAACAGAATTAGAAATAATATGGGTATTAATCTGATACAAACACCAAAAATTGTATCCAAAGAAGAGAGAAAACAAGCACAAATCAAAAAACTGTATTATCAACCAAAGAAAAGTGCATATCTTATTAAATCATCACCTATTTCTCTACATAGTATGTCTATTTGATAAACTCAAATAGACATATTATGTGATTATAAAATTAACTCAACCTTAACACAAACATACAAGTGACACAAACACATTTCCAGCTTTAATATCATAGATAACAAAAGCAAAGCTCCCTTCCATATCTTATATAAACTTAGGATAAACTTATCAGCTGGGTAGTGGTCCGATCATGAAGAAAACTATATTCTTATACGACAAATATAGTCACATTGATCGCCTATGATATACCATATCATCTAAACAAAGGCAACATGTTATTTAGTATCCCCAAGAACAAATCTTTTCCACAAAATAACCTTCAATACGGAGAAAAGAAACCATGATCTTACAAACTCTAACAACCATTCATATCAATAGAGACTCATTTATAAGTTATCTTTGATGAAGTGAGGATATGTTAACAATAGGATGATCTCATATTGGGTTATTTATATGAATAAGTCCACTGTGACTTTGAGTCATCAGAATGACTATTGGTCTTTGGAAACCACTCAAGCATCTATACAAAAGACAACATTAGTGATTAAATTTATAAATGATATAAACCAAAAGAACTATCTCATTAATAACATATGTTTACAAATAATAGTCCCATTGTCAAAATAATGATGCTCCTCACAAAACCCACAACTAAGATCCGTTATTTATGTACAGGTGTAACAATTTATTTTCTAATGAATGAACTCACTCCCAATAACATTATCAACGTTCTTAAAAAGAGTTAAAACACATTAAACTTGGAACAAGATAATAAATCAAAAAATTCCAAATCTAAATTAGTCAGAAGACATAACATTCAAATATTAAATTTTCTTAGATTTTTCTATCACCGTCAACCCCATGAAGTCGACATTATTAATGTGTATGGTTATGTTGGTTAATTTTATGAAACACATAAACCACATCAATTCATTATCATAAATCGTAATACAAACATCCATATGCATTTTCAACATGATTTCCGCAACTTAATCTCTCTCTCTTGAAATTGAAATTCTAGATGTAGATAAATAAAAACAAAAATCACACAAATTGAGCTATATTCATTACTAGTATCAACAAGTTCAAAGAAAATTACTAGTGTAAATGCATGCTGAAATGGGCATAAACAAATTGTACAATCTGATTTGCAGAAAATCCTATTAACTATAAAACTTTAGACCCTATTAAAAGCACAAATATAAATCCAAGAAAAGTTGTAGAGTGAACATTTTGTAGTTTCATTTCTTACCTTTGTATGCTTCTATGGAGACTAGGAGAAAAATGGGTCACTTGAGGGCAAATAAACCCTAGCCTCCTCTGTCGTCGGGACAACACAAACGGTCGGGAGATACTCTGATAGTGGGTCTTGAGTGGTTGGAGGTCAGAGGATAGATCTATAGCGCCACCAGGTTGGGGAGATGATAGCAAGAGAATTGAGGAGTTTTGAGGAAAGGGTTGAACCCGCTTCTTTACTCAATTTTTCAACGCGACGGGAACAGGCGCACCTATATTTTTTTCATTTATCACAGTTGTTGATGTAAAAAACTAGATTACTCTAATTATTTAATCACAGATAAATAAATAAGACAAAATATTTTAAAGTGGTTCAGCCTTATATGAATGGCCTACATCCACTGTTATGTTATTGCTAAGTGTTTGGGAATTCTCGAATACAAGTGCTCTCAAGAAATTCCTTTTTCCTTGAATAAGGGTGATACAAGGTATTTATAGCCCTTAGGCTGTACATGAAAGGGTTGATGCATTAAATGATATACATATGAAAGGGTAATACATTTAATGCAGCGTGTGCGTCAAGATGATGAACATTCAAAGAATAGTTGAACTGTTGATTATCTGGCAATTAATGCTATGGCCGAGATGCAGCTCGGACCGCCTTAGTTGTTCGTTGCTCTGAAGTTCCTCGGAGCACTGGAGTACCTCGGAGTGCTAAAGTTCCTCGGTGTATCCTCGTTGCTCGGAGAGAACATGAGTTGGTCGGGAAAATGAACTTCCTCGTTGCTATTGTGCCATGTAGATTGACACGTGTCTTCGTATTATTCATCCATATCAGCATATTAATTTTGGTATCAACAGAAGCCCCCAATGTTTCATATTTTGAATTTTGAGGAGTATGGAACATTCTTTCTCGGTATATGGAGATATTAAATGACTTTCCTGAGTTTTAGGAGCCTTTTCTTCATATTTGAATTTCCTTCTAAATTCGCAGAATCCGCCATTTTGCTTCGGTCTTCGTGCCCCTTTTATCTTTTTAGCCGCCGGAAGTTTGATAGTTTCTTTTTGTAATTATTTCTTTAGCCATTTCCCAAGGCACAGTATTTAAACTTCCCAAGCAATCATATCGTCTTCTATCTTTTCTAATTTTCTTGCTTTCGAATTCTCTAAAGCTTTTCTCTCTCTTGTACGTTCATTTTTATTAGTTTATGGCTAGAATGGAACTGATATTTGCCCATGATACAAAGTTGATGCAACAATGCCATGAATATTATAAAGTTGGTCATACAGACCTGAGTGTATCAGAAGTTGCTGACATCCTTGGCCATGATGCTTCAGAGCAAGCAATTGAAGCTTATCGGTACCTGAAGGATTTACTTGATCGAGCTGTGGACAATAATGTGGCATACTATGAATTGATCGAGGAACTTCAGTGTACTTTAGAAGATCTTCGGAATCAACACAATGAATCAACTGCCTTGTTGCACAAGGAGTATGAAAATAGATATCAACAGCTTTCTTCTGAAACAGGCCATAAAAAGATCATTGCTGGATACGATGTCAGGGAGAGTACCCTAAAAGGTGAAGTTGAGGCATGCAGACAGATCGTCGAGCTGTTGGAACAAGAGAACAACAATTTGTAGAAAAAGCTGGCGCAATATGAGTCTGCAGCTTCATCCTCTACTGCCTTGGTACCGGTCACCGATGAAGGATTCTCATTCTTAGAGGTTGAAAATGCCAAATTAAGGCAAGAATTGGATACTTTAAGAAAGTCTGGTGTTTCTGCTACTGCTCGGGGATGAGGAAGAGGTTCTCGTGGGCGAGGAAGAGCTATTCAAAATGTTGTCGAGGAGCAAAATTCTCCACCTGCTCGGAGTCGATCAAGAGTTCTCAGCCGTAATGTTGAAGAAGCTCTCACTCAGTCTACTTTGGAAAATCAAGCGTTCCAATTGAATGCAAAAGATCGTGCTTTGTCTGAAATGTCCAAGAAAAACCTATCTTTGGAAGATCAACTTACTGCGACGAAGTCTGCTTTGAATAATAAAGATGTTTTTGCCAGGAGCCTTCACGAGCAACTAGAGAGAATAACTTTCCAATTCCACAAACAACCTCGTGAGTTTTGGATGGCAGGCTACAATGAAGCCCTTTGTCACTTGGATGCTCGCCTTGAAAATGCCAATAATGAAGGTTATAAACAGGGATGGTTGAACGCACTGGGTGTGTTAAAGCTAGAGCAGGGTCATTATTTATGGGATTATCATGCTCCTGGGCTACTAGACTTGCCTGTACCGCCTTATAAACTGGATATGGAATGGATCCCAGCTCGTGCCATTCCTCGGAGCTTAATTTAAAAATATCTTGGTGACTATAATCTTCATTCTCAGATTGAATTATCTCGTCCCGAGCATCTCTTGGATACTCCTTCAGTAATGAATGTCAGAATGTTGAGGGACTTGAATTTTATTAATTCTCCCCAAACATTAAATGATCCTCCTGCTGGCGAGGAACCTGTATCGAAGGCTGAAGGGAAAAAACCAATAGAATAGGATTTTCAATGTAATAGTTAGCACACATATGTAACTTGTAATTTATTTTGAATTTTAATGAAAGACTTTCATTTTCTGTTTGCAAATCTGTATTGCTATTCTTTTGTACTTGTCTAACACTTTTACATCTGTGCATATGTATCTGTTAAAAAGATAACGATTTTGTGCTGTTCATCAACCAACTTAGTAATAAACAGTTACAAGTATCAAAAATGTTGTTCGATCACTTAATAATAAAGTAATGAGTACAAAAATGTTTAAAATTTTTCCAACCAACTAAGGTTGTAACATTGTACTCGTCGACCAAGTATAATTAGCGAGAGTTTTCATAAAATGTGTCCGACCAACCAGGTTGATGGACCCTCCTCGTCAATAAGTTATCCTCGTTGACCAACTACAATTAGTGGGTTTTTATACCCAACCAACTATACTTGACTCAGTTTGGAATATTTTGTATTTTCTGGAATGGTTTTACCTTCCGACCAACTTGTTGGCATATTTTGTTTCTTAACCAGCCAAAATTGGCATTTTAAGAATGTTGTTATTGCGCTTTTACCAATCAAAGTTGGTCGTGGGTTTGAACTATTGCCTCCTAACCGAAGGAGTATAATTTGTTCTCGCTATTTTACCAACCGAAGTTGATCACGCTCGAACTATCAGGTTCTTTCGAACTATCTTGTCCACAAGCTATTTTACCAACCGAAGTTGATCACACTCGAACTATCAGGTTCTTTCGAACTATCTTGTCCACAAGCTCTTTTACGAACCAAAGTTGATCACGCAAGTGTACACCTCCTAACCAAAGGATTATAATTTGTTCTCGCTATTTTACCAACCGAAGTTGATCACGCTCGAACTATCAGGTTCTTTCGAACTATCTTGTCCACAAGCTCTTTTACCAACCGAAGTTGATCAAGCAAGTGTACGCCTCCTAACCAAAGGAGTATAATTTGTTCTCGCCCTTTTACCAACCGGAGTTGGTCGTGGGTCTGAACTATCGTCTTCTTTTTACTGTTGAACAGCGTAGTGTACAACACTAGTATTCCCCGGAAAACTTTCAAACAAAAGAGAGAAAAATTGTGAAACATCATCTTTTTATTCATGTTGATAGAACTGCTATACATTTTACATTACTGATAATACTTGCGAAGGTGTTCATCATTCCAAGCATTCTTGATTTCCTCTCCTTCTAGAGTTGCTATTCGGTAAGTTCCTGGTCGAACAACTTCTGTAACTCGGTAAGGTCCATGCCAGTTTGCTTCCAACTTATTGTGCTTCTGAATGACCTTCTTTAGCACATAATCTCCTTCTTTTAAATCACATTTCTTCACCCTCTTGTTGTAGAACAGAGTTGTTCGTTGTTGATAAGCAGCATTCCTAATGGCTGCCTCTTCTCTAACCTCCTCGAGCATATCCAAATCCAGTCTTCTCATCAAGTCACTGACTGGGGAATTGAAATTCAGCACTCTGTGTGTTGGTAGACCCAACTCGGCAGGTATTACAACCTCACTTCCAAATGCTAGCATATATGGTGATTCTCCAGTCGCTGCTCGGGGAGTTGTTCGGTAAGCCCACAATACTGATTGTAGCTCATTAATCCAGTTAGCTTTAGCTTCACTTAGCCTCTTCTTCAAACCATTCAGCAATGTTCTGTTCGTTACCTCTGTCTGCCCATTGCTTTGAGGATGACCTGGTGCTGAATGGGTCTTCAGGATGTTTGATTGTTGACAATAGGCGACAAACTCCTCGTTGTCGAATTGTGTTCCATGGTCTGTGATGAAGGCATGAGGGAGACCATATCGACAGATGATATTCTTCCAAACAAATTGGTATACCTTCTCGTACGTCATATCGATAAGGGGTTCAGCTTCTACCCACTTAATAAAATAATCTACTGCGACGACGAGGTACTTGAATCTTCCTCGGGTGATTGGCAGTGGTCCAACCAAATCAATTCCCCACATGGCGAATGGCCAAGGGGAAGTTATGGGTGTCAACAATGCTTGTGGAGTTAGTCGGATGGAGGAAAAACGCTGACACTTGTCACATTTCTTAGCATAGGCTATACAATCAGCCCTCATCATCGGCCAGTAGTATCCTTCAGTCATCACCCTTTGCAAAAGTGTTCGACCTGCTACATGAGCTCCACAGGACCCTTCATGGATTTCTTCAATTAATTCTTTCACCTCGGAAGGATGTACACATCTTTGCAAACCTACCATAATTCCTCATCTATACAAAATACCATTAGTTAGTACATACCGAGCAGCTTTATACTCTAATTTCTTGGCAGCGAGCTTATCTTCCGGTAATTCTTCTTCTTCAATATATGCCCTGATGGGGTCCATCCAAGATGGTCCTAGATCAAGGGTGATAACATTCATCGTTAGGTTTTCATCTATGCTTCGACTTTCTAGTACTTCAATCGGTATTGTTCTTCGCAGCTCGGTACGAGTAGCTGATGCTAGTCGGGCCAGTGCGTCTGCTCGTGCATTCTCTATTCTTGGTATTCTGATTAACTGAATCGCATCAAATTCTGCCAATAACTCCATTACCTTGGCATGATACTTGACCATTAATTCTCCTTTAACTGCATATGCTCCCATCATTTGATTCACAATCAATTGAGAATCACTGAATACCATCACTTGTTGCACTTCCATAATCTTTGCTAAATTAAGACCTGCTATCATGGCCTCATACTCAGCCTCATTATTGGAGGCTTTGAATTGGAATCGTAAGGCATATTCCATGTCAATCTCGTCTGGGGTGTTCAAAACAATTCCTGCCCCACAACCTGCTGTGCAAGATGAGCCATCTACATATAATCTCCATATGGGTAACCCGTCTTCAAATTCCTTATCTGATAGAGTTCCTCGGTGAAATATTCGTTGCTTCCTTTCATCCTCCCCTGGCACTTTTCGCTCCTCGTCGACCATCTCTTCTCGCTCTTTTACCAACCGGAGCTGGTCTGAGTTCAAAGTCGATGATCCTTCTACATCCACAAGTTCTTTTACCAACCGGGGTTGGTCTGAGCTTGTGTTTGTTGATCCTGTAACATCCACAGGTTGATCAGCGAGTACTTTTTGTTCCTCGGGGGTATCAGGATATGTAAACTCTGATATAAAATCTGCTACAGCTTGCCCTTTTAGTGATGATCTGGGTTCATACACAATATTATATTCACCGAGCTCTATTGCCCAATACATTAGTCTCCCTGATTTCTCTGGTTTATGAAGGGCTTGTCGTAACAGCATGTCGGTATACACGACGATGGTATGGGCCTGGAAATATGGCCTCATTCTTCTACTTGCTTCAATTAATGCCAACGCCAATTTTTCCAACTTCGGGTACCTGATTTCTGCACCTCTGAAAGCCTTACTTGTGTAATAAATTGGCTTCTGGACTCCATTCTCCAATCTGATCAATGCCGAGCTGACTGCATTCTCTGATACTGCCAGATATAAGTACAACTTTTTGCCCATCACTGGTCTGGACAGTAATGGAGGTGTTCCCAGATATTTCTTCAAGTCTTGAAAGGCTTTTTCACATTCATCGTTCCACTCGAAAGTTTTTCGGAGTGTTTTGAAGAATGGAAGGCACCTATCAGTTGCTCGAGATACAAATCTATTGAGCGCTGCAACTCGTCTTGTAAGACTCTGCACCTCTTTCTTCGTTGTTGGAGATCGCAACCCTAAAAGGGCTTTGATCTTTTCTGGATTTGCCTCAATGCCTCGCTGGTTGACTATGTATCCGAGGAACATCCCTTCTCGTACTCCAAATGTACACTTCGTCGGGTTGAGCTTCATTTAGTATTTATCCAGTTGATCAAAGGTCTGAGCTAAGTCAACTAGATGGTCAGCAGCTTTCTTGCTTTTTGTCAGCATATCATCGACATAGACTTCCATGTTGCAACTGATTTGTTCGGTGAAAACCTTGTTCATCAGCCGCTGGTATGTCGCTCCTGCATTTTTCAAACCAAAAGGCATAACATTATAGCAATAAGTTCCCCTAGGGGTAATAAAAGAAGTACTTTCCCTGTCTTCAGGTTTCATTTTGATCTGGTTGTAGCCGGAGTAAGCATCCATGAAGCTGAGCAGCTCGTGTCCCGAGGTAGCATCCACTAATTGATCAATTCTGGGCAATGGAAAATGATCCTTTGGGCATGCCTTGTTAAGATCGGTGAAATCAACACACATTCTCCATTTATTATTTTTCTTTTTTACCATCACCACGTTTGCCAACCAGTCTGGATACTTCACGTCTTCAATGAATTGGGCTTTCTGGAGCTTCTCGACCTCCTCTTGTATAGCCTGATTCTTCTCGGGGCTAAATACCCTTCTTCTCTGCTTTACATGCTTGATCTCCTTATTCACATTTAGCTCGTGACATAAGAAGTTTGGATCTATTCCTGGCATGTCCTCATGACTCCATGAAAAAGTTTTCTTCCTGTTTCTCAAGAAAATTATCAACTCCTGTTTTATTGAAGCATCCAACGTTGAACCTATCTGGGTTACTCGTTCAGGGTGCTCGTCGTCTAGAATAACATTTTCTGTAGATTCCACTACCTGTCCTTTTACAAGTTGGGATTCATCTCTGGGATCGAGAATTTCAATCTCTGTATCTTCTTCCACCTGGTAGGTAGTAGTCTTTTTCCTTGATTCCTCAAGCTCTTCTTGCTCGGCAGATGAATAATAGCATTCCCGAGCTACTTTTTGATCACCTTTCACAACTCCTACTCCAAAGTTTGTTGGGAATTTTAAGCACTGATGTACTGTAGATGGAACTGCTTCGAACTTCTTCAAACCAACTCTTCCCATGATGATGTTGTAGGCTGACTTCACATTCTTATCCATCACAAAGAAGCGTATTCTTTCTGTTCGACAAGTAGGCCAGGTTCCAATGAATATATCCAACTTGATCGTCCCAAGTGGAAAAACTTTCTCGCCAGTAAAACCCAGGAGGGGTCTGTGATACGGTTCCAATTGAGATAATTTCAGATTCAAGCTGTCAAAGCATGAATAGTACATGATGTCTGCCGAACTTCCATTGTCTACCAACACCCTTGAAATCACTACTTCCTTCATCCTCATTTTGATCACCAGAGGGTCGTCGTGAGGATAAAGAACACCTGCCAGGTCGTTTTTTGAAAAGCCAATGACCAGTTTCTCTTTGTTTACCTTCCTCGGACGATCGTCCTCGGCCAGATTTATTCGCTGAATATATGAACAAGCTTGAGCCTCTCCAAGGTAAGCCTTTCTTTCTGCAGTAAGGTCTCCTCCTCCTGTAATAACATTACAATCAAATGATCCAAAACGTATGGAAAATACCTCTCGTTCTGGCTGCCTTGGCTTTTTGGGAAGATCGGGGTCATCATCTGGATCATCTTCGTGGTCCCTCTTCTTTTTCTCCTCTGCACGACGAGGAGATCTAGACCTTTCTCTAGTTCGATCATTATTTTTTCTTTCACTTCCCTGATCAACATACTTTTCCTCTTCGGATGAGTGTTTCAATCTCGTTCTGAAGAGCTATGCAGTTTTTGGTCATGTGACCATGATCTTTATGAAACTCGCAATATTTATCCCTACTCCTCGAATCAGGGTCTGATCTCAGTTTCTTTGGCCATTTTACCTCCTCGTTGTTCTTGATTTCTTCCAAGACATGATTAATACTCATTTTCAAAGGAGTATAATTATCATACTTCTTCATGACTTCCCATTTATTCTTGGAATGTTTATCTCCACCATTGCTTTTATGCTCTTTCTTCTTAGATTTGTCGACTTCCACCTTGGTTTCTTTATCCATATTCTTTTTTGCAGCCATAGCCTCCTCGGCATTCATGATTTTGGCCGCTTTTGCCATCAACTCTGACATAGTTTTAGGTGGATCTTTCGCCAAGGTGTAATACAATTTATTAGGCAACAACCCACTCATCAAGGCGGTGATTGCTGTATTTTCTTCGTAATCTATGACTTCCAGCTTCTCGTTATTGAAACGAGTTATGTAATCTCTAGTACTCTCACCAGATTTTTGTCTAACACTTAACAAGTGTGCTACTCGTTTTACTGGCTTTGCTCCAAAACAGAAATTGCCAATAAACAACTCGGCCAACTGAAAGAAAGTTGAAATCTTACCCCGAGGAAGATTGTTGTACCATATCTGGGCAGCTCCAGTAAGAGTTCCTGAGAACGCTCTGCATCTCATCTCGTCGGGGACGACATAGATGTCGGCAGCAGCTTGATATTGCTCTATGTGAAGAACAGGATCTGTCTTTCCATCATATTTGGGGGTCACTACAGGTGCTTTGAACTTTGACGGTGTTGGAAAATTCACAATGGCTTGTACAAAAGGTGTTCCTCGAACAAAAGTTCATTGTAGAGGGTTCTTTGCCTTGGCCATTTCTCCCAATCTATCCTCCAACCGTTGGATGGAACCTTTCCACGCATCATTTCCTTCATCGATCTTGTTAGTTCGAGCAATAGACCGTTCTGAAGTAGCCTCCTGAGATTTATCTTGACGAGCAACTGGTCGTGATTGTGCTGATCCTTCTCTTAGATCTGATGGTTGTCGAAAACTCCTCGACATGGTCTTAGGTGGACTCCTATTCCTCCTAGGGCCTAATCGACTGAAAGGAGAAACCCTACTCAGTCTTTCTAAAGCACTGGGTCTTTCTGGAGAGAGGGTGATATGTTGATCAGTATCTGTAGCCCTTATTGACGAAGTTCGCCCAGGTTGATAAGAGAAATCATCAGACTCCTCATTACGACGTGACTCAGTACGCCTGGATCGTGAAGAAAGTAAATAAGTTTGCCTCTGACCACTTTGTTGCCTTGAACGTGCAGGTGCACCGCCATGAAGGGTTTGTATGAGTTGCCTCATTGTTTCCTGCATGGCGGTTTGTCCTTGAGCCAGATTCGTCATAATCCCGGCTAGATCTGGAGGTGCAGAGGGATTCGGAGGATTTCCAGTATTTCCAGCATTTCGATTGCTAGATTCTGGATTATCCGCCATTGATGATGAATGATTTTTGGTGAAAAACGATAGTAACAATCGTTCCCACAGACGGCGCCAATCTGTTGATGTAAAAAACTAGATTACTCTAATTATTTAATCATAGATAAATAAATAAGACAAAAGATTTTAAAGTGGTTCAACCTTATATGAATGGCCTACATCCACTGTTATGTTATTGCTAAGTGTTTGGGAATTCTCGACTACAAGTGCTCTCAAGAAATTCCTTTTTCCTTGAATGAGGGTGATACAAGGTATTTATAG
This sequence comes from Sambucus nigra, assembly GCA_949130495.1. Classification (NCBI taxonomy): domain Eukaryota; kingdom Viridiplantae; phylum Streptophyta; class Magnoliopsida; order Dipsacales; family Adoxaceae; genus Sambucus; species Sambucus nigra. The sequence continues at coordinate 56,750,219 of OX422220.1, forward strand.
CCCTTAGGATGTACATGAAAGGGTTGATGCATTAAATGATATACATATGAAAGGGTAATACATTTAATGCAGCGTGTGCGTCAAGATGATGAACATTCAATGAATAGTTGAACTGTTGATTATCTGGCAATTAATGCTATGGCCGAGATGCATCTCGGACCGCCTTAGTTGTCCGTTGCTCTGAAGTTCCTCGGAGCACTGGAGTACCTCGGAGTGCTAAAGTTCCTCGGTGTATCCTCGTTGCTCGGAGAGAACATGAGTTGGTCGGGAAAATGAACTTCCTCGTTGCTATTGTGCCATGTAGATTGACACGTGTCTTCGTATTATTCGTCCATATCAGCATATTAATTTTGGTATCAACAACAGTTTTGAATTTGAGAATGGCATAAATAATTCTATTTTTATAGCAAGTTCATTATAATTGACATAAAAACTAACCATTAAATTAAAACTGACCTAAATATAAATATTTATGTTATTTAAACTTTAATTGACATAACGTTAATTTTCAAACTGACATAAATTAGTGTTTTTCTTGTAGTTACCATCCATTTTATATATAAACACACAATTCTATCTTGACTGATCCGTCTAGCAATAGAAATATTGTGTTTTGAGTTGAATTAAAAACATAATAAAAAATTAAACATAGTGAAATGACTAAACCAAAAACCTAACAAAAAAACTTAAAAGACCCAAAACCAAACTCAAGAATCGTGATTATATACCCAATTTCAATGCACCTTATAATAGTTTAACAGTTTAACGGTCGTGATTATATGCCCAATGCCAAACTCAAGAGTCATTGTTTATATTTACCTCAACAATGATATAAGATTCCACGGTGATTAGCACCTTTTCTTGAAAACAAAAATCAGCTGTATGACCTACAATAGTAAAATCACATTTATCATAAATTATAGTCAAATAATCATATTCAACTTGTAATCTTTAGTTTTAGCTATGAAACCGTGTGATGAACCAAATAGTTATAACTACAAAACTAACCATAGATACCAGGGACTTCAGTAATAGAGTAAACTAAAGAAGTCCCCCGTATTAACAATAAAAATCGTCCAAATCAAGATAAGGAATTAGGTAACAGGGGAAAATAAAGAACATGCAAACCACCTATAATTCAAGTGAACAATGAAAACCTCAAATTAGGCAAAACAAAGCCCAATTAAAAGCAAAGCAAAATTAAACACTATAACATAAACTACAAACAGTGCAAATTATGCCAAATTAAATTGTGCAAAACATAGCCAAATGAAAACCTACAAACATAAATTATTACAGTGCAAAACAAAGCCAAATTAAATACTACTACAATTCAAAATACTACTTTTTTAGTTTATACTTTTTGACTCCAATACAAATATATCATCATTGAAAAAAATATTTTCCCAAGCATATTCCCCCAAATTCTAAATTAGTTTACCTAACACAAAATTAATTGCAATCTAGAACATCATACTCACTGAAATTAATTGTAATCTAGAGACTAAACACCAAAGGATCTTAACATCAAGGCTGATACACACACATCACACTGATATTAATTGTAATCTAGAAACTAAACACTAAAGGATCTGAACATCAAGGCTGATACACACACATACACACTAAAATTAATTACAATCTAGAACATCACACATACTAAAATTAATTACAATCTAGAACACTGAACAAGGAAGGATCTGAACATCAAGGCATACAAAAACACACACATACACAAATCCAATCAACAAATCGGAATCTAAACAAAAAATTCTTGCAAATCCATATATATACACAAAGTTGGACAATCCCTATATCTACATAAATTCAAATCCAAAAATAATAACCAAATCAAATATATTTTAGAACTTAATATGAGAAACCCTAAAAAATTAAGACAAAAGCTTTTTTACCAGGGTGATGGAGCCTCGACGATACCCTAGAAATCTGCGTGATCTCTCTAAAGGTAAGAGAGATGCACGAGCGAGCGAGAGGAAGAGGGAGATGTACCAGAGAGTGAGAGCGACAGAGAGAGCGGGGAAATAATTTGCCGAGCGAAAGAGAGCGGGAATGGAAAAAAACAACCCCCGCTTCTTTTTTCCATGTATCTCAGTTTTTAGTTAAAGTTTAAAATATGAGATAAATGGTTTGTTTTTTTATCTTAGTTTTACTTAAATTGAAATAAAAATTTACCTTAAAAACCAAATTGACATAAATGTATATCATTTATGTCGATTTACATTTTTCTGACATAACGTCAATATTTAAACTGACATAAATGATACACTACACCAAATCTGCCCATTTGTCAAGGTCATTGACCTTGACAAATTCACCTTGTCAAGGTCAATGACCGTGACATTTCGAGGCGAGACAACTTTTTTGTCACGGTCGTGTCACGGTCATTGACCTTGACAAAAAACTCGCGTTTTGTATCACGGTCGTGTCACGGTCATTGACCTTGACACGTTTGTCACGGTTATAAACCGTGACAAAGCCGTGACCCTTTTAAAAAAAATTGTCACGGTCATTGACCGTGACACGCCCGTGTCAATTTTGTCACGGACGTGTCACGGTCAATGACCGTGACAATTCTGGGCAGAATTAAAAAAAAACTGCTGGGCAGTATGGCCACTGCCACTGCCCAGCAGTATATTTGTACCTGTTATAGCAACGTTGTACCTGTTCCAAACATCATATATCCGAACAAACTAAAGATAATGCAAATATATATTCAAATAAGAAACTATTTAAAAAGAAACAACATCACCATCATTTTATCTCAAATCTACAAACTATTTGAATGGAAAAGAGATTTTGTACAGCGACGCTCGGGAACACCTCCTTATCCTTCCCTTCTCGTCCGAATAGCGACATAAGTATAGAGCATATGTGGCCTACCCTTAGGGCCACTCCCTGTCCCCTGAATTGAAATAAAGTAAAATTAGTATCCGCCCCTCAAATATAGATAAATATAAATCATAATTGAAATCGAAATCGAAATTGACATATAAATATAAATACATTACCTGTAGTGTCACTCAAACAGCTAACTTGAGCTCATATGGCACCTCCTTCCAACTAATGTACCCCGGGCAATCGTGTCAATTATAATTCTCTTCATATCTAAACACTAAGAAATACCATAATCCTATGGAGGTATGCGTTGCAAATTCCTTCCAACCGTTGTGTAGCCAAAAATCAGCAGTTGAAGTTGTCAACTCCACCTTTGAATGGGGTATGGAAAGTGGTGGGGTATGGAAAGTGGAATTGACAACTTCAACCGGTGATGTTTGGCTACATAACGGTTGGGAGGAATTTGCAGAGCATCGCTCCATAGGATTATGGCATTTCTTAGTGTTCGGATAGACGAAGAGATTCAGTCTCCACTCCACAAATAGGACACCCCAAATAACTATGTACTAATCACTTATTAAAGGTAAGAAGCGTATATTCATGGATTAGTATAAACAAAACTTAGATGTAGTTGGAATATTTATGTATTAATCTCCTCTCCACACACGCACACTACACAAGAGTGAAAATGATAAAGTGCAGATCAAGTAAAAGCATTAAAAATGGATGTTTCGGTACAAATTGAAATAATTATTACAAATTGAAAAATGGTTTCAAATTCGGGTTATCATCAAAAATGGATTGATATTCGGTAAGAGCAGCCAAGTCATCCACACTACTATTTAGACGCCTTGGCGCGTGTTGGACAATTGACCACGGCTCGTTGTTGATATACTCCGAGTAAAACACTTGCTTAACCTTTTGAAATGCACAAACAAACGGCTCATCGCTCACGTGGTCGTTGCTCTTCAACTTGGACAAGTCAACCATGATCAAATTGGTGACAGGATCAACTTTAGAAGCATTTTTATCCTCAACTCTTACCCATTCACAGTAAAATACAACCTCTTTGAAGCTTATATAATCCAATTCAAATATATTTTGGATTACACCATAGTAAGTCATTTCAGCTTCAACGAGGTTTTTATCTTTTGCGCTCGCTCGAAAGAAAGTAAGAGCCTTGTATAAAATTCCCGAGTTCTATACATTTGTACTTTCCTCGTACACTTTAGCGCCGAAAATGTAACCGTTCAATCGATATTTTTTGTACTCTTGTGCCACGAACAAGGGTCCAGTGGCTAGACGAGCAAGCCTTGATGTCGCATCACCCATCTTTAGGAGCTGAGAATATAGATAAATTAATTATATTAGTGGTAAAATTTGAGTGTAATGTAACGTTATATAACGACTGTTTTCATTGTAATTACCTCTTGTGTCAACCATAGCCTAAATTCGCTATCTGATTGTACCACTGTTTTTCGTCTTTTATTGTTCTCACAGGCTTCATATTTACTGCATATTACAAAATTAATCATGTATAAAATAATCTAAAATAATGTTAAACATTATAATATTCAAAACTTACTTTTTCCATTCTTCGACATCTTCATGTGTGTCAAATAGATAACGAGCTACTTGTTCATGTTGCAAACTCGTTAATTTCACTCGTTTTCCCATCACATTACCACCATCATCGAGGAATTCATCAGTGTCATCAACGCTGGTAGAGTCAGTCATATATTCCCGAGTATATATTGATGACTCCACGGTGATGTATTCCTCTGCAATTGATCCTGCAATATATCGCGTATTCTTGACGTAATCTTTAAAAACTTTCATCAATCTTTCAAACGGATACATCCACCGATATCTAACTGGACCACAAAGAAGTGCCTCGTCGCATAGGTGTACCAACAAGTGAACACTTATGTCAAAGAATGCTGGGGGAAAGTACTTCTCCAATACACAAATCGCTTCGTTCACAGCCAATTTTGCGGCCACTATGTGTTCTCGATTCAATACCTTCTCACACAAGAGGGAGAAGGTAATACTAATTTGCATAATAGCCCTACGCAAATCCTTGTGCTTGGAGAAACAGTGCTTAAACAATAGAGGAACCAATTGCATGATCACATGCCAATCGTGGGACTTACACTTATGTAAATCATGAGTAGCATAATTCACAATCCTTTGCAAGTTGGACGAAAAAGTAGATGGGCCCTTCAAATTATATATTGTGTCTAGAAGCACCTTCCTTTCCTCACTCGTCAAAGTAAACGCACCAGGGGGAATTATTGTCCTTCCCCTACTATCTTCTTTCAACCATAGTTGTGGTTTAAGTTTTAACGTTTTAAGGTCTTTTCGTGCATTTTCTCCATCCTTCGAATGACTCCCCCCAAGGCAAGTACCCACAATATGTTCAGCGAAGTTCTTCTCTGCATGCATCACATCCAATACATGGCGCACCGGGTTTTTCTTCCAATAAGGCAAGTCAAATAAAATTGTCCCATAAGCTGGAAAATCATGAATTGCCCACATCAACATAGCTTTCAGCGTAAACTCTTCTTTTCTAAAAGAGTCAAATGATTGCACACCCTCTTCCCACAACTCATTTAATTCTTCTACCAAAGGAGCCAGGTAGATATCAATGTCTTCACTTGGTGCCTTTGGCCCAGGTATCAATAAAGCCATCATCGAAAATTCAGGTCTCATACACTGTGAAGGAGGGAGGTTGAGTGGGGCTAGGATCACTGGCCATACACTCTGATTGGTGCTTAGATTTCCAAATGGATTGAAACCATCTGTTGATATAGCCAAACGAATGTTGCGTTGTTCTCGAGCAAAATCGGGATACTCATAATTCATCCTCCGCCAAGCAGTAGAATCAATAGGATGACGCATGATATTACCCCCTACTTCTGCCCTAGCATGCCAAGTCATTGCCTCTGCAATCCATGGTACTGTGAAAAATCGCTTTAATCTAGGCCCAACGGGAAAATATTTCAATACTTTTTGAGGCACTTTTGAGCTTGTGCCTTCCTTACTAGTAGATTGGACATATCTAGGTTCATCGCATACCGGACAACGATCGAGATTTTCATACTCCTTTCGGTATAGTATGCAGTCATACACACAAGCATGAATCGATTTATACTTCATTCCCAAACCTTTCAAACTGTTCTTCATAACAGGATAGCTATTTGGAAGTGTATTCACCTTGGGTAATAAGCCCTTCACCCATTTCAGAATTCCCGTCACGCTATTGCCAGACAAACCGTACTGCGTCTTCAAACTGTGCAAACCAACCATGGCATGTAAAGTTATTTGATCTTTCTCACAGCCAGAGTATAACGGTTGGGTCGCCTTAAATTTTAAACTTTGGTAGTCATCGTCAAGTTTTATCGTGTTATCTTCACGAGCACTTGAATCTTCTACATCATCAGTAACCTCATTCTCCTCGGCTTCATAAACTCCGTACGCATCATCAACTAAATCCTCTAACATATTATGATCTACGTCGTCCCCTTCTTCATCTATTCTAGTATGTACCCAGAGAACATTAAGATACGACTGCAGAACTTCCTCCAAAAGTAACAACTTTAAGCCAATAAGAATATTATACAAAAATTATACAGTCTCAAACTGTCCAAACGGGACAATTCGAGAGATCTCATTATAGGGGTAATGACTCTCGAATGGGTCTAAGGGTTATTGAATGCGTACGCATAAGAACTAGAATGCTAGTATCTATGCGCACTATATTTAATTTCAAGTATGTTTCATATAATGGGTTAATTCAAATACAAAAATAAATTCATGGGATAATTCAAATACAAAAATAAATTCATGTATTGACCACATACACACACACACACACACTATCTAAGCTGTTCTATAGGTATAAAAACAATTATTATCCAACTATTATCAATTATTTATTTTGAATGTAAATAATATTCAAAACCCCACCCACCCCCACCCCCACCCCCACCCCCTCAGATTAATTCAAGACATAAGACCCTAAAAGGAATCCTATCTGCAACAAGATTCTAGTTAGTAAAGAAGACATAACAGAATATGGTGGAATCCACTACACTACAAAACCATTTAATAATATTTAAAAAATTCAAAACCATTTAATAATATTTAAGCACTAAAATTAAATTAATTTAATTTAACCTAGGAATTAATCAGATATTTTTATCCTATGTTTACTAATGCTAAAATTATGAAAAATGACACCACCCCCTCCCCCACCCTTCCCCACCCCGCCCCACCCCCTGCCCCCTGCCCCCCTCCACCACCCCCTCCCCCACCCTGCCCCACCCCACCCCGCCCCACCCTGCCCCACCCCCCACACACGCACACACATACACACAGATATATATACACACACACACACATAACTATACAGACAAATATATATATAAATGGAAGAGAGAGAGAGAGAGAGAAATTGGACCTGAGAGAGAGAGAGAGAGATCAGCGTCGAGAGAGAGAGAGAGAGAGAGAGAGGGAGGGAACGGTGGGAGGGAAAAAAGAAGGGGGAAAGGGTTTTTGCTGGAAAAGTTGTCACGGTCGTGTCAAGGTCATTGACCGTGACACGAATTGTCACGGTCAATGGCCGTGACAAGCCCGTGACAATTCAATTTGTCACGGGCTTGTCACGGTCAATGACCGTGACAATTCGTTGTCACGGTCGTGTCAAGGTCAATGACCGTGACATAAAACGCGTGTTTTTTTGTCACGGTCAATGACCTTGACAAGGCTGGCCGGCTGAAAGGTGACAATTTTGCCCATTTTGGTGTAGTGATACTTTTTCTTGTAGTTTATGGTGTTTAATCATAAGTCCCCTCTCGTCCTTTTGAGAGCGTATGGACTAGATGACGCCTCATACTACACTAGCGTCTCGATTGAGAGAGTTTTTCACCAAATTAATGATGTTGAGGCAAACCATACTTAAATGATTTTTGAATTTGAATTCACCAAATTATTATGTTTAATCATAAGTCCCCTCTCGTCGTTTTGAGAGTGTATAAGCGAGTCAAGTCTCAACCGAGAGAGTTTTTTCCATCAAAGATGATATTATCACGCTGTTCCCCCTAGTGTTTCTGAAGAGTGACAAGGTCAGCCCCGTTCGGACTGTCATGTCACCAAGAGTGAGTCAATGTCGCTTCATCATAGAGTGGTTTTCTATAGCATAAGACGAGTTTAAACATACAATTTGAATTACTCATATAACAAGAATAGGAAAGAACACTTTTTCATTCATTAATCTTTTCAATACATGTCATGTACAATGATACAATGATAAAAGGAAACTTTTACATAATCCTAGTGATAATATTTCTTTAGATGATCAGCATTCCAAGGGTTGGAGAATGTCTCTCTTTCCAAATTATCGAGCCCGTATGTGCGAGGAACTACTTCTTCTGTAACCCTGTAGGGGCCATATGAGTTACCATGAAGTTTATTCGTCTTTTTCCAAGCTTTGTTTAAAACTAAGTCTCTGACGGCTAACAACCTAGCCTTCACCCTTTCGTTATATAATCTTGTAGTTATCTGTTGATAAGCGGCCTGTCTAACCTCTGCATCCTCTTTCCTTTATTTAATAAGGTCCAAATCCAACCTTCATTCTTCGGCATTTGCTTTTGGTTTGTATGTCTGAACTCTGTGGCTTGGTATGCCAATTTCTATAGGGGTCACTACCTCTGAGCCGTAAGCAAGAATGAAAGGGGTCTCTCTTATTGAAGTTCTCTCAGTCGTCATGTAGTCCCATAGTACATCATGCACTTCTTCAGTCCAAAGACCCTTGGCATTTTCTAATTTCTTCTTGATCCCGTCTAATATGGTTCTATTAGTCACCTATGTCTGGCCATTTGCCTGAGGTCGACCTGGATCTGAATAAAACTGCTTGATGCCGACCCTCTTACAATAAGCCTCCAAAGATAAGTTTTTGAACTATTTGTCGTTGTTCAAGATTAGGGTATGAGGTAGACCATATCTACAAAATATGTTCCTCTAAATAAATTTGAAGGTCTTTGTCTCAAAAATGGTTAACATAGCCTCTGTCTTAACCCATTTGGAGAAGTAATCGATTGCTACAATGAGATACATGTAGTTGCCAGTTGCCCTGGGCAAGCGTCCTACCAGATCAATTCCCCAAATAGAAAACGGATAAAGAGAGGTGATAAACAAAAGAGGCTGATGAGGTTGATGAGGGATGCTGGCATATCTCTGACATTTTTCACACCTCTTCACATATTTGGTCGTATCCTTGGCCAAGATTGGCCACCAATAACCCTGTGTGACCACCCTCTTTGCCAATGATCTTCCTCCTATATGACTGGAGCAAGAACCCTCATGTATATCTTTCTGGATGTACTCCACCACTGTCGGATGGACACATAGGAGAAGAGGGAGGAGGAATCCTTTCTTATATAAAACATCCCTAATGACTGAGAACTTAGTTTCTTTATACCTCAGCTTCTTCCTTTCTAACTTTGAGTCTGGTAGCTTACCATCCCATATGTATCGGATGAGAGGGTCCATCTAAGATTCACATATCTCAAGGTTTAACAAAACTCAATTGTGTTGTCTTCTTATTCAATGCTTGATCGGTGTAGGTTCTCCGTTGGCACTGACCTTCTAATTTCAGTTATGGTTGCTAACGCTAGTCCTGCCAGTGCATTGGCTTGAAAAATGTCTAGCCGAGGGATCATTTTCAGTTTCACCTCCATGAAGTTGTTTAATAATTCTTTTATCCTAGCTAGGTATTTGATCATCGAGCTCTCATATTTTACTTCATATACTCCTATGATCGATTCACTACCAGCCTAGAGTCACGGGGAATCAGTAATTGGCCGACATTCAGTGCCTTAATGAGGGAGAGACATGCTAGGAGGGCTATATACTTGGTTCATTATTAGATGCCTTGAATTTGAATCTCAAAGCATACTCTATATCAGTTTTGTCTAGAGCTGACACTATCAGGCCGGCTCTACTCCCTGCCTCACAGGAAGAACCATCAACAAAGAGGCTCCACAGTGTACCTTTTTAGAGAAGTTGCCTTCTTCTAAGGCTCCATTCTTGAATAGAATTTTTTCTTCTTTATTCTCAGTCACCACTGTCCTGGACGTACTCGTCTCAGCTTCAGCTGGGTTAGGACTTGCTCTTTTTGGCTCATTTGCTAACTTTTTAAACCCTTCAGTGTTGGCCTCGTCCCATGTGAACTCAGCCACAAAATTAGCAAAATCTTAGCCCTTGATGGTTGTTCTCGACTGGTAAATAATGTTCTATTCTCCCAACTCTATCGATAAGGCCATCAACCTACCCGACTTCTCGATTTTATGGATACCTGTCTAAGAGGAGAATCAATGAGGACAACCATTGTGTGCGCCTAAAAGTAGAGTTTCATCTTCCTTGATGCATGAATGAGGGCAAAAACTTACTTTTCCATCTTTATATCCCTCTGCTTAGCCTTGTTGTTGAAATAGACTGGCTTCTATACTCCATTATCGTCTCATACAATTACTGTGTTAATGGTCGACTTTGAGACATCCAGGTATAAAAATAGTTTTTCTCCCTGAACAGGTCGAGACAACAAAAGTGGGGAGCCGAGATAAGTTTTCAATTCCTGAAAAGCTCTCTCACACTCCTCATTCCATTCAAATGCTTTTCTCAACACTTTGAAGAAGGGTAAACACTTATCAATAGCCCAATAGCCCTGACACAAAACGGTTTAAAGCAGAAACTCGTCTAGTCAACCTCTGGACATCTTTGATGGACCTTGAAGTCTTCATTTCTACTAAAGCTTTAATTTTTTGGGGTTAACCTTTATCCCTTGTTGATTGACAATCAAACCTAAAAACTTGCCAACTCCGACGCCGAAGACACACTTAACAGGATTAAGCTTCATCCAATATTAGTCCATGGTATTGAAAGTACATTCGGTTGGCCACGTGTGTTTCGGGCTTGAGGCTCTTGGTGAGCATGTCATATACGTATACCTCCATTGTCTCTCCTATTTGATCCTCGAACATTTTGTTTACTAGCCTCTCGTATGTAGCCCTAGAGTTCTTGTGGCCAAAGGTCATTACCTTGTAGTAATATATACATTTGTCCATGATGAATGAGGTCTTTTCGACATTGTCTAGGTTCATGAATATCTTATTTTAGCTTGAGTAAGCGTCCATAAAACTCATTAGTTCATGCCCAGTCGTGGAATCAACCATTTGATATATTCTCAACAGGGAAAAGTTGTCTTTGGGGCATGCCTTAATCAGATCTGTGAAGTCAAAACACATTCTCCATTTTCCATTGGGCTTAGGCACAATGACATCATTAGCTACCAATCTAGGTAGATAACCTCTATGATGAAGTCAGCTTTCTCTAACTTCTTCACCTCATCTCTTATCACTTTGTATTTTCCCTGGAGTAGATCCTCACCTCTTCTTGACTGGTTTAGCTTCCTCGTCTAGGTTCAATTTGTGGCAGAGGACCTCCAAATCAATTCCTGGCATATCTTCATGACTCTAAGCAAAAATGATTTACCTCATCCTCAAGAGTTTAATCAACTCTTGTTTGATCTCTCTCTTCAGGTTTTTTTTATCTCAATGTTTTTTTTTGTTCGTTCTCATTGAGGACAATGGATTTTACCTCCTTAATGGCTTCACCCTTTTTCAGCTTCATCTCATCTCTGGGGTCGAGAGTGTCTATGTTATAAGTAGTGGTGGCCCTCTTATTCGCCTCTCTTTCTTTGGCCGAATTAGAGTATCCTAGTCACCTTGAACTTCCCCTACTCCATAAGGATTCGAGAATTTTATCATTTGGTGAACGGTTGAGGGTACGGCCTCAAACTCTATAAGGGATACTCATCCCATAATTATGTTATATACTGAATAAATTTTCTCGTCCATCACGAAGAAATTGATCTTCTTTGTGAAAGATCTTGACTAAGTCTCCCCCATGCTGACGTCCATCTCATAAATACCTAGAGGATGTACTTTTCATTCAATAAATCCAATTAGTGGTTGATGATATGAGATGAGCCTCTTATTGCTTAATTTTAGGCCAGTGAAGCAATCCTTGGACATTACATCGACCGAACTTCCACCGTGAACAAGTATTCTAGGGACATTACATCTCCTCATAAGAACTGTCGGACTGTAAGTCAATCTCCTCTATCGCGATGTGGGTGTGGGCCATATCATTCCAAAGATATCGTCTCAATGACGAGACCTGGAATACATCGTGAATACAATGCAAGTGCTCTGGTAACCCCAATCTGTATGCCACCGGCCTTATCCTCTCGATAATGAGAAATGTCCCTACGTACCTCGGAGCCAATTTCCCTTTCTCTCGAATCTCATTGCTCCTTTCATAGGAGACACACGCAGTAATACTTGGTCCCCCACGCTAAACTCTCAGAAGGACTATTTTGCATCCGCGTAGCTCTTCTTCCTGTCCTAGGCTACCCGAATGCGACTCCTGATAAGCTCAATCCTAGCTGAAGTCTCCTGAATCGCCTCTGCCCGAGTAATTTGTTGTCCCCCACCTCTAGCCAACAAGCAGCAGAATGACAAGGCCTACCATCCAATGCCTCAAATGGGGCCATGTCGATCGTGAACTGATAGGAGTTATTATAAGCGAACTCCACCAGTGGAAGATACGGCTCCCAACCTCCTCTAAAATCAAGGACACACATGTGTATCATATCCTCCAGCATCTGATTGGTACGCTTTGTTTGTCCATCTATCTTTGGGTGATAAGATGAACTCAATCTCAACTCTGTACCCATGGCCTCCTGAAAGCTCTCCCAGAAGCACGACACAAAAATATTGTCTCTATCAGACACAATATCCAGGGGCACCCCATGTAGCCTAACGATCTCGGCAATAAATAACTGTGCATACTGGCCCATGGTGTAGTCTGTCCGTACTGGCAAAAAATGAGCTACTTTGGTCAATCGGTCCACTATAACCCATATGGAATCGTGATCCCGCTGTGATGTAGGCAACACAGTAATGAAGTCCATGGAAATACTTTTCCATTTCCACGTAGGTATCTCCAATGACTGAAGTAACCCTGGCGGTCTCTGGTGGTCCACCTTTACCATCTGAGAGGTAGAACATTTGGACACGAACTCTGCAATGTCCTTCTTCATCCACTCCACCAGTATTGCCGCCTCATATCCTGGTACATCCCACTGCATGACGTAAGTCTTCTCCCTCTGGGACCACCAATATCCCATTAAACCTCAAACCCCATCAGAGCTCACTAAATAGGACTCAGCACCCTCAGCTAAGAGTCGTACAATCTGATCCTGGAAAAATGTATCCGCTGCTTGTGCCTGTATCACCCTTGTAACAATCTTGGGTGTGACTGATATAACCGATATAAAGGAACGGGCTACTGCATCCTGGTGTCCTAACTCTTTCCACTTCGCTCTCCATACTTCCGCTACGTCACCTACCGATCTACGACTTAACGCATCAACAACTACATTAGCCTTCCCCGGATGGTACTGTACCTCAAACTGGTAGTCTTTTACAAACTCCAGCCACCTGTGTTAACGCATGTTCAACTACCGCTAAGTGAACAAGTATTGCAGTGACTTATGGTCGGTGAACAAGAGAAACTTCTCACCCAACAAGTAATGTCTCCAGATCCGCAATGCAAACACGACCGTTGCTAGCTCCAGGTCATGGGTGGGGTAATTTCTTTTGTGAGGCATAAGCTTGCGGGAGGCAAAAGTTATAGATTTTTCCTCCTGCTGAAGTACTCCCCTGAGTCCCTGTAAGGAGGCGTAAGTATACACCAGGTACTCCACTCCCGGCCTGCGCAAAGCAAGAACTGGCGTCGAAGTCGGCTTATCTTTTATCTCATCAAAAGCCAATTGACAAGCATCATCCCATATATACCGCACTCCCTTGCGAGTCAAATTCGTCAGTGGACCCGCTATCTTTGAAAATCCTCGAATGATACTCCTGTAGTACCCGGATAACCCTAAAAAACTATACACCTCTGCCGGTACTATGGGATGTCCCCACTTCCTCACTGCCAACACTTTGCTCGAGTCAACCGATATCCCCAATTCTGACACAACATGCCCTAAAAATTGTACCTCCCGTAACCAGAACCTGCACTTCTCATACTTAGCATACAGTTGATACTCTCGTAAAGTATGAATAACCTGTCTCAAGTGCTCGACATGCTCCTCCTCAGTCTGTGAGTAAATCAGGATCTCATCTATGAATACAATGACAAACTGATCTAAGAACTCATTGAACACTCGGTTCATCAAATCCATGAATACGGCTGGAGCATTTGTCAGACCAAACGGCATGACTCTGAACTCATAGGATCCATATCTCGTCATGAAATAAATCTTCGACACATCCTTCTCCCTAATCCGTAGTTGATGGTATCCTGATCTCAAATCTATCTTTGAAAAGAAGGTTGCTCCTCTCAGTTGGTCGAACAGGTCATCGATTCAAGGCAACGGATATTTATTTCGTATCGTGACCTTGTTCAACTCCGAGTAATCCACACACAATCTTAGTGAACCATCTCTCTTCTTTACAAATAACGTCAGAGCACCCCCAAGGCGAGGTTCTCCAACGAATGAAGCCCTGGACCAACAACTGCTCTATCTGATCCCGTAACTCCCTCATCTTCATTATAGTCATACGGTACGGTGCACGTGCTATTGGCCGAGTGCTCAGCATCAAGTCTATGAAAAACTCTATCTCTCGACTGGGGGGGTAGGCCCCATATCTCCTGGAATACATCTGAATACTCATGAACGACTGGAATCGAATCTAGGGGAATCACAATCTCCTTAGAGGTATCCTCCTCTATGTAATACAAATGGGTGGAAGATCCTCCCTCTGGGCGAGGCATCGCCACCAAAAAAATCTCCTGACCCGGAATGGAAAAGATAATACTCCTACCGAAATAATCTATCATGGCTCTGTACGCAGCGAGCCAATCCATGCCAATAATGGCATCGTGCTCATGCATATCTAAAACTAGCATATCTGCGGGTAAAATCAAGCTACCAATCTCTATACCTATACCCCGACATATAAAGAAAACCAAGGATCCGTTCCCCAGTTGTGATTCTACGCATGTCACTGTACTCTCCATCGTGTCTAATAACCCAAAGGCCCGTGCAAAGTGGGTAGCTATAAAATAGTACGACGCCCCAGTATCAAATAAAACTCGACCCATAGTGTCATAGATAGGAAACGTACGCTCAATCGCGGGTAGTGCCTGAGGTGTTGCGGCCTGGTGAACGTTATAGACACGTCCATACTACAATTTCTCCCGCTGGACTGGGGCTGCTAGGATGGCTGGTAGGGCTAGAATCTGAGCTAGCACTAGGAGGGCGGCTGGAAAGAGTGGCCTCTGCGGCTCGTTATGAGCACCCTGATCTGTGGGGCCCTATCCCCCTCTGGGCAATCCTGATGCCTATGGACATTCTTTCCACATCTGAAACACCTACCCCTGAAGTTTCCTCCCCTCTGACCCTACTGCCCATGGCCCTGTTAGCCATTACCACCCCGCCACTGGCCCTGTTGAAAACGCAGTTGGCCCTAATGGCCCTGCTGCTGACGGTGTTGACACTGCTGGACATATTGACTAGACTGGCCCTGTCTATAGTTCCTAAATCCCTATCGGGAATTGCTTGATCGGAATCTCTTGGCAGGGTCCCCCTGATGGGAACTCTGATCACTATGACGAGTCTGCCCATGGGCTGCTGGTGCCCCACCAGTACTACTGCCTCGTGTTCGGCCCTACTGGCTGGACTCCCCTACTCGTTTTCTCCCCTGTTGATGGAAGTGGTGATCCTGGCAATGCAACAGAGCAGCGTTGAGTACGTCAGTGTAAGTACCCAACGATAGATTACCTATGAGGTGCTGACAAATCCTCCAGGCCAATCCATCTAGAAATAACAAGATCTTCTTCTCCTCAGTGGTGGCCTCATCCGGCACTATAGTGAGAAGTCTCGTGCCTCCTCATACTCAGCAACGGTTATACTCCCCTGCTTAAGATTAAGTAATCTTCGCCTTATCTCAGTCTGCACGTCGAATGGAAAATACTTGTTGTCAAATCGCGCTCAAAATGACTAAATCGATATGTTATCCCTCTCCTCCAAGGTAGTGGTGGACTCCCACCACTGTAAATAGGCCCCCACTAGCTTAAAGGAAGCCAGTAACTGTATTTGCACGTCAGTGCACTCATACATGCGCAGATGCCTCTGGATATCCTTCTTCCATTGGCTGGCGATCACAATGTCTGAACTACCCGAGAACTCCAGGGGTATGTGCCTTCTGAAAGGCATCCCTGACCCTCTCCCATGCAGTGGGAAGTTGTGCTGGTACAGGCGCTGCTGCCTTAACCTGGGGTAGAGCCTGCTGCACCAACGCTAATGAGGCATTGACCGCCTGGGCAACAATAGCGGCTACTTCAGTTGCATTCATCATTCCCTAAGCTGGAGATGCTGGCTGCTCGGGCTGGGCATTCTGATATCGGGATGCGCATCTCGAAGGAATCTGAAATGATAAGGAATATATTAGTCTACAGTTATTATCAAGCCTCAAATAGTTGAAGATGTAAGCGTAAATACAAGAATACAACAGTCCTAAAAATAGGGCTCTAAATCAAAGACACTAAGTTGAAAGCGAAATAAATCGTACAGATCCTTAAGGACACTATAACCTGATGTTCTGATATCACCTGTGACACCCCACCTAATTAAATACAGGGTGATCAGTCCTTTATTAAATTAAAATCAAGGTGAACGGTTGGTTCATTCTTACCATCACTGTCACAAAATAAATATTTCCAATTTAAACACCCTAAATTATTAAGCTAAGTGTCAAAACAATTTAAAGTATTCATTCATTTAATTTCGTTGTAAATCCTTTTTTAAACATTATCAAATTTGAATAATACAGATGATAAAGATACCAATCATCCAACGAACCATGCCAACTAGATTATCAAATCCAAATAATTAACCACAAACCACAGATAATGTGAGAGATAAAATAATACCAAATGAAAACAGAGTACTGAAATGATAGAATTATGAATTCCTTATCAAGTCCAAACAAGTCTGAAAATTGGCGACACATGCCCTAACTAAAAGAGCTAAACAGAAGTCTTAGGAACCAAAGAAGGAAGTGTCTACTGCAATGACCTGCAACTCCCACACAAGCTGCAGCACGTCCGGTCAAATGGAACTAAACTTGACACCCCTGTGGCTGAGCACCTGTACGTGACACTCTCTTGAGAATTCTCACCTCTCATATAGTGTGCACGCCTACCTTACTACCAAATGCCTCAAGAATCTATCTAACTTATCTCCCAATGATTTTATTTCGAGAAGTCACGAGGATATGATATTTAGTTTAGGGACCAATCTCTTCAAGATTACTTACATTACTTAATATATCTCAGTACCGTTATAAAGTTCCCAAATACTTACTATAAAATTTGGAGCATTTATTCAATACTTAACTACTTAAATGCACAGTAGAAGATTTCCATATATACGTATATATATTAAACACTCATATAATATATATATATATATATATATATATATATATATATATATATATATATATATATATATATATATATATATATATGCTATCGGCACCCCACATAAAATCTATGGTGCTGGCATACTCTGCTATCAAGTCCCCGTATCACTCGTACTGAGGGAAATACTAGTTCGGAATCACTCTCGAACTGTATTAACACAATACACACAAAATGGAGGCGAAACATAGTTCCAAGTCACTAAGAGGTCATCACATATCCCTCACGTCTCTTAGGACCGTCTGACTATCATTCTCAGATAGCATGTACCAAGGAATCCTATGTTCTAGGGTACAAGTCAATATCCCCCATAAAGGTCCCATTGAGATAAGACTGTCCCGGCGCGGCAACCCCCGTGATAGCAAGTAGCGCGGGTATGATTATACACAAACATAATATAAATATATACACATGCACTCGATTATATATATAAATATTCTCATTTTTCAATTAGGTTCGCCCCCGACCCGTATTAATATTTAAACCGTACTTAATACAATTTTTACCCCAATCTTTACGTATAAAGAACTCATCTCATTTATTCTTAATTATAATCATTTCGCCATTACTTCTTATCCCTCGAAGTATCCTTTCTTCCTAAAGGTCAATTTAGTAAGTACACCCTCTCTAAGATACTGGTCGAAGTCATTTATAAACCTCCCAATTCCGTAGCTAACATGCGAACGATTTTCAATATGTATTAAACCCCCCGTTAACCCACGGTTTTATCCCATATAAAATTTCACTCAACGGTATTCTACTTAGACCCTATTGGTCCTCTCCATGGCCCAATATTCTCTTTAAATGATATTTAAGGGTTCCCACGTATTCTATCCAAATTAAAAAAAAAGGAAAAACATGTGGTTTCCAGGAGGGATCGATCGATTGAGGAAGGGGGTTGATCGATCGACACTCTTGGGTCAATCGATCGATCAAGCAGGTATTCCGAATTCGGCCATTGTTAACTACGGGTTTCCTACTTCAACCTCAACCAAAACTCCATAATTGAGTCCCAAACTCCCAAACAAGTTTACTACTGATTAAATACACCTATATACATGATTTCCTACGTGAAGAACGTACAAATTCATCAACGGTATTGAATTAAAGGGCAAATTCATCATAATTATCAAGAGCCCTAGTTTTACATTAAATTTTCAATCCTCTAATTCTTTTTCCAAATTTCTCACTTCTAAACCATTACAATTTTTTGGCTAATCCTCTACATATGTTGAGATTTCCAGAATATACGTATTTCCTCTAAAGCATGTGATTTAAATTCCCTAAATCATCAATTTCTTCCATAAAACATATATTCATCAACCCTATTCTAATATGGGAGAAATATTAACTAGAAAAATAGCAAGATAGATACTTGCCTGGGATTTGAAGGTCTAATTTGTTGGTGATAATGATATGGATGCGTTCCTTGTCTTATGATCTTTGCCCCGGTGGTGTTAATCTTGAAAGAGGTGCTACATTTTGTGATCAATTCTTGAAAAGCTCTCTACCTTTCTTCTCTAATGTCCATTCTAAGTTTCTGTGATTGTTAACCCTAAAAGCTAACCTCTAATAGTTGATATAACTCAAAAAAATTCGTGGTTTTAATCACCCAAAAATACAGAATGACTATAGTACCCTCCTGGGATGCCAGTTAGGCCTAAAAATGCCCCGAGACCCAAACTAAACCCGCGGGTTCACTTTTCTGACTATCTCAACCTTTTCGGACACGTTGGCGCACTCGAAATGACCATACGGGCAACTTATAATTTATTCACTTTTATAATAATAATTTAGTCCCGACACGATACATGCACGTCCCGACTTAATTTCCATAATTGTCTTGTTATTCATTCGTGACATTTTAATAAATTCAATTCTATATGTTACTTTACTCATCTAGTAATATTCAACAAATTCCCAATAATTACTAACTCTCGTCACGCTAGTAAATATTTTTAAATAAAATTTCGAATTAATATTAAATTAATAACTCAATTAAATTTAATAAATCCCCAATTTTAAAAGTCATAAAAATATTGGGTATTACAAAAATCTGTCAATATAACTTTTTAGAGGCATTGTTCGTTCCTTTAGTAACTAGGTGGGAAGCATTAATAGGAGTATTTAACTTCGATCGTAGGGATCAATTTCTAGTCGCATAGCTTCATAATAATTCTGTAAAGCTTTCGCATAATTTTGCTTAAGATTGAGATGACATCCGTTACGGTCGTCATTCAATTCAAAGAAACGCCATTCCAGAATCGTAAATGAGATTTTCATCTCATACGGCTCCTCTCTTGTATGCATAATGAAATGATGTAGGTAAATTTCAAAAGATGAAAATATTCCCATTATGAGTACAAACTATTAATAGGTTAAAAATTTTGCCATTGGATTATAATCCAATAGATGAACCCCTGACTTGTTTAGAGTTGACTACTCAATGTTCAAAGTGCACTTACTTCTCTAAGAAACTCAAAGCTAAGAAACTCCACTCCTACAGATATTTCATGCTTCAGAGTTTCCGTGCAAGATATACTGTAGCTATTCAGCAAGACACCAAATAAGTATCCAATAAACAAACCTGCTTTGTGTTGCACAATATTATCTTCATTATTAATCATGATGGAAAAAATTTATGTTGCAAAGAATGTTGAACTAAATACTAGTAAAAGTACTATAAGAAATTATAACTATGAGATGTTCATTAATTGATAATTTTTCCCACAAACTCTGCCTTAAAACTATAAATATTACATATGGATGTTGATCTTTATGAATGAAAGAATTTCTAAATAAGTGCAACTGAAATGTAAATACTCCGACATTCGAGGAATTTCCAACCTGAGCTCCTATGTATAAATTTGATTTTGTCAGTTCCTTTCAGATTGTATTTGTTAGTCACAATTTCGTCAAATTGTAAAAGATTGTTATCAAGATGAAAAATTGACTTGAATTTGGGCAATGAAAGTAACAACTTTTACTATATCATTGTTTGATCACATTAACCATGAGACTCTTCATAAAACAAGGGAATCTCTAACATAGACATTGGACAGAGGAAGTAACAGCTTTTACTATATATATTATATTGAAATTAAGCTTTCATCAATAAGGTTAAGTACATGCCTTAAGTTAAATCAACAAACTGTCTCCACTCTTTTACCCACTTATAATTCTAAATGAGCCTCCATCCTTGCTCTTCATCAAGTAAACTATCACAATTGTTGGAGAGTTGTCAATACAACATAATCAAAAAGCCACAAACAAAACATATAACAAGTTAAACTAAAAAGTGATTAAATTGTATCCTCGTTGCACCACCATTGCAATAGTTTCAAACATCCATCCTCTATGACTAGTGACCATACTAGACGATGAAACTAATTTTGAGCAGTCTATGTCGACATCCAAAAAATTCAAAATGAGCTTTGAAAGGAGGTTTAGATTGCTTCATGTCTCCAGAATGAGAAGATATATTTATTTTTTCAGCAAACAGCCAAAAATTGTATTTGAAACCAAATATTTGAGAAAAAAAAAAGATTTTATCTAAAATAATATATGCAAGAAGTTCTAAACGTTGCTCCTCCTCCTTACTCTAAACAATATACAAATTGCGTATACCATTCCTCCACATATGTCTTTCTACTTCTTTCGATGTTAATCGCCACTAATTTCGACACTTTGCGCATGGGCATGGTATCGTGGTCAAGCCATGAACGTTGTTTTCTTCTGCAAATTTAATAAAAACTCCAATGACCTTTAAATATAAAAGTGTGCCTTTGTTATTTCCATGTATCCATTATTTGTTATTCGATCGCGACATTATCGAATAAAAGAGAGAGAAGACGATCAGACACTAATATGTTACTTCTATTAGTTTGGACCTCTTTCTATTTACTAATTCTGTCATCCAGTCAAGTTTTTTCTAGCATGTATTATTACAAGATTATATATTGATGAATATTTATATAAATTTTGGTGTAAATAATGGTAAAAGAAAACAAATTCATTTACAAAAGCTTATTAATAGTAGCTTCTTAACAGTGACTGAGTATGAATGATTATATGGACGTGTGATGAATTCACAAGTTAGGCTAAATTAAGACATGACACGAATACCAAATGGACACATGTACGAGTAGAGTGTTAATAGGTTAAACATGTCACGTGTTACCTTCCATACACCAAAATATTCTTTCTAGAGAGAGCTAACCAGTATTTTTTGAATTGCATTAAAGAAACTTAATTCTTTAGGGGAAATTGTCATTCTTTGATTTCAAAGGACCAAAGTGATGCAAGAGCATAGGGATATAATCGTCTTTTTTAGCATTTATTATATTTTTCCCCTTTTGTACCTTTTACCTATTGAGTCCTTCATTGTATCGCTTTTTCCATTTTAAGATTGAGAGCTTGGAGAGAGAAATAAGAAATCCTCTTCCATTTTTCAAGTTGTTGTGTAAATAACTTCTTTTTTTACGCTTTCGCAACCTAGATTACATCAAATTGGTATCAGAGCGTGGTTTATTCTTGGATCAGCCATGTTCATAGAATATTGGGACTCCCATTGGAGTCATCCAGATGATGTTCGAATAAACCATAACCTTACATTAGCCACACCTAATATCACCACCTCCGACAACCCTTTTTCCCAAAAAAAGATAATCGAGACAACCCAATGCAGGGCCCATAGCCGCCGACAAACCCTAGGCCTCTTTCGCCAGCAGTTCCTCTCTAAAACCATTGAAGCCACGGCCAAATTGCAGAAATCAAACTATAACCCTCGACACAGCAACTGCGACCTCAGTAGGAGGTTCGGCCTGTCGTTTTTGCCCGGGGCTACCATTGATCCGCCCGGAATCTTCTTCAGACCTGCCCGGAATGATACAAGGCAGTTTTGACACAAAATCTTAACCCGAAATTCAGGAAGCCCATCGAAAATTCAAGAACCAATCCCGAGATCCACCAAAAATTTTATAAAACCTTCAAAATAACCAAGATTCAGGGCCTAATAACTCCAACCAATCCAAGACCATTTCTAACGCAAACCCTAGCCAAATCCAACAAAACACAATTAGTTCCAAACCCTATTTACCCCAATCCCAAGAAACCGTAATTCTTGCTCCATTTAAAAACCCTAATTTTCTATACAAAGGATACGCCTCTTTAGGCATCTTCTCCATTCCTACCAACGTCCCATTACTTACCACTCAATCCATTTGCCGATAACGAGATTTATTTTGCTCGACCCAAGCAAAACTTGTCGATGTCTCTACTACCTACACACATACTGTAATGATTACAATGCCCGTCGATCCTCAAACACCTCCACCTAACAATGACACTTGGATTTGATCGAGTATATTTTTTACTCGTACACCGCAAAGGGGATGCTATGCACAGTGATTATTGATGGGGGAGCTAGTGATAATTTGGTCGTGCAAGAGATGGTTGACAAGTTAAAACTTCCCCAAAAATTATTTCCCATTCTGTGTCGTATTGGGTGGTTAGGGAGTGGAGCCACACTTACCCCTAGTCAGCAATGTCGAGTGACTTTTTCCATTGGAGACTATCATGATGAGGTTGTATGCACCGTGGTGGATATGAGAGTGTGTCATCTTCTTTTGGGGAGGCCGTGGAAATTTGATCATCGTCGAATATATGATGGCCGAGTCAACACTTATTCATTTACACACGAGGGGAAGGACTTTCTTCTCCGCCCCATGCAACCATTCCTGATGTCTCGACCTTCCGCCCTTGTAGTTTCACATGAGGAGTTACTAACTGAGGCCACGGAGATAAGATTATGTTATACCCTTATTAGTCCCATTACCACTCTGGAGGCACTCGTTCCACCGTGTGTTCAGAGTTTGTTGGAGTCTTTTGATGACGTGTGTACACCACCGAATGATCTTCCCCCACTTCGAGATATACAGCATGCCATTGACTTTATTCCAGGGGCACAACTCCCTAATCTTCTCCACTACTGCATGTCGCCCGCGGAGCACGCTGAGTTACAGAGACAAGTCACTGAGTTATGTGACAAGGGGTACATTAGGAAGAGTGTGTCTCCTTGTGTGATACCGGTATTGTTGGCTCCCAAAAAAGGATGGAAGTTAGCATGTGTGTGGATAGTCATGACATTAACAAAATCACCATGAAATATAGATTTCCAATTCCCAGACTTGAGGATATATTGGACCAGCTCCATGGGGAGACGATTTTTTCCATGCTAGACTTGAAGAGTGGCTATCACCAGATACGTATGAGATCGAGGGATGAATGGAAAACTGCATTTAAGACCAAAGATCAGCTTTATGAGTGGACGGAGATCCCTTTTGGCCTCTTCAATGCTCCATCCACATTTATGAGGGTGATGACTCAGATTTTACACCCTTTATTGGGCAAGTTCATCATAGTATACTTTGATGATATTTTAATTTATAGTCGGTCTGAGGAGGAGCATCTTAGACATGTGACCCACGTTTTGGAAGTTTTACGAACCGAACGCTTTTTCCTCACGTTGAAAAAGTGTGCTTTCATGGTTTCATCGGTGACTTTTTTGGGTTACGTAGTATCCAAAGATGGCACTCGGGCGGATGACGCCAAGATTCAGGCAATAATGGATTAGCCCACCCCTACTTTAGTGACTCAAGTTCGTAGCTTCCATGGGCTTGTCGAGTTTTATCGACGGTTCATAGCAGGATTCAGCGTCGTCGTGGCCCCGATCACGGACTTAATGAGAACTTCTTCGAGCGCCGAGTTCAGATGGACCGAGGAGGCCAAGCGATCCTTCAAGAGCATCAAGGAGTTGATGAAGACTGCTTTTATCCTCTCCTTGATGGACTTTGATCAGTTGTCTTACGATGCTTGCTAGATTAGGGTGGGGGTTGTCTTGAGCTAGAATGGGAAGCCCATTGCCTTTTTTAGCCAGAAGTTGACGGGAGCGGCATTACACTACTCTACGTATGATTTAGAGTTCTATGCAGTTGTGAAGGCCGTGAAGTTTTGGTCACCTTACCTCTTATATAAGGAGTTTGTGATCAAATCTGATCACGAGGCCTTGCGATTCCTTCATAGCTAGCAGTGTGTTAGTGACAGACACGTCAAGTGGACTGCCTATCTTCAACGTTACACTTTCCACCTACAGTACAAGCCCGATAAGTAGAATCTGGTAGCAAATGCACTTAGTCGGCGAGCTCATGCTTTACTGACTTTGCAGAGTAAGATTTTTGGATTTTATGAGATTCGAGACCTCTACCCGACCGATGTGGATTTGGGGCCCATTTATGCCCCATGCCAGCATGGCAATGGGGCATCAGGTGAGTACCTATTATAGGACGACTTTTTACATCACGAGACAGCTTTGTGTATTCCTTCTTCCTCTTTGCAAAAAAATATTATTTCCGAGGTTTATGGGGGAGGATTAGTAGGTCACTTGGGGAGGCATGCACCCATGCATTGTTACGAGACCATTTTTATTGGCCAACGATGAGGCCGGATACTAACGCCTTCATCAGGCATTGTTATACCTATTAGACGGCGAAGGAGCAGCACTCCAATGCATGCTTGTACACTCCACTTTCGATACCCAAGAGCCCGTGGCAGAACGTCTCGATGGATTTCATTATGGGCCTCCCCTGTACTTTCAAGGGGCATGATTCTATCATGGTAGTTGTTGACCGATTCTCCAAGATGTCTCATTTTATCCCGTGTTCTCGTATGACAAATTCTTCTCATGTCACGTCCTTATACTTCCGTGAGATTGTCCGTTTACATGGCGTTCCCCGCAGCATCACGTCCGATCGAGATGTACGCTTTATGGGACATTTCTGGCAGACCTTATGGCACTTATTACGGACAAAGCTCCTCTTTTTGACTGCCTTTCATCCACAGACCAACGGATAGACATAGGTGATTAACAGGATTGTGGGAGACCTTTTGAGTTGTTTGACCTCCAATCACCCTTGCAAGTGACATATCATGATTGCACAAGTCGAGTTTGCCTTCTGTAATACCGTCAACAGATCTACGGATTTCTCCCCCTTCCAAATTGTGTTGGTCAGTCCCCAACGATGCCTATTGACCTCGTTGAGCTACCACCGACAGTTCCTATGTGCCCCTCTGCAAATGAGTTTGCAGCCCACGTGACATCCATCCAGGCCGACATCCGTACTCGTCTACAAACAACCTACGCCTTTTATAAAGAGGCGACTGATGAGCATCGTCATATTGAATCTTTCCAGCCTAGCGATTTAGTTATGGTGTAGCTCCAGAAGGAGCAATGTTTAGGCAAAGGAAATAAGCTTCATATGAGACGTTTTGGCCCTTTTTCTTATTATTCGAGTTTGTGGACTGAATGCCTATGAGCTCGAATTTCCTCTGGACTTTCGCATGTACCGCACATTTAATGTGGGAGACCTTTCTCCTTTCCGAGGCACCCATCCCTCTTCCCTCATCCTCGACCCAATCAGTCTATTCCCATGTTGATCGTATTGAGAGCATACTTGATTCTGCACTACACCAAAAACAGGAATCTGGCACGGTTTAAAACTGTGCCAGATCAAATCTGGCACGATTTTGAACTGTGCCAGAATCAGGTGTTCCAAAATAGCATTTTTTTCTAGCACGGCTCAAAAGTGTGTCAAATTTGGCCAAACAGGAAAACTTCTGGCACACATTAAACCGTGCCAGAATTTGACACTTTTGGCACAGTTTTTAACTGTGCCAGATTCAGCACAGTTTAAAAAAAATTGACACAGTTCAAAACCGTGCCAAAATATGATACACTTTTGCCACGGTTTTGAACTGTGCCAATTTTTTTATAAAAAGAAAAAAAATTAATTATTTGAAAGCACAAAATTCACAAATTAATAATATTGCACATTGTTAATAAACTAATGTACATATAAACTTCAAAATATTACAAGTCTTTAACAGTTCACAAGCCTAAAAAAAATTGGGCAAAATTTCCTCTATTTTCTGGACATTCCAAAACCTGCTAATACAAAATCTGCCTAACATAACGCCCGCACGGCCACAAAATATAACAATTAACTTACAAAAGCCCGCACGGCCATAAAAATCAACAATAAAATAACAAAAGACCGCACGACCATGACAAAAAAATGGAATCATGAATAATCCCCTTGTTGTAAACCATTGAGTTCTCTGTGTGTTCCACGTGAATAAATGCCAACGATAAACTGTTATCCTGTAAAAAAAATAGGATACAAAGAATATACGATATTAGTAACCCAATAATTTACAAAAAAAAAATTTACTCAAACTAAAAAATTACATATAGGAGTGAAAATTATCGTCATATTCTCAAACCGGGAGCCCCGGGAGTACGCGGCCAGCTCCTACAAGTTACATTGGTCACGTGCGAGGTGTCCGTGCCTCCTACGGGGTGGTTTGGGGGCTGGTTTGGGTTTTCACCCTTTAACGGCTTGTTTTTAAGTTTAAGTGTTGATTTTTGCAAATTATCGTCATATTCACAAATCGGGAGATCCGGGACTACGCGGTCAGTTCCTAAAAGTTATATTGGTCCCATACAAGGTGTTCGTGCCTCCTACGGGGTCGTTTGGGGGATGGTTTGGGTTTTCACCCTTTAACGTCTTGTTTTTAACTCTAAGTGTGATTTTTACAAATTATCGTCATATTCTCAAATCGGGAGACCCGGGACTACGCGGTCAGTTTCTACAAGTTACATTGGTCCCGTGCGAGGTGTTCGTGCCTCCTACGGGGTCGTTCGGGGGTTGGTTTGGGTTTTCACCCTTTAACGGCTTGTTTTTAAGTCTAAGTGTTGATTTTTACAAATTATCGTCATATTCACAAACCGAGAGATACGGGACTACGCGGTCAATTCCTACAAGTTACATTGGTCCCGTGCGAGATGTTCGTGCCTCCTACGGGATCGTTTGGGGGCTGGTTTGGGATTTCACCCTTTAACGGCTTGTTTTTAAGTCTAAGTGTGATTTTTGCAAATTATCGTCATATTCTCAAATCGGGAGGCCCGGGACTACGCGGTCAGTTCCTACAAGTTACATTGGTCCCGTGCGAGGTGTTCGTGCCTCCTACGAGATCGTTTGGGGGCTGGTTTGGGTTTTCACCCTTTGACGACTTGTTTTTAAGGGGTTTTCACCCTTTAACGGCTTGTTTTTAAGTCTAAGTGTGATTTTTGCAAATTATCATCATATTCTAAAACCGATAGACTCGAGACTACGCGGTCAATTCCTACAAGTTACATTGGTCCCGTGCAAGGTGTTCGTGCCTCTTACATGGCCGTTTGGGGACTGGTTTGGTTTTCACCCTTTAACGGCTTGTTTTTAAGTCTAAGTGTGATTTTTGCAAATTATCATCATATTCTCAAACCGGGAGACCCGGGACTACGCGGTCAATTCCTACAAATTACATTGATCCCATGCAAGGTGTTCGTGCCTCCTACGGGGTCGTTTGGGGGATGGTTTGGGTTTTCACCCTTTAACGACTTGTTTTTAAGTCTAAGTGTGATTTTTGCAAATTATCGTCATATTCTCAAATCGGGAGACCCGGGACTACGCGGTCAGTTCCTACAAGTTACATTGGTCCCGTGTGAGGTGTTCGTGCCTCCTACAGGGTCGTTTGGGGTTGGTTTGGGTTTTCACCCTCAAACGGCTTGTTTTTAAGTTTAAGTGTTGATTTTTGAAAATTATCCTCATATTCACAAACCGGGAGACCCGGTACTACGCGGTCAGTTCCTACAAGTTACATTGATCCCGTACGAGGTGTTCGTGCCTCCTACGGGGTCGTTTGGGGGTTAGTTTGGATTTTCACCCTTTAACGGCTTGTTTTAAAGCCTATGTGTGATTTTTGCAAATTATCGTCATATTCTCAAACCGGGAGACCTGGGACTACGCGGTCAGTTCCTACAAGTTACATTGGTCCCGTGTGAGGTGTTCGTGCCTCCTACAGGGTCGTTTGGGGACTGGTTTGGATTTTCACCCTTTAACGGCTTTTTTTTAAGTCTATGTGTGATTTTTGCAAATTATCGTCATATTCTCAAACCGGGAGACCCGGGACTACGCGGCCAGTTCCTACAAGTTACATTGGTCACGTGCGAGGTGTTCGTGCCTCCTACGGGATCGTTTGGGGGATGGTTTGGGTTTTCACCCTTTAACGGCTTGTTTTTAAGTTTAAGTGTTGATTTTTGCAAATTATTGTCATATTCTCAAACCGGGAGACCCGGTACTACGCGGTCGGTTCCTACAAGTTACATTGGTCCCGTGCGATGTGTTCGTGCCTCCTACGGGGACTACGCGGTCAGTTCCTACAAGTTACATTGATTCCGTACGAGGTGTTCGTGCCTCCTACGGGGTCGTTTGGGGGCTGGTTTGGATTTTCATCCTTTAAGGGCTTGTTTTTAAGTCTAAGTATGATCTTTGCAAATTATCGTCATATTCACAAACCGGGAGACCCGGGACTACGCGGTTTGTTCCTACAAGTTACATTGGTCCCGTACGAGGTGTTCGTGCCTCCTACGGGGTCGTTTGGGGGATGGTTTGGATTTTCACCCTTTAACAGCTTGTTTGTAAGTCTAAGTGTGATTTTTACAAATTATCGTCATATTCTCAAATCGGGAGGCCCGGGACTACGCGATCAGTTCCTACAAGTTACATTGGTCCCGTATGAGGTGTTCGTGCCTCCTACAGGGTCGTTTGGGGGATGGTTTGGGTTTTCACCGTTTAACGGATTTTTTTTTAAGTCTATGTGTGATTTTTGCAAATTATCGTCATATTCTCAAACCGGGAGATCCGAGACTACGCGGTCAGTTCCTACAAGTTACATTGGTCCCGTGCGAGGTGTTCATGCCTCCTACAGGGTCGTTTGGGGGCTGGTTTGGATTTTCACCCTTTAACGGCTTGTTTTTAAGTTTAAGTGTCGATTTTTGTAAATTATCATCCTATTCTCAAACCGGGAGACCCGTGACTGCGCGATCAGTTCCTACAAGTTACATTGGTCCCGTGCGAGGTATTCGTGCCTTTTACGGGGTCGTTTGGAGGCTGGTTTGGATTTTCACCCTTTAACGGCTTGTTTTTAAGTTTAAGTGTTGATTTTTGTAAATTATCGTCATATTCACAAATCGGGAGACCCGGGACTACGCGATCAGTTCCTACAAGTTACATTGGTCCCGTACGAGGTGTTCGTGCCTCCTACGGGGTCGTTTGGGGGATGGTTTGGGTTTTCACCCTTTAACGGCTTGTTTTTAAGTCTAAGTGTGATTTTCGCAAATTATCGTCATATTCTCAAACCGGGAGGCCCGGGACTACGCGGTCAGTTCCTACAAGTTACATTGGTCCCGTACGAGGTGTTCGTGCCTCCTACGAGGTCGTTTGGGGGATGGTTTGGGTTTTCACCCTTTAAAGGCTTGTTTTTAAGTCTATGTGTGATTTTTACAAATTATCGTCATATTCTTAAACCGGGAGACCCGGGACTACGCGATCAGTTCCTACAAGTTACATTGGTCCCGTGCGAGGTGTTCGTGCCTCCTACGGGGTCGTTTGGGAGCTGGTTTGGATTTTCACCCTTTAACGGCTTATTTTTAAGTTTAAGTGTCGATTTTTATAAATTATCATCTTATTCTCAAACCGGGAGATCCGTGACTACGCGGTCAGTTCATACGAGTTACATTGGTCCCGTGCGAGGTGTTCGTGCCTCTTACGGGGCCGTTTGGGGGCTCGTTTGGGTTTTAACCCTCGAACGGCTTGTTTTCAAGTCTAATCTACGTATTTTGAAATTATCGTCATATGCTCAAACCGGGAGACCCGTGACGACACGGTTAATTCTTACAAATCATATTGGTCTAGTGATATAGAAATTATCGAGTTCCTACGAGTCACATTGGTTATTATTTTTGGAAATTGGTTTGTTTTCTTTATCATTGCATTAACCAAATGTTCAACTTATATTCAACCCAACTATAAACTACCTAAGTCATTCAATTAGTTCTACATAAATACTAAAGATCTTTACAGATTCATCAAATAGTGCCTTAAGTGCGGCCATTTCCAAAGGTGCTTGCAAAGAAAACTTCCATCTTTTACTTCCTGTTATGATAACATATAAACATAGAAACATGACATTAAACGTTTCAAAATTAACATTGTAGAACCGACATCCTATTTAACCTTGAAAATGAAATCAAACAAAAAACATGAACATAAATAAAACAATAATAGATCTAAGGGATAACAAAAAGGAAATGGAGATGAGACTGACTGAGATTGGATAGGAAACGGAGTCGAAATTGAGGAACGACCCAGCTTTGGCACAGGACAACGATGGGTTCACTACTGCTGCTGCCACCTCATCTTTACTACTGCCGCTGCCACCTCATCATCACGATGTTCTAAATATTAGTCTCAAATAATGCATGTTCGAATCAGTAGCAGCATAACAATACTCCAAAGTGTTCCACCACTTACCATTCACATCAAAAACCAGTAAAAGAAAGGGAGGTTGTGAGAACAAACTCAAAAACCAGTAATTAATTTCAAATGTTTTTTACTTTCTCAAGTGAGCAACATATTCTTGGCGGCTCACGTTCTTCATATACTCCACGTTCTTCATATGTTCTCAAGTAAGCAACATATTCTTTAGACAATAACCTGAAATACAGGCACCATGGGATTTGAATAGCATAAATGAAACCAAACATATAGGGTTCGGATAGCTGTTATATTAACAGTTATATAACTGTTTATATAACAGTTATATAAACAGTTATATAACTGTTATAGAGCATTATTGGAGTTGTGCTTCGTAGGAAAGTAAAGTATGAAACATAATTCATTATGACGTTTATAACCATGTCATTTTGACTCGAATCTAGTGAGGTATGAAATGTGTCAAGAAGCCTACATAATCAAAGAATCTTATAAAGTGTTGAATAGCATAAATGAAACCAAACATATATGGTCCGGATAACTGTTATATTAACAGTTATATAACTGTTTATATAAACAGTTATATAATTGTTATATAACTGTTATATAGGGTAATATGGTAATGTGTCTGATGTAATTGAGTCATTGGTAGTTTATGGAGCTCTTACATCGTTAATAAGACATTGGTCTTATAACAACTTTCATGCCAAAGAAGCCTACATAATCAAAGAAGTTTATAAAGTGTCAAGACAAAAGCTTATAGTAGAAGATGAGTCTCATACCTGTTAGGATCACCTCTATAATCAAGAATACGGAGACCTCAATGGGAATTACCTCAATGGTGTTGGGGACTAAGTCTGATCGGAAACGTTATATACCTCTAATGCAGGAGTGATAACTGAAATTCATCAAATTGCTAAAGAAGTTCCAAATATTAGCAGCAATAGGACCTGAAATCAACAAATGATAATTGGATTCTGAATTCTTTTTACAGCACTGACATCTAGATGCAAGCCTTACCTAACTTTTTGGATCAGCATATCAACAGGAACACTATTAGATAAGGCTCTCCATACAAAATAGACATTTTAGGAAAAAAATGAGATCAATTTAATAATGAAAATTGACACATTCACTTTGAATGCGAAACCAAGCAGTGGTGTATCTAACTACTTGATACCTAAAGACTCCAGTGCCTTGTTCACAGAAATAAAACATTCACTTTGTTCAGTACCTTTATATGTCTTAACTGAAGACATATGTCTTAACTGATATATCTTAACAGAAGATAAAAAATTGACACATTCACTTTGATATGTCTCAACTGAAGACTCTAGTACCTTTTCACGGCACTACCTCCTACATATTTATGTATTCATAAGCATTGGACTTCAATCAGATCTTATATTAATATGTGATCATCTTTCAACAAAGCTTTTAGAAGAATTGATACAAAGAATGATAATTGTCTAATCAATATTTGAGATTCATGGATTCCACTCTCGCGAAATGCAAAATGGAATGGGCATTTGCCCAATATGTTGGTTGTATCATCAATATTTGATATTCAAACCCCACCAAGACGTGTTTAGCAATTATACTAAAAAAATGGCAATCCTAAGCGCTAAACTATCTTGATATAGCACATTATGAGCGTCTACAACTCATTCAAATCGAAGTACAATACCTGAGAAAGGTGCCCAACATCTAAAGCTTAGCCAAATATAGATTCTAGAGCCTCAACAACATCGTTTACTTCCTTCGTAGGCACATCAAAGCACACAGAATGTTCCTATTGGCCTGCATTTGATCAAATCAATATGAATTTTACAAATATAGGATAACATTTTACATATACCAAGGATGAAGAGGATACCTGAGATATCATGATAACATTAGCTCCCATATCTTTCACAGAAGAAAAAAATGGCACTCGCTGTACTAAGAACACAAGCCATCCCAGTTCTGCAAGAAGCATTTCCAAGGTGAAACTTAAAACGGGAAAATGAAAATAACTACGACCTATATCTAATAGTAACTTTATCTAATAGTAACTTTAGATGGTTATATGCATGCGTGATAATGAACACAATGACATATATCCAAATAAAAAAGAATCTTTAAAACCGAAAAGAATACCAACCAATGTGATCTGCCCTGTATCAGAAGAACTCATTATCTTCTCCATATTAGTCTTATAGCTCCACCTTAGAATATACATTATTTCTTACTCATTGTCAGTAAAAAATAAAACTGCAGATGAACTAACATCAAGCATTCCAACCTGAAAAAATGTTAATTTATAAATTATGATTTGGCTGCCTTGCAATCTACAACTTGACCCAAGACGAATAATAGATTATTATTAAGAAAACCATAAAATCTCCCATGCATAGAAATGATTATCTCAAGTTAAAAATAAAATATTACCAGCTTTCAAATAAAGTAAGCACTAAGTGCTCGTTTAATTCGAGTTTTAGTGCTTTCCTGGAATCCCAAATATGTGAATTCACGTATATTGTCTCATAAGAGTTTGAATCTCAAGATGTTGATTCATTTTCTAAACCCCAAACTTCATATGTGAATTTAGCAGCACTAAATGTCATAAAAAAAATAAGATCACATATTCCTTCATAACGTTCAATCGAAAATGATTATAAATTTCATCAAGAAAAAAATTCAAAATAAGATATGGGTCATACTAAGATCTAGAAAGTGAGTTTTGTAAAATAAAAAATGTTTTACCCACATCTACTACTACTACTACTACTACTAATAATAATAATAATAATAATAATAATAATAACGCCATGATCATATAACATCTTAGTAAAAGTGCAATTTGAAACAAACATTAATATGGATATGGCCCGTTAATGAGTAAATTTGAAATTAACAATATAGTAAATTAGGCTGAATTTATCCTAAGCAGATAAGATCATGATATCCAAAGTAGAAACGAAAATTAACACAAGATCTTCAAAAAATATCTAGTAAGTGCTCCAAACGAATAAAACTTACAATGTTGAAAACTGCAGGTGCACCTGGCCCTGTATAAATCATAATATAAAGCTTAAGCAAACAAATACTTAAAATCCCATGATGCTAAGTACATTCAATTCAATTTGTAAGTGGAATTTCATGAACACTACTAACCGGGTATAAACTAATAAAATCCAGAGAGCGTATGGATTAAGAGGCTATGTACATTCAATTTGTAAAACCCTAATAATACATTAAAAAACACAATAAATATTTTAAAAGGGTATATATAAAACCCTAATAATGGATTTGAGAACGAAAAATGCAGATTCTCCAAGTATAGTGGCGTATTATGGTATGTATGGGATTTTTGGTTCAGATTCTCACAAAAAGTAGAGGTTAAGGATTGAAATCTCAAAGTTCAAAAGAGAGATAAAAAGAAGCATTAAAGGGAGGTTCGGAGAAGAAGAGAGAACCTTTGGCAGATTTTAGGGTATCCAACTAGTGGTAGTGACTGGTGAGGGAGAGCGGCGAGCGGGAAACAAAAGAGAATGAGAGAGAGGAGAGAGCGGGAGAGCAAAAGAGAAATAGTAGTATTTTTGTAGGTTATTTATATTTTAATTAGGTGTGCTCAATTTTGGCACACTTTTAAACCGTGCCAAATTTTGGCACTGTTTTAAAGTGTGCCAGATTGTCATTAAACCGTGCCAGAATCTGGCACAGGTTAAAACTGTGCCATATTTTTAACAACAGGGTGTGCCAAATTGTTGTTTTTGGTGTAGTGATTTGTCTCTTCTGCATCGAGCGGCTACACCCAATATTTGGTCCGTTAGGTTGGACGCCCTGAGGCAAAGGACTCTTGGATTACTGAGGCTACCTTGCAACATGTTAATCCCGATTTCTTTCAACAGTTCTCCGCATATATAGATTCCTCTCGGGGGGGGAATGATGCAGGAGCACAGGTATATAGTCGTCTTTTTTAGCATTTATTATATTTTTCCCCTTTTGTACCTTTTAGTATAAATAACTATTAAGTCCTTCATTGTATCACTTTTTCCATTTTAAAATTGAGAGCTTAACGAAAGAAATAAGAAATCATCTTCCGTTTTCCAAGTTGTTGTTATTGTTGTAGTGTAGATAACTTCTTCTTTTTTACGCTTCCGCAACCTAGATTACATTACAAAGAATCACTGAAGTCTATATAAATTTTCAGTATAAAAAGAAGTTGAAAGGAGATGTTATGTTTTGCCTGAAGACACTGGTGGAGTTCTTGAGGTTCTCATATTCATTAAAGGAGAGAGAAGGGGTGTTAAGAGAAACGTAAAGGCTGTGAAATTTCCAGAACTCTAAGAAAGTGGAGGTGAACACTAATAGAGATGTTCAGCATTTAAGGAAGGGTGAGGTGACTAGGTGAATCATCTCACACGTGCCATTGTGGATCAACTATCCGTCTGTTTACCACCCCTACTCTCCACCGACCGTGGTATGCCATTTCACAGGGAGCAACAATATGATACTCCCCAAGTACATCTACTATATATGCCATTTATTACTGTAAAACCAATTAAAACTGAGATTAACCCTGCTTATAGAGAATTTGCACACACACACATATAACCCACATCGATTCTTATTCAAATAATGCAGCATATTTTTCCTCTAGTGATGGCTTTCCACCCCCAACAACCAACCTTTTTTCTCTAACCCTCAGCCCTTTTATTCAACAACACTTTCTCTTCCTTAGCTACCCGGCCAAAAAACCACCATTTCCATACACAAGATTTGGTACCACATTCCTCTAATTTGTGCTCTTCAAAAAATTGAGAGGTAAAGGTAGTTATTGCGATTGTAGTTGTGGCATGTATATATATGCTTGCGTCATAAATTTATTAGTTTGAATACTTGTGTTACAGTGATTTTTATATATTTTATGTTCTTGTAGTAAAATGATCAAAGTAATTTACTAGAATATACGTAACTATATTGTCTTATAATTTAGTGTCTTATACTTATAATTTTCATGTCTTATATTCTTAGATTTCCCATGTTTTATGTATGTGTTGTATTGTATGTGTATCATGAACCTCATAATTTAACTAAATACCTGGAAATCGTAACACAATATATATATATATATATATATATAACAAAAATAGTCATTCCAGCATAAACATCTTTGTTGCGATAAATATCAAAACATAAGTTCAAACTGCATGTGAACCATAGTATATAAGATTTCAAAGTTATTCAATCGCTCAATATATCGACTTCAATATGGTACTAGAGTATCCTGTTTCAATCCCAATTTTAACAAGGTAGTCCATGTGATCCAATATAAGTCATGCTAATACACAATCATGCAACATGTGAAAAAATATTGGGACTATAAATCTTAAGTCAGAGAGACAAAAAACTAGCACCACAGTATATGAAATTCCTAAATTTCTCCACTCACAACCAATTGATTGTAAATTGAATTCTCCAATTTCAATAATTATCAAGTGACAATCGAAATGGAAAGAGAGATGCCTAGATAAAGATGTGAGAACTCCATGTGGCGTAAGCATACATGCATCAGAAAAATAAAAGAGAAGAAAAACATGTTTTTCCAATGGCAATGATCCCTATGACAAATGCCATTTGTATCTCTTGGCATTCAACGACAGAGAAAAGGAAAGAAAATAAAGGAAAAAAGTAGTTTTGTCATGAACTAAGGTCCCTATTATGAATGTGGCTCACTTCTTTTGGCATCCAACGAGGAAGAAAGGGAAAGAAAGGAAATTAAAACCAGTTTTGTCTAAGATTCCTAGGTGTTGATACTGCTCCTTTCTTGTGGCATCTTGTTTGTTGCTGAGGCTGTTGGAATGATTTCTTAATAAATATAATAACTACTTCAGTAAAGATGATGATGAATTGTAAGTTGCAACAAAATTGATTCTAATATTTGGCTTCTTTCTTTTTTTTGTGTGTGTATGTGTTTGGGGGGGGGGGGGGGGGGGGGGGGGGTGGGGGGTGGGGGGAGGGATGGGAATGAGTTTTAACCTTTGTGGCTATATGGACAGTAATTTATAAGGTGTTTTGCTCTTTGTTAATGAAATTATATTATGCCCTTCTTAAAAGTTCGCCTAAACCTCCGAGAACTGCCTTCACTACCGCAACATATAATTGATACACCAATTTGAATATATTTAAAATCCTAATTATATGGGTAAATTCCCTCGTATTGGAATGTAAGCTATGGAAGTATAAGAGCATGTCAAACCCAATATCACAAGAATGCTATATGATATTCACAAAAAAAAGATGCAAAAGTTCTGGTAGAATTCAGTCCAACTCAAAATAAAAATTGTTCAAGCTTTGTGTAGCTGTCCTCAAGAGCTTGAAGACGAAGCCCATCAACTTAGTTCAAATGTAATGGACTACCTCTAGAAATTGCGACTTTAGGTGGTTTCATGTTCTCCAAAGATCGGTATATGAGTGGAAAAGAATTTATGATAGCTTGAGTCGGCCTTTGAGCAATGAGTCAATGCTAGAACAAGTGAAACCCACTCCAATAGTACTTAAAATAACTTAACTATGGTGGTTTCTAGATATAATTCTGAAACATATAATCCGTTTCTTGGCATCTTGCATTTTTTTACAACGATACACTTAGACTAGTAGAAATAGAATTGTAGGGAAATTATTCCATCCATGAAAGGGATATACTTATCTTCTGTCCTGGTGTCCAGTGTCATGATGTTGTGATAAATATCACTTAAAAACGTGTTTGTTGCTAGAAGTGTGGAATCATGTCATGTCCCCTGTAAATTTTTAACCCTGAAAATTTTTAACCTCTTGAAGCCTCAACTGAGTTGGAGGTTCTTAGATAGCTTTTGCTGTTACTAAAAAATCAGAGATCCCTTCTCTAGTGTGTCCTTTTGCTGTTTTGGTTAAGGTTCTATAGACAACTGTTGCTTAAGTTGTGGCTGCTGCTATCTTGCGCAAACCTCATGTTTGGTGCTAGTATTGAGATACAATCTCAAGCTGTTTTGCTGCCCACCCCTTAATCGATTCCTAAATGATGGATGTGAAGATTTATCTCTAATTTCCTTTGTTAGTACCATAGTATATGTAGATCTGGATTTTCAATGATTTGAAGCTTAGTGAGAACATACAGTCATACAGTTTTAATCACTATATCTTCCTATAACTAATGTTCATAAAAAGGAAAAAGAATAAATAAAAACTGGAGTCCATTTCTTGTATGATTTTTCAAGACATCCAAATTTCTTTTCCCTCTGTTTATAACTTGTATTTTATTTACTCCAATGTAGGTGATTGCTCGGGTGATTATATGACCGCCGTCTGGAGAAATTTACAATGTTCAAGTCCTCTTCATTTGTATTGAAATGTTTGTGTAACCATATGTTTCCTGTACAAAAATCAGAGAGTTAAGCAGTACATGTGGTGATGTATGAAATAAATATTGTAACAATAGTCATTGTTGTGATCTATTATCTGAAGTACATATTTAACGATTTAGATGCAGTGCAGATCTATCTATTACGTATTTCCATAAATTTTATATTATTATTATCATATTTTCACACATGTATCAATCGTTGCAATGAACTGGCATTAAAAATTTTGTTCCCATCATGAGTCACGAGAAAAGGACATGCTTAAAAGCTTGGCTTCAGTCTAGATGTATTACTCATTTTTGTGTATTACTCTCATCTCCCACTTTCTTTTTCAATGTAATTTCACAGGATCAAATAGAGTTCAAATCTAGATTAAAGATTAGATATCGTGTGTAACGAGTCAGATACAGTCTTTCGGTTACTTTTAGCAACTTTAATTACATGAAGAAGATTTTGTGTCTATAAAAGTGAAGTGCTCTCAAGAATAGTGACTGCAGTGGACCTACATACCATTATTACTTGAATCTGTGGATTGGTTCTAGGAATCAGAGTTTTTATTGTGTGGGGGTGGGGAGTCTTTCGAAGTGCTAATTTATTAAAAGATGAAAGAAGATAACAAGCTGAGGTCAAAGAAAAGGAAAAAATGGAGATATAAAAAGGGGCATATAAACACGACCCAAAGCATCAAACAAAGAAACTAAACAAATTTATAGGACTTAGACCTAGCCTCAGGATGCCTAACATAATGGGGCAATAGTCTCCCATAATGTAAATTTGCCATCCAATCTGTTAGTTAACCCTATTAAAGGGTTTGACCGTCTATGGAATTTATTAAATTGTTTATAAAACCTCTCAGGAAAGCAGAATCTGGCATAACTGAGATAGTTTAATAAATAAATTACGGGGTTTTGACACTTTGTTCGAGTTCCAGAGGTTGTATGAAGGGAAACAGGGTTGTTAGCCAAAACATGGGGTTTTGACAAGATGTGACATTCAGGAACCATTTTTAGAAGGAGTGAACAATCCCGACCAGCGAGTGGGAAAATAACTTCGCTGTGAAAATCCTGGGTTTTGACAATCAGTTGCACATGCAGTTACTATGTGATTTGTCCTCCCTGTAATTAACATGAGACAGACAGAGATAGATCAGTAGTTTAACTCGCAGTAAAGGAAATCAAGTCTGCCTGCCTTAAATTTTAAACTGACTGAATTAATATTTCTCAAAAATAACTAAGCATTTCCCCCAACCATGTTACTAATTTTTTAGGCTCCGCTGTCCTCATGTAGTTGATGATATGTCAACTGTTCATAATTTTTCATTGGGCATCCACACCAACAATGCTAATTATAAGGATGCTTCGGGGTGCATGTGGGGGTGGGATGAATTGAAGCTTACAAGAGAGGCAATAAAGTAGTCAATGGGATTAAAGCCAAAACCCCACCTATTGGTGTCGAAGATGTAACATGTCGCCTTTTGCATTCTTCTCATTAAGCAAATGATGTGTAAGAACAATAAAAAAGGATTGGCAAGAAAAAACAGAAATTTGATTAAGCCTCCTCGTAGTGATTAAGGGTACGTAATTTGATTTTGACTAGTGATTACGTTAAAATTAATGACTAATCATAAAGTTTTAGTATCAAACATTGATGACACTCTTCACAGTTGCTAGGCCATGCCATATTACGATCATAACTTTGTTCGTTCCTTTAGTAACTAGGTGGGTAGCATTAATAGGAGTACAAACTATTTCAGGCTGTAAATTAGTAAGAGAAGGGTTAAAATTTTTGCCATTTGATTATAATCCAATAGATGAACCACTGACCTGTTTAGAGTTGACTACTCAATGTTCAGAGTGCACTTACTTATCTAAGAAACTCCAACCCTCCAGATATGTCCTGCTTCAGAGTTTCTGTGCAAGATATTCTATATCTTTTCGGTAGAACACCAAATAAGTATCCAACAAAAAAATGACCTGCTTCGTGCTGCTGAGTATTATCTTCATTATTAATCATGATGAAAAAAAATCATGTTGCAAAGAATGCGGAACTGAATAGCAGTAAAAGTACTTTAAGATATTATAACTATGAGATGTTCATCAATTGACAATTGTTCCTACAAACTCTGCCTTTAAACCAGAAATATTAAATTTGGATGTTGATTTCTATGGACGAAAGCATTTCTAAACAAATGCAACCAAGAAAAATACTCCAGCATTCTTGTGGAATTTCCAACCTGAGCTCCTATGCATAAATTTGATTTTGTCAGTCCCTTTGAGAGTGTATCTACAAATTTTATTTGTCAGTCCCTATATGCATGCACAGTTTTGTCAAATTGCAAAAGATTGCTATCAAGATGAAACACTGCCTCGAATTTGGACAATGGAAGTAACAACTTTTACAATATCATCGTTTGATCACATTAACCACGAGACTTTTAATAAAACAAGGGAATCTCTAACATAGACATTGGGTAGAGGAAGTAACAGCTTTTACTATATTTATGTTTTTGAAATTAAGCTTTCATCAATCAGGTTAAGTACAGACCTTGAGTTAAATCAGCAAACGGTGTCCGGTCTTTCACCCACTGGTAACTCTAACCGAGCTTCCATCCTTTCTCTTCATCAAGTAAACTATCACAACTGCTGGAGATCTGTCAATAAAACACAAATAAATTCTACAAACAAAACCTATAAAAATCAATTGCAAGTCTCCAACATGAGATTGTGTCATCAATATAGTTCCTGCAGAAAAGCATATAACAAGTTATATTAATAGACGATTCAAAATGTATCCTCGTTGCACCACCATTGCAAATGCTTGAAACATCCATCCTCAATGACTCGTTCACCATACTAGACAATGAAACTAATTTTGAGCAGTCTATGTCGACAACCAAGAAATTCAAAATGACCTTTGAAAGGAGGTTTAGCTTGCTTCACATCTCACCTTCCAGAATAAGAAGATACACATATTTTCAGCAAACAGCCAACAATTGTATTAGAAAACAAATATTGAAGAAAAAAAAGATTTTATCTAAAATAATAGATGTAAGAAGTTCTAAACATCTCCCCTCCTTCATCCAAACAATATACAAATGATGTATACCATTCCTACACATGTCTTTCTACTTATTTCGATGTTAATCGCCACTTATTTCGACA
This sequence comes from Sambucus nigra, assembly GCA_949130495.1. NCBI lineage: Eukaryota > Viridiplantae > Streptophyta > Magnoliopsida > Dipsacales > Adoxaceae > Sambucus > Sambucus nigra. The sequence goes on from OX422220.1 coordinate 56,791,667, forward strand.
CTTTGCGCATGGGCAAGGTATCGTGGTGAAGCCATGAACATTATTTTTTTCTGCAAATTTAATAAAATCTCCAATGCCCTTTAAATATAGAAGGGTGCCTTTGTTATTTTCAGCTATCCAGTATTTGTTATTTGATCGCGACATTCTAGATTAAAAGAGAGAGAAGACAATCAGACACATGCTGATATGTTACTTCTTTTAGTTTGGACCTCTTTCTATTTACTAATTCTGTCTTCCAGTCAAGTTGTTTGTAGCATGTATTGTTACAGGATCAGGTATTGATGAATATTTATATAATTTTTGGCATAAATAATGATAATAGAAAACAATTTAATTTCCAAAAGCCTATTAATAGTAGCTTTTAACAGTGACTGAGTGTGAATGTTTATATGGATGTGTGATAGATTCACAAGTTGGGCTAAATGAGCGCATGACGCGAATACCCAATGGGCACACATACGAGTAGTGTTTATAGGTTAAACATGTCACGTGCTACCCTCCATACACCTAACTATTCTTTGTAGAGAGAGCTAGCTAACCAGTATATTTTGAATCGCATAGAAGAAACTTAATTCTTTAGGGGAAATTGTCATTCTTTGATTTTAAAGGACCAAAGAATCATTAAAGTCTATATGAATTTTCAATACAAAAAGAAGGTGAAAGGAGATGCTATGTTTTTCCTGAAGAGGCTGGCGGAATTCTTGGGATTCTCATTTTCGTCGGAGGAGAGAGAAGGGGTGTTAGGAGAAATATTGAGGCTGTGAAATTTCCAGAAAAAATCTATACGAGGCTGTGAAACTTCCATGGTTCAATCATATTGTCCAAAAGTTTATATCTCCTACGGTATCCACCTTTATGTGGAGATTTTTACATGATAAGATGCCAATGGTTGATGCTCTGCACTCCAAAGTCATATTTGTTGCATCTAGGTGTGTTTTGTGTAAGCAAGCCACTGAATCTACTCATCATTTGTTTAATGGCTGCACCTTTGTAAAGAGACTGCTCAGTTGGGTTCATAATGTGTTTAACTTTTAGCTCAAATCAAATTCCTTCTACTTGCTGATTTGATGGGAGTATATCACTGCGTCACTTATATCAGGGGTTGGCATATAAACGTTGGCAAAATGATGCCTGGGAGTATGAAAAACACTATTGAAGGTCTTATATTGCAAGCTTTGAAATTTCCACGATAGTCTCCTAACATTCCCCCTGAGCACTTGAGGCTATGTTCACTATCTTAAGTAACTGGGAGAGACTGATGCAATGGCCCCATTTTGCAAAAAAAAAGGGCATTCTCAAGCAATCTGAATAGGAGTTGTTCTTAAGAGCTTGAATATGTAGTTCATCAGCTTGTTTCAAAATGTAATGGATATTTGATGTGTATGGGATATATAGCGACACGTGGCACGTGGTTGTGCTCCCGGGAGAAGACTATCTTTTATTTTCCATTTTTAGTTTAGGGTATTATTGTCATTTTCGTTTATATTTAGTCTTTAATTAGTCTCCAATCATGTTTGGGGCTAATGAGTCACTTTTAGTTAATAGTTGCCCTTTTTAGTCTTTTGGGGTCTTAGCTTGGTTAGCAAACTAACCTCTCTTATAAATAGGCCCTTGGCCCTCATTTGTAATCACACCTTGAATATTGAGAATTGAGAATAGAGAGAGAAAGAAACCATTTTCATTAGTTTAGTTTATTTGTGGTTGTTGTTGCTATTGTTGTGTAATTAATAGTTGTGTAGTGTAATAATAACGCTTACGCATTTGTAGATTTACATCAAATTGGTATAAGAGTTGCGTTTGTTTTTGGTGTTCGCCATGGTGCGTGAAGCGGGTAAGGAGTTGTAATTCCAACTCCGGCAACCCTTCAATTGGTAGATTGATAAATGTCCATATGGGAATCGGGTGGATGGAAACCCTAAATAAATTCCATCACCGTTAAAAGGGGGAATACCAACCCCTTTAACCTTCTCCACCTTCCATCTCCACCACCACCCTCCTCCACCTCCACCTCCTACCGCCACACAACCACCGCCCCGTTTACACGAATCTTCGTGTTCTATCTTTCCCAAACCCTAACCCAAGAAACCCACAATCTCAAATTGAAATCCTCAAGAACCTATAAACCCTAACCCCAATTAAAGAAGGCGGGAGGGTTCGACAATGCCTCCGACTGGTCGGAACGAGAGAGACGACATCCCTAGGACTGCTAGGATTTCAGCGGAGTTTCGTCGGTCCATCCGCATTCTGAAAGAGGCGGATTACCGCCGGAAGCCTCCAGAAGCTTCTGCCAACACCGATTGCAACTCAACCCATGCGGTTCAGCCTCCGAACAGCCCTTCAACACTTCCTATCATGCCAGATCCTCCAACTCAACAAGCTAGCAGTTCTGGTCTACAGGATCGACACACGACAACCTCTCCAATGCTATTTTAGGTGGGTCGCATGCCTGAAATGGGTGGTAACTCACCGGAATGCCAAGATATTGTTGCAATCGATCAAGAACTAAAGTTTTCCTACCCCCAATCTGCCTCAGCAGCCCAAACCCAATTTTTACCCAGACAACCTTCCCCTTACCCCTAGGGCAACCCACTCCTAGGGTTTGTCCTTCCACCCTTTTTCTTGTCCACAAATATCAAACCAAACCCCACCACCTTCTTAAAAACCCCAAGAAACCAGCCCTACCCTTTTTTAACCATGTTTTTACCCTTTCCCCACTCATTTATGCCCAACCACAATCAAATCCAACAAAAATGGGCCTCCCCCACTCCAATTCAATCCCTTACCCCCTATTTGACCTCAAATCCGGTCAAGATTGGTCTTAGGGCCTCTTTGTGACACAAAATATAACTTCCATAAAAAATGCGTCCCACTTCGGATCCATTTTTCGACTATTTGCCATTTTGGGTCCAGCTTTCCGGAATGTCGCCGCTTTCAGTCCGCTTGTCTCGCCATCGTACTCACAAAGGTGCGGTCGCCGGAGTTCCCATCCGATCAGATTCAAGGGTCCACCACTCCAAGTTACAACCATGTACTCGTGGTGTCGAGAAGGTGTGTATGGTCATCAGTTTTTGGTTGCTCGAATTTCGTACAGGGACACTGTCGGGATTAGGGTTTATTAGACCCATTTTTAATGAGGTTCATTCGTACGGGACTAATTTCAGTTGGGCTGCCCACTTTTCCTGGAGTTTGATTGAGGTCCGAAGTTTTTCTTGGTTCATATCATGTGGCATTGATGATTCACCCTCCAAGCTCGAGGACGAGCTTTTTCGAAGATGGGGAGAATGATGTGTATGGGATATATAGCAACATGTGGCGCATGGTTGTGCTCCCGGGAGAAGACTATCTTTTATTTTCCATTTTTAGTTTAGGGTATTATTGTCATTTTCGTTTATTTTTAGTCTTTAATTAGTCTCTAATAGGACTGTGCATTAAAACCGTAAACCCGAAGAACCGAACCAAACCGACCTCTATGGTTCGGGTTGGTTCAGGTTTTTTTAATTTATGGTTGGTTCTGGTTCCCAAAAAAAAAAAACCGATATACTCGGTTCGGTTCTCGGGTTCGTATATAAACTAAACCGAACCGAACCGAACCGAAAACCCGTATTTCGAACCGAAACATGACCCGGACATTTTAGTCCTTTAGCTTTACATTTTAGGACCTAGGGTTTAAGTCATTTAACTTTGTAATTTTACAACCCAGCCGTCTCTCTCACTCCCTATTGCTCTCTCGCCCAATTCATTTTAGGGTTCAACAGCGGTCTCTCTCTCTGGTTCAACAGACGTCTCTCCCTCGGTCTCGTTCAACAGCTCGTCTCGCTCAACAACTGGTTCAACAGCTCGTCTCGCTCTCTCTGGTTCAACAGCTCGTCTCGCTCGTCTTCAACGAAATCAGTAAGTTCTCATCTGTCTCTCTCGCTCGTTTTCGCTACTGATTTCGTAACTGATTTCTTAAAAACGGTTAATCGCACCTCTTGTCATACGGTTATAGGAAGGTTATTTGGGTTTTCACTCCACCAATTTTTTTATCAACACCAAAATACCCTTCTCTCTCTCTGTGTATGTGTTGATTTCGTAACTGATTTCGCTCGTCTGATTTCGTAACTGATATTTCATAACTGATTTTGTTTGTGTACACCTTGAAAAAAATTACATTATTGATTTCATTGAGTTTGGGTATACTATTGTTTGGGTAAACTGATTTCGTTTGGGTAAACTATTGTGATTTCGTTTGGGTATACTATTGTGATTTCGTTTGGGTATACTAAGGTTATTAAACTATTAAACATTTTTTTGGGTATACTAAACTGATTTTGTTTGTGTACACCTTGAAAAAAATTACATTATTGATTTCATTGAGTTTGGGTATACTATTGTTTGGGTAAACTGATTTCGTTTGGGTATACTATTGTGATTTCGTTTGGGTATACTAAGGTTATTAAACTATTAAACATTTTTTTGGGTATACTAAACTGATTTCGTTTGGGTACACCTTGAAAAAAATTACATTATTGATTTCATTGAGTTTGGGTATACTAAACTGATTTTATAATGTTTATAATGATTTTATAATGTTTATAATGATAAAATGATGTTGCAATGTTTAATAGTTTAATGGATAAAATGATGTTATAATGTTATAATGTTAAAATGATTTTATTTATCTTTCATTATCACTTGTGCACCTGGCTATTAGGTTTAGTTATAATGTTAACTTATTTATTGTTTTATTTGTAGATGTCAAGTACTGCGGACACTACTTTTCGTCACCCAACTTCTGTTTCTCAGCCAACGACAAATACCACCACACAAGCATCACAAGTAGCAGCCGGGGATTCGACCGAGGTAGCTAAAAAGAAGTTCAAATCTGATGTGTGGGATCATTTCACTAAAATAGAAAAGGAAGATGGGAGTAAAGCCGATCAATGTAAGTGTAACTATTGTTCATCTGTATATGCATGTTCAAGTTCTTATGGAACTAGTACCTTAAGGAAGCACCTTGGGAGATGTAGAGCTTATCCACTTAATAAAGATACAAAGCAAACAAATTTAGTTTTTCAAAAGGATGACGAAGAGGAGAGTAAACTAGTACCTTGGAAATTTGACCAGGGGGATTGTAGAGAGGCACTTGCCAAAATGATTATGATTGATGAACTATCATTTAGGTTTGTTGAACGTGAAGGCTTTAGGTTGTTTATGAGTGTTTGTCAACCTAGATTTCAGCATGTGTCCCGCACTACAATTGCTAGAGACGTTGTCAAGTTGTATGCTAGGTTGAAAACAGATTTAAAAATTGGTTTGCGAAATCAGACTCAGAGAATTTGTCTAACCACCGACGCATGGACCTCAATTCAAAATATGAGTTACATGTGTCTTACCGCTCATTTTATTGGTAGTACTTGGAAATTACAAAAAAGGATACTCAATTTTTCTGTCCTTGCTAGTCATAAGGGTGTTGCTATAGGCCAAGCCGTTGAAGCATGTTTGGTTGAATGGGGTGTAGAAAAAATGACAGTTGATAATGCCTCCTCTAACGACACTGCTATTGCCCACTTGAAGAAAAAACTTTCCAAAAAAAATGCATTTGTCTTAGATGGTGAATTTTTTCATATGCGATGTTGCGCCCATATATTGAACTTGATTGTGAGGGATGGGGTGAAAGAGATAGAGACGTCCATTATTAGAATTCGTGGTGTTGTGAGATGCATTAGGAGTTCTCCACAAAGAGCACAACAATTCGGAATTTGTTGTGACCAAGAACAAATTGTGTCCAAATCCTCTTTGTGTCTTGATGTCCCCACAAGATGGAATTACACATTTCTCATGTTAGAAACCGCACTCAAGTTTCAAAAGGCATTTGAAAGGTTGGATGAACTTGAAACAAACTTTGCCTCCGATCTTAAGGAAGGGGTACCTAGTGAGGAGGATTGGGATAATGCTCGAGTATTAACAAAATTTTTGAAAGTTTTTTATGACGTGACCAAACGTTTATCCGGGTCTTTGTATGTCACGTCAAATGATTATTTTCATCAAGTGTGTGCAATTGAACAATTATTGAGTGATTGGGCTAAACATAGTGATATTCGGTTGAGTATCATGGCTAAAAAAATGAAGGAAAAATTTGATAAATATTGGGGAAACATTGAGAAAGTTAATATGATGTTGTTGGTTGCGGTTGTGTTGGATCCACGATACAAGTTGAAGTATGTGGAGTTTTGTTATGGGAGAATTTATCATTTGGAAAAAGTGAATGAGTTATCAACGAGAATACAAGAAGTTATGCATCGTATGTACATTCATTATCAAATGTTTGTCGGTACGAGTTCTCGTTCAAAGAACACTCAGTCTTCAAATGATATTGAAGTTGATTCCTTGGAAGGTGAAAATGGTGAGCAAGTTAAGTCTCTTCAATCGCAGTTTTTGAAACATTTGGAAGAACGAGAAAGTGTAGATTCAAAGTCCGAAGTTGATATGTATTTTGATGAAGGGGTAGCAAAGGATGGACCAAATTTCGATATCTTAGCATGGTGGAAATTGAATGGTTGTAGGTATCCAACACTTGCTCTAGTGGCACGTGATGTTTTAGCTATACCGGTTTCTACCGTTGCTTCAGAGTCGGCCTTTAGCACGGGGGGGCGCGTCCTTGACCAATTTCGTAGTTCCCTATCCCCTAAGGTAGCAGAGTGCTTGATTTGTGGACAAGATTGGCTTCGCGCATCACCATTACCACTAGAAGTTGAGATGCGATTAGATGAAATGTCGGATCTAGAATCAGGTAACTTTTATTATGCAATTTTTTTTTTGTTTTATTAATATGTAACTGAATTATTAATATGTAAAAATATGTTATTTGCAGTCATCACGGAAGATCCCGAACTTGCAGCGGTTTTCTCTACTACACCCGTGTTGACTTGAGGTAAAATTTCAGTTGGTATATGTTATTTGCTATAATTCCCGAAAACTGTTATATATGTCAACATATATAACAGTTTTGGTTATATATGTTAACATATATAACAGAAAGCTGTTATATATGTTAACATATATAACAGCTTGTTATATATGTTAACATATATAACAGCCTTACATATATAACAGTTTTGGTTATATATGTTAACATATATAACAGAAAGCTGTTATATATGTTAAGTTAACATATATAACAGCTTGTTATATATGTTAACATATATAACAGAAGGCTGTTATATATGTTAACTTAACATATATAACAGGTTTCTGTTATATATGTTAACATATATAACAGTTATGCTGTTATATATGTCATAACATATATAACTAACTGTTATAAAAATTGTACTCCGAGATAGTTTGGTTTTTTTCATGCCGTTTCATTTTTTTTGCAGAAACGCTTCACCGAGTTGAACAAAGGAAGATGACTTCAATTGGAAATTTGGAAGGAAAAAGCTCTATTTGCGTGGATGAAATTTATTATGAATTCTGGTTTATGTATTTTGAATTTAATATGAATTTTGAATTTATTATGTATTTCAGATCAGCTCTTTTTGAGGGGATGATAATATGTATTTCGGATGATGCTTTAATATGTATTTGAATTTAATATGTATTTCGGATGATGCTTTAATCATTACCTTGTTGAAGTATTCTAGTTAATTTCATGTATTTTATTCTTGAATGTTGGGATATTCAAGTTAATTTCATTAACTTTATTTATTTTATTTAATTCCACACTTGAATGGTAATTTCATGGTTTAAACTTTAATTTAATCACAAATTAACAGGAACCGTGAACCGACCCAAACCAAACCGAGAACCATTGGTTCGGTTCGGTTCGGTTCTACATAAATATTCGGTTCGGTTCTGGTTCCAAAACCAGAGAACCGAACCATTTCGGTTCTGGTTCTGGTTCCATAATGGAACCGAACCAACCCCAACCATGCACACCCCTAGTCTCTAATCATGTTTGGTTATTAGTTGCCATTTTTAGTCGTTTTGAGTCTTAGCTTGGTTAGCAAGTTAACCTCTCCTATAAATAGGCCATCAGCCCTCATTTGTAATCACACCTTAAATATTGAGAATTGAGAATAGAGAGAGAAAGAAACCCTTTTCATTAGTTTAGTTTATTTGTTGTTGTTGTTGTGCAGTTAATAGCTGTGTAGTATAACAATAACGCTTCCGCATTTGTAGATTTATATCAACTACCTCTAGCAATTGTGACTTTAGGTGGTTTCATGTTCTCCAAAAATTGGTATGTGCGTGGAGGAGAATTTATGATAGCTTGAGTTGGGAGTTCAGCAATGAGTGAATGCTAGAACAAGTTAAAACACTTCTATTCATATCATCCATTCATGGTTTACCTCATGGCGCAAGAAATAATGTGTGTTAGAGAATCTAACACCACCAGCTTCTGTTAATATTATCCATTCATTGTTTACATCACGGTGTACAACAACACCCCAAGATATTAAAGTCCCTAAGTACCCCTCCCCAACTTACATAAACTCCTCAAATTACTCATAATTATATTGAGGTGTTAATCACACCTCCATATTAGATACCATGTGTGATTTGAAACAATATTTACTAACAGTACATATGTTGCCGCAGAAAAGGTATAAGAACGTACTCGAAGCACATGATCAATTCGTCCTTCCTCAGTCCTGTCAATCTCTCCATCATAATTGAAACATACGATCTCTCTTCTTTATTTGGGGAATTGGGGAATTTTCAGATGCTCGTACTAGATCTACAAAAAATTAAGACATATCAGAACATCAAAAAGATCCAATATGAAAGTGAGGGAAGGTGTGAGGTGCTGCTCTGTCTATTTTGTAAGTTAAAGTAGTAATTTAAAGAGACCACAAAGGAAGAAAGCAAACCGAAAGGGAATTCGATGTGGTTTTTTGACAGTGGGAGTGCTTTAATCTGTTCAAAGAATGTAGTGCAGAACTCATTGTTTTTGTAGAATCGATATTAAATTTATTCAAAACAACAATGGGACAATGAATCCAGGCCAACGTGTAGTTTTTTCACTATATGTTTATTTAAAAAAAACAAGGGCGTTGGATCAAATAATTACATTCCACAGGCAACCTTGTAGCCGTGAGTAAGGTCATTACATTCACCAGGCAACCTTGTAGCCATGAGTAAGATCACAACTCACAAGAGAAAAGTCCCTTCTAGTTTTGGCAAGAAATCCCCCTGAACTATTCATTATATTCCAAAGACTCCCCATACGTCGCTAAAAACGTCACTAAACAATTTATAAAAGGGGATATATGCAACATGTGCCCTCCATTCTCATTAATTAGCATTTTGGTTCATCCTTTTCATACATTCATCAATTGAAGAGAAACCAGCTAGCAAGCAGGTGTCTTTTTTTTTGGTGCAGCCCATCATATGAACAAACTACATTTCCTCTATTTTTTTATTTCACATTTGCCAAAGTAAGGCTCTGCTTTGACATTCTGGAAAGATCATTCAAGACCTAAAAACAAGAAGGAAAAAAGGTCTTTGTCATGTCATATATGACTTGTACAATGTTCACCATTGTAATTAATACTTTTCGAGTTTCATTTGAAAATCTGATGTTATTCTCGCTAATTTATAAGTTGGATCATATTTCTTATTCATATATTAATATAAATGTGTTTTCTTCCTTGTATACTTAAATATATAAAATATTTGTACAATACACATTCGTTTCTTCCTTTCTTTCCTTTTGTGATGAGGAACACAAATTGGAGTTTTGATTTCAATTTCTAGCTCATAGTTAGTTTTCGTTCTATTTAACATCATGCTTAAAGGTGTTTCACAGTTTCACAGATTCTGATAAAAAGTATTAGTGGTTGAGAATTTTAATCAAGTGAAATGCTCTCTGTGCTCTGATCCACGTTGTAGAGTCAAATTAGGAAAATATATTAGGTGGATTCGTAGTGGTATTTATAAAATAACAGAGGCTTGACCATTATTGTTGATTTATGGAAATTAGAGTAAGACTTGTCAATTTCAAGATATCAACTAATTATGATTCCAACAACATTTCATCTATTTTCTAAAAAGTTAGGTGACTTTAACTTCTAACCCTTTAAAAGCATACCCTCCAAACTATGCATGGTGTTGTAAACACGCCTTTTTAGCACCTCGGGGTCGTCCCTGCATAGACATTGTGTGGATTATCTTTATATACCTTACCAACCTGCTATCAATCGTAGATTTACAAAACACCTATTTGCTTGCAAGTCTTAACTATCTAAAAATTGCACAATCTAATTCCATTTGGAATTTTATAATATTCAACATAAAACCCGACACAATTTGATTATTATGCATAAATATCAAAACAAAAACAAATATTTTAGAGAAAAATAAGCAGGGCTGCAGTGTGTGTCATCACTGCTACGTAAAACCAGATAATTAAACCAAGTACATAAACTACCAACATAGTTTCTTTACTAATTTAATGGGGAGTAGTTGATACACAACGAACATCCACACCCAATACACATGCATAAAATGACTAAAATATAGTTAGAAAGATAAAAGAAATAAACCCCAAACATTTTATAATCATCCATATAACTGTAACTGAAATTAAAATACTCATTACAGAATCAAATTGGTGGTAAAAGGACTTCAACCTTACAATATTTATTCACCACAATTTCTAATTAGTGAAAAAATTAAAATGAATTGCTTAGCTTCTCTACCTTACAGTAGCAATTTTTTTCCATTTCTTTAATTAAGAAACAATATAACAATCAGAAATCACAACATAATAAGACATCCCAACTATTTAGAATAATTAAATAGTGTAACTACCATACACAGAAATACATTTATTTTGGATCGATTAAGTGATAAGAATAATTAAATTTTCATCAAACAATGAAAGATCATCCACCCAACCCATATTACTATAACTATAGTGAAATATATAAGTTACACTAATCATTGGAGTATAGTAGACTTGTTGTAACCCATTATAATTATAGTACCAAAAATGAAGAGGATATAACCCATTATAATTATAGCACCAGAAATGGTGAGAGAGGAGAGCTCACTGGACTTATGGTGGTCAACGATGGCGATTGGATCAGGCAGCCTTACAACTAATGAATAAGTGAGACACTGCTATGATGTCCCATAATATTTAAGATGGTCTCTACAGTGATAAACACCTGGACCCATACACATGTGATTCAATAAATTGAATCTCTGCTTGTCAGTTTTAGCTTTATTGCTTTGACACCGTAGTCAGTCATGTTTGACTGCTATCAACCTTGGTCCAAGTTACATTAGCATTATCATCCCTTGCTTCAAATAATTGAGTGGATTAAGATCCTTTGTAATTCCACTTCAATTAGGACCACTGGGGTTTGTTTTTTAAGACAAATTTGCTGATACTGCTGATATATATCCTGGATGTTTGGTTCTCCTTTGTTCTCTCTTATCTTATAATTGTCCTATGGTAAAATTAGCCTTCAACTCTCTGATTTCTGCCCTTGCACACCTCTTTTGAAGTACACTGAAGTTTCTGTCATCTCTATTGTAAGAAAATATATGATTTTTTTCTCCCCTCCCCCCCACCCCAATTTCTTTCTGGTACGAGTTGCCTTATAGAGCAGTCCCCTTCGACGTTGATCAACCAACAAGTTGTGTTTGGACAGCAAATCTAAAACTGGTAAGTTCAAATAAATGGCAGGAATATTAAGTCAGATCTCCTTATATGAAGTTGTTCTAGCATATAGTTCAATTTTAATTTTTGTTTTGCCAAAAGTATATTAGAAAAATAATTTGGAGCACAATCCACCATTCTTGCAAGAAAAGAAATCTGGGCAGGTTTTCCTTTATCTTGTGTTACTTTGTAAAAGTAAAATATCTTTCAATATATAAGCCCCTCTTTTATAAAGTTAATATTATAAACTATTCGTCAAACATAAAATAATATCCATAATCGATAAGAAGTTCAAAGGGGAAAAATTGTGTAGATATATTCAAATTAAATAACCATACATGTATATTCCATGACACTGTGTTCCCTCCTAACTTGTAACTCATATAACTTGACATTCAGTTCTGAGTTTCTAAATGACTATGATGAATTCATTCTTAAGGGTCGGTTACTGAATGGTCATCGGACTGGCTTGCGGAATATCACTGGCAATGACTCTGGGATTTTACAAGTGATAACACTCATCTACTACATACCAAAAAGAATCAATTTGTAAGCACTTTGATGCTTGCTAAAGCACATTTCCACTCAAAGATTGTTGATGCTTTCTTTTTAACTCAGCTTTCTGATTTTAAGTTTCCATGTGCAGCAATCCGGTTGGCTAATTATCAACCAACAAACTGTGTTTGAACATCATAAATTTGGATCTGGTAAGCACTCTTGGTGTATATAAATGTTGTATGTAACGTTAACATTCGTTAAGTGTTAAATCCAAACAACTTAATTTCTTTTCTTTTCTCAGGTTCTTTCTCTAGTGCGAGTAACCTTTTACAACTAAAGAGTTATGGCAAACATGGAACCTTTTCAATTTGACTTGGGGTTCTTGATTGGCAAAATCGTCACGCTCATTGAGAATGAAGCATCAACTTTACGAGGAGTGAGTAATGAACTTGATAAAATCAAACTAGAATTGATGAGTATGAAATCCTTTCTCATTGACAGTGAAAGGAGGACAGCCCTCAATGAAGGAGAGAAAACTTGGGTGGCAAACGTGAGGGACTTGGCCCACCAGATTGAGGATATCATTGAAGAGCACACATATCACAAAAATAGGTCAAAATTCGAAGGGGGTAAATACACCAAGAAATTCTATCGAACCATTCGTTTCCCAAAGAACCTGTGGATAAAGCATCGTCTAGCCACCAAGTTACAAGAGATAGACAAAAAGGCCAGATCCATTCCAGAAAGAAGGCAACGCTACCGTGATGATCGTGTCGAAGGCATAAACTCCTTAGATAATCACGAACAAGTACGTTATCGTAGAGAGTCATCTCTCTTTGTTAAAGATGATGATTTAGTTGGGATCGAAAATGATAAGCATTTATTAGTTGAATGGCTAACATTTGTGGAACCAAAATGCACTGCAATCTCAGTGGTGGGGATGGGTGGTTCAGGCAAGACCACACTAGTCGCCAAGGTCTACGATACTATAAAACAGCAATTTGAGTGTCATGCGTTGATCACCGTCTCCCAGACGTATGATCTAAAAGACTTAATCAGAAGCATCATCAAGGAATTCTTCTCCAGTGTTAAGGAATCAATTCCGACGGGCTTGAGCACCATGAGCTTTACCGAGTTGAGTCGGACGCTTACACGATTTTTGATTCCAAAGAGGTATGTTCTCGTCTTAGATGATGTATGGGTCGCTAACACATGGAGCGAGTTACACGCATTACTTCCAGATGAAGGTCGTTGAAGTCGGGTGGTGCTCACGACTCGAATTGAAAACGTAGCTAAATCTTGTTTTGGAGTAAAAGGTCATGTTCACCATCTTAAGCAACTGGGAGAGACTGATGCATGGTCCCTCTTTTGCAAAAAAGCGTTCTCAATGCATCCCAATAATAGTTGTCCTCAAGAGCTTGAAGAAGTAGCTCATCAACTCATTTCAAAATGTAACGGACTACCTCTAGCAATTGTGACTTTAGGTGGTGTCATGTTCTCCAAAAAATCAGTATCCGAATGGAGAAGAATTCATGATAACTTGAGCTGGGAGTTGAGCAATGAGCCAATGCTAGAACAAGTGAAAACCATTCTATTTCTTAGCTTTAGTGAACTCCCTTTCCCGTTAAAGCGTTGCTTCTTGTATTGTTGTCTTTTCTCGGAAGATTATCTTATCGAAAGACCGCAGATTGTTAGACTATGGATGGCTGAGGGTTTTGTGGAAACGATTGCAGGCAGAACTCCAGAAGAGGAGGGAAAGAGATACTTGATGGAAATCGTCGGTCGGAATATGCTTCAATGTGAGAGGACTGCACTCAATGGATTCAAATTTTCCTGTAAGATGCATGATCTTATGCGTGAGGTTGCCCTCTCGACAGCCGCCATTGAGAGATTTCGTTCAACGTATGATTCGCAGAAAGTAGAGAATGGAACGCGATTTCTATCAATTCAAGCACATGGCGGGAAATTTGAACCATGGAAGGGGATATCGCAACTTCGCTCCCTCCTTATATTTCCCGTCGGTGAGATCTCTCCTTCTGTGAAAATATTGCCATCAGGCTTACGACTTTTAAGAGTCTTAGATCTAGAAGATGTTCCGATTGTTAAATTGCCGGATGAATTCGTTGAGTTTTTCAATTTAAGATACTTGAACTTGAACAACACGAAGGTGGAGGAGCTTCCAAAATCCATTGGAAGACTCCAGAACTTACAAACCTTAGCGATATGTGGCACAGAAATTAGGGTGCTTCCAACTGGAATCACAAAGTTGCTAAATTTGCGGTATTTGGGAAGCAGGAAATTTAATACGCGTGAAGATGAGTGTTTTTACGTGAAAGGAGTACGAGCACCATCAACTATATGTAATCTAAAGAAGTTGCAAATTTTAGATGGTGTTGAAGCAGAACCAAAGTTGTTGAAGAATATCAAAAACATGACCCAACTTAAGCAATTGACAATTTGTGAAGTGAAAGAAACAAACGAGAATGAGGACTTTTGTACCTCAATACAGAGTATGGTTCTCCTTCGCAGCTGATCATCGTGAGGAGTACCTACCCATTGGTGCAATTTCCTCGCCTCCCCCTAACCTGAAGCGTCTTCGTTTATATGGGAAATTGAAAACGGTACCACGGTGGTTTCAATTGCTTCAACATCTCACTCGGTTGCACTTGCGTTGGTGCCGATTGACGGAGGACCCACTTCCTTCCCTCCAATCACTCCCTAATTTGAAATATCTGACCCTTGTGAATGCATATGTGGGTGATGTGTTACATTTTTGTGGGGGCTTTCAAAAGCTTCAGAGAGTGTTTATACAATATTTCCCGCATTTGAATGGGATAATAATAGAAAAGGGAGTGATGGCCGGACTCCAGAGTCTAAACATAACGAGATGTGAGACATTGAGGATGGTATAGAATATCTTGCTGCTCTCAAATTATTGCAATTGGTTTCTGTTACGAGAGAGTTGGTTGATAGAATTCGCGGAGATGGGAGTGAAGATCGATCGAGAGTTCAACATATTTCCGAGATCCATCATTATTACGATACACCATCCGGACAGAATTATGAAAACTTATCATGATTCCTTTCGTGTCAGGTCAGATTATTTTATTTATATAATTTCTACTAAATTTAAAATTGAATGTCTTTATCCTCTTAATTTTATTATTTTTTATATATCATAAGAATGTATATAATATGGACCCATTTCAAATTATTTAAATTTTAAACCTTTATATATATATATATATATATATATATATATATATATAATGATGTTTTTGTGCGGATTGTCCCGCATTTTAACAGTGCGAACTGTACATGTATCACCTGGCGATGACTCTAGAAATAATCGGTTAAATTACAAGCACTCTATCTCTCTTTTCTGCGTTCACCGCCAGGTGGCACATGTATCGTCTACACTGTTAAAATGCGTAATAGTCCGCACAAGAGCAGTACTATATATATATATATATATATATATATATATAACATCCATCAAATTCATTTAAAAAATATTTTTTTAATTCTGCGTGTTATTTAAATATTTCAGGAGACTAGTAAATTTTTTTGACTCAAAATTCATTTTTTTGCTATTTTAAAACAATGGGTCAACTGTCAAAAACTCACATATATTTGACAAATATTATAAAATAGCAAAAAAATTCATTTGAGTCAAAAAATTTTACAAGTCCACTGACATGTATAATATCGAGGCTCTCCAACATACCTCAAAGAGAGGATTACAAAAAAGATCATTTTTTAAAAATAGTAAAAAAATATTTTCAGTTGATTTTTTTGTACGGTATTTAAACATTTCAACAAGCCTACGAAAAAATTGGCTCAAACTCAATTTTTGGGCTATTTAAAAAAATCAATCAAATACATGTCAGTTTTTAAGTTGATAAAAATTGATATATATTGATGGATTTTTTTAAAATAGCAAAAAAAAATATATTGAGCTGATTGAGGCTATTTTCTCATTCTCTTTTCAAGAATGTATCGGTACCCGCCACTCTCTCTCTCACACACATACAAACACACAAACAAACAAAAACGTCCCAACAAAAACATCCGCATAAGTTTTATAGCATCTTTTCCCCATTTCATGTTTCACATATATCCGGTTGCGGGTTAAAGAGGATGATTTTACTTTATAAAAACACATAAAATTAGAACGAGATTTGCTGTTATTTTAAAATATTCAGGCTTTATTGCTAGATTTTTTATAATTATTATTATTTGTAGTCAAGAGTTTGAATTTACATATTTACAGGTGTGAAATAATGAAATGGTATGATTGCTCGGGATGGACTACAACTGATCATGATTTACATGCCTTTCTTTTATCGTTTATGTTTTTTTTTTAATTGCTTGAAGGTCTTCATTTAATTTCAATCAGTATTTTTATTGTGTTTGATTATTGGACAACATTGTTATGATGCTAAGAACATTAATGCTGATGAATTTAATATTACTTTGTGTGAAAGTTGAAGTGTATATATATATAAGTTTGTGTAGTTTTATTTACTTATTTCATACATAGGGCTCTATATTTTTGAATATGTTTTTTTCCATGAAATTGTGTTCAGTCGGCAAATACATGGTGAGAAAAATAAAGAAAGGAAAATGAGTGTGAAAGAGAGTAATGGATCTAGTTATGAAGAAAATAGAGAAAAAATAGTAGAAAGAATAGTAAACTTGCATGTAGTCTAAAATGTTTTAGCACGTTAGCAGTTTAATTGTGCGAATAGGAATGATTATGGGTGCAAGGCTTGATGGGTGTCATCCTTTACTATTTCGTTTAGCACTTATTCGCCATTCTAGCATTTTTGGAAACAAGATTGCAACTAATTCATATTAATATATTTTTATTCATACTAGGAAAAAATAACTTTGCTTTCAAGTCTTCCATGTATTTAGACAAGGTTTAGTATAGCCTTGTTTTGGGACGTTTTGAAAATTAAGGGTCAGCAGTCATTGAACATTTTGAGATGATGACCTTTCTCCATGAACGAGGAATCAAAAAGGGTAAAAGAACAAAAACTAATGAAGAGGACAACAATGGTAAAAAGAAAGAAAAAAATACATTAATACATAATAAGACATTTTCCATTAATGAGAAAAAATGGGGGAAATGAACTATATCTAATAAGGATAAGAATAAAAAAAAGAGAAAATTAGCAGTGAATGCATAATTTAGATTATTCCATTTTGTATCTATGCACATATATTTGAATCTTCTATTATAGTGTCCTCTAAACTAGTTATCCGCCTAAATCGTCTTTAAAAAAAATTGTTGCTAAACTTAATGAAATAATATCTATGGCATAACCGTACAAAGCAGAAAATTGAGTCGCACAGCTCATATGAGGCTTTTAAGACTTTTAGTTTTGATTTTCTTATGTATATAACTTGTAATTTATTGACATATGATCCTATTTCCGGTGTGCCACTGATGTTAATGTCCAAGGTATAAGAATATATATTTTGATTAAAAACTAAATATCAAATATGATTTGATAGGCTTTTACCCCCCTTCCCGTCTCAAATTTAGAGTCGCACTATTCTTTTTGAGATGTCGTATTAACAGTCGATTTACGCAAATTAGTACACAAAATATCTTTATATATATTTAAGATTTGATTTCAACCATTACATGGAATTATTTTTTTCTTAAAAAGTTTGAAAGTAAAATAGCGACTCTTAGTGTGAGACAAAAAGAGTATATTAATGACCCATTATGAACTATGATCATTGCAGGTGGGTTTAATAAAGAAAAACATGTTTATTAACATGTTCTACATTTAAAATTTAACAAATACATTTGCAACCAAAGAAGTTAACTCAATGATAAAACATTAAACCCAACGATTTTCGGTCATTTTTCGATTTCTGAAACTTCTAATCCTTTTATTTAACATCCTACATTTTCATGCCACCGTACACCGCAATGAGTAGAAAAAATAAAAAAGGTAGTGAATTGTGATGAATAATAAAAATCTTATTGAAGAAAAATCAAGCAACATCTGCCGAAGCTCTGGATAAATTTGTCCAAAGTAATCGTATTAGGTCCCTAATGTGGTCCACAAATAGACTTAAACACTTCAATGGAATATCACCGTTTTATCTTTTTTTTAATTTAACTTTTAAAGTTAAACCTGTTAAGTTAATTGTTGTAAAATTCCACATTAAAACAATGCATACAATTTTCAAACACTTTTCTTTTGTGCACCCCAATTTGTACGCAGGGTGATAAAGGAGTATACAAAAAAACTAAAGCGTACCTATTACAATAACATATCGTGTGAGGTAAAACGTAAACAAGGGAAACTACATTCGATATACAAAAAACTAAACTACATAAAGTTCATCTGCCACTCTCTAAATTGTTCATTTTGTACAGAGAAAACAACAGCAAAGAAGTCCCATGCACTTCATTTGTTGCTCCCTAAATTTCACATATAAAAGCTATTACAGTCTTACATATAATTTTGGTATGCACAAAACGACCTAAATTACCCTTTTTGTGAAGTTCTTATACACTACACTCTTATTTGCCTTCATTTATACAGAGAGTGACAAAAAAGTCACAAGCTACTGATGTCAATTTTAATTGTTGAGAAACTTTTTGCTCCGTAATGAGCACATATCGGGTCCATGTGGTGTACCACTACTTGCATCATGATCTTTAAATTTCATAACATACGAAAAGGAAAGCCATTGTTGTTCAACGCTTTTTTATTAAATTATTAGCATTCTATAAGAAATTTCTTACTAAGAGACTATCAGAAAATGTTAACAAGAGTTCTTCATCGGCCACGTCTCTTTTATGAGAACAGCCTTTTGAGCCACTCTTGTGTTTTGAGTTGTTGCCCTAGTTGCTTCAGGTGAGTTGGTTTCATCTAGTGTATCTCGGTTCAAGTAGAATATGCATGATTGTGGTTAGTTTTGTGGCTTTAGTGCGCTGTTCATGTTTTTTAATTATTAGTAGATTCTCAATATATGTATAATGATTACTTATGGGTATTGGTGTTAAAATATTATAGCAATGTAGAGTTGCATATAAGAGCATGTTTGATTGAGAGCCTTCAGGCGGTAAATGAAATAATGAAACCAGTTTAATGGGTAAGGAGGTATTAGTGTTATGCAATATAAGCATCAACTATACGTAACAGGTTTTCATAGTTTTATTTTGATAAGGCCCTCTCTTATTTTCAACCTAAAATTTTATGGGAGTTTCTTTAACATCTTAACTACCAAGTATTTAACAAAATCTCATAATTAAGTTAATTTGGAAGAAGAAAAATAGAATTATTTTCAGTGATTATGTATCCTATCAAATTTTGAGTTTAGCCAGTAAACTTAAGGTTACTTTTGATTATTGGAAAAAAATACTTATGGAAATTAAAAAATCAGTTTAAAAAATTTCTAAAGCCTAAATTTAATACTAGTTAGCAGGAGAGCTTTAAATTAGTTTATATAACAACATTTAGATAAATATTAATTTATGTTATTACATGGTTTAGGTCAAATTTGAGAAATTTAAAAAAAAATATTTAACGAATTTGGTGATTAAAAAATTATTATGAGACATTATTTGGAACTATGGTAATTCCATATTTATTATTTTGGGAATTTAGAATGCTTTTTGTGAGCTACATGCATTGGATGGGTGTTTATAATTTATATTCGTTTAGAGTTTTAAATGAGGTCTCGCATGCTCGTCGAGACATCTCCTATGAGATGTAGATGTTGCCACATTCCTAGCATGTGACTTCGGGTCGGGGTATTATAGTTTTTACATTCGGTGTTGCTCCATATCCAAAGAATGGGCTTTTAATTCCATATAACTTTCTTGATATCATTGCGCAGAGGATTGCAGCCACATTGCAGCCACATTATTGGCAATCATGCATGCCTATGACATATCTGTTAAAACTCAAAATCCCAAAACTCGACTTTAAGAACTTGCAACACGTTCATTTGCAAGTCAACCAGTACACAAAAGAGCGAAGGAAGTAACAATATTTTACCGTTACAAAAAAACTTACTGGCGGTAATTTTCCATTAGAAAAAGGCGTGGGAAAAAATTATTAAAATATATTTACCGTTACTAATAATGAATTTACCAACGTATTTTTACCGTTACTATTTCTTACATACTAACGGACTTTTCTATTAGCATTTATGTCAAACTAACGGATTTTTACTATTACTAAATATTTTATAACGAATTATTGTTCTACTATAACAAAAGTTTTAAACAGATTTTCGTGATTTTCTAACGGTAAACGTCTATTAGTAATATTAATATATATTTAAAAAATATATATTCTTCAACATCTGAGATCCTTCTATAGGTGATAAAAATTCATGTCCTGAATTTATACAAATTCAACTACGCTTACCACACTATTTAAAACCTAATAATATACACATAAAAATAGATATCATTATATAATAAGATGTAACTCATAGGAAAATTCAAAAAATTACATTAACATTCAAAGTTCAGTAATTTAAAAGTAACTAAAAATATTAGAATTTTCTTTAGTAGACTCGCTTCTTGATGTCAATAACTCGATCTCCACGTCCTCGTCGCACTCAAGTTCATTGTCTATATCAATTGGGCCTCAAATTCTTGAAAGAAAAAAGCATATTCATTCAAGTGTTTAATCCGAGGATGTCTTAAAGTACACACCCACATTCAAGATCCATCCCTACACCTCCTTGCCGCCACCTCTTCACCGCATAAAAAATAAGTATAGATCAAGTTAGAGGAGCACGATAATCCAAATCTCATGCATTTAATAAAAGTGGCACAATGCATTGAGTCATTGAAACACGTTCTGATAAAAGCGGTTCTGCTTCTGGTGGATTGATTACTCATGTCACTGTGCTTGGATAGAGAGAATGAAGAACCCAGTTAACCGTTATAAAGGAATTAACTATGACCTTTCAAAAATTATAAAAATATCAACAATCCAATTAATATAACTAAAAAAACATAATATTCTCACAAACACATCATATACCAAAATAATGTCTCAATTGCTTAGGACCACAATGTGCGTTCTGTGAGTGGGGATAATCTCCATAAGCAATCTGAAACAAAAAAAAATCAATGTGAAAGATAAGTTCTGCCAAATGCTATAGCAATATAAATTCAGCTGCATGTAAAAAAACAAAATTTCATTAACGCTACATAACTGTGACACCCCTCTTATTCTAATAACGGGTGGTCAATGCTCTACTAAAATAAAATAGGAATCTCAATGTGGTTCATTCTTAGCATCACTGTTGAAAAACCATATTAATTACTAATATCCTAAAAAGAATGTCGTCAATTTTTTAAAACATAATAATTTGCCTTATTAAACATCCAACCATTTGAAATAAGAATGAGAACGTCGTGTGATATCGATTCGATTCTCAAATTAATAAGATGGCACACTTATTTAATTAGAGTCTATTAAAACAGCCCCTACACATGCATCTAACCAAGATAAATCATTCAAGCCATGCATGATAAAATAAAGACGAGCAATTGAGGAAAAAACCCCTTCCGGGTAAAAACCTTTTATAACACTTTGAAAAGTTAACAAGACCTTTGACTTACATACAATCCTGATAATCGCCCACAAGACTATACTGCACGGTGCCTTCAGAAAACCTTCAAAGATACGAGAGACAGCGAAAGTACCCTCCAGGTGTCGGTTCGTCGTCTTGGCTCGTCCACACGTAGAATGACTACGCTCGGTATCCACCGATCAAAGTATGGAGATACCTTCTCCACAGAGGCTAAACAAATACACAAGATGTGTTCTTGGGTTACCAAAAAGATTCACAAAGGTTTGGCAATTGTGTGAATCAAAACATGAGTATTGGGACTCAAAAATATGAAGACTAGAGGTATTTGGACTCTCAAAAACGTCTTCTAAAGTCTTGCAAAACAACTCCCCCGAAGTTGGTATTTATAGGAAAAAATATGAAGAGTCCCGCTTTGTTAAAACTCTTAAAAACTTATCAGCGTACAGGTACACCGAACCCCATCTGGGGTACACCGAACCGGTTCGGGTGTACCATCCTGGCATGGGGTTAAAAAAACAGCATTCTTCAAGGAATTTTCTCCAACTTCAAATGGTCATAACTCCTTCACCGTAGCTCGGATTGAGGTGCCGTTTTTTCCAGTATCTTCGTTGCGGCGAGCTCTTCAACTTTTCAGTTGACCAGACCTCCGAACTATGGATTTGAAATTACGAAAATGCCCTTGAACTTCCCTATCAAGCCTTGTTTCACTGTTTTGACTTCCCTTGCGTTCCACTCGCATTCTGTGCCTAAAATCAAGGAACGTGAAATCGTTGTGGCAGATGAGGGACACATTTAGGAGTTGTTGAATGCTTGATGCTTGGAATTAGGATAGAGGCCGTCGTGAGTGATCGTGTAGAGACGTGCCAAATGTAGCCGAATGTAGCGGCGCATGACATACAAAACTGTAAGATAACGGACATGAGAATTATGTCCTTACAAAGAATTTCGTTATTTAAATAAACATTCATCACAAGAATAAAATGGAAACTGATGAATGACGTAAATAAATAAAATAATCGAATAACTCTCGCTAGCTCCAAATACAATCATCTAAGTGATAAATGAAGTAATAAAGCAAAGTCTAAAAAGGGAAGTTGTCCAGAAATAAAAGAAACTGAAATAACATCCTATCTAGATAGCAAAGATAGACGCGTCTAAGCGAACCCTGCAGGCATTCACATCTGGTGGAGTGTCGTCTGACTGGAAGGACAACTAAGTCTAGCGTCCTTGTGGCAGAGCGCCTAAAATGTGTTGAAAAATATTTTTGACATGGGTCAATGCCCAAAACCATTTTTAAATATTTTACAAGTATTTAAAATGCAATAATGAATATGCAACCAAATTATTCATGTTTATCTGGTGTTATACTCGCATGATAATATCCTCATCACTCATCTATAGTGCGTACCTAATGCATGTATTTTAATCCTCTAGTTATGCTACCTCGCGTAACTAGTCTAGTCAACTATAACACTAAAAAATATGCTAAACCTCTAGCCTAATAGTGCTACACGTATTTTACTTTAATTTGTTTATCTCATAGATATCACATAACTATATTATCCAAATTCTCAATGTTATTCGGCCCACTATAATCACATAACTGTACACTGGTTATAGTTTAATGTTCACACATTCATTAAATTCACATATACATATAACACAGTTTTATACGTATATACATAGCATCCCCGAGTTGTCCTCCTGGATGCATTCCCTATCATGCTATCAGGCTTCAGGTACGTCAAGTATCATTCCTGGCCCACCGGGTCAGTATCTTACTATCGATCCCAAATTGATATACACATAAACTGGAGACGATCATAGACATATATCCGTGGATCATAACCATACCATATTACACCACCAGATACTAAACTCACATACAGTGGTCTTGCAACAGTTTTATGACCTTGGAAAAACCTAACACCTGTTGATCATGCCAGGGTGGATCACCCACTACGTGCAACCTCCAATGATAGCATGTCTAGAGTAGGTATGTTCACACATATATATAAGAAGAGGTTCACAAGTGGACCAAAAGAATGGACTTTTTAATGGACCTTAACAAAAAACACATATTAACACATTAATTTTAATTTCTATAGTGTAATTGGTCCGCGCCAGCGGCACCGGAGACCACACCTTCACCCCACTACCCCCCAACCCACCCCCCACCGCCCCCCACCCACCTCCACCGCCCCCCCCCCCACCCCCTCAACCACCACCATCACCAAAGCAGCCCTTGTGGCAGCCCTTATGACAGCAGGGCTGCCATGGGGGTGGGGGTGGGAGGGTGGGGGTGGGGTGGGGTGGGTGGGGGGCGTGTGGGGGGTGGGGGATCGATCGACACGCGTATTTGGTGCCGCTGGCGCGAACCAATGACACTATAGGAATTAAAATTAATGTGTTATTATGTGTTTTTTGTTAAGGTCCATTAAAATGCCCATTATGTTGGTCCACTTGTGAACCTCTCCCTATATATATATATATATATATATATAATCGACTAACCATGCATAATGTCCCTCGTAGCACTAACCCATAAATCCCGAGTCTACCCCGACTCATGATTTTTGTTAAGTATTCCCTTCTTATTATAAATTCTTAAATTTCACATTTCTGGCCACTATGCTTTTCTATTCAAGCCCCTAGCCTAATTCCTCCCAAAATCCTAACCCGATTTCATAAACATTACCTGAGTGCTATTCACTATAATACACCCATAATCTCTTACCCGGAAGTTCCCCATGTAACCCAAGGTACTTTTTAATCTCCCCTGTATATTTTCAAAAGTTTTAATCCATCTTTTGGACTCCATAAACTATGTCGAACACCAAACGGTTCGTAAAAAATCATAAAAGGCATGGGAGGATAACACAGTAAACCGAACCAGTTCACTAACTGTCTGAACCTATTTTGTGCGAATCGATTCGCTTCCCACAGAGAACCAATTCGGTTCTACTGGGTTGCCAAGTCGAATTTTGACGGGATTCACCCATTTCCCTTCAACCTTAGGAGTTTTAATCATCACACAAATCCCTAATATGAATCTTACATCATTCCCAAACATATTATCACATATTTATATGTACTAATCAACCCAAAAACATCTAGTTTAATGGGATTTTCAATTATCATCAACAATTACACATAGTTCTAGCCCTAATTCTAGATTTCATCAATTATCATTTCAATCATTCAAGATTGTATCTTTATAATTTCATTCACCTCATATTTAACATGTAATCATATACGAATTCCTTTTCGATGCATTCATTAACAAAATCCTCATTTTACATGTTAATCCCACCCTAAATTTGTGTCTTCCTACACCTAATTTCTACATAGATGATTAAAATATACTACGAATTATAGCAAGTTAAATACTTGCCTTATAATTGAAAATATTATGAGTTCTTCCCTTGGTGTTCCTCTTTTCGTAGTGATCTTGTGCCCGAAATGATTCAATTTCCCTCCCGAATCACTTCTCTTTACCTTTCTTCAATTTTCCTTCTCCTTTCTCTACTCTCTCAATGCTTTAGACTTTAGAATGGTTAGATTGCTGCCCACTCCATCCACCTCCCCTAATTATAACCCTAGAGACTCGTAATCTCGAAATTAAATCAGTCCATAGGTGTGAAATGACATGAATACCCTTTTATGGGTCCCGTTTAGCATAAAAAGCTCCTGATACCCAAATACAATCACGGGTACCTATTTATGATTATCTAGACCCATTATGGATCATTGGTGCACTCGAAATCACCATCAGAGTTATCTAACATTAATTTTCCATCTCATTCCTTACACGACCCTATCCACGTGTCCCAAATGAGATAATGTTAAACCCGTTGATTTTACTCACTTACGACGTAATATAATTTAACATATTTTCATTTACTTATCACACAAGTAAATATAATAACTTCACATAAATATTAACTCTTTTTATTATCTAATTAATATTTATTTAACTCACTTCATTTCTCAATTTAATTAAATTGCATGCACACGTGTAATTCAAAATGCTAAAAAATACGGGGTGTTACATACTCCCCACTAACAACATAATCTCGTCCCTAAAATTCAGAAAAATTTGGCATAAAGAGCTCCAAATACGTTTCTTGCATATCATCCTCTCGCTCCCATGTTGACTCATTGGCATTATGATGTCCCCACTGAACACAAACCAATGGCACTACTTTTGACCGAAGCTTACGCTCGCTACGATCCAGGATAGCAATCGGTCTCTCCTCATATGAGGTATCTGGTAGTAAATTAATTTCCTTCAACGGGATGTGACAACAATCCATCTCTCTCCTTCGGTACTTTTTCAACGACGACACATGAAATACATAGTGAATCCTCTGCAAGCACTCTGGCGGAGCGAGCCTGTAAGCAATTGACCCTGTCCTCTCAATAATCGGTAAAGGCCCCACATATCTCGGTGCTAGCTTTCCCTTATTCCCAAACTGCATAGCTACGAGACACTTGTAATAATACTCGGTCACCCACCTCAAGCTCCACTTTGTCACACACCGTAATTTTGGATAATTATGAATTTAATTATTTCGGGTATTTTAAATTACAAGTGTGCAGTAATTTAATTAAAATAAAATATTATGTATTTAATAAATATTAATTGGGTGAAATTAAGAGTGATATTTATGTTCTCAATTTACTAAGTGTGTAGTAAATAACATGTGATAATTATTACACGTCGTAGTGAGTAATAACGACGGGACTATGTCATATCTCAATCGAGAGTCATGTGTAGGTTACATTAAGGTCGAGATGGGAAATTTATGAAGAGTGACTTGGATGGCGATTTCGAGGTCACGGTTGTTTCCGAATGGGCTAAAATAGGCAAATTAGTGTACCCGGGTGTATTATTTGGGTTTCGGGAGAGTTTTAGACTATACCGAGCACTTATGGGGGTATATGGGTCAAAAGGACCTGGACCATTAGGCTAATTTTGGGATTAGAGAGTTTATAACCTAATATTAGAAGTGTTGGCAACCATTATCATTAGAGACAAACCCTAAGAGAGAGAAAAAGAGGCAAAGGCTTGGAGAAGCTAGAAAGGCCAAATTGGAAGAGAGTTTAAGGGGGATTCGAGCATTCAATCGTAGATTCGTCATCTACAATGGATTTTCTGACTTTACAAACCATTTAAGGCAAGTAATTGACTTGAAATAATCTCATATGTCGGGATTTTTTATTCATGTCATAGTAGGTGTAGAACATGTTGATTTTGGCTCTCCTATTTTTTCAGTTTTGGTTTATTTACAAATTTGCCATTTTGGTTCAAATCTATAAATACAAGTGTCATTTCTAGGTTTTGAGAGAGGACAAGTTTGAGAGCTATTTTGTGAGTTATCAAAGCTAAAGAGAGATAGAGCTCCCATTTGAGGGGTGAGTTCTTGTGAGGTTGTGAGTGACTTTCTAAGAGAGATAAATTGTGTGTGTGTATAACCTTTGGGTTCCTCCATTTATCTATAGAAAGAAGAAATCCTCCCTGGTGGATGTAGCCCAAAATTGGGTGAACCACGGTATATCGTTGTTGTTTTGCTTTGATGATTGCTTGTATGTTCTTATTGTCTCTTCATTGATGCTTGGTTGAATTGATTGGGAGTTTTCACACTAGTTCATTTTGGGAACAAGGTCTTGGGTGTTTTCCGCACACCAAGTGTTTGATAAAATTCCCGAGTGAGTTTTATCGTCTTGGTCGCTAGAGATAGTCTTGCTTTAGCGCAACAAGTGGTATCAGAGCTTTGGTTGCATTGTTTGCCCGGTATTTTTGGTTCGAGGTTGAATCAATTTTGGCAATTTTGGCATAGCTTTTGCTTTTGTTCCAAATGACGGAAAATGTGGAGAGTACTCGAGAATCAACCTCTACGAGCAGAGGCTCTAAGAGATGGGATCCGAGTTATGGATCGAGTGGCTCAATGAAGACGTACATGAAGGCTTTTGATGAGAAGATCAATTTCGGGTTATGGCAAAGACGAATGCGAGGCGTTCTTGTCCAACAGAGGTTGCAATTAGCATTGTTGGGGGTAGAGGGACGACCGGTAGGCATGACCGATGCCGAGTGGATTGACATTGATCAAAGAGCGGCTTCGTGTATTGAGATGCTTATCACGGATGATGTGTTGAATAACGTGATAGCGGAGACCACGGCTAAACGCATGTGGGATAAGCTTGAAGAGATTTATTTGGGAAAGTCGTTATCAAATAAATTGTTCCTCAAGAAGAAACTCTTCAAGCTTGAGATGAATGAGGGTGAGGATATGATGAAGCATATCAACGTTTTTAATGCCTTGATAAATGACTTGAACCGGATAGACGTTCAATTCATTGAGGAGGATCGAGCATTATTATTGCTTGCATCATTACCCGATTCATACGAGCATTTTGTGACCACGCTCATGTTTGGGAAGTCTACGCTCCGGTGCAACGAGGTTGTGCAAGATATTCAATCTCATGTCACGATGAGAAAGAAGGAAGGTGGAGGTGACGGGTATTCCCATAATGAAGGCCTTATGGCGAGAGACGGAGGTGGGCAAAATGGCGGGAGGAACTTCAACCGGGGATTTAATGACGGTAGTAGGTTTAGATCGAGAGGTGTTGGTGGTAAAGGGCCGAAATGCTACAAGTGCCGGGAATGGGGTCATATGATCCGAGAATGTCCTTTGTGGAACGACAAGGTTAAGGGCAAGGTTGATTCCGAGAGGGCAACGGTAGCGAGTGCGAATTATGAAGATGAACTTGGAGAACTTCTCACAATCTCCAAGGTTAACTCTCTTTCCCAAGATGATTGGATATTAGATTCGGGATCGTCGAATCACGTTTGCTCCAAGAGGGAATATTTTGAGACTTTCACAGAAAATGGAAAAGGTTCCATGTCTTTGGCTAACGGAGAGAAGGTTTCCGTTGAGGGTGTCGGGACGGTGAAACTCAAGATGTTCGATGGGGTGGAACGCACTTTGGGTGGTGTGGCCTATGTCCCAAAGTTGCGAAAGAATTTGATATCCATTAGCCGTTTGGATTCCAAGGGTTGCCGGGTGTCGGTGGCGGGTAGAGTCTTGAAAGTCACACGCGGTTGTATGGTCCTAGCGAGGGGAGAGGAGAGAGAGGGGTTGTATCGTCTAAATCAAACTTCGAGGAAGATTGGGAAGCGGCGTGCACAAGTGATCGAACGTTCGAGGCATGTCTCGTTTGTGAACAAAGTGGAGACATTGGGTGCTAGCTTTCCAAGAGTAGACGGTAGTGATGGGAGAATACCTACTAGTGGAGGGGATGGATCGAAGTCCCCCTCCAGGGCCAACGGGTGATGTTGACCCGGTTTAGTTGCACACATGCATTGGCCGATTCGAATCGAGGAGGTGTAGGACTGTGATGGATTCGAGGTGTGTGTAGCTAGTTCAAGGAAGGTCGATGAGTTATTGTTTGCGAGCATTGGCAAACGGGAGTTTTTCGTGACAAAGACTTGGTATATCTTTCGAGGGTGAGATTTGGAGGGTATGAGAGGTGAGGAATTTTCCCTCTCATCCGTGGTTATTTCTCAAGGTGGAAGATGGTGTTGATGTGTTTGAATGTTTCGTGTAAAGAAGGTGTATGCTATATGTATTGTGTGGGGGTGTACTCACCGGGTTACATGAGGAGCGAGCTTCACCGTATGGTTACATGGGAAGCATTCAGGGGAGTTCTTAGTTTAGAACTTGGTTCCTCGGCGGGTGGAGTCGTTTAGAGTCTTGGAGTGAAGACTTGCGGTATCTCACTTCATGGTTGAAGTTTGAGGTGACTTATCGTCGGGTGGAGCGTATTGGCTTGTTAGATGTCGGGATGATCTTCGAGCGGATTTGATGTTTGCATTCCGAGTTCGGTTGGATCGTGAGGATCGCCTGGGGGAATCGCATTAGCTTGGTAGATGGTGGGACAGTCTTCAAGCGGGTTCAATTTCAGCATTCTAGAGATTGGTTGGATCGTTAGGATCGCCAAGGTGGAGTTTGTTGATTTTGGCTCTCCTATTTTTTCAGTTTTGGTTTATTTACAAATTTGCCATTTTGGCTCAAATCTATAAATACAAGTGTCATTTCTAGGTTTGAGAGAGGACAAGTTTGAGAGCTATTTTGTGAGTTATCAAAGCTAAAGAGAGATAGAGCTCCCATTTGAGGGGTGAGTTCTTGTGAGGTTGTGAGTGACTTTCTAAGAGAGATAAATTGTGTGTGTGTATAACCTTTGGGTTCCTCCATTTATCTATAGAAAGAAGAAATCCTCCTTAGTGGATGTAGCCCAAAATTGGGTGAACCACGGTATATCGTTGTTGTTTTGCTTTGATGATTGCTTGTATGTTCTTATTATCTCTTCATTGATGCTTGGTTGAATTGATTGGGAGTTTTCACACTAGTTCATTTTGGGAACAAGGTCTTGGGTGTTTTCCGCACACCAAGTGTTTGATAAAATTCCCGAGTGAGTTTTATCGTCTTGGTCGCTAGAGATAGTCTTGCTTTAGCGCAACAGAACAAAACAATTTTTGGTAAGCGTTTCACATGTAAAAAGGGGTTTAGAGAAATTATCCCATAACTTGTAGAGTAAATGGATATTTGATATTTTTTTGAATGAATCATAATTATTAGAATTTGAACCTTATTAGAGATTCATAGATTGATCATAATTATTAGGGACTTTGAATCAATTCTAGGGATATTAGAGGTGTTTATCATATAAACCCATTTTAATGGATTAATTAGGTGATTGTAGGTAATCTTTGGTATTAGGATGATTATTTGATGTCAGATTCATCAAAGAATATTTCCCTTATGATCTATATGATTGGGTGAATGTGTAATATCATGTAGAATGTGTTTGGGTTGGATTTGAAGAAGAAAAATCTGGGTTTCTGCACTGTTCCCATCAATCTCGTTAGAACGCAGTCAGGACCTCGTTCGAACGATGTGTCTTTCTCGTTCGAAAGAAGTTGGTAGCTCGTTTTACGCGTGGCCACCGGTTTCGTATTTTTTGATATTTTTATTAATTAAGAATTTTATACGGAAGGGTAACTATTGACGAAAAAAACTAGACTAAGACTAATTAATTTATCACAGATAAATTAAGTAAAACAAACAAGACACAAGAATTTTTTTTAAAGTGGTTTGGCTCAAAGGAATAACCTACGTCTACTGTTATGTATTGATTGCCTTGAGTTGTTTTTCGATCCCCTGCAATGAGGGTTAAATAATGTATTTATAGCCCAAAAAGGGGGGTTTCCCCCTTTGTCATGTGAAAGGATTGAATGCCTTTATTTGCTAGGCATTTACATCAATACATAATAAGGATTAATTATATGAATGTTGTCACCTCACAGGTAATATAGGCTGTAAGACCGCTGGTGCTTGGTTGTCTATACAAAATGACTTTTCGACTGTTGTTCGGGCTTCCCAATAGGTCGGATAATAAAGTTGGTCAAGTTTCTTTTTTGGTCGGGCTTCCTTATTGGTCAGGTTTTTCTATCATGCTGACTTGGAGTTGTGCCACGTAGGATGACACATGATGGCTTGTAATTGGTCCATGTAGGATGGTAAATTTTGGTATCAACAGAAGCCCCCAATATTTCATACTTGAAGTTTATGAGAAAGGGTGGAATAGTATGCCTTGGCAGTAGCTCGGGCTGTTTGGTTGGCTGAAGAGCTTCCAGACTTGTGAAATTTACTCACTTGATAGTTTTTTAAAGTTAATGGCAATTTTGTAAGTATTTTAAATTTTAGTGAATACTTTTGGGGAATCTTTGTCTTTTCGTTTGTTTATCCGCTGTAAATCCCACTGTCGTTTACTTTAATCATCACTTGGTCCAGCTTCTGATGCGCCTTATTAAAAAAGCGGTAAAAACTTCGATCATTTTTCTCCTCTTATTTCTGATTCTACTGCTGTGTTCTTTGCTTTCGTGCAATCATTTTCTTTCCTGTCTTCAGTTCTTGTTGAATCCTTAAATCTTTGTAAGAATCTTTCTTCTATTTTTCTTTGTTTTCTTCATCATGGTTTACTCTATCAAGTCACTTGATAAGTTTAGAGCTGATTTTAACATTCCATCTTGGGTTGTTTTAGAAAATCACACTTTTTCTTCTGATTTTTTCTCTCTTGCTGAGGGTCATTGGTTCCCTTCTATCTTTGTTGTTGAACGTGGCTTCACATTTCCTCACAATCCCTTGTGTTTAGAGTTTTGTCAATATTTTGACGTTGTACCTGCTAGAGTAGCTCCTAACACAAGGAAAGTTGTTAATGAAGTTTATAAGTTAAATCAAATTCATGGAACCCATCTAGGGATTTCAGAATCATGTTTTGTTATAAGTGTGTAACTAGTGATACCACGTTTTATTTAAAAACTAGGGCAGTTAGTAAAGCTTTGGTAGACAATCTCCCTGATTCTAATAGGGACTAGTTTGATCATGGGGTAGTTGTAAAAAATTGGCAACACGCCCCTTTAGTTGGCAGTGATAAATACCAAGGATCTAAATGTCCTCTTTTTGGCAATGGAATAGGATGTTTTATGTTTTAGTAAATATGCCATGTTTATGTTTGATAAAATTCCATACTGACTGTTGTTTTATAAATTATTTTGCAGTTGAGAAAAAAAGAAAGTGCCCCAAAGAAAGCGAAGTAAATTTAAAGAAGTTGAAGTTTATCTGGAATCTTCAGAAGGTAGTTATTGAGAAACACGTGAGGTCTGTTTCCTATCTGCTCTAGTATAGGGACATTGTTTCCTCTTTTATTGCCCGACCAGCTACTTCTCCTACTGTAGTAATTGATCTTGATGCATAAACTGTTATAGATTCTGGCACTCCTCTATCAAAAATTATGAAGAAGAGAAAGTTACCTGATCTCTACAGTGGTGTTTCATCTGGCTCCCAATCATCTGCTGAGGGAGCTATGACTAAAACTGGGGATGTTATGAAGACCCCAACTCCAAAAAGTCCGGTCCCCAAAGATCAAGCCCCCAAGGGTCCAGGTCCCAAAAACTTGGTTCCTAAGGAGGTATCTCCTGAAAAGGTTGAGTTTTCTCTGAGGAGACTTAGGAGAGGGCTTGCAGAGATGCAAGTCGATCAAGTGCCCGACTAATAGGCCTTGGTCGATTTTCCCTCATCTAATGTTGTTTTTACTACTCCTAGTTTGGCTAGGAAGTTGATCAAGTCTGTTACTCTTCCAGACCACAGGAGGTGGATGCCAAGCTTTCCAGAATAAAGGTCGTTGAATTTGCTGCTCAGAACCTTACATCAGTAAGTAATCCATTGTCTTGGTTTGGTTGTTATCTACATTCTTTATTTGATCACTTTAATCTTTATTTTTTGCAGTTCTTAGTACACTTTAATAATATGTTGGAGAAAGATAATGCAATCAAGGCTTCTTCTTCAAATGAGGTAGAGGAAGCTTTGTCTGGTTTGAAGAAGTCTCTGCTTAAGTCTCAGCAAGCCTTAGAGACTGAGAAGATCATTTGGGCAGAGAAACTGAAGATAGCTGAATTGGCTCGTCAAACCTCTGATACAAATGCCTTTGAAGCTGAGCACAGGGTTAAGGACGCTAGGCTCCAAAAGTATGAAGTTGTGCGCGAAAAAGAGGAAGTTAAGTGCCAGAAAGAGGAAGTTGAGCGCAGGGCTAAGGCTGCTGAAAATCTTGTATCCTCTGCCTGAGATAAAATAAAATATGTTGTGAAGGCTTCCTTCAGCGCTGGTTGGGATAAGGACTAGAACAAGGCTATTTATGTTGCTTCTGCTCAGATTGAGTATGTGAAGCAAAAATATTTCAGAGATGGTTGGGTTACTGCCCTTTAGGAGTTGAACACAGATGGAGACTCTGAACTTTTTGAGAGTTATATTCATGGTCCTCCTCCAGCCATAGAGGATGAGGTTGAAGATGAAGATGCTTCTGATGAGTCTTCAATTATGGTTTAATCTGCTGCCAAACAACCTGAAATCCATAAGTCTTATATTCCTCCAGTTGAGCAGACCGAGCAACTTCAGCCTGCAGCCCCTTCTTCTGAGCAGAACAAGAAGGTTGAGGTGATAGGGAGAAGGTGTAATGTTGTTTGTCATTTTTCTCTTTTACTTTTGTTGTTTCTTTTTCCTTTATTTTGATTTTACTCAAACTCTTTATTATCAATAAAAGAAATTTTTTCTCCTTTTACTTATCTTCTGTTGATTGCATCTTTTATCCATACTTGTTGTTGATTAGTGGTTATCTCTTATTGCTAGTTTATTGTGAAGATGGAACAGCTGTCTTCCCATGACACCGAGCTACTGAGAAAATGCAATGTTTTTTTTCAAAGAGGGCCATATGGACTTGTCCGATGAAGAAGTTACCCAGTCGCTTGGTAATGATGCTTCAGAGCAAGTCAGGAAATCTTACAAATATTTGAAGTACTTACTTGATCGGGCGGTAGCAAATAATGTTGCTTATTACGACATGATAGAAGAGCTTCAAGAACAGTATAAGGAATCCACTGTGCTGCTGCATCAGAGCTATGAGCAGAAGTATCAAAGTTTAAGTGAAGGTCAGGG
This sequence comes from Sambucus nigra, assembly GCA_949130495.1. Lineage (NCBI taxonomy): Eukaryota > Viridiplantae > Streptophyta > Magnoliopsida > Dipsacales > Adoxaceae > Sambucus > Sambucus nigra. Next base: position 56,825,963 of record OX422220.1, read on the forward strand.
CTTTGATAAGTTCGTCTCCGTGTATAATAAGAAGGAAACTTTACTTAAGCTTGAAATTAAGGAAACTAAGACCATTGCTAAACTCCTGGAAGAGGAGAATAGTAATTTGAGGAATGAGTTGAATCTTCTGAAGTCCTCCTCTGGAGCTATTATTACTACTACCGATGAAGGTTATTCCTTTTTAGAGGCTGAAAACGCCACCTTGAGAGATGAATTGGAGGCCTTAAAAAACATTAAGTCTGCTTCTTCTTCCCAAGCTATAAATAGGGCTGGCCGAGGAACTACAGAGGAGCTTAGGACCCAATAGGCTCTTGCTAACCAAGATGCACAGTTAAAAGTAAAGGACCGAGCTATTGCTGAGATGTCTCAAAAGCTGCAGACTTTATCGGAGCAATTATCTACTCAATCTTCTTAATTGGTGGCTAAGGATGGGGTGCTGAAGAATCTACAATCGCAAGTTGATAGATTAACCTTATAATTCCATAAGTAACCCAGAGAATTTTGGATGGGTGGTTATAATGAAGCTTTGGGATATTATGATGATAGACTCCAATAGGCCCAAAATGAGTCCTACAAATGGGGTTGGATTAACGTTTTAATTATGCTGAAGGTGGATAGGAATGATACTATCTGGGATTGGTATGATCCAGGCTTGCTGGAGCTTGACAATCCTCCATTTAAGTTGGATGTTAATTGGGTACCTGTTCATCATGTTCCTCAATGTTTGATTTCCAAGTACTTAGGGGATTATGAACTGCATGACCAGCTTGAGATCTTTCATCCTCCTCATTTTCTTGATTTTCCTAGTAGCAACAATACCATGATACTTCAGGATCTTAACTTCATCAATTCTCCTTTTACTTTGGATGACCCTCCAGCTGGCATAGATCATGTTTCTAAAGCTGAAGGAAAACTTCCTGTAAAATAACTTTTTATTTTTTTTTTCATATTTGAGCAACAATATGTAATTAAGCAACAATTTAAATTTTATGAGAAGCTTATTTTGTGAATGGATCAACTTTTAGTTAATCTTTGAATGTCTGTGAATGTTTTTTAGTCTTTGATTGTGACTGGATCAACTGTTTTAGTTCATCTCTATTTTTTCACCAGTTCTATTGATATTCTTAGGATTATCCTAAGCTTTATACCAATTACTGATGTTTTACCATGGTTCTACTAATGTACCTGAATTTTATGGTAATTGAACTAGTTACCTTGGTTCCTAGGCATGAGTGGAACATTTGTCCATCTTTTAGCCAAATTTAGATGAACATTTGTCATCCGGGTCTTCATTAACCAAGCATTTAGGACTTACGATTTTGCCTTGCATGGTTTTTATGTGTCACCTTTGCTGGTGCCTTTATTGATTCCTACCAACTTTGTTGGTGGCCTTTATTGATACCTACCAACTTTATTGGTGGCATTAGTTGATACCGACCAACTTTGTTGGTGTTGCCGACCAACTTTATTGGTAATTATTGATACGAAAATTAGACAGCTGACGTGGACCAATTATATAAAGACATGTAGCATCTTACGTGGCAAATACATATGCTCACCGAGCTACAAGGCCTGCCGAGCTACAAGGCCTGCCGAGCTACATAACCTGCCAAACTACTCAGCGTGCAGAGCTTCTAGACAGGAAGATCAAGCGACGACTGCGCATTCAATGAACATTGGATTTAATGAACATTCTTATTATACAGATGTATATGTATATTAAACAACGGCATCTCGTCTATTCATATTGATAGTCCCAAGGTTATAAATACATTGTAACACCCCCCATAAGGGAAGAATTGATCTCTTGTAATCATCATCGAGATTAAGGCAAACATCGGCAATACAAGAACAGTGGCGTAGGCCGTTTTTCGTTGGGCTGAACCACTTTAAAAATCTATTGTCTTATTTTCCTTATTCCTTTTTATCTGTGATTAATTAATTAGATCGGATCTAGCTTTTTACATCAACAGATTGGCGTCGTCTGTGGGAAACGACTATGTGTAGCATTTTTCACCAAAAAGTTATTACTAATGGCTGAGATCCCAGAACCCAGCGCCCGGAACAATACCAGGGGACCTCCAAATCCCTATGCTTCCCCAAATATATATCAACTTACAGGAATAGTAGCCAACTTATCCCAAGGGCAAATGGCTATACAAGAAATTATGCGATAACTCATTCAGACTGTTCGTAATGGGTCACCTGCACAGTCAGGTCAACAAAGCGTTCAGAGAAATACCCATCTGCCATCCTCAAGAACCAGACGTACACTATTCCCGGACGTACATTATTCCTGAATATTTCTCAGCCCAGGCGCAGTTGTTCTCATCATACTGAGAGGTCCAATGATCCTTCATATCAACCTGGACGAACTTCATCTATAAGAGCTACAAATTCCAAACAAAATGTTACTTTAACTCCTGAGCGAATAAGCGCTTTAGAAAGGTTGAGCAGAGTCTCCCCCTTTAACCGTTTGGGCCCTAGGAGGAATCAAAATCCCTCTAGGATTGCATCGAGGAATTATCAACGACCAACCGATCTAAGGGAAGGTTTTACCCAATCACAACCAGTAACCCATAATGAAAGATCCCAAGAGGAGAATTCAGCGCGCTCTGTTGCTCGAGCAAATAGGCTTGAGGCTGGGAATAACATGTGGAAGGGGTCCATTCAGAGATTGGAGGATCGGTTAGGGGAAATAGCTAACGCCAAGAATCCTCTCCAAAGAATTTTTGTCCAAGGATCACCTTTCGTATAGACAATAGTGAATTTTCCCACACCATCAAAATTTAAAGCTCCTGTAGTGACGCCTAAATATGATGGAAAAACTGATCCCATTCTCCACATAGAGCAGTACCAAGCCGCTGATGATATCTATGCGGTTCCTGACCAGATGAGCTGTAGGGCATTCTCAGGAACTATCACTGGGTCATCCCAGATATGGTACAACAGCATTCCTTGGGGCAAGATTGCTAATTTCCATCAGCTGACAGAGCTCTTCATAGGGAATTTCTGCTTCGGTATGAAGCAGATTACGAGAGTAGCACACCTACTAAGCGTGAGGCAAAAAATAGGAGAAAATACCAGGGAATACATCACTCGTTTAAATAACGAGGAACTTGAGGTGATTGACTACGAGGAGAAAATAGTAATAACATCTCTGATGAGTGTTCTATTACCTAACAAGTTACATTATACGTTGTCCAAAGATCCCCCTAAATCCATAGCAGAACTGATGGCAAAAATAACTAAGATCATGAACGCCGAAGAGGCCATGGCTGTGAAGAAGAACCCTGACACTAAAGTAGAAACCAAGGCTGAAGGTACAGCGGAGAAGAAGGATCAAAAGCGCAATGGGAACGGCAAGCGGCCAAAAGGCAAGGAGGCAATCGAGCAGTTAAAGAAGTATGAGAATTACACGCCTTTAATGGTGGACATAAACCATATTCTGGAGGAGATTAAGAACAACGAGGAGCTAACTTGGCCGGAGAAAATGAGGACAGACCCCGATAAGAGGGATAAGTCCAAATATTGTGAGTTCCATAGAGATCATGGTCACACAACCAAACGCTGCATAGCTCTCCAGAATGAGATCAAAGCACTCATTAGGCGAGGAAAACTGAGTAAGTTCGTTGATCGCCAGAATGATGGGAAGACTAGCGAAAGAGGAAGACAAAGGTCCAAATCTCCTCGCCGACCAAGAGATGATAAAAATAGGGACCAAGAAGATAATCCAGGAGGATGATCCCGACCTCCCTAAAAAACTAAGGCAACCGTAACGTGAGGTATTCTCCATTTATTTCGGATTATTTGAATGTAATGTGATTACAGGTGGCGATGCAGGAGGAGGAGATCATACTGCTGAACGGAAAGCTTACCTCAATACGGCTCAAGCTTGTTCTTATATACAACACATAAATTTGATCAAAGACGATCGTCCGAGGAAGGTGAATAAGGACAAACTGGTTATCGAATTTTTTAAAACTGATCTTCCTGGCGTACTGTATCCTCACGATGACCCTTTGGTAGTTAAGATGAGAACGAAGGATGTGGTGATTTCACGTGTATTAGTGGACAATGGTAGCTCTGCAGACATCATATTTTACCCTTATTTTGATAGTTTGAATTAGAAGTTTGCCCAGTTGGAACCATATCACAGGCCCCTCCTCGATTTTATAAGAGAGAAGGTTTTTCCACTTAGGACAATCAAGTTTGACATGCTCATGGGCTCCTGGCCTACTTGCAGAACAGAAAAAGTATGCTTTTTCATAATGGATAAGAATGTCCAATCAGCCTATAATATAATCATGGGGAGAGTATGTTTGAAGAAGTTTGAAGCCGTGCCATCCATAATACACCAGTGTTTGAAGTTTCCAACCAATTTTGAGGTTAGAATTGTGAAAGGCGACCAGAAAGTAGTTCGGAAATGCTACTATTCATCTGTCGAACAGGAAGAACTGGAGGAGGCCAAGAAGAAAACCACCACCTACCAAGTGGATGAGTATGAAGACGCAGAGATCGAGACTTTGGACCCTAGGGATGAGTCCCATCTAGTGAAGGGCCAAGTCGTCGAAGCTACGGAGAACATCATTTTAGACGACGAACGACCAGAGCAAACAACTCAAATTAGCGCTTCATTGGATCCGTTGATAAAGCACGAACTAGTGGCATTTTTACGGCCTAGAAAGCAAGCTTTCGCATGGAGTCATGAAGACATGCCAGGGATAGACCCGGCTGTAATACCCCGTATTTTTATGCTATATTAATTTGGGGATTTATAAAATTTAACGTGAATGTTTTATTTAATAAAAATCCGGAAATTAAGTATGTTATAATTATTAATGTGACGAGAGTTAGTAATTATGGGAAACTTGTTGAATATTACTAATGAGCAAAGTAATATATTATATTGGTTATATTGAATGTCATGAGTGAATTAAATGACTATTTCGGAAATTTAAGTCGGGACGTGCCCGTGTCACGTCAGGACTAATTTTGTTAAATAAAAAGTGAATATTTTATAAGTTGTTTGTATGATCGTTTTGAGTGCGCCAACGCGTCCGAAAAGGTGGAGATAGTCAGAAAAGTGTACCCGGGGGTTTAGTTTGGGTCTCGGGGCGTTTTTAGGCCTAATTGGTACCCCGGGAGGGCAATTTAGTCATTTCACCTTTTTGGGTAATTAAACCCACGAAATTCAGCAACCTATATCAGCCATATAGGTTAGTCTTTTAGGGTTAGAATATTCAAAAAACAAGTGACGGCCATTAGAGAAGAGAGGAGAGAGCTCCAAGGCAATTCAAGGCTAAAAAGTCACCGGTTTGCACCGCCGACACCACCAACGCGTAAATCGCGAGAAGGGGAACGCAACCACACCTGATTCATCTGCAAACCGGACTTCTGAAAATCCCAAGCAAGTATTTAACTTGCGTATTTTCGTTAGTGCAATCTTCATATTAGTTTAGGATTGATTAAAGATGAAAACTATGGAAGAAAACCCAATTTGTGTTAGGAAAATGCATGTAGTATTGATTATAATGAAATTCTGGAATCCTTGCCATGTAGAGGAATATAACCCATGAAATTTTGATGATATATATTAGAAAGAAATTCTGGTAAAAACAGATTAGAACCTTGATTAAGAAAAACTCTAGGGTTCTTGATGATTAGAGGAATTTTGGGTTAATTATCCATGTTTAATGTGAGATATACACATGCTTTACGTTGAAAACATCTGGTATATTGTTATAATGATAGTAGTAGGATTTTTGGGACGACTGGAATGGAAAAACATGGTTTTGGATGAAGAAATTTGGTAGAACCCGTAACTGCATTTCTGCAGAATTTTCGCAGACCTGCTTGATCGATCGATCGAGCCTAGAGCTTCGATCGATCGAAGGTTCGATCGATCGAGCCACAGACCTCGATCGATCGACCCCTCCTGGCAGACTCCTATTTCCCTTGTTTAATTAGTTAAATTAAATTTATCGTGAAACAATTTTTGGGTATTCTTAATAAAATGTTTTGGGAGATAGGAAAGACCAGTAAGACCTATGAATAAGCGTTGGGAACTTTATTATAAGACGAGAAGTTTACTTTTGGGGTAATTGTATAATGAACGATGAAGCTACGTATTTCAAGTGAGAGATTACGGAGAATAGCTATGATAGTAAATAGAGGTATACTTACTGAATTTTTACTTGGAAGGATAGAGTCCACGAGTGTCACATAATAAGTGAGAAAACCCTTCGAGTTAAGGTTAGAGATGAAACCTTATACGTGATACTAATAATGTGAAATTAAGGATAAATATTGTAATTATGGGTGACGAGAGGAACCTATATTAATACGATAAAAGTGGTAAAATTATATGATTGTGTGTACATATATTATATACATGTGGAAAACGTACCCGCGCTACTTGCTATCCCTGAGGTTACCGCGCTGGGACAGTCTTATCTCGATGGGACCTTTATGGGGGATATTGACTTGTACCCTAGAAGATAGATATCCTTGGTACAGGCTATCGAATCGATAGTTCAGACGGTCCTAAGAGGCGTGGAGTATGTACTGACCTCTTAGAGACTTGGAATCTATACTTCGCCTCAATCTTGTTTTGTGTATATATGTTAATACAGTTCGAGAGTGATTCTGAACTTGTATATCCCTTAGTGTGAGAGATACGGGGATTGGATAGCAGAGTATGCCTACACCATAGTTTGCATGTTGGTGCTGTTAGAATATATATATTATACGGGTGCTTAATATATATATATGAATTTGGGAAATTTAAAATGTTGTTGTGATATAGTAAGTGAGAAATAATTCTGGATTATAAATCGAAAATACTTGCTTGAAAAGTATAATGTGACACTGGGAAACTTTATAAATTAATGAAGCTAAAAACGAGAGTTGTGCTACTAATTGGAAGTATCTTTTTAAACAATGATATTGTTTGGTTTTAAAATCTTATGAGTAATTTGAGATAAGCTAAATTGTTGGGAAGGTTAGTGTGATAAAATGATAGGATAAACCGTTGAGAAGGTTCATACGATAGGCGTGCATATTAGAAGAGAGGTGAGAATTTATCAAGAGAGTGTCGCTCTAATATGTTGTTGCATTGGCCTGTATCAATTTAAATACTTGCTAAACGTATTTTAAATCAAACACACTATCGGACTCTGACCCGTTTCTTTCTCTCTCTCTCTCTCTCTCTTGTATATACATGTATGTATTACAGGTGCCCAGCCACAGGGGCGTCTTGCTTAGGATCTCTTGGAAGGAACGCGCTGCAGCTTAGGTGGGAGTAGGGGTGGCAACGGGTCGTGTCGAGCCGGGTTCGTGTCGGGTGATAAACGAATCGTGTCAAAAATTCATCCACCCAAACACGATTCGTTTACTAAACGGGTGGAAAAATGAAATTCATACACGATTCGTTTACTTAACGAATGACACGACACGACCCGTTTACACCCGTTAAGTAAACGAATGGTTTTGACCCGGTTCACCCGTTTAACCCGGTTCACCCGTTTAACCCGATTAATTCGTTTAATTCGGTTCACCCGTTTAACCCGGTTCACTCGTTTAACACGATTCACCCGTTTAACCCGGTAACCCGATTACTTTAAAAATCTAAAGAGGTAACAACTTACTTATACTTAGTCAAGAATGGAGAATTTTCATAACAAATCGATGTGGGATGCTTAGATTACGGGTTGTTAACGGGTTAACGGGTTGTAAACGAGTTAACGGGTCACAAACGGGTCACGGGTTGCAAACGGGTCACGGGTTCTAAATGGGTGACGGGTTCTAAACGAGTGAAGGGTTATAAACGGGTGACGGGTTGTAAACGGGTAGCGGGTCACACGGATTCTAAACGGGTGACGGGTCACTAACGGGTTTCGCGAATATACACGAACCCGATTCGTTTTCTTAACGGGTCTGGCGGGTCCACCCGTTTATGACCCGAACCCGTTAAGGCTATACCCAAACCCGCTTAAAGCGTGTCGATTTCGTGTCGGGTTAACGGGTCGTGTCGCAAATTGCCACCCCTAGGTGGGAGTTGCAGGTCTCTTGATTAGACGACTTCGTTCATTCGGATCCACTCTTAGTACTTTCATTTAGTTGAGCATGTGTAGCTCTTTCAATTATTCCGTTGTTATTGGACATTTGTATTTCCAGTTATTTCTCGTATTGTCGTTATGGGATCCATTCAGTTTGAATTGTGTTACTTTATATTTCGCATGTTGACATTCGATTGATGAATGTATTCTGTTAATTGGTTTATGTTTTAGAATTTAATGTGGTGTGATTCTTAATTGTTGGAATGTTGTTAATAATTAAATAAACCTTTTTCTTAAAATAAAATTTGGAAATTTATGTATGAAAATGGTTTTGACACTTAGCTTAATTATTTAGGGTGTTAAATTGGAAAAATTATTTTTATCGACAGTGATGCTGAGAATGAACCAACTGTATACCTTGATTTAATTTAATAAAGGAGTGATCGCCCGGTATTTAATTAGGCGGGGTGTCACAGGTGGTATCAGAGCATCAGGTTCTAGTGTCCTTTAGGATCTGTGCGGATTATTATGCTTTCAGCGTTGCTTTCTTTGATATAGAGCCGTAATACTAGGAATGTTGTGTTTATCTCTATACATTGGAAATTCGTACTTCTGCTATTTGTTCATTTGAATGATGAACTCATCCAAATTTACTTAAATTTTCAGATGGATCGTCAAGAAGAACTAGCTAAGACGGTTAAGGGAGTCATCGAGCAAGATCGACTCACACCTCAGGTATCCCCAGGGAGAATATCAATCGCCGAGTTAGCAAGTATCGTGGCACAAGCAGTTACCACTGCAGTTCTACAATACCAAGAACGCAGCCTACAACTTAAAAGGAGGCAAAAGACCTATAGAGGTTGACCATATGCATGTGACTAACGTTGAGAATTGTGCGAAGGCACCGAATCTGCGACAACAAAACAATCAAGACCGAGTCAGTTCCATAAGTAACGATATTTATGTACAGGGACAAAAGTGTCAGGGACAACGAAGTCAGGTTCAGAATGAAATCACCAAGAGATGTTTCGGTTGTGGAATGGAGGATCACAAACGTAAATCTTGTCCGAATCAGACTGGAGATAAACTAAAAATCTGATCAGCAAAGAATTTTGAAACTCTGCTATAAATGTGTACAACCGGGTCACAAGTGGATGGATTATCCTCTCCCTGACATAGTTTTTCCGCAGATATCCCCTCAAGTCCAGCAAGACCAGGGAAAAAGAGAGACTAGTCAATACCGTAAGGAAGGGAAGCAGTTTTGAGGGAGGTGCTTCCAATGTGGCAGGAATGGCCATAGGCGTCAGGATTGCCCAGAGAAGAATAGGGCCCCACGACAGGAATGTGCTAACAATGAACCCCAGAAGCCAACTCCACCACCCTTTCCAACAGCCTCAGTTCAGCAGAGAAAACTACAGGGCGGACGTGTCTATAACTTCCCACAGGCAGCAGCTCCGCAAGCACCACCCGCGATTGAGGGTATGTTTTTCTATCCATGTTACTATGAGTCGAGTTTTGCTTGATACTGGGGCAACGCACTATTTGATAGCTACCTATTTTGTGAAAGCCTTAGGATTATTAGTCACAACAGAGAGCACTGTGACATATGTAGACTCACCACTGGAGAGTGGGTCGCTTATTTTCTTATATGCCGGGGAGTGGGGGTAGAGATGGGTAGCTTGGTATTACCTGTAGACATGTTAGTCTTAGATATGCATTAGCATGATGTTATATTCATTATGGATTGGCTCGCCGCTTATAGAGCCATGATTGATTGCTTCAGTGGGAGCATTGTTTTTGCCATTCCGGGGCAAGAGATGTTTGTAGTGGCGATGCCTCGCCCAGAGGGAGGCTCGACCGCTCATTTGTATTACATAGAGGAGGATACCTCTAAGGAGGTCGTGATTCCCTTAGATTCGATCCCAGTTGTCAGGGAGTATTCTGATGTGTTCCAGGAGATACCAGGCCTACCCCCCAGTCGAGAGATAGACTTTGTTATAGATTTATTGCCAGATACGAGACCTATAGCACGCGCACCGTACCGTATGGCTCCGGCAGAAATGCGAGAGCTACGAGATCAGATAGAGCAGCGGTTAGGTCAGGGCTTCATTCGCAGGAGTACCTCATCTTGGGGCGCTCCAGTTTTGTTTGTGAAGAAGAGAGATGGTTCACTGAGATTGTGTGTAGACTACCGGGAGCTAAACAAGGTCACGATACCGAATAAGTATCCGTTGCCTCGAATTAATGACCTGTTCGACCAGTTGAGGGGAGCAACTTTCTTTTCGAAGATAGATCTGAGGTCGGGGTACCCTTAGTTACATATTAGAGAGCAGGATGTTTCAAAGACTGCCTTCTTGTCGAGATATAGGTCCTATGAGTTCAGGGTGATGCCGTTCGGACTCACAAATGCCCCAGCCATTTTCATGGACTTGATGAACCGAGTATTCAGAGAGTTCTTGGATCAGTTTGTCATCATCTTCATAGATGACATCTTGATATATCCACACTCCAAGGAGGAGCATGCCGAGCACTTGAGGCAGGTTCTTCAGACTCTACGTGAGCATCAGTTGTATGCTAAGTATGAGAAGTGTGGATTCTGGTTGCGAGAAGTACAGTTCTTGGGCCATGTTGTTTCTGAGCAGGGGATAGCAGTTGACTCGAGCAAAGTGTAAGCGGTGAGGGAGTGAGGACAGCCCACGACACCGACGGAAGTGCGTAGTTTCTTGGGGTTAGCTGGTTACTACAGGAGATTCATTCGGGGATTCTCCAAAATAGCGGGTCCATTGACCAATCTGACTCGCAAGGGGGTACCATGTATTTGGGATGACGCTTGTCAGTTGGCTTTTGACGAGCTGAAAGATAAGCTTACTTCAGCGCCAGTCCTTGCGTTACCGAAGCCGGGTATGGAGTACCTGGTTTACACCGATACGTCCTTACGGGGCCTTGGGGGAATACTTCAGCAGGAAGAGAAGGCTATAGCTTTTGCCTCCCGCAAGCTTAAGCCGCATGAGAAGAATTACCCCACCCACGACCTGGAGTTAGCAGCGGTCGTCTTTGCATTGAGGATATGGAGGCACTACGTATTGGGTGAGAAATTCCGTTTGTTCACAGACCACAAGTCATTGCAGTACCTGTTCACTCAGCGAGAGATGAATATGCGTCAGCGCAGATGGCTAGATTTTGTGAAGGACTACCAGTTCGATATACAGTATCATCCGGGAAAGGCCAACGTAGTTGCTGATGCCTTGAGTCGTAGACCGGTAGACGAGGTAGCGGACGTCTGGAAAGCAAGGTGGAAGGAGTTGGGTCACCAGGATGCAGTAGCCCGTTCTTTCATATCCGTGATGTCAGTCACACCCGAGATTGTTACGAAGGTGATACAGGCACAGACCACATACCCGTTTTCCCATGAGCAGATTGTGCGACTTCTAGCCGAGGGCGCTGAGTCTTATTCTGTTAGTTTTGATGGAGGTTTAGGATTTAATGGGAGATTGGTGGTTCTAGAAGGAGAAGAACTACACCATGCAGTGATGACTCATTATCATGGGTCCCGATTTGCAGTACATCCGGGAGGCGATAAGATGTACCAGGATATGAGGCGACAATACTGGTTGAGTGGGATGAAGAAGGACATCGCCGAGTTCGTGTCCAAGTGTTCTACCTGCCAACTGGTAAAGGTGGACCACCAGAAACCGTCAGGATTACTTCAGCCATTGGAAGTACCCGCGTGGAAGTGGGAGAGTATTTCCATGGATTTTATTACAGGGTTGCCTACATCACAGCGGGGCCACGATTCTATCTGGGTGATTGTAGACCGTTTGACCAAGGTGGCTCATTTTCTGCCAGTGCGGACAGATTATACTACGGGTCAGTATGCTCAGTTGTTCATTGCTGAGATTGTCAGATTACATGGGGTGCCCCTGAATATTGTGTCAGATAGGAACAAGATTTTCGCGTCACGTTTTTAGGAAAGCTTTCAGGAGGCTATGGGTACTGAGTTGAGGTTGAGTTCAGCTTACCACCCACAGACAGATGGACAGACAGAGCATACTAATCAGATATTAGAGGATATGCTACGCATGTGTGTTCTCGATTTTGGAGGAGGTTGGGAGCCACACCTTCCACTAGTAGAGTTTGCTTATAATAACTCGTACCAGTTCACGATTGGCATGGCTCCATTTGAGGCTTTGTATGGCAGGCCTTGTCGTTCTCCAACTTGTTGGCTCGAGGTGAGGGATAACAAGTTGCTAGGACCAGAGGTGATTCAGGAGACCTCCGCGAGGATTGAGATGATCAAGAGTCGCATTCGGGTAGCCCAGGACAGGAAAAAGAGCTACGCCGATGCGAAACGATTCTTTCGGGAGTTTAGTGTGGGGGACCAAGTGTTATTGCGCGTATCCCCTATGAAGGGAGTGATGAGGTTCGGGAAGAAAGGGAAGTTGGCTCCGAGGTACGTGGGACCATTTCCCATCATCGAGAGAATTGGGCCGGTTGCATACAGGTTGGGACTGCCAGAACATTTACATCGCATCCACGATGTATTCCACATCTCGTCGTTGAGACGATATCTTCGGGATGATATGGCCCATACTTACATTGCGATAGATGAGATCGACTTACAGCCTGATAACTCTTACGAGCAGAGATCAGTGGCTATTCTAGACTATAGTGAGAGGAGATTGAGGTCGAAGATAGTTCCACTTGTGCGAGTCCAGTGGGAGCATCATAATGTGGAGGAATCCACTTGGGAGCGTGAGGCAGATATGCGCGAGAGATATCCAGAGTTGTTTTTACCAGGTATGCCTTAATTATTCTGAATTTCGGGAGGAAATTCCGTTATTAGGGGGGAAGTATGTAATACCCCGTATTTTTATGCTATATTAATTTGGGGATTTATAAAATTTAACGTGAATGTTTTATTCAATAAAAATCCGGAAAATTAATTATGTTATAATTATTAACGTGACGAGAGTTAGTAATTATGGGAAACTTGTTGAATATTACTAATGAGCAAAGTAATATATTATATTGGTTATATTGAATGTCATGAGTGAATTAAATGACTATTTCGGAAATTTAAGTCGGGACGTGCCCGTGTCACGTCAGGACTAATTTTGTTAAATAAAAAGTGAATATTTTATAAGTTGTTCGTATGATCGTTTTGAGTGCGCCAACGCGTCCGGAAAGGTCGAGATAGTCAGAAAAGTGTACCCGGGGATTTAGTTTTGGTCTCGGGGCGTTTTTAGGCCTAATTGGTACCCCGGGAGGGCAATTTAGTCATTTCACCTTTTTGGGTAATTAAACCCACGAAATTCAGCAACCTATATCAGCCATATAGGTTAGTCTTTTAGGGTTAGAATATTCAGAAAACAAGTGACGGCCATTAGAGAAGAGAGGAGAGAGCTCCAAGGCAATTCAATAAAAAAGTCACCGGTTTGCACCGCCGACACCACCAACGCGTAGATCGCGAGAAGGGGAACGCAACCACACCTGATTCATCTGCAAACCGGACTTTTGAAAATCCCAGGCAAGTATTTAACTTGCGTATTTTCGTTAGTGCAATCTTCATATTAGTTTAGGATTGATTAGAGATGAAAACTATGGAAGAAAACCCAATTTGTGTTAGGAAAATGCATGTAGTATTGATTATAATGAAATTCTGGAATCCTTGACATGTAGAGGAATATAACCCACGAAATTTTGATGATATATATTAGAAGGAAATTCTGGTAAAAACAGATTAGAACCTTGATCAAGAAAAACTCTAGGGTTCTTGATGATTAGAGGAATTTTGGGTTAATTATCCATGTTTAATGTGAGATATACACATGCTTTACGTTGAAAACGTCTGGTATATTGTTATAATGATAGTAGTAGGATTTTTGGGACGATTGGAATGGAAAAACATGGTTTTGGATGAAGAAATTTGGTAGAACCCATAACTGCATTTCTGCAGAATTTTCGCAGACATGCTTGATCGATCGATAGAGCCTAGAGCTTCGATCGATCGAAGGTTCGATCGATCGAGCCCCAGACCTCGATCGATCGACCCCTCCTGGCAGATTCCTATTTCCCTTGTTTAATTAGTTAAATTAAATTTATCGTGAAACAATTCTTGGGTATTCTTAATAAAATGTTTTGGGAGATAGAAAAGACCAGTAGGACCTATGAATAAGCGTTGGGAACTTTATTATAAGACGAGAAGTTTACTTTTGGGGTAATTGTATAATGAACGATGAAGCTACGTATTTCAAGTGAGAGATTACGGGGAATAGCTACGATAGTAAATAGAGGTATACTTACTGAATTTTTACTTGGAAGGATAGAGTCCACGAGTGTCACGTAATAAGTGAGAAAACCCTTCGAGTTAAGGTTAGAGATGAAACCTTATACGTGATACTAATAATGCGAAATTAAGGATAAATATTGTAATTATGGGTGACGAGAGGAACCTATATTAATACGATAAAAGTGGTAAAATTATATGATTGTGTGTACATATATTATATACATGTGGAAAATGTACCCGCGCTACTTGCTATCCCTGAGGTTACCGCGCTGGGACAGTCTTATCTCGATGGGACCTTTATGGGGGATATTGACTTGTACCCTAGAAGATAGATATCCTTGGTACAGGCTATCGAATCGATAGTTCAGACGGTCCTAAGAGGCGTGGAGTATGTACTGACCTCTTAGAGACTTGGAATCTATACTTCGCCTCAATCTTGTTTTGTGTATATATGTTAATACAGTTCGAGAGTGATTCCGAACTTGTATATCCCTTAGTGTGAGCGATACGAGGATTGGATAGCAAAGTATGCCTACACCATAGTTTGCATGTTGGTGCTGTTAGAATATATATATTATATGGGTTCTTAATATATATATCTGAATTTGGGAAATTTAAAATGTTGTTGTGATATAGTAAGTGAGAAATAATTCTGGATTATAAATCGAAAATACTTGCTTGAAAAGTATAATGTGACACTGGGAAACTTTATAAATTAATGAAGCTAAAAACGAGAGTTGTGCTACTAATTGGAAGTATCTTTTTAAACAATGATATTGTTTGGCTTTAAAATCTTATGAGTAATTTGAGATAAGCTAAATTGTTGGGAAGGTTAGTGTGATAAAATGATAGGATAAACCGTTGAGAAGGTTAGTACGATAGGCGTGCACATTAGAAGAGAGGTGAGAATTTTTTAAGAGAGTGTCGCTCTAATATGTTGTTGCATTGGCCTATATCAATTTAAATACTTGCTAAACGTATTTTAAATCAAACACACTATCGGGCTCTGACCCGTTTTTTTCTCTCTCTCTCTCTCTCTCTTGTATATATATGTATGTATTACAGGTGCCCAGCCACAGGGGCGTCTTGCTTAGGATCTCTTGGAAGGAACGCGCTGCAGCTTAGGTGGGAGTTGCAGGTCTCTTGATTAGACGACTTCGTTCATTCGGATCCACTCTTAGTACTTTCATTTAGTTGAGCATGTGTAGCTCTTTCCATTATTCTGTTGTTATTGGACATTTGTATTTCCAGTTATTTCTCGTATTGTCGTTATGGGATTTATTCAGTTTGAATTGTGTTACTTTATATTTCGCATGTTGACATTCGATTGACGAATGTATTCTATTAATTGGTTTATGTTGTAGAATTTAATGTGGTGTGATTCTTAATTGTTGGAATGTTGTTAATAATTAAATAAACCTTTTTCTTAAAATAAAATTTGGAAAGTTATGTATGAAAATGGTTTTGACACTTAGCTTAATTATTTAGGGTGTTAAATTGGAAAAATTATCTTTATCGACAGTGATGCTGAGAATGAACCAACTGTATACCTTGATGTAATTTAATAAAGGAGTGATCGCCCGGTATTTAATTAGGCGGGGTGTCACACCGGCCTTCCTCTGCCACGAGCTCAATATTAATAAGGAGGTCAAGCCAGTGAAGCAACGAAGAAGGGTATTTAGCCCAGAGATGAACCAGGCAATCTAAGAAGAAGTCGTGATGCTACAAAAGGCCTCTTTCATTGAAGATGTCAAGTACCCTGATTGGCTAGCCAATGTTATGATGGTGAAAAAGAAGAACAACAAATGGAGGATGTGTGTAGATTTCACAGATCTCAATAAAGCTTGCCCAAAAAATCATTTTCCCTTGCCCCGAATTGATCAGTTGATGGACACTACCTCGGGGCACGAGTTATTGAGCTTTATGGATGCTTACTATGGCTACAACCTGATTAAGATGAAACCAGAAGATACAGAGAGTACTTTTTTTATTACCCCAAGGGGAACATACTGCTATAATGTTATGCCTTTCGGACTTAAAAATGCAGGCGCTACTTACCAGAGGTTGATGAATAAAGTCTTCGCAGATCAAATCGATAAAAACATGGAGGTTTACGTCGACGATATGTAACTAAGAGCAAGAAATCCACCGACCATCTAGCTGACCTTAGCCAAGCCTTTGATCAGTTGGACAAATATCAGATGAAGCTGAACCCGACGAAATGCATATTCGGTGTGCGAGAAGGCATGATCCTCGGGTATATTGTGAATCAGCGAGGTATCGAAATAAATCCAGAGAATATCAAAGCTTTGCTGGAATTATACAAAGAAGGAAGTGCAAAGCCTCACAGGCCGTGTTGCAGCTCTTAATAGGTTTATATCAAGAGCAACGGACAGATGTCTCCCATTCTTCAAGACCCTCAGAACGAATTTTGAGTGGAATGATGAGTACGAGAAAGCATTTCAAGAATTAAAGAAATATTTGGGGACACCTCCATTGTTGTCCAGGCTGGTGATGGGAGAAAGATTGTACTTATACCTGGCTATCTTGGAAACACCGTCAGTTCAGCGTTGATAAGAATGGAGGATGGAGTGCAAAAACCAGTGTACTACACCAGTAAAGCATTTCGAGGAGCAAAAATTAGATACCCAAGGCTAGAAAAGCTAGCATTAGCTCTAAAAGAGGCGAGTAGGAGGATGAAATCTTATTTCCAGGTCCATACCATAGTGGTGTACACTGATATGCCACTCAGACAGGCCTTGCACAATCCAGAAAAATCCGAAAGACTGATGTACTGGGCGGTCGAACTGGGCGAGTATGATATTGTTTATGAGCCAAGGTCCTCACTCAAAGGGCAGGCGATGGCCGATTTCATCATGTAATTCACTTACCTAGATACCCCCGACCAGCAAGAGCCTAATGCAGAACAACCCATGGATGTTACGGGATCATCAAAGACAGTACCCGATCAACTAACGTTAGTAGATTTATAAGAAAGGACGAACAACGAGCAACAAGCATCATCGGGTAACAACCCAGCAGTGGAGAATGATAAAAGGAAGTACCAAATATTCCATCAGGGAACCTTATCAGACAAAGAATTTGATAATGGCATACCCATGTGGAACTTGTATGTTGATGGCTCTTCATGTGCAACAGGAAGTGGAGTTGGAATAATTCTTAACAGCCCTGATGGATTAGATGTTGAATACGCTCTGCGCTTTCAATTTTAAGCCTCTAATAATGAGGACGAATATGAAACTATGATTGTGGGCCTCAGTTTAGCAAAAATAATGCACGCAGAGAAAGTCACCGTGTTTAGCGATTCACAATTAATTGTACATCAGATTCTGGGGTTGTATGCAGCGAAAGGAGATTTGATGTCAAGATATTATGCCAGAGCTATGGAGATTGTGTCCACCTTTACTGTAGTTCGGTTGGTCAAAATACCAAGAGTGGAGAATGCGAGTGCTGATGCATTATCTCGGTTAGCCTCAACTACTCGCAGCGAGCTACGAAGAACGATTCCTATCGAGATATTGGCAGAACGGAACATAAATGAAGATTTAATGGTGAAATTCATTACCCTAGATATGGGGCCATCCTGGATGGACCCCATCAGGGCATACATCGAAGAAGGGGTTGTGCCAACTGACCAACTTGAAGCCAAGAAGCTGAAGTTTAAGGCTTCTCGATATGTACTGAATAATGGCGTCTTATATAGAAGGGGTATCATCACAGGTCCACAGAGATATGTGCATCCCTCCGAAGTTAAAGACCTAATTGAAGAGGTTCATGAAGGCTCTTGTGGAGCTTATGTGGCAGGACGAACTCTCTTACAGAGGTTAACAACGCAGGGATATTATTGGCCGACGATGAGGGCTGAGTGCATAGCTTATGTGAAGAAATACGATAAATGCCAACGTTTCTCTTCCATTCGAAGAACCCCTAGGCATTGTTAACACCCATTATGTCCCCCTGGTCATTTTCTATGTGGGGTATAGACTTGGTCGGGCCTCTGCCGACCACCAAAGGAAGGTTCAAATATCTGGTAGTAGTTGTTGACTATTTCACCAAGTGGGTTGAGGCTGAACCTCTTATTGATATGTCGTACGAAAAGGTTTACCAGTTCATTTGGAAGAAAATTATCTTCATGTATGGTCTACCACATGCTTTCATTATCGACCACGGTACCTAATTTGACAATGAGGAATTCGCTGTATATTGTAACCAATCCAATGTCCAGAAGATCCATTCTGCACCAGGCCACCCCCAGAGCAATGGGCAAACTGAAGTGACGAACATGACTCTGCTGAACGGCCTAAAGAAACGACTGGATGATGTAAAAGGAAACTGGATTAACGAGCTACATTCCATGCTATGGGCATATCGCACAACACCCCGAACAACCACTAGGGAATCGCCCTATATGCTATCCTTTGGCAGCGAAGCAGTTATTCCAATTGAATTGGGTTTGCCTACACACAGGGTACTTAATTTCAACTCTCCTACAAGCGATTTGATGAGACGCTTAAACCTGGACATGCTCGAGGAAGTTAGAGAAGATGCGGCAATCAGGAACGCCGCTTACCAACAAAGAATAACCATGTTCTGCAATGAAAGAGTGAAGAAATGTGATCTCAAAGAGGGGGATTATGTACTCAAGAAGGTTATACAGAAGCATAACAAGCTAGAAGCCAACTGGTATGGCCCCTATCGAGTAACTACAGCTGTTCGCCGTGGGACTTATAGAATATAAACCTTAGAGGGAGAAGAATTCAATCATGCGTGGAATGCGGAGCATCTGCGCAGGTATTACCAGTAGTACAGATGTACATGTACACATTTCTCTTTTAATGAATAAAATTATTGGTTTTCAATATTCCTTTTTGGTTCAATTTTTGTCGGAGTATTAGTGCTACACTCCACATCAACTACGACTGGTCGGCATTCAATAACCACCACCAACTACGATTGGTCGGCATTCAACAACCACCACCAACTCCGGCTGGTCGGCACTAATAAATTTGACCAATAAAGTTGGCATAAAAATTATACAAGGCAAAGCCTATTTGACCATGGATGATCTCAAGGGACATCCCAAACTAGACAAGAAGATGGGTGACCTCACGGGGCATCCACTGTCTAGACACCAAGGTAATCCTGACGCAATTACTACAACTAAGCAGGAACATGGGGTGAAAATTATTCCATTGCTTAGGCACTAATGGGTGACAAGTCACTACAACTAGGCAAAAGTGGGGCAAGCTCCATTGTCTAGCCAAAACAGGACAAATTGTCCCTCTCTCTATATATATACATTCATCAGCGAATAAAAAAAACCATCTCACAAAGTATTTCCAAGGAAATAAAATTGCACAAAGACCAATTGTTCTTCATTAAACACAAGCAGATTACATAAACATGAATTTTTGATTCATTAAGTACAAATTCTCTATTCTATGGGTTTCTTCCCCTCTGATTTTGATACAGGTTCCATCCCGACTGGAGGATCATCTAATACATAGGGGGAATTAATAAAATTAATGTCTTGCAGCATTCTGATATTGCTCGAACATGGTCGATCAAGCAAATGTTCAGGACGAGATATCTCAAAATCTGAATGAAGTTGGTAATCACCAAGATACCTAGAGATCAAACACCGAGGAATGGCACGATCTGGAATCTAGCTGACATTAAGTTTAAAGGGAGGAACAGGCAACTCGAGTAATCCAGACTCACACCAATCCCACAAGGACAGTCCTCGATCAACTCTCATCACTCATAAGGCATTCAACCACCCTTGTTTGTATCCTTCGTTATTCGATTGTTGTAGCCGAGCATTGAGATGACACAGGCCTTCGTTGAATCCTGTCATCCAAAATTCTCTAGGATGTTTGTGAAATTGATAAGTCAATCTCTCAAGCTTCTCGTGGCGTTTCTTCACCAAAATGTCTTTAATTTCCAGTGCAGAGTTCTGGTTGGAGAGTTAGTCAGTAAGACTCTGAATTTTTCTAAACATTTCTGCCAGGGCTTGATTTTTTGCCGTTAATTGAACGACTTTATTTTCTAAAGCCAATTAGGTCCTCGTCTCTTCAATATTAACCCGACCAGCCCTTGCTCGACCATGGGTAGAAGGCCTTTCTCTTTCACGAGTAGACATGGTAGGGCCAGTTCATTTCAAAGTCTCCAACTCTTCTCTTAGGGCAGCATTTTTAGTTTTTAAAAAGGAAAAACCTTCATCATTAACTGGGACCAAGGCTCCCGAAGAAGATGAGGCAACAGATCTGAGTTGCTTCACTTCTTCTTACAACGCAATATTCTCTTGCTCTAGCAGCTTAGCAATGTTCCTATGCTCTTTAATATCAAGTTTCAGCACACTTTCCTTTTTCTCATGTGCCAAAATGTACTTGTCATAGCCCCTGTCGGCACTCAATTGTTGTAATTTTTTCTCATAACCTTCGTGCAAGAGTGCGGTGGTCTCTTTGTGCTGAAGTTGGAGTTCATTGATCATCCCTTGAAGGTCTTCTATCATTTCGTAATAAGCCACGTTGTTGGCTACCGCACGATCAAGCAAAGCTTCAAGTATTGGTATGTGTTAACTGCTTGCTCGGAAGCATCGAATCCAAGGATATTAATTATTTGGGCCTCTGTAAAATCTGCATGACCCACTATGAAATAATGATTACATTTTTTCATCAACTCTGTGTCATGGGTTGATAAAAGTTCCATCCTGGCAACAAACTAGCAAGGAAAAATAAAAACACATCAATAATGATACAGACAAGAGAAAGTCAAGGAGAGATTCAGATTAGATAACAACAACTCATTTTATTGATCATAAGAGGAGAAAGTACAACCAAAGTTATAAAAAATAAAGTAAAAAGCAGAAGAACAACATAAATAAAGAGTCGAGCAATGCTACACCTTCTCCTTATAAGCAGGCTTGGATGAAGGAGTTGGTTTCTCAAGAGGCATTTGGTGTTGCTTGGTAGAAGCAGATGCTTGCTGAACTTGTTCGGAGGGTTGAGGAGCAGTAACAACAGGGATTTTTTCTACTATCATCAAGGAAGACTCATCATATGCAGCTTCATCTTCTTATTCTTCGTCAATAGTAGGAGGAGGGCCATGAGTGTGTCTCTGAAACAACTCACAATCGTCCGCAACACTCAACTCTTTTAATGCCGCGACCCATCCATCCCTGAAGTACTTCAGACTTGCGTACTCCATCTGAAAAGTAATCGAGGTTAAGGCTCTGTTTCATCCCTTATCCCAACCAGAGTTGAACGATTTATTCACCGCGGCCTTTCTCTTCGTCTTCTCAGAAGAATCACGTTCCTCGGCAAGCCTCACCTTCTCCTCAAGGTCTT
Source organism: Sambucus nigra (assembly GCA_949130495.1). Lineage (NCBI taxonomy): Eukaryota > Viridiplantae > Streptophyta > Magnoliopsida > Dipsacales > Adoxaceae > Sambucus > Sambucus nigra. Next base: position 56,847,682 of record OX422220.1, read on the forward strand.
TCTTACGCCGTTCAGCCTCTTCAAGCTTGCCATCAGTTTCTTTCTTGCTAGAAACAGCGACCTTCAATTTTTCCTCCAACTTCTTAGAGGCATTTATGGCTTGGTCACGAGCTGACTCTGCAGATAGAAGCTTCTTCTCCCAGGCAGCATTATCTTCATCATATTTTTTCTGGGCGTCCTTCAAGGATTGAGACAGCCCAGTAAAAGCTTCTTCAATCCCGCTGAACGAGGTTGAAGCCTTGATAGCCTCATCTCTCTCCAGGATACTATTAAAGCACGTCATAAACTGAAAAAAAGAAAAGAAGCTCAAATTAGAATGTGAATACAGTATATGTAAAAAATATGTTAGGAACCGAGGAAGGATCCCCAATATCAGAAGGTCGAACAGTAGTTTCTACAGGTCTTTCTGCAAGACCTCTCCTCAATCTCCTTAAAGGTGCATCTTCAATCAAAGATGTTGCCTCTTCTCGTGAAATAGCAGCACCTTCAATCAAAGGTGCTGCCTCTTTTGGGATAGCAGGTGGTTTCCTGCTGACCTCCTTGACAGGTGAAATCGTTCCTTTGGATGAAGTACTATCCATTTTATCTATCCCTTTAGCTGGGACATCCCCTTTGTTCTTCTTTGCCCCATCAGTGCCAGGAGCATCCTTGGTGAAGAATTCAGGCACTCTCCTCTTCCTCGTCATTAAATCAGCAATAGATGTACCCAAATCAGAGGAAGATTCTTCTCTTCTGGCTCGAGATGATGGAATTTGATCAAGATTAATTATCACAGGATGACCAAGAGGACGAGCAATGAAAGAAGAGGTGGTGTTTTTATATTTCAATAAATAAGAAACAGCTCTGATGTGCTCCCCAGCAACTGATTGGTGCAAACTCCAGATAAGTTTCAAATCTTTTATATTGACGTCGCTCTCTTTTCGGGGCTTTCTTTTGTTATTAACTGCAAAAGGTGAAATAAATATTCGTGATGCATTTTCTCAAACGTAAATAGAGCTAAATTGAGAAAAGTAAAAACAACCTATCCCATTGCCATAAAGTGGACATCTGGGACCTTGATACACATCATTTCCATTTAGTGGGGGGTGTTGCCAATTTTTCAGCACAACCCCATGGTCAAAATAGTCCCTATTGGCATCGGGAAGATTGATCACTAAAGCTCTATTAGAAAACCTAGTTTTTAAATAAAATATGGTATCACTGGTAACCCATTTATAACAAAACATAATCTCAAGGATCCCTAAGTGAGTCCCATGAATTTGATTTAACCTATGCACGCCATTAACTACCCTCCATGTATTTGGAGCTACCCTTGCAGGAACAATATCGAAATATTGGCAAAACTCTAGACACAGGGGGTTAGGCGAAAAAGAAAAGCCACATTCAGCTATAAAAAGTGAGGGAACCCAGTGTCCTTTAGCCAGAGAAAATAAATCAGATGGAGAATGAGGTTCTTCTAGAAAAACCCAAGAGGGAATCGCAAAATAGGCTCGAAATTTATCCAAAAATTAGACAAGATAAACCATGATGACTAAAGCAAAGAAAGAAGAAGGAATAAATTCTTACAGAAAATTGAAAAATCTGTTAAGGCGGACGATGGAAAGAACGAGAGTATAAAAACAAAGTGAGAAAACACAGAGTTTAGAAATCTGGAGGTAAAAAGTAGATGACGATTCTTTTCCTATCACTTTTAAATGTCTTGCATCGGGAAATAGGAAAAGAAATGATTATTAGAAAAGACGATTGCGTTTCCGGCGGTTAAATGATGAAAAAGATGCAAATACCCAAGCGTGTGGCGCAGCGTCAAAATATTTACAAATTTGTCATTTCGCGCTCAAATGACGGGACTAGAGGTAAAAATTCTATGTTTTGGAGATCTGTAAGTAACCAAGATGTACAAAGATGCTCGAGCAACTTTCGAGTAGAATATTCCACACTCTCATATCAAAATTCAACTGTGAAACATTGGGGGCTTCTGTTGATACGAAAATTAGGCAGCTGACGTGGACCAATTATATAAAGACATGTAGCATCTTATGTGGCAAATACATATTCTCACCGAGCTACATGGCGTGATGATATACAAGGAGTGCTGAGCTACATAGCCTGCCGAGCTACTCTGCTTGCAGAGCAGCTAGACAGGAAGATCAGGCAACGACTGCGCATTCAATGAACATTCTTATCGTACAAATGTATATGTCTATTGAACAACGACATCTCGTATATTAATTTTGATAGCCCCAAGGTTATAAATACATTATAACACCCCCCATAAAGGAAGAAGTGATCTCTTGTAATCATCATCGAGATTAAGGCAAACATCGGCAATACAAGAACAGTGGACGTATCCCATTTTCGTTGGGCTGAACTACTTTAAAAATTTATTGTCTTATTTTCCTTATTCCTTTTTATCTGTGATTAATTAATTAGATCGGATCTAGTTTTTTACATCAACAGTAATTGTTGTTGTCTTCATAATTAGAATTGATACCGACCAACTTTGTTGGTGATTGTTGATGCCAACCAACTTTGTTAGTGTTGCCGACCAACTTTGTTGGTGATTGTTGTCTTCATAATTAGAATTACTATCATAGTGCTACAAGTGCATAGCACTACTACTCCGAAAAAAGAAAATAACAAATAATAATTTCCCATAAAGTCATGTTCTCATTAATATTGAAATGAACTGAATACAATATAACTACGTTTAGTGATAGTACTTCTTCAAGAGCTCTGCATTCCATGGGTTCTTGAACTCTTTCCCTTCTAAAGTCTCAATCCTCTATGTGCCTGGTCGGACGACTATGGTAACACGATAAGGCCCATGCCAATTGACTTCCATCTTGTTACTCTTCTGAATAACCTTCTTCAAAACATAATCTCCCTCCTTTAGGTTGCTCGGTATGACCCTCTTGTTATAAAAATGTTCAGTCCTTCGTTAATAGGCGACATTTCTTAAAGATGCATCTTTATGGACTTATTCTAGCATGTCTAAATCAAACCGTCTCATCAAATATCTAACTATGGTATAGAAGTTAAGAACTCTATGCGTAGGTAAACCTAAATCAACAGGGATTACAACTTCAGTACCAAATGCCAATAGATAGGGAGTTTCTCTGGTAGCTGTTCTGGAAGTTGTTTGGTAGGCCCATAGGACTGAATGCAGTTCATTAATCCAATTTCCTTTTGTATATTCTAACCTTTAATTCAATCCATTCATCAAAGTTCTATTAGTTACCTCTATTTGTCCATTTCTTTGAGGATGGCCAGGAGCAGAATGGATTTTTTGGACATTAGATTGGGTGCAATAAGTAGCAAATTCTTCATTATCAAACTGTGTACCATGATCAGTTATAAAGGCATAAGGTAAACAATACCTGCATATAATATTTTTCTAGATGAACTGGTAAACCTTTTCATAATACATATCAATCAATGGTTCAGCTTCCACCCATTTTGTAAAATAATCGACAGTTAAAACAAGGTACTTGAACCTTCCTCGGGTGGTTGGCAGGGGCCCGACCAAGTCAATTCCCCACAGGGAAAAAAGCTAGGGTGAAGTGATTGGTGTTAAAAGGGCTTGTGGAGCCTTGTGTATACTGGAAAACCTCTGACACTTGTCACATTTCTTAGCAAAATCTACACAATCTGCTCGTATGGTTGGCCAGTAGTATCCTTGCATATGTATTCTTTGCAGCAACGTTCTTCCTGCTACATGGCCCCATAGGATCCTTCATGGACTTCTTTAATTAAATTATTTACCTCCGTTGGATGCACACACTGTTGTAGACCAGCAGCTAAACCTCTCCAATATAACACACCACTATCTATTATATATCTTGCAGCTTTATATTTTAGCCACTTGGCTTCAAGTAGATCAGCTGGAAGAATTCCATCTTTAATATATGCTCTTATGGGATCCATCCAAGATGTCCCCATATCCATTGCAATAAAGTTTACCATTAGATCCTCATCAATGCTTCTATTAGCAAGCAGCTCAATAAGGATAGTTCTTCGTATTTTCGTTCTGGTTACTGAGGCTAGTCAAGAAAGTGCATCTGCTCGGGCATTCTCTAATCTTGGAATCCTAACCATTTGAACTGCTAACAAAGTAGAAATTACTTCCTAAGTTTTAGCCATAAATTTGGTCATCAGTTCTTCTTTTGCTGCATATAAGCTCAGCACTTGATTTACCACTAACTGCGAATCACTGTACACCATAACTTGCTCGACATTCATTGATTTAGCTAGATTTATACCAATAATCACGGCTTTATATTTTGCTTCATTATTGGAGGCTTGAAATTGAAAACGTAGAGCGTACTCTATGTCTAGCTCATCTAGAGTATTGAGAATGATTCCAGCTCCACATCCGGTTGCACAAGACTACCCGTCGACATAAAAATTCCATATGTGGATATTGTTGTCAAACACTTAGTTTGTCAGATTCCCTTAATGGATGATTTTATCTTTCGCATTCTCATATTTCTTCTTCATATCCTGTACTCCACTGGCCGGTTCTAGTTTATCTTTTTCTATAATCCCCCCTGTTTAGAGTTGGTCGGGTATATTTCCAATTGGTCTAATGACTCCTGTATGTTGCTCGATTAAAGTCCCTTACTGCTCGGGGACCTTTGGATAAGTGAATTCTGTAATAAAATTAGCCACAACTTGGCATTTTAAAGCAGTCCTTGGTTCATACACAAGGTTGTACTCCCCCAACTCCACAGCCTAATACATTAGCCTCCCAGATTTCTCCTGTTTGTGCAAAGCCTGCCTTAATGGCATATCAGTGTAGATCACTATGGTGTGGGCTTATAAATATGGCTTCATTAGTCTACTAGCTTCAATTAAAGCCAATGCAAGTTTCTCTAGTCTGGGATATCTTACTTCCGTTCCTCGAAAAGCTTTGCTGGTGTAATAAGCTGGCTTTTGAACTCCATTGTCTTCCCTGATCAAAGCAGAGCTAACTACAGACTCAGATATTGCTAGATATAGATACATCTTTTCTCCCATGATTGGTCGAGAAAGTAGTGGTGGGGATCCCAGGTACTTCTTCAACTCTAGGAATGTTTTTTCACATTCATCGTTCCATTCAAATGTTTTTCTAAGTACCTTGAATAATGGCAAGCATTTGTCTGTTACTCTTGATAGCAACCTGTTGAGTGCTGCTATACGTCCAGTTAGCCTTTAAACCTCTTTTTTACAGGTCGGGGGTTTCATTTCGATCATAACTTTAATCTTATCTGGATTGTCCTTAATTCCCCTTTGATTCACTGTATACCCAAGGAACATTCTCTCCTGCACTCCGAAGACGCATTTGGTGGGGTTTAACTTCATTTAGTGCCTTTCCAGTTGATCAAACGTCTGACTGAGGTCGACAATATGATCAGCAGCTTTTTTGCTTTTAGTGAGCATATCATCAACATATACTTCCATATTCTTACATATCTGCTCCTTAAATACTTTGTTCATCAGTCTTTGATAAGTAGCACCTGCATTTTTTAGACCAAATAGCATAACATTATAGCAATAAGTTCCTCGGCGAGTGATAAAGGAAGTACTTTTTTTTATCTTCTGGCTTCATTTTGATATGGTTATAACTAGAATATACATCCATGAAACTCAACAATTCATGCCCTGAAGTAGCATCTACCAGTTGGTCAATTCGTGGCAAAGGAAAATGATCCTTCGGGCACACTTTATTTGAATTAGTAAAATCCACACACATCCTCCACTTGTTATTCTTCTTCTTGACCTTAACTATATTGTCTAGCCAATCAGGGTACTTCACATCTTCAATAAAGGATGCTTTTTAAAGCTTCTCCACTTCTTCCTGTATAGTCTGGTTCTTCTCCGGGCTGAAAACTCTTCTTCCCTGCTTCACACGTTTGACGTCCCTATTGATATTAAGTTCATGACACAGAAAGTTTGGATCTATGCCTGGAATATCTTCATGACTCTAAGCGAACACCTACTTTTTTTGCCTCAAGAAAACTATCAACTCCTGCTTAAGAACTAGTTCTAACAATGCTCCTATTTGAGTTATTCGCTCCGGCTTATCGTCATCCAGAACAATATTTTCTGTTACCTCCATCACTTGTCCTTTTACAAGCTCAAATTCATCTCTTGGATCTAAAGTTTCAACCTCGGATTCATTGTTCGGCTCAGTTGTATCCACTTTTCGTTTGGCCTCCAACATATCTTCTTCCTCCGTAGAGGAATAGTAGCACTCCCGAGCTACTTTCTAGTCTCCTTTCACTACTCCTACTCCAAAGTTGGTCAAAAATTTCAAACATTGATGAGCAGTTGAGGGTATAACTTCAAACTTTTTCAGGCCAACCCTCCCCATGATCATATTATAAGCAGAATGAATATTTTTATCCATTACAAAGAATCCTATCTTCTCTGTCCTGCTCACTGGCCAAGTCCCGATCAACACATCTAGCTTGATAGTTCCCAATGGAAACAATTTTTTTCCTGAGAATCCAATGAGTGGCCTATGATAAGGCTCCAGTTGATTGAGTTTTAAATCCAAACTATCAAAATAAGGATAGAACATGATGTCTGCTGAACTTCCATTGTCCACCAATGTTCTTACTACCAATACTTCTTTCATCCTGACTCTGATCACTAAAGGATCATCATGAGGATACAAAACTCCTGATAAATCATTTTCAAAAAAGATAATTATGAGCTTATCCTTATTGACTTTTCTTAGCCTCCTCGATGAGGTTGATACGTTGGATCAGGAACAAGCTTGAGCCTCATTGAGGTAAGCCTTCCTTTCAGCTGTGTGATCTCCTCCTCCAGCATCTCCACATGTTATCATGTAATAATCAAAAGATCCAAAACTAAGTGTGAATACCTCACGTTCTGGTTGTCTAGGTTTTGTAGGGAGGTCGGGATCATCTTCTGGATCATCATCGTGGTTCCTCTTCTTGTCTTCCCTAGGCTTAACTAGCAATTTAGATCTCTGCCGACCTCTTCCTCTATTTCTTCCTCCATTTTACCGATCAATAAATATGTCCAGTTTTCCTCTTCGGATGAGTGCCTCAATCTCATTCTGGAGGGAAATGTATCGATTGGTAGTATAACTATGATCTTTGTGAAACTCACAATACTTGGACTTATCCCTTTTATCAGCAGGTGACCTCAGCTTTTTAGGCCAACTCAAATCATTTTTGTGCTTGATCTCCTCCAACACGTGATGTATATCAACTCTCAAAAGAGTGTAATTAGTGAATTTACTGAGCCGATATAGGCCTTCCTTTCCCTTTGAACTCCTGCGCTCGTTATAATTCTTGTGCTCTTTCTTATCTGACTTCTTTTCTTCCTTTGCTTCCACCTTTGCATTTGAATTATTTTTAGCGGCCATGGCTTCCTCGGCGTTCATAATCTTTGTTGCTTTGGCCATCAATTATGTTATTGTCTTTGGTGGATCATTTGCCAAAGTATAGTATAATTTATCAGGGAGCAAACCACTCATAAGAGAGGTGATTGCCGTATTTTCTTCATAATCGATTACTTCCATTTTCTCGTTGTTGAAACGAGTTATGTAATCTCTGGTACTTTCTCCCTCCTTCTGTCTCACACTGAGAAAATGATCTACTCGTTTCACTAGTTTTGCTCTAAAGAAAAAAATACTAATAAATAGCTCGGTTAGTTGTTGAAAGTAAGATATCTGCCCCTGAGGAAGGCTATTGTACTATATTTGAGTAGATCCAATGATTGTTCTTGAGAATGCCCTACATCTCATCTCATCTGGAACAACTTAGATATTAACAGCTGCTTGATATTGCTCTATTTGGAGAACTGTATTAGTTTTCCCATCGTATTTGGGAGTGACTACTGAAGCTTTAAACTTGGTCGGTGTAGGAAAATCCACAATGGTTTGTATAAAGGGGGATCCCTTAATAAAACTTCTTTAAAGGGGGTTCTTGGCTTTGACCATTTCACCTAATCTATCTTCCAAATATTGAATGGATCCCTTCCATGCATCACTGTTAGCTCCATGGATGGCAGCTCTTTTATGCCGACCTCCAGATATGGCTAAACTTCTTCCTGTGAACCTCCTCTCTGACTAGACCTTTCAGTTCGTAAGGTATTTAATTTGGATTGGGCTGAACCTTCCCTTAGATCACTTGGTCCTCGAGTATTTCTCGACACAACCCGTTGAGCATTTCCCTGGGGTCCCAAACGATCGAAAGGAGAGGCCCTACTTAGCCTTTCTAAGGCACTCAATTTTTCTGGGATGAGAGATTGTCCATTAGTAGAATTAGTTACCCTAATATAAGAGGTTGCTCCAGATAGGTATGAAGGATCCGTAGCAATTCTGGAACGACTATGCCCAATACTCCTGGTTGGCGGCGGGGGCATATTCATATGATTAGATTGTGCTATCACTCCATCTTGTAAAGTTTAGGCCAACAAGCAACTGTCGTATAGTGTCTTTCATGGCCTCCAGACCTTCGTCCAGGCTAGCTAAAATTCTTGTCAAATCGTTATTGTTAATAGGGGCAGAGAGATTAAGCGGAATACCCTCATGTCTAGTGCCTGATTCTGAAATGTCAGCCATAGATGAAGAAAGATGAATGAGTGAAAACATTTAACAATATGCCCCCATAGATGACACCAATCTGTTGATGCAAAAAACTAGACTAGGCCTAATTAATTGATCACAGATAAATTAAGTAAAACAAACAAGACACAAGAAAACTTTTTAAAGCGGTTCGGCTAAAAGGAATAGCCTACGTCCACTGTTATGTATTGATTGCCTTGAGTTATTTTTCAATCCCCTGCAATAAGGGTGATACAATGTATTTATAGCCCAAAACGGGGGATCTCCCCCTTTGTCATGTGAAAGGATGGAATGCCTTTATTTGCTAGGCATTTACATCAATACATAATGAGTGTTAATATATGAATGATGTCTCTTCACAGGAAATACAGGCTGTAAAATCGCTGGCGCTTGGTTGGCTATACAAAATGACTTTTCGGCTGTTGGTCGGGCTTCCCAGTAGGTCAGGTAACAAAGTTGGTCGGGATTCCTTGTTGGTTGGGCTTTTCTATCATGCTGACTTGGAGTTGTGTCACATAGGATGACACATGTTGGCTTGCAATTGGTCTGTGTAGGATGGTAAATTTTGGTATCAACGGTAACCGAGACCAAAATCTTTGGTTGGTAATCTAGGGATGGATTATATCTTAGGCATGATTATGTTTTGGACGATTACAAAACCTTGTGGATATATTCCCTTAGTTAATATGAATTCATAATTGGTGAAATTAAGGTTAAGTTAATGGTTTTTAATACTTCTGGAGATTATGTTCACTAAAGGAAATTTTGGGTAGAAGAGGATTGACTCGAATGTTATATGTACGGTATCTAAGAGATAAAATACTTGAGTCGTGGGATATTTAACGGGATATAGTGATTTTTGATTTTGAATTTTAGGGTTGGTTAGGAAGTCCGAGCTTATTAGTGAAGCGAAGCTATTTTATACAAATTACAGTTGAGAACTAATATAAATTTAAGAGTCGAGAGTGTAGACTTGGGATAGTTGGCGAATGTTTTGGGGCGATAGGCATGGTTTAGCCGGATTTGTGTTTATATATATGGGTATAGAGATAGTATATATATTTGTATATTTATGTGAAACATACCCCTTTAGGACTATCATGGGAGGTTGCGTGATGTGGGTGAATCCCCTAGCTAGTGAATGTGTGGTGAGTATAGTCCCCAGGTCATAGCATTGCGAATTTTATTTTGTGATTTATTTTTCGAGGTGAGACGATTTGAGTATGGTTCGGTCTCACTATCGAAGGACTATGACCGCTTCCACTACGTTTGCGATGTTTTTACCAAAGTTCAGTTTGAGCTAGTCCGACTTATGGTAACCGGGTTAGAGTGATCATACCTGGTATATTATAGCATTTTAAAAAAAAAGAATCTAATCAGTTATTACTCTGAGGAATAGCATCCAGTGATTTATGTCTCTGAGGGATAGAATCCAGTGAGTTATGACTCTAAGGGGTGGTTATTATACGCGACATATGTGTGATTATTGTGGTATATTATTATGTATATAATAGTGTAAAAATTATATACCGGTTAAAGACATAAAGTGTGAATGTATTACATATATAACTAGAGTGGAAGTTATATACACAAGTAATGTTAAAATAATTAATTAAGCTAATGAGTATAATAGCATATGAATCATTGATAGAAAGTACTCGGGTTAGAGTAGTGTGATAGAGGGAATGGCAACAAAACTAGTTAGACGGGATAGCATAACTAGGCGGGTTAAGATGTAGGTGCTAGGTGTGTACAATAGTTGAGAGGTGAGGGGTATTTCATGAGAGTGCAACACCAGCTTAATATGAAAAGTGTTCGTGCATATTAATTTATTGCAGCTTAATTACTTGCAATTATTTTTCAAAAGTTTTGGACTCTGGCCCGTGTCAAAAATATTTTTCAAAACCTTTTAAGTGTTCTTCCACAGGGACACCAAGGATGACTATTATTTCTAGGGATACGTAGTTGTAACTGATGCGGAAACTTGCAGGTTGTTGAGTACCCGCTTCATTTATTTCATTCTAGAATATGTTCTTTACTTCAGTTATCAGTTCGGCATATTGCCCTTTATTTGTAGACTTAGTTACTTGTATTAATTATTTTATTTAAATATTGTTTGGGATTTTGGGTAACCGACGGTTTATTCAATGTTTGGTTATATTTAATATTTAGACTTCCTTATTAGTGTGCTTAGTTATTTAGCTTTATTGTTGTGTTGGTTTTAGTTAATGTTTTACTTGTTGACTTTTAATGAAAGATAAAATTTGGCACCGACTTATTTAACTTAGGTGGTTAGCAATTTAAAAATGTTTTTGACAATGATGCTAAGAATGAACCAAATGAGATTCCTGTTTATTTTGGTAAAGGAATGATCACCCGTGATTGAAATAGGCGGGGTGTCACAGATGGTATCAGAGCATTAGGTTCTAGAGTCCTTAGGATTTGTGCAGACTTACTACAATTTCAGCGTTGCTTTTCTTGATATAATGTTCAATACTTAGGACTATTCATTCATAATGCGAATTACGTTCTCCTGCTATTGAGTATATTTGATGCAAATCATATACGAGTTCTGTTGGGATTCATACACCGAAAAATATAGGACGACCAATGAGGGTTGTTAAGAGGACTTTAGGAGGAGAGGCTCAATCGAAGCCAGAGAGGATTATGGGAACGATGATCGCGAAAGAAGTCACCACTATTATAGTTCAGGAGGTTGACGTTGGGATAACCTCTAGGGTGCAGTATTTTTCCCCAAGTACCACTATAGCAAACGGTGGCATAAATTAAGATTCACCCAGTACAGTCTGTAAGGGAAAGAGTCGAAGAGGTTTTTCTAAAGGGCCATTCGCAAGAGTTTGGGGAAAGTAAAAAAGTGTGATAGGCCAATGAAAGGAGAATATCCTAAGACAACTGCATACAATAGAGTGCAGTGACACTCAGGAACAAATTTTGACAACTTTAGAGCCCGTAGGAGCAATGTTGCGGGGTGGGAGTCATCAAGCATCAATGAGAAGAGATTTACTAGTTTAATCGATTGTGAGAAAGAATTTACTTGTTTAGTGAGCTTCGTTCCAGGTAAGGTGATTACAGAGGAGAAAAGAGTCCTTAAGTTGGATGATGAACTCATGGGTAGAACACGCCAGCATTGAGGGAAAAAAATCTGTCTTGGACAACTGATGGTGATGTTGTCAATGCCGTACTTTTGCAAGGGAAATATAATTGCTTCCATGTGAAGGGAGATAAAATATTAGAGAGTCTATTCAACATAATAATAATGAATGTAATTGGTGATAGTAAGGCACCACAGGTGGATACCCAGCAAATGACCCATTTAAATGATTCAGATAAATGGAATTCCTACCAAAGTGATGGTGGATTTAGTTAGGGTCGTCAAGGCCAGAAGTGTGTTTCAGAGGGCCAACAGAGCCAAAGGTACAACATGGGTAGCAATCGGGGCCAAGACTACTAAGTCCGAGAGAAGGACAACCCTGATATGGCCCGTGGGTCCATAGATATGGGATGACACATAGAGGTGTCCTGTGTGTGGAGAGTAGGGCCACATGTATTAACCTTCTTCGCAGCGAGTTTGGGGACATGAGGGGGATGCCTAGCAAGGGCAACAATTTTAGAAGTTTTTGGTTTGGTTTGGATGAGAGTGTTATGTCCACGAACCATTTGAACCACCAATGCTATTAGCAATTGAAAGTACTTGAAAAGATGGGGAATCCTTCTGAGAGTGCAGGCATTTGAATTCAAGATGGAGCAAGGGTGCCCATATTAAAATTAGTCTCGTTATAAAGTAAATATTTTTTTAATTACTCTTAATCATAAATAAGACAACCCAGGTTTATGTAAAGTTAGATTATATCAAATTCATCTTTGATGTTAAGTGAATAATCTAGATGCGGTACATGGTAAATAGATCACACAAGGGTTGAATGAAACAAAAAATGAATTGTGGTAAAGAATTACAAGGAGAGACAATGTCTTATAATCATACAATGCACTATTAAAACTCAACTCTTGTTTACCATATTTTTTCGTAGAATGTGCCAATAGCTAAATAATGCTTCATAACCGTGGCAGATTTTGGTTGCAACTAATATATTCTGATCTTATCCACGAAATCAAAATCTCATTTTTGAAGTTGAATAAGATTTTTTTTATGAAACATCAAATGCTTTGGTACCACTTCCTAGTATATGAGTTTTTCTAAACGTTTTGAGAGTGCTAAAAATATTTTGGCTTGCTCATATCTCACAGTGTATTGTTGATATTTCACAAAAGTCTCCCAAGAACAAGTGTAATATTATTTTGCTCAAGAATAAGGTAGTATTATTTTAATCTTCAATGGGACTTTTGATTAAAGTTTGAAAACAAACACAAAAAAATGCAAAATTAGAAATGAAGATGAGAAATAACAAATTTTTTTCTCTAGAGTTAATAACTTAAAATTTTCTCTCTAAAAAAATCCTCTTGTTCTAAGTCTTTTACTCTTTAAGAAAACCTTTCTAGTTTTTTCTCTTTAGAGTTGTAAACAAAAGATGATAATAGGGTAACTTTATCCATATATGTGAAGCTCTCTTCAATGTGTAGGAAACGCACGAACAACAACACCTAAGTGTTGAAAAAATTCATCTTGAGATGGATACTTGTCTTTGAAGATAGTTCAAAGTATTTTTCTCCCTCATACATTACTGATGCACCATAAGAGTCAAGTCCATCCATTTTTCAAAGTAAAAATATTTTATGCAACCCCACTCCTCACAATTGCAATATTATTGACCTTTTTCATCACTCTTTGATCTAAACCCACTAGCTCCACTAGATCCCCAATTGGTGTAACTTTCGTGATTTTAACCTAAGCCTAAACTCTCTTACGCCAAATATTTCCCCTTTGCATGAAGCAACAAAGTTGACTCAATCTCATCCATATTTTTTCCTATATTTTCACGAAAGATTGTGGTATATATGTCATCATTAGAATGAGGAAGTGAGATAAAAAGTGGCCAATCCATTTTTTTCCCTTAACACATAAACTTTCTTGGGTTAATCTAAAATATTATTAAGTATACTCATGTGATTCACATGGTATCCACCTTCATATATTTTGAAATAATAAAGATCCCACTAAATGTTGAGCTTTGTTGTGAGTCTTAGCTAAATAAATGTCTCTAGCTTTTTCAATAACTTTATGGATTTATTGTCATTTGTGACGTCGTTATTAATATGATCATCAATATCGAGTCAAATCATACTCAAACACCGCACTCAACACCCTTTTAATAATCATTTTTTAGTTTTTTAGGCTTTCAAGCAACTCCTTTGAATGCCGTGTAATGCCTTTTTGGACAAGGATATCCTTCACCCTATTTTGAAATAGTACAAGGCTACATTTTCCTTCGAATTGATCTATTGAGTGACCAAAGTCTTTCAAACTGAGAGTGGGTGTACTCAAAAGCAAGATGGATATAGGGTAACCAAATTGAAATTTATTTTCATAATTGGGACAATTTTTTTGTTTATTTCCTTCATCATCATCATCATCGCCTTAATCCCATCATATGGGGTCGACCATATGGATTCTCTTTTTCATTTTAATCTATTATAAGTAATATTAAAAATTCAAATTTAATTCCTTCCGATCTCTCGTAATAATTTCCTCCCACGATAGCTTAGGGCGGCCCCATTCTCTTTTATCCTCTATTCTTGATAATCTTCCTTTTTGTTACAGGTGCATCTACTGGTCTACACAATACATGTCCATACAATCTAAGTCTACTTTGTCTTAATTTATCGCTAATGACAGCTACTCCTAACTTTTCTCTCACATAATGATTTTTAATCTTGTCCTTTCTAGTAACTTCTATCATCCATCAGAGCATCCTCATCTCATTAACATAGATACTTTGTTCATTTTTTCTTTAAATCTCAATACTCCAATACTCCACTCCATTGATGGTCGATGGCCTAACAACTGTTCTATAAAAAATTTCTTCTAATTTATTAGTTATTCTCTAATCGCATAACACCCCACTTGTTTGTCTCCATTTCATCCATCCAGTTGATAATCTACTCTTAACATCCTCGTAAATATCCCTATTACTTTGTATCACTAAACGTAAATAACGAAATTTATTAGTTTGGTTTATCATTTTTTCTTCAATCTTTAACATTATGATATCAAATGCCTCATTATTAGATTTACATTCCATAAATTCAGTTTTATTTCGACTGATTTTTAATCCCTTAGACTCTAAGGCATTTCTCCAAGTATCTACTCTCATCGCTAAGGCTTCCCTTGAAATTTATTTCCTTATTGGTACAAAAATGACAGCTTAGGTTTGAGTGACAAATAGTTTACCCCTTAGAATAAACCAATTTTATCTTCAATATTAGGTAATGAACCTAAATGGGAAAAAGGTAGAGTAGTCACAAAAAAACCAGGAGTACGAGAAAAAACCCATAACGGGGAAAAAATTTAGGTCGATTAGAACGAAAAATGCACTATGATAGATTTATACATATAGAAAAAAAATGACTTAGAATCACACAATGTGTTAACTTTACTATCCACTCTCTTACGCCATATCTTCCAGAGAAGGCGCTAACAGTCGGATCACACTACATAACTGCGACAAGATTTGATCACGATCAATGTCTCCATTTCTTAGGCTAAATCACATCTTTTGATAGTTGAAGATCCAAACTTTTGCTTACAATGAGATTGGAACCAAGAGAAGCCACAAGTGTAGAATTCTAACTTCCTAGGATATGAGATTGCTAAAGGTTTGTGTAAGTGTTTAAAATGTTTGGATCTTACAATAAACTCACAAGTATTTTTGTGATATAAAAAATTTAACATCCCTCAAGAACAAAGTCGGAAAACATTTGTTCAAATCTTGAAAATGTGACACCCCGACTAATTAAATACCGGGTAGCTACTCCTTTATTAAATTAATTCAAAATGCCAAGTTGGTCCAGTTAATAGCATCACTGTTGAAAACATTTTAATGATTACTAACCACCTAGTATTTAAAAAGTAAGTTGCCAAATTTTAATTTAAGTCTGATTAACATGCAACAAGTGTAATGAAGAATAATAACACCATTCACCATAAAGAAGTAAATAGAATAACCATCACATAATGTAAATAAAGTCTGGAGGAAAAACTCCTCACTACAATCCCACAACTGAAATAAGTAATCCGAATACTAATACAATACATGCCAAAGTCTGAAAACTGTAATGGAAAGATGTCTCTAATAGAAATGGGCAACATGCCCTACAACTGATAGATAATGACTCCGGAATCCAAATGATAGAAGCGTCTACACGCAAATTCCCGTAGCTTCCACAAACAGCTACAGCTCGTCACCTGAATGAGTATCCTATGCATGGTGTCCTTGTGGCTGGGCACCTAAAATGGTTTTACAAGAAAAAAAGATTTGAAAGCAAACGGGTCAGAGCCCGAATGTGGAGATATTTTAAAAACCTGCAAGTGCTTTAAAACATTTAAAACATTAAATGCAAAGTACATGTTAAGACGTGCACTCACATGATATTCTCACCTCTCGTCTAACTGTGCACTCCTAACGTAAGTACCCATCTATAACGACACAAACCACTAGCTAAGTGACATCATATCTAGCTAGGCTGTCATAGGTCCTACCCTTATTACTCGGTTCTATTAACATTATAACGCTCGTAATTAAATAAGGGTTTAACGTAAACTCAGATGCTCATTATGCAATATATTACTCTATCAGCTAACCCGTTATGTTTTTCTCGAAACAGTACCGTAATTATATTCACAACATTTACATGAAGGTTCCCATTAATTAAATGTATATTAATCACATCATAAATATACAATACAAGCACCCCGAGAACTAAGCTACGGTGCACACATACTCTGCTATCCATCCCGGTACATCACGTACATAAGGATTACATATTCCGAATCTCTCAGGAAGAGTTCACAAATAACAACATCACAAATAATGGAGGCGAACACAGTCACATCACATGGGTCACGCACATACCTACGCTACCACGATCAGCGGACTTATTAATATCCCAATAAGTCTTTCTATGACCTATGTTCATCAAGGTAACCAGTCTAAATCCGGGCAACACAAGGATTAGAGGGCCCTAAGCGAACGCAAACCTCCCGTGATAGCAAGTATGGTAGGTATGTCATACACACAATTCATATACCAATACTAAGTAAACACACGTCTTAGTAATCCCGTAGTTTAATCGTAGTACTATTCTCATTCTCATACCAATCTATAATTTACACACTTTATACGATTCCGGTTTATAATCATACGCACCATAATCTATTCTCCCGTCGTAGTAGACACTCACGTCTCAAGCCAAACGGTTCATTGATTTAAATTACTCGTATATAATTTACCCCTCATAATAACCCAAAAGTCCCAAATCTATCAATACATCATCAAAGGGATGTTAACTCTACCCTCGAACAAGTTTACGGGACTCCCAAAATCAAAACAGGCCAAAAAGGCCCAAACTGCCAGCTCGTTAGAAGTCTCGTTCGAACGAGGCTGTTCGAACGAGATCAAACTGTCAGCTCGTTAGAAGTCTCGTTCGAACGAGTCTGTTCGAACGAGATCCAGTTCGTTCGAACGAACTGTACCTTCTAACGAGATCTCGTTCGAACGAAGTTATCGAACGAAGTTCCCTTTCGTTAGAAGCGACTGGTCAATTCGTTAGAAGCTCGTTCGAACGACCTGGGGAGGGGCTTCTAACGACCTACCAGTTTCGTCCCAGATTTGTCTTAATCTCGTTTTTCACCATTTTTACTCCTCAAATCTCCTCCAAACTTAGTCCCAACCATTGTTTTAAGGTCTCTAATCAATCCTAAACATACTATAGTCACCTCCTAACACGTTTTAAAGGATTAAATCACCCTAACATCAATCAATATACAAATCTCTATACTTTTTCCCTAATTATTCAAGAACATAAACCCTAGAATTTGTAATCATCAATTAGTCCATTCTAGATCCGTTTTTGTTACATCCCATGTATACTAATACCAGAATAATCATCTCTATATGGTTCTACATGCAATTTATCCTCAATATTCAAGTTCTAAATCCAATTAACATGGGTTTTCATTCACCTTTCAAGAACAATTGGAATTCTTCAATTTTCTAACATGGAAAGGACATTCTCTGAATTTAAATGTAAGTAAATCA
Source organism: Sambucus nigra (assembly GCA_949130495.1). NCBI lineage: Eukaryota > Viridiplantae > Streptophyta > Magnoliopsida > Dipsacales > Adoxaceae > Sambucus > Sambucus nigra. Next base: position 56,865,496 of record OX422220.1, read on the forward strand.
CTTGCCTTAATTGTTTCTGAATTTGGTGTTGATTTTTGTAAAGATTTCTGCAGAATTCCTTCTCTTTCTCTCCCTCTCCAAGCTTTCTTCTCCAAAGGTGGCTATGGTAGCTAGGGTTTTCTTTGGGAAAGTTGGAAACCTAAATTGATAACTCCCGTAGTTTATTGGGTTAATAAGGGTTGGTTAGTGGCTTAGTGGGTCAATTCCCAATCAGATTAAAACTCTAAATTTTCGTCACTTTTAATTCTCCAAAAATACAAAATTACTAAAATACCCTTTATGTTGCCGGTATGGCCTAAAAATACCCCGGGACCCAAACTAAACCCCCGGCTAGTGTTTTCTAACTATCTCGACCCTTCCGGACGCGTTAGCGCACTCAAAACGACCATACGGTTTAAAGAATTCAAATTCACTTTTATAATCAAAATATTTATATCTTGACGCGACTGTCACACGCGTCCCAATAAAATGACCAAATTACCGTATATCAATCTCACGACAAATTTCGTAATTCAATATTCATATAACATCATATATACTCAATATAGTCAAATACCGACTCACAACTCGCTAGTATTTTACCCGGATTAATTTCCAAATAATTCACATTTAATTAATTAATCCGAAAAATAAATATAGTCAAAAGTACGGGGGTATTACAGAAAAGAATTAAACAAACTTCAAATAGCTTTAAATAAAAAAAATAGGAGAAATATCTCAAAAATATAAAGAATGTTTTTAGTTTTATAGAAAAAAAATTTAGCTGGATAAAAACAATATTAAATACCTTACAAAACCTTAACTTTGTTTGTGGAGAGACGAAGCACTAATATAGCTTTTCAAACTTGTGGTCACAAATCTTTAAAGTCCTAAGAAATTCTTCTCCACATGAAATAAGTTTGCATGATACTCTACCCAAAATATATGGTTGACAAATAAATCTCCCCAAAAGGATCTCAAAAAGATTTTTCTGTGAACTTTTCCAGCTCCTTTGCAGACATGAAGTTTTTTGGTGATGCGAGGTTTCAGCGATCGAAGTTGTGAATGTGTCCATGAAAATTATATGAGAAAACCATGAGGCTACAACCAGCTAAAAGGGCACTTAACTCTCGAAAACTGCCATTATAAAGTTTTATTGAAATATGACCTTGAAATCATGAATGTGAAGCTTTTCGAAGGCCTCTTGTACTAAGACTCAAAGTGAATTTTGAAAACATAATAAGACAATCTAGCAAGTCGAGTATATATGAGCATACATATGCTTTTACATGCTAATGGGAACCAATATCTAAAAATCAGATTTTGTCAAACATTTTGTATGAACCAAAAGAGGTGACACCAATTGTTGTGCACAAATCTAGAACCATAATCAATAAAATAGAAATGATATAAATATCGAAATCGTTATATAAATAACAATAACATAAGAGAGACTTCCACTATGAGAGAATAAACGGGTGTTTGAAAGCACATACCCATTTAGTAAATTCACTTCTCACTATAAATATAAACACTAATTGAATCCTTTATAAACAACTCACAATAAAAAGAAGTTTTAGAATGCTCTTACTCTTTTGAGATTGTGTTAAAATGCACCCTAAATTTTTCTTTGTGTCACCACACTACGTAAAAAATTGTACATTATGTTTAAAAACAGTATAGTGGTGTTTGAACGAAAATTTTGGGTTTTCTTTAACAACGCCCCTTTTTTGCTAACTAATCCAAGCCTTTCTTTAATGTTATGCCAACATTTCTTGCCTAGCCAAAAAAATCTATGGGGCCAACACTTAATTTCAGTACACTTGTTGACACACTACATTAATAATGTCCCACTTTGGCTGAAATGGAGAGAGAACTCCAACAGAGTGAAGTTGGCCTACCACCCCAACGTGTCATTGTTAGGCTCCTAGAGAGTCAACCGAGCCTTATGGAAAAGTAGTTGAAGGGTTGTGAGAGGTCATTGGAGGTTTGGCAGAAATTGACTTTTAACACAAGAAAAAATTATCTAATAATGAAAAAATGAGAGTGAAATTAACATGAAAAAAAGTGATTTTAACCAAAGAACAAAAATTGTATTTGAACACCCAATGCTACCTAATCAAAACACATCAATCGCTATATATGCAAAAAAAAATAGAAAACACAAATAATTTGTAATTCATCATAAGTTTACATATTTTTACTCGTTACTTCACAAGAAAAAGAAAATGATGTGGTTGTCAGAGATCTACATCAATAAAGCTTGTCAATCTCACTTGAGATGTTGGAGGAGAGGTTCCAATGGTAGTCGAGCCGATCCGCTTATCAAATGAAAAGGCCTACTGAAAAGTGAGACCAGTTTAGGAAGTAGGGTGGAGTTGCGATAACTTGTCACCATCTTTCTAAGTGGTATGGTACTCTATCTAGTTGATGGGATTTTAATTGCGGTCTGATTTCAAAGATTGGACACCTAGAAGATGGTAAAAAATGCGAAGACAATAAAGGGTGTGTGTATGTTTTACATGGTGATGGAATTTTTAAAATTAAAAAGGTTGAGTAGATATATAATAAAAGTCTATAGAGGATCTTTTTTATTAAACGCCCCTTCAAAAATTAAATAATCTCCTTAGAACAATTTTAGCTAAAAATTCTTATTCACGCCAATGTTTCTACAAAAAAAATCTTGTTTTTCCCTAAAGTTCAATTTATACCAATAAAACTCAATTTTCTCATAAACCAAAATTTTAACAATTTTCTCATTTTACCCATAAGACAACCTTTTACCATAGAACTTCAATTTCGTCCGACGCCATTTTAAAATTTTTACCATAAAAACCTGATATTGAACATATTTTCTAAGAAATTACTCTGTACCTTGGAAAAAATGTCTCACATTGCATCGTATGATGAATCACCATAAGAACCCCAAAAGGATATATTTAGTATTTCATGATAAGGCATCATATGACACACATCATATTCATAGAAATGTGAGAAGAGGGTTATTGGTTGTGAACTAACTGTAAAAATAATTGTGGGTCTTGGCTTGCTCCATGTCAGATTGTCTAACTGTTAATGAATTTCTACACGTAAAAATTATAATAGAAATGACCTATGTGACTCGGCAACCACATCATATTCATAATCGAAAAGAAAGTTGGGTTGGAGAGATTTTTTTGGTTTCTCCTTTTTTAACATAGAAATTGAAGTTGATGGAAAGCATTGTTAGAAAAGGTTTAAATGTATACCCAATTTTAGAAATGTATACAACCAAGTACAGATTTGTATAGGGTCGGGGAGGGGCGAAAGCTCCTCCTGAGATTTAAAAAAAAATACAGAGAATAGTCCAGGGGTGTTTTGCGAGAAAATAGTAAATAAAAGGTGAATTTTTTAGGACTTTTGAAAGTTAAAAGGGCAAAAAGGTGATAAATTCCAATTCTCTCTTAGTTTTAAGACCCACGACTAATAATACCCTTCCCTACTCATTTTCATTTTCTCCTCTCACCTCTCTTTCCGGCGCCTCTCAGCTCTCCTCTCTTTTTGGCTCTCTGATCCTCCGACTCTCCATCCCCTAGACAGACACGCGACCTCTCCTCTTCTCAGCGGCTGAGACTCGGCCTTCGAGCCTGGCTCTGATCCGGCTCAAATCACCTTCATTTTCGTTCCTTTTTTTTTTAAATATTACATAATACATAATGTTTAATTAGTTTAGTATTGTTAAATGTTTTGTTAATACATATACAGGTTAATGTTTTGTTTTTATTTATTTTTATTTTTTTTAAGAAGGGATTGTCAGATAATCGTGTGACCATCCCAGACCCCATGAGAGAAATCGATAATTATCCTCTACTACAGTGATGATCCAAATCGACCACCAATAGCTGTTAGTCACCGAGCCTAGAGAATAGATCATGTTCAAGTAAGGTTGTTAAACGTTTTGTTTATATTATTAATAATATTGTTAAATTTAAGGGACATATACCAAATAGTCCCTCGGACATTTTTTAATACCCATTTAGTCCAAACTTTTTTATTTTGCCTCAAAAAGTCATTTGCCACATATTTTGGAGAGGGAGTGCCGCTGGCGCGGACCTCTAAAAATAAGAGGATATTGAGTGTTTGAGGGACTAAATGGGTTAAACTAAAAATATGTGTCCTTTTTAAAAAATATATATTTATAGTAGGGACTATTTAATAATTGACCCTAAATTTAAACGTATGTAATTATTAATATTGTTAAATGTATGTTATTAAATGTTAATATTCAGGCAATATATTTTAATTTTTATACATAATATGTTAAATGTATTTTTAATATTTAGGTAGAATATTTTTTTTATTTTTAAGTAAAATATTATTGTTAACATTGTTAACTATTATTTGTTATTTTTTGTTAGTGTTAATTTGTTGCTAGTTGTTATGTTAATTTAGTCGAAATGTTAGTTGTTGCCAATTTGTTGGATATTGTTTTGGTAATTGTTTATTGGATCATTTACTGTCTGGAGTATATTTGTTATCAGTATTTTGTTTCTGGGGTACGCTAGTTTGAGTTATTATTGGATGGGTGTTAAAGTAACGGTTGGCCTGAATTGCTGTTAGCCAGCTGTACCTACCAGACCCAATTACCAACATTACCCATTCTTTTCAATCCTCCATTTTTTACACCGACTATATCCAAAAAAAAAAATCAAAACCTCCATTTATTACATATGCTTTATAACGGCTAACTTCTTCTTCTTTATATATTGTTACAGCATTTCCATCATTTCACCAAGTAGCAGCAGTAGCAGTTAACATCTTACAGAATTAAAATGGGTGGCAACTTAGATGGTGAAGGAACTCAAGAGGATATATGTCAAATGTGTGATCAAAATTATCACACTGCAACTGATTGTCCATGGGTTTACAGCAGATGTACTTTTGATCAGTGTAATGGTCTCATGTTGCTGTTGAAGTCATCAAATGGCCAAAAAAATTTGAAGTGCCAACATGCATCATGTAATGGATTTAAAGTCTTAGAAGATGCAGTTAAAAGCACTGAGGATCATCATCACGTAATGGATGTTTTTAATGTGGCAGTGAAGATCATTGGTTTAGAAATTGTCCATGGAAAGAGTCACCGTGCCCAAATAAATGCCAGGGCATAAGGAAACTCTGGACTTCAAAGAAAGAAAGAAGTTTTGGCAAAAAAAATTCTCAAATGTTTGATATGTGGGGATTTTGAGTGGTTAACAGAGGCAATTAGAAAATCTGATGAAGGTAGGAAAGTGAATGTCAGGGTTCAAGTAGAAGTTAGTTTGGATGATCTCTGTGATGGTTTTAAAAAGAAATTCAATGTATGAAATGTCTTTGTAATCAGTGTATGCAATGAATGAAATGTGTATTTTGCAATGAATGAAATGTGTATTTTACAATGAAATGTCTTGTGCAATGAAATTTTTAATATTCAATGAAACACAAAGTTCCCAAAACACATTCATACTTAACTTCATTCATAACTTACTTTCATTCATAACTTACTTTGTCCCAAAACACAAAGTTCCCAAAACAAAAAGGTAAGTACCTTGTCCAAAAACACAAAGCTATATAAAATATATTAGTACTTTGTCCCAAAACAGAGTTAAACACAAAGTAATGAACCTACTGAGTACAACCTTGACTAACATTTGTTGTTGTATCCACATTCTTCACTTTCCCATTCTTTCCACATGCTCTTGTTCTTGGAACTGGCACTGATGTAACAATTTGTGGGTTATTTGATCCCTCCATAGTGCTTGGTCCCTCAACAGCTTGTGTTTTATTACCAGATTTGAAACATTTCCCCTGGCAACCAGCTTTGTTATGGCCTAACTCCCCACATCTGTTGCATTTTTTTTTCTTGTTCTTTGGTGCAACTGGTTCATCAGGATCTCTTCTCCTCTTAACCCTTGACCTTCCAGGTCCTCTAGTTAATTCTAGAGGATTGACTACATGTTGTGGCTAAAAGGACATGAACAAAAAACATTGATATGATTCAAATTGAGGTGCATTATATACACTTGAGGTGAATTATATACACTTGCCTTGGGCCACCATTGATGGTCTTCCATAGGATGAACATAAGCTGAATAAGTTGCTCTGTATGCAGCTACATCAAACATAGGACTGCAATACTTGTGCATAAAAAAATATGAACATAAGAAAACTATTACTAGCTACATAAAACATGCCAAGATAAGTGTTACTTACTTGTTCCATGACTCTCTTCTTGGCATTATAACCCCAGTAGCATGTACACAAGGGATGCCACTTATCTGCCACTCAAAACAACTGCATTCTTGTGTTTGAATATTAAGTGTCCAGCTTTGATTGTGACTATTTGTTGCCATATGTAAGAACTCTGTTGAACCAGTTATAATATACTCATTGTATTTCTTCTTCAAGTCATTCAAATGCTTCTCTACTCTTGGTACAAGCCCACTGGGATCCATCTCCTCTGCCTTGGTTCTTCTTGTGTACAACAATGACATAACAAGCATTTGTACTTTTGAACATACTTTAGAATTAGTACTTCCCTTAAACTCAAAATCAATTTATTGCAAGACTCTGAGAAATTGTTGGTGATATGTTCACATTTAGTTATTGTATCAAAGTATGCTCTTGCCTAATTAGCCTTCTTCTCATTATCTAGCCACAGTTTTGCTGCCTTGCAATCTTTAAACATTTGAGCCCTATACTTTTCATGATCTTCCTTTATATATGCCCTTGCTGCCCCCCAACTTAAAGCCTCTAGCTGTGGACCCTTGTATCCTACATTTTTAAAGTTTTTATACATGTGCCTAAAACAATACCTATGATTATAATGAGGGAACAACTCTGCAACTGCCTCAATAAGCCCTTTCTGTCTATCAGACATCATAGTCAATGGCAACTTATGCTTCATCAGATGAGGTTGCAAAATTCTCAAGAATCTACTCTATGTGTCATAACTTTCATTTCTACAAATATATATGGAAATTGGAAACAAACCATTGTTCCCATCCAATGAAACAATAGATAAAATTTCCCCACCATACTTTCCTTTCAGAAATGAGCCATCTAAACCAAGAACTGGCCTACAACCATTAAGAAACCCATCTATAGAGGCCTTGAATGCAAGACAAAATGAGACAAATTGTTGATCAGTTGGTTCCCTTGTCCATTCAGCAATACTACCTGGATTTGAAACATGAACCTGCCTAGCAATTTCAGGTACAAACCTAAATGCATCACTGTAACTATCATGTATCCTCTCATTGACAATTATTTTAGCATAGTATCCAGTTTTGTATGATATCTTGACTGCATGTTTTTCCCAGATTGCAACTTGAATATCTCTTGGTTTCATCTCTTTGTGATTCCTCATCATCTCTTCAACCTCATTAGCAACCTAAGTTGCCTTTGCCATTGCAATACTACCTTTGGGGTTGGATTTTCAAGTATGTTCTCCCATCAATATTCTGACCTTGGCAGTTAGTTCATGTGGTAACTTCCTTACATACACTCTCCACTTGCATTTAAGATCCCTACAAATCAGATCAATCTTTGAGATGTTGTTCTGCTTCTGCATATACTCAAACTTCTTGAATATTGCAAATTTTCTTATGTATTTCCTACAATCTAACATTGTAGGTGTAATACCTCGTATTTTTATGCTATATTAATTTGGGGATTTATTAAATTTAATGTGAATTAATTATTTAATAAAATCCGAAAATTAATTATGTTATAATTATTAACGTGTCGAGAGTTAGTAATTATGGAAATTTGTCGAATATTACTAATGAGCAAAGTAATATATAATATTGGTTATATTGAATGTCACGAGTGAATAAAATGACAATTTTGGAAATTTGAGTCGGGACGTGCCCGTGTCGCGTCGGGACTAAATATTGATAAATAAAAGTGAATATTTTATAAGTTGTTCGTATGGTCGTTTTGAGTGCGCCAACGCGTCCGGAAGGGTCGAGATAGTCAGAAAAGTGTGCCCGGGGGTTTAGTTTGGGTCTCGGGACGTTTTTAGGCCTAATTAGTACCCCGGGAGGGCATTTTGGACATTTCACATTTTTGGGTAATTAAACCCACGAAAATTAAAAGGGTTTTATCAGATATCTGGGTTATCATCTAGGGTTAGAAAGCTCAAAACACTAGAACGGTCATTGGAGAAGAAAGGAGAGAGCTCTCAAGGCATTCCAACGCTCAAAACTCAACCGTTTGCACCGCCGCCACCGCCAACGCGTAGATCGCGAGACGGGGAACGCAACCACACCAATTTCGGCACCAAACCAGACTTCTGAAAATCCCAGGCAAGTGTTTATCTTGCTTATTTCGTTGATGCATCTTTCATATTAGTTTAGGAGTAATTAGAATGAGTTTTTATGGAAGAAACCTAAAAAATGAGATAGGAAATTGCATGTAGGGATGGATTAATTGTTATTCTAGAAACCCCTTAACATGTAGAGGATTGAACCACGAATTTATGAGGTTGTAGATGAAGAAAATTCTGGAAAAGATGGATTGGAACATATTAATGAAATTATAGGGTTCTTGAGGTTTTATATGAATTTGGGGCTTGTTAATCTATGTTTAATAATATAAATCTACGTGCTTTACGTTGAAATTTCATAGTATGATGATATAATGTCAGTAGTATAAATTTTGGGTCGATTGGGTATGAAAAATATGGATTTGGTGAAGGTTAGAAGATGAAACCCGTAACTGCAAATCTGCAGATTTCGCAGACCTGCTTGATCGATCGATCGAGCCCTAGACCTCGATCGATCGACCCCTCCTGGCAAACTCATATCTTCCCTTCTTAATTAGTTGAAATTCACTTTAATGAGGAATAATTCATGGTCACCCTTATAAATATGTTTTGGGAGATAAAGAGGACTAGTAGGGTGTATAAATAAATTTTGCGACCTCTAATATATGACGAGAATTGTATTTTTGGGATAATTATATAAGGAACGATGAAACTACGTATTTAAAGTGAGAGATTACGTCAAATAGTTATGATAGAGAATAGATGAATACCTACTGAATTTTATAATTGGGAGGATAAAGCCATGAGAGTTATGTGGTAAGTTGGAATAATACCGAATCAAGGTTAGAAACGAACCGTTACATGTGTTTACTAAAAAGGTGAAAATAAGGATAAAAGTCGTAACTATAGGATTTGAAATATACCTAATATTGATATGGTAATATTAGTATAGCTATATGACTGTGTTTGCATATACTATCTATGTGTGAAAAACATACCCACGCTACTTGCTATCCCTGAGGTTGCCGCGCTGGGACGATCTTATCCTATGTTGCCTTATGGGGGATATTGACTCGTACCCTAGAAGATAGATATCCTTGGTACAGGCTATTGATTGGATAGTTCAGACGGTCCTAAGAAACGCGGGTATGTGCCATCCTCTTAGAGACTTGGAATCTATGCTTCGCCTCAATATTGTTGTGTATATGTTAATACAATTCTAGAGTGATTCCGAATTTGTATTCCCCTTAATACGAGTGATACGGAATTTGGATAGTAGAGTACGCCCGCACCATAGTTTTTATGTGGGGTACTGTTATGATATATATATTTTACGAGTAGTTAATATATATATGAAATTCTGAAATCTGGAACTGCCTACTGTGATTTGATATGTAGGACATGGCTGATGACTCAAATTGTAATACTTGTTTTGAGAAAGTATAATATGACACTGGAAAACTTTATAAATTAATAAAGTTAAAACGAGAATTTTGGATACTAATTGAAATATTCTTTTCAAACAATTGTATTGTTCAATTTTAAATCCTGCGAATAACCTAAGATAAGTTAAATCATTGGGGAAAGATAGTGTGATATATGATGAGACAGACCATTGGGAAGGTTAGTGCGATAGGTGTGCACATTAGAAGAGAGGTGAGAATTTCTCAAGAGAGTGTCGCACTAATATGTTGTTGCATTAGCCTGTAATCAATTTAAATACTTGCTAAACGAATTTTTAAATCATATACACTATCGGGCTCTGACCCGTTTCCATTTCTCTTTCTCTCTTGTATATATATATGTTTATATTACAGGTGCCCAGCCACAGGGACGTCTTGCTTAGGGTCCTTTGGCAGGAACGCGCTGCAGCTTAGGTGGGAGTTGCAGGCCTGTTGTTTAGACGACTTCATCCATTTGATTCTACTCCTAGCATGTTCATTATTGGGGCATGTGTCGCCCTTTCCATTATTCAGTTGTTATTTGGATATTGTACTTCATCTATTTCTAGTATTGTCACTTTGGGATTTATTATATTCTGGATGGTTTACTTTAAGTTTTATTGTTAGTAGCCAGTTGTTGAATGCTAAATTATTGGATTGATTGGTTCTGATATACTTGTGGTGTGATTCGTTATATATTGAATTGTGGTAATTAATTTAAATCTTGTTTTTTTAAAAAAATAAATAAATAAATAAAATTTGAAATGAACGTTAAAAATGGTTTTGACACTTAGCTTAATTAATTAGGGTGTTTAAATTGGAAATTTATTTTCACGACAGTGATGCTAAGAATGATCCAAGTGTTCACCTTGATTTTAATTTAATAAAGGAGTGATCGCCCGGTATTTAAATAGGCGGGGTGTCACAGTAAGCCACTCCATTTCCGGTGACAACTCTTGTAAAACTCCATCCCCACACATATATTAGCTTACATACACTGTTTCATCTTTGTACAAATTTTCTGTGTCAGCTACAAACTCTTTAAACTCTTTCTTAGCATCCTCTGTGCCTTCTGCATACTTTGTGCCTTCTGCATCCTCTGTATGATCATGCCTTACCCCTTCAGAGTCAAAATACTCACCCCAATTTTCATCACCCTCACTGTCTGAGTGATACGATTCTTCAGCATTGAGAGTGTGTGAAGTTATTAAAGACCACTCATTCAACTAATTGGTAGGCTGCTCAATAGGCTGCTCTTCACCAATAGGCTGCTCTTCACCAATATGCAATGTACTTTGAAGTAAGTTGGCGAATGACCAGTCACCACCAGCACCTTCTGCATACTCAAACTCTGCCTCCTCCTCACTAAGTGTTAATGGATCATCAGGAGTGTTTGCAAAGGTGTTGGAGAACAAGCTTTTGATCCTATATGATATTCTCAAGTCCAAAGAAGTAGGATTTGATTGTTTGGACACTTTTGAGGTGGCTTCAGCATTGAGTCTTGGGGATTTTCTTACATCTACAGGTAATTTAAACTTTTTTTGGGGAGTTTTTGGTGCTTTCTTGGGAGGGATGAATGTAGATGGCAAATTTGGGTCCTCTAAATAGATATGGTACTCTCCAAAGTCTTCTACCAAGTTGTCCCACATGTCTATTACCTGAACATCATTTTCAATGGTTCACAAGATTCCATCTTTAACCCATTTAATATTCATACCCTTAAGACTAGTGCACTTTTCAATATCATTTGCGAAGTCCATATAACATAATTCATCTCCATCAATGTCTCCCAAAACTACCCTCCTCCCACCACTGTATTCTCTACTATATTTACTCCACTTTCCATCTAAGTGTAGTACCAAATTTCTATTCCCACGCAAAGCCATTTACCAAAACCTAAAAAAGACCAGGCATGCAGTAAAATAATTGTTCAAAAACGAAACCCTAGACAAACAAATTCTTCTTTACTCATGACAGAGGCAAAAGAAAATTATAAACTACAAAAACCTAGAAAAATTGATTAAAAAAATGATCTTCAAACTAATGATGCTTTATAAACAAATAATATAACAAACGATCTTCAAACTAAAAAAAAAAAACTAAATCAGAATACAGAGGCATTACCTTAAAATGATGCTTTAACTGGTTGCTAATCGTTGAAGGGGAAAGCTTTGATCGTTAGAGACAAAACCCCCAAAGGCAAATTAATGTTTCGATTTGTACAAAGGGTACATGCGTCATTTTGACTAAGGGTAATGTGGGTATTTGGGTTTGGTAGGTACAGCTGGCTAATAGGCGTTCAGGCCAACCATTACTTTAACACCCATCTAACAATAACTCAAACTAGCGTACCCTAGGAACAAAATACTGATAACAAATGTACCTCAGACACTAAATGACCCTTGTTTATTTAGTGTTCTTATTAATTGTTTTGTTAATATTGGTACGAAAAAGGTTTGATTAGGTAAATATTGTGCCAATACTGTTAAATGTTAATATTTAGGTGAAATATTTTAAATTTTTGAGGCAAAATATGTTAATATTTACCAAAAAAGTTTTAGGCATAATATGTTAATATTACGTATAAAACTCGAATTAACCCCCCCAAAAAATCACATCGGAAGCTCCCGTCCCCGAACACCACTCGAAATTTAGGCTACCCCTGAACAAAAATCCTTGAACCGCCACTGTATATAACAAATTTCGTAAAGCATACACGATTTTTTTTTATTTTTTTTAGAAAAACTTGTAATTTATACGTGAGATTTTATAATGTATACAACTTTTTGTAATATATACATGTTAAGTTTGTGTATACCCTAACTTATAATGTATATATTAACTATTAAGGGATGAGAGAACTTAGTGTTGATAAAATATGTAAATGGACTAGAACGAAAAAAGTATTGGCCAAAGACTCAAATGGAAAACTCCCTTTAAAAAAAGGGTTATTTATATATAGGTCCCATGAGAAAAATGTTTCCCTAAGTAAGTCTTATTGACTTTTCAACTATGAAATAGGTCATATTCCTAATTTTTTGAAAAAAATTTCACAATTTTACCCTTTTAAGACTAATCATCCGTAACTTCTTGTGGGGAAAAAGTGATTGAACCTTTTTTTCATCTTATTTTTAATTTTCAAATGATCATAACTTTTAATTGACAAATTCGTTTTTTGCAAAATTACTATTTTTGAAATCTTCTCACCGAGATCTATTAAACAAAATCCATGAAGCATATAAAATTTGAAAGAAAAAAAATTACAAGTACAATAAACTTTATTGTATGAATCAAAAAATGAAATAATTTTATATATATAATATTTTCACAAACAATAACATTTATTGTGTTAATATTACACAGACAATAACATTTACTATGTTCATAAGAAAATGAAATCCATATATTTATCAAACAAGATCCATGAAATCCATAATATTTCAATGAAAAAAATTACACAAACAGTAATGTTTGTTGTATACACCATTAAAAATAGTACTTAATTAATGGTTGAATAGTCAATAGGATCTAATTAAAAAAAATCTAAAAATAGGAATTACATATAATAATACATATTAATTGGGTTGTCATATTAGTTACCTCTGATTGAACAAAAATACAAACAAATTGGTTAAATAAATGGATCAATTAATGTATATATATATTGTTAAAAAAAATACTTATTTTTAATTTAACCCATTTAGTCACTCAAATATCCATTTATTCAATATTCTCTTAATTTTAAAGGGTGCGCCAGCGACACTCCATGTCGCCCCAAACCGAGCTCCGATGGATGCAAACATCACTTATACAATATGCTCTTATTTTTAAAAGTACGCGCCAACGTCACCCCATGCCATCTTTACCCACCCCAAACTGGAGCTCTGATGAAAATCGTTGGAACTCCGATAATGGGGATTGGGTGTCGCTAGCCCGAACTTTTAAAAATATGAGAATATTGAGTAAATGGCTGTTTGAGAGCCGAATCCACCAGAGCTCTGATTTGGGATGACATTGAGTGCCGCTGACACGAACCTTTAAAAATAAGAAAATATTGAATGAATAGATGTTTGAATATATATAGTTAATATGATAAGTATATGTAATTCCTATTTTAAATTTTTTTTAATGAAATCCTATTGACTATTCAAGCATTAATTAATCTCAATTATTAAAGATCTACACAATAAATATTACTCTCTGTATAATTTTTTTTCATTGAAATATTATGAATTCCCTGAATCTTGTTTGATAAATATATAGATTTCATTTTCTTGTGAACACAGTAAATTTTACTGTTTGTGTAATATTAACATAGTAAATATTACTGTTTACAAAAATGTCACAAATACAAAACTATTTCATTTTCTAATTCATACAGTAAGATTTTAATGTATGTGTATTTTTTTTTCTTTGAAATTTTATATGCTTCATGGATCTTATTTGATAGATCTCAGCGAGCAGATTTCCAAAACAATAATTTTGTGAAAAATGAATTTGTCAATTAAAAGTTAAGATCATTTGAAGTTTAAAAAAATGACGAAAAAAGTTCAACCACTTGTGTAATTTCTCACAAGTTACAAATGGTTGGTTTTAAAAGGGTAAAATTGTGAAGAAAAAAATCCACAAAATTAGGAATAAAACCTATTTAATGGTTGAGAAGTCAATAAGACTTAATTAAGGAAACTTTATTCTCATGGGACCTATATATAAATAACCCTTAAAAAATTGTATAGCATCACTCACTATAAAATGGCACTACAGGAGGGAAGCCCTTAAATAGAAGTTGAATCCTAATAAGAATTACTTGAATGCAATTGCTCCTTCAAGATTATTGAAATTCTCCTTCCTACCCAATGATGTTCTCATCAACTCAATGGTCCACAGGGATAAATCCAGTTCTTCTCATTAGTTCACCATTCCATTTGAATTTATCCTTTACATTTAGACATTTTCAATGATATATACACATTACTTCGTATACTAAGACATAAAATAACTACAAAAGCATTGATATTATTAAAATTTTTGTATTCTAAATGTTTTTTTTTTAAATTCAGCCTTCCACTTGGGTAAATTCTAGAGCATTAGCATCCGGATCTCGTGTGAAGATTGCGGGCCTCCCAGAGCGGCTAAGGGTATAGGGAATACCTGAGATGTAAAAATGAAATATGAAGCATGCACATTTTTCGCCCATAAACTCATTGTTATTAGAAAATTTTAAGAGCATTTACAGACATGTATTACATTTTGTCAATTTATTTGAAATAAAAAAGGGTGAATTTATTAAACAAAGAAAAACATTAGTGAACAAAAATTTGGACCAATAGTCACCAAAATCTGATCCTGTTGACAAGCCCGGGGAAGAAAAATCTGCCCGCAACACACACCGCCACACACACACACGAGAGAGAGAGAGAGAGAGAGAGAGAGAGAGAGAGCATTCATTTGGGGATTGTAGGCCAAACTAGGAAATTTTAAAGAGGAGTTGCAGCAATCAAACACTCCACAAGTTGGAATATGTGGAATCTTTCAAATTCGTCATGGCATATATTGCCTATCAAACACATCCTTAGTAATGAAAGAATTTAACAATGAGAAAATATTTCGTCACTGAACGTCAATAGCGACGAAAACGTGTATCGTTCATTGTCACCTTTGGCTCTAATGGTTCATAGACAGAGACATAGAAGTCTAAAATAATAAATAAAAATTACAACAGGTGCCAAAATCCAACCAAGCAAGGTACTCAAGTCTAATAAACCCATCCCCACCCACCCACCCACACCCATTAAGGAAATAATGTTCTCTTTCTAAGTATTTCTGAGATCAATGAAGTGTTGAAATTAATTAAATCTTTTGGTGTTGAAGCCCATAGTGAAGCTAGAAATGTCAAACTTTCCACATCTTTACCTTCAAAAATTCTTGCATTCTTTTCCAACAAAACAACCCAAATGCATATTCAATGATATATGTACATTACTTGGTAATTTTCCTAGTCATTTTGTGTGAGACTAAAAAATGAATGGAAACCCAAAAGTATTTCAATGATATATATATATCACTCGGTATTTTTCTTGTCACTTTGTGAGACTGAAGTGATAAGGGGGTAAACGAGTTAAAGGAGAATAAGGGCCAACGGTTTTGAAACGATAAGATGGGGGAGGATTGTATTTATTTTCATTTTTAATTCTTCAATTCTTCTTGGATATTTTACTTATTCCTATATTTATCTCTTATTTGCCAGGACTCTAGTTTAGGAGCCTACAAATAAAGTTATTCATTCAATCAATCATTAATAAAAACTATTGTTTGCTTTGTTACATTGTTGGTTTATTTGTTAATCATTACAGTGTGTGCTTTGAAGTGGTATCACAACCACTACATTTTTGGTGTGTAGGGGTGGTTACGTACAATTTTTTACCAAATCGTACAGTTTTGGTCCGAAATTTTTTGGCTTCCGTTCACTACTTTTCATTACCGGAAATGGAAACTACCAAAACCAAAATTACCGAAACTTTTCATTTGGTTTTGGTTTAGACATTTAACAAACCAATTTCCTAAATTACCAAACCTAAATTAAATACCAAAACTAACGTCCAATATACAAACTTAATAATATGCCAAAATACAAAATTTATATCATTAACTTGACTCATTTTTCATAAAAGTTAATATCAAAGTGGGTGGCATTTTTTATTTTTACAAATTATATAAGTTATCAAGTTAAGAGCACATGCTTATTCATTTATTTTGTCTCTAATACGAACTCTTTTCAATTTACGTAAGGAATCCGATTCTATCCCTATGTGTATAACTGTGAGTGGAGAAAATATCACAATAAAAGATTCCACGAAACAATCACAAATAACAGAAAGTAAAGGAAATCACACGCACAACAACGATTCGGCAATTTGCCTACATCCACGGAGAGGTTACTTGTTCTTATTAAGTGTCTCTCGAAATCTCAAGTTTCAATTCCTTTGCCCCGGGCTGGCGTATACATTTTATAGGTATGTTGTTACAGAGTTTGAGTTGTTCAAGTAACTCTATCTATCATGCGGATTTGCCATAAGGTACTTGAATATCTCATTCGAAATGTTTGGTACCTGATTTGACCATATCCATAAGTGTCGTTATACCCACTAAAATACTCGTGTGGAAATTGAGTCATGATTTGGGCCGGGCCAAGTGTTAATCCATCAGAACTGGTTAGCTACTCTCATGGACTACAGAAAATGTGCTCGCATAATTTTCCCTAAAATCTTTGGACTAACAGTTTTGGGCCAATAGATTTTAATTGAGTTAAAGGCCCAAGGCCTGAAACAACAAAAAATCGTCAAGGCATTTTTGTTATTTGTGAGAGCTGGTGGGGGGACGCTTGTCTTGAGGAGAAATTTCAAACGTTACGATCTTCTTAGGGAAGCGCGACTCATGATTCGAGATGTTTTGAAAACTGTTCGTGTGTAACTTAACTGTCAGTTCAGTGATTTTAGTCTTTTTTTCTCGTACTTCGTCTCTAAGCTTCCTCTCTTCGTTTTCTGCTTCAAAATCATAGCTTTCTTAGCTTTCTTTCTTCAGTGATTTTTCAAGGCTTCACCACTACTTGTAAGTTTTAGCTCTAACTTTTCTCTAGTTTTTCTCTCCTGCAAAGTTTCTTGTAGCTGTAGCTAGGGTTTTGTTGATAATGGCGACGCTTGGCTTGATAATAAATCCCTTTCTGAGTTTAGAAAGTGTTATAATATTCCTGACTAGGTGGATATTGAATGTGTCCCCATTCCTCAGAACGTTCGTACCATAGACGACGGTCATTGGATCCATACCTTGTTGGTTTCTCCGGGGGGGGTGGGGGGGGGGGGGGGGTGACATTTCCCCCCAATTCTCTGTTTTTGCATTTCTTCAAATATTTCGACATCGTTCCCGCCCAGTGTACTCCAAACGTTTGGAAAATTGTGAATGGAGTACATAAGATAAATGAGTTGTATGGGATCAACTTAAGCCTTGCAGAAATTTGTTATTGCTGTCTTTTCGGGCACAAAAGGTGACTCTTATATTTGAAGACTAGGAGTGCTGACAGAGTTTTAGTTGTAAATTTTCCTAATTCTCATAAAGATTACTGAAGTGAAGGCTTTATTGCTAGGAATTGGCAATATCCTCCCCAATCAAAGGGCGTAAGGTATAGGGGACCTCGAATCCCTACCTTTGGGGAGGAGTACATAGGTTGCTAACACTGTCTTTCTTTTCCATTCCTTGCTCGCTTGTTCCTCTTCGTGCTTTTTCTAATATATATATGTTTTTCGTTGTTTTTGCAGCTAAGGCAAAGAACCAAGAACCTGACCCCCATGAGCTTAGAGCCACTAATCTTCTAAAAGCTCGGAGGGTTAGGTATACTATTGCTGACGGCAAGCATCCCCGGTCGGCTGCTTATATGCTAAAGTATAAGAATACTACCTCCAGTTTCACTGCTAGGCCAGTTGACACCATCCTTGATTTCGACGTTCCAGAGGAAGAAGTTGGTGGCCCTTCTCAGCCAATTCAGCTCGAAGAAGAAAGCGAGGAAGAGGAAAGATGTAAAGAAGAAAGTGAAGAGGAGACGTCAGAAGAAGACAGTGAGGAAGGAACTAGTGAAGGAGTGGCGCCACCAAAAGAAGGTGTTTGATTCTCTCTGATGACGATACGATTTACTGTCTGATCGGATGAAGTCTTTGAAAAGAAAAGACGGAGACTCCCCCATGGCTGATGGTTCCAAGTCAGGAGCCAAGGAGAACGAAGAGGAGAAGAAGAAGAGAGAGGAGGAGAGAAAGAGAGAAGAAGAAAAGAGGAGGGCATAGGCCCTAAAGGCCCCTATTGTGCCTTCTCCTGTTCTTGTCGCCGGGGGAAGAGTGGCTGACTCCCCCCCATCTTGCCCCTGCACTGCTAGAGAAGGTTGTACTTGCTGCCGACCGTGAGCGGTTGATGAAGATGGGTGGCGACCAGTTAGCCCTAAAATCAGCTCAAGGGCTTGCTTTGGTACGTCACGTTTTTCCAAAATTTTCTAATTCTTTCTTTTCGGCAAATTGATTTGCGTTTCTCTTCTTTCTGCAGTTCGTTTCTAATTTTACCACGTTGCTCCGTGGTCGAGATGACTAGTCGAAGAAGAATGCCGAGCTGGAAGAGTCCCTGAGGAGCTCCAAAGAGGCCCATAAGGCCGCTTTTAATCCAGAGAAGCAAAGGGCTTTGGACGCTTTTAAGGAGCAGTCGGCGAAAGAGCTCGTCAACCTCTAGGAGGCTTATAGTCAAGTACTTGTTGATAAGTTGAAGGTGGCAGAGGCCAACAAGGAGTTGTTCGCCATGGTAGACAAGTTGGAGGGAGAGGCTGCATCTGCCCAGTATAGCGGGTACATTGAAGGCTGGGAGGCGGCGTATGACGATGTTGAGTGCCAGATTGCCTACGTTCGGCAGTTGGGCTTCAAGAAGGGATAGGACCAAGCTTTGGTCACAGCTCAGGTTCCTGCGGACTCCCCCTTGTTTTCCCAGCACCAGCTAGGCCCAAACTCGATAGATGTTGAGGAGCCTCTGTTCGACCAGCCTTTTGTTTAAGCTAGGATATAACCTATTGATCTTGCTGCTGGAGACCTTTCTCCTGGCCAAGTTGCGGGGGATGTTGGCACGATCGTGGTTGCTGGCGATCAAGCTGCCCTAGCTGCTGATAAGGGGAAGGGGCCAGCATCTTCTAAGCAGACGTAAACCTTCGTCGTTGGTCTAACGTTTCTACTTTTTTGTCCATCGTTGTTGTCAGATTTTGTAATTTTCAGACTTGTACTCGGCATATGCCCCCATTTATGTTTAAATGAAAAGAAACTTTTCGTTGTTGATCTTGTGTTGATACTGATGTTCATTAAAGCTATTGCTTGTTTCATTGATTGTAGCCCATTGATATAGATGAGTATATACATATAAACTCTCCATTGTGGCAAATTCTTGGGTCGAATGTCAACCCGAAGGTTCACAGGGCCTTTGTGAAGACCTGCAAATGTCTGAGGGCAAGAAACCAACAATATAAGGACCAATCCGATTTGGTCGCTAAGCTGAAAGACAATCTCCAAGAGATGGAAGAAGTTGGGGCTTCAGTCCAAGAGGAAGTAAATGAGTTGAAGGCCAAACTTCTGGATGCCAGCGAGATAAATCAAGTGAGCTAGCTGATCTAGAGGGAGAACGATGATTTGAAGAGGGAGATTGCTCGACTGAACGAGAACACCCCTTCAGGGTCCTCCTTGGTGTTGCGAGGATCCTCATCATCGTCCAGGGGGTCGCTCGAGCTGAGACCCAATCATTGCAAAAGGAGGTCGCTGAGCTAAAAGAGGATGTTCGATGAGTATATGTAATTGCTGCCGGACTTCAGAGGGACATGACAAGGTTGAGGCATTTGTTCCAAAGGGGTCTTAGACAGGTCTGGATAGATGGTTATGACCAGGGTTGGACTGACGTCCCAGCAAGGCTGAAGGAAGCCCTTGGCATACCGTTATCGGTGATGATAGCCCTTGGCATACCAAAGCGAGTTATGATGTTCCTCCATATGAACCTTTTTTTCATTCTTGGAGCCATTCTTGCCCCCATTCTTGTTTCCCTTCTTCTGGGTATCATTCTTCTCTATTCCCTTGTTTGTCTTTGCTCGATCGTAGTCCCCTCCACTACAATGAACCACATCCTCCACCTTTGCGTACTACGGGCCATAAGATCATCGATGGTGATGGTCGCCTTCTTAGTGAGGGATTGGCGCAACAAAGAGCACTACACCAAATCCTGCGAATGGTTACGCCCTCCGAACTGGGTCGTGACCCACTCAATATTTGGCATGACCATATTTATTACCACACTAAATTATTGATGCTCGGGAAGTGGTCGCGGACTTGGGTCGTGACCATCTTGGTGCTAAACACGCACCAAAATTCCCTCCAAGCTTGGTCGCGGGTGGGTCACAGCCCAAGTCCGTGACCCATGGCATGACGAAGAAGAGAGTACACACATTGGGGGTCACGGCTCAGGGTCGTGACCATTTCTTGGTGTGGGTCACGGCTAAGGCCCGTGACCATACCTGATTCAAGCACTATGGTTGATGAAAAGGGTCGCGCATCACTCATCTAGGGTCACGGCTACGGGCCGTGACCATTTCTTGGTGTGAGTCACGGCTATGGATCGTGACCATACCTCATTCAAGCACTAAGGGTGGATGGAAAAGGTTCCAGCATGGTGGGTCACGGCTCTAGGCCGTGACCGGGTCGAAGAAGCCAGAATACCTCATCTGCATTTTATTGGTCGGGCACATGGTGGGTCACGGCTCTAGGCCGTGACCAGGTCGAAGAAGCCAGAACTACCTCATCTGCATTTTATTGGTCGCGCGCATGGGGTCACGGCTCTTGGCCGTGATGAGGTTCAGGTATTAAAAACAAAAATTACCCGCTGCTTCTCATTTCTTATGTGCGGTTTGTAAGGCTTTTAGGGCTAAGCGATTCATGTGCGATTTCGTTTGGATTTCAGTTAGATTTCAGTTGGATTTGCAAACATAAATCTACCCTGGTATGTATTGATTCATTTTGATTTCATTTGGATTTCGTTATTTCTGTCTAAAGCCCTAATTTCTGTGTATGTATGTGTAGATTTATGTTTGTATGTGTGTGCATGTATAGATTTATGTTTATATCTGTGTGTATGTATAGATTTATGTGTATATGTATGTTTTTGTGTGTAACTATGAGCAAATAAATTGTTTTTTTATCAATAAACCCTATATTGTATGTGTGTGTGTGTATGTATAGATTGTATGTGTGTGTATGTATAGATTTATGTCAAAAAAATATTAGGGTTTAGTAAACCCTAAATAGTATGTGTGTGTATGTATATATTATGTCAATAAACCCTAGATTAGGGATGGCAATTTAACCCGAACCGTAGGAGTCCCGCCCCGCCCCGCCCCTAATGGGGCGGGTTTTAAAACCCGATTAATGAATTAGGAGCGGGTATGGGTTTAAGAAAAAAACCCGTTTATTAAATGGGGCGGGTTAGGAGTTAGCTGAAATAAAACCGCCCCGCCCCGTTTAACTTATGCTTATATAAATATCCTTTATATGTATGTTAATTATAATTAAATTATATATATATATATATACACACACTCACACACTAAAAAAAAATCTTTATATGTATGTTAATTTTGTAAAAGATTTAAGTGAAAATATGAATTGACAATTGGGGGATTGTCTCACTTATTGGAATACGAGCCATTGTATACCTCTAAGACTATAATGTAATATTTTTAATTTTACTATTTTTAAAATTAACGCAACCCGTAGGAGCCCCGACCCGCCCCGTTTATTAAATGGGGCGGGTTAGGAGTTAATTTTCAAAAATCCTAACCCGCCCCGCCCCGTTTATTAAATGGGGCGGGTTAGGATTTTTGAAAACCCGCCCCAAACCCGCCCCGTTGCCATCCCTACCCTAGATTGTATGAGTGTGTTTGTATAGATTATGCCAATAAACCTAGATTGTATGTGTGTGTATTTTTTTTGACAAAATATAATTAAATGGATTTTTAATGAGTAAAAAAATTTACATCCACCTTGTCGTGATTTTATTGAGGGTTATATGCGTGCCATCATATTATATTGGGGGTTATATGCATGTCGTGATTTTTTACACTACAATATGTGTGTAAGTACTACAATATGTGTGTAAGTACAGTGTGTTTCTGTTAAACTCTCTCATAATAAATCCTAACAAAACATGTTATAAATAATTACGGCGGGTTGTTGTTGGGATTTCACATATACTTTTAAACTCTCATAACTTTCAAACCCAAACCTTAATAGTAGGACTCGTATTCACACCCTCCTATACTTTTCTCAGGAAAAATGAGGCACGGTGATAATTACTGTCAACAAGAGTCGGAAAGGTTGCAATTAGACCGCACACATAACTCTTTTATTAACGTGCGTCATATAGAGGGTACTCCTATTTATAGGTATGGAAATAAAAAGATCGAACAATTTAACTACCTTGTAAATCGTGGATTTGATCTCCAATAAGATTACTTGTTCGATCGAATTCTATTTTCTCTACCAGAAAACTGGGATGACGTTAAACAAAATATATTTCACACACATAATCCCGGCATAGCCCCGACCTTGGTTACGTTGTTGGAGAAGGCGAAAAAAAAATCCAACCATTATGGATACAACTGCGTATAGAGAGCATTGACATAGATTGTGATGTCTCGTGCCACATGCATGTAAAATTGAATCTTGCCAATAAGTTGAGAAATAGAGAATTCCGAGTTCATGTCACAAATATCTACACATCAATCATAGATACCCTTCCTCCTAGTTGGCCACGTGCAAAAATTCATAGGTTCTTAAAAACTAATACCAAATGGATGGAGATCAAACACATTGAACTTATTCTAAAGTTTTACTCTGAAAAGGTATATATCTATCTATATATATATATATAATCATAAGCTTGATTAATTAGTTATAATTCCATATTATTATAATTATTTAGTCACTTATAGTTTTTCATTTTTGTAAATAATGTCGAGAGGAAACAACCCAAGGGTACGAAGCGCCGAGGAGACACCACAACGAGGTTCACCAGCTCGTACAGAACCCGGATTCTCAACACCAATGGCTGAGCAATTCACAACTCCACCAATGGTTCACTCCTCACCAAGTCCAACTCCAAGTGCTCCTACTCCCCAATCCAGCACTCCCGTTGCTTTAACGCCCCCATCCAGCACTCCTGATGCCTCCCGCTCAAATGAAAAGAAGCCTATTGGGTTCTCCCTTCTAGGGAATAACCCAACGGGTGATAAGAATGACGTGCTGAACTTTAAAGCCCGGTGTTTGTCGCTGGGAAAAATGAACGTGGGAGTCGGTGGACCAGATAATTGGAACCTTGTTGATCAAGCTGTCAAAGATGACATACATGACCAACTTTGCAAGCATTTCTCATTTCCTGATCGTTCCAAGAATAAGGTTCTATCTCGGGTTGCTGAAGGATTGAGGACATACAGGAGAAACCTTCGGAAGAAACATTTCCCGAAAGAGGCAGCGAGCTCAGATATTTTGGCTTTGAAAGAGAGAGTGCCTCCCAATGTTGAAATGCCGTTGGAGTAGTGGAATAAGTTTTTAGAGAATGAGACGAAGGAGAAAAAGGTGGTCCAGAGGGATCAAACAAAAAAAATAGGGCACAAAAAACTGATATCCATAGGCTGGGATCCAAATCATATGAGGATTTGAAGAATGAATGGGAGAGTAGGACAACGGATGGTCCAAATGCCGGTAAAAACCCAAATCGGTCCAACTTATTCCTTCATGCTCGACGGGACAAAGATAATAAATTCCCGCCGCACTTGGCTAAGACACTGGAATCAATAGAGGCCATCAACAGTCAATCCGATTCGAGCCCTACTGATGACTTTAACCTTGAAAATGATGCCTTGACACAGACCTTTGGAAAGGACAAAAGGGGGAGGACGAGAGGTGTTGGTTCACATATGCCAAAAACAAAACTTCAACACATTGCACCTCTTGTGGACGAGCTTTCTTCAGTCAAGAATTGTATCTCATCCCAAAAGGAGCACCAGTTGAAGACCGATGGGGATGTCCATGAGATTAAAAATACCCTGGGATTATTGACAAATCAAATTGGGAAACTTGTGAACTTTTTTGAAAGTTATTGGCCCCCAATGCCTCCTTAAGGTTACCCTTACCCTACTCCTACTCAAGGTTTCACACATCCTTCCCCTCCAACATTCCCCTCTCAAATGCCTCATCCTCCAACAATCCCCTCCCCTGCACCTCTGCCAATCACGGGGCTCAGATCATCGTCAACAACTCACAGTGACTATGGCGAAGAGTACTATATCAAGGACATGAGCAATTCGAGGTTTGTTGGTGTGTGCATACTCATCTCCACGGTTCCTCGAACTCTAATACATCACCGACCTTTGGAGAAGGGTAAGGCTAAAATAATGGTCGATGAAATATACAACGGCCTCGGAGATGTACCTGTGTACGTTAACAGCGGGGATGGGATGGAATTGAGGAATTATGCAAAATCTTTTACTACTTGGCCAGTTTATCTGTTGGCCAAGATTTAATAATATTTTCTTTCGTTTCATTTGTAATAATTTTTTTTTGTTTTAGTTGTAAGAATATTGGTTTTGCTTCAGGTGGAATGATATTTTTTTTTGTTTCAGTTGTAAGAATATTGGTTTTGTTTCGTTTGTAATGATATTTTTTTTGTTTCGGTCGTAAGAATATTCTTTTTGTTTCAGTTGTAATAATATTTTTTAACCTATTACCACAGGACTGAAATTTGAAGATTATTACATGGATTTCCCACAATACAAATAGTGGGTGGGAGAGACTAACCGGATATCAAATAATCATGTAAATGGCGTTTATGAATTTGTTAAATACGCTTCCAAAAATCTTAAAAGTGAGAAGATTCCGTGTCCGTGCACTCATTGTATTAACGAAAAATATAAGTCATTGGAAGTTGTTGAGTTGCATTTACTAAAGTGGGGAATCTGTCAAGACTATATAATATGGACATACCATGGTGAAAAAGTTGTACCTTATGTTTCAGAAGAATTACCGGCACCCGACCGTGTAACGGAACCCCAAGGAGTAGAAGTGGTACATGATTCACCAACACATTGTCCATTAACCGACTTAATTGATGATGCTTACGGACTCCACAACCAACAAAACCACCAACCAATGGATACAAATAATGCGCATTATAACCAAGTAAATGAACAACTTGATGCTGAACTACTAGGAGATCGGGAATACATACGGTTGAAAGCCGATGCGGCTAGAACGTTGTATAAAGATTGCGATGAAGATCACTCGGTATTATATGCAATGATTGGTTTGCATAATTTGAAGAGTCAATTTGGTTTGTCTGGGAACAGCGTAATCGGAATTCTTAAGTGGGTTAAAGAAATTCTCTCAAAAGAGAACATGTTACCAGACAATTATCCTACCATGAAGAAAAGTTTGAAGGGTTTAGGTTTGAAATACAAATCTATTCATGCTTGCAAGTATGATTGCATATTATACCGGAACGAGCACGAAGAGAAGGATGAATATCCTGTACGCAGTGAGCCTAGATATATGGTTTGTGAGAATGGAAATGACAAACATGCAAAAAATCGCAAGTGCTCGCAAGTCCCACAAAAGGTTTTGAAGTATTTTCCACTTGGGCCACGGTTAAAACGTTTTTTTACTATACCGTGGATAGCGGAGGCCATGACATGCTCGATGCGAGATGGGTGGGAATTTGATGCGCCATCCGGCTGATTCACTCATCTGGCAAATTTCAAATGCACAACACCATGAAATTGCAAAGGAACCGCGCAACGTTCGTCTTGCAATCTCAACCGATGGGTTTAACCCTTTTGGTAATTTAAATACTAGTCAGAGTTATTGGCCAGTTCTCATAGCGCCTTTAAGTCTTCCTCTGACATTATGCATGAGAAAGGAGTTCACATTGTTATCTTTGTTGATACCCGGGCCAAAGGCTCCCAATGATGATATTGATATATTCTTAGCACCATTAATCGAAGAACTTAAAGAGTTGTGGGATAAAGGTGTGACGGCGTTCGATTCTCATAAGGGTGAAGAGTTCACACTTAAAGCAATGGTGATGTGGGCGATCCACGATCTTCCTGCTTATGGGACCTTGTCCGGTTGTAATGTTCATGGTTATTATGGATGTCCCATATGTGGGGAGGAAACTGAAGCATGTTGGTTAAAACATAGTGGTAAGATGAGTTACACGGGTCATCGTAGATTTCTGCCGACCAGTCACCCTTTTGGGAACGACAAGTCTAACTTTTTGCCTGTCGGTCACGAGCGCAGAACGGCGACAATCACTGATATGGTAAAAGATGCCTCTCAAGGGATCTCATTTGTATGCAACAATATTGTTGATTATAGAGGTGATCCTAACAGATATGAGACTCATCTTCTACTATAAGCCTTTGTCTTGACACTTTATAAGCTTCTTTGATTATGTAGGCTTCTTTGGCATGAAAGTTGTTATAAGCTTTTGTCTTGACACTTTATTAGGGGTTTTAGATTTGTGCTTGTGTTGGAACTTTATTAGAGGTCAGAGATTCACAATTTCAAATTAAGCTCCCGTTATCGTTTCGAGTATCTCTGACCACTAACTTCCTTATTGACCATGGCAAAAATTTTAAGGATATATTTTGTTAATGATATATTTTGGGTACAAGTTAAATGATATATTTTGTTAGATTGAGATTGTACCCTCCTATGATATATTTTATTCAGATAGTGAAATATCCTAATGAGGTAACACTCCTATTATATAGGTGGGATTGATTATCCGCTATCACGCCTTTAGTGAAAAAATATAATGTAGAATTCATAATCCACTTATGATAATCTATTACAAACAAGACCAGTATTTCCAACGAGTTTAGTGGCGCATCCACGGGACTCCCAGTTTGAGAATACGACGATAACTTGCATATTTCTAAACTTATGCTTAAAAACATGGCGTTAAAGGGTGAAAACCCAAAACAGCCCCCGAACGGCCACGTGGGTGGCACCAACACCTCTCACGGGACCAATGTAACACGTAGGAATTGACCGCGCAACCGCGGGACTCCCGATTTGAGAATACGACGATAATTTGCATATTTCTAGACTTAGGCATAAAAACATGGCGTTAGAGGGTGAGAACCCGAAACAGCCCCCGAACAGCGCCGTGGGTGGCACCAACACCTCCCACAGGACCAATGTAACTCTTAGGAACTGACCCCGCAGCCGCGGGTCTCCAGGTTTGAGAATACGACGATAATTTGCGTATTTCTATACTTAGGCTTAAAAACATGGCGTTAGAGGATGAAAACCCGAAACAGCCCCCGAACGGCCCTGTGGGTGGCACCAACACCTCCCACGGGACCAATGTAACTCGTAGGAACTGACCCAGCAACCGCGGGTCTCCCGGTTTGAGAATACGACGATAATTTGCATATTTCTAGACTTAGACATAAAAATATGGCGTTAGTGGGAAAACCTCGAAACACTCCCCGAACGTCCCCGTGGGAGGCACCAACACCTCCCACGGGACCAATGTAACTCGTAGGAACGGACCACGCCGCCGCGGGACTCCCGGTTTGAGAAAACAACGGTAATTTGCATTTTTCTAGACTTAGGGTTAAAAACATGGCGTTGGTGAAAACCCAAAATAGCCCCCAAACGGCCCCGTGGGTGGCACCAATACCTCCCACGGGACCAATGTAACTCGTAGGAACTGACCGCGCAGCCGCGAGACTCCCGGTTTGAGAATACGACGATAATTTGTAAATTTCTAGACTTAAGCAAAACATGGCGTTAGAGGGTGAAAACTCGAAACAGCCTCCAAACGGCCCCGTGGGTGGCACCAACACCTCCCACGGGACCAATGTAACTAGTAGGAACTAACCTCGCAGCCGCGGATCTCCCGGTTTAGGCTTAAAAACATGGCGTTAGAGGGTGAAAACTCGAAACAGCCTCCAAACGGCCCCGTGGGTGGCACCAACACCTCCCACGGGACCAATGTAACTAGTAGGAACTAACCTCGCAACCGCGGATCTCCCGGTTTAGGCTTAAAAACATGGCGTTAGAGGATGAAAACTCGAAACAGCCCCCGAACGGCCCCTGGGTGGCACCAACACCTCCCACGGGACCAATGTAACTCGTAGGAACTGGCCATGCAGTCGCGGGACTCCCGGTTTGAGAATACGACGGTAATTTACATATTTCTAGGTCTCCCGGGTTGAGAATACGATGATAATTTGCATATTTCTAGACTTGGGCTTAAAAACATGGCGTTAGAGGGTGAAAACCCGAAACAGCCCCCGAACGATCCCGTGGGTGGCACCAACACCTCCCACGGGACCAATGTAACTCGTAGGAACTGACCCCGCAGCCGCGGGTCTCCCAATTTGAGAATACGACGATAATTTTCATATTTCTAGACTTAGGCTTAAAAACATGACGTTAGAGAGTGAAAACCCGAAACAGCCCCCGAACGGCCCAGTGGGTGGCACCAACACCTCCCACGGGCCCAATGTAACTCATAGGAACTGGCCATGCAGCCGCGGGACTTCCGATTTGAGAATACGACTGTAATTTGTATATTTCTAGACTTAAGCAAAACATAATTTTAGAGGGTGAAAACTCGAAACAACCCCCGAACGGTCCCGTGGGTGGCACTAACACCTCCTACGGGACCAATGTAACTCGTAGAAATTGATCGCGCAGCCGCGGGACTCCCGGTTTGAGAATACGACGATAATTTGCATATTTCTAGACTTAGGGTTAAAAACATGGCGTTAGAGGGTGAAAACCCAAAACAGCTCCCGAACGGCCCCTGTGGGTGGCACCAACATCTCCCACGGGACCAATGTAACTCGTAGGAACTGGTCACGCAGTCGTGGGACTCCCGGTTTGAGAATACGACGATAATTTGCATAATTCTAGATTTAGGCATAAAAATATTGATATGTTGATAATTTTAACTCATATATGCAATTTTTTAGCTTGATTAAATTTTTTGTAAAACTACTTGGTTACTGATATTTTTTTTTTTGTATCCTATCATTTGTAGGATTTTTGCAAGCGGAACAAATGAAGGAGGCAATGGTTTACAACATGAAGATTGTTTATATGTTGTGGACATTCAGGATTTTGTTTTTTATGTGTTATAGTCGTACGGGCTTTTATTGTTTAGTTTTATAATCGTGCGGGCTTTTATAATTTGATTGTTGAATTTTATGGCCGTGCGGGCTTTATAATAAGCAGGTTTTACATTTACAGGGTTTGGAATGTCAAGAAAATAGAAGAAACTCTGCCCAATTTTTTTTTTGTCTGTGAATTATTAAGACGTGTAATATTTTTAAGTTTGTATATATATTTGTTTATTAACAACGTTCTCGATTCACAATTTGTGATTTTTTTATTGTTTTGCCAATAATAAATATTTGTAACACCTCGTACGCGTCCAACGTTACACGTAGCAACCGACGGTGCACTCACAGGACCCCCAATTTTAGGATTAGACCAAAAAAATACATTTTTAAAAAAATTATAGTTAAATATGGTCATGGACTTTGTCCATGATCATTTTTATTTTTTTCGTCGCGCATAAAAATGGTCGCGGCCAAAGTCCGCGACCATTTTTTTCCTTTTTTTGTCACGGTTGTGGGTCACGGACTTGCGCCTGGACCATTTATTTTTTATTTTTTTTGTCACGGTTGTGGGTCGCGGACTTTGGCCGTGACCAATTTGTCACGGTTATGGGTCACGGATGAGGGTCGCGACCATTTTTATTTTTATTTTTTGTCATGATCGTGGGTCGCGAACTTTGGCCGCGACCAATTTGTCACGGATGAGGGCCGCGACCCGTCACGCCCAAGTCCGCGACCATCTGTCGTGACCCCTCTCGGCCGTGACCATTTTTTGGTCACGGACTTGGGCCGCGACCCACGAAAATGGTCACGCCCGAAATGGTCACGATCCAAGTCCGCGACCCATAGTTTTGGTAAGGGATTTTGGCCGTGACCAATTGTCAGTTTTGGTGTAGTGGAGGTGGTTGGCAAGCCAATTTTAAAGGATGCTACGGCAACCTGCTCCGAGCAATCCTCGATCTCATTGAAAACTTCTCAATATCTTTTGGCGCAATCTCGGAGGTTCTCCTGTGGCTTTTTCTTCATTGTGAGCAATGCATCCATCCACTTGGGATGGGAGTTGCTAGTTATGAATCGCGTCGTGAAGGCCTCTGCCAGTGCTGCTAAATTCCTGATCGACCTATGAGGAAGCCTCTCAAACCACTTATGTGCTGCATCATGTAGGCTATAATGGAATATCCTGCACATAAGTGCGTCATTGTGGTTCCATAAGATCATTGCCTGCCGATATTGCCTGACATGGTCTATGGGGTCTGTTTTCCCGTTGTAGACCTTGAACCTGGGGACAATGAATTTTTTCGAGGGCTCCTCCTACACGATTGCCTTTGAAAAAGCGGAATTCATCTGAGTCTTGAGAGCTTTTCTGGTTAGCTCTATGGTGGATCTAGCTCCTCGGTGAGGTGGATGTTGGTCCATCTCCGTACGGACCAGAATCCTTAAGTCTTCATTATGTCGATCATTGCTTCTGTGGCGCCTCTCCTATTGGCCGTGCTCTGAGCTGTCACGCTCAGTTCTTTCCTGGTTACGCCTGGAGCTCCTTCCTCGACTGCGAGTATTGCTCGCCTGAGGGCAAGGTTTCCTCGCACGACGTTTTCCAGTGGCCCTTTGGAGGTCCCTCTCCATTCTTTCGAGTCGCTTCTGCAGGCGAGAGTTTTCCTCCACTTGGAGGCGCGCAGCCTCCTCTTGTTCATGAAGCCTAGCTTCATAAGCATCGACCAACCTAGAAATCTGGCTAGATCTGTGTGGCCCATGGGTTTCTTCAGAGGGCTGCCTATTCTGGCGCAACTTGGGATTTGTATGCTGGCGAATCTCAGAGCTAACCCTAGGAGGAACCGGGTCTTCTTGGACGTCGCCGGCTTGGGGGATGTTGCTACTGTGGTGAGACTTACAAATTTTTTGGTAATGAATGCTTTCGTAGGAATACAAGTCATTTCCCACAAACAGCGCTAATTGTGAGTGCAGAAAATATCACAATAAAAGATTCCACAAAAATAATCACAAATAGCAGAATGTAAAGGAAATCACACGCACAACAATGAATTACGTGGTTCGGCAATTTGTCTACGTCCACGGAGAGGTTACTTGTTCTTATTAAGTGTCTCTCGAAATCTCAAGTTTCAATCCCTTTGCCCCAGGGCTGGGGTATACAATTTATTAGTATGTTGTTACAAAGTTTGAGTCGTTCAAGGAACTCTATCTATTGTGAGTCCGTTATACCACTAAAATACTCGTGTGGAAATTGAGTCATGATTTGGGTCGGGCCAAGTATTAATCCATCAGGACTGGTCGGCCACACTCATGGACTATAGAAAATGGGCGCCCACAATAATGTATAAACATCTCAAGCTAAAATTTCTTGTCTAAAATTTCTTGTCTTGTTGGCATAATCCTCACCACTATTTAATGAATAGTAAAACACCACTACTCCATATTATATACATATTTAGTTTGACTTAATTTATTTATTGCTTTTGAAGATTGAAAATAAAAAAATAAAAAAATAAAAAATAAAAAGAGCAAAAAACTAAGAAAATGGAAATTATAAATGCCGGAAAAAAACAAAATTACCGAAAACAAAATTTACAGAAAAAACGAAAATTTAAACTGAAACTACCAAAACTGAGCATACCGCAACTTTGTTATGGTATTGCTATAGGTTAAATACCGACCAAACTGACCTATAACCACCCCTACGTGTGTGTAATCGTCATAGTGCGCGCGCGTGTGTGTGTTTGAGGTTTTACCCTAAACTAAATCGCATAGACACAAGCAGTGAGTGACTAAAAGAGATGAAGAAAACGTGCCAAATGCTCCAGCAATTCACTGCGTATAGAAAACTGCATCAGTCGCATTGCACAACAGCTTTCCGCATTGATAGGGGTTCGCCCACCCTCCCTGATAGCCGAAGACCTTTGCCATCATCAGGAAAACTCCGGTGGACCCTAGCGACCTCCCCATGAACGTCCATAGCCACTGCCAAGAAATTTAATCCGTTGCATACTGCTGGGTAGGATCGTAGTGCTAAAGAGTTGGTGTAAAGTTCAGGAAATTAAAGTTCAGGAAATTACACCACTAAGCCTTTGACCTCTCAGCTTATTTACAGATTCCTACCTCAAATTCCCAAATTTGCAGCCCCCCCCCCCCCCCCCCCCTCTCCTGGGGGGGGGGGGAGTTTTAAAAGTGCAGCGAATGTATAAAATTAAAAACCAGTCCCTGGAATTTTTTTTTTGTTGCAGATATAAACCCAAATTGATTTTAGGGCAATTTACATTTAGGTCCCTTGGTAACATTTTTTAAACATTTAAGGTCAATTTACAATTAGGTCCACTTGGTATGCCACTAGCGTGGATTTGTACAAGAAGAGAATTAGTGGAAATAAGTGTTTAAAATTTGTCAAAATTACTTTAGTGTTTAAAATTTGTTTGTGAGGGACCTAAGAGTACTTTCCCTTTGATTTTATGGTGTTTGAAATTTTTTGGGAAGGTTCATTTGGAGCCAATTCGGCATGGGTCAAGTTCAAGTAGGGAGGGGAGTTTATTCGAGGTACTTATATTTGTATCAAGGACATCTCCAATTTTGCCAATAGTTTCTATCTTCGAGGCCACACCCAAATCCAAAGGCATACACCCCTTTACAGCTCAAGACGAGCTTTCTCAAAAGGGGGAAGAGTGACATGATGTTTGGGTAAAGGAATTGTAGGGGAGAGAGAGGGCCACGGTTTTGAATGGATAAGATGGGGTAGGAATGCATTTGTTTTCATTTTAAACTCTATACTTTATCTTTAGGATATTTTAGGGTATTTAGTAATATCTTTTGTATTTTATTTATCTCTTAGTCTTTTAATTCTATTATAACTCTAGTTTAGGAACCTGTAAATAAAGGCTTCCCCTTGTTATTTTATTCATACAATCATTAATATAAAAAGATCATGTTCGCTTTGTTCCATTGTTAATTTATTTGCTATTCGCTTCCGCGTGTGCATCAAATGTGCAGAAAATGAATGAAAACGTATATTGCACATTCACCGGGAAATGTTATTTTCTTTATGCATAACAAACACACAAAATGCATAAAGACAGCTATACATTTTTCAATAGTGTCTGGGGATGCTCTTATTAGGGCCTTAAAATTTAACGAGTTTTGACACTTAGTGCTTTCATTTCTCGAACTTTGACCCCAGAAAAGCATCATAAATATTCTTTTGTGATCCTTTGTGAGAATTGAAAACAGTGGGTATCAAAATCAATATAGCAAAACAAATAGGAGAAAATGGCCATATGACCCATAATTAATCTGCATTTCAGGCAAAGATTCTGATGAAAAGAAATACCAGCTTTATCCAGAATTGCTTTCAGCTTAGACACATCCCGAATTGCAATACAAGTATGACGATCTCGACCTCCGTGTTCATCACGACCAGTTAAGGGGTCCGGATTTGGAAGTTCCATCAAATGAATCATCTCAGAACCCACCCACAGCCAAGCACCCCTATATGGGAGCTTGTCATCAGGCCTTGCTTCATTTATTTGTAGACCTGATGTTAGTTTGAAGTTAAAATCTTCTTCTATCAATAGATAAATAAGTAAATAAATATATATATATACATATATATATTAAATTAAATTAAATTTCCACAGATAAGGTAATATACCCAGTAGGTTCTGGTAAAAATCAAGCGACCTCTCAAGGTTTTCGCATAGTATTCCCACATGGTGCATGCTAACAACTCCAAAATCTGCACTAACATCAGAAGATATATTTCTAAATCAATAAATATAGCCTTTTATTCCATGGCTTGGTAACTGAGCTACAAACAATTTAAGCATGCTTAGGTTTCTGAAGATAGAAAACCAATAAATGATGAATATATTGTTAATATTAAAAAAATAATTAACTAAAACTAAAAAATAAAAGTTCTTTACGCTCAAATATACAGGAAATCTTAGTCTATATTTTAATCATTGGATGACATTTGGATGCAAACCACAGGCTTGTCAAAATCATGAAAATGCAAAATAGGCGAAAAACAAGCTTTTTATTATAAATAATAATCTTTTATTCAATATACATTGGGAGGATGGGGAGAAAACATTGGGATCAACATCTTATTATCGAGCCTGTCCTGAATATTTCCACCATAAATTTCATTATGGCCATCTCTATCTAATTTTTCTATGTTTACTCTCAAGCAAGTTCAAAATAATATTTTTTGTGTTATAATTTTTTACATTTGTCATAAGTTCCCAGTTTGAACTCTCATTGTCATCTTGCAAAACACATAACTACATTGCACCTTATTATGATCAGGTAATAGTAAGTTGCCAATATGTTGCAGATTACATATAAAGACACTATCACTATGTATCCATGCTTCTTCCAAGAGAAAAATCATCAACCAATTTTTACAGTCAAGGTTAGCACTTCAAAAAATGTTTTCATTCGCTGTATTAAGACTTCAGTTATCTAAAAAATGTGGATTTGTTTAAAAATCACCATTTTTATGTGAGAAGCCTTACATTTATCATGATTTTCTTCCTATCTTTGCACAAGGGGGTCTATTCCATGCCTAAACTAATTGTTGTGTGATAAAATTTTTGGGTATAACCGTATAACTTGTGAAGTTTGGCTTGCGGGTACTGTTCATACACTGGGTTACTATTTCATACGGGGCACTATTCATGCATGGGACACTGTTCATTTTTTCTCCTTATTAAAGGAGGGTTTCAGCCATGGTTCAAAACACACCAATGCAACACAGAGCTAGAAAAAGTCTTCTTCTAAAGGTGAGGGTTTGGGGGTGAGAGGTGAGGGATTTTCCCTCTCACCATGGGTTATGCTCAAAGGTGGAAAAAGGGTATGGAATGGGTGTGAGTGTGAGCGTTTCATGTATCGTAGGTGTGATTAAGATGTAATATGTGGGGGATTTCTCACCGGTTTACATGGGAGCGGGATACATCAGATTGAGTACATGAGAAACATTTGGAAAATACTTATTGAGAGGGTTCTTGGCTTAGAACTTGAATTCACTTGGGTGAAGAGTTGGTATACAATGGCTATCTAGGATTTGAGTAGTCGAGTAGAGTGTATGTGATTTATCCTTGCATAACCTCTATTGTACTTGTAATTTCTTCAAATATAGTGAAAACGGCCCTCTCCGTGGATGTAGCCAAGTTGGTGAACAACATATAGTTTGGTGTTGTCTCTCTTGTTTACATGGTCGTGTTTGACTGGAGAGTGCCCAAACAAACCGGGCGTCAGGGCACTACAATTGGTATTAGAGCTCTTAGTGCGCACAAGGTGTTTATCAAAAATCCGGAATGAGATTTTGGTGTGCTTGGGTGTGTTCATTCAATCATGACAAGAGGTATTGCTTCAAAAGTTTAAGTGGAGGGATTTGATAGTAATGGGTGCTTCGCTCTTGGTGATTAGAGTAGAGGTGATTCTTGTTCAACATGGGTCGTGTACACGGGTTGATGGAAGAATGGAAGCCGAAGAAAGATGGAGGGAGTGATTGCTAGCCCGAAATGCAATTGGAAAGGGTGTGATTGCTAGCCTAGAATGCAATTGGAATGGTGTGATAGCCATCCGCAAGGTCTATTGGTTATGGTTTGATTTTCACCAGGAAGAAAATTGACTGTTGAGGATATTGTCATAGCAAGTGTACATCCAAGGACAAGGGGCATTGCTAAATGTGGAGGGAAATGAGCCGTTTCTTGGTTCGGTATTTGAAACAAGGATGGTGGTGGCTCAAAAAGTACTCAAGACGGTTAGCGATATATGCTAGACTTTTGGGGATATTCTCGTAATCTCCAAAAGTGATGAATTCCAAGGAGAAAGGTGCTCGATTATAGGTGGAATTCATAAATCACAAAATGTTGTATGTATTTTGTGCTATTGGTTGACGTCGCCTTGATTGATCTTGATGGTATATTTTTTGGAGCAAGACGCACAAGTGAAGAAGGCCTTCCAAATGCTCTCATTTATAACCGATGAGCGGGTTGTATATTCCGGCAGATGACGATGAGAAATCTTGCTACTGAAGGGATGGGGTCGAGGTCCCTCTTCGGAGTTAAGAGGTATATTCGACTGGTTGCAGCTACATTTAGGTATTGACTCGTGTGTTCAACTTCAGAAGATATCCAAGAAGAGCACTCAAAAATTGCAAGGTGCAAAGGGTATATTTGCAAAAGGCATATACTCCAAGGGCAATTTTCATGGATTTTTTCATGGATTTTTTGGATCTTTGAAGAGGGATTGAATGGTATACGAATATGTGAAGCTGGTACAATGGAGCTCAATGGTGGTTCTTTTGATGGCATTGCAATGGGGAGATTCGGATGGAGGGAAATCTCATCAGGTGGAGTCTTGGTCGTTAGGTGGAGATTTGTGAAGTTTGGCTTGAATTTTGGGCGGGCATTGTTCATACGCGAGAGTGTTGTTCATACGCGGGGTAATATTCATTCTTCTCCTTATTTAAAGAGGATTTCAACTATGGTTAACACACCAACGAGACACAGAGCTAGAGAGTTTTCTTCCAAAGGTGAGGGTTTTGGGGTGAGAGGTGAGGGATTTTCCCTCACCCCTGGGTATTGCTCAAAGATGGAAGAAGGGTATAGGTGTGAGTGTGAGTGTGAGTGTATGGTAGGTGTGCTTAAGATGTAGTGTGTGGGGATTTTTCACCGGTTTACATGGGAGCGGGATACACCGAATTGAGTATATGGGAAATACTCGAGAGCAGGAGATTGAGAGGGTTCTTGGCTTAGAACTTGGATTCACTTAGGTGGAGAGTTGGTGTACAATGGCTATCCGGGATTTGAGTAAGGGAGTAAAGGGTATGTGATTTATCCCTGTATATTCTCTATTGTACTTGTAATTTCTTGATATATAGTGGAAACGAACCTCTCCGTGGATGTAGCCAAGTTAGTGAACCACGTATATCTTGGTGTTGTCTCTCTTGTTTACATCTTTATTGTGCTTACCATTATTATCATTTTATCTTGATTATATCCGGGATCGTGGTTAATTGGAGATGCCCCAACAAACTAGCATCAGGGCACAACATAAGTCACCTCAAAAAACAACTCCTTTAACTGTACTTCATTCATTATTATAAGAACTTATGCAATTACACTAATTTAACTTAACATGAGAAATGATTTCATAATTTTTTTTACACTTTTTTTATAAATGTTTTGATGTAAATAAAAGGGGTTTGTTTATAAATGTCTTTTGTTGCGCGTTCATACTCCCTTCCTCTTAGTAGTAAATATATCTGTTGCTTTCTAGGTAGGTTCAGAAGGGATATACCTTTAGATATTTTAGTCCTTCTTTGTCTTTTGCCTTTTGGGGTTTTACCTAGGACACCAGGGCTCATTTTTTCATTAAATAGTCATGATGTAAAGCAGTGCCTCATTATTCATATTTTTACGTAGATATATTCTTGGTTTTAAGAGGTTTAAGTAGGTTTGGGGGCTTTAAAGCGAGCATGAGGCGTAACCCACAAGTCAAAAAGAATCATGACAATTAGAGTAACACAAGAAGAGAATATATCCATGAACAACTTAATTGTAGCACGAGTATGTTGAGATCCACTTGGGATAGCGGAAAGGAGGTGAGAAGCTAAGCACTCTAAGTAAGTAGAGAGAACAAAGAACACCATATATATAATTTATATGGTGTCAGGTCAATGCGGAACTAAATAAGCTTACCTAGGCCCGCCCATGAAAAAAGTCGGCTTCTAATTTTTGCCAAGCCCGCTTTGCGAGCCTATTTAAGTATCCCAAGCTCTATATTTATTTAGGGTGGGCCGTGGGCTTTTCTTCCACCCCTATATATAAGTGATTGTGATAAGTGAAGATTTGACTTCAAATGATAGGTAAAAACTATGAACAACTGACATGAACCGAAAGGGCCTTATCGTTATTTTTCTCTAATATTTTTCTTTTGTATTTTTGCTATTTTTGGTAGTATTAGTTAATAGTAGTGGAATATTATACTGTCTCTATGTAATAAGGAATGTTCTAACCCATAGTGATATCATGGCTTAGGTCAATTTAATAATGTTACCCATGACCTCATGAGGATACCCTCATAAAGAGCCAAGAACATTCCATAGTTAGTTAGTATTAGAACCCTTCCCCTCAACCCTATAAATAGTGAAGCCCCGTTTGGGGTAGAAGAAACCAAACAATAGAATAAGATGATACTGAAATCTAAAAAGACCTTAGAACAATGGATAATGTGTTTCTCTTGAGCTGTTGGTGTGGGTGGGTGGGTGGGGGTGGTGGGGTAGTAAAATGATGATAGACATAATGAGACAAGGGCTTGAGTGGTTTAGCCCCTCATACAGGGAACCTACGGCGATTATGAATGAGATAGTTGTGTATTGCGAGATTCAAGTGTTTACAAGAACATAACAACCTTAAAATAAGGAGCTAGAGTTGTATGACGATGACTCAAGGTCTTAAAGTAAAGAAGCAGGCTTAGAGTTTATTAAACAACCCTGTAAGTATCCCTCCTAAACCTTAGACTTGAGGCAATCCTATATCAAACACTACATGCTGAATATAATTGGTTTTCTCATATATAACATTTCAAGCGGTTTATTGAAACCCTTCTCAAGCCCCCAATTTATATAGAGAAGGAGATAGTGAAGCATGACATTAATGGCACGGTCCACCATGCTTGTCGCGGTATGAAGAGGGTATTAGAGGGCCACAAGAGAAGGGTGGAGGTGGGTGGAGAGCATTATATGCGAATTAATACTTCATACCACAACTCCTGCAACTAGAAGAGTTGGTTTTGTGTGTCAGCGCACGACCACCTCTCGAGTGCCTGGGGCAAACAAGGGGTGTTTGAGCTCTTCTAAGGTCATATGATCCTTCCAAGGTCAACTTGAGCAATGTTTCTAAATGTCAAGTCTCTGGGGAACCTTAGAGATTATGAGTAGGTATTAAATGTCCCTTCGAGGTCAATGCGTGAGAACGAGAATTGAATGAGATAAATTATTGTTCTTGTTCTTGTTATAACGTTTTTGCAGAACACGTCAACAACATTTGATAAACAATGAATTTTCGAACAATATTTGTAGCGTTCAATGCAATAAGGAGTGTTTGAGAATTTCGATGCTTCATGATAATAATTATGATGTGAATGAGAAATTAGGGGTTATTTTTAGTATTTTTAGGATTTTATTGTATTTTTG
This sequence comes from Sambucus nigra, assembly GCA_949130495.1. NCBI lineage: Eukaryota > Viridiplantae > Streptophyta > Magnoliopsida > Dipsacales > Adoxaceae > Sambucus > Sambucus nigra. The sequence goes on from OX422220.1 coordinate 56,905,152, forward strand.
TTAGTTTCTTTTATTTCCTTTATTAGATGTCTTTTATTGTACTAGTTGTTTTGTTAGTATTTAGAAGAAGGAAACATCCTTCCTATAAATACCCCTTATGTTGGCTCATTTGAGTCATTCCTTGATTTTGAGATATTGTGATTTGAGAGAGTTTAGAGAGAGAAATATCTTTTCTTTCTCCCATTTGACGTCATTTATGTCAATTGGTATCAGAGCCTAGTCGCTCCACTCGTTGTTTTTGTTGTTGTTGTTGTTGTAAAACAAAAACTCGTAAACAACTCAAGGTGGGTTCAAGAAAAGATGAACACCTTCGACGAAAACACTTTCAATCAAATCTCGGAGGCCCTCAATCGATTGACAGCCCGATTAGATGAGATTGACGCACGAAATTCTCCACCACCACCCAAATTGTCACCCACCACCACTAACCCTAACCCTAGCCCCCAAAACCCCTCTACCTACGCTTCCGCAACTCATTTCAACCCCCTACCCCAAGAAAATCAAAACCCTAACCCTATTTCAACCACAACCACCATCCAATCAACCCCACCACCACAACCCGCTGACCAAAAAGCCCAAAACCCCTCCCAGAACCCTCGTAACTGCCCAAACCATCCCTCCCCATCATTGAAACCCTACCCCGCACATTCCTCGACCCAAAACCTCACCATCCAAAGGCCGATCAACCTCCAAGAACCACCAGAAGGTGCTGCCCCCTTCGCTGCCACCGAAACAGGTCACCAACTGCTCCAACCTTCCCATCTTTTGGGCCACACCACACCTCAGGTGGTCGGCAAGCCTTCCCCTACCCTGGACGACCTTAACCCACTAGGGTTCTACCTTGGGGGAGGTCAGAAACCACTGGAGACATCCCCTGCGACTCCACCCCCATGTTCGATCAAGCCTTGGACAACCCACCTCTCCCCAATTTAAACCAACTGGTCCCAATATCTTCTTCCAAAGTAAGGCTGACTCTGACCGAGGGTTTCGACCAATTTCCGGTGTTGAAATTCTCAAGTCAACCCACGGTTTTCATCAACAAGGCCGATCTGATCCAGACCCACTTTGGCGACCAAGATCCATCCAAGATCCACCCGAAAGTCTCCAAGAACCCTTCTCCAACAACTTTACTACAGTTTCCATCCTGTTTGACCCAATTAGATCAAGAACGTGTGCAAGAACTAGGGTTTGGCATCCACAACTATATTTTTAACCCTAAGATAGTTATTTTTTATGATTGGACATGAGCGGCATGAGGAAAAAGATGAAGCCGCAAGAATTCAAGAAATTTCTTCCTATTTTCAGAAATTCATTTTTTGTTCCTCAAGTTTTGCCTCTTCCACAATTTTGGAACGTTTTGCATTCGACCTCAATTTTTAAAGTTCGAGGACGAACTTTTTCGAAGGCGGAGAGAATGATGTGAATGAGAAATTAGGGGTTATTTTTAGGGTTTCATTGTATTTTTGTTAGTTTCTTTTATTTCCTTTATTAGATGTATTTTCTTGTATTAGTTGTTTTGTTAGTATTTAGAGGAAGGAAGGTTATTGGCCCTTAGGGACATAAATGTAATTAGATTCCTAGCTTAGAGGCCAAGCAACCTCCTTCCTATAAATACCCCTTATGTAGGCTCATTTGAGTCATTCCTCGATTTTGAGATATTGTGATTTGAGAGAGTTTAGAGAGAGAATTATCTTTTCTTGCTCCCATTTGACGTCATTTACGTCAAATTATGATGTACTATCTGTTGGTTAAGTGTAAGATTTTAATTAAAAAAATATTGAGGGAACCGAGTGAACTCAATCTGACTACCATTAAAAGGGAAAAGATGCCTTATTAGTGGAGAAATTGACTCCCTCATCCTTTCTGCTCAATAATAAGACACTTGATGCTTCGTCACAGCCGATCTAAGCCATATAATGCGGAACTTAAGAGCAAATCTAGGTCTCCAAGGTGTAAAGCGTAATTATAGTTTGGCCGTCACTAATCCACATGCCTTATTACACAAGACGTTGTTGTCTTTGTGCCACGTTTAGACTTCCTAAAAACTGGGAATAATCATGGTTTACCTATCAAACCCACGTGCTATCCTCATATAATGTATTATATTAAATATGCTTTTCATAGTGACAGGATGAGTACATGCTCATGCAAATTAATGGTGTCTCTCTTGTTACTTAAAATGGTTATGTTTTACTAAGTTGACTTTACTTTCCAACCTATAAGCCAAAACCTCCGAGTATCACAGGATGCTCTGTGGAACATTCCTCAAGCCTCATCCTCTCTCAAGTACAGGAGTATTGACACTGCTCGGATCTTTACTTACCTAAGTGTGTGCTCCAGCGTAAAGGTTGCTTAGTAGATCATGCGAGCATCATCTTCCCTCAAACCAAATAATATTGACAGGCCCACTGTTGTTAAAGGCACGCGCCTAGGCTCCAGGCTCACCAAGGCTTGGCATCAGCGCCTTGCCTAACTCGAGCAAGGCTCCTTCAATAAGGCCCACGTCTTGTGCTCCTAGGCTCAAGGCGCACCTCATTAAATTTTTTTAATAACACCCCCAATACAAGAATGGACCAATTGATATGTTGATTTTACATATTTCCAATAGAATATGAAAGATTAAACGATTCCCTAATCCAAACTAACCAAAGTAAGTCTTTGATTTCTAGTGAAACTTTATCTTTCTCACTAGCCCCTACTTAAAGCAAAAGAAATAGACAAAATTAAACTCCAAGAATGTTACATCATAGAAAATTTATATGTTGATTTTGATTTTGATTTTCACACATTGGAGTATTTTTTTTAATATATATATATATATATATATATATATATATATATATATATATATATATATATATATATATAGAGAGAGAGAGAGAGAGAGAGAGAGACAGGCTCAAGTGCACACTAAGTTTGCACACTAAGTTTGCACATCATTTTTTTAAAATAGTAAAAAAAAATATTTTTGAGTTGATTTTTTTTATGTGATATCTAAACATTTCAACGAACCCATGTAAAAAAAATCAACCAAAAAAAACTTTTTTTGCTATTTTTAAAAAATCGGTCAAACTTTTGCATCTTTTAAGCACTTTAAAAGCTGCGAAAGTTTGACCGATTTTTAAAAATAGCAAAAAAAGTTTTTTTGGGTTGAATTTTTTTACATGGGTTCGTTGAAATGTTTAGATATCACATAAAAAAAATCAACTCATAAATAATTTTTTTAATCCTTTAAAAAAATTGGTGTGCGCCAGCACTGTGCAAACTTAGTGTGCACAGGAGCCTGCCTCTATATATATATATATATATCAATTTATATTCTTTTGTTGATATTGGATAATTAAATTGTTAAATAACTTTGATACTTAAATATATTTTTTTCATAAGGTGGTATAGGCTCTATCTTGTTATGACGTGTCTCTTTATAACCGTGTCTAATAGTAATTATATATTATATATTTCAAATTATAGATCATAAATGATCTTATTACAATAAATATACAACTTTGCATATTTTTATAGACTTTGGGCTTCGATCAGGCGAGCGCCTCGCCTTGCACCTTGCACCTTGCGCCTATGCTTCACGGGCACCTTGGTGCACCTTCCGCCTCTAACAACTATGGAGAAGCCTTAACTACTTAAATGAATGCAATTCAGTTTCGCCCATAGCCCTTCCTACACTTGGATTGAGAGTTTTTCATTTTGAACGGTTATCAAAATTATGAATACATTAAGATCAGAAGCTTGTCCTTCCCCTGTGTGTTGTGTGAACAAAACATAACAGTATATCAATAACACCGAAGAATAAAACTCATGCCTTATGAGACAAAGAAAGCGACGGGAATAAATACCTCCACTCACTATTTGAGTGAGGAAAAGAGGACTAACATCCATCCATTTCTCGCCAAAGCGTGACCCGTTAGCCCATAAGTCAGTAGTGTAACGAAGTAGTTGATGCTCACCAGACATGATTGTATGAGCTCATAATTCACCCAACACGATCATCGGGGGTGAACAATAATTGGGGATCGGATGCAGGCAAAACTCCTGCCAATGGCTGAGATTTTCAGTCATCTCCCTCTCCATTTATGGGGTCAGGATCCCTACGAGTGAGCAGAAAAGGGAGGAGGAAAGAGGCCCCAGTGAACCGTCATAATTAGTGAAAAAGTGTAAGCTTCACTATCCGACAGTATGGAGTCTTGACCACACCGAAGGACATGCCTTGAAGTGAAGGATGAGAATGAGTGGAATCAATGTGTTCCAATTTCTAGCCTTGCACCAACCATCCAATTTTTGACCTTACGGAAGTGTGTGCTCCAACATAAAGGTTGCTCAGTAGAGCATTCAAGCATCATCCTCCCCCAAGCCAAAGAATATTGACATGCCTTTACTTAATTACTATAACGAGTGCAATTCAGTTTCACTCAAAGGGTGAGCAAAGCCTTTGCAGTCTTTGCAGTCTAACATCCTGCTAGCAGCAAGGGCTGCCGAAACTGCTTCCCTGGTTGTGTTGGCAAACCAGAAAAAGACATTAAGATGGAGGATACTGAGGAGACACCCATGTCTTGTATTCCCTTCATTATATTTGTTGCTTTTCTAGTACGATCTCGAAGGGAATATCCCTTAAAACATTGTGGTCGTTTTTTGTTCCTTTGCCCTTTACGGTTTCCCCTTTGAAGCCAAGGTTCCTCTTTACCTCATGTAAAGCACAACCTCATTATTCATACTTTATAAAGAGGATATTTCTTGGATTGAGAGTTTTTTTTGTATAACCAAAGGGGCTTGCCTCAATGGTTACCTCCCACCCTTGCTTGCAAGAGGTGGCCTGTTCAAGTCCCTTCCCCTCCCCACCCCCCTTCCCCGAGGCTTGAACCTTGAACAAAAAAAAAGATCTTTTTTTGTGTCATTGATGAAGTCAAGTCATGTTTAATGGTGCCTCATGCCATCCCTTAGCATGAATAAACCTCCAAACTCATATATTTGGTTAACCAAATCTTATATAGAAAACTGACCACCCGTATACCCCGCTTTCAAAAATTGAACTTTTGTCATTTGCAAAAATATTTGTATGCACTTGGAATAATTTCAGCGTGTGGGAAATGTGAAGTTTGGCTTGAATTTTGCGCGTACTGTTCATACACGGTGGGTTACTGTTCATACGCGGGAGTACTGTACATACGCGGGGTATTATTCATAGGCAGTTTACGGTTCATACGCGGGGTATTTAAGGAGGGTTTCAATCATGGTTCAAAGAACACCAACACCAATGCCACACAGAGCTAGAGAAAGTATTCTTTCAAAGGTGAGGGTTCTGGAGTGAGAGGTGAGGGATTTTCCCTCTCATCCATGGGTATTGCTCAAAGGTGGAAGAAGGATATAGGAGTGAGTGAGTGTTTCATGCATGGTAGGTGTGCTTAATATGTAACTTGTGCGGGATTTCTCACCAGTTTACATGGGAGCGGGATACACCGGATTGGGTACATTGAAAACACTTGGAAAACACTTAAGAGCAAGAAATTGAGAGGGTTCTTGGTTTAGAACTTGAATTCACTAGGGTGGATAGTTGGTGTACAATGGCTATTCGGGACTCGGTAGGAGAGTAGAGGGTATGTGATTTATCCTTGTATATTCTCTATTGTACTAAAAATTTCTTTAAATATAGCGGAATCGGGCCTCTCCGTTGATGTAACCAAGTCGGTGAACCACGTATATCTTGGTATTGTCTCTCTTGTTTACATCTTTATTGTGTTTACCATTATTACCATTTTATCTTGATTATATCTAGGGTCGTGGTTGATTGGAGGGTGTCCAAACAAACTGGGCATTGGGGCACGACAAATGGTATCAAAGCTCTTGGTGCGCACAAGGTGTTTGTAAAAAATTTGGAATGAGATTTTGGTGTCAAACCACTAGTGCTTGGATTTCTTGGGTATGTTCATTCAATCATGACAAGGGATATTGCTTCACAAGTTTGGGCGGAGGGATTTGATGGTAATGGATGCTTTGCTCTTAGTGATTAGAGTGGAGGTGATTCTTGTTCGACATGGGTCGTGTACCGGGATTGATGGAAGAATGGAAGCCGGGAAAAGATGGAGGGAGTGATTGCTTGCCCAAAATGCAATTGGAAAGGGTGTGATTGCTAGCTCGGAATGCAATTGGCAATGGTGTGATAGCCACCCACAAGGTCTATTGGTTACTGTTCGAGTTTCACTCGGAAGAAAATTGATTATTGGGGATGTTTTCATAGCAAGCTACATCCAAAGACAATGAGTATTGTTACGTGTAGAGGGAAATGAGTCATTTCTTGGTTAGGTATTTGAAACAAGGATGGTGGTGGCTCGGGTAGTAGCTCAAGATGTTTAGCAGATATGCTAAACTTTTGGGGATATTCTCACAAGCTCCAAAAGTGATTAATTCTAAGGACAACGATGCTCAATTGTATGAGGAGTTCATACATCACACGATGTTGTATAGGTTTTGTGTGATTAGTTGATGTCGTCTGGATTGATCTCGATGGTATATTTTTGGGAACACGGTGCACGAGTGAGGAAGGAGTTCCAAATGTTTTTGTTTACAATCGATGAGCGGGGTGTATGTTCCAGCAGACGATGGTGAGAGGAATCTTGCTAGTGAAGGGGTGGGGTTGAGGTCCCTCTTCGGAGTCGATGGGTATATTCGACTGGTTACAGCAACATTTAAGCATTGACCCGTGTTCAACTTCAAAAGATATCCAAGAAGAGCAGTTGAAAATCGTAAGGTGCAAAGGGTATATGTGCAAAAAGAGGTATATACTCCAGGGGGAATTTTTATGGATTATTTGTATCTTTAAATAAGAATTGAACGATATACGGATATGTATAAGTGGTAGAATGAAGTTCAATGGTGGTTCTTTTGGTGGTATGGCAAACGGGGAGATTGGGATGGCGGGAATTCTCATCAGGTGGAGTCTTGGTCGTGTTTGCAGTATTTCTCACTAAGGTGGGGATTTGTGAAGTTTAACTTGAATTTTGCGTGTAATGTTCATACGCGGGGTACTGTTCATTTTTTCTCCTTATTTAACGAGGATTTCATCCATGGTTAAAAAAATACCAACGCCAATGCAACACGGAGCTCGAAAGAGTTTTCTTCCAAATGTGAGAGTTTTGAGGTGAGAGGTGAGGAGTTTTCCCTCTCACCCATGGGTATTGCTCAAAGGTGGAAGAAGGGTATGGGTGTGAATGTGAGTGTTTCATGTATGGTAGGTGTACTTAAGATGTAATGTGTGGGGATTTCTTACCGGTTTACATGGGAATGGGATATACCGAATTAAGTATATGGGAAACACTTGAGGACAGGAGATTGAGAGGGTTCTTGGCCTAGAACTTGGATTCACTTGGATGGAGAGTTAGTGTACAATGTCTTTCCGATATTTGAATAGGAGAGTAGAGAGTATGTGATTTATCCTTGTATATTCTCTATTGTACTTGTAATTTCTTCAAATTTAGTGGAATCGGGCCTCTCTATGGATGTAACCAAGTTGGTGAACCATGTATAACTTGGTGTCGTCTCGCTTGTTTACATCTTTATGCGCTTGTCATTATTACCATTTTATCTCGTTTATATTCAGGTCGTGGTTGATTGGAGGGTGCCCCAGCAAATTGGGCGTCAGGGCACAACAGGAACATCATATGGCAATTGGTTATAGAAATAGCAAAGAAAAATGTACTTGACCAACACCTCAAAAAGAAAAGTGAATTCACATCCACTCAAATGCTTCCCTTTTCTTAACCTTTGAACTGATTGCCAAATTTCAAACTCTAGAGAAATGTTTTCGGAAAATAGACAACACTAAATTCGAGTGAAAGAGAACATTTGTTATAGTAAGTATTTGGTTATAGATTTCTCCATATTATTAATGATATAGGAGAATCTTATGCTAAGCTAGATTAGAAGATAGAGAAACTTCTAATAATTTTTGGTAGTGTTTAGTTTCAACTTTCAAACCTTTGGGTACATTAAGTTTCAATGTCTAATCTTACCAAACTGCTCCATTGTAGTAGAAAAAAAAAAGAGAATGAAAAATAATTACCGTTCGTGTCATCAACAGATTCAACAGTGGTAGGCTCTTTCGCTAGTACCTCTGCTTCTACAGACATTTTGGCTTTTGTCAGCAAATAACACCCATGAGTTGTACCATTTTTATCGAAAATCGGGCAATTTCTTGTAAATGGTATACTTGTTGCTCTGGTGCCAATACTAACATGATTCAACTGAGAAAAGAGAGAGTCCCAGAAGCCTTTTAGATATAATGAAATATCAACTATATATAAACATAGTAATTGCCACAAAGAACAAAGCCTGCAGTAAAACTTGTTTTTGCAACTATTCTTTTTTTGTGGTAGGAATCTAGGCTTTCAGGTTTCCAAACTGAAGAATAGCTATATAAAGTTCCCATTTGGTAAGGGGTCAGCTTTGGTTACCAGTTCGAGGTAAGGCTGCAAACAAACGAGTTGTTCGTGAACAACTTGATCTTGACTTATCTAAAGCACAAGCTCATCTCCTTTGTTATGTTAATAAATCAATCTCGAGCCACACATATAGAGTTGCTCAGTAACCGATGTACCTCACTTTGAGTAGGCTTGTGAGACTGTCAATTAGTCTAATATTTAGAAGATGTGTACTATATACGTAAGAAAATTAAGCTCAACTCGTTATGGGCTTGTTTAGTTACTCAGGCCTAACTCGAGTTGGACATATTTCCATCGAGTCAAGCAAACTAAATTAAATTTTCACAAATGAGCTCAACTATGTCGAGGGCAGCTCATCTCGGCTCATTTCATTTGCACCCCTAGTTCAAGTTACTAAGTTGGAAGTTTAACGAACAATTAGCCACAAAACAATCAAAATCAAACAAACCTAAAGTACCAAACATAAATATTTATAAAATAAATCCCGAAAACTCAAAAGTGGCGACCCTCCCCCCCTCTCCAATAACAACAAAATTGTCACACATAAAAAATAAAAATAAATAAAATAAAATCTCGAGGTTGCAGTAGTCCCAATATTGTAGTTCATATCAACAAGACTATATTTATGGTCTGTTTGGGAACCCCAATTTCAATGAAAATTTTCGGTTCAAATTTTGAAAATGAAAACATTCCAATTTAGAATTCATTCACATAATCATCGCTGCATAGCATATAACTTTTATTCAATTCTAGTAATATTATGTACTTGAGAGTTGATCTCAATAAATAATTTGAAACTCAATGAATAGAATTCATCCCATATATTATAACATAGAAAAATACTGAGTCAATAACTAGTATGTTTTACTTATCCCAAGTACAACATCCATTGAATTACTCATAGCCCAACAGAAATTCTAACTCTTTAGACTTAATTTTCAACTTTTCACATACCCTACACACACACACACACACGCATATATATATATATATGAAAGAAGTTACCTTAGGCTGAATAGTGAGAGATGAAGTCAAAAGAGAGGCCATTGAAGATCACCAACTCAACAGTACTTTAGTGTTTTAAAAAAGTTGAATTTTTTTGGGGTTTTATTAGTTTGTTCACGAGAAATGCAAAAGAACTTGTGGGTGTGGCAATTCTCGAGCGACCAGCACCATTGCTTCTTTTTGTGGCTAATCTGTGAAATAAATAAATATTTGGGCTGGAGATTGTGATTATAGATGACATGAAGGTGAAGTGAAATAGAGTGACCCGGGCCCAAAGTTATTAAAGATTTCTCCGACACCCATTTTCTTAATAAATTATAAAAATAAGGTAAATATATTAAATACTCCCTTGAACTTCTTTTAATATATGTATAGTTCAAATTTTTTTATTTTGCATCAAAAAGTCTTTCATCATGCCAAAAAAATTTTATCATGTCACTGGCGCGGACCTTTAAAGATAAGAGAATAAGGGACTTTTGGGTACAAAATAAAAGGGTTGGACTAAATGTGTATTAAAAAATATTTGAGGGACTTTTTGGTATTTGATCCTAAAAATAAAGGGACCCTTTATTCCCACACCTCTTAATACTTTCTCACACCCTTTCAATGTATAAAGACATTTCTACTCTTAAGCCTTTTTAATTTTTTTTTTCCTAAGCTAACTTTAAAAATAAAAATAAATAAAAAATTAGAACTAACTTTGATAAAAAAAAAATACAACCAATTAATTGCATCTAATTTTGATTAAAAACAGCGGTTAACTTTCATTTTAAAAAAAGGTACATCTAACTTTGATTAAAAAAAACTCAATTAACTTTGATAAAAAAAAAGATACAATTAACTTTTGTGGGTACCTCATTTAATTGTCTTAGCCCAGATAAGTAGCCGACAAAGCCTTATCAAAGATAGGGAAAGTCCGGTCCAAAGTCTAAGGTCTCATAAATAACTAATTTAGTGATGAGCCATTCAACCCCTAAAATCTCTCAAGAGGTATTCTAGGGATTATGGACCAACATGGAAGTGCCTAACACCCCCACTCTCCGAGAATTACATGTTCATATTAAACCCCCCAGCCCGGGGCAAAGGGCATATGCAATTGTAAACACTCCCCAGGAGCAAAGAGAAATAAAAATCAGAGAGCACCACCGTGGACGTAGGTCATTTTTGTCGAACCACGTATTTTTTGTGTCGTGTGTGATTGCAGCTATTTTATGTTCTTTATTTTTTCTGGTGATCGCATTTGCTTATAATTTGTGTTGAGATTTATTGTCACCACAATTGACACCGTCTGTGGGAAGCGATTGTTCTTCCTTTAAGAAAGTCTTCACCAACAAGAACTTAGAATGTCTGATCACAGTAGTAATGCCCCTCAAGCAGGGGATATTCAAGAACAACCTGCCTCTCGCAGGTTTAGATCTGAAGTTCGACGCTCAAACCCAAGACCTCCAAGCCTCGGAAGAAAGTCAGGGACCAGCTAGGTCCACGCAAGTTTTCAGGCTGATCGACGCCTATGAGGCCAAGCTCCGAGAATAAGAGGAAGTCACTCGCAAGCAAGAAGCTGAAAATGCTAGCCTCAGGAGGAGACTGGAGAAGATGGAGAGAGAACTCCATCGCAGCACAAGGCAACGCCATTATCGCACTCCTAGCCCTCAGGCGAGCAAATCTCGTAGCCGAGGAAGGAGTCCAAGATATGGATCTCATAGAATCGAGGGACACAGGTCAGACGACGACTTGCCCAAGCAACAACAATCATCTCACCGTTACAGGAGCCCAGGCTGAGGAAACGACAACATGCGAAATTTGGTCCGGAGAGAAATAAACCAACACCCAGCACATCGGGGTGCCAGGTCAACCAGAGAGCTAGCCAAGCGAGCTCTCAGGACCCAGATGAAATCCTCTTTCTCAAGAGAAATAAAAGAAGAAGAAGAAGCCCCCAAGAAGTTCGCGATGCCCAGATTCAAGATCTACGATGGAAAGACTGATCATATCGACCATATCAGACAGTACAGACAGGGCATGATCCTCTGGAACGACAAGGACGCATTGATGTGTCGGATCTTTCCGTCGAGCTTACACGACGTGGCTCAAAAGTGGTTCGAGAAACTCCCTCACAGATCTATCAGAAACTTCGAATCCCTGGCAGATCTCTTCACAGCTCGCTTCATTACCAGCAACTCCCACCCGAAGATGATGGATGCTTTGTTGACTATGAAGAAAAAGCCTCAGGAAAGCCTCATAAACTACGTGAAGAGGTATTGGGAACTGTTCAACGAGGTCGAGGACTGCTCAGAACAGGTCGCCTTCACATCTTTCAAGATTGGCTTACCCAATTCTTGCCTCCTACACCAGTCCCTCACTAAGAAGGAGGCCACGACCATTGACAACTTAATGGATCGTATTGAAAAATACGCCCAAGTTGAAGATGTGACCCATCTCAGTGCAGGGGAAAATGGTCGCGACAAGTTCGCCGGTAAGGGCAGCGATAAAATTGAGAATCAAAAGAAAGGAAATAAGAATGGGGGCAAGGGTGACCCTAAGAATGGGAGCAAAGGTGATGCCTCGAATGCATTTCAAGCAGTGAACACAGTTTTAAGGAACCGATTTATAAGATTCTGGCAAAGATCAAGGACGAACCGTTCGTTAAGTGGCCCAGGAAGATGGGTGGAGACCACCCCTCAAAGAGGAACAACGCACTAAGATGTGCTTTTCACAAAGAGGGCGGGCACAAAATCGAGCACTACAAAGCCCTCAAATCTCACCTTGAAGAGTTAGCTCAAACTGGACACTTGAGCGAATTCGTGAAAAAGAAGGCAGAGAAGGTAGCCTCCAATGGAGATCAAAGACCCGACAACGTGCTCGAGGAAGACGTCGGCCACGAGTTCGCGGTGATTTATGAGGCATCCGACTTCAAACAGATTCAAGGGAATACAGATCGAATGGAAGTCAAAAAGCTAACAGTAGTAATGCAATCTTTCCAAATCGATTCAGCTAAAACGCAAGCAGGAAAACGTCGATGAACAGAGGATGTCGACTACAACAAGCACATCGTGTTCACAAATGAGGACCTAGTGGGAGTAAGAACCCCACATCATGATGCGTTGATCATTACACTCAGGATAGCTAACTATGACGTCGATAAGTTGCTCGTCGGCCAAGGTAGCTCGTCCGAAGTAATGTACCTCGACCTGTTCAGGAAGTTGAAATTAAGTGTCGCCGACCTAAAGGAATCCATCGTTCCTCTAGTTGGTTTCGCTGGGAAAGTAACCATCCCTTTGGGGAATATCGTCCTGCCGGTGAGGGCAGGAAATATCTCCAAAATGATCGAATTTCTCGTGGTCGATATTAACTCACCCTACTAGGTGATCCTCGGCAGAGGATGGTTGCACACAATGAAGGTCGTCCCCTCTACCTACCACCAAAAACTCAAATATGTGACTGAATGAGGAGTGGTGGAGATCCACGGAGATCAGGCAACGGCGAGAAAGTGCTTCATAGCAGCCATCCATCCTAAGCCAGCAAAGAAAGTTAATAAAGCCAAGGAGAAGGTCAAAGAACATGAAGGTTTGGTACCTTCCAAATAGTAACTAAGATATAGAAGACCTGGAGTGGAGGAGACCAGGCTCCTCCCCTCTGAGAAGGTCATTGAGGACCTGGAGGAAGTCGCAGTCGGTGGTGACAATAAATATAGGATGTTTTTTATCGAATCTTCTCTCACAAATCGAGAAAAGAAGGAACTGACAATACTTTTGTGGAATAACTTGGACGTTTTTGCATGGGAACCCTACGAGCTGCCTGGGATTAATCCCAGTGTGATTTGTCACCGATTATACGTTGATCCGTCTTTCAATCTGATCGCACAAAAGGCACGACGAACTGCCCCCGAAAAGGCCAATGCTGTGGAGAAGGAAGAGGAAAAACTACTGGATATAGAATCCATATGGGAAGTTCAATTCCCCAAGTGGTTGTCCAACCCAGTAGTAGTCCCTAAGAGTAATGAAAAGTGGAGAGTCTGCATTAATTTCACCGACCTTAACAGAGCTGCCCCAAAGACAATTTCCCCCTCCCGAAGATTGACCAGTTGGTGGATGCCATAGCAGCTCATGAAAGAATGAGTTTCCTCAACGCATACTTTGGGTATCACCAAATCCCTCTACACGAGACGGATCAAGACAAAACAGCGTTTATAACCACAGTTGGGCTATATTGCTATAAGGTCATACCCTTTGGGCTAAAAAATGCAGGGGCAACTTACCAACAGTTGGTCACAAAAATGTTCAGATACCAAATGGGAAGCACTATGGAGGTCTACATCGATGACATGCTTGTCAAGAGCAAGCTCAAGGATGACCACCTCTCCGACCTATCAAGGACCTTCAAAATCCTCAGGAAATACCAAATGAAACTCAACGCGAGCAAGTGTTCCTTCAGTGTCCAGTCAGGAAAATTCCTCGGGTACTTGGTCAGTAAGAGAGGTATCGAAGTTAATCCGGATCAAATTGATGCCATTAAAAGAATGCAACCCCCCCCCCCCCGTACGATAAGAGACGTGCAGAAGCTCACAGGGATGCTCGCCGCCCTAAATCAGTTCATCTCAAAGTCATTCGAAAGATGCCAGTCGTTCTTCCAGTTGTTGAAGAAGAGCAAAGATGTAGAGTGGGACGATGATTTCTCGGAGGTGTTAGAGGAGCTCAAAGCTTACCTCAGCACACCACCCTTGCTCGTAATCCTCAAGAGAATGATCCTCTATATCTATACCTCGCAGTATCCAGTCATTCTGTAAGTTCTGCATTGGTATGCGAAAAAATAGGGATTCAGTACCCAGTCTATTACGCGAGCAAGACTCTCTTGGACGCCAAACAACGATACCTACCACTAGAAAAGCTCGCCTTTGCACTAGTGGTAGCCTCAAGGAAGTTGAAAATTACTTCGAAGCCCACTCCATCATCGTACTTATATCCCACTCTCTTAAAGCAGTCCTGAAAAAAGCAGACCTGTCAGGTAGACTATTAAAATGGTCGGTCGAGCTTGGGCGATTCGACATTCAGTTCCAGCCAAGGAATGCCATCAAAGGGAAGTTCCTCGCCGACTTTATTGCAGAATTTATAGGAGAACACCCTAGCGACCAACCCCATCAGAAGAAAGTTCCCTCGGCATCAGGCATCTGGAGACTGTTCGTTGATGGTGCCTCTAATTCTAAAGGGGAAGGAGTAGGCATTGTGTTGATTACCCCTGAAGATGCAATCCTCGAGCACAGGCTTAGATTTGAAGCCTCCTACAATGAATCATAATATGAAGCACTGATTGCAGGACTACATAAAGCACGAGTGCTTAGAGCAAAGTAACTCCAAGTGTTTGACGACTCGCAGTTGGTATCCAACCAGATAAGTGGCAATTTCAACGCTAGAGATGAGAGGATGGAAGCCTACCTCGCCACGATAAAGAAATTGATGACCAACTTTGAATAAGTCAGAGTCTAACAGTTTCCCAGAGGACAGAATAGCCATACTGATGCCCTAGTATCTTTGAGCTCAACAATCAATTCTGACTTGAAGAGAACAATTTCGATTGACTTCCTCGCCCAGCCAAGTATCAACCAAATCAACGAGCTTCCGAACATGGGACATGTTCTCCAGATTGAGACAGGCCCTAGTTAGATGGATCCCTTAAGGGATTATTTTAAGGATGGTGCACTACCAGATGATAAGAAGATCGCTCATCAGATAAGAGTCAAAGCTGCTCGCTTTCACTTATCTCCTGAGGGCAAGCTGTACAAAAGATCTTTCACCGGCCCTTACCTCCAATGCGTTCATTCAAAGGACGTCGAGCAAGTCCTACATAAACTCTATGAGGGAATCTGTGAAAGTCACATGTAATAACCCGCGTAATTTTGGGGGGTATTTTCGAAATAAAAAGGAAAAATAAATTTTTGGATAAAATTATTTTTATTGCTCAAATATGTTGGTTATTATTTTTAAAGGCGAGAATTTCAAACGGTTTCAAAATCGGAGTTAAAACGGATTTTTAAATATTTTTAACTCTTGGAGTTGTTTTGACTTCCAACTCTTCATTTATTTGCCTTATTTAAAGGAGTCTTTTGGATTCCATCTCTTCATTTCTTTGCATTATAAAAGGAAGTCGTGGGCAACCCTTTTAACCTACTTTTGGCACAAATTTTGGCAGCAAATATATTTTATATTCCTCTTCTTTTTATATACACACTGGCCCTTGAGATTTGTGAGTTCCAACCTTAGATTAGAGGTGTTCTTGGGGCTATTTTGTTGGAGGTTCTTGGAGGAGATTTTGTAGATCTTTTGTGTTGATCTTCAGGATGTGATCGTTGGTTTCTAATCATGGTTTGAGGTATGGGGTTTTACACAATATGTTCCTTAAATCTCGCGAGTGTCATTCTCTTTAAATTCTTGTTTAATTGAACTCATATTTGAATTGATAAATTCATTGAAATCTGGAAAAATAATTGTTGAAATTATTTTGATTCATATGGTATCATTATATTGTTGATGAGCACGTTGTCATGAGATTTTAATATGGCATGGATGTTGGGCACCCGCCAAAATTCCTATTTCTCGGGCTATGGCTTGATAAAGCATATACGGATGTGGTGAGGCCTGGTGACCCGGTTAAAGTGTTGTTGAGAAATTATATTGATAAATTCTTTGAGATTTGCATTTTGACTTGAATATTCGTACTCGTGTTGTTGCTTTTTATTCATCGCTAACTTATATTTGCTGAGCATCTTTCTTGTCGTATTGTATACTTCCCCATATTTTCTTTTAGTGGCAGGTTAGCGCGGATTTCGGGGCGCTATAGACATTGATTTTAGCGAGGATTGTTTGGGAAAGATTTGTATTATTTTGATGTATAGAGCTTTGGAGATTTGTATTTTTATTCGAGTTAGATAGTTGTAATTTTAATTCGAGAGACTTGTTGTAATTGAAGAGATTGAGATTAGTGGATTTATATTACTGTGGGTTTATTTAGATGCTCTATATCTTGTCACTTTTGGATTTGGATTTATTTTATCGCATTAGAGCTCCGTTCGCTCTCCCCGAACGGGCGGGGTGTTACATCACATTGGGGGCAGGTCGCTAGCTTTCAGAGAAATGAAATAAGGCTGCTGGTGGCCATACATGCAGAAAGACGCTGGAATCTATGCTCGCAAATGCAGAAAGTGCCAACTTCATGTACCTATGGTTCACCAGCCAGCCAGCGACCTGAAATCACTTACCAGCCCATGGCCTTTCGCCTAGTGGGGTTTAGACATCGTGGGCCCTCTTCCTATTGCAGCCGATAATCGCAAGTATTTGTTGGTCGCAACAGATTACTGTACCAAATGGATAGAAGCAGAATCATTGGCGAACATTAGAGATGCGGACATGATAAGATTCATATGGAGAAATATCGTCACTCGCTTTGGGATCCCCAAGACCATCATCACTGACAACAGAACCCAGTTTGAAAGTGGCCTCTTCCAGGGTTTCTACAGCGACCACGGGATCAAGCACTACTTCAGCTCTATGGCATATCCTCAGAGAAACGGACAGGCTGAAGCTTCCAACAAAACAGTGATTGATGGATTAAAAAAGCACTTGGAACGAGTCAAAGGGGAATGGGTAAACGAACTACCCCACATCCTATGGGCTTACCTCACTACCCCACGACGAACAACTGGAGAGACATCATTCGCAGACGTACGGGATGAAGGCAATTATCCCCTTAGAAACTGACCCCCCTACCATGAGGTCTGCCCTGGTCGACCAAGGCCAGAACGATGCAGGATTGCTCGCTGATGACCTAGCTGAAGAACGAAGGGAATTGGCTATAGTGAAACTAATAGCTTATCAACAACAGCTAGCAAAGCACTACAATAAGAGGGTCAATCCAAGAGCATTCCAGGTTGGGGACTACGTCCTGAGGAAAGTTCTTGGCAGCGCTGTAAAACCATCAGATGGCAAGTTAGGACCAAACTGGGAGGGGCCATTCGAGGTGATAAGAGACGACCTACAAGGAGCCTACCACTTAGAAACACTCGAGGGTAGGGAGATACCTAGAGCTTAGAATGCAGCCAATTTGAAGAAATTCTACTTATAGTTTTTCTTTTCTCTTTTTAAACTAAATGTTAAAATTTTTAATTCATTTGTGATTAATAGAGGTTTATTTGGCAGTAGCATTCTAAGAAGTGTTGATTTTTCTCTCTACATTATAATTAATGCTCCCTTTCCAAGTCACAGGCTCCCTTTTTAAGCTAAGATCGCGAAAGAATTACTATAGCAGGGTCATTATGAGTGACCCTCCTCAGGCATTCGTCAATGAACACGAATGACCTCGTAGCTTACCCCTAGCAAAATATGAAGCCCTACAGCGGACTCTTAGGCAACACGACCAACCCAGGTTAGTCACCAACATTGCTTGGCTTAAAAATCTTGCTCGGATAAAACATCTGATACCAGGTATATCCTCGCCATTGCCTCACTTAGGCCTAAGGAAGTGTGACGACACAACCTAAAAGGTAAAGTAAGGCAGAATGGTATACTAAAAAGCATACTGGACTGGGGGGATACTCACTTAGCAACTAACTCTGCCTAAATCAAATCTAGTCAGCTTGAAGGGCCCAAGATAATTGAACAAGAGATCAATGAAGTAAAAAACACCACCATATGTTTAGTCAACGAATCGCCCAAAACATAATTATTTTATTACATCATTACATATATAAAGAGTTATATATAATGGGTAAATTAAATCCTAATGAGAATTAGGTCGCTGAGCAAGATAGTCGGCCACTCGCACTCTTCGGCCATCGTCTGGGTGAGGAGCTAATTCCTCCTCAACTTCGTCTGAAGTTGGCTCCATGAGCTGCCTTAGGATTGCATCTATGGGAACCCATAGATCATCCCTTCTGAATGAGTTCAGCATCAAAGTTGAGGGAGAGATCTCATACCAGTACCAGAGGACAGAATTCCTAGGGACCTGCAACTCCCTAAGTGCACTCAACCACCCTCTTATGAAAGATAACTCTTCAACCTCCTGTAATACCCCGTATTTTTATGACTTTTAAATTTGGGAATTTATTAAATTTAATTTGATATATTAATTTAATATTAATCCATAAATTATTTTAATATTTACTGACGTGACATGAGTTAGTAAATTATTGGGAATTTTTTTAATATTACTAGAAGAGTAAAGTAATATATAAGATTGATTTTATTAAAATTGTCACGAGTGAATAAAATGGTAATTATAAAAATTTAAGTCGGGACGCGCCTGTGTCGTGTCAGGATTAAATTATTATTATAAAAGTGAATATATTATAAGTCACCTGTATGGTCATTTTCAGTGCGCCAAAGTGTCCGAAAGGGTCGAGATAGCCAGAAAAGTATACCCGGAGGTTTAGTTTGGGTCTCGGGGCATTTTTAGGCCTAATTGACATCCCGGAAGGGTATTATAGACATTTTGTATTTTTGGGTAATTAAACCCACGAATTTTCTTAGTATATATTAGCCATTTGGAGTTGTCTCTTAGGGGGTAACGTACACAAACCTTAAGCCCAGCCATTAGAGAAGAAGGCGAAGATATTAGAGAAGAAGGTGAAGAGTTTCCAAGCAATCCAAGGCCTAGAACTCACCCGATTGCACCGCCACCACCACTAAAACGTAGGTCGCACGACGAGGAACGCAACCATATCTTTTTCATCAACAAATCAAACCTTTGAATCCCAGGCAAGTATCTATCTTGCTGATTTATAGTTGCTATTCCTTCCATGTTAGTCTAGGAATGAAAATCATATGTTTTAATTGAAGAATTATATGTTTTGGAAGATAATTTATATGTGTTGTAGGGAGAATCCATATAGTCTGAAATCGTGATCATATATAGAGGATTACCCACAAATATATTATGATATTTGGGAAGAAAATCTGGATTAAAATAGAGGTTTGTGATTATTCATGCAAAATTTGGTTTTATAAATAAATCTGAGATTAAACCCCTTTTTGATTGATTCGTTGAGGATTTATTGACGTTGTTACGTTAGAACTTGTTTATATACATTACTTATAAAGTTGGATAACTTGATTGGGAGTTTGGGATGAAATTATAGAGATTTAGGGGGGTCAGAATGATTGAACTCGTAGGTTGAAATTTGTAGAAAACTAGGCAAGAATTGCTTGATCGATAGATCGACCAAGAGCATCGATCGATCGACCCCATTCCTCGATCGATCGATCCCTCCTCGAAAACTGCTTATTCTTCCTCTTTTTGTTTAAATTCGAATAAAATACGTGGGAACCCTTGAATATCTTTTAAATAGTATGATGGGTTATGAAGAGGACCAGTAGGGTCTAAGTAGACTTCGTTGAGTGAAATTAACATGAGATGAAATTATGGGTTAACGGGGAGTTATTCATTACCTAGGAAATTATGCGTAAGTTTTCTAAAAGATCGAGACTCGTACAGGATTTAGACCAGAAGTTAAGTGAGAGTGTACCTACTGAAATTATACTTAGTGAGATAGAATACTTTGAGAGATGAGAAGTATGTATGAAATAAATTATAAATGGGAATAAAATAGATGAATCCATTATGCGAAATAATTGAGTAAGTTGTGCTAAGAACGAATAATAATAATTATGGGTTGCGGGCGAACCTAATTTAAAAAATGTGAATATTTATATATACGACTCTGTGATTGTGCATATATTATGTATCTGTGTAAAAATCATACCTGAGCTACTTGCTATCACGGAGGTTTTCGCTCCGGGACAGTCTTATCTCGATTAGACCTTTATAGAGAATATTGACTCGTACCCTAGAAGATAGTATCCTCGATGCAGGCTATCTGAACATGATAGTCAGATGTTCTAAGAGACGTGAGGGTATGTACTGACCTCTTAGGACCTGGAACTATGCTTTACCTCCATTTGTATGTGTATTGTGTTAATACAGTTTGAGAGTGATTCCAAACTAGTATTTCCCTTAGTTTGAGTGATACGGGAACTTGATAGCAGAGTGTGCTAGCACCATAGATTTATGTGGGGTGCCGATATATATATATATATATATATATATATGGAAACTTTCTACTGTGTGTATAAGTAGTTAAGTAATGAATAAATGCTTCAACTTTATAACAAGTGTTCGTGAATTTTGTAACGGCAACTAAGTGGTTCTAAGTAACGTAAGAATATGGAAGAGGATAATTTTCTAAAACTAAATATTATGGCCTTAGTACTTCTCGGGATAGAACTTTATGGGAGGATGAGTTAGATAGACTTATGTGATCAGTAGTACGGTAGGAGTGCACACTAGATGAGAGGTGAGAATTCTCAAGAGAGTGTCGCGTACTAACATGGTGGTTATATTAGATAGTAAGCATTTTAAATACTTGTTAAACTACTTTTAAAACTGTTTTACACTAGGGCTCTCACCCATTTTCTGTCATTTCTTTCTCTCTTGTATATATATATATGTGTTACATGTGCCCAACCACAGGGGTGTCATGCATAGGGTCTTTGGATTTGACGTGCTGCAGCTTATGTGGGAGTTGTAGGCCTTTACTTTAGACGATCTCTTCATTGATTATGCCCCTACTTTAGTTCTTCTTAGTTAGGGCATGTGTCGCCCGAATTCCTATTCCGGTTGGATTTGTCAGAGTTTTATGTTTTTTGATATTTCTAGTATTCAGTACTCTTCGGGAGTTAACTTTTGTCAGGATGATTTTATTTATAGTTCTTACACTTGGTTTGGTTTATCTTGATGGTTTAATTCTTGTGTGTTAATTTCCATCCTTAGTATTTATGTGATTCTTAAACTGTGGGTTATTAAAAAGGTTTTCATAATGGAATTTAATAAAATGAAAATAAGACTTTAAATTGTTTTGACACTTAGCTTAATTATTTAGATTGTTTAAAGTGGAAATAATTATTTTACAACAGTGATGCTGAGAATGAACCAACCGTTCACCTTGATTTTTAATTTAATAAAGGACTGATCACCCGATATTTAATTAGGCGGGGTGTTACAGGTGGTATCGGAGCATGAGGTTCTAGTGTCCTTTAGAATCTGTGCAGCTTATTATGCTTCCAGCGTAGATTTCTTTGATATAGAGCCCTATGTTTAGGATTGTTAATTTCTTTGGTGAGATTTCGTTCTCCTGCTATCACGTATTTATTAGTGAATCTTATTTACGTTAGGGCATGTTCGAACAATGAAGTATGGCAGATGAGGGCCATTGGGAGAGTAGTGGGAGGCAGGGCTTAGTGAGGTTGTGAAGTATATTCGAGGATGATGATCGTAGTCAAGGTCACCCCTATTATGGCACGAGAGGCCATGACTGTAAAGATGGCTAGGACGCAACCTACGATTTCCAAATGTTGATATAGTCAAAAGAGAAGCCGAATCAGAGTCACCCAACGTAGTACGCTTGGGAGAGGGTCAAATGGCAAATTGAGGAGAGTCATCAGCGAAAATCCTAGAAATGCAGGAATTATGTGTGTTACCCAACGAAGGTAATACTTTCAAAGGCTTGGTCATATGGAGGAGGGTGGTTAACTAGAAGTGGGAAAAAAAATCGGAGTAAAATTTTTCTTGGCTCGTCGGAGCAAAGTTATAATAGTGGGAGTCAACCACCACATTTAATAGTGAAATATTGCGTAAATGGAAGGACCTTAAGTACAGTTTAACCGTACGTTCCATCATCAGTTGTTCATCATAAGATGTGAACGTTTTTCTGAACTCATCACGGAAGGGCCGGACAGGGGTCCATTTGTAAATGAATTTAAACTTTTATCTAATCTTGTATCAACGGAAGTGGATACCATGGTAGAGAGGATTTCAAGTGGGAGATCAACTCGTGAGGAAAGTTGACAACATTTAAAGAGAATTCGGTTGGACAGTCGATCCATATGGTGACAATGTCACGCATTATCCGTAGATATGTTAACGCTCTTATGTGAAGGGAGCTAAAGTAATCGAAAGATTTATTGGAGAGTGAGACTAGGTGAAACGCATTTAGCAATGCACCGCATGGGGGAGACCCTTCAGGGGGCTCATTTAAATGATTCAGATAGCTAAATTCTTACTAAGCAATGGTGAATTCAATAGGCGTTATTGAAGCCAGTAGCACGTTCCTTAGGGCCAATAAAGATAAGGGAATGACGGCGGTAGCCATCAGGATCGAGACTATTTAAGTCCGAGAGAAGGACAACCCTAATAAGGTCAGTATGACATGAAATAAGTGGGTTATGTGTTGAGGTATTTTGTGGAGAGTAAAACCACACGAGTTAAAATTTTCCGAAGCTAGAAAAAGGACAAGGGTATGGTGTTTGCAAGGGAAATGGTTAATGTAATTTTCGATTTGGTTCAGACAGACACGTTATGTCTGAAAGCCCATTAAGTAGCCAAGGCGATTGGCAAAGTAGAATTAAGAGTTTTATCCTCGGAGGATATGCGACGTGTTTTGTGTAATGCGAGCGAGTCACTACATTTTTGTTTATTACTAGGTTCGCATGTGAGAAGAATTTAGTGCGTATATCTATAGCGTTATTATTATGTGTATGTTTTCCCTCGTATAGCGGGGTTGTCTTCAGTGTTATCCGCGGAGGATAAATGGGTGTATTGTTTGTGTTATATACTTTATTGAGATTACTCATTTTAGTGATGTGATATGCGAGTATATTATTATACTGATTATGGTTTTAGAAAAAAATAATTAAAATAATAGTGGGAAGTGATTGCAAGGCTATCGGGGTTGCTGCCTTAGTGCAGTATGTTTTGTTCTGACAAAACCTCACCTGCGAGAGGGTCGGGCTCGCACTCATTTTATATATATTATAGCAACTTAGAAGGGTATAGTGGTACGAAAATGTTTAATCCCAGGGTGTTTAAGGACTTTGTTATTATGATTCAGTGTGTATTGGGTTTACCATTGGGCGGAAAGATTTCACTCGTTATTATATGTAACGCTTAGGACTTAGTGTTAGGAGGAGCACATTGTAATATTTACCCTTTGGGAATGTGAAAGTAAAGACTTATATTCATATGTTTGGGAATGGGATTTTGAGAGTCCCGATTGTATACGTACGAGGTTTATGGAATGTGATTACTACCAATAATGAGTAATAGTGAAATTAGTAAAAAAGTTCTTTGTTCAGTACAATTGTGAGAGGAGATGTAGATTTTCTATCAAAAGACAGAATAGAGGGGTACATGTTATGGACGATGGACCCAACGGATTTCGATAACCGACTATGCTAGGTAGTAGTGTATCGGGGGAGTTCCTTGTTTGGATTTCGCTTTATGAGACATCCCACGCATGAAACTTAGCGTAAGGTCGGAAGTAGAGAGATGTTTGGTCATTAGTCCATGAGTCTAGTCCCGCAGTTGTCATAGTAGCCGGTAATATTGATTGTAAGTTAAAGTTAAGTGACGATTTAAGGCCAGTGGGGACAATTGTGTGGTAAGGAAACATTGAAAGTTTTGTTTTATCACCCAATCGAAGGGTGGAATGATGATAAAGAGGTTTGAGAGTACCCAAGTGGTGTAACCACATTGTGTCACAAGGGAAACAGAGAATTGGGTGTTATGTGTGAAGCGTAGGTGATGCTTACACCAGTATGCACGATTTATAGGGTGTGTGGGCATCCTGGTTAGCTGTTGCTTGAATCGTTCGAGTTGAAGAGACATGGGGATAGACGCGTGGAATATATGTTTGTGCGAACGATGTAACAAAGTGGAACTGGTAGAGTGGATTAAGTGTGGTGCGAAGGATGATAATCCATATATACATGTACGATCAGAGTAGCAAACAGAAATTTAGTTGGAAGGCTATAGGAAACCATTTAAGGGTATTCCTTGAGAAGGATAAAATTTAACTATTATGGAAAACACTCGGAGTGGAGTTTTACCTAGTCAAGGGTTGAAAGTGACATGCGCGTAGGTTGAATGATGATGTTAGTAAGGTATACATGCTCAGCAGTGCACATCGTAGAGAAAAGTGCACGGGGCGGAACTTTTAATATACGCTAAGAAAAGAAGGGGAGTGATAAGTGTCAGTTAATGTGAATCAGTACAAGTAGACGTCGATGTTGAGCAGGGACATAGTGAGTAGTCTCCGCGGGCACCACTCATAGATAGAAATAGGTTGGAACAAGAGGATCAATCAGAGAATTTTGTAGCAAACCTACGATTTCTAAAATAGAAGAGAGCAATTGTGTGAAATTTCTTAAATGGGGTGCCAACTTCAAGGTAAGGTCACGAGTTCCTTAGAATTTGTGGAATAAGTTGACCTAAAAGAAAGTGATTATTATTCTTTTGGGTAGTATACACTATTAGACAATGTGCCCAACCTTTATTTGAAAATAAGAATCGCGCCGGTAAGAGGTTCTTCCCGATATTATTCTGAACTAGAATGGGATCGTTGAACCCCACTTTTAAACCAGGATCTCAGAAAGTAGTGGGAATAACGTTTCATTTTGAGTAGGTTGTATCACCCTTATCGGGGGAGTAAGCGAGGTGATTAAAGATTAGTAGAACCCCGTGACAGTAATTTTGAATTCGTGGTGATCATTTCATTTCCACAATGGATGTTTCTAGCAAGCGACGCTTATTACAGTAGAGTTCCGTGGAACCACCCGTACCTGTTTATTGTGGACAAACTGCTTATTGAAATTTTATGTGGAAAAACCTTACCTAATCTCCCTCCGGTTATTTAGAGGTGAGTGGATAATCAGGATTCTTGATCGGCCGAGTTAAAGTCTGATGACTGTGGTGGAATTACCACGGCTGTTTTGGGTGACTTTTGAATGTCGTAAGAATTACGTCGCCGAGAATCGAGATTTGAAGAACTGACAAGAGTGGTCAAATGTTCACATAGTTTCTCTCAAAAAGGGAGTTTTGTGTTTAGAAAAATATACGAGAAATTGTTACGTAGTGAGGTGCGGCCTCCCAATAATATTGAGACAATGGGGGCCAATGATGTGTAGGCTTGCCTATATGAATAGCAACGGATTGGAGCACAATGTGAAGTGTCATTATTAAGGTGTGACTCTATAACTGATGGTATTGAAAGTGGTAAATAAGCTTATTATGAGGCGGGGAGGACTATAGAAATTCGCCTTACCCGAAAGTCCCTTTTGAGTATTTATAAAGCATTTAGATCTATTTTTACCATGTGTGTGCCTTAGTTTCGGAATTTCGGGGTGAAATTCCGTTATTAGGGGGGAAGTATGTAATACCCCGTATTATTATGGCTTTTAAATTTAGGGATTTATTAAATTTAATTTAAGATATTAATCTAGAAATTATTTTAATATTTACTAGCGTGACGTGAGTTGGTAAATTATTGGAAATTTGTTGAATATTTCTAGAAGAGTAAAGTAATATATAATATTGATTTTCTTAAAATTGTCACGAGTGAATAAAATGGAAATTATGGAAATTTAAGTCGGGACACGCCTGTGTCGTGTTAGGACTAAATTATTATTATAAAAGTGAATATATTATAAGTCATCTGTATGGTCATTTCGAGTGCGCCAAAGTGTTAAGAAGGGTTGATATAGTAAGAAAAGTGTACCCGGGGGTTTAGTTTGGGTCTCGGGGCATTTTTAGGCCTAATTGACATCTCGGAAGGGTATTATAAACATTTTTTATTTTTGGGTAATTAAATCCACGAATTTTCTTAGTATATATTATCCATTTGGAGTTGTCTCTTAGGGTTAACAAACACAAAATCTAAGCCCAGCCATTAGAGAAGAAGGTGAAGAGATTAGAGAAGAAGGTGAAGAGTTTCCAAGTAATCCAAAGCCTAGAACTCACCCGATTGCACCGCCACAACCACCACCACCACCACCAAAACGTAGATCGTACGACGAGGAACGTAACCATATCTTTTTCATCAAAAAATCGCACGACGAATCCGTTATGCGAGATAATTGAGTAAGTTGTGCTAAGAACGGAAAATAATAATTATGGGTCACGGGCGAACCTAATTTGGAAAATGTGATTATTTATATAAATGAATATGTGACTATGAATATATTATGTATGTGTGTAAAAATCATACCCGAGCTACTTGCTATCACGAAGGTTTTCGCGCCGAGATAGTCTTATCTCGATTGGACCTTTATGGAGGATATTGACTCGTACCCTAGAAGATAGTATCCTCGATACAGGCTAACTGAACATGATAGTCAGATGTTCTAAGATACGTGAGGGTATGTGCTGACCTCTTAGGACCTGGAACTATGCTTCGCCTCCATTTGTATGTGTATTGTGTTAATGTAGTTCGAGAGTGATTCCAAAGTAGTATTTCCCTTAGTTTGAGTGATACGAGGACTTGATAGCAGAGTATGCCAGCACCATAGATTTATGTGGGGTGTTGATAGTATATATATATTATATGAGTGATATATATATATATATATATATATATATATATATATATATATGGAAACTTTCTACTGTGTGTATAAGTATTTAAGTAATGAATAAATGCTTCAGCTTTATAACAAGTGTTCGTGAATTTTGTAACGGCAACTAAGTGGTTTTAAGTAACGTAAGAATATGGAAGAGGATGATTTTCTAAAACTAAATATTATGGCCTTAGTACTTCTCAGGATAGAAATTTATGGGAGGTTGAGTTAGATAGACTTATGTGATCAGTACTACGATAGGAGTGCACACTAGATGAGAGGTGAGAATTCTTAAGGGAGTGTCGCGCACTAACATGGTGATTATATTAGCGAGTAAGCATTTTAAATACTTGCTAAACTATTTTTAAAACTGTTTTATACTCTAGCTCTGACCCGTTTTTTGTCATTTCTTTCTCTCTTGTATATATATGTATGTATTACGGGTGCCCACCCACAGGGGCGTCATGCATAGGGTCTTTGGATTTGACGTGCTGCAACTTATGTGGGAGTTGCAGGCCTTTGCTTTAGACGACCTCTTCGTTGATTATGTTCCTACTTTAGTTCTTTTTAGTTAGGGCATGTGTCGCCCAAATTCCTATTCCGGTTGGATTTATCATATTTCCAGTATTCAGTACTCTTCGGGAGTTAACTTTTGTCAGGATGATTTCATTTATAGTTCTTACACTTGGTTTGGTTTATCGCGATGGTTTAATTCTTGCGTGTTAATTGCCATCCTTAGTATGTATGTGATTCTTAAACTGTTGGGTATTAAAAAGGTTTTCATATTGGAATTTAATAAAATAAAAATAAGACTTTAAATTGTTTTGACACTTACCTTAATTATTTAGGTTGTTTTAAATTGGAAATAATTATTTTGCGAGAGTGATGCTGAGAATGAATCAACCGTTCACCTTGATTTTTAATTTAATAAAGGACTGATCACCCGGTATTTAATTAGGCGGGGTATTACACCTCCCTCAACTTCGCTAGAGCATCGGTCCAACCCTAGTCATAACCATGAGCCCACACTTGCCGAGGACCTTTCTTGAACAGGTGCCTCAGCAAGGTAACATCTTTTTGAAGACCGACAGCTATCACGTACACCCTGTGAACGTCACCCTGAACCTCAACAGTCTCCTTAGCTGAGCCACTATCATTAGTACCAGCTCGCTGACTAGTCAATGAAGAGGAACCACGTAAAACTTGAGGGGTAGTGCTCGGCGCATTCTCCCTGAGTCGTGAGACCTCCCTCCTTAGAGCATCATTGTTGATACCAAAATTAATATGCTGATATAGACGAATAATAAGAAGACACGTGTCGACCTACGTGGCACAATAGCAACGAGGAAGTTTATTTCCCCGACTAAGTCATACTCACTCCGAGCAGCAAGTGCACTCCGAGGAACTCCTAAACGACGAGCAACTAAGGCGGTCCGAGCTGCATCTCGGTCACAGCATTGATTGCCAGATAATCAACAGTTCAACTATTCATTGAATTCTTATCATACAGACGTATATTCTTAAAAGGCATTAATTGTTTACCCTTTCACATGGACAACCCAAGGGCTATAAATACATTGTATCACCCTCATTCAAGGAGGGGGGATTTTCTTGATAGAATTACATATCGAGAATTCCAAAACACTTGGCAATAACAGAAACAGTGGACGTAGGCCATTCTTATAAGGCTGAACCACTTTAAAATTCTTTGTCTCATTGATATTTATCTGTGATTGAATAATTAGAAGCAATCTAATTTTTTACATCAACAGATTGGCGTCGTTTGTGGGAACGACTGTTGTTATCATTTTTCACCATAAATCATTCATCATCAATGGCAAATAATCCGGAATCCAGCAATCGAAACGCTGGAAATGCTGGAAATCCTCCAAATCCCTCTGCACCTCCAGATCTGGCAGGAATTATGATGAATCTGGCTCAAGGACAAATCGCTATGCAAGAAACAATGCGGCAACTCATACAAACCCTTCATGGTGGTGCACCTGCACATTCGGGACAACGAAGTGGTCAGAGGCAAACCTATTTACTTTCTTCACGATCCAGGTGTACTGAGTCATATCGTAATGAGGAATCTTATGATTTCTCTTATCAACCTGGGCAAACTTCGTCAATACGGGCTACAGATACTGAGCAACGTATCACTCTCTCTCTAGAGAGACCTAGTGCTTTGGAAAGACTGAGTAGGGTGTCTCCTTTCAGTCGATTAGGCCCTAGGAGGAATAGGAGTCCACCTAAGGCCATGTCGAGGAGTTTTCGACAACCATCAGATCTAAGAGAAGGATCAGCACAATCACGACCAGTTGTTCGTCAAGATAGATCTCAGGAGGCCACGTCAGAACAATCAATTGCTCGAACTAATAAACCCGAGGAAGGAAATAATGCGTGGAAAGGTTCCATTCAACGGTTGGAGGATAGATTAGGAGAAATGGCTAAGGCGAAGAACCCCCTACAATGAACTTTTGTTCAAGGAACACCTTTTGTCCAGGCCATTGTGGATTTTCCTACCCCGTCAAAGTTTAAAGCCCCTGTGGTAACCCCCAAATATGATGGAAAGACAGATCTTGTTCTTCACATAGAGCAATATCAAGCTGTTGCCGACATCTATGATGTCCCCGATAAGATGGGATGTAGATCATTCTCAGGAACTCTTACTGGATCTGCCCAGATATGGTACAACAATCTTCCTCGGGGTAAGATTTCAACTTTCTTTCAATTGGCCGAGTTGTTCATCGGCAATTTCTATTTTGGAGCAAAGCCAGTAAAACGAGTAGCACACTTGTTAAATGTTAGACAAAAATCTGGTGAGAGTAATAGAGATTACATAACTCGTTTCAATAACGAGAAGCTGGAAGTCATAGATTATGAAGAAAAGACAGCAATCACCGCCTTGATGAGTGGGTTGTTGCCTAACAAGTTGTATTACACTTTGGCCAAAGATCCACCTACAACTATGTCAGAGTTGATGGCAAAATCGGCCAAAATCATGAATGCCGAGGAGGCTATGGCTGCAAAGAAGAATATGGATAAAGAAACCAAGGTGGATGACGATAAATCTAAGAAGAAAGAGCATAAGGGCAATGGCGGTGACAAGCATTCCAAGAATAATAAGTCATCATGGGAAGTCCTAAAGAAATTCGATAATTATGCTCCTTTGAAAATGGGTATTAATCATGTCCTGGAAGAAATCAAGAATAACGAGGAAGTAAAGTGGCTAAAGAAACTGAGGTCAGACCCTGACACAAGGAATAGGGTGAAATATTGTGAGTTCCATAAGGATCATGGCCATATGACCAAAAATTGCATAGCTCTTCAGAACGAGATTGAAACACTCATCCGAAGAGGGAAGCTAGCAAAGTATGTTGATCGGGGAGGCGAAAGAAGAAATAATTACCGAACTAGAGAAAGGTCTAGATCTCCTCGTCGAGCAGAGGAGAAAAAGAAGAGAAATCATGAAGATGATCCTGATGATGACCCCGATCTTCCCAAGAAACCAAGGAAGCCAGAACGAGAGGTATTTTCAATACGCTTTGGGTCATTTGATTGTAATGTCATTACAGGAGGAGATGCAGGAGGAGGAGACCTTACTGCAGAAAGAAAAGCTTACCTCGGTGAGGCTCAGGCTTGCTCATATATTCAACGGATAAATTTGGCTGAAGAGGATCGCCCAAGGAAGGTAAACAAAGAGAAGCTGGTCATTGGTTTTTCAAAAAACGACCTTGCAGGCGTTCTTTACCCTCACGACGACCCTTTGATGATCAAAATGAGGATGAAAGAAGTAGTGATTTCAAGGGTTCTGGTAGATAATGGTAGTTCGGCAGACATCATGTTCTACTCATTCTTTGACAGTTTAAATTTAAAGTTATCTCAATTGGAGCCTTATCACAGACCTCTCCTGGGTTTTGCTGGCGAGAAGGTTTTTCCACTTGGGACGATCAAGTTGGATATATTCATTGGAACTTGGCCTGCTTGTCGAACAGAAAGAATACGCTTCTTTGTGATGGATAAGAATGTGCAATCAGCTTACAACATCATCATGGGAAGAGTTGGTTTGAAGAAGTTCGAAGCAGTTCCATCTAGAGTACATCAGTGCTTAAAATTCCCAATAAATTTTGGAGTAGGAGTTGTGAAAGGTGATCAAAAAGTAGCTCGGGAATGCTATTATTCATCTGCCGAGCAAGAGGAGCTTGAAGAGTCAAGGAAAAAGACTACTACCTACCAGGTGGATGAAGGTACAGAAATTGAAACACTGGATCCTAGAGATGAATCCTAACTTGTAAAAGGACAGGTGGTGGAATCTACAGAAAATGTTATTCTGGACGATGAACATCCTGAACAAACAACTCAGATAGGTTCGTCGTTGGATGCTTCAATAAAGCAGGAGTTGATAACTTTCTTGAGAAACAAAAAGAAAACTTTTGCATGGAGCCATGAAGATATGCCAGGAATAGATCCAAACTTCTTATGTCATGAGCTCAATGCGAATAAGGAGATCAAGCCTGTAAAGCAGAGAAGAAGAGTATTTAGTCCCGAGAAGAATCAAGCTATACAAGAGGAGGTCGAGAAGCTCCAGAAAGCCCAATTCATTGAAGATGTGAAATATACGGACTGGTTAGCAAATGTGGTGATGGTAAAGAAGAAAAACAATAAATGGAGAATGTGTGTTGATTTCACCGATCTCAACAAGGCATGCCCAAAGGATCACTTTCCATTGCCCAGAATTGATCAACTAGTCGATGCTACCTTGGGACACGAATTGCTCAGCTTCATGGATGCTTACTCTGGCTACAATCAGATCAAAATGAAACCTGGAGACAGGGAAAGTACTTCTTTTATCACCCCTAGGGGAACTTATTATTATAATGTTATGCCTTTTGGTTTGAAAAATGCAGGAGCGACATACCATCGGCTGATGAACAAGGTTTTTGCCGAACAAATCAGTTGCAATATGGAAGTCTATGTCGACGATATGCTGCCAAAGAGCAAGAAAGCTGCTGATCATCTAGATGACTTAGGTCAGACCTTTGATCAACTGGATAAATACCAAATGAAGCTCAACTCGACGAAGTGCACATTTGGAGTACGAGAAGGAATGTTCCTCGGGTACATTGTCAACCAGCGAGGCATTGAGGCGAATCCAGAAAAGACCAAAGCTCTTTTAGGGTTGCGATCTCCAACGACGAAGAAAGAGGTGCAGAGTCTTACAGGACGAGTTGCAGCGCTCAACAGATTTGTATCCCGAGCAACTGATAGATGCCTCCCATTCTTCAAAACACTTCGAAAAACTTTCGAGTGGAATGATGAATGTGAAAAAGCCTTTCAAGACTTGAAGAAATATTTGGGATCACCTCCACTGTTATCCAGGCCAGTAATGGGAGAAAAGTTGTACTTATACCTGGCAGTATCAGAGAATGCAGTCAGCTCGACATTGATCAGAATGGAGAATGGAGTCCAGAAGCCCATTTATTACACAAGTAAGGCTTTCCGAGGTGCAGAGATCAGGTACCCAAAGCTGGAAAAATTGGCATTGGCATTAATTGAGGCAAGTAGAAGAATGAGGCCATATTTCCAGGCCCATACCATCGTCATGTATACCGACATGCCATTGAGACAAGCCCTTCATAAGCCAGAAAAATTGGGGAGACTGATGTACTGGGCAATAGAGCTCGGTGAATATGATATTGTGTATGAACCCAGATCATCATTAAAAGGGCAAGCTGTAGCAGACTTTATAGCAGAGTTTACATATCCTGATACCCCCGAGGAACAAGAGTTGCTCGCTGATCAACCTGTGGATGTTACAGGATCAACAAACACAAGCTCAGACCAACTCCGGTTGGTAAAAGGGCTTGTGGATATTGAAGGATCATCAATTTCGAGCTCAGACCAATTCCGATTGGTAAAAGGGCGAGAAGAGATGATCGACGAGGAGCGAGAAATATCAGGGGAACAACAAATATTTCACCGAGGAATTTTATCAGATAAGAAATTTGAAGACGAGTTACCTACATGGAGATTATATGTAGATGGGTCATCTTGCACAACAGGTTGTGGAGCAGGGATTGTTTTGAACACCCCATACGAGATTGACATGGAATATGCCTTGCGATTCCAATTCAAAGCTTCCAATAACGAGGCCGAGTATGAGGCCATGATAGC
This sequence comes from Sambucus nigra, assembly GCA_949130495.1. Classification (NCBI taxonomy): domain Eukaryota; kingdom Viridiplantae; phylum Streptophyta; class Magnoliopsida; order Dipsacales; family Adoxaceae; genus Sambucus; species Sambucus nigra. The sequence goes on from OX422220.1 coordinate 56,938,210, forward strand.
AGGTCTTAATTTAGCAAAGATTATGGAAGCACAACAAGTGATGGTATTCAGTGATTCTCAATTAGTTGTAAATCAGATGAGGGGAACATATGTAGTTAAAGGAGAATTAATGATCAAGTATCATGCAAAAGTAATGGAGTTGTTGGCAGAATTTGATGCCATTCAGTTGATCAGAATACCAAGAATGGAGAATGCACAAGCAGACGCACTGGCTCGACTAGCATCAGCTACTCGTACCGAGCTGCGAAGAACGATACCAATTGAAGTATTAGAAAGTCGGAGCATAGATGAAGACCTGACAATGAATATTATTACCCTTGATTTAGGACCATCATGGATGGATCCCATCAGGGCATATATTGAGGAGGGAGAATTACCAGAGGATAAGCTCGCTGCCAAGAAATTGAAGTTTAAAGCTGCTCGGTATGTACTAACTAATGGTGTTTTGTATAGACGAGGAATTATGGAAGGTTTACAAAGATGTGTACATCCCTCCGAGGTGAAAGAATTGATTGAAGAAATCCATGAAGGGTCCTGTGGAGCCCATGTAGCAGGTCGGACACTTTTGCAAAGGGTGATGACACAGGAATACTACTGGCCAACGATGAGGGCTGATTGTATAGCCTATGCTAAGAGATGTGATAAATGTCAACGTTTTTCCTCCATCCGACGAACTCCACAAGCGTTGTTGACACCCATAACTTCCCTTTGGCCATTTGCCATGTGGGGAATGGATTTGGTTGGACCACTGCCAACGACGCGAGGAAGATTCAAGTACCTCGTCGTCGCAGTGGATTATTTTACTAAGTGGGTGGAAGCTGAGCCTCTGATTGATATGACATACGAGAAGGTGTACCAATTCGCTTGGAAGAATATCATCTGCCGATATGGTTTCCCTCATGCCTTCATCACAGACCATGGAACACAATTTGATAACGAGGAGTTTACCGCCTATTGTCGTCAGTCAAACATTTTGAAGGTTCATTCAGCACCAGGCCATCCTCAAAGCAATGGACAGACTGAAGTGACGAACAGAACATTACTAAATGGTTTGAAGAAGAGGCTAAGTGCGGCTAAAGCTAATTGGATTAATGAGCTACAGTCAGTATTATGGGCTTACCGAATAACCCCTCGAGCAGCAACTGGAGAATCACCATATATGCTGGCATTTGGAAGTGAGGCCGTGATACCTGCCGAGTTGGGTGTTCCAACACACAGAGTGCTGAACTTCAATTCTCCAGTCAGCGACTTAATGAGAAGATTAGATATGGACATGCTCGAGGAGGTTAGAGAAGAGGCAGCCATTAGGAATGCTGCTTACCAACAATGAATAGCTTTGTTCTACAACAAGAGGGTGAAGAAATGCGATTTAAAAGAAGGAGATTACGTGCTAAAGAAGGTCATTCAGAAGCACAATAAGTTGGAAGAAAACTGGCATGGACCTTACCGAGTTACATAAGTTGTTCGACCAGGAACATACCGAATAGCGACTCTAGAAGGAGAGGAATTTAAGAATGCATGGAATGCTGAACACCTACGCAAGTATTATCAGTGATGTAAAATGTAAAGCAGTTCCATCAATATGAATAAAACGATAATATTTCTCCATCTTCTCTCCTTTTATTGAAAGTTTTTCGGGGAATATAGTGTATAACACTACGCTGCTCGACAGTAAAAACAACACGTTAGTTCAAGCTCAGACCAACTCCGGTTGGTAAAAGGGCGAGAACACGATAGTTCGAACTCAGACAAACTCCAGTTGGTAAAAGGGCAAGAACAAACCATACTCCTTTGGTTAGGAGGCGTACACTAGCTCAGGCCAACTTCGGTTGGTAAAAGGGCGAGTGGACATGATAGTTCTAACTCAGACCAATTCCGATTGGTAAAAGGGAAAGAACACGATAGTTCAAACCCAGACCAACTCCGGTTGGTAAAAGGGCGAGAACAAACCATATTCCTTTTGTTAGGAGGCTGACACTGGCTCAGACCAATTTTGGTAAAAGGGCAAGTGGACATGATAGTTTGAACCCAGACCAACTCCGGTTGGTAAAAGGGCGAGAACAACATTCCTAAAAATGCCAACGTGTTTGGTTAGGAAACAAGATATGCTCTCAAATGCCAACTTATGTTGGTCGGGAGGTAAGATTATTACATAAAATACAAAAGTTCCTCGAAGAACAAAATATTCCAAACTGAACCAAGTATGGTTGGTCGGGGATCAAAACTCACTAACTGTAGTTGGTCGACGAGGAGAAGATATTCTAAATTGCACCAAGTATAACTGGCCGGGGATAAAAACCCACTAACTATAATTGGTCGACGAGCACAATTTAACAACCTTGGTTGGTTGGAAAAATTTTAAACATTTTTATACTCATTACTTCATTATTAAGTGATCGAGCAACATTACTAATACTTGAAATTTTTTATTACTAAGTTGGTCGATGAACCACACAATATTGTTATGCAAGCACAAATATAAAGTGTTTGACAAATACAAGACAATAGCAATACAAATTTGCGAACAAAAATGAAACTCTTTAATTAAATTCAAAATAAATTACACAAATTTATCACATTGATATTAAATTGTGTACTAATTATTACATCAGAATTTCCTATTCTACTGGTCTTTTCCCTTCTGCTTTTGAAATAGGCTCCTCGCCAGCAGGAGGATCTTCCAGGCAAAGGGGAGAATTAATGAAGTTAATATCTCGAAGCATTCTGACGTTCATTATTGAAGGTGTGTCCAGTAGATGTTCGGGACGAGATACCTCGATCTGAGAATGAAGATTGTAATCACCAAGGTATTTTGCAATTAAGCTCCGAGGAATGGCACAAGCCGGGATCCATTCCATGTCCAAATTATACGGTGGCACAGGCAAGTCAAGTACCCCAGGATCATAATAGTCCCACAGGTAGTGTCCTTGTTAGAGCTTCAGCACGCCCAATGCATTCAGCCAACCTTGCTTGTAGCCCTCATTATTGGCATTCTGGATACGATCATCTAAATGAAATAGTGCTTCGTTGTATCCAGCCATCCAGAACTCCCTAGGCTGTTTATTAAATTGAAATGTCAACCTTTCAAGCTTCTCGTGAAGACTCTGGATGAAAACTTCATTAGTCGCCAACACGGATGTCTTTAAAGAGAGTCGTTGTTCCAATTCTCTAACTTTCTTAGACAGTTCAGACAAGGCTTGATTTTTTGCCATCAATTGGAATGCTTGATTTTCCAACGCTGATTGAGTACGAGCTTCTTCAATAGTACGACGAAGAACTCTTGATCCTCCCCGAGCAGGTTGAGTACCTTGTTACTCAACAACATTCTGAGCAACTCTTCCTCGTCCACGAGAACCTCTTCCTCGTCTACGAGTAACAGTAGAAGGCCCAGCTCTTCTCAAATCCTCTAACTCTTCTCGCAACTTGGCATTTTCAACTTCTAAAAATGAGAATCCCTCATCGGTGACCGGTACCAAGGCAGTGGAAGATGAAGCAGCAGACCTCAGTTGAGCTAGTTCTTTTTGCAGATTATTATTTTCTTGTTCTAATAGCTCAGCGATTTTCCTGTGCCCTTCGACATCTGCTTTCAATGTTCTCTCTCTCACTTCATAGCCAGCAAGCATCTTGTCGTAGCCTTTTTCACCAAGTTGTTTGAGTTTCTTCTCATACCCTTCATGCAAAAGAGCTGAAGACTCTTTATACTGCTGCTGAAGTTCATCGAGAGTACCTTGTAAGTCTTCAATCATTTTATAGTAAGCCACATTATTAGCCACAGCTCGGTCAAGAAAGAATTTCAGGTACTGATAAGCTTCGATTGCCTGCTCTGAAGCATCCTGACCAAGGATGTCGGAAACTTCTGATGCACTCAAGTTTGTGTGACTAGCATTATAATATTCATGACATTGCTTCATCAGCTTTGTATCATTAGCAGACAGCAGATCCATCCTGGCCATAAACTAGCAGAGAAAGAAAAAGTAATCATAAAAAAGAAGATCAAGACAGAGTACAGATAGAAAAGAGACAATCATATGGAAGAAAAGAACTCAAATTTTATTAGATCATAGTGCAGAGTTACAAAGATCTGGGTTACACTTGAAAAAGAAGAAAAATAGAAAGAGAATACAGAGCAACTTCACACCTTTTCCTTGTCTCCCAAGACTTTCTCGGGAGGCTGGGACGAGGAGCTCGGTTGCTCGGTTGGAACAATGAGTTGGTCTGCTAAAGCTGGAACTTGTTCAGGAGGAGAAGGAAAAGATGAAAGCATCTCGTCGGCAGGCTGGGTAAGGATGGGATCACCCACTACCATTGAAGATTCTTCGGAGGCATCTTCGTCCTCTTCTTCATCTTCGATGTTTGGGGGAGGACCAGGGAGATGTTGTTGAAACAGTTCTGAGTCCTTATTAACTTTCAATTCTTGCAGGGCAGCAACCCAACCATCTCGGAAGTATTTCAAACTCCCATACTGCACCTGAGTCATCATTGCTGCTACCCCCCTGTCCCATCCTTTGTCCCAACCAGTGCGGAAAGACTTCTTCACCACCACTTTTCTTTTCATTTTCTCCGAGGAGAGCTTCTCGGATAGAAGATCCTCGGTGGCCTTCAACTTGGCTTCCACTTCTTCCTTCTGGCGGTTGACTTCTCGCAGAAGGGACAGTTCTTCTTCTGCCATTTTCATTTTGTTCTCAAGCTCCCCAAAGCTCTTGAGCTTCTCGTTATACTTCTCTTTCTCTTCCTCCAAATCTTTCACTTTCTTTTCCAACTGCACCTTTTCTGCCTCAACTGCAGCCAATTTCTTCTCCCATTCAGCCTTATCCTCGTCATACTTTTGACAGGAATCCTTCAAAGATTTGGTTAATCTCAACAAAGCATCCTCCACTCCAGACGAGGAGCTAGAAGCCTTGATTGCTTCATCATTCTTCACAATGGTGTTAAAACAACTCACCAGATGAAAAAAGAAGATAATGATAAGTCATCACAGAGATACATGTATTGATGGAAAGAAAGAAAATTCAGAATGAGAGAAACTTAATGAAGCAATGTGACGAGTAGCCAGGGATGTAAGCATATCCCTTGACATATTCTCCTCAATTCCTTGGACTTCAGGAATAGTCCAAGTTTTCACCGAGCTCATAGCAGAGCTCGGAGGAATAATAGTTGGCACACCAGCTCCACTAACTTGGAGCTGGGGAATAGTGTCAGCCAAATTGATCGAGGAGGATTTCCTCAGTCTCCTCAGTGGCATTTCAATAGTTTCAACCAAAGAAGAGCTTTTGGTTGGGGAAATGGTGACCACTTCCACAGGTGAAACCTTCTTGCTCCGAGCCACTGGGGGCTTCTCGGCAGCCTTCTGAGGAGCAACAGAAGGGGCAGCATCTACTTTCTTTGTCCCCTTTTGGACATAAGTTTTGTTTCTTTTCCCATCCCCAGCAGAGGTGGTCTCTTCAAAGAGAGCAGGAACTCTTCTTTTGCCCATTTTCTGACTTAGAGGAATGTGAGATTCTGGAGAAGAGTCCTCAGGAATTGACACTGGATCACTAATGCTAACCACATGACGAGCAGTAAAGGATGATGTATAGCTCCTGTACTGCAACAAATATGAAGCAGACCTGATGTGCTCATCTGCAACTTTCTGATGCAAATTCCAGATAAGTTTCAAATGCTTAATATTTACGTCATCTTCTTTTGGAGTTTTTCTTTTGCTGTCAACTGCAAACAAATACATAGTGAAATATCAGTCACACATTTTATCAAGCATAATGAAATCATAATTTCAGAAATAAAATAAAATGAAAATAACCTATCCCATTGCCATATGGAGGGCATCTGGGACCTTGATATTCTTCATCTCCAATCAAAGGGGCATGTTGCCAGTTTTTAATAACTACCCCATGTTCAAAATAATCCCTATTGGCATCAGGGAGGTTGACTACTAAGGCCCTATTCAAAAATCTAGTTTTTAAATAAAAAACATTGTCTAGAACAACCCATCTATAACAGTACATAATCTCAGGAATTCCTATACAAGTTCCATGAGTTTGATTTAACCTATACACCCCATTAACTATTCTCCATGTGTTGGGGGCTATTTTTACAGGAACAACATCGAAATAATGACAGAATTCTAAGCACAAAGGGTTTGGTGGAAAAGAAAATCCACATTTAGCAATAAAGAGGCTGGGGAACCAATGTCCCTCAGCCAAATTAAAAGAATTTGAAGGCTCAGAAAGATCCTCCAGAGTTACCCAAGATGGAATAGAAAAATCAGAACGGAATTTCTCGAGAGATTCGATAACATAAACCATGGCGAATAAAAGAAATGAAGAAGAAGGAAGAAGATCTTACAGGAAAAAGGGAGATCTGTTGACAACGAACGAAGAGAAGGATGAATGCACAAGAGAGAGAAAGACTATGGAAGACTCGAAAGCAGAAATTGGAAAAGATAGAAGACGATGGGATTGCCTATGAAGCTTAAATACTTTGCCTTGGGAAACGACGAAAGAAATGATTACAAAATAGAAACTATTACACTACCGGCGGCTAAAAGGACAAAAAGTGCTCGAAGATAGAAGCGCTTACAAAAATTCAAAAAGCGGATTCTGCGAATTTGGAAAGACATTCGAATACGAAGAAAATGCTCCTAAAAACCAGGAAGGTCATTTAATATTGCCATATACCGAGAAAAAATGTTCCATATTCCTCAAAGTTCGAAAATATGAAACATTGTGGGCTTCTGTTGATACCAAAATTAATATGCTGATATAGACGAATAATAAGAAGACACATGTCGACCTACGTGGCACAATAGCAACGAGGAAGTTTATTTCCCCGACTAAGTCATACTCACTCCGAGCAGCAAGTGCACTCCGAGGAACTCCAACACTCCGAGGAACTCCTAAACGACGAGCAACTAAGGCGGTCCGAGCTGCATCTCGGCCACAGCATTGATTGCCAGATAATCAACAGTTCAACTATTCATTGAATGCTTATCATACAGATGTATATTCTTAAAAGGCATTAATTGTTTACCCTTTCACATGGACAACCCAAGGGCTATAAATACATTGTATCACCCTCATTCAAGGAGGGGGGATTTTCTTGATAGAATTACATATCGAGAATTCCAAAACACTTGGAAATAACAGAAACAGTGGACGTAAGCCATTCTTATAAGGCTGAACCACTTTAAAATTCTTTGTCTCATTGATATTTATCTGTGATTGAATAATTAGAAGCAATCTAATTTTTTACATCAACAATCATTCTCTTGTTGATGTACCTATCCAACTTAATTAACCTCGGAGGCATCTAGAAGCTTAGCTTTCAGAGCGTCCACTTCTTCTTGAACAGAAGCGTCGACCTCATCCATTTCTTGAAGCCTATCTTTCATCTTAGCGATGAGCTCTGGCTGGTCCTTATAGTCTTGATTCCTCGACCTAAGAGACTTGCAGATTCTTACAGAGGCACGGCAAATCCGGTTGCTCGCATCAGGACCAAGAATTTATCCCAGTTAAGAGGTAGCATGAAAATTATCCTCAACATCGATGAGCTACAAACCATATAAGTATTGAAGAATAAATGAATCAGTACGCGAAAGGGAACAAAATTTTATTTCATTAAAAAAAGCTCAAGTACATCAGCGAAAGACAAAAATACAAAGGTCCCTAAAAAAATTATCTGGCGACCTTAGTCTACCCCAAGGACACTAGTTGCTCCCCCTTATCCATGACATCCCCAGATACGCCTCCCTCAGATAGAACAGTTACCATCCCCTGACCAAGGGTAGCATCAGCAGTAGTGGTGGGAACAGCTGGGGCACCTTCACTAGTAGCAAGAGGAGGCACCTCATCCACAATAGGCTTGGGGCCAGGGTCATGCTCGTTAAAGAGGGGGGAATCAACATCCACCTCGACAACAAGCAAGGCCTTGTCCCAACCCTTCTTGAAGTTGAGACAGATAATATAGTCAATCAGAGCTTCAGCATCCTCGTACGCTGCAACCCATCTAGAGTTATACGAGCTCTCTTTGAGGGTGGAAACCTCAGACTCAACCTTCATCACCTTCTCAGCAAGCACCTTGTTCTCCTCAATCATAGCTAATTTTCTCGTGCAGACCAATTCATAAGACAGCCTCAGCTCCTCGATATCCTTTGACGTCGCCTCTTTTGCGTTATTAGCTTTGGCCAAAGCAAGGTCGAAAGACTTCTGAGTAGCATTGGCAGCCTTCAAACTCGCCTCCAACTCAACATTCTTCCTCACCAGCTCATCGTGACTGCGAAGAGGATGGTGAAGTCAGATACAAACTGCAAAAAGGAAGAGAACATTGGAGAAAGAGACACTAAAATAAGCATTACGAAAGTAAGGAAGTAAGAAGAGACTTACCAAGGCTAGCCCCTGACTTGCCTTCAGGGCTAACTGGTCGGTCCCTATGCTTAACGACCTCTAGCGATCAGCTGGCAAGATTGCTCTCTCGAGCATCGTCGGAGCCAGCTGAGGGAAAATAACAACAGAAGCCCCCTCTGCTAAGGTAGACACAGGCACCAGAGAATTCCATGCCTTGGTCCTCACCTCTTATCTCCTCCTTTCTTCTTCTCTCTCCTTTTCCCTTCTCTCTTCCTCATTCCTCTTCCTCTCATGCTCATAAGCCACAGTCTGGGAGCCAATGGCAATATCCCTACCCCCAGACTTCTGTTTCTTCAACCTGCAAGCAAGTGCCACATCATCTTTATCATCATCTTGGACCAAATTTTTCCTAGGAGGAGCCATAGTTTCCTCGCTGGAGCTATCTGAATTCTCTGAGTCCTTCGGAACCTCTGAACCCTCAGAACCCTCCTCCGAACTGGATGATTCTTCGCCACTTGAACTTTACTTGCTATAAATACCCTCATATACACCTATGTCATCCCCCTCTCCCTCTTTACTCGAGATGCTTTTCTCCTCGTCTAATTGAATTAGTTCAGCAGTAACCTCTTCTGTGATATCAAGCTGAGGAATACTATACAAAGGTCAGGTGATGAAGCTGGACCTGATGTTCGTATACTTTAAAAGGAATGCAGCTGATCACGGATGTTCATCGTCATTCAAGTACTCCCTGATCTTCCAAGCCTTGACCAACTCAGCAGCTCAAATGTCGCGAAGTGAAGGTTCTGAGTTCTTTGTCTTTGCTGAAAGAGGAAAAAAGAAAAATATAAGAAAGACAGTACACTAACAAAAATCAATGAGCAGAACAAAAGCTATACCTAACCTATGTACTCCTCCCCATAAAAGGGGATCATGGGTCCCTTGTAGCTCGCCCCTTGAGTTTTGGTTGGAAACTGCCTGTTCCTGGCAATAAACCCCTCTTAGTCCTTATAGGAATCAGGTAGATTGACTACCAATACCCTATCAGGACTCATAGCTTTCAGATAAAGGAGACCAGAGCTTGTTCGAGATAATGAATAACAATAACAAATTTCAACAAGACCTAAATTGGTGCCATAGAGCTGATTGATCCTATGTACACCATTGATAATCTTCCAAATATTTGGAGAGCACTGTGTAGGAACTATATAAAAATAACTAAAGAAATGTAAAAATAAGAGATTTGGGGGAAAAGTCAGACCCCCCTGGGATAACAGAAGAACATGAATCCAATACCCATCCTTAATGTCTCTAACATTACGACGAACAGGGGCACATTCAATGTTCACCTAGTTTGAAATATTATAAAACTTCCTAAACTCAGCTATTGACCTATTGTCTATTCTTACCATCAGAAAAGAAAAACCCTAGTAGCGATAATGAAGAAATTCTAACAAAAAAGAAAGGAGAATAAATTTGGAGAACTTACGAAGTGAGAATCAGCTTGAGACGATGCAAAGCCACAAGCAAAGAAGATGGGAAGATAAGGAAAAACTCAAAGACGAAAGAAGAGACCTGAAGATGAGAAAATGTTGTAGGAAGCAGAGGATAACTTGAGAATTCGAGAGTTTGTGAAACGACACCCAAAATGGCTTCGTCAAAATAAGTTTAAACCCTCTCAATCATGACGCATAGAGAACGAAGCAAATCTGTCGCCTGAATCTGCTGAAGAAAGACGTTTCAATCCCCAAAGCATTATGCAATTCATAAAAATACCATCAGGGCTATTATTTAAAATTATTGAGCCCAAATTGTGATCCAAAAATTTTAGGGGCAATTGTGGGTACCTCGTTTAATTGTTTTGGCCTAGATAAGTAGCTAGACAAAGCCTTATCAAAGATAGGGAAAGTCTGATCCAAAGTCTAAGGTCTCATAAATAACTAATTTAATGATGACCCATTCAACCCCTAAAATCTCTCAAGAGATATTCTAGGGATTATGGACCAACGTGGAGGTGCCCAACACCCCCACTCTTCGAGAATTACATATTCATATTAAACCCCCCCGCCCAAGGCAAAGGGCATATGCAATTGTAAACACTCCCCTGGAGCAAAGAGAAATAAAAATCAGAGAGCACCACCGTGGACGTAGGCCATTTTTGCCTAACCACATATATTTTGTGTCGTGTGTGATTGCGGCTATTTTATGTTCTTTATTTTTTTTGGTGATCGCATTTGCTTATAATTTGTATTGAGATTTATTGTCACCACAACTTTGATAAAAAAAATACAATCAACTAATTATAGCTAACTTTGATAAAAAAAAAGTTTAGAGTTAACTTTGATAAAATAAAAGAAAACGTTGCAACTAACTTTGATTAAAAAAAACTGAAATTAACTTTGATAAAAAAAAATACAACTAAATTTAATTAAAAAAATTACAACCAACTAATTACAACAAGCTTTGACGAATAAAAGAAAAGATAACAGGTAACTTTAATTGAAAAAAACTTTAATAAAAAAAATTACAACTAACTTTGAAAAAAATAAAACTACTCCTAACTTTGAAAAAAACAATTACATCTAACTAAAATAAAAAAAAATTATCATGTGTTTAAAAAATGTAACAACTAAAAGATTAAAAATAACAAACCTTACTGAATGGAATTCATACTAAAATACTAATATACATATTTAATTTATTTAATGGAATTCATACTAAAATGTTAGCTAGCTATAAATTTTTTTATATTAGTTAGCTGTAAATTTTTTTCAAAGTAAGTTGTAGTTTTTTTTTTAATCAAAATTAGTTGTAATTTTTTTAATATCAAAATCAATAGTTTTTTTTTTAATTTTACCAAAGTTAGCTGTAATCTTTTTTTTAATAAAAGTTAGCTGTAATTTTTTTTTTATCAAAGTTAGTTGTAATTAGATGGTTGTAGCTTTCTGATTTTTTTTTTATCGAAGTTTGTTGTAGATTTTTTATTATCAAAGTTAGCTGTATTTTTTTTATTTGCCATAGTTAGCTGTAATTAGTTAGTTGCAATTTTTTATTTATCAAAGTTCGTTCTAACTTTTTTTATCGAAATTAATTGTAGCTTTTTTTTTTATCAAAGTTAGTTGCAGCCTTTTCTTTTATTTTATCAAAGTTAACTCTAAACTTTTTTTTATCAAAGTTAGTTATAATTAGTTGGTTGTAGATTTTTTTTTATCAAAGTTAATTGCAGTTTTTTTAATCAAAGTCAGATGTACCTTTTTTTAAAAATCAAAGTGAGCTGTTTTTTTTAATCAAAATTAGATGTAATTGGTTGGCTGTATTTTTTTTATCAAATTTAATTGCAATTTTTTATTTATTTATTATCAAAGTTAGCTTAGTAAAAGAAAGTTAAAAGGCTTGAAGGATACTAATGTCTTTATACATTGAAATGGTATGGGAGGAGTATGAAGGGGTGTGAGAATAAACAGTTCCAAAATAAATACGAAATTATGATACAATAATAATGACTTAATTATATTCATTCATAGTATGTCAGGTTTTGGAGTAGAGTGTCCCCCACTTTCTGATATTGTAATTCTAGATATGGATACAACCTTTTACTATTGACTTTGAAAATTTCTCTATTTTTAGAATTTTCTATCTCAACCGCTTTATGTGGGTAGACTGTCCTAACGACAAAGGGGCCGGGCCACCTAGGCCTTAACTTATCGGGAAAGAGATGCAACTTAGAGTTGTACAAGAGAGCTTTTTGTCTAAGTTCAAATGACTTCCTTTAGATGGACTTGTCATATAACATTTTCATTTTCTCTTTGTACAATTTTGGGTTCTCATATGCATCATTTTTAATCTCTTATAACTCTTGAGTTGGAGTTTTTGGACCTCTCCCACAGTAGGTAAGTCAAAATTGAAGGTCTAAATGGCTTAATAAGCTTTGTGCTCTAACTCTACTGGAAGATGACATGTTTTTCAGTAGACAAGCCTATACGGGGACATACTAAGTGGTGTTTTGTAGGTAGTGCGATAAGCCCACAGTGCATCTAATAACCGTAAAAACCAATTCTTTCATTCAAATTCATTATTTTCTCAATGACTTACTTGATTTACCTATTGAGAACTTCAAGTAACTACTAGTATGAGGGTAACAAGAACATCCTACTTTGTGCGTGACTAAGTACTTTGTCATGAGACTTTCAAAAGATTGATTACATAAATGAGTTCCCTGATCGGTAAAGATGGATCGAGGTGTACCGAAATGGGAGAAAATATTTTCTCGAATGAATTTGACTAGAACATGGAAGTCCAAACAAACAAATTCACTTTTTACCCAATTTTATCTTGACTTAATTTAAAGTTAATATTCAAGATAAATTGTGAAGCCAAATTACTAACCAAACAGAATGGGAAGAAGATAGAGGAAAGTTTCCTTTTGGGTAAAACCTTTAATTCGGCACTGTATCGGAATTGAAATACACAAGACGACTTGCAAACTATTTAGAGATCCACTAAGTATAACGCAAATATGTCTTCAAATCTTAAATAGAAAACGTTTCAGTCCAGCACCACTCACACTAAGCAGATCTTGCATAAGTATCCACTGATTAGCCTTCTGAATCGCAATTCCTTTTTTCTTCAGCAATAGATCCCCGACTCCACAAAATAGTAGTAGAGAATTTATCTACAAAGGTCTACAACTTTGGATTGTTTCCTTCTTGAATTGGAAAAGTGATCCTAAAAAATCCAAGGAAAGGATGAAAAAATTATAGAGTTTGATCACAAAAGGAACTCTAAAAAGGCTTGTAGAAAAGTTTAATCCCGCATCTCTATTTATAGAAAAAGTTGTTGTAAAGAGATACGAATTAAATATTTTGAAAAGATTTAATGAAAAATAAAAAATATGCGTCGTTCGAACGGACTGCCACCTCGTTTGGACGAAGTACCTAATCTAATTTGAACGGTTTCCAACGAAACTTCGAACGATATGTCACAATGAACCCAAAAGGTGGTGTTCCTGATATTGTTTGAACGTGAGAACCTCATTCTAGATGCCTGTCCAAATCTCGTTTTAACAACATGCCAAGTCATTTTATCGAGATGGCGAGTTTTTTTAAAAATTCTTTAAAAATCACTTTAAAAACATTTTGAAACTTTTAAATGCATATTCTTTTAAAATGACCCATGAATATTTAAAGATTTACCAAACCACCTTATAACACTTCTTGAATGATGTTGTGATGAATGATCTTCATTCTTCCAAATGTCACCATACATCTTCTCTTTGAGTACCTGAAAGGTTATAAAGTTGCAGTGAGGTGTAACGGGATAAGCCAAATAAAAATAATATGATCAATTATAAATTTTACTCTTACATGATCATTCGTCCTACTCGGTATAGTTTCTACCCATTTATACACATAATCAATCTCCAAAAGGATGTAAAGATTCCCGTAGGAGTTCGGGAGTGTACCCATGAAATCGATGCCCCAACAGTAAAATAGTTCGATAATCAGAATAGGATTTAAGGGCATCATGTTTCTACGACTGATATTTCTTAATCTCTGGCCTCACTCACAACTCCTATTGTAATCATTCGAGTCATGAAAAATGGTGGGCCCATAGAATCTACACCGTAAAATTTTTATAGCAATTTTGTGGGCACTGAAATGACCTCCACATGCTTGGTCATAGCAGAAAGAGATTACGCTCTACATTTTTTGATTGGAAACACACTTCATAATGATTTGATCAGGAAAATACTTTAAGAGCTATGGATCATCCTGTAGACACCCTATCTTAAGACCCCTCTAAACACATATTTAGATTCCTAGCACTCACTCGTTCACCATAAACCCTAGGTCATACTCCGAGTATCGATCTAGAGGCCATCGTGGGCTTTCGAGTCCCTTTTGACCTCGGTCAACTCTCTGAATCAACGAAGATGAATGAAATCTCTAAGGGCACTGAATACTCTTTTCAACGGTCTGTCCCGTGCATGAATCGGTCTTATAATTCGGACGAACAATTCGTTTTCCTCCGAAAACATCCTGTCCAGTGACCAACGGGCGCTTTCATGCCCTGTTTGACCTCGATCAACTCCCAGACCCGGGAATGGTTCAATATTTTCTTAAAAGGGATCTGAATACCCTTTCCAACGGTCCGCTCCCATGCACGATTATGACTTACGATTTATGTTTTACGACCATTTTTCCAAAAAATCTATTTCGTAATGCCAACGGTCCGGACCCTGCTTGTCGGCAGTGTGCCTGAGGTGATATGCTGATAGGCAAGTCCAGGACCATGTCAATCGGTACTCCCTTGGACCTATAAATATAGGCTATGACCTCACTTTGAAAAGCAATCATGAACACCCCTCTCAGCGATTCAGAGAACATTATCTTAATTCAGAGTTGCTCCTTTTTTAAAAAATCCATTTTTCCACGTTTCCGTCACCACTTCCATACCTCACTTGGTAATCTTCCCCCACCTCTCCATACCAATTTCATAACATTTAAAGATCAACATATCTACATCCAAGATCAACATCAAGCGTCCATAAGGAGGTCCAATTCTTCATCCTTATCACGAATTCTCTCATTTTATTATTACTTACTTGATATATACTTTAGAATTTTGTTTAATTACATCACATGTATTAATCTCAAACCTTTATTAGTACTATTTTCACATACTCCATTTTCATAAAAAAAATCCAAAAATATGAAAATCCAAAAGAGGGATTCTCATCTCACACTCTCACTCTTAAAACACATCTTTCTCTACACACACATAAAATAAATCCACCGATTGGATTATGAATTAAACCCCACCCTATATTATCTTCGAATGACATGGACTTTAATGCCTTATGGGCTACGTAGGAATCTTGGGTTAATCCTGAGATTCGAGTCCGTCTTTATGCATATTTATAACATTTATTTCATATCATATACATATATTATTTATGAAAGCAATATTCTTGTGTTTCATCTCATGTATACATTCTCCCTTGCATACCGACTTGTGGTTCAACAAGCACTCATATTATATTTTGAATTATTATTTTCGAAAACACTCCTAAGGATGAATTCACTTTATCATTTTCCATGACGCGAGTTGAATGATTCCATTCTTTATTTATATTAATCACATGATCACACACTTCACGTAGTCTAACAGAGGAAGATTAACGCATGCCCACAAGATACTGAAAGGGCGGGATGGGTGCCTAACACTTTCCCATTCCGTAACTTGGTCCCCAAACCTTTGAACTACTTCATTTTGCAAGCATCAGTATTGTCCTTGATGTCATTCTCTCGAGGAGGTAACATTTCTTTTACCTATTTTGTGCAAATCAGGTTGGCAAATCTATCTCTATACATTATCCTCCACATTAATAACGGTCAAAAGCCCAGAGAAAGGGCGCAACCCCGTGCACATGCCAGAGGGATCCAAAAAAAGAGGCCCAAGGATAGCCACGCATCCCAAAAAAAATCTTGGCTTCCTTTAGAAATTTGGAACAATCTTACATTGGCCAATGCAGAGGTATCTCACTCGTCACAAGATAATTCACAATATCAACAAACCACAAAAGTTGGGAGATAACCTTCAGTTGCTCATTAGGGAAGTACTTATTATATAGATCAGGTTATCAGGTGATTCAACGGTTAACTTAGACAAGTGATTGCCACTAAATTCTCATATCCTTTTTTATCTCAAATTTCATGATCAAACTCTTGTAATAATATGATCTACCTAATAAGTGGGGCCTTAGCATCCTTTTTAGACAAAAGGTATCATAAGGACGAGTTATCGATGAAAATAACTTTGGATCATGTCAAGTAAGATCTAGACTTCTCTAGCGTGAAGATAATAATGAGGAACTATTTTTCGATTGTGGAATAATTAAATTGGGAATCATTAAGAGTTTAACCCATGTAGTATATGTCGTGAGGATTTTTCGCATCACACTGACCAAGAACTGCACTTATGGCATAATTGGAAGCATCACACATGATCTCAAGTTGACTCCCGTCAGGAGGTCACATATGGGTACAGAGGTCAATTACTTCTCTAACCTTTCAAAGGCTTGAAGGTAAACATTGGTGAAGTCAAAGTTCGTGTCCTTGTAAATAAGATTGCACAAATATTAAGGGATTTTGCTAAAATCCTTTGTAAATCTCCGGTAGAAACTAAAGTGTCCTAAGAATGATCGAACTTCAAGCACGATTTTTGAGGGTGGGAGATTAACAATACGATCAATTTTATCTTTATCAACCTCGATACCCTTTTTAGAAATGATGTGACCTAGCGTTATTCCTTGTTTGAACATGAAATGACACTTTTCTCAATTAAGCACGAGGTTCTTTTCCTTACACCTTTTCAGAATAAGGGTGACGTAGTGAAGGCACTCATAAAAAATAGACCCAGATACAAAAAAATAATCCTTAAAGACATCAAGAAACCGTTCCACCATATTCAAAAATATATTCATCATACGTCGATGAAAGGTAGCAAGTGTATTGCATAACCCAAAGGGCAGGCGTTGATAAGAAAAAAAATACCAAATGGATAAATGAATGTGTTTTCTCTTGATCCTCAAGAATGATGGGAATTTGATTATAGCCAAAATAACGGTCAAGAAAACAGTAATAGGAATGGTCGACTAATCTCTCAAGCATTTAATATATAAAAGGAAGAGGAAAGTGATCCTTCCTTGTGATGACATTCAACTTCCAATAATCTATACACACATGTCGACCTGTTTGAATCCTAGTGGGTACTAACAAATTCTCATCGTTTTTCACCACTGTGACACCAAATTTTTTTGGAATAACTTGAATGGGGCTAACCCATTGGCTATCAGAGATAGGGTAAACCATACTCGCATCTAATAATTTGAGCAACTCAGCTCGGACGACCTCTTTTATATTGGGATTAAGTCTATGTTGTGTTTCACATGAATGTTTAGCATTATCTTCTAAGATTATCCTATGCATGCACACCTACGAACTTATCCTCCTAATATCGGCTATGGTCCATCCAATGTTTTTTTGTGTTCCTTGAGAACACGCAACAACTTACCTTCCTATTTTTGTTCAAGTCTAACGCGGTGATAATATGCAGGGTATCAAAAGGTCCTAAGAACTTATATTCAAGCGTTTTGAGCAGTGGTTTCAATTCAAGCTCGAGATATTTCTCAATCTAGGGTGGAATAGGCGACGTGGAGAGATGGAGTGACTTGGGCTTAGATTAACAACTTCCTATTTTCATGATAATGGCGGAGTCGAGGAGTGTGTTGACTTCTTCAGTTGAGTTTTTAATATTAAATTCAACCCTAAAAAAGCGATACATTCTACTAAAGGGTCATTATTATGAGTTTTCTTGAAAGTCTCTAGACAATGCCATCAATCATGTCGACGTCCATAAGTTCCTCATCATCGGGTCATTATTTAGATAAATAGATCACGATAAGGTCTATAATAATGTTCCCAAAGGATAGATTCAATATACCTCCAAGACACCTAATGACCGCATCGGAGGTGGCGAGGAATTGATGACCCACAATACTAGGAGTTTGTGCAATAGGATTATGTACGTGTTGGGTATCTATGACAATAAAATCGACGGGAAAGGCAAAGTTGACCACTTTAATTAAGACGTCCTTAATTACACCTCTCGATATTTTAACAAAACGGTGAACTAAAGTGAAATACTAATTCATCCCGAATCATAACACTTATTACCCTCGAAACTTATGAATTTTAGCTCCCTCGGGTACTTTAATGCCTATATTTATGCTCGTTAATCATACAACCTCCATTTTATATAATAACATGTTATTTTAGGTATTATTGAGTATTTGTAGGTATTAAAGTGCTTAATATGAAGTTCGGTGGTGTTCCAGTAAAGTCCCGTCGCAGTTCGCACGTTCAAGGGAAATTTGGTAATTTCATACATCTGGCTTTTTCCCTAAAGCATTCACGGGAGTTGAAGCTCTCAGGTCAAGATTTGCGTGTTCGTGAATGATGCTCGAATCGGAGTCCGAACGAAGAATCCACGGGCCTTTGATCGGGGAAGAAATATAAGAAATCCATTTAACACAACCAATCAATAAATGACATTTATGTCCTGGCTCAAAATTGCAGCAAACAGGTCTCAATTAAGAATGGATATTTACGTAGCTGGGTTGTGGTTTTGGCCTTGGGTGTATTTGCAATTGTTGGTCTTTGTCATGAATTGCAACTGCAATTCCAATACGCACGCATCGAGCTGGTCAAATGCAAGATATGGTGGTCTCGTCCATCTATGGAAATTGTGGGTCTTGGCTTCGCAAGTTGGGTCTTATTTTTTTGTAAGTGGTGTAGCAGGTGTATGCCACGCAAGGGATAGCAGGTCCGATCCAAAGTTTTGCAGTAGTGGGCGATTTTGGTGCGATTGGTCGACCGACCCAGCCCCACCGATTGACCGGTGTTTAGGTTATGCCGTGTGATCTTTACAGGATGTTTTTGCCTTAGGATTGGTGACCCGCGGGCGATCGGGTCTGCGATTTCGGCCCAAAGTTTCGTGCACGTGTTGCTGCTACTTCTAGTTCTTATTTCTTTTTTCCTTTTTTCTCTTTTCTTTTTGGTTTTATTTTTCTTTTATTTAACTTCTAAAACTTAGTATAAATAGAACACTTGGTTTATTTTGGGAGAGATCTCATTTTATCTCTTACTTTGGGGGTTTATTTGTGGAGACCGCCCCTCTCCTCCATTTTGATGGTGTAATACCCATTAATGTAAGTCTTTTTAACTATTCATCTTCTTCTCTCTTATTTTAAGCTATGTGCCATAGTTTATTTATTTTCTAATTTAGGTTTTCATGCTTTATTGAATATTCTATGCCTTGATAATTATTATAGTAAATTTAATTAGTGTTGGATTTAATTAATTAATGTGTTAATTTATGTAGTTCATTATGTGTAGTGGCAAATTTAAATTAGGTTGTGTTAGATTGAACTCACATAGGGTTGATTTGGTTGCTTTGCTATGGTGATGGCTTTTACTTGTTTAATTCGATTGGGTTGTCCTTGTTGTTACGCCTAGAAAACTTAACGGGGTATATCACGTATGCCCCGTATTTACGGCCATACCTGTGTAATTTTGGGAGTATTTGTTGACGGTAAAATCATAGTAGTCTTTTATGAGAATTTAGGGGCGTGACAACTCTTAATTTAATTAATTGACGAAACGAGACGTAATCTTAATAACTTGTGAACCCGTGTAACTATTTATACCAATTAACTCGGGGTGAGGGATATCTGTGGCAACCGATAGTTTCTATTCTTTTGTTAATCTAGTTTAAATACACTCGATTAGTTATCTTTTCATTTTTATTAAAATTTAATTTTATACTTTTATTCTAGAAATGTTAAACCGATTAAATTCTAGCAACCCGCCTCTATGGATTTTCGATACCCGGACTCGCAGATATACTCCCTTAAAATAGTGTAGTCATAGTTTAGGTTTTTGTATTGAGGAGGTGGAACGAATAACGACAAGGGTCTTGACACGAAGTTAAATTTTAACCTTGACCAAATATCGTGTCCCAAAAATTCAATTACTTTTTGTATAAAAATTTGATGAAGTGAAAGTTAAAGAGCAATATTAGTGAATTGTGGGTCAAAATTGAAGGAAATAGAAGAAAAAGAAAATGAGGGTCGTTCTAACAGTAGAGGGATGTCGTAAGAAGCGGGATGGGATTGTCACGGGAAGTTGGTATTCAAATGAGATCACACTGCATTATCGTCCCAGGTCACGCGAAGGTCGCGCGAAGCCACCCATCGAAAGAGGTGGACATGTCGCTCGAACAAGATAGGCATGTCGTTTGAATAACGTGTCTCGAAAATGTTTTAATAATATTTTCCTTATGGGCTGTCACATTTATGGCGTTTGATTTGGTATGCTATCAAGTCCAGATGAACCCAGAATGGGCAAAATGAGATTTTTGGTCTTTAAGCCATTGTTGGGGAGAAATGCAAGAAGAGAGAGAAATAGGGATAAAGGTGGTCTTCCACTATTGGAGGGCTTACCCCCACCATTCCTCTACCACTCTACCACCATAAACAACCATTTTCTTCGTGTATTTCACCATGTTTGAGCCATATACACTCATTTCCACCATTATTGAAGAAGAGCAACGAATTTATAAGGTGTTTTTGGGAGTTTTTAGAGAAGATGAAGATGAAACTTTCATGGGGTTTGAAGTGGGTTTTGAAGGGGGTTTCCTTTGAAGTTTGAATGGATCATTTTGGACGGTGCATTTGGTAACCCCTTAAGGCCACCTTTGGAGGTGGGGGTTGCTCCTCCTACACCAATATTCATGCCACCATTAGAGCCTTTAGAGGTGGAAAAATCTATCTTTAGTATTTAAGGCTCTATTTGCATTTTAAGTAGTCTTGTGGTTGGATTACATAAGTAGGATGCATATGAATAAATGATGGTTTTTAGTAGAATATAAGTAAATATTTTTATAAAACAAAAATATTGGTAAAATATAATTTTGTTGAAAATAAAGAATGAATACATATTTCAATGTCTTGAAATATTAAAAGATGGTATTTTGTGAAAATGGTTTATAATCTAGAAAGCTTGACGTTAAACATTTTATGAAATAAAATGTTTAAAGATAATGATTTATTTTGTTAAACATTGGTGAAATAATATTTCAAAATTCTTGCAAAAATATAAAGTTTATGAAAATTGACATTTGTTCAGTTTGAAGAAATAAAATGTCTTTTATGCCTTGAAAGTGTATTTTTGCAAGTATGATGAATTTCTAAGGAAATGTATGTTTAACCCTTTAATATAATTTTAAGGTTTAAAATTCATCTTCTCAAGCATATAAACTTGTAGTATTTAGATAATGAATGTATAAGAAAATTAAAAAAGATTTTGTTGGCTTTAAACACGAAATAAAAAAAAAAACTAGAAATTCTAGTCTTCAAGATTTGTGAAATTGGGATTAAAGGTGTGATGAACATAAGGTTGTAAGACTACATGTATTGATGAAGAGGAAATGACATTTTCTTATAAAATTAGTCTTTAATTATGTAACACCCCATATTTTTGAGAACCTAAATAATTATATGATTAATTATTATTGTAGGATTAATTAAATTAATATGCGAGAATTAATTGGAAAATTAATTCGAATTTAAAAAATAATTATTAACTAGTGGGTTAATACTTATTAATGAGAGTTATTGAATATTACTGAGTGAATAAGTAATATGGAATTATTGAATCGAATAAATTGTCGAGAGGAAAAATATGACAGTTTGGTATATTAAGTCGGGACACGCGTGTGAGTCGTGTCGGGACTAATTGAATGGAATATAAAAGTAAACTATTTTTATGTAACTCTTATGGTAATTTTGAGTGCACCGTTGAGTCCGGGAGGGTCGAAATAGTCAGAAAACACTACCCGGGTATTTTATTTAGACTTTGGGGGGTTTTTAGGCCAAATCGGCACCCCATAGGGGTAATTTTAAAAATTTGATTTTTGGAGGAATTAAATGGACGAAAATTTGGAGTTTATTTTATCAGCTACGAGAGGTTCATTAGGGTTGAGAAATACAAAAGTAAGGAACGACCACAGAGGGTGTGGGGGAGAATAAATTCCAAGAAGGAAGGCCCAAATTAGAACCACCTCGCACAACCACCACCACCATCTTGTAGATCGAAACGAGATGAACATACCCATACCAACAAGATCAAGAAATCAGACGGTTGATTCGAGGCAAGTGTTTATTACTTGCATGATTTAGTAATAATTATGTTCGTGATTAGAGTAGTTGATAACCCATTAATTTATGAGATTTAATTTTGATAAAAACTTGATGATTTGATTCATATTTCGGTCTGAAATTATAAGAGATTAAATTCCTTGATGTAGATAGGATGTCATCTACGAATTTATGATAATTTTCATGAACATATCTGGGTTTAATTTGGAGTTATGCTCTTAAATTAAGAACTAGGGTTCTTGTCAAATAAATTTGGGGATTTCGTATTTAATTTATGTATGGTGTTGTTAGAAATCATCTAAATATGTTAGAACATCGATTGGGTTTGCTGTTTGGGTGTTTGGGAATGAACATTAGAGGTTTTAGAGGTGTTAATGGTGGAAAAATGCTGAAATTTTGGGGAAGAAGACGAAATAGTAGGTCTCGCGCGAAGGTCGTTCAAGCGAGATAGGCATCTCGCGCGTAGTCGCTCAAGCGACACATGACAGTCGTTCAAACGACGTTGCCATCTGGTTCGAGCGGCGAGGTAAATTTATGGAATTTTTCTTAGAGTCCAGTTTTAGAATTTTCCGTTTAATGGAGTGAGAGAAACTGCCAGTTAATAATTTAAACGAGATAGGTATCAGAATAAGTGTGTGAGATTTATACTTTAAATATTTCGGGAAAAAGAACTTACTTTGAAGAGTACTAGACAGTCATGGTAATCTAATTATTTTATACAATACGTAATAATGAGAATAAAATACGTATAGTAAGTATGCAAATAGGTTGGGAGAATACCTATAAACTTCAATAGGATGTGTGTATGCCCATTATTTAATATTTTTTATTAAGATCACTAATGGGTGATAACCCGGGGGTGCAAGGATACGTTATTAAGTGTACCAATGGGTGATAACTAGGAGGTACAAGATTATTTTATTAATAGCACTAATAGGATTTAAACCGGGGGTGCAGGACTAATATATATATATATATATATATATATATATACACACACACACATATATATAGGGATGATATGGCTATATATATATATATATATATATATATATATATATATATATATATATGTATAATTATGAGAAATTCTACTTAGAGAAACTAGTAGTTATGGCAATGAAGACAGATGAATTTAATCTTAATGAGATAAAGACTTAAATATTCATAGTGAATGTGATAGGTAGTAACATGTGATAGACTACATATAGGGTATTGTATGGGGGATACGGAAATACTATGGTTGGATGTAGAAAATGTTAAGTAACTTGAACTAGTTAGCTTGGGTATAGTTACTAGTACCAAATAGAAGATGCGTTAGGAGTGCACAATAGAAGAGAGGTGAGATCGCCATGTGAGAGCACGGATCTAATATGCACATAATACTTGCTTAAAGGCAGTTTTAAATACTTGCAAAACATATTTTTACACATCTGGCTCTGACCCGTCTCTTGCATCTCTTTTCTCTCTTGCTATAGACGCTCCTATCTTTACTCTCAGTTCATCTCGACTCATAATTTAGGGCATGTGTCCCCCATTCCTTAGACATTTTTATCAGAGATTGTATTTAGTTTACTTTCTATTCATTGTAGTTGGATTTGGTTTACTGTGATTCTTGGCTTAAGGTTTTGAACTGGAATGTTTAATCTAGTCGTATTTATTTCAGTACGTGATTCATATTTATTATTTATCCTTGTCGAATGGTGAATGAATTATATTTGGATTCTTGGACTTTAAATAAAATATTTTTTATTACAATTTTAAAAGGGAAAAATTATTTTGACACCAGCTTAATTTAAATTAGGTGATTGTTAAAATTAATGTTTTTCGACAGTGATGCTAAGATTGAACTAACCAGACATTCTGTTTTAAAATTTTATAAATGACTGATCACCCGATATTTAATTGGGCGGGGTGTCACAGGTGGTATCAGAGCATCAACTTCTATAGTCCTTTAGGATCTGTACGACTTACTGTACTTTCTGCTTAGCATCCTTTGATATAGAGCCTTATCCTTAAGAGTGTTGTATTCTTGTTTATGCGATCACGTCTTCAACTATTTGAGATTTTACGATAACTGTGGACTAATAAACTTTTTTCTCGTCTCAGATGCCTCCTCTACGTGCACCCAAGGATAGGAATGCTCATCCAGAGCCATAGCCAGCTCCAGCTCAGGGTATGATAAATGCTACAGAATTTATTGCCATCGTTACAAAGGCAGTAAATGTAGCGCTAACAGTGGTTCAACAAGCACCACCACAGGCACCACTACAGGCACCAGTATTGGCGCCAACACCTGTTCCTATTTTCCCTACTGCGTGGGAGAGAGTCAAGGATGCCTTTTAGAAGGTGCATCCTCCAGATTTCTCAGGCAGTTCTGATGTAGTGTTGGCGAGTCAGCGGAAGAAGGATATATAGAGACACCTTAGTATGTATGAGTGCACCGAGGTACAGAGGCAAGTCTTGGCTACCTTTAAGCTAACCGGGGCATCCCTAGAGTGGTGGGAATCCACTACTACTTCAGAGGAGCGGGATTTGATGTCGATTATCGATTTTTGGGTGCGGTTCGATCGCAAGTACTTTCCTTCTGCCATCAAGACTAAGATGAGATGGAAAATTTTATACCTCACCCAGGAAGGGAAGATAGTTATGAAATATGAGGATGAGTTCACGTGATTAACTAATATGGTACCTGACGAGGTGTCTACTGAGGATAAATGAATCCAGATGTTCATGGATGGTTTGACTTGGAGGATCCGATAACATCTTCTGGGTAACCTTTCCCTACATTCCTAAATGCAGCATTGTTACATTGTCAGGACAACCGCTTCTATGCTAAGGGAAGAAACCGGAGAGGAGAGTCCAACCAGTTGGACAAGACAGGGGGAGGTATTGCTAATGGGGAACTAGTTGATCAGAGTCAAAGGCAGGGTTCCCAGCAAGGGGATTCTGCTAAGAGGTTTCATTCGGGGGGTTTCAGGCATGGTTAGGGGGGGTTTCAGGAAAGTCCATCAGGGCCAGCACCAGGGACAATATCAGGGAGGAAAGAAGGGCCATCAGGGCCAAGGTAGGGGTGGTAATGGCCAGCAGGGCTGAGGTTATCAGAAATAGAGGGGAGGAAATTTCGCCGATAAATGTTATACTTATGGCAAGACTGGCCATAAGAAGCAGGATTGCCCCGATAGGGACAGGTTCCCTCGGTAGCAGGGTGCTCACCAGGAGCCCCAGAGACCCATCTTTCTCGCCGCCCTACCAGCTCCATCACTAGTTCCATCCTTGCCCACAACCCCAGTTCAACAGGGACAATTACAGTATGGACGTGTCTATAGCGTCCACTAGGTAGCATCACCTCAGGCACCACCCGCGATTGAAGGTACGTTTCCTATGCATGGCACTATGGGTCAAGTTTTATTTGATATGGGAACATCGCACTGTTGTATAGCTACTCATTTTGTATGGGCCTTAGGGTTATTAGACACGGAAGAGAGTACAGTGACATGCATAGATTCACCATTGGGGAATGGGTCTTTGATTTTCTTTATATGCCGGGGAGTAAGTATAGAGATTGGTAGCTTGATTTTACCTACAAACATGCTAGTGTTAGATATACATGAGCATGATATCATTATTGGCATGGATTGGCTCGTTGCATACAAAGCCATAATAGATTGTTTTGGCAGGAGTATTATCTTTGCCATTTCGGGGCAGGAGATGTTTTTGGTGGCGATGCCTCGCCCAGAGGGAGGATTTTCCACACACTTGTATTACATAGAGGAGGATACCTTTAAGGAGATTATGATTCCCCTGGATTCTATTACAGTCATTTGTGAGTTTTTGGATGTATTTCAGGAGATACTAGGCCTGCCACCCCAGTCGAGAGATAAATTTCCTCATAGACTTGATATTGGGAACTCGACCGATAGCGCGTGCACCATATCATATGGCTCCTACGGAGATGAAGGAGTTACGAGATCAAATAGAGCAGCAGTTAGGCTAGGGCTTCATTCTTAGGAGCACCTCACATTGGGGCGCTCCGGTGTTGTTCGTAAAGAAGAGAGATGGTTCACTAAGGTTATGCGTGGATTACCAGAAGTTGAACAAGGTCACAATACAGAATAAATATCTGTTGCCTCGAATCGATGACCTGTTCGACCAGCTGAGGGGAGCAACTTTCTTTTCGAAGATAGATTAAAAGTCCGTATACCATCAAGTACGGATTAAGGAGCGAGATGTGTCGAAGACTTCTTTCTTGACGATGTATGGATCCTATGAGTTCAGAGTTGAAAAGTGGTGATCGCTTACATAAGTTCTGATACCAATTTGAGAAAACGTGACGGTGTGATAAGTGATAAAATTTATTCGCAAATTTTCAATTCGGCACACTTATTTAATTATAGTCTATTTTTAAACCGAATTAATCCAGCGCCTAAACATGCATCTAAAAGTGCGTGTGTCAACCCATAAATAAATAAAGCATGTGACACAAATATTCAGGAAAAATCCCCCAAAGGGGCAAAACCTTTTATTTCACTATAATTTGTAAGAAAACGGCTTACACGGATTATAATGAAATAAGGTGACATACGAAATACCCGCAGGTGTCGGTTCTAATGTCTCGGCTGGAACTTTCGCTTTCCAGGAGGGCAGCAGTGAAGAAGAAGACGGCTCCTCCACAAGTACCGGCTGGAATTTTTCCTTTCTAGGAGGGCAGCAATGAAGAAGACAAACGACTTCTCCAGAAGAGTGAACTTTATAAGGACTCCCTCCACAATAGCATGCAGTTGTCGGTTGTAGAACTGTCCCCACAAAGTATAAACAAGAGCAAATTATGTTCTTGAAAACCAAAATAATTCACTAAGGCATATGGGAGTTTTGTGAATTGAGAACAAAAAGGGATTATAACCCTAAAGGAAGAAGCCAAAAAGGATTCTGCTTTCGCAGTATTTCTGTTCGTCAAAACGCTGTGACTTCTTAATGAAAACGTTACTAAATAATGAGTATTTATGCCGCCTCGAAAACAGAACTCGTTCGAACGAGAAGCATATGTCGCTCGAACGAAGGATGCGTGTCGTTCAAACGACATCGCGCGACCTCCAATATCGTTCGAACGAGATGCTGATCTCGCGCGAACGATCTGGGCATCAAAATCGAGGTCCGATTCAAAACTTAGAAAAAATACTCATTCTCAATATTTGACGAAAAAGTCCGCTCCAACACTTAGAAAATATTTTGTAAAAATATCCCAAAATCTCTAAGTTAAAGTTAAGGTATTTAAAGCATAACCTTACTAAAGTAAACTTCGCGGAGTCTTGAATGATGAAGAACTTGAGTAATTCGGATCCGCCTTTGATGTAGATGTCTCTTGAATGCTCTTCGATGGTGTAGCGTTATATGACATAGTAAATTGATAACGGGCCTATGAAAATATGTCCTTACAAATCTCCCCTATGTCTATGCCGGTACATACATAAAAAATCCGAATTATTAAAAACCAAATTTCCTATACAAATCTACCCTCCCATGAATAAATTTGCAAGACTTCAAAATTGTTCTTCATTCATCTTCGTTAAATCTCAAAGCTTTTCTCATCAGGGTGTGCAATATCATGATCTTCAATATTTGTACCTACACACATGAGATAAAGCAAAAACCTTCGTGACACATCGATTTTGAAATGATATAAGAATAAAGCATTAATAAATCAAATCTCCCCCATAATGCAAAAACTCCCCCATAACTGAGAATTCTTTCTCCCCCTTTTTATGATGTCCCCAAATAGACAGATAAGAAGAAACAATCAAAACATGGAGTGTCACGATAAAATGTATAGCAAACAAAGATCAAGCTACGCATATGCAAAGGTATGTCCCATAAACATCTACAAACCATTTTTGATTTTTCAAATTTTTTATACAAAAATAGGATACAAAAAATATCACACCATGGATTTAAACTCAAACAACCAAGTCATGGAAATGGAATGTATGGGTGTGAACACATTCGATAGGTAAATAAACTCAATCAATCATATGTGCACGATGCATATGTGTACCCCTAACGAATGAACATCAAAAGTATCCTTAGGTGTAAAAATTTGTTGAATTTAAATGACATCGTCTTATGCAAATCAACAAATCAAAGTCTAAATGATTTCCACACTAATAACGTCCAAAACTATTTAACGCTTTTTCAAGATTTTCAAGGATGTGCAAACCTGTTATAAAATCTCCAACCAAACTCTCCCATATATATTTTCTTTTAGAGGTGAATAAACTAAATTCTCAAACTTTGGAGAATTGGTGCAAAAACCTAAATGGCCCATAATTGGCATGAATTTCTTTTTATTGCCTTTACATTTTTTCGGGCTCTTTTAAACCTCTTTGGATCCCGGATAATAAAATTCCTCCATTTTTTAGGTCCAATTTAACGGTGGCTTAGTATTTGCAAAGGCAAAATGAACCTTTCGCAGCCCTTCCCCGTTTTCAAACAAAACACACAAACTCACAAAATGATTTTTATATGCGCAATTTCCTTTTCAAAATTTATCACGCTTGGTTCGTTTCAAGGACAGGATTGAAGTGAAAACACCCAACCAACATGTGATAAGACAAGCACAATAATCAAACAAATCCGTGCATGTGTGCAATAAAGGAAATCATGAGTCAAACATGTAGGAAGTAACACAAAATTACATCTCAATGATTCCAAACATTGTAAAGCACATGGATGAATTGACCAATTGTCTCAAAACACTATCAAATAGTCACATGGAAAAAATGGAATGAAATTGTGATTCGGTCATCCAAAGTGTCCATCCATAAACGGTGCAAACAAAAAAACAAAAATCTTTTTGTATTTTTCAAAAAAATATATACAAAAAGTACATGTCACAACGCTAGCAAAAATATAACAAAAAGCATAACTAGTGTATGGCAAACATGCAAACACAATCATCTATATGATATGGCAAGAGAAGAATCATGTGCAAACAAACGGGAATAAACTTATTTAAAATCTAGTGCCTCTAAAAGTGATTTCCTTACCCAAATAGATGTGAAACGTCGTGTAGGAGATTTGGGAACTATGGGAACACTAGACATAAACTTCCTAAGACATTTTCCAAGATCAAAACAAAAATCCCTAAGGTGACCTTTCCTACCACAATATGAACATGTGTAAACGGGTGGAACGATACCTATGGGTTGACCTTTTCTAATATCCTTGGAATTAGTTAACCCTCTAAAACAAATAATGGTTTTGGCTTTAGCATTAGAAGCATTAGAACAAGATGAGCCACTACCATCACTATCAAACCTACTCGAGTGCGTCAAATAATTTTTGAACTTCAAAATTTTTTACTCGAGCAAAGAATTAGACTCTTCCAAATTAAGGGACGCCATTTTCAAGTTATCAATCATTCCAAAAAGCATCTCTCTCTCTCCCTCAATTAAAGCAAACTTTTTCCTAAGAGTCTTTTAACGTGCCACAAACTCATTGACTAAAATATTTTTATCCTCTTTGGCACAAACACAAACCATCGAATTTTTAAGGTCCTCCAATTCTTTATCTAAAAATAGGATCCTATCATCACTCTCCTTCTTGGACAATTGTAAAGCAACAAAGTCATGGTCCAAGGAAACAAATTTTTCACGATAAAAATCTCTGTGATTTTGAACCGTTTGCAAAAGATCCTTTGCGAATTTAAAACGAGAATTTTCTTTTTCCAAAAAATCAATTCTTTTAGAGAACGTCAAATTCAAATGATTTGTATCATCAAAAATCTGACGCGTGTCATCAAAGGGGAGCATCCGATTAGATAAGCGTTCCATCGAGAAAATTGCGATTTTTCAGAAAACTGATTTTTAAAAAATCAATATCACAAAAATTTTACGGAAAATAGGAATACGCGATAAATTAGCGTAACCCGCTCTGATACGAATTTGTAAACGCGAGTAGACAAATTGTATCAGAAAGTAAATCCTCAAAAAATCAGGATCACGCGATAAATTAGCGTACCCTGCTCTGATCCCAATTTGAGAAGTGCGAGTGACTGTGTGATAATTGATTAAATTCGCAAATATCTAATTTGGCACACTTATTTAATTAGAGTCTATTTTTTTTAAACCAAATTAATTCAGCCCCTAAACATGCATCTAAAAGTGCGTGTGTCAACCCATAAATAAAGCATGTGACACAAATATTAAAGAAAAATCCTCCAAAGGGGCAAAACCTTTTATTTCTAGAACTTTGAAGAATTCACAAGACCATTGACTTACATACAACCTGATAATCGCCCAAGTGTAATGCATGGTGTCTTCATCAAAACTCCAAAGCAACAGTTAGAAATATTGGCACAAAAATACCCACAGGTGTCGGTTCTGATGTCGTCGACTGGAATTATCTCTTTCTAGTTGGGCAGCAATGAAGAAAAAAATGGCTTCTCCACAAGATGTGAACTTTATAAGGACTCCCTCCACAATAGCACGCAACTGTCGGTTGTAGAGCTCTTCCCACAAAGTATGAACAAAAACAAAATATGTTCTTGGGTTCCACAAAACAATTCACATAAAAGTAATAGGGATTTTGTGAATTAAAAACAAAACATTTGAACCCTTAAAATTGTTGGAGAAAAACTTTCTGCCAAAAGGTATTGAATTAAATCTGGGTAGATACACAAAAGTTTTAAAAAGATAAAACACTTTAAAGCTGAAATTGTTCTCCACGTCTAAAAGCAAAGGCTGACATTCGTTTTTATAGGAAATTTGTGTCGGTCAAAGATAAGGATGAAGTCAGACGTGTCAGCCAAAAAGTCATCTCGCTCGAACGATAATGACATCTCGTGCGAACGAGATCGCGTGTCGTTCGAACGAGATTGATATCTCTCTTGAACGACCTTAGTGTTAAAACCTAGGTATGTTTACTGCTGAGGCAGTTTTTCACAAACAGTTATAAAACCTCTTTAAAAAAACATTTTTATATAAAATCTTTTTAAAACCTTTTAAAAATACCCCAACACTCTTAATATGAAATGTAAATGAAACTTTAAAACAATATCTTACCAAAGTTCATATTGTTGGGATTGAATGTTGAAGGCAACTGGTAATTTGGATTCGTCTTTTGTAGATGCAATCTTCACAATTTTTTGACGACTTGTAGCGGTATACGACATAATTAATTGTGATGGACTTATTAAAAATACGTCCTTACAAGAGTCATGTCGTTTGAGCTGACAAATTCTCCAGCCGTATTCATGCACTTTATGAACCGAGTGTTCAAGGAGTTCTTGGATTAGTTTGTCATCGTCTTCATAGATGATATCCTGATTTATTCACACACTGAGGAGGAGCATGCCGAACAACACTTGAGACAGGTTCTTCAGACCCTACGAGAGCATCAGTTGTGTGCTAAGTATGAGAAGTGCGAATTCTGGCTATGGGAAGTACAATTTTTGGGGCATGTTGTATCGAAATTGGGGATATCAATTGACCCGAGCAAAATGTCGGCAGTGAGGGAGTGGGGATAGCCCACGACACCGACAGAGGTGCGTAGTTTCTTGGGGCTAACCGGGTACTACAGGAGGTTCATCCAAGGTTTTTTAAAAATAGCGGGTCCATTGACGAATTTGACTCGCAAGGGAGTACCGTGTATATGGGATGATGCTTGTCAATTAGATTTTGATGAGCTGAAAGATAAGTTAGCTTCGACGCCAGTTCTTGCTTTGCCCAAGCCGGGAGTACAGTATCTGGTGTACACTGACGCCTCTTTATGGGGACTCGAAGGAATACTTCAGCAGGAGGAGCAGGCTATAGCTTTTGCCTCCCGCAAGCTTAAGCCTCACGAAAAGAATTACCCCACCCACGACCTGGAGCTAGCGGCGGTCGTATTTGCATTATGGATTTGGAGACATTACTTGTTGGGGTAAAAGTTTCGCTTGTTCACAGACCACTAGTCACTATAATACTTGTTTACTCAGTGAGAGTTGAACATGCGTCAGTGCAGGTGGATGGAGTTTGTGATGGATTATCAGTTCGAGATACAGTACCATCCGGGGAAGGATAGCTTGGTTGCTGATGCATTAAGCCGTAGACCGATAGGTGATGTAGCAGAAGTGTGGAGAGCAAAGTGGACAGAATTGGGATACCAAGACGCGGTAGCCCGTTCCTTTATATCCGTTATGTTAGTCACACCCAAGATTATTATGAGGGTGATACAGGCACAAGCAACAAATACTTTTTCCAGGAGCAGATTGTATGGCTCCTAGCTGGGGGTGCTGAGTCCTATATCGTGAGTTCTGATGGGGGTTTGAGATTTAATGTGAGATTAGTGGTCCCAAAGGGATAAGACTTACGTCACACAGTTATGACACAGTTGCACGGATCCAAATTTACGGTACATCCCGGAGGGGATAAGATGTACCAGGATATGAGGCGGTAGTAGTGGTGGAATGGAATGAATAAGGACATTGTAGAGTTCGTGTCCAAATATTCTACTTGCCAGATGGTAAAGGTAGATCACTAGAGACCGCCAGGGTTACTTCAGCCGTTGGAGATACCTACGTGGAAATGGGAAAGTATTTCCATGGACTTCATTACTGGGTTGCCTACATCACAGCAGGGTGACGATTCCATATGGGTTATAGTGGATCGGTTCACCAAGGTAGCTCATTTTCTGCCAGTACGGACAGACTACACCACAGGCCAGTTTGCGCAGTTATTCATTGCTAATATTGTTAGGCTATATGGGGTGCCCCTAGATATCGTGTCTGATAGAGATAAGATTTTCGTGTCGCGCTTCTGGGAGAGCTTTTAGGAGGCCATGAGTACAGAGTTGAGATTGAGTTCAGCTTACCACCCACAAACATATAGACAAATAAAGTGTACCAATAAGATGCTGGAGGATATGCTACGCATGTGTGTCCTTAATTTTGGAGGAGGTTGGGAGCCGTATCTTCCACTTATTTAGTTCTCCTATAATAATTCCTATCAGTTCATGATTGGCATGGCCCCATTTGAGGCGTTGTATGGAAGGCCTTGTCATTCTACCTCTTGTTGGCTAGAGGTGGGGGACAATAAGTTGCTCGAACTGGAGGTGATTCAGGAGACTTCAGCTAGGATTGAGCTTATCAGGAGTCGCATTCGGGTAGCCCAGGACCGACAGAAGAGCTATGCCAATGCAAAGCGATCCTTTCGAGAGTTTAGCGTGGGGGACCAAGTATTACTATATGTATCTCCTATGAAAGGAGTAATGAGGTTTGGGAAGAAGGGGAAGTTAGCTCCGAGGTACGTGGGCCCATTTCCCATTATCGAGAGGATTGGGCTGGTGGCATACAAACTTGGGTTGCCGGAACACTTACACCATGTTCATGATGTGTTTCACATATCGTCATTGAGATGGTATCTTCGGGATGACTTGGCCCACACTCACATCGTGATAGAGGAGATCAATTTGTAGCCCGACAGTTCAAATGAGGAAAGGCCAATGGCTATCCTAGATTACAGTGAGAGGAGACTGAGGTCAAAGGTAGTTCCACTTGTGCGGATTCAGTGACAACAACATCAGAATGTGGAGGAGTCCACTTGGGAGCGAGAGGCGGATATGCGTGAGAAATATCAAGATTTATTTATACCAGGTATGACTTACTTTCTGAATTTCGGGACAAAATTTCGTTATTAGGGGGGAAGTATGTAACACCCCGTATTTTTTAGAACCTA
This sequence comes from Sambucus nigra, assembly GCA_949130495.1. Taxonomy (NCBI): domain Eukaryota; kingdom Viridiplantae; phylum Streptophyta; class Magnoliopsida; order Dipsacales; family Adoxaceae; genus Sambucus; species Sambucus nigra. The sequence continues at coordinate 56,972,037 of OX422220.1, forward strand.
AATAATTATGTGATTAATTATTATTGTGGGATTAATCAAATTAATATGCGAGAATTAATTGAAAATTAATTCAGATTTAAAAAATAATTATTAACTAGCCTGACAAGGGTTAATAGTTATTAATGAGAATTATTGAATATTACTGAGTGAATAAGTAATATGGAATTATTGAATCGGATAAATTCTTGAGAGAAAAAATACGACAGTTTGGTATATTAAGTCAGGACACGCGTGTGAGTCGTGTCGGGATTAATTGAATGGAATAGAAAAGTAAACTATTTTTATGTAACCCTTATGATAATTTCGAGTGCACCGTTGAGTCCGGAAGGGTCGAAATAGTCTGAAAACACTACCCGGGTAATTTATTTAGACTCTGGGAGATTTTTAGGCCAAACCCGCACCCCATAGGGGTAATTTTATAATTTTGATTTTTGGAGGAACTAAATGGACGAAAATTGGGAGTATATTTTATCAGCCATGAGAGGTTCATTAGGGTTGAGAGATACAAAAGTAAGGAATGGCCACAGAGGGTATGAGGGAGAACAAATTCCAAGAAGGAAGGCCCAAATCAACACCACCTCGCACAACTACCACCACCATCGTGTAGGTCGGAACGAGAGGAACATAACCATACCAACAACATTAAGAAATCAGACGGTTGATTCGAGGCAATTGTTTATTACTTGCGTGATTTAGTAATAATTATGTTCATTATTAGAGTAGTTGATAACCCATTAATTTATGAGATTTAATTTTGATGAAAACTTGATGATTTGATTTATATTTGGGTCTGAAATTATAAGAGATTAAATTTCTTCATGTAGATAGGATGTCATCTACGAATTTATGATAATTTCCATGAACAAATATGGGTTTAATTTGGAGTTATGCTCTTAAATTAAGAACTAGGGTTCTTGTTAAATAAATTTGGGGATTTCGTATTTAATTGATATATGGTGAGGATTTAATGATTCTAGGTTGTTAGAAATCATCTAAATATGTCAGAACATCGATTGGATTTTCTATTTGGTTGTTTGGGAATGAACATTAGAGGTTTTAGAGGTGTTAATAGTGGAAAAACGCTAAAATTTTGGGGAAGACGACGAAACAGTAGGCCTCGCGCGAAGGTCGTTCAAGCGAGATAGGCATCTCCTGCGAAGTCGCTCGAGTGACATGTGGCAGTCATTCAAATGACGTTGCCATCTGGTTCGAGCGACGAGGTAAATTTATGGAATTTTTCTTAGAGTCGAGTTTTGGAATTTTCAGTTTATTGGAGTGAGAGAAACTGCCAGTTAATAATTTAAAACGAGACAGGTATCCGAATAAGTGTGTGAGATTTATACTTTAAAATTTTTGAGAAAAAGGACTTACTTTGAAGATTATTAGAGAGTCATGGTAATCTAATAATTTTATACAATACATAACAATGAGAATAAAATACGTATAGTATGTATGCAAATAGGTTGGGAGAATACCTATAAACTTTAATAGGATGTGTGTATGCCTATTATTTAATATTTTTGTTAAGTGCACTAATGGCTGATAACCCGGGGGTGCGGTGCAAGGTTATGTTGATTAATAAACTAAAGGGTGATAACCTGCGGGTGTAATGCTTTTATTTAGAGCGCTAATGGGTGATAACCCGGGGTGCAAGGATACATTATTAAGTGTACTAATGGGTGATAACCAGGGGGTCCAGGATTATTTTATTAATAGCACTAATGGGATTTAAATCGGGGGTGCAACACTGATATATATATATATAATTATGAGAAATTCTACTTAGATAAACTAGTAGTTATGGTAATGAAGACAAATGAATTTAATCTTAATGAGATAAAGACTTAAATATTCATAGTGAATGTGATTGGTAGTAACATGTTATAGACTACTTATGGGGTATTGTATGGGCGTTACGAAAATACTATGGTTGGATGTAGAAAATGTTAAGTAACTTGAACTAGTTAGCTTGGGTATAGTTACTAGTACCAAATAGAAGATGCGTTAGGAGTGCACAATAGAAGAGAGGTGAGATCTCCATGTGAGAGCACGAATCTAACATGCACATAATACTTGCTTAAAGGCAGTTTTAAATACTTGCAAAATATATTTTTACACATCGGGCTCTGACTCATCTCTTGCATCTCCTTTCTCTCTTGCTATGTATATATATATGTATTATATCAGGTGCTCAGCCACAGGGTCACTTGATTTAGGGACTTGGTTTGCTTGGCGTGCAACAACTAATGTGAAAGCTGTAGGTCTTTGCTATAAACGCTCCTATCTTTTCTCTCAGTTCATCTAGACTCATCATTTAGGGCACGTGTCGCCCATTCCTTAGACATTTTTATCAGAGATTGTATTTAGTTTACTTTCTATTCATTATAGTTGGATTTGGTTATTGTGATTCTTGGCTTAAGGTTTTGAACTGGAATGTTTAATGCAGTTGTATTTATTTCAGTACATGATTCAGATTTATTATTTATCCTTGCTGAATGGTGAATGAATTATATTTTTATTCTTGGACTTTAAATAAAAGATTTTTTATTATAATTTTAAAAGGGAAAATGTATTTTGACACCAGCTTAATTTAAATTAGGTGATTGTTAAAATTAATGTTTTTCGACAGTGATGCTAAGAATGAACCAACCGGACATTCTGTTTTAAAATTTTATAAATAATTAATCACCCGATATTTAATTGGGCGGGGTGTAACAAAGTGTAATTAGATTTTTTGAATAAGGAAAGTAAATAAATCTCTAGTAACGGTGTCGAATAAGTGCTAATAGTCAAACATTGAAAAGTTGGTGTGTATAACTTAATAATATTGTAAAAGATTAACATTTATGAAATTAGAAAGGAAATAATGGAATCAAGATGTTTCCAATTAAGAAGAATATTACGCCAAGGTTAAAAAGGTGTTGAGGTGTTAAAACACTTAAGAAGTTACGTAGGTAACTTAATAGTGTTTTAGAAAAATTAGCATTTGTGGAGTTTGGAAACGAATGGGTAAAATGATAATTTTACTTAAAGTTGAACATTTTTATGAATTAAAAATGTTGGAAAAATTATTACAAAAATTGGTTCTAAATGAATATGATTTTTGAAATAAAATCAAGGTTAAAGTTGAAATGACATGAAATGATAATTTCAAAGTGTAACACAAGTTGAGGTGAAACCCCAGGTTTTGGCTTCAGACAGATAAAAGGAAAGGTGAAATTATGTGGGCATTTGTAAAATGTTAAAACATATGTAAAGGAACTCGAATGACACCGAAATAATTAAGGAGGGCCCTAAACCCTGGAGCGAAAGACCCAAAATAACTGGCCAGAGCATATGGTGCGCATAGCCGGCTGTGTGGAGCCCTTTAAAGTATGCAGTCATTGGAAGATTCCGAGAAAAGATAAAGGAATAAGGAACATGTCAAGAAATGGGTTGTGTTGTGAAACGTGTTAATACAACCTTACTTGAATGTTCCGGTAAAGGTAAAATGGACAAGTAAATGTGTAAATTGATTAATGTCCATAAGATAAAGTAAGTGGATAAATGGGTGGTTAAGGAACCTAAGTGGTTAAACCCATAATTAACACACGAATGTATTGTAAAAGATTTTCAGATGATAAATGAATATTTTCTAACACGATGTTCGCGTGTGTTGAAAGGGTGGTTTTCAATGAAAATATTAATGCGGATTGGTTAAAACAAAAAGGGTAATTTCAATAAAAATATGGTTTTCGGTCAAACCAAGGGTAATTGTTTCAAGTATTTAATCGTGTGTGTTAAATAAGGTGATAAATGTCAAGATGAGAAAATGAAGTCTTTTGTAAGATTAAGGTAAATTAATCTGGATGAATGAGGTTTTCAGAAGAAAAAAATCATGCATTAAGCATATGTATTTGTATATTTATATATGTATACAAGTTAGTTGCATGTGCACGTAGATATAACGTGTTAGAGTCTTCTTTCTGGAGTTTAATTCTATACTGCATTTGTATATTTCCCACTAAGCTTTTGACTCACTTCCTCGCTTTGTTACTACAGGTCGTGAGCGGTTTCGTATATTGAGAGTGTTATATAACTAAGTGCTTCTTTTTATATTACGTTAACAGTTTTGTATGCTTGGACTTTGGGGGTGACCTATGGGTCCCTCATGTAGTTTAATTTGAAACTAGGATCACATGCTAAACAAGTGAAATGTTAATTAAAATACCACTGGACTAGTAACATTATATAAGTTGTTTCATTTTAGTTCACACCTAACACTCGGGTCGGACCCGATTGACTACGGGTAACTCATAAATCCGGGACGGAGCATTGCAAATGGTATCAAAGCTCTGGATTCAGGGTTCCTTCTGGGAGTGACGTGATGAGGTTGGTAATCGATCTTTTGATGTCAGTGTTGATTTGGGCCGGTCATGCCGGTTTGGTGATGGTTTAGTTTTTGTCTTCGACGATAAAGTCAAAGAGGTTAGCATAACAAGTAAGTTAATGCCAAGTGGCACGCGATCAAGTTGATAGTTATTAATCTCTTTTGCGCTTCTGATTAGATTTGTTAGTAATTTACGGGTATCCATGCAAACTAATACTGGTGGCACCGTAGTTGTTAGTGTGAGGTGATTATGTTCCATTTCTTCATAGCGTAGATTCTTTTGAGATGCTAATAGGGTGAAATGGCGCCCATTGGGCAAGTGGCACGAGTTGCATATATTCAATGGTAGAGGTTGATGGTTAGGGTGTCATGAATTGACACTGATGATTGGCGATTGAAAAATATTTAGGCCTTAGGTATGGCGCTTACGGGTAGTTAACACCGGTAATGTAATTAGGCAAATTAGATCCTTGGGGTGATATCTCACTTGATGGTAGTTCGATGAACACATGAAGTTGTGTAGGTTAATAGTGGCAACATCATGATAAATTTGGTGATGAGAGTAGCCCTAGTAGTGACAACAGTGAATAGTATTCATTTTGACTTAGCTGTAAAGGTTGTGTATTTCATAACTGAGTGGCATTCATAAGTATTAATTATGTGGTGAGAACGTATTGGGTTCCTTGGTTGAGGACTTGGGTTTCGTGTATCTTGATTATAATGTTGGATTGAGGAATAGAATCCCGTGTGGTGTCTATGGTATGGGCCTTGGTATTTATAGGTAATACCCGACATCCCATATCCTATCAAGAGATATATAGTCATGTTAACTTGTATATTAGCACATGGTTTGATGTTTACATAGTGAGAAAATTTAGTTGTCATGGGTGGACAGTTATTAAAGATTTAATGAGGAGACGTTAAGGTTTATAGCTTACATGCGACATCACGTACCCTGCCATAACCCTTAGTAGTAGCAGTTGTGATTTGTACATAGCAAGTGGTCACAATCGTTTGGGTGATGAATAAGATTATTATTCAAGTGTAGAGACTCATTTTAGCCGCAGAGGTAATGGCTAGGTGCAAGGTAATCCTAATGTGAGAGTAGTTCATAGGCATTTGAGGCGTCCATAGGATAAATTGTGTGTGACGTCATTAAGGATAAAGATCGAATGTTATGACGCCTTGAGGTGTTTTATGGTTAAGGTGCACTGTAGGTATAAGCTCGTAGACTAGTGTATTTACATGCACTGAATGATCGTGATGTGGGTATTGAAAGGTTTATCGAGCATTCCTACAATGACAAAGGTATGGATGATGAAATCTTGTCAGGTCTTGAAGACGGTTACATAAAATGTGTTTGGTTTCCTTAGGAGACCAGTTAGTTCGGTATGAAGGAGCATTAGCATCCTAGTAATGATTGTATTGAGGATCAGGTGATTATCCGAGATTATTGGTTGTATAGTGTCCGCGTCGGGTGTGGCTTCCCAAATCGGCACATATAGGTAGCGTAATCCCTAAGACATGGTGATAAATTGTGTCACTATAAGAGTGATGCTTGAATGTCATGGAAAGATTAGTATGGGTATGATGATACTCGATTTCGGGATGCACTAGGAAATGTATTCGAGACTCAGGGTGCCATGTGGGGATTTGAAGATGGCAACCGAGGTAGTGTAACATCGAAACATGATTATAATGTTATCATGTGTCGACGGTCGTGCTAGGGTAGCCTTAGCAATGTAAGGACTCTAATAGTGAACATTAGAGCATGTTACATGTTGAGTACTTAGTGACTAACCCCGTATGGGGGCACATAGGGTGACCTTAGTGTTGAGAACTTAGATGATTTTGTCTTCGAGGATTTATATGGCTTATAATAGAATTTGGTGAACCCCATAAGCTTAAGAAGTGACGAATCGAGAATTTTGGGGACGAAATGTAATACCCCGTAATTTTGGTAACCTAAAAAAAGGATTTATTTGGAATTAATTGAATAATTTGGAATTAATTCGGATTAAATTATTACTTGAGAATATAATAATATATGATATATGTTGAATATTACTTAGAGAATCAAAATAATATGTGACTTTACTTATGATTAATTTTATAAGTTGTCGCGAATAGTTAATACGACAATTTCGGTGAATAAGTCAGACGCATGTGAAAGTAGTGTCGGGACTGAATTTATATAAAATAAAAAGAGAAATATTGTTATGTCATCCAAATGGTCATTTTGACTCCGTCAAAGTGTTCGAAAGTGTTTTTATAGTAAAAAAAGTCTACTCGGACGTTCGTATAGGGTCTCGGGGCACTTTGGAGCCGAATAGTCACCCCAGAGGGGGAAAATGGTCATTTGACTTGGAAGGTGAATAGTGTACACGATTTTGGGAGATTACTTATAAGTCTAAAGGGTTTAGATTATTGTTTCATTCTATAAACTTAGAGAGAAATAAATTGAGACGGAGTGAGGAGTCTCTGGGAAAAGGAAGAGTTTTGTGGGAGAACCAAGAGCCAAAGGTGACCACCACCAACCATCACCGAAAGTTGACCGGAGAAGGGAAGAACCACCAGTGACATTCATCCCCGAAGGATTAGATTTTTAGTGGAGGCAATGGATTAAATATTTGCAATCTAGTTAGTATAATGTCCATGTTAGGATAATTAGAAATGATGAGAAGTTACATATTTTGGAGATAAACTAGTTGATGTTAATTCATTTATGGAAAATAGAGATATGTAGGATTAATCTCATGTTGTTGGTAGATATTAATCCACGAAATAAACATCACATGTTGGAGAAATTCTGAGAATTATAGGATTGTTCTAGATATATTCACATTTTTAGTTTTTTGGAAAAATATGAGAAACATGCTTTTAATCCAATCCCTTGATGATTCCAGGTTGTTTAAATCAGTGGAAATCATTTACATATGTTACTATATCAGGTGGTATGAATTATAAGAAATTTGGGACGTTAAAATAGAGATTTGAATGATCAAAAGTTGTGAAACCCGTAGAACAAAAGTTACAGAATCTGGGCTGATAACTGGGTGATCGATCGATCGACCTAGGAAGCTCGATCGATCGACTGATCAATCGATCGACCTAGGAAGCTCGATCGATCGACTGATCAATCGATCGACCCCTAACCATCGATCGATCGACCTCCCCAGAAAATATGAACTTGTTCCTTTTTAATTCTTGATTTAATCCCAAAAACTTTAGGAATCTTTGGTGATTATTATTTGAACATAATGGGACTTAGGGAAGGGCAGTAGGCCATAGGAAGACCCGAATTAATATTATTATATTTGGGATTTAAATTGGAGAGAATTATGTTAATTAATCGAATGAATTACGGTTATTAAATTCACGTTTTGGGTTGTGATTGGTTTATATGAAGATTAAGGATTGGACCAGTAGGGTGGGGATCATTTGAATCACCTGGAAAATCTTAAGTCCATATGTGAATAAACATAAATGAAAGAATATATAGTTATGCGAGAATAGATTTTATCGTATATAATTCTACTTAAAGATGAGTTTAATTCACAATAATTCGGGGAGTATGATGACATGTACCAGTAGGGTATAAGTGAGTTTCTTACTAATTATATATCAAGGAAAACTTATTTGATCTTCGAGTAATGAGAGAGGCTCGGGAATAATAAATTAAGGTGTAAAGTCAGAATATTTAATACGTAGAATGTGAGAGATAGATATTACTACGTATGGGAATTATCTTATGGTTGTGTGTGTATATATATATATATATATATATATATATATATATATATATATATATATAATAAAGGAGGAGGGTTTTTTTGTCTAGACCAACTGATGGCTGAGATTAAATCTTGGGGGATTTGGTCTTTATCAACTCACGATTCAGATTTAATATTTGCAAGGGTTCAAGCTGATGAAAAGGGAAGAAATCTAACGGTTGAGAAGACACACACATACACATATGATTTGTTGGCTTGCGTAAAACTGATACACTAATATGTAAAGTCTCTGCACACATGATGATGATGACAGAGCACAAGGCTAGAGAAAAGACAGCTATTCTCTTCCTCCCTTTGTCATCTCACGTTTGTTTCCTCAACTCATTTCACATCCTTCCTCCTCTCTCAACAAAAAAGACCCATTTGTGCACATCCTTCTCCTCATCTCACTACGGTTCAGTCCGCCGCTCTCCCCCATCCTCTACCTCTCACTCCGATTCAGTCCACCACCTCCTCCTTTCACTACGGTTCAGTCCATCACCACCTACGTTCTCCACCGCCACCAATGTTCTCGGCTTCCACCTCCTCATTTCACTAAGGTACTTGAAATGGAATCATTTAGAGCTCTAGAGGTAAACCAAATCGACTTCAGATCTGAACATTAAACCAAATCGACTTCAGATCTGAACATACTCACTGATTTCAGATCTGAAGATACTCACCGATTTTAGATCTGAACCAACCTAGTGATTATAGCACTTGTGCGAGGTTTAAAAGTAAGGGTTTGTGCCTCCACTGTGGCGATTTCAGATCTGAACCAACCCGGTGATTATAGCACCCGTGCAAGGGTTAAAAGCAAGGGTTTGTGCCTCCACTGTGTTCGTAATGGAGAGTGAAAAAGCCCCCGAAATTGAAATGGTAATGGAGAGTGAAAATTCCAACCCAAAGATGAGAAGAACGCCGCCGCCAAAGATGTTTGGATCATCAGTTCCTTTCCACTAGAGGTAGAGTGCAAGATGGGGTGAGTCACGAGTTTAAAATCCGATTTAGCGCCTTTACAATCCGATTTCATCCAGTATTAACTTTACTTCATCTAGATGAGTGTATGTTTGAATCGATTTTGAGATTTGATTTAAAAGGATCTAAACCAACCCCAATTTGCATAAGTGGTTTTGAGATTTTATTTTGGTTTGAATCGATTGAGGATTTGGATTTGTCGATAGTTTGATTTAGTTTTTTGATCGGGTTTCACACGATAATACCCACTTCACTGTTTTTCTCACCCTCTATTTTTCTAATAGTATAGTTGGTTAATATGTCTTTTATTTTTCGTCCCCTTGAAGACTTCCTATTCATGTGTTGCTATTTAGTGTTTTAGTTTGGAAATTCTCTAAGAATCAATTTTTGTAGCTTTTTTAATTTTTTTTATTAAGATTTGTTTTTTTTATTGTGTATGAAATGTGTATATGTTTTATTCGTGATTTGTTTCATGTATATATATATATATATATATATATATATATATATATATATATATATATAGTTGATGGTAGAAGATTAAGTGCAAGATTATAGTGACCATGTCTGTGTAATGGCTCTCAAGTGCTTTCCATTCAGAATCTATGCTCTAAAGTTTTTGTTGTGATCATGTTTGTGTAATGGCTATATGGCTATGTCAAAGGATTATTTTAGTTGGTGCAAATGGTATGTATTTGTGGAAACTGTATGGCTTGGAAAATGGTTCAGAAAAGTGAATATTGTAATTGAGCCAAAGTTAATAAATTAGAATTAATAGCTTTTTTATTTATTTTTTATCAACTAACATTTGCTTTTTTAGCCATCAAAATCTAAATATTTGACTTTTTTTAAAAAAACAAAATTTCCCTTTTTGTTGTTTGGCTCGAGTAATAGTATCTATTGGCATAGGCTGACATTGAATTGACACGAGAATCCAAAAAAAATCGAGGCCCAAGGTAAATAGGGATGACAGGTTATGACACAAAGATATAACTTTAACAGCTCACTGTTAAAAGTTTACCATTGCGTGGCTCAATGTTTAAACGGAAGGGACACGCAATGTGTAGGTGGCTCGAGAATGTGAATGTTGATTGTAAATGAGCTTTAAAATAAACGAACTTTGTAAAAAAATTTTTGTAAAAAAATCATTTTTTATTTAAAAACTATTTATTTATAAAAACTAAGTTAGAAAAAATCATTTAACAAAAGAAAACACATAAAAGTGATTCAAAAAAAGTAATATTTTAATTTGTAAAAAATAATTATTTCTTTATCATAAGATATTCTATAATAAAAAAATTTCATTATAAAAAGTCACTTTATAAAGAAAATGTTTTATAATTTTTTTATTCTCATGAAAAAGTTCGTATTTATAAAAAAAATTTATTTCAACTTTTTTATAGCACTTTTTGTTTGTAAAAAAACACTAATCATCAACTTTTTTGTTAAAAATTATAAAAAAATAGACTTATGAAATAGTTATAAGAGAACTTTTGGCGAAACAAACTAATGGGTTTGTAGCATCGTCAGACATTTTGGGCGTCGAATAATTAAGTGACAAAAGTGAGGTTAAGTTTAAATGAACTTAAATTGAAAAGTGTGTAATTAGTACAACCATAAATATAAAATATACTAAAATTGTCACGATAAAAGACAATTAAGAACATGAACTATTAAATCTTAATGATAGGTCGCAAATGGAAATGCATTGGGATAAAATTATGAGTGTGCCATCGGTACGGGCACATCCTACCACAAGTGTATTATGGGATGATCAACCGTATTTATATTTGCACTATTGACCACAAGAGAACAAATTGATCGCCGTGCCATCGGCACGGGTACACCCTAGTATATATATATATAGGTGGAGGTATACCTATATTATGGTTTATTATGTGTATGACATACCTACGCTACTTGCTATCAGGGTGGAGTTTTCGCATTGTGGACGGTCTCATCCTGTGCACCCTATTTGGGAGGATTTTTAGATTCGTACCCTGAGCATAGGACCTTGGAAACGTGCTATCCGAGATATGATAGTTCGACAGTTAAATGGTAACGTAGGTATGTGCGTGACCCATTTGGCTGGGGAGTTTGCTTGCCTCCAGCATATGCGTATTATATAATTTATGATTCGGGGAAGACACCGAACCATTTTTCCTTTGTACAATGAAAATTGTAACTGAACATGATAGCAGAGTATGCATGCACCGCAGCTGTGTCTGGGAGGTGCTATATTAGTATATATTATGGGGATAATATAAGTACTGCGGTTCAATTTACTGTGTGAAGTTGTAGTTAATTGTGAATAAAAGAAAGTGAATTTAGTTAAGTAAAAGAATACTTAATCCTAAGGCTTTGAAAGGTCAATTTTATAGTAAAGAGAAAAGAATGTGAATAATTATAATACGTATGGTATGGGACATACGGGGTTATTATATGGGATAGAATCATGTTGTGGAAACTAGATAAAAGGAAATTACTCAAATACATTAGACATGCACTCTAGATGAGATGTGAGAATATAAAGTGAGAGTCTGGATTCTAACATGTACATAATAAATACTTTATTGCACTTGTTAAACACTTGCTATTTTAAAATCATTTACGACCGGACTCTGACCCGTTTCCTTGTATATTCTCTTCTCTACTATATCTAAATTAACAGGTGCCCAACATTAGAGACGTGCAGCTTAGGGATGTTTGATCATGAGTTGCTATCCCTGGAGATGTAGGCTTGTTTAGATGCTTCATTTCTTTGATTTCTATGTCTGTAGTACTGTTCTTATTTGGAGCATGTTGCCCAGGATTCTAGTATTCCATTTACCATTAAGATGTTGTCTTGCGTTTATGTTGGTACTATCATTTTTGGTTTGTTGGTTTGATGTTGGAAGTTTTAAACTGGGAAGTTTTATCCAGTTGCATTTAATCTGGTTATTCATTATTCAGTTGTTTATGAGGCTTTTCTATTGTTGTTCAGTATTGTGGTAATGGTTTTAAATTGTTATTAATCATGGAAAATATTTTTAACACTTAACTTAATTAAGTATTGGGTGAGTTATTTTAAAAAAAGAAAAACATTTTTCGATAGTGATGCTAAGAATGAACCAACTGTATATTCTGTTTAATTAAATAAAGGAGTAGCTACCTGATATTTAATTAGGCGGGGTGTTGTACAAAATTCACCTATGAGGGAAGTTTGTAATACCCTATCCCAAAAATTCAATTACTTTTTGTATAAATTGTGATGGAGTGAGGATTGAAGAGAATTATTAGAATATTGAGGGTCAAAATTGAAGGATATAAAAGAAAAAGAAAAAGGGGGCGTTCTAACAACAAAGGGATGTCGTTTGAAATGAGATGGTGTTGTCGTGCGAAGCAGGTCTTTAAACGAGATCACACTGTAATACAGTCCTTGGTCATGCGAAGGTCGTGTAAAGCCATCCATCGAATGAGGTGGACATATCGCTCAAACGAGATAGGCATGTCGTTCGAATAACGTGTCTCAAAAATATTTTAATCAGATTGCCCTCGTGCGTTGTCACATTTTTTTGTCCTTTGATTTGGTGTGTTGTCAAGCCTAAATGATCCCAGAATGGGCAAAACGGGATTTTTGGTCTTTAAGGTTTTTTTTATAAGAATTGTTTAGGCCATTGTTGGGGGGAAAATGCAAGAAGAGAGAGAGAGAGGCAAAAAGGTGGTCTTCCACCATGGGAGGGCTTCTCCCCACCATTCCTCCACCACTCTACCACCATAAATAACCATTTCCTTAGTTTATTCCACCATGTTTGAACGATATACACCCATTTCCACCATTGTTGAAGAAGAGCTACGAATTTATAAGGTATATTTAGGAGTTTTTGGAGAAGATAAAGATGGAACTTTCATGGAGTTTGAAGTGGGTTTTAACGAGGTTTTTCTTGGAAGCTCGGATGGAGCATTTTAGAGGGTGCATTTGGTAACCCCTTGAGGCCACCTTTGGAGGTGGGGTTGCTCCTCCTACACAAATATTCTTACCACCATTAGAGTCCTTAGAGGTGAAAAAATCTATCTTTAGTATTTAAGACTCTAGTTGTAGTTTTAGTTGTCTTGTGGTTAGATTACATAAGTAGGATGCACATGAATAAATTATGATTTGTAGTAGAATAATAATAAATATTTTTATGAAATAAAAATGTTGGTAAGATATTATTTAGTTAAAAATAAAGAATGAATAAATATTTTAATGTCTTGGAATATTAAAAGGTATTTTGTAAAAATAATGTATTTTCTAGAAAGACTGATGCTAAACATTTTATGAAATAAAATGATTAAAGATAATGATTTTTTTTGTTAAACATTGGTGAAATAATATTTCAAAATATCTTCTAAAAATGTAAAGTTTTTGAAAATGAACCTTTGTTGAGTTTGAAGAAATTAAATGTCTTTTATGCCTTGAAAGTGTAATTTTGCAAGTGTGATGAATTTCTGAGAAAATGTATGTTTAACCCACTAATAGGATTTTAAGGTTTAAAATCCATCTTCTCATACATAAAAACTTGTAGTATTTGGATAATTAATGTAAAAACAAGTTTAAAGAAGATTTTATTGGGCCTGAACATGAAATAAGAAAAAGTAGAGATTCTAGTCTTCAAGATATATGAAAATGGGATTAAAGGTATGATGAATATAAGGTTGTAAGACTACATGTATTGATGAAAAGGAAATAATAATTTATTATAAAAGTAGTCTTTAAGCGTAATTAGATTTCTTGAATAAAGAAAGAAAATAAATGTCTAGTAATGGTGTTGAATAAGTGTTAATGGTTAAACATTGGAAAGTTGGTGTGTATAACATAATAATGTTTTAAAAGATAAACACTTATAAAATTGGAAAGGAATTAATGGAGTAAAGATGTTTACAATTAGGAAGATTATTAGTCTAAGGGTAAAAAGATGTTGAGGTGTTAAAACACTTAAGAAGTTAGTGTGGGTAACTTAATAGTGTTTTGGAAAAATTAACACTTGTGAAAATAGGGTAAAAGTTGAGTTTGAAAACAAATGGGTAAAATGGTAATTTTACTTAAAGTGGAACATTTTTATGAAATAAAAATATTGGAAAAGGTGTTACACAAATTGGTCCTAAATGAATATGATTTTTGGAATAAAATCAAGGTTAAAGTGTGAAGGACATGAAATGATAATTTCAAAGTGTAACACAAGTTGGGGTGAAACCTCGAGTTTTGACTTCGTTCGGGTAAAAGGAAAGGTGAAGTTATGTGGACATTTGGAAAATGTTATTAAAACATATGTAAAGGAACTTGGATGACACCAAGATAATTAAGGAGGGACCAGAGCCCTGGGGTGAAAGACCCAAAACAACTGGCCAGAGCATATGATGCGCATAGCCACGACGTGGAGCCCATTGAAGTATGCGATTATTGAAAGATTACGAGAAAAGATAAAAGAATAAGGAACATGTCAAGAAATGGGTGTTGTGGTGAAACATGCTAATACAACCTAACTTGAATGAATTAATGAATGTTTCGATAAAGGTGAAATGGATAAGTAAATATTTAAATTGATTAATGTCCATAAGGTAAAGTGAGGTAAAGTAAGTGGGTAAATGGGTGGTTGAGCAACCTAAGTGGTTAAACCCATAATTAACACAAGAATGTGCTGTAAAAGATTTTCAGATGCTAAATGAGTATTTTCTAACACAATGTTCGCGTGTGTTGAAAGGGTGGTTTTGAATGAAAATACTAATGCGGATTGGTTAAAATAAAAGGGTAATTTCGGTCAAACCAAGGGTAGTTGTTTAAAGTATTTAACCATGTATGTTAAATAAGGTGATAAATATCAAGATGAAAAAATGAAATCTTTTATAAGATTAAGGTAAATTAATCTGAATAAATAAGTTTTTCGGAAGTAAATTGTTTCTTGCATTAAGTATATGTATTTGTACGTTTATATATATATACAAAGTAGCGGCATGTGCACATAGATATAATGTGTTAGAGTCTTCTTTTTGTCGTTCGATTCTATAATGTACTTGTATATTTCCCACTGAGCATTTGGCTCACTCCCTCACTTTGTTATAGCATGTTGGGAGCGATTTCGTATTTTGAGAGCGTTATACAAGTAAGCACTTCTTTTTATATGACGTTTATAGCTCTGTATGCTAGGACTTTGGAGTTCTCCCCATGGGTTCCTCACGTAGTTCAATTTTAAATAGGGATCGCATGCTAAATAAGTAAAATGTTATTTAAAATAATTCTGAACTAGCAACATTGTATAGGTTGTTTCATTCCACTTCGCACCTAACACTCGGGTCGGACTGGGTTGACTATAGGTAACTCATAAATTTGGGTCGGGGCATTATAAATGGTATCAAAGCTCTAGGTTCAAGGTTCCTTTCAGAAATGATGCGGTGAGGTCAATATTGGATCTTTCGACGTCGGTGTTGGTTTGGGTCGATCATGCTAGTTCGGTGACAGTTTAGTTTGTGTCCTCGACGGTAAAGTCAAACAGGTTAGCATGACAAGTAAGTTAATTCCATGTGGCGTGTGATCAAGTTGATAGTTATTAATCACTTTTTCCCTTCTGATTAGATTTGTTAGTTATTTACGGGTGTCCGTTCAAACCAATAGTGGTGACACCATGTTTGTTAGTATGAGTTGCTAATGTTCCAGTTCTTGATTACGTAGATACTTTTGAGATGCTAATGGGTGAAATTAAGCCCACTGGGCAAGTGGAACGAGTTTCTTATAGTCAACGGTAGAGGTTGACGATTATGGTGTCATGACTTGGCACTGATGATCGGTGATTGAAAAATATTTATCCATCAGGTGCGGCGCTTATGGGTAGTTAATGCCGGTAATGTAGTTAGGAAAATTTTATTATTGGGGTGATATCGCACTTGATGATAGTCCAACGAACATATAAAGTTGTGTAGGCTAATAGTGGTAACATCGTGATAAATTTGGTGATGAGATTAGCCCTGGTAGTGACAACAGTGAATTGTGTTCGTTACGGCAGAGATTGTGTATTTCATATATGGAGGTTAAATGACCGAGTGACATTCATAAGTATATATTTTGTACTGATAACGTATTGGGTTCCTTGGTTGTGGACTTGGGTTTCATGTATCTTGATTATAATGTGGTATTGAGGAATTAGATCCCGTGTGGCGTTTATGGTATGGGCCTTGGTATTTATAGGCAATACCCGACGTCCATATCCTACTAAGATCTATATAGTCGTGTTAACTTGTAGATTAACACATGGTTTGATGTTTACATTGTGAGGTGATTTAATTATCATGGTTGGACAATCATTGATGATTAGGTGAGGTAGGCCTTGAGGTTAATAAGTTGCAGGGGACATCCTATACCCTGCCATAAGCCTTAGCAGTATCAGTTGTGGTTTGTATGTAGCATGTGGTCATAGCTAGACTTGACAAAATGACACACGATACGTTAACTCGACATGACACAACACAAAATTAAAAGTTAATGGGTTTATGCTTAATGGGTTTGGGTCAATAACAGGTTGACACGATAGACCCGTTGTAATAACGGTTTGGGTTTGGAAATTTACATATACCTATTTTCACTCGTTTTGACCCATTAGTATTAGCGTGTGTTATTAGTTTACCCAACCCATATCCAATAGAATTAACCATTAAGAGAGCCCACTTGTCTTAATAGATTACATCCCGACCCTTAACCAAACCCTAAAACTAAAAAGGATCGTCAAACTCAACACCATTTCATTTATATTATTGCTTATAGTTAGACCCAGGAGCTGTACACCTCCTCCTTTCCCCCCTCCACTGAGAAAACTCCGCAGTGAACACAGTCGCTCCACCACCACTCGACAACGCACACAATCAGTTTCTCTTCTCCTCTCTTTTTTTCTCCTCTTTTCTCTCTCCCTCTCTCACGCAATTTGTTCGTTGTTTGTTCCAGTCACAAATCTAATTTTTTAGATCTATTAATTTTCTAACTGTGATATAACTGATTTAATTTTCTAACTGTGATATAACTGAGATCTATTATGTATAATATAACTTATTTAATTTTCTAACTGTGATTTGATTTATCTATTAATTTTCTAACTGTATAAGATAACTGTGATTTGAATTTTTATTTTCTAACTGTGATATGATTTATCTAATCTGTGAGTAGATCTTAACTTTTGATTTGATTACTGAGTAGCTCAACTGTTGATTTATTATGCGAGTATCTGTTGATTTATCTATTATATTGATTTGATTACTGAGTATCTTAATTGTTGATTTATATATTATGCGAGTATATTAACTTTATCTGTGAGAATTGTGGGTACCCGAAAATTAGAACTATTGGCCTGGACGAGTAGCCCAGTCCTGGAGGCCCAAAGTCCAGGCCCCTCATCTTTTATAATTGATCTGGTCTCCCCTCACGATCCCATGAAGGGAAGTTATAGGGGAAATGGAAAACATGGAGGAACCCATTACCTCCACTCATCTACATGTACATGTATATATTAAACCCTATGTCTGGGGAAAAAGGACAAGTTGTATTCTCTGTAATCACTCTCCGGAGTATATAGAAATAATATCGACTGCACCACCGTGGACGTAGGCACATCTTGGCTGAACCACGTACATCCTTTGTTGTGTGATTGGCATCTTGTATTCCTTATTCTTTTCTTGATAATTGTTTCTCTCATATTTATTTGTGTTGCATAATAATTGCATCTACAAGAATCTATTAATTTTATCTATTAATTGATTTATCCATTTTTTCAGCTTGTATTGTTATGGAGGAAATGGATACCGTCAATTCAATTAATTTGGATATGGATGTGGATCTAGATGTCTCGGAATAAGCTGTTTAACCAGCTGATAAAGCTGTTGAATCCAGTCAACAAAACACTTTAAAGGAAAAGAAGAAATCTGATATTTCTAGACCTCGTAAAAAAAGATCTCGTTGTTGGACATTATTTCAAGAATTACCCTTAGATGTGGATAAAAAAAGGACGGCTAAATGTCAAAAATGTGGAATAATTTATCTTTGTGATCCAACTTATGGAACTGGAAATATGTTGACCCATATGGATAATTTTGTTAGAAATAACACAACTAACACGGGTCAACTTATTCTATCTTGAACTGAAGGGTCTTCGTCGTTGTTTAATTCTTCTAAATTTTATAATGAGGTCTTTAATGACTTACTATATGAGGCTACTATTAAGCATAATCTGCCTTTTAAATTTGTCGAATATGAGGGTATAAGGGCTATTTTCAAATATATTTCCGAGGATATCAAGTTGTCCTCTAGGAATACTGCTAAGGTTGGAGTGTTGAAAATGTTTAAAAGGGAGAAAATAAAACTTCAATCTTTATTAAATTCAGTTTCTGGGAGAATTTTTTAACTTCCGATTTGTGGACATCCGCGACTACTGATGGGTTCCTCACTCTTACAGCCCACTTTGTTGATAACGATTGGAAGTTAAATAAAAGAATACTGAATTTTTATTTAATGCCCCCTCCCCACACCGACGCGACATTATAAAAAAAATCTACACTTTGTTGAATGAATGGTAAGTGGATAAGAAGTTGTTTTCTGTCAAGCTAGATAACACTTCAAATAACGGTGCATTCATTGAGATTTTAAGGAATCAACTAAATTTAAAAGGTGCACTTATAATGAACGGTGAATTCTTTCACATACGTTGTTGTGCACATATTTTGAATCTTATAGACCAAGATGGACTCAAGGAAATTCATGAAGCAATGATTAAAGTTAGGGAGAGTGAAATACATTAAAGGGTCGGCTAAAAGAAAACATAAATTCTATGATTGCGTTTCTCAAGTTTCTTTGGAGTATAAAAGGGGGTTGCGACAAGATGTTCCGACTAGATGGAACTCAACATATATAATGCTTGAAAATGCGATATTCTATCGGTGTGCATTCATCCATTTACAATTGAGTGATTCCAACTATAAACATTGTCCAACCCCAAAAGAGTGGGAAAGGGTAACAAAACTGTAATACCTCGTATTTTTGAACGTATTTTATTTTAATTATGGGATTAGGATTAATTAATTTAAATGGAGTAAATTTATTTATAATTAATCCGGATTTAATTAAATAATTACTATCGTGATGAGAGTTAGTATTTACTGGTGATAATTATGTTGATATTACATAGTGAGTAAAGTAATATATGATGATAAAAATATGAAAGTTGTTGTGAGTAAAAAATACGACAATTATGGATATTAAGTCGGGACGCGCGTGTCAGTCGTGTCGAAACTAAATTAATGGAATAAAAAGTAAAATGTTTTTAATTCGCTCACATGGTCGTTTCGAGTGTGCCGTTGAGTCCAGAGGGGTCAATTTTGTCAGAAAAGTGTACCCGGGGGTTTAGTTTGGGTCCCGAAACTATTTTAGGCCAAATCGACACCCGGGAGAGGTATTTTGGTCATTTGCATTTTTCAGGTAATTAAACCTACAAAAATTAAGAGGTTATATCTGATGGAAACTAGAGCCTTCGAGGGTTAGAAACACTTGAGTTGCAGTGAGGCTAAGGAAGGGAGAATAGAGGAGGTTTCCAAGGGGGAGAGCCATCAATCCTACACCGTTCTCACCAATTCCACCACCAACGCGTAGATCGGAGAACGAGGAGCGTAAATATACCTATAATCTTCTACAACTCAGAGCTTCGATTTCTGGGCAAGTATCTATCTTACTAATTTTGTGTTGATAAGACATCCATGTTAGAATAGGATGAATAATTACAAGTTTTCATAAAGATTTAATGTTGTTTGGAAGATTAAATTCACAATTTGAGTAGGAATCATGTTAAGTTCACTTCCTTGATGCATGTAGAACATTAAACACAAAATTTTGATACCCAATAGAGATAGAAATATGGAAAGTAATGGAGTTCTTGAGAAAGTGAGATAATCTAGGGTTTACATGATAAATTCTTGAATCGAAACCATTTGATGATGGTTCTTGGATATGTACTGAATGTTTTACGTTAGAAATCATCTATACCTGTCTATATTATGTTTGTGATATTTGGTTGGGAGTTTGGGACCTTTTAAATGGATATTTGAGGATTAAAATGGAAGAAACCCGTAGGCCAAAAATATGCAGAATTACAGCCATACCTGATGGATCAATCATGAATGTTGATCGATCGACTAGTTCGATCGATCGATCGACTCTCCTAGAAATTGTGAAGACATTTTCCTTTATGTTTTGATTTAACCCCAACCTTCTCAAATCCGTGGTGTTGATTAATTGAATATAATAAGACTTAGGGAAGATCAGTAGGGCCGTGATTAAGACTTGGAGAAGGTTATTTTGAATCGAATTAATGATAAATATACGATTGTTCACCAAGTGAGTTATGATTGGTAATTATATAATCCGAGGTTTAAATTGACAATATGATAAATCAAGGTTGAAACCAGTAGTAAGGGGATCATTATAGCTACCGAAATAAGTTAAGCCACGGTGGGGTGACTTAGTAACCTCTTTGCGAGTAGGGAAAGGTAATTTAAATTATTCGATGAAAGTGATTACGATAATTATATGTTACGTAGGATAGTCGAGAGTTATACGCTATGTACGGATCATGTGTGTGTAGGTCGTGAGTATACCTATCCTAATTGAAATCAGTATATACATAGGTGTGTAAATATATCTATTGTATGAGTATTCTGTGTGATAAATTATACCCACTCTACTTGCTATCACGGAGGTTTCCGTGTCGGGACAGTCTTATTTTGTGTGCCCATTGGGGGAATATTGACTTGTACCCTAGAACATAGAACCTTGGTACAACCTATCTGTGAGTGATAGAGCAGACGGTCCTAAGGGGGATGTGGGTATGTGCTTACCTCTTAGTGACTTGGAACTATGATTTGCCCCCATTATGTGTGTTTTGTGTTAATACAGTTCGAGAGTGATTCCGATCTAGTATTTTCCTTTTATGTACGAGAGGTACGGGGACTTGATAGCAGAGTATGCATGCACCATTGATTTTATATGGGGTGCCCTATTAATATATATATTGACTGATAACTATATATACCGGTGTTTAATCTACTGTGCCTGTATGTAGATGAGAAAGATAATGATATTAAAGAATAACTTAAGCATGTGGGAACTTAAGACGGTAATGAAATTATAGCATTGATTCATAAATGTCAGGATTTTGATAATGTATTTAGTGTGTAATATGTACGAGCATACGTAAGAGAAAATGTAAGCGCGAATTTAATTCGAACTAGTTAACTGGTTTGGCATTAACTAGGATGGTTTAGCGGCATGTTAGGCATTAACACTAGTTGAGATGTGAGAATTCCCAAGTGAGTGTCTTAATACTAGCATGTATGTGATATCATCTGGTAACCATTTTATATCCTTGCTAAACTGTTTTAAAACTATGTTATGCTCGGGCTCTGACCCGTTTTTTGCCATTTCTTCCTCCTCTTGTATATCCATATAATAAGATGGCATTGCTTTTGAAATCCTAAAAATGTCCAAGCACATTGACGGTTAAGATTTGGCCACACCGTCACTTTTCAAATTAATGATTGAGATGAAATCTTAAATTTCATTTATCCCGCCCAAATGTTAAGCCTCCTTTAATTTGACAACTTCACATTCTTCGATGCTAAAAGATGCCCCCCTTTTTCTTTCCCAAATAAAACACACTACCTCTCATTTTTCCTCATCATCTCCATGCTCCTCAAATCGTTGGACTGAGAATACGAGTACGCGTAATAAATCCCACCAAACCTCAGTCTTTGATCTGCTTTTTTTTTTAGTGAAAAATGAAATCAATTAACTATAAATGTGTTTGAAAATATGTGTTTCCAGCACCGAGTACGCGTAATAAATCCCACCAAACCTCAGTCTTTGATCTACTTTTTTTTGGTGAAAAAGGAAATCAATTAACTAGAAATGTGATCTGCTAAAAGACTGAGTTTCCAACACCGGGTAAGTTTGAGAATATGTGTTTCAAAGTTTGATGGGTTTCCAACTTGCATCATATTTCAATGAATCTGTGTTTCAATGGATCTTTTAGTTCATATTTTATTTTCTCATATTCATAGATCTAACCAATTTAATGTTTTGCTTTCCAGATCTAACAGATTTTGAACATATTTACGATTTTTACAGGTCTCTACAACTCTGTCTCACATTATCACCTCCTAATCGGTGTTGATTCCACCTGCCCCTGATTTGAGCTAAGTGTCCTTCGAAAACTAGCCAGAACGAAGTCATATTTCTCTGATATTTTTTGTGCTTTTAATGTTCTCCATCTTGGATCTTGAGGTTGTGTTACAGATCTATTAAAAATAAAGTTCTCACATATGTTTTATTTTCTCTACATCAGGTATAATGCTTTGTTCATTAAACACTCTTTGTATGCATACAAACACAGTGATGCAAGCAAATTAATACTGAAGTTGTATTTGAAGATCAAGTAGCTTAGAGTGAAGATGCGTGTTGTGGGTGACGCAAGGGAAAGATGCAACACCCCTACGGTATCGTGTGGTAGATTTGTTCTCCAGTTTAGAAGCCTACTGATGTGGAGGCTTGAGAACGACTGGATCTGAGAAACTTTTGGTTTAGTGTTGAATATGTTTTTGTTTGCATTCTCTTATTTTTTTTGTCCGTGTTCACAATTTTCGTGTATAAAGTAAACAGGTATATCTAACATTCATAAAAAAAATTATTTGATTTTCATTTGTATTTGCAAACCGAAAAATTGCAATGTATCTAATGGATATTACTGAAACACCCAACATATGTCACTGTATTTTTTAAGAGATTCCAACCTCCAAAAATCCAAGCAGTGTTCATATTTTGGTTAGTCTTTTGCAAATGTAATGTTATTTATTTTATTCCATGAAAAGAGAGTGCTTGGGAACTAATGCCAGGAAACTCCATCGTTGTGCTACGAAACTTATGATGAGCATTGTTATTTTTTATAAGGTTTGCTCCTCTCATTTCTGCATTGATTCACTTTTTTTTATTGGGAAGTCATTGTAGTTATTTTTATTTTTTTTGGGTGTTGTTACTTAAATGTCCTCATTGAAGTAGTATGTGTGTGTTGATGAGCAATAGTTTCTTAGTGACAACCTATGAAGACAGAGTAAAAAACCTAAAGACCCGGTTCAATAAAAAAATCATGTAGAGAGAGAGTAAAAACAATCAACTATAATATTGGGTGGGTATGTTTGGATCTGCTGGGTTGTGTGTATAATTGATGTATTATGTTGGGTGTGAATGTGTATGTGTTTTAGTTTAGTTTTCAAGGGTGCATTATCCAAGGTTGATAATTTGTGTTTTTCTATCATGTTTCAGATAGACATGATTAACATCGTTTACCCTTTTAAAACACGATAGGAAATGATTATAATATTTTACATTAACTAATCATGATAAGACACATAAAAATACGAATAACCCATCAAGACGCAATTTTGTGTTAAAAACATGACACGAATACAATAAAATATGATTGTGCTAAAAAAATATGATATGAGCATGACACAAACGCAACATGCCATGCCAATTTAGGGTCAAGCTTATGTTATTATGTGTCATGTTATTATATCATGTCTAAAATTGTCATCCCTAACAATATACATGATATATATATTGGGTGTGTATGGTTGTGTTGGGTGTATACATATTATTTCGTTATTTATTTTAAAAAAAACTTGACGTTAGTTATAGTAAACAAACAAACATGACATAAATATTTTAATAAACACTCGGTGAAACTTTTAGTATAAACTATATTTTTTAAAAACTTGGTTTTTTACAAATTTGTATAAAACACAACTTTTTTTTTTTAAAATGTATCATTTTTTTGTAAATTTTGTTTTATACAAATTTTTATAAAACGTATCTTTTTTTTTAAATTGTATTTTTTTTGTAAGAAACCAAATTTTGACTTTAATACATTATTAATGTTTTTAACACTCTAATACATAACACGAATAATGTGATTTATAATTTTCACATCACATTAGAATACTATTTGACATGAATATCACGAGTAAAATTATGAATTAATTAGTATCATGTAAAATTAGCATCACGTGACAGTTAATAATATATGTTAACAATTATATTAAGTACCACACAATTAGATGTATGGTGTTAAAGAGTTAAGTTACATGTAATAGTTATGAATTTATATGCATTGGGGAACGATATATAGATGTTTTGTTGAGGAATGATATTGTTGCCGTTTGCGATTAAGTTACTTTCAAAATTTTTGTCGTTTCGCGATTACGTACTTTCAAAATTTTCGCCGTGCCTTCAGGAACGAGTATCCGCTAGTATATGTATATTATATCCGGTGTCCAGCCACATGGACATCAAGCTTAGACCGTTGGACTGATTGACGTGCTGCCACTGGTGTGGGAGTTGCAGGTCCTTGCATTTAGACGACTTCATCCTTGTTATCTCAGCTCTTCATTTAGTCATTTTTAGATAGGGCATGTGTCTCCTATTTCCAGTTTTTATTTAGTTCAGAGAGACGTTGTACTTTCTTATTTTCTGCACTTAGTTTTCAGTTGGGATTGTTAGTATTATTATTGTTCCCGGTTTTGGGATATTTTCTTAGGATGTTATTCCAACCTGTTTAATTAAGTTGAATGGTTTGGTATTCATTAGTACAATTGTGTTCATATAAATGATTTATGTACGAAATTCTTATTGTTGGAACTTAATCTATAAAATTAAATGTTTTGACACTTAACTTAATTATTTATTAGGTGATAAGTAAAGAAAATTATTTTCGACAGTGATTCTAAGAATGAACCAACTAGATAATTTGGTTTAGTTTAATAAAGGATTGATCCCCCAGTATTTAATCAGGTGGGGTGTCACAGGTGGTATCAGAGCATCAGGTTCTAGACTTCTTAGGGTCTGTGCGGCTTATTATGCTTCTATCGTAGCTTTCTTTGATATAGATCCATATGTTTAGGATTGTTGATTTCTATGGTGAGATACATTCTGCTGCTATAACGTATATATTAGTGAATCTTATTTACGTCCAGGTGTGTTCGTGTACCGAACAATGAAGTATGAAAGGCGAGGGCCGTTGAGCGGACAACAGGAGGTAGGGCTCAGTTGAGGTTGTAGAGTATATTCGAGGATGATGACCATAGTAGAGGTCACCCAAATTATGGAACGATAAGCTAGGACTGTAAAGACAGCTAGGGCACAACATATGATTTCCAAGTGCCGCTATACTCGAAAGTGGTGCCAAATTAGACTCACCCAACGAGGTGAGATTGAGAGAGATTTAGACGAAACATTGAAGAGAACCATCAGTGGAAGTTATAAAAATGCGGAGATTATGTGTGTTAGCCAACGGAGGTAAAATATTCAAAGGCTTGGGCATATGGCGGAGAGTGGTTAACTGGAAGTGAAAATTTGGGGTAAAATTTTCTTGGCTTGTCGGCGCAGTGTGATAATGGTGGGAGTCAACCACCACATTTAGAAGCGGAATGCTGTGTCAATGGAAGGATCTTAGGTATGGTTTGACCGCAAGTTCCTTCATCTGATGTTTCGGATAAGATGTGAACGTTGTTCTGAACTCATCACAGGAGGGCCGGACAAAGGTCCATGTGTGAAAAAAAATGAACTTAATTATTTAGTGAATCTTGTACCAGATGAAGTAAATACAAATGGAGAACATGATTTCAAGTGGGAGATCGAATCATAAGAAAAGTTAACAACACTTAAGGGAAATTCTGTTGGATGGTCGATCCAGGTGGTGACAATGTCGCACTCAATGGATATGTTAACGCTTCTTTGTGCAGGGATCTAAAAGAATTGAAGAATTTAGTCAGAGAGCAAGACTGGGTGAAATGGTGTTAACAAAGCATCACAAGGGGGATACCCATCAGGGAACCCATTTAAATAATTTGGATAACTGAATTCTTACCAAGTGACGGTGAATTCAGTCAGGACTGTTAAGACCAACAATGTATTCCTCAGGGCCAACGGGACTAAGGAAACAACAGGGGTAGCCATTAAAGTTGAGATTGTTAACGAAAATATAATTAACCCTTATTTAATTAAGTTTAATTGTAATTATTGTACATTTTAGTTTATTATAATATATTGAATTTGATGATTCCAAACATATTTTTTGATTATATAAATATTTCTTATTTTATAATATAATTTTGTTTGTACAATTATATACAAATACTTGTGTAATAGTTAATATATTTATTGGGTATATTATTTCATTTCATTTTTTTTGTACTTATTATGTTATGTACGTATAATCTTTTTTGGTCTATAATAGACAATATATTATTTTTGTAACACTGTTTTTCTATATACTTAGTAACATATTTAGTGTACCAGTTAGTATTATTTGCTACATCTATAATATTAGTAATTATTCTTTATGTATTAAATTTTCATTTTATATTTTATAAATTTATTGATATATATAATTTTTTTTTGGTTCTATATTCAGTTACATTATATATATATATATACCCGTATTTATATTTTATATAATGTGTTTTGCATTTTTTTGTAGTATATATTCTATATATATGTTAACAACGCTTGTCCTTTTATATTATAAGATTCATCCTTGTGTATTGTCTTATCACCTTTTACAAGCAAAGTCTCTTTGTGATTGCCTTGAAAGAAAGCTAACAGATCTTCTTTTCACTTGTGATAATGTGAAACAAAACTCTTTTTTAAGATTGCTTTACTTCTCAATCTTTCTACACATCATGACAGCTTTGGGCCATGTGCGTATTATGTTGAATAGATTTTTTTTTGGCTTACATGCCTACTAACTTATCTCTAAGACCTACTATTTGATTTAGCTATGTAAGATCTTTTCTGTTAGCCCCATAGCTGCTGCTATTATTTTATTTATTATTTGTCCGATTTTTTTTATTTTTATTATATAATTTTTTGGACATAACTTTGATACTCACAAAGTTCTGATACTCACAAAATCTTGTTACGCATTTTTTTTATATGAAATATACTGGTCAAAGTGATAAATATATTTTTTGGCCTTAACCTTATTGAAACCTTTAACCGAGATTTTAAAGTTTAGTATTATATTTTTATAGAATGCAGTGTATGGTCATATCTAACATGGGTCTTTGAGTTCGCTGACTTGGTCAGCCCCTCGCGTGCAGGGTCAATTTGTTTTCTCATGCCTTTTTATTTTAAGCATGTTAACAGGTGATCAACTTTAATATATTATTTTTGGACGTTTTTATTGCTTATACGTATAGAACTCTACAGTCGTGTTCTATTATACAGTCAATAAGCTTTTGTCAGCTCCTATTCTATTTTTTTGGAGCCACACTATCCTTTATAAAGATTATGTAGCACCCTGCCTAATTAAATACCGGGTGGCGAGTCCTATACCAAATTAAAACAGAATATACAGTTGGCTCATTCTTAGCATCACTGTCGAAAACATTTACAACTCACCCAATACCCAATTAAGTTGGTGTTAAAAAAACTATCCAAATTCTAATTCAACAAAATCCATTTCTTTAGTTTAAGATTAACACAACACATTTTATTCTACAACACTGATAACCGAACAGTAAACACAAAAGAATTTAAAAGCAATTGGAATAAACATTCCCACATAATAATCCAATACAATAATTCTATCAATAGTAAATGTATTAAAATGACACGAATACAAGAGTATTTGACTCATATAGAGAAGAGATAATTGAAATCCTTTGGGCAACATGCCCTACATAAAATAACACTGTGAATCAAATGAAGATAAGCGTCTAAGCAATACTCCATAGCTCCATAGCTCGTCAAAATCAACTAAGGCTGGCATCCCTGCTGCTGGACACCTGATATAGGAGGTACAATAGAAAAGAAAATATGCAAGGAAGCGGGTCAGAGCCCGATTGTGAAAATAATTTTTAAAACAGCAAGTATTTAACAAGTGCAATAAAGCATTTATTATGTACATGTTAGTATCCAACTCTCATTTGCTATTCTCACCTCTCATCTAGAGTGCACACTTAACGTTTCCTATTAACCTCCTAGTTAGTGGTTCCTCTTCACCAACTCCATAATATAATTCCATTCCCATATCATAACCCCGTATGTCCCATACCATACGTCATATAATTATTCCTATATGTTTCTCATTAACATGATTCGTTTCTCATTAATATGAATTAAGATTTTCAATAAATATTCATTGACTTATTTCAATTCTTTTTTTCAATTCACCGTTATCTACAATTATCACCCAGTAGATGATTTAACCTCAACATATCCATTCATTCATTTAATTTTATATATATATATATATATATATAATACGGCACCCCGAGTCGCAGCTGCGGTGCAATGCATTACTCTGCTATCATGTCCCATCATCGCTGGTCGCCCAGTAGGGGACTACAGGTTCGGTAAGGATTTCCTCGAACCACAAACAACAACACGCAAATTGGAGGCGAACATAGTTCTCATATTCATGAGTCACGCACATACCTACGTTCCCACAGTCAACAGACTTATCAACTCCCGGATAAGTCTTTTATAGACCTATGTTCTTGAGCGATAAATCAAAGATCCCATGGATTCATCAGGATATGACTGCCCTCACCCGCAAACCTCCCGTCGATAGCAAGTAAGCTAGGTATGTCATACACATAAATTATCAATCAATCAAATAGGCATTATCATACCTATAATATACTATCAACAAGGTACTCACATTACCCTTATATTATTCCCATACGTAGCATTATATCTCTTTAAATCCCACGTATTAAAATATCATAACTTTACTTCTTAATTTAATTATCCCCGACCCTCACTCAATACTCAAGGTTCAAATAGGTTTTCCTCAACATATATTCAGTAAGAAGTCACTAATACCCTACTGGTCCATATCGTCATATCTCCCGAATTACGAAAAAATTAAACTCTCCCTTTAATTAGGGTTAAAACCGATAGTTTCAAATCGCTTATAATCACATCTTCTATCACTTAGAATTAAACCCTCTTGTAAACTTAAGGAACCCAGGTGTTATATTCAATCACCTCTACTGGTCCTATCTTTAATCCTCATGTATACCAATTAGAATCCAACAAGTGAATCTAGCAATCAAAATACTTTTCAATATAATTATTGTCATTCAAATCAATTAAATCCCAATCAAATTAATTCGAATCTTATCTAGGACTTACTGATCTTTTCTAAGTCCCATAATATCCACTTAATAATCACCAAATACCTACAAAAGATTTGGGATAAGAATCAACATTAAAAATAAACAACTTTAGGAATTCTGGGGAGGTCGATCGATCGAAGGCAGGGGTCCGATCAATCGATCGCCCAGGTATCTGTAACAACCCGTCCTCTTGGAGACAATTAAATTCCACATTTGGGCATAAATTGGAATTTGGAGATTTTTCTGAAATAGTAATTTTTGGGATTTTCAAGGATTTGAGGATTGTCGATAGGTGATATACTTGCTTTTGGGGTTAAATAAATATGTCGAGGTATTTTAATTATATGTCACAGTTGAGTAAAGCGACAAAAGGTAAGATTTTAATTAGAAAACCCGCAGTAAGTTATATGGGTTAGAATAGCAATCTGTGGTCAAGTACCTAGGATGGAAATTTCGACTGCGCCGTGAGTCTCGGAATGTCCGAGATAGTCGAAAAAGAGTGTCCGATTGTCGAAATTGAGTTTTGGGGAATTTTGGAGTTAAACGGGCTTGTAATTGAGTAAACGAGTCATTTTTGGGTTTTAAGGGGTATAACCCTTTTTCTTCTTGTATAAAGAGGGGGATAGGGAGAAAAAAAGAAAGAAAGAAAGAAAAGAGAGAGGAGGAAGAGAAGAGAGGAGAAAAAGGAAGATTCGGGCCAAACTCCGCTGGATTCGGCTCGAAGTCATCGGATTATATCCACGAGGCAAGTGTTTACTTGCTTTATTTACTTTTTTTCATAAATATCATACTGTAGTTTGGTATTAACAAACCCTAAAGATTTTGGGTTGGGTTTTCGTGGATAAAACGGGTTTTCGGGAGTTAAAACGAATAAACCCCTAAAATTTTCTAATTGGAGAAACATAGAAATTAATTGAAATTAATTGGTGGTTTTGGGTTCTAGGATGTTTAGAACCCTTAATATATGTGTATTTGTAGTTGGTTGAGGTTGTAGGACGTTGGGTGAGGCGACAAAAGCTTGGGAGAAGCTTTAATGGCCGAAACTGTCTCAGAGAAGACGATGAATAGTATAGGCAACGTGCTTGCCGAATCGATTCGGCTCTTGGTCAAAAAATGAAATTTGTATATCTCTTCGACGCGGTCCCGTGAGCATCGACCGCATATTTTTTTGATTTTTTTTGAATTTATAGTGATTTTTCTACGAAACGTTGTCCGAGATCGAAATCGTTAGTTAGAAATTAAGGATAGAACTTTGGAGATAAATATTAGGGGTTCTCAAATGGAGTGTTAGGACCTCTAAAGAATTTTAGGAGATATTAGAACCTTTGGTTTGTAGGAATAAATCCGAGTTATAATTTAAATGGAGGTTGGATTGATATTTGGGGTATTTTGGAGATTGAAAAAAAATGGCCCAAACAGCGCCCCTCGAACAGGCCGAATCGGTTCGGGTCTAGGCCGAATCGATTCGCCTAAGGGGATATGTGTTTCTGCAAAGGGACGAATCGATTCGAATTTAGACCGAATCGATTCGCCATTAAGGACCTGTTTGCAGAACACTTTCTGAATCGATTCGGATTGGGGGCCGAATCGATTCTCCCACAGAATCGATTTGCTATTTGGGCGAATCGATTTGCGTTGGTCAAAATTGCTAGTTTTCTTCCCTTAAGAGTATGGGGAGTTAAAATACAATTTGGGATTTTTATGGGAAAATCCTAGGAGGAGATTAGGATCATTTGGGAATATAGACATATATATTCGCTTAGCGTGGAGTGTTATAATTGGAGATATCCAATAAGTCCTTAGATGGGATTTAGGTATTTTTCATTTATCCAAGTAAGGAAATACTTTGGGTTTAGTATCATGAGAATATGAATGCATGATTATGATTCTTTGAGAGAATCTTTGGGATTATTGGTCATCATTAGATGGTTTGGCAAATATGGCCATTTATATATATTTGAGGAGGAATATATGGTATATATATATATATATATATATATATATATATATATATATATATATATATATATATGCTATGTGATTAAAGTATATATATGATATGATGTAAATAACTTTTGAAAATGTAAATATAAATGTTTTTAAAATTGAAAGACAAATGATTTTCATAAATAATAAAATATGGATACACACCTCTCTAAATCGCTATCATAAGGGAAGTTGCGTACGTATGGTGAAGCCCCCTGGCTAATGAATGCAGGGTGGATATAGTCCTATAGTCCATATGAGCGTTTATTGTATATTTTTGCGCTGGTTAGGAGATTCCGGGTGTGGTCTTAACTATCCCGCAGGCATATGGACGCTTCCCGGCGTCTTGCGTTGTAGGATCCCAGGTTGTCTTGATGATAGGCCCTGGAAGATGATAGCCATTTAGGGGCGCGCACGGTGGGGAAATTCGGACGGGAGGTCTTAGAAAGCGTTATATGTTAAAGAAATTTATGATAATAAATTGGCTTTAAATACATTTCCTGGATGGAAGAAGGGAAATGGGATAAATGTTTTAGCTTCGGTAACACTTCCCGGATGGAAGAAGGGAAGTGGAAGCATATGATATGGTAAAAGCATTTTTATGATAATAAAAATGGCTTTTAAATACATTTCCTGGATATAAGAAGGGAAATGAGATGTTTTAAAACGAAAAAGCATCTTATGTTAATAAAACTGGCTTTTTAAAAGTATATGATATGTTAAAGCAATTCATGCTAATGAGTTGGCTTTTAAATACATTTCTTGGATATAAGAAAGGAAATGGAAAGTTTTTGAGTTAAATATGATAAGTATTGATAAATATTTAGTAAACAAATTCTCATTCCGGGAGATAGATCCGGATGTATAGTGTAATAATGAATATATATATGGATGAATCCAGTACCGAGGGTCTAATGGATCCCGACGATCGACCTTGCCGCATAGTAGTGTATCGGGGGGGTTCCTTGTTTGGATTTCGCTTTGCGAGACACCCCACGCACGAATATGGCAATGTGTTGAGACTGGGGAGAAGTTTAATCCTTAGTGCTCTTATAATAAGATTTATTATATGGTGTATATATATATATATATATATATATATATATATATATATATATATATATATATATATATATATTCTATACTGAGGGACTGGCGGATCTCGACGATCGACCTTGCCGCATAGTAATGTATCGGGAGGTTCCTTGTTTGGATTTCGCTTTGTGAGACACCCCACGCACGAACATGGCTTAGTGTTGAGACTGGGGAGAAGTTTAGCCCTTAGTACATTACTTGGACTATCAAGGGTTGATAGTGGTTGGGTGATAGACTAGTTTAGCAGGGTAGCTTGACTAGGGTGTTTGGAGGGATGCGTTAGGAGTGCACTGTTGGTGGAGAGGTGAGGGGTATCTCATGGGAGTGAGATACCAAATTTAAATATGAGATAAAACCTTTTTCCAAAAATAAGGCATTTATGCACTTGCTAAATATTTTCAAAACTCGGGCTCTGACCCATTTATCTACTTTTCCCTTTCTTGCTATACTATATATATATAGGTGTCCAGACACAGGGACGCCTGGATGACACATCGTTCGAGTCAGACGTCTGTTGCAGCCGTTGTGGATGCGTGCATGATTCTCGGTAGACGCTTCCATTCTTATAATCTAGATAGGAGGTACTGTATAAACATTCGGGTTAATGACCCAACAACATTTATTTATTCTTTCAGTAGCAGTATTCGATATGGTTGTATATTTTGACCGAGTGTTCGGTTATTTTATTTAATTTCAGTTTCATTTACGCAAAACTGTGTGGATGCTTAAATTTTGAAGTTGTTAAAAAGAGTAGTTAAGTAAAATTTTGACACCGGCCTAATAGGTTATTAGTAATTAAATGGATTTTCGACAGTGATGCTAAGAATGATCCATATGAGACTCCTGTTTTAATTTGCTATAGGAGTGATCGCCCGGTATTTTATTAGGCGGGGTGTAACATTATCAACCCAGTTTTTCTGCATTTCTTCTAGTATGGGTTTAACCATTTTTGATCAATCAAACCTTCATATTATCAATCGAAATGACTTATAATCCTTACTACACGATATATCAACATATATAAATGATTTCTAATGATCTAAACATCCTAGAATCATCAAGAGATTGAATTAAAAGCATGTTTTATCCTCTTTTTTCAGAAAATTATCAACATAATATCTTCAAGAACACAACAATGGTTTTTCGAATTTCTTCAACAGATTTATGATTATTTTGTGGATTACTCTCAACCTACAACATGAGTTTGATTCCTATATATTTTTAGTTTCCAGAAATCCATTTAACAACTCCATTATTTCTTTCAAATATGAAAAATCTCATCTTTATAGAACTATTCTAACATGGACAATATACAAACTTAGATTGCAATTATCAAACACTTGCCTCTAATGAAGGTCTGATCCTTTGGTGTAGTATATCACAGGTGGTTATCCCTTCTCCGATCAACCTCCGGTGGTGGTGACCTTTGGTTCTTAGTTCTTCTCCTTCCCAAGTAAGCTTTTCTCTTCCCAAGCAACCTTTCACTCTCTCTAGGAAGATGACTTCTCTATTTTGTGTAGAAGAGATGAATAACCCACGTACACTTAATCTCCAAATACTTATAATAGGACAAAATCCGAAATCACTATTCATCCCCCTATAAAAATGACCAAAATGCCCTTTTGGGTTGTCTTTTCATTTCCAAGTGACTCGAGACCCAAAACCAATATCCAAATAGACTTTTCTGACTATTTCGACCCTTCCGGATGCAACAACGCAGTCGAAATGACAATAAGGTTGATCGAAAATAAATTTCCTTTTTAATTTAACAAATTAGTCCCGACACGTCCCATACCGCGTCCGACTAAAAATTCAGATTACTGAATTAACAATTCACAGTAATATCAATAACATCACATTCATATATTACCTAAATATCTTTAAGTAATATTCAGAATCATCCATTTTAATATCCACAATTTGGATAAAACCCAAATGAATTAATTTATAATAAAATCCAATTAATCCATTAATTTAAAAGTCATAAAAATTACGGGGTATTACATACTTCCCCCTTATAACAGAATTTCATCCCGAAATTCGGAAAGACAAATCATACTGGTAAGGTCAACTCCGAGTATAAATCTCACATCGCAATAAATCTAGGTAGTACCGCCCATACAGTACATTAACGAAAATCTCCATTGATGGTATACGCCAAGCCTCACCATATAGTTTCAACTGAATCGAATTTAAACTTTATCCAATCTTCCCTATACCATCCTCGTGGTAAAGTTTGGGAAAAAAATAATCCTCACGTATTAAACAAATAAATCCTGAAGTCACAACTACTTACTATTTCACAATTATGAAAACTACTACAATTCAACCATCCAGGGCGCCCATACACCCTATCGTACAACTTTCATTATAATATTTATCGCAAAGGTTATAAACTCATATCCTAAAGACCTAACTTATTTCGACTCCCAATGGTTATTAGTTTCATGCGTGGGGTGTCTCGCAAGCAAAATCCAAACAATGAATCCCCCCGATACACTACTACCTAAAGTAGTCAGTCATTGAAACTCTTCAGGTCCTTAGTCAATAGTATATAACCCCTCTGCAGGTTTTATCGATTTAAAATAAAGTCTACTCATCTACTCTCTTATTAAAGACAAGATGCTAGTTATAGTAGTACATACCCTCTCGTATACCATAAGTCAATGCACACCGATAGTCACATCATGCTCGGACATGCCCAAAGTAAGTAATCTCACGATAAAAATCAAACCCACGTGATGACATGAAAAATATAGGTGTCCCTAACCCCTCGGTGAGTCTATGTAAATAACGGTGCTATAGGCTAAGTTTAGCAACCCATTAGCCCATACAATATTAATCGCTACAAAATCAGTATGCGCCTTATAACTCCTTAGATAGAAAACATAGCCTCATTCGTGGGCGGTGGTTGTTAACTCCCACTATTATAACTTTGCTCCGATGAGTTAAGAAAAATTTTACCCCAAATTTTCAGTTCTAGTTCACCACACTCCACTATATGCCCAAGCCTTTGAATATATTGCCTTCGTTAGGTAACACACACAATTCCCGCATTTCAAGAACTTCTACTGACGACTCTCCTCAATTTTCCATAATAGGGGTGACCTCGACTACGGTCATCATACTCGAACATAATTCATAACCTCCAAAGTACGATCTCCGCTATCCATCCAATGGCCCTCATCTGCCATAATTCTTGTACGAACTCGTCCGAACGCAAATAAGATTCACTAACATATACGAAATCTTACCAAAGAAATCAGCAATCCTAAACATAGGGCTCTACATCAAAGAACGCTAAGCTGAAAAAGCAATAAGCCGTACAGACCCTAAAGGACACTAGAACCTGATGCTTAGATACCACCTGTAACACCCCGCCTAATTAAATACCGGGTGCCCAATCCCATATCAAATTAAAACAGAATATACAGTTGGCTCATTCTTAGCATCACTGTCGAAAACATTTACAACTCACCCAATACCCAATTAAGCTGGTGTTAAAAAAACTATCCAAATTTTAATTCAACAAAATCCATTTCTTTAGTTTAAGATTAACACAACACATTTTATTCTACAACACTGATAACCGAACAGTTAACACAAAAGAATTTAAAAACAATTGGAATAAATATTCCCACATAATAATCCAATACAATAATTCCATCAATAGTAAATGTATTAAAATGACACGAATACAAGAGTATTTGACTCAGATAGAGAAGAGATAATTGAAATCCTTTGGGCGACATGCCCTACATAAAAGAACACTATGAATCAAATGAAGATAAGCGTCTAAGCAATACTCCATAGCTCCATAGCTCGTCAAAATCAACTAAGGTTGGCATCCCTGCTGCTGGACACCTAATATAGAAGGTAAAATAGAAAAGAAAATATGCAAGGAAACGGGTCAGAGCCCGATTGTGAAAATGATCTTTAAAACAACAAGTATTTAACAAGTGCAATAAAGCATTTACTATGTACATGTTAGTATCCAAATCTCACTTTCTATTATCACCTCTCATCTAGAGTGCACACTTAACGTTTCCTATTAACCTCCTAGTCAATGGTTCCTCTTCACCAACTCCATAATATAATTCCATTCCCATATCATAACCCCGTATGTCCCATACCATACGTCATATAATTATTACTATACATTTTTCATTAAAATGATTCGTTTCTCATTAATATGAATTAAGCTTTTCAATAAATATTCATTGACTTATTTCAATTCTTTTTTTTCAATTCACCGTTATCTACAATTATCACCCAGTAGATGATTTAACCACAATATATCCATTCATTCATTTAATTCATTATATATATATATATATATACACACATATATAATACGGTACCCCGAGTCACAGCTGCGGTGCAATACATTACTCTACTATCATGTCCCATTATCGCTAGTCGCCGAGTAGGGGACTAAAGGTTCGGTAAGGATTTCCTCGAACCACAAAAAACAACCCATAAATTGGAGGCTAACATAGTTCTAGTATCCATGAGTCACGCACATACCTACGTTCCCACAGTCATCGGAATTATCAACTCCCCGATAAGTCTTTTATAAACCTATGTTCTTGAGCGACAAATCAAAGATCCCATGGATTCATCCGGATATGACTGCCTTCACACGCAAACCTCCCGTCGATAGAAAGTAAGCTAAGTATGTCATACACATAAATTATCAATCAATCAAATAGGCATTATCATACCTATAATATACTATCAACAAG
Source organism: Sambucus nigra (assembly GCA_949130495.1). Classification (NCBI taxonomy): domain Eukaryota; kingdom Viridiplantae; phylum Streptophyta; class Magnoliopsida; order Dipsacales; family Adoxaceae; genus Sambucus; species Sambucus nigra. Next base: position 57,009,206 of record OX422220.1, read on the forward strand.
GTACTCACATTTCCCTTAGATTATTCCCATACGTAGCATTATATCTCTTTAAATCCCACGTATTAAAATATCATAACTTTACTTCTTAATTTAATTATCCCCGAGCCTCACTCAATACTCAAGGTTCAAATAGGTTTTTCCTCAACATATATTCAGTAAGAAGTCACTAATACCCTACTGGTCCATATCGTCATATCTCCCGAATTATGACAAATTAAACTCTCCCTTTAATTAGGGTTAAAACCGATAGTTTCAAATCACTTATAATCACATCTTCTATCACTTAGAATTTAACCCTCTTGTAAACTTAAGGATACGCAGGTGTTATATTCAATCACCCATACTGGTCCTATCTTTAATCCTCATGTATACCAATTAGAATCCAACAAATGAATCTAGCAACCGAAATACCTTTCAATATAATTATCGTCATTGTAATCAATTAAATCCCAATCAAATTAATTCGAATCTTATCTAGGTCTTACTGATCTTTTCTAAGTCCAATAATATCCAATTAATAATCACCAAATATCTACAAAATATTTGGGATAAGAATCAACATTAAAAGGAAACAACTTTAGGAATTCTGGGGAGGTCGATCAATCGAAGGCAGGGGGTCGATTGATCGATCGCCCAGGTATCAACCCAGTTTTTCTGCATTTCTTCTACTACGGGTTTAACCATTTTTGATCAATCAAACCTTCATATTATCAACCCAAATGACTTATAATCCTTACTACATGATATATCAACATATATAAATGATTTCTAATGATCTAAACATCCTAGAATCATCAATAGATTGAATTAAAAGCATGTTTCTATCCTCTTTTTCCAGAAAATTATCAACATAATATCTTCAAGAACACAGCAATGGTTTTCCGAATTTCTTCCACAGATTTATGATTATTTTGTGGATTACTCTCAACCTACAACATGTGTTTGATTCCTATATATTTTCAGTTTCCAGAAATCCATTTAACAACTCCATTATTTCTTTCAAATATGAAAAATCTCATATTTATAGAACTATTCTAACATGGACAATATACAAACTTAGATTGCAATTATCAAACACTTGCCTCTAATGAAGGTCTTATCCTTTGGTGTAGTATATCACAGGTGGTTCTCCCTTCTCCGGTTAACCTCCGATGGTGGTGACCTTTGGTTCTTAGTTCTTCTCCTTCCCAAGTAAGCTTTTCTCTTCCCAAGCAACCTTTCACTCTCTCTAGGAAGATGACTTCTCTATTTTGTGTAGAAGAGATGAATAACCCACGTACACTTAATGTCCAAATACTTATAATAGGACAAAATCCAAAATCACTATTCATCCCCCTATAAAAATGACCAAAATGCCCTTTTGGGTTGTCTTTTCATTTCCAAATGACCCGAGACCCAAAACCAATATCCAAATAGACTTTTCTGACTATTTCAACCCTTCCGGATGCCATGACGAAGTCGAAATGACTATAAGGTTGATAGAAAATAAATTTCCTTTTTAATTTAACAAATTAGTCCCGACACGTCCCATACCGCGTCCGACTAAAAATTCAGATTACTGAATTAACAATTCACAGTAATATCAATAACATCACATTCATATGTTACCTAAATATCTTTGAGTAATATTCAGAATCATCCCTTTTAATATCCACAATTCGAATAAAACCTAAATTAATTAATTTATAATAAAATCGAATTAATCCATTAATTTAAAATATAACCCATTTTAAAAGTCATAAAAATTACGGGGTATTACAGATTATATATATGTGCGAATTGTTTTTTCTATCGTATTAGAGCCACGAAATATATATCTTTTAGAAATGACGTCTGGACGGATTTGATCTAAATGCCTGTTAAAATATCCTTTATGATAAACCTTTGACATCGTCCTTTTTCCCAAAGTTACACTGCATATGTACAATTTGTGTTATAAGATTTTTTTTTATAATATTTATTTGCAAGTTATCGCTAATGTCTATTGACTCTTTATATCAGTTGGATATTATCTCTTGGACTAACATTCTTTTTGTAAAAAAATATATGGGTCATCTACCAAGCTATTTTCAATCACATATATTTTTAGAGTACCAATTTTGAGCTACAACAGCTATATTTTTATGGAGAAGATAAAAATGAAGATTTGCAAGATCGTTTTTCAGCCTTCATCATTTCAGCAATATCTGAAGCATTTAATGCTCACAAGCAATGTGTCTAACAGCTATTTTTTTAAGACATCTTAAATATTCGATAGCTGCATTGAAGACACACACATGAATGAGAATATGATCAAGGGTTAGAGAATTTATTGAGAGCATTTATTTGTCTACTCAGTTGAACATTCAAGAGAGCAATTAATTTTAATACCTGCTCAATCATTGAAGAAGAAGACTTGTGCCTACACCAACATCATTTATTGAAGTCTCATTAAAGAAGAAGAAACTCATATTACAAATTGTATTTTAAGGGATTTCATTATTCTACACTGTACCAAAAATATTCAGATTTGTTTGAAGCATTGTTGAAGCTTCAGATTGTTATACTGGTGATTGGTTCCTACCCGCAAGTGGGCCACGGAATTTGAAGCTCTAAGTTAGCTTGCAAATGATTGTACGCGGTGGTTTGATCCTACCTGCAAGTGGATCAGGTTTAGTGAAGCGTAAAGGAGACGAGGGCTCTAGGTGCGTGCACGTAGGCCGAGATTTGGCCGAACCATGTTAAATTTTGGTGTCATTTACTTTCCGCACTTTTATTATTTATTTGCACATGCTTGCTTGAGTTAATATTTTCAGCACACTAACTTGCAAATAATTAATTTCTAAATTTGACTAAATTAGTTTTAGGGTTGAGATAATTATTTTTGAATTAATTATTTATTTTTAGAATATTAATTTATATTATATACGAAAATTAATTTAATATTCTTAGAGTGTTAAAATCTGCATTTCTAGTTGTTTAAATTAGTTGGTTTCATTTATTAGATATTGTTGGATTTATTCTTTAAAGTTTTATTAATATGAAAATTGTTTAAGTGTCGTAAATTAAATATTTTTTCTAAAATTTTAATTTTGACTAAAAGTTTGCTAATACTGAATTCACCCCCCTCTCTTGAGTATAATCTGGGCAACAGAGATTACCAAAGTCCGAGAGAAGGGCTACCGTAATATGGTCGGTATGGCTGAAGATAAGTGGATTAAAGATATAAGTATTTTGTGGAGAATATGAACGCATGCATTAGTTTTCCTCGAAGTGAGTAAAAGGGACAAGAGTATGGTGCCTAATAAGGGCAATGATTAAGGTAGGTTTTGTTTTGAATCGGACAAACGTGTTATGTTCGGGAACCAATCTAGTAGCCAGGATGGTTGGTAAGGTAGAAAATATGAGTTTTATCCTCGGAGAAGAAGGTATGTTTCATATGACCCAAATGAATCACAGTACTTTGATTTACGCAAGAGCTGCGTGAGGGATGCGTTTAGTGCATGAATTGATAACATTATTATTGTGTGTATGTTTCCCCCTGGTATAGCGGGGTTATATCTGGTGTCACCCGCGGGCGAGCAAGTGTGTTGATTGTGGTATATATTTTATTGATATTACTCATTTTAGTAACGTGTTATACTAGTATGGAATTATCCTGGATGAGGATTTATAAAAATAGTTAGAACGATAGTGGTCAGTTATTGCAAGGCTATCGGGGTTGCTGCTCTAGGGAAGGATGTGTTGTCTTAGTGATGCCTCACTTGCGAGAGAGTCGAGCTCGCATCTATATTATCTTATTATAGGAACTTCGGATAATATAATGTCTCGAAATGTTTGATTCCGGTGTGTAAGGACTTTATTGATATGATTCGAAGTGTATTAGGTTTCCTGTCGAGCGGAGAGATTTAGATTGTTATCGAGTTTAGCACTCAGGACTTGGTGATAGGAAGAGGGCATTGTCGTATCACTCCTTTAGAGACGTGGGAGTTGAGATTTTTTATTTATTTATATGTCTAAGGACAAGAATTTGAGAGTCCCAGTTGTATTCGAGGTTTATGGGATATAATTACCACAAATGTTTAGTGATAGTGCCTTTGGGGGGGGGGGAGTTCCTTGTTTAAATGTAATTGTGGGAGGAGATATAGATTTTATGTCAAGAGATGGGGATATAGGGGTATATGTTATGGACTGAGGACCTAACGTATTTCGATGACCGACAAGGCTAGGTAATAGTATATCAAGGGGGTTCCTTGTTTGAATTTTACTTTATGAGACATCCCACGCATGAAACTTAGCATAAGGTTGGAAGTAGGGAGATGTTTGGTCATTAGTCCATGAGTTCGATACCTCGGTTGTTACAAAAGTATGTAGTTATGACTCTAAGTTAAAAGTTAAATTACGATATAAGGCCAGTGGAGCCGGTTGTGCGGTGAGGAAGCATTGAAAATTTTATTTTATCACCACGACTTGAAGGGTGAAATGATGTTAAGGAGGACTTCGATTTCTAGGGTGGTTGAGAATACTCAAGTGTTATAGACACATTGTGAGTATAGGGGCAATAAATAATTGGGTGTTATTTGTGAAGATTTATGATGCTTATGCCAGTATGCACGGTTTGTAGGGTGTGTGGGCACCCTGGTTAGCTGATGATAGAATCATCCGGGTTAAAGGGACGTAGGAATAGATGTGTGAAATATATGCCTGTGAGACTAATATAACGAAGTGGAAATGGTAGAGTGGATTAAGCATCGTGTGACAAGGACGGTAATCCATATATACGTGTGTGATCAGAGTAGCACACCCGAATTTGGTTGAAAGGCCGTGGGAAGCCATTTAAAAAGGGTTATTCCTTGAGAAGAGTAAAATTTAACTATTATGGAAAATTTGGAGCGGAGTTTTGTCCAGTCAAATGTCGAGAGTGACTTGTGCGTAAATAGAATGATGATGTCAATAAGGTATAAAAATTCCAGAAGTGCACATCGTGGAGAAAAGTCCACGGGTCGAAACTTTCGGTATACGCCGAGGAAAGAAGGGGAGTATAGAGTACCACTTAATTTGAGATATTACAAGTGTAAATCAGTGTTAAGAGGGACATAGTGAGTAGTCTCCGCGTGCACCACTTATAGATAGAAATCGGTTGGAGCAAGATGATCAGCCATAAAATTTATTAACAAGCCGACGATTCCAGTAATGGAAGAGGACAGTCAAGTTGGTAAATTTATTTGATGGGTTGCCAACCTTAAGATAAGGTCACCAGTTCCTTAGAATGTGTGGAACAAGTTGACCAAAAATAAAGTAATTGTTATTCTGTTGGGGTGATTTACCCCATTAGATAATGTGCCCCAGCCTTTCTTTGAAAAGAAGGATCGCGCCGATACGTGGTTCTACCCGATATTGTTCTGAACTAAGATGAGATCCTTGAACCCCACCTTAAATACGGGATTTCAGGAAGCAGTGGGGATGGCGTTTCATTTTGAGAACGTTGTATCACCTATAGCCCGAGGAGTAGGCGAACGGTGATTAACGACTAATGGAGTTGTATGAAAGTAATTTTGAACTCATTGTGGTCATTTCATTTCCACAACAGATATAATTGGTAAGTGAAGTATAGTACGGTAATTGGGAGAAGATATTACCTTATGGTAGAGTTGTGTGTAAACACTCATACCTGTTTATTGTGGACAAAGTGCTTATTGAGGTATTATGTGGAAAAACCTTAACCATTCTCCCTATGGTTGTTTAAAGATGAGTGGATAATCAGAATTTTGGATTGGTTGAGAGTTAGAGTTCGATGACTAAAGTGGAATAACCACAAACTGTCTTAGGTGACTTTTGACTATCGTAAGAGTTACGTCGCCAGGAATCGAGATTTGAAGAACAGACAAGAGTGGTCAGATGTTCATATGGTTTATCTCAGGATGAGAGTTTTGTGTTTAGATAAATACGGGAAGTTGATATGTAATACCCCGTATTTTTACGCGCATAGTTATTTTATTATGAAATTATGGAAATTTGGATTAATTAATTTAAGAGAGAAAATTTAATTTATAACTAATCCCACTTTAATGGTAATAATTACTAGTGTGACGAGAGTTAGTAGTAATCGAAAATAATTATGTTGAAATTGTGTTGAGTAATAACTATGTTGAACATTACGTAGTGAGTAACGTAATATTTGGTTTCAGAAATAATATTATGGTCGGGGGCGAGATACACGACACTTAAGATATAATTATTTGAGACGTGCGTATGAGTCACGTCACTATTATACATTTGGGGGATAAAAAGGTAAATTATTTTTACATAACTTGAATGACTATTTTGAGTGTGCCAGTGTGTTCAGAAGGGTCGAAATAGTCAGAAAACATTACTCGGGTGTTATTGTTTAGGCATAAATATTGTATATTTATTCCCTTAATTTTGATATTTTTATGATCCCGTGCAGTGTAATTGACTTGATTTTATCTCATAATCATGCTACTGACTCTTTTTGGCGAGTACCTCTTATTTTGTGTATCTCTTATGTGTCTTACAAGCATTTCAAGCAAGTTAGTGCGAAAGAGAACTCAAAAGAACGAAGAAAACTCAAGAAATGGAGTGTTCAAGGGCATTTTCATAATTTTTCAGCCTGAGTCCGGAGGTCGGGCCTACTGGAAATTTTAAGAGTTCGAAATTACTAGAAAACTGAAAAAAGGGCACCCCAATCGGAGCTACTGTGAAAGAGTTATGCCATTTTGAAGATTCAGAAAAAAATTCGAAAGAGAAAGAAAAAATGCAAGGGAAGGAAAGTCATGGGGCAATTTTGTAATTTTACATCCAAAATTTGGACAGACTCCTCGAATAAGTTGAAGTTAGTGGATCCATGAGTGCGTAGGAAGAAACAACATCCAAATCCGAGTCACGAGTGAAAAGTTATGAAGGTTCAGAAATTTTGGCAAAACAAGGAAGAAAAGACTTAGAAAAATGTTCACCTCAATTTTCACATCAACTCTGGAAAAGTGAACCAGTTCAGCCCATCAAGCATAAAAAAGTGAACCGGTTCAGTGGAAAAAAAATTTAATTTTTTTTATTTCAAAAATAGAGTTGTGCATGGATGAATGACTGAATATAACGTGATGTACTTAGTTATTTTCGATACCAGACATTAGGGAGCTAGGTTTTTAATAGTTTTAGAGGGTTCTCGCACCCAAGAACCCTAGGGTTTTATTTTCTTCAACAATACTCAAGTTTTATGGAATGAATTCGAGGTTTTCTTCTTCAAAGTTTGTGTTTGTCATCTCTATTCTTTTAGGTCAACTTTTCTTTGCATGTTTATCTTATTTCCTAATATTCCAAGCATTGTTTACATGTTTAGATCTATTTTCTTTATAATTATGAACCCATGCACATTAGATTTTATGTTTTTCATTAGAGTAAATATGTCTGACTAAGTTTTTAAGGGTTGGGGTGCATGAACCCCACCCGATGTGATTCATCATATTGGGAAATAGTCTTTTGAATTAAAATCCTAAAGGAATCGTGTTGCGTAACTAGCGCAACCGTCGTAGGACTTTTGATCTCGTTTGCCCTAGGTAACCGGGATGCTTAAGAGTGCGATGCACATGTTGGTTAATGCGACACTGCTTTGTTCTTGCCTTTGATTTCGTATGATGCGGGCTACGATACTTCATATATGGAATGCTTAGGATTAATTTAGATCGGATTCATTTAAAGTTTTAATTCAGAATCTTGCATCCTACGAGATGAATTATTGGGATGTGGGGGATAGTAATCCGACCTATTGTTCTCATTTTATAGTTAAGCCTTTAATCCACTTGCCATCAACTTTTAGATCAATTAGCATAGCTGCATTTTTTTAAGTTCTTAGTTTCATTAGTTGTTACTCTAAAATTTGCATCTAGTCGATGTTGTTTCATCCCCCCATCATATTTTCATTTCTTTTAGAGTCAAAGCTAGGATTTCTTCATCTTCCAACGTCGTCACGAATTCGTTCGTCCTTTTTTCCTGAGGATAGATACCCGACTTATCGGGATATTACTTGAGCGAAAGGCTTGCACTTGAGCCTACATAGTACGCATACTAGAAACATTTGGGGTCGCGTCAAGTTTGTAGCGCCGTTGCCAGGGAATTAGGTAGACTCAGGTTAGATCAAGTCAATCTAAAGCTTAGACCAAAAATTCAAAAAAAAAAATAAAAATAAAAAATAAAAAAAATTCAAAAAAGTCATATCTCAAAAGCCTTTAATGTAAAATCCTGAACATACTCAAACTCCTTAAAACACTCCAACCATAATTCACGAAAATCCAATTGTTGAGTATAATTTTGACAGCCCCCACACGCCTTGCGTTCCACAGTTTTGGGTTCCACTTCCTACTCCTGAGCACTCTATTGCTAGTCACACTTTGAGTCAATCCTTGAGCCACACATCTAGGACACTGAGTGAGGATTCTATGTCCTTTGAATAGAGAGGAATGTCTGACGCCACTAGTTTCGGCACTGGAGAGGGGAATCCACCCTATCGTCCCATGAAAGACTTACTCTTTCCTGAACAAGCTGTCACCCCTGGTTTCATTTTACTTCCGTATAATGCCGGTCTGTTCAACTTTCGTAATGGGATGATACAGATTCTCCCTACTTTCCATAGCATGGATTCGGAGAAACCATACCTTCACATAAGAGAGTTCAAAGAGACGTGCGACACATTTAGTGACCAAGCTTGCACGCAGGATGTAGTTCGCCTAAAGCTTTTCCTTTTTTCCTTAAAGGATAAAGCCAAAACTTGGCTATGGTCTCTACCCCCGAACTCCGTTATTTCCTACAGGGATATGCAATCCAAATTTATCTCAAAATTCTACCCACCGCATAAGACCAACTTTGTCAAGACTTAAATCCAAGGTTTCTGACAACAAGATAATGAGCCTTTTGACAAGTGTTGGGAACGTTTCCAACATTCCCATCATGGTTTTGAAAAAAACCACTTGATCTCTTTCTTCCATAATGGGTTGACAGTGGCTTCCAAACAACTTGTGCAAACAATGTGTGAATGACCTTTTTGGGGATTAAACTCCAGCGATGCCGAGGCCCATCTTAAGTATGTCTCAGAGACTACTCAAGCATGGGACTCATCTGATCCTAATACCCAAATCCAGCCTAGACAAGTATCGACCACGCCTAATGCATCCGGTCTATTCCAATTGGATAGTAATACCATAATAGACCATTGATTTGATCAATTTTAGAGAGACATAAAAGATCTACTTGATAGACGGTTGAGAGATATCTATGAATCCAGCCATGTCGCAAAAGAAAAGGTGTGTGCTATCTGTGAGGCGGGTCATTCCACAAAGGCATGCCCAACGATTTCCTTCTATAAAGCCATGCATACTAAGTAGGTGGATGCTATAAGAGGGTTCATGGGAAATTTTAACGCCCCATATGGAAACTCGTACAACCCTTCATGGAGAAACCACCCTGGTTTTAACTACGAACAACCACAAGCTGCGATGAACCCACATTCACAGGTTGTCCCACCTCCACCCCCTCCTCAATTTCAGCAAGCATCACCTCCTCCAGCTCCATATATTACTCCACCGCGGAGGAACCTCGAGGATACAATAAACCAGTTCATCAACTCCCAGAGTGCAACCAATGCTAGATATGATCGCATGCTCACTGACATGAATGCGAAAATTTCAAAGTTGCAATCATCATTGAGTATACAAGAGAAGGGTAAGTTTCCGTCTCAAGGCCAAAGACCTCCCCAAGGTCAAACTAGTGTAAGATCTATTTATAATGCAAATCAAGAGCAATATTGCACGATGACCACTCTACGTAGTGAGAAAGTTATTGATCTAATACCTTTACTGCATGACACACCTAAAGTCAAGGAGGTTTCTCCTGGAACGAAAGAGGGCAAAGATGCCTCCTTGAACGACAGTGATAACGAGAACACTAGTGAGCCCCAAGTCGTAGAGAAACCCCCCACAGCCGCTCCGTTTCCCCAACGGCTAGTATCTCATGCCAAAGAGTCCTATCGTGAAGATGTGTTAGACTTTCTTAAGCAACTAAAGATTAATTTACCTTTTCTCGACACCATAAAGCAAATTCCCGCGTATGGTAAGTTTCTTAAGAACTTACTTACGGTGAAACGAAAGCTAAAGGTAAAGAAAAATGTGTTCCTAGCACAGAACGTCAACTCAATACTATCAAGTGACCTTCCACCCAAATTCAAAGATCTGGGTGCACCCACTATTTCATGCATCATGGGGAGAAATCGAATTGAGAGAGCACTAATAGATTTAGGAGCGAGTGTCAACATTCTCCCTTACCCCATCTATAAGCAATTAGGTTTGGGGGACCTTAAGGCCCATAAGCATGACTCTCCGACTCACAGATAGTTTCATAAAGATACCTCGAGGAATTGTTGAGGACATGATCGTCCAAATTGACACATTCTACTTCCCAGTGGATTTTGTCGTTTGGGACGAGGAGCCCTCCGTTGTACCGAGTAATCATGTCCTCGTCATTTTAGGCCGCCCATTATTAGCTATGGATAATGCCTTGATCAACACTCGAAATGGGCCCATGCAACCTACGTTCGGGAATATGACCCTCGAAACAAATATCTTCAACCTCACCAATTCAGAGGGTGAGGAGTGTGAATCACGAGAACTTGATCTTATGGAAGAGACGGTTCACGAGCATGAGAGGTCCCACAAGCGAGAGCCGTTAGGGGTGTGCCTCATTTCATCAAGTGAGAGCAGTAGTTTTGATAATGAAAGAAAGGTGGGGGAGGTGTGTGTAGTGACCGCAATTGAGAGCTTAGAGGTTTGAAAAATAGTGGAGTTAGAGATCGGGTGAGTAAGCGAGGACATAGGCATTACTCGAGAGAGAGAGTTAGGGGACGTGATCATGGAATACTTTGAAAAAGAATTTGGGTATGTGGATGAGAGCCTGAATGTGTAAGTCCAACCTTTATTAGACTCGTTTAGTTACTTGGATGAGAGTGAATGACAAGATACGATAGATGAATTCCTTCGTAATGACCATCCATCCACATCACATAAGTCCAGAGTGAAAGAAAATGTTCGAAACACACTCGAGAGAGAGAATTAGGAGATATAAGTCTTGAATACTTTGAAAAAGAATTCAGGCCAGTGGATGAGAGCCTTATTGTTGAAGTCCAATCCCTATTAGTCTCTTATAGTCACTTAGAAGAAAGCGAATGGAAAGATAAAATCGATGAATTCCTTCTTTGTGACTATCCATCCATACCACTTGAGGTCCCAGTGGCGATTGAGGAGAAAAGTTGTGTTTCGTCTGACTTAGAGCCCGATCCATGTGATCGAAAAATTGAAAGAAACTTAGGTGTTCCCTCCGAGTCAGCACACGCAGGCCACACTTTGAGTAAGCATCACGAGGATCCCTTTCCAATTAGTCACGACGAGTCTCCCGGTGTTTCCGTTATCTATGGGCGAGGTCCCAACTTATTGGTTTATGATATGAAGACAAGAGAGACGAGGAGAGCATTGGACCCAGTTCATGGGGTCGGGTGAGTTTGTGGAGAGATGAGAGGTCGTCGCACCCCCGACGCATATGGGGTGATTTTTGTTGTATTATTGAGTCATGAGTTAGTGTCATTCTGAGTCTTTTTGCATTTTAAATATTTGCATGTTTTATTTATCGCACGTCTTATTTTACCTTATTTAGATTTTAGTCCTTTTGATTGGGGACAATGTAAAAGTTAAAGTTAGGGGGGTGACCAATGCGTATTTCTAAAACTTCACAAATTTTCAAAAATGCCGAAAAATTTCAAAAAAATTGAAATTTTTTGAAAAATCCAAAAATATTTATCTTCAAAATAAATAAAAATCGGAATTTAAAAGCTTAAAAAATGTCACAAATATTTTGTCTCATGTTGTAAAACTTAAATGCACAAAGCTAAAATTGACCAAAGATGAAAATTGAAAGAAAATTGACGACTTTACAAATAAGTGTGGGGATTAACCAACCCGGTGATATTTTGAGCCTATCACTTTTTGCGAGTTTTTAAATCAATCTGAGATAATGGTTAACTCAAAGTTCTTTTCAGCATGTTAAAAATTCGTTGATGATCTCTATTTTATTATTTTGATCGGTCACGAGAAACGTGTGAGGTATTGTCTCAAAAAGTGCACTAACATATCTCTAAAATTAATTACTCTCAAGACGCACATGGTAAAACAACTCGCATTTGGACAATGAAGTAGGCCATCATTTGTTACCCAAAAAGATTAGCCATAAAAAGTCATGAAAAATTAACCTTTTTGCAACCCAAATTTAAGACTAATAAGTTTTTCCCTTTTGTTTAACAACCCGAAAAACCCTAATTGACCCGAAATTGTGAAAGTTGAAAATCCAAAAAATTAAGTCCGAATAGTGCATAAAAAGGGGTAAGAAAAAAAAAATAGAAAATGCTCAACAAAAATAGCAAGAAAAAAAAATAGAAAAAGAAGAGAAAATGAGCAAATGTCTGAAAAAGCACTAATTGACATCACAAGAAAAATTTTCAATTCCAAAAATATCCAACCATCTCCTTTTACCCAATTACACCCTAAACCCAAGAAAGTCCTAATCGAGTTCGAATTGCGAAATTGTCAACCGCATGGAGAGTTAAGGAACAAAAGATAATAAAATAGATTACATGGCGTGAAAAAGAGATGATGCTTGCCGTCTCCCAATAATCGTATTCCGATGAAAAGATATTTTCACCATAAAAATCCCATCTTTCAAAATGGTGTGCGTGAATTTGTGTCCATCATATTTACTCCTTGTATCACGTACACCTAGAGAATAGTCACACTTTCGAGTGATTCATTTGTTAGTGTATTCGGTGAGCATTTGAAATCAAAGTGAATTTTTGGAAAGTAACGTAATGATCAATCGATGTGAATCCGTGATTAAATTTCTGGCTTTGCACACACGCACTATGATTTGAGACTCTTGAAAATTAATTAATGATGACTATTTTTTGTAAAAATTTAAATTGTACAATTGTTTAGCATTTTGAATTTTCTTTGAGTTAAATTTTGTGGGTATATTTACTGCAAACCCTCACGAGACACCACTTGTCCTACTAGGGTAACCTAGGGGTTTAACGACTTTTTGCATACGTAAATGCAATCGCTTGCCCGTGAAAGAGGTATTCTATCCCAATAACACGTTTGCTAAGAGTTGTGACCTTGTTTTGATTCTTTTACATTGCTCGGGACGCGCAAAGTTCTATGTTAGGGGGGGGGGGTTTGATTAGGCATAAATATTATATATTTATCTCCTTAATTTCGATATTTTTATGATCCCATGCAGTGAAATTGACTTGGTTTTATCTCATAATCATGCTACTAACTCTCCTTGGCGAGTACCTCGTATTTTTTATATCTTTTATATGTTTTACAAGCATTTCAAGAAAGTTAGTGCGAAAGAGAACTCAAAAGAACGAAGAAAACTTAATAAATGGAGTGTTCAAGGGCATTTTCATAATTTTCCAGCCTAATTCCATAGGTGGGGCCTATTGTAAAGTTGTAGAGTTGAAAATTACAAAAAAATTGGAAAAAACGGTACCCTAATCGGAGCTACAGTGAAAGAGTTATGCCATTTTGAAGATTGAGAAAAAAAAATCGAAAGAGAAAGACAAAATGCAAGGGAAGGAAAGTCATGGGGAAATTTCATAATTTTACACCCAAAATTCAGGACAGACTCCATGACTAAGTTGAAGTTTTTGGATCCACGAACTCTTAGGAAGAAACAACATCCAAATCCGAGTCACGAGTGAAAAGTTATGAAGGTTCGAAATTGGGAAGAAATCATGGCAAAACAAGGAAGAACAGACAGAAAAATGTTCACCTCAATTTTCACATCAACTCTGGAAAAGTGAACCAGTTCGTCCCATGAATCATAAAAAAGTGAACCGGTTCGGCAAGCAAAATTCTAATTTTTTTTATTTAAAAAATAGAGTTGTGCATGGATGAATGACTGAATATAACGTGATGTACTTAGTTATTTTCGATACCTGACATTAGGGAGCTAGGTTTTTAATAGTTTGAGAGGGTTCTTGCACCCAAGAACTCTAGGGTTTTATTTTCTTCAACAATACTCAAGTTTTATGGAATGAATTCAAGGTTTTCTTCTTCAAAGTTTGTGTTCTTCATCTCTATTCTTTTAGGTTAACTTTTCTTTGCATGTTTTTTGTTATTTCCTGATATACCAAGCATTGTTTGCATGTTTAGATCTATTTTGCTCATTATTATGAACCCATGCACATTAGATTTTATGTTTTTCATTAGATTAAACATGTTCGACTAAGTTTTTAAGGGTTCGGGTGCATGAACCCCACCCTATGTGATTCATCATATTGGGAAATAGACTTTTGAATTAAAATCTTAAAGGAATCGTGTTGCGTAACTATCGCAACCGTCGTAGGACTTTTGATCTCGTTTGCCTTAGGTAACCGGGATGCTTAAGAGTGCGATGCACGTGTTAGTTAATGCGACACTGCTTTGTTATTGCCTTTGATTTCGTATGATGCGGGCTACGATCCTTCATATATGGAATGCTTAGGATTAATAAAGACCGGATTCATTTAAAGTTTTAATTCCGAATCTAGCATCCTACGAGATGAATTACTAAAGTGTGGGGGATTTTAATCCGATCTATTGATCTCATTGCCTTTAATCCATTTGCCATCAACTTTTAGATCAATTAGCGTAACTACATTTTGTTAAGTTCTTAGTTTCATTAGTTGTTACTCTAAAATTTGCATCTAGTCGTAGTTGTTTGATCCCCCAAATCATCTTTTCGTTTCTTTAAGATTCAAAGCTAGGATTTCTTCATCTTTCCAACGTCGTCACAAATTCGTTCGTCCTTTTTCCCTGAGGATCGATACCCGACTTATCGGGATATTACTTGAGCGATAGGTTTGCACTTGAGCCTACATAGCACGCACACTAGACACACTAGACACATTTGTGGTCAGTTATATTTTGTTTTATTCTATTATTAGACTTTGAATTCATGTTATTGGATTATTGTATGAAATTTTAACTGAAAATGTTTACTCCAGTTCTTTATTTAAATTCAATGTGTTCTTTTCTTATGCTATTGTGATGTATGGTGATGATTAAATATTTTCCTTTATAATGATGGTTAATAATAAAATAAAATTTTGACACTAACCTTTTTAGATATTAGGTGGTTAGTTTTTATTAAATGAAAATTTGAGCTTTGGACAGTTATGCATTATTTGAACCAACTTGATATTCTGAAATTAATTAATTAAGGACTCATCACTCTGTAATTAATTAGGCAGGGTGTCACAGTGAGGTGCGGCCTCCCAATAATATTGAGATAATGGGGCCAATGATGTATAGGCTCATCTTATTCGAAAGTCGTTTAGTAGTAAAACATGTGAGGTGCCATTATTGAGGTGTGACCCGATAACTGATAAAGTGTCGAGAGTGTTAAACAATCTCGTTGTGAGGCGGGGCCTATAGTGATCGAGCCTTACTCTGAAGTTGGTTTTGACTACTGGAGGATGTGGTGTAGAAAGATCCTCAGTCTTAGTAGCGGTTGTAGCTGAATTTTGGGATGATATTCCATTATTAGGGGAGAAGTATATAATACCCCATATTTTTGAACGTATTTTGTTTTAATTATGGGATTATGATTAATTAATTTAAATGGAGTAAATTTATTTATAATTAATTCGAATTTAACTAAATAATTACTAGTGTGATGAGAGTTAGCATTTATTGGTGATAATTATGTTGAATATTACTTAGTGAGTAAAGTAATATATGATGATAAAAATATTAAAGTTATCGTGAGTGAAAAATACGACAGTTATGGAAATTAAGACGGGACACGCGTGTCAGTCGTGTAGAAACTAAATTAATGGAATAAAACATAAAATATTTTTAAATCGTTCACATGGTCATTTCGAGAGAGATGTTGAGTCCGGAGGGGTCGAGTTAGTCAGAAAAGTGTACCCGGGGGTTTAGTTTGGGTCCCGAAACTATTTTAGGCCAAACCAACATCCGCGAGGAGTATTTTTGTCATTTACATTTTTGGGGTAATTAAACCTATGAAAATTAAGAGGTTATATTTGATGGAAACTAGAGCCTTCGAGGGTTAGAAAAACTTGAGTTGCACAGAGGCTAAGGAAGGGAGAAGATAGGAGGTTTCCAGGGGGAGAGCCATTAATCCTACCCCGTTCTCACCAATTCCACCACCAATGTGTAGATCGGAGAACGAGGAGCGTAAATATACCTACCATCTTCTACAACTCAGAGCTTCGATTTCCAGGCAAGTATCTATCTTACTAATCTTGTGTTGATAAGACATCCATGTTAGAATAGGATGAATAATTAAAAGTTTTCATGAAGATTTAATGTTGTTTGGAATATTAAATTCACAATTTGGGTAGGAATCATGTTAAGTTCACTTCCTTGATGCATGTAGAACATTAACCACAAAATTTTAATACCCAGTAGAGAAAGAAATATGGAAAATAATGGAATTTTTGAGAAAGTGAGATAATCTAAGGTTTACATGATAAATTCTTGAATTGAAACCATTTGATGATGATTCTTGGAGATTTATTGAATGTTTTAAGTTAGAAATCATCTATACCTGTCTATATTATGTTTGTGATATTTGGTTGGGAGTTTGGGACCTTTTAAATGGTTATTTGAGGATTAAAATGGAAGAAACCGGTAGGCCAAATATATGCAGAATCGCAGCCACACCTGATGGATGGATGGATCGATCGATCATGAATGTCGATCGATCGACCAGTTCGATCGATCAATCATTTTCTTCAATCGATCGACACCCCTGGAAATTGTGAAGAAATTTTCCTTTATGTTTTGATTTAACTCCAACCTTCTCAAATTCGTGGTGTCTATTAATCGAATTTAATAAGACTTAAGGAAGATCAGTAGGGCCGTGATTAGGACTTGGAAAAGGTGATTTTTAATGGGATTAACGATAAATGTACGATTGTTCCATGAGTGAGTTACGATCGGTAATTATATAACGCGAGATTTAAATTGACAATATGATAACTCAAGGTTGAAACTAGTAGTAAGGGGATCATTATTGCTAATGAAATAACTTAAGTCATGGTGGGGTGACTTAGTAACCTTTTTGTGAGTTGGGAAAGGTAATTTAAATTATACGATGAAAGTGATTACGATAATTATATGTTATGTAGGACAGTCAAGAGTTATACGCTATGTACGGATCATGTGTGTGTAGGTCGTGAGTGTACCTATCCTAATTGAAATCAATATATACATAGGTGTGTGAATATATCTATTGTATGAGTATTCTGTGTGATAAATCATAGCTGCACTACTTGCTATCACGAAAGCTTTCATATCGGGATAGTCTTATTTTATGTGCCCATTGGGGAAATATTGACTCGTACCCTAGAACATGAAACCTTGGTACAATCTATCTGTGAGTGATAGAGCAGACGGTCCTAAGGGCGTGTGGTTACATGCTTACCTCTTAGTGACTTAGGACTATGATTCGCCTCCATTATGTGTGTTTTATGTTAGTACAGTTCGAGAGTGATTCTGAACTAGTATTTCTCTTTTATGTACGAGAGGTACGGGGACTTGATAGCAGAGTATGCCTACACCATAGATTTTTTGTGGGGTGCCCTATTAATATATATATTGAGTGATAACTATATATACCGGTGTTTAATCTACTGTGCTTGTGAGTAGATGAGAAAGATAATGATATTAAAGAATAACGTAAGTGTGTGGGAACTTAAGACGGTAATGAAATTATAACATTGATTCATAAATGCCATGATTTCGATAATGTATTTAGTGTGTAATATATACAAGCACACATAAAATAAAATATAAGAAGGAATTTAATTCGAACTAGTTATCTGGGTTGACATTAACTAAGATGGTTTAGTGGTACATTAGGCGTGAACACTAGTTGAGAGGTGAGAATTCCCAAGTGAGTGTCGGAATACTAGCATGTATATGATATTACCTGGTAAGCATTTTATACACTTGCTAAACTATTTTAAAACTATGTTACGCTCGGGATCTGACCCCTTTTTTGTCATTTCTTCCTCCTCTTGTATATATATGTATATTATATCAGGTGTCCAGTCACAGGGACATCAAGCTTAGATTATTGAACTGATTGACGTGCTATCGCTGGTGTGGGAGTTGTAGGTCCTTGCATTTAGACGACTTCATCCTTGTTATCTCAGCTCTTCATTTAGTAATTTTTAGATAGGGCATGTGTCGCCCATTACCAATTTCTATTTAGTTCAGAGAGACATTGTACTTTCTTATTTTCTGCACTCAGTTTTCAGTTGGGATTTTTAGTATTATTATTGTTCGCGATTTTGAGATATTTTCTTGGGATGTTATTCCAACCTGTTTAATTCAGTTGAACGGTTTCATGTTCATTACTATAACTGTGTTCATTTAAATCGTTTATGTGAAAAATTCTTATCGTTGGGACTTAGTCTATAAAATTAAATGTTTTGACACTTAGCTTAATTATTTATTAGGTGATAAATAAAGAAAATTGTTTTTGACAGTGATGCTAAGAATGAACCAACCGGATACTTTGGTTTTATTTAATAAAGGACTGATCACCCGGTATTTAATTCACTGGGGTGTCACAAAAACTTTCAAAGTTTTTGAGTTTATTTTATGAAGTAACTTGCTTATTTTCCGGAGAAAAATATCCCATTGCCAACCTCCTCTTCCTTTTAGTTTTTATCATCCAAATTAAGTTGAAAGATGCAATGGAAAGGTCCGATAGTTTTATGAGTAGAATGGGGGGACACATGAACTTCAAATTTGAAAAATACTAGTCTAAATATAGTGTTATTCTTGCTATTGTTGTCACGTTGGATCCGCGGTTCAAGCTTCAGTTTGTAGAGTTGGAATATATAACGTTACACGGTAGTGATTCGTATGAGTATAAACGTCTCTGCCTCTGATAAAAAGAATGAGTTGCACAAGTATTTTGATGAAGAAAACTTAAATAGGAAACAAGACTTGGTTATTCTTACATGGTGGAAGGGAGAACAAGTTTGTTATCCTATACTTTCTCTTATAGCTCATGATATATTATCAATTCCCATATCGACTGTCACTGATGAATCAGCGTTTAGTATTGGCAGTAGAGTTCTCGATCAATATCGTATCTCTCTTTTTTCGAAAACTGTCCAATCACTGCTTTGTACTCGAGATTGGATTTTTGGAAAAAGTGGTATATTTGTTAAGTTCATTTAGATTTATTTTTTATCTCCTCATATATCATTTCTAAAATAATAAAATCTTTATTTGAATTTTCTTATTCAGCTATTGGTAAAGAGGAAGACGTTGATGTGAATGAAATTACGGAGGATATTTTCAACTTGCACATAAGTCGCAGTCCTTAATCAAGCCAATCCTCCAAGACTATAGTTGTTGAAGAGTATCATTACTAGTAAGCTCTATTAGTACTTGTTTTATATAATTTATAATTTGTAGTTCATCTATTCTAATTATATTTATATATTGTTTTGTACACTACACAGGTATTATTAGCAACAAGCCACCACTTTTTGTACACATGCAACATTGATTATGAGCAGCAAGCCCAAACGATTATTAGCAGCAACAACAACATTTTTACACATGCAACGTAATATTGGCCCAATCAATTGTATATTTTTCAGCAAGAATATTGGCACATATCAGTTGTATATTATTCATCACAGCAAGCCGCCAAAGTTTTGTAATATTAACACTTTCAATTGTGTATCTTTTCTTTTGGGCAGTTTAAATTGGAAGCTCAATTGCATATCTTTTGTATAATGCAGATTTTTTTATACATAATCTAATGCAGATTGTTGTACATAATATAATGCAAATTTTTATACATAATATAATACAATTTTTTTTACATAATATAATGCAGATTTTTTGTGCATAATATAATGAAATTTTTTTATGCATAATATAATACATAACATAATATAATAAATTTCATGCATAATATAGTACATAACATAATATAATACATCTAATGCAGATTAGGCAAGTGTGTAACGGTTAGATAATGGGCCACCCGTTTAAACCCAAACGGATTTGTTAATACTAGCGGGTGCTAATGGTTTGGGTCGTGTACCCGTTAACGTTAATGATTCGTGTTTGTGTATTACCTTTAGACTCATTAAGACTAACGGGTTATGTATGGGTTTAGGGTGTTTTGACACGAACCCGTTATCACCCGACCCATACATGACCCAACACGATCCATTGACAGGTCTAGTCATAACCATTTGAGATAAGGATAAGATCATTATCCATGTGTAGAGACTCATTTTATCCGCCGAGGTAATGGCTAGATGCGAGGTAATCCTAATGTGAGAGTAGCTCATGGGCATTTTGAGGTGCCCATAGGACAAATTGTGTGTGGCGTCATAGTGGATAAATATCGAATGTTGTGATGCCTTGAGGTGTTTGATGGTTAAGGTGCACTATAGGTAGAAGTTCGTAGACTAGTGTCTTTGCAAGCACCGAATGATCGTGATGTGGGTATTGAAAGGTTTGTAGAGTTCACCTACAATGATAAAGGTATGGATGACGAAATCTTATCGAGTCTTGAGGATAGTTACATGAAATGTGTTTGGTGTCCTTAGGAGAGCAGTAAGTCCATTATGAAAGGAGCATTAACATCCTAGAAATGATTGTGTTGAGGATCAGGTTATAATCCCATATTTCTGGTCGTTTAGTGTACGTGCCAGTATGGCTTCGTAAATCGGCACAAATGGCTAGTTTAATCCCTAAGATAAGGTGATAACTTATGTCATTATAGGATTGATGCTCGAATGTCATGGAATGACTAGTATGGGGGCGATGATACTCAATTTTGGGATGTACTAGGAAATGTATTCGAGACTTAGGGTTCTATGTGGAGGCTTGAAGATGGAAACCAAGGTGGGTTAACATCGAAACATGATTATAATGTCGACATGTGTCGACGGTATGTGCTAAGGTAGCATTATCAATGTAAGGACTAGTTATTGGCGCGCCTTTCCAAAATAGTTCGGGTTAGAACGTGTAGCCCTGCATGATTTTTACTACGCTTAGAATGCCAATGGAGGCGAGTGTGGTCGCCACGTAAATTTTGTGTGGGTAGAATACAAAAGTAAGTTTGGTGGAAATCTCGTATGGTTAAAAGACATGGTAAGGTGAATATCTTACTTTAATGGAGTACTCCCTTGTGACACCCCGACTAATTAAATACCGGGTAGCTACTCCTTTATAAAATTAATTCAAAATGCCAAGTTGGCTCAGTTAATAGCATCACTGTCGAAAACATTTTTAAAGATTACTAACCACCTAGTATTTAAAAAGTAAGTGCCAAATTTTATTAAATCTGATTAACATACAACAAGAGTAATGAATAACTAAATAACACCATTCACCATACTGAAGTAAAACGAATAATCATCACAATATGTAAATAAACTCTGGAGGAAAAACTCCTCAATACAAATCCCACAACTGATAAGTAAACTGAAATAAATAACTAAAACTGAATACTGAGCAATACATGCTAGAGTCTGAAAACTGAAATGTAAAAATGTCTAATAGAATTGGGCAACATGCCCTACAACTGATAGATGCTGAGACTGGAATCCAAATGAGAGAGGCGTCTAAATGCAAGTCCCTGTAGCTTCCACAAACAGCTACAGCTCGTCTTCTAAATGAGAATCCTATGCTTGGTGTCCTTGTGGCTGGGCACCTAAAATGGTTTTACAAGAAAAAAATAGATTTGAAAAGCAAACGGGTCAGAGCCCGAATGTGGAGTTATATTTTAAAAACCTGCAAGTGCTTTAAAAACATTTAAAACATTAAATGCAAAGTACATGTTAGGACGTGCACTCACATTATATTCTCACCTCTCGTCTAACTGTGCACTCCTAACGCAAGTACCCATCTATAACTACCCATACTACTAGCTAAGTGACAACATATCTAGCTAGACTGCCAAAGGTCCTGCCAATAATACTTGGTTCCATTTACATAATAATGCTCGTAATTAAATAGGGGTTTAACGTCAACTCAGATACTCAATGTGCAATATTTATAACTGTCAATTAGCTCGTTATATATCTCGAAACAATACCGTAATATAATTACAACATTAACATGATGATTCTCATTAATTAAATGTATATTATTCACATCATAAATATACAATACAAGCGCCCCGTAACTAAGCTGTAGTGCACACATACTCTGCTATCCATCCCGGTACATCACGTACATAAGGATCACATATTCCGAATCTCTCAGGAATAGTTCAGATAACACAAATCACAAATAGTGGAGGCGAACACAGTCACCATCACATGGGTCACGCACATACCTACGCTCCCATGGTCAGCGGACTTATTAATATCACAATAAGTCTTTCTATGACCTATGTTCATCAAGGTACCAGTCTATATCCCCCCCGTAGGCACACAAGGATTAGAGGGTCCTAAGCGAACGTAACCTCCCGTGATAGCAAGTATGGTAGGTATGTCATACACATAAACTATATACTAAGCATTCACACATCTTAGATATCACCATTTTAATAAGGTATAAGCTACATCATAATACCATTATTCCAAACTTATGTATTTCAAGTCTCCCGTTAATATAAAGTTAAATTACCAACACGTCTCACGTCGTAGTCCCTTAACCTTAAAACCTATCTATAATAGATTATTAGGTTTCGATTATTCCCAAATATAACATCTTTATTCCTAAGGTCTTTACTTCTGCTCTAAACCTTATTTCATCGAATTACACAATTTTGCACTATTAACCCAGACGTTACCTCTCTAACGAATTTCAATAACCTAGAATAATTCCCCGAATTGCATTCTAATTAAAGTCCACTATAATAATCACACCTACTGGTCTCCCTTAAGGGTGAGGGTATTCATAAGTTCTCCAAACATATTCTCCGAGGGTTTCCACCATTTAAAATCAAATTAAGGAAAATTTTACTCATTCTGGGAAGGTCGATCGATCGACCTATGAATATCGATCGATCGATCTAGTCGATCGATCGACTGATGAATGTCGATCGATCGATCGAACATGTATGGCTACGGACTGCTTCGTTCTGCAGATTTGAAAACGTCCCAAAACTTATTTCTAATGTATGATTCTCAAATATAATGTTATAGTAATGTCATATAACAATCCTTCAATATTATTAACGTCCACAAACCACTAATTCAACATCTAAAGGCTACATATGGGTCAAACTTCATCAAAAACCTAGTTTCCAGATTTTATCTCAAGAACATTCATAAACTTCATCTTAAATCCGTTTTTGGTATAACAAAAGTCGATAATTCCCTTAATATAATCTTCCAGTAACATTCTACATGCAACCTATATCCCAAAATTTAAACTAATAACTCCAATCTTATGGGTTTTTCATTATCTTCCAAGAACATACAAAATTTATGAATAATCTAACATGGAAGAAGCATTCTCTGAAATTTAAATGGAATAAATCACTTGCCTTGATTGTCTCTGGATTTGGTGTTGGATTTGTAAGCTCTTTCTGCAGATTTCCTCTCTCTCTCTCTCCTTCTCCAAGCTTTCTTCTTCCAAAGGTGGCTATGGTGGCTAGGGTTTTCTTTGGGAGAGTTGGAAGACTAAATGATAACCTACGTAGCTTATGGGGTTAATAAAGGGTTGGTTGGGTCAATTCCTTATCAGATTACAACTCTCAATTTTCGTCACTTTTAATTACCCAAAAATACCAAATTACTAAAATACCCTTTAAGTTACCGGTATGGCCTAAAAATACCCCGGGACCCAAACTATACTCCCGGCTAGTGTTTTCTGACTATCTCGACCCTTCCGGACGCGTTGACGCACTCAAAACGACCATACGGGTTATAGATTTTAAATTCACTTTTATTAATAAAATAATATACCGTGACGCGGCGGTCCCACGCGTCTCAACAAAATTTCTAAAATGCCGTATATAAATCTCACGACAAATTTTATAGTACCAGATACATATATAATCATATATGCACATAATCAAATACCAATTCGCATCTCATTAGTATTTATAACCCGGATTAATTTCCAATTAATACGCTAATTAATTAATTAATCCCAAAAATAATTATAGTCAAAAGTACGGGGTATTACATCCCTAGGGGAATTTGAGATTTTGATCACGATATGTTAAGATAAATAATAGCTTATGTGTAGTAGGTTGGTGATGTCGCCACCAGTAAATGGATAAGGTCAATGTAGATAAGGGTGTGAGGCATTAGAAAATCGGAATGGTTCATGTGTGCCAAAGACATGAAGGGTAGGGCCTTGCTCCCAAGGTGGAAAGTCGAGCGTTTACTTCCTAAAGGACTACCGATTCGTATATTTCTTTCTTATTACGAGAATGGATGGTTGTGATTCGATTCGCCATGTATAGTGACCCAAGCCATGGTATGTGGATAGGATTATTTCTCGGTGAGAAGTTTAGGAATGAGTGACATGATTCAAGCATATGGTATAGGTTCGCTTTCCTAAATCATAGTCGTATGCACTTGGGCAAAATTTATCAGAATGGTTGCTTATCCCTTTTGACTCATGTGTTTCCCTCTTGGTTTCGATAATCGGGGATCGATATTATCACATATGTGGTGACTCGAATTGATACCGTGTAATGGTACTGCGTGGTTGGGCCTCGTAGAGCACGATGAATCGGGTATGGTCAATGCATCTCGATAACTGGGTGCACCCTATTTGAGGTAATCTTGCTATTGCATAAAGTTCTGTGCACGGATGGTTGCGCTTTTGGCCACACGATTTGCTCGTAGTATTGATCTTTTTTTTGGATTTGTAGCCTTTTGACTGGGCAACACGACAGTCAGTGGCTCCAGTTGAAAAGGGCATAATGATGGCTTAAGGATATTATATAGTGTCATAAATAAAGGAAGAATTAACAAAGTGATGCTTTGCCACGGTGAGTGGATTGAGTGAGGCTTTAGCGATGAATCGGGGTGAGACACCTAGTGTAGTACTAGGTTCATCAGAGTGACGCATCGAAAGGTGTAATTATAGCTCACGGTGATGACTTGGTAAGAATATTACTCCTTGGAGAGAGAAAATAACATAGTATGACAATTGGCGAGCTCATGCGAGTTGTGTAGTCAGGATAGCCAAAAAATTTGTGGAACGCAGGATGTGTGGTCCTAAAATATAATTGATTTTAATGATAAATATGAAGATTGGTTATGTTACGGTTCACATTGGGTGAGTGTGGACCACTTGAAAGGATTTGCCCATGGAGGCACCGGTATGCCTTATGTACTAGCATAGGTGGTGTTAGAAATGTTTGGACATGAACATAAAGTGAGTGAAGACTCGGAGTCGATTATGTGATATCATGGTTAACGAGATAGTGAGCATTAGAGCATGCTGCATGTTGAGTACTTGGTGACTAACCCCGTGGGGGGGAACGCAGGGCGGCCTTAGTGTTGATAACTTCGATGATTTTATATTGGAGAATTTCTATGGCTTAGAATAGAAGTTGGTAAACCACATGAGCTTAAGGAGTGACGGATCGAGAATTTCAGGGATGAAATTCCCCAATAAGGGAAGTTTGTAATACCATGTCCATATAATTCAATTACTTTTTGTATAAATTGTGATGGGGGTGAAGATTGAAGAGAATTATTAGAATATTGTGGGTCAAAATTGATGGAATAAAAGAAAAACAAAAGGGGGTAATTTTAATGACAAAGGGATGTCGTTAGAATTAAGATGGGGTTGTCGCATAAAGGTCGCGCATAGCAGGTCTTCAAATGAAATCACATTGTATTATAGTCCCAAGTCGTGCGAAGGTCACGCGAAGCCACTAATCGAACGAGGTGTACATGTCGTTCGAACGAGATAGGCATGTCGTTCGAACGACATGTCTCAAAAATGTTTTAATCAAATTTCCCTTGTGCGCTGTCACATTTCTGGCCCTTGATTCGGTGTGCTGTCAAGCCCAAATGAGCCCATAATGGGAAAAATGGGATTTTTGGTCTTTAAGGGTTTTTTATAAGGATGGTTTGGGCTATTGTTGGGGGGAAAATTTAAGGATATAGATAGATAGATAGATAGATAGATAGATAGATAGATAGAGATAGAGAGAGAGAGAGGGAGAGAGAGAGAGGGGGGGGGGGGTGATTTTACACCATGGGATGGCTTCTCCCCACCATTCCTTCAACACTCTAACACCATAAACCACCATTTTCTTAGTGTATTCCACCATATTTGAACAATATATACCCATTTCCACCATTGTTGAGGAAGAGCTATGAATTTGCAAGGTGTTGTTGGGAGTTTTTGGAGAAGATGGAGATGGAACTTTCACGGAGTTTGAAGTGGGTTTCAAAGGGGTTTTCCTTGGAAGATTGAATGGAGAATTTTTGAGGGTGCATTTGGTAACCCCTTGAGGCCACCTTTGTAGGTGGGGGTTGCTCCTCCTAAACACACATTCTTGCCACCATTAGAGTCCTTAGAGGTGGGATAATCCATCTTTAGTATTTAAGACTCTAGTTGCATTTTTAGTTGTCTTGTGGTTAAATTATATAAGTAGGATGCCTATGAATAAATGATGATTTTTACTAGAATAATAATAAATATTTTTAAGGAATAAAATTGTTAGTAGAATATTATTTAGTTGAAAATAAAGAATGAATAAATATTTCAAAGTCTTGAAATAATAAAAGTTGATATTTGTGAAAATCGTGTATATTCTAAAAAGATTGATGTTAAACATTTTATGAAATAAAATGTTTGAAAATATAGATCTATTTATTAAACATTGGTGAAATAATGTTTCACAATTTCTTGCAAAAATGTACAGTTTATGAAAATGGACATTTGTTAAATGTCTTTTTTGCCTTGAAAGTGTATTTTTGCAAGTATGATGAATTTATAAGGAAATGTATGTTTAATCCATTAATAGTATTTTAAGGTTTAAAATCCATATTCTCATGCATATAATCTTGTAGTATTTGGATAATAAATGTATAAACAGTTTAAAGAAGATTTTATTGGGCTTAAACATGAAATAAGAAAAAGTAGAAATTCTAGTCTTCAAGATATGTGAAAAAGGGTTTAAAGGTGTGATGAACATAAGGTTGTAAGACTAAATGTATTAATGAAAAGGAAATAGTATTTTATTACAAAAGTAGTCTTTAAGTGTAATTAGATTTCTTAAATAAAGAAAGTAAATAAATGACTAGCAATGGTGTTGAATAAATGTTAATGGTTAAACATTGAAAAGTTGGTGTGTGTAACTTAATAATGTTGTAAAAGATTAACATTTATGAAATTGGAAAGGAAAGAATGGAATAAAGATGTTTTCAATTAAGAAGAATATTACTCCAAGGTTAAAAAGGTGTTGAGGTGTTAAAACACTTAAGAAGTCAGTGTGGGTAACTTAATAGTGTTTTGAGAAAATTAACACTTATGGAAATTGGGTAAAACTTGAGTTTGGAAAAAAATGGTAAAATGATAATTTTACTTAGAGTTGAACATTTTTATGAATTAAAATTTTTGGAAAAGGTGTTACACAAATTGGTCCTAAATGAATATGATTTTTGGAATAAAATCAAGGTTAAAGTGTAAAGGATGCGAAATGATAATTTCAAAGTGTAACACAAATTGGGGTAAAACCTCGAGTTTTGGCTTTGTTCGGATAAAAGGAAAGGTGGAATTATGTGGACTTTTGTAAAATGTTATTAAGACATATGTAAAGGAACTCGGATGACTCCGGGATAATTATGGAGGGCCCGAAAATCTGGAGTGAAAGAACCAAAATAATTAACCATAGCATATGGTGCGCATAGCCAGCGGTGTGGAGCCCGTTAAAGTATGTAGTTATTGGAAGATTCCGATAAAATATAAAATATAAGAAACATGCCAAGAAATGGGTTGTGTTGTGAAACATGTTAATACAACCTAACTTAAATGAATTAATGAATGTTTCGATAATGGTGAAATTGACAAGTAAATGTGTAACTTGATTAATGTCCATAAGGTAAAGGAAAGGTAAAGTAAGTTGGTAAATGGATGGTTAATCAACCAAAGTGGTTAAACCCATAATTAACACGAGAATGTTTTGTAAAAGATTTTCATATACTAAATGAGTATTTTCTAACATGGTGTTCGCATATGTTGAAAGGGTGATTTTCAATGAAAATAAAAATACTATTGAGGATTGGTTAAAATGAAAAGGGTAATTTAGTTAAAGAAATGGTTTTAGGTCAAAACAAGGGTAGTTGTTTAAAATAATTAACCATGTGTGTTAAATAAGGTGATAAATGTCAAGATGAGAAAAGGAAGTCTTTTATAAGATTAAGATAAATTAATCTGAATAAATAAGGTTTTCAGAAGTAAATTGTTTCATGCATTAAGTATATGTATTTATATGTTTATATATGTATACAAGGTAGTTGCATGTGCACGTAGATATAACGTGTTGAAATCTTCTTTCTACCGTTTGATACTATACTGTATTTGTATATTTCTCACTGAGCGTTTGGCTCAACGATTTCGTATTTTGAGAGCATTATACATGTAAGTACTTCATTTTATATTACGTTAGTATCTCTTTATGCTTGGACTTCGGGGTGCTCCCCATGGGTCCCTCACATAGTTTAATTTGAAACTGGGATCGTATGCTAAACAAGTGAAATATTAATTAGAATAAAACTAGACTAGAAACATTATATAAATTATTTCATTTCATTTCACTTCACACCTAATGCTCGAGTCGGACCGGGTTCACTACGGGTAACCCATAAATCTGGGTCGAGGCATTATATAACGATAGGGTGATCCTAGACAGCCTCAACTCCCTCCAAATCTAGTTTCTCATGCACGGTGTATGACAGAATTTTCACACTTGCTCCTAGATCTAAAAGGGATTTCTTAATGATGTTCTCCTATATCTTGATAGAGATCATCAGAGTCCCCGGATCATTATACTGGACGGGAGATACGTAGGAAATGATCGATCTTGCTTGATTGGTGGGAAAATATTTCTTGGGTATGTTCGTATTTATCCTGAAGGTACAAAGGTCCTTCAAAAATTAGGCGTAAGATAGGACTTTTTGTATAGAATCAAGTAGCGGGACATTGATTTTTACTTGCTTAATTACTTCCAACATCTTATCAACTTGCTCCTTCTTCTTTTGTGGCACCAAATGTTGGGGAAGTGGAGTTTTTGGGACATAATTCCCTACAGATGGATTGGAAGACGAGGGTGGGGAGGAATTTGGATCCATTGGTCGATCTTCTTTAACCTTACATTTCTCAGATTCACTCTCGGTGGGTGGTGAAACATTATTCTTCCTTGCAAGACCTAAGTGTGATGATGGCTGTAGCTTGCTCTAGGGTGTTAACATGCACATGTTGTCTTAAACATCATATTGACCCGTCGGTATATTACCTTTTAAATTGAGCTCAGGTTAACTCAAGAATGTTCCCTTGTTTCTTTTACTCAATGTGTTAGCTAATTATCTCACCTGAACCTCGAGTTTGGTAAATAATTGAGTATCTATGTGTGGGCTTTGCTAGGAGTATTGGAGGACATTTTAGGTGATTTGTAAAAACTGAAGGGTACTTTGGGAAATTATATTCATAGTATCCTTTAAATATTGGATATTTTGAGATGAATAATACGAAAATGCGGGGGAATTATTTTAGAAACCCAGGGGTGGACTACCGAAGATTAACCTCCAAATCCTGGGTATTAACCATTAGATCACGAAAAGTTAGGCTGGTCTTGCTATCCTGAATTATACGCATTGGAGTATGGGTCATACTTTGTCATATTTTGGTAAAGGGAATTTGCTTCCTCGGTGAGTGTTTCGTGGGCTGGAAGGGAGGGGTAACTTTTGACTAAATGGCTGAAGCTATCGCAAAGCACAATAATAGATATGGCTTGATTACCCTCTTTACTCATCTCTAAAGCTTCTAAATTCCGAGACAATATGGCCACTTTGGAATTTAAACCAAAAATTTTCTCGACTTGGTGAGCGGTGTAATACCCCGTGATTTTAATGACTTTTAAAATGGGTTATATTTAAATTAATGGATTAATTGGATTTTACTATAAATTAATTCATTTGGGTTTTATCCGAATTGTGGATAGTAAAATGTATGATTCTGAATATTACCTAAAGATATTTAGGTAATATATGAATGTGATGTTATTGATATTGCTGTGAGTTATTAATTCAGTAATTTGAATTTTTAGTCGGACGCGATATGGGACGTGTAGAGACAAATTGTGAGATTAAATAAGAAACTTATTTTTATATCGACCTTATAGTCATTTTGAATGCGTCGTTGCATTCAGAAGGGTTCGAATAGTCAGAAAAGTCTATTTGGATGTTGGTTTTGGGTCTCGGGTCATGTGAAAATGAAAAGACAACCGAAAGGGCATTTTGGTTATTTTTACAAGGGGGATGAATAGTGATTTTGGATTTTTTCCTATTATAAATATTTGGAGATTAGTTGTACGTGGGTTCATTCATCTCTTCTACACAAAAATTGAGAGGTCATCTTTTGAGAGAAAGTAAAAGGTTGCTTGGGAAGAGAGAAGCTTGCTTGGAAAAGAGGAGAACTAAGGACCAAAGGTCACCACCACTAACCACCATCGGAAGTGACCGGAGAAAGGGAGAACCACCTGTGATACACTACACCAAAGGATCAAATCTTTATTAGAGGCAAGTGTTTGATAATTGCAATCTAAGTTTGTATATTGTCCATGTTAGAATAGTTATAAAAAGATGAAATTTTTCATGTTTGGAAGATGAAAAGATAGAGTTGTTAATGGATTTCTGGAATTTGAAAATATATAGGAATCAAACTCATGTTGTAGGTAGATAGTAATCCATTAAATAATCATAAATCTGTTGAGGAAATTATGAGAATCATTGGTGTGTTCTTGAAGATATCATGTAGATAATTTTCTGAAAAAAGAGGATAAATATATGCTTTTAATTCAAACTCTTGATGATGAGATATTGGGAATGATTTATAACCTGCTAGGTTTTAATGGGTATTGATGATGAGATGTTGGGTGTTGAGTCTTAGAGGTTTTTAGGTTAAAAAATGGTGAAAAAAGCTGAAATTTGGTGAAGAAGACGAAACAGTAGATCTCACGCGAAGTCGCGCGAAGTGGTTCAAACGAGATGGGGATCTCGCCCGAAGTCGTTCGAATGACATTGGAAGTATTTCGAACGACATTGCCGGTTGATTGTAATGAGAGAAACTACCAAATAGTAAATTCAAATAGGAAAGCATTTTGGGAAAAGTATATGAGAATTCATACTTTAATTATTTCGGTATAGAGAGAATGAACCTTGGATATAATGGGACTTAGGGAAGATCAGTAAGCCCTGGATAAGAATCAAATTAATGTGATTGGGATTTAATTGATTAGAATGATGATAATTAAATTGGAAGAAATTTCGATTGCTAAATTCATGTATTGGATTCTAATTTGTATGCATGAGGATTAAGGATAGGTCTAGTAGGGGAGATTGAATATAACACCTGGGCAGCCTTAGGGTTTACAAGAGGGTTTAATCCTAAGTGATATAAGATGTGTTGATAAGAGATTAGAAACTGTCAGTTATAACCCTAATTAAAGGGGAGTTCAATTCGTGGTAATTCGGGAAATAAGAGGAGATGGACCAGTAGGATATTAGTGATTTCTTACTGAATAAATATATTGAGGAGAAACCTATTTAAACCTTGGGTAATGAGTGAGACTCAGGAATAAATAATTTAAGGAGTAAAGTCATGATATTTTAATACGTAGGATTTGAAAGATATAATGCTACGTATGGGAATTATCTTAGGGTAATGTGAGTACCTTGTTGATATTTTATTATAGGCAGATGATAATGCCTATTTGATTGATTGATGATTTATGTGCCTGACAGACCTAGCCTACTTGATATCAATGGGGAGGTTTGCGTGTGAGGGCAGTCATATCCTGATGAATCCATGAGATCTTTGATTTGTCCCTCGAGAACATAGGTCTATGAAAGACTTATCGGGGATTTGATAAGTCCGCTGACTATGAGTACGTAGGTATGTGCGTGACCCATGGATACGAGAACTATGTTCGCCACCAATTTATGTGTTGTTGTTTGTGGTTCGAGGAATCCTTACCGAACCTTTAGCCCCCTATTCGGCGACCAACAATATTGGGACAGGATAGCATAGTAATGTATTGCACTGCAGCTGTGACTCGGGGAGCCGTATTATATATATATATATATATATATATAATGAATTAAATGAATGTATATAGTGGTTAAATCAATCTACTGTGTGATAATTGTAGATGATGGTGAATTGAGAAAAAGAATTGAATTATTTTAATGAATATTAATTCTTATAGATTTGAAAAGCTTAATTCATATTAATGGGAAATGTATATGAATGATTATACAACGTATGGTATGGGACATACGGGGTTATGATATGGGATGGAATCATATTATGGGAACTAGTGTAGAGGAACCATTAACTAGGAGGTTAATAGGAAACGTTAAGCGTGCACTCTAGATGAGAGGTGAGAATAGCAAGTGAGAGTATGGATACTAACATGCACATAATAAATGCTTTATTGCACTTGTTAAATACTTGTTGTTTTCAAAATCATTTTCACATCGGGCTTTGACCCGTTTCCTTGCATATTCTCTTTTCTATTGTACCTTCTATATTAGGTGTCCAGTAGCAGGGACGCCAACCTTAGTGGATTATGACGAGCTATGGAGCTATGGAGTGTTGCTTATACGCCTATCTTCATTTGATTCGTGTCGCCCAAAAGGAATTCAGTAATCTTCTTTTCTATTGGAGTCAAATACTCTTGTATTCGTGTCATTTTAATACATTTACTATTGTTGGGATTACTGTATTGGATTATTATGTGGGAATGTTTATTCCAATTGCATTTAAATTATTTTGTATTATCTGTTCGGTTATTAGTGTTATAGAATAATATGTGTTGTGTTATTTGTAAACTAAAAATGGATTTTGTTGAATTAAAATTTGGAAGTTTTTAACACCAGCTTAATTGGGTATTGGGTGATTAGTTAATGTTTTCGACAGTGATGCTAAGAATGAGCCAACGGTATATTCAGTTTTAATTTGGTATGGGACTGGCCACCCGATATTTAATTAGGCGGGGTGTTACAAGTGGTTCCCTCATTGAATGTTTTGGGCCTATATTCCTAATAAGGTGCCCATCGTTGGGACTTTTTTGTTGTGGATTCTAGGAATGTCCACATGTTGGCATCTTTTTTTATAGTAAAATCACCATTACACATTGACTCCAGCATCGATCGAGTAGTAAAATCAAATCCCTTGTACAAAATTTGAACTTGAGTTCGAATTCACTCCCATGCTGAGAAAATTGCAGTAGCAAGTCCTTAAATTTATCCAAATACATCCACAAATAGTCTTCCTCATTTTTGGTTAAATGTGTTGATGGCGTAAAATATCACCTCTATCTTTTGGTTAGGGAAATTTTTTTGTAAAACTCGACGCTCAATTAATTTCACGTAGTGAGGGAATTCAGTTTAAGTGACAATAGCCAAATTTTACCTTTATCTTTAAAAGAAAATGGGAACAATTTCAGTTTAACAATCTCATCGGTGAGTGGTTATAACTTAACCGTTCTACAAATTTCTTCAAATTCATGCACATGAAGGTAAGGGTCCTCTTTTTTCGTACCTCGAAAGATGGGCAATAGATGAATTGCTCCCCACTTGAATTTGAAGTTATTCGTGTTATATGGGGGAAGCAATATGGATGTGGGTTAACTCTACCCATTGGGACATGGGTAATCTTTAATGGCATGGGTTGTTAACTCATATCCCATCTCGTCAAACATCGAAATTCTACCTAAATAAGTATCGAGAATGCTAGACTCCACACTAGTTAAACGATATATAGGATCTCGAAACCAACTTCACATACACCATACTCACTTTAATTTCTTCTTCTTCTTCCTTTTTTACTTTTTCTTCTTTTTTTAAAGGAAAGCAAAAACAAATATTCTCACTTAGAACCATATAATTCCTAAACTAACACAAAGCAATTTAAATTATCTAATTTTGGTGAGGGGAAATTAAATTTTAAAACCTAGTTTTCCAAAGATTACTCGACGACAATGGTGGTCTCCGAATTAATCTCCCTAATTAAACAGTTCCTTCTCTTTGGCAATGGACGATTTAAAATATGACAAATTATAGTTTTCACCTCAAATTCCAATTTTATCTCAAGGTAGGTGGTCGGTACTAAGACTCGTTAAAAACCACCAATCCTAGACAAGGTAAAACGAAATCAATATGACAAGTTCGCGTTGGAGTAGCTTTTAACTCTAGCCTCGTTAAGAGTTTTCTTTTGAGATATGTGATACCCTAAGGCTAAGTGTTTAATTAATTTTAAATTAAGAATGATGACTCAGATCATGCAAATGCTCAAATAGTTTAGTGAATTGGGCCAAGAAAGGGTGATGAAATGCCTATTTTATTTTGCAAATTTGATTTTTTCCCTTAAGACAAATTCAGGCAACGTGCTTATTGAAATATGCAAAAACAAATTCATATTAGAACCACACAAACGTACCTAAGACATGGAATTTTTATGGTTAGTTGTTGGCATCGAGCCGAAGTTTTATTTGATGTCGATTGGAGAGAAACGTCGCCTACGATTCAGTCATCGCCGAGAGTACCTTGTACGCGTGGCAAAGTCACACATGTATGTTTAGTGCTCCCTTACGATTGCTTGTTTTTTGGGAATTTTTCGTCACTTTTTGTCTTTTGCTTTTTCTTCTTTTTGTAATTTTTTTGAATGAATGTGCTACTGAAAAATAAAATAAAAATAACTACACCAAGTTTAAAGTGCGAAACAAAAATATAAAATAAAGATAACACGAAACAAGCACTAACGACGTAGTTTAACACGGAAAAAAAAAGAAAACAAAGAATTAAACAAAAAGCACACTAAAAATTTATATTTATAGTCTAAAAATAAAAATATATATGTCATTAGAATTGGGGTTTTTGAATGAATTTTCGGTTTTTTCTTATTTTTTTAAAAAATAATAATTTTTTAACTTTTGAAAAAACAGATTCTGAAAATTTAAGAAAAGTAAAAAAAATTGGTTTGTTTTTATTTAGAGTTTTGTAGTTTTATCTGTTTTATGGATTTTATTGCAAATGGAGTAAAAACTAGGCTAAAAGTCAATAACCTTTAAATAGACAGAAATTCCTGGCAACAATGCCAAAAACTCATTAACAAATTATAAATTACCGCAAATTCACAGGCTATTGTAATATATTGTAATATAGCAAGTGTAAGTACGGGTCGAACCCATAAGGATTTGTTCAATTTGTATAAATTGTCAACTTTTCAACTGGACAATTATGGGTGTAGAAATAAGATGTAGAGATAAAATAAAATAATTATAATAAAATGATGAACACAATGAAGGTAAGAAATAAGAAAAAGATTTCTAGGATTTCAGTTTCGTTTTCCATTTTTACTAGAGTCTAATTAATTAGTCTAACTCGCAATTCCATTTTATAACTCAAAATTGTACCGACTCTTATCACATAAATTTCGAAAGATGAAAACGTTAAAGTTCAAATAAAATATTTTATCTCTCTCTCTCTCTCTCTCTCTTTTTTAGATGCCAAAAAATCGTATTCCTTTAAAAACTTAAAACCCACTCATAAACATTAAATGACAACCGTAAGTATGAACTATCAAACGACTTAATATATGCATAATTTATCTCACGTAAGCACACAAAATCAAAGAATATGAATTTTAAAATTAATATTGAAGGTTTAAAATCTCGTGACTATTTTAATGAATATTAAATATTTAAAATATGTTGGAATAAGTAGGGAATTTAAGCTAATTAAAACTAATTAAAACATGCATTTAGTAACCATGACAAACTTCACAAAATCCTAGTAATTAATTTAAGCTAGTTTCGTAATTATAACACGAATATTGCAAGATGAAACAATAATTCTCATTGAAAAAAATAACTTACAAAAGGGGAGTCTCAATATTCGGAAGGCAATACAAAGAGTCTCCTTTCAAACTTGCATAAAAATTACCTCACAAACTCTCAAAAATAAAATACAAAGTATCATATTTTTGGTACGCCTAAAAATTAATTCTAAAAAATTTATCTCAAAATTTTCTCCAATTGTCCCTCCAAAGTCTTCTTCCAAACTTGCATAATGAACTCATTTTATAGGTGAAAATATGAGGAAAAAGAATATTGATTTGGTGAAAAAAAATTCTTTGAACAATTTTCTTAAATTATTGATAATGAGATTGAGCTTTGTAGTGAATGTGAGAGGAAAATAAAGAAAGGGGGTAGCTTTGGGGTGTATGTTGGAGGAAAATAAGAAAAATATATTTTTTCTTTTTTTTCCTTGCATTTTCGTCACTATTCAAAATAGATATCTAAAATTGAGTTAAAACTTCGTATTTTGAAATTAGTCCGAACTAAAAAGTTGTGGACCTTTTAAAGACCTTTCCGAAAAGCTATGAAATGATCTCAATGGATACTCGAGAGAATATATAAATATTTATTTGTACTACTGTGTGGAACGTGCCCTATTGCGACATATCCTAACCAATTTTGCGTATCAACTCCGTTGCTCTTCAAACTCCCGATGTGCCTGTAAAATTCCAAAATAAAAATAATTAATTTAAATTTAGATCCAAAAGATTTTAAGAAACTACAAAATTGCACTTCTTTACATTTTAGTCCCCGAAATTTATATCTCGCTTATTTTAACTCAGAATTATGTGAGTCTAAAGAATTAGAGATTAACTGCTTACCCACTCAACATCAACTAGCTGACTTATTCACGAAACCTTTGGATAATGTACGTTTTGAATCATTAACAAAATCCATTGGTATGATTATTCTTGATTTTCTATCTATCTCCTATTATATCCTTCGAAAACTTTCATGCTTATAATTGGTCTTTGAGGATATAGGGCACGGTAGCCTCCTATCTTTATTTTATGAAGGAGACCCTTGAGATGATCCGTTGTATGATTTAGGTTGATAAAGTGATGTTTACCTTACTTGTTTATATTCATTTTATGTTTTTCACCCTTTATCCAATTGAAACAAACGGGGGAGTGAGATTTGAGTCCATTAGGATAGCTATTGTAAAACTTAATTCTTGATCTTTATCATTAGTAGATATAATATTTTTAGGAATCGTCATCATCATATTTTCTTAGGGTATTAGTCTGTTCATAGTTGAGTTATGTACTTTTCGATTTCTAGGAATGGGGTAGTTAGAATTTTTATATAGGAATACGTCTTTTTTATCCTTACGAGTACTAGATGACTCAAAGGATATTTTATCTCTCATTTCCAAAGGGGGAGATTGAAACACACTATATAGTTGACTCACTTGAGTCTGCACTATATAGGAGTGGCAACTAGTTTGGAAATATTGACAAAATTTTGAGTCTTTCCTTCAAGTACATCATAACTTCTTCATATGCTACCTCAACATTAGCAAAGATTCCTCAATTAGTCACAAAGGTAGTATTCAAACACACAAACAACACATAGGATTGTATTTCATATCATATTTTATTGATGTGTGTTAATTGGATTTAAAATGAATTTTCTATAATTTTTGGGAATTTTAACACAATGAAAATATATTTTTAAATAATTAAAATAGAGTATAAATTTTGGGTGTTAAAATGTGAATTTTATAAGTTCATAATATAGAGGGGTACATACTTGATAGCTCAAAGAACATGGGCAAGGAGGGCCCCAGAAAGGGCTCCTCGCCCCAGTACCCTCAAAGGTAACAAAAGTGGAAATGGGCGAGGAGGCCCAGAAAGGGATCCTCGCCCAAGGTTCTCAAATTCTCACTGAAATGGAAATGGGCGAGGAGGGACTCAAAAAAGGCTCCTCGCCCCAATACCCTCAAAGGTTAACAAAAATGCAAATGGGTGAGGAAGGCCCTAGAAAGGGATCCTCTCCGCAAAAGCCTCAAATTCTCACAAAAACGGGAATGGGCGAGGAAGGTCCCAGAAAGGTCTCCTCGCCCCAGAATCCTCAAATGTTCATAGAAATGAAAATGGACGAGGAGGGCCTAAAAAAAGCTACTCGCCCAAATGTCTTAAAACTCATAAAATTAGAGTTTGGGCGAGGAGGGCCTCAGAAAGTTCTCCTCGGCCCAAAATGCTCAAGAATTCACAATTTGGAATTTGGCTGAGGAGGCTCATCAGAAAAGGTCCCTCATCCCAAATAACTCAGATAACACAGCTCAACGAGCAAGCTTACTATAAGAAGCTCCTCGCCCTCAGAAAGTAAAATGCCCCACAGAATAGATTAGTGGTTGAAGAGGATCACTTAGACTGACCACTCTCCCAATATTTAATTACTCACACAAAAGTACTAACATATTACTTTCTTGTATAGGTAGCCAAATTGAGCCGACAAGGATCAACTAGGTAAGATGAGGTCTCTTAGGAGTTTTGGCTTGGCAGCTCTGAAACAAAGTTTGTTGAGCATGATCAAACCACTTAGAACTTTAAGATTGAGAGAGCACTAGTAAACAGACCTTAGTAGTCACCCAGTCCACACTTAATCACAATTGAAATGAGCAACCAAGTGTTGCTCACTAGAAATAAACACCTTGAAAAATGATTTTAGAGGAGGTGGTCCTTGAGACCTCCCTCCTAAAGTTTACAAAAGATTTTAGAGGAGGTGGTCCTTGAGACCTCCCTCCTAAAGTTTACAAAAGATTTTAGAGGAGGTGGTCCGTGAGACCCCCCCCCCCCCCCCCTCAAGTTTATAAAGATTTTAGAGGAGATGGTCTTAGAACCCCCTCCTCAAGTTTACATAGTTTTTACAACAAGTTACTATTTTGAATTGATATTCTCCAAATCAGGCGGCTCCACACAGGTAGGGACAAAAGGTATATTGCAGACCTTATCCCTCACCTACCCCCTCAGTTTTGGCGCCCAAAAAGTGCTAACTCAGCCCTAGTGTCCAAGTATATATAGGACTACTGGGCAAGGTCAAGAAAGGATCATAACTTAAGTCATAATATTACTCTGCCAAATCACTCCAGACTACAAGTGTTCTCTCCTTGCACTCTCTCTATGTGTTGAGTGCTTTGTTCATTAACTCAACGTGATAGCCATCACTCTCAGGAATTTTTCTTGACTAAAGTTACTATTATTGTGGTGAAGATCATCTTCTTGCAGGGAGTAGATACAGTTTGAGTTCTATTGTTACTAGATAGGGAATGTTTTACCAGAAGCCTTTCCAGAAGTGCTTTAGAACCTTGAAGGCAGCGTTCATTGGAGCAAGTCATGCTTCACCCTTTCTAATTATTCATAGACCCCAGTCTCACTACCCTCTTACACATAAAATATGGCTTGGGTAGAATTCAAAATCGGCAGAAACATTTGTGGTAGAAAATAAATTTTTAGAAACTTAAAATCTCGCATTTTTGAATAAGTTAGAGACCTGCACGTGTTGACTCTTGATTTGGCTAATTTTGTGTTTGTTTACACTCACATACAACGCACCTTATCTCAATCGTTAAATCTCTTTAATCAATTTTTTGCATGTTATCTTAGTTGATCCATGTGCATTACAATTCAACCTATCAAAGTTTGATTTACTGCGGTCACTTCTCAGTCATTAAATTTAATCGCTTTAAATTATATATAATCACAACCCATGATTTCAAACTAATCTTCTGGATCCTTCATTGGGCCTATATAAGGAATCTTATACCTGTTAATTTTAATCATTTGGAGAGACTTGAGAGTTGAGAGAAAAAAGAGAGAAAAGAGAGAAGAGGGAAAAGTTTGAGAGAAAAAGATTTTTCATATGGAATTTCTAAAAACATATTTAAAAAAAATATTTATTTCACATTAGAAGCTGTAGTATCTTAAAAATAAATCGAAGGATTTCCCTACAAGTCATATTTAGAGTTAGTTCTCCTTTCTCCTCCTTGATGTAATCTCTCTCTCAACAGGCTCACGTATTTTGGATCTCATTTCGTCTTAGAAATTTGTAGGTCTAAAAAGTGTGATATATTTCACGTTTAGTTATAGGTGGTTCTGGATTTCTTTTTGAGAAATCTTATCTATTGGATGGATTCTATTTTAACAAGTTTTAAATCTTTTAAATCCAACTTCTCTTGTTTTTACAAACTAGAATCAAGACTTGCATGTTTCAAATCTGGAAATTTTTCACATCAAAATTTTTTGTTTATAAATAATTTCTATATATATCTGTTTTAAAAGTCTAAAAGAAATCAGATCTTGAAATAATTTGCGAGAAAATATCAAGTCTAAATTTTAAAAGTGTGAAACCACATTTCATTGCTTGATCTATTGTAATTCATGGATCTGTTTGTATTATAAGTGTGCGTGAGTACATGAATATATTTTATGCACTTCACTCACTACACATTCACCCACAAACACCAGAGTGTTTACTTAGTTGAGAGATTTCGACGGTTGAGTCGACATTAAGTTAAAAGGATAAAGGAAGCAAGGCGTGTAACAAAAAGGAAGAACTAAATTCTAAAGAAGTCAAAAGATGTTACCCCAGAAGGAGAGGATTCTCGCTGAGGTATAATTCCGGACTTAGAATAGGATTGGTTGTATGATTTGTTGTACATTCTTGTAACCTATATCTATTTTATCGTGGATTTTATTTTACTCTATACAGGGATTCGTGGACGTTTCTACAATTGGGTGGGGGTTTTACCACATTAAAAATTGCTTGTCTCTTGTGTTTGATTTTCATCTCTTTACTACTACATTCTACAAATCAGACTTAGGTTTAGTTTGAAACCTATTTCCAAGAGATTAAAAGAATTTATTCAAACATTGTTTTACACATCTTGTGTTTTATAAATATTTTTCAAACAGTTTCCTTAAAAAGTAATTTTGAAACTCATTGTTGATACCAAAATTAATGTGCTGATGTGGACGAATAAGATGAAGACACGTGTCAATCTACATGGCACAATAGCAGCGAGGAAGATCATTTCCCGACCAACCGTGCTTCTTTCCGAACAACGAGAATACACCGAGAAACTCTATCACACCGAGGAACTCTATCATTCTGAGGAACTCTATCATCCAGAGATACTCTAAGTATTCCGAGGAACTCTATCAACAAGCAACTAAGGCGGTCCGAACTGCATCTCGGTCGTATCATTAATTACCAGACGGACAACTGTTCAACTATTCATTATATTCTTGACGCACACGCTGCATTAAATGTATTACCCTTTCATATGTATATCATTTAATGTATTGGACCTTTCATGTACAGCC
Source organism: Sambucus nigra (assembly GCA_949130495.1). NCBI lineage: Eukaryota > Viridiplantae > Streptophyta > Magnoliopsida > Dipsacales > Adoxaceae > Sambucus > Sambucus nigra. The sequence continues at coordinate 57,050,689 of OX422220.1, forward strand.
TAAAGGCTATAAATACCTTGTATCATCCTCAATTCAAGGGGACCGGAATTTCTTGAGAGAACTTGTAATCAAGAATTCCACAAACACTCAGCAATAACATAACAGTGGACGTAGGCTTTATTCCTAGCCGAACCACTTTAAAAATCTTTGTCTTATTTATCTGTGATTGAATAATTAGAGCAATCTAGTTTTTTACATCAACACTCATTAAACCATTTTTACTCTTGTTAAAATAACGTAGTGAGTAGATTTTTAGTAGTAACTTTATCAAACACGAGTATTGTTTTGAAAAATTAATTTTAAATGGAATAATATGAACACAAAATGATAGGAGTTAACAAGTTCGAAATATAAGTCTTGAAATGACAAAAGTAATATTTTATTACAAAAGTGTCATTTTATATAAAAATTAGACTTATGAGTAAAATTTTCGAACTAAGGACTCTAGTTAAAAGAGTTGGATTTTGTGTAGTGAAAAATCATATTTTGTAAAGTAAAGATGAAAAGTAATATTTTACTACAAAAGTGTCATTTTATATAAAAACTAGACTTATAAAATGTAAATTATAAGTGCGTGAATATTTAAAAATGCATTAAAGTGTATAAATGGGTTTTTTGAACTAAAAGGTTAAGTTTCACAAGAATTGGAAAATAAAGCTATTTTTAAAGAAGGAATACCTAGTTAAGAAAGGTAATATAAAAATGAAATTTTGATAAATTGTGAAATTTGAAAAAATTACGTGTCGGGACTAGTCTCGTCCCGAGTATTTGGCCTCATCGGCATGCTTTGATCGAAAACCACTCATCAGTAGCATATTTCAACTTGGTGCGAGTCCGTGAAAGTCCGTATAACACTCATGGATTAGTATCCCGATTAATCAAGTGAAAATATGATTTTGAGCACAAAAATCATTAATATAAGGACTAGTTTATGAAACAAGTTGAAGATGTGAAATTATGATTATGGCTAAATTAACGGGATACAAGTAGTACTAAAATAAAAATTTAGTGTGAGTGGACTCATTGCCTGGGTTGCATGATTATAATGCACATTGCATGGTCAAGATCCATTTTTCATGAGAATACTTGATAAAATGAAATATGAGTTCATAATTGCTAAAAATACACTTTATGTGTATAGATATTCTTTGTACGTATTACTCTGCTAGTATTTATCCTACTGGGAGCATGCTCATACCCCACCATTTGTCAACCCCACCACAGGTACTTTAGGGAAAGACAAAATAAAGGAAATCATGAGAGGCAAGGAAGTATTTATGCACCAATAGAGCTATGTTTACTATTTATTTTGAATGTGTAATTTAAATGAAACTTTTGGCTACATTACTTGAATTTATTTGGAAGTATTTTGAATTCGGTTTGTAATAAGACATGGTGATGTGTACTTTCTTAAATTCTTATTTATATTATGAAAGCGGTAAAACTCATTTTCTTTCAAGTGTTCTTATTAATTTTATAAGTCAGACATCATTTCATTAATTAAATTAAATAAATTTTACGACACGAGTGAATAAAAAAAATATATTAAAAGAAGTTTTTCTCAAATGAAATCAAAGTATAAAAGGTTTTTTGCATTGACCCTAGAAATCGAGGTGTAACAAAATCAATAATTAATGTAGCATAATGATTATTGGAAACCATGTTAGAACCCATTCTCTAGGATTTATGCATGTTTTAAAATCGAATCCATGTATTAACTTGAAGGTTTATTCTAAAATTGAAAGAGATTTGTACACCGTTGATGTAATACCCCGCCCTAGAAATAAATATTTTAATTATAATTTGAATAGTTTATCCAGAGAAAATTATTGTAGAAAAAATTCATAAGGGAATATACCAAATTGTACAAAAGGTGACGCATCGTATGTAGGGATTAAAAGGAAAAATTTACATTGCATGGTCCGCATGGATGAATACCCGTGTTAAATTAGTTGGTGTGAATATGTTGATGAAGTAAACCATTAATTAGCCAAGGTGTTGAGTCCCGTAGAGCCCCGATTTTAAAAATTTTAACTTTAAAATCAATTTCCTTTTTATGAAATAGATGCGGAAGTGTTGCGATGGTTCAACTTAAAACAAATTTTAATTTCTTCTTTCAAATTAAAATTAAACACAAGTGAAATACGATGAAACATACACAATTTGCATTTCACTTAACAAAATTAACCCAAGTCCTATAAATTTGCCTAAGTCATATTTTTCGATTTTTCAAATTAGGCCAAACCAATTTTATCAAATTAAATGACTTGAACTAAATTACTAAACATTACCCAATATTTAAATTAGCACCAAATTAAACATGTAGTGATTAAAATCAAATTTTATCTTTAATTACCTAAGCATGCGTTCTAGATGAGTTTGCACAAGATAAAATACACAATGAAACCACTACGCAACGATGTACGAGGAAACACCCACAACGGAAAAAAACCTCGAATGGCCCTAGCCTCAAATCCACTAAGTACGGAATTTTACATTTACAGGACAAAAGACTTACAACACCCGACTCGATCCCTCTCAAGCCCAGACGCATCTTCTTGTAACAACCTCTGCCTAGCGGATAACCACGGAGCTCCACCGCGGTCTCGAAACCCACCGATCGGACTTTATATGGTCACCGTCACCCGAGCTAGGAGCCTTTCTCCAAGTGGGTAAATCAACGCAAAACCTCTTCTTCTTTGTGGGATTTAGAAGCAAACCCAAACAATATCTTCTTCAATATGTAGAGATAAACTAGTGCCAAAACTCCAAGCAATGAATATATATATATATATATATGAACTTGGATAAACAAAACTATGGGTGAAAAACTAGAGTGGTAGATGAATTTGTCTTTGAAAATTATCACTCAAAACTTGATATTTTTCTCTTTATGATTTTGCTCTCAAAACACTCTCTAGGAGTTAGTATGGTATGAAAAAGATTGTCTTTCAAAAATGATTCCCGCATATAGTTATGCTGTGAAAAGATAGTGGGGAAGGAAGTGGAGAACATGGGTAAAAACTGTCAAAAACTGCCAAAAACTGTTCCCGCCTAGAATCTCATTCGAACGAGATTTTTGTTCGAACGAAGTCTCGTTAGAACAAAAATCTAACGAACTTCGAACGAAGTTCCAGAGTAACTCGTTAGAAATCTCGTTTGAACGACATTTCGAACAAAGTTACAGTATTCAATCTGGGAACTCGTTGGCAAACTCGTTCGAATGACATCTGGTTCGAACGACAATCTCGTTCGAACGACATATCAAACGAACTTCCAAAAAGTTTAAAAATTCTCCTTTTTAGCCCAAAAAACTTTATAAACTTTAGTTAAAGTTTAAATTAATTCTTTCTGAAAATAAATAACAGTTTTTTTAAATAAACCTAACACCTATTATAAACACGTTCCAAGCTCCTATATATATATATATGTGTGTGTAATGCATTCATACCTTGGAAGCATGGATCCACTATTGATGACGTAGAAACGAGGCTCGGCATATTGATGAAGCTTTATATTCTTTATCGCTACGTCTTCAACAAACTCTTTATAGGTTTGAATATATTACAATTAACATAATCCTATGAATAAACCTTTTTGTTCGGAATTGAGACAAAACTATATTAGGACTCAAACGGAGATATGTGTCCTTACACAAGGAATGGACGTGACACGGTTAATATAAGGTAATATTGTGACAGTGCGCGACGCAACAAGGGGGACTTTACGTGATTTTTATGGGCTCTTGGTTAGGAGTAAAAATAGTTTGACCACTTTTATTGGGTCTTAAAAATATATAAATGAATGCCATGAGGTCAAAAAAAGTAAAATGGGAGATTTTTTTCCTTGGACCTGGTCGACCATACCCCTGACCGTGACATCGACCGTGGGTCACAGTTATGGTATGACGGGACTTTTTTTGTTGTGCTGTCATGAGAGTAACCGTTGGATCTTATTTGTTGTCGACCCTTAAGATTGTTTATGCCTAATATAGGAAGGTTTTAGGGTTATAATGTTTCTTTTTAAGGTAACTACTCTTTGGCTTGGATGATAAGAAGGCAAAACGTGTGGGTTTTGAGGGGAGAAAAACCCATCAGATTTTTAAACTTCTCTCTCTCTAGTTTGGGCTTTCATGGAGGAAAGCCTTTTGTCTAAGATTATTTCCATCCCTTACTACCACACCCATGTCCATTTTTCACCATTAAATACCACACCCAAGCTCCCAAACACATAGAAATCCTAGTTAGACTTGTTGCAATATAGAAGATGATGTTCTTAAGGTCTTATTGGGTATTTAAAGATGGAGTTTGAAGAAGGTTCCTTAGAGTTTGAAGAGATCTTACATGAATATGGGGAATGGATCCATGGAGACAAGCTTTGGTGGGATTTTAGATACCCCCTTGAGGCCACCTTTGGAGGTGGGGGGTCTTCTATCTTCTCTAGCATCTACACCATTCTTAGAACTCTTTGAGATGGGTTTCGCTATCCTTGATTTAGGGTTAATGATATGTATAAATTTTAGCTAGTTAGTTTACATATATTAGGCTTAATATATGTAGGATTCATAATCATTTTCATCCATGGATTTTGTTAGTTGATTTCTATGATTTCATGTGCAAATGGGTTTCAAAGAAAATTTTTAAAATGGGTTTTGAATTTGATAAAAATTCAGATTACTATGTTACACAAGTTGGGTATAAAAGTGTGTAAGAAAAGATATATAATGCATTTATGGGTTCTTAATGGCATCCTCAATGTTTTGAATAAAAAGGGCATTTAAAAGAAGGTTTAAATGGGTTTAAAAGGTGTTATAAAATCCAGAACACTATTCATAGGCATTTTGTGGATTAAGATGTGTTGTAATGATGTTTTAAAGAAAATAATGTGATTTTATGCAACAAAATGTATTAGGCATGCTTGAGCCATTTTGTGATATTAAAGGATGATTTCCTATATGAATAAATGGAGATAAATAAAAAAGGGAAACCTACACTTAATAAGCATGTTAAAGTATGTGAGACTCATTTACAAAGTAGATTGGGTTTAATGTTAAAATGTATGCAAGATATGGATTTACATAAATTGCAGTGTAAAGGTGAATAATGGAAGTTAAAGGGATTAAATATGTGAATAGAAGTGAAGTGGATGTTAAGAGGCAAAACTTCATAAATAAAGTGTATATTTCAAATGTTGAGAAAATGGGACTTTAATATGTAAAAAGGTGTGATTTTATATATTAAAGATGTCAAAGTAATAAGTAAGAAAGTGGGGTAATTGTGATATTAAATGAGTGTTAAATTGGTTAAAAGGTGTTTAAAATGTTGGGTTGGAAACTTAATAATCATTTTTGGTAAAATAACACTTGTTAAAGGATTAAATTACAAATTTGGCACGAAAACGGTAAATTGGTAATTTACTTGAAGTGGGACATTTTTGTGGAATAAAAATGGTAATGAATGTTTTTATATTAGTATGGTTGAAATTGACTTAATTCCTAAAAGGTGTAAATTATTTTGTCATAAAATCGACATGTGTGTGAATAAAGGACTTAAAGGAGAAAGAAATCATTTTTCAAGTGTCAATGGAAAAACGGACGGTTTTGGTTTCGACCAGGTAAAAGTAAACAAATGGAAGAATGTGGACATTTGTAAAATGTTAAAATAAATTAAAGAAACTCGGATGACACCGGGATAAAGCAAGAAGGGTTCGGAGCCCTTGGGTGAAAAGCCCTAAATAATTGGCCAGAGCATATGGTGTGCATAATCGTCGGTGTGGATCCCGTGTAAGTATGCGGTATAGGAAGATTTTGAGAAAGGATAAAGGAAACATGGAACATATCAAGAAATGGGTTGTGTGGTAAAATGTGTTAATACAACCTAACTTGAATGAATGTAATAAATATTTCGATAAAGGTAAAATGGACAAGTAAATGTGTAAATCTATTAATGTCCATAAAGGAACAGAAAAAAGGGTTAAAGAGAGTAAATAAATGGCTGGTCAAGCAACCTAAATGATAAAAACCCTTGCTTAACACAAGAATGTGTTGTGAAAAGGATTTTCAAACACTAAATAAGTATTTTCTAATATGGGGATTGCGTGTGTTGAAATGGCGATTTTTAATGAAAATACTAAAGGGTATTTGAATGAATAAAATGGTAAATTTCGGTAAAGAAATGGTTTTAATAAATTAAGTGGAAAGGCTTCAAGTGTTGAACCGGGTGCGTTAAACAAAATAAGAAATCCAAGTATGGTTAAAGAAAACCTCATATAAGATTAAGTTCAATTAATCTGGGCAAGTAAAGTTTTCAAAAATAAATTGATTGGTGCATTGGAATATGTATTTTTCAAAGGTATACGTATGTAGATATATATATATTGTCACATGCATGTGGTTGTAGTGTGTGAGTATTCCCTTTTTCCATTCATTTTTATACTGTTCGTATAATCTCACTGGGCATAGGCTCACAATCCCACATTGTTACGACAGGTTGAGAGCGATTTCGTATTTCGAGGGTGCTATATAGGTAAGTGTATTTTATATATGTTTATGTTAGTAGTTCTATTTATTTCGAGTTCAAGGGTGCTCCCCACGTGTCCCTCACGTAGTTTACCTTGAAACTGGTATCGCGTGCTAAATAAGTGAAACGTTAATTAAAATAAAACTAGATTAGAAACATTATATAGGTTGTTCCATTGCACTTCACACCTAATGCTCGGGTCGGATCGAGTATACTCACGGGCAACCCATAAATCCGGGTCGGGGCATTACGGTTGATGTTTTTGAGAAAAAATGAATCTTTATTGATTAACCCTTGAAATTGATGAAGTAATATATTTGTAATGATTAGGAATCATTAAAAATTGTTCCCATACTTAGATTTAAGTTTTGTTATAGTTTGGATTCGAATTTGAGCTTTGTATTTCATTAATGGAGGTTTTTGGGTTAAGAACCACGAAATGGATAAGATGATATGTGTACAAGGATGGTAAATCTATCAACCAGTGTCGGTCTATTGAACGACCATCGATCGATGACTGGGATTGATCGATCGATGCCTCTGACTTTGTCTTAGGTTGATCTTTTATTTATTAGGTTCAATTTTTTAGCATAGTTTTGATTCGGGACAATATGAGTGATGAAATGGGTTTGTACTAAGGTGAGAGACTTAGTTTTATTGGGATTAAAATTATGGGTTTGTCAATGAGAAAAGCTTAACGTAAATAGAACCATTTGGTGTGAGAATTGGGTTAAATCAGGTAAATGCGTGACATATTTGATATCCTATTGAGTAGTTACATATATTGTGTGTTGTATATATATGTATATTATATTTATGTGAGCATACCATACTCGTGGTGGAGATATTGGTTGGGGTTGCATCCGCGATCGAGACTGTGTACCATACACACGGGTGTCACCCCTTCATGAGTGAAGAAGATTGCTTAACGGGAGCCATTATTCCTGTTTGGTGTGGGCACATTAGTCGTGCTACTCCGTAGTGACCACTCCATTATTTATATATGTCTTTTGCTTTAAGTTCGTTAGGGTGAGGTACTCCTACGGACATAATGATAGAAGCACGAGATTGTCCCTGAAGGTAGTGGCCTTCGTGTGATGTAATAATTAATGAGGATGAATAAATATAAGTCTAGCGATGGATAATTTATAACCCTATGTCACAAAAATATATTATATACTTTATTTGTATTCTTGGGAGTGACATTGTGGGCGTTGGTATTCGACTTGTATTCTTACAAGCATAGGTAGTTACATCCATGTTACATGATGGACATTTTCTATTTATTCATTTTAATAGTATAAAGACTTGTTAGTATAGTTATGCATTGGGTTGGGACATGCATTTAGTATTGCACTTTGTAAGGACAAATTTTTTAATCGAGTAAATTTGTATGTGTTGGCTTAATTCTATGTTTTGGACAAAAATTGTTTGAGTTGTAGTTAGGATTTAAGTTTTTTATTCTTCAAACATGTGACACGTTATTGAAGATTATAGCAGCCAATGATAGAGAGACATCGAGTATATATAGTGTTTCAAGTTGAGTTTCATCTTCATCATTCGAGGGATCTCAATGAGGTATGAATACATGTTTATGTTTGTTCCCTAGATTGAATTTTGGGTGTCGGTTTATAAAAATATTTTATAAGTTTTGAAAATATTTTTGAAAAAATTCGGCATGTCGTTACCTTAGGTTTGTCGTTCGAACGAGTTTATGCACCTTGCTAGAACAGTGATCCAATGAACTTCGAACGATCTGTTTTTAGGCTTCTCTATAATTTCATTGGAAGTCTCGTTAAAAAATGTTAGAATAAGATATGTAGTCTCATTCGAACGAGCCGACATGTGTTTCAATGAAAATTTTGTTTTTTTAAGATTATCACATTTTTGGAAATCCCTCGAGTACGGAGCAACAGTTTTATTAGAGACTTTTACTTTGTTTTTGAGTTCCTAAACTATTTAGAATAGCTTTCTGTGTTTTTCTAATCTTCTACGATCAAGTTTTCAAGCCCTTGTTTACATCCATGTTTGAGATCCAATAATCATGCATTATATGTTGTTTGCGATCTACTTGTTTTGTATTAAAATGATTTTCTCTTCATACTGTGAGCGTTTCTTTCTATGGATATTGTGCTTGATGTTGTGCAATAGTTAAATCGGTCACGTGACAAGTAAGATCAGTAGAATACCGAGATGTAGGAAGTTTGTCCGTTGTGGCTATTGGAATGAATCAAATAGTGAATTTGAAGAAGGTTACAAGTGTAAGAGGGTAGTTGCCTTGGAAGCTGGGAGTATGATAATAGATACATAGGCATAACCCCTATAGATATGGTGATAAAATAATAACCCAAATATACTCAACTATCACAAATGAACATAAAATATTGTATACATAAACATTCAAATTGGACTCACAAATCTCTCATGTATAACTCAAATAATAATAAAAGGACTTCAAAAATAACTCATTCAAAGGGAGAGAGAAGTAAGCACCCTAGATATACCTTGGCATACAGTCAACACACCAACAACCTCAAATATCTCCGTAGTTAGCTAGTGAAAGCTTTGTTATAAATGTCAATGGTGGGTGGATAAAACTCTGGTTTGTAATAACTCTTTTTCTCTCAAATGTGTTTTTCTCTATATAGAAAGAACTCTACCCTCTCAGAAGTGGTTGAGGCCTATAAATAACCCCACACCCTTCCCGAGATGTCTCAGTCCTCATTAATATGAAATACATTCCTCTCACACTTTAAGTCCCAAACATTAAATTCCTGATGGGTCAAAACACCCTACGTCATAAGCATTAAATGCTAGTAAAAGAATTTTTCCCGCCAACTGAAATGAACACAAAATGTTGTATACATAAACATTCAAATTGGACTCACAAATCTCTCATGTATAACTCAAATAATAATAAAAGGACTTCAAAAATACCTCATTCAAAGGGAGAGAGAAGTAAGCACCCTAGATATACCTTGGAAAACAGTCAACACACCAACAACCTCCAATATCTCCCTGGTTAGCTAGTGAAAGCTTCGTTATAAATGTCAATGGTGGGTGGATAAAACTCTGGTTTGTAATAACTCTTTTGCTATCAAATGTGTTTTTCTCTATCTAGAAAGAACTCTACCCTCTCAGAAGTGGTTGAGGCCTATAAATAACCCCACACCCTTCCCGAGATGTCTCAGTCCTCATTAATATGAAATACATTCCTCTCACACTTTAAGTCCCAAGCGTTAAATTCCTGATGGGTCAACACACCCTACGTCATAATCATTAAATGATAGTATATGACTTTTTCCCACCAACTGTGCATCAGGGGACTATCACAATAGTGGTGGCTCACCAAACCATGTGACAGCCTAAATACCACATTGGTTTACTCAAGTTCGAATTCGACGGTGGGTAGGTGTCTAGTGACATCACCTAAAGTAGATGTGACATTTGGTATAAGGATGTTTATCTCAAGGCTCAATATACGATGGAACTCAAAGTTTCTGTGCATAATCTTCCATGGTAAAATGCATCTTGGTGTTTTACCAGGTGTATCTAAGATGGTCAAGACAAGTCTTAACGCTGCCTCGCTTCTTAATTTCTAAACCAAGTCCCTCTAAAGTTCCCACGATGAGGTCATTTGATAGAGCATGTAAGCTCTCCCAAGCCCTACCAGGCCTGGTCTCTCATGAGTATCGTGTGAACTCACATTCAATATTACAATCGTAACATCATTACAGTCAATGTAATTAAAAAGATAAAATTTAAGTAAGTAAAAATGGAAGATAAAGAAGAGCTTTCTCGATAAGTTCCTCTCTGAGCTCTATTACTGAACTACCTTGCTGAGCTGCTTTGCTAAGCTGCCTCGCTGAGCTACCTCAATGCCTTCATGCTACTTCCTTCTTTTGAGTCTCTTTGGTTAATTATGGAATCTCTCTTTAATTCTAATATTACCTTCAAGTCCTCCCTACATTTTCCCCTTCGTGTAGAGATTTTTTGTGAGTGCAAGAAATGTCTTCATGAAAACTTTTTAATTCAATAGACCATCTTCTATTACGAGCGAAACAATTCTCCTCGATTCGCCTCCGTTGTGACTACTATCATTATTACTATTTGAAAAAAGTTAAATTCGATGTACCAGAGCCAAAGATCTTCATTACTTGGGCGTATGGTGAGGGGACATTGTGAACATTTCTTGTGAGTAGAATCCAATCATTCGGTCTTGTTCGTCTCTGTTGAAATTTTCCTAAAGTATCAGTAGATCCTGGCCATCATCATTTTGATTATTCAAAAGAGGAAAATTTCCCCCGATATACCCAAACCAAAGCTATCCCAAATGAGCTTATTGCGAGGGGACATCGCGACCTTTTTTAAACTTTGAGTGAAGACTCGTGCCTATTCTCTAGGATTGACCTTTGGTCCATATGACTTCACACTGTTACCGAAAATTCTCCTCGATGTACCTCAATTCGTTCTACCATCGTCTAAGCTTGTATTGTAGCGAGGGGATAATATTTCATTAGGCTTTTAGAATTCTCATAAATTTTTAAAAAAATTAGCGCCACACCATTAATTCTTTTGAAAGTAACCCTGTTTCTTCCCCAAGCCTCACCTTGTTAATGACGTGAGACTCTCTTTTCAACTATCAGAAAACTCTCCAAAGCGCTAATCATTTTGATGGATAAGCATTTGCCTTCGTGGGAAACCCAACTGCACATTTCAATCTAAAACGTCTAATACTTTCAACACTTAGCATTTTTTTCCTCACTTTTTCATTTTCCTTCTTGACTTACACAGATTTTTTAGAGAGAGAAACTATATTTCACCATTGTCGACCTTCTGTCTAAGCTTTATTCTTGCCAAGAAAACCTCTTTCCCCCTCACTAAGCCACCATCCATAACCACTGCTCCGCCATTCTCGGCCTCTTCCCTCTTCCTTATCCCAAGTTTCAGCTCCAGAGTTATCCAATGGCTTCTTACAGTGCTACAACTACATCGTCCACCACCACTGTTGCTTCACCGCGTCCTGCCCTAGATGCCTCTGCTTTAATAGCGGCATGCTAAGAACAACTGAGGTTCTACCGTCGCTCTCCTACATTTGGCGAAGGAGATGTGCAAGGATTTTTCTGCTAACGTCAAGTATAACCCTTTAATACTTGGTGATTAGGGGACAATGTGATTTTTCCTTGACCAAGGTGACTTCCCTTACTCCCAAGTAGACTTCGAAGGGCCTGGGGGCTCCCTAGCCTACTTTGTTACCTTGAACACTTACATGCAATCAACCTACGCTGATGCCCTTGCTAATATTAGGCTTCATCGGGCTACCTGGTTTAGTGATTTCACTTCGTCAAAGCACAACACTTCCCTTCAAGTGTTGGTGTCCCATTAGAACATTATGACACACACTTTCATTATTGCATGGGGAAAGTTCACCATCATGTTGGACAACGTCTCTTAATTGCTTGGGCTTGAGCCTATAGGTACCTTGCCTTACTCTGATGAGGCTTTAGACATCGAAGAAACTACTGCCCTGGCAAAGTTGGATTATATCTACCAAAGGTGCATATGATCATCGAACAAAGCTACCTTTACCCCCTTATTATCTATTTCTTCCATGCCTCTTCTAACAAAGGGGGTTCGTATACTTTTGGTAAAGTCAAAGGTACACCTCTAGAGTTTCCTGCTTATTTACTTGTCATTCTTTCTTTCTTCATATTTCCTAGTGAACCCAACGATCAGCCCCGTCGGGATCTTATCAACATCTCCATTCGATTGGCCAGGGATTTTAATCTCCATTTGGCAGTAATGGCTTTGCGATCCCTCTATAGTTGGTTGGATAAGATCCAATTGGACATGGAATGATCTCTTGGCCTCTACAACTTGGCTAATATTGCCAAAACCATAATCTTAATGGGCTTTTTATACACCCATTTCCTCGAGATATCCCTTGTCGAAGTACCATTTTTTGTTTGTGAAGCCATTAAGACCCACCTTTTATTCTACTGGCATAAGAAATAAAGTTGAAAGGACATCCTTCCCATTTTTGATAAGCTCAGCTGCTTTATTATCAGGACGTATATTGAGGACTCATTTGCTCACACTTGGTTATTCTTTCCCCGTGAAGCCAGAACTGTCCAAGACAGTTCGAAGGAGCTTATCAATGAAGATCCTTCCTATGTCGTAGTACTTTTTTTGACTCCTAGCTACTTTCCATCATACACTAAGTAGGGTATTACTTTAGATCCATGCAATCCCAACTATTACAGCCGTCAGTTTGGTTATAACTAAGGGGCTCCTCATCTTGTCTTCCAATCCTCTCATCCCAAGGCCACTTTTTATTAGGCTTATTCTTATTATACTAATTTAGTTGCTTCTTTTATTTGCTCGGTGCCTAGCGATTGAATCACCATACCTGGCCTAATGAGGAAGGGGGATGGAACTCTAAAAATATGATGAAATATTAGCCAACACAACTGGCCTAAATTCATGAGTTCATCCAGAGTTCTCCTGTCTATACTCCTGTTCTCAATTTCCCTACCTTAGAGTTGGGACTCAAAGGTAACATTATGTTAGGAATGGAGTTTCCTCTTAGCAATAGCCCTAAGGATCCCCCAAGTGAGTTTCCTCCATACTTCCCCTTGATTGTTACTGTTATACCTAAAGCGAAGAAAGTTGCAGTCCTAAAAAAGACTGCCCCATCTATCGAAGGTGCTCCCAGCGAGGGGAGCTCTCAATCTAAGAAAAAGAAAGCTAGGACCATAAAAAATAGTGATTCTTCTAAATTTTCCACCCCCGTTGAAGCCTTTCCCATTGCTACCATTCCTCCAGTTATGTCTGAAGCTATACAAGAGGAACTTCGGGCCAAATGTCGTGCAGAGCTTGATCGCGTTTAGTGGGTATATCAATAATTTACCCCCACGGTCCTATTTTGATCTATTTTCCTTCTATCCACATGGTTCGTCACCACATAACACAAGAGCTCTCAAATAACAACTAGCACTAGTGCTCCTTTTGGGAGAAAAAAAACCTTCGGCACCAAGTCAACGAAAAAACTGACCTATGTTGTTGAACCCACAATTCGTCCTTTAATCCCTAGGACCTATCCAGCTCCATCAAGCATTGGTCCTATTGAGATTGAGGATAGCTCTGAAGATGCACCTAAACCCATTGGAGCTTCTTCTATAATACCCCAATCACCTTCTTCTCCCATCATTCTTTTGCCCAGTTGTCTCCAGATCAAGAGGTAACTTTCTTCTTTATAACTTTTATGCAAGTATTTCAACACTTTGAAAAAAAAAGTAAAAGTCTTTGTCTTTACTGGAACATAATTTAGGTGGCATTTCTCCTCCTCCTTTTCTTACTGTAAGTCATTTCATGGGAGGATAGTTTGGTCTTTCTGAGATCGTTGAACCTCCTCCCCGTTCACCCATGACGGGGCTTACATACTCAAGGCGTTATCCATCTCAGCGTGAGAAGGAGGATACTCGCAGGGCGAAAATGTCACAAGACTCCGTTAGGCCTTCCTCTTAAGTAGAGGAGACCCCCTTGGCTTCCTCTGGTGCATCCTCCTCACTAATGCTTCCACTGGATGTGCTACCTGTATCGTCAAGTCCCCTAGAGGTAACGGTTTCTTCTTTTAAACACTCTTTCAAACTGGGTTTTTTCATACTAAGTGTTATTATTTTATTCTTCTTTCAGGCTATTTTTTTGTCCTTGGCCACATCATTTATGAATTCTTTATTCTACGCTTCTTTAAAGAGACCCGTTATTGGATTTTTTCCTTTCCCAACTGCTTAAGAGGTAACAATAATCTTCTTTGTATATTTTCCTCTAACTCACTTAGTGTTTCTATGTGTTCAACACTTTTTTATTATTTGCAACCTTTTCAAGGAGTTCCTCTTTCTCCCATTCCAGAGATACCATGGGGTTCTGAAGCTGTAGTTGCTTCATCTACCCCTTATGAGGTTCCACGGGTTACTGAAGTTGCCATTGCGCAATATTCTCATCCCTAAGTACCTTTGGCATCATTGGTGGTTAAGGTTGCTAAAGCACAAGAAACTTCAGTGGGAACTTCCCCTGTTTTGGCACTTGTACCTTTTCATGGGGAAGCTGCTCCGACAGGAGTTGAGATTCCTCTGACCAAAGGTTCCTTTGAGGCCCTTGAGGGTATTGGAGATACTCCCCCTTCTAGTTCCATTCTTGTTGAGGAAACTTTTACTTATCCTTCTCTTGTATAAGCTTTGGCATTATGCTTGTGTTTAAACGAAAACAAGAAGGAAAACATAACTCCTACCTATTTGTGACTTAACAATGAAACCACTTGTTAACATTATCTAAGAACTCACACCTACTGTGTGACTTAACAATGAAAAACACTTGTTAAATTTTTTTTCAAAATCTCGCCCCTTCAAGGTGACTCAACAATGGAACCACTTGTTAAGATTTTTCAAAACTCCACTTGCGAGGTGACTTAACAATGAAAATACAGGGAGAGGCATTACCCCTATAGATCGTAAAGGATGGGTAGGGGAAATACGTCCATCATAAAGGCGTTGTAGGATAAATACATCCATCTTTGTAAGAGGGTAGTCCCCTAGAACACTGGGAGTGTAATAATATAGATAGAGGCGTAACCCCAATAGATATGGTGATATAAGAGCAACCCAAATATCCCCAACTGTCACCAATGAACACAAAGTATTGTATACAATAAACACTCATATTGGACTCACAAATCTCTCGTGTATAACTCAAATAATAATAAAAGGACTTCAAAACTAACTCATTCAAAGGGAGATATAAGTAAGCATCCTAGATATTCCTTGGCAGGTATTCAGCATACCAATAAACTCCAATATCTCCCTGGTTAGCTAGTAAAATCTTCGTAATAAATGTCAATGGTGGGTGGATAATACTCCAGTTTGCAATAATTCTTTTGCTCTCAAATGTGTTTTTCTCTCTCTAGAAAGAACTCTCCCCTCTCAGAAGTGGTTAAGGTCCATAAATAACCCCTCACCCTTATCGATATGCCTCAGTCCTCTTTAATGTGAAAGACATTTCTCTCACACTTTAAGTCCCAAGCATTAAATTCCTGATGGGTCATCACTCCCTACGTCATAATCATTAAATGCCAGTACATGCTTTTTTCCCACCAACTGTGCATTAGAGGACTGTCACAACAATGGTGGCGCACTAAATTGTCTGACAACTCCAATACCACGATGGTTTACTCAACTTCGGATTGGATAGTGGGTAGGTGGATAGTGACATCACCTAAAGTAGATGTGACATTTGGTAGAGGGTTGTTTGGCTCAAGGCTCATTATACGATGGAACTCAAAGTTATTGTGCACAATCTTCCACGATAAAATCTCTCTCGATGTTTTACCAGGTATATCTAAGATGGTGAAGACAAGTCTTAACGCTGCCTCACTTCTCAATCCTCCAAACCAAGTCCCTCTGAAGTTCCCACGACGAGGTCATTCGATAGAGCATGTAAGCTCTCCCAAGCCCTGCCAGACCTGGTTTCTCGCGAGTATCATTTAACCTCACACTCAATATTACAATCGTTACAACATTACAATCAATGTAATTAAAAAGATACAATTTTACTAAGTAAAAATGGAAGATAAAGAAGAGCTCTCTCGGCAAGTTTCCTCGCTAAGCTCCATTACTGAGTTGCCTCGCTGAGCTGCTTCGCTGAGTTGCTTTGCTGCCTTCATGCTACTTTCTTCTCTTGAGTATTTTTTTTAATTGGGGATGCTCTCTCAAATTGAGAGATTACCTTCAAGCCCCCCTACAATAAGGATTAAGGAAGCACGTCAAGACTTAAAGGTGTCAAGTCTGTGAGTAAGTCTAAATTGGTCTTCTAAACAGCCTATATCATAGTGGGCTGGTGTGGCTGGTCGTCCAGAGTTTTTCCTGTTATGGATTTTCCTCATACATCGCCTTATTGTGATTTACTTATTTTACTCTTGTTTATACTCACCTCGATGCATGCTTAGGTCAAGACTAAAGTTGGTAAATTATTTTACACAACACTTTCGATTTACTAAATTAATGCAAGTTAATTAAAAATTTATAAAAATAGATTTGATGGTGTTTTCTGTACAAACCCTAGGGCAGTTAGCTTTATGACACTCAACTGGAGGGGTGAGGTGCTTATTGCGCATGAGAACCGACTCGTGACATTTATTATAAATCAGTCCCATCTATACTATGTTCCATCATGTTTAGACACATTAATAGTACGTTTTCATTCAATCCATGCTTGCCTTATGCTTACTCCTTGATTCAAATTGGCATGTGTTATGATTATCTTTGTATCTTATTCTTAAATTCTTGCATCATAGTTGATATCATTCGTTCGTATTTTGGATTACTTATGATTGTATTGCCAAATTGTTTATCGTTGCATGCTTTCTTCACACCACTGCATGATATATTTATTTTTCCTTCATGATTACCCATGCTTCACTTAGGGGGAGATTTGGTTTTATTGTGGTGAAATTTTTTATTATTATGAACCTTATTCTTTGTCTATTCCTGAATAAAAATTGAGAGAAATGGCATCTAACTCTTTTCATGTGGGGAAGATCTTTAGCATAGAGAAAGATAACAGTTCTTGGTAGAGATGACCAGATAAAGAGGGATGATTTTTCATATGCAATTTATATATTTGTATATTCTCTTGGAATTTGAAGGTGTGTTTAAGTATGGAGGTTAATAATTAAGCAACAAAGGTTTACATAAGAGAAAATCTACTCAAGTTTGTGTTGGTCAAGTGTTGGTACCTTTTTTCCTTTGGGGGTGGGGATTGAGTCTTAGTGAGCTTGATGGCCCAATATGTTTTTCATATTGAGTTTTGTTTCGAAATAGCCAAACGAGAAATTTCTATATGCAATGGCTTAATTCCTTGTTTGGGACAAAACTTGTTTGAGTAATAATTTAGGATTTAAGTTGTTTGTCCTTTAAGCCAATGATGTGTTATCGAAGATATTAACATAAAATAATAATAATGTGATATCAAGTATACATAATGTTTCGAGTCAAGTTTCATCTTCATCTTTCGAGGGAGCTCAATGAGGGATGAATATATTATTATGTATGTTACCTAAATTGAATTTTTGGTGTTGGTTTCTAAAAAGGTTTATAATTTTGTTAAAATGTTTTTTGAAAAGTCCGATATGTCATTAGAATAAATTTAGGTTTATTGTTCGAACTAGTTTATTCACCTTATTAGAACAGTGATGCGACGATCTTCGAACGAGCCATTTTTAGTCTCCACTGGAATCTTGTTGGAAGTCTCGTTAGAAGGTGTTGAAATGATATCTGTAGCCTTGTTCGAATGAGGTACAATTTTGTTCGAATAAGTCGATGTATTTTCCAATGCAAATTTTATTTTTCAGTCTTATCTCATTTTTGGAAATTCGACTATAAGTAGAAGTGAGAAGTAGCAGTTCTATTAGAGAATTATACCTTGTTTTGAGCTCCCAAACTCTTTAGAAAATATCTCCATATTTTGGTGATCTTCTACGATTAAGTTTTCAAAACCCTAGTTTACACCCATATTTCAGATCCAAGAATCATACATACATATGTTGTCTTGAGAGATCCTTATTTTGCATCCAAGTGGTTTTATCTTCATACTGTGAGTGTCTTATGTGGTGGATATCGTGTTTGGTGTTTGCAATGACTAAACCAATCACGAGAAAAGTAAGAACGATGGGATACTGAGACATGGTAAAGTGTTTTCATTGTATAGCTATTGGAAGGTGTCTAATAGTGATTGCGAAGAAGGTTACAAGGATCAAGGAAGCGTGTCCAGGCTTGAAGGCGTAGAGTATGTTAGCAAATCTAAATTGGTCTTATAAAATGCTTATAGCATTGTGAACTTGTGTGGTTGGTTCGTCTAAAGTTTTTCCCGTCGTGAGTTTTCCTCGTACATCGTCGTGTTGTGATTTATTTAATTTACTCTTGATTATACTCACCTAGATGCATGCTTAGGTCAATATTGAAATTGGTAAATTATTTTACACAACACTTGTGATTTTCAAAATTGGTGCAAGTTAATTAAAAATATGAAAATAAAATTTGGTGGTGTTTTTTGTACAAACCTTAGGGAACTTAACTTTCTCACACTTAGATGGGAGGTGAGATACATATTGCACATGAGGGCCGACTCGTGACATTTATTGTAAATTAATCCCATGATTATTTACTACTTATATTGGAGTTAAATCCTTGCAACTTCGGGCTTTGACCTAAAATTTATAAAATAAAAATATGTTCTAGGCTTACCTAGACGGAATCAGCAGAGCTGAGGACATTTCAGACTTTTAGGTCCACCTTGCATAAAATATTTCAGTCTCTTTGATTCTAGCATAGGTTCTTACTTATTACAGTTTTAGTTATTTACATTTCATTATTTTGTATGTGCATAAGCCTGAATTTATTATTTCAGTCAATTTCTCAGAGTTATGATGTGTAGACTACTTCAGATTGTCAATTTGTTTGAGGCTTTATTATTCATGAGATCTCTGTCACTTTAGTTTCATCGCATGCGTGGATGGCTCAATTTTAAATTTTACTTTAATTTTTGATGTTGAGAATGATATAAATTGTTTGACAATCCCTATCATTGGCATATTATTCAGGCAGACTAATACGTGGAAAATGGGAGTTGTTACAGTTGGTATCAAAGCATCTAGGTTGTAACATCCTTAGGATTTTTATTGCACTCATTAAATTATGCGTTGTGTTCTTTAATATGTAGAGACCTATGTTTAGGAACCGTTATAATATTTTGCAAAATGTTGCTAATACGAACCGTGTATGTTTTTAGATAGAAAAAATATGACATGGAAGACCATGACTCACGACTAGCAAGGCTGTAGAGAGTAGGACTCAGCACGAGTTGTAGCCTCGACCACAGCTATCACCAGTAGCTATGACAGTAGACATGATATTTATAGTTATTCACACAGTTAGACATGTTTCAGGACTTCCATCCACCACTACAACATATAGTTATACCCATTTAGCCATAAACCCGAATTTTTTAGAGATAGAAGAGACCTTTGCTAATGGCCAGCCATCGGAGTTAGAGGGTAGTATAGATATTATTGTAGCATGTCAGAGAAAGAAAGACATACTGAGGCATTTGAGGATAATGGAGTACACAGAGGTGCATAAGCAGATGTTATATTTATTCAAGTTGGCATGATCATCTTTATAGTGGTAGGGTTCAATCACCATACTCGAAAAGCGAGAAAGGATGACTGTTGCTGAGTTTTGGGTGAAGTACGATGACAAGTATTTCTCACCCACAGTTAGGACAGAGATGAATAAATAATTCATTGACCTTAAGTATGAGGGACTCACCATGGAAGATTATGAGGAGTTTACAACCCAATCCCTCTTTACCTCGGAGGAGGTGAACATCGAGGAGAAGAATATATAGAAGTTTGTGTTGGGGTTAGCTTAGTGCATCAAGAAGTACGTTTTAGGGATTTCGTATTTTACCACGTACACTAGGGTGGTGAATGATGCTTTATTATATTGTTAGGATCACTGGTCATTTATAAAAGGTAATGGAGAGAAGAAGCCAAATTCAAATTTGTCTAGCCATTAAGGCAAAACAAGTGAAGGAGGTAATCAGGAACCTATCAGTTAAAGAGATCCCAGTCGAGAGATCAAAACCATAAGAATCCTAGTGGTTAGTATTATTATAACAAGTAGGTCCACCAGAGCCAAGGTAAGAAGTTCCATTACAGCCAGGGACAATAAGCGAGAGGCCATTAGGGACGTGTCCATCATGGTCAACAGGGACAGAATCAGGATAGGTGCCAATTTTAGGGCTGTTATTTTACCAGTGGGGAGACATGACACATGGCAAAGATTTGACATTACACATAATCAAGGAGGTTAGTGTGGGTATTAGTCACACCGGGAGAAATGTCAACAGGTGCTAGCCCCACCCATTTTTGCAGTGCCTGCATTACTAGCACCACTAGCCTAGCCTCAAGGGCAGAAGCAATTATAATATGGGTGCATGTATCATAATTACAATTTGATATTGGGGCTTCACATTCTTTCGTTAGTACTAGATTTGGTCAGTCGTCAGTAATAGTAGCTTAATGTCAAATATAGTATTTCACATAGAGTCATTCGTGGGTAGAGAGACACCCATACATTCTGTGCGTATAGGGATAGGGGTGGATATTGGGTGACTTAGGTTTGTTTTCGACCTACTTGTTTAAGACATATTAGAGAATGACGTTATCCTGGGGATGAATTGGTTGTCCACGTATAGGGCTTGTGTGGATTATTTTGGGATATACATCATCTTTTCCATTTCGAGGAAAGAAATGTACTTAGTTACGATGCCACACCTGGAAGGGGGGTTAAGCCTGCGTTTATACTATATTGAGGAGGAGACTTCTAAGGTAGTCGTCATTTCTCTAGACTCTCTTCCAGTTATTAGGTAGTTTTTATATTTATTTAAAGAGATATTAGGGTTACCACTGAGTAGAGAGATTGAGTTTGTGATTAATTTGGCTCTGGGTATGATTCCTATTTCCCACGCACTATATCGTATGGCTCTTTTGGATATGAGAGAGCTTAAGGACCAGATTCGGCAGCTTATGGGTTATGGGTTATTCTAAAGGAGTACTTCACTTTGGGGTGCTCCAGTTATGTTTGTGAAGAGGAAGGACGAATCTTTAAGATTGTGTATTGATTAGAGGGGTTTGAACAAGGTCAATATATAAGTTAAATATTTGTTGCCTCGTATCTATGACATATTCGACCGATTGAGGGGTGTTGTGTAATTTTCAAAGATTGATTTGAGGTTGGGGTACCATTAGTTTAGGATTCGAGATCAGGATACTCTGAAGATATTACTTCTGATGAGATATGGGTCTTAAGTGTTCATGTTTAAGCCTCTGGGTCTAAATAACGTGCCAACGTCGATTATAGACCTGATGAATGGGGTGTTCAGGGACTTGTTGGATCAGTTCATCATTGTGTTCATAAATGACATATTGATTTATTCTCGAACCATAGACAAGGATGCTCAGTACTTTTAAATGGTTCTATAGACGTTATGAGACCATCATCTTTATTCTAAGATAGACAAGTTCGATTTTTTTTAGGGAGGTTTAGTTCTAGGGCTACAACGCATTTAAGATAGGTATATCAGCGGATCCAGGGAAGGTTTCGACAGTGATGGGTTAGGGACAATTCACAACACCTACAGAGGTATGCAGTTTCCAGTTTTAGTCAAGTACTATTATTGATTAATTTAGGGGGTCGAAGATAGTTAGGACTTTGAAGAATTTGATGCGAAAAGGTGTACCATTTCTTTGGGATTATTCATGCCAATGGGCATTTAACGAGTTGAATGTCAAGTTGACTTTAGCTTCGATGCTTGCTTTACCTCGTGGAGGGATAAATGATATGGTTTTTATCGATGCTTACTTATGGGGACTTGGGGCCGTATTGATGCAGGAGGATGCGACACCCCACTCAAAATAATAACGGGTGGCCAGCCCTATACTAAAATAATCAGGAATCTCAAGCGGATCATTCTCAGCATCTACTGACGATTCTAAAATAAACACGGCTGACAACCCATTACTAGAAAAAGAGGGTGTCAAAAAAATTTATTTTAAAACATTATTAAAACAAACTATGCAACAACTAGCCAATGGCATAATAACTATATATGATAAGAGACACACACCTGCTCAAATGATATAAAGGAGACTAATAAAAGAGTATAACACAATGTACAAAATAAAATACCCGAATATATTTTCGGGTCACAAACAATACAATAATCTGAGAACGAATAATATAAAAGTGCTACACTACAACACTTGGGTATAAACCCGATACACAAACTCAATCCTAATCTAGATACAACAAAGATAAGAATCGGCTATAATAAAATCCCGCAACAATCCGCATCTGTTACTGCTCCACGAATACGGATAGAAAAGCATCCTAGGTATCCCCGCGTCTGGACACCTAAAGTAATATACAATATATATAGCAAGAGAAAATATAAACGGGTCAGAGCCCGAGGTGTGAAAACATTTTTAGCAAGTGCATTAAAATGCATAATAATTATAAATGCATTATAACATGATTAAGGTGGAGTCGCACTCTCCAAAAAATTCAACTCCCCTCTCAACTAAAGCGCGCACTAAACGTATGCACCTGATCTCCAAATAATTGCCCAAATCTATCTTAAGGCAAAGTAATCTAACTTACTCCCAATTCATACTCATTTAATATTCGCTCTTAAATCATAACCCTCAACTTCTACTAATCCCAATCTCAATAATTCACCCACTTTCTAAACATATACAATATACATAAACATTTTCTTTTACTAGAATTTCTCATATTCTAGTTTTTGACATAAATATAAATATAAATACATATGAGTTATTAGCATTTAAGTGATAAGGACTAAACTTCTCCCAATTCTCAATACTACACTGTGTTTCATGCGTGGGATGTCTCGCAAGCGAAATCCAAACAAGGAACCCCCCCGATACACTACTCATTGGCAGTATTGAATATCAAGATTCATTATGCCCTCAATGCATGACGCATGTAACCCAAATTATTATCACAATCAATTTATTATTCCCAATTCTCAACAGTGCATGGGGTTTCGTGTGTGGGACGTCGCGCAAGAGAAATTCAAACAAGGAACCCCCTTGATGCACTACTCCTAGGCACTGTCGATTATAGAGATATATATACCAATATATAATATGAGCACTAAGGACTAACTTCTCCTCACTCCCAACATTGCACTGTGTTTCATGCGTGGGATGTCTCGCAAGCGAAATCCAAACAAGGAACCCTCCCGATACACTACTCCTTGGAAATGTTGGTCGTTGAGGTCCATTATGCCCTCGATACCCAAAGTATTTAATGTACTCATATAATTTTATTTCTTCATTTTCACTTCAATATATTTATCACAATTTAATCTCCCGGGATGAGATTCAATCAACATTCTTATATCTCTTTACTCTAGAGACAAATATATGATATCACATAATCACATACAAACAATATACTATACGCAACAAGTATATTAATCATCCACCGAGCTATAATATAAGTGGCTTGGTCATTCCCATCTACTAAGCATCTGTGGATTATCTCAAGTACATATATATGTTAATCACAATACATATATCCATATCCGGCACCCATAGGCTTAACAGCGGTGCACACATACTCTCCTATCCAATCCAAGTAAATCTCGTACTAAAGGATTACATGTTCCACATCACTTAGGAACTGTATCAATATAAATCACACATATTGGAGGTGAACATAGTTCACATATCCATGGGTCACGAACATACCTACGCTTCCACAGTCAGCAGACTTATCGACTCACTAATAAGCCCTTCACAGTCCTATGTTCTTGAGGTACCAAATCTAAAATCCCCCTGAAGGCAACACAGGATAAGATTGTCCTCTTTCGAACGCCAACCTCCCG
This sequence comes from Sambucus nigra, assembly GCA_949130495.1. Taxonomy (NCBI): domain Eukaryota; kingdom Viridiplantae; phylum Streptophyta; class Magnoliopsida; order Dipsacales; family Adoxaceae; genus Sambucus; species Sambucus nigra. The sequence goes on from OX422220.1 coordinate 57,074,736, forward strand.
TGATAGCAAGTATGGTAGGTATTTCATACACATAATAAACAATAATATAGGTACACATTCCACCTATATAAATATATCATCAATTAGGAATTCACACAACCATATTATAACGATAGGTATTCGTCTCACCTATACATAATTCCCATAGGTAATTATTTAACCCATGTACATAATAACATCAGGGCATACGCACCACCCATATAATAATCCTTTACGTAGTATATTTATATCTCGAATATCCTACGCATTTATCAATTTTTGACTAATCCCCAATATTTTATTTTCTGAACTTTTCTCACCGCACAATGATAATATCAACAACCCCGATATATTAATTTGTCTCATAATATATATACTCTAACGACACCGTATATATTATTCATATCTCTTCTCAATATTTTATGGCTATAATCTCCAAACTCTTATAGTGATAGCCAATAGCCTCGAATATTCTCATTCGTAATAATATAATCCTTCACACAATTAAAATACAACCCCAACACGTATTCCCTTATTTAATATCCAAATCACACCTAAATATCTCTGTAAGTATTATTCCTCACAAACACTCCTATTTGGGGAAATCTTGGATTTTACTTTCAACTAACCCAAGGTACACGCCTTATAAAAATTTATTTAGAAGTCCCCACACTATTTTTATGAAGCCTAAATATTTATCTCCAAACAATTCTAGCCTTTATTTTTCCAATTTTCGGTTTGATTTCCGAGTTAATCATTAACCCCGGAACTGCTTTCTTAGAAAAATCATATCAAATCGAAAAAAAATCAGAAAAATACGCAGTCAGCGCCCACGCGACCGTATCGAATATCTACAACTTTCATGTTTTGACCAAGAGCTGAATCAGTCCTTTTCCTGTCCGAATTTACCCCAAAAGCTACGGTATTACTATTCATCGTCTTCAACCCCGGAACTGTTATCTTATAAAAATCAAAGAAAAATCAAAGAAAAATCAAAAAAATATGTGGTCGCCCCCCCACGCGACCGTATCAAAAGGATCTACGACTTTCGTGTTTTGACCGAGATCTGAATCGATTGTCTTCCGGTCCGAATTTGCCTAGAAAGCTACGGTATTACTATTCATCATCTTCCCCACAAATCCAAAATTTATTTTTATCATCCTCTAACCATTTCTCTTCAACCCAAACATATACATAACATCAAAATTCATTATATAACTCAACCCAACTAATTTCCAACCTCAAATTCATCATCTACACATCAATTATAAGATTTTACCCAAAATCTAGGTTTTAACATATTTATTCCAAATTTCAGAAATTTATCCACAAATCATGAAATAAATGATACACAACAATTATTTAGCAAGTTTAATCACTTGCCTCGAGTTTGTAGAGTCCGATTCGTCCTCCAAATCACGGATTGCCGGAAATCCCAAGTTTTCACCTCTTTCTCTCCTCTTTTCTTCTTCTTTTCTTCCTCTCTCTCTTTCTCTCTTTATTTCTCTTTCTCTTAAGTGAGAATGGCTTCTTACGTAAGCTTTAAGCCTTAAATCCCAAAATACACAACTTTAAATGATAATACACACTTTAAATGACTCGGTCACTTTAATTCAAGCCAAACGAATTTAAAATATTTCGGAACCCAAATAAACCCCAAGTACAGTCATTTCGACTATCTCGACCCTTTCGAAAATAATCGCACCCTCGGAATTGTCATTCGAATCACTTTCTAACATCTTCAAATTTTGACCTCAAAAGACAATTTAATAAATCTCCAATTAAAATAATATTTATTTCTCCCAAAAATAAATAAATTATTGTCCCAAAAATCTCGGGGTATTACAGACTTCCCCCTTACAGGAATTTAGCCCTCGAAATTTAGCTAAGCCTAATACTCCAAAGCTCAACTAGTTCCTACTACACTTAACCTCGCTAACACTTTACCCAATCCTCTAATTTCCCACGACAAATTATTTTAATTTTTATAACAACAATTATAACAAATAGGGCGCCCATACACCCTTAATTCGAGCTCTACTCGTATAAACAAAATTTAGGCTTCTCTTGCCTTCAATAGTACAATAACTCGAGATATATTAAATTATACTAACCCACTAATAATATAACCATTTTGAAAGGTCCAAGGATTTAACTCATCTCAATTCCTGACATTCGCTACTTTCATGCGGGAGTATTCGCAAGCGAAATCCAAACAAGAAACCCTCCCAATACACTACTATGTAGCGATGTCGGGGATTGAGAGTTAGTTATATCGGGACTAGCGTTTAAAAATATAATGTTTGTGTAAATCATATTTGATAATTCGCAAAGGCCTATAAAATTTTCATTTTGAAAACAATTTATTATAAAACAGTTTATGTCTTTCGACATTTAAATAAAATACCTTATTGCCAAGACACAAGGTTTTAATATTTATCATACTCATAATAATATATAGGTCTCAATATTAACATAATTATGAGCTAAAATTTCTTGCTCACAATAATCCACTTAATTGGAAATCATTTCAGTAATAATTTCTCACATCATAATAATATGTTGCCATTCACTAGGCTCTTCCATAGTTGGAATATAACAATTATATAAGTCTAACACGACTATAAAATAAGTAGCTTTATCATTACTACTCAACACATTTCAACAATTCTTACATCCATAACAAAGTTATAGCTCTCTATTAGCAAATAACAAAATGATCTATTATCTCAAGAGACAAATAATATAAGAGCCTCACTTGCTCAATATTCCCTTCCGGGTCACTCCATACATAATAGGGTTATAGCACTACCCTCTCATATTAATCTCACATACAATACTCTCAAAGCTTCATATGTAATAGGGTTTTAGGTGAAGAACCACGAAGGGGAGAAGATGATCCGTTTACAGGGTTGGTTGATCGATCATTGGGGTTGATGATCGATGCCCCCATTTTTGGATTAGGTTGAGCTTTTGTTTATTAGGTTTGGTTTTTTTAGTGTAGTTTTAGTTTGGGACCTTACGAGTGATGATATGGGTTTGTACTTGGGTGAGACTTAGTTTTATCATAACTAAAATTATGGGTTTGTGAATGAGAAAACCTTAACGTAGATAGAACCCTCCGATGTGAGAATTGGGTAGATGTGTGAAAGACTTGCTATCTTATGGGGTAGTTCCAAATATTTTTTGGTGTATATATATGTCTGCTATATTCATGTCAACATACTATACTTGTGGTGCAACTATCGGTTGGGGTTGTGCTTACGATCGGGACCAGGTACAATACGCATGGATGATGACGTCACATGTAGTGGAGGTTATTATATTAAACCATTCGGTAGGGGTGTCAAACTTTCGTGAAGAGAGAAGTTTGGTTGACTGAATCCATTAGTTGGCTTGAATATGGGACTGCTAGTGGTGCTACTTCGTAATGATTGCACCATCATTTATATCGTAGTGGACTTGTGTGGTTGGGTCGTCTGAGGTTTTTTCCGTTGTGGGTAACGTTTTCCTCGTACGTCGTCGTGTTATGATTTAATTATTATAATCTTACTTATACTCACTTAGATTCATCTTAGGTCAAGAATAAAATTGGTAAATTTTTTAACACAACACTTGTGATTTTCTATACTGGTGTAAGTTAATTAAAAAATTATGAAAATAAATTTTTTCTGTACAAAACTGTGACACCCCGCCTAATAAAATACCGGGTGATCAGTCCTATACCAAATTAAAATAGGAATCCCAGTTGGATCATCCTTAGCATCACTGTCGAAAACTTTTTAAAACTTACTAACCACCTAGTATTTCAAAAACTGGTGCCAATTTTAACTTTTTAATTAAACAAAATAGTACATGCGGAATTAAATAGAAACCAGTCACACAACTGAATGAAAGTAAACTGAATCATAATTACACAACTTATCGAATAAATCACCGGCCACCGAATAAATAATCCAATACAAATATTCAACACCTGAATGAATTACACCTGAAAACTGTACCGAGAAGTCTGGGCTACAAGCCCTAAATAAAACTGAGACTGATACAAAATTCCTATTCTAAGAATGAATGAATGATGCGTCTAATCCAAACTCCTGCAAGCATCTACATATGCCGCAGCTCCGTGTCCCTAGAATAGAATATCAATCCTGGCGTCCCTGTGGCTGGACACCTAAAAGGTTTTGAAAATGGTTTTATAGGAAGGGTTAGAAGCCAAAACATTTTGGAAATATTTAGCAAGTGAATTAACTGCAATAATTTAAAATGCATGAATGTGCTTCATATTTAAGTTAGTGTCTCACTCCCTTGTGGACATTCTCACCCCTCCACTATTGTGCACACCTACCGGTTACCTTAACCCCACCTAGTTGTGCTACCCCATCCAACTAGTCCTGGTATAACCTTCCCTTGCCATACTACTCTAACCCGAGTATAATGATTTCCTGAATTATAAGTTATTTCATGATTAACTTAATTAACTCCTTCTTAATGAATAGCATATAACCGTAACACAAGTTATATCAATTTAATATGTCACACTCTGTATTATTCCCACAAATGATTAACTTAATTAATTTCTCATTAATTAACAGCATATAACTGTAACCCGAGTTATATAAAGTAAATACATCACACACTGTATTACCACGTACATATAATATTTTCTACCATATTATACGTACCTTTACTAACATCCACACATATATCATACGTATATCCATCCTTCCGAGTATACTCTCACCGGATGATTCCCTCTAAAATGCTATCTCACTAGGTGTGCTCATAAAACGTAGTTTCCCTAAGTTGGAATCGCTCACCAACTTGGCCCAAAATATAAACGTAGTGGAGGCGGTCATATTCCTTCCCTGAAAGTGAGATAAATCGCTCACCCATATATACCGGACGCTATGACATGGGGATATACTCGCCCTACTCCTCAAGCTAGGGGATTCACCCACATCGCACAACCTCCCTTGATAGCATTAGAGTATTTAAATTGAATAAATATCTAGTCACTGATATTTAATAGCACACATAATATAAACACGTATATATATACTATCACTGTACCGTATATATATAATTTAAACCCCGGCTTTACCGTGCACTCAAAATCCCGTACTCTGCCTGTAATTTAATATCACACAAAATATATATACACACACACACACACACATATATATATATATATATATATATTATACACCCTGGCTTTACCGTGTACTAAATATCCCGTACACTGCCCGAAATTTCCTGAGTCTGTGGCCCGACTCAACGTAATTAACTTTATCACTTAATAATCTATCGTCTTTCCGAGTCTATGGTCCGACTTTAATATATTTAACTCATACCTCAATTTATATAATATTTTTCCCGAGTCTATGGTCCGACTCCAATTAAATTAATTAACACACTTATTAATTTAATACATCCCCGAGTCTATCGTCCGACTCTAATTAAATTAATTAACACACATATTAATTTGATACCTCCTAGAGTCTATCGTCCGACTCTAATGAAATTAATTATTACACCCATTAATTTAATTCTTACCCGAGTCTACAATCCGACTCTAATTAAATTAATTATCACATTTATTAATTTAATCCTACCCGAGTCTACAATCCGACTCTAATTAAATTAATTATCACGCTTATTAATTTAATAACTTCGTGTCACCCAACCATTATCCCCGGACTCTCTTACTTGGCCCGTAACTTAATATTACCCAAGTCTATGTTCCGACTCCAAATTAATTACTCTCTCAAAAAGAAATTAATACTTTGATGTCACATAACCAACATACCCGGACTCACTCACTCGGTCCATTTTTACATCTCATAATTTCTTTCCCACATTTTTTGCCCACAATGTGTCACATATTTATCTCCATAATTTCTCAATTATATTTACCTATAATTACCAACATACCGGGACTCGTCCACTTGGTCCATAATTAAATATTTTCCGAGTCTATATCCCGACTCTAAATTAATTAGTTTATCTCCAAACTTAATTCACTACCTTGGGGTCGCTTGACCAATATACCCAGATTCACTCACTTAATTAGTACCTCACTATTTTGGAATAAAATCTCTCAAATTCATCCATTAAATGACCCACATAAATTCATCCTACTCCCAATTACTTTCTCCCATAATTGCTAGGAATATTTGTTTCATAATTATTTATCACTACTTAATGTATGGGAATTAAATTTCTAATTAATTTCCCCCTTATATACAAACTGGGCGAACTGCCCAGAATTCCGAATCATCGATCGATCGAACCCCCTGGGTCGATCGATCGATCGTCCCTGACTTCGTCTTCTTCAAGAGGCAGTTCCACCATTAACGAAAGCCTCCAACTTTCATTCTTTTCCCTGGACTAACCCAAGCCCAATGAACCCTATATCTATATAGGAATAGGATCAAGCACCTTATGGAACATCAAACTGAAATTTAATCTCACGATTTTCTACTTTTTCCCGATTTGGGTATTATCCGGGTTTCAAATCCCCAATTCGAATTTCACTCATTTTATCAGTAATTAACCATCTACTCTTACTGGTTTTAACATCTGATTCAGTTCTCTACATTCTAGAATCATAAACACAATAAATTTTTACCCTTAATCCCATTAGGGTATATTAAATTCCAAAAACCCAATTTAAATTTTTGGTCACACACCCAAAACGAATTTTCATATACACGTCACTATGATATGAATTGATTATCATAAATTTATAATCACAACAGTTAACCATTTGCCTGAAAGTGTTCGTAGTGTCTGATCCGTTGGCGTAGTCCCTCAATTTGGCTCCAAAATTCCCAAATTGGCTTTTGCTAAGTTTTCCCCCAATTTTCCTCTCAAGCCCTAGGCTTAGAATTATGTTGACTGCCATTCCTTAATCTCCCAATTAGGATAAAAACCCTTAATCCCGTTTTTCACCTAATGGGCTTAATTAAAGTGGCCCACCTCACCCCGTGTGGGCCTGGCTATGCCCAAAAATGCCCCGAGACCCAATTACTACCCCCGGGTACTCTTTTCTGACTATCTTGACCCATCCGGACACAACCGCGCACTCATAATTGGCATCCGAATTAATTTATAAAAATCCTTATCTCACACCCAATTTAGTCTATATTGATTCCCGACTGGGATAAGTGCATATCTCGTCATTAATACCCGAAATGATGTAATTAAATTATTACTATTCACTTAGTAAATAAATTTTCCTAAACATTAACCATTCACTCCCCGATTAATATTTAAATATATATATTGCCATAATTAATTCAATTAAAATTACAACACACTAGTAATTTAAAATTCCCGAATTAATTAAATATTAAATGTACAAAAATACGGGGTATTACATACTCCCCCCCTTACAAAGGAATTTCGTCCTCGAAATTAAGATAAACCTAGTGTTCCAATATTCACATATTACTCACTAGTCATGTGCCTCCAAGCCCGCTATATCTATCACATCCGCTTCTAACCATACTGTTGATGTAAAAAATTAGATTACTCTAATTATTCAATCACAGATAAATAAATGAGACAAAGATTTTTAAAGTGGTTCAGCCTTGTAAGAATGGCCTACATCCACTGTTATGTTATTGCTGAGTGTCTAGGAATTCTCGATTATAAATGATACCAAGAAATTCCGGTCCCCTTTGAATGAGGGTGATACAAGGTATTTATAGCCCTTTAGGCTGTATATGAAAGGGTGTTACATTAAATGATACACATATGAAAGGGTAATTCATTTAATGTTCTTCAAACGTGCGCGTCAAGATGATAAGCATTCAATGAATAGTTGAACTGTTGATTATCTGGCAATTAATGCTGTGGTCGAGGTGCAGCTCAAACCGCCTTAGTTGCTCGTCGTCCAAGAGTTCCTCGGAGCATTGGAGTTCCTCGGAAGGTAAGAGTACCTCGGAGGATTGGTGTTCCTCGGAGTATACTTGTTGTTCGGAGTGAGTATGTTGGTCGGGGAAACAATCTTCCTCGTTGCTATTGTGCCACGTAGATTGACACGTGCCTTCTTATTATTCGTCCACATCAGCATACTAATTTTGGTATCAACAGAAGCCCCCAATGTTTCATATTTCAAACTTTGAGGAGTATGGAACATTCTTTCTCGGTATATGGCAATATTAAATGGCCTTCCTGGGTTTTAGGAGTCTTTTCTTCATATTTGAATTTCCTTCCAAATTCGCAGAATCCGCCTTTTTGCCTTTTCATAAGCGTTTCGATCTTCGTGCATTTTTTGTCCTTTTAGCCGCCGGTAGCGCAATAGTTTCTTTTATGTAATCATTTCTTTCGCCGGTTCCCAAGGCAAAGTATTTAAACTTCAGAGGCAATCCCATCGTCTTCTACCTTTTCAATTTCTGCTTTCGAATTTTCTAAAGCTTTTCTCTCTCTTGTGCGTTCATTTCCTCCTTCGTTTGTCAACAGATCTCCTTTTTCCCTGTAAGCTCTTCTTCCTTCTTCTTTTATTCATCATGGTTTACATTATCGAATCTCTTGAGAAGTTCCGCTCTAATTTCTCTATTCCTTCTTGGGTAACTTTGGAGGTTCTTTCTGAGCCTTCAAGTTATTTTGATTTGGCTGAGGGACACTGGTTCCTTAGCCTATTTATTGCTGAATGTGGATTTTCTTTTCCACCAAATCCGTTATGTTTAGAGTTCTGTCAGTACTTCGACATTGTCCCTGCAAAAATAGCCCCCAACACATGGAGAATAGTTAATGGGGTACATAGGTTAAATCAAACTCATGGAACTCGTATAGGAATTCCTGAGATTATGTACTGCTACAGATGGGCTATTTTAGACAACGTTTTTTATTTAAAAACTAGGTTTTTGAATAGGGCCTTAGTAGTCAACCTCCCTGATGCCAATAGGGATTATTTTGAACACGGGGTAGTTATAAAAAATTGGCAACATGCCCCTTTGGTTGGAGATGCAGTATATGAGGGTCCCAAATGCCCCCCATATGGCAATGGGATAGGTCGTTTTCATCTTATTTTGTTTTTGAAATTATGATTTCATGGTATTTGATAAAATGTATGACTGATATTTCAATATGTTTTTGTTTGCAGTTGACAGCAAGAGAAAAACTCCCAAAGAATCAGAAGTTAATATAAGGCAATTGAAACATATCTGGAGTTTGCATCAGAGAATTGCAGATGAGCACATCAGGTCTGCTTCATACTTATTGCAGTATAGGAGCTATACGTCGTCCTTTACTACTCGTCCTGTGGTCAGCATCAGTGATCCAGTGCAAATTCCTGAAGATTCTGATCTGGAATCTCATATTCCTTTGAGCCAAAAAATGGGCAAGAGAAGAGTTCCCACTCTCTTCGAGGAAACTTCCTCTGCTGGGAAGAAAAATAAGGTTGATGTCCAAAAAGGGATAAAGAATAAAGATGTCGCCTCTCATGTTGCTTCTCAGAAGGCTGTCGAGAAGCCCCCATTGGCTCCTGTGTATAAGGATGCACCTGTTGAAGTAACCACTATCTCACCAACCAAAAGTTCTTCTTTGGTTGAGGTTATTGAAAAGGCACCGAGGAGACAGAGAAAATCCTCCTCGGTCAGTATTTCTGGAGCCATTCTCCAGCTCCCATCTGGTGGAGATGGTGTTCCAATCAGTGTTCCTCCGAGCTCTACGATGAGCTTGGCAAAATTTTCACCCATTCCCGATGTGCAAGGTACTGAAGAAGAACTTACTCGGGATATGGTTACTTCTCTGGCTACTCGTCATCTTGCTTCAGTAAGTATCTCTATTCTGAGTTTTTCATATTTTCCTTTGTTATTTCCCATATTTGTTTCTGATATCATTTCCTTTTTCTGATTACAGTTAACGAGCTGTTTAAATATAATCCTTAAAAAGGATGAAGCGATCAAAGCTTCTTGCTCCTCGTCCACTGTGGAAGGAGCACTGGAGAAAGCTATTAAATCTGTGAGTGAATCTCGTCAGAAGTATGACGAGGATAAAATTGAATGGGAGAAGAAGTTGGCTGCATCTGATGTAGAGAAATTACAACTGGGTAATAAGGTGAAGGACTTGGAGAGAGAGAATAAAGACTATGCCGAGAAACTTTCAGGCTTTGGGGAGCTGGAGAATAAACTGAAGTCGACTGAGGAAGAGTTGACACTTCTGCGCGAAGAAAATCGTCAGAAGGAGGAGTTGGAGGCCAAGCTAAAAGCCTCCGAGGACCTTCTATCCGAGAAGCTCTCCACGGAGAAGATGAAGAGAAAAATGGCTGTGAAGAAGTCCTTTCGAACTGGTTGGGATAAAGGATGGGATAGGGGGTAGCTGCAATGATGACCCAGGTGAATTATGGAAGTTTGAAATTCTTCCATGATGGTTGGGTTGATGCCTTGCAAGAATTGAAGGTGAGCGAGGACTCTGATCTATTTCAACAACACCTCCCTGGTCCTCCTCCAGTTATTGAAGACGAAGATGAAGACGAGGCTGCATCTGAAGAATCTTCAATGACAGGGGTTGATCAAGTCCTTGTTCCAACACCCAACTAGACAGCCACCGAGGAGATTTCTTCATTGCCTACTCCTCCAGAACAAGTCCCATCTTCTACCAATCAGATCAATGTTCCCACCGAGCAACCAAGCTCCTCATCCCAGCCTCCCGAGAAAGTCTTGGGAGACAAGGAAAAGGTGTGAAGTTGTTCGGTACTATCTTTCTGTTTTTCTTCTTACTTGTACTTCTGTATTCCAAATCTTTGTAACTTTTGCCTTATGATCTAATAAAATTTGAGTTCTTTCTTTCCATATGATTGTCTCTTCTTTATCTGCACTCTGTCTTGATCTTCTTTTTCTTTCTCTGTTAGTTTATGGCCAGGATGGATCTTTTGTCTGCTAATGACACAAAGTTGATGCAGTAATGCCATGAGTATTATAAAGCTGGTCATACAGACCTTAGTACATCAGAAGTTGCTGACATCCTTGGCCATGATGCTTCAGAGCAAGCAATTGAGGCTTATCGGTACCTGAAGGATTTACTTGATCGAGTTGTGGCCAATAATGTGGCATACTACGAAATTGATCGAGGAGCTTCATTATTCCCTAGAAGATCTTCAAAATCAGCACAATGAATCAACTGCCTTGTTGCACAAGCAGTATGAGAATAGGTATCAACAGCTTTCTTCCGAGACAGGCCACAAAAAGATCATTGCTGGATACGATGTCAGGGAGAGAACCCTAAAAGGAGAAGTTGAGGCCTGCAGACAGATCGCCGAGCTGCTAGAACAAGAGAACAACAATTTGCAGAAAAAGTTGGCACAATATGAGTTTGCAGCTTCATCCTCTACTGCCTTGGTACCGGTCACCGATGAAGGATTCTCATTCTTAGAGGTTGAAAACGCCAAATTAAGGCAAGAATTGTATACTTTAAGAAAGTCTGGTGTTTCCGCTACTGCTCGGGGACGGGGAAGAGGTTCTCGTGGACGAGGAAGAGCTGCCCAGGATGTTAACGAGAAACGAAGCACTTCAGTTGCTCGGGGACGATCAAGAATTCCTCGTAATATTGAAGAAGCTCGTACTCTGTCAACATTGGAAACTCAAGCGTACCAGTTGAACGCAAAAGATCGGGCTTTGTCTGAGATGTCCAAGAAAATCCTGACTTTGGAAGATCAACTTACTGCAACGAAGTCAGCTTTACATACCAAGGACCTTTTCACCAAAAACCTTCATGAACAATTGGATAGATTAACCTTCCAATTCCATAAACAGCCCAGGGAATTTTGGAATGCAGGCTATAATGAGGCCCTTTATCAATTGGATGCTCGTATCGAAAATGCCAATAATGAAGGTTATAAACAAGGCTGGCTGAATGCCTTATGTGTATTAAAGCTCGAGCAAGGACATTTTTTGTGGTACTAATATGAGCCTGGAGTGCTTGACTTGCCTGTGCCACCTTTCAAGTTGGACATGGAATGGATACCTTCTCGCGCCATTCCTCGGAGCTTGATTGCGAATTATCTTGGTGACTATAACCTTCATTCTCAAATTGACGTATCTCGTCCTGAGCACCTCTTGGATACTCCTTCAGTAATGAATGTCAAAATGTTGAAGGACTTGAATTTTATCAATTCTCCTCAGACATTAAATGATCCTCCTGCTGGCGAGGAACCTGTATCAAAGGCTGAAGGGAAAAAACAAATAGGATAGGATTTTCAATGTAATAGTTAGCACACATATGTAACTTGTAATTTATTTTGAATTTTAATTTCATTTTCTGTTTGCAAATCTGTATTGCTTATTCTCTTGTGCCTGTTAAACACTTTATATTTGTGCATATGTATCTGTTAAAAAGATAACAATATTGTGTTGTTCATCAACCAACTTAGTAATAAAAATTGCAAGTATCAATGTTGCTCAATCACTTAGCAATAAGGTAATGAGTATAAAATGTTTAAAATGTTTCCAACCAACCAAGGTTGTTAAATTGTGTTTGTCGACCAACTACAGTTGATGGATTTTTATCCCCGACCAACCATACTTGGTAAATTTTTTCATAAAATGTGTTCGACCAACCAAGGTCGATAATTTATCCTCGTCGACCAACTACAGTTAGTGGGTTTTGATCACCGACCAACTATACTTGGTTCAGTTTGGAATTTTTTGTATTTTCTGGAATGATTTTACCTTCCGACCAATATAAGTTGGCATATTTTGTTTCTTAACCAGCCAAAATTGGCATTTTTAATAATGTTGTTATTGCCCTTTTACCAACCGGAGTAGTTCATGGGTTTGAACTATCGGGTTCTTTCGAACTATCTTGTCCACAAGCTTTTTTACCAACCGAAGTTGATCACGCAAGTGTACGCCTCCTAACCAAAGGAGTATAATTTGTTCTCGCTATTTTACCAACCGAAGTTTATCACGCTCGAACTATCAGGTTCTTTCGAACTATCTTGTCCACAAGCTCTTTTACCAACCGGAGTTGATCACGTAAGTGTACGCCTCCTAACCAAAGGAGTATAATTTGTTCTCGTTATTTTACCAATCGAAGTTGATCACGCTCGAACTATCAGGTTCTTTCGAACTATCTACTAGTTATTTTACCAACCGGAGTTGGTCACGCTAGCGTATGTCTCCTAATTAAAGGAGTAAATAGTTTATTCTCGCCCTTTTACCAACCGGAGTTGGTCGTGGGTCTGAACTATCGTCTTCTTTTTGCTGTTGAACAGCGTAGTGTACAACACTAGTATTCCCCGAAAAACTTTCAAACAAAGGAGAGAAAAAATTGTGAAACATCATCGTTTTATTCATGTTGATGGAACCGCTGTACATTTTACATTACTGATAATACTTGCGAAGGTGTTCAGCATTCTTGAATTCCTCTCCTTCTAGAGTTGCTATTCGGTAAGTTCCTGGTCGAACAACTTCTGTAACTCGGTAAGGTCCATGCCAGTTTGCTTCCAATTTATTGTGCTTCTGAATGACCTTCTTTAGCACATAATATCCTTCTTTTAAATCGCATTTCTTCACCCTCTTGTTGTAGAACAGAGCTGTTCGTTGTTGATAAGCAGCATTCCTAATGGCTGCCTCTTCTCTAACCTCCTCGAGCATATCCAAATCCAATCTTCTCATCAAGTCACTGACCGGAGAATTGAAATTCAGCACTCTGTGTGTTGGTAGACCCAACTCGGCAGGTATTACAGCCTCACTTCCAAATGCCAGCATATATGGTGATTCTCCGGTCGCTGCTCGGGGAGTTGTTCGGTAAGCCCACAATACTGATTGCAGCTCATTAATCCAGTTAGTTTTAGCTTCACTTAGCCTTTTCTTCAAACCATTTAGCAATGTTCTGTTCGTTACCTCTGTCTGCCCATTGCTTTGAGGATGACCTGGTGTTGAATGGGTCTTCAGGATATTTGATTGTTAACAATAGGCAGCAAACTCTTCGTTGTCGAATTGTGTTCCATGGTCTGTGATGAAGGCATGAGGGAGACCATATCGACAGATGATATTCTTCCAAACAAACTGGTATACCTTCTCGTACGTCATATCGATAAGGGGTTCAGCTTATACCCACTTAGTAAAATAATCTACTGTGACGACGAGGTACTTGAATCTTCCTCGGGTGGTTGGCAGTGGTCCAACCAAATCAATTCCCCACATGGCAAATGGACAAGGGGAAGTTATGGGTGTCAACAATGCTTGTGGAGTTCGTCGGATGGAGGAAAAACGTTGACACTTTCACATTTCTTAGCATAGGCTATACAATCAACCCTCATCGTCGGTCAGTAGTATCCTTGAGTCATCACCCTTTGCAAAAGTGTTCGACCTGCTACATGAGCTCCACAGGACCCTTCATGGATTTCTTCAATTAATTCTTTCACCTCGGAAGGATGTACATATCTTTGCAAACCTGCCATAATTCCTCATCTATACAAAATACCATTAGTTAGTACATACCGAGCAGCTTTATACTTCAATTTCTTGGCAGCGAGCTTATCTTCCGATAATTCTCCTTCTTCAATATATGCCCTGATGGGATCCATCCAAGATGGTCCTAGATCAAGGGTGATAATGTTCATCGTCAGGTTTTCATCTATGCTCCGACTTTCTAGTACTTCAATTGGTATTGTTCTTCACAGCTCGGTACGAGTAGCTGATGCTAGTCGGGCCAGTGCGTCTGCTCGTGCATTCTCTATTCTTGGTATTCTGATTAACTGAATCGCATCAAATTCTGCCAATAACTCCATTACCATGGCATGATACTTGACAATTAATTCTCCTTTAACTACATATGCTCCCATCATTTGATTCACAATCAATTGAGAATCACTGAATACCATCACTTGTTGCACTTCCATAATCTTTGCTAAATTAAGACCTGCTATCATGGCCTCATACTCAGTCTCATTATTGGAGGCTTTGAATTGGAATCTTAAGGCATATTCCATGTCAATCTCGTCTGGGGTGTTCAAAACAATTCCTGCCCCACAACCTGCTGTGCAAGATGAGCCATCTACATATAATCTCCATATGGGTAACCCGTCTTCAAATTCCTTATCTGATAGAGTTCCTCAGTGAAATATTTGTTGCTTCCTTTCATCCTCCCCTGGCACTTTTCGCTCCTCGTCGACCATCTCTTCTCGCTCTTTTACCAACCGGAGCTGGTCTGAGTTCGAAGTTAATGATCCTTCTACATCCACAAGTTCTTTTACCAACCAGAGTTGGTCTGAGCTTGTGTTTGTTGATCCTGTAACATCCACAGGTTGATCAGCGAGTAATTTTTGCTCCTCGGGGATATCAGGATAAGTAAATTCTGCTATAAAATCTGCTACAGCCTGCCCTTTTAGTGATGATCTGGTTTTATATACAATATCATATTCGCCGAGCTCTATTGCCCAATACATTAGTCCCCCTGATTTCTCTGGTTTATGAAGGCTTGTCGTAACGGCATGTCGGTATACACGACGATGGTATGGGCCTAGAAATATGGCCTCATTCTTCTACTTGCTTCAATTAATGCCAACGCCAATTTTTCCAACTTTGGGTACCTGATTTCTGCACCTCGGAAAGCCTTACTTGTGTAATAAATTGGCTTCTGGACTCCATTCTCCAATCTGATCAGTGCTGAGCTGACTGCATTCTCTGATACTGCCAGATATAAGTATAAATTTCGCCCATTACTGGTCTGGACAGCAATGGAGGTGTTCCCAGATATTTTTTTAAGTCTTGAAAGGCTTTTTCACATTCATCATTCCACTCGAAATATTTTCGGAGTGTTTTGAAGAATGGAAGGCACCTATCAGTTGCTCGAGATACAAATCTATTGAGCGCTGCAACTCGTCCTGTAAGACTCTGTACCTCTTTTTTCGTCGTTGGAGATCGCAACCCTAAAAGAGCTTTGATCTTTTCTGGATTCGCCTCAATGCCTCGCTGGTTGACGATGTATCCGAGGAACATCCCTTCTCGTACTCCAAATGTACACTTCGTCGGGTTGAGCTTCATTTGGTATTTATCCAGTTGATCAAAGGTCTGAGCTAAGTCAACTAGATGATCAGCAGCTTTCTTGCTCTTTGTCAGCATATCATCGACATAGACTTCCATGTTGCAACTGATTTGTTCGGTGAAAACCTTATTCATCAGCCGCTGGTATGTCGCTCCTGCATTTTTCAAACCAAAAGGCATAACATTATAGCAATAAGTTCCCCTAGGGGTAATAAAAGAAGTACTTTCCCTATCTTCAGGTTTCATTTTGATCTGGTTGTAGCCGGAGTAAGCATCCATGAAGCTGAGCAGCTCGTGTCCTGAGGTAGCATCCACTAATTGATCAATTCTAGGCAATGTAAATTGATCCTTTGGGCATGTCTTGTTAAGATCGGTGAAATTAACACACATTCTCCATTTATTGTTTTTCTTTTTTACCATCACCACGTTTGCCAACCAGTCTGGATACTTCACGTCTTCAATGAATTGGGCTTTCTGGAGCTTCTCGACCTCCTCTTGTATAGCCTGATTCTTCTCGGGGCTAAATACCCTTCTTCTCTGCTTTACAGTCTTGATCTCCTTATTCACATTGAGCTCATGACATAATAAGTTCAGATCTATTCCTGGCATGTCTTCATGACTCCACGCAAAAGTTTTCTTCCTGTTTCTCAAGAAAGTTATCAACTCCTGTTTTATTGAAGCATCCAACGTTGAACCTATCTGAGTTACTCGTTCAGGGTGCTCATCGTCCAGAGTAACAT
The DNA here is from genome assembly GCA_949130495.1 of Sambucus nigra. Lineage (NCBI taxonomy): Eukaryota > Viridiplantae > Streptophyta > Magnoliopsida > Dipsacales > Adoxaceae > Sambucus > Sambucus nigra. The sequence continues at coordinate 57,091,453 of OX422220.1, forward strand.
TCTCTGTAGATTCCACCACCTGTCCTTTTACAAGTTGGGATTCATCTCGTGGATCCAGTGTTTCAATTTCTGTACCTTCATCCACCTGGTAGGTAGTAGTCTTTTTTCTTGATTCTTCAAGCTCCTCTTGCTCGGCAGATGAATAATAGCATTCCCTAGCTACTTTCTGATCACCTTTCACAACTCCTACTCCAAAATTTATTAGGAATTTTAAGCATTGATGTACTGTAGATGGAACTGCTTCGAACTTCTTCAACCCAACTCTTCCCATGATGATGTTGTAGGCTGACTGCACATTCTTATCCATTACAAAGAAGCGTATTCTCTCTGTTCGACAAGCAGGCCAAGTTCCAATGAATATGTCCAACCTGATCGTCCCAAGTGGAAAAACTTTCTCGCCAGCAAAACCCAAAAGAGGTCTGTGATAAGGTTCCAATTGAGATAATTTTAAATTCAAGCTGTCGAAGCATGAATAGTACATGATGTCTGTTGAACTACCATTGTCTACCAGCACCCTTGAAATCACTACTTCTTTCATCCTCATTTTGATCACCAAAGGGTCGTCGTGAGGGTAAAGAACACCTGCCAGGTCGTTTTTTGAAAAGCCAATGACCAGCTTCTCTTTGTTTACCTTCCTCGGACGATCCTCCTCAGGTAAATTTATTCGCTGAATGTACGAGCAAGCTTGTGCCTCTCCGAGGTAAGCTTTTCTTTCTGCAGTAAGGTCTCCTCCTCCTGCATCTCCTCCTGTAATAACATTACAATCAAATGCCCCAAAACGTATGGAAAATACCTCTCGTTCTGGTTGCCTTGGTTTCTTAGGAAGATCGGGGTCATCCTCGGCATCATCTTCATGTTCTCTCTTCTTTTTCTCCTCTGCTCGACGAGGAGATCTAGATCTCTCTCTAGTTCGATCATTATTTCTTCTTTCACCTCCCCGATCAACATACTTTGCTATCTTTACTCTTCGGATGAGTGTTTCAATCTCGTTCTGAAGAGCTATGCAATTCTTAGTCATATGGCCATGATCCTTGTGGAACTCGCAATATTTATCCTTGTTCCTCGCATCGGGGTCTGACCTTAGTTTCTTCGGCCACTTTACTTCCTCGCTATTCTTGATTTCTTCCAAGACATGATTAATACCCATTTTCAAGGGAGTATAATTATCGTATTTCTTCAGGACTTCCCATGACGACTTATTATTTCTGTAACGCTTGTCACCGCCATTGCCCTTATGCTCTTTATTCTTAGACTTGTCGACTTCCACCTTGGTGTCTTTATCCATATTCTTTTTTACAGCCATAGCCTCCTCGGCATTCATGATTTTGGCCGCTTTTGCCATCAACTCTGACATAGTTTTAGGTGGATCTTTCGTCAAAGTGTAATACAACTTATTAGGCAACAAACCACTCATCAAGGCGGTGATTGCTGTCTTTTCCTCATAATCTATGACTTCCAGTTTCTCGTTATTGAAACGAGTTATGTAATCTCTAGTGCTTTCACCAGATTTTTGTCTAACACTTAACAAGTGTGCTACTCTTTTTACTGGCTTTGCTCCAAAACAGAAATTGCCGATGAACAACTCGGCCAATTGAAAGAAAGTTGAAATCTTACCCCGAGGAAGATTGTTGTACCATATCTGGGCAGATCCGGTAAGAGTTCCCGAGAATGCCTTACATCTCATCTCGTCGGGGACAGCATAGATGCCGGCAGCAGCTTGATATTGCTCTATGTGAAGAACAGGATCTGTCTTTCCATCGTATTTGGGGGTCACCACAGGGGCTTTAAATTTTGATGGTGTTGGAAAATTTACAATGGCCTGAACAAAAGGTGTCCCTTGAACAAAAGTTCGTTGTAGGGGATTCTTCGCCTTAGCCATTTCTCCCAATCTATCTTCCAACCGCTGAAGTGATCCTTTCCACGCTTCATTTCCTTCCTCGGGCCTATTGGTTCGAGCAATTGATCGTTCTGAGGTAGCTTCCTGAGATCTATCTTCACGAGCAGCTGGTCGTGACTGTGCTGATCCTTCTCTTAGATCTGATAGTTGTCGAAAACTTCTCGACATGGTCTTAGGGGGACTCCTATTCCTCCTAGGGCCTAATCGGCTGAAAGGAGAGGCCCTACTTAACCTTTCCAATGCGCTGGCCCTTTCTGGGGAAAGGGCGATGCATTGCTCAGTATCTGTAACCCGTACTGACGAAGTTTTCCCAGGTTGATAAGAGAAATCATCAAATTCCTCATTACGATATGATTCAGTATGCCTGGATCGCGAAGAAAGTAAATAGGTTTGCCTCTGACCACTTCGATGCCCTGACTGTGCAGGTGCGCCGCCATGAAGAGTTTGTATGAGTTGTCGCATCGTATCTTGCATGGCGGTTTGTCCTTGAGCCAGATTTGTCATGATCCCGGCCAGATCTGGAGGTGCAGAGGGATTTGGAGGATTTCCAGCATTTCCAGCGTTTCGATTGCTAGATTCTGGGTTATCCGCCATTGGTGATGAATGATTTTTGGTAAAAAATGATAATAAAAAATCGTTCCCATAGACGGCGCCAATCTGTTGATGTAAAAAATTAGATTACTCTAATTATTCAATCACAGATAAATAAATGAGACAAAGATTTTTAAAGTGGTTCAGCCTTGTAAGAATGGCCTACATCCACTGTTATGTTATTGCTGAGTGTCTAGGAATTCTCGATTACAAATGATACCAAGAAATTCCGGTCCCCTTTGAATGAGGGTGATATAAGGTATTTATATCCCTTTAGGCTGTATATGAAAGGGTGTTACATTAAATGATACACATATGAAAGGGTAATTCATTTAATGTTCTTCAAACGTGCGCGTCAAGATGATAAGCATTCAATGAATAGTTGAACTGTTGATTATCTGGAAATTAATGTTGTGGTCGAGGTGCATCTCGAACCGCCTTAGTTGCTCGTCGTCCAAGAGTTCCTCGGAGCATTGGAGTTCCTCGGAAGGTAAGAGTACCTCGGAGGATTGGTGTTCCTCGGAGTATACTTGTTGTTCGGAGTGAGTATGTTGGTCGGGGAAACAATCTTCCTCGTTGCTATTGTGCCACGTAGATTGACACATGTCTTCTTATTATTCGTCCACATCAGCATACTAATTTTGGTATCAACACATACGTTACACAAGTATGCATTTAAACTTAACCAGGGCGCCCATACACCTTATACCCGTGCTTAACCGCACAAAATTTTGCCTTAATTAACCCGGGTGCCCATACACCCTATCCTCGCGCTCTACCAAACGAAAGTTACTCGACTGTGCTAGTCGTAACCCGTAATATAACTTCGAACCCGTAGTCATATCACATATATAAATATATATATATATACATATATATCTACTGCCTAGGTACCCAACCCATGTGCTCACGTCCAAATATCTTCCCAAAAATACTTGTCTCTCAACACAAAAGTATATACGCTTACCCTTATGCTACCAAAGACCATATCAAATACCGCGCCCTTACTATCACTAGTCCGTGCGCAAAATAAACCTCGAGCTATCTCTCTTTGCTCGACAATCAATTTAACCACCCTGATTCACTTTAGTAAACTTCCCCACTTACCAGGATAAAATGCGAGAACACAAAACCTCACTATGTGCTATCGTATCACACAATACAACATATATACATCCACATATATACAGGCTATACGCCCTCTCTGGTGATACCTAGTACCAACCCTACCCTGGTGTCACGAACACCAAAATTTTACACCACTATCCACAATAGTTAAATTCCATCGCTATCCAGCCGATGTTTAAAAAGTATTATCAACCCTACTCCCATAATTCTCGAAAGTAGTAATTTTTCACATAATTCAAACAATCACTTAGTGTAAACCTCCACTCTCCCGTGAAGAACACCAAGGAACTCCGCTACCCTCCGAAAAGTTTATCCATATACTATGACTGCTACCGCCAACGCACCCACTAAGTTCGACTCACCTGCGAACTCTAGTGAAAAATAAGTCTTATATTGTGACATTCTCTTTGTCACTCAAAAATATACCCCATGCCCCTAGGGTAAAAATAATTACTTTTATACTCCAGTTGCAACGACTGGTTCTCAGTTTCCGGAGCAGCTTCTCCCTGCCTGATGCACCCATGACTTGCTTTAGTGGCTGTACATCCAGGACCTCGTCCTGTAGTTGGCCCCTGCCTCGCTTAAGGCAATATCTCTTCATGTGTCTCGCTTTCCCCACAGACGAAACACCTTCTAATACATTCACCCTACCACTGGTCCCTTCCATCCCGACCTTGTTGAAATCCCTGTCCATCCTGTCGATAGCCTCCAGTTCTAAATTATTTGGCGTGGTTTCCCTATCGGAAATCCTGCCCCTGATCTCCCCCAGTCTGCTGCTGGGATACCCCACTGGTATTGTTCCCTTCTGCCTCATCCAACTGGCTAATCCCCACTCCCCTCCCGCTTCCTTTCGCGTGGAAGCGATATTCCCGACAGTGCCGGAGTATTGTGTTAATGACATCAGTATAATCTACTAATGCAGAATTATTAATTAAATGTTGTCTGATTCTCCAGACTAACCCATCCATAAACTTTGATTTCTTTCTTTTTTTTTCCTTGCTTACCTCATCCGATACGAAATTTTGCCAACGAGTGAATTCTTCCTCGTAATCGGCCACTTAACGGTCCCCTTTGAGTCACCTCACAAAATTTTCTCCTTGTTTCGGTCTCAACCGCTGGAGGAAAAATACTTGCGGTCGAACCGCACCCAAAACTATGCAATAGCTAGTGTGTCCTTTTCCTCAACTGTGGTGATCGACTCCCACCACTGTAGCGCCGCTCCCACTAACTAAAAGTAGTTAGCATTTGCTTTCGCACCTCATCACAATCTCCCATGCGTAAGTGACGCTGGATATCCCTCTTCCTTGACACGCTAGCACTACATCTGAACCCCCTCGCAATTCTGGTGGGTTCCCACTAAAAATAACCTTTCTCTCTTGTTTCCACCCCGACGGCTCCGCGTGAGTCTGATCATCCGGCGCCACTAACACTTGTGGTTGACCCCGTGGAAAGTACCCTACCGTTGCGACCACCGTCGCTTCAACCTCCTGCATCACTAGTTCCGTGACTTGTGCTGCCAAAAATCATCTCTGGCAGTTTTTGCAGTAGCTCTTGCCCCTGAAGAGCCTCTCTCATCTCCCCCTGCTGCCCTAGCTGCTCTCTCTCTCCTGGGCGTCATCGGGAATGAGAATCGAATTTGTATGAGTTCACTCTCAATTATAAATTTCGCAGAAGAACGTGTATGCGCATACGTATGAGAATACAACAATCCTATGATAGGGCTCTATATCAAAGATTTCTAAGCTGAAACGTGAAAAGCCGCACAGATCCTAAGGACACTAGAACCTGATGCTCTGATACCATCTATGACACCCCGCCTAATAAAATACCAAGTGATCAATCCTATACCAAATAAAAATAGGAATCCCAGTTGGATCATCCTTACCATCACTGTCGAAAACTTTTTAAAACTTACTAACCACCTAGTATTCCAAAAACTGGTGCCAATTTTAACTTTTTAATTAAACAAAACAGTACATGAGGAATTAAATAGAAACCATTCACACAACTGAATGAAAGTAAACTGAATCATAATTACACAACTTGCCGAATAAACCACCGGCCACCGAATAAATAATCCAATACAAATATTCAACACCTGAATGAATTACACCTGAAAACTGTACCGAGGAGTCCGAGCTACAAGCCCTAAATAAAACTGAGACTGATACAAAATTCCTACTCTAGGAATGAATGAATGATGCCTCTAATCCAAACTCCTGCAAGCATCCACATATGCCGCAGCTCCGTGTCGCTGGAATAGAATATCAATCCTGGCGTCCCTCTGGCTGGACACCTAAAAGGTTTTGAAAATGGTTTTATAGCAAGGGTTAGAACCCAAAACATTTTGAAAATATTTAGCAAGTGAATTAACTGCAATAATTTAAAATGCATGAATGCGCTTCATATTTAAGTTAGTGTCGCACTCCCTTGTGGACATTCTCACCCCTCCACTATTGTGCACACCTATCGGTTACCTTAACCCCACCTAGTTGTGCTACCCCGTCCAACTAGTCCTGGTATAACCTTCCCTTGCCATACTACTCTAACCCGAGTATAATGATTTCCTGAATTATAATTTATTTCACAATTAACTTAATTAATTCCTTCTTAATGAATAGCATATAACCGTAACACAAGTTATATCAATTTAATACGTCACACTCTGTATTATTCCCACAAATGATTAACTTAATTAATTTCTCATTAATTAACAGCATATAACTATACCTCGAGTTATATAAAGTAAATACATCACACACTGTATTATCACCTACATATAATATTTGCTACCATATTATACGTACCTTTACTAACATCCACACATATATCATACGTATATCCATCCTTCCGAGTATACCCTCACCGGATGATTCCCTCTAAAATGCTATCTCACTAGGTATGCTCACAAAACCTAGTTTCCCCAAGTTGGAATCGCTCACCAACTTGGCCCAAAATATAAACGTAGTGGAGGCGGTCATATTCCTTCCCTGAAAGTGAGATAAATCCCTCACCCATATATACCGGACGCTATGACCTGGGGATATACTCGCCCTACTACTCAAGCTAGGGGATTCACCCACATCGCGCAACCTCCCTTAATAGCATTAGAGTATTTAAATTGAATAAATATATAGTCACTGATATTTAATAGCACACACAATATAAACACGTATATATATATACTATCACTGTACCGTATATATATAATTTAAACCCCGGCTTTACCGTGTACTCAAAATCCCGTACTCAGCCTCTAATTTAATATCACACAATATATATATATATATATATATATATATATATATATATATATATATATATATATATATATATATATATATATATATATATATATATATATATATATATATATATATATATATATATATATTTAAGGACACAAATTTCCAATTGAGTCCATATATAGTTTTGGCTCAATTCCGGACAAAAACATTTATTCATAGGATAGTATTTATTGTAATATTCTCAAGCCTATGAAGTGTATGTTGAAGACGTAGCGGCAAAGAACTTAAAGCTTCATCAAAATGCCGGTTTGTGTGCCTCGTTTCTACGTCATCAACTAAGGTTCCATGCTCCCAAGGTATGAATGTAATTATATGTATATAGGAGCTTGGAACAATTTGTATTGGGTGTTAGGTGTAATAAAAACTGCATTTTATTTTCAGAAAGAATCAATTAGAACTTCAATATAAGTATATAAAAGTTTCTGGGCCAAAATCGAATTTTTCAATCTTTCTGGTTGTTCGTTTGAAATGTCGTTCGAACGAGTTTTTTCGTTCGAACCAGATTTCGTTCGAACGAGTTTTGTCGTTCGAACCAGGTTCGTTCGAACGAGTTTTGCCAACGACCCTAACTGGACAGTCGTTCGATATGTCGTTCGAACGAATGTTCGTTCTAACGAAGTATCTAACGAACTTCTAACGAGCCCAGGCTGGTCACTCGTTAGAAGTCTCGTTCGAACGAGAATCACGTTCGTTCGAACGAACTTCCAGCGGGAACAGTTATTTGGCAGTTTTCTGCAGTTTTTCCCCACTCCTCCACTTGGTTTTCAACCAACTTTTTTCATGCATTATTATGTGCGGGAAATACATTTTCCAAGACAACTTTTCCAACTTAGTTTATCTCCTAGAGAGAGTTTGAGAGCAAAAATAATTTTAGGAAAATGTTCATGTTTTGAGTGTAATTCTTTCAAGAAAAATTTAATACACACTCTAGTTTACACCCAATTGTTTATCCAAGCTTCTATATAAATATCAATTGCTTGGAGATTGTTTTGGCACCGGTTTTTCTCTACACCTAATTGAAGAGAAGTTTGTTTCATTTCTACCCATTTGGAGAAAGGCTCCATGTTAGGGTGACGGTGTGCCTAATTGCCCAATCGATGAATTCCGAGACCACGGTGGAGCTCCGTTGGTTATCCGCTAATTGGAGGTTAATACAAGAAGAAGCATCACGGCTTGAGAGGGTTCGAGTTTAGGAAGTAAGTCTTTTGTCTTGTATTTTGTAATACCGTTTTTAGTGGATTTGAGGCTAGGGCCGTCCCGAGGTTTTGTTTCCCGTTAGTGGGTTTTTCCTCGTACATCGCGGTGTTGTGTGACTGTTGATTTTATCTTGCTCTATATCACTTAGAACGCATGCTAGATTAATTTCAAGATAAAATTTGGTTTAATTATCACACTCATTTAATTTGGGACTTAAATTAAATATTGGGTAAAATTGGTTTATTCAAGTCACTTGCTAAAATTGGTTTCGCCTAACTTTGAATAATTGTTAATGATGACTTAGGCAAATTCTAGGACTTGTATTATGTTCTAATTTGTTTCTTATGTTATTAAAACTTATTGTTTTATTTGAAAGTTAAAACCATCTCAACGCTTCCGCATTTATTTAAAAGGAAATTAAATTGTGATAATTATTAGAACCCGGGGATCCAACTGCGCTTTCAAATTGGTATCAGAGCCAAAAACGATAAATTATTTTGTTAAGATCCGTTAATTTTTGGCTAAATATGGATTTTTCCCCATTTTCAAAATTTCCTATTTTTGATGGTTCAAACTACGCGTATTGGAAAGCGCGAATGAAATCGGCACTTAAATCTATCGATGAACGTGTTTGGATGTCTGTTGTTAACGGTTGGACCCCACCAACACATTTAATTGAAAATGAACATGTTCCCAAACCCGTTGATAGATGGACTGAAAATGAGTTTAAGCTAGCAAACTTTAATTCCCGAGGTTTAAATGCCTTGTTTAGCGTTGTCGCACCGGATGAATTCCGACGTATTATGACGTGTGAAACCGCTAAAGAAGCTTGGGATATTTTACAATTAACTCATGAAGGAACTAGTGTTGTTAAAGCTTCAAAACTCCAAAACCTCACCACTCAATTTGAAACTATCAAAATGGATGAAAAAGAAACTTTTGATAAATTTTATGCTAGACTTTCTGATATTGTCAATTCATCCTTTAACTTGGGAGAGAAAATACCTGACGACCGTGTAGTAAAGAAAATTTTAAGGTCCCTACCCGATAGATTTATTACTAAAGTGACCGTTTTAAATTCTTTACCCACTTTAGCCTCTACTAAATTAGAAGAGCTTGTAGGTGATTTACAAACCTATGAACTAGATATGTTTCCCTCTAAAACTGAAAAGAAAATTGAAAAGGGCGTTGCTTTAAAAGCCCGAAAAGAGGTCAAACAAGTAGTAGAGAGCGATAGTGATAGTGACTCGGAAGACATGGCTTTGTTTGCTCGTAAATTTAGAAAATTTCTTAAATTTAACAAAGATAAAGTTAAAAATGATTTTAAGAAATTTGAATCTTATAAACATGATAAAAACGAGAAGATTTCTAAAGCCGATAAGATCCCTAAACCTAGTAATGAAAATATTGATAGGGACGAGTCTAATAAATGTTTTGGTTGTGAAGGTTATGGCCATAGGGCTTATGAGTGCCCCACTAAACTAAGGAAAGAGGGTAAACGACCCACTACATATAATGCGACCCTTAGTGATAGTGATAAGGAAGAGAAGCCCGAGTCCCCCACTAAGAAAAATTTTGTGGCTTTTATGGCTAGACATGTGAGTGATAGTGAGAACTCATCGAATGATGAAATTATAGCACATGCCACTTCCAAGGTCATAGTACATGATTCTCTTATTTTTGATGATAGTGAGAGTGAAGAAGAAAGAGAGAGTGAAAATGAATAAGAGGTTGATGAGAGTGAACTTCAAAATGCTTTTCATGAATTATATAAAGAATCTATTAAATTGAAAAGAGCTAATTTGAAGTTAGAAGCGAGTTTAAGAGAGAGTGTAAAAGTCATTGATGAAAGTGCCTTAATAAAAGACCTTAGGACACATGAGAGGACTCTTCAAGAGAAGCTTAACTATGTAGAAGGTGAGAGAGATAGCCTTAGGGGTTTAATGGAATCCTTGAAAAAGGAGATTCTTGCTTTTGAAGAGCGAAATGTTTTACTAGAATCTAAAATTTTAGATTTGGAAAATAAATTAAAAGATTCTAGTATTGTCAAATTTGATTTGGAGGGTCGTTCGGAAAAACTAGATAAAATGTTAGGAACGGTCCAAATTAAAAATGACACTTTTGGTTTAGGCTTCAATTCTTGTAATGAATTTAACCCTAAAGTCAAAACCAATGTTTTAGGAGAATCTTCTAGGAATGCATTTAATGATCACTCCTTAGATAAATCTTTTCGACATGCTCTTACTTGTACACATTGTGGTCGACAAGGTCATCTTAGGAAATTTTGTTTAGATCTTAAACGAATTCCTAGAAAATCCCATAGTAAAGTAACCACGATAGCTAATGTTTCTACACCCCAAGATAGTAATTCTTCATTAATTTGGGTTAGGAAATCTGACTTGGTTGCCTTACAAAATAGGGATTTTGATTCTCATTTACTTTCACATCCTTCCTCCCTTGCTAAATCTAAAGGATGAATGTGTTAGTGTTTGCATACTTTAGCTTTTGTACTTCATGCCATTTTCATATGCTAAATGTATGCTTGTTTAGTCATTTTCTAGTCATTGCCTAATTTCATATCACATGCTAGAAATTATGACTTGTTTATCTTTTTGTATTATATTTTGTGTTTGAATCGACTGCATAATATAAAAAGATTTTTGTGTATCATTTGTGTTTTATTTATTTCATTTAAGCTTAATGAAAAATACAAATGATTTTTGTTTGTCCCTTTGAGTAAATAATTATTTTTGTTTAACAAATGTTAAAAACTCAAAAAGATTTTATTTTGTGTGTATTTTTGTTTGACACACTTTATGTGGCATATATTTGTGTTTGAATCCTATCGTTTACGCTCCCATGTGGCTAGAACTTTTGGTTTAGATTTTCAATCCTTAAAATGTTCTTTACCATGTTTTATATGGAGTAGTTGGATTTTGTATTGTTTAAATGGATTCTATTTCTATATGCCTCTATTCACACATGCACGAGCTCTTTTGAAATCTTAATGTCACATGTTATATTTGAGCTTTTTGAGGTGTTCTCCTATCAATCTAGTCATCTACATATCTATGACCTAGGAGGACTAGTGCATGTCAAAATCCGTTGCATGTGAGATTTGTGTGAAAAATGAAAACATGATAAATAAATATATGCACGAGGAAGGGCTCCGAAAGGATGAATTAAATCCTTTGCGATAGTAAGCCACCGTTGATTGGATCTAAAAGAAATACGTGATCCAAAGGCCTAAAAACAGAATATTTGGCATTAAACAGAAAGCAATTGCCAAGGCCTATGTTTGTATGATATATTCATTCAAAAACAAAAGAATATATATGCTCATTGAGGGAGAATTGGATGGTATATTAACGGTTTGCACAATGTCCATATATCCTAGTTGTCTTTAATGTCATGACTCTATTTGGTTTGTAGAATCATCATCATGCTAGGCTTGTATGCATTGTGTATGTTTGTTCATTGAGTTCAATCTTTATATTGTCACATGAGGTTATATTTAACTGTGATGAAGTTTGCAATCAAATGAGAACTCCGTGAACGTTTCTTAAGTGTTTGGGTCTAAATTTAATTGTTGCTAGTTCACACCCCTACACTTCCGTTTCCATATGACACATTTTTGCCATACGAGTGTGCAAACTTATTGTATTTTGTGTCTTGTGTGTGTTTATATCTATCTATATATGCACGTACTTATTGGTATATTTATAGTATATATATATATGATATTTGTTTGTCTTTGCCTTGCTTTAATTGCCCATATGCTTTCATGTCTTATCACTTTAAGCTTTCACATGCTGTTTATTAGTTCTTTATTCTTTGCCTATTCCCGAACAAAAAGGGGGAGAATGATGATAGGGGGAGAAATGGTATCTAATCCTATTATTATCATATCTTCGTTTGAGGGAGATTTATCTTAGGGGGAGACGTCTTTCTAAGTAGGTCATGTGTTTAAAGGTAGAATTAATTTAGGGGGAGTAATTAATTAATTGCATTTAATACTTTGATATTCCCTATGCATTTGATGAGTTTGCTTAAGTGTGCAGGAATTATTCTAAAGCGGCATCTTTCTATGGCAAAGCGTTTTGATCCTTGGGTTGAGTCAAGATTGGGCGGGTTATGTTTTGAGTCTAGTAGAGCTTGACGGCCCTTTAGGATTATTTGTTTGGTTTTTGTCCCGGAATAGCCAAAGGGGGAGATTTGTAAGGACTTAAATTTCCAATTGAGTCCGTATATAGTTTTGGCTCAATTCCGGACAAAAACATTTATTCATAGGATAGTATTTATTGTAATATTCTCAAGCCTATGAAGTGTATGTTGAAGACGTAGCGGCAAAGAACTTAAAGCTTCATCAAAATGCCGGTTTGTGTGCCTCGTTTCTACGTCATCAACTAAGGTTCCATGCTCCCAAGGTATGAATATAATTATATGTATATAGGAGCTTGGAACAATTTGTATTGGGTGTTAGGTGTAATAAAAACTGCATTTTATTTTCAGAAAGAATCAATTAGAACTTCAATATAAGTATATAAAAGTTTCTGGGCCAAAATCGAATTTTTCAATCTTTCTGGTTGTTCGTTTGAAATGTCGTTCGAACGAGTTTTTTCGTTCGAACCAGATTTCGTTCGAACGAGTTTTGTCGTTCGAACCAGGTTCGTTCGAACGAGTTTTGCCAACGACCCTAACTGGACAGTCGTTCGATATGTCGTTCGATATGTCGTTCGAACGAATGTTCGTTCTAACGAAGTATCTAACGAACTTCTAACGAGCCCACGCTGGTCACTCGTTAGAAGTCTCGTTCGAACGAGAATCACGTTCGTTCGAACGAACTTCCAGCGGGAACAGTCATTTGGCAGTTTTCTGCAGTTTTTCCCCACTCCTCCACTTGGTTTTCAACCAACTTTTTTCATGCATTATTATGTGCGGGAAACACGTTTTCCAATACAACTTTTCCAACTTAGTTTATCTCCTAGAGAGAGTTTGAGAGCAAAAATAATTTTAGGAAAATGTTCATGTTTTGAGTGTAATTCTTTCAAGAAAAATCTAATACACACTCTAGTTTACACCCAATTGTTTATCCAAGCTTCTATATAAATATCAATTGCTTGGAGATTGTTTTGGCACCAGTTTTTCTCTACACCGAATTGAAGAGAAGTTTGTTTCATTTCTACCCATTTGGAGAAAGGCTCCATGTTAGGGTGACGGTGTGCCTAATTGCCCGATCGATGAATTCCGAGACCACGGTGGAGCTCCGTTGGTTATCCGCTAATTGGAGGTCGATACAAGAAGAAGCATCACGGCTTGAGAGGGTTCGAGTTTAGGAAGTAAGTCTTTTGTCTTGTATTTTGTAATACCGTTTTTAGTGGATTTGAGGCTAGGGCCGTCCCGAGGTTTTTTTTCCGTTAGTGGGTTTTTCCTCGTACATCGCGGTGTTGTGTGACTGTTGATTTTATCTTGCTCTATATCACTTAGAACGCATGCTAGATTAATTTCAAGATAAAATTTGGTTTAATTATCACACTCATTTAATTTGGGACTTAAATTAAATATTGGGTAAAATTGGTTTATTCAAGTCACTTGCTAAAATTGGTTTCGCCTAACTTTGAATAATTGTTAATGATGACTTAGGCAAATTCTAGGACTTGTATTATGTTCTAATTTGTTTTTTATGTTATTAAAACTTATTGTTTTATTTGAAAGTTAAAACCATCTCAACGCTTCCGCATTTATTTAAAAGGAAATTAAATTGTGATAATTATTAGAACCCGGGGATCCAACTGCGCTTTCAATATTATAAACCCTGGTTTTACCGTTTACTAAATATCCCGTACACTGCCCGAAATTTCCTGAGTCTGTGGCCCGACTCAACGTAATTAACTTTCTCACTTAATAATTTATCGTCTTTCCGAGTCTATGGTCCGACTCTAATATATTTAATTCATACCTCAATTTATATAATATTTTCCCCGAGTCTATGGTCCGACTCCAATTAAATTAATTAACACACTTATTAATTTAATACCTCCCTGAGTCTATCGTCCGACTCTAATTAAATTAATTAACACACATATTAATTTAATACCTCCCAGAGTCTATCGTCCGACTTTAATTAAATTAATTATTACACCCATTAATTCAATTCTTACCCGAGTCTACAATCCGACTCTAATTAAATTAATTATCAAATTTATTAATTTAATCCTACCCGAGTCTACAATCCGACTCTAATTAAATTAATTATCACGCTTATTAATTTAATAACTTGGTGTCACCCAACCATTATCCCCGGACTCTCTTACTTAGCCCGTAACTTAATATTACCCGAGTCTATGTTCCGACTCCAAATTAATTACTCTCTCAAAAAAAATATTAATACTTTGGTGTCACATAACCAACATACCCAGACTCACTCACTCAGTCCATTTTTACATCTCATAATTTCTTTCCCACATTTTTTTTCCACAATGTGTCACATATTTATCTCCATAATTTCCCAATTATATTTACCTATAATTACCAACATACCCAGACTCGCCCACTTGATCCATAATTAAATATTTCCCGAGTCTATATCCCGACTCTAAATTAATTAGTTTATCTCCAAATTTAATTAACTACCTTGGGGTCGCTTGACCAATATACCCGGATTCACTCACTTAATCCGTACCTCACTATTTTGGAATAAAATCTCTCAAATTCATCCATGAAATGACCCACATAAATTCATCCTACTCCCAATTACTTTCTCCCATAATTGCTAGGAATATTTGTTTCATAATTATTTATCACTACTTAATGTATGGAAATTAAATTTCTAATTAATTTCCCCCTTATATACAAACTGGGCGAACTGCCCAGAATTCCAAATCATCGATCTATCGAACCCCCTGGGTCGATCGATCGATCGTCCCTGACTTCGTCTTCTTCAAGAGGCAGTTCCACCATTAACGAAAACCTCCAACTTTCATTCTTTCCCCTGGACTAACCCAAGCCCAATAAACCCTATATCTATATAGGAATAGGATCAAGCACCTTATGGAACATCAAACTGAAATTTAATCTCACGATTTTCTACTTTTTCCCGATTTGGGTATTATCTGGGTTTCAAATCCCCAATTCGAATTTCACTCATTTTATCAGTAATTAACCATCTACTCTTACTAGTTTTAACATCTGATTCAGTTCTCTACATTCTAGAATCATAAACACAATAAATTTTTACCCTTAATCCCATTAAGGTATATTAAATTTCAAAAACCCAATTTAAATTTTTGGTCACACACCCAAAATGAATTTTCATATACACGTCACTATGATATGAATTGATTATCATAAATTTATAATCACAACAGTTAACCACTTGCCTGAAAGTGTTAGTAGTGTCTGATCCGTTGGCGTAGTCCCTCAATTTGGCTCCAAAATCCCCAAATTGGCTTTTGCTAAGTTTTCCCCCAATTTTTCTCTCAAGCCCTAGGCTTAGAATTATGTTGGCTGCCATTCCTTAATCTCCCAATTAGGTCAAAAACCCTTAATCCCGTTTTTCACCCAATGGGCTTAATTAAAGTGGCCCAACTCACCCCGTGTAGGCTCGGATATGCCCAAAAATACCCCGAGACCCAATTACTACCCCGGGTACTCTTTTCTGACTATCTCGACCCATCCGGACACAACCGCGCACTCATAATTGGCATCCGAATTGATTTATAAAAATCCTTATCTCACACCCAATTTAGTCTATACCGACTCCCGGATGGGATAAGTGCATATCTCGTCATTAATACCCGAAATGACGTAATTAAATTATTACTATTCACTTAGTAAATAAATTTTCCTAAACATTAACCATTCACTCCCCGGTTAATATTTAAATATATATATTGCCATAATTAATTCAATTAAAATTTTAACACACCAGTAATTTAAAATTTTCGAATTAATTAAATATTAAATGTACAAAAATACGGGGTGTTACAAAAACCTAGGGCACTTAGCTTTCTCATACTTAAATGAAGGGGGGGGGGGGTACTTATTGCATGTGAGCACCGATGGATGGCATTTATTTTAAATCAATCACATGATATTGGAGTTAATTTTTGCAACTTTCGAGCTTTGACCCAAAATTACAAAAAAATATTTTTCAAACTTACATAGACAGGATGTGCGGAGCTGACGAAATTTCAGACTTTCAGTTTCACCTTGCACAATAGATTTAAGTCTTTTTTATTTGAGCATAAGTTGCTACTTATTTCAGTTTTAGTTGATTTTATTTCATAGTTTTGTATAGGTATACGCTCAGATTAAAAATTTTAGTCAGTTTCTCAGAGTTTTGATGAATAGACTACTTCAAATTGTTAGATGGTATGAGGCTTCATTATTTATGAGGTTTTTGTCACTTTAGTTTCATTGCATGCGTGGATGGTTTAATTTCAATTTTTACTTTACGTTTTGATGCTGAGAATGATATAGATTGTTTGACATGCCCCCATCTTCGGCGTATCAGCCTGGATGACTGATATGTCAAAAATGGGGTTTGCTACATATGCTTAAGATTGACTAGGTTATTTGCTGATGCCACCACTTGCCGAATACCACCTCAAGAAAGTGTAACAGACCCTTTAAATCTACACCACTTGCCTAATGCCACCACTTATATTTTCTTACAATACCACCTCAAGAAAATGTAAAACTACACCTTGGATGTGTGGGGGTATTGTAAGGTTGAAATGGGTGTAGGGAAGTGTAAGGTTCTATAAATCTCACAAAATATTTTTTAATAATTTTGAAAGGAAACTTTTAACTCAAGAACAAAGGTTTCGAAAAGATTTGTTCTAAAGTCCGAGTTATAAATTTTCTCTAAAGTAAACAATAAAGGTAAAACTCAAGCGGAGAAGCTTGAAAAACACAAAGACGAAGAGTAAAAATGTGCTCCCAAATTTGGTTTGATATGATTTGTAAAATAATTTTCTTTTTCTCTTTCTTTAACCAACTTAGTTGGAAGAGTGTGGGGCACATGGATTATATAACCAAAGTTTGTACACTAGGGTGGCTTATAGCTCATGTGTCAAACACACAAAACTTTAAAAGGTTAAGTTTATGGCTGATAAACCAAAAGATATGCCCTTTGCATGATTTCCAACGAGATCTTATGGAAAGATCTTCCAAATAGTGCAATCTGTGAAAAAGCTGCAGTTCGTTCATTGCACCAAAAATATGCGTCGTTATAACAACTTAAGGCGAAGATGGTCACGAATAAAGGCAGAGTTTATGCACTTGTCTACATTTTGGCAGTGACGAGGCTTTGTTGCAGTGAGGCTCATCTTCACTATAACGAACCTTAAATGAAAAGGTCATGCCACAACCCAGAAAGGAAATGTCCAATTTTTCTTCTAAAAGTTTGGAAAAAAAAATTAAGCAGAACTTCAAAATATGTTTACTCAACTAAATGGCACACATACTTCAAAATACACTAAAGATGTTTTTTATAAGAAATAGATTTGTATACAAACAATATATTGCAGCATGTGTTTGACATTCCACAAAAACATCCACAAAGTTAATTTTCAAAAGTATTTTCCATTTTTATTAAAACATTAATAGTGGAGGTGAATCTAATAGTCCACTAGTCCAATTATACATTTTTCTAAGTGGTGTACTTGAGATGTGAGAATAAATGATGCAGGATGAAGTTGATGAAGCTTTCTGGGAACCTCTTGGACAAAGACTCGAAGAATGTTTTAGTCGAGAATTTTAGAAAATTTAAACCTATTGGGCACATTTGCTATACATATCCTCTTACAAACCTTGTCCAATTCGGAGTTTCCATTCGAAGTCTGGTATGAACGCACTAGAATTTGCACCAAAATGCTACTCTTATGTTTTTCCCCTGAAATCACCCAATGAGGCACCAAGTTTATTGCACACACCTAACCAAACAACCTATAACATGAACTCAAAGATGAACTCAACTCCTAACATTTTTAATTAACTCAACGATTACAAATATAACAATAAAATTGGGCCAATGTCTACTCTATTATAAAACACAACCCTAACATGGTTAAATATACGAGAGATGATAGAAGTTACGCCTCATTTGCCTAGGGAAATAATTCAAACTCTGATTGACAAGCATGTTTGACATTTTTGCTGGGAAAACTGTCCTAAAATTTTTCCCAAGTCAGAACTACTCCCCCACGTTTTTTCCACAAGCACCATCTGGGAATCTGCCACAAAACTTCCATGAATCAACAAAATCCCCCATTTTCAACTATCTTGTCCAAATCCCACATATTTGTCATCATTCTATTTTTGTGCATAAGTCAAATGTTCCATTCAACCTAAAGAATCAATGTTACCCACGATTTTACATTTCCCATTATTACAAATTTAGCCACACCCCAAAAACACACTACCACATGCTATAATTAGGCCTGTAAATCGGGTTGGGTGAGCCGGGCTTGGGATAGCTTAGGCTCGGCCCGAATTTTCATATCCATTTCCCAAGCCCGAGCTCGGCCCGAATTGAAATAAGAAGTATATGCTCAGGCTCAGCTCACCAAACTCACGGGCTTCGGACCCATTTTCTGACAGGCCCGATTTAAAATCTAAAAAACGTTTTGATTGAAAAATATTTGAATTTAAAAAATCAGCCCACTTTTAGTTTTGAAATTTTCAAAAAATCAGCATAATTTTTTAGTTTAAAAAAATCAACACACTTTTAGTTTAGAAATTTTCAACAAATCAGCACACTTTTTTAGTTTAAAAAAATCAGCATACTTTTAGTTTAGAAATCTTAAAAAAATCAACACCTGTTTTTAGTTCAAAAAAATCAGCACACTTTTGTAGTTTAAAAAAATCAACATACTTTTAGTTTAGAAATCTTAAAAAATCAACAGTTGTTTTTAGTTTTAAAAAATCAGCACACTTTTTTAGTTTAAAAAAATCAGCACACTTTTAGTTTAAAAATATTCAAAAAAAAATCAGCACACTTGTTTCAAGTCCAATAAATGATGCAGCATACATTTAAATCAATATTGTGCATGCATACAGTTGCACAACATGATATAACTCAACACTAAATCAGTCATGCATACATACATAATATAACTCAGCACTAAATCAGCATTGTGTCCAAAACAGTTGCACAAAACGTGGGGAAAAAATGGACAAAACAGCCTTTACATCGCTAAAACATAAGTGTGTCCAAAACAATGGACAAAAATTGGAAAAAAATCAGCACTTTAAATCAGCTCCTCACACCACACGAATCATTCCTTAGAGATGGTCAAATCTGAAAATGGATAAAAAAATAGTCGTCAATAAATAGAGAATAAGTTAAAGCATAACAGTTAATAAAAAATAGTAATCAATTAAAAAAGAAGTTAAAATATATGTACCGAATCACAAACATACCAGAAAATGCAGAATCTACTTCCTCCTCAAATTCAGTTTGCACGGGTGCATTTTGAATCCAATCTTGAGTGCAAATCAATGCTTCAATCGTAGAAGGAAGTAAAGAACTACGAAATGGGCTAAGAACACGACCCCCGATGCTAAAGGCACTCTCAGAAGCAACAGAAGATACGGGAATAGCTAGAATATCTCGTGCCATCCTCGATAAAATAGGAAACTTAGAAGAACTATGCTTCCACCATTGTAAAACATTAAATTCATCATTTGTATTTTTGCTAGGGTGAAGCTTTTCTTCCAAATAGACATCCAACTCCGACTTACTGTGTGACATATCTTCCTCTTCATTAAACTTGTAAAACTCTTCCATAAAATCAAATTTTTTTGAAAGTGTAGATGAGGTACCACAAGACAAATCGTCCCTTTCTTTATCATTTTCATTCATCTCTTCCAAATGAATGGAAGATTCATATGAAGACTTGTACTCATCAAAAAGATCTCTAAAAACATTATCCACACGAGCCATCAAGCTATCAACCGTTGAAGAACCATAAATCCTACCATAGCAAAACTTCAAATACTTATCTTTAAATCTTTGGTCAAGGATAAGAGCAATGAAGAGTAAAATGTTTGGTTCTTTTTCTGCCCAATAATTCTCAAATTTTACAAGCATGTTCAAAGCCATCCGTCCAAGCAAAGAGTTCAAATCCAAAGAAGTTTCACGCAACAATATTAAAATTCTATAGACCTCACGAAAAAAGAGATTTGCGGTACAAGAATTATTTGACGAAAACACTTTTGTCACAATAAAAAAAAGCCTCCAAAAATTGATGAACAATTGCAGCTTTCTCCCAATCCTCCGAATTTGGTGGATTTTTAAAATGCGGGTCACATGTTTTCATACGTTCATTGCTTTTTTATAATGCAATGCAGCCCCAAGCATCAAGTATGTTGAATTCCATCGTGTGGGCATATCAATAACCAACATCTTACCCCGAGCAATACGTTCTTAGTCGGCATATTTAAGGAATTCAAGTTTCCTTCTACCGGACCCTTTAACATATTTAACTGCATTTCGCACTCTACGAATGGAATCTTTAATCTCATTTAATCCATCTTGAACACATAAATTTAAAACATGCGCCCAACAACGTACTTGAATATGTGCACCACCAAGCAATAATAATCCTCAAGAAGAATAATGATCCGCAAGATTCCTAGCAATAACATCATTAGTGGTATGATTGTCCATTGTATGGTGCATATCTTTTCAACATTCCACTCAAGCAAGAAACTTATAATAACATCGGCAAGATTTTTGCCACTTGATTGCATAGGCACCATTACAAAGTTTACAATTCTTTTATGCAACTTCCACCCATTATCAATGAAAGGAGCTGTTAGTGCCAAAAAGGGTAAATCTTGACGAGATGTCCAAGTGTCGGTTGTTAGACAAATTTTTGGACATTTGCTTGATTGCAACATATCCTTCAAAATGTCTTTTTCCTGTTTGTAACATTTCATGCAATCACTCCTCACCGTGGCTCGAGAATTAAATTAATACTTAGGGCATAAACCACGAATATACTTATGAAAAGCAGGGTGTTCCACAAAACTAAAGGATAGCTCCACACATATGACAAGCTCACTAAAGTCTTTCCTGTAACGTTCTTGGTCAAATTTCCATGGGACAAGAGTACAATCTTCCCCCGATTTCCCTTTTTCAAACTTGAGAACACTTTGGGACGTATCTCCTTCGATGGGATTCAATTTTTTATAATTATGACACAATCGATTATCAATATGGCGAAGTAAATGGGTGGTTCCACCCTTGCTTGGACAAGAAAATACCTTATTACAATAATTGCACTTACATTCATCACGTTCACCGGGCTTAAGTGGAACCTTTGAGAAATGCAACCACACTTTAGATCTTGTCTTCACTTCTCTTTTACGCTTACCACCCACACTTGAATCAGGCGGATCATTTGGATTGGTATTAGAATTATTTGCATCGACTTCATTGTTTGCATCCGACATCTACAAAATTGAGTGTATATAACAAGATAATTAGAATTTATACCATAAAAATTATACAAAATTGAGTATATATAACAAGAGTAATTCATATCTCTGAATTTGTCATTTTGAACTCTACGAATATTAACTTTTGCTAATAATGACCCCTATCTAAACTGTAATGCAAGTTGCAATTATAATCTGCAAAACACAAAACCATATATGTTAAAAAAATAACTATAAATAAATTTTTAAAAGAGAAACTAAATAATTATCATCTCAAAAAGATATTGATATACATTGACTTCTAGTTGGTGTAAAGACCCTTTCCCTTTTAACAATCCAAATGAACAAAAGTACTGATCGACAATTTTTGTATCAAACATTTAACAAATTCAACATATGCGTTTACATATTTCAAAGCATTCAATAAATGAAGTTGGAATTGCATAAAGGTTTTTCTTTTATGTTGTTTTGGGGATTTTCCAAAACAACATAAAAAAATCCGTCTAATTAATGCTATTGGTTACTTTTATAATTTGGAGGCAAAGTGAAAAGAATCGACACTAACAGATCACAGAAATTTATAGCAGGAAACAAAAAAAAATAGAATTCACATTTAGATTCATAAGATCCACTAATCCAACACCCAAAATTAAGAATCTCCCTTCTAAAAAACCTTGTGGTGCTTCTCTGAATTTTTTATTTCCATAATTTTGTTTCCCTACTATTAGACAAATCGTTTATTTCTCATCAAAAATAAGAAAATATCTTATACATCAAAAATCAGAAAATATTTTGTTTCCCTACAGGTGAGATGCTTAATCCTATAAGTTGGAGGTTTTATAAGCCATTTTTTCCCTGTATATATAAGCTATTGGTCTGCAGGTGACATATATATATAAGCCATTTTTTCCCCGTTGGAGCTCTCGTATGCTATAACCAAACAGCAAAAACTAAAAGAAAAAAAAGGGTTGAACTGATACCACAACATCAAATGCGGCGGTAGATCAGTAGCGGCGGCGGATCAGTAGCGATGGCGGTAGATCAGTAGCGGCGGTAGATCAGCACAGCAGCGGCGGTGGCGGATCAGTAGCGGTGACAGCAGATCAGTAGCAGCGGCAGCGATTATTAAGATCCAGGGTTTGTAAAATGAGATGGGGTTTTCTCCACTAGAACGAGAGAAAGAGAGAGAGTTACGAATTAGTTTTAGTGTGTTGTTTGTTTAGTGGTGTAAATGAAAATGAGTGTGTTGTTTTTTTACCCCTTTTCTGCTATTATAAAATGACGAAATAGTCACCACCAGTTAACTCTAGTAATGCATTTTTAATAAGGGGGACTAAAAGGTAAATATACTTAATTATATACATAATTATATATATTTATATATTTATATATATATATATATATATATATATGAGTTCGGGTCGGGCCGGGCCCAAATCGAGCTTTATACTGCTCTGCTCAAGCTCGGCAAGAATTTCAAACGGGCTTCAAAATTTGGCTCAAGCTCGGCTCGTCCCAAACTCACTTAAAGCTCGGCCCAAATTTAACGGGCCGAACGGACGGGCTTCGAGCTTTCTCGGCTCAATTTACAGGCCTAGCTATAATGTACAGTCCATACCGCACACGATATTTGCACTCGTGCTCGGGAAAATGTCAAAACCCAAATCATGCATGATGAGATCCCACAATCATGAAATCATGCCCACATAGAAACCATGGGTCCAGGAGCCCACAAACTTTCGTCGAGTCTGCCTCATGAGGACCCCCTCCCAGTAATACCTATTAAGAAAAAATCCAATGTGGTTGCAATAGACATCATTTGTCATATGTGGATGAAATGCACTACTGCCCAAAACTTACATGCATGAATTCACGTTGTTCCTGAGTTTACTTTTCTTAGCCAATATAAACTAAGACTTTTTAAGAGCATTTGTCCGACCCTAACTTGCACTCAAATTATGGGCATGACACTTTCATTGGAAGCACTTGGAAGAATCATGGAGCTTCATAATTGCTACATTCAAACTTCATATGGAGCGAAACTTATGCCCGGATGAGCTTCTATGTTCATTTTCCTTGTACCATCCACAATGTCTTGTTAGAAAATAGTAACAAAGTTATTCCTGGAGTGTTTTCAATGGTGTCTTAAGGAATAAACTTATTCCTGCATATAATTGTCTCGGAATGAATTTGTTCCTTGGCTATTTCAGAATAGAATAGTCACGGGGGAGGGTCATGAGTATGCAACCCAAAATAGCCAAGGATTATTCGCTTGACATTGAAAATTCACCAAAAAATAGCCAAAAAATTATTTTCAAATTCACCAAAAAATATTATCATCAAACCAAAAATTAATACAACCCAAAAATATTATCATTAAACCAAAAATTAAAAGATATCTGACCTATTTCTTTTTTCTACTTCTATGCGACCCCTCAGCTACTTTATCTTTTCCCTTAGCTTTGGTCTTTCTTTTCTTCGCCACCCACTCCTCAATGATAACCGGTCTGCCTACCCCGATGACCGCAGGTAGGATATCGTAGGCTTGCACATCGCGTGCAATTAATATGGCCGGATAAATTGCAATTCCATCATCAATATTGTTCTTCATCAACTCCATAGCCTTACGCACCTCATCCGCCCATGAAACAATTAATAACACCGTGGGATTATATTAGACAAAAAAAGGGTATTATAATCACATATAGTAGCAAATGAAGTTTAGACAAAAAACTTACCAACGACATATGTTGTTGTTTCACGCTGCGAAACTTCGAATTTTGGACTCTAGGATGGGATTTGGAAATGAACCAAGCCATATAATCATTGCTGCAATCCCAGGGGCTAGATACCGGCACAGAAGTAGATTTTTCGGATAAGAGGTGGTCTTGCCAGTTTTCTTAGTACCATTTTTACATATCAAATTTAACTTTGTACCGAGTCGCCTTGTCTCCCCTATCGTCCTTCAGAGGTGTCATTGGGTCAGGCGGTATGATTTGTAGCCGTCCCATTTCTCTAAGGCATCTTACAGGGTAATAGGGCTCCCCCACCTCAAAACAAATCATAATCCCGTTATACCATAAAGCTTCATGGAAGGGATAAGCAGCCCTAAAATCTCGATAGGGTTCCCAAATAACCTACAAATAAAACATTACCAACAGTTATACCAAAACATGATTTGATGTCAAAAAATATAAAACGTTACGAAAATTATTTGAATTCACTCACATCACTAACAGTCATATCATCCAATTGCTCTCAAAAATTGATTAAGTTTGTAAATGCATTTTTCTGAGAGGCGGACTCCAACGACCAACATGCGATCCTTGGCTTCATTTCATCAAACTCTATATCAACGCATCCGCCAACCCATGTAAAATGCTCATATATCCATTACTGCAAATCAAACACACATTACGAATTTATTAGAAAAAAGAAGGACATTGATAAACATACATAGACAAAATATGATGTGTGTTATTGATTACCTGTATGAGAGAGAGGCAACCGCTCATTTGTCGGACACCTGACCGTGAGGCAAGTCCCAGCTACATGTAGACATGCGCTAAGATGCCCATACCCCATGCTAGTTTCCCCACCTTCTTCAAGTCTCTAAGAACATGAAGGTATGCCATGGAAATCTTGTTCTTGGTCTTATCGGGGAAAACTGTGCACGCGATAATGTATAGCAAGTAGGCTCTGGCACATTAGTCTTTATCTTCACTCGATGTGTTAGCATCACGCGACCTCTCCTTGAAATTCGCAGTGATCCAATTCAAATGGACAGCCGTATGCTCCCCACATTCATCCAATGCAACTTCCTTACTCGCTCCTAATAACTCTACCACCAAGTCCACAAGTGATGGGACCACTACGTCCTCTTCCTCCTCCTCAACTTCGGGCTGCGGGTTATACAAAGGTGATCCGAAGAGAGGAACACCCAAGATCGCCGGTACTTCATCGAGGGTGATTGTCATCTACCCAAAAGGCATATGAAATGTGTTTGTCTCCGGATGCCACCTCTCGACAAACGCAAAAATGAGGGCATAATCTAAATAACGGTGGCTAGATGAGATAAGCTCCCCCCCCCCCCCCCCCAACTTGTCCCTTTGGACCCTCTTTTGAACACTTGCAGAAAGATCACTGAATTGCCACTCCTTGATCTTAGTCCAGTGATTGATGCATAATAATGGCACCCGCTCCACCTACAATATAAGCAAAATATTTATTAAGGTTTATGAAAGAAACTCAAAATAGAAAACATTAATATTATAACATTTAAGGGAAATGAAATTACCACTGATCCAGTCCAAATACCGTATGCCATATGATGCTTAAAGTGTTTTAATAGGCAAAGATCGGTGGGACCCCCGTATGCCGGAGTAGATGTGCCTTCTTTAGGGACCTTCTTCTTCTAGCTATAAGCTACTGCGGCCTTGTGTAAAATGCTAAATGGGTTTTCAGGCCGCTGGGGAGAAACATACTCCGACTCGAAACCCCCGTCCGTCGCCTCATGACCCTCATCGGCCTCCTCCTCAACCTCGGCTTCCTCAACCTCAACTGCAACCTCCTCGTCCTCAACCTCAACTGCAACATCCTCATGCGTCTCCACCACTCAGGGATCCACCTCCATCACATCCGGGACAGTAGCAACAGTCAAAGCATGGATCTCTTCTCGACGCTTCCTCTCTGAGGCAGTCAACGGCTTACGGTTCTTGCGAGAGTAAGATACAATGTTATCCATGTTTGACATGCATTCATTATAAACATAAGTCAATTCGTAACAAAATATGTAGAAGTTTGTTTATAATGTATTGATTATAAACATAAGTCAATTCGTAAAAAATCATAGCTAATCATGATTATAAACATAAGTCAATTCGTAACAAATCATAGCTAATCATGTATTGATTATGTTTCGATTCATAGGGAATCATGTAATGATTATAAACAAAAACATAAGAAACAAAGATAATTATGCATAATAATAGCTAATCACACTACACCAAAATGGTCAAATTGCCACCCTTCAACCGGCCAGCCTTGTCACATTCAATGACCGTAACAAAAAAATACACATTTTTTATCACAATCATCGATCGTGACAAGGCCGTGATAAAACTTTATCACAATCGTGACAAGGTCGTGACATTTATTGTTGTCACGGTCAATGATCATGACAAACCTTATAAACTTGTCACGATAAATCGTGACATGTCCATGACAACTTTGTCAGTAAAAATAACCCTCCCTCTTATTTTTTCCCACCGTTTTCTATTCCTCGATTTCTCTCTCTCTCTTTAAGCGACTGCTCTCTCTCTCGCTCTCTACGATTTTGGTACGTTTTCTCTCTCTATTTCTCTTCCATTTGAATATATGTGTGTATATGTGCGTGTGTGTATATATGTGTGTGTAAATGTGCATGCGTGTGTGTGTATGTGTGTGTGGTGGGGGGAGTGGGGAGTGGGGAGGGGGTGTATATATGTGTGTGTGTATATATGTGTGTGTGTATATATGCGTGTGTGTGTGTGTGTGTGTATATGTGCACATGTGTGTATATATGTGTGTGTGTGTGTGTGTGTGTGTGTGTGGTGGGCAGTGGCAGTGGCAGTGGGGGGGAAGGGGTGGGGAGAGGGTGGGGAAGGGTGTGTGTGTGTGTGTGTGTGTGTGTGTATGTGCGTGTGTGTGTGTGTGCTTGTGTGTGTGGTGGGGGTGGGGGGAATGGGGCGGGGGGTGGGGCTTGTTAATTTTTTTTAATTAAATTTTGATTGGTTTATTAGATATTTCCCCTCATATGCAAGTAGTGCCCCTTGTAAAAGAGTTAATTGATTAAATATTGATTGGTTATTAATTTTTTTAGTAAATTAATAATTAGTGCCCCTTTCATATGCAAGTAGGATTACCCCTCATTGTAAATTAGTAAATTAATAATTGTATACTTTAATTGCAAGTTTAATTGATGAAATGAATTAATTGAGTAGATGAATTAGAAGGAGTACGGGATACACATTTGTTGTTTCTATTGCGGTTGGATTATAGTGGATCAATGTTCGATTGGTTAATTTCAGAAGTGGAATGACTACTGGATTATTGTCCATATAGGGGTGGGATTTTTCAATTTTTTTAAAAATTACTTTGTATCGCGAACAATATATATATAGTATGATAATTAAATAAAACATACTTGAAATTACATATAGTGCGCATATATACTAGCCTTCTAGTTCTTACGCGTACGCATTCAATAGCTCTTAGACCCGTTCGAGAGTCATTACCCTGTAATGAGATCTCTCGAATTGTCCCGTTTGGACAGTTTGGGACTGCATAATTGTTGTATAATAATATTCTTAGTGGCTTAAAGTTGTTACTTATGGAGAAAGTTCTGCAGTCGTATCCTAATGTTCTCTGGGTACATACTAGATTGAAAAATGTGAGTGTTATTTCAATTGATCAATTGAAATAACACTCACACTTGCCAATCTACGTCGTGTACTTGGAGAACCATGGGGATATGCTGTCGAATTTTTTTCAAATCGTAACAATGTGCATGAGCTGTTAAGTATATTACAGAAATATGCGGTCTTGAATGGTATAGGACCACTCACCCTTTAGAGGAGATGGAGGAAATAGAAATTTCTATTATAAATTGAATTTGAAATTGAAATTTAAAAATCGAATATAAATAAGACATAATTAAATGATACATACTATAAATCTAAGTTTTGTTTATACTAATCTAGGAATATATACTTCTTACCTTTAATAGGTGATTAATTGTAGTAGCTGTGATGGGATATCCTAAATACAAAGAGTGGATGGGTGAGACTAATAGAATGGGGAATGTGTTTCCCAGGGGTGCTAATGAATTTGTGAAATAGGCAAAGAGATGTCATATTGATGAAGAGTTTCCATATCCATGTGCTAGGTGTAAGAATGGTAAGGTATTTAAGTGAAAAACAATTGAACTACATTTGATAAGATGAGGTATGCAAGATATTTATCGATTTTGGAGTTTTCACGGTGAATTGAAAGTTCATTTTGTCCCCGAACAACCTTCACAACAACCTTCAACAAGTAGGATAGATATAGAAGGGGACGACGTAGATCATAATATATTAGATGATTTAGTTGATGATGCGTACGGAGTTTATGAAGCGGAGGAGAATGAGGTTACTGATGATGTACAAGATTCAGGTGCTCGTGAAGATATCACGATAAACCTTGACGATTACTACCAAAGTTTAAAATTTAAGGCGACCCAACCGTTATACTCTGGCTGTGAGAAAGATCAAACAACTTTACATGTCATGGTTGGTTTGCACAGTTTGAAGACGCAATACGATTTGAAGACGCAGTATAAATCAATTCATGCTTGTGTGTATGACAGTATACTATACCGAAAGGAGTATGAAAATCCCTATCGTTGTCCGGTATGCGATGAACCTAGATATGTCCAATCTACTGGGAAGGAAGGCACAAACTCAAAAGTGCCTCAAAAAGTGTTGAAATATTTTCCCGTTGGGCCTAGATCAAAGTGATTTTTCACAGTACCATGGATAGCGGAGGCAATGCCTTGGCATGGTAGGGTAGAAGTAGTGGGTAATCTTATGCGTCATCCTATTGATTCCACAGCTTGGAGGAGGTTGAATTATGAGTATCTCGATTTTGCTCGAGAACAGCGCAACATTCGTTTGGATATATCAACAGATGGTTTCAATCCATTTGAAAATCTAAGCACCAATCAGAGTGTCTGGCCAGTGATCCTAGCCCCACTCAACCTCCCTCCTTCACAGTGTATGAGACCTGAATTTTCGATGTTGTCTTTGTTGATACCTGGGCCAAAGGCACCAAGTGATGACATCGACGTCTACCTAGATACTTTATTAGAAGAATTAAATGAGTTATGGGAAGAGAGTGTGCAAGCATTTGACTCTTTTAGAAAAGAAGAGTTTACGCTGAAAGCTATATTGATGTGGACAATTCATGATTTTTTAGCTTATGGGACATTATCCGGTTGTGTAGGACATGGTTATTTGGGGTGTCCTATTTGTGGAGAGGAGATTGAATCTCTTCGTCCATCTTCTACCTAAAAAAATGTATACCATTGCCATAGGAGGTTTTTACCCCCGTCTCGTAGTTTCAGATTTGAGAAAGGTTCTAATTTTTTATCGGGCGGGGTTGAACATAGGCTATCGCCGAGACAATTTGTACTTTATCAATCCATTTTTAATGCTTTTAATTGATTTGCACTTTATCATTTTCACTCTTGTGTAGTGTGTGTGTGTGTGTGGGCAGTAGGGGTGGGGTGGGGATGTTTCGGATTTTTAGTAATTGTACATATTATGAGTTAGATGCTGTTGTTTTGGAATTCAAAATTGAGGTGTTAAACAGTAATAATTCATTTGGATTTGTAGTAATTGTACATATTTGCATGTCTTTTTCTAATTCATTTGGATTTGTACTAATAACAACATTTTTTTTTATAGAAAATGTCTCCTTCAGGTATCAAGGCGAGGATGATGATGCTGATTATGATGATGTCGTTTGGGCTCGATGATAGCGGAGGCGACGAGGGCTCCTCATCCCCTAGGCTCCCCAAATATGGCTAATTGGGGTTGGTCGTCGAGAACAAGACGGGGATATTAGCGAGATCCCTCGAGCTGATAAAGACGTTCATCGGCCCGAGGTACCCTAGTTGAAGGGAAATGCCAAATGAACTCAAGTTAGCTATTTGGGCGGCACTACAGGTAATGTATTTATATTTATATGAATATTTCAATTTATTCGGAACTAACATTGTATTTGTTGGACAGGAACAATTCAGCCTGCCCCAGAACTACGCGATTCCGTCTTGGAGAAGTTGAGGGAGCAACACAAGACGTGAAAGAAAAATTTGTGGAGCCGGTACTTTGGAAAGACCCGAGATTCCATTATCTGAATGCGTGACTCCGTCCCTCCGAAGGAGCCGATCACATTGGTACAATGGCAGAAGTTCATTGACAATGAGATCAGGGAGCGACAATTGACATCTCGCCAATCGGGGAGGAAAAATCGGGCGAAAAAGACGAACGTGCCCTACTCCGGCCGGACGTCTTACGCCGAGGTGGAGCATGGGATGATTGTAAGATTTTATTTTTCTATAATTACAGAAATATATTATTCTGCATTATTTTACTTTGCGGGGCCGATACTAATTTTGCATTAGCTTATTTCAGGGGAAGGGGAGTGGCCCTGGGGGTAGGCCACATAGGCTCGATGCTTATGTGGATATTCGGACGAAGAAGGGGCAGGATAAGGAGGCGTCCCGAACTGTTGCATCCACGATCATAAGTAATCCGACAGTTTACTTTTTGTTAATTACGTTATAATTTTTTTATTTACTTATTTAACTAATCATGTACTTTTTATCATTTTAGGAAAAGCTTAAGGAAGTGCATGAGTCGCAGTCTGATGCCGACAAGGCATCTTTGTCCACAGACGCACTCAGCCAAGTGCTTGGCGCTGATCGCAAGGGGAGGACAAGGTGGGTGAGGTCGCGGGTATCCAAATCTAGGATCATCGAATTAGAGACGAGCAACATCGGGTTGGCTCGAACGGTGGACTCGCATGACGCGAAGCTGTCCCGTTTGGAGGCGGCGGTCCAAGATATGTTCTCATTCATGAAGCGTTCGTTGGGCGGAAAGCGTAAGGAGAAAGGTAATGAGAAGGTGATGGAGGAGAACGAGGATGTGGACCCGCTGCTTCATCGTCGACACGTGCGGACTCTGATGATCCAGTCCCCTATTTGGCTCCCTTCGACCGACCGATGACGACACTTGATTAGCCGAGCGTGTTTATACAGGATATATTTGATGGCCAGCGGATAGGGAGGGGGTTGAGGGACCCTAATACTGTCCAGTGTATGCTAGTTGATGGACGGGGTGCTTCAAAACATCGAGGCCAAGGTGCTCATCACGCATGTGATACCTGGGCAGGAGAACTCCCCATTGTGGTTGCGCAAACAATGCGGCACGATGCACATTGTTGGGTGTATTAATTTGTATATCGTGTGGCCTATTCACCTCCTCAGACCTACCCCAGACATATAGTGACATTATTTGAATTGAATTGTTTTAAGTTGTTACATATGAATTATATTGTGATGCATATGTTTTGAATGTATATTTGCATTATCTCTATATTATTTGGATATATGATGTTTGAACAGGTACAACGTTGCTATAACAGGTACAAATATACAGCTGGGCAGTGGCAATGGCCATACTGCCCAGCAGATTTTTTTTCAATTCTGCCCAGAATTGTCATGATCAATGACCGTGACAAGTCCGTGACAAATATTGTCAAGGTCAAAGACCATGACAAGTCTAATGAACTTGTCACGGTCAATGACCGTGACAAGTCCATGACAACAAAAGTTGTCACCCCCAGACTTGTCACGATCATTGACCTTGACAAGTTGGACTTGTCACGATCAATGACCGTGACAAGCCGACATATTTGGTATAGTGGCATGTATCATTTTATAGGTATTCATTTGATAGTTATTCAACACAGATAATAATAGTTAATCATGTATCATTTGATAGGTATTCAACACAGATAATAATAGTTAATCATGTATCATTTGATAGGTATTCAACATAAACATAAGAAACAAAGATAAGATAATAATTGATTCCATTCGGGGCAAAGGTGCCAAACTATGGTGGTTAATTCGGCATACACATAACGAAAAGTGTAAGTTAATTCGGCATAAACATCACGAATCAAACATAAATATATTGAGTGGCATTCGGCATAAACATAGGGAATTAGGGACCTCATTTCGGTATGAATGTAACGAATGGATCGCTTAATTTGAATTCATCGATTCGCTATGTTTATGCCGAAACCTTACACTTAATTCGGTATGGATATAACGACTGAAACCCTTGTTAGTAAAAAGAATTATTCGTCATGAACATATCGAATAAATGGAATTCATTCGATATGTTCATAACGAATGAAACCTTCAGTGGCTTCAACATTTTTAACAATCCAAACGATGTTTAATCAGTCCAAACCCTAGTTCGTTTTTCAACAGTCATTAAATGAACAGGGATTGCAAGTTCGTTTAACAGTACAAATCCTAGTCCAAACCCTAGTTCGTTTTAACCTTCCAAACGAAAGAAATTAACAGGGATTGCAAGTTAATGAACAAATCATATGTAATGAAGATGTCGTGGGTGACAGACCAATGTACGATGCCTCTAATTTGGGAGAATGGTGTAATTCGATCCTTAGCAATGTGTGAGAGCTGCTGGGTGTAATTCGTGGGTGATTCTATTGGTATTCAGCAGGTATATATATATATATATATATATATATATATATATATATATATATATATATATATATATATATATATATATATATATATTTGGGTATTCAAATGGGTAGCAAGTTGAAAGGTTGAAGATGAAAGGTTAATCTTTAGTTGAAGGAGAATGGATTTGAAGATGAAAAGTTTAGAAGTTGAAGATGAAAGGTTTGAGGATTTGAATGTGTAGAGAGATGGAGGGAAAGTGTGTAAATGACTTTTAGAACTTTAAATATGTGGTGGCCCTAATGCAATGTTATGAAGTAACTTTTAGAATTAATTGATATTTTGTAGTAAAAATAAAGTTATGGTATTTTGGAGCACAAAATAAGGCGCCCTTAGAAACTCCCAATACAAAACTGCTAAAACATTTAAGTTCATGGGAATATTTCCAACAAGAGTAACACTTTTTATTAACGAGGGACGATGGATTACACAGCTATAACCTCTCCCCCCCCCCCCCCCCCCCCAAAAAAAAAAAAAACACCCATTTTAAACCACCTCAACAGCAAGAGGCGATGTTGTTACTGATCAGATATGTTAATAGAGTTGAGAGGCTGCAATTCGAAAATTAATAAATCCTTAGGTCCCGTTTGGTTGTCCCAAAATTATAAATTGGATCATTAATAAATTGATCCATTTACAAATTGATCCATTAATTGTGTTTAGTTTTATTAATGAAAGGATTCATTAATTATCCCATTTTAGCTCATGTGCAAAATCTGAAATTGGATCATTTCACAAAAAACCTGAAATGAATCCATTTGAAATAGGAGTCACATAAAGTGCATGTTCCATTTCCCTCTCTCTCTCCCCCCTCCCCCTCTCCCTCTCTCTTTCCCTCCCCCTCTCTCTTGATTTGTTTTTATCTTTTTTTCATAGAATCTTAACATCAATTTCAAATTACCAAACATTGTGTAAAATTGGATTTAACTCATTTCAAATTCACTCATTTACAATTCACTAATTCACAATGAACCAATTTACATAATCGAACAATTTGCGCAACCAAACTGGCCCTTAGTGTTTGTGAATTTTAAACGTATATATATATATATGGATACATAAAGAATTCCAATCCATTGAATACAAATAACTCAACAATCTTAATGCAAGACAACTAAGAGAAGGAATGATCTATTTAGGAATTCAAGTTCGTTAAATCTGACTTAGTGTGGGTGGGTTAATATAACCCTCACACTCCATTGGATGGGGCATTAAAAGCTGAGGGATTCTGTTTTGGAAGCATAACTTCAATATTCTGCTATTCTCTACAAGAACTCACAAATTAGAGGCAAGATTCTTTCAAATAATGTTTTGAAAGTGCAATTTTTTATAGCAAAGCATCATAATTACAAGGTTGAAAAATGAGTCCTTACTTATAATTAGGGGTTTCAATTTTTGACACGATAAACCGTTTATAGTAATAGCCCGATATGAGCTGAAGATGACACAATTAGTTCGAACTCAAAGCAGCACAACCTAAATATGACACGACTAACCCGAATTGTCACCCCTATCTATAATGTACACTAGAAGAGAAGAACGAGTCCACAATACAATTCAATACTATCGGGAAGTACTATAAATCAATTATTTACACAAAAATTGTACGAACACCTGCAGGATGAACATTAATTTGTCGAATAAATTTGAAATAATCAGGTCGTTGAGGATGTTTCCCGCAACCTCCACTCCTGTATAGCAGAACGTAACGTGTGGTCTGGAGTGAGAATTGTGTGTTGTAGCCTATGCTTTGTCACTGGCGATACGTTATGCCTCTCGAGCCATAATTTTATCGCTTTATGCTCATATGTAAAACCGTCAGCTGCAATGTGCGGATCATCCATTATTTCCTGCATTTATCAATTGCATTATGCACATTGAAAAAATTGTATGATAACTTCTGTACATTGGGGTCCAGAAATTTCTCATAATACACTTTTGGGTCTAATGTTTCCACTATTTGCACTTGAGGGACCATTTTTTATTTTTGTGTGACTAATTTTTCACAAAAAAATGTGACAAAAGTGAAAATAGACCCCAAAGTGCAAATAGTGAAAATTTTGGAACCCAAAGAGCATTGCAAAAAAATTCTGTAGCCCAAAGTACAAATAATCAGCCAATTTATCACAGAAGCTTCCTATATCTTGAGACATTACAATAATCTTCCTTTTCAATTGGGTTCAATGACAACGACCTCCGCTAATACTTGGATGTTTTTCAATTAACTTTAATATGCCATTAATTAGCAATATTATACTTTAATACATTTTAATAAAAAATTAGAGTTTGCCCAAATTATATAAAAAAAACTGTCAAACTTTGATAGCCACATGGCATTTTAAGTGCTTAGCGGGATTAGAGAACCCAAGGGGTTTTTCAAGGGGCCGGGCTTTACTTAGAAACAAGAAGATGGGTTTAAACAAAATCGATTTCAGATCCCCTACTCAATTTCAGATCCGAATTCAACCGAATGGGTTACACAATATTTCTTTCAAACAAATCCGAAACCAAATCTGATTAGGTGCGGCAACTAGTGTTGGTGTTGCTATTATGTGGTGGCGTTTATTCAGTGGATGAGAAATATTCTACTTTCTTATTTTTTATTATAAGATTTTTGGTGTTTTTAAATTTAAACTTTATTTTGTTTCAGCTTTTAATATTTTCAGAATTTATTAAGGATTTTAATTATTTTAATTTAAAATGGCAAGGGGCTGTTAAAGTTGAGAATTATTTAACGATTTTGGGCAAACTCCGATTTTTAATTAAAAATGTATTCGAGTCTAAACTCAACATTTAATGATATACAAAAAAAATATTTGAAGACAATAATGATTACCCCTCCCTTTGCAGTAATTTCTTTATAATTCTTCAGTTGGATCATGTAGAAAAGGTTATTTATATTTAAAGATTGATTCCAGGCAAAAAAAATGTCAAAATTGAGAAATTCCGAATATATGGGAGGGAAACATAATTTTCAAAACATATGGGCGGTCTGTGTAGTAAATCCAAGATACAGGGGATATCAATATAATTATAGATTATGTAATTTTAGGACTTAAAATAATGTTGATTATGGATATAGGACAACAAACATTTTGTTTCCATTTTTAGTCTCTATTTTCAAATTAAAGGGACACGTGTCATGCTGTGATTGGTCGACATTTTATGAATATGGGTCCGCGCCAGCGACTTTATTAAAAAATAAGGACTAAAACCATAAATAAAATGTTTGTTGTCCTATTTCCAAAATTGATATTGCAATAGGTCCTAAATTTATAAAGCCCCATATAATTATCGCAAAATTAAAATTACATGAATGACTGTTTATAACGGAATATAAATTTTTCACCTGAAGTATTGGGCAGTAGTAGTGTCTAGGTGCATCAGTATTATTCCTCTCAACCTTAATACTCAATTCCGCAAAATCCGCAATAATTTTCAAAATAGGGAGCACTTCGGTTTCAAGATCGGGCCTCTCTCTGCATCTGAGGCTGGAGCATTTTAGCCCCAACACAGCTAGTTGCTCTGCTTGAACAAGTGGCCAATCAGTAATCGATTTATCCAGTACATCCAATAAGGAACATTGAGTAATAGCATTTTCAAATTTCACTAAAAGCCCGTTTGGATGGCGACCTGCCAATAATTGGAGGATTATGATCCCAAAAGCATAAAGATCTGATTTGGGTCGAATAGTACCCGTTCTCTGATACTCCGGATCCATATAAAAAAATGTACCCGCAATAACAGAATCTGTATATTCCGTTACATTGTCGGGCACATTGACTGAAATGAGTTTCGCAAGTCCCACATCACCGATTTTGCTCACGTAATTTTTGTCTAACAAGATGTTTCCCGGTTTTAGGTCGCGATGCACAATGGGCTCGGGCTTTGAGTTGTGTAAGAATAAAAGCCCACAAGCTACTTCAAAAAGTATACGGAATCGAACGGGCCAAGGAAGAGGCATCTTTTTCCGGTGGTATATATAATCCTCTAAGCTTCCGTTTTCCATGTATTCATAAACTAGGCAACCAATCTCTGGACAAGCTCCAAGGAGTAGAATCAAGTTCGGATGGCGTAATTGGCTGAGAACTTCAACCTGTAAATAATTGAGAGATGACAGTATCAAGGTTGCAACCCGTTTGAGAATGAAATGACATGTTTACAACCACAAAATTCGGCAAGAAATGCAGATATACTGGAAATGATTCAGAAATAGAATGAAGGAAATGAGGTTCACACAAAAAGGCAAGAATCAGCTATTTATGGCGGACTTCAACAAAGGTCGCTACTTTTGGTATATTCAAAAGTTATCAATCAATAGGGGAAAGTGCAAAAAGTAAATAAAAATAAAGATGCTGAAGTATCTATGTATTGCAAGAAAATTCACTGAACGTTTTTTTAATGCAACAAACACCCCTAAACTATGCATTTTGTTGCAAAAACTCCTGTCTAGGGTCTTTTCAGTGACCAAAAATCATAATCATTAGTTAAGGAGGATTTTTGAATTAAAAAAAAGTTCACAGTGGCTATCTCAAAATCCAAAACATGCATAGTTCAGGGTATCATCATCATCATCATTAGAATTATTATTGTTTTTGTTGTTGTTGTGTATATGAGTACGAGTGCGTGTGTGTGTGTGTGTGTGTGTGTGTGTGAGAGAGAGAGAGAAATTTTAATAAGAGAAAAAACCAATATTTATATGTACATAATTTATGAAGGATTCCTTAATTAATGAAACATGCACGGTAAATCACATTATGCACATTACGCGCTAAACCAATCTTCCCACAATTCAAAACTTATAAAAGATGTCAGATGTTTCACATGATCAAGCTTATAGACAAAAGAATAAAGCAGGCGTTTAATTTAAATTATGGAGGAGAATAGTTACTTCTCTTAGAAACTCCTCTTTCTTCTCCGACGCATCAGAACGAAGAACTTTGATGGCTACCGGAGTGTGATCAAGATTGCATTTGTAGACTTTCCCATATGCTCCTTCACCAATCACTTTAGTCTCAGAGAAGAAATCTGTTGCCGTCTCGATCTCATCCTTGGTGTATTTTCTGTATCTTCGGTCACTCACGAAGAGTAGATCAACAATCCTTTTTTTCTCCAAGGACTCTTTGAGGACACTCAATTCTGATATTTGCCTTTCATAAGCCACTTGAGCGAGTGAAAGTCTTGCTGTCTCGACCTCCTTCACGGCTTTCAAGTGTTTCTCTTTCTCCTCAGCAGCAATTTTGCGTATTGTTTCTTCTCTTTTGAGAGCAGAATTCACTTTTCTTGATTCTTCAAGATAGTCTGAAGAAAGCACATGGACCTGAAAAATGAAGCATCAATAAACTACAGATGTAATGTGGCACATGTAATATTTTTATACTAAAAAGCAGAGACAATAATTTTTTGATCAATTGATATCCACTATATATCTTGCTTTATGTTCACCAAAATTATGAGATGTATTATCAAGGTAAATGATTCATTTATCTAAGTTATTGCGAACCTGCTTATAGTAAAAAAAAAAATACCACTTTTTGGCAGTGAAGTTCAAAATACCCCTTGTTCGTTGAAAACAACGCATTGCAAAAACCAGAAACAATGTTTTTTAATATATATATATATATAAAATAAGGGGGTTTTGGGAAAAGGTCCTTATAATGCTCAAAGTGTATAAAAATAGGACACTCCATATAATTTTATAAATTTAGTCCCTGTACTAAAAATTCCATGAAAAATGGTGAAAAATAGTGCCGCTGGCGTGGACCAAAAAAATAAATGCTATTGTACCACAAGGACTAGATTTATAAATGCTATTGTACCATAGGGACTAGATTTATAAACTTGAAAAGTATTGTCCTAAATATCCAAATATAGGAAGGAACATGACCTTTACCTTAATTCTCTAATAAAATAATTCCCAGAAATCGACTGGAGAAAACGGACTGGATATATCATGGCTTTTGCCCGTGACAAATGCAGTTTTCCAGTTTTTTCGCGGTCAAAAGCCGTGACAAATCCAGTCTGTCCCAAAAGTCGTCTCAGGTGCAGATCCGAGACAGTGAGGACCCCCGTGTGGACAATTCTTTTATAATGGTAAAAATTGAATTTTTTGATGATTTTTTTTGGAGATGATCTCCACAGTGAGGAAATCTACAAAAAGTTCCATAAAAAATTCAATCCAAATGGGAGTGAGATGATCATCCAAAGTTTCAACGGCCGAGAATGCATATATTCATCATTTTTGCGTCTCATTTTTTTAAATAGTGCAAAATTGATTTTTTTGTATATGATCTCGATAGTGAGGAGTTCATCTACATAATAAATCATCAAAATATTTAATTTTTTACCATTTAAAAAATGGTGTATATAGGTGTAAGTATATATAAGGTCTTTAAAGGAGACTCGACTCCCTCAATACATACATATATATATATATATATATACACATATATATATAGAGAGAGAGAGAGAGGCTCTCATACATATCAAGTTTACATATCGCTGGGATGGACCCATTTTTATAAATGATTTTGAGTTAAATTTTTTTATGTGGTATTTAAACATTTCGGAGGACCCATATAAAAAAAATCAGCTCAAAAAAACTTTTTTTGCTATTTTTAAAAAAATCGGACAAACTTTCGCAGCTTTTAAAGCACTTTAAAAGCTGTGAAAGTTTGACCACTTTTTTAAAAATAGCAAAAAACGTTATTTTGAGCTGATTTTTTTTATATGGATCCATTGAAATGTTTAAATACCATATAAAAGAATTCAACTCAAAAATTAATTTGACTATTTTAAAAAAATCGGTATGTATATATATATATATATAAAGGCTGCTCGCAGGGAGCATTTTAGTAGGAAAACAAGAAGAACAAAAAAGGAAGTTTAAGCCAACCACCTCCAAAGCTTACAATCACTTTCCTTTCTTTTTCTTTCTCTTCCTAACCCAAAACAAATTATAATGATGTTGAATCTTTATAATCTCGTCTTCCTTGGCCGTGATGGATTGAGTCATGAAAATATCATAATGGTATTCTTGGTCACACTGATTAGGATAATCCTTTAGATGATAAGCCTCATTTCAATTATTGCAATTATATCATTCGCAAGCTTTTGATTGATTAGGTCTTCTCTTTTACTAATCTTTCAGTTGAAGCTACTATTGAGATTTCTTTTTTTTTTTTAACTTAAAGCAGCAAACTCCTAAATGTTCGTCTGGAATTTTAGGACTAGCAATCTCCACTAATGAGTCCACTGTTTCTCATTTAACCAAGCAGCCCACTGACAACGCACGACCTTTGGCCATAGAAGAAATCAATTAAGTGTATGGTGCAGAACTATCTGAGTCCTCATCCAAGTTTGCCCAGTTACTTTTATTATATTTTGCCGCATGAAGTGCACTTGAATTAAATAGAATTAATTGGATTGTACCGGGGTCAAACCCGATTCAAGAGGAACCGACAAGAATTAACTACATTATAATCACGTGACTTCAATGCATCAATGTTGATATTTGAAAATGGTTGAATCGTACACTTTAGCAATATTAGTGTTTAGATTACTTTAGCCACAATCTGAGAAGTAGGTGTCTCAATCGTTTGCCCCTTCTCCCTTACCACTTTGGCCAATGCAGAACTCCTACCCGTCTTCACCTCATTTGCATCACCTCCTGAATAAATGGAATCTCCCTTGATATAGCAGCATGCCCTTTCATTTAATTTAGATGTCCTATCCATCCCATGCACATGTTGATGGGCTTGAAAATGAGTAGACTGGTGCAACAGACTGTATTATCTTCAACATTTGAAGGACTCTTGCGATGCATATCAACCATGTGAACAAACTCGTCATCTTTGGATCACTGCGATCGAGAACTCCTATGGATATAAACTCAACAAAGCGTTTTCCAATTATTCGGGGTTGGTTTTTCCATTCCATTCTGTTCGGTACAATATCTTCAGTTAAACCACATAATATCATGTTCTTTTGTACAATATCCCACCAAGTCAATTTTAGCCTACCACTACCCCTCGCGTTACCAAATTACCATCAATACTAACTAAATCACTCTTTCTTACAGGGGCATCCATTGGTCTACGCTTGACGTACCGAAACCATCTAAGTTGATTTTCTCTCAATTTATCTTCTATATGAGCTACTTTTAAGATTTTACGAATTTGTTCATTTCTAATTTTATCCTTTTGAATTTTACGAAAAATCCATCTCAGCATTCGTATCTCCACCACACTCATTTTCTGCACATTTTATTTTTTGGTTACCAACACTTTGTCCCATATAACATGGTGGGTCTAATGGTCATCCTATAAAATATCTGTTTTAACTTCAAAGTGCCTATCACACAATACGCCGGTAGCACTTCTCCACTTAACACAACCTGCTTTAATCTTATGAGTAATATCATCACTAATATCTCCATCTTTTTAGATAATCGAGCCTAAATAACGAAAATGATCATTTCTATGTATCTCTTGACGTTCAAACTTCACCATATCCCCATTTATCCTTTTATTACTTCTAAAATTGCACTCCACATATACTGTTATAGTCCTACTTACTTTAAATCCTCTTGTTTATAGAGTCTCTCCACAATTTCAATATACCATTAATTCCCGTCTTAGTCTCATCCACTAAAACAATATCTGCAAATAGCATACACCATGGCACCTCATCTTGAATTTGCCTAGTCAACTCATCCATAACAAGAGTAAAGAGATAAAGACTTAGTGTTGAACCTTGGTGCAAAGCTACAGTAATTGGGAATTCATTACTTTCTCCGGTTGATGTTCTTACTATAGTCATGGCCCCATCATACATATCTTTGACCAGATCAACATATCTACACGTCACTCTTTTTTATGTATAACCCACCATATTATATCGCTTAGTATCCTATCATACACCTTCTCCAAATCTATAAAAATCATATGAAGGTCCTTTTACTCCCTGTACCTCTCCATTAATCTCCTCAATAAATAAATTGCTTCCATTGTTAACCTTCCCGACATAAAACCCAAATTTATTCTTAGATATTGTTGTTTTCAATCTCAATTTATATTCAATTACTCTCCCAAAATTTCATTGTATGATTCATTAACTTAATACCACGATAATTTGAACAACTTTGTATGTCCCCTTTATTTTTATACAAAGATACTAAAACACTTTTTCTCCATTCATCGGGCATCCTATTAGTCATTATAATTCTATTAAATAATTTTGCAAGCCAAGACACTCCTTCCTCTCCATAACACTTTCAAACCTAAGATACGATCTGGTCCTAAATCTGTGCTTGTTTTCATCTTTTTTAGAGCAATTCTGATGGAAATGGGGCCCATTTTAGGGATTTTGTCATTTTTTTTTTGTATTTTCTTTTCTTTTCTTATTGGATTTTCATTTATTTTTGTTATTGTATTTAGAGGTAAAGAATAGTAATGGCATTTTTGTAATTAGGGCCTTAGCTTGAAGCCTAAGCTACTCCTTCCCTTTAAATACCCACTCGTAAGCCTCATTTGAGGTATATTTGAATTTTGAAATAGAAAATAGTATTTCTCTCTCTAAAAGTGTGTTAGATATTTTTAAGAGCCTTTTGACGTGTAGTTTACGTCAAATTGGTATTAGAGCGGGTGTCGATGAAACATTGGTGTTTGGTGTATCGGTGTTTTTGTTTAATCAAATCGTATGCTACAATCAATGGCTCCTAAAAATCCAAACAATAACAAAAAGAGAATCAAGAAGTGAGAAGGGGTATTCAAGAACTCAACCAAAGATTGGAAGAATTTGAACAAAAACAACAACAAATTGATGCCCTCCTCCAACTCATCTCCTCCAAAATCCAAAACCCTAGCCTACTCATTCTAAACCCTAACCTCAGCGCCTACCCTACCCCCAGCAGCTCCCACCCCTGTTCCGCCCAATTTCCCTCACCCGGTGCCCAAATCCTAGCCCCGCCCCTTTCTAACCCTAATCCCACCCTCCCCAAAAACCTAAACCTGTTGCCGCTGCGATCCTCCCCTGTGCAGCAACCCCCATTTTTGTCCCCTCTACAACCACAGCCCTACCATAGCCCGCCGACATCACACCCGATCCTAAACAACCCCGAACCCCAGCCCCCCTTGGCCGGAACTCTCCCCAGGTGAAAAAAAAACCTGTTGAATCCCAAAACACACCAGAACAACCAGGTTTTTGCCTTATTTTGGCTCGGAAAACACCTGGACTATCAAATTCCAACCCACCACCTTCAAGATGCTTCGAAACGATGATTTTTTACCCAGGTGGAAATTTTATAGTTTCATTGGGTGAAGAAGAAGAAGAAGAAGAAGAAGTGAAGACCAAGATTTGTGGGATGTGCACTCCATAATTTTCAGATAATTATCTTTGGCCCTCACAAGTTTTTGGCACAACTTCTGAAATTTCCTCACGAATCCACAAATTTGTTTGAATGCTCGAGGCCGAGCTTGGTCTTAAAAGGGGGAGAGTGATGGAAATGGGTCTCTTTTTAGGGTTTTATCGCATTTTATTTTATTTTTGTATTTTCTTTTATTTGTTATGTCATTTTATTTTCTTTTTGTTTAGTATTTAGAGGTAGGAGTAGCAAAAAGGCAATTAAGGGCATTTTTGTAATTAGAGCCTAAGCTACTCCTTCCCTTTAAATACCCCCTTGTAAGCCTCATTTGAGGTAGACTTGAATTTTGACAATAGACAAGAGTATTTCTCCCTCTAAAAGTGTGTGATATTTTTAGAAGCCTTTTGACAGGTGGTTTACGTTAAATTGGTATCAGAGCGGATGTCGCTCCAACATTGGTGTTTGGTGTATCGTGCATTTTTTTTTATCAAACCGTACACTACTCTTTAATGGCTTCAAAGAGATCCAAGCAATAAAAAAAAGAGATTCAAGAACTCAACCAAAGATTCGAAGAGTTGGAACAAAAACAACAACGAATGGATGCCCTCCTCCAACTCATCTCCTCCAAAATCCAAAACCCTAACCCTAGACCTCCCACCACCACCACTGTCCAAACCCTAGCCAACCCTGCTTCCCTAACCCTAAACACAACCTCCTTACCCCACCCCCTCCCCAACCCCATGGCTGCCCCACCCTAAAAACCCTCTTCTGCCGCCACTGACTGCAACCAACACAACTCTAAGGCTGTACACCTAACCCTAGCCACAAACCACCACCCCGGCAACCTGAAAAAGGCCTCCCCCACCATCAAAACCCGCACCCTTGACCCCAACGATCCATCCGGCCCTGCCTCCGGCCCGGGTCAGCCCTCAGGGACTACCCCTGGGTCTGCCGACCTACCCGCAACCCTCCTTTTTCCCTCCCGCACTGCTTCCACCTCTATGCCCTACCCCTCCACCGCCGGTAAACTCTTGTACACCCACCCCCTCCATACCATCCCAAA
Organism: Sambucus nigra; assembly: GCA_949130495.1. NCBI lineage: Eukaryota > Viridiplantae > Streptophyta > Magnoliopsida > Dipsacales > Adoxaceae > Sambucus > Sambucus nigra. The sequence goes on from OX422220.1 coordinate 57,135,814, forward strand.
TCCACCCCCATTTTGGGCTATACACCTCATACCCTCCCAACCCAGCCCAAACCTTTCTACCCGCTTCCAAAAATAGTTTTTGACTCGGGTGGAAGTTTTAAGGGTTTCTTTAGGTGAAGAAAGAGAGAAGAAGAAGAAGAAGAAGAAGAAGAAGAAAGGAAGACCAAAATTTGAGGGATGCGCACCCCTCAATTTTTAGAAATCAATTTTTGTCCCCCACAATTTTTTGGCACCTTTATTTTTGGAATTTCTTCACAAATCCCCAATTTTTGAACGCTCGAGGACGAGCTTGGTTTTAAAAGGGGAAGAGTGATGAAAATGGGCCCCATTTTAGAGATTTTTAGTCATTTTATTTTCTTTTATTTTGTTATTGTATTTTCATTTATTTTTGTTATTGTATTTAGAGGCAAAGAGTAGTAATGACATTTTGTAATTAAGACCTTAACTTGGAGCCTAATCTACTTCTTCCCTTTAAATATGCACACTTGTAAGTCTCATTTGCGGTAGATTTGAATTTTAAAATTGAAAAGATGATTTTTCTCTCTAAAAGTGTGTTAGATATTTTTAGGAGCCTTTTGACTTGTAGTTTATGTCAAATTCTAACCTCTGCTTTCCTAATTCGGCTAAAAATATATTTTCTCGAGTCTCTCTAAGTTCCTCTATATTTAATCTACTCCCATTATCTGCATTCAATAACCTCTCAAAGTTGTTCTTCCATCTTTCCATAATCTCAACATCCTTAATTAAGACTCTCGAATCATCACTTTTAATATACTTAACGTTATTAAGATCTTTTATCTCTCTATTTTTAAGTTTCGCAAGCTCATAAATATTTTTTCCCCCTTCTTGTGTTCCTAATTTTGTATAAAGATCATCACTTAGCATCTCTTAACATTTTCTTAGCTTCCTTTTTAGCCCATTTATATTTCTCAAAATTTTCTTCATTTCTAGTTATTTTCCATGTTTTAAAACATTCCCTTTTGATTTTTACTATATTTTGTACTTCTTTATTCCACCACCAAGTTTCTTTTGATTGTTGCCTCCTGTTTTTTATTCTCCAAGAATTTCTTTCGATATTTTTCTAATGCATGTGGTTAATCTCATCTTCGGTATTCCATAATGCTTTATTTAATATTTTATCTTTAAACAATTTTAGTTTCTCTTCTTTTAAGTTCCACCGCCTAGTTCATGGATTAATCTTCTCTTTTCGCACTTATGATTGATTTTTAATATTTATATCCAACAACATTATCCTATACTATGAAATTAAGCGCAAAAAGTCTTTAGCTCTTATGCGTTCCACTTTTATAAGTTATCAAATGTTCAAACTCTTTTTAAAACACGTATTTGCTAGTACAAAATCATAAGTCATCGTAAAATCTAAGATAGACTCCACCGTTGTTCCATTCTCTAAAACCATATCCTCTATGTACTATCTTATATCCCACACGATCCTCTCCTACACGGCCATTAAAATCTCCCCCTATATAGATTTTATCACCTGTGAGTATTTCTTGAATTAGTCCATCCATTTGTACCCAAAATTGTACTTTAATGTGCTCATCTAATTTTACTTGAGGTGCATACGCACTAACAATATTAATTATATTTTTACCTAATACCAGTTTTACAAGTATAAGTTTATCACCTTTCCTAAGAACGGTTACGATAGCATCCTTAAGGTCTTATCTACTATTATTCCGACTCCGTTTCTATTTCTATATTTTTCTGTATAATATAATTTCAACCCTGTACTTTTTATTTCTCTAGCTTTCTCACCGACCAATTTAGTTTCTTGTAAACAAGCTATGTTAACTTTTCTTCGTTTCATCGTATCCAATAACTCCATCCATCTCCCTGTCATAGTCCCTATATTCAAAGTCGCTAACCAAAATCTACTATTCTGGACTAGCTTCTTTACCCGCACACGTCCAGATTATTATAGAAACCCTTGCCTATTTCTCATCGCACCCGAGAGCCGAAGCGAAGCCCTTCGCCTATTTTTCGAGACACTCCCCTTGCCTATTTTTTAAGACACTCGATGGCAGGCGCAACACATCGCTTGGGAATGCCCTAGTATTAGCGCTTATATTCATAAGATACATGTTCATAAAGATCTGACAAAATTTTATGCTGGTTGTCAACTACCTAACGCAACCCTCCTGTGTATTTACGAGGTTGGCATGGAGTGCAACTGATTATTTGAGTTTTGATGACTAATAAAAAAAATTATAACTTTCATGGCTCCGTGGCTTCTTCGGTTTCCATGATGAAGATAATAGGTGATTCAACTCCTCTGCGGTTGTTGCTTTCTGCCCCTTTGCCATTATAAATCTTCCCAATAGCCTTGACTTGCATGCTTGCAAATTTTTTTTGTAGATCTCTTCTGTGACTTCGATGAATGGTGTTTCTTCTCGATAATAAGGCTCGAGTATATTAGATGAGTGTGGGGTGAGGTTTTGAATGGTTTTGAAGGTGATGTTTTGAGCTTGAACCTGTGACGTTGAGCAATTTCCATTCTTTAGGATACTTGCATAAGAAATAGTTGGATTAGTGTATGAAGGAGATAAATTTAGGAATCTCCTTGGTATGCGAGGTGGTTTGGATGACGCCATGATGGAGAGGGAGAGCCGGAGAGGTCTTAGGGGTATAGCCCTAGGAGATAGAAGATGAATACTTTACATTTGCCATGTATATTAGGTGATCCTATTGCTATTACACCACCAAGTGCATTCCATACCACTATGGGAACCACGTTGCAAATTCCCACTTATATGTTTCTTATTACCTGTTTCTTGCATCACAAAAAATCCTCCTAAAGGGATGTTCCCATAACAGATGTATTTCATTATTTATTTTTTCTTACAACACCACCAGCAGCCTTCTATCAAAAAAATAAAAAATTAAGGACTTTTGAGATAACAGACTTAATTTACTATTTCCTACTTTAACAATTTTGTATAGGAAGGGATTCACTTGAGTCAAAATTTGAAACAAATGGCTTGCGATAAGTGTGAAAATATCATGAAAGATTAAAACAAAACCAAGAATCAAATGTTTTCGGGACACCATATAGTGATAAAGCTGTCACCTTTTTCTGGGTATGGACCAGATCCTCACAAGCACGATTGTACATAGCAAGAGTATTCCGTAATTCTAAACGCAGTTGTTCTACTTCAGCCTGCACATCTGTCTGCACAAACATATGCACCCCAAATGTAAGCATCGAAGCCTTTGTCAACAGTAATGATTAAAAGGAAAAGTGCAAAAAAAAGAGCCAATTATCCAGTTTTTTTTAACTCTTTTTAATAAAATGCATAGTGGAATTTTGTTGCATTAGATATAGTCCAGGGGGGGTCTTCTAAAACTGTATAGTTCAGGGCTTTTTTTTTTTTTTTTTGCACTTTACACTAAACAAAAATAACCTGCTCTGTGGATGCAGAGGAAAGAGAGGGGCGTCCATTTACTGTCTGATATTCTGAAATACTATCTTCCCCCTGAAGAGTACTAGAATAAGTAGAAGAGCTCTCGTATGTGAATGCCTGAGAATTTGGATAAGTAAGATCTGTCAATGTTCCAAAAGAATTGGGAACTTCGTACTCCACAGAAGAAGAATTGAGGTCCGGCGGTAGTTCACTAATGCTACGAGAACCAAGTTGCTGTTGAGTTAACAACCATTGTTTAGAGCTGCTCTCTGTAATATGAAGACAACATAATGACAAAGAATGGCACTAAGGCTCTGTTTGGTTTGACGTGAAATATTTTTAACCTATTCGGAGTTATAAAAAATCAATAAAATTGCATATATTTTATAATTATGTGGGATAAGGAAATAACGAATTTAATTATCACCTAGGTGAAAAATATTTCACCTGAATGGACATGTGCAAAGTTATGAAAGAAGCAAGTGGTTTTGATTTACCATTAATTAACAATGGGTTGGCTGACTTTTTAACGAGCTTATGTCTATAAACCACGTAGATATTGCAAGTGCCAGAAGCATGTTGCAGAACTGTTGCCGGTACCCCAGGGCCCTTTAGCTTCCTAATGAGATGTACCCATATATAGCAGAGGTAATTATAAGTATTCTCGCATGTAAAAATCTTTTGCAAATTAACAAAAATGTCTTGCTAGTGTTTCAGCCAAAAGGTCATAAATTATTGAAAACATAAGATTGTATCTTACCCCAAAACTGAAATATCCTTAGTATAAATGAATGAGAAGTAAAAGATAAAAGAGAAAAAAAACATTATCGTCTCCGTCAAATTTTTGGCAACAAATAGCAATGACAAAGCTAACCAACGTGAAAAAGATCACTTAAAAACATGGTATGAACCAAACAAGCCATTGCGTATGTTATAGCTTGATGTATTATTACCTAGTTATGCAATTGTAAGAGAGAGATCCCAGCACTAAACTTTTTATCCCCAAGTCAGATACATATCTTAGAAGCGCTGATGCAGGGTCATCCCCTTCCACCACCAAAGTTTCCATCTACAGTAATTTTAAAATGTCACTTCGCTTCAAAACTAAATGTGTAGTAGTTTGCTGCAAACAATGTTTAAAAAGGCGCAAGAGGCGTACGCCTTGAGGCGCGCCTCGAGGCGAGGCGCTGAAAAAACGCCTCGAGGCTTAAGCCTCAGGGCTGAATTTGAGGCTTACGCCTCAATGCGCCTCGAGGCTTACGCCTCGATGCGCCTCACGCCTCGCCTCACGCCTTTTTCCTGAGGCGCGAAAAAAAAAAAAAAAAAAAAAAAAACTTTCATTACAAAGTCTGTTTTTTTATAGGTTAAAATTCTTCATTTTTCTAAAATTGCACCTAACTTAAAAAAATGTTGTTTTAATCTACTAACTCTTATTCTTTTTTTATTTTAGTTTAGTTTTAAAGTTGCACTTAATTTTGTTTTTCTTTACTAATTTGTTTGAAATAAGTGTATAAATTTGTTTGAGACTATATTTTGTTACAAATATATAGTTTGTTTGAAATAAATGTACAAAATTAACTTCAATATGACTTTTTTTTAAAAGGTTTCTATTTTTTGGTTTTCAACTTATATTAATATGTTTTAACTTAGGTTAATATGTTTTATTATTTTTTTAATAAAGTTGCTATTTTTTTAATCTTAGCTTGAAAATCAATGTTTTTTTAATAAATTTGATTGTTAAGTTGCATTGATTAATTTATTGTCATATTATAAAAGAACCAATATGTGAATGAAGCTAAAAAAATGATTTTGCCAATACGATTTTGCATTGATTAATTTATTGTCATATTTAAAATAACCAATATGTTCAAATTGATTTTCTTTTTCTAAAAAGTTATATTGGGGGGAACAAAAAAATGTCAAACTATGTGAGAAAGCCCTCAAGGATGTTTTTTTTGTAGTTTTATTTTATATTTCTTTGTTATTTTATTTTTATGGTTTTATTAGTATTTTTTTAATATTATTTTGCTCTTTTTTTTTTCTTTTCGGTGAGGCTTACGCCTCAAGCGCCTCGAGGCTTACGCCTCGCCTCGCCGCGACTAAAACGCCTCGCCTCGCCTTTCGCCTTTTTAAACATTGGCTACAAATAGATGAACAAACTCACCTTTCTTGATTTGCATAATTTCTTAAATGGTAAAAATATTTTGTCAAACTTTGCTTTCATGTCTTGCACATACATTGCCGCCATATTAGCTTCCAGCTCCTCGATGGGGATATGATCTCCTGCTGTTAAATATACAATCCCCACAAGGGCATAACAAATAACTCAAAAGTAGCACCATTTAGTAGTAAATATCACGAAGCAGTACACATCAAATTTTTTTAGCAATAGAGTTATAGACTCAGCTCAACATTAAAAGCAAAAAAATTATATCCGATTTCAAAACTAAATCAATTACATGGATCTTCACTTGCTTGAAATTAATTCCTAAGTAGATAATTAAAACTTAACGGTGCTGATGAATTCAAATAGCTAGGTTGTTGTTGAAAAAATAAAAGGAAAAGAAAACACAATGCCTTCTGTTGTGTAAGAGGGTGGGTGGGTGGGGGTGTGTGTTGAACGTCACTAAGCAAGGAAGCGATGTCGGGTTAATTGGGGGAAATTTTTCCTTTCTTGGATTTACATGACAGCTATAGAACTTAGATGAATGATAATTCTTCCTACATTATATGAACTACCAAACATAGCGTAGTCGAGATCCCTTGTGAGATTGGTGTCAAAAATTGAAGAAAAAATATGAAAAATAAAGGATCGATATACATTGTTGAGCAGACTACTTATTTGCTCAAGTATTTTAAACAAGTTAGGTTTCAAGATGTATACCAAAGCTTTCTCATAGGGATTTCCCAGTCTCCCAAAGGCCTTAAATTTTGAACAACTCTCCAAACGGTAAAGCACCAACATTGATGGCTCTTAGTGCTCGTTTGTTTCAAGTTTTGTGCTTTTGGGTTATCCTATATATTGGTAACTTCACATGTCCATTTTTCTCAAGCTCTTACTAGATTTACATGTGAACTTACCATTTTAGAATTTCTTGACACTCTAAACCTTGAACCAAATGAGCACTTGATGTGTCCATAATAGAGAAATTGTGTCAAACCATTGATTGGGCATAAAACCCATTAATCACTTAAGCTTATCCCATGATACTCGGGTCCACTAGTTCGTTTTGGGTTGTTCAAAATTAGGAGTACACTTTCTATTTTTTTGGACATAATCAATGTACCACATTTAATGATAGTGAACGAGTGTTTGATCCTAGCTGTTGATTGAGTTTATTCTTAATTTTTTTTTTTTAATAGCATACCATAAGTTGTGTGCGTCAGCTTACGCACACCTCGACTAATCCTCATTCGTAGTTCGTGACTTCCGTCAGCTAAACATTATTTTGACAGTAGGGATCGAACTGGGACCAAACCCAATCCGTCCCATGACGGCACCTATGGGCCAAGAGCCTTGGTTGTTTATTCTTAATATATGCAAAAAAAAAAATATGGAGTTGGAGCCCCAAACACACATATAGTTAAATAAAATAATAGGAATAGACAATAGCATGTATTAGATAAAGAGAAGAGAGGAAAAAGATACATGGAGTTGGGATAGAAGTGATGTTGGGTATAACATGAATAAGGAGAAAACGATCAGCTTCGGCTAAAAGATTATCCAAAGCCCACCGGAAGGCTCGTCGGCTTCCAGCGCCTCCGCCCTTCACGCCCACCGCAATACTCATCTCCACACACAAACTGTGTTTTTTTGTGTGTGTGAATGAGTGAGAGAACAATGGACTGAAGATCGCCTGACAAGTCTGACTTGTAATCTGAGGATTAGTTGGTTTTTGAGTCAACCCAAATTGTATCTGCCACGCAAGGACCCGTTTAATAATAGGACATTTGGCTAAGCCTCCCCCAATTCAATGTTCAACCAAATATAAAAGGGATGGTTTAGATTTCACACCTCTTTCTCAATTATATTTATTTAGAGGAATTTTTATTAATTAATTTCGTTTACTAAGTATGTAATTTAATATATTTTAATATTTTATTTTTGTTTCATCAGGTTTCATGAGAAAATATTTTTATTCCAATAGGTCATATTTTTAAACATATAGTGAATATTCACTTTATGTACAAATAGGACCTATTTACGAAAAAAAAATGTTCCGATAGAACCAATTAAAAAATATTTCATATAAATGAGCCTTAATAGGAAGATCTCCTTATTTAAACTGGATTTTTGTCAAGTAGGATACATGTGCGCTTTAAATATGTAAGGAAAATTATGTTCAATCACAACATATGCTTTCGACGATAAAGAGGTATAGAGTTCATAACCTATATTATACATCTAATACGATAGTATTAAAGGTATATATAGAATTTAATGCATTTAGTTTTAGGGTCCGTTTGGTTCTATATTTAGAAAACTCGATTTAAATGTTGTTTTTAAATACAGTTTTAAAATTCAGTTTTTGTGTTTATAATTATTGGTGCACGTTTGGTAAACTTATTTTTAAATACAAATTTTTCAAAATTTGATAAAATTGGCAAACATGTATACTTATATTATACATATGTCTGTGTGTGTGTGTGTGTGTGTGTGTGTATATTAAGGTTCTAAAAAATGCGGGGCGTGACCGAGGCGCCGCGGTCAAGCCTTAAGCCTTAGGCGGGCGCTAGGCGTAAAAAAGCGTAAAAAGCCTTTAGGCCCTTTTTAATATATTTTAACATTTTTAACTATACCAAAGGTATTAAAAATACTAAAATGTTACATACCTTAAAATATTTCTGAATATATGCAAACTAAAATACTATTTTTTTAAATACTAAGAAAAAAACAAAATAAAAAAGAAAAACGCGTATTTTTTTGGACGAGAGGCAGAGAGGTTTGGGATACCATTTGTCTTTTGATTGTTTTGAATGAGATATTGGTCCGATTTTAAAAAAAAATGTCTTTAAATAACGATATCGTTCCACTAAAGCGTTTTTGTTTTAAAAAAAATGTGCCTGAAGCCTTTTACCAAGAATAAGGCGTAAAAGGCTTAAGGCGGGGCGTTTCTCCCAAGCCTTAAGCCTAGGCACGCCTAGGCAACACTGGTGTGTGTGTGTGTATATATATATATATATATATATATATATATAGAGAGAGAGAGAGAGAGAGAGAGAGAGAGAGTCCAGCTCTCATGCGGATCGTTCTATGCGGATTAGCTACCGTCCAACGAGTCTTAGGACCGTATTTGTCTTTTATGGACCGCCTAGGAATCACCTTGTCTTTCTAAGGTTTTTGGAATATTAATTTCTACCCCAATGATTTCTAAGGTCTTTTAAGCTAATTTTAAAGCCTAATTAATCTGGAAGTCTAAGTGTAAAAGTTTGAGAGCTACTGCTACTTCTTAAGCTTCTTCCGTCACTATCGTACTGGATTTTTGAATAGCGAGGATTATCTATATAAATAGTTTCTTCAGGAAGTCTAGAAATTGAAAGAGGTTTTGATGGAAAATATTCTAGTCTTAAATACCTTATACGGTATCTTGGGTTTATCTGTCTAGTTTCTTTATATATTTGATTAATAATATCAATTATATCGTTATTTATAAATTCGTCTAAATTATTATCACCATAAATGACAAAAATCTACGGTATGTTCTAGGGGCAGCTGTCTCTACGTTTTTACGAAGAGGGCGGATTCCTCCGGCTCTAATTAAAATAGCCTTTGTTTCAGCTAACCTTTTTCGTCTAATAAATTTTAATACGTCTATACTGTCTTCAAGTATCCTAGCGTATTCTTGATATTTTTCAGGTCTTGATAGTTCTTCTGCAAAATCTTCAGTTCTTAATTTTTGTCTAAAGAGATCACGGATCCCTGTTCTAATCATTTCTATTCTAGGTACTTCTCTTCCTAACCACTCAATGATCTGGTCTATGTATTTAAAAGTACCACATGCATATGTTAAAGCAGTTTTTATAAGTTCTTTATCTTTAGAGTCTGTGAGAGTCCAATCTTGGATTTCTCTAGTTAAGTCTAAACTTGTTTGATTAACAAATTTTAAAAAGTCTTTAGTGATTTGTAGGCTCATACAAAATTCTTTTAAAATAATAATATGTAGAATAGTTAAGGGTTTGGTTCGAGTTATACCTTCCTTCTGGTCTGTAATATCTTTACCTTCTTCCCTTTGTCTCTTCAGCCTTGTTACTATTCTTCTCCAGTCCCGGCCTCCTACAACTCTCTCTTTATGTGTCGCACCTCAATCCACTACTTTGGCGATTGACCCGTTTCCTGCCTGTACGCCTTCACGCCTAACGCCCACCTGGCTAACGGCTAATCGGCACCTGACGGCGGTTCACCAGCATAACACCTTGTGTGCTACACCAGAGGTTCCACACAATAGTCCTCTATGAACAAAAAGTTGGAGACAAATTGGAAAATAATAAAAACTTAACATAAGAGATTTTTGGAAAAGAAAATACTTTTATTGCATTGCATAAGTAAATACAACTCTCCCCTAACTATGAGAGATTTACTCACTCATATATATATTACTCTCTACAAGTATACTATCTCTAGAAGTCTAAAAAATGATCACTCTCTCACTCCTGATCCTCTTTTTTTAACACTCAAATGGACGCTCCCTTTTATAGCACAAGGGCACTACAAATGACTGGAAACTGGTTATCAAAAGTGATCCGGTTGAAAGCATAATTATTAAAAAGTCTGCAGTCTTGGAATCTTTCGAGTCTTTACCTTTCTGCTTTTTAAAAGCAATCTTGGCGTTTTGCAATTATTTTGCACCTAACGTCTTCCACCGTCTTCCTTTATCATTATGAAAGGAGGATGTATGGGCCCGTATGGGGCAGGACTGATCTGCTTTATTCTGCAAGGGCATCATCAGTCTGAATAATGGAGTCTTCTTGTCTTCTTGCAATAATACATAGGTCTAGTGCAAGGCATCTTCTGTCTTTAATAATTCTTCTGCTAACGAGGGGCCCGTCTTTGTCTCACCCGCGTCTTCTTCTTCCTTGTCTTAGTTTGGTAGGGCATTGTTGAAAAATTCATCAATGAGTCTTACAATTCTAAGGCTAGCTGGCAAAGCTATCTCTACCATTTCTTTGGGTTTCTTCTTGAGCCTTTCGTTGAATGGCTCATCAGCTTGGATAATCAAGTCATCTTTGTGGTAGGCAGTGTACCACCTATCTTCTCCTGTCAATAATTCCATGATTTCTATGGTCTCCATGGCATGAGCAATCTGGAGCTTGGACTTATCGATAATTAAATCTTTAATCTCGTCTTCTGATAAAATCTCAACGTCTTCGAATATATAATTGGAAAATCTAATAAGTCTAAATCCTTCAACTCTCATTCCTCTAAAGGAACTTGGAGAAATCTGGTAGATTATAGCAAATAGAGGAAGGAAGTCTTCTACTTTCTTAACATACTCATGGACTATTTTTTCAAGAACAATAGAGTCTTCAATATCTTTTATCTGGATGAGTCCAATGAACCCGTGGTCTGCAAGAGTTATATGAGCCATGTCTGATTTTCCAAAAAGATATATTTTTGGGACGTCTTTGAAGAAACCCTTAATTATTAAGGCATCTCCATTTATTTCTGATAATAACATATTAAAATGATCAATAATGTTATTAGATTCTTTTTTAAAGTCTTTTGTTAATGGGAGATTATTATGACCAAATGGTATAACAATCTTAGTCTTAAAAGTCTTTTTCTAATAATAGAAATCAGTAGGTCTAGTTTTGAAGGATTCTCCAAGAGTCTGAGCATAAGTCTGAATCTTAGGTCTAGGCACAGCAGTACCACTGAGTTGGGTAACTGCAAGTCTTTGAGTTCTCATGAATCTGACAATAGCTACCAAATTTTATTTGAACTCGATCCATAGTCTATTCTTCACATTCCACCATGTGGCGTCTATAAGAGTATTTTCGTCTTCTGAAAATTCTTGTCTAAATTTGATCAAGTCTGGATATCTTTGATCGGGTCTATATTGGGGAAAGTACATCTTTCCAATGAATCTATTTTGAGCAATAATCTCTAGTCTATATTTTCCTGGAGGAACCAAGATATCATCAAAGTTCTCTAGGATTGGTCTTTCTTGAGAGTCTTGAATATGAGTCTGTCTTTGCGTTACACCATCATTTGGTCTTACGCGTCTAAGATAGTCTGCGACGTCTTCCCTGTTCAGTCTATTTGTTCCAGAGGAACTCATATCTTCTAGGTCTTCTGTTCGCAACATAAAACATGAAATCATATTAGTGTTAGCAAACATTAGCTCTATTGATATAATGTCTAGAATGGTATTTTTACTTCCCTTAATATGTATAACAGAGAAGTCATAACCATTAAGCAATTGTTGCCATCTAATTAGTCTATTAGTCCTTGATTTGGACAAGTCTAAATCCCTGAATTTTACTGCATAAGAAGAGTCAGTATAAAAAGTAAAATGTTTAGGTCTAAGAAACAATATATATTTTTCTATTGCCCTTACTATGGCTAAACTTCTTTTTCATGGGCAGTGTATCTTATTTCTGGGTCTGTAAATATTCCAGAACTATGTCTACAAAGTTTCTTCTTTTTTGTCTGATGATCAATGGCAAAGTATACTGCTCCCTATTGTTTATCAGAAGCATCTGTTTCTACTATAAACTAGTCTTCAGCATTAGGCAGTTCAAGTAAAGGAATATTCTTGACTACATCTTTAATTTGTCTTATTACTTCAAAATCATCTTTAGTCTAATAAAAGGGATTAGTTTTGTCTGTTCCTTTTAATTTGGCCGTTAAGCTTTGTCTTTTTTAAGCAAGGTCTTTAATAAAGTCTGCAGTATAATTAAGCAATCCTAAAAATGATTTTAATTGTTTTCTATCTTTAAGTTGGTCTGCAAACTCAAGAATCTTGTTGGTTATGTGTTCTGCCAAGGATAATTTTTCTTTATTAATATGCATTCCCACAAAGTCTATTTCAGTCTGAAATAATTGCATTTTCCTTTCGAAAATGATAATACCATGTTTGTCTAATTCTAAGATAATCTTTTTAAGATGGTCTACATGCTCTATCTCAGTCCTACTATCTACAAGAATATCATCTATATAAACAAGATAAAATTCTGAATAAGGTATAAATATATTATCTATTCTTCTTTGGAAAATTTGAGGAGCATTCAAGTATCCAAATGGCATTACTAGCCATTCGTATTTTCCTGGGGCACACTAAAGGCTATCCAAGTAATACTGTCTGGATGCATCTTAATTTGCCAGAAGCCTGATTTACAATCAAACTTACTGAATATAATTCTATCTTCAATCAAATTGATCAAATTATTCTTGCTGGTATCTTATAAGAATCAAATTCATAATTCTTATTTAACTGTCTATAGTCTATAACCATACGTCTTTATCCCCTTTTACGTTCAGATTCATTTTGAATATATAAGGCTAAACTATTATGTCTACTTTTACTTTCTCTAATAATGCCTAACTTAAGCATTTCATCTATGTCTTTCTCGAATTCTTCCATATCTTCTTGTGAGTATCTTATAGGTTCCACCATTAATAGTGGCATCTGGGTTAATAGGGATGATTTCACAATAGCTTTGGTCTTTATCCCACTTAGCGATGTGATTTTCTCCTAAAGTAGGCTCTGCTAGTTGCTTAATCTTTTCCTTTTCTACTTCTATATCCATTTTCTTTTGTTTGGATATAGCTTGAACCTATAATAAGGTATGCTGGGCTTGATTTAAAATGTCTTGTTGTATAAGCGTTATTTGCTTATAACACTTTTGGTCTGGACACTTACACTCTTTTTGTAAGGGTTTAGTAATTTCTAAGGCTTCTTGTTGGGTTATAGATCTAGGTCCACCATGCTCAGATGAAGAACTCTGATGTTTTATGGGTCTATAATTTGGTTTGACCTGCATAAGGTCAAAGGCAGTCTTGTGATCAATTAGAGGGGATTTAATATTAAATTTCTCTTGATCACTAATCAATATCTTATCGTTATACTGAGTATAAGATGATATTTACTAATAAAGTCTTGTTCTAAAATAATGTTTCCTGTGAAACTAGGACGAGGATCCATTATCCAAAATCGATGATTAACGATTTTGTTGGTCTGATTTCCTAATTTAAAATAATAGGAATAGTCTGGAAATATAAGGTAAATGGATCTCCATTAGCCACTTTACCATAGATTTCTCGAGTAATTTCTAAAAAATAGTCTTCAGGGAAGGCATTAGCCTTGCAAATACTCTGAGAGCACACTGTATCTATAAAAGCTGAAAGTCTTTTAGGATAGTCTTTATGTTGAACAAATAATTCTACGAAACAAGCATGTGGTTTAGTATAAATTCCTAAATTGTTCTTTTCTAAAATAAATATTCCTTTATGAGGTTTATCTAAGGTTTTCTGAACTACTATCTGTAATACCCTGTAATTTTATTGATTTTTTATTTAAGGGATTAATTGAATTAAATGCGAATTAATTAGGAATTAATCCGGATATAAATAGTAGCGAGACGTGAGTTGGAATTTGAGTATGATTTTAAAATTGAATATTTCTGAATATATATGGTAATATATGAGTATTGAAAATATTAAAATTGTCACGAGACAAAAATACGACAATTTGAAAAATTTAGTTGGGACGCGCGTGTCAGTTGCGTCAGAAATAAAATTATTTAAATTAAAAAGCAGATTATATTTTTATCAACCGAATGATCATTTTGAGTGCGCCAATGCATTTGGAAGGGTCAAAATAGTCAGAAAACGGTAGCCGGAGGTTTAGAGTGGGTCCCGGGGCATTTTTAGGTCAACCCGGCAACCTAGAAGGGTATTTCGGTAATTTTAAAAATTTAGGAATTAAAACTCACGAATTTTAGAGGTTAATTATATATTATTTGGGAGGCCACTAAAGCCATTACCAACAAAAGATAAGAGAGTGGGCTACGGAGGTTTTGAGAGAAGTTAGAAAGAGGGTAAAGGAGGTTCTAAACCAAACTATCTCCCATCACCAGAAATTGGAAAGGATTTGTGACCGGAAAGAAGAGAGAAAGCCAACCTTGGTCATCAACAACAATCCAGAACATCGGATTTAAGTCAAGTGATTTGATATCATTAATTGCAATGAATATTTCCTCCATGTTTAGTGTAGACACCTTATATGCTGTGCATATTTTGGTGAAAACCCAATGAGATTGTTGTAGAAGCCCTAAATCTTGGTTAGGAATTGCATGTATAATGATTATGGACGAATTTAGTATCCAAAAACTTAACTTTGATGATTTAAAAATGGATTAATGATGAGTATTTAGGCACAATAAAATTCTAGGTTCATGTTCATAGGGTTTGGGGTAAAATTTGAGAATTTATGATAATTGCATGTTGATTAGGAGGATTTGACCCCAAAAATATGTTAAGAAGCGACCTAGGAGGACTTATAGTAGTTTAAGAACATTAAAACGTTATTGGGGTGATCTTAGGATGGATTTAGAGAAGAGAAAAATGAAGAAAAACGAGTTGGAAAATTTCTGGGCGTAATCTGCCATCTCGTTAGAAGACCTGCCCAGGTCGTTCGAATGACTTCGTTCGAATGAGATTCTAACGAGATGATAGTACCCCTTCTAATGAGTTCGTTCGAAGACTTCGTTCGAACGACCCTCGTTCGAACAACCTCGTTCGAACGAGATTTCTAACGAGCTGACATAATGGCCTTTTTAGGCCCGATTTTATTTCGAACTTCCAGTAGACTTATTTAATTGAGTGTAAACCTTCCCTTGTTGACTAGTGGGTATAGTTGTGAGATTGGAGTATGTTGAGGATTAAAACTTAGAATTTCTTAGTAATTCGGATGACATTTATGTGTTAGGAAATAAGTACTTAAAATTACGACGTGAGAAGGGTTGACAACTTTTAATGTGTATTATTCGGGGATTTGTAAACATGCAACATTTAATGACGGTATAGAAATGTAAAATATACCTCTATTAATATTATGAGATATCTAAGATGTGTGAATGCTTAGTATATGTGGTTATCTGTGTATAACATACCTACCATACTTGCTATCACAGGAGGTCGGCGTTCGACCAGGGCCATCTAATCTTTGTGTGCCTACGGGGGGGGGGGGGATTTAGATTGGTACCTCGAGGACATAGATCAGATAATGACTTATTGAGGAGTAAATAAGTCTGCTGATCATTGGAGCGTAGGTATGTGCGTGACTCATGTGATGTGAACTATGTTCGCCTCTATTATGTGTGTTTGTTACTTGTTGAAACGATTCCTAAGAGATTCGGAATACGTGATCCTTATGTACGTTATGTACCGAGATTTGATAACAGAGTATGTGTACACCGCAACTTAGTCTAGGGGTGCCATTATTGTATATTATGATGAGATTGATATACTGAATTATTGAAATGAACTGTTTATATAAATACAAGTGTGAATTAATGTAATATCTTTGTAGAGTTAAAAATGGGAAAACACTTAGTAATTATTGAAACTAATTTCGAGGAATGAAAGTAAAACTCTCAGTTTATAGTAAGGCGTCGGGAATTAAACCATGATTAGTATAGTAAAAATCATATATTGAATTGGACTAATTTGATAGTAGAATATCTAGAACGGGTACGGGTACGATAGGTGTTCACGATTAGTTGAGAGGTGAGGAACTCATGTGAGTGCACGCACTATCATGTATTTTATATTCACTGTTTAATGATATTAAACACTTGCTGTATTTTAAACTATTTTCATAATCAGGCTCTGATCCGTTTTCTTTCAAATCTATTTTCTTATAAAACCTTTTAGGTGCCCAGCCACAAGGACACGAAGCGTAGGAGTTCCATTCAGGTGACGTGTTGTAGCTGCTGTGGAAGTTACAGGACCTCGATAGTAGACACCTCCGCTTTCTATCTTGACTCTATTTCAGATTTACTCATCTGTAGGGCATGTCGCCCCTTTTCTTTTAGAGACATCTTACTTACTCAGTTTTATTTTCATATTTTGGGTTGTAATTAATTAGTGATTCAGACTTTGTATTCGGATGTATTCAGTATTTAGATTATTTAGAGGAGTATTCCTCCAGACCCATTATTATTCCATGGTTATTCTATTGTGACTATGTTGTGGTTGTTATATTAGCATTTAATAATCTAAATTGGTTGTATGTTAATCGGATTTAATTGAAATTGACATCTCACTTCTTAAATATTAGGTGGTTAGAAATTATTAAAACATTTTCGACAGTGATGCTATGAACTGAACAAACTTGACATTTTGTATTAATTTGAATAAAGGAGTAGCTACCCGGTATTTAATTAGTCGGGGTGTCACACTATCAGAATGGTATTCTTCTAAATCATAGGAAATTCCCTTTCCCTTGAAGTCTTCATTTTCTTGCAATCTTGTGGCTATATTTCTATCAATGTCTTGATAATATGTTTTAATATCTAAGTCTAATTGAGTGTCATACTGGCTAGTATAAATTGCTCTAAATCTATTTCTTCAACAGTCTTCATGGTAGTGTAATTGACAAATAATACAAACCATAAACAATTATGTTTGTATAATCTCAAAGCATTCTACGCATCTAAAGTCTTTCTTGCAACATTTCATTTCAAATGTGCAATAATGTCTTTCATCAAAGTAATATCTAGGTATATAGGTTAGTAACTCAGGATTACTAATTGTCCATCTTTCTTTAAAAAGGGGCTTAATACACACTTATACCAAGCTTCTTCAAAGTCTATATATTCATCATCTAAATCATCTTGATTAGTCTGCATCATATATAAGTCTAGAGTGTCCGGAGAGTCTTCGTACTCATCAGTATCACTATAATCTTCTGAATCACTATCTGTATATACGCTATAAATACTAGTATTATCATCATCTTCTATGTCTGATATTTCTATAGCATATAGGATATCTAATTTTTCTTGGTCTATATAGTCTAATATTGTATTAATAATATTAATACCTTCTTTATCTTTCTTATTAGGGAAATCTTTAGCAAAGTGTCCTTCTTTGCCTCAAGTCCAACATTCTTTGGTGGCAGTCTTAGATTGAGCTACGTCTTTCTCTTTCATATAATTAGGAACTTTATTATACTTACTAGTATTCTTCTTAAAATATCTTCTTTGATTAAATCTATTTTTCTTAGTCTTAGGATCCCTTTTTCTAAAGGTAGTAGATTGTCTAAATTTATATTTCTTTGGAAATCCTAAAGGTCTAGTCTTAAACTTCCTATGTTTCCATTCTAATTTCTTTTTGAATTTCTTAGATTCACTTCCACATTCCCATTAGATTGGAGTGATGTCTCTTTCGTCTTTGATTGGAGGAATCTATTTGAAAGTTTCTTCTATTAACTTTCCTTGAGTTATGTCACGTCTCTTAGATATGATATAGTCTTTGGCGAAATTGATTCTTTCACAAAGGGAGTTGTTCTTAACTCCAGCTACTCCTGACCAATTCTTATATTCATTAATTAGGATTTGTCCTATGGCAGGTATCTTTCTAAAGTATTCATCTTTTAAGGTCTCTCCAAATTCTTTAATTTGGTAATATAGCTTCTCATAATTATTGTATATTCATTTATCTGATCTAATTTGCAAATGCTAAGGAGGGCTAACTTAGTTTTTGCTAGGTCTTGTTCATTGATCCGAGCTAGATGTCCAGCTCCAATGAATTCTGATGTGAACAATTGAATATATTCTTCAATTGATCTTTCTTCTAAGTTTTCTTTCATATTCTCAACTTTAGCTAAGGAATCTTCATCTATAGCCTTTCTTAAACTATCTAAGTAATCTTTTGCAATACCTCTAATGGATTGCTCAGCGTACTGCTTACATGAACTTGCATCCCATTGCTCATTAGATGCAAAACACATGTTCATCTGATTACGCCATTCATCTAAGGCTTTCTTCCTATCTTGAACATTGTCTAAGTTAAGGTATATACCTATTGAATTTATGGCTTGGCTTGCCATAGTCTTAACAGGAGTGAAACTCTTGTCACTAGTTGGGAAGTCTTTTATATAATCAGGTTTAGTCTTTACTACGGTGCTTGAGTATATAGGAATATTTATTACTATTGGTTTACTAAAAAGTCTAGGAGCATCTTCTAGCCTACTACTACTTTCTATCTCTTGTTTACTAGGTTTTGCTTGTGTAGCTGGCATTAATCTTTGTTCTCCTTCTTCTATTAGTCTTAGGTTTCTAAGAAGTTCTTTTGTATTCTTAGATTCTTTTAATTTTAATATACAGTCTTGGGCTATCATATTAAATCTTTCTCTTTCTTGAAATCTAACCGAATGACTTTTCTTAAGGTTATCTTTAAATGTCATCGTATCCAATTCTGAGGGTTCATGTCCAAAGTTTTGGATCCTAGATTTTTTTTTAATTAAGTCTTTTTGTTCAAATGATCTTCTAGATCTAATTATCGGGGCTTGTCTTAGTAAACAAGCACTAGTCTTATTACTACATTCTCCTTCTGAAGGATCATTGATTATGGCTTCTCCCATATTCCTAAATCTAATTTCTTTAGTCTGAATATTCTTATTGACAATCTTAGGAGGACCAAACTGGATGGTAACATTTCTAGTGACGTCGTCTTGGTTAATAAACCTTTGTTTATTTTGTATAGTCTTAGTTTCTTGAAATTCTGGCAATTTCCAAAGGGTCTTAGCTTTCTTTTTCATAGTTCCAGTATTCCTAATACTGTAAGTATGATTATAGTCTAGAACATTGGTTCTAACTAAGATTTCTTCATTAAGTCTACCGCTAGGAATTCCCGATTGCATTCCTTCATAAGGAAATTGGGAGAACTTCACATAGCTTTGAAATTCTATATTTATATTAGCGTCTGGAATAATATAGTCTTCATAGCCACTAGCATATAAGATTAACTTAAAATGTTGCATGTGTCTACGATTACTGTAAATGCCAGAATGGCATTAAAGTATCCTATGTTGTCTGACATTTCTAATTGGGCTATCCCAATAAGAATTTTCTCAAAATCCTTCCATCTTTTGTCTACTAAACAACATAATATGTTGATATTATTCTGGGGTCTATGTAATCCTTGGATTCTTACTTGAAAGAGTCTAAAGGTTAGGAATTGGAACTTCCTATCAGTTCCTCTAGATCTAAGCCATTTTGAGTCAAATACTTGGAGCTCAGTATAGGATTTGTCTAACACATGATTCCTACAATGGTAATTCATGTTATAATTGGGAGTCTTAGGAGTGGCACCTTCTTTAAACAAGTCTATGTATCTAACGGTTGGAAGTTGTCCATTATGAATGGAATCTTCAACAATCTTCCAGTCAACTTCACCCCATTCTTTCCATTGGAGAGGATTGGTGAAATTTCTCTCCTTCCACCATGTTCTAACATTGGAGGATGAGTCCTTAAGTCTTTGGAGCATATGGTTACTTTGTCCAATATTTGGGATAGAGGTAACTATCTTACTAGTCTTATCTAATTCGCCATTTATGACTCGTCTACCTATGATATTCTTTTCTCTAGTTTCTATAGGAGGGGCTTCTCTAAATTTACAGGTGGCAACCTATTTTTGTTCAAGTCTTTTTTTAATTCTTTCTAAGAAGTATGAATAATCTTTTTGTCCTTTTATCTGATTAAGGATTTCTTCTTTAAAACTCTTATTCTCTTTTCTAGTCTTCTCAGAAGTTTCTTCACTATGTCTAGCTAGAGAATTAACAATAGTTTTAGCAATATTAGTAATATAGTCTTTTACTTCATTGTCTTTTTCTTGTTGTTGCATAGATCTAATTTCTATGGCTTCTACAGTCTTTTCAATTTTATCTAACAGAGTTAGAATAAAAGGAGAGTCTATTTCGGCTTGGGAAGGTTTATTATATACGGCCTTAATTTCATTTATAATTACTCCATATTTTTCTTCTACATGGGCCATGTCTAGTCTAAGTTCAT
Source organism: Sambucus nigra (assembly GCA_949130495.1). Lineage (NCBI taxonomy): Eukaryota > Viridiplantae > Streptophyta > Magnoliopsida > Dipsacales > Adoxaceae > Sambucus > Sambucus nigra. The sequence goes on from OX422220.1 coordinate 57,156,258, forward strand.
TAATAATACTATCCATCTTAGATAGATTATGTCTTTTCACATTATTAAGGTAATTTGCTAAATTCTGTTGGAATTTAACAAATTCTGTATAGAAGGTAGTTAATCCTTCTGTCTTAGCCTTTAAATCTAAATGTAAGTCTTTAACAAAGCTATTGTTCTAGTCTTGGGTAGCTGATATGGATGTAGAAATTAAATTTAATCTTTCTAATATAAGTCTAGTTGTTTTAGCCGCGTTGGCAATCTCATTTTCATTTATCTTATAATAAAATCTATCATCATTTATCTTTTCTAGAATTCTTTGATAAAATTCTGATAAGGTCTGAATGGAGAGGTCTCTTGATACCTCATTCCAGCCTGATCTAACTATATCCATTAGGAAGATAACTATCTAATCTAGGGATAATCTTAGCTTGTTCTTTGGTAAGTTTAATTAACTCACTGTCTTGATTTTTAATTAAAGTTTTAATATCTAAAATGTCTTTGTTAAGGACTTCTATATGATTAATCTTAATATTTATTTCTTGTAAAACGTGTACAAGGTCTATTGGGATTTGGTTATCTATTTCTAGTAGTCTTTTAGAGATATTTTTTATCTCTGTTTCTAAGGTTTGAGTGTCTTTTATTAATTGTCTTAATATAAGGAGTATACACTTATTTTGGTCTATTATGCTATTAATAGCACTAGCAGTGATTTGTCTACTGTCTGCGTGTTTGGCTGGGATATGTTCAATATGTGAACAACCGTCTATATGTGTGGTTAAACAACCTTCTGAGTCTAAATCAGTTATGGGTATATGTTGGTAGTCTGGGTTGGTTCTAAAAATATCTTGGTAAATGCGAGGGATAAATCCCAAGGGCATTAATGTCTTTTTACTATAAGTCTAAAAGGAACGTCTTATGGCTCTGATACCAGAATTAGGGAATTTGGTCGGAATTCGATGAGTTTTTAAAATCTTTAAGGTCTTGATACCAATTTGGGTCTAAAATATAAATCTTTTAAATATATAGTCTTAAACTAAGGTTTTAGTATAAGACAAGAGGGGGACCATCTAAAGAAAATAACAAAATGTCTTTAGGGACCACGAGGGGACCACGTGAGAAAGAGGACAAAGTTCGCACCGGGTGCGCACGGTTTGGTCCGCACCTGAGACTATCACCATATATATATATATATATATATATATATATATAATGATATTGCATGTATAGTTCACTAAAAATCATATGCATACATGAATTGATAATATTTTTTAATACATATGTACTATATGTATATTTTATATTATTCCATACATTAGTAATACATATATAAAACTATATATAAGTATTATGTATCTATTTGTAACATTATTTAACTTTATATTATTCCATACATAATTTTGTGTACATGTACCTATATATTTTTTATTTATAAGAATTGCACACATATTAATGTATTATGTATGTTTATTATATATTAAGGTATAAATGCATTAAAATATTAAGAATGAATAATTCTGAGTTGAAAAATAAAAAACAGAAGTTATAAAACACCATAAATCTGTTTTCTGAAAAACTTGATTATAATTTAGTGTTTAAAAACAGGTTGCCAAATGCAATTTTTATCAAAATTGTATTTAAACACAGAAAACAGAATTATAATTGCAAACCAAACAAGCCCTTAACTTTTAAAATAAGCATAGTTAAGTTATCAAGGCTAAACCCAAACCAATAAACTCTTTTCAAATCCATACGATCAATTGAAGACATAAAAAGTCACCGAAGGTAAACAAACCGAAAACAAACCGTTCAACTAATCTGGAAGTCCAATCGATCAAGGAAACATATACGAACAGTTGAGAAAATGAATCGGCTGCCCCACATTTATATACAGGTTAAATCAGATTCGTCACTTTCTCACAGGATCCAACCACCTATACTGAACACCTTAATAGAAAAATTATTCTATTTGTGTAATAAAGACACAACAAGAAGAACTCCTGCATAAGAATGAACCACTGTAACACCCCGCCTAATTAAATACCGGGTGGCCAGTCCCATACCAAATTAAAATAGAATATACAGTTGGCTCATTCTTAGCATCACTGTCGAAAACATTTACAACTCACCCAATACCCAATTAAGCTAGTGTTAAAAAAAACTTTCCAAATTTTAATTCAACAAAATCCATTTTTAGTTTAAGAATAACACTACACATTTTATTCTATAACACTGATAACACAATAAATAACACAAAAGAATTTAAATGCAATTGGAATAAACATTCCCAAATAATATAAATCCATTACAATAATCCCAACAATGTCAAATGTATTAACAAGACACGAATACAATAGTATTTAACCCCGATAGAAAGATAACTGAATCCTTTGGGCGACATGCCCTAAATAAGAATACTGTGAATCAAAAAGATGATAGGCGTCTAAGCAAAACTCCATAGCTCGTCACAATCAACTAAGGTTGGCGTCCCTGTTGCTGGACACCCGATATAGGAGATACAATAAAAAAGAAAATATGCAAGGAAACGGGTCAGAGCCCGAATGTGTAGATGATTTTTAAAACAGCAAGTATTTAACAAGTGCAATAAAGCATTTATTATGTACATGTTAGATCCAACTCTCACTTGTTATTCTCACCTCTCAACTAGAGTGCACACTTAACGTTTCCTATTAACTTCCTAGTTAATGGTTCCTCTACCAGTTCCATAATACAATTCCATTCGCATATCATAATCCCCGTATGTCCCATACCATACGTCACATTATTATTCATTTACATTTCTCCTTTATATGATTAGTTTCTCATTAACATGAATCATTTCTCATTAATACGAATTAAGCTTTTCAATTCTTTAAGAATAAACATTCATTAACTTAATTCCATTATCTTTCTCTATTCACCGTTATCTACAATTATCACCGTAGATAGATATAACCATAATAAATATCCATACGTTCATTTCATCCATTATATATATATATATATATATATATTCATATATAATACGGCACCCCGAGTCACAGCTGCGGTGCAATGCATTACTCTGCTATCATATCCCAATATCGCTGGTCGCCGAATAAGAGACAATAGGTTCGGTAACGATTCCTCGAACCACAAACAACAACAAACAAATTGGAGGCGAACATAGTTCTCGTATCCATGGGTCACGCACATACCTACGTACCCACGGTCAACGGACTTATCAACTCCCCGATAAGTCTTTCATAGACCTATGTTCTCGAGCGACAAATCAAAGATCCCATGGATTCATCAGGATATGACTGCCCTCACGCGCAAACCTCCCACCGATAGCAAGTAAGCTAGGTATGTCATACACATAAATCATCAATCAATCAAATAGGTATTATCATACCTATAACATAATATCAATAAGGTAATATCACTACCCTAAGATATTTCCCATACGTAGCATTAAAATATCATATCTTTACTTCATAATTTAATTATCCTCGCATCCTATAACATCTCTCCGCTCTCGACGTCATTAAGGTTCATGCGCGGAGCGTCTCGCAAAGCGAAATCCAAATAAGGAACCCCTCCAATACACTACTACTTAACTTTGTCGATCGAGGAGGTCCGATAACTTCAACTATGCGATCGGGATAACCTCATATCTTCTTTCAAACAAATGTGTTCTAAACTCCCATCTCTATCCAGGAGACATACCACTACGCTCTTGTATTACACTCCGTCCTTGCGAAATCAATAATGAGCTTAAACTCAGTCCTTGATGTTCAAATTGTAACCCCAAGGCTACCCTCTCTCAATACACAAGATTCAAATAGGATTTTCCTCAACATATATTCAGTAAGAAGTCACTAATATCCTACTGGTCCATAGAATTATTTCTCCCGAATTATTACGAATTTAATTCCTCCTTTTAATTAAGGTTAAAATCGATAGTTTCAAATCTCTTAAAAACACATCTTCTTTCACTTAGGATTAAACCCTCTTGTAAACTTAAGGATACCCAGGTGTTATATTTAATCATCCCTACTGATCATATCTTTAATCCTCATACATCTCCATTTGGAATTTAACAAATGAATCTAGCAACCGAAATTCCATTTAATATAATTTTCATCATTTTAATCACTTGAATCCAAATCAAATTAATTCAAAACTTATCAAGGGTTTACTGATATTTTCTAAGTCCCATAATATCCAAATAATAATCACCAAAGATCCACAAAAGTTTTGGGATAATAATCAACATTTAAAAAGAAGTAACTTTACATATTCTGGGGAGGTCGATCGATCGAAGGCAGGGGTCGATCGATCGATCCTTCAGGTCACAACCTGGTTTTTCTGCATTTTCTGCAACTACGGGTTTAGCAACTTATGATCATTTAAACCTTCATCTAAACATCCCAAATGACTTATAATCTTTACTACATGATATATCAACATATATGAACGATTTCCAATACTCTAAACATCCTAGAATCATCAAGGGATTGGATTAAAAAGCATGTTTATCTCCTCATTTTCCAGAAAATCATCAACATATTAACTTCAAGAACACTTCAATGGTTTTCAGATTTTTCTTCCATAGATATATGATTATTTTCATCCTACAACATGAGTTTAATTCCTATATCATTTCAGTTTCTAGAAATCCATTTAATCACTCCATTATTTCTTCTAAACATGAATAATCTTCTCTTTTCATAACTATTCTAACATGGACAATATACGAACTTAAATTGCCATTATCAAACACTTGCCTTTACTGAAGGTCTGATCCTTTGGTGTAGTATATCTCAGTTGGTTGTCCCTTCTCCGGTCAACCTCCGGTGGTGGGTTGGTGGTGGTGAACCTTGGTTCTTGTTCTTCTCCTTCCCAAGTGAACTCCTCTCTTCCCAAGCACCCTTTTACTCTCTCTAGGAAGATGGCTTCTCTACTTTGTGTAGAGGAGATGAATAACCCCCATACACTTAATCTACCAATACTTATAATAGGACAAAACCCGAAATCACTATTCATCCCCCCTAGAAAAATGACCAAAATGCCCCTTTGGGGTTGTCTATTCATTTCCAAATGACCCGAGACTCAAAATTAACATCCAAATAGACTTTTCTGACTATTCCAAACCTTTCGGATGCAACGACTCAGTCGAAATGACTATAAGGTCGATAGAAAATAAATTTCCTTTTTAATTTAATAAATTAGTCCCGACACGTCCCATACCGCGTCTGACTAAAAATACAAATTACTGAATTTATATCAAACCGTCATATTAATGACATCACATTCTTATATTACCTAAATATCTTTAAGTAATATTCGGAATCATCCATTTTAATATCGACACCCCGGATAAAACCCGAATGAATTAATTAATAAAAAAATCCAATTAATCCATTAATTTAAAATATAACCCATTTTAAAAGTCATTTAAAATTACGGGGTATTACAACCACACAGTTTATAATCAAACTCACTATGATTTTTTGCAAGTGTTGTATCACTTGGTATCATACCTAACCACAAAGAGAGAACTAAGAGACTACACATAAGTTTTAGTGAGACATCGAAGAATATTCACTATAACAACCCGGTTATAATTATGATAAATCATTCTTAACTTATGTGGTATGAATAATGTGTTATTAGTGTGTATAATGTTAAATTTTTATGTTTAGTCTAATCCTATCTTCATAATGCATAAAATATAGAATTAGTTACAAGCACGGGATTTTGAAGTTTTCGATAAGAATGTTCATGTTGAAGACTAGTTTTAACCCTTATAATATAAAAATTGATTTGAGGTGAAAACTAAATAGTTGTAGATATATGAGTTAAATTTCTAACACAATAAACGATGTGTTAAACAGAGGTCCGAGTAAGAAGTTATATCAAAATTACGAAATAGGGGCAAAGCTGTCCATTCCTTAAGTCATATTTTATCTTATTAGTATGACAAATGGTTTGTTTTGATTGGCTGGAGAAGCAGGTGGGTTTTACCGACTTTAAACACTTGAAATAACCTCTTGCTTCATCATATTTCAGGCATGAAAGAGTTTTTCCTGAAGAGAGATAGTCGGGAAGTTTAGGAAGAAGAAAACGTGAGGAAAAGTTGAAGAAAAATAAAATTACGAAAAAAGTCCCTAAGGTAATTCTATACGTAAATCTTGTTATATATTTGGTATTACTGATTGAAATGGTAGAAATAATTGATTGTTTATCGAACTTTCATGCCTTGGTGTATATATATGGATAGATGCGAGTTTAAGCAAGTTTAACGTGTAAACCCTTGAAATTGATTCGTCTAGAAACCTTGTTGCATTAAAACTTCTATATCTTTTTGTATACTTACTGAAATTGAGTAATTCCAGTTGGAGATTAAAATAGACTCATATATGTATAGCATATCTGAAAATTATGTAAAAACACTAATAAATGAATCTTGGGTGATATTTTGAAGTTCAGGTATAAAATCTTCCCCAGAAGAGTAAGTATGCACACCATGTGTTAGATATTTTTCTTGATGTTTTTCTTGATGTAGAAAATGAACCACGTGGTGCTGGCCCGGACACCACGTGGTATTATACCAAAAAAATATATAGCAAATGAACCTTAAAAATTATGAAACTTTAATTTTGTATTATTCTATATGTTTATTAAAATTTGATGGAAGATCATAGAAAGTTATGATGTAGAAAAATTATGATAATTACTGGAAGTTGACTGAACGATAGAGGAGCCTATGAGGTGGATTTGCTAGGTAGTAAATAAATGGGCATATCTTTCTCTAGAAAACTTAAAATGACGTGTCGGATTTTGAATTGGAAATCCAATATGATAAAGATTGAATTGTAATTGTTGATTATAAGTTATGATATGAATTGGATATGTTAAATATCTTGACACGTATGTGGATGAGACTTCATTTATGATAAATGATTTGAATGGGATCATAAGATGCTTATAAATTGAGTTACGTTTAAGTTATTATTTGGATTGTTAATTTTATTATGATGATACTAATATTGTAAGAATGATAGGAAGGGGAGGAGATTCAGTTGTACAAGTGTCAGATAAAGACAAAGGAAAAACACATTAAAAGGCTAAGGTGAGTGTACTCACTGGTAAGATGCATTTATACATAGCTATGGATAAGCTCAGAATATTACTCATTGGTAAGATGTATTTATGCATAGTTATGGATATGATAATAATGTTCTGAATATGAAACTGTTCATTTTGGTTTACTGAAATGGGAGGTTACTCCCAGACCCGGAATGGGGAAGAATTGTCTATTGCAGATAGGATATGTGAATCATGATTCGGATAAGTTGGTCATTCTTTATAAATGAGCTGGATAAGTATATAAGTTGGCCATTCTTTATGAATGAGACGGATAAGTATATAATTGATAATTCTTTATGAATGAGATGAATAAGTATATAAGTTAGTCATTCTTTATGAATGAGCCGGATAAGTATATAATTGCTCATTCTTTATGAATGAGTTGGATAAGTATATAATTGGTCATTCTTTATGAATGAGCCGGATAAGTATATAATTGGTCATTCTTTATGAATGAGCCGAATAAGTATATAATTTGTAATTCTTTATGAATGAACTAAAGAAGTATATAATTGGTCATTCTGTATGAATGGGCTGGATAAGTATGCTTATATCATCATGGGGATATGATTTATCGCATTTAATTTTATACAATAGTGTAGTAGTGATGCATATGTTGAGCTATTTTGCTCATGGTTTCTATTTTTATGTTTTTTAGGTATTGTGATATCACTGCCAAATCTAAGAGGTCGGTGGGGTTAGCGAGGGATGCATAAAATTATGATTTTGGCCAAACGTAAATGGGGTAATTTAAGCTTACTTATCCTTTCAGTAAGTTTGAATAAGCATAATTACTTTGAAATTTTGAAAGGTTTTAATTTTATTAATTCATGTTAAATATTGAAAAAGGATACTCGTGTTTATGGTTTGGTTAAGGTAATTATGATTTGACTCACTTTGACTTTCAAACTTAATGATAAGTAACTGGATTGGGGTGTGTCAAATTTGGTATCATAGCCTATGTTTTAAAGGTTTTGGGGTGAGGAACGCCTAGATTTGACAGTGGAAGTAGAAATTATTTTGAGTCATAAGTAAATTGGCTTTACTGACTAACATTTGTTAGTTATACATATATATTGTTGTACGAAATATAAAAGGTAAGGATCTTGTAAGAAAGGAAATGAGATGTTAAGGTTTATTCAGGGATGACAGTGAATACATGTATTTTAATATGAATCATTGCATTGCTTTATTTGTGGTATGGACAAATATGTCATTGAAGGAAAAAATTTAAAGATAAAATGTGGTATACCAAAATTGTGAAGTATTGGAAATAATCTTTTCTTATACTGGAATATGTATTCCGTTAGAGGATGAGATGGTAAATTATTTGAGTGTGAAGAAAATGAATATTCATAGAGTAAAGGTGAAGTGAGAAGATTAATAGTTGTATATGTTTAAATTTAATGTGTAAAATGGTCTGAAATTCAATTACTAGTCAATATATCATAATTGATCCGAATATGGGATCATAGTGAATTATGATATGTAGAAGAAAAAAGTAATGAGAGTTGAGATGCATGTCTTTAATAGTATGAGTAGATGTAGTGGATGTTTTGAAATGCTTATATAAATAGTAAAGTTGAGACGAGTTGTTAAAGGGTTGGAAGTTTGAAAATATTGATGAGTCTTTTTAAGAGTATGTGTTGTGTATGGATACGGGAAAGAGGCTAATCGGGTTGGAATATCAGCAACTAGTTGGGGGGATATTGAGTTGTAATTGTCATTGTGCGTACGTGTTATCACTAAGAGTATGACATATAATGAATATGATTGACATTATACAGAGTCACCAAGAAGTATGTATAAGGATAATGTGCTATGTGAGATACCTTAATGTGATATATTAAGGTATTTGTACAGGTTATTTGAAAGAAATACGATATATAATAGTTAGAGAAGTATTACGGGGTTGGTAAGTATGTTAAAGTTTAACATCTATGTCACCAAACGGGTAAGATGAGTTTATTAATAATATTGCATAAGAATATCATGTTAATAAGGATTGGGATAAAATTATGATCATAAAGTTATTGTATTAATGGATAAATGACTTGTTAAGGTCATTTTATGTTTAGTTAAAGAACAATCAAACGATACTGAAAAAGGGAATATAGTGAGAAGTTATATTGAGTTCATAATTCACGAATGTATAATATACACGAAAGTGAATATGAAATCTTGGTTAAGAATAAACATTTAGTGAATGATTGTTTAGTTTTGATATATGAAAAGTAGCGAGGCTATTTTAAATTAAGAAATTATAAGGATGATATTTAACATACTCTTAAACTTAAAAAATGATGCGAAAAGTAGTTAAAGTCAAACACATGTATTTGGTGTTGGATGGAAGATGGAAATATGATGTGTAATAAGATAGTCTGGTAATATGATATTTATGATTTGAAATATTGCACGATGATAAGGATAGACTATAGTAATAAAGGGAGGAATGTAAAGAATGATACTAGGTTTGTTAAGAATGTTCACTCATAGTGAATATATGATGATACAACTGATAATATTTTATACGAGAATGTTCGATATACATATATAAAGGTATGAAGTAATATATGTATTGGGAATTGACTTTCATTGATGATAAATCATTAGATGATTATCTTGACGTATAAATGATAAAGAAACTAAAATATTATGAAAAAAGATTTATCGTACATCGAGAAACCGGTGGAAATTATTGATCAAAAGGATAAAGTATTAGGGAATAAAGTTAGTCCCGTAGTTAAAGTATTGTGGAGGATCCATGAAATTAAATAAGAAACTTGGGAAAGTGAAGATAACATGACGAAATGCTATACCCAATTATTTGGTAAGTGAAATTCATACTAAATTTCGAGGAAGAAATTTTCTAAGGGGGGAAAGTTATGACAACCCGGATATAATTATGATAAATCATGCTTAACTTATGTGATGTGAATAATATGTTATTAATGTGTATAATATTAAATTATTGTGTTTAGTCCAATCCTACCTTCATAGCGCATGAAATATGGAATTATTTACAAGCACATGATTTTGAAGTTTTCGATAGGAATGTTCATGTTGAAGACTAGTTTTAACCCTTATAATATAAGAATTGATTTGAGGTGAAACTAAATAGTTGTAGATATATGAGTTAAGTTTGTAACACAATAATCGGTGTGTTAAACGGAGGTCCGAGTAAGAAGTTATAACAAAATTACGAAATAGGGGCAAAGTTGTCCATTCGTTAAGTCGTATTTTGTCTTACTAGTATGACAAATGATTTGTTTTGATTGGTTGGAGAAGGAGGTGGATTTGGCCGACTTTAAACACTTGAAATAACCTCCTCCTTTATCATATTTTAGGCATGAAAGAGTTTTGCCTGAAGAGAGAGAGAGTTGGGAAGTTTAGTAAGAAGAAAAGGTGAGGAAAAGTTGGAGAAAAATCCGTAGGAAAATACGAAAAAAGTCCCTAAGGTAATTCTATACGTAAATCTAGTTATATGTTTGGTATTACTGATTGAAATGGTAGAAATAATTGGTTTTTTTATCTAACTTTCATGCTTTGGTGTATATGTATGGATAGATACGAGTTTAAGCAAGTTGAACATGTAAACCCTTGAAATTGATTCCTTTTGAAACCTTGTTGCATTCAAACTTCTATATCTTTTTGTATACTTACTGGAATTGAGTAATTCTATTTGGAGATTAAAATAGACTCATATATGTATAACACATCTGAAAATTATGTAAAACTGCTAAGAAATGAATCTTGGGTGATAGTTTAAAGTTCAGGTATAGAATTTTCCCCAGAAGAGTAAGTATGCACACCATGTGTTCGATATTTTTCTTGATGTTTTGCTTAACATAGAAAATAAACCTTCAAAATTATGAAACTTTAATTTTGTATTATTAAATATGTTTTTTGAAATTTAATGAAAGATCATAGAAAGTTATGACATAGAAAAATTATGATAATTCCTGGAAGTTGACTGAATGATAGAGGAACCTATAGGGTAGATTTGTTATGTACTAAAGAAATGGGCATATCTTGATCTAGGAAACTTGAAATGACGTGTCGTAATTTGTACTGGAAACCAATGCGATAAAGATTGAATTGTAATTGTTGATTATGAGTTATGATATGATTTGGATTTGTTAAATATCTTGACACGAATGTGGATGAGACTTCATTTATGATAAATGATTTGAATGGGATCATAAGATGCTTATGAATTGAGTTACGTTTAAGTTATTATTTGGATTGTTAATATTCTTATGATGATATTAATATTATAAGAATGATAGTAAGGGGAAGAGATTCAGCTATACAAATTCCAGATAAAGACAAAGGAAAAATACATTAAATGGCTAAGGTGAGTGTACTCACTCGTAAGATGCATTTATACATAGCTATGGATAAGCTTAGAATATTACTCAATGGTAAGATATATTTATGCATAGTTATGTATATGATCCTAATGTAATGAATATTAAATTGTTCATTTCGATTTACCGAAATGGGAGGTTACTCCCCGACTCGGAATGGGAGATAATTGTTTATTGTAGACATGATACTTAAATCGTGATTCGAATAAGTTGGCCTTTCTTTATGAATGATCCGGATAAGTATATAAGTTGGTCATTCTTTATGAATAAGTCAAATAAGTATATAAGTTGTTCATTCTTTATGAATGAGCCGGATAAGTATATAATTGCTCATTCTTTATGAATGAGTTGGATAAGTATATAATTGGTCATTCTTTATGAATGAGCCGGATAAGTATATAATTGTTCATTCTTTATGAATGACCCGAATAAGTATATAATTTGTAATTCTTTATGAATGAACTAAAGAAGTATATAATTGGTCATTCTGTATGAATGGGCTGGATAAGTATGCTTATATCATCATGGGGATATGATTTATTGCATTTAATTTTATACAATAGTGTAGTTGTGATGCATTTGCTGAACTATTTTGCTCATGGTTCCTATGTTTATATTTTTCGAGTATTGTGATATCACTGCCAAATCTAGGAGGCCGGTGGGGTTAGCCAGGGATGCATAAAATCATGATTTTGGTCAAACGTAAATGGTATAATTTAAGCTTACTTATCCTTTCAATATTGATTTATGTTTTAGTTTTATTGATTTATGTTAAATATTGAAAAAGGATACTCGTGTTTATGGTTTGGTTAAGGTAATTATGATTTGACTCACTTTGACTTTCAAACTTAATTATAAGTAACTAGGTTGGGGTTTGTCATTCAGTTTCCGTATGAAACTACATAACTTTTTGATTATCTTGAGATATTAAGGGCGAGTTAACGATAACTTTTACTGCCTCGCGCTCAGCTACAAATTGCCCCCACGATAAGCTCACCTCAGCCGTGATACACCAAGATAAATTTTTTGTACTCTTCTGACACAGACTGAGTAGTTCAACCGAGTAAACTAATCTCTCATGTACAGAACCATCACACTTCATTTTTTGTCCCCAGGTCAGTTTTTTTATTGGTTTGCTGCCATGATTTGACATTTCTAGATATAAAAGTCCACAATCAGAGAAAGGATTGTTCGCTGCATGAGGGGGAATTACGAGTTTCGCCACAACTTTTCTCCAACTTACAAAGGATTGTTCTATTTTTCGTTTTTCATGCATTCATTTGTGTTCTTAGGGCACAACTTAATATGAGTTGGCAATTTTGTTGACTATTTTGCAATATATGGTTTTCATATGTAAATTAGTTTATGAACATTGAGGTGTGTGTAACACTCAGTAAATTTAAGGACCTTTAATTAAATAATATTTTGGGAGGAAAAGAATTTATTTTATTTAGAGAATTAAATTCATGATTTGAGAAAATTTTAAATTGAGGAATTTATTAATTTGGCGAATTGAGGATTAATTATTTTGGATTATTTTATGTCGTATTTTGAGATCATAAATTTGGAAGATGTTATAAATTAATCCGAATGTTGATTTTGAGAGCACGGTTGAGTCCGATAGGGTCGAAATAGTCCAAAATGAGTGGCCATATGCATATATTGGGTTTCAGGACTTAATTAGACATAATTGAGCTCCAAATTAAGAGTTTTATCCCTTTTTATAAAGACCATAGGCCTAAAAATCGGATTTGAGTGTTTAACCTTAATGGTTAAAGGGTAAGGCAACTTAAAGTCATTTTATAAGACTAAAATTGGGGAGATCTTAAGAGGATAACCCTTAGAAGAGAATTTGGAGATTTTGGAAGATTGCTTCAAGAACAAGAGGAGATCCTTGATTCCAATCCATCATCTTCATCAAAGGACTTGGTTTCATAAATCTAAGGCAAGTGGTTTAACTTTCATTTATTAAATTGCATTTTTCTTATTCATATTAAAGAAGGTGTAAATTAATTTATATGTCAGGGTTTGTTCTACATCTTAATTTAGGGATTTCATATTTGGGATTTATAAATCTATAGAGATGATAAAATCATGTGGTTTTGATGCCCCAATTTGTGTAGATGATGTAGTTTAATTGAGATAATCAAATGGGTGAATTAAGAACAAGTCGTGGAGGGCTTTGTGGGTAAAATCTGGGCCGAAAGTGAGGTTTTAAAGCTTTAATGGTGATTCTGTTCGCGTTGCCCTGTAGAAAATCACATTTTCTTAATTTTGTTCTCGAAAGAGTTTTCTCCCACAACAGCTCCAAAATGCCCCAAAACGGCATTTTAAAAATCTGGAAAGATTCATGGGGCAAATTTTAATTTAGGGTTTGAATTTGTGAAAAATCACCCATGAATTTAATAGAGGATAAATCCAATTTGAGAATTAAGGTTCATGATTGAGTGATTTGAAACCTTGTTAATTAAGTGGGTAGGCTTAATTGAATGAAATTGAACGATGGGTTGGAAATATTGAATTTCGCTTTGAGAGAGAGAGTTTGGGTATAGTTGGTAGGGTGATACCAAAATAATGAAAATTAATTAGTGTATAATTAATTAAAATGAAGTCGGACCATAGACTTGCATGTTTTAGGCTTGTGTTTGGACATAGTACACCGGTAGCCTAGATTTTTATATATATATACGGTGATGTGTAGTATATATATGATATATAAATATTTGTGTGAATAATATTTATAGTAAATCATAAGGCTTATGTGCGGACCTAGTGGAACGATAGCCTAGGGTGATGTGTAGTATATATATGATATATAAATATATGTGTGAATAATATTTATAGTAAAGCATAAGGCTTGTGTGCGGACCTAGTACACCGGTAGCCTGGATTCAACATATATATATAGTGATGTGTAGTACATATATGATTTATAAATATTTGTGTGAATAATATTTATAGTAAAGCATACCAATATTAATGCTATATTAGGAGGTTGCGCGATGTGGGTGAGTCCCCTGGCTAGTGAATGCCGGGTGAGTATAATCCCTAGGTCATAGCGTCTGTTTATAGGGGTGGGACGTTATGGTAAGGAACGTGCACTTACGAGGGAACTATGACCGCCTCCTACGCGTTGAGTGATAACATTTATATCCAACATGCGTGTGAATGTTGAGATATAGTTATACGTGTATATGTGCGAATTTATATATGGAAAAATACATGGTGTGAAATGTATAAATAATATAACTGGTGATATTGTTATATGGTATCATATGTGAATTGATTTAATTACGTTAGTGGGAATAATAACTTAAAACTCATAAACGTGATATGAATCGTATAAGTGGTAGAACTCGTGAGAATGTTATATGACATTAAATGAGAAATGACTTAAATAAGTTAACGAGATTAATAACTTATAAAGTATACTAAAGCCACTAGGGTTAGAGTAGTGGGAAATCGTGGGATATATGTGCCAAGACTAGTTAAGGTGTGGTTAGCGAGGTGGGTCATGTATAGAACGTTAGGCGTGCACATTAGTGAAGGGGTGAGGTGTCCTCAAGAGAGTGTACGGTACTAACTTAAATATAAAGAGCATTCATGCATTTTAATTTCCCGCATTCAAATTCACTTGCTAAATATTTTCAAATGTTTTGGGTTCTAACTCTTGCTATAAAATATTTTTAAAACCTTTTAGGTGTCCAGCCGCAGGGATGCCAGAATTGTTCTATTCCAGGGTTAATCAGCTGCAGTATATGTGGATGCTACGGGATATTTGCTTAGACGCCTATTTTATTCTCTCTAGATAGGGACATTTCAGTTGTACCGTTGGGCTTATACATTTATATTCAGTTTGGCATGTATCAGTATTCTCTTTTACACTTTGGACTTTATTGGTTTGCTTGTAGTCAATGTTATTCGGCTAGTACTTCTAGTAGACTTGGTCTAATTAATTAATCACAGATAAAAATGAGTAAAGAAATAAGACAATAGATTTTTAAAGTGGTTCACCCTTAAGGAAATGGCCTACGTTCACTGGTTTGTATTATTGGGTGTCGGTAATACCCCGCACTTTTATGGATAATTAAATTTCATAAGTAAGTATAATTTGGGAATTTGAGAAATTATCGTGAATAATAATTTTGGAGTTTACGAGGGTTAGATAATTTTCGATGTGTGCTATATTTACTTTTGGGATTAAGTAAATGAGTCGGAGTATTTTAATCATATGTCGCAGTTGGGTAAAGCAACAAAGGATAATATTTTAATTGAAAAAACCGTATTAAGTTGTGTTGGGTTTAATTAGTGAATTGTGGTTACGTGACTCGGATGTAGATTTCGGGTACGCGGTTGGTTTCAGAATGGCCGAGATAGTCAGGATAGAGTACCCGGGGGTAGTATTTGGATTCCGAGAATTTTTGGACCAGTACGGACTCGTAATTGAGTAAACGAGTCATTTTTGGGTTAATAAGGGACAAGCCCTTATTTCTCCCTTATAAAGGCATGAGAGAGGGATAAAGAAAGAAAGAAAGAAAGAAAGAAAGAAAGAAAGAGAGAGAGAGAGAGAGAGAGAAAGGAAGAGGAGAAAAGAGAGAAGAAAATGAGATTCCGGCCAAACTCTGCGAGATTCGACACGAGGTCGTCGAATTTTATCCACAAGGTAAGTGTTTACTTGCTTTATTTAATTTAGTGTGTACATCTCATATCATAGTTAGTAAATTATATAATTTTGGGTTAGTATCCTTAAAATAAATTTGGAGAAATTCAGTATGAGTTTACATATTGATGTAGTGTAAACTCTTGAGGACTTTTAGTGCTAAATCCATGGTAATGGAGTATAAAAATGGTTAGAAATTGGAGTTATGGTAAAATAGGGTTTTATGATTGAAATCTAGAAGTAATGGTTTAATACCATAAATTATGGATGTGTTAGTTATAAATTAGTGTTATGATGATTATAGAGTTATGGGTTGAGATTAGAAACCACAAAATAGAGGTTGGGATGCTATTTGGGATTTTGGAGAAGATAATATCGCCCAAACTGTGAGCCCCAAACGGGGAGAATCGATTCGGGTCCAGGCCAAATCGATTTGCATAAGGAGATCCGGGGCACTGTCTCAGGCCGAATCAATTCGGGTTGAGATCGAATCGATTCGCCTTTGGAGACCTATTCGCAGACCCTTTTCCAAACCGATTCGGATTTGGTCCGAATCGATTCGCAAAGGGGGGCGAATCGATTCGGTTTATGAAGAATTGGGAAGTTTTTCCCTCTTTGAGTTTAGGGGGAATTAATTTGAAGTTGGAGATGAATATAGGGGATTCTATGTATGATATTAGGATTTTTTAAATGATGGTTTCGAGGGTAAGTAAACCTTGAGATGAAAGGGGGAACCTCGGGTTGATTCAGTGTGAAATTCGAGGGACGGACCTAGTGAGTGTTCGATCGAGCAACATTTGAGAGAGAGAGTTCTTCTGCCAGTGAGCATAGATATGTATATGTGATTAGAATGTATATGGGTGGAATACATCCGAGTAAATCCTAGGATGTGATTATTTGGAATTAGTATACATATATATATATATATCCTTAGATGTGATTAAGGTACAATATATATATTAAGTGAGAAAATTTTTTTGGGTTTAGTATCGAAAGTGTGCGAGTACTTAAATGTTATTTGGCTATCGCTATATGAGTTTGGCAATTACAACCATATATATATATTGAGAAGTGCTATATACTATATATACAGGAGTTGTTACAGTATATATATGATATAATTACAAATATATCTGTGTGTGAATGGTATATTTATGTGAAGCATACCCCCTCTAATGCTATCATGGAAAGTTGCGCGATGTGGGTGAGGCCCCTGGCTTGAGGAGCAAGGAGCGTATAGTCCCCAGTTCATAGCGTCCATTTTATATTGTTTGATTTTTATTAGGGGTGAGAGACGTGGTGGGTATGTTTCGATCTCATTTTTGGGGAGGAACTATGACCGCTTCCCATACGTTGTGATTTGGTTTTTACCAAGTCGATGTGAGAGTCCGACCGCTGGTACCCAAGATGGTATATGAGTAATTCCCTGGAAGATGATAGCATTGAAAGACTGCATCCTCGAGTTATATCTTAGTGGGATGGTTATTATACTTGTTGTGTATAGTATATTACCTGTGTATGAGGACAATATATCATTTGTATTTAACTAGTGTAAAAAGAAAAATGAATAAGGATTTATTCTCATTCCGGGAGATTTTATCCGGACTTAAATTGTGATTTGTATATTAAAGTGAGTATTATATGTGTGTGTATATATATATATATATATATGAGTTATATATATCCGTTGAGTGCTGAGGGCCTAATGGATCTCGACGATCAACATTGTCAGGTAGTAGTGTATCGGGGGGTTTCCTTATTTGGATTTCGCTTCGCGAGACACCCCACGCACGAACGTAGCGCAATGTTGGGAATGGGGAGAAGTTTAGACCTTAGTACTCAGGTTAATTAGGATTTTTAGAGATTTGGGTGAAACAGATTAGTTAGGCAGGGTTTCTTAACTTGGTTGTTTAATAGGTACGCGATAGGTGTGCACTATTAGAAGAGGGGTGAGGGGTGTCTCATGGGAGTGCGATACCAATTTAATATAAGGTAAAGCATATTTTTTTAAAATATAGCATTTATACACTTGCAAAATATTTTCACAACTCGGGCTCTGACCTGTTTATCTATTTTCCCCTCTTTTGCTATATATATATATATATATATATATATATATATATATAAGTGTCCAGACACAGGGACATCTGGATGATGATTCCTTCGAGTCAGACGCTTGCTGCAGCAGCTGTGGATGTATGCAGGTTTAATGTAGACACTTATATCCTTGAAATCTAGATAGGAGTTACTATAGAAATTCTCGGATTGAAAACCCAATTGTATTCAATTATTCTTTTACCGCACTTTGATTTACGGCTATTCGATCTGGTTGTACTACGTTAAACCGAGTGTTCGGCTATTTTATTTCAGTTTCAGTTTCATATATAAACTGCGTGGATGTTTTATTTAAATGGTTTGTTTAAAAAGATTAGTTAAATAAAATTTTGATGACAACCTAATAGGTTATTAGTAATTAATTTGGTTTTCGATAGTGATGCTAATAATGAACCATGTGAGACTCCTATTTTAATTTGGTACAGGTTTGATCACCCGGTATTTTATTAGGCGGGGTGCCACATATGGTATCAGAGCATCAGGTTCTAATGTCCTTAGGAATCTGTGCGGACGTACTACTCTTTCAGCGTTGCTCTCGATTTGATATAGAGCCTTAGGATTGGGATTGTTGATTTCTCTATTATATAAGACTATAGTAAATCTTTTGCGCGCTCGTTCGAGACTCATGTGCTGATCGATGAAGGACGAACACATAAGGCCATTTTAAGGGCGACAGGAGGTGGGGCTTAGTTGGAGCTATAAGTTGAAATTAGAGACCAGGATCGCAGTAGAGGTCACTCTCCTTGTGGCATTTGTCAAGGATGGTTGCAATGACTACTAAAGTATAATAGTTTTGAGTATCCAAGTACCGCTGTAGTAGAGAGTGGTGCTGAACTTGAATTACCCAGTGAAGTAAATTGGGAAAAAGGTTTAAAAAGGTCTTTAATAAGGACCATACATCGAAGTTAAGTCATGTGGAGGTAGTGTAACATTACTCAGTGGAAGTAGAAGGCTCAGAAACTTTGTCTTAGAGCAAGGTATGGAAATACCCCTATGTGAAAATTTGAGGAAATTTTTTCACTCGTGGGAGCAATACTTAAATGGAGGAAATTGTAGTCACCATGTTTAAGGGAGAAGGATATTTCGCTTGTAAAGGGATCTTATGGATGGTTTTAACCGTGAGTTCCCATGATTTATCAGGATGAAAAGAATGTAGTTTGAATTATTCACATAAGTATTGGTCAGAGGCCGACAGTGACTAAAGAGTTACATGGAGAAGTGAACTTTGTGCCAAATTAATGTAGGTACAATGAAGAGAGAGTCCTTCATTGGAACGATAGGTTCACTAAGTGTTGTTAACCCTTATAGATAAGTCGTGTTCGTGGAACCCTTTTGGTAGACATACACTCAGAGAATCCGTTGAAACAGGGTTGTTGAGTCCAGAAGTGGAGTTTCCTTTTGACGAAGAAGTTAAGGGGACTATGAAGGCGATTTTCAGGATCGATGCTATAGAGTCTGATATACTGATAACCTTAACATGGTCAGGGTGGCCAGAAATAGGGAATGTTGCAATATTGAGTGTACAATAACACACTTTGATCTTGCCCGGTAAGAGTTCAAGGATAAGAATAGGGTGCCGAAGTTTTTGTTTCGGTGAGGATAAGTGTACTATGTCCGGGAACCATTTGATGTAGCCAAGGTAATTGGCAAGAATGTTGTTATAAGTTTCACCTCGGATGAAGGTGATATACGTTGTGTGACAAGATTTGGGTCACAACATTTTGTTAACCCTAGATTCGTGTGTGATTCGAGCTTTGTGGCGGTATCGGTAACATTATATAGTGTATATCTATAGGTTTTTTCGCGGTATCGGGGTTCTATTTTAAATTTATATCTGGTTTGCACTGCTCGTTCTGTATGTGCTATACGAGTATGGTATTATTTTGAGTATAATATGTTCTTCATTGATTGGAGCGATAGCAGGATAATGATTGCAAGACTATCGTGTCCGCAGTTCCAGGGTGGAACAGGTTATTGTTGCGATATCTCACCTGGATACAAGTTGAGCTCGCCTTTATCATACGTTTAGATGGAACTTCGGTGAGTAGATGTTTCATTATCATGATTTGAGTGTGTGGCAACCTTATATATATGATGTACCTTATATATATGATGTAAGGTATGCAAAATTTATTGTTAAGTTATGAGTTTAAGCTTGTTGTTGTTTGCGCTAAGGACTTTGTGTTGGTGCAAGCGCCTTGCGTTATGGATCCTGGAAAGAAGTGGGAGTTCTGACCACATTTTGTTGTTAGAGGGGATGGGATTATCGTTGTTTCACATTTGAAGTTAACGAACCTCCACGACTGACAAAGTTAAGTAGTAGTGTATTGGAGGGGTTCCTTGTTTGGATTTCACTTTGCGAGACACTCCACGAATGAACCTTAACGACGTCGGGAGTGGAGAGATGTTATGGAATGCAAGGATGTTGGTTTTGATGATAAGTTACATAGTGTGGATAAAACACTATAGACTGAGAGTCGTGTAATGATTGCATGCTTATGGAGATGGAAGTGCTATGGAAAAGCACTGAAATGGTTCTCTCACCACAAGTATGTGGGTGAGGCAAGGTAAAGGAAATTGATTTAAGTTTTATAGCCAGGCCTTGATGAAAAGGCAAATTTTGGAGGTATTATGCTTTGGGTATGACGTTCGTAACATCTGCGTAGAGTATAGGCGCCCCTATTAGTTATACTTTCCATTTCGCCAAGGTGGTAGGATAGAGTGGTAGTGGTACGTTAGTAGGTTAACGAGGTAGGATTTAGGACGTCCCGCTGGCATGCCTTAGG
Source organism: Sambucus nigra (assembly GCA_949130495.1). Taxonomy (NCBI): domain Eukaryota; kingdom Viridiplantae; phylum Streptophyta; class Magnoliopsida; order Dipsacales; family Adoxaceae; genus Sambucus; species Sambucus nigra. The sequence continues at coordinate 57,177,302 of OX422220.1, forward strand.
ACGTTATATCTCGATGAACAATGATGCAAGGAAGTAGTGCAACAGAAGGGTTCCTTATCTGGATTTCGCTTTGCGAGACGTCCCACGCATGAAACTAAGCAAACGTCGGAAGTCGAGAGAGGTCTTGGGCACTCGGGATATAGTTAGAATAGTATTCATTTCACGTGAGTAAGAAAACACATTTATCGTAGGGTTATTGGGAAGTAAGTCTAAAAGGACTAATGGTGCCGATGCAAAGAGATTATGGTGAGTTAACCACGAGAATATTCGTGGGTTGACTTTAAAAAGGATTGGATTTCCATGTATAGGAAGAATTAAATTTCAAATTTTTGGGTTAGTAAATGTACCAGTAATGGTACCAGGCCGAGGAAGTGATGCCAATTTTTTAGAAAGAGCGTTACGTCTATGACATTTGCAGTAATGGTGCAGATAGTCACGGATTAAAAAGGTGTATGGGCACCTTGGTAAGTTGATCTTATATACCGCCAGAAACGGAAAGGTGCGTAGTATATAAAACTAACGATTATGCTGCAAGGCAGTTATAAATGGATTTGAAATGGGTTGGATGGATAGCCAAAGTAGGTACGCGATAATCCAAGTGTATGGGCGCAATAAGAGGTAGCACGCCTAAAAACTAAGCGATGTGACTGATGGGAATAATCAAGCGCTATTGTAGTTTCCTTTTAAGGGAAATTCGGCGTTGTGAGGTAGTCGAACGGACGCTTAGAGTAGTGGTTTATATGATGGTATCGAGACGGTTAAGTTCTCATTATAATCTCATTTTCTTTGTATGCGCTTATAAAAGAACTTGGTGCGACGTGACGTTAGAGTTAATCTTACGACAAGGTAACATTGTAAAATATGAAGATCTAGAGAAGCTTGTACTAGAGTATAAACCTTGAAATAAGTGGGTACTGAACGAGTCCCATTGGATTATTACCATTCCACTTTTATACATTAGAATGTGGAGTGTTTCGTGATCCTAGATTAGTATCAGTCGTATCCGAATTTTAAGGGCAAAATTCCGTTGTAAGGGGGGGGGGGGGGGAGAATGTAATACCCCGCACTTTTATGGATAATTAAATTTCATAAGTAAGTATAATTTGGGAATTTGAGAAATTATCGTGAACAATAATTTTGGAGTTTACAAGGGTTAGATGATTTTAGATGTGTGCTATATTTACTTTCGAGATTAAGTAAACGAGTCGGAGTATTTTAATCATATGTTGCAGTTGGGTAAAGCAACAAAGGATAATATTTTAATTGGAAAACCCGTATTAATTTGTGTTGGGTTTAATTAGTGAACTGCGGTTACGTGACTCAGATGTAGATTTTGGGTGCGCGGTTGGTTTCAGAATGGCCGAGATAGTTGGAATAGAGTACCCAGGGGTAGTATTTGGATTTCGGGAATTTTTGGACCAACAGGGACTCGTAATTGAGTAAACGAGTCATTTTTGGGTTAATAAGGGACAAGCCCTTATTTCTCCCTTATAAAGGCACGAGAGAGGGAGAAAGAAAGAAAGAAAGAAAGAAAAAGAGGGAGAGAAAGGAAGAGTAGAAAAGAGAGAAGAAAAGGAGATTCCGGCCAAACTCCGCAGGATTCAACTCGAGGTCGTCAGATTTTATCCACGAGGCAAGTGTTTATTTGCTTTATTTAATTTAGTGTGTACATCTCATATCATAGTTGGTAAATTATATAATTTAGGGTTAATTTTTTTTGGGGAAATTGAGTATGAGTTTACATATTGATGTAGTGTAAACTCTTAAGTACTTTTAGTGTTAAATCCATGATAATGGAGTGTAAAAATGGTTAGAAATTGGAGTTATGGTAAACTAGGGTTTTATGGTTGAAATCTAGAAGGAATGGTTTAATACCATAAATTTATGGATGTGTTAGTTATAAATTAGTGTTAGGATGATTATAGAGTTGTGGGTTGCGATTAGAAACCAAAAAAATAGAGGTTGGGATGTTATTTGGGATTTTGGCGAAGATGAAATTGCCCAAACTGTGAGCCCAGAATAGGGCGAATCGATTCGGGTCCAGACCGAATCGATTCACATAAGGAGATCTGGGGCACTGTCTCAGGCCGAATCGATTCGGGTTGAGACCGAATCGATTCGCCTTTGGAGACCTGTTCGCAGACCCTTTTTCGAACCGATTCGAATTTAGTCTGAATCGATTCGCAAAGGGGGGAGATTCGATTCGGTTTATGCAGAATTGGGCAGTTTTTCCCTCTTTGAGTTTAGGGGGGATTAAATTGAAGTTGGAGATGAATATGCAGGATTCTAGTTACAATATTAGGATTTTTTAAATTATGGTTTTGAGGGTAAGTAAACCTTGAGATGAAAGGGGGAACCTCGGGTTGATTCAATGTGAAATCCTAGGAAGGAACCTAGTGAGTGTTTGGGTCGAGCAACATTTGAGAAAGAGAGTTCTTCTGCCAGTGAGCATAAATATATATATCTGATTAGAATTCATATGGGCTGAATACATCCGAGTAAATCCTAGGATGTGATTATTAGGAATTAGTATCTTCGGGATTATATATATATATAAATACATGATTAAGGTACAATATATATATCAAGTGAGAGAATACTTTTGGGTTTATTATCGAAAGTGTGCGAGTACTTAAATGTTATTTGGCTATCGCTATATGAGTTTGGAAATCACAACCATATATATATATATATATATATATTGAGAAGTGATATATACTATATATACAGGATTTGTTACAGTATATATATGATATAATTATAAATATATATGTGTGTGAATGGTATATTTATGTGAAGCATACCCCCTCTAATTCTATCATGGAAAGTTGCGTGATGTGGGTGAGACCCCTGGCTTGAGGAGCAGGGAGCGTATAGTCCCCAGGTCATAACGTCCATTTTATATTGTGTGATTTTTATTAGGGGTGAGACGTGGTAGGTATGTTTCGTTCTCATTTTTGGGGAGGAAATATGACCGCTTTCCATACGTTATGATTTAGTTTTTACCAAGTCGGTGTGAGAATACGACCGCTGGTACCCATGATGGTATATGAGTAATTCCCTGGAAGATGATAGCATTGAGAGAGTGCATCCTCGAGTTATATCTTAGTGGGATGGTTATTGTACTTGTTATGTATAGTATATTACTTGTGTATGAGGACAATATATCATATATCTTTAACTAGTGTAAAGAGAAAAATGAATAAGGATTTATTCTCATTCCGGGAGATTTTATCCGGACTTAAATTGTGATTTGTATATTAAAGTGAGTATTATATGTGTGTGTGTATATATATATATATATATATATATATATATATATATATATATATATATATATATCCGTTGAGTGCTGACGGCCTAATGGATCTCGACGATCAACATTGCTAGGTAGTAGTGTATCAAGGGGGTTCCTTATTTGGATTTCGCTTCGCGAGACATCTCACGCATGAACGTAGCGTAATGTTGGGAATGGGGAGAAGTTTAGCCCTTAGTACTCGGGTTAATTAGGATTTTTAGAGATTTGGGTGAAACGGATTAGTTAGGCAGGGTAGCTTAACTAGGTTGTTTAATAGGTACGCAATAGGTGTGCACTATTAGAAGAGGGGTGAGGGGTATCTCATTGGAGTTCAATACCAATTTAAATATGAGGTAAAGCATATTTTTTCAAAATGTAGCATTTATGCACTTGCAAAATATTTTCACAACTCGGGCTCTGACCCGTTTATCTATTTTCCCCTCTTTTACTATATGTATGTATATATATATAGGTGTCCAGATACATGGACGCCTAGATGATGATTCCTTCGAGTCAGTCGCTTGCTGCAGTAGATGTGGATGCATGAAGGTTTACTATAAACACTTTTATCCTTGAAATCTAGATAGGAGGTACTGTAGAAATTCTCGGGCCGAAAGCCCAAATGTATTCAATTATTCTTTTACCGCACTTTGATATACGGATATTCGATCTGGTTGTACTACGTTAAACCGAGTGTTCGGTTATTTATTTCATTTTCAATTTCATATATAAACTGTGTGGATGTTTTGTTTGAATGGTTTGTTTAAAAAGATTAATTAAATAAACTTTTAACGCCAGCCTAATAGGTTATTAGTAATTAATTTGGTTTTCGACAGTGATGCTAAGAATGAACCATATGAGACTCCAGTTTGAATTTGGTACCGGATTGATCGCCCGGTATTTTATTAGTTGGGCTATCACAGTGTCTTGCCTTGGTCTCGAATATGTTCGCTTGTCCTACCAAGAGGGTATTACAATGTATTTATTACCTTTGGGCTGTCAATATGAATAGATAGTGTGCCTTTATTGAATAGGCGTATACATATGTATATGGTAAGGAATGACTGTAATACAATAAACATTGAATCGGTCTGGTTGTTTTGCATTCCCAATAAGTTGCTCGGTATGCTTGGTAGCTCGGTACGCTGAGTAGCTCGGTACTAGAACTTGTGCCATGTTGATTGATGCGTGTCTTCTTATAATTGGTCCACGTCAACTGACTAATTTTTATATCAACAGAAGCTCCCAATGTTTCACAGTTGAGGTTGGATGTGAGAGTGTGGAATATTTTACCCAAGAAGTTGTTCGGGCATATTTCCCACGTCTTGGTTAATTACAGACCTTCAACACTTGTAAAAATATTTCACTTTGCGTAACAGTTTTAAGCACGAAATGGCAAATTTGTAAATATTTTGAATTCTGGTGACTGCTTGGGTATCTGCGTCTTTTTCCTTTGATTAGCCGTCGAGAATGCAACCGTCGTCACTTTTAATTATTACTTTTCTCATTTTCGAGGCGACACATATAAAGATGGTAAAATCTGATTGTCTTCTACCTTTTTCTATCTTTATTTCCAAGGCCCCTGTTTTCTCGTTTTTCTTTTTACGAAAATTCTTTCTGTCATCTTTCTTAGCTGATTCCTTAATCTCCTGTAAGAATTTCTTCTTTACTTCTTCTTTTTTTTTGCTTTAGTCACCATGGTTTACCTTATCGAGTCATTAGATAAGTTTAGAACCAATTTTGCGATTCCTTCCTGGGTTGATTTGGAAGAACCTTTTTGTCCTAGTGATTTATTTTCTTTAGCTGAGGGACACTGGTTTCCCTCTATTTTGGTAGAGGAATGCGGTTTTTATTTCCTGCTTAATCCCCTGTATTTGGAATTTTGCCAATATTTTGATATTGTACCTGCAAGAGTAGTTTCAAATACATGGAGGGTAGTTAATGGTGTATATAGGTTAAATTAAATACATGGAGCCCACTTAGGAATTCCTGAAATTATGTTTTGTTATAAATAGGTCACTTGTGACACCACTTTTTATTTAAAAACTAGGTATGTTAACAGAGCCTTGGTGGTCAACCTCCCTGATTCTAATAAGGATTATTTTGATCATGGTGTTATGATGAAAAATTAGCAACACCTCCCATTAAATGGAAATGATGTGTACCAAGGTCCCAAATGTCCACCTTATGGCAATGGGATAGGTTGTTACTTATTTTTAAACGAGTTCTGTTCTTGTTTGATAAAATGTTTCGATGACTTTTGCTTTCTTCAATTTTAATTTACAGTTGACAGTAAAAGAAACCCCCAAAAGAGAGTGAGATTAATATAAAAGAGTTGAAGTTTATCTGGGGTTTTCATCAATCAGTTACTGGGGAACACGTGATATCTACTTCTTATTCGTTGAAATATAGGAACACAACTTCCTATTTTATTGCTCGGCCTGTTGTTCCACCTACGTTAGTGATCGACCTTGAGTAAAGTCTAACATATCCTTCAGTTGTTGAAGAATCTTGCTCTGATTTGGGTACATCTCTTGATGATCTAATGACGAAGAAGAGAAAAGTTCGTGATCTTTTTGCTAAGATTGTCCCTGGTGCTGAAGGGCAAAAAAGAACAAAGAAGATATCCCAACTGAAGGGATTAAGAAAAAGGATGTTGCTCCATCTGGGGGAGTAACTACATTTGTTGAGGAGGTTACCAAGAAGCCCTCTGCTGCTCAAAAAGAGGCAGCACCTTTGATTGAAGAGGCTGCACCTTTGAGAAAACTGAGAAGGGGTCTTGTTGAAAAGACCATTGATGTCGTTGCTCAACCTGCTGGGGTTGAATTACCTTCCTTGAGTGATGGTCCTCTAGCATTCATTACTCTAGCTGGAACTCTCCCAGATCACAGATCTGCTGAGACCTCTACTCCTCAGGGAAAAGTTTCTGATTTGGCTGCCCAACACCTTGCATCAGTAAGTGTTATTTTACCTTGACATTTCAATTTTCATATACTAACTTGAGTTTCTCTTTGTCCTACAGTTTTTAGTGTATTTCACTAATATCTTGGAAAAGGATGAAGCTACCAAAGCTGCATCGTCTTCCAGTGAAGTAGAAGAAGCCCTTATTGGGTTATCAAAATCTTTGGAAGACTCTCGATAAAAATATGAAAATGACAAAACTTTATGGGAGAATAAAATCAAGGATGCTGAAAAAGCTAAGAAAGCCGCTGTTGATGCTGTAAGGGAGGTAGAGAAGAAATTGAAGGTCACTACTACCAGTAAGGAAGAAGCTGAGAGCAAGCTTGAAGAGGCTGAATGACATAAGAAAGATCTTGAGCAGAAGGTAAAATCTGTTGAAGATCTACTTTGGGAGAAAGCTTCCTCGAAAAGGACGAAGAGGAGGTCTGTTGTAAAAAAGTCCTTTAGCTTTGGTTGGGACAAAGGGTGGAATAAGGCTCTAACTGCTACCTCTGCTCAAATTGAGTTTGCAAGTTTAAAATTCTTCAAGTATGGATGGGTTAGAGCACTGAAAGAATTGAACGTTGTTGAAGACTATGAATTATTTCAGAAACATGTCCATAGCCCTCCTCCTACCATTAGAGAGGAAGATTAAGATGAAGCTGGATCTGATGAATCTTCTTTGATGGTGGTGGAGTAAACACCTACTGTTATTGTCCCTCAATTTTTCGAGCAAGCCCAACAAGCAGTGTCTTCCTCCGAACAACATCAGCTGCCCTCTGAGCAACTTCAGCAAGCGACTCCTTCTTCTAGACAACTCCAGCCCCCAATTTTCACTTCGAAATCAACTGAGAATATGGTGGGTGATAAGGAGAAGGTGCAAAGCTATTCTGCAGTTTTTTTCCCCTCTATTTTTCCTTTGTTTTGTACCTCTGGTTGTACTCTCATTGATTATGATCAATAAAATTGACTTGTTTCTTATCTAAATTTCTCCTATTCTGTTCAATATATCTGTTGTTGATCTACTTTTACTTTTCCTTGCTAGTTTATTTCCAGGATGGAACTATTATTAGCTCATGACACAGAGTTGATGAAGAAATGTACAGACTATTTCAAGGCTGGTCGTGCAGATTTTACAGAACCACAAATAATTAACATCCTTGGTTTCGATGCTTCTGAACGAGCAATTGAGGCTTACCAGCACTTGAAATGCTTACTTGATCGTGCCATAGCGAATAACATAGCTTACTACGAAATGATTGAAGATCTTCAAGGAATGATTGAAAAACTTCAACTTCAACACAAGTGAGCCACTGCTCTTTTTCATGAAGGTTATGAATAGAAATACCAATAGTTGAGCACTAATCGGGGTTATGATAAATTCATTTCTACCCACAATAGAAGAGAGAGTGTGCTGAAATTTAAAATTGAGGAGCATAGGAATATTGCTAAACTGCTGGAGGAGGAAAATAATGCTTTGAGAGAAGAATTGAGAGAGTTAAAATCTGCTTCTTCCTCTGGAGCTATAGTCCCGGTTAATGATGAAGGTATTTCCTTTTTGGAGACTAAAAATACTTTTTAAGAGAGGATTTGGAAAATCTAAAAAGTATTAGACCTGCATTCACTTCTCGAGGTAGGACAAGAGCATGTCAAAGTAGCATCGAAGAGACTAGAACTCTGCAAGTTTTAAAAAATTAAGATGCTCAACTGAAAGTGAAAAATCAAGCTCTGGAAGAGATATCCCAGAAGATTCAAACTCTTACAGAGCAATTATCCACTCAGAGTTCTTCGTCGCAGTGCAAAAAAAAGTGTGCTGAAAAGGCTTCACCAATAGGGGTGGGCACGGTCCGGTCCGGTCCGGGTTTTGCCTATTTTTTGGATCGGACCGAATATTCGGTCCTTAATTTTTTTGGACCGAGACCGGACCGATTAATTCGGTTAACCTACTAATTCGGTCCAGGCTTTTTTCGGTCCGGTCCGGGGTAAAATTCGGTCCTGACCCTATTTTATATATATGTACATTTTATGAATGTTTTTATTTATTTTTCTCACAAATATATATACAAAAAAATAATACTCGAAACTCCAAGTGATATTTACATGATTTTTTTTAACCCAAATAAAAAATGTCTATACATATATAAAATGTTCCAAATTAAATTCATAAGTTATGTACATTAATTCAAAAACTATACATAAGAAACACAATAACATTATTTTTATTATATATATATAGGAATCGGTCCGGTCCGGTCCAAATCGGTCTTTTAATATAGTGGACCACGGACCGGACCGGTTTAATCGGTTTTTAGTTTTTGTGAACTGATTTTTGGACCGGTTTCAAAATAGCCTTAATTTTCGATTCGGTTCGGTTCGGTCCAATCGGTCCATTCGGGTCGGTCTTTTTTTTGTCCACCCCTATTCACCAATATGTTGAACGACTAACTTATCAGTTTCACAAGCAGCCCAGAGAGTTCTGGATGGAGGGATATAATGAGGCTCTATATCATCTTGATGCCAGAGTGAAACAATCAAATAATGAAGGGTACAAACAAGGATGGATGAACCCTTTAACTCTAATAAAAATTGAGCAATAAACTGAACTGTCGGATTAAAATGACTCTAGGCTACTTGATTTGCCAGTACTACCGTTTCAGCTGGATGTTAATTGGATTCCATCTCGCTCCATTCCTCATTGTTTGATTCCAAGTACTTAGGTGATTACAACCTTCATGAATAAGTTGAGATATCCCGACTTCCTCATTTTCTAGACCGACCAAGTTCAAGTAACAACATAATGCTTTAAGATTAGAACTTTATCAATTATTCTTATGCGTTAGATGACCCTCCAGCTGGAATGGATCCTGTATCAAAATCTTAAGGAAAGAACCCAATAGAATATGCTATTTATATGTTGTTAGTAATTGTTATTGTAAATGAAGAAAAATCATCTTCTTGTAATTTTGTTTCCTTGGAAATATAATAATTGCATGATGTTCGTAACATGAGATCAACGATATTAATACTGTACTAATAACAATAATAGGTTACATTTCAGTCGTTGAATATATATATATTTTAATGGACATTTTGCCCTTTTTCATTTGATTGCCTAGACAATGGAACTTTTCCCCCATGTGTTTGTCTAGTTGTAGTGATTTTTTTATATCCCATAAGTGCCTAAGCAATGGAATGTTTATACCATATTCCTACTTAGTTGTAATAATCTTATCTAGATTGCCTTGGTTCCCAAGCAGTGGATATTTTATCCAACTTTTTGCCCAATTTAGACACCTTCTTGGGTCACCCATAATCAAGCAGGACTTGCCTTGCTCGATTGTTTTACTAATATTATTGGTATCTTTGTTGATGCCGACCAACATTTAGTTGGTGGTTGTTGATGCCGACCAACTTTTAGTTGGTGGTTGTGTGTATACAAATGCTTCCAGCTATTGAGTGTAGTGTGCAGCACTAGTACTCTGAAAAAAATAAAACAAATGAATGGGAAAATCATCTTTTTCATTCATATTGAAAGAATTGAGTACATTGACTGTTACATTACCGGTAGTACTTTCGCAGGTGCTCTGCATTCCAGGCATTCTTGAATTCTTATCCTTCAAGAGTTTCTATTATGTAAGTTCCAGGTCAGACAAATGTCGTTATGTGATAGGGCCCATGTCAATTGGTCTCTGACTAATTGTGCTTTTGAATTACCTTTTTAAGCACGTAATGACCTTCCTTTAGATCACATATCTTAACCCTTTTATTATAGAATATAACAGTTATTTGCTGATAGGCTGCATTTCAGATCGTTGCATCTTCTCTGACTTTTTTGAGCATGTCCAAATCCAACCGTCTCATCAAGTCACTCACCGAAGAATTGAAATTGAGCACCCTATGAGTAGGTAATCCTAGTTCAGCAGGTATCACTGCTTCACTCCCAAAAGCCAACATGTAAGGGGTTTCTCCAGTTGATGTTTGGGGAGTTGTGCGATAAACCCATAACACTGACTGTAACTCATTGATCCAATTCCCTTTTAGCATAATCTAGTCTCTTCTTCAACCCATTCAGTAGAGTTCTTTTCGTTACCGCTATTTACCCATTCCTTTGGGGATGAAGGCAGTATGCTATAACTGTTTGAATGTTGGACTGTAGACAATATGCTGTAAATTCATCATTATTAAATTGGGTACCGTGATCCGTGATAAAGGCATTGGGAAAATCATATCTGTAAATGATATTCTTCCAAATGAATTGATAGACCCTTTCATAGGCCATATCGATGAGAGGTTCAACTTTCACCCACTTTGTGAAGTAATCAACCGCTACCACCAAATATTTGAATCGTCCTATTGTAGTCAGCAGAGGCCCAACTAAGTCTATTCCCCACATAGAAAATGGCCAGGTGAGGTAATTAGTGTTATCAATGCTTGAAGAGTTCTTCGTATAGTAAAAAAATCTCTCACACTTGTCACATTTTTTGGCATAAGTCGTACAATTAGCGCACATTGTTGTCCAGTAATATCCTCGCGTATTCATTTTTTGCAGTAGAGTTCTTCCTGCTATATGAGAACCACAAGATCCTTCATGAATTTCCTCTATTAGTTATTTAACTTCTGTTAGGTGAACATATCTCTGCAAACCAACTATCAAACCTCTCCTGTATAGAAATCCATTATTCAAAGCATATCTGGCAGCCTTGTACTTCAGCCTCTTGGCTGCAAGTAGGTCGGTTGGTAAAATACCTTCTTCAATATAAGCCCTGATGGGATCCATCCAAGATGGTCCCATATCCAAGGCGATAAAATTCATCACCAAGTCTTCATCAATACTTCTGCTAGCAAGTAGCTCAATAGGGATTATTCTTCATAGCTCGGTACAAGTAACTGAGGCTAACCGAGCAAGGGCTTCTACTCTTGCATTCTCTAATATAGGTATTGTAACCACCTGAACAACTACCAAGTTTGCTATAATCTCCAAAGCTTTGGCTAAGTATCTTGACATGAACTCCCCTTTTGCTGCATAAAGACTTAGCATCTGGTTCACCACTAATTGTGAATCAGTGAACCCCACAACTTTCTCTGTATTTAATGATTTAGCTAAGTTGAGACCCACAATCACGGCTTCATACCCAACTTCATTATTGGAAGCCTGGACTTAGAAACACAGAGCATATTCAATATCTATCCCATCTGGACTATTGAGAATAATTCCAGCTCTGCAACCTGTTACACATGAAGAACCATCGACATATAAACTCCATATAAGAATATTATCATCAAACCCTTGATCTATCAGAATCCCTTGATGGAATATCATGTCCTTCCTTTCTTCATACTTCTTTTTCAGCTCTTGTACTTTACTAGAGGATTCTAGTTGATCGGTTGCCATCCTTTCTGGCAATTCTACTGTTGGGAGTTGATCGGGGGTCCTTTGAGTAGATCTTCTGGCATCCTTGAGTTACTTTGCATTGACCCCTTATTGATCGGAGACATCTGAGTACGTAAACTCAGTGATGAAATCTGTGACTGCTTATTCTTTGAGAGAGGACCTTGGCTCATAAATAATGTCATATTCCCCTAACTCCACTATCCAATACATTAATCTTCCAGACTTTTCTGGCTTATGTAAAGCCTATTTAAGTGGCATGTCAGTGTACACCACTATTATATGGGCTTGAAAATATGGTTTTATTCTCTTGCTTGCTTCAATCAATGCCAACGCTAATTTCTCCAGTTTAGGATACCTGATTTTTACTCTCCTGAATGCTTTTCTGGTATAGTAATATGACTTTTGCACTCCATCTTCTATCCTTATCAAGGCTGAACTAACTGCACTTTCTGAGATAGCTAAGTATAAATATACTTTTTCTCCCACTACTAGCCTGGACAATAAAGGAGGTATCCCCAAGTATATCTTCAACTCCAAGAATGCCTTCTCGCATTCGTCGTTCCACTCAAAGGTTTTTCTAAGAACCTTGAAGAATGGAAGCCATTTATCAGTTGATCGGGAGACAAATCTATTAAGAGCTGCAACACGCCCTGTAAGGCTCTGCACCTCCTTCTTAGTGGTTGGAGATTGTAACTCCAGCAAGGCTTTTATCTTGTCAGAGTTTGCTTCAATACCTCTTTGATTCACAATATATCCGAGGAACATGCCTTTCGGTACGCCAAAAATGCACTTGGTCGGGTTCAGCTTCATCTGATACCTCTCCAGTTGATAAAATGTTTGGCTCAAATAAGTTATATGGTCGGTAACTTTCTTGCTTTTAGTCAACATGTCGTCGACATATACTTCCATATTTTTGCCAATCTTCTACGCAAGTACCTTGTTTACCAGCCGCTGATATGAAGCACCTGCATTTTTAAGACCAAAAGGCATAACATTGTAATAAAATGTTCCTCGGGGGGTAATAAAAGAGGTACTTTCCCTGTCTTCTGGCTTTATTTTAATTTGATTGTATCCATAATTAGCATCCATAAAGCTTAGCAGCTCGTGTCCTAAAGTTGCGTCCACTAGCTGATCTATTCTGGGCAGCGAAAAATGATCTTTCGAGCAAGCTTTATTCAGATCTATAAAGTCCACACACATTCACAACATTATCCAACCAATCTGGATATTTCACATCTTCAATGAAAGAAGCTTTTTGCAATTTTTCCACTTCTTCTTGAATAGTCTGGTTCTTCTTCGGACTAAGGACTCTTCTCATTTGCTACACTGGTTTGATCTCCTTGTTGACATTGAGATCATGGCATAAGAAAGTTGGGTCTATCCCCGGCATATCCTTATGGATCCACACAAATACCTATTTTCTTTGATTAAAAAATGCTACCAACTCTTGCTTCAGTACTGGATCAAGTGAAGCACCGATCTGAGTTGTTCTTTCTGGTTGCTCATCATCCGAAATAATACTTTTTGTTACCTTCATGACTTGACCTTTAATGAGTTCTGTTTCATCTCTTGGTTCTAAGGTTTCAATCTCAGACTCATCAGATTCATTCACTTGATAAGTGGTTGTTTTCTTCTTAGCATCCACTAATTCCTCTTGCTTGACAGATGAGTAGTAGCATTCCCGAGCTACTTTTTGATCTCCCTTTATAACTCTAACTCCAAAGTTGATCGAGAACTTTAAACACTGATGTACGGTGGAAGGAACTGCTTCAAACTTTTTCAGGCCTACTCTTCCCATGATTATATTATATGCTAATTGGATATTCTTATCCATCATAATGAAACGCACCTTCTATATTCTGCTAACTGGCCAGGTACCAATCAATATGTCTATCTTGATCATTCCAAGTGGAAAAACTTTTTCTCCAGAAAAACCAATAAGGGGTTTGTGATATGGCTCCGACTGACCAAGTTTCAAGTTCAAACTATCAAAACAAGGGTAAAATATAATGTCTGCCAAGATACCATTATCCACTAGTACTCTCGAAATGATTACATCCTTCATTCTCATTTTGATCACCAGAGGATCATCATGAGGATACAAGACTCCTTCCAAATCATTTTTAGAAAAGCCAATGACCAGCTTATCTTAGTTAACTTTCCTTGGACGATCTTCTTCTGCCGGATTTATTCGCTGTATATAGGAACAAGCTTGAGCCTCATTGAGGTAATCTTTCCTTTCAGTGGTATGATCACCCTCTCCTGCGTCTCCACCTGTAATCATATTACAATCAAATGAACTGAAGCGAATTAAAAATACCTCATGCTCAGGTTGTCTTGGCCTTTTTTGGAGATAGGGATTATCTTCAGGCTCATCTTCATGGTCCCTTTTATTATCTTCTCTTGGTCAACAAGGAGATTTGGATCTCTGTCGAGCTCTTTTATTGGTCTTCCCACCATTCTGACAATCAACAAACTCATTTAGCTTTCCTCGTCTAATGAGTTCTTCTATCTCGTTCTAGAGAGCTACACACTGATTGGTTGTATGGCCGTGATTTTTATGGAACTCGCAATATTTGGATTTATCCCTCCTTTCGGAAATTATCCTTAGTTTTTCTATCCAATTCAGTTCCTCGTTGTTCTTGATTTCCTCCAGAATGTGATTTATATCAACTTTTAAGGGAGTATAATTTGTATACTTCCTTAAATGATCCAACGTTTCCTTGCCTTTTGACTACTTTCTCCCGCCATTATTCTTATGATCTTTTTTCTCCGACTTACCGTCAGCTTTAGCTTTCACCTTAACCTTATCGTTCTTCTTTGCATCCATAGCCTCCTCGGCATTCATAATTTTGGATTCTTTTGCCATTAATTTAGCCATGGATTTGGGGGGATCGTTGGCTAAGGTGTAATACAACTTATCTGGCAAAAGACCACTCATGAGAGCTATGATGACCATCTTCTTCTCATAGTCTATAATCTCCAGTTTCTCGTTGTTGAAATGAGTGATTTAATCTCTGGTACTTTCACCTTCTTTCTACTTAACACTAAAAAAATATGCTACCCTTTTAACTAGCTTTGCACCAAAATAGAAATTTCCTATAAAGAGCTCTGCCAGTTGGTGGAAGGTTACAATCTACCCCCGAGGAAGGTTGTTGTACCATATCTGAGAAGATCCAGTAATAGTCCCTGAGAACGCTCTGCATCTCATTTCATCTGGGACTGTATAAATATCAATCGCAGCTTGGTACTGCTCTATGTGAAGAACGGGATCCATTTTTCCATCGTAATTCGGTGTGACCACAGAAGCCTTGAACTTTGCTGGTGTGGGAAAATCCACAATCGCCTGTACAAATGGAGATCCTTTAATAAAGGTTCTTTGTAAAGGGTTCTTGGCCTTGACCATTTCTCCTAACCTGTCTTTCAACCTCTGAATAGATCCTTTCCATGCATCATTTCCATCCCCTGATTTATTAGTATTTTCCCGAGTAATAGATCACGCGGAATTTTCCTCTTGGGATCTTTCTCTTCGAGCTGCAGGTCTCAAGTTTGGATGTGATTGGGCTGAGTCTTCCTTTAAATCATTTGGTCATTGAGAATTTCTCGACGCAAGCCGAGGAGGATTTTTGTTCCTTTTGGGGCCCAAATGGTCGAAGGGAGAGGCTCTGCTAAACCTTTCCAGAGCACTTGGTCTCTCTAGCGTTAGAGTAATGTCTTCTCGAGAATCTAAAATTCTTATAGGGGAAGTTACACCGGGGCGATAGGATGGATCTCTTGAATTCTCAGAATAATTGAATTCAGTATGCCTGGATCGTGACATAGATCGTGGCTTAGTGTGTCGTGAAGATGGTAGATGCATGCTTCTCTGGACACTTCTTTGGCCTGTCTGGGCAGATGCTCCATTTTAAAAAGTCTGGACTAACTGTCGCATAGTTTCCTGCATAACTTCTTGCCCCCTGGTTAGCATAGTTAGGATTCCTATCAAATCGTTCTCGTTTGGGGGTGCAAAAGGATTATGAGGATTCCCTTGATTATTCCTATTGTTGGATTCTGGGATTTCAGCCATTGGTGATGTGTTTTTGCTAAAAAATGCTATGTATAGTCGTTTCCCACAGATGGCGCCAATCTGTTGATGTAAAAAACTAGATTTGATCTGATTAATTAATCACAAATAAAAATGAGTAAATAAATAAGACAAGAGATTTTTAAAGTGGTTCAGCCTTAAGGAAATGGCCTACGTCCACTGGTTTGTATTACTGGGTGTCTTGCCTTGGTCTCGAATATGTTCGCTTGCCCTGCCAAGAGGGTATTACAATGTATTTATAGCCTTTGGGCTGTCAATATGAATAGATAGTGTGTCTTTATTGAATAGGCGTATACATCTGTAGATGGTAGGGAATGACTGTAATACAATAAATATTGAATCTGTCTGGTTGTTTGGCATTCCTAATAAGTTGCTTGGTATGTTGGGTAGCTCGGTACGCTGAGTAGCTCGGTACTCGAACTTGTGCCATGTTGGAAGACGTGTGTCTTCATATAATTGGACCACGTCAGCTGACTAATTTTTGTATCAACAATGTTGAAGAGTCCAATAGGTCTCAGGAGTTTATCATGGTGCATATTTACTATTTGAAGAAATTCTCAAAAGAAGATACAAACGTGGCATGAACTTATTATTGTTTGGACAAAATCAACAACAAAGACAATTATTGATTACTCTTCCCTAATATGGACTAATTGCTTCGTCAAAAACCACAACAAACACAATTCTCATCTAGTGAAAATTTTAAAACTTACTATAAAAGAAAATTTTCAAAATGCCCGTGCATCGCATGGGTTGCATGTCAATTATAACATAAATACAATATAAAGATAATCCAAGTGTAAATCTGTGTTGATTCTTCAAAGAATAAACTTGTAATATAAAATAAATGAATATAAAATAAACTCAACATGTTACGGAATTGGAGACGAAAAATGTACATAAAACCTGGTGTTAAAACTAATCATAAACTTATACGCATAGTACACAAAATGTAGTAATCAAAATGATTTTTTATATCCATATTGTATTTTTATAAATGGAAAAAAAAAATTTACCTCTGAGTTAATTTTGGGAATATTCTAAAGGCAACCTTTTCATTTTTCATATCAACAACTTCAGTTTTAGGAGCCAACTTAAGATAAACATGTCATACCAATTAGAAGAGGGATACTATCTCTAGTATAATAAAGAAATAGAATTTTTACCCATGCCCCAATATTTGTTTACCCATGTAGTGATAGAGAAATATTTACTGAGCTGAGATTCCATCCCAAAGTGAAAAACTATATAATCATATGCATGATAACAACATGGGGTACAGAGTAACTTACTCACTTTAGCAATTTGTCAGAAAAAGTACACAACATCCCAGAGCCAAAATTTTAAGTGAAAATAGGGTACATCTTAAGAGAACAACAAATATCCCCATGATAATCTACCAAAATAAATTAAAGAAAATGGACATTTGAATGACTTGTAAAATAAAATCTATTTGAATTATTACAATAGTGATCCAAAGTTACATGATATATATTATGTTTTTTTATTTAAGCACAAAGAATATCTGCAACCAAGTCAAACAGTTTATAAATTTTCAATTACCGAATGATATAAAATATAAATTTATAAAATAAAATTTGAAATTATGAATTTAAATATGCCATACCCGAGATGGAGATATAGGGTTATCTCTAAACTCACTGTCTACATGCTAGATGACTACATAAGTTAATTGTGAGAGAAACAAAAGAAATTATTGCATTCAAACAATCCAGTTCAATAAATATCAAACAATAAAAGCATAAATTTATTTTGGTGAAAGAAATAAAAACATATTATATTAGGCATGTTACCTTTGAGGTTTAAGCATTTTCATTTGCTATGAATTCATACCCCCAATTTAAAATTTAGAGATATATAAATACTATTCACTTTTAAAAATGGTAAATATATATATATATATATATATATATATATATGAGAGCTTAAATGAATACTTGACATAATATTTTTACATAGGTTGTTCTTCATCGACATTAAACCCACTTCAAATATATTCAAATGATGATCATAGCGATCGAAGGTTGACACAGATACATTCATCCACGCTCTCTTATTCACTATCAATTTCCTCTCAAAGATCCTAAAAGTAAAACACATCCAAAAATATTCACCCCAATCCGTCATATTGTAATATCCCACCCCCAAAAAGTTAATTAAATAATATATATGGATTATATATGATGAGGTATAAATTAGAGTGAAGAAAATTATTGGATTGTGGATGAGTATAATGGGATTATATCCCTAATTAAATTAATGTGAGGACTTCATGTCAATTATTGGAAAAAAATGGATAAAAGATTAAAATATGTTGAGAGGATTATTGTTTATAAAACACTCGTTCTTCCATATATATCAACTGGGTGCCTCTCATAAGATCTTAAAGATGAAGGGGACAAATGTGTAAAAAACCAAGGAAGTTGGTTAAGGACAAAACCCCATTTCCCATTTATTCTAATGTTTCAAATTAACAAAAATTATATGGATGAATATACAATTTGAAGGAACGAACCGCAAAAGGGAGAAACCAACCCTATTTCCACTGTCACTCAAACGACGCTTAAGGCCGTTCAAACAAAAGGGAGTCTTTGTTCTAACGACGAGATCCGTCGTTCAAATGACGTCCTGAATTGCGTTAGCTTTCAA
Source organism: Sambucus nigra (assembly GCA_949130495.1). Lineage (NCBI taxonomy): Eukaryota > Viridiplantae > Streptophyta > Magnoliopsida > Dipsacales > Adoxaceae > Sambucus > Sambucus nigra. The sequence continues at coordinate 57,195,686 of OX422220.1, forward strand.
GCATTGTCGATCGTTCATTCGCCAAGGTAAATTCCACGTCATCCTTGGGCCTGACGAGTACAGAAGAAATGGCATTAACTTGGGGATTTTTCTTTGGTTCATGTATATCAGAATGAAAACCTTTAGCCTTTGTAAAAATTCTAACTCAGAGAAAGAGACGTGAGACGTGATGTGTGTTTGCTCTACTCATGTCACGATTAGAACCATGGATCAACTTTGGAGGGTCAGGATTAAACCGAGGAAGTTAGGGTTTTGGTGACTTGGTTTGCATATAAGAGAAAGACGCGTGGGTTGGAACCCCAACTGCTAAAACTCTCGACATATTTCCTCTATCTTTCTTGGTTTATTTTCCTCCATTTTTCCAGTATGGCACCTACACCCACACCACTAATCATTCAGTACTCTTCCCTTGTTCAGATAAAGCCACGAAGTATAAACGGTTGTAAGGGGTTTTTGATGGGGGTGTTTGATGAGATATTTCTAGAAGAAGAAGATGGGCTTGAAGTGCATTTTTATGGAGTATTATGGGAGCTTTCTTGGAGGCTATTTGGTGGAGCTATTATGTCTCCCTTTAGGGTCACCTTTGCTGGTGGGGAAGTCAACCATCTTCATTACCACCACCACCACTTTGGAGACCATTTAGGTGAGGTAATCTACTCTTATTATATTTAGACTTTATTGCTGAATATTGTAGTCTTATTATTGTGTATGATTAAGAGTAGGATTATGAGAAAAATGATGTGTTATCTAAAAATAGCCATTTTTATGGAGTAAAAATGCTAGAAAATATTATTATTGTGTAATTTCTATTAAATCTGAAAATAGCCATTTTTATGGAGTAAAAATGCTAGAAAATATTATTGTTGTGTATTTTCTATTAAATCTGAAAATAGCCATTTTTTATGGAGTAAAAATGCTTGAGAATGTTATTGTTGTGTATATTCAATTAAATCTGAAAGTAGCCATTTTTATGGAGTTAAAATGCTAGAAAATATTATTGTTCCGTATTTTCTATTAAATCTGAAAATAGCCATTTTTATAGAGTAAAAATATGCGATGATATTATTTTAGTGCGTTTCAGTAAAAAGAAATAATAAACATTTTTATGGAATAAAAATGTAAGAAATGTCATTTTAGTGTATTTCTAGTGAAAGAAATAATAAATATTTTGATGGAATGAAAATAGAAGAAATGGTATCTTGTGTAAAAAGAAATAGTTGACATTTTTATGAAATAAAAATGTAAGAAGATATTATTTGGTAAATTTCTAGCGAAATGAATTAATGAACATTCTTATGAAATAAAAATATGGAATGATGTTAATGTTGTTAAAATATTTTTGAAATAAATGTTTTAAGTTTCTTGTCAAATGGAGACTTGTGAAGAAAAGGACATCGTTCAGTTTAAAAGAATTAATAAAAATGACCTTTGTGTTGTTAATAGCATGTAAAGAAAAGGTAGTTTTGCGTAGAAGGTGTTATGCGATGTGTTAAAGGTGTTAAAGTGTCAAGTATAAAAGTTAGGTAAAGGTGCGGAGCTAAACGAGTGTTAAAATGGCTAAAGTGTTTTAAATATTAAGTTGAAAACTTAATGACCATTTTTGAGAAATAACACTTGTTAAAGGATTAATTTGCAAGTTTGGCGAATAAAGGGTAAATTGGTAATTTACATAAAGTGTGAAAACTTAAGAATGTCTTTACACTAATAAGTGTGAAAACGAATTAAGCCCTAATGCATGAATGAATCTAGTATAAATCACGTGTGTGTGATAAGGGACTTAAATAAGAAAAGAAATAATTTTCCAAGTCTTAATAGAAAAATGGACAGTTAAGTCTGGGTTTTGGATTTTGCCAGAAAAAAGTAAAGAAGTGGAATAATGTGGACATGTGTAAAATATCAAACACATTAATAAGGACTCGGATGCAACTGGGAATAAATGAGAAGGGTCTGAAGCCCTTAAATAAAAAGTCCAAAATCACTAGCCATAGAATATGGTGCGCATAGCCGTCGGTGTGCAGTCCATGTAAGTATGCGATAAAAAGGTAGATTCCAATAAAAGATTAAAGGAATAAGGAACATGTCGAGAAAATGGATTGTGTGGTAAATATATTAACACAACCTAACTTGAATGAATGTAATAAATGTTTCAGTGTAAATGAAATGGACAAGTAAATGCGTAAATCTATTAATGTCCACAAGTTGAGGTAAAAAGGGCTAAAATAAATTGGGCAAATGAGTGATTAAGTAGATTAAGTTATTAAACCCATAATTTGCATAAGTATATATTGAAAGGTTTTCAAACGATAAATAAGTATTTTCTAACACAGTGTATGCGTGTGTTGAAATGGTACTTTTGAATGAAAATACTAAAGTATATTCTAAATGAATGTAAAGGGGTAATTCCGGTAAAGAAATGATTTGGAATAAATCAAGTGTAATGGCTTATGTGTTGAACCGGGTGTGTCAAACAAAGTGAAAAACGCTAAGTATAAACAAAGGAAGTATTTCCAAGATTAAGGTAAATTAATCTAGATGAGTAAAGTTTGGAAGTAAATGGTTAATGCATTTGAATATGTATTTTCAATGGTATATTTATATCGATATATGTAGATTCATATATATTTTCGCATTCATATGATTGTAGCGTGTGAGTATTATTTGCTGTCGTTCGTTTCTATACTGCTTGTATATTTTCCACTGGGCATAGGCTCACACCCTCATTTTGTTATGGTAGGATGGGTACGGATTTATATTCTGAGGGAATTTTACAGGTAAGTATACGCTAGTAGCTCTATATACTTGGACTCGGGGTGCTCCCCATGGGTCTCACTCATAGTTTATTTTAAAACTGGAATCGCGTGTTAAACAAGTAGAACGTTAATTAAAGTAAAACTCGACTAGAAACATTATGTATTTTATTTCACCGCACTTCACACCTAACGTCCGATTTGGATCAGGTTGACTTGAGGTTAATCCATAAATTTGATTCGGGTCATTATAAATGGTATCAGGGCTCTAGGTTCAAGGTTGCTTTCGGGAGTGATGCGGTGAGGCCGGTAGGGGATCTTTCAACGTCGGTGTTGGTCTGGGCCAGTCATGCTAGTTTGATGATGGTTTAGTCGTGTCCTCGACGGTAAGGTCAAAGAGGTTAGGACGACAAGTAATTTAATGCCAAGTGGCATACGACCAAGTTAATTATTACAAATCGCTTCCGTAATTCTGATTAAGTATGTAAAAATCCACGTAAGCCAGTAAGAGGGGACACCGTGGTTTATAATATGAGGTGTTTGTTTCAACCTTTGATGACGGTGGGTCTTTAGAGATATTAATAGAGTGAGACGACACCCATGGGACAGGTAGAAAAATTTAGGTATAGTGAACTGTAGAGATTAATGGTTGGAATATTGTAGCTAAGTAATGAAGATTGTGACTTTAAAATTTAGCAGGACCTTAGGTACGTCACTTCTGAGTGGACAATATCAGTATTATGATTAGGTAAAGTCGATCCTTGGGGTAACACTGTGATTGATGAATAATTGATAGGATGTTATCCTTGCGGGGGAATGCCTTAGTGACTGTTATCATAGAGTATATCATATAAGCTTTGAGTGGAGTCTCGGAGTGACCAGAAGGAGTAATGTGTTTACAAGTGTTAGTTCTGTGGTAGGAACATATTGGGTCCTTTGGTTGTGGGTTTGGATTTAGTTTACAGGGATTCACGTGCCTTGACTATAACGTGAGTTTAAATAATCTTAGAGATTGAGGTAACCTGGGAGTAAAACTAAATAATCGTGGTGACTTAGTATTAGATAAATGAGTTGTGATGTCTTAGAATAAGACCTCCGCTGCGTCATCAGGGTGGGCCTTCTCTTAGGTAATCTAATACCCCGTAATTTTATTGATTTTTATTTAAGGGATTAATTAAATTAAATAATCCGGATGTAAATACTAGAGAGATGTGAGTTGGTATTTGATTATGATATTAAAACTGAATATTTCATGAGTATTGAAAACATTAAAGTTATCGCGAGGCTGAAATACGATAATTTGGAAAATTAAGTTGGGACGCGCATGTCAGTCGCGTCAGGATTAAAATTAATTAGATTAAAAAGTAATTTACATTTTTATCAACCTAATGTCATTTTGAGTGCACCAACGCGTTCGAAAGGGTCGAAATAGTAAAAAAACACTAGCTGGGGGTTTAGTTTGGGTCCCGGAGCATTTTTAGGCCAAACCGGCAACCTAGAAGGGTATTTTGGTAATTTTAAAAATAAGGAGATTAAAATCCACGAATTTTTGAAGTAAATTAAAGATTATTAAAAGAGCCACTAAGGCCATTATCAGCCAAAAGTGAGAGAGTGGGCCATGGAGGTTTTGAGAGAAGTTAGAAGAGAGGCTAGAGGGTCTATTACCAAACCATCTCCCCATCACCAGAAATTGGAAAGGATTTATGACCGGAAAGAGGAAAGAATCAACCTTGAATCATCGACAACAATCTGAAGAACGAATCTAAGGCAAGTGATTTGATATTTTTAAGTGCATTGAATACTTCTTCCATGTTTAGTGTAGGAACTGTTTTGTCTTGAAAGTTTTGAGGAAAACATAATGAAATTGTTGTAGAAACTCTAAAGTTGGGTTAGGAATTGCATGTAGAATGGTTATGGACGAATTTGGTACTCGAAGACTTAACTTTGATGATTTAAAAATGGATTTATGATGAGTAATTAGGCATAATAAAATTTTGGGTTCATGTTCATAGGGTTTGGGGTAAAATTTAGGGATTAATGATAACTACATGTTGATTAGGAGGATTTGACCCCAAAAATATGTTAAGAAACGACCTAAGAGGATTTAGTGAAGTTTAAGAACATTAAAATACGATTGGGATGATCTTAGGATGAATTTAGAGAAGAGAAAAATTGAGAAAAACGAATTGGGAATTTTTTGGGCGTATTCTACCATCTCGTTAGAAGACCTGCCCAGGTCGTTCAAACGACCTCGTTCGAATGATACTTCTAACAAGATGACAGTACCCCTTCTAATGAGTTGGTAGTTCATTCGAAGCCATTCATTCAAACGGCACTCGTTCGAACGACACTCGTTCGAACGACCTCATTCGAACAAGATTTCTAACGAGTTGACATAATGGCCTTTTAGGCCTGATTTTATTTCGAACCTCTAGAAGACTTATATAATTGAGTGTAATCCTTCCCTTGTTGATTTGTGGATATATTTGTGAGATTGGAAGTACGTGAGGATTAAAACTTAGAGTTTTGTAGTAAACCGGATGATGTTTATGGGTTAGGATATAAGTATCTAAAACTTCGATGTGAGGAGAGTTGATAACTTTAATGTATATAAATCGGGGACTTGTAAACGTGTGACATGAAATGACGGTATGGAAATAAGAAATATACCTCTATTGATATTATGGGATACCTAATATGTGCAAATGCTTGGTATATGTAGTTATCTGTGTATAACATACCTACCACACTTGCTATCACGGGAGGTCTACGTTCGATCAGGGCCATCAAATCTTTGTGTGCTTACGGGGGGGATTTAGATTGCTACCTCGAGGACATAGGTCAGAGAAGGACTTATTGAGAAGTTAATAAGTCTGCTGATCATGGGAGCGTAGGTATGTGTGTGACCCATGTGATGTGACTATGTTCGCCTCTATTATGTGTGATTGTTGTTTATTGAAAACGATTCCCGAGAGATTCGGAATACGTGGTCCTTATGTACGTGATGTACCGGGATTGGATATCAGAGTATGTGTGCACCGCAGCTTAGTCTCGGGGTGCCAGTATTATATATTTATGATGAGAATAATATACTGCTAATTGAAATGAACTGCCATGAATAAATGTAAGTGTGAATAATAGCAATATTTTAATAGAGTTAAAAATGGAAAATCTCTAGTGATTAGCATGACTAATATGGGAACTAAGAAGGAAAGTAAAACTCTCTGTTTAAATTAGGATGTCGGGACTTAAATCGTGAATCGTATAGAAATGTTAGATTGTGTATTGGACTAGTTAGATATGGGAATAACTAGAACGGGTACGAGTACGATAGGAGTGCACAATTAGTTGAGAGGTGAGGAACTCATGTGAGTGCACGCACTATCATTTACTTTATATTCACTGTTTAATTATATTAAACACTTGCTGTATTTTAAACTGTTTTTCATAATCGGGCTCTGACCCGTTTGCTTTCAAATCTATTTTTGTAAAAAAAATTTTAGGTGCCCAGCCACAAGGTCACCAAGCATAGGATTTCTATTCCCGCGACGTGCTGTAGCTGTTGTGGAAGTTACAGGACCTCGATAGTAGACGCCTCCACTTTATATCTTGACTCTACTTGAGATTCATTCATCTGTAGGGCATGTCGCCCCTTTCCTTTCAGAGACATCTTATTTACTTAGTTTTTATTTTATATTTTGGGTTGTAATTAAATTAATAATTCAGGCTTGTATTTGTTTATTTCAGTATTCGGATTGTTGTGAGGTGTATTACTCTAGATTCTGTTTATTACATCGTTATTTATTGTGACTGTGATGTGGTTGTGGTATCAGTAATTCATAATTTTATTTGGTTGTATGTAAATCGAATTCAATTAAAATTGACAACTCACTTTTTAAATATTAGGTGGCTAGTAATTGTTAAAACGTTTTCGATAGTGATGCTACGAACTGAACCAACTTGACATTTTGAATTAATTTGAATAAAGGAGTAGCTACCCGGTATTTAATTAGTCGGGGTGCCACAGGTGGTATCAGAGCATCAGGTTCTAGTGTCCTTAGGATATGTACGGCTTGTTATGTTTCCGCTGAGGTTTCTTTGATGTAGAGCCCTATATTTTAGGATTGTTGTATTCTTTTGTGTATGATTCGCTCTTCAGCTATTTTGAGATAATAACTGCGAACTTATAAGACTTTTCTCTCATTTCAGATGCCTCCACGGCGTGCACAGCGAGTTCCCAGGGATGCCCAGCCCGAGCCACAGCCTGCACCAGTCCAGGGCAGCATGAATGTCGCAGAGATTGCCGCTATTGTAGCCCAAGCGGTAAATGCCGCCCTAGCAGTTGTGCAGTTGGCACCACCTCAGGCGCCGGTAGTAGCGCCAGTTCAGGCCCATGCATTCCCGTCTACTTGGGAACGTGTTCGTGATGCTTTTCAGAAAGCACACCCTCCGGAGTTTGCAGGGAGCTACGATGTCGTTTTGTCCAGTCAGTGGAAGAAGGACATTCAAAGGCATTTGAGGATGTATGAGTGCACGGAGGTACATAAACAAATACTGGCTACTTTTAAGCTAGTAGGATCAGCGTTGCAGTGGTGGGAGTCCATCACCACCCCGGAGGAGAGAGATGCCCTTTCTATATAGGATTTCTGGGTGCGATTCGACCGCAAATATTTTCCATCAACCGTTCACAACAAAATGAGGAGGAAGTTAATGAACCTCAAGCAGGAGGGGAAGACCGTGGCCGAGTATAAGGCTGAGTTCACTAATCTCTTGAACATCGTTCCTGATGAGATTCCAACAGAGGAGAAAAAGATTCAGAAGTTCATGGATGGATTAACTTGGAGGATCCGTCGGCACTTATTGGGTAATCTCTCGTTGGCCACTTATTCTAATGTGGTTGACGCAGCACTGCTTCACTGTCAGGACCACCGCTTTCACATGTCAGAGAGTAAGCGGTCACGAGAGTCCAGCCATCAGGGCAGGACAGGGGGAAATGGTGCCAGCGGGGCACAATCTGCTCAGGGTCAGCATAGGCAGGGAGATCAGGGTTCCCAACAAGGGGATTTTAAGAGGTTCAGATCTGGGGGTTTCATAAATGGTCAGAGAGGTTTTCGTCAGGGCCAGCAGGGTCAGCATGGCCCACAGGGATAGCACGGCCAGCATGGCCAACAACAACAGTTTCATCAGGGCCAGCATGGCCAGGAGAGGAATGGCAACGACCACCAGGGCCGTGGGCAGCAGGGTCAGAGAGGGGGGAACTTTCCGGGGAAATGTTTCATTTATGGCAAGATTGGACACAAGCGCCAGGAGTGTCTTGATAGGGGCAGGGCCCCATAGCAGTAGCAGCAGGGTGCTCGACATGAGCCCCAAAGACCTATGTTTCCTGCCGCCCTCCCAGCAGCACCACAGATGTCAGCTTTGCCACCCATCCCAGCAGTCCCAGTCCAGCAGGGACAGCTACAGTATAGGCGAGTTTATTAACTCCAGCATGCCGCAGTCCCACAGGATTCACCTGCTATTGAGGCTATGTTCTCTATTCAGGGGACTATAGGGCATATTTTATTTAATACGGGGGCCACACACTGTTTCATTGCCACGAGATTTGCACGCACTTTGGGGTTGTTAGACACTGCGGAGAGCACGATTACTTGCGTAGATTCACCGTTGAGTAGGGGTTTCATGATTTCCCTTATTTGTTGAGGTGTGGGTATAGAGATAAGGAGATTTACTCTACCCGCTGATATGTTAGTATTAGAGATGACTGAGTACGATGCGATTGTTGGTATGGATTGGCTAGTTGCGTACCGAGCCATGATTGATTCTTTCAGTAGGAGTATCATTTTTGCCATTCCCAGGCAGGAGATGTTTTTAGTGGCGATGCCTCGCCCCGAGGGAGGATCGTCCACCCATTTGTATTACATAGAGGAGGAGACTTCTAAAGAAGTGGTAATACTACTTGATTCGATTCCCATTGTTAGTGAGTTCGCTGATGTATTTCAGGATATACCTGGATTACCTCCTAGTAGGGAGATAGATTTTGTTATCGATTTAACACCGAGCACTCGACCAATTGCCCGCGCACCGTATCGTATGGCCCCAACGAAGATGAGAGAGCTAAGGGATTAAATAGAGCAGTTGTTGGGTCAGGGGTTTATCCGAAGGAGTACTTCTCCTTGGGGTGCCCCTGTGTTATTCGTAAAGAAGAGGGATGGATCGTTAAGATTATGTGTAGATTACCGGGAGTTGAATAAAGTCACGATACAGAATAATTATTCGTTGCCCCAAATCGATGATTATTTGACCAGTTGAGAGGAGCTTGCTTCTTCTTAAAGATTAATTTGCGATCGGGATACCATCAGTTGCGTATCAGGGAACATGACATCTCGAAGACTGCTTTCTTGACGAGATATGGTTTCTACGAGTTTTGGGTTATGCCTTTTGGCTTGACCAACGCTCCAGCCGTGTTTATGGACTTGATGAATATTGTATTCAGAGAGTTCCTAGACCAGTTTGTCATTGTCTTTATTGATGACATTCTGGTTTACTCCCAGATAGAAGAGGAGCACGCCGAGCATTTGAGGCAGGTTTTGCAGACGCTGTGTCGGAACGAGCTATATGCAAAGTACGAGAAATGTGGATTTTAGCTGAAGGAGGTTCAGTTTTTGGGGCATATCATTTCAGACCGGGGGATATCTGTTGATCCGGGAAAGGTATCTGCGGTGAGGGAGTGGGGACAGCCCACGACACCGACTGAAATTCATAGTTTCTTGGGCCTAGCAGGTTACTAAAGAAGGTTTATTCGGGATTTCTCAAAGATAGCGGGTCCTTTGACACATCTGACTCGCAAAGGTGTGCCATTCATCTGGAGCGATGCCTGTCAGTTGGCATTTGATGAGTTGAAGGACAAGTTGACCTCAGCGCCTATGTTATCATTGCCCAGGCCGGGATTTGAGTATCTAGTCTACAACGATGCGTCCTTACAAGGACTTGGAGGGGTGCTACAACAGGAGAGTCAGGCCATAGCTTATGCTTCCCGTAAGCTTAAGCCTCATGAGAAGAATTATCCCACCCACGACTTGGAGTTAGTGGCAGTCATTTTCGTTCTTCGGATTTGGAGACACTATCTCCTGGGGGGGAAATTTTGGTTGTTCACATACCACAAGTCTCTACAATACCTCTTCACGCAGAAGGAACTGAATATACATCAACGTCGGTGGCTTGAGTTTGTGAAGGATTATCAGTTCGATATCCAATATCACCCAGGGAAGGCTAACGTGGTAGAAGACACATTGAGCCGTAGGCCAGTAGATGAGGTGGCCGAGGTGTGGAAAGCTAAGTGGAAGGATTTGGGACACCGATGCAGTGGCCCGATCATTCATGTCTGTGATGATTATTACACCTCAGATTGTTACGAGAGTGGTAAAGGCCCAGGCAAATGACTCGTTCTGTCAGGAGCAGATATTTCGATTACTAGCAGAGGGAGCCGAGTCCTATACCGTTAGTTCAGACGGGGGATTACGCTTGAATGGGAGATTGGTCGTTCCGGAAGGGGAAGACTTGCGGCACGAGGTAATGACAGAGTCGCACGGATCATAGTTTACGGTACACCCTGGAGGGGATAAGATGTACCAAGACATGATACGATAGTACTGGTGGAGCGGAATGAAAAGAGATATTGCCGTATTCGTTTCTAAATGCGCCACTTGTCAGCTAATAAAGGTGGACCATCAGAAATCGGCAGGACTTCTACAGCCGTTAGAGGTTCCGATGTGAATATGGGAGAGCATATCCATGGACTTTATCACGGGGTTACCCACGTCACAGAGGGGTCACGACTCCATATGGATAATTGTGGATAGGTTGACCAAGGTTTCTCATTTTCTACTTGTGAGGACAGACTACACTACAGGACAGTATGCCCAGATTTTCATTGCGAAAATAGTGAGACTTCACGGTGTGCCTTTAAATATCATATCTGACCGAGATAAGATATTTGTTTCTCGATTTTGGGAGAGTTTTCAGGAGGCCATGGGTACAGAGTTGCGGCTGAGTACGGCATATCACCCGCATACTGATGGGCAAACAGAGAGGATAAATCAGATGTTAAAGGACATGTTGCGTATGTGCATCCTAGATTTTGGAGGTGGTTGGGAGCAGTACCTTCCACTGGTGGAGTTTGCTTATAATAACTCCTACCAGTTCACCATTGGCATGGATCCATGTGAGGCGTTGTATGGTAGACCTTGTCGTTCACCAGCATGTTGGTTAGAGGTGGATAACAAACTCCTTGGGCCGGAAGTGATTCAGGACACTTCGGTAAGGATAGAGATGATACGGAGCCGTATTCGGGTAGCTCAGGACCGGCAGAAGAGCTATGCTGATGCCAAGAGGTTCTTAAGAGAATTCAAGGTGGGGGACCAGGTGTTACTCAGAGTATCTCTCATGAAGGGGATCATGCGTTTTCAAAAAAAGGGAAAACTGGCACCAAGATACGTGGGGCCATTTCCTATCATCGAGAGGATTGGGCTAGTTGCGTATAGACTCGGGTTACCGGAGCACCTGCATAGGATTCATGATGTGTTCCATATTTCCTCGCTAAGGAAATATCTTAGAAACGATTTGGCCCATACTCACATTGCTTTAGAGGACATCGATCTTCAGCCTGATAGTTCCTACGAGGAGGGGCCGATCGCTATTCTGGACCACAACGAGAGGAAACTGAGGTCGAAGATAGTACCATTAGTACGTGTATAGTGGCAGCATCATAATGTCGAGGAGTCCACATGGGAGAGCAAGGATGAGATGCGCGAACGTTATCCAGAGTTATTTTAACCAGGTACTCTTTAGTTCCGAATTTCGGGATGAAATTCTGTTATTAGGGGGGAAGTATGTAATGCCCCGTAATTTTATTGATTTTTATTTAAGGGATTAATTAAATTAAATAATCCGGATGTAAATACAAGAGAGATGTGACTTGGTATTTGATTATGATGTTAAAATTGAATATTTCATGAGTATTGAAAACATTAAAGTTATCGCGAGGCTGAAATACGACAATTTGGAAAATTAAGTTGGGACGCGCGTGTCAGTCGCGTCAGGAATAAAATTAATTAGATTAAAAATTAATTTACATTTTTATCAACCGAATGATCATTTTGAGTGCACCAACGCGTCCGAAAGGGTCGAAATGGTCAATAAACACTAACCGAGGGTTTAGTTTGGGTCCCGGGGAATTTTTAGGCCAAACCGGCAACCTAGAAGGGTATTTTGATAATTTTAAAAATAAGGAGATTAAAACCCACAAATTTTTGAAGTAAATTAAAGATTATTAAAAGAGCCACTAAGGCCATTATCAGCCAAAAGTGAGAGAGTGGGCTACAGAGGTTTTGAGAGAAGTTAGAAGAGAGGCTAGAAGGTCTATTACCAAACCATATTCCCATCACCAGAAATTGGAAAGTATTTATGACCGGAAAGAGGAGAGAATCAACCTTGAATCATCGACAACAATCTGAAGAACGAATCTAAGGCAAGTGATTTGATATTTTTAAGTGCATTGAATACTTCTTCCATGTTTAGTGTAGGAACTGTTTTATCTTGAAAGTTTTGAGGAAAACATAATGAAATTGTTGTAGAAACTCTAAAGTTGGGTTAGGAATTGCATGTAGAATGGTTATGGACGAATTTGGTACTCGAAGACTTAACTTTGATGATTTAAAAACGGATTTATGATGAGTAATTAGGCATAATAAAATTTTGGGTTCATGTTCATAGGGTTTGGGGTAAAATTTAGGGATTAATGATAACTACATGTTGATTAGGAGGATTTGACCCCAAAAATATGTTAAGAAACGACCTAAGAGGATTTAGTGAAGTTTAAGAACATTAAAATACGATTGGGATGATCTTAGGATGAATTTAGAGAAGAGAAAAATTGAGAAAAACGAATTGGGAATTTTCTGGGCGTATTCTGCCATCTCGTTAGAAGAACTGCCCAGGTCGTTTGAACGACCTTGTTCGAATGAGACTTCTAACGAGATGACAGTACCCCTTCTAACGAGTTGGTAGTTCGTTAGAAGCCATTCGTTCGAACGAGTGTCGTTCGAACGACCTCGTTCGAACGAGATTTCTAACGAGTTAACAGAATGGCCTTTTAGGCCTGATTTTATTTCGAACCTCCAGAAGACTTATATAATTGAGTGTAATCCTTCCCTTGTTGATTTGTGGATATAGTTGTGAGATTGGAAGTACGTCGAGGATTAAAACTTAGAGTTTTGTAGTAAACCGGATGATGTTTATGGGTTAGGATATAAGTATCTAAAACTTCAACATGAGGAGAGTTGATAACTTTAATGTATATAAATCGGTGACTTGTAAACGTGTGACATGAAATGATGGTATGGAAATAAGAAATATACCTCTATTAATATTATGGGATACCTAAGATGTGCGAATGCTTGGTATATGTAGTTATTTGTGTATAACATACCTACCATACTTGCTATCACGGGAGGTCGGCGTTCGATCAGGGCCATCAAATCTTTGTGTGGCTACAGGGGGATTTAGATTGGTACCTCGAGGACATAGGTCAGAGAAGGACTTATTGAGAAGTTAATAAGTCTGCTGATCATGGGAGCGTAGGTATGTGCGTGACCCATGTGATGTGAACTATGTTCGCCTCCATTATGTGTGATTGTTGTTTATTGAATACGATTCCTGAGAGATTCGGAATACGTGGTCCTTATGTATGTGATGTACCGGGATTGGATAGCAGAGTATGTGTGCACCGCAGCTTAGTCTCGGGGTGCCAGTATTGTATATTTATGATGAGAATAATATACTGCTAATTGAAATGAACTGTCATGAATAAATGTAAGTGTGAATAATAGCAATATTTTAGTAGAGTTAAAAATGGAAAATCTCTAGTGATTAGCATGACTAATATGGGAACTAAGAAGGAAAGTAAAACTCTCTGTTTAAATTAAGATGTCGGGACTTAAATCGTGAATCGTATAAAAATATTAGATTGTGTATTGGACTAGTTAGATATGTGAATAACTAGAACGAGTACGAGTACGATAGGAGTGCACAATTAGTTGAGAGGTGAGGAACTCATGTGAGTGCACGCACTATCATTTACTTTATATTCACTGTTTAATTATATTAAACACTTGCTGTATTTTAAACTGTTTTTCATAATCGGGCTCTGACCCGTTTGCTTTCAAATCTATTTTTGTAAAAAATTTTTTAGGTGCCCAGCCACAAGGACACTAAGCATAGGATTTCTATTCCCGCGACGTGCTGTAGCTGTTGTGGAAGTTACAGGACCTCGATAGTAGACGCCTCCACTTTATATCTTGACTCTACTTTAGATTCATTCATCTGTAGGGCATGTCACCCCTTTCCTTTCAGAGACATCTTATTTACTTAGTTTTTATTTTATATTTTGGGTTGTAATTAAATTAATAATTCAGGCTTGTATTTGTTTATTTCAGTATTCGGATTGTTGTGAGGTGTATTCCTCTAGATTTTGTTTATTACATCGTTATTTATTGTGACTGTGATGTGGTTGTGGTATCAGTAATTCATAATTTTATTTGGTTGTATGTAAATCGAATTCAATCAAAATTGACAACTCACTTTTTAAATATTAGGTGGCTAGTAATTGTTAAAACGTTTTCGACAGTGATGCTACGAACTGAACCAACTTGACATTTTGAATTAATTTGAATAAAGGAATAGCTACCCGGTATTTAATTAGTCGGGGTGCCATAGGCAATACCCGACGTCCTGAGTCCTACCAGAACCTTGATGTTATTAATGTAGAGTTTGGTGATTTCAGTGTGGCATTGAGAAATAGGATCCCTTGTGGCATTCATGGGAGTGATCCTTAGTGTTTATAAGCAATAATCGACATCCCGTATCCCATCAATATATATATATATATATATATATATATATATATATATAGTTGTGTAACTCGGTAAGTTAACACGTAGTGCGAGGTTTGCTTAGAAAGGTAATTTAGTTATAATGATGTAGCATTCATTAAGGATTAAAAGTTATAGGGTTGTGAAATCGTATTGAAAATTTCATGGGAGATATATACTAAGGTTTATCCGATGAGATATTAATGCGAGTGATAGTCATTCCCTAGTAATAGTGAACCGAGGTTGTGCAACACATGTCATGGTATGACTCGTGGTTTCTTATAATAGATATGTAATATGTTTAGAGAAATAACTAAGTTGAGGAAGCAATGTTGTATTGAAGTTAGACGAGTGATGGTAGACCATCGATGATTGTAGTACTTTTAGAGCATGTCGACTTGTGACGGTGCCTTGGAGTTAGTGCTATGAATTTTGCTTATAAGCATGGGTTACGATATGACCTTCGAGGATGATTTTAAAAATAGGTTATTCAATGCTAGGTGGTACACTTGGGGAAATTAGAATACAATGATATCCATCATGGCTTTTAGAGATAACACTAGAGATAAAGTGTTAAGCATGATTATAGTACCTATGTGTGCTACCTGTATGTTTAGTAATGACTCCGTTGAGGGAAATCATTGGGCATGAGTGATGATCGAAAGTTGAGGTGCCTTTAGAATGATCATGATTTGGTGTTATGTAGACCAAGAGTGGTAGCAATGGTTCATCAATTGAATGTTTGAAATTTTATGAGAGTTGTGTTTCACTTGGGGATAATGGTCTTGAAAACTGGGGTTAGCTAACGCATGTTGAATTTTGGAGGCCTAACTGTGTTAGGTTGGAGACTGAAGATGAGTAAAAAGAGAAGTAACTTCGCCTCAAATTCGGATCGTTATTCTTACCGGTAATGGTTATGTAGCATTAGTCCTAAGGAGGGAAGCCTAGCGTTTCATCCCCTGAAGACATTTGTTTTATCTTCCATCCGTTCTGCATAGACGGATGATTCTTGTTAGAACTCATTAGGGTTGAAAAGTCAAGCCAGGATGCATGGTAAGGCTATGGTACTTAACAAGTACCAGTAGGAGTTAGAGGCTTTATGTATACATCATGGGTTAATACTTAGTATCATTCAAATTGTCATCAAAATTATATTATTTCCTTTAGCGAGGCAGTTACCTGATTCGTTGTCTTCATTCGCCTTCGGTGATCCCAGTAATGGGATGTTGTTGATTAGTTTTGATTCGGGTGTGGCGCTGCATAAGCTCAGTAGTGATGCGGGTTAGGTCTGTTGTGGCTGATGCATCATGGTATATGAGTGCGCACTTCTTCGGATGGACCTTTGTGTTACACTAGTCTATGTGTGCACGTGTCCTCGCGCTCTTACATATAGTTTACTTATGTCACATGATTACATAGGTTGACATGTTATTAGTTAGCCATTATACTTGTTACGACTTGGTCGTACATCCTAGATTTGTGACTCGAGGATATTATGATTTCGAGAATTGAGGAGGTGGTCTCTTATGTGTGTTCTTGTAGTGATACTTGGGGTGACCCTAGGTCAACATAAGGATCTCGTAGGGGATATTGATCGGGTATAACAATGTTATAAGGCGGTTGCCTTAGAATTCATCGATATGTGCAACGAGAAGTGTTAAAATTATATATGCCTAAGCAAGGCGTGATCCAAGATTGTTTGAAGAAGCATAGGTTGTGAATCCTAACGTAGGAATGATCCATGCCATTGAATTCATTATTGATATTGCTATATTTGGTGAGTATCAATCATCTTGAGGGTTGTTTAGATAGACATGATAGGCATGCTTGAGAAATAGAAATGAGACGTTAGGGTTCGTTGTGATTAGATTAACGATAGTCATTGATTAAATGAAATACTTGGGTCTAGAACCATAGTGATGCGAATGCTTGGGATTTAAAAATCGGTCATTGGTGACTGGTTTACAAATTGTGATAAATCGAGAATTTTAAGGACGAAATTCCCTAAGGAGGGAAGTTTGTAATATCCTGCCCCAAAATAATTAATTAAATAATATATATGGATTATATATGATGAGGTATAAATTAGAGTGAAGAAAATTATTGGATTGTGAATGAGTATAACGGGATTATATCTCTAATTAAATTAATGTGAGGAGTTGATGTCAATTATTGGAAAAAAAATGGATAAAAGATTAAAATATGTTGAGAGGATTATTGGTTATAACACACCCGTTCTTCCATCCAAATCAATTGGGTGCCTCTCCTAAGACCTTAAAGATGAAGGGGACACATGTGTAAAAAACCAAGAAAGAAGGTTAAGGACAAAACCCCATTTCCCATTTATTCTACTATTTTTCAAATTAAAAAAAAGGAAATGGATGTATATACAGTTCGAAGGAACAAACTGCAAAAGGGAGAAACCAACCCTATTTCCAATGTTGCTCAAACGATGCTTAAGGTCGTTGAAATAAAGGGGAGTTTTCGTTCTAACGATGAGCTTCGTAGTTTAAACGGCGTCCTGAATTGATTCATCTTTCAAGTGCTATCGACCGCTCATTCGCCAAGGTAAATTCCAAGTCAGCCTTGGGCGGGCCTGACGAGTGCAGAACAAATGGTATTAACTTGGGGATTTTTCTTTGGTTCGTTTATATCAGAATGAAAAACCTTTAGCCTTGGTACAAGTTCTATCTCAGAGAAAGAGACTTGAGACGTGATGTGTGTCTGCTCTAATCGCGTCACGATTGGAACCAATGATCAACTTTGGAGGGTCGGGATTAAACCGAGGAAATGTTGGGGTGTTAGGGTTTTGGTGACTTGGTTTTAATATAAGAGAAAGAGGCGTGGGTTGAAACTCCGATTGCAAAAACTCTCGACAGATTTCCTCGGTCTGTTTTCCTCCATTTTTCCAGCATGGCACCTACACCCATATCATTAGTTATTCAGTACTCTTTCCTTATTCAGATAAAGTCACGAAGTATAAACGGTTGTAAGGGGTTTTGATGGGGGTGTTTGAGGAGATATTTCTAGAAGAAGAAGATGGGCTTGAAGTGCATTTTTATGGAGTATTATGGGAGCTTTCTTGGAGGCTGTTTGGTGGAGCTATTGTGACTCACTTTAGCGCCACCTTTGCAGGTGTTGGGGTGTGGGGGGAGTCACCCATCTCTTCACCAACACCACTTTGGAGATCACTTAGGTGAGGTAATCTACTCTTATTATATTTAGACTCTATTGCTGAATATTGTAGTCTTATTATTGTGTATGATTAAGAGTAGGATCATGAGAAAAATGATGTACTATTAAATCTGAAAATAACCATTTTTATGGAGTAAAAATGTTAAAAAATATTATTATTGTGTATTTTCTAAAAAATATGAAAATAGCCATTTTCATGGGGTAAAAATGCTAGAAAATACTATTATTGTGTATTTTCTATTAACTCGGAAAATAGCCATTATTATGGAGTAAAAATGCTAAAAAAAATTATTGTTGTGTATTTTCTATTAAATATGAAAATAGCCATTTTTTATGGAGTAAAATTACTAGAAAATATTATTGTTGTGTGAATTTTCAATTAAATATGAAAATAGCCATTTTTATGGAGTAAAAATGCTAGAAAATATTATTGTTGTGTATTTTCTATTAAATATGAAAATAGCAATTTTTATGGAGTAAAAATGTGTGATGATATTATTTTAGTGTGTTTCTAGTAAAAATAAATAATAAATATTTTTATGGAATAAAAATATAAGAAATGCCATTTTAGTGTATTTCTAGTGAAAGAAATAATAAACATTTTTATGGAATAAAAATGGGATAAAATGGTATCTTGTGTAAAACGAAATAACGTACTTTTTTATGGAATAAAAATGTAAGAAGATATTATTTGGTGAATTTCTAGCAAAAAGAAATAATGGACATTCTTATGAAATAAAAATATGGAATTATGTTATTGTTGTCAAAATATTTATGAAGTAAATATTTTAAGTTTCTTGCCAAATGGAGACTTGTGCAGAAAAGGACATCGTTGAGTTTAAAGGAATTGATAAAAATAACCTTTGTGTTCTTAATAGCATAGAAAGAAAAAGTAGTTTTGTGTAAAAGGTGTTATGCTATGTGTTAAAGGTGTTAAAGTGTCAAGTATAAAAGTTGGGGAAAGGTGCGATGCTAAATGAGTGTTAAAATGGCTAAAGTGTTTTAAATATGAAGTTGAAAACTTAATGACCATTTTTTAGAAATAACACTTGTTAAAGGATTAATTTGCAAGTTTGGTGAATAAAGGGAAAATTTGTAATTTACATAAAGTGGAACATTATTACGGAATAAAAATGTTTAAGAATGCCTTTACACTAATAAGTGTGAAAACGAATTAAGCCCTAATGCATGAATGAATCTAGTATAAATCACATGTGTGTGATAAGGGACTTAAAGAAAAAATGAAATAATTTTCGTAGTATTAATGAAAAAACGGACGGTTAAGTCCGGGTTTTGGCTTCGTCCAGGAAAAATTAAAGAAGTGGAATAATGTGGACATGTGTAAAATGTTAAACACATTAAAAAGGACTCGGATGCAATAGGGAATAAGCAAGAAGGACTCCCTAAATCACTGGCTAGAGCATATGGTGCGGATAGTTGTCGGTGTGGAGCCCGTGTAAGTACGCTGTAAAAAGGAATATTCCGAGAAAAGATAAAAGGAATAAGGAACATGTCGAGAAAATGGGTTGTGTGGTAAATTTATTAACAAAACTTAACTAGAATTAATGTAATAAATGTTCCGGTGGAAATGAAATGGAGAAGTAAATGCGTAAATCTATTAATGTCCACAAGTTGAGGTAAAAAGGGCTAAAATAAAGTGGGCAAATGATCTGTAAAGTAGCCTAAGTTGTTAAACCCATAATTTGCATAAGTATGTATTGAAAGGTTTTCTAACGATAAACACGTATTTTTTAACACGGTGTACACGTGTATTGAAATGGTACTTTTTAATGAAAATATTAAAGTATATTCTAAATGAATGTAAAGGAGTAATTCCGGTAAAGGAATGATATGGAATAAATCAAGTGTAATGGTTTATGTGTTGAACCAGGTGTGTCAAACAAAGTGAAAAATGCTAAGTTTGAACAAAGGAAGCCTTTCCAGGATTAAGGTAAATTAATCTAGATGAATAAAGTTTGGAAGTAAATGGTTAATGCATTTGAATATGTATTTTCAAAGGTATATCTACATATATATAGATACATATATATTTTTCCATGCATGTGATTATAGCGTGTGAGTGTTCTTTGATGTCGTTCGTTTGTATATTGCTTTTATATTTCCCACTGGGCATAGGCTCACACCCTCGCTTTGTTATGGCAGGTTGGGTACGGATTCGTATTTTGAGGGATTTTTACCGGTAAGTGTACGTTATTTATTTCACATTAGTAGCTCTGTATACTTGGACTCGAGGTTCTCCCTATGGGTCCCACACGTAGTTTAGTTTGAAACTAGAATCGCATGCTAAACAAGTGGAATGTTAATTAAAATAAAACTAGACTAGAAACATTATGTAGGTTGTTTCATCATACTTCACACCTAACGTCCGATTCGAATCGGGTTGACTCGAGGTTAATCTATAAATCTGGGTCGGGTCGTTACATATATAATTGCTTTTGCAAATTAATTAAAAAACGCAATGAATTTATAAATGCTGTGACGAATCGATGTCCTCAGGTCTCTAGATTGTTGAAGAGCGAGGTATGAAATCTATACAACTTCTCTCCCACAGTAGACTTCTAGAAACTGAAAACAACATCTCAAAAAGTTAAGGTATGTTGGGAGCCTATAATGTCTTAAGGTTTTAAAACTCTCAAATCGAGAACCCCCAAAGTTGACGCCTCGAATAGAAAACTGAGAAGTTCCAAGATCAAAAGCCTCAAATTTTTTTCTTTCCTTTTTTCAGTTAAATGGAAAACCAAGATGTTTGAACCACAAAAGTAAAGAGACTGATGGATTTTGAATGGAAAGAGTGAGTAAGAGAGAGAGAGTATAAAAAAGACACCGATAAAAAAGTACCTTACTTGAAGACAAAATGGGGACAATTGATGACAATAGCCCAAATGGGCATTCTACTACTGATTTTTTGGAAGTTCCGTCATTCTTATTTAATGGATTGAAGAAGTTTATTGATCTTTATTGTAGATTAGGATTTCAGTCGTTTGAAATTCAAATGGAAAATGAAGAGAATGGTTTTTTATTATGGGATTTTTATTGTAGATCAGGAGTTCAAACGTCTAAAATTTTGATGGAAGATGAAGAGAATATGAAGGTTCAATTTAAGTGACGGAGCAGAGTAACTTTTGAGTATTAATTATGGCCAAGTGTTGAACTCTAGTTTAGAGGCTCCATTTTTAAGTAGATATATAAGATTATTTAATTATATGTTATGACATGAAATATATCATTTAGTATATTTTTTATATATGTATATGTATACATATTACTTAGGTAGTAAATGTTAGGTGATTCTTATAGATACTATGTGAATATATATTCTTTAAAAATTGATGAAAATACTTTAATTCACTAATTAAATATTTTAAGTGACTTAGTATTATGGGCGGCTGTGGAATGGTCGCAGACTAGGTGTTAGAGTTTTCCTTGTTTGGATTATTCCCTGTGTATTGGGTTTCACCAATTATAAAGTAGTTTCTTATATTACCGAGTCACATTTAAGTAATTATTAATTAAGTTTTAATTTAATTAACCTGTGTTGACTAATCAATTAAGTTATAAAATATGTTCCCTTTTGAGATTGGCTCTCGGTACATTTAAAAGGTTTTTTAGTTTAAAATAGTGGAATTCAATTCCGCTGGGTTAATATATGAGTTGGGGAAAGTTTTGCGCCATTTGAAGCATGTTTTGGGTTATTGGGTTAAGGCCATTTTAGGGCTTCTGCTTAATTTCGGGATTAGTGCCTTTTGTAATCTAACTAGGATAACCTAATCCCTCACAACACCTTTAATCCTAGCAACTAAGTAGAAAGAGGGATCAACGAGGATTGAAGAATTAGGGATTTAAGGATTCGATCCTTACAATCGATCCAGGGTAAGTCTAGTTTGATTAAGTTTGTGTTAGAATAATGGTATCCATGTAATCACAATTTAATTTAATTTTGTAATTAGAATTAATCAGATGTTAAACCATTGTTTATGTTATGAAGAGCGAGTATAACTTTGATATTGGATCATTAAATTGAATGATAAATCCAAGTAATCCGAAGCTAAAAATGTTATATATGAATTATAATAATGTTAATCTGTGGAAACCCTCATTTTACATTGATTATTGAACTGAACCCGTAGGCTAATTTAATCAATTTTGCTTAAATCATGAACTTAGGGTTAAATTCTTCAAATCTAAAATTTGATCTTTAATTGTGGTTTAAATTATCTAAAGCTTATTAAAATGTGTTAGTAATGTATATATATTGTTTAGATTAAAAGGAGATGGGTCAATTTCATGTATTATAGTCTTCGGGTTTGGGTGAATTATGGCTATGGCAACAAAGTTTTAAATGAGGAAGAGGGGTTGACCCCTGGACCCATTGGATCGATCCTCCATAGTTGGCCAGGTCTAGTGAGTTTGGGTTGGGGTTTGTTTGGTTTTTTAGGCTAATTTGAATTGGAATCATTTAAGTAATTGAGGTAACTCTTATAATAAGTAGGTTAAAGTATATAATCCTTTAATTAGAAACCCTAAGAGTTCGGGTTTAATTTATATAAGACATTAACATTTAACATGTGTAGTAATAAAAAAATATAAAGATTTTTTTATTAATTCCTAGTGTAAAATTACGCAATGTTAGTTTGACTTATGTGCAATCATACCGAGAGTGTGTGTGTGTGTGTGCTCTCTCTCTCTCTCTCATGGGTAATATATACTAGGGGGATTTGATAGGGCGCCTACGACAATGACCACGTTTGGTACCCCGGTGATTGATATGAGGTTTACCTAGGTCCTATTTACCCCGATCCTATGTATTGAGGTACTTGTCCACCGAGTTAGGATAATAGGACATAATCCTCTCATATAGCCTTGCGTATACATTTGGTGTGATGGTGTAATGGTTTCCCTTTGATGATACTTTGAGGTTATAGGGTTGGTATGTCCTATAACTATACCTAGTAGTGTCACGAGAGATCCTCAAAAACATTAGGGATATGCCTCTGTACTCTTATTTGCGGGCTTAAGCATAGCCCATCTGATTTGGATATGAGTTGGTCGTACTTACTAAGGTTATGTATTATGTGATTCCTTTCATTTCACTTGTAATTTTACTAGAGATGAATAGTTTTTACTATAGATTTTGGAACCATATAAATAATAAACATTTGAGAAAAGATATAATAATGTAACATGGGTCTAACCGGGGATTAAAATTAGACATGCTTGATCTATTTAGGTTGGTCGTACTTACTAAAGTTATGTATTATGTGATTCCTTTCATTTCACTTGTAATTTTACTAGAGATGAATAGTTGTTACTATAGCTTTTGGAACCATATAAATAATGAACATTTGAGAAAAGATATAATAATATAACACGGGTCTTACCGTGGATTAGAATTGGACATACTTGCTCTATTTAGTTTGTTTGGGTTGGGATAACTTAAAAATAACTAAAATATGGGAGGAAGATATATTATTATTATTATTGTTATCCAAATTTAGTTGTATTCTTGCTCACTGCAGATTTCTAGGTTTAATCCAGTTCGTGGAACTCTTTATATTGGTCCTAGGCAGCAGCATCCGCCTCACACCTGATCTTTCGTAGTTGGAGACTCCTCTATCTTCCATCTTTAGTTTCATCTTTCTACTCTTAGGATATAGGTGTCGAGCTTGTAACTCACCTTTATATTATGCATCTTATGTCAGTATTCATTTGGTTCAAACTATTGTATTTAGAGATTATTTATGTTGGATTCAACTTTATATATTCAGAGTTTGGATATTTATTATATTGAGATATTTATATATTCCGGTGGGGAGTTATTATTTTATTGTGGTTTGGATTAGTATCAGAGTTATGCCGTGTATTATTTTATCATTATGTTGAGTACTGTCATAGTTATTATTTTATCTTATTTCAATCATGCTTAGAATGATACAAATTATTTGGACTCTCATATAATTTATGTTTAGAATTGATCAATTTATTTATAGATTTTACGAGGTGTCATAATTATTCACACTCAATTTTCAACAGAATATGTTAGTGAATATTTTGACTATTATTTTATGCAAAAAATACTAAAATACCCTCTATTAATCCGTCATTATGATTGTTTGGTGTTTGTTCATGCTTTCGTAGGTATCAACATGATATTGTGACTCAACCCAACCCCATACTCGACTTTGGGTATGCTTTCGATTTATTGAACTTTATGTGCATTGAGACATTTTTCTCTCATTATATTTTTAATATGGAGTGAGTTTTATTTGTTGTTATCAAGTTTTTTGAGGTATTTTTGTGTGTGTGTGTGTGTGAGAGAGAGCGAGCGAGAGAAATAATGGAAGGAAGGACCGTCTGTTATGCCTGACTTATTATTTAGAGGAAATAGATAGAGATAAGGATCCTACTTACTACTTGGGTGGGCCCCTAGGCTTCTCGAACCCTGCCAACTCGAATGACTAACTAGACCAAAGCACCCTTCTCACTGTCCTATAATATAAAGTGTAATTAGTAAGAGGAATTATATTATAATCAATATATATTACAATTGGTACTAATAAGTTTGGACACCCCTCTATATTATATCCTTGTACACGAGTCTCTCATTTTACGATAAAGCTATATAGGCACAATCTAAATCATATTGGGAATGTTTTTGTACTTATTATTCCTGTTGAGAATTTAATTCCCATCATACATGCTCATTTATTATTACAGTATTCAGTTATTTTTTCTTTCACCTATTGCTCTGAAGAAGGCTCACAATTAGTACTTGGATGTTTGGAAACCCTCTAAAAAAATATTTTTGTCTCATATACTTGATGTTACTAAATTTTGGATACATATAAATCTCTGCGACATTTCTTTTGTTAAGATTATTTTGCAAGCGGCGACTTTTATTAAAAAATAAAGACAATATACTATTTCTAATTTATAAAGGTAGCATCACACATTCCAATGTTGTATCTCTAACCACTTATTTTCTCATTATTTTTTAGGATATAGAATATTTTTTTTCAACTTCTCGAAATCATAAACCACAAATCTCACACATACACAATAAGAAAATGGACACTCTTTCATTGTCTTTTGAAGCTTTGAACATTTTGTAAAGGACCATAAAACTTTGTCATCCTTTAAACAGTGACATCATAAAAATATGTAATGGGGTGTAATGTGAAACAAGATATGGGTATGTATTCTCAAAAAAATATTTTTCTCAATGTTCATAAAACTTAAAAGAAAATAGATATCATTTCATGAAGCACATATCATATTCTCATATGTGAGAGAAACTGATCAAACAAGCCATTTGAATGTACAAAAATATGTCATGGAGTATATAATTTAAAAGGCATAAATATGATTATATAAAAAGTATCTCTTTGAATTTTGTAATGAAATATATGTTTAACCATAAACGAAAAGTCATATGATATAGAATATATGAAATAAAATCTCAAAATCCTAGATATGTTACCATAAGATCAATCAATCATGCAAATAACCAATGGAATTATAAGATAATGAAATTTAGATAATTCATAAAGGTCTAAATTAAAGAGTATGCAAGGCCTTAGTACAAATTAGGAAAAAATGAAAATACTCAACATGCAAAGGGATAAAATATAAATGGATTAACAAGATGGTCAACTTGATGTGATAGTCCTAAAATCATATTACTGAAAAATCCAAACCAAAAGATAATTATCAAGGTAATCCTAAATATACTTTATCAAAAATATAAACATGATATATAGCGATTGTATAAGAATTAAAAGAAAAAACCTACCATATAATATATATGATATAAAATGTTAATCAAAGCTATTTCTAAGATTGACCAAAATATTTTTAGGGTTTTCAAAACATACAATAAAGAAAAACACAAGATAAAGCCCGAAAGTAACCTCAGGAGGACTAAGGAAACATGATAAGAATCTAAAAAGACCACAGGCACTCATAAAGACGCTCTAACTAGTAGAGGTGGAAGGAGTCAAAGTAGGATCCTTTTAGGTCTTTATAGCAATCCTACACAAAACACATTTCCTAATCCAATCACGACTCACTAGGGAGTCTTACGGATATGTATGATGGGGTTGATGAGTTTAATGGGAGGACTAATGGATTTTTTCTTTTCCTCAATTCTTATGAATCTTTGTCTAACGAGTTCTTTTCCCTTTCTCTCCCCTTTCTACCAATAATGTTATTTATTTTCTTACCATTCAAATGCATAGGAGGTTTCCTAAAGAATCAATAAAACTTTTGTTTTGCCGGTGGTTAACATCAGGTGGTTATGTTTGGGTTGAGAGATAATGATGGAGTTAGTAATTAGCAGGTGGTGTAGTTTTGTGATGGCACGTGAAGTGATTGATTGGTGATTTTGGGTCATTTGGTCGACAGTGGTGATTTAGGTTGGGGTGGTTCATGACAAGTGGTGTAGTGGTGCAATGGTTTGGCTCCTTCTATTTCACACACATAACAATTATATATAAATAAAACTCACCCACAAAAAACCATTAAGGGTAGCAAAAAGATTTTTAGGGGGGGAAGGGAGAGAATACGATCATGGCAACTTCCATAGCCTTTGTGTGTGTGCACGTGTTACACACACACACACACATATATATATACAACCAAACTCTAATGCGGACACAACTTGCAGATTTAACTTGTGGATGAATTTTTGTGTATTTTTTAAAAATAGCAAAAAAATAAATTTCGACTTGATTTTTTTTCTGTTGTATTTAAACATTTTAGGGGACCCATGTTGCAAAAAATGAGCTCAAAATGAAATGTTTTACTATTTTTAAAAAATCAGTCAAACATATGTCAGTTTTAAAACGCTTTAAAAACTGACATATGTTTGATCGATTTTTTAAAAATAGCAAAACAATTCATTTTGTGTTGATTTTTTTATAGGGGTCCCTTGAAATGTTTAAATACCACACAAAAAAAAAAATCAAGTCGAAAAAAGTTTTTTTTTACTATTTTTAAAAAATACGAAAAAATCCGTCCGCAAGTTAAATAGGCAACTTAAGTTCGCATTAGAACCTGCCTATATATATATATAATTTTAAAAGTATAATAATATGTATATATACATATATAACTGTATATATGTATTAGCTTCTGTGTTTAGTGATTTAAATAGTAAGAGAGAATTAACAACAAACATAAACAATGTCTATGGGTGTGTGTTCATACCGAGTGTGGGAAAAAATAGGAGATTTCTTGCGTTTAACAAAAAATATGTATGAGATGCTATATGGTTACATAGTTAATTAGTGAAAGAATAAAACAAATAATTACCATATTTTCATACCTAGATATATGAACATGTGTGTATTAAAAATAGAAGAATGTTATTTAAATATGTACAAATATGTGTGCTTGCTAATTTACATATGTAAATGAATATGTAATTAGGAATAATGGAGAATTACTGACATGTGCCTAGATTAGGTTTAAGATCTTCTTCTCGTGTGGAATGCTTGGCCCTTGGCACTAGAGAGGAAGATCTTATATTATTATATGGAGTGAACTTAGTGATTCAAAAAATTAGAAGAAAGAAAATAAAAATCCTTCACAAATGAGAAGGTTGGGGTCTTTTTGAAGGTTAATTAGGGTCTTATTTGTAGGATGATTGGGTCTAGAGTCCAAGTATCATTCTAGGAAAAGTATTAATTTGGTTCGATTGGAACTAAGGAATTTGATTAAAACTCAGTTGTTAAAATTGAAATAAGATTGGAATTCAACCATTTTATTATACCAAAGGACATCTAAAAAATGATCCGGCACTCATCGCGAGTGATAGACGACATGAGAGTGTGGAAATTACATACCGAACCCATTTTGACTTGTTTAACACATTATTTTAGGGAATTTTGATCTATTTTTTGATTAAAACCTATCATCGGGCATTAGGATTAAGATGATATTTAAAGCGATAAATGTCATAAATGCGATCCCAGGTTCAAGATTATTTAGAGTGAAAAGTGCGAGATCGGGGTGTCTAAAACATCATAATATATTTTCCAATTGAGTGTTTCAATTAAACTTTGGTTTTAATTTCAATGCTCAAGTTTCAAACAAGTTCCCTTTTGTTTCTACATGATTTATATATAATTTACCTTATATTATTGGCTTTAAAAATACTTTAATCATTTATACTTATTGTAAGTGTACATGTATACTCAAAGTACCCTATAGGATTAAATTATTAAAATTCCTTGTGAAAACATTTTGATCCTTTGTCCCAGAGACCCCTAGAAAACTTCATTAACTTCAACCCGGATCATCCATGTCGAACCTCAAGTATACCACTTAGGAAAGGTATATTGACTTAGACACTGAGATGCACCCCTTAGTTAATTTATTTTCATAATTTCAAAATCATTTTATATAATTTTTTTTGGATAAATTGTCAAATATACTATTCATATAGAAAAATTGATTTTCTTAAAAATTGCATATTTTAAGTATGTGTGTTCTTAGTTAGAACAAACATAGTTAGGATTTTTCCAAAATACATTTAAGAAAAAACTAGACAAAATCCCTAGATAACAGTGCGGGTTGCTCGCCATAATGTCATCGTAACAAAGATTTTTTTTTTGCTTTAGCGAACAACTCTTCGCTACTACTTTGTCCTCCATGCTTTTTTCCTAGTTCTTTACATGACCTATTTCTCTCCAACGAGGATTTTTTTTCACTGTAGTGAACCACCAACTATCGTACTATAAAGTACGTCGAAAGAACTTTTTAGGAAGCATCTAAAGGACACATTTTCAGTTGATTCAGTCCTAGATGTGACCACTTGAGACCTTAAAAGTTTGACACCTAAACTATTAGCTTCATAAAAGGTTCCTACCTCTTAGCTATATAATTATGTGCTCAACACTCTTCCTAACCAAAGGAGGGAGTAAAGAAAAATATTTTTGGTGATTAAACTCATTATAATATTTGATAACATATTCTCCCCTCCTCTTCTTTGAGTTCTTCAAGCCATAGCATTTGGGTTCTCTTTGAGAATGCTTTAAAGATTTATGTACTCATCTTTTTGTTCAAATATTTTTTTGACTAAAACCTTTGTTCATGAGTATATATTTTCCATACTTTGGCTTGAAAAACTTATTGTGCTATTTAGAGCACGATGCCATTGTATACACTAACAACCTTTTAGGACCCCTTCACAATCTTGGGTGTAGATTTTATTATTTCTTGAAGGTTCCAACCTTGGAGAATTTTTTTTCCAGCTTTAAAGAAGACTTTTACCATCCAAGGGAATTTTAAGACATTGATCATGGTCCTGGACCCAAATCCTTGGATGTTGTGTAGCGTTTTTCGGCTGTCGGTGCTTTCTTCGAACGATATGGTGTGAAAGAGTGTCTACTGAAAGTTGTGTAATTATTATAGAGTTTTATTTTATAAAACTCTACCATAGTACGCTTGTTATTCATTTCGGCCCTAATTTTTTCCCTTAGTGGGTTTTTCCCTTGTACATCTGTTCTTATGATTATTTCTTTAATTTTTCATACCTTTTAGAATCATTATCTTAATTTAAGAAGATAAAACTAGGATTCTAAAACTTAGTAACATATTTTTATATAGATTTTTAGGATTTTCTACCCTTTTGTAAGAACAAATGGATCTTCATTTTTCTTGAATTAGGTTAATTAATTTTTATTTGGGTAGTTACCACCGATAGGCACACTCTTAACTAGTATAAAAGAAGGTATCCATCATTTTAGGTGTAATAACCTAGATTTAATCCTTTTTCATATACAATGGATGAAAGTTTAACCCTCTAACCTCCTCTATTTTATGGTAATAACTATTCTTATGGGAAAGCTTGTATTTCTACATATTTGATGTCTATTGATGATAGGATTTAGAATAGTGTTCTTATTGGATGGAAGTGTCTCCTGGTAGCTGTCAATGATATTGCCATTACGAAGATGAGATCTAGTTGGGATGATAATGATTTTAAGGAGAATGGGTAGAATATGAAGGGACCTAATGTCATTTTTAGTTGAGTGTCCCTGATTGAGTTTAAATGTATTTCTACCTATACTATATCTAAGGAGGCATGGGAAATCTTATAAATAACCTAAAAAGGTACCTCCACTATGAATCATTCCAAGCATCAAGTTTAACCATCCATTTTGAACTCTTCACCATGAAGGAAAATAAAACTTTTGACGAGTACTATGTCGATTTAAACGACTTAGTAATGTCTACCTTTGTTTTAAGGAAGACCATAAAAGATGATATAATCATCAAAAAAATCCTAAGGATTCTCCCAATTAGGTTTCTTGTAAAGTTGCAGGCCTACTCGTAACACACTTGCATGTAGATGAGTTGGTTGGTTTTGTTCAAACCTATGAGGCGAATTTGTTATATCGTCAAGAAATGTATATTAAAGAGAAGAATTCATCTTTTAAGTCTAAGAAGGCATTTCCTATTTGTTTCCTTGATGATAGTGATGAGTATAAGACCTTTAGTATTATAACATTTTCTAAGACTTAGTGAAACTATTTCAATCCAAAGGCTCTCCAAAATATTATCTGCCTAGGTTTAAAGTTGGTCAAGAAAGTGGAAAAAAAAGGTTGATTATTTAAAATCCATTACATGTTTCATTTAGTGTGGTCGAAGATATATTTATAAGTTACCTCCCTCGAATTTTAGTAAAGGTAGTGGAAAAAATTCATATTATGCCACTTTTATTGATGATGACTCGGATTCGGAACGCAACTCTTAGAGAAGTGTATATGTCGCTTTTATGGGAAGAGAGAAGTTTGATGAGTTAGACGATTTAATGGATTTTGATATTCCTTGCCCTATTTTTAGAGAAGTGACCTCTTTGAGTACTATTGATGAAAAGGAAGATGGTTTTCAGGACTATTATGTTAATCTTTATGAGGAGTCCATAAACCTCTAAAATCAAAATATAAAACCCTTAACCATGCTTGCCAATGCTAAACATAAAAGAGTTATGGTGAGTGAGAGTAGTTTGAGTTTTTTTATGCTCAACATGTGGGGAGTAGTAAACCACATTTAAAGGGAAGTGTTAGCGACTTTTTTCGCCTTGAGGTAAAGTTCCTAAGGAAATCCTTATACCAGTGTGAAAACTCTAGGATAGACTTGAAGAACAAAATCTCTTTGCTTGAGATTGAGATATTATCGGCATCCAGTTTAAAGATAGATTTGTCGGATAGATCTAAAAAGTTGGATAAGATGCTTCTTGGGCCCATACAATCCTCGAAGGATAAATGTGGTGTAGGTTGTGTTGATGGTGAAAGCTCCTATTTTAGTTAAACTATCTTTGCATATGATTCCTTTTTACCATGTACCCATGGTGATTATAAGGAAAAATTTCCAATAAAGTCAATTTTTATGTATATTGACTTAATTCCGTTTGGACAAAACCTTTTGAGTCATAAGTTAGGACTTGAGTTTATTTATCCTTCAAGCCTATGATGTGGTTGATGGAAGATCGGAGGGACGAAGTTAAAGCATTTACATAATTGTATTGTGTTTCATGCCACATTTAGTCCGTAACATTCATGGGAACTCAACATGGATGAATTGTTATTTAGTTTAATCCTTACATTTATTTGGGTGTTTGTTTTAAAAATGTTTGAGGCTATTTTTCATAAAAGGATTTTTAAAGAAAATTTTATTTTTATTTTAAGTCATTTGAATGAAATCTTCAGTCGCTCAAACGAGTTTGCATACATCATTTGGATGAGATGTTTTGTTGGTTCAAATGAGTTACTAAAAATTGTTCAAATAGCCATCTAACTAATTTCAAATGAAATTTCTCTACTTAACAGGAAAATTTCGTTTAAAGCTAGTTCAAAGTCTGTTTAAACGAGATCAATAGTTTCGTTCGAATGCGATTATTATTTATTCGAACGAGAATAGTAAGTTCATTCAAATGAGCTTATATTTTTCATTCAAATAAGTTGTCCAGAAATTTGTGTCGCCTTGTTGGCAACAGTTTTTATGAAGAGGTCTCTGCGAAATTATTTTTCAAGAATATATCGTGTGCCTCCAAACCCTAGTTTTGCCGAGTTTTTTAGATCCAAGTTTCAATCAAATATGTTTTTCTTGAGATTTCTATTTTGTCTTTTTACTCATCGTCCTTAGCGAGTAAGTTTCGTGCTTTGTATTCTGTGCCCGTTTGCTGTTTACATACGATGGACTCTGTGTGTGTGGCGATTTAAACTGGTGGACTTCGTGTTTGATCCATTGATGGTTTGTTGAGCTAAGATTGGCGAATACCAAGGATTGTGAAGAGAACATATTGTGGCTGATGTGATTGAAAATGTGTCTCTAGTGCGTGCTATTACGGTTCAAGTACAAATTGATCACGTAAGTAATAAACCCGGTAAGACGGAGTAGAATTCTCAGGGAAATAGGACGTGGAACATAATGACGATAGGAAAGATGACTAACCCTAAACTGACTCTAGAAAAAGAACAAAAAGGTGATTAATTTGGAGATCTATTTCTATTAATTAAATGCAAACTAAATTAAACTTACTAACTAAATTATGTGAGTAGAATTAAAACTACTGAAATTGATTAAATATTAATAATGAAGATAGAGTGGAATACACTCCCCCTGAACCTTAGTATGTTTACTGGATATAAAACTAGCTTCTGAATTAGATAATCGATTAAACCATGTCTTTATTAATTTCAAGCATTACATATATGAGGGTATTAACTCACATCATACATAATCAAGAGTAAGAATAAAGCGGTGTTGAAATAGCTAACACTTGTGTCACATTCTTAAACACCCCGGTTACCTAAGGCAAGCGAGTACGATGGTTGTGATCACTACACAACACAATTCAATCATTATTTAATTCAAAGAACTAATTTTTTATTCGTGCAAACCACATCGGATTGGGTTCATGCACCTCAACCCTTAAAAAATCTAGCCTAGCATGGTGCAACAAACTAAAATTATATTTTCTACTATGCATGAAATCAAAACCATCATGAAATTAAACTTAGATGAGAAAGAGAAATTAAGAACAGTTGGAAATAAATAAATTATCCACTTATTAATGAAGTCAAACAATAAAGAAGAAGAAACAAACTTTATTGAAGAAATCTGAATTGAGAATCACAAAGTTGTAAACTTTAAGCTCCAAGATTTCTTCCCTACTTTATCTCTCTAAAACTATGCTTAAAAAACTCTCCAAGAACTCCCTGAAGTCTAGGAATACGTTGGAATAAAAAGACTACTTTTTTATAAGAATTTGTTCCATGCAGAAGTCTAATTTTGGAAGAAAATAATTCTGAATTTCTCTAGCCGAACCGATCTGGTCCAGGGATATCGGTTAGGTTTGCCTTTTACAAAAAGTTTTTGCACTACTGAATCGGTTCATTTTTCAACATCATCTGTTTGCTTCGTCATTTACATAAAGTTCACCAAGCACCGGACCGGTTTGTTTTTCACTTCATCGGTTCGGTTTGGTTTATGCAGAACATCTTTCTTCCTTGTGATTTTCTCTCATTTTTCGAAGCTTCGTAACTTGTGATCCGACATTCGGATTCGGATGCTGTTTTTCCTATGTTCTCATAGACTCAAGGTCTTCAACTCTGCTTGAGTCTTCTCGTCCGAATTCTAGATGCAAATTACTCTTTTGCCCTTTGACTTTTCTTTTCTTCTTTTCTCTTCTTTTTTTCTTTTGATTTCTTTCTTTCTTCACATGCACTAAATACCTGCAAAATCGATGAAAAATACACAAAACTTGGCGTACTCATTAGAAAATGTCAGCAGCAATGATATGAGATAAATCATCTCGAATTACATCGCACGGAATGTTAAAACACTCTAAATTACGGGGATAAATATGAAGAATTTATGCCTAATCAAATCCCTCATAACTTAGAACTTTGATTGTCCCGAGTAATGTCCAAGAATCTAAGCAAGGTCAAACTCTTATTAAACGTCTTATTGGGATAGAATACCTCTTTTGTGGGCAAGCGATTGCATTTAGCATATGCAACAAGCCTTTAAGTCCCTAGGTTGAATATACACATAAATTCGTTTATGACTCAAAGAAAAATCAAAATACTTAAAAATTATACGATTCGAACTTTTCTAAAAATAGTCACCGTAAACTTATATTCACAAGTCTTAATTTGTAGTGTGTATGTGCGAAGCCGAAAATTAAACCGCTAACTTCCACCGATTGATCATTACGTTACTTTTCAAAAATTTATTTTTATTCAATTTCTCACGGATTCTCTCATAACCGAATCACTCGAATTGTGGCTATTTTGCTCGGTATGCGTGATATAAAAGAGTAAATATAATGAAACATGAATTTATGAACACAATTTGAAAGACGAAATTTATTTGGGTGAAAATATCTCTTCATCAGAATACGATCGTTGGAAAATGGGAAACATCACCTCTTATTCACACCCATGTTATCTCTCTTATTATCTTTTCGTGTCTTATCTCTCCACGCGGTAATCAATTTTAAAATTTGGACTCGGTTAGGACTTTTTAGGGTTTTAAGGTGTATTGGGTAAAATGAGATGGTTTGATAATTTGAAATTGAAAAATGTTCTTATGATGCCCTTTAGTGCTTTTTCGGGCTTTTGCTCATTTTTCTCTTTTTCACATTTTCCTTTTCTTGCTATTTTTGTTGAGCATTATACCATTTTCCTGCCCCTTTTTGTTGAGCATTATACGATTTTGGACTTAATTTTTGAATCTTCCATTTTCATAGTTCTGGACTAAATGGGTTTTTTGGGTTATAAAACGAAAAAGGACAAATTTTATTAGGCTCAAATTGGGTTGCAAAGGGAAAAAATTTCACAAATTTTTATGGCTACTATTTTTTTGGGTAGCAAATGTGGGCCTAACTTCATTGTCCGAAATACTCATCAATTTACCATATGCGTCTCGAGATTAATTAAGTTTAGAGATATGTTAGCGCGTTTTTCAAGACAACATCTCACACGTTTCCCACCACCAATCAAAATAAAGGAATAAATATCTTCAACTACTTTTTAAACGCAAAATTGAAGTTTGAGTTAATCATTAACTCGGATTGATTTAAAAATTCGCTAAAAGTGATAAGATAGAAATCTCACCGAGTTAATTAATCTCCACACTTATTCGTAAAGTCGTTAATTTTATTTTAATTTCCATCTTTGGTCAATTTCGGCTTTGTGCATTTGAAATTTTACAAATTTGAGACTTCAAACAAAATGTGACATTTTTTAAAAATTTAAATTCCAATTTTTATCTATTTTGAAGAAAAATATTTTTGGCTTTTGCAGATTTTTCAATTTTTTTTTGAAATTTTCGAGGTGTTTAAAAATTTGTGAAGTTTTTGAAAGACGCACTTGCCACCCCCTAACTTAAACTTTTGCATTGTCCTTAATCAAAAGGACTAAAATCTAAAGTAGAAAAGATAATAAGTGCGACAAATAAGAAAATTAATAAAATGCACATAGACACTATATAACTCCAACACACAACTCAAAAATACAACAAAAAATCACCCCATATGCGTTGGGGGTGCAATGACCTATATTTCTCCCCTAAAAACTCATCCGACCCCTTGTACGGGGTACGATGCTCTCCTTGTTTCTCCCGTCCTAGAATCATACACCAATAATCGAAACAAATTGGGACCCTTCCCAAAAGTTAAGGTGTCACCTTGAGATTCGTTATATGTGTTCTGAATAGGATTCGCAACGTGCCCAATAGAATTGTAACTTATTTGTCCTGGCTTGGAGTGCTCCTCTTGGTCAAAATTGGAGGGAATTGTTAAACCTTGATCTCTCTCTCTCTCTCTCGGTAATGCTTGGGTCGGGCTCTAAGTCGGAAGAGACTTGCATCTTCTCCTCTATTGCGTCCTAAATCTCTTTGGCACGGGTGGATGGTCACGAAGAAGAATCTCATTTATTAAATTTTTCTTTTCACTCTCCTCGACGTGATTACACGATTCCAATTGAAATTGGATGTCAACAGTGAGGTTCTAATCCACCGATCGACCCGATTTTTCTCTCAACATTTTCTAGGTTCATGTCATCTCTCACTTTCTCAATCTCCAACTTCACTCTCTCACATGCAACAACGCGATCTCTCTCGCGCTCCACATTCTTCCCTACACACTCATCTTTCTCGGCCTCTAGCTCAATGCCCAAATTATCGCTCTCACTTGTTTTAACCTGGCATACCCCCAATGAATTTCTCGCGTGATTCCTCCCGTGCTCGTGTCCTATGACTTCCATAAGATTTCTTCTCTCTCTACTCGCTCTCATCACCCTCGAGCTTGGTGTTCTTAAAGATATTTGTCTCAAGGGTCATGTTCCCAAATGTTAGTTTCATTCACCCATTTTGAGTATTAATAAGCGCATTAGCCGTATCTAAGAATGGGCGGCTAAGGATGACGGGAACATGATTATTCGGGAGAACGGATGGCTCCTCATCCCAAATGAAAAAATACATTGGGAAGTAGAAAGTGTCAATTTGGACGATCACATCTCCAATAATTCCCCGAGGCATCTTTACGGAGCAATCCACTAGTTGGAGAGTCATATTCGTGGGCTTAAGGGCCCCTAAGTCTAGTTGCTTATAGATGGAATATGGGAGAATGTTAACACTCACCCCTAAATCCATTAACGCTCTTTCGATTAGGTTCCTCCCCATAATGCATGAAATGGTAGGTGCACCTGGATCTTTATATTTTAATGGAAGGTCACTCAATAGTACCGAGCTGACATTCTGGGTTAAAAACACATTCTTCTTTACCTTTAGCCTACATTTCACCATGTGTAAGTCCTTAAGAAACTTAACGTACGCGGGAATTTTCTTGATAGTCTTAAGAAAAGGTAAATTGATCTCTACTTGCTTAAGAATGTCCAGAACATCATCACGTGAGGTCCCTTTTTGAGACGGAACCCACCATTGAGGGAATGGCGCAGCGATGGGTGGTTTCACTATGACTTTAGGCCCACTAATGTTGTCCTCATCGTCACTCTCATTTAAGGGGGTATCTTCGGCCTCTTTCGTGCAGGGTGAAACCTCCTTATCTTTGGCTCCCTCGTGTGGGGGACGTGATAAATCAATGACTCTCCCACTACGTAGAGTGGTAATTGCACAATATTACTCAGGATGCTCGTAGGATGTTGCGCTAATAATAGATTGACCTTGGGGAGGTCTTTGGCCTTAGGACAAAAACTTACCCTTCTCTTATATACTCATGGATGCTTCCAACTTAGAGATATCAGATTTATCTCGGAGAACAAGCGGTCATATTTAGCATTGGTTGCATTTTGGGATTGAATAAATTGATTTAAAGCATCCTCGATATTTTCTCCGTGGCAGGGTGATGTACGGTGAGGGAGGTAGTCCTTGCATATGTGCTTGCATAGGTCACACTTGTTGAAAATGAGGAGGTGGAGGTGGGGCAATGTGTGAATTAGGATTTATAGCAGCGTGTTGTTGTCTATAACTGAACTCAGGATGGTTCCTCCATGAAGGGTTGTAAGAAGTCCCGTGAGGGGCATTAAAGTTACCCTTAAAATCTCCTACCGCATTCACTTGCTCTTGAAGCTTGACCTTCTAGGTGGGTATCATCGGGCATTCCTTTGTTGAATGTCCTGCCTCACAAATAGCACACACCTTATCTCTTGGTTGAGTGGATCCGGGGGTTTCTCTTGAACGTGATTCGAGTAAGTCTTCTAACTTTCGCTCAAGTTGACTAAATCGAAGGTTCCATGTAACGTCCTTATCCATGTGGTAAATACCGAACACAAAAGGAGCGATGGGCATTTGTCGAACTCGATTTTGGGTTTTAGGATCAGATGTGTCCCAAGCTTGAGTAGTCTCGATGACATACTGGGCATCGACATCATTCGCATCTAACTCCCAAAATGGGTTTTCACACATAGTTTGAACGAGTTATTTAAACGCGATAGTTAGCCCTTAATGGAAGAAAGAGATAGGGTGATGCTTCTCAAATCCATGATGTGGGAAAGCATTAACTAACTCTTGGAAGCGTTCCCAGCACCGATCAAATGACTCATTATCTTGTTGTCGAAAGGTTTGAATTTGAGCCTTGACGGAGTTGGTTCAATATTGGGGAAAGAATTTCAAATGAAACTTGGATTGCATATCCTTCTATTGTGTAATTGAATTCAGCGATAAAGACCACAACCAGGTCTTAGCTTTATCCTTTAAGGAAAATGGAAATGTTTTTAGGCGAATGACGTCTTGCGTGCAGGTTTGATTACTAAACATGTCGCATGCCTCTTCGAACTCACGGATGCGGAGGTATGGTTTCTATGAATCCATGCCGTGAAACATGGGAAGAATTTGTACCATCCCATTACGAAAGTGGAACTGTCTTGCATTCTATGGAAGTAGAATGCACCCAGGGGTGACAGTTCGCTCGGGATATAAGAGTTCTTTCATGGGACGATACGATAGGTCTCCCTCACTCGTACCAAAACTAGCGTTATCGGACATGTCTCTTTCTCCTAGTGACTCGAAATCCTCACTTGATGTCCTAGAAGTGTGACTCAAAGTGTGACTCGCAATGGAGTTGGGCGGAGTAGGAGCTGGGACCCAAAACTGAGGTGCGTTAGGAATGTGTTGGCTATCAGGATCATACTTAACTATTGGATTCTGATGAATGCGTGTAGGGTTAGATTGAGGGGTTTGTTGTGGATTTTGCATGAAAGGGTTATGAGAGATGTTATATTTTTTTGCTTTTCAATTTTTTTGAATTTTTTTTTGGCTTTTTCTATTTTATGATTTTTTTAATAAAAAATTTGGAATCAATTTTGGATTAAACCGACCTAACCTAAAAGTCTACCTAATTCCCCAGAAACGGCGCCAAAAATCTTGATGCGACTGAAAGTGTGTCTCTAGTTTGTGCTATTACGGTTCAAGTGCAAACCGGTCACGTAAGTAATAAACCTGGTAAGACGGAGTCGAATCCTCAGGGAAAAAGGACTTGGAACGTAACGACGATAGGAAATATGACTAACCCTAAACGGACTCTAGATAAAGAGTAAAAAGGTGATTAATTTGGAGATTGATTTCTACTAACTAAATGCAAACTAAATTAAACTTACTAACTAAATTACGTGAGTAGAATTAAAACTACTGAAATTGATTAAATATGAATAATGAAGATAGGTTGGAATACACTCTCGCGAATCCTAGTGTGTTTACCAAATATAAAACTAGCTTCTGAATTAGATAATTGATTAAACTAGGTCTTTATTAATTTCAAGCATTACATATATGAGGGTACTAGCCCGCATCATACATAATCAAGAGCAAGAATAAAGCAGTTTTGAAATAGCTAACACTCGAGTCACATTCTTAAACACCCCGGCTACCTAGGGCAAGCGAGTACGAAGGTTGTGATCACTACACAACACGATTCAGTCATTATTTAATTCAAAGAACTAATTTTTTATTCGTGCAAACCACATCGGATTGGGTTCATGCACCCCAGCCCTTAAAAAATCTAGCCTAGCATGGTGCAACTAACTAAAATTATATTTTCTACTGTGCATGAAATCAAAACCATTATGAAATTAAACTTAGATGAGAAAGGGAAATTAAGAACAATTGGAAATAAATAAATTATGCACTTATTAATGAATTCAAACAATAAAGAATAAGAAGAAACAAACTTTACTGAAGAAATTTGAATTGAGAATCACAAAGTTGTAAACTTTAAATTCCTAGAGTTCTTCCCTACTTTATCTCTCTAAAACTATGCTAAAAAGTCTCTCTAAGAACTCCCTGAAGTCTGGGAATATGTTGGAATTAAATGACTACGTTTTTACAAGAATTTGATCCATGCAGAATTTTTTTTGGAAGAAAATAATTCTAAATTTCGACAGTCGAACTTATCCGGTCCAGGGATATCGGTTAGGTTTGCCTTTTACAAAAAGTTTTTGCACTACCAAACCGGTTCATTTTTCAACCTCATCGGTTCGGTTCGTCATTTATAGAAAGTTAACCAAGCCCCAGATCGGTTCGTTTTTCACTTCATGGGTTCGGTTTGGTTTATGTAAAACATCTTTCTTCCTTGTGATTTTCTCTCATTTTTTGAAGCTTCGTAACTTGTGATCCGACACTCGGATTCGGATGCCATTTTTACTATGTGCTTGTAGACTCCAGATGAAAATTACTCTTTTGCCCTTTAACTTTTATTATTTTCTCCTCTTTCTTTCTTCCGGTTTCTTATTTCTTCACACGCACTAAATACCTGCAAAATCGATGAAAAATACACGAAACTCAGCGTACTTGTTAGAAAATGTTAGCATCAATGATATGAGATAAATCAACTTTAATTACATCACACGGAATATTAAAAGACTCTAAATTACGGGGATAAATACGAAGAATTCATGCCTAATCAGTGTCATTGCGTAGGTGGACTCCTACGTGTCAATGTGTAAGTGATATGTCGTTCTTGTGTAATTCCTATATCATAGTGAATTTACATGGTTGGGTCGTCTGAGGTTTTTTCTGTTGTGGATTTTCCTCATACATCGTCGTGTTGTGTGGTTTCTTTTATTTTACTCTTGATATACTCACCTAAATGCATGCTTTAGGTCAAGATAAAATTTGGTAAAATGTTTACATAATAATCCGTTTAATTAATGAAAGTTTAATTGGGTTAATCAATTAATTTTAAAAAATTTGAAAATTAGTGTGTGTGTGTGTTGGGAAATACATATAATCCTTAGTGAAATTTCGACTTGGTATCATAGCAAGTGTCTATAAGTTATTTTGTCATGAATCCTAGAGGTTTATATATGGAGGTCAATCATTTTCTAGGCCACCTTTGTTTGATGGTTCGAATTACGTGTATTATAAAATGCGCATGAAACATGCACTTAAGTCTATCAATGAGCGGATATGGTTAGCCATAAAAATGGGGGGGGGGGGGGGGGGTACCACCCACAACACTTATAGGTGATATTAGATTCCCTAAACTCCTTGGAGTTGGAGTGCGAATAAACATAAACTGGGTAACTAGAACTCTCGTGGTCTTAATGCTTTGTTTTGTGCGGTTGCACTAGAGTAGTTTCACCACATTATGACGTGTGAAACTCCAAAGAGTCTTAGGAGATTATTAAAATCACCCACGAGAGTACTAATTCTATTAAAGATTTCGAGCTTCAAAATCTCACCACTTAGTTTGATATCATTAGGATAGATGACAGTGAAACCTTTGATGTGTTATATGCTAGACTTTCTGATATTGTTAACTCATCTTTTAACTTAGGAGAGAAAATACCCGACACTAAGATTATGGATAAAATCTTAAGTTCCTTAATTGAAAGATATAATAAAAAAGTCACGATTTTTTAATTCTTTGGGAACTGTGGACTCGATGAAACTTGAAGAGCTTGTTGGTAACCTCCAAACCTATGAGCTCGGCATGTTTCCTTAAAACAAGGAGAAGAAAGATAAGAGTTTTCTTTAAAAAACCAGAAGGAGGAAACACACATTTTCGAGGATGAGTCTGACATCGATTCCGATGATATTTATATGCTTGCTAAGAAGTTTAGAGAATTTCTAAAGTTTGACAAATAGAACTCGAAAGTTGATGGAAAGAAATTTGATGAGAACATGTTTAACAAGGTTGTAAAATTCCCTAATAATCAGAATGAAAATTTTATGTGCAATTGAATAGATTCTTTGGGCATGAGGGTTATGGCCATAAGGTAACTGAGTGTCCCACTAAGCTAAGGAAGGAAGGTAAAAATCCAAAGGCATACAATACTACCCTTAGTGATAGTGAATCAGAAGAGGAACCTGATTTCCCCGTTGAGTGTAATTACACCACATTCACGGCCAGCCATGTGATCCTAAATGAAAATTCTTTCGATGAAGATAATTATGTGCATGCGAATTTTGAGGCCAAGTCATGTGAATACCAAGCGAGTGGTGATGATGAAGATGAAGAAGAATAGGAGGGGAGTGAACTTGAGGTTGCCTTTCGTTAGTTGTATGCGAAGTCATTGAAGTTGAAAAAGGAAAAATTCAAGTTGGAAGTTTAAGTTAAAATAATGTCTTAGGTAATTATGATATTAAATTGATTTAGGATTTAAGGTCATGTGAGAAGACTCTTAGGGAGAAGCTCGCACTTGCTGGGGGGGGGGGGGGAGGAGAGAATCTTTGTAGATTGATGGAGAATTTGAAGAAGGAGTCCCTAAGGTTTTATGAGTCTTGTCTTTTTCTTAAGTTTATGATTATGGAGTTAGAAGAGAGATTGAGAGACTCAAGTTATGTCAAATTTGATTTGGAATCTAGTTCGGAGAAGTTAGATAAGATTTTAGGCACCGTCCAAATAAAAAATGACAATTTTGGAATTGGCTTCGATTATCAATGTTGATGTAAAAAACTAGATTACTCTAATTATTTAATCACAGATAAATAAATAAGACAAAAGA
Source organism: Sambucus nigra (assembly GCA_949130495.1). NCBI lineage: Eukaryota > Viridiplantae > Streptophyta > Magnoliopsida > Dipsacales > Adoxaceae > Sambucus > Sambucus nigra. Next base: position 57,238,049 of record OX422220.1, read on the forward strand.
TTTTAAAGTGGTTCAGCCTTATATGAATGGTCTACATCCACTGTTATGTTATTGCTGAGTGTTTGGGAATTCTTGATTACAAGTGCTATCAAGAAATTCCCGTCCCCTTGAATGAGGGTGATGCAAGGTATTTATAGCCCTTTAGGCTGTACATGAAAGGGTGTTACATTAAATGATACACATATGAAAGGGTAATTCATTTAATGTTCTTCAAACGTGCGCGTCAAGATGATAAGCATTCAATGAATAGTTGAACTATTGATTATCTGGCAATTAATATTGTGGTCGAGGTGCAGCTCGAACCGCCTTAGTTGCTCGTCGTCCAAGAGTTCCTCGGAGCATTAGAGTTCCTCGGAAGGTAAGAGTACCTCGGAGGGTTGTTCCTCGGAGTATACTTGTTGCTCGGAGTGAGTATGTTGGTCGGGGAAATAATCTTCCTCGTTGCTATTGTGCCACGTAGATTGACACGTGTTTTCTTATTATTCGTCCACATCAGCATATTAATTTTGGTATCAACAGAAGCCCCCAATGTTTCATTTTTCGAACTTTGAGGAGTATGGAACATTCTTTCTCGGTATATGGCAATATTAAATGGCCTTCCTGGGTTTTAGGAGTCTTTTCTTCATATTTGAATTTCTTTCCAAATTCCCAGAATCCGCCTTTTTGCCTTTGCATAAGCGCTTCGATCTTCGTGCATTTTTTGTCCTTTTAGTCGCCGGTAGCGCAATAATTTCTTTTATGTAATCATTTCTTTCGCTGGTTCCCAAGGCAAAGTATTTAAACTTCAGAGGCAATCCCATCGTCTTCTACCTTTTCAATTTCTGCTTTCGAGTTTTCTAAAACTTTTCTCTCTCTTGTGCGTTCATTTCCTCCTTCGTTTGTCAACAGATCTCCTTTTTCCCTGTAATCTCTTCTTCCTTCTTCTTTTATTCATCATGGTTTACATTATCGAATCTCTTGAGAAGTTCCGCTCTGACTTCTCTATTCCTTCTTGGGTAACTTTGGAGGTTCTTTCTGATCCTTCAAGTTATTTTGATTTGGCTGAGGGACACTGGTTCCCTAGCCTATTTATTGCTGAATGTGGATTTTCTTTTCCACCAAATCCGTTATGTTTAGAGTTCTGTCAGTACTTCGACGTTGTCCCTGCAAAAATAGCCCCCAACACATGGAGAATAGTTAATGGGGTACATAGGTTAAATCAAACTCATGGAACTCGTATAGGAATTCCTGAGATTATGTACTGCTACAGATGGGCTGTTTTAGACAACATTTTTTATTTAAAAACTAGGTTTTTGAATAGGGCCTTAGTAGTCAACCTCCCTGATGCCAACAGGGATTATTTTGAACACGGGGTAGTTATAAAAAATTGGCAACATGCCCCTTTGGTTGGAGATGCAGTATATGAGGGTCCCAGATGCCCCCCATATGGAAATGGGATAGGTCGTTTTCATCTTATTTTGCTTTTGAAATTATGATTTCATGGTATTTGATAAAATGTATGACTGATATTTCAATATGTTTTTGTTTGCAGTTGACAGCAAGAGAAAAACTCCCAAAGAATCAGAAGTTAATATAAGGCAATTGAAACATATCTGGAGTTTGCATCAGAGAATTGCAGACGAGCACATCAGGTCTGCTTCATACTTGTTGCAGTATAGGAGCTATACGTCGTCCTTTACTGCTCGTCCTATGGTCAGCATCAGTGATCCAGTGCAAATTCCTGAAGATTCTGATCCGGAATCTCATATTCCTTTGAGCCAAAAAATGGGCAAGAGAAGAGTTCCTGCTCTCTTCGAGGAAACTTCCTCTGCTGGGAAGAAAAATAAGGTTGATGTCCAAAAAGGGACAAAGAATAAAGATGTCACCTCTTCTGTTGCTTCTCAGAAGGCTGTCGAGAAGCCCCCATTGGCTCCTGTGCAGAAGGATGCACCTGTTGAAGTAACCACTATCTCACCAACCAAAAGTTCTTCTTTGGTTGAGGTTGTTGAAAAGGCACCAAGGAGACTGAGGAAATCCTCCTCGGTCAGTATTTCTGGAGCCATTCCCCAGCTCCCAGCTGGTGGAGATGATGTTCCAATCACTGTTCCTCCGAGCTCTACGATGAGCTTGGCAAAGTTTTTGACCATTCCCGAGGTGCAAGGTACTGAAGAAGACCTTACTCGGGATATGGTTACTTCTCTGGCTGCTCGTCATCTTGCTTCAGTAAGTATTTATACTATGAGTTTTTCATATTTTCCTTTGTTATTTCCCATATTTGTTTCTGATATCATTTCCCTTTTCTGATTACAGTTGACGAGCTATTTCAATATAATCCTTAAAAAGGATGAAGCGATCAAAGCTTCTTGCTCCTCGTCCACTGTGGAAGGAGCACTAGATAAAGCTATTAAATCTGTGAGTGAATCTCGTCAGAAGTATGACGAGGATAAAATTGAATGGGAGAAGAAGTTGGCTGCGTCTGATGCAGAGAAGGTACAACTGGGTAATAAAGTGAAGGACTTGGAGAGAGAGAATAAAGACTATGCCGAGAAACTTTCAGGCTTTGGGGGGCTTGAGAATAAACTGAAGTCAGCTGAGGAAGAGTTGACACTTCTGCGCGAAGCAAATCTTCAGAAGGAGGAGTTAGAGGCCAAGCTGAAAGCCTCCGAGGACCTTCTATCCGAGAAGCTCTCCTCGGAGAAGATGAAGAGAAAAACGGCTGTGAAGAAATCCTTTCGGACTGGTTGGGATAAAGAATGGGATAGGGGTGTAGCTGCAATGATGACCCAGGTGAATTATGGAAGTTTGAAATTCTTCCATGATGGTTGGGTTGCTGCCTTGCAAGAATTGAAGGTGAGCGAGGACTCTGAGCTATTTCAACAACATCTCCCTGCTCCTCCTCCAGTTATTGAAGACGAAGATGAAGACGAGGCTGCATCTGAAGAATCTTCAATGACAGGGGGTGATCAAGTCCTTGTTCCAACACCCAACCAGACAGCCACCGAGGAGATTTCTTCGTTGCCTACTCCTCCAGAACAAGTCCCAGCTTCTACCAATCAGATCAATGTTCCCACCGAGCAACCAAGCTCCTCGTCCCAGCCTCCCGAGAAAGTCTTGGGAGACAAGGAAAAGGTGTGAAGTTGTTCGGTACTATCTTTCTATTTTTCTCTTTACTTGTACTTTGTATCTCAGATCTTTGTAACTTTTGCCTTATGATCTAATAAAATTTGAATTCTTTCTTTCCATATGATTGTCTCTTCTTTATCTGCACTCTGTCTTGATCTTCTTTTTCTTTCTCTGTTAGTTTATGGCCATGATGGATCTTTTGTCTGCTAATGACACAAAGTTGATGCAGCAATGCCATGAGTATTATAAAGCTGGTCATACAGACCTTAGTACATCAGAAGTTACTGACATCCTTGGCCATGATGCTTCAGAGCAAGTAATTGAGGCTTATCGGTACCTGGAGGATTTACTTGATCGAGCTGTGGCCAATAATGTGGCATACTACGACTTGATCGAGGAACTTCATTGTACTTTAGAAGATCTTCAGAATCAACACAATGAATCAACTGCCTTGTTGCACAAGGAGTATGAAAATATATATCAACAGCTTTCTTCTGAAACAGGCCATAAAAAGATCATTGCTGGATACGATGTCAGGGAGAGAACCCTAAAAGGTGAATTTGAGGCCTGCAGACAGATCGCCGAGCTGCTGGAACAAGAGAATAACAATTTGCAGAAAAAGTTGGCACAATATGAGTCTGCAGCTTCATCCTCTACTGCCTTGGTACCGGTCACTGATGAAGGATTCTCATTCTTAGAGGTTGAAAATGCCAAATTAAGGCAAGAATTGGATACTTTAAGAAAGTCTGGTGTTTCTGCTACTGCTCGGGGACGAGGAAGAGGTTCTCGTGGGTGAGGAAGAGCTGCCCAGGATGTTAACGAGGAACGAAGCACTTCAGTTGCTCGGGGTGGATCAAGAACTCCTCGTAATATTGAAGAAGCTCGTACTTTATCAACATTGGAAAGTCAAGCGTACCAGTTGAACGCAAAAGATCGGGCTTTGTCTGAGATGTCCAAAAAAATCCTGACTTTGGAAGATCAACTTACTGCAACGAAGTCAGCTTTACATACCAAGGACCTTTTCACCAAAAACCTTCATGAACAATTGGATAGATTAACCTTCCAATTCCATAAACAGCCCAGGGAATTTTGGAATGCAGGTTATAATGAGGCCCTTTATCACTTGGATGCTCGTATCGAAAATGCCAATAATGAAGGTTATAAACAGGGCTGGCTGAATGCCTTATGTGTATTAAAGCTCGAGCAAGGACATTTTTTGTGGTACTACTATGAGCCTGGAGTGCTCGACTTGCCTGTGCCACATTTCAAGTTGGACATGGAATGGATGCCTGCTCGCGCCATTCCTCGGAGCTTGATTGCGAATTATCTTGGTGACTATAACCTTCATTCTCAAATTGACATATCTCGTCCTGAGCATCTCTTGGATACTCCTTCAGTAATGAATGTCAGAATGTTGAAGGACTTGAATTTCATCAATTCTCCTCAGACATTAAATGATCCTCCTGCTGGCGAGGAACCTGTATCAAAGGCTGAAGGGAAAAAACCAATAGAATAGGATTTTCAATGTAATAGTTAGCACACATATGTAACTTGTAATTTATTTTAATGAAAGACTTTCATTTTCTGTTTGCAAATCTGTATTCCTATTCTTTTGTACTTGTCTAACACTTTTACATTTGTGCATATGTATCTGATAAAAAGATAACAATATTGTGTTGTTCATCAACCAACTTAGTAATAAAAATTGCAAGTATCAATGTTGCTCAATCACCTAATAATAAAGTAATGAGTATAAAATGTTTAAAATGTTTCCAACCAACCAAGGTTGTTAAATTGTGTTTGTCGACCAACTACAGTTGATGGGTTTTTATCCCCGACCAACCATACTTGGTAAATTTTTTCATAAAATGTGTTCGACCAACCAAGGTCGATAATTTATCCTCGTCGACCAACTACAATTAGTTGGGTGTTGATCACCGACCAACTATACTTGGTTCAGTTTGGAATTTTTTGTATTTTCTGGAATGATTTTACCTTCCGACCAATATAAGTTGGCCTATTTTGTTTCTTAATCAACCAAAATTGGCATTTTAACAATGTTGTTCTTGCCCTTTTACCAATCAAAGTTGGTCGTGGGTTTGAACTATTGCCTCCTAACCAAAGGAGTATATTTTGTTCTCGCCCTATTACCAACCGAAGTTGGTCGTGGGTCCAAATTGTTAGGTTCTTTCGAACTATATTGTCCATAAGCTCTTTTACCAACCGAAGTTGATCACGCAAGTGTACGCCTCCTAACCAAAGGAGTATAATTTGTTCTCGCTATTTTACCAACCGAAGTTGATCACGCTCGAACTATCAGGTTCTTTCGAACTATCTTGTCCACAAGCTCTTTTACCAACCGGAGTTGATCACGCAAGTGTACGCCTCCTAACCAAAGGAGTGTAATTTGTTCTCGCTATTTTACCAACCGAAGTTGATCACGCTCGAACTATCAGGTTCTTTCGAACTATCTACTAGTTATTTTACCAACCGGAGTTGGTCACGCTAGCGTATGTCTCCTAACCAAAGGAGTATAGTTTGTTCTCGCCCTTTTACCAACCGGAGTTGGTCGTGGGTCTGAACTATCGTCTTCTTTTTGCTGTTGAACAGCATAGTGTACAACACTAGTATTCCCCGAAAAAATTTCAAAAAAAGGAGAGAAAAAATTGTGAAACATCATCTTTTTATTCATGTTGATGGAACTGCTGTACATTTTACATTATTGATAATACTTGCGAAGGTGTTCAGCATTCCAAGCATTCTTGAATTCCTCTCCTTCTAGAGTTGCTGTTCGGTAAGTTCCTGGTCGAACAACTTCTGTAACTCGGTAAGGTCCATGCCAGTTTGCTTCCAATTTATTGTGCTTCTGAATGACCTTCTTTAGCACATAATCTCCTTCTTTTAAATCGCATTTCTTCACCCTCTTGTTGTAGAACAGAGCTGTTCGTTGTTGATAAGCAGCATTCCTAATGGCTGCCTCTTCTATAACCTCCTCGAGCATATCCATATCCAGTCTTCTCATCAAGTCACTGACTGGGGAATTGAAATTCAGCACTCTGTGTGTTGGTAGACCCAACTCGGCAGGTATTACAGCCTCACTTCCAAATGCCAGTATATATGGTGATTCTCCAGTCGCTGCTCGGGGAGTTGTTCGGTAAGCCCACAATACTGATTGTAGCTCATTAATCCAGTTAGCTTTATCTTCACTTAGCCTCTTCTTCAAACCATTTAGCAATGTTCTGTTTGTTACCTCTGTCTGCCCATTGCTTTGAGGATGACCTGGTGCTGAATGGGTCTTCAGGATGTTTGATTGTTGACAATAGGCAGCAAACTCCTCGTTGTCGAATTGTGTTCCATGGTCTGTAAATGAAGGCATGAGGGAGACCATATCGACAGATGATATTCTTCCAAACAAACTGGTATACCTTCTCGTACGTCATATAGATAAGGGGTTCAGCTTCTACCCACTTAGTAAAATAATCTACTGCGACGGCGAGGTACTTGAATCTTCCTCGGGTGATTGGCAGTGGTCTAACCAAATCAATTCCCCACATGGCAAATGGCCAAGGGGAAGTTATGGGTGTCAACAATGCTTGTGGAGTTCGTCGGATGGAGGAAAAACGTTGACACTTGTCACATTTCTTATCATAGGCTATACAATCAGCCCTCATCATCGGCCAGTGGTATCCTTGAGTCATCACCCTTTGCAAAAGTGTTCGACCTGCTACATGAGCTCCACAGGACCCTTCATGGATTTCTTCAATTAATTCTTTCACCTCGGAAGGATGTACACACCTTTGCAAACCTGCCATAATTCCTCGTCTATACAAAATACCATTAGTTAGTACATACCGAGCAGCTTTATACTTCAATTTCTTGGCAGCGAGCTTATCTTCCGGTAATTCTCCTTCTTCAATATATGCCCTGATGGGATCCATCCAAGATGGTCCTAGATCAAGGGTGATAATGTTTATCGCCAGGTTTTCATCTATGCTTCGACTTTCTAGTACTTCAATTGGTATTGTTCTTCACAGTTCGGTACGAGTAGCTGATGCTAGTCGGGCCAGTGCGTCTGCTCGTGCATTCTCTATTCTTGGTATTCTGATTAACTGAATAGCATCAAATTCTGCCAATAACTCCATTACCTTGGCATGATACTTGACCATTAATTCTCCTTTAACTGCATATGCTCCCATCATTTGATTCACAATCAATTGAGAATCACTGAACACCATCACTTGTTGCACTTCCATAATCTTTGCTAAATTAAGACCTGCTATCATGGCCTCATACTCAGCCTCATTATTGGAGGCTTTGAATTGGAATCGTAAGGCATATTCCATGTCAATCTCGTCTGGGGTGTTCAAAACAATTCCTGCCCCACAACCTGCTGTGCAAGATGAGCCATCTACATATAATCTCCATATGGGTAGCCCGTCTTCAAATTCCTTATCTGATAGAGTTTCTCGGTGAAATATTTATTGCTTCCTTTCATCCTCCCCTGGTACTTTTCGCTCCTCGTCGACCATCTCTTCTCGCTCTTTTACCAACCAGAGCTGGTCTGAGTTCGAAGTTGATGATCCTTCTACATCCACAAGTTCTTTTACCAACCGGGGTTAGTCTGAGCTTATGTCTGTTGATTTTTCAACATCCACTTGTCCTTTTACCAACCGGAGTTGGTCTGGGCTCGTGTTTGTTGATCCTGTAACATCCACAGGTTGATCATCGAGTAACTTTTGCTCCTCGGGGATATCAGGATAAGTAAATTCTGCTATAAAATCTGCTACAGCCTGCCCTTTTAGTGATGATCTGGGTTCATACACAATATCATATTTACCGAGCTCTATTGCCCAATACATTAGTCTCCCTGATTTCTCTGGTTTATGAAGGGCTTGTCGTAACGGCATGTCGGTATACACGACGATGGTATGGGCCTAGAAATATGGCCTCATTCTTCTACTTGCTTTAATTAATGCCAACGCCAATTTTTCCAACTCCGGGTACCTGATTTCTACACCTCGGAAAGCCTTACTTGTGTAATAAATTGGCTTCTGGACTCCATTCTCCAATCTGATCAGTGCTGAGCTGACTGCATTCTCTGATACTGCCAGATATAAGTACAACTTTTCGCCCATCACTGGTCTGGACAACAATGGAGGTGTTCCCAGATATTTCTTCAAGTCTTGAAAGGCTTTTTCACATTCATCATTCCACTCGAAAGTTTTTTCGAGTGTTTTGAAGAATGGAAGGCACCTATCAGTTGCTCGAGATACAAATCTATTGAGCGCTGCAACTCATCCCGTAAGACTCTGTACCTCTTTCTTCGTCGTTGGAGATCGTAACCCTAAAAGAGCTTTGATCTTTTCTGGATTCGCCTCAATGCCTCGCTGGTTGACGATGTATCCGAGGAACATCCCTTCTCGTACTCCAAATGTACACTTCGTCGGGTTGAGCTTCATTTGGTATTTATCCAGTTGATCAAAGGTCTGAGCTAAGTCAACTAGATGATCAGCAACTTTCTTGCTCTTTGTCAGCATATCATCGACATAGACTTCCATGTTGCAACTGATTTGTTCGGTGAAAACCTTGTTCATCAGCCGCTGGTATGTCGCTCCTGCATTTTTCAAACCAAAAGGCATAACATTATAGAAATAAGTTCCCCTAGGGGTAATAAAAGAAGTACTTTCCCTGTCTTCAGATTTCATTTTGATCTGGTTGTAGCCGGAGTAAGCATGCATGAAGCTGAGCAGCTCGTGTCCCGAGGTAGCATCCACTAATTGATCAATTCTGGGCAATGGAAAATGATCCTTTGGGCATGCCTTGTTAAGATCGGTGAAATCAACACACATTCTCCATTTATTGTTTTTCTTTTTTACCATCACCACGTTTGCTAACCAGTCTGGATACTTCACATCTTCAATGAATTGGGCTTTCTGGAGCTTCTCGACCTCCTCTTGTATAGCCTGATTCTTCTCGGGGCTAAATACCCTTCTTCTCTGCTTTACAGGCTTGATCTACTTATTCACATTGAGCTCATGACATAAGAAGTTCGGATCTATTCCTGGCATGTCTTCATGACTCCACGCAAAAGTTTTCTTCCTGTTTCTCAAGAAAGTTATTAACTCCTGTTTTATTGAAGCATCCAACGTTGAACCTATCTGGGTTACTCGTTCAGGGTGCTCATCGTCCAGAAAAACATTCTCTGTAGATTCCACCACCTGTCCTTTTACAAGTTGGGATTCATCTCGTGGATCCAGTGTTTCAATTTCTGTACCTTCATCCCCCTGGTAGGTAGTAGTCTTTTTTCTTGAATCTTCAAGCTCCTCTTGCTCGACAGATGAATAATAGCATTCCCTAGCTACTTTCTGATCACCTTTCACAACTCCTACTCCAAAATTTGTTGGGAATTTTAAGCATTGATGTACTGTAGATGGAACTGCTTCAAACTTCTTCAAACCAACTCTTCCCATGATGATGTTGTAGGCTGACTGCACATTCTTATCCATCACAAAGAAGCGTATTCTCTCTGTTCGACAAGCAGGCCAAGTTCCAATGAATATGTCCAACTTGATCGTCCCAAGTGGAAAAACTTTCTCGCCAACAAAACCCAAAAGAGGTCTGTGATAAGGTTCCAATTGAGATAATTTTAAATTCAAGCTGTCAAAGCATGAATAGTACATGATGTCTGCTGAACTACCATTGTCTACCAGCACCCTTGAAATCACTACTTCTTTCATCCTCATTTTGATCACCAAAGGGTCGTCGTGATGGTAAAGAACACCTGCCAGGTCATTTTTTGAAAAGCCATTGACCAGCTTCGCTTTGTTTATCTTCCTCGGATGATCCTCCTCGGCTAAATTTATTCACTGAATGTACGAGCAAGCTTGTGCCTCTCCGAGGTAAGCTTTTCTTTCTGCAGTAAGGTCTCCTCCTCCTGCATCTCCCCCTGTAATAACATTACAATCAAATGCCCCAAAACGTATGGAAAATACCTCTCGTTCTGGTTGCCTTGGTTTCTTGGGAAGATCGGGGTCATCCTCGGCATCATCTTCATGTTCTCTCTTCTTTTTCTCCTCTGCTCGACGAGGAGATCTAGATCTCTCTCTAGTTCGATCATTATTTCTTCTTTCACCTCCCCGATCAACATACTTTGCTAGCTTTCCTCTTCGGATGAGTGTTTCAATCTCGTTCTGAAGAGCTATGCAATTTTTAGTCATATGGCCATGATCCTTGTGGAACTCGCAATATTTATCCCTGTTCCTCGCATCGGGGTCTGACCTCAGTTTCTTCGGCCATTTTACCTCCTCGCTATTCTTAATTTCTTCCAAGACATGATTAATACCCATTTTCAAGGGAGTATAATTATCGTATTTCTTCAGAACTTCCCATGACGACTTATTATTTCTGGAACGCTTGTCATCGCCATTGCCCTTATGCTCTTTATTCTTAGACTTGTCGACTTCCACCTTGGTGTCTTTATCCATATTCTTTTTTGCAGTCATAGCCTCCTCGGCATTCATGATTTTGGCCGCTTTTGCCATCAACTCTGACATAGTTTTAGGTGGATCTTTCGCCAAAGTGTAATACAACTTATTAGGCAACAAACCACTCATCAAGGCGGTGATTGCTGTATTTTCCTCATAATCTATGACTTCCAGTTTCTCATTATTGAAACGAGTTATGTAATCTCTAGTGCTTTCACCAGATTTTTGTCTAACACATAACAAGTGTGCTACTCTTTTTATTGGCTTTGCTCCAAAACAGAAATTGTCGATGAACAACTCGGCCAATTGAAAGAAAGTTGAAATCTTACCCCGAGGAAGATTGTTGTACCATATCTGGGCAGATCCGGGTTGAGTTCCCGAGAATGCCCTACATCTCATCTCGTCGGGGACAGCATAGATGTCGGCAGCAGCTTGATATTGCTCTATGTGAAGAACAGGATCTGTCTTTCCATCGTATTTGGGGGTCACCACAGGGGCTTTAAATTTTGATGGTGTTGGAAAATTTACAATGGCCTGGACAAAAGGTGTCCCTTGAACAAAAGTTCGTTGTAGGGGATTCTTCGCCTTAGCCATTTCTCCTAATCTATCTTCCAACCGCTGAAGTGATCCTTTCCACGCTTCATTTCCTTCCTCAGGCCTATTGGTTCGAGCAATTGATCGTTCTGAGGTAGCTTCCTGAGATCTATCTTGACGAGCAACTGGTCGTGACTGTGCTGATCCTTCTCTTAGATCTGATGGTTGTCGAAAACTTCTCGACATGGTCTTAGGGGGACTCCTATTCCTCCTAGGGCATAATCGGCTGAAAGGAGAGGCCCTACTTAACATTTCCAATGCGCTGGCCCTTTCTGGGGAAAGGGTGACGCGTTGATGAGTATCTGTAACCCGTATTGACGAAGTTTGCCCAGGTTGATAAGAGAAATCATCAGATTCCTCATTACGATATGATTCAGTACGCCTGGATCGCGAAGAAAGTAAATAGGTTTGCCTCTGACCACTTCGATGCCCTGACTGTGCAGGTGCACCGCCATGAAGAGTTTGTATGAGTTACCGCATCGTATCTTGCATGGCGGTTTGTCCTTGAGCCAGATTTGTCATGATCCCGACCAGATCTGGAGGTGCAGAGGGATTTAGAGGATTTCCAGCATTTCCAGCGTTTCGATTGCTAGATTCTGGGTTATCCGCCATTGGTGATGAATGATTTTTGGTGAAAAACGATAATAACAAATCGTTCCCACAGACGACGCCAATCTGTTGATGTAAAAAACTAGATTACTCTAATTATTTAATCACAGATAAATAAATAAGACAAAATATTTTAAAGTGGTTCAGCCTTATATGAATGTCCTACATCCACTGTTATGTTATTGCTGAGTGTTTGGGAATTCTCGATTACAAGTGCTATCAAGAAATTCCCGTCCCCCCTGAATGAGGGTGATACAAGGTATTTATAGCCCTTTAGGCTGTACATGAAAGGGTGTTACATTAAATGATACACATATGAAAGGGTAATTCATTTAATGTTCTTCAAACGTGCGCGTCAAGATGATAAGCATTCAATGAATAGTTGAACTATTGATTATCTGGCAATTAATGCTGTGGTCGAGGTGCAGCTCGAACCGCCTTAGTTGCTCGTCGTCCAAGAGTTCCTCGGAGCATTAGAGTTCCTCGGAAGGTAAGAGTACCTCGGAGGGTTGTTCCTTGGAGTATACTTGTTGCTCGGAGTGAGTATGTTGGTCGGGGAAACAATCTTCCTCGTTGCTATTGTGCCACGTAGATTGACACGTGTCTTCTTATTATTCGTCCACATCAGCATATTAATTTTGGTATCAACAATCACATTGCTTTCCAAGCTAAAGATAAGAACAATATTTTGAGAGGGTAAACTCTTGCTAGGAACATTAGAAAAGGTCATCACAAGGGTAAGATTCCTTGTGTCTATACTTTCACACATTGCGGTAGGAGGGCTTAACTTAGAAAGTTTTGTTATGATCTTCGAAAAGGTACTAGGAAGTCTAAGTCTAGTGTCACCAAGGTTTCCCAAAAACTAAGATCATCATGTTACACCTATGTGGGTTAAGAAATTCTATTTGCAGGCGCTTAATTTAAGCTTGTTAATTATTACATGCTTGCACATGATTCTTCTCACTTTATATCTAATGATTTATTGTGTTTGAATGTTCTCATACACTAGATTTTATGCTTCATAATATATGCTATTATTAGTTTTATGATGCCTGAATCTTTTGTATTTTGTTTTTTTACTTATTGGGTTTTATTAAGAAAAATACAAAAAGATTTTATTTATTTTTTAAGTCATTTTTAAAAATGTTTAAAACCTTAAAAGGATTTTTCTTTTGTTTATGTATTTTAGTTTTTATCCATTTTATGTGGCATATCCTTGTGTTTAAATTCCATGTTTCCATGTGGGTAGGACAATTATGGTTTACAATGCATTGGATTGTTCTTAATCACGCTTGCATGGAGTTATTCGACTTTGATTTGCTTAACGGATTCACTTTATATATGTCTCTGCATACACTTTGCATGAGCTCTTTTAGATTTTAACTACATATGATGCATGAGTTAAGTGAGGTGTTCTCATATCAATTGTGTGTGTATATATATATATATATATATATATATATATATATATATATATATATATATATATATATATATATATATATATATATATATATATATATATATATATATATATATATTTGACTATGGTGGATTTGTGCATGTAAGAACTATTGCCCATGAGCTTGTTTTTGTTTGAAAAATATGAGGGTGCAGTGGAAAGGGCTACAAAGGGAATAAATCTCCTTTGCACAAAATGCCACCATTAGTAAGAGCCTAAAAGAAAAGAGAGGCAAAGAAAAGAAAAATTGCCAAGGCCATGTTTTTAAATTGATGCTTTAAAATTGATATCTTCAAAAGAAAAAGAGAAAAAAAATGATATATGTTTATTTTTTATGGTGTTAAGTTGTATATCAATTAGTTTTCATAATGAGTCATAGTTTAGCTTAATTATTTGATATTATTGATCTGAGAATCATCACTATTTTCTATGCTAGTGTGAATTGTGTATGTTTTTCCTTTATTAGTTATTTATTTGTCACTTTAGGCTAAATCGAAGTTTAATAAGTTAATGCGATCAAATAGAACTCATTGGATATATTTTGAGTGATTGGGTCATAATTCTTTTATTTTTAGTTCACGCCCCTTCACTCTGTATCACATTATTTGGACACATTAATGCCAAACGTGTGGAAAGATTAGTGTTTTATGTTGTTTGTGGTGTTTATACCTACACTCACACACACACACACACACACACACACACACACACACACACACATATTTATTTATTTATGCGCATCATTCGTATATGCGCAGTTGTATATATATGGTATGTGTGTTTTTGAGTTCTTTGTATTTAATCTATATTTCCACATGTTTCATCTTCAATTTAAGTTTGCATGTTTTATGATCATACTGGTTGCTTTCTTACATTGGCATCTTATACTTCAATTTCTGCATAAAAATTGGAATAATTTGTTCATTGTTTGGATTACTTGTGTTTGTGTTGCCGAGTTAGTTTATCGCTGCATATCATTTCACGTCATTGCATGTTATATCTTGTTTTTATTTATGTTTACATGTGCTACATTTAGGGAAAAAGTCGTTCATATTGTGCATCTTTATCTTTCTCCATTCGTGAACACAAATAGGGAGAAATGATATCTAACTCTTTAACTCAGAGGAAGAATTTTTTACCTTAGGGGAGACATCTTACCTTAGGTGGAGAATACAAGACAAGGGGGGAGGTTTTTTGATATGCGGATTTGTATTTATTATATATTTTTTTTGCATTTGAAAGGTGTGTTTACGTGCGGAAGTTTATAAAAATCCGAAAAGTTTTCAGAAGAGAAAAGCTACTCAACGCTTGTGTATGTCAATGTCTGTACTTTTTCCTTTTGGGGTTGGGATTGAGTCTTTAGATATCTTAACATCCCATAGGTTTTTATTTTTGGTGTTTTGTCCCGAAATAGACAAAGGAGGAGATTTGTAATGAAAAATTCCAATAGAGTTGATTTGTATATATATTGACTTCATTTCGCTTGGACAAAACCGTTTGAGTCATAGATTATGACTTGAGTTTGTTTATCCTTCAAGCCTATCACATGGTTGTTTGAAGAATGTAATGGCCAAAATAAGGCGTCTATATCACCGTATTGTGTTTCATGCCATATTTAATCTTCAACATTTATGGGATCTCAAGAGGTATGAATGCATATTTAGTTTGATCCTTGGATTCATTTGGGTGTTTTTTTTAAAATGTTTGAGACTATTTTTCATAAAAAGGTTTTTAAAGAAAAAAAATATTTTTTGGTTTGTCGTTCGAAAGAAATGTTCAGTTGTTCAAATGATTTTACATACATCGTTCGAACAAGATGTTTTGTTGGTTCAAACGATTTATTAAAATTGGTTCAAACTACCGTCTAATGAAATGCAATTGAAATTTCTCTGTTTAACAAGAAAATATCGTTCAAAGCTCGTTCGAAGTCCGTTCGAATGAAATCAGTTGTTTCATTCAAAAGAGATCATTTTTGGTTCGAATGAGAACAGTAAGTTCATTAGAACGATATTATGTTTTTCGCTCGAATAAGTTGTTTAAATTTATGCTGCCTAAATTTTCATATTTTCAATATAAAGGAGCGTTGACAACAGTTTTATGCAGAGGTCTTTGCAAAATTATTTTCCAAGAGCATAATTTGGCACCAAAATTTGTTTACTCGTCATCTTTGGTGAGTATATTTTATGTGGCGGATTCTGTGCATGTTATATGTTTACATTTGATGGACTCCGTATGTGTGGAGGTTTGAAGCGATGGACTCCGTGTTCTATCCATTAATAGTTTACTAAGCCAAGTTCGATGGATACAGAGGTGTGTGAGGAGCACACGTTGTGACATTGTGTAGGTGGACTCTTACCTGTCATTGCAAATAAGGTCGAAGGAATAAAGACACATCAAGGATTGAAGGATCTAAGTCGGTGATATAAGTCCACTGTCGTCCTTGTGTAATTCCTATATCATATTGAATTTTCGTTGTTGGTCCATCCGAGGTTTTTTCCATTGTGGTTTTTCCTTATACATCGACGTGTTATGTGGTTGATTTTATTTTAATCTTATTATACTCACCTAGATGTATGTTTTAAGGAAAGTTAAAAGTTAGTAAACTATTTACTCTGTTTAATTGATGAAAGTTTAATTAGGTTAATTAATTAATTTTGAAATTTAAAAATTGGTGTGTGCGTTTGGCAATCCATATAATCCCTAGTGCACTTTTAGTGATTATTATTTTAGTGACATATATGAGAATAACCAAAGGAATGTAAAGTTCATATATTCCCATTATAACAAAAAGGACACTTAAAAGAGTTTTTCTTTAAGTTAAAGAGGAAACTAATCAAGTGACCCATCGACCCTGTAAAGCCAAAATCATTTAGGTTTAGCCATTGCCATAAGTTAGGTAATCTTTGAGAGTTTTGCATTTTCCCTTAACCCACTTTCTCTTTGGGTGATTTTAAGAGTGGTAGGGATGTGTATAATAAGGGGAAGAAGAAGAAGAAAAGAGGAATTCCTTGAAAATGTTCCCATGGGAAAGACTACTAAGCTTGACCCTCCCAAAGTGGTCTCGATGTTTGAATCATTAATGATCAATCCTAGTTATATCACGAGACACATCATTGACAAAGCTGAGTTAAAAACACTGAGAGATCATGATAGAGAGAAATCTTTATCCTCTACTAAGTGGAGTTGTGATTCGTTTTTAGGTGCTTTAGAATGTTTGATTTACTCATTTTGATTGGTATCTTTCTCCTGATTCTATCCTTTTATTCTTTAGGTCATGTCCTTCACTTTGTTTATACTATTAGACTTTTGCCTTGTATAATATCGGTCTTCAATTTTTTAGGTATAATTTTATCCCATGTGCCTAATTCAGGCCTACATGTTTCTTTATTGTAAAAATGGTTTTATTTATGACTTTTATACTCCATGTTTAGAATATTATATCTTGAAATGCCTTGGTAAATTAAACTTGCTATTTTAGAGTATTTTCTATAACTCTTAACTCATGCACTTTACACCGTACTATAACTTGAGAAATTTCATGAAAAATATAATGAAAGGATATATTTTCTACTTTTACTGAAAATTAAAGGTCTTATGTGATGTTTTGAAAAAGGGAGTCGCTATTAATCCTTTGTGTATTGAAAATTGATATATATATATATATATAAGAAGGCTCACCTATATCATGCTCTATACATCACACCTAGTTGTAGGCCCTAAAATACTTTTTTTCTAAATTTTTTATTTTTCTCTTGAAATTAACCTTCCAATAAACCCATGTTCAAAAAATAATTTCAAAATACATTTTGTAGCTATTTTTAAAAAATCCACAATAACCTGCTCAAAATACCTTGTTTATAAGGGTCTGCGCCAGCAGTTTTTTGTGGATTTTTTAAAAATAGCTAGAAAATGTAATTTGGCCTAATTTTTTGAATATGGGTTGATTAAAGGTTAATTTCAAGATAAAAATAAAAAATTTGCAGAAAAGGTTCCTTAGGACATAGAACTATGTTCGATGCATGGTGTGATGTACACATTATGATGTAGGTGAGCCTTCCTCTCTCTCTCTCTCTCTCTCTCTATATATATATATATATATATATATATATATATATATATATATATATATATATATTTCAAAATCATGAGTGATGATATGGCAAAGACTTCAACTTTAGGATTGTAAGAACTACCTTTTATTGGCAAGAGTTCCCCTCCTTAAGTATTGAATGAGCGAAAGCCGCTACATGAAAAATTAATTTCAAATGTGATGTCTCAAACATGTTTATCTATCCAAAATTGAGTATAGCAAGGATATAAGACTTTAAAAGATTTTAATCATAAATCATTACTTGAGGAAGAAAAAAAGGTCGTTGAAAATTTATCTTTTCCAAGGAAAAATGTGACTTCCACTTTGTTGCATAAAGCGGAAATTTTCGAAAATGAGTTCAAATATCAATATTCATTTTTGATTTTGTGGGTTAATGATCATGTTATTCACTTTTCTATCACAGAGTTATGTCTATGAATCATGCTATCTTTTATGGATTTAATTTAACCTTAGGCCTTTGAATGCTAAATCATTATTTTTGTAGAGTGTTTGACATAACTAAGAACCTTAGTATGATCTTCTAAAAGCTTATTTGACATGTTAATGGTAATTTTTATTGGTATTAAAATGTATCCGCTAATATCTTGGAATATTATTGAGTACATTTTAACATATGTGTTTTGTATTTATATGTTTTCTCTAGCTTATGCTGCGATCAGGCATCGCTGGTATTTCACTATAGGGATGGTCATGACCAGTGAAGGTTAAGTTCGCTGCAAGGAAGTTTTTGGGTTTTTAAAGTTGCCTATATCAGGACTTTGTAACTTTTTTCCCCATTGTTTTCTTTCGAAATCTTTCACCTTAGATCCTCCATACCTTCCTCCCATACCAATATCTTGTAAGCTATTTTTAAGGAGTTCTCATCATCTTTCTAGTGGTCAATCATGATCTTGATAAGTTTATCCTTCTTAGATTTCTTAATTAGTACCTTTTCTAGACTTAGGGATTGGTGTTAGATGTTAAGTTAGATTTTGAGGATTTTACTTGTTTATGGATGTTGAGTTTACTTGTCTTAAGATGAGATTAATTCTCTTAGAGTAGATTTTTTATGCGTATATCTTTGCTTTACACATTTTGGTTTTGTTTAGTATGTGTAAGAGTTTATGAGTGTTTGACCTCTTGTCATTCATGATATTCTCTCATATTATTCGTTTAAGATCCTTGGTTTATCTTATGATATTTCCATTTCTCATTGGATTTTTGTGCTTTGCTGTCTTGGTGTGTGTATTTTTAGGCTATTTTCATGGCGCTAAAGTCTCGTGCATGTGCTTCGACTTCCTATGATCGTTTCAAGTGCAAAAAACTTTTCTCAAATAGCTTCGAGAATTAGGGGAGGTTTATTGATTTGGATTCCCTCTGTGAAACACACATTTCTCATTTATTGAGTGATAGAGAGTGTATTGGAATTTTTTCTCAAATCAAACCGTGTTACCCCATTCTCGTGAGAAAAAAATTATTCCTCCCTTTGTGGTTCGTAACTATGCCTTTAGAGAGAGAGTCTCCCAACCAAAGTTTGGGGAGTAAATGTGAATATTTATACCGAGTTGATAAATAACCAATTTAAAGTTTCGGTATAGGAGCCCCCCAACTATCCATATTCACAGAATGATGGTTTTCCATCTAAACAAACAGTAATCAACTTTAGTAAGAACCATTGTTAGTCTTAAACTGGTAAGAATTTTTCCCAAGCATATATTGCAAAGGATTTTTGCATTCTTAATATGGTTATGTCCTTATGCCTTTTTCCCATATACCACCCTCATAATGTCTATTCCGATCATACACAACTACTGTATGATATTAGGATAGGTTATTGTGTGTGTTTGTGTAACTAGATCTTGGACTCAATCTTTGCTCACATTTTAGACGTTAAGAAGCCTCGCTCTTTGCCCTTCAGTTATTTTATCGTGCACTTGTTTTTAAAGCTTGAGGTTCCTATTATTCAAGATGAACTAAAGGAAAAGCCTGAGTCTATGTTGATTATTCAATCCTATTATCGGTAGATTACTCAACTTGGTGACTATAGTGGATATCCCGTTCAACCTCGTGTTATTCCTTAATCTACTCCTCCTCCCTCTCGTACATCATAAGATACTAGTTTGCATTACTTAACTGAAGATGAGTTAGATAATACTCAGTTTTCACTCAACTATGTTCAATCTTATTTCCCATTTTTGAAGACACTTAAGAATTTCTATTCCTTCATTAGTCCATAGAATTCTTCTCTTTGCGATGACTTTCATAACACCTTTGACACTCATTTAAAGAATGTCGGGCACACCATAGAAAATTTCATACAAGTTTTATTGACATGTGTGCCATGGACACCTTGAACAAGAAGAAGTGATGTATTTAAGTTTGTTTATTTTTGTCCTTTATTTGTTTGAGAGTTTTGGATTTGGTTGGTATTGATTATATCTATTGAAATTCTTTTAACTCTTAACTTTAGTGACATGCTTATTACATTTTAGCACAATTCTTTCGTATATGTTATGTATGACATATTCTATCTTTTCATGTGTAGTAAAATTGATTGTTCTTAAGCCTAGACTTCATTTTAATTGTTCACTCATTATCTAATTCATTCTATATTTGTTCGTATAATTAACATGTTTTACTCTATTAAAATGCTTAGTTTACTTTATCTCATCACGTGCTTAGTTATTTCCTTTTTATCTTTTCATGACAAAAGGGGGAGAAGTTTATAGATAAGGGTAGTGTAATTTTTAAAGCATGTTAGGTTGCTTTGAGTTGTTTGTTACTATATCCAGTTTATTGAGAGGAATAGTATGTTTAAGGGGGAGTTATTTTTTTAGATATATATACATGATGATCACATGATCTTATTGATATATTAACATGTTTATATTTATCATATTTTCCTTGTCTTGTATTCCACTTAGTATTTTGATGAATTTAATACTGTGTGAAAGTAATTTTGTCAGAAGCTCTTGTGATCCATGAAGATGGCTAAGTATCTTGTTTTGATTAGTTACTTGCAACAAATGAATATTTCTATTTTTTATTTGCCATTAGGTAGACGAGTCTTAAAATGGTAGATTTTTTTCATTTGCTTGTAATTTTTCATTTTATCTTTTGTCTCAAAATTCGACAAAGGGGGAGATTATAAGAGAACATGTACACTCAAAGTACCCCATAAGATTAGATTATTTAAGTTCTTTCCCAAAACATTTTGAGTATTTGTCCCAGAGTCCCCAAAAAGCTTCATGAACTTGAACTCGAATCATTCATGCGAAGCCTCAAGTACACCACTTAGGATAAGTATATTGACTTAGCGTACTTAGATTCATCCCATGGTTAATTTGTTTCCATAATTGGAAAATCCTTTTAATTAACAGTTTTGGATAAAGTTTCAGATACACTAGACAAATATACTATTCATATAAAAATATTTGTATTATTAGAATTGCATCTTTTATGTGTATTTTAATTACGGGTGTTCTTGGTTGGAATAAACATACGTAGGGTTTTGAAAAAATATATTTTCATAATATTTTTTAGGAAAAACTCGACAAAAACCCTGGACAACAGCACAGGCTGCTTGCCATAACGAAGATTTTCTCGGGTTCTTTGGGCAACTTATTTCTCTTCAGCAAATATTTTCTTCACTGTACAAAAGTTACCGAAAAATTATGTCGGAAGCACTTTTTGGAATATCCTTCCTTAAGACATCAATGGATAGTGTCTCAAGGACACATTTTCGATCGATTCAGCCCTAGATTTGACCACTTGAGACTTTAAGACTTTGACACCTAACCTATTAGCCTCCTAAATGTTTCATACCTCTGGGTTATATAATTATGTGCTTAACACTCTTCCTAACTAAGAGAGAGAGAGAGATTAAAGGAAAAGCTTTTTTCTGATCAAACTCATTTGAATGTTAAGAGCATATTTTACTCATTTTCTCTGAGTTCTTCAATCCATAGCTTTTGGGTTTTCTCTTTGAGAAAGCTTTAGAGATTCATATAATCATCTTTTTAATCAAATCATTTTAATTAAAACCTTTGCTCATGAGTATATATTTTATGTACTTTGGCTTGAGAAACTTATTGTGATATTTAGAGAACCATACTCATGTGTACACCTAGACAACCTTTTAGGATCCCCTCATAATATTTGGTTTAGATTTTGTGGTTTCTTAAAGGTTCCAACCTTGGAACAAAAAGTTTCTTCAACTTTAAAAAAGACTTTTTTCGACCAGGAGGATTTGAAGACATTAGTCACGGAGTAAAACCAATAGCGGTTGTTTAGCATTCTTTAGTTATGGACGCTTTCTTTGAAAAATATGTTGTTAAATAGTGTACAATGAAAGTTGTGTAAGTGTCTCACAGTGTTCTTTTGTAAAACTCTACCATCGTATATTTGTCATTTATTTTGATCCAGGGTTTTTCTCGTTAATGGGTTTTTACCTTTTACATCTGGACTTATGATTATTGTCTTACTTTTCTACATCTTTTAGAATCATTGTCTTAATTTAAGAAGATGAAACTTGGATTCTAAAATCTAATAAAATATTTTTGTCACATAGATGTTTAGGATTGTTTACCCTTTTATACTAACAAATGAATATTATTTTTTATGAATTAGGTCAATTATTTTCATTTTGGTCATTATCATCACGAGGCACACTCTCACTTATCCATTATCATTCGGTCTATGCGGTATGACCATAAACCTTGATTATTATATTAAAACGAGTATGTTTTGATCAACTAGTTGTGCCCATGTGCATTGCACGTGTGGATGTTTCCAGACATTAATCTTCCACTGCAAATCTGTGAATGAAAAAGTAATAAATATACTTACAACATATTATGTAGAATTTATTTTGTTAGAATATAACATAAAATATCTAGTATGAAGCATCAATATAAGATATTCATGTGAATACTCTAAATCTATAACAAACGAATTAAGAACTTCCTACTCAAAAGCACGAAGAAATACATAGAAACATGTATGTTTATATAATTCGAATAAACATATCAAAATGAAATTATCTTGAAATGATTTATAATGAAATATCATTAAAAAAAAGAGTTAAAAAGAGTTTCAGTAAGCAAATTCCAAATCTCCGTTATTGAAAGACAACATTTGATAATAACAGTGTGTAATCCTAAATACTGAGAATTTAATGCTTAAATATGTTGCTTTTGACGTTTGTTAGGACTGAAAGTTTCTTCTTCCTCTTCAACTTTATGAGCGACAAAACGTGCGAGATTTCGATCGGATTCTTTAAGCGCTTTCCCTTTAATGTAGAATTTGTGGAATTTCCCAATGCACGTGTATAACTTTCGAATATATTTTGAGTGTAAAATTCCATGCGAATTAAAAAAAAATATGAATATTAATTATATGTAATTAGTATTGAGCGTATTGAATATATGGACGAATTTGATTTGTTAATAAAAATGATATTACCTTGTCCTTATAAGCGATGAAAGTTGGAATGTTGTAGCCAATGAAAGACTCTGCTTCCTCGAACAATGTGACTGATGCTCTTTCATCGTTGTCTTGGACCACAAATTGAAGTAAATACCTTTTTTTTTGTTTCAATAATGTGTAAGTAAAGCTTTATATATGAGTTGTGTAAAAAATTTGTTAAGGAATAATAAATTATTTATTTTACCTTGGTGTAATTTGAATTTGAGGAACCACAGTTTAAGCATGTTCCAATTCCATTTGCAACAGTGACTTTCTTGTTGCATTCATTGCAAGCATCATACCATGGGTTTTCTTTGTTTCTGACCTCCATAATAATAGCGACGAAAGAACAGAAAATATTATGTTGTATGTGAAAACTGTATATGTTATGTTATGACAATGAAAATATTATACATGTAAAGTGAATTGCCATTAATTTAAGGATTACCTCCTTAGTTGATGTGATTCCATTAATAATATCACGAATAAAAACATTATCCGCATTCTTGATAATTTTTGGTGGGGGTGAAGAAATTTTTTGGAATTGTGTGGATTGTAATGAGCTTGACAACCTGTAGTAGACATTTTTTCAATTAATATATGTATTGATGAAGTTAAATTGCGTGAGGAAACAACATCTGACCATTGTTTTAATTCGGTAGCCTGTATGATATCGGGGTCAATCTGAATTGTAGTCATTGAGACACTGGTCAAGCTATATTCCTCTGTTAAGAATGCATTTATTAAGTTTGAAGTAGTAGGAGCTTTAGTAATTTTGGGGTGTATTGAAAAAGAATTTTTTACCTTCGTAAGATGAAAGTTTAGCTTGAGAAACCGCCATTATAGGAAATTCTGCTAATAAGTTACTCAATTGTTGTCCTTTATTCTCTGCTAAGTCGCCCCACAAATTGAACTTCAATGATTGGAATCTGTGATAAATAATAAATGATAACATGAAATAATATATTAAAAAATATGAAGGAAACTTAGTATTGTAATTGAAATATTTCATTTAGAATTCATACTTTGTATCTCGAAGGGTTATATCGCGCAAATTTACTTTAGTTTAGTCAGATGGTTTTGTAATGGTTCTCATTTGTTGGACATTTATCACAAATTCTATCACATCTGTATGGATGAGAAATTGAAATAAGATAGAAATAAAGAGTTTTATAATTGTTAGAGTAAAACAAATGTATTAATATTTACCATATGTTTTCTCTTCCTCTTTTTGTGTGAGAAAATCTTCAATGGAGATGTGAAGAACTTTTGTACAACATTCTTATTCTGTTACATAATCCAATTGATGGATTTATATTGCGTACCAGAATGATTGGACAATTATGTTTAAGTTTCAATGCGTGTGGTGGCAATCCATTCGGCATTAAAGAATTTAAAAATTCTTCTTGGTAATAGTTGTGCGTGTTATCCACAACTTCATCAAAGCTATTTAATGTCTTCAATTCTCTGGCGAATATTTGTGTTATTTCCCTCAATCCAGATTGCAGGTACGGAGGATGGGACATTTGTACATGTGATTGCAAGTACGGAGGATGGGAATATTTGCGTTATTTCCCTCAATCCAGATTGCAGGTACTAAGCAACATCCGTATCTGCGTTATTTCCCTCAAAAGGAATATTTACGTTATTTCCCTCAATCCATATTGCAGCAACCTCATCAGATGTAGGAGCATTATAGATACGTTGATCAAGATTGACATGTTTAGTGATTCGAACTTGAAGTGCATCGAGTGAAGGGAAGTTCTTTAGTCGGCATAAGAACTTAACATATATATTTTCATGTAGCACATTCAATAGTTTTTCAACTATATCAACGTTTAAGGATAATGCTGGTAAGATACCCATTCTGTTCTCAACCTCATTGCTAGTGTCATGAAAGTAGAGTTGGAAGTAACATGGGTTGTTGTTTGGCTGCAATGAGGGTAAATGGTAATAAACTTGGCCTTGAACTCGGAATGTGTATACACCGCATCTTGAGGACGCTAGTTGCTTATTAAGAGTAACTCCAAATGAAGTGAAGGCAAATATGCTATTGTATGTTCTGATATTAGCACGAAATTCTCTTGATTCGGTTGAATTGGATGTGAAAAGATCCCATAAAACATCAAGTACAAAAGATTCAGCAAGAGATATATGACCTTTTTGACAGC
The DNA here is from genome assembly GCA_949130495.1 of Sambucus nigra. Lineage (NCBI taxonomy): Eukaryota > Viridiplantae > Streptophyta > Magnoliopsida > Dipsacales > Adoxaceae > Sambucus > Sambucus nigra. Next base: position 57,263,027 of record OX422220.1, read on the forward strand.
AAAATGTGGGTGGTTCATATTGGAATCTCTTGGCATTGCAATAATGAAAATTGGGAGTTGATTTGAGTTCTAGCAATGGAGAGTAGAGAGGTTCGTATATAGTTTCTCCTATTAAGAGAGCAAGTGTAATATTAAATATGTATTTGATTAGTCTTAGATGATTTACGTAATCGTAAAGTGTTTAATTACTTATTTGTATATAACCTTGATATCTGTAAGAGTTTAATTGTGCTCGAAGTAACCAAGTAACTCGTTGTCTTATAGAAGGATTTGGGTTACCAGGGACATTTTCGGATGTTGAAATGGATGACATTTGTAAAAATATGTCAAATGACTTGTCTGGAAGAGTATTTAAGATGTTTAGTAAGAGAGGAGCATGAGAAATGTAGGTGAATGATTCTAGAATTTGAAATAAATGTTGATTTGAATCTGTTATTTCTTCAAAATTTTCAAAATATAAAAATTAATACAGGTCTATTTTTTTATAATGTTTGAAATGGAGAAAGTATTACGTGTCTTCAATGTAGAAATTAATACGTGGGAAACATATATTATTTTACATATATAATTGAAGATGTAATAATTTCAATTAATTTTATGTATAACTTGAACAATACTGAACTGACATATTCATAATTAGTAATTTATTTTTCATAAAATATGAGTAATGAAAAAGTGCATATAGATGTTTGTTACATATCTGAGAAATACTTACTTGAAAATATAAACAATTGGATAGTAAACATTTGTCAAAGGCCAAACCTATAATTGATAAACATTAAAACTATTGATTGAAAAGTAAGATGAACAAAATAAACAATTGCAGATTATAATTATTTATTTTTTTAACTTGGATAGAGTACCAATATAGGTAGTGATCATTAAAATATTTTCATTACATTTGTTTGTTGTAACTGTTGTAACCTTATGAAATAGTTCTTAAGGATTTCATTTTTATAAATGTTTGAAATTTGTATACCGAAACTCAACAGATTAATTTGAAGTGGAAAAACAAACAAAATATGAAATTAAATGAAACAGTATTAACATACTTTATAATAGAGTTGCAAAAAGATTGCAATCAACAATATTCATAAAATACAAGAGGAATATAAGTATAACAGTTGAAGTATTCTACCAATAAATGAAAATTATTAAATGAAATTGATATCCATATGACATACATTTCCACAGTATATGCGCTACTATATCACTAAATGCTGGGTACAAATTATACACTTTTAGCGGAAACACATAACATTATCAATAAAATAAAAATTTCTACAAATATATTGAAGAGAAAAAAACTTAAATTTTAACTATACTTATTAGTTATAATAATAGAGTGAGGGGACAATTGAGTTTACAAAACATGTGTGCCTACTGTAATAACAATGAAATATTTCTATCCTCTGCATTTTCTCATAACATGTATGTTTGTATGCATCTGATATATAGACACTTGTGGATTGTTACTGTAATTTTAAAGAGTAATGCGACCCCGAAAGGTATGAATTAAAACTGATTTTTCTACACGGTAAATTCGTCTTGGATTGTATAATGGGTTTTAGTTACTTTTCCCTGGTGGTTTGGAGTTGGTTTTAGATAGGGTGCCCCAATCTCAGTTGCAGTCCTTGGGAAATTTCTTTGGAGCTTTCTGGGCAGGGCTAGGTCTGAGACTTATGGAGGCTTAAAAAATATGGTGAACAACATTAAAAAACAAAGCACGTGAATCATGTGAAAACATGTAAAACATGATAGGAGTAAAAGTGTTACAACAAGTTTTCAAGAAAGCATGTTACAAGAACATGTGATCATGGACGTGGAACATGTGAAGAAACATGGGAATTAATGACACTAGCTATATATGTCCAAAAGATATCATAAAAAGAATCATGGGGAATGGATGATCATAAAAAATATCGTAACATAAATGATACTAGATACTCAAGAAACATGTTATGAGATGAAAATCATGTATATGCATCATCAATAACAACATTTTGGTAAAAAAAACAATACAAGGTATCACAAATAGTATCAAATCTCATGAACTCAAAAATAATAGCCATTAAGATAGAGTACTAAGCACTAATAAACAAAAACACAAAAATGTTACTAGGGACATGAAAAGCAACAAGGAGCAAAGGCGTGTATAAGGTCGAACTATAAAGATAAGAAAAAAAAATCACCTCACAAACTCAAACGGATCACACAAAAAAAATCCCAAAAATGATAGCCTGCAAAAATACTATACAACACACAAAGCTCTAAGAATAAACACAACACATTTCAAAATGTCACACAGGATCAATGAAGAGAGTGATTTTAATATACAACATCGAAGGCCGAAAGTAAAACAAAAAAACTGATCTATGATCAGAAACACATAACAAAATAAAGAATTTCTCGGAACTAAAATAGTGTACCAAAAATAGAGCATCTGTGAGCACAGGGGAATCTCAGTCGTGCGAATAATTACCGTGCATACAAGTGTTTCAAGCGTGTGCATGATATTGTCCAGATTTCTTAGTCATGGAAAAATGGTCTAGAAAATACTAAGTGTGAAACTAAAATCCCAACTCTAAAAAACATGTATGAATGAATGCAATGCATGTAAAATATTCATTTTTCACATGAAAAGAAAAAATATGAGAGAAATGCACTAAAATCAACAACTCTCACACGCACTTATATACAAATGAAAACTTTAAAGTGAAATATGTGATAGTGATTAACCAACATATGGTAAATTTGATTTAATAAATAAATTTTCTTTAAATTTTGATTGAAGCATAGATTAGGAACACCTTTAATTCAAATATCAATCAATTCAATATAAAAGGAATCAAATTATTATCAAATAATTTTAAGCAACTTTGTATTTAATTCAAGGCATGATTTTTGTCAGTTATAGTAACATGATCAAGAGTATACAGATAACCAAATTATATGAAAATTATAAATGATGCTTAAATTTATAATTACACCAATATTCTTTCAAGATCCTAAGTAAACAATAATTTTTACCCATTTTTCTCCCTTAAACATATGTTGTTCAAAATATTTTGAATGCCAAATAAAAATGGCAAATTTCATTTTTGAAAAGATATGCCCTATCTTGTTTTAAATTTCTGTTTAGCTCTTGGCTTGTGGCCCTTTCTAACATATTGACTTTTATAGTTGATTGTTTTTTCACACACCTAGATAATACCTACCCAATGATACTTAAATTTAAAATTGGGTAAAATCACTCTAATGGTAACCCTTATCAACGCATGAAAACTGTCCTTTTTCAACTCCTTCAATGTATGAAACGCACAAAAATATCACACATGGGCCATAAAAACTTTCATAACCAACAAGAGATCTCAGTATTTGATCATGATTAAGTAAATAATTACAAACAATAATTTTATAAGTATAGTCATATGCATCAAGTGAAATGCAAGAGATCAAGTAGTGTGAAATCAATACTAAAGACTACAGCAAATTAGTCAATCATGATTTTGCAAATGAATTCTAACCTGACGATTAAATCAATCAACATTTTTAATCAAAATGGTTAAAAATCTATATTTCAATCATCATTCAAGTTAAATCAATTCATCAAATCATATGAACCAAAGACTTAATCACATAATCATAAAAAGAAACAAAACATAAAATGTTTTTTAGAGTTTGACAAAGACTTATGCGTGTATTTAAAAAAATGTTTAGTAAGTAAAAATCATTAAAAAATGCATGAAATCCTAAAAAAAAATGAAAAATAATCCAAACAAACTTTTGAGATCACACGCACAAGATTTGTTTCCTTATAAATCAAGAATGAATAATTGGGTACCTATATACAAATAATATCCTTGGCATCATAGAAAATGATCTACCTATATAGCGATCGGTGTTCCATCTCCCGAATCAATGGTAGGAACAGAGGTAACCTCTTTGGTCACAAATTTCTTTTGAGGAACATCAAGATCGACCCTCTTTGTTGACGCGTTACTAGGAAATCAGCTACCAACTCTTGGAATCCAACTCGAATTCCTCCTAGGATTCTTATGCCTACTCCTTGGAATTTGAGCATATGGTTTAGGTCTAAGAAACTCCCTTTTAAACTCACCTTTAACTTGCACTTGGAAATTCACCCTTATCATAAACTCAATCATTTGATCTATATGTTCAACAGTAAGATATATCCAGAAAACTTGTCTCTTATTATCAAAGTACCTATGATTTCGTTCTCTTAAGCATTTACAAGATTGATTTATGTGGCCTTGTAATTTGCAAAACATACAATAGGCAACATTTATTCTCATACATTTTCTCACATTCTTTCTCATCTACTTTTTCTCTTATTTATCTTTCAAACCAACTCTTTTCAGATTCTTCTTTTTGAAGCAAAAGTGAACAACATGATTCATTTTTCCATAAAATAAGCATGCATCTCCATTCTTCATAAAAATGGATATAGGCTTAACTTCTTTCTTTTTCAATAATGGAGTTTATTACTTATCATTCTTTTTAAGAATAAAACCATTAACTTTAAATTTTGAACTTGCAACCTTTTCATTTGTTGAATCTTTAAAACTAATGCCATGGTCGTTATATTTCACTTGAGCATAATTTAACAAAATACTATTTAGAACACTTGTTCTATTAAACAACTCAAGTTTCAAATCCTTGGCATGTTGCACTTCACGTTTCAATCAAAATTAATTTTTAAAATTTGGTTTTGAAGTTCACTATCTTCCCTTTCTTTCAAAATGGATTCATTTTGTAATTTCAAAGAATCACATTCTTTTTTCAATTCATCAACTTCCTCTTTTAGTTCCAAACATTCTAATTGGACACAATCAATATTTTTATCTTTTTATTCATGTTGACTTTGAAAAGTTTTCATTTTATTCAAAAGTATGATGTTTAACTTTTTGTGTTTCAAAGACTTTTGATAGAGTTTATCAAATGCTTCTCGAATATCTTCCACATCATCATCACTAACTTTTTATAATCTCGGGATAGAAGTGTGTGAACCTTTGCTACTGCAAGCTGAAGAGTCACTAAGTGACCTATTAATATAAGCATTCACTCTATTCTTTCTCATAACACTATCTAAAGACATTCTTCACCACTCACCTTCTCACTCTTATATAGCCTAACCGTAAAGGTTATCTCACTTTCTTCACTAAAGTTCAAAGTTTTAAATTTATAAACTCGAAGATTCATATACACATCAAATAAAATAGAACCTAATTTTTTATGATACTGGATTAATATATAGACACGATGCAGTTAAAAGAAGCTAAAGTTCTAAAGTGCTCTCCTAGGAAATTGAAGTTCTAAATTACTATATTCAGAGTCTGAAGTTTTAAATATTAAAGTAATGACCCTTAAGTTCTAAATAAGAACTTGAAATTATATTTACTTTTCGATATATTATTTATTGTAATTATTTTAGTGGTCTATAAAATAATCTCAATTGTTTATTTATTCATTGAATCACGATGATTAATATTAGGAAAACCCTGAAATATTAAAAAATCCTAAAATTTTATTCCCCAATTATATATTAGAAACCCAGTGTTTCCTATTTCTAACCATGATGTCTCTACCATATGATCAAAAACATAAAATTTTGATTTCTTAATTATTATCCCAAAATTCTAACTTTAATGGTCAATTTTTTCTCTCGATATAGTTTTATAACTTAATTTTATATTCCGATAATTAAAGTTTTTGTGATTGAAGCCTTATGATATGCGGTACATGATTTTTGATGATCCAAATCCATTAAAATGCATGATTTATATATATATATATTTCTTTGGGCGACTTTTCATAAACCTTGGTGGGTATTGAAATTGTGAATGACCTCAGACTTAACAAGTGCTCTCCTCAGGACCTGAGACAAGTTAACGAGATAAGTGTAAAAATATAAGATAAGTACGTAAATAATTTCGGACCTCAGTTAAGGATCCTACGACCACTATCAAATGGCATTTCACTATTTATTAGATCATAAAAGAATTATTACAATCTAGAAGATCTCTAGGGCCTTCTCCACGAGCACATGAGGTCACTCCATCCTTTGTCACCGATCCAAATGACCTTAGGAAGTTACTAATAGAATTATATAAGGATTATTAAGTATTAATTTAGGGCTCAACAAGGAATAAAGTAAGTAAGATAGCAGGAACTGACCCAAGCTATGGTTTTATAGTCACATCAGTGGGTTAAAAGTGTATGAAACAATGAGGGAATACTTGTATAAGCTAAAATCTTTATTCTTCTAGTGTATGATGATTTGAACATATCTTCAACCATTCTCCAGCTCCCCACATATATATGCATTCTCTAGGATAAAGAATGAGTGGATTATCACAACATGGCTATGGTGTCTATGAGGTTTAACGATGTCAACCAGGGGGTGGAGTGTGGGCTAAAGGTTTTGCAGGTGATGTATGGTATTTATTGGGTGAATTTAATGAGAGTCATCAATACAAGTGGAGCTGAACAGTGGTGGTAGGTGGAATAATGTTGTGCTTTTCACCAACCCACCGAAGGAGTTGTAAGAGTCCAAACGGACATATAGGATTTTGGAACCATCAATGCTTGTCCGTAGGATGGTTAGGAGGCATGTCGTAAGGATATCGCTCTCTATTGAGGGTTAGACATCCTTTGTCAGCCTTTTTTTCAGACTGATGTCTACTATGTACATCGGAATTAATGGGACGCTAATGCTGAGGTCTCTGATCTTAGTTAAAGAGATATGTTGGAACGGCTGAGCATTTTATGAGGTTAAAGAGGTAGCTAAGGCTTGTGGTGCTCTGTGGTGCCTTTTTGAAGGAATCATTGGTTTTGAGGGTTTAAGAGTGATCTAGAAGAGGTTATGGGTTGAGCTTAGGACCTTTGGCCTTGTATAAGGGAGTTAATGGGTCTAAGAACTCTCGGAATACAAATAGTTTGATATGGTATCATTAGTAGCACAATTATTCATTATGCAAGTTGGGTGTTAGAGAGTAACTAAGCACTCACATTCCTATCAAAATTAGATTTTATTGGGAAGAAGCTTGCATTGGGTGTGCAAGTGGATAATGGAAGTGATGCAACGTGCCTTGGGGATGGAGGGATTGAAGCGTCAGGACTTAGGGACTATAAAGGGTCCCCTTGAGTTGATTTGAGTTCTCCACCTTTCATTCCAGCCTTATATTTCTCTAAAATATTTCTTGAGCAAAAAACTATATCCTTTCCTTTTTAAAAGCAAGAATGTCTTTCAAAAACATCTCCTCTTCTAAAATCCTGGAACCCACACCCCTTTTAGCTGTTGGTTCTCACATATCTCTCCCTTTAAATGTGGAGCAAGAGGTTAGGGGTTCAGACCATCTTCCTACTTGGTCGATTCCTTCCATTTAACTAGTAATCAATTACCTGGGGTCCAATGACACTAATTTCTCTGGTGGAACCCATTCCGCCTCTCGAATCATTGAACAAGATTTGGTGGAAACTAGAAGGACATACTAGTTCCCTGAGTTTACCACTTTAAGGGATGCAAGACCTGAGAGGGAATTCTCCTTAGTTTTTAGGAACCTATGATTCAATGAGTTCTTTATTCAATATGGGTCCAGATTTCCACTGCCTCTGCGAGTGGTGCAGATCTTGAAGGCTATTGGGATAACCCCTTTTTAGCTAGTGGCTAACTCTTGGAGATCTTTGATGGCCATAGTATTGGCCTTTAGAGAGTTAAGTTGGGGGGGGGGTAAAAATGATGCCAATCCAACCTAATTATTCAAGCTATACAAGCTCCAGGAACAAAACAAGCCCAAAGAAAATGGACTAAAATATTTCTCCCTTAAAGTAGGTGTGGTCTTTGCTAAGGACAACCATAATTCCCCCAAGAGATGGAAGGAGAAATTATTCTTCATTGGGGTGGAGGATCAAATTCTTAATACTTGCTTTGATACCAATTTGAAAGGGGAGGATTCTTAATATATGTTATGATACTACTTGTTAGGGAAAAAAATGCTCTAATACCACTTGATGGAACTTAGGTTCCCAGAAAAATTCAAAATTTTAAGTTTTAAAGGGAAGCTTCACCGAGTATTTCTAAATTTTAATTTCTTTCAAAAGTTAAATTATCTTCTTTTAAAGCACAACTTCACTTCAAGTTCAAATGTACACAAACCAAATTAAAAACATGCTTAATTCAAGACTAACATGAATTTTGCCAAATTAATTATTCCGACTTGAATTAAATTAAACTAAAATTACCTAATGTTATTAAGCATCAATTAAATAACTTCTAGTGGTTAAACCAAATTATATCTTATTAAACCTAAGAATGCATCTAGATTAAATTGCAAGATAAAATAAACACAACCACAACGCTGCGATGTACGAAGAAAACCCACAACGAAAAAAACCTCGAACGACCCAACCACAAGTCCACTAAGTACGAAATTAAAAAGGACACGACATAATACTTACACAACGACTCGATACCCTCGCAATCCTTGAAGCTCTTCGTTCCTTCCACCTCTTCCTAGTGACAATGCAGGAGTCCACTTACGTCTTGGAGTCCACCGATGGGGCAATGCTACCATCACTCACATAGAGGCCACCATATGAAAATCCACGAGCATGGAATCCTCCGCAAGAAATAATATCCACAGTGTTGGGAATAAAACCCGGTTCCAAAGATGATCTCAAACAAATATCATGATGAAACTTAGATCATAAACAATTGGGTGTAAAACTTGTGTTTTGTTTGAAGGATTAAACCATGAATTGAACACAAAACTTTCTTAGACTTTCTTAAAAGAGTTTTCTCTTTGGAAGTTAGAAAAAGTCCCTATAAACTTTGTAATCCCGTACTACATAAAATGTGGGAAAAAGTAGTGGGGGAGTTACAAGAAGTAACTGCAGAAAAAGTACCCATTTTTGCAAAAACTAACACGGTCGTTCGAACTACATACCGGAGTCGTTCGAATGACAAATCGAATGAGAAGACAATAGCTAAAAAATAAAGGCTCATTCAAATGACAAATCAAATGAAATATCAGTGAAAATAAAAATAGGCATGGTTAGATACCTCGTTCGAACGACTTGGTAATCTAGTTCGATTGAGGTCGTTCAAATGAATTTACCATGTAATTTGACAGGCGAGGTGGCTAGCCGCCGCCATTACGCTACGCCGAGAGTCACTAAATAAGTACTCATTCTTAGCATGTGACATATATGAGACATATAAAATTCATTCCGCAAGATACTGTTTAAAATTGATCCAATAAGAATTAACCATTCATGCACTAATAAATCCATCACCATGATAATCTCCAATAAATAAATCCAATCTCCAATAATGATAAACTCGAATGAAATGATCCAACTACAAATAACTGAATAAGACCGTAAAAAAATGTGGAACCGAGTGTCCCATCAACTCCATAAATAAAGTCTCATAATAAAAGTGTGACAGAAAGTAAAATAATCTAAACTATTAAGCATCTATAAGTAAACTCCAGCTGCACCTCCAAAAGATCTCCAATAACTCCTATGCATCTACTCCAGCAATAAACTTAAAATGTTAGTCAACGCAATAGGTCACAGCCCACTACATGAATCCAAGCTACTCTCCCCAATTAGGGCCCGAGAACCCAGACAATAGCATTATACACAATAAATATCACAACATAATATTTTAAATTATAGGAGATAATTGATAACGTGCGAGTAAAATAAGCTGCGAACACCTAATCACGTAATTACGCTATACCAAGTTTAGTCTCCAATTATTTTACTTTATAAAAAAACTATCCATCCAATTTAATTCAATTAACCTGATTATTATTCTTATCCAAAATTAATATCAGTCGCAAGACTCATGCATAAATTTTCTTTATTTAAATTGATTTATCACATTATTATTATTACGGTGCTGTCATAGCTAGCCGACCCTACTCTATGTCCTGCACTTATTCGGGCCCGTCTCAAGTTTTACACCACACATATTCCCCCCGTAATAGCCAACCAACCCTTATTTTGTCAGCCCTGCACTTATTTCTGAGGTTCCACGCACGACACGTCATAATAGTCAATCAACCCTTTTAACTGTCAACCCTACACTTATTACGTCATCACACACCCACACGTCGCAATAGCCAGCCAACTTGTACATCGCAATAGCTAGCCAACCCATTTAACTATCAATTCTGCACTTATTAACGACGCTAATTCATTTTAATACACATTTATTATCTTAGGCATTTATCCTCAATTTTTTATTTTCTCATCATCTCATATTCTTATTATTTTATTTTAGCCCCACCCTATCATAGAGCATAAGATTCAAACCTACTCCTAGTCCCATACCCAGAGGTCTCCAAAACACAACAGTGTCCTATCCTATTTCGTAGGATGAATTCTTATAATTAATTTTTTCTTAATCTCACACTTAGGTTATCCAAAACAATGGGCCGTCACCAAAAATCAGCCTCACTCCGAAATATCCCATCCGTAGAAATCTACACTAATTAGTCCCATACCTAGAAAGTTCTAACCGCAACTAAGACCTACCTACTAGTCCCATACCTAGCAAGTATTCCTAAAATTTAGGTGATAGCATATGACCCAAAATCCCGTTGTCCCAGCGATGATAAAAAGAATCAACACAATAATTAACATATTCTAATGTATCAATAATAACAAAATTTTCACATGCGGTCGCAATTAATTTTAATTTAATTCATTCAAGTCGTCGACATAATTAATCTAATTTATTTTATTTGACAATTACGATTTCTAACAACATGCAAGTTTATAGCGCACCCAAAAATATTTACTTTTATCAAACCTACGCAATTCTATGTGATTTCCAAAGTTTTGTTTATATAAAATGAAATTTCTATGGTTTCTACCTGCAAACCTACACCCATGTCACCCAAAGTCCAAACTCTACCCTAAATACACAAGGGTTACAAGTATTAAATCAAATTAATATTTTTAAAAAACTAGTCGCAAATTAGTTTTCACTTTCCTAATTAGGTTGTTAATTTATTTAAAGAAAAAGACATGAATAAAAGTTTAGGCGACACTCAAAACGCATAATACTAAAGAGAGAGAATATAAGAATTCATGCCTACTGAAAAGTCGATTGAAAATTCTGAATACTCGATTGTATTCGTCTCGCAAAAATAAGCAAGTTTCGTTCTTGGGCCTTCTTGAAAATAGGTAGTTTAGACTCCAAAAATATGATTAAGGTTTTGTTTAATGGGGGCTTGAAGTTCAAATATAAGGGTCTGAGTATTCTCTTTTGTGTAGGAAAAAGAGGGTTTAAAAAAAATAGTTGTGACCTTTTAAAAAAAAAAGTGATTCCATGCTTTTTTTATAAGGTGAGATAAAGAGTCCCAATTGGATTCCAACTCTCAAAGGATTTAATTAAAATTTATAAAAAAATCTATAATAACAGTCTCATGCACGTCCCAAGAATTTCAGCCAATTCTCATACATGCTGTGTGTGTCCCATCCACAATTGGAGACAACCACTCGCGTGACATCATCAGGCCCGAAGCAACAAAGTATTAGGGAACTAATAAATAAAAAAATAAAGAGATCAAGTAGATAAAAAAAATAATTAGTATAATACTTAAGAATTTTACAAAGAGTCCTAATTTCTAAATTTCTAAATTAGATTTTGTAATTCACAAGATAATTAATTAAATGTATTAATATTCATTCAATTATAAAAAAATTCGAATCCTCATAAAAATATTTATATTTAATCCAATTTTGACCAAAAATCTGTTAATTTAAAAGTCCCCCCCCTTTTTTTAATCAAAAATTTAATTTCACCCAAAAAATTATCTGTTTGATTTTTTAATTTAAAATGCGATATTTAAAATATAAAATTACGGGGTGTTACATACTTTCCCACTAGCACAAGAATTTCGTCCTCGAAATTAGACGAAGCGTATACACGTAAAATAAAATAGGGCTCACACATGCCTACCCATAGAATACTACAATTGGGCACCCATACACCCAACCCTACACACACATACCCCCACGATCAAAGTTACAATATATATCCTATATATATATATATATATGCATAACTATAAAAATATCGGCGTACCGCGCTCTCTTACGAATCACCACTCGATTCTATCTGTAAATGTCATCACAACATTTAAATCTTCAAATCAAATCACATCACTCCATCAATGCACTATATACCCAAAATTTATACTAACGGCCTGCAACATAAATATCGTCTCCAAAATCAACTTTATGGATCATTACGTCAAGATTATTACGTTTAACTTCAATGCCCACAGCATCCTCAACTATGTTTACAAAATATGAAACCCAATAAATATATCCAAGGTTCAACAATGATATAAGCATTCATACCTCTGAGAGATCCTTGGACTGCTGATGACGGATACAAGGCAAAAAACACAAAACACGACATAGATGTGATCTTCTTAGACCTGGCCGCTACGTCTTCAACCATGAAATCATAAACTTGAAAGGTAACAAAAACTTATATCCTTGGACTTAAAGAGTTTTGTCCGTAATTAAGCCAACAGTTACAAATTGAGTTAGTTGGAAATTTGTCCTTACAAATCTCCCCCTTTGGCTATTTTGGGACAAAACCAAAATAAAACCCTATGGGCCGTCAGGCTCAACTAAAAGACATAATCCCACCCAAAAAAAAAAAAATACAAACACTTGACCGACACATATGTTGAGAAGATTTGCATTAAAAACTTTGCTATATGGACGAAAACCTGCACACTATAACACACCATCAAACGCATAGGGAATATAACACTATAAGTTGCATAATTAATTTCTCCCACTTTTTCTAACAATATATACATAAGAAAGATGTCTCCCCCTAAGTTAGATCTCCCCAAATTAAAAGGTATAGGTACTATTTCTCCCACTTTTTATTAAGGAAAGGACAATGATGATGCTGGAAATAGCACCACCAATCAAGGTGTTTGTAAGCTCAAACCAGTGATAACAATAGCAGCACAAGATTATACTGAATATAAGAGATTGAGGTGAGGAGAAGAGGATGAACACTTGAATATAAGTGGTTCAGCCAATCTGGCCTATGTCCACTGTGAGTGTGTGAGTAATATCACTGAAATAGGGCACTAATGGCCATGGTTACAATCTCTCAAACTTTCTCTCTCTACTGTGTAAATTGACAGAGTTTTAACTAGGTTTAATGTTAAGGATGACCTCTGTATATAGTGCTTGGGGTGTGTAATGTACCCCCAAGCATGCAATGTGCATGTGCATGAAGATCCAACCAGTGTAAGGATGACACCTAATTGATCTCAACTAAATAATGATGACCTAAATCTTCACTCACATGGAGAGAATGATTTAGTTATAACAGACTTGTCCACATATTTCAAGCCATATATGTGCGTGTAGATGCTCGACAGTCTTTGCTTGGTACCAACCTCGGCCTGGATGAGTATGAGGTTGGTAAAGTACTACCCCTGGCTTGGTTGGGGATTATATGATGACTTTGGCTAGGATATCAGCCGAGGTTAGATATGTGAAACGTCGGCCAGGGCCGATGTTGTCTTGGCACTTGATGCTGAGCTTGCAAGGCTTTGCTGATTCTAGGTGAAACTTATAATGTTGGCTATGGCCGATATTGATGGTGATACTGATGGATAACCCATATCCATACTTACATCGGACGATGCCCTCCCCGAGGTGTTACTTGTAACGTCAACTGTGGCCGACCTGATGGATAACTGACCCTATGAGTCATGCAGACCTCGGCTGATGCCCAATCATGGTGGTACTTGCAACGTCGGCTGTAGCCGACCTGGTGAAGGACGATATCACTGATGGGTAATCCTGATCCATTATTACCTCGATCGTCGTATAGGTCAAAATTAATGTCTCTGAGTTGGCAGGTGAACTTTGGGCATATCAATAACCCCTAGCCCTTAGTTACCTATGTGAGTAGGTGACTAATGGGTATATATGTCCGAGGTTGTATTTCATAATGTACCAATTTCTCCTTGACAGGTGTCTACTTCTGAAGTGGGTAGCGTACCTGATAGTGTAATAATGCTGATTGTCTTTTGGGCTCCCAAGGCAATAATCGGCCTTGGGACGTGTGCAATCAAATTTGAGGGTTAAGAGCCCTTTCCTTTCTCTTTCTTCTTCACTTCTCTCATTTTTCCCGCCTGAGCCTTCTGTGTTTTCTCTCTCTTCCAGAGCTTGATCGAGGCTGTGTCTTGTGGATTTCTCTTATCAATCCTCTCATTCTTTACCTCGTATTTTTATCAAGTATTACTTATTACCTTTCCTTTACCATTTTTCAGCCTTATTTTTTCATTTCTTGCATTTTTCGGTGATAGTCTGAGTTTTTCGGCTGTTCTTTGAGTTTTTCGGTGGCTCTTTGAGTTTTTTTGGTGGCTCTTATTCTTGATTGTTCCTGGTTTTAACTTGACCAAAAACCAAGTTTTAATCCTTAGTTTAAGTTGTCCCTAGTTGTTCATTTGTGGTTTAGAGTTTAATTGTAGGGTCACCTTCTTTATGCTCAGACCTCTTTATAAGCTCATAGAAGATTTCCCCTCTCTCAGAGATAAGACCTTTGTAAAAATTAGGCAGATAGAACTAGCCCAAGAGGAAGATCGTAGGGCTGAGGCCTTCCCACTCAGACCTATCTTTCCTCCACCTCTGAAGGTAATATACCTTAAGCTAGCCGAGCCTGTTGAGCGAGCAGAGGATCCAATTGACCCTTCTCCAATGTTTGAGTCTGAGTCATCTACCTCAGACCCCATGTATGTAGACTTATTCCAATAGTCCATGGATTTCTCCATTAGGCAAGATTAGGTCCCTGATCCGGACGAGGTCTAAAGTCGTGCCTCGTCCCATAATGGTGCTAGCACCTCACAAGCTTCTTCTAATGTCGAGATTGTGGGGCTGAGCGTGGCTATTCCCCCTCCCATCGATGTTATCCCTCTGTCGGCCACCACCAGGGCTGAGTTCGCTCAAATATTTCCTGATGGTGCCCCTGCGCCTGCCCAGGCTGACGCTTCTAGGGATGAGGATGATGGTTATGAAAGTGACATTGATACTTTGGAGGCTGCCAAGATAGAGAGTACTGTTACTGAGTACGACCTTTTAGCCTTTAGGCATCTCTATTCTATAAGTCCCTCCCTCATACTTAGGAGACCTCTGAGAGGTGATAGAGCCTTTGGTGGCTGAGATGGAGAAATCTGTGTGTATGAGAAGATGTTTAAGTTAAGGTTCCATCTCCCCATCCATCCTTCGATCAGAGCCATACTTTCACATATTAACCTTGACCCTTCACAATTATCCCCCAACGCCTGGAGGGTGATAATTGGTGCTATTTTCCTTTGGAAGGCAGTCCACCACTCAGACCTTCCTGTCAGGGTCTTCACAGGATGCTATATCCTATCCTCTGCTAGAAACCACCCCAGCTACTATCACTTCCTAGCTAGGAAGTCAGACAAAAATATGCTGATGGCTACCCAGACCTCCAATCACAACTGAAAACCATGGTATTTCTTTGCCTCAGGGGTATGGGAATTTGGTCCTTGTACCACCTCTTCATCGTTGGAGCCAAGGGTACCTCTGAAGTGGGGAAATGTGTCACTTGCTGCTAAGGACGACCCTGGTCTTAGCCAAGATAACTTATAAAAGGTTAAAGATCTTCAAGATCAGGGAGATCACGGTTGTCTAGTCAAGTATGAACATCTGATGACCCCCTATTACCTCTCTGAGACTAGCCTAGGGGGAGTCCTCTGATCGAGCTTTGTAAGTATTATTTTCCATAAGTTGTACCTCTGCCTTTTTTATATCTCTGATTTACTAACTCAGGTACATTTTTTATGGAACGCCCAGAAGGCATCTTGAACGACTTGTGGGATATGTCTACCCCCAGTCTTGTTAAAATAATGAAGAAGGCAAGGCATAATGCAGCCCCTCCCCCTAAACAGAACGTTAGTAAGTCCAAGACTGATGCTACTAAGAAAAGGAAACCCCCCACTGACTCAGAGGATCATAGGCCGAGTAAGAACCAAAAAGGAGACTGTGCCATCCCAATCTCCTCTAATGATGCACTGGCTACTCGTTTGGAGAAGCTAAAGATTAGTGACATCCTAATAGGTCATGGTCTTAAGGCAATGGATGCCATCGGCTCTGTGATGACCGATGCAGATAAGTATTTTTTACGCTCTATCGATACCCCTCTACTGACCGAGTTTTTCCTTCACAGGTCTATCCAGGTAAAAACTTTTACTTTATTCCAAGTGTAACCTCGTCTTTAAATGGATTAGGGCTTAAACTCATACATCTGACTTTGTTTTGCAGGGTATTCTGTATTTGCACCAATTCGTTGACTGGACCCTAAGGAAGTCGCCCCTTATTGAGAAAGGAAAAGAGGCCCAGAAGGTGGAAGCCTCTTTAAATGCAGAGGTTGAACATCTGAAGACAACCTTGGACGAGTCTGAGAATAAGGTGAAGCAGAAGGATAGGGATTTGGCCAAGCTTAAGAAGGACCACACTTCTGCTTTGCAGGCCAAAGATGACGTCCTTCAAGCAAAGGTTGATGCTGCAGTAAAGGCTGCCCTTGAGGATGCCTCTGAGAAGATCTTGGCCGATTACAAAGTCCTTGACCAGTTTATAAGCTTTGGCTTTGAATATCTCGAAAGAGGTATTAAGGCAACTGGGAAGTGGGTAGCTTCAAAGGAGAAAGAATGAGGGAGCTTATCCGCCTCAGACTTTATTGGTCTAGGCTTTATAGATCCTCGCTTTGCTCAGGCCTTGCAAGAGGTTGAGGAGGAAGACGCTGCTCCCGCAAAGACTACGCCCTTGGAAGCTATAGAGACTGGGGATGTTAACCCTCGAGATGACGGAGCCGAGGTTACCAACGTCGGCCAAAAGAACACCACTGTGGCTGCAGACCCTTAGACCTTAATTTATGAAGCTTAACTTGTAATTTTTTGTTTTTCATCTCTAGTTTTTATAAACTCTGATAGCATGCTTTAGTATACTGTATTTGCATCTCTGAATGTTTCATGTAATGTCATCTTCTTCAGTGGATTTTGCTTTTTTCAATGAATGCCCTTTCTTGCATGTTGTCCTAAAGGTCTGAGGTCATCTAATTATGATTTTACCCCATAAATTTCACCAAATTAATGATGTCTAAGGTCTGAGGTCATCAAACTATGATGTTACCCTCATAAATTTCACCAAATTAATGATGTTTAAGGTTTGAGGTCACCAAATAATGATGTTCCACCTCATAATTTATCACCAAATTAATGATGTTTAAGGTCTGGAGTCATGAAACTAAGATGTTACCTTCATAAATTTCACCAAATTAATGATGTCTAAGATCTGAGGTCACCAAATAATGATGTTTCACCTCATAATTTATCACCAAATTAATGATGTTTAAGGTCTGAGGTCATCAAACTAAGATGTTACCCTCATAAATTTTCACCAAATTAATGATGTTTAAGGTCTAATGTCATCAAATATTATGTCTCACCTCATAATTTATCACCAAATTAATGAAGTTTAAGGTTTGAGGTCATCAAACTAAGACGTTACTCTCATAAATTTTTATCAAATTAATGATGTTTAAGGTTTGAGGTCATAAAATATGATGTCTCACCTCAGACCTTGTCACTAAATTATGATGTTTAAGGTTCGAGGTCATCAAACTAAGATGTTACCCTCATAAATTTTACCAAATTAATGATGTTTAAGGTCCAAGGTCACCAAATAATGATGTTTTAGCTCATAATTTATCACCAAATTAATTATGTTTAAGGTCTGAGGTCATCAAATATGATGCCTCACCTCAGACCTTGTCACCAAATTATGATGTTTAAGGTGTGAGGTCATCAAAATATGATGTTTCACCTCAGGTCACCAAACTATGATGTTTAAGGTCCGAGGTCATCAAATTATGATGTTTCACCTCATAAATTTCACCAAATTAATGATGTTTAAGGTTCGAGGTCGTCATATTAAGATGTTACCCTCATAATTTTCACCAAATTAATGATGTTTAAGGTCTGAGGTCATCAAATATGATGTCTCACCTCAGATCTTGTCACCAAATTATGATGTTTAAGGTCTGAGGTCATCAAAATATGATGTCTCATCTCAGACCTTGTCACCAAACTATGATGTTTAAGGTCTGAGGTCATTAAAATATAATGTTTCACCTAATAAATTTCGCGAAATTATTATGTTTAAAGGTAATGAAACAATATTGACATAGGAACTACTATTCTCATTAATATCCTCTTTCTAAAATGATACATTTATTACAAAGAAACAACTGCAACATCATATGTAATACTTCTTCAGGTGATCAGCGTTCCATGGATTGGAGAAAGGTTCCCCTTCGAGATTTTCTAGCCGATAAGTACCAGGAATAACCTCATCAACCACTTTGTAAGGACCATGCCAGTTTGGGTAGATCTTATTTATCGTCTGTAATATCTTCTTCAGCACTAGGTCTCCTACAGCTATAGGTCTTGATTTCACCCTTTGATTATAGAACTTTACTGTTCTCTGCCGGCAGGCTGCCCATCTGATCTCAGCGTCCTCCCTTCTCTCCTCAATTAGATCCAAGTCGAGTCTTCTTTCTTCCCCATTCCTCTAAGGGTCACATAACTGAACTCTGTGGGTGGGGAATCCTACTTCTGTAGGTATGACGTGTTCTGAACCATAGGCCGACATAAATGGGGTTTCCCCCATTGGTGTCCTTACTGTTGTCTTGTAGGCCCATAGCACTGCATAAAGCTCTTTTGTCCATCTCCCCTTGGCTTCTTCCAACCTCTTCTTAATCCCATCAAGGATTGTTTGGTTCATGACTTCAGTTTGCCCATTTGCCTGGGGTCATCCGGGAGAGGATAAGAACGTCTTAATCCCTACTCTTTCACAATATTTTTCTAAGGAAGAATTCTTGAACTGGGTTCTGTTGTCTGAGATGAGGGTGTTTGGAAGACCATGTCTATATATGACGCTCTCCCAGATGAACTGGAAGGTCTTCTGATCTGTAATCCTAATCATTGGCTCAGCCTCTACCCACTTGGAGAAGTAATCAATTACTATTATCAGAAATCGATAATTGTTAGCAGCTCTTGGCAATGGTCCCACCAAGTCAATCCCCTAAACTGTAAATAGCTAAGGCGAGCTGATTGACATCATAGGTTGATGAGGTTGATGAGGTATATTGGAGAATCTCTGGCATTTATCACACCTCTTCACGTAGGCAAGAGCATCTTTGGCCAAGGTCGGCCACCAGTATCCCTGCGTAATTATCCTCTTGGATAAAGGTCTTCCTCCTATGTGACTAGAGCAAGAACCCTCATGTACATCCTGCAGGATGTGGGGGACCTCTGTGGGATGGATACATCTAAGGAGAGGTAGTAGGAAGCCTTTTTTGTATAGAAATCTCCTATTATTGAGAACTTGGCAGCTCTGTACCTTAATTTTCTCCTTTCTAACTTCGCTTCTGGCAGCTCTCCCTGTATGATATATCTGATAAGGGGGTCCATCCATGAATCCACTAGGTTCAAGTTGAGGCAAGGGCTGGCAACCTCTTCTTCCTCAATGGTCAATTTTAGCAGGATCTCGACTGGTACTGTCCTTCTGATGCCTGTCCTTATTACTGAAGACAACCTTTCTAGTGCATCTGCACGACTATTGTCTTGCCTAGGTACCCTCTTCATCTTTACCTCTTTGAAGCCTTCTAGCATCATTCTTACCCTCTTCAGGTATTTGTCCATCGTTTCATCATTGGCCTCATATACTCCAAGTACTTGGTTGACAACTAACCTTGAGTCATTGTGTAGTAGGAGCCAACTCTAAGGGATTTTTCCAAGGAGAGCCCCGCTATCAGCGCCTCATACTCGGACTCGTTGTTTGAAGCGTTGAAGTTGAACCTTAGTGCATATTCAATGTCGATACCACCCGGAGCTAACAGTATCAGCCCTGTGCCCTTCCACTTTCGTAAGAAGACCCATAAATGAAGAGGTTCCAAACATCTTCATTTGAAGAGAATTTCCCCTTTGACAGGTTCCCTTGCTTGAAGAGGTACCTATCTTCCTCATTCTTAGCTACTCATTTTATGGATCTATTGGACACAACCTCTTCTGGGTTTTGAAAGACGTTACTGTTTGATCCTACTACAATCTCTAGGCTATTCTCAATCTCAGCCTCCTCCCATGTGAACTTAGTAACAAAGTCTGCGAGTGCCTACCTTTTGATGGCCACCCTAGGTTGATAAACAATGTCATACTCTCCCAACTAGATGGCCCAGGCATCAATTTGCCTGACTTCTCGGGCTTGTGGAGGATTTTGCCTTAGTGGAGAGTCAGTGAGGATGACCATAGAGTGGGCTTGGAAATAGGGCTTTATTTTCCTGGAAGCGTGTATTAAGGCGTAGGCTGACTTCTTCATCCATGGATAGTTCTGTTCAGACCCTTGAAGGGCCTTACTATTGAAGTATACAGGCCTCTGTACCCCATCATCTTCTCGTACTATGGTTGCACTTATATTTAACCCTAAGACTGCTAGGTAAACAAACAACTTCTCCCCCAGAATGGGTCGGGATAAGAGTAGGGGAGATTCGAGGTAGGACTTGAGCTCCTTAAAGGCCTTGTTGCATTCCTCATCTCGTTTAAAGGTCTTTCTAAGGATTTTGAAAAAAGGAAAACACTTGTCCCTAGCCCTGGAGACAAACCTATTCAGTGTAGCAACTCTTACGGTTAACCTCTAAACGTCTTTGATGGTCCTGGGTGTCTTCATTTCAAGCAGAGCCTTGATTTTTTCGGGATTGGCCTCTATTCCCCTTTCATTAACGATGCATCCAAGAAATTTCCTTGCTCCTACTCCGAAGACACACTTGGCAGGATTGAGCTTCATCCTGTATAAGTCCATGGTGTCAAAAGTCCTCTTCAGGTTAGCTACGTGGGTGCAGGCCTTCAAGCTTTTCGTCAACATGTCATCTACATAGACCTCCATGGTCTTGCCAATTTGATCTTCAAACATCTTATTTACAAGACGATGATACGTGGCCCCTGCATTCTTCAAGTTGAAGGGCATGACCTTATAGAAATAGGTCCCCTTATCTGTGATGAATGCTGTCTTCTCTGAGTCTTCGGCATCCATGAAGATCTGATTGTAGCCTTAATACGCATCCATGAATCTCATAAGTTTATGCCCTGCCGTGGCATCTACCATCTGATCAATTCGACGTAAGGGATATCTATTTTTTGGGCAAGACTTGTTCAGGTTAGTGAAGTCTACGCACATCCTCCATTTTCCGTTAGTCTTGGGCACAATAACGGTGTTAGATGACCACTCTGGGTATATGACCTCTTTGATGAATTCTGCCTCTTCCAACTTTCTGATCTCTTCTCTGATGAAATCATACTTTTCCTTAGAGTAAACTCTTCTTCTTTATTTGATTATCTTAGCATCTTCTGCCACATTGAGTTTGTGGCACATAAACTCCGGGTCAATGCCAGGCATGTCAATGTGGCACCACGCGAAGACACTCTGCCCCTTCTTCAGAATTCTTATCATCTCCTTCTTAATCTTGGGTTTTAGGGCCTTGGCGATTTGGATAGTTTTTTCTGGTTCGTCCTCATTGAGGAGGATGGATTCTACCTCTTCCGCGACCTCTTCTTTTTTCAATTTTCTTTCATCCCTAGGATCGAGTGTATCAATATTATATGTGGTTATTTCCCTTTTATGGGCCTCTCTCTCTTCTGCTGAGTTGAAGTAGCATTCTCATGCCTAGGTCTGGTCACACTGCACTTCCCCTACCCCATAGGGGGTCTAAAATTTTAACATTTGGTGGACCATCGACGGCACGACCTCAAATTCCTTAAGGGCTCCTCGTCCTATGATGAGGTTATAGGCCGAGAAGACATTTTCATCCATAACAAAAAAATTAATCTTTTGAGTCAACCTCTTAGGCCACTCGTCTCCCATTCGTACATCCATCTCATACATGCCCAATGGATGGATCTTTTCATCGCTGAAGCCCATCAACGGATGATGATTGGGTACCAGCCTCGCTCTGCTGAGGCCTAGGCTCTTGAAACAGGGCCAGAACATCACATCTGTCGAACTTCCTCCATCTACGAGAATTTTTTGTACCTCACATCCATGCATTCTTGTTGTAATTACCAAAGGGTCATCATGCGGAGCCAAGATACCTTTGAAGTCGAGTTGGGAGAATTCAAATATAAGGCTATCTATATCTACCTTCTTTCTCTTCTGCTTAGCCTCTGGAGATGCCAGATTCACAACCTCTACTTTGGTTACTAACTTAGCCTCTACCACATGAGCTTTACGATCGGCTACTTAGGAGCCACCCCCTGCTAGTCCTCCATATATGGTGTTAACACCGAAGGAGATCATACCAACCCACTTCACAGGGGTATTGTCATATTTCGGTGGGAGGTCTGGATTATCCTCATTATCATCATATGATTCATCATCTCTTCTCGCTGGGGGATCATCTTGACATCTGTCGTTTCTCTTCTTTTTAGGGTTATCTCTTCCCCTCTTAGGAGCTTTACCGTCGACATACTTCCTGAGCTTTTCGGACTTCAACATCTTCTCAATTTCATCCTTCAAGGTGAATCACTTGTCAGTCACATGGTCATGGTCTTGGTGGGACTCGCACCACAGGTTTTTGTTCCTCTTATGTGGAGGATCCTTCAGCTTCTTCGGCCATCTCAGGGACCACTCATTTTTTATTTCGTTGAGGATGTGTTCGCAGCTCATAGTTAGAGGAGTATAGTGTGCAAACTTGTCGTCTGCAGACCTCTTTTTTTCTGTCTTTCTTCCTTTAGAACATCCCGGTGCCACTACCGTTCTCATCCTCATACTTTGCGGCCATAGCCTCTTCAGCGTTCATGACCTTTCCTGCAGTTTCCAATAGCTCTGCCATGGACTTGGGAGGGTCTTCTGCAAGCTTCCATAATAACTTTCCTTTCTGGAGTCCATCAATGAGGGTTGTCATAGCTATATTCTCTTCATAATCTTCAACCTCCAATTTTTTCTTTGTTGAATCTAGCAATGTAGTCTTTTAGGCTCTCGTTCTTGCCTTGTTTGACGTATAGCAGATGAGTGGTCTTTTTTTGAGGTCTCACCCCAAAACATAAATTGTGAATGAACCGCTTAGCCAAGCCCTTAAAGTTCTCGATATAGTTC
This sequence comes from Sambucus nigra, assembly GCA_949130495.1. Taxonomy (NCBI): domain Eukaryota; kingdom Viridiplantae; phylum Streptophyta; class Magnoliopsida; order Dipsacales; family Adoxaceae; genus Sambucus; species Sambucus nigra. The sequence continues at coordinate 57,286,283 of OX422220.1, forward strand.
TTCGGAAGAGAGGTGAACCAGATATGTGCAGCTCCCGGTTAAAGTCCTAGAGAAGTCCTGACACTTCATCTCATATGGGATAGAATAAATGTTCGATGCAGACTGGTACATCTTAATATAATGCACAGGGTTGGTACTACCATCATACTTGGGAGACACCGTAGGTGGTTTAAACTTGGCAGGGGTTGGGAAATTCACTATCCTTGCCATGAATGGGGTGCCCTTTGATAAACCTCTTTGCAATGGGTCTCGACTTTTGATGAGGTCCCCTATCTTCTCTTCAAGATGTAGAATGGAATCATTCTATGGCTTTGCAATGTCGTCCTGGCTGAGGTTGTCCCCATCCACCTCCAAGGGGTGAACTTAGGGTTCCCCAGCCGCTGCACAACGTCGTCTATTTACCTCCTCTTGATCCCTATCTCGACCATATTGGGGTTGGCCATGATGGGGTCGAACCTGATAAGGCCGATGTTCCCCATCTTCCCTCTGTGAACCTGTCACACTTCTAGATCTGGATAACCTTTGTCTTAGGTCATTAACTGGGCCGATCCTTTGAAAGGCTGACCCTCTGCTCAAGCGATAAAAAACTGATCCTCTTTGTTGGACATCCCCATCTCTTCTGCCCCCATAACCTCTGCTTTTCTTGATAGGATGTACCGTGTTATTCGAAATCTCATACGGCTCCCAGAAATCTTCTGGAGCATCCCTTGCCTCCATATCGTCATACCTATCCTCAGGGCAAGGGTTTCCTTGCCTCTTCAGACGTAAACGCCTAGGTTTAACAACGTCCCTCCTCCACTGAGGGGTAGGTTGGCCTTTTCACGGTGCCCGGGGTGGTCCCCTGGCTTCAGGATGGGTTTGAACAGCTGTCGGAGTAATCATCTCCGGTGAGACCCCAGGTGGCCTCATCATATTTTGACTGAGCCGTGCAAATTGCTCCTTCATTGCTTGCTGTGTGGCGGCCAAAGATTTCAAGGCTGCAACCACCTCACCCATTTCGGACTGGGGTGGTGCCTATATGGAACTAGGTCCTCCAACACCGGATGGTAGAGGAGGTGGTGGTAACTCCAGTGACATATGCTAAAACTAAAGATCTTGTAAAGAAGGTGAGCTTAATACCTTAAAGGACCTCTTTCAATGGTGAAACAACTCCACGCAAGGGGCGAGGCCTGGTTCACCACCAGAGTCTCTGGTGAGGTCAAGCAGTAAAAAAGGAAGAGATAGCTTCTCGTTACCATAGACGGAGCCAAAATGATGATGCTGGAAATAGTACCACCAGTCAAGGTGTTTGTAAGCTCAAACCAATGATAACAATGTCAGCACAAGAGTATACTGAATATAAGAGATTGAGGTGTGGAAAAGAGGATGAACACTTGAATATAAGTGGTTCAGCCAATCTGGACTATGTACACTGTGAGTGTGTGAGTAATATCACTGAAATAGGGCACTAATGGACATGGTTACAATCTCTCAAACTTTCTCTCTCTACTATGTAAATTGACAGAGTTTTAGCTAGGGTTATATTTATCGATCCTTTGCAATGTTGAGGATAACCTCTATATATAGTGATTGGGGGGTGTAATGTACCCCCAAGCATGCAATGTGCATGTGCATGAAGATCCAACCAGTGTAAGGATGACACCTGGCTGATCTCAACTAAATAATGATGACCTCAATCTTCACTCACATGGAGAGAATGATTTAGTTATAATAGACTTATCCACGTGTTCCAAGCCATACATGTGCATGTAGATGCTTGGATGTCTCTACTTAGTACCAACCTTGGCCTGGATGAGTACGAGGTTGGTGAAGTAAGACCCCTGCCTTGGCTGGGTATTATATGATGACTTTGGCTGGGATATCAGCCGAGGTTAGATATGTGGAACGTCAGCCAGGGCCGATGTTGTCTTGTCACTTGATGCTGAGCCTGCAAGGCTTTACTGATTCTAGGTGAAAGTTGTAACGTTGTCTATGGTCGATTTTGAAGGTGATACTGATGGATAACCCATGTCCATACTTACCTCGAATGATGCCCACCCCAAGGTGTTACTTATAACGTTGGTTGTGGACGACCTGATGGATAACTGACCCCATGAGTCATGCAGACCTTGACTGATGCCCAATCATGGTGGTACTTGCAATGTCGGCTGTGGCAGACCTGGCGAAGGACGACATCACTGATGGGTAATCCTCATCCATTGTTACCTCGGCCGTCATACAGGCCGAGGTTAATGCCTCTGAGCTGGTAGGTACACTTTGGGCATATCAGACAAGATTAAGGTGAAAAATATGTTACTAAGGCCATTTATAAAAACAAACTATTTAAGTAACTCCGATCTGTTTTTTTAGGAAACTCTTTTCTTAAAAACCAAACTATTTGAACACAAGATGTGTTTCACAAATCAGTATGTTCGAGATCTATTCAAGATTTGAATAACAGGTTTATAAAGTAGTTTAAAAAACTTAAACTCAGCACAACCAAGAATGAGATGAGGAAATGTATAAAATTATGTTCACGATGTTTTTTACGTGGTAAAACCTCACCAATTGAGGAAACATCCACGACTCCCTCTACGGAGTAAAATGAAAAATCCACTAAAACAAATATATGAGTTACAAACTATATAACTAACATGCAAACAACTAAGACCTATATAAGTTTAGGAATGTACCCTCTGGTGTCCTTATAACTTCTCTGCAGTTCTGATTGTAGATATAGTTCTCCCAGTTTGTTAACTTCTGATTTGTTCCAGCACTTTACGTCGACTCTTTGTTCACAAGATCTTATTACCAACACTTTTCGTGTTGTAGGGTGAAAGTGTTTGTGGAGGTTCTCTCTAACACATGCATGCACACACACACACACACACACTTATTAAGTACAAACAGTCCTAACAAATTACAGTAACACTATATATTGTGATCTTTTCTTTTTCTTTCTTCTTACAAAACTTAGATACTTATTTGACCTTTAAATCAATCCCAGAATGGATACCTTGCTAGGAAGACAGTCAAGGTCTTAATCAATCTCAGAATTTAGAAAAGTTTTTCGAGATTGAAAACCTCCAAGTGTGATTCCAACTAGGTCAAAGGTTTAGTTTTACAAGAACTAGAAACAGAAAGCATTTATTGTTGATTTAAAAGTAAGCAAACGTTTTATAGAAAATAATCATCAATATATTTCTCAAGATGAGAAATAAAGAATGAAACTAAGTGTAATGTAACATGAATAACTCAGATCTGAAATTTCTATGAAATCTGAAAGTAGATCTAAGTAAAAGTTTAATTAGAAAACAAGATCTAACGAACAAGAGGTTATAGAAGCAATTACAAACTCAACTCAAACTCTCAAACACTCAAGAACACTCAGGGTAGTGTTTTGGATATGGAGGAGTTTTGAAGAAGTGACTGAGTTTGGATGGAAGAGGCTTTGACGAACAGGGTTAGGGTTTCTAACTCTCTCTCTTCTCTCTGTTTTCTCTCTCTACTCTCTTTATTTCTCAGAAAAAAGAAAATGGCAAAAGTCTTCAAAGTCTGAGAATAGGGTTCCTTTTATAGGGTGAAGAGAAGGTTCGAGAGACTGGATCAAAACCAAGGGCCAGGATTAAGTCAAGTTAAATTGACTTAAATCGAAGGGTTCTAAGAACGCGGTGCTTAAACGATACCTGATTGGTTTAAAAAGTTGTACTGGGATTCACCAAGACAACATGCAGATCGTTGATAACCAATGATCCAAGGGCAAAAAACATACGCGTTTATAACTCAGTAAAGAAACACAATCTCATCCAATCAGATGAAGACAGGTGTTGGCTAAATACAGGTTATGAAACGTGCGTCCTAAAGTAATTAAAACCACACCCTAAGGTTTACTCCGCTTTTGGATTCTACCCAAGGTAACATTAGGCCAATATACCCAACAAATTATATTTACAAATTGATCACAAAAACTTTTAAATCAAGTTTTAATTAAGAAAACCTTATTTAAAAAATGTTTATAAAATCCCAAAAAATTATTAAAATTCAAACTTAGGGATTTAAACACACTCAACATATATACACACATTATTATGCAGTATGACATGCAATAAATAAATTCTACTGTGTGTGAGTGTTGGCAATTTGTTCTTGATCACTATAAGATAGAGAGATGAAGTAGCAAACCAATTTCTGAGGTTCTTTGGTTTCTATGAAGGACATAATTTTGTCACAATTTCCAAACTAGATGAGCACTTATACAATATAGACTCAAGTGAGTCAAAAGCATAAGGGCTTCAATCTGCCCCTTTGGAAATATGAGACAAAATCTCCTTTTAGTCATCTAGGACTCGTAGGGCAACAAAAAATAAGAAAAACTTATTCCTATCAAAATTCTATCTACCCAATACCTAGAAATCAAAAAGTACATAACTCAACTAAGTACATTTGAATACCCTATTACAACTGTTGAGAGTAACTGTACAATAAGAACCTGCAATAGATGACTAAGATCAAGCTGTTTAGTATATGTAAGAAATTAATAGACTCAAATTTCTCCCCCATTTTGTCTCAAATGGACAAAGGGAAAAAACTTGGATAAACAACAAAGTTATTAGTCAGCATAAACCATACCAATAGATTTATGTAATGAAATGAATCTATTATAATCAAGAGGTTTGGTAAACATATCTGCGAGTTGTAGATCAGTAGGAAGAGAATTGATTTCTAATTCCTTAGATTCAACTAATTCGCGTATAAAATGATGTCTTATTTTAATATGCTTTGTTCGCGAGTGTTGAACAGGGTTTTTAGAAATATTAATCGCACTTTGATTATCACAATAGAGATGCAATTGGTTTTCTTGAATACCATAATCACTTAGCATTTGTTTAAGCCACATTAATTGAGCACAACAGCTGCCAGCGGCTATGTATTCAGATTCAGCTGTCGAGAGTGATGTGCAGTTTTGTTTTTTACTACTACATCCTGCCAAGTTATTACCTATATAATAACATGCTCCTGATGTGCTTTTACTATCATCAGTACACCCAGCCCAGTCAGCATCAGTGTACCCAATTATAGTGCTTGGTGTGTCATTAGTGTACCAAATTCCTAGATTTAGAGTGCCTTTTACATATTTAATGATACGTTTGACAGCATTCAAGTGGCTCTCTTTAGGGTTACTTTGATATCGAGCACATACACACACAGCATACATAATATCAGGACGCGAGACAATAAGGTATAGTAAGGTGCCTATCATACTACGATACAGAGTAGGATCTACGGATTTTTCCATTTTCATCTTTAAAAAGTTTTAGCGTAGTACTCATGGGCGTTTTAGCATCTTTAGCACTCTCGAGGCCAAATTTCTTCACTATCTCTAAAGCGTACTTAGATTGCGATACAAATAATCCTTCTGAATTTTGTTTGACTTGGAGGCCTAAGAATAATTGTAGCTCCCCCATAAGGGACATTTGAAATTCCTTATGCATAGTTTCAGAGAAGGATTTGACTTCTGAGGGAGAAGTTGATCCAAATATAATATCATCAACATAAACTTGAGGAATAGTGATATGTTTGTCAAAATGTTTGACAAAAAGAGTTTGGTCATTTCCGCCTCTTTTGAAACCTTTATCTAAAAGAAAACTGGAAAGACACTCATACCAAGCTCTAGGAGCTTGTTTAAGGCCACACAAAGCCTTTTTCAGACGAAATACATGATTTGGATATTTAGGGTCAATGAACCCTTTAGGTTGTTCTACATAGGTTTCTTCAGCCAGTATTCCATTATGGAACGCAGATTTGACATCCATTTAGTACAGTGTAAAATGCATGTGGCAAGCTATAGCAAAAAGCGTACGAACAGATTCTAAACGAGTAACAGGAGCAAAGGTCTCGCTAAAATCAATTCCTTCTATTTGAGAGTATCCTTGAGCAACTAATCTAGCTTTATTTCTAATTATTATCCCATTTTCATCAGTCTTATTTTTGAAAATCCAATATGTGCCAACAACCTTTTTGTGATCAGGACGTGGAACAAGATACCAAACATCATGAATGACAAATTGTAAAAGTTCTTCCTGCATAGAAGAAATCCAGTGAGAGTCATTCAATGCCTCATTTACATTCTTTGGTTCCACAAGGGAAACAAAACATGCAAAATGTGCATAGTTTCTTAGTTGGGATCTTGTACGCACTGGCTCACTAGGGTTACCAACTACGTTATTTATGGGATGCTCTTTAGAAACCCAGTTAGGTACTTCAGGTGTCTCAATAGGTAATGAATTATCCATTTCAGAGGAGTTATTTTCTAAAATATTTGTAGACTCTTCCTCAATAGTAAATTCACCAGTCTTGCTTTCTACAGTAGTGTCACTAACAATTACATTTATGGATTCCATCAAAGTTTTAGTGCGAAGATTATACACTCGATAAGCTCTACTGTTAGGCGAATATCCTAGAAATATGGCTTTATCTCCCCGGCTCTCAAATTTGGATAAGTGTTCCCTATCTTTGCATACATAACAAGTACTGCCAAAGGTTGTAAGATATTTGAGATTAGGCTTTTTACTGTACCAAAGTTTGTAAGGGGTTTATTTGGAATTCTTTCTAAGATAGACCCTATTTATAATGTGACACGCAGTACGAATAGATTCTACCCAAAAATATTTAGGTAAATTCTTGGCATGTAACATAACACGTGCCATCTCTTGAAGGGTACAATTCTTTCTCTCCGCAATACCATTCTGTTGAAGGGTCTTAGGAGCACTGAACTCGTGTTTATAACCATTATAGTCACAGTATTCTATAATACCAGTGTCTTTGAATTCACCACCTCTATCACTACGAATTCTATTCACTTGAGTATCCTTTTCATTTTCAATCCTAAGAAGAATATTTAGGAAGGTTTGAAATGTTTCAGACTTTTGTTTTAAGAAGGATACCCAGGTAAATCTAGTGAAGTCATCAACCATAACAAGGATGTAACTGTGTCCACAGAGACTAACAGTTTGGGAGGGACCCATTAGGTCCATATGGATGAGTTCTAATGGATTAGAGGTAAGAATATCTTTGAATTTCTTTTGAGGTGCCTTAACAATTTTACCTTCCTGACAGGAACCACATATAATATTGGGTATAAGTTTGATTTTAGGAACTCCTCTAACTATTTCCTGAGAAATCAGTCTACTAAGGTTATCGTAATTTATATGACCCATTCTGTTATGCCATATCTCATTGTCATCAATTCTGACAACATTACAGATTTCAGAATTGTTCATGACAGTGTAGCAATTGTCAGGAGTTCTGAATCCAGTAATTATGCATTCACCTTTTTCATTTAAAATTTTGCAATTGTTCTTTGAAAAGGTAACAGTATGATTTGAGTCACAAAATTGCGATATGCTAAGTAGATTTTCCTTAAGACCTTTGACTAGAAGAACATCTTGAAGAATAGGAAGCCCATCTTCTTGGAGAGTTCCTTTGCCTATGATTTGAGATGAAACTCCATCACCAAAAATGACTTTACCACAAGCAAAGCTGGTTTTGTTTAACAGTTTAGTTTCATCACCAGTCATATGCTTAGAACATCCAGAGTCTAAATACCAACCAGATGATGTGTGTTCAGCTTTTAAAGCAGTAACAACAACATTACACTTCATCTGAGGTAATAGATCATCTTTTCAAACCCAAATTGCCTTAGTTTTCATCTTGCGCTTATTAGCTCTCAATTGATAAAATTTACGAGCTTTGGATTTTTGCTGAAAAATGTTTTGCGCATGATTTTGAATTTTGTGAAAGACTTGAGCATTTGGTTTAGGAAAGTGCTTAGGATTCCTTATAGGAAATGTTCTTTTAGGTTTGGTCTTTCTCTTTCTATAATTAGAGTTTCTATCTGGCTGTCTAGGAAGTATATAATTGTTGCGGTTCCTCCTAGAATAGTTAAAGTTCTGATAGATATGAGGATTATAGACTGGTTTAACTAGTCTCCTAACATAGCAACTATCAAAAGAGTGACCATATATGTCGCAGTAAGAGTAATAAAGATTGCTCAAAATTAGGGTTTCCTTAGGAAAGTCTCTAAACAAAGGTTTTGAAGAGTTTTGAGGCTGAACTCTATTCCTAGGTGTGACAGCCTTGAATACAGACTCACTCTTCCTAATAGAGGGGCAGACGTATTTTGCCTTAGGTGAACTTTCATGTTTAGAGCAACTTGATTCCCCAATGTTAAAATTTTGATGTTTTGAATCAAACTCAGTTTTTAGAGAATGAAAGTCTGGGCATGTTTCAATAGGTCTTTTGCCTCCTGACACAAACTTGATAGGTTCAAAATATTTTGTTTGTGTTTTCAAATTGGGGCAAAACCCTATTCCAGTCCGATCATCAGAATTGGTTTTTGATTCAGCAATAAATTCATCAAAACATTTTGAATTATTTTCAAATTTTGTAAATTTTTTGAAAACAGTTGCTGTCTTTTCTTTAGTTTGCTCCAATTCTAACAATGTCCCTTTGTATTTTTTCTCCAGAGTTTCATTTGTTTCTTTTAAATTTCTGAATTTTTCATCAAACATTTTGATTTCGCTTTTATGAGTCAAACATTGGGTAGTATACTCTTCAGCATTTAGTTTGACCATTAGGCTTAGATCTTCCAACTTTTTGGTAAGTTCTTTCACAATTTTTTCTAGTCTAGCGCTTTTCTTGAGAGTTTTAGCATAAAGTGTGTGAATGTATGGGAGGTCTTCATTGTCCGAGTCACTAAGTGTGGTGTGGAGTGACCCCTAAAGATTCATTTTTTAAACTCACACACCCATTGACATCGTCATTATCGCTATCCCTTTGACTCACACACCCCGAAGTAGAACATGCAACATTCTCAGTAATCAAAGCATCTAAACCAGTATAAACATGATTCTCAATAGCAGGAGTAGAGTTACTAGAAACATTTTCATACACAGGCATAGGCACATCATCATTATATATGATCTTAGCAAAGAAAGACATGCAAGGGTCAAAAACATCAGATGACTCAGGTTCCTCCTTTTCAGAGTCACTAGAATCATCCCATGTTTTGCAAATGTTAGCTCTAGTGTGTTTGTTTTGAGTGTTCAAATTAACTCTACAGTCTTGTGCAATGTGCCCCAGTTTACCACATCTATAGCATTCAGTCTTCTTAAGGTCTCTATTAGGTCTAATATGAGAGTCCTTGTGATTTTTGTCATGGTTTTTCTCATGAGGTCTGTGATTAGAGGAAGTTGGATAATTTGAATTGCCTTGTTTATTTGCCACTTTGTTTCTAAACTTCATGATTTTCTTAAACTGTTTTGTAATTAAGGCAATTTGATTGTCCAAACTCTCTATATTACATTCCTTATCAGAATCATAAGTGGGGAATATAAGCTCAGGCTTAGTTAACTTAGAAGAGAAGCTCAGATTGGAACTAGTCTGTTTCCTATGAGTTTGTGTCAATTGTTTCTTAAATTCTAGTTCCATTTCCACAGTTCTTAGTTTACTACTGAGTAATTCAGGAGTGAGATTTTGATCACACATTACCTCAATAGCATATCTTTTGTTATCAAATTTATGTGGTAATGATCTTAGAATTTTAGATACAATTTCATGTCTATCATAAGTCACCCCATTAGCATGCAGTTTGGTCACAATATCAGTCAGGTTCATATAGAAGTCATCAAATGACTCAGTCTCAGACATAATTAAGGAGTTATACCACTGAATAAGCATTTGAGTTTTAGCAGCCTTAACTCTAGTGTCTCCTTCATGAGCAGTAACCAAGGTGTCCCAAGCTTCCTTAGAAGTGGTACAGGATGAGATTCTTTTGAACTCATGTTCATTTATGGACATAAATATGGCATTCTTTCCTTTGTTATTATTTCGAGAAACTTGTTTCTCTTCTTGAGTGAACTCACATAATTCTTTCTTAACCCTCTCATTACTTCCTTCGGTGGCTGGTTTAGTAGGAAAAGTGTAACCATTTTCAACAATGTCCCAGACATCATCTCCCAGAGTTCCTTGAATTAAAGCAATCATCCTTACTTTTCAGTAAGCAAAATTGGTTCCATCAAAGATTGGAGGTCTGGTCAAGTTACCAAATCTTTCATTTTTCTCGTCCATATTTGATTTTCAGAAAATAATTTCAGAAACACAGGATCTCTTTTTGAAAGTAGTTTACCAAGCTCTGATACCAATTGAACAATATGTTACTAAGGCCGTTTATAAAAATAAACTATTTAAGTAACACCGATCTGTTTTTTTAGGAAACTCTTTTCTTAAAAACCAAACTATTTGAACACAAGATGTGTTTGACAAATCAGTATGTACGAGATCTATTAAAGATTTGAATAACAGGTTTATAAAGTAGTTTAAAAAACTTAAACTCAGCACAACCAAGAATGAGATGAGGAGATGTAGAAAGATTATGTTCACGATGTTTTTTACGTGGTAAAACCTCACCAATTGAGGAAACATCCACGACTCCCTCTACGGAGTAAAATGAAAAATCCACTAAAACAAATATATGAGTTACAAACTATATAACTAACATGCAAACAACTCAGACCTATATAAGTTTAGGAATGTACCCTCTGGGGTCCTTATAACTTCTCTGCAGTTCTGATTGTAGATGTAGTTCTCCCAGTTTGTTAACTTCTGATTTGGTCCAGCACTTTACGTCGACTCTTTGTTCACAAGATCTTATTACCAACACTTTTCGTGTTGTAGGGTGAAAGTGTTTGTGGAGGTTCTCTCTAACACATGCATTCACACACACACACACACACACACTTATTAAGTACAAACAGTCCTAATAAATTATAGTAACACTATAAGTTGTGATCTTTTCTTTTTCTTTCTTCTTACAAAACTTAGAACCTTATTTGACTTTTAAATCAATCCCATAATCCACGGATACCTTGCTAGGAAGACAGTCAAGGTCTTAATCAATCTCAGAATTTAGAAAAGTTTTTCGAGATTGAAAACCTCCAAGTGTGATTCCAACTAGGTCAAAGGTTTAGTTTTACAAGAACTAGAAACAGAAAGCATTTATTGTTGATTTCAAAGTAAGCAAACGTTTTATAGAAAATAATCAACAATATATTTCTCAAGATGAGAAATAAAGAATGAAACTAAGTGTAATGTAACATGAATAACTCAGATCTGAAATTTCTATGAAATCAGAAAGTAGATCTAAGTAAAAGTTTAAGTTGAAAACAAGATCTAACGAACAAGAGGTTACGGCAGCAATTACAAACTCAACTCAAACTCTCAAACACTCAAGAACACTCAGGGTAGTGTTTTGGATATGAAGGAGTTTTGAAGAAGTGATTGAGTTTGGATGGAAGAGGCTTTGAAGAACAGGGTTAGGGTTTCTAACTCTCTCTCTTCTTTCTGTTTTCTCTCTTCTCTCTCTACTCTCTCTATTTCTCAAAAAAAAGAAAATGGCAAAAGTCTTCGAAGTCTGAGAATAGGGTTCCTTTTATAGGGTGAAGAGAAGGTTCGAGAAACTGGATCAAAACCAAGGGCCAGGATTAAGTCAAGTTAAATTGACTTAGATCGAAGGGTTCTAAGAATGCGGTGCTTAAACGATACCTGATTGGTTTAAAAAGTTGTACTGGGATTCACCAAGACAACATGCAGATCGTTGATAACCAATGATCCAAGGGCTAAAAACATACGCGTTTATAACTCAGTAAAGAAACACAATCTCAGCCAATCAGATGAAGACAGGTGTTGGCCAATAAGAGGATATGAAACGCGCGTCCTAAAGTAATTAAAACCACACCCTAAGGTTTACTCCGCTTTCGGATTCTACCCAAGGTAACATTAGGCCAATATACCCAACAAATTATATTTACAAATTGACCACATAAACTTTTAATTCAAGTTTTAATTAAGAAAACCTTATTTAAAAAATGTTTATAAAATCCCAAAAAATTATTAAAATTCGAACTTAGGGATTTAAACACACTCAACATATATACACACATTATTATGCAGTATGACATGCAATAAATAAATTCTACTGTGTGTGAGTGTTGGCAATTTGTTCTTGATCACTATAAGATAGAGAGATGAAGTAGCAAACCAACTTCTGAGGTTCTTTGGTTTCTAGGGAGGACATAATTTTATCACAATTTTCAAACTAGATGAGAACTTATACAATATAGACTCAAGTGATTCAAAAGCATAAGGGCTTCATAAAGTACATAAAATAATCCATTTCTCGTCGATTAATTCAGTTCTCCCCCTAGAAGAAACAAAAGATAAGCGTAGAAAAATAAGTATATCATGCAATAATGTACAATGATACAAGAGACTCCAAAAAAATCATGGCAACAAAAGAACAACTATTTTATATAAGGAATAATATATACCAACAATGATGCGATAACAAGATGATATCAACTGTAATGAACTAAAATGAGCATGAGATACCAATAAAAAATCACAACAAGATAGATATAAATATTAATAAATAGCATATAAGGATTATATGTAAAAACAAAGACTAAAAAACAAATTATACTATATCTATAAATATGAAAAAGATAAGAATGAAGAACAAGCACATTTATATAGGTATAAAGACCGCACACGACACAAAACACAACAAGCTTCCCCACTCATATGGAATAACTGTGTCTAAATGATCATGTGGTAAATGGAATGAATGAGTGTGAACTAGAGACAAAAGAATTATGACCCAATCACTTAAATATGTTCAAGGAGTTCTATTTGATTGTAAAACTTTATCAACTAAGATTTATCCTCATGTGATAAGATAACGTGAACTCAAAGAATAAACAAGCCTAGAATTTTGATGATTTTACAAATCAATAGCGTCATGACAAAATAAGCATAACTAGGATTCATTGTGCAATACCATTGATCTTCAACTAAACACCCTCAAAAGATAAACATTACATATTTTATTTTATTTTCCGTTCTCAATTCTTTTGAAGTTATTTATTTTAAAAGATAAAACAACCTCAGTTGGCCCCCTTTTGACAATTTTTCTATTTTTATTGCCTTTAATATTTTATTGGGCTATTGCCAATGATGGCTTCCACCTAAAGGAGATTTTTTTTCCTTTCATAGCCCTTTTCTGTGCAACCTCATCTATTTTCTATACAATTCAAATAAAGCTCTTGGACAACGGTACTTACATGCACAAATCCCCCATAGTCACAAACATGTCGATGACAAAATTGATGGGATAACATCTCACTTAGATTAAATATACATGCGAAGTTAAAGTTTCAAAAGAGCTCGTGCATGTGTGTGAGGAGGCATATACAAAGAGAATTCATTAAGAAAATCAAAGTCAAGCTACTCCATGAAAGCATGATAAAGAACAATTTAAGAATTAAAATTCATAACCAAAAGTTCTAGCCATATGTAAGCGGGGAATGATATAGGATTCAAACACAAGGATATGCCACATAAAATGTGTGAAACTAAAATACATACAAATGAATCTCTTTGAGTTTTTCAAATTTCAACAAATAAAGACAACTCAAAGTACAAATAAAATCTTTATGTATTTTTTTAATAAAACCCAATAAAAAATACAAAGGACACCCTTGTCATGATTCTAGTAAAACATATGTGATGAAGCACAAATTTGAAAATGACTAACAAACATACAACTAGCAAGAATGTATTATGAAGCACATCTAGTGTATTTAAACAAGACTAACATAATTAACCTTTAGATTTAGCATGAGAAGTATCACGTGTAAGCAAATGAGAATCATAAAGCCTATCATGTAAAGCCTCCAAATCGGATCTTTTAACCCACATAGGTGTAAAGTGATGCTCTCAGATTTTGGTGACCTTGGTGACTCTACCCTTAGACTTCCTGGGACCGTTTATAAGATCGAAACAAAACCTCATAACGTGAGCATTCCTACCACAATATGTGAAAGTGAAAGCACAGTAAGAGTTGATCTTTTATAGCATTCCTAGACGATTCTCTAAAAATCATGGTTTCAACTTTATTAGCAAAAAAATTTTGAGTATCGAATCCAATACCACATTTGTCATTTTTGATTTGGACGATGTGTAACATCTTATTAAATGTTCGGACCTAGACTCCAAAGCAAACTTCACACGACTTGAGTATCCCAATCTATCTTCAAGATCCGCTATCCAAGACTCAAGTAAACTCCTAGTCTCTTCAAACTCAAGAGTCTATTTCTTCATAGCCTCCATTAAACTTCGAAGACTATCTCTTTCACCTTCAACATACTCTAGCTTTTCTTGAAGAGTTCTCTCACATTCCCTAAGATCTTCCATAAAAAACTCTCATCATTTTCTATGACACGATCTCTCATCCTAGCTTCCAAAATTAATGTGCTGATGTGGACGAAGGAGATGAAGACACGTATCAATCTACATGGCACAATAGCAGCGAGGAAGATAATTTCCCGATCAACCATACTTCTTTCCGAGCAACGAGAATACGCCGAGGAACTCTATCATGCCGAGGAACCTTAACACACCGAGGAACTCTATAGCACCGAGGTACTCTAATGTTCCGAGAGACTCTTGATCAACAAGCAACTAAGGCGGTCCGAACTGCATCTCGGTCGTATCATTAATTACCAGACGGACAACTGTTCAACTATTCATTATATTCTTGACGCACACGCTGCATTAAATGTATTACCCTTTCATATGTATATCATTTAATGTATTGGAACTTTTATGTACAGCCTAAAGGCTATAAATACCATGTACCATCCTCATTCAAGGGGACGGGAATTTCTTGAGAGAACTTGTAATCAAGAATTCCATAAACACTCAGCAATAACATAACAGTGGACGTAGGCTTTATTCCTAACCGAACCACTTTAAAAATCTTTGTCTTATTTATTTATATGTGATTGAAAAATTAGAGCGATCTAGTTTTTTACATCAACAGATTGGCGCCGTCTGTGGGAAGATCGGCTGTTATTATCGTTTTTCCTAAAAATCATTTATCATCAATGGCAGATAATCCAGAATCCAGTAATCGAAATGTTGGAAATACTGGAAATCTTCCAAATCCATCTGCATCCCCAGATCTGGCCGGAATTATGACGAATCTGGCTCAAGGACAAACCGCCATGCAAGAATCTATGAGGCAACTCATTCAAACTCTTCAGGGCGGTGCACCTACCTATTCAGGGAAAAGGGGTGATCATAGGCAATCGCAATCTAGACGTACTGGGACATATCGCAATGAGGAGTCTAATGATTCTTCTTATCAACCTGGGCGAACTTCATCGATACGGGCTACGGATACAGATCAACGCATCACTCTCTCTCCGGAGAGAACTAGCGCTTTGGAAAGGTTAAGCAGAGTGTCTCCTTTCAGTCGGTTAGGACCAAGGAGGAACATGAGTCCACCTAGGGCTCCATCAAGAAGTTTTCGACCACCACCAGGTTTGAGGGAAGGATCTGCGCAATCACGACCAACCACTCGTCGAGATAAATCTCAGGAAGCTACGTCAGAGCAATCAGTTGCTCGGACTAAGCGGCCCGAGGAAGGGAATGAAGCATGGAAAGGTTCCATTCAACGGTTGGAGGATAGACTGGGAGAAATGGCTAAGGCGAGGAACCCCTTACAGAGAACTTTTGTTCAAGGAACACCTTTTGTGCAAGCCATTGTGGATTTCCCTACACCGTCGAAATTCAAAGCACCCGTAGTGACTCCCAAGTACGATGGAAAGACAGATCCCGTACTTCATATAGAACAATACCAAGCAGCTGCAGATATCTACGCTGTCCCCGACGAGATGAGGTGTAGAGCATTCTCAGGAACTCTTACTGGATCTGCACAGATATGGTACAATAATCTTCCTCGAGGTAAAATTTCAACTTTTGTTCAGTTAGCCGAGCTGTTTATTGGCAATTTTTGTTTTGGAGCAAAGCCGGTAAAGCGAGTAGCACACTTGCTAAGTGTTAGACAAAAATCAGGGGAAAGTACTAGAGATTATATAACTCGTTTCAATAACGAAAAGTTGGAAGTTATAGATTATGAAGAAAAGACAGCAATCACTGCTCTGATAAGTGGTTTGCTGCCTAACAAGCTGTACTACACTTTGGCCAAAGATCCACCTAAAAATATGTCAGAGTTAATGGCAAAGGCGGCCAAAATCATGAATGCCGAGGAGGCTATGGCTGCGAAGAAGAATATGGATAAAGAAGTTAAAGTGGAGATCGATAATTCTAAGAAGAAAGATCAGAAAAGTAATGGTGGTGACAAACATTCCAAGAATAACAGGATGAAGTTGGAAGCCCTGAAGAAGTATGATAATTATACTCCATTGAAAGTGGGTATTAATCATGTTTTGGAAGAAATCAGGAATAACGAGGAAATCAAGTGGCCAGAGAAACTGAAGACAGATCCCGACCTGAGGAATAAGGCCAAATATTGCGAGTTTCACAAAGATCTTGGCCATATGACCAAAAATTGTATAGCCCTTCAGAACGAGATTGAAACACTCATCCGAAGAGGAAAATTATCAAAGTACGTAGATCACAGGAGTGAGAGGAAGAATGATGATAGAACTAGAGAGAGATCTAGATCTCCTCGTCGTGCAGAGGAGAAAAAGAGGAGGGACCATGAAGAGGATCCAGATGATGACCCCGATCTTCCCAAAAAGCCAAGGAAACCCGAACGAGAGGTATTTTCCATACGTTTTGGGTCATTTGATTGTAATGTTATTACAGGAGGAGATGCAGGAGGAGGAGACCTTACTGCAGAAAGAAAAGCTTATCTCGGAGAGGCTCAAGCTTGTTCATACATTCAGCGAATAAACCTGGCCGAGGATGATCGTCCGAGGAAAGTAAACAAAGAGAAGCTAGTGATTGGTTTTTCAAAAAATGACTTGGCAGGTGTTATCTACCCTCATGATGATCCTCTGGTGATCAAAATGAGGATGAAGGATGTGGTCATTTCAAGGGTGTTAGTAGACAATGGTAGTTCGGCAGACATCATGTACTATTCATGCTTTGATAGCTTGAATTTAAAATTATCTCAATTAGAACCTTATCACAGACCCCTTCTGGGTTTTGCTGGCGAGAAAGTTTTTCCACTTGGGACGATCAAGTTGGATATACTCATTGGAACTTGGCCTGCTTGTCGAACAGAAAGAATACGCTTTTTTGTAATGGATAAGAATGTGCAGTCTGCCTACAACATCATCATGGGAAGAGTTGGATTGAAGAAGTTCGAAGCAGTTCCATCTACAGTACATCAATGTTTGAAATTCCCAACGAATTTTGGAGTAGGAATTATGAAAGGTGATCAAAAAGTAGCTCGGGAATGCTATTATTCGTCTGCCGAGCAAGAGGAACTTGAAGAATCAACGAAAAAGACTACTACTTACCAAGTGGAGGAAGGCACAGAAATTGAAACTCTTGACCCTAGGGATGAATCTCAACTCGTAAAAGGGCAAGTTGTGGAATTTACAGAAATTGTTATCCTGGACGACGAGCATCTTGAACGAATAACTCAGATAGGATCGTCGTTGGATTTTTCAATAAAACAGGAGTTGATAACTTTCTTGAGAAACAGGAAGAATACTTTTGCTTGGAGTCATGAAGACATGCCAGGAATAGATCCAAACTTCTTATGTCATGAACTCAATGTGAATAAGGAGATCAAGCCTGTGAAGCAAAGAAGAAGAGTGTTTAGTCCCGAGAAGAACCAGGCCATACAAGAGGAGGTCGAGAAACTCCAGAAAGCCCAATTCATTGAAGATGTGAAATATCCAGATTGGTTGGCGAATGTGGTGATGGTAAAGAAGAACAACAAATGGAGAATGTGTGTTGATTTTACTGATCTCAACAAGGCATGTCCAAAAGATCATTTTCCATTGCCCAGAATTGATCAACTAGTGGATGCTACCTCGGGACACGAGCTACTCAGCTTCATGGATGCTTATTCTGGCTACAACCAAATCAAAATGAAACCTGAAGATAGGGAAAGTACTTCTTTTATTACCCCAAGGGGAACTTATTGTTATAATGTTATGCCTTTTGGTTTAAAAAATGCAGGTGCAACATATCAGCGGTTGATGAACAAGGTGTTCACCGAACAAATCAGCCGTAGGTCTATGTCGACGACATGCTCACTAAAAGCAAGAGAGCTGCAGATCATTTGGTTGACTTGAGTCAAACTTTTGATCAACTGGATAAATACCAGATGAAGCTTAACCCGACGAAATGTACCTTTGGAGTACGAGAAGGAATGTTCCTCGGATACATCGTCAACCAACGAGGTATTGAGGCAAATCCAGAAAAGATCAAGGCTCTTTTAGGGCTGCGATCCCCGACGACGAAGAAAGAAGTGCAGAGTCTTACCGGACGAGTTGCAGCACTCAACAGATTTGTATCCCGAGCAACTGATAAATGCCTCCCATTCTTCAAAACACTACGAAAAAGTTTTGAGTGGACTGATGAATGTGAGAAAGCCTTTCAAGATTTGAAGAAGTATTTGGGGGCCCCACCATTGTTGTCTAGGCCAATAACTGGAGAGAAGCTGTACTTGTATTTGGAAGTATCAGAAAATGCAGTTAGCTCGGCGTTGATCAAATTGGAGAATGGAATCCAGAAGCCAATTTATTACACAAGCAAGGCCTTCCGAGGTGAGGAAATCAGATACCCAAAGCTGGAAAAATTGGCATTGGCATTAATTGAAGCAAGTAGAAGAATGAGGCCATACTTCCAGGCCCATACCATCATTGTGTATACCGACATGCCGTTAAGACAAGCCCTTCACAAGCCAGAAAAATCAGGAAGATTGATGTACTGGGCAATAGAGCTCGGTGAATATGATATTGTCTATGAACCCAGATCATCGTTGAAAGGGCAAGCCGTGGCAGATTTTATAGCAGAGTTCACATACCCTGATACCCCCGAGGAGCAAAAGGTGCTTGCTGACCTACCTGTGGATGATACAGGATCAACAGACACAGATCCAAACCAACCAAGGTTGGTAAAAGGACCTGTGGATGTAGAAAAATCATCATATTCAAACCCCGACCAACTACGGTTGGTAGAAGGGCGCGAACAGATGACCAACGAGGAACGAAGGATACCCGGGGATGATGAAAGAAAAAAGATGATATTTCACCGAGGAACTCTAACAGATAAGAAATTTGAAGACGAGTTACATACATGGAGATTATATGTAGATGGATCATCTTGCACGGCTGGTTGTGGAGCAGGGATTGTTTTAAACTCTCCAGATGATATTGACATGGAGTATGCCTTGAGATTCCAATTCAAAGCTTCCAATAATGAGGCTGAATATGAGTCTATGATAGCAGGTTTTCATTTGGCGAAAGTTATGGAGGCACGTCAAGTAATTGTTTTCAGTGATTCTCAATTAATTGTGAATCAAATGATGGGAATATATGCAGTGAAGGGAGAGTTAATGGTGAAGTACCATGCAAAAGTGATGGAGTTATTGAAAGAATTTGATGCTATTCAATTGGTGAGGATACCGAGAATGGAGAATGCTAGAGCAGACGCATTGGCCCGACTAGCGTCAGCTACGCGCACCGAGCTGCGAAGAACAATACCAATTGAAGTACTAGAAAGTCGGAGCATAGAAGAAGATCTGACGGTGAAGATTATTACCCTTGATTTAGGACCATCTTGGATGGAACCTATCAGGGCATACATTGAAGAAGGAGTACTACCGGAGGACAAACTAGCTGCCAAGAAATTGAAGTATAAAGTTGCTCGGTATGTGTTAACTAATGGTGTTTTGTATAGACGAGGAATTATGGCAGGTTTGCAGAGATGTGTGCATCCATCAGAAGTCAAAGAATTGATTGAAGAAATCCATGAAGGATCTTGTGGAGCTCATGTAGCAGGTCGGACTCTACTGCAAAGGGTAATGACACAGGGATACTACTGGCCGACGATGAGAGCTGATTGTATAGCCTATGCTAAGAAGTGTGACAAGTGCCAACGTTTTTCCTCCATCCGAAGAACTCCACAGGCATTTTTGACACCCATAACATCACCTTGGCCATTTGCCATGTGGGGGATTGATCTAGTTGGACCACTGCCAACGACCCGAGGAAGGTTCAAGTATCTCGTCGTAGCAGTAGACTATTTTACTAAGTGGGTGGAAGCTGAACCACTAATTGATATGACGTACGAGAAGGTGTATCAGTTCATATGGAAGAATATCATTTGTCGGTATGGTCTCCCCCACGTTTTCATCACAGACCATGGAACGCAATTTGATGATGAAGAATTTGCTGCCTATTGTCATCAGTCAAGCGTCTTGAAGTTTCATTCAGCACCAGGTCATCCCCAAAGCAATGGGCAGACTGAAGTGACGAACAGAACATTACTAAATGGGTTGAAGAAGAGGTTAAGTGACGCTAAAGCAAATTGGATTAATGAGCTACAGTCAGTTTTGTGGGCTTACCGAACAACTCCCCGAGCAGTAACAGGTGAATCACCATATATGCTAGCATTTGGAAGTGAGGCTGTGATACCTGCCGAGTTGGGCTTACCAACACACAGGGTGTTAAATTTCAATTCTCCGATCAGTGATCTGATGAGAAGGATGGATTTGGATATGCTCGAGGAAGTCAGAGAAGAAGCAGCCATTAGGAATGCTGCTTATCAACAACGAACAGCTCTGTTTTACAACAAAAGGGTAAAGAAATGTGATTTAAAGGAGGGGGATTATGTGCTAAAGAAGGTCATTCAGAGGCAGAATAAACTGGAAGCAAACTGGCATGGACCTTACCGAGTTACAGAGGTTGTTCGACCAGGAACTTACAGAATAGCAACTCTAGAAGGAGAGGAATTTAAGAACGCATGGAATGCTGAACACCTGCGCAAGTATTATCAGTGATGTCAAATGTAAAGCATTTCTTTCATTATGAATAAAACGAGGATGTTTCGCCATGTTCTTTCTGGTTGAAATTTTTTCCGGAATACTAGTGTAATACACTACACAACAAAAGTGCTCTAAGGAGCCAACCTCCTTTGGAGGACAGCTCTACGGAGCAAAAGTGCTATAAGTAGCCAACCTCCTTTGGTTAGGAGGACAGCTCTACGGAGCAAAAGTGCTATAAGTAGCCAACCTCCTTTGGTTAGGAGGAAAGCTCTACGGAGCAAAAGTGCTATAAGTAGCCAACCTCCTTTGGTTAGGAGGACATGCTCTAAGTGCTATAAGTAGCCAACCTCCTTTGGTTAGGAGGAAAGCTCTACGGAGCAAAAGTGCTATAAGTAGCCAACCTCCTTTGGTTAGGAGGACATGCTCTAAGGAGCAAAAGTGCTATAAGTAGCCAACCTCCTTTGGTTAGGAGGACATGCTCTAAGGAGCCAAAAATGCTCTAAGGAGCCAAAAGCTTTAAGGAGCCAGAAACTGTACGCCAACATGATCAACTATGGTTGGTAAGATAAAAATATACTATCATATTACAACTTATGTTGGTCGGGAGGTAATATTATTACAATGAGTTCTTTGAAAAACAAAATGTTCAAAAAATACAATAACTGTAGTTGGTCGGGGATAAAAACCCAATAACTGTAGTTGGTCGGCGAAGACAAATTATTGATCTTAGTTGGTCGGACACATTTTTATAATTGAACCAATTATAGCTGATCAGGGATAAAAACTCATCAACTGTAATTGGTCGACAAACATTATTCATCCACCTTGGTTGGTTGGAAACAGTTTGAATATTTTTACTCATTACTTTATTATTAAGTGATCAAGAAACATTACTAATACTTGTAACTTTTTATTAAGTTGCTTAATGAACAATATTATCGTTATCTTTTTAACAGATACATATGTACAAATATAAATGTGTTTGATAAACACAAGACTAACAAAATTGGCAAACGGAAAATGAAAATCTTTTCATTAATCTAGAATAAATTACAAATTACAAGAGGGTACTAAATTGTTACATGAATATTACTATTCTATTGGTTTTTTGCCCTGTGCTTTAGAGACAGGTTCCTCGCCGGCAGGAGGGTCTTCTAGGAAAAGAGGAGAATTGATGAAATTAACATCTCTGAGCATTCTGACGTTCATAACAGAAGGTGTATCCAAAAGATGCTCAGGACGAGATAATTTAACTTGGGAGTGAAGGCTATAATCACCAAGGTATTTTGAAATTAGGCTGTGAGGAATGGAACGAGCTGGGATCCATGCCATATCCAATTTAAAGGGTGGTACAGGCAGGTCTAATAATGATGGAGCATGATAGTCCCATAAGAAATGCCCTTGCTCCAACTTTAATACACCCAATGCATTTAACCATCCTTGCTTGTAACCTTCATTGTTAGCATGTTCAATGCGAGCATCCAGATGAACGAGAGCTTCATTGTATCCTGCCATCCAGAATTCCCTTGGCTATTTATGGAATTGGAAGGTTAATCTATCCAATTGTTCATGAAGGCTTTTGGCAAAGAGATCCTTGTTATGCAAAGCAGATTTCGTTGATGCCATATGATCTTCCAGAGACAGATTTTTATTGGACATTTCAGTCAGAGCACGGTCTTTTACTTTCAACTGGAATGCTTGAGTTTCCAGAGTAGACTGAGTGCGAGCCTCTTCAACATTTTGAATGAGGACTCTTCCTCGCCCCCGAGAACCTCTTCCTCGTCCCCGAGCAGATCCAGAAATGGCATATCTTCTTAAGTCCTCCAGCTCTTGCCTTAGTTTGGCATTTTCGACCTCTAAGAACGAGAAGCCTTCATTAGTAACTGGTATTAATGCAGTAGAAGATGAAGCAGCAGATTCATATTGAGCTAATTTTTTCTGCAAATTATTATTTTCTTGTTCCAGGATCTCGGCAATTTGTCTACAAGCTTCAACCTCACCTCTTAGGGTCCTCTCCCTAACGTCATACCCATCAATGATCTTCTTGTGGCCTGTTTCTGAAGAGAGCTGCTGGTATCTATTTTCATAATCCTTATGTAGCAAAGCCATTGATTCGTTGTGTTGATTTTGAAGATCCTCTAAGGAACCATGAAGCTCTTCGATCAACTCATAATAAGCGACATTGTTGGCAACTGCTCGGTCGAGTAAAGTTTTCAAGTACTGATAAGCTTCAATAGCCTGCTCTGAAGCACCATGACCAAGGATATCAGCAATTTCCGATGTACTAAGATCTGTATGACCAGCTTTATAATATTGATGACATTGCTGCATCAGCTCGGTATCATGAGAAGATATCAATTCCATTCTAGCAACAAACTAATGACAAGAAAAAGACAACAATCAACAAAAACAAGTTATCAACAACAGAGGTAAGCAAAGATATATTTTATTAGATCATCAAAAAGTTACATCGTTCGATTACAAGGAAATACAGAAATGCTACCGAACAACTTCACACCTTTTCCTTATCTCCCAAGACTTTCTCGGGAGGCTGGGACGAGGAGCTCGGTTGCTCGGTGGTAACTACAGCTTGATCGGTAGGAATCTTCTCGGGAGGAGGAGGCATAGAAGAACGTCCTCGGTGGCAGAGGGTTGAGAGGCAGAAACTTGATCGCCCATAGCCATAGAAGACTCATCTGAAGCAGGTTCATCTTCTTCTTCTTCCACAATTGGTGGAGGAGGACCAAGGAGATGCCGTTGGAATAACTCAGAATCATCTTGGACTTTTAGCTCTTGCAGAGCAGCTACCCAACCATCATGGAAGTATTTTAACTCCCCATATTGAACTTGGGACGTCATTGCAGCTATCCCTCTCTCCCATCCTTTCTCCCAACCAACGCTGAAATGTTTCTTGATTGCGACTTTTCTCCTCGATTTCTCCAAGGAAAGCTTCACCTCCAATTCCTCTTTCTTAACCTTAATATCTCGCAGAGTAGATAATTCTTCTTCTGCCTTCTTCAATTTATCATCAGATTCCTGATGCTTAACCTCCAAAACTTTAACTTTCTCCTCCAAATTCTTGGAGGCTTCAGCCATCCTCATCTTCTCAGCCTCAGCCACAGCCAACTTTTTCTCCCAAACAGTTTTCTCCTCGATGTACTGTTGGCGAGATTCCTTCACAGATTGGGTTAAACCCAACAAAGCATCGTCAACATCGGACGAGGAAGTGGAAGCTTTAATAACTTGATCTTTCTTCACGATGGTATTGAAGCAGTTCACCAGCTGAAAGATAAGAAAAACAATAGAGTCAACACAAATATAAGAATTCAAGAAAAAGAAAGAAAGACCAAAGGTATGAGAAATTTACTGAAGAAAGATGGCGAGCAGCTAGGGATGTCAGTGTATCCCTAGGAATTTTTTCATCAACCCCGAGAACCTCGGGTATAACTGAGCTCGTTGAAGAACTCGGAAGAATGATTTTTGAGACACTACTACCACCAGCGGGTAGAGAAGACGTAATTCCAGCAAGATTAACTGAGGATGATTTCCTCAATCTCTTCAAAGGACGGTCAGCAGCATCAACCAAGGAAGAAGTCTTGGTCGGAGAGATGGCAATTACATCAGCAGGAGCATCTTTCTTGCTCGGGGCCACTGGGGGCTTCTCGGCAACTTTGGAGGAACCAGCATCTACTTTTTTAGTCCCCTCTGGGACATCAATTTTGCCTTTTTGGGCTCCAACAGCAGAAAAAGTTTCACCAAATAGAGCAGGAGGAGATCTTTTCTTGCCCATTCTCTGAGATAAGGGGATATGAGAATCTGAAGATGAACTTTCTGGTGTTGAAGCTGGTTCAACAGGCCGAGCAGTATAAGAGGTTGTGTAACTCTTATACTGTAATAAATATGAAGCAGATCTAATGTGTTCGTCAGCAATGGTCTTATGCAAACTCCAGATAAGTTTCAAATGCTTGATATTCACTTCTGACTCTTTTGGAGTTTTTCTTTTGCTATCAACTGCAAATAAATACATAATGGAATATCAGTCATACATTTTGTCAAACATGATGAAAGCATAATTTCATAAGTAAAATAAAATGAAAAATAAACCTATCCCATTGCCGTATGGGGGGCATCTGGGACCGTTGTATACTTCATTCCCAGATAAAGGCGCATGTTGCCAATTTTTTATGACCAACCCATGCTCAAAATAATCCCTATTTGAGTCAGGGAGATTAACTACAAGAGCCCTATTCAAATACCTAGTTTTTAAATAATAAATATTATCTAGAAGAGCCCATTTATAACAAAACATAATTTCAGGGATCCCAATACGAGTCCCATGAGTTAGATTTAATTTGTGCACCCCGTTAATTATTCTCCATGAATTGGGGGCTATTTTTGCAGGAACAAGATCAAAATATTGACAAAACTCAAGACATAATGGGTTTGGTGGAAAGGAAAAACCGCATTCAGCAACAAAAAGACTGGGGAACCAATGTCCCTCAGCCAATCGAAAGTAATCTAAAGGCTCAGAAAGAACCTCTAGAGTTACCCACGAAGGAATGGAAAAATCAGAACGGAATTTCTCAACAGACTCCACAATATAAACCATATTGAATAAAAGAGATACAGAAGAAAGAAAGAAGATCTTACAGAAAGAAAGGAGATGTGTTGACAACGAACGGAAACAAGGATGAACGCACAAGAGAAGAAGAGAAGAGAAAGCTTGAATGCAGAGAATGAAAAACGTAGACGACGGTATGGTTACCAAAGAAGTTTAAATACTTTGCATTGGGAAGCGGCGAAAGAAATGATTACCAAAAAGAAATTACTAAACTTCCGACGGCTAAAAGGACAAAATTTGCACGAATATCAAAGCGCTTATCAAAAAGGCAGAAACTGCGAAATAAGAAGGAAATTTGAATACAATGTTCCTGAAACCCGGGAAGTACATTTAATATTTCCATATACCGAGAAAGAATGTTCCATACTCTTCAAAGTTCAAAATATGAAACATTGGGGGCTTCTGTTGATACCAAAATTAATGTGCTGATGTGGACGAAGGAGATGAAGACACGTATCAATCTACATGGCACAATAGCAGCGAGGAAGATAATTTCCCGATCAACCATACTTCTTTCCGAGCAACGAGAATACGCCGAGGAACTCTATCATGCCGAGGAACCTTAACACACCGAGGAACTCTATAGCACCGAGGTACTCTAATGTTCCGAGAGACTCTTGATCAACAAGCAACTAAGGCGGTCCGAACTGCATCTCGGCCGTATCATTAATTACCAGACGGACAACTGTTCAACTATTCATTATATTCTTGACGCACACGCTGCATTAAATGTATTACCCTTTCATATGTATATCATTTAATGTATTGGACCTTTCATGTACAGCCTAAAGGCTATAAATACCATGTACCATCCTCATTCAAGGGGACGGGAATTTCTTGAGAGAACTTGTAATCAAGAATTCCATAAACACTCAGCAATAACATAACAGTGGACGTAGGCTTTATTCCTAGCCGAACCACTTTAAAAATCTTTGTCTTATTTATTTATCTGTGATTGAAAAATTAGAGCGATCTAGTTTTTTACATCAACAATATGAGTGAAAACAAAAACAAGCCTCATTCTATACCTCATTCGAATGACCTGGTAATCTCGTTCGAATGAGGTCGTTCAAACGACTTTACAGAAAAAAAATATTTTCCGTACACAAAAATATAAACTCATTTTAGAATACATTATAAAATATGACACCTAATAAATATATCCAAGGATCAACAATGATATAAGAATTCATACCTCAGAGAGATCCTTAGACTGTTGATGACAAACACAAGGCACGAAACATGACATAGATGAAATTTTCTTAGACTTGGCCGCTACTTCTTCAACCATAATGTCATAGGCTTGAAAGGTAATAAATTACTTCTATCCTATGGCTCAAAGAGTTTTATACGGAATTAAGCCAACACTTTCAAATTGACTCTATTGGAAATTTGTACTTATATGGGGGATCTTGGGCCATCCCAGACCCTATGGAGACAGTATACTATTATACAATCTGGTGTACTCCATCGTCCATGGATAAGTTGATCTTCACTTCTTCTTTCATGCCTGAGATTATTTATTAGCCCTAAACTTAGGCTGTAATGATTTCTCTTCTTTTGCAGTGACTGCTGAGCCTTCTAAGGAGGAGGATGACATGATAAATGAGGATTTAAAGTTGGTATCCATACCCTTTGAGGATTTTTCCCCCACAAAACTCCTTTTAAAGAGTTATCTATGTCCTAAGCCTGAGGCGATGACGTTTGGAGGTGCTCCTGAGACCCCAAAGATCGTGGTTGTGGAGTTACTAGGAGTGGGTCCCTTTGCCCTGGTGACCGGGAAGAGGAAATCTAAAGTTATGGTATCTTTTGAAGTCCGTGAGGCTGCTAAGTGCCATGATAAACAAACTAAGCTTAATATTAAGATTACTGCCAAGATTGAAGAGGTCCTTCCCATAGTTGGAGGTGTAATCTTGATAGACTCTGACTGTTCTCTTAATAAGTAACTTGCCATTTATCTTTTTCTTCCATTACCTTTTTTTAACTTCTCAATATCTGACTTTGTTCTTATTGACGATTGAGTAGATGAATGGGAGGAGTGAAGGATGGACATGTTATTCACCAAGAAAGTCCATGCCGAGCTTACGGTTAAAAATGGGAAGAGATCCAAATCTACCAAGTTCTTGAAGTTCATAACGATAATGGATATCCCAATACCTAACATCAAGTTGGTGGGGAAGGAAAAATTAAAGTCAAGCTCTTCCCACTACTAGGATCTGTTGTTGAAAACCTACCTTACTTTAAGCATATTCATGGGTGGGTGGGACCTATGAGGAAACCCATAGTAATTCTTCTATTCCAGGTGACTTACTGCTCCGAGTCTCAAAGATTGGGGAAGCTCTTCACGATCCCCTTTCAAAGGGGAAAAAGGTGACGGTGTCCCTTTAGAAAAAGGGGCTTGACACGTGACATTAAGGCCTCTGGTCAACCCAAGGGGTTAGATGCTCTAGGGAGATAAAGCCCGTTATCCTCAAGAGTGGAGGGATACTCAAGACCCCCTTATGTCAAAGAGAGGAACTCCTATGCCTTAGTTATAGAGGTTTTACATTTGATGGCTAATACTAACTACTTAGATATTATGGCCACGTTGAAGGGTTAGGGGACCTCAATTAATGCTCAAGAACTGATTCACCTTCTAGGTAAGGTTCTTTTACGTCTTTCTTAACTTTTCTTTAGTATGTTCTTTCTTTTTATGCCTCGTTCTTATATTTTCTTCCTTTTTGTATCCTCAAAACTTAACAGAGACGCTTATGGCTGATGCCATTGAGGATTGAAGAGGGTGGAATAAGTCTCTAGAGATGGATGACAAATAAGACCTAACCCAGTTGGAGATGAAATAAGTAATCAATAGCCATTGGCTGGAGGTGACTCTTTGGAGAAGGAGAGAGTTGGTCTGAGGTTGCATATCATTACATTAGAGCGTGACTGACTTTTCAAAAATAAGACCCTTAGGGACAGTTCTTCCCTTCTTACCATTACTCAATAATTATTGGCTAAGCTTGAGGAAGCTTGTGCTTTATCTCAAATCAAGCATAATGTGATGGTGGAGGCACTTTAGGATTATAATATCAAGATTCAAAGTGCCCAAGAAAAGCTTCTTCATGCTGATAAGAACATCGAGCTTATGAAGTCGCTAGTTATAGATCTTAATTCTTTGAAAAACTTACTAATGATCGAGGGCCAAGAGATGCTGAAGGAGTACTCTGAAATTTTGGTGAGGCACACTGAGCTCCGAGGGAGGATTCATATCACTGTGAAAACTAACCTGGATGTGTACCTTATGTTTGAGGCTTAAATTTTTTTTTCTTCTAGAAGTATGCCTTAGGGTTTGAGGCCTGATAGCCAAGGGATCTCCTTTTTGAGGTGAGTGTGTCTCACCTATTCACTGAAGCCCCCTATCGCTAATAAGGGCTATGGTATTGAGAGCAATAGTAAGGGCGATGTTATTGAAGCCTCTCCTTCAATTGTTGAATAATAAAAAGAGATACTAAATGGATCCCTTACTCCTCAGCCTGAATCAAGCCTTCCAAAGAAAGAAAGTGAAGCCCTTGTGAAGGAAAACCCCATTTATCCCAAGCCTTGAGAAGGATTCTTATGCAATTAATTTTTTTTAACTCTTTCAGGCTATGGTTCTTTTAATATAACCCCATGATTTCCCTTATAAAATGAATGGTCTTGTTTGAACTCTTAAATTATGTGGTGGTCACCCTTTCTTACTTTCTTTTTGGTCGTTTTTCTAAGGAATTTTTAAATTTGCATTTATTTATCTTAAGCATGCCAAGTATGCCCCCTTAGCCCCCAAATTTCTTGGTAAAGAAAAATCAATTAGACAATAATATTATTGAAGTAGAGCCGATGGTTCATAGATCTCTGTTGTATAATTGCATAACTTTTGAAGTCAAGACTAAGGCTCTGAAATGAGCCATATGACCTTAGAACCAGAGAAGCTTTTGAACTTTTACTTTTTTAAGTTTTAAAGCCCCAAAATTTTATTCACTAACACTTGGACCTTTAAATTGTTTCAGAGTGGAAGTCAAAAAGTAAATCTGTAAAGGGTCCAAAGACCTTGGACTTATAATTGAACTTAAAACTCATAATTTCTATATTTTGAAATTGTTTCATAAAGGGTCCTAATACCTCTAAAATGAAAGTCTTATGATAAAAATATAGTTATGATAAGGATCCTAGGACCTTAAAACTAAGGAATTTTTACAACTTGAAGTCCCCCAATGGGTCGTAAGAACTTTGGACTTGAAAGTCTTTGAATACGAAATCTCACAATGGGTTAGAAAACCTCTGGACTTAAAAGTTATAAATTTTGAAATCCCACAATAGATCATAAGACCTCTGGACTTAGAATTTTTAAATTCTGAAATCCCACAATGGGTTAAAAGATCTCTGGACTTAGAAGTTATAAATATTTGAGGTCCATAATGGGTCCTAAGAACTTTGGACCTTAGCCTAATAGGATGAAAGCATCGTGGCATAAGTCCGAGGTTACACAAAGGGTATTAAGAACGATGAACCTTTCTCTACTAAGGTGAAAGCCTTGTAGTACAAGTGTGAGGTTGTATGAAGGATCCTGAGACCTATGAATCTTTGCTTACAATGTTAGGACCATGAACTTTTGTAAAATAGGAATTTTGAACAATTTTTTGCATGTAAACACTAATCCTTCCAATATTTTTTTTTGAAAATGGAATTTTTTCTAAGTCTCATACTGTTTAGTTACGTTTTTAAAAGGGACTTTTGACCTTTTAAAGTTGGACTTTTTAAAAAAATGGGATTAAAAAGAAGGTTTGTTAAGCCTTTTGCATTTTTGCATAATTATGTGCCTTTGGAAACATTTTTTGGTGCGACGAGAGTCCTTTAAATTGATTGTCCTAGTTCTTTGGGCCTTAGTCAATTTGAATGGAATGAAGGATGATAGCCTTGGCAATTCCTTTAGTCTTTTTAGGGTCTTTAGATCTTTGACTATCAATTCGAGCCAATGATTAATTCCTTGAAACTCTTATTGGGTATTTTAAGACCTTTTGAACTTTGGGAGTCAAGGATTAAAGCCTTAAAACTCCATGAATCATTGGTTTGAGGTCTCTTGGACCTCATTCATTTGGTTAGAGCCGAGTATTGAGTCCTTTAAAGTCATTGGTGGGTCCTTAGACCTTAGATTTAACATAGGGTTAAGGATTGAATCCTTGTAGCTCATGTTAGGTCCTTAGGTCTTAGGTTTAACTCAAAGCCAAAGGTTAAATCCTTGTAACTCATATCGAACATTGCACTGAGATATCATAGGTAGAAAAAAGAGTTCTTTAAATTTCATTTTAGTAGATAAATACATTAGTGATAGTATTTTTTTATATGCTGAATGTTTCAAGGGTGTGAAAGTTCATATCCCTACATCTTTTTGAGATAATAACCGCCTGTCCTTATTATTCTGACTACCACGTAGGGCCTTACTACTTAGGGACTTATTTTCCTTCATTTGGGTTTCTAGTAGAAATTGTGACTTATCTTAAGACCATATCCACCACTTTGAACTCTATGTAGTGAACTTTTTTGTTGAAGTAGGAGGTTGGTTATTGCTTGTGAGAGACCAACATGTTCAATGAACTTTTGAGACATGTGTCATTAGTCCATCTTCAAACTAAGACACCCTCTATATTTATACCTCAACCTCTGTTGGTATCATCGCCTCAGTGACAAAGGTAAGGGATAATATAGTGTCTCATGTTGGATTTATGGAATTGGTTTTGTAGGCCCACAAGATGCTCGACATCTCCTTAGCCCACAGACCATTGTCTTTTTCTAACCTTTTCTTTAAATTGTGGAAGATCATTTTGTTGGCTACTTTGACTTGGCCATTGGCCTAAAGATGAGTAGTGGTTACTTATACTACAGTCTAAGCAGAACTCTCTAAAGGTTGGGTTGTTAAAATGTATTCTGTTGTCAGTTATGATGGATTTAGGTAAGCCAAACCTACATATGATATTCTTCCAGATAAAATTTTGTGATTGTGGCCAAGGGCTCAGCCTTAACCCACTTGGTGAAGTAATCCATAGCCACGATGCATAATACGTTTTAACCCTTGTCAAGGGGCAAGGGCCCTACCAAATCCACTCTTCACTGAGCGAAGGGCTGTAGAATTATCATTAGAACCATTTTCTTCGCTTGTTTCTTTGGAACGAGGGCGAACCTCTAACACTTATCACAACATTCGATTAGATCTTTGGATTCTTTTCGTAAGGTTGTTTAGAAGTACCCTTATCTCAAGACCTTATAGACTAAGGTCTTTGGGACTGTTTGAGCACCACAAACACCATCGTGGATGTCTCTAAGGACATAATTGGATTTTGATGGGTTGAGGCATCCCTGAGGTGCTGAGCACTACCCATTTTGAACATTAAACCATTCTCCATGTAGCATCTGGAAGATAAAGACTTTAACCGTCTGGCCTGAAGCTTGTCCTTAGACATAATTCCATTTTTGAGGTAGGCGTTAATGAGAGTGGTCTAATATGAATTCTAATATAAAACTATAATGTTGGTCTAGAGTTGGGTGATGTTTGGATGGTTTAAAGTAGCAAATAGGAATTAAGGATCCACCTTATCTGATGAGGCCACCCGTGCAAGGTGGTCGGCCTCTTAAATTTTTTCTTAAGGGACCGTTTTAATGAAAAATCTTAGGATTATATGGAAGAGGTGCTACACAATCTCTAAGTCCCCTTCCATCCTATCACCTTTGGCCTCATAGACCTTAGTGACCTGGTTGACCATTAGTTGAAAGTCGCTGATGGCTTTTACCTGCCCTACTTTAAATGGATGGACATGCCTAAGCCTGCCACTAAGGTTTCATACTCTTCCTTACTCTTAAAGGCTTTTAATGGGAAATGGAGATTAAAAGAGATAGTAACTCCTTTTGGATTACCAAATGAAGTCCAGCTCCATTGCCTGAGCGGTTGGAAGAGCCATCCATGTGTAAGACCTATGTTAGAGAGATAAGGTCTATTTTTGAGAATAGTGACTTCATGGGTTCTTTTTCGTAGTTGCTTCCATTTAAGAGCTCTTGTCCTTTTCCTCCACATCTTCTAGGTTGCTTAACTCCCCAATGAAGTCAGCTAAGTTATGACCCTTAATGGAACTCCGTGGTTGATACTTGATATCAAATTCCCCTAACTCTATAGACCACTTGATAATCTTTCCTGAGGTATCAGTCTTGTGGAGGATTTGTTGAAGGGGTTAATCAGTCATGACCATTATGGTATGGGACTAGAAGTAGAGCCCTATATGTCTGGATGAAGTGATGAGGCAAAATATGAGCTTTTCCATCCTTAGATACTTGATTTCATCCCCTTATAAAGCTCTGTTGACATAATATATAGGGTATTAGATCCCAAATTCCTCTCGAATCCGAGCTGAGCTAACTATGGTTAGAGAGGCATTAAGGTATAAGTACAAATATTCCATTGTGATGGTCTGGGACTATAGAGTACTGGGTACTTCATGAGGCTCTGAAAGGCTTCTTCGACCTCAGAAATCCATTAGAAGGCCTTCTTACCTATCTCGAAGGAAGGTAAACACTTGTCCATGGCCTTGGATATAAACTTATTGAGGGAAACAAATCTCACCACTAGGCTCTGAACCTCTTTGACTGTTCTTGGGGACTCCCTATCAATCAAAGCTTGAATCTTTTTATAGATTGGCTCCTATGACCCATCTGGTGATCATGAAACCAAAAACTTACCTCTAATAATCCCTAACGCATATTTCTTTGGGTTGAGGCTCGTTCGATTCCTTTTGAGGATGGTTAAGGTCTTCTTCAGGTTCTATACATGGTCCTAAGCCTTTAGGCTTTTGACCAACATGATATCAACATCGACCTTTATGGATTTGCCAATGAGATATTTGAAAATGGAGTTCACCACCCTTGATTGATTTCATATTCATTTTATAGTCTGAAAATACATAAATTTATAACAGTAAAAACCTTTGTCAGTAATGAATAAAGTATTTTCCTCATCAGTAGGGGCCATCCTAATCTGGTTATACCTGGAATATGCATCCATAAACGAGAGAAGCTCATGAAGTACTTTTGAGTCCGTGAAAGTGTCAATCTGAGGTATAAATCCTTGGGACATACCTTATTAGGGTCAGTGAAATCAACACACATGCTCCACTTTTTATTAGCTTTGGGCACAAGTACCACGTTAGAGATCCATTCTCAGTATTTCACTTCTAAATTTCATCGCCAAGATCTTGATAGCCTCCTCTAAAGCAATATTATTCCTCTATGGTCTAAGAACATCTTCTTCTGGTGGATAAACATGTGGTTTGGGTTCATGCTGAGGTGGTGGACCATAACCTCAGGGTCTACTCCAACTATGTCTGAATGACTCCAGGCGAACACAAACTTGTTTTCTTTTAGGAAATAGGTAAGTTCCTTTCTGAGGGTGAGGTCAGGACAACCCCAATATATACTTCCTTGGATGGATCCTCTGCATTAATGCACATAATAATTAGATCCTTTGTTGCCTTACCTATTTCATTCTTCTCATCTCATGAGTCTAGGCTATCCATATTCATCAATTTTATTCTTAAACTCTCAAGTGGGAGTTTAGAGTTTTCAGATAGTGGAGGCAGGAACTTTGTTGGTGCTTTAGAGCCCTTCTGTGATGTTTCTGAGATTAGAAAACCTCTGAGAAGCCTCTAATGACTTCTTCCTTTCTTTTATGGAGGTGTTGTAACACTCCTTAGCATTCTTTTGGACCCTAAACATTTCTACCACTCCCATAGGGGTTAAGAACTTCATTACCAACTTTCGTGTTGGTATGAAAGCATTTAAGTCATTGAGCGATGGTCTGGCCTAGATCACATTGTAGGTCAAGGGGAGGTCCACCACTATGAATTTATTTCAGATGGTTGAGCAATAATATTTAGAACTGTTAGTGATGGGGAGAGTGTTGTACCCCGAGGAATAGGTTTGTTCCCAATTAAACCTAATCAAAGAAGTTGTTATAGGTTACATGTTCTTAGGGTTGAAGTCCATGTCTTGAAAGCATCCAAGATTAGGATATCAACTGAAATCATAGTGTTAATCAAAACTCTTTTCATGTTATCATTACCCATAATACCGGTGATAATAAAAGGGTCGTCATAAGGAACACATACCCTTCTGAGGTATGTTTTTGGGAAAACCATCATTGGAATTTTCTTTGGGGGTTGAGTTGGAAAATAAACACGATTGACTTACACTCTTTCATGCTAGATGCTTCTGGAGTGAACTTTTATGGTTGTGGACGAGAGTCCATCCCCCAACAAAACCTCTAAATTTATCGACATTAATCAGAGGGACATCGTCCTTATTTTTGTTATTATTATTGTTGTGTTGACCTTTACCTGCATCTTTATCCATAAAATCATTGAGGTAACCTTTTTTTATCACCCCTTCGATGGCCTCTTTAAGCCTGAAGCAGTCGCTGATGTTATGTCCATGGTCTCGGTGGAACCTACAATACTTAGACTTGTCCTTTCGGTCACCTGTGTCACTCATGGGCTTCGACCGAGGTAGGCGGTATTGTAATTTGAGAACCGATAACACCTCTTATATGGTTCTTATGAGAGAGGTGAAGTGTTTGGATTCTAGAGGTAAATTCTTTTTACCTTCGCCTTTCTTCTTGGTCTCAGCTACCTCACGGGACTCCTCAAGATGAGGTGGGACATCTTTCCTCTTTTCTTGTTAAGGGGAGGCTATGGTACGCTTTATCGAGATTGTATCCTTCGCATTCATATATTTTTGAGCTTTCTCAAGCACCTCAATCATGGATCTGGGGGGTTTCCTGCTGAAAGATATTAGCAGGTCCTCAGAGGTGAGGCCTAAGATGAAGGCTTCCACATAGGCAGTGTCATTTAAATGATGAACTTGGTGATCCTCTTAGTTTAATATCTTAGCATACTCTCTAAGAGCCTTGACGGTATTTTGTTTGAAATGGAGGAGGGAGGTGACATGATTCCTCATCTTATGAGCCCTTATGAAATGGATGACAAAGGATTTTCCCAACTCAATAAAGCTCCTAATGGTCCCTGGCTTGATCTTAGAAATCCAGTGCCTAGCCGTTCCCATTAGATTAGCAGTAAAGTCTCTCCATAAGACCTCATCTGCTACGTCTTAGAGGATCATGAGTGATCTATAAGTCTGCAGATAGTATATGGTATCCATGGACCCATCAAATGGTTCAATTAAAGGCATCTTCCATTTTCAGGGAAGAGCTTAATAGTGAACGTCATTGGAGAACTAAGATAATGTCTCTAAGAGATATAACTCAATGGTGTTGAGTGTTTGAATCTTGTATTGGTTGTGGAAATTTTCCAACCAGTCTTGCATCTTCAGATCTCGTTGTCCCAAGGCATGGCCACGTTATAACCACCTTAAGATTGATCTCTAGTGAGCGGTAAATTTTCCTTGATAGGGACATGGCTCACTAATTATTGGGGGTCCGTATGCGCGCCGTTTAGATTATTTTCTCCTTCCAACCGGGGCTCCTAATTCTCACCGGTACTTCTATGTTATGATCCAACTGGTTCCTTGACCATAGGTGGTAAAGTAAATAATTTGAGAATGCTAGATAGTTTCTCTTGAAGCTCCTTTTGTTGAGCTTCCATTACCTTGATAAAACGGGCCAATTTTACATTGGTCGACATGTTAAAAAGAATAAGGTTTGTATATAGAGTATTTGGAGCTTGTCACTCCCACATATGACACCAAACTGGTGGGTATTGAAATCATGACTGGCCTCAGACCCAATAGGTCTCACCTTATCACATCAGACAAGTTAAGGGGAGAAGTGCCAAAGTGTAAGACAACCATGTAAAGTGATTCGAAACTCATCTGAGGATCCCACGTCCATTGTCAAAGTGTGTTTTAGTGTTTATTAGATCATAAAAGAATT
Source organism: Sambucus nigra (assembly GCA_949130495.1). NCBI lineage: Eukaryota > Viridiplantae > Streptophyta > Magnoliopsida > Dipsacales > Adoxaceae > Sambucus > Sambucus nigra. Next base: position 57,322,697 of record OX422220.1, read on the forward strand.
ATTACAATTTATAAGACTTCTTAGGCTTTGTACAAGATATTTTGAGGTCCCTAAGACCTTTGTCACTAATTTAAAGGACCTTAATAAGTAATTGTTAGACTTCTCTGAGGATTCATAAGTATTAATTTAGGGCTCCACAAGGAATATTGTAAGTAAGATAATAAGAACTGATCCAAGCTATGGCTTTATACTCACAATATTGGAATAATTTGGGAACAGTTGTACAAGCTAAAACTCTTTATTCTGCTGGTGTATGATGATTTGAATATGTCTTTAAACGTTTTCCAACTCCCCATATATATGCATTCTCTAGGAGAAAGAATGAATGGGATATCATAGCATGACTATGGTGCCTCTGAGGTCTGAAAAAAATGAGCTAGGGGGTGGAGTGTGGGCTAAAGGTTTCGCAAGTGGTGTAAAGTAGTTAATGGGTGCATTAAATGAAAATGGTAGTCATCAATGCAAGTGGAACCGAGTGATGGCGGTATGTGGAACAGTGATGTGTCACTAGACGAGTTTTCAGAGTCCAATTGGACGTCTAAGAGGTCTAGAACCATCAACGGTTTTCCATTGGATGGTTAGGAGGTATGTTGCAAGGATTTTCCCTGGGTTGAGGGTCATACATCCTTTCTAGGACTTTTCTCTTCAGAATGAGGTCTTCTATGCACATCATACTTGATGGGACCCTGATGTTAAGGTCCGTGATCTTGGTTAAAGAGATATATTGGAATTATTGAGCATTATAGGAGGTTAAGAGCTAGATGAGGCATGTTGTACTCTTTTAATCCTAAATGAATCTCTTAGGGTCTTAACAATGATCTGGCAGAGGCTAAGGGTCGAGATTAGGACGTTCGTCCATGTACGATGGACTTAGGGTGTATAAGAACTCTTGGAATACGAGGGGTTGGATATTGTATCATCAAGCCTAATGATTTTTATATTCAAATATGAAATTCTTGGGAGATTATTAACTATTATATGATTTAGTGACAATAACCTTGAAGTTTTTTCTATCAGACCCATCCTTTGAATATCTGATAATTATTTGATATGATATTTTTAAAAAAATGATTTATTTAGTTTTGGTCACCAAAAAAATTGATCATAAAATAAATGGGTGTATTTTTGTAAATCTATATCTTTGGAATCAATTTAGACACTTTTGTGTCTATCTTAACTACAACTGATATTTATGAATGGTTATTGTATAATGACATTTATCTGGTAGGCAGTGGACAATCCACACCATATTAAAAAACTAGAAGTTTTTTCAGACCTGTTATTTAGTCAAGGTTTCAACCATAGTTGAACCTGCTAAAATAATTGAAGACTTCGGAGGAGGCTAAATAGTGTTGCCACGTACCCAACCATTCCAACGTGATGATTTAGATGAAATAAATTCCATTAAAATTTGCTTAGTATGGGCATAGAATACAAGGGCTCTATATTGAAATAAATATGAAAAGTACTTTTGCATTACTTTCAGTGTTGGAAGCAAAAAGATTACACTAGAAAATAATCATTACCCTATTTTTGAGGTTTAACTATGCAACATTTATTATTGTAAAATTTCACATTGTCATGAACCTGAACCTCCATGGTTCAACTTTGTGATATTATACAATGATCATTTTGGCTTTCCATAAACACACATTTATTATTTAAATTGACGTGTATGTTTACTTTGGTATATATACGATATTTGTGATTCATTTGTTATTGAACCACTAACAAATAGAGTGTTTATCATACATTTTATGGAATCTTCATTTGATGAGACACTCTTCCCATCATTAAGAGGAGGGACAAACGTACATGAAGTACGAATTATTCCTACAAATTAACTCATTCGTGAAGAATGACAATAATTGTCATAGAATGCTTCTACTTTTTCTTATCTGAACCTATGTATCGCACAATGCAAAAATAAGGTATAAAGGATATTAAGGCATTAAATGATTGCAAATATTAAAATGTTAGGTGAAGTTACATGGCCTAGCAACAAATGTTCTTGCCAAAATATTTGTCCAAGTAGGACAAAAATTTAATTCGGTAGAAAATAAATTTGTTGCATGCAAGAATCATTCTAGACATATATATCAATAATAATTGACTCTCTGGTAGTAAAGGTTAAATAAAATCGTGCCAAATAACTCTCCTAGATAGGTTATGAATAAAATATCCACTTTTTCTAAAACCTTAAAATAGGTTATTGTCTATAAGAAGACACAAGTTCCTGAAGTGATTATAAAGCCCTTGGAGTAAGTAAAGTTACTTAGTACTAATGAGATCTTTATGTCTTATACATATATAAGATAAAAGTGAGATTACCAAAGATGATGATCGATGACTTAATTAATTTATATTGTAGACACCCAAACATCAAATGATAATGGTACTACAAATTCACATACTATAATTGAATGTTGACAAGGAATATGTTGTCTAAAATGAGAAAATGCCAAAAAAACATGGTTTTTTCAGATCTATAATACAAACTCCAAAAGATGTTATTCCTAAAGGTTACAAATGGTATGTATAAGAAAGAAAAATGAGAAAATCATTAAAGAATGTATAACCTCTGGCATAAGGTTTATTATGGAAACCAAATATTGATTATATGCAAATATACCATCCCATTACGACCGCAAATACTTTAAGATATCTTAATAACTTAGCTGTTTTTGAAATACAGTATGCATGAGACTCATGAATTTTAACTTTTTAATTATAAGGGACCTAGAAAAATAATCCATATTAAAATCCCATAATTATTTGTTATACCTGAAGTAAAGATAAGGAATAAGTAATCAAATCAACTAACACATTCATTATACATCTTAAGGAAATCTAAATGGATATATGTACAACTATCTTAGAAAATACTTGTCTAAGAAAGGGTATGAAAACATTTGTATATAATAACGTGACATTATAAATATATCCTTAAAAATGACGTTAACCTAAAGACCTCAATGAAAATGAAAAAAAATACTTAAATAAGGAATTAAAAAATGGATGACCACGAGATAATAAATTATTGTCTTAGTCTTCAGATCAATAATAATTTTAGTCAAACATTGATCCATTTGATAAATGTATTGAAAAGTCCTACAATAATTTAACATATATTAAGGACACCATTTTAATATACCCATGGTCTCTAGTGTTTTAATATCAAAATATTTATATCTTCCTAAAAGAGGACGGTAAATTTAAATTTGGTTAAGAAGTATCATATTTGTATGTTATTAATGCATTATTAAGTTTGGTCCAAAATTACCATATTTGTATGTTATTAGTGCAGGCTTAAGTTTGATAAAGAAGTACTATACTTGTATGTTATTATTGTGTTGCTATACATACCATAATGTAAGAGACTGGACTTAGTATTCACAGTCAATCCATTAAAAAAACATTTACCATTGACTTGAAAATATCGGACTAATATCAGTCATATTATATGATACGTTCATGGAATTATTGGTGTGATACTTTTAAAATTAAACATCCGCCACTACTTAGTTATGTCGATGCAGATTATCTCTATGATCCTCACTAGTAACAATCACAACACTTATGAATTTCCTCAAAAAACATATGTTCTTACTACTACTTATGAAGACCATGGTGCCTATATAGAAAAATCCAAAGAGGATACATTGAGGGAGATACGACCAACTCATGTAAGTTTTTCAACATACATGAACTCCATAAGATTTATGCAGTTTAAGCAAAACAGGTCACACAAAGTGATATGTTTGATACACATAAGTGTGGTCTTGTCCCTAAACAAACCCAACCATGGTTCGACTGACACTACTCAACATTCATCAGATGGACTAATTCATCAGCCGACATAGTATGGGCCACCCTCAAGGATATTGACCTTTGAGACCTCGTCCTCAGTACTCCATGGTCATTCAACAGAGATCACTCTTAAGTCTTTCTTGGTACATCTCGTCTCGGCCTCAAACCACCTTGGAAAACCGAGACAACACACAGACTCAGCTTCATAGATGCTTATTTGGAAGATCTCCTCTGTCGGTCTCGGCTCGATAGGGACCATCGAGTTGAAATATACATTTTGTATGGTACACGTGACTCATGCATCATTAGTCCACATGGACTATACATAACAGATCTCCAGTCCACATGGGGGAATTTTTTATCATCATGGGTTATGCATGTGCTAGACAAGTGTTGATTTATCAGTGGATCACTTACCTACTACACACATGGTGCATTCTTGGGGGTGAACTGTACACCCTTAAGCCAATATAAGCATGGTTCTTCTTCATTTAAAGCGATTGAAATATAAAAACCCTTGTTAAAACTATGTCCAAATACACAGTTAAGAGATAAAGATTGGGAGTTGTATTTTCGTAGCCATTAATGCTTAATTGAAATACATACATTACATACTTGCATGGTGGAGTAGGCCTAATAGACTGAACCACTTATATTCCGTGTCTTCTTTATTCTCCCATCCCTTTCTCACTATTTACTTTTCTGCCCATGGATTCCTCCATTATTAAATAAGTTGGAGCTTGAATTGCATATATAGATTTAAATGGTGATTTCATAGTATCATCATTTTAGCACCATTTGTGGGAAGATATTGATCTTCCTCTCCATCTTCCAGCTAAGACACTCACTTCTACCTCTGGTGGTGGCCCAACTCCACCATTGTCAGGCTTGTACCACCATTGAAAGAGCTGGGTGGGCGCTCTTTAAGCTTCCTTCCTACTTATAATTCATCTAGATTTGTTGCTTCTTTATACCATAGATATGGCATCAGAGTTACCTCCTAGTGTTATCCCAAGCTCCTACCAATCACCACTTCAGTTAGAAATGGATGATGTGGTGGCGGCGCTGCGATCCTTAGTGTCCAGTTTAGAAAAAATGCAAGACCAGTTCATAGCGTTTAGCCAAAGTGTTCTAGGAAGATCCCTAGGTGAGAGAACCAAGATTACAACTCCGATCGCTGGGTAGACAGAGGATTCGACGATGGGGGACCACCCTTGGACCCAAAAAAAAGGCTCAGTGCCACCCGCGATAGAGAAATGTTGCTAATCCTAGGCGTCTTCACTTAGGAAAATAAGTGCAGGATTGTCTAGACAACCAGATATGTGACAAGGAAGACTACTGAGAGCCCTATGAGGTTTCACACATCACAATTCGCCCGGCTCCAACCTACAATAGAGAGAGTGATAGGCCGACACGAAACATCTAACCAAGGACTTCAACTTTTAATAGTCTCAGTAGGGGATCGACATTTGATCGTCTCGTCTCGGTAGGATATTTGCTCGATCGACTCTTCCGTTCTCAAAGTAATACTGCCTCTGGGGAATGGAATATGTAGTGATGGTACGCTGCAGTAAGGTCGAGACGGGGAAGAATAAATAAAATGAATAGCCGATAATGAACAGTAGCATGAGAGGCGAGACCAGTTGTGGTTGGCCCAGAGGGAGGCAGTCATAATCTTGTCACTGGGGTCTTGGAGACAAACCTTGGAATAGATCCATTCAAAGGCTAGATGACAACATCGTCTCTTTGCTCAAGAGTCGAGACCCCAACTGCCGAGGCTATATGGAGAGGTCTTCTTTCATTGTAAGGATCGTGAGCTATCCCACCCTGGTAAAGTTTAAACCTCCTACTATCACTCCGAAGTACGATGTGAGCTCTAATACCGTCCATCACATAGAGATATATCAGTCGACAACTGATATCTACTCAATCCTCGATGAGATGAGATGCATGGCATTCTCTAGAAATCTCACAGGTGTTGCCTATATGTGGTACACGACTCTGCCTAAAAAATTCATTGATAATTTTAAATAGTTGGTTGAGAAGTTCATACATAATTTTTGTTTCGATATGAAACTGCCAAAGAAGGAAACTCACATCCTGTATGTAAAATAAGGCAAGAATGAGACGTTGAGGAATTATATTTCTCGATTCAATAAAGAAAAATTAGAGGCGAAAGATTACGAGGAGATAATTTCTATGACAACTCTTATTAGCAGGCTATACCCGAGAAAACTACTTTGGAAGATCGCTTAGGGCCCTTCCAAGACCATGACAAAACTCATGGCCATGATAGGGAGGGTAATAAATGTGGAGGAGGCCATGGTGGCAAAAAGGGATGATGTGAAAGAGTCAAGTGGAGGCAATTAGAGCAAATGGTATGAGTTCCACCAAGACCACGGTCATACAACTGAATAATGTTTTTTTTAAAGGATGAGATAGAGAAGATGTTGAAGCAGGGAAAACTTCGAAAGTATGTAGATTAAAGTGGTGATAAATATGACTCTAGAAAAAGGCATAGTGGAAGAAAGGATGAAAAATCAATATGGCAGACGCCGATCGATAAAAAGGATGATTAATTCGATAGTGAAGAGGATGACCTAGATCTCCCACCCATGTGGTGGAGGCAAAGTCGGTGCCTAGGAGGATGGATTTTAACTCACCCGGGATAGAGTCGAGGCCTAGATAGTTAAAGAAAGTTGACATGGACATCTTGGTGGTGGGATTTTCAAGACTAACTTTTAAGGGAATTCTGGCCCATCATGACGACCCTTTGGTCATCATCACTAGGGTCTATGGGTATGATGTGTCACGTACACTTATTGATGGTGGAATCTCGACCGACATTATGTTTTGGGACTACTTTAAGGGTTTGAAACCCAATAACAAGAGAATTGTCCCATACCATCAATCGCTGATCGACTTTCTCGGAGAGAAGGTCTGCCCTTAGGGCGTGTTTGAAATGGATGTCTTCATAGGCATCTGACCAAGGTGTCTTACCAAGAAAGTAAGCTTTTTCAGTATGGAAGCGAATGTCTTCTCAGCCTACAACATTATTCTTGGGAGAGTGGCGCTCAAGGAGTTAAAATTAGTCCCATCCACGGTCCACCAAATAATAAATTCCACACTTATTATGGGGTAAGGAAAGTTTAAGATGACCATGGGGAAGCTCGTGAGTGTTACTTTAGCTCGATCGAGAAGAAAGAGGCCTACAAAAAGGAAACTACTTCCTACAATATAAATACTCTTGACCCAAGGGATAAGAAGAAACTGAAACAAGGCGAACCCATAAAAGGAGGTAGAATCCATCGTCCTCAATGAGGACACGCTGAAAAAAAGAGTCCAAATCGAGAAATCCTTGAAGAAGGAAGTAAAAGAGAAGTTGGTGAAATGTTTGAGAACCAAGCAAATCATATTTGCATAGAGTCATGAAGACATGTTAGGAATAGACCCAAAGATCATCTGCCACCGATTGAATATTGATGAGAAGGTGAAGACTATGAAGCAGAGGAGTAAAGTATGTAAGGGAGAAATACAAGGTCATAAAAGATGAGGTTAAAAACCTGCAAACATCTGAGTTCATTTGGGAGGTGCAATGCCCAAAGTGGTTGTCCAATATCCTAATCGTCCTTAAGGGCAACAAAAAGTGGAGAATGTGTGTGAACTTCACTGATCTAAGTAAAGCTTGTTCTAAAGATAACTTTTCCCTACCTCGTATAGACCGCATAGTCAATGCCATGGACGAGAATGAGTTGATGAGTTTCATGGATGCTTACTCAGGGTATAACCAGATCTTTTTGGATGAGGCCGATGCTAAGAAAAATTCCTTTATCACATATAAAGGAACCTGTTTCTACAAGGTCATGTCGTTTGGCCTTACAAATACAGGAGCAACCTATCAGAGGTTGGTCAAAAAGATGTTTAAAGACCAAATTAGAAATACTATAGAGGCGTACGTCGATGAAATTTTGACTAATAGCCTTAAGTTCGAGACTCATGTTGCAGACCATAAACGAATGTTTTACACGATGGATAAGTTTAGGATGAAATTAAACCCAACCAAGTGTTTTTACATTGTCGACGCGAGTGATATTTTGGATTCATTGTGAACTAGAGGGGTATAAAGGCTAACCCCACAAAGATCAAATCTCTTATCAACATGCAGACACTAAAAATGATCAAAGATGTGCAGAGGCTGATGGGGTGTGTTGTAGTTCTCAACCATTTCGTCTATAGAGCTACATATAAGTGTTTTCCCTTTTATAATGTATTCAGGAAAACGTTTGTATGAGATGAAGAATGTGAAAAAATCCTTTCAAGACCTCAAAACTTACTTAGGGTCTCCGATGTTGCTGTCTCGACCTGTTCAAGGAGAAAAGTTATTTTTGTATATATCGGTATCAGAGTCGACCATCAGTGAAACTATTGTACGTGATGATTAAGGTGTCTAAAAGCCAATGTATTTCAATAGCAAGGCCTTACAGGAGGCCGGGTTAAAGCATAATAGAATGGATAAGTTGTCTTATGCACTGATACATGCTTCAAGGAAGATGAATCCATACTTCCAGGCCCATAGGATGGTGGTGCTCACCGATACTCCCTCGAGGAAGGTCACCCATAAACCTTTGAGTAGGTTAATGGCCTAGTCAATTGAGCTGGGTGAGTTTGACATCATCTATGAGCCTAGGATTATAATTAAGGGGCAAGCCCTGGCAAATTTTGTGGCCGAATTCACATGGGCTGAGGCCGAACATGATAGTGTTGAAGAAATGGTGGCACCACCAGGTTTGCTAGAGGAAGCTTTAGAAAATTCAATAGCGACCGAGGTTGATAAAGTCGATACTAAAGAGATACTTTCTATTCCGAAAAGGGATTTTGGATGAGGGGCCTTTTTCAGAAGATGGTTCTACAAGGAGGCTATTTGTTGACGAATTATCTTTTGAAAGTGGTAGTGGCATCGGGTTGACGCTCTCAACTCCAGATAGAACATATATTGAGTATGCTTTGAGATTTAGGTTGAAAGCATCAAATAATGAGTACTGAACGTCATCCAAATGATCGTTTACAGTGACTTGCAGTTGGTTGTGAACCAAATTTTGGGGGTTTACGAGGACAAAGATGAGAATATGGCTAAGTACTTGGCATGAGTCGAGAAAATTATGAAAAACTTCAAAGAGCTGAAAATAAAATTCCTCGACTTGACAATGGCTAAGCTAATGCTCTGACAACATTAACGTTAACAATAAGTGCAAAGATTCAATGCACAGTGCGAGCGGAGATCCTCTACACACCGACCGTAGAAGAGGACAACCGTGGAGTTGAGTTCTACTTGAACTTAAATTTTGGAGATTCACGGATGGATCCACTAATCAAGTACACCGGGGATGGTTAGCTCCCAGAATCCAAGGTCGAGAGAAAGAAGCTCAGATACAAGGCAGCCAAATTTGCCATAATTGGAGACGTACTATGTAAAAGAGGGTTTTGACTGCCCCTAATCAGATGTGTTTACCCTTTAGAGGTCAGCTATGTTCTACAAGACATTCATGAGGGGTCATGTGAAAGCCATGTAGGTGGACGATGTCATGTCAATAGGATTATCCCTCAGGGTTATTGGTGGCTGAGATTAGAAAAAGACGCAACTGACTATGTGAAGAAGTGTGCGAATGACAGAGATTTGTAAGCATCCTTCATCAGCCTCACCAACCACTTTCATCCATCACTGCGCTATGGTTATTCACAGACTGGGGAATTGATTTAGTAGGTTCTCTCCCAAAGGAAGCTTGCAATTATCAGTATTTGATAATAGTTATTGATTATTTCTCAAAGTGGGTAGAGGTTGAGGCAATGATTTCCATCACTGAGGTAAAGACGTTCAAGTTTATTTGGAGGAATATTATTTGCAAATACGACCTGCCCCATACCTAAATATTTCATAATGGCAATCAATTCAAGAACAAGTTCTTATAGGCATACTGTGGCAGAGTGGGCATAAAGTAGTTATATTCAGCACCAGGCTGACCCCAAGCCAACGGCCAGGCCGAGGTCATGGACATGAAGATACTTAATGGAATTAAGAAAAATCTAGAGGATGCGAAATGTTTGTGGATGGAAGAACTACATGGAGTCCTATGGGCTTATAGGACGACTGTGAGGACACCGACATGTGAAATGCCGTTTATGCTATCCTATGGGTTTAAAGTAGTTATCTCTACTAAGATTAGGCTCCCCATCCATATAGTCCAACCCTATGATCCTAAAGCTAATGAGGACGAGAGGATGATTGATTTATATTTAGTTGAGGAAAGACGGGAGGATGCTAAAGTCCGACTGTCCACTTACCAACAGAGAGCTGCCAGGTTATATAACAAGAGATTGAAGGCCATACCGCTAGCCATGGGTGAGCTATTATTGAAAAAAGTTTGGAAGAATCCGAACAAGCTGCATCCTACTAGCATGGGCCATACAAGGTAATAGAGAAGGCCATCCTAGAAACTTATAGGCTAGAAAACCTAGAGGGTGAACCCTTTTCTAACCCTTGGAATGCGGATTATTTGAAACGATATTATCAGTAGAGCCTCAGTTGTACGAGTGTAGTCTCATTCTCAGAAGAATTTTGATGTATCACCTTTTTTATGACAGTGAATGAACAATGAAAAGTTCAAGTGTTGTCTCATATATTCCTGATTATTGGATGTTTTGAATTAGAGTAAACTAAAGGACTTGATTTCCATGATGTTCACTCTCGGTGATACAAGAGTGTATAAAGATACAAGTCTCTTCTATACACTCTCAATAACACTGGGGGTCAATATGATAACATCATTCATTTGGTGATAAAAAATTAAAAATCATTTAAGCATGGTTGCTTAAACATCAAACTGTGGTGAATTATAGGTCGTAACTCACTTGGTGATATGAGAGGGCATGAAGAGACTCGTCTCGACCATACACTCCCAACAACACCAAGAGGAGGACCATTGTATGACGTCAGAATGTGGTGGAAAACCCAAAATTAAAAATCATTTAAGTATGGTTGCCTAAACATTGGCTATGGTGAATTAAAGGCTAGTAGTCACTTGGTGATATAAGAGGGCATGAAGAGACTTATCTCGGCCATGAACTTCCAACAACACCGAGAGGAGGACCATTATATGACATCACAATGTGGTGGAAAACAAAAAACTAAAATTCATTAATTATGGTTGCCTAAACATCATACTATGGTGAATTAATAGTCATTACTCCCTTGGTGATATGAGAGGGCATTAAGAGACTCATCTCGGCCGTACACTCCCATCAAAACCCAAGGGTACCATTGTATGACATCACAATGTGGTAAAAAACATAAATTAAGAATCATCACTTTTATGTTGAGTCTAACATCAGCGTCTTATGATGAATGCAATATTTATCCAAGTAATGTGTAAGCAAAAAGCATAATACTCAAAGAACGCCAAGCAATGGTGAAGAGTTATACAAATTGCAGACACAACGCTTGGTAAAAAAATAGATCATGGCATTAAAATATCGGCCTTACATTTCGTCAGCAAAATATGACCAAGCAAATTATTAGAGTTAATGTTACAAACGGTGTTCATAAAGCAAAGAAAAATAGACGAGCTATAACAAATAGGGTATTAGGCCACAGGTGGCCACCCTGAACTGTGTTCTCGACCTTAGTCTAAATTTTGTCAGCTGTTTGGACTTCACCTCCCATGGCGTCATCTATCGCCTCCATTTGAGTCTCATCCTCCACTCGACCAGCATCGGTCATTTTAGTCGCTGTGTGGACAGGCATCCTTGTAGCGGCCTCAGCCTCCCCATTGACCCGGGCGGTGTCGACCAAGGGGTCAGTGAGGCCTAAAGATTTGGGAGATCTTCTCATGAACCCATTCACTGACCTTCACAAAGGTCAATAGAGACTGTAAAAAAGGAAAAGTTAGTACAAGACGAGAAAACACTAGGGAAAAATAAATACCTAACAAGAAAGTTAGTCACAATTTAATAATGAATTCAAAAGGTATATGAGTATTGTGGTGGAGGTCGAACTCAAAGTGAAAAGGCGTGTTTATGGCCTCCAAAAAATGCCTGTCAGACTCAGGCAAAATAGACTTCATAACAGCTTTGGCCCTCTTCGGATCACCAATGAGGGAATCTCAGCTGATGGAGAGCTAGGCTAGATAAGATGATAAAACCACGTCCATTGATATTGGGATAGCCAGAAATGACCTTTAACTGGTCGCAATGAAGGGTCCCTTTGACTTATTTATTTGAGGAGGGGGATAGACCCTTCAATAGTTAACTCTTTTCTCTTTTGTGTACCCTCAGCCTGGCCGGGGTCACTAGTGGTAGACTTCTTCGTCGTGGCCGTCATCATGGGTTTCTTGCCTATTTTGTTCAGTCTATTGAGAAGGATAGGATTAGTCATTTTCCAAATCTCACCTAGATTGTTTAATGGACGATCTGCCACAAATAGACGAGGTTAATATCAACAGAGAATAGTCAGAGACGACACAACAGTTAGAAAAAATGTATTTTACATCACTCGATTAGGGGATCAACCCCCAGACCCATGTTTTAAGGTAGGCAGGTACCATCAAATGCTCAAACTCTGCCAAGCCATAACCCCTTATTTTTTCTATTTTTCCTCGATTGTCAACACTAAGGTCGGGGTCAAGCTTGGTAGGCATGGATGCATTAGCCCACCTTTAAGGGACCTTTAACTCTCAGGCACTATAAGAAGCATTGGAGTCAAACTCTCAAGATCTCGACATAAAAAGTATCGAGGCCTCTAATGATGGTTTGAAGTATGGTTAACCATGAGAACCTTCTTATCAAGAATTCTGGCCCAAGGTGATAATAGCTAGGCCGAGTCTTCGTGAAAGACACGTTGTAGCACATCCTCAAAATGCCATCTGGAAGGTTGGTGTTGTGAACTATCTTTCAAAGAAAAATAAAGCCGAGAATGGTCCTCCAAGCATTAGTAATGAGTTGAGTTGGGGCAATCCCCAAACTCGCCAATATAACTCTCACAGTGGGGTGGATGGGTAGTCAAAGGTTGACCCTAGACATATGCTCATAGACAGCTATCACACCATCTCGGCCATCATAGGGCCTCTCACTATCGGTCGGCACTCTTATGTATATGTATGACTTGATCCCATACATATTTCTCCAAGGTAGTAAATCGGTCTCTCTGGCGGTGGATTAAAAGGTCTGGGCGTAAGAGGTATCAAGTGGATCCTCGACATTAGAATAATTGTTGTCCTTAATTTTAACATCTGGGACCCCACTAGGAAGTCTCTCGTTGAACTCATGATAAGACATTACAGATAAGGGAATAATCATGGGGGCTAAAGGATGTGAGACAGTAACCCTCAGCTCTTTAGACAGAGGCTTCATGAGAGTGATTATGATTTCTAGAACTAGTAGCCCTAGAGTCTTCTAGAAGAGACTAGGGGACTTATATAGCCTCCTCAAAAGAGTCGACCCCCTCAGACTACTGAGAAGAGGAAGGGCTATAGCCCTGGGAAGACGGTAATGACTGTGACCACTGAGACGAGGTTCCAATCATGGATTCACACTAGTATCGATGACAAGAGGGGGTATCACAACTAAGGTAATTTGATAAATTGGATATGTAAGATCAACCCCAGCTTTACGCTTAGCCTCGGCCTCAACTTCACCCTTACGTATCTCCTTAAATATGGTCGCACTCTGATGCGGTAATTGGTCAAGTAACTAGTAAAGGGATTTAAAGATTCAAACCATTTTAATGTTGACTAAGGTTTAACTAAAATATCTAAAGGTGTAAATGGAAGTTTTCCCAAAAATTTCAGCCAAAAATAGGCCACCGAAGAAGATGACTGGGGACCCATCCAAAAACTTAAACTAGTTAAGTCTAAGATGACTAATGCTTAAAAAGTTTACCAAACACTCTTAACATTCCAAATTTTACTCTAAAACCTTTAAACCACCAGAACACAACCCTACAACCTCCTAAATATCAAAAAATAGAAACCCATCGAAAAAAGTTGAAGCTTCCAAATATAGCTATTTAATGGCAAAAAAAAGAAAATGAGAGCTTGTGAAGGTTACCTGAACGATGGAAAACATTGGAGAAGCTAAAGGAACTCCTAAGGCTGGCTAGAAAACACTGAATCGAAGAGAGAAAAATGGGTGTACTGGAAGTTTTTGCAAAAATGGCTTAAGCGGGAATAATTTGGGAACAAGAAAGAAAAAATAGAGTCTTTGATATTCAAATGAGTTAATGATTGTTCACGTTTCCCAATGAGGACATCGTTAGGGATTAAATCCCTAGACATGCCTGTTACTGCTATTCCTTACTTAGCACACCAATCTATGTGAACTATGACATGCGCTACACTCAGCCTGCTTAACTGGAACCTGTGCCTACAACACTGGAAGGACGCCTTAACTTTAGCAAAAAATGTACACTTCCCGAAAGAAAACCTCTAACCCTAGGGGGTCTCTTCCTCATTAGGGGGTCTGCGAATAATATCCCTCAACCTTCCACTCACATTGAAGACTAAGGGCTAGGAGTTATTTGACATATATAAGTGCGGTCTCATTCCTAGACAGACCCAATATGTTTCGGCCAACACTACTCAATATTCATCAGACATACCTATTCATCAGTCGACATAGTGTGGGCCACCCTCAAGGGTCTCGGGCTCCAAGACCTTATCCTGAACACGCCATGGTCATTCAACAGAGCTCACTCTTTAGTCTTTCTTGGTACATCTCGTCTCGGCCTCATACTACCCAAGAAAGCTAAGATAACACACAGACTTAGCTTCGTAACTACTTATTTGGAAGATTGCCTCTATCAATCTCGGCTCGATCAGGACTATCAGAGCCGAAATCTACATTTCGTATGGTACACGTGACTCATGCATCATTAGTCCACATGGACTATACTTAACAGATCTCCAGTCCATGTCGGGGAATTTTTCGTCATCATGGGTTATTCATATGCGAGATAGGTGTTGATCTCTCATTGGATCACTTACCTCCTGCACACATAGTGTATGCTTGGGGGGCACACTGTACAACCCCAAGCCTATATAAGCCTGCTTCTTCTTAATTTATAGGGATCAAAATATAAAAACCCTAACTTAAACTCTGTCTAAATACACAATAGAGAGAGAAAGCTTGAGAGTTGTATTTCCATAGCCTTTAGTGCCTAATTTCAATACATACACTATATACTTGCAAAGTGGAGTAGGCCTAATAGGCCGAAAAACTTATATTATGCGTCTTCTTCATTCTCCCATCCCCTTATTACTATTTACTTTTCTTCTCATAGATTACTCCATTGTTGAATTAGCTAGAGCTTGAAGTGCACATATGAATTTAAGTGGTGATTTCATAGCTTTATCAATGTTCACCCCTTATCACCAAAGTCCTATGGAAGTCTTTCTTTAGAATAAAAAAGAGATTGAAGTAATAACCTATTTGATATTTTCACCATGTCCTTACCGAAAGATAAATTACACAAGCTTGTGTATGAGACTTGTATGTGTCGACTCAATCATCAGAGAAATGCCATAATAAGGGGGAATATCCAATCAAGGGGAGCATCTTATCAAGGGAGAATAAAACATGATATTTATGGACAGATGGATGTTGTACTCTTTTCCTTTAACTCGTTTTTTTCCCACTAGTTTTTCTACTAAAGGTTTTAACCGGGAGGTATCAATCGCGTCCAACACCAATTCAATGTTCACAAAAGTTGTACTTTTACCTTTATTTTGTTTTTTTCTCATAGGGTTATTCATTAGTAAGGTTTTAATGAGGCAACAATCGCTGAACGGTGGATATGATGTACATTCAATTGGGAGTGTTGTAAAATATGTATTATAATGGATTTCCCCTTGTATTCCACATTCAATAAGCGATCTTTTAGGATGTCTTATTTTTTTTAATTATAAATAGGGATGATGCCTCTTGAGTATTGATATAATGAAATACAATGATTATAATCCTTTTAAATTCTCCCCGTATATATTATTTCACAACATATGTCTCAAATATAACCACATTCGAACTCAACAATTGTCTTATTATTTTTGCACCTCTATAACACATAAACGTGATAACACACAATTGAACTTATCAATCTTGGTTTTGGAAGATGAAAAGACATTTTTACTATCATCAAATCCTAATCCATAAAATATACATAAATTATAATTTTTTCAAGCTCAGTTTCTCTTAATTATAAGGAAATAAAACAAAATTTACTATATTAAACTATATATAATTTCTATAAATAATGTTTGTGAGAAACAAACAACAAGCATCAATATGTACACACATTTATGACATGATTAAGACATTGAAAATTTACACAAAATACATTTTCCTCCTAATGAATTTGGCCAAAAAATAAGGATAAATAATATGATTTCATTAGACTAGACTAGTGCTTGATATGAAAAGAAGGGTAGAGATTATAGCAGAGAAAAGAAGAAACATCTTCCCCTCATATGCAAAAAATGTTGTGGGGATACTCGCTTAATAGAGTGATTCATGCATGCCCAAGATATAAGATAAAGAACAACCGAAAATATAGAAAGAGAATACAATCTAAATTCAATGTAATTAGAAACTAAATATAAAATACACACCAATAAGCAGAAGACAAGATTTAAGTGGTTCGCCAATATGGTTACGTTCGTGGATGATGGCTTCCTTTCTTTGATTGAGTCAACAAGGGTTACAATGCTCACAAGCCTCACTATCCTCTCAATGTGTATAAAATATCACGAGAAATGAAAAATGAAAAATGGATGATATAAACTTTAGTTAAAAGCATTAAAATGATTTATTAATACAAGGGAGAAAATATGGGATAAATTCCTAAAATAACCCTCACTTAAAACCCATTTTTGCATAAATTGGCGCCCGTTTGTTGCAAAGAATATTAACCTTCATTGGTGACGAGTACCAACATAAAACCCCCTTGAATCTAGTCCCATCTACACTCCACAAGACCTCCCTTCGCTGCATCGAAGCCCAACCAATTTTGGTCGCACCAAAAGGTAGAAAATATAGGCTACTAGAATTTGAGCCAAAACAACACAAATCTCCACCTTGACAAAAGAATTATGAAACCCATGCATCAACTCAATCATATAAGAACACCACCACTAAAAAACCTCTAAGGGACTCAGCTAATTAGAACATTGATCAAGTCTGAAGAATGCTCAAATTTAACCACCAGTACCACCTTTGTCAATAAGTTGGCCGGATTATATTTGGCCCCAATTTTTTTCAAAACAACAATGCCCCAATCGATAACCTCTCATATTAAATGAAGTCTTAAATCAATACGCTTTGTCCTCCCATGATAACCCTTCGTATTAAATGAAGCCGTACATCAATATGGTTATGATTTTTTTCAAAACAACAACACCCCAATAGAACTTTGTCTATCATAATTTACCTCCATACAATATTTTGTAATACCCAAATCACCAATAAGACCATGAATCCATAGGGAATTTTTAACAACTTCCATTGTCACCATATACTCCACCTTTGTAGTAGACAAAGTAATCATGGCATATAACATGAACCTCTCAGATTCTCCATATACCTCTTGAACTATTTCTAGTTGAGTACAGACCATGACATATGTGAGGTTACCCATCAGACTCTCATACAGAACTTGATCCATATACTCCATCCCATCCTCTTTGATTAGATCCATCGAAGCCGAAAGTCTGAAGTGTGCAACTAATAGAGTATTCACAGGTTTTGCATCCTGCATACCCAGTCATTCCACAACTTTCCCTAGGTATTGTCTTTATGTAAGTATTAACCTTATCTTATTCCTCTCTTTAGTAATTTCATGCCAAGAATATTCTTATCTTTACCCAAATATTTCATCCTAAACTCTTAGCCAAATTGAGTTTTCACCTTACTAATTTCCCTCATACTTAAAAAATCAATAGTCATATCAACATATAAGAGTAAATAAATGAAAGAATCCCATTGAGATTATGAAATAAACATAGTGATAAAAATAACTCTCTATGAATTTCCAGACCACAATTAACGTGGCAAATCGCTTGTACCACTGTTGAGACGATTGCTTCAACCTGTACAAAAACTTTGTAAGGGAAATTTTATAATTTCTCAATTTATTTTTTATTTGGTTTATCCCATTACACACCATTGCACCTTCATGACCACTTCCACATATTTAAAGATAAGAAGTTGATGACATTTTGGAAGATTGAAGATCATTCATCATAACAATATTCAGAAGAGTTATGAGGTTGTTTGGTAAAAGTCTTTATTTATCCATTTTTTCTAATATTAGAGTTTGCAATAAAATGTTTTCAATGATTTTTAAAATTTTTACTAGCTCATTAGAATAAGATTCACAGGTCGTTTGATCGAGTTTACACAGTTCGTTAGAACGAGATTCCTTCGTTCGAACGAAATTTGGAATGTCGCCTTTTGGTCAGTTATGGAATGTCATTTGAAGTTTTGTTGGATATCGTTCAAATTAGATTGGGTACATTATTAGAACGAGTTTCCCACATTCGAACAAGATGATTTTTTTATTGAGCACTAGAATGTTGTTCAAAGTTCCATATGAAACCTGATTGAACGAGGCATGCCATTCGAATGTGTTACCAAGTCATTCGAACAAGTGCGTAATTAAATCTGATTCAAATCTCTAATACTTATCCTTTTGCAACTACTTTCTCTATAAACAGAGATGGGGGATTATCATTTTAGAAAACTCATTTTAACCCCTTTTCAAGCCATTTTAGAGTTTCTTTTGTGATCAAACTCTACCATTTTTCATCCGAACCCCTTCAAAATTTAGAGACCACTTTACTAAATCAAGAAGAATACAATTTATGTTCAAGAACCCTTATAGACTTCATCTCTTCTACTGATTTATAGAGTCAAGGTTCTACTTCTAAAGAAGAAGATTGATCGGTGGATACTGAGGGAAGATGGATTTCTATGTGCGGTGTTGGACTGTGCCTTTGATATAAAAGACTTAAAGAAATGCGGGCTATGCATAGTGAGCTAAGTAGTCTGTAAGTCGTCTAGTGTCTATCAAAACTTGTAATGTGTTGAAATAGACATTTTGCTTGAAAGGGATTGTTCCTTACTTCTTGTTTATGTTTGCTAATTTAGTTTGGCTTAATTAATTTGGACTTAATCTTTGAATGAACACTAAATTAATTCAAGATAAAATTTTCTAAACTTTGAATCTGTGTGTGTTTGGCCTAAGATACAAATCAATCTATAGAATTTGAATCCTCAAGTTGGTATCAGGGAAGTTTTCACTAGAATATCGTGTGATCCTGATTTATTTGCGAATTTTTTGGATACCAATTTTCTCAAATTGGCATCAGAGCAGGTTACACTAAAATATCGCGTGATCTTGCTTTTTGCGAGTTTTTTAAGATACTAATTTTCTCAAATTGGTACCAGAGCCGATTACACATATTTTTGTATGATCTTTTAATTTTTTTTCATGGATAATTTGTATAATAGGTTACCTGTTTTTGATGGGTCATATTTTGTGGACTGAAAAGTGAGGATAAGGTTTTCTTCAAAATCTATTTATGAAAGGGTCTGTCTTGTTAGTGAAAGAGGGTGAACACGACCAACTATGACCAATTACAATATCAAAAGTTTAAAGCCTAGCTCTTCTTGGACAGAAGAAAATTATAAACGGAGTAATTTTAACTAATGCGGTTTGAGTGTCATTTCAGGAGTCATCACCCCTGACGATTTCCACCGCATCATGACATGAACCACGTCTAAGAAATATTGGGACACCCACTAGATCACTCACGAGGGGACCAATGCTGTAAAAGCTTCTAAGCTTTAAAATCTCACCACACAGTTTGAGAATATTACCATTTTAGAGTCTGAATCTTTTGGTGAATTTTATGTACGTTTGTCAGACATAGTCAATTATAGTTTGAGTTTGGGTAAGATGACCCCTAAGACGGGAGTTATGAAGAAGATTTTGAGATCCCTGCTAGGACGTTGTATCACTAAAGTCACTGTGCTAAATTCGTTGGGAATATTAGATACTCTTAGGTTAGAAGAACTCATAGGAGACTGTCAAATTTATGAAATTGTCATGTTTCCCAAAACTAAAAAAGAAAAAAAAGGGTTTGATTTGAAAAATCAAGATAAAAAGAAAAATAAAATATTTTTGATTATGAGTCCAAGTTTAATTTTGAGCCTGATGATTTAGCCCTTTTCGTACAAAAAATCAAAAAATTTCTCAAATTTAACAAACAAAATTCTTTCACAGAAAAGTTTTTGTTAGAAAATTAAAAATGAGAATGAGGGCAAGAATGTTTATTAGAAAGATGAGGTGAGATGTTATGAATGTGAGGGGAAATACACAAGTCACATGAATATCCTACTAGGATAAAGAGACAGGGCATCAAAATTGCACATAAAGCCACTCTTAGCGATAGTGGCGGATGAATCACCACATGAACCGTGTCTTGCATTTATGGCCTGTCACTTAAGTACTTCTAGTTTGTCCCACACCGACGAGGACATTTATAAATGTGAGTGCCTTGATGATGTTTCGAATAATTCTAGAGAAGTGAGAGTGAGGAAGAAAATTTGAGTAAGGGAGAAGGTGGACTCCAAAAATATTTTTGTGAACTTTCCACCAAGATGTTAAAAATAAAAAATCTTAGTAAAGATTTTTCTCTTAGGGTGTGTGATTTAGAGAACTAGGTGAATGTTTTGAGAGAGCTCGAGGTGTTGGTGAGTTATGTCGAGAAGCTGTACGCTTTTTTGTGTGAGCAATTGATTGTTGTAGGTAGGAAGAAGACCGATTTGACCAATAATGTGGATGATCTTACGAGGGATCTTCAAGATTCATTAGAGACACATGAGAAACTTGAAGCTTGTGTATCCCAACTCGATATTTATCTCGAATGTGTCCAGGAGGTTAAAGTTACTTTAGAGGACACATCTAAGAAGGTTGGAAAGATTATCCATAGTCTCGCGTTACGTAACGTTGAGAGGAAAGGAATAGGTTATGGCAGTGCATCCACTTCTTATGTCACACCCAAGCCGGTTACCAGCTTTGTGATGAATCCTTATGGCCCTCATCCTAACCCACCTAGGAGATCGTACCTACTAAGGAGAGCTCTTCCTAGATATCTTGAGCAAGGTAAGCCCAAGATCATTTATGTTCATTCCCATTACAAACAAAGAGGTCGAGTTAGAGAATTTTATTTTAAGCTAGGGAGAGTTGCTCACGCATATTCCCTAGTATGCTCCCACTCAAGTTCCTACACATGTTCCCGCACGCACTCCCACACATGTTACTCCACATGTTCCTGCACATCACGATAGAGATTTTGAGAGTTTTAAGAGCAAGTAAAGTTTTTGGTCACGACTTCGCAATATTTGATGAAGGAATTTCATAGGATGTCTTCTCATTTTGAGAACTCCTCTCGTCCTAATGATTGAAGTTGAGACCTCTTTCTAGAATAGGGTGATTATCATAATCATATTTTATACTCATATTTCTAGATTATATTGCCATTGTATTCATATGCTTTTCTTTTTGTTATATTATGAAGGACTCCAAAAAGATTTTTATTTTATAAAAAAAAAATTTGAAAAATTGAAAAACGTTTTATTTTTGATTTTTTTTACAAAAATACAATAGGATTTGTGTATTTTTTATTTTTCACTAAACACAGATGAAGATTTAAGATATTCTAATCAGCGCTACATTCCATCCATCCACATGACTTTTTCATAGTACTTTGAGACATAGCGTTGTTTCATTAGTATGCTTAATAATGCGTGGATAACATTTCAATCATCATTATTGATTAATTTCTAAATGTTAGACTCTTTGTCACTTTTATTGCACACGTGTATAGACTTTTTGAAAATTACACTTGCTTATCACTTGTCAAATACAATGTTCTCATCTCAATCCGGCTTAATAACGAACCAAATGTAAAAAGAGATAAGTTGTGCTTGTAAGAACAATTGCCCAAATTTTGTTTTCCAGAAAATATTTATATATGTTAAGTAATGAAAAGGGGATATGAAAGAGACAAATTCTCTTTGCAATAAAAGTCACCTTTTGTAAAAAGATCCTAAAAAGATTAACGATACACAAAAATAGAAGTGCCAGGGCTACTTAGTTTATATTCATTGATGCTTTGCTACATATGAACATTATGAATTCTTAAAAAATATTTGAGAGTGGATTCTTATATATGTGAGATTTTGAGGAAATTATAAAGAGAAGATCAATGGGTTTGCACAACTGACTCTCTTGAAAAACATTATATAATTCGGCATTATTATTTTTAGAATCATTAAAATTCATGGCATATTGTATAAGTAGAGTCAATTTCATTGAAGTTCAACATGTTACACCTAAGTTTGAAATTTTGTTCTTTCTTTGGAAGTGTCTCATCACTTCGTGCACCTATGTTATGAATGTTTATGTTAATTTGCCTATAGAAAATGTTCATACAATTACATTATGTGTTCACGATTTGAATATTTTATTGTTATTCCATGGTGACTATGTATTTTTGTACCTATATATACTTTTTATACTTTATACTTAAAAATATTGAAAAACTTCAAAAATCACAATGTGTTATTGATTACCTTTTAGATTATCATTACATGTGCTTAATTGATTATCTTTGTGATGGTATCTTTGCTTCTTCATGTGATACCTCTTATTCATGTTTATATTCTACTCCTTTGTCTATTACGGACAAAATAGAGAGTTTTATTTATCATTTAATGCATGTGTCATGGTATTTCTTTTGATTCTCATGTGTGTAGGCCATTCCGTCTTGATGATTATTTTTTGGACCGCACAAGATGAAGACATGAAGAATTTTCAATTGAGGACTTATACATTTATGCATTTTTGTTTCTTGATTTGGGATGGCATCAGTTGTAATAAGTCACAGGGATCAATTTGGCTTCGATTTGTGTTTTGTACCGGAATAGCCAAAGCGGGAGATTTGTAAGAGCAAGTTTTATAATTGCTCAATTAATTTTTGATTTGGCTTATTCTGTTTCACACCATTACACCTTCATGAATAGTTCCATGTATTTAAAGGCAAGAAGTCGATGACATTTTGGAAGATTGAAGATCATTTATCACAGCAACATTCAGAAGAGTTATGAGGTAGTTTAGTAAAAGTCTTTATTTATTCCTTTTTTTATAATTAGAGTTTGAATTAAAAAAATTCAAAATGTTTAAAATGATTTTGAAATTTTGACAGCTCATTAGAACGAGATTCACATGTCGTTCGAACGAGTTTACACAGTTCGTTAGAATGATATTCCTTCGTTCAAATGAAATATGGATCGTCACCTTTTGGTCAATTCTGGACTATCGTCTGAAGTTTCGTTGGATGTATTTCAAATGAGATTAGGTACATCGTTAGAAATGAGTTTCCCATGTTAGAATTAGATGATTTTTTTTGTCAAGCACTGGAATGTTATTTGAAGTTTCGTTGGAAACCTGATTAAACGAAAAAGAATATGTCGTTCAAATGAGGTACTAGATCATTTGAATGAGTGCACGAGTTTTTGTTTTTCAGTTAAATCTAATCCAAATCTCTAATGCTTATCATTTAGCAACTACTTTCCTTATAAATATAGACGTGAGAGAGTTTTAGAAAACTCATTTTAACCCTTTTTCAAACCATTTTAGAGTTCCTTTTGTGACCGAACTCTACCATTTTTCATCCAACCCCCTTGGAAATTTAGAGATCACTTTTCCAAATCAAGAAGAACACAATATGTGTTCAAGAGCCACTGATTTGTAGAGTCACGGATCTACTGCTGAAGAAGAAGGCTGATCGGTGGATACTGAGGGAATACTACTTCCTGTGGACAGTGCTGAACTATTCCGTTGCTATAAAAGACTTGAATAATTATGCATTATAATTAGTGAGCTAAGTAGTATGTAAGTCGTCTAGTGTCTGTCAATTCTTGTATAGTGTTGAAATAAAAGTTTTGCTCAAAAGCGATTTTTCCTTACTTCTTCGCATGTATTCCTGCTGGTTTGGCTTGATTATTTTGGACTCCATCTTTGAATGCACACTAAATTAATTTAAGATAAAATTTGCTAAAATTTGAATTTGTTTGTGTTTGCCGAAGATACTAATCAATCCAACTGAAGTATATATATATATATATATATATATATATATATATATATATATATATATATATATATATATATATATATATATACATACATATTAATGTCATAAGATGGAACTATGATGTCATCCATATGAATTTTTCTTACATTACCTATTTTACCGTTGAAAATTTTGGATTCCCCCTCTTTTGATACCCCAATTTGTTTCCCCCTTCTCTTTAAAATTCAAAAACAGGGGTAAAATATGATTTGCACCCATTCTCACACTTTACTCCACCATTTCCCCTTCCTGTCTTCTTTTTCTTACTCACTTTACTCTTGGCAAGGAACAACAAACCTAGCCGTCTATCCCCATTCACCAGCTATACCATCTCCATCCACCATACACGACCTACACCATTTAACCCAGCACCACCATCCATCCACCACCTACCCGAATAACCCATTTGACTTTTTAAAGAAAGTCATTTGTTCGAAGAAACCCATTTTACTCTCTCATTGGAACTTTGTCCTTCCACTGATAGAGGTCAAGAATCATAGTTGTTGTTAAGTGTTAGGTATTGGATCAACTGTAGTGATGTTGTTTTATGTAGCCTAGGCCTTAGGCTTTAAATTTGTTGTCATGTTTTTGCAAAGTGTAGCTCTTGGTATTTGTTACAGCATATAACGATAGAAGTTTTTTTAAGCCTTTCTCTTTTTTTTTTATTAATTACAATTTAATTTCTTCAAATTTTATAATTATCAGTTGACTTCCATTTCAGATATGCTGCACCGACCAATGGTTAGAATCAACAATGGAGGGAAATGGGATTGTAATTGGAGAGATTGAATAGGTTAATCTATTATATATTCCCATTCTCAATGCCGATCTGAGTTTATGAGTTTAGGGGATGCTCCTCTGAGTTTTTGAATTCCGGTCTGACTGAGTTGAGGAACCAAACCGAATTGAGCTCCGATCTGAGGTCTGACATGATAACGACTCTGATTAGATATACATTCTCTTAGGTATAAATCCTACCTATCTGATCGAAACTTTGAGTATTTCATATTTGATTCCCCTACTTTTCTAGCTCGAGAACTTTTTTTATAATAACCCAAGTCTTGAGTTGCATATAGAGAGAGAATCACATATGGGCTTGTATTTTTTTTAGGTACCACATGTAGGTTTTGTGATTTTTATAGCATTGGTTTTTATACTTATGTTAATCAGTGGTAAATATGTGTAGTGAAATGAAAGGAACCGTCTTTATTGCTTTTTTTATTCTACATAAAATTATTTGAAACTCATTAATGATAATTGTTTAAATTTGATATTTTTATGTTTTTTTAAACCCATTTACAGATCCATCATCTTATAACTTGGAGTTTAGGCTTTTCAAGTTTCATTTGGGGACTATATGTAGTTGTGAGTTTTATATTTGTTATATTGTTGTTTACAATGAACCTCCAAGATGATCTCAAGTTTTAGGCATGAACAAATCTCAATTATTATGTTTTTATTTATTGTTCAAGATATGAATTTTGGGACTAATGGTTATTACATTTTTTACCGGGATTGGATCCTTTTGAATATCTAACTCTTCACAACCCTGTTAAGGTATAATATGTCAATTTCAAGTTTTTTTTCTTATTTGTTGTTGGTTTAATTGGTAAATCGTAATACATACTTTTGTAGGTTTTTTGGATTTTTTCTTTTTTTTTTCTTTTATGTATATCGTTTGTGCTATGTCCGGGTAATTTTTTTGTATCCCATATTGATTTTAAAATATTCTGCTAAATATAACCAAAACATCTATATAATATGGGATAGGGTGCTTGAATAGTAAAATGATCCAACATGTGTGGCACGATATAATGGTGAGATCTAAGGGTGCCAAATTGTGCCATGTCATAAGGAACGCATATGACATGGCAAATGAGACAAATCACCCTTATAACCCCCCAAATCCTACCCAACCTCTCATTCTGTCCCCGTCTCTCATCCAATGCTTCCCATTTCCCCAAACCCTAACCCTTTCATTTTCTCTGCCGCTGCCGTCGCCCCTATTCCTCTTCTCTTCACCTCCCATCATCTCCACCATACTCCCCTCCTGTCCTTTGCCAACCGCCTTCCACCACAACATAAACATGCACACTCCCTTCAAGGATGTAGGCGCCCCTCTGAGGCTGCCGCTTATACTCTTCAACTACAGATCCCCACTCCCCTCCTATTTTTAATTCTTGACCTTTAATTTCAATATTTTTTGAAAAGGTGGTATGATTACTATGTAGATTATTGACCTTTAATTGCATATGTGAAACTTTTGAATTTAACACACACCACATTTACAAATAGAGAATGAGCAAAAGGAGTGCAACAACGGACATGGCCATGGAAATGGCAATGCCAAAAGCTTTTTGTTGTCTTCTCTTATTGTTATGTTTGCTTTATTTTTCATCTTTGTTCATATGTCATGCTTTATTGTTTTTTAAATGCATTTATTATTTGTATGTGAATTTGTTTTTCTTTTTATTTGGAAGATTAAAAAATGGTGTGTACACATAAAGTATGAAATGTTGTTTATGATTGGCATGTATTTTAAGCTTTATACTTGAACATAATCACGTGGGGGGTGGGGGTGGGGGGTGGGGGTAGTAGCTTTATAATTGAACATAAACATATGGAAAATAATCTAAGAAATAAACTTTTATGTGTATCGTTGACATGAGATCTAAAGGCTGTGAGAATTGAATTTCGCAATGTCTAACTCTGCTGAGATGGTTTCCCAAGCCTCAACACAATGTTTGGGGAAATCGTGACCTTGTCCACAGTATCACCCACCTTCATATTGTTAGATCTAATGAAAATATTCCAAATTTGCCGAGCCTTCCTTTACTTCTCACTATGTAGAGCCTCACAGACTAATTTCGCTATTGGGCAAAGTAGCACTGTATTTCACTAAACTAGTAGCTGCTGATAATCCTTTAGGCTAGTCCATACAATCTTAATCAAGTTACTACAGGTAACTATTATTTAGCACCCATTTATCAACTTTTTAAAATGCAATAAATTATTTCTACTCAGCATTTATAGTTTGTCTTTTTCATTCTATCTCTGATCATTACTTTCAAACTTTAAAAATCACTTCATGGACATAATAATTAATAGTATTTATGTTCAATGTATCTCTTCTTTTTTTCCTCTGGTGCAACAAGCTTCTATTCAAGAAGCATTGAAATTGTTTAAATTATGAAGACTTCTTCTTATGATACATAAAGTTAAATTTCTTTACTGTTCGATTTGTCGTTTGTTATGAATTTGATTTTTTTATAATTTTGTTTATGTGTAATTATGCTTTGTTTTTGCGTTTGTAGATAAGAGTGCTTTTGTGTTTGTATGTTCAAAGGAAACTATGTTTGGTGAAAGCTTAGTTTGTTCAAATTTTAGGCATTTTAGTTTGTGCATCTGTTTTAACTGTTTTTGGAGTTATAAATAACGAGGCATTTATTGATGATAGAATTGAGATATAATCTTTTAATCTGATAAAGGATAGGGAAGACGGTTATTTTGATGCTGATGAAAATTATGTTGAGTATGAAAATGTGATCAAGGACACATGTCTTGATAATGTTGATGTTTGTAAGGACATTATTTTCATTGTCCGTTATCAATTTAGTATGTCATATACCGCTACACCGTGGAAGAGCATTCAAGAACATTAAAGCATCAAAGATGGATCCGAATATCAAGTTCTTCAACATTCAAGGCTCCGCGCGAGGTTAATTTTGGTAAGGTTGAGTTTTAATTCCATAGCATTTCACTTAAAGTGTTGGGATATTTTTATCAAATATATTCTAAAGATTTTGTTCTCGAACACCTTTTCGTATAAAAATCATAACTAATTTATAAAAATTCAGAAAATAAAAAATCAGAAAATTCATAACAAATATTGATAGGTCGTTCCAATGACCTGCATATTTCGTTGAAACGACATAGCTATCTCGCGAGAATTTATCGCGCGATGTCGTTCAAACGACAATGCCTTTTCGTTCGAGCGACTTCAACCTTGTTCGAGCAACGGGCCGCCTTAAGTTTTTTATAAACAGGCTTTTTCAACTCCGTTTTTCATAAGAAAACCTACATATTTTCAATAGACGAAACTGCTACTGCAGAAATAATTTTTGTCTTCTTCTTTTAGGTTTTAACCTTTTGTTTTCAATTCAAAAAACATCCAAATCTTTTAGTGAATTATTTTGGAATCCTAGATTCAAGTTTGTTGAAACTTTACCTTTGTTGGGAATAACTCTACAACCGGAGAGCTACATGCTATTGTGGAGGGAGTCTCTATGAAGTCACTCTAGTGGGGAGGATAACCTACACCGAAAAGACTGCTTGTCTAGGACTGCATGGCCTTGTGGTGTAGCTGCGTGTGAACCACTGCTAATTTCTAGTCGTTACTTTGAAGATATGACGAAGGCACCGTGCATTACTCTTGTAGGCGATCAAGTTGTATGTAAGTCAATGGTCTTGTAAACTTTTCAAAAATCTAGAAATAAAAGTTTTTTTCCTTCGGGAATTTTTCCTGAATTTGGTGTTCGTAATATTTGATCTTGTGATTGTTTGATTTTCATATTTAATTCAATCACTTAGATGCATATTTTAGGGTTTAAATAAAATTGGATTTTTTTTAGAATTCACATTATTCCGCTGTAGCGATTCTACAAATTGGTATCAGAGCCTGTTGAACTAAGTTATTGTGTTTTGATCCTATTTTTTTTTTAAAAATGGCTTTTGGTGGTTTTAATGATTTACGATGTCAACTTTTTGAAAATCCTAATTGGAAAGTTCACACAAATTCTTGCTTTATATCCTCTATTAGAAATGATTCTAAGAGGTGTTCTTGTTGTGAGGGTGTTGGTCACACGTTAGACGAGTGTACCACAAATTTAAAGAAGAAATTGAATAAATAGACATCTCATTTTTCTACCTTTAGTGATAGTGATTATGAAGAATAAGTCTTTTATGCTTCTAGGCGAGAGCTTCCCATCCGTGTGATTAGTGACGAGAGTGAGGGTGAAAAGAGTGAGGAGGAAGAAAAAGATTTGAGTGAGTTGCAAGGTGCCTACAATAATTTGTATTTTGAATCTTTAAAGACAAAAAGGGCAAACTTGAAACTTGAAGCTGAATTAAAGAAACGTGTTTTAGATAATGATAATACTGATGCATTGACACTACACCAAATTTGTCGAATTATCACGGTCATTGACCTTGACAAGTTGGACATGTCAAGGTTAATGACCGTGATAATTCTAGGGGTGACAAAGAAAATTGTCACGGACGTGTCACGGTCATTGACCGTGATAAGTTTTTAAATATTGTCACGGTTAATGAACGTGACAAACCTGTGACAATATTTAAAACCTTATCACGGTCAAGATCGTGATAATTCTGGGCAGAATTAAAAAAAAATTGCTGGGTAGTATGGCCACTGCCACTGCCCCGTAGTATATTTTTACTTGTTATAGCAACATTATACCTGTTCAAACATCATATATCCAAATAAAATAAAGATAATGCAAATATACATTCAAAAGAATATGCATAACGATATAATCCAAATATAATTCAAATGTAACAACTTAAAAATAATTCAATTCAAATAATGTCACTACATGTCTTGGGTAAGGTTAGCTTTGAGGAGGTGAGTAGGCTACACGATATACGAATTGACACACCCACCAATATACATCGTGCCGCATTGTTCGCGCAACAACATGGGGGAGTTCTCCTTCCCGGGTATCACATGCGTGACGAGCACCTTGGACTCGATGTCTTGAAGCAAACGCCCATGAACTGGTATACCCTGGATGGTATTCGGGTCCCTCAACCTCCGCCCTATTTGCTGCCCATCAAATATGTCAAGTATAAACATGCTCGGACAACCAAGTGTCGACATTGATCGATTGAAGGGAGCAAAATTGGGGAGTGGATCATCAAAGCTCGCACGTATCGACGATGAAGCAGCGAGGTCCACATCCTCATCATCCTGCACCTCCTCCTCGACCACCGTCTCCTTCCCTTTCCCCTTACGGGTTTCGCCCAACGAAAGCTTCATGAATGAGAACATATCTTGAACCATCGCCTCCAAACGGGACAACTTCGCGTCATGCGAGTCCACCATTCGAGCCAACCCGGTGTCGCTCATCTCCAATCCGATGATCCTAGATTTGGCCACCCGCAAGCTCACCCCCTTGTCCTCCCCTTAAGATCAGTGCCAAGCACTTGGCTAAGTGCGTCTGTGGACAAAGATGCCTTATCAGCATCAGACTGCGACTCATGCACTTCCTTAAGCTTTGCCTGAAACGACACAAAGCACATGATTAGTAAAATAAGTAAATAAAAAAATTATAACGTAATTAACAAAAAGTAAACTATTGGATTACTTACAATCATGGTTGAGATGCTCGAGAACACCTCCTTATCCTTCCCCTTCTTCGTTCGAATAGCCACATAAGTATCGAGCCTATGTGGCCTACCCCCAGGGCCACTCCCTGTCCCCTGAAATAAAATAAAGTAAAATTAGTATCGAACCCGCAAAGTAAAATAATACAGAATAATATATTTATGTAGTTATAGAAAAATTAAATCTTACCGTCATTCTATGCTCCACGTCAGCGTAAGACGTCCGACCGGAGTAGTGCACGTCCATTTTTTTTGCCCGGTTTTCCCTCCCCGATTGGCGAGATGCCAATTGTCGCTCCCCAATCTCATTGTCAATGAACTTTTGCCATCGTGCCAATGAGATCAGCTCCTTCGACGGGACGGATTCACGAATTCAGATAACAGACTCTCGGGTCTTCCCAAAGTACCGAGTCCGCATAACTGCTCCAAGACGGAATCGCGTAGCTTTGGATCCAGGCTGAATTGTTCCTGTCCAACAAAGACAATGTTAGTTGCGAATAAATATAAATATAAAATGAAATCGAAATTAAAATTTAAATCAAAATCAAAATCAAAATCGAAATCGAAATCGAAATCGAAATCGAAATCGAAATCGAAATCGAAATCGAAATCGAAATCGAAATCGAAATCGAAATCGAAATCAAAATCGAAATTGAAATTGAAATATTCATATAAATATAAATGTAAACTCATTACCAGTAGTGCCACCCAAATAGCTAACTTGAGCTCATTTGGAACCTCCCTCCAACTAGTGTACCCCGGGTCGATAATCGTCTTTACCAGCTCGAGGGATCTCGCTAATAGCCCCATCTTGTTCTCGATGCCCATCCCTAATTTTCCATATTTGGGGAGCCTAGGGGCCGAGGAGCCCTCCTCGCCTCCGCTACCACCGAGCCCAGATGACATCATCATAATCAGTATCATCATCCTCACCTTAATACCTGAAAGAGACATTTGCTATAAAAAAATATTGTTATTAGTACAAATCAAAATGAATTAGAAGAAGACATGAAAATATGTACAATTACTACAAATCCAAATGAATTGTTACTATTTAACACCTCAATTCCGAATTCCAAAACAACAACATCTAGCTCATAATATGTACAATTACTAAAAATTCGAAATATCCCCACCCCCACCCCTACTGCCCACACACACGCACACTATAAAAGAGTAAAAATGATAAAGTGTAAATCAATTAAAAGTATTAAAAATGGATTGATAAAGTAAAAATTGGAATATTTATTACAAATTGAAAAATTGTTTCAAATTCGGGTTATCATAAAAAAATGGATTGATATTCGGTAGGAGCAGCCAAGTCATCCACACTACTATTTAGATGCTTTGGTACATGTAGGACAATTGGCCACGGCTCGTTGTTGATATACTCCGAGTTAAACACTTGGTTAATCTTTTGAAATGCACAAACAAAAGGCTCATCGCTCACGTGGTCGTTGCTCTTCAACTTGGACAAGTCAACCATGATCAAATTGGTGATAGGATCAACTTTACAAGCATTTTTATCCTCAACTCTTACCCAGTCACTATAAAATACAACCTCTTTGAAGCTTATATAATCCAATTCAAATATATTTCGAATTACACCATAGTAAGTCATTTCAGCTTCAACGAGGTTTTTATCTTTTGCGCTCGCTCGAAAGAAAGTAAGAGCCTTGTATGAAATGCTCGAGTTCTGTACATTTGTACTTTCCTCGTACAATTTTTTGCTGAATACGTAACTGTTCAATTGATACTTTTTGTACTCTTGTGCCACGAACAATGGTCCAGTGGCTAAACGAGCAAGCCTTAATGTTGCATCACCTGTCTTTAAGAGCTGAAAATATAGATAAATTAATTAGATTAGTTGTAAAGTTTGAGTGTAATGTAACGTTATATAACAACCATTTTCATTATAATTAACTCTTGTGACAACCACAACCTAAATTCTTCGTCTGATTATACCATTATTTTTTGTGTTTTATTGTTCTCACAGGCTTCATATTTTCTTCATATTACAAAATTAAACTTACTAAAATATTCTAAAATAATATTAAACATTAAAATAATCTAAACTTACGTTTTCCATTCTTCGACATCTTCATGTGTGTCAAATATATTACACTTTACTTGTTCATGTTGCAAACTCGTTAATTTCACTCGTTTTCCCATCACATGACCACCATCATCGACAGTTTTCCCATCACATGACCATCATCATCGACAAACTCATCATCGTCATCAATGATGGTCGAGTCAGGCATATATTCCCGAGTATATATTGATGACTCCACGGTGATGTATTCCTCTGCAATTGATCCTGTAATGTATCGCGTATTCTTGACGTAATCTTTAAAAACCTTCATCAATCTTTCAAATGGATACATCCACCGATATCTAACTGGACCACAAAGAAGTGCCTCGTTGCATAGGTGTACCAACAAATGAACACTTATGTCAAAGAATGCTGGGGGAAAGTACTTCTCTAACACACAAATCGCTTCGATCACCGTCAATTTTGCGGCCACTATGTGTTCTCGATTGACTACCTTCTCACACAAGAGTGAGAAGGTAATACTAATTTTCATAATAGCCTTCCGTAAATCCTTATGCTTGGAGAAACAGTTCTTAAATAATAGAGGAACCAATTGCATGATCACATGCTAATTGTGGGACTTACACTTATGTAAATCATGAGTAGCATAATTCACAATCCTTTGCAAGTTGGATGAAAAATTAGATGGGCCCTTCAAATTATATATTGCGTCTAAAAGCACCTTCCTTTCCCCACTCGTCAAAGTAAATGCACCAGGGGGAATTATTGTACTTCCCCTACTATCTTCTTTCAACCATAGTTGTGGCTTAAGTTTCAACGATTTAAGGTATTTTCGTGCATTTTCTCCATCCTTCAAATGACTCCCCCCAAGGTAAGTGCCCACAATATGTTTAGCGAAGTTCTTCTCTTCATGCATCACATCCAATACATGGCACACCAGGTTATCTTTCCAATAAGGCAAGTCAAATAAAATTGACCTCCTAGACCATGCCTTTCTTGTCTCAGTTTCATTCCTAGTTGGGGACTTCTTATGCTTGACATTATTAAATTTAGGATTCTTACCTGTCATATTAGGTCCACATTCAGAAGATTTACTTTCAATTTTTGAACCTAAAAGTTGTCTCGACGGTAGCCTATGTTCAACACCGCCCAATAAAAAATTGGAACCTTTCTCAAATCTGAAACTATGATCCGAGGGTAAAAACCTCCTATGGCAATGGTATAAATTTTTTGAGCTAAAGGATAGATGAAGAGATTCATTCTCCTCTCCGTAAATAGGACACCCCAAATAACCATATACTACACAACCGGATAATGTCCCATAACCTAAAAAATGATGAATTGCCCACATCAACATAGCTTTCAACATAAAATCTTCTTTTCTAAAAGAGTCAAATTATTGCACGCCATCTTCCCACAACTTATTTAATTCTTCTACCAAAGGAGCCAGGTAGACGTCGATGTCATCACTTGGTGCCTTTAGCCCAGGTATCAACAAAGACATCATCGAAAATTTAGGTCTCATACACTATGAAGGAGGGTGGTTGAGTGGGGCTAGGATCACTGGCCATACACTCTGATTGGTGCTTAGATTTCCAAATAGATAGAAACCATCTGTTGATATAGCCAAATGAATGTTGCGTTGTTCTCGAGCAAAATCGGGATACTCATAATTCATCCACCTCCAAGCTGTAGAATCAATAGGATGATGCATGAGATTACCCCTACTTCTACCCTAGCATGCCAAGTCATTGCCTCCGCTATCCATGGTACTGTGAAAAATAGCTTTAATCTAGGCCCAACGAGAAAATATTTCAACACTTTTTGAGGCACTTTTGATCTTGTGCCTTCTTTACTAGTATATTGGACATATTTAGGTTCATATCAAACCGAACAACGATTGATATTTTCATACTCCTTTCGATATAGTATGTAGTCATACACACACGCATGAATCGATTTATACTTCATTCCCAAACCTTTCATACTATTCTTCATAACATGATAGCTATTTGGAAGCGTATTCTCCTTGGGTAGTAACCCCTTCACCTATTTCAGAATTCCTGTCACGCTATTGCCAGAAAAACCGTACTGCATCTTCAAACTGTGCAAACCAACCATGGCATGTAAAGTTGTTTAATCTTTCTCACAGCCAGAGTATAACGGTTGGGTCGCCTTAAATTTTAAACTTTGGTAGTCATCGTCAAGGTTTATCGTGATATCTTCACGAGCATTTGAACCTTGTATATCATCCGTAACCTCATTCTCCTCTACTTCATAAATTCCGTACGCATCATCAACTAAATCCTCTAACATGTTATGATATACTTTATCCCCTTCTACATTTATCCTACTTGTTGAAGGTTGTTATGAAGGTTGTTGTGAAGGTTTTTCGGGGACAAAAGGAACTTTTAATTCACTGTGAAAACTCCAAAATCGATAACTAATTTGCATACCTGATCTTAACAAATGTAGTTCAACTGTTTTCCACTCAAACACCTTACCATTCTTACACCTAGCACACGAACATGGAAACTCTTCATCATTATGACATCTATTTGCGTATTTCACAAATTCATTAGCACCTCTGCGAAACACATCCCCCATTCTATTTGTCTCACCCATCCACTCTTTGTATTTCGAATATCCCATCACAGCTACCACAACTAATCATATATTAAAGGTAAGAAACGTATATTCATGGATTAATATAAACAAAACATAGATTTATAGTATGTTTAATTTAATTATGTCTTATTTATATTTGATTTTTAAATTTCAAATTCAAATTCAAACTTAGATTTATAGTATGTTTCATTTAATTTCATTTAATTTCTATTTCCCCCATCTCCTCTAAAGGGTGAGTGGTCCTATCCCATTCAAGACCGCATATTTCTGTAATATACTTAACAGCTCATGCACATTGTTACTATTTGAGAAAAATTTAACAGCATATCCCTGTAGTTCTCCAAGTACACGCCGTAGATTGGCAAGTGTGAGTATTATTTCAATTGATCAATTGAAATAACAATTACACTTGTCAATCTAGTAAGTACCCAGAGAACATTAGGATACAACAGCAAAACTTCTTCCAAAAGTAACAACTGTAAGCCACTAAGAGTATTATTATACAGAAATTATGCAGTCCTAAGCTGTCCAAACGGGACAATTTGAGAGATCTCATTACAGGGGTAATGACTCTCGAACGGGTCTAAGGACTATTGAATGCATACGCATAAGAACTAGAAGGCTAGTATCAATGCGCACTATATGTAGTTTCGAGTATGTTTCATTTAATTATCATACTATATATATATTGTTCGTTATACAAAGTAATTTTTAAAAAAAGTTGAAAAATCCCACCCCCATATGGTCAATAATCGAGTGGTTATGCCACTTTTAAAATTAAACAACACAATATCGATCCACTATAATCCAACTGCAATAGCAACAACAAATGTGTATCCTGTACTCCTTCTAATTCATCTACTCAATTAATTATTTTCATCAATTAAACTAACAATTAAAGTATACAATTATTAATTTACTAATTTACAATGAGGGGCAATCCTACTTGCATATGAAAGGGGCAGTAATTATTAATTTACAAAAAAAATTAACAACCAATCAATATTAAATTAATCAATTCTTTTACAAGGGGCACTACAATATGAGGAGCAATATATAATAAATCAATAAATATTTAATTAAAAAAAACACAAACGCACAAATACACCCCCTACGCCCCCCCCCCTCCCCCCGCTGCCCCTGCCCACCACACGCACACACACATATATACACATACACATATACACACACACGCATATATACACACACAAACACATACACACATGCACATACCCCCCTCCCCCAGCCCTGCTACCTCCCCCCCCCCCCCCCCCCACATACACCACACACACACACACACATTTACACATATATATACACACACACGCACATATACATACACATATACATAAATGGGGGAGAAATGGAGAGAAAACATACCAAATTTGTAGAAAGAGAGAGAGAGAGAGCAGCCGCTAGAGAAAGAGAGAGAGAGAAATGGAGGGAATGAATTTAGTGGGAAAAAAAGAAGGGGGACGGATTTTTTACTGACATAATTGTCACGGACGTGTCACGGTCATTGACCGTGACAAGCTTAGCCGCTAAAAAGGTGACAATTATACCATTTTGGTGTAGTGTGATTAAGGATCTTAGGGCACGTGAGGAGATGCATAAAGAGAAATTATGATATATTTAGGGTGAGAGATATAGTCTTCGAGGTGTGATAGAGGCTATGAAAAAGAATCTTTTAGAATTTGAAGATTCTAGACGTTTTCTCGAAGCTAGGATAGGTGAGCTTGAGAAAAATTTGAGAGAATCAAGTAAGGTGAAATTTGATTTGGAGACTAGATCCGAAAAGATAGATAAGATTTTAGGCATTGTTCAAATTAAGGAAGATAGGGGTGGTATATGCTTCTATGAGAGGGTTATACAAATTCCCATAGCCAACCCCACACAACCTAGGGTTGTTAAGAGAGAGCCTTCGTAGGTTGTTAGAAGAGATCCACCTAGCCACATCGTGAGACAACCACCTAGGATCATTAGGAGAGAGCCACCTAGTCAAATTTTAAGAGAGCAATCGAGAAATTTGAGGATAAGGCCACCTTTAGGTAACACACACCGCCCGATTTACACTTGCACACATTGCGGTAGGTAAGGTCATCTTAGGCGCTTTTGTTACAAGCTTTCAAAAGGACCTAGGCAGGTTAATAGAAGAATAAATTCGATTTCCCATACCCCCACATGTCCTTACAGATCCATTTGGGTTAGAAAATCGAATTTAGAGGCTTATGGTCTATTTGTTCATGATTCTCATTTGATAGCACATGATTCACCCCATGTGAAATCGTTTGGTTGATTGTGTTGGATGTTCTGTTATACACTAGTTATGCATCATGTTATATTCTTTCTAGTGTTATGTCTCACTTTGACGTAGCACACATTGATTTATTTGTTGCATTTGTGTGTTTCTCTATTGTTTTGGATTTGTTTGCCCTTTACAGGTACTGTTTTCATGAAATTTTTGCACTTGGCAAAACTGTATGATTTTCTGGGCATTCTAGGAAGTTTTGGTTTTCTCATTCGAGCGAGATCTACAGGTCATTTGAGCGACAAATCTGTCTCGCGCGAAGTCGTTTTTCGGGACATGCCCTTGTCGTTTGAGTGACAGAGCTGAGTCGTTTGAGCGATATGTCTAGAATTTTTGCTTCCCTTCTGTTTTTAGTACCTAGTGTTCATATGATTATGTTTTGGTACTACTAGGTTGCTTATGGATAGTTTATATGCAGATATTCATCATATTTATACTTAATTGATAGCACTGCATTATTCGTTTGATCACACATGCTTTGACTGATGATTCATTTGTGTGATTACCATTTGCTAGAATATGATGATTCTCATGCTGACATTATAGGCCTATTACTGGATGTATCATTTTGTAGTTATTTTTCTTTTTGAAATTTTTTGAAAAATGCAAAAAGATTTTCTATTTTTTTGAGTGACCATTCATATTTTGTTCTGGTCAAATTTGAAAATCCAAAAAGATTTTGGTATTTTGTTTGGTCCTTTTATGGATAAACACTTAGGATGACCGAGTCACAATTCCATTCCATTTATCCATATGACTATTTGATAGTGTTTTGAGACAATACATCATGTCATCTTTGTGCTTTATAATGTATGTGAAGCACCTTATACTCTTGACTCACTTGAGTCTACATTGTATAAGTGTTCATCTAGTTTGGAAATTGTGACAAAATTATGTCTAACCTAGAATCCAAAGAACCCCAGAGCTTGCACTACTATTTCATCATTGATTGAAGTGATCTAGACCTCATTACCAACACTCACACACAGTAGAATGGATCGTATACATCTCATATTGCATATTAATGTGTGTACATATGTTGAGTGTGTTTAAATCCCTAATATTGGTTATTAAATATTTTTTTTTGGGATTTTATAAACCTTTTAAAATAAGGTTTTATTAATTAAAGCTTGGTTTTAAAAGTTTGTGGGGTCAATTTGCTATTTCATATTGTTGGTTATATTGCCTTAAAGTTGCCTTGGGTAGAATCCGAAAGCGGCAGAGACTTCAGGGTGTGATTTTAATTAACTTTAGACGCGCGTTCTATCTCGTCTTATATGCCAACATGTGTTGTGTTCTGATTGGTGGGAAGTGTGTTTCTTTGCTGAGACTAAACTTGTGATCATTTTCATCCCTTGGATCATTTTTATCAACGATCTGCATGTCTCCTTTCTTAAATCATGTGAACCCCATATGAACCAATTAGGAGAACTTTAATCACCGCTTATCGTGAACCCTTGGATTAAAGTCAATTAATCTTGACTCAATCTGAACCTTTGATTTTGGTCCTCATTCTCGAACCTTCTCAGCCTCCTATAAAAAGGCTCCTACTCTCAGCCTTCAGAGACTTTTGCCATTTCGTCCTTTGAAAAAAAAGGGAGTAGAGAGAGAAGAGAGAAAAGAGAGAGAAAGAGAGAAACCATAAGAGAGAAAAAGAGTTAGAAAACCTAACCCTAACCCTAAATCGTCTAAACAGTTCAAACCAAAAATAAACCTTCAAACCCCTGTATTTTCCCAAACACAACCTTGAGTGTTTGAGAGGTGATTTGAGAGTTGGTTTATTGCTGTAACCTCTTCGTTCTTTAGATCTTGTTTCCAACTTAATCATTTTCTTAGATCTATTTTTCTGGTATATAGAAATTTCAGATCTGAGTTCTTCATGGTATATTACACTTAGTTTGCATTTTTTATTTCTCAGCTTGAGAAATATATTGTTGATTCTTTTCTGAAAAGATTTTTTTTACTTTGAAATCAACAATAATGTTTTCTGTTTCTAGTTCTCTTGAAACAAGACCTTTGACCTAGTTTGGAATCGCACTTGGTGATTTTCAATCTCAAAATTTTTTCAAAACAGAGATTGATTAAGATCTTGATACGTCTTCTGAGCAAGATAGCCGTGGATTCTGTGATTGTTATAAAGGTCAAATAAGGTTAAGTTTTGTGAGAAGAGAGAAAAAGAAAAGTCACTACATATAGTCTTATATGTAATTTCTTAGGACTGTTTGTACATAATAAGTGTGTGTGTGTGTGCATGCATGTGTTAGAGATCACCTCCACAAACACTTTCACCCTACCACACAAAAAGTGTTGGTAATAAGATCTTGTGAACAAGAGTTGACGTAAAGAGCTTGAACAAATTGGAAGTTAACAAACTGGGAGAACAACATCAACAATCAGAACTGTAGAGAAGTTATAAGGACACCAGAGGGTACATTCCTAAACTTATATAGGTTTGAGTTGTATGCATTTTTGTTATATAGTTTGTAACTGTTAAATTTATTTATAGTGGAATTTTTGTTTTACTCTGTAGAGGGAGTCCTGGATGTTTGCTCAGTTGGGTGAGGTTTTACCACGTAAAAAATCTTATTCTTAATCTTCCTACATCTTCTCATCTCATTCTTGGTTATGCTGAGTTTAAAGTTTGTTTAAACTGCTTTATTAAACCTATTATTCAAATCTTGAATAGATCTTTTACATACTTTTATAAAACACATCTTGTGTTCAAATAGTTTTGATTTTTTAAGAAAAGAGTTTCTTCAAAAAACTGTTCGGAGTTAATTAAATAGTTTAATTTTATTAAACGGCTTTAGTAACAGATTTTTAATTGGTATCAGAGCTTTGTAAAACTTCTTTTAAAGAGATCCCGTGTTTCTGAAATTGTTTTCTGAAAATCAAATATGGACGAGAAAAATGAAAGATTTGGTAACTTGACCAGACCTCCTATCTTTGATGGAACCAATTTTGCTTATTGGAAAGTAAGAATGATTTCTTTCATTCAAGGAACTCTGGGAGATGATGTCTGGGACATTGTTGAAAATGGTTACATTTTTCCTACAAAACCAGCCACTGAAGGAAGTAATGAGAGGGTTAAGAAAGTATTAAGTGAGTTCACACAAGAAGAGAAACAAGTTTCTCGCGAAAATAACAAAGGAAAGAATGCCATATTTATGTCCATAAATGAACATGAGTTCAAAAGAATCTCATCTTGTACCACTTCTAAGGAAGCTTGGGACACTTTGGTTACTTCTCATGAAGGTGACACTAGAGTTAAAGCTGCTAAAACTCAAATGCTCATTCAATAGTATAACTCTTTAATTATGTCTGAGACTGAGTCATTTGATGACTTCTATATGAACCTAACTGATATTGTGACAAAACTGCATGCTAATGGGATAACATATGACAGACAAGAAATTGTATCTAAAATTCTAAGATCATTACCACATAAATTTGACAACAAAAGGTATGCTATTGAGGAAATGTGTGATATAAATCTCACTCCTGAATTACTCAGTAGTAAATTAAGAACTGTGGAAATGGAACAAGAATTTAAGAAGCAATTGACCCAGTCCCAAAGGAAACAGAATAGTTCCAATCTAAGCTTCTCTTCTAAATTGATTAAGCCTGAGTTTAATACTTCCAATAATGACTCTGATGAGGAATGCGATATAGAGAGTTTGGACAATCAGATTGCCTTGATGTCAAAACAGTTTAAGAAAATCATTAAATTTAGAAACAACATGGCAAATAAACAAGGCAAGTCCAATTATCCATCTCCCTTTAATCACAAACTTCATGAGAAAATCCATGACAAACATCACAAGGACTCTCATACTAGACCTAACAGAGACCTTAAGAAGACTGAATGCTTTAGATGTGGTAAATTAGGACACATTGCACAAGACTGTAGAGTTAACTTGAACACTCAAAATAAACACACTAGAGCCAACATCTGCAAGACATGGGATGATTCAAGTGACTCTGAAAATGAGGAACCTGAGTCATCTGATGTTTTTTACCCTTGCATATCCTTCTTTGCCAAGATTATCTATAATGATGATATGCCTGTGTTTGTTAGAGAGGATGAATCTAGTAATTTTACTTCTGATGTTTCGAATAATGTTGTTACTGGTTTAGATGCTTTGATTACTGAGAATATTGCTATTTCTTCTTCGGGGTGTGTGAGTCAAAGGGAAAGCGATAATGACGATGTCAATGGGTGTGTGAGTCCAAGAAATGAAGCCTTAGAGGTCACTTCGCACACTTCACTTAGTGACTCGAATAATGAAGACCTCCCAGATATTCACACATTCGATGCTAAAACTCTCAAGAAAAGCACTAGACTAGAAAAGATTGTGAAAGATCTCACTAAAAAGCTGGAAGATCTAAGCCTGATGGTCAAACTAAATGCTGAAGAGTATAATACCCAATGTTTAAAGTGAAATTAAAATGTTTGATCAAAAACTCAAAAATTTGACAGAAACAAATGAAACTCTGGAGAAAAAGTACAAATGGACATTGTTAGAATTGGAACAAACTAAAGAAAAGACAACAATTGTTTTCAAAAAAATTACAAAATTTGAAAATAATTCAAACTGTTTTGATGAATTTGTTGCTGAATCTAAAACCAATTCTGATGATCGAACTGGCATTAGGTTTTGCCCCAATTTGAAGACACAAACAAAATCTTTTGAAACTATCAAGTTTGTGTCAGGAGGTAAAAGACCTATTGAAACCTGCCCAGATTTTCATTCCCTAAAAACTGAGTTTGATTCAAAGCATCAAAATTTTAACATTGGGGAATCAAGTTTCTCTAAACATGAAAGTTCACCTAAGGCTAAATACGTGTGCCCCTCTATTAGGAAGAGTGAGTCCGCATTCAAGATTGTCCTACCTAGGAATAGAGTCCAACCCCAAAATTCCTCAAAACCGTTGTTTAGAGACTTTCCTAAAGAGACTCCCACCTTGAGCATTCTTTATTTCTCTTACTGTGATATATACGGTCACTCTTTTGATAGTTGCTATGCTAGGAGACTATTTAAACCTGTTTGTTATCCTCCTACCTATCAGAACTTTAACTATTCTAGGAGGAGCCCCAACAATTATATACTTCCTAGACAACCAGACAAAAACTCTAATTATAGAAAGAGAAAGACCAAACCTAAAAGAACATTATCTAAAAGGACTCCTAAACACTTTCCTAAACCAAATGCTCATGTCTTTCATAAAATTCACAATCATGCGCAAAATATTTTTCAACAAAAATCGAATGCTCATAAATTTTATCAATTGAGAGCTAATAAGCGCAAAATGAAAACTAGAGCAATTTGGGTTAGAAAAGATGATCTATTACCTCAGATGAAGTGTAACATAGTTATTACTGCTTTAAAAGCTGAACACACATCATCTGGTTGGTATTTAGACTCTGGATATTCTAAGCACATGATTGGGGATGATACTAAACTTTTGAACAAAACCAGCTTTGCTGGTGGAAAAGTTATTTTTGGTGATGGAGTATCATCTCAAATCATAGGCAAAGGAACTCTCCAAGAAGATGTACTTCCTGGTCTTGAAAATGCTTTTCTAGTTAAAGGTCTTAAGTCCAATCTACTTAGTATCTCGCAATTTTGTGACTCAGATCATACTGTTACCTTTTCAAAGAACAATTACAAAATTTTAAATGAAAAAGGTGAATGCATAATTACAGGATTCAGAATTCCTGACAATTGTTATACTGTAATGAATAAGTCTCAAATCTATAATGTTGCCAGAATGGATGACAACGAGATATGGCATAACATAATGGGTCACATAAATTTCGATAATCTTAGTAGACTGACCTCTCAAGAAATAGTTAAAGGAGTTCCTAAAATCAAACCCATTCCTAACATTGTCTGTGGTTCCTGTCAGGAAGGTAAAATTGTTAAGGCACCTCATAAGAAAGTTAATGATGTTCTTACCTCTAATCCCTTGGAGCTCATCCATATGGACCTAATGGGTCCTTCCCAAACTGTTAGTCTATGTGGAAACATTTATATTCTAGTTATGGTTGATGACTTCACCAGATTTACTTGGGTAGCCTTTTTAAAACAAAAATCTAACTCTTTTCAAACTTTCTTAAAAATACTTCTTTGCATTGAAAATGAAAAGGACACTCAAGTAAATAGAATCCGTAGTGATAGAGGTGGAGAATTCAAAGACACTGATATAATAGAGTATTGTGACTATAATGGTTACAAACACGAGTTTAGTGCTCCTAAGACTCCTCAACAAAATGGAATTGTCGAGAGAAAGAATCGTACACTTCAAGAGATGGCACGTGTTAATATACATGCAAGGAATTTGCCTAAATACTTTTGGGTAGAATCTATTCGTACGGCATGTCACATTATAAATAGGTTTATCTTAGAAAGAATTCCAAACAAAGCCCTTACGAACTTTGGTATAATAAAAAGCCCAATATTAAGTACCTTAGAACCTTTGGTAGTACTTGTTATGTATGCAAAGATAGGGAACACT
This sequence comes from Sambucus nigra, assembly GCA_949130495.1. Lineage (NCBI taxonomy): Eukaryota > Viridiplantae > Streptophyta > Magnoliopsida > Dipsacales > Adoxaceae > Sambucus > Sambucus nigra. Next base: position 57,366,663 of record OX422220.1, read on the forward strand.
TGTCCAAATTTGAGAGCCGGGGAGATAAAGCTATATTTTTAAGATACTCGCCTAACAGTAGAGCCTATCGAGTGTATAATCTTTGCACTAAAAACTTGATGGAATCCATAAATGTAATTGTGAGTGACACTACTGTAGAGAACAAGACTGGTGAATCAACTATTATAGAAGAGCCTACAAACATTTTAGAAAATGACTCTCCTGAAATAGATGATTCATTACCAATTGAGATACCTGAAGTACCTAACTGGGTTTCTAAAGATCATCTCATAAATAACGTAGTTGGCAACCCTAGTGAGCCAGTGCGTACAAGATCTCAACTAAGAAATTATGCACATTATGCATGTTTTGTTTCCCTAGTGGAACCAAAGAATGTAAATGAGGCATTGAATGACTCTCACTGGATTTCTGCTATGTAGGAAGAACTTCTTCAATTTGTCATTCATGATGTTTGGTATCTTGTACCTCGGCTTAATCACAAAAAGGTTATTGGCACACGTTGGATTTTTAAAAATAAGTCTGATGAAAGTGGGATAATCATTAGAAACAAAGCTAGATTAGTTTCTCAAGCATACTCTCAAATTGAAGGAATAGATTTTAACGAGACTTTTGCTCCTGTTACTCATTTAGAATCTCTTCGTCTTCTCTTTGCTATAGCTTGCACTTGCATTTTACACTCTACCAAATGGATGTCAAATCTGCATTCCTTAATGGAATATTGACTGAGGAGACCTATGTAGAACAACTTAAAGGGTTCATTGACCCTCAATATCCAAATCATGTATTTCGTCTTAAAAAGGCTTTCTTTGGCCTTAAACAATAACCTAGAGCTTGGTATGAGTGTCTTTCCAGTTTCCTCTTAGATAAAGGTTTCAAAAGAGGTGGAAATGATCAAACCCTTTTTGTCAAACATTTTGGCAAACACATCATTATTGCTCAAGTTTATGTTGACGATATTATATTTGGATCAACTTCTCCCTCAGAAGATAAATCCTTCTCTGAAATAATGCATAAGGAGTTTCAAATGTCTCTTATGGGGGAGTTGCAATTTTTCTTAGGTCTTCAAGTCAAACAAAATTCAGAAGGTCTATTTGTTTCGCAATCTAAGTATGCTTTAGAGATAGTAAAGAAATTTGGCCTTGAGAGTGATAAAGATGCTAAAACACCCATGAGTACTACGATAAACTTTCTAAAGACAAAACTGGAAAAACTATAGATCCTACTCTATATCGTAGTATGATAGGAACCTTACTATACCTTACTGCCTCGCGTCCTGATATTATGTATGCAGTGTGTGTATGTGCTCGTTATCAAAATAACCCTAAAGAGAGCCATCTGAATTCTGTTAAACGAATCATTAAATATGTAAAAGGCACTCTGAATCTTGGACTTTGGTAAACTAATGACACACCAAGCACTATAATTGGGTACATAGATGCTGACTGGGCTGCGTGTACTGATGATAGTAAAAGCACATCAGGAGCATGTTATTATATAGGTAATAACTTGGTAGGATGAAGTAGTAAGAAACAAAACTGCACATCACTCTCAACAGCTGAATCTGAATACATAGCCGCTGGCAGCTGTTATGCTCAATTACTATGGCTTAAACAAATGCTGAGTTATTATGGTATTCAAGAAAACCAATTGCATCTCTATTGTGATAATCAAAGTGGGATCAATATTTCTAAAAAACCTGTTCAACACTCGCGAACAAAACACATAAAAATAAGACATCACTTTATACGTGAATTACTTGAAACTAAAGAATTAGAAATCAATTATCTTCCTACTGATTTTCAACTTGTAGATATGTTTACCAAACCTTTAGATTACAATCGATTTATTTCTTTGCGTAAATCTATTGGTATGGTGTGTGCTGTTAATCTCTTTGATCTCTTTATTTTTCCCTTTGTCCATTTGAGACAAAATGGGGGAGAAATTTGAGTCTATTGAAATTCACATATGCTACATAGCTTGATCTTAGTGATTCATTGCAGGTTTTTGTACAGTTATTCCCAACAGTTGTAATAGGGTATTCAATTGTAAATAGTTGAGTTATGTACTTTTGCTTTCTAGGATTTGGGTAGATAGATTTTTGTAGGAATAAGTTTCCTCATTTTTGTTGCCCGACGAGTTCTAGATAACTCAAAGGAGATTTTGTCTCATATTTCCAAAGGGGGAGATTGAAGCACCTTATACTCTTGACTCACTTAAGTCTACATTGTATAAGTGTTAATCTAGTTTGGAAATTGTGACAATATTATGTCTAACCTAGAATCCAAAGAACCCCAGAGCTTGCACTACTATTTCATCATTGATTGAAGTGATCTAGACCTCATTACCAACACTCACACACAGTAGAATGGATCATATACATCTCATATTGCATATTAATGTGTGTACATATGTTGAGTGTGTTTAAATCCCTAATATTGGTTTTTAAATATATTTTTTTGGGATTTTATAAACCTTTTAAAATAAGGTTTTATTAATTAAAGCTTGGTTTTAAAAGTTTGTGGGGTCAATTTGCTATTTCATATTGTTGGTTATATTGCCTTAAAGTTGCCTTGGGTAGAATCCGAAAGCGGCAGAGACTTCAGGGTGTGATTTTAATTAACTTTAGACGCGCGTTCTATCTCGTCTTATATGCCAATATGTGTTGTGTTCTGATTGGTGGGAAGTGTGTTTCTTTGCTGAGACTAAACCTGTGATCATTTTCATCCCTTGGATCGTTTTTATCAACGATCTGCATGTCTCCTTTCTTAAATCATGTGAACCCCATATGAACCAATTAGGAGAACTTTAATCACCGCTTATCGTGAACCCTTGGATTAAAGTCAATTAATCTTGACTCAATCTGAACCTTTGATTTTGGTCCTCATTCTCGAACCTTCTCAGCCTCCTATAAAAAGGCTCCTACTCTCAGCCTTCAGAGACTTTTGCCATTTCGTCCTTTGAAAAAAAAGGGAGTAGAGAGAGAAGAGAGAAAAGAGAGAGAAAGAGAGAAACCATAAGAGAGAAAAAGAGTTAGAAAACCTAACCCTAACCCTAAATCGTCTAAACAGTTCAAACCAAAAATAAACCTTCAAACCCCTGTATTTTCCCAAACACAACCTTGAGTGTTTGAGAGGTGATTTGAGAGTTGGTTTATTGCTGTAACCTCTTCGTTCTTTAGATCTTGTTTCCAACTTAATCATTTTCTTAGATCTATTTTTCTGGTATATAGAAATTTCAGATCTGAGTTCTTCATGGTATATTACACTTAGTTTGCATTTTTTATTTCTCAGCTTGAGAAATATATTGTTGATTCTTTTCTGAAAAGATTTTTTTTACTTTGAAATCAACAATAATGTTGTTTGTTTCTAGTTCTCTTGAAACAAGACCTTTGACCTAGTTTGGAATCGCACTTGGTGATTTTCAATCTCAAAATTTTTTCAAAACAGAGATTGATTAAGATCTTGATACGTCTTCTGAGCAAGATAGCCGTGGATTATGTGATTGTTATAAAGGTCAAATAAGGTTAAGTTTTGTGAGAAGAGAGAAAAAGAAAAGTCACCACATATAGTCTTATATGTAATTTCTTAGGACTGTTTGTACATAATAAGTGTGTGTGTGTGTGCATGCATGTGTTAGAGATCACCTCCACAAACACTTTCACCCTACCACACAAAAAGTGTTGGTAATAAGATCTTGTGAACAAGAGTCGACGTAAAGAGCTTGAACAAATTGGAAGTTAACAAACTGGGAGAACAACATCAACAATCAGAACTGCAGAGAAGTTATAAGGACACCAGAAGGTACATTCCTAAACTTATATAGGTCTAAGTTGTATGCATGTTTGTTATATAGTTTGTAACTGTTAAATTTGTTTATAGTGGAATTTTTGTTTTACTCCGTAAAGGGAGTCGTGGATGTTTCCTCAGTTGGGTGAGGTTTTACCACGTAAAAAATCTTGTTCTTAATCTTCCTACATCTTCTCATCTCATTCTTGGTTGTGCTGAGTTTAAAGTTTGTTTAAACTGCTTTATTAAACATGTTATTCAAATCTTGAATAGATCTCGTGCATACTTTTATAAAACACATCTTGTGTTCAAATAGTTTTGATTTTTTAAGAAAAGGGTTTCTTCAAAAAACTCTTCAGAGTTACTTAAATAGTTTAATTTTATTAAACGGCTTTAGTAACAGATTTTCAGTATGGAGTCATTAAGATGTAATTAAGTTATACTTCCTGCATATTTGACTTATGATTTCCTTTATTTCACACATGCACGGATTTGTTTGATTATTGTGCTTGTCGTATCACATGTTGGTTGGGTGTTTTCATCTCAATCATTTCCTTAAAACGAACCAAGTGCAATAATACGAGAGTAATAAAAGTAGTGCATGTAAGATCCATTTGCCCGTGAGGAATTTGTTTAGTTTTAAAAAATAATGAGTGAACACGGTAAAGGGCTATGAGTGAATAATAATCACCTCGTGAAAGCCACCGTTGGATAAGAGCCCGCATAAAAAATAAATGCAATAAAAAATAAAATATGCCAAAATTTTGGGCCAATAGGTTTTCTCTAAGTTGAGAATTTAGAACCTCATTAGAAAAATAAAATTGCATTATTATATATAAGGGAGTTTTGGATGGATATATCAATGGGTTTGTACGTCCTTTGAATAGTTCTCGAAATAGCACTAAATAGTTTGGACGTTATTGGTGTGGAAATTATTTAAACTTTGATTTGTTGATTTGATTAAGACGATGTCATCTAAATTCCACAATTTTACACCTAAGGATATTTTTTATGTTCATTCGTTAGGAGTACACGTATTCATCGTGCACATATGATTGATTGAGTTGATTTACCTATTGAATGTGCTCATACCCATACATTCCACTTCCATGACTTGGTTGTTTTAGTATAAATCCATGGTGTGATTTTTGTATCATTATTTTTTCTTTGAAAAAATTGAAATATAAAATTTTTTTTGTGGAATTTTTTGAGTTACACCTTTGCATGCCCGTAGTTGGATTCATATTTGCTATGAACTTTTATCGTGTCACTCTATGTTTAGTTTGTTTCTTCTTATCTGTCTATTTGGGGACATAATAAAAAGGGGGAGAACGAATTATGATTTTATGGAGGAGTTTGCATTATGGGGGAGATTTGATTAGATTGATTGATTTATTCTTATATCATTTCAAACTTGATGTGTCACGATGGTATTTGCTTTATCTCATGTGTGTAGGTACGAAGATTGATGATTATTGGATGGCACACCCTGATGAGAAAAGCTTTCAGAGTTTTGAAGGTCAAGAGAAATTTGAGGTCTTGCAAATTTACTCATGGGAGGGTAGATTTGTATAGGTCCTTTAGTTTTTGATAATTCAGATGTTTTTATGTATGACCCGGCATAGACATAGGGGAAGATTTGTAAGGACATTATTTTAATTATCCGTTATCAATTTAGTTTGTCATATACCACTACACCGTCGAAGAGCATTGAAGAACATTCAAGCATCAAAGACGGATCCGAATATCAAGTTCTTCAACATTCAAGACTCTGCGAGGTTAATTTTGGTAAGGTTGAGTTTTAATTCCTTAGCATTTCACTTAAAGTGTTGGGATATTTTTATAAAATATTTTCTAAAGATTTTATTCTCAAAGACCTTTCCGTAGAAAAATAATAACTAATTCATAAAAAATAAAAAAAATACGAAACTAGCGACCACGCGTTCATATCGAAATTATCTACAATCATGGACTGAGGTCTCGTTTGATAGGTCGTTCGAATGACCTACCTATTTCATTCAAACGATATAGCTATCTCGCGAGAAGTTGTCACGCGATGTCGTTCAAACGACAATGCCTTTTCGTTCGAGCGACTTCAATCTCGTTTGAGGGACGCGCCGTCTTAAGTTGTTTATAAATAGGCTTTTCAACCTCTGTTTTTCATAAGAATACCTTCATATTTTCTATAGACGAAACTGCTACTACATAAATAATTTTTTTCTTCTTCTTTTAGGTTTTAAACCTTTTGTTTTTAATTCACAAAACATCCCAATCTTTTAGTGAATTGTTTTGGAACCCTAGATTCAAGTTTGCTGTAACTTTACCTTTATGTGGAGAACTCTACAATCGTAGAGTTGCATGCTATTATGGAGGGAGTCTCTATGAAGTCACTCTTGTGGGGAGGATAACCAATATCGTGAAGACTGTGTGTCTAGGACTGCGTGTCCTTGTGGTATAGTTGTGTGTGAACCACTGTTGATTTCTAACCGTTAATTTAAAGGTTTGACGAAGGCATCGTGCATTAATCTTGTAGGCGATCAAGTTGTATGTAAGTCAATGGTCTTGTAAACCTTTTAAAGTTCTAGAAATAAAAGGTTTTGCCATTCGAGAATTTTTCCTAAATTTGGTGTTCTTAACATTTGATCTTGTGATTGTTTGATTTTCATTTTTAATTCAATCATTTAGATCCATGTTTTAGGGTTTAACTAAAATTGTATTTTTTTGAGAATTCGAATTATTCCACCGTAGAGATTCTAAAAATTGGTATCAGAGTATGTAGCACTAAGTTATTGTGTTTTTAGCTTTTTTTTTTTCTAAAAATGGCGTTTGGTGGTTTTAATGATTTTCAATGTCAACTTTTTGAAAATCCTAATTGTAAAGTTCACACAAATTCTTGCTTTATATCCTCTATTAAAAATGACTCTGAGAGGTATTCTTATTGTGATGGTGTTGGTCACACATTAGACGAGTGTACCATAAATTTTAAGAAGAAATTGAATAAACCGGCATCTCATGTTTCTACCCTTAGTGATAGTGATTATGAAGAAGAAGATTTTTATGCTTTTAGGCGAGATCTTCCCATCCGTGTGATTAGTGATGAGAGTGAGGGTGAAAAGAGTGAGGAGTAAGAAAAAGATTTGAGTGAATTGTAAGGTGCCCACAATAATTTGTATTTTGAATCTTTAAAGACAAAAATGGCAAACTTGAAACTTGAAGCTGAATTGAAGAAATGTGCTTTAGATAATGATAATACTGAGGCGTTGATTAAGGATCTTAGGGCACGTGAGGAGATGCGTAAAGAGAAATTAGGATATGTTGAGGGTGAGAGAGATAATCTTCGAGGTGTGATGGAGGCTATGAAAAAGAAGCTTTTAGAATTTGAAGATTCTAGACGTTTACTCGAATCTAGGATAGGTGAGCTTGAGAAGAATTTGAGAGAATAGAGTAAGGTGAAATTCAATTTGGAGTCTAGGTACGAAAAGCTAGATAAGATTTTAGGCACTGTTCAAATTAAGGAGGATAGGGGTGGTATATGCTTCGATGAGAGGGTTACATAAATTCCCAAAGCCAACCCCACGCAACCTAGGGATGTTAAGAGAGAGCCTCCGAAGGTTGTTAGGAGAGAGCCACCTAGGCACATCATGAAAGAGCCACCTAGGATCATTAGGATAGAGCCACCTAGTCAAATTCAAAGAGAGCAACCGAGAAGTTTGAGGACAGGGCCACCTTTAGGTTACACACATCGCCTGATTTACACTTGAACACATTGCGGTAGGCAAGGTCATCTTAGGCGCTTTTGTTACAAGCTTTTAAAAGGACCTAGGCAAGTTAATAGAAGAATAAATTCACATCCCCACACCCCCTACATGTCCTTACAAATCCATTTGGGTTAGAATATCGTATTTAAAGGCTTATGGTCTATTTGTTCATGATTCTCGTTTAATAGCACGTGATTCACCCCACGTGAGATCGTTTGGTTGATTGTGTTGGATGTTCTGTCATACTCTAGCTATGCATCATGTTATATTCTTTCTAGTGTTATGTCTCACTTTGACATAGCGCACATTGATTTATTTATTGCATTTGTGTGCTTCGTTACTGTTTTAGCACTGTTTTGGATCTGTTTGCCCCTTACAGGTACTGTTTTCACGAAATTTTTGCACTGGGTAAAATTGTATGATTTTTTGTGCATTATGGGAAGTTTTGGTTTTCTCGTTCGAGTGAGATCTATAGGTCGTTTGAGCGACAGCTCTGTCTTCGCGACATGTCCTTGTCATTCGAGCGACAGAGCCGAGTCATTTGAGCGATATATCTGGAATTTTTGCTTCCCTTTTGTTTTTAGTACCTAGTGTTCATATGATTATGTTTTGGTACTACTGGGTTGCTTCTGGACAATTTATATGCAGATATTCATCATATCCATGTTTAATTGATAGCACTGCATTGTTCGTTTGATCACACATGCCTTGACTGATGATTCATTTTTGTGATTATCATTTGCTAGCATATGATGATTCTCATGCTAACATTATATGCCTGTTGCTGGATGTATCATTTTATAGTTATTTTTCTTTTTGAAAATGCAAAAAGATTTTCTATTTTTTTGAGTGACCATTCGTTTTTTATTTTGATCAAATTTGAAAATCCAAAAAGATTTTTGTATTTTGTTTGCACCTTTTATGGATAAACACTTAGGATGAGCAAGTCACAATTTCATTCCATTTATCCATATGACTATTTGATAGTGTTTTGAGATAATAAATCATGTCATATTTGTGCTTTATAATATTTGGAGTCATTAAGATGTAATTAAGTGATACTTCCTACATGTTTGACTCGTGATTTCCTTTATTGCACACATGCACTAATTTGTTTGATTATTGTGCTTGTCGTATCACATATTGGTTGGGTGTTTTCATCTCAATCCTGTTCTTAAAACGAACCAAGTGCAATAATACGAGAGTAATAAAAGTAGTTCATGTAAGATCCATTTTCCTGTGAGGAATTTGTTTAGTTTGAAAAAATGATGAGTGAACACGGGAAAGGGCTATGAGTGAATAATAGTCACGTCGTGAAAGCCACCGTTGGAGAAGAGTCCATACAAAAAATGAAGGCAATAAAAAATGAAATATGCCAAATTTTGGGCCAGTAGGTTTTCTCTAATTTGAGAATTTAGAACTTCATTAGAAAAATAAAATTGCATTATTGTATATGAAGGTATTTTTGATGGATATATCAATGGGTTTGCATGTTCTTTGAAACGTTCTCCAAACGACACTAAATAGTTTGGAAGTTATTGGTGTGGAAATCGTTTAGACTTTGATTTGTTGATTTGATTAAGACAATGTCATCTAAATTTAACAATTTTATACCTAAGGATATTTTTTATGTTCATTCGTTAGGGGTACACGTATTCATCATGCATATATGATTGATTGAGTTGATTTACCTATCGAATGCGTTCACACCCATACATTCCATTTCCATGACTTGGTTGTTTTAGTATAAATCCATGGTGTGGTTTTTGTATCATTATTTTTTGCTTTTAAAAAATTGAAAAATCAAAAATAGTTTGTGGAATTTTTTGAGTTACACCTTTGCATGCGCGTAGTTTGATTCATATTTGCTATGAACTTTATCGTGACACTCCATGTTTAGTTTGTTTCTTCTTATCTGTCTATTTGGGGACATAATAAAAAGGGGGAAAACGAATTATGATTTTATGCGGTAGATTTGATTAGATTGATTGATTTATTCTTATATCATTACAAACTCGATGCGTCACGAAGGTATTTGCTTAATCTCATGTGTGTAGGTACGAAGATTGATGATTATTGGATTGCACACCCTGATGAGAAAAGCTTTGAGAGTTTTAAAGTTGAAGAAAAATTTGAGGTCTTGCAAATTTATTCATGGGAGGGTAGATTTGTATTGGTCATTTGGTTTTTAATAATTCAAATATTTTTATGTATGTGCCGGCATAGACATAGGGGGAGATTTGTAAGTACAATATTTTCATTGTCCGTTAACAATTTAGTATGTCGTGTACCTCATAACCGTCGAAGAGCATTGAAGAACATTCAAGCATCAAAGACAGATTCGAATATCAAGTTCTTCAACATTCAAGACTCCGCGAGGTTAATTTTGGTAAGGTTGAGTTTTAATTCCTTAGCAATTCACTTAAAGTGTTGGGATATTTTTATCAAATCTTTTCTAAAGATTTTGTTCTCGAACACCTTTCCATAGAAAAATCATAACTAATTCATAAAAAATACGAAACTGGCGGCCACGCGTTCGTATCGAAATTATCTACAATTATGGGCTGAGATCTCGTTTGATACGTCGTTCGAAGGACCTCCCTATTTCGTTCAAATGATATAGCTATCTCACGAGAAGTTGTCGCGTGATGTCGTTCAAACTACAATTCCTTTTCGTTCGAGCGACTTCAACCTCGTTCGAGTGACGTGCCGCCTTAAGTTGTTTATAAATAGGCTTTTCCAACTCTGTTTTTCATAAGAAGATCTGCATATTTTCAATAGATAAAACTACTACTGCAGAAACAATTTTTGTCTTCTTCTTTTAGGTTTTAAACCTTTTATTTTCAATTCACCAAACATCCCAATCTTTTAGTGAATTATTTTGGAACCCTAGATTCAATTTTGTTGAAACTTTACCTTTATGGGGAGAAATCTACAACCGGAGAGCTGTGTTCTAATGTGGATCGAGTCTCTATGAAGTCACTCTTGTGGGGAGGATAACCTATATTATGAAGACTGTGTGTCCTTGTGTATAGCTGTGTGTGAACCACTGCTGATTTCTAGTTGTTACTTTGAAGGTTTGATGAAAGCACCATGCGTTACTCTTGTAGACGATCAAGTTGTATGTAAGTTAATGGCCTTGTAAACTTCTCAAATTTCTATAAATAAAAGGGTTTTCCCTTCGGGGATTTTTCCTGATGTTCCTAATATTTGATCTTGTGATTGTTTGATTTTCATCTTTAATTCAATCACTTAAATGCATGTTTTAGGGTTTAACTAAAATCGGATTTTTTTAAGAATTCGCATTATTCCCCTGTAGCGATTCTACAATGTTAATCCAAAATTTATTAGAATAGTAATAAATATTGAAGAAAATATTGAGTACTAGTTGGGGCTCCTTTCTTTATTAGAACATTAAAATTTATTACTATCAGAACAGTGATAAGTATTGAAAAACAAAAAAAAAAATTGTTAGAATAGTAACAAATATTGAGTACATTACAAGGGCTCCTTTCTCTTGGTTGCTAGCAGGGGCTACTAGCTGTAGGCATTAAGGGGAATTATATAGGATTTGGCTGGTGATTATTGGTAAGGTAACATGTGTGTTAGGTTTGCTTTAGGATGTAAGTAGGACCGATTTTTTTTTTTTTTTTTTTGGGGGGGGGGGGGGGGGGAGGGGGAGTTGCGTTGCATGTATATTTAGGTGATGTGTGTGTATATATCTATATATATGTAGTATCATGTTCATATCAACATATTTAGGTAATGTGTACATATATATATCTATAACATCTTTTAGGTTAGTTGCAACCTAAAACACTTTCACTAAATCAAATGATCCATCCCCACTTGATTTGGGACCTTCACCATACCTGCTCCCTAACCCGCTAACAACCATCGGCAAAAGTGAATACAATAGTGATTACAACATCAAACATCAATTTCATTTCTCTATACCTTCGAAATAATTAGATAACCATAATGTGATTTCAACTCCCTCAAGATGGTAGCAAGATATGAACAAACCTGCATTATGTGTATGAAAATGAATCCAATTGTAAACATAGTTCAAACTCTCAGTAACGGTCTTAGTATCGGACACCCAATTTTCAACTCGTTCGCAGTATCGAACACCCGATTTGTGAAAAAAAATATTCCACAAAATGGATAAAGAAAGTAAATAAAAACAATTTAAGTCGCGAAAGAGTTAAGTTGCTTTGTAAAATAGTTCTACGAGGACACTAAAATTTACAGAGGTGACTCCATTATGTGAAAACTTTACATTTGTGGCCACGTGAAGGAGTGGATAAATGATCCCATGTGGACTCAACATGTCTATCAATGCATTCCTCATTTATGTTTTACCTTGTGGAGAAAAATGAAAAGAAATGGTCATTCGAACTCAATAGCTATTTTTCTGCTTTTCTTATTTAATATCTTTGAATGTTCATGTTCATTTTCTTGGGAGCTTACTATATTTATCCTTTAATTCAATTGTAAATTCTAAATTGTACTTTGGATTATATTGTATCTTTCTCCAACTATGAAGGATTGTAATGTATTCTTTTGTTGTTTAGGTACTTCAACGAGAGGGGTTTGTCATCGCAAAGAAGCTCCAGCACAGAGCATCTTCAAAAATAGAATAGAAAGAGAGTCTGAATCATTATTTTAGTCATCTATATATTAGATATAAAGGGGACAAATGTCCATTCTATAGTGTCCGATCTAAGTTGCGTCAAACTTGTAGTTTAGTTGATTATAACACAATAGTTGTTTTATGTCTCTTATTATGAAATGAATTATATTTGTGTTTAATAAAACGGGTTGCCAATGTAATTTGGAATAAGGAAATAACCCCAAAATGAAATTAATTCCTCAAGCTATGTAAAAGAAAGCGATGGTTTTCTTTTAGCTCTATGTTACTTCATGTTATCTTTGTCTTTATTTGTTTATGAAAAGAGTAGTATGGGACCTTTGGTTAGTTAATGATTTCCATTGTTTCTAATGCTACTATATCTATTTATTTAGTCATATTTTAGGCTGATGTTAATTAGTCCAACTTTCTCCAATAATTTTACAACACAACTATGTTTTTATTCATTTGTTCACTTAAATTATCTGATGCATTGGTGTACGGTGCGTTGACGTAGTGTGGTGCTATTCACTTAGTTGGAATAGCTTATATTTTTTCATGTGTTGTTTTTCGGTAAGCACATCTCTATGACATTAGAGTGTTGTAGGCACGCCCAGTATTACAAACACATATTGACTTATGGAAAAATTATCTTCGTGCCTTCAGGCATGGTCATACCCTAATATATATATATATATTATCCTCTAGGTCCCTATGCAAGAACGTTGTTTTGACGTCGAGTTATTCAAGCTCTAAGTAGAAATATGTCACCATAGCTAATGGAGCCTAAATGGAACTGTGTTCCACTACCGGAGATAACATTTAATTATAGTTTACACCTTCTCTTTGTGAAATACCATGTGCTATCAATATTGCCTTGTAATGAACGTCGAAATCTATATCCCCATATTTATTAGTATACACCCACTTACACCTATGAAAATTTACAAGCTCCCAAGTTTGGTTTTTTAAAAGTGAATTAATCTCTTCATCTATATCAACCTTCCACTTGTTACAATGAATGTCACTCACCACCTTATAATATGTAGATGAATCATCACCATAAACTATCAAATGCATATGAAGTCGTATTATTATTGAAGCTATATCTCATCATAGGTTTTTAAATCCTATGTTCTGTTCAACTAGTCGAAGACGGTTGTTCTTCCCATTATTAAGTAGGTCCCTCTTTTGAAATCTCCACTTCTTCACTTGAAGAGTCAATTATAGTAGTCATCTCCGCTTAAACAGTTTCTCTCTCATTCTCTATCGAACAATATTCTTTCTCTAACTTTGGCATCTTGAGCATAAAATCCTCATCAAAAGTCACATATACTCACCACCATCTTCTTATCTTTCGGGTACCATGACTTTTATTCCCTGACCCCATTACATAAACAAATAATAATTGTATTTCGAGATCTCTGATCATTTTTTCCCTCACTAACACGAAAATAAATCGGGAACTCAAATACATGCGTCGTATCATAAGTAGGATGTGAACTTGACCAAGCCTCCATAGGAAATATATATTTAATTACGGTAGATGGAAAACGGTTGATAATGAAGCATGCAAAGGATAAAGCGCCCGCCCAAAAACTCATCGACAAGCCCATATTGGATATCACAAACCACACATTTTCAAGTAAGCTTTGGTTTGTCCTTCATGCTGCTCCATTTTTTTGGCATTTCTAAATCGTTAAATGGAGAACAATACCCTCATCTTGACAATACTTCAAGTGTGTATCATACCAGTGCTCACCATGATTATCTGAATTCATAACCTTGATCTTCTTGCGAGTATGATTCTCCACCATCTTCTTCCATTTTAATAACACCCCAATAATCTCATCCTTATATTTCATGGTATATACCCAAGTTCACTGACAGTAATTATTAATGAACGTCACAAAGTAGTTACTACCTTCCAAAGATGATATTTTATAAGGAACCAAAACACCCATGTGTACGTAATAAAATATGCTCTTTGTGCAATGAATCGTCATGTTAAAAATGCAATTCTCACAAAATCCCAACTTGAAACTCTTCATACCCTTTATCAACCCTTTCTTACACAACACTGTCACATATTTCTCTTTGGTATCTCAGAAACTCATATACCAAAGCTTAGTGTAATTTGGCTTTGCTTGTTTTTTTATCATTAAAAATTGTGGCATGACATGCTACCGTTCTCCAATAAAAAGAAAAGAGAGGTTTCTATAATACCCCGCGCATTCTGGAAAGCGAGGTGGCAAGCCATCGCCACCAGACTACGTCGGGCGTCACTATATAAGTTATCATTCTCAGCATGTGACTGTAATATGAAACATTAAAAACTCTTTTCACAAGATAATATTTTAATTTGTCCAATCAATATAAACATTCATGAAAATTAAAATCCATCACCATGCTATGTACAAAATAAATTCAACTCCAAATGATTAAATTTAAATGAAATAATTCAACTATAAATATTTGAATGAAACCATAAACAACTGTGAAACCGATTTTCCCAACAAATCCATAATGAAAGTCTCATAATAAAAGCAACATAATGGAAATAAATCAAACTACTACTAAAGCGATAAAAATAAATATCCCGCTGCACTCCTGAGATCTCCAATCCATCCTATGCAGCTAATCCAACACTATACCTGAAGTGTAAGTCAACCCAATGGGTCAGAGCTCATTGCATGAATACTAGCTATTCCTCCCAATTAGGGTCCGTAAACCGAGACATAATCATTATACATGATAAATATTACGACAGAGTATTTATAATTTAAACGATATATATATATATATATTAACATGCGAGTAAAAATAAGCTCCCACTATCTACCCACATAACTAACCACCCCAATGTTCAAGTCCAATTACAATATTCCGATCATCTAATTATATTAAAGCTATCAATTCCATTTTAATTTGATTAATAACAATTATTATTATAGCGGTACCATTATAGCCAACGGACCTTTCTATTGGTCCTGCACTTATTCGGGCCCGTCTAAAGTTTTACATCACATGCATTCCCCACGTTAGAGCCAGTTGGACTAATTTCATTAGCCCTTTACTTATTGACGAGGTTCCACACACGACACATCACAATAGCCAGCCAAACCAATTTTCGTTCGCCCTGCACTTAATGGTGACACAAATTTATTTTAATACCCTTTTATTATCTTAAGAATTAATTCCCCATTTTATCAAGTTCATTATTTTCTAATAGCCCCATCCTTTAATCGAGAATAAATTCTCAAACCACACTTAGTCCCATACCTAGAGGTTTCGAAAACACTACTTAGCCTCACCCCAGAAATACCCATCCATAGAAATATGCACTCGTTAGTTCCATACCTAGAAAGTTTTAACAATAACAAAAGCCTACTAACTAGTCCCATACCTAGCAAACAACCTAAAATAAGGTGAAATCAATTGCTACCCCAACAATCTCGTCCTCCCCACGATGTCAAATATTAACACAATTTACAATCACGTAATGTATATTTTTAACCTATCTCAACAATTCATCCAATTAATTCTAAGATGGTTACTTATCCAAATTATGTCCGTTTAATTATAATATTAATTAAACAATTAATTTTTCAACATCTTATATAATTCCCATTCATATGCATATTTCGGGGGCACACACGGATAAATTTCTATTCTACAAGATACACCTAAATAACATGATTTTACAAGTCGAATCCAATTTATTTTAAAATGCGATTGTCCATATATTCTAACGGATTCCCAACCACTGATCTAAGCACGCAAGATTTTTTAATTTTAATTCGTATTAGAGATTTGAATTAAAAAAGTCCCAACTTTAGTTTCACTTTTCATTAATTAGTCTCTTTAATTTATTTTAAGAAAACAATTATTATTAAGGTTTAATCAGCATTTAAAACACATAATACTAAAAGGGAAATATAGAAGTATTCATGCCTATAACTAGTCGTTTGAAGAATCTGATTGCACGGTTGCGTTCCTCCCGAGAAAACAACAAAGACGCATTCTTGGACGATCTTGAGAAAACTTGGTTAGCTCTTCAAAACTTGGGTTGAAAGTTGATTTAAACGGGGTTTTGCTTTTGTAAATGAGAGGAGGTATAAACATGGGAGGCTACTTCTTTTAGAGAATGTTGAAATGAATTTTAAAAACCCTAAACCCGTGCCTTTTTATTTTAATTAAAGAAAAGAGTTTGAGTCCTACACAAACACTACAAAAAGAACCCCAAAATTTTGCCTACTACTGGTGTGAACCAGTTTACCCCCAGGGCCGAACCGATTTGGATCACTTGCCAAACCGAGATCCCCCATTTTTATATAAAATTCATAATTTCTCGAATTAAATCCAGATTTCAATTTTGATTAAAATCACATTTTTCTTAAATAAAAACAAACATTTTTAGGTGTAAAAATTAATTAATTCCAAAATTTTATTTTTCCTAAAATTTTAAATTTCTAAGAGATTTTTACAATTTTAAAATCACGAGGTGTTACATACTCTCCCACTAGTTCAAGAATTTCGTCCTCGAAATTCGACGAAGAGTAAACATCAAATGTAAATCGCGTAAATAAAATAAGTATTACATATGCCTACCTGTATAATGCCACAAGTGAGCACCCATACACCCAATCCTATACGCACCTACCCCGCGAACAAAATACAATATATGTATCAACTATATATAAAAATATATCTACGAAAATAATGCATACCATGCTACCCCACTAGCCATGCCATGGCTCCAGCTATAGTTGCCCTTCCTGAGGCTCCCGAGTCGAAAGTAAATAAAACCTACCCACTGCGAGTGCTACGGGCGCTCCTTGTGCACCTGGTGCTGGAGGCCCTTGGCCCCGTTGGCTCTATGCTCTTTGATCCTGCTAGCCCTGGGATCCTTGGCCTGCTGGCCCTGCACTCTCGAACACCAAGAAGCTTAGTGCCTTACCTCTTCACAAACGAAACATGCACCCCTAAAAGGTATGGATGCCTTCCCGACGCTCTCTCACCCTGTTGTTCCTGCCTCTATCCCTGAGGATCCCTTGGGACATCATTGCCTTACTGAAAGGCCTGCTGCTCCTGACTTGCTCACTACTTATTTCACGGATAATCATTACAACCATTGTTCTCCCCACCTACCTTGGCCCCATCTTGGCCACTCAACTCATATCTCTTACCCAACTTCTTATGATAATTTACCTTCTCCTGCCATAATAATAATGCAATGTCCACCACCTGAGTGTAAGTAGTGTACGTCGAATTTTCCAAAATCATCTGCTTAATTAACCATGACAAATCCTTGATAAAACACTCCATCTTCTGAGCCTCGGTATTCACCTCCTTAAGTGAAAACATTAACAGATATATGAACTCCTGTTCATACTCGGCAACTGAATTGGAACCCCATTCTAAATCCATAAACTCTTTCTTCTTCGTACTCCTAATCATATAAGGAATATATTTGTCATTCAACTTCACTAAAAAGTCTCCATAATTCAGATGATCCCTATCCTCAGATACGGTGACACTCTCCAACCACTACAGTGCATTCTCGATCAACTTGAATGTAACCAACATTTTAATCTGCACATCCATACAATCTACCATCTTCAAGTGCCTCTCTATATCATGTCTCCATTGGTGAGCATTGTCGGGTCAGATCCCCTTACGAAAGTGGGAGGATTATCTTTCCGGAAATTAGCTCTCACCTTATTCCAAATTGAGGCGGGCGTACCCTGCTGCTGCGCCACTAGGTTTTCCCACCATTGTCCCCCTATCTCAATACCGGTCATAGTGGCCTCACGAATGATATCCGCTAACCCCTCAGCCCCCCAAATAAATTAACCTTTCCTATCCTGAACTACGGGACCAGAAATCGAACCTTCTCACCTATCTCCAGATATCCTAGTGTTCGCCATCTGAAAAGATAGGAACAAACAACAATAAAATTCGAAATAACTAAAGAGTACAAATCATCAAAAGGAATCAAAGATAGGTAATACGAAAGATAAAATGAACTCGGAACCTATGAGACCTAATACCATGCTCTGAAACCATCTGTAACACCCCGCACATTCTGGCTAGTGAGGTGGCCAGCCACCGCCACCAAACTACGTCGGGCGTCACTACATAAGTTATCATTATCAACATGTGACAGTAATACGAGACATTAAAAACTTTTTCCACAAGATAATTTTCAAATTTATCCAACCAATATAAACATTCATGTAAATTACAATCCATTACCGTGTTATCTCCAAAATAAATCCAACTTTAAATTAATAAATTCAAATAAAATAATCAAACTATAAATATCTTACTAAAATCGTAAACAACCATAGAACCGATTATTCCTCCAAATCCATAAATAAAAGTCTCATAATAATAGCGACGGAATGAAAATAAATCAAACTACTACTAAAGCGATAAAAATAAATATCTAGCTTCACTCCAAAGATCTCCAATCTATCCTATGCAGCTAATCCAACCCTATATTTGAAATGTTAGTCAACACAATGGGTCAGAGCCCACTGCATGAATACTAGCTACTCCTCCCAAGTAGGATCCGTAAACCCAGACTTAAGTATTATACATGATAAATATCACAATATACTATTTTAATTTAAATGAGATATATATTAATATGCGAGTAAAAATAAACTACCACTATCAACTCACATAACTAAGCCACCCCAATGTTCAAGTTCAATTATGATATTCCGATCAAATAAATATATTCAACCTGTTAATTATATTTTAATTTACTTCACAATTTTTTTTAATATAGCGATACCGCTATAACCAACCGACCTTTCTATTCGTCTTACACTTATTTGGGGGTCTGCCTAAAGTTTTACACAATGCACATTCCTCTCACTATAGCCAGCCGACCCAATTGCACTTAGTAGTGAGGCTAACACATACCCACATCACTATAGCCAGCTAACCCAATTTTTATTAGCCCCACACTTATTGGCTACACGAATTCATTATAGTACCCGTTTATAATCTTAGGTATTAATTCCCCATTTGATCAAGTTCATTATTTTCTAATAGCCCCACCTTTTAATCGAGCATAAATTCTCAAACCACCCATAATCCCATACATAGAGATCTCCAAAGCACAAGTGTATCCTAGCTTATTACTTAGTAAGAATACCTACCAAAAATTTCCACCTAGTCTCGCACCTAGGCTATCGAAGAAACGAAAAAGTGTATTACTTAGCCCTACCCTGGAAATACCCATCCGTAAATTCTACACTCGCTAGTCTCATACCTAGAAAGTATTAACAATAACAAAGGCCTACCTACTAGTCTCATACTTACAAGTAACCTAAAATAAGGTGAAAATAATAGCTACCCCAACAATCCTGTCATCCCCGTGGTGTCGAATACTAACATAATTTATGATCACGTAAGGTATATTTTCAACCTATTGCAGCAATTCTTCCAATTAATTCCAAGATCACTACTTATCCAAATTATGTTCGGTTAATTATAATATTAATTAAATAATTCATTTTTCAACAACTTATATAATTCCCATTCACAAGAATATTTTAGGGGCATACAATAATAAATTTTGATTCTGCAAAATACACCTAAATAAACATGATTTTACGAGTCGAATCCAATTTATAAATTCAAACGATTTATTTTAATATGCAAACGTCCATATATTCTAACGGAATCCCATCCTTTAATATGAGCATGCAAGAGTTTTGAGTTTTAAATTGTAATAGAGATTTGAATAAAAATAGTCCTAACTTTAGTTTTACTTTTCCAAGTTAGTCTCTTTAATTTATTTTAAGAAAACAATGATTAATAGTGTTTAGGCAACATTTAAAACACATAATACTAAAGGGTAATAGTATAAGTCATTACTATAAAAATTCATTCGAGGAATTCGATTGTATGGTTGTGTTCCTCTCGAGAAAACCATAAACACGCATTCAGTGATCTTGAGAAAACTTGGTTTAGCTCTTAAAAACTTCGGTTGAAAGTTAATTTAAATGGAGTTTAGGTATTTATAGATGAGAGGAGGTATAAACATGGGAGGCTACTGCTTTTTGAGAAGGTTAAAATGTATTTTAAAAATCCTAAATCCGCGCCTTTTTATTTTATTAAAAGAAAAGAGTTTGAGTCCCACGCAACTTATAAAAGAAAAGAGTTTGAGTCCTATTGTTGGTGCGAACTGGTTCACCCCCAGGGCCAAACCAGTTTGGATACTAAACCGAGATCCCCCATTTTTATATAAAAATTGTAGTTTCTTGAATTAAATCCCAATTTTTATTCTGATTAAAATCTCATTTTACTTAAAGCAAAACCAACATTTTTAGATATAAAAATTAATTAATTCTAAAAATTTATTTATTTCAAAATTTTAAATTTTTAAGAGATTTTATAGTTTTAAAATTCATGGGTGTTACAGTTTCCCTCCTTTCGTCGCCTCACCACCAAGACACACAAGATAACTTTTAGCATTTCGCCCTTGAGTACAATTTTGCACCCGTTGGTATCTATTCCACCCAAAGATATCGAAATCTTCTTCAAATCCGGAACATAACTAACATTTGTTAGATTCCTAGTCACTCCATCTTGCATCTTCAATTTGATTGTACAAATACCCTTCCACCTACAAATATGGTCATTACCCATAAGGGCATTCACTCCATACAACTCCTTAAAGGTATGGAATAAGTCTCTATCTAGACACATGTGGTAAGAGAATCCTGAATCAAGAATCCACTTGCTTGAAAAGCTTTTACACGAAGAAACTATCAACGTACTCCCAATTTATCATCTTATGAAGTAATAAAATTGGTACATTTCGCCCATGATTTCTTACCATCCCTTTTCTTTAGATTAGGAAAATCCTTCTTGAAATGACTCTTGTTCTTGCACTTGTAACACAAATACTATCTAAGAAATTGGTCCTAGACTTAGAACTTAAGCTTCCTGAGAAACCGAATAGGTTCGGTATATGATAATTGATTTAAATTAAATTAAATTCGCAAGATTCCAAGTAACCCTTATTTAATTCGAGTCTATTTAGAAACAACCCATAAACAAACAACTACGTGTGTGTGTGTCAAACCATAGATAAAGCATGCGACACAAAGTTAAGAAAAAATCCCCGCAGGGAAAAACCTTTTATTTCACTATAATAAGTAAATCACAACTTACATAGATTACAATGAAATACAGTGACACATGAATACCCGCAGGCGTCGGTCGGTGTCGTCAGCAATGAATCCACACACAGGGAACCCACATGAACCTCAGTCCAATAAACAAAGGAAGAACCGCAGCACTCCTCAATGACACGCAACCATAAAACTTTGTAGAGACTCCCTTAGCAATGACACGCAGCCCTCGGTTGCAAATATCTCTCCACAAAGGTTTGAACAAACACAAGGTTGTGTTATTGGGTTACCAAAAAGATTCACAAAGGTTTGGCAATTTTGTGAATCAAAACATGAGTCTTGGGACTAAAAAAATATGAAGACTAGAGGTATTTGGACCCTCAAAAACGTCTTCCAAAGTCTTGCAAAACAGCTCCCCGGAAGTTGGCTTTTATAAGGAAACCAAAAGAGTTTTAAAACTTGGGGACTCTTGCAGTGTCAGGTACCCCGAACCGGTTTGGGGTACCTCATGCGGTTTGGGGTACATCTCTGGTTTGGGGTACCTTTCTGGTTTGGGGTTAAAAAAAAATCAGCATTCTTCAAGGAATTTTCTCCAACTTCAAAAGGTCATAACTCCTTCACCGTAGCTCAGATTGAGGTGCCGTTTCTTCCAGTATCTTCGTTGCGGAGAGATCTTCAACTTTCCAATTGACCAGACCTCCGGACTAAGGCTGTAAAATTAAAAAAATGCCCTTGAAGTCTCCTATCGTGCCTTTTTTCACTGTTTTGACTTCTCTTGCGTACCACTTGCATTAAGTCCCTAAAATTGTGGAACGTGGAGTCGTTGAGGCAGATGTGGGACATATTAATGGAGATGTTGAATACTTGATTCCCGGAATTCGGATAGAGGCCGTCATGTGAGATCGTGAGGTGACGTGCCAAATGTAGCGGCGTACGACATACATAAATGTAACATGTTGGACATGAGAAAAATGTCCTTACAAATCTCCCCCTATGTCTATGCCGGTACATACATAAAAAATCTGAATTATCAAAAAACAAAATTGCCTATACAAATCTACCCTCCCATGAACCCAAAACTGGAAAAGGTACAAGTGAATAGTCTCCATCGTTTGTTCTTCATCAGGGTGTGCAATTTAGTGATCATCAATGTAGTACCTACACACATGAGATAAAGAAAAAAATACCAAGTGACATATCAAGTTTGAAATGAGATAAACATAGATACCAATAAATGATAAGCATAAGTTAACTCTCAAAAACTCCCCCAAAATAAAAACTCCCCCAAAATAAGATAATTCTTTCTCCCCCTTTTTATGATGTCCCCAAATAGACAAATAAGAAGAATGAATCAAACAAGCAAAATCGGGGTGTCACGGTATACAAATAAAGGCATCAATCAAATGGCAAACGTTCTCTTGCAAGGAGATACTCAAAAAAAATCTTCGCAAACTATTTTTGATTTTTCAAATTTTTCATACAAAACAAAAAAATAGATACCATTTGAAAAAAAATGCTACAAAAATCACACCATGGATTTAGACTCAAACAACCAAGTCATGGAAACGGAATGAATGGGTGTGAACACATTCGATAGGTAAATCAACTCAATCAATCATATGTGCACGATACATACGTGTACTCCTAACGAATGAACATCAAAGGTATCCTTAGGTGTAAAATTTTGTTGAATTTAGATGACATCGTCTTATGCAAATTAACAAATCAATCAAATGATTTCCACACCAATAACGTCCAAAACTATGTAGCGCATTTTCAATAATTTCAAGGACGTGCAAACCCGTTTTAATTCTCCAACCAAACTCCCTCATATATATTTTCTTTTAGAGGTAATCTAAATTCTCAAACTTTGGAGAATTGGTGCAAAAACCTAAATGGCCCATAATTGGCATGAATTTCTCTTTTTATTGCCTTTCAATTTTCTCGGGCTCTTTTAAACCTCTTTGGACCCCGGATAATAAAATACCTCCATTTTTTAGGTCCAATTTAACGGTGGCTTAGTATTCGCAAAGGCAAAATGAACCTTTCGCAGCCCTTCCCCATTTTCAAACAAAGCACACAAACTCACAAAACGGTTTTTATATGCACAATTTCCTTATCAATATTTATCGTGCTTGGTTCGTTTTAAGGACATGATTGAAGTAAAAACACCCAACCAACATGTGATAAGACAAGAACAATAATCAAACAAATTCGTGCATGTGTGCAATAAAGGAAACATGAGTCAAACATGTAGGAAGTAACACTTAATTACATCTTAATGACTCCAAACATTATAAAGCACATGGATGAATTGACCTATTGTCTCAAAACACTATCAAATAGTCACATGGATAAATGGAATGAAATTGTCACTCGGTCATCCAAGTGTCCATCCATAAAAGGTGCAAACAAAATACAAAAATCTTTTTGGATTTTTCTAAAAATTTTATCAAAATAAAATCTTTTTGTATTTTTCAAAATTTTCAAAAATAAAAATCTATACAAAAAGTACATATCACAACGCTAGCAAAAATATATCAAAAAGCATAACTAGCGTATGATAAACATGCAAACACAATCATCTATATGATATGGCAAGAGAAGAATCGTGTGCAAGCAAATGAGAATCAACTTTTCTAAAATCTAGTGTATCCAAAAGTGATTTCCTAACCCAAACGGATGTAACACGTCGACACGGGGTTTTGGGAACCAACAAAATACTAGACCTCGAATTCCTAGGACCTCTTCCAAGATCAAAACAAAATCTCCTAAGGTGACCTTTCCTACCACAATATGAACATGTGTAAACGGGTGGAACGACACCTAAAGTGCGATCTTTTATAACATCCTTGGAATTAATTGACCCTCTAAAACAAATAATGGCTTTGGCTTTAGCGCTAGAAGCATGAGAACACGATGAGCCATTACCATCACTATCAAACCTACTCGAGTCTGTCAAATCATTTTTTAACTTCAAAATTTTTGACTCAAGCAAAGAATTAGACTCTTCCAAATTAAGGGACGCCTTCTTAAAATTATCAATCAAACCTAGAAGGTTATCTCGCTCCCCCTCAATTAAAGCAAATTTTTTTCTAAGAGTCTTTTCACGTGCCACAAACTCATTGACTAAAATATTTTTATCATCTTTGGCACAAACACAAACCATCGAATTTTTAAGATCCTCTAATTCATTTTCTAAAACTAGGACCCTATCATCACTCTCCTTCTTGGACAATTTTAAAGAAACAAAGTCATGGTCCAAGGAAACAAGTTTTTCACGATAAAAATCTCTTTGATTTTGAACCGTTTGCAAAAGATCCATCGCGGATTTAAAACGGGAATTTTCTTTTTCCAAAACTTTAATTCTTTTGCAAAGTTTCAAATTCAAACTTTTTAAATTTTCAGCATGGTCGTGAACTTTTTCAAAAATAGGCTCCTCATTAAATGGGCGTTCCATTGAAAAATTGCGATTTTTTACAAAACTGATTTTTCAAAAACGAATCAATATCACACAATTTTGCGAAAAATAGGATCACTCGATAATTTAGAGTAACCCGCTCTGATACCAATTTGAAAACGTGAGTAGACAAATTGTATCAGAAAGTAAATCCTCGAAAAATCAGGATCACGCGATAAATTAGCGTAACCCGCTCTGATACCAATTTGAGAAACCGAATAGGTTCGGTGTGTGATAATTGATTTAAATTAAATTAAATTCACAAGATTCCAAGTAACCCTTATTTAATTCGAGTCTATTTAGAAACAACCCATAAACAAACAACTACGTGTGTGTGTGTCAAACCATAGATAAAGCATGCGACACAAAGTTAAGGAAAAATCCCCGCAGGGCAAAACCTTTTATTTCACTATAATAAGTAAATCGCAACTTACACAGATTACAATGAAATACAGTGACACACGAATACCCGCAGGCGTCGGTCGGTGTCGTCAGCAATGAATCCACACGCAGCGAACCCACATGAACCTCAGTCCAATAAACAAAGGAAGAACCGCAGCACTCCTCAATGACACGCATCCATAAAACTTTGTAGAGACTCCCTTAGCAATGACACGCAGCCCTCAGTTGCAAAGATCTCTCCACAAAGGTTTGAACAAACACAAGGTTGTGTTCTTGGGTTACCAAAAATATTCACAAAGGTTTGGCAATTGTGTGAATCAAAACATGAGTCTTGGGACTCAAAAAATATGAAGACTAGAGGTATTTGGACTCTCAAAAACGTCTTCCAAAGTCTTGAAAAACAGCTCCCCCGAAGTTGGCTTTTATAAGGAAACCAAAAGAGTTTTAAAACTTGGGGACTCTTGCAGCGTCAGGTACCCCGAACCGGTTTGGGGTACCTCATGCGGTTTGGGATACCTTTCAGGTTTGGGGTTAAAAAAAAATCAGCATTCTTCAAGGAATTTTCTTCAACTTCAAAAGCTCATAACTCCTTCACCGTAGCTCGGATTGAGGTGCCGTTTCTTCCAGTATATTCGTTGCGGCGAGATCTTCAACTTTCCAATTGACCAAACCTCCGGACTAAGGATGTAAAATTATGAAAATTCCCTTGAAGTCTCCTATCGTGCCTTTTTTCACTGTTTTGATTTCTCTTGCGTACCACTTGCATTAAGTCCCTAAAATCGTGGAACGCGGAGTCGTTGAGGCAGATGTGGAACATATTAATGGAGATGTTGAATACTTGATTCCCGAAATTCGGATAGAGGCCGTCATGTGAGATCGTGAGGTGACGTGCCAAATGTAACGGCGTACGACATACATAAATGTAACATGTTGGACATGAGAAAAATGTCCTTACACTTCCTCTCCAACCTTTCCTTTTGTTCTCAGTTCTACCACACATAACCAGTGCATTGGATTGAGAATCAAACTTTGCTAATAATGCTGAAGATACATCATCAAACTTTGCTTCTTCCTTCCCATATAGCAATTTGATTTTCAAATAGTAACAACGCTTTATCTTTATAATTATCATCAACTTTTAAGATTAATAAATTAGAGAGAGTTTTATTAAACTAATCAAGATGTTTGGACATTGACATACCTTCAATAGAGTCAAATTAGAATAATTTTTTCTTGAGATAAAGACGATTTTATATTCTCACCGTCATATATTTGTCTTTCAATTTCTTCCATATTGTTTGTCAATTCCCCCTTCACCACATGGTATACAATATTTTTCACAAGATTTAACTGGATTGTGCTATACACTTAAATATCATATTCATTATAAATAGGTTTTGAATATCCTCATGTTTATCCAAAATGCCTATCAATGCCTTATGAAAACCTTATTGGATTAGCTATCTCTTATTAGACATTACCATCAAACTTCTCCAAATCAAACTTCCCCATTGACACCTTTACAAACTTAAATGTGGTCAATTTCTAATATCCAAAACGAATCTTCAACAAGAAACAACCTAGACAAACCAAATCCCACTTAGTAATTTATCAAACACCTTCGATGCACATAGAGTAAAGACCCTATAAGCTAAATCTCTAATTCAAATTTGTTGTATGAATACTCATTTAATAAAGTGATTTATGCGGTTCTAAGATCCAAGATAAAGAACAACCCAAGAGATAACAAGAGAATACAATCTAAATTAAAAGTAAGTAGAAAGTAAGGAGAAAACACACACCAACAAGAATAAGAAAAGATGTAGGTGGTGCACCAATATGGTTATGTCCACGGATGATGGTTTCATTTCATTGATTCAATCAACAAAGGTTACAACCCTCACAATCTTCTCAATATGTATATAGAATCATGAGCAATACAAAATATTATTGGATATTATAAAGTTAAGTTCATAGCCCAAAAATGTTTAATTTATACAAGTGAGCAAACTTGAGAGAAATGGCCAAAATAACCCTCATTTAAAATCCATTTCTGCACAAATCGATGACTATTCACTATAGCGAATATCGACCTTCGCTGGTCATCAGTTCCCACATGAGAACCCCCAGAAAACTGGTCCCACTAGTGCCCTACAAAACCTTCCTTCATTGCAGCGAATCCCAAACTTCGTTGGTCGCAAAAAAAGGCATAAAATTTGGGTTGGCGAAATCTAAAGCTAAACTCCACAAAATCAAGGTAACATTAGATCCATTACACTACCAAATATTTTCCCCATATATATTTTAATAAATATTTTACATGTTTAGAAAAAATGTCTCATATATTGAATCGACACAAGGTTGAGAAAGTTAAAATAACTGAAGAAATAAAGCTGGTGATTGAGGAATTTTTCGAAAAAGGAGATTCATAAGAACAAAAACTTAACAACTAAAACTAATTAAATGATAGTTATAAATATATAAAATTTCCATACATATAAACTAACAACATCTTGTAAAGATAAAGTACTTCTCTAAATCTGCTTTAAAATAATAATTCCATTTCCCTAATAGTAAGTCAAATTTCTCAATTTCTAGAATGTTGATTATGCAATGTTTGTATGTGACTTTATGGAGAGCCTTTACATTGATATGATCATACCATTTCGATACCAACATATATGGTTATAAGCGATGAGGTCAAGATTCGCTTACAACATGCTCTCAAACTATCCCAATAGTTGGCTGTGATAGAAGGTGAAGATGAGAAGGGGTACAAAACGAAAGGAGGAAAAGGGAAAATGGAAAACATCTTGCAAAAAGTAGTTAAAAACACCAACAAAAATAATACAAGAAACCACCAATTTTTTTCAAGACAATGACATTTCATTCTCACCCCAGGTTGACCATACGAAATAGGATAACATATGAAAAATAAAAGAATGTTGATTTCTGCAATCATATCATCTTTTTCTTTTGTCTATTACTATTTTTAGAATACCTTATATACTACTTAGGTATTCAAAACATCTAAAGTATTAGAATAGTTTCCTACCCTATTTATATTGGAATTTCTACTATATTATGTCATTACATTAGTTTTCAATATCTTAAGTTCTTATAACCATTCTCCATAACCACGTATCACTATGTCTAAATAGATCATATATATCCCATTCAACTGCATCTGCACTGACAATTCTCAATTTTTCAATCCCCAAAGACAAATCTCTTCCTTTACAAACTAATGATACACCTTGTATCTTGGACTTCCTACAAATAAAGTGGTAAAATGCCCACTACAAACTACTATGATATGAATGTGCTTAAATATTTAATAGGTAAAGTTTGGTGGGTCTTGGAATTATTATGTGAAGATATATTTAATTAAAGGTGTTTTGGGAAAATAGGACTTCCTAATATGCGTATTATAGAAATAAATTTCTTAATTTAATCCTTCAAAATAATCATTGCCCAAAATACCCTCTTATACATCACACACTTATATTATCTTATTTCATTCACCTCTATCTCTCTCTCTCTCTCTCACACACACACACACACACACACCCAAACAACGCGTCTCCCTTATCGACCTCTGGTAATTGTTTCCTCTCTCCCATTATTGACCTCCAGCTAATACTGTGTCTTTAGCCATAGTACGATACCACTTTTACCAACCAATCGCAACCCGACACCATCGCAACCCTACACTACCCAAAAACCACAAACCACCATCCCTAACCCACTACATACGTACTAAGCCACAACCAAGCATTACTCATTTATTAAAAAGACCTTCGACCATTGAAACTACAACTCGACATACCTATCTTCAAAATTACAAAACCACCTTTGTCACCTCTAATAAAACCCATTTTGTAAACCTATTTTAGTGATAAAAAGGGAACTCAAATTTGATTTTTCTCACTAAATCCAAATTCTTCATCTTCTTTGAACCATTTAATGCTTCCAAACCCATATTTTTTAGCTTTGATGTTGGGTGTTGATTATTATGGAAATTGAATATATGATATCAATTTGGGAGGTTGGGAAGAGAGAGAGAAAAATGTTTATTTTTTAATTTTCTTAGTTTGGATAAGAAGGATAAAAGAGAGAGGGAGATATATCTTACTATCTTGTTTATTAATGTCAATTCTAATATCCTTGTCCCAATTACAACATGCCAATCTCCTCTTCCTCCTCATGTTTTATTAACTTATACATACCTCCCTCATAATGTTTTGACGAGTGAAAGAAACGGCTTCTAAATTTGTAGTAAAAAGATTGAGTCTCATTTCCTATGTATAAGAGTTAAGTGAAAGTAAACATAAGCATTAACAACTGTTTACCCCAAGATTGGTTGATTAGTGATCATGGCTTGAAGCAAGTTCAAAAGACCTACTGTATGGGTTTTTTACTATCTATTCTTTTGCCATACATGTATCACGGGGGATCTGGTGTAGTTAATAAGCTTACTGTGTGTGCGCGCACTACTGTGGTTAAGTGATATTTCACATTGCAAACATAAATTTACAGTGTAAAAGTGCAAGTTGAAAAATTAATCTTGTAGTGATAAATTGCATATTTAATGTTGCAATTTTCATGTCCATATAATAAAGGGAGGTATATCATGTCAAACGATGAAAAAAATAGTGATCCTAAAGAATTAATAATCAATTGATTTTTTTTCATATTAAAAACTTATATTTGTTATTTGTCGACTGAAACACCGATGACAAGAAGCCCGTCGGTGCTCGGAGACCTTAAAATCCAACAACTAGAAATGCACAAGTCTGGTAGCTGTAGACGGAAGACTAATTTTCCAACTTTTAAACATAAGGGTAGAATTTGTATTTTTTTTAAAAATTAAATAAAATTTAAAAACATAGGAACTTTTTATTTATAAAAAATAAATTGAACGTCCTTTACCCATAACGAACTATTACAAGTCCTAAAAATGAATAATTTATTAATTATATAAGGTTTTCAAAAATACCCAATTTAAAGAGATAGGTTATAGACTCATTTAAGGAAATTTCTAGTATATATAACTACTCAGAAGAAACAAATTTCTCTTTATATATGAATTTGTTTGATTTATTAGGTTTATTATATAAGACTTGTACACCTAATTTTATTTAGCTATCATATGAATCGTAGCACTTTGCCTATCAATGAAGGATATGAGACCCCCTATAAGTATATATTTCAATTGTAACCATACTTTATCCAATTATAAATTCAAGTTTTCATCGAGAAGCTTTTCTTTATAGAAAAATCTAATCTTTGTTCTTCCACACACTACTTTATTGAATTATTATTTTTCAGTTTATCATAGAATGTGAATTTTTACATGTTGAAAAATCCTTAAAACATGTAGGCTCACAATATTGGTATAAATTTGCCTAAGATATGACTGAACAACCCATATTAAGTATCCCAAACCAATTCATCTACCAAAATAAAAAATCACAATAGTCTTTCTACCAAAAAGTGAGGCAAAAATTAGTAATGAAGTAATAAAATATATAAAATAGATGCACATATGTAACACAATATGAAATCTCCTTATGTTATATTAGTATAACTTTCTTAGTTTAGATTATAAAAAATATGAATTAAATTATATAGATTTATCAAAAGATAACAAATGACAACACGACATAGCCATCTCATGAACGGTGTGCCACAATGGAAGAACACTAAGAGAAAATTATGGTATTATATTTCATGAAGAGAAAATTCGTGGTTTATCTTCATTGTTCGCACGGAGAATCTCTTTAATAAAAAGACCAATATGCATGTTTTGTAAGAACGATCATGTTTTCATTTCCTTCAATTTGTAATATGAGAAACTTTATTTAAACTAAAACTTTAGTAACAAATAGTAATTCTAACCTTACGTTTCTTAAGTTCTATTAGGGGCTTGAAGATAATCTCTGAATTTGATAAAGCCTCCCCAGCTAATAGAGAGACTTAAGAGAAGGAGGCAACATGAAGACAACGAGGCACCTCAGTGAGGAAGCCTAATACTGCATCCCAACGAGGAAAATGGGCGAGAGAGATCTGCTTTATCTTCCTTTCTTACTGAGCCAAAATTGTATCTTTTAAATAGATTGATTGTAAAGCTGTAACGATTGTAATATTGAGTGAGAGATCAAACAATAATCGTGAGATACCAGGCCTGACAGGGACTGGGAGAGATTACATGCTCTATCGAATGAACTCGTCGTGGGAACTTCAGAGGGACTTGGTTCGGAGGATTGAGAAATGAGGCAGCATCAGGATTTGTCTTGACCATCTTATATACACTTAATAAAATACCAAGAGATCTTAGGTCGAGGAAGCTTATACAGAGTAACCTTGAGTTCCATCACATATTGAGCATTGAGCCAAACAGTCCCCTATCAAATTGTCATATCTACTTTACAGTCGGAGTCGCTAGCCACCTGCTTGCTATCCACTCCGAACTTGAGTAAACCACTGTAGTATTGGGGCTGTCAGATGATTTGGTGATCTACCTCTGTCGTGAAAGTCCTCTGACGCACAGTGTGTAGGAAAAAGGCATGTCCTAGCATTTAATGATTATGACGTAAAGTGTGATAATCCATCAGGAATTTAATGATTGGGACTTAAAGTGTGAAAGGCATGTATTTCACATTAACGAAGATTGAGATGTCTCAGGAAGGGGTGTGGGGATATTTATGAGCCTCAACCACTTCTAGGATGAGAGAGTTCTTTCTAGATATTTATTGCTAGAGAGAGAATACACCAGAGAGAAGTTATTACAAACAAGAGAGTTTTACTCACCCACCATTGTCATTTATTGTTAAGCTTTTAATAGCTAAACTAGAGATCCTTCAAAGGTTGTTGGCGTGTTAGCTTCCTGCCAAGATGTATCTAGGGTTCTTACTTCTCTTTCCCTTTGACGAGTTACTTCTGAGTTTTTTTGTTATTATTTGAGTTATACAGGAGAGACTTGTGAGTTCAATATGAGTGTTGATTATATACAATATTGTGTGTTCACTTGTATTTATTAGAGAGCTCTTGGGTTATCATTCATAACTAAATCTATATAGGGGTTACACCTCAACTAGTATTCTATACTCCCAGGCTTCATGGGGACTGCACTCTTACATTTGACGACTCTGCTGGGGAGGTATTCTTCTAAAAGTATGGCCCAAGATAACATTAACCGTACCACATATTTAGACGCTATCTAGAGTAATGAGGAACAAGCGACAAGGGAGCTTGAGGCTTATAGGGATGGGGTTCCTCGGGTGGAGGTTCCCCTTGTTTAAACGATGATAGGAGCCCTAACGGTGCCACAAGATTCTAATAGGGACGTGTTGGGACAAGCACAGGTGGCCCTTTCATGGGAAAGTTCTTTGAGTTCTTTCAGACTCCCGTAGCTGAAATGTCTTTGAGAGGGATATTTGACCCTAGCTCCTTCATAACACCAATGGTAACTCTGATAGCCCCATCAAGCGCAACTCCAACGGGACCTGGTCCCACAAACACTATACCTACCCTTATCCTAATGGTGGGTATCCCAGGTGCGACATGTTTTCTATCTGTGGGGAGTACCCCAGGTATGACAGGAATTCCACCTGTGGTCTCTCAGCCCATTGCTCCAGTGGCTAAGAAAACACCTGCATCTGCCTTGAAAGAAATGAGGAAGGAGATGTTAAAGATGATAACAGCTTCCTCACAGTCAGCCAATGAGGTAGCATCGGTGTACGGTGATTTTAATACTCCTTACCCTTATGAATACAATGATAAACCTTACCCGAAGGACTATACATTCCTCCTATCTTTGATAATTACACATTAAAGGGAGGAAACCTAAAGAAACATATCAAACGCTCCATAGAGCATCTGGGGGCTTATTGCAATAATAAAAATCTAAGGTTGAGGGAGTTTTACAAATGCCTAACCGATAAGGCTTACATTTAGTAATGTCACTTAGCACCAAAGAGTGTCTCATAGTGGGAAGAAATGCATATTTCCTTTTTATCCAAAAGTTCTTTCTGACAAAAGATGAGTTCATGCTGACATAACTAAGCAGGAAGAAGCAACGGTCAGGGGAGGAAGTTGTAGCATATGTTCGAAGTTTCAGGGAAAGGTCTCTCGACGTAAGAGAAGAGGCCAAGGATTCTAAACTACTTCAGATGTGTATTGAAGGTTTTCTCCCAGAGTACATCTGCCACCTCATCAACGAAATGCGCGAAGGGACTTTTACGGGATTTATAAAGGCAGAAAGAAACATATCGTTGGTTGTACGATCAAACCCAATTGTGGTTCATGTGATGTTTAGACAACCAATATATCCCATTGTGTCATGCGGCTAGCCTCCATGAGTGGGGTACGCCGATGGAGGAGATAGGGTCGAACAATCGAAGAAGGACAATAAGAGAAAGTTCAATAAAGATAGAGAGGATCCACCACCACTTCATTGTACTGTTAACGAGGATGTCAGTTATTAAACACCATGGTCTAAGGGGGGATAATATATGAACCCAAGGGTATTCCATCCATGGAGTCATATGCAGAGACAAGATTTGATCCCAAATATTGCCTGATCATCGAAAGGTTAGTCATCAAACGATAACCTACTTCACACTAAGGAAGATCATAAGAAAAATATATGAAAATAGGGACTCTGCAGATCCCTTAGGAGAATGTTAAGAATAACCCCCTGTCAGCACACATGGCTAATTTAATAGTTGACTGTGATGAAGAGGCTGAATGTGAGGCAAGGGAGCTAGATATCAAATGAGAAGAGTTTGAGGAAATATTGGAGGAATGCATTAGGGGAATGGCTAACATAGTGATAGCTTATGATGAAGCTAATGCCAGAGATATAGAAGATGTGTACAATCTGGATAATGAAAAGATAGACCAGGGGCTGGAAATACTATGATGTATCTCATTCACCTAAGTTCTTATGGTTCTTCTACCAAGTGGGGATGCCAAAAAAAAGATGGATAGAGATAACACAAGTGATCCTGGACATTTCACAAAAGAATACAGTTCCATCGGTGAGATGGAGGGGGCCTACAACCAGATTGGTAAGAAAATTTTGGTTTGAAGTAACTTATACTGTAAGGTTCCCACACAATAGGCCCTTAAATGTAATGACTAGTATTAATGGTGTAAGTATTGCAAGGGCCTTGATGGATTGGGAGAATCAGTAAACATCATGCCCATCAGTTGCTTTCATGCATCTAATAATCATGAGGCAAGGTTGATACCAATGCCTTTAGTAATTTCTAGTTATGATAACGAGTCCTCCAAGTTGATTGGGTATGTGAATGTTGGAATTGTGATGGGAAACCTCATTTTATACATTTAATTTCATGTGATTGAGAGTGATACTTCTTACCACCTTCTAATAGGAAGGGTATGGATGCACAATCACGATTTAGTCCCTTCAACATATCACCAATGCGCAAAAGCAAACATGAAAGGGAATGAAATTGTTATACGTGTGATGAAAAACCCATTTTCCACTAAGAGGCTCACCTAGTGGACACAACGTTCTACACAGAGCTAGAGGAGGATGTCAGAGTCCTAACGAGAAGAATGAAGGAATCTAGAGTTCCCTCTATTAGAGAACTGATGGGGTCTCTACATGGTCAGAGCAGCGAGGGAGCAGGAAGAAGAGAGGTAGTTAAGGAGGTAATTCGTGCTGATTTTAAACCTTAGAAAATCTCAAAATAACTCAGAGATAGGATGAGGCCCAGGATGGACCCGATGGAGCATGAAGCCCAATGACATAGCATATTGAGTAGGTTCTTAAGGAATAGATTAACAGAATCTTTAAGGGAAAGAAATTGGAAGGCTATTATAACCGCCAGTAGATAGTGTAAAAATAACATAACAGAGGATGGGAGGGTGATTATCTCCTTTGAAGGTGTGAGTGAGCGGTCGAAGGAGCTATCCCAGAAGTTGACCCAGTGTATAAGTGTTTCTTAGTAGACAAGTAGGGGCAATGTATGGCCATAGACAACTCTAACATACAAGAGTTCATAATAAAAGTGGGAGAATAGCCATAGTACATGATGGATCGCCCGAAGCCACAAGTACAAGAGCTGGATCAGCTGGATTTAGCCGAAGAAGGAGAAGACCCAAGGCTCATCTTCATTTTAAAGGATCTGAGTGAGGAGACAATAGAAGTTTTGAAGCAAGCTCAAGATCCAGCTCACATTAGAGGGGCAAAGTTATATGACTAGTTAATAACCTTAGGTTATTATTGGCTAACCATGGATAAGGATTCTGTTGAGTTTATTAAAAAATGAAGGGCATGCCACCTATATGGAAACATGATCCATGATCCTTCGATGGACTTACATTCTTTACCCACTCCTTACCCATTCCACACTTGGGTGTTTGACCTGATAGGGATAATACATCCATCTTCGAGGGGAAAGATATGGATATTAGTGGCAACAGAGTGATTTATGAAGTGGGCTGAGGCGATACCACTTAAGAGAGCAACAATAGGTGTGGTGGCTAACTTTATTAGAGAGTAAATTATTTATAGGTTTGGGATTCCAAAGGTTATCGTCTCTAATAATGGGACTCCATTTGTCAATAAAGAAGTAACGATGCTCATAGATAAATACTCAATCATCCATCATACCTCAACGGTGGCATATCCTAAGGGTAATGGTCAAGCCGAAGAAACTAATAAGACCTTGGTCAATATCTTGGACAAAATGATGGAAGAATTTCCAAGATCGTGGGATAACAAGATTTCGACAGTTCTGTGGGCCTACCGAACGATGAAGAGGAAATATATAAGGTATATACCGTTCTCTCTTATGTTTGGAGCTGAAGAAATTCTGTCAGTGGAGCTGGAAGTTCCTTTGGCCTGATATGCCTTACGAAGCAGCATGCTCCCTTAGAGAAGACATGTACAGTTGGAAGCACTGGATGAGCACATGGACAATGCGATGCAACATTTTTAAATGTACACGAAGAAGCTCTCTAGGGAATATGACAACTTAGTGAGTCCAAGAAATTTTGTAGAAGGGGATTTGATTTTAAAAGCAGTAGTGAAGCACAATAGGGGGCTCCCATTGCCTAAATTTTCTTCTAATTGGGAGAGACCTTTCATTAGAAATAAGGTTCATGATTCAGGTTATTGCTTAATCTCGAAGATGGAAGAGGATAAGCCTTTTAAGATTAATAACAAGTGGTTGAAAGTCTATTATGTTTAAGTGAGTAGCATCTTTTGTAAATTTATTTTCCTTTTTGTGATAACTATGTTGCAACTCATTATATGAGTTATTTCTTTTGAAATGAGAATAAGACGAAAAAGTTTTCTTGTAAATTGTAAGAGTTTAATCTTTGCAATAAATATAAGTGTTGCAAGAAAGTAGTGCATGGTAGCGAAATACTATCTCTTTCATTAATATACTCAAAAGCAGTACAAAATTAGGAACTATTGACCAAGAGTTACATTTGAGGAAGTAAAAAATTTATTATAAAAGAAGGGACTTTAATCCAGAAGGAACCACAAGTCAAGTTGGGAGAAGAGGTCTCCAAGCAGGACCAAAGAAGTCTCCAAGCACGTTCTCTGAACAGTGATGCAGCCTTCAAGCCTATTCTGTACTTGAGCCCGTGCAATCAACAAGGCTTTACGTTCTTGCTTGGCTTTCGATAAAGCTTCTTTAGCATCCCTAACTTTATCAACTATTGCAACTAAAAGAGGGGCCAACTCCGATAGCCTTTTCTCCTCAGCCCATTGCCCCCCAACATACTTCAGATAAAGGTCCCTCTGGCTCTCCAGCTGTTGGCTTTTTAGAAGTATCAAGTGTCCAATCAACCAGTTCAATTTGAAGTCATCCTTGTGATGCAAGGGAAACCGAGCACTCGTGTGAGGACGCTGGTCATTATTATCGGCTCCCGCTCACATACAAAAACCTAAGCTACTACTACACTTGCGGGGTAAGCACAACGGTAAGTCAGGTATCATAAGAAATCCACATTGAGTGTTAATTAGATTGATATATTGTTTTACTACTTCAAAAATAAAAGCGTAAAAAATGAGAAAAGGAAAAATATGTAAAAGCAAGAGTCGGGATTGCATTCGCACCACATGGGCGAAACAACTACTAATTAGAATTTCGGTTCGAAATCTATTTAATCGACATAATCAATTAAGCATAAGCATCACACAATAAGGAATTCAATCAAAAGTTGTGAGATTAAACATTTAACGAAAAATGATCACACGCAGACTAAATTCGAATTATCGCTGTAAACTCTAACATTGCATGACAAAGAAAGATAAACGCATAATAATCCGACTTTAATACGCGAGATTTTAACTAAACACAATTTTATGCGAAACCTAACTTTTGGAGCTCAACTCCCATTAATGGAGGAAACGCAACCCTGACCCTATATAACTAAGGACTAAGCATGAATAAATTAAATTAAACTAATAAGCTAATTAAAACAGTAAATAAATGATATAACAACTAATTAGAAAGCATGAAAATTAACTACAGAGCAAGAAAATAAGGGAAATCAACTATATTAATGGTAAGGATGATGAATAGTATGAACTTACAAACCCAAAGGTGTCACACCCAAAGAGGAAGAAGAAATGAGCTCTCAACACCCCAAACCCTAATCTAAACTAAGCTAAAATGAATTATATGATGGATGCCTCTTCAAAATTAAGACAAAATGTATTTGTACATAAACTCTAGGTGGAATAATTGTAAACAAGAAGGATGAAAATAGGGGACCAAATTGATTCGGAAGGAACCAAAACGATTCAAAAATAGGGGAAGTAAAAAAATTAGATTATGTTGCCATTTTGAATCGATTCGCACTTTAGCGAATAGATTCGCCCCAGTCAGGTCTAGTTTCTGCAGCTTTGGCCAATTTTACAAAAAATGCCGTCAATTCTTCATTATAACTCGGAGTTAGGCACGGTTGAAGGCTACACGAAGATAACTCAAAGGGCTACAACATCTAATAAGACATTATGACAGAAACCCAAATAATGAAATGACAAAAATGCCCTTGAATGTGCCCTTGAGTGTGATTTTGAAGTCAAAACCATCCTAAAAATGCCATAACTCCCTCATTATACATCGAATTCATGCACGGTCGGTGCCCACACGAAGAGAAATCAAAGGGCTTCAACTTCTGTGAAGAGTTAGGGATCCTAAATGCTGAAATTACTAAAATGCACCCGAAGTTGTAATATTCAACGGAACTTTTTCAGAAAGCGACCAAACTCCACGCTAAGCATCGAAATACCAACAAAAGTTCAATTATTCCTTATATAGAATGTTAACATATAAAACATAGGTTTTTCAGGTTAACGAGCATAAATATAGGGATCAAGAAACCCGGGGGGCTAATAACGCATAGGTTAACGGGTGAAATACGCAATATTTGTGTCATATCACCTTGCCCATCTTCCTCAATCTTCCGAGGAACCAATTGATGAGGGCCTGTTAAGGTTAGACGTTTGGTTAGTAACCACCTTAGTAATAATGGCTACCGGATCCTAGAGCTTATAACTCATCACCAAAGTGTTTAAACAAAGGCAATCGGTAGTGAAGGTTTGACGATAATGAGTGGAAATATACTCAATGATGGAACGATTAATTTAAGATACTTGGGGAGACTGAGGAAGAACCATGAGGCAGAACTCATGAGGAATTATGTTCGGTGGAGGAACCTCACAACACGACTCACTATCAGCTGGCAAGTCTGTAATTAAACCACGATCATTATGGTTTGAATTCTCAGAAGGAACTGGTTCCTGATGTGTGGATTTAACAGGTGAGGGATTACACTGAGCTGGCATTTCGGTAGTAAGAGGCTTCCTCACAACCTGAGATGTGATAAAGAGAAATAACTTAGAGTAAGAAAAAAAGTTAACAATTGGTTTTTATTGTTAAGTCACCATTACAGGTGGAGTTTATGAAAAATCTTAATAAGTAGTTTTCATTGTTAAGTCACCGTTATAGGTGGAGTTTATGAAAAATCTTAACAAGTGGGTTTCATTGTTAAGTCATCGTTACAGGTGGAGTTTATGAAAAATCTTAACAAGTGGTTTTCATTATGAGGTCATCGTTACTGGTGGAGTTTATGAAAAATCTTAACAAGCGGTTTTCATTGTTAAGTCACCATTACATGTGGAGTTTATGAAAAATCTTAACATGTGGTTTTCATTGTCAAGTCACCGTTATAGGTGGAGTTTATAGAAAAATCTTAACAAGTGGTTTCCATTGTTAAGTCACCGTTATAGGTGGTGGAGTTTGAGAACAATTTTTAACAAGTGTGTTTTCATTGTCTAAAGTTACCTCAAAGGCACACCAAAAAGAATTATGCAAAAAAGAGGGAGAAAGCAGCAAATACCTCAAGAACATATGAAGCAATAATGATATCTGTAGAAACAACTCCAAGGGTAAAAACAACATTAATAACGTAAGCATCTCCCTGAGCCTCAGCGGAACCTTCAGGGATAGGAACCTCAACCCTTAGAATGCACCTTCCTAAAAAAGGCACAAGATTAAAGATGGGGGAAGGGTCCACAAAAACCATTTGAGCTCCCAATGGTGTATCAACCCTCACAGGGGCTAAAGGAACCCCTGGACGAGAAGATGAACCAATAATAGTTTGAGGAACCTAAGGAGTCCCAGAATGAGATGGAGGAGTTAAACCTGGAGAAAGCTGCACTCAAAATAACAAAGTGTTAAGAATAAGAAACACAACAAAAAAGAGATGCAAAAAGCACAAGGAGTGAGATTACCTCAGTAATATTAACGAAAGGAGAAAACACAATTACATGCCTCACCAGAGGGAACTAAAGAAGTGACCCAACAACAGATGTGGCCAGGTTAGGAGCAATTATAACCTGAAGGCCAAAGAAAATGCTAAGTACACAATCAAATAAGGGGAAAATATAGCTAAATGACAATCAAGCTATTAACTCTACAGGACTGGAAAAGACTGGAATAATGTCCAGAGGAAGCAAAGAAAGAGGAGATGACTCGAAAGAACCCATAGGAGTTTCCTCTAGATAAGGGGAGACTTTAACGGATTCCATAGAGGCAATAACCCTCCTAGAAGCCTCC
Organism: Sambucus nigra; assembly: GCA_949130495.1. Lineage (NCBI taxonomy): Eukaryota > Viridiplantae > Streptophyta > Magnoliopsida > Dipsacales > Adoxaceae > Sambucus > Sambucus nigra. The sequence goes on from OX422220.1 coordinate 57,406,975, forward strand.
TATGCATGGAGGGAAGTAGATCAACGAGAATAAGATTGCCCATATATGGGAGAATGGGGACGAGATGCATCGACCGAGGTATTTCTGAAGTGTGCTCCCACGAAAGGGCTCATAGGGGAGAAGGCCTTTCTTTTTCAATCTCCTGCATAGACAGAACAAATTTTGAATAAGTGTTAGAAAATATAACTCGCTAAGATTGAAAGGGATAAGTGTGGGAAATCATACCTCTTGCTCTAGAGAAGAGTGGGATGATATGACCATGGGCAAAATAGGAGGTGAAGGAACTGAAGAAGCCTATCGTCAAGACTATCATCAAGGGTAATGGCCTCAATGGGAGATGAAGGAGGAGAGGTCCTGGGAACAAAAATAGTAGGTGTTGGTTGTGCTTCATAAGCACGTTTTCTCTGGGGTTTTATACCTAGAATCTTCTTCTTGGCACTAGAGCCACCAATATCATAGGAAACTCTAGATTTTTTTTCTTATTGTTACTCCCTCATAGGGATATACCACGATATGGGAAAATCAGAAGCAGGGGGAACAGGGGGATCATGCCATTGGAACTCATGATGTACCCGTTCAAACTCACCGAGAACTGCCTGTCAAAGTTCTTCCTATCTTTCTCGGACACATGAGAGGGACTGGAGGCAATAGTAAATGCATCCACAGGAGTTTGAGACTTATACTGGGGTTTGGAATTTGAAGAAGTTCCACTCTTGGAGGTCTTATTTTTTTTTGGAAGGATGGATTAAAGGCCCCTCGCTAGGTATACCTTTCTTAATGACAACTTATTTGGGCATGGGATCGTTTTTAGCCTTTAACGCAGAAATGTGTATAATGGGGAAATATGGAGGTAGCTCCCTCAAGGGATCCTTAGGAGTGTTACTCAGACGGAATTCCACACCAAGAGAAGAATTGCCTTTGAGGCCCAGTTCCAAAGCAGGGAAAGAAAGAACTAGGGGATATACGGGTGGGCTTTGAATAAACTCGAAAATTTTGGCCAGTTGCATCGGCCAGTACTTTGGTAGCAAATAGAGAAGTCACATCCCCCTTCCTTGTGATACAGGGTATGGTGATTCGCCCAACGATTGTTGAGCTAATGAACCAAGTGGCATAAGAGGTATAGAAATAACAAGCCTGAGTAAAGGTGACCTTACGATGAGACATCTGAAAGACTGGGTGAGGAGCCTGATCGAGGTGAAAATCGAGCGTCCGTGTGAATACGCTAATCGTTGTTATTGGCTTCCAATCTCAATATAAAAACCTAAACGTTAAATCCAGTCTTGCGGAGTATAGTGGCTAGTCTGAGTATCGAATCCTCAAGGAATTAGTACGAGTGAATGTGACGACAAAGGTAACCCAAACTTGACTCTAAAAAGAAACAAAAAGATGATTGAGATGGGAAATAAATAATTAACTAAATGCACATTAAATTAAACTACTACATTAACTATGTGAGTAAAATTAACTAACTAAGAATGGCTTAATAATAATGAAGGGGAAACAGGTTGGGAATATAATCCCCCAATCCTTAGTAATTACTTAGCAGAATACTAAAATTATAAATTAGAAGTTTGAATAAATCTAGACTTTATAGATCCTAAGCATTACATATATGCGGTTCAATACCGCATCATATGAAATCAAAGGGAAATATAAAGCGGTGCTACACAATTGTACGCACATTATATTCTTAAACATCCCAAGTACCTAGGGCAAGAGAGATTAAAAGACCTATAATGGTTGTCGAATTACCTTGCACAACTCTTTCAAAATTTTAATTTAAATTCTATTTTCTACATATGTAATTTACATTGGGATGGGTTCATGCATCCCAACCTTAAAAAAACTTAGCTAGACATGATTTTATTATATGAAAACAAAATTCTAAATGTGCAAGAAATCATAGGTCTATTATGCATTGAAAAGAAACTTGAATTGAGAAATAAAATTAAACTACAAGAGCAATTTAAACTTACAATATGGAAGAAATGGAAAGTAGAAATTAGCAATACTTGAATAAAAGAAGGAAATCTGAACTTGAAACTTTAATCTTGAATAGCTCTTGTTCAAATTACAAACTAGGGTTTCTAAATCCTAAGAAAATATTAAATTATATACCAAAAGGAACTCTCTCTCTTCCCCTCTTCATTACTCTAGGGCTTGGCTTTTTATAATACCCAAAAATGACTTTTCCAATGTCTCTCCACATTTTACAACTAATAAAAAGGAATTATACAAGAAATTTAAAGAGTTGAAACTCTTCAGCTTCCAGAATTAATTTCACTAGTGACTTTTTTTCTCCAACTTTGACTTGCCATAACTTTTGATCCAGAGCTCCGATTTGACTGTCGTTTCTTCCTATGTTCTTATAATTTAGATTTATTAAACTTTCTAGTTTTCCCCACCTCTGAAATATGGCTCTAAAATTACAAAAATGCCCTTAAACTCCCCATTTCTTGCTTTCTTTCACTGTTTTGCGTTCTCTTTCGCACTAAGTTGCATGAAATACCTGTAAAATACATAAGAGATATATAAAATATGAAATACTTGCCAAAAATGGTTAGTATCATAAATATAAGAAAAATCCAAGCTATTTACAATGCACGGGATAATAAAAATACCGAAATTAAGGGGATAATTATGAAGAATTTATGCTTAATCAGAGCCCCTTGGTCGAAACCAAATTGATGGCTACACCGCTTGGGGTTGTAGTGCTCTGAATTATATCCCCACTCACTATAAGAAGGTAAATACCCTGAGAGAATAGAAAAATAACAACTAGCGAAGTATCATCAACGATAAGGTCCACAGTAGTGGGTTAGACCATTCTTTCTTCATGTTGAAAAAATTCCTAAGTGTGAATGAAAATTTCTTCACAATAAGGCCTGATGACAAAGCTGCCAGGATTGTAAAAAATGGGGAGTATGTCTTTACGACTTTATTTTTTATGGTGAAGGTATAAACGAGGGGGCTTGATGGATTCCCTAGAGGAGAGAGGGATGGAGTTCGCTGTTTTCACAGGGAAATGGGTATAAAGGAAAGCCATTAGGAGTATGGTGTTGGCAAAGTTGGTTAGGTTATAATGGCCAAGGGACCATTATATGTCCAGATGGGTCCTATCGAACTAGGTGTAGAGATACCCCAAGGCCATGGATGCTAGAGGAAGCTTGAAACCTCTGGCCAAATGGATGGAAATGTTGATGAGGTCCCTTCGGGGCTGGTCATTTGGTTTCCCAAGCAACACAAAACACAAAACAGGAAAGAATGATAAGTATGTAAGCTGGCAGCTCCATAAATGACCTTGGCCCTTACCACTAGCAGAAGAACCATCTTTCTCAAAGGGATCTTGAAAGAAATAGTTGATGAGGGGAGTGAAGGTGGCTTTGTCGGAGATCCCCATGCAACGTTGATAAATTAGATCCAACCCTGATCGGTCAGTAACTTTTTTAGGATATAGGGCCTCTTCAGAATAAGGCTAAGCACTTGTGGGCTCAAGCCCAAGCAGTTCAGAAACGTCTTCCAGCGTTATGGTAAACTCACCCCACACAACCATAAAATTTAAAGTGTGGGAGGTAACATTCCAACGAGAGACCAAGACTTGGAGCGCAGAGTTATGTTTGGAAATAGTAATCTCACCAAACCACTTTTCCCGATAGAGTATGTTCCAGGCAACGAAGTTAGTCGAAGAACCTCCTATACCTTCAAAATCTATCTAGGAGTAAGGGAAGTCGCCACAGTCAAGATGGAGACGCATACTCCTCTATGGGAGGAAGAAAACCCAGACGTTAGCATCGTCATATTCATCACCAAGTGTCAAGAGGTCACACTTAGCATTGAGAATGGTGTATTAGAACATAACCGAGTAATCATCGCCCTTACCAAAAATTGGAGAGCGGTGATAGAAACGTAGTTGATCCTGAAGAGATGCCATTAGGGCGATGACATTTAAAGTAGGGATATGAGTGGTGGTGGTGGGAGGTGGACCAGTGGTAGTGGGAATAACTGGTATATTTGGTGCACTAGAATAAGATACCATGGGAGAAGTGAAGGGTGAAAAACTTAAACAAAAGGAGACTAGATTGGAAAAAATAGAGTAACAGAGGTTGAAGATGATAAAGGAAGAAAGAAACGGAAGAAAAGATTAAGTAACAAAGGCAGGAATCACCTTCTCTCTATAAAAGCTTTGCAAGTATAGAGGCAAACAAAGAGACGAAAGAGAAAAATGACTAAGTGTTGATCATAAAACATTTAAAAATTAAGTGGACGTTTGAGTTTCCCACAGAGGCACGTGCCAGATCATCAAAATGATTACAAATGGACACGTGGTTCTTCAGGGCATGCTCTGATAGTTCAAAAGACAACCTCATGTCATTAATAAGGTGACGCTTGGGAGAGAGAGGGTTACTTTCAAGATAAGTAATGATTTTTGGCACCAGAATTTTTAAAATGGGTATTTAAAGCCAAAATGGTCAATTAAATCAAGACCCCACGTTGTAAGATCGAACGATGTTACAACGAGTTGAAGATGAATCGGGGATAATTTTTTAACGCCCAAGACAAAGAGGTTGCTCACAACACAATTCTAAAAGAAACGATGTCCCCTCTCCATAAGTCTAAACGAATACAACTTTAACTCAAGTACATCAGGGATAATTTTTCTTTCAAACAAGTGGAAAATAGGGACAAACACAACGCAGACAGAACATGGAGAATTTTCCAAGTCCTAACACTAGGAATTTTGCAAGTCCTAAGGCGAGGAATTTTGCAAGTCCTAACAAAAATGGCCACTCACTACAAGCTCACTACATGATGGATTGAAATAACACAGATTAGGGAGAATCTAATTTTTAAACTGTCAGAATGGGTGATGGACAGTTTCCTCAAGTACTTTGGGATAATTTTAATAAGTGGTAAAGAAGACAAAACGACTAGATATAACAATAGAAAAATGTGACGATGTCCTCTCGCCTTAAGAATTTGCAGAGCTTTGGTTCAAGTACATCGAGGAAAAGTTGACTTTTTTCTAACTAAGATAACGACAGAAGTCGCAACGAAGACAAAGATAGAAGAATGTTTGCTCACAACTAGACGGTTCATCGGATTAAGGAGTTTTTCGTGCAGACATTTCTTGTCATCACAACAAATCTCTAAACGAAGGGGAAAATGTAGGGAGGCTTAAAGATACTATCTGAATTAGATAAAGCCTTCCCAACTAATAGAAGAGACTCAAGAGAAGGAAATAGCATGAAGACATCGAGGTAGCTCAGCGAGGAAGTGCAGTATTATAGCCGAGCGAGAAAACTGGCCGAGAGATCTATTTTTTATCTTCCTTTATTACTTAGTCAAAATTTTATCTATTAAATGCATTGATTGTAAATACGTAACGATTGTAATATTGAGTGTAAGGCTCAACGGTAATCGTGAGAGACCAGGCCTGACAGGGCCTATGAGAGCTTATATACTCTATATAATGACCTCGTCGTGGGAACTTCAGAGGGACTTAGTTCGAAGGATTGAGAAGTGAGGTAGTGTCAGGACTTGTCCTGACCATCTTAAATAAACCTAGTAAAACATCGAGAGATATTAGATCGAGGAAACTTGTGTAAAAAAACCTTGAGTTCCATTGCATATTGAGCTTTCAACCAAGAAGTCCCTTGCCAAATGTCACATATACTTTACATCCAGCGTCGCTAGACACCTGCCCGCTGTCCAATCAAAACTTGAGTAAACCACTATGGTATTGGGGCTGTCAGACGGTTTAGTGAGATACCTCTGTCATGACAGTCCTCTGACGCACAATGTGTAGGCAAAAGGCATGTCCTGGCATTTAATGATTATGATGTAAGGTTTACTAATCCATCAAGCATTTAATGTTTGGGACTTAAAGTGTGAAAGACAGGTCTTTCACATTAATGAAGATTAAGACGTCGTGGGAAGGGGTGTGGGGATATTCATGAGCCTCAACCATTTCTGAGATGAGATAGTTCTCTCTAGAGATTTATTGCTAGAGAGAATATATCAGAGAGAAGTTATTGCAAACCAGAGAGTTTTACTCACCCACCATTATCATTTATTATGAAGCTTTTAATAACAAAACCTGAGATCCTTCAGAGGTTGGTGGTGTGTTGGTTGCCTGCCAAGCTGTATCTAGGGTTCTTACTTATCTCTCCCTTTGAATGAGTTACTTATGAGTTTTTTTTGTTATTATTTGAGTTATACATGAGGGACTTGTGAGTTCAATTTGAGTGTTGATGATATACAATATTGTATGTTCACTTGTATTTATTGAATAGCTCTTGGTTTGTCGTTTATCACCATATCTACAGGGGTTACACCTCAACTAGTATTACTATACTCCCAGGCTTCAAGGGTACTACCCTCTTATAGGTTCATTATATAAGTACAAAATAAGACATTATCGAAGTATGGAACTATTGTACATGAACGAATGCAAGGATTATTGATATTTTCACATTTGGATAAATTATCGTGTTATTGTATTTACATACTTGCATATATATTAGTTGTATATTGGCCCCAATCTTATGTGGTGACTAAGTTACCTCCTGCTATGTATAGACCTCTTATATATGTTCCAAAACACATGAAAACAATACATCTTTATCTCAGTTATATCTATAGAATTATCTCAATCTCTCTCAAAGTTCACTTGGTATCAGAGCTTTTAAATTGATACTAATTGTTTAATCAAAGACAAATTTGGTCCTCAATCTCCCTAGATCTGTAGAATCACCACTCACCATTATAAAATAGCATCTCCATTTACACTAGTTCTCAAGCCAACACCATAAACCCAGACCACCAGATATCTCTGCCATCACCCACCTCCATTAATATATCTCAAACCGATAATCCAACCCATCACTAGAAACCCACCTGAAATCTAACTCCCGCTGATGAAATCAAATCACACACAAAAAAAACACCTGAAATCCAACTCCCAATGGCGAAAGTAAATCATACCTAACTATTAAACCTGACCCAAAGCAGACATACTTCGATTGTCACTCTCAACTTCGAATGCTCTTCCATCTTAACTCCATCTCCCCATCCCATATCACTTCGATCCTCCATCGCGAGTAAGATGCAATCTTTGTAACAACCTAAATCTCTCTCTTACACCTCTACTGCCATAACAACCACAAATCTCTCTCTATCACTCTCTTACGCCACCACTCATTATAACATCCCTCTCTCTCTCTCTCTCTCTCTCTCTCTCGTCGCCTTATTTATTGAACCATTGGTTTGGTTTCCAAACCATTCATCTCAGATCTTTTCAATCTTTTCTCTCTGATGAAGGTTGGATTTTCAAATTTTAACTTTGATCCTTTCTTAAAACCGACCCTCTTTCCAAACTTTGAACCTTTTTAAACACCGAACCTCTTTTCAACTTTTCTAAAATTATTTAGATTTTTATTATTTAATTAAAAAAATTAATAAATGAGGGCACACATACCACTATATATCTTCAATCATGTATTGCCTAATAGAAAATATAATGAGGATTTTGTTTAAGAAATCTACCTTTTTAACACCCCTTTATTAGATCTAGGAAAGTATAAACACATAAATGTTTTAATATAAAGAATGTAAACATTATCCATTAACAAGTATGTGGATTAAGCTACACTATCTTATGTTAAGGAAATCAAGGATATATCTAAGACAAGTAGGAATAAAAATAAAAGGGTGAATACATTAAATGAATACTCAACAGTGATTAAGCTTTAAAAGAAATGATATAACATGTATAAGGGATGAATTAATAATTGCTTTCAACTCTAACTTATATGTACTAACATGGAAATAAGTTCATTTATAGTGTATAACATGATAGGGGATGAATGGAGAATATTCGTCTATAGTATATATTGAAGAGTTGTAAGATTTTTGTTAAGAAATTTAAGAACATATAGATCTCCTTTTATTAGAGAGAAACCAATGGAGAAATTGACATGTGAAATTTAAGAGAGATTGAGATAAATCTAGGGACATAATTTAGATAAAGATGTATTGTATTCATGTGTTTTAGAACATATACAAGAGGTCTACATAAAGTAGGAGGTAACTTGGTTACCACACAAGATTGGGGCCAATATACAATATACAACTAATATATATGCAAGTATGTAAATATACTAACATCCCACCCAAAACTCAAGATGGTGGAGTGTTTATAAAGTTGATTTTAGTAACTAAATCGTGGAATTATCTTGGAGTATGAGCTTTGGTGAAGATATCGACAGTTTGACCAACATAAGTGGCATGAAGGAGATAAATAGTTCCATGAAGAACATGTTAACGTACAAAATGACAATCAATCTAAATATTATTGATTAGTTCATGAAAGACATAATTGTGAGCAATTTTAATAACATTTTTATTATCACATCAGATGATGGTACTAGTAGAGGATAATACCCCCATATCTTCAAGTATCTAGCAAATCAAGAGGAGTTACTTTGTAGTATTAGCAAGAGCACGATATTCATCTTCAGTAGTTGATCAGGAAGTGATAGATTGTTTCCTAATTTGATAAGATATAATAGAGTCACCTTAAAATAACTAATAACCAGTAGTGGAGCGACGATCAACGGGATCTCTAACTCAGTCAGTATCTGAATATCCTCTTAAAACCAATGAAAAGTGAGAAGAAAAATGAAGCCCATGGAATAAATTACCCTTAATAGTGTAATGAGTAATCTGTGGAGAAGATAAGAATGGACTGACAATATGAATTGCATAGTCAATGTCAGGGTGAGTAACTGCAAGATACATAAGACTACCAAACAACTATCGTTACATCGTCACATTATCGAGAGAAGTAAGATGAGTACTAGTATTTAGGGGAATGATAGTGGTCTAGAATTCAATAAGACTATATTGAGTAATAATATCATATTCATACTTGGCTTGAAAGATATAATAACCATCTGAGGCCCATTATATTTTAAGACTTAAAAAATAACTAAGAGGACCAAGATCTTTCATATCAAAGTGAGAATTAAGTGAAAGTTTAAGCGCAGAGATTCCTACAATATCATCACCACTGATCACCATATCATCCACATATAATAGAAGAAGAGTACTACTAGAATATTTCTTTCGAATAAAGAAAATAGAGTCATATGGGCTAGTAGCAAAACCAAAACTGCCAATAGTGGAACTGAATTTGGAAAACCAGGATCGGTGAGCTTATTTGAGAACATATAAAAAGCGACAAAGTTTGTGCACTTTAGATTGAGAATGATCATAAACAGGAGGAGGCTTCTTTATAATTCTTCAATAAGATCTCCATTAAGAAATGCATTTTGACATCCATATGAAATAATGGCCATTTACAAGCAATATTAATAGCAATAAGACTGCGAACTGGGATAAGACGAGCACTTGGAGCAGAGGTTTCTTCATAGTTAATGCCATATTCTTGAGATATATCCTTTGTAATAAGAAAAGATCTATAAATTTTAGTAGAGACATCTGGATGTGTTTTAATTTTATAAACCCATTTACCACCAATATCACTCTTGTTAAAAGGAGTATTAATAAGGTCTCGTATATGCGCTTGGTGTAGTGCTTGTAATTCCTCATGCATTTCTTACTGCTAATAGGGATTACAACTTTCCTCTTTAAAGGATGATGGTTCATCAAGAGACAATATCGTGGAAGAATGGTAATCATAAAGTTTATGAGGAATGTTCCCCACTCTAGTATACTGACGAGTACGTTGATTAGTAGGTTAGGATGCACTAGTTTCAGTAATAGAATCACCATAAGTGATAGAGCCACTAGTATTAGCCGTGGTCAAGAGCTCATTGGAGGTGGTTATATCTAGATGATGTGATATGGGGTTGGGTGAAAGAATGATTGTCTCGGGCTTATGATTTAAGGAAATTTCAATATATGGGTCAGATGGGAAAAGATCGATAGTCGAGTCAGTGAAAAGGGGAGATGAAGGTAAGATGTGAAACTCTGAGATAGAATAGAACATTTTATGTTCCCAAAATATGATAAGATGAGATATGTAAAGACTTTTAGAAATATGATCCCAATGTTCTCAATCCCATACCCTAAGAAACAACAAAGACATAAATATGGTTATAATTTGGAGTGCTCATGAGGTTGAAGTAAAATAAAACACGCACAAATCAAGACTTTGAGAAAATTGTAGGCATGGTAAATACTATACAAATGCTCATAGTAAAATTGATTATCAATGGTTGGCATGGGAATAAGGTTCATGGTGTAAATAGTTGTGAGAGACGGTTCACCCCAAAATCATTCACGACATGAACTTCAGATAAGAAGAGTGCAATCAATGTCCAATATATAGCAGTGTTAGAACTTAGCACAACTATTCTTTTGAGATGTATCGGGACAAGAATATTGAGACACAATGCCCTTTTCATAAAGAAATTGGAGAAATTTTGTTTCTTTGTATTCTATCGATTTATCTATATGAAATTTTTTTATGTGCCTAAAGAATTGAGTGTAAACCATTTTTGCAAAATCATTATTAATTTTTGTAATTCTAAGCGATTTTTCATGAGATATACCCAAGTGAAATGTGTGTGGTCAATAATAAAGAGAACAAAATATGTGGACCCTCCATTATGGTTTGATGGGAAGCCTTCCAAACATCAGAGTATGTAAGATCAATACAACAGAAGAAATATAATTCATTCTATTAAATGGAAATGCTGGTTGTTTACCAAGTTGACAAGGGAGACATGAAATATTCTTAGTTTTAACTATACCTAATTGACCAGTTAGACTAAATTGGGGATACATTCAATAGACACGTGACCTAAATGAGAATGCCATAAGGTAAAGGTCAAATTGGAAAGGGTAGAAACAGCAGTTGGAACCGAAGAGTTATGGAGAGGGGCGCAAAGGTGGATAGGCTCAAACATATGACCAAGCTTATGTCTTATCCCAAGAATCTGCCCCGTTTGTGGATCCTTCAGATGACAACCAAAAGAGGAGAAAAGGATACTTAGTCCAAGATCACACAGTTTGCCAATCAAGATAAGATTAATAGTAAGTTTTTAAATGTGAAATGCCAAAGGGAGATAAAGATTGGAAGTGGATACTTGACCAATGTGACTAATAGATAATGAAGAGCCATTAACAGTGTGTATGGAGTAGGGTGTTTGGAAGAAAAAAAATTATAGAATTAACACTCGTATGATTGTAACAAGAACAATCAAAGAGATAAGAATTACCTGAGGTGACAGACATAACAATACCAGAAGTGGATAAAACTTATTTGAAAAGAGCAACGAGTTCATGGGTAGAAATAGGTGGATCAGGAACCTTCAAATAACTAGTCACCTCAGCAGTAGCAGTGGTTATCGACCCAGAGCACTAAGGACATTTAGGATGAGGTGCTCAACTTCAATTGATATAAGTTTGTTTATATGAGTTCCTAGGACAATCATTTTGATAGTGACCAGGCCCTTAATTGTGACAATGCTTATAAATACACGCATGATAAGTCAAGAAGAGTATGGTTGGTTTTGTGGAAATAGGTGCATGAGTTTTGAGAATGGGATTGTTTCTCATATTTAGGATAATGTGTAGTAAGCATTGCATCTATGGATTGGTATTTAGAGGTGCCAAGCCTAGTTTCTTTAGAGAGAAGTTCTGATACAACACCTTTTAATGAGGATAACGGACTTCGGTGAAGAAAAGAGGCTAGAACGAATTCAAAATGATCATAAAGAGCCATCAGAAAAGTTATTACATAATGAATTTTATAGCATTAGATGGACATGACCACACATGTTTAGAGAGTGCTAATTGATCCCATATAACATACATTTCAGATAAGTAATTGTTAACGGATTGATCCGAATGTTTATTTTTAGAGTGGGGGTTTATCAACAATTGATATTGGTGGGCAAGGTTTGTGGTAATATAACAGGTTTTGAGAAAATCTCAAACTTCTTTAGCAATTTCATATCGACCAAATTATTGATGTATGGAGTAAACTGAAGTTTTTCGAAACCAATTGATCATCTCACCATTTTTCCAATCCCAATATTCTAAACGTTACAGGAATTTATCATCAGTGATCCCTTTTTGTGGTGATGTGACATCGTCGATTATAAGATTCCAAATTTAGTGACCTTTAAGAAAGCTATTCATTACTCTGGCCCAATCTTTATATAATTATGGCCATCAGGCATGGTGATAATTGGGTGAGAGACTTCAGATATATCCATAGTGATTTAAGAGAATTGAAATAGATAAATAATAATATTATTAAAGCAGGCATGTGAACTATAATATTGCAAAATAGGGAGCTAGAATTTATAAATTTTTTTGGGAGGTGAATTGGGCTATCATAAAATAGTTAGTGATTTATATTAAGCTTCTAACTTTAATCTCAAATCATACATTGCGCATGGGAGTTCTTTTTTCTTTAAAAAAGCTTATTTAACTCATTTTAAAAACATTTTTACTTTTTAGAGGTTAAAGATAGCTTGTTCTTTGTTTAAAATGCCATACAAATTCACAATTAATCAAAATAATAACCATGACACATAATATATGTTAGCATCAATATAAAAACATGGGAAATATAGAAATAGACTTGCGCATTATTTTAAATCGTGGTTCGATGATAACTCATTAGCTACTTCCACTCCCTAAGATGGTACTTGAGGAAATGTTCACTATCTTGATAATTTAACACGTCAAGGATCGCGGGCTTGATCAAGAAAGTTCCATCTTACCTTTGACTTGTGTCTTTAATACACCATTACTTGGTGCTCAAACAACATCAAGGATGTACCTTCTCAAGTGCAATGATCAAGTAAACCCCTTGCAATTTTCACCTAAAAAATAACTATCTCGCAAAGAAAGATACCAACTAAGTAGCCCTTGGCAATCTCACGTCTAAGGCTCTAGCGATCATGCAACACACTTCGTTATAAAAATAAATAGTGTTCTTATAGGTTGAACTGTTTTATAACGAAGACCCTTAAGGAGTAGATATTATAATAAATGCTCAATTGCTGAAGTTAGGGTGTTATTTAATTTCAGGTGGTGGTGAAGTTTTTTTTTTAAACTTTGACTTATGACGTTCTTTATCATTGTAGATGACATTGTAGTTGCTTGAAGTGGAAGCGATGATTGATTATGCTTGAGGCTGAGGTTGAGGTTATTGTTGAATAACACTTTGTGAAGAAATGTCCATTGTAATCAAGCCTCAAATTTTTTGATAATTTTAAGGGATTGGAGGGACAAATCACCGACAATTTTGTTTAAATATTCAGCGGGTGTTGGCATTTTGATATAACTTCAAATCTAGTAGAACCAATGAACATGAACTATAGATATTTAACGTCGTTGGAGTCCAAAGTCTACATTTTTATTAAAACATCAAATTTTAAAAATACAAAACATTATAAAATTCAGTGTTACTAAAACTCATGCATGGACTTTGATTTGGTACTATATATATACATATGTATACATAAAATGTCATTATATTCATCACAAAAAATAAGACAGGAAACTTAATGATTTAGTCATTTTATAGTGGGGGAGATAAAAGAGGCCAGAACAATATATATATATATATATACTAGCGGATGCCCGTGTCGAGGGCACGGCGATAAATTTGCCCCCGTAATAAAAAATGAAAATTAAAGAAAAATTAAAAATATATATTTTAAAAATATAAATTAAAAAAATAAAAAAATATAAATTAAATTATTTTCCTTTTTAAAAATAATTATTTCCCTTTTAAAAATACAAAAACAAAACCCTTTTTATTATTAAAAAAAAACAACAACTTTAGCATGACATTTCATGCATGGACATGAAAGATGAAAATATCATACATCCAAAAAGTGAAGATATTTTTCAAAAAAATTCATAAACCATGCTATCATATTATGTGGATATATATATATATATATATATATAGAGAGAGAGAGAGAGAGAGAGAGAGAGAGTCCCACAATTCCCACTCCAAATCTACATTCCCCCACTCCACATTTTTGCTAAAAGACTTTACTACCCTTAAAACTTACTTTTCACATATTTGTTTTTATCTCACTCCAAATTTTATTGCTACCAACTCAATTGAGAGTACAAATTGAAGGACAAGAGATCCTTTAATATTTACAAAAAAAAATGCAAATAAAACACATAAATAATAAATTTCCAAAAAAATTACTAATACACTTATTTATCAAAAACAAAATAGTTTGAACAAATATAATATTTTGTCAAAAATCTATTATTTATTTTAAAATACATAATATTCTGAAAATAAAAAAATATAATATTTTGAATATAAACAAATCTAATATTCTGGAAAATAATTTTTAAATATTCTGAAAATACATAATATTCGGGAAAAAAATAATGATTATTTTTTATAGAAACGGAAGTTAATCAAAAAATGGTTTTTAAATACGCAATATTTTGGAAATAAAAAACATAATGTTTTGAATATAAAAATCATGGTATTTAGGAAAATAATTTTTTTAATATTCTGAAAATATAAAAAATCACAAAAGTCATTTTTTATTTAAAAAAACATTCGGTTGTTTATAAAAAAACTTATTATTATTATTTTTATTGAAACAAGAGTTAATAAAAATCTACTTTGTTATTTATATAAAAAATGGGCAATCTTTTTATAAAAAAATGTTGACGATGATTATATCAAATAAAAAATGGACTTCATTTTTATAAAGAAAAACTCGACGAAACTTTTATTATAAAACATAATTTTTCCATAAAATTGTATTATTTTGTAAAAAACTAAGTTGTGATTCTGATAAATTACTATTTTTTGCATTTTACACTTTAACGCATGACACGACATGAATAGCGTGATTTATAATTTTCACACCAAAATGAATACAATATGACACGAAAATTTGTTGTGATTGACACAATATTAAATTCATAAGTTTACTCGTGTTATTCATGTCATGTTGTATTTAATGTGATGTGAAAATTATAAATCACACTATTTGTGTCATGTCGTGTATTAAAGTATAAAATATATCACAACTTAATTTTTTTTATAAAAAAATACAGTTTAAAAAAAAAGTTAAGTTTTATAAGAAATTGTAAAAAATAAAGGTTTTAAAAATATAGTTTATAATAAAAGTTCCAACCATTTTTTCTTTAAAAAAATGTTGTCCGATATTTTTGTTTGACATAATAATCGTCAACCTTTTTTTTGATAAAAAGAATTTCAAGAAGCATTTTTTTGATAAATAAATGTATTAATAATATTTTTTTGGAAATCTATTATTTATGTGGTTGTTTATTTGCATTTTTTTTTTATAAATATTAGAGGATCTCTTATCCTTCAATTTATATTCTCAATTGAGTTGGTAGCAATAAAAGTTGGAATGAGATAAAGACAAATATGTAAAAAGTAATTTTTAAGGATAGTAAAGTCTTTTAGCAAAAAGATGGAGTGGGGGAATGTAGATTTGGAGTGGGAATAGTGGGACTCTCTCTCTCTCTATATATATAGGGAGAGGATCATAAGTGGACCTATAAAGCGAACTTTTTAATGGACCTTAGCAAAAAACACTTAACAACCCATTAATTTTAATTTCTTTGTTCTAGTTGGTCCGCGCCAGTGGCATTTTTTTAACTAGTGCTCTGCCATGTGGGGGTGGGGTGGGGGGTAGGGGTAAGGGGGTCTCGTGTCACATGCGTGTGCGTCGCCGCTGGCACGGACCAATTATAACAAAGAAATTAAAATTAATGGCTTGTTAAGTATTTTTTGTTAAGGTCCATTAAA
Source organism: Sambucus nigra (assembly GCA_949130495.1). NCBI lineage: Eukaryota > Viridiplantae > Streptophyta > Magnoliopsida > Dipsacales > Adoxaceae > Sambucus > Sambucus nigra. Next base: position 57,422,783 of record OX422220.1, read on the forward strand.
AAGTCTGCTTTTTAGGTTCACTTGTGATCCTCTCCATATATATATATATATATATATATATATATATATAGTCATGCTCTTGTGCAGACTAGTCCGCATTTCAAGAGTGCGGACCAGACATGTGTCACCTGGCGGTGAGCCCAGAAACGAGAGAGAGTGTGCTTATAATTTAGGCGATAATTTCTAGGCGCACCGTGAGGTGACACATGTCCGATCCGCATTCTTAAAATGCGGACTAGTCGAGCATTATGTTATATATATATATATATAATCTTGATGAGAAAAGAATTTTGGTGGAATTATAAGGTGGGGTGGAACAATAATAATAAACAAGCTTTTATATAGAGAAAATGGCTTAATAATGGGATGGGACCCTATTGGGGTGAAACATAAGAGGGATTTTTTTTTTTAGAACTTTTATCATTGAGGGACAATTTGAAGATGATTAAGATAATAGTGAATTATTAGGATTTCTCTTATGTTATAATTTGGAGATAATTAAGATAATAGTGAATATTAGGATTTCTCTTATGTTCACTAGTTCGATAGTAACTCTAGAATTTATTCTCCTGAACTATTAACCTATCACCATTTGACTAAATCTGTTACGTTTACAACTATTTTATTATATAAATTAGTCATGTGCAAGATACACGATAATTGTTTTTTGAAATGATTAACACACTCTTCTCTTAGTTTATTTTAATTAAATTCATATTAATTAAGTTAAGCAATAATTTAAATTTAAAAAATAAAAATATGAATAACATCTTCATTCCCCACCACCATTACAACATGTAAAACAAACGGATAAGACATTTAGGAAAAATCAAATCCACAACCAAATCCAATACACCACCTAATCGAAATAGAAATAAATTCGCGGAACATTTCAAACAAAAAAAGTACACTAGTAAATCACATATTGGTATGTACACTGGTCTTAAATCGAAACATTCACATGCAAGCTCACGCATGTACACAAACGCGAAAAAATAAAACGAAATAAAAATACATTGTTAAATCACATTCTAAAATGCATATTGGTTGTCAAATGCATGGAAACATTCACATTCATCAATAATTGAATTTTATAGTTCATACACATAATCCCCCCGTCAAAATCCCCTCTCCGCAAAAAATAATCTACAAAACCACACACACACACACACACACATATATATATATATAGGGAGTGATATGTCCAAAGTGTACCCTCCTCTCTTAGGACGAGTGACGTCACATCTCATGGTCGAGTTATCATAAGAGCCCCACATGACATTGACGGGGTCGTCCCGATAAGGGTCGGCCCCGCCTTAACTAGCCTCGGCCATATGGAAAGATAAGACCGCAAGAGAATCACCTATTCATCTATCACCATCTTCGTACGCTGCCGCAGTCGATAATAAGAGTGACCCAGTGAATCCAACCTCGGTCCAATCTGTTTATCCGAGGTCAAACTTATGACGACACGGGACCATCCTATCGGAATTAGCAACCTCGTACGCCCTCATGCCGAGGTCGTAGCAAATGATGCCCAGTAGCACGAGCATAGGTAAGTACGGAAGAGGTATCCACACGTGGACAATTATGTTATAACAAGATCATTCCCTCACGTGAAGGAATATTACATCATTACTGTGCTCATGTGCTAAAGACAGGTGCCTGCATCTTATTGGGAGTTTCTTCATGCACATGTCGATTACATGCTTGGGGGGTACATTACACCACCCAAGCCCTATATATACACTTAATCTTCTCCATAAGAAGGGATCCTGGATTCAGGCCCTAACAGAATTATGTCCAATTGTATACAGAAGAGAGAGAGAGAGAGAGAGAGAGAGAGAGAGAGATCTTTGAGTGTTGTATCCATGGCCATTAGTGCCCTTGTTTAGTGGATTTCTCACACACTCACACAATAGATGAAGGTCTAATTGGCTGAACCACTTTAAATCACTGAGTTCATTCCCTTATCCTCATCTCCTTCTTTTATATAAAAATGTCTACATATCCACTGTTGTTATGTGATTGATTTCAAGTTATTCATAGTCTCATATTGATCTGATGGTGTTGATTATAGCATCATTAATTTGGCACCGTTTGTGGGAACGAAGACAACCATCTCTTCCCTATTTTAGCTTGTACTCATCAGAGTCTCTGGTGGTGAACCAGTCCTCCCTCTTTGTGAAGCCATTTCACCATTGAAGGAGCTCTTGTTGAGCATTTAAGATTTCCTTCTCCAGCTCATAGCTCAAACAACTTACACTAATGACCATGAATCCACCTCCTCCACCTAAGAATCAACTAGCACCACCACATGCAGGTGATGCAAGCTTCAACCAAGCACCACCCCAGTCAGTGATGGTTTAGGTGGCGATTTCAGTCCGCTCCCTCATATATAGCCAATAATAAATGCAAAATAAATTTGCTATGTTTAGCCTGAATTTTGCGGCCAGGACTGGCAGTGCCGGAGAAAAATTTGTAACTCTGGCCGCCAGGGAAGGTGAACCAGGTCAGCAAGCCAGGGGACCACCTCAGGCTCTAGAAAAAGACCTTCCTCCATGTTAGAGACGTTGCCGACCCTAGGCGTTTACACCTAGGGAAGCAAGGTCAAGAACTCCATGATGACTTAGTCGGGATGACCTTGACGACGAAGAGGGAGAGTTCGAATGTTAGGATCCTCATGAGATATCTAGAGGAACTGTGCATCCTATTTGGCAGAGCAGGGACCAAGGACGGAGGCCCAACCAAGAGTGCAGGCCCAGTCGGGACTATGGACCAATGCAATCATCCTTAGACAGGCTAAGCAGAAGGTCGGCCTTTGATAGGCTCGACCCTCAGGGAGATCTGAGGAACTGACTTTCGGAGTGTTATCGGTTCAAGAAGAAATGAGAGGAAAGACGACTACAGACCTCCCCAAGACCGAGAGGAGCAAAGAGAGGTCATCAGCCGACCTAGGTGTTCAGAGAGGGTACCCTCAGCCCATCCGGCTAACAGAGAACGATCAGCTCGGCCAGACGATAGAGAAGGGGCCGGGGAAAATGCTACCTCTACAAAAGTTGACGTTGTAGCAGATAAGCCCTAGAATGAGCCCATACAGAGGTTGGAGAACAAAATAGGGGATATCATAAAAAGACGAGACCCCTTGCAGAGGGGATATGCTGAAGGATCCCCATTTATGGTAAAGATACTAAACTATCTAACCCCGACCAAGTTTAAACCACCGATAGTTACTTTCAAGTATGACGGGAGCACAAATTCGGTGCATCATGTGGAGATGTATCAGTCGGCCTCCGACACCTATTCAATATCTGATGACATGAGATGTAGAGCATTCTCAAGCACGTTGATAGGGCCGGTCCACGCAAAGATAAATGACAATGTCTCTGGTGATGATGATAAGGAGGAGGACTACCTTGACCTCCCACCAAAGGATGTTACTCCCAAAGGTCGGAGTCTTGGTCGGTAGGAGGAACGAAGCCAACCAAGACAATTCTCAATAAATAGTTGATATATCTTCTTATTGAAAGAAGTTTGGTAGAGGTCGCCCAATTTTAATCATCAATTTTATCTGAGGAAAAAAATGTAAGTGTAACCTCTTTCAAGAATCTCCATATATCAGCTATTTTTATTATAACAAAAGTCAATGAAAATTGGTATGTGTTCAATCATATTATTTTCATATGAAGTTTTCAATTGCATGGTTCAAGTTATCCAAGACCAAAAAAATCATTAATTTGGTAGGAAACTCTCTTGATGAAAAGACAGTATATGGACGAGACGACCCTCATCCATACACTCTCAAAATGACCAGAGGGGATGTAGTCAAACACCATATTTTGGTGAATTCATTTTTGAAAAATCATATTATACTCCTCTCGACTAAGGACGAGAAGAGATTAAAAACATCATTAACTTGGTGATATGAAACAAACATCATTAACTTGGTGATCTCATACATAAAACATCATTAACTTGGTGATATGACAAACATCATTAACCTGGTGATCTCATACTTAAAACATCATTAACTTAGTGATATGAGACAAACATCATTAACTTGGTGATCTCATACTTGAAACATCATTAACTTGGTGATATGAGACAAACATCATTAACTTGTTGCTCTCATACTTGAAATATCATTAACATGGTGATATGAGATAAACATTATCTCATACTTAAAACATCATTAACATGGTAATATGAGACAAACATCATTAACTTGGTGATCTCATACTTGAAACATCATTAACTTGGTGATCTCGTACTTGAAACATCATTAACTTGGTGATATGAGACAAGCATCATTAACTTGGTGATATCATACTTGAAACATCATTAACTTAGTGATATGAGACAAACATCATTAACTTGGTGATATCATACTTAAAATATCATTAACTTGGTGATCTCATACGTGAAACATCAATAACTTGGTGATATGAGACAAACATCATTAACTTAGTGATCTCATACTTAAAACATCATTAACTTGGTGATAAGAGACAAACATCATTAACTTGGTGATCTCATATTTGAAAAACCATTGACTTGGTTAGAGACAAACATCATTAACTTGGTGATGTCATATTTGAAAAACCATTAACTTGGTTAGAGACAAACATAATTAACTTGGTGATCTCATATTTGAAAAACCATTGACTTGGTCAGAGACAAACATCATTAATTTGGTGATCTCGTATTTGAAAAATCATTTTATGGACTCAACTCGACTCAAGACGAGAAGTTATTACAATCACAAGTCAAAATCAGTAGCAACAAATGAGGTTACACTTTAATTATTCAAGACCAAAGATTAACAAAAAGGGAATTACAAGACAAATAGGGTATCGGCCACAGATGACCACCCTACTGAGTCGGCTCAACATTATCGGTTGACCCAAAACCATCATCCTCAACCAGAGATGTCTCGTTAATAACTGACCCCAGATACTTTATCCCTCAGCCTTCCATTCACATTAAAGACTAAGGTCTAGGGGGTGATTGATATACCAAATATATCCTCGTCTTAGAGTTGGACCCCTTAGCCAAGTCCGACTAGTTGCAGACCATCAATTTGGGAAAAATATGACATGATCGTACAACCGTCTAGGAGGTCTCTTCCTCGGCCTTGGACCGTCCTCACAGAACCTCGTCCTCATCTCATAGAACAAGAAAAGATCTCAGTCACCTTGGCCTCGGCCATCATGGTAGCTACCTCGGCTATTTGGCAATGACCTTGATACCTCGGCCTAGGGGTTGACATAGAAGACGTCGGCCTCGGCTTATATATTGGCCCGTAACCCCCTAGTCTCTATAACAACCCGAATTTTTTAAATTGGAATTTTTTAAATTAATTTTGGAAATCAGAGAAAAATGAAATTTTGGATTTTATAAATTTTATAATTTAAAATATTGGTTTTTATACTTGAGAAATAAATTTTCAAACGTAATTAGAATCGGAATTAAAATGGAGTTTTATTGAATTTTTATTATATAGAAGAGTCCTCAGAACATAAAACTCTCTAAGAGTCCTCAAAACATAAAACACTCTAAAAAAAATATTTAAAAATATTGGATAGTCCGATAGAGCTGTAATTTTTTCTGCAGCTTCCTCTCATCTTCAGCTAATTCTTTCAATAATTTCATCCAATTCCAACGATTCGAAATAAATTTTTAATGTTTGTATCTGATTAGAACTCTTTTCTTAATCAAACTCTTCATCCTTTATATATCAAAACTAATTCATGGATTGGCTTTTCAAATCACCTTTTCTCAAACTTTTCAACCATAAGACCTCTAAAAACTCGCTCCCTTTCATCTACAAAGCATAAGCCCAAACTTATTCAAGATTTCAACCTTAGATTAGGAGGTTTATTTGGTGTTTTCTCGAGTTTGGGCTAGAACGAGATTTGATTATTTTTGTGAGAGGAACGCAATGGTGTGATCAGATTTAGAGGCTGATTTTTATGTGTTCATTCATGTGATGATTTTGAGATATGGGGTTTTACAAAATATGCTCCTTAATCTCGTGAGTTTTATTCCCTTTGTTTTCTTGTGATTATTGACTCATATTTGAATTGCTAAATTCAATTGTAATCTGGAAATCATTGTTGGAAATCTAAATTTTGATTCATGTGGTATTATTACTGTGTTGGGCATGTTGTCATGAGATTTTAATATGGCACTGATGTTGGGCACCCGCCAAGATTCCTATTCCGGCTACTTGATAAAGTATGGCGCGGTATGGTGAGGCCTGGTGACTCGATTAATGTGTTGTTGAGAAATTATATTGATAAAAATGCTTATGAGTTTCGCATTCGATTTGAATATTCGTATTCGTATTGTTACGTCTTTTTCACCGCTAATATTTATTGAGTATCTTTCCTGTCGTATTGTGTACTTCCCCATATTTTCTTTTAGTGGAAGGTTCGCGCCGATTTCGGGGCACTACGGAGATTGATTTTTATTTTGGATATTTTGGGAAGAATATTCGAGAGTATACAAGATGAGAAGATTGTATTTATATTTTTTATATAGCGCATTTTATTTCGAGATAGTTAGTTGCTTTATTTCGAGAGAATTGTTGTATTTAATTTGAATATTGAGATGAATGGTTTCTCATTATTGTATTGTGGGATTTTTAGATACTCTATACCGTGTTCTTTATGGATTTTGTTAGTTTTATCGATAGTAGCACTCTGTTCGCTCTCCCCGGGCGGGCGGGGTGTTACAGAATGGTATAAGAGCTTAGGTATACGACAACCCTCGGGTCTTGGGTTTTAGCTCTTGCATGCGGGTTAGACATATTTTTTTGGAGATAAAAATTTTTAGTGATAAGTCGTGTTAGGCATCGAGGTTAGATGTGAGGTATTTTAAGTTGATTTTTGGAGATGAGATTTACTTTTGGATATTGTTGGTGCGACCTGATTTTTTAGTGTTAGGCTTCGTTGAATTTCGAGGGCTAAATTCCTTGTTAGTGGGGAAGTTTGTAACAACCCGAATTTTTCAAATGGGAGTTTTTAAATTAATTTTGAAAATCAGAGAAAAATGAAATTTTAGATTTTTTGAATTTTATAATTTAAAATATTGGTTTTTATAGTTGAAAAAAAAAATTCAAACGGAATTGGAATCGGAATGAAAATTGAGTTTTAATTGAATTTTTATTACATAGAAGAGTTCTCAAAACATAAAACTCTCTAAGAGTTCTCAAAACATAAAACTCTCAAGAAAAAAATATTTAAAATATTGGATGGTCCGATCTAGCTGCAATTTTAAATAGCTTCCTCGCATCTTCAGCTAATTCATCCAAAAATTTCATTCAATTCCCCCAAAAATTTCATCCAATTCCAACGGTCCGATCGTTCGGAATAAATTTTTTAGTGTTTGTATCTGATTAGAACTCTTTTCTTAATTAAACTCTTAATCCTTTATATATCATAACTAATTCGTGGCTTGGCTTTTCAAATCACCTTTTCTCAAACTTAACTGAAAGACCTCTCCAAAATTACTCCCTTTCATCTACAAACCATAGCCCCAAACTTATTCAATATTTCAACCTTAGATTAGAAGATTTATTTGATGTTTTCTCGAGTTTGGGCTAGAGCGATATTTGATTCTTGTCGCGAGAGGAACGGGATGGTGTGATCAGATTTAGAGGCTGATTTTTATGTGTCGATTCATGTGATGATTTTGAGGTATGTGGTTTTACACAATATGCTCCTCATTCTCGCGAGTTTTATTCCCTTTGTTTTCTTATGATTATTGACTCATATTTGAATTGTTAAATTCAATTGGAATTTGGAAATTATTGCTGGAAATCTAAATTTTGATTATTTTTGTATTATTATTATGTTAGGCATGTTTTCATGAGATTTTAATATGGCACTGATGTTGGACACCCGCCAAGATTCCTGTTCCGGCTACTTGATAAAGTCTGGCACGGTATGGTGAGGCCTAGTGACTCGGTTAATGTGTTGTTGAGAAATTATATTGATAAAAATGGTTATGATATTCATATTTGATTTGAATATTCGTACTTGTATTGTTACGTCTTATTCACCGCTAATATTTGTTGAGCATCTGTCGTATTGTGTACTTCCCCATATTTTCTTTTAGTTGCAGGTTCGCGCGGGTTTTGGGGTGCTATGGAGATTGATTTTTATCTTGGACATTTTGGGAAGAATATTCAAAAGTATACAAGGTAAGAAGATTGTATTTATTTTTGTTTTATAGCGCGTTTTATTTCGAGATAGTTTGTTGCTTTATTTCGAGAGAATTGTTGGACTTAATTTGAAGATTGAGATGAGTGGTTTCTTATTATTGTATTGTGGGATTTTTAGATGATCTATACCTTACTATTTGCGGATTTGGTTAGTTTTATCGATAGTAGCGCTATGGTCGTTCTCCCCGGGCGGGCGGGTGGTTATAGAATGATATCAGAGCTTTGGTATATGACAACCCTCGGGTCTTCAGTTTTGGGTCTAGCATACGGGTTAGACATGTTATTTTTGGAGATATAAATTTTTGGTGGTAAGTCGTGTTAGGCATCGATGTTAGATGTGAGGTATTTAAAGCGAATTTTTGGAGACGAGATATATTTTTGGAGATTATTGGTGTGGCCTGATTTTTGAATGTTAGGCTTCGTTGAATTTCGAGGGCGAAATTCCTTGTTAGTGGGGAAGTATGTAACAACCCGGATTTTTTAAATGGGAAATTTTTAAATTAATTTTGGAAATCGGAGAAAAATAAAATTTTGGATTTTATAAATTTTATAATTTAAAATATTGGTTTTTATAGTTGAAAAATAAATTTTCAAACGGAATTGGAATCAGAATTAAAATGGAGTTTTAATTGAATTTTTATTATATAGAAGAGTCCTCAAAACATAAAACTCTCTTGAAAAATAATATTTAAAAATATTGGACTCTCCGATCGAGCTGCAATTTTTTATGTAGCTTCCTCTCATCTTCAGCTAATTCTCCCAAAAATTTTGATCCGATTCCAACGGTCCGATCGTCCGGAGTACATTTTTTAGTGTTGTTATCTAATTAGAACTCTTTTCTTAATCAAACTCTTAATCCTTTATATATCACAGCTAATTTGTGGCTTGGCTTTTCAAATCACCTTTTCTCAAACTTTTCAACCAGAAGACCTCTCCAAAATTACTCCATTTCATCTACAAACCATAGCCCCAAACTTATTCAAAATTTCAACCTTAGATTAGAAGGTTTATTTGGTGTTTTCTCGAGTTTGGGTTAGAACGAGATTTGATTATTTTTGCGAGAGGAATGTGATGCTGTGATCAGATTTAGAGGCTGATTTTTATGTGTCGATTCTTGTGCTGATTTTGGGGTATGTGATTTTACACAATATGCTCCTAAATCTCACGAGTTTTATTCCCTTTGTTTTCTTGCGATTATTGACTCATATTTAAATTGCTAAATTCAATTGGAATCTGGAAATTATTATTGGAAATCTAAATTTTGATTTATGTGGAATTATTATTGTGTTGGGCATGTTGTCATGAGATTTTAATATGGCACTGATGTTGGGCACCCGCCAAGTTTTCTGTTCCGACTACTTGATAAAGTATGGCGCGGTATGGTGAGGCCTGGTGACTCGGTTAATGTGTTGTTGAGAAATTGTATTCATAAAAATGCTTATGATATTCGCATTTGATTTGAATATTCGTACTTGTATTGTTACGTCGTATTCACCACTAATATTTGTTGAGCATCTGTCGTATTGTGTACTTCCCCATATTTTCTTTTAGTGGCAGGTTTGCGCGGGTTTTGGGGTGCTATGGAGATTGATTTTTATCTTGGATATTTTGGGAAGAATATTCGAGAGTGTACAAGATAAGAAGATTGTATTTATTTTTGTTGTGTAGCGCATTTTATTTCGAGATAGTTTGTTGCTTTATTTCGAGAGAATTGTTGTATTTAATTTGAAGATTGAGATGAGTGGTTTCTTATTATTGTATTGTGGGATTTTAAGATGATCTATACATTGTTATTTGTGCATTTGGTTAGTTTTATCGATAATAGCGCTCTGGTCGTTCTCCCCGGGCGGTCGGGGTGTTATTGAATGATATCAGAGCTTTGATATACGACAGCTCTCGGGTCTTGAGTTTTGGGTCTAGCATGCGGGTTAGACATGTTATTTTTCGAGATAGAAATTTTATGTGATATGTCGTGTTAGGCATCGTGGTTAGATGTGAGGTATTTAAAGTTGATTTTTGGAGACGAGATTTATTTTTGGAGATTGTTGGTGTGGCCTGATTTTTGAATGCTAGGCTTCGTTGAATTTCAAGGGCGAAATTCCTTATTAGTGAGGAAGTATGTAACAACCCGGATTTTTTAAATGGGAATTTTTTAAATTGATTTTGGAAATCGGAGAAAAATGAAATTTTGGATTTTATAAATTTATAATTTAAAATATTGATTTTTATAGTTGAAAAATAAATTTTCAAACGAAATTGGAATCGGAATTAAAATGGAGTTTTATTGAATTTTGATTATATAGAAGAGTCTTCAAAACATAAAACTCTATAGAAAAAAAATATTTAAAAATATTGGACCCTCCAATCGAACTGCAATTTTTTATGTTGCTTCCTCTCATCTTCAGCTAATTCTCCCAAAAATTTCATCCAATTACAAAGGTCCGATCATCCGAAATAAATTTTTTAGTGTTTATATCTGATTAAAACTCTTTTCTTAATCAAACTCTTTATCCTTTATATATCACAACTAATTCGTGGCTTGGCTTTTCAAATCATCTTTTCTCAAACTTTTCAACCAGAAGACCTCTTTAAAATTACTCCCTTTCATCTACAAACTATAGACCAAAACTTATTCAAGATTTCAACCTTAGATTAGAAGGTTTATTTGGTGTTTTCTCGAGTTTGGGCTAGAACGAGATTTGATTTGATTATTTTCACGAGAGGAACGTGATCGTGTGATCAGATTTAGAGGCTGATTTTTATGTGTCGATTCATGTGATGATTTTGAGGTATGTGGTTTTACACAATATGCTCCTTAATCTCGCGAGTTTTATTTCCTTTGTTTTCTTGTGATTATTGACTCATATTTGAATTGCTAAATTCAATTGGAATCTAAAAATTATTGTTGGAAATCTAAATTTTGATTCATGTGGTATTATTATTGTGTTGGGCATGTTGTCATGAGATTTTAATATGGCACTGATGTTGGGCACCCGCCAAGATTCCTGTTCCGGCTAGTTGATAAAGTATGGTGAGGCCTGGTGACTCGGTTAATGGGTTGTTGAGAAATTATATTGATAAAAATGCTTATGATATTCACATTTGATTTGAATATTCGTACTTTTATTGTTATGCTCATTCCCCGCTAATATTTGTTGAACATTTTTCCTGTCGTATTGTGTACTTCCCCATATTTTCTTTTAGTGGCAGGTTTGCGCGGGTTTTGGGGTGCTATGGAGATTGATTTTTATCTTGGATATTTTGGGAAGAATATTCGAGAGTATACAAGATAAGAAGATTGTATTTATTTTTGTTATATAGCGGATTTTATTTTGAGATAGTTATTTTCTTTATTTCGAGCGAATTGTTGTATTTAATTTGAAGATTGAGATGAGTGGTTTCTTATTATTGTATTGTGGGATTTTTTTATGCTCTATACTTTGTTATTTATGGATTTGGTTAGTTTTATCGATAATAGCGCTCTGTTCGCTCTCCCCGGGCGGGAGGAGTGTTACAGAATGATATAAGAGACTAGGTATACGACAACTCTCGGGTCTTGAGTTTTGGGTCTAGACATGTTGGTTTTGGAGATAGAAATTTTTACAAAACATGTACAGAGTAAAATATTGCAAGTTAAAACAAAGATTGAACCTAAATGTAAAAAAAAATTACCATCTTGAAGGAGAAGTCGATTGATAACCAATACAAATGAAAAACCTAAGATGCAAACACCTAAACCCATAAATGAAGCAGATGCATGTGTGAATTGGGAGAGATGGGAGAGAGTATCTTACCAAATGGGAGGGATGTGAATCGGGAGAGATGGGAAAGAGTATCTGATCGACCAAATAAGTGCTTTGCTTTAAGTAATTTTACTAATTTACCCCCATTTTGAATTTTGATGTAGAGGGGGGAAATAAATTAAAGGGTGTAAAAAGAGGGGGAACTCAAATGTTTGAGGGGTAAGATAGGTAGTGCATGATTAATTAATCTCAGCCATCCATTTTTGGCCTTGTTGGCTCAATCCTAACCCCTACTTAGCTTATCATCTTATGAAATAGTAACAAAATTCTACTCCTTATATATATATATATATATATATATATATATATACACACTAGGGTGTATCCGTGTCGATAACACGACGATAAATTTGTTCTCCTGATATTTTGTACCTGTGATAAAATTGTACTCGTGCCGATGACACGGTTGTAAAAATGTTCCAAATATTTTGTAATAATGATTAGGTCTCACAAAATAAGACACACACGATAACATAATACGAATTGAAAAAAATATTATTTATGAAATTTATTAGCTTTCATCATATAGAGTAGTTCATAAGTACCGATGGCTCGGTTGTAATGTTCTTCAAGTTCACTTGTCTATCAAACACAATGATGATATGTTCCCTACATGCTCGGTGTGGAGTACTATTTATTTCAAAATTTTGATGTGCTACAAAAAATTAATTAGTATTAAGTATTTAATCATTTAGTGGACTTAGAAACCGACATCGCTACATTTGGCAGATTTTGGGTGGACATTTTTCGTAACTTAAGTCGGTCTCATTAGTTATCACTCGTTTACTCAATTTAGGTGTCCAAAATAGATAAACTGAACATGGGGAAACCAAAAGTTAGAAAAGGTGAAACCAAAAGTTAAAAAACACTCTATCGGCTCTTGAGAGAAGAGGAATGAACATTAATGGTAATAAAAAAAATATTAAGTGGCATTAATGGTAAACTATGTGAATGAGCATCATTGTTTTGAAGCGTAAATAATGCAACTTAATCAAATTTAAAAGAATGAATTGTCCATTTTAATTTCAACATGTCATAAGACAACAATTCAATATGGAGTAAAATGTATTATTTGATGAACCCATAAATCCAACTTTGATATACAGATTTAATTGTTAATTTTATTTTAAAAAAATTAAAAATTACAAAGTTTGCACAAATACAATGTCTCACGTTATTTCTTTATCTTTGGAAAGAAACGTCCCATTTGTGAGTTCCTTAATATCTGAGATGATGGGGCCCGTATCCCACCTATAACAGCTTTTATGCATTTTTGGGCCAAAAGTTGCATCCGTATTACATTTCAGCATAGAAAAAGGAGGAGCGGTCCATGACTTGTGGCTATCAAGTGTGGCTGCTTTAATGAAAGGAGTAGGTCATAGGGTGGCGTCTGACAGGTCTTAAAAAGACTCCCTAAAGCTAGTTGCGATCATAGCAATTTAAATAAGTAATATGGAAAATATTATCTTAGTTTTAACTTCAATTGAAATATTAAATTTTAAATGAAAGATGCATTCAAGCAAGTCTTCAACATTTATCCTAATAAATATTTTATGCACGGTAGATAATAATTATATATTTATAAAGCCTTTAACATCTACCATTTTTATAAATATATAACTCCTTCGAAAGTTTTAGTACATCTCATGATATTTGAGAAATGAGATTTGGGGGAGACCAAAACCCCCTCCTCCATTTTAGTTTTTTTGAATTCTATTAACACAGGAAGGGAAATATAACATATGACCCCATAATATATTATATATTCTCCTCTCATGATATATGAGATAATATATCATGATATTTTATTTATTAAAAATAGTGGCATGATATTATTCAAAAATATAATCTAAATTTAAAGATATATACAAAAGGCCCTAATGGTAAAAAAAAGTAACAAAAAACCAAACACAAATAAATACTCACTTGGTCATTATTGGTCATTGTAATACCCTGTTGAATGTTGTGACAGAGAGTACTGAACCTTTTATTTGCAAGACCAAATTGTAAGGAAATTATTAATTAACCTTTGGGTTACTTAATAGTTTTAATTCCTTCCTCGAAATATGCTCATTAGTATTTAAATTTTTAATTAGAATATGTTATTTCCTAACAAAATGGTTCATATTCCAAAAACGAAATGGATATTAAAAGGAGTTAAAATTCTAGTTATATCTCTACATTGATGGACGGTTGAGATTAATTGAACTTTGGAATTAGGCCATCTATCCACCAATAAATAGATGCCTTACTTCCATCTAAAAGGTATCCATGAAATACACATATAAAGGTTTATAGTCAAGGAGAGATAAGCCAAAATTCTCCGTTGAAGGACTATTAAGGTGGTCGGACCGACGACAATCAGTGGAGACAAACATCGACATCACATCCATGATGACGAAATGAGCTATTACATTATCCCTCTTTTCACATACCTATTAGGTGATTATCATGTTGCTCATGATATTAGGGTTCATTTAAATAAACTATTTTACATGTGGTATCAGAGCTGATGTTTAGGAACACATGATTGTCCATAAAATAGATTATATATGAATCGTCATATAAATGTTGATAATTATCTGTTTTTCATAACTATTAAAAATAATTTATGTTTTTTGTTTCTTCATAAATTGTTGAAACAATGTTGATTTATCTTATGTTTTTCATGCCTAATAATAAAAAAACAGTCGTGTTTTCTGTTATAAAAAAAAACAATTTTTTGAAATTATGTCTTTTAGAATTCATGTCCTATGTCTATTAGAATTCATGGGATTATTCATGCCACCATGTCTTTTGGAATTCTTTAAAATATGCACTTTTTGCAATTTTCAAAAATTTTATGACCCTTTGGAATCCTAGAAAATATATCTTTTCAAATTCTCAAAAATTATTACCTATAAAATTTTAAGTTTTTGAAATTCTAAACTTATGAAATTCTAGATTGTACACCTTTGCTATTCAAGAATTTTATAATTATATAATTTTATGGCCTTTGGAATTCTATGATAACATGTACACCAGTATTCATATTAAGTTATTTGATGAATGCAATTGTATTATTAAGGTTAAATATCACCATAATGATCCTTATTATTACCCATTCCAAATTAGCCCTTTATTACCATTATAATAATTAAATCTGTTTATTTAACATATATAAATTAGTTGCCCACATGTATACTATAATCATGTATTACATCAACAATTAAGGAGTGTTTGTACATGTGTAAACCAAGGATATCCACAGATACCTTATTAAAATTAAATAGATACATCACTCAATTATGCATGTTGAATATTATGACCATTAATGGTATTAAGTTAAATTTATGATGACTACCCACACGAGCATCTTATTTTCATGTTATAAAATATTCAAATCTTACTATGTGTTAATTAAAGTTTTAAAGCCTTCTTAAAAAATTTTGTATCTCTAAATTGTAGCCCATTTTCCTGCTCAATTGACTTCATATTCATAATATGTCTTTATTCTCACGGGAACCAACTTCTCAAAATGAAAAGAGAAAGTTGAGTTCACCTTGGGGGTGCTTGACTTGGATCTAGATTTTCATATTAAAAAATCCAATTGCACTTACAGACATAAGTACTGACGAGGAAAAGACTCTCCATAAAGCTTGGGAGAAGTCTGACAGATGTGGCATCGTGTTTCTATGAATGACAATTGTAAGCAATATCAAAACATCACTTCTTAAACCTGATAATGCTAAGGATTACATGAAACCAATAGAAGAAAGGTTTAAGACTACAGATAAATCTCTTGCTGGGAAATTAATGGCAGATCTTACACCCATGAATTTTGATGGCACACGCTCAACGCATGATCATGTCATTAAGATGACGAACCTTATTGCCAAGCTAAAGAATTTGGGAATGACAGTAGATGATTAATTTCTAGTACAATTTATCCTGAACTCTTTACCTACTCAGTATGGACATTTCCATCTCAATTACAATGCCATTAAGGATAAGTGGGCGGTGAATGAGTCAGCTAACAAACTGCTTAAAAAAGAGGCTAAGCTGAATCAACAGGGTATTAAGGTTGCACATCTTGTCCAAGGAGGTGGATCATCTAAAGATAGTAAGAGGCAGAATTCAAGCCATAAAATAGCACCACCCAAAAATAATGATGTTAATCAATCCAATTTGAAGAAGGTAAAGAAGGATGACAACATATGCAAATTGTATAAGAAATCTCGACACCTTCATAAAGACTGCACTAAACATAAAGAATGGTTCGAAAAGAAAGGTAACCCTATGGGTTTCGTAAGATTTTTTGGATCAAATATTACTTACGTTTCTTCTAACATTTGGTGGCTAGATTCTGGTGCTAACGTTCACTTTTCTAATTCAATGCAGGGCTTCCTTATGACCCAAACCATAGGCCTAAGTGAAATCTTTCAGTTCATGGGAAACGGAGACAAATCACAAGTTGAAGCTATTAGCACTTATCGTCTCATTTTGAAGAATGGATATCATTTAGAATTGTTTTAAACTCTTTATGTTCCTTCTATTTCCCGTAATCTAGTTTCAGTTAGTAAACTTGATCAACCGGTTATTCGGTTCATCATGGAGATGATTATTTTAATTTGTTTCCGAACTCAAATGATATTGGTGTTGGAATTTTAATTGATGGTCTTTACAAATTTCATCTTGATAGTCAATTTGTTGAAACTCATCTCACACTGTATTATAATATTGAAACAAAACGTACGTCGTCTAAAAACGGCTCTTATTTATTGTGGCATAAAAGCTTAGGGCATATATCCAGTTGTTGCCCAGATTATACTCAGGAGGGAGGGGGTGAATTGAGTTTTTGCAAACTTTTCGGGTTAAATTTATATTTTGAAAAAATATTTAATTTAAATCACTTAATCAAATTTCAGATTAATAAATATCTAATGATTCAAACCAAGAATATCAAATAAATACAACCAATATTTAAACAAGTTAAAATGCAGATATCAACACCCAATAAATATTTAAGTTAATTTCGTATTAAATAAAAATTTGATATTCTGAAATATATTAATTAATTTAAAGATAATTATTTTAACCTTAAAAATAATTTTAAATTTCAGAATTAATATATTTGCAAGTTAGTGTGGTGAAAAATATTATCTCAGGCAAGCATATGCAAATAAATAAATAAAAGTGTGAAAAATAAAATGACCCCGAATTTAACGTGGTTCAACCAAATCTCGGCCTACGTCCATGCGCCTAGAGCTTCCGACTCCCTTGCTCTTCACGAATCCTGATCCAACTGAGGGTAGGATTAAACCACCATGTACATCCGTTTACAAGCTAAAACCGATCTTCAAACACCGTGGTCCAATTTGCGGGTAGGAACCAATCACCGGTACAACAACAGTAGCTAAAAACAAGCTACTGAATACAATCCAAGCTTCTAAGAGAGCTTCAAAGAAATCTAATTTTTGTAGCGCAATGTAGAATGCTGAAACTCCTTAAAATATAATTTGCAATCCGAGTTTCTTCTTCCTTAATGAGACTTCAATAAATGATGTTAGTGTAGGCTCAAGTCTTCTTCTCCAATAATTGAGTAGAATGAAAAACTAATTGCTCTTTTGAATGTAGTAGTTGAGTAATAAGTTTAAATGCTCCTTAATAAATTTTCTCATGTTGCTCATAGTCTCATTATTGTGTCTCTTCAATGTAGCACTTTAAATGCTTTAAAACGTGTCTTTAAAAACTAGCTGTTAGAGAAACCCTTAAAAGCATTAAATCCTCCTGATTTTGCTGAGAGAAAATATCTTCAAAGATAATCTACAAATCTCCATTTTTCTTCTAAATAAAGATATGACCGTTGGAAGTATGGAATTAGTTGCCCTCAAAATATAGGACTGAGAGAGGCACTTGAGATATCTTAAAATAGTTCTGCAAAAAATTAGCAGACTAGAAGACAAAAGGACTAAAACATATAATACGCCTCAAAGCAATGAACGAATCTAAGACACTTAATATATATGTAAAAGTCTCATTCGGTGTAATTATACCGAATGCAACGCATATACTCGGGGTAATTATGTCGAATTAAATGCATATACTTAGGATAAATATACCGAATAATGTTTGAATCCGATTTTTCATACCATATTTAATTCGGGGAAACATGACGAAAGTTAGGTCTTTATTCGGGGTCGGGATTCCGAACCACTCGGTTATCAGCTAGGGTTTTGTACGCTAGGATTTATTATTTATGTAGTGTTTTCTCAACATATGAGGGGTATTAAATGTTCTTTGCACAAAAATTTAACACATTATTGTTGTTCAACATGTTTTTAATATGTTTAACATGTTTTTCAAAGGTTAGTTTAGTTTATTAAAAATGTTTAGTTCTTTAGAAACGTTGGGATTCAAAAGGTTAGTTTGTTCAATGTACTAACTAGATGTGTGTAATCTTTAGTTGAAGTTGAAAGAATTTGAAGATGAAAGGTTTGGTTGTTGAAGATGAAAGGTTTGGAGGTGAAAAATGTGTAGAGAGATGGAGGGAAGGTGTGTAAATGAATTTTAAAACTTTAAATATGTTGTGGCGCTTTATGTGGCAAAAAATGTGATGCCCTTAGAAACTTAGCTCAAAATAAATTATTTTGGTATTTATAATAAATGGGTTAAATATGTGTTAAAAACTCACATATATTTGACCATTTTTTTTTAAATGCCAAAACAATTTATTTTGAGCTAATTTTTTAATGAAAACACCCAAATGTTCAAAATCTATAAAAAAAATATATATTTTTGATATTTTAAAAAATAGATCTGTTTTTGCATTCGTTAAAAGGGGATATATATATAGAAATTAACGTGCAAAGAGTCAATAGTTTAAGGGGTAAAGTATCAGATAAAACTGTTGAGGTTAAAAGGGAATTGAAATTCATATACCTTATAAAGAATCTAA
The DNA here is from genome assembly GCA_949130495.1 of Sambucus nigra. NCBI lineage: Eukaryota > Viridiplantae > Streptophyta > Magnoliopsida > Dipsacales > Adoxaceae > Sambucus > Sambucus nigra. Next base: position 57,441,750 of record OX422220.1, read on the forward strand.
GGGTTTTTTTGATTGAGCATATTTTTTCATGAAAAATATAAATTTTTTTAAACATTTAGAGTTTGACTGCTTAATTCAATAAGCCAATAATACGTGACAAAGTGAGTATATTAATATTCACCAAACGTGAGAAGCTATGCCAGTAAAAGCCAGCTACATGATAAGGGAATAACGGAGCACAGTGTGCGCTTGTGTGTGTGTGTGTGTGTGTGTGAGAGAGAGAGAGAGAGAGGAGGTGACAGATAGAGAGTAAGCACACATGACTTTAAGCATAAGCCCTCCATGCAAAAACCATATGTGCTCACTCTCTTCTGTCACCATCTTTGATAAAAGCTCCCAACAAACAAACCTAAATAATATCACACAAACGTATCATTCAACAAACCTCTTCTCGACTATCTTCTCAGCAATCCAATAACCCAAAATTTTATTTACATACATATAGATTTATAGGAAGCTATGTTTGATGCTGTGATGGACTGTAGGTTTCTTGAGATTTATAGGAGACCTGAAAGGTGGCGGTCACATTTCGTATAAGAACATATGCAGTCATTGGTCTTTCTTTAATCTATTATAATGCTTAGCTGTGAAAAGTAAAAGTAATATTATTTCCCTATCCACCAATCAATACATGTTTTGTTTCTATGAATTGCATGTACGTGGGATTATCTCGCAAGGAATTCTTGTTGGTGGGGTGAGACTTTAGAACACCATGCAAGTTCATGAAGCATATATCTTTAAGGTTTTATTTCTGGAAAATAAGGGGTCCAAAATCTAAAACTAATAGTTTGTTTCTTCTACTTCTTTCACTTAAGGTGTAAAAAGTCCTTTTTATTATAGTTTAAACTCCTTTTAATGGGAATAAAAAAACTGTCAGAAGATGGTCTTCACAACAACGTATCCTAACCCCATGACCTGAAGGCCGAAATTGAGTCTATTGAAAATTACAAGTCAAAGTTGAGTAGCCAAAACTTAGCTTTATTGCATTCCATATATATGTGCAAACGTTTTCTCTTTCACATCATATGTTAATGAATGTTGGTTACTTGATACAACCCTTCCATTCTTAATATTAAATTATAGAATAATAATCAATCACTTAGCAAGGAAATAAACCAACCATTGCTCGACACAGTTTTACAAAAAGGGCACATACAATAAACAAAGTATATATGCTTTGTAATAATTAACATTGAATAATGGACGGGAACAAATGAAATTTGGGTCAGCATTCACTACAAAAGCATCGTTACATGTCGTCACGCCTTATCCACGTTCTCTATTAATTTATAGTATTATAATTGGAGCACTATTGCTTGATATGATTCTTGAGTGTGTTAAGGCAACTAAATCGGATTAACATAACACAAAGCTGAGGGAAAATGTTTTTCTTCCAAAGCGCATCGTTAAAAACTTTAAAATAAAAAAAAATAAAAATCGTTTTCACAAAATGTTAGGTTTAAATATGTGAGAGTAGTTTAATACTTGGTGCTTAGAAATAAGCGTGAGGCGTACACTATATTAATGGTAAAAGATACTATCACTATAAAAGTGTTTACAAACTAGTTTTTAATCCCGTGTAATGCGCGAACTTTTAAAAAAGTTATGTCGAGCATCATATATATATATAACATAAACATAATAAATTAATGTTGGGTAGAAATAAGTGGAGCATTGCATGCATATGCGTAGGGGTGTAAAACGGACGGATACGGAGCGGATACCATAGTACACACATCCGTATCCGTCAACTCCCCATACTATCCATAACCGTATCCGTACGGATAATAATATCAGCTATCTTTATCTGTATCCTCTCGAATTTCCCGAATTCAGATAATATCCTTATCCGTTTTTATTATTTAAGATATATTAAGATACACATAGCTTATTAAACACTAATTAAATATATAATTTAATCATATCCTTATCCGCTAAGGTAGGGTTAGGGTGGGTGAGTTTTTGTGGGAGGGGAAAAAGAAGAGAGACTCAGAGGCGTCCGTGTTTAGTTTGTGTGTGTGTAGCGTGTGAATTAAAACATATGAGAAGGGGTTAAAGTTAAATTTAATATATTTTATATAGTTGGGGTGGTAATATTATATAAATAATAATAGTAATTAATACATATATATTTATATTACGGATAAGGATATCCGTTGAAACGGACATCCACTAATACGAATAGTCCGTCTCGGATACAGATTATCCTCCACGGGTACTATCACTATCCGTATCCATTTTTTTGGATACAAAAAATGGTTATCTGTATCCTTTCTTTCGGATAATTATTTGGATAAATATCCGCTAAATTCAGATATGAATAGCAAACGGATTCGGATTTTCGAATATCCATTTTTACCCTCACATATATATAATAAAACAACTCCACTACTAGGTTATTCATAGGGAGAAAAAGTAATAGCTCAAGGAGTAAACACTCGCCATGAATGCAGTGGCGGATCCAGGAATTTGGCTTAAGTGGGGCGAAAATTTGTGGCGAAGGCCGGTGGTTCGGGGGCGGGAGCCCCCGAGCCGATTTTTTAAACTTTTTTTTTGTAATTTTTACCCTTAAAAATGTTTGAGGTAGTAATTAACTAAATTTGGATTCCTACTTTGTTCGTGGATTTTTTTTAAATAATATTACCCTAAAGGGTTGTGTGTTGTCTCCCTTTTTTTCGTTTAAAAATTTTCTCCATGGCTTCCTATTTAAAAAATACTACATATTTCAGACTACATAAAAAATTGCTATTACAAAAAATTAGGCTACAAGAAAAATTAGGCTATATAAAAAATTAAACTACACATACATAAAATTTCTACATATACATAAAATTAGGCTACATAAAAAATTAAACTACACATTATCACATACAAAAAATTAAACTACACATCATCACATACAAAAAAAATACCTGAAATGAATAGTTGGACTGTACAGTGGTGCCGATAGGGAGGGAGTCGAGCCGCTGTTGTGCTGGGAGAGGGAGGGAGGGAGGGAGGCGCAGGCGGAGGGTGGGGAGGGGAAATAGGCTTAGGGAAGAAGGGAAGGGATGAGATAAATGAGATGAGAGGCAGCCGCTGTTGTGTTATGGTTGTAGGTTTAGATAATTACAATCCTACACCCTCGATTTTGTATATAATTAGAGGTATACCTTGAAGTTTAGAATTTTACCAAAAAATCCTATATTTTTTTTTTAAATCCCAAATGTTCGTCTTATGCTCCATCCGCCCCTGCATGAATGCATGTTACAATAATTTTAATTGGAGTATTAATCTCTAAACACTCTACATATTATTCATGTTAATTTGTAAGAATTAGTAATATTGTTTTACATGCATTTACGTCGGTATAAGTGGAAAAACACCATGAAATAGAAAACCTTGAGGCATATCCTTCTTGAACTGCAAATTGAGAACATATAGATGTTGCTAATATAAATGTTAATAAAGGACCAACATAAGTAGATACTCCACAAAATATAACTGATAAGGAGTTTCTAGAACAACATTGTAGAGGTTCCCATCATCAAAATATTAGAGAAAATTTATAAATTTTTCTTAAAGTCTAGAGTGAAAGTAGACAAAAAAATTCTCTCAAATGAGCTTGTACTGAGACATATACCACCTTGTATATATGGACACTTCCAAACCCTTAGGATATTAGACATTGTAAGGACATAAATTTTCAATTGAGTCCCTGTATTGTTTTGACTTAATTCCCTGAACAAAACTGTGTTTGTAATATGTTATAGGGAGAATTTTATTTTGTCACGATCCCACTTGGTCTATGACGTATTGAAGAAATTGAAGACGTTGCGGCAAAGCTTCAAAGAAATAATCATGCCGATGTTTATTTGGTGCAAGTTTACTCGTCTTCAAAGTTAATTTCATTCCGAGATCACTCAGGTATGAATGCATATAATTAATGGTGCTCGAAATTATTTTATAAAAGATAAGAATGTAATTTTTATATAGAATAATGATTTTAAATGTTTTAAAAAGTATTTTTATGGTTTAAACTTCGTTTTATGATGATGAGCTCGAAATAGAGTTTGACTAATTTGTATCTCTTTGTTAAGAGACGTTTTTATCTGAAAGTCAAAGAAAGTCAAACTTTCGCAAGGTCACTCGAACGACGTTGGATCTCGTTCGAACGAGATACAATGTCGCGCGAACGACATGCTTAAGTCGTTCGAACGACACATTTTTTGAAGCGGCATTTAAATCCTATTTATCAGTGTTTACATTATAATTTCGTAAGTGTGCTTTGTGGAAAACAGTTTTACAAACCAGAACCTTGTTTGCACATGTTTTCTAAGGTTTACAAAGCATAAACACATCCTTAGAGTTTGCAAAGATCCGAGTTATCATTCTTATATGTTTACGTGATCTTGTTGCACCAAAGTTATTTGTTCTACACATTAAACACAAAGGATTTTGCAGTGAAGAAGCGACAGATATCGTGTTCGATATCGTAGACGTATCAAAGCTATATCGGTGGACACCGAGACATACGTGGATGCGTGTGTTGTGGACAGAGATCGTGGAAGACGGAATTTTTCTGCGTGGGCACTATTGAAGAAAGGTTGAAGATCAGAAGGAGCGTCAAGACCCGTGGCGATCGAGTCTTAGTGTAAGGCTAATTTGTCTTTGTAAAACCATTGTTCATAGTGATTGTCTGGCTTGGGCCGTCCGAGGTTGTTTTCTCATTTTGGGTTTTTTCCTCGTACATCCAGCGTTGTGAGTATTCTTTACTTTACTTTACTTGCTTTAATCACTAGATGCATGTTTAGGATTAATCAAGATAAAATTTATTTAAAGTAAGAATTGGGATTTCACAATTTGGTTTGGTGCATAATTAAAAGTTGGTTCTTTTTGAAGAAAAATTGGTTTTATTGGAAACACACATATCGGGTCACTCACCCAACTTTTCAGACATACCATACAAAAAACTTCCTATCTTGTAGCATTGTTTGAGCATTATGTCATACATATATATTGGCTTATGAATTTGATTCACAGAAATTAGCTGCATGGAAAAGTATATACAAATATATCCTTACAGATGGAATCTTACAGAACCAATAAGGAATCTCATAAAGATCTTCTAAAAGAAGATAAATATGTATTACGGTTATGGTACTAATAAAAGATGGGGAAAAACTTACACCAACTACTTTCATAACCTTCTACTGGAAAAAATAAAAAAGTTTAACCAAATGAAATGATAGATCTTCTTCAACAAAAGCTCTCGATTAACAAAAAATTATAAATGTAGAAAAAGACACATATCAGCTAACTCAACTAAAAACCAATTTAAAAGTACTTCACTTTTTAATTTAAATACAGATCAAAAGGTCTTCAAACATTTCACACCCCTTAGTGGGTATTCAATAAGAAAAATTCATGAAACTTTAAACATGTGAAATTGGTACTTACAAATTTTCTTTGGTTAAATATCAACCTTTAAACATGCAGAGCCTTTACCAAATACTTATTCAACAAAGAAATTTGAAAAGTTCACCATTTGAAACCTACATACCAAAATTCTTTGATAAGAAAACCATCAAGGCAATGGGCACCTCCGGAAGAACATAAAATACTCATCAATCACTTAACTGAACCTATATATTTACCAATCATTTCAAGTGGGCTTTTCATAGAGAGAAAAGGAAAATAATAGAAAAAATGTAGTACTTTGTATTTTCGGAATAAAATATTATGACGAAAATTAATTTAATAATTTTGAATTAAATTTAAGAATAAGTTAAATTGAAGGAATTTAAATTTAAATGAGGAAAATTTAAATTGAGAACAAATACTTAATCATGATTTCATAATAATAAGAATTAATTGGGTATGATGAGTTCGCCCATGGAAATAAATCATATGGTAATAAACTTATGGTCACATGTCGTTTAAACATAATAAAAATATCTATGATGAATAAAAATAATTGGGACATATTTTTTTTTGATAAATAACAGATTGTATTAAAACAAATCACTTAGGAAGCGAACCCGTATACCGAGAGTATACAAAAAAAATATATATATATACAGACGGGCCCCGACCAACACGCTCTTGGATTACAAAGCTGAGTGAGTCTCATCAACGAAGTCCAAAAAATCATGCGTCGTAACATTAATCCTCTCCTTGGACCAACTAAGCAAAGTGCTAAAAAAATATAACGAAGTCTCGCTGGTGCTGTCTGAATGCCCTCGAAACATCTGGAATTCCTTTCCAGCCAAATCGTCCCAAATATGCAGTGCGGTACCAAATTCCATATTCGCTTGTCTCTCGACCAACCCCACGGAGGTTTCCACATATCTAAAAGCCCCCTTACTAACATCGGCATGACCCAAACTGTCCTCGTCAGAGCAAGAAAAGTGTCCCATAAATCTCTCGCCACCCTGCAGTGTAACAGCAAATGACTGGTCTTTTCCTCTTCCTAGTAGCATAACCAACAACGACTAGATAAATGATATCTTCTCTTCTACAAACCCTCTAGCGTCAAAATAGCCTGCCTTGCCACCGTCCATATAAAGAACTTGACCTTAGATGGCGCTTTAACTTTTCATATCTTCTTCCAGGGGAAACGAGCCGTCAAAGTCCCACTACCCATCAAAGAACCATAAAAAATGCGTACCGAAAAAACACCCGCCCCTTCCCCCTTCCACTTTAGTGAATCCTCTCTGAGCGTCGGACTAGGAGCCGCTTTCAACCATTCTATGAATGAGTCAGCCTCTTGTAACTCCCAGACCCACAACCTTCTCCTAAGCTAAGGCCTCCACGTTATATTGTCCCCGTTAACGGTCACATGCGCGACCACCAATCATTCGGGTTTCTCCTTAAGTGGAACATCGTTGGAAAAAGATCCTGAATAGTCCCATTCACTCCGCATTTGTCTTTCCAGAACCTTATCATATCCCCTTTCCCAAAAGAAAATTCGGAGTGTCTTGACTAAACCTCCCAGCCTCTCGCAATATGTTTCCACAAGCCCACACCATGAGTTAAAGGTCCCCCAATCGGCCTCCACCCCACCAAAGAAGATCCCCATATAACATCAATAACTCGTCTCCATAATTTGTTGGTCTCCTGAGGATTTCTCCATAGACACTTTCCTAGCAGAGCCCTGTTAAATTTACCCAAGTTTCTCACACCTGCCCCCCCCCCCCCCCCCCTCCTTGATGGGCTTACAGACCTCCTACCATCTAACAATACTGTGTTTAAATCTATATTCCGTGCCTCTCAACAAAAAGTTTCTCATGAGCTTCTACAATTTATCACGCACCGCCATAGGTATAGGCAAGATGGACATGTAATAGGTGGGCAAACTAGACAAGCAACTCTTGATGAGAGTTAACCTCCCCCCTTTTGAAAGATACCCATTCTTCCATCCTGCCAATCTCTTCCTCATTCTCTCCAAGACCGGGTCCCAAATAGCCTTGGACTTAAATTTGGCTCCAAGAGGCAACCCTAGATAAGTATTAGGTAAAAACCCAATCCTACCACCAATAATGCCAGCTAGACCCTCAATCACCCTTCGCCCCTATCGAAATCATCTCACACTTCCCCCCGTTTATCCGGAGCCCCGAAACCGCCTCAAAACAAATCAACAGAATCTTAAGGGAACGAATTTACCTTCGATTAACGTCACAAAAAATAATCGCATCATCTGCGAATAGGAGGTGGGATACAAAAATTATCTCAGAGCTAGGAGTCCCAAAAGAAAAGACCCTAATCCCCCCCCCCCCCTCGACCACCCGACCCATTATACGATTGAAAGCCTCCATAACCAGGATGAATAAAAAAGGATACAATGGATCGCCCTACCTCAACCCATGCGAACTTGGAAAAAAATTCTTCAGGAACCCTATTAATCAAAACCGAGAATTTGACCGTAGAGACACACCTCCGCATCCATCGACGCCAACGATCCCCGAATCCCATCCTCTTCAGAAGGTAGAGAAGAAAGTCCTAATTAACATGATCATACGCCTTCTCGATATCCAGCTTACACGCAATGATAGGAACCCCACTACACAACCTCGACTCCATACATTCATTGGCCACTAAAGTTGCGTCGAGGATCTGCCTTCCACCAACAAAGGCATTTTGAGATTCTGAAATCAAGTGGTCAATAACCCTCCCGAGTCTTAATGACAACACTTTGGTTAGTAGCTTATACACACTCCCAATTAAACTAATCGGACTAAAGTCTCTGATATCAATCGACCCCACTTTCTTTGAAATTAGAGTGATGAAGGTAGCATTTAACGTGGGCACAAATTAGCCCTTATCATGGAATTCCCTGAAGAAAGCCATCACATCTCCCCTGGCCGCTGCCCAATTATGTTGGAAGAAAGCTATCGAAAAATCGTCTGGTTCCGACGCCTTATCCCCACTCATAGACTGGAGAGCCTGAACAACTTCCTCCTTGGAAAATAATCCCTCAATTTCTTCCGCCTCGATATCCAAAATGCTCTCAAACTTGGCACCGTCAAGCGAGGGGTGCCACACTTACTCTTCCCTAAAAAGCTCCGCAAAATAGTGAGCAATGGACTCCCTCACCTCACTAATTTCTTCCAACATCTCTCCCCACTTCAATTTTACCAATATAGTTCCCGCGTCGATGGGAATTTGATACTTTGTGAAAGAACTTTGTATTCGAGTCACCTTCCCTCAACCACAACGTCCTAGATTTCTGCCTCTAACTAATTTCTTCCTGAATTAACCTCTTCCCTAACTCCCCCTTCTTAATCTCTCTATCTCTCTACTCCTCCTCCGAGATCCCTTCTCTCCCTTCTTTCTCATCAAGTCTCATCATTTATTCCATAAATCTAGTTGTAACTAATTGATTATTACCTAAAACCTCTCTATTCCACTTCCTTAAATCTTCTCTGAGCAAACTTAATTTTACGGCCAGTCTATAACTGGCATTCCCATCCACCTCATACCCTAACCACCAACTGCTAACTCTATCCTCAAAATCTAGCTCCTTGAGCCACATATTCTCAAATCTGAAAGGAATCCTCCCTTCTCTCCACCCCTCACACTCCAGAAGAATAGGAACATGATCAGAAGTCACCCTGGGTAAGCAGGACTGAACCACCCCTGGAAAATGCTCCTCCCAACCCTTAGAAATAAGAAATTTATCTAGCTGAGATAAAGATGGAAAACCTCTAAGACTCGACCAAGTAAATAGACCCCTTTCCAACGGTAAGTCCATAAGTTCCATCTCATCAATAAATTCTGAGAATTCTATCATATATTTGTCCGTTCTACCTCTGTTGCTTCTCTCCGTACCAAAACGTACCACATTAAAGTTGCCTCCCAAACAGTATGGAATATCCCATAGCGTGACCACTCGAGCTATCTCTTCCCACAACTCCCACCTATTCCTATCTTCCACCAGGCCATAAATTCCAAAGAAACTCCACGTATATCCATCTTCCTTATTTTTAAACATACAAGATAAGGACCATCTGCCCTCTAAACTCTCAATTAAATCGACCACAGCAAAATTTCATAATATGACCACCCCACATGACGCTCCCATAGCATCCATGCTCACCTATTTAATTCCACGCCCTCCCTATAATGATCTAATAGTACCCTCCTCCATGATGGACATCTTTGTCTCCTGAAGACAAAGGTTGCCGGGCTTCCACTTAGCAACCGTTCCTCCAATGATACCCCTTTTGTTGTTGTCATTCATCCCTCTCACGTTCCACGAGATATACCGCTTTTGTTGGTGGTGTTATAAACTCGTTTAGGTATTTTAGACCTTTATAAATGGGCCCGAGAGTAGGGGCGGACCTATGTAGGGCCGAAGCGGGGTGGCTACACCAGTTCACTTTTTAAAATAAAAAATAAAAAATAGGGCATATATCAAATAGTCCCTCAATTTTTAATACACGCTTATTCCAAGCCTTTTTATTTTGCTCCAAAAAGTCTTTCACCATGCCGCTGCCGCGGACCTTTAAGAATAAGAAAATATTAGTTCATGGGTGTTTGAGGGACTTTTTGGTACAAAATAAAACGCTTGGACTAAACGTGTATTAAAAAATGTAAAATTTTGATCCCCTCCACCACTTACCCTGATGCTCTCTCCTCCACCAGGTATATTTTGATCTCCGATGATCCAATCCCCAAATTTTTTTATATTTCTATTTATATTTCATCATTTGTTTATTTTATGAAATCATATGTGAAATTAAATTTATAATGTAAAATTAAATTTATACTGAAATTATTGATTTATGTTGTATTAATTATCATATGATATTTTGATAAGGGTTTTTAGTGTTGAAAATGAATATTATACCCCAAAAAAGTAAAAACAACCCAAAAATGCTCGCTAAAACTCGAAGTAACCCCCCCAAAAAATCGCCTCGTGGGATCCCGCCCCCGACAACACTCAAAGGTTTCAACCCAGTTGACACAAAATCCTGGATTCGCCACTACCCGAGAGTATAGGAATACTAGTTGGGAGGCTATTGGGCTATTCTAGTTAGGGATTCGAGCTTATTTGGAGGCCAAATGTCTGGATAAAGGCTTAACTCGGGATTAAGGAGTTTATAAGTTAATTAAGTAAATTAATAAACCCACTTTACCCACTTAAAAAAAATCCTAGCAACTCCACCCCAAGAGAGGAGATACCAGATATCTCTTAATTTGTGTCTTCCTTAAGTTATGGATTTGGAATGTCGTTGCGGTCAAACTTCGAGTATCAAAATTCCTCGAATTACCTACAAAACTTGTTAAAAATTCAGTATCGTGGAAAATTCGGGTATCAATCCAATTTCTAGCGTTGAAACTGTAATCGTGAAAACTTGCAATTCCAATTTTTATTAAAAATCTTTTTGTGTTTTTAAAATTTTTACTTTTTTTTAATATTTCTATATTTTAAAAACAATTTTTCAAGGGAGGAACGAAAATTTATGCAACTAAAAAGACTATGAAAAATCATAAAGTTCTCTAGTTTGGAATTTATGAGAAGAAACAAGAGGTGGGATTACACTGCGTAGTCAAATTAATTTTTAATCCTAATTATTCAATTGAATAGTTCAAAATAATATTGAATTTAAAACTTAACTCTCGTTACAATCCTAAATTCAATTCTATCTTTTTCATCAATTAAATCAGGAATAGTCACAACATAAAAAAATAAGATTTAAAGTCGTTTCAATAAAATATCCGCTAAGATCAATTTATTAAAAGTTGTACGAATCTTTGAATTGCATACACAAAATTAATATTTAAATTTAATAATAATACTTATCTCTAAGTGAAATTCAAAAATCAAATATTAATTTTTACCATTAATTTATTAACTCTCGGTACACAAATTAATGTGTGATTTTTCCCAATTTAATTAGCCTAGAATACATCAAAGAATCATTATTCAAATAAAAAATTCAACATACGCGTTTCATCCCACCCCTTGAATGGGGGGTTTAGCCAGACATGATTAAAATTTTAGCACAAGCACAATTAACAAATAAGAAACTAAAGAGAAAGAGAAAGAAATACAATACACAATAATTTCTTGTGTCAATTATGTGCATGAACACGCGTCCCAAACTTGTCACTAAATCTGACTGGATTACAAGCTAAAAGTAAAAAAAGAACCTACAAATTTTTCTAAACCTAAAACTATATTTTTTTTTCTGACTATCTTTTCTACCCTCTTTTTTTCTTTTTTTGTCCCTCCGTTCTCTCTCTGTATCTGTGTTGTTTTTTTGATGCTGGGAGAGTCCCCTTTTATAAGCTTCACCCCTTTTTCTTTAGTTCCACGATTTGATTTGGATGGAGAGATTTTTATGAGATTTGAATGTTGCCAAATCAGAAGTTAAAATTTAGCTTTGATTTGCACGTGGCTTTGGTGGAAATTTCCGATTTTAAAGGTATTTGGGTTGGAGATGGTAGGTGATTTTCGGTTTTGTGTGTGAGGAGTGACTCGGGCAGCTTGATTTCGGGTTAAGGGGTATTGGGTTGGAGCAGGTGTGGTCGCGATTTGGTTCTGGGTAGCTCGCAGGTTGGTGGTCCGGTTTTGTTGGGTCTCCGGGTTGGTGTTTGAATGGGTTGAGTCACACAGGGGCAGGGGGAGTTTCGGGTTTTGGTTTTGCCCAGATCATGGCCTGGTTCTGGCACGGATCTGGGGTTGACAGGTTGTGCGTTTCTACTGGTCGACGTCGAGGACAGAGATCGGGTTTACGGGTCTCGCGTCGCCGACGGTTTTGTGAGGTCCGACGGGGGTATAAGGTGGATTGGGGTTGACAGGTGGGGGTGGGGGGTTTATATGGATGTTTGGTTATGGTGGAAAGAGGAGAGAGAGTGGGTGTAAGGTTGAAGATGGGTGTAGGGTGTTTTTGGGTGAGGTAGGGTATATGGGAATATGGTGGGTGTGTGGTGGCATATGTGTGTATGCATTGTGTATAGAAGTAGGGTGTGTGTGTGTGTGTGTGTGTGTGTGTGTGTGTAATTTGTACCTAATAAAAATAACTAAAATCCTAAAAAAATAAAATTAGTAAACACTAAAATTTAAATAAAATAAAACTTCTAATATAAGTAAAACTAAAATAAAAGAAATAAAACTAAAAACCTAATAAAATTATAAAAACAAAAGATCTAAAAAAAAGTAATATATAATAAAACTAAAAATAAACTTCTAAAAGTTAATCTTAAGAAAATAAGATAAAATAAAATAAAAACTAAAACTAAAAACTAATAAAATCAAAATCAAATTAAAATAGCAAAATAGAAAATAAATCCTTGAAATTTCTAAATAAATCTAAATAAATCCTAAAAATAAAATGACTAAAAATAAAAATCTAGAAACATAATAAAGGTACAAACTCAACACACACGGGGCTCGAGGAATGGTCTGGGCTCGGTGTAGGCTTAGGTTTGGGTTACGGGACTGTTTCGAGGCATCGGATCACATCGGGACAAACTCATAATGGACTTCTCAATTCACGGTCTCTTTATATTTCTTCGTTGCTCGCTTTTGACCGCTTATGTGTCGCAATTGACTTGATTTGCATTATTTGATACTGCGACTGCTGATTGACCTGTAAAATGATAAAATACGAACATAAGGCCAATTTTAATTAAAACGAGTGACTAAAATGCATCTATTCGGGGCTTAAATGATACACTTTTGGGTGCTTATCACACCACCCCCAAACAGAACATTGCTAGTCCTCGAGAAAAAATAGAGAGAAAACAGAGATAAGTAACCAAAAGTGTGACACTTTCGTAGGCACTAGCGATTGCACTTAGCATGTGCAACAAGCCGTTAAACCTATAGGTTGCCCTACAGGACTGATGAGGGCTTGCAGTGAATTTACCCACAAAATTCAAAAGCTTATTTAAATGTAGTATCTGAGTTGACGATGAAATGCTATACAACCCAACTTTAAAAGGACATCAAGGAACACCGTATTCAACTATCAAAATAAGATATGAAATTATTTAATAGCAAAAGCGTAATCCTTCCTAAAATTCAGCGTGTGTAGTGTGCAACAATCTTAAGTATCATTAGAGTAATTCCTAGATTGCGTTTATAGAATCGACGTTTTGACTTCAATTCTAGCTGGATATATCTCTCTGAATTGAACTCTGTGAGTGTATCTCTCTAGTGTGTGAGGAGGTGAGTAAATGTAAGCAAGTTCAAACGTCTCACACACTTAATAGAAAATGACGGATACATGAAAGAAAATCTGATCTCATGAAGGAATGTTAACCACTATGCCGAGAATGTCGTGTTATTCACTATATAGTCTTCTCATTTGCCTTAGAATTTTACAAAAGGTGAAAATGGGGTTTATGTAAGGTATGTAGGGATAATGAAATGAAGAAGATGAATGATGGGGTGTTTTGAGAAGAGTGAAACACACTTTGACTGGCTATTATCTTCATTATTTGAATTTATGATCGCATCCTTTCTTTTTCTTGCGATGAATATTTCTTTTCATGACACAAATGAAGACAATTTACATGAAAATTTTCAAACACTCTTTTTCTCAAAAACGATGGTAATGATGGATGGTATTTGGAACATATGGATAAGGGTAATATGGAAAATGATAGTGGGTGAATGATACTGTGATAGGGAAAATGGTAAGTGTATGAAAAGTCGATTTAGTGCTCGGGACAAACTACAAGACACATGTTTCTTACAACTCGAAAGTAATGTCATTCTCAATGATTGTTAGGACATTTTTTGTCCATTAGCATTTTATATGTCGTACTCCGTTACACCATTGAGAATATTTTAGAATCATACGCTCATCAACGGAATCCGAATATCAAAGGCAGAAAAGGAATCAGGGAACAGACCGGACCGATCCGGCTCAGATAAAAGAACCGATTCGATTCATCCGGACCGATCCGCCTAAAGAGACCGGACCGATCCGACGAGGATAATTCCAAACAGATCGTGTTCAGATCATGTTCCGAATATTAGGGCTTAAGTTCTCCTATTTAATCCCACTACGGTAAGTGGTTTTTCTAAGACTTTTCAACGATTTTCAGAGCATATCAACCCTAAAGTCTTCACCTATTGAGTCCTATGATTCTAGGTTTTTAGATTCACACATCTTCCATATCTATGTGAATCAAGTTTGGTAACCCAAGAACACCATTGCTGTTGTTCAACCCTTGTGAAGTGGACCTCTCCTTCCTCTTCATTGCAGCCCTACTGGAAAGGGATAATTCCAGCCGCGACTACAGAATCCGATACCTGAGGGTAATTCTTAGTCAACTTGTATTTTCATTGTAATCCGATTGTAAGCCGTTTTCTTACAAATTATAGTGAAAATAAATGGTTTTGCCCCTGTGGGGGATTTTTCCTCAATTATGTGTGTTTGAATAACTTTTGCATGATTTCATATTGTTTCAATCACACCTAGTTGCATGATTAGGGTTTGTTTGGGTTAAAAGGTGTTTAATATATAATTTGATCATTTGAACGCGAGCACACACGTTTCTCAAATTGGTATCAGAGCAGGTTACGCTAATCTATTGCGTATTCCTATTTTCCGCAAAATTTTTCTAAGATATCAATTTTCCGAAAAAATTGATTTTTGAAAAAGTGCGTGTTCAAATGGAGAAGTCATATTATAACATGCCTGTTTTTGAGGGGTCAAATTATGCTTATTGGAAAGCCCGTATGAGGTCGTCTTTAAAAGCCATTGATGAACGTGTCTGGATTTTGGTTGAACGAGGGTGGACTCCTCCCACCGTGACTGTTGATAATGTGACCAACTTGAAACCTGATATTTCTTGGACTGATGAAGAAATTAAATGGTCATCTTTTAATTCTAAGGGTCTAAGTGCTATTTCTGGGTCTGTCACACCTGATGAGTTCAAACGCATAATGACGTGTACCACGTCAAAAGAGGCATGGGATGTTTTACAACTCACCCATGAAGGAACTAATGCTGTGAAAGAATCTAAGTTGCAAAACTTGACAACTCAATTTGAAACTATCACCATGCATGATTCTGAATGCTTTGATGAATTTTATGCTAGACTTTCTGACATTGTGAATACTAGCTTTAATCTTGGTGAACATATTCTGAATGCTAGAGTTGTTAAAAAGATTCTTCGTTCTTTGCCTAAGCGTTTTATCCCTAAAGTCACTGTGCTAAATTCTATGGGTAATTTAAATACGCTAAAATTGGAAGAACTTGTAGGAGATTTGCAAACTTATGAAATTGATATGTTCCCTAAAAATGCTAAATCTAAAGATAAGGAAATTGCTCTTAAAGCCCAAGAAAAAAGGAGTGAGGGGTCTGATAGAAAGAGGGTAGAGTCATCTAGAAAGAGAGAGACTGACACGTCAGATTCTGAGTGCGATTTTGATTTAGATGATTTGGCTCTTTTCGCAAAAAACTTCAAGAGGATTCTCAAATTTAAGAAAAATGGCAATTTTAAAGATAAAAAGAAATTTGAGAAAAATAAGTTTGAAAAGAAAAATGAAAAAAATTCCAAAAATCCTCCTCTGAAAGAAAGTGAGAGATGTTTTGAGTGTGATGGTAGGGGTCATAGAGCCTTTGAGTGTGCCAATCGTCTGAATAGAGAGAAAGGGAAAGTTGTCCTTAATGCTACCCTTAGTGACGACAGTGAGGTCGAGACGGTGGATTCAGGAGATGAGTCACCGCATGAGTGTAACTTCACCGCATTCATGGCCAGCCAAGTGAGCACTCCTAGTTCTCCTCACGAAGTTGAGGATGATGCTTCACTAGGACACCTCGACAGTGAGATCGATGTGAGTGAGGGGGAGGATGACACAAGTGAGAGCGAGAGTGATATACAACGCGCCTACGCTGAGTTATATTCTGAGTCTTTTAAAACTAAAAAGCGTAATAAAGCGTTAGTTCTTAAGATCACCTGCTTAGAGGAAGATTTAAAGAAAGCGAAAGAAAGAGAGTTCTCCACCTGCACCACCCTGAGAGAGAGAGAGAGTGTGTTTTAGAGAAAGAGATAGGGGACTTGATTAAGCAAGTGGCTAGTCTTATGAGTCAGCTCCATTCCTCCGTGGAGACTTGGAAGAAACTTGAAGCCCTTTTTGCCCAGATGACTCATAATCTTGAGAAAGCACGGGAATTCAAGGTTCAAATCGAGGACAGATCTGGGAAGATGGGAAAGATGCTCCTCGGCCCCGCTTTAGGTTTTGGTGATCGTCAAGGAATTGGATATGATGGTGCCTCCATGTCCCAAATTGCACCTAGACCAGTTTCTGAGTTTACTACAACTCCTTATGGTCACCGTAAAAAACCTCGAAGGAGAGTTCGACCAAGAAAAGCAAACCAAGGTCCGCCTTTGACTGTGCTCTTTTGTACTTATTACAAAAGAAAAGGCCACCTTCGGGAATCTTGCTATAGTATGGGTCGAAGACGACGTACTACTGCTTTACCACGTCATACTGATAAATTTCCTAGTCTGAGAGAGAGAGTTGAGTTCTTAGCTGCCACGACTCAGAGTTTGATGAAAGAATTCCGACGGATATCTTCGCCGTTAGTGAATGCTTCTCACATTCCAGCTAAAATCAACAACAACAAAGGCAAACAAAAGGTCATCTCTGCTTGGGTGCCTAAGAAAGATAAAAAGGCCTTTGTTGTTCATGTTGCTCTCAAAGCACATAATACCTCACAGTGGTATTTTGATAGTGGGTGCTCCAGACACATGACAGGTGATGCCTCATTTTTTACGACTCTTGAGGACTATCAGGATAACAGAGTCACCTTTGGAGATGGGAGCAAGTCTAGCGTTATAGGACGTGGTACTATCGAGTTACCTGGATTTCCTAAGCTAGAAAATGTTTTGTACGTCAAAGGTTTGAAAGCAAACCTTCTCAGCATTAGCCAGCTGTGCGACACTGACCTGGCAGTAAAGTTTGACCGGAACGCGTGTAAAGTCTACAATCAAGCCGGTAAGCTTTTGATGCAAGGTGTGAGGACCGAGGATAATTGCTATGGGACTGAGCCCACATCCTCACTTGTCTGCAACAGCGCCACGATCACTCCTATGGATCTGTGGCACCAACGTCTAGGTCACGTGAACTTTAGAGATCTCAACCGCTTAGCTAAAAATGACCTAGTACGTGGCTTACCATATCTTGGAAAGTCAACTTCGACCGTTTGTGGACCCTGTCAGTTGGGAAAATAAATTCGTAGTCCCCATAGGAAGTTACATTCCATTACCACCTCTCGTGTTCTTGAGTTGATTCACATAGATCTTATGGGTCCTACTCGTACTGAGAGTCTAGGTGGTAAGAGGTACATCCTCGTGATGGTAGATGATTTCTCCAGGTACTCCATTATAGGTTTTCTGAGAGAGAAATCCGATGCTGTAGAATTTTTAACGACCAAGTGCTGTGTCCTGCAAAATCAACACGGTGTCACTATTAACAGGATACGTAGTGACAATGGCACTAAATTCACAGAAGCAAAGGTAGATCTTTACTGTGATAGCCTCGGGATCAAACATGAGTTTTCTGCTGTGAGAACTCCTCAGCAAAATGGGATTATTGATAGAAAGTATAGAACGATCCAAGAGATGGCTAGATCTATGCTTCTAGGTCGTAAAGTTTCTAGGAGATTTTGGGGAGAGGCAGTGTTTACTGCATGCCACACGGTGAATAGGGTTTATTTGCATCCACACACACTTCAGACTCCTTATGAGTTGTGGACTGGCAAGAAGCCCAACCCGACATATTTCCGTGTTTTTGGGAGTAAATGCTACATCCTACGGGATAGAGAGCAATTAGGAAAGTTCGACTCCCGGAGCGACGAGGGAATATTTCTAGGATATTCATCGACTAGCAGAGCGTACCGGGTTTTTAACCTGAAGAGCTCTAAGGTTATGGAATCAATAAACGTCACTGTGCAAGATGACGAACTTTCGACGATTATTGATACTAACCTTCAGTGTGAGCATGAGAATTGTTCTGACAGTGAGTTACCTGTTCCTCTCTCACACTATGTGGACCCTACTCCTGTGCTAGGGGACACACCTTCTTGGGTTCGCAAGAGTCATGACCCTTCTGCCATTGTTGGTGATCCCACTCTAGGGGTCAAGACTCGTGCTCAGCTAGAGAACGTTGTTAGCCATCTTTGCTACACGTCTAAAGTCGAGCCCAAGAACCATAAAGAAGCACTCAAGGATGAACACTAGATATCTGTTATGCAGGATGAGTTGCTTCAGTTTAAAAAGAATGATGTCTGGGAACTTGTCCCCCGACCTAGTGAGATTAATGTGATAGGTACCCGGTGGATTTTTAAAAACAAAATGGATGAAAATGGTACCATAATCCGTAATAAGGCTAGGTTGGTCGCTCAAGGCTACACACAGATAGAGGGTGTAGACTTTGGGGATACATTTGCTACTGTTACGAGGCTCGAGTCCGTCCGTCTTCTGCTCGCCATCGCATGTCATCTGCGCTTCAAGGTGTATCAGATGGATGTCAAGAGTGCCTTTCTGAATGGCATTCTACAGGATGAGGTTTATGTGGAACAACCAAAAGGGTTTGAAGACCCTCGGCACCCTGAGAACGTCTACTATCTGAGGAAAGACTTGTATGGTTTGAAGCAAGCACCCCGTGCTTGGTACGAGAGGCTTACTTCCTATCTCTTAGCTCGTGGCTTCAAGAGAGGGGGAGTAGATATGACGTTGTTCATCAGGAGAGATGATGGTGTTATTTTGGTTGCCCAGGTCTATGTGGATGACATAGTCTTTGGATCCACATGCTCCCAGCATGCTCATCGCTTTGAAGAGGAGATAAAAAGTGAGTTTGAAATGAGCATGGTTGGTGAGCTTACATTCTTCCTTGGTCTCCAGGTTCGTCAGCTAGAGGATGGGATGTTCATCTACCAATCCAAGTGTGCTAGAGACCTAGTGAAGAAATGTGGTTTAGACTCCGCTAAGCATGCCCGTACACCTATGAGTACCACTACCAAGCTTAGTACGGACACTTCAGGAAAGGACGTAGAGCAAACCTTATATCGGAGTATGATAGGTAGTCTTCTCTACTTGACTGCCAGTCGTCCCGACATCGCCTTTAGTGTTGGAGTCTGTGCGCGATATCAGGCATCCCCAAAAGAGTCACATTTACTTGCTCTAAAATGTATTATTAAATACGTGAGTGGGACTCTCTCATACGGTATTTGGTATTCCTTTGATACCGATGACCGTTTGTCCGCCTATTCGGATGCCGATTGGGCTGGGGATGTAGATGGATGTAGGAGCACTTCTTGTGGGTGTTTCTATTTTGGTTCTGCTCTTGTCTCCTGGCTGAGCAAGAAGAAAAATTCCATCTCTTTGTCCACTGCGGAGGCTAAGTACATAGCCGCCGGGAGTTATTGCACACAACTCTTGTGGATGAAGCAAATGCTGGAGGATTATGGTATATCACAGGACACCATGACCATTTCCTGTGATAACACGAGCACGATACACATATCCCGCAATCCAGTTCAGCATTCGCGCACAAAACACATCAGGATAAGTGAGCACTTTACACGTCAGTTAGTTGAAGAGAAAGTCGTATCCCTGAGTTTTGTTTCCACCGACCGTCAGTTAGCCGATATTTTCACGAAACCTTTAAATGCCCTTAGATTTGAAAGTCTTAGGAAATCTTTAGGGATTTGCACAGTTGACTGAGGGGTTGGTCTATGTCTAGAATAGGATGCTCCTTCATGTTCATATCATATGCTTCATATTGCTAGTCTGTTTTATATGTACCATTTCTTAGTTGTACAGCTTTGTTTTATTCTTGTTGCTTTTTATATTTCTTTTGAAAAATACAAAAAGATTTTCCTTTAAGAAAAATTTTGAGAAAAAGCACAAAAAGATTTTTTTTGATAATATTGTTTGAAAAAGGCCAAAAAAAAAAAAGATTTTTCTGTTTTTGCACCTTTTATGGATGAGCTTTTAAGTTAGCCAAGTCACATCTTCATTCCATATATCCATGTGACTGTTTGATAGAGATTTGAGAGGCTACATCATTTCATCCATGTGCTTTACATTGGTTGGAGTCTTTGAGATGTAATTAGTGATATCTTCCTACATGTTTGACTCATATATCCTTTATTGCACACATGCACGGCTATATTTGATTATTGCACTTGTCTATCACATATTGGCTTGAGTGTTTCTATCTCAATTCTGTCTATACAATGTACAATATGCGATAAAACTTGACAAGATTGGATTGCATGTAAAAACCGTTTTGGTGAGACTGTGTGTATATTTTCATAACGGGGAGGGGCTGCGGAAGTTGATTCCTATCCTTTGCGCAAAAGCCACCGTTAAAATGGACCTAAAAAATGGAGGAATTTTAATATCCGAGGTCCTAAGAGGTTAAAAGAGCCCGAAAAAATTGATAAGGCAATAAAAAGCAATTCATGCTAAATATGGGCCATTTAGGTTTCACCCAAATCTCCAAAGTTTGAGAATTTAGTATTCCTCTCTTCAAAATATAAATCTGAAGGAGTTTGGTTGGAGATTGAAAAACGGGTTTGCACTTCCTTGAAAGTCCTGAAAAAGCATGAAAATCATTTTGGACGTTATTGGTGTAGAAATCACTTTGAGCTTTGATTGGTAGATTTGATATAGTCAATGTATTATATTTCTAATCTTTTACACCAAAGGAAGCATTTGAGTTCATTCGTTAGGAATATCCAATATTCATCGTGCACATATGTCATGTTTGTATGCTTTGATTTTCCTATCGAATTTTGATCACACCTCTTCATTTACGCTATCATCGACTTGGTTGCTTTGTGTTCATTCATGGTGTGATTGTATCTTGGTGACACCCCCGCTCTTGCTTATTTGATTTATTTCTCTCATTTGTCTATTTGGGGACATCATAAAAAGGGGGAGAATGAATTATCTTATTATGGGGGAGTTTTGAAAGTTTGAAAGTGTGAGTTTGTTCATAAATTGGTATATATGTTTATCTCACTTCAAACTCGATATGTCACGTGGTATTTTTTTCTCATGTGTGTAGGTACTACATGGATTATTATTGTATTACACACCCTGATGAGAAAAGCTTGAGATTCCTGAAGATTTGAAGATCAAACGATGCAGTCTTATTCACTTGTACTCTTTCAGTTTTGTGTTCATGGAAGGGTAGATTTGTATAGGCAATTTTTTATGATTGATAATTCGGATGTTTGTTTTTTATGTATGTACCGGCATAGACATAGGGGGAGATTTGTTAGGACATTTTTTGTCCATTAGCATTTTATATGTCGTACGCCGTTACACCGTTGAGAATATTTCAGAATCATACGCTCATCAACGGAATCCGAATATCAAAGGCAGAAAAGGAATCAGGGAACAGACCGGACCGATCCGGCTCAGATAAAAGAACCGATCCGGCTCATCCGGACCGATCCACTTAAAGAGACCGGACCGATCCGACGAGGATAATTCCAAACAGATCGTGTTCAGATCATGTTCCGAATATTAGGGCTCAAGTTCTCCTATTTAATCCCACTACAGGAAGTGGTTTTTCTAAGACTTTTCAACGATTTTCAGAGCATATCAACCCTAAAGTCTTCACCTATTGAGTCCTATGATTCTAGGTTTTTAGATTCACACATCTTCCATATCTATGTGAATCAAGTTTGGTAACCCAAGAACACCATTGCTGTTGTTCAACCCTTGTGAAGTGGACCTCTCCTTCCTCTTCATTGCAGCCCTACTAGAAAGGGATAATTCCAGCCGTGACTACAGAATTCGATACCTGAGGGTAATTCTTAGTCAACTTGTATTTTCATTATAATCCGATTGTAAGCCGTTTTCTTACAAATTATAGTGAAAATAAATGGTTTTGCCCCTGTGGGGGATTTTTCCTCAATTATGTGTGTTTGAATAACTCTTGCATGATTTCATGTTGTTTCAATCACACCTAGTTGCATGATTAGGGTTTGTTTGGGTTAAAAGGTGTTTAATATATAATTTGATCATTTGAACGCGAGCACACACGTTTCTCAGTGATTAAGCCAAATTTGAAAAAATAATGAGATCATGCAATGACTAAATGTAGTACCCAAAGAAAGTTGAGTCAACTTGTGACTCGGAGATACGTAAAAACCCTCAAAAAGATGAAAAGCTCAAGTCTCACGGGTTTAAGTCTCTACTAGTGATCTTTTAAGGCTTTCTTAAGAATATATTTACTCTTCAACATTTGATTGTAATTGTGATAGTGTAAAATTGCCGAGTTTAGGAATTCATAGTGCAAATACGCTTTTAAGAGGTATTAATTAATTTAAGGTTAAAAGCGTAAGTTTTGGGTCAAGCACAGGTATTCCGGGATTTCTAAAAGAGGGATGATAGACAATTCATGTCATAAAAATTTATTTTTAACTGCAAAAAAAGTTTAAAATTAGTTGTTTCTTGAAAATTTTCAAAAGATGTACAATTTTGATAAATTTCCCACCCCCAAATAAAAGAGAACATCGTCCTCGATGTTTAAAACCGCATATAAAAATGAAAAGAACAAGGGAGGAAAGATAGTACCATAATGAACCACTAGTGCAATGTACCGCACTCTAGAGCATAGATGAAACCTGAAGAACAGATGTGATACAAAAAAAATGTACAAGTCTATAAAGCATGTGAAAAGCATTGGGTGGTGTGGAACACCACCCCCAAACAGGATAAAACTCATATTCAGAAATAATGACCAACGGACTGCCTCCCGGTAGCGCTAAGTTAACATCTTCAGCCAGACCAACCGTTCTCACCCTAAAGATAAGATCTATGAAAGAACAGGGTGGCAGAAAAATGGGTGATGATGATCACCCCCAAACAAGACTGAATAGTCAGTCTTCATTAATGGGGTTAACAAGGACAATTTCTTCAATGGGAGAGGGGCCGAGCTCTAAGAAAGGCTTCAATCGTTGACCGTTGACCTAAAATAGGCTACCATCCTTAGGATTTGGAACTGTGATGGCACCATAAGGAGTAACAGATTCGATAATAAGGGGTCTAGACCACCGGGTTTTTAACATCCCGGGAAAGAGATGAAGACGGGAGTTATATAACAGCACTTTCTGACCCGTCGATATCAAAATTGAGGGCTTTGACAGCCCAATAAGCATGATGTTCAAGCTCGACAGGTAAGTGGCATGCTTTACCAAAGACCAAGCGATAAGAAGACATGTCAATCGGAGTCTTAAAAGCAGTACGGTATGCCCACAAAGCATTATTCAAGCGTAAGGACCAGTCTTTCCTGTTAGGATTAACTGTTTTTTCTAAGATTTGCTTGATTTCTAGGTTGGAAACTTTAACTTGACCACTAGTCTGAGGGTGGTAAGAGAGACCAACTTTGTGGGTAACACCACATTTTTTTACGAGATGTTCAAAGACTCGATTACATAAATGTTTACCCCCATCACTAATGATAGCTTTGGGAGTTCCAAAACGTGTGAAAACATACTCCTTAAGAAACTGGACCACAATGCGATGGTCATTAGTGCGGAAAGCTATGGCTTCAATCCATTTGGAAACATAATCAACTGCAACGAGTATATATTAGAAGCCATGAGATGAGGGAAAAGGACCCATTAAATCAATGCCCCATACATCGAAGATTTCGACGATGAGAATGGGTGTGCGGGGCATCATGTGACGACGAGAGATATGCCCAGATTGTTGGCATTTGGCACAAGCCTGGCAGTAGTGGTGGGCATCTCGAAAAAGAGTGGTCCAATAGAAACCACTTTGTAAAATTTTAGTGGCGGTTTTCTTAGAGCTAAAATGGCCACCACAGTCACCGTCGTGACAAAAGGAGAGTATACTTGATTGTTCATGGTTAGGAACACAACGGCGAATGACTTGATCAAAGCAATACTTAAAAAGGAAGGGATCATCCCAAGAGTAAAATTTCACCTGGGCCATCAACTTAGAATGCTCTTATTTTGACCAATGATTGGGCAGTTGGTCGGTAACAAGGAAATTAACAATATCGGCATACCAAGGAGCGGTGGAGAGAGAAAAAAGTTACTCATCGAGAAATGTTTCCGAAATAGGGACAGGATTAGATGTAGACGTAACAGTGAGGCGAGAGAGATGATCAGTAACCAAATTTTCGCACCCTTTATTATCGCAAATTTCGAGGTCAAACTCTTGAAACAAGAGAATTCACCGTATCAAATGTGGCTTAGAATCCTTCTTCTGAAGAAGGTGCCTCGGGGTGGCATGGTCGGTGTAAATGATGATAGGGGAACCGATGAAATAAGATATAAACTTATCGAGTGCGAATACGACAACCAGCAACTCCTTTTCGGTGGTCGTGTAATGAAGTTGAGCATCATGGAGGGTTCTGCTAGCATAATAAATGACGTGCTGGCGCTTGTCAACCCGCTGACCAAGTATAGCACCTAGAGAAAAATTAGATGCCTCACACATGAGCTCAAATGGTAAAGACCAATTAGGAGGCTGAATGATAGGAGAAGAAGTGAGCTCGGTTTTAAAGCACGCAAAAGAAGCAACACAGGCATCATCAACGATAAAGGGAACATCTTTGGATGAAAGGGTTATTAAAAGTCGAAAGATTTTAGAAAAGTACTTGATGAAACGACGATAGAAGTTCGCATGTCCTAAGAAGGAGCGAATGTTCTTAACAGACTTAGGAATGGGACGCGAGGAGATTATGTCAACTTTTTCTTTATCTACTTCAATACCGTCGCGAGAGACTACGTGACCTAAAACAATCCCCTTTTTATCATGAAATGAAATTTTTCCCAATTGAGGACCAATTTCTTTTCTTGACAACGTTTGAGGACCATAGTGAGGTGAGAAAGGCATTGCTCGAAGGAAGAACCAAACACTTAAAAATCATCCGTAAAGATTTCGAGAAAACGTTCTACCATGTCACTAAAAATGGTAATCATACACCGTTGAAAAGTCACAGGTGCATTGCAAAGGCCAAAGGGCATGCGAGAGTAGGCAAAAGTGCCAAAGGGACAGGTGAAGGTAGTTTTCTCTTGGTCCTCAGGGGCAATTGGAATTTGGTTGTATCCTAAATAGCCGTCAAGGAAGCAGTAATATGCATGACCAGCTAAACGTTCGAGCATTTGGTCGATATAGGGAAGAGGAAAATGGTCCTTGCGAGTGACATCATTTAGCTTGCGATAGTTAATGGAAATATGCCAGCCTGTTTGCATACAGGTGGGAACAAGCTCATTGTCACTATTTTTTATGATGGTGACACCAGACTTTTTCGGTACCATATGAATGGGACTGACCCACTGACTGTCTGAGATAGGGTAGATAATACCATCATCGAGCAATTTTAAAATCTCAACGCGCACGACTTCTTTCATAGCAGGGTTGAGTCGACGTTGGGGTTCATGAGAAGTCTTGGCGTTCTCCTCCAAATGAATGCGATGATTACAAACATTGGGGTTCACACCGTGAATATCAGAAATGGTCCATCCGATAGCAGTGCTATGTTGAGTAAGGGTGTGGACTAATTGCTCTTCTTGTGCAGGGGTCAAGTCGGAAGCAATGATGACAAGGTGATAGTTGTTGGGGCCTAATAAAGTATATTTCAACTCGAGAGGTAAGGGCTTAAGCTCCAAACTAGTAGGTGGCGCAGGAGTGACATCGGCCTCAGATGCAGAAACAGAGTCCGGAGAGTTCTCGGTGCATAAAGTGGAGGAATATGATGTGGCAGGGAGTTCAGAAGGTGGAACAAGGTGATCCATAGAGTGAATAGTGTTAACATAGAGGGGCTCGAAGGGAGGATCCCAAGAGGAAGTGTTCATCAGTCGAGTGGAATCTAACAGGGCATTGAGTGCAGAGATGGAGGAATCAATGTCAAAATCGAATCCAAAATGGGCCAAACATTGTTGGAGAGGATCGACAGGGTAAGATTGATCCAACATGTCATTAACTAAGGAGTCAATCACACATACCTCATCAATAGAATCGACATCAGCCCGATTTTTGCATAAGGTGGAATTTATTGACTTCTACAATCATGGTGCCAAAAGAGAGATTCATAAACCCATCGCCACAGTTGATGATGGCATTAGCAGTGGTCAGAAAGGGGCGACCCAATATGATAGGAGTATTGGTTGGGTCGGGCGCAGGAGTGTCTAAGATGATGAAATCCACATGATAGTAAAAGTCTGAAACTTTTACCAAAACATCTTCAACGATTCCTTTGGGTAATTTTACGGAATGATCAGCAAGTTGAAGAGTAACTCGTGTAGGTTTCATGTTCTGTAAACCTAACTCAAGGTAGAGGGAGTAAGGTAACAAATTAGCACTAGCCGCAAGATCAAGTAAAGCACTAGTAGTGAACGTGTCGCCTAACATGCAAGAGATAGTTGGACGACTAGGGTCTTTATACTTCACAACACCATTATTATGGAGAAGGGACGTAGCTTGCTCAGTCAGGAAAGCATCACGCGGAACATTGGTCCTACGCTTAACAGTGCACAAGTCCTTCAAAAATTTGGCATATAAGGGGACTTGTTGAATCGCGGTGAAGAATGGAATGTTAATGTGAACATTCTGAAAGACTTTCTTGATCTCATCAAATTGTTGGGCTTTCTTAGTGGGAGCCAACCGATGAGGGAATGGTGCTTTGGGCACATAAACAGAGGTGGGATCAGGAGGATTGGACTCAATGTGAGATGGGGATTTAGACGGTGGGGTAACCTTAGGGATAGGCGCTAAAGGTGGGAGGGTCGGGTGTGGGACATCAGTGGGAGCATGAATACCATTATCAACTTATTTTCTCGAGCGAAGAGTAGACACTGCTTTCAGATCCGCTTGGTAGTTGGGTGGATTGGAAGTGGAACCAACCTCGTAGGCCGAGTCTTTTCCATTCCCCTTAGGGTTAGCAATGGGTTGACTGGGAAAATGACCTTTCTCTCCCTCAGACTCGAATTGGTTGAAACGCTGCTCAAGCCGTTGGAGGGCTTGAGTCTGAGTGGTCATAAGCTGAGTGAGGAGATTCTCGAGAGAAGAGGTGGAGGAATTGGGCGGAGGGGCATAAGATGGTTGGGGAACTAACTCGGGCTGAGAATTAAGCGATTGTGAATACTCAAAGGAAGGAGGGGGAATAGGAACAAGCTGATTAGTGTTGGTTGAATGTCCGTCGTGGGGGACAAAGGAAGATGGAAAGCGTGATTGATGGTAAGGAGCAGACTGATGTGGGACAGGAGGGCGAGGTTGCCTTTGTGGGTTGTGTGGAAACCCAGGTGGACCACCAATATGCTGTTGTGGTTGGGAAGGAGTGAAGTTGTTGTCATACTTATAAGAGAAATAGGGGTGATTCCTATTGTTGGGATTGTAAGTAAATGATGGGGGAACGAGTTTCCTAGTGGTATCAAAGGCACATGCTTGGGCCATGGTGGGTTCGGGATCATCTTGCAATAGGGAGAACAAATGAGCTAAATTATTTTGACTTAAGCATACACCACAAGATGAAGGACTTGAATCGTTTACAGTCATTGCTTGTTTAGAAAGTGTAGCATTTTGTTGCATAGTACAACTGAGAGCGTCAACGATTTTAGTCAAAGAGTGTAAGCTGTGTAGCAAACTTTTAAAATCAGGATCAGTTTTGACCTCAGAAGTGTTCCCTACACGTGGAGGATCGGATATCAAAAATGCATTGGTGCCCTCCCAATCTTGGGAGTCATCGCCTAATTCAAGGAGAAAATTATAGGCGGCAGTGGGAGTCAAATGCATGAACTTCCCTTTATGCATGGATTCAATCATGGTGCGAGAATAAGGGATAGGACCATTGTAAAAACTATGGACTAAGCGACTTTTCTCGAGACCGTGATGTGGGCAACTATTAATATAGCTTGAAAATGGTCCCAGGCTTCACAAAATTGTTCAGTAGGCTTTTGAATAAAATCCTGAATTTCTTAGCGCATTTCATTTGTTTTGCTCATGGGATAGAATTTAGACATGAACTTCTTGACAAGCTGTTCCAAGTTTGGATAGAATTCGGGGGCAAGGAATGGAGCCACGCGGATGCATTATCGTGAAGAGAAAAGGGAAACAACCGAAGACGAACATTCTCTTCGTCTAAGTTTTGATTTTTAAAAGTAGCGCATATAGTGAGAAATTTTCGCAAGTGAGTATAAGGAGACTCACGTTTAAGGCCATGAAAATTGGGCAACATAGAAATAGTCGTGGGGGAAATTTAAAATTGCACGGCCCGAGTGGGCGGAAGGACGATACATGAAGGCAGAGTGTACGTAATGGGGGAAAAGTAGTCTCTTAAAGCGAGTTCGTCGGCCATGATGGGTGGGGTAACAGAACCAGGGGAAGTGGGAGAACTAGGCATCTCCAAAGAAGAAGAACACGGATCAGGAAAAGGAGGAGGAATGGCAACGATAGGGACACGATCACCTAAGAGGGAATTTAGAGATGGAGCACTAGGGGAACGTGTTAATCGATGATCAATGCATTGTCAATGTGGAATAAAAGCAAGGAAAATTTTTTTTGGGGATTTTTAGTTGTTTGAAAAAGAAGAAAATATTTTTGGATTTTTTTGGAAAATGAGGAAGGAAAAAATGAAAAATATTTTTGGAGTTTTGTTGTGAGAAAAAATGAGGCGGAAAAAAGGAAAATAGTTTTGTAGTTTTGGTTTTTGTAAAAAAATGCCGAAAAAACGGGCGATGGACTAACGGTGGAAAAACTGACAGTTGGAGCAAAAATTGGACTACCTAAAGGAACAACTTAGACACGTACACAAATGGAACAAGTCCGAAAGTGCACATAGCCAAATTATTATCTATAAGTTAAGTGATTGAGTAGTCAATTTTAATTAGTCCGCGAGCGAGAAAATCACGGAATCTTAAGCCTCGCCGATAAAAGTGTGCTCCTAATTTCTTCCCGAGAGATAAGAGGCTTACTAGTTAAGGCTCACCACACTAGCTACTACATCACACAACTATCCGGTACCACACTGGGGAAAACACAACCCGTTTTACTGGGCGGCCTCACTTAAAACCCAGTTTCCCTAGACAAAAGTCTTAAGATAGTGGAATGAAGATTTGCAGGTGCGGAAAGGACTCACTAGAGTATCCTACGAGGGTCTCGTTCCGAAAGGGTCCTAATGAACTCCGTTCCTACTTGGCTTGCTAGTTGATTGATTTTAATTTAAGTGAGAGCACGGGTAACAAGCAAATAGAGATGTGATTGAGTGGGTGATGAAATCCCAACTCGTTGCAATGACCGGGTATAGGTCTTAGGTAAATTTATTCATCAAACCATCAAATTTAAGCGCGATACAGAAATAAAAAGAAGATAGGAGCAAGTAGCACATAAAAATTGACTCGCTTGCAGGAGATTCACGAGTGATAAAGAGTTTACCTACCATGATTTTTACACGTGTGGGGTGAAGACCGAGTTGTGTCGACCGGGGGAAAGTACGTCTACTTCAGTCGTCCCCGGGAGTCCTACCGACCCAAAGTAGAGGGGCTTCTAAATCCTCGCCTTTGGACGCCCTCTCTCTACCTTGTCCGGTTTCCCTTTTCGCTTTTATTTTTATTTTTTTCATTTTTTGGAATAAATATTACAAAAATAAATCGATGTAAAAATGCACCCAAATTAATTACAAGGCCTCAATAATCCTAAACAACCACTGTAAGGAGGGAGAATAAGGAATAATTATATAAAAAAATATAAATTACAAATCTTCACGGGCTTCAATCTTCAAGAAATCGGCAACGACGCCATTTGATATCTCTTAATTTGTGTCTTCCTTCAGTTATGGATTTGGAATGGCGTTGCGGTCAAACTTCGAGTATCAAAATTCCTGAAATTACCTACAAAACTTGTTAAAAATTCAGTATCGTGGAAAATTCGGGTATCAATCCAATTTCTAGCGTTGAAACTTTAATCGTGAAAACTTGCAATTCCAATTTTTATTGAAAATCTTTTTGTGTTTTTAAAATTTTTATTTGTTTTATTTTTTTACATTTTAAAAATAATTTTTCAAGGGAGGAACAAAAATTTATGCAACTAAAAAGACTATGGAAAATGAGAAAGTTATCTAGTTTGGAATTTATGAGAAGAAACAAGAGGTGGGATTACACTGCGTAGTCAAATTAATTTAAAAACCTATTTATTCAACTGAATAGTTCAAAATAATATTTAATTTAAAATTTAACTCTCGTTACAATCCTAAATTCAATTTTATCTTTTTCAACAATTAAATGAGGAATAGTCACAACATAAAAAAATAAGATTCAAACTCGTTTCAATAAAATATCCGCTAAGATCAATTTATTAAAATTTGTACGAATCTTTGAATTGCATACACAAAATTAATATTTAAATTTAAGAATAATACTTATCTCTAAGTGAAATTCAAAAATCCAATATTCATTTTTACCATTAATTTATTAACTCTCGTTACATAAATTAATGTGTGATTTTTCCCAATTTAATTAGCTTAGAACACATCTACGAATCATTATTCAAATAAAAAAAATTCAACATACGCATTTCATCCCACCCCTTGAATGGGGTGTTTAGCCAAACATCATTAAAATTTTAACACAAGCACAATTAACAAACAAGAAACTAAAGAGAAAGAGAAAGAAATAGGATACGCAATAATTTCTTGTGTCAACTATGTGCATGAACACGCGTCCCAAACTTGTCACAAAATCTGATTGGATTACAAAACTAAAAGTAAAAAATAAACTTACAAATTTTTCTAGAGCTAAAACTATATTTTTTCTGACTATCTTTTCTACCCTCTTTTTTTCTTTTTTTGTCTCTCCGTTCTCTTTCTGTTTATCTGTTCTCTTTTTTATGCTGAGAGAGTCCCCTTTTATAAGCTTCACCCCTTTTTCTTTAGTTTCACGATTTGGTTTGGATGGAAAGATTTTTATGGGATTTGAACGTTGCCAAATCAGAAGTTAAAATTTAGCTTTGATTTGCACGTGGCTTTGGTTGAAACTTCCGATTTTAAAAGGATTTGGGTTGGAGATAGTAGGTGATTTTCAGTTTTGTGTGTGAGGAGTGAATCGGGCAGCTTGATTTCAGGTTAAGGGGTATTGGGTTAGAGTAGGTGTGGTCGCGATTTGGTTCTGGGTAGCTCGCGGGTTGGTGGTCCGATTTTGTTGGGTCTCCGGATTGGTGTTTTAATGGGTTGAGTCACACAGGGGCAGGGGGAGTTTCGGGTTTTGGTTTTGCCCGGATCGTGGCCTGGTTCTGGCACGGATCCGGGGTTGACAGGTTGCGGGTTTCTGTTGGTTGGCGCCGAGGACAGAGATCGGGTTTAAGGGTCTCGCGTCGCCGGCGATTTTGTGAGGTCCGGCGGGGGTATAAGGTGGATCGGGGTTGACAGGTGGGGTGTGGGTGGTTTATGTGGATGTTTGGTTATAGTGGAATGAGGAGAGAGAGTGGGTGTAAGGTTGAAGATGGGTGTAGGGTGTTTTGGGGTGAGGTAGGGTATATGGGAATATGGTGGGTGTGAGGTGGCATATGTGTGTATGTGTTGTGTATAGAAGTAGGGTGTGTGTGTGTGTAATTTGTACCCAATAAAAATAAATAAAATCCTAAAAAAATAAAATTAGTAAACACTAAAATTTAAATAAAATAAAAGTTCTAATATAAGTAAAACTAAAATTAAAAAAATAAAAGAAATAAAACTAAAAACCTAATAAAATTATAAAAACAAAAGATCTAAAAAAAAGGTAATATATAATAAAAATAAAAATGAACTTCTAAAAATTAATCTTAAGAAAATAAGATAAAATAAAAGAAAAACTAAAACTAATAAAATCAAAATCAAAATAATATAGAAAAATAGAAAATAAATCCTAGAAATTTCTAAATAAATCCTAGAAATAAAATGGCTAGAAATAAAAATCTAGAAAAATAATAAAGGTACAAACTCAACATACACGGGGCTCGGGAATGGTCTGGGCTCGGTGTAGGCTTAGGTTTGGGTTACGGGACTGTTTCGGGGCATCGAATCATATCGGGGCAAGCTCAGAATGGACTTCTCACTTCACGATCTCTTTTGATTTCTTCGTTGCACGCTTTTGACCGCTTCTGTGTCACAATTGACTTGATTTAGCATTATTTGATACTGCGGCTGCTGATTGACCTGCAAAATGATAAAATACGAACATAAAGCCAATTTTAATTAAAAACGAGTGACTAAAATGCATCTTTTCGTGGCTTAAATCATACACTTTTGGGTGCTTATCAATACCAAAGTCAAAAAGAAGAAGGATATTAGTGATTCAAGAAGATTAACTTTTACTTTCATTCTGAGGTAAGAATTTTCTAGCTTACTTTGACTTCCAACTTATTTATTTATTTAATTGTGTAGACTCCCATGCAGATTTTTGGATTTGGTTTGTGATTAATATTAGGGAATAGGTTTCACCATATGTATGTAGAGGATCTCACTTTGATGATTAGAAAATTGTAGAATTGAAAGATTGTTTAGAAAATCTGAAAAAATAATAATGTTGGTTTAGAGATAGATCTTGTGTTTTGATATTATAGGGTTATAGTGCAGATCTAATGATTACCCCTGAAAAATATTGGTTATTGTCACAAATTCATGAAAAAGAATGGATCTTGAAAATTAGGAATCAACCCCCCCCCCCCCCCCCCCCACACACACACACACACATCCCCCTTATTTTGGAGGAACTTGTATTCTTATGAATTAATCATGAATTAGGTGTGATTTTCATGTAAAAATTGTTAGTAGATGAGATAAAACCAGTCAATGATCATATAAGGTGTTAGGATAACTTTTGAGAAATGAACAATGGATAATTTATGAAGAAACTTGTGTAAATTCTGCCCAAACACTTAACAACCCCCAATTTACCCAAACTCAAGGGTGAATCGGTTCGGATACCCTGTTCACCCCAGGTTGGTCAGTTTTCATTTTAGGCTAATTGTCTAAGGTCGCGATAAATTTAAGAGTTACGAAATATTATTTTTAACACCTCTGGAATATAAGTAGGATTAAAACATACCCATTTGGGCTAACCGAGAATTTTTTGAAAAAATTGGTAAGATAATATATTCCTTAGGTTAGTCGAGAATAGGATCCGAGTTACGAGGATTTGGAGTTTACGTTATGACTCGAGAGGTCAGGTGACTACCTAAATAATTTGTCAAAATTCAATAATGATTAAATGACTATTTAAAATTGAGGAATTTATATTTAAAAGGAAGGTTGGTAAACACCTAAATTAATTAGGGATTATCTTTGGGAAAGGTTGGGATTATCATTTAAATATAAAGATTAATAATTAACGCGATAGTTAATTAACAGCTAATTATTATTAAACAAATCAATAGTATATCGTAGGGGTAATTATAAAGTAATTACCTATACATATTATGTGATAGGAATAATATGAAATTGTTTATTTGTGTGGAACATACCTATGTTCATGGACGATCCTATCGGTTGGGATTACGTGCGTTCGGGACCGTAGCATATGTCGGCACATGTGGGCTAGGCATTGTGTAGTCCGTTACTTAGGTACTACGTATCAACGAGGGTTATGAGAGATATGCGTAGATGCTGGGATCAATCGTCACCGTTGGGTATGGGTCGTGAAATGGTGTACTATGTAGGGATCGCTCCACTTGTGTGTGTTTTGTGACGTTCGATTTGGATAAGAGATTCCTCCGAACTTACCGATAGAACACGAACGAGACATAGATGGTAGATGCCATGTAGTGTCGCATGTATGTATGCATGTACAGACTTATACAAATGTAAACCTGTGAATGAAATGAAGTTAATTATCTAAGTCTAAGGATGCGTACAATTGATTATAAACCCAATATTACGTAGTATACATAAGGAATGGTGTGTCACTATTGCAAGTAATATGGCTTGAGAACTTGAGAAATTGGCAAGGGTGTAGACAATGGTATGTCCAATACACAATTTATGTTAGATGGATCGCATGTTTAATAATGCTCTCGTTATCTATATTGCATTTGGGTTATGGGGATAGGATAAGATTAGTATTGTACCTAGGTGAGAGGTGAGAAAAATTATTTTATGCGAGTGCCGATGAGAGAGACCTGTTTGAATTAACTGTAATCTTGCATTTCAATTTCAATAAGTTAATTCTTGTAAATCTAGGGCAATTAGCCAAATTAAAAATGTTTTCTCCCCCCAGGTGCTCCAAGAGATAGATCAACCTTCCAGTCTCAGCTTACACATCGGATTTCATATTGTTTGATTCTAGATTAGGTTGCTTCTCTATTTCAGTTTGATTACTTTTAGGATTATTGTATGGGCATAAGCCCGAAGTCTATTTTATTTCAGTTGGTTTGAGACACTTATTTTTATTTAGTTTTTATTCGTACTATATGGATGTTGGATTTATTATTAAAATTGATTTTGAATTAAAGATCGGGCTACTGTGTCTGGCCAACGTTTATGTAAGAAAATGGCGGTTGTTATAAGAATCAAGAAATGAAATGAATTATATAGCACTCACTTAAGATACACATGTAACAATGGAAAGTACACATTCCCTAAAAATATAGAGATTATAATGCTCATTCCACCATTTTTGTTAAACACGTACATTGCAATAAAGAAATTATCAACTTTCATAATACTTTAGCTTACTAAAAACTACCAAACAATTGGAATATCAATACAAATACTTGCCAATTTGAAGTCTCAAATCAGATTTAAAATGTAAAATAAATAGGAACTCAACTTGAAGGACATCAAATAATGATATATGTGGGGACTAGAAGCCTGAAATCAAAATATTTTGAACCCGTTGAAGATCTTTATTGCTTCGGATCCCTCCAATCCTTTCGATTCTGGATCGATTAATTACGGGATATTTTGCAGTGAAGGTTATGATCGAATTCTTTAAACCTGGGGCATGTCAATCCTAAATGAAACTAATTATGATTGATCCTACTATCAATCAAATCAATCTGTCATACTTCTTCACAACTTGTACGATGTATTAAGAATTTTTTTATTGGTTGCAATACATTTCATGTACAAAATTATGTAATATGCTTGAGATCACATTAAGTGTCGAACATATCAAGTCCACAATCTTCATATGAAGATGAGAGGATATGTATTTAATAAGAGATAGGAGCGCGAGAGAATTGGGAGGGAGAAGGGCTCAGTCATCCTAAGTCAATGAGAGGTTTGGGTTTTCATTGTGACTCATACATGGGTCTTTTAATTTATTAGGTGTAAACCCATGCGATACGCAGGCTAGATAATTTTGATAGTCAATGCGCACCTAGAGTGTATATTGTTTTGACTTTGATAGTCTAGCATTTTTACCAATGAATAATAAGAAAGAAAAACTTGTAGCACTATCAAATATTGTAATTCATACAAAGAATGTCGCATTGAAAACCCATTACAAAAATATACGCAAGTTGAATGTTTCAATTTATTTAATTATCGCGTCAAATTTATTTTAACATGAGACACACAATGGAGCGATTCAAACACGTGTAAAGAAGTTATATGTTGAATGGGTATGCTATAAAATTTATAACCTATTTGGAAGGATGAAATATGAGGATGTAAAGAGAGCATGGTTGTTAAAGAGGACTATATCAAGAGTACATTATTTAAATGCCAATATATTTGATAAAGAAAAATACATTGTGTATAGTCATAAGTCTAGAAAAAAAACATAAACTTAGAAAAAAAAATGGAGAATACAAATAAAGTTTGTGAAAATGAATTTTTACTTATAGTAATTGACTACTCCATCTCAGTTTTAGGGACAAGAAGGAGAAATAATATACGTGTTAACATGGTTATTAAGTTTATCATCATTTTAACAGCAAAAATCCTCAAAAATATAGGGAAAGAACATCATTATGCATGTTAATTTTTAAAATAAATATAATTTAGAATTTCAAATCAAATTTCTTCTAGGCGATAAGAACGAAGAAAAGAATAGAATGACAACAAATGTTTAACTTTGTCTTCATTTGAATATCATCAACCGAATTCGAGTCTTATTCTTACTTGGTATAGTAAAAGGCATGACTCGTCGATAGCTCGTTTTTTGGAGTTTTTTGAGGAATTTTAGGTGCTTGGCTTGTTTGTTCTGGGTTCCAGACCTTTGTCTTTTATTTTGTATACTTCCTGTATACGGATTTTTGCTCCCTTAGGCGGGTTTGTTTTATGGTATCATTTACTTATCAAAAAAATAAAATAAAAATATCATCAAACAATTTATTTCAATTAAACAAAGTGAAATAACAATTCAAGAGTTGTCCCACTATCAATAAAAAGTGCCAAGATATCTTCTTAGAGAACGATAATTTTTTTACATTCCACCAACAATATTCAAACATTAAAATGATGTTTTCAAATCATTCTTTTTATGCTTAAGTGACATTACATTTAAAAACCTATACTTACTGCGTATGTTTGAAAACATATACCTATAGTTGATAGGATGGGTGGTCTCATTCTCATAAACCTACTACCATATAAACACACACACACACACACACACATATATATATATATATATATATAGAGAGAGAGAGAGAGAGAGAGAGATGATCACAAGTGGACCAAAAGAATGGACTTTTTAATGGACTTAATAAAAAAGACTAATAACCCACTAATTTTAATTCCTTGGTGTAATGGTTCCGCGCCAGCGGCACCCAATAACCGAGACTTATTAGTCTTTTTTGTTAAGTCCATTAAAAAGTCCATTCTTTTGGTACACTTGTGAACCTCTCCCTATATATATATACACAAGTAGACAGAAAAATATATTTATATATCTTCATTTTAACCCTAACATTGGACGAAATGACTTTACTTTAAAGTCAAGGTTGTAGATGGGTTTGCCTTCGTTGATTGTGCCATTATCCGCCGACTATCTGGAGGTTGATTCTTTAACTTTCGAGCTAGGTCATCGAACTACCGAACTACCCAATGACGTGAAAAAGAATAATGGTGGTGGGATTTATATGCAATCAGCATTGTTAACATTCACTAGTTGATAAACTTGGCCAACTATGTATGTGATAACAAAAAGACCCAGGTTTACTGATGGTGGATACTAAGAGAGGACAACCGCAATCAATGTGCGTCAATGGTTGAGGCAGAGAATTTTCTCACTCTTTGAACCGAAACATGATTACGATAAATGGGTGGGGCGATGGATGCTCAGTTTATATGATAAGAAAAAGGAGAACTGTTTGCAGAATTTTTTTGTGGGAGATAATTGTGTGTTAAAAAATGGAGGCTATAACTTTTTTTATGGGCAACAAAAAAGAGACGTTGGTAAACAAACGTGGAGAGAATACAAAAGTTTTATGTGCGTATGTTTGAAAACAAAAGTTTTTGTCTGTCTTTGAACAGATATAGGAGCTGCACGCCCTTTGGAAATAATCCCACATCGGTAAGGCACTGAAATAAGGTGTGGTATATTTACACTTTTGTGGAACCAATGGGCAAGCCCTTTGGGCATTAGATGTTTTGCGTGTATGGGTGGGGGACTTATTGGGCCAAGTCACAAGCACGCGCGCCGCTGCCGCCGTTCGTCCAGCGCGGCCCGTGCCCGTGTCCGGGTCTTGGGTTTGGGCTCATTAAGAAATAATTTTTTGGACAAATATATAATTATTTTTTGGGCTTTAAAAAATTATTTTTTAACGTTTTTTTAATTCCAAAAAATTAAAACGTGTTTTATTCTGAGTTGATTTCTTCAACTGAGTTTCCCACTACTTCCAGTTTTTTCTCTCCACATTTGTTTACCAACGTCTCTTTTTGTTGCCCATAAAAGAGGTTGTAGCGTCCGTTTTTTAACACACAGTTATCTCCCACAAAAAAATTCTGCAAACAGTTCTCATCTTTTCTAACCTGCGAATTTTTTTAATACACAGAAATAATTATTCATCCATTGAATAATTATAACGACACATATATATATAATCTTTCCCAGATTATTTATATTTATCATGATCGAGCAGTATATATATTTTAGAATGGGTGTTTGTTGAGCGAATCAGATTCGTGTTGCTGATTCGTATTATTTTTTGAGGTTGTTTTATCCTGGGGGTGACGGGGTTGTACACTGTCGGCACAAATTGGAGGCAGAGCCGCGAAACACCTTAAAGAGAGCGACATTGTCCGCGACTCAGCCATATTTTTGGACTGTCCAGTTTCGGGTTTCTTATATTTTTCGCCTTCGATTTATCAGCTCCTAAATTGGGTAATTTTGTTCCCTACTTTAATTATGCATTTATTTAAATTGCTGCAACAACAATTTTAAGGTGTTCTGAAATTCTGCCATGGACGAAATTAACTCAAGAAATTAATAAGCCTTTTAAATATGAAGGCATCCATTTTAAACGTTGGAGCAAAAAACTGCTATTTTATTTAACTACGAAAAAAGTCGCATCGTGTGTTCAATTTGACAAACCCGTAGTAAATAATCCACCTACTGTTGAGGAAAGAAAAACAATTAGAAATTGGGAGGAAAATGATTTTCTGTGCAAGAACTGTATTCTGAATGCTCTAAGTGACGAACTTTATGACTATTATGCCAATTATAAAACTGTGAAAGATGTTTGGGACGCACTTTTTAAAAAATATGACACGGAGGAGGCGGGTGCTAAAAAATATGCCGTCAGCTGTTATTTGAAATTTCAAATGACGGATGACAAATCTGTTGTTGCTCAAATCCATGATTTGTAAATGATTGCCCATGAAATTATTTCCGAGGGCATGACTTTAGATGTGCAATTTCAGGTGGCTATAATTATTGATAAATTGCCTCCACTGTTCAAAGAGTTTAAAAAATATTTTGAGGCATAAGTCTAAAGAATTTTCACTAGAGTCACTTATTACTAAATTGAGAATTGAGGAAGAATCCCGAAAACATGACTATAAAGATGAAATTCTTATTGTGTCTAACAATAAAAATTAGAAAAAGAACCACACTCCAGTTGTTTTAAAAGAAAACGAAAAAAATATGAAAAATCAGACAAAGAGCCACAACCAGAATTTTTAAAATCAGACTCAGACTCAGAATAAGTATAAGAACCCTGGAAATGGACAGTCTAGCAACTCGGGACAGTTTCTCCATTTCAAGTGTGGCAAGCCTGGCCATATGGCTCGCAAATGTCGCAATGCGCCACAAGCACAAGCGAATTTGACCGAAGAGGACCTATGTGCTATGATTTCAGAAATCAACATGGTTAGCGGTGCCGAAGGGTGGTGGTTGGATACTGGGGCTTCCCGCCATATCTGTTATGACCGTAGTCTGTTTAAGACTTATTCTGAGACTGCAGATAAGAAGGTGTTGTTGAGTGATTCTCACTCCACTGAGGTTGCTGGTACTGAAAATGTGGAATTGAAGTTCCCTTCGGGAAAGATAATTATCTTCAAAGAAGTTCTTCACACTCCCGAGATAAGAAAAAAATTTGGTTTCGGGTTATCTTCTCAACAAAGTTGGCTTTACTCAAACTATTGGTGCTGATTTATTTACTTTGACCAAAAATAGAATTTTTGTAGGCAAGGGTTATGCCACTGATGGGATGTTTAAATTGAATGTTGATGCAATGAATAAAATTTCTCCTTCTGCTTATATTGCTTGTTCATTTAATGTTTGGCATGCTAGGCTTTGTCATGTTAATAAACGACTAGTTAAAAATATGAGCACTTTAGGATTAATTCCCGAATTATCATTAAATGATTTTGAAAAATGTGAATGGTGTAGTCAAGCAAAAATCACTAAGACACTACATAAATCTGTTTTTAAAGAATTTGAACCACTTGATTTAATTCATTCGGATATTTGTGAATTAGATGGTGTCACAACTAGAAATGACAAACGTTATTTTATAACTTTTATTGATGACTGTTCTGATTATTCATTCGTGTATTTAATGAAAAATAAAAGTCAAGCGTTTGACATTTTTAAAATTTTCCTTAATGAAATTGAAAATCAATTTAATCGGAAAATAAAAAGGTTACGTAGTGATAGAGGCACCGAATATGATTCTGGACCATTTATTGAATTTTATAAAACCCACGGTATTATTCACGAAAAAACTGCCCCTTATTCGCCCAAAATGAATGGTAAAGTCGAAAGAAAAAATAGGACATTAACTGAATTAGTTGTGGCTATTTTATTAAATTCAGGGGTTGCCTCACATTGGTGGGGTGAAATTATTT
Source organism: Sambucus nigra (assembly GCA_949130495.1). Lineage (NCBI taxonomy): Eukaryota > Viridiplantae > Streptophyta > Magnoliopsida > Dipsacales > Adoxaceae > Sambucus > Sambucus nigra. Next base: position 57,482,458 of record OX422220.1, read on the forward strand.
TGACTGTCTGTCACGTGCTTAATAGAATTCCTAAGACTAAAATGAAAATATCTCCTTATGAAATTTGGAAAAATATTAAGCCCAACGTGTCATACTTTAGAACGTGGGGGTGCTTAGCCTATGTACGTATACCCGACCCTAAAAGGTCTAAATTGGCGAGTAGAGCATATGAGTGTGTTTTTATAGGCTATGCTATTAATTGCAAAGCATACCGATTTTATGACTTGAAAAATTAAGTAATTATTGAATCAAATGATGCCGATTTTTATGAAGATAAATTTCCTTTTAAATTGAGAAATAGTGGGGGCTAGTCATCCACTAATGTTTCTTTAAATAAAAACAAAGAAAATAATGAATCCATTTTAGAACTTCAAAAAAGTAAAAGGGCTCGTGTAGAAAAAGATTTTGGTCCCGAATTTTATGCCTACACTTTAGAGGAGGATCCTAACACTATTCAAGAAGCTTTATCTTCTTTGGATGCCGATTTATGGCAAGAGGCTATTAATGACGAAATGGATTCTTTGGAAACAAATAAAACTTGGCATTTAGTGGACCTTCCTCCTGGATGTAAAACAATTGGGTGTAAATGGATTCTTAAAAAGAAATTAAAACCTGATGGCACTGTTGAAAAATATAAGGCACGCCTTGTTGCTAAAGGTTTTAGACAAAGAGAAAATGTAGACTTTTTTGATACATTTTCACCCGTGACTAGAATAACGTCTATACGTGTACTATTTGCTATAGCTGCCTTAAATGATTTAATTGTACACCAAATGGATGTTAAAACTGCATTTTTAAATGGAGAATTAGAAGAAGAGATTTATATGGATCAACCTGAAGGTTTTATTATACACGGTCAAGAAAATAAAGTACGTAAATTAGATAAATCTCTTTATGGACTCAAACAGGCACCAAAACAATGGCATGATAAATTTGATAGCTTAGTCATCTCTAATGGGTTTAAAATAAATGAAAGTGACAAATGCATTTATTATAAATATGTTGAGAACATTTGCACCATTATATGTCTTTATGTTGATGACTTGCTTATATTCGGTTCTAATATTCATGCCGTAGAAAATGTTAAATCATTATTGCGTGCCAACTTTGATATGAAGGATTTGGGTGAAGCTATTGTAATATTAGGAATTAATATTACTAGGTCAGAAAATGGGCTTTCTTTGGATCAAACTCATTACATTGAGAAAGTTCTAAAGAAATATCATTACTTTGAATGTAAACCTGCTAGTACTCCATTTCACACTAGTGTAAAGTTATTTAAGAACACTGGCGACAGTGTAAATCAAAATGCTTATGCAAGCACTATAGATAGCTTACGCTATGCTACAGATTGCACTAGACCTGACATAGCTTATGCTGTGGGAGTATTATGTAGATTTACCAGTAAACCTAGTATGGAGCATTGGTATGCTATTGAGAGGGTCATGCGGTACCTTAAAAGGACAATGAACCTTGGATTACACTATAATAAGCATCCCGCTGTCCTTGAAGGATTTAGTGATGCTGATTGGAACACCCTATCTGATGATTCTAAGGCTACTAGTGGATATATATTTAGCATCGCTGGTGGTATAGTTTTTTGGAAATCTAAGAAACAAACTATTTTGTCTCAATCCACTATGGAGTCTGAGATGATAGCGCTAGCTACTGCTAGTGAAGAGGCAGGTTGGTTAAGAAACCTCCTGTCAGATATCCCATTATGGAAAAAACCGATTCCAGCCGTTTTGATTCATTGTGATAGTACCGCGGCTATTGCAAAAGTTGAGAACCGTTATTATAATGGTAAGAAATGACAAATACGTCGTAAGCATAGTACTGTTAGAGAATTTATCTCCACGGGTGCTGTGAGGGTGGATCATATACGGTCTGAACAGAACTTAGCGGATCCTTTGACGAAAGGACTAGCTAGGGAGAAGGTGTGAAACACCACGAAAGGGATGGGACTAAAGCCCTTGGATAAATGAGTCATTTGTGATGGTAACCCAACATATAGACTGGAGATCCCAAGAAATATGTTCAAAGGGTAATAAAAAATCACAAGTGATATGGGTTGAATCATGCGATTATTAATTAATATAGAACGGAATTTTACTCCGAGTCCATCCCTATGGAGCATGATATCCTGAAGCGAGTTGAGGATGAGTTATTATAACTCTTAATGAGATCTATAGCTCTATTTTGAGTGGGGTACTTAGCTACAGGAGTATTCTTGATAGACTCACCTATGTGAATGTGGAAGTGTGGCCGCTTCCTATGGATATTTTGGGCAAATTCCTAAATCGTTCACTATACTGGGGTAGAAGCACATGGTCGTAACGTGCTAGCTATTAGAACTACACCCAAGTAGGATTGTGTGTGGGATGTTGTCAGAGATAGAGTTCAAAACTACGGTTACTCTAGTATATTCTGAATCATCTTTACTACGTAAAGGTTCAAGTCGAAAGACACATTTGCTTATGCACAATTCTATGAATTATTGCTCGATAAAAATATTTTTTCAAATTTTGCTAGTGGGAGATTGTTGGAAACAGCTAGCAACAGCTGTCATTGCAAAGATTTGAAAACAAAAGTTTTTGTCTGTCTTTGAACAGATATAGGAGCTGCACGCCCTTTGGAAATAGTCCCACATCGGTAAGGCATTAAAATAAGGTGTGGTATATTTACATTTTTTGTGGAACCAATGGGCAAGCCCTTTGGGCATTAGATGTTTTGTGTGTATGGGTGGGGGACTTATTGGGCCAAGTCACACACGCGCGCGCGCGCCGCCGCAGCCGGCCGGCCGGCCGGGCCCGTGCCCGTGTCCGGGTCTTGGATCTTGGGCTCATTAAGAAATAATTTTTTGGACAAATACATAATTGTTTTTTGGGCTTTAAAAAATTATTTTTTAAAGTTTTTTTAATTCCGAAAAATTAAAACGTGTTTTATTCTGAGTTAATTTCTTCAACCGAGTTGCCCACTACTTCCAGTTTTTTCTCTCCACGTTTGTTTACCAACGTCTCTTTTTTGTTGCCCATAAAAGAGGTTGTAACCTCCGTTTTTTAACACACAATTATCTCCCACAAAAAAATTCTGCAAACAGTTCTCATATTTTCTAACCTGCGAATTTTTTTAATACACAGAAATAATTATTCATCCACTGAATAATTATAACGACACAGAAATATATAATCTTTCCCAGATTATTTATATTTATCATGATCGAGCAGTATATATATTTTAGAATGGGTGTTTGTTGAGTGAATCAGATTCGTGCTGCTGATTCGTATTATTTTCTGAGGTTGTTTTATCCTGGGGGTGATGGGGCTGTACACTGTCGGCACAAATTGGAGGCAAAGCCGCGAAACACCTTAAAGAGAGCGACATTGTCCGCGACTCAGCCATATTTCTGGACTGTCCAGTTTCGAGTTTCTTATATTTTTCGCCTTCGATTTATCAGCTCCTAAATTGGGTAATTTCGTTCCCTACTTTAATTCTGCATTTATTTAAATTGCTGCAACAACAAGTTTATATGATAAGAAAGAGATATCCACCTCTTGGGATTTATGGAAGGAAAATATAAAGAATAAATTTATGTGTACTTTCATTTAGTATCCTCATTGGTACCCTTTAATAAGACAAGGTAACAAGAGGTTGTACTTGTTGTGGGTCTAGCCAGGGTAACAAGTACAATCTCTTACTGCCTTGTCTTATTAGAGGGTACCAAATGAGGATACATGTAGAATTACTCAAATATAAATGGATCTCATACATAGAGAAGCAGTAAGAGGAATAGGAATAGGAATAAGAAATGTTATAATTAAGGTATTGTAAAAATAGGAATATGAACCAAACGGAGGTAAAAAAAAAAAAAAAGGGTATTCACTTAGGGTCCAACCTCAATTAGAGAGAGAAGAAGATTGTAAATTTTAGATAACACGTGGACAATTTAGAGGATTAGAAAAATTCAATAGTAATGATTCATGCAGTCCATTTTATAGTATTAACTAGGCTTTAATCCCGCGCGATGCGCGGGTTTAAAAAAAACGTTTCATATATTATTATTCCTTAAACAAAAATTTAATTTTTTTAAAGTTTTTCAATGACACCTGAAAACCAATTTTGGAATTCAATTGATTCTCAAGAAGTAAAAGGGTATATATTGATCATAAAGAGCATTTCCACAATTGGGGGAAGAGCCAACAGATAGCAGCTGAATTGCCTCCGCATCTCTAGTCATAGACAATTTAATAGCCACATTTTTTGTGTCGTAGAATACCTGCGAGCTGAAAAAATAGATACTAATAAATACCCTGACCTAAAACAGCTAATTATTTAAAAGAAAATTAAAGAGAGTTTCTCTTTCCATTTATTGATGATTTCAATTATGTAAAAAAATGATTATGGAAAAAAATATAAACTAACAAGAGTTCGAATGAGTTAATGTGATTTACCAAAAATATTTTCAGAACAGAGGTGTGAAGTAGGTCATATGGATCCTCACGGTAATTGTCGATAACAGTTGTGCACATAGATCCCACCTAGTGCCAAAATAATAAGAGATATACAAAGACACATATTACATTTCATGTTTTTGGAATGCATTGTAAACAAACTTACAATTTAAACATTTGTAAACAAATAATTCATAAGAAACCCTAACCCACAACACATGAACCTAGTGGCCACATAAAAAAAAAAAATTCACACCTTTTATAAGAAATATGAAAAGATGATTAGCCAAACACAAATACATATATATAGGAAACCAGTTGAGATCAAGCTATCAAATAAAAAATAAATAAATGAAAAAACTCACAACTCCCGTAGGTGAGGTGGTGGTGATTCTGAACTTGTGGTGACTTTGGTAATATTTATATAGAAGATCTAATACAAAAAAATATTAACAAATCAAACGTAATATATATAGATAGATATAGATACACATAAAGAGGAAAGAAAATAAAAATAAACCTCTAGCTTACTTGTTGATGGCAGTGTAAAAACCAAGACTCTTGCCCATTTTTTTAGAGATAAACAGATATGTATGGTACGGAGCGGTAGAGGCTTAGGATGGGCAAAATGGGTTCCTCAACATCGTTGCCACCAGGGGCGGATCCAGCGCGGGTCGAAGCGGGGCGGCCGCCCCAGTTAATTTCTCAAAAAAAAAAAAAAAAAAAAATTTTTTTGGTAAAAAATTAAGCCTGGAGGTGACTTGTAATTATATTAAAAGTTCAGGGAAAAATCTGTAATAAACAAAAAAAAACATAACTTAAAATGGTGCTCTCTCTCCTCTCGTACCAAAGTAACAGAAAAACCCTATTTTCTAAAGAGTCCGCCGCTCTCTCCACCCGTTTCCCTCCACCCGCCGCTCTCTCCACCACCGCCCTACTACTCTCCACTCGCTGCCTTGCTGCTTTCCACCCGCTGCCCTGTTCTCCATAAAAATTTTACATCTATGTGTGTTGAAACCCTATTTCATCATTTATTTATTTTGTGTATATTTGTTTATATGTGTCTGTTTATATGTGAAATTATATTTATACTACTGAAATTATACTAAAATTATTTATACTAAAATGAAATTAAATTTATAATGTGAATTTATAAATTTATTTTGTGTATTGTTTATATGTGTCTGTTTATTTATTTTTGTGTAAATTTATATAAATTTATATGAAATTAAATTTATATGTGAAATTAAATTAAATTTGTAAATATTTGGAATCAATAGAGAAATTTTTTAAACGAAAAAGAGAAGACAATGCACCAACCGTATCTGAAGCTGAGGTTCAATCATCTCCCACTTCAATCAATGTTGAAAATGAATATAATGCCCAAAAAAAGTAAAAACACCCAAAAAATGCTCGAAAAAACTCGACCCCCCCAAAAAAAAAATCGCCTCGGGCGCTCCCGCCCCCGAACCCCTGACAACTATTGAAACTTTCGCCCCAATTCACATAAAATCCTGGATCCGCCACTGATTGCCACCGTTGTACTTTTCATACAAATAATAATGTGGTGGTCAAGTTCCTCCCTCTTTGCATAAATGTGCACTGTATGCGGCTGTGAAGGTGATGTGTGTGTGAAATTTGAAGGGTGATATAAATGTGATAATGGATCATGAATGCTATATGTATATGGTAGTTGACTTTGACAAAATCAAAAATTTGGAAATTGCATTTTTAACTCTTAAAATAAGAGGACGTTTCTGAAATAATTCGTGTAGGAAAACAGCATGAATAGTACACAATTTGTACCATAAACAAAATTTATATTTGTAATAAATTTCATGTGCCTATGACATTACATGAACTTACAACCCGTACTGATATTATGTCTTATATATTTTAATAATACATACTTTACCATTATTTTTTGGAAGTTCTATGAAATTTTAATATTGAAATTTGGTAAAGGCTACTTGTCCATTTAAATGTACAAAATTTACCAAGTCGTTACTATAATTTAGTAAGGGTGCTTGATTGATAAGATAGAACATTAAAGATTTTTACTTGATAAACTGTCCTAAAAAATTTTAAGCTTAAATTGCAACTGTGGGAAATGTCAAAATTTTCATATTATTTTATCAAAATTAATGCATAACAATAATACTTGATTCGAATAATAATTGTATAACTCCAAAATTATAATATTCTATTATAAATCTAACATCTTATGGATTTTGTTTCATTGAAATTATCGTAAATTATGATAAAGTGGAAAAAAAAAACTAAATATTCGTTGGAATGAAACTAGTTTTTTAAAATGACACGTGAATCTTTTTTTCAATTTTGGGGTACTACATGCCTCAACAAGTCCACAATCTTCTTTGCGGCATTTCACTTCACCGTGACAAAATAATGATAAATGAAAACATACAGAGAGATGAAAACATGCAAAATAGTTTAACCCGTCCATAAAGATAGTTTATCTATAATTATACATTTCATGCGAATAACTATTAACATATGTGGGTAGGTTAATGGCTTAATGTTCTTTTTGTCATTTAACAAAACAGTTTATATGCATCAGACAAAACTCATGTGAGCAACATAAATGTTTGATGAAATAAAAATGCAGAACATATAGCCATGTCTTTTAATTATGGGACATGAAATCAATTACCTTTTTTCTGAACAATCAAATCTGAAGAGGAAGACCAGTTGCTAGTGTACTTGGATTTCCATCTATTAATTTCAAATAATAACATCACAGATATCAAACTTATCTTTGTTTATATCACTAAAAATGGAACACACACACACACACACACACACACACACACAGATATATATATATATATATGCTCATGTGCGGACTAGTCCGTATTTTAAGAATGCGGACCGGACATGTGTCACCTAACGGTGCGCCTAGAAATTATCGCCTAAATTATAGGCACACTCTCTCTCTTTTCTGGACTCACCGCCAGGTGACACATGTCCGGTCCGCATTCTTAAAATGCGGACTAGTCCGCACAATAGCAGGACGGTATATATATAATAATATTTTTGTGCATACCCGTCCGTGCGGACTGGACATGCGTCACCTGGTGGTGAACCTAGAAAATAGAGAGAGTGCGCCTATAATTATAAGGTCCACCGTCAGGTGACACATGTTCGATCCACACTCTTAAAATGCGGATTGGTATGCACAAGATCAGTATTGAATATATATATATATATATATATATATATATATATATATATATATAGAGAGAGAGAGAGAGAGAGAGAGAGAGAGAGAGAGAGAGAACCTTAAGTTCTAATATGAAAGAAAAGGTGAGGTTACAGTCGTACAGGAAATTGAGAAAAAATATCTTTAACGTTAAAGAGTTTTTGTTGATTGAGAAAAAATATACTTTAATGTTGAAGAGTTTCCGTTGATTGGTTTGACTGCCTAAATTCGTCTATCAAAGTTCTTAGTATCTCAATTCACTATAGTAGGAATATATTTATATATGTTGGTACACTTCGTATATTGTGATTAAAAATCACATTAAAGAGTTTTATGGAGAAATTGGAAAATAAAATCAAAAATTAATTTTAAATCTACGGCTCAAAATTAAATTATTACTTCATATGATTATCGCAAATATGAACTGCATGCGTGAATTCCAAATAAATACTGCACAATAAAAATAAACAATATTACCTCAATTGTTTATAAATTCGTCGTAGACGATTCTTGGGTTGAGTCGCGGACTAGGTCGCTCTCTTTAAGACGTTTCGCGGCTCTACCCTCTTTGTGCAGGTAGTCTACAGTCACGTCGTCCCCACAAGCCCAGAATCACCTCTGTATCATATAACCATACACCGTAATTATATGTCTTCTAACACTCATTCCAAATTAATTGCTCAATACCGAAATTTCAATTTGAAGAGAACAAACTGTTCTAAAATATTTTAGGGAAATAAATATTCATGAAGAAAATATTTTCAGTCTTAGAAAGAGAGAATAGTGATTTCCAAAACACTCGATTTTTTTTTTCTTTCTTCCAAAACTAAACTCAAGTTTTTTTTTTTTCATTTCAAAACCACACTTGAGAGCTTGTTTTGTTCTTGTTCTCTCTACATATTTTTCTTTGGCCGGATGAGCCACTCTTCTTATAAAATGAAGGCAACAAAGTGGTACTCAAGTGGGAGAGTGTCTGTCATTATCTTTCCTTCCTTTCAGCCAAAAATTGAGAGATAATTATGGCTAGTGGGGATAGTAGGTAAACAAGTGGGTGCCCTTTTTTTTTCTTTTTGCCGAAAGTGGAGAAAGAGTGGGTAAACAAGTTGGGTAGTGGGTGCATTATTTCTTTTTCTTTTTGACAACAATCCCACATGTATTTTTAAAATACAATTCTGACAACAATATATGTGTGTGTAGAGAGAGAACGAAAATGAAACTTCACATTATGATTCAGGAGAGGCAAGGTTATAATAATATTGACAAAAATTATTAATTAGGTTAATTGTGTCATTTTTAAATGGGTCATGTTTGTCTTAAGGAAAAAAAGATTTTGTGTTGTAGTGGGTCGATACCAAAATGGTACTTGGCATGTGGTGTTAGGGTCAAGCACAAAACGGATTGTTACCCATACACAAAAGTTGCAATCATTAAAAAAACCAAAAATAAAATAAAACATTCAAATGAGAATAAATTTATGTTTTCTAACTTAAGACACAATCATATACTTTTATGTTGCGATAAGAACATTATATCACTATTTGGTGCCATGCTTGATTAAACATTTATATTACACTTCTAATGATTTACTATGAAACTAGCATGGAACGTGCACGATGCGCGAGCGTATTACAATATTTGATAAAAATATAATAAAAAAATAGAAAACCAACTATAGAAAACACTGTAAATTACAATTAATTGGTGGGGTGGGTAAATTAAAAAATTTTGACTAAATAATTTCAATATCAATCCATATGCTCCTTAAAATGATGACTGGAGAACTTAAATATGCCATCAAAACCTCTAAGAAGTAATCCAGGACCTAATTGGAAGTCACCCTTCTTGCAAAACACTGTAACAAAATAGGAAATCACACCAGTGAATGGTAAACCACAAATAAATCACTTCTGATGCTTTCAATCGGAAAAATTAACGATAAATGAACCTTGTGTGTTTCCTCATAGAATCACTTGCTAAAGGATAATGTACAGATTTATTAATTTATTTTCCATGAACAACCTAATGGAACTACTTATGGTGCATCTCATTACAAAGTTGGAAACAGATTGTAAAAGAATTCATTTTTATAAGCAGATAGAAAAAGAGATGTGTGGGCTCATAAGACGTTCCACGATAAAGTTTGGGGTGCATAGGAACCTAATATCACACAAAACAAAATGTAATAGAATATATCAACAAGCAACTATTTTTTCAAAATTTATTAAAAAAAAAGGGAACCTTTTTTCTAATTTTGCAGTCAACCCCATTCTCATAATTTTCTTCTCCATAAACAACTCAATGCAACTACTTAGCTTTGAGAACCATGATTCTCATATTCTTCTTGTTCAGTTTCCTTAACAATCAAACAAATGATTGTCAAATCAAAATTCATATTTAATTTTCTTCAATTTTCTCAGAATCTAAAGTGAGGTTACTGCCACTTTTCAATACATTAAAAACAAAATTAAGCAACTCGGGCCTAAATTTTGAATCCATACAAAATGGAACACATATTGAAATCAATAGAAATATAATTAATATATTTACCTTTGACTCGGTCTCATCATCTGAAGGGTCAAGTTTGGTGGTTTTGGGGGTGCTTGTCAGAAAAAATTATAAATGCTCAACCAGAGCATCCAATAAGAACATAATGATTTATAGCTCTAACATGCCTCCAAGTTAGTATAATAAGACGGATACCTATGTCAGCACCTTCCACAAACAGCTTTCATATCATGAGGTACTTATAGATGATAAGCAACCAATCCTTGAAGACCTAGCTCATATTAAGAATTTTAATAACTTAAAAGAACAAATTAAATCACAGAAGCTGCTAAATGAGGCAATGAATCGTATTACTAAAATAGGAACAAACAAACAAACAAAAGTCAATATCCAAACAACATTGTATTCCAAAAAGTGTTTTTTGTAAATTTAAGTTCTATTTTAATATGTATTTTAGAAATAGAATAATATACATCTTATTTTTAATTTTAGTCTCTATTTTTTAGTAAAGCCACTGGTACGGACTCACATCCGTAAAACGTCAATCAATCACAGCATATCATGTCAATCGATAATTTGAAAATAAGGAAAAACTGAAAATCAAATATTTGTTGTCTCATATCCATAATTGATATCATTTTAGGCCTTAAAAATATATAAACTATTCTAAAAATAACACTATTTCAAAAAAAATTAATATACTTATTATAGTTCAGAAAAATACAATAAATGGAATTAGAAATGGACAATAAAATAGTAATTTTTCAGCATTAAGAACTCCAAAGATTATCAGGTTTAAAGTATCATCAGTTAGATAGGCATCAAGGTCTCCAAAAGAAACCATTCAAAGTTTTATAGAGGAATGTTGGAGATTTTATAAAATAAGTGAGTAAGAGTTTTGGGTGTAAGAGCTTAAAGAGTTTGTCCCACATTAGAAGTGTGTGGAAGAGGTGGGAAGCTAATCCAAATATAAAAAGGAATAGTGTCCCACATTGGAAAATATACAAAATTAAGTGTCACCACTAAGTTACAAAAGGAGTGGGCAACCTTTGAGTCTCACATTGGAAAATATTAAGAATTTGTGCACTTAATAAGTACAAATGGAAGATGAAGAGTTAATTCATCTAGCATTTAAGAGACTATTCAAGAGACCTCAATACGGTGCGAAGCACCGTACGCACACGCACATGCGCGCGCGTGCGGGGCAGTGGGCTGTAGAGGCGCTAGTGACGCACTTTGCACTTCGCATGCCAAATGACTTAAGACTGTTGGTAATTAACAGTCATACCGTTACGGAATTGATTAAGACTGTTAATCCAACAGTCGTGACTCTTGAAGACAAAGCTTTTCATTATCTAGAAATAAAGGCTGCCTAAAACGAAATTACATATAACAAAAATTCAGTTTCAGATTTCCAAATCCTGCTATTACTCTCTTACAAGTTTCAGGAGATACAAATTCTCTTATTCTGTTTTGTGTATAGAAACATAATAAGAACTTGATTAACTCTTCTTCGCTGCTGCATCTAAGGGCTATCTTCAAACATATAATTTGCAGACAGTGCAATTGCTTCATTGTATCTTGAGTACGGATTTGTTGATTCCTGTTTGTATACCGAAGTTATTCGTGTGGGGGAAAATACGGTATGTAGGAAAGTGACATCACGCCTTGAAGTTTTCTAGTATCTATTCAGAAGTTACATTGTTGTATTACTGTGATATATAAAGAGTTCCATTTATGTATTTGTATTCATATTATCCAACAATCTAAATACAGTAATATCAGAAATGGCCGACTCTTCCAAATTACTTCGACAAATAATAGAAGGCTTTGTCAAATTGGACCGTTTTGATGGTGATAATTTTCTGCGTTGGCAGAAAAAGGTTCATTTTCTTCTAACAACATTGAAGATTGTATACGTCTTATCACAACCAAAACCAAATGAAGAAGAAGATGAAACCATGGAACAGACTAGGCAACGCACAAAAATGGAGACCGATGATTACTTGTGTCGTGGTCACATTCTCAATGCACTTGCTGACAATTTGTTCGACTTGTACCAAAATGTTAAGACTGCAAAAACTTTGTGGAAAACATTGGAGAACAAATATCTTACGAAAGACGCTACAAGTAAGAAGTTCCTTATCGGTCAGTTTTTAAGCTTTAAAATGCATGATAATAGGCCTGTGCTAGAACAATTTCATGACATCCAACGCATCATAAATCATTGCAAACTGAAAAAATTAAATATGGATGATAATGTAATTTTTGGTGCCATAATTGAAAAACTTCCTCCTTCTTGGAAAGATTATAAGAAAGAACTCAAACACAAAAAGGAGGATCTTTCACTTGAAGAATTAGAGACTCATTTAAGAATTGAACAAGAGTCTCGAATTCTAGATGGTAAAGAGGAACAAGAAAATTCTGTTTCTAAGGTCCATGTGGTGGAGGAAGAAAAGGAGCAAAAATATGGCAATCATGGAAAAAATAACAAGCGGAAGAATTTTTCAAATAATTCTAAAGCAAACAAAAAGAAGAAAGGAAATTGTTTTCATTGCAACAAACCAGGTCACTTCAAGAAGGATTGTCGTGAGTTCAAGAAACTAAAGGAAAAAGGAGGGACATCAGACACAAAGCAAAAATTTACTGCTATGATATTTGAGGCTAATATGCTTGGAGAAGACAACTCACGAATGTTTTTCATGTTCCTGATGTTAGGAAAAATTTAGTTTCTGGAAGTCTTCTTAACAAATTTGGCTTTAAGCTTCTATTTGAGTCAGACAAATTAATTCTGACTAAGAATGGTACCTTTGTAGGCAAAGGATATTTGTATGAGGGCATGTTTAAGCTCAATATCAATGAAAAAGATTCTTCGGCTTATATCGTTAATTGTCTTTCATTATGGCATAGTGGTTTAGGACATGTTAATACAAAGAAAATGCATTTCATGGTTAATTTAAATTCAATTCCTAAATATGAGAATGATATGAATGAAAAGTGTAAAATATGCATGCAAACAAAAATAACAAGATTTCCATTTCCAAAAATAGAAAAAACTGCATCTTTATTGCAATTAGTACATAGTGATGTTTGTGATTTGCATGGAACACCTACTAGAGGTGGTAGTAAATATTTTGCTACATTTATCAATGACTTTTCAAAATATTGTTACGTATATCTTTTAAACTCTAAGGATGATGTGCTTAATAGATTTAAGGCATATAAAAATGAAGTTGAAAATCAATGTGATACTAAAATAATATAGCTTAGATCTAATAGAGATGGTGAATATCATTTTCCTCAATTTTGTGAAGATATGAGAATTATACATGAAGTTACTGCACCTTATACACCACAACAAAATGGAGTAGCAGAAAGAAAAAATAGGACACTAACTGAAATGGTTAACGCTATGCTTTGTTATTCTCGTTTAAGTAAAGGGTTTTGGGGAGAAGCACTTTTAACTACGTGTCATATTCTGAATAGGATACCTGTTAAAGATAATAAGAGAACTCCTTACGAATTATGGAAGAATAGAAAACCTAATTTAGGTTATCTTAAAGTTTGGGGTTGTAGAGCTATTGTAAGACTACCTGAAACTAAGAGAAGGAAATTAGGAAGCAAAGGGGTTGAGTGTATTTTCATAGGTTATGCACAACATAGTAAAGCCTATAGATTTTTGGTTAGTGAACCTAATAATTCTGTTGAGGTAAATACTATATTTGAATCGAGAGATGCAATTTTTTATGAACAAATATTTTCTTCTATTCCTAGGATAAATAATGAAATAGAAGTAAACACTCCTTCACAGTTACCTGAAACTCCACCAGTAGAACAAGAAGAGATTAGAAAAAGTAAAAGACCTAGGAAAGAAAAAAACTTTGGTCCAGATTTTGTAGTCTATCTTGTTGAAGGAACTAGAGACACATCTTGTAATCAATATGCTTTGACTCTTAACGTTAAAACAGACCCACAAACTTATAGTAAGGCAATTAAGTCAGTAGATTCAGCATTTTGGAAAGAAGCTATAAATGATGAAATGGATTAAATTTTAGGAAATAAAACTTGGAAGTTTGTTGACTTACCTCCAGGATCTAAACCCGTCAAGTGTAGATGGATTTTTAAAAAGAAAATGAAAATAGATGGAACAATTGATAAATTCAAGGCAAGATTGGTTGCTAAAGGTTTTACACAAAAAGAAGGAATTGATTATTTTGATACCTATGCACCTGTTGCTAGAACCTCCACTATTAGAATTTTAATTGCATTAGCTTGGATATATAATTTTGAGATTCATCAAATGGATGTGAAAACTGCCTTTTTAAATGGTGACTTAGAAGAAGAAATTTACATGGAACAACCTGAAGGGTTTGTTATGCTTGGACAAGAAAATAAAGTATGTAAACTTATTAAGTCCTTATATGGCCTAAAACAAGCACCTAAATAATGGCATGAAAAATTTGATAAAGTCATTATTTCTTATGGTTTTAAAATTCATGAATATGATAAGTGTGTTTATATTAAATTTTCTAATGGTAAAGGTGTGATCATTTGTTTATATGTAGATGACATGTTAATTCTTGGTACTGATTTGGAAAACATTAATAATACAAAGAGTTTTCTATCTTCTAAATTCTATATGAAAGATATGGGTGTAGCTGATGTCATATTAGGAATGAGAATAATAAGGAAGGATAAAAATATAATGTTCACTCAATCTCATTATGTTGAGAAAGTTTTAAAGAAATTTAATCTATTTGATTGCACACCTGTTAGTACACCTTTTGAACCACAGCTAAAGATGATCCCTAATACTGGTAGAGCTATTTCACAATTAGAATATGCACGAGTAATTGGTAGTTTAATGTATGCCATGGCATGTACTCGACCTGATATTGCATATGCTGTTGGTAAAATTAAGTAGATATACTAGTAATCCAAGTTTATTGCATTAACATGCTAGAATAATAAAATATTTAAAAGGAACTATGGACTATGGTATATATTATAGTGAATATCCTTCAGTATTATAAGGGTTTTCTGATGCCAGTTGGATAACTGAGCGGGAGGATCATTCCTCAACAAGTGGATGGATTTTCACTCTTGGCGGAGGAGTTGTTTCTTGGGGATCAAAGAAACAAACTTGTATAGCTGATTCTACTATGACAGTTGAGTTTGTAGCATTAGCTGCAACTATTAAAGAGGCAGAATGGTTAAGGAATTTATTGATTGAAATTCCAGTTTGGCCAAAACCAATGCCTCCAATATCTATACATTGTGATAGTGAGTCTATCCTTTCCCGAGCTTATAGTAAAGTGTATACTGGAAAATCTGGACATATTGGCCTGAGACATAGTTATGTCAGACAAATGATTACAGATAGTGTAATCAGAGTGGATTATGTAAAATCAAGTCAAAATTTAGTTGATCATTTTACAAAAGGTCTTACAAGAGGAATGGTGTATAAAACATCATTAGGGATGGGACTAAAGCCCATTAACAATAATCACTATTGATGAAAACTCAACTTGAAACCTGATATATTCAAGTCTCAAGTTCAATGATTAAAGTACATCATACGACGTGATTGTAAGCACTATAAAATTTAACATCCCAAGGATAAGTGCTTAGAACATGTAATGAATAATGAAAGAGGATGAGTTTAACCGACACCTATGATAATCTACCTATATGAGTGTGGAAGTGGTGCCGCTTCCTATGAGAACTGGGCTTGACTCTAAAGCACTCACAAAATCAAGGTACAAACACAAGGCTTAATACATGTGTCGGCTTATATGGATAATCAGTGACTAAAAGATTTGTGTGTGAAGACAAATTCGGCTGATCAATATGGATTGATAGTTCAAAGATAAAGTCTACTATACTTTCATGGTTAGCCTTGGCGAACCTTCACAAGGTATTGGTTCAAGTCGTGAGACACCAATGCTTATACACAATCTTACAGACAATCAAAGATTTACAAAATTTATTTTGAAAATGGTGGAGGAATGTTGGAGATTTTATAAAATAAGTGAGTTAGAGTTTGGGGTGTAAGAGCTTAAAGAGCTTGTCCCACATTGGAAGTGTGTGGAAGAGGTGGGAAGCTAACCCAAATATAAAAAGGGATAGTGTCCCACTTTGAAAAATGTAAAAAGCTAAGTGTCACCACTAAGTTATAAAAGGAGTGGGCAACCTTTGAGTCCCACATTGGAAAATATTAAGAATTTGTGCACTTATTAAGTACAAATGGAAGATGAAGAGTTAATTCATCTAGCATTTAAGAGGCTATTAAAGAGACCTCAATACGGTGCAAAGCACCGTAAGCACAAGCACACACACACGCGCGCCCGCGCTCGCGTGCGGGTGCGGAGCAGTGGGCTGTAGAGGCGCTAGTGACGCACTTTGCACTTCGCATGTCGCGTGTCCGCAGTGGTAGCGGGTTGCCAGGATTCGTCCGGATCGGATCGCGGTAGCTCAGGCGCGGTTACTTTTGGGTTGACCCGTGTAAAACCGATTCGGTATTAATTGTACCTATTCGGAAATGACTTAAGACTGTTGGTAATTAACAGTCATACCGTTACGAAATTGATTAAGACTGTTAATCCAACGGTCATGACTCTTGAAGACAAAGCTTTTCATTATCTATAAATAAAGGCTGCCTAAAACGAAATTGCATATAACAAAAACAAGTTTCAGATTTCCAAACCTTGCTATTACTCTCTTACAATTTTCAGGAGATACAAATTCTCTTATTCTGTTTTGTGCACAGAAATGGAATAAGAACTTGATTGACTGTTCTTCGCTGCTGCATCTAAGGATTGTCTTCAAACATATAATTTGCAGATAGTGCAATTGCTTCATTGTATCTTGAGTACGGATTTGCTAATTCCCGTTTGTATACCGAAGTTATTCGTGTGGGGCAAATACTGTATTTAGGAAAGTGACATCACGCCTTGAAGTTTTCTCGTATCTATTCAGAAGTTACATTATTATATTACTGTGATATGTAAAGAGTTCCATTTACGTATTTGCATTCATATTATCCAACAATCTAAATACAATAATATCATAAATGGTCGACTCTTCCAAATCACTTCTACAAATAACAGAAGGCTTTGTCAAGTTGGACCGTTTTGATGGTGGTAATTTTCTGCGTTGGCAGAAAAAGGTTCATTTTCTTCTAACAACATTGAAGGTTGTATATGACTTATCACAACCAAAACCAAATGAAGAAGAAGATGAAACCGTGGAACAGACTAGGCAACGTACAAAAATAGAGACTGATGGTTACTTGTGTCGTGGTCACATTCTCAATGCACTTGCTGACAATTTATTCGACTTGTACCAAAATATTGGGACTGCAAAAACTTTGTGGGAAACATTGGAGACCAAATATCTTACAGAAGACGCTAGAAGTAAGAAGTTCCTTATCGGTCAGTTTTTAAACTTTAAAATGCATGATAATAGGCCTGTGCTAGAACAATTTCATGACATACAACGCATCATAAATCATTGCAAACTGAAAAAATTAAATATGGATGATAATGTAACTGTTGCTGCCATAATTGAAAAACTTCCTCCTTCTAATCAAACACAAAAAGGAGGATCTTTCACTTGAAGAATTAGAGACTCATTTAAGAATTGAACAAGTGTCTCGAATTCTAGATGGTAAAGAGGAACAAGAAAATTCTATTTTTAAGGTCCATATGGTGGTGGAAGGAAAGGAACAAAAATATGGCAATCATGGAAAAAATAACAGGCGGAAGAATTTTTCAAATAATTCTAAAGAAAAAAAAAGAGGAAAGGAAATTGTTTTCATTGCAACAAACCATGTCACTTCAAGAAGGATTGTCATGAGTTCAAGAAACTAAAGGAAAAAGGATGGACATCAGACACAAAGCAAAAATTTGCTGCTATGATATCCGAGGCTAATATGCATGGAGAAGACCACTCTTGGTGGGTTGATTCTAATGCCACAAGGTATGTTTGTAAGGAAAAGAACTTGCTCTCTGCCTATGAAACAGTGGAAGGAGATGTTCTTTATATGGGAAATTCTTCTACTGCTGTGGTTAAAGGCAAAGGGACAATGGATCTCGAATTCACTTCCGAAAAAATCCTTAGCCTCACGAATGTTTTTCATGTTCCTGATGTTAGGAAAAATTTAGTTTCTGGAAGTCTTCTTAACAAATTTGGCTTTAAGCTTCTATTTGAGTCAGACAAATTAATTCTGACTAAGAATGGTACCTTTGTAGGCAAAGGATATTTGTAAGAGGGCATGTTTAAGCTCAATATCAATGAAAAAGATTCTTCTGCTTATATCGTTAATTGTCTTTCATTATGGCATAGTCGTTTAGGACATGTTAATACAAAGAAAATGCATTTCATGGTTAATTTAAATTTAATTCCTAAATATGAGAATGATATGAATGAAAAGTGTAAAATATGCATGCAAACAAAAATAATAAGATTTTCATTTCCAAAAATAGAAAAAACTACATCTTTGTTGCAATTAGTACATAGTGATGTTTGTGATTTGCATGGAACACCTACTAGAGGTGGTAGTAAATATTTTGCTACATTTATCGATGACTTTTCAAAATATTATTACGTATATCTTTTAAACTTTAAGGATGATATGCTTAATAGATTTAAGACATATAAAAATGATGTTGAAAATCAATGTGATACTGTGAATATCACTTTCCTCAATTTTGTGAAGATATGGGAATTATACATGAAGTTATTGCACCTTACACACCACAACAAAATGGAGTAGCAGAAAGAAAAAATTGGACACAAATTGAAATGGTTAACGCTATGCTTTCTTATTCTGGTTTAAGTAAAGGGTTTTAGGGAGAAGCACTTTTAACTGCATATCATATTCTGAATAGGATATCTGTTAAAGATAATAAGAAAACTCCATACGAATTATGGAAAAATAGAAAACCTAATTTAGGTCATCTTAAAGTTTGGGGTTGTAGAGCTATTGTGAGACTACCTGAAACTAAGAGAAAGAAATTAGGAAGTAAAGGCGTTGAGTGTATTTTCTAGGTTATGCACAATATAGTAAAGCCTATAGATTTTTGGTTAGTGAACCTAATGATTCTGTTGAGGTAAATACTAAATTTGAATCGAGAGATGCAATTTTTTATGAACAGAGATTTTCTTCTATTCCTAGGATAAATAATGAAATAGAAGTAAACACTCCTTCACAGTTACCTGAAACTCCACCAGTAGAACAAGAAGAGATTTGAAAAAGTAAAACACCTAGGAAAGAAAAAAGCATTGGTCCAGATTTTATAGTCTATCTTGTTGAAGGAACTAGAGTCACATCTTGTAATCAATATGCTTTGACTCTTAGCCTTGAAACAGACCCACAAACTTATAGTGAGGTAATTAAGTCAGTAGATTCAGCATTTTGGAAAGAATCTATAAATGATGAAATGGATTCAATTTTGGGAAATAAAACTTGGAAGTTAGTATACTTACCTCCAGGATCTAAACCCGTCAAGTGTAGATGGATTTTTAAAAAGAAAATGAAAATAGATGGAACAATTGATAAATTCAAGGCTAGATTGGTTGCTAAAGGTTTTACACAAAAAGAAGGAATTGATTATTTTGATACCTATGCACCTGTTGCTAGAACCTCCACTATTAGAATTTTAATTGCATTAGCATCGATATATAATTTTGAGATTCATCAAATGGATGTGAAAACTGCCTTTTTAAATGGTGACTTAGAAGAAGAAATTTACATGGAACAACCTGAAGGATTTGTTATGCCTGGACAAGTAAATAAAGTATGTAAACTTATTAAGTCCTTATATGGCCTAAAACAAGCACCTAAACAATGGCATGAAAAATTTGATAAAGTCATTATTTCTTATGGTTTTAAAATTCATGAATATGATAAGTGTGTTTATAGTAAATTTGCTAATGATAAAGGTGTGATCATTTGTTTATATATAGATGACATGTTAATTCTTGGTACTGATTTGGAAAACATTAATAATGCAAAGAGTTTTCTATCTTCTAAATTCAATATGAAAGATATGGGTGTAGCTGATGTCATATTAGGAATGAGAATAATAAGGAAAGATAAAAATATAATTCTCACTCAATATCATTATGTTGAGAAAGTTTTAAAGAAAGTTAATCAGTTTGATTGCACACCTGTTAGTACACCTTTTGAACCACAGCTAAAGATGATCCCTAATACTGGTAGAGCTATTTCACAATTAGAATATGCACGAGTAATTAGTAGTTTAATGTATGCCATGGCATATACTCGACCTGATATTGCATATGATGTTGGTAAAATTAAGTAGATATACTAGTAATCCAAGTTTATTGCATTGGCATGCTGTCAATAGAACAATAAAATATTTAAAAGGAATTATGGACTATGGTATATACTATAGTGAATATCCTTCAGTATTATAAGGGTTTTCTGATGCCAGTTGGATAACTGAGCGGGAGGATCATTCCTCAACAAGTGGATGGATTTTCACTCTTGGTGGAGGAGCTGTTTCTTGGGGATCAAAGAAACAAACTTGTATAGCTGATTCTACTATGGCAGTTGAGTTTGTAGCATTCGCTGCAACTAGTAAAGAGGCAGAATGGTTAAGGAATTTATTAATTGAAATTCCAGTTTGGCCAAAACCAATGCCTCTAATATCTATACATTGTGATAGTGAGTCTACACATTCCAGAGCTTATAGTAAAGTGTATAATGGAAAATCTAGACATATTGGCCTGAGACATAATTATGTCAGACAAATGATTACAGATAGTGTAATCACAGTGGATTATGTAAAATCAAGTCAAAATTTAGCTGATCCTTTTACAAAAGGTCTTGTAAGAGGAATGGTGTTTAAAACATCATTAGGGGATGGGACTAAAGCCTATTAACAATAACCACTCTTGATGGAAACTCAACTTGAAACTTGATATATTCAAGTATAAAGTTCAATGATTAAAGTACATCATACGACGTGATTGTAAGAACTATAAAATTTAACATCCCAATGATAAGTGCTTAGAACATGTAATGAATAATGAAAGAGGATGAGTTTAACCTTAATAAATTTATGGTGTTTTAGTTACATGGACACCTATGATAATCTACCTATATGAGTGTGGAAGTGGTGTCGCTTCCTATGAGAACTGGGCTTGACTCTAAAGCACTCACGAAATCAAGGTACAGACACAAGGCCTAATACATGTGTCGGCTTATATGGATAATCAGTGACTAAAAGATTTGTGTGTGAAGACAAATCCGGCTGATCAATATGGATTGATAGTTCAAAGATAAAGTCTACTATACTTTCATGGTTAGCCTTGACGAACCTTCATAAGGTATTCGTTCAAGTCGTGAGACACCAATGCTTATACACAGTCTTACAGACAATCAAAGATTTACAAAACTTATTTTGAAAATGGTGGAGGAATGTTGGAGATTTTATAAAATAAGTGAGTAAGAGTTTTGGGTGTAAGAGCTTAAAGAGCTTGTCCCACATTGGAAGTGTGTGGAAGAGGTGGGAAGCTAACACAAATATAAAAAGGGATAGTGTCCCACTTTGGAAAATGTGCAAAGCTAAGTGTCACCACTAAGTTATAAAAGGAGTGGGCAACCTTTGAGTCCCATATTGGAAAAATATTAAGAATTTGTGCACTTAATAAGTACAAATGGAAGATGAAGAGTTAATTCATCTAGCATTTAAGAGGTTATTCAAGAGACCTCAATACGGTGCGAAGCACCGTACGCACACGCACATGCACACGCGCGCGGGCGCGGGCGCATGTGGGTGTGAGGCAGTGGGCTGTAGAGGCGCTAGTGAAGCACTTTACACTTCGCATGCCGTGTGTCCGCAGTGGTAGCGGGTTGCCAGGATTCGTCCGGGTCAGATCGCGGTAGCTCGGGCGCGGTCACTTTTTGGTTGACCCGTGCAAAACCGATTCGGTATTAATTGTACCTATTCGAAAATGACTTAAGACTGTTGGTAATTAACAGTCATACCGTTACGGAATTGATAAAGACTGTTGATCCGACAGTCATGACTCTTGAAGACAAAGCTTTTGCCTAAAACGAAATTGCATATAACAAAAACCCAGTTTAATATTTCCAAACCCTGCTATTACTCTCTTATAATTTTCAAGAGATACAAATTCTCTTATTCTATTTTGTGCACAGAAACAGAATAAGAACTTGATTGATTGTTCTTCGTTGTTGCATCTATGGGCTGTCTTCAAACATACAATTTGCAGACAGTGCAATTATTTCATTGTATCTTGAGTACAAATTTATTGATTCCCGTTTGTATACCGAAGTTATTCGTGTGGGGCAAATACTGTATTTAGGAAAGTGACATCACGCCTTGAAGTTTTTTAGTATCTTTTCAGAAGTTATATTGTTGTATTACTGTGATATATAAAGAGTTTCATTTCTGTATTTGCATTCATATTATCTAACAATATCAACTAACTAAAGTAAAGAGATCAGCACAACATTACCTAACCATTTGTAAAAATATAATAAAAGAAAGAAAATAGTTAACAACCTATTCCACTACCCATCAAGTATATTCTTGAATTCAAGTAATTCTAGATTAACCTCGTTGGGGACCAAGGTTTCGACATCGTCTCCACTTCACATTCTCTTGGTGCTTTTCATGCTGAAGCTCATTTGTCGCCCCATCTCTAGTTACAGACACATCCTAGAACAATTAAACTACACGAATAGATCTGTATAGATCTAAACATATTGAAATCCATTTTGATAAATAATTTTCTTTTGTCATGCCTCGCAAAAGAATTAGTAGTCAGATCTAAATCGTGAGCATGGTCCTAGTCATCAAATATATGTTGCAGAAAAGGAAATTTCACTCGGATTAGATATGATAAAACTGTTATCTAGACTCTATAAAGATGATGATGATGATGATGATGATGATGATGATGATGATGATGATGATGATATTTGAGGTGATAGAGAGTAAGAGGGATAAGGAAAAGTCGGAAGAGAGAAGAGATGCGTGTAGATGAGAGAGAGGAATGGATGATTTTTGGGGCAACCAAAAGGTGGGGGGATAAAAGAGGAAAGAGAATATTAAGTGCCACTATATTGGTTTCTAGAGAAATTTTGGTTTACAATTGCAATTGTCGTTTCTTATGGATTAAATGTTATTAAAGCCTCTAATACTATTGTATTAGAGATATAATATAGATAGCTCTGATTGTTAAAAATTAACTACATAGTTCTTTGGAAATATTAAACTACTACTTTAAATAGAAAAGAAAACTTGAGTAAAGAAATTTGAATTAATAATAAAATTATCAATTAATCTTTTACTCATTTAATTACTAACTGATTCACTAAAATTTTAAACCCTGACCTTCTTTGCCTTGTCTATACATTTTCAAAACTTCACATATCTTCACATCCAAAGCTAGAAAACATATAAAACAATATGAGCAGATTACTCAATATCAATACGATAAATTGTAATGGTTTGTAGGTAAACAACTACAATAGATTGAAAAAAAATACCAAAACAAGAATTTTCGGCATAAAAAGAATTTTTGGCAAGTGCATAAAAAAGGAGAGCTTAGAGTTATCATCGAGAAGACCCAAAAGTTTTCCATTCTAGGACTTATCTTTAACCGAAGGTCCTCTCAAAAGCTCGTGTTTTCTTTTTTCCTTATGTCATTTCGTGAGCCAATTATATGCGGTCTTGCATCTAAAGCCGCACTACAACCCGTAGCACCATTGCCAATCACCAAAACATGTAGAGGATTATTCAAATTAGACCTAATTAACGCTAATTCCAGATCATTTCTAGATGGAACAACAACTGTAGGATTAGATATTTTTACTGCGAAAATTTTAGACGATGACAATAATTGGTTGACAAAGAGTGACATAGAGGTTGATGCCATAAATAACGATGGTCTCTACACATGTGCATGTGTAGAGAGAAACAGAGGACACTAGGATTGAACCCCGCGCGATGCGCGAGCAAGTAAACACTGAGTGGACCGTGTCATATAGAATAATGCAGCAAAGAGAAGTAGAAGTTGTGTAAGAAATATAATTATGAAGTAATGGAAAGTTCATATTATAAATGTAAAGCTCATTTGAGCAGTTAGCATGAAATTTATTAAAAGTACTCATCAATTACAGAAAATTATATACTCGGTAATAGGGAATGCTAAAAGTAAGTTTATTAAATGAAAACTGAATTTAACATCATATAATTAGTGTTCCACCAAGTTTAGTGACATTTCCCATAGTGAAAGATAACCACATATTCAAGGTGCTTCATTTTTCAATTTGTCACATTGATATCAAAACTTTTATCATTATCAACTTTGGATGCTAAGAAGCAAGATACAACAGCTTTATACAGGGTAAACTGCATAGAACCATCTTGGCTCCTATGTCGGTAGACATTTTACACAAAATTTCAATCCAACCCAGACTAATATTTCTGAATATATTCATTATTCGAATAAATGCGACAATGAATATATAGAGGATATATATGCATTTATGCAACTTTCATTTAATTTATCAAGGGGGCATTTTGTGAAGGAAAAGAGGCAGTGGTTTAAATAGCATCCCACATTCTAAGTGAGATTATTAAAAAATTGAAAAATGAAGAGAAAGGATATACATATTTTCATTTAATTGCAAGCTTGTGACATATAAAGGAGATGTTGAAATAAAAGGAGAGATTTTATCTATGTGAAATTATAAACATGTAAATAGTAGAAAAAATCATAGTGAAGCAGATATGAAATGGTAATGAAGGGATTTTAACTCCATCTCAGATTAATCTATATAAAATCTATAATATGACACTCTTGACATTCGACTTATTTGCGTTATGCTCATCGAATCTGTTTGGTTGAACCGATCCTCTCATTATTTTGTGAAAATGGAAAAGGAAAGGAGTTAGATAGATTTAGAATTAATGTAAAAAATAGTGAAAAGTGGTTTGTTGGAATACATCACAGACAAAAAATCTAAAATACACCATTAAAAATTACAATCCATAGAATGCCAACATTAAAACAAGTTATAGTTTCAACACCTTTAATTTAAAAATACATGTAGAAAATAATGATTCATAATGAAAAATTTTACACTGCTAAACTGACATCTTAGTATATTTACATATTAGAATATGGGGTCGTCGCATTGCTGCTGCACATTCAAACTGGTGTATTATTTGCTACATTAGTTAACATTATTTTCTCTACTAAAAAAATTGATGTATTAAAAATTGTCTACAACTGTTGGTTCATCCTTAAAGTAGTACAGGAAAGCTAAATGTAATTGGTATAATTAGAGCCATGTTGTTTATTAGATTGAGCAGAATGGGCGTGTGTCTCCTTGTTGCTGAAGATTTAGATTTTAAACTGAAACATGTATTGGCATTAAATTGAGTGTTGTTCTTGAAGATCTATTTTTATCCTCATTTGAAGTTTTTTATCCCTTGTTATCCTCTCAACTATTTGAATTAACTCATTGGGTTATAGTACCTGAGTGATTATATAACCATTCACACGACCTAATTATAAGAAAATTGCATTGCATTGCCTCTAAGCTATGCGTATGTTTAATTTGTTGGTGTATAACATTAAGTGATGTTTTAATTTTATACTTCCCATCATGTGTTGTTCTCGTTAGCATTGAAATTTTTAATTGCATAGTGTCTCGGCCTATAGATTGAGAATTTTTTTGACTAAATAGTGATCCATAAATTAAATGGATTGAAAAGTCATGTAATACTTTAGCATATCTTAAAAAATAATATTTTATATACCCATGATCTCCTTTCTTTGAATATTATAATATCCATATCATCCTCAATAGGATGACAAATATATATTTGGTCCAAAAAAATCATATTAGCATGTTGTTATTTCATTATTTTTATGTTATTATACATAACGCAATATTGAACATAATAGTTGCAGTCAATCTCTTTATAAGAAACAATTATCATTGACTTACAAAGCATGGGACTAATATCAATCATGTTATGTGATGTTTTTATATCCAACCATTTGTATCTAGTTAGTTATATAGATGCAAGTTATCTCTGTGATCATCACAAGGAACAATCAAAGCACTTATCACTTGCTCCCAATGACACATGTTATTATCACTACTAATTAAGGCAATAATTCATGTATAACTTAAATAAAATAGGCTACATCATGGGAGATATGGCCAACACATTTGAATTCTTCAACATATATGAAATCAAGAAGAGTTATACAACAAATAAACTCCAGAAGAGTTACACTATTGAAGTCTAATAGATCCGACAAAATGACATGTTCATACCTCTTCACCAAAGTCTTATGAAAGTCGAGCTTCGAAAGAAAAATGAGATTGAAGTACCAACCTATCAAATATATTCACCAAGACAAAGCAACATTTCAGAAGGTTGTGTATGAGATAGGAATGTATCGACTTAATCATTAGTGAAATGCCATAAACGGGGAGTATCCAATCGGGGGGCCTTTTACCAGAGGGAGAAAATGATATAATATTTATAGACATGCGCATTATATTATTTTTGCTTTAATTAGTTTTTTTCCACTGAGTTTTCTTTTTAAAGGTTTTAACCAGGCAACACAAAACGCGTCTAACACCGATTTAGTGATCATAAAATTTGTTCTCTTTTTCCTTTGATTTTTTCCACTGGGTTTTTACTTAGTAATGTTTTAACGAGGCAACAGTCGTTGAATGGTGGAAACAGTGTACATCTAATGGAGATTGTTATAAAATATATATTTATATGGACGTTCATTGGTATTCGTCATTATTAAAGAGTCTCTTACTATACCATGATTTGTACTAATAATAGGGTGATGCCTACAAAATAAAATACAAAGCCCATACTCCATCTAAATTCTCCATTTTCCTTTTATTTTATAACATTTATATAGTTTTCACTCTTAATAGTATGGCTGGTAATATTACGACCCTTGGTTTCCCCACACTCTTTTCTCTTTGAGCCTCCTTCCATGGGTTTATATCATTTTTTCATTATAGTTTTCAAAATATGAATAACAATTATAAGGAAACGTTGATAAGAAAAAGAAATAAGCGGAGCTCAGTTGGGAGAGCGTCAGACTGAAGATCTGAAGGTCATGTGTTCGATCCACATTCACCGCACATTAGTTCTTCATAGATTTTTATATTAATAGATTTCTCAAATTAAGATATAAACATTATTGTTAGCAAGTATTTATTGTACTTTTATTATCGTCTAATGGCTAGGATAAGTGGCTTTCACCTAGGAGACCCGGGTTCGATTCCCGGTAATGGAAACCATAACCGTTTTTGTGTGTGTCACCTTTATGATTATCTTTTCTTTTGGAGCAATACACTAAGGTAGTTGTGATGTAAAATGGTATGAGACGCATCACACATGAGAAATTTCGATAAACAAAATATAGAGTATTTTTAAAGATATGCTTGGGAATACAAGTAGGCATTTGTTATGAGTGGGCGTGTGAGATGGTAATCTATTTTTACATGCTAGGGGTTGTACCTTTGTATGGATGTTAGACATGAGTAGATTCTTTTTCCTAACCTATATGATTATGGTGTGGCAGTATTGGAGATAGTTGTACCGATTTATGTGGTATACTAGACGTATATGACATATAGTGTGGATCTCTACCTACATACTTATGATGCAGATTTGTGTACTACATTTACTAGAGATGTGTATATTGTATAATTAGCATAAGACATTCAAATGTGTATATATTTAAGAGCATGTTAGTGGTATCGTGGTTATTTTGTAAGAAGTACCTTAGGATTTGAAACGTGGGTTGCATATGGATTTGAGATTAGAATCGCATGATATTAGATGGTTAGGTTAGGTAACTAATAAATTAAAATATATTAAAACAAGAGAGGAAGATGTGTAATTATGATGTGGTATGATTCAGTTATAATCCTATTTTAGATAGGCTTGTTGTTTACGTGTTTTTTAAAAACTATTTTTACAGGTTCCTGTTGTGGTAGTTCCTGTAGATGCAGGTTCGTTGGAGGAGCATCCTTAGCGATGCCCCATTTATTACTCCTAGGATTATAGGAGTCGAGAAAGTGTAGCTCTCTATCAGTGTACTTTTTTTATTCCTAGTTAGTTTTTACTTGTATACTTCAATTCAGAGTTGAACTTTTATATGGGCATATTTTATATTCGGAGATAGTTATGTTGTATTGGCTGGGATTGGTATCAGACTTCGTGTTGTATTGATATAGTATTTTTTTATCTTGTTATTGTTCATTTGGTTTTGATTATTTTTCATGCTAAAAATATTGCTAAAAGTATTGTTGATACCAAAATTAGTATGCTGATATAGACGAATAATAAGAAGACACGTGTCGATCTACGTGGCACAATAGCAACGAGGAAGTTTATTTCCCCGACCAAATCATACTTACTCCGAGCAGCATGTGTACTCCGAGGAACTCCTGAACGACGAGCAACTAAGGCGGTCCGAGCTGCATCTCGGCCACAGCATTGATTGCCAGATAATCAACAGTTCAACTATTCATTAAATGCTTATCATACAGACGTATACTCTTAAAGGGCATTAATTGTTTACCCTTTCACATGTACAGCCTAAGGGCTATAAATACATTGTATCACCCTCATTCAAGAGGAAGGATTTTCTTAATAGAATTACATATCGAGAACTCCAAAACACTGGGCAATAACATAAACAGTGGACGTAGGCCATTCTTATAAGGCTGAACCACTTTAAAATTCTTTGTCTCATTTATATTTATCTGTGATTAAATAATTAGAAGCAATCTAATTTTTTACATCAACAGATTGGCGCCGTCTGTGGGAAACGACTGTTGTTATCGTTTTTCACCAAAAATCATTCATCATCAATGGCTGATAATCCTGAATCCAACAACCGAAACGCTGGGAATGTTGGGAATCCTCCAAATCCCTCTGCACCATCAACTGCTCCAGATCTGGCTGGAATTATGACGAATCTGGCTCAAGGACAAACCGCCATGCAAGAAACAATGCGACAACTCATACAAACCCTTCATGGCGGAGTACCTGCACATTCAGGACAGAGAAGTGGTCAGAGACAAACCTATTTACTTTTTTCACGATCGAGGCGTACTGAGTCATATTGCAATGAGGGATCTGACGATTTCTCTTATCAACCTGGGCGAACTTCGTCAATACGGGCTACAGATACTGAGCAACGTATCACTCTCTCTCCAAAGAGACCCAGTGCCTTCGAAAGATTGAGCAGGGTATCTCCTTTTAGCCGATTAGGCCCTAGGAGGAATAGGAGTCCACCTAAGACCATGTCGAGGAGTTTTCGACAACCATCAGATCTAAGAGAGGGATCAGCACAATCACGACCAGTTGCTCGTCAAGATGGATCTCAGGAGGCCACGTCAGAACAATCAATTGCTCGAACTAATAGGCCCGAGGAAGGAAATGATGAGTGGAAAGGTTCCATTCAGCGGTTGGAGGATAGATTGGGAGAAATGGCTAAGGCGAAGAATCCCCTACAACGAACTTTTGTTCAAGGGACACCTTTTGTCCTGGCCATTGTGGATTTTCCTACCCCGTCAAAGTTTAAAGCCCCTGTGGTAACCCCCAAATATGATGGAAAGACAGATCCTGTTCTGCACATAGAGCAGTATCAAGCTGCTGCCGACATCTATGTTGTCCTCGACGAGATGAGATGCAGAGCATTCTCAGGAACTATTACTGGATCTGCCCAGATATGGTACAACAATCTTCCTCGGGGTAAGATTTCAACTTTCTTTCAATTGACCGAGTTGTTCATCGATAATTTTTGTTTTGGAGCAAAGCCAGTAAAACGAGTAGCACACTTGTTAAGTGTTAGACAAAAATCTGGTGAGAGTACTAGAGATTACATAACTCGTTTTAATAACGAGAAGCTGGAAGTCATAGATTATGAAGAAAAGACAGCAATCACCGCCTTGATGAGTGGGTTATTGCCTAACAAATTGTATTACACTTTGGCCAAAGATCCACCTACAACTATGTCAGAGTTGATGGCAAAAGCGGCCAAAATCATGAATGCCGAGGAGGCTATGGCTGCGAAGAAGAATATGGGTAAAGAAACCAAGGTGGAAGTCGACAAATTTAAGAAGAAAGAGCATAAGGGCAATGGCGGTGACAAGCATTCCAAAAATAATAAGTCGTCGTGGGAAGTCCTGAAGAAATTCGATAATTATACTCCTTTGAAAATGGGTATTAATCATGTCTTGGAAGAAATCAAGAAGAACGAGGAGATAAGGTGGCCAAAGAAACTGAAGTCGGACCCTGACAAAAGAAATAGAGATAAATATTGCGAGTTTCATAAGGATCATGGTCATATGACTAAAAATTGCATAGCCCTCTAGAACGAGATTGAAACGCTCATTAGACGAGGAAAGTTGTCAAAGTATGTTGATCGTAGAAATGAAAGAGGAAATGAAGACCGAGCAAGAGAGAGATCTAGATCTCCTCGTCGGGCAGAAGATAACAGGAAAAGAAATCATGAAGATGATACAGAGGATGACCCCGATCTTCCCAAAAGGCCAAGGCAACCAGAGCGCGAGGTATTTTCAATACGTTTTGGAACATTTGATTGTAATGTTATTACAGGGGGGGATGCAGGAGGAGGAGATCTTACTGCAGAAAGAAAAGCTTACCTCGATGAGGCTCAAGCTTGCTCATACATTCAACGGATAAATTTGGCTGAGGATGATCGCCCGAGGAAGATAAATAAAGAGAAGCTAGTCATTGGTTTTTCAAAAAAAGACCTTGCAGGTGTTCTTTACCCTCACGACGACCCTTTGGTGATCAAAATGAGGATGAAAGAAGTAGTGATTTCAAGGGTTCTGGTAGATAATGGTAGTTCGGCAGACATCATGTTCTACTCATGCTTTGACAGTTTAAATTTAAAATTATCTCAATTGGAGCCTTATCACAGACCTCTCCTGGGTTTTGCTGGCGAGAAGGTTTTTCCACTTGGGACGATCAAGTTGGATATATTTATTGGAACTTGGCCTGCTTGTCGAACAGAAAGAATACGATTCTTTGTGATGGATAAGAATGTGCAATCAGCTTACAACATCATCATGGGAAGAGTTGGTTTGAAGAAGTTCGAAGCAGTTCCATCTACAGTACATCAGTGCTTAAAATTCCCAACAAATTTTGGAGTAGGAGTTGTGAAAGGTGATCAAAAAGTAGCTCGGGAATGCTATTATTCAGCTGCTGAGCAAGAGGAGCTTGAAGAGTCAAGGAAAAAGACTACTACCTACCAGGTGGATGAAGGTACAGAAATTGAAACACTAGACCCAGAGATGAATCCCAACTTGTAAAAGGATAGGTGGTGGAATCTACAGAAAATGTTATTCTGGACGATGAACATCCTGAACGAACAACTCAGATAGGTTCGTCGTTGGATGCTTCAATAAAATAGGAGTTGATAACTTTCTTGAGAAACAGAAAGAAAACTTTTGCATGGAGTCATGAAGACATGCCAGGAATAAATCCAAGCTTCTTATGTCATGAGCTCAATGTGAATAGGGAGATCAAGCCTGTAAAGCAGAGAAGAAGAGTATTTAGTCCCGAGAAGAATCAAGCTATACAAGAGGAGGTCGAGAAGCTCCAGAAAGCCCAATTCATTGAAGATATGAAATATCCAGACTGGTTAGCAAATGTGGTGATGGTAAAGAAGAAAAACAATAAATGGAGAATGTGTGTTGATTTCACCGATCTCAATAAGGCATGCCCAAAGGATCACTTTCAATTGCCCAGAATTGATCAACTAGTGGATGCTACCTCGGGACACGAGCTGCTCAGCTTCATGGATGCTTACTCTGGATACAATCAGATCAAAATGAAACCTGAAGACAGGGAAAGTACTTCTTTTACTACCCCTAGGGGAACTTATTATTATAATGTTATGCCTTTTGGTTTGAAAAATACAGGAGCGACATACCAGCGGCTGATGAACAAGGTTTTTGCCGAACAAATCAGTTGCAATATGGAAGTCTATGTCGATGATATGCTGACAAAGAGCAAGAAAGCTGCTGATCATCTAGTTGACTTAGGTCAAACCTTTTATCAACTGGATAAATACCAAATGAATCTCAACCCGACGAAGTGCACATTTGGAGTACGAGAAGGAATGTTCCTCGGGTACATCGTCAACCAGCGAGGCATTGAGGCGAATCCAGAAAAGATCAAAGCTCTTTTAGGGTTGCGATCTCCAACGACGAAGAAAGAGGTGCAGAGTCTTACAGGACGAGTTGCAGCGCTCAACAGATTTGTATCCCGAGCAAATGATAGATGCCTCCCATTCTTCAAAACACTTAGAAAAACTTTCGAGTGGAATGATGAATGTGAAAAAGCCTTTCAAGACTTGAAGAAATATTTGGGAGCACCTCCACTGTTGTCCAGGCCAGTAATGGGAGAAAAGTTGTACTTGTACCTGGCAGTATCAGAGAATGCATTCAGTTCGGCATTGATCAGAACGGAGAATGGAGTCCAGAAGCCAATTTATTACACAAGTAAGGCTTTCCGAGGTGCAGAGATTAGGTACCCGAAGCTGGAAAAATTGGCATTGGCATTAATTGAGGCAAGTAGAAGGATGATGCCATATTTCCAGGCCCATACCATAGTCGTGTATACCGACATGCCATTGAGACAAGCCCTTCATAAGCTAAAAAAATCAGGGAGACTGATGTACTGGGCAATAGAGCTCGGTGAATATGATATTGTGTATGAACTCAGATCATCATTAAAAGGGCAAGCTGTAGCAGATTTTATAGCAGAGTTTACTTATCCTGATACCCCCGAGGAACAAAAGTTGCTCGATGATCAACCTGTGGATGTTACAGGATCAACAAACACAAGCTTAGACCAACTCCGGTTGGTAAAAGGGCTTGTGGATATTGAAGGATCATCAAATTCGAGCTCAGACCAACTCCGGTTGGTAAAAGGGCGAGAAGAGATGATCGACGAGGAGCGAGAAATATCAGGGGAGGATGAAAGGAAACAACAAATATTTCACCGAGGAACTTTGTCAGATAAGAAATTTAAAGACGAATTACCTACATGGAGATTATATGTAGATGGGTCATCTTGCACAACAGGTTGTGGAGCAGGGATTATTTTGAACACCCCAGACGAGATTGACATGGAATACGCCATGCGATTCCAATTCAAAGCTTCCAATAATGAGGCGGAGTATGAGGCCATGATAGCAGGTCTTAATTTAGCAAAGATTATGGAAGCGCAACAAGTGATGGTATTCAGTGATTCTCAATTAATTGTGAATCAGGTGATGGGGACATATGCAGTTAAAGGAGAATTAATGGTCAAGTATCATGCAAAGGTGATGGAGTTGTTGGCAGAATTTGATGCCATTCAGTTAATCAGGATACCAAGAATGGAGAATGCACGAGCAGATGCACTGGCCCGACTAGCATCAGCTACTCGTGCCGAGCTGCGAAGAACGATACCAATCGAAGTATTAGAAAGTCGGAGCATAGATGAAGACCTGACGATGAATATTATTACCCTTGATTTAGGACCATCTTGGATAGATCCCATCAGGGCATATATTGAGGAGGGAGAATTACCGGAGGATAAGCTCGCTGCCAAGAAATTGAAGTTTAAAGCTGCTCGGTATGTACTAACTAATGGTGTTTTGTATAGATGAGGAATTATGGTAGGTTTGCAAAGATGTGTACATCCCTCCGAGGTGAAAGAATTGATTTAAGAGATCCATGAAGGGTCATGTGGAGCCCATGTAGCGGGTCGGACACTTTTGCAAAGGGTGATGACACAGGGATACTATTGTCCAATGATGAGGGCTAATTGTATAGCCTATGCTAAGAGATGTGATAAATGCCAACGTTTTTCCTCCATCCGATGAACTCCACAAGCATTGTTGACACCCATAACTTCCCCTTGGCCATTTGCCATGTGGGGAATTGATTTGGTTGGACCACTGCCAACGACCCGAGGAAGATTCAAGTACCTCGTCGTCGCAGTGGATTATTTTACTAAGTGGGTAACAGCTGAACCACTTATTGATATGACATACGAGAAGGTGTACCAGTTCGTTTGGAAGAACATCATATGCCGATATGGTCTCCCTTATGCCTTCATCACAGACCATGGAACACAATTTGATAACGAGGAGTTTGCCGCCTATTGTCATCAGTCAAACATTTTGAAGGTTCATTCAGCACCAGGCCATCCTCAAAGCAATGGACAGACTGAAGTGATGAACAGAAAATTACTAAATGGTTTGAATAAGAGGCTAAGTGAGGCTAAAGCTAATTGGATTAATGAGCTACAATCAGTATTGTGGGCTTACCGAACAACTCCCCGAGCAGCAACTGGAGAATCACCATATATGCTGGCATTTGGAAGTGAGGCCGTAATACCTGCCGAATTGGGTCTTCCAACACACAGAGTGCTGAATTTCAATTCCCCAGTCAACGACTTAATGAGAAGATTAGATTTGGACATGCTCGAGGAGGTTAGAGAAGAGGCAGCCATTAGGAATGCTGCTTACCAACAACGAACAGCTCTGTTCTACAACAAGAGGGTGAAGAAATACGACTTAAAAGAAGGAGATTACGTGCTAAAGAAGGTCATTCAGAAGCAGAATAAGTTGGAAGCAAACTGGCATGGACCTTACCGACTTACAGAAGTTGTTCGACCAGGAACTTACCGAATAGCGACTCTAGAAGGAGAGGAATTCAAGAATGCATGGAACGCTGAACACCTACGCAAGTATTATCAGTGATGTAAAATGTAAAGCAGTTCCATCTATATGAATAAAACGATGATATTTCGCCATCTTCTCTCCTTTTATTGAAAGTTTTTCGGGGAGTACTAGTGTTACACACTACAAACTATGATAGTTCGAGCTCAGACTAACTTAGGTTGGTAAAAGGGCGAGAACACGACATTCCTAAAAATACCAGCTCCGGTTGGTTAGGAAACCATACTCCTTTGGTTAGGAGGCGTACACTAGCTCAGACCAACTCCGGTTGGTAAAAGGGCGAGTGGACATGATAGTTTAAACTCAGACCAATTCCGGTTGGTAAAAGGGCAAGAACACGACATTCCTAAAAATACCAGTTCCGGTTGGTTAGGAAACCATACTCCTTTGGTTAGGAGGCCGACACTGGCTCATACCAATTTTGGTAAAAGGGCAAGTGGACATGATAGTTCGAACTCAGACCAACTCCGGTTGGTAAAAGGGCGAGAACAACATTCCTAAAAATGCCAACGTGTTTGACTAGGAAGCAAAATACTCCTAAAAATGCCAATCTCGGTTGGTTAGGAAACAAGATATGCTCTCAAATACCAACTTATGTTGGTCGGAAGGTAAGATTATTCCAGAAAATACAAAATATTCCAAACGATACAAAGTATGGTTGGTCGGGGATAAAAACCCACTAACTACAGATGGTCGACGAGGAGAATTTATTGACCTTGGTTGGTCAGACACATTTTATGAAAAAGACAAAAATTTACCAAGTATGGTTAGTCGGGGATAAACTCTCACTAACTATAATTGGTCGACGAGCACAATTTAACAACCTTGGTTGGTTGGAAAAATTTTTAACATTTTTATACTCACTACTTTATTATTAGGTGATTGAGCAACATTACTGATACTTGTAACTTTTTTGGTCGATGAACCACACAATATTATTATGCAAGCACAAATATAAAGTGTTTGACAAATACAAGACAATAGCAATACAAATTTGCGAACAAAAATGAAACTCTTTCATTGAATTCAAAATGAATTACACAAATTTATTATATTGATATTAAATTGTGTACTAATTATTACATCAGAATTTCATATTCTACTGGTCTTTTCCCTTCTGCTTTTGAAATAGGCTCCTCGCCAACAGGAGGATCTTCCAGGCAAAGGGGAGAATTAGTGAAGTTAAGATCTCGAAGCATTCTGACGTTCATTATTGAAGGGGTATCCAATAAATGCTCAGGACGAGATAATTCTGCCTGTGAATGAAGGGCATAGTCACCAAGATACTTGGAGATCAAACAACGAGGAATGGCCCGAGCAGGGATCCAGCTCATGTCAAGCTTGAAGGGCGGAATTGGTAAATCGAGCAGCCCAGGAGCATGGTAATCCCATAAACAATGACCTTGCTCTAGTTTCAATACACCCAGGGCGTTCAACCATCCCTGTTTGTAGCCTTCATTATTAGCATTTTCAATACGTTCATTCAATTGAAAAAGGGCCTCATTGTAGCCTGTCATCCAGAATTCACGAGGTTGTTTATGGAATTGGAAAATTAGTCTCTCTAACTGCTCATGAAGGTTTCTGGCAAAAATATCCTTATGATCCAAAGCAGACTTCGTCGCAGAAAGTTGATCCTCCAAAGTTTGGACTTTCTTGGACAGTTCAGACAAGGCTTGATTTTTCACCATCAATTGGAATGCTTGGTTTTCCAACGCTGATTGAGTACGAGCTTCTTCAATAGTAGGACGAAGAACTCTTGGTCGTCCCCGAGCAGGTTGAGTACTTTATTCCTCGACAACATTCTGAGCAGCTCTTCCTCGTCCACGAGAACCTCTTCCTCGTCCCCGATTAGCAGTAGAAGGCCCAGCTCTTCTCAAAGCCTCTAACTCTTCTCGCAACTTGGCATTTTCCACTTCTAAAAATGAGAATCCTTCATCGGTGACCGGTACCAGGGCAGTGGAAGATGAAGCAGCAGACCTCAGCTGAGCTAGTTCTTTTTGCAGATTGTTGTTTTCTTGTTCCAATAGCTCAGCGATTTGTCTGTGCGCTTCGACATCTGCTTTCAATATTCTCTCTCTCACTTCATAGCCAGCAAGCATCTTGTCATATCCTTTGTCAGCTTTAAGTTGTTTGATTTTCTTCTCATACCCTTCGTGCAAAAGAGCTGAAGACTCTTTATACAGCTGTTGAAGTTCATAGAGAGTACCTTGCAAGTCTTCAATCATTTCGTAATAAGCCACATTGTTGGCTACAGCACGATCAAGAAGACGTTTTAAGTATTGATATGCCTCCACTGCTTGGTCTGAAGCATCTCGACCAAGAATCTCTACAATCTGAGAATTGTCCAAGTCAGTATGGCCAGCCTTAAAATATTCATTACATTGTCGAAGCAGAGTTGTGTCATGGGCAGACAGCAATTCCATTCTAGCCATAAACTAGTAAAGAAGAGAAGGCAAGATTTAATAAAAAAGCAGATAGAACATCAACAACATAGAGGGACAAAAAAAGGTGATTTTTATTACATCATAGAAAGGAGTACAGTGTTCAGAGTACAGAGTACAAGTGACAAAAGAAAATAAAATAAATACTGAACAAACTTCACACCTTTTCCTTGTCTCCCAAGACTTTCTCGGGAGGCTGGGACGAGGAGCTTGGTTGCTCGGTGGGAACAATAATTCGGATTGCAGGAGCTGGAACTTGTTCAGGTGGAGCAGGCAAAGACGAAGGCTCCTCGGTGACTGTCTGAAAAGGTTGTGAGGCAAGGACTTGATCACCCACTGCCATTGAAGACTCCTCAGATGCAGCTTCGTCTTCTTCCTCATCTTCAATTCTAGTAGGGGGACCAGGAAGATGCTGTTGAAACAGCTCAGAGTCCTCGTCAACCTTTAATTCTTGCAATGTAGCAACCCAACCATCTCGGAAGTATTTAAGACTCCCATATTGCACTTGGGACATCATGGCTGCTACCCCCTTGTTCCATCCTTTGTCCCAGCCAGTGTTGAAGGACTTCTTTACTGCCATCTTTCTTTTTATTTTCTCCGAGGAGAGCTTCTCAGATAAAAGATCCTCGGTGGCTTTCAGTTTAACTTCCACCTCCTCCTTCTGGCGATTTATTTCTCGCAGAAGGGTTAGCTCTTCCTCAGCCAATTTAAACTTATTTTCAAGCTCCCCAAAGTTCGTGAGCTTCTCGGTATACTTCTTGTTCTCTCTCTCCAAATCTTTCACTTTATTTTCCAAACCCTTGGAAACTTCAACGAGCTGCACCTTCTCTGCCTCAACTGCAGCCAACTTCTTCTCCCAATCAGCCCTATCCTCGTCATACTTTTGACGGGACTCCTTCAAAGACTGGGCCAAACCTAGTAAAGCATCCTCCACTCCGAACGAGGAGCTAGAAGCCTTGATCGCTTCATCCTTCTTCACAATGGTGTTAAAACAACTCACCAGCTGAAAAAAGGAGATAATGATAAGTCATCACAGAGATACATGTATTGATGGAAAGAAAGAAAATTCAGAATATGAGAAACTTACTGAAGCAATGTGACGAGTAGCGAGGGATGTAAGCACATCCCTAGACATATTATCTTCAATTCCTTGGACTTCAGGAATGGTCCAAGTCTTCACCGAGCTCATAGCTAAGCTCGGAGGAATAATAGTTGGAACACCAGCTCCACTAACTTGGAGCTGGGGAATGGTTTCAGCCAAATTGACCGAGGAGGATTTCTTCAATCTCCTCGGTGGAATTTCGACAGTTTCAACCAAAGAAGATCTTTTGGTTGGGGAGATAGTGATCACTTCCACATGTGCATCCTTCTTATTAGGAGCCACTGGGGGCTTCTCGACAGCTTTTTGAGGTGCAACATATGTCTTCTTTGTCCCCTTTTAGACGTCAGTTTTGTTTCTTTTTCCATCTCCAGCAGAGGTAGTCTCCTCCAAGATAGCAGGAACTCTTCTTTTGCCCTTTTTCTGACTCAAAGGAATATGAGAGTCTGGTGAAGAATCCTCAGGAGTTGGCGCTAGTTCACCAGTGCTGATTACAGGGCGAGCAGTGAAAGAGGTTGTATAACTCCTATACTGCAACAAATATGAAGCAGACCTGATGTGCTCGTCTACAACTCTCTGATGCAAACTCCAGATAAGTTTCAAATGCTTAATATTTACTTCTGATTCTTTTGGAGTCTTTCTTTTGCTGTCAACTGCAAACAAATACATATTGAAATGTCAATCACACATTTATTCAAACATAATGAAATCATAATTTCAGAAATAAAATAAAATGAAAATCACCTATCCCATTGCCATATGGAGGGCATTTGGGACCTTGATACACTTCATCTCCAATCAAAGGGGCATGTTGCCAATTTTTGATAACTACCCCATGTTCAAAATAATCCCTATTAGCATCAGGGAGATTGACTACTAAAGTCCTATTCAAAAATCTAGTTTTTAAATAAAAAACATTATCTAGAACAGCCCATCTATAACAATACATAATCTCAGGAATTCCTATACGGGTTCCGTGAGTTTGATTTAACCTATACACCCCATTAACTATTCTCCATGTGTTGGGGGCTATTTTTGCAGGAACAATATCGAAATAATGACAGAACTCTAAACACAAAGGGTTTGGTGGAAAAGAAAATCCACATTCAGCAATAAAGAGGCTGGGGAACCAATGTCCCTCAGCCAAACGAAAATAATCTGAAGGCTCAGAAAGATCCTCCAGAGTTACCCAAGATGGAATAGAAAAATCAGAACGGAATTTCTCAAGAGATTCAATAACATAAACCATGGCGAATAAAATAAATGAGGAAGAAGGAAGAAGATCTTACAGGCAAAAAGGGAGATCTGTTGACAACGAACGAAGAAAAGGATGAACGCACAAGAGAGAGAAAGACTATGGAAAACTCGAAAGCAGAAATTGGAAAAGGTAGAAGACGATGGGATTGCCTATGAAGCTTAAATACTTTGCCTTGGGAAACGGCGAAAGAAATGATTACAAAAAAGAAACTATTACGCTACCGGCGGCTAAAAGGACAAAAAGTGCGCGAAGATCGAAGTGCTTATAAAAATTCAAAAAGACGGATTCTGCGAATTTAGAAGGACATTCGAATACGGAGAAAATGCTCCTAAAAACCAGGAAGGTCATTTAATATTGCCATATACCGAGAAAGAATGTTCCATATTCCTCAAAGTTCGAAATATGAAACATTGGGGGCTTCTGTTGATACCAAAATTAGTATGCTGATATAGACGAATAATAAGAAGACACGTGTCGATCTACGTGGCACAATAGCAACGAGGAAGTTTAGTTCCCCGACCAAATCATACTTACTCCGAGCAGCATGTGTACTCCGAGGAACTCCACTCCGAGGAACTCCTGAACGACGAGCAACTAAGGCGGTCCGAGCTGCATCTCGGCCATAGCATTGATTGCCAGATAATCAATAGTTCAACTATTCATTGAATACTTATCATACAGACGTATACTCTTAAAGGGCATTAATTGTTTACCCTTTCACATGTACAATCTAAGGGCTATAAATACATTGTATCACCCTCATTCAAGAGGAAGGATTTTCTTGATAGAATTACATATCGAGAACTCCAAAACACTGGGCAATAACATAAACAGTGGACGTAGGCCATTCTTATAAGGCTGAACCACTTTAAAATTCTTTGTCTCATTTATATTTATCTGTGATTAAATAATTAGAAGAAATCTAATTTTTTACATCAACAAGAATTTTATTTATGTGATTTTTATATTAGACCCCGATCAATCTATTTATGGATTTTTTGGGATGTCACAAAACACACTTCCATTAGGTTCTATTGGTTGTGGTAGTGCATTTTGACTTAAAGATTGAACAACTCGACGTCAAAATAAAATTCTTGTATGAGGATCCAGAGGAGGATATTTATATGTCTCAACTGGATGGATTCATGTAAATGCGTGTGCAATATTGATTCACAATTTCCAATCACAAACTTATTTAATTAGAGTAAATTTATGAATCAAGTCAATACTGCCCTTAAACTCAAATAGCAACGTGCGTGCAAGTGTCAAACCAACATAAATAAGATATGTGACACAATAGTTCAGGAAAAATCCCCGCAGGGCAAAACCTTTTCATTTCACTATAATTGTAAATTGCAACTTATATCGGATTAGAATGAAATACAGACCAACAATGGTTCACACGCAGCAATACCACAATGGACACCTAGTCTTCAGAAAAGAATCAACACGTAGAAGATCCTCAATGACACGCATTCATAAACCTTGTAGTGACTCACTTCACAATAGCACGCAGCTCTCGGTTGTAGAGGTCTCCCCACAAAGTACGAACAGTAGCAAAATACCCAGCAAAATTATGTTTTTGGTTCCATAAAACAACTCGCACAAACGTACTGGGATTTGTGAATTGTAAAACAAGTTTTGAACCCTCAAAGTGATGGAGAATAAACCAAAAAATACAAAAAACGTATTCTAATTGAAACAGTGTTATCTCCACACGAAATACAGAAGCCTGACACCCTTTATATAAGAAAATTCAAGGCACGTGTCAGAAATAAACTCTATCATTCGAATGAAACACGACGTCGTTCGAACGACAACTCCATCTCGTTCGAATGAGATGTGACGTCGTTTGAACGACCGTCACTGATCCTCTTTAAAAAACTTTTAAAAATTAAATAACTTGGAATCCTTAAAAACCAAAACTGTTTACAAGATCAGGAGTATCTATCCAAAATCTTTTTATGATTAAAATCATTTAAAAATAATTTTTATTTTCATAAAAACATCCCAACACTTTTAATGTAAAATGTAAATGCAACTAAAACACATTTTGCCAAATTCGTCCTTGTTGGGCATGATTGTTAAAGAACTTGATATTCGGATCCATCTTGATGCATATTTGATCTTGAACGTTCTTCGACGATGTATTGGTATATGACATACTAAATCAATAATGTACATTTATAAAATCTTGTCCTTACAAATCTCCCCTATGTTTATGCCGGTACAACATAAAAATATCCGAATTATTAACCAAAATATGACCTATACAAATCTACCCTCCCATAAACTCAAACACGAAAAGATAAACTTAACAAGTCTTCAAACTCTTTCAACCTTCGCTTCAACAATCAAATTTTAGAAAATCCTAACTTTTCTCATCAGGATGTGCAATCCAAAAGTTTTCAATTGTACCTACACACATGAGACAAAGCAAAACCTCATGACGTATCGAGTTTGAAATGATATAAGTGTAAAACATGTAAGCATGATCAAATCTCCACCATACTTAAACTCCCCATAAAATCATAATTCATTCTCCCCCTTCTTATTTGTCCGAAATAGACAAGAAAAAAAATAAATCACATAAAGGAAATCGGGGTGTCACGAAAAATAAGGCAAACAAACTATTTTTGAGTTTTTCAAAACTTTCATACAAAAAATGCAAAAATGATGTTACAAAATTACACCATGAATTTTTACTAAGATAACCAAATCGTGGAAACGGAAGGAATGGGTTCGATAGGAAAATCAACTCAATCATATCATATGTGCAAGATGCATAAATCTACTCCTAACGAATGAACATCAAAATCGTCCTTAGGTGTTAAAATGTTGAATTTAGATGACATTGTCTTAAATTAAAATCAATAAATCAAAGTCAACATGATTTTCACACCAATAACGTCCTAAAACTTTTTCATGCTTTTTCAATACTTTTTAAGTACGTGCAAAGCCGTTTGGATTCTCCAACCAAACATCCTCATATATATTTTATTTTTGGGGTGATCTAAATTCTCGAGAATTGGTGAATAAACCTGATGGCCCAATAATGGCATATATTTCTTTTTTATTGCCATTCAATTTTTTTGGGCCCTGTTAAACCTCGTTGGACCCCGGATAATTAAAATTCCTCAAATTTTTTAGGTCCTTTTAAACGGTGGCTTTATCGCAAAGGAAAAATGAAATACCTTTCGTAGCCCTTTTCCGTTCTCAAAAATTCACACAAACTCACGGCAAACGGATTAAAACATGCACACATTTTGTTATCTTGTTTTATCGCATTTTGTTCGTTTTAATAGACAGAATTGAGATGAAAACATGTAACCAACATGTGATTCGACAAGAACAGTATTCAAACAAATTTGTGCTCGTGTGCATCAAAGGAAATAATGAGTCAATCATGTAGGAATTAACACTTAATTACATCCTAATGACTCCAAACACTATAAAGCTCATGAATGACATGACATATTATCTCAAAACGCTATAAAATAGTCACATGGATATGGCATGATGTTGTTACTTGGTCATCCTAAATGTCAATTCATATAAGGTGTAAAAAAAATTCAAAACTCTTTTTGGTTTTTTCAAACATTTTATCAAAAGAAAATCTTTTTGACTTTTTCAAAATTTTTCCTACGAAAATCCAATACAAAAAGTACATGTCAAAACACTAGCAAATATATATATATATATATATATATATATATATATATATATATATATATATATCATAAAACCACAACTAGTGTAGGACAAAAATCATTCAAGCAATCAATGATATGAAATAACAAGTGACGAATCATGTGCAAGCTTGTGAGTCTCAAAACATCTAAAGTCTAGAATATCCAAAAGCCCTTTTCTAACCCAAACAGATGTGACACATCGACACGGGTTTTTAGGAACCAACAAAATACTAGACTTAGACTTCCTAGGACCTCTTCGAAAATCAATACAGAAATGCCTAAAGTGTCCTTTCCTACCACAATGTGAACAAATGTAAACGGGTGGAACGACACATTTGGCTTGACCTTTTCTAATGTCCTTAGGAATGGTTGACCCTCTAAAATAAATAATGGTTTCGACTTTAGCAGCGGAAGCATTAGAACATAACGAGCCATTAGCATCACTATCAAACCTACTTGAATCGTTTAAATCATTTTTCAACTTCAAAATATTTTATTCATGCAACAAATTAGACTCTTCCAAAAATAGGAATTTCTTTTTCAAATTATCAATTAAACTTAACAGTTTATTTCGATCATCCTCAATTAAAACAAACTTATCCGTAAGAGTCTCTTCACGTGCCGTAAAATCATCGATTAATTTTTTATCCTCAACGGTACAAACATGAATCCTAGAATTTTTTAAGTCCTCCAATTATTTTTCTAAAACTAGGACTTTATCATCACTCTCCTTTTTGGAAACTTTTAAAGAATCAAAGTCGAAACACAAATTACCAAAATGTTCACGACAAATATCTCTTTGAGTTTGAAACGTTTGCAAATATTCAAAGTTATTTTTAAAAAGAGTTTTCTTCTTCCAAAATTTTAAGTCTTTTGCAAAGTTTCAAATTCAAAAGAGTTAGTTTTTTCGCACAGTCGTGAACTTTATCAAAATCATCTTGATTAATAATATCAACAGTATTAGAATCCATCGAGAAAAAAAATCAGGAGAGGAACACAAATAATCACAGAGAAAATTGCACTAAACTTCAATAATGCGGATCGAAATATTATTGAACTGATAATATTATTGAACTGATGTGAGTAAAGGATATTACAAGAGAGGAGAAGAGAAATATTACAACTTATGACTGATGATTCCAATTGAGAGGAAGCTCTCCTATTTATCACCTACGGACTTCATCCGTTATGTATTCTAATTCAGAAAGAAAAGAGAAACAAACAAAAGAGATAATACAATCTGACAGCATCTTTCATTTTTTCAAAAAGTGCACAGTAATATTAAAGTAAATAGTAGTTGCACAGTAAATGTGCATAGTAATGTG
Organism: Sambucus nigra; assembly: GCA_949130495.1. Lineage (NCBI taxonomy): Eukaryota > Viridiplantae > Streptophyta > Magnoliopsida > Dipsacales > Adoxaceae > Sambucus > Sambucus nigra. The sequence goes on from OX422220.1 coordinate 57,527,283, forward strand.
ATTTGGACATTTTTGTTTTAAATGCCAAACGTCATTGCATGCGTCAGTTGGTTACTGTCCTTATGCAATCCTTATGCAATCCCCACTTCGTGTGCTAGATGATTTGCAGTCATTCATGTGGGTTCATCTTCTTCATACATTTGTCATGCGTCAAATGCATTGGCAATGTTGGCCTCAGCAACAGAGTCGAAGGACATGCTGTCGTTAGGGCTGTGGTTTGGAGGTCCATGTAATTGGGCTTGTTCATATTCCTCCGCATGGCTTAATTGTTCAAAGGGAACATTCAAATTATTTTTGTTTTTCAAATTATTTAGAAACTCCCTTACCGCCGCTCGTTGTTCAAGCGAGGTGGTGTAATTTATCGGTAAATCGGTAACAAATAATCGTCTGCCATCAGTTACCATGAATTTTAATGTTGATTCCTGACAAAAATATTCTGCATAGTTTGAAGTATTGATCAGGTTTTATGACCAATATCTCGTTGTGTCCAACTGGTCCAACGGTACATTAAGTGCAAATTCCCAATTTTGTTCAATCTCGTCCCATTCATAGTCCTCAGTACCTCTGAGGTACCAGATCTGGTAGGGTTGATAGAAAATTTCTCTTGATCGCCAACCAATTGTGCTTGTGATATGAAATGACAGATAGCGAGTATATTTGTACTTGCTTTTTGTCAATACATGATAGATCATGGTTTTGATCATCATAGGTAAAAATTCAAAATAATTGAAACAAGCTACACTGGAGAAGATTAGTTTGTTTACTAACCCCCATTCAATTGTTTCAATATCCCAAGGTGGATATCCCTCTTCAGTAATGAAATGCAGTTTTGGCATGTCATCACTATAATTTAAACTGGAGTAAAAATGTTGGAGTAAAAGACTTTTTATCTTTTGCTCATGGTCCTCAATTTTTGGTAAAATTTCGATTTGGAATAGAGGACGTGGGAGAATTATCTTTGCTTTTTCAAATAGACAAATTCTCCTGATGGTATTGAAGATCTTATCAGAAAAATCATTTTCCAGTAATTCAGAAAATTCCAGAAAAGTATCAATTTTTTCTAAAGGAAAATCTTCATTTTCATAGTTTAAGCTTTTTATGAGTTTGAGGCTCAGACTTTTGAATTTATCCAAAGTTGCTGTTTGTTCAGCAATTTTGTTAGCAAGGATACTCATATTTTTTCTAAAATCTTTTCTTTTATCTCGGAGATGAGATTTCCATGCTTCATTTAATGGTGTATACAACTCGCAAGGAATTCCTGGGTTGTGAAAGTCATGGGTTTCAGTATCAAGGAGGCTTTCCTTGGTCTGTAGTTTGGAGAACTGGTAAATCATATTAGGAGGTCCTAACTGTTTCATCCAATTTTCCCATGCTGTGATGGCTTCTGGCATAGTATTAAATTTTTGGTGACACGCACCAGGGTATTTGTTTACTTGCATAAAACATTGATTCCAGTTGTCATAGAAGCCTGGATTTCTTCCACTGAATACAACATAAACATGATTTTGTTGAGGTTGTGTAGATGATGATGCTTGGGTTTTTGCCTTTTTAGCAATAGTTACCCAATCTCCTTGTGCTTCCCCGGGGTGCTTATCTCCCATCCTGAAAATAGTAATTCCACTTGTTTAGTGGTTTTGATAAAATATATTTCAAAATATTCCACTTGTTTAGTGGGTGTTAATTTAAAATATGCAACATACTCCACTTGTTTAATGGGTTTCTAAAAACTCTACTTGGTTAGTAGGTTTTTCTTCATAGTTCCTGCTAAGATAATCTGCAAGAAAATTATTAGTACCATTTAAATGTTCAACTTCAAATGTATAGACAGCGATTTGGTTGAACCATTTAAGTCTTCTTCCTTCTAAAATATTTCTTTTATTTATAAGGAAGTCTTTGACAGCTTTATTATCTGTTCTGACAATAAAGTCTTCAGGTGCTAAGAAAATATGGAATTTTTTAATAGCAAGCTTAATTGCTAATAATTCCTTTTCAAAAATAATATAATTCAGTTCATTTGGTTTAAATTTTCCTGAATTATATCCACATATCAATTCATGTTTTTGAATTGTTTTTGGGATAGTGGTTTTCTTACCACGAATACCAAAAGTATTGGAAGGATTGTTTTCATTCCAATATTCTCCAGGAATTGCTTTGAGAACACATCCCCAGCAATTGTCCGAAGCATCAGTTTCCAATATTAATTTATCTCCTATTTTAGGAAAATAGACTTTTGGGCAATTATTAATAATTTCTTGTTTAATTGTTTTAACAACAAGGGTATCATTATCACTCCATGTAAAAACTTCATTCTTTTTGAGTTTTTCAAGAAGTGGTAATTCTTTTTGAGATAATCCTTTTATGAAATTTCTTCCATAATTAAGGATCCCTAGGAAACTTTGTAATTGTTTTTTATCCAAAATTTCCTCATTAAAATCTCTTATTTTAGAGATGATATGATCTTGTAATTGTAGGCCATCCTGGTTTAGGATTATGCCAAGAAAATTAATTTATGTTTTTTCAACATCAATTTTCTTAGGTGATAAAATGATTCCATGTCTTTGGAATTTTTCACAGATAATTTTCAGATGATATCTATGTTCTTCTATGGTTTTGGAAAAAACAAGGATGTCATCTATATAGACAACACAAAAATCCTTAAGGTCTTTAAAGATTTTGTCCATCCATCTTTGATATACCTGAGGAGCTGTGTTTAGTCCAAAAGGCATAACATTCCATTGATAATGTCCTCTAGGGGTACTAAAGGCTGTCAATGGCTTGGATTCTTCAGTTAGTTTTAACTGCCAAAATCCAGATTTACAATCGAATTTGCTAAAGAACTTTTTTCCTTTAGTTTGGTTGATTAATACATCTTTTCTTGGAATAAAATAACCATCAAATTCTAATTGTTCATTTAGTCTTTTATAATTTATAACCATTCTAGCTTTTCCTCTTATGACTTCATTGTGTTTTCTTACCATGAAGGCAGGGCTAGAGTGTGGACTTATTGTTTCTTCAATAAGGTTTATATCCAATAATTCTTTGATTTGTTTATCAAATTCATCTATATCATTTCTGGTATAGATCATTGGTTTTACTCTTATAATGACATTGGGATCTCTTAGTCTGAGATTACAATACCTTGGACTTTTATTCCATAATTTTAGTGGGTTTTCACTAAAATTATCATTTAATATAGTATAAAGCCAATGAGTTTCTTCAAGGGCTTTGATAAAAGGAGTTATATCCCCTTTCTTAGTAGGACGAAAATCTCTTTCGCACTTATATTTATGTTGTTGTAGTAAAGGGATTTTTACTACATCTTTGTTGAGGGTTAGATTTATAGTTCCCTCATCAATACTTATAGGCAAATATTCTGAGATAAAATTGTTGCCTAATATAAAATCTCCATGCATTTCTGGAAAGCATAAGATTTTTGGAATAATGAATTTCTTTTCGTTAAACCATATAGCCACTTTTTTGGCTTTTAAATCAATGAAATTCTGTGTCCCATTGATGCCTGTTACAGCAATAGGGTTTTTCATTTTTATCCATTTTTCAGGAGGTAAAGCATTAGGTCTACAGGAACATATAGTTGCTCCTGTATCAATTAATGTGCAAAGACTATATGGTTTATAGCCTGCAAAATTGAAGTAACCTAATACATAAGTATATCTTCTCTTTCCATGCCTTGGTGAGAATATTATTTCTTCTTTTCCTAATTGGAAATGATAAATGATTATCTTCTTTTAGATAATTTGTTCCAGGTAATATTGGTACTTGTATATTTTTCATAGCAATAGGAGGTTTACTATTACTACTTTCGCCTTTTAAAAGGTTTTTTCCCTTTAATTTTTCCCAATCATTGTCAGGAAAATTCTTTTGCCAATTTTCTGAATGTTTATTTTTAAAATAGACATTATTACCAGATACCTGTAATTCAACGCTGTTTTGTTGTTTTTTCAGGAGGTGGTTCTGTTATTTGGGGTAGTATCCATTGTCTTGGTACTTCCAAATCTCTCCAGTTGATTAATCTGGGCTGTATTGCCGAATCAAATGGTCGAGGTTCAAATATTTCTATAATATTTCTATCCACATTTTGTGTATTAGTATGTGGTAGAGTTGTCAATTCATGAATTGTTTTCCAATGTATTGACATATTTCGTGAGGTATCTTTCATTCCTATTCCTTTGGTTTGGATTTTTATAATGACAGATTCCTCAATATTTGGATCATCAATAGATATGAAGAAATTTGGTTTTATATTAAACCAAATAACTCCATTTACTAAATTGGATTGTACTCCTCCAATTATGGCATTCATAGGATTACTGAATCTTTTGTCTAAGACCAGTATAGCTACGGGTGTATCCATACCTTGTCTAAACAGGGCAGTAATACAGATTTGAATAAACCCGATGTGTATATATTTAATATTTGGGTGTTTCTTCTTCCATCTTTTGATCTTTTTTAAATCAAAAAGTTTAATATCTGCTGTTTCATCATCTGTTGAGCCAGCAGTAGTATTACCATTAAATTGTTCAAATATTCTTGTTGAGAATAATTTGAATTTTGATAATTTATAGACATCTTCCTTTTTTATAAGTTGCCTTTGATTATCAATTTCTTGTAGTTGTTCGTTGGTAAAAGTGATTTCTTCTCCAACTATTTCACGAAGGGCTATTGTTTGTATCTCATCTTCGCTACTACCTCGTACTTCTGCAGTATTATACATAAATACGAATTCTTCATCGGATGTTTCTGAATCAGATTCAATCTCATATAAAATTTCATAATTAGAAATATCAGAATCAGATAAATCTTCTCCATAGAATATTTCTAATTCTTGTTCTTCAAGAAATTTTATCATTTTATTTGCACTTTTTCCTTTTTTAGGACAATCAGGTGCATAATGGCCTTCTTCGTTGCAAATGTAACAACGACACTTCTTTTTTATAGGTGGTTTTTTAGAAGGTTTCTTTTTTCTAATATATTTTTTATTCTTTGAAAAAGATGTTTTCTTTTTCCAAGGTTTCCATTTAAATTTTCTCTTTCGAGAATATTTAGAATATTTGGAATTTCTAGGAGGTGGATTACATCCTATTTTCCAGTTTTCTTTTAAAATCTTATCACAACATTTATAACCAGCTTTAGAATTTGTGATTTGATTTTTAACTTGTTTCTTGGCTTTTATTTCAATGCAGTGGTCAGATATTTTTCTCAATACCCAATTTATGCGAAAACCAAGATTGTCATCTTTTTCGTCCTTTCCGATAGTTTTTAACCAGCCAGGATAAGATTTTAAAGCTATTTCATCCCATGGGTTTGGGAGTTTATGAAAGAATTGATCCATCCAGTGTTTGGTCTCTGAATGTTTTAGTTTGAAATAATATTTTTTGTATAGTTCAACAAATTCTTCAAATTGACAAATGTTACATAATTCTAGTTTAGATAAGATGTAACACACATCCTCTTGGAGTCTGGGTTCTCCAGTATATCCAATCAGATTTTCTTTAATTATTTCAACAAATCCTTTTAATATTTCATCAAAAGATTTGAAGGTTTGTAGGAGTTCAGTTTTTTGCTGAATTCCTATTTCTGAGCTTTCCCATTGTTGCAACCACTGTAAAACATCACCCTGGAGTGTTGCAGCAAGGTAGTCTAAAAATTTTTCTTTAGACCATGTACTCTTATAATTAGTAATGAGTATAGACATGGATTGTGCCCACTCATTAATAGTTTGTTCTTGATCTTTAAAAGGTATATGCCTTAGATCAAGATAAATACCATGTTGAGATATATTTTGTTTATTCAAATTATCTCTTCTTAGGAAAAAAGGGTTTGGTTCATCCTCATTTTTAGTATTACTTGTAGAAGCATTGCCTGTTTTAACAAAATCTTCTTTTTCATTTTTATATGCAGGGGTTTGCATATAATCTTCGAAAGCTTCCCAATTTTGGAATTCCTGAAGTGGGTCTTCAGCCTTCCTTTTTCCATCAATTGTATTTACTACATGTGGTGGAATTTCTTCTTCATCAGATGAATATTGGTTTAATTCATACTGATAGTATTGTAATAATTTTTCATTTTCCAAATACGTGGTTTGTATTTGTTCAATGAGTTTATTGCGTTCTGAAACAGTTAATATTGGATCTTTGTATAGATGTTTCCAATAATCTAATATTTCACGAACGTTTATATATTCGGTGTAATTAAATTCTTCTGTTTGAAGAGCTTTAATTTCCTCCGAACCATAATATAACCTAGGAATTTTGTTATCCCCTGGGTTATTCATTCCAGTTTGTTCTGGATTTTGATTATCTATTTTGTTTAATAGATTTTCAATTTGTTGTTTAGTCTCCTCTTTTAGATCTAAATTTTTAACCGTTTCGAGTTGACTAATTTTTTGATCAACTTTATTTAAGTTGAATTCAATACAATCTAATTTTTTCTCTACATAATTTTGATTAACGACCTGATGTCTTTCAGTTCGTTTGACCCAACTAAAAACTATATCAGTTAAACTATTTAACGTAGTACTAATTTTACTAATATCATTTTCAGATTTTTTATCTATATGTAAACTATGATTATACATAGACTCATTGTTGTCAAGTTTTATTTGTTATAAAACTACCGCAAGTGCACGGGCTATTGAAATATAGCGGGTGTAAGTACGGGTCGAACCCACAGAGATTTCGTCAACTTTTATAAAATATCGATTGTCCAACTAGACATATGAGTGTGTAAATGTGATTGAGTGATGAAACAAAATAAAATAAAAATAAATGCGTGACACAAATTATGTAACAAGTATGGAGAGATTGCTAGGATTTCGGATCCGTTTACCATTTTTTATTAGTTTAAGATTAATTAGTCTAACTCGCAATTCCCTTTTATAACTCAAAATTGTACCGACTCTCGTCGCGTAAATTTCGGATGATAAAAACATGAATGTTCAAATAAATATTTTTACATCTCTTTTTTAGATACCAAAAATCCCTATTCCCTTAAAAATATCACTCCTAAGCATTAAATGTCAAATATAAGCATGGACTATCAAACAATTTAACATAAGCATAATCCATCAAACGTAAGCACATAAAATCAAAGGATGTGAATAAAACAATTAATTTAGAAGGTTTAAAATATCACTCTCGTGATTATTTTAAATGAATACCGAATTTTTAAAACGTTTTTGGAACAAGTAGGGAATTTAGCGAATTAAACCAATTAAACATGCACTAAATAATCATGGTAAATTTCACCTCATCCTAGCAATTTAAATTAAAATGACATCATAATTAAAACATAAAAATTGCAGGATGAAATACTAATGGCCATAATAATAATCCACTTACAACAATTTGAGTCCCAATATCCGAATGCCAATACAATGAATTCCGCTCCACACTTGCACACAAAATTTTTACACTCTAGAAATTCCTATCTATATGTACAAAAATGATTTTCCTAAATATATCTCCCCAAAATGTCTCTCCCCAAATTAACTCTACATTGCCCATAATTTATACCAAAAAAGAAACCAACAAAATAGGACAAAGTGGGGGTATAAATCATGGGAATTGTGGGAAGAAATATGGGTTTTGGTAGTGGGGGGTTTACTGCTTCGGAAGAAAAAAAAGGAAGGGAAAAAAAACATGGGTTTTGGTAGTGGGTTGGTGGGTTTGGGTAGTGGGATTTTCGCCAAAAAAACTTAAGGAGCAGGCAGGGGTCGAACCCCTGACCTCTCCTGCGCGCCCCCAAGAGTCCAGCCATTGAGCCAACTTTCATCTTTGTTTATAATATGTCTCCAATTATATTTAACATCATATTAAATCCCAAATTTCATAATTTGCACAATAGCCCAAATCACCATAACTTCTTCATTCGGAGCCCGATTGACTTGCCGTTTGAACCGACGTGACCCTCATTTCGGTGCCAAAAATATTTCAGTAGTGTCCAGGTCTCGGGATTGACTTTGGGCGTTGACCCGGGGCTTTGACTTTGACTTTCTTTTGAATTCAAACTTTGCACGGCCATAACTTCTTCGTTTCAACTCCGATTGATACGCCGTTTGAACCCAGGCGTCCCTTGATTCAAGACCTTAAATTTCCATGGTTGGTACGAGTCCGAAATCAGCCATTTGAATTTACAATTTTGCCCCTGAAGGTGCGTAAGTGACCTTTTCATGCTCAATTTGCCCCCGGACTTCACCGCTTTCTTTTTAAACCTGTCAATACTCAAAAATAACTTGAACAAGAGATTAGCAATGAATATAAGATGTGAGCTTGAATTTACCAAAATTGCATTATTAACCCCATTTATTCTTAAATTTATATTTTTCTCTAAAATAATAAAAATATCTATAAAAGCTCTTTATTTATGATAAAATGGGAATAACAACACTTAGATTTGGGTGTAAATAATACAAAATAATGCACTCATCAAATACCCCCAAACCTAAACTTTGCTAGTCCTCGAGCAAAACTAAATTTTGAAAATCTAACTCACTTTCGTAGGAATCACGGTTGCACTTAGCATGTGCAACAAGCCGTTAAACCCCTAGGTTGCCCTAGTGGACGAGTTTTGTCTCGTGAGGGTTTGTAGTGAATATACCCACAAAATTCAAAAACTTGACTCTATTTACAAAAGACTCAAAAGTAATATAACCAAGTTTGAATGCAAACTTCATAAACATAGCATAATTTCACTTTTCAATCTCAACTTATCGTGTGTGTGTGCATAGCCAATATAATCGTCCATTTCAAAAGATTTGATCGTTACATTTCTTATCCGAAAGTTTGTTTTGATTTCAAAGTCTCACAAAATGCACTCACAATCGAACACTCGGAAATGGGTTATTTTCTCTCGGTATATGTGAATAAAAGAGTAAATTTATATGAACAAATTTCACATATACATGATCAAGAACGAATTTTTATAATGGATGAATATGATCTCATGAACGGAAAATCGATTACTTTTTGAAAACATTGAATCACACCATAGATCCTATTCATCTTCTCTCCACACTTTAACTAACTTCACTTGAGATCGATTAGGACTTTCTTTGGTTTTATTGTAGGCTCGAATTTTGGCTAGAAAGAATGGCTTTTGGAGTTCAAAATTTCTGAGAATATAGAGGTTTTTCGGTATTTTGACTTTTAGGTACTTTTTCTCACCTCCATTTTTCTTTTCTCTTTCCTTTTTTTCTTTTCAAACTCACATTTTTCCCTTTTTTTTTTCTTTTATTCTTTTCTTTTCACACATCATTCTTGCAACCTCATTTTCTTTTGGCTTTTTACCCTGATATTCTCATAAAGTGGGTATGGATTTTTGGGTTGTTAATGAAAGGCATTTTTTTCTTTTTAGGCACAAATGGATTTGCAAGGGGATAATGCAGAAAGGGACGAATTTAGGCTTTTATTTTTGGGTTTTCAAAACGATGGCCTAATCTCATTTCTCAAGTTCCGTTAAGTTACTTTCGTGTTTCAAGTCAACTCATTAAGGCATTTAGTGTGTACGATTCTCATTTTGACCTTCAATTTTCAGTAATCGAACAAAACAAAAATTTTGAGATCATCGACGAATTAGGCGCTGAAGGAAAGTTTGAGCTATTCTAACTCGGATTGATTTAAATCTCTCAGAAATAATGAATGGCACAAAAATCTCACCGGGTTAAAATCTCCACATTTATTCGTTAAGCATATTAACTTTCGCCTCAATATCCTTTTTCGATCATATTATATGGCTAAGTGTAACAAAAAATTTATAAGTTGAGAGATTTGTGAATTAATTCTATATTAAGAAATTGTTCCAAAACTCACTTATATTGAAAAAATATTTTTTTTTTTTTTTTTTTTGGACTTTTTTTTTAAATATTTTTTTTTTTTATTTTTAAAATTCTACTTTTTTTTTCATTTTTTTTTAAATACCACTCTTACCCCCAAACCTAAATTTTACATTGTCCTCAATGTATACACAAATAGAAATATGGACAATTAAAATAAAGTAGAGAAGTAAAAGGAGGATATTACCTGTGAATTTCTACTTGTGTCACCTACTTACAAACTATACAAGTGTATGTTAGTCATAAAATAAAGTGAAACAACCTAAAAAAATCTAAGAAGGAAGGAAAAAAAATAATTATATACAAAGTTGTGACAATTATCACCATCACCATAAATTAATAATCGAAATAGTTGTGGGTCATTCCAATTAATAATCTTTATAGTACTAAGTAAACAAGTACTATAAACTAGTGAATATGACCGCATAACATAAATCGAAAAATTAAAATAACGGTCATAATGGTGATCACCGACATCCTCAAGAATAAAAAATTTCAAATCAAATAAATCATATGTCGATGTATCACATTGGAGTAATGAATTACAATGAGGTTCCATAAAATTATTGTCCCATTTCTGAAAATAGTCACGTAAAATTGGGGATGCGTACTCTACTCCTAAATGTGAGACTTTACAAAAAATACGGGACGAAGATGTATCACACGGGGATGAATTCGCTTCGTAAAAAATGGGAGGACCATCATAATCACTAGAATTATCAATAAAATCGGGTGACGAATCCTCAATTAAATTTTTCCACATAAAAGGAGAAGTAGCATTATTCTCAATTAAATTATAAGAAAAAACTTGACAAAAATCAACATCCAAATCATCACAATTATTACTTGTGTCAAGTTTGTCAATTTTCACCACACAAAATTGATTATCTTCAATTATTTCATGACTATTTTCACAAATCTCGTCATTATATCGTTTATTTACCTCTTCCCAATTAATACACTTTGGTGGGCAAATAGTAATCAAAGGAGTTGGACTCTCATCCATGCCATCTTTAATTTCTTTAAAAATTATTACTGATCCATCCGACTCAAATCGAAATATGTAGTCATCTGAATTTTCAGTATTTGCTAGCCACACATCCAAAGGATCAATATAGGAATCCGAAAAATATGACGGGATAACAATATTCGGATCACACATTACAATATATTACTTCAATCTCTCTTTCATTTTTTTTTAAAATTAATTGTGTTTAGTGTGCCACAGAAAAATAACACAAAAATAAATACACCAATTGTAAAGTGCGACACAAAAAAAAAATAATAAGGAAAAGGAAAGAAAAAAAAAAATGAACACGACACGCGCACTAATGGTGTATACAACACACAAATAAAAATGACCAAGCACACTGATGAAACAATTTTTTTTTCTTTTATTCTGGAAATTACTACTAGGGAAAAAAAAATATGAATTTTCGATTTTTTTTTTTTTTTTTTTTTGGACTTTTTTTGGTTTTTTTTTTTGGTTTTTTTTTTTTTCCACAAATTTAAAAAAAAAAACGAATCTGGAAATTTACATAAAAAAATAAATTTTTTTTTTTTTCAAGTTTTTTCAATTTTTTAATGTATTTTTGTGATAAACTAGTACTAAAAGTGCTATTTATAAAAAAAACTTAATTCAGATTTTTTTTTTTTTTTTCAAATTACAGAAACACGAAAATCTGGAAATTTCCCGGAAAAAAAAAATTTATTTTCGAATTTTTCAAATTTTTTTAAGTACTTTTATGACAAACTAGTGTTAGAAACAACTAGTTTCTCACAAAACATTTTAAATCTGTTTTTTTTTTATTTTTTTTTTTATTTTTAATATTCAGCAACGTTGAAATCTGGATATTTTCAGAAATGAAAAGAAAAAAAAAAAATAATAATAATTAATTTCGAATTTTTCAAAATTTTAGTTGGTTCAAGACAAAGCTAGTGTCAAAAACACTATTTAATTACAAAACGACTTTAAATCCTTTTTTTTTTTTTATTCTGAAAAAAAAAAATAGCTGCTGGAATATTAGATGTTTTTTCTTTTTTTTTTTGTATTTTTTTAATAAAACTAGTCCGAAAATCAATATTCTTAAAAACGACCGAAATCCCCGGCAACGGCGCCAAAAACTTGTTGTCAAGTTTTATTTGTTATAAAACTACCGCAAGTGCACGGGCTATTGAAATATAGCGGGTGTAAGTACGGGTCGAACCCACAGAGATTTCGTCAACTTTTATAAAATATCGATTGTCCAACTAGACATATGAGTGTGTAAATGTGATTGAGTGATGAAACAAAATAAAATAAAAATAAATGCGTGACACAAATTATGTAACAAGTATGGAGAGATTGCTAGGATTTCGGATCCGTTTACCATTTTTTATTAGTTTAAGATTAATTAGTCTAACTCGCAATTCCCTTTTATAACTCAAAATTGTACCGACTCTCGTCGCGTAAATTTCGGATGATAAAAACATGAATGTTCAAATAAATATTTTTACATCTCTTTTTTAGATACCAAAAATCCCTATTCCCTTAAAAATATCACTCCTAAGCATTAAATGTCAAATATAAGCATGGACTATCAAACAATTTAACATAAGCATAATCCATCAAACGTAAGCACATAAAATCAAAGGATGTGAATAAAACAATTAATTTAGAAGGTTTAAAATATCACTCTCGTGATTATTTTAAATGAATACCGAATTTTTAAAACGTTTTTGGAACAAGTAGGGAATTTAGCGAATTAAACCAATTAAACATGCACTAAATAATCATGGTAAATTTCACCTCATCCTAGCAATTTAAATTAAAATGACATCATAATTAAAACATAAAAATTGCAGGATGAAATACTAATGGCCATAATAATAATCCACTTACAACAATTTGAGTCCCAATATCCGAATGCCAATACAATGAATTCCGCTCCACACTTGCACACAAAATTTTTACACTCTAGAAATTCCTATCTATATGTACAAAAATGATTTTCCTAAATATATCTCCCCAAAATGTCTCTCCCCAAATTAACTCTACATTGCCCATAATTTATACCAAAAAAGAAACCAACAAAATAGGACAAAGTGGGGGTATAAATCATGGGAATTGTGGGAAGAAATATGGGTTTTGGTAGTGGGGGGTTTACTGCTTCGGAAGAAAAAAAAGGAAGGGAAAAAAAACATGGGTTTTGGTAGTGGGTTGGTGGGTTTGGGTAGTGGGATTTTCGCCAAAAAAACTTAAGGAGCAGACAGGGGTCGAACCCCTGACCTCTCCTGCGCGCCCCCAAGAGTCCAGCCATTGAGCCAACTTTCATCTTTGTTTATAATATGTCTCCAATTATATTTAACATCATATTAAATCCCAAATTTCATAATTTGCACAATAGCCCAAATCACCATAACTTCTTCATTCGGAGCCCGATTGACTTGCCGTTTGAACCGACGTGACCCTCATTTCGGTGCCAAAAATATTTCAGTAGTGTCCAGGTCTCGGGATTGACTTTGGGCGTTGACCCGGGGCTTTGACTTTGACTTTCTTTTGAATTCAAACTTTGCACGGCCATAACTTCTTCGTTTCAACTCCGATTGATACGCCGTTTGAACCCAGGCGTCCCTTGATTCAAGACCTTAAATTTCCATGGTTGGTACGAGTCCGAAATCAGCCATTTGAATTTACAATTTTGCCCCTGAAGGTGCGTAAGTGACCTTTTCATGCTCAATTTGCCCCCGGACTTCACCGCTTTCTTTTTAAACCTGTCAATACTCAAAAATAACTTGAACAAGAGATTAGCAATGAATATAAGATGTGAGCTTGAATTTACCAAAATTGCATTATTAACCCCATTTATTCTTAAATTTATATTTTTCTCTAAAATAATAAAAATATCTATAAAAGCTCTTTATTTATGATAAAATGGGAATAACAACACTTAGATTTGGGTGTAAATAATACAAAATAATGCACTCATCACTCATCTTTTTGTAACCATGGTGCTAAACATTGTAGATTAATATTATTATTATTTTGTTCGTCTTTTCTAGATTCCATTGGTACCTAAGACCTCCTATTATATGTTGTTTCAGGTGCCTAAAACCAGTTTTCCTAATGCCTATTGCTTAACTAGAGTAGCTTTTTGGCAAATGGAAATATGGGCTTTGAAACAATAATAGGGATATGGGTTTTATGAAAACTTTTAAAGATTTTCAAAATAATATAATAATATCTTTATATTTAATTCACCGTGATTTTTACTCTTTTTTTTTTTTTTTTACAAGGACAGTCGTAACTTGATTATGATATGGAGATTATAACTGCATATATTAATTTTAGCGACAAAACAAACAGTAATATCAAATAGCATAGTTATTTATATAAAATTTTTGGAGGATTACATCATATTTTCCAGTTTTCTTTTAAAATCTTATCACAACATTTATAACCAGCTTTAGAATTTGTGATTTGATTTTTAACTTGTTTCTTGGCTTTTATTTCAATGCAGTGGTCAGATATTTTTCTCAATACCCAATTTATGCGAAAACCAAGATTGTCATCTTTTTCGTCCTTTCCGATAGTTTTTAACCAGCCAGGATAAGATTTTAAAGCTATTTCATCCCATGGGTTTGGGAGTTTATGAAAGAATTGATCCATCGAGTGTTTGGTCTCTGAATGTTTTAGTTTGAAATAATATTTTTTGTATAGTTCAACAAATTCTTCAAATTGACAAATGTTACATAATTCTAGTTTAGATAAGATGTAACACGCATCCTCTTGGAGTCTGGGTTCTCCAGTATATCCAAATAATGCGGATACCAACTTCAATAATGCGGATCGAAATATTATTGAACTGATAATATTATTGAACTGATGTGAGTAAAGGATATTACAAGAGAGGAGAAGAGAAATATTACAACTTATGACTGATGATTCCAACTGAGAGGAAGCTCTCCTATTTATCACCTACGGACTTCATCCGTTATGTATTCTAATTCAGAAAGAAAAGAGAAACAAACAAAAGAGATAATACAATCTAATTTTTTCTCTACATAATTTTGATTAACGACCTGATGTCTTTCAGTTCGTTTGACCCAACTAAAAACTATATCAGTTAAACTATTTAACGTAGTACTAATTTTACTAATATCATTTTCAGATTTTTTATCTATATGTAAACTATGATTATACATAGACTCATCTTTTTGTAACCATGGTGCTAAACATTGTAGATTAATATTATTATTATTATTTTGTTCATCTTTTCTAGATTCCATTGGTACCTAAGACCTCCTATTATATGTTGTTTCAGGTGCCTAAAACCAGTTTTCCTAATGCCTATTGCTTAACTAGAGTAGCTTTTTGTCAAATGGAAATATGGGCTTTGAAACAATAATAGGGATATGGGTTTTATGAAAACTTTTAAAGATTTTCAAAATAATATAATAATATCTTTATATTTAATTCACCGTGATTTTTACTCTTTTTTTTTTTTTTTTTTTTTTTTTTTTTTTTTTTTTTTTTACAAGGACAGTCGTAACTTGATTATGATATGGAGATTATAACTGCATATATTAATTTTAGCGACAAAACAAACAGTAATATCAAATAACATAGTTATTTATATAAAACTAGGATTAAACGATATTTCATACAACAATTATTACGACACTTAGTTCCAAAAATTTTATATTTTACCCTAAAATTTTCTCCAGAAACATAAGTTCTGTGATGGAGTATGATAGTTTCTACTTTAACATTCATATTAGCATAATAATATTAACATAATTAGAATGCTAACCTCTGATACCAACTTCAGAATTTGTGATTTGATTTTTAACTTGTTTCTTGGCTTTTATTTCAATGCAGTGGTCAGATATTTTTCTCAATACCCAATTTATGCGAAAACCAAGATTGTCATCTTTTTCGTCCTTTCCGATAGTTTTTAACCAGCCAGGATAAGATTTTAAAGCTATTTCATCCCATGGGTTTGGGAGTTTATGAAAGAATTGATCCATCCAGTGTTTGGTCTCTGAATGTTTTAGTTTGAAATAATATTTTTTGTATAGTTCAACAAATTCTTCAAATTGACAAATGTTACATAATTCTAGTTTAGATAAGATGTAACACGCATCCTCTTGGAGTCTGGGTTCTCCAGTATATCCAATCAGATGTTCTTTAATTATTTCAACAAATCCTTTTAATATTTCATCAAAAGATTTGAAGGTTTGTAGGAGTTCAGTTTTTTGCTGAATTCCTATTTCTGAGCTTTCCATTGTTGCAACCACTGTAAAACATCACCCTGGAGTGTTGCAGCAAGGTAGTCTAAAAATTTTTCTTTAGACCATGTACTCTTATAATTAGTAATGAGTATAGACATGGATTGTGCCCACTCATTAATAGTTTGTTCTTGATCTTTAAAAGGTATATGCCTTAGATCAAGATAAATACCATGTTGAGATATATTTTGTTTATTCAAATTATCTCTTCTTAGGAAAAAAGGGTTTGGTTCATCCTCATTTTTAGTATTACTTGTAGAAGCATTGCCTGTTTTAACAAAATCTTCTTTTTCATTTTTATATGCAGGGGTTTGCATATAATCTTCGAAAGCTTCCCAATTTTGGAATTCCTGAAGTGGGTCTTCAGCCTTCCTTTTTCCATCAATTGTATTTACTACATGTGGTGGAATTTCTTCTTCATCAGATGAATATTGGTTTAATTCATACTGATAGTATTGTAATAATTTTTCATTTTCCAAATACGTGGTTTGTATTTGTTCAATGAGTTTATTGCGTTCTGAAACAGTTAATATTGGATCTTTGTATAGATGTTTCCAATAATCTAATATTTCACGAACGTTTATATATTCGGTGTAATTAAATTCTTCTGTTTGAAGAGCTTTAATTTCCTCCGAACCATAATATAACCTAGGAATTTTGTTATCCCCTGGGTTATTCATTCCAGTTTGTTCTGGATTTTGATTATCTATTTTGTTTAATAGATTTTCAATTTGTTGTTTAGTCTCCTCTTTTAGATCTAAATTTTTAACCGTTTCGAGTTGACTAATTTTTTGATCAACTTTATTTAAGTTGAATTCAATACAATCTAACAGCATCTTTCATTTTTTCAAAAAGTGCACAGTAATATTAAAGTAAATAGTAGTTGCACAGTAAATGTGCATAGTAATGTGATTTGGACATTTTTGTTTTAAATGCCAAACGTCATTGCATGCGTCAGTTGGTTACTGTCCTTATGCAATCCTTATGCAATCCCCACTTCGTGTGCTAGATGATTTGCAGTCGTTCATGTGGGTTCATCTTCTTCATACATTTGTCATGCATCAAATGCATTGGCAATGTTGGCCTCAGCAACAGAGTCGAAGGACATGCTGTCGTTAGGGCTGTGATTTGGAGGTCCATGTAATTGGGCTTGTTCATATTCCTCCGCATGGCTTAATTGTTCAAAGGGAACATCCAAATTATTTTTGTTTTTCAAATTATTTAGAAACTCCCTTACCGCCGCTCGTTGTTCAAGCGAGGTGGTGTAATTTATCGGTAAATCGGTAACAAATAATCGTCTGCCATCAGTTACCATGAATTTTAATGTTGATTCCCGACAAAAATATTCTGCATAGTTTGAAGTATTGATCAGGTTTTGTGACCAATATCTCGTTGTGTCCAACTGGTCCAACGGTACATTAAGTGCAAATTCCCAATTTTGTTCAATCTCGTCCCATTCATAGTCCTCAGTACCTCTGAGGTACCAGATCTGGTAGGGTTGATAGAAAATTTCTCTTGATCGCCAACCAATTGTGCTTGTGATATGAAATGACAGATAGCAAGTATATTTGTACTTGCTTTTTGTCAATACATGATAGATCATGGTTTTGATCATCATAGGTAAAAATTCAAAATAATTGAAACAAGCTACACTGGAGAAGATTAGTTTGTTTACTAACCCCCATTCAATTGTTTCAATATCCCAAGGTGGATATCCCTCTTCAGTAATGAAATGCAGTTTTGGCATGTCATCACTATAATTTAAACTGGAGTAAAAATGTTGGAGTAAAAGACTTTTTATCTTTTGCTCATGGTCCTCAATTTTTGGTAAAATTTCGATTTGGAATAGAGGACGTGGGAGAATTATCTTTGCTTTTTCAAATAGACAAATTCTCCTGATGGTATTGAAGATCTTGTTAGAAAAATCATTTTCCAGTAATTCAGAAAATTCCAGAAAAGTATCAATTTTTTCTAAAGGAAAATCTTCATTTTCATAGTTTAAGCTTTTTATGAGTTTGAGGCTCAGACTTTTGAATTTATCCAAAGTTGCTGTTTGTTCAGCAATTTTGTTAGCAAGGATACTCATATTTTTTCTAAAATCTTTTCTTTTATCTCGGAGATGAGATTTCCATGCTTCATTTAATGGTGTATACAACTCGCAAGGAATTCCTGGGTTGTGAAAGTCATGGGTTTCAGTATCAAGGAGGCTTTCCTTGGTCTGTAGTTTGGAGAACTGGTAAATCATATTAGGAGGTCCTAACTGTTTTATCCAATTTTCCCATGCTGTGATGGCTTCTGGCATAGTATTAAATTTTTGGTGACACGCACCAGGGTATTTGTTTACTTGCATAAAACATTGATTCCAGTTGTCATAGAAGCCTGGATTTCTTCCACTGAATACAACATAAACATGATTTTGTTGAGGTTGTGTAGATGATGATGCTTGGGTTTTTGCCTTTTTAGCAATAGTTACCCAATCTCTTTGTGCTTCCCCGGGGTGCTTATCTCCCATCCTGAAAATAGTAATTCCACTTGTTTAGTGGTTTTGATAAAATATATTTCAAAATATTCCACTTGTTTAGTGGGTGTTAATTTAAAATATGCAACATACTCCACTTGTTTAATGGGTTTCTAAAAACTCTACTTGGTTAGTAGGTTTTTCTTCATAGTTCCTGCTAAGATAATCTGCAAGAAAATTATTAGTACTATTTAAATGTTCAACTTCAAATGTATAGACAGCGATTTGGTTGAACCATTTAAGTCTTCTTCCTTCTAAAATATTTCTTTTATTTATAAGGAAGTCTTTGACAGCTTTATTATCTGGAATTTTTTAATAGCAAGCTTAATTGCTAATAATTCCTTTTCAAAAATAATATAATTCAGTTCATTTGGTATAAATTTTCCTGAATTATATCCACATATCAATTCATGTTTTTGAATTGTTTTTGGGATAGTGGTTTTCTTACCACGAATACCAAAAGTATTGGAAGGATTGTTTTCATTCCAATATTCTCCAGGAGTTGCTTTGAGAACACATCCCCAGCAATTGTCCGAAGCATCAGTTTCCAATATTAATTTATCTCCTATTTTAGGAAAATAGACTTTTGGGCAATTATTAATAATTTCTTGTTTAATTGTTTTAACAACAAGGGTATCATTATCACTCCATGTAAAAACTTCATTCTTTTTGAGTTTTTCAAGAAGTGGTAATTCTTTTTGAGATAATCCTTTTATGAAATTTCTTCCATAATTAAGGATCCCTAGGAAACTTTGTAACAGGCTCTAATACTAATGTAAATGCGTATGCAATATTGATTCGCAATTTTCAATAACAAACTTATTTAATTAGAGTCCATTTATGAATAAAACCCTTAGACCCAAATAGCAACATGTGTGCAAGTGTTAAACCAACATAAATGAAATATGCGACACAATAGTTCAGGAAAAATCCCCGCAAGGCAAAACCTTTTTTTTTCACTATAATTGTAAATCGCATATTACATCGGATTACAATGAAATACAGATCAACAATAGTTCACACGCAGTTATACCACAATGGACATGCAGTCCAGACACACAGTCTTCAGCAATGAATCAACACGCAAAAGATCCTCAATGTCACACCCTCATAAACCTTGTAGCGATTCACTCCATAATAGCACGCAACTCTCGGTTGTAGACATATCCCCACAAAGTACGAACAGTAGAAAAATACTCAGCAAAATTATATTTTGGGTTCCCTAAAACAACTCACACAAAAGCACTGGGATTTGTGAAATATAACACATGTTTTGAACCCTCAAAGTGATGGAGAATAAACCAAAAATATTAAAAAACGTATTCTGATTGAAACAATATTTGCTCCACACGAAATACAGAAGCCCGACACCCTTTATATAAGAAAATTCAAGGCGATGACGTGTCACAAATAAACTCTATCGTTTGAACGAAACACGACGTCGTTCGAGCGATAACTCCATCTCATTCGAACGAGATGTGAATTCGTTCGAACGACTGTCACTGATCCTCTTTATAAAACTTTTAAAAAATAAATAACTTGGAATCCTTAAAAACCAAAACTCTTTACGGGATCAGGAGTATTTATCCAAAATCTTTTAATGATTAAAATCATTTAAAAATAATTTTTCTTTACATAAAAATATCCCAACACTTTTAATATAAAATGTCAATGGAACTAAAACACATTTTACTAAATTCGTGCTTGTTGGGCATGATTGTTAATGAACTTGATATTCGGATCCAGCTCGATGCATATTTTATCTTGAACGTTCTTCGACGGTGTATCGGTATACGACATACTAAATTGATAACGGATATTTAAAAAATCATGCCCTTACAAATCTCCCCTATGTCTATGTCGGTACAACATAAAAATATCCGAATTATTGTCACACCCCGCAAAATCCAAAAAATGGGGTGGACAACCACCGCCACCAGACTATGTCGGGCGTGAACTAAATAAATATCATTCTTAGCATGAGACAGATATGGGACATAAATAAATCAGTCCACAAGATAAATAATTGAATCAATCTAAAATGATCATAAACAACTAAGCGATAAAGGATCCACACATGATATAACTTCAATTAAATTCAATCACCAATAATTGATTAAATAAAATGTGAATAATAAAGATCTAAGTAATCCAACTCAAAACCTCTAACAACTTTGGAATCGAATGGCCCAACAAAACTCGAAAGGTGTCTCATAAAAGAAATACGACTGAAAGGAAACTCTAACTAAATAAAGCAAATAAAACTAATAGACTCCAGCTGCACCTCCAAATGATAAACTCTGAATCCTATGCAGCTTCTCCATAACGTATCCTGAAAAAGTTAGTCAACGCACACGGTTAGAGCCCCGAGCGTGAATACACACTACTCGCCTCAAATAGGATCCTTAAATCCAAACAGTAGCATTATACGCAATAAATATCAAACACGAAAAGATAAACTGAACAAGTTTTCAAACTCTTTCATCCTTCGCTTCAATAATCAAATTTTCGAAACTCCAAGCTTTTCTCATCAGGGTGTGCAATCCAAAAGTCTTAAATTGTACCTACACACATGAGACAAAGTAAAAACCTCGTGACGTATCGAGTTTAAAATGATATAAGCATAAAACATGTAAGCATGATCAAATCTCCCCCATACTTAAACTCCCCATATATTCATAATTCATTCTCTCCCTTTTTATTTGTCTAAAATAGACAAGGAAAAGAATAAATCACATAAAACAAATCGGGGTGTCACAGAAAACAAGACAAACAAACTATTTATGAGTTTTTCAATTTTTTCATACAAAAAATGCAAAAATGATGTTACAAAATCACACCATGAATTTTTACTAAGATAACCAAATCGTGGAAACGTAATGAATGGGTATGAACAAATTCGATAGGAAAATCAACTCAGTCATATCGTATGTACAAGATGCATAAATGTACTCCTAACGAATGAACATCAAAATTGTCCTTAGGTGTTAAAATGTTGAATTTAGATGACATCGTCTTAAATCAAAATCAACAAATCAAAGTCAACATGATATTCACACCAATAACGTCTTAAAATTTTTTCACGCTTTTTCAAGACTTTTAAACGTGCAAAGCCGTTTTAATTCTCCAACCAAACCCCCCTCATATACATTTTCTTTTTGAGGTGATATAAATTCTCAAATATTGGAGAATTGGTGAATAAACCTAATGGCCCAATATTGGCATATATTTCTTTTTTATTGCCATTCAATTTTTCGGGCTCTTTTAAACCTCATTGGACCCCGAGTAATTAAAATATCTCAATTTTTTAGGTCATTTTAAACGGTGGCTTTATCGCAAAAAGGAAAAAATGAAATACCTTTCGCAACCCTTTTTCGTTCTCGAAAATTCACACAAACTCACGGCAAACGGATTAAAACATGCACACCTTTTATTATCTTATTTTATCGCATTTGGTTTGTGTTAATAGAAATAATTGAGATGAAAATACGTAATCAACATGTGATTCGATAAGAACAGTATTCAAACAAATTTGTGCTTGTGTGCATCAAAGGAAATAATGTGTCAATCATGTAGGTAATAATACTTAATTACATCTTAATGACTCCAAACACTATAAGGCACATGAATGACATGACATATTGTCTCAAAACGTTATCAAATAGTCACATGAATATGGCATGATGTTGTGACTTGGTCATCCTAAATGTCAATTCATATAAGGTGTAAACAAAATACAAAACTCTTTTTGTTTTTTTCAAAAATTTATCAAAATAAAACCTTTTTAACTTTTTCAAAATTTTTTATACAAAAATGTAGTACAAAAAGTGCATGTCAACACACTAGAAAATATATAACATGAAACCACAACTAGTGTATGACAAAAATCATGCCAACAATCAACGATATGAAATAGCAAGTGACGAATCATGTGCAAGCATGTGAGTCTCAGAACATCTAAAGTCTAGCATATCCAAAAGTGATTTCCTAACCTAAACAGATGTGACATGTCGACACGGGTTTTTAGGAACCAACAAAAAACTAGACTTAGACTTCCTAGGACCTCTTCGAAGATCAAAACAAAAATGCCTAAGATGTCCTTTCCTACCACAATGTGAACAAATGTAAACGGGTGGAACAACACCTTTGGCTTGACCTTTTCTAACGTCCTTAGGAATAGTTGACCATCTAAAACAAATAATGGTTTCGGATTTAGCAATAGAAACATTAGAACATAACGAGCCATTACCATCACTATCAAACCTACTTGAATCGTGTAAATCATTTTTCAACTTCAAAATATTTTATTCAAGCAACAAATTAGACTCTTCCAAAGATAGGGATTTATTTTTCAAATTATCAATTAAACTTAACAGTTTATTTTGCTCATCCTCAATTAAAACAAACTTATCCCTAGGAGTCTCTTGACGTGCTGTAAAATCATCAATTAATTTTCTATCCTCAACGGCACAAAAAGGAACCCTAGAATTTTTTAAGTCCTCCAATTCTTTTTCTAAAACTCGGACTTTATCATCACTCTCCTTTTTGGCAACTTTTAAAGAATCAAAGTCGATACACAAATTACCAAAGTGTTCACGACAAATATTTCTTTGAGTTTGAAACATTTGCAAATATTCAAACTTAATTTTAAAAAGAGAGTTTTCTTCTTTCAAAATTTTAATTCTTTTGCAAAGTTTCAAATTCAAAAGAGTTAATTTTTTCGCACGGTCGTGAAATTTATCGAACTCATCACGACTAACAATATCAACAGTATCAGAATCCATCGAGAAAACAAATCAGGAGAGGAACACAAATAACCACAGAAAAAATTGCACTACATGATCTATACAGTAAATTAGTGCAACAAGCTCAGATACTAATTTGTAAATGTTTGTGCAATATTGATTCGCAATTTCCAATCACAAACTTATTTAATTAGAGTCAATTTATGAATCAAGTCAATACAACCCTTAAACTCAAATAGCCACGTGCGTGCAAGTGTCAAACCAACATAAATAAAATATACGACACAATAGTTCAGGGAAAATCCCCGCAGGGCAAAACCTTTTTATTTCCCTATAATTGTAAATTGCAACTTACATCGGATTACAATAAAATACAGATCAATAATGGTTCACACGCAGCTATACCACAATACACACGCAGTCCAGACACACAGTATTCAGCAAAGAAATAACACGCAGAAGATCATCAATGACACGCAGTCATAAACCTTGTAGCAACTCACTCCACAATAGCACACAACTCTCAATTGTAGAGATCTGCCCACAAAGTACGAACAGTAGCAAAATACCCAGTAAAATTATGTTTTGGGTTCCATAAAATAACTCACACAAAAGCACTGGGATTTGTGAATTTTAAAACAAGTTTTGAACCCTCAAAGTGATGGAGAATAAACCAAAAAACACTAAAAAACGTATTCTGATTGAAACAGTGTTTTCTCCACACGAAATACAGAAGTCTGACACCCTTTATATAAGAAAATTCAAGGCGATGACGTATCAGAAATAAACTCTGTCATTCGAACGATACACGACGTCGTTCGAGCGACAACTCCGTCTCGTTCGAACGAGATGTGACGTCGTTCGAATGACCGTCACTAATCCTCTTTAAAAAACTTTTAAAAATTAAATAACTTGGAATCCTAAAAAACCAAAACTGTTTACGGGATCATGAGTATTTATCCAAAATCTTTTTATGATTAAAATCATTTAAAAATAATTTTTCTTTTCATAAAAATATTCCAACACTTTTAATGTAAAATGTAAATGGAATTAAAATACATTTTTACCAATTTCGTCCTTGTTGGGCATGATTGTTGATGAGTTTGATCCATCTCGATGCATATTTGATCTTGAACGTTCTTCGACGGTGTATCGGTATATGACATACTAAATTGATAACATACATTTATAAAATCATGTCCTTACAATTCAAAGTTATTAGCAAGGAATATTATGTGCACAAATTGTGAAAGTCTTCGTATGGCTTGAAGAAATCTCCAAAGCAATGGTATACCCAATTTGACACGTTTATAGTGAGCCAAAAACTCACATGAATTGATTTTGATTAATGTGTTTATCTTCTTACGTGGGAGTTAAAGAGTTAACTTTATTGACAAGTATGTGATGCAATTGATTTACTTGTAAAGCTCTTGGGCATAAGTGTCGTGGATCATAAATTTTATGTTGAGATTTTTTTAGAATCTTGTTGTCGAAGTTCTTATAATTTTGAATGCAAGTTGAAAATTTTTCTTTTGTGATATTTATTCATTTGAAATTAACTACCCATGTCATTCTTATGATAAACAAATTGAACTCTATCAAATTTTTCTGAAAGTAAAATTGCATGTTATGATTAATGTTGATAATATATTCTTAGTGTTGTACACCGGTGCATTTTGGGTCAAGTGAGGGGCTTACAGTTTTAAATTTATACTTTAAGGAAGGACTATGACCTCCCTAATATGAACCATGAACGATAATCCTCGCCTATATATACATGCATGTACATATAATGTTAAAAAAATTCATGTTTTATTTTTATTTTATTTTCAATTAACCTATTTCAAATATAAATTTTAGTCTCTGGTAGTGATATCAACTCAAGAATTATAACATTAACTAGAATTTATGTGTTATCACAAAAACAGAGATGATGATGTGTATCACTGTCACACCAGTATTATGTAGTACTATTATACCACAATAATGGCGGAGCCTGAAAAAATTATAATGGAACACTGCTATATACAAATTATCGACCAGTTTTGAGGGTTCGGGACCGAGAGGCCACAAGACGAATTTTTTAGAGTTACTTTTTTTTTTTTTTTTACAGATATTCAATTAATAATTTGCACTTCTAGATAAACACAACTCAAATAAAGCAAGCTCGGATACCATAGCATAAATGCACAGTGTGTGTTAATCGATCACTAAACTATTGAATTACTATTATGTTGGAGGACACAAAGTGTTCGTATTCAACACAAATAAGTACGAGACATGTATGTATATTTGATTTTTTTTATCTGTATAGTGAAAAACATGCGGGACGCGTATCACATACGTGTCGTACCATTATTTGTATCGAGCAAGAACAAATGGTGTTCTCCACATGATATTATTTCTCCATAAATTAAACAAATTGTGAATCCCTAAAAAAAATCATAATAGATAAACCCTAAAGAAAACAATAACACCACTAAAGTAAATCAAACATTAAACAACAAAAAGAACAAATCATAAACTAACAACAATAAGAAAAATAAACTAATTATATTAAACCCTTAAAATCTTTTTTAAGTATTGTAAATTTACTCTATAATTTTATATTTTTTTCAATGAATTTCTGAATGAATCACTTGCTCAGTTTCTTCGAGCAGGTGGTATTAATACTTGTGCGGTTGTGTCACCTCAAAAATTCTCATTTTTTATGTCACTATTCTTGCTTTGACCCCTTTTCAAGGGACGAAATATTGATTAAACCAAGTTAGTATTTTATAAGATTTTTTATATTTTCACTCTTAATATAATACCATGGCTACTAGGCTGGTATTATTAAAACCATTTGCTTGCTTCATCTTCCAACTCTTCTTCTTGATCCCTCCACGTTTCGGCAAATATTATTGTTTCACTAAAATCGAGCGCTTCATTATATAACAGCGAGATATATATTAATAATTATAAAGTAGCGGGGAACAGGTAAGAAAAAGAAGCGGGGATAGCTCAGTTGGGAGAGCGTCAGACTGAAGATCTGAAGGTCACGTGTTCGATCCACGTTCACCGCATATTAGTTGTTCATTATTTTTATGTTAATATTTTTCACAAATTAAGAGATAAATATCATTGTTAGCAAGCCTCTGTTGTAATTCCGTTGTCGTCCAGCGGTTAGGATATCTGGCTTTCACCCAGGAGACCCGGGTTCGATTCCCGGCAACGGAAATCCTAACTTTTTGTTTTTTTTTATTAGAGAATTAAGGTAAAGGTCATGTTCCTTTCTGAACTTGAATTTTTAGGACAATACTTTTCAAGTTTATAAATTTAATCCCTGTAATACAATAGCATTTATAAATCTAGTCCCTATGGTGCAATATCTTTATTTATTTGGTCCCCGCCAGCAGTACTATTTTTCATGATATTTTTAGTACAAGAACTAAATTTATAAAATTATATAAAGTGTCTTATTTTTATACACTTTGGGCACTATGATGACCTTTTTTCAAAACCCCATTTTTTTATTTATCATCAAATGTATTTTGCTGCCTTGTGTGTTAACTAACATATGAACTAGGAGCTATCCCCATACCAACAGAGTCTTTTAAGTACTTTTGCAAGTTGAAATATCATTTTTTTTTATTGTATAATGGTTAATTATGTAGTTTTTTTTTTTTTTTTTTTGGTATAATGTCATTTAAGTATTTTTGCAGTTGCCACGAATTCTGTGTAATGCATTTGGTGGTCTCACTCCCTTTCAGAATTAGCTAAGTTAAGCTTCATCTGGATTTAAAGGTATCAATATTTGTTTAAAGGTATCAATATTTGTTGTATTTAATTTGGTTTTCGGATTCTTATCATATACATCATTTAGTCTCAAGATGCATAGTTGTGTCACACTTGGAACTCAATCACTCATGTGTTGGTCTTATACAGTATTTATTCTTTGGATAAAAAAAAATATGGTAGTTACTCTTACACCTGTTTTTCTCCCTGCTTATCAATTTATGCTTGCATGTCATTTTCATGGTTATGTTTTCCTTTGGAGCAATACATTAAGCTAGTGCATCGCGGTCCAATCCGCGAAATAATGAAACTAACGAAAAAGATGAATCATACCAACAACACATGGAAAAATTCAAGGTTAACTAATGAACGTTATTGATATCACGGGTCTGCATCGCCGACCTGTGGTGACTTAAACGTTTTGATTTGTAATTTGCGTATGCAGTGATTGAAGTGAAGATAAACTGTAAATATGAAACAAATGATAGTAGTATGGAAAAAGGTCAAGGTGGGATAGAGCTTATTCGAACTCACTTTTTAATAAATTATGCACAATTATAGTAGGTTAGTAATTGAGATTTCAACATCCACAAAGATTGGGCAAGAACCATATTCATTATTGAGATCAAAATGATGGTTGGACTATATAACAATGTGTTGGTAAGAATTAAATAGCTGTCTTGCCCTGTTACACAGCATTTGACCTTATTATTCTATACTTTAAGGTAGTGTTTGCTAGGCAGGAATCAAATTAGGTGGTTATGGTATGGAAAGAACCTGCCAACTGATCAAAGTACTGCAAAAATTTATTATAATAATATTTACAAATTAAAAATTATCTGTAAAAACTTTATTATAATTGTTTTTTACAGATAATTTTTAATTTGTAAATAATTTTATGATAAATTTTTTATTGTTTGAAAATGATCATATCAAAGACGAATTCGTTTATGTTACAAAATGTGTGAGTATTTTGGCACATCATCTTAAAGTTTCATTAGTTCCCTGATGAGTATTGCCATTGGTAAGGTTGAAGAAGGGAACAGATCAAGGGAAAGGAGTGAAAGTTTCATTCTTAGGAACGAACATTCTTTTGAATTTTGGTGTACAAAACATGTGAATAATCATTCACGCTTTCCATTCTGGCCTGCCTTCTAGCATACCAAATAAATCTTAAGTCCCCTTTTGAAATTCAATGCTTATAAATAAACAGAAAAGTAGTTGTATTTAAGTAGTCTTTAAATAAGATGTCTTTATTGAATATAGATGTTTAAGTTGTAGGATGTGCCCTTAACATTTCTGCTTTGTTGCCTTGTGTAGTATGTAAACTTAGAGATATACCTGTATCGAAGAGTCTACACACTGTACAACTAGGGAGTAGATTTATCATATATTTAAGTAATTCTGCAAGTTGAAATGTCATATTTTTTATAAAATGGTGCTGTTGATTTTTATAGATTTTACCATATATTTAAGTACTAACAATCTAGATCACTGTCCAATCCGCAAAATAATGAAACTACCAAAAAAGATGGATCGAATCAACAACACAGAAAAAATCCAAGGATCACTAATGAACATTATTGATATCACGGTCTGTGCATCGCCGACCTGCAGTGACTGAAACGTTTTGATTTGTAATTTTCGTATGCAGTGATGGAAGGAAAGATGAACTATAAATATGAAACAAATGATAATAGTATGGAACAAGGCCAAGGTGGGATAGAGCTTATTCAAACTCACTTTTCTATTAATTATGCACAATTATATAAGGTTAGTAGTTGATATTTCAACATCCACAAAATTTGGGCAGGAATCATATTCGTTATTGAGATCAAAATGATGGCTGGACTATATAACAATGTGCTAGTAAGAATTAAATAGCTGTCTTGCCTTGTTGCAGTGCCTTTGACCTTATTATTCCATATTTCTAGGAAGTTTAAAGGTAGTGTTTGGTAGGCAGGATTCAAATTAGGTGGTTATGGAATGGAAAGAAATTGCCAACTGATCAAAGTCCTACTATTGCTACGGTCATAGTTTGATTTATCAATTACTAATACATATATTAAAAAATTATTATAATAATATTTATGACTGAGTAGTATCTGTATTATTATATTATTCTAGCAGGCCTAATTTTGTTATTTGACTGAAACGCCATTCTATTCCAGCCTTCGTTAATTATAAATGTTATTTACAGAAAACTTCTAGTTATTGTTTGAAAATGATCAAATCAAAGAGGAATTCGTTTCTGTAACAAAATATGGGAGTATTTTGGGTGCACCATCTTACAGGAATCATTCACGCTTTCCATTCTGTCCTGCACTGTTAGCACACCAAATAAATATTAAGGCCCCATTTGGTTCGGGGTGAATATATTTGACTTGGTTGAAAAGTGTTTTCACGTATTCAGAGTTAAGCTTTTATTGTTATAAACACATGTTGAATGGTTTTTAATGCTATAGTAAGCATTATATGACTCCATATAGGTGAAGATATTGTTACCATATTAATTTTCACTTGTTTGAAAAATATTTCACCCTGAACTAAACAAAATTGTTAGGACATTTTTGTCCATTATCAATTTGTATGTCGTACGCCGTTACACAGTTGAAGAAATTCAAGATCGCATCTACATCAACGGATCCGAATATCAAAGTGTCTTCAACATCACAACCTCTGTGAGAATGAACTTTGTAAAGTTTTGTTTTTAAGTCCCTTAAAGTTCATACTTAGTATTGGGAAATTTTTATAAAATGTTTTTTATAAAAATAATAAGTAAGTTTTTTCAAGCGAAATGAGGCTTTTAAAATATTTTTTAATTTCTGGGTAACCCGACCGGTCCGCCCATTTTTTAAACGAACCGATCCGCCCCCGGACCGATCCGCTTTGCACCAGTATACCATGGACTGATTGCAAATCGAAGAAGCCTATTTTAAAAAAGAACCGACCCGAGGTCGGACCGATCCGCCTCCAAGTCGGACCGGTCCGCCTGGGATAAAATCGAACAGTTCCGTGTGATGTTTATCCACCAGCTCATATTTCCTATGGCCCCGTTTGGTTGTCCCAAAATTGTAAATTGGATCATTAATAAATTGTCCCATTTACAAATTGACTCATTAATTGTGTTTGGTTTCATTAATGAAATGATTCATTAATTGTCCCATTTTAGCTCATGTGCAAAATCTGAAATTGGATCATTTCACAAAAAATGTGAAATGAATCCATTTGAAATAGGAGTCACATTAAGTGCATGTCCCCTCTCCCTCTTCCCCTCCCCATCTCCCTCTCTTTCCCTCCCCCTCTCTCTCTTAATTTATTTTTATCTTTTTTTCATAGAACCTTAACATCAATTTCAAATTACCAAACATTGTGTAAAATTGGATTTAACTTATTTCAAATTCATTCATTTATAATTCACTAATTCACAATGAACCAATTTACATAATCAAACAATTTGCGCAACCAAACTGGGCCTATATATATAACTGTTTCGGTGGTATATTTTTCAAGTCTTTGAGAAAACGTTTTTAAGAGTTCAAACACAACAAGACTTCATTTTTTGATGTGCCAAACATCTTTTTGATTCGCACACAAAAATTCCAATTACTTTTGTGAATCTTTTGGAACCCTAGAACACAAGCTTTGTTATTGTTCAACGTTTGTGGAGAGATCTTTGCAACCGAGAGCTACGTGTCATTGCTGAGGGAGTCTCTACAAAGTTTTATGGCTGCGTGTCATTAAGGAGAGCTGCGGTTCTTCCTTTGTTGTTTGGGCTGCGAGTCCTTGGAGGGTGCTGCATGTATTTTCTTGCTGAGTTCAAGACTGCGTGTCTTTGTGGGTTGGCTGCGCGTTGATCCATTGCAGATTTCTCTATGTAATTGTAAGTTGCGATTTATATATTCATAGTGAAATAAAGGTTTTACCCGAAAGGTTTTTTTTCCTGAAATCTGTGTCTCAGTATATTTTTGTGTCTCATGCTTTCTTTATTTATGGGTTGACACACGCACCTTAGATGCATGTTTAGGGGCTGTATTTATTTGATTTAAAAGTAGACTCCAATTACTTAAGGGTTCTTGGAAACTCGCGAATTTAATTTAATTTATTCAATTATCACACTGTCGCACCCTTCAAAAGTTTAAAAGTAATCCATAACCAAGCCTCTTGGCCCAGTGGTATAAAGCTGCCACTGGGACAGTCTTGGGGGTGGATTGGGTTTGGTCTCCAGTTCGATCCCCGACACTGTCAAAATAATGCTTGGCCAGCGGAAGCCACGAACCGCGAATGGGGATTAGTCGAGGTACGCATAAGCTAGCCCGGACACCTCATGGTATGCTACAAAAAAAAGTAATCCAAATCTTCTCCATGTAACATGTATAAGTTGACTTGTGATTCCTATCTGTGCCTTCGAAGTGACCAGGTCACTATTCTTATGATTAAATGACAAAGAACTTTCAACGAAGACTAAATAAATAGATTCAACTTTGAGTTTCATCATAGGCTGTTGTTGCACCCCTTTAATGTCAATAATCAAAATTGAGCATCATCATCAAATAGCACTGGACTTTGTGACCCCTATGATCAACATCATTTGTCTCTTAATGGAATCCATTTCAACAAGGATAAATAGAGTTTGAACTTGGATCAAAGTGTGCGCTCTCTTGAAACTGCATTAGATGAACCGACAGAGGCGAGGGACGAAGAGACGTGTTGATCAAGCAGAGGCATTAGGATCAACATGCACAAATAAAGTCAGAGGATGGCTAGAAAGACTAGAAGAAATTGGACAGGTCGATCATACAAGACGTTGAACATCAAAGAAAATGTTTATTGTGCTGGAGTGCACGTTGCTGCTCAAGATATTGGCTGAGCAAGAAGGTCCAACAGAAGCTCAGGCTCACAAATGACCTCAAGGAAGAAAAACAAAGCTTAATACCAACATGGCTGATGGATCAGTTCTTGCTCCTGTTGTTGAGATTCCTATTAGGATATCTATCAGCCTTGATGTAATGTTAGAGAAAGTGAGACAATTGCTTGGGCAAAAGGTGATGTAAATCTTCAAATGCGGAAGCGTTATTACTACACTACACAACAACTATTAAACACAACAAAAATTAAATTAGACTAGTGAAATGGGTTTCTTTATCACTCAATTCTCAATTCTCAATATTCAAGGTTAAGTACAAATGAGGCCAATGGGCCTATTTATAGGAAGAGTTAGCTTGCTAATCAAGCTATTACCCAAAAAGACCGAAAATGATGATTAATATCTAAAAATGACTCGTTAGTCCCAAATATACTTGGAAACTAATTAAACACTAAAAATAAAGGAAAATTAAAATAAACCCTAAACTAAAAATGGAAAATAAAAGATAGTCTTCTCCTGTAAGCACAACCACGCGCCACGTGTCGCTATAAATTCCATACACATCATTCTCTCCGCCTTCAAAAAAGCTCGTCCTCGAGCTTGGAGGGTGAGTCATCAATGCCACATGAACACGTGTCGGTGCAAGTGTTAATTTTCAGAGTAAAGTAAAACCCCAAATAAAATCCAATACGTAAATGGATCGGCCGAATTTCTGTTAGACCCATATGGACCTTCAACATGTGGGTCTAAGATATCTGAATCTTAACGATGTCTCCTTACAGAATATGAGCAACCAAAAACTGACAACCACTCCGCCTTCTCAACACGACAAGCATATGGTTGCAACTTGACTTGGTGGACCCCTGAATCTGACCAAACAGTAACTCCGACGACCGCACCTTTGCAAGTACGATGGCGAAACAAGAGGAATGAAGACGACGACGACATCTCCGGTGGCAAATAGTTGGAAAATGTATCCCCGGTGGGTACATTTCTCATGGAAGTCATATGTTGTGTCAAAAATTGACCGGAATAGAGGTCAATAGGGAGGGTGAGATTGGCTTAAAGTAGCAAGCCCGTTTTGGGTCGAATTTGATTGCGGTTGGGTATTAATAGTGGAAAAATGGGAAATAGGGTTAAAAACATGGGTGGGCTGGTTTCTTGGGATTTCATTGATAGTTATGGGGTTGGGTTGTTATTTGTGGGCAAGACAAGGGTAGGAGGACAAACCATAGAAGAGGGCTGCCCTAGGGGTAAGAGGAAGATGGTATGGGATTAAGAAAAATGTGTTTTGGAGTTATTGGGGCTGATCGGGTAGGGGAAAACTATTTTGGGGGTTTTGGTAAAGGTTCTGGGGTTATTTGGAGGGGAAATGGTGTCGGATCAGAGGGTTGACTGTCCAGACTACCTTGGTGTGGCAGTGGGATGTCTTGGTAGGGATTGCCTAGCAGGTTGGAGTTAATTACGACCTCTTCTGGGGCTTTTAGGGTGGTTGGAATAGAGGTGATGGTTGATCGGTAGGGGTAATGACCGGAAACGGCGTTGGGGCAGTAGTCTGGCCAAGACAAGGGTGTTTCGGAGGCTGTAGGGGGCTGATTGGGGTAAGAAAAGGGTTTGTCGGAGGCTGGGGATAGTGACCGAGGGTTGTCGGTGGTGGGGAGGGGCTAGGGGTGGTCGGCTCCCTCGGGGCAGGCCTAGGGTTTGTTCGGCAGAGGCTGGAGGGATGCTGGGGTTGTTTCAGAGGTTTTTTTGGGGTGTTGTTGGCGTCGAAAATGGGTCCAAGTGAATGGCAAGTGGTCGGCGGTATGGTAGGGGCTGTTTAGTGGGATTGGGCTAAGCTTTCTTGGTTTCTTGATTAGGGTTTATAGGTTCTTGAGTTCCTAAGGGTTAGGGTTTTAATTTTGGGGTAGTGGGTTTCTTAAGTTAGGGTTTGGGCAAAAATTGTAGACGAAAATTCATATAGATGAGGTGGTGGTTGTGTGGTGGTAGTAGGTGGAGATGGAGGGTGGAGGAGCTAAAAGAGTTGGTATCTCCTTTTTTAGTGGTGATGGAATTTAGGGTTACCATTCACCCGATTATCATTTGGGCATTTATCAATCTTTCGATTGAAGGGTTGTCAGAGTTAGAATCTCCACTCGTGACCCGTTTCACGCATACCGATGAACACCAAGAACAAACTGAGCTCTGATACCAATTTGATGTAAATCTTCAAATACGAAAGCGTTATTACTACACTACACAACAACTATTAACTACACAACAACAACAACAACAAATAAATTAGACTAGTGAAATGGGATTCTTTCTCTCTTTATTCTCAATTCTTAATATTCAAGATTAAGTAAAAATGAGGGCCGAGGGGCCTATTTATAGGAAGAGTTAGCTTGCTAATCAAGCTATTATCCAAAAAGACCAAAAATGACAACTAATACCTAAAACTGACTCATTAGTCCCAAGCATACTTGGAAACTAATTAAACACTAAAAATAAAGGAAAATTATAATAAACCCTAAACTAAAATAGAAAATAAAAGATAGTCTTCTCCCGTAGGCACCACCACGCATCACGTGTCGCTATAAATCCCATACACATCAAACGAATTTTGGAATTATTGGAATATATGGAATGGGTGGGGTTGGGAAGACAACGTTTTTTATGCCCATAAACTATGAATTTCTGGCAGTAAACCATAATTTCGACGTGGTGATCTGGGCTTTGGTATCTAAAGATTTTTTTGCTCAGAAGATCCAGCAAGATATTGATGTGAGATTAGGGTTGACATGGGATGAAAATGATCTCCAAGAACAAAGAGCTTCAACAATATACAAGGTCACGAGAAGGAAGAAATTCTTGCTATTATTGGATGATGTTTGGGAAGGAATTGATCTGGAAAAGATTAGAATCCCTCTTCCTAATAAGGAAAGCAAATGCAAATTGGTATTCACGACTCGTTCACTGGACGTTTACAGTGACATGGATGCTCACTGTAAGCCCAAGGTGGACTTCTTGAGAGAGAAGGAATCGTGGGAGCTCTTTTGCAAGAAGGTTGGTAGAAGTGAGGTCCTCCTCAACTCACCACCCATATGATCTCTTTCAGAGACCATTGTTAGAAAATGTGGAGGCCTTCCACTTGCAATAATCACTATTGGGAGGGATATGGCCAATAAGGAGACTAAGGAGGAGTGGAGATATGCGATACAGGTGCTCAGCATGTTTCCGACAGAACTTCGAGGTATGGAAGGTGTTTATACAATTCTGAATTCAGTTTTGACAATTTGGGTAATGATACATTGAGATTGTGCTTCTTTCACTGTACTCTATTCCCCGAAGACTGTTCTATTGAGATAAAACAACTTGTAGAATATTGGGCAGGGGAAGGGTTTTTAGATAGTTATTATGATGATA
Organism: Sambucus nigra; assembly: GCA_949130495.1. Lineage (NCBI taxonomy): Eukaryota > Viridiplantae > Streptophyta > Magnoliopsida > Dipsacales > Adoxaceae > Sambucus > Sambucus nigra. The sequence goes on from OX422220.1 coordinate 57,562,715, forward strand.
GTTGTCATAATATGGGGCATGATTTCATTGATCTCTAAAAGGTGAGTGTTTCTTGGAAACGGGTGATGAGGACACCCATGTGAAGATGCATGATGTGTCTGAAGCTTTGCCTTGTGGATAACATCTGAATGTGGGGTGAATGAGAATAAATTTATTGTTCACGCGAGTGAAGGACTGGCCAAAGAACCCAATGTTAAAAAATGGAAAGGAGCACATAGAATTTCCTTGTTGGATAATGAAATCACTGAACTATCTGAAATACCTGTTTGTCCCCATTTATTATCTTTGCTGCTGCAATGGAATATGGGTTTAAGCAAAATCCCAAATGGGTGTTTTCAATTTATGCTTGCTATTAAAGTGTTAGATTTATCGCACACTAGACTTAAAGAAATCCCATAGAGCATCAGTGAATTGGTTGAGTTGCGTTATCTGAACTTGTTTGGGACAATGCTGACTATTTTGCGTAAAAATTAAGAAGTCTAAAAAGTTCATGTATTTGGATTTGCAGCACATTCATTATGTCACAACAATTTCACGTGAAGCAATATCAGAACTCTCTCAATTGGGAGTCTTTAAGATGTATTACAGTTATGGAGGGTGCGAGGTGCACGATTTGAGGGTGAGAATGAAGTTGGTTTTGCTGACTTGGAATGCTTGAAACACCTTACCATTCTAGGTCTCATTGTAACTGATTTAACTACCTCAAGAGCCTATTTGTTTTCAAGTTTTTACTGAAATATATATGGTATATGTACATCAAGTAATGTGATGGCTTACCTTAAATCCCAATATCACAATCTGGTGATGGTGAGAGCTTACGAAAGCTTAGCATTAACAACTGTTGTGACTTAAAGTACGTGTTTATTGGTTTGGAGGCTGGGAAGAATTGGCTGCCTAGCTTAGAGGTTCTTGCATTACAAGACCTTCAAAACATGACCAGAGTGTGGAGGAATCCAGGAACTCAGGGATGGCTCGAAAATCTTCGTTCCATTAACATTTGGGACTGCGATAAGTTGAAGAATGTTTCGTACGTTTTACAACTTCCAATGCTTGAATTGATCTACTTATTTTACTATAAAGAAAATGAAGAGGTTATAAATGGGGATCTATTTGGAGAGTAAGATGCAAAAGCATTTCCCGCATCTTCATACTCTTATCTATTCGAGACCTCCTAGAATTAACTAGTATCTGTAAACTGGTGATTGACTTTCCTAATTTAGAGAGATTGGTTGTGATTGATTGCCCAAAACTGAAGAAGTTCCCACTTAAAAGTTTTTGTTGGTTTAACAATACCAACAATGTATTGTAACAAAGAATGGCGGGATTAATTGAAGTGGGATGAAACTGTCACTCATACACATGTGTGGCCTATGTGCAACATCATACCCTCTCACCGGTTTATTAGTATATCTCCCAAGAGTTACTTAAGTGGTGTTTAAACATAACTAACCCTTTTCATTTAGGAGTGTCTTTTGGCAAAAACCTCTTTGGTGGGTAAAGGTATATGAGTCTTACAACACCTTTGGGTCCTATATCTCACAAAATATTATCTCCAACGATCATTTTAAAATTCTCTGAATTCCATCATCTTTGAGATATAAGGACGGAGAGAGATAATAATATATCTGGGGTTAAAGTCAATTCAATTTTCTTCAGATATTATCATATCATAAAACCATGACATAGGTATGTTCTTGATTCTTCCGCATTTAGATATCTTACATTGGGTATCTGTTTGGTTTTGAATTTGATACATCTTTGATTATGAATTTGGGATATTAATTTTGTATTATTTTACTTATTTTATTGTCATTATAAATTTTAATCATGTAACCCCTGTTGATATGAGAAATTGTACATATGTCGTTCTCATACCTGCAAGTCAAGTGTGGAATAAACGTAAAGCAAGAAAAGAGAGACAAAACACAAGATATAGAGTGGTTCGGCTATTAAAATGAGCATACGTCCACTTTGTTTCCCTACTCTCATTATGTATATCATGTAGTGTGAGTTTATAATGCCATTAGAGACGTACATGAGATGTCAGAGAAAAGAATACATGTAACTGGCTAGATGAATAATCAAGGATGTGGCCTGCTAGAGGTTGATCCTACTGCGACTGTGGCGATGGGTAAGCCCCCAAGTGTGATGATCTCTAGAGAGTTTAGCAGGGCTTCGTTGGGTATTTAGTCTCTCGGTACTTCTTAGTAATGAGTATGTCCCTGGTATTTATAGGGGTAGAAGTCTTCTAGAGGTAACAACTTCCAAGCAGTGTAAGGAGGGGTTGCGGCCTGTCTGGCGCAAGGCAACAGTCTTGTAGGTGTCGCAGCTTGTTTGACACAACGCGATGGCTACATACTGAAGATGCAGCCGCAGCCTGTCTGAGCCCAGGAGGTGGTGGCTGTTACTCCAGTATGAAACTCAAGTATAAAGGGGGCCACGGCTTATCTGTTTCAGGCGACAGCCAAGGATATGTCGGCAGCAGGGAATATATAGGGTTATGCAATAACTGTAGATGCCGCGGCCTTAGGGACAATATTGGACACATCAATAAGTCCCCAAGACGTAGTGCCAAGAATTAGTTTGTTGGGGATGTGGCTTAATTCAATGATCTGCAAATATCGCGGCTCTGTTCTTGCGATTGGGAGGCGACGATACAACTTCTTGTGCCCCTATATATAAATAGTTTTTGGCCGTGGACCTCATTACCTTTACCAAACTTTGAGAGTGAATCAAAAGCGAAACTCTGTCAACTTCACCCATATGTTTTTCGACGGCCTTCCAAGGCGGCGTGTGGAGGATTTGAGGCTGTGTAACCATTTTTTTCCATATTGCTTCGACTTTCAGGTAATCTTTAAACTAGTTTTTCATTTTCTTCCATATTTCTGCAAATGTTACTTGGTTAGGAGTTTTTGATCTTCTGTCTGAATATTTAATGAATAATCTATTTGAATCCATAATAAATGAATCGTCTGAATCCATGAATTAGTTAAATCCATAATACATGACTTGTCTGAACTAAAATTCGTTTCTTCTTGAACCACCTGTGTAGTTACTTGAATACACGTATTGGACTTCTTCTTGATGTTCTTCAGTAAACCCTTCGAATTCTAGGTTTTCAATCTTTAGGTTTGATAACTTCTAGTCAACAATATTTATGCGTTAATCGCGGCAAGTATCATAGCTTGTGCAATTTTGCTGTGAAAATATGCCAATACTTGCAATAATAGTTCCTCTGCCCTTAGGATTTTGTTTTGAACTAATTTTTCGCAGCCTTTCACTTTTGAGTTGTGGTAGGTAGAAACACACCACAATTAAATGACATTCTGCGGTATGTATCTTGATCTTTAGGATTCTTATCGTAACACTTCCAAACTTATGTACTTGTTTATGTTTTTCCCGTCGCGGCCTCTAAGAGGCACCTCTGACTATATTGGTTGCAGAACCTAACAACGGAGTTTCCAATTTTCAGGTCTTGCCGCGACCGTATGAGTTGGAATCCTGACGAGTTTTTGAATGACTTTTGGAACACACACTTTGGCACTTCTCCTCCTATCATCCCGTTTGAGCACCCTTTGAAAACTGTGGGGCCTTGCTTGCTCAAGGACTGTCCCCACTGTGCCGTTGTTGATTCTGACTCTGCGAACTCTTTAAATTTTAGGAGCATTAGAGAATCTATGGACTCAATTAAGGAGGATACACAATCAAGCACCCACCCCACTACTGAGGTGGTCGCGGCTGGTGAGACTTCAGCAGTCCCACCGGAAGTTAGGAATACACCAGTTGGGCCTTTAAACCAAACTATCGAGAAGGTTATCGCGGCACTCAACATCCCTTTCATAATGGATGAGGAGTGGATTTATCAAGTTGCTGCGACCTTTGAGTTTCCTTCGTCTACAGTCTGCTTCCTTCCATCCACAAACAAAGGTCATGTTTCACGGTCCCAAATGATGGGATATGCTTTCCCTGGCATGCTTTTCTGCTTGGGCTGCGGCTACCAGTTCCCAACCCAGTGAGGAGAATCTTCGACGTCATAAACTTGGCCCCTTCTCAACTAGATCCAAATGCCGAAGGGTCATCTTGGCTGCCTTGATTCTGTGGCAGAAAAAATTCAATAGGGACATCACACCCGCAGAGTTCTTCCATTTTTACAGACCCAAGGAGAACTCTGTGGACTTTTTGTGGTATTACTATTTCACCCTACGAAACAAAGACCAATACTTGTACACTGACAGGCCTTCCAATGTTAAAAACTGGAAAGGAAAATTCTTCAACGTCTCTGGTGAGAGATGGGAGATCCACCAAGACGAGTGTGATAGGGAGAAAACTTACAGGATGTCTGACGCGGGGTCGTCCAGATAAAAAGGGTTTGTCCAATGCTCTTCCTTTTATAGTACTTCTTCTTTTGCGACTTTACTTTATTTTGCGTCTTGATGCGAATCTTTATTTTTGTAGATTTTAACAAGCTAGGGCTTAATAACAAAGCCAGAGAAAATTTAAGGACGCGACATGTTTCTCCAACAACGAGAAGAAATTTAAAACTGCAGTCACTTCTGTGGCCATATTTGATTAAGGTTATTTCTCAATCAAGTAAGTTTTGAAGACAATGATCGTGAAAGGTAACTATGTCACTCCCCAAAATATATTTATTGCGGCCTCATATTTTTAACTAACTTGATTGTTCTTCAGGAGAAGATATTGATTGCGAGCTGTTAAAAGCTTAGTTTGCTGAAATGGATGAGGAGGCCATTAACCTCAACCAAGTCCCCAAGAAAGGGAGAAAAAGGAAGAGGGCAACGAAGGAAAAAACTCCCGAGGCTGAAGAAACTGTTGTGGCAGAAGACGATGTGACTAATCCCTCTCTTAGGAGATTCGCGACCCCTGTTGATGATGCCACGACTATTGGCGACTAGGAGCTAGTGGACGACGATATTAGGGCTGATCTCACTACGGTCGATATTTTTTCTTGAGGAGAGGCCAACACTAGGTCTAGCTCCCATCATATTTCTATTTTTGCATCCCCTCCTTATATCCCGTAGACTATAGTGGCAGTTAATGCCCACTTGCCTCCTCTACAAAGCAGTGGTCGTTTGCGACCTTGCTTGAGGGAGACAAATGCCCTCTCATCTTGGGACACAACGGCTAGAACTGTCCATAGGATGCAAAGGGCTCCAGACGTGATTGATCTTGATCATCTGATAGATAAGGACCACAAGCATCTGGAGGAATATGCCCTCCACAGTATGATGAGGGTAAGCACCATCCACCACTTTTTTCTTCAATAATATATATATATATATATGGCCAATATTGTCCCTAAGGCCGCGGCCTCTACAGTTATTGCATGACCCTATATGTTCCCTGTCGTGGGCATATCCTTGGCTACCGCTTGAAATAGACAGGTCGCGACCCCTTTTATACGTGAGCCTCATACTGGAGTAACAGTCGCCATCATTTTGGCTCAAACAGGCCGCAGATGCATCTTCAGAATCTAGTCGTCGCCTGGCATCAAACAGGTTGCGGCACCTATAAGATCCCTACCTTACGCCAGATAGGCCGCAACCCTTCCTTATGCTGCTTGAAAGCTGTTGCCTCTAGAATATTTTTACCCCTATAAATACCAAGGACATACCTCATTACTAAGGGGATCGAGAGACAAAATACCCAACGAAGACCTACCAAACTCTTTAGATAACACCACACTTGGGGGCTTACCCATCGCCGTAGCCGCAAAGGGATCATCCTCTAGCATGCCACATCCCTGATTATGTATCTAGTTAGTTACATGTATTCTTCTCTCTGACATCTCTTGCACACCTCTAATGGAATTGTAAACTCACACTACATGATATGCATAATGAGAGTAGGAAAACAAAGTGGACATAGGCTCATTTTAATAGCTGAACCACTCTATATCTTGTGATTTGTCTCTCTTTACTTGTTTTACGTTTATTATACACTTGACTTGCTAGTATGAGAACGACATGTGTCCGATTTCTCGTGTCAACAATCTAGCGCCTTCTGTGGGAAGCGAGGTATTTCAATCTTGTTATCTTGTTTCTCTATATTTTATGGGTTCTTAAACACTTTTTCCTTCATAGGGATCCTTTGGGTCATCATCTCATGGGTGAATTTCGACTATTGAGCTCGTTTTTTGTATGTACACCCTTAAATGGGTATTGCATATATTCAGATCTGTTCGTGGTTCTCCTTTTTGCAAACTTGCGTCAATATATATATATATATATTTTACTTATTCTGCAACACTATGATATTTATCTTGCACTGCTTTATGATCATAGCTTAAATGCTTTCGCTGTCGCTTCTTGTTCTGAACATGGGGATACGACAACTTCTTATCTTGCCTTATGATTTTTCATTTTTCCCAATGAGCCCCCAAGCAGTGTTGCCAAAGAAAATAACTTTGGGGCCGCGGCTTGAATTCTTCTGTTTAAAAACTTTTGATTGGCATTATCATTGGGATGCACCTACTTATTTTTCATGCTTCCTTTATCATGTCTTGCGAATTCTTGAATAGGGTTGCGGTCATTTATTGTTTGTAGCTTTGATTGGATCTAAATCCGAGTCATTACCGTAGCATCTCTCAGTTGCTTTAATGGCTGATTGGCTTCTTTTCCACTGCCTCTTGCATGAATAAATGGTCTTTTTAATGGCGGTGGCAACTATTGTAACTTCATCATCATCAGCTGCTACAGACTTTGGTCAATGTCAGGAAAAATTAAGCTGGTTGCAACCACATTGATAAGGTTGCGACATCTTTCCTAGTTAGCCACCTTTGTGAAGCTATTTCCTTTTGCACTTTTCAGCGTTATTTAGGTGAGGTAACATCATCGGGTTATGTAAAACAAATCTAAGGTCATACAAAGGAGACCTACGAACAGATTTGAATATATGCGATACCCATTTAAGGGTGTACATACAATATATGCGATACCCATTAAGAAGACCATTAATTCATGCAAGAGGCAGTGGAAAAGAAGCCATTCAACCATTAAAGCAACTGAGAGATGCTGCGATAATTACTCGGATTTGGATCCAACAATTCTCAAGACATGATAAAAGGATTATGCAAATTAAGTAGCTGCAGCCCAATGATTATGCCAATCAAAAGTTTTTATAGAATAATTCAAGTCGTAACCCCAAAGTTATTTCCTTTGGCACCACTGCTTGGGGGTTCATTGGGGAAAATGAAAATTCACAAGGCAAGATAAAAAGTTGTCATTCCCCATGTTCAAAACATTCAAAATAAGAAACGGTCGTGGAAGCATTTAAGCTATGGCCATAAAGCAGTGCAAGATAAATATCATAGTGCCGAAGAATAAGTAAAGCAAAATGAGCATGCACTTAGAAGATATATATATTGAGGCAAGTTTGCGAAAATGGACGCAATCCAAATGAATTAGCAGTTCAAGTTACAAGATTGTTTATAAAAGATGTAGTACATATTATAGCCCAAAGAAAATAAGGTACAAGGTGGCTTAAGATGCCGCATCATCTTCATCATTTTCACCATCTTCACCAGCTACAGTCTTTGTGCCTTCACCATCACCATCCGCGACCTCGTCTTCAAACTACTTCCTTTCCCTCTCTTCTGCTGCAGCTCTGATCTCAGCTATTCACTGATCATGCTCAGCATCACCTAATTTCCAGGATATGATTTGATCCTTGGAATCAGGGAAGTTTTTTATGAAATTGTGCCTCAATTCTTGGAAGCCGCGGAGATAGGACTTATTTTTGGTAATGAAGAAGTCTCTTGAAGTTTTATACGCTGTTATTGCCTTATCCTTAGCCTTTGTCAAGGCCGCGGCATGATCTTCATCTTTTTTCTTGAGGGTTGCGACATGGTACATGGCATCTTTAGTGCATTTCCTCTATATCTCTTCGTATATGCGCTGGAGAAGGGAGAGCTTGCTCTCAAAAGATGAGGCACGGCTAGCAGCCTCCACGGCTTGAGATTTTATAACTTTTAACGACTCTGCGTCAGCCTTAAAATTGTCTTCAACATCTTTTTGGGCTTGGGCCATGGCCTCAATTTTGGCATCCTAACCATTTTGGTAGCCTCAAGTGCCGCGCCAGATGACTATTTTCCTGTATTAAAAGCATCATCTCTGGCCTTCTATAGATCATCCACATGGACCCTCTCCACGACATCTTTTATCTTGTATAAGCCTTCATACTTGGCCCTTTGGGTCATCACCACGGTCGCGGCCTGAATTTGGAAATGTGTTAGAAAAGAGAAAAAATTAATATATATATATATATATATATATATATATATATATATATATATATATATATAATTGAGGCAAAAAGTGGTGGATGATGCTTACCCTCATCAGATTGTGGAGGGCTTATTCCTCCAGATGCTCGTGGTCCTCATTTATCAGATGGTCAAGATCGATCGCGTCCGGAGCCCTCTACATCCTATGGACAGCTCTAGCCATTGTATCCCAAGATGAGAGGGGATTTGGCTCCCTTAAGTAAGGCCGCGAACGACCACTGCTTTGTGGAGGAGGCAAGTTGGCATCAATTGCTACTATAGCCCGCGGGATATAAGGAGGGGACGTAGAAACAGAAATATAAGGGGGGCTAGACCTAGTGTTAGCCTCCCCTCCAGAAAAAATGTTGGCCGCAGCGAGCTCAACCCCAATATCGTCGTCCACTGGCTCCTGGTCGCCAATAGCCGCGACATCATCAGTAGGAGATGCAGATATCCCAAGAGAGGGATTGGTCACATTGTCTTCTACCGCAACAGTTTCTTCAGCCGCGGGAGATTTTTCCTTCGCTACCCTCTTCCTTTTTCTCCCTTTCTCGGGGAATTGGTTGAGGGTAATGTCTTCCTCATCCATTTCAGCGAGCTGAGCTTTTAACAGCTCGCCGTCAATCTCTTCTCCTGAAAAGAACAATCAAGTTAGTTAAAAATATGAGGCCGCAACAAATATGTTTTGGGGAGTGACATAGTTACCTTCCGCGTTCATTATCTTTGGAACTTGCTTGCTTGAGAAATAACCTTGATCAAAGATGGCTGCAGAAGAGACCAGAGTTTTGAATTACTTCTGGTTGTTGGAGAAACGTGTCGCGTCCTCAACTCTTTTTCTGTCTTTGCATTTAAGACCAAGCTTGTCAAAAGATGCAGAAATAAAGATTCACATTAGGCCGCAAAATAAAATAAAACCGCGGAAGTAAAAGTATTGCAAAAGGAAGAGAAGTAGACAAACCCTTCCTGTCTGGAGGACCCCACGTTCGCGGCATCCTGTAAGTTTTCTCCCTATCACACTCGTCTTGGTGCATCTCCCAGCTCTCACCAGAGATGTTGAAGAATTTGCCTTTCCAGTTTTTAACACTGGAAGGATTTTCAGTGTACAATTATTGGTAGTTATTCCGTAGGGTGAAATAGTAATACTAGGGAAAGTCCACGGAGTTCTGCTTGGGTCTGTAGAAATGGAAGAAATCCGCAGGTGTGACGTCCCTATTGAATTTTTTCTGCCACTAAATTAAGGCAACCAAGATGGCCCTCCAGCCATTTGGATCTAGTTGAGAAGGGACCATGTTCATGACGCTGAAGATTCTCCTCACTGGGTTGGGAACTTGTAGCCGCAACCCAAGCAAAAAAGCATGTAAGGGAAAGCATATCCCATTATTTGGGACCGTAGAACATAACCTATGTTCCGCGAATGGAAGGAACAAGACTGTTGACGAAGGAAACTCAAAGGCCGCGGTAACTTGAGGGATCCACTCCTCATCCACTATGTAAGGGATGTTGAGTGCCGCGGGAACTTTCTCGATAGTTTGGTTTGAAGGCCCAACTGGTGTATTCCTAACTTTCGGTGGGATGCAGAAGTCTCACCAGTCGCTACCACCTCAGTAGTAGGGTGGGTGCTTGATTATGTATCCTCCTACATTGAGTCCGAAACTTTTCTAAAGCTCCTACAATTTAAAGAGTCTGCGGAGTCAGAATCAATAATGACATAATGGGGACAGTCCTTGAGTAAGCAAGGCCCCATAGTTTTTAAAGGGCGCTCAGATGGGATGACAGGAGGAGAAGTGACAAAGTGTGTGTTCCAAAAGTCCTTCAAAACTCATCAAAATTCCACCTCATATGGCCGTGGAAAGACTTGAGAAGTAGAAACTCTGTTGTTAGGTGCATCAACCAATATGGTCAGAGGGTCCTCTTAGAGGTCACGACAGGGAAAACATAAAGCAAGTACAAAAGTTTTGAAGTGTTGCTATAATAATCCTAAAGATCAAGATACATACCGCAGAATTATATTTAATTGATGTGTGTTTCTACATGCCGCGACCCACAGCTAAAGAGTGAAAGTTATTAGGCATAAATTCTTCCGAATTTTCCCCCTAATTTAGTAGCTTTTAGCACCTCGAATAATGTAATTCATACTGATTTATCTCATTTATATGCTACTGACCTTTCTACATAGTGCCTCGAGTTTTTTGTATTTTTCATGCTATTTATAGATATTTAATGCTAAGTAAAGAGAAGAAGAATCCAAAGCAGAGGAATTAGTCAAGTAAGGAAAGTCAAAGGGCAGAACGATCAAGTTACATCGAGAATACGGAAGAGGGGCCAATATGAAAAATGAATATTGTGCTTCTACGAGCGCGTAGGAAGAAACGACACCCTAATTTGACAATCGAGCCAGAAGATAAGAGACGTTGAAGATGAGATAGTCAAGCTGGAGCAATTCTGGAACCGGATCGGACCGGATGTGAGAGAAAACAAACCGGTCAAGAAGAGAAAAACATTTTGTCCACTTTTAGACACCGGACCGATCCAGTTATTGACAAAAACGAACCGGTCCGGAAGGAGGAATGCACATTGGTTACTTTTGAGCACCGAATCGACCTTTGAGATAATTCCTATACCCTGAGCGGTCAGTCACTCCGGGATGCATTCTTCTCCCGTATAATGCAAGAAAATTCCGTTTCTGGAATGGAATGATCCAAATCCTTCTCGCATATCATGGAATGGAGTCGGAGAAGCCATATCTCCACATTCGGGATTTTGAGGAGGCATGTGAGACTTTCAGCGATCAAATATGCACAAAAGATGTGATCCGCCTCAAGCTTTTCCCATTCTCTCTAAAGGATAGAGCTAAGACCTGGCTATGGTCTTTACCCCCGAATTCGATTACGTCATGGAACGAGTTACAATCCAAGTTTCTCAAGAAATTTTTCCCTCCACATAGAACTAACTCGATTAAGGCTCAAATTCAAACCTTCCGACAATTAGAAAATGAGAAGTTTGATTGATTTTTTGAGCATTTCAATGAGTTAGTGAGTTCATGCCCTCGTCATGGTCTTGATAAACAACAAATCATTTCCTTCTTCCATCATGGGCTGAATATCAACTCCAAATAACTTGTTAAAACAATGTGTGATGGACCCTTTATCGATTTAGATGCCAATGATACTGAGCTCCACTTGAGGTATGTTGCTAATACCACTCAAGCTTGGGATACATCTGACTTTAGGTCTCAAAATCGAACTCGCCAAGCGTCCACCACTCTATCGGCGTCTGGTCTATACCATATAGACAAAGATACCATGACGGACCGTCGAATCGAGTAAATTGAGAAAGGTATGAGAGAGTTACTCATTGCGCGCATAAGAGAACCAACTGGCCCCATCCACACCCCAATTGAGAAGGTATGTACTTTTTGTGAGGCAGGACATTCAACAGAGGAATGCCCGACGATACCCGCCTACAAAGATATGCTTCAAGAGTAAGTGAGTGGCGTAGGAGGATTTAAGGGTAATTTCGTTGCCTCGAACGAAAATTATTATTACCCTTTATGGAAAAACCATCCAGGTTTTAACTATGGCAACCACAGGGTGCGATGAATCCTACGTCACATGTTGACCCTTTACCACCTCCACAGTTTCAACAAGCAACACCTATGCAAGGACATGTGCCAACACCACCTCCTCCAACTCCGTATATCGTCCCACCGCGAAGAAATCTCAAGGATACAATACACCAATTCATAAATTCCCAAAATGCAACGAATGCTAGATATGAGTGCATGTTCACCGACATAAATGCGAACATTTCGAAGTTGCAATCGTCGTTGGGTATCCAAGAGAAGGGTAAATTTCCTGCCCAGGGTCAAAGACCTCGTCAATGTGAAACTAGTGTTATCTCTACTTCCACAGAACATCAAGAGCAATGTCAAGCCATAAACAATCTACGTAGTGTGAGGGTTATTGATTTATCACCTCCCCCACACGACGCACCGAAAGATAAGGAGATTTCACTTGACACGAAAGAGGTCGAAGATGTCCCCTTGAAAGAGAGTGAAAATGAAGACACTAGTGAGATCAAAATAGTAATGAATCCACCCATCGCAGCGTCATTTCCTCAACGGTTGGTTCCTTACCAAAAAGGAAACCCCCGTGATGATGTTCTAGAAGTCCTTAAGCAAGTGAAGTTGAATTTACCTTTCCTCGATGCCATCAGGCGACTTCCCGCTTATGCAAAAGTCATCAAAGACTTACTGACGGTGAAGAGGAGGCTTAAGGTAAAGAAGAACGTGTTTCTAGCACAAAATGTGAGTTGTGTTTTACTCAATGATCTCCCACCAAAGTTCAAGGATCCGAGTGCACCCACCATTTCCTGCATCATAGGAGAGAATCGAATCGAAAAGTCTTACTCTATTTAGGGGTGAGCGTCAATATCCTCTCCTACTCCATTTATAGGCAACTTGATTTGGGTGACCTCAAGCCCACAACTATCACTCTCTAATTAGTGGATCATACCGTGAAGAAACCAAGAGGTATTGTAGAGGACGCGATAGTCCAAGTTGACACTTTCTACTTCCCAGTAGATTTTGTCATTTGGGACACAGAGCCCTCCTTTGATTCTAGTAACCACGTTCCTATTATCCTTGAGTGCCCATTCTTAGCTATGGCTAATTATTTGATTAACAATATAAATGGGCAGATGTAACTCACTTTCGGGAACATGATTTTGGAGATAAACATCTTCAACATAGCCCAACATGTGGGGGATGAGGATGATCTTCATGCAGTGAATCCTATTGATGAAATTGTATAGGAGAACATAGAGGAAAATTTTAGTGGAGATGCGTTAGGAGCTTGCCTTATATCGAGCAATGAGAGTGAGGGGGCGTACACTAACTTTGAAAAGGAGATCGAGGAGTTGAGAGTGATTCTTGATGAAAGAGCGTCGGACGAGGACGTGAGAGATGTAAGTTGGTTTTCTAGATTTGAGGAACTATCGCCGAGGGAGTCACACATGGTTCCTTCCAATGAAAAATTTCCTACCCTCGAATTAAATAAACTACCCTCCAACATCAAATATGATTATTTAGGAGAGGGCGAGACATTTCCTGTTATTGTCTCCTTTAGCCTAGATGAAGAGCAAGAGGGTAAATTGCTGAAAATTTTGAGGAAGCACCAAAGTTCTTTTGGTTGGTGCATAGCAGATTTGAAAGGTATAAGTCCTTTGATTTGTACCCATAAAATCCACCTCGAGGAGGACGTGAAGCCCTCGAAGGAAATGCAAAGAAGATTGAACCCTACCATGAAAGAGGTAGTGAGGGTAGAAATTATTAAGTTATTGGATGCCGAGATTATCTACCCAATCTCGGATTTAAAATGGGTGAGTCCCATACAAGTTGTCCCAAAAAATTCAGGAATGACAGTGATTGAGAATACTAAGGGCAAGCTAATCCCCCAACGTACCACCACTGGGTGGCGCATTTGCGTTGAATACTGGAAACTCAATGCGGGCACTAGGAAAGACTATTTCCCCTTACCATTTATTGATTAGATGCTAGAGACAGTAGCGGGACACCCTTATTATTGCTTCTTAATGATTATTCTGGATATATTAAAATAGAGGTAGATGTTCTTGACCAAGAGAAGACAACTTTCACATGTCCTTGTGGTACGTTTGCCTATAAGTGTATGCCATTCGGATTGTGCAATGCACCCGCAACCTTTCAAAGGTGCATGCTAAGTCTCTTTAGCGACATGATTGAAAGAAGACTTGAAGTATTCATGGATGACTTTAGCATTTTTGGCACCTCTTTCAATATTTATTTAGAAAATCTTGAGAAGGTACTTGCCCATTGTGTGGAAAAGAACTTGGTGCTGAATTGGGAAAAATACCATTTTATAGTCTCCGAGGGAATAGTTCTTGGCCACATTGTCTCATCCAAAGGAATTGAAGTTGATACAACCAAAATAGATGTCAAAGCTGAGTTACCCCCATCAAAATCACTAAAAGACGTGCGTTCTTTCTTAGGCCACGTAGGGCTTTATAGAAGGTTTATTAAGGACTTTAGCATCACCGCTAGGCCCTTGAGTAACCTTATCATGAAGGACGCCCCATTTGATTGGAATGAAGCATGCCAGTATGCTTTTGATAAATTAAAAAGCATGTTTGTTTTCGCTCCCATCATGCAAACTCCGGGATGGTCTTTACCATTCGAGCTTATGTGTAATGCAAGTGATTTCGCGATAGGGGCTATTTTGGGCCAAAGGAAAGACAAAAAGGCTCATGTCATCTACTATGCTAGCTGGACTGTAACTCAATTACTCCGCCATAGAGAAAGAATTGCTAGTGGTATTATTTGTTCTAGATAAGTTTTGTTCCTACCTCATCGATTAACCCATCTTCACCGACCATGCGGTGCTGAAATACCTCCTTGCTAAGAAAGATGCAAAGCCAAGTCTTATAAGGTGGATCCTACTCCTACAAGAGTTTAATCTCTCCATTAAAGATAAGAAATGAGTAGAAAACATCGTTGTCGATCATTTTTTCTGAATTTCGTCCAACGTACCTAGCGATCCCATACCCATAGACGAATATTTCTCGGATGAATAACTTTTTGCCACCTCGTCTCTCCCCCCGGTTTGCGAACATAGTTAGTTATTTTGTTACGGGAGTCATCCCTCCCGATTGGACACCGCAAGAGAAAAAGTGGTTTATTACTTAATCACCCATGTTTTTCTTTGACGATCCATTTCTCTTCAAATATTGTACTGACAAAATCATCCAACGGTGTGTACCGAATGATGAAATACCAAAAGATATCTAATTCTGTCATTCGAAAGCATGTGGAGGTCACTTCTCGATGAAAATGATGGCCGCTAAAATCCTTCAAAGCGACCTTTACTGGACCACCCTATTCCGGGATGTGAGAAATTGTAGCAAATCATTGCGATAGGTGTCAACGGATGGGGGCTATCACCTGATAAGACATGATGTCACTAACCCCCATACTCTTTACTGAGATTTTTTACTACTGGGGTATTGACATCATGGGTCCTTTTCCCTCGTATTTTGGATACCTATACATCGTTGTTGTGGTAGACTTCGTTTCTAAATGGGTGGAAGCCATAGCTATAAAAAAAATGACAATAAGGTGACGATACGTTTCTTGCAGGAACACATACTCTCTCGCTTCGATGCTCCGAAGGCGATAATTAATGATAATGGCACACATTTCTGCAACAGGCTATTCGAGAAGCTTATGAGAAAGTATGGAGTCGTTCATAAGGTGTGAATGAATTATCACCCTCAAATGAATGGGCATGCCAAGTTGGTGAATCGGGAAATCAAGAATATCCTCGAGAAGACCATCGATGATAATCGAAAAGATTGGTCCCTTCGATTGAATGATTCACTATGGGCCTATCAAACCGCATATAAGAACCCCCTTGGAATGTCCCCATTTTTCTTTGTGTATGGAAAGCCTTGCCATCTTCCCGTAGAGTTAGAACACAAAGAGTATTGGGCCATTAAGAGGTTGAACTATGATATGGATAATGTCGGTGAAGCTCGTAAGCTTCAGTTGAATGAGTTAGAAGAGATACGCAGTGACGCGTTTGAGAATGCTAAAATATCAAAAGAATGGATGAAACTTTCACATGATAAGATTATCCTCCGCAAGGAGATTCATTCCGGGAAAAAAGTTCTTATCTATAACTCTAGGCTTTACTTGTTTTCGAGTAAGTTGCGGTCTAAATGGACTGGCCCATTTATTGTTCGAAAGGTGTTCCCCCATGGAGTTTTCGAATTGGAAGATTTAAAAGGGGTAACTACCTTCAAAGTGAATGGACAACGCCTTAAACCGTACTACAAGGCATTTGTGAAGGGTCGACACCATTTGGTTATCGAACCCCATTTATGAGGATTAAGTAAGTCGTCCGAGAAAGTCGTCGCACCCCCGATGCATATGGGGTGAATCTTGTGTATATTAGGTGTGCATAGGTTAGGTTCGTAGAGTCGGTTAGGTAGTTGAGTTTGTCAGTACAGGACACACATAATAGGTTTGAGCGAACAAGCGTTGAGAGCATGCTTAGGATCTCTAAGAACGGATTGATTGAAATGGGTTGAGTACATGTCTATAGAGTGGTTAGGGTACATAAGGTTTGAGAGAGATAAGTGAAATGAATAGAAAGATATTCTAGTGAAAATTCAGTACCGGACCGGTTTGCCAATACACCAAATCTTTCGAATTCTCACGATCATTGACCTTGACAAGTTCAACTTATCAATGTCAATGACCGTGACAAGTTCATTAGAATTATCACGGTCATGTCACGGTCCTTGACCTTGAAAAGTTTATCATGGTTAAGGAACGTGACAGGCTCGTGAAAATGGTTAAAAAATTATCAAAGTAAATGACCGTGATAAGTTTTTTTGTCAAGGACTTGTCACGATCAATGACCGTGATAATTCTGGGCAAAATTGAAAAAAATCTGCTGGTCAGTTTGGCCACTGCCTTTGCCACTGCCCAACAATATATTTGTACTTGTTATAGCAACGTTGTACCTGTTCAAGCATCATATATCCAAATGAAATAAAGATAATGCAAATATACATTCAAAATAGAGACAATATGCATCACGATATAATCCAAATATAATTCCAAATGTACCAACTTAAAAATAATTCAATTCAAATAATGTCACTACATGTCTTGGGTAAGGTTAGCTTTGAGGAGGTGAGTAGGCTACACGATATATGAATTGACACACCCACTAATATAGATCATGCCCGAATTGTTCACGCAACCATAATGGGGAGTTCTCCTTCACGGGCATCACATGCATGATGAGCACCTTGGACTCGATGTCTTGAATCTCACGTCCATGAACTAGTGCACCCTGAACGATATTCGGGTCCCTCAACCCCCGCTCTATCCGTTGGCCATCAAATATGCCCAGTATAAACACGCTCGGTCAACCAAGTGTCGACATCGGTCGGTCGAAGGGAGCCAAATAGGGAAGGGGATCATCAAAATAAGAAGACAAATGTGTCTGCGATGAAGCAGCGAGGTCCACATCCTCGTCCACCTGCACCTCCTCCTCCACCACCTTCTCCTTCTCCTTCCCTTTCCCCTTACGATCTCTGCCCAACGAACTCTTCATGAATGAGAACATATCTTGGACCGTTGCCTCCAAACGGGATAGCTTTGCGTCATGCGAGTTCACCGTTTGAGCCAACCCGGTGTTGCTTGTCTCCAATTCGATGATCCTAGATTTGTCCACCCGCGAGCTCACCCCCTTGTCCTCCCCTTACGATCTGCGCCAAGCACTTATCTGAGTATAACGGCTGAGTATAACGGTTGATCAGCGCCAACCATGGCATGTAAAGTTGTTTGATCTTTCTCACAGCCAGAGTATAATGGTTGGGTCGCCTTAAATTTTAAACTTTGGTAGTCATCGTCAAGGTTTATCATGATATCTTCACGAGCACTTGAACCGTGTACATCATCAGTAACCTCATTCTCCTCTGCTTCATAAACCTCGTACGCATCATCAACTAAATCCTCTAACATATTATGATCTACGTCGCCCCCTTCCACATCTATCCTACTTACTGAAGGTTGTTGTGAAGGTTGGTCAGGGACAAAAGGAACTTTCAATTCACCGTGAAATCTCTAAAATCGATAACTATCTTGCATACCCGATATTAACAAATGTAGTTCAACTATTTTCCACTCAAACACCTTACCATTCTTACACCTAGCACACGAACACGGAAACTCTTCATCATTATGACATCTCTTTGCATATTTCACAAGTTCATTAGCACCTCTGCGAAACACATCCTCCATTCTATTTGTCTCACCCATCCACTCTTTGTATTTCGGATATCCCATTACAGCTACCACAACTAATCACCTATTAAAGGTAAGAAGCGTATATTCATGTATTAGTATAAACAAAACTTAGATTCATAGTATGTGTCATTTAATTATGTTTTATTTATATTTGATTTTTAAATTTCAAATTCAAATTCAATTTATAATAGAAATTTCTATTTCCTCCATCTCCTATAAAGGGTGAGTGGTCCTATCCCATTCAAGACCGCATTTTTCCGTAATATACTTAATAGCTCATGCACATTGTTACGATTTGAGAAAAATTCGGCAGCATATCCCCATAGTTCTCCAACTACACGATGTAGATTGGCAAGTGTGAGTGTTGTTTCAATTGATCAATTGAAATAACAGTCACACTTGTCAATCTAGTATGTACCTAGAGAACATTAGGATACAACTGTAGAACTTCCTCCAAAAGTAACAACTTTAAGCCACTAAGAATATTATTATACAGAAATTATGCAGTCTCAAACTGTCCAAACGGGACAATTCGAGAGATCTCATTACAGGGGTAATGACTCGAACGGGTCTAAGGGCTATTGAATGCGTACGCATAAGAACTAGAAGGCTAGTATCTATGCGCACTATATGTAGTTTCAAGTATGTTTCATTTAGTTATCATACTATACATATATATTGTTCGTTACACAAAGTAATTTTAAAAAAAATTTGAAAAATTCCACCCCCATATGGACAATAATCCAGTGGTCATGCCCCTTCTAAAATTAACCAACCCAACATCAATCCACTATAATCCAACCGCAATGTCAACAACAAATGTGTATCCCGTACTCCTTCTAATTCATCTACTCAATTAATTACTTTCATCAATTAAACTAACAATTAAAGTATACAATTATTAATTAGCTAATTTACAATGAGGGGCAGTCCTACTTTCATATATTAATATACTAAAAAAATTAATAATCAATCAATTCGTTTGCAAGGGACAATACTTACTAAAATTAACCCACACACACGCACACACACACAAACACACACACACGCATGCACGCAGCCCCACCCCCCGTCACACCCCCAGCAACATTTCCCTCTCTCGCACAAACACGCACACTACACACACATATACACACACACGCGCACATACCCACACACACACGCAGCCCCACCCCCTTCCCCCCACCCCACACAAACAACCCCACCCCCTCCCCACCCCCCCCCCCCCCACACACACGCACATAAACACACACACACACACACACCTTGCCCCCCCCCCCCCCCAACACCCCCTTCCCCCCCCCCACACACATGCACATATATATACACACACACACACATATATAAATGGAAGAGAGAGAGAGAGAGAGAAACCAACCTGAAAGTAGAGAGAGAGTGAGAGCAGCGCGTGGAGAGAGAGAAAAATTGGAGTAAATAAATCGGTGAGGAAAAAAGGAGGGAAAAGGGTTTTTGCTAACAGATTTGTCACGATCATTGACCATGACAACTTATATAATTGTCACGGTCAATGACTGTGACAAGGCTAGCGGCTGAAAGGGTGCCAATTTTCCCATTTTGGTGTAGTGCGCTCCTGGGAATCAGGACCGGTTCGTTTTTCTGTGAAATTAAAATAAAAAATGCCCGGACCGGTCTGGTCCTGGGAACCCGAATCGGTCCGATTCCTGCAACTTCTTATATTCCCTAGGTTTAACCCCCCCCCCCTCCCCTCACCCAATTCCTCCATTTCCCATCCAAATCGTCCCCTACACCTCTCACCACCCACTTTCCCACCAAATTCTTCTCCCAAACCTTTTCCGTCCAAACACAACCTTTCCCACCACTTACCCACCCATAAATACACACTTATACCCCCCTCTTCTCTACACCACTCCTCCAACCTCTCTTACTCTCTTTCTCCAAGCCTTATCACTTTCCCTTTACTCTCACTACCATGGCACCACCTCAGAAGTACAACTCCACTGCCGTTGTTGAGTATGGTGATATGCAACTCCCATATCGCTCCATCGAGGAGCGAGATTGGTGCCAAAAAATTTTCAATCCATCTCGAAAGCTGCACATAGAGCGCCAAGTGCTCTGGACTGAACTGCCATCATCCTTTACCGCCCTTTTCAATGCCCGAGGTTGGTGTCGATACCTCACCAAGCCTTTTAACGAAGTGTGGGCAGCTGAAGTCCGAGCTTTCTACGACTTCTTAGTCCGGGTTGAGGCTTACACATCCGAAGCTTACATCCGAGGCACCTGTGTGCCATTCTCTGTGGACCGTATCATAAGCCAATTGGCAACAAAATACGTGCCCAACCCCATCAAGTACACATATCCTAATTCTCTTGTCCCCCTCTATAAGGTCACATGTATGTCCC
Source organism: Sambucus nigra (assembly GCA_949130495.1). Lineage (NCBI taxonomy): Eukaryota > Viridiplantae > Streptophyta > Magnoliopsida > Dipsacales > Adoxaceae > Sambucus > Sambucus nigra. The sequence continues at coordinate 57,583,233 of OX422220.1, forward strand.
GAATGGCACCCGACGAGGTGTGGGCCACCGAAATATTTTCGGTGGGGAGGCTCAATGACAAGGCGTGAATTACATTTCAAATTGTGTTCTCTAACATCCTCTAAACCTCAAACGACTCCTCTATGCACCCACGCTAAGCTACTCTCGTATATCACCTCTTCGATACCAATACCGTGCTCAATTTGGCCCACATAATCTACAAAGACATCTTCTTCGCGGCATTGGTCAAAAATGGATCATCCCAACTTCCCTATGCCTGGTTAATCTCATCCCTACTAGAGGATTCCGACATTGAACATCCGAGTGGGTTTCCTCGCCTTCCAAATCCTGTTGGGAAAGGTACCTGCACCAAGAGCGAGCGCCAAAGGGAAATTATTCGTGCCAGCGAGCACAAGCGCAAGTGGAGGTTGATTCGCAAGAGGAGAATTCCGGGTCGAAGGAGTCGAAAGATGCAAATGAAGAGGGCGGGGTTGCTGGGGCTGATGATGTTAGCATGGCCGAGGGCGAGGAGACGGGGTATATGGAGGAGGATAATTCTAATTTTGAGCTTTCGGGTGGCGACCTTGATGCGCGCATCACCACGCTTGAAACACAAGTTTCCGAGTTCATAGCTAGATACGACGCTAATCGGGAGGAGGACCAACACGTGTATCGACGTGATACTAGTATGATGCACCGCTTCCAAGAACAAATGTTTCAAATGTCCTTCAGTGCACCTCCCCCCTCCTTACTTCTATGACCCTTATGATCTCGACGTCCCCGGCCCTTTTAACTAGCCCTCACATTAGTTCGTTTGTTTTTGGGATGTTTAGGAGCTATTTTTCTTTCCATATTTCCATAGTTTTTGTAAGCGTGCTACATATTTTTAATGGAATTGGATTGCTACCCTATGTGTCTTGTGCTTGTTATCATTTATTGCATTTTTTATACTTTGTTCATTTGTTGTTGTCCTCTCGTTAATTTAGTTTTTAGTCCTTTTTGCATAGGGACTATGCAAAAGCCTAATTTAGGGGGGGGGGGGGGAGGTACGCATGCACTTTTACATTTCACAAAGTCCAAAATGGCCAAAAATAAAAAAACGAGAAACTTTCAAAAATTTCCAAAACAATTGAAAATTTTTGAAATAAAAATAAGACAAAAATATTTTTTTCTTCAAAATAAATAAAAAATAGAATTTCAATTGTTCGAAAATATCACCGAAATTTTGTTTAAAGTCTAAAATTTGTAAAAATCCAAATGCCCAAAGCCAAAATTGACAAAAGATGGAAATTGAGCGAGAATTGACGACTTAACGAATAAGTGTGGAGATTAATCAAACCCGTTGAGATTTTGAGCCTATCATTTTTAATGAGTTTTTAAAATCAAACCAAGTTAATGGTTAACTCAAAGTTCATTTTAGCGTTTAAAATAAGTCATCGAGGATCTCAATTCTTTTATTTTGATCGGTTATGGAAAATGGAATGTTGTCTTGAAAAACGTGCTAAATATATCTAAATTTAATTAATTTCGAGACGCGTATGGTAATGCAATTAGCAATTCTGACAATGAAGTTAGGCCCTCGTTTGTCATCCAAAAATATTGGCCAAAAAAAGTTGTGAAAAATTATCTTTTTTACAACCCAATTTGAGCCAAATAAAATTTTTCCTTTTCGTTTGGCAACCCGAAAAACCCAAATTTAGCTCGAAATTGTGAAAAATCCAGAAATTAAGTCCAAATGGGGCGATAAAAAAGGGGCAAGAAAAATATAAAATGCTCAACAAAAATAGCAAGAAAAGAAAAGTGTGAAAAATAGAAAAAGAGGAAAAAAATGAGCAAAACCCCGAAAACGCACAAATGGACATCTTCAGCAATATTTTCCAATTCCGTTACCCAATACACTTTAAGCCCGAAAACGTCCAAACGAGCCCTAATTGCGACACTGGGTACCGTGTGGAGAGTTAGGGCACAAACGATAATGAAAGATATAAAATGTGTGAATTAAAGAAGATATTTTTTGGCTTCCCAATAATCGTATTCCAATGACGAGATACTTTCACCATAAAAAAGTCCATCTTTTAATTTTTGTGCATGAATTCGTGTTCCTTTATATTTACTCTTTATATCACGCACACCGAGAGAAAATAGACACATTCTGAGTGATTCATTTGTGAGAGCATCCCATGAAAAATTGAATCAAAATTAAGTTTCGTAAAAGTAACGTAATGATCAATCGATGGAAATTTGAGGTTAATTTTTGGCTTCGCACACACACGAAAAATTGAGACTTATGAATACAAATTTGTGGTGACTATTTTTCAGAAAGTTTAAATTGTATAATTTATAGCTATTTTGAATTTCTTTGAGTCAAAACAAATTTTGTGAGCATATTCACCCCTCACGAGACACAACTCGTATTACTAGGGTAACCTAGGGGTTTAAAGGCATGTTGCATACGCTAAATGCTATCACTTGCCCGCGAAAGTGATATTTATCCTAATAAAATGATTTTCAAGAATTGATCCGTTTCTGGATTCTTTTACATTACTCAAGACGTACAAAATTATAAGTTAGGAAGGCTTGATTTGGCATAAATTCTTTCGAATTTATCCCTTAATTTAGTAGCTTTTAGCATCTCGAATAATGTAATTCATACTGATTTATCTCATATATATGCTACTGACCTTTCTAAATATTGCCTCAAGTTTTGTGTATTTTTCATGCTAATTACAGATATTTATTGCTAAGTAAAGAAAAGAAGAATCCAAAGCAGAGGAATCTGTCAAGGAAGGAAAGTCAAAGGGCAGAACGGTAAAGTTACATCAAGAATTCGGAAGAGGGACCAACATGAAAAATGAATATTGTGCTTCTACGAGAGCGTAGGAAGAAATGGTACCCCAATCCGACCATTGAGACAGAAGATATGAGACCTTGAACATGAGATAGACAAGTTGGAGCAATTCTGGAATCGGACCGGACCGAATATGAGAGAAAACGAACCGGTCCGAAAGAGAAGAACACTTTGTCCACTTTTAGACACTGGACCGATCCGTTATTAACAAAAGTGAATCGGTTCGGAAGGTGGAATGCACAAAGGTTACTTTTGAGCACCGGACCGATCCGTTTAAGGAAGAAAACGAACTGATCCGGCTATCAGCGAACCGATCCGGTATTACCCGTCGGACCGATCCGGTGAAGATAAATTCTGATTTTCAGCTCCGATTTTAGAGTTTGACTTGGCTACAACTACTGATTTTTTGTGATGTATTTCAATTCTAGTTAATGTCAGACATTAAAAAAAAATCGAAGAAAATTTTTTTTGGTTAGGTTTTAGAGGGAGAAAACTCTCTCACATGTATTGCAAACCCTTGTTTGAAGATTGATTGTTCTAGTTGCAAGATTCAAATTTAGATTCTAGATTCTTCGAATGCAAGTAATTTTATTTTATTGATTAGATTTCTTTCGTAGTTAGTCAATTAATTCTCAATTCCTACCTGCAGTCTCTAATTAAACATTGTTCTTGTTAATTTTTCCAAAGCAATCATGAATTCCAGTAATTCTAAAATTGGTTTTTATTTTCATTTAATTATGTCTAGCTAAGCCTTTAAAGGGTTGGAGTGCATGAACCCAACCCGATGTAATTCGCTATAGTAGGAAATAGATTTTCGAATTGAATATTAAAAGAATCGTGTAATATAACGATCACAACCGCTGTAGGAATTTTGATCTCGTTTGCCCTAGGTAATCGGGATGCTTAAGAGTGCGACGCGCATGTTAGCTAACGCGACACCGATTTGTTCTTGCCTTTGATTACGTATGATGCGGGCTTCGTTCCTTCATATTTGTAATGCTTAGGATTAGTAAAGTCTCGGTTCATTTAAAACTCTACTTCAGAAATCTTGCATTCTACGAGGTAAATTACTAGGGTTTGGGGGATTGTAACTCAACCTATTTATTCTCCTTCATAGTTAATTCTTGCGTTACTTTGTCACTTGCACTTAGTTAAATTAAATAGTTAACTTTCAGTCGCACTTAGTGTAGCTTGTATTTAATTTAAATCCGCATTTAGTTTGTAGTTAAACTCCCACTCAAAGCATCTTTTCGTTTCTTTTTAGAGTCAAGTTATGATTCACCATCTTACCAACGTCGTCATGAGCGATCGTCCTATTTCCCTGAGGATATGACCCCAACTTATCGAGATTATTACTCGAGCGATGGGCTTTCACTTGAGCCTATATAGTACGCACAATAGACACACATTTATGATCACGTGAAAAAGTCTGCGGAAAATTAGTTCAAAACAAAACCCTAAGGGCAGAGGAACTATTATTGCAAGTATTGGCATCTTTCGCAGCAAAATTGCACAAGCTATGCTACTTGCCGCGGCCAAACGCATAAACATTATTGACTATAAGTTGTCAAACCTAAAAATTGAAAACCTAGAATTCAAAGGGTTTACTGAAGAACATCAAGAAGAAGTTCAATACGTGGATTCAAGTAACTACACATCTAGTTCGAGAAGAAATGAATTTTAGTTCAAACAAGTCATGTATTATGGATTTAACTAATTCATGGATTCAGATGATTCATTTATTATGGATTCAAATAGTTTACTCATCAAATATTCAGACAGAAGATGAAAAATTATTGACCATGTAAGATTTGCAAAAATTTGGAAGAAAAAAAAAATCTATTTTGAAGATTACCTGAAAGTCGAAGAAATATGTAAACGTGTACTACAACAGCCTCAAATCCGCCACACGCTACTTTGGAAGGTTGTTGGAAAACTCAAGGTGGAAGTTGATAGAGTTTATCTTTCGATTCACTCTCAAAGTTTTGTGAAGTTAATGATGTTCACAACTAAAAACTATCTATATAAGGGGGAACGGGAAACGGTATTGTCGCCTTCCAATGGAAAGAACAGAGCCGCGACAGTTGTAGAGCATTGAATTCAACCGCAACCCCAACAAACTAATTCTTATCATAACGGCTTGGGGACTTATTGATGTGGCTAATATTTTCCCTAAGGGCGTGGCCTCTACAATTATTGCATGACCCTGTATGTTCCCTACCATGGACATATCCTTGGCTGCCGACTGAAAAAGATAGGCAGCAAACCCCTTTATACTTGAGCCTCATGCTGGAGTAACAACCTCCACCGCCTGGGCTCAGATAGGCCGCGACTGCATCTTCAATATATAGTCTTCGCCTGGTGCCAAACAGGCTGTGGCACCTACAAGACCGCTTCTTTGCGCCAGACAGGCCGCAACCCCTCCTTACGCTGTTTAGAAGCTATTGCCTCTAGAAGAATTTTACCCCTATAAATACCAAGGACATACCTCATTACTAGGGGTATCGAGAGACAAAATACTCGATGAAGACCTGCCAAACTCTCTAGATATCACCATACTTGAGGGCTTACCCATCGCCGCACCGCAGCCGCAACAGGATCAATCTCTATCAAGCCATATCCATGATTATTTATCTAGTCAGTTACATGTATTCTTCTCTCTAACCTCTCTTGTACGCCTCTAATGGCATTGTAAAATCACACTACATGATATTCATAATGAGAGTAGGGAAATAAAGTGGACATAGGCTCATTTTAATACCTGAATCATTCTATATCTTGTGTTTTGTCTCTCTTTACTTGCTTTACGTTTATTCTACACTTAACTTGCTGGTATGAGAATGACATGTGTTCGATTTCTCGTATTAATATGTATATATATATATATATATTAATTTTTTCTCTTTTCTAAAACATTTCCAAATTCAGGCCGCGACCGTGGTGATGACCCAAAGGGTCAAGTATGAAGGCTTGTACAAGATGAAAAAGGCCGCGGAGAGGCTCCATGTGGCTGATCTGCAGAAGGCCGAAGATAATGCTTTTAATGCAGGAAAATAAGCATCAGTCGTGGCACTTGAGGCGGCCAAAATGGCTGCAGATGCCCAAATTGAGGCCATAACCCACGTCCAAAAAGATGCTGAAGACAATTTTAAGGCTGCCGCGGAGTCGTTAAAAGTTACAAAATCTCATGTCGCAGAGGCTGCTAGCCATGCCTCATCTTTTGAGATCAAGATCTCCCTTCTCCAGTGCAAGTATGAACAGCTGGAGAGGAAGTGAACTAAATATGCCCTAGACTATGCCGCAGCCCCAAAAAAATGAAGATCACACCACAGCCATGACGGAGGATGCAGATATGGCAGTAGCAGCGTATATAAGTTGAAGAGACTTCTTCATTACCAATAATAAGGCCTATCTCCGCGGCTTCAAAGAATTGAGGCACGGGATCATAAAAAACTTCCCTGATTCCAAGGATCAAATAATGTCCTGAAAATTGGGTGATGCTGAGCATGATCAGTGCATAACTAATATCAGAGCTGCCTTGGAAGAGAGGGAAAGGAAGCAGTTTGAAGACGAGGTCGCGACTGGTGATGATGAAGGCATAGAAACTGCAACTGGTGAAGATGGTGAAAATGATGAAGATGACGCGGCATCTTAAGCCACCTTGTACCTTATTTTCTTTGGGATGTAATATGTACTACATATTTTATGAACAATCTTGTAACTTGAACTGCTAATTCATTTGGGTTGCGTCCCTTTTTGTAAACTTTCCTCAATAGCCCTTATTTTATGTCTGAGATCAGTTTTAACGGTAAGAAAGCCTGGAAAATTAGGAGCTAATATTGAATCCCACATTCATTCATCGTTACGATTTGGATACAAATTTAAAGTGTATATTTTTTTATTAAAAAAATGGAGGAAATTAAGATCTCAGAAATTTGTTGGCCAGTGAAATCATTGCGAATCAGATTGATACATAAAAATAACCAAATAGTATATTAAGTTTTAAGAAGAGCCTTGATACGTACTGACATGTTGAATTTGTTGAGAGATGTTCTATGAGATTGAGATGTGGACATAATATATATTAATACACAGACAAAGTAAGATAGTTACATGCATCCACCATCTATGTGCAGTCGAATAGAATACATGTTATATATATTTTTGTTTAGTGATTTTGCCTTAGTGATCAATTAGTATACTTTTGACTTACATGAGAGTCGATAGGAAGCCAAATATCATGTTTTGATATCAGTGGATAATACATTTACTTTATGGATATTATAAGTGATGATATGTATTATCAAAGAATTTTATGAACATACATACAAGTATGTGTGTGTGTGTGTGTTTTGTAATTTGTCCATGTGTAAATATGTGATATTTGGTTATTTAATTTATATACATTGATATTGTCATTATACATATAATATATTTTCTTAATTCTTAGGTAGACATGGCATCTTGAATTATGAAAAAATAAATGACATAAAATTTATTTATTTATCTATAAATAAAAATAACCATAGAGGAAGTGACTTGGCCCCACTGGGAGGTCACATATTGTATGGGTTAATTAAAATGAAAGTTTAGACGAGATATTATTTGAAATTATTCTAAATGCCCAAAGGTATAGAATTATTTTACTTTAATGTCTATTTCATTATATAAGTGTGTTGTAACTTTTACCCATAGGAGAGTTACAAATAATAACATGTCGATATATATTTGGAATGTGTCCATATATATTTAGAATATTTAGCATGGGTTGAAATTCCAATAAAAACTTATTTATTTGTTTCATTACGCGTTAGTATCTTTCATATGAACATTTTGCAGCAATTTCCTACACTTTTTTATCAAATGATTCACCTCGTGCCCCATGTTTGAATGGTGACAATTCTCCTTACATTAGGGTGCATGGAATATTGACTTGGCACTCCTTGAGGATGAACTCCCATTCCTACGGAATCAAGTACCTTAACTCAGAATGGTGGGAGCGATCCAACTGCCTAAATTTGATGGTTATAAAGTCTTATATTGGAAAAATAATTTGAGGAACTATACTGGACAACTCTAAAGTAAAAGAGTACCTCAAATATGTTGAGGAACAAAACGATATAAATATACATGGGTGGAGCTCTCAACCTTGAAGGTTAGAGTGGGAAAATACAATATGAGTGTGTGTCTTTGTATTATTAACGCACGTCCCTACGAAAAAATTAAACATTAAATATTTGCCCTCAGATATTTTTATATATTTATATACTGCACCTCTTTTTCTTCATACACCCCACCTTTTGAGTAAGGGCGTTTCTAGCATGAAGAGTAAATTTACATACTCGTAAGTATATTTCTCATATCAAGCAAATCCCAAAGTTAGTGCGCTTAGTGTCAACAAACAAAGATGGATATTTTAAATAACTTTAAATAAGTCCACCACAGTTGAATTGCTTGTAATCAGTCCTTGCTATACTAGTGGAAGTAATAGCCTATTCCTATTTTGTTGGAAGATATCTTTTACCTCCTTTATTTTAGCTCTTTTAGTTTCCTCTTTATGCGCTTGTATAAATTCATGTACGAGGTGTAACTTTATTTCATGAATGAGAAATATAATTCTTCTTTCCTAATTTATATTTCTACGTGGTATCAGAGTGGTAAAACTCTCACGAGTATACTTGATCCTGGAATATTGTTTATTCGATGGCAATATCCATCATTCATTGTTACCATTCGTCGGGTACAAGCAATCCAAACTCACTACTAAAATATATATTTGCTTTTGTGTCTTGAAGAACCGAAGACTGCTACAAAGAAATTTTTTAGAAAATACAAAAAAAAAACTATCTTTAATCATATTTGATTAGGTGAACTAGGTTAAATATGATCAAATGTTGGTTTATGTATCCGGGTGTATTCCAGAGGGATTCATAAAAATTTCTTTCACATTAAATCCTCACTCATGGGTTCCATGCATATTGTTGGTGATCAGTGATGTTAAGATTAGGATATGAGACTTGGCCAATTATTTGGCTTTAATTTCTCATTAAAGAAAAGCACCTGGGAATAAATATGATTTGGTTCTTTATATTTTCCATTGATGGTCAAGTGTTACCATCAATATTGGTTTCATATGGATCAACCATTATTTAATTGATTGGTGGTTTTCGTTACACTAATTGAATACCGTTTAGATATTTCATTATTTGACACGGTTTGATGCCAACAACAACTAACAATGGATGGTGTAATGATATAAATCCTTCATTATCATTAATTAAGAGGACATGTTTAAAATTAGCTGGAGACTAATTTGTCAAATCCATCCCATATTAACTTATCTTTTAATTAGAAATTGAGGCGACGAAGGTAGCACCGATATAGTTAGCCTTCATTTATTCAGTCTTGAGACAAGACGATATGATCTCGAATAAATTTGTCCAAAAACTCAATGGACCCTGAATCTAACGTGATCAAGCCCGATTAGAAAAGAGACTTTGAATCCACCGTGATCAAGCTCAAGAAGTAAGAGCCTCTGAATCCATTGCGATCAAGCTCATTTTGTCCCAAAAGGTCCATTATAGGTGTCAGTCCGACCAAAACTGACAATTGAGTCTCTTAATCAATTTTTCATCTGCTTATTATAGTCTAAGAGACCTTATTATTTATTTTTATGAAGCTGAGTATCGTGCCTTTACGTCTACCACAGCGGAAATCAATGGGTTTTATTTATTCTCAAGTTTTTTTGGTTACAATGGAGATCTTCTCACTCAATTCAATCGCACTCATAACCAAACCTTTATCAACTCACAAATTTCATTATCTTTAGTCCAAGCTTGGTGTGTGCCATGCACCCCACCTTCACTTGCGGGGGAATATTGAGACACCTAACTTATCTGCCTCTGCATGTCAAACTGAGCACGATGCCAACTGTCCAACTCAGCCCTAGTTGACCAGATATTAAGTAAGAGATCTTTGAATATTCAGTATCTTCGGTCCAAGTTCGGTGTGTACCATGAAACCCACCTTCACTTGAGGGGGAGTATAAAGGAAATTAAATATGGCAATTTTAAATAACTTTAAATAAGTCCACCACGATTGAACTACTCATAATCAGTCCTTACTATACTAGTGGAAGTAATAACCTATTCCTATTTTGTTGGAAGATATCTTTGACCTCCTTTATTTTAGCTCTTTTAGTTTTCTTTTTATGCACTTGTATATATTCATGTACGAGGTGTATATTTATTTCATCAATGAGAAATATAATTCTTCTTTTTGAATTTATATCTTTACACACTACACACCTAAATACGACATTATTTTAAGTCCAATCCACCTCACAATATGTACCTCCTCAATATGTGTTAGATAATCTCAAATGGATATTGTTTAGAATTTGAAATTTTCATGTTACACATCATGTTTATCCCAAAACATACTCCGAGCACGTGTTAAATGGGAAATCGCACAGGATCCCTTAGCCTCTTTGTGTATTTATTTATATATTGATAACTCATTTTTTATATCAATCTATATAATAAAGGAGGAGGGTTTTTGATCTCTCCTAAACTAATGGTTGGTATTAAATATCGAGGTTCATATTCATCCCCAGCAAAGCTATTACAATATTATTGGAAAAATGAGTAGAGTACTGGATGGTTGAGGAATAATAAATACAGGGACAAAAACAAGACATGTTGGTGACATTTCATGACCCTCAATGTTCAGTGCTTTCAAAATTAAAAAAAAAAATGCTTTTTAGCCATTGTAATAGTATTCTCATTGTCAAAATGGCAAGAAGAAAAGGAAAAAATAATTTGCTTAGAAATAGTTTTACTAAGACACAAGAAGAAATGGGGTTGAGAAAAAAATGAAATGTCTACACCTCCACCTCCACCACCATCGGTATCATCATTTTCTCTCTTCAAACTCGAGCTATTATTACAAGGGACACTAAAAACCCATTTGCCTCTTATTTTACAGATATATTGATGTCACTTTCTTAGTTTTGAGATTTTTAAGTATTGATCATTTCTATATATACTCCTTTTATTATACTAATTTTCTCTCCATTTTAGTTATTTGGTTTGGTCACAGGTCATCTACTCAAAAGAAAAGGAACACAGTAGTTGGTAGGATCTCATATTTTAACACACACAACATAGACCACATAAAGAAGTAATGTAAAATCTTAACTTTATTGTATAGAAATCTGCACACACACTCTCATTCCACCTCACTCACATTTTCTATTTCACCCACTCCAACTCAGCCTATGTAAAGGTGAATTATGAAGCTCTCCAAAACATAATTTCTTCATTTGTATATTTAGCTGTGTGTGACAAATGTGTTTAATGTTGGTGTTTGTATATATACATATGTCTTAACAAATATATATAGTACTGCTCTTGTGTGGGCTGTCCTGTATTTTAACGGTGTGAACTAGACATGTGTCACCTAGCTGTAAGCGCATAAATTATTGGCTAAATTATAGGCACTCTCTCTCTCTTTTGGGTTCACCGCCAGATGACACATGTCTGATCTGCACTGTTAATACGCGGGACATTATTGAACTGCTCTTATGCGGATTAATATTATTGTACCGCATATTAATATTATTGTACTGCTTTTGTTTGGGAATGGGCTAAAATTTATTTTCTCATTAATTTTGCTCACAACTTTTATTATCACAAATTTTTCACAACATAGATCTGCAATCCCTATTTTCTTACTTCCCAGCTTTATGTTGAAACAAATTTCTGAAATCAGTTTATATTTGAGTATTTTCTTAGATTTCAAATAATTTTGTAAAAATTATGAACTAAACAATTATGCCTTACATATGTTACATATTCAACAATAATCTGCTCATTTGATACATATTTGGCATAAAATTTATTTTGTGGTATTTTGAAATTTTCATTTCCCAATAGACGAGCAGATGCATAACATACATTATTGGGTCGAATAATTCAATCTCGTGATAATGTCTATTTGATTTAGAATCAACAGATGGTCGGACAACTTATTAACTTCCATAGGTATATGATTTAGTCCTGACGAATGCTCGACCATAATCATAAGCTCTTAAAAATCTTACTAATGCTCTGACAGATGCTCAAGCATGGATCGCTCGCTATATCTACTCGGTATTGTACAACTTTTCCTCGAAGAAATAGCCAGGCACTACGTATCTTATTAACGCTCTGATGGATGGTCGAGCGCGCTATACCACTTTAAGACCCAATAAATGGTTGGTCAAGATTATTTGTTATAACCGACAGATGCTCGAGCGTTGATAATATCTTCAACTTTAGTATTGATTATATAGTTATATGATTCTTAACCTAAAGGACGATCAATCATATTCAAGATTCAGCTCGACAGATGATAGGTAAAATATTTTCATATAATTTGTCCTGAAGATATCTGCCACACAAGTCGTGTTTTTATCTCCAACGAATGGTCGGTCAAGATAATTCTTATATTTAGTACCGATAAGTGGTCGACACATTCTGTTAATAATCGACATTACATTTATTATCGTTATTCAACCCTAATAAATGGTTTGGAAATCTATTTTTCTCTAATAATGTAGGATTATTCTTAATATCTAGTCGGTCCTTTAAAAGTTTTTGCCTCGATGGATGCTCTGGCATTATTTATTTTCTTCGAAACGCCACGACGAATGGTCGGCACTTTCATTATTTTTCTTGATTTCTCACCATCTTCGATGGATAGTTGATGCAATTTATATTATGTGATCATCATAATTTAGCCCCAACAGACTATTGGGCATTATCATTATTATTTGATTCAACCGTGGCTAATGATTTCATATTCATTAGTTAGTCATCATTATACTTACTATTGCGATTCAGTTCAGATGCTCAGACATGCTTATTATTTGATCCTCTCGTTTTAGTTGCTCTATATAATCAACATTATATTGCAATAAAGTCCCGATGGATGGTCGGGCATCATCATTATCTAAACTTCTTATCTTAGCCTCGATGGATGATCGAGCCTGATAACCATTGGATCATTATATTTTAGCACCTAAAAATGGTCAACACTACCCATAACAAAGACTCAGCGGATGTTCGGGCATTATTATTATTCAGTCTTCTCTTCATAACCCCGACTGGGGTCTCTATAGCAATATTGACTTGTGGACGAATTCACTGCAAAATTAGTCAAGCAAGAAAGCAAATTAGACATTAAGCTGAAAAACCATAAGATTGGTTTCCCAGTGACAAGGGGTTTAAAAAGTCCTGACTAATGACTGGCATTCTAGAAAGCCTCATCTCACAAGTTCTTAATAGGCATGTCGTCGGCCTCACCAATTAGACCATTCAAAATCCTAATACAGGGACTAGGTGCACGCCCGAACGAGCCTCAGCGCATGAGTTCTTAACAGGCCTATGGTCGCCCTATGTAATTGGACCACATTAAAATCCTAATACAGGGTGATACCCTAGATTTGGTGCACACACGAGCAAGCCTCGGTGCATTAGTGTTTCACAGGATTATGGTCAGCCTCTTTAATTGGACCATGTGAAAATTATAATATAGGGTCATGCCCTAGACTAGGTATACTCCTGAGCGAGCCTCGGCGCATGAGTACTTAATAGGGCTGTGGTCAACCTCTACAATTGGACTATGTGAAATCCTAATAGGGTGATAACCTAGACTAGGTGTACTCCCGAGCGAGCCTCGATGCATAAGTTCTTAATAGACCTATGGTCGGCCTCACCAATTGGACCATAAGAAATCCTAATACATGGTCATACCCTAGACTAGGTACACTCCCGAGCGATCCTTATTTCATAAGTGCTTAATAGGTATGTGGTCAGCCTCATCAATTGGACCATACAAAATCAAAATACAGGGAGATACCCTAAACTCGATGCACGCCCGAGCAAGCTTCGGTGCACGAATGCTTAACATGATTATGGTCGGCCTCCTGAATTGGGTCATACAATGAAATACAACAACGAAATACGATCAACTTGATCCCATGAGGGTACGTAGGCAGCTCGACATGCTCGAGTTCAGTTCCCATATCGATTGAACGTCTCTCAACTAAAGAAAAGCATTCATTTAAGACCTTACAAAGGCAAGCGGATCAACCAAAGAATGCTTAAAAGGTGAACAACAATTCAAAGAATGCCAGTCCAGTTCACATCGAAAACTACACATGTTTGAAGAGATTACGGACTAAATCCCAGCTCATCTCAAAGATCAACTTAGTTGAACTGTGACCTTCGGGGCTATTATGGTGGAAAAATACACCTGCATAAATAGCATGACACATGTCGAGCACACCAGTCAAGATGGAGACCAGCATACGCTCTAAATGGATAAGGACACCTAGAGTCCTTGATCAAGTTGAAGACCGAGGATCACTATTTTATTAAATCAAACAGTATAAGGATATGACTTATCCATTTGTAACCCCTAACTCATATATAAATGGAACCCCCCCCCCCCCCATTATAAAAGGAGGGCACACTCATGTAAATGATCTCATTATTATATAGAAATACTATTCAATCCCGTGGGCGTAGGCCATTGATGGTCGAACCATGTAAATCTTTATCTCTTTCTCATTTGTTTTTATACTTGAATAATGATGGCTTGGCACCCCCTACGAGTGAATTTTGTTGCTACCACAGAAACCATAGTAGAGTAGTGATGGGTATAGTATTTTTTGGAGTTTTGTGATATTAAGGTTAAATTAGAGTTTGTGAATATGGGATTAAGTGATGACATAGTTAAAGTATGTCTTGACATGTGACAAAATCAATTGATAGGATTTACATGAGTGTTGATAAAGTGTTGATAAAGTGTTGATAAAGTGTTGATAAAGTATGTCTTGACATGTGACATAATGATGCTCGCAATATGAGTTGTCAATTAAAACTTTATGCATAAGGAATTCGCATATGAAACAAAAAAATATGTTGTCAACCATAGCATTAGTTTGAGTCAACCATACATAAAGTAAAAAATATTAGTTGGATGAATAGGGAGGGAGGCTCTAGGTTATCTGAAAAAAAATAATTGGATGGATGCCTACTACTCAGAGAATAAAGAAATATGGTTTAAATAAAAACTAAACCCCATGGAAAGGACAACAATAACATTATTTGAACAGTTGAATCAAAACTATTTAAGTTTGAAATGTAACCAATTTGTATACATAACAAAAGCTGCGAATTTGCACATGGATTAAGCATGTTTATTTAGAGTTTGAAATATGTTCTTTTTGTATGGGAATGGGCTAAAATCTATAATTATTAAAAGTATTAACATCGTCACAGTAAAAAAGAGTCTTATAGGGAGAGGTTCAGAAGTGAACATAAAAGATGAATATTTTAATGAACCTTAACAAAAAATACCTAACACCCAATCAATTTTAATTCACATATTGCAATTAGTCCACGCTAACAGCAACAGACACACGTGTGACACACGCCAGCGGCAACGGACACGCATGTGACAACCATGTGGGTGTATTAAAATACACGCATGCCCGTTGCCACTGGCGCTAACCAATTACAACATAGAAATTAAAATTGATTGAGTGTTAGGTGTTTTCTATTAAGGTTTATTAAAATGTTCATCTTTGGGTGATAGGTGTTTTCTATTAAGGTTCATTAAAAATTGATTGGGTGTTAGGAATCCAATGACGACTTTTCTTTCGATATTATTTAAACTAAAGAACGTTTTCAACCGAATGAGGAATCCGAGGTTCTAGAGCCAAGGAATCCTACTTTGGAAGAAAAAATGATTTTTCTGATCAAAAGCATACTCAATTTTCTTTCCACCCAAAGCACGATGAGTATCGATATTGGTCTTTTTACGGAAATGATCTCACTTTGCGATGAGATGCGTTGTAATTTGGAAAACAAAGAGGAGGTTGAGACTTGTGTGTCACCTCAAATTTTTGAAGAACATCTCATTAAAAGTGAGTCTTGCTCCCTTGAAATTCAATCTCCAAGTGATGACGAATCACTTGAGGTTGAATTTATTTCATCACTATTCTCATTCACAGTTATTGCACCATTAGAAGTACCGCTAGATTCCTATGAGTCGGTTGAAATTTTTGAAATGTTTAAACCTTTTACTAACAAGGACTCTTTGCTTGAATTGTTTTCCAAGATGGACTCTTCCTTTTTGTGTTCCTAGCTTCCCATACTACTTGAAAAATCTTTGGGAGGTGATTATATTTTTCTTGGATCTCAATTGTACTTGTCCCATCTATCATCCAAACCCCCCATCATCCCGTTAAAATTTTTAATTGGTAATGGTTCATTTTTTCCATCTCACACATGCCTTCTGTTGTTCAAACGAAATTCTTATTTTTCGGAAGTCATGCATGAAAATGAGGGTACACCGATTATCTCTCAAAGTCAAATTGTATTTTGGGTGGACCCTCAAATTTTTCGACTTCTACTGTATGAGTTATTAGAATTTAAAAATCGTAGGTTGTACAATATTAGCTTATATCTTTTTTTTTTCAGTTTAGAGTTTTTGTTATTCTTTTTGCTATGTTTGGTTCTAACATGTTTTGTAGATTCAATGGACTCGGACTTTTCGGGGATCGCTCCATTTTAGGTAATATATTTCTTTTCCTCTCTTTATGTTTCGTATTGAGGACAATGCAACATTTAAGTTAGGGGGTGTGGGATATTCAACCCGTTTATTGTTTAGATTCATTGATTCGATCATATATTCTTTCCAAGTGTGTTTTTTTTAGAAAATTTCAAAAATTTCAAAAAAATTGAAATTTTTTGAAAAAAGCCAAAAATATTTTTCTTCAAAATAAATAAAAATTGGAATTTAAAATCTTCAAAATGTCACATTTTTTCTGTCTCAAGTTGTAAAAATCCAATGCACAAATCCAAAGTTGACCAAAGATGGAAATTGAGCGAAAATTGACGACTTAACGAATAAGTGTGGCGATTAATCAACCCGGTGAGATTTTGAGCCTATCAATTTTGTTCGAGTTTTTAAATCTTTCTGAGTTTATGATTAACTCAATGTTCTTTTCAGTGTTTTAATAAGTCGTTCATAATCTCTATTTTGTTGTTTTGATCGGTTATGGGAAATGTGTGAGATATTGTCTTGAATAACATGCACTAAAATATCTCTAAACTTAATTCATCTCGAGAGGCATATGGTAATGTAACTAGCAATTTGGACAATAAAATAGGCCCTCGTTTGTCACCCAAAAATATTGGCCATAAAAATTTGTGAAAAATTATCCATTTGCTACCCATTTTGAGCCAAATAAAATTTTCCCAAGTTCGTTTGATAACCCTAAAAACCCAATTGGCCCGAAATTATGAAAAGTGATAAAGTCAGAATTTAAGTCCGACAAGTGCAACAAAAAGGGGCAAGAAAAAAATAGAAGAATGCTCAATAAAAAATAGCAAGAAAAGAAAAGTATGAAAAAATAGAAAAATAAGAGAAAATGAGCAATAGCCCGAAAAAGCACTAACGGACATAATAAGAATATTTTCCAATTCTGAAGTTCCTAACCATTCCCATATTACCCAATACACCTTTAACCCGAGAAAGTCCTAACTGAGTTTGAATTGCGAAATTTTCTACCGCGTGGAGTGCTAAAACACAAAAAGATAATAAAAGAGATTAAAAGTGTGAATTTGAGGCGATGTTTCCCGTTTTCCAATAACCGTAATTCTATGATGAGATATTTTCACCTAAAATAATTTCGTCTTTCATAATTGTGTGCATGAACTTGTGTTCCATTACATTTAATCCTTAAATCATGCATACCGAGTGAAAATAGCCACATTGCGAATGATTCATTTGTGAGTGTATCCGTGAGAATTGAAATCAAAGCGAATTTTTGGAAAGTAACGAAATGATCAATCGGTGGAAATTAGCGGTTCAATTTTTGGCTTCGCATATACACACTATGGCTTGAGACTCGTGAATATTATTTTATAGTGACCACTTTTTGGGGAGCTTAAATTGTACAATTTTAAAGTATTTTGATTTTTCTTTGAGTCTATAATGAATTTTGTGGGTATATTCATTGCAAATCCTCACGAGACACAACTCGTCCTACTAAGGTCACCTAGAGGTTTAAAGGCTTGTTGCATACGCTAAATGCAATCGCTTGCCCGCGAAAGATGTATTCTATACCAATAAAGTTTTTGAAGGGTGCTTAACACATACTCTTATTCTTTTACATTGCTCGGGACGTGCAAAGTTCTAAGTTAGAGGGGTTTGATTGGACATAAATTCTTCACATTTATCCCCTTAATTTCGGTATTTTTATGATCCCGTGCGGTGTAAATAGTTTGGATTTGTCTCATATTTATGCTACTAACCCCTTTTGGCAAGTATTTCGTGTTTTGTGTATTTCTTATGTGCTTTACAGGTATTTCATGTAAGAAGGATGGAAAAGAGAACTCAAAACAGTGAAAGAAAGCAAGAAATGGGGTGTTCAAGGATATTTTCATAATTTTACAGACATATCCCGGAGGTGGGGCCAACTAGAAAGTTATAGGGCTTTCAATTACAAGAACACTGGAAAAACGAAAGCTCAATCCGAGCTACGGTGAAGAAGTTATGGTCATTTGAAGTTGAGGAGAAAATAAACAGAAGTTGACTCAGAAAAAACGGACCAATCCGGTCATCCTAAAAAATGGATCGATCCGGCCTCTAGAATCACTGCATCAGCCATATTTAGGGGACCAAACCGGAGTGGATTAGTCCGGTCATTAGTCACGTTCCAGACCCGTTACAAAGTTAGTCACGCTTTTTAAGTGTGACAAAATTCTAGATACGGGATTTTTGTTTTGTCCTTATCTTTTAGCCAAAAGAGTTTTGTGTTTTGGGGATTCTTCTAAACGACCCCTAGACTATATATTTAGTCATTAGGAGTCTTTTTAGTTAGATTTCATTCATGTAAAATCTCCATAACAAGTAGGAACATCTGGGGAGAAGAATTTACATATTTTACACCTTTAATTCAAGAGCTTTTCCAGTTTTTCTTCAATCTTTGATTTCTTCTTGCATGTTTTTGTTCTTCAATCTTGGTAACTTTTATTTCCAACACTTTTATTATTATTTATCATGTTTAATCTCTCTTTCCAAGAAATTATGAATTCATGCAACGTTGCTTTCATTAAATTCACCATGTTAGGATAGGTTTTTAAAGGTTGGGATGCATGAACCCAAGTATCAAATTAGTTCTCTAAATTTAATAATTAATTAGTGCATGTAGTTAATACGATACTACTTTAATTCATCCTTTGCTTACATATTGTGCGGGCTACGATCCCTCATATATGTAATACTTAGGAGTGTTAAAAACCGGGTTGTAATTCGTCCTTTTCTTACGTACTGTGCAGGCTACGATCCCTCATATATGTAATTCTTGGGAGTACTAAAGATTGGGTTTGATCAATTAATTAATTTATGACTAGTTTTGTACTGGTAAACGTACTAGGAGTTGGGGGATTGTGTCCCTACCTTAATTTTCCAATTAGTTTTAGTTAACTTATTTATTTTTCCCTTCCTTTCTTACTCAATCTTCATCATTTGCACTTTATTCTTTGATGTAAGAAATCAATTAAAATCTATCAAACATTCCCTATGGATTTGATACCTAGACTCGCCATTGTACTCCATAAGAGTGTAGTTAAAGTTTGGGTTTTTGTATTGCGGTTGGAAGCCGATAACAACGATTAGCGTATTTACACGTACGCTTGGTTTCCACCTCGATCAGTGCCGTATTAGTGTATATATTATGAGTGATAAATATATATACCTATGATTAATCTATTGTGTTTGTAAGTATATAAAATGGAATAATTTATATTAAATGAATTAAGTGGATGAGAACTTAAGTCTATTTTGAGATGAACATGAATGGATTAATTAATTCGTAAGAAAAGGTTATTGGATATAAATCAGTGATGCAGTTACTTGAACAGAGCTTAGTGAAGGAAAATTGGAGTAAACTAGTAAGTTGGGTTAGCGGTATCTAGATTAGTTTATTAGTAAGTTAGGTGTGCACACTAGTTGTGGGGTGAGAATTCCCAAGTGAGTGTCGAAGTACTAACATGTGTGTAATATCATATTGTGAGCAATTTAAATACTTGCTAAACTATTTTAAAGCTGTTTTACACTCGGGCTCTGACCCGTTTCCTGCCATTTCTTCTTTCTCTTATATATATATATATATATATATATATGTGTGTGTGTGTGTGTGTGTGTGTGTATTATAGGTGCCCAGCCACAGGGGCGTCAGGCTTAGATCTTTGGACTGTTGACATGATGCAACTAGTGTGAGAGTTGCAGGTCCTTGCAATAGACGACTTCATCCTTGTCTTCTCAATCTTCTGTTTAGTCATCATTAAATAGGGCATGTGTCGCCCATTTCCTGTTTTATCTAGTTTCAGAGTGATTTGTACTCTTGATTTATCTCAATATTCTATTTTAGTTGGGATTACTTGTGATTATTACTTTGTCCTGCGATTTGGGATATTTTATCTGGATTGATTCATCTAGCATGTTCTTTCATTTGGATGGTTTGGTTTTAATACTTTCATTTGTATTCGCGAAAATGGTCTCATAATTAATAATAACAATCGGAGGTAATTTATAAAATTAAATGTTTTGACATTTAGCTTAATTATTTATTAGGT
This sequence comes from Sambucus nigra, assembly GCA_949130495.1. NCBI lineage: Eukaryota > Viridiplantae > Streptophyta > Magnoliopsida > Dipsacales > Adoxaceae > Sambucus > Sambucus nigra. Next base: position 57,603,756 of record OX422220.1, read on the forward strand.
GATTAATAAAGAAAATTATTTTTCGACAGTGATGCTAAGAATGAACCAACCGGACACATTGAGTTAATTTAATAAAGGACTGATCACCCGGTATTTAATTTGGCGAGGTGTCACAATTACAACGAGTCAACCATACTGTTGTAGCCCAATATATTATACGTATTTGTTTTGAATATATACACCTTTAAAAATTATATGTGTGAAATCGTAATGGATGTGCTCTAACACCCATCCAGTGTGTGTGTGTGTATTAGTGCATGTATGGGTATTGTAATAAAATTGCTCCAACTATCAAATGAGTGTATATATATATATATATATATATATATATATATATATATATATATATATATATATATATATATATATATAGAGAGAGAGAGAGAGAGAGAGAGAGAGAGAGAGAGAGAGATTCAACTATGTTTTAAAGGGCGAGTTGAAGTGTTTGAGGAGGAAGAGAACGAGATCTGTATTGGTGATTTAAAAGCCCACATAATAATACATCTGACTCGTAATATGACAAATGTGGCTCTCCTGAAGCTATGTGGGGAATGAGGATGACACATTGCTCCCTCAATAATTATATATAAGGCTACTAGCATTATACTATCATGAAGTTTAGTCATTTTTTTCACATCAAACCATAATGTATCAAAACTGATACATAAAATCCTAAAGTTTCCAAATTTCTGCATTCTAAACCCAACTATTAAATTAACTAATGAAAAAGGTCAAATGAGAGTAAATATGTCAAAATGTTCTTTCCTGCTAACTTTTGGGTTTTTAATGGCAGTCTTGATACATTGGGATTTAAAGTGCAAAAGTGGCTAAACTTGAGGGAAGTAAAGTGTTAATAACCCTTTTTATCAACTATATTAATTATTTAAATTTATTATAAAAACATTATCATTTTTAAATCTTAATTTTTGTACTTTTTTAATTACTAAATATTTGTAATATATGCAGTATATGTTCAATTATTTATTTTATAGACAAGACATATAGTTGCAGATTAAAACCTTAATTCAATGTTAATTGGAGAAAAGTTGCATATAAAGTATGTTAAGTAATATACTTAAATCAAATCCAAAAGATAATGAGTGACAATTAAAACTAATCTCATTTTCATATCCAAAATACCCTCGCAAATTTAGTATGATCATACATACTGTAGTAAAAATTAAAGCGGATAGTCGGTGAAGTGTAAAGTCGACCACATTGTATATTAAACCCTCAACCTCATTGTAAAATTAAGTTTGGTTATAAAATTAATTTTACAAATTTACTACATTAAGTTTGGTCATAAAATCAAGTTTTTTACTATCTTAAAAAAATATATTTGTTTTTTAGGTACATTAATAATGGTTCGTACTTGAAGAACTCAATCTATATATGTAGATGACCTAAATTCTAAATAAATAAAAATAGATAAATATAAATATATATTAGACTTGAGTAAGGTGAGATGATGCTTTCGACTATAATGTTGGAGACAAAAAGAATGCTGTTGAGAAAAGGCAAAAGAGTTGGCGAATTTTTACTTTATTTATCCACAAATGATACTTAATTGCGTGTTAAAATATTACTTGTGTGCATTGACATACAAATTCAACTAATATACAATGAGGTCATTTTTAACAATAAGTCATTATGATGACATTATTTAGGGTAAAAATATCACAATTTTGAAATCTTATAATCGGTTATTCATTAAATAATTTGGTATGAAATCAATATTATCTATTAATAACATAAATAAAAAAAATGAAAATAATGAATATAGTTCATAAAATGGCTATCGGCTCTTTACTAACCTGAAGTTTAGTCGTTTTTCACTTGAAATCTCAATGTATTAATACTAGCTCATAAAACCCTAGAATTTTCGAGAAATAGCATTTTGACTCATTTACCCTCATTTTTTACTCTTTCCATTAGTCAATTTAATGACTAGATTTGGATTACGTAAATGTAAAAGGTTTGGGATTTTATATCTTAGTTTTGATACATTAGGGTTTGAAGTGAAAATTGACTAAACTTCAAGATAGTAAAGTGTCAATAACTCTTATATAAGATATTTTTTTGAGTTTGTGTCATTTCCAAAGTTTTGTTAGGATTCAATAGCATGTATTTTTTTAAATTGCATTAAGTTCAATAACCATTCAAATAAGCCCTCAACCGCATTGTGAGCGCCCGTCTTCCTTTTCGCAAAGAATGACACTTATGGCATAGTTGTTACACGGGATCAAGAACTAGAAAAATAAAGCAGTGGCTACAAATGAATCTTTAAAATTGGGAGCAAATCCTTGTGAACTGTTAACACTAGCAAAAAATATAATTTTACTCAAATTTTTTGAAAGGCTTAATCATTTTTTTTCCTTTGCAATTTTAATTTATTATCGAGGTTGCATTTTAAAATGATTTGCTTTGGGCCCCCAAACCCTCTGTGCCGGACTTGATCGTATGAATTTTAACTCAAAATAATTTGGGTTATTTTTGTTTCGACACCCGTTAATTATGCCCATTTGTGTATTAGTGACCCAAAAAACTACTCAACCTAATAGAGATATATTTGGTCCAAATGTGACTCGGATCGACTCCCTTTGGGATCATGTAAAATGATCATATTTTGATAAAAACTATGTTCTTGGCTTTATATAAACTATTAAGCCTTTTGGATTGAAATTAAATATACATGATGATCTAACCTTGACTCAGTAAACATATGTTATTTACCAATGATTTGAGGACATGGAAATTTTAATATATACAATAGCATGCCGATCATCATCTTGGCCTCAGCAAAGAGTCCTACTCAACCTCGGCTTGGGCCATCCTCACCTCAGCCTGAATAATACTCATTGTAACACAACTCATTTTAAGAGGGTATATTGGTCATTAAATAAAGGGATAACAAATCTTTGGGATCACCATACTCTCGTGAAGGATATTCATTTATCATCACACCTCTCACCATAGAGACACATGTTATCTACTCATTAGCTCTGCTTGAGAGCGCGTCTATCTCATGAGTGAATACGTATAACACCACCTTCATAGTATAAATATACTCATCTTCTACATAACTAAAATATGAAAATTTTTGGACTATCCCAAGAGCATAATTAAAAAACATAAAAAATTTGTCTAGTTCAGTAAAGGGTAATTTAAGATCCCAACGAGAAATCTCACTTCACAAAAGAACTAGAATGATTTATAAGATTAGTTTTAATTGACAGGAGAGGTAAAACAAAGTTAATATAATACAAAGTTAATTCTAACATATTTAATTTGAACTTAATTTTTCAAATGATGACTCTAAGATTTCAAAAATGGATCCATCATTTGACCCAGTTGTTTTTATCTTAAAGAAAAACAAAATAATTGGAATAAATTTCATATACTTTAAAAGAAACCTAGACACTGTCCTCATTACTGAGGATTATAAGTTTGTTTTAGGGGTATTTTGACTTTACCACCTACTTAGTTTTCATATAGACTTTACCCACCATTTTGTTTTCTTTTAGACTTTACCACTCTTTTTTATGGTTGATGGGCAGACCTTAAAAAAAGTGGTTAAGTCTAAAAGAAAATAAAATGGTGGGTAAAGTCTAATTACGAAAACTAAATATATGGTAAAGTCAAAATACCCATGTTTATATTCGAGTAGTTTTTTAATAAATAATATTTAAATTATTTTTTTACATATTGACATTACCTCGTTATTCATTTCATCAAACAAAAAATAAATATTTATATGATTGTTCAAACAAAAGATTCACTTATTTAGAAAGGTTTTAGAAACGGTAAAAAGGGTAAAATTTTATTTAATAGTAAATATGTTTTCCCCATGTATAAAGATTTAAGGATATTGTACATGGGTCCATCATATAATATAACATTTTAAATAAAGAAATGTAAAGAAGAACTCTATGATATGTATAACACCATTCACTTCAAGTTTAAGACGAATTAATTTTCAACCGCGAGCGATGCACGGGCAGGGTGTGAAAAACATTAAAATGAACTATTTATCGTTAGAGTAGTATCATAAATTTATTGGTTAACCAACTTAAGGTTTTTTATTGGTTTAAGCTCTAGAAAACGTTTACCCTCTCATCTTCTTCATCCTCACTTTCATGCACTTATGACATTGACATGTTTGACTCTTACGTATCATTCCACATGTCGTGTTCTGTATGGAATTGGGGAGCTGTAAATGATAGATGATTTGTACGTGCATTTATTAAGATGTGTAGGTTGAGAGGCGAAATATCAAAATAAGAGATAGGTGCAACTTTTGAAGTATGAAGAGACTCTAAAAGGGATGAAAGGAGAGGGACAGTGAGAAAGTGGGAAGATTTAGATTGGAAGAGAAATAACTTAATAAAAAATCCTTTCATATTGAAAAAGATTAAATTTTCTTTGTTAGTATAACTGGTTGTTTGTTTTTGCTTCTTAAATCTTAATCTGAACCATTAAGACTTAAGAGGTACCAAAGATTAATTGTTTTTTAAATGATTAAGAGGCTAACAACTACATTTGTCTCTAAATGGCTACGATGTGAAATTACCTTTGAACCTGAACTCTGAATTTGAATATGTTTAAAGGCATCCATTAAAAGGTTTATTCAAACATAAAAATAAATTGGTTTTTCAGATTCAGATTCAGATTCAGACATTAGATCTAGATAGAAAAAAGGCCTAAAAAGGTAGGTTGGGTGTTTGGTATTAGGTTTTTCGCACAAAGATTTTATGTTTTCCTTAATTGGGATTTTGGCCCTATGTAATAGATTTTCCCTTTTAAGGTATATTATTTGTTGTTTTCTAGGTTATTGGTTCATTATTATCTAATAATTTCATGTACTACTTTTACTTTGAAATTTTTTTTGGTATCTCATGTTGTAGACAACATATGATTATGGGTGATAATTAAAAAAAACTATATTAAAATTACTTAAATCATTATTGAACATGCTCCTTTTTACAAAAAAAATATAATTGAAGTATAATTATCTTCAATATCATAGTTTACTAAACTTTTAGGGATATTCCATATGAAAAATTTATGTACATTCTACTAGAAGCATTGATTATTTAGATGTTCACAAATAAAAACTTTAATCCCTCACATTATTTTGAAATGTATAAAAACCATTATTTTTTTACAACTGTTCATAAACACAAGTCAACTATGTTTTAATAATTAAGAAAGAGCCTTATCAAATTAGTCATAATAATACCTGGGTATTAGTGTTTTTTTCTAAAATAAAAATCCTTGGTGTTCACATATCTAACACAATAAAATCATTAAATCTGCGGTGTATAACCTGGAGCTGAATAAGCCACCAGTGGCCATCAGGGATTCGGCGAGTTCACCCTGAAAAGAAAGACGACATGTTGCTAGCTCACACGAACATATATTGTTCGTCGTTAAGGGGTTTAAAGATATAAAGAGTGGAGTCGCCATCTTATTTTTCTTAGAATAGGCAAAAATATGTATCTGTCCCCGAAGAAGCGGCATAAAAGGCAAACTGATGCATACAAAACCAAATAAATCGAGGGACCGAGGACTATGTTACGCAATGGGAAGGTGTTAGGAACCTATTTTTCCCTTTTGGTCTCTCATGAATTATGATAATGTTCTTTTTCTTCTAAAAAATATAATTTATATGTACCATGTGTATAGAGTGCAATAAGTGAGAAAAGAAATTGTCATTCCCACGTCATGGATAAGAGGGGGATGAGACATTCTAAGGAGTATAAACAAAAAAGGAAAGAGAAATAATCTAAAAATTAACTGAAATGTGAAAAGCACAACAGATTATAATCCATTGCAAAGAATGGAATACGCATGCCTGACGAGGCCACTAAAAAATCAATAAAGAGAAAATAATATGCTATATACAATACATCGGATCATAATTCACTGTGAGAAAATGGATATGCATGTCTGACGAGATTGTGAAAAAGAAACATAATAAACAATATGAAAGAATAATATAATGTGAGCAACACACCGGATCATGATTCACTATGAAGAAGTGAACATGCATGGTTGAAGGGGTTTCTAAGAACATATAAAATATTACATATATACATATACATGATACTAATGAAAATGAGAACGAATAAAGTGAAAAGGTAAGGAAAGAGGACTTGAATATTAAGGAAAACTTGAGATGCTTATGTAGTCCATGTAGTTTGAAAATATATAAGGAAGTGAGGGAGATAAACCTTCGCCCCTCACCTATTGAAGGGGTTTCCTCCGTTTCCTCCTTCCATACAGAATGAACTCTATCAAGCCTGTAGAGTAGTGAAGAAATATAGAAAGTTGTGGTTGGTTGTTGACCAACACAAAGGAGGGAAAAAGACCCTAGAAGGAAAGACTTTAGATTCTCTTACTCGGTAAGAACAATCAGAATACAAGCACGCAAGGACGGGACCGGTCTAGAGGAATTTTTATCATCCTTATCATCTTAATAGATGATCACGCAAGGGTGGAATTTAATCCATGAACCAAAAACTAGATTTCCTTATTTTGGTTTGTTAAAAAATGTACACAAGTGAGGAAAGCATAGTAAAAATGGAAGGAAAGTTATAATTTGGGTCTTAAGGATCAAATCCTCTTTTTCATTTTGTTTAGTTTATGAAAATAAATTTGGTGAATATATAAATAGTAAAAAGATTATTAAAATGAAAAAGTGACAACTAGAAGAGAATAATATAATAATAAGTAAAAAAATGAGTAATAACACTAAAGTAGTAAGTTTGAATAAATAAGATTTAGACCTTATATGAAGCTTGAATTTGGAATTCATGGTAATATAGGATAATTTTGATGGTGGTGTAATGATGGTCAAATAGGTAAGAAAGGTGAGGTGTGTGGATGATGTAATGGAATGTTGGAGGAACATTTTGAAAGGGGTGTGCAAAAGGTTACGCACTGATTTCGAGGAGAAGATACTTGGGATATGGAAAAAGAAGATTCTTAACAATGAGGTCATGTCCTTCTTAAATAGAAAATTTTATGTTAAGGGATATGCCAATCGGAATAGGCATAGGCCTGTCTATCGTCATACCCCTTGAATTCCTTGCCAAGAAAAGTACCTCTATGCCGATAGGCAGAGGGCCATGGGTGCTTATTGGTAGTTCAAAATGGACGTTTTTTTAAAAATGGGCATAAAATGCAAAACATAAGTTTGATTTGCACATGGCAAAGACCATTAGAAAGAGGTTTTATATATCTACAAAATTTCATTGATAAACTATCGGTTTCGAGATTTGACCAAAATCAAACAAAGCTCATAAGCGGTCGGTGACTTTCAGATTAGGCTTTCAAAGTAAAAAAGGCAGGTAAATATGAACCGTAAGGCAGATTATCACTCAGTTTAGAAAGGGTATTCAGACCCCTATGAGAGTTTGTTGAGTTACTCTCAATTTTGAGAGTTGACCAAAGTCAAATGAAGCATGAAATCATTTTATGGATTCTCGTTTAGCATTTTAGAGGAAAAAGGCAAGTAAATATGAACTGTAAGGAAAATTGTGCATGGTATAGATCCTTAGAATAGTAATTTAGAAATCTATAAAAGTGAATTAAGTTACTCTCAATTACGAGTATTGGCTAAAGTCAAAAGAAGCCCGAATGCGCTCGGTGGCTTGTAGATTAGGGTTTGACGAATTGTGTTCGAGGGTTTAAGGAATTGTATCTAGGACCTATAAAGGTGCATGAGGGGTACTAAAATGGGGCTACAAGAATTGGGTGTCTACAGAGCCCCTCGACATGCAAGATTAGGATAAGCAAAGGTTGTCGAAAGATAGATACCCTAATGAAGGTGAGTGTCGGGGGTAAAGGTCTGGTTATGAGGACCTAGGAAAGGTAAGTGACCAATTTATAGAGTCAAGGACAATTATATGGGCATAGTTCAATATTGTTAACCTAAAGTGTGGAAGCGGCCAATTCAGAGGGTCGAGGCCAATTTCGCAGGTCTAAGTCAATTAATTGGAATTAAAGGGATTGAAGCGACCGATTCAGAGGGCTAAGGTTAATTCTATGTGCCTAGGTCCATTTCACAGACCTAAAGGATGGAATAGATCGATTGAGAGGGTCAAGGATAATTTTGAAGGCTTAGGTAAATTCTATGGACCTAAGGAGTGGAATCGATCGATTTAGAGGGTCAAGGATAATTCTACAGGCCTAGGTCAATTTTGTATACCTAAATAGTGGAATCAACTGATTTAGAGGGTCAAGGTTAATTATGTGGGCCTAGATCAATTCTGCATACCTAAAGAGTGTAAGGGACTTATTAAGCGGGTCGAAGTCAATTCTCCAGACCTATTGATGTTAATTTTGTGGACCTATGGAGTGTAAATGACAGATTCAGAGGGTCGAGGCTAATTCTGTGGACCTAAAGTGTGAGAGCGACTGATTCAGAAGGTTGAGGCCAATTACTCGACTCTAAGGAATGAGAGATACCAATTCAGAGGGTCAAGGCCAACTCTATGGACCTAAGAAGTGTGATCAACCAATTCAGAGGGTCGAGTCCAATTCTGCAGACCTAAAGAGTGCTGGCACTAATGCAAGATATAATAGAGAATTATGTAGATTTCAATCATTTGTTAACACTTTGCAAATTGAATTTTAGGATTTTCAAGAAATTTTTGTATTTTTGATGAATTTATGAATGCATCCTGCATTTTTGAAAATGGGTGATTTTTATGAAGAATTATGTTTTTTTACTGATTTTGAAGTTTTCGACTTTTTCGAAATTTTGGAGTTTTTGTGATTTTTTCTTATTTTTATGTATGTTTTAACAAAATATAGGCGGTCTCCCGATAGTCGTAGACATGGGTGTGCTTGTTAGTAGTTGCACGGAATCCTGAGTGTTTTTTAGTATACCAATGATCTCTGGCTATAAAGGGCAACTGATCGACATACTTCCTGGTTACTTATATAAAGGAAAGTGATCTTTTCATTTTCTTTACATCTTAGAAATCCTTCTCTCACTCTAGAAAAGAGTTTTAGGCATCTTTCTCACGAAGGAAGACATAGATAACAACCCTTTTATTAGCACTAACGACTGGGATGACATTGATTGGCATTATGTAGGTGCACTGAAGATTGACAATGAGAATGCGTATCACGAAATCAAGGATGTTGATAACGAGAGGATGTTATTGAAGGAGCCTAGGAATCACTATTTTGTGAGGTTGAAGAACCCGAGTGACTATATGAGTGTTAATTTTTTTAATTCTTTTCTTTTCTAATTTATTTTCTATTGGGGATTAATGATCATTTCTCTTATATAGGTAAATATATTTTCATCGAGTATATGCTGTCGGGGATCGACGGGGATTAGGAAGGTATGGGAGAAGCTCCCCAAGGAAGTGAAGTTGTTGGTGGAGGTTACAGGGGTTGGTCCTCTTCCGAGGAATTTGGATGACACTCTAAGATCTCTAATGGTTCTATGTCATTTAGTAAAGCGATTGTGGGATACTACCCACACATTTCATACGGGTGTGGGTGAGATGGCGGTTACTCCACTAGATATGCATCAACTGACGGTGATAGAGTATAAGGGTACGTAGATCGCGATGGATCAGACACTGAGCATTTTGAAGCTGAGATATGGGATGCTCTGGGGAACTTTGGGAGGATTATTTCTAGGAATTCGTGAGGATATCGGTGTTGAAGAACACCTTATTGGCGCATCAGATAGACATCACAAACAATTACAGGTGCGATAGGTAGCCCATTAATTTATTTTTCTTCTGTTGGGAGGCTACACAATGGGGCCGAGTGGTGATGTTGCTCACCTATAGGTTTTTACCTTTCTTGGGTCATCTACAATATTTACTTTTATGATTGGGGGATCTTCACGTAGTCATCCCTCTAAACATATTTGAATATTTTCATCCGATGATGCCTACAGACTTTCATAGGGCCCACGTATCTTGTAATGCCCCGACCCGAATTTACGAGTTATTCATGGGTCAACCGGGTTCGGCCTGAACCTTAGGTGTGAAGTGAAATGATACAACCTTAACAATGTTGTTAGTCCAATTATATTTAATTAACTTTTCACTTATTTAGCATGTAATTCCAATTCATATAAGGCTACGTATGGGACATGTGGGAAGATTCCTCAGAGTTCAAGCATTTGAAACTACTGATATAGAATAAAAAGGATATTTATCTTTATAATGCTCTCAAAATATGAAACCTCACACAACCTGCCATAAAGAAGAAGAGGGAATGATCTAAACACCTAGTGGGAAATACAACAATGCAGTATAGAATTGAACGACAGAAAAGAGACTCTAACACGTTATACCTACGTGCACATACAATTACCTCACATAAACACACACACACACACACACACACACACACACACACACACACACACACACACACACACATATATATATATATATATATATATATATATATATATATATATATATATATATATATATATATATATATATCATACATTAATGGATGAAACCATTTTTATTCCAAAAACGTCACTTGTTCCAATTAAATCACATTAATCCATGAAGAGACCCTTTTTGCATAACTTACCAAATTTCTCGATTTAATGCACCGGTTAAATACTTTAAAAAAATACCATTTGTTTAGAGAGAATAATTCTTTTATCGAAATCACCCATCTACTCACATCGAATTTATTTGAGCATTTTCCATGAAAATAACCTTCGACACATGCACACTCCGTGTTAGAAAATACTTGTTTTCCGCTGTAAACCTTTTACAACCGCACATTTGTGTTAATTATGGGTTAAAACCTACTTAGGTTTCTTAATTACCCATTTGATCACTTCACAAGAACATTAGCCAATTTCTCATATTTCTTGTCCATATTATCTTTTCAATCGGAACATTTAATAATTACATTTCATGTTAGGTTGTCTTTTCTTATATTTACAATACAATTCATTTCTTTACCATGTTCCATTATCTTTTTCTCGAAATCCTCTAAATAACCGTGTACTTCATGGGCTCCTCACCACCGGCTATGCTACCATATGCTCTAGCCAGTGTTTTGGATCTTTCAACCTAGGGCTCTCTTATGGACGTCTTTACAGTTCTCTCATTAACAGAGGAATCTGAGAGAACCTAGTATCTAATTAAACTATATTTCATACCCGCGCGATGGCGAGAGTTTTGTTAAGCTTGTTGTACCCTATATTTAATATGAATAATTAGACCTGAATTGGCAAACATGCATGCGGGGAAATGCGCATGTTCTTTGGGTACAAAATACCCAAAATGTCATGGTTGTAGTACAATGCATGCCTATGTTAATTTATAGCTATGAAATGTTCCAGCATGATTACAGGTAAAAGATTACAGTCCAAGAAACATTCATGCTAATGAAGTTTATACACTTATGACATTTGAAAATTTCATAGAAAGCTTTGAAGTTCAATCTCAATGATAAAGTCAGTGTAGAGGAAAGGAATGCCAATATGATATAGCAATTAGATAAACTCAATCATCCATAAAAAAAGTTGAAACTAATTTTATTAAGTCTTAATTATTTATTTCTATTTATCAAGATATAAGCTTCGTAATTTCTAACTACGTTCACATTTCATTAGAAAATTTTGCATATACCACCGGAACAATCATAGTCATATAACATTTCATATTTGCATGGATTTCTTTTAGTACCTTGTGTCTTCAACTCCGAAATAAATCCTAAAGTAATGAAAGAACCTACAACAAAAGGCACATAAACTCATCCTTTTTTGAAGCCACTGTACAAACATCAAAATGTATCTCAATATGTGTGAGAGGGAGGAGTAAAACTAATTTTTTTCTTGTATGCCTCTCACAATTTATGACCCATAAAAAATGTTACAATGATATTATACAAAAAGTGCATAAAACACACCAAACAAATATGAAAACAACAAAATGGTATAACTTAAATGGAAGAAAGGCATTCACGAACAAAGGGAGAAAATAAAAAAAATATAATCATTGAATAATTTATTTATAACCATACTATAAAAAAAATAAGAAGAAAGGATGCAACTAAAAGAGGAAAAAAAAAGGGAAAAAGTTATAAATTTCAAGACATTGTATAAAAAAATATGATATAACCATAAACAAAAATACTACTCTGAACTATGATTGAATATTTGTAGAAAAAAGTGAAAATGATTTATGTATTGGGATGATGATGTCTGTGTTTGGGTATTATTCCTAATTCACGTGTATACAGAAAGTATGACACGTGAAGGGAAATATGAGAAAAGATTGTTTTTTCCATATTTAAATAAAAAAAAACTTCAATTGATCATATCAACCAAATTTATGCTCATTATCTAACCCAATAACTTACTAAATCGAAATATCATAGATAAAGTATAAGCTACTAAATTAACTTTAAGAGTATCTACTAAATTGAACAAATAACTAATAACCAAAGGTTCCATATACCTCTTAGTAGTGTTGAACATGTTCTTATTGTTCAAAATTCCTTACAATTAGGGTTGTGTTTTTTTAAACTTATGAGTTTTTCGATTTTCGATCTGATTTCTCCAAATTTGGAATGAAATTTTAGTTTGCCGGTTTTAAATTTTTCGATTTCCTTTTTTTCCAAAAAAATCGGATCGAAAATAAAAAATATATCTGGATTTTTGATTTTTCCATTTTTCTGATTCAATTTTTCCAATTTTTTTTCGAATTATTTTTGGAATTATTTACCAATATTTTTAAACTCTCTCATATCCCACATCGGTTGGGAGACGATGAGGGTTCCAAAGTAGTGCTCTAAAAAGGAGATTATCCTCCTAACCTCTATACAAATGAAAAAATGATTCAAATCCTCGTGTATTTATATGTTGGGTTAAATATTTTTCTATATTTATTCAAAATGAGAATTTCGAGTAATCAAAAATCCTAAATTTATTTTGAAAATTTTGAAATTATTGGATTTAATGTATTTTGTGGTCTTCCGATTTTTATCGATTTTACAATTTTTGTGAATTAAATTTTTTTTAAATTTTCCAAAGATTGGATTGGAAATCTGAATAATAATTTTATTTTCGAAAAAATCAAAAAAAAAATTTGAAGAATTTTTTTTCGATCTGATGCGGTCGAAACACAGGCGTACTTGGAAACTTAATATAGAATTTGATATAAAGGTATGAATAAATTATTGAAATAGAATATTGCATTTAGTTAAATTCTAAACAAATTGCAAGAGGTGGTAATATGTAGATGTGTATGTGCGCACACCCACACACGCGAGATTGAGAGAACAAAACACCCTACGATGTATAAACTCTACTAATGAAGGAAAAATTATGCAGTCCTCACTTAGTGGAGGATGTTGCTGACTACCTTTCCATTTATATTGATAACATGTACAGTTGGTTGTACAAATGTTGGGTGATTAGGCATAAATTCTTCCAAATTTATCCCTTTAATTTAGTTACTTTTAGTACCTCGAACAACGTAATCGATTTGATTTTATCTCATAATCTTGCTACTGACTTATTCTAATGAGTACTCCGAGTTTATGGTATTTCGTACTGATTTTACAGGTATTTGATGTCAATAAAGAAAGAAAGAAATCGGAAGAATCGAGAAATAAAAGAAGGAAAGTCAAAAGGGCAAAGTTATAATTTTTACCCTGAATTCGGATGAGACTCTAAAGAAGAGTTGAAGATATCAAGCTTAAGAGTGCATAGGAAGAAATGAAACGTCAATCGGAGTCCCGGTGTGAAAGTTATGAGAAGTCAAAAATGGAAGAAAAAGTCAAAGAATAATTGGACCGATCCGGTCCGGACTGATCCGGAATGCAAACTTTCAGTGAACCCCGACCGAAGATGAATCGAAGCTAAAAGAAAATAAATGAATCAATCCGTACCGGATCGATCCGGCCAGAAAATAAATGAACCGATCCGGATTCAAGCCAGACCGAACCGAAGGAACCCCGGACCGGTCCGACTATCGAAGTTTTATTTTCTTAATCTTCCTCCAATGGAGAGTCCTGGTTAAGCTAAATCTCTTGGAGTCTTGTAGATTATTTAAACCCGATTTATTATCATTTTAAGCACAGAGAATTAATCTAATTTTCCGTTTTTAGTTAGAAACCCTAGTTTGAAGATTGAATGCAATTTTAATTCCAATATTGAAGTTTTGTTCAGATTTCTGTGATTACAAGTAATTTTAGTTGATGCTTTTAGTGCTTTGGTAAGTTAGTTGATTACTTTCTTCTGTTTAATCTTCATTATACATCATTCTTCAATTCTCCATTAGTTTAATCATGATTTCCTGTAATTCAACAATCGTTTCCATTAATTTCATCATATTAGGCTAGGTTTTTAAGGGTCAGGATACATGAACTCAACCTTTTGTGGTAGTTGCATGTATATAAAATTAATCCTCTAAATTTGATGATTTGATTATGACCATATTGTGTTGGAAACACGACAATTGTATATTTATGGATCTCGTTTGCTTTCGGGTAAACGGGATGCTTTAGAATGCAATGCGAGTGTAACTATTGCAATACCGATTTACTCGTCCTCTGATTAAGTATGGTGCGGGCTTGAACCTCATATACGTAATTCTTGGGAGTACTAAATTCTGGGTCTAATTAATCATTTAAATTTACGATTAGTTTTATACCATCAATACACTAGGGTTGAGGGATTGTATTCCCGTCCTGTTTTCTTCATCATCTAGTTCGAGTTTTAAACCATTCATCGTTAGTATTTTAGGTAATTTATAATAGTTGCATTTCTTTCATAATTTCAAATTTTCATTTAGTTGTAATCAATTCCCAAAACAATCATCTTTTCTTTTTCTTTAGAGTCAAAGTTAGGTTTCCTTCGTATGTCCAATGTCATCACAACTCTGTTGTCCTGTTTTCCTGAGGATCGATACCCGAGCGACATGCTTTCACTTGAGCCTAAAGAGTACGCACTTCTGAGACACATTCTCATGATTTTTTTTTAGATTTTTGTGCATTTTTGAAAATTTGTGAAGTTTTGGAAATACGCACTTGTCATTGGGTTTTCATGGCAGTCACAAACGTGGGTGCATGGTAGTTACCATGCATGAGGAAAGTGGAAACTACCCACTAACATACATTATGCTATTAAATGGTAAATATAAAACAACAAAACTGAACACATTACCTAACTGTTTGGCAGTGACTAACTGGTATTCTTCATAGGAATGTTATTTTTACCCCTCAAGCTTGGTGTGGGCAGGGGCCAAATACCAAGCTTGTGACTGAGGAATTAGAAAGGCGAGATTCAAAGAGCCTTAGTAAAAATATCTGCCAGTTGGGAATAAGTGGGAATATAATGTATAGTTAAGTGGCCTTGAGCAATTTTTTCCTAAACAAAATGGTAGTCCAATTATACGTTTTTAGTCCGCGCACGCAAAACCGAGTTAATAGACATGTATAATGCACTGATATTGTCACATAATAAAGTGTGGGGAAGAGGATTGAGAAATTTTGATGTCATGGAGGATATATGAAACCTAGATTAACTCACTTGCTGCTACGAAGAGGGCATGATATTCAACTTCACAACTTGACCTTGATACAGTGAGTTGCCATTTTGATGACCAGGAGACACAATTTGCTCCTAAGAAAATATAATATCCAGAGGTCAACCTGCCAGTATCTGGACACCCTGCCCGATCAACGTCGGAGTACCCATAAAGATGAAGAGAGGACCAGGCGAGAAACTTAAGTCCATAGGATTTGGTCCCTTTGATATAGCGAAGGAGACATTTGACAAGGGAAAGGTGATATAATGTGGGGGGAGGCATAAATTGGCAAATGGTATTAATAGAGTGAGTGATATCGGGCCGAGTGAGGCTTGCATACTGAAGTGCACCGACAATAAAGCGAAACTCGGAGGGGTTTGCAACAGGTGTGGTGAGGAATGAGGTACAATCTCGAATTCTCATAGGAGTGGAGCAAGAATGAGATGAGATAAGGTTGGTTCGAGTAAGGATTTTTTCAATATACACTATTTGAGATAGGAGAACACCACCAGGTATATGAAGAACTTGCATGCCAATGATATAACTTAAGGTGTCAAGGTCCTTAATAGAGAATTCGGAATTGAGGGGTATAATGACATATGTAATAAAAGAGGGTTTGTTACCGGTGATGATGATATCATCCACATATACTAACAACAGTATGGTTTCATGTGAGGTGTGTTGAATAAATAAGGATGAATCAACTCTACTATAGAAAAAACCAAAGCAAAGAAGAAATTATCTAAATCGATCAAACCATGCTCTTGAGGCTTGTTTGAGGCCATAAATGGACTTGTGTAAAGAGAATACATGATGAGGTGAAAGATGATGTATAAACCCAAGAGTTTTTTTCATATACACTTGTTCTTAGAAAGACCCATGAAAGAAGGCATTTTTGACATTGGCCGGATGACCCACTTATAGGTGGTCGTTATAGAAAGAACAATGCAAATAGTCAAGGGTTAATGACTGGACTGAATATTTCTCCATAATCAACACCGAGAATTAATTATACCCTTGTGCAATAAGTTTGTCTTTATAGTGGTCGATGGAACCATCAGGGTTAATCTTTGTTTTGAAAATCCTTTTGGACCCAATTAAATGCATGTGAGGTTGTCTAGGTACTAAGGTACAAGTTTTATTTTTTGAAGAGCACTGAGTTCTTCGTGCATGGCTTGTACCCAGTGAGGATGATCAAGAGCTACTTTGAGGTGGTGTGGTTCAAGTATTCAGGCAGTTGATAAGTGATATACTTAGAGGTCTTCAAGGCCTGGTGTGGGGGTAATATTTTGGAGGTGTTTGGACTTGATATGGGTTGTCATTGAGTGGTGGTTAGTGATATGGGATGTGGTTGGTAGGGTACAACTATTGTAGGTAAGGTTGGGTAAAGAAGTGGTATACGGGATTGGGAGAGGTATGCTGAGAGTGAGGCCTTGGGAGTTGGATATTGGTGGTTGGACATATGAAGATGATTGTATTGGTTCAACAGTAGAAGAGTGAGGTGTTGATTTATGAGGACTTGAAATAAGAGAACTACTGGACACGGGCCTTGGAAGATTTGTGGACCGAACTATGGGGCTATAACTATCGCCAATCTATCAGAGGGTTTTTAAAGATTGCGAGTCCCTTGACGAATTTGACTCGTAAGGGAGTACCTTTTCTTTGGGATAATCACTATCAGTTAAATTTTGATCGACTAAAAGATAATTTGACTTCAACACCAGTACTCACATTGCCTAGGGGAGGAGTGGCGTATTTAATTTTAATCGATGCATGTTTACAAGGGCTCGGGGGAGTTCTACAGCAGGAGGATCATGCATTATCTTTTTATCTTACAAACTTGTGACCCATGAGAAGAACTATCCCACGTACGACTTGGAGTTAAAAGTAATTATTTTTGCCTTGAAGATTTAAAGGCATTATCTATTGGGAGAAAAGTTTTGGTTCTTCACGGGCTGTAAGTCACAACAATATCTTTTCATACAGAATGAGTTGAATATATGGCAGTACAGATGGCTTAAATTCGTAAAGGACCCCCAATTCGACATTCAGTATCAATCGTGAAAGGATAACGTGGAGGTATATGCATTGAGTTTTAAGCCTACGGGACAGTTGGCGACAATTTGGAAGGCGAAGTGGGATGAGCTTCATCGGGAGGAGGACGTAGTCGGGGCTTGTATGGTAGTGATGAACATCATTCCCGAGATCATTTTGAGGGTAGTATAGGCACATGTAGGTAATCCTTCCTTTAAGGAGAAGGTCCGATAATTATTGGCAGGCGAAGCGAATTCCTATTCAGTCAGTTTTGAGGGTGGCTTACGCTTTAATGGGAGGTTAATTATCTTGGATGATGAAGACATATAACACGCAATTACGGAGGAGCCACCGGGTCATAATTCTTGATTCATCGAGGAGGGTACAAGATATAACTGGATATAAGGAGGAAGTATTAGTGGGACGGTATGAAGCAGGACATACTAGGGTTTGTCTCTATATGCACCACTTGTTAGATGGTGAAGGTTGATCATTAGAGAACAATCGGAGTTTTACAGCCATTAAAGATTCTAATATGGAAATGGGAGAGTTTATTGATGGATTTTATCATAGGGTTATCGACATCACAAAAGAGTCATGATTCCATCTAGGTTATTGTGGACCATTTGACTAAGGTCTCTCATTTCTTACCTATTCATGTCGATTACACGACATGGAAGTATGCTTAATTCTTCATTGTAAAGATAGTGAGACTGTAAGGAGTACCACTAAATATTATTTTTGATAGGGATAATATCTTTGTGTTCCCATTTTGGCAGAGCTTTCAGGAAGAATTGGGGATAGAATTACGTTTGAACATGACGTATCACCTGCAAATCGATGGGCAGAAGGAGTGAATCAGATGCTGGAGGATATTTTGAGGATGTGTATTCTAGATTTCAAGGGTATTTGAGAGTAGTACCTACCATTGGTGGAGTTTGAGTATATTAACTCGTACCAATTTTCCATTAGTATGGCACCTTTCGAGGCTTTATATGGGAGACCTTACCATTCGCCCTCGTGTTGGTTAGATGTGGGGGATAGTAAGGTTCTCGAAGTAAACGCTATTTAATATTCGTCAATTAAGATTGAGCTGATTAAGAGACATATCCGGGTAGATCAGGACCATTAGAAAAGTTACATCGATGTGGACCATAGACACTTGGAGTTTGATGTGAGTGATCAAGTGTTGTTGTGGGTATCTTCCATGAAGGGAATGATATGGTTCGGGTTTAAGGGAAACCTAACACCTAAATATATGGGGCCTTTACCTCTCATTGAGAGGATAGGGTTAGTTGCATACAATCTTGTCTTACCGGAGCATTTGTAGTGAATTCACGATGTGTTCGACATGTCATCATTGAGGAGGTGTCTCGGGGATAACTTGGCTTACTTGTATATAGCATTAGAGGAGATAGACTTGCAGATGGACATTACTTACGAGGAGATACCTATTGCTATTTTGGATCGTAGTGAGTGAAAGCTTCGGACAAAGGTGGTACCATTAGTACGTGTAAGTGGAGGCATCACAATGCCACTGAATTGACTTGGGAGAGCTAGGATGACATGTGGGAAAAGTATCGAGAGCTCTTCATAGAAGGTACGTTCAAATTTTGGGGATGAAATTCCATTATTAGGGGGAGAATTTAATACCCTGTACTTTAAAGAGTATTTTATTTTCATGTGTGCATATTGTATGCACGTGTCGAATAAATATTTATAAAATTAAATATGTTTCGATAAATATTAATTTAATTATGAAATTAAATTGGTTTTGGTAAATATTTAATTAGCCAGTTTAGGATAAATATTTATGATTATTATTGTTATTTATTTGAGTGTAATAAGTAAATAATGATGCAAATTATTATATTATCATTTAATGAGTGAAAAGCGACAAATTATTATATTAGATCGTTAAAAAGTTAAAACGATAGATTTAAATTGTTTAAGGGCGACGCGTATTGTATGCACGCGTCGGGCCCGGTTAATAATATTGTGGAACATTTTTAGTTCAGTGACTTGGATGGCCTTTTTTAGTGTATCGGTGATCCGAAATGGATCTAAATATTCCAGAATAGATACCGGGGGGGGGGGGGTTATAGTTAGGTTTCGAGGACTTTTTAGACATAGTATGCCCCATATGGGGGTATGGTCATCTTTTTACCCTTAGAGCTACACCTAAAAATGAGATTAGGGATTAATTAAGAGGTATTTAAAGTTAAGTGGGGTGGAAGGCAACCTTGTTCTAGCCTCTGCTTAGTGGAAATTAAATGAGATATCAAAGAGAAGAGAAAAAAAGAAGGAAAAGAGAAGAAGAAAACTCGAATAAGAGAGAGAACATCATCTCTGGATTCAATTCATTTCTTTGCATCGAGAATTCAGATTTTAATCAATAAAGCAAGTGTTTACTTTCTTAGTTTTGCAATTTTCTTCATTTAGTTATGTTCATGGTTAATTAGTAGTTAATTTGGGAATGTAAAATGTGATTATGGGATTGATGAAGAGGTTTGATTAGTGTTTTATCATATTAATGTGATTGAGAAATTAATATGGACAAATTTTGTGATTTATAACTAAGTTAATGATTATGAACATGATGAACATTGATAGTCTTGAGATCAATGAGTTTTAAAGTTGGATTAATTATAGGTTGAAATGAAATAAATTAATGGTTAGGGATCCTTGAGTTTTGATGTTGGATTCAGATTTAAATATGGGTTAAAATACATTAGGGATGATTATGTATTGGTTTGGAATCTAAATTTATGGTATTTGGAGTCTTAGGACTTCATTGGAGGGTTTGAGAGGTAACAACCTGAGGTTTAAAGTGAAGGGCATCCCAACAAACCAAACCGGTTCGCTTGTGCAAATTGATTCGGTCGTCCAATGAACGAATTCAGTTTGTTACTCTGTTGCAATTTTTTTGCGCATCCGTTAGCATGGGATAAATGGGTGTATGGATTTTAGGGGTAGATCGGGATTACTGGGGAACATTATCAGGGGTTGGTGCATATTTAGACCAACAGTTAGATGGGTTCGAGTGAGACGACTCTGGGTACGAGTGAGATAATGCTTAAATGGAAAAATTGGGAAGTCGGTTCGAACTTCGGGATTGATAGACTATTACGCTGTGGGATTTTTGTATGTAGTCAGTAAGTTCTTTATATATATATATATATATATATATATATATATATATATATATATATATATATATATATATATTATGGTTTACTTATATACATATGTTTTTCTGTATATATATTTGGAACATACCTACTCGGTATTGCTATCGTTAGGAGATTGAGCGTAGTGGGAAATCCACCATGGCGTTAACTAGTAGGTGTTGATTTGATTTTTCTAGTCATATTACTGTTGCATGGCCATTATCTATGTGTGAGGATAGTTGTTGGTTTGGAGACCGCTTGGGTGCAATGTGGTATAATTGCGACCCCCAGATGTATGTTTATGACTTCCTATGTTGCTTGTGTTTACGTATTGGGTTCAGTGGTGAGATTTTGACTCGGTGGCCCAATTATGGTACGTGGTATACCTAGATCCCGATATCACACGAGAGATACATTTGTAAGGTACATCTCTGTGAGTTATATATATATATATATATATATATATATATATATATATACTAGGGTATGCCCGTGCCTGAAGGCACGACGAAAATTTTCCAAAGTACGTATTCGACAAACAACAAATATTTTCCAAAGTATGTAATCGCGAAACGACAAAAATTTTCAAAGTGCGTAATTAAAAAACGACAAATTTTTTGAATAGTTTGCCCATGCCTGAAGGCACGCGGATAATTTTGAAAAACAACAAAAAAAATTCGAAAGTGTGTAACTGCAAAACAACAAATGTTTCATTCCTCGACAAAACAAAGAGTAATTTAAAAAAAATGACCATAATATAATTATTTATAAGACTATCCACCATGTTTAACAAATAATAAATAGTCCAACAACTTATATACAAAGTTGAATCAATTACAACAGGACGCAATCATAATAGGAAAATAATTGACAAAAAAAACTTACACAAACCAAATTCGACAATGAAAAAATGGAACTCATGACTTTAAAGTCAATTTTGACCCTTTGGACATCGCCAAAAATAGCCCAAAACGTAATTAGCTAGGCACATGCGATACGAATCTAATGGCGCCAGAATCGCCTCATTCCGATTTACGGTTAAAAAGTTATGGCATTTCTCCCAAAACATACTCTTTTAACTTGAAACAGAATAAGAGCTTCAATTATTGAAAGCAACATAAGATATTTGTCAAATTTGAATCACACATGACTGAGTACATCTTTCACAAATGAAACAAAAGAAACAACACAAAAGAAATGAAACTAAGTGAGAAAAAAAATCATTAATGAGCACCAAAAATAACTCAGTCCATTACAACTACAACGATAAAATAAAGTTTACAATATGTGGAGGTGTCAAGTTTGAGAAACTATTGCATATGTAAACACTCCTCGCGTTGAGCTAATATTCCACTCGATTATGATCATTTCTTATAGAAGCAACCTTGGCCTTGCGTGCATCCACTTCTGAAGTGAGATTGTCAATATGCCTTCACTGCCTTAATCTTCTTCTCTATATTTTTTAGCCTACTCTCACGATTATTGGCATGTTCGTGAATTGATATTTCAAGCGATGACACTTTAGCTACGCTATTTTCGTACAGAAGTTACTTATATTTAGCAGTAGACTTGGCTTCCTCAAGATCCTTCTCAATCCTCTTAACTACTTCACTGAGCTTATACAACATATACCAATGTTCTGCAGTAGGTTTGAAAAAAAATTTATAGAACAGAAGACAACACAACATATACACAACATATACTTCATATACGCAGTATATAAGTATGAAACGATAACACAACATATGCACCATAAACACAACATATACTTCACTGAGTTATGCAACATAAAAAAATTAAAAAGCTAACACATCATATACTCAATGTTCTGCAACAGGTATGACAAAAGATAACATTAAAACTTATAAAAGAAATTGCAATATAAGTATCAAAAGATAAAAGTAACCATATAAAAAAAGGAAAAAAGAGGCATAGATATTACTATTAATTACTACTATCTAAGCATGTATAACATCTATAAATTATCTAATTACTTATGCAAAAACTCTGTCTCTCACTAATATAAAACAAACTAATACACTAATATAAATACAACAGGTACTAAACGTCCAAAAACTGACTTCCCCCAATTTGATCAAATCTTTTTGAAAATGAGACTAATACACTAATATAAATATAAAAGTGAAAAATTAGAATAATACTAAACATTAGGTCATGTGGCCATACTCATAAGGGATTGCTTGAGTTACCCTTATGATAATGTTGATATTAAAGATACCCCTGCTTTCATAATGAGGAAACTTATTTGGGGCCAGTACTGGAAACTTATTCACGTAGGGCCATCTGTAGCTGCCAAAGTTTATTGAGTTCAAATATGTTTATATATGGTTCTAAGGCTCATCAGATGCAAATATATAGCCAGGTCGATCTTAGCACTGTCCGTTGGATAGGTTCAGGAAGGTGGAATCTCGGGTAAGATGCATCTATATCAAAGTCAGTCCGCTTAAGAAACGCATCACCTATAGATCTAGTTACCTAATAACAATGTGCATCAAAACAAAAGAAGCAAATGAGATGATTAGAAAAATGAGAAAATAAATTGTTTTTTTAAACAAAACAGAACAAATAAACATGAATAATCACTTATATTTATTTTTTCCTTTTCATTTCCTTTGTTAACAACTCGAATATGTGAAAAATATTTCACTATTTCATTTTAAAACCATACTGAACTATATAAAAAGAGAAGCTCTTCTACGACAGATATAAGGACATATATACAGTGCATTATATGTGACCATCATGAGGTACCCTTTTGAATATTTTCAATACCCAATCTACTCAACTGGTTAGATAAGCATATTTTGAACAAAGCGTGTGTTGTATTGAACTGAGAATGATTGTGAAATAGTGAGTTGATACAACACAATTAAAATAATTCAAGGGTATGGTTATGCTAATTGGAAGCTTTATTCGTTTGCTTACATACTAACACCTAATATAAAGTTTAACTATTAATTACATAGTAGTGATACTAATAAAAAGAGCATACTTGAATGATGACTTTGACATGCCACACCTCGTGCATCGAAACAATATCTGTATCATCTGAGTGCATGGACATGAGTTCTTATCTAATCTCACACGATTTATAACAACTGAAATATAAGGTACAGAGCATTACGGTTCGGGTATTTGTAGCGGCTGTGGTGTGCTGAGTGGGGGGAGGTTTGGTATAGCATAACAACGGATTTATAATAATATAGCGCAATTATCTCACATCATAGTGTAATAAAATGAAGCCCAATAATTCATCCCATAGAAATTCAAATGAAAAAGTCCTAAAAAACCAATCAAAACATCATTCATGTAAGAAATGGAGTCAATTAAGTTCAATCGCAAATGCAAAATATGATTTCTCATAATAACTGAACAAATGCAGCGTTCATATATTATTCAAAGAATTATAGTCTAGCAAACTAAGTCTAGCAAATTTAATTAATGCAGCTCGCGTCTGTTCTCATCTATGCAGCTCTAATATCATATATGCAGCTCATATATGTGTTCTGTCAAAAACATATATCATCCAAACCAAACATAACAATCAAAACAATTACACACCAATCTTCTTCAAAACAAAATTAAGCTTGCATCCTTCCCAAAAAATTTAACTTTAAAGCTATAAAAAGATGTTAAAGAGTTTTGATCTGAATGATAGATATTTCATTGGTGCTTCTTAGTTTTTGTTGCTTCCTTCAACAAAATTTACATGAGTGTTACTTTCCTAATTACATAACCAAGATAAAATGGGAATTAATGTTTAACACTTGTAACCCTACATGGAGACTTGGAAAGATCTATATTTTAAACATTAGTAGACCTAGTTCCAACAAAATGTATTATAACAGGATCCCACAACGATTATTTATAGTTAAAACATTGTGAACTTTGATCACAATCAGATGCCACCATTAGTATATTTATAAAGGAAAAATAATTAATTCCATTGTCTTGCATCCTCCCACACATTACTTCTGGAAACACCAGTAACTGAATTTGTGCCTATATATAACATAGCTCACATATTCATGTTCTACAGTTACATCTAATAACAATGTAGAAATACCATACCATAATAGATCAGGGGCAAACTTTTCAGCAAGATTAGTAGCTTTTAGTGCCAATTCTTCACGCATTGCAAAGTCTGCAGTGCCAATATACTGAAATAGATGAGTGTCAGTGACATCCTTTCGGCTTTTGGCAAGAAACCTTCGAGGGCAGACAATGAGCAGTTTCCTGATCAACTACAAATGAGAAAAAATAAATGTGCAAGTTAAGTTGATATAACCCAAAACATGATATTGAAAGCAAATGATCATGTAAAAAAAAAGTAAAATTATATACATTAATAACAAACTTGAGGAGTAATTTTAGTTAAAACTAATCGTTCAAGCATTCCCGAATTTTATATGACAAAGTGGGAATAAAATGTTAATATAATAAGATTGACACAATAAAAGATATAATGAATCATTATATGGTAAGAGAGATCAAACTCTCTCAACGGATGATTTGTGAGGCAGAGATATGACAATGTGTTTAATTTAGGAGATAAAAATGATCCTCTTAAAAACAAAATATATATAAAAGGGGAAATTAGATACTAAGTACTACTATATTTTATACTCTCTAATGTGTTTTAACAAATACTTCATGAGAGACACTAAGAACTCATGAAATTATGCCACTTTCAAGTTCATATTTCTCGATTTTCAAACACCTTAAGAATGTACGATTTGTACAAATTTATCATGAAAATTAAAAACAATGTAACACTCTTAAAACTTCAAACTGTTAGTGTGATCTAGAGTGAAAATAAAGATGCCATATTCAATGTTTACCTCTCCCATTTCAGCCTCTACAAACCCCTCCCTGGTTATATGGAGTCCATTACTTTCACCCGTTTGTTGGTTGGTGTAGTGAAAATAAAGATGCCACATCCAATGGTTGTGCAATGATTGTCGTTTGTTGTTGTTGTTGTAGTGAATAATAGTCACTTAAAATAGCAACCTGCATATTTAAAAAAAATTACAAAAAAGGCGAAAACATTTATAATTGGGACAACCATTAATTGAGATGCATAGTTTATAGCAATCATAATGAAACATCCCAAATAACTATGAAAACATTAGAAGGTGGGAAGATAATTTCATGATCAGTATACTCTCGCGGTATCGGATCCCAATGATATTGTTATCCACTGAGCAAACTTCTTGCTCAAAAATGGTTTCGGGTGCTATAATGTGTTCAAGAACAATTGTGAAGTCTTTGCCATTTACTACCAAGAAGGGCTTATTGTTCTTGATCAAAGGACATTTGGGTAGAGCGGTCAAGCAATATCAATAATTGGTGGGCCCCTTGGGGCCATTTTATCTACACCATTACATCTACTTACAACCAACATATATGGTATGGAAGTAACTATTATAGGTGTGTACTGTTCTAAGCAATATGCTGCTAACATTGGGATGAGAAGTGATGCAGTTAAGGTGTCCATAGAAGATCTGACCCGTAGGCTAGTTGCGGGTGCTCTTAAGGTTGTTGAACCGTCTCTCCCAGCTTTGGTCCCTCCGGTCCATTAGTTTATTTTTCTTATTTCATGCCACATAATATGCATCTACTTCACCATGGAAAAAAAGATATCCTGTATTATGCAAGGGAAAAAATTAACATTGAGGCATGTTTAATAATAAGTAATGTCTCATCCTATTTTATCAGTATTTGACAACATTATATATACTTTGGGAGAACATAAAATATAACAATGCAACTACCTGAATTCTCGGAGAGTGATTAAGCTTACACAGTCCCTTTGTATGGACATAATGAGTTTCGTCCATGAAATTATAATCCTTTTATCCCAATCCAGTTGATTAATGTTAGTGTTGATGATGGTTCTGGATCCATTTTAATCATGTGATGCCAACCATTGAAGCTACCTTCCACCTCTATAGTCTCGCCTTCACCATAATTATGCGCTTTGTTTATCTTTATTTCTACTTTAGTTTGCGATTCCTTCTGATGCAGCATGACCTTGAGACGATTAACTTGAACTTAATTCTCCTTTTTTCTACTCTCAATATCCAGACCATCATCGTTGTCAGCACTTAATTATACTCTCGTTAAAAAATCGTCATTCCTTGAGGTGCCATGTTCTGAAGCTGAAGGCATGAACTGCGAGGATGATAATATAGTACTTCCATTAAATATCTTAATAGCATTAGTTATACAAAGAACCTGCTCTTTTTGCTTTTCATTAAAGGAGCTTGATTCTACTTCTGTAGAATTCTTTGATTCAATGAATCTCGTGTGGTCATCAATCAGAACCACCAATGCATATAATGTCATTAAAGATATGAAATCAGAACTTACAATTTGAAATAGTACTTATCAACCCCATCACTATCGTATAACCAGATCTTTACCTGTAATACATTAGTTAATAATAAGTAAAAACACATGTTGAACATAGAAAAAGAAAGGTCTGAGAGAATAGATGATTGAGAGAGAAGGGGAGATAAAGGGGTAGATGATGGATGAGGTAAGAGGGACATAAAGGGGTAGAAAGGTCTATAGCAGTAAGATTAAGAGCATTCACCAAATTAATGATACAACACTAAGATTATTCACACAATATATTTTTTAAAGAATGCTAACAGTAACTAAAGAACACATGAGCATATCGACTGACACTTCATCTCTTTATAAAATTACTGCATAAATAAAAATACAACTAACACTGAAATTGAAAATACCCAATATACATTTTATGACAACAAAAAGGACCAATTTACAAATGTACCTGTTCTGATGTATTTGTGACACCAACATTGCAATGTAATGCGTACAACATAGATAGTATACTATACATAACGCTACATTAAATGACTATACATAAAGCTGCAAATTGGTAGATTTTAACCACTTGATCTAAACTATAATGAACCAAGTACACAAATTGTTTATAGTACAATAACTCAATTTTACAAACTTTCAATTACTTCACTTTTTGAAGATAATCAGCTGTTATATGTGAGTGTTATACATTTTCCCTGAACTATCTAAGTTCTTTGTTCGAACTTTCATGTCTAACTATACCAAATGTAAAGCTTAAGAGAAATACAATAATTTTTAGAAAATTGAACATATATACCCCAGACATTATTCTTTCTTCAATGCCTTCAAGGCTTGGCAGCCTATAGGAAATATGGATTCAAAAGTAGTCGAAAAACTGAGAATATGCAGGAAAGGAGTTTGTAAAAGGTTAAAATTAAAAAAAAATCCCCAAAATTAACCACAAATACCTTATTTAAAATCATTATTGTCAACTTAAAGAACATATAATTGAAATGCCAAACAAACATACAAATCAAATGAAAAATAAATAAAACTCAAGTAGAGAAACAAAAAAAGATCATATACCTCGATTGTGTTACCTAAAATTACTTAGATATGCAAAATAGAAGAAAAAATTGAATAAATTATAACACAATACATGACGCACAAATTCAACATCACCATAATGTCGGGGTATATATAAATGATTATATGTTTATGGATATTATGATGGTAATACCAAGTCATGAATGATTTTCCTTTCTTAATTAGAACTACAAATAAAGTCAACATAAAAATATATCATAAAAATGGAATCTTACAACTTCTTCACTCATCAATATTCAACCCAATGAAACGCAAGAGAATAATATATGAGCTGAAACGTTAAAATTATAGTACTTTAACCCAGCAAAACCTACCTCATCCTATTTAGAATAATATCACTGACTAAGAGGTATATAGACTATTACTAATGTTCCAGTTTAAGACTATTGCTATTACCTTCCCCTTGAGTCATTAGCATATTCAATGCACACTTAAAATAATTGAACAATATATAAATGAGCATGTCTCATGAGAACCACAAAACTGAAGTTGCATCTCATGTTCTCTCATCTTCTCATTTGGCACCTCTAGGGCCACTCTATGGTAGAGTGACTTATGATCATAGGGATGTTACACCATATATCTTCCCCTGGATTTTGTGGGTCAATCCAAGAAAAATAGATCCAATGAGCATAATAGAATAACATCCCTAAATCTAGAGGTCGACCCCAAAACTAAAATTCTCCGGTACCGTTTCCTCTCACGTTTAAAAAGTGAGAAACATTTCAAAGTTCAAACACCGAGCCACATTTTCCCCTTTCTTTCTCATGATTTCGTTAGTTCAATTGAGGCATAATATCAAACACATCTGATAGCTAATTGAAAAATATAATGTGCGTGCTTAAGAAAAATAAAAAACTAAAAGCCAAACGGTGAAGCAAATAAGAGTAGACAGGCCATGAAATATGGGATAGAGTCTCTGTCGATCACTCCTATTTCGTATAAAGAGCATATATATGTTCTTGTTAGTCCACATTTTATAATGCATGATTAAAATGGCACACTATAGAGGGAGATGGACTTTCATAATAAAAATACTCACATGGAGAAAGTAACACTTATTATGAAGACAAATAACTTATAAACTGATGTAAATCAAGTAGATGAACAATTGTGGAACACAAAAGGACTCAAATGATCCTCAAATACCTTTATTTCTGGAAAAATCATTTTAGGTTTCACATATAATACATATGATTAATAAGAGGCGGTAATCAAGGAATTAGAAGTAAACTAAAAAATGACCTTTTGAAATTTGGTAAAAGTAAATACTTACATAGCTTCTCTATACAAAATGTATAATGGTTTTGGAACCAACGTCGACTCGTTCCCATATCTGAATATGAATTTGAAGCAAAAACCTATATATGGATGAATAACCCAAGTCAAGTGAAAATAGAATCTAGATAATCAAGTCATAACGACCTAAATCGAAAAACTACCATATTTAAAACCCAAATGGTACATGTAAAATCAAAATTAACAAAAATATACATCTTAAAATCTGAAACCAAACATCCTAAAGTGAAAACATCTATTTTAGAGAGAGAAAGAGAGTATACCTGATTAAAATTACAAAACCAAAATTAAATTCTAAACTTTACAACAGTTACTAAAAGTCTTAATTTTAAACCCTAAAGGGCCTAAATAATAGAACTCCCATATTTTTGAAACCATTGAGTCTAAATGTAATATCTACAAAATCAAATCAAATCAAACCCAGTGTTTCAAGTTAACTAAAAGAACAATTTAAAGTGTTGAACACCTACGAATGTTCAGTAACCACATGGTTCTCTTTAGTTAAAAAAAATTAAAAACCTAGGATATGCAATCAAATAAAAAAGTATATTCAGTAAGTAAAAAGAGTATAGTCGGGTAAGGAATATCATTACTAACAAATATAAAGACCACACAAAAAATAAAAGAAAAACTTTGCAAAAGTATAATAACCTTCAATGTCTTCTAGTATAGAACAACTTCCTTATATTACTTACAAAATTAATTGAGAACACTAAAACATGTCACGTGAGAACCGAAATCAAATTAGGATGACGACAACGAAGAAAAATAATAACTTCAAATTTTTCATACACCGAAAAACCTAATTAAACCTAATCGCTCTATATTGAAACCTAACCCACCACTACATTTATGTGAACCCTTGTTAAATAAACTTTTTCCCCAATTTTTGAACTGTCAAAACCTAAAACATGCATTTTAGCACTAAAAATATTACCTAAAATGCATAAAACTTCCCATCACTACAGGGAAAAAACATAAAATCTATAAATAGGCACAAAATAAAGAAAAGAAAATGAGTATACCTATTTAGGTTGTTCCATGTATAATCAATAATCTGTACAAGAAAAAATAATCAACAAAACACAAAAAAAATTATTATATTCCTACACATAAGCATACATGTGAACAGATATAAAACAAAATGAATGAAATCGAAATAGATCTTAATCGAAATCAAAATGAATAAAGCCCTAAAATAAACCCAAATCAAATAATAATCCCCATGTTCTCATATCTGTTTTCAAAGCCTTGAATCCCATGTATGTGCGTATGTATTGTAGGAGATGAAGAAATTAAGTGATTGAATGTGTGTGCGTGTGTCTATGTGCGTGTGTGAGGGAGATTACATGTAAGAGGAATCTAAAATCCATATGATCGATCGAGTTTGAGGGAGAGAGAGAGAGAGGGAGGGAAAAGAGAATTACCTGCTGATTTGAGAGAGAAAGAGAGGAGAGAGAGAGTTGAGAAATGATCGAGAGAGGAGAGCGGAATGTAGTGTTTCTGTGTTTCTTCGTTGTGTGGGGACCAAAGGTGTAATTTCCTATTTTACGCATGTTTTTGAATTTTGAGTAAGAGAGGGAAAGGAAATCAAGTGTTAAAAAAGAGGGAGAAATAAAAAATAAAAGGGCAAAAGAGTAAAATGCATCAAAATGATCTCATCCCTCCATCTCTAGCCTTGTTGGCTTTCATCCGAACCGTTAAATGTCTTCCAAACTTATGAATAGTGAAAACACCATTGTAACTTATATATATATATATATATATATATATATATATATATATATATATATTTGTGTATATGAGATATTGTGTGATTATCTATTTATAGCATGTGTGTAACTATCAAATCATTTATGAAAGTATGCCTAGTGAAGGTAATATAAGCTAATGGTGATTATTAAGGGGATGGGATATGATAGCGGTTATTGTCCTAGTTAGAATGGGAAGAATGATTAGGATAATAAAATTGATGCTTTAGGTATGCACTGTAGATGAGAGGTGAGGATTGATCTCATGTCAGTGCAACTAAATAGTTAATTATCAAGGTAATGCACTACACGTTTATGTTTAAAGCATTTAAATACTTGTAAAATATTTAAAAAAAACAAATTCTAGCTTTAACATGCTAGAAAATATATTTTTGTTTTCAATCCCCCAGGAATGAAACAGTAGGGACAACACAATAAGTTTCTTTCATGAGATTGCAAGCAATATATGTGGATGCTGCGAGATTGATTGTAGCATCTCAGTTCATTTTTATCTAGATAAGATTCAGTTCCAATTCCTATATTCCGTTTTGTGCGTGTTGTCTGTAGATAGATAGGACTTTACTTTTGAGTCATATATCTCCTATTACTTCTAAGTTGCATGTTTATATTTACATTATATGTGGTAACGGATGGTTTATTCGGTTTATTTTATTTATGATTATTCTCTTATCACGTGGTCATTTTATTTGGTGCATGTTTATGATGGTTATATTTATAATTGTTACAGCTGTGATGGTGAGAATGAAGTCATAATTGATTCTCGTTTAATTTTAATAAAGGCCTGATCAACAGGTATTAGAATAGGTGAGGTGTCATAATGGACTCATACGGACTTAATGATAGAGGCATGAGATAAACACCGAAGGTAGTGGACTTCGTGTAAAGTAAGAACTATTGAGAAAGAACTAATATAATATAAATATAAACAATTGATAATAAACTCGATGTTTCATAAAAAAACATTATGTTCTTTATTTATATCCTTTGGGGGTGATATTGTGGGGATTACTATTGGGGTTGTATTTGTACACGGGTAGGTAGTTACATCTGTGTTATATGATAATTAGTTCTAATTTATTATTTATTATAGTGTAGATATCAGTTATCATAATATGACTTGGGTCGGATAATGCACATAATATTGCACTTAGATGAGGGGTGGGACACTTATTGCACATGAGAGATAATGGATGGCATGTATTGTAAATTAACCCCATGATTATTTATTTGTATTGAACTTAATGCTTGCAACATTAGGGATCTAACCCAATATTATTAAAAAAAATCTACGTTTATCTGGGGAGGATCAATAGGGTTGAGGAAATATCAGACTTGTAGTCCCACTTTTCATAGAAGATTTTAGTCTTTTGATTCTACCATAGGTTGCTATTTACTTTAGATTTGGTTAATTCGATGTTAGAATTTTATATGGGCATAAGCCTAGATTTATTATCTAGTTACTTTTTATTCAGAATCGTGATGTGTAGATATTTCATATGTCAGCTGGTTTGGGACCTATTTAATTATGTGATTATGTCATTTTTGTTCTGTTTTGCATGCATGTATGGTTTTATTACAGTTTTTACTTTGTGGTTTAATGCTGAGAATGATATAGATTAATCTATAAGACCCATCTTCGACATATTATTCGGGTCGAATATTAAGTTAAAAGTGGGGGTTGTCATAATTTATATCAGAGCATCCACATTCTAGTGTCCTTAGGATCTGTGTTGTGATCGTTACGTTCTACATTGATGTTTAAGGATCATTGTACTCTTTGCAATTTGTTACTAATACTTTGCTTTCAGATGGTAAACACTCGACGTGGTAGATCACGTCTCATGACCAACGAGGCTATAAAGGGTAGGGCTTAGCAGGAGCAAGATCCATAACCACATCCGCCATTAGCACCACCCATAGCTATGGTAATATACATAATTTCTATAGTTACTTAAGTAGTTTCTATAGTGATAGCTGCCATGTTACAGCACTTTCATCCACAGCCATTGCCACCACAGCAGGTAGTGTTACTAGTTCATCCGTATGTTTTCATTTGAGAGAGAGCGAGGGAGGCCTTTCTCAACGTCCACCAAATAGAGTTTGTTGGGAGTACTGATATTACTATATCATGCTAATGGAAGAAGATTATTCAGAGGAATTTGAGAATGGTGGAGTGCATAGAAGTGCACAAACAAATGTTAGCTTCATTCATATTGGTAAGAGCATCCCTATAGTGGTGGGAGTTGATCACCATACTGGATAAGGGGGATAATATAAATATTAATTAGTTCTGGATAAAGTACGATGGCAAGTACTTCCCACCCATAGTGAGGACATAGATGAAGATACGATTTATGGATGTCAAATATGACAACTGTATCATAGTAGAATATGAGGTGGAGTTTACCGCACAATCATTATTTGCCTTAAATAAGGTAGATGTCAAGGATAAGAAAATGGATATGTTTGCTTATGGGTCAGCCTATCACATCAGGAAGTCTTTCTTGGGGAACCTGTCATTTACTACTTATATGAAGATGGTGAATACTGCCTCACTACATTCTCATGATTACAGGTCATTTCAGAATAGTAAGGGAGATAAAAGGCCCAATTCAGAGGGCAAGGCAAATGGGAGTCGTACTCAGGGAGTCCAGTAGTTTAAGGGATCCTAGTTAAGAGATTATTTTTAGAGGCGTAAGGTTTTCAATAATCAAAATAAGTAGGGACATCAGGGCTAGGGTCAACAGTTCCAACATGACCATCAAGGCTCGAGATAGCAAACGGGAGGCCAGTAGGGTCAATGGCAATAGGGTCAGGGCCGGTAGGGCCAACGGGGATAGCAACATGATAGGTTCTAGTTTCAAGGACAATATTTCACCTGTGGAGAGACAAGACATATGGCAAGGATGTTCCCTCAAGAAAATTATGGTGCACGAGATAAAGGGTTCAGTGTGGGTATCAGGCATCTCACGGACAACATCAACAGTTTTTAGCCCCACCATTCGTAGCAGTGCCAACACTACTTGCCTTGCCTCGGGGGCAACAACGGTAGTTACAGTATGGGCTTGTGTATCATGTCTCACCCGGAGAGGTACTAGCAATGGTGCAGGAAACAGAGGGCATGTTTCCTATCTTCGGGCACGTAGGATACATTTTATTTGATAATGATGCATCGCATTTGTTCATTAGTACTAGATTTGTTGGTCATCGAGGATGGTAGGCTTAGTGTCAAACATAGTAATTCACATAAACTCATAATGGGTAGAGGGCAACCCATACATTCCATGAGTAGAGGTATATGGGTTGATATTGGGAGACTTAGGTTTGTATCCAACCTACTTATTTTAGACATGTCAAACTAATATTTTCCTGGAGATTGATTCCTAGACACTTATCGAGATTATGTTGATTATTTTAGGAGGTCCATTATCTTTGCCATTTTGGGGAAAAATATGTTCTTGGTTGCGATGCCATGCTGAGAGGGAAGGTCGAGCATACATTTATACTATATTGAAGAGGATACTTTGAGGCATTCGTCATTGTGTTAGAGTCTATTCTAGTTGTTAGGGAATTCTCAGTTGTGTTTCAAGATATTTCGCTATTACCATCGAGTAGAGTGATTGAATTTATGATTTATTTGGCTCCGACTATGAGAGATATTATCTATGCACTGTATCATATGGATCCATTGGAGATTAGAGAGCTTAGGGATCAGATTAAGCAGTTTTAGGGATAGGAATTTATTTAGAGGATTACTTCACCTTGGGGTGCTCTATTTCTATTTGTGAAGAAGAAAGACGAATCGTTAAGGTGTTATTGATTATTGGGAGTTAAATAAGGTCACCGTATGGAACAAATATTTGTTACCCCATATGTTCGACTAGTTAAGGTATGCTTCATAATTCTCAGAGATTAAATTGAGATTGAGGTACCATCAGTTCAAGATTCGAGATCAAGATGTTTCAAAAACAGTGTTTATGATAAGATATGGATCTTATAAGTTCATAATTATGCCTTTCTGTCTAACCAATATGCCAATAGTGTCTATAGACCTGATGAATAGGGTGTTTAAGGACTTCTTGCATCATTTGGTTATAGAGTTCATAGATGACATATTCATTTATTCTCGAACCATAAACGAGCATGCTCAGCACTTGCGGATGGTCTTACAGACATTATAAGAGCATCACCTCTATGTTAAGTTCGAGAAGTGTATTTTGGTTGGGGGTTGAGTTCTTAGGCTACGTCATGTTCGAGATAGGGATAAAAGTTAATCCAGTGAAGGTTTCGATAGTGATGGATTGCGTACAACCCACGACATCTACAAAGGTGCACAGTTTTTTAGATTTTGTTGGATACTACCATCGATTCATTAAGGGATTCTCAAAGATAGTCGGGCCTCTGATGAATTTGATGTGAAAGGGCATACTATTTGTTTGGTTTGATCTATTCCAATAATGTTTTTACAAGAGGAAGGTCAAGTTTCCTTCATCTTTGGTGATCACCTTACCTCATGGGGGGTAGATTATAAGGTTTTTACTAGTGCAGGAGGAGAGGCCTATAGATTATAATTCCAAAAAGTGTAAGCCTCACAAAGGGAATAACCCCACCCATGATCTGGAGTTGGTAGCTGTAGTGCTTCCACTACGTATTTGGATACATTATCTTTTAGGAGAGAAATTCTATTTGTTTACGGAACATCAAAGTTTGCAATACTTGTTCACACAGAGGCAGTTAAATATAAAGCAGTGTAGATGGCTTTAGTCCATGAAATATTATCATTTTGATATTCAGCATCAATCTGGAAAGACGAATATAGTTGCCAATGCCTTAAGACGTAAATCGACAGTTCAGCTAGTAGCAATGTGGAAGGCAAAGTGGAGTTCGCTTCACAATGACGATGAGTTCTTGCTCCCATTTATGGAAGTTCTTACCATCACACTTGAAATTATCATTCAGGTCGTGAAGGCATGGGTGGTGGATTCTTTTTTCTAGGAGAAGATTAGACAGTTATTAGAAAATAGAGTGAAGTATTACTCGATTAGTTCTAAGGGAGGATTACGGTTTCAGAGTAGGTTAGTAGTTCCTGAGAACGAAGAGTTATGATGGGAAGTTATGACTGAGGCACATGGGTCACATTTTTTGGTACATCCGGGTGGGGATAAGATTTACCAGGATATGAGGCACCGATATTGGTGGTCAGGCATGAAGAACGACATCATCATTTTTGTGTATTAATGTGTGATGTGTCACTTAGCGAAGGAAGACCATCAAAAAGCGACATGTGTTCTATAGCCTCTTAATATTTTGATGTGGAAATGGGAGAGAATTTTCGTAAATTTCATCATTGGATTACCTATTTCCCAATGGGGACATGATGCCATATGGGTAATCGTAGATTGTTTGATAAAGGTGACTCAGTTTTTATCAGTTCGAACGGATTATACCTCAGAACAGTACGCCAAGATCTTCATTATAGATATTGTGAAGTTGCATTGTTTATCACTTAATATTATTTTAAATAGGGACAAGACATATGTGGTCCACTTTTAGAGGAGTTCCCAATGGGCATTAGGGGTAGATTTGATGTTGAGTACCTCGTATCACCCACAGACAGATGATCTGATGGAGTGGGTGAATCAGATGTTAGAGGACATACTACAAATGTGTATTTTGGACTTTAAATGTTGTTAGGAGTAGTACTTACCATTAGTAGAGTTAGCTTATAAAAAAAATTTCCAATTTACTACTGGTGTGGTGCCATTCGAGGATTTGTATGAGAGACCATGCCGTTCACCCTATTATTGGTTAGAGGTGGGGGATAACAAGATTATCTAATCAGAGTTGATACAAGACACCTCGGAGAAGGTGAAGATGAAAGGGTAGGATTCAGATTGCCCAGGATTGACTAAAGAGTTATGCAGATGCAAAAAAGAGGCACTTAAATTTTAAGGCTGGGAATCAGGTGCTACATAGGGTCTCTTCCATTAAGGGAGTGATGAGATTTGGGAAGAAATGGAAGTTATCTTCCCGATATGTGAGACCATTCCCTATTATTGAGATGATCGTACCAGTAGCATATCATTTAGCCTTACCAGATCACTTGCACATGATCCACGATGTTATCCATGCTTCGACATTATGGAGATTCCATATAGATGAGGTATCTTATCAGCACGTAAATATTGACTAGATAGAGCTTCAGCCTAATGTGAGTTATGAGAAAAATCCTGTCACTATTTTGGATCATACGGAGTGTAAACTTTATTCTAAAGTAGTTCTTTTAGTGCGCGTCTAGTGGGGGAACCATAATGAGGATGAGTCAACATGGGATATGGAGGATTACATGCGAAATAAATATCCTAAACTCTTCTCGTCGGGTAAAAGGTTGAATTATGATGACGAAATTCCTTTATTGGGGGGAGAACGTAATACCCCATAATATTGGTTAATTTACATTGTGAATGATTATATGAATTATTTTCACTAAATGTTATTATAATTAATAAGTGTAATTAATAAGATGGACTATAGGAGGTTAACACGTAAAATAATTAAGTGTGTAATTTACTTTATGTTGGGAGGCTTTACCGTGAAATTTGAGGTATACATATTTTGAGTGGACTCCGGAGTGATATGGAGACCCATTGATGTGTTTTAAACGTCTTAAGTTATGTCCAAGGGGTAGATATACCCTTATGGGGGTATTTTTCTATTCTGGATTATGGGCTCTTTTAAGTGCCCGAAATTAGGCATGATTAAGATGTATGGGAATTAGAGTTTTTAAAGGGGTCAAAGACTCTTTCATTAAGGTTATATTACCAACTAAACAAATCCCTAGCATTCATAAGCACCTGGGAGAATTGGATAAATCTTGGAGAGGAGAAATTAAAGGTATTCAAGAGGGGATTCTTCTACCTTCAAACCTAAGACAAGAATTTTAATGTGTACTAATTTATAATCACATTTTTCCATGATGATTTCATATTTTAGATTATGTTTGGAGCTTTAATTCATATTATCTGAATTATGTTATTGTTGTCACTAATTAGAATTAGTTATCAATTAATCCCATGTTGAAAGTTGATATTTTGGTGATAAACCTGAAACTGATATAGTCTAATAATTGAAAATTATGCTATAATCCATTATCTAGGATCCATTTTCATTTCTGAATCAAATCCATATATCAACTTAATTTATTATGAAATTGAAAGAAAATTGTAAACCATTGATGTATTAGGCAAAGAGGTGACCTTTATTAATTAACTCATGAAATTGATGAATTAGTTTGCTTCTGATGATTAGGATTTAATGGAAACTTATTCCCATATTTAGAATTAATTCTAATATAGTTGATTCGAGGTTTAGGATCCTTAGAACTCGTTAATGGAAGTTGGAGAAGAAAACCATTCATTTTTAAGAAAATCTGGGCCCGATGCGAATCTATTTGGCCCTAGAGGAGAATTCATTCGGCCCCTGAGTTGAACTGAGTCATGTTTGGAAAATGGATCAGGAAGTTATTCTGAGTTGATTTGAGTATATAAGAGGTTATCCATTTGAGGAATGATTGATATAATGAATAAATGAGGATTTGTAACATGAATCTAAAGACATAAATTATTATAATTATAGCAGACAGTTTATAATTAAGAATAGTTACTTATAACATAATTCGACATTGTGGGAATTGGACTAGATTTGATGGATGCATGAGAAGTGAGATATCTTATTGGGTAGTTACATATATTATGTATCGTATATTTGTGTATTTTATAATGATTTGAATATGCCTTTAGTCACGTTGAATCCATCAATTGGGAGTTCACGTTCAACATCAAGATCGTGTATAACACGTCAGCTTAGATGTGTTGGATATCGTGGAGGTCATTATTTTAGAAATGTGTTTAAGGGTGTCACCCATTCGTGGTGAGAGAAGGTTGATTGACTGGAGCCATAATTCAGGATAGGTATGGTCCCATTAGTGGTTCTACTATGTATCGATCACCCCCTTTGTTTATTTACGTGTTTTGCTTAAGCCCGTTAGGTGATGGACTCTTGCGGACTTACTAATACAGGTAGAGATGGACGCCGAAGATAGTGGACTTTATGTGAAGTAAGAACTATTTAGGAAGAATTAATATAATCTAAATATGGACAATTGATAATATACCCGATGTTGCATAAAATACATTGTTTATTTTATTTGTATCCTTTGGGGGTGATATTGTAGGGGTAATATTGAGGTTATATTCATACATCGCAGGTAGTTACATCCCTTTTATATAATAGTTAGTTGTAATTCATTCTTAATGATAGTTTAAGTATTAGTTATTATAATATGGTTTGGGTCGGTAATACGCGTAGCATTGCACCTAGATAATGAGTGAGATACTTATTACATATGAGAGCAATCCGCATGATTATTTATTAATATTGAAGTTAATTTTGGAAATCTTAGGGATCTTACCCAAAATTATAAAAATAATTTCCAGGTTTATTTAGGTAGGATCAGTAGGGCTGAGAAAATATCAGACTTGTATCTCCACTTTGTATAGAATATTTTAGTCTTTTGATTTTAACATACGTTTCTATTTACTTCGATTTTAATTAATTTCGTTTTAGAGTTTTTTATGGGCACAATCCTGAATTTATTATTTAATCAGCGTTTATTCAAAGTCATGATGTGTAGATATTTCATATGTCAGTTGGGTTAAGACTCATCTAATTATGTGATTATGTCATTTTAGTTCTATTTAGCATGTGTTGATGGTTTAATTACAGTTTTTACTTTATGGTTTGATGCTGAGAATGATATAAATTATTTGATAAGCCTTATCTTCACTATATTATCCTGGAGGACTACTACATGGAAAATGGGGGTTGTCACGAGATAGAGCTTGGTCTGGAGAATTTTCAGTACATAGAAGAAAAAAGGACAAATTTTAAAAGGGTTAGCGGAACTGTAAGATGGAGCATGTCTATTGATAGATTGGATTTTAGTGGAACAATCGAAGTTAAGGTCTTCATTATTAAGGATGGAATTTACTTCGATCTGGTGTGTTGTAAAGGTTTTTTTTAGTAGTATTGGGTTTAAGATTGGATGAAGGAGCAATGACTGCCATATTGATGAGGATTTGAATGTCATTCTTTAGGTGGAAACACTGATCAGTGTTATGCTGGACGATCTGATTGAAATCACAATAAGAGTCATGCTTAAATTTTCTTTGAAGTTGGGTTGGCAATTGACGAGGGTTTAAAAGCTTGATAAGGTTTCTTGACAATAGAGATTGCTATAATTTTAAGAGGGGATCATGGATCTTGGTGTATTCCTTCTTAGTTATAACGAGACGATCTTCTGCTACCCATAATGCCATAGTCTAAGAAATGTTATTGATGGTTTAGACGATGGTATTAGGTGGTTTGCTAGGAGTGAACTACCCTGTTGCTTTTTTCGACTAATACTCGACTTTATAATTGCTAACACTCCTTTTGATTTCGACCCCCGACACTTCGAGGGCTTTGAAATGTGGGTAGTATTGGATTCTCATTGAGGGTCAGATATGTGATAAAAATTCTTCTTCACAATACTCATATGTTCATCCTCAAAAAGTCAATTCGTCATGGTATCAACTTTTCCTCTCAACCTATCGATAAAGATGATGAATGACTCTCTGGGTTCTTTTTAAGTAGTTTGAGGTATCAGCGAGTGACTTCTAAGTCTTCGTTATATTTTTCTTGGGCCATGAATTATCTAGCCACGTCTTCCTAACTATAGATTCAATATTCCTCTAATGATAAGAACCTTCGAAGATTGCTTTTTTAATAGTCTGCTAAAATAGCTTGGTCATTATCTCCTAGGTATCTCCTAACAGTCTCATAGAACGATGATAGTTATAAAGATGCATGATGGGAGGTCCTCTACCTCCAAACTTTATGATGCCTGACATTTTAAACTTCTTTGGCAACCTAGATTTTGGGTAGGGAGACATGTGGGTGTAATCAACATAGTTTCTGGAAATCTTGACTTGGTTAAAATTCTTGCATATAAACATGAGGCCTTTCTTAACCTTGTTCAATTATTATTCTTTGGGATCAGTTGTAATAGGCATCGATAAGTTATCCCCTAGATGGGCAAGGTTTGATATTGGCAACTGAGCTAGCAACAATCCATTAACATGTGAGATGCATAGGTTATGAGGAACTTATAAATACCCATCTAGAGAAAAAATTTGTTCTGGTGCTTAAGGACCCATGGCATGAGGGAAGAAAACATTAGGTTCAGTAACATTAAGAATTCGATCCATGTTTCACCATATCTCATGGACATCTTCCTGTAAACTGTCGTTCTTATCACTGAGTTAAGCATGTGTCGCCATCAAGTCAGCTTGGACATTGTTCTTCTGATTCGGGTTATCCATAAGTAATATCTGGTACAATCTTCAAGTTTCCATGAAATATAGCGATGAGGGTGTAGAACTCTAGGGTGGCTTGATGACAAAGCATATAGGGAGCCATGCCAAAGTAGGATATGCGATCGCACCTGAGAGAGATAAATGATTTTTTTGTAAGAAAACGAATATTTTTGGTATTTTGAGAAAATGAGAATATATTTTTTGTATCTATATATTTTTTCTTTGAAAAGGGAAGGAAATATTTTTGTATCTTTTTAGAAAGGGAAGGAAGGAAAATCCCCCGGTGCAGTTGTTATTATTATGTTTCACTTGTATTATGTTCCTCCAATGGTGCAATTGAAATGTCGAACAAAACCCGAGTCTGGGAAAAAGATTGGGTATGCAATGAAAGAAATGGTTTGACTTGTTTCCATATTCACAGACAGGGTCCTATTTTCGTAAAGGGCGAAATATTGCAAAATTTGGGTGGTAAGATTACCCTAAATTTCAGCAGAGTTTTTCGTTAAAACTTGAAAAATAGG
Source organism: Sambucus nigra (assembly GCA_949130495.1). NCBI lineage: Eukaryota > Viridiplantae > Streptophyta > Magnoliopsida > Dipsacales > Adoxaceae > Sambucus > Sambucus nigra. Next base: position 57,645,976 of record OX422220.1, read on the forward strand.
TATGAGTGTCCTAGGGTATACGCCTATATGAGGTTTATATATTGGGAGATTAGTGAAAGGATTCACCCCTTGGCATGACTTTCACGATATACCTCTTGCCTATATGGGCAATCATTCATCAATACGTGTGGAGAAGCCAGTTGATACACCTGAGTGTACATGAATTGCCTCATGATACACCTCATGGTGATATTACGTGTGAGAGTGAATTTGATATACTCGACGTACGTAAACCAGTTCCCTACTATATACCTCTCATCGTGAGTTTGGTCAATCGGTACGATGCGGGGGAAATCGTTCAATACACGCCAAAAGTACTAGGCCAATGGAAGGTGAGAATCATATCGCTTAGGTTAATCGAGCCCCGCAAAATCGAAAACCCATCTAAATGATCCCGTAGGACAAAGGCATGAGTCTTCATTAGTGTTTTTATTCAATTTTTTATGTATACTAGGGGGAGTAGGTACTTCTACTAAGCATGAAGTAAAGAATGGGAATATAAATTGATGACATATGGAAAATATCTAAGTATAAAGAAGAGTGAAGCTAGTAAATTATGTAAAAGTAACATAACATGGAGAATATACAAAGTTTGATGATGTATACTCTAATACCCCGTATTTTTATGGCTTTTAAAACTGGGGATTTATGAAATTTAATTGAGATATTAATTTAATATTAATCCGGAAATTTATTTTTGATATTTACTACTGTGATGTGAGTTAGTAATTTTTCGAAATTTGTTGAATATTACTGGATGAGTAGAGTAATATATGAGATTTATTTTATAAAAATTATCACGAGTGAATAAAATGGCAATTATGAAAATTTAATTCGAGACGCGCCTGTGTCATGTCAGGACTAAATTATTATTATAATAGTGAATAAATTATAAGTCATATGTATGGTCGTTTTGAGTGCGCCAATATGTATGGAAGGGTCGAGATAGTTAGAAAAGTGTACCCGGGGGTTTAGTTTGGGTCTCGGGGCGTTTTTAGGCCTAATTGACATCCCGGGATGGTATTTTAAACATTTTGTATTTTTTGGTAATTAAACCCACGAATTTTCTTAGTATATATTAGCCATTTGAAGTTATCTCTTAGGGTTAACAAACAAAAAACCTAAGCCCATCCATTGGAGAAGAAGGTGAAGAGATTAGAGAAGAAGGTGAAGAGTTTCCAAGCGATCCAAGGCCTAGAACTCACCCGATTGCATCGCCACCACCATCAAAACGTAGATCGCACGACGAGGAATGCAACCATATATTTGTCATCAACAAATCAGAACTTTGAATCCCATGCAAGTATCTATCTTGCTGATTTCCAAGTTAATATACCTTCCATGTTAGTTTAGGAATGAAAATCATATGTTTTAATTGAAGAATTATATGTTTTGGAAGAGAATTTATATGTGTTGTAGGGAGAATCCATGTAGTCTAAATTCTTGATCATATGTAGAGGATTAACCAAGAGTTTAGTATGATATTTGGGAAGAAAATCTGTATTTAAGTAGAGGTTTGTGATTATTCATGCAAAATTTGGTTTTATAAAGAAATCTTAGATTAAACCCCTTTTTAATTGATTCGTTGAGGATTTATTGATGTTGTTATGTTAGAACTTGTTTATATATATTGCTTATACAATTGGATAAGTTTGATGGGAGTTTAGGATGAAATAATAGAGGTTTGGAGGGGTTATAATGAGTGAACCCGTAGGTTGATATTTGCAGCAAACTGGGCAAGAACTGCTTGATCGATCGATCGACCCCATTCCTCGATCGATCGATCCCTCTTGGAAAAGCGCATATTTTTCTCCTTCTTGTTTAATCCAATTAAGATACATAGGGACCCTTGAATATCTTTTAAATATTATAATGGGTTATGAAGAGTACCAGTAGGGTCTAAGTGGACTTCGTTGAGTGAAATTAATATGAGATGAAATTGTGGGTTAATGGAGAGTTATTTATACATTGAAAATTATGCGTACGTTTACTAAAATATGGAGACTCGTGAAATATTTAGAGTAGAAGGTAAGTGAAGGTATACCTACTGAAATTTTACTTAGTGAGATAGAATACTTCGAGAGATGAGAAGTATGTATGAAATAAATTATAAATGATAATAAAAGAGACAAATCCATTATGCGAGATAATTGAGTAATTTGTGCTAAGAGCGGATAATAACAATTATGGGTCGTGGGTGAACCTAATTTGAAAAATGTGAATATTTATATATATGACTGTGTGACTGTGTATATATTATGTATCTGTGTAAAAATCATACCCGAGCAACTTGATATCACGGAGGTTTTCGCGTCGGGACAGTCTTATCTCGATTGAACCTTTATGGGGGGATATTGACTCGTACCCTAGAAGATAGTATTCCTCGATAAAGGCTATCTGAAAATGATAGTCAGATGTTCTAAGCGACGTGAGGGTATGTTCTGACCTCTTAGGACCTGGAACTATGCTTGGCCTCCATTTGTATGTGTATTGTATTAATACAGTTCGAGAGTGATTCCTAACTCGTATTTCCCTTAGTGTGAGTGATACGGGGACTTGATAGCAGAGTATTCCAGCACAACAGATTTATACGGGGTGCCGATAGTATATATATTATATGAGTGATTGATATATATATATATATATATATATATATATGGAAACTTTATACTGTGTGTATAAGTAGTTAAGTAATGAATAAATGCTTCAGCTTTATAACAAGTGTTCGTGAATTTTGTAACGGTAACTAAGTGGTTCTAAGTAACGTAAGAATATGGAAGATAATGATTTTCTAAAACTAAATATTATGGCCTTAGTATTTCTTGAGATAAAACTTTATGGAAAATAAGTTAGATAGACTTATGAGATCAGTAGAACGGTAGGAGTACACACTAGATGAGAGGTGAGGATTCTCAAGAGAGCGTCGCATACTAACATGGTTGTGATATTAGCCAGTAAGCATTTTAAATACTTGCTAAACTATTTTTAAATTATTTTACACTCGGGCTCTGAATCATTTTCTGTCATTTCTTTCTCTCTTGTATATATATGTATGTATTACAGGTGCCCAGCCACAGGGGCATCATGCTTAGGTTCTTTAGATTGAACGTGCTACAACTTATGTGAAAGTTGTAGGCTTTTGCTTAGACGACCTCTTCATTGATTCAGTTTTTATTTTAGTTCTTCATAGTTAGGGCATGTGTTGCTCGATTTCCTATCCCGTTTGAATTTGTCAGATATTTATGTTTATGTTATTTCTAGTATTTGGTACTCTTTTGGAGTTAACGCTTGTTAGGATGATTTCAAGTATAGTTCTTAAACTTGGTTTGGTTTAATCTAGATGGTTTAATCCTTGTGTGTTAATTTCCATCCTTAGTATGTATGTTATTCTTAAACTGTTGGTTATTAATAAAGGTTTTCATATTGGTATTTAATAAAGGAAAAATGAGACTTCAAATTGTTTTGACACTTAGTTTAATTATTTAGAGTGTTTAAATTGGTAATAATTATTTTACGACAGTGATGCTGAGAATAAACCAACCGCTCATCTTGATGTTAATTTAATAAAGGACTGATCACCCGGTATTTAATTAGGCGGGGTGTTACATATACAAGGAGTGAGGCATATGAATATACACAAGACAGAGGGTGATATGTGAAAAGTGAGAGCGATATGGTAACATGTGATAGAGATAAAAAAAAGTATCATGAAAGTGTGTGCATGTGTACAAGTGAAGAGAACATGGGTTTATACACAAGTGATACGTGAAGTAAATAGAATAAGGATATGTGAATATACAAGCATGAATATCTGTAAGTGATATATGAAGAATATGGGTAAGTGAAGTAAACCATAATAAGTAGATACAAGTGGATAAAGCATGAATCATGTAACAGAAAACGAGGTATATACATGTGGTAAGAAAAAGGAGCATGATGAAGAGACGAGTATGCATGGATAGCATGATATGAGCAAGGCATATATACAACATGTGATCATAAGAGTAAAAAGGTAAGAATATGCAAGTAGAGATATATACACCGGTAGAAAAGGAGAAAAAAGAAAATAAAGCCCATATAAAATAGAGTTTACTCCTCAAAAATAATAACTTCGGCGGATTCGCCACTATGGCCATTTAGGATTTGGCGGGTTTGCCCCGAAAAGAATGATGGCGTGTGGGGATCAAGGAAGAAAATCCTATTTCTACCACTTGAGCGATATTCAATGGCTCCCACGGACATAATTTGGCTATCATCAAGGGCTGTAAAAGTACAAAGAGTGGAGAAAAAGATGTAGACATCCCCATAAAAGTGGCATAAAAGACAAACTTATTCATATAAAACCAAATAGATCACGAATCTGGTGACTAAGTTACATAATTACAATTACACCATTTTAGTCTCTCATAGACTATGATAATGTTTTCTTTTTTTTTTCTCAAAAATGCAATTTGTGTGTATCATGTATGTGGAGTGAAATAGGTGAGAAAAGAAATTGTTATACCCACATCATGGAGAATACAGGGACTAGTCATTCTAAGAAGTATAAATAAAAAAGGAAAGAAAAATAATCTAAAAAGTAGTTGAAATGTGAGAAGCACATCGGATCAAAATCCATGGCATAGAATAGAATACACACCTGAAAGGGCCACTAAAATACAATAAAGAGAAAATGGTACTCTATATGCAATACATCAAATCACTTTCCACTATGAGGGATTGGATATGCATGTCTAAGAGGATTGCAAAAATGAAAGAGAATAACAAAATATGAAAATATAATATAATGTGAGCAGCACACCGGATCACGATTCATTATAAGGAAGTGAATATGCATGTCTGACGAGGTTACTAAGAATATATATATAAAAAGCAGGAGGGTGTTTTCACTATTCACTCCATGTCATACAACAAAGGAGGAAATGTTCATGACATATCATATAAAACTCATGACATGGAAAAGGAGGAGGGTAATCTTAATTTTCGCTGAACAATCCAAAACCCACTTGGACAACCTTAACTACATGTAATCTCATTTCCAGCTACACACTATAATACCCTCATAGACAACCATAAAATCGTTTGATTATGAGCCTTCTCATTGAACTCACAAAGTAGAGTGACTGGAGTACAACAGAGATAGCCGTGTACACAATCTGCACACAATCTCAAACTGCTCCACACAATCTCAGAGAGCTGTAAGAGAGTTGCGATGGAGATGCAGTTGAAGCTTCTTTACAAACTGCTCCATTTCCCTTCTAGACAGTCCACAAGCTTCTTTACAAGTTGGCGAGGAAAAATCAAGGCAATCAAGTTAGAGAAAGAGTAGAGGCATTTAAGGTAATAACTGTATGCTTAGCATTTAAGCCGACGAGAGCTGCTTGAACTTGGATTTTTTTTTCCTCTTTTCCTTATACGTGTTTCTGTGTTATAAGCAAAGACAAAAACTCTAGACAAAATCTATTCTCCATAACTGTGTTCCTGTGTATGCTCCATAACTGTAGACCTCCAAAGATAACTGTAGACCTCCAAACATAACTGTATGCTCCATAACCGTACCATAATTGTGTGTTTGTATGCTATGCTCCAAAGGTTTATAAAATGAGTGTATGGAGTAACATCGGACAAACACGAAGGTTTATAAAATGTCCTATGTGCCATTTATTACCACTGATCGTCGTTTTTGTATACATATAAGTGGTTGTATACTATGGTTATTGTGGGATGTTAGTGTATATTTGATCTCACCTCTAAAATGAGTCAGACACTAAATAACAAACTCTATCCTCCATAACTGTGTTCCTGTGTATGATCCATAACTGTAGACCTCCAAAGATAACTGTAGACCTCTAAACATAACTGTATGCTCCATAACTGTACCATAACTATTGTATACTGTGCTCCAAAGGTTTATAAAATGAGTGTATGGAGGAACATCGGACAAACACGAAGGTTTATAAAATGTTCGATGGGCCATTTATCACCACCGATCATCGTTTTTGTATGCTATGGTTATTATGGGATATTAGTGTATATTTGATCTCACCTCTAAAATGAGCCAGGCACTAAATAATTCAAAATTTTGAATATATTTTTTTAGCAGATAGTTCCTGTGTGTGTTTGTATGCTATGCTCCAAAGGTTTATAAAATGAGTGTATGGAGGAACATCGAACAAACACGAAGGTTTATAAAATGTTCGATGGGCCAGTTATTACCACTGATCATCGTTTTTGTGCATTTATTGTGTGTTTATATGCTATGGTTATTGTGGGATATTAGTGTATATTTGATCTCACCTCTAAAATGAGTCATGCACTAAATAATTCAAAATTTTGAATATATTTTTTTAGCAGTTACTATTTTGGCAATTTACCTAGAATTTTATCATGTACCAAACATGTCCTAATAGTTGTTGAGATCTATAGCACAAGTTGTAATCACGAGTACAAACTACAGAGTCGCTTAATACAAACTGAACACAAACCATTTGATATGAACCAAACACTGGATTGTGTGGGTGGTAAACCGTATTAGCAGTTATAATACATCTTTATTAAGTGTAAAAGTGGATTGAGTGGGTGGTAATGGTGTAGTTTTAATAACTACACGTGTTTGCGTTGGACCCACTTGGAACCTAGGTACAAAACCATGTTAGTTTAAAACTGAACCCAGTTAGATTAAAACCATGTCTAGACCCATGACCACCCTCCTGCTATCATACCCTTCGGTACAAACCACCTGTAATAACCATATACGTCCATGCGTTAATTAACAACCACATGTGTATCTGAGTGGTCATAGGCATTAAAAACAGACATATGCGTATTTGCGTGGTCATAGGCTTGGAAAAACAAATTAGTTCAAAAAATTCACGTGTTCATTACTTTTGTATGTATATTATAATTCTATAAATATATACTTTTACATAAATTTTCTTTTTTTTTTTTATTTTACATATATTTTCTTTTGGTTAATAAATTGACAAAAAATTCATATTGTGCAATATGAAAAAAAGGACAAACTCCCACAACCCCTAGAATGACAATCTATGGAGAGGTATGTGTTTGGTTATTTCTTAAAATTTTAAAGGGTTATTGCTAGGTATTTACTAATATATTATACCTATGCAGATGGATGAAGAACTAAGTCAAGCAGTAAGTCTTTATAATTTCGTATGGTTTGGTACAATGTTTATACACTGTTTTTTCTCTATTCGATATTTGTGATTTATACAATATTTTTCTCATATAGGTTTGGTTACGACAAACGCATGGTGTCAACGTCACCATACAATCTGAAAATGTGCAACTACACTCTTCTACTTTACTTTTTATTTTTTTAGTAAATAATTTTACTTAGACTTTAAACGTATCCATCTTCATATTACAAACAACAATCGAAGGAAAATGAAAAGGCTTTCCCTCAAACTCCAAATACCTCTATTCCTGTTACTAGTAAACGCAAAACTCAATGTTCTGAGGTATGTTAAGAAAACTCAGTGTTCCGAGGTGTTATTTAAATTATTTATTTTGCATATATTTAATTTATGTAGTTTATTAATTTTACTTAGACTTTAAACGTATCCATCTTCGTATTACAAACAACAATCGAAGGAAAACGAAAATGGTCTCCCTTAAGCTACAAATACCTCTGTTCCTGTTACTGGTAAACGCAAAACTCAATGTTCCGAGGTATGTAATGATAAGAAAAGTCAACATTACGAGGTTTCATTTAAATTATATATTTTTCATTTATTTAATCTATGCTTTGATTTTATTTTATTATAACATATAGCAAAGGTATGAAAAAGAAAACATTAACCTTCAAACTCGAAATACCTCCTTTATTGATAAAGTAAAAGCACAATACTCTGAGGTAAGCATTATAAATTCTCACGATTAATACTACAGATTTTAATGTCTAATATTCTGATGATGAATGCCAAACTTATATGTAGGCGCTTAATAATGAGAAGTCCAGAGTTCTACTTCCCTTCAATAATACTCACAATCAAGTAGCCTCATTGCCTATTATTCCTCGCAACCTCAGTGAAGAAATTGCTATAATCGATAATAGGAAGGTTTCATCACCACAATTGGAAGAAGATAAATTTTTAGCCTATGAAAATCGTTCTGTGGCCTAATGTTTGAGAAAAGAAAGGGAAAAGGAGAAGTCCAAAGTTCTACTTCCCTTCGTTGAGTGTGATAGATCTCCTCTTCAAGCTATCAATAACACTTACAATCAAATCGACTCATTGCCTATTATTCCTCGTAACCTCAGTGAAGAACTTGCAACCATTGATATAAGGAAGGTTTCTACACCACAATTGGAAAAAGATAAATCTTTAGCCTATGAAAATCGTTTTGTGGCCTAACGTTTGAGAAGATCAAGGGAGAAATCTAAAATCGTGCGTAATGATTTACCACATTTTCTTCCATGTTTACCACACACTAGAAGGTCCATCGGATAAACACGAAGATCAATGATAATAAATGGCTCCTCATCACATCCTTTGAAACTATTGACAATATCCTGTTCATCTACATTACCATCTACATCTACAATTCAAAATAATATGTAAGTTTACTTTAAACGTAAGTAATCGAAATCTTAACATGAGAATCTAAATTTTGACATTTTGAATTATATATAGATCATTTGTACATTACCCATATGTGATGAACACTGAAGCTGGTGAAATGGAAGTCAAAATGATGGTCCCTCATCAACCACCACTTGAACTACTTCTGTCAGATTTAACGTCTTTCGCAAGAACATCTCTAACAAAAGATAAAGCTACTCCTGAATTTATCAATAACACTCACAATCAAGTAGCCTCATTGCCTATTATTCCTTGAAACCTCAGTGAAGAATTCAGAACCATTGATATAAGGAAGATTTCATCACCACAATTGGAACCAGATAAATATTTAGCCTTCATAAATCGTTCCATGGCCCAGCACTTGAGAAGAGCAAGGGAGAATTCAAAAGTTGTGGATAATTTTTCCACCCACTCGAAGGTCCATTAGACGAACACGAAGATCAGTGATAATAAATGGTCCCCCACCACCTCCTTTGACATTATTGGCAATTTCCTCTTCATCTACATTACTATCTACATCTGCAATCCGAAATAACATGTAAGTTTACTTTAAACGTAAGTCATTGAAATATTAACATGACAATTTAAATTTTGACATTTTGAGTTATATGTAGGCCATCTGTACGTGACCCGTATACGATGAACACTGAAGATGATGAAATGGAAGTCGAAATGATGGTGCCTCATCCACCACCACTCGAACCACTTCTATCAGATTTAACGTCTTTGGCGAGCACATCCGCAATAGAAGATAACGTGTAAATTAAATACATGCTTACATTTAAATTTATATAATATATCTATAATTATATTATCTTATTAGAAATATTATTTATTTACGATCAAATATAGTGAACAACCACATTGAAGAAGAAGAAGAAGAAGATGATGATGATGATGATGATGATGATGATGATGATGATGGTGATGATGATGATGATGACCTTAATATCCCACATGTAATGCTCTGAGGTCATAATCCATTAAACATACGTGGATAAAGACACTATCTAGGGAACATGGATATAGTTTGTACTCATTGCTCAGCAATGCATTGGATGGATGAAAAATTAGTGGAATCATTAAAACGTAATCCACATTTTGGAACATGTTGTTTGCAAGGAAAGATAAAGCGACAAGAATTATCACGTCCATCGCTTGAACTTTTGGATTTATATTACGGGGATGATAGTAGGTCTGCATCATTTCACAAGTACATCTGAGAGTATAATGCAACACATGCATTTACAAGTCTTGGGTTTAAAATGGATTGAAGAGTACACAATGGAAATGGCCCAACACCATTCACAATTCATGGAGAATTGCGACATCAAACTGGCTCCCTATTGCCACAGCCAGGGGAAATTCCATCTTACTCTCAATTATACATTTATGATCCTGACTCCGCGTTCGACATTCGTAGTCGTAGAAACCCACACTTGAGGGCTGATGTTCTTAAAACCGCTTAAGAAACTTTGTTACAATATAATGTTTTCTCAATTAAATATCAACAAGCTTATGAGATACTACGCGATGCAAATGTTGAAGGGAAAAACATAACTGCTTATCTTCATTATAGTTCAGAAATAGATCGTAGACATTATAATCTACCATCATCGGATGAGATTGCAGTAATACTACCCGGCGATGGAAGTGAAGTTAGTGGAATGCGAGATATTGTGATACATTTACGAGTAAATCAAGAGTTGATGCGAGTTAGTGAATGTCATCCAACATATTTACCTTTGTATTATGCTTTATTATTCCCTCATGGTGATCTAGGATGGGAACCTGGATTAAGACAATGGGATGTTATAAATGGTTGCCCTCTTCACAAACGTCTAACTCAAATGGAATATTATAGTTATCGTTTATTCCAATGTCAAAATGAGTATTCAATAATACTCAAGGCAGGGAAACTTTTTCGAAAGTTCATTTTAGATGCTTGGGCTTCAATAGAGCAGAATCGGCTCACATAAAACAAGCTTAATCAAGGCCGATTACATGTTGAACTTTACTAAGGTCTAACAGATGTTGCAAGTGATGGGTTACAACCTGACCAAGTAGGAAAACATTTTATTTTACCATATTCATTTCCAGGTAGTGCTAGGAATATGTTTGAGATATTCCAAGATTCAATGGCAATCACACGATACAATAAGCACCCAGATATTTTTCTCACAATGACGACAAATCCTAACCGTCCCGAAATTATTTTTGTTCTTTTACCCAATAAAAATCCACGGATCGGCCATATTTAGTTGCACGTATTTTTAAGTTAAAGAGGAGACATTTAATGAAGGTGATAAAAGAAAAGAAGGTGTTTGGTGAGAATTTTGCGCATGTTTTTGCAATTGAATACCAGAAACAGGGATTACCACATATGCATGCACTTATATTTCTTAAGCATTCTGACAAGATCCGAACAACGGCTCAAGTTGATAAGCATGTATCTGCAGAATTTCCTGATCCAAATCAGGACCCTCAACTTTTTGAAATAGTAAAAAAATGCATGGTCCATGTGGTGCTCAAAATCAACAAGCATCGTGTATGGAAAATGGTAAGTGCACAAAAAATTACCCTCTAGACTTTACAGATGCAATAACAATGGACAAAGATGGATATCCGCTTTACCGTCGTCGAAATGATTGTCTTGTTTATATTTTCAGGAATAAACATGTTGATAATAGGGATGTTGTTCCTTATAATGCCTATCTTTCAAGGATGTTTAATTGCCATATAAATGTCGAGGTGTGTGCAGGGTTAAGATGTGTAAAATATATTCACAAATATATATTTGAAGGTCATGATCGCATAATAATGGTGATTGGAATAATATCTTGATGCAAGATATATTGGACCGCCAGAAGCTGCATGGAGGATATTTGGCCATCTTTTTCTTGAAGAAAATCCATTTGTTGTACGATTATCTCTTCATTTACCTGGGATGCATCATATCGTTTTTGATCCAGCTGAACCTATGGATAGAATCATCTCTAGATCAGAGAATGAAATGAAAACTTTAATTTCTTTTTTTGCATGTTGTGCTTCAAATGAATATGCACGCTCACTTACTTACCAAGAGTTCCCGTAATATTATGTTTGGAACTCAAGAAACGAGATATGGACTCGAAGAGTTATACCATTAATAGAAATTGGCCGAATGTACTTTGCTAGCCCTAATTCAAGTGAGAGGTTTTATTTTCGTCTACAACTAATCATTATTGAAGGACCAATGTCACTTGAATACTTGCGTATGGTTAATAATTTTTTGCATGATACATTCAAATCAGCATGCATCGCACGTAAAATTTTGGAAGATGATGATGAGTGGATACAATGCCTTGAAGAGGTTGCAGCTATGAAAATTGGATATCAATTGTAGATATTATTTAGTATTATCCTAACACAATGCTTTCCAATAAATACCTACTCATTATGGAATCAATTCTCGATAAGCATATGCGATGATCTTGCGCACAAGATTTGAATAAAGTTTGGAATTTCAAATTTGACTAAAAGCCAAGTTGAGGATTATGGTTTATACCCACTCAATCAGTTGCTTGAGAAATCAGGTAAAAGTTTGAAGGATATTCCACCGTTTCCACAACCAATTGAAAATTAGAGTGTTGCAACTGTGAACAGATTGATATTAAAACACCAACAACTGAAGTTTGATGCAGAATAAAGTGATCTTGACTTTAATATTCACCATTTGAATGAGAAGCAACGTTTCTCCTATATGACAATCACTGCTTCAGTGTTTGAGAATGAAGGAACTACTTTCTTTTTGAATGGTGGTGCTGGAACAGGAAAGACATTTTTATACAACACGATTGCAACAAAATGTCGTAGCCTTGGTTATATGGTCCTTAATGTAGCTTCATCCAGTATTGCTTCACAATTACTAATTGGAGGTCGAATAGCCCATTCAACTTTTAAAATTCCATTGGATATATTAGAGAACAATGTACATGGGTTTAGTAAACAATCCTTGGAAGCCGAGTTTTTTAGGCAGGCAAAACTAATTATTTGGGACGAAGTACCCATGCAACATAGATTTTGTGTTGAAGTTGTTAACCTCACACTCCAAGATATTTGTGGTAATAAAAAATTCATTTGGCGGTATCACAGTTGTTCTTGGGGGAGACTTTCGTCAAATTTTACCAATTATACCAAAGGGGGTGCGTGAACAAATAGTTGGTGCATCGTTAAGATGCTCTCCACTTTAGAGGAACATATATGTTTTGACTTTGTCACAAAACATGCGGTTAAATATCTCTGAACTTGGTAATGAAGGATTTGCAAGATTTTTGATTGAGGTACTAATTAATTTTCATACAAGTTTGCCTTTATCTATATCCATATTTATTCATTCATTTATACTGATTTGTTATTTTCCATTATTAGGTCGGATCCAGTTCCCAAGAAACTATATAACTTCCACCATTAGTAGGCAAGCGTGGAAACATAAATGAATTAGTCTCTAGAGTCTATCCGCAATTGAATACAGATAGAACAAGCAACTCCAACGTTCTGACAAAATGAACAATTCTTTTGGCACATAATGATGATATCAGTACTATAAATTTTATAGAACTGAGTGCGTTCCCAGGAGAAACAATTGTTTCTTTAGCTGCAGACAAACTATCAACGGATGATGAAAATGACCCATCCATTAACAATCGATATTCGAATGAGTACTTGAACTCACTTGATCCTTCTAGGTTACCACCGTTTAAGTTAGAACTAAAAGTTTGTTGTGCTATAATGTTGTTGAGGAACCTTTCTCTGAGGGATGGACTATGTAACGGAACTAGACTGATGGTTGTTCGATGTGGAAGAAGAATAATTGAAGCTCAAATTTTATCTGGAGATAAGTTGGGAAATTTAATCTTCATTCCTAGAATATCTTTGACACCGTCTTCTTCAAAACTTCCTTTTCAACTGTCAAGGCGTCAATTCCCTGTGCGTCTTGCATTCGCAATGATAATTAATAAATCTCAAGGTTAGTCGGTAAAGTATTTTGGGATTGATTTGCGTAGACCAGTGTTTAGTCATGGGTAATTATATGTTGCACTTTTTAGATGAACTTATTCAAATAGACTAAGTGTTCTTCTACCACAAGACGAACCTAACTCTACAACTAACGTTGTTTATCCAAAAGTTCTATTATAATGCATGCCCATAGTTCATTGATACCATGCCTTATTCATTAAAGTAAGTTCATATTTAAATATTTTATTTTATTTTATCCAATAAGAACTTTATATAACATGAACCTAAAATCACGTTATTGATGTACTTTTGTAGAATTGGGATTGCCAAGTTGAAGAATTGAAAAAGAGGAACGAAGGAAAAGGCCGGGTCTGGGGTGACATAGTATGCAATGAGGTAACATCTTATCTTTATAATATAAAATGCATGGTTTATATTTAGAATAGGATACTAATTTAGTGTTTTTGTATTTAGATTGCGGTGGTTGTTCATCCACACTCGATGCGCATATGCATTTTGTCATCGACTTTTAAACAGGTTATGTTGAACAAGTATGGACATACATATAGAGACAAATGATACCATTCACTTGGTCGTTGTACACCATTCACGACAACTACTTCATCTGTTTTTTGTAATTCAATATTAAACATGGTCGTTTGGATTTTGAATTATGTTATATTTTTGGGAGAGGGGGAATGGAAGCAAATCATCATTTTTGTAATTCAATATTAAACATGGTTGTTTGGATTCAATATTGACTTATGTTAAATTTATTTTGACATTTCAAATCATATATATTTGAATGAATTGTAAATATATTATTACACCTACGAGTAGCTAAACCAGTGTTTATTCATGTTATGTTACAAAACATGTAACTAAAGAATGTTATAAAAGGTGTGTAACATCATTATTTATCACACCTAGGAGTGTTAGATTGCCATAACAATAAATAATTAGGAGAAAATTTATCACCGTGCCATCGTCATGGGTACACCCTAGTATATATATGGTACCAATAAAAGTGAGAATGAATAAAGTGAAAAGACAAGAAAAGAAGATTCGAATCTCAAGAAAAACATAGTTGAAAATGGCATCAAAGTCCACATAGTTCGAAATCATATAAGGGTGGGAGTTAGCCCATGAAGCCAAAACTATATTTCCTTATTTTAGTTTGTTAAAAAACATGAACAAGTGAGGAAAGTGTTAAAAATGGAAGAAAAGTTTGATTTGGGGTTTAAAAATCAAATCCTCTTTTTTATTTTTTTTAGTTTATGAAAATAAATTTGGTGAATATAAGTAAAAATGTGATTAAAGTGAGAAAATGACAAATAAATGTGAACAATATACTAATAAGTAAAGAAAAGTGTGTAATATCACTAAAGTAGCAGGTTTGAAAGAATAAGATTGGGACTTTCTTTAAAGCTTGAATTATGAGTTTAATGGTGATATAGGATGATTTTCATGGTGTTATAAAGTTGGTAAAGTTGGTAAGAAAAGTGAGATGTGTGGATGGTGTTATGGAATATTGGAGGAAATTTTTTAATTGGGTGTGTAAAATACGGATTGATTTTGAAGAGAAGATCCTTGGGATCTGTAAAAGAATGTTCTTGATAATGAGGCCATGGCCCTTTAAATAGAAAATTTTTAGCGTTAGGGAGTATTCTTATCAACATAGGCCAAGGCTTGTCTATTGGCAAACCTATGACTTCTAGGCTAAGTAAAGTACCTTTACGCTAATAGGTAGAGAGCCATGGGTGCCTATTGTCCTGGAAGCATCTGGTGGACTCTCGTTTTGGATTTTAGAGTAAAAATGCAATTAAATGCAAACGGTAAGGCAAATTTCCACACGGTATGGACCGTTTGAAAGGCATTCAGAGCCCTATGAAAGTGAATCGAGCTACTCTCAATTCTGAGTGTTGATCGAAGTCAAACAAAACCCAAAATTAACTGATGTCTTATAGATTAGGGTTTAAAGGGAAGGATCAGGGTCTGAGGGTTTAAGTAATTTTGTTTGGGACCTATGAAGGTACATGAGGGGTACTAGAATGGAGGTAAAAGAATTGGTTGTCTGCACCACTTTTTCTCTAACTTTTGAAATCGTAGTTATATGTGAATTTTTATTGGCCTAACAGTTGACTATTTTGTTCAATTGAATTTTAAGGAAAAAAATTCAATAAAATTATTGTACAATGATTTATACAATAAAAACTTTTTTCCATGTTATTTTAAAAATTAAAATATTATTAATAAATTTTAGTCGAGTGGTTAAACAATTATCTAAAATCACTTTACGTGGTCAACCCAAACATGATATTTTCCATTTGAAAATATCCAACAATTAACCTAGACACATTGTTGAAATAAACATGAAATGGATCATGTAAAGTTTTTCTCGGTCCTAACTCTTAGATTTAGTTTTGGTTGGTTGTGTGTATGATTTTAACTCAAACTCCTTTGGGTTTATCTAATCTTATCCGATGGGATTTAGGTAACCAAGTTTAATAGGTATCTTTAGTTACCTATCTTGTGATGTGATATACATAATTTGGACTCTTGAATTTCAACTCTTATTTAAAATGTGTTTCCCGCACCAAAAATTGGATATAAGAGGATTTGTCCATCTGCATCATCGTAACTCAGTAGAGAAGTTCATGAGTGGAAGTTAAAGGTTTACTTTCTGTAGAAAATTCGTTATTTTGGGGACCAATTTTGGTTATTCTCTATTGATATTTGGATAGAATCTAAGTGCCTTGGGTGAGACTAATATTGTTTAAGTCTTCCATTATAGTGTGCGAGGGCTATATGTGAGAAGAGAGATTATTTTGTGTAATAAAGGAACGAAAAGTACTTTCATTTATTATCTTGTTATATTCAGTGACATGAATCGGCGTGGACATAGCCAATTAGGTGAACCACATATATTTTGTATTATTTCACTTATTTTGTATTTCTTTATTTGGATTTATATATTTTGGTCTACTTTTTTTTGTTAGTTATGGAGCCCTAACTGATCATCATGCATTATGCTCCCGTATAATAAATTGGTATCAGATACTAGGTTGCAAACTTGGTTCTTTTTTTGTTATGGCATCCAAGATAAAATACGACATGGAAAAATTTGATGGAAAGAATAATTTTGGCCTTTATTAAGTGGGGGTGATGGATATCCTTATCAAAGAGGGCTTGATCCATGCCTTAGAAGAAAAACCTGATGCAATGAAGAATGATGTCAGGAAGAAAGTTGATAGAGAGGCTTGTTCCACGATTTAGTTGAGCTTATCTGTGACTAAAAATAATGTTATGAAAGAAACTTCTACTGAGGTGATTTGGTTCAAACTTTATTTGGAGAAGTCTTTAACAAGTTGTATTAATATCTAAAATGATTTCTACTGGTTTTATATGGGCTCGAGTACTTCATTGAAAGACCACCTCAATAAGTTTAATAGGACTTTATCAGAACTATTAAACATGGAAGTAAAGATGGAGGAAGAAGATAAAGTTACAGTTTTATTGGCTAAGATGGTGTACGAAATAAAAATATCATGTTGGGTGAGGTAACGTCATCCCTTCTTTCTGAAAAAATAAGGAGGAAGCTGGTTAAGGGCAACAGTGATGCTGCAAGCCTAGTTATTTAAAGATAACTAGAGAACCGGTGTTCGAAGATCTTAAGGTTTCAGTTAAAGGACCACACGCACCGGGAGTGTTAATACTGTCATGATATTGGACACATAATGAATTCATATCCAGAACTAAATAATGTGAAAGGAAAGGAGAAGGTTCAGGATGCATCAGTAGCGGTGGTGAATGCAATGATTCGAAAGATGTCAACATTTTTTCTCCTATGGCAACCCATAACGACAAGTCATTTAATGACATTTAGGTTCTTGATTCTAGTTTCTTAATTCGTATATTCCCCAATAGGGACTTTGTATCCTCCTACAAAAAGGTGAAAGTTGATTATGTTTTGATGGCCGATGGGAGAGTCTTCAAAATTCTTGGGATTGGATCAATAAAAATGAAGACATATGATGGCTTTATAAGAACTTTGTGTGGTCTCGACATGTTCTGAGTGTTCCGGTGAATCCTATATCGATAAATATGCTAGACTCCATATGCTACAAGATTGTAACATTACGTGGAGCTATGAAAATCGTGGAAGGTTCTCTTGTAGTGTTTAGGGATGCCAAAGTGAGAAATTTATATGTTCTCTAAGGGAAGACGATAACGGGTGGAACTATAATGGGGTCTTATGTGGCTAGTCAAATCTCGCATGTGAAGCTTGACAACGGACGAGAAGGCATTAAGAGCCTGCATTATGGGAGGATTGACAATATTTACTCTCATTTTGATTATGAGGGGACTACACAACATAATAGGAGACGAGAATCTACTTTGAGATGCCAACCAAGATTGTAGAAGTCCTTGAAGGAAGGCAGACCTCTGAGGATAGGCATGACATCAATTTGCGATAGTTGTAGGGTATTTGAGTTAAAAAAAGTTCTCTCTATGGATTAATAAATTAAATTAATCTCAAAATGATAATGTAATACCCCGTATTTTTATGCTTTCTAAATTTGGGGATTTATTAAATTTAATGTGAATTATAAATTTAATATAAATTCGGAAATTAATTATTTTAATAATTACTAACGTGACGAGAGTTAATAATCATTGAAAACGTGTTGAATATTACTAATGAGTAAAGTAATATAATATTGGTTTAATGAAATGTCACGAGTGAATAAAATGACAATTTTGGAAATTTAAGTCGGGACGCGCCTGTGTCGTGTTGGGACAATATATTGATTAATAAAAGTGAATAAATTCTAAGTCATCCATATGGTCATTTCGAGTGCGTCAAAGTGTCCGGAAGGGTCGAGATAGTCAGAAAAGTGTACCCGAGGGTTTAGTTTGGGTCTCGGGGCGTTTTTAGGCCTATTTAGTACCCCAGGGTATTTTGGGCATTTTCCATTTCTGGGTAATTAAAACCACGAAATTTATTGGGTTATATCAGCCATTTAGAATGGTCTCTTAGGGTTAGAAGACTCAAACCTTAGAATGGCCATTAGAGAGGAAGGTATAAATCTTTCTAAGCAATCCAAGGCCAAAAATTCATCCGGTTGCACCGCCACCACCACCAACGCGTAGATCGCGCGATGAGGAACACCACCACACCAAATTCGTCCACAAATTAGAACTCTGAAATTTCAAGCAAGTATTTATCTTGCTTAATTTCATTAATGCATTGTTCATGTTAGTCTAGGGTTGATTAGGATGAGTTTCATAGAAGAAAACCCATGGAGATACGAAAATTGCATGTAGTAATGATATGAATGAAAATCTGGAAATCCCCTTCGTATGTAGAGGTTTAACCACGGATTTATGATGACTTAGAAGTAGAAATTCTGGAAAAAGACTGATTAGAACAAAGTTAAAGAAATTTCTAGGGTTCATGAGATTTATATAAGTTTTGTCCCATTAATCAATAGATATTGATGAAAATTCGCATGCTTTACGTAGGAGACGTTTAATTTGGGTTTATAATATTTGTAGTACGAATTTCAGGGAGTTTGGATGTTAAAAATTTGAATTTGGGTGATATTGGATTATAGAACCCGTAACTGTTAATCTGCAGAATTCGCCATACCTGTTTGATCGATCGATCGAACCAGGAGTGTCGACCGATCGACGCATCGATCGATCGAGCTCCTGCCATCGATCGATCGACCCCTCCTGGCAAACTCATATTCGCCCTAAAATAGTGAATTCAATTTAAATGAGTAATAAACTATGGACATCCTTATTAAAATATTTTGGGAGATAAAGAAGACCAGTAGGACTTATTAAAAATACGAAACCTTTAATGTAAGACGAGATTTACATTTTTTCGGGGATGTTCACATATAAGGGACGATGGAATTATGTATTAAAGGGAGAGACGCGTAAGGTAGTTACGTTGGAAAAATATATGAGTACCCACTGAATTTTACACTTAGGAGAATAGAATCCATGAGTGTTACGTATTAAGTTGGAATAATCCCTCGATTTAAAGTAAGAGATGAACCGTTATACGTGATAACTAAATAACGAGAAATAAGGATAAATATCATAATTGTGGGCTGTGAGTATGTACATAAAACTTGATATGAAAATAGTAGTGTATCTATATGACTGTGTTTATACATATACTATATACGTGTAAAAATCATACCCGCGCTACTTGCTATCCCTGAGGTTACCGCGCTGGGACAGTCTTATCTCGATGGGACCTTTATGGGGGATATTGACTCATACCCTAGAAGATAGGAATCCTAGGTACAGGCTATCGGATCGATAGTCACGGTCCTAAGAGACGTGAGGGTATGTGCTGACCTCTTGGACTTGGAAACTATGCTTCGCCTCAATATTTTTTGTGTTTTGTTTAATACAGTTCGAGAGTGATTCCGAACTTGTATTTCCCTTAGTACGAGAGATACAGGGACTGGATAGCAGAGTATGTCGCACCATAATCTTTATGTGGGGTGCTGTTAGAATATATATATTACATGGGTATTGAATACATATATTAAATTCTGGAATATGTGAATTACTTCCTGTGTTTATGGTAAGTAAGAAATGAATAATGATTTCAATTGAGAAATGCGTGTTTTGAAAGTATAGTATATTACCGAGAAACGTTAATAGAAAATAGAGGTTAAATGGGAACTTTGTTGTTAAATGAAATCTACCTCTTAAACAGTCGAATTCGTCAGTTTAAATCTTACGAGTAACCTAAGGTAAGATAAGTTAGACCGTTGGGAAGGTTAGTGCGATAGGCGTGCACATTAGAAGAGAGGTGAGAATTTCTCAAGGGAGTGCCGCACTAATATGTTGTTGCATTGGCCAGTAAACATTTTAAATACTTGGTAAACAAATTTTAAATCTTTTTTACAATCGGGCTCTGATCCGTTTCCATTTTCTTTTCTCTCTTGTATATATATGTATGTATTACAGGTGCCCATCCACAAGGGCGTCTTGCCTAGGATCCTTTGGAAGGAACGCGCTGCAGCTTAGGTGGGAGTTGCAGGCCTCTTGCTTAAACGACCTCACTTCTTGATTCCTCTTCTAGCATTATTTATTCCAGTTGGGCATATGTCGCCCTTTCCATTATTCAGTTGTTTTATTGGATATTGTAATCCATTTATTTCCAGTATTTGCACTTTGCGATTTTTATTGTTAGGATGTTTTTCATTTCAGTATTAAATGTTGAATTCAATTAATTGAATGTTTGGTTATTTGGATTTATCTACTCCAGGATAATTGTTGTGTGATTCTTTAATGATGAATGATGTAAATTTTTTAAATGTTGGTTTATATAAATAAAATTTGGAAACTAATGTCTAAAAATGGTTTTGACACTTAGCTTAATTATTTAGAGTGTTTAAATTGGTAAAGTTATTTTTACGACCGTGATGCTAAGAATGAACCAACCGTCACCTTGATTTTAATTTAATAAAGGACTGATCACCCGGTATTTAATTAGGCGGGGTGTCACAGATAATTTCCAATTTTAATCTTGATTAATTATTTATCTAAGGTCAATTCAAATTCTAATTAATTAAAAGACAGTGAATGCGGTGAAAAATAAATAACCTATTTTATTTGTTCCTAACCATTAATGAAGTCAATTTATAATTTAGCAAGTAACTAATTAGGCCCGAATTTCATATGTGGTGATAGTAATTAATAATTATATAAAATAAAGGAAATCAAACAAATATGGACACAATCATTTAACATGAAACCCTTCTCGGGAAAAACATATGCGCACACCCCAATAATAAGTCCACAAGTACAAAAATGTTATAGATTACAAAAGAACATACATGACTTACAACCCCTTTTTTTACCACAGCCAAAAATCGTTGCCATTCCAACCCTTCGACCTCTACATAAATAGTTCTATAAATCTGCCCCACAGCTTTGGCTTGACAATCAAAGTCCTTGGGTCTCAGTGTCAACCGATCTTTGAAATGGATGCACCTACTATAATCTCTACATTCATTTTTATTATTGGCTCACTAGTCCTGCAAATGTGCCTTCGATTGCAATCCAAGTCAATCGGATCACTGATCTCGAAAGTCAACAAGCTTTGATCGCAACTAAGCCAAACCTCCAAAGATTTATATTTTTAAATTGTGAAAAATTATATCTCAGAAAATACCATTAAAATATTTTTAAAACAATTTTAAAAATTCACCAAAGTAAAATTGATTTCTATATTTCAAAAAATAATTTTTCCCACATGTACTACTTGATTATGTGGCTTGAACTTCAGTGTAATGAATATGTATGATGCGTTGATGTCATTGGCGTGGATATCGATTGTGTGGACGAACTTAAATCAAAATGACACAAATCTAAACTACGTTTTGATATGAAATTTAGACAAGAAGGAGGACTATGTTCTTTCAAATATCCCCCTTTGTTAATTTCGTGACAAAAATAAAAGAAAATGACAAGACATAAAAATAAAAACATCTTCATATGCATCAATTTCTATCGAATCCCCAACCCCTTAAGACTCGATATGCGAGATAGGGTTGATCCATCTTCAACATATACTCACATAACCTTTCACCTTCACATGTAACTTATATCGTACGAAGTACAAAAGATATAAAAGAGATATAAACTAAATAATATGAGTAATTAAAAATATAATAATTGCACATTAAAAGATTACGCCCCCAAATTAAAAATGTCTCTCCTAAAATATCTATCCCCCTTAATCTGAAAAGTAATCTAAAAACTCTCCCCATTTTCTCATGATTAGATAGAGGGAAATACGAAAGGGAAAAAAGAGCCGAACATCGCAATGTATCTCACTAAAGCACAAAAATGAAGGATAGATACTAAGGGATAAATGGAATATATTTCCTAAATCAACTAACCTAGAAACATTAATGATATAAGCATGCAAACTTAAAAGATGCTAGAATATGAATATGAGGGATATATACAATGAAATATGAATCATATATATATATATATATATATATATATATATATATATATAAGTTATGATATAGCTTTGAATATAAATGTATATTCATTTAAGCACACAAGATTCAAATTTTAGTTTATAAACATAAAAAGAATGACATAAACATGACTGGTTCACTAATGTGAGATTAATATCCAAAATCAATAACTGTGAACAAGATATCTAATGGAAAGGGGATGATATCAAAACCTATAAAATAGAATACACCACCCATGTTTTTCAAGAACCCAAGATTCAACCCATATTCGAGAAAATAGAAAAGTCAACTATATTATGAAAAGGTTCCTTCATAAAGAGTTCACGCCAATTAAGACTTAACGTCAGCATGTGAAAGTTAAGCAAGACAATAAGGCCCTAAAAGATATATTAGACTAAATAAGTACACACCCATTGGTCTTCAACTTATATGCCCCTCAAAAGTGATATTTTTAATTCTTTTATATCATTTTATGAGAGTACGATTTAGCATAGATATTTATTTTTTATTTTCTATCTTGAGAACATATATACATTAGTATTTTACCAAATGGAGATTTTTTCACACTTTGGGAAGCACTTGTCGTTTCACCCTCATTATTTTTTACATTAGTCATCACATGAACTAACATGTGCTACAAAATTATGAGCCATTATGAGATAATGCAAGATCAACATGATGATATAGTGTGGACATTGACTCAAGAGGTTAATTTCTCTATAAAATCCACTTAGAACAAGGTGAGAAAAATCTATCTTATCAGCTAGCGAGTAAAGTTCATTTGGAATAAAATGCTACCTATTAAACTCTCAATTTTAATGTGGAATATGTTGAGAGGTTTTATCCCTATTGATGTTAAGATTTATTATAGGTTGGAAAGGGCCTTCAAAGTGCCATTGTTGTACCAAACCTTCAGAGGAAACTTTTGATCATGTGTTCTCTGAGGGTAGTTTTGCAAAATATGTATGGGATCATTATGGTAGAATCTTGGGTGTTCATAATATCACATGTCCATCTAGAAGTAAAATAATTCAATGGTGGATATCCTTATCCAGTGCAATAGAAGTGGAGAACTGAACTATTATGTCGAGTTTAATCTGTTGGATGTTATAGATCCAAAGAAATATCAACATATTTGAGAATGAGCAGCATAACAGATATACAGTTGTAAAGAAGATTGATGAGATGTTTAATCTTTAAAAACAATTCCCCTTCTCTAGAAGGAATGTAATATCTATATAGATAGTCTAGACCCCCCCTCCCCCCCCCCCCCCCCCCAAAAGGAGAGTGAAATCTCTAAGTTTGGTATATTGGAGGCCTCCTCCAGCTCATGCTCTTAAGTCTAATGTAGATGGAAGTTCTAAAGGAAATCCTGAAAATAATGGGGGTGGTGGGGTGATTAGAAATTAAAAGGAGAGATGTTATGGAGTTTCTACTGTGGATATGGTCATCAAACAAATATAGAGGCAACATTTAGAGATCTTTGAGAATGTCCTCTTATTCTAGAGTCTGACTCTAAACTTTGGTGGATGTTCTAAATGATAAATGTTCTTTCCCTTAGAAAATTAAGTGGAGTGTGGATTAAATGAAGAAAGTTGATTCAAATTTCTCTATTTTTTTCACTTATGTGCGTAGGAAAGGAGTTAAACTTGCACCTTTTTTAGCTAACATTGGAAGCTCATATTTAGATTGTGTAAAGTCAGCTAATATTAGTAATTTTCTAAAATTACGTAAAGCAATGACTAATATAGATAAATGGAATTTTACCTCAATTAGATATGGGTAACAGTAAGTGGATTTTAGTATCTCAAGCATGTGTAGTGTGTCTTTTTTGTATTTATTTTTAATATCACTTTTTATTTGTAAGGGTTTGGTTCAATAAAAAGTCTCATTTAATTTTATTTTGCAATGTTTCAAAAAGGTTTGGAAAATGTCTTCCTTTTTCTCTTGTAAGCCATAAGGAAGGAGTTATTCCTTCTGATTCTTAATTTTAATAAAATTACGAGAGTACTGTGACACCCCATAAAATTTAATCTAGATTGACCTCTAAAATAAATAGCATTGGAGTCTAAACATTTGGGTATCATTCTAAGCATGAATGTAAATAAACCAAATGAATAATATAAATAGTTGAACATAAAAGTGATGAACAACAATAACTCTGATACCAAATATACTAACAGTAGTAGAGACTACATCACATTGGCTATTTTTGTAACTAATAGAATATTCAATTCGTAATTGTTTATAAGACTTACAAAATTTACAATAGATTTAGAGACTTATAAAATTTATAAATGTTCAAAGTCATTGCTATATTTGTGATTTTATTAATACCTAAGCCTAAAAGTGTAACATTGTCCCAAGGAATTGTAAACCAACTTCGTACTCACCCAAATGTAAGTTTCCCTCCCTCATCTCAATTCTCTCTCCTTTCAAAAAATCACAAAATCGTAAATTCACAAATTCGCAAACCTCTACCTAGGACTCAAAATTACAGGTACAAATTCCCAAACCTCTACCTAGGGATCCTTGAAATAGGGGCTCATCGAAACCTAAGGCTCATCAAAAAAGAAGTAAATCAATCCAAACTGAGGACAAGAAAAAGTTGGCAGCTCAACGAATGTATAATTCTCAATCTAAACCTAATGTTTTTGTTGTTCAACATACCTGATATGTTTTTTTTCAACATACCTAATTTTTTGTTTTTTAATCTCAGCATTGAAAGGTATAATGCTTAATCCAAACCAAGGTCTCCCGATATGTTTTTCTTTTCAATATACTTGATGGTCATATGTTTTTTCAGTAGACCTAATGTTTTTTTCAAAATATTTGATGGTCTTATTTATTTTTTCAATCGAAAACAAAAATATTTCTATCATGAAAGGTTATATGTTTATGTTTTTCTTTGATTCACGTATGTGGTGACAATATTTATTCAACACAAATAGATAAAAAAAAGTGCAATCACCAAGCAAAATAAGGAAAGTAAAATGCCAATCACACAACAAGAGATGTACGTGGTTCAACAAGAATGCCTACGTCCACGGTTGTGCAGTCAGTATTATTTCTATATATTCCGGGGAGCGATTACAGAGAATACAATGCGTGTCTTCTGCCCCAGACCTAGGGTTTATTATATACATGTTTATTTTCAGGGAGTGGGGGTGTTGGACTCCCCCACATTTTCCATCTTCTCGTAGAGCACCTCTTTATGAGGTCATGGGAGAAGACCCAGTCATAACCGAATTAATGCTAAGATATAAAGGGTTTGGGTTTTGGGCCGCTTCAATTGGGCTACTTGTCCAGGTCCGTCATTCTAATTCCGGGTACCCACAACTGCCCCTAAGTTTGTTGGGCCACAATTTGGGCTCAATAAATTTAAATGATTTGTCATAATGGCTCCTTTGTACGTCGCGCAACTCCTCCTAAAGTTTGAGGACTGATTTAGGCGGCACTTGCTTCGTGTTCTGTGCACTATGATTAGTATCATTCAAAAGTTATTTCGAGTAGTCGTTTCACAATCGCCATCTCAAGCTTCTCAGTATTCTTCCATTTTCTACGAGTTCTAGCGATTCACGTTCTCTTCTCCCGATCTTCATTCTTTTCTCTTTCGATCTTCCCCGTTATTTGGGCTTGTGATTCTTCATCGTTCAAGCCAAACTTCCATCTTGTAAGTCCCATGTGCCTTCTCTTTGGATTTGTAGTTTTAGGATTTTCAAATGGCAAAGATTGGTAATAGATCAATGTCTGAGTTTAGGAAGTTTTACAATATCCCAGAGTGGGTAGAGATTGAGTGCGCCTCTCCCCCTAGAAATGTTAGAGAGATAGAGGGTGCCTATTGAATTCATGTCTTGTTGCTTTCCTAAGGGGGGTTTACTTTTCCTCTATATAATCTATTCTTGCACGTCTTTGGTTATTTCAACATTGTTCCTGCATAGTGTTCGCCTAATGTGTGGAAGATAATCAATGGCGTCCATAGAATAAATCAGCTCTATGGCACCAAATTAGGGCTCGCCGAAGTCTTCTTTTGCTATTCCTTTTCTCGAACTAGTTCTGGTGTTCTCTATCTCAAAGCCAGGAGTCCTAACAGGGTGTTGGTAGTAGACCTACCTGATTCCCATAACGACTATTGGCAAGATGGATTTCTTGCTAGAAATTAACAATTTTCCCCCCAGACTGAGGGGTCGAGGTCCGATAGGTTCACTGTTCCCTTTTATGTGGAGGAGTATATAGGTAGTCTTTGCTCTGTTCTTTCAATTTTTTCATTAATGTGTGATCTTTCTGACTCTTCCCTGTTTTTTCTTCAGCGAGGTCAAAGAACTTGGATCCTGCTCTCATCGAGGTTTGTCTTTCTGAGTTCGTCAAAGTTTAGAATATCAGGGAGCCCCTAGTTGACGGTGAAAATCCTTGGTCTGTTGCTTTTTTGCTTGAGTACAAAAACATTGGTTCTAGCTTTATAGCGAGGCCGGTAGATAGCATTCCCGAGTTTGATAGCTCCGAAGAAGTTATTGCTGATCCCATTCAGTTAGACGAGAAAGAGAGAAGTTCTGAGAGTGACATCAGAGGAGGTGCAGAAGGAAATTTTGGTAATGGGAACTCCAGTGGTGACAGTTCTTCTAATTCGGAAGAGGTTTCTGAGGCTCAAGAACCTTCGAGCACGTCTAGCAGCTCTAAGGAAGAAATGGTTCCTCCAAGAAAAAAATTGATTCGAGATGATGATGATGATGATGATGATGATGATGATCATGATCATGTGCTTCTTGCTCAGAGGTCGAAGAAGCATAAGTCCAGCACTAGGGCTGTTGCTACTGGTTCTCGATCATCTTCTCTAGGGCAGGAGAATAAAAGGAAAAAAGAAGAGCAGGTGAGAGAGAGATAGAGAAAGAGGGAAGAAGAGAAGAGGAAGATTGAGGAAAAGAAGAAGGTCGAGGAAAGGAGAAAAGTAGAGAAGGAGAAAGAAGAGGAGAGGAGGAAAATGGAGGCAAGGACAAAGGATGGGAAGGCCTTAGTGCCTATGTCCGCATTAACGAACGGGGCCTCAGTCATCATTTCCCCTCAATTGGCCCCTGCACTGCTCGAGCAAGCAGTCCTTCCTGCTGACCATTAAAGGGCGGCGGGGACTGACCAGTTAGCTCTGCAGGCGATCCAGAGGCTAGACTTGGTAAGTCTATTTCTCTCCTTTAATGTCTTCTAATTTCTATTTTTCTCCTCTTTCTAATATCTTCTTTTTCTCGTAGTTTGTAACTGACTTCGCTGTGCTTTATCACTCTCGCGATGAGCTGGTGAAGAAAAATGGCGAGCTGGAGCAGCAGAATGATGCCTTGAAGATGAAGGGTACAAATCTCAAGGCTGGTTTAAAGGTCGCTGATACTGCTCGGGACGCTTCTAATATGTCTCTTGCTAATGCTAATTGAGGGAGGGATGCGGGGACCAAAGAACTGAATGAGCTACGTCCAGCCTACGATCTGGTCTGCTCGAGCAAGCTGGCTGTCATGGAGAAGAACAAAGTGCTAACCGAGGAGCTAAAGAAGAAAGAGTCTGAGGCAGCCACTGTCAAGGAAGACTCATATAACTCCTGATGGGTTGCTTCATATGAAGATGCCGAGGTTCAGATAGGCTACATTAGCCGTCTGAATTTCAAGAAGGGATGGAACAAGGCCCTTTTAGCTGGCGGAGTGGATGTTGCATCTCCTCTGTTCGACGAGCACGACCCGTGCCCAAAGACAATTTTGGATGAATCCCCTACCCCATTTATTAGAAGTGTTGATCATGAACCCCAGATAGTTCCTGCTGATGCCCCTCCTGCTCAGGCGACAGAGGTTATCCCTGATGAGGGAGGTGCTTCTACTGTCGCTGATAAGGGGAAGCAGTCAGCCTCTTCTGAGCAACTTGAGGTTGATAGCTAATTTACCTTTAGGGTTGCTCTTTGTATTTCTTATCAGTAATTTTCCTTTTGATCCCTCAATGTATTCTGATTTTTTTTATATTAATAAGAAGGTTTTTCATTCCTTTAGTGTACTGAATGATTTTATCTTTCATTGCTCGTTTATTGCTTGTAGTTGATTGATGTTGATGATTATATACCAGCCACTTCTCAATTGCAAAGAATGCTTGGACCTGATGTAAACTCTGAAGTTCGTCATACCTTTATGAGGATTTGCAAATCATTACGATTGAGGAACAAGCATTTCATAGAGCAGACTGAGATTTTTGTCAAACTGAAAGACAGGCTCCAAGAGATGGAGGAAGTTGGCGCCTCAGTCCAAGAAGAGGTGAATACACTGAGAGCAAAGCTTCTAGATGCTTCTGAGATCAACTAGGTTGGGGAAATTCTTCAGCAAGAGAATTAGGCTTTGAGGAGAGAGGTCTCGTGACTTAGGGAGCATGCGCCGAGCATCGCTCCTGCAGTATTACGAGGTTCCTCCTCGTCGTGAACAAGAACTGGCCCGAGCGATGTTCCTCCGGTGCTGCGAGGCTCTACCCCTCCGACCGTTCCACGAGCTGGCAGGAATACCAGGAGTTCAGCTAGGGAAATGGAAGAGCTTCGTGGTAATGTCCAGCGAGCGTATGTGATTGCTGTTGGGCTTCAAAGGGACGTCACTCGGCTAAGGCATTTATTTAGGAGAGGTCCTCGGCAAGTATGGGCTGACGATTATAACCAAGGTTGTCTAGATGCTCCGATGAGGCTAACAGAGTTTGAAGAGCTCGCCTTTATCAGGGGATGGTTGAGTGCCCTGAAGGAGCTGCAAGTCCCAAGGAACTGGATGCTTTGGTCCGTTATGATATTTCTTCTTCTCCTCTACTGCCTAATCCCTTTAGGAGAGATGATCAGTGGATCCCTATTGGTGCTATCCCTTGGCAGCTATTGGAGTCGGATGAGAATGAAGCTGAGGAGGAGCTAGTTCCTCATCCTGACGATGGTCGAAGGGCCTAAGTGGTTGATTATCTCGTTCAGAGGCCTCACCCTCACTAAGATTTTGCCAGTAGTAACTCTGTGTATTTTGTAATGAAGTGATGTAATGTTGATGTTTTGGGCTAGATCACCGACTAAACATGTATTATATTTACTGTAAATGTGATGAATTAATATAAAATTTATGTTTTGGGCGAATTTGCCGACTAAACAAGTGTATTATATTTTCCACATCTTTGCTCAATAATCTTGAGCCTCTCTTGGCTGACTAGATTTGTACATTTGCATTATCAAGTAAGTGTCCCTCCAGTCCAGTAGGCCAACGGGATACCATTCTGCCCCACTTTACCTTTTAGGTTGTGTCGTCACACTCCCTTAGGCCTAAGTGTGGCAATTGGCGAGGACACACCTAGTGTTGGATGCTCTATCCGATCAGGATTTTATTCAACCAAACATTATTTGGTGACCAATTTTGACTTGGCCATATTGCCTAAAGATCTCCTGTAGGGCTTCATATATTGCCAGGGGCAATGCTAAAAGGTCTTTCATGTTTCATAACAAAAACCCGAGGAGGGTTATTTCCCTGCTATAGTGTAATGATCAGTGTGCCTGTTACTTGGAAAAGGTGTGTGGGTTATAAAGTTTATACATTGACACCTCGTAAAATGCAAATTAGTTCACTGATACTTCGTAGAATGCAACTGCCAAACAACTTTTGTTAATGATAAAGAAATGAACTTCCAGTTTCACAATTAAAGATCAAAAGAAGAATCTAGAAATAGAATTTCTTAAGATTGGCGGCATTCCACGCTCGGGGTATCTCTCTGCCTTCCAGTGTTTCTAAGTGATAGGCTCCCTGCAGATCATCTCTAATTATCTTAAATGGTCCTTCCCAGTTTGGCCCTAGCTTGCCATCTGATGGTTTTACTGTGCTGCCCAGGACTTTCCTTAGGACATAGTCCCCAACTCGGAATGCCCTTGGATTGACCTTCTTGTTATAGTGTCTTGTGAGCTGTTGCTGATAGCTCACTAGTTTTACTAGGGTCAGCTCACGGTGTTCATTGGCTAAGTCGAGATCAGCGAGCAATGTTGCATCATTACGGCCCTGGTCGACAAGACCTCATTTTTGGCTAGCCTGCTTCTAATGGGATGACAGCTTCCATTCCGTACGTCAATGAGAATGGGGTTTCCCCTGTCGCTCGTCGTGGAGTAGTATGGTAGGCCCATAGAATATGTGGTAGCTCATTTACTCATGCGCCTTTGGCTCGCTCCAATCGTTTCTTTAATCCGTCGATCACCGTTTTATTGGAAGCCTTGGCTTGGCCATTGCTCTAAGGATAGATCACCGAGATGAAATGGTGTCTAATTCCATGCTCATCATAGAAGCTCTGAAAGGAACCGATCTCGAACTGCGTTCCATTGTCAGTGATGATGGTTCTAAGGATGCCAAAATGGGTGATTATATTTCTCCATATGAATCTTATCATATCTGCATCTCGGATGTTCGTTAGGGGTTCCGCCTCGATCCATTTAGTGAAGTAGTCAATTGCGACCAACATATTCTTGTGATTTTTTACTGTGGTAGGATGTGGTCCTACGATGTCCATTCCCCATTGGGCGAATGGCCATGGGTTGGAAAGTGATTTTAGGTCGCTAGCAGGTTGGTGGACCATAGGAGCGTGAAGTTGGCATTTCAGGCACTTGCGAACATACACCGCAGAGTCCCTTGGAATATATGGCCACCAATAGCCTTCCTTTATTGATCGAAAAGCCATAGACCTTCCTCCACTATGGCTTCCACAGATTACCTCGTGAAGCTCATGTAGAACTTGCTCGACATCCCTCGGGTGAACACATTGAAGGTAGGGATTGGAAAACAATCTCTTATATAGCTTGCCCTCAGAAGATAAGTGAAAGCGAGCATCTTTGACTCTTATCTGGTGGGCGGCCTTCTTATCGGTTGGAAGCTAGCCATCCTTCAAATAGTCCCTTAAAGGATCCATCTAACTGGGTGCTGATTCAATTTGGAGCACATGTTCGACGGTTGGTAGCTCATCATCATGGTTAATGCTCGAATGAGCGAGGAAGTCAATGGGGATTGTTCTTTTTAAATCGGAATCGATTGTCAAACTCAGGGATGCTAGGGAGTAGGCATCGCTATTCTTCCCTCTAGGAAACTGCTGGACACTGACTTCCTCGAAGCTAACCATTAGCCTTTTTGGTAAGGTAAGGTCGACTGCCATTCTTTCATCTTTTGCATTATAGTCTCCACTTATTTGATTAGAGACTAATTGAGAATCTCTGAACACCTGTAAATGATTTGCCCCCAATGTGTGTGCCTTCTGTAGTCCGGATATTAAAGCTTCGTATTCTGCTTCGTTGTTGGAGGCTGCAAATCCAAGCATGATTCCTTGTTCGAGGATTGTATCCTCTGGAGTAATAAAGACAATGCCTATTCCTCCCCCCTTTGAGTTGGAGGCTCCATCAATAAATAATATCTAGGCTCTCTCTATTGCGTGGTTTTCTCTTTGCATTACTGGTTGAGATTGGCCGAGAGGTTGCTCACCTGTGAATTCGGCTATGAAATCAGCAAGGACCTGCCCCTTGATTGCGTTCCTTGGTTTAAATTGGATGTCAAATCGTCCGATCTTGACTGACCATTTAGACAGTCTGCTCGACAAATCCGCCTTCCTCAGGATTTCTTTAAGGGGGTGCGATGTAAGGACGATGATAGTGTGAGCTTCAAAGTAGTGCTTTAACTTCCTTGAGGCGACTACAAGTGCAAAGGCGAGCTTTTCTAGTGGTAGGTATCGCTGCTCGGCCTCTAATAAGATCTTTCTCACGTAATAAATGGGGTGTTGGATTCCTGCTTTTTTGCACATCAATGCAGAACTGATAGTGTGGTTGGAAACGGAGAGGTATAAGTTCAAGGAATCTGTTTCCTGGGGTATGACGAGCAGTGGTGGGGAGATAAGGTAAGACTTGAGCTCACCCAATGCCCGCGAGCAATCTTGGTTCCTTTCTACCATTTTATTTTCCTTTAGGAGATGGAAGAAAGGCTTGCACTTCTCGAAGGACTTAGAGATAAAGCGGTTCAAGATAGCGAGCATACCAGTGAGCTTCTGTATGTTCCGGATTGTTCGAGGAGGTTGTACCCTGTTTATTACATCGATCTGGTCTGGGTTAGCCTCGATTCCTCTCTTACTGACCAAGTACCCAAAAAACTTTCCTGACTGGACACCGAAAGAACACTTACTTGTGTTGAGTTTCATCTGGTACTTCCTGAGGATTTCTAAGGTTCTTGATAGGTCTGAGAGGTGGTTTTCTTTCTTCCTGCTTTTGACGAGCATATCATCAATGTACACTTCCATGGTGTCTCCCATTTGGTCCTTGAACATCTTGGTTACCAGCCGCTGGTAGTTGCCCCTGCATTTTTGAGCCCAAAGGGCGTGACCTTGTAACAATACAATCCAACGGTGATGATGAATGTTGTCTTGTCCTGGTCTGGAGCGTACAAGGGGATCTGATGATACCCTAAGTAAGGGTCCAGAAAACTCATTCTCTCGTGAGCTGCTGTGGCATCCACTAGTTGATCGATTTTCGAAAGAGGGAAGTTGTCTTTAGGGCATGCCCTGTTAAGGTCAGTGAATTCGATGCAGACTCTCCACTTCCCATTAATTTTTAGAACTACTTCTGGGTTGGATAACCATTTAAGGAATTGGACCTCCCGTATGGATCCTGCATCCAACAATTTTTAACTTCTTTTTCCACGACTTTTGCCTTCTCGGGTGCAGTTCACCGTGCCTTCTGCGTGATTGGTTTGAAGGTGGGATCGACATGCAACTGATGACAAACCATACTAGGATCAATTCCTGGCAACTCGTATGGTTCCCATGTGAAGACGCCCACATTGGTCCTCAGCGAAATCGTTAATTCCTTATTTTCCTGATCTGTGAGAGAAGCTTCGATCAAGAAGATCTTGCTATCATCGCTATCTCCAGTTGTGACTTCCTCCAGGTCCTCGATGACCCGTTTGGAGGGGAGGACCCTGGTCTCCTTTACTCCGAGCCTTTCGTATTTTAATTACTATTTTAAAGGTATCAGACCTTCTTGTTCTTCAACTTTCTAGCTGGGCTTGCCGACCTTCTTCTCTGGTCTTAGGCGGATGGCTGCTATGAAGCATTTTCTTACCATCGCTTGATCGCTATGGATCTCCATTACTCCTCACTCGGTCACATACTTGAGCTTCTGATGGTAGGTCAAGGAGACTTCCTTCATTGCGTGTAGCCACCCTCTGCCGAGGATAGCCTAGTATGGCGAGTCGATGTCGACCACCAGAAACTCGATCATTTTAGAAACATTTCCTGCCCTTACTGGCAGCACGATCTTTCCCAAGGGCATAGTCACCTTTTCAGCAAAGCCAACCAAAGGGACAGTAGCTTCCTTCAGGTCGGCGATGCTTAATTTTAATTTTCTGAATAGGTCGAGATACATTACCTTGGACGAGCTTCCTTGGTCGATGAGAAACTTGTTGACGTCATAGTTCGCTATTCTGAGAGTAATGATTAAAGCATTATGATGTGGGGTTCTCACTCCCACCAGATCTTCATCTGTAAATACGATATGCTTACTATAACTGACGTCATCTGCTCGCCGACGCTTTCGTGATTGTGTCTTCGCTGGATCGATCTGAAAATCTTGTATCACTGTTGTAAGCTTTTTTACCTCCATTCGAGTTGAATTTCCTTGAATCTGCTTCACGTCAGATGCCCCATGAATTACTGCGAATTCATGGCCGGCATCATCATCAAGTTTGTTATCGGGCCTTGTTTCTCTATGGGTTGCAACTTTCTCTGCCTTCTTTTCCACGAATTCGTTCAGATGCTCGGACTGAGCCAGCTCTTCAAGGTGGGACTTAAGAGCTTTGCAATGCTCCGTCTTATGTCCTCCTTCTTTGTGAAAAGTGCATCTCCGTGCGTTATTTATCTTCGAGGGATCTTCTCCCATCTTTCTAGGCCACTTAATAAATGGCTCGTCTTTGATTTTTGTGAGAATTTTGTAAGTTGGTTCTCTGAAGACAATGTTGACCGCCTGAAATGCTTTTGCCACATCATTGCTGCCTCCGTTCTTGGAGTCATTCTTGCCCCCATTCTTCCCTCCTTTCTTATGGTTTTCGATTTTGTCATTTCCTTTGGAAGTGAGCTTAGCTCGACTATTTTCCCCTGTGCTGAGGCAGGTCACATCCTCCACCTTGGCTTACTTCTCGATGCGGGCTATCAGGTCATCGATAGTCATGGCCTTTTTCTTGGTCAGGGACTGGTACAGAAGGGAAGAACTGGGTAGCCCAATTTTGAAATAGGATACTGCCACTTGCTCCGAGCAGTCCTTGACCTTATTGAATAACTCCCAGTACCTCTTCGCGTAGTCTCGGAGGGTCTCTTTAGGCGTCTTTTTCATTATTAGTAAAGCATCCATCCTTTCGGGATGGGAGCTACTAGTAATGAATTGGGCCGTAAAGAGCTCATCCAGGGACTTAAAACTTCTGATGGACCTATGGGGGAGCCTTTCGAACTATTTATGTGCCACATCATGTAGGCTCGAGGGAAAAATTTGGCACATTAGTGCGTCTCGATGGTTCCAGAGGGTCATGGCCTGCCTTTACTACCTGACGTGATCAATGGGATCAGTCTTACCATCATAAATCTTGAACCTTGGAATAAAAAACTTCTTGGGGGCTTCTTCTTCTTCTATTTCCCTTGATAAAGGTGATTTCATCTGAGTTTTGAGAGCTCGCCTAGGGAGTTCTCGGGTCGATCTGGTACCGTGATGTGTAGGGTGTTGGTCCATCTCCCTTCGGACCAGACTTCGTATGTTCTCGCTGCTGCGATCTGGGCTCCTGTGAATGCGAGCTAGTCGCAGTTGCTCAAGCAGGTCGTCCTCTAACTCATTTCCCTCAGCTTTCTGGGATTCGTGCCTGGGGCTCCTTCATCGACTATGAGACTTGCTTGCCTGAGGGCTAGGAGTGCGGTACGGACGTCTCTTGGTACCACGATGGATCTCTCTCTCATTCTTTATAATCTTCTTTTTAGGAGAGCATTCTCAGCTTTGTGCCTGCGAGAAGACTCCCTCTGCTCTTGGAGCCTCGCCTCATATGCATCAATCATCTTGGATATCTATGTGGACCTCGCTAGACCTTGGCTTTCTTCTGAGGATGGCCTTTCTAGGTGAGTCCTCTTATCTGAACGCCGAACTTCAGATCTAATTCTACGAGGAACAGGTGGTTCTTGGATATCTCCTGCCTAGGGAGCATTACTACTGTGACCAGACATTTCGAACTCCTTTTTTGGCATGGGCTTTCTCAGGGAGGATAAACGCTTCCCACAGACGGCGCCAATTGTGGTGACAATATTTATTCAACATAAATAGATAAGAGAAGCGCAATCACCAAGCAAAATAAGGAAAGTAAGATGTCAATCACACAACAGGAGATGTACGTGGTTCAGCAAGAATGCCTACGTCCACGGTGGTGCAGTCAGTATCATTTCTGTATACTTCGGGGAGTGATTACAGAGAATACAGTGCGTGTCTTCTACCCCACACCTAGGGTTTATTATATACATGTTTATTTTCAGGGAGTGGGGGTGTTGGACTCCCCCTCATTTTCCATCTTCTCCTAGAGCACCTCTTTACGAGATTATGGGAGAAGACCTAGTCATAACTGAATTAATGTTAAGATATGAAGGGTTTGGGTTTTGGGCCGATTCAATTGGGCTACTCGTCCAGGACCGTCATTCTAATTCCGTGTACCCACAACGTATATTTGGATCAATCGCAAACTTAGAGCTCATTTTGCTCCTTTTTCTTCTCAGATAGGTATAATGGTCAATCTTTATACATACTTTTGCATTGGAGACTATCATTTTTCTATCTTTATATATGTCTATGTTATATGGAGTAGTTAATATTATCGTTGCTTCACTGTGAGGAATACATACAACCAAAAAGGGAAATAAATTTTTCAAACATAAATTAAGTCCTAAAAAGAGAACAACAAAGAAATATGATGTGATACAATAAGATTATGTTAAAGGTATTGAGTTTCTAGTAATAGAATTGGTTCGTCTAATTTTGGGACTCTTTCTTTAGTCTATGATTTAGTATATAAGCCTTGTGTAATTGACAAATGATTTAACGTTTTGTGTCATTCCATGATTTTCTTCCCACAACGGATGCTTTAAAGTAAGATGATAAATAGTGAAGGAAACATGTAATTGTGTACTCCTGTTGTACCACATTCCATCACCTTTCTTACACTATTTATTTGCACATCCCAAAAATGTTAAAGCTTTTATTTATCATGCATATGTCCACGACATGATACATAACTACACTTTGAAGTTCCTGAGATGTCATATGTTGTTAATTTTCTCCACCTTTCTTTGTTGTGCTAGGATTTCACACTCACTCTTAACCTTTTTGCTAATTGTATTTTCCAAATCTCAATTAGTTTCTTTGGACATTGATCATATTTAAATGGTTTCAAAACCTTTTTATAGTATAGAAACATCTACGCATGTTTATGACTTCAATATTTATTTAGAAACATTGTATACAAAAGGTAACACACCATAGATATTCAATAGTTTGGGTATATTCATAAGTAGATATTCAATAGTTTGAGTTTTGAAATGTGAATAAAGGAACGTGAAAGAGGAAGTTAACTATATTTGAACTTTGGGATAGGTGCAATGTATGAAAGTGTTTAAACTTCTTCACCTCCTCATACCCCGTTGTTAAACCATCTCATGAAGTATTAATGTAGTTTAAAACTATTAAATAAATGAATTCCACTTCTTTTTATCAAATCATTAACTTGTAAATTTTTAGATATAATTGTTATGTTTTTAGTCATTTTTATTATTTATTATATGTGAGGGTCATGGCACATGTTGGATAATTTTTTATTTTTCTAATATTTGAATTTATTTAACGATTTGTAACACTTACAAAACGAACACTTTTCCTTACATATTAATATTTCTAAGTGTTTTGAACCATTATAAAATAATACATATTCTTTATTTGCAAGTGTTTAAAACCGTTGCAAAATAAAAATACTTACTGAATTTTGCAACGTAACTGAACCGTAGAAAATTAAAATTTTGCGACGTTTTTGAACATTGGAAGTGTTTAAAATCATTGCAACTTTTTCTGTAACAGTTACCCAAAATGGACATTCGTTTGCAATAAACTATTGCAAACACCATTTTACAACCGTTTTGAACCGTGCAGAAATTTTGCAATGCATCAATTTGCAACGGTTTTAAACCATTACAAATGCAATTTACAAGTGTTTAAAAAACTTGAAATTTCCCTATTTTAGTCTACTGAGAACCTCACATACTATAATTGTCTCATAATAACATCACATACCAAAATAATAGTGAAATCAACTCCCTATTAGTAAATATAAATTTGAAATGATAGATAAATAAATAGGAGTAAAGAAATAAGCACACGGGCTTGACTCCTACGTCCTATTTTAATCGCAACTAGAAGTAGAATATGATTGGATCAAGGGTTAGTCTAAACTAGCTGCCTGTGTCCTAAAAATATAATAATTCAACAACGTTAATAGCAAGTCTACAAAGTATAAGAATATAATGGTTTTTGGGTTTAAAATATGATTGTGCACCTTCATCTCGTATTATAGTTAATTTTAAGTTATCCAAACCCAACAATCTAAATATGTTACATTTACTCCTAAATCCAACTAAACCACATGATTACATATTATTCATCCTAATATGAAAGGTTCCATTATTACATACTTTATACATATCAAGTATATAAACATATCGTAGGAAACGTTAAAAATCTCTAAGTCTTCCACACAAGTACGGTTACAACGTAAATGGTCTACTCCCTAGCCTTCACGTGAAGGCCTATTCCAACTGTCTTTGATGATTGCTCGTGCATATTGGGTATAGTTATGTGTTATGCCACACCCATAACCATCAATCATCTACTAGGATAATCACTACGCCTTTACACCCGTGATATAGCCTCATACTCAAAACCTATATGGAAGGATCATCCCCATGTACAACTTTGCAAGATACAATGGCAATCTAAACACATAGCGTCCGGGGTAAAATAAATAAGGTTAGATTTGTATTTCTCATCTGGGTACCAATGTAATAATCGTCAATCGTGCCCCATAAGAATATTCACTCTAGTGCGTATCCCACGAGTACTCACACCTGGTATGTTATACATAATACACAAAATAAGTCATCCGAATATGATGGAGGTATAAGTTTTATCCTTTGTCTAATTCATTTCACATATATTAGTGAAGGTCTTTGACCATTAGCATAAAATTTCTAAATCCCTATTCCAGTTCAACATTTCTTTCTTTTTACCTATTATAAACATAATCTCAATTATGCTTGGCCCTGCGCATGACATTAAAACATGGTCGTTCTCACAGCCCATGTGCATGGACTACTAATATGTCCGTTCAAATGAATGAATAAATAAACTATCCATAATTCCATATTTCTTTAATCTATAGGCCCTATTATGATCCCTATGTCAAGAACCACCATTAGTGGCCCACTTCAAGATTTTAGCACCTCCCATATACCATAAATTATCATACAAACTTCACAAAACTAAACTCTAGGATATTATTCAAAGTTTATTAGATTTATACAAATACATAGAGATATATTTCAGATTTAAAGAATTCGAACCCTAGAATTCAAATTCATCCACAAAGTCCAATTTTCTAAACTTCTCATGAAACAACTAACGGGATTTTTTTCAATTCTTTAAGTATAACCCAATTCTAACATCAATTGTTAGATACTCCAAATTCATGAAAAATTGTAACAAATTAAACTTATGAATATAAAATTAATTTTTCTAATTAAATTAAATCTAAGATTTGTTGTTTAACTATTGAATTAAGTATTTATAAATTTAGGTTTATAATTCAATGAATAACTATATTCTAACACCAAAAACAAATATATTAATATACTAAGTAAACTTGCTTTTATTAGTGTAGGCCCCTTTTTATTTTAAATGTGCTTTAAGAATGTCAAAACAATTTTCTTTCAAAAAACCTTTTTCCAAATTTTAACATGCACCAAGTTTGTGAACCAATTTTAATTAAGCCCAATTTTATCTTGTTTAATCCTAAACATGCATCTAGGTGATTAAAGAAAATAAAATAAACAAGTTCACAACGCCGAATGTACGAGAAAACCACAAACGGAAAAAACCTTAGACGATCCAAGATAAACAATCACTATGATATGGGTTTACAAAAGGAAGACAAAGAGACTTACACAACAAATAGATCCCCACAAGCCTTGATGATCTTCTTCACTTTAACCGCTCCTCTACAGTGCCCATATAGAAATCCTTCCATGATACTCGCCCATAGCACACACATCCACGAGTGCCTCGGTGTCCACTGATACATCTTAGCAACTGTGTATGATTTGGAACACGAACTCCTCCACTTATTCACTGAAAAACCCAACGAACAACTTATTCAATGTGAGGACAAACCCCTAATGTTGAAAAAAATATCTCTATAGTAGTAGTATATGAAAGGTCATATCTTTTAAAATCTAAGGATGGTTTTTATCTTTGAAAACCTTAGAAAACTTATGCTGAAAAACATATGAGTTCTTTTCTGAAATACGGTTCTGCACACCCCCGAAATTCTTAGAGAAAAAATAAAATCTTTAAATAGAAAACTTAAGTCGGCATGTCGTTCTCACGAGATCCACAAGTCGTTATAATGACTGTAAGATGTCATTTGAATGACATCACATGTCGTTGGACCACTAAAACTCAAGATGTGGTTTCCTACAACTCTAAACTGTAATTATCCAAAAAATGAAGATAAAACTATTTAAAAACAATTTTAACATTTTAAAATCATTTATAACTAAAATATCATCCTCAAAACATTTTTCGAGTCCCGTAAAAATTATGTGTTCATAATTGAGAGTATCTCGGAATGCAATCTAAATGAAGAAGTGAAATGTTCACCAACAAAACTTGGCATGATCTATCGTTAAATCTTGGCAGCTACGTCTTCAACTTGAACATGTCATAAACTACGTGGGTATCATGAAAAGATAAAAATCTATTTTTGACTCAAACAAATTTTGTTTCATGAATACGTCAATAACAATCAAATGGACTCAACTTAAAATTTTATCCTTACAAATTTCCCCCTTTGACTATTTCGGGAGAAAACCAAAACAATGAAATGCCTAAGCCGGGTCGTCAAGTCGTATGGAACTTTAATCCCATCCCATAAAACCCAAAATCAAATATGCATGATAAGGACTAGTATATGTAGGTACGACGAGCATGAGTTGTCTGAATGTGATGTAGTCGCTCACTAAAGAATACGTACACACATGACATAGATAAATACCCATTGAAGTACGGAGGAACAAATGATGTGAAAAATACCAATATGTAGTACAAATCATTTGTTAAACATGTGAGCAAAACATGATACCAATTTTGGTAAACTAATTTGTACAAGTTAACATGATATCAATATAGGCAAATATTCCATGATACAAACATGTAAAGCCAAAACGATCATATGTGCTCATCATCAATCAAACTACTCCCCCTACATCACATACATCTCTCCCCCTTTTTATCTCGAATAGATAATAAGTGAAAAGGAAAAATAAATAATTAAATATCTAGAATGAAATAATCAATGAAGCATATCTAGATATATAGCCAACCAAAAATAATCAAGAAGATACCAAATCATAGCTAGCAAACAGTCACAAAGAATTAAACATCAATCTATGAAAAGATGCGACTAAACAAATCAATGCAGCATAAGAATCGACACATGAACAATCAATATCGACTGCATGTAAAATGTTCAAATGAACCCAGAATGACATGATCATATATCGAAGCAAGTACAAAAGAAGAATAAGGGCTTAAAAACCAAGCAAGTTGTTCGAATGACTATCCCATGTTGTTTGAATGACATAGCATGTCGTTTGAAGTGTGCATCAAACGACCTAAAATAGTGTGTTACCATTCGATACATATATCTAACGACCCTACAAACTATCATCTCAAGACCATATTTGATAAATCAATGCCTAGAAAAATGTGTCATTTGAAACCAAACATCGAACGACTTCAAATGACTTGGACATGTTGTTCGAATGAAGTCTAGAAGTCGTTTGAATGACTTCAACAAACTCTATATTCCAAATCCAAAAATGTTAAAGTTTTGGCCAGTGAAAAAATTTCATGAAAACAAACAGCACAAAATAGACTCAAAACAGAATAAATAAAACAAGTATGAGTTTCGCACTAATATAGTATCAATGTGCTCAAACATGGTTATGGAATGAATGGGAGTGAACTACAACAAATGAATCACAACATGAACACATAGAAACCATTAAGAAGATCTAATTGATAGATAAATATCATCAAACTTAGTTTTATCCATATGTGACAATTAATATATTGAGCTTAATGAACTATACAAACAACGTGCAAAAAAAATCGGAATTTTGACGATTTTACAAACAATAGCAGCATGATACGATTTTTCAACATAAGGATTCATTATGCAAACCCATTTATATTTCCAACCAAACTCCCTCATGAATAATAATGATCATATACTGATTTTATTTTAAATGATCATATCAAACTAAACTAGTTGGCCTTGACTACTTTTTTTTCAATGCCCCATTTTTTTAAGCTCTTTTAATTCAATAGGTCTTGGCTAATTTTTTTCAATGCCACACTTTTTGACCCTATATAAATGGTGGTTTAATTGCAAAGGATATATGTACCTTTCGTAGCCCTTCCCCATTTTTACTCATCATTTTTTCAATTAACAGATCCTCACGGGTAAATGGTTCTTACATGCACACCTCCTCCTAAGTCTTATTACGCATAGATGAAAAAATTGAGATGAAAACGTCTCACCAAACGCAAATATGCAAGAGATGTTAAAAATTCATATAAACTCGTGCATATATGCAATGATGGCATATATACATAGTCGAATCCAAATGCATATCAACTTCGAAACAATCCTATTTGACAATGGCTAAGATCATTCAACGTATAACCAATTATGACCATATGTCCTAGCCACATGGATAACGATATGATGGGGGGTCCAATACACCAATATGCCATATCAAACATGAAAACTCATGACATAAAGAAAACCAAAAATCTTTTTGTATTTTTCTAAAAATATTTTTGACTCAAAAATAAAATCTTTTGGTATTCTTCAAAAATATATGAAACCTGAAATCTTTTTGTATTTTCAATTTATTTTATCAAATACATCTTTTTCTATTTTTCAAATAGGATTCAAATAAATGAAAAAATATAATAGAAAGAGATACACATGTCATATCACTAGAAAAATATATACCATGAAGCAAAGACTAGCGTATGACAAACATGGCAACACAATCATCCTTTAGATCTAGTATGAGAAGAATCAAGTGCAACGAAATAAGAACCATTAAGTTTAATTCCTAAAGCCTCTAAGTCCGATTTCCTAACCCAAGTAGGTTGGTAATGATGCATGGGGGTTTTGGGAACAGAAATAACTATGTTCCTCAACTTCCTAGGAGTATTTATAAGGTTGTAACAAAAACGCCTAAGGTGACTCTTCCTACCACAATGAGAACAAGTGTAAACACGGTGAGGAATATGACCTAAATGTGGACCTCTCCAAACGTTCCTAGTCAGCTCTCTCACATGATTAGTATTGGCTTTGGGACTGGGAACAACACGATCATCGTAGAATATACCAAACCTATCTTCCTTAATTTGGACGGTGGCTAACATCCTATCCAACTTTTTCGACCTAGCCTCTAAATCAAACTTCACCTTACTCGAGTATCTCAATCTCTCTTCAAGCTCACAAATCCTAGACTAAAGCAAACACCTAGACTCCTCAAACTCTAGAACCTCTTTCTTCAAAGCCTCCATCAAACCACGAAGACTATCTCTCTCTTTCTCAATGTATTCTAGTTTATCCTTAAGAGTCTTCTCTCTCGTGCCCTAACATCCTCAATCAAAGCATCATCATTTTCTATGGCACGCTCATTCAATTTAGCTTGGAACTTCAAGTTTTCATTTTTCACCTTTATCAATTCCTTATACAAATCATTAAAGGCAATTTGCAACTCTCCCACATCAATCTCCTCCTATTCACACGCTTTACCCTCACTCATTTGGGATTCACACTCAATGGCCTCAGAATTTTCATTTACATGAGAATCCTTGTGGGAAGATTCATAGTCGTTCTCACATGACATGCTATGAACGCTACCAAGTGATGCTCAATGAGGTAAATCTCTCCCTCTTTCGGTTCACTATCACGTAAGGTGGAATTATATGCTCTTGCCCTCCATCTTAAGTATAGTGGGACACTCTGCTACCTTGTGACCATAGCCTTCACAACCAAAAAACCTATCTGAATCATCCCTCTTAACATTCTCACTCTTGTTCTTAGGGGAAGGATCGAACTTTTTGTTCTTGTATTTCTTAAGTCTTTTGGCATCTTTCAATTGCTTTTGGAACTTAACAAACTTTTTGAACTTCTTTGCCAACAAGGCTACATCCTCAAAATCAAAATAAGAATCATCTTTTGAAACTTTAGTCTCCTCCTTTTGGGCTTTCAAAGAAATGCCCTCTTCTTTCAGTAACACCAGTGTTTTAATTAATTAACTTTAAATTAATTTGGAGAAAGATAAAATTTTGGATTTAATGGTCTTTAAGTATTTAACGTAGTTTTTTATTAGTAAAATTTTC
Organism: Sambucus nigra; assembly: GCA_949130495.1. NCBI lineage: Eukaryota > Viridiplantae > Streptophyta > Magnoliopsida > Dipsacales > Adoxaceae > Sambucus > Sambucus nigra. The sequence goes on from OX422220.1 coordinate 57,690,390, forward strand.
AATTGGGAATTAATTCGGGTCTTTTATAAAAAGGTTATAAAATTTTTATTTAAATATTTAACTGGTAGGTGCGTATTTGTTCATCTAATGTATTTTTACCAAATAATTAAAGTCGGATTTTAAAAGATTTTATTTTTGGATGTGGGTCGTTCAAACGACAGTGTATGTCGTTCGAACGACATATCATCTCGTTCGAACGACATCGTACTTCGTTCGAACGACGCTGAGGCGGTGCCTTGGTTGGACTCCTAATCTGATTTTAACTCTTAAACCCTTTATATACTAAACTGATACGGGGTTGGGACTTCGGAAAATAACTTTTCTCTCTAACTTTCTCTAGAAAACTTTTTCAAACTATTTTCCTCTCGTCTTCAACCCCTAGCCAACAAGTTTTGAAGATTCAATTGGTGTTTTCTCAAGAGGAGTTCAACATTCTACTCAGATTTTTGTCCAACTAATTTCAGGCATGAATACTCTATTCTTTTCCTTTAGTATTATGCGTTTTAAGTGTAGCATAAACCTTAATCTCATGTTTTTCTTAAAACCAATTAGCAATCTAATAAGAGAAAGTGGACACATAAAACTTAGGGCTATTTTTATGAAATCTCTTAATATGAACAATATTCATAACCCTTGGGTATGTAGGATTCATGAGTGGATTTTGGATTTTATTGGTACAGGTTGCATGTAGAAAAACCCTAATTTTAAATTAAATGAATTTAGGGGCGTATAACTCATTTAAGTTATGTCGAGATAATGAAATTGGGATTATGTCATATTAATGATGACATTCAGTGTTTCTATTAAAATAATTTATTGAGATCAATTTAGTGAAATTAAGACTTAATGGATTTGGTCTATCATGCGTAGTTTGGTACATTAATTAATTGTGCTTATTCATGTGACTTGTTGGTTTTATTAATTGCCTTTGTGATGACGGGTTGTTATGTATATTTCTCTCCCGATATTTTAGGATGCCTTCTAGGTATGGGACTAATGGGTAGGCTTTTTGATGATTTACGCCTGCTAGGTATGGGACTAGTGAGGGTAGATTATTACGACTTGATTATGTCGGGGGTGGGTTGATTTTGTTACTTTATCGTCATTACACTAGCCTAGGCATGAGACTAGGTCGAGGTTTATGTCAGAAATTCATCCTTTACATAGGGTAGGACGTATTGATAACATGGGGACCCTTAGGTATGGGACTAAAGGGTATTTTGAGGATCTCACATCGATTAAAAGAATGGGGTAATTTATAAATTATGAAATTGAGAAATTGAGAATTAATGTCGAAGATAAAAATGGGTATTAAAATTTGTGGCCACATAATGTGTTGGGGCTGACAGTTTAAATGGATCAGAGAATGATTTATGTCATGTCATGTGTGGAACCTTGTCATGGGGAGGGGTCGATAATTTAAACGGATCAGAGGCCATTTGACAAGGGGAAGTGTAACACTTTGGTGGATTACCACCCGGGAAAGGAGGACCACCATAATAAAAAGTGAGAAAAATAATACAATTGGGTTAATTTAATTAAATTAACATCGCAGGACTTGGAAATTTAAAATCACATTGGTGTGGCTTTTTAAATGAGAATTTCTAAGGGTAGTTAGTGATTTATATTTGTCCCGTTTAATTATCAATTTAATTTAATATATTCTATTGTATTATTTATTAAATATAATGATACTGTCTGGATTCAAGAATCCTATTTGAGGGGAGTAGTGTGTATTCATGCTCGAGGTTTTGACCTCGTGCATTGACTAACGTTTTCAGGATAAGTTTTGGAGAAGCTGCACAGGATTATCGAAGTTATCATTTTGGAGGTGCAGCTAAAGTTTATTCATTTTATTGCATTATTTAGTTAGACTTTCCTTTTCAGTCGAATTTAATTATGAGACTTCATTTGAGTTTTATTGGTCCATTCGGTTCCAAAGTTGTGTAGAGGATTTCAGTTGGATTTTCAGTCAGTTTATTATTCATATTTTAGTTAATCATTATTGGAGATTGGATTTTATTCGGAGTTTAGCATGTGATGGATCTTTTATTCGCTTAGTTATTTATGATCATTTGAGATTGATTCAATTATTTATCTTGTGGATTGATTTATTTATATCTCATATCTATCTCATGCTAAAAATGGTATTTATTTAGTTCATGCCCGGTATAGTTTGGCGGCGGTGGTTGGCCACCCCGTATGTCGGATTTTGCGGAGTGTGACACTTTCTTTGGCACTTGCTTGGAGATAAACATGTCAAGCTCATAAGTTTGTAAGTCACCTACAAGATCTTCTAGTTTTATCGATTCAAGAATACCCAAGGAGTTTAAAAGAGTCACTTTTGGATCAAATCTACTAGGAAACGACCTTTAGATTTTCTTTATGACTCGGTTGTCAGGTATTTTCTCTCCCGAATTAAATGACGAGTTGACTATGTTGGACAATATAACATAAAACTCATCAAATGACCCACTCTCTAACATCTTAATCGTCTCAAACTGTATAGTGAGGTTTTGAAGTTTAGACTCCCTACCTGTGCTAGTGCCCTCATGAGTAAGTGCAAGAATATCCCAAGCTTCTTTTAAAGTTTCACTCGTCATGATTCTATTATACACATTCGATTTGACATGTGAGAAAATAACGTGAAGAACTTTAGAATTATAAAGTGTAAGTCTATGTTTGGCTTTGGTCCATGACTCAATGGGTTTCAAATTAGTGGCCTCTCCCTCTCTAGTGACCGGTGGTGTCCAACCCTTTTCGACCGATAATCACACACGCTCATCAATTGATTTTAAAGCACTTCTCATTCGCATTTTCCAATAAGCATAGTTTGTGTCATAAAAAACAAGAGCTCTAAAACTTTCAAAATTATCAAAATTCATCCTTAAATGCACAAGGGATTAACACAAGGAAAAGAATGTTTCTAGCTTTGATACCAATTTATAGGACCCTTTTTATTTTAAATGTGCTTTAAGGATGTCAAAACAACTTTCTTTCAAAAAACCTTTTTTCAAATTTTAAAACGCACCAAGTTTGTGAACCAATATTAGTTAAGCCCAATTTTATCTTATTCAATCCTAAACATGCATCTAGGTGATTAAAGAAAGTAAAATAAACAACTTCACAATGCCGGAAGTACGAGGAAACCACAAAGGGAAAAAACCTCAAACGGCCCAAGCCAGACAATCACTATGATACGGGTTTACAAAAGGAAGACAAATAGTCTTACAGAATGATTCGATCCCCACAAGCCTTTACGCTCTTCTTCACTTTAACCACTCCACAGTGCCCACGTAGAAATTCTTCCACGATACTCATCGATAACACACACATCCACGAGTGCCTCGGTGTCCACCGATGCAGCTTGGCAACCATCTACGATTTGGAACACGAACTCCTGAGCTTCTTCACCGCAAAACCTAATGAACAACTTGTTCGATGTGATGAACAAACCCCTAATGGTGAAAATAAGATTTCTATAGCAATAGTATATGAAAGCTCGAATCTTTTAAACTCTAAGGATGGTATTTATCTTTGAAATCCTTAGAAAACTTACGTAGAAAAACATATGAGTTCTTTTATGGAATATGGTTGTGCATACCCCTGAAATTCTGAAAGAAAAAATCTTTAAATAAAAAACTTAAGTCGGCATGTCATTCTAACAATATCCACAAGACGTTTTAACAACTGTGAGGTGTCGTTCGAACAACATCACATGTCATTTGAACCACTAAAACTCAAGATGTGATTTCATATGACTCTAAACTGAAATTATCTCATAATAAACAAAGATAAAACTATTTAAAAGCATTTTTAACATTTTAAAATCATTTATAAACAAATTATCATCCCTAAAAAAAATTCAAGTCCCATAAACCTTATGTGTTCATACCTTAGAGTATCTAGGAATACAATATGAATAAAGACGTGAAATGTGCACCAATAAAACTTGACATGATCTATCTTTGAAGCTTTGTTTCTACGTCTTCAACACAAACACGCTAGAGACTATGTGGGTATCGTGACAAGATAAAAAGCTATCTATGACTCAAACAAGATTTTTTCCAGGAATACGTCAATAACATACAAATGGATTAATTGGAAATTGTGTCCTTACAATTGGAGATATGAAGTCCTAATTCGATTTCTCCCAATCCTCTCATTCTCCAAGTTCAATTGCTTGCAATTCTCTGTCTTATCTAAGTGAATATCTATAGCCTTAGGATTTTTTATAATGTATTTTAGAGTTGTTTAGACTAACCCCAATCTTCCTTTTTTTTGTGTTAACCACAAAATTAGGAGTAGACCTCATATGAGCCTTAACATTTTTAGCCCAAAAGTACATCCAATTAGTCCAGAACCTAACCCATGTTACGTACTAACCCATAGGTTTTAAAACCCAACATTTTAATTCTTAATCCAACATTTTATATGTCCCAATGTCCATATAATATACGTAGTCAAACTCTTAGTAATTTAATCGGTTCAAGCCTAAGATTACTAATTAAATTAATTATTAATAAAATTATTTCTTAAATAATTATCAATCCATTATCGTATTTTTTATCCAATTTAATTTCACATAATAAACATACATGACATGTATAAGATATGAAATATAATTAGTGACATCAGGAGTCATTGCAGATAGACAATTCATTTTAATTTATTTATTATTTAATTTAATGCTTACAAATTATGGAGTATTACATTCTTCCCTCCTAAAATAAGAAATTTTGTCCTCAAAATTCGAATTCATACCTGACTAGAATAACTCCGGGTATCTCGCCTGCATGTCGTCATCGTTCTCCCTGTTAGACTCAACCTTGCTATGGTGTCCCCATTGGACTTTGACTAATGATGTGACCTTCGATAATGAAGTCTACTCTCTTCGATTTAGAATTCACTGTGGTTGCTCCTCATAACTCACATCGGGCTACATATCAATCCCATCGACACAGATATACTAATAGGAATCCTCTTCACTTAGGAACTTTCTCAGCAATTATACATGAAAGACATCACGTACTCGTCGAAGATGGTCAGGTAAGGCCAATCGATACGTCATCAGTCCCAACCTATCCAATATCTAATCTCCCACCTGAAACACCAGTTTTAGCTTTTTTCTTATTGGAATAACTCTTTTTACAATCATGCACCATCTTTATTTAAGCTCAGATGAAATCCACCTTTTTTGAGGTGTCCCAAATAACATTTAGTTCGAATATCCCTTGTTCCCCCGACTCCATCCAACAATTCGACAAACAATATGGTAGCCTATATAGTGCCTCATATAGTGCTATACCAATAGTCCTCGGATGACTATTGTTGTAAGTAAACTCCACAAGAGTTAGATGATCCCACCTTCCTTTAAGATCCAACACACATTCCCCAAGCATATCCTCCAAAGTCTAGTTCACTCACTTAGTTTGACCGTCCGAATAAGGGTGAAAAGCCTTGCTCAAATTCAGTTTTACTCCCACAACATCTTGGAAACCTCTACAGTACTAAGATATAAAAGTGTTGTCCTGGTCCGACGCAAAGTCATGCGATACACCATGAAGTCATGCAATCTCTGCTATAAAATTTGGCGTACTTCTCGTCCATGAAATATATCCGCATACTCGTAGAAAATGAGCCACCTTTGTCAATCTATCAATGATCACCCAAATCAAATCAAGACCTGTCTTGGACTTTGATAATACCATTATTAAGTTCATAGAGATGCTATTTTACTTCCATTCGGTAATTTTCAAAGGTTGTAATTCCCCTGTTGATCTTTAGTGCTCTACCTTTACTAGTTGACTGGTGGTACACTTATATATAAACTTCGCAACATCCTTCTCTATCTCGGTCCACCAATATGCTCTATGAATATCTTGATACATTTTGTCCCCTCCAAAATATATAGTAAATCGCGAATCATAGGCCTCGATAAAAACTTCCCTCCTTAACTTAGGATTCTCTAGCACTACTAACCATCACTGAAATCTCAATCGGTCATCTGAACTGATTAAGAAGGAAGGAACTTCGTCTGACACTAATTTTTGTACCTTTTCCTGACATAAGGCATCTGAAGCCTGTGCTCATATCACCCTCATCGCCATGGCTAAAGTAACAGTCATTAAGCCTAAAAAATCATCAAATAAATTTAAGTCCGGAGTGGCACTCCAATTTGCTGCCCAAATGTCAGATAAATCATATACAGTCTTAGCCCATGATATTTCTAGTGTAACAGTCGATCTCTTACTCAATGCATCAGCTACTACATTTGCCTTCCATGGATGGTACTGGATAAAAAAATGGTAGTCCATCACAAACTCGAGCCATCTCCTTTGTGTCATATTCATCTCTCTGAGTAAAATAAGTACTAGAGACTCTTGTGGAATATAGAGTCAACCTCTCACCCATTAGATAGTGTCTCCAAATATGAAGGGCAATAACTACTGTGACCAACTCCAAATTATGATTGGGTTAGTTATGTTCATGAGGCTTAATCTTTTTGTATGCATAAGCTATAGGTTTATCCTCTTGTATTTTCATAACTCCTGATCCCTAAAGTGATGCATCTATAAATACCAAATACTCCTCGTCGGTATGTGCTAACACAAGTATAAGCGCGATAGTGAGCTCTCCTTAAGCTCCTCAAAAGCCCTATGACAGTTTGTACTTAACAAGAATGGTACTCCTTTACAAGTAAAGTTATTCAATGGTCCATTAATCTTCTAGAATCCTTGAATGAGCAACATATATTACCCTACCAAACCCTAGAAACCCCTAACCTCTATAAGGGTTGTGGGTTTTCCCCACTCAACCATTGTAGAGACCTTATTAGGATCCATCAAATTTCCAATCATGGATATAACATAGTTTGGGAACTGTACCTCTCATAGCCAAAACCCACACTTACTTTGCGTACAACTTATATTCCAGTAGTATCTGTAAAACCAATCGTAAATGCTATACATGTGCCTCCCTAGATCATGAGTATACCAAGATGTTGTTAATCAACACAATGATAAACTAATCTAGAAATTGTCAAAATACTCTCTTTATTAGATCCATGAACATTATTGGTACCTGAGTTCATCCAAATGCCATGGCCTAGAACTCATATGATCCAAATCGCATAAAAAGGTCATCTTCGGACATTCTCCTCCCTAATACATAATTAATGATAACTTGAGCGCAAATCAATCTTAGAGAAGAATGATGGGCCACTTAACTGGTCAAACAGATCATTGATACATGGTAATGGATGCTTGTTCCATATCGTTACTTATTCAACTCCCTATAATACACTCAAAATCTGAGTGATCCGTTCTTTTCCTGACAAACAACACTGGGGCTCTCTACGAAGATGTACTCCTCCGTATCAACCCTTGACTCAAAAAATATTAAATACATTACCTTCACTCCTTCATCTCTAATGGGGCCATCCTGTATGATTCCCTCATGATGGATCGAGTGTCTGGTGCTAAATCCATGCAAAAATCTACCTCCATTATTGGTGGCAATCCTAGCACCTCACCAAATACATCCATAAAATCCTTGATGATAGGTATTTCATTTAATGATAGAATGACCTCCTCAGATGAAGTCGCATGTATATAATATAAGTGTGTGTTAGACCCTCTCTTGAGCCTAGGAATAGAAACTAAGAACATATTATGTTCCAGAATAACAAACATAATCAATTTCCCACTACAATCTATTTATGCGTGATACAAAGCTATCTAATACATGCCCAAAATAATATCATAAGTCGACATATTTAATAATAACAAGTCAGTGGAAACGCATAATTGATCGATCTCGACTACCATTCCTTTACAAATATGCCAAAAGGCAGCATCCCTACTTATTGGGGTATCCACATGTAAGAACACATCCTCAGCTATATTTTCCAACCTCGATGTAGATGCAAATGTATAACTAGAAAATGAATGTGACGCTCCCATGAAAACAAAATCTGTGCATAACAGCCATAGATGTAATACATACCCTCAATCGCTTGGTGTTATGCTGGAAGATTCCCATGATGAATGTTGTACACACATTCATAATGAGGTTGTGGATGCCCTTGTGCCTCAGAAAAATCCAGATATGCTAGCATTAGTGCTGTTGGCAAGGCCTAATATTGTGGTGGGTCTAGGAGAGCCTATTGTTGCCCCTGCGAATGGTGGCCCTGATCGATCTTGTTTCCCTTAAGGAAACTTCAAAATGAATGTCCCCACTCTCCACAAGTATAATATTATCCCCTGAGGGTACGTTCCTAATGACGGCCCTGCTTCCATTTCCCCAGGACCTATCCTGATGTCTTTGGCATTATCCTTGTTAACCTTGTCCCCTCTAGTCTTATTAGTCATATGGCCCCTGGACTGGGTGGCCTTGTCCCTGGTCGCCCTGATGGAGATAATCATATCCTCCTCTATTTTTTTATGGAGATGCTCCTCTGAATTTTCACTCCCTGGAACTGTGAGCTTCCCTACCCTCTGGATGACTCGCCTGACTTGAATGTTTTCATCCATAGTCATGACCTACCTTCTCCTCCTTATGTTTTTCCCTCCCTAAAACTCCCTGAAATCCTAACAATTCCATAATGCGATGTCCATTATCTGTTCGTACGTAATGTATGCTAGATTTCCCATCAATACTCGCCTAATCCCCCAAGTTAGGCCTATGAAAAATCTATTTATCATCTTCACCTATGAACACTTGATCTCAGGGGAAAACTGTGCCATTCTAGTAAATTCATTCCCATACTCTAAAATTAAGCGGTCCTCCTACTTCAGTCGATCAAACTTTTCCCAAAAATCTTCTTAGTGTGATAGAAGGAAATATTTTTGTTCAAAAAATTCCTAGAATTGTAAAATAGTCATTTGTACCGGGTTTTCCACGGTGGTAACAGACTCCCCCTACTATAGGACATATCTTACGACTCTGAAACTGGCTAGCATCTAGCATTGGATACCAGTACAGTCTAGTAAGCGTATATGATGTTCGATGATATGCCTCCACTACAGCACAACAATACGTTCTATAGATCCCAGAACTGTGGTGGGTGCCTTTTCTCAAAGGCGGTACTAGATCTCTTTTAAGAATATATAGCAGGTTGGGTAGGCACAAGTGTGGCCACGGGTGTGTGACACCCCGACTAATTAAATACCGGGTAACTACTCCTTTATTCAAATTAATTCAAAATGTCAAGTTGGTTCAGTTCATAGCATCACTGTCGAAAACGTTTTAACAATTACTAGCCACCTAATATTTAAAAAGTGAGTTGTCAATTTTAATTGAATTCGATTTACATACAACCAAATTAAATTGTTAATTACTGATACCACAACCACATCACAGTCACAATAAATAACGATGTAATAAACTGAATCTTGAGGAATACATCTCACACAATCTGGATACTGGAATAAACAAATACAAGCCTGAATCATTAATTTAATTACAACCCAAAATATAAAATAACAACTGAGTAAATAAGATGTCTCTGAAAGGAAAGGGGGCGACATGCCCTACAGATGAATGAATCTGAAGTAGAGTCAAGATATAAAGTGGAGGCGTCTACTATCGAGGTCCTATAACTTCCACAGCAGCTACAACACGTCGCGGGAATAGAACTCCTATGCTTGGTGTCCTTATGGTTGGTCACCTAAAAAGGTTTTTACAAAAATAGATTTGAAAGCAAACAGGTCAGAGCCCAATTGTGAAAACAGTTAAAAATACAGCAAGTGTTTAATATAATTAAATAATGAATATAAAGTACATGATAGTGCGTGCACTCACATGAGTTCCTCACCTCTTAACTAATTGTGCACTCCTATCGTACTCGTACCCGTTCTAGTTATTCCCATATCGAACTAGTCCAATACACAATATAACAGTTCTATACAATTCAAGATTTAATTCCCAACCTCTTAATTTAAACAGAGAGTTTTACTTTTCTTCTTAGTTCCCATATTAGTCATGCTAATCACTAGAGATTTTCCATTTTTAACTCTACAAAAATATTGCTATTATTCGCACTTACATTTAATCATGACAGTTCATTTCAATTAGAAGTATATTATTCTCATCATATATACAATACTGGCACCCCGAGACTAAGCTGCGGTGCACACATACTCTGCTATCCAATCCCTTAACATCACGTACATAAGGACCATGTGTTTCGAATCTCTCAGGAATCGTTTTCAATAAACAACAATAACACATAATGGAGGCGAACATAGTTCACATCACATGGATCACGCACATACCTACGCTCCCATGATCAACAGACTTATTAACTTCTCAATAAGTCCTTCTCTGACCTATGTCCTCGAGGTACCAATATAAATCCCCCCCGTAGGCACACAAAGATTAGATGACCCTGATCGAACGCTGACCTCCCGTGATAGAAAGTATGGTAGGTATGTTATACACAAATACTACATATACTAAGCATTCACACATCTTAGGTATCCCATAATATTAATAGAGGTATATTTCTCATCCCTATACCGTCATTTAATGTTACACGTTTACAAGTCCCCGATTTATATACCTTTAAGTTATCAACTCTTCTCGCGTCGTAATTTTAGTTACTTATACCCTAAACCATAGATGTCATCCGATTTACTACTTAATCCCAACTTTTAATCCTCAACGTACTTCCAATCTCACAAATATATCCACTAGTCAACAAGGGAAGGTTAATACTCAATTATATAAGTCTACTAGAAGTTTTAAATAAAATCAGGCCTAAAAAGGCATTTTGTCAACTCGTTAGAAATCTCGTTCGAACGAGGTCGTTCGAACGAATGGCTTAGAACGAACTACCAACTCGTTAGAAGGGGTACTATCATCTAGTTATAAGTCTCGTTGTAACGAGGTCGTTCGAACGATCTGGGTAGGTCTTCTAACGAGATGACAGAATACGCCCAGAAAATTCCCAATTCGTTTTTCTCAATTTTTCTCTTCTCTAAATTCATCCTAAGATCATCCCAATCGCATTTTAATGTTCTTAAACTTCACTAAATCCTCTTAGGTCATTTCTTAACATATTTTTGGGATCAAATCCTCCTAATCAACATGTAAATATCATTAATTCCCAAATTTTACCCCCAAATCCTATGAACATGAACCTAGAATTTTATTATGCCTAATTACTCATCTTAAATCCGTTTTTAAATCATCAAAGTTAAGTCTTCGAATACCAAATTTGTCCATAACCATTCTACATGCAATTCCTAACCCAACTTTAGAGTTTCTACAACAATTTCATTATGTTTTCCTCAAAACTTCCAAGACAAAACAGTTTTTACACTAAACATGGAAGAAATATTCAACGCACTTAAAAATATCAAATCACTTGCCTTAGATTCATTTTTCAGATTTGTTGTTGTTGATTCTAGGATAAATTTCCCTTCTTTCGGTCACAAATCCTTCCAGAATGGTGGTGATGGGTGATGGCTTTGGTTTGGCTCTTGTAACCTCTCTCCAACTTCTCTCAAAACTCCCGTAGCCCACTCTCTTATCTTTTGATGGTAATGGCCTTAGTGGTCTTCCAAATAATATATAATTAACCTCTAAAATTCGTGGGGTTTAATTTCTAAATTTTTAAAATTACCAAAATACCCCTCTAGGTTGCCGGTTTGGCATAAAAGTGCACCGGGACCCAAACTAAACCCCCGGCTAGTGTTTTCTGACTATTTCGACCCTTACGGACACGTTGGCACACTCAAAATGACCATTCGGTTGATAAAAATATAATTCACTTTTTAATCTAATTAAATTCATTCCTGGCGCGACTGACACGCGCGTCCCAACTTAATTTTCCAAATTTTCGTATTTCAGCCTCGCGACAACTTTAATATTTTCAATACTCATGAAATATTCAATGTTAACATCATAATCAAATACCAACTCACATCTCTCTAGTACTTATAACCGGATTAATTCCCAATTAATTCTCATTTAATTTAATTAATCCTAAATATTCAATTTTAACATCATAATCAAATACTAACTCACATCCTGCTAGTATTTATAACCGGATTAATTCCCAATTAATTCTCATTTAATTTAATTAATCCCTTAAATAAAAATCAATAAAATTATGGGGTATTACATACTTCCCCCCTAATAACAGATTTTCGTCTCGAAATTCGAAGTTAAAGAGTACTTGGTAAAAATAACTCTGGATAACGTTCGCGCATCTCATCCTCGCGCTCCCATGTGGATTCCTCGGCATTATGGTGCCGCCAATGTACACGTACTAATGATACTATCTTCGACCTCAGTTTCCTCTCGTTGTGGTCCAGAATAACGATCGACCCCTCCTCGTAGGAACTATCAGGCTGAAGATCGATGTCCTCTAAAGGAATGTGAGTATGGGACAAATCATCCCTAAGATATTTCCATAGCGAGGAAATATGGAACACATCATGAATCCTATGCAAGTGATCCGGTAACCCGAGTCTATAAGAAACTGGTCCAATCCTCTCGATGATCGAAAATGGCCCCACGCATCTTAGTGCCAGTTTCCCCTTTTTCCCAAAACACATAATCCCCTTTATGGGAGATACTCTAAGTAACACCTGGTCCCCCACCTTGAATTCTCTGAATAACCTCTTGGCATCAGCATAGCTCTTCTGCCAGTCCTGAGCTACCCGAATACGGCTCCGTATCATCTCTATCCTTGCCGAAGTGTCCTGAATCACTTCTGGCCCAAGGAGTTTGTTATCCCCCACCTCTAACCAACATGCTGGGGAACGACAAGGTCTACCATACAATGCCTCAAATGGATCCATGCCAATGGTGAACTGGTAGGAGTTATTATAAGCAAACTCCCCCAGTGGAAGGTATTGTTCCCAACCACCTCCAAAATCTAGGATGCACATACGCAACATGTCCTCTAACATCTGATTTGTCCTCTCTATTTGCCCATCAGTCTGCGGGTGATAAGTCGTACTCAGCTGCAACTCTGTACCTATGGCCTCCTGGAAACTCTCCCAAAATCGTGAAACAAATATCTTGTCTCGATCAGACACGATATTTAGAGGCACACCGTGAAGTCTCACTATTTTCGCAATGAAAATCTGGGCACACTGTCCCGTAGTGTAGTCTGTCCTCACGGGTAGAAAATGAGCAACCTTGGTTAACCTATCCACAATTACCCATATGGAGTCGTGACCCCCCTGTGACGTAGGTAACCCCGTGATAAAGTCCATGGATATGCTCTCCCATATCCACATCGAAACCTCTAACGGTTGTAGAAGTCCTGCCGGTTTCTGATGGTCCACCTTTACTAGCTGACAAGTGGCACATTTAGAAACGAACACAGTAATATCTCTCTTCATCCCGCTCCACCAATACTGTCGTCTCATGTCTTGGTACATTTTATCCCCACCTGGGTGTACCGTGAGCCTGCGACTCTGTCATTACCTCGTGTTGCAAGTCTTTCCCTTCCGGAATGACCAGTCTCCCATTGAAGCGTAATCCCCCGTATGAGCTAACGGTATAGGACTCAGATCCCTCTTCTATTAATCGAACTATCTGCTCCTGACAGAACGAGTCATTTTCCTAGGCTTTACCACTTTCGTAACAATCTTAGGTGTAATAGTCATCACAGACATGAATGATCAAGCCACTGCATCTTGGTGTCCCAACTCCTTCCAGTTAGCTTTCCACACCTCAGCCACCTCATCTACTGGATTACGGCTCAACGCGTCTGCTACCACATTAGCCTTTCCAGGGTGATATTGGATATCGAATTGGTAATCCTTCACAAACTCAAGCCACCGACGTTGACGCATATTCAGCTCCTTCTGCGTGAAGAGGTATTGTAGAGACTTGTGGTCTGTGAACAACCAAAATTTCTCCTCCAGGAGATAGTGTCTCCAAATCCGAAGAGCAAATACGACTACCGCTAAATCCAAGTCGTGTGTGGGGTAATTCCTCTCGTGAGGCTTAAGCTTACGGGAAGCATAAGCTATGGCCTGACTCTCCTATTGCAGCACACCTCCAAGTCCTTGTAAAGATGCATCGGTGTATACTAAATACTCAAATCCCAGTCTGAACAATGCTAACACAGGCGCTGAGGTCAATTTGTCCTTCAACTCATCAAATGTCAACTGACAGGCATCGCTCCAGATGAATGGCACACCTTTGCGAGTTAGATGTGTCAAAGGACCCGCTATCTTTGAGAAACCCCGAATAAACCTTCTATAGTATCCTGCTAGGCCCAAGAAACAACGAATTTCAGTCGGTGTTGTGGGCTGTCCCCACTCCCTTACCGCGGATACCTTCCCCGGATCAACGGATTTCCTCCGGTCTGAAATGATATGCCCCAAAAACTAAACCTCCTTCCGCCAAAATCCATATTTCTCGTACTTTGCATATAGATTATTCTGACGCAGCGTCTGCAAAACCTGCCTCAAATGCTCGGCGTGCTCCTCTTGTATCTAGGAGTAAACCAGAATGTCATCAATAAAGACAATGACGAACTGGTCTAGGAACTCTCTGAATACCCTATTCATCAAGTCCATAAACACGGCTGGAGCGTTGGCCAAGCCAAAAGGCATAACCCGAAACTCGTAGGAACCAAATCTCGTCAACAAAGCAGTCTTCGAGACGTCCTATTCCCTGATACGCAACTGATGGTATCCCGATCGCAAATCAATCTTTGAGAAGAAGCAAGATCCCCTCAAATGATCAAATAAGTCATCGATTCGGGGCAACGGATACTTATTCCGTATCGTGACATTATTCAACTCCTGATAATCTACACATAATCTCAACGATCCATCCCTTTTCTTTACGAATAACACAGGGGCACCCCACGACGCAGTACTCCTTCGAATGAACCCCTGACCCAACAACTTCTCTATCTGAACCCTTAGCTCTTTCATCTCCGCTGGAGCCATACGGTAAGGTGCACGAGCAATTGGCCGAGTGCCCGACATCAAATCGATAACAAAATCTATCTCTCTACTAGGAGGTAATCCAGGTATATCCTGAAATACGTTAGCAAACACCCTAACGACTGGAATCGAATCAAGTGGTATCACCACTTCCTTAGAGGTCTCCTCCTCTATATAGTACAAGTGAGTGGACGATCCACCCTCGGGGTGAGCCATCACCACTAAAAAAATATCCTTCCCGGAATGGCAAAAATAATACTCCTACTAAAATAATCAATCATGGCTCGGTACGCAACCAGTCAATCCATACCAACAATCGCATTGTACGCAGTCATCTTTAATACTAGTATATCAGCGGGTAGAGTAAATCTCCCTATCTCTATACCCACACCTCTACAAATAAGGGAAATCATGGAACCCCTACTCAATGGTGAATCTACGCAAGTAATCGTGCTCTCCGCAGTGTCTAACAACCCCAAAGTGCGTGTAAATCTCGTGGCAATGAAACAGTGTGTGGCCCCCGTATCAAATAAAATACGCCCCATAGTCCCCTGAATAGAGAACATACCCTCAATAGCAGGTGGATCCTGTGGGACTGCGGCATACTGGAGTTGATAAACTCGCCCGTACTGTAGCTGTCCCTACTGGACTGGGACTGTTGGGATGGGTTGTAAAGCTAGCATCTGTGGTGCTACTGGGAGGGCAGCGAGAAACATAGGTCTCTAGGGCTCATGTCGAGCACCCTGTTGCTGCTGTTGTGGGGACCGGACCCTATCAGGACACTCCTGGTGCTTGTGTCCAATCTTGCCACAAATGAAGCATTTCCCAAGAAAGTTCCCCCCTCTCTGACCCTGCTGCCCACGGCCCTGGTGGCCGATGCCATTCCTCCCCTGGCCATGCTGGCCCTAATGAAACTGCTGGCCGTGCTGTCCCTGCTGGCCGTGCTGACCCTGCTGGCTGTGTTGTCCCTGCTGGCCCTGATGAAAACCCCCTGGCCGTTTTTGAAACCCCCATATCTGAACCTCTTAAAATCCCCTTACTGGGAACCCTGATCTCCCTGCCAATGCTGACCCTGAGCAGATTGTGCCCCGCTGGCACCATTTCCCCTGTCCTGCCCTGATGGTTGGATTCTCCTGACCGTTTACTCTCTGACATGTGGAAGCGGTGGTCCTGGCAGTGAAGTAGTGCTGTGTTAACCACATCAGAATAAGTGGCCAACGAGATATTACCCAACAAGTGCTGACGGATCCTCCAAGTCAACCCATCCATGAACTTCTGAATCTTTTTCTCCTCAGTCGAAATCTTATCGGGAACAATGTTCAAGAGATTAGTGAATTCGGCCTCATACTCGGCCACGATCCTGCCCTCCTTCTTGAGGTTCATTAACTTCCTCCTCATTTCAGTGTGAACGGCTGATGGAAAATATTTATCGTCGAACCCCACCCAAAACTCTTGTATAGAAAGGGAATCTCTCTCCTCCGGGGTGGTAATGGACTCCCACCACTGCAACGCTGATCCTACTAGCTTAAAAGTAGCCAGAATCTGTTTATATACCTCTGTGCACTCATACATCCTCAAATGTCTTTAAATGTCCTTCCTCCACTGACTGAACACAACAACATCGGAGCTACCTGCAAACTCCGGAGGGTGTTCTTTCTGAAAAGCATCACAGACACGTTCCCAAGCAGACGAGAATGCATGAGCCTGAACTGGCGCTGCTACCGGTGACTGGGGTGGTGCCTGCTGCACAACTGCAAGGGTGGCATTTACCGCTTGGGATACAATAGCGGCAACCTCTGCGGCATTCATGGTGCCCTGGACTGGTGCAGGTTGTGGCTCGGGTTGAGCATCCCTAGGAACTCGCTGTGCACGTCATGGAGGCATCTGAAATGAGTGTAAAGTCTTATAAGTTCGCAGTTATTATCTCAAAATAGCTGAAGAGCGAATCATACACAAAAGGATACAATAATCCTAAAATATAGGGCTCTACATCAAAGAAAGCTCAACGGAAACATAACAAGCCGTACGGATCCTAAGGACACTAGAATCTAATGCTCTGATACCACCTGTGACACCCCGACTAATTAAGTACCTGGTAGCTACTCCTTTATTCAAATTAATTCAAAATGTCAAGTTGGTTCAGTTCGTAGCATCACTGTCGAAAACGTTTTAACAATTACTAGCCACCTAATATTTAAAAAGTGAGTTGTCAATTTTAATTGAATTCGATTTACATACAACCAAATTAAATTGTGAATTACTGATACCACAACAACATCACAGTCACAATAAATAACGATGTAATAAACTGAATCTGGAGGAATACACCTCACACAATCCGAATATTGGAATAAACAAATACAAGCCTGAATCATTAATTTAATTACAACCCAAAATATAAAATAAAAACTGAGTAAATAAGATGTCTCTGAAAGGAAAGGGGGCGACATGCCCTACAGATGAATGAATCTGAAGTAGAGTCAAGATATAAAGTGGAGGCGTCTACTATCGAGGTCCTGTAACTTCCACAGCAGCTACAGCACGTCGCGGGAATAGAACTCCTATGCTTGGATTCCTTATGGCTGGGCACATAAAAAGGTTTTTACAAAAATAGATTTGAAAGCAAATGGGTAAGAGCCCGATTGTGAAAACAGTTTAAAATACAGCAAGTGTTTAATATAATTAAACAGTGAATATAAAGTACATGATAGTGCGTGCACTCTCACCTCTCAACTAATTGTGCACTCCTATCATACCTGTACCCGTTCTAGTTATTCCCATATCGAACTAGTCCAATACACAATCTAACATTTCTATACGATTCAAGATTTAAGTCCCGACCTCTTAATTTAAACAGAGAGTTTTACTTTTTTTTCTTAGTTCCCATATTAGTCATGCTAATCACTAGAGATTTTCCATTTTTAACTCTACAAAAATATTGCTATTATTCGCACTTACATTTATTCATAACAGTTCATTTTAATTAGCAGTATATTATTCTCATCATAAATATACAATACTGGCACCCTGAGACTAAGCTGCAATGCACACATACTCTGTTATTCGATCCCGAAACATCACGTACATAAGGACCACATGTTTCGAATCTCTCAGGAATCATTTTCAATAAACAACAATCACACATAATGGAGGCGAACATAGTTCACATCACATGGGTCACGCACATACCTACGCTCCCATGATCAGCAGACTTAATTACTTCTCAATAAGTCCTCTTCTGACCTATGTCCTCGAGGTACCAATCTAAATCCCCCTCCCCCCCGTAGGCACACAAAGATTAGATGGCCCTGATCGAACGCCGACCTCCCGTGATAGCAAGTATGGTATTAAAGTTATACACAAATACTACATATACCAAGCATTCACACATCTTACGTATCCCATAATATTAATAGAGGTATATTTCTCACCCCTATACCGTCATTTAATGTTACACGTTTACAAGTCCCCGGTTTATATACCTTAAAGTTATCAACTCTTCTCGCATCGTCATTTTAGTTACTTATACCCTAACCCATAGATGTCATCCGATTTACTACTTAATCCCAAGTTTTAATCCTTAACGTACTTCCAATCTCACAAATATATCCACTAGTCAACAAGGGAAGGTTAATACTCAATTATATAAGTCTACTAGAAGTTTAAAAAACAATCAGGCCTAAAAAGGCATTCTGTCAACTCATTAGAAATCTCGTTCGAACGAGGTCGTTCTAACGAATGGCTTCGAATAAAATACCAACTCGTTAGAAGGGGTACTATCATCTAGTTAGAAGTCTCATTGTAACGAGGTCGTTCGAACGACCTGGGTAGGTCTTGTAACGAGATGATAGAATACGCCCAGAAAATTTCCAATTCGTTTTTCTCAATTTTTCTCTTCTCTAAATTCATCCTAAGATCATCCCAATCGCATTTTAATGTTCTTAAACTTCACTAAATCCTCTTAGGTCGTTTCTTAACATATTTTTGGGATCAAATCCTCCTAATCAACATGTAATTATCATTAATTCCCAAACTTTACCCCCAAATCCTATGAACATGAAGCTAGAATTTTATTATGCCTAATTACTCATCTTAAATCCGTTTTTAAATCATCAAAGTTAAGTCTTCGAATACCAAATTCGTCCATAACCATTCTACATGCAATTCCTAACCCAACTTTAGAGTTTCTACAACAATTTCATTATGTTTTCCTCAAAACTTCCAAGACAAAACAGTTTTTACACTAAACATGGAAGAAATATTCAACGCACTTAAAAATATCAAATAACTTGTCTTAGATTCATTTTTTATATTTGTTGTCGTTGATTCTAGGCTAAATTTCCCTTCTTTCGGTCACAAATCCTTCCATAATGGTGGTGATGGGTGTTGGCTTTGGTTTGGCTCTTGTAACCTCTCTCCAACTTCTCTTAAAACTCCCGTAGCCCACTCTCTTATCTTTTGTTGGTAATGGCCTTAGTGGTCTTCCAAATAATATATAATTAACCTCTAAAATTCGTGGATTTTAATTTCTAAATTTTTAAAATTACCAAAATACCCCTTTAGGTTGCGGGTTTGGCCTTAAAGTGCTCCGGGACCCAAACTAAACCCCCCGCTTGTGTTTTCTGACTATTTCGACCCTTCCGGACACGTTGGCACACTCAAAATGACCATTCGGTTGATAAAAATATAATTAACTTTTTAATCTAATTAA
Source organism: Sambucus nigra (assembly GCA_949130495.1). Lineage (NCBI taxonomy): Eukaryota > Viridiplantae > Streptophyta > Magnoliopsida > Dipsacales > Adoxaceae > Sambucus > Sambucus nigra. The sequence goes on from OX422220.1 coordinate 57,710,025, forward strand.
ATTCATTCCTGACACGACTGACACGCGTGTCCCAACTTAATTTTCCAAATTTTCGTATTTCAGCCTCGCGACAACTTTAATATTTTCAATACTCATAAAATATTCAATTTTAACATCATAATCAAATATCAACTCACATCTCGCTAGTATTTATAACCGGATTAATTCCCAATTAATTCTCATTTAATTTAATTAATCCTAAATATTCAATTTTAACATCATAATCAAATACCAACTCACATCTCGCTAGTATTTATAACCAGATTAATTCTCAATTAATTCTCATTTAATTTAATTAATCTCTTGAATAAAAATCAATAAAATTACGGGGTATTACATACTTCCCCCCTAATAACAGAATTTCGTCCCGAAATTCGAAACTAAAGAGTACTTGGTAAAAATAACTCTGGATAACGTTCGTGCATCTCATCCTCGCGCTCCCATGTGGACTCCTCGGCATTATGATGCCGCCAATGTACACGTACTAATGGTACTATCTTCGACCTCAGTTTCCTCTCGTTGTGGTCCAGAATAACGACCGGCCCCTCCTTGTAGGAACTATCAGGCTGAAGATCGATGTCCTCTAAAGCAATGTGAGTATGGGATAAATCATCCCTAAGATATTTCCTTAGCAAGGAAATATGGAACACATCATGAATCCTATGCAAGTGCTCTGGTAACTCGAGTCTATAAGCAACTAGCCCAATCCTCTCAATGATATCTTGGTGTCAGTTTCCACTTCTTTCCAAAACGCATGATCCCCTTTATGGGAGATACTCTGAGTAACACCTAGTCCCCCACCTTGAATTCTCTAAAGAACCTCTTGGCATCAGCATAGCTCTTCTACCGGTCCTTAGCTACCCGAATACGGCTCCGTATAATCTCTATCCTTGCTGAAGTGTCCTGAATCACTTCTGGCCCAAGGAATTTGTTATCCCCCACCTCTAACCAACATGCTGGGGAACGACAAGGTCTACCATACAACGCCTCAAATGGAGCCATGCCAATGGTGAACTGGTAGGAGTTATTATAAGCAAACTCCGCCAGTGGAAGGTAATGTTCCCAACCACCTCTATAATCTAGGATGCCCACAGGCAACATGACCTCTAACATCTGATTTGTCCGCTCTGTTTGCCCATCAGTCTACGGGTGATAAGCCGTACTCAGCTGCAACTTCGTGCCTATGGCCTCCTGGAAACTCTCCCAAAATCGTGAAACAAATATCTTGTCTCGATCAAACACGATATTTAGAGGCACACCGTGAAGTCTCACTATTTTCGCAATGAAAATTTGAGCATACTGTCCCGTAGTGTAGTCTGTCCTCACGGGTAAAAAATGAGCAACCTTGGTTAACCTATCCACAATTACCCATATGGAGTCGTGACCCCTCTGTGACGTAGGTAACCCCGTGATAAAGTCCATGGATATTCTCTCCTATATCCACATCGAAACCTTTAACGGTTGTAGAAGTCCTGCCAGTTTCGGATGGTCCACCTTTACTAGCTGACAAGTGGCGCATTTAAAAACGAACACGGTAATATCTATCTTCAGCCCGCTCCACCAATAATGTCGTCTCATGTTTTGGTGCATTTTATCCCCACCAGGGTGTACCATGAACCGTGAGCCGTGCGACTCTGTTATTACTTTGTGTCGCAAGTCTTCCCCTTTCGGAATGACCAGTCTCCCATTGAAGCGTAATCCCCCGTCTGAGCTAACGGTATAGGAATCGGCTCCCTCTTCTAGTAATCGAACTATCTGCTCCTGACAGAATGAGTCATTTGCTTGGGATTTACCACTCTCGTAACAATCTGGGGTGTAATAGTCATCACAGACATGAATGATCGGGCCACTGTATCCTGGTGTCCCAACTCCTTTCACTTAGCTTTCCACACCTCGGCCACCTCATCTACTGGCCTACGGCTCAACGCGTCTGCTACCACGTTAGCCTTCCCTGGGTGATATTGGATATCGAACTGATAATCCTTCACAAACTCTAGCCACCGATGTTGACGCATATTCAGCTCCTTCTGCGTGAAGAGGTATTGTAGAGACTTGTGGTCTGTGAACAACCAAAATTTCTCCCCAGGAGATAGTGTCTCCAAATCCGAGGAGCAGATACGACTGCGGCTAACTCTAAGTCGTGTATGGGGTAATTCCTCTCGTGAGGCTTAAGCTTACGGGAAGCGTAAGCTATGGCCTGACTCTCTTATTGCAGCACACCTCCAAGTTCTTGTAAAGACGCATCGGTGTAGACTAAATACTCAACTCCCAGTCTGGGCAATGCTAACACAGGCGCGGAGGTCAATTTGTCCTTCAACTCATCAAATGTCAACTGACAGGCATCGCTCCAGATGAATGGCACACCTTTACGAGTCAGATGTGTCAAAGGACCCGCTATCTTTGAGAAACCCCAAATAAACCTTTTGTAGTATCCTGCTAGGCCCAAGAAACTACGGATTTTAGTCGGTGTCGTGGGCTGTCCCCACTCCCTTATTGCGGATACCTTCCCCGGATCAACAGATACCCCCCGGTCTGAAATTATATGCCCCAAAAACTGAACCTCCTTCAGTCAAAATCCATATTTCTCGTACTTTGCATATAGCTTATTCTGACGCAGCGTCTGCAAAACCTGCCTCAAATGCTCAGCGTGTTCCTCTTCTATCTAGGAGTAAACCAGAATGTCATCAATAAAGACAATGACGAACTGGTTTAGGAACTCTCTGAATGCCCTATTCATCAAGTCCATAAACACGGCTGGAGCGTTGGTCAAGCCAAAAGGCATAACTCGAAACTCGTAGGAACCATATCTCATCAAGAAAGCAGTCTTCGAGACGTCCTGTTCCCTGATACACAACTAATGGTATCTCGATTGCAAATCAATCTTTTAGAAGAAGAAAGCTCCCCTCAACTAGTAAAATAAGTCATCGATTCGGGGCAACGGATTCTTATTCCGTATCATGACTTTATTCAACTCCCGATAATCTACACATAATCTCAACGATCCATCCCTCTTCTTTACGAACAACATAGGGGCACCCCACGGCGAAGTACTCCTTCGAATGAACCCCTGACCCAACAACTGCTCTATCTGATCCCTTAGCTCTCTCATATCCGCTCGAGCCATACGATAAGGTGCACGGGTAATTGGCCGAGTGCCCGTCAGCAAATCGATAACAAAATCTATCTCTATACTAGGAGGTAATCCAGGTATATCCTAAAATACGTTAGCAAACTCCCTAACGACTGGAATCGAATCAAGTGGTATCACCACTTCCTTAGAGATCTCCTCCTCTATATAGTACAAGTGAGTGGAAGATCCTCCCTCGGGGTGAGGCATCGCCACTAAAAATATCTCCTTCCCTGGAATGGCAAAAATAATACACATACTGAAATAATCAATCATGGCTCGGTACGCAAATAGTCAATCCATACCAATAATCGCATCGTACGCAGTCATCTCTAATACTAGCATATCAGCGGTTAGAGTAAATCTCCCTATCTCTATACCCACACCTCTACAAATAAGGGAAATCACGGAACCCCTACTCAATTTTGAATCTACACAAGTAATCGCTCTCTTTGCAGTGTCTAACAACCCCAAAGTGCGTACAAATCTCGTGGAAATGAAACAGTGTGTGGCCCCCGTATCAAATAAAATAGGCTCCATAGTCCCATGAATAGAGAATATGCCCTTAATGGCAGGTGGATCCTATGGGACTGCAAAATGTTGGAGTTGATAAACTCGCCCGTACTGTAGCTGTCCCTGTTGGACTGGGACTGCTGGGATGGGTGGCAAAGCTGGCATCTGTGGTTTTGCTGGGAGGCCGGCGATAAACATAGGTCTCTGGGGCTCATGTCGAGCACCCTACTGCTGCTGTTGTGGGGCCCGACCCCTATCAAGACACTCCTGGTGCTTGTGGCCAATCTTGCAAAAAATGAAGCATTTCCCCAGAAAGTTCCCCCCTCTCTGACCCAGCTGCCCACGACCCTGGTGGCCATTGCCATTCCTCCCCTGCCATGCTGGCCCTGATGAAACTGTTGCTGTTTGCCCTGCTAGCCGTGCTGACCCTGCTGGCCCTGATGAAAATCCCTTTGACCGTTTCTGAAACCCCCATATCTGAACCTCTTAAAATCCCCTTACTGGGAACCCTGATCTCCCTGCCTATGCTGACCCTGAGCAGATTGTTCCCCGTTGGCACCATTTCCCCCTATCCTTCCCTGATGGTTGGACTCTTCTTACCGTTTACTCTCTAACATGTGGAAGCGATGGTCCTGGAAGTGAAGCAGTGCTGCATTAACCATATCAGAATAAGTGGCCAACAAGAGATTAACTAACAAGTGCTGACGGATCCTCCAAGTCAACCCATCCATGAACTTATTAATCTTTTTCTCCTCAGTCGGAATCTCATCGGTTGTAATGTTCAAGAGATTAGTGAATTTGGCCTCATACTCGGCCACGATCCTCCCCTCCTTCTTGAGGTTCATTAACTTCCTCCTCATATCAGTGTGAACGGCTGATGGAAAATATTTGTTGTCGAACCACACCCAAAACTCTTGTATAGAAAGGGAATCTCTCTCCTCCGGGGTGGTAATGGACTCCCACCACTGCAACGCTGATCCTACTAGCTTAAAAGTAGCCAGTATCTATTTTTGTACCTCCGTGCACTCATACATCCTCAAATGTCTTTGAATGTCCTTCCTCCACTGACTGGACACAACAACATCGGAGCTACCTGCAAACTCCGGAGGGTGTGCTTTCTGAAAAGCATCACGGACACGTTCCCAAGCAGACGAGAATGCATGAGCCTGAACTGCCTCTGCTAGCGGCGCTTGGGGTGGTGCCTACTGCACAACTGCAAGGGCGGCATTTACCGCTTGGGCTACAATAGCGACAACCTTTGCGGCATTCATGGTGCCCTGGACTGGTGTAGGCTGTGGCTCGGGCTGAGGATCCCTGGGAACTCTTTGTGCACGTCGTGGAGGCATCTGAAATAAGAGTAAAGTCTTATAAGTTCGCAGTTATTATCTCAAAATAGCTGAAGAGCGAATCATACACAAACGAATACAATAATCCTAAAATATAGGGCTCTACATCAAAGAAAGCTCAGCGGAAACATAACATGCCCTACAGATCCTAAGGACACTAGAACTTGATGCTCTGATACCACCTGTGACTCCCTGACTAATTAAATACCGGGTAGCTACTCCTTTATTCAAATTAATTCAAAATGTCAAGTTGGTTCAGTTCGTAGCATCACTGTAAAAAATGTTTTAACAATTACTACCCACCTAATATTTAAAAAGTGGGTTGTCAATTTTAATTGAATTCGATTTTCATACAACCAAATTAAATTGTGAATTACAGATGCCACAACCACATCACAGTCACAATAAATAACGATGTAATAAACTGAATCTTGAGGAATACACCTCACACAATCCGAATACTGGAATAAACAAATACAAGCCTGAATCATTAATTTAATTACAACCCAAAATATAAAATAAAAACTGAGTAAATAAGATGTCTCTGAAAGGAAAGGGGGCGACATGCCCTACAGATGAATGAATCTGAAGTAGAGTCAAGATATAAAGTGGAGGCGTCTACTATCGAGGTCCTGTAACTTCCACAGCAGCTACAGCACATCGCGGGAATAGAACTCCTATGCTTGGTGTCCTTGTGGCTGGGCACATAAAAAGGTTTTTACAAAAATAGATTTGAAAGCAAATGGGTTAGAGCTCGATTGTGAAAACAGTTTAAAATACAGCAAGTGTTTAATATAATTAAACAGTGAATATAAAGTACATGATAGTGCGTGCACTCTCACCTCTCAACTAATTGTGCACTCCTATCGTACCCGTACCCATTCTAGTTATTCCCATATCGAACTAGTCCAATACACAATCTAACAGTTTTATACGATTCAAGATTTAAGTCCCGACCTCTTAATTTAAACAGAGAGTTTTACTTTTCTTCTTAGTTCCCATATTAGTCATGCTAATCATTAGAGATTTTTCATTTTTAACTCTACAAAAATATTGCTATTATTCGCACTTACATTTATTCATGAGAGTTCATTTCAATTAGAAATATATTATTCTCATTATAAATATACAATATTGTCACCCCGAGACTAAGCTGCGGTGCACACATACTCTGTTATCCAATCCTGGAACATCACTTACATAAGGACCACGTGTTCCGAATCTCTCAGGAATCGTTTTCAATAAACAATATTCACACATAATGGAGGCGAACATAGTTCACATCACATGGATCACGCACATACCTATGCTCCCATGAACAGCAGACTTATTAACTTTTCAATAAGTCCTTCTCTGACCTATGTCCTCAAGGTACCAATCTAAATCCCCCCCGTAGGCGCACAAAGATTAGATGGCCCTGATCGAACGCCGACCTCCCGTGATAGCAAGTATGGTAGGTATGTTATACACAAATACTACATATACCAGGCATTCACACATCTTAGGTATCCTATAATATTAATAGAGGTATATATCTCATCCCTATACCGTCATTTAATGTTACACGTTTACAAGTGCCCGATTTATATACCTTAAAGTTATCAACTCTTCTCGCATCGTAATTTTAGTTACTTATACCCTAACCCTTATATGTCATCCGGTTTACTACTTAATCCCAAGTTTAAATCCTCAACGTACTTCCAATCTCAAAAATATATCCACTAGTCAACAAGGGAAGGTTAACACTGAATTATATAACTTAACTAGAAGTTTTAAATAAAATCAGGCCTAAAAGGCCATTATGTCAACTCGTTAGAAATGTCGTTCGAACGAGGTCGTTCGAACGAATGACTTCGAACGAACTACCAACTAGTTAGAAGGGGTAATGTCATCTCGTTAGAAGTCTCGTTAGAACGAGGTCGTTCGAACGACCTGGGTAGGTCTTCTAACGAGATGACAGAATACGCCCAGAAAATTCCCAATTCGTTTTTCTCAATTTTTCTCTTCTCTAAATTCATCCTAAGATCATCCCAATCGCATTTTAATGTTCTTAAACTACACTAAATCCTCTTAGGTCATTTCTTAACATATTTTTGGGATCAAATCCTACTAATCAACATGTAATTATCATTAATTCCCAAATTTTACCCCCAAATCCTATGAACATGAAGCTAGAATTTTATTATGCCTAATTACTCATCTTAAATTCGTTTTTAAATCATCAAAGTTAAGTCTTCGAATACCAAATTCGTCCATAACCATTCTACATGCAATTCCTAACCCAACTTTAGAGTTTCTACAATAATTTCATTATGTTTTCCTCAAAACTTCCAAGACAAAACAGTTTCTACACTAAACATGGAAGAAATATTCAATGCACTTAAAAATATCAAATCACTTGCCTTAGATTCATTTTTCAAATTTGTTGTCATTGATTCTAGGTTGGATTTCCCTTATTTCGGTCACAAATCCTTCCAGAATGGTGGTGATGGGTGATGGCTTTGGTTTGGCTCTTGTAACCTCTCTCTAACTTCTCTCAAAACTCCCGTAGCCCACTCTGTTATCTTTTGTTGGTAATGGCCTTAGTGGTATTCCAAATAATATATAATTAACCTCTAAAATTCGTGGGTTTTAATTTCTAAATTTATAAAATTACCAAAATAGCCCTCTAGGTTGTCGGTTTGGCCTAAAAGTGCCCCGGGACCCAAACTAAACCCCCGGCTAGTGTTTTCTGACTATTTCGACCCTTCCGGACACGTTGGCGCACTCAAAATGACCATTCGGTTGATAAAAATATAATTCACTTTTTAATCTAATTAAATTCATTCATGACGCGACTGACACACGCGTCCCAACTTAATTTTTCAAATTGTCCTATTTCAGCCTCGCGACAACTTTAATATTTTCAATACTCATGAAATATTCAATTTTAACATCATAATCAAATACCAACTCACATCTCGCTAGTATTTATAACCAGATTAATTCCCAATTAATTCTCATTTAATTTAATTAATCCTAAATATTCAATTTTAAAATCATAATCAAATACCAACTCACATCTCGATAGTATTTATAACCGAATTAATTCCCAATTAATCCTCATTTAATTTAATTTATCCCTTAAATAAAAATTAATAAAATTACGGGGTATTACAAGGTGATGGTGGCGGTTGTTGTTAATGCATGGCATCCAAGTCGTAACAAGTGTGTACAATAATAGAGGCTATGTAGGCATGAACAATAACGGGTTCTTCTCCCATCTGTGGTGGTGGAGGTGGCTACGAGCCGAAGCAGCTGACAAAGTGCTAACAGTTGGTTGTTGTTCGACTACTCATAACGTGAGGTATTCACCATCTAAAACGTATTAAGAACACGTGCAAAAATAGAGTACAAAATCTAAATGATAAATCTAAATTATCGAAGAAATCTACATAAAAAGCAATGGAAGCACTCAAGATCACTAGGACACTAGAACCTTGAATGATCTGATACCAATTGTGACACCCCATGAAATCTAATTTAGATTGATATTCTCTAAAAAAAAATAACATAGGAGTCTAATCATTTAGGTATTATTCTAAGAATTAATGTAAATAAACTAAATGAATTATATAAATAACTGAACATAGAGTGATGAACCATAATAACTATGATAAAAAATATACTGACACTAATAGAATCATGGCATACTACAATTGTCCATAATAACATCCTATACCAAAATAATGCTAAAAATGACTCCGTACTGATAAATATAAATCTTAAATACTAGATAGATAACTAGTAGTAAAGAAATGAGAAAGCATACTCAACACTTATATTATATCTTGACAACAACTGGGGGTAGAATAATAATGGGTCAAGGGTGAGATTACACTGGTGGCCTATGTCCTGAAAAGATAATAATTCAAAACATTAAATCCAAATCTATGAAGTCTAAGAATATAGTGGAGTTTAGGGGGAGTTTGGGGCTACAAATAAGTACATACATTCAATTCATACTTTAGTTACTTTTAAGTTATCCAAACCTAACAACCTAAATATGGCATATGTCTACTCCCAAACCCAATTGAACCCTATGATTACATCTTATTCATCTTAATAGGTAAAGGTTCAATAATTATAGATTTTATACATCTCAAGTGTATGAATATATCAAGGGAAGAACAAACAGTCTCTAATTTTATATCCACACAAGTACGATCCATATCATGTGCATCATATATGGGATACTCGTTAGCCCTCACATAATGAAATCATATTCTTACTGCCTTTAGGGATCTCTCACGCGTACTAGTCATAGTTATGTGATGTCCCACATCCATAACCATCAAATCATATACTAGGGATAATCACTATGCCTTCATAATAATCATATAGTCGCATACTGAAAAGCTGTATGAAAGGATTAAGTCATGTATTTGCAAGATATAATGGGAATTTCACCACGTAGTGTTCGGGGTAAAATATATAAGGAAGAACCAATCTTTGGCATCAAGGTACCAATGTAATCATCATCAATCGCACACCATAAGGATATCCCATCTAGTACGTATGCTAAGAGTACTCACACCCGGTATGTTGCATATAATACACAAGACCTCTCACCCGTATTTTATGGAGGTATAAGTCTTATCCTTTGTCTAAGTAATTTTGTATATATTAGTAAGTGTCTTAGATTAGTAGATTAAAATTTCTAAGTCCCTTATTTTCATTCAACATTTTCTTTTTTACCAATTATAAACAAAATCCCAATCCTGCCTCGTCGTGCACATGGCACTAAAACCTGCTCATTCATAGCTAGTGCCCACGGACTACTAATGTGTCTTTTCCAATGGATGAATCATGAAACTCTCCAGAATTCTTTCTTTCTTCAACCTATAGCCTTTGTTACGACCCCTATGTCCAGAACCACCATTAACCATAAACTATCCTACAAACATAACAAAACTTAACTCTAGGATATTTTTCCAAGTTTATCATGTTTATATAAAGATTTAGAGATTTATTTCAAATCTTAATAGTTACAACCCTATAATTTAATTTCATCCACAAAGTCTAATTTTCTAATCTTCTCATAAAATAACTAAGGGGATTTTTCTCAATTCTTTAATTATAACCCAATTCTAACATCGATTTGTTAAACATACTCCAAATTCGTGATAAATTGTAACAAATTAAACTTATGCACATAAACCTAATTTCTCTAATTAAATTATATTTAAGGTTAGTTATTTAACTATCTAAATAAATTATTTTTATATTTAGACTTAAAATTGAATGAATAACTATATTCTAACACCAAAAACAATTATATTACTATATTACGTAAACTTTCCTTTATTGGAGAGTTGAGTCCCAATCAAATTTCTTCCAATCATCTACTTTTCCATGTTCAATTGTTCCCAATCCATCTTCTTCTCCAAGGTCTTTCTGTCTTTATCCTCTTTCTAGACTTAGGATTTCATATAAAGTGTTTTAGAGTTGTTTAGAGTAACTGTAATCTTCCTTTTATTATGTTAACTATGAAATTAGGGTTGGATCACATATGGGCCTTAACCTTGTAAACTCCAAATGACATTTAATTAATATAAAACGCAACCCAAGTTACATACTAACCGAAAGGGCTTAAAACTCAATATTTTAAGTCTTAATCCAACATTTATATGTCCCATCCAACGTACTCAATCAACCTTTTAATATCTAATTGGTTTGATCTTAAGATTACTAATTAAATTATTTGTCAAATAATTATTATATAATTACCGTGTTTTATGTCGAGTTTCATTTCACATAATATACACACATGAAACATGTAAAACATGGAATATAATTAGTGACGTCACGGGTCGCTACTGATAGAAAATCAATCAATTAATTTATTATTTAATTTAATGATTTTAAATTATGGGGGTATTACATGTCCCCCCTAAAATAAGCAACTTTAACCTCGAAATTCGAATTCATACCTGATTAACGTAACTCTAGGTATCTTGCCCACACCTATTTATCTCTCAGGTAGATTCTGCCTTGCTATGGTGTTCCCACTGGACTTTGACTGATGGTATGACCTTTGATCACAAAGTATTTCTCTTGGTCTAGAATGCGATGTGGTTTCTCCTCAAAAATTACATTAGGCCGCAGTGCAATCCCATCGAGGTCGATATGCTAATAGGCATCCTTGTCTCTTAGGAACTTCCTCATCATTGATACATGGAAGGCGTCATATACTTGTTGAAAATGGGCAAGTAAGGCCAATCGATATGCCAATGGGTCTGCCCTATCAAAAATGGCACCAAGTTGGTCAAGTTATTAGTCATGATCCAAACCCGTGAACATTTGTTAAGGAATGTGATCAGTATATATGGAATATGGTCACATTCTATAACCTTGACCATCCATCGTGATAACTATGAAACTCAAAATGGTCACAAGAATGGGTGGGGTCACAGTTCTAGACCATGACAACATTTTGGGGAAGTTTAGGAATCATAGTCATGGAACGTGACAATAATCATTAACCGTGACAAGTTAATTTAATTCAAAATGGTCATAAATCATGGTCACGGTCTAGGACCATGACCCCCTTTCAAGTTTAAATAAAATCCGTTGGGTTTATTTTCTCATTTCCCTCATTTTACTATTTCTTTATCTCTGCAAAAATGCTCTTACCACCATTACCACCATCGGCTATTACATCCACTAACAAAATACTCTCTCCCTCTCTCTCTCTCACACACACACTCAGGTCAACCCCTCTCTTTGCATTATAGATATGTCTTTATATATGTATGTTTATATATATGTATGTGTATATATAGCTATATCCTAATGAATATGTGATTCAAAGGTAGTTTTAAAACAAACTTGATCAATACATTGGATCAAGGTAAGTCATATTTTTCATCATTTAGGTATAATGTGTGAATGAAGATCCAATATCCTTTTATTAAGAACAATTTTAGGGTAAAGGTTAATCAAATTAATGGATTCTTAATTAATATCATGGTGTTTTTAAGAATGGTTTTACATGTGGTATAAGAGCTAAAGTTTAAGATTTCATGTTTTTACTTTATTGTTATTTGCCTATAACTAAATCTACATTAAATTGCTTTTTGTTTGCCTAAAACTAAATCTACATTGAATTATTTTTTTTTCCTATAACTAAATCTACATTAAATTTCTTTTGTTTGCCTCAGAATTTCTGCAATGTTTTATTTGTCATTGCATCTGTCCACAACGCATCTATATGTATGGGACATTCTACGATGTTTGTCTTCTGTCATTAAATCTACTCAAAATGATTATGTATGTTGGGACTTTATTTTCTCCATTCTAAATAGAGAAATATTAAACTTATCCATTCATACCATGCATGTTTTGGTTGTCAATGGGTCTATTTATGATATTAAATGTTAAGATGTTGATACTCTATAATGTTGCATATACATTCTCGTTTATTCAATCATTGTGACTTGATAGCCTATAGGTCCAATTATAATGATTGAGCAAAAGTTAAGGGGTGATACATATTTTGGAAAGGTAAATACTGGTCATCAAACAAATATGGCATATTTTCTTTCTTAATATATTACCAATTAAGTGTACGAATATATCAAAATGAATACAATAGTTCATCACTCCTGTGATGTTTAATGAATTTTATAACTTGTGTATGGAAGTCTTTACTATAATATTCATATTATGAAATGTCTGATAGTCACTATAGTTGCGCAACTAGAATGGAAGTAAATATCAAATGTAAATATAAATATGGTAGTAGTAACTCATGATACTTATAATAGTAAGGATATTAATGAGGTATATTTAGTTGATTTCTTCACCAATCAAGATAATTTCTTACAAGAAATTAACTTTAAGTGATGGAATGAACATCAAAGATCATACATAATCAAAGTAAAAGAAAATAAGTTGTCTATATATATTGTGTACATCTAATGAAATAACATTATACCTATTGATGTAAAAAACTAGACTTGATCTAATTTTTATGATTACAGATAAAATGTATAAGTGAAATTTTAAATAAAAGCAAGAAAGTAAGAGAGTAATTAAAGTGGTTCGACTATGTCAGAAAGCCTACCTCCACTATTCTCGTATTGATTTTAGAGACTACAGAAAACTAGATATCTTGATTTAGAATCCGTTTTTGACTTTCCCTTGATGAAAGAGATACAATGTATGTATAATAACCCGGAGGTCAAGAGTTGGAATGTCAAGGGATGGAATGCTTTTATATAATTAAGCATTTACATCCTTACATAATGAATGTGACAATTGGTTGTATAAACTACGTGTAATATGATCCTTGGTATGATGATGCTTCGTTGTTTTGTTGGTCAACATTCCTTATGTTGGTCAACATTCTATGCATTGGTTGGCATATTTACTTTCTACTGACTAGGATTATGGCCACATAGGAGGACACGTGTTTACTTATGATTGGTCCATGTAGGTGGATATTTTTTTGCATCAATAAAAGCCCCCAATGTTCTATGTTTGGCGCTTGTGTGAAAGTATGGAGCCTTTGATTTTAGAAGTAATCGAAGTATTTTCATGATGCTTAGTCGACAGTCGACCTCCCACACTTGTAAAATTTACTGGCACTGTTTGAAAATGGATTTTTTGCAAATAATTTGAATTTTAACGAATCACTAAAGGGAAAATGGGTATTTTTAACCTTCTGATTTGAGAAGTCGTCGAAATGTCAATCGTTGGTACATTTAATCATTTAGTTCACTATTTTTGAGGTAACCTATAAAAGGCGAGAGACTTTTGCAGTTTTTGCCTTACCCTAAAATTTTTGAACTGTAGCAGTTATCTCTGAGATTTTGTACGATCGTTTGCCATCGTTCCTCCTTTCCTTTGACAGTTCTTGCTGAATCATTTATCTTCTGTAAGAATTCTTTCTTTTATTTGTTTTTCCTCATTTGTATTTTTTGAACCATGTTTTATATAGTTGATGATGAGTCTTTAGATGAATTTAGGGAAGAGAATAAAATTACATCTTGGGTCGAATTAGAAATCCATCATGGTCCTTTAGATCTATATTCCTTAGATGAAGGTTAGTGGATTACCACTTTGTTTAGAGCAGAGTATGGTTTGTCATTTCCACCAAACCCTTTTCTTTTTCGTTTTGTCAATATTTGGACGTTGTCCCAGGATGAATGGCTCCCAACACTTGGAGAATTATCAATGGTAAAAATAGATTGAATGAACTCTATGGGATCCATATTGGGATTTTAGAGATTATATTCTGTTATAAATGGTCCATTGCAGGGAAAAATACATAGTTTTGAAAACCATTGCTGCTAATAGAGCTTTAGTGTTGAATTTGACTGACTCTAATAAAGATTATTGGAGTCATGATTTAGTAGTCAATAATTGGCAGCATTCCCTCCTTGATGGTGGATTAGCTTATCATGGTCCCAGATACCCTCAATCAGGGAATATGATAAGTTGTTATTTTAATTTTTGCTCTTTTTTATGATATCTTTTTCTATGTGTACTAACTATGACTGGTTGTTGCTTTATTATAGAGGATCGTAAGAGAAAGTCCCCCAAGCCAGGTGAATTTAATTTGGAAGAATTCAAATTCTTGTGGGGCCTGAACCAAAGAATAAGAGAATATTACCCCCGGTCAGATTCTACATTATTGGAATATAATAACTCCATCACTTCCTTTGTAGCCCGACCAATAGTTACCATTTTATCAATTGTAATTAACTTGGAGAAATAACCAGTGTTTACTTCCACTGCCAGTGAATCTGCTGGAGTTGTTACTGAAGCAGGTAATTCTACCTCTTTTGACTCCAATCTTCCACTTATTAATATGGGCAAGATAAAACCCCCCAACCTTTTGGAAGATGACTCTGCATCTAGGGTCAAGAAACCGGTTGATACTGCTGCCCAAAAGAAGAAGAATGATGTTGGCAAAAATCCCCTAGCCAATTAGGGTGATAAGTCTTCGTTGAAGAGATTGAGTTGGGGTCCTATTGATAAGAAGGTTGAGAAAGTTATTGATGCCGATCAACAAGGTTTGATGGTATGGTCCCATCTATTGTTGGCTCATCTGTAGTCTTTAATCCTAGATTAGATAGGAAGTTGATCAAGTTTGGCACACTCCCAGACCACAGAGCAATTGATGCTTCAATGTCCTAATCTCAATTATCAGCAAGGGTTTCTCAAAGCCTGGCCTTGGAAAGTTAACATTTTTGACGTTGGTTGGATTCTATTCATGTCTTTTTAGTTTTGTATTAACTTGTCTTTTTCTTGCAGTTCTTAGTTGACTAGAAATAAATAGTGGAGAAGGACGATCAACTAAGTTCTTCCTTAGGAAAAATAGAAGAAGCTTTTGAAGGTCTGATGCAGTCTTTACTAGAACCCAACAGGCTCTAGAAACTGAGAAAAAGGCTTGGGAAGAAAAAATCAAAACTATTGAAGAAGCTCGAAAGAAGGCTGATAATTCTTTGGTTACTACAAACTAGGCTTCTACTAAAGTTGAGCGCAGGGCAACGACTACTGAAGGTCAAGTAGCCAAGCTGATCACAGACCTTTCTATCGAGAAGACTAAGAAGAAGAAGGCCAGGGAAGATTCCTTCAACATGGGCTGGGATAAAGCTATCTTTGCTCAAGTTGGGTATGCCAGGAATAAAAATTTAAGGGAGGTTGGTCGGCGGCACTGAAGGAAGTTGGTACTGCTGAAGATTCTGAGATCTTCCTTAGGCATGATCCAGGCTCTCCACCCAACCTTGATGATGAGATCGAAGATTAATCTAGTTCAGGGGAATCTTACTTTGTTATTGACTGTGCTTCCCCTCTTATCGACCAAGGAAATACTTCAGCTCCCTCCTGCTGAGCATGAGATCCATGATGTGAAGCAGGATAAGAAGAAGGTGTAGACTTGCTCGACCTCTTGTATTTTACACCTTTTTTAGATTTTTTTATTTTCTCTTGATGTACTTTTATAATTATCTTTTATTAATAAAAGAATTCTTTTTTTAATTTCCTTGTAATCTTTCCATGTTCTTTTGTTGTCGATCAATTATTATTTTATCCTTCTAGTTTTTTGCTAAGATGGAACAAATTTCTTCCACTGATTTCAACTTACTTAAGCATTACAACAATATGCTTAAGGCTGGTCACTTGGACTTGACTATTGAAGAGTTAACAGACTTGCTCGGTGCAAATGCTTTCGATCAGGCTAAGGATCCCTACAGTTATCTTATATTTCTTCTTGATCGGGTTATGGCAAAAAATGTTGCATATTATGAGATGATTGAAAAATTGCAAGTCGAGCATAATGAGATAAAAAAATTTATTGCATGTTGATTATGAGTCCAAGTACAAGGCCTTGAGTGAAGCTTGGGGTTTTGAAGAAAAGTTGGAGAAATATTCCTCTGCTTTTGGAAAAAATGAGTTTTTATTGAACCATGAAGTTGATGAAGATAGAGAGATTGCTAAACTTCTGGAAGAGGAAAATAATAGGCTGAGCGATGAACTTAGGGCCTTAAAACAATCTTCTGCTGCTGGTGCCGATAAAGGTGCTTCTTTTTTTTAGGAGGAAAATGCCAAATTAAAGGAAGAGCTTGAATCTTTGATAAAATACAAACCTGCACCATCTTCTAGACAAAGAGCTATCCAACCAACTGTAAGAGACTAGGACTAAGAAAACTTTAGCTAACCAAGTTGTCTAGTTGAAGACAAAGAGTCAAGCCATTATCGATTTTTCCATACGACTGAAAGCTAAAGATAAAGCCCTTGCCGACCAATCATCTCAGTTGAAGGTGAAGTATGAGGTTTTGAAGAACTTCAACATAAAGTTGAAAAACTGACCTTCCAATTCCACGAACAACCCATAGAGGTATGGATGGATGGCTACAATGAATATTTGGGCCATATAAATGATCACCATACTCAAACTAATCGTGAAGGTTATAAATGGAGTTGGACCAATTACTTGACTATAATAAAGGTTGATCAAGATAGCAAACTCTGGTATTGGCATGCTCTTAGTTTCTTAGACTGTCAACAACCTCCATTCAAGTTGAATGTCAGTTGAATTCATGTTGAGTCGATTCTCCAATGCCTGATATCAAAATATCTAGGGGATTATGAGTTACACGATGAACTTAAAATAGTTCGACCTCCTCATTTGACTAACACGCCGAGCAGTAGCAACAGAAGGATGCTTAAAAATTTCAACTTTATCAATTCTCCTTATATGCTAGATGATCCTCCTGCTGGTATGGAAAAAGTGCAATCATCTTCCAAACCTTAGGGAAAACGTCCAATTGAATGATTATCCTATATTTTGTAATTCATTTGAATGTTATAAAGTTTGTATGAATAAAATATGTTTGTTTTTGTCCACTTATGATTTTTTTAATCGTTTAGTTAACTTGTGATTGTAATGCCATTGGTTCTACTAATACACTTGGATATCTCAATCCAAATTTAGTATTAGTTACTAGTGGTTATGCCATTGATTTTACTAACGCACTTAGATATATTGATCCAAATTTAGCATTAGTTATCAGTGGTGACCAAGTGTATGAGGATGTATGTTTATATTCCAGTATCTAGGAATTTTTACATGTCTTCCCGCATTTAACTTAGTCGGGTAAAACTTGTTTATAACTTTTAAGTCTTATATGAAGTTTTACACTTCTTATTTTTAACTTGTTTATACAAAACATACATGAATTAATAAACCTCTTGTTCGTGATTTTGTTTTTACGAAGTCATACATGAAGTAAATTATTATTGTTGACCAAGTGTTAAAGATTATAATCCTATTCTGACTTAGTTGGTTATTATTTTTCTTATTGCTGACCAAGTGCTGAGGATTATAATCCTGTTTTGACTTGGTCGGAGTTAAAGAACAAAAGTATTTTTTGTTCTGGGTGATATATATCACCGTACTCCGAAAAAAATTGAAAAATTAAAGAGACTGAAATCAACTTCCTATTAATACTAAAATAATAGCAAGAAACATACAATAATGGATATCCTTTGAATTACTGATAATACTTTTGAAGATGTTCAGCATTCCAAGGATTTTGGGATTCTTTAGCCTCCAAAGTCTCTATCCGATATGTCCCTGGTCGGATGACAACTGAGATACGATATGGTCCATATCAGTTGTCCTCGAGCTTGTTATTCTTCTGAATAACTTTCTTAATAACATAATCACCCTCTTTCAAGTTAGTCGTCTTGACCCTTTTATTATAAAGCGAGCAGTTTGGTGTTGGTACTATAACATGTCGAGATCTAATCGTCTTATTAAGTCACAAACTAGGGAATTAAAATTCACTACCCTATGAGTAGGTAGGCCAATATCGGCTGGTACATTACTTTAGTCCCAAACGCAAGCATGTATTATGTCTCTCCCGTTATTCTTCTCAGCGTTATTATGTAGGCCCAAGGAACAGAGTGTATCTCACTAATTCAATTGCCCTTGGTAGCATTATATTCTTTTTCAGTCCATTCAGTAAATATCTATTTGTCACTTCGGTCTGACCATTACTTTGAGGATGGCACAGTGCCAAATGTAGCTTCTGGATTTTATATTGGACATAGTATGCTTCGAACTACTCATTGTCAAACTAAGTTCCATGATCTATGATGAAAGCATATGGTAAACCATATCGACAGATGATATTCTTCTTAATGAACTGATACACTTTCTCATAAGGCATATCAACAATTGGCTCGGCCTCTACCCATTTGGTGAAGTAATCCACAGCAATAACTAAGTATCCAACAGTGGGCTAACCAAAGTCAGTACGCCACATAGCGAACGGCCAAGGTGATGTTATTGGTGTTAGAGCAGCATTAGGTGTTCAATGAACAGTAGAGAATCTATGGCACTTATCACACTTTCTCGCAAAGGTTGTACAATCGACTCGCATAGTCGGACAGTGATATCCCTGAGTGTTGATGCATTGGATCAATGATCTTCCAGTTGAATGAGCTCCACAGGATTTTTCATGCACTTTTTTAATTAAATCTTCCACCTCCATTGGATGAACACATCGCTGCAAGGATATCGGAAATCTCCTTCTGTATAAAACTCCTTTATCTAACACATACCTTACTGTTTTATCGAAGATTCTTGATCACTTTAGGATTGGGTGGTAGGATTTTATCTTCAATATAAGCTTTAATGGAATCCATCTAGGAAAGTCCCAGATCTACAGTAATGAAAGTAACTATTAGGTCTTCGTCAATACTTTGATTAACCAGGAGCTCGATTGGGATTATTTTTTTTAGCTCAATTATTATTGCTGATGTCAGTCGAGCAAGTGCATCGGCTCAGGCATTCTCTATTATCGGTATCCTATTTACTTAGACGACTGAAAATTTGTCAAAGATTTCCATGGCCTTAGAGAGATACCTGGTCATCGATTCTCCTTTGACTCCATATAAATTCAGCACTTGGTTAACAATTAGTTGTGAATCACTATACGCCACTACTTGCTTGGCACGTAATAAATGAGCTAAAATTAGACCAACTATCAAGGCTTCGTATTCTGCCTCATTTTTTAATGATTTAAACTAAAAGCTGAGAGTATAATCAATATCAATATCATCAGGAGTATTAAGTATTATACCTACTGCACTGTTGGTAGCACATGAAGATCCATCCATCCACGTAGAAATTCCATAATGGAACATCATTGTTAAAGATTCCTGCTATCAATAATCCATGTTGGAATATCTTCTTACTCTCTTATGCATATTTTTGGGCCATTTCTTGAATTCTGGATGACTCAGGTTGATCCGTAGCTACTTCGTCTTGCTTTTGACCTGAGCTATCTTCTTTGGAAGTCTACTTAGTAGGCAAGTTCTGGTGGTCGGGAACCTCCGGCTAAGTAAATTCAACAATAAAATTAGCCAAAGCCTATCCTTTTAATGACGATCTTGGTTCATAGACAACGTCATACTCTCCTAATTCTATCGCCCAGTACATCGACCTTCTTGACTTCTCAAGTTTGTAGAGATCTTACCGAAGAGGAAGATTAGTATACACAACTATGGTGTGTGCCTGTAAATATGGCTTCATATGTCTTGGAGCCTCAATAAATGCTAGGGATAATTTTTGCAAACGTGGGTACTTGATTTCAGCTCCTTCGAACGCCTTGCTAGTATAGTAGACTGGTTTTTGGATTCCATTCTCCTATCTGACCAATGTTGAGCTCACTGCTGACTCAGAAATCGCTAGATACAAGTATAATTTCTCCCCTAATACTGGTCGGGAGAGTAGGCGACCCCAGATACTTCTTTAACACCTGGAACACTTCCTCACATTCTGCATTTCGCTCAAAAGTTTTTCTCAACACTTTGAAAAATGGTAACCACCTGTCTGTTGCTCAGGAAATAAATCTATTTAAGGCTGCCAATCTTCTAGTGAGCCTCTCTACATCTTTCTTGTAGGTCGACGACTTCATTTATATTAAAGGTTTTATATTTGTTGGATTAGCCTCAATTCCCCTTTGATTAACTATGAAGCCAATGAACATCCCTTCTTGTACTCCAAACACGCACTTGGTCAGATTAAGCTTCAACTGATGCTTTTTAAACTGATCAAAATTTTGATTGATGTCGATGATATGATCTGAAACTTTTTTACTCTTTGTTAACATATCATCCACATAAACCTCCATATTTTTGCCTATCTTCTCTTAGAAGACCTTGTTCACCAACCTTTGATATGATGCACCTGCATTTTCGAGACCGAATGGCATTACATAATGGAAATAAGTTCCTTGAGGGGTGATGATGGTTGTACTTTCCCTACCTTTAAGTTTCATTTTTATCTAGTTATAACCATAATAGGCATCCAAAAAGCTTAAAAGCTCATGTCCTAATGTAGCATCCACCAACTGATCAATTCTAGGAAAATGGAAATGACCTTTTGGGCAATCTTTATTTAAATAAATGAAATCCATGCACATCCTCCATTTATCATTCTTTCTTTTACTATTACAACATTATTTAACCAGTCTGGATACTTCACATCTTTAATAAATTAGGATTTTTAAAGCATCTCGACTTCCTCTTGGATAGCTTGATTCTTTTTAGGACTGAAAACCCCACATCTCTACTTGATCGACTTAACATCCTTGCTGACTTTGAGCTCGTAACAGAGGAAATTGGGATCAATCCCCGGTATATCCTCATGGATCCAAGCAAATACATTTCTCTGTTACCTCGAGAACATAATCAATTCCTGTTTAAGAGCGGGATCCAGTGTGATCTGATCTACGTAGTCCTTTTTAGTTGCCATCATCTAGAATGATGATTTTAGTTTCTTCCGCAATATTTCCATTCACCAACTAAGTTTTATCTTGTGGCTCTAAGGTTTCAATTTTAGATTCACCATTAGGCTCAGTATTATCCACCTAGTAAGTTGTATTCTTCTTCCTCAATTCATTCAGATCCTCTTTCTCGGCTGGTGAGTAGTAACACTCTCTAGCCACCTTTTGGTCGCCTTTCACAACACCTACCCTAAAATGAGTTAAAAACTTCAAGCATTGATGGACTCTTGACGGTACGGATTCAAACTTTTTCAATACTACCCTGCTAAGGATTACATTATAGGCAGATTGAACGTTCTTATCCATCACGAAGAAATGTAATTTCTCTATGCGACTTACTGGCCAAGTGTGGATTAACACTTTTAGCTTGATTGTTCCCAAAGAGTCAACTTTTTCACCAGAAAAGCCTATTAATTTCCTATGATAGGGTTCCAACTGACTGAGCTTCAAGTCCAAACTCTGAAACCAAGGATAAAACATAATATTGGTTGAACTCCCATTATCAATCAAAACTCTGACAATGATAATATCCTATATTCTGAATTTGACAACCAATGGGTCATCAAGGGGATAAAGTACCCCAGAGAGATAATTTTTTGAAAAAACAATCAATAATTTGTTTTTGTTGACCTTCCTTGGCCGATCATCTTCACTCAGATTAATCCTTTGGATATAGGATCAAGCCTGGGCTTCATTCAAGTAAACTTTCCTTTTAGCAGTGTGATCACCTCCTCCTACATTATGACAATCAACTAAACCAAAACGGATCATAGCTACCTTATGTTCAAGTTTCCTGGGCTTCTTCAGCAGGTCTGGATCATCTTCATAATCATCTTCATGATTTTTTTTCCTGTCATCTCTAGACTTGCATAGAGAATTTGACCATCTTCTAGGTTCTCTGCCATCACATCGATTAACAAATTTATTGAGTTTTCCTCGACGGATAGGGGATTCTATCTCATTTTGCAAAGTGACTCAATTATCCGTTGTATGATCATGATCCTTATGGAATTCACAATATTTGGATCTATCTCTCTTATTAGAAGGCGCCCTTAACTTCTCAGGCCATCGCAAACTCTTATTGTGCTTGATTTCTTCCAGTATATGGTGAATTCTAACACTCAATGGAGTGTAGGTTCCATACTTTTTTATCTTGTCTTCTTTCTTCGACTTCTGCTCCTTCTTCTTAGGCTTCGTAGAAGAATTCGTGGTTGGACTCTATTTTGTGGCCATATCTTCCTCGACATTCATTATTTTTACTGCCTTTGTCATGAGTTTCGGGAAGCAAGCCACTCATAAGAGCAGTGATGGTTATTTTCTCTTCATAATCAATCACCTATATCTTTTTATTATTAAAATGCGTAATGTATTCCTTAGTACATTCCCCCATTTGTTGCCTTACACTTAGAAGATAAACTACTCTTTTCACTAGCTTAGCTCCAAAATAGAAGTTGCTAATGAACAACGACAAGCTGATTGAAGGGGGCAATTTATCCTCGGGGCAAGTTATTATACCATATTTGGGATGAACCCATAATGGTACATGAAAATTCTCTGTACCTCATTTCATCAGGGACTCTATAAATATCAGTTGCATCTTGATATTGCTCGATATGGATTACTGGATCAGTTTTATAGTCATATTTAGGAGTGACCGTAGGAGCTTTAAATTTTAATAGAGTTGGAAAATCCACAATTTCCTGAACAAAAGGGGATATCCTTTAACAAAACTTCACTGCAGAGTATTCTTTGCTTTCACCATTTCACCCAATCGATCTTCCAACCTCTGAATTTATCCTTTCCACGATGGATTGCCTGCCTCAAAATTATGTGAAGTAGCTCGATTGTCTCGACCATGTGTCTGTGCTTATCTCCTCCTGAGAGGTTTGTTTGGCGCATACAGATCGTCAAACACTTGATCTTGATCTGACCGAGGCCTCATGTTGGTCGGATGAATGTTGCATGCTCCCGAATAATGCCTATGAGGATTTTTGTTTGCCTGAGGCCCCAAACGATCAAAGGTTAAAGCTCTGCTTAGCCTTTCCAAGACACTTGGCCTTTTAGGAGAAAAAGAATGGATATCATAGGGTTATGTGGACCTGAGCGATGAACTTACTCCTGGATGATAAGAGGTGTCTCATAAAGACCTGGAATAACTATGTCTGATGGATCATGGAGGTGGAGGTACCATTTCTCTTCTGGACGAGGGAGCCACTTATATTGACTGAGCCAATTGCTTCACCGTTTCTTACATGGCTTCTTGTCCTATGGCAATACTAGCCAGAATTCTAGTTAGGTCTGTTGCCATAAGCAGAGTAGATGGAACAGGAGGATTGCCTCCATTTCTGAGATTGGACTCAAGGTCAGTCATCGTGCTTTGAACAAGAGTATGTAAGAGTGAGAACGAAAATTAAAAACACGTTCCCATAGACGGCTCCAATCTGTTGATGTAAAAAACTAGACTTGTTCTAATTTTTATAATCACAGATAAAATGTATAAGTGAAATTATAAATAAAAGCAAGAAAGTAAGAGAGTTTTTAAAGTGGTTCGGCTATGTGAGAAAGCCAACTTCCACTATTCTTGTATTGATTTCAGAGACTACAAAAAACTAGGTATCTTGATTTAAAATACGTTCTGCCTTTCCCTTGATAAAAGGAATACTATGTATTTATAGTGAACCAGAGGTCAAGAGTTAGAATGTCAAGGGATGGAATGCTTTTATGTAATTAAGCATTTACATTGTTACATAATTAATGTGATGATTAGTTGCATAAACCACGTGTAGTATGATCTTTGGTATGATGACACTTCATTGTCTTGTTGGCCGGCCTTCTTTGTGTTAGTCTGCATTCCTTTTGTTGGTCGTTATTTCATGCATTGGTCGAAAGACTTACTTTCTGCTGACTAGGATTTTGGCCACATAGGAGAACACGTGTTTACTTCTGATTGGTCCACATAGGTGTATAATTTTTTGCATCAGTCATACCCAAAAAAAATTATATGCATCCTTTAATTGATATTTTAAGGTTATTACTGAAGAAAAAATACGGTTATTCACTCTACATATTATAAAGTTATTGATGTATGTATTGTTGAGTCAAAGTATTAATGTACTGAGCTATTTATCTCATTACTTTGTCCTTTTATCGTACCTTATTTTATTTCTCTAAAATTGCATATTTTATCTATTTTAATTCTCTCGAGACTAACTTCTTAGAATCAAGTAAAGAAGTTAAATTTTAAATACTGGGTAGATCTTGGTATGGAAGTTTTAATTGATTAACCCACCGTTAATGATGAAATTTATGTGGTGCACTCTATATAAAGTTTGAAAGATATTAAACATATTGAACATGAATGCAAATGATTGTTTTACATTCAAACTGGTAATACTAGAGACTGCATATATATATGAACTATATTTTTCAGACAAAATAGATTCCTATTATGTAACATATCTGAGAACATCAAGGTAGATTGATGTGAAATATAATACATGGTTTGAAAGGAATTTTTAAGAACTTAACTCGTGTGTGTTTTGAGTTAAACTTAGGGTGATACGAAAAATGTTTTAATTTGATGAAAGGATTATTTATAAAACAAACCAAAAATGCAAATAAGTATTTTTTTTCTTATGTTCTTGGGAATAAGTCACATTTTTTCTTTTTCATAAACCCTTAATGATTTCATTTTAGTTGAAATTTGAAAACGATATCTTTTCTCAATCAATGCTTTGATACCACTTGTTGTTGCGCAAGTCCCCCAATTTTAAAATCTTACTACAAAAAGTAATTTCAATCTCCTTTTAAATATGCAGAAGCGAGATGGTTCAATTAAATAAATTAACTAATTTTAATTTCTTTTCAAATTAAAATTAAACACAACTTAAAGTGAAAATGCATTTTTCACTTTAACATATTAACTCAACTCAAGTCCTAGAAATTTGCCTAAGTCATATTTTCAATATTCCCAAATTAGGCCAAACCAATTTTATCAAATTAAGTGATGACTTGAATTAAATTAACATAAACATTACCCAAATTAATTTAGCACCAAATTACATAAGTAGTGATTTAAACCGAATTTTATCTTTTTACCTAAGCATGCGTTCTAGGTGAATTTGCAAAAGATAAAATAATCAAAGAACCACTACGCCATGATATACGAGAAAAAACCCACAACAAAAAAAAAACCTCGGACGGCCCTACCTTGAGTCCACTAAGTATGGTTTTACAATTATAAGACAGATGCGTTTCTTCCTCGACTCGAACCCTTTCAAGCCTTGACGCGTCTTCTTGTAAACACCTTCGCCTAGTCGACAACCCCGGAGCTCCACCGGAATCTTGTAATTAACAAATGAGACTTTAGGTACACCGTCAACCACACATGGATCCTTACACCATGTGAGAATGCCGTAGAAAAACAAGAACTTCTTCTTTATGGGATGTAGAAGGAAACCCAAATGAACTCTTCAAACGGTAGAGTAAAACCCGGTGCCAAATACTCCAAGAAATGATATATATATATTTATATATATATATATATATATATATATATATATATATATATATATATATATATATATATATATATATTTTAACTTGGAATAAACAAACTATGGGTGTAAAACAGAAGTGTTTTAAATATTTTTCTTTGAAAATGAAAACTCAAACATGAACTTTTTCTTCTTTGAATTTTGCTCTCAAGCTCTCTCTTGGAGATGGAAGGGTATGAAAATTTTGGTTTTCCAAAGTTGGTTCCCGCACTTGATAAGTCTGTCAAAAGTTAGTGCGGAAGAGTAGTGGAAAAAGTGGGAAAAAGTGCTCAAAACTGCCAAAGAAATTTCCCACCTGAAATCTCGTTCGAACGAGATTTTCGTTCGAACGATACTTCTAATGAAGTTCCAGTGGCAGGTCGTTGGCAAACCTCGTTCGAACTAAATTCTCGTTCGAACGACAAACTCATTTGAACGACAATTTCGAATGAACTTCAAGAATGTTTAAATTTCGATTTTTAGCCTAGAAACTTTATTTTAAAGTTTCAAAGAAATTTTCTGAAAATAAACAATAGTTTAAAAACAAAGAACACCCATATATATATTGTTCGAAGATCCTATATATATTTAACATGGATTAATACGTTAGGAGCAATAGAACCAATGTTGTTGACGTAGAAACGAGGCATAACAAACTCGGCATTTGATGACGCTTTATGAACTTGGCCGCTACATCTTCAACTCCAGCATGTCATAGGCTTGAAGGATGGTCAAGAACACTATCCTATGACTCAAACGTTTTTTGTCCGGAATTGAGCCAAAACAACAAAGGACTTAATTGGAAATTTGTTTCCTTACAAATCTCCCCCTTTGGCTATTCCGGGACAAAACCCAACAAAAATCCTAAAGGACCGTCAAGCTCTACTAGACTTAAAAAAATGTCCCACCCAAAATAAAATTACAATAGCTTGACTCAAACAACCCAAGGATCAATATCTTTGTCGAAGATGAAAGTTGGTTAAAGTTCATAAACTAAGATATGATTACAATAGGATTATATACCATTTCTCCCACTATCATTCTCCCCCTTTTGGTCAGGAATAGACAAAGGATAAAGAATAAAAAAAAATTAACTTATGTTCCCCAATTAAAGCATATACACCCCTTAAACTAAACAAGGGATAAATAGAATGGGATAACAAGCTAAACATGCAAATGTGCATAAAGTGATGAGAACATTTAAGCAACAAAGAATGCAATAAGATAGATACCAATTATGAGTTAAAGCAAAGATGGACTAGAAAGCAAGGCAAAGACCAAATTAAAATATCATATATATACATACTCTAGATATACCAAGGATCCACACGCACATATATATAGATATAAACATGCACACGACACAAAATACAATAAGTTTTTCACACTCGTATGGCAAAAATGTGTCATATGGAAACGGAAGTGTTGGGGTGTGAACTAGTAACGATTAAATTTAGACCCAATCACTTAAAACATGTTCACGGAGTTCTCAATTGATTACAAACTTCATCACATTTGAATATAACCTCATGTGATAATATAGATTGAACTCAATGAACAAACATACACGATGCATATAAGCCTAGACTTTTGATGATTCTATAAACCAATAGAGTCATGACACTGAAAGTACAACTAGGATAAACGAACATTGTGCAAACCGTTGATATACCATCCAACCTCCCTCAATAAGCATAAATATTTTTGAATGAATATATCAATTAAACATAGGCCTTGGCAATTATTTTTCTTTCTAATGCCATTATTCTTTTAGACCTTTGGACTACGTATTTCTTTTAGGTCCAAACAAATGGTGGCTTACTATTCACAAAAGATAATAAATCCTTTAGGAGCCCTCCCCGTGCACATTTATATATAACATATTTATATCTCACAAATCTCACGTGAAACGGATTTTGACATTCACTAGTCCTCGTAAGTCACACAACATATAGATGACAAGATTGGTAGGAGAACACCTCACAAAGCTCAAATAAACATATGAAGTTAAAATTTTAAGTGAGCTCATGCATGTGTGAATTGAGGCATGTAAAAATAAAATCCATTATATCAACACAAAATCCAACTACTCCATATAAGCATGGAAAAGAACATAATAAGGATTGACAATCTAAACCAAAGTTCTAGCCACATAGAAACGTAAAAGAAGGGATTCTAACACAAGTATATGCCACATAAAGTGTGCCAAACTAAAATAGACAAAAACAAAATCTTTTTGAGTTTTTGAAATTTTTAAACCAAAAATAAAAGTATTTACTCAAAAGACACACACAAATCATTTATATTTTTCGTTAATCTTAAATTACTAAAAAGGTAAAACACAAATGATAAAGAAAAATCTTTTTGTATTTTTCATTTAATGCAAACTAAAATGAAAGAAGTATAATACAAAAGATAAACAAGTCATGATTTCTAGTATGAGATATGAAATAAAGCAATGACTAGAAAATGACTAAACATGCATACACCTAGCAATGATATCTAATACGAAGCACAAAAAGATAGAGTATGCAACCAAAACTAACACATTCAACCTTTAAATTTAGCAAGGTAGGTTTCATGTGAAAGTAAATGAGAATCAAATACCCTATCTTGTAAAGCTACCAAGTCGGATCTCCTAACCCAAACTAATGACGAATGACAATCTTGGGGTGTAGGAATCTTGGCTACCTTGGTTTCCTTACGTTGGGTTTTTTTAGGACCTCGTTTAATATCAAAACAAAATTTCCTAATATGATCTTTTCGACCACAATGTGCACAAGTAAAAACACGTCGAAAATTGGTACCTAAGGATTGATCTCTAAAGTCTTTCTTAGGTGATTCTCCTAAAATATGGGTATTGGCTTTATGAGTAGATTCATTACAAGTATTGAAGCCTAAACCACAAGTGTCATTTTTAATTTGGATCGTGCCTAAGATTTTATCTAGTTTTTCGGACCTACACTCCAAATCAAATTTGACTTTACTAGAGTCTTTTAATTTATTTTATAATTCTAAAATGTTACACTCCAAATCAAACATGAACTTTTTCTTCTTTGAATTTTTCTCTCAAACTCTATCTTGGAGATGGAAGGGTATGAAAAAGTTTGTTTTCCAAAGTTGGTTCCTGCACTTGATAAGTCTATCAAAAGTTAGTGGGGAAGAGTAGTGGAAAAAGTGGGAAAAACTGCTCAAAACTGCCAAAGACATTTCCCGCCTGAATACCCATTAGAACGAGATTTTCGTTCGAACGAAGGCTCGTTCGAACGATACTTCTAACGAAGTTCCAGTGGCAGGTCATTGGCAAACCTCGTTCGAACAAAATTCTCGTTCGAACGACAATTTCGAACGAACTTCCAGAATGTTTAAATTTCGATTTTTAGCCCAGAAACTTTATTTTAAAGTTTTAAAGAAATTTTTTGAAAATAAACAACAGTTTAAAAACAAAGAACAGCCATATAGATATTATTCCAAGTTCCTATATATATTTAACATGCATTCATACCTTAGGAGCAATGGAACCAATGTTGTTGATGTAGAAACGAGGCACAACAAACTCAGCATTTGATGACGCTTTATGAACTTGGCCGCTACGTCTTTAACTCTAGCATGTCATAGGCTTGAAGGATGGTCAAGAACACTATCTTATGACTAAAATATTTTTTGTCCGGAATTGAGCCAAAACAATAAAGGACTCAATTGGAAATTTGTGTCCTTACAAAATTATTTATCTAGACTTGATCGTGAGGGATTTTAGTTTAAATTTTTGAAAGAATATTTCAATATATATAAGAATACCCTTTTCATTAGTTATGGTATTTCTTTTGATGTTTTGGTAAAATAAGGGTTTGACATAGTTTATTTAAAGACGCCTTTAATCTTGCATCATAATTGTAGCCTAACTGATGAAACTTTTTAATCTCGTACCAAAATTGATTCTAGAATCCGTTTTTATGATTTTAGTGGATAGGGTTGTTTTGAAAATGTCTCTTATGAATCTTAATAGTCGATTTATGCTCTTAAAAAGTTATGTTGTTTAATATCATAATGAAGTATATGGCCCAAATGGGAGATTATGAATAAAAATCCCTTAAAGTGGATCTACAGAGGTCATATAATAGTAATAGGCATGTACTTATTGTATTAAGAAAAATCAAAAATATGAAATTACTTACTAATAATGAAATTAGTGGGAGTAGAAACCAGAAATATGGTTATAAAGGAAGTTAGGGTACTAACCTCGTTATCCATTAACTTCTTTGAATAATTATTTATTTAGTTATTGGATTGTTTAATAACAAATAATAAATAAATAATTAACCACTATATGATGGTATTGTTAGCGTGAGATAAATGTAGATAAAATCACAAGGAATAGTATTAAAAATATCCTAAAATGAGTTTATTATCCTGAATGATTATGTGGTGTATCTACATGAATATGAATTTGGCATATGGATCAGTAGTTACTTGATTTTGTTTACATAAGTCATATGAACAAATGAAACTAATGGACTACAATTAAGTTTAAGATCTCGTTGAAATGCCTGATTAATATATGAGAGCCAGGCATGAGTGGATCCTTAAGACCAAATGTGACACTAGTGGTAATCAAACAACATAAAGATAAATTTGTAGTCAAAACTTACACCGCGAATGGGGAAAAGGTTATAAATGGACATTCTCACTTATATCTAAGGAGTTAAAATTCTTGTGACATTAGTAGATCACTTTTTTTTATTAAGAGTTACATTTAGTGAATGTGAAAAATACTTTTTATGGGAGTTTAATAAACGTTGTGTACATATTTAAGAGATTATTGTATAAAATTAAGTTAAGCTTCCCACATATTGTATTTTAAGAAACAATAATATCAATTCTTTAAGCATCATATATTTATATACTCCTTACGATCAATGGGAGCAAGTTTATATATTTAATTTCTTTATATACAATAAAAGAATTAGGAAGTATTTTATACGAGTTCTAAGAGTATATTGTATGAAGTAATGAGATACTTATGAAGAAGTGTTAGGTATTCTAAAAGTAACTAAGCACATTCAATGTAAATACCTTTCCGCTAAAAAATAAATCCTAAAATAATAAGTGTCACTTGAACACATTGATACAAGTGTTAACATAGCAAATCAACATAAATGGGCTATTACAAAATACATAAATGATGCATGCTTAAAATATGTGTCTTAAGTGTAGCCAATAAAGTGTTAATGTGGTGGATTGCTAGTGCTTAATTTTAAACCTTGATTATAATATCAATAAAGTGTTTCTGAATTCTATATTTCTATTTTTATTGTATACGTGCATGTAATTTAATGAATGTGACATAAATAGTCTTTTTATAAAGATATTATGGGACTATTATTGACAATCCACATTTTATGCCTAATTGAATATGACATTAATGACGTCGTACATAAAAGGAATCATGCTAGTGTGGAACCGCCATGACTCACTTTGGTGGATTATTTAATTAAGGTAAATTATTGATTATGATTATTATAAAGTTTATTGTATGCCTTATGTTCCTTGAATCAAATCATAAAGTGAAATCATTATATGGACCAAGTTGAATACTCTTGAAAATATTTAATTGTTATTTAAGTTTGAAATTAAGATAATTTGGAGTTAATTATTTAATTAAATATTAGAGTCATAATTAATGTGATCCACATAATAATTTAGATTTGATAATGATTTTTTAAAATAATTCATCTAAATATGAAGGATACTGATGTAGGTTAGTTTCCTAAACAAACTTTATTGTGATGGATGGTGAAATTCTAGTCTAACTAAGAAATAGATTATTCTCTCACCCTATATATAGTTATTTATATTTCATCAATAATCGATGTAACACGCTATATATTTAGGCAATAAAAATAAAATTCTGAAATTTCAATATTATTATTTTTCCAGCCAAAGTGATGAAGGTTATGTTGTAGCAATTATTAAGATGATTCAAACGGAATCCTACAACAAACTAGATCCATACATTGGATTAATCTAAGTCATCTTTTCCATGATTAGACATATTTTATGAAAAGGTGAAGATCTAAGATCATTTAATTAAGAATAATTATATTCTAAAACTTAATCAAAAAAATAATTTCTGAATTAATATTATGGTGTGTTTATAAACGATTTTATATGAAAAGATCTCACCAAGCTATTAAAAAAATTAATGATTAGGTAAACCCTAATTACAATTTTTGAGGAAACTCCTTAAGATTATAAGAACACAAGATTTGTAACTTTAAAAATATTTAACTATTCAAGATTTTTTGTAGGGTAGTTTTATAAAAAGTCATTATTAAGCCTTATTTAACATGACCAGTATAGCAAGAATAAAGAACTGAAACAATAAGTACACATAGATTTTTGTGTGGTAAAGCCCAAATTAGGAGAAACATCCATGGTGCCACAAAATAAAAAATTCACTAAAATCAAGTAAGGTTACAAACATACAACTAAAACAAGAAATTAAAATAATCTCAAGAAGGATACCTAAATTGATCCACATCTCCAATGGTTTCCTTTTGGTTTGACTTCTCCCAATAGTTATTCTACTCCTTTTACTTTTTAGCTTTATGTCGACTTTGTCAAACAAATATCTGTCTCAATAACACACTTTATTTAGGTGTATAGTGTGTAAGAGTGGTGTAATGTGTGTGTCTAAAATATATAAAGATAATGAGCCCACACATACTTAAACGTTACAAACCAGTCCTACAAATTACAGAAAGTCCAAATACTCTTTTGTTTTAAATCAAAAGAAAAATAGATTTAAAAACTCAAGATAGTCTTAGATTTGTATGTTTTTTGGTCTTGAAAAACTCAGATCTAAAATATTATTTATATACATAAAATTTTACAAACTTTAAAATTATGAAATCAGGCCAGATCTAAAACATGAAAACTTTTTTAAGTCTCTTTTTAAATTTTTCTAAAACAGAAAGAATGGATCTAAAATTTTGAAAGAATTTAAACTAAAATACATAGAGAGAACATTTCTATAAAAGAAATTGTATGAAATAACCTAGATTAAACATGAAATGTACCACAGAGTTGAAATCTCATATTTATAAAAAGAAATCAGACATTCAACAACATGAGGTTGTTTTGGGAGAGATAGGTTTTTTAGAGGAGGTGGTGTGCGATTTTAATACTCGAAATCACTCCAACTCATAACTTGCATTAACCCTAATTTTTAAGAACAAATAAGGCATGGATGATTGGACCATCTTTGTACGTGTCGTTCGGAAATGGGAATCCAAAACTCGAACTGGCGATAACCCAAAAATATCTGATGACTTTCTCTTAGTTGATGACCAGGTACATAATTTAGACATTCAAGCTTTTATTATTGCTTTCTCACTTAAAATATCCTAATTTTAATAACTATTTATCATTTATTTATATAATTTTTTTAATTGTACAGGGTGATTCAATACATGCAGTATTGCACAAATACTTATTTGCCAAATTCGTCAATTCACTATATGTTGGAAAAGTCTACACAATAACCAATTTCAGAGTCATGGATACTAAGCATAACTATAGGGTGTCCTCCCACAATCTAATGATTGAATTCAGTCCATCTTCAAAATTTATACATTCTGAAGGTGACAATTTCATTCTTCCAAAATATCACTTCCAATTTCTGGAATTCGATGAATTGAGATCTAAATTGAGCAATGACACATATCTCACAGGTATTTTATATTCATTACTCATTATACAGTTAACAACAATCGTTTAATTCTCTTTATATATATCTATTCACTTTTTATTTCATTAGATGTGTTCGGCCTTTTGACTTCTATATCACCTGTTGAGGATCAACCGGTTAGGGGATCCATAGTAAAGAAAAGGGTTTTGAAGCTTGAAAATCAAAGGTCCTTCCTTCATATTTTCCCATTATTAACTTCGTTCAT
Source organism: Sambucus nigra (assembly GCA_949130495.1). Taxonomy (NCBI): domain Eukaryota; kingdom Viridiplantae; phylum Streptophyta; class Magnoliopsida; order Dipsacales; family Adoxaceae; genus Sambucus; species Sambucus nigra. Next base: position 57,743,847 of record OX422220.1, read on the forward strand.
TTCCAATATATACTATTCATTAGCCCTTAACCACATACCCTATTATACACTGGGGAAAGGATTTCAGTGACTCTGTGGGCCGAAGAAACGGCACTAATAACGTTAGAGATATGCCAGAATTTCACTGACCATTTGATTGTGGCCGTTACGTCCACTATGGTGAAACAATTTAAAGGTAATTCAAATTTATATTTAATAATATCATCTTTTTATATATTCGCGATTTCAAACAATACATTTAAATATTCATACAACTTTTATTCCATAGGTGATTACTCATTTTTAGCAACCAATGCATCCAAAGTCTATATAAATCCTAATGTTCAATGCATTCAAGACTTTATGACCAAGTAAGACTTTATTGACAATAATATATGTATTTTATCACTCCTGTTAGTAAAAACTGCATTGAGGTTCCATTGATGGGCAATTTGATCGGATGCATACATTTTCGTTGTTTTGAAAATGCCCCTAGACCCATACATATTGATTTCATTGTGTTGAAATGCCCTGAGGCCTAAAGCCTTTATACCCCCATCTACTATATTCGAGAAGAAGAAGAAGAAGAATAGTTTTGTACAAGCCTTCGTACAGTGACAGTCTGACTTGCATGGAGGCTTGGTTGATGAAATTGGGGTTTTATCAGAGCAAAGATGACAGGGCTATTTGGTTTATTCACAAGCCTGATTGGCACGCTCAACTCTCTATCGATATCACTGATCTCTATATAAGGTTTCTTACTTTACTTCTTTCTTATTCCTTTTTTATTTAATTATGTGGCTTTGCATTCATAATTAATGCATTAGTATGGCTGCTATACTACATGTGACCTTCAGATTGAAGATCATCTTCGAATATTTTATTGCCCAATGAAAGAAGTGCATCTGAAAATGGGGCATAGGAGTTCATTTTCTCAATTGTAGGAGCCCTTGAGTACCCCTAAACCTTTGAGATCTATAAGTCCTCCCTTACAACAACAACATGCCCCATAGGTTAGCCTAAGACCTCAACAATGCCCTTTAAGCCCTCCTCCTTCTAGGGTAACACCACACCATCTTTCCCTTTGGTAAGAGGATCAAGTAAAACTTACAAAAAAAATTTGAACAAAAGTTAAAAATCTCTTCGAATAGAAGGATCACATTGGGTTGACCTAGAGGTCCCAACTGACCCTGCATATGCTTGCAGTAAGGACATGATTTCGGTCAAAAACCTCAGCACTAGGCCCCCACCGAAGCCAAAATTCAACTCTGCTTCCTCCACCAACTGAACGCTAGGGGTTAGAATACCCTCTAACGAGATGAACTTCAAATGCTTAGTAGATTTTTATTTATTTTTTCTTATTTATGAAAACAGAGCGATTAAATGGTTCCTGTGATTCACCCATGATTAAACCAGTGGTTACTATGGATTAAGCATATAGCTGGTTGGTAAGGGTGTAAATAATAGAAACAGTACGAAAAACAAATTATTTTGATTCAAAACTTATCTTCAACAAATATTGTTGGTATAGACAATGCAGCCCAAATGGAAAGCAAGTTGTAACTATAAGTCTGCCTACTACATCAACCATGCCTAACCTTTGAAACAAAACAAACATAGGGTAATTAAACACACGAACCGAACATGGATTGTACGGATGGAAATAAAAGAAAGTATACCTGATTTAAACCACAAACACAAAGTAAAAAAAAATCACATACAAAGAAATCAATAGATACACAGTTAACTAATAGTGTGAACCTTCTATTGCAAAATATAAAAAATTAAAGTGGTGGAGCTTGGTGGAACTCAAAGTTTCGAAATTGTTGTCCCTTCCAAATCTGAAACCGTTTCCATGAATCCCAACAATAATCCCAACATATATTCAAATGGCTATGAACAGATGAACATGGTACAATGCACTAAAGTGGGTGGATAGTTCCTTAAAAAACATAACAAAAAATTAAAACATATCAGTTACCTTTGTTATTTTTATTAACCACTAAAAATTACAACATTGGTACTAATTTTCGAGGAAAATCTAAAAGGAAACTAATACCAACAGATGATCAACCATTCCATACAGTGCTTGCGTAGAACCACACAGTCATTCAAAATTTACTGATACACATCCAATGACTTGAATGGCATTGTTTGAATACAACAATCCAAAATATGTCTTAATTACATAGGTGTGAGAGTTTTTTAGCAATGCAAATATGCTACTCATAAGATTGATTAAAAAAAGTATATGAAACCAAATTATATTATGACGGTTTGCATAACAAATACATAGCACACACATGTATATAATGCAAATAACCGGATAATGATTTTTAAGACCTTAAATGAGGACGAAAGCTTCAATGTAGTCATCATCGCGATCTTTATCGGTGTTATCATTTGATTTAGGAGCATTAAAGCTGTCTGAAGTAGACTTGCAAGAGATTAGGATTTAATTTTTAAAAAAGTATTATTATTTTCAGATCTGAAAATGCAGCATACCATATTTTAACACATGTTTCGGTATACATTCAAAATGTGGTAATTTCTGTCTTAATGCTCCATTGTGAGAGTTACGTTCACGTCGAGACTTTTACAATAAGGGCTACACTTACATGATTTAATCTAATTGAACTTGTAATTGTTAGAAATAAGTCCAATTTTAAGCAAAAGAGAATTTGATAAATTCAGGCATATTCAATTTGAAGCGAATTAACATTGGTAAATAAGTCATCTAGGTAACCGCATGCAGTGGAATCATACATAGATGCATTACTTTTTCTTTCTTTTTTTTGGTTTAGTCACATTATTATAATTCTGTTTACATTTATTTTTCCAACTCGTATTGGCTTTTTTCACATCTAACATATTACCGGTTTATCTTTATGATATATATACAGACTTCATAACGAAAATCATTCTTTCACCATGACAACTGATCCAACCAGAGGCAACAATTCACAAATTCAGATTGAAGGAGAATCTAAATCCATTGAAGATATCTTATCCCTTCGTTCCGACTCTCCAAATGAGGTATCCCCTTTTAAATATACATTTCCTTTCTCTCCTTCATTATCTAATTATAATATAAATATTATATATTTCACAGGTTATATATGTCACTTGCAACGCAAGAATCACAGGTGTAGACGGACATGGTGGTTGGTATAATGCAGCATGCAATCACTGCAATAAGAAACTTAAACATTATATAACTTCTTTCTTCTTTAGGGTTTAGGGTTTAGGGTTTAGGGTTTAGGGAAACATGCAACACAGACAAACTTATACCTTCTCCAAGGTATTTTATTCGTACATCTTATTTTCATTTATTGTTCTACACATCAATTTTGACAAACACATACTTCTCCATAAATAAGTACAAAATTCAAATCTCAGTCAATGACCAAACAACTACCACCACATTCGTACTCTTTAACAAAGAAGCTGAATCTTTAATCAATGTCCAATGTTCTGAGCTTGCAAATATTAATCATGACGCTTCCGTACGTTGTTCATAATAATTTTACTATTTTATCACTACATTCATTTTTCAAAATTAATAAATTTACTATTTTCAATAGGTACCAAAAGATCCACTTCCACTAGCAATCACAAGGATCATCGGCACCTCTCAAATTCCGCCTGAAGCTCAATAACTACAACTTAATACGTGGCTATGAAAACTTCACTATGTCAACCATTTTTAAAGATTCTTCAAACGAAAATACTTCAATGGCTAACCACAACATTCAAAAGGTATTTTTTAGATATTCACTAATAATTTTATATTATAATTTCTTTTCTTACTCTAATCATATCTCATTTACATAATAGGAAACAAATCCAGTCTCAACAACACAAGAATCAATGATTATCACAGACAATTATAGTTCCTCTCATGGAAATGATGTAGAAAGTGAAGTTAACCCAAAAAGGAAGCTTTCTTCAAGGTATTTTAAATTTATTTTCCATTTAAATTTTATTCACATTTATTATACAATCAACATATTTTTTTAACATATATTTTAATTTCTTTGTAGGAACATGGACGCAAGGAAAAAAAGATGATTTAACTTCATTTTCAAGATCTCATTCTTCATCAGCTTATTAAAACTTCTTCTACTTCTACTTCATCTAATTTCTATTTTCTTTCCTATAACAATGTAAAACATTGGCTATCTTTCTATGCATTTCGACTTGGAGTTTAACGATCACTAATATTCATCAATTCCACTGTATTTAAGTTCTTTTATTTCTAATTATAATTTCATACTTAGATGCCTTTATAATGCATTAATTTATGTTCTAACCGCGCATCGCAAGTGTTTCAACAACTACCCACCATATTAAACTATGTACCTTTCTATTTTTATCCATGACCATATTACTTTTGATTAATTGTTTCTTCGTTTTCAAATGGCTCTCCTTATGTTTAATTTTTCTACTGGATGTGATTACAAACCTCATATGAGCTCGCATTTCTTAACTTTTAAATTTCTTCCTTTATTATGCTTTCAATACCTTATACACCGCGCATCGCGTGGGTTTCCACCTAGTTATTACAATAGTTGTACAAAAGTGTTTACATTATTATATCATTTATAATAATCATAAGCAAACAAGAACCTCTCATTGGGGAAAAAAACACGAACCACTTTATACAGAAGGTTTTGATATTTAGCAATAGCTTTTGACATGATTTGGATATTTTATTTTGTAATTAACTTAGTATGAGATGTTTGTACAGAAGGTTCGCAATTTTTTTTTTAGATAACAAAAAAATTTGTGATTACAATAATTATTACAATATTTTTTTGTGTGAAAATTTATAATAGTTGTTTGTATTTAAACATTTAATATTACGAGTTTGTAATAATTGCTTGGGTGTAAAAAAAATTTACATATTTTTATTTTAAGATAATAAAAAAATTGGTGGTCACTAAATTATTATTGTTATAATTTTTCAGTGATGGATGAGTTCGATTCGTTGAATTTTGATGAAAAATCTGACGCAATATTTATTCCTCAAGTAAAAGATGAGGATAAACCGAAAATTGGACAAGAATTTCAATATTTAAATTATGCTTATTAATTTTACAATAGTTATGCGAGAATAGCGGGATTTAGTACACGATGTAATTCTTCTAAAAAGAAAAAAGATATAGATGAAATTATCAGGAAGGAATATTGTTGTTTTAAAGAAGGAAAGTCTCCCCAAAAAAATAAGGAGGAAAAAAAAGGCATCGTGGAATTGTAAAAGATGGTTGTAAGGCAAAGTTATCCGTTGTGAAGAGTAAGTCGGGGTCAAATTATATAGTAAGTCAATTTGTTGAAGGTCACAATCACACTCTTTCCACACCACGTAAAGTACATCTCTTGAGATCTCACCGCTCCGTATCCGAAATAAGAAAAGCCTTAACACAACAGCTTGCATTTGTTAATATACCTACACATCAACAAATTAGTCTTGTTTCGGTACAAGCAGGAGGGATAGAAAATATCGGTTGTACTGAAAAAGATATTAGAAATTTTATACGTGATTCAAAAAAATAAATTGACGAACATGATGCAGAATTATTGATGGAGTACTTTTTGTCAGAATAAGAAAAAAATTCGTCATTTGTTTTTACATATGAAAGAGATGATGAAAATAGGTTAACTCATTGTTTTTGGGATGATGCAATTTCAAGAAGGGCATATAAATTTTATGGTCATGTTGTTGTGTTTGATACTACGTACAACACAAATAAATATAGTATGATCTTTGCACCATTCACCGGGGTTAATAATCATGGGCAAACGGTAATTTTTGGTTGTGCATTCTTAAATGATAAGACCACGAACTCTTTTGTTTGGATTTTAGAAAAATAGTAGGAAGTTATTCCCGCTGGCCCACCACGAATAATTATCACTGATCAGGATCAGACAATGTCAAAAGCTATTGCTCAAGTTCTTCCTGATACATATCATAGATACTGCATTTGGCACATTGTGAATAAATTTTCTGAAAAGTTGGATGCAATCAAATATAGAGATCATTTTAGTGAGTTTCAACAATCTATTTGGGATTCAAAAACGAAAGAAGAGTTTGAAGCAAGTTGGGAAGATACAATTGAAAAAAGTGGGTTGAAGCAAAATACATGGTTAGCTGGGTTATACGATATTCGGGCTAGATGGGTTCCTTCATCTGTGAAACATATTTTTGCTGCCGGAATGTCAAGTAGTCAGCGCGCAGAGAGTGCACATGCATTTTTTAAAAGATATTTGTCCAAAAATAACTCACTAAATGAATTTGTGGCACGGTTCAATAGGGCACTTGAATACCAACGTCATAAGGAATTAAAAGTCGATCACATTGATATAAACGAACGTGTGGTGATGAAAATGCTAATGTCAATGGAGAAGCAAATGTGAAATATATACACACGGACTATTTTTTTTAAGTTTCGACACGAGTTATGGGAGAGTTTGGAGTACATAATCGAAAGTTCACAAGATGAAGGTGATCATTATCTCTACATTGTGAAAAGGCCAAATGTAAGGGATTCGAGAGTTAGAAAAAAATTATATGATAAAATTTCAAAGTTTGTAAGTTGCAGTTGCAAGAAATTTGATTTTGAAGGAATTACATGTAGACATGTTTTGGCATTTTGTAAATTTAATCAAACTGTGTTTTTACCGGATGAATATATATTGCGGAGATGGACACAAAATGCAAACCTAGAAAAAGTGATAGAAGAGTGTGGCAGAGAGGTGAAAGATAATAGTGACAATTTTTTGTTGTTGAGGCAAAAAAAATTATCTCTTCTTACATCGAGGGTTATTGATGACACTGTAGTTAGCGAAGAGACGACTACCATTATGAGGAGTATATAAAAATGGCGCATGAAAAAATTAAGGAGGTCAATGCAAGTAGACGTGGTGGAGTTCGTAGCGAGGAAATAAGTCATCAATATATTTCCTTAAATGAACCAAATACAGTTCGGGCAAAAGGATGTGGAAAACATAGGTTGCAAAGAGGGAAGGAAAATACAAAGGTTCAACGTCGGCATTGTCATGGATGTGGGTGAAGTGGTCAATCACACGACAAAAGAAATTGTCCAATGTTAAACAAGAAGTAAATTTATATATTTTTTTCAATTACTAAATATCGTCAGTTCTTTTATTTTATATATGTTTCGTGTAGATTTTCTGAATGGAACGATGAAGGCGATAATATTTATAGAGATGCATCCACGTCAGATTTTTTTACGACGGGTAATATGAATCTAGAATGGGACTTAATAATTTTTTATAATTTGTAACTCCCACTAGTTCATTAAATTTGTAATTTATTTTAACATTTTTTTTACAGATTTAACGGGTGAAGGTGAAGATGAAGATGACAGTGAAAATATTTAGACAAAATTTTATTATTTTCACCTTGTTTGGTACAATTATTTTAGCCACTGAAAAATCAACTTAGTATGTTTATTTTATTTTTTTGTCTGACAACAATTCATATTTAAGTTTTTTTTTTTAAATTTCTGAATCTAATATTTTCGGAGCATACATATAAAGAAGTCTTTCTATTGTAACAAAAAACTAATTAATAAAAGAGGGTTTTGGGGAATGGTTCTCATAATTATCAAAGTGTATAAAAATAGGACATCCACATAATTTTTATAAATTTAGTCTCTGTACTAAAAAATATGACTAAAATATCATGAAAAATGGTGCCACTGGCGTGGACCCAAAAAATGAATTCATAACTCTAAAGGGACCATACAAATAAATGATATTGTACCACAGATACTAGATTTATAAATTTGAAAAATATTATCCTAAAAATTTAAGTATATAAAGGAACATGACACGATTAGATTTACGTGGTTAGTTCTTAATTTTAAACTTTATTTTAATCAACATCAATTATTATTTTGTTATCAAAAGTTCACTAAATTGTGTGGTTAGTTTTTACTTTTTGAACTTTTGTTTAGTCGGAGTGAACCACATATTTTGTTATCAAAAGTTCCTTTCACATAAAATGATTTGTTACAACTTTTACAAGACTTTTTTGCAGCTATAGTGGTACTTGTTTGTTCATCACTTTTGAAAAGAAGTGAAAGTTAGTCTCATAAATGTATAGAGTAGATTGTGAAAAACGTTGACATATTCTAGGGAGGAGAGAGAACGTGTATAAAAATATTAGTATTGTTCTCCTCTCTCCTCTCTCTTATCCGCATATCATGACACGATTGTAGTCCGGATTATATTTGTACGGGAAAGCCGTAGGAGATCAATTCTGTATATATATATATATATATATATATCTTTGAAAGTACATATTCCATGCATTAACCGATTACTTGAAAGTATATATATGGATAGATTAATTTACCTTAGTCTTGGAAATAATTCCTTCGTTCATACTTAGCATTTCTCACTTTTTTTAACACACCCGATTCAATACATAAAACCATTACACTTGATTTTTCATTTGAAACCTTTTAATACATACTTATACAATTCATGGGTTTGACAACTTAGGTTACTTGATCACCATTTACCCATTTCAGTTTACCCTTAACCTTAACTTATGGACATTGATAGATTTACACGTTTAATTGTTCATTTCACATTTACCGGAACATTATTACATTCATTCAAGTTAGGTTGTATCAACACATTTACCACACAACCCATTTCCTGACATGTTTATTTTTCTTTCAACTTTTTTCGAAATCTTCCTTTTTATCGCATACTTACACGGGCTCCACACCGACAGCTATACGCACCCTATGCTCTGGTTTCACCCAAAGGCTTCGGGACCTTCTTTCTTATTCCTGGTTGCACCCGAGTCCTTGATAATGTGTTTAATATTTTACACATGTCCACATTATTCTACTCCTTTACTTTTACCCGGCCAAAGCCAAAACCCAGACTTAACCATCCATTTTCCCATTAATACTTGAAAAATGATTTCTTTTCTTCTTTAACTCCCTTATCCACACACCCACGTGATTTATACTAAATTCATTCACGCTTTAGGACTTAATTCATTTTCACACACCTTAGTGTAAAGATATACTTTGATATTTTTATTTTATAAAATGTCCCACTTTAAATAGATTGCCAATTTATCCTTTGTTTATCAAACTTGCAATTTAGTTCCTTAACAAGTATTACTTCTCAAATGATTATTTGGTTCCGAACTTAACCTTTAAAACACCTTTAGCCATTTTAACACTTTTTTGATACCACACTATTACCTGATTCCCACACTTGACACTTTTACACTTCGAATATATAAAATAACACCTTTACATAACATACTTCCATTTTTCACTCATTCTTTCAGACCAAAATCTCCATTTGTCTCATTAGATGTTTAGACCCAACACAACTTTCCTTAAACTTACTCATATATTTGTTATCAAAATACTACAAGTTTATACGCACGAGAAAGTGGACTTTAATTACTAAAATCCTACCGAGTGGATTAAACATATATTTATTCTAGAATTTATACCATTTGCAACAAAACTGCATTGTCCTTTTATTCTAAACAAGAATAATAATTTCTTATATTTTTATTCTATAAAAATGTCCACTACTTTCTTTTACTAGAAAATATACTAGAAAGGCATCGCCTACATTTTTATTCCATAAAAATGTCCATTATTTTCTTTTACTAGAAAATATGCTAGAATAACATTTTCTATATTTTTTATTCCATAAAAATATTTATTATTTATTTTTCAATATAAATATACCAAAACGACATTTCTTACATTTTTGTTCTATAAAAATGTTTATTTCAGTCTACTAAGAAAATACACTACATTAAAGTTTTCTTACATTTTTATTCCCATAAAAATGTCCATTTTCAATTTTATTCAAAAATATACACAACTAATATTTTCTGCACATATTTTTATTCCATAAAGATATCTACTTTCAGATTATTAAGAAGAACCCTACCAAATAAGGCTATAATATTCATCAATTGAGTCTCAATTCAACAAGAGTATTTTACCCACCTAAATGGTCTCTAAAGTGGTAGTGGTGAAGATGGGTGACTCCCCCACCTTCTAAGGTGGCCCTAAAGGGAGTCACAAAAGCCCACCAAATAGCCTCCATGAAAGTTCCAGAAAAACACAATTTAAATCCTCTTCAAATACCTCCAAAAATGTGTTCATCTTCTTCTACAAATAACCATTTTCAAATACACATTAAAGCCTCCCAACCCAACTCTGTATATTTCGCAACCCCATATTTCATAACTCATACCCTAATAGTGGTGAAAATGGATAACTAAGGTTGTGAGTATAGTCGTTATGTCTGAATAACTGAATGGTTTGTAGAGTGTGTAGAGTATCGTTTGAGAGAAAGATGATGATATTTTATTGGGTGAGGGTTTCTGCCTAAACCCTCCCCTATATACTCAATATAAATCCTATAAAATAAGAAATCTGAGTCACCTGCTTCATCTCAGCCGTTAACCCCAAGAGCTGGCATTCAAGAATTAAATTTATGGTTCACAAGAAGATATCGAAATTAACAGTATCATCAAATCTCTCTCTCTCTCTCGTACCAAATATGTAACCCATGACCCACCATTTCCTTATTTTACACACCAATAAAGACACATGTTTTCCTTATTAATGCACAAACCATGGTCAAATGGCTTTCCTCCATGTTTATATCTGACTTTGATTGAATCGTCAGGCCAAGTCTGACTTGCAATTGGAATTGACGAACGATCAGTTGACAGCTTAAGAGAGAGGAGAGATGTTTTTACACGTTGCTCGAACGACGTGCATGGTCATTCAAGCGACCAGTCCTTGATTTCCCAATTTTCCCCTCTGTAGATTCCGAAACCTAAGTAATGCCATAAGGTGTAACGCTGGCTTCAACCATTTTACAGTTCGTTCCCACCCTATGTACCTAATCCATTTAGTTAATGCCTTTAACATATATATATATATATTCCTTTTTTCTTTAATTCCTTTAGTCTATATTGCTTTCTCACTAATTCGAGAAGCAATAAAGGTCAATGGGTTGGGTTTCGGAACTAAATTTTCTTTCTTGGTTTTGCACGTCCGTCCCAGCTATATGTTATTTATTCCCATGTGTAAATCATATATAAAGTTTAATTAATTTATAACTACTCATTCCATAATCCCTATAAAATCTTAATTAAATAAATTCTCTATCAAAATTCGATTTGACGCCCATAAATTCTTATAATCACACCTTATTCTTCCTCGTACAAAAATATTTGTATATTTTATATTTAATTTATCGGGGTGGGGTATTACATCTTTAATTTCACTTCAGCAGTAGTGGCCCTTTCATTGGCCTTTTGTAGTTCTCCCTCCCAAGTTTTTTATTTTGCCTCCAAAGCATGTCGGCTAGCTTCTAAGGACTTCTTTAGACCTTCAAAGGCCTCTTCAACTTCTCCTGATGAAGAACGCAGTTAATCATCATTCTCCATCATCTGATTAAAGTCTACCAGAAACTGCCAAAATAAAAAAAGTAGCAAGTTAGTGAAAAGGAATAAGACAGTAAATGTGAGCAACGGATGAAAGATGGTTACCAAAGCCAAAGTTTGGTTAGATCTCTCTGTTAGTTTGGAATGGTACATAGAAACTTTAGCTTCCCTATCAGTAAGAAGAGTTCCAGACTTGATCAAATTCCTGGCCAAACCAGGATTAACAGTCACTGAGGATGACCCAACAACTTCTAGGTCAGATTGGATCTTTTTTACCAACTCATGTTGGTCGACAAAGTTATCTTGGTCAATTTGTTAGGAAGTCCTCTCTTCATTCTCTTCAAGTGACCCCTGTCAACCTCACCCTCCTTAGTATTACTAACCTGAGGGATCTTCTCAACAACTTTAGACGATTTTTCAGTCACTTTGGACTTCTAGGTATCAATAGGCAGTCTTGGTAGTGGGAGACAAAGGTCCCTCCATCAAATTGGGGAGTTTTCTCGTACCCATGAAATCTAGTGGGGAAGTAGGGATTGAAGAAATATCCAACGATTCAAATAAAGAGGATGTTTCAAGGTCCATTTTAACTTCAGCAGATTCCTCAGCCGAAGAATTAAAAATTGGTTCCTCTTTCAGATCAATGGGGATTGAAGGTGCTGCACCAGTTGGCCTAGCAACAAAAGAAGTAATAGAACTTCTGTATTGTAACAGGTAGGAGGCTTCTCTGGGATGCTCCTCCCCAATTCTTTGATGAATGCTCTATAAATATTTAAGCTCTTGAAGATTAATGTCCCCTTCCTTAGGACACTTTTTCTTGTTGTCAACTGTATAAAAAGAAGATAAGAAGGTTAGTTGACATATTATCGAACAGTTAGTTATCAGAAAAATAAAAATAAAAGGTTCTGCAACCTATGCCATGTCCCTCCTGAGGACACTTGGGCCCATCATACACTTTTCCTTTATGAAGTGAAGCATGTTGCCAGTTCTTCGCTATTACCCCATAATCAAACTAGTCTTTATTGGAATCTGGTAGGTTGACTACTAAAGCTCTATTGGCAAAACCTAGTTTTCAAGTAATAAGTGTTGTCACAAGTAACCCACTTATAGCAGAACATTAACTTAGGAATACCAATCTAGGTTCTATATATTTGGTTAAGCCTATGAATACCATTTACTATTCTCCATATATTAGGGGCTACCCTAGCAGGGACAACGTCAATATATTGACAAAACTCTAAAAAGAAATGATTGGGGGGAATGTAATACCACACTCAACTATAAATAGCGAGGGAATCTAATGACCCTCTGGTAATGATAAAACATCAACTAAAGGAACATGCATTTATAATTCTACCCAGTCAGGGATATTTCATTCCTAGCTAAATTCATCTAAAGAGTCCCCATGAACGATGTACACCATGATTACAGCAAAGAAGGAAATCAAAGGAAAGGAAAGAAAAAAGCTTACATAGAAAGTGATGGCATAAGCAAGAGTTGATATAGGTGCAAAAAGAAAGCTTGAAGATGAAAAGATTGACGATGAAAGATAGTTTCAAAAGTTTTAAAATTTGTGGTATAGAAACAGCCAAAATCTCATCTCTCATAACTTGCATAGAAAAAAATGCAGGTAATGATTAACTATGTATACAATTGACATTATGACGACTGCACAACTCCAAAAAAGGGAAATTACTGATACGCCCTTTGGCAGCTCGCTAAAATTTAAATTATTCACGAAATTACCATCACATGATTAAATGATGAAAAAAATTTACAAGCCCTATAAGTCGGCTGCCGACCAAGACCACGAAAGATTGTCGAACAACTCTGCCTGAGTCATACTTCATCCTTTCAACAAAATATCAAGAATGAAGCATTGGGGGCTTCTGTTGATGCCAAAAATTATCCATCTACGTGGACTAATTAAAAATGGACACATGTCACCTAATGTGGCACTAGTCCTGGTCATCAATTACTTGTCAGCTTAGAAGATAGTTAATCGGCCAGTAAGCCGACCAACCCAAAGAATACAAACCATCATGGTAGATAAACAGTCATCACATGGAAAGAGGCCAAGAGTCATTCTACACATGCCCAATGCTCTCAACAATCACATTCATTATGTATGGGTGTAAATGCTTAAATATATAAAAGCATTCCAACCCTAGATCTCTGGGTCAATATAAATATAATGTATTCCTTTCACAAAAGGCAAGAAAAAAAGTACAGGGTCATTCTTCTAATAAGAATACCTAGTTGTCTGTAATCATCAACGACAATATAATCACAGTGGACGTATGCTTTTCTTAAAGTTGAACCACTTAAAAACTCTTATGTCTCTTTTATTTTTCTCCCATTATTTTATCTATGATTATAAAATTGGCATCATATAAATCACTACCAATTTTAGACATCAACATCAAGCTTCTTTGGAAGTGGTACAGATAGATATACATTTAAATTCATGTGCGTTCTCAGATATAAGGATCTAGTTTTTACCCTTATTATTACTAAGTGACGTTTATTTTTCTTCCTTAGTGAACTCACTGAGACTTTTAGTAATCCTTATTATACTGGTTTCAGCTAAAGGCTTAGTAAGGTGTATATAACCATTATCAATCATATCCCAAACATCATCACCTAGTGTCCCTTAGATGAAAGCAATCGTCCTTACCTTCCAGTAATTATATTGTGTCCATCAAATAGGGTGGTCTAGACAAGTTGCTAAGCTTGTCGAATTTTTCTTCCATTTTGAAAACTTATTTTCAAAAGTAATTTTAGGATTTTCAGGTTCAAAAACAATTTGAAATCCACTCTGATACCACTTGAAAAACGCTCACCAAGTTATTAACAAAAGTTATTGATTAGGTAAACTCCGATTAAACTCTTTGAGAAAACTCCTTAAGATTATAAGAACACAAGATGTGTAACTTTAAAAACAGTTAACTATTCAAGATTCTTGGTAAAGCGATTTTATGAAAATTCCTTATTAAGCCTTATTTACCCTAACCAGTATAGTAAGAATATTGAAATGAAACAGTAAAGTACACACTAGATTTTTATGTGGTAAAATCCCAAATTAGGGGACACATCCACGGTGCCACAAAACAAAAAATCCACTAAAATCAGGTAAGATTACAAACATACAACTAAAACAAGAAATGAATATAATCTCAAAAAGTATACCCAAATTGAGCTGGGAGATCCTTCTTGTTTTTACAAGCCCTAACACACTTTTGTTTTGAAAAACAATTTGACAGAAATTTCTTACAAAAATCTTTTTCTCTATGAGTATTCTCTCCTCTTTCTACTTTTTTTCTCTCTTCTCTCAGACTCGTAAAACTCTCAAATTGCTAGGACGGGGGGTTTATTTATACTAGGAGATAAAGGTTCTGGAATTCGATGTTTGAACCAATTGCTGAGATTACTTTTACCATTTTAAAATCAATCCAATGATTAAGATTGCACTGCCCAAAGAAAGAGTAACCATTTATAATCGGTTTCAAGTAAAACTTTCTAATTGATTGAGAGTTAATGTACAGGGATTACAAATGAACGCATGCAGATCGTTGATTATATAAGATCTAAGGTCAGGAATGCATTTCAGGTTTGGGAGAGAGAAGAAACACACAACGGTCCAATCGGAAACAAGCAAGTGTGTAACACGTGTAAGAAATTTACAAGCCAGATGTGCAATTTAGAAGTTTGTAAAATCCAATATTCAACTACGATGTTTTGTACCGGTTTGAAATTCAGTCCAAAAGATATTTAGAAAAGTTTTAATATTTTCAATGTAGCCCACAAACTTTTTGAAATCAATTTTATATGTTTAAAAATTAATTTTAAAATATTTTCAAAATTCTCTAAATTATTATAAAATAATTTAAAACACATCGAATGCAATATGAATGCAATGTGTTCCTAAGTGTGTTGTTCACTATCTTTTGACTATAAAAACCATGATTGGGATTACAGAGTTGCCCTTGATGCCGTCTTTGTTGTACCTTGATGAAGAGACGCTCAATTTGATCTAAGGGTCCGTTTGATACATATTGGGCAAAAGTGTTGGCATGGCAAAATTTGCCAGAACAAATTTTGCCTAGACAAATATTTTTTTCTCACATTAGACTATCAAACACCAAATAAGGCAAAACAAGTTTTTTTGGCAAAACATTTTAATAACACATTTTTCGTCCGTATTAACATATATAATAATAATAAAATATGTTTTTTTTTTAATTTTCGTCCCAAGTCTTAATTAATAGAAAAACAGTTTTTTCTTTTCTTTTTTACTTCCCGTTTTTATTTATTAAAAAAGTAACAAACTATATATATAAAAAAAGTTTTTTACGCCAAAACTACTTACTAAAAACAGTTTTTAATTTTTACATTAAAACAGTTTTTACGTTAAAACAGTTTTTAATTTTTTTTACATTAAAACAGTTTTTATATTAAAATAATTTTTTGCATTAAAACAGTTTTTACATTAAAACATTTTTAAATTTTTTACATTAAAACAATTTTTTACATTAAAACTGTTTTTATGAAAAAACAGTTTTTACATTAAAATATTTTTTTACATTAAAACAATTTTTTATATTAAAACAGTTTTCACATCAAAACAATTTTTAATTTTTTACATTAAAACATTTTTTACATTAAAACAATTTTTACATTAAAACAGTTTTTTACATTAAAACGGTTTTTATTAAAAAAACAGTTTTTAAACAGATTTTAATTTAAAACAGTTTTTTTTAACTATTTAAAACAATTTTTAAAATATTCATAACAGTTTTTTTTAATTATTTAAAATAGTTTTTAAATTATTTTTTAAAATATTAAAAGCGTTTAAGAAGTTAGCAAATTTGTTGGCAAATATTTTTCACCCATATAGCAAAGCAAAATTTGCCGACATGTTATGCATAAGAGGTGTTGTACATTGGCAAATAGCTTGTAGGCAAATTTTGCTATCAAACACATCAAATTATAGGCAAATGCCATATTTGTCAACTTATTTGCCATTTGCCATGGCAAATAATGCTATCAAACGGACCCTGAGGTTTTTTTAAGATTCCCACCCGTAAAACCAAAGCCGTCAAAAGTTTTTTTTAAGATTCGGGGGTTAAGAGATCTAGCCTTGAGGAACTATGGCTGTTGATGTGAACGAAATTACTAGTTTAAAAAGTAGTTTAAAAAGTAGGTACCTGAGTTTAACTTTGCTATTAGCTAGGTACCTAAATAAAAGGATCCTAGTTTGTTTATGTATAAGAAAGATAATTTCGGGTTTAACAAACTAAATAAATGTGAAAAAAATGAACAACTGGGTTGACTAAATGAATACCATCCAAACCAAAATGGCGGTCAAATGTATGATATCTTAAACTTGAGTGTCAAAGTTATTTTATGCATAACAACAGGGATCAAATGCCAAATAACTGTTATATTAGTTATCATTACTGGCTTAGGTATTATTAATTACTTTATTACTATAAATGTGTTTACCAATATGAATGGTCGTCCCAGTTTCATTTTCATAACATGGCAATGTTTGTTAATGGCTTGATGTTATTGACTGGAGTTGACCTGGAAAAAAAAGTACTGCCACAGTACTAACAAAATAGCATAGCTCAAACGCCTAAGTAATCACTGCCTTCATGGCACATCCAAGAGTGTAAGAATGACTGTTAGACTCAGTAACATTTAGTAGGTAAGTTAGATGAGAGGAGGGTTGACTTTGTGTTGTCATTTGAGGCAAATATTTCAGAAGTTATAGGCATCATATTCAGAGATTGATGAGAGTATGCTACATAGTTTACAAATTCAGTTACTATACCATATACATAGTAAAACGTATAAAGGGAAGTGTAAATATGCTACAATCTACTTGTGAGCTCCATTGTGCGCCATCAAACATTGAATGAAATTCCTTTATGGCAAGAGATTCCTGGAATTTGTTAGTTCCATCAAGTTGCCATGAAATGGGGTTTAAAAGAAGACTTGGTGGGATCTTCATCCCAGTCCAACTGATCCCACCATTCCTTGTCACCATACACTGTTGGTATTGTTAAACCAGCAGAAACTTTGAGTGGGAGCTTCTTCAATTTTGGACAATCAATCACGGCAAATCTCTCCAAATAAGGAAAGTCAATCACCAGTTTACAGATACTAGTTAATTCTGGGAGGTCTCGGATAGATAGAGTACGAAGACGTGGGAATGCTTTTGCATCTTCCTCTCCCAATAAATCCCCACTTATAACCTCTTCAATTTCTTTACAGTAAAATAAGTAGATCAATTCAAGCCTTGGAAGTCGTAAAACCCACGAAACATTCTTCAACTTGTCGCAGTGCCAAATGCTAATGGAACGAAGATTTTGGAGCCATCCTTGAGTTACTGGATTCCTCCACACACTGGTCATGTTAGGAAGGCCGTGCAATGCAAGAACCTCTAAGCTAGGCAGCCAATTCTTCCCAGCCTCCAAACCAATAGCCACGTACTTCAAGTCACAACAATTGTTAATGCTAAGACGCCTTAGCTTCTCGCCATCACCAGGTTGTGATAATGGGAAATAGGATAAGCCGTCACACTCCTTGATGTACATATACCGTATAGATTTCAGTAAAAACTTGAAAAAAAAGAGGCTCTTGAGGGTAGCTAAATCAGTTACCGTAAGCCCTAGGGAGGTAAGGTGTTTCAAGCGTTCCAAGTCTGCAAAACCAACTTCATTTTCACCCTCAAAATCATGCACCTCCCACCCTCCATAGCTGTAATACATATTAAAGACTCTCAATTGAGAGAGTCCTGATATTGCTTCACTTGGAATCGTTCTGAGATAACGAGTGCGCTGCAAATCTAAATGCCTCAACTTTTTTAGACCTCCTAATTTTTTAGGCAAAGTAGTCAGCATTGAACCTGACAAGTTCAGATGACGCAGCTCAACCAATTCACCGATGCTCTCTGGGATTTCTTTAAGACTAGTGTGCGATAAATCTAATACTTTGAGAGCAGGCATAAATTGAAAAAACCCGTTTGAGATTTTGCTCAAACCCATGTTCCATTGCAGCAGCAATGTCAATAGATGGGGACAAACAGGTATTTCAGATAGTTCAGTGATTTCATTATCCAGCAAAGAAATTCTATGTGCTCCTTTCCATTTTTCTACACTGGGTGCTGTGGTCAGTCCTGCACTCGCGTGAACCAAGAACTTATTCTCATTCACCCCACATTCAGATGCTATCCACAGGGCAAAGCTTCGGACAACATCATGCATCTTCACGTGGGTGTCCTCATCACCCGCTTCCAAGAAACACGCAACTTTTAAAGATCCAATGAAATCGTGCCCCATATTATGATAACCATCCAGATAAGAACTATCTAAAAACCCTTCCCCTTCCCAATATTCTATAAGTTGTTCTATCTCAATAGAACAGTCTTCAGGGAATAGAGTACAGTACAAGAAGCACAATCTCAATGTATCATTACCCAAATTGTCAAAACTGAATTTCAGAATAGTGAAAACATCTTCCATACCTCGAAGTTCTGATGGAGACGTGCTGAGCACTTGTATCGCATATCTCCATTCCTCCTCAGTCTCTTTATTGGCCATAGCCCTCCCAGTAGTGATCAATGCAAGTGGAAGCCCTCCACATTTTCTGACAATGGTCTCCGCAAGAGAGCGTATGGGTGGTGAGTTGTGGAGAATCTCACTTTTACCAACCTTCTTGCAAAAGAGCTCCCACGATTCCTTCTCTTTCAAGAAGTCCACCTTGAGCTTGCAGTGAGAATCCATGTCACTGCAAACATCCATTGAACGAGCCGTGAATACCAATTTGCATTCGTTTTCCTTATTAGGAAGAGGGATTCCAATCTTCTCCAGATCAATTCCTTCCCAAACATCATCCAACAACAGCAAGAATTTCTTTTTTCTCATGACCTTGTATATTGTTGAAGCTCGCTGTTCTTGGGACTCATTTCTGTCCCAAGTCAACCCCAATCTCATACCAATAGCTTGCTGTATCTTCTCAGCAACAAAATCTTTAGATACCAAAACCCAGATCACCACGTTGAAATCATGGTTTACTCTCAGAAATTCATTGTTTATGCACATTAAAAGGGTTGTCTTCCCAACCCCACCCATTCCATATATTCCAATAATTCCAAAATCCTTTTTCCCAAGCAATTGTCGCATTTTCTCTAACATTACATCAAGGCCGATAGCTGGCCTAATAGGAATCTCCACAACAGGAGCAAGAACCGATTCATCAGCCATGTTGGTAACCAAGCTTTGTTTCTTTTCCTTGAGATCATTTGTGAGCCTGAGATTCTGTTGGACCTTCTTGCTCAGCCGATATCTTGAGCAGCAATGTGCACTGCAACACCATAAACATTTTCTTTGATCTTCAGCGTCTTGTATGATCAACCTGACTTCAACTTCAATTTTTTCTACTCTTTCTAGCCATCCTCTGACTTGATTTGTGCATGCTGACCCCAATGCCTCTGCTTGATCTACACGTCTCTTCAAGTCGTCCCTCGCCTCCGTAAGTTCATCTAATGCAGTTTCGAGTGAGTGCACACTTTGATCCAAGTTCACAACTCGAGTTATCCTTGTGGAAATGGATTCCATTAAATGATAAATGATAGTTATCAAAGGGGTCACAAAGTCCATTGCTATTTGATGATGATGATGATGATGAATTTTGATTGTTGATATTTAGGTGATGCAACTGATCTTGCTCAGACGCCTATGATGAAACCCAAGGATGACTTGATTTATTTAGTCATCCTTGAAAGTTCTTTTTTCATTTACTCATAAGAATAGTTACCAGGTCACTTCAAAGTAACAGCTAGGAATCACAAGTCAACTTATTCATGCCACATAAAGAAGAATTAAATAACTTCAGTTTAGACTGTGTTTACTTCAGGCTGAAATATTTTTCAACCAAGTGAAAATTAATATGGTAACAATATTGTCACATATATATAGCAATATTTTCTTTACAGTAGCATGAAAAATCATTCAACATGTAATTTACAAGTTTATATCAATAAAAGTTCAACTTCGAATACGTGAAAATACTTTTCACCCAAGTGAAATATATTTCACACCGAACCAAGCGGGGCCTTAAGATTTATTTGATATGGTAGAATGCAGGCCAGAATGGAAAGCATGAATGATTATTCACACGTTTTGTACACCAAAATTCGAAGGAATGATCAATCCTAAGAATGAAACTTTCACTCTCTTCCTTTGATCTGTTCCCTTCTTCACCTTGCCAATGGCTAATACTCATCAAGGAATTAATGAAACTTTAAGATGGTGCACCCAAAATACTCACATATTCTGTAACAGAAACGAATTCCTCTTTGATTTGATCATTTTCAAACATAAGAAAGTTATTTATATTTATTATAAAATTATTTTCAAATTAAAAGTTATTTGTAAAAAACATTTATAGGTAACGAAGGCTGGAATAGAATGGAGTTTCCGTCAAATAACAAAATTAGACCAGCAAAAATAATATATTAATATAGATACTACTCAGTCATTAATATTATTGTAATAATTTTTTGTAAATATGCATTAATAATTGATAAATTAAACTATGACCGTAGCAGTACTTTGATTAGTTCGCAGGTTCTTTCCATTCCCTAACCACCTAACTTGATTCCTGCCTAGCAAACCTTACCTTAAAACTTCCAAGAAGTATTGAATAAGATGGTCAAAGGCAGTGTAACAGGGCCAGACAGCTATTTAATTCTTACCAGCACATTGTTATGTAGTTCAACCATCATTTTCATCTCAATAATGAATATGGTTCTGTTAGTGCAGCAATTAAATAATTAAATGCAGAATTAAAATTCAGGAACGAAATTACCCAATTTTGAAGCAAATAATTCCGTAGCAGAATAAATATAAGAAATCCCGAAATCCCAAAGTGGACAGTCAAGAACACGGCTGAGTCGCGGACAATGTCGCTCTCTTTAAGGTGTTTCGCGGCTCTGCCCAAAGTGTGCTGACAGTGTACAGCCCGTCACCCCCAGGATAAAACAGCCTCCAAAATTAAATTACGGATTGATGAAGCACAAGAATCAATCCGGTCTGTATACACCCATTCTGTATTAACTGCTCGATTCTAAATAATATAATTAATCTGTATAACGAACGAGATTAATTATTCTGGGGAAAAAATATTCTGGGAGAAAGGAAGAAGTTATCCCGGGAAAAGAATTTTTTCCAATCAGAACTGTGAAAAAACTGTGTTGAAAACGGAGGTATCAACCTCTTTTTATGCAAAAAGAAATTACCGTTAGTGGGCTAAAACGTGGAGAGAAATCTGGAAACGTGGGTAGAACAATTCAATCAGTTAAAGGCCCACGTTTTTTCGGAATTAATTACCGTTAAAAAATAATTTTTAAAGCCCAAAAACGTTAATTTATTTGTCCAAAAAATTAATTCTTAATGATCCCAAGCCCAAGACCCAGGACCCGGACCCGGACACACGCCGGGCCGGACGGACGGCGGCGGCGGCGCGCGCGCGCGTGTGACTTGGCCCATTGGGTCTGCCCCACATACCCACAAAAACTTGAATGCCCAAAGGGCTGAACCTTTGTTCCCAAAAAATTGTAAATATACACAACACTTTTGAACTATCCCACCGATGTGGAACACGGAGAGAAAGCCAAACTTTGAACTTTGTTTTGCAACTTTAAAAATAACTGCTGTCTTGACAGCTGTTTTCCAACAATCCCCCACTTGCAAAACTTGAAAACATTTTATCGAGCAATAATTCATAGAATTGTGCATAAGCAAAGGTGTCTTTCGACTTGAACCTTTACGTAGTAAAAATGATTCAGAATATACTAGAGTAACCGTAGTTTTGAACTCTATCTCTGACAACATCCCACACACAACCCTACTTGGGTGTAAGTCTAATAGCTAGCACGTTACGGCCATGTGCTTCTATCCCAGTATAGTGAACGCTTTAGGAATTTGCCCAAAATATCCATAGGAAGCGGCCACACTTCCACATTCACATAGGTGAGTCTATCAAGAATACTCATGTAGCTAAGTACCCCACTCAAAATAAAGCTATAGATCTCACTAAGAGTTATAATAACTCATCCTCAACTCGCTTCAGGATATCATGCTCCATAGGGATGGACTCGGAGTAAAACCCCGTTCTATATTAATTAATAATCGCATGATTCAACCCATATCACTTGTGACTTGTTATTACCCTTTGAACATATTTCTTGGGATCTCCAGTCTATATGTTGGGTTACCATCACAAATGACTCATTTATCCAAGGGCTTTAGTCCCATCCCTTTCGTGGTGTTCCACACCTTCTCCCTAGCTAGTCCTTTCGTCAAAGGATCAGCTAAGTTTTGTTCAGACCGTATATGATCCACCCTCACAGCACCCGTAGAGATAAATTCTCTAACAGTACTGTGCTTACGACGTATTTGTCGTTTCTTACCGTTATAATAACGGTTCTCAACTTTTGCAATAGCCGCGGTACTATCACAATGAATCAAAACGGCTGGAATTGGTCTTTCCCATAATGGGATATCTGACAGGAGGTTTCTTAACCAACCTGCCTCTTCACTGGCAGCAGCTAGCGCTATCATCTCAGACTCCATAGTGGATTGAGCCAAAATAGTTTGTTTCTTAGATTTCCAAGAAACTGCACCACCAGCGATGCTAAATATATATCCACTAGTAGCCTTAGAATCATCAGATAGGGTGTTCCAATCAGCATCACTAAATCCTTCAAGGACAGCGGGATGCTTATTATAGTATAATTCGAGGTTCATCGTCCTTTTAAGGTACCGCATGACCCTCTCAATAGCATGCCAATGCTCCATACTAGGTCTACTAGTAAATCTACATAGTACTCCCACAGCATAAGCTATGTCAGGTCTAGTGCAATCTGTAGCATAACGTAAGCTACCAATAATGCTTGCATAAGCATTTTGGTTTACACCGTCGCCAGTGTTCTTAAATAACTTTACACTAGGGTCAAATGGAGTACTAGCAGGTTTACAGTCAAAGTAATTATATTTCTTTAGAACTTTCTCAATGTAATGAGATTGATCCAAAGAAAGTCCCTTTTCTGACCTAGTAATATTAATTCCTAATATTACACTAGCTTCACCCAAATCCTTCATATCAAAGTTGGCACATAATAATGATTTAACATTTTCTACGGCATGATTATTGGAACAAAAAATAAGCAAGTCATCAACATAAAGACATATGATAGTGCAAATGTTCTCAACATATTTATAATAAATGCATTTGTCACTTTCATTAATTTTAAACCCATTAGAGATGACTAGGCTATCAAATTTATCATGCCATTGTTTAGGTGCCTGTTTGAGTCCATAAAGAGATTTATCTAATTTACACACTTTATTTTCTTGACCGTGTACAATAAAACCTTCAGGTTGATCCATATAAATCTCTTCTTCTAATTCTCCATTTAAAAATGCAGTTTTAACATCCATTTGGTGTACAATTAAATCATTTAAGGCAGCTATAGCAAATAGTACACGTATAGACGTTATTCTAGTCACGGGTGAAAATGTGTCAAAAAAGTCTACATTTTCTCTTTGTCTAAAACCTTTAGCAACAAGACGTGCCTTATATTTTTCAACAGTGCCATCAGGTTTTAATTTCTTTTTAAGAATCCATTTACACCCAATTGTTTTACATCCAGGAGGAAGGTCCACTAAATGCCAAGTTTTATTTGTTTCCAAAGAATCTATTTCATCATTAATAGCCTCTTGCCATAAATCGGCATCTAAAGAAGATAAGGCTTCTTGAATAGTGTTAGGATCCTCCTCTAAAGTATAAGCATAAAAGTCGGGACCAAAATCTTTTTCCACACGAGCCCTTTTACTTTTTCGAATTTCTAAAATGGATTCATTATTTTCTTTATTTTTATTTAAAGAAATATTAGTGGATGACTCGCCCCCACTATTCCTCAATTTAAAAGGAAATTTATCTTCATAAAAATCGGCGTCATTTGATTCAATAATTACTTGATTTTTCAAGTCATAAAATCGGTATGCTTTGCTATTAATAGCATAGCCTATAAAAACACACTCATATGCTCTACTTGCCAATTTAGACCTTTTAGGGTCGGGTATACGTACATAGGCTAAACACCCCCACGTTCTAAAGTATGACACGTTGGGCTTAATATTTTTCCAAATTTCATAAGGAGATATTTTCATTTTAGTCTTAGGAATTCTATTAAGCACGTGACACACAGTCAAAATAATTTCACCCCACCAAGGTGAGGCAGCCCCTGAATTTAATAAAATAGCAACAACTAATTCAGTTAATGTCCTATTTTTTCTTTCGGCTTTACCGTTCATTTCAGGCGAATAAGGGGAAGTTTTTTCGTGAATAATACCGTGGGTTTTATAAAATTCAATTAATGGTCCAGAATCATATTCGGTGCCTCTATCACTACGTAACCTTTTTATTTTCCGATTAAATTGATTTTCAATTTCATTAAGGAAAATTTTAAACATTTCAAACGCTTCACTTTTATTTTTCATTAAATACACAAATGAATAATCGGAACAATCATCAATAAAAGTTATAAAATAACGTTTGCCATTTCTAGTTGTGACACCATCCAATTCACAAATATCCGAATGAATTAAATCAAGTGGTTCAGATTCTCTAAAAACAAATTTATGTGGTGTCTTAGTGATTTTTGCTTGACTACACCATTCACATTTTTCAAAATCATTTAATGATAATTCGGGAATTAATCCTAAAGTGCTCATATTTTTAACAAGTCGTTTATTAACATGACAAAGCCTAGCATGCCAAATATTAAATGAACAAGCAATATAAGCAGAAGGAGAAATTTTATTCATTGCATCAACATTCAATTTAAACATCCCATCAGTGGCATAACCCTTGCCTACAAAAATTCCATTTTTGGTCAAAGTAAATAAATCAGCACCAATAGTTTGAGTAAAGCCAGCTTTGTTGAGAAGATAGCCCGAAACCAAATTTTTCCTTATCTCGGGAGTGTGAAGAACATCTTTAAGGATAATAGTCTTTCCCGAAGTGAACTTCAATTCCACATTTCCAGTACCAGCAACCTCAGTGGAGTGAGAATCACCCAACAACACCTTCTTATCTGCAGTCTCAGAATAAGTCTTAAACAGACTACGGTCATAACAGATATGGCGGGAAGCGCCAGTATCCAACCACCACCCTTCGGCACCGCTAACCATGTTGATTTCTGAAATCATAGCACATAGGTCCTCTTCGGTCAAATTCGCTTGTGCTTGTGGCACATTGCGACATTTGCGAGCCATATGGCCAGGCTTGCCACACTTGAAACAGAGAAACTGTCCCGAGTTGCTAGACTGTCCATTTCCAGGGTTCTTATACTTATTCTGAGTCTGAGTCTGATTTTTAAAATTCTGGTTGTGGCTCTTTTTCTGATTTTTCATATTTTTTCCGTTTGCCTTTAAAACAACCGGAGTGTGGTTCTTTTTCTGATTTTTGTTGTTAGACACAACAAGAATTTCATCTTTATAGTCCTGTTTTCGGGATTCCTCCTCAATTCTCAATTTAGTAATTAATGACTCTAGTGAGAATTCTTTAGACTTATGCCTCAAATTATTTTTAAACTCTTTGAACAGTGGAGGCAATTTATCAATAATCACAGCCACCTGAAATTGCTCATCTAAGGCCATGCCCTCGAAAATAATTTCATGGGCAATCATTTGCAAATCATGGGTTTGAGCAACAACAGATTTGTCATCCGTCATTTGAAATTTCAAATAACGGCTGACGGCATATTTTTTAGCACCCGCCTCCTCCGTGTCATATTTTTTAAAAAGTGCGTCCCAAACATCTTTCGCAGTTTTATAATTGGCATAATAGTCATAAAGTTCATCACTTAGAGCATTCAGAATATAGTTCTTGCACAAAAAATCATTTTCCTCCCAAGTTCTAATTGTTTTGCTTTCCTCAACAGTAGGTGGATTATTTACTACGGGTTTGTCAAATTGAACACATGATGCGACCTTTTTCGTAGTTAAATAAAATAGCAATTTTTTGCTCCAACGTTTAAAATGAGTGCCTTCATATTTGAAAGGCTTATTTAGGTTACTAGAGTTAATTTCGTCCATGGCAGAATAAGAACACCTTAAAATTGTTGGTGCAGCAATTAAATAATTAAATGCAGAATTAAAATTCAGGAACGAAATTACCCAATTTTGGAGCAAATAATTCCGGGGCAGAATAAATATATAAAAATCCCGAAATCCCGAAGTGGACAGTCAAGAACACGGCTGAGTCGCGGACAATGTCGCTCTCTTTAAGGTGTTTCGCGGCTCTGCCCAAAGTGTGCTGACAGTGTACAGCCCGTCACCCCCAGGATAAAACAGCCTCCAAAATTAAATTACTGATTGATGAAGCACAAGAATCAATCTGGTCTGTATACACCCATTCTGTATTAACTGCTCGATTCTAAATAATATAACTAATCTGTATAACGAACGAGATTAATTATTCTGGGGAAAAAATATTCTGGGAGAAAGGAAGAAGTTATCCCGGGAAAAGAATTTTTTCCAATCAGAACTGTGAAAAAACTGTGTTGAAAACGGAGGTATCAACCTCTTTTTATGCAAAAAGAAATTACCGTTAGTGGGCTAAAACGTGGAGAGAAATCTGGAAACGTGGGTGGAACAATTCAATCAGTTAAAGGCCCACGTTTTTTTGGAATTAATTGCCGTTAAAAAATAATTTTTAAAGCCCAAAAACGTTAATTTATTTGTCCAAAAAATTAATTCATAATGAGCCCAAGCCCAAGACCCAGGACCCGGACCCGGACCCGGACACGGACACGGGCACGGGCCGGCCGGACGGACGGCGGGGGCGGCGCGCGCGCGCGTGTGACTTGGCCCATTGGGTCTGCCCCACATACCCACAAAAACTTGAATGCCCAAAGGGCTGAACCTTTGTTCCCAAAAAATTGTAAATATACACAACACTTTTGAACTATCCCACCGATGTGGGACACGGAGAGAAAGCCAAACTTTGAACTTTGTTTTGCAACTTTAAAAATAACTGCTGTCTTGACAGCTGTTTTCCAACAATCCCCCACTTGCAAAACTTGAAAACATTTTATCGAGCAATAATTCATAGAATTGTGCATAAGCAAAGGTGTCTTTCGACTTGAACCTTTACGTAGTAAAGATGATTCAGAATAGACTAGAGTAACCGTAGTTTTGAACTCTATCTCTGACAACATCCCACACACAACCCTACTTGGGTGTAAGTCTAATAGCTAGCACGTTACGGCCATGTGCTTCTATCCCAGTATAGTGAACGCTTTAGGAATTTGCCCAAAATATCCATAGGAAGCGGCCACACTTCCACATTCACATAGGTGAGTCTATCAAGAATACTCCTGTAGCTAAGTACCCCACTCAAAATAAAGCTATAGATCTCACTAAGAGTTATAATAACTCATCCTCAACTCGTTTCAGGATATCATGCTCCATAGGGATGGACTCGGAGTAAAACCCCGTTCTATATTAATTAATAATCGCATGATTCAACCCATATCACTTGTGACTTGTTATTACCCTTTGAACATATTTCTTGGGATCTCCAGTCTATATGTTGGGTTACCATCACAAATGACTCATTTATCCAAGGGCTTTAGTCCCATCCCTTTCGTGGTGTTCCACACCTTCTCCCTAGCTAGTCCTTTCGTCAAAGGATCAGCTAAGTTCTGTTCAGACCGTATATGATCCACTCTCACAGCACCCGTAGAGATAAATTCTCTAACAGTACTGTGCTCACGACGTATTTGTCGTTTCTTACCGTTATAATAACGGTTCTCAACTTTTGCAATAGCCGCGGTACTATCACAACGAATCAAAACGGCTGGAATTGGTCTTTCCCATAATGGGATATCTGACAGGAGGTTTCTTAACCAACCTGCCTCTTCACTAGCAGCAGCTAGCGCTATCATCTCAGACTCCATAGTGGATTGAGCCAAAATAGTTTGTTTCTTAGATTTCCAAGAAACTGCACCACCAGCGATGCTAAATATATATCCACTAGTAGCCTTAGAATCATCAGATAGGGTGTTCCAATCAGCATCACTAAATCCTTCAAGGACAGCGGGATGCTTATTATAGTATAATCCGAGGTTCATCGTCCTTTTAAGGTACCGCATGACCCTCTCAATAGCATGCCAATACTCCATACTAGGTCTACTAGTAAATCTACATAGTACTCCCACAGCATAAGCTATGTCAGGTCTAGTGCAATCTGTAGCATAACGTAAGCTACCAATAATGCTTGCATAAGCATTTTGGTTTACACCGTCGCCAGTTTTCTTAAATAACTTTACACTAGGGTCAAATGGAGTACTAGCAGGTTTACAGTCAAAGTAATTATATTTCTTTAGAACTTTCTCAATGTAATGAGATTGATCCAAAGAAAGTCCCTTTTTCTGACCTAGTAATATTAATTCCTAATATTACACTAGCTTCACCCAAATCCTTCATATCAAAGTTGGCACATAATAATGATTTAACATTTTCTACGGCATGATTATTGGAACAAAAAATAAGCAAGTCATCAACATAAAGACATATGATAGTGCAAATGTTCTCAACATATTTATAATAAATGCATTTGTCACTTTCATTAATTTTAAACCCATTAGAGATGACTAGGCTATCAAATTTATCATGCCATTGTTTAGGTGCCTGTTTGAGTCCATAAAGAGATTTATCTAATTTACACACTTTATTTTCTTGACCGTGTACAATAAAACCTTCAGGTTGATCCATATAAATCTCTTCTTCTAATTCTCCATTTAAAAATGCAGTTTTAACATCCATTTGGTGTACAATTAAATCATTTAAGGCAGCTATAGCAAATAGTACACGTATAGACGTTATTCTAGTCACGGGTGAAAATGTGTCAAAAAAGTCTACATTTTCTCTTTGTCTAAAACCTTTAGCAACAAGACGTGCCTTATATTTTTCAACAGTGCCATCAGGTTTTAATTTCTTTTTAAGAATCCATTTACACCCAATTGTTTTACATCCAGGAGGAAGGTCCACTAAATGCCAAGTTTTATTTGTTTCCAAAGAATCTATTTCATCATTAATAGCCTCTTGCCATAAATCGGCATCTAAAGAAGATAAGGCTTCTTGAATAGTGTTAGGATCCTCCTCTAAAGTATAAGCATAAAAGTCGGGACCAAAATCTTTTTCCACACGAGCCCTTTTACTTTTTCGAATTTCTAAAATGGATTCATTATTTTCTTTATTTTTATTTAAAGAAATATTAGTGGATGACTCGCCCCCACTATTCCTCAATTTAAAAGGAAATTTATCTTCATAAAAATCGGCGTCATTTGATTCAATAATTACTTGATTTTTCAAGTCATAAAATCGGTATGCTTTGCTATTAATAGCATAGCCTATAAAAACACACTCATATGCTCTACTTGCCAATTTAGACCTTTTAGGGTCGGGTATACGTACATAGGCTAAACACCCCCACGTTCTAAAGTATGACACGTTGGGCTTAATATTTTTCCAAATTTCATAAGGAGATATTTTCATTTTAGTCTTAGGAATTCTATTAAGCACGTGACACACAGTCAAAATAATTTCACCCCACCAAGGTGAGGCAGCCCCTGAATTTAATAAAATAGCAACAACTAATTCAGTTAATGTCCTATTTTTTCTTTCGGCTTTACCGTTCATTTCGGGCGAATAAGGGGAAGTTTTTTCGTGAATAATACCGTGGGTTTTATAAAATTCAATTAATGGTCCAGAATCATATTCGGTGCCTCTATCACTACGTAACCTTTTTATTTTCCGATTAAATTGATTTTCAATTTCATTAAGGAAAATTTTAAACATTTCAAACGCTTCACTTTTATTTTTCATTAAATACACAAATGAATAATCGGAACAATCATCAATAAAAGTTATAAAATAACGTTTGCCATTTCTAGTTGTGACACCATCCAATTCACAAATATCCGAATGAATTAAATCAAGTGGTTCAGATTCTCTAAAAACAAATTTATGTGGTGTCTTAGTGATTTTTGCTTGACTACACCATTCACATTTTTCAAAATCATTTAATGATAATTCGGGAATTAATCCTAAAGTGCTCATATTTTTAACAAGTCGTTTATTAACATGACAAAGCCTAGCATGCCAAATATTAAATGAACAAGCAATATAAGCAGAAGGAGAAATTTTATTCATTGCATCAACATTCAATTTAAACATCCCATCAGTGGCATAACCCTTGCCTACAAAAATTCCATTTTTGGTCAAAGTAAATAAATCAGCACCAATAGTTTGAGTAAAGCCAGCTTTGTTGAGAAGATAGCCCGAAACCAAATTTTTCCTTATCTCGGGAGTGTGAAGAACATCTTTGAGGATAATAGTCTTTCCCGAAGTGAACTTCAATTCCACATTTCCAGTACCAGCAACCTCAGTGGAGTGAGAATCACCCAACAACACCTTCTTATCTGCAGTCTCAGAATAAGTCTTAAACAGACTACGGTCATAACAGATATGGCGGGAAGCGCCAGTATCCAACCACCACCCTTCGGCACCGCTAACCATGTTGATTTCTGAAATCATAGCACATAGGTCCTCTTCGGTCAAATTCGCTTGTGCTTGTGGCACATTGCGACATTTGCGAGCCATATGGCCAGGCTTGCCACACTTGAAACAGAGAAACTGTCCCGAGTTGCTAGACTGTCCATTTCCAGGGTTCTTATACTTATTCTGAGTCTGAGTCTGATTTTTAAAATTCTGGTTGTGGCTCTTTTTCTGATTTTTCATATTTTTTCCGTTTGCCTTTAAAACAACTGGAGTGTGGTTCTTTTTCTGATTTTTGTTGTTAGACACAACAAGAATTTCATCTTTATAGTCCTGTTTTCGGGATTCCTCCTCAATTCTCAATTTAGTAATTAATGACTCTAGTGAGAATTCTTTAGACTTATGCCTCAAATTATTTTTAAACTCTTTGAACAGTGGAGGCAATTTATCAATAATCACAGCCACCTGAAATTGCTCATCTAAGGCCATGCCCTCGGAAATAATTTCTTGGGCAATCATTTGCAAATCATGGGTTTGAGCAACAACAGATTTGTCATCCGTCATTTGAAATTTCAAATAACGGCTGACGGCATATTTTTTAGCACCCGCCTCCTCCGTGTCATATTTTTTAAAAAGTGCGTCCTAAACATCTTTCGCAGTTTTATAATTGGCATAATAGTCATAAAGTTCATCACTTAGAGCATTCAGAATATAGTTCTTGCACAAAAAATCATTTTCCTCCCAAGTTCTAATTGTTTTGCTTTCCTCAATAGTAGGTGGATTATTTACTACGGGTTTGTCAAATTGAACACATGATGCGACCTTTTTCGTAGTTAAATAAAATAGCAATTTTTTGCTCCAACGTTTAAAATGAGTGCCTTCATATTTGAAAGGCTTATTTAGGTTACTAGAGTTAATTTCGTCCATGGCAGAATAAGAACACCTTAAAATTGTTGGTG